>OY720423.1:5000000-10000000 GCA_963082815.1 Melanotus villosus | reverse complement strand
ATTTTCAAATTCAAAGACTAGGATGGAGCAAGCAATTGGAAATTCCGACAGAAGAAGTAGATGGAGGAAACATCAGTCTAGAAGAATTAGACAAGGCACTGGCAAAAATCAAATTAGGGAAAGCTGCTGGGTCCGACATCGTGTCAGGTAAAATCTGGATAGAACGCTTTTACTACTGAAGTTATTAAATGCTGTGTGGAAACAAAAAAGGATACCGCATGAATGGGAACTGGCTCTAGTAGTGCCATTATTCAAAAAAGGAGATAACAGGGATTGTGGAAATTATAGAAGAATATCCCTATGAAGTATACCAAGCAAGGTTTATGAAAGAATCTGGAGTGCAGACTGAGACCTGAAACAGAACATTCGCTAAAAGACGAACAGTATGGGTTCACAGGACGTAGGGGAACTCAAGATCTAATACTCATAACCAGGCAGGCGATGGAAAGAGCAGCGGCAGTGAAAGAACCTCTCTATATGGTATTTTTAAATTTAAAGCAGGGCTTTGACAGACTACCACGGGACAAGTACTTCGGAAAATAAATATCAGCCAACCACTAATACAAGCAATAATAAGTTTACTCACTGTTAATGGAACGAACGGAAGCAGCATTGCAACATGATTTAGACACTTGGGAAGACGAAGGAAAAAGAGTGTGGGAATGTAAAAGCAATGGAAGGAGAACCAGAGGTGGGCCTAAACAAACATGGAATGAGTCGCTGAGAAAAGTGGTGCTGCTGAGTAAAGGACGCAGTGGCAACAAGCAAAAGAACTGACAAATAATAGGAAGAAATGGAGGAAGTTCCACCAAACACACGACTCCATAAACCCCTACACCTATTCATGGTATAAGGGACAGGATTAAGTATGTTCGAAAAATACACAGCAAAGAACTTATGGTATACAACAGAATGGAATTGTGTGAAATTCCAAGAACCTCCTACAAAGCCCTTGGTAGTTTTTTTATACCGAATGTATAACTGCAAAGTGAGAACTGGAATTATCCTATTAACGTACAACATTTTGCTAGATAAATAATCATAATTGTTGTTGCATGTTCAAAACGCAAGTGCTAGAAAATTTGAATGTCTGAACAGCATAAACTTAAGGCGTTACAATAATTCCACTATTCTTCCATAATAATAATTAAGCATGTACCTGTTAACATGGCTCCTTTTGGAATCTTCGCCCCAAGATCAATATATTGTTGTGGATTTTTTAAAAAATTAACAAACTCTAAAATTTCTATTTTAGCTTCTTCGCAGCCGGCTACATCTCTAAAACGAAAAACCAGAGGAATTACATACAATAACACTAAAATAAAAAATTACTTACTTAAACCTCACTCCAATTTCATTTGAATTAATAAGTTTGGCTGTGCTTTCCATAACTCCACCAAAGAGTCCGCCACCTTTTCGACCTTTGCGTCCGCCCATCATTTCAGCAGAACGACGCATCATGTATAACAGGAAGCCGATTACAATAAGAGTAGGTAGGACACCAGATAGACTAGCGGCCTCTAACTCGGTCTTATAAATAACAGGCACAAAATTTGGAGGTTCCACGTTCATTTCTACTTGTGCATTTTCGAGATTTCGTTCGAATGAATCTACACTGCCGATGTTAAACCACAGCATGTTCTGCAATAAGATACATAACAAACTAATGAATCAATACATCTATACATCACGCTGAACACTACAATAGGGATGATTACTAAGACGTATGTAATTGTAAACAAAACACAACAAAGCATGATTTGTTTTAATCACTTATAATTTAACAAAAATGACAATTAACCAAATTACTGTGAATGGATTATGGTTTATGTACTGAAATAATTTTTCTAAAGACAACTAGATTATATTAACGTAAGTAATACTTACAGCCCCATCAACAGTGTTTCCAGGAGTTAACTTAACTCGCACCCATTTTTTATTAACAACTTCTAATTTCTCTACTATTCCTCTTGCTAAATAACTAAAAATAGTGTATTAAAATAAGATTCATAATGTGAATTTATGAAACATACTTATGAACAAATTCTTTCCAACCTATTTCTTTATAACCCATTTCCCAAAATCCTAAAGCAGCTAAAAGTGCTATCGCTCCGATGGCTCCAAAGACATACCATTTATCTCTGTCACTATCTCCAAATGGTGGCTTACCTCCACTCCCTCTGTAACATAAGCTTATAATTTTTCATACCTATACACAAATCATTACTTTAACAAACCTGCTTCCTGTACCTCCGAAAAGCCCAAATGACCACTGATCATACGGTCTAGATGAACCTGGGGGAGTAGTACTAGAAGGTGCTGTACGAGGTGGTGGTGTACCTGTTTTAGGTTCTGTTTTCGGTTCTTTTCCCTTGGCATCTTTTGCTTCTTTAGCGGGCTCTTTCGTACTATCTTTCACACTCACAGGTTTTTTCGAACCGGGTTGAAAATACTTTTCGAAACCTTTGGGAGGCTTTTCACAAAAAAGTCTCCATTCATTTAAAGCTGTTCTAAAAACGGACAAATTCTGAAATATGAAATTATTTAAAGGTAAACTTTTGACACTGCAATATTTCATAGGTTCCATAGAAATTTCATCATACCTTAGTATCTACATTATGCAACTTAATATTTTTACATAATAACCTTTGCAATCTTTTACTGGTACTTAAGAGCCGATATGCCATATCATCTGCTAAAAAGACTCAAAAAATAAACTTCACATCACTTTTAGTAAATCCTAACCACACTTTAATTAAATCAGAAAATGAAGTTACATGACACAGGGAATTTCTTGTTTAAGAGTCTGGAACTAAAACACTTGCAATCAACAGGTAGTGCTTAATATTACATTCCCGGGAGAAATATAATTAAAACCTTGGTACCGTCGCGGAATCTGAAAGTATGCCCTCTGTCGGATATTAACTAAACCCGTATGTCACGATGTTTGGCACTATAACGGTCCCTCCAAGGGTGGAAATCTCTTGGATTCGGCAAAATTCTACTAATAACCGTAACAGTCGACGCGCATTAAAATTATTGGCACCCGCAAGCCTAGATTTCGCCCAATATATACATAAAATAAATAAATTACTAAGACGTGGAATGTGGCACAGTCGACTATTTACCATTGCATATTATTAAAATATGTCATTCGTTTTGAATCGCGCGCTTGTTTATTTAGTGTATTTTGATTTGTTACTACTGTCAGTAGCTTTGCCAAAACACCACTTCGTGCCCGGTCGTCTGTCAGTACAAACCTCTGTTACTTGCTCCGTAATCTGTTTATATTCTACGACAATAAATATTCTTTTTTCTATAGCAACTGTTAAAGTGCTATTTTATCTATTAATTTAAGTAGATAAAGTAGGACTTTAACAGCAAGGGTAGATAAAGTACTACTTTAACAGGAAGGATAGACAAAGTACTATTTTAACGACTGTACGCCCATACTAATGACACTTTAAAACGTGACTCGATTTGTAATTTTTTAAACGTCAATGTCAAATAAAATTTATTTTATAATTTTTTTCGTTTAAAATAAATGCTATAGAAAAAAATAGAGTATTACATATAAACGACGATACAATTTAATTATCTTCTCGAGTGTAATTAGCGTCTCGACGCTAAAATACGCCCTCGAAGATAAAATGCAATTTTATCGTCTCGTATAATAAATAACTATTTCATTCAACCTGCACCTCTGTTATTTAATTTTAACACTCGCCCCGCCCACATTTAAAATATTGAAATTATAAAAAAAAAATGAAATGTCACGCAGCCGGAACCTTAGACACAATCGGCTTTCAGGTTATAGCCAATTTTAACCTCAAAATGTTCAAGTTAAAATTACAAATACATATACATTTCTTAATGTAACAAGATGGAAAATACTATAGCACTCAATGGTATTCACCAGATTCTTAAAAAATTGCAAAATGAAGAATTACTGGGCCTAGCAGCAACTGTCACTCAAGGACTTTTGCGAAATAAAATAGAAACTGAAACAGGTAAGCGAGCAACTATTTCTGTAACGTAATATTTAAAAATCTACTTGTAGAAGCAATTGAAGTAATTGTAAAATATTCACCAGATGTACTAAGTATATTAAAAAGGAAAGTAGTGACACGAGACATCCTGTTTTCTTATTTACACGAAAATAATATCTCGGTAACATTACCCGCTACAAAAAATGATCTTATTGATATTCTATGTACACATTGGAATGTAAAATGTAGCGGTTACATTGCCAATATAACAAGAGAACCGAACATTAGTGAAACTAGGGTAACTATAGAACAAAAAAGTAATACAATAGATATCAACACGATGGCTTTGAAATTTACCGAGTGGTTTTATTCGATGATGAACATGAACCAACCAGTTGGTTCCGAGCATTTTTGGAACGATGCAAAATTAAAATTGCACTTGATATCTTCAGCACACAATATTACGCAAAATGTTGATGACAATACCGAAGAAATTGTTAGAGTTTTATATAAAACAAAATGTGAACACAAACTATATTTTAACCCCAATATTCTTAGTGACGGGGTTCAAGGAAGAATAGATCATCATGGTTTAGTGGTAGTACTTGTTTGTGGGACTTTACATTCTGATAATGCGTGTGTAGGTGTTTTTGAACAGGTATTTATGTTAGCAAGAGACCCATTTGCCCAAAATAATTGGAAAATAAAGAGTACTGAACTAAATTTAAGAAGTAAAGAAAATGTAAGAGCACCTCCTAGCTTATGTGATAATAATCTAACTTCTAATTTGCTATCCTTGCCTTCTAGTAGTTAATATTGTAATGTAACACCGAATGCGGTTTTCTATTTTGTTTTATAAATATATAAACTGCCTAAAGATTCTAATCGGTGTAATTTATTTTGTTTGATTTATTATTTATTTTTCAATAAATGGTTATTAGTTATAATTATAGTCAGTTTTATTGTTAAATTTTGCAGTATTATATTGTGTATAATAAAAATTAACTGACGTAATTTATTTTATTGCCTTTCTTCCCATCTTAACAGAAATGTAATATTAGGGTTGTTAAGCTATGGTTATCAACAAAGTTTTGGATTTTTCAAGGAATATTTGTAAGTTCTATTAATTTGCTTATACAATAAAACGACTTTTGTGAGACATTTTCGTACAATCTGTTCAAATTGGACAATAAGTTCTTATGATATATGATAATAATAATAAAACTTTATTGTCGTAGCTTCTTATAGAAGATGACATTATCCCAACATATGTATAAACAAAGAGAGTAATTAATAATAATACAAACAAACACAGACTAGATACAGTTACCAATTATGAACAATTCGGCAAGGTTCTTAGATGATCTAACATTTCCTTAAAACTATAAAAACAATTTTCGGTCAATAATTCCCTTAAGCATTTCTTGAATAGTTTATGCGATTTAATCTGTTTAATGTAATTAGGTAAATTATTAAACATGTAGCAACCAAAATAAATTGGAGATTTTTTATAGAATTCATGATTAGGCCTGATTAAACAAAAATCTTTTTGAGTGCGCCTGTTATACGCGTGTACTTGGGAATTAGTTAAAAATTTGGTTTTATTTGAATATATGTAAATTAATAGTTAATAAACATACAGAGAATAAACTGTCATAATCTCTTATTTTGTATCAAAATCTGCCTACAAGAATAATTGTACGGTAAGGTCGGTAAGTGAAATATTAACCTAAGAATTCTTTTTTGCCGCAACAATATTCTGTTCGCGTTACCAGCTTGACCCCACACACAAATACCATAATTTATAACTGAGTGAATTACACCATAATAGATTTGCAACAGCTATGAGATGTCTAAACAGTTTTTCAATTGTAACAAAATATAAAAGGATTTGCTTAACTTGATGCAAATATAATCTACATGCGAACAAAACGATAAGTTACTGTCAATCATAATACCCAAGAATTTTATTTCCAGTTCAGTCCTGATCAAATTATGGTTAATATTATTAACATTAAAATTAAATCTAATTCGGTAATTATTGTGAAACTCAACAAATAAAGTCTTTTCATAATTAACCATCAGACGATTGCTTTTACACCATATATCGAATTGTTTGATCACTTCCTGAACTTTCACTTCTACTAATATCGGATCATCCCCGTTCACTGTAATCGTGGTGTCGTCCGCCTACATAAGCACAGTACCATCCTTTATAATTTCAGGCAAATCATTAACAAATATAATAAAAATTATTGGACCTAGCGTGCTACCCTGGGTGTCCCACACTGCACATTAAATTTCTCTGATTTAGCTGTCCCAACTTTAGATTGAAAAGTCCGATTAGTTAAAAAAGATAATATCCATTTGTTGAATGGTTCACGGATTCCCATAGCACTTAATTTATCCACTACAAAGCTTGGTTCCACAGTGTCAAAAACACTCGTTAAATCAAAATATGTAAATAGAAACTACATACTCATTTCGATTCATACAGTTCATAATATGTTGGACAATGACAATAAGCGGTATTTCCCCAAAAACCCATGAATCCTTTCTGTAACTGCTTTCTCAAGGATTTTAGAGAAAATGCTCAGAATCGATATTGGTCTGTAATTGGTAATATCATCACTCGGTTCCTTCTTCATTACAGGAATAGTTATTGCTTGTTTTAAGACTTCAGGAAATACGCCATTTTCAAATGACAGATTAATTAAGTTAGCTAAAGCAAGTGCTAATATATCTGTGCAAGCTCTAACTACTTTAACTGAAATTTGATCGAAGCCCATCGAATTATTATTTTTATCCACGACTAGTCAATAATCTGTCAATTATTCATGTGTTTGGTCACTCATAATGCTATTCATTATACACTGAAATCATTATGCACGGTGTCATGGTAACATCAGTGGCGGCTCGTCAGATGAGGCAAATGAGGCGCCGCCTCACCTTCAACCTTTGAGACATTAATCTGTTTCTCAAATTGTTTTTTATTTTTGGTGTAATTGTTTAATTTTGCTAATAAGTTACTTTAAATTAGTTTAAATTGAGCAATTGGCATGCCGCCGAGTCCCATGCGCAATACTGAGACGATTGCTGAAATTTACCGAGGCACCAGCTGTATCGCCTCGGAAATGACGTCAATTCTCTAGAATCACCAGCTGATTTCATCATACGCAAGGATTCCAATTCGCCCTGCTAACGTGATTTGAGGCACTGGACATCGGCGCTTCTCGTCTACATTCGTCATGCCTCGTGAATTAAGTTCGCGTAATAATGCAAGATGCAAAACGTGCTTAATGGATTAATTTCAATATAATCGACAGTTGACAGTTTGTAGTTTTGGACGTTGACTGTTTTACTTTCCATAGCATAATTCTTGTATTTACATAATCCAGAATTAACTGTTTTATTGTTGGGAATTGTTATATAAACACAGACAGTTTTACGTATTTATTTACAATTCTTCCAGTGTTTGGTGCTTAGGGAACGAACTTCTTTCTGAAGAAGAATTGTTTCAAAAATATAAATTTCTGTTTTATGAAATAATAGACTGTATCGCGTCACAATTAAATATACGATTTGCGGATCTTGAAAAACTACAGTTTTTACGCTTGGTAGATTCATAAAAAATGGTTGATACCGACAAGATGTTTCCAGAAGAGGCCTTCTCGTGTTTAATTACAAACTATCCAAATATTTTTAATAAATCGCTTTCGAAAAATGAATTAGTAAATATTTATAAAGATTCAGAATTTCGCAATACCGACATTATGGCATTTTTCAAAAAGATAGAGGAATTAAAAGAGGTTTTTGTTAAAACGTATAAACTTGTTTGTTTAATTTTAACTATTCCTGTTACGTCAGTTAAAATAGAAAGAAATTTTTCCTGCTTGAAGAGAATTAAAACCTACCTACGGAATACTATGTCTGAGGACCGCCTGTCAGGATTAGGAATGCTATCCTGCTATCCATTGAAAAAGAGCTTCATAGTGAGTTGGCGAAAACTCCGAATTGATTTAATGTACAAAACATAAAAATGTAATTCAAATTCATGGTGCCTTCTTTGAGTAAAGTCATATTGTATTATTATTATTATTATTATCATCTATCGCCTCATCTATAAAATGGGTCACGAGCCGCCACTGGGTAACATCATTGTCTATGATGTATAATGAAGGAAATAGGTTATGTTGTTATTTAAATTTTAATTAAAAATTCTTAGTATTTTGTAGTCGAGGATAAAGTATAGTATACTACTCGCTATAATGGCTACTATTACCTCGGATAATTGCAAAACTCGCTCGTGTTGCAAACATTATCCTCGGTAATAATAGCATATATTATAGCGTCGTGTATAATATACTATTAAGATTCTTTATGATATTAACTACTTCAATATCAGACAAGGGCATAAAAGGCATCGAATTAACCGGACCATTATTGGTTGTAGTACATTGTTGTGATAAGTTATTACCAAAATGTACTTTTAGTTTATTGCTTACAGCTGTGTGAAAATAATTACCAAAAGCATCTGCAACTTGCTTTTCATCATTAGTTACCTCATCTAAAATCCACAATTGAATAGATGATTTCCTGTTGCCACATTTATTAAGTTTACAATTAACTATGCCCCATAACGTTTTGGATTTATTTGAAGAGTTCTCCAGTTTGCTACTAAAATATTTACGTTTCTCATGTTTTATCATCATCTCATATTCTTTTTTTCTGCAAATGTACCTTGCTTTAAAGTAATCGTTTACTTTACATAAAACGGGTGTTTGACTTAAGGGGCGAACATAGGGAAATAGTATGGGAAATCGTATACAGACTGACTGACAAAAAACGCCTCAAGCCATAGTGCCGCTATTTATAGTCCGATTTTGATGAACAAAAAAGCAACTGACTCCTCAAATACCACAAGGGGGCACTAATAATTTTTTTTTAAACTTCAACTCTAACAACAGCGACTGCCAATTTTTTTTTTTTTTCAAATGGTAACACATTTTTTTAAATTGTTTCTGAAAGAGATTTTTGTTCTGAATTCAGTGATGTACAAGTTGACTTTCGCGCAAAATAAGTAAGGTTAAATTGCTGATCGTTTTAATTCGTGTATTCAAAGTGTGCAGTTTAAAACCACGATAATTCATTTGTGAAGAAGAGATGTGATGCCACAAGAACCACTAATCGATACGGAGAAAGAATTGGAATTTATGCTTTTAATGACAGATGTTTTTGCTTGCTTGTTATTGGAGAGAGATCTTTAGTTTAAAAATTTACCTAGCCATGATTGCATTCTATCTTTGTTTATGTCTTCCTTGTTGCACTCATTAATTTTTGTATGTTTAGACTGGTTTTCGGACAATCTGTATATACTTGTTTTGTTGCGTAAGTGACTCATTAACATATATGAAGTTCTCTTGCCTAGGTAACTCTTTATCTTGTAGATCACTAACTTTAAGGTCTCTTTTAATCTTTTTACAACGTAGAAATTCATCTTTGTTTCTGCAAACAAATTTAATAATAATGGGTCGTATTCTGATCTGATGTTTAAAGTTGTCTCTAACTAAAGT
The DNA here is from genome assembly GCA_963082815.1 of Melanotus villosus. NCBI lineage: Eukaryota > Metazoa > Arthropoda > Insecta > Coleoptera > Elateridae > Melanotus > Melanotus villosus. The sequence goes on along the minus strand of OY720423.1, from coordinate 9,990,438 downwards.
TGTGTTTAGCGTAAACATAAAACGATATAGCTTTATATAATTTTGTATGTGTATAAGAGAGATACACGATGTTGCCATGGTAATTAAACATGACGTTAAATTTAAATATGAGGTGAGAATACCGACCATTGCCTTTAGTTTGGTCTGGATTTCCGTGTTGTGGCATTTGTTATGAATAGTAATGCATGTTTGACATTTGTGTGTAGTGTATAGATGCATTTTGATCATAGTACCGAGTGTCTTATAGTCTGTTTTTAAACTAGGAGGAGCGTTTCAAATTTGTCACGCTAAAATGTACGTAGGCTATTGGCTCTGGGCGCGTCAATTTTACACGATGGGAATTTCTGTGTTTTGTTTGAAGACATCAGCTGTTCGAGGTGTTGCCTTTACAGGCTAGTTACCGGTTGTTAGTGTTCTCAGTCTCTTTCAGTGTAATTCCGCACAGAACAAAACAGGTCTTTTCAGAACTAAATCATTGTTTAGTGTTGTTAATAATGAAATAATTCAAATTTGCCGCCGAAACTTTTCTACTGTGTTTTCTGGTAACATTTATTGAGTGGACGTGACTTTTATACAAAAAGTCTTTACATAAGGGTTGGCCATGAGCCATGAGACACAAAAATAATATCAATTGCAAGATTTAGAATTTATTAACTGTCATCATTGTGTTGCTGGCTTAATACTGTTGTGCAAATTTCAATAAAATTGCAAAAACAAAAGTTCTAAATCTTGCAGTAGACTTTACTTTTGTGTTTCATGGCCAACCCTTATGTAAAAACTTTTTGAACTCACGGTATTTACCTACTCCTCCCAGTTTAAAAACAGACTATAGTATGCTTTGAATTTCCCATGTAAAATAAAATGTGCCGCTCTCACGCAATGCTGTTATGCTAGTAGACGGAAGTATTAACTGTACTGATCGAAAAATATATTGAATTAAAAATTAAAACTATTTGAAGTGAATTAGTTTACTTTTTAATTTAACAATTAACTAATGACAACTCTGGATAATGCAATACCAATAACAATGTAGTGATACATAAAAGTTTACATGCAAACAAATTTCAAAGGGTTTGACTGAGTTTTGGCCATTTCGGCCAAACACTTTAAATTAAAAATTTGATTTTAGTATCCACTGAAGAGCAACTAGTGCAATATTAAAATAACATTAACATGTTATTACACGGACATTTGGCTTATCAAACCGCAGAGCACACGACCTTACGCTTCCAAACTCAAGCGAATACTATATAAATTAACATAAGTAAGCATATTTTAAACAACTGTTTATTAAAGACTAGTTCTACAAACGATGTGTTAAAAAATCTTAAACAAACTAATATTTCGAGAAATTAAAATTGTTATTAAGCAAAAACGAGCTGTTACACATCTAAGATATCTCCCCCTTGATGTTTCCTTATAGTGCTAAAAGTATCAAACATGTAACACTAAACATATTACTATCAACAAACGACTTACTCCATGTTTCCATACAAAGGTTGCTGATCCTCATCGCGTTGGTGGTGTGTGAAACGTAGTCGTGGTTTGCCTATATTAATAACCGATCTCCTTTTTAAGAAAACCGATTGCATAGTGTTGGATTCTTCAGGATGTGCATTAGATGTTGATGGTTGCATTTCTTTTAACGGCATCATGTTTGTTGGTATTCCATCTTTCTTCCTAAGACATTCAAATTCTTTCTGTGCTAAATTAAAGAATACGAGATTTTCAATAATAGTTTGATGCTATAATAAATACTTACTTAAAATGTATTCATCTAATGTGGTTAATGGATCAACACCAAAGAAAATAGATACAGCTGTATCGTATTTTGCTTCCATAACGATAATGACAATGGCAAGAGATATACATATTATGCCTAAAAATGTATTTTCAGATGAATTTTAAACGTTTGTTTTTTACTTACCTGTAACAAATGTTGCCCAGTAACTAAAACCGAATGCGGTTGTAATTGTGGCGTCTTCAAATGGTATAACTAAAGGATTCGGATTTCTAATTACGAGCCACAAGAAGTTGCTAAATATTAAAAGGCCTCCAGTTGTAAATAAAAAGTAACCACCGTAACGTATAACCGATTGTAAAAGGATATTTGCTAAAATCCAACAAGGAAAAGCTGTCCACATTATTATATGTGTATACCATCCAGCGGTTCGATAAAATCGACCAAATCTAAATCCTTCCCCGTCAATTACGAAATAATCGACCACCCATAAAATCGGCAAAGGTGCTCCTCTATACTGTGCTTCTCTAAACTGTTGTTGTAAATGCCCAGCTATAAAAACAAATTTGCAATTACGGACTTTAAACTGGTTCGTTCGATATTTAAAGAGGTAATGCCGCTAGATCGAAAAAAATCGTCGAGAGAGCAACAAAAGTTCAAAAAACGATAAACTTATGCACATGCCATATTACGCATGTAGAAAAATTAATTGTTACATGCATATTTTTGACCATCACAAAACCATTGTATTCGAACGAGCTAATCACTTCTTAATAATAACAATGCAAGCCTCTAATCTACACCATTTAAAATTCAAAAAACACAAGATAGTTAAAGATTTAATGAAGGTACCTACAGTCTGATCTTTTAAAACTATTTTGCAATAGCTACATAAAAATTGTGAAGTAGGAAATTTAAACGAATTTTGTATCGCATTCTAGTCCAGTAAACGAAGGATTTTACCCTACAAAAGGTCGGGTAGTTCTGAATTTTTGATATGTTGTATAGGATGGTTGGTTAGTGAAAAATCCAAACTTCCACAATCCCCCCCCCCCTCCGCCATCGTGTTGAAACCACCGAAAATCGGCACTTCTTTCAGTTTCTTGCCTATAACTTCTTTATGGTGAATTTTAGCGCAAAAACAGTTATTTACCCACTTGTAGAGGGCAAAATTTCCTGCAAATTTGTTATTTGGAGCTTTTTGTACGATTAATATTAAAATTGCGTACTTTGCAAAATTTTGAGTTTGTTTCCACTTTACATCGCAATAATTCCGTAACACTTAATTTTAGCGTTAAAGCCCTTATAATCAATCTTGTAGAGAATTTAATTACCTACAAAATTCATGTATCAATTTTTTTATGACCAATGCAACAGAGTGGAGATAAATTTACAAAAAAAAAAACGAAAAAGGGGATTTTTCAAGTTTAGTGCAGCAACTCTCTTGGTTCATTATTTCTAATAATAAAAGTATTACCTTTCATTTCAAACAGAATGATATGTATACAATGTATACATAGATGCAAAATGAATGTAATTATGTGTTGGCGAACGTCAGTGAAGTCTCGTGGGACTACTAGAAAAAACTTTTTAAAAAACAGCACTTCCTTCTTTTATTTGCCTGCGACTTCTTTCTACTGCTCTTCAGCTCAGAATGAGTTATTTGCCGAGTATTATATATATTCTAAGGCTCAATTTTCTAATTTGGCATATTATGTCTTTTGTGAAACCAATAGCGGTGGAGCTGTACCGCTCCCAACAAGGCAAAAGTAGCGATCTTAAATAAAATTTATTTACCGACTTGTAGAGGACAAAATTTCCTGGATAGGATAGGATAGGAATAGGATAGTGGAAGCGGCTAGGACCCATACAGGGTTGTAACGCTGAAGAGTAAATAAGTAAGTTTTACTACAATAGTTTCGGAGTAATTTGGTAAATACGAATACAATATTTCATACAATTCGTTAAAATTTACTTACTTTACAATTTTTTATCTCGCTAATTTGAAACATCATTCAAGATCAGGTTCTGTAGGTACTTCTATTCAACCTTTAAGTTAAATTTTTTTTTGAATTTTTCATTTTAGGTAAATAATAAGGGAGAAATTTGCAAAATACGAAAGTACTATTCATTGCAGCATTAACCCCCTTAAAAGACAAAATACAATTTACCATACGGTCCAAATCCAAATCGACCCTGATCCCAGGTCCATTCGAATCGTTCATTGTAATTAATAACCTCCTTTTCCAAGGGGCTGCCCTTCTCGGGATCGCTTTTCAAAGTAACATTTACTGATCGAAGTCCGATTTTAATACCGATGGACGCGTTAATTTCTTGTCCACTTCCTGCTTTATACGGTGTCCTACTTACTATGTGACCAACCTCCCATTCTTGACCAAAATTTCCCACTACGATTAATTCAATTAAAAAATATCGAGTAACACCCGGCAAAATAACTTACACAATATAAACAATCCAATCAGCAAACTTACAGTGGTTCGTATAAATATAAACGCATTCTAAAAAAGGTGTGGGCATATCATTGGTATAAAAAATTAAATGATACTTACAGTTTTTAGCCTTGGTGTTAGTAACGATATATAAAAACAAACAGCAAGAATTAGAAACGCACATATAAATCCAGCCTCTAGAACATCGACGGTAACCGGAGTATGATTACGTTGATATTGTGTAGGAAAACCCTCCGACCGAGAGTAACTGAACCAAGTCATTGTTAAGGCCCAACTAAATTTAAAATAAATTGGGGAAAGACCGTACCCACTGTTTATCAGTGACTTCCTGTATCCTGATAAGAAAATGACACGCCTTTGTGTTATTTACTTTATTTTTATGTAAAATATATATAAAATGTTATAAAATACAGCGGTATTATACTAGTAAACCTAGTCATATATTTTTATATAAATTCTTACAGTTATGGAACAATGGAATGTTATTTTTTTTTAAATATATTTTTTTCGGTTTACTTAAATAGTAATAAACATTTTAAAACCCAAGATTTATTACAAAGGATGTTTAAAGCTTATCTTAGCTACCATGTTTAAGCATACTGTGTATTAAACATTGGGAAAATAACAGATTTAATTATGGACAAAATTTAAAAGCGGAGACATTAAATATTAACGATTAACATATAAATACTCTTCACAAAAAAATGGAATGTTGCGTAATGCGTAGATAACAGTATGAACAAAAACTGTTTCTAAACCTAAACATCATTTTTCCTACCTAAATTACAACACACCATACATTTCACAGAATATTTTCCTATTCTACTACAAAGAAACCGTACCATCCACATTTACATCTTTTCTAAAACATCTATTTAGTTTAATTTTATGCAGTAATACCATTAGTACAGACTTACAAACTAATGTAACAATATGATGTATCATAAAACCTTAACAAACCTACCAAAACAACAGTTAACTTTAACTTAGCACAAGTCTTTACTTTTTCAAGCAGAAAACCCACTTTCGTACTTAGCTAATAAAAAGCCGATCCAATACATTAAAACCACCAGGAACTTTCACGTTTAAATCGCTAATACCTTAATTATAATATATGTATAGGGTGAATTATTTTCAGTGGGATTCCAGGCTGTCTCCTTAACAATTACACTTATGTAGAAAGTAGGTAATACAGGAGTTTCGTGGTACAAACCGTAATTTAAAACCGTCTTTTGTTTTCAAGCTATTTAAACGAAAATTGAATTTTTCTAAAGCCAATCTTCCAATATTTACCGATTGTAATTGCTGATAATTATCAAGCAACCCATGGAAAATAAAAAAAAAGAATAAAAACAAAATAAATGGCTGTCCTGTCAAATTCAACAGTATTCCTTTAGTTATGTAGCTTGTAAAAGTAAGTGTAAAGTGTAATCACTTTATTGTTGTAATTAATTTGAGTATGATTTATGCTGTTTTAATATCCACAATTTAATACCAAAAAAGAGATTATGGTGCGTAATTTCAATGTCAGTCAGAAAAAAGAAAATGGGAATCTAGTAGGAAGGTACGGCGAAGGTACTATTAACTATAATGGAAGCAGGTTAATAGGGGTATGCGAACAATTCTTACTTCGCAAAATGAATGGATTTTTCTAACATAAACAGATACACATGCACACGTGGACGCAGTCAACAACGAAGCTGAGATCTATAATAGACTATATTATATTGAAACAACACTCTATTAAACGAATATTCGGTTAACTATTCGACAGTCATTTTACCGAATATTCGGATAACCGAATAATTTTAAAATAAGTCCAAACATAACTTGACGTTGATCGTTGACTTGACATTATGGTTTATAATGCAGATAAAAGGAAAAACACGTACAATAGTTATTTGTATCACAAGGCTAGAAACTGTCACTTTGCAAAGCAGTTTCTAGGCGTGTGATACACAATATTTTTTCGGCCGATAAAAATACGTTAATTATAAAAAATCATTTTTTATTCAAATATTTGACGTTAGAGAATTTATATTTCTAGGGAATTTATTTTTCTGGGCGTGACAATGGGCGTAGCAATGAGAGGGTGGAGTCAGTTCGGTTCAGCGCCACCAATCAAAAATCCTAATTTTACTTTCTGGACTAGTCCGGCAAATAGCATTTTCCAGACGATTTATACGCATGAAAATTGAGTGTTTCTAGCCGGAGGGCGAAAAACAAAAATACATGTCAAATGAAGACTAAACAATATTTTAAAGTGGTAACATTTCTAGTTTGTAGCGAATTTCATAGGTGAAGCGTGGGGGTTCCGATTACAGTGAAGGCAGGGTGTAGAGTAAGGGTATAACGTCTAAACTGTAGCGGTATCGGTGTAACAATTTACCAAAAAATCGTTTTTTTCTATTTATGGAATCATTGTGTCGCCACTAAATGATATATACGGTTAAGGGTTGGATTATTAAGTTAATAATAATCGCTGTTAATTGATATTTTAATTGCACTTGTGGCCTCCTGGGACTCACTTGTACCTTTATGTTAGTTACAGCCGTTAAATATTCGGCCGAATATTCGTATTTGCTTACCGCCAGAAATCAATATTTGTTGCATCTCTAATTAGAACAGATAATGTACATGTATACCGCAAGGCAGAATATGGCTCTGAATGAATCTCTAAAAGCCCCACAAACCCCAGATAAATATTCTTGTCGGAAATACAACATAGAGGGATTGAAGGATGACTCAACATCGTTTTTAAACTCAGGCTTAGTACGAAAATACAGAATGGACAGCCAACCAGCAAAGCAGCATACGAAGCTCTGGGAGAGGTACAGAAATTAACTACCAGAAATACACCCACATGAAGATACACAACAAACTATGAAAGACAAGGAAGAAGGTTATGTGAATTTGCTCAGAGGATAGGAAAGCATATACCACCAGACTACGGATCGAAGTAAAAAAAAGAGGTCAGTAAAGCAAAAGATGCACTGTGGTTAGACAAATCTAAAACAGATAGATTCACTAATTGGCGGAAGTAAAACACAAGAAGCCTGGAAAATTATTTCAAACACACGACTGCTACTATTAACGAATGGAAGAATTATTTCCAAGATTTTCTGAACGAAGAAAGAACTGCAGACGAAATTGACAAAACCTTACGAGGACTGAAAAATAACAAAGCTGGAGGGGTCCTGGAGGCATTCCAATTGAACTGGTGAAACATAGCTCCATACAAGTTAAAGAGCAGCTAGCTAATATCTTCAACAGTTGTCTGAAAATTAAAGAAGAAATATCCGTCCAATGGAAGCATGCCGATATTACACCAATTTTTAGGAAAGGCAATAGAAAAAAACGTGATAATTACAGGGGAATAAGTATCATTAGCTCTATTGGAAGGCTGTATGGACGCATATTAAAAGCAAGAATAGAGAAAAAGTGGAATGATACAGAGGAGCAGTGGTTTTATCCTAAGACAGCTCATAGAAAAAAGACACATTTAGTGTTTGTCGACATAAAAAAAGCTCATGACGCAAAATGCTCCAAGTACTAAATAACACAAAAATAAATAAAAGCTACATACAGTATCAATGATCTATACCTATAATGGTACAACTTTGGCTGTCAAATTAAATAATGAAATATCTGACTGTTACAAGGATGTTGCGCACCACCTACCCTTTTTAAGATTTATGTTTCGAATGCTCTAGTACAACGGACAAGAAAATATTGAGTCATGGCTTTCCTGTATACTTTACTATTTACAGACCACCAGGTGGTCATAGCCACCGATAACGAAGATGACTCTTATATGACGAGAAAACTTAGGGATGAATATAAATCCTGGACTTTGGAAATAAGTCTCGATAAAACAAAGTACATGGCAGTATCTCGGGTCCATCTTTAATATACCCCGTTTACATTCAGCCCACTTCCGTGGCAGTGAGCAGGCAAGTGAGCATGATAGTGGGCAGCGTGAGTATGTAAACACGTCACTCACGCTGACCATGCTCCTGCCATTGCCGCTGCCCGGCGCTCCCTTCATTGGCGGTATTTGCCAAACGTGAATTTGCTGTTATTTCACGGGAAACAGCGAACACTGTAATAAACCAATGGATTGTTAAAGGTATAATTATGCAGCAACATTGAACTGTTTTTGTCTCTATTATAAGGTAACACCGTAACATGTAAAGTAATATTTTTCAAATTTTCGTATACTGACATTATGCGCATAAAGCAGTTACACTTCAAATTTACTTTCACACAACGTTAAAAACCACATAAATACTGGGCAACTGGGAAATTGGTTGATATTTAATTTGTTATTTAGCACCCATAACTATATAAAACCACATATTTTTGAAAAGCGGCTTATTTATTTAAAGGTGTCAAAGCCAACTGCGGTTGCAATTTGCAAAAAAACAATGTTTATGTTGTAATGCGAAAATAAGCGTAAATCCAATTTCGCCATTAAGTTCTACATGAAAAATTGCCCTAAAAATGTTTTTACTTTTTGTTTTAATCTCTACAAACAAACGAGTTATAACCATAAAAATGATTCTCGAAAACAAGACGATTTTAAATTTCAGTTTGCACCATTAAGTCTCGAAAATTTGACTCGAGACTCCTGCATTACTCTTTGCTTAGCTTAATAAAGAAGATATCCCGGAATCCCTTTAAAATTGTTCACCCTGTACAGTTTAGTATTTTGGAATGTTTATTTGTGGCTACAAGGAACAATAATTATAAAAAAATTATTGCTTTGCTTTCATATCAGCTACACCGTAAACAACAAGAATAACCATAAAAAAAATGTACACAAGAATATACTAGTTACAAATACTTTTACCACGTTCATTTTAATAATTGTTAGACTGAGAATTTGTTAGACTGAGAATGATAAATAATCGCCAACTTATTTTACAAAATGCAAAAGAAATATGGAGGAGAGTTATCCGCATTGCTTGAATATAAATTTCGCCTGCGAAGTCAAATTATCCGTTCTTGTATTTTTTGAGTTGTTCAGCATTGAAACAAAGTCAACGATGTGTCATTTATTTTACGCATTGAGTTTACGTCTACAAACCAGTTATCGCACTCCACAAACTAACATTAATGTAACCAGCTACTGTAATTCTCTTTCTTGTATGGAAATCTTTAGGTGTCGCATTTTAAACGTAAACTTTAAAAATCTGTGTTATATGCATCTCCACTAGTTTCACGTTTTAGACAGTATAAACAAACTCTAAAGGTAAGGCGCCACAAACATCCGGACTTGACTTGAGTCAAGAAAAAATACGGTTTCCTTATACTGCATGAATGCAGTGCCACTGGTTCTTGACTGGACCAACAAACTAGACCTGAGGGTCCGGTTGAGACCTCACTCCTTTGCCCTACTACCTCAATGCACTGATAATTTCCCGCAGTTTTATGCAGTGTGTGTTAAGATTGTTGTGCATAATGGAAGTCCAAATTCTTAAATTGTTATGCTGTTAAACGTTTCAGCAATACATGAAATTCGCCGTACTTTTTCCGTTGCTTAATACACGGACTCAATCATTGTTTTCTTTTTTTATATAGAAATAATACTCGTTAGTATTACTTCTATGTATTTGTCGTTTAGATGTGAACTACTGGTGAATTTATCGGTCACATACGTGCATGTCTGTGGTAGTCTATAAATGCTGAATATATATGAAGCATGCTTAAATCAGTTTGCGATTAAACATAACCCTTAAAAGAAAATTAGTGACTTGAAGTCACACAAAAAATTCAATTACTTGAAGTTGCCTTGACTAACCATCTACAAAAATGATTATCAGACCAACAGTTATCTGACGAAGCAAATAGAAAATAATATTGTTAATCAATGGCAGGAAGACAACATATGGAGAATACAGTACAATCTCAAATTGTACCAGATCTTTGAAGAACCTCCCGTAATAACAGCTGTTAAAATACACCAGCTGAGATGGACAGGCCATGTGGAAAGAATGGAAAGAGACCGAGTGCCTCGACGAATATACTTAGGTGAAATGAAAAGTAGGAGAGACAAAGGGACTGTAGGGCTACTGAAAGAAGAAGTTGGCTTGATTGTTTTAGCAAAAATAACGGAGCCCAATAAACATTTATTGTTGACTATTTTCCACACATATGCCTTAATTGCAAACCAAATTTAACGTCAGTATTATTGTGTAGAGTGCGATAACTCCCTAATATCAAATGGAAAAGCGAGTGAAATCTATTACATCACAGTGAATAACTAAATTTAACATAGTACGACGAATAAATTGAATTGCAAAACACAGTTGTCACCAGTTTAAATAATAACAAATGTTTTTCTATTCATAATGGACTTCATAACAACTTTTTAGACATTTATATACAGTACGTTACATTAAAACTGAAGGAAGTTGGTACGTTCATAATATTTGTGTTGGTTAAAAAGAACAAATTTCGGTCATCTGATATGATGAACAATAAAGGAAAACAATTACAAAGGGGAGGTGGGAGGGGCTAATTTCAAAACTTTATACCTGAGTTATAATTTTAATCAAGTGTGTTTCTCGGTGAGCTCGCACTTATAAACATCTGAGCAACCTGAGGAATATCGATTTGTTAAATTGAATCTGTATCAATGGCTGCATCGTGTTATACTTACAGCTACGATCAAAACACTTGCGGCTTACCAACTTAGGAAACTCATCAACAGAAAAACAATTCAGAGATCTACATAACCTAAATGAATAAACATTCTAAAATAATAAAACATCATATTTACACGAGTACTTGGAAAACAATTTCACGAAGTTTATTGTACGACCAAGTGCAAGTGTGTTATAAACTGTACATTACTAAATGTCAATATCACTAATAGTCTTCCCCATTATTATTCCATTAAAAGCAAATGCACCTGAGTTAGCACAAAATCTGTATATTGCTACAACGAAAAACAAACATATAGAACGTTTTTAAGTTATTAGAGTTACCGCAAGTACAACGGTAAATTTAACGTACGTTATTTTCGCACAATCGGACGAATGCGCTTGCGTCTACATTTAGCGTACGCTAAATAAATAACCGCGGTCCGGTATTTTCATAACATAGCGGATGGTTTTTGCGTACGTTATTTTGGGTGGTGAGGTTATGTTGCCGTGTTTATAAACAAGTAATTTTATGTGTTGAGGTTAGGTTCCGAAACTTTACCGTACGGTAAAATAGCGGCGTGCGAAAACTCTAAAATGTCATTTACCGTAAAAATAAAATAGCGTATAACATCACCTGATTTTAGCGTTAACGAAAATTTAACGTAGTACTTGCAATAACTCCCTATTAATTAAATTTTAACGAATGAAACTCATGTTCATGCAATCCACCCGTAAACAATTTTTGCGTTTTCAATACGAAAATATAATTTTGATTGAGCGAGACATACTTTAAAATTTTTTTCAGTAATTTTTTTCTTTGGTTTTTTACAATATTTGACTCATCGTTAAATTGCCTTAATCTAATCGTATTTATAGATATATGAAATAGTACAGTTATAATAAAAGTCTGAGAATACTACGAGTGGTCGTGAAAAGCAAAATCTGTATCTTCGTCCACTTGATTGGCATAATTAACTCATCGTTTTAAAAGCTTTTAACTTACCGATTTCGGTAATGGAAATGGACAATGAATATAGGAACCTGGAACATTGAAGGTATCAAAAATAAGTATGACGAAGTCCTAAAGGAAATTGGTTGATGTCATACCAAGTGGTGTCCCTAAAGAAAATAGTGTCAATTATTATCAATAAAAAGTTGGCACCAGGAAAACGAACCTCTAATCCAATTACAAATGAACCTAAGAGGCTACGAGTTACCTATAATAGAAGAACTTCGAATTCAGAATCATAAGCTACAAACAGAAACTGAAGAACTTAATAATCGACTAGAAGAAATAGAACAGGAGCCAGAAAAGGTATCAGAGGGGGAAAAACTAGTGCCAAAAAGAAGAAGGCATGTTGTTCTTAGTCCAACTTCGGTTAAGGCCACAATTTTTGATGGATTAGATTCAAGTTTAAAAGATGATAATCCAGACTGGAAGAAGACTCCTTTGGCAAAACGAATTAAAAAAATCAGAAACTTACCTGTGGCTTCTTCTAAATCATGTACTGAACGCTTAGCAATTAAAAGAGGATCTGACGGAAGCTGTGCTTAACTGCAGTAAAGGAAGTTGTGGTTGCAGGATCTATGTCAAAATCAAGATATCAATAACGAAAATATTCTTTGGGTGGTAACAGTATTACATTAATGCTAGCCTGTGTGAGTCCAGCGGATTATAATCGAGACGAAACCCTTTCTACCCTGTGTTATGCTGATAGAGCCCACAAAATTAAAAATAAACCTATTATCAATCAAGATCCGAAAGCTGCAGAAATTAATAGGTATAAATAAGTTCGTGAAAGAACTACGTTTAGAATTAGTAGTGGGCCAAGGTGGTCTTATAATTAGTCAAGCAGAATTAGAACAACTATTGATATAAAGAATATTAAGATTCGACAATTGACATTACAGATTGAAGCAACCATGTATCAAAACGCTGCACTTTTAGAATGTAGGTATCAGGAATATGCGAAGTTCAAATGAATGTATGGGCAAACAAATGTTAGAATTTAAAGAGGAATATAATATTAATATTAGTAACCTTAACTTAAGCATAGAACAGCAAAATGCTGAAGCTATTAAAGAACACGTTAATAAATTACAAACAATTTCAATGATAGATGTGGAAGCCGAAGTTACGACCCAGTGGTCCGACAGTTTGGGGAACATGTTAATGCTAATGTGAAAAGAATAACTGAATTTTCTTATCAGTATAGCCTAAAAATCATCATGAAATACATAAATGCATGTGGCCTAAAGTCCATAAGGCGGCAGTGCCACTGAGACATCATCACCCACCACCACCAACCGCCACCAACTGAAATTACATGCTGCAGTCTCACTGCACCACCGCTGATCGCCAAAAATTTAAATTTCCCGCTTGCCTGTTAGTGATTTTTTTACTTGAAATTGAAATTTTGGTGTTGAAGGTTGTAATTATATTATCACGTGTCTTTGTGTTGGTTATGTTTATGTTATTCGCGTGCCAAGTGCCAAGTGTGAATCTGTATTTTGGTTGTAATAATTTTCGATTACGTTTATTTTAGGTTAGAATACCCACAAATGGAATAACCTGTCCAAGTTTAACTTATATTTAAATTTCCCGCCTTTCGCGGTCGTAAATCAGCTGACGCTACACGCCCTGGCGCACGCGCAGTGTCAACAACCAACATCCACCGTCCACCAAAATTCAAACAAATTGAAAATTTCAAACCGGTGACCACCATTTGATGACGGTGGGTGGATGTCGGTGGTTCAGTGAGACTAACAGCATGTGATTGCATATGTTTAAATTTTAGTTGATGGTGGCTCAGTGGGACTGCCGCCTTATAGATGAAACAAACGAGCTTAATAAGTCACCATGAATGCTAAAGTGAACGTGAAATGGGACAGATCATTACCTTCTCCTAGCTAAAATGTATCTGCCATTCAGAAATGGTAATAAATACAGAGTATCAACCACAAGAATAAATCTAGTATCCTACGATCTAATGTTAAGGTGCTTCATGAAGACCCAACTAGATTATTTTACCAATTAAGACTGGCAGATAAATTAAGACCCATAAATCGGAATGACTCAGTTGCTCAATTATATGAAAATATTAAACTATATCTACATCAGGCTGTCCAAGAAGCTTTAGGAGAAGAACAGAGTATTAGAGGTAAAAGACCAATTTGGTGCAGCAGACAAACGCAAGTGTTTAACTACCAAAGCCATGCTCGAGCTGGTAGAAAAGTCAAGAAAGCCGTAAATAACACGGGCTAACCAAGCATGGAAGCTACTGAAGTCAACAAAAACAGATTATAAGAAAAAAGGAAAAGTAAGTCTAATTAAAATGGATACATGGAGGGCATACTAAGAGGAATTACTTCAAGAAGCTCAAGAAGAATTCAAAACCGACGAATATAAGTAGCCCATCAGAGACAGTATTAGTACGGAGGAGGTTAGGGACACACTTAAATCCATCAAAAATGGAAAGGCTTTGGGACCTGGTGGTACACCAATTGGATTAGTAAAAGCTGCTCCTCAGGAATTACCCGAATTATTAGCCGCTCCATTTAACAATTGTTTGAATGAAGCTGCAGTTCCAAGTGAAAAAAGGGCCTGAAGAACACTGCAGATTCAGGGCAGGATAATGTCTTTGTCCTAGAACAACTATTAGAAAAAAAATACGCATGTAGTAGAGCAGTACACCTGATATTTGTCGAGTATTCCACTCAGCAAGTTGTGGAGTAGTACGGAAAAAGCCGATATAAATAAAATGTATATTGATGCAGTGAGAAATCTATGTGTAGGGGCAACTGGTATGATAAAGATAGGGAAACAGGAGTCAAAGGACTAAAGCAAGGCTGTTACATACTCCATAAACTACATGAAGAATATGAAAAATGGGGTCTAACGATAAACCTGTATAAAACAGAATATTCAGTAGTAGGTGAACACAGAAGAAGGGACAAAGAAATTATGAGAGAGGATATTGTCGCTTTAACAAGGCACAGAGGTTAAGGTGGCTGGGCCACATAATGAGAAGCGAGCAGGATGTTTACAAGTTGGAAACCACTAACAATAAGAAGTAGAGGAAAACCTAGAAGCAGATGATTGAACATGGTTATGGAAGATGTGAGAAAGTCAAGATAGATAACTGGAGAGCCCTGTGCAGAGATAGATAAGGATGGAGAAATGTGGTCAACACTGCCAAATCATACAAACATCTCCACCTCAGGAATTGGATTTAAAACCTAATCCTATGGGATGAAAAGCTAGAAGAAGAAGAAGAAGGTGAACAGGAGAATGATCTCATTTTAGACAAGGGCTTGTTGGAAATTTAAATACCTCGGAGTTACTTTTACAAAAAAATGCAACCAGCAACGAAGATATAATTAATAAAGTAGGCCAAGGAAGACGAGCTATTAAACAACTTAACTTGGTGCTCTGGAACAAGAACATTAAAGAAACGAAAATTACCATATACGAAACAATAGTCAAAAGCATTGTAGTATGAGGGTTTGAGGTCTGAGAAATCAATAAAAAGTGTCGTTTGTGAAATAAAAAATAGAATGAATGTAGAAGGAATTATAACAGACACCAAGAAGTTACTTTAGTACGGTCACATGCGGAGGATGGCAGATGTTGGACGGCCAAAAATACTGTGGGAATGGGTGCCACCAGAGAGAAGGAAACGAGGAAGGCCGCCCAGATGTTGGGAAAATGAAATAGATGAAGCCAGGATCGAAAAAAGTGGAGATTGGGAAGCAGGAGACGGCTGTATACAACCTGCAAAATATACATATTTAGTTACGGATTTGAATAAATTAAAGTACGATCAATTGTAAACATATAGTACAAGAAACAAATATCTTAAATCTTTTAAAGACATTGTTAAACCTTAACAGTTGACTATAATTTTTATACTAAATGAGACTTTGCTTTTCACAATCCTCAACATAATTTTTTTCATACATTCATCATCATTAGTCGTATGTGTTACAAATTTAAAAAATTACTAACAGAATTAATACAAAAAAATATTCGGTTAATCTCGAATCCACTAAATTAGGGAGAACTCAGACAGAACAGATTGATTTTGCAATAGTAAATTCACACAGCATCGAGCAAATTGTTGCAATTAAGTGTCGCGTATTTTTTTAAAGCTTAAACTAACCTCAATTTATTAAAACAATTTGTGAAATTATCTTAACACGATAACAGCAGGGAAAATATTTTAATTCATGCCCTCGGTCATGGAGTGACTAACAAAGGTTCCAAAATTATTATAGAAGTGTGAAATAAACACATTTTAACAAAACAACTTATACATAACCTCACTTATCATCGACTGCTTCTACCAAGGACAGTCGGGATTGTTCTGTCTGAGCTCCCGCTTATGAACAAAAGTTTCTAATTTATACGAAATAATATTCTAAAACTAAGATATCCGATTCTTTCACTTATCAAAAGGAACAACTATTTCTGAAGTAGTAAAAACTCAACCGTTTTCTTCTTAAGTCAGTTCAAAAGACAACCTGCGTATTAGCATCGCATCAAATAACAAGGTTATAAACGAAACGTTCAACAAATATTACAATGAACAGTAAAATACATTCTACTTAAGCATACAACATCCCTGAATCATTTTTTTTTTTAATAATAAAAATAACGATATTAAAAATAAAATGGAATTATATTGCTCACTAACTTAGGAATACTTCAATTCTGATATTAAATACAAGGGTAATAACGATTAATCACAATATCACTAAAACGCTAGTAACACCAAACCTTAACTTAGAACTCATGTTATTGAGAGAGAAAAAAAACGGTATAAAAAAACAGGATTAAATAAATTACAGAATTATTGGAAATAAATATCAAACTTCTTACTCAACTGTAGGATCACCTTGGTCGGCTTGCAATTGTTGTTTGCGATGGTGATAGAGATGAACCCGTAGACAGCTTCGGTTACGCATCGTTTTACCACAAACTATGCAGTCTAAGTTAATAGGATTATTATCGTGCTTATCTCGTATGTGAACTTTTAAGTTATAACGATTTACAAACTTCCGGTAGCAGTAGGGGCAATATACGTGTCCTTTTGGGTCCACCGAGTACAATAAGACATCTGAAAGAGATGTAATATAGTATGAAAACGCATAAATAAACTGTTATTATTACCTTATTTTAATGGAAGTATGTACAGAGTTAACCGAGCACCACACACCAATGGTAATAAATTGTAAGAATGTAACAATCGCTATTCAAACTTGACATACTTGCTTCTTTTTAGAAACTCAAAATATTATAGTTTGTTGCAGTCTTACGATTTAAAATGCTGTTCCCAAGAAAACTATAGAGAAAATAATGTAAAAAAGGTTATAGAATGCTGTATTTTTAAATATTAATTCTACTAATTTACAGTATTTTATATCTAAAATTATATTTAAAAAACAAAAACAAAACAAAACAAAGTGTTTAATATGTATAGTTTATTTGCTTAAAACGTTACATAAATATAATTTATAAAACAGTTAAGTAATACAGTTTTGTAATAAATTTGGTAATACATCAGGGTACTCAGTCAAAATTAGTCATGGTAACATTCGATTATTATGGTAAGTATATTCCACTTGGTAACCTGCAAAAACAAGTACTCTAATTTTCGTTACTTACAATGTAAACGCTCAACATGATGGGGAGTTATCGAACTCTACTTGCTAATGCTATTGCCAACATCAAATTTGATTTGCAACAAACTTTTAATATGTATCAGGCTCAGTTATTTCTAACGGGTGATCCAGAAAAAAAGGAATTAGAGCAAGCCGTGACCTACTAAAGTTGTTATCCCGTGATTCGCCTACTGAGGGTAAACAAAGACACTATTGACCATCGAAGAGATTACGTTAACTGTAAAAATCATGCAACAATATTATTGTTGTTTGTAGGCAGTCTAAATAATTTTACTTTATTTAATAACCATAAATGTAATTACGTCCACTAATGCTTTTATTTTAGGTTATAAAATGTCAAATGTATTTTTCAAGTAACAAAACAGATTACCAATTTAAAAAAATGAGAAGCAATGTTACCAACCTTAACAGCTTAATCAGGGCCTGCTCTAATTCCTTTTTTTTTTTGATCGCCCGGTACTAAAATAATATGTAGACAGATATCGTAACGTCAAATTGAGTCATTTAAAGGTTATGTTTTAATCACAAACAAAGCTGTCTAAAAATAAAACTAGTGGAATTGCGTATAACACAGATTTTTGAAGTTATACTGGAACATGTTACTTTAACATTTGCGTTAATGTTATCGTCAAAGTGCGATAATGCCACAGTTCTCCATGCGATAATGAGAATTACAGTAGCCGGTTAAGTGATTTTATGTTTAGGTTAACGTTAGTAAGTAGAGTGCGATAACTCCCTAATAACTCCAATAATTGCAGTAAAAGGTTTAAGGTACCTAAAACTATATTTTTTCGCCCTCCGGCTAGAAACACTCAATTTTCATGCGTATAAATCGTCTGGAAAATGCTTATTTTCCGGACTCGTCCAGAAAGTAAAATTAGGATTTTTGATTGGTGGCGCTGAACCGAACTGACTCCGCCCACTCATTGCTACGCCCATTGTCACGCCCAGAAAAATAAATTCCATAGAAAAATAAATTCTCTAACGTCAAATAATTGAATAAAAAATGATTTTTTATAATTAACGTATTTTTATCGGCCGAAAAAATATTGTGTATCACACGCCTAGAAACTGCTTTGCAAGTACTCGTACTTGCAAAGTGACAGTTTCTAGCCCTCTAATACAAATAACTATTTTATATCAAGAGGTCGGATTTAAGGTTTAAAAAACTCAATTTTCAATTACTGCATTCAAACGGTTTACCAGCACCACCGGCATTAATACAAGCTGTCGTACTCCTAAATACTAAATCACGTGTGATAATTTGAATTTCCTAAGCTTCTACCAAAACTTCCTCAACTCTAAACATTAACGTGTTAAAACAAAATGATGTTAAATTGGATCTCTTGATACTTTCTTCGATTGGTGTATTATTGTTACACGTTGAAAAGGTGTCATCATTTTATTAAATTAAATTAACTTTGTAAAGTTTACAGAAGGGTCCTGAGTTGCGGTAGCTAGTTACCCCATTCCCACACGATCAGTTTTCTCTAGTCAGTGCTGGAATGGATGGCCAGATTGCACCGTTAACGTGGCACCTCTCTCCCACAATGAAAGAGTATGGGCAATTTGAAAGCAACATAAGACACGGTGGGCTGTTTAATATAATAGGAAAATTTGATGCTCTAAAAAACGGCATAGGGCATAAGGAAGAAATTTCCCTGAATTACTTTAAATGTTGTAGAAATCAAAATAATTAAATCAGATTGCTTTTTTTTACGAAATTTCAGAATTTCTACAAAAGGATCAATGGCTGTTCTGAAGTAAGCTATGTAAATTTCTTAAGATAAGATAGATGTTACGAACAACTCAGCCTTGATGGTCAAGTATGACGATTAAATATTTCTCCCATCAACGACCAGGCTATAAGCTAAGTCATGTAATTTTAGGTGTTTATTTTTATTATAGCCAGGTTCTCAGTTGGATTTGGAGGGTTATAACTGGGAGCAAGTCAGCAAGTCCATAAGAGAGGCAGCCAAGGAGGTAATAAAAGGAAAGCAAAAGGAAGAACTGAAACAGAAAATAAACGCTGAGAAAAATCCAAATAAACTGATTACTCTCAAACAAAACTATACTGAAAAAGAATAGAAGTGTAAAATGGGACAAAAGAAGATGAGCAAATCAACTAGCTGAACAGGCAGAAACAGCAGTAAGAAATCATATCATGAGAGAATTATATGGCACTACCAGAGAGCTTGCTAACCGAAATATACGGAAGAAACTACCTGTGAAGGATAAAGAAGGGAAACTGCTAGTATCTACACACGAGCAACTTACAAGGTTTGCAACAGTGAAGAAAATGAAAACAACGCAGAAGATGAAAGACAAACTAGGATACAACTCCTCCCACAAAGACAGAAATAAAGACAGCAATGAAAAACGGAGTCACCAGGAATTGATGTAGAACCACAAATTCTCCGTCCTCTGCTAGTCAAAATATGGGAAAATGAAAGTATATCAGACGAATGGAAGCAAGGAATACTAGTCAAAGTACCAAAGAAAGGCAATCTCAGTGAATGCGATAACTGGAGGGGAACAACCTTGCTAACAGTTGCGTCAAAGATATTTACATGAATATTACTAAACTGAATCCAACATGCCATCGAACAAGTAAGTTTCAGGCCGAATAGGAGTTAATTGAGAATTACTATAAAACAAAGCTTAGAGTGGAGGACAAATGCATATTTGTTATTTGTGGACTTGAATAAAGCCTCTGATCATCTAGAAAGAGTGATTCCATTAAAATTTATACGACTAATTAACAAACTTTATGAATCCTATAGTTGCAGAGATAAACATGAAAGACAACTAACGGATTACCCAGAAGTAAAATGCGGTGTAAAGCAGGGATGCTCACTAGCTCCCCTACTTTTGATCTTAGTACTGGATAATATTATGAGCAAAGTCACAAACGCTACACAATCTGGAATACAGTGGGGTCTCAATAGAGGACGACATAACCAAGACAGCTCTGGACTGGAACCCGCAAGGCAAAAACTACATGGCGATATGGCGAAGAACGATGACAAATTAAGCCAGAACAACAGGCAAATAATGGAGAGAATTAAAGGCGCTGCTGCGCTGGCAAGAAATAGGACCGTCTAAAAAAGTACTGTGGAAGCCCCATGCTCCTAACATGGAGTTAAAGGATATTATATAAACTGCTAAAAGCAGAAGCGGCTGGTTCGACAAAAACTCCATTTTTGCTTCTAAAAAAGATGCAGGAATTAAGAATTAAAAGCGTAGAAACGGGGAAAGAAGAAGACAAAAGTAAGTGCCAGGAACAAAGAAAGGTGACAAAACAGATGTGCAGAGTGGCAAAGAGAGCATAAAAAATATTGAAACAAGGTAGAAAAACAAGGAAATTAATAACTTCTATCAAGGTTACAAGAAATAAAAAAGGATCCCAAGAAAAAACAATCAGTTGCAAGGACAAAGGAAAATTGATTGCAGGAGAAGAGGAAGTGGCTGACAGATGGGAGAGAATGTTTAAAAAAAAGTGCTAAATGAAATAACGGATGGAGAAGAAAAAACACGAAGATAAAGAAAGACAAAATGTACAGCAAGGGGAGGAAGGAAAGTAAGAGATAAACGGGCCGTCAAAAGACGAAATAATAACGATCGTAGACAGATTAAAAAACAATAAAAGCCCAGGTGAAAGTGGAATAACAGCAGAACTGATAACATACAGAGGTGAAAAGTTACAGCAGTGTATCGCCAGTATATTGCAAGAGACATGGAACACAGAAACAAGAAAGCATGGAAAACGGCATTTTTATTTTAAAACAAGCAATAATAGGCCATAACTAAAATCAAGTGGTTCGACTATGTGCCCAATGAAACCCTGTGGCGACGTATTAAACAAAGTAAAAAGAAAGTGGAGGTGAATAGGACATATACTACAACGAAGAAAAAATCGCATTATCATGGAACCCACAAGAAAGCCGCAGAAGAGGAAAACCAACCACAACATGGAGAAGAACAATAATGAAAGAAGCAGAAAAAACAGGAAAAACATTGAATGGGATAAGAGCTACCGCACAATCCAGACAAGAATGGAAGAATGCTCCAACAGGGAGTGAAAGGAGAAATCGAATCGAATCGAATCGAATAATAGCGCTGCCATGAATACAAAATTCCAATGTGTGCTATTTTCATAGATTTTAAACAATCTTACGATGCCATAGACAGAAAGAAAATATATAAAACAATGCAAGAATGGAGGATACTGGAAAAGCTGATGAAAAAATAATAACCACAGACACAAAAAATCAAAATAAAGGTAAGGGATTTTATGGTTAAAAAAGGACTAAGACAGGGAGACCCCTTATCATCATTATTATTTAATATAGTTTTGGAGAAATTACAAAGAAAATACATGTATTCCTGAAACAGATACGGAAAACAGAAGAAATGCCTGTGGAATGGAATAACGCCCTAATATGCCCTATAACAACTATATGGAAAACTCCCTCCTCAACGTGATGTACAAAATATTTACAACAATTATTGCACATAGAATGGAACAGTTTCCCAGGACAAATAATAAGAGAATACCAGAGCGGTTTTAGAAGGGGCAGATCCACAATAGCTCACATCTTTATCATCAAACAAACCTTAGAAAAGTGCTGAGTACAATATCGATGTACATCGAGTATTCATAGATTTTAGAATGGCATACGATCGCGTGGAATAGCAACCCGAGAAACTCATCAGACTTACTATGGTGTCTATACGAAACATCAAAAGCAAGGTCAAAATAGGTTCAAACATGTCAGGAGAATTTTCAGTTCAAAAAGGTCTTAAACAGGAAGACCCATTATCCACTATCATGTTTAGCATAGTCTTGGAAAAACCCAGTAGGCTCTTTGTTCAATAGGTCAGTGTCTACCTAGCATAAGCCGATGATGTGCTGATTATGGCAAGAACAATGGAAGTACTCAGGACTGTCTTTACAGAATTAGAAAAAGAAGCAGAAATGGCCGGATTAAAAATAAGCGAACAAAAAACCAAACTTATGCTTCAGACAAGGCAGCAAGGGGAGTACAAGCACAACGTCAAATATAGCAAATTGGAAGGAAGAACGTGGAAAGAGTAGACCGTTTCAAATATTTGGGAAGTTTAATGACGGAAGCAAAGGCTGATCTACGGACAAAGATATCGGTAGGGAACAAATGCTATTATTCTTTACATATTTTCAAGGCCCACAACCTCTCAAGAAAGGCTGAAAATCTATAAAACAATAGTAAGGACCACAGTAACGTACGCATCGAAACATGGTATTTAACAGCAGATGACAATAGGTTACAAATTTTTGAAAAGAAATTACTAATGAAAGTGTTTGGTTCAATAAGAAGAAACGAAGAAATAAAAGAGCTTTACAATGAACCGTATCTAATAGCAGTAATCAAGAGCCATCATCTGGCATGGTTAGGTCACGTGCACAGGATACAACAAGGAAGACCACCTAATATGGTGTATGAGAAGAAAAAGGAAGAAACACGACTAAGAGGATGATGCAGAAAAAGGTGGGGGGATCACGTGGAGGAAGACTTAAAATACTTACGAGTGCAGAGATAGAGACTTAAGGTAGATGATAGAAAGGCATGACAAAGTGTTAGGGCCGTAAGAAGAAGTTTTGGAGAAAATAATAAGATCTATCAATGTATAGCCTACGCGTATGACGTTACACTTATAGGCAGAACGAAAGAAGAACTAATCAGAATTGTAGCAAATTTAAAGGAAGGCACATGAAACATAGGACTGCGGATAAACCAAGAAAAGAGTAAGTTGATGACAGTAGAAGTAGGTACGCCGATTAACACAGTTAGAGACAAAAGTAGAATTGAGATTGAAAAAGGACAGAGTGATGTGCACACAAAAAGTGAACAGTTTTGTGTTTTTGGGAACTCTAATAACGAACAAATGTGAGGAGGACAAAGAGGTGAATGTAGAAATGGTGAAAGGTGACAAGTGCGCGGGGGCTCTTAATGAAATTTTAAGATCGAAGGATATATCAGTTGGCACAAAAGTAAGAGTATGCAGAACGGTAGTGCGACCTATGAGACGTGAGTACTGAACAAGTACGTACAAAAAAGGCTTGAAGTGTGGGAAAAGAAGATTCTCGGGAGAATTTACAGAGGAAAACTTAGCGAGGAGGGATGGAAAAGGAGAACTAACGAGGAGACAGGAAGACTATACAGATCCAAAGATTGAGGTGGTTGGAGCACATGGAAAGAAAATTATGTTGACGAGAGTGCCGGAGGGGTGCAGAAGGGGGGTAGACCAAGTAAAAGGTGGAGTCAAGCGGTAGAAGAAGACCTGAAGGAAAAAGGTATAACAATTTGAAGAATTAAAGCCAGGAACAGGAAGGCCTGTGAAAGCTTATATATGATATCAAATTTTGATGGATTCAGAGGGCTTCCACCCCTTTATCCTGCCAAATACTTATATCCGAAATTAAAAATATCGTCGCCCTGGGTAAATAATTGAATCCGAGGCCGCTTGTTTACAAGACAAGCATGATTACCCAGATACTGACAGGTTAACTAATCAATATTTACGTTTTAATTAATTGCATTACTTCGAAATTATTAACCGATATTATCGAGTTTGTTACGCATGGCAAATAAACCCATAATAATTATAACAGTAAACCTTTTACAGCAACGTTAATAAAGTTATTAATATAACAAACCTCTTATGCGCTTTATGCCGATGTGCATACAAAGAATTGCGATTTTTCGTAATACGTCCACACAAATTACACATAAATGGTCCCTGATCAGTACCGTGCAAATTGGAGATGTGTTTTTTCAAACTATCATCCAATTTAAATGTTTTTGGACAATGAGGACAATACAATATTTTAGCGTTGCGTTCTGAAACAAAAGTTATCGTGCTACTCCCAGATTAGATAAATTAAATATTTACAGTAGTATACAACACTAGCATATTATTATAAGTATTTAGGTAAAGAAAAGGCAGATTAGTTGATTTATTTATTTGCAGTGCTTCTGTACACATTAAAAAAAAACTAAGGCACTTAAAAAATTTAATATAAATTGTAGTAATAGTTATATAATAACAATAAACATGGTTACCTTACGTTACTAAAATGTATAAATATCTATCGGTATCAAAATGAAGTTAATATAAACAACACTCTATACTAACACAATATTAAACACAAGTTACAGAAGGCAGCCTTCTGTAACAAATGTTTTATACTATTTTCTCTGTTTCGGCTTCTGCTGTTTATACAGATAGGGAAATTTTGGTTAAATAGTTAGGTTGGTAACAGCAATTTATGTTTAACACTTGACAGTTTTGTTGCCTAACATTGAATACAGAACAGCCATGGTTGTCTAGGTATTTTGCATACTATTTATTGCAGCTTGCCAATTCCTGAAGTTGAATGCTCATCCTAGCATCAAAAAGCGTGCTAAAATAATGTCATTCTCGTCCCAATCTCGACGGATTCCGAAAGAGCGTCGTCGATTTAGGGGGAAAGGCGGTTTCGTGCAGTTATAACCGGTCATATATACCGATACGGACTCCCTTTTTACGATTTCCTTTTCGTTTTCGGCCGCGAGCTCGAAAATCGACGTCCGAAAGTCGCCCCCCCCCTCCACTTTCGTCCGACGCCTTCGCCAAATGTCACGTTTTCCGTGCGGCCTAGCGCCCGGATCTCGACGGATTCTGAACGAGCGCGGTCGATTTATGGGGGGAAGGATTTTAATGCCGAAACAGAGAAAATTTGCATTTTTTAAAATAATGACCTTAAATACTGTTACAAACATTCCTTTGACTCAACATACAATCAATACTACTTGAAAACTTAATGAACAAAAACATACAAAGAAGTAATCACAATATACAATTAATAACATTATTTTACACGATGAATTTTTACTATTATAACGCCATACAACTAATAAATACTTTTACTATCAATGAAGGTTCTAGACCACCAGAAACAAATAGTATCGGTTGACAGAATAATCTGAGTGAATATTATTCTTCCGAACATTTCATATTAATAACTAACTTTAACATGAAATAATCACCATTACTCCTTTGCTTGTATTAGTTTACTACCTCCAAATTTACAGTAAAATAAATTACAACAAACGAAACGATACGTAACAAATACAGAAAAATTAATACTACGGTAGTACCTTCAACGGTGATTTTCTACATCCATAAGTTAATTTAAATTGTATGAGTTTTTAGTAATTAACGTCACAAGTCCGGGAACTCATATTTTACAGTACGAGTAAGATGTTTAAAGACGAGGCGACGCAAGGAGCCGAGTCTTGAAACTCGAAACGAGTACTGTAAAAAGAGTTCACGGACGAATGTCGTTATGTATTTTATTTCATACTGTCAACAATTTGATTTTTAATTTTTACATGTGACGCTTTTTCAAAACGTCAACATGTGACATTACTGTGTCAAAGCCGGTAGGTGTGGCTTGGTTAGACTTTTACGGGCTCTGATTGGGTGCATAAAATAACTGTCCGGAAAATGTTGCCTAGCAACATTTTCCGGCTCTGATACCGTAATAGCTCATTTTCCGGACACAAAATGGCGCCGGGAAACTGAATTTACCAGACAGTATGAAATAAAATAATTTAAATAATAAGATAAACTGTTACACATAGTCAATCACGTGGATGCTTTGAAACCCGAATTTTTTACAGTAACAAACATAATTAATTTTGTTTTGGATACATTTTAATTAAGTAAAACATACTTTTTGTGTGCCTTATGTTGAAAAATTAAATTTATAAAACTGAACATCAATACATTACTCGTGCTCGTCACTCGTCTGGTGAGCTACGGGCCGAGCCAGACAAGCAGGGCTCTGTCCATGTCGGTAGGTCAAGGAAAAGCACATAGAGAGTAAATGCCGGGTTTACATTTGCTAGTTGATTTGGCCGAGTACCGATCTGCTAGTACTGGTACCAGCAAATTTTAATGCTTTTTCAGTTGACACGTTGCTAATATGCTAGCATGCGTTTTCATTCATGTTTTAGAAAATTAATAGGTAGGAACCACCGTAGGAACTATAGATAAAGCAGTGATGAGTGTTTTTGTGCAATCAATCAGCAATGTGTTAGCATCTGAACTAAGTAATATTCTAGAAAACAAAAACAAAGAAAGCGAAGAAGAATATGGGTGAAAAATTGGATATCGCGACGGCAGACAATTATATATATATATTTAAATAAATTAATATCAATAATTTATATACCCAAGAGATCAATGGCGTGCCACAAAGCAGAGAACAGAATGAACTCGGGGAAATACTAGCATGTAGTATGTTGACACATGCTTTTTCTGAGTGCCAGTGACTCACTCGTGCTGAAAAGTAGACCCAGGGCCGAGTTAGCTTGCTAGTAACAAGTAGCTGTGCTAGTACTGGCAAATAGCTGTTTAGACATGCTTTTTCTACGCGAGTAATGGCACGAGTACTCTACTCGGCCGAGCAACTAGCAAATGTAAACCCGGCATTTTAAAAGTCTTGTCGGCACGAAATAATTTTTGTAGTATACTCGTTGAGCTCGTCTCGATTGAGCCCTACGAGCTAAGCAAATAGCGTGGACAGTTGACCCTCAAGTATAGCAAGTCTCACCATCAGAGGACGAGTACGAGTAATATGAACACGGCTGTATGTAAATGTAAGTGCCAGGCAGTCGAAACATAAGCATACTACTTTAACACCTTAACAAAAATCAAATTTAGTTGTTACTGAATTATCCTAAAAATATTGTGTTTGTAAACCTGCTTGAATTTATTTTCAAATTTTGTAATAAGTTTGTATTAAATTTCTGGAATTAATATAACTGGCATGACTGCAAAGTTTATTCAATCCGGCGACATTAATTTGAAAGAATTCTAAGAACATAACAAAATACGTACTTAATCCAACAAATCGAAACTATAAAAAACAATTTATTTTTAACGAAATAATGTAAATTCCATATTTAGAAAAATATCACCTCCGCAGGGATTCGAACCACTGACCTTCGGCTATACGCGCCACTGCTCTACCATTGAGCTACAGAGGCAGATCTCTGAAGATGTGATATTCGTCTAAATATAGTAATTGGAAACTGTGAAATCTAGTGTGCATTAGAAATCGTATCCAGTTTCCAATTACTATATTTAGACGAATATCACATCTTCAGAGATCTGCCTCTGTAGCTCAATGGTAGAGCAGTGGCGCGTATAGCCGAAGGTCAGTGGTTCGAATCCCCGCGGAGGTGATATTTTTCTAAATATGGAATTTACATTATTTCGTTAAAAATATATTTACCAAAAGGAGTGAATCCTTAAAATTTAATTTAATATAAAAAACAAATATGAACGGATATAATAGTATATACAGTCACTAGGAGTAGAAAGCGCACTTTTTGTGCTGAGCTCAGAAGGTTGCAATCTGGGCGAAGCACAAGAAAGAGCTTTCTGCTCCGAGTGACATATACTATTTTTTCTTCAAGCGCTATATAACTATTTTGCATGTTAATCAATGAAAACGACAGACCATTTGAAAAGTACTTACTTGACTGTCAACAACTTGTGTAGACCAGTGCACAGAAAAGATCTTTCTACACAAAAGAAATATTGTTCGAAAATAATTTTCGAAGCGTACAACACGCTTTTGAAGTAATTTTACCTTTTCAACTGCCTGAATTTGTCCAAACTTTGACAGTTGTAATCAAAACAATGACAAGTGGCGCCACCACTGTGACGAGTTGCACTAACATTATGTAACAAATAAATTTTTCTTCAAGCGTATCATAATTGTAACATTTTGCTACTGAATACACAAGGTAAAAATACTCCATTATGTTACTAATACAATAATGGGAATCATTTTGTTACTAGTAACATAATGTTGGTGCAATTCGTCACAAGTGGTGGCGCCACTTGTCATTGTTTTGATTGCACTGTCATGTTTGGATAAATTTAGGCAGTTAAAAAAGTAAAATTACTTCAAAAGCGTGTTGTACGCTTTCGAACGATATTTCTTTTGTGTAGAAAGATCTTTTCTGTGCACACGTCTACACAAGTTGTTGACAGTCAAAAGTAAGTACTTTTCAAATGGTCTGTCGTTTTCATTGATTAACATTCAAAATAGTTATATAGCGCTTGAAGAAAAAATAGTATATGTCACTCGGAGCAGAAAGCTCTTTCTTGTGCTTCGCCCAGATTGCTTGGTCTCGGCTGCCTCCTCGACCGCAACCTTCTGAGCTCAGCACAAAAAGTGGGCTTTCTACTCCTAGTGACGTAATATACTATTTCTGATTTACATGCATCATAGATTAATATATGTTTGTTACTATTATCAAATAAGTATTCTTACAGTCCTTACAAAATAACTTTCTACGATTATAAACGAATTTTGTACAAATTATAAATCTAAAGTCACAAAAATGTAGTTCTAAAAACAAGCTCTTAGTCTTTGGTGTGCAATTAGTTCATTTTAAAATAATAACTGGCCTAGTTTAATAATAGCGAACGTTATTTACTAGTTAAATTCAAACGTCCGCTTGTATTCTATTATACATCTCGTACGTTTTCTGAAAGTGGAATTTAGCGATATGTTTCCTAAGGCTCTCTGAATTTTTATAAAGTTGCGAACAAATAATACAAGCAAAGGGTCCTGCGTCTTCTCCGTGAATATTTTTCTCGTGCGTTCGTAGATGATCACGTCTTGAAAATTGTTTAGTGCATTTTTCACACCTGTATGGATGTCTGTTGAATTGTCCTTCAGTTTTTCCTAAATGTAATGGATAATTAATAATGTGTTAATGATGATGTACATGCAGATATTCTTACTTCATAATCCAAGCGCGGCATTGCAAAAATGTATTAGTAAACAACAATAAAACACTGGTAGTTTCTAATTGTTATATTAAAAAAATACATGACGCAATCAAAATTATGTTAACAAACAATTATTAATGAAATAATATAGCGGAAATACTTTTATTCTAAAAAGTTTCATTATTTGTTAATATCATTAAAGGTTAGGAGACTACTTTGCTATCATCAAATCCCGACGATTTTTCGTGTATTCCAATTTAAGTATAAAATTTACAATTAATAAAAGATAGAAATAACAAGATCTAACTTTAAAGAGTAAAAGTACTTCGTCTTCTAGAGTTACGTTACATATTTACAGCTGTAAACAATCAGTCTTCATGTAACATTGCATATAATTTATGTTCTATGATACATTTTTACTGCAACAATTAACGGCAGAATCTTAATGAAAGTAGAATTCAAAATTTTTGATCTGGAAGATTTCAATAACTTTGTTTCTTCTTATTTAACACATTCACTGCGAACGAACGTAACTTTACCCTAATGCGTGTGTCCACCATGGACGACATCCGTCTACTGTGTTTTGTAATGGCCTTTGTGAATTCTAGCACTGTTGCTGTTTATACCGGGTGGTGCATTGTCTCACGCACCATAGGGATTTCAATGGTAAATTTTTAATTTGTAAATATTTGCTTCCTCAATTATTTTAGACCAAAAGTGCAAATATGTTTTTTGTAGAGAAAAAAATACCCAATCCAATGATGCTATTTTGCAGTTTTTCAATTTTTCCGTAACAGAAAAACTGTGGAAATTAATTCTTCCACTTTGATAAAAATCACTGATACCTTGGAATTACTGAAATAGTCTGGCTTGTCAGTTAGTTACACTAACTTGTTAAAATTGTCACATAATAGTATATTATACACGACGCTATAATGTATGCTATTATTACTGAGGATAATGTTTGCAACACGAGCGAGCGTGCGAGCGAGTTTTGCAATTATCCGAGGTAATAGTAGCCATTATAGCGAGTAGTATACTATACTTTATCCTCGACTACAAAATACTAAGAATTTTTAATTAAAATTTGAATTAAAATTTTAACAACAACATAACCTATTTCGTTCATTATACACCATAGACAATGATGTTACCATGACACCGTGCATAATCAAATGATGTTGCCATGACACCGTGCATAATGATTTCAGTGTATAATGGATAGCATTATGAGTGACCAAACACATGAATAATTGACAGATTATTGAAAGTCCAAGAATTAATCCCCACAGTTCTTCTGTTACACAAAACTTGCGTGAGGCAACGCACCACCCGGTA
This sequence comes from Melanotus villosus, assembly GCA_963082815.1. Classification (NCBI taxonomy): domain Eukaryota; kingdom Metazoa; phylum Arthropoda; class Insecta; order Coleoptera; family Elateridae; genus Melanotus; species Melanotus villosus. The sequence goes on along the minus strand of OY720423.1, from coordinate 9,959,716 downwards.
TGTATAAATTTCGTTCAGCATTAAGTATTTTTTTGTATATTTTTGCGCTTATGCAACATTTATCTTTATTTTTCAATATTTTGTCATAAATATATACAGGGAATTTTTCTTTTTAGTATACATATCCCCTATGTATAGTTTTAAAATAAACGTGTCAAACGCATTGTTTTACTCTATATGTATGTATTGTAGGTAACCAACTATCATCTTTTACAGTAATAACACAAATAACTATGTAAATATGCAAATTTTCAAATATGAATCTAACGCAATTGTTGACCTCTAACCTCTACTCGTTTTTGGCGTTCTGCTAAACGCGCCCGCTTTAATTGTTTCTTATGACTTTTTTAAGTAGTTATCAGTGGCGGCTGGTCCATAAGCGCTGCGACACTGCAGCACCCCCAGAACAAAATACGAAAATTAATTACCTATTAAATTTGTACTTGAAAATATCAATAATATAACAATCATTCAATATTTTGCATAATTATTACATAAATTTAATTAATTAAACCGCTTTTAAAAGGAATTATTTTAACCGAAGCTGTAGATTCCATTCAGACACGCTGCGAAATGTAATATTGTCGAAAACGTACGTCGCGTCGGTGAAAGTCCCGCGGAGTTCCGAGACACTGCAAAACGTAGTAGTGTCAAAAACATACATTTCTCTGCAAGTTTCGCGCAGGCTTGTTAGTTCTTAATAACACACGGTAATAGCAGCGCGAACGCTGCTTTCTGTACAGCCGGTACAGCGTCATCATTGTTCGCCAGGAATTTGTAAGCAAAATAACCGGCCCGAAATCTGCTGTCTAAGCAGCGTCAGCTTATTTGTGATTTAATTTGTATGTTTTTATTCAGAGCGAATTAATCTTTCATATAGGTACGTAGGATAATATTCTGTTTTTTTTTTCTAACATTTAAATATTTGTTACAGAAAAATACAATTAAATAATAAATATTATTTTAAATATGTTATGATGGATATGTTACTGTTGAATATATTTAAAAAATTACATTTTACCAATTGTCATTACGTGAAAAAATTGAAGCAGTTAGTAAAAACAAAATAGTTATTTATGTATCAAGGGTGTAAGGATATCGATTTTAGCCCACGGTACATAACATACAATATTTTTGGACGGACGAAGATTTTATTTAAATTTTTTGATTTCTAATTTCTTATAAAAATCTTCTAATGGCATTTTTAAAAATGTCAAATTGACGCATTCACCGCAAGAGTGATTTTACAAGTTAGGTATATAAAAATTGTTTTGTAATTAAGGTAATCTACTTTTTTATTAATTTGTTGCGGGTTGCGGGCGTAAAGTGCGCCCGCGGTCTACAATAATTAACTTTACGCCCTTCTTCGCGGGCGTAAAGAAATAACTTTCCGCCGGGGAGTGCAAAAAATATTTTACTAGATCTTTTAACAAGGACTGGCATGAAAAAATAAAATGGTTGCCTGGTTGCGAAATTAGAAATGCTCTATTTTGTTTTCCTTGCTTACTTTTTGACTAAGATACTGTATTGGAATGGGTGTGGCTGAGAATGGATTTTATATTTAAATAAAAATTCTTTTTATTTCATTTTCCTGTAAGCTAATTTTTTTATGAATTGAGTACAATTTCGATTTGTTTTGTTTTGCTTAAAAAGCACATTAAAAATATCAAGGATCGTTACTGGTATGTATATTTCGCAAGCTACAGCACCCCCAAGATTTCCAGCCACGAGCCGCCACTGGTAGTTATGCAACTTTAGATACGTCAAATAGAAAGCGACTGTATGTAAATGCCAGCCAGGCTAGTATTTAGTAACTTTCAGATGTGGAAAGATTTATCGAATATTGTAATTTATTTTTTTAATTTTTTACCGCGTGTATAATACAAGGTGGTCCATAAGTAATGGTTTACAGACCAACAGTAGATTCCTGAGGCCAAAACATTACGATTTACCTAAAATTACCTTAGTCCAAAAGTTAATATTTAGGGAGATACAGGGTGTCAAAGTCGAAATTTTTATTTTAATTTTCTTCTGTAATTTCTAAAGTTTTCGTAATATTCATATGAAAATTGGTGAAACTACCTTTTTCGGGATGGGAAATAATAATCCGTTCTCAATTTGAATGCAGCTCTTAAAATAACGTTCTTTTTGCTACACCTAATACCTTACAAATACTTCAACTTTTTTGTACTTAAAGTTAGGGCAGATCTAATAGAAAAAAAAACAATTGCCTCGTCTTTTGTATACAAAAAAGGTATACTATTTCAATTTATTTAAAGTTAACCGTTTCCAAGATATTTGCGATTGAAGTAAGTGATGCTACATTTTATCCGTTAAAAAGAGCATTACTTGCGGTATAGGTACATAAAAATTAGAAATTTTTTAATGACAAATATCCTACTGATTCACTATTGCTCTGTGTCCTATTACTTGTTTTTGACAAGAATATGTCAATTTTTTGTTTTAAATGTAAGCCTACTACGTTACAGAGTGCTTAAGAAGTGAATAAGGCGCTGCATCGCTTACTTCAATAGCAAATATCTTGGAAACCGTTAACTTTAGAGATATTTAAACAAAAAATTTGAAGTATTTTTAAGCTATATTTTAAGAGCTGCATTAAAATGAATAACGGATTATTATTTCTCGTCCTAAGAAAGATAGTTTCACCAATTTTCATATGAATATCCCGAAAACTTCTAAAATTACAAAAGAAAATTAAAATTAAAATTTCGACTTTGACTATGAAACTCGCATGAAATTGTCCGACTCGCCAGCGCTCGTCGTTCAAATGTCATGCTCGGCAAACAAAATGACACTTTTACTCCTAATAACACAATATACTATTAACTAAAACCCACCCTTAAGTATCTTGTTAACATGACGTTTGCTGAATCTAGCTAACGCATGACTTTCAAGTCCATAACCTTCGAAGGATGACTTTATGCTAGATCGCTTGATATAAATAAATAACGTAAATGAAAGTCGAAACAGAGAAAATTATATAAAACACTCGTTACGGAAGGAAATTCGAGCTCTTGTCAGTTCGGTCTTGTGCGCCAAAAACTATAACTTGTTTTAATATGCTAATCTGTAAGTCTAATAAACATGACTATACAACTTTCCCATGCACACTTTTTTAATGTCCGATAAATAAGCTGCATTAGCACCGGAACGTTCAACATAACTAGAGAAAGGAATATATGGAATAGAATATTGCAGAAATATGCGCATATACATGCACACTATTTTTTAAATATATGCAGTAAATAGTGAGAATTAGCACATGCATATGCAATAGCATATGTCTAAAATCGACTTTAAAGGCGATTTATGATCAATTTTAAAGTCAAAAATAGATATACGCATTTAAATTCACCAATAAAATAATAGAAAAACATTTTTAATGCGTTTTATAGGTATACGAAACCACGTAAATGCGAGTTCACGCAAGTTGGGGCAGCGTAAGTCGGGGTATTACGGTAATTATGCATTTTCCGTAATCCTTTGTTGAAAGAGTAGGCATGCCATTTAAGGTGCCTATTCATCACAAGGGCTGTGGGATATATTGCACTAATAAAGCTTAATTGGTTTGATTTTTTAAATAATTTAATATACAATGATCTATATTCTATAATAAACAAGGGCTTAGTGCAGAACCTGACTATAGAGGCCATGTGTACCAGGCCTTTTGAGAAAATCAATTACTTTTAGAGTAAGCTATCTGTGACCTTATCCATACCATGATGTTATGAAAAACCACTATTACATAAAATTGGAAACCAATTGAAAAAAATTAAAAATATGAAATTTATGCATGAATATGCACAAAACGTCTAAATTTGCAGAATTTTCCTAAATATGCAAAATATGCATTAATTAATTGGTGTCAGTTAACTCTAAACACCATGATTCGTCCACATTATTGACTGTTTATCAAGATATGCAAAAATTACATTATATGCAGTTTGCATAAAATCCTTTCTCTAAACATAACCTATAAGGTTGCTGCCACTGATCGGTCTGCAAGCTACTTTATATACGCAGCGAACGTGTTAAAAAGTTCATATAATACAGCAATGAAAACGAACATACGAACATATATTATCAGTACCTATTACACAGTCGTTACAATGAAGTAGGGCTTGATATTGTTTGGCTTCTACGTCACTTGCGTAGATAAATAAAACACATCTTTAGTCACATATTAGACATATCTATATTCAAATTATCCTGTAAAAACATCTCACATAAACAATAATACGAAAAAAGCAATAGTTTTTAGATGATTATTAAATTTTAAATTGGGGAAGTAAATTTCCTACATAATGAGCTTCATCGCTTGAGGTAAAATTATGTGGTATTTTGCTTTATTATAGTTATTCTTTTAGTCTTATAAATATGGCACCGTTATAAAAAATTATAAATAGAATTAGAACTTTCAATTAGCTAGTATATTATTTCTATGTCTTTGCGTTTTCAACTGCCTATGTATTGTAATCAGATGAGTAGTGAGACTGTTTGCAGTTTTAAATAGTTTATGACAAATGTCACATGGAAGTTGTTGAGTAGGATAGTGCACATCGTACATATGTCTTCGAATGCTGCTTTTGCGCATAAATTTTCCACAAGTGCCGCACGTCGCTGCAAATAGTTTATACAACTAAGTTGTTAGAGTGTTAAATTATTCGACTACTATTAAAATATGCGTTCTACTTACCATGCAACAAAAAATAATATAAAAACAACACTAAAACGGAACTTGTTAATAAAAAATAAGATACATACACAAAACTAAAAAATTGCACGGCATTTTAGATACAAAAGCAATATAAAAATGAGCTAAATTACTGATTTTATTATACAGTTGATGTTGATTAGTGTTCAAATATGATCGACTAACAGCATATTAGTGTTTTCAATTAATGATACGATTTTTAATACTAACACAAGAATTCTTTCGTTGCTCATATTTGAATACCACTGCGAATGCTTAATCTTTTCGCATCGAAGAAAACCATCACAATGCAATGAAAACTTTACAATAGAGAACAGTGTGAATGTTTAAACTTTACAAAGCATCATATTTTATTCATAAATTTCCAAAATTTTAGATCAGTTTGAATTTCACTAAGCAAATGCAGCGTGTTAGTCTGAAAATACATCACCGTAACGATATAGCTGTACAGGGTGGACCATTTTCGAAGAGACTCCATGCTATTTCCTTAACTATTGCACCTACCTAAACAGTAATGAATGTGTCTTGGGCTAACTTTTTGAGATAAATTTACTGGTGCAAACCCAAATTTAATGTCGTCTTTTGTTTCCGAGCTAGAAGAAAAAATTGAATTTATTGAAAATCCTATTCGGGGTTAGAACTCATTTGTTTATAGAAATAAACTGGATTTTATAAACTTGTGTTTTTTCAAATAGCAACCGTAGTTGGCTTTGACACATAGGCGAATACGAGCCGAGGCGAAGCCAAAGCTCGACGACTTCCGAGAATGTTAATAGTCCATACATTCCGTGTTGCTTATTACATTTTTTTCGCTTAGCAAGTAGTTTAAAAGAACAAGGAAATATTATTTGCAAAGTATGAATTATTTTTTGTGCAACCGGACGCGAAGTGGTCATTTCGCGTACGCAATACAGGACGCGAGATCCGATTTCAACTCTAAAAATTGAGATCCCAACTAAATTGAATAGAAGCGCTTAGTTAATATTGCCTTAGATACTCGGATATTTAGGTATCTTGTCTGCTTTTCTTTTCTCATTAGCATTAGGAATTTCTTTGTTTTTTTTTTATTTTTGATTTGGATTGAAAGATAAAGTGATTGTGAAGATGTCCTCCTGTAATTACGACTATATCACGGTATTGTTTGGTACCTTACCAGGGACGAAAACTGTCTGAATCGTGTCACGGCTTTTGAGATTTTGCGTGAATTAAGTGTAATACGTCCCCGATGTTCGAAGTTTAAGCCCGCCTGAAGCTTATAGAATCCGCGCAAATAATGCCAGATCGGCATATTCTTGTTGTTGCAAAATATTTCGGAGAAATCCCCAAATATGATGATCGACTATAATGATGTAATATTTGTTCAATATATTTCTTGGTTAAAAATCCGGGGAAGCACCCGCCGATCACGAGGTAACGCTAGAGTGGCGTCATTCAAGGTTCCCCCGCGTACAAAAGGCGCGTTTGGCCATCTTTTTCTAACATTCTTTTCGGTTTACGGAAAAGAGAAGAAACGAAGCAGAGTATAGCTAGCTTTCAAATCAGTCGATCGATAGCGAATTTTCGTTCCGGGCCTTGATAGGAAAAAATTCCGAAAAAATCTCTCGTTCTCGTTTTAGTTTTGGAGAACTATTTTACGACATATTTGTCGGATTCTCATAGAGAGTGCCTTACCGAAAGAAAAAGTGCTACTGCGGAAACCTAGAAAAAATGTAGTTATTTGTTACTGTTTTTGCTGAAAATCGCTATATTTCGTAGTTTCCACAAAAATGCGAAAATGCTGAGATACTGAAACAGTCTTTAAGGCGCATGTACTCTTAAAATAAGTAAGTATGCATACATATAAAATCATATATTTTAAAAAACGTCGAAAAGCGACCTGTTTGACGATGTCAAAGGCAACTGTGGTTGCTATTTGGAAAAACACAAGCTTCATGTTATAACGCAAAACTTAAAGAGCAAAATAATCCAATTTCATATTTAATTTCATCATTAAATTTTACACGAACACAAGATGTTTTTATTTTTTGTTTTTATCTCTACAAGCAAATGAATTATAACCCCCGGAAAATTAAATATTTGCTTGGACCTCACAAACAGAAGACTTCGGTTTACACCATTACATTTATTACTTTTTCCGTAGGTGCAATACTGTGTAAAATATAAAAGTTAGTTAAGTTAGCAATATATAGTAGTAGGCTTGTCAATAAGTAATGTTTTGTATATTAAATGATATTATTACTTAAGTCATCCTGTACTAAAATGATTATATAAATAAAGAATACTAAAATAAAACATGGCACAGTCGGTAGGATAGGCTGGAATCTCTTCGAAAACAGTCCACCCTGTACTTCAACAAAATTCATATTTAGCCTTTCAGTCCAAATTTTCGTACATAGGGTGTTAAAAAAAAGGATTGAGAAATTTACGGGTCCGAAAATCAAGGTCTTCTGAAATAAGGGGATATTCGGTTCATTGTACAGTATGGCTAATTAATTTATAGTACTGAAAATTTCAAACTTTTTTCACTGTATTTAAATACTTTCATTAACTGTTAATGAAACAGCGCATTCGTTCTTTTTTTATCGCTTCAATAAATGATTTGTGTGTGAAGAGCCTGTCGGACAGGACTGTTCAAACCCGGTATGTTTCCATAAAAAATCAACGTGCAGAAACATGGCCGTACATGAAATGCATGTCTGTAATTTCCGCAGCCGAATAAACTTTTATAAATTGTTAGCACGAACAACAGTAGAAATTGCAGGTCGAAGTATAACACGAATATAACTATACAAACTATTGATACAAATAATTCGAAGCTACAAATTGTTTTAATGCGAATTTACACTGTAATTGTCCGGAATTACTTTCTTATTTATTACATAACCGGAAAAAAATCAATAGCTATAAAATAATAAAATTACCTGAATCTTAAAATTACAAAACAATACATATACAGAGTGCCCATTTTCCTGGAAGTATCCATAAAATGGCATCTTGGCTTTTTCCCTAAATTAAGCCAATCGGAAAATCAATTAAATTTAAACAACTGACAGTTTTTTTGATTTTTTCAAAAACCGACTACGGCATCAGGTTTAGTTCTTTACATAAAAAAAAAAACAGACACCCTGTATATGTAAATTGCAACAAAATTACTTTAAACATTCACCCTGTTATCAAAAATAAATGATAATAATAAACATGCAAAAAAGCAAAAGGCCTACCGTGATCCTGAGAACTAGAATCTTGTGAAGTCGATAGATTTACATTATTAGATTCCAAGAGATGTTTTATAACTTCCTTATTAGCCGCATCATCGCTTTCAGATCCATACGTGACGGGTTCCATTTTCACAATGGGACTCTCTAAAAATTCAGAATCTTCCTCGTTAGGTTGCGTAGGTGTAGAACTTCTTTCATGTTTATCACTCGATTTTGTATTCGATTTACTAACTTCTGATTTTGGACGTTTTGCATTTCCAAGGGAATTTTTTGATGGCCTCTTAGTATTGCTTAATGGTGCAGACGGTGGTGAAGGAAGTTGAGGAGCAGAATAATGCGGCATTAACTGAGATTCGGAAGATTCTATTAATTGACTAAATTGTTGCATGTCTTGCTCAAGCTCGTTATCACATAATGAATCCAACTTTTCATCCTTTTTTGAAGACGTATCACTCTATGGAAAGAAATAAAGCGGCGAATTAATAACTTTCAAGTTCAGGATTTATATTATAAAATTAAACGCATTTTCTCCTTGTCCAAAATGTAATTACATATTTTTAACTTATTAGCGTCAACTATTGTTACATAAAAATAAATAGTGGTGGAGTCCGGATATAACGAACCGCAAGGGACCATGTTATACGCGGAGTTCGTAAAAAACAGCACAGTTAAATAGGTCATAAAAATACGAATTTGTCATGCATTATTTAATGAAAAGTTAAAATTCAGTATTTACGGTTGATGAAAAAAATCTGTAATTTATTTATAGGTATTTAGAGAATACACAATACACAATAATTTAGGTTTTGCCATTTTCTACATCAACGATAATTTCATACGTCTCACATAACGTAAACCATTATTTACGTTGTGCTAAAACAAGCATCACGGAGCTAACCAGAATTCAAAGACTGGCTGTTTGTAGGTATGCGGAGTCATGAGAATAAAGAAAAGAAAGGGGGAGCCTGGATTGGAGCACATAGAATGAAATCCACCGGCAATTGGCACATTCACAATGAATACAAAAAGTAGTTAAAGGTTAACCCATCACTTGAATGAGCGCTGACTACGCTGAACCAGAATACTCTTTTGACAAACCATTCACTGTGAGATGCAATCGCAGTGATTGGGCTCAAGGAATCCCACCCTATCTGAAGAAAGGGCTAGCCTGGTTTATAGATGGATCCCGCACAGCACAGGGTACAGGGGCAGGTATACACGTCGTAAAACCAAAAAAGAGCATCAGTGTATCTCATGGGGCTAACAAGAGAATGTAAAACGTGGGTATACTTGACAGCGATAGAGACGTGAACCAGGACAAAACAAAGGGACAAAGACTAGGGATGGAAATAATTAGAATGCCTTCTCACAGAATAACAACTGACATATTATTCCATTTAACGATACTTTATTAACAGCGGCAGAAGAAACGTGTGAGATTTCAAGAAGAAATGTTAAAAGAGAAACAAATAAGCTGGTGGTCAGAGACAAAGAAGAAAAAACAACTATGGTAAAAATTCTTAGCAAGCAGAAACGACAGTTACTATACAACTACAAGAGTCAAAGGGGGATTGTCTAACATCTTATGACAGTACCAAAAACTGCACAGTGGGAATGAGTAAGAAAACAACGCTAGAGACAATATAAGATTATTTTATTAGAAGATTAGAGCACTAAATATGCCTTGTATGTTAGAGAAAAAAACGGGAATAATTTATTAACTGACGAAAATCAAATAATTGTTAGGTGGAAGATCCACTTTGAAGAAACAATGGGAGGCAGAGAAGAAGAAGTAACAACAGTAATGCAGAAATTTAAAAAAACAATAAAGCTGCGGGTTATGATAATAGTAGGGCTCAAATGGTAAAATTAATGGGTACGGCCGGCATGGCGTGTTCTATAAAGTAATCTGTTTAGCATGGAAGCAAAAACAGATACCATCTGATTGGGAAGTAGCTATAATACCGTGAACTGTGCGAGCAAAAAAGGTTGACCGAAAAAAAAAAACTACTTTCCAAGGCAAGTATTGCCAATCTTTACTTCCACTTTGCTTATGCACGTCTTGCGGTTCAGTGTGATATTAGCTTCGCATTCTGAGGTTTGCTTTGCAAGTTTAATTTTTCGCCTTTTCTCGTGTTAAAGCATCTAAGCTTAATGAATGCAATTATTGTTTATTGTGTTGGGATAATTTACCATTTAGCTCAACACAACGGGCTTAACCTAAAACGACAAACAAAATGTCAAAATGTCCATGCTTACATACATACGAAGCAGCACATTTTTACCAAACTACATCTACCGAATATACAGCTGCGGGTTGTTAGCGTTGCTAGTTAAGCGAAGCGATGTCAAACTAGTGGCATCCTCTTCTCCATTACTGGCTTACTCGCCGTAAAATGAACACGTATGACTCAGTCACGTCGAAACTAAATCCACTGCAGAAAGGAATTTTAAGCGCTAGAGTTGTACTTATATTGGCTAGACGTACTTTATATTAATTTTTTAAGGAGGCGACACGGTCAGCGATTATTGCTCTCACAGTACTACCTTTGCATAAAAAGGGAGATAGAGTTAACTGTAATAATTATAGGGGTGTAAAGGCCAGTAAACTATATGAAGGAGTGCTAGAACAAAGGCTCAGATTGGATACAGAAAATCAGTTGGACAAATCACAGAGTGGTTTCAAAGCAGGTCGTGGCGTACAAGATTTTTGTTTTAAAGCATATAATTGAGAAAATTATGCTAACTATATGATAACGAAATGGTGGTATGTTTTATAGATCTGCAAAAAGCATTTGATTCAGTAGTTAGAGGGAAGATGCGGGAGGCGCTTAGGGAAAAGGGGGTAAAAAATAATTTAATATTAGCAATTGAAAGTTTCTACCAAAATACAAGGAACTATGTAAGGACCGGCAATCTTTCATCTGAAGAATTTGTAACAAAAAAAGGCATAAGACAGGGTGGAGTATTAAGCCCCCTACTAATGGATAAAATTCTGAAAGAATGCAAAAGCACCACAAATCAAATGAGTATTAGCTACAAATATATGGAACCGGTTTTAGTGTCTGAACTTATGTATGCTGATGATCTGGTTATTATGGCGAAAACAGAGCGGCAATTACAAGAGAAACTTAACAAGTGAAATGAAAAATTAGAAGAATATGGCTTATCAACCAACAGTGACAAAATGGTTGTGATGGCAGTGGGTAGAAGAAGAAAAAATATTTCACTCAAATTAGGAAGTAAACAACTACAAATATCTTAGTCAAGTTATAAAGTAGTGATGGAAATCTTGAAGTTAAATTCAATAATCGTATAAACTCAGCAACTATACTTCATTCAACTTAAAGATAGAGTGGATGTAAACAATGACGGACGCGTGATCAATGCATGATCAGTATCCGTGCTGCATTTTGGCTAATGCGATTGGGAATTACACGTCGCGTCGTTGATATCGGTCCATGTCCGGCTTAAAATTATTTTGCTCATTTGCTCTTATTATTTTATCATTAACATTATTTAAAACTTGTTTTTATTTTGTTAATTTATTGAAATGGTTTTTGAAATTTTCTTTTTTGCTATACTGATTTGTATGTAAATCTTTACGAACTTTAGGGAGTCTTGCGTGCTCGTGTTCGTTAATACTACCCTGCTCCTTTCAACCACGTGAACAGCGCATGCATTTGTTATTTGTTTACATCCACTCTATCTTTACGTTGAATGAAGTATAGACTATATCATTCAATAAATAAATCCATAATCAATAAAAAATAAATTTCAAAAAAACAAATCTACAACAAGATTTATGTTCCAACCTTATGTTACAGCTGTGAAAATTGCGTTCTGACCAGTAGACAGAAAAACAGGTTGCAAGCGGCAGAAATGAAGTGTCTTCGTAGAATAGCTGGAGTTACAAAGCTCGACAAACTAAAAGAAGTAGCGATCTGAGAAGACATCTACAAAAAGTACGAGCATACAGAGGAGATACACTCTGTAGACTATGCGAAGAAGAGGAGGAAACAGCCTCGCTCATAATCTTTGACTGTCCTCCGCTTTAAGGTGCATTTAGACTCAGAAATTTTGTCCGGAAAGTTGACGGAGAAATTTAAACGAACCAATCAGCAGTTTGAGCAGTTGTGTAGAATTTACCGCTTCTTACGATTCAAATTCTACACACCTCCTGATTGGTTCGTTTAAATTTCTCCGTCAACTTTCCGGACAAAATTTCTGAGTCTGAATGCACCTTTACTGTAGGAGGCAACAACTCTTCGGGGAAACTTTCCATGGAATAACTCTTACACATGAAAACCTTATAACATCCTGAAACTCGTTGAAGGCACAGGACTACCTTGACAAAGATGAGATATGGGGTGCATAGAATACCATAGAGTCGAAGGCCAACAACCTAATTGAAACCTCGCCGACAATCAATCAATTAAGTTTTGCGGCCGATTCGGAGCTTTCAATTATTTATGCTTTCATTCGGTTCTGCTTCTAAAAGACTGAATAAAAACAAACACTGCAACAGAACTATGCAGATACAATGAAAATTCGGGGGAAGTACACGATAAACTGGTGCCAAAACACTTGACACAAACTAGGCCCTGCTGGTTAACGGGCGCTGTGTTCAAACTGGCTAGCTCAGTAATTAAGACAAGAGGCTGAAAATAATTATTTATTACTGATAAAAAAAAAATAAAGAAAATGTCTGTACACAATTGAATTGGGAATTGGACAAGCGCGGGCTAGCGGCGGCGACGGCGAAGGCAGCGGCGTCGGCGGTAGAGACGGTGAGGGCGGCGGCAACGACGAAGACAGCAGTGACGGCGAAGGCGGCAGTAAAGCCGAAGGTGGCGGGGCGTCGACAACGAGGGACGGTGCGACGAGGGCGCAGGCGTCCGGTGACGATGGCGAACCTGGGTTTGATCAGGCGAGAAGTGGGGCGAGATGGCGGCGTCAGGCGACGTGGGTTATGGTGTGGCCTCAGCAGTAGAGGGCGACGTTAGCGGCGGCTGGGAACAGGCAGCGTCTGGCGGGGGCGGACAGTTCCAGTGTTGAAGCGGCTGGGAGCGGGCAACGTCTGGCGGCGGCAAGCGATTGCGGCGGCGACGAGCGGTTCCAGCGTTAAAGGGGGGTTGAAACAGGCAGGTTCCGGCGGCGTAGGGGGCGATGAGCAGTTCCAGCGTTGAGGCGACTTGGAAAAGACAGCGTTTGTCGGCGTGGGCAGCGACGAGCGATTCCTGCGGCGTAGGTGGCTTGAAACAAGCAGCGTTTGGGCGGCATTGGCGGCGACGAGCGGTTCCAGCGGCGTAGGTCGAGAGAGCACCGAGATGTCGAGGATGATGTCGAGAGTGATGTTGAGCTTGATGTTTGAGCGATGTTTGAGTGATGTCTCAGCTGGATGTGAGTGATGATTGAGCGATGTTTGAGTGATGATTGAGCGATGTTTGAGAATGAGTTGGATTTCTCGAACGTATTTATAGCCCGAAAATCCGATGCTGTTCTTCCACATAGAAATGATGACTAGCACTATATTTCAATATAGCAATGGCAGTTGTGACAATACAAATGACGTTTGTAGGTTAGGTTTCGTAGTTGAATTCCTCAATTTTATTAAGCGGTGATAATTTCAAAGGTAATGCGATCACGGATATTTGTACCCACCCGGTATTAGAGGCTAATAAAAAACGGAGGAAAAAAGTATGGTGTAAAGAGTAGTTCCTGAGGAGACATGCGTATTCACACGTCAATTTGCTTAATGAATTGGAACTGGCTCCAAAAGACTGGCACAATTACCTAAGAATGGACGAAAATACGAATTTACAACTTTTATCATTGGTTGCACCATTAATTGCGAGAAAAAATATGGTGATGAGAAATGCGATCTCCCCACATGAACGACTGACGGCAACGCTGATGAAGTTTCTAGCTACTGGGAGAAGTTTGGAGGACCTGAAGTTTTCTACGATCATATCACCCCATGCCTTGGCAGAATTATATATACCTGAAACCTGTGAAGCAATTTACAAGCTTCTACATAGGGATCGTGGTAATCAGGTGATTTCACTTTCCAAAGACACGTTTCACTCCGGTACAAACTGATGAATTCCTCCAAACACTGGTTTTCTTTTTCACGTGACACTTTTTAACTATGAACAGACGAGGTTAAACAGGACGTGCAATATATTCTGAGTATAATAGGTACGATCTGACAATTTGACTCACTGACGACCTGTCGCCTCACCCCACTCACGAATCGGTGCGCCTGCGCTCCCGTCAGTTCAGCCGGATGGACGAACGTGTTTTCGTTCGTTCTCCGGCCTCCGGTTCAATCGGATCTGACAGGCCAGCCGGAACCCACTCACATTCCGGCCGCCGGTCTGGACTGTTCAAGCGTAACTGACAGGCAAGCCGGTACGTGTATGGCTACCATTACAAATTTTCTTATAGGTACAGTTGTGGGCAGAAAAATATAGGACAACTCGAAAAATCAAGTAAACTTTATTCTATAAAATTTAGTTACTTGATTTTGGCTTTATAATTATGATATTTGTCACATTGACTTGCAATCAAATTACAACACACGGGCCATTTTAAACTAGAAAAAAACACTGTCCTATTTTTTTCTGTCCACAACTGTACATTACCGATAACTTGTGGGCCAATTCTGGGCATTTCAATTGTCTTGTGCTCAAAATTTTTTTACTTAGGGTATCAAAATTTTATATTGCCGTTTTCAGAATTAAAGGATCTATCGAAATCACAACAAAAAATATGGCGGTTCCATTAAAAAAAAAATGACACTTACGTCATAACTTCAAACGGAGAGAGGTGGAAAAATGAAAATGGTCTCAAAATATTTCTTTCAAAACAAATCAATTTGACGTGTCCAAGCGTTTTTCGAAAATTCCTCCTAAAATAAATCCAGGCTTTGAAACTTTATACCACATACGGCCATACGGGCAACCCCCGGTCCGCGGGCCAGATCCGGCCCTCTACTTCTTTCGATCCGGCCCTGATCCATCTCAGCGAAGTTAGTCGGATTCGTTGTGGGAGAAAACTCACGCAATTTTTTATTTTCAATTTTCTTTTAATAAATTACCACAATACAATCATAGAAATCAAAGGCATTGAATTTATAAAGCCGAAAATTTTGAATTAAAAATAAAAGAAAATATGCTAGAATAAGAAGGAAGGAAAAGACCTGTATTATTGTTTTGACAATAAAATTTAATTCAAAAAACCAAATTTCACATTAGAAATTCTCTCTAGAGATCTCTATTCAAAATTTAATATTGAATTTTAAAGCTATTTGATTGGGCATCAAGTTTAAAAGTCGAAGACAGTGGCAGTCCAGAAAGGTAGGTCTCGGTGGATTGTTAGTACTTTTATTTATTTGTTTTCTTGTCGTTTCATACGTACCCTGAGAATTTTAAGTTTCATGCAAGATAATAAATACCCTGAGAATTTACAAATTTTAGAAAATGCAGTATTTATTCAGTCTATAATTTTTTTAATTAATTTAAAATTAAAAATATCATACAATAATTTAATTCAAAAATATTATAGCATTTAAATTAACAATTTCTAATTTTCATAAAATTATTATTTTATTTAATAATTTGGTCCGGCCCTTGACTCGGAGACAGAATGATAATTTGGCCCCAGAACTAGAAAAGCTTGCCCATGCCTGCTTTATACGCTCTCTGTGTAACAAGTAATAACAACAGTCTTTGACAACAAATAACTACGATAATCTGCATCCAATGGAAACAAGAAAAATAGGAAGACCCAAATCAACGTGGATGGATGAGGTAATAGAAGACTTAAAATTAAAGGAAGAAAACAACTGGAGAGAAAAGATAATAATAATAATAATAATAACTTTATTAAATTAAATTCAGAATTCAAAAAAATATATATAAATGTTTACATGGTAATAATTTAATAAAGAACATGTTCTCCGATTGTGGGAAAACATGGACCACTGAAACCGACAAACGGTTTGTGTGTGGTTTTTAAGGTTGTTTTTACCGCATGAAGATGTGCCAAAAGGAAGAGAATTGTGCAGCATTACTTAAAAAGTCCAAATTATATGTTAATTTCGTGCTGTAAAATTTCTGTCATTTCATACTCGGGTATTTGCAATAACCAGTTTTTCACGATTTTGTTAAATTTATATTTTGTTAATGTAACATTGTTTTGTATAGTATATTGTTGAAATTTGTTATAAATTCTTGGAGCATAATATGAAAAGGTGTGTTGTCCAAATGTTTTATTTTGTTTAGATAATTGTGCCATTACTTGTTTATTACTTCTGGTACCATATGTATGACTAATTCTTGTTATACAATCCGGGTTTTTATAAATATATTTAAGAATTGCTAATAGGTATAGTTTAGTGACGGGTAATAATTTAGATTCCAGCATTATATGATGTGTTGAATATCTCAAGGGTTTTTTAAGCATTATTTTAAATATAATCTTTTGTTTTATTTGAAGCTGTTTTAAATAAGTATTATAGGTACCACCCCACCCGATTATTCCGTAATTCAAAAGCGATTCGATCCAAGCATAGTAAAAAATTTTTAGTATTTTTAAGGACACAATACTTCTAAGTCTTTTAAAAATATAAAAGGTTTTCCTTAACTTATTACCTAAATTTTTTATGTGTATGTCCCATCTTAAATGCTGGTCTATTGTTATACCGAGATATTTAGTAGAGTATACTGAATTAATGTTTTTACAATTACAGTTGGCATTACTACAATTAGCTTCGTGAATTTTTATTTTTGAGTGCGGGCATTGCGTATTAGAATAAATATTAAATGTAACAAAAGCAGTCTTTTCATGATTAAGTGTCAAGATATTTGCATCTAACCAAGTCTTGATTATTTTGAGATCCTTTTCAGCCATATCAATAGCATCTTCCCAAGAAGCACCTTCAAGGAACAGTACTGTGTCATCTGCGTATGATATAAGTTCACAGTTCAAATGTAATTGAAGCAAGTCATTTAAATACACTAAGAATAATAAAGGACCCAGCACTGTTCCTTGAGGTACTCCGCATTTCACCACAGTATCCTTACTATTTATGCTGCCAACCTTTACCGCTTGTGTTCTATTTGAAAGGTAAGATGTAAACATTTTATGAGCCATTCCTCGTATCCCTATGATTTCAAGTTTTTTTAACAACAATTGGTGATTTACTGTATCAAATGCCTTTCTTAAATCTAGAAAGATAGCTAAGCATGGTTTAGAATTATCGAGAGCAGAATAGATTTTATTGGTCAGCGCCATTATAGCACTTTCTGTACTTTTATTTTGTATAAAACCGTATTGATTTAAAGATAAAATTTTATTACTACAAAAAAATGATAAAAGTTGTTTTTTAATTATTTTTTCTAAAATTTTTGCTATGTTACTAATGAGTGAAATAGGACGGTAATTATTTTTATTTTCGCTAGAACCGCCTTTTAAAATAGGAGTAATTACAGTTATTTTTAAGCATTTAGGATTTAGATAACAGATAGATTAAAATGGAAACGTGTGGTAGAAGCAGCCAAGTCGCATATTACGTTATAAAGAAGGGTGGGAGCTAATCCATCCCAAATACGGATTACAAGAGTCCCTTAAATTTTAGAGGGGGGCCATAACCCGTATGGTTGTAGCGCCAATAAAGAAGAAGAATCTGCATAAGTAACGGAAAAAATGTACACAAAAAATGTAATAAATTTTCCATAATAAGGGTAGAAATTAGAAATAAACTGTTAGATATTTATGAGTATTTTGCACAATATAATATTTGAAATGTTAGATAAAATATTGCAATACGATGCAATGCTCGATATTTAAATAATTTTTGCACGGTAAAGCTTGATAATTGTGCGAATATGCACCGCAGGCAGAGTCAGTCTAAGCAGGTTATGATCAGGTAAAGATTAAGTAAATCAACTGTATTCCATGAATCAGCACTCTGGCAAGTTTCTTGAGTTTCATGAAAATATAAAAAATGTAAATAAATTTAAAAACTTGAACAAAGCCATAATGAAATTGTATGATTAAACTTGCATAATGTTAATGAAAATTAACTCCAGTTATGTGGGTCTAGATACATCCTGAGTTGCGGTAGCTAGGTACCTCCAGTCCAGTACGATCAAGAGAGTTAAGAGAGAGAGAGGTCTGTTAACGGAGCACCTCTCTCCCACGAGAACCAGTCACTATGGAAGAGTAGATCAAAATCGCTCATTAAAAAGTGAGTAGATTTGAAAAAGTGCAAAGAATAAGAGAAAAGGGGGAGGCCTTTGCGGTATATAGGGATGTACAGACTAATAATATTAATAATAAAAAAATAATGTGGATCCAGATACAAAGGCAGAGATTCAATTAAATAAATAAATTAACACAAGAAATAAACACAGTAAAAAACACATTCAGTTTATAACAAATTATTTTAAATGTAAATGGAATTCCTGGAAAAACTGTAATGATATAAAACTTGTAATAAGTTACATGGTAATCTGAGGCCCAAATATCACATTTAAAACACAAACTAGTTTAAGAGAGGATCATATGTGAAACCAAAGACAGACACATCAAGAAAAACTAAGGATATAAAACTTGTAATACACAAAAGTTTGTGTAAAAAGATATAAACAAAAGCAAAGTTTTAAATCATTTTATTGGTTAATCCAATCAATTATTTAGGGCCCAAAAGTTTTATGACGGGAGTGGCTGAGCGGTTAAGGCATTCGACTACAGAGCGAATGGTCTCCGATCAAACCCGAGTTGGATACTCAGAGGGTGGCCTACCCAGTCACTGAAAATAATTGGATTGAAACACAGTGGTGGAGTAGGAAAGGTTGTCGAAGGCATGATGGTACTTACTATATCACCCCGTACGCATAGCATGCAAGACAAGCAGGTATGCCCTTAACCCTCCATACTGCCGACCATTCTCCCTTGCGGAGTATAAGTGTCGATACCCTAACCTACCTACCTACCCAAAGAAGAGCTTACAATGGATTATCTTTTTTCCTCTGGGAATTTCGGTGACCGGAAGAAATTGATCTAACTACTTTCTTTTCCTTTCTTCAACTTTCATTAGGACCTTTAAAGATGATGACAAGGAGGATCATCACCGGTCCAAGCGCTCCAAGATAATCCTCCCTGACACTGTGAGGTGTAGCATTAGGATCACCAAATTAAAACTGAATTCTTGTAAAGATGTAAAACAAGAAAATTCCTAACTCCAGGTAGAATACCTACAGATGAAGGTGTTAAACTAAGTTGCTTTCCTCTAGTTGGAATTACCGGGCACTTTTGCAAAGCACCATTTAAAAAATTAAAAAACATGTCTACCCTTAAAACAAACTTAAATTTTGCTTTAAGTATGCTTACGATATACAGTGTGTAAAGTGATGAGGTTTCCTATAGGGAAAAATTTTTTAATATGAGTTTTAGCAGAAAAATTTATTCTTTATAAAAAATTGTGCTTGTATCGAAAGCCCTTATAGTCAAAGAAAAATCCAGTAAACACTTAAGATAAGATCAAAAACTTGAAATGATGTCGAGTTGTTGATTTTAAATATGACTAAGTTTTTGATCTTATCTTAAGTGATTACTGATTTCTCTTTGACTATAAGGCGCTTCGATACAAGCACAATTTTTTATAAAGAATAAATTTTTCTCCTAAAACTCATATTAAAAAATTTTTTGCTATAGGAAACCTCATCACTTTACACACTGTATGTATTTCTAAACTGGAATAGACAAGATTGTTCTTAATATGGATCCAGCATTTACTAATTAAAAGGATATTCGTTTTATGGAGCCTTTATTATTTAATATACATCATAACATCAAAATCAAAATATTTAACGCATGTGTAAAGTCCATGCTACTTTATCGAAATGAAACTTGGTTAGTTACATCTATACTAAGAAGAAAATTGCAAACATTTGTTAATCGTTTGTCTCAGACACATATTCAGAATGTGGTGGCCAAGAAAGATCAACGAAGAGCTTTGGAGGCAAATCAAATCAAAATAAACAAAGAAATAAGGTGGCTCGGACATTCTCTGCAAAAGAATGGAGAGCAAGTCTGCCACAGGGCCCTAGAGTGAAACCCACAAGGAACTCATGGTGTAGGACGATCTACAAGAAAGTAACAAATCTTTCGGTGAAATCAGAGCTTTAGTTAGAAACCTAACCGGACGGCGAAAATTTGTCAACACCATAAGGCATAAGGATGATGATGATAATTATCCTTAGCAAGAAATATGTAACACATTTCTGATAATACGGATATTCACAGTTAAAATGGCAAATTTAGTTTTTAATTTTGTTCCAGATAATAAGGTTAATTGTGATCTGGACAACCGAGCTACTACGTTTCTAATTAACTAGATCTTACTAAAAAATAAATAATATTTTCTTAGGTAATATTTACTTACCGAATCATCACCAGTTAAACCCTTAACTTGTAGTAATTCTGCAGTTCTCAAAAACGCAGATAGATTATCCCTAAGCACATTCACTTCACCTAAGTACATAAATTCTAATATGTCCTTTAAATTTCCATAAGTAACGTCCCTTAAAATTATCACTGGATGTTTACACGGATTAATCTTAAACAACTGTTTGAACAAAGGGCTACAGATGGAAAGAACAATCTTGTGTGCTTGCAGAAACTGTCCTTCGACAGCGAGAGTAACATCGACCATATCATTCGCCTGTAGTAAATCGTGAAAGCCAGAAGTGAGGTTGGAATGGAAGTTATTCCAACGAAGGGAAAATTGTTCGGTTGTAGCCATTTTTCTAAAAATAACTTACTGTAAATTTTTTATTTGATGACGCCATGATTTACTTCAAATAACCTTACAAATTAGTCGTACCTGTTTATTTGCGCCTTAACGTCGTTTAATATATATTTTGTATTATTTCGTTTGTAGTCACTTAAAATTAATAGACGAAAAATAAGACATTTTAGTTTATAAACACAATGAATCAACAAGGTAACCCTAATTAAGCATTTCCGGGATTACTTCCACTATAATACATGCGTGATTGATACTAAATCCTACAACATACAAAAACAAAAATTTGACTGAAAAATCAAGGCTACCACCGATTATTTACAATGACAAATTTGAAAATTTGGCGGTAAAAATAAATTCGTACCAAATTAATGAAATATCTTTTTTAATAAAACACTCAATATTTGTTTATGTAACATGCATAATTATAAAAATAAACTTTTTATATTTTATATAGTTCAATTAAAATAAAGTGCGGAAACACTTAAATATATATTTCGTGAATTCCTAAAACACGTTTCCCAATTTTTCAAGGATTTTCATGTGATAAACATTACTGATATAAATACGCTTGTATTTATATTTATATACATAAATATTATATCTACTGTTATCCTATCTCAACACAACGATAAAAATACTCCATTATTTACTATTATGTGTTTCTAGTTACACATTTAAAAAATATTCAGTGGTTTATATAAGATTCTTTATTGGGAAAAGGGTTAAAAATAAAAAGGCTTTCTACTGGTTATTTGATTATTTTCTATATACAGGGTGACTCAAAAAGCTTGGCGTGCAGCAAATCAAAATTATTTTTTCTACCTAAACAGATGCAGATGTAAGTTGTAAAAGAATTGGCCACATTGTTAAAAAACTATCATGCGCTTATTTTTATGTAAATTATAAACTTTCGACCCCTTGCATAACACCCAAAAACGTCAAAACACCCTTTTCTTTTGTTGTTTAAAAACAATTGAAGATAGTTAACGTTTGATAACGCCTTAATGAACTACTTTTGGTCGAAGGTAATTTTGATTATTACCTACATTTTTTTAATAAATATTTTCCCAGTGGAGTAGAAAATGATTGCTTATCATAAAGGTTTAGCCCCTTACTCTTAATGAGTAGGCAACCACCCACACTGCTTGCATAAGGTGTACCTGCGATGTGTAATATGAGTTGCCTACTCAGTAAGGGGCCTCTTCATCTACCTAAACTATAACAGATAGCAAACTTGAGACTAAAAAGTTTGAAATAAGCATGTTTGTAAACAACAAAAGAAATGACCAAACCGTTTAAAATGACTCTGTCTGGGACAGTTGGTGGGTAGGCTGAGTATCCCATTGACTGTCGCGGCCGCTCCTAAGCCCGGATAAAAGAGGATGGGCAATGGGGAAACGATCCATTCCTGTAAAAGCTTGTTATGGGATCTCAAAGAGAAACTGCCGGGCAATCATGAGATGCACATGGAATGTACGAACATGTCACAAAACAGACACACTTAAGAAACTTACAAAGTATAGCGAAGCATTATAAAATTGATATTTTGGCTATACAAGAGATGTGCTGGAAAGAAACCCCGGTACTGGAAAATAGAAGCAGTATTGTATATTACAGTGAACATCCCGAAGAACATGTTTTCAGAATAGCTTTCCTAGTTAGTAACAACATTAAACATCTGATGATAGACTTCCAAGCACGCTCAGAAGGGCTATGTACTCTTAGAATCCGAGCAATCTTCTTTAATTACAACATTATAAATGCGCATGCACCAACGGAGGATAAATCAGAGGATGAAAAAGGAAGCGATTACGAAGACCTAGAAAGAACATACCATACATACCCAAGAAACGACGTTAAAATATTGCTCGGAGACTCGGAGATCTAAATACGAACGTTGGGCGAGAGGAGTGTTTCAGACCAAGTATAGGCAGTCACAGCTACAGCAGGACTCTACTTGTAAACCTGGCGGCCTCACTGAATATGGTAATAGCCAGTACATGTTTTGAATGCAAATCCAGTCATAAAGGCACCTGGAAATCATCGGATGGCCATGCTATTAACCGCCACGTGCTGATCTATAAGCGCCACTACTCAAATATTTTAAATGTAAGAACAAGGACCATTTTATGGTAAAAGAGCATTTTATGATAGAGAGCAAGATGAAAGCTAGAATGTCGAATGCTAGAAAAGGTCAAGGAAATCGCTGTAAGTGTTAGACGTGGAAGTGCTAAATAGCCCTGGAAAACTAAGAGCATATTGCAACAAAATAGGCGAAAAACTCGCAGAGAGGGGAACGAACGAGGGCTTCGTCGATGTTAATGAGCATTGGAACATGTGCAAATAGGCTATAATAAAGGCGGTTGACGAAGCTATTGGGAAAGTTAAAACAAAGAGACGAAGAACTAACTAGTATGATGAAGGATGCCCCAAGATAACAACTGAAAAGAATAAAATGTATATGCAACTCCACCAGAGAAAAATTAAGCAGAAAGAAGAAGAAAACAAGAGATTATAAAAACAAGAAAAGAAACCCCACCGAAGAAAGAAAAAACGTACCATACATAAAATAAAACACCTAGGTAACGAATATAAAAATTAAGTCGGAGACCAGAAAATACTATCAAAAACTAACTATGATGAGGAAAGATTTTACACCAAGAATAAAGTTATTTCAGAAACAAAGAAGGCGATGTCGGATCAGATAAAGAGAGTATACTTAAACGATGGGCAGAAAGCTTTAAAGGAAAATTGAATGCCGAGGAATGAGAAGAAGAAGTTACTGTGGTAGACATGGAAGAACTCGAGAACACCAGAATCTAATAGTATGACAGCAGAGACGATAAAACAAGGTGGCAACCCCTTAATCGAAGCAATCCATCAACTCGTAGTAGATATATGGTGACAGGTAGAAATACCCAATTAATGGAGACTAGGAATAGTACCTAGTAGAGCTGGGCGGTTTCTGTGACAGTGGATGGGATGTCCATCCGAAGCGTGACGTAAAACGTCCTTTTCGACCTTGAAGGTCACGAAGAAGTTCTTGTAGACGAAAAGAAGGGATGTTGACAATGACTAGAAGGTTTGCAAAAAGTATCGTCAATGACCAGAGGTTTGCATGATGACGTAATCATGATCAGAAAGAGAGACGATGCCTTCGAGGGGGCGATAAGATATGTGCATGAAGAAGTAGTGCTTGTAGAAGGTCTGAAAAGGGGCAAAGGTCAAGGTCATCAAAGATGCTTTGAAGGTAATTCCATTCGGATGTTGTTTCAAGGTCATTTAAAGTTCACTTGAATTTCATTTGGGATGCTGTTTCAAAGTCATTTGAAGATCACTTGAAGGTTATTTCAAGGTAATTTGAAAGTCATCTTTGATGAGGTAGTTGTAGGCAAGGTGCGTTGAGTTACTTTTAGTAACTCAACGGACCTTGGTTGTAGGTTGTAGATCATCAACGACCAAGAGCTATTTCTTACGTAGGGTGGTGGTCAACAAAAGGATCGGAAATTATTGCCCAACCCTAGATAGTATTAATGGTTGCCTAATTTAACATGAATGTGTGAAATCGCCTTATTGGTTTGTCTAACTTTGAATGTTTAAATTGAAATGTAAGCTTGTATAAATTAAACTAGCTGAACTTTTAGTTATTTTTAGCATATTTTTTTATTAGGGGAGATGTCGTGCTTAATACTTATAAATAAAAAAATATGTACTTATCTTTCAATTGATACCACTATCCATCATACCAACTCAAACGGCAAACATGATTCTGTATATACAAGGTGGCCCACTGAAAACAGTAAACGCAAGTTTTGGCCACAAAATCAAACACTTTAAATGCTGACAAACTCACAAAGTACTTGCATATTACAAACAACTTGTCAGATGAAGTGCTTTGGTTGGCTACGTTCAATTGTTTAAGCCTACTTGATCAAAATTTAAATGTCATTTTTTTCTGGAATTAATGATCGGATTTGAAAAATAAAAAGACTGTTGAAAAGAGAATTGAAATTCTTTTTAGAATTGTGTAACGTTTGACACCCCTTTCTATTTAAAATTTTTGGGGTGCAATTCACCCTCATCTTAGGGTTGAAGTTGCGTAAATAATACTAATCAATTCAGATGTCCCCCTTGATACTAAAATTGACGTATTCGAGCATTTTTCGCAAAATTGATGTTAAGGGGCCAATACTTGCGTTTACTGTTTTCAATGGGCCACCCTGTACACGATTTCCAATGCTATTTCCATATGTTCGTCCCTTAAGTCAAACACTCGGTATAGAACAGTGTAAGAGAGAGAAGAAGAGAGATTTGAATGTTATTTCAGTTAAAGAGTCTGTATCTCTCTTTCTTTCTATCTCTTGCTACGACGACGACGATGACGACGACGACAATGAATTATCGTTGATCTTTGTTAAGTTAGGAAACATATTTATTACTTTATTGCATGATAACCATTTAATAGTATGTATTAGATGATCTTACCATTTATAATACATTTTACTTTGTTGATTTTTAGTTTAAGTCGAGTGCATGAAGAAAGTTTATTGGTAAATTGTTCACCTGGAGCAACAATAAAAATTGCAGAACCAAGGCGCGGAATAGGGCTGAATGGAGAGGGACTCTAGAACAGACCAAGCCCTAACAAGGGTTGTGGAGCCCGTCAAAACTTCTATTTCTCTTGTTAGTTAAAAAAAAATTAATATCTTTGACGTTTGATTACACTGCAATGTAGCACTTTTGGTTAGAGGTAAATTTGGTTAAATCGGAAATATGTGGTAGACCTTTTAGAGGAAACCTGTACATCACGATTCCCTACACTACAAAAACAAAAACTAAATATTTATATGTAAAGTGAAAGAAAATGTTCCAATATTTATGCATTCGAATTATTCGATCAAAACTTTTTGCGCGAATGCTAGTTTGTTTTTAATTTTATTGCCCATTTAATCTCTTAGCCCCTTATTCACACTGAGTAGACAACCACCCATACTGCTTGAATAAGGTTTACCTGTGATGTGTAAGATGGGTTGCCTACTAAGTAAGGGGTTGGGAATTCAAATTGGTAGGCTGCATGTTTTGAAATTAGTTTTCGTAGAATTAAACTCTCTTTACGGTGATATAAGCACCACCTAGGTCAAGATAATATCTAATTTCGACTAAAAACCGAGAAATTAAATGAAAATTTGGTTGGAAATTTGAATATACTCCAAACAATTTTATAGAAATCACTTCTGTGTAAATGTTTGTATTTAAAACTAAATACCCGACTCTAATTTTAGCGAAGCCAAGTGCCTTCCACCCATGGTACAGATCATTTGCCATTTGGTCCGTGTCCTATTTAGCATTAGTGTCTAAATCTTTACCTTTTAAACATGTTAAATGAAAAAAAATTGGGGTGATTTTTTTTATATTGCAATCATTTTATTGTCAACATATAACTTATGTTTATGTACAATTCCCAATAAATATATTACATTTGATTATGGTTCGAAAAATTGTAATAGGTATCTAAAATAATTGTTATCAATTCTGATTGGTAAAATACAATCAAGTTAACATCACAGCTTACATTACAAAAAGTTTGCCGTTTAAATTCTAATCGTCTTAAATGTAAATTAGGGCTTGTTAATAATTGGTCACATTTTAACATTTTTGGAAGCACACAAAAATGGAAGGTTCTAATGGAGACATTTTCGAAAGTTTACAAAATTTATTGCTAGTTTCATTTAATTCGTAATAAACTGCCTCTCTAATTATGATAAACAGTAATGATAATGGCAACGATTTTTTCTCTCATTAATCTAATAAATCTTTTAAAGCAACGTTGATTGGTGAATATCGTCACTCATTAAGATTGTTTATAAGTTTATAACACTATATTAACAATTAATCAACATTGATTGGTAAAGGCAAAAAACAAAATTATCACTCAGTTAATCCTTATGCCTACTACGTGGGTCAATAGTGCGTTCTCGGTGTGTTTTTCATTTTAAAATTTCGAGCCTGAAATTCTGTAAATAGGCAACACATTGTGTGTTGCAGGCAGAGGTGACTTCAAATTTTGTTTTAACTTCAATTATAGGAATACTATACTGTACATGCACTGTGTGTTGCCTACTTAAATAATTTCAGGCTCGGAGTATGATTTAAAATAAGTGGCCTCTATAACTTTAATATTATTTTGAGTATTTTAACTATGCAGAATATTCAGTCTGTTGATTATTTATGACCCACACCTTCTGCTGTTATAATGCTTTCGGGGAAGCTTAAAAAATAATTGGAAAAGCAAATTACCGTGATATTAAATTAAGAATCTGCGTTGTGTAAAGGAAAATCCCTAGGTAGAGGACTGCAACTTCTTAAAACCTTAAAATAAAAGAATGGTAATTAGTTATTCAGAGCATGGTAGATACAAAAAATATTATTTAGTTATTACAGTAATTCTTGCTTGTTTGTGTATTTTTCTCGTTACAATATTTATAGAATTATTATTATCAGTGTTTTTGGTTTGTTGTACACAGAGTGGTTCTGAAATAGTTGATTAAAAGTAGGAATTCGATTGAGCTGGTTGTAGATGAAAAGGTTCATGTAAACGTTTGTCCAAAAAAAGGAGTTACAACTCATTTATTCTATTATTTTATTTTTACTTTTGTTACTTATTATGAAAGGTTGGACGAGTCAATGTTAGAAAAGTGGAAGCGCGTTTTAATTAACGGTGGAAATTTTGAACGACTTCTGTAAATAACAATGGAATTTTTACATTAATGGCCTTCAATTTTTCTGAATTATATATCATTAATAATAATAAATTCACAGCAATTGTTTTCATTTTTATGACAAGTCCCAAATAATCCCCGATTTTAACTATTTCAGGACCACCCTATATACAGTGACCGGCAAAAAGATCGCAGAATATGGGGAATTTTTTTATTATTACAGTATCGAAATAGTTATTTTTGTAACAAGTACCTAAAATCCCCAATTTTCACATCAATATTTCGAAAACTTTTG
Organism: Melanotus villosus; assembly: GCA_963082815.1. NCBI lineage: Eukaryota > Metazoa > Arthropoda > Insecta > Coleoptera > Elateridae > Melanotus > Melanotus villosus. The sequence continues at coordinate 9,931,929 of OY720423.1, read as the reverse complement.
AAATTACAGTAAAAAATTAAAATTAAAATTTCGGCTTTGACACCCTGTATCTCCCTAAATATTAACTTTTGGACTAAGGCAATTTTAGGTAAATCGTAATATTTTGTGATAGAGAACACATCCCTAAAATGGTGCTGTGCAATTATGAAACACCCTGTATACGATTAATTAAGGATTAACACAGATCAACGTTATTTCTGAATTTGTAAGTTGGGTTGCCTATTTTAACTGTTAAGGGGCGCGTCTTATGTGAATCGCCCAGTATATTACAATAAAATACTTCCCAAAAACACTTTCCTGAATTCAGATGAAAATAATAACAATTACGTTCAGCTTTAGTAATCATAACCAAAATAAATAATTGTATAACTGATCAAGAAAGGTATTTTTAAAAAGGAACTATGTGGTAACTGCCATCTTCAACCACAGTTAGCAGAACAGTGAGAATCATGAAAAGTGGGAGTCCACATAAAAACTCCGAGCCTGAAATTCTGTAAATAGGCAACATACAATGCAACGCTCAGATTTTTTTCTAGATTTTGTCTGTCGGTGTATTTGTATCCGTAACCTCTTTTACCTTTTGTATTAATTTTCTAGATTTTAATGTAAAACGTCTTTATCCGGCCTAATCAAATGCCAGCTTCGGGTGTTCTCCACATGGAGCCACTTACTGACGAAAACAATCGTTAACACTCAACGAAATGCTGATGGTGTGAGTTTAGATATGGAGGGATCATTCCCATAATAAAGTAAAGTATATCGTTTCTTGTGCCAATTTAAGGATAAATGTTCTGAGAACTATTTCCTTTTTACAATAAGGTTCTGATATATCGCCGTCTCTAACGCAACCACTGTTTATGCTTACCTAATAACCAAAGATATCTTTTTAATTAATTTAAATTTTAAATGTCACTTGCCAAACACCAAAATAGTAAAAGAAATGTATTAAATGCCGCACTATACAAGAAAGTGTAGTGCTTATTCATTTCATTGGCATGTGCAACATACTTCCAATATGCTTTTTTGTACCTTTTAAATGTTGGAGTTTTGGATGCCTTTTATTAGTCATGCCATTTGTTTAGAAGTTTCTAAAAATCGTCCAATATAGTAAATTTAATAAGAATCATTAATTCTATTGAAAAATAGTTATTTTCATAACAAGTGCGGGAAGTTAGCGATTCCGAAACGAATCCAGGACGTTACAGAAACGAGCGAAGCATGAGTTTCGGAATCGCTCTTCCCGCACGTGTTATGTACAACGTTTTTCCTACAAACGTTTAGGAATCGTCGTAAACTATCATTTTGTAAGTTTTCAAGTTGTCAAATTTGACATTTCCTTTTAAAGTAATAATCTAGTAAGGATGGTTGCTATGCGATTTTCTGATTTTTCACTTTCCCGCACGCAAAATGAGTGCGGGAATAGTTATTTTCGTATCAAGTGTCGAAAGTAGCAAATATCATGCGAGTGTTTATAATAGATATTATACGAGTGCGGAGCGTAGCAGAGCACGAGTAGATGTATTATAAACACCAGCGGAGATATTTGTCTTTCGAACGAGTTACGAACACTATTTTTCCCACGACCAAAAATGTACATGTCAAAAAGTAACAATGACAGTTTAGATAAAACGACCGTCATTTTATGTTTTGGCCGCAGCTTCCTATTATTGCGCAAACTGTGCGATATATCCCTATACGTGTTCATATCGCACGGGTTCTTCATTTGTTTTGCGAAAGTAAATCGCACAGACGATATTGTCAACTTTCGCGCCTGCTTTTTTGTGCGTAAGGAGCGACTTTCTTATATGGTCGTGGGAAGAGTAACATTTTTAAACGTTTGTCGGAAAATACCTTTTTCTGGTTCTGTTTAAGTTTCAGACGCATTTTATTAGTTAGGTCCTGCGCTTAGAAGCTTCTAAAAATTGATATTAGTCCAATATAGTAAATAAGAACTTAAAGAAGCATATTTAATAATTAATTCTATTGAAAAAATAGCTTTTTCTGGAATTTTGAACACTAAAAATTTATTTAAGTAATATTTTTAAATAATTTGTGGTCGAACAATAATTAAGAATAGTAGGTGGTATGCAGTTTCCATTACAGCATATGCTCCCTCCATATCTAGAACCTCCTTGCCAATACTGGAGCTGAGTTACAAATCATAACAAGGTAACTAGCGCACATACAAAATGGTATTTTTAAAATATTATCAGGCCGGCTCAAGGCGTTTTACATTAAACTCTAGGAAGCCGTGATAGAAATAATATGTTTTAAACAAACGAATAAACAAATTATGTTTACCTTCAAGCTATAGTAACTCAGCGTAAATACAGTGAGTCCACAATAATTTTAGATAAGGGTTGGCCATGAAACACAAAAATAATGTCAATTGCAAGATTTAGAATTTATTAACTGTCATCATTGTGTTGCTATTGTAATACTGTTGTGCAAATTTCAATAAAATTGTAAAAACAATGGTTCTAAATCTTGCAGTAGACATTATTTTTGTTTTTCATGGCCAACCCTTGTCAAAACTTTTCTTGGTATATTCAGACCAAGGCCCGCTGAATTAAATATTGCGTATTAAGGCCTGTCCACTTCATTTAGTCAAGACGCAATTTAGCAAGGACGATGGCGCCATTTGGGGCGAACTATACATTTTAAATTTAAAATTGCGTCTTGGCTAAATGAAGTGGACAGGCCTTAATATCACCCTTAATATGCAATATTTAATTCAGCGGACCTTGATTCAGACATTATTATAGTTATGACTCCACTCACAAACGGCACTCATATAATTTAATTCGAAAGCTAGCGATCTGTATCTGTTTAGACAATTATTTACTTATTTGTCACTTTTGTTTGCATCATTTATTTAACATTTAACAATTAGATTATTTGGTGTTCCTTGCTGTGTAAGTGCAACTATTTCAAAAATGGTTTACCAATGTTGCGTAAAGACCATAAAACCTAAATTAGAATTCCATAATATCTCTGAAGATTAATATACATTTGTGAAATGCATCGATTTTACAGAAATTGACTAATTATTGGACTTCAACAAATACAAACGATCTTGATACTTCTAGACCAGTATAAGAAAACCCAGTTATAAATGAATCTTTATTAATTTTCGAGAATAGTGTATGTTGTATGTTTATCCTAATACACAAAAAAATCTTTTAAAATGTATATTTATAACTTACTACCAATATTTTTACTTTCTTAGAATCATAAGTAATTGAAATATTCAAAATTCCCGCTTAATTTTATCAGCGCCGCGTATGAGTGTAGTCAGAACTAAACAAACATTCACATTTTTATCATGGAGATTCTCATCTATTTGTTATAACACGGAGGGGTAAAGCTTTATAGTTAAATTAATAAATGATGAAGTTGATATTTTTTGTTTACTAATGTATTATTTGCCATATAAATTTGAATTGTGAATCGATTTAATTAAGTTTGATTAATGATTACCTACCTAATTTAACGAAACCGTTAATGTATGTTTGTGCAACCCGGCCTAACTATATCGATCATCCATGTGTGCCTTGCACCTCCACTGTGTGTTGCATATTTAAAAATTTCAGCCTCGGAATTTTATAATGGATACCCTGTAGAAGCAGGAAATCAATAACTTCTTGAATTTCCAATTCGTATTAGAATTTAACAAACGATAGTGTAACGCATAATATCCCCAAATATGTTCTGCCTTGGCACTAAAAAGACATAAGTTCGAATCTCATTCGTGCTTCGATTTGTAAAAATTTGAAGCGATTGAGATGCGAATCATATTACGGCCAAACGTGTCAAAAAATGTGGAACTCACCAAATCACATGCACTATTGACTCACCTTCTCTATTTTTACAAAATCAAATTTACCAATGTCGTGTATCAAAACTTTTTTTTAATGTACATTGAACTTGTAACTTTTTATTGCTCAATTGGCCACGGAGATGTTGCAGGTTATACTATTTGGCACTAGACCAGTCCGAAAAACTGCTTCTGGTTTGAGAAGATGGTTCATCAGTGGTCATAACGTCGCGCCTTTTGCTCATAACTCTTTTCAGTATATCAGCGACTCCTGAATTCAATAAAACATTAATACAACTGTTACTAGATTGAGCTGGTGGTTTTAGCATTTGCTTCTGTCTTTGTAATTCTTGGGGCTCTAACGAGTATGACCGGGTTCTTTCCTTTGGCTTTTCGTCTCTGCTGCGGAAACTCTAACGAGAAAGAATTATTATTAAAAGTTCAGGAAAAATGTTAGCAATGTACCTACAGAAAACAGCGCAGGAAATAACGCTTGTGAATAGTAAGAATCGTTTCTGGATTCGTCTATTTCGTTTTCGTTACGCTTGATAGCGTTTTGCAGTATCTCGGTAATCCTTTGGGAGCAACGAAGAGTTTCTTGAATTTCCTCGGGAGATAGAAAAATCTGGTCCATTGAGATTTGTTTGTCGGTGAACTCTCGTTGAGTGCTGCACGTGCTTTTGCAATCTGAAAGATCTTCGAGAGTTGCTTTCTCTTCGTTCGAAACGGATAAATACGGACTAGAAAGATATCTATTATTCGCACTGTTATAATTTAACCAAAAATTGTTCCATTCCCCAACTTTTGCATCAACGTCCACCATGTCCGCCGTTGAATTTGCGCTACCAAAATATTCACTGTTAACACTTTCGATCCAACTTAGATAACTAGAACTGGCGCTAATGAACGTTTTATCCTTCGTGGTGTCGGTCGTACTCCTCATCGCATAATCGGTGCAGTCCGATGATGAAGATTCGATAGAACTTCCGTCCCTGCTAGGAAAAAGAGAAGCAGAAGAAAACGAATGCTTCGCTTTATATTCGGAAATCGATTCTAAACTGTGTCTGTAAGTGCTGTCCAATGATTTTCGGTACCTTTCTGTTATATGAGGATCGACGACTGTTTGGTCCGATTTGGTTATTGGAATCTCATCCTCTACGCTTACATTTACAGGTTCAGGTGGAGGTTTGGCAGTAACCGTAGTAGCACGTCGAACGGTACCTGAACGACTTAAACGAATTGGTGCAGGCGATCCGTACAAAATCAAGTCATCCTTATCCTTCTGCATCATTAATATCGTTTGGTTGGGTGAACTTCCTGATGATTCCGAATGCGAACTGGAACCCTTTGTACTACTATCGTGTGACATAGTTTTAGATGTTTAACACAAGAAACATAACTGATATGTGTCAGTTTTAATCAAATACTGAGGGACAGCAAGTGTTATTGGTGATAACGTTACGCTTCATATGAGTATCCATGCCAACGATTAGCAAACGCAGATCTTCACGAATCGTTGGGTAATCCCTGTTTAATCGATAGTGCCCTTAATTTCTTAAATGCGCATCCTGTTATGTGTTAAATACTTCCAAAAATAGATCGTGTAAAGGTTCCATTAACTTCTTAACTATACGTTTACGTATTTACATTACAACCAAATTCGGGTATTCAATGAAACGGTTAAAAACAAGACAAATGGGCTAATAAGCCGTCATTAATTTATATTTCTTTATTTAGTACGGTAGTACGGATGAATGAATATTTTATGAAAAATTTACATTTGTTTGATTCTATGATAACGCTCAAATAAACTACAAAATAGAATTGAAGCCCAAAGGCGGTTATTAAGTATATTAATAACCTGGAATTAATACCCAATGAGCGAATTAATTTATGTTGACGTCAGCCGAAATAATTTTGGCCTTTCGACTAATCTCCAATATTATAAAAATAAAATTCATCATTTTTATAGTAATTGCTATGGCCACTTGTAAGACATGATTATTAAAACTCTATGGATGAAACAAAAACAAACGAATCAAAAGGTTAAATAAATCAATAAAACTGTCCATTTTAAAAATAAACAAGCAGGTTTTACCTTTTCAAATACGAAGCACTGGAATTATCCTGGAAACCCTTTAATTTATTCTTATGAAATGCATATTTAAAGTTGTTCCTTGCACAGCCCAAGAATCTTTAAATATTCAACATTTTTTTAATAATAATTCTACAAATGCAGGGTTTAATAATTGTAACCAAAATAAATTGTATAACTAGCCAAAAAGGGGGAAGTATGTGCAAACTCTTATATCATCGACCACAATTATTAGAAGAACTATAATTATACAGGGTGTCCATTTTAAAATTCTGATCTTGAAATTTTGTAAATAGGCAACACACAATTCAAGGCACAGGTGACTTCTAATTCTTTAAATTTTGTTTTAAAATTAAATCAGAGATATTTTACAGTGTACGCGCTAATAATTACAATTCTCTTCTTACGTTCTTACTGCCATATACGTTAGCGAGGAGGGTCAAAGCCGTCGTGAACTAATAATCCTAGTCATTTAATATTTAAAAATAATGTGGGTGTTTAGCAGACGACCGATGTTCAGGTGGGGGGTCCGGCGTGCATCGGGGGAGTCAGTAGTAGGTCGGGTACGCGAGAGGTACGACAAAGACCGCAGACGTGCAAGACAATTGGAAAAATACTAAAGTATGAAATGCAGTTTAATAAAATAAAGAAGTTGCGCAAAGGCTTTGTTTAGCTTTTCTAGAATCCCACAATAATAACTGTCATAATTTTATAACAACAAAAAAAGACAAAAGTTAATGTTCAAATTGTCTTCCGCCTTCGTTTTGGTGGTACAAAATGACTAATATTGTTCGATTAATAAACTGTAAACGGTTGCTCTAATCTTGATGACAGGAATACTATGTTTTATAGCTATTAAGACAACAAGTGTTTTATAGAAGGTTTAAAAATCAAGGTCGTAGTTCAAATCCGAGCGAACGAAGTGAGCCGAGGATTTGATAGACCGAGATTTTTAAACTATAAAACACGAGTTGTCTTCAAGATTTTTTCTAATAATATCTTTCACTAATATATTATTAGAAATTATTATATTTGAGACGCGTCACAATATACAAAATGCGAAGATTGCTAGGCAACGACGTATTTTATAGAGAAAAGCGTATTTTAAAGGCCTATAAAATACGTTGTCATTGACGACGTATTTTATAGAGAAAACGTATTTTAAAGGCAACATAACAAGTGAGCTCTTATGCACCATACAAACAGTATAAGATATTAGTGTTAGAAAAAAATAATAATCGCCTTGAACTTGCACTGCGTGTATTTAAAGAATTTCAGGCTCGGTGTATTAAAATGGGCACCCTGCATAGTTTAATAAACGAAGAAACTATCGAACTTTTAAGGTAGACAATACGCCATTCTAAAGCACACTACCTGGCTATTTTTAAAAATTATTAATTAATTTAATGGCAATGCGTTAATTTCTTGCAAATAAATAAATAAATATAGAGTAACGATTTTAAATCGTAGCCCCTTGCTGAATAGGCAACCCATATTACAGTTAAACCTTATGCAAACAGTGTGGTTGGTTGCCTACTCATTATGAATAAGGGTCAACAGGTAAACTAGCATTCGTGGTTTAAATCTTTATGTTAAGCAACAAATTTTCTTCTATGCTGCGAAAATATTTCTAAAAGAGATTGTAATCGATCAAAATCTTTTAACTGAAAAAATATAAACATAGACAACACACTTTAGACGATTAGAATTAAATGGTAAACTTTTTTGAATGCACTGTGATGTTAACTTGATTGTATTTTACCAATCAGAATTGTTTTAGTATTTAAGATACCTGTTACAATTTTTCGAACCATAATCAAATGTAAAATATGTATTGGGAATTGTACATAAGTTACATGTTGACAATAAAATGATACCTAAAACTTCTTTCTTCAATATGTTAATAAGTACAGACATTAGCACTATCGGGGCGCCAGTTCATTTTATTCAGGTTTTAATTTCTAAAAGACAATTCATACAGAATCCAAGCATATTTCTATAAAAGTGTTTCATTAAACCACTTGAAATTTTCGTTGGAGTTCTCGTTTTTTAGCTGAAACTAGATCAAATTGACATCACTGGAAAGAGATTTTATATTTCTTTATTGGGTTCTTCGCCGCCAGTTGTTAAATTGAAATTATATTAATTAACTGCACAGAGCTTAACAACCTCTGGGATTAACTAAAGTTGCAGGCCAAATCCCAGAGAGCCGTCAGAGAAGAAGAAGAACTAATAATTTCATTTTAGCAATTGGTGGTGAAAACCCCAATACAAAAATATAAAATGTCAAATTCGCCACAACAATCCTTTAGAAACGTGTAACCACGAATATCTTCATAAATTCTATAACGTTTCTTCGAATTTATGTAGCAGAGATCGTGGACCACCTGAATTCAATGTTTGAATTTTATATGATTTTTATTATTATTTCAATATAGATTTTGATTATAATACAAAAAATGTTTAATGGCCAACTTGACCTTTCATTCTAACCTTAGTTTTTTAAACGAAATTCTATTCTATATGTATTCTAATTTAATTTTATATAATTTAGTTTCCAATTCCAAACATACCGGGTGTGCCATTTGAAATAACAAAATTATATATTATTCCTTTTATTCTGAGTACCCTGAATATTGGACAATATTTTCGGATTATAACTGTATTTTTTTCTTAAAATTTGTGCAGCAAATATAAGATGTCAAACACTAGTTCGTGGATCCCCCTGCATTGTACGTTCAAATTTTATTGTTTTATTATTGTTATTTTTGGAATTATAGCAGACGACCGATGCTCAGGTGGGGGTCCGGCGTGCATTGGGCGAGTCAGTTGTAAGTCGGATGCGCAAGTAGTACGACAATGACGGCAGACGTGCGAGACAGTTGGAAAAATACTAAAGTATAAAATGTAATTTAATTAAAATAAGAAGTTGTGCAAAGGCTCTGTCTAACTGTCCTAGAATCCCACATTATAAAACAAAAGATATTTAATGATCAACTTTGAAATTATATGAAATACAAACGTTAGCCTAGGACTATATACTTACACCAAAACATATAGGGTATCCCGCTTGAAATAACAAAATTACACATTGCTCCTTGCAAACTTAGTACCCTGAATATTCAGAAAATATTTTTAGATGGTAGAGCTTGTAACTATAAACAACTTTATAAACTCTATAAAGTTTTCTTAGAAATCGTGTAGCAAAAGTCCTAGACCACCCTTTTTATTGTTCTTATTATTATTTGAATACAGGTACTGATTATAAAACAAACGAAGTTTAATGGTCAACTTGATAAGCTACCTACTATTAAAAATTACTTTAACAGAATAATTCAAACGATGCTTTCGTGAGGCATAACAGCTATTTAGTCGTCATGAACGTCGTAATAAAATGGTAACATATAAATGTGTCGCATGAATAGGTACCTCTAAAATTTATCGCAAATGAAATATAATTACCATCCAAAGCAATGGTTTCTGACGTTGCAAACGTGGGTTGTTGTACGTTTGTTATAAATAACCAAACAATAGGTCACATCGACCCATACCAAAATAAATAAATTCCACCGTAGGCTGAAAGCGGGGGCAGATCGTAATAAAAGTATAGACAATACAAAGATAAAGCAATAAATTCAGCTACGTAATTTTTTTTTATTTCGTTTATTTAATATTACACAGAAAATGCATGAGGTTATTAGATTTGGAGTTAGGTTTTTTTTTGTAGTTTCCATATCTACAGGTGAGAGATTGAAGTTTACAATATAAGAAGGCACCGCTGAAAGAAGACGGGGAATTCAACATACATTCGCGTAAAACAGCCTGAACTCTCTAGTTTGTACAATTTGTGAAATTTAAGACAGTCCTTAGTGAGGACGACGATCTTCGTTAGTCAAGCAGACGTCGCACTGTGAGCTGGAGATTTTCATTAAGGGCGATCTTAAATAGTAATGATAGAAGTTGTGAATGAAAATTATTAGTGTTATCTGTAGCAATATATGTTTACATACAAAAACGCGTTAACAACTAAACGATTTCACTAACTAACTATAAAACAATATTGTATTTTTTGAATACTGAACTATATTCTTGGATATGCAAAATTATGTATAAAACAACAATATATTATCTAAAAGATCCGTCTTATTGCTAACATATAAAGATTAATCTATTCGGTTATACAGCGATAATTATTCGAAATTAAAAAGACCAGCTCCAACATTCTTGGCTTGAAATTATTAGTCGGTACCCGCAGTTTTATTATTGCAGTCTGCCAGTCTGACTTCTTTTTTTTTTACAACGTGCTACCATTTCTATAGCACCGGCGCATCTTTCATACATGCATCCGAAAAATACACCAGCAAATTTTATTAACGGTTATACATATATATATTTGTTAGTGATTGTATACATTCACATATCAATCTATTCAAAAATCACTGAAGCTTCGTGAAAATTTCATAAAATCTTTGTGCAACATCGCAGTAGGTAGAAGAAATTAGTACGTGATATACGATGAGATTTGAATGTGATTTTTGAAGAGATTGTATGATCTTTATCATCTTATTGCTCACAAGTGCACCTCAAGTACTCTCGAATAAATAAATTTTTTAAGAGGACAGTTCAGGTTATTTTAATTTATTTAATAAATCATCTTTTGAAAACAAACATATAATCAGGTCAAATAACCATAAAAAGTAATGCCTCGACCTTTCGGCTACTTCGGCGATATGAAATAACAATAACCAAAATATAAATCACGACCTTCTAGATTTTAACGTAAAGCGTCTTTATTCGACCTGATCATAATGCAATTACCGCCTATGAGTTGTAACTCAGCTACAGTATCGGTAAAGAGGTTCTAGATATGGAGGGAGCATTTCTCTCGCAGACACGGAAACTGAATGTCGCCGACTGTTTTTAATTGTTCGGCCACTAATTACTTTAAAATATTTTTAAATAAATTTGTTAAATTTGTAGTGCTCAAAATTCGGAAATACGGTCACTTTATTTACTATATTGAACTAATAACGATGTTTAGAAACCTCTAAAAAAAGAGTGTAACTAATAACATGCTTCTAAAGCTCAAACATTTAAACGGTACAAAAGGTATTTTGGAAATTCTTAGAACTCATTTCGCATTTCCAAGATTTGGTGACAATATTTTCTTAGAATTGTTTGCCAATGAAATGAATAAGCACTACCCTTTTTTGTACGTATATTGCGCCATTTAATACGTTGTTTGCGATTTTAGTGTTTGTCACGTAACAGTTAAATTTAAACTTAAACTATTTTAAAGAAGTATTTGCGTGACAGATATGCATAAACAGTGGCTGTACTAAGAGATGACGTTATATCACAACCTGATTGTAAAAAGGAAATACTTCTCAAAATCTCCCTTAAATTGGCATAGGTAACGATGTACGTTATTATATTACAGGAGTGCTCCCTCCATATCTAAACCAACACGATCAGCGTTGAACGTTAACAATTATTTAGGTCGATAAGTGGCTCCATGCGATGAACACCCGAAGCTAGCATTTGATCAGGCCGGACGAAAAGTTTTACGTTAAAATCTAAAAGGTCGTGGTATAAATAATAATAAACAACAATTGAAATAAGTGATTGAGAAAAGTGGCAGATTTAGAAAGAGATCTTATCAATTATAGAGTATTCAACACCTTATCAAGAACATTAATTATATTCCAACTTTCGAATAAACCACTTAGATATTGAAAAATCACACTGTAGACATTTATAATTTAATTTTAAATATTCCCTCAAGCACTCGTGTATGAAATAAATGTTTGAAATAGATAACATGGAAGGCGTGGTATTTAACACTTATATAATAGTAACTATACATATAGGTAAAAACTGCAAACAGGTACGCGCGCTATCGCATTTTATCGTCGTCCACCTGGTGTATTTACGGATGCTGTTTTTTTTTTAAATTCTATAAAGCGTAATATATTTATCATAACTACAGCTCCATCGAATAAACTTATTTCATCAAAAAATATTGTAGCTAATAGTCGACTTACGTTATAATTTTCTAGGCATTCGACTCTTTGAGATCTTGTAATTGTGCTAATTGGTGGGGTTCTAATTCATCAGGAATACTGGCGCGTCCGCCGACAACCTGTTTCGGCGGTTCGCTAATATCATCATCAGGTGGAACCGTCTGACTGATAGAATTTTCAGCGGTACTTGGACCTGTCGTATCTCCATCACTCCCTGTGCTGCTACTGACGGGAAGCGTCGACGATTCGGTCGTTTCCTCTAGTGTGGGTTTTCCTTCTGCGTCCTCGGGCGTATCGAATCCTTTGTGCAGTTTACTTTTCTGGTCCTGGACGACTTTACTTTCACAGTCTGTTTGTTCTATTGTCTTTTCGGGTACTTTTGATTTTTCTTCTTCGTCTTCGGCGGACGTCGCAACGTCGTCTTTCATCTGGTCATCCACATGGTTTACTGATGGGGTGTCTTCTGGTGGAGGAAATGGTCGATCTGCTTCCTCAACCATTGGGGTAGCTGCTGTAATCACAATTTGAGCGACCCCCAAACCGAAATCACTTTCGTCTTCTTGTTCCTCTTGTTCCTCCGATTCGTCTATGATTATTCGTTTTCCGTCCTAAACAAAATTTACTCATTTTAATACATCGCAATATTTTTTACCGACAAAGTATTTTACATAAATATCACTTCTATCATAACAAAGCTTTCGTAAAACCTGCCAAACCAGGAAAAAATTGCAATCAACCTTTAAAGATTAATCAAATGAAACAAGTCGTAGAAAGGGAGAAAAAGTCTACAAAAAAACTGCTTCAGAAGACCTATGATAAATGGACGCAACATGACGGTTTTTCCGGTGTGATCTCTTTCGCTTTCTTTTTTTTTCTGGTCAAAGCCTAAGCCATTGGCCTATTAAGGCGTGTCTCTTAGAAATCTGGACTGAGAAGACATCTTAGAAATAGAATATCTGAAATAAGTGAATATAAATTTAATAATAAAATATAAAACCACCATAATAACAGTCTATTATAAAAAATTAATGAACTTATAAGAGTCAATTTATTTTCTTAATTGTACTTCCCAGTTGCTGTACAATGTTATTGTTATGCAAACTGTAATAAACTGATCGGCATTTGATGCTCTCCAATTCTTAGCATAAACATTTCCTTTTTATAAAGACCAAAAGTCTTCAATTGGACGAACACCGGGGTAGTTTGCGGGATTGCCATCCTTCTCAACAAATTCTATGTTTTCATACCTCAGGTAATCTGCCACAATTTTGGATCGAGTCAGAAGACATATTTGTCATTTTCATAGTTGCTCGAATATAGGGGATCAACCGACGTCGAATACATTCATCTAAGTACACTTTTGAGTTGATTGCAAAACCAGACTTTGGTATTAGAGGACGGCTCAAAGCTTTTCGGTCGATGGCTATCTATACCAACACCTTTCATTCAAACTTTGCTTTTGTATCAAATTTTATATTGGCTGGGGCCTAGCAAACGTACAAAATTCATCATCTCCATCGGTAGTAGAATAAAAACGAGTGAAATATGACTCGTCGTCTAAAATGAATGCTCGATTTGCAAACTTTCGCATCAGACGATTGCACTTTGACTTTGCAACACGAATTTGATTTTCTAGACGTTTCGGAGTAATTTGTTTTGCGATACCTTAAGTTCGTCTTATTTAAGATATTTACACAAATAGCCAGAAGTTACGTCATATCTCCTTGTCACTGAACGTAGTAAACCACTCATTGTTTTCGAACAGAATTTTAATTAGCTGAAGTTTCTGGACCTAATTTTCACAGCCTGTCGGCCAGATCTACTTTTTCTTTCAGCTGTCAATCCTTCTCGTAACGTTGGAGAATACTGTATATCGTTGATTTTGGGATATTTTTAGCAACAAAATGTTTGTACGTGCGTAACTTTCTCGTTTCTCTATTTTCTTCATAAAACCTATACTACGGGCTTTTTCAGATCGACTTCCTTCGAAGGCATTTTTAAACTAAACATGACCACAATGACAGTTAAACAGTTATTGTCTAATAGATCTAAAACTGACTAGAGTTTTTTATTAAATGTCTGGGTAGCTTTAATATCTTATTTTTATTTTAGTCCAGATTTCTAGAAGACACCCCTTATTAATTCGAAAATGGATTGTTTGGGCCCTTAAAGTGCGCTGTGGATAATACTGACTACCTAGCGATAGAAAAAGAAGTCCAAATGTAGTTTCAAAGATTAACGACTGTCAAAGGTAGTACCAGAGATCTAAAACCGCCCAACCATACGAAAAATTATGAGAAAATATGATAAAAAAAACTAGAAAATGGGAGATACCTAATTCAGAAAGAGAAATCCTTGAAAGTCGAAGTAAGTTAACACAGAAATAACTGAGCTTAGGTTCCCAATAGGCCTGCGGTTTTTACATCTTTTTTTCGATCTACCTACATTTCTTCGCCGTTTGGGTCACTCATCCCTTGGAATTTTAACCATTCTGTCTGCGTTCATGCATTACATCTGCATATTCCCTTATATTTTCCTGCTTCAATCAATCAATCAAAAAGCATAAAACCAGCTAAAACTGAAGAAAGCCAAAAACAAGCTCAACTTTAACTTACATAATGAAAGAAGAGATAACTACACCACACGTATACCAAAACAAAACCAAAAAAATCCAAAAGAACAACACCAGAAGAAGAAGTCTATAAATAAAAATTCAGAATAACTACCAAAAATGAAAACTAACAAAAAAGATAAAGGAAGGTCGGTGAAGCAATATTATTCAATAAATGTTGAACAAAGGGAAGTATTGCAAGAACGGGAAGAAACTTGGGTTAATATACAAATGCAACACCAGAAAAAAATTGTTTTATTTTCAGCCAAAGCAATAACAAACTATTAGAACGCTGCTACGACAAAAAGGGGGAAAACCGAGGTAGCTCTCGGGAATACGTTAGCGGGAATCAAATGAGAACAAGCCTACCTTATAAGATGGTAAAACCTTCCGTCGAGTGTAAGAAAAGTTGGACTCAAAAACCACACCACGTGCTTGGATTACAGAAGCTTCAAAACGGCCACCTCAGCCGACAAGGAACTCCCACAAATAAGGACACCAGTCAACAGGAAATTTCCACACTAAAGGGCACCAGCCAACCAGGAAATTTCCACAAATAAGGGCACCAGCCTAAATGAATCCCTAAAATATGCTTCTCCTAATCCCAATCAGCACTTCGGGGACTGGGATGATCCAAATAAAAATGCACGACTACAGTATTTTTCATTTAGCATTTGGGTTGACGTCAACTTGCCCCGTCCAAAAACTGTCTGTTTAGACACGCATTCGTGCGCAGTGGGTAATGAAAACTTAGTTTAGGAAGAGATGAAGTATAGAGTATAGTTGGATTGTGAATTTATCAACGCACTGTTGATAAATTCACAATCCAACTGACGACACAACCCAAATCCTAGGTGAAAAATACTGTACTAAATATTTCCCAGACCCGAATACGTCCAACTTGGAGAACTCGACACGCGGAAAGAGCAGGGAATTAAAAATGATCCAGAAAGACAAATTCACAAATAGATTCAAAAATTCCTAAAAGTGGAAAATCGCTGTACAAATTCTGAAAGTCCAACAAACCTGTAACAACGCTCTTTAGAAGCTAAATTGAAAAGGCTACAGAATATAAAGTATTGCTATGACTAAGGTTCTCACGCTATCAAAACAAAAATTTAAAAGTATAACAAATATGACAAAAACAATTATAATGACAAATGACTCACATGGTATGGGTGAAATAGGAAATGGCAAAAATAAATAAAAAAAGAGCAAAAGTCAGTAGAGGCCCAAAATAGATTAAATTATGTTGAATTTTTGAGAACTACTTATTTCTACTTTTAAAAGCCCAAGGTCTTTAATTGATGCACCTATACTATTAGTCCTAAGCAAGGAAGAGTGGGGATGTAGCATAGTACCAAGAAAACTTATACAACAAGAAATCGCCCAACCAGACATGTAGAGCAAATACCAAGAAATATATGAAGAACGAAAGCAGAAATTATTAACAATAAAAGTGAGCAAGATAAAAATATGATACCTAAAAAAAATTAAATGTGGAAAAATCGCCAAAAGTGAATATGCTGATGTACGAAAATGAGCAAAAACACCATAGCAGCAAAGAGTCAAGTAAAGGAAACTCAGAAGAAAATATCAACGATACAAAGCATGAAGCAAAAGAACAAAAAAATACTACTTACGCAAGATAGGCGACAAAACATGAGTGTATTAAAAAATCAACACGCATTTCAACAACTAAACCTTCTTGATAAAGTTGGCCGAGATTTAAAGTTTGGACATGTTTTCTTCACCAAATTTTAAAATTGTTCTTAACTAAGGCCAAAGTCAACCATCCAGAAGATATTGTCCTTACCAAACCACCGGAAAAATTGTACAAAACAGAATAGCATCTGAAATAGTCCCCATAAAATGTTGCTTCAAGCTAACACGAAAAAAGTCATAAATCAAGAAGAGAAGACCACAGGTGACACGCGGAGGAAATAAAAAAAGGTTGCAGAAATGATCGTTCTATAAGTATCGAGTTAGAATCTGACAAAAAAATAAATAGAAAAAGTTGACCTAGAAAAAACGCCGAAACTTAAAAAATGGAAAATAATCGTAATTCAAAAAACAAAAGAAAACCAACGGTGGCATGCAGAGGAAATAAAAAAAGGGTGGAGAAATGATCATCCTATTAAGTAGGTATGAAATTGGGAATTTGCTAAATAAATAAATAAAAAAGGGTTGACCTATACTACGTTTCATACTTTACGGTAAAAATAGGGCAATGGAAACCTTATGGGAGTTATTTTGCCGACGTTGCCAGTTCTCGGCAACGACCGAGGTTCTAAGTTTATGTATTAGTCAAATCGGAGGTTCCCAACAAGTTTCTCGGCCGATTTTGTTATTGGAGGCGTGATTATTTTCAAATTTAGCAGACATATTCCTCGCAGATATCTACTAACACTCAATAAATATAAAATTTTTCGGAGTAATATTGCCGCAATTATATTTAAAAAAATATCTCATTAGACCAGTTCTTTCGGGAAAATACACCACCGACTCTGAACTACATATTGGCTGTGATAAATGATGATGACAATTGTCCTGATTTTACACGGACTACATTATATCGTTTGTTACGTGATATGGATTTTGAATTTGTGAAGCGTGGCAGAAAAGCAGTATTAATTGAAAAGCCAGAAATAATCTCATGGCTTCCTCGTTATTTACGCTCGATTCGTCGATACCGCGAAGAAGATTACAATAGAGTGTACTTAGATGAATCTTTGGTAAACGTACGTCATAGTGTATCGAAAGAATAGGTGGATAAATCAATAAAATCCCACCGAGATGCATTTATCCGTGGTTTAACAACAGGCTTAAAACCTCCTGAAGCTCGTGGTTCTCGTTTCGTTCTATTACACGCAGGATGCGAAAATGGCTTTATTGAAGGAGCCGAGCTGACTTTTCTGGCAAAGAAAAACACTCAGAACTACCATGATGAAATGGATGGAGGTAATTTCAAAAACGGGTTTTCGAAAATCATCTCATTCCAAACGTGCCAGAAAGATCAGTTGTGGTAATGGAGGATGCTCCTTACCATAGCAGGAAATTAGAAAAGATTCCTAACAGTGCATCTAATAACGAAGAAATTCAGGCATGGCTTCGATCAAAAGATATATACCTATTTTGAAGAAAATTATATAAAAATAGAACTAACTATTAGAAGTAGTCAATGCATACAGGTCAAATTGTGTAATAGAAGATCAGGATATTGCAAAACGGCACAATATTAATTTGCGGCTTCCTCCCTACCACTGTGAACTCAACCCCATAGAAATGGTGTGGAGTGAAGTAAAAGGATATGTAGCCGGACACAACAAAACATTAAACAAGACGAGGTAAGAAATTTAATTACAGAAGCATATTTAAGGATTACGCCAGAAAAATGGAAAAATTATATAATACATGTAATAGCGGCAGAAGCGGAAATGTGGAATGTCGACAATATGTTGGACGATATCGAACCGATTATTATAAATGTTAACAATGATAGTGATACTGATACTGTTAGTGGTGTGGATAGCAGTGACGATGATGAACAATAAAAATATTTGTTTATGTAGAATATGTTACAGACTTAACTAAACGCCCTGTATGTGTAAAACAACATTTTTATTAAGTTCTTAGTGTAAATAAATATTATGTGTGTAATTAAAAATATTTGCTGTTTTTTTGTTACAAATATATGTATTTTTTTAATTGTTTGTATTATATTATGCAAAAAAACTGAAATTATCACATATCAGCGAGGAATGCTTTTTAAAAAGTTAGAAACATACATTTAAAGCTAATAAGTATGACCAGCAAATATTTTTACATACAAATTTGTTTGAATACCGCTGGCAAAAAAATGGTTATTAGTAAAGGAAAAGGCATTAGTAAGAGATTAGTAGATTAGTAGTTGTAACTCATAATTACAAAAGCGGGCTTTATTTATGATTAACAGGTGTATATTTATTTACAAACAGTTTTGTGCTGAAATATGGCTACATCGCCTTCCATAAGAGCCCGCACTGAATCTGAAGTATGAAACGTAGTATAGAAAAAACGGCGAGCGAAAGCAGAAACTTAAAAATGGAAGAGAGAAGAAACGTACATGAAGAAATAAAAGAAGGCAAAAGGTAATATGCGGAGGACGTAAAAAAGAGTGGAAAAATAATCGTCCTATAAGTATGGAATTGGAATTTGACAAATAAATAAATAGGAAAAAAGTTGACCTAGCAAAAACGTAAATCAAGAAATAAAAGAAGACTAAAAGTGATACGCGGAGGAAGTAAAAAAAGAGTGGAAAAATAATCGTCCTATAAGTATGTATGAAATTGGAATTTCACAAAGAAATAAATAAAATAAAAACTGACCTAGAAAAAAGGAATTTTAACGAAACTTAAAGAAACGGGAAAACGAAGAATTGTAAATCAATAAATAAAAGAAGACAATAAATGACATGCGGAAGAAATTTAAAAAAAAGTTTGGAGAAATGATCGTTCCATAAGTACACAATCAGAATTTGACAAAAAAATAAATAAAAAAGGTTGACCTAGAGAAAATGGTGAGCAAACGCAGAAACTTAAAAAGACGGGAAAAAGAAGAATCGTAAATCAAGAAATAACAGAAGACAAAAAAAGGGCGGGGAAATGATCGTCCTATAAGTATGCAGCTGTAATTTGACAAAGAAGAGTTGACCTAAAAAATGGCGAGCAAAATTAAACAAAAATGAAGAATCGAAAATCAAAAAATGAAAAAAGGCAAACGGTGAGACGGACAGGAAATAAAAAAGGGGATGGAGAAATGATCGTCATACAAGTATGGAAATGGAATCTGACAAAGAAATAAATAAAAAAAGTTGACCTAGAAAAAATGGTTATGCAAAGTAGAAAAATGGGAAAATCTACGATGTTATGTTATGAAAGGGAACATCAGTCGTAAAGTTCGAAAACAAATACAGATCCTTATTTACATTTTGTAAAACACATACCTCATCTTCCACAAATACTCCGATGCCTGCGTAAGCATGAAAATAAATTGGTTAGTTAACAAAAATTGCCTTTTATTACATATACCTCATTAATTTAATACATAAAAGTTTCGCAAATATTCCCTTTTCAAAGTGAATTCATACGTATGTAGGCATTTCGAAATAAATTGCCTTTGAGATATCTAATCATTTCAGCCTTCACTTTGCTCCATATCAATACGTATAGGGCAACCTAGATCTATATAGAACAATTCCAGAACGTCGTTTTGTACGTCGACTGACTCGTTAATGTAGTTAGAGGATTCGAAAAGCTTTATAAACGTAGCGGTATCAGCCAACTGAAGCAGAACTGAAGCGAACTACGTCATTCACTGAGCCTCTTTAAAATTACATAAAGCAAATTTGGACTTTATCCAAAAACGTATCCGAATATCATTATCAACAAACTGTTCTCCCTTTTTCTTCGTTACAACAACGAAACCAAAGAAACGAAACAATCAATATCCGAAGAGATTTTAAGGATTAATCTAAAGTGTTTACTTATAGACCTTCGAAACACTTAACTTTAACAAGCTAAATTTTCTTTCTCGCTTTAGCCAAGATTTAGATCCTCGCCTACTAAACTCAAATACGTTTCGAGAACTTGAAATACCAACCACATAGTTAAAGCAAAATAAAAAAGTTTATTACGTTCCACAGCTCATAACTACGCTTAAAATCGATACTGCGAGTCATTTGAACTTTGTTGTTTTGATGGCCTTTTACTTATCCCGTCGTTCTAATGCCGTTTTGGTAATTAATTTATACGGATTAAACCAATCAAGTATGTGGAAAATCCCCGGATAAATACGGTTAAACAGTAAAATTCGAAAGGGGAAGGTCACAGTAACCAAAAATCAATTATATCAGTCACGCAAGACGTCTTTTTCCGGCCTGTTCATTTTTAAAAAGTGGTATTATGGCAGATTTATTTCACGTGGGGTTTGTTACAACGCATGGTTTGAAACTTAGATGCGGTGATTGCCAGCTGTTAATTTACGTAATCAAATATTGCATCCAATGACGAGGATTTTTGTCGGTAAGTGGCTCCCCATGCGGAGGATACCTGAAACTGGTATCTGAGCAGGCCGGATGATTTTACGTCAAAATATACTTTCTCCTGGGTGCTTCGCCACCAAATACCCAGAAAAGAAGTATAAAATGCCAAACTCGCCACAGTAAACTTTATAGTATAAAAAACAAACGAATAAATGTAAATTCATGAAAAAAGGTCAATTACAACGTTGGTAAATTTTCTGTAAAGTGGTAAACCACTTTACCACTTCAAAAAAAGTACATTTGTGTCGTTTAACATTTATGGAATGTAACACAACGTTTATTTATATTCGATTATTCTTCAACTGTTTATCTTAACGTTAACGTGAAAGCTTTTAGATGTGTGTCTAAATTTCTCATAGCATCTCACAAATCTAAATCCCAACCTAGATTTACACCTTTTGCTGTACTTGTTAAAGTTGGCAAAATAAAACCATGTCATTGCCATACTCGACTCAAATTAGCATATACAGATCTCTCCTCCTCTTGATTCCTCATTTCTCATTTCATTTACATATCAAAATACTTCATATAACTAATGACTAATGATTGATCCTTGACGTAGAAATATTTTACGTAGCCATTAATTAAAATTGGCCGTTATACTGGTATTGTTTGCCAACTTTAAAGATGACCGGCCTGCCTCACTGCTGAAAACAATTGTAACATGCGAGTTGTAAATCTAGATAGGTATAAAAATCTGCGTAGCTTCTTCCTTGAACAAAATTCTATTCTAACATTCATACCAATCTTTTATTATTATTGTGTTTTATTTAAGTAAAAAAAGATATGTACAGAAACTGAAAAGTATTGAAAAACAAATTTGATCTGAGATTCATAAAAATACAGTGCCAATTCATTGAAGTGGAAAAAATGAGTTGTATTTATAGTAGGTATTTTGACAATTAAATGGTCTACTTAATTTTACTACACTGCTATGGTTTCCAGTTTCCTTTCAGTTTGAACCATCCCAAGAATGTTTTTGACAAAATGAAAATAATAATTTAGCAAAACTGGGTGGTGAAGCTGTTTAAACAACTACAATAATATAGCATGTGATATACAAGTGGAAGAGATTATTGTAGTCCCAATTATATCGAAATAAATTAAGATTTATTTCATTTGAATAAATTTTTTATTTATCAAACGTTTCGAACGTTAAAGTTCTTCGTCAGTGGGTTTAAAACTACAAGATATATCTAAAAATGAAAATACATAATTAAAATAATAAATAAGTGAAAGAAATTTAATTTAAAAAGTACTTACAAGTAATATAATATAATAATATATACGAAGATGACAATTATGACATCTTTTAAAAAATTTTTATTTTGTGTCAAAAATAATAATTGGAAAAGCACATCATATTAAAATTTTGAAAAAATATAAATGTAAGATTTAAAGTGCTTGGAAATTTATAAAAATGTAAGTGTATGGTTATTCTAATAGATTATAATCTATTAGAATAACCATACACTTACATTTTTATAAATTTCCAAGCACTTTAAATCTTACATTTATATTTTTTCAAAATTTTAATATGATGTGCTTTTCCAATTATTATTTTTGACACAAAATAAAAATTTTTTAAAAGATGTCATAATTGTCATCTTCGTATATATTATTATATTATATTACTTGTAAGTACTTTTTAAATTAAATTTCTTTCACTTATTTATTATTTTAATTATGTATTTTCATTTTTAGATATATCTTGTAGTTTTAAACCCACTGACGAAGAACTTTAACGTTCGAAACGTTTGATAAATAAAAAATTTATTCAAATGAAATAAATCTTAATTTATTTCGATATAATTGGGACTACAATAATCTCTTCCACTTGTATATAACTTCGTTTTAGTCCATATTTTCAATTTTATATTCATAGTATGTGATGACATGCAGCCCCGGCTCGCCAAACAAATTTATATCGGAGAATTTTTGAATTCGAATTCAGATACCTAAGAAAATATTAATTTCCTTTTCGTTCTTAAATTGATGAAAAGTTATTACTTAAAAATAGTGCATTGAAGCTATAACTAAATGAAAATAATTAAGTGTGCATATAGAGAGATTCATACCTCGAATTGGGAAAAATTATACCTAGAAAAGTGAACTCTAAACCAAAATGTTTTTCCCCAAAAATTTGGCTTGGGGTTTTTCCAAAGAATTTTGGAGTTTACTTTTTTCCCAACAGAATTCGGTTTGGATTTTCCCAAAGAATTTTGGTTTGGAGTTTTCCCAAAAAATGTTGGTAAGAGTTTAACTTTTTTTCCAACTAAATTTTGGCTTGGGTTTTATTTGACCTACAAAATAATTAAGATTAAATATTAATTAAATGTTTCGAAATCGAAAAGACTAAGAAGAACGGATACCAATGAATGATAGAAATTTTAGCACAGGACAATGTTGTAAATGGCAAAATATGAAATGTGGTGACCGTAAAAACTCGACGGCTGTCGTAAGCACCAAACCTATAAACAGAATAAGTTATACGCCGAAAGTAAAATTTTTATTATTAATATAAAATTTTAGCCGACCGACGAAGTGTAATCCAATAACCATATAATGATACCGAGAACTATTTAAATTCGTACATCATCCATTTCTTTCATAAAATTCAAGGCTCAACTAAAAACACAGCATACCGAAACAATTATTCAACAACATTTTTAATACGTACTTGGAATTTCATCGCCTTGAAATTGGGATCCGTACTGTTCGTACTGATCAGGGCTCATTTGCATGCTGAACCCCGCTGAACCAGAACCACTTCCTTTCCTTTCTTTTTCGGTCTCGCTTGGCGTTTCTTTAACTGCTTTCGAATCGCCTTGGGGTACTTGTTCGACCATCGGTGTAGCTTGTGTAATTATAACTTCCGCCGGCGTCATTAAAAAGTTTGGAACATCAGGTGGCGTAAAAACTGGAGGTGCCGAACATGGCGGGGTTACATCCCATTGATTCGTTAATGGTTCACCGTACTCATCACACTCCTCTACTACTAAAGAAGGAAAATTTCCTACGTTGTCATCCCATTCACCTTTCCACCAACCATCATCCACACTATGGGCACATTTACTTAGCACTTTAATAATCTGACCCTCCTCGAAGGTAAGTTCCTCATCTCCTTCTCCCTCGTAATCATATAAAGCACAACAGTAGGAAACTTGTCCTTCGGGAGCTTTTTCAGCTACGTGTATAACGGACACTTCTTCTGGGGATTGATTGGATTGTTGCTGGGTCTCTTCTTCATTATCGACGGTATAATCAACCGACGAAAACGATATTTGATTAACAAGACCCCCTCTACTCGACTGTTCTCTTTCGACATCTAAATAATTATGAGGAACGTAACCTTCTTCTCCACGATAATTACGGGCCCGTAACCACCCATCACCATCACCCTCTCCGACTACTTCTAATTGTTCATTCTCGACTATTGTTAATTCATCGGGATTTTGCGCCTGCAGGTAATTCATCATGATTTACAAAATTGAAAGGTCAGGGTTAAATACTCACAGTATAAGAATAAAGGGCTGTACATTTAAGAACAGGACCTGACGGGGCACTTTCCGCAGCTATATCATCGGATCTTTC
The DNA here is from genome assembly GCA_963082815.1 of Melanotus villosus. Taxonomy (NCBI): domain Eukaryota; kingdom Metazoa; phylum Arthropoda; class Insecta; order Coleoptera; family Elateridae; genus Melanotus; species Melanotus villosus. The sequence continues at coordinate 9,907,707 of OY720423.1, read as the reverse complement.
AGCATCGTCTGTACCCCAATCAACTTGCGTAGGATCCTCCCAACCCGCCGTTAATTGTTCTATCCTTTGTCGTTCTTGCTCTAATACGGCTGTTAAAAACAAAATAATGAACGATTTTAAAGATGAGTGTGCCTAATGACACTCAAATATCATGCGTACCCCACTCACCGTCCACCTCTGGATTGTCATTGGCTTCTTGGCTATCGTCAGTCTCAACTCTGGATACTTTTTCAGGCGCCGGAGGCTCCACGTCCGCGAAATCACTATCAAAATCTGAGCTCGGATGATCCTGGAGAAAAAAAAAAGAAAAAGTGGCTCGATTATCACGGAACCTTCCTAAAAGCGTTTAATCTCACCGATAACGAACTTGCAGAACGTTGAATATCTTGAACAGTAAGGGATTCCGCTTCTCTTAGCCATTCATCAACGTTAACTCCGCCGATTCTAAGGTATTCTATTCTTGCTTCAGCTTTCATTTTTGCTGTCTCCGATCTTCGAATGCTTTGTTTCATGTCGTCAATTTTTGTGTCTAGGTCAGGACCGTTTTGATCGTTTGGGTCCACCTACGTATTAGATTTTTCAACAAGATGGATATACTGGGTGAAACATTTCTGAAGGGATTTCAGACTTTTCGACGTTTTCAAAAATATAGACTAATTTTAAACAACAAATTAAAAATAAACGAATTTCCTTTACATATATTTCCTATATAATAATACACTTTTTGTTTCTAATCTCTACAAACAAACGAGTTATGGCTCCGAAAAGTATTTCGCTTGTAAATCGAAAACAAAAGACGATTTTTAATTTCGGTTTGGTCCAATACTTTTTCATTACTTTTTGCGTAGATACCTAGAATCCCTTCGAAAATTGTCCACCCTGTACATTAAGTAACCGGACTAAGCTTGGTGGGCAAATAAAATACACGTCATTTAACTTACACTATAACTTGTTAGCTTTTAAAATTGCGCTTTTAGATTTACTGGTTACTCAAACTTAGTCAAAAGGAAGCACTGTCAAACAACAATTCCTAAATTTTCAGGCCATGGCATTCTTGATTGAAAAGTAAAATTTGAAAAATTAGTTCGTAGCTTTCCAAAAAAATCAGAAAACTGAGGTATTCAGACTCAGAATTTTCTACCGATCCCTAAAATGTCAAAATATACTGGGTGTTCCATTTAAAAAACCGAAAATTTGGGTCATTTCCGGCGACACTGGAAGTGTTAGTTAATTATTTTCTGATTGCCCCACAACGCCCAGCACTGTAAGCCTCATTTTTCAATTCCAAAAAACAATAGGAAAAAAGAGGGGAGATTGTTTTCTTCTACAGCTCCCTACTTATTGTACATACATAAAGTAACTGGATTAAGCCTGGTGGTAGGCAGATAAAATACACGTCATTTGTTAGATTAACTTGTTAGTTTTCAAAATCTTGTTACTGATTACTGAAACTTAGTGACGAAAAAGCACGGGCTAAAAGAACTATCCTGTTTTACCTTCCTTCAACAAGCAAAATAACTTAGGAACAGTAATTCAAAATAGATTTTAGCAGATCACGGTACTCTTGATTGAAAAGTAAAATTTTGAAAAATTTATTTTTCTATTCCTTGTTTTGAAAGTAGGCTTTTGTTCCCTGAAATTAGGGCCGAAAGTAGGCAATGTCCTCCCTAGGGAGAAAAATAAATAATTCTTCTCCCTAGGGAGGAAAATTATAGCAACACTACCATGGAAACGACGCACAACATACTGTATCTTGATAAACGAAATTCAGAAGGAAATCTAAAATAATAAATCATCGAAATGATTTTAAAAGTGAGTCGTAGAAAAAATTATATGTATAACACTGGAGGAAAGCCTTCTTCTCTCCCTTGGATGGTTAATGCCCTCCGCTATCGCGTCGGGCATTAAACTTCATCCGCGGGAGAGAATACATGGCTTTCCTCCCTAGTTATACAAATAACTATTCTAGTCTTCAAAGAGTGGGGAAAGTCAGATATTCAGACACAGAATTTTTTCCAGAATCCGAAAATGTAAAATATACGGGGTGTTCAATTTAAACATCGAAAGTTTAGAATAATAGAAAAGGGGGGTAAGCCTGTTTTCTCCCCCAGTCTGATTACTTATCGTACATGCTTTATGTTTTGGCCTACTTACCCGTTGACCCGATTCTCTGAGTGCATTGTAAATCTGCAATCTACGAACGTAATCTCTAGTGTTGTTATTTTCCCTAGCGATTTTCGTAGCCCATCGTCGAGCCTCTTTGCTAAGTGTGGCAGCAGCCGAATCGTGATCAGCCGTTATATGGTCTACGGGGTCGCTATCGCAAGGTTCATAATCATATTGCACGTGTTGTTTAATAACAGGATAATATAAATAGCAACACTGTAAATTATAATCTCTTGTAAGTTGTTTAGCTTGATCCCTAATTTTTCCAAAAGAATTCTGCATCGCCGAACAAGTAAGAAGTTCTGTGCGACCCATTAAAGAAAAATATTCTGCGACCTTATCGTAAACGTTGCTCTCCATGGAAGTTAGGGCTAGCTGAAGATCTACAACGAAATACCTATTTTGATGAGCATTTGCTGCAGCTAAGCATAAAAGATAGTCGTTTCTAGCACCGCTCGATTTTTCTTCTAGTTGATCACGTTTCGATGAGAATTTGGCGCTATTCTTTTGCAACGAAGTAATGGATTGAAAAAAGGAACCTTTCTTCTTTTTTAATCTAAAACAGAAAAGTGTACGAATTCAAGCTGACCGAAACAACTCCGGACACCTTACTTTTCCTCTATATCTCTAGCTTTATCTCTAACATCGTGAGCACTGTGTTCTTCGTCGAAATAGAGCTTTTTCGTTTTATCAACATCTTGAACACACGTCTGCAGTTCTTTTTGTACTATCGCCAATTGCTCTGTACACTAATTAAGAAACATTTAATGAGACCCCGTTTAAAACAAGAAACTTTGTAACTTACTCTTCGTGCCGTTTGTAACTTGTGAGCACGCAATATCTTCACGTCATCGGCTATTTGTTGTTGAAAGACTTCTACTGCAGCTAATCTTGCACGTGCCAATTTTTCGTTTTCTTCTAACACCGTTCTCCAAACACTCCACATATTCCTTTCGGTACAAAATCAAAAATAAGTCAGCAATAAAACTATGTGAAGGGTACTTACCATCTTTCATCACCGCCGTCTAACTTTATATCCGGAATGTTAGGTATTTTTTTGTTAAGATAAGCAGAAGAAATTTTTAATAAAGCCTAAAAAAAAATCAGCATTAATCAATAAATTGTTCGAGTAAGCATTCACTTAAAAGTAATTACTTCCGAATATGACTTTTCAATAGCGGATCTTTTAAGTGTGAACGTCCTAATGTCTTCAAGTAGGTCACATTCGTGCTGATTTTTCGCCGCTAACTTTGCAATTTGTTCGGAGTGCAGGTTTTTCAGAAATTTTGCGTAGTTGCCCTGAAAAATTATTGCGGAAATAAACACGACGTGTAGAAAATGTTGCTGGGGTGATTTGTGATTTGGTTTACTCGATGCCAGATTAATTTTGTGAGTGAAGTGTATCAAAGTAATTATGCAATTTGCCCACCTTTCTTGGCGGCGGCTGCATGACGATTTCGGTAAATAAATACGGGTTTCATTCACACCACTCACAAGAACACTCAACAACCCGACTCCGACGTCTATTGATTACGCCACCCCCAAGCCGAGAGCGGCGGCGTACTCGCGCACAGGGTTAAAATTCCCAACCAACGGTATTGATATTTGCCATGATCATCTTGGATTATTTAAACAAATAAGTACCGATTTGAACAAATCATAAACAAACACACGAGACTGTAGGCAATCACACTTAATAACTACAAGTCATTTTTCTGATAACGATTTATTATGTACTGCTGATAAAAAAAACCTACGTGAACACGTAAAAATTTAGAAATCATGTTTGATACGTACACGAAATGATGGTTTCATAACACACACATTTTATGCGAAAACTGCTCAACTTATAATAACCACCGCCGTTCAATTTCTTGAGTAACATAAATATGAAAATCAAAAAATTAAGTACGCAAATTTTTAAAATAAATCCAAAGTTTCTATCATTAATCGAGTAAAGTCAACTATTATAAAATGCCATTTATATTTTTATGCCAAACAACAAAAACACGGTTTAGAACTGCCAAATTGTAGAATACAATAGCTTGTGGTGTTATCTAAACGTATTATGTAAGAAGTTTACTAAAAAAAATATACCATCAAAAATAGTTAATTTAGAAAGGTATTCAGATTTGGTGGATGGAATAGTCATAGTGGGTGATATGGAATAGGAAAAAATACATAGAGTACACTGAAACTATTCTAATTGCAAACGTCACATACAATAACTAATATCACTCTCAGATTCGGTACAGGCTTCATACGCCCATCCACTGCAGATGATACATTGGATCCATATTTATCTACTTCAAACCACAGCCCTATAATAGCTACAATAAGTACATTGGTAATCAGGAAAACGACCCCCCGATTACACAATTCCCAGTCATACATGAAAGCACAAACCTAAGTGTAAGTCTACAAACACCAGAAGACATTGAAAAGGAAACGGACAATTTCATCCATCTACTTCAGGACTCGAACAATAATATACCCTGCGAAATCAAAAAATTAGTAGTGGAGAAACGAAGAGCGTACTCACACGCCGGACAGCAGGAGAAAATACAACCAGATAAGTAGCAAGCTGAAAACGGAGCTCCAAGAAATAGGAAACAATTCATTCGAAAAATATGTGTCAAACTTGTCCAGACAGGATAATTCTAGCTGGAGACCTATAAAAGCAGGAATAAAACTACATACGAGTACAATGACATAACATTCCATACGCCAGTACTCCACTCCACCGGGCCCATGGGCCAAAAATGACAAAGCTGCTTTATTTGCAGTGCACTTATCAAAAGTCTTCCTTAGGACAATAATTAAGTTTAAGAGGTAGAACAAGATCTAGCTTTATCCATGCCGGAATATGAACACCTAAGACTGGTTACTCCAAAAAACATCAGTAAACTAAACGAAAAAAGGCACCAGGAATCGATTTAATCACAACCAAAATGCTACAAGAACTTCCACTGAAAGGTTTAACTCCATATTAAGACTCCAGTAATGACATAAATCATTTAAAACGGCCCAAATAATCCCATCACCCATTCAACTTTCAACCAATACCTACTATCGAAACTCCTCAAAAAATTTATACTTGAAAGAATCGACCTTAATGACTGGATCAATTTCTTTTCCGGTAGGCCCACTCCAGGCCCACTCCACAGTGCAACAATGTCATTGTTTAGTGCACTTAATTAATCAGGCTATGGAAAATAAACAGTACTGCAGAGCTGTCTTGCTAAATGTAAGCCAGGGCTTCGACAAGGTATGGTACCTAAGCCTACTCTACAAAATCAAAAAAACTCTCCCCATTAAATACTTCAACCTACTAAAATCGTATTTACATCGAAGCTTCGAAACTTCCTTCGGATATTACGTTCAATCAGGAGTACTTCAAGGCAGTATTCTCGGCCCCCTCCTGTTTACGATTTATACATCCGACTATCCGACATACCACCTTCTAGAAATACAACAAAAGGCACTTTTGCAGATTACTGTAATATTCGCAACCGATAACGATCCAACCTTCAACAGCACTTGAACCTTATTGGAGAGTGGCAAAAAAGTGGAAAATTATGGTAAACGAATCAAAGTCAACCTTAATCAAAACAATATACCACAACACTTCATCTTGTCTCGAAACTGAACTGGAAACAACATAATATATTAAAGAAAAACAAACAAATCGAATTGAAGATAAAAGAACTCAACTGGCTAATAAGTCGTAAATCACATCTATCAATCGATAACAAATTACTTATCTACAAAACCGTCATCAAACCCATATGGACATATGGAATTGAACTTGTGCCAGCAAGTCCAACTTAGCCATCATTCAACGAAGCCAATCTAAAATCCTCCGTTCCATCGCAGATGCATCTTGATATGTTATCAACCACGCACTACATACAGACCTCAACGTTCCATACGTAAATACAGTCATTCACGAAAGAGCCACCAGACACCATGAAAAACTTAAAGTTCATCCCAATCAGCTACTTAGGCACCTCTTACAACCAATAGAAACCAAATCACTACGAAGACTCTGGCCACAGTATCTTCTATGCACTGCACAAATCTTCATTATCCTCATCATCCTAAACACCACAGTAACACACAAAATAATAATCAACTTTCCTCCGTAATCTGAAATAAAGAAACATACTGCCAAATGTTTAGAGGAACCGACGAAAAGATGGACAAAGCAGTATAAAGCTATGGAAATCGTTAAAAAACTAAAACAACCCCAGATATTGATACTTCTAATTAGAGCTACGGACGGAAATTGGGTAAAGTGTGACAAAGAGAAGGCAGAATCTTTGACAAAGATCTGAAAATTATATTTCTATACCGTTCCCAGCAAATATTCCTGAAGAAGAAGTGAAATCAAACTTCATAAAGCTTCATTTCAAAAAGATCTTTAGATACAAAGAACGGGGTGAAATCTGTGATCAACATAGACTTAAATCGAGTCAAAGAACCTGGTTATGATATAATAAACCGAAGAATGTTGAAAAAATTACCAGACGAAATAAAAGCTAATTTCAACCATATTCAATGCTTATTTTGCACCTACGATATTTTCCAACAAATGGGGAATGGTCCAAGATACTAAGGTCTTGCAATCTGACGACCTCCAACTGATGTAAGTTCATATCGCCCAGTTAGTCTCTTGTCAGTCCTCTCGGGAGATTTTTGACAAACTCATCTTGAAAATGTTACAACCACGATAGATGAAAAAGATCTAATCTCATAGCTCTAGTTTGGATAAAGATATCATGATCTTATTGAACAAGTACAAAAAGTAACCAAAAAGACAGTATTTCTGGACGTCTCCCAGGCTTTTGATAAAGTTTGGCATACTGCACTCTTCTGCGAAATTAAAAGTAACTTCCCCTACCAATATTACCTAATATGGAAAACGTACAGTATCAAAATATTGAGTTAATCCAAGAGCGTTAACCGACACCCCATGATTCGTACCAAATCACATAATACACGCGGATCTAAATGTACCAACAGTGAAAAAAGAAACCAAAAAAATGACAAATAATTAAAATGGGTGTCAAACAAAAAAAAAGTTATAATATCAAAAGCAAAGACCATATTGGGCTAAACGCTAAAATTTGGCACAGTCGCGTTTTGACACATTAGAAATGTTATGACTTTATTTAATTTGTGCGGCTTTTATAAACCGCTATGGGTGCCTTATAAAGGCCACATTTTTGTTAAGCTGGTCCTTGATTCGAATCTACTAATAAGCAGGATTTGTGGATTTGCCTGTATTGTGGAGGTCGGTATCGAGCCCTGCTGACCATTCGTCGTTGAACACCAAATTAGCGACGCTCTCCTCTAAATACAGGAGTAACAAATACGTAGTACACACTCTACACAGTACCACACGAAGTATGTACAATATGTAGCTATAAAACGGCGCACAGGCCATTAGACCAGCAAGAGATGGGCCGGATAAAGCCTCATTTATTAACGCGCCAGCCTTCGACCCCATAAAGATATGAAAGGTTCCAGATATACATACACTATACATACTCATTTCAGTTATGTAACAAATGGTTTATTGAAAAACAAATATCACGCCAGTATATTGTGCTACAAGTGCAGAAAAGCCTACTCAAGTAGTTGCAAAATGAATGTTACATAAAGCAACTTTTTCGCGCTGCCTTCTGTAATTAGTGTTGTATTATCTTCTCTGTATCGGCTTCAATTTACATTATTTATTCTATTTCTCTTTATAAAAAAATTCTTGACAATTTCCATTTGGGGAAATTTTGGTGCAATAGTTAGGTTGGTAACGGCGGTTTGTTGTTTGTGACTGTTGTTTAGCATTAGTTGCTTAGGTGTTTTGTGTATTATTTACTACAGCTTACCAATTTCTGAAGCCAAAATATCACCAATAAAATTCATTCTAACATCGAAAAACGTGTTAGAATAATGTAATAAATAATAAACAGAGAAAATAAGTACATAAAACACTGGTTAAAATTGTTTGGTCTTTTTTCTGGCTGCCATGGTATACATAATGTTTTAAACAAAAATTTAACTTTCTTCGTTTTTTAATAATATTCAGTACCTATTATGGCTTTTTTGCAGGGTAAACATGAATTTGATTATAAATTTATTTATGTAGCTAAGCTGCGAAATGACTGGTGACCGAAGGTTTTACGAAAAAGTCCACCTATTTTAACAGTTTAAAAAAGAAATAAATTGATAAATTAGCCGCGAACCAAATTCTTTCAAACTAATAAAATTGATGTTAAAAATAAAGTGTGCAAAACCTTATTAAAAACATAAACATATCTTCGACTTATAGAATTTGTTTCTTACCTCTTGCGGTTCAAATAATCCTTTATATAACCACATTCTAAAACTTGTCAGCAACATTTATCACTGTTCACTGTCAAATTATATTAATAATTGGTTAAATTTCAATAAAACTGAATGTTGTCTAAGCCTCCTTGCTGTAATATTTCTATAAAGCACGACCTTCTAGATTTTAACGTAAAACGTGTATCCGGCCTGAACAAATGCCAATTGCGGGTGTTATCCGCATGGAGCCACTTGCCAACGAAATCAATTGAAGAGTGGAAGTTACAAAGGGGCCAAGTGCCAAAAATATGTTTTCGAGATATTGAAAGAAAACTTAATAAAACTCAAACAACTATTATAAATGTAGATTTATTTGACATACAGATTTAATAAGAAACGAAAAATTAATTCTAATAAAAATAATCGAAATATTACTAAAGGTAACGATAGAAAAATTGTTTTTTTCATTAAAAACATAAAAGGTGGTATGTGCCATTACAACATTCCGAAGAAAGGTGGTAGCAAGATAATCTTAAATCTGCTGAATTCCGCTTTCTAAAGGGCATTCTGCTAAGCCTTCTTCTGCTAATCTTTCTTCTGCTGGAGCTTCTTCTGCTGGAGCTTCTTCTGCTAGTTCCTCCAAGTGTAGCAACTTTTTATAAAATTGGTGTTCTGGGTTATCCAAATACGGTATCATAGAACGTAGACATTTTTTCTTGTTCTCAGAAACGTTATTTACTGGCTCCAATTTGTGCAGTTCAATGTTCTTTATAGTATTTAAGGTTTTGCCCTTTATCAAAATATTCGTCCCAGTCCAAGGTTGTAAGGCAGAGAAGGACATTTTTGATTTCACGTTAGCAGGATTCGCTTTTTCAACTCTTATGATAACAGCCTTACTGATTTGCAGCTTAGAGGTATTGAAAAGTTCATCTGCAGTCTTTTTAATATTCCAAAATCCAAGGTTTGTCATATCAATAACATTGAATGGAGGATTGTATCTTGCGGATTCAATAACAGGAATGAGCTCCTTTGGTATAAAAGCTTTCATATTTCTTTTGGGTTTCTCGATTAAAGCAAAATCACGGTCGCGAGGCATAAAGCTGTGCCCGCTAACCAAAAATCTCTGCTCTATTGAATCAAACAATCCGTTTGCTACCAGAAATACTAAGACAAACAAAATGAACTTGTTTTTATTTTGGCCGCCGCAGTTGTCGCACCATATCACCTAGTTTTTCTTGTGAATGATACCGTTATTTAGTAGATGGAGCAGGCAAGAAGCTATTTCGTTCGCACCTCTTCCCGAGAAGCCTTCATGCCATGTACACATGAAGGCATTATTTGTGTCGCCGATGTGAACGCCAAAATTGTAACAGGAAAGTTGGGATAAATAGAACATGTCAGAATGAACTAATGTTGGTACGAACATGACTTGCTCTAGATCCATGGACAAACAACAAACGTTCCTATTTCGTTGTTGGGAGTCAATGGTGTCTTGTTGCAACAGCTTCCTGGCTCTCTCCGCCTTTCGGTGATGAAACTCCAGATGAACCTTTGCAGTCGTGCTTGTTGCAAGCTTGGCTCTGATTTCACAATCCAGTTTGTCACAGGTGTGGCAAGTGTCCATTCTAGGCCGACGAAAAGAAAGGTTTGGAAAAGACTTAGTAAAAATAGGTCTATAGAATTGGGTCTATATGTCACTATAGAAGAAGGGTGTTTCTTTTGGAATGCTTTGAAACGTCTGTTTACATCCAAATCCGGACTTAAATATTCCTTATTTGACTTTGTCCTTGTATAGTGGCCAACGTCCCGTAGAATAGAGTTAATGTGATCTTTCACAAGCTGATGATCACTTTCTGAAAATTTTGATGTAGTATGCCGGGTTCTTCTATCAGAAAAACAAGTTTCCCCCAGTTTCTTCTTGTTGATAAGAACATCCAGTCTTTTTCTTGTAACATCGAAGGTATCCATGAAGGTTTTCTTACACTCCTGATGAAAGTCACCTTCCTCATTCGAAAGAGTGTAACATACTGTTGATTGGCGTTTGCTTTCCTCCGAAACTGCATAATTACCATGCCCGCGCCGTTTAATTCTCGATAACTGAATGAGTCCCATTAGGTATGTGCCCTGCGTTTTTGCATTTTCAGCATAAAATTGTTGAAAAAGAGCTATGCGCCTAATGTAGCTAAGGCGCTTGCAACTAAATTTACATTTACACGTAACCTAAAACCAAAATTTTACAGATAAAGAATCAATATTAATATTAAAATGTACAAAGTAGCTTTCATAATAAATTTTAGGTTATGTTTACCAACCTGTTGCTTTGGTTCCAGTTTTTCTCTTTTGTCTTTGTATTTTCTAATTTTATATACTTTTCCGGCCACCTTCTTACGTGTTTGTTCAGTCCCAAACCTTCCACTGCCCTTACTTCTGCGTTTATTTAATAGAATTTCACTCATTTTTAGAAAACTACACCAACACAATGATAATATTCGCCATATAGTAAAATGGTACTTAACACCTTTGTACAGCAATAGGTCTGGTGGATATCAACAACGCCATCTTACTAACACTCTATGAAGTTCTATTTCAATCATGGCACCTAACACCTTTGACAAGGCATGCAGCATGGCACATAGCACCTTTCTACCGCAATAACTCGAATTTGTAAAATTTGGCACTTACCCCCTTTGTAACTTCCACTCTTCAATTGTTAACGTTCAACGAAATGCTGATCGTGTCGATTTAAATATGGAGAGAGCATTCCCATAATAACATACCTACATCGTTTCCTGTACCAATTTAAGGATAAAGATTTTGAGAACTACTTCCTTTTTGCAATAGATCGCCATCTCTGTCACAACAACTGTTTATACATACTCGATACGCAAATACTTTTTTTTAATTAATTTTCAAATGGAGAATTAAGGTTCTACTTTCCTTAGCGGAAATATTGACAAAAATCGCAATTTTGTGGCTTTATTATTAAATTTGAAGAGCTGGTCGACACTTAATAGAGGTTATGTAGAAGGCAAGGTAGTGATGTGTTGATATGTTGATGTCAAAAGGTCAATTAATTTGCTGTAATTAATCGAAAACGTCCTATAATTTCTGCAGTTTCTTTCGTTTATTTGTGATCGAAACCAAAAAAAGTTTGAACAAACTGACAATGATTAGCACGGTCTACTGAGGTCTTCTAATAGATTTTTTTCGTCGATGTTTATTGAACATTTATATCGCAAAAAGAAAATTGTATTTAGGCAACCAGTTAAACATAATGTTTCGATTTTTACTTTCCCAATTTCTGCAATCTAAGTTGCCTAACGTCAAAAGCATTAATTTAAACTAGGAATGTATTTTAAGTAAAGGAGAGCATGGAGGATAATTTCTTATGTTATCTCTTAGGGATTACAAGTACAGATAATAGGTTTAGCAGTACAAGCCACTCAATAATGCTTCGCATGTCGGGAAATAATACTGCTCGACTGAGAAAAATGTCTTCTCTACCTTGGTATATAATATACTATTATTGTAGACGTATCCCAATATCTCATGGCCCACGACATGCACGAATTTGTGAAAGAGTATAGTATATTGTGTTATTAGGAGTAAAAGTGTCATTTTGTGTGCCGAGCATGACGTTTGAACGACGAGCGCTAGCGAGTCGGACATTCATGCGAGGCACACAAAATCACTTTTACTCCGAATAACACATGTTATTTTTTCTTCAAACGCAATTCAGCAAGAAAATTTAAAAAAAGTCAAAAATGAACGTCATACCAGCTGTCATTGCTACGGGTTGCTTTGTTATAAAAAATAAAAATTACGAGTTGCCATTGGCTCATTAAGTGTCACTTTTACTCCTAGGAGTAAAAGTGAATGTTTATGTCACTTTTACTCCTAGGAGTAAAAGTGAATGTTTAACTGTGTGTATCCAAGGACACAAAGTCGTGTTTTTCTGACGTTTGAAGAAAAATAATATTTTTTCCGACGACCACTATGAAATGTGACTCATTTCACACGGTTTACTAGTATTGAAAATAACAAATTTCGCACAGCAACGAAACTGTGTGAAATGCCGCTTTCCACACGCTAAACCACACAAAACAGTCGGCGGGCGACGTCAAAAGTCGTCATTTGTCAAAAAAATTAATATTTAAAACGTCAAAGTGTTGCAAGTGTGGTGCTGGTTCCTTTTTATTTAATGAAAAATTGGTAAAATGGTCGTCGGAAAAGCATAGTGTAAAACACGTGCTGAAAGGATATTTCACACTCGTGTGATTAAGCCACTCGCCAGAGGCTCGTGGCTCAACTTTCACACTCATGTGAAATATTCAACTTTCAGCACTAGTTATACAATATACTATTTCATATTTTAAACTTTGACAGAACGAATTTTTTTTATTTTGAGTAGTAGATGCGTTTTCTCTTTCTGTACTGAGGGCCATGAGATATCGGGATGTGTTCTAATAATAAATCGAAATTTTGATCGTCAAGCTTACTAACTTGAAATTCAACACCAAAATGAATTTACAATATTAGAAACTGAACTTTAAAAAACTTCAGTCAGTAAATCAAATTAATCGCTTGGATAAGTTCTTAAGTTTGTCACGTGGTTTTGCAATTTCGTGTAATTTGGAAAGTTAAGTCATTTTAAATTTTTGATGAAATATTTTAGAACAGCCCTGTCTTTTAATTCTGATCCCGTATTAATTGTATTATTCTTGGCTGCAGTTTAATTCCACTTTAGTCTGTAGGATACGCCAACTCAGCGCGTTTTGCTTAAAGTTCTACGAAATCCGAAATCTTCAAGTCATTTCAGTATGTTTTATCGTTGTAGAAATGTTCCTTTGTTCAAAATCCTAATCCTAATGTGACCTAAATTCACGCGTATTTCACTGAGACATGATGTCATCTTGATTCAGTTATTGCAGCTTCTCGTGATACAGTTCGGGAAATCCCCAGCACGCGAGACTTTGTCAGCTGACCTGTGGCGTCCTTTCGATTCTTCTACACCCCCCTTTCTTCGGTGCGTGACAGTTACTCAACCATATCGGACGTCTTTTAAGACGCGGTGCGAGTTTATCGCTTCCAGCTTGGATCCATAAGCAACCGGACGGTCTCTATACTGGTAATCCTCTGGGAGGATTACAATTAACGACTTGGTCGGATTCACAAAAAGATTGCCATATATTCCGGCAAGATATAGTCTTGTGTGAGAAGTACCTACCGTTCCACACAATTTCCTCGAATGAGGGATTATGAAAACCCATAAGCTTTGGATTATTCTTCGTCGTTTTGCACCCGTCTTGGAAGTAAGAACATCATAGCTCTTCCCATTCACACGTCCGTCACGTTACTCTCTAACCAACATCTTGTCAGGTAAAATCTATTCTTCTTTATGCTGCTCCTGCTTTCTTCGTTTGTGTTTCAACATCAGTTAAGGTTTCTACGTTTGCCGCTTGCTGGCAGACCGTCATCAACGTCCTGTCTGTTTTGGAGTTGAATAAGTACCGCCTTTTGTTTTATCCTTGTGTTCCGTTTGCAACCTGTTTTTAAAGTAGTCGATTGCTAGTTCATCTGCTTGATCCAGTGGCATTGTTGAAGGCTTTGTGAATCTCGCCTTTTGGTAGCTTTAATGTTCACATTGTAAAGTTTTGAGGGCCCCTGGCAAATCAAAGTTGACGAGTTTGTCTCAGCAACTATGTGTGTAAATTTTAACGATGCTTATTGAATTGTTAATTTAAGTTTCTCTTGTTTGGGATTGTGAGACTAAGCTTGCAAATGTTTTGCAGTCCATAACGTAAATGTAGCACCCTCAATTCTATCGTCCCTTAAAGTAAGCGTACCTTTACTATTTGTTTTAACGTAACATATTTTTGATTGCCTCTTGTGTAATTTCTTGTATTCATGTTTTAGATTCATTAAATATTTCATTATCAATTCAGCTTGGTCTCGTTATTGTGTTAAGTCCTCCCCGATCATATTTGTGCATTAGTGTTTTGTTTAAGATTTACGTACGTATATAAAGTGTTTTAGCCTGCGTACAAGTCTTAAGAGTTCCAGTAAAGTAAGTTATTTTCAGTTAAGCAAGGTAAGTTACATCTTGCGGCAGGATGCAGCTCCGAGCCCTTTGGGAATCTTCTGTGGTGGGTTCCCTTTTAAATCTTAAGGTGACTTTAATACCACAGTGGCGCTCAACATTTTCATCTATATTACCGCTACCCTTAATTGAAGGGTTTTCCCATTTCGAACCGCTCTTCTCCCCAATTAAATGTCGTAGTGCTAGTTTGGCACGTGACAAGTTTAAAATGGAATAACTGGTAAGGTATCAAAAGTACAAAGCAGAGCCTGATTTCTATAAAACTGAATATAATTTAGAGTCAACTATGTGTACAATATAACACGTATATATCTTACAGTCCGGCTGATAGACAAAATATGTACAAATAACATTAAAGTGCTGTACAGTACATAATACAAAAAAAAGGTCGGTGGATATGACTGAATAGAAACTGTTCAATTCTTTATAGTTTATATTTATTATATTATTTATATCATGTAACATGAAACAAACAAATGGCTCGTGCACGAATACTCATATAAAACATGTAACACATACGTTTATTAAAAACATTTACAATTATATAAAAAAATAAAATATATCTAAACATCTAATTTATAAAATCTTTAAGAAATTTTAAAACGATTGCCCGTTTTGAGACAATTAAAAATAAGACTGTACATAATAAAATTAATGGCTTTTTACAACAATTAATAAAGGATTGCACGCAAGCCATTTGTTCTGTACAATATCTGATGAATCTATAACGAATCTAGCTATCAAAATTGTCAACACGTGTTAATCATTTTAAATGAAATATATAAATTAGTACTATGCATATTCACAAATACCATAACTTACAATATGTACAAAAATATGAATACAAGTTTGCGGCTGTAATTGACCTTTGTACACTGAAGTCGACAACATACACGTGCTTGCATTAGCCTATGAAACATATACTAGACAACTTAACAACGTGAGCTAAAACAGGTGATGAGATTAGTTTTTCTGTACAAGTCTGATCACTGGTCACGTATATTACAAATTAAGAGCATACTATGGTACACATTATCATCTAACTTCACAGTCTTTATTAAGAGGCAAGGGGGTGGGAGTATGTGCAGGTTCAGGTAGCTTTAGAGACAGAGGAGGAGGTGCCGGCGGGGGCGATGGTGCTCTAACACCGTCTTCCTCTGTCAAAGTCTTATTAGTACATTCTTCGGATTTCATAACGTAACCCGAACCCGCTTGACACCGTGACAACTTTAATTTAATAGGTGAAACTTTATTCGGACGTACTTGGCGAAGAGCCGCGGCTCCTCCGTTAGGTGCCTCGTCTTGGGGAATATCCGCAACGGGAGGAGTCACTAAAGTCGCTTTTGTTTTGCAGTTTTTATTTTGCTTTACTGAATTGTTCGCACCTTTACCTACACTAACACTATTACCACTGTTACTACCGGCACTCGTCCTTTTATTTTCACTTTCGTTATTTGTTTTTCTACCGAAACGTATAATTAATTTAGTGGGGTTCGTACCCTCGTTCGAAATAATTTGTACTTGTTCTGATTTTCGTTTCTTATGTTTACTACTTTTATCCTTCTTTTTCCGTTTCTCTACGCCAAAATCGGCCATAACCAATTTGCGAAATTTCATGCTTTCCCGTTTCAGATCTTCGACGCTCGGTTGTGCTATAGTAGCGAGTCTCTTTTTAGGAGGTCTAATCCTATCTCTCCTATCATCTAACCTGATAGCGCCGACGATACTGTTACCGCCTATTTTAATTTTCAGTTTCGGAGTTGGCGGATGTAAAGGTTTGGCAATCGGTCTACCTCTACGTTTATTATCGAAACTGCTAGACAAACTGACCGAGGCGTTACTACCTGTGGAACCTATGCTTCGTCTTCTTTCGGGCATACCTTCGTCATCTACCGACAGATCTAATTGTCTAAGTTCTCTCGACAAAGCACCAGGTCTCGCTTTGCTCTCTTTGCGAATTTTAGTTTCTAACACATCATCGGTTCCTGTTCTATAATCTCTATAATCATCCCTTGTGGGAATACTTGTCATGGAAGCCACAGCCTTAGGTATAGTAATAATAGTACGGTTAACGGGAGGCGCAGCTGGAGCTGCCGCGATACCAGGAACGCTTGCAGGATCGTCCATGTTCATATCCTGCGTCCAATACTGTCTTAACAATTCCTTTTTGCGCATTCGTCTCAAATTTGATGTACCCGAATTCATTCCGATAGAAACACTTGATATAGCATTGTTAATGGCAGAGTTTGCTGATATATTCGGCACGGCGGTCGAATCGACCGCAGCAGGTGGAAGCGTCGGAACTGTCGATGTGTAATTCGCTATTGGACCTTTAATTTTGACTTTTAGTTGATTCCGAGAATCTGACAGAGAAACCTTGATGTTGTTGGCAGTTTCAGGTACAGAGGGTTCATCTGGTTTCTTACTGGACGCCGTTAGTGCGGAATGTAATTCTTTTTCGAAATCTTCGTCGATATCTTCATGCACCTGCGATTCCGCTGTGCCACTAGCAAACGCACCTAATAAATTTGCTTCGCTATATGTTTGAGACTCAAAGTTGCTGTTGTATGTTCGCATATCCACCGGACCAGGTAGTACAGGCTGGACGATGTCTGGAAATGTTTGGGTTTCATTAACAATAGGAGGTGGAATTGGTGAATCTGCCTTTGAATTATCGTCGTTAATCGGAGTAGGCGGCCTAAGATCGCGTAAATCGGCATTATACGGTCTCCCTTTGTGAGAAGTTTGCGAAGGGCTAGCGAATTTCGGCGACTGTGAGGAATCTCGTGAAAGATGATCAGATTTACGGTCATGAATATCTGCAGATTTTCGCCTCTCCCGCATTGCTTTCAAATCAGCCATGTTATCACTGGAAATATCGTCATCAAAATCTAAATCGTAAACAGTACCGACTAACTTATTATGTATTGTATTTGTTCCCCCGAAATCATAATCGCTGTGTTGCGTATGTCCACCTCTACCTCGTCCTCTTCCCCGACCGCGACCTCTCGTTTGCGTTTGACCTCTGCCAGCAGAAGTTCTTCCGGCACCTCTTTTACTATCGCCACGCCCTCGACCAGGTCCACTAGTTTTTGGTACTGCTTCCTGTCTAGGACTTTTACCGGGACTTTTATTTGGAGATTTGTTCTGCTGAGATATAAAACGAGCAGAAGTTCGAGTTGGTTTACTTGGAGATTTTTTACCAACAGAACTATTTGATTTCAGAGATGGATTAGGAGATGGTTCTATGTGATTAGTGTTAGGTGTTGAATTGCTTAATGTTGGGGATGCAGGGACTTCTTCTACATTTGAGGTGAAAGTGTTTTGTGTTGGGGTTGGAGGTACAATAATAGGTGACGGTTCTTCTTTGTCAATAAGTGTTTCTTTGGATGTAATTGGTGGTAAATTAACCATTGCAGCAGTTATTGCCATGTTATGTTGTGAAGAAGTGAAAGCAGCTGTGCAAGCAGTTGGAAATCGCATATTATCATCAACCGGTTTGGGAAGAGGTGGTATCACAGAATGTGGAGCAGGAAAAGCAGCTCCGAAGGTAGGTGGAAACATTGCTGCACCAGGAGAGGGGAAAGGTAATTGGGTACTAATATTTGGTGGTGGAAATAAACTAACCGGACTAACAAATTGTGATGGTTCTGAAAACGAAGGATACGGATCTAACGAATTTGGTGCAAACGGAGGGATACCTTGATGAAGGACGCCAAACTGCAACTCCAAATTGGAATGATTCATCATCATTACTTCTGGCCTCTTCATTAGTTCGTCCTCCGCTTCGTTTCTTCGGGAAGAAGAACTGGACGTAGAAGCAGCAGAACTGGAAGATGATCTACGTGTCGGCATTACTTGACTGTCTGCCCATTTAGCTTGCGGATGAATGTCCGCGTATGGAGAAGGACTTGGCATGCAATCCATGGATGATTGTTCTAAAAATGGTGTTTGTAATATTCTTCGATCGTGAACCGTAGGCGAATGACTTTTGTGCAGTTCTTCTTGAACTCGTAAATCTATCGATGGTATAATTTGATGATGGGGATGTTGTTGATTACTCGAGTATTGCTGTATGTATGACTGTGACAGTTCCGATTGTGCTATGTGATTATGTTGATTGTAAGGCTGGTGATCGGCTTGTATGCTAGGGTAATTTTCACTGGGTGGAACCCATCTCTCATCCGCTTGTGCGGTTGCACTATGATCCAAATGGCCGTGAGGTTGTTGAATGTTAGATATAGTTTTATTATTTTCTATAGGAACATCTGCTTCGCACGGTGGATATTTATTATATTCTTGACTCTTCTCTTGCTCAGGTTTCTGTGGTAAATCTGTGACTTCAACTCGCATTTCCAAATTAATCTGCGAGGATTCGGTTAACTTATCGTCTTTGTGCAATATTTCTGCGACATCGTTCGGTACAATTTGTTCCATTTCGATTCTATCGTTTTCATTTTTCGTACTCGACGCCACACTAACGGAATCTTCCATATCGTAAGTAGTAGACTTTTTTGATAATTCCATACGTAACTTTTCGACTAAATTCAAAGTTTCTCTAGCGCTATCTTCTTTAGAATCTTCTTTAAATAAGGGAATATTGCCGTAACTAAATGACAAAGGACCTTTCATAATTTCTTCGTCTTTGGAAATTCCAAAACCGTCATCTAAAATATCAAAATCGAGAAGGTCAGTGTCTTTGTTGACGTGTGGAGGTGAAAATATTGATCGTGCTTGAGGAAACGTTGCGTGTTTTGATTGATTCTTTTCTTCAAATTCATTCGGCAATATCGGCACATCGATCAACAATTTACTACTAGCTTCATTATTGACTGTACATTTCTGCACTTCGACAACTTTCGGTTCCGCCCGAATTTTTCTATTTTCATCTAAAACTCCCGCAGGTTTACTCAATTCTTCTTCTTGTACTTTGCTCTGTTTAGTAATCGATTTCGATTTTTTATCGATACTCGACAATTTACCTGCAAATAAGTCTTCGATGCTTTTATTTTTAGTTGGTGATTTTTTAACACTGGAATTTTTATTTACTTCGTGCGGTTCCTGTATTGGCTCTTTGTTTTCTTTAACGGGAGATTTTGAGTGTTTCTCAGGCGATTTTGAATGTTTCTCGGGAGATTTCGAATGTTTCTCGAGCGATTTTGAACGTTTCTCGGGCGATTTTGTATGTTTCTCGAGCGATTTTGAATGTTTCTCGAGCGTTTTTGAATGTTTCTCGGGTACTTTTGGAGATTTCGGTTTAGATTTTTCGGTAATACTTTTATCTAATTTCTTATCGAACAATCGATCTAAAGTAGATTTGCTTTTGTTATTGGAAGTATCTCTACCGGCTTTACGTTCGAGAATTTCTCTTTCTAAGTTTCTCAATTCGGATTCTATTTTTATTTCGTTTAACTTCTTGTCTTCTTTCCGGATCGAAGAGAGTAAATTGTCGGGCTTGGAGATCTCTTTCTGAGGCGATTCTGCCACCTCATCTGATTTTCCCTTCCGGGTTTTAGTTCGTTCTCCTTCCAATGGCTGGCTATCAAGGAGATCTCTAGACCGGACATGAGCATCTCCGAGCCTATCACTCGAGTTGCTCGGCTTCGTCCTTCCTTTTGTTGATCGCCTTCTGCTTCGGGCTCCGACCGATTCCTCTCTCTCAACAGGTGTTGTAGGCTTTTTGTCTGACAATCTTCTGGCCGGTTTGGTGGGAGATGATCGTGCAGTAACTTCTTGGATCCGCGATGAAGAGTCTGTTTTGGGTTGCGGGAGGATAGGAGGTTTGCTGGGTGATGGAGGTCTACTGGAATCGCTAGAGTCTGAAGTACTACTACAGGCCGTAGACTTGGCTGCCTTGTCAAGAAAGGGCCAGTCCTTGGCATTGGTCCGCTTAGTCTGATCTCGTGGTGGGGATGACGAAAACAGACTCTCCGATCGCGGTTGTTTAGGAGCTTCTTCCTCGCTTTCAGAACTGGAACTACTTGATGAATCTGTGGAAGAACTGGAAGAGGAAGACGTACTGCTATTGGAGGAAGACTTGCGTTTACTGTCCACAACTTTTGCAGGTTTCTCTGGTTCGGGTTCTTTTTTACTTTTATATTCGAGTTGTTCCTTTTTAGGTTTAACCACTTCGATCTCCTTTTTATTCTTTTCTAATTCCGACGTAGTTGTAACGTCTGTGGGCAACGGTTTTCCAAGGCCACTTTTGATATGCTCGGCCGCCTTTTTAGCAGCTTGGCGTTGAGGTACGTAAGACAAAATTTCCAAATTTTCATCTTTGTCGAATTCTTTTTCGATATCAAACACATCGGCGGTGTGCTTTACGTCCTTCTTTGCCGTCGCCTTAATTTCCTTACTGGACGTTTTGAACTTAGACTTAGATTTAACTTTATCGTCCGGACTACAGATCGTCTTCGGTTCTGTTTCAACCGGAACCTGTGGTTCTTTAACTCGAGAAATAGAAGTAGATTTCAGGTTTTCAGATGCTTTCTTAGCTGCTTGTCTTTGAGGTACAATAAGATCAGAAGGAACGTAATCTTTTTTATCTGGAATGAGCGACATTTCCTTTTTAACGTGATCTTTGTTTTTAGTCTTCTTTTTAGTTTCCGGACTACTTTTAATGGGACTTTTTGAAGTAGAAGGTTTCTGAGAAAATTCTTTAACCGCTGCTTTAGTACGTAATCGATTCTGCTGCGAATCACTGGCTGCATTTGATGATTTATCATCGTTCTTTGCTGACATATCTGAACTATCACTATCAGAATATATGGAAGATATTGCTTTAACTCTTTGAGATTCTGCTGATTTAGAGGTATGAATAGGCATAAGTTCATCACTATCGGTACCCGACACGCCTAATTCACGCTCCATTTGTTGCAAACGTGACCTGGATAATTGTCCCCAATCTTTTTTAGCCGGTTTTACATCGTCTTCGCTACTAGTATCTACTTTACTCCTTGAAGCTATACTGAGCCGTTTCTTTCTACGTTCTGTTGCTTTACTATTTATACTGCGTTTATGGCCTCTACCGACTTTCTTTTTAAGTACCGACGGAGGCGGTTTTTCTTCTTCGGTACTACTATGTACACGTTCTTCTTTAATGTCTTTAGGACGTTCATCACTACTACTAGCACCTGATGTACTACTTCCATATAAACTGGCACTACGTCGTTTTGACGATCCGTTGAAGTATAATTTTTTATAAGGATTTTCTTTAACGCTTTTAAGCAATCCATTTAATTCGGGTTTCTTTTCCTCATCGTAATCGTGCTGCGGCGATTTAATACCGGCAATTCGAGCTAGCACAATGTCGAAATCTTTTGTATGGTCTTCGGCTTCGCTGTGTGAATATAATCGATCGTATATCGATGGGCCATGGTTAGCTTCGATAACTGCCTGAACAACCGAAGCAGACAGGGAATGTCCCGATGCCAGTACCGCCGCTTGCTTATGGAAAGTCTGTTCTCGCATTCGAAAGAATGTACGTGACAATTTTTCTCTTCTGCTTACCATGTAACAAAGATTTCGTACCCTTTCCAAATCTTGTCGTAGCTGCACAAACATTTTCATCTTTTCAAGATCGGCTTGCTCCTGTTTATGAGAGAGCATATCAACATCTTCTGATTTAGGTGGAAGTAATGGTTTATTATGACCGGCTTTACGTTTTAATTTCCAATAATTATAAATATAATGCAGAGCTTCGGTGTCGACATCCACATGCATAGTAACATCCTTAACGCTGACATGTTTATCAAATTCGGCTTCTATTTCTTGTAAACGAGCGGCTCTTGCTTGGTTTTTCTCTTCGGATGTCATATCTTTTCGTTTTTTCCTTTTACTATCGTCATCGTCTGAACCTGAGCAAACACTTTTCTCCTTTTTACTAGTTTTACTATGTTTTTCACAATAGGATCTTAATTTAACGCCATCATCTGCGTTTTCGTCTTCAATGATGGCACGCATTTCAAGTCCGTGTTTGAACGCACAAGTGACGTGGTAAGCAGTTTTACAAGTTTTAACAGAGCACTGTATACACGCACCGACACGTTCACGACACAGTACACATATAAGAGCCCAACGGCTCTGTGGAATACTAGAGATCTTAGTTATAGGCTCCATCTTCTCTACACAACCGATGCTAACTTCAGGAATCCAAAGTGCGCACGATACATGAGCCCATTTCTGTCCCGATCGTGTAGCTTTCATTGCTCCTCCTTTATTGGGACATAATACACACTCGGGTCTTTGAGCCAGAGCGCACGTACCACACAGCCATTGTCCCTCCGGAATACGCGTGATACCATAACAAGCCTGATGGACGCATATATTACAACTGTCACAGAATACCATTTCGTTGCCTTCTTCCGAATCCGGTGATCTACATACATCACAAATAACATTCTCGTCATATTCAATTCCCAAGCCCTCCTCATTTCGCAAAATTGATTGTATTTTATCCCAACAACTAACTTCGAGTCGTTCGATGACTCTTTCTAACTGTTCTTCCGTAACATGTCCCAATCCTGCTGCTGCTCTTTCACCATTCAGCAATTTCAACCAAGACACATCGCATTCGTCGAGATCATAAGAACATGCTGCTTCTGCTTTCGCTGGCGCTGTTGAAAGGACGTGGTCATCCACTCGGAAATTTTCATCCTTTGTGATCCTGATGTATTTGTTTTTCGGCCTGTTGAGAAAAATTACGTTAGTTTTTTATTCTAATAGCTTATGTTAACAATTGTTTCAAAGTATTTTAAGAACATTTTTAGAAAATTTCACTCTATTCCTGCTTCGCCTTTCAGTTTTGCAGAAGCATTCATCAATTTTTGCATCTATGTCAGGACCGTTTTGATCGTTCAAATCCAACTGGATTTTTCAACAAAACGTACAAATTAAAGGATGTCAGCGTCGACGTTTCAAAAATATACGATTTAATATACTTAAAAGAATAAATTAAATGTCAATGAATTTCCTAATATTTACAAATTATTTGCACACAATTATCAAGCAACCCATGGGAAACAAAAAAATTTATTTATTTATTGGGCGAAATCTAAGCTTGCGGGTGCCAGGGATTTCAACCTGCATCAACTACTACGGTTATTAGCACTACCCAACTATATGGTTTTACGTCGTATCCGAAGGACGGCATACTTTCAGATATTTATTTCTCTGGTTTATAAGGCCAACTTTGACACCATACGGACCGGCAAAAAAATTAATAAAAAACAGAATAAATGACAGATCAAATTTAACTGTATCTGTTTAGTTATGTTGTTTGTTAAAGTCCAAAATTAATTAAATTATTCTGAAGTTTCTTATATACCTTTGTGTTTCGTTGACGACTTTCAGGATTTTTAAAGCATAATTCGGCAGCAAAATTGGATTGGCTTTGTCCTTCAGTGTAACACTGTAACATGTAATATTATTCAAAATTTTCACATATAATAGAACGCCCAACGCCGATTATCCGAGGTTAAATTAACCGGGAGCAGGTTATCCAGGGGTTTTGTGATGTTACGTAAATTTTGTTTATTTTTTAATGCTTAAAACGTGTCAAAAAAACAAGTAAATAATTTAAATATTATGTTCAAAATATATCTTATACATGTCAAGTTCAATTAAATGTTTTAAAAAAATCGCGGACAAGTTTCATTTATCCGGGGTAACCTTCCCCCCAGTTACCCCGGATAATCGGCGTTCTACTGTACTAACATGCGCATAAAACAGTTATAGTAAACACATTTTAACCTGATAAAAAATTGTACTTCGCGCATTCCCACTCCCATCAATTATCAAAGAGGGATTATTTGTGTGCACGAATCAAATATTGTACATGAATGTGCAAAGGTATGTGATAGCCAATATTAATAACAATTTTATAAAGCGAAATGTTGTAAGTAACCGAAAAAGGCTGCACAACTTTTATCTGGTTAAATTGCGTTTACAATACACTTTTACTTCCACAATTATTTTCACATAAAGTTAACTAGAGGAACAAAAAGAAATATGGACACTGGAAGGAAGATGGAGAATGTTTAGAGACAATCTAAATTATAACGAAAAAAATATGAGGAACAAAACGGGGAAATACCCAAAATAAAATGACAAGATGGTGGAACGAAGAAGTAAAAGCGAGAATATAAAATAAGAAGCAAGCATGGAAAAAATATATTCTCAAACAAAATCAGAAGAAGATAAGGAAGAGTATAATAGACAGAGACGAATAGTGAAAAATGTAGTCAGAAATGCGAAAAGAAGAGTTCCGAAGGGAGTTACAAGAGACTACAAAACAAAAATACGAGGAATGAAAAATGGAAGAAGGCAAGAAATTATGGCAGTAAAAAACAAAAGAAACCAAATCCAGACAAACACAAAAGAAATAGCAAAAGTATGAAAAGATTTCTACACAGACAAATTTAATAAAGAAACTACAGATGAGGAATACGAAATATACCAAGAAGAGGATATACAAATTGAGGAAATAAGTAGAGAAGAAATAATAGAAGCAATAAAAACAGGAAAAGCGGGTGGAGACGATGACATGGAACCAAAAATGATAAAATATCTAGGCGAAAAGGGAGTAACATGGTTATGGAAAATATATAAAGAGGCCTGGGAAAGACTGGCATTATTTTATTTAATATGTAGTACCCAAATAGGTGAACAAGTGAATTGCAAAACCTATAGGGCAATGTTTATCCTCGGTATGTTTCAACATATACAAGAATAATAGAGAAGAGATTAAGACCCATTGTTGAGAAAGAAATGGGAGAAGAACAAGCAACATTTAGACCTGAAAGGCAAACGAATGATAACATATACATAAGAAACTTAATAGAAAGAAAGAAGGGAAAGTGGGGAAGAACTCATAATGACACTTATAGATCTAAGAAAGGACAATTATATGGAAGTGCCTTAGGAAAATGAAAGTTTCTACAAAGATGTAAAGGTAAAAGTACAAGTAGCAGGAGAAAAATCGGAGGAATTTGAATGGAAAAGAGACATCAAACAAGGTGATAGTCTTAGCCCATTATTGTTTCTAATAGTAATGAACAAGTTAATTAAAAATACCAGGGCTAGAACAGAGCAACTACAAACAGTAATAGGTTATAGACTACAACCGGTAAAAATAGAAGCATTGATGTACGCAGACCATATAGTGATGATAGCGGACTCTGGAAGAAAAATGCAGATATATGGGTAGAACAAATAGAGCACTTCAAATTGGAAATTACTACAGAAAAGAGTAAGGTAATGGTAATAAATGGCAAAGAAAATGACAAAATAAAGATACAATGCAAGGAAACAGAGCTGGAGGTGGTGACAACATACGACTGCCTAGGAAGTATCATTACCAATGATGGAAACATCGAACTAGAGTTAGCAAATAGGGCAAAAAAATCTTACAAACTATACTACTCACTAAACAAAATACTAGGTAAAAGAGAATTGACTCAAGAAACAAAACTCAGAATATACCTATAATACAATAGTAATACCCAGGGCTGCCGAGAGGGTGTGACATTTGAGATGTTTGTTACGGGTCCGTCCGACGGGCCCTGACGTGTCGCACGACTGTCTTTCTAATGCATGGTTTTAATTCTCGTAACTGTGTAATGTTTTATATGACTTTTTTATTAAACAAAAGTGATACACTTTTTTAAGTGGGGCCTGGACCACAGGCTTGTCACAGACCCGAAAATTTCTCTTTTAAATAGCGGTTGAACGGGTTTTTGTTTCCCTGCCCTATGCAGTTGGATATGGACGATGTTATATATAAAACCCAACGTTTTTACTTATCCTTTATACAATAAAAATGATTTGTACAAATTTTTTGTTTACAGATACAGATAATTATTATTACGGGAAACTGTAGCGGGTGTAATTATTCATACTTTCGAATTGAAATGAAACTATTTACATTTATTTATTTCTAAATATTAACTACAATCATTAGTTTTCATACATAATACCGTCCACATCCACGCCCTGGTCCATTGGCAAAGACAACGTTTATATCCGTGTCCCGCTCTTACTCGTGAAATTTGTCATGCGTTATATCTTGTTGTAACTGCATAGGGCGGGGAAACAAAAACCCGTTCAACCGCTATTTAAAACTTACTTAGACTTTACCTATGATATTATATGCCAGTGAAAATTGAACAATACAAAAGAAACAAATTAGTAAAATAAACGCAATGGAGATGAAGCATCTGAAGAAAATAGCTGGGAAGACAAAGTGGGACAGAATAAGAAGTGAAACAATACAGAAAAGGATAGAGCAAGAACCGATAATGAACAAAATAACAAAACGCCAACTGAACTGGTATGGACACTTGATGAGGATGGAACCTAATAGAATAACTAGGAGTACATCAAGCAAGAAATAATGTAAAAAAGAAGAAAGGAAGACCACGGAAGAAATGGATTCAGCTATGACGGAAAACATGAAGGCATGGAAGAGATGGGTGAACGAAATCCAATAAAGCAACCCAAATCCGACGCCTGGAGGGGTAAATGGAAGGGGAGAAGGAAAGAAAGAAAGATAAAGCAAAATGTTATAAGTAATCGAAAAAGGTTGCACAACTTTTATCTCGTTAAATTGCGTTTATAATACACTTTTACTTCCGCAATTACTTTCACATAAAGTTAAACACCAAACAAATATTGTTGAAGTTGGCAACTAATTCATCCCTCTTATGTTTTACTTTGTTTTCATTTCTTTGTTTTCCATGAGTTGCTTCATAATTATAATTCTTAACCCTAGAAAGGTAACCTTTTTAATACGATGCGAAAATTTGACAATTAATTAATGGACAGTGCAACATGCTTCATTAAAAAAAAACTACCATGTTTTAAAGAATATGCTTTAATGAACATATATAATGATAACAATTTTTATTTATTATATATTTGAAGAACAATACGGTCACCGGCAGTGCATGCAAAAATTGGTTGTCATACGCCGTTTTTTTTTGCAGGACAAATATAACACGTGCTTCGTTTCGAAGGTCCGGGCATCCTTTGTTCCTCCTGTACAGGTTTTGATAAAATATGTTGAATATTCTCACGCATTGACGATTGATTGATGACTTCTAAAGCCAAGAATACACGAGTCGATTTGTGACGAATTAGTCGACGATTCATCTTATGAGCAGTTGAACCGTACACACGATTCGTCAGCATGGTGTATACAGTTTCATTGCTCTTAAGCGATTCGTCTGCCGAGTCAGCGGACGAATCGTCGGTCGATTCGTCACAAACCGCCTCCCTAAACATTGCCCTAATCATGGGCGTAGTAAAGCTTTATGCAAATCCATTACATAGGCTCTTCTGCTTATTGATTTCTCACCTGATTTTATAGTATTATGGCAATAAATAACGTATGCATCTATGATAGCCATACAAAATATAAAGTGGCCAACGTTTTATTTTCTTAGAGGTGCTCATTAGACCATTAGACCATTGATTTGATCAAATGTGTCAACTGCAACTTTGGTTGCATAAGCTTCAATTATTTCAGGTTTCCAGTCGTTTTACTAATACTGCCATCTGGATGCATAGTTGATAGTTGGTACATTTTTGCCCCATTTAGCTTTATAAGAAACAAGGTTTTTCTTTGTCAAAACAAAACTTTAAATGACCAACTTGTTCTCTGGTGGTATTTCTCTCTTGTTAGATTGAATGCTACCAGTAATAGTGAGGTTATACGGACTTTTTAATAAATCTTCTGCGAATTTCACTGACGTGAACCAATTATCCATCGTCACATTGCGGTTAAATTTGTGAATAGTTTTAGTTAAGTTTTTAACAAAATATTCTCCTAGACGCATAGTGGTTTTCCCTAAATATGGAGTCGCATCAATCATATATTTAGTTTTTACACAATCATAACTATTTAACTATATTTAGAAGGTTTATTCGGTATATATGTACATTCTAAATGGGCAACGGCCTTGAAAATCTAGTAACTGTTGGTCTATTCTATAGTAATAAGATCCTGGTTTATATGAATTATTACAATTTTGAATAAAGATGTCCCATACGTCATGTACAGCCACAAATGCATATGTATCTGGTTGTTTTATCATCGAATCGCAAACAATTTATCAGAAATTTAAATCGGGATTCGCTCATAGCCGATTTATAGTTCGATCCACATAATTTGAGATTAAATAATTCTGATGTAGCTCTTCCTACTAGGACCCTCATCAGCTGAATTGTCATCATTTTCAGTCGATAGTTCATATTCTGACTCTGATTCTTCGAAGTCAACAAAATCATCATTTTCACTGCCACTTATCCTATCTTTGTTAGCTTCACATTCCTCTGGAAATATTTTTTGTATTTCTTCTTCCAGTTCCTTTGGCGCTTGCGTCCTTCCTATTTCTTGCCATTACCGTAGCTCTCACTCTTTATATACATATTAAGAAAAACATATGTTACATATAACGCTCGTAAAAATTACGACGGTCTCTTCTAAAACGGACCTTATACAATTGGAAAATTCACTTTTACACTAACAAGTGAAACTAGCTGGATACGCATCACTCACTTCCGATCCTATACGAAATAACACGCAAATCCGCTTACCTTTCTAGGATTAACATTTAATTTGTGATTTAAAATAACTAAATAAAAGGTGTGAAAGCCACCTGGTCACTACTTGAAAAAACGCAAGCAAGTTTATGTTATAACGCAAAACCGTTATGAGGTAACATAAAATAACCTATCAGAATACCTAAAAAAATCCATCTAGCATGTTACTTTCAGCGTTTAGTCTTCGCATTTCACACAATTTCAACATCCTACAGTAATAGAAAATGCCACATCTGTATCTGAACATCAACGGTTTCCCTAAGTAACAAATTAAATAAGAAGTATTTCACCCCTTAAAACTTCTGTTCTACTAATGCTGCAACTGAAATGCTAATTCCTTTAACAACGTTCCACAACTGTAACAAAATAATAAAATATCGCATACCTATGTAACTGCATTAAAATTTAAGTTTAAGCTAACAATTAAACTGTATAATAATAGAATTTTAACCATTAATAATAGCTCGCTTCGGTAAAATATTTATTTATAACGATACTATCGACACGTGAATAAACTTAAACGCATATTAATGAAAATTATTCTTATCAAAGTAATAAAGTTAATTTACAAAACTACACAGATTGGTACTGATTAATAACAATATAAAAATTTATTGGATTTAAGCACAAGGTGAAATGCGGCAACAATTTCGAATAAGCGAAACTAAAAGAGATTTCCTCAAGCCATAATTCTTATAAGATGGTGCTGATACGCATTTAAACTAACGACAGGTATAAGGAATGATTTCGATAAATCAAAATACTATTCATTATTCACCGAAACTTTGAAATATTTTCAGAAGAATAAACAATGTATAGAAGCACTGTTACGGTTACAAAAGGCCACAGTCGCCATCAAGCTAAATGGTTAAAACCACTGTAAAACCTAGTAACAAGAGGCTCTTAAATGGATTACAAGCAATGTGTGTAGCAGTTATACGCATATTTCATCTGTTTACAATTTTCCTTCTTTTAAATAGAATTTTTAAATATGGTTCTGCTATTTTACCTGCAGTTCATACTCGTTAGGTTTTACAAGGGATTCTAGATTTAAGCCTCATTTAGCTTAACGGCGACTATAAGCAAAAGAGTTCTACATACAAAACATAAGCCAACTGGAGAAAAAGGCCCAAACTTTAAAAACAAAAAAAAATTCAAAACTGGAGCAAACTAAAACCCCCACCAAAGGGTTATGATGAGCAGTTACTATCAAGGGGTCCAAAATAAAGTCATTCTCAGGCTGTGAAATTAAGTCAGTCTTAGCTAGATTCAGGAAATATTACATCCGTTTGTTTTGACAGGTATTTCAAATGAAAATGTTCGAAGCTGAGGAAGCTTTGGCAGAAGCTTAGATAATTCAAAATATCGAATTTAGCAGTTAATCTCCAAATGATGCCTAGTGATGGGCGCTAGGCGCCAGCAAACCGTACAAACAAGTAATTGAAAATTTTAAGAATATGTTGTGGTGTTCGCTACGCGTTCACAGGCCTTTCAGCCGCATAGCTTTGAAAACTTCCACCCTATTCTGTCCTTAGCCTTGGATCACCAATGCATTACCCCCTTTTCTTCGAGGTCTTCCAACACGACTTCATTCCACTTGCGCCAAGGAAGCTCGATCGTCCTGGTGCCTTCCATCTTAACTTCCCTCATTCTTTTCCCCATCCTTCCATTCGGTAATTTTTCTAGATGACCTAACCATCTTATCCTTTGGATTGGTTCCATATTTGTCCTTCTTTCCCATGTTTCCATTTTTGTTCTTCCCAAATATTCTGCACAGAATTTTCCTCTCCCAGTGTTAATCACTTTAGATTAGTGTCCACGTTTCACACGCGTATATTACAACTGTTTTATATAGCCTCAGCTTGGCGCTACGCGAAAAGTCCTTCGACGTAAACAAATTATTTAAAGCATCCGCGCACCTTTCATCTTTTATATGATCAAATTTAATAACAAATATATTTTTAATGAATAAAAAGGTAAAACAGTTACCATGATTGGCGAATTATGATTAGAGTAAATGCCTTGTTCCCTCAAACATAATTGAATGCATCTTCTCATCCAATCAGAAAAATATTGCAACAATTGAGGACAATTATTCATTTCTTGACAATTTTCTTCTATTTTCACTTTTAATCTGTAGCCCTACAGTCCTTCGTGGGCCTTGGCCTACTCCAGAATGCTTCTCCAACTCCTATTCATGGCTTTCTGTCTCCATTCTGTTACACTAAGCATCGCAAGGTCTTCTTGAATTTCATCAAATCACCTGCTTCATGGACGTCCGACAGATCTTTGGCCTTCGGGGAAGTTAAAGAAAGTTTTCCCAGCAGGTGAGGTCTCACCTAATCAAACCTTTACTGATTTGATGGTATCGGGTTTCTTATAGCATTTGTAAAGTTCATTCCACTCTTGTACAGGGATCTTCCTCTCAAAAACGCCAGGAGTATCTTTATCCTTACTTCCCAAGGTCCACATTTCTGCACCATAAAGCAGAGGGTTTCGTAAATTCGTATTTTTCTTCCTCTTAACAAAGATTTGATTCACTGTTTAGCAGACTTAAATACATAAATTAATGCACTTCTTCTTCCATAATGCTGGTACACTGGTGTCGGGTTGTTCTTTGATGTTTCTGTTATCCATTTGAACCATTTCTTCCGGTCCCTGGCACACTCTTTCATTTCGTTTACCGTTTTACCTCTATCTTGTCCTATTTTTGTGATTGGTCTTCCCCTTTTCCTTTTTTTTGATTTGTTTAGCTTCCATAATTTTCCTCAGTAGTCTTTCTGTCGGCATTCCATTCCATGTCCAAACCATTCTATTTTCTTGCTTATTGATTCTTGTTGTAGAGTTAATCTGATGTCTCTACTTGCACTTCTTTAAAACTATCATTATTCAGCATTAAGTTATTTAATCGACAATCCTTTATTTTATTTTGTTTTCTATTTATTTATTCGAATACTTTAGTTCACTCCGTGATCTTGATATTACATCAATATTCGTCCGCGTAGGCGAGGATCTGTGTGGACTTATTAAAAATTGTGCCTTCTACATTTATCTTTGATAACCTGATGTACTCCAGTGCTATGTTGAAGAGTAAGCATGACAAACCATCGCCTTGCCGAACCCCGTGAGGATTCTAACCATATTTGTAGTATTACTCAAAGTGAATTCTATAAGAAGGATTAAATGCCTCTGCACTTTTAATTGTTATCATATGCGTTCTCAAAATCAACAAATATATGGTGTGTTCCTATGTTAGCTTTCCAGGTTTTTCAATAATTTGTCTGATGGCGCAGTGCCTATCTGGTTGGTTGTAGACTTATTTTTGTGAAAATCACTTTGGTAACTGCCTATTTCTTTTTCCACTTGTGGTACTAGTCTTGAGTGTAGAATTTTGGAGAATATTTTATAGACTATATTTAAGCTCTGTAGATAGTGACCATTTCTTAGTAATTGCAAAAATCAAGTCTGTAAATTATTATAATATGTTATAAAAATCAAGAAAAGATTGGAATTGAGAAAAATTAAAGAATGAAAGTGTTAAAAATACATCGTCCAAAAGTGTGAAAATGACAACATAGAAGTAGAATGGGATCATATTAAAAAGTGTATATTAGAAACAAGTATACAGGTAATTGATTATGCGAAAAGAACTCCGGCAAAGGATTGGTTTGATGAAGAATGCGAAGAACTGGTTAAGAAAAAAAAAGGATGCTAGAATTAGAGCGATAATGACAAACACAGAACAAGATATAGGAAGATACAACAATTTTAAGAAAGAAGCAGCAAATATGTGTAAAAGAAAAAAGAAACAATGACTTAATAACAAGATGAAAGAGATTGAAATGAATTATAAGTCACGAAACACCAAACTATTTTACTACAAAATACAATTTAATTTAACTATGCCTTAGATCCTTAGAACATATAATAAGAAAGACAGAAAGAAAAGGGACGATAATAAATAGACAAGTTCAAATTATTGCTTATGCCGACGATATTTTAATTACGGCAAGAACGCAGGGAGACCTAGTAGAAACATTTAGAAAACTACTAACTGCAGCAAAAACTATAGGTTTAGTAAAAAATGAAAATAAAACAAAGACTATGAAACTACAAAGAAACGAAGGAATAGTGAAGAACATAACAATAGAACACTACACATTCGAAGAAGTAAAAACGTTTACAGCAAACGCAAATTACAGAGGCAAATTCACTGCGCAGCTTACCTCGTGCAATAAGCGAGTCCGTCCGAGATTCGGCCACGACGAAGTACAGCGCTACTACGGTTAGAATTATGGCTGCTCTATTTTTATATTTTAATGTGTTAATTATTTACCGCGATGAGTTTCAGTTATAATTTTAAAACTTATATCAAAACTGCGTTTCTGTTTTATATCACCTAAGACATTTCATTGTTCAAATATAAGAAATATAGCAAATGGAAGAATCAACGCGATGTAGCTTCGCTGTACTGCATAAAACGGTAACGCCTTCTTATGAACGATGTTTACTGCGCAGCCAAGAATTTGACTCTGTAATTTGCGTTTGCAGTAAATACCTAGGCATACAAATTAATAGCAAAAATGAGAATGACCATGACATACAAGAAAGACTCAGACTAGGGAATAAAACATATTACAATAACAAAAATATACTACAGGATAAAAACATCAGTAAACAGGTCAAATTCCAACTTTACAAAACAGTAACACGACCCGTAGTTACCTATGTTGCCGAAGTAACTTGTTTTACAAACAGAGAAGAAGAACAACTGAGAGTTTTTGAGAGAAAAATATGGAAAAGAATACTAGGACCTCAAAAAATGGACAACGGAGAACTCCGACAAAAAATAAATTACGAACTACTGGAAGAAACTGGGAGAGAGGATATTGTAAAATTCATCAAAGCACACGTTGGTTAGGCCATGTATTAAGGAGCGACTGACAAACAACAAAAACTATCTTGGAGTGGACGGACACCTGCAGAAAGCAGGCATCAAGGAAGACCTAGAATGAGATGGTACGATGAAGTAAAAAAAGACCTACATAAAATGAGCATACAAAGTTGGAGAACAATAGTAAAAGACAGGACAGAATGGAAGAAAATTGTAACACTAGCAAATACCCACGCCAATTTATGAATGAAAGATGAAGCAAGCTAAAGAGGACTGATCCACCTCAATTAATGGATCTGAAGCTTCGCTAAACGAAGTGGCTATATTCCTAATTAGGATTTTCGCACCTTAACTGATCTCTTTCCTTGTGCAACGGGCGAATAATACCTTAATCTTCTCCTCTGTTTACCCAATAGGGAGTCGAGGTTTGGGTTCTGTGCGACATAAAACTTGATCCACTGTTTTCTGTTTGTTGTCATTTCCTTTGCCTGTACCCAGGTCTTAACTCTTGCTTAAATAAAAATCTAAAGAGCGAGGAGACAAACAATATTCCTGCTAATGATCCTGTCGTCGAATTATTCTCGTAACAAATTTAGAGTATCAGCAGCTGCAATCCTGCTGGAAAAAACCATTTCATAATTCATCGTCATGAAGAACGGTTGCAATATTTCATTTCTATACCATACTCTAGTTACTCTAGTTAATGCTATGATTTTGTGATTTAATGTATCAGGCCTTGTATGTAAAAAAGGTTCATTTCAACCGTCGATACTCAAGGTTGTTCAAAAACCATTCACAAAATTGAACTCTTTTAGGAAAATCTGTTTTAGTATTCGTTGACATGTACCATAAGTTACCATAAGTTACCATAAGTTAAACTATCAATTTGTTGGCATAATGTCTAACTGGTATTCTTAGAGCTTTGTCGAACAGCTTCAGCTAAAGTTGGTGCATTTTCGTTTTCTACCACACCCTTCTTTCATTACATTTTCAGTTTATTTAGTTATTTATGGATCAACGACAAGTAGCCTTTAATTAACAAAAAAACCCTAAGCGTCTAAAGACGCTGCATGACTACCGCGCACGCAATACAATAAAGGTAACAAAAATATAAGAAAATAACTATTTAACAATCGCAAAACTAGATGAAAGTTTTAGAATATGATTTGACTCTAGACTTAATCTCCAGGGACTCGACCACAGTAATAAAGCTTGACAGACAGTTCAATCTCAAAAACAGGTTCATAAAATCCGTTTGATCTTCCATCAAATCTCGATTAAAACGGAGTGGATCGGGGAGATGTCTATGTATAAACATATCCACAAGTTCGTCACAGGACACATGACCATTTAAACATTTATGGACCAAGATCACAAATAGACTTAATGGTGGTTAAATTAAAACGGGCCAACAGGTCAGAATAATTATGATCAAAGAAACTCATAGGAGTTCCAATTTTATATGCTAAGTATCTAACAAAGTTATGCTGAACCGATTCACGAGATGCAATGTGTCGTGCGCAGTAGGGTGACCAGATATAAGAGCAATAAAGAAGGGAGGGAAGGACGATGGATTAATTAGTATTAACAAAATCGCCCGTAGATCTGGGAATCCCAGCTTTACTAACGGCCACAGTCTTTGATCGATGACACTGATTGTAATATTAGATATAACCTAGTTGAATGAAAACTGAGAATTACCTCTACAAAAAGCGCATTTATTAATATTCAACGAAAACCGATTTATAGCAGCGTACTCAGTTACAGAATCAAGAACTTTTCGAAGTCTAGAAGAGCCCACGTGAGTTTCTCAAAAAGTTCCAATATGATTTTTCACAACATCATAAAACTATTTACTTATAAGTTACGACTTCATCGGGATACCCTCTCGGAAACAAGAAGCAATTGAATAAGCCGTCAATTGGATCAATTTGGATGCCATTCCGGAAATATGATTCAATGATAAACGCTCTTTGAAGTACAATTGCGGACAAAAAAATTGAAACAACAATGTTAATCTAGTGCTCGATTTTTATTGATTTTAAATATTGTAATTATGTCTTTCATGTTATACTGACTTTAAAAAAATATCGCAAGGTTAGGGAGGGGTGTCTCACTATAAATGTCCAAAACAATAAAAATTAGTGTTTCCATTTATTTGGCCGCACTTATACATTAAAAATCATTTTCACAATTTGACAGGTTTATGTAAACAATTGAAGGTATCGAAATTTATGTGTTATTTGTTTTATATCTAGTCAACATGACATTTGCTGAATCTAGCTAAGACATGACTTTCAATTCCATAACCATCTGCCTTTATATTGAATCTCTTTAATATTTTTTGCGATTTTTTCATTGCATGGGTAAGAAAAATAACAGTGATCTATCCTGTTGTTGCCTTAAAATTTGCATAGTGAGCAATGAACAGCGCTTTTAATACCTTCTGTGGACTTTAGTTATTTTAAATAATTTCAAGATTTTTGAAATGTACACTACAACGCAGGTCTCGAAAAGGTTACATCATAGAAGTCACAAATCTGAAACCGTCATCTCCGAGTTTATTAGATTTTACAATTCTGGGTACGCAGATAACTATTTTTACTGTTGCCTTTGTAAGTAGACATTTATTCTCTTTAATCTAAAGCTAAGTGCCATTTATTAGTCACTTATAAGACTGGGAGAAATTTCTACAGTAAAAGGTAAAGGCATCAGCGCTAACGCCCTAAACAGCTTAACTTATGCTTCACTACCACCCTAACTAAAGAACGCTTGCGTCAAGTTACTAATCTCAGCTCAAGCCGATCATCGCCTCTAAGAAATCACACTATTCTTCAAGCCCCTAAATTAGTAAATACTACAAAATTAGCGCACAAACCTAGCAATATTTAAAAAAAGATCCACAAATCTTAATCGTTCAATTTGTAATTCTGTTAAAAGAAAACAAAACCATTTTAAATCTTTAGAAAAGTCACATTAATTACTGTTACTTACGTTTTGAATTCATGATGTGGTTTGAGGGTGGATGCGCACTGGTTAACAGTAACGCAAGGCTCTGGTAAAGAGTCAGGATTAACTGGTACTTGTACCCCTCTCTCCCACTCCTGCTTCCACTGATCCACAATGACCCAGTATTCATCAGATGCAAGAGGTTCAGAATCCGGAAGTTTCATGGCACTAATGAGGTCCTTGCGGAATAATTCGGCTGGCGCCTCTGTAGCTGTGCGGTTGTAAATACTTTTAAGATCATTGAAGGGTCGCGGTTGCCATGCTGCGGCTGCCAGGGAGGCCGCCTCCTCCTCCTCCACCGTCGGCCGCTGTAAAAAAATTCAAATATTTTATTTATTTATTTATTAAAAACAGTAGGCGGCAAAGCCGATAAACTGCTATTCTAATTTAATAGGAGGTACATGATACGATACCTATTAGAAAACAATAATTATATAATAAGAAGTGCTGTAATCGTAATTTCGTGCTAAGATCATGACTTTATGGCATATTTCTAAATTTAACGAGTCTTTTTTTAAAGGTGCTGATTCACCCGATTACATAGGACGTATTTTCTTTGCAGTAGATTACACCTCTCACTATTTATTTTAAGGCCATGCCCTTGTAAATGGTTATTTGTGTTGGCTATAAAGGTGTTGATATCACATGTAAATAGTTATATAGGATTTTATAGGTCTCAATAAGGTCCCTTCTTGTTCTGCGGTCCTCTAGAGTAGTTAGGTTAAGAGCAGCCAGACGTTCTTCGTAGGGTTTAACTTTCAATGTGGGTGGGAGTTTGGTAACTCTCTCTAAGAGGTCTACTTCTTTCCTACTTTAGGGCAGTACTAATGATGACGTCCAAATCTACTTGCTTATCATTTTCTTTCACAGGTGTGCCTTCTAAGCGATACTGGTGATGGTTGTTGTTACGCCCAATATGCAGGACTGTGCATTTTTCTGCATTCAGTTTTAAAAGCCATATCTTTCTCCATTTTTCTAGTGTTATGAGGTCCTCCTCAGCCAGGTTTGACCCTGGTTTACCATACATTTTTGTATCGTCTGCAAAAGAACAGATATGAAATTGCATTTCTTGTGGTAGGTCCGAGATGTATATCAAAAATAGAAGGGGGCCGAGCACCGATCCTTGTGGAACGCCACTGTAGCTGCCTAACAGAGCACCATCGACATGAACCATGAATATTCTGTTTTTAATGTAGGATTCTATTCATTTTAATATCAAACGCTTTCGCAAAATCAATGTAAACAATATCTATTGGTTCGCCTTTGTCGAAAGCCTTAGTCCAATGATTAAGGGTTTGTAACAGATTTGTTGTCGTGGATCTACCCTTCATAAATCCGTGTTGGGTGGCTGACAGCCCTGACAGGACATTATTTTTGATAAGAAAGTCTGCCAATTCTTCTGTTATTAGCTTTTCCATACTTTTACAGGGAACCCAGGTGAGGCTAATTGGCCTATAGTTTGAAGCATCTAGTTTGTCACCCTTTTTATATATAGGAGTGACTATGGCTGATTTCCAGGAATTCATTCATAACTCTTGCTAGTGAGGGAGCTATGGTATATACACTATTTTTTAATAATCTGGAGGACACATCGTCTAGTCCAGGTGAGCAATCCACTTTCATATTCAGCAATACTTTGGTAACCTTATCAGGTGTGAAAACAATGCTTTGTTTGACATACAAGTCTTAGCGTTTTTTTCTCTAACAAATACTTTCTGGAATTGTTTTGCAAATATTTCTGCCATTTCCTTAGGATTATTTGTAACTTGATTGATGCCAGGATGTTTTAGTATAACTGAATCAACTTTGCTGATTAAAGTGGAGTTTATATTGTAATGATAAAACCTTTTGGGATGTTGTCTTAAATTGTCTTCATACTTCTTACGTGCTTCACTTAATTCTTGGCTTATGTGTATATTTGATAGTCATCTGGTAATTTAGATTTTCTATAGTTAGTTGTCCCATAGTTTTTGTTTTCTGTTAAGCATGACTTACCATAATTTCTTTGCTGCTTACTGATAGGAATATGTGCTTCAACTATGTGGTTAATTAAGTTTGTGTTTGTGTTAAGTGTTCTGATATAGTCTCATTAATGATATCATAGTCTGCCTTCCAGTAATTTCGTTTTTCAATTTATATACGTTTCTGTGTCAATGGCATTTGAATGCTGGGTGAAAAGACTGCATGATCACTTTTACCAATTGGATTATTATAGCAAATGTTAACAATGAGATTCTTTTCAGACGTTAAGAGAAGGTCAACCTGGCAGGGAGGGTTCGTTATTTATCCTGAATCTTGTAGGTTGGGTAATAAACTGATGGAAGCCGGTGTTACTGAATGTATCCAAGAACTGTCTAACTTTAACACTGGATTTAGTGAGTCCCCCATTTATCCAGTCTATTTCAGGATAATTGCAGTCACCACTTATCACCAGGATGTCTGTATAAACAACTAATTAGAAGACAAGTTGTATTTATTCTGACATTAAGTCACCACATTTCAATTTCTCTGGAAGAATTCGGTATGTCATGATTGGTTTGGACGTAGACATTATATCCAAGTATTTTGTTTTTGATGTAGATACAAACACCACCACCTTTCTCTTCTCTATCTGTTCTAAATAAGTAGCAGATTGGGATGCTAACCAAGTTATCACGGATGCGGTCATGCAGCCATGTTTCACTTAAGAGTATAAGATCTGGTTTAGCGTTCTGAACATATGTATATTAAGAATTCATTAAATTTTGCTAAAAGTGAGTCTATATTAGTATACATCATTTTTGGTACTCCACCAATGTACCGTATTCTTTGGTTGGATTCGCCTTTTTCCTGTCTTTCATGAAGACTGTTTATCACTTGTTTAATGTACTGACGCTCTAGTGGTGTTTTGTCACTCTTAATAAGGGAGGATTTTTGTTTCAAAAATACCAGGGCATCCTCGGCTGTTGGTAATACAATACATATGGGTCTCATTTTATTTTGTTCGTACATGCTTAATCTAAATGTTTTTAACAATTTTTAAATCTGTCTGCATTAATTTATAGAAGCGATTTGGTACAGTTTTGCATATCCTCTTGTGCTCGTAACTCAGCTGTGTTTCCTCATTAGCACGTTCTGATATTTTATTTGTTTCCTAGTTTCTATTTTTATAGTACAGATTTTTGATAAATTATCGTTTAATACCTCATTCTCTTTTTCACAGTTTTTTAACATCTCTGGGTAACTTTGATTGGGCAATTTTTCCTTGATGGTGTTAACATCTGCTTGGAGCTTCTGCACTTCAATTTTCAGTTTCGGTAGCTCTTTAATATATGCCATGCATTCACTGCATATGAACGGTAACGTTCTTGATGTTAAGACTACTGCACGAATTTCAGTTGAAGATATATGCGAGCAACTTTTACAGATAACTCTTTTGCAGAGATCACAAGGATATCCGAATAGTTCATTCTTTGATTCTTTAAAAGTGCATGAATTATTGCACATAAAGCAAGTGCCAGACATTCTTCACAATTATTCTACACTTCTGTTAATTTGTACTTCACTTCAATAAGGGGTATTATCACCACAGTATTAGTTGGAGTTACTCAGATTTTAGTTAAAAGACGTTTTATTCACTGCACTCGCGTTCGCACATTTCTGATGGAAAATATGACACTGTTTCTTTTATAATATTCTAATATTAAAGATTTTCTTTGAATTTGTAACACTTATTGCGCAAAGTTTATGTTAAGACATTCGTTATCAAAGACACATACCTATATTTTGTACTGGGTACGAGTTTATACGTTCCGTCTGCATTCAAAATAAAGCTTAAGACTTGTAATTTCTTTTGGTGCATTCTGATTTCTAGCCTTGACACCGCAAGGTACCAGGTTACAGATAATACATACATTCTGATTTTTCTATTTTTAATACAAAAACAGACAAAACTGATAATTTCAAAGCGAATGTGTTTGAGATATGAAGGAAAGATTAATGGTACAGACAACTATGAGCAATCATAGCATTAATACACCACGAGGGAGGATTAAAGGCTTCCACAGACCAAAGCCGTAACACAGATGAAACGTTCGGGCTTATTGCGATAATGAAATTAGCCCGTTTATTCACAACGAAGCCTCACTTAACCCAGTCTTACCCAAAAATGTGCTCATCATCAGGCGAGGAGGCACCTTTGCTACTTACCACAAAAGCAGGTTAGTATTTTCTCTTAATATGTTCCACTTTTTGTGTAGCAAGGACGCAAATTTTTATTTTTCTAAATTGGCTCGGCTCGGAGAAAATGTCAAACATTTTCGGCTTAACTCGGTTGTTGAGCTTTGAGTTTTTACCAAACATCGAGCTTCGAACCTTTACCAAGCTTTGAGAATTACCGAGGAACGCAAAGAACAGTAGGAGTGTGCATTCGACCAATTTTAATCAAGTGTCGAGCATTTATCGAACTTCACCGAGTTTCAAGACTTTACCAAAGTTTGAGCCTACAACGAGTTCCGAGTCTTAAAAGTTTAGCTTGGCTTGATTCAAGAAATCGTAGGTTTGTTCTCGCTCAAAGCTCAAGCCACGCCAAGCTCAACTAAGCTCGAGCTTTAAGGTCTCATTCCCACCTCTACTTTGTAGCTTTTTATATTTTCTGGGTTGGTGATATTAATTTAGAATTCTTTACCAATTTCAACCCATATTTTATTGTATTAAATTTTTACATAATGACATTTGCAGCAGAAACAAACAGCCCACACCACACGGAAATGAAGATGTTAAGAGTAATATCTGGACACATTCTCTATGATAGAATACACAGTGACAACATTAGAGAAATGCGTAATGTACAAGAGAGTGGAATGCACACGTAACCAGGATATCCAACAACAGACTACCCCAAACGGCAAGGAAGACCACCTAAATGCTGGAAGAACAGCTGGGGCTCCGGGTCTCAAGAGTAATAGTCATATTGGAACAAACAGGTCTCAGACCTACTAGAAGAAGAAATTTTTACGATGTTCTTGCGATATAAATGAGGCAATTGTGTATGATTTTTATTAATATGTCTATCTTTGCCATTGTTTTTAACTCAAGATATAGACAATAAAAGTGCCTTTGAAAGCGAAATGAAATTGTCAAATCAAATAAAACCGCAGTTTTCAAAAATTCTCACTTACAATACCACAAGTGGTCAAAGTTATGTCGATTATTTTTGCTTGTAATATCACAAATGTTCCTTGTGCTTGCTAATGAACATCACGAGTGCGCAGCTTCTAACGAACTACTATGGCGTGGCGTTGAAAGCGTTAAATGTTTTGTTCATTATTTTAAACTAATAATTTTGGCAATAAAACTGGAAGAATTTGCTTCTTCTGTAATCGTTCTACGATGATAACAGTCTCCTTTTTTTTCTTGTTGCAACGATTTGTCCGTTCTCCCGTCACAGTAAATACTCTTTAAACTCTTACCGACGTCAATTTGTTTAACAGCCTGGCGCTTCCTTTTTCATGCTCTCCGAACTTTGTTCTTGTCAACAACATTCCCTAAATACTGTTCCGTAGGTCGTTGAACACAGGTGGCGAAACTAATAGCTAACTGGGAATCATATAGAGACAATAGCAATAGGTATTTATTATAACAAATTTAACTTCGCTTTACGTTACTATGAAGAGTATGTACGAATGTACGTAAACTGACGGCGTCACATGCGACACCATCTAACTACAAAAATAATAACAAAGCTTCTAACAATTTTTGGGAATTAAAAATGAAGGAAAAAGATCAACAATAATATTCCGGAAAGGTAATGAAAATATGAATATGATAACATAACACTAAATCGCTAAAAACTAAATAGTTAAATAGGTGGTGTCTCATATGACGCCACCTATGCGTTCTAGGGTTAAGATCTTAATAAATATTAGCAGTTATTAATCTTAATTAATTAATTAAAAAACGCACCAACCTCGACACCGAAAGGTAAAAGTGGTTGCAGATACAGATAATTTAAAAAAAAAACACTATTATTAAAGGCATTGTCAACTTATAAAAAGTCGATTTTTTTTTATTTTGTAATTTGATTGAGTAAACTGAGTATTGCGCCTTTGCAAAATTTTACGGCCGAATTTTAATTCGTTACCGTGTTATGGGAGCTAAAAGTTTAAGCTATGACGTCACCTATGTCGGTCGCCGGTAAGAGCTCTAGCATAGCTACAAGTACAACGCTAAATTTAGGTTATGTTGCCGTGTTTTTAGGTTATGTTCGTTGTGTAGCAGCCTCCGGAGGTCGACACCAGTGACGTCACGTATGTAGGAGGATCTGAATTCTCTCTACCCGTTTATTGTGATTATTATCAAAGATATTGCAATTCTACTTTTACGAGTATTTTAACTAACGTATTTTGATATTTACTAAATATGTTGCATAAGTTGACAATGCCTTTAATTACAATCAAAATTTTTCCAATAATTCTGTGTTCAATGCAGAGTTTTCTCTATACTTTCTAAAATTAAACGAATTCTATTTAAATTTTAATACAAAATTCCTTTTTATACTAGTGATTAATTATTAAGTTTCCTGTGACAAGCTCCTAAGAATTTATATATTTGAAAAACATTTTTAAAATACATAAGACGCGATTTTATACAATTACCATTAATAATATTTGGACCTAACTAAAACAATTAACAAATTAT
The DNA here is from genome assembly GCA_963082815.1 of Melanotus villosus. Taxonomy (NCBI): domain Eukaryota; kingdom Metazoa; phylum Arthropoda; class Insecta; order Coleoptera; family Elateridae; genus Melanotus; species Melanotus villosus. The sequence goes on along the minus strand of OY720423.1, from coordinate 9,863,929 downwards.
TGAAAAATTCCACTCATTAGAACAGAATTAGAATTTATTTATTAGGTATTTATACTAAATTTTAGAGTTAACTGAGTCGGTTGACCACCCTGCTTACTTTGCACCTTGCTGTTTCTGCACCCTAAATTCTCGCGCTTAAGTTTACTGCGTCCTTTTGTCCCTGTATCCTAGTGTCGCTGCGTCCTAATATGTATGCGCCTAAGTGGCCGCGGCTAAATGTCCTAGACTGTGAGTTTCTCATGTTAACATGTATCATGATAACAATTTAGACATCGCTACAAATGGGTCACCAAATCAGGGAAGAATTAAAAATGTACGACTTCATTTCTACCAATCGAAAGTAATACTAAAAACCAACAAATTTAACACTTTCTACCAACTACTGGCAACATTGAACAGTATGAATAGCATATGATTAAGCTTGATTAACATTTGCAACATATCTTAAAGTATGATATTTAGGCAGCTTTCTCACTAAGCAACTGGTTTCATGAAACTGATTCATTACTTTAGTCGCATCATAACGTGACACTCAAATCGTAAGCAACTGGCTTTCCCAGTTTGCTCTATATTTAATACTGTATTCAATTGGAATTACATACTACCTACTGCAATAATAAAAGGGGCTACTGAATATAAATACTTAGGTGCGACTATATCTAATGAGGCCAACAGTCGCAGAGACATGTGAAACAAGCAATACAAAAACTCAACTCAGTGTTATGGTCAAGAACAGTACACTTGTACGGAACTGATCTAAATCAGTTATCGAAAGTATTTTACTTTACGGTTCGGAAGCCTGTAAATTAACCAAACGAAACCGTATGAGGATAAACGCTATAGAAATGGAATCAAACGGAGCTGCAAAGTGTCACGGAAAATCAGAAACAAAACAACTGTTATGGTACGGCCATATGAAAAGAGTATGGGAATGTGTTCCTCTACGAAAACGAAGGAGAGCTAGACAGTGGAAACAAGATGTAGAAGACACAATGAAGAAGTCAAATTTACAACCTGACGATTGACAAGATAAAGAATTCATGTAGGATGCTAGAAATGGCATGTAAAAGCTGTAAACAACTAATATGTAAAACTTTCTAGAGTATTTCAACTCATTTTGTTTGCACCACGACATTATTTGAATAACCGCAACAAAGTAACTCAAACTTAATATAACAAACGCCTAAACTAAATCAAATATAAAAACAATCCTCACCTTACGCCGTTTAGCAGGAACGGAGCCATCATCAGTACGGTTAGGCCGTTTTACTCTCTGGGACATTGCACTAGTATTGTGCAGGCAGTTGACTTACACTGCACAACCTAAAACAATGGAATATTATTGCACATCAAAATATACACCTTGAAATATATTATTTAAATTTGATATATCAACATTTAAATACATACAAACTTCTATTTTAAGTGTTATTTGGTAGGTATTCAGTTTTAACTTTTTCTTTGTAGTTTTTTATTACTTCCGCTACTTAATTTTAGATATATATGCATCGCTTCTGTGGATTAACTTCTGAATTACATCACTTTTTAGATAAATCATTTGCTCTATAAATTTTGATTTGTTGATCTGAATACTTATAACAGCAAAGCCGGCAATGATGTAAATATTGCCAATACTCAGAACCGTACCGCTTCTCCTTTTATAGCATATAACTACGTAAATTTTGTAAATACCATTTATTAATTTTAAAATTTCAAAATTCCAGGTGTTAAGGTTAATTTCACACTTTGTATTCACATATAAAGGCCTGCAATGTATAGCAATTAAAATTAATAAATTAATAAGAACCAACTCTAATAATTTCTAAATTTTAATATTCTTAAAGAGCCCCTTCTTCTTCTTACAGTAATTTTTGGTATAAAAATTTAACAAATTTCATAATATAAAAGCATCGAATCAAATTAACCTGAAACAAAAATTTTTTAATAAATTTTGCAAATAATTAAGCCTAAAAGTGATGTACACCACGTAACAACCACAGCAAACGATAAAACTTCTTTTATGCGCATTAACAAAATCTATAGTTATATAGGATAGTACGACATAGCTATTATCTATTTAAAAACTTCATATCTATCCAATTTCATGCACAGTAAAATTATGTTAATACATTTAAAAGCTAAGAGAAAGGTTTGTTACAACTTGCTAAACAACTGATTATCGATATCGACGATATCCGAATAAATAAACTAAAATAAAAATTGCACGATGAAAACTAAGTCGTACCATGAAATGAATCTTAGTCCATGAACCGTCTGTCTCTGATGGATATATTCCAAAATTAAAGAAAAATAAATGCATCCCCAAAACGTGGTCATCCATATGCAACAATAATTTTTATTTTAGTAGCGACTACGGCATTTCTGTACACCAAGCTATCCACCACCGTAATTTTGCTTCCCTTTAAATGCGTTTAATTCCTTAAACTTTCAAATAAAAAAATGATTAAACCAAATAAATACAATACCAATGCGCCTATATTATTAAAAGGCCTTCGGCTGAATATGCTTATTAAAGGTCATTAATCTGTCTAATTTATCCCCTCGATTCATCGCAAAACCATGTTTTCTACATCTGCAGGCAACAATAACAGTTTTGATACTTACTACATAGTTAGTTTTCCAAGACTGTGCGATAGCTTAATTAGGTCTGTAAGAAAAACGAAGTATATTAGATATTATCAATAATCCATTATCGTAATATATCAATGAATACCATTTTTTACAAGTATCACACGTTTCGAGACGGTCTTAATTAAGATATAGCTCACAAATTAACATAAAAGAAACAAAATAAAGGGTTCAATTCAATGTATATATAATGTATAGCCTTTGGCTATGATTTTCTCAAGTCCATTTGGCACTTTTACGTTGATTACTAATTGATAAAACGTACAAATGCATGCAGAAATACCTAAATAAATGAATACAGTCCTCATTTGCAGGCATAACAAACGAAAATCGCATAAAATAGATTGACAAACAGCAGAGGAGGCTCCCATGTCTACACTGTAAACATTCGAACATAACGGTCGGTACACGCACATAATCGCATGGTAAATATTCCGAAACCAAACAGCACATAAAAATATTAATATATTACCATTTTCTTCGTAGTTTTTCATGAATAAGACTGAATTTCAACGTTTTCTGGCTAAAAGTCCTCCATTAAACTCCATTTGGTAAGCTAACAACATTGACAGTACAGATGGCGCGTCAGTCAGTCGTCGACACAGCAGCGAATGGTACAACTACAACTATGTCCTTCTCTTTTTTCGCGGTGAAAATATTGTTGCAGTTATTACAAGAAATCGAATCTGAAAATGTTACTGCCGCAGATTGCGAATCTGAATGATGTTCCAGGTTATTCTTTTATGTCATCAAGGAGATTTAGTGGTTTTAAAACGGATGAAAGTACATTTAAATAGAAACATCCGTCTCTCTCAAACATAACCAATATGTCCTCATTACGCATTCCACGACAGTCAAGACGAATTCGGCTACCACTTGGGACAGCAAAAAAAAGTTGGTAGCGTTCGAAATAACTGAGTGCCCCTGCGGCATTCACAAAAATTTATCAGAATGCACTATAAAGTTTTATCAAATATACACAATACTGATCAATGTTATTTGGCGCCATCATGCCTGAAAAAATAACTGGTCTGTGCTAGTCACGTGATATCAATACGGCTTAATTTTTTTGGCGGGGGATAAATTGGTTATTTTTTGAAAATCACATACGGCACCCATTTAGAAGTGTCAAACTTTTTGTTTAGAATTTCCAACAACCTTTGACCTAATTTACAATGTGTACTATTTCTACTACGAAATTTTTTCCTTGCATCCCATAATTGTTAGTAATCAATAACCAAACCACGCAGAAGCTAAGGTTACGCCCACCTATCATCATGACTGTAGAGGAGACTGCATGTGCGATCACTGACTTTTAGAAAACAAATGCGTAGTAAAATTAATTGACCCGATCTTCCGCATCAAGCGGTTCCTAATCCGTCATAAACAAAAAATATTTCAAGAATTTCATAAACTGTAGTTAATTAATTCGGTCATCAATCTAAATTTGAACGATTCTTCCTGTCTATTAATTTGTATGTTTTAAAATATTTTGTTATCGATTAAATATTTCCCCTTTATCGAAGTTATTCGTTTAAATTTTTGGGAAATAAAAATCTGCCGCCCGATGGTTACATTCAGTGATGCACATTAAAACAATTGATCGCCAATAAAATGTTAATGCCTTTTCTTCTTCGGATTTCACAAAACGTCCAGAATCATTTTTAGCGCTTATTATAAACAAAATGCTAGTATAAATTTTGATTGTTTATTTTAAAATACTCATAATAACCAAAATGATTGATTTTTGGTGTAAATTATCATTACAGGTTAAAGCATCATACAATATTTATATTACATAAAAGTTAATCTAAAGGCAAACAAAAATTCAATTGAAGAATTGGTAAAGGTAAAGCGTAAAGATCCCTTCTATGGATGGAAGTTCCTTGAATTCCGCAAAATTGTAGTAGGGTAGTGCTAATAACCATAGCAGTCGACAGGTCTTGAGACACACAACACCCGGAAGCACAGATTTCGGCCAATAATAATAATCTAATAAACGTTTCTTTTGTTGCAATATCTAAGCTTGCGGTTCCAATTATTATGTGGTCCCAAAACCACTTGAAGTAAAGCAATAAGCATAACAATCAGGCCAAAACTTTACAATATAAATTTGAGAATTAATTCAATATTTCATATTAATTTACTAGGCTCAACTAGTATACGCTAGGGTTTGACGCGCATTATGGTGGACACCGTACTTGACATAACATTTTGGCAGCGGCGCTTATTGGAGGTTACAAGTAGATGAAGAATAGTTAGTTAATTGCTATACCAAGTACGATTTTTACCGTAGCGAATACTACAGTTTTACCATTTTCTATAACATTGCGAAACATTTCTTAATATGTTGAAATAATTAATCACTTAAAAATCATACTTTATTCGCGCGTGTTATCACGGAACGCACTTTATAAGAGTTATTGAACGTATTAAAATTTGTCAAATCAATGGAATGTATAAGGCGCTCTCTCGTGGGTTTCTTATGAAGTAACTGAATAATCATTTTTTTGTCGAACAAATATTGTGCAAAGAATTAAGTGGGTGGAAAAGTGAAAGTAAAAGATTTTTTTTAACTGCAGTTTATATTTTTCCTTGTTACTTGCACAGAAGACTGTTAACTTGTACGGACTTAACGGTGACTTAACGTGATGGAACAGGCAAGTTCAACTTTTAGGTTATGTTTATTTATTATGTTTTCTTATTCTCTTCTTAATTACTATTTTAGAAGTATTTATAATTACCTTTTCATTGCAGAAGTCCAAAATAGATCAGTCCTGTAGGACTGCAGAAGAATTTACAAAATTGTATTATGAAAGTACGGATAAACGAAGACATGTAGGTTTTTGGTTTTACATTTGAATTCGGTAGTTGTACAAATTGTTGTATCTATATTAAATGTTAAATTCAGAATGTAAGTGTGACTCATTTTGATTTTATTACTTGCAGTTAATGTCACGTTTATATCTTGAAACGGGGATTCTAGTATGGAATGGAAATGGTATTAATGGAAATGACAGAATTCAGAAATTTTATATAGATTTGCCCCCTTCAGATCATACGATTACAACATTAGATGCACAACCAATTTTGGGTTAGTATTTATTAAACTTTATTAAAGTAGTTATTTAAGCCTCTCGGTGGTATAGTGGATAAGTGCCTACTTCACGATCGAGAGGTTCCGAGTTCGAACTAAATGTTCATCAGACTTCAGTCTGGAGCATGGTTGGCTTTCGAACCTATTTAGGTTAACTTTAGAAGGCCGATAATCGTAGTAATCGACGCCGATAAGCTTAATCTCGGACATTAGCATGGTATTTAAAGCAACTCAGGCGGCTTCAACACTCATCATCATACTTCCTCATTGAGCATTAGTGCAGTTAACTTTACTTATTTTAGCATCGATATCAATATAAAAGAATTTAATATCGTCCATCCCTATTCGTTAGCAAACAAGAATTTAAAAGTGTTAACTTGTATTCGTTTTGTATTAATACAATTATTACATTTGCAGATGCTGCAGTAAGTGGACAGTTATCCTTCCTAATACAAGTCAGTGGAACAGTTAAATATCAAGAAAAGGTTCCAAAATCGTTCCAACAAAGTTTCGTAATAACCGCCCAGGGTGATAAGTGGAAGATAGTGACTGATTGTTTTAGACTGCAAGAACCTTTAAATGATGGCGATAAAAGTTAACAATTTGATATGTAACTTAAATAAAATAAATTAATTAATTTTTTATACTTCTGGTTTATTGTATAATTACGAATTTTTTGTCCTTCTCTTTTATGTTTCAAGGTCACTGTGTCAGGGGTTATAGTGAGTTACTTTTGCAACTAAATGTTACTTTTTTGGGAGAATGCTTTTCTGTGGGATGCATTTTTAGTATAACTCCTTTACTAAGGTGACCAGACGTCCCAATTTTGGCGGGACAGTCCCGATTTTTAACAATTTGTCCCGTGGAGTTTTAAAAATGTCCCGCTTTTTGGAAAGAATATTATGCTTTTTACCAGTTTACTGCAAAAAATTAAAATATACGCATTTTATGACATTTTAATTAATATCATCCTTTTAAAGAAACATCATTCAAATGCGAAATATAATCCGGAAATCTAGAATGTTTGTTCGAATAAAATCTATATCAGTCTCATCAGCACATCTTCTTAAATAAGTGTAGAAAAATTTATAATAAAATACCCAGTGGTTTCAGCGCTGATCTTGACAACAGAAGACGCTGCATTTTGCCGTCAAATTCCCTAGCCTTTACAGTTTTGTATCCATAAAAATATGGAGTTACTTTTTCAGTGTTATTAGGTTGCTTTTTTTAATTGAAAACAATGCTGTGAGCCCTGCTGTATCAAAACTATCACCTTTTAAATAAAATAGTAACAGTCCAATTTCTGCAATTAGCATAGGCGCCAATTCCGTGGGTGCACCGGGGCCCATGCCCCCATAAACCAACTAGAAACACTTAATAACTAAAGCGGAAGTTTTCATATAATTAATGTTAACCATTTTGCATATTAAGATACCTCCAAAAGATAGGTTTTCTTGACTAACGATATTCCACTCTAGAAGAAAAAATGTTATTTAGCTGTGCGTCCATAAGTCCTGAAAACTCGGCACCTATGGCAATTAGGTAGTTTAATAATAAAGAAAATACGGAGTGTATAGCCATATGTAAAAGGCCTTGGTCTCTAACGTAGGCATCTGGGGTTCGATTCCTGAGAACAGAGATATCGCTGCTGGGATTTATAGATCGTACATTTCGCCATGCTTCAGAGGGTATGCTAAGCCAGCAGTCTAGGGTACAGGGGCAGCTCGTCCTTAAGAGCTGCAGAACCACCAAAGATTATAATTAAAACAATAAATTATCTATTAATAAAATAGAATAATTCACAGCCTATTCTCGCGGTTTTTTTTAAAGTGAAACCCATGCAAATTGTTGAGCCAGTCAACCAAATGAATATTTAATATGAAGCCGCTATGCAACGTTCACAAAACGGCCGTCTTACTTTATTCTTCTCGTGCTGTGATCCAATATCTGCTTGTTCGGTAGACATCGCCGTGTTACAATGGATTTGAAAAATGTTTTATTGTTTCCCCTGTGTATTATTATTATTATTAGTTCTTTTTAATGCAGAACACCCCTGCTCGGTTATCACACTACATTTGATAATCATTAACCTTACAACACTGCACCTCTTTCGACGGTAAGGTTAGCCTCCTGCCCAGCCCAGCACACATGCAAAGAGGGCTCGCAGAACTCATACTTACAAGTGAAGGCTTTGGTCATAAGACGAAGAACAATAAAGAAATAAAGTCCGATAATACATTTAATGCCATTTATTTGCATAATAAATATCAATAGGTATAAAATTCTTACATTATGTTTTCAAAATTACAAAAGGTAATAATGTATATAACAAAGCTAATTTGGCCCAAAGCAAGTACTTGCTATGCCCTTAATAATGGTAGCCATATTTATAACAGTAGTGCGAGATTATACTTATTACATGTCCAAATATAACCACAATAAAACACACATAGAGAATAAAATTTCATATTACATATTACAAGCTAGCCAGTCCATAAATGATAGAGAATTCTGTCTTTGTACGTCTTTAACAAACAAAGGCAGATACAGTAGAATGCCGATTATCCGGGCGGCGGATTATCCGGAGGTTTTGTGATGTTACAAGAATTTTAAAAACCTTTTTTGTTTATTTTTTAATGTTTAAAACGTGTTCAAAGAACAAATAAATAATTTAAATTAATTAATAATCATTTTTTAAAAATCGTGGTAAATTTTATCCCAGCTGATTATCTGTGTTAACCTTCCCCCCAGTTACCCTAGATAATCGGCGTTTTACTGTATTTATACATCATATTATACCAACAACTGCTGTATATTAGAAACAGGACAAGCAAAAAAACAATATCCAATTAAAACGTTGAACATTTCAGTCTCAAGGGAATATCATATGTATAGGCAACAGTCATTTTTTTTTCTTCTAATTATTAGATATAAGGAATGTACACTTAAGTGCAGTGAGCAAAAAACCACAACCAATAGAAGCAGTATAATATATAAATAAAACACGTAAAATTAAACTAATAAAAAATGGGACGAATACGGAAGCATGAACACAGCTTTAGTGATTTATTCATCAAATGTTATTTCGGTGAATGAATCCCCCATCGCAGTATTAATTACAAACTATATAAACATGATCAAATAACATGTATATAGTTCTTTCTACCAATACCAACTAACAATTTACGACTATACAGAGGCTTACCTATCCATTCCTTACCATTATTTTATACATATTATTATCTACATGACGACAAATGAAACGTTCACAAACCGCCTCATTTCTCGGGGACTTCATAAATACCCTGTGAAATGTTTCTGGACCTTCAAATCAATAACAACAGGCAACTCTTAGACATCTTCCTAACAAAAACATGGACAATGTTACAGTATAGTTCATACCATCATATAAATAACATGAATAATCCAAATACATCCTGTTTGTAGTTGTTAACATATACTAACTAATGGTTGGCATTCAAAATAAATTAAAATTTATGACGCCAAGTGAGAACTCTGACAGCTTGACCGCTTCAATCATCCACAATCGTCCAAAATTTCAAATAATACATATGGTAAACATCACACTAAGCCAACCGACCAGTTTGAAATTCCGGTCTGTTGCAAATTTGATCGATTTGAAGCAGTCAACGATAAGTGAGGTTATGTGTAAGTAATGTGTTTACTTCACACTTCTGTAGTAATTTTTAAATCTTTCTTCGTCACTCCATAACTGAGGGCATAAAATAAATTTTCCCAGCTGTTCTGGTATTAAAAAAATTTCACGAACCCAAGTACAAGTTAATTTTGCTCTCTTGTGTAACATATACCTATTATATTACTAATAAGCTCTTTGGAAAATTGAGGTTATGTTTAGGCTTGAAAAAATACGCGGCACTTATGTGATGCTTTGATGGCAACAACTGAAACAAACAATACGTTAGAAGCCATAAACAATGTTAGAACGGAAGAAGGCCTGGAAAATGTTGTTAAATCAATAAAGCGCGGTACTACAATCGCAGAAGCCAGCACATTCTAGCAGATAAACAGCAATCCCATCAATAACTACATCTCAGATGTTGAAGCATATAAAGACAAAAAGGGATCTTCGGAGAATGTTTGCAATATTTGTAGTAGAAAAAGAAACATAACAAATGCAAGTAAAGATGCCTACGATGGATTAGAGCAGGCATGTCAAACATGTGGCCCGCCAGGCCAACGACTGAGGCCCGCCTAGTCTTCTGGAATTTTTATTTATTTTTTCATTAAAAGAAGCGGAAAATATATTAATTAGTTATTTAACAGTCCGTGTTTATTTCGAACTTGCGTTTGAGTAGCGGGGAAAACTGTTGGCAAGGAGCGTAGAGTGGGGGAACCAGGCCAGTACGAGAAACGACGGTAGCAGTTTGAATCTAACATCACTACTGTACTTGTATGTATTAAATAGACTCGTCTAGGCTAGGTGGTGGCGTCTGTCTGGCAGTTTACCAAACGCTCTGGTTGTAAACGAAAGTGTAGGGTTTTTGTCAAAATTAATTAAGAATTTATAATAATAATCTCAAAGCCCCCTTTCAACCAGTATGAGTAAAAGACGATTAATTGAAGAAGAACATCGCAGTTTTCAAGAAAAATGGAAATTACAATATTTTCGTATTCAAGGAAAAAATAAAATTTTATGTCTGAAATGTAGAAACTCTATTGCAGTTTGCAAAGAATATAAAATCTCTATCCTTCAATCTGAGTTTATAGGCGCTGGCTTGCTCAATTGTAGACTGAAGCGTGATATCATCATCATTTTCAATAGCTTCCATAACACTAATCAACTCCTCTCTGTATTCGGAAACTGTATTAACTCCTCTAGAATGAAAGTTCCACCTAGTTTGTGATGATCGTGGTAATCTTCTCTTAACTATTTCATCCAGTATTTCTGTTCTTTGTGAGGATGTAGAAAAAAAAGAACAAATTCCAGTTAAATGGGCAAAAAAAATTTTGACAGCCTTATTGACTGTGCATGCAGAAGACATTATCAAATTAACTTGATGCGCATAGCAGTGAATATAATTCGCTTGAGGATATTTTTCTTTTATTATTTTTTGGACACCACCGACAACGCCGCTCATGACAGATGCACCATCGTAACTTTGAGCTATTAACTTCTCAGGACTTCCACTAAACAGATGATTAATTTCTTTCAAAATATTGTCAGCTATTGAAACCGCATTGCGACCATTAGGAGTGACAAAATTCCAGAACCTTTCTACTGGTTTTCCGGAGGCAATGTAACGCAAAACAATCACAAGCTGTAATTGATTTGACACATCAGTTGTCTCATCGGCGATAACAGCGACGTAATCACTTTTTTTTATTTCACTAACCACTTCTTCACGGTAAACATTAAGCATACATTCAATGAGTTCGTTGTGAATCGTTTTAGAGGTCCCTTTAAAAACGGATGCTTTGTTAAAATGTTCTTTCACATCCCTGTCTAATTCTGCACTAAAATCTATTAATCCACAGAAAACTCCTTTGTTCAACGATTGTTCCGTTTCATCATGGCCTCTTAAAGCTAACTCAAACGCTCCACAGTATCGGATACAATTAATGATTATATTCAAAATATATCTATTTTTGTCCACTTGCACGTTATGAGCCGCTACCGTTTGTCTATAAGCTGTGTTTAATTGGGATAATATATTTGATTTTCCCAGCAAAGAATAACTAAAGACTTTCATTTTTTCATGAATATGTCCCAAATCTGTAACTCCACTTTTTGTCCAGGCATTATCCCCACTAAACAAAACACAAAAAAAAACAGAAAAAAGCTTGCCTTAAGTCACATCCACAAAGCCAAGTGTTTTCTTCATTCAAACTTGGATTAAACTTTCTAATTCGGCCTTTTTGTTGCTGCTTCACATCCAAATTTGGCATAGGCCTCCCTAACTTTTTAATTTCTGTTTTTTCTTCCAAAGAATACGTGGAAAACGGTTTTTTCAATAAATTTCTAATTTCATTCATGATGCACTCCTGTTAACAGAAACTGAAAGAAACGCATCCAAACAAACGGATCTGACTCGACTAAACTCAACGAAAGCGCCAGATCCCAGCTGGCACCGTTTCTTACCTAAATGTGCGGGCGTTTCGGTAACCTACCGACCCTCTCGCTCCCCGCAACGGCCAACAAGTTGCGGAAAACGTGCACACTGAAATCTGGCACGGATGGAGTTGAAATAAATTCTGATGATGAGCGGGCATATATTTTTACGTTTATTACAGTCTGTATTTATGAAATTCGAGTTATTTATCGACTGGTTGAGAGCTATAGTGGGAAAAAGCCAATATAGTGGTTTCAACTAAAAGATTTCTGATTGTGAAAAATATATTTTTTAATTTTTTACGATCGATTTTTATGATAGTGCCATGGCACCTTGGCACTTCATAGCGAGCCGCCACTGATCAAATTCATATCTGGTCTAGATGCAGTTAGGCAGTATATAAATTTCCTAGTTCTTTTGTAAACTGACCAGTCCACTTGTAAAAGAATATGCTTTTTATACCTACATACGAACTAATATCAAACGGACTAGTCCTTTTACATACGATCTGATTTACACATACAGGCTGTAACATGTACATCATAATTAATTTTGATATCTTAAAATATAAATAAAAACAAATACGGGTACTCCCGGTTTCATTGACACCACCCTGTATAGTTTTACTTATGCATAAGCGAAAAGCAAAACAAACGCTTTATTAGCATATTACTAAATACTCAAAATACTAAAGTAGGTACCTTGGATTTTATATGAAACATTCATGTTATTTTATATGACGGTAAACTATTCAAAGTGCATTAATGGATGGTATTTGCAAAGCAATACGCACACAAACATTCAATACAAAACATCACAGGAATTTATATTTTAGTTGTTACAAACATACAATTTATATCACCAATTAAATTTTTAATATTTTCGTTAGGCAGGTTTTTTGGTTCAGAACATCAATACTGACTTATGTGAGAAGAACATATTTTGTACTTTAAAAAAAAAACCTCAGACTTTCTATAAATACAAACACAACTCATACTTTCATATTATACGCACTACGTTTAATTTCATAATAATACCGGGGGTAAAATACTACTTACGACTGTAAAACATCTTTATCGGGCCTTATAACTTTTAATAAAAAAAAGCAAAATGCCGATGTGCTCCGCAGGGCGTTTCTTATAACCTATGGTTTGGCATTTCCTTCAGTGATAACGGTTGTTTTAATAGGCAAGTTGCACCATACGGAGCACACTTGAAACAAATCTACATTTACTACTCATCAAATAAGTACATTTGAGGATATTTAATTAACACCAATTACATAAGAGTTATAAGCACAAGTGAGAAATGATCAATATCGTTGCATTTATTTACAAAAATTTAAAGGGTTAAAGGATGACTGGTTTCTTTAACTTAATTATGTAAATTTGGCAACCCTAAAATTTCAATTTCATCGATGTCTGTATGAGTTTCTTTGGTTTTAAAGCCTTCGGGTAAGTCTTTTCAGTTTTCGGCAAGAAATTCAAAAGTAAAGTCAGTTTAAACTATTTAAATTCGTACGATCGTTGACATAATCGTTACTGTAATTATGATTACCTCTCAGTATCACTTCCAATAGTAATAAAAAAATAAAAATTGTGCGATATGTTTCTATCAATTACACCGAAAAAAAATTATCCTAAGAGAATATATGTATATGTACAACATAATAAATAATATATTTTAAAGTACAAAGGTACAAAATTGTATCGAGCACAAATTAAACTGTGAATTTACCTACCATTCTAATTGGTTTCATCATGATGAACGTTTCCAATTTCTAACTCGGGAGGTCCTCCAACAGCGCCTTCTTCAAGTTCTATATTATCGACATTTTCAATATGTTCCGCCCTTAATGCTGGTATTTCAATTGCTAAAGGCAAGAGCGATGGTAGATCTCTACTCGGGGCAGCTATAGGATTACCCCTGGCGTCTAACTCTAATGCAGGATCAGCAGTTGCTTCCGCCAAATTAGTAACACTTTTTGATTTTACACATTGAAAATCTACATGACGACTCTTTGCTTCTTCTTTTTCCCATGACATATGTATAAAAGGACGCTGTACGTAATTGTAGATCACTTCGGCTCGACCACCTGGACGCTTCTTTACTTTTTCCTTGTATGTTGGATATCCTTTTGGAAAAAAATTAAATAAATTGTTATTTATAATAATGGGTTGTGGTTTACGAGTCAATGGGAACAGTCGGGCGACGTGTGAACATCGATAAACAACCTTGTAAATCGAGAATTATCTGTTAATTCAAGAGAAAAGTGAAAAAATGGTGTAGACAAGTCTAGAACGCAGGGCAGTTTAGGACGGCGCGCGAGGCTAAAAGTAATAAACCCATTAAGAAGATGAAACAAGAAATAAGAGATTTAAACAAGAAATAGGATGGATTGAAATAAAAGAAAAAATAACATAATAATTTCAGGACTAGCAGTAGAAACACAGGAGGAGAGCCAGGTAAAAGAAGAAATACAGTAGTTTATTACAGAAGAACTTAACACAGAAAGAGTGGAAGAAAACAAATATAAACTTAGGCAACTTAAGAACAAGATGTATACATAAAATAAACGAAGATCTATCAAAGAAGGAAACAGAAATGCGGAACAAAATTAAAGAAAGAGCCCAAGCAGAAAGAAGCAAGGGAAATAACATCAGAATTGGATATGGGAAACTACATACATATTAAAGATACGCTTTGGAAGTGGGATTTAGAAACAAATATACTAAAGAAAATAATATATAAAGATGACAGGCGAAAGAAATACAAGGCAATGGAAACGGATATGAGTAGTAACAAATTAGGGTATTGCACAGTAAGAGAAAACAGAAGACGAAAATAGAAAAAGAATAGACAAGAAAAATTGGAAACTTGGAATGTGCGAAGCCTAAAAGGAAATGATAGAGCAGAAGATAATAAGGAATAACAGAAACAAAAAAGAAAGGAAAAGGAACAGCTAGATTACATAAAGAATACTGGCTATTCTGGGTTGCAATGGAGGCAGATGAAAGGGCGGAAGGAGGTGTAGGTTTAATAGCAGCACCAAGTAGGTTGAAAGACATAGTAAAAGAAAAATATGTAAATGAAAGTGATAGGAGAAGAAATATTCACACTAATTTATTGTAGCTTACGGAGAAAATGACAATGCATGGAAAGAAGAAAAAGACGAGTTTTTTACAACGCTCCAAGAATAAATCTCTTCATCAGACATTGTTGATCCAATATTGGACATAGTCCTCCCCGATTCTGTCCCATTCTTTTCTGTGGCTTGCTATTCTCCGGATGTCATTCGACCACCTGGTTACCGGTCTTCCTACGCTTTGTTTCGTTGTTCTTGGTCTCCACTGTAGCAGTCGTGTTGCCCATCTGTCATCTGTCCTTCTCGCCACATGTCCTGCCCAACTCCACTTCAGTTGGGCTATCCTTTTTACTACGTCCTCCACTCCTGTTTGCTTTCTGATCCATTCGTTTCTTTTCCTTTCTCGAAGAGTTATGCCCATCATTTGTCTTTCCATGGCTCTCTGGGATTTTGCCATTTTGTCTGCTATTTTCTTTGTGATAGCATAGGTTTCAAAACCGTATGTGAGTACCGGTAATACACATGTATTGTATATTTTTGCTTTTTGGCGTTTGGTGAATTTTGTTGATTTTAATACACTTTTATTCTTCTTCGGATTTCCTCTTCTTGATATCCTTTGCTCAGTGTTAAGTTGTGCCCTAAGTACGTATACCGTTCGACCACCTCTATTTCCGCATTGTTGATCATAAACCGATTTGTGCCTTTTATTTCGTCATTTACCACGATTTTTGTTTTCCGCATGTTCAGTTCTAGTCCTGCTTTCTTAGATTGGTTGTATATTTCGTGTAACATTGTTTGCATTTCGTTCTCGTCATTTGTGATTAAAACTGTATCATCCGCATACCTTAAATTTGATAAAATGCTTTCCGTCAATATTTAGACCTTTATTTTCCCAATTTAGTTGTTTAAATATATTTTCCAGTGCTAGCGTGAATAGTTTAGGTGACAGCGTGTCACCTTGTCTTATCCCTCTTCCCATTTTAATTTCTTTAGTTGTTTCGTGTAATTTTACTATGAATGTTGCTTTTTTGTATATGTTCTTTATTATTCGGGTGTACCTATCTGGAGTCTATACGGCAATCATCAAGGGCTTTTATTATGTGTGGTATTTCTATAGTGTCGAAAGCTTTTCTGTAGTCTAAGAAGGCGAGTACTATTGATATGTTATATTCTTTACATTTCTGTATTATCTGTTTTATGCTTTGCAGGTGGTCGTTGGTTCCAAACCCGTCAAGTCATTATCAATGTACACTTTCGATCCATAAATATATTTTTTCTTTTTCATTACTTCAGCTTTTCCTTCCCAGTTTTCCATTTTAACTATTATTACCTGTTTCTTTTCAATCTTTCCCACTTTAAAAGCATCGCTAATTTTTGGATCAATCTTCAGTTTCTCTTTCAAAAAACCTGTTACTTTATCTTTTACATTCTCATCGTTACAATATAATCCCTTAATCACGATGTTTAGCTTTTTCTTTTCTTTTTCTTGAATTTCTATTTTGTTCTCCAACTTAGCAATTTTTTCTGTTAGAACATTCTTCTCTTTATTCCATTCTTGCTCTCTCTTTTTCCACTCATCAATTAGACACTTTAATTGATCCTTCACTTCATTAGTATTCTTATTGAGTTCTTCTTTTAAATCTTGTTTCACTTCGTTAGCATTCTTAATAGATTCTTCTTTTAACTCTTGGTTAAGATCATCCAGTTTCAATATTAGTGCTTCCATTTCTATCTACTTCCAGTTGGAATATTTATTATAGAAGCTCCTACTTACAATACTTCGTATTTTCAATTTAAGTTTGGCGCGCTTATGCGCAGCTTGTTACCGCTCGCTCGTCGCACGTAACGTTGATCAGCTGTTTTCACGAGCAATTTTCGACTCACTTTTCCTTAATTAATTTGGTTACTTCACGGAAACTTCCACTTTCTAAGTAGCCACTTGTTTTTATACTCAACTTCTCCAGCTCACTTACAGTTTTATATTTTGTATTTCACTAACTAAATCACCTTTAACATTACAGCGCATACAGAGCCGTATTTACGGTCTTCACACGCACTATCCACTCACTATAATAATAACATCAGACAAAACACACAACATTACCAACATTACCATTATCAACAAGTGAGAAGCTTGAAGTAAATGATAAAATAGGGAAAGCTGGTAAAATATACAACACTTTGAGAACATTTTTTAGGAAAAGAGAAGTGTCTAAGGAAGTTAAAGAACAAGTGGTCCAAAAAGTTGCGATGCCAACATTGATATACGGTAGCAAAGCACGGAGACTCACAAACAGCAACAGAAACCGAATAAACGCATCAGAAATGAGGTTCTTAACACGTTCACTGCCGATCCCAGATCGTATACTTTCCCCCATGCCGGCCAATTTTTTTTTTTATTTTTTTGATAAGAAGGATTAAATATAGTAAACAATGTCTTTTTATATGTGTTAGTTCTAAATTTAGTTAGATTTTTCCGAAAATGTTTGTTTTTTTGTCACTGGAATCAAATTTCGTGGCGAAAAGTTGTATCCCGGGCGAGCGCATGGCGGAGGAAATTTAACAAGACTTCGAAAATGTATTGTTTATTATGTAATATTTTGAAGACTCAACTAACCCAATTCTTTTCAAACAAAACTAACAATACTATTCAGCAAAAAAAAAGTTCAAAAAATAGCACTCTACACGCTCTACAGCGCATAAATAATATTCGAAGCCACGCGTCAAAAAATTTCGCTGAAAAAGCCTTCACACCGTGGCCTCTACAAACATAGAGTAATGCTACAAACGCTGAACAAAATGGGATGGCTTTAAACAGCATCAGGCGGATCACGCACCGTGTGTGTGATCGGCTTTTTGACCAAACCATCGATCACGCAAACGGTGCGTTATCGGCACTCAACGTGTTAAAAAAAGTACAGGAAAAAACAAAGATGGAATCAGAAATGAGGTCTTCAAAGACCGGCTAAAGGTAAAGCTAGTGATGATAAAAATCTAAGAAAGGATGGCCAGATTTGTAAATAGAATGCCAAAGAGTGTATGAGGCAAGAGTACCAGGAAAGAACAAAAGGGGTAGACCAAGAAAAACCTGGCAAGAAGAAGTCAAAAAAGCAGCAGAGGAGAGAAACATCCAGTGGAAGGAGGTGAAAAAGCTAGCCGAGAATGAAGAAAATTAGCTCAATTCAATAGTCTTACACCGCACAGTAAAAAGACTTGGATTAATTAAGTATTTATAATAATTAATCATGAAACATTAATGGAAATCTTTGGCGGTAATTGTTTTCCGCGAGATTTAATAGAGTTGCAGAATATTCTATGTCAAAAATTAAATTATTAACCTTAAAACGTATGACATTTTTAAATATTATTTTGGTAGAATTTATGGAAATGATGAAATTAAGTCATATTCCTTACCTTCAATTCCTAAGCGAATCTTCTTCAGACCTCTATCTTTTAGAACTTGCTTAGCGACATCTCTATTTTCAATATACTTAAAAAATCGATACATGGCGGTACTGTTTACAGTTTGACTATATTCCTCGCCCATTTGTGGAGGATACTCTTCATCCCAATCTACAGTATCATCATCCAATAGAACTACGATGTGGCATTCCCTGTCACCTCTCTGTGCTGAATTCACCATTAACGGAAGTATAAGTTCTTCTAAGAAAACTTCAAACTGACATCGTGCACCTTCATTAGATAATTCATGAAGTAATCCTCCTGTAACGGTCCAAAATTTTACGAGTTATAAACGAATCACACTGAAAAATTGTTTACAACTTACTTAAATTTTGGCAACGAACGGTGTGAGCATCGAAAGGCACCAGCAAATAGTCACATGCTTCTCTTAATTCTTGAACGGAGACAGACGGAGGGCATTTAATCACACCTCCTTTATAATACTCCAAAATTGCTCTAAATACGGTAGCTGAAATACCATCGGCCACTTCGTATTCTCCTCGTTCGTTAGGATGTGCATATTCAAAACCTGAAGTAAACATTCGTCCTAATAATGTATTCGGATGTCCCATTATCATTGCCGGGTCAATAACGAATCTAGTATTATCCACTACCAAAGTAACACGATCATCGCTGCAAAGAGGATTATTGGTAGACGTTCCGGTTTGAGCATTTTGATTCTTTGGTGGTGGTAGTGTTTGTATCATTGATCGAGACCTGTTAACATTAAAAACACAAGGTTTTAAAATGATGGTTAAGATGTTCCGAAGTATATTTAACTGAAAAATACATTCAAATAAACTAATTTAAATTAGTGAGATGAAACAATTCAAGCGGCTAATACAGAACTAACAAGTACAGACAATTTATTGGGTACATGTTTGCAAGCCCTAATTAATACTGTAAATATTAAAAGATAAACAAGTAGTGTAAAACTGGGCACATATCTTATCTAACCTAATATTAACTCAGTTGGTAAATTACTTTTTAAACGAACTCTAAATTGTGTATTACAATGCGATTTTGGTCAAATAATCCGCGATTTAAAATAAAAGATAATTTTGAGCATGACCTAGATTTTGACATAACATGTTTTTAAGCGATCTGAAGGTTTTTTTTTTAAATACCATTACACCTATCTGCTCTGCGTCGCACTAGTTGCAGCGTACGGTTTTAAACTTAGCTGCAGAAATTGGCAGCTATTAATTCACGAAATTAATGTGTCAGTAAGTGGCTCCATTCGAAGAACATCCGAAATTATCGAACACTACAGGAGATAATCATAACAGCCCCCAAATAATGTCAATATACGTAAACACCAGGTGGAAGTTGGATTTTTATGTTAAAATAAAAAAAATACCTAGTTTTGATAAAATTTCGGTACTTTTCCTTTGTTTCCCATACTATTTAAATAGTTAGTAACTTACAATTTTAAACTATTTGAAATTATTGTATTTTTTAAATGTAGTTCTAGTTTTCACTCACTGGTTTTTATATTGAAATCTCAAATCTGTAGCAGTTATGTATCGCTTCTTGAATTGTCGCCTAATTATATTCTTGATACCAAGACAAAGACGTACCTATGACCATCACCAACAGATAACATTTAGTATAATCGTAAATTAGCAAAATTCTGCCAATAGTAATATTCGGGTGATCATTTGCACCGTAACATTATAAAATTTTTGATGAAATTAGTTTTGTAGAAAGTTTCAGGAAAATATTAAGATTTTACAGCAGTACTGGGATGTTTGAGACTGTTACCTGTTACGGGGTGTATTATGGCACTGCTTATTAGACGAAGTTAGAGGGTGGCACCTGGGGTCTGTCAGTGACGCTGAGCGTTGGACAAGGCACGGCTTTGGCTTGGAAATGGATCCATAACTATAGAAATAAATAAATGACAACCCGAAAACCGTCTAAAATAAACTCAAAGCTACCTTAAACGGTTTTTAAAGACCCTACGTCTACGATCGTCGTTGTAATCTTCAGTATCGCTACTCGTGTCGTTATTGTTATACTGATGACGATCACTTGTACCTGCCATTTCTACCCGTGGCAGTAAACACTTTATAATCACATATAGGTAATCAGCACAACTGTAAATGTCTTTGGAACCTATCCAGTGCATACGCTATTGTAACAAAAATAGTCAAGGAACTGTCAAGTACACTTCACCGTTGTGAAGTTTGTCAGTTTTCAAATGTTGTGCAATTTCATGACCACCAACCTTACAGATGACAACATTCAATAAAGAATGCTTCACACAGGGACGGACGGATTTTTACTTTGAACACATTATTGGCCACTTTAGTAAATTCGTTTATTATCGAGAGGTACTTAAGAAGGCGTGATGCTTATTACATCACCCAGTACGCATAGCGTGCGAGACAACCGAGGTATGAAAGTGACTTAGGAGGCCTTAACCTCCCATGTTGCAGGTTGAAGGCCATACTCCCTCGCCTGTCGTTACCTTTTACCCCTGATCACATAACAATCAGATACGCCAAGTTAATGTAAAATTTGGCAGGCAGTTTTACGCTTAGTTTGCCTTCGGTTACCAGGTGTCGCCAGCATAGCACGAGTAGACGCGACTCTAAAGTCAGAATCAGCTGATTTGTATGATTCCAAGCACTTCAGGGTCGCTTCTGCTCTTGCAATGCTGGCACCATCTGGTAACCGAAGGCAAACTAATCATAAAACTGCCTGCCAAATTTTACATTAACTTGGCGAATCTGATTGTTATGTGATCAGCTAAGGCTGGATTCCGTACTGGATATGGAACAATCGACCATCTCCAATGTATGAAAATACAAATTAAAAGAGGTGTCAGACACTCTACCCTGGAAACTTTTCTCAGCAGTTCTAGAATACGCTTTAAAAATGACGAAATGAGAAAAAAAAGGGTATGGGTATCGATGTGGAAACACTCAGCCACCTCCGTTTCACTATTGTCCTTATATGACCTCCGAGAAGCGCATTAAGTGGGTCTGAAAATGAATTACATAAAAACGAAAATGAAGTCGATGGAACCCAAATCGATCTGTTTGAGAAATATAAGTATCTTGGCCACGAACTGGAAACAAATAGAGACAACCAAACAGCTGAATTAACAATAAGAATAACATTAAACTGGGCAGAGTACGGTAAGCGCCGGGACATATTCAAGATCAACGCCCTGAAAAGAAGAGCTTTCAACCAGTGCGTCTTACCGGTACTTACCAGCACCACTAACCCTCACCAGAACATCAGCAATGAAATTTCAGAGAACACAACGAAAAATGGAAAGATCAATGCTGGGCTTTATCTTAAAGGATAGGGTTAGGATTGAAGAAATTCGCAGAAGAACGGAAGACATCAGAAGACGCATTGCCACAGCGAAATGCAGATGGGAAGGGCGTGTAGCAAGGCAAGATGACGGCAGATGGACAAAGAAACTTCTTGAATGTGTCCGAGAACTGATAAAACAAACCAGGGAAGACGATGGACTGACGAATCTGTACGAACTGGATGGCGAATGCTTGGGATGGGGAAAACTGGAACTGTAAGCGCCTGGTGGATGTCCACCACAGGACAAGACAGAGCTGAATAATGATGAATGTGTAGGAAAGAGACGCACAATATTTCCGTGACTTTAAACATGTGGTGAGAATGCCCACCATTATTGTTGGATTATGTAAATGTAGCAATTTTTGTTCCTCAGCTTATAACTTTAATTTTTGATATATTTAACGCCAATAACTAAAATTCTATACACTCTTTTGTAATAATTTCACTGCCGCAACCCTGGGACAAAAAGTTGTTAATCCGTCCCTGTGCAGTTCGTGATTTATCTTACATCTAAATAGGTTTGTTAATTTGTTTGTTCACTTTTTCAAGCCACTTTGGAATATACGGCGATTCTCAAGTGTAACTTACATATTTATATTCGACCCCAAAAGGCAAAAGAAATTACAGAAACAGATACAGATATTAAACAAAACTCGGAATTTACGGACAAACCATTAAGTAAATACCTACATTTAATGTTGGTATCACAATATTTCTAAGTAACTGCAACTTCAGGTCATTCCACCACCGACGTCGCTCGTTGACGTTTCATGGCCTTGGTTGAGCGGAATTGGTTGGTGTTGATGTTTAGTAAGTTTGTATAAAAAGTTAAACGTGTTTAGTCGTTTTCAAATCGTTGAAACTGTAGAACGGTGTATTATAATTGATGACAATTAGTGATTGTGACGGAAAAAGGTGCAGAGTAGTATTCTCAACTCAACTAGATCAGCTTGTGCTAAATAACTGTAAGTAAATTTATTTGGTTAACAAAGTTTGTGTTTAATATCAAAAAGAACGGACAGGAAAAAGTTTTGTTGTTTGGATAGTCATCGTGATTAACTTGGCGAAGTTACTTTTCATAATGTGAAGTTTCTATTTACTTATATTAGAAACTTTTATAGTTCTGTAACAATTGGTTAAACTAAGGAAAGAAATTTTTTTATATTTTCACTTTTTGTATGTGAACCGAACAAGTATTATTTGATTATTTCAGCTGTAACACTAATGTCGTTTGAAACTTTATATAACAAATAATCTTGAAACCTAAAAAAAGCTCCGCATGTGCTCATTAAAATAAACGAAACATTCGAAGGATCATTGTAATATGTAATAAGATTATCTGTTACCTTATATGTGCATACGTAGATTAGGATTAAAAGTATTTCCAGAAATAAATCAAACGGGAGCTGTTTTAGAAAATCTGTACGTTCTACTAACCCGAATTTCAAAGACGGAACTGAACTCTTACAATTTTTTATTTATTAGTTAGTGAAATTCTTAAGCGTTTTAGTTTTATTTTTAACTTTCAGGCTATTATTTATAGTTTAATTACCACACATAACAATTATCGTCTTATTTTGCGGTTAATGAAAGCAACAAATAATTTGAAAAAATTCGTAACTTTCACTACAAGTGTATAATCACCTTCCAAAAATCAAAATTCCGGAGAAAATATCGTCATAATTGTTTGAATTCCCATTTAACATACGCTTGTTAAACAAGGTACTGAGCAGAAAGTCCAATTTACAAAGTTTTACCAGAATTTTTATTTAAAAACTTATTTTTAACTTTCAAATAAAAGTGGAATTGTTTCAAGTAAATGATGCAATGGTATATTGACACAAGTTGACAAGTCTATTGTTATAACACCCATTCTTAAATTGAGCTGTTAATGCAAACATTTGTGTAAACAATTTACTAAGAATATTTATTTCTAAATAGTATTGCTAGATAACATTTAATTATTCTTATCGTGCTTTTTATTTAATAAGAAAATTCGAAAATGCTAAATTTAGTTATTTTTCTCCTTTGTGCAGTGAAACAATTTATGTGTAATTATGGATTTATCATCAAATCTTTCCTTATTAGTAAATAGTGCGTTATAATAGATAAAAATAAATGAAAAATCAAAGCTATTTTTGAGTTATTAACAGTTGAATTATGATTATTAACAGCTTTTGTTTGAATTCATAGCATTTGTTTAAATTCATTTGTTTGTTATTAGTGGTTTTAGAAAGATCGAAGTATGCTACATGCATATACCTAATCGAAGTGGGAAGATGTAAAAGTTGTTTTTCTTCCTTTTTGTAAGAGTAGGTCTACGACCAATTTAGTATGGTTCCATGTAACAAATACGACTTGTAGTCAACTCACTTTTTTTATCATATTTTCCTTTAGTGGTAAATTGGCACAAGAAGATATTTGATTAGAAATAAGTAGGCCAGTTTCAGATTTTTTCCAGTGTCCAGTAAGTTGGAAGGAAAATATAAATATGGAAAATGACTTTAAAAAAAAGTAACTAACTTATTTCTGGCTAAGCTATTGACTAATCTGTGGTAATGATACAGTGTCAAGTTGACTAAACATGTCTTTATCTTGTGTATATATGTTTAGCTAATCACTAATTGTGGAAGCTATTTCATAGAAAGGTGCCAACTTCATTATAAACCATTGCATGAAGTTACTTATATAAAACTTTACAGAAATAAATTGAGAACTTGTGATTTGCTGTTCAGCTTTCACTTTGAGGTTGGAAGGTTGGAACTACTCTTGAGTTCGAAAATAATTTACAATTCATGTCGAAATAAATGTTTAAGCACCGTAACATTAGATTTAGCTGAACTTAATTCTTTTCAATACATTTTGAATAACCATTATCTTTTATCTTCATTCGAAGACTTTAGTTTTATGTTATTGATGTTATGCTATCATTTTGATTCGATCAAAAAATGTAGTTTTTCTGGAAAACAATGTAGTTGACCCATGCAATAATGTATACAGGGTGCCCATAATCTATCTCATTACATGGGTAACTTTCTTAATAGAAAAGATAGAGGATCGGTTAAATGGGGAAAGTTGGGCAGAATTACAAGCAGAATCTTATGCCATTTTCAAATTTGACGTATGTCATCAGCTTTTTTAAATTTTTTGAAAAAACTGAAAACCATCGATTTTTTCAATGTTGTACTGTTCCACGACCATTTACCTTAGAACTGAAGTAAAAGTAGCTTCTTGTAGATATTTTTGCGTAGAATTCGATAAAGTTACGCAAAATGTCATGGCCCGCTTGGTTTTCGAGATATAACATCAACTTGCTTTTTTTTAAATGGCAATCATAGTTGGCTGTGATCTCATTAAATAGCTTTTGTTTTTCTGATTTCATTGATATAAGGTTCGATATACTTTACTCTTTTATTTTCTTTTTAAATGCTAAAAGAAGTTTATTGGTACAATTAAGCAGCAAAATAATACACAGGTAGGCTTTGGAAACAGATGCTTCAAACAAAAACCCTGGTTGCCAATCAAACAAGTTTAATTAAATTTGAAAACAAAATTTTTATTGATAATAATATGTACTATTAATGGTTTTAAGTGCATTATTACAAAAACAGCTTGTAAATTAAATCTCCATTATGTACAAAAATTTCAATTTCATATTAAATGTTCAAAATGGCCCCGTTAACCTGTATGCACATTTGACATCTTCTAACCATCTCTCTATGCACTCTTTCCAAACTGTCAGGTCGAATTCTTCTTATAACTAATGTAAAGCTGATCTCGCCTCTCGACAGTAAGATGAGGATTATTTTCAGACCAATAGATGTGATTGTGCCTATTAAATATGCCGTTGTTGGTAAATTTTGCCTCGTCAGTAAATGAAATACCGCGTGAAAAATTTGGGTTGTTGCCCGTTTCTCGTAAAAACCATCTAGCATAATGCAATCTTCTTTCTGAGTCGCCAGCATACAAGGTACATATTTCCAATATGAGATTTAAATGGCTTGAACTGATTTTGTTTTAAAATTAAAAGAGCTTTTTCTGCAGAAATAGCACACTCACTTGCAATTTCACGGGTAGATGTTGTTGGTTTGTAATTTACATATGCCAAAACTCTTTCTCGTCTTCTTGTTTAAACTTTTGCTTTTCATCATTCGGTTTCATAAATGACCCATATTGTTTTAAATTGTTTTCTAATTTGGAAAAAAGCCTTTTATCTGGTTGTCTTCTTTCCATATATCTTTGCGATTACATTTCACTAGCTTCATTACTGTTTCTGTTCCTAGCGTCGTAACAAAAAAGCATGTCGTTTTTCGCTTCATTTGTACACATTGCTTATTTTAACAAATTTGTCTTCATAAAATAAATCAGTAACGCAACTTAAGTAAATCAATTTGTTTGACAACGGGGTTTTTTGTTTGAAGCTTCTGTTTCCAAAGCCTACCTGTGTATTATTTTGCTGCTTAATTGTACCAATAAACTTCTTTTAGCATTTAAAGAGAAAACATGAGAGTAAAGTATATCGAACCTTATATCAATGAAATCAGAAAAACAAAAGCTATTTAATGGGATCACAGCCAACTATGATTGCTATTTAAAAAAATGCAAGTTTATGTTGTATCTCGAAAACCAAGAGGGCCATGACATTTTGCGTATCTCGAAAACCAAGAGGGCCATGACATTTTGCGTAACTTTATCGAATTCTACGCAAAAATATCTGCAACAAGACACCTTTACTTCAGCTCTAAGGTAAATGGTCGTTGAATGATATAACATTGAAGAAAACGACCTTTTTCAGTTTTTTCGAAATAATAAAAAAAGTTGATGGCATATGTCAAATTTGAAAATGGCATGAGATTTTGCTTATAATTCTGCCCAACTTTCCCCATTTAACGGATCCTCTATCTTTTATATTAAGAAAGTTGCCCATGTAATGAGATAGATTATGGGCACCCTGTATATATCGTTGAAAAGAGGCTCAAAATCACATATTGTACAGAAAAACACAGATTGCTATTAGAAAAATGTTGACGTCATTACTCAAAAAACAAATGCCTTAGAAACACGTCAATTAGATAAAAAAAAACTAGGATTTTCCCCCAAAAACAATACCTGCGATGTTATTGAATTTATTCCAAACTTTATGAACGCAGTGTGTACATAATATATTGCATATTAATAAAAATAATAAATGATAAGCCACTCTAGAATCACCACTTGTGACTCAATTTAATCCTAGAAGTAGGCTATATATTCGCAATGCATTTTTGATAAAATAGTTTTTAGAAATTAGCCCAGATTTTTACAGTTTCCAAATAAAGATT
The DNA here is from genome assembly GCA_963082815.1 of Melanotus villosus. Taxonomy (NCBI): domain Eukaryota; kingdom Metazoa; phylum Arthropoda; class Insecta; order Coleoptera; family Elateridae; genus Melanotus; species Melanotus villosus. The sequence goes on along the minus strand of OY720423.1, from coordinate 9,836,893 downwards.
GTTTTTATACCAACAATTTCTTTAGAATACGATACGAATTAATGTAAAGTTAAACCGTAATACGGTTAATTTTAATAGCAGTTAATGTTCGGAACGTTTATTTATAAGTAAATATTAATATTAATTAGCTGGAAATGAATAAATCAATCCATAATTTATTTTTTTAGCTTTTAGCTATTGACTTATTATGTGATTAATATAAATCAATTAATAATAAATCAAATCGAATCATTATCATATTTTGAAGTTAATAACAATTTATCTTTGACATTATTCATTCAATGGTCATTATTTGAACGCAAAAAATTAACTAAAGGGGGCGTTTTGTTTAGAATACAGGGTGGTCCACAACTCCGTGCTTCATCGATAGCATCTTCTCTACACAAGTGAGAGCAAAACTTTGTATGAAAAATTTGTCTGTAATTACAGGCTCTACAGTCTAAAATTATTCTGTTTTAAAGAACTAATGTGTAACTTTGTTATTTTAAATATAACAATATACGTACATACACGTTTTGATACCAGATTACTCCTATATAAATATAATAAATATGTATAAATTCGTATGTCCTGTAACTGTATATGTACAACTTTATAAATTCTATGTACGTATTCTCACCTCATGTTTAAACTTAACATAATGTTTAATTACCATGGCCCATGGCAATATTCTGCGTGTTTTCCACACATTAAAACACTATTAAGCTATATCGCTTTATATTTACGTTAAATACAACTTTAAGCATGAGGCATGAGGTGAGAAAATGGGCTTATAAAGTTTTCTTCGAATTTGTGTAACAAAGATACTATTATGGATCGAACGCGGATTCGTAGACCATATAAAGCGAATCAATTACATAATCGATAATCCAAACTAATTTAATTAATGGCATTCCAGATTAGTTGTTTAGTTGTTTCTAATTGGATTTTTTTAAAGTTTGTGTAAACAAAAATACAACAAGTTAAACATATACGTTATGTAAATGAATGCTTTGATTTCTTACTTTCCATCATTTCTACAATTGATTTTTGATACATTCTGATAGCCAGAGTGGCGCAGTGGTAGAACGTCAGGTTAGCGTCCTTTGTTCGAATCCATCTGGTGACCATTCGTCATTAGGCACCTAATTACCGACGCTCTCCTCCGAATACAGGTGTGAATACTACTCCTTCACTCAACGTGTAGGGCTAGATTAACAAGGTCGTCTTACAGATACAGTGGCGGAAATAAGTTTGGAAACATTTTACTAAATTACAATTCTTTATTCTACATACAATAATCGTATTGTATCAAGGACAGTCAGTCCAAAAGTTGAATACAGTGTTATGGAGTGATGAAAGTAAATATAAGATATTTAGAAGTGATGGGTAAAAGATACGTACGAAGACAAAAAGGTGAAAGGTACAACCCAAAATATCAAATTCCAACAGTTAAGCACGGTGGAGGTTCCGTTATGGTCTGGGGTTGCTTTTCTCGTTCTGGAGTAGGTCCAATTTCCAAATAGAAATATTCTAAAAGACGTAATGTTACCTCATGCCAAAGAAAACATGCCACTGAGATGGGCATTCCAACAGGATTAATGATCCAAAACATTAATCGCATCTGGTAAAATGGTTTTCGGAAAATAATGTCAATGTTTTGGAATGGCCGTCTCAGTCTCCAAAACATCTTTGGGTTTATGTGGACAGGCAGATAAGAGGAAAATAGATTTCTAATAAACACTCATTATACGAGTATAATTTTGCAAAATTAAGAACAAAATTTATTTACTGTAGGTATATTTAGTAAATTCCGCCATGTTGTGCATTTCCCGCGTAGAGTCTCATACGCTAATGCACCACCCTCGACACATATAATACTTAAACATTCTGCATAATTGTAACGAGATTGACGTCCATCTACGGCCTGGGCATTTGCTCATTGCTCAGTTCAAGTCTTGTCCGAATGGCGCTAGTCAACACCTTTTGACAAGCGCAAAATTTAAAGAACTGAATATGTTTTGACAAATATCACAAAAACAAGAACCGATGCTTTTCCTACAATGGCCCATCCTTACTGTCTAAGTACCGAAATTGTAAAACCTTTAAAGCAGACGAGTAAATAAAGTGCTGAACTGTCGCAAAGTTTGTATATTTTAAACCATATTTTTAAAGTAGTTTTGTTGCCTGTTAACCTAAATTAACAAACCTACTTAAATAAATCACGAATTGCACAGGGCAGTGAAATTATTACAAACGAGTGTATAGAATTTTAGTTATAGGCGTTAAATGTATCAGAGATTAAAGTTATAAGCTGAGGAACAAAAATTGCTACATTTACATAATGCAACAATAATGGTCGGTATTCTCACCTCATACTTAAAGTTAGGGCAAGGACACTAGGACAGACGAGGCGGTTTGTGACGAATCGGCCGACGATTCGTTCGCCGTTCCATAGGGCCTTACGAAAGCGCACACACGTAGCGTCGGACGAATCGTCGGTCGATTCGTCACAAATACGCCTCGTGTGTCCAAGGCCTTAACGTCACGGCAAAATTGTGCGTCTCTTTTCTACACATTCATCATCATCATTCAGCTGTCTCTTGTCGTCTGTTGGTCATCCTCCAGACGCTTCCAGTTCCAGTTTTCCCTATCCCGAGCATTTGCCATCTAGTTCGTACAGATTGTTTTGATATCGTCAGTCCACCCGTCTTCCTTGGTTTCTTTTATCAGTTTGTTCTCGAACACCATTCAAGAAGTTTCTTTGTCCATCTGCCGTCACCTTGCCTTGCTACATGCCCTACCCATCTCCATTTCGCTGTGGCATAGCGTTTTCTGATGTCTTCCGTTCTTCTACGAATTTCTTCATTCCTAACCCTTTATCCTTTAAGCTTAAGCCCAGCATTGATCTTTCAATTTTGCGTTGTGTTGTCTGAAGTTTCATTGCTGGTGTTCTGGTGAGGGTTAGGGTTTCTGCACCATACCTAAGTACCAGTACTGGTTGAAAGCTCTTCTTTTCAGGGCGATGGGTATGTTGGGCTTAAATATGTCACGGAGCTTACAATACGCTGCCCAGTCTGTTATTCTTCTTGTTAATTCAGCTGTTTGATTGTCTATTTATTTTCAGTTCGTGGACAAGGTACGTGTATTTCTCAACATCTCAACCAGATTGATTTGAGTTCCATCGACTTGTATTAGCTGACTAGGTACGAGGTTGGTCATCATTTTCGTTTTTATGTCATTCATTTTCAGACCCACCTTACGTGCTTCTCGGAGGTCAGTCTTAAATTGTCTGCTATAAGGACAACATCATCAGCGAAACGAAGTGTTTCGCCATCGATTCCCATATACCTGTTTCTTCCCATTCCGTCATTTTGAAAGCGTGTTTTAGAACTGCTTCTGGCACCTCTTTTACTTTGTATTTTCTTTGTTGTGTCCTGTATTTCACTGTTGCGTTTTCATAGGTGTTTTGAATGATATTTGAGTTTCTGTGGTCAATTCGGCACTCTTCCAGGGTCTCTAAGGTAGTTCAACTGTGTCGAAGGTTTTGTGAAAATTAACAAAGATAAGTGCCAAAGGTCTGTTATATTCTATGGTCTTTTCGATAAGGGTCTTCATACATTGCAGATGGTGGTTTGTTCCATATCCAGTCTGGAATCCAACCTGTTCTTTCGATTGGTAGAAGCCACATTTCCGCTCCAGTCTATTTGTTAATATTTGGGTACAACTTGTATGGGTGGTTGAGTAGGCTGATGGGTCTGTAATTCTCAAGATGTGTATTATCTCCTTTTTGTTTTAAAGAGTTGTTCCATTTACACGGAATAGTTACTTTGCGATTTGTTTGCTCAACAATATATCTCCGCCTAGTTTTACTGCTTCTATTTTTTCACATGTGGGTAACTAGCGCCAAAGCGGTGAGAATTAGAGTTTTCTTAGATTATATGGAAAATCAAAAAAAAAGTTACCCTGCCGACCTCGATGGCGTTAAGGTTGGCATATTTGCCTTATAAGCCAGAGATCTTGGGTTCGATTCCCTGTCCGAGTCGGTGAGATTTTAATAACGCGGTTACGAAGTAAAGCCGGACATCCTGTGCCAATAGGATGTTTGACGCAATAATTATCCCTTCCAGGGGTGAAAATTTCTTGGGTCATAGCAGTCCAAGGTATGTTAAAATTAACGGACCTTGATAGCAGTCGACGCGTGTTGAAATTCCTGGCACCCGCAAGCATAGATTTTGCCCAATATACAAACAAACAAAATCAAAAAATTGCCCAAGCCGTGGAGAGACGTCAGCTCATAAAATTAAGAAGGTCGTGACGTCGTGACCATAACATAGTAATTTCAAATGGAATTAACTTCGGAAATCATGCTATTGTATTATAGTTTATAAACATTCAGATTACCAAACAGTTAAAAATTCTGATTACGAAATACATTATGGAAACAAATAGGTCACCCACCTATGACAGCTGAAATGTTTTCTCCATATTAAGAATTCATGAAACTAGTTAACTATTGAATTAATTTTGTTTAGGATGGTGAATAGAGAAGTTACGATTAATTTCAATAGTAAACATATGTATTAATTGAAGTTGTAATCGTCTGCATACAAATTTTACTGGATTTCTGAAATTGTAGGCACATACAGGGTAGAAAAAAGTTTGAAATCAGAGCTACCCTGCTAAAACTGTTAGAAATATAGACAAAATTTGGACACAACTACTCTGATTTTTCACTATTTTCTGTACAAGATAACGGAAGATAATGAAAGTACAATGACATTTATTATTGATAACACATTAATGACAACAATATTTACCTACTGCTCTCAGTCAATCTGTATAACGGCGGCCGCCCTTCTTACTGGCCACCCGTGTGCCACCCTACATGGATTTTTTATTAGTCTTTAGGCAAAAATATTTTATTCAAATAAGGATTAGTTTGGTATTGTTATAAACTGAGCGTAACATTTTTTTTGTCAATGTATTTTTTCTCTACTAATACAATTTGTAGGATGTTTGGCAAAATAATTCCAAGTCTGAACCGGACATTGCAAAAAGTATTATGTTGCTGGTTATTAAAGAAATTATCATAGTAAGCTGTGTACGTAAGTATTTGTAAGGGTAAACGTAATCTCTTTAAAACAACTCAAGTGTTATCAATATCAATTTAAAGTCCAACATCGGAAAGACATGTTTACTCGTAATTGATTGATCTAGTCACATTAAAACCGGTATGCATGCGCTCCCACCGAGATGCTTTTGGATGGTCGAATATGACGTACATCGGCGAATAGAAATGTGCTACTGTTATTAATTCAAATTTATTTTAGAAACCGCGATATTATTTGCACTGACAGTGTCGCGAGGCTGCGAGGTTACTGGCTTACTGGCTTAGCGTGCGCGAATTACTCTACATCAAATTTTTATAAAACTCCAAACCGTCGAGGTATTTCAATTATTCGTATAAGTTCAACCTTGCAAAATACCGAGTCGTAATTATTTTTTTTTGATTTTGCCATTAACTGTGGTTTTACCAGTTTTTCACTCTTATTTTTCATAGTCAACATTTGAAGGTCTTGGATGTTGTGTTGATTTTTCAACTTAGGAAAAAGTGAGTAGATTTACAATATTTTTACGTTTCATTTTAATGATCAACTTTAGACTTTGCACTCTACCTTTACTCATTTATCTTTAACATCTCACGTGGACCCACTTGAAGAATTTGCTCTCACAAATTACGTTTGTTTACTCATACGTTGTGTAGTGTTATTTTAAGAAAAAAAAGTCCGGTTGGAGAAATCCATGCCCTACTAGCCCGTTAGAATTTATGTATTTTATATTTTACCTCTCGATGTCTAGCGAAACAAATACCATTTGGTTGTAGAACGAGATCTATCAATGGAGTTTAGCGAAACTTTTACTCCACATTACTTATTAATTGACTTACAAAATAAGTCTGTGAAAGTAGGATACGGTTAGGATTTATATACAATTTAAAATTTAAATTCTCGAGATTCGTGTACACTTCCTCATTTTTTAATTATCTTTTTAGAAATTTATATGGCTTTGGTTAAGGTTATTAACACATTATATTTTCCCGCGAGTTCAGATCTAATGCAAAATTAAAAATTAAAGGCTTTTCAGTTTCAGAAATATCTTATTTGATAAATATAGGTTTTAGCATCTTCAATGTCTGAAAATCCAAGCATACTAATTTTATAGTAGTTATTAGCGTTACTAAAGCATTACATAACGCCCAAAATTAATCCAAATTTTCTAGTCTTTGGTATTTTTTTTTGTTCACATACAATTAGGCTGTACCAACAGTAAGGAATTATTTACTTTTATACGTGTTCGTGTTTATTACTTCTCACTTAAATAATCCAAGAATAATAATTGGATAATCTCACATGGACGTGTCATAGAAAGTCGGCTGTGAAAAATGGCAGAACTGTCTGTAACATGTCCTATGTATATCAAATGTTAAGTTGTATTTGACTAGATTGTTGACAGCTTAACGAATAACGCAGTACATAATCCAACATTTTATGGGAAGCCCAATATAATTGTATATTTAGCAAGCTGTTCACGCAGGGTGTCTCTAAATTTTACCGACACACTTCTACAAGGCATTTTACAGACCTAGTTTACCTACATCCAAAAATGCACCTCTGCAAAGACACGGACAAGTAGGCCAGTTTGAGCAATTATTGTTAAATCCTTGGACGCTCTACGCCCTGGGCATTTGCTCAATTTAAGTGTTATCCGCATGGCGCTAGTCAACACCTTTTGACAGGTTGTTAATGGCGCGAAATTTGAAGGAGCAGATTATTTTTAAATAAATTAAGCGGCAACTTAACCTGTAAATACGGTTTCATAGGGCGTATGCGATCATTAATTTTGTGTTTTCCATTTGGGTGGCTCTAGTTGAACAGTTGCTATAATTTGGTTATTTATATTTGCGTTTATTGGTGTTGCTATTAGGATCTGTTTATTCTACATATTTCCCAGACAGATTTTATTTCTTAGGAATTACATTTTTGTAAGATTCGTCCCTTTAAGGAAATACTTTTAAAGTATTTTATCGAATTATGAAAATTCTATGTATAGAAAAATATCACCTCCGCAGGAATTCGAACCACTGATCTTTGGTTTTACCTGGTAATAGACACTAGATTTTACAGTTTCCAATTACTGCGAATTTTACTTAGTCTAGGAAAGTACTGAAGCTACAAAATATGTAAAGCAGACGAGTAATCTTAACCACCGTGGTTTTGACATTGTTATTATTTGTACTTCTAAATGGTGGAACTGTCACAAAGTTCGGATATTTTATACTATATTTTTTAAAGTTGAACTTGTTTTCAAGTAATTTTGTTGGCTGTTAATCTAAAATATTTACCTGTCCCATTTAAAAGCGCCAATGTGCAGAATCAAGAATTATATGACAAATTAAAACAAATGTCCAGGCCATAGAGAGATGTTTTTGTGCGTTGGTTTACGGACACACTGTATATAATGCTATGATATAATTTAAAGGTTGATGAGGGCTTTGTATTAGGAAATCTCTACAGTCGGTAATAAATATCGAAAACACTGAATTTCAAATATATACTTTCCTTCTTCTGCTAAACAACAGAGAAGTAAAAATATTAGTAATAGTAATAGTTTATTTAATTCCAAAGACCGTTCAAGAATAGTTTAGAAAACATCAAAAAAATATACATATAAAAACATATATTATGCATTGCATTATAATAAACATACAATTAAAAATCCTATCTCTAAATAGATGTATAATCAAAGATTAGTAAAACGTAGAAGGGACCGGTATAAAACGTCGATCTATTTGTTTACAAAACTACAAAGTTAGTTGTATAATGGTATATAAAATATACAAATTAAGTATAATTAATCTTTTTTTTAATTCCTCCCAAGATATAAAGCTTTTAAAGTGCTGTTTAAAGCACCCTACAGAAGTACAATTTTTAATTGAGAGTGGTAAGTGGTTGAAAATCCTAATTCCTAAAGAGTTAGGCGAATTAATAGAAATTTGATATCCATAAAATGGTATTCTAAGGTCCTCTTTGAATCTTGTGTTTATGCAGTGTACATCGTAGTTTTTCTTTTATTTGTAAATACTTAATACATAGACATAATATATATCGAAGAATAAGGATTGGGTACTGTTTAAACAACGTTCTACATGAAAACATACTATGAACCCCCGCAATGCATCGTAAAATTCTTTTTTGCGTGACAAAAACATCTGCAGTAGCAGATGTAGTACCCCAAAGAGTTATACCATAATACGAGAATCAACCAATGCATAATGCATCATAATAAGTTGTTCATTTAAAAGAACGGTTTTTAGATTTCTAAACAAGGCAGACATAGAGTTTAATTTGTTAGTTAATTCATGACAATGTTTCGACCAACAAAGATTTTCGTCGAACCAAACACCCCAAAACTTAATACTATTCCAATTGGGCCGAGGTAGAAAATTTACTGAAAAAAAAGAAAAATAATACCAACCTGGAAGAAAATGTTTGGTTGTCAAATTTTCTCCTGAAAGGAAATAAAACATAAAGAAAGAAGAATAAATAGAATTTAGTTATTATGTTTTGTATTCGAAAAAAGGTAAGGAAGAAAATAATAAACAAAGATTCGCGATTGAGTTTACCTTGAAAAAACCTGGAAGAAAACGTGGTTGATAGGTGTTCCACCGAAAAAAAAAAAAAAAGAAAAAGGAAAAATAACAACTTGGAAGAAAACGTTTGGTTGTTAAATTTTGCACAGAAAAGAAATAAAACACAAAGAAAAAAATAAATAAGAATTTAGAAGTTTTGTATTCAAAAAAAGGAAGAAAGAGTAAAAAATAATAAATATTAATAAGCATTCGTGATTGAGTTTACCCTTTAAAACCTGGAAGTAAACATGTGCTTGATAGGTGACATACTGGAAAAATAATAAAAAAGAAACATAATAAATAAGAAAAAATAATAATAAACAAGAATTCCTGATTTGTGAATTTGCCGTCAAAAAACCTAGAAGAAACGTTTGTTGTTAAATGTTCCTCCGAAAAAAAAATAATAGTAAGAAAGAAAGATATTAGATAATTATTCAGGACTGTTGGGAATGTAAATATCTTACGTTTCTAATTTGTCGGTAAATGTTTATACAGGGTGTCTCTAAATTATACCGACAGGTCATTCAGACCACATTAAGCCATTTTCATCGAATATTAAAAAATGGACCTCTGCGGAGGTACGACTAATCAAAATTTGCTCAAATTTCAAGAAGGCGAGCTCGAACAATTATTGTAAAATTCAACGATTTTAGTGTATGTTTGGTTTAAAATACAACTGACGTTCTTATGTAACAGTAAATTAGAATGTGGGCAACGTGATTACGTTTTTTACCGATAGCGCTTTTTACTACAGTTTAGTTTTTGCCTATTTTCTCGAATACTGTTGCATTTAACAAAAAATGGCAAGATACCAAAACGTTTTCGTATTAAACTTTAGATAAACTTTTGTAGCTATATTGAATCATCATTTTTCAACGCATTAATTTTATTAACCTTCAGAAACACCCATTTTGGAGATGATAAATTTTCTTGAAATTATGGAGCGAGCTTGGACTGGCAGTAGCTCCACAGAGATGCATTTGGCCCCAGAACAGTGCCCTCTGTTAATTTAGTATTATTGTGAAACTGCTATGGTCAGGTTTTCAAAACGAAACTCCCTATTTTAATTAGTTTACTGATTTTGAAAAAATTTAAAGGTACAAAAAATGGGCATTTTTTAAATATATCTGTGCATTTTCTGCATTAAAATTTTACTCCAAATAGAGAGCAGGGCTTATACAGGGTGGTCCTTAAGTTATGAGACACAGAGCGTCAGATATTTCAATGGCAAATATGTTAGAAACGGTTCATATCAAAAAAGCTAAATTCACCAATTTTTGTTAGAGTATCACGAAAACATCTTAAAGTACTGGAGAAAATTAAATTTTGACTTTGGGCAGGTTTTTGCAATGACACAAAATTTTAATTGGTTACTATTTACCACTTTTTTTTAGTTTAAAGATGCAAATGCACATTCTTCCTTTTTAACATATCCGTAAATTTTATACGAGGAACTGAACACTGAGGCAATTTTGTCCTTTATGGAACAGTCACGGGAACAGTTTGAACTGCTTTAAAATAGTCCAAAATATTCCAAAATAGTTAAAAAAATATCGACCATACGAAATACTTGAAGACCATCCTGTATACGAAGCACAAATCCTGATGTGTAGCTGTTTTAAGCTATAATTGTATTTACAACTTACTACTTTCTTTCTGAAAACATTTAAACATTGATTCACTAAATTCCTTAAGTAAAGAGATAATGTATAATAGAATAAATAAGTGTTTATTTTTCACTGTTTAAAAGTTATTGAAATCCGAAATGCTGTCTTCGCAACCTTGATACTTTTGGAAATAATAAAACTTCCATAAATTTTAGAACAAACTGGTTTGACGTGCATTTTTGGATAAAGGTAAATCAAGTCAAAATGCTTTTTGTTTAAGCAGTGACGTAGAAGTTTGTTGGTATAATTTAGACATCCTGTACAAAACAGAAACATCAAAGGATATTCAGAAACTGACTAGTTTTCATCCAGTTCAATAACATAAAAGTAAGCATACTTGTAAATAAAAGGTCTCAGGTTCGATTCTCAACCATTCACCCACTTCGGATAGATTTATATTGTAAAAAGTCTCCCTGACGAACTATTTTCAACCAATCGTTGTCCCTTGAAATGCAAAACAATCGGTAATTTTTTTGTCTTTTATTGTAAAAGGTAAAGGTATCGCAACTAAAGCCCCGCGGGGAGCATGGCCAGCCACATTAAGGGTTAAGGCTTCCTAAGTTGATTTTCATACCTCGGTAGTTTCGTACCTTCTCTATCTCCACCACTGTGTTTCGGTTCCCAATTATTTTTAGTGACTGGGTAGGCCACCCGCCGAGCACCCGACTTGGGTTTGACCCCGAGACCGTCTTCGTTGTAGTCGAATACCTTAACCACTCGTCCATTCCGGCGATCTTTCATTGTCTGTCTGTCTGTATCCGTAACCCCTTTTAAAATAATTGTCCAAAGTTGAGATGTTAGATGTTAATCGTTTTCTTTTTAGATATTCAGCTTAAAAATCGTATTCTCCTTTTTTACTTAAAAGTGAAGTTAATATTTAATTGTTACTTTCATATATTTGACATTTTTTAACTAATATTTTTTTGTGATAAATAGGATAAATGTAATACATAATTAGTTGGTAGCTAATCTGAATTAAATCAACAATTCTAATATTTAATTAACGTATGGTTTTCATCCGTTACTTGTAATCGAGAGATTCAAAGACAAAATTATGCTTTCGCTTGCAAAATCAGTATTACATTACATTTTCATTACAAAAATAGTTAGATTTATCCATAGTCTTAAAAATACAGCAAACTTTTTCCTCTAATTTGTGTAATAAAGATGCAGCCGAGCAATCACGGAATGTAAATTATGTTTTAAAAACAACCTAGTTACTAGTTAGAGTTTCATAATTTGAAAGTCTTCTTATAAGTCAGATTCACTTGAGAAGCAGCTTTTTTATTGTAAATTGATTGATGTCCATACTACTCGAAATGGGAATGGTGATAAATAATGGAATGTATAAAAATAAATAAACACGAAGTCTGTTCCTGTTTGGCGTGCTTTTGTGTATATTTAGGAGCCCCATACATATTCGGTTTGTGGGGTATCCTTTATATATCAAGCATCTTTTTATTTTGTTTAATTTTTAAGTCATATCTTAAGTTAAGTCAAAAGTGAAAGTTAAAATTATTGGGCCATATTCATAAACAGTGTTTAAAGTTAGATGATACTAATTGCTATAGCAACATATATTAATTATATTGGTTTAGTAGCTACTAAACCCCTACTAACTTTAAATACTGTTTATGAATATGGCCCATTATGTTTTTCATTGGTTTTTAGCAGTATTTTGTGTCATCTGATGATGTACCGGAGTTGGTACGAAAACGTTAATGAGTAAGATCAAAGATTAAATACATTTGTGGGAACAGACTTCGTGTGTATTTATTTTTATACATTCCATTATTTTTTATTGTAATTGTAATATTTCTCATTAATGGTTTTAAGAATTCTTCAGATAGACCGTTATTTGTCTTTAGCAAAAGTAATTTCGTATTTTGAACATATCGCTTTGGTTGTCAGATACATAAAAAAGAATTTCATGAAAAATCAGCGCAAATCAAATTACGCATAAGCAACTTTCCAATGCATAGAAATTTGCATATAATTTCCGAGTAATTACTCATTTCATAGACGTCTAGGTATAATAATTAGGTACATATTTAAGGTCGATTCAGGTTTAAAATGACATAAAATAAAGAATACTAGTTGTAAACTAATCCGTGTATTTGTAAATAATTTTTAGTATAATTTGTGAAATTTAAAAAGTCCAAATTACCAGGTTTTTACGATGAATTGGGTAAAATTTAAGTAAAATAGGTTAATATTACTACAAACTGCAATGTACGCAGTAAATTTTAAAGTCAATAATGTGATTAATTCGAATTTCAAAGTAGCTACATATTTTAAAATGCCATTTATAGTGATGAAAGCGGTACTTAAAATGTATTCATAGGAGAAGAAAGTAGGCATTTATAAATTATTACGATATAGAAAGTTGTACATCCTATAATGTTTTAGTGGTTTACTACAACAGAATAATGCATTAAAAGTTTTATTATTTATTATACTCGTATAAATTCTGTGCAGTTGAAACATTTACACAATAGGTTATTGAAATCGTGTTTTAAATTAATTTTTAACACCTAAACGAAAATGTATTTGTTTTTTCAAATATGCTCAAGCTTTGTATCAGTGGACTTATTGTTTATTCGTATTTTTTATTGTTTGCTAATTTATTGAATAATATAGGTTTGTTTAGTTTCTAGTCTGTGAAATAATGAATGTATATACGAATTATATTTCGCAACTGTACATGTTAAGAACGGTGTTTGTAGCTTGGACTATTTGTTTAAAATAGATTTCCGAAATGTTAGATCAAAGTCGATTGTGTTAAGGAAACAGGATTATAAAGACAGTGCCAAAACTGAGGTTATCAGATTTATAAATTACAGCAAGTTCCAATTATCCTTACGTTGACACTCTAACATACGTAAATGCGATAAACGATTTTATTCAGTTCGATGATTTGGTTTTTCTTGCTTTTTTATCATGTATGATGAAATCAAATACTTCCTTCTTATGTGTGTATATTCGCAGTTTAACAAAATCACTTGGTTTTAATGAATTCCCAATAATGATAAATAAATCCATTCAAGTTAGCTTTGTTAAAGATAACCTTTTATTCGTTTTGCTTAAAGTCACCGCATTAAAAAAAACTTTCAGCTTCTCGAAACTGCCATCAAAAGTTCGGTAGTAATTCTGATAGTACTAAATAAAACGTAAAGACTGCTTATACACAAAACTGAGGGCGTACCTACTTCAGCGAAAATCCAATGCAGAGCGTTTACGCAGATAAATTAATAAAAAGGGACCTACCACAGATTCTTGTTGGACACCCTAAAATGTTTCGGTGAATTATAAATTATAACAAGTTTTTTCTGTTATTAAATAGTTAATGATATTTGTTATAATTTCAATAAAAGTTTCTATTGGAAGATACAACAAACTGTACAAAGTCGTTTAAAATATGTATTCAGATTTTGTTTTAATTGGTGCCTCCATCAAATTTAAGTTAATAATTTCGTGTTATAATTTTGAATGTGCGTAATGTCATTGTATTTTGCTGTATTTATAAGTTGCTTAACATGTAGGTATAATCAAGGCGATAGGTCATATATTTGCAAATGTTGCTCTATATAACTGTTGAGGTTCAATGCGTTATATAATCATAATTTACACGTACAAAAATATTCCGTAATTTAATGCAGTGAAAGTTTTTGATGATTCAAAGCAGGTTGTTGTAATTTATTTATACACTTACGCTAAGGAAATTACATAAAGCCCTAAAACAATCAATGCTCTACTATTTTACGATTATTTCGAAACGAAATGTTTAGTAAATTTTTGGTACTATTTATCACTTGTTTTAGTTAAAGTTTAATTTAAAGATGCAAAGACCACTTAGGGACCGTTTTGAACTGTTTTAATGTACTCCAAAATATTCAGGTTGAAACAATTTGGGGCATTTTTAAATCGTTTGAAATTTGTCTAGAACTTGTTAAGGCAGTTTAGTCATTATTTAATACTAGCACAGTAAAATTTTACTTTAAATAGAGACCGGTTATACAGAGTGGTTCTTAAGTAGTAATTTTGACCACACAAATCTCTTGCTTCTGTGCTCTGTGTCTCATTCTCTCATTACAAGGAACAACCTGATGGTGTAGCTGTTTTAAGCATAAGTTATATTTACAATTTAGTACTTTCGTTCTGGCCAGATTTTCGAAATGAAACGAAACTTTAATTAGTTTTTTGGGACTATGTATCACTTGTTCTAGGTTAAAGATGCAAATAATGTGATTTTTTTAGACATATCTTTAAATTTTCTACGTTCAATGGAACAGTCTAAAAGTATTCTTAGGAACAGTTTAAACTGTTACAAACTACTCCAAACTATTTTAAAGTTGAAACAATTTGGGACATTCTTAGACAGTTGGAGGCATTCTTAAGTCGTTCAAAATAATTAAGAAAATTTAGGTAGGGCTTGTTACGGCAGTTTGGCCTGAAACTTTGTACATTTTTCTCCAAATAGAGAGCAGGGGGGGTCCTTAAATAATAGGACACTGAACATCACATACTTCAATGGCAAATATGTTAGAATCGATTATTAGTTTCACCAATTTTCTTACGAATATGTATTTCGAAAACTTTTTAAATTGCAGAAGAATTTGGATAGCTTTTCGAAATGAAACGAAATTTTAATTAATTTTTTGGTACCACGTGTAAAGATGCAAATTGCATTTTTTGGTAACATATCGGTGACTTTTTTTTATGAGGGGCTGACCACTGAGGCATTTTTGCCCTATTCTTAGGTACAATTTGAACTGTTTAAATGTACTCGAATTATTCAAATTGAAACAATCTGGGTCTTTTTAGGTAGTTTAGGGCATTTTTAAATCGTTCGAAGTGGTTAAGCAAATCAGGATAGAACTTGTAAAGGCAGTGTAACTATTACTTAATGCTATCACAGTAAAATTTTAATTCAAATAACAAGCAGGGGTTATACAGGGTGGTCCTTAAGTAATGGGGCATAGAGCATCACATACATACTTATATGGCAAATTTGTTGAAAAGGGTTCGTATCGAAAAAGTTAGTTTTACCAATTTTCTTATGAATATTTCGAAATGATTTAAATTACAGAAGAAAATAAAAAAATTTGATTTTGAAACGAAGTTTTAATTAATTCTTTGGCACTAGTTATCAATTTTTTAAATTAATAGATGCATTTTTTAACATATCGGTGATTTTATTACAAGGGACTGGCCATTGAAGTACTTGTCGTTAATGGGACAGTCTAATAGTATTCTGAGGAACAGTTTGAACTGTTTTAAAGTAGTCCAAAATATTCTAAATTTAAGACAATTTAGGGCATTTCTAGGCAGTTGGAGGCATTTCTTAAGTTGTTCAAAATAATTAAGAAAATTTGGGTAGAACTTGTTAAGGCAGTTTGATCTTTGTTATTCAATATTAATAGGGTGAAACTTGGTAGATTTTGTTGCAAATAGAGAGCAAAGGTTATACAGGGTGGTCCTTAACTAATAAGACACATGGCGCACCACATACTTAATATATAATTATGTATTAATATATTAGAAACGGTTCGTATCAAAAAATATAACTTCACCAATTTTCTTATGAATATTTCGAAAACCTTTTAAACTACAGAATAAAATTAAAATTGAAATTTTGACTTTGGCCATGTTTTCGAAACGAAACAAAATTTTAATTTTTTTTTGTGCTGTTGATCATAAGAAGCCGGGTAGTGGTAGAGCGTCAGGCTAGCGTTGCTCTAGTCCTTGGTTCAAATCCCCCAATCGGCAGGATTTTCCTGCAGTCTGGAGGTCGGTATCGAGTCCTGGTGACCATTCGTCGTTGAACACCAAATTAACGACGCTCTCCTTCCAATACAGGCCTAAGAGGTAAAGTAACAAGGTCTTGCAGTGTAAGTGTAGGTGTAGAGTGTGTAGGTATCAACGGCGTACCAACTTCGTAACCCGCAGAGACGGGCCGGGGTTGTGCATTGCATGCGTAAAGCCTCATACGTTAACGCACCAGCCTCGACACCGAAAGTCATAAGAGGTCACAGATAATACATACATACTGTTTATCATTTTGTTTTAATGTAAAGATGCAAATAATGTGCATTTTTTAACATATCGGTGAATTTTTTATGAGAACTGGTAACGAGACAGTCTAAAAGTATTCTTAGGGATAGTTTGGACTACTTTAAAATAGTTAAAAATATACTAAGGTTGAGACAATTTGGGGCATTTCTAGATAGTTGGAAGAATTCTTAGATCCGTTGAAATGATTGAGAAAATCTGAATAGGACCTGTTAAGGCAATTTGGTCTCTGTTCTTTAATATTAGCAGGGTGAAATTTTATAAATTGTATTGCAAATAGAGAGCAAAAGTTAATACAGGGTGGCCTTTCAATAATAGGACACAGAGCAAATATAATATTAAGGAAAACCTTGACATCATCCTGCATGTCTTAATACTATGAGAGCAATAAAGCCTGACTGTGCCGCCTCCTTGAGAAATGAACATAGTAAAAATGTGCCGCTTCATATGTACGTAAGCTTGGACTGCACTTACTTGCGTCTATTTTGATATTTTGTTTGTCGTTTTAGATTAAGCTCGTTGTGTTGAGCTAAATGGCAAATTATCCCATAACAATAAACAATAATTGCATTCATTAAGCTTAGATAACGTATTCAAGTAAGTTAAATAACTGATGTAGAAGATTATGAAGGCTTTTCAATGAGAAAAGGCGAAAAATTAAACTTATATAAGGCAAACGTCAAAATGCGAAGCTAATATCACACTGAACCGCAAGACGCGTATAAGCTAAAGTTTGGCAATATCTGCCTTGGAAAGTCAATCTTCTTTGCTCTCGCTGTATTAACTTTTGGACCAAGGTAATTAATTCTAGGTAAATCGTAATATTTTAAACCACTTGAATTTACCGTCGCGCTGTGTCTCATAACTTTTAAGGATCTCCTTGTACACGATGCAAAAATCTGATATGCAGCTATTTGAAGCTTGAGTTATATTTACAACTCGTTGTCTTTCTGAAAATATTTAAGCAGGTCGTAAAGAGTAAAATGTAAGTCTGAGATTTAAAAAAATTGCTTAAATACATCCGGTTTAATTCACTTAAGTTCCTCAGTAAAGCGATAACCCGTAATAAAATAAATACATGCTTATTTTTTACTATTTACGTGCTGTACCCAAAACAGATGATAAAAATAAATATTATCGGTAGATGTTTTTTATGTTTAGTCTGTTGAAGAAACAATAACAAAATTATATCGTTTCCTGTTAGGATGAAGTTTATGAACCGATATTTTTGAAAACTACTAACCAAGTGCTAATTCGACCTAAATAGCATTGATTACTAATTGTTTCCTCTATGCTAAATAGTTGTTACAATACGGTTTATTTGGAAGATGAGTCTGTTGGGTTATCAATTTTTTTAGTAAACTTCAAATAGAAATGTTTTTTTTTAACGATAACTCCTATCAAATTTTACGCTTCCTGTCGATAATAATTTAAGTTTTTTCACAATAAAAAAAAAAAACTGAATGTCTTCTGGCAGGTACAGCATGGGTAAGCATGGTTTGCATTTAAAATTTCCAAAATTATTTACAATATAAAACGACTTCGAAAGAATATTTTTCGCAACTTGATATACAAAAATATTTGTTGAGATTTTCAAGTTTATTTGGGATTCTTAATGACCTTAATACATACAAGTTAATCCCACGCTTTACTAAAAGCTAAAAAGACAACTTTCTTTCAGTGACCAAAAGAAACAACAATCTTGTCCTAAGTAGACTTAGGTCAGGTTATTTTAAGTCAGACTGGCTGCATTGTATGCAGAAAACGTCTTAATTGATGACTACAGATTTCTTAAAATAGGTATGCAGTTAAATGCAGAGTGTAGAAAGTTTTTATCCATATTTGTATATTTTAATAATCAATTCGTATACCATACCCCAACAAATTCAAAAATTTTGTAAAAGTTGTTCTTTTTGAAAATCTTCAGAGGTTAACATTAAAAACGTGGATTGCGAAACTTGGCGAGTTGAATTTTTGACATCATTTATTGGGTTTTTATTTATTTATTTATTTATTTATTTATTTGTTTGTTTTTTATGTTTTCTTCTTCGAATTGCCTTTTTAACAGTGTAATTTAGTTTGAAAATTAAAAGTCACCAATTTCTGAACTGTTACTATATTTAACTGTCAGAATTATGCCAAACATTCAATATTCTTCTTCTTGAAGTACCATATTCGTTTCGCGAATGTTCGCTATAATTACCTTAATGGTCGCCGCTCTGAAAAGTGCACTTGTTTGACCGAACCATTGTCTCGGTTTTTTTAACCAGGATATTTTTCTTCGACCTGGTCCTCGGTTTCCTTCAATTTTCCCTTGAATGGCCAGATGCAAGATATTGTATGTTTCTGGGTGACTTATGGGAGTTTCCTGATCTTGATGGTGTTAACGATTTCTTTCTCTTTGTTCATTTTGTTCATCACCTCTATATTGGTAATTCGATTTGTCCAGCTTATTCTCAGCATCCGTCTATCTCTATAGGTATCTCGTATACCTCAAGTCTCCTCAAAGTTGCCTCCGTAAGAGTCCAGGATTCTACTCCGTAAAGGAGTATTGAGAGAACATAACATCGGGTTATTCTTGTTCAATTCTTGATCTTATCGCAATTGAGTGATCCCAATCTGTTCAAGATATTTAAATTTGTGGACTCTTTCTAGTTGTTTCGTTCCAATCCACAGATCCGCGTTTCTGATGGGTTGTTTGCTTATAACAGTTATAACCATAAATTTGGTCTTTTTGGTATTAAGATTGAGGCTATATTTTTTTGTTACATTCACTGACTACTTGATCAAGGAGAAGTTGTAGTCCTTCAATAATATCCGCTAAAAGAACAGTATCGTCTGCGTAGCGTATGTTATTTACCATTATTCCATTTATTTTTATTCCTTCCATATAGGTTAAAAAGTAGCGGCGATACAATGACAATGCAACCTTGTCTTACGCCTCATTTAATTAATATACGTATCTTCAGTGGTACTACCGTCTATTTTTAGATTTGCCTTTTGTTGCCAGTAAAGGTTGGCAATGCAGCGCAAGTCCTTATCGTCAATATTAGTTGTTTTCAGTATTTGAATCATCTTTTGGTGTTGCACTCTATCAAACGCCTTCTCAAAGCCCAGAAAGCACATAAATACATTGCAGTTATTATCTGAACGGTAAAAAGTGCTGCTCTGGTTCCTAAGCCGTTAGGGAAGCCAAACTGAGTATCCCCAATATGTTCCTCTATTTTGGGGTAGATTCTTTGATAGATGACCCGGAGAAACAGCTTCAAAACATGACTCATCAGGCTTATCGTTCGGTGGTCACTACATTCTCTAACATTCGGTTTCTTTGGGATAGGAATAAATGTTGATTTTAGCCAGTCAGATGGGATGGATCCTGTGTCGTAAATTGCTTTTTCTTCCAGGATTTTCAATATCTCATTTGGAATTTCATCCGGACCTGTTACTTTTCGGTTTTTGGCCAATGTAGTGGCTCTCTCGATTTCGCCTTTGGTAATTGGTGGTCCGCTTATATTCTCTTGCAACCCATGGCCTCTATTTCGATCGTCTGCAAACAATTCTTCTATGTAATCCTTCCATCTTCCTATTTCAAAAATCAGATTTCCATGTTTCTCAGTGATTTTGTTGTTTTTGTTACTACGATTAATACCAGCGACTTCCTTAATTTTCGTATGTATATAAAACATGTCATGTCTTCTTTCATACTCTTCGATTTCTGCACATTCGTGGGAAAAGTGATCGGATTTTGCCTTTCTGATTTTTCGTCTTATTTCTGTATTGAGTTGTTTTGTAGTTATCGTTTCGTCCCCGAATTTTTTTTTGTCTTTCCTCCATAAGCTGTAAGATTTCCTTCCGTCATCCATTTTTTCTTTTTTCTTTGTCCTCCTACTATTACGAACTAAACTTCAATACATTGTTAACAAAAACTCCAAAACCAAACCGACTAAGAATCACAATAAAATGAAAGTGGTTATACTCGGTTTTTCATTTAATTTAAAAGATATAAATAATTAATTAATATTAGATCGATGTTTAAATAACCTAAACATTCAATTATAATTCTGGATTTTGTATCTGAAAATTTAAAATATGTAGCACACTGCATTTTATTGTTTTCAATTTGGAAACAAAAATAACAATTTAGATTTTCGAAATGAGATAATACAAAGTTCATCGAACATTTGGCAAATGCCTTATTGTTTACTCATGTAGACCGTGGCTTATCACGGTTATTTATCAATGAAGAATGGATTTCATGAGCTCGCTTGCAAGGTAAAAACTGCAAAATTCAAGGAATCGTTAGTCGTAATATAAATGCAAATTAACAATAATATCAACGTCTCTTCAAGTACCTAGTTATAATTAATTTCTACAGTGCTGTTTGTAAATTAACAAGCCTTTATTGCTTTTGCTGCTTATTAAGGAATTTAAGGTCAGACAAATAAATGGTTTGAAATTAATATGATGATAAGCACGACTAACTAAATAATCACAACGAGCAACAATTCATTAAGTAACCGAATTTAAAAGTATTTAAAGCTTGTATCTAATTACACATCATTGTGTAACTTGAACAGTTTAGTATTTATTGTGTGGTTTAACTGGTATCACGACCTTGATCGTCAAATAACTGGTTTTTAGATATGATAAGTAGATAAGAATTGCTCTGATAATAATTTATTTTAGTACCTGAACCTGCTAACTAGACTAAAGAATCTTATTCAAGGTACGTAATCAAATCTTAAAATAAGTACAAATGCGAATAATTTAAACTAATGTGCTTTAGAGTGGATTTATATCACATAATCATAGATAAAATTTATTGTTTTGTTTATGGAGCAAAAACTGTTGTTAACATATTGCAACCGAGAGTTTCCAGTCAAAATTGAGGTTTGTGTGTTATTTAATTATTTTATCTTAAACTCGTAGGTGTTAATTTCGACGAGAAAACCGTTTTAGAAATGCATTTGTTTATGTACAGGGTGTGTCTAAATCGACCGGAAAACTTAGGGAAATTACATGGTGTTATTAATTCTGCCCGCCCTGTTTTAGGGCGTTTTAGTGAGTGCAAAAGTATGTACAATGTGATTTTTTAAAAACTCAAACTCAAACTTCCAATTGTGCTCAGGAAATTACAAACAACAAACAAGATAAACAAATTAAATGTTTAATAAACTCTGCTCAGTACGAATGCCCAACGTATTAACATTGGAAATGTTTATGCGCTCGTATATTGTACAGAGTTACAAGCCACTATTTAAGAATATTTCAAATGAATGCAGACATTATTTATCAGGGCGGTGACTTCGTTAGGATGTGAATTAAGACAATAATTAAATGAGAACAAAGTTTAATTCGATAAAATACGTAAAACAGCAAAATATGAACAGAAGAGCAGTTTGAATGTTAAATATTGAATGCCCTCGTTCGGACGTGTCAATCGAGCTTCGACTCCAACTCGATAATCTCATAATAGTAAACATTTGAATTATTCGTATAAAAGTGCGTAAGAAGAATAGACAAGGTCTGCTACATTTTGAGTGGATAAAATCTCTTTATTAAACAATACCTAGCAACCTAAATTTAAAGGCACCATGATTTTCATTCTAAAATTCACGACGTCAAGGAAAGTGTGGATAAAATGTTTATAGCAACAGTGTCGTCAAGGAAAGTGTGGATAAAATGTTTATAGCAACACTTTATCCACCCTTCACGTTACAATGTTGCTTTTTTGACAATCATAACTCTTTAGCGACAAAGTTCTGTAAGCTATAAATGACGGTTTCTGTTTTAATTTTGATACCGATTACCAAGG
Source organism: Melanotus villosus (assembly GCA_963082815.1). Lineage (NCBI taxonomy): Eukaryota > Metazoa > Arthropoda > Insecta > Coleoptera > Elateridae > Melanotus > Melanotus villosus. The sequence goes on along the minus strand of OY720423.1, from coordinate 9,814,668 downwards.
TAGACTCGTAGAGTCTCTAGAGTATTAATAATTACCCTTTTCTTTGGCTACCAATTTACAAACTATATTTCTAATCAAAGTATTCAAGAAACTCTTTAATTTCTATCATTGAAAATCATTACAACTGGGTCCATTATGGCTAATTTATATTGCACATATTTTATTTTATTTAGCTAAGGGATATTTAAAAAAACAGGAAATTTTGGTTTTTTAAGATTTACAAAGTACTGATATTTAGGAAACTGTTCGCACAGGGTGTCTCTAGATTAAACCGACAAACTTCTACAAGACATATTTCAGATAAAATTAAAGCATGTTGACGTGATTCACCTATATTCGATACTCCGTGGAGATACGGCCAATCAAAGTTTGCTCCAAGCTTTAGAGAAAATTCATAATCTCCAAATTCTAGAAAGAAAGGCAAAAACTAAAGCAAGCCAAGCCAAACTTAAAACTCGGATTTAAATAACGGAAATCTCCATTAATCAGAAATTTAGACTTTATTTAAATTTATACAAATGGATTCGAATTTTGAAATTATTTTATGTACGAAATTTAAAGCTCGGAAATGAAAAGTCAACTCTCGAATATGAATTTGAAAATTCGAATTGTTTTAAGTGCTCCAATACCTGCTAATAGTGCTAATTCCTTTTAAGTTTGGATACTTTAAACAATAAAAATATAAATTAAATTTCAGTATTTAGATAGTTTTCTAAATAAATAAAAATGTTACAAGGATTAAGTCAAGTTATTGTAAACCAGAAACACCAACGTTTATACTTTATACTTGTTATTTATTAGCCTTGTAATTATACAGAGTGTTTCCTGCAAGGCATTTTTCAGACGAAATTAAAGCATTTTGACCTGATTTGCCTACACCCAAAAATGCACCTCTGCGGAGGTACGACAAATCAAAGTTTGCTGAAAACTTCAAAGAAAAATTATTATCTCCAAAAGTACAAAGGTTATGAAGGGAAATATTTTAGACACTTTAGTAATTTAAAAAGTGAAAAATAAGCACGTATTTATTATATTATACATTATCTATCTCTACTAGCCAATTTAGCGAATCAAACCAGATAACGGGTGTTCATAAACAGTCGTCATCCCAGTAGGTTTTGACTTCAGAAACGTATGTCTATTAAAATTGAGCAAAAATGCAAACATCATTATTTACAACAGCAAGTTTTATTAACTGTCAAACAATGTGTCAAAAGTAAACCAAACTGAACTGAGATTACAATAACTGTTGGAAATGGTGACCATTTTCTTGAATACACAAATTAACTCTTCGCTTCATGCTTTCAAATACATTTATTAGCACATATCTGGTGTTATTTGGTCGAACTGGTGTTGAATGCTGTTTTTCAAATCCCCCAATGTGTGTACTGGGTTTCTAAACACATTATTTTTAATGTACGGAAACACGAAATAATCCAAAGGCGTAAGGTCGCAAGAACGTGGTGGGTAAAGGTCTTTACTTATTAAACGGTCATCGAAAAATTCTCGTAAATAATTTAAAGTAACATGTGCAACGTGCGGACGCGCAGAATCCTGTTGAAAATATCCGGTTTGCAACTCGTCATCGTGGAGTTGATTTATAAACGGTTCCAGCATTATGTTCCGATAGTTTTCAGCATTTATAGTCTCTTCAAAAAATATTGGGCCTATTATTCTTCTACGACTTACTGCTAACCACAACCCTATTTTAACAGGATGCATCGTTGCTTCTCTAAAGTAATGAGGGTTTTCGGTTCCCCACATACGCATATTTTGTGCATTAATGTAACCATTCAAGTGCACCCAGGCCTCGTCTGAAAAAAATGTCTTATCGAGTACATCATTGTTGTTCAAATTTTCATTAAACCACTGGCAGTACTGAACTCTTTTCACATAATCTGGACCTAACAGCTCCTGGTACATTTGTAATTTGTATGGATGCGAGTGAATATCCTTTTTTAAAACATTGTACAAAGTTGTTGTACGAATGTCTAGTTCTTGGGAAAGCCTTCGAACTGAAGATGTAGGTCGCTCTTCGATCGCGTTTCTAACCATATTGACAACATGTTCCGTGCGAAGTCTAGGTCTTCCACCTCCCCGTTGTTTATCAGTTGAAGCAGTTTCCCGAAAATTTGCAAGTGATCTGCTCAACTGCTTCCTAAACTGATTGTGGTTAAACACTACATTTGGAAACCTCAATCTGAATTCATTTTTAGAAGCTTCGATCGAGTATTGCCATTCTCCATTTTCCAGTACTCCATTGCGAAAATAACTTTCGAGCATAAATGCTTTCTGTTGCGGCGTAAACATGATTTCAAAACTGAACAAACCTAAACGCGCTATGACAGTACTCAATGACGTTTCATAAAACTAGTTGACGTTTTCCAAGCTTCATTGTGTTGCACGAATTAATCAAAGATATAAAATTTTGTTTTTAAAGGCAACTGGGATGACGACTGTTTGTGAACACACGTTATGTTTAAGTACATTTTTTAAATCTTCAACCTTATATTTTACTCTTTGCAATTTGTTTAAGTTATAAATATAACTTAAGCTTAAACAGCTACACACTAGGCTTTTTGCTTCTTATTCTGGTTGGTCCTTGAGTGATGTGACACAGCGCGACGAGAGATTCGCGTGGTCAAAATTACTATGTACTTTAGAACCAACCTGTATAACCTCCGCTGTCTATTTAGAGTAAAATTTATAAAATTAGTATTAAATAAACTACCAAATTGCCTTAACAAGTTCTGCCCAGATGTTTTAACCATTTTGATCGACTTATGAATGCCTCCAACTGTACCAACATTTGAATATTTTAGACTACGAGGCCCGTATCCAGGGCCCCCACGAGGTCGAAATATTCTTACGACAATTGGTGAAATTAACTTCTGTTTAAAAACTATAAATTAAATTTCAATTACGTGAAATTTTGAAACTGTTTAGTAAAATAGGCAAACCTGATAAAAATCTTCACAAAATTTAATTTAAATATTTGGATAGTCTCTCTCTCTGTGTGTCTTTTCTTCTATGCGAAGAGTCGTAATCATCTTCAGTTAATTAATTTGTGGTTTGTGACGATGTTGCCCACCAGTTGTTTCCATGCCTTATGATCTTGAGCTATGTGGTTAATTTATTGTATAGGCTTCCCTATCATGGTCAATTCGTATCTTGCGGGATCTTCCACGTGGTCTGCTTCCTGCTATGGGCCCCTGAACTACCAGTTTTTCTAAGCTATTACTGTTTCTCCTTGTAAAAATTCAAGGAGTGATGCATGGTTATAAAGATTTTCAAGAAACACAATATTTTTCGAATATGTATTTCCGTTCAAGTAAAAAACTGCACCGTTATCGAGATAATTCCCTTATCTGCAGCATATCAAGATCGCTGGATTCGTCGAGCCGGACCTCATCTATGGCCTGCTCGATTTCCGGACTTTAATCCCATAGATTTTTCCTATGGGACTATTTGAAATCATTAGTTCATAACCCCCCAGTGTAAACTGAAGATGACTTAAGGAATCGGATAGTCTCCTGGTGTTTTCGAAAGAGTCCTTCAGTCAATGAGGAGAAGATTGAATCCATGCATACTATCTGGTGGTAGTCATTTTCAGCAGTTCTTGTACGTTAACAAGCTCTACATGTAATAATAATATATTGTGTTTCTTGAAAATCTTTATAACCCTGTTTCTTAGAAACGAAGCGAATTTTGAAATATCATCAAAGATATAATTATTCATAAAATAACTCAAGGAATCGCTCCTTGAATTTTTGTCGTATGTTTAACAAACACCCTGTATATTAATAATATTATGTTCGACCAGAATGGAATCGCTGGTTCTTCGATCAGTCCATGGTATTTTTAGTAGCATCCTCCAATACCACATCTCAAAGGCATCTATTCTTCGTCTGTTGTTCTCTTTGCATACCATGCATCCGCACCGTAGAGTAGAATGGGGAAAATGAGTGTTTAACGATTAACTTCGTCGTTTCCTTTGTTATTTGGCGGTCTCTCCATGCCTTTTGAAGTTGTGCCACCTATTTGAATGCGTCTGCGAATCACGTGCGAGGTATCTGCCCGATTCTTTTTGTATAAGCCCTTCATAACCTGCTATATTGTGTATTTCTGTTCTGTTATTGTCTATATAAATTGTGATTTTTGTTTTGCTTTTATTTATTTCTATGCCATATTCTGCACTAACGTTCTCTAAATCTAATTAGTCGCTCTTCTGTGGTTGCCAATAGTCAAAGTAAATAAAAATATTAAAAGAATTAAGTCAAATATAAACGAGAAACAGAAAATATTCTAGTTACTTTCAAAAACTGAATTAAATAAAAATCGATTGATATTTTTCATGAATATTTTCGAATTTGGTGCATTAAAATGGTTTAGCGCTCCAAAATTCAGGTTTATCAAGTTTACTCTGAACAAAACTGCTTGAATTAGACTAAAAAAATATTTACCTCAAAATCCTCCTTAAAAAACAGGAACAGGAAAATTATCACAAACTCCAAAATGTTAATTAGTTATCGAAGACGTCAAACCAAATTTATGCAAAGCATCTATTGTTAATTATTTATCGAAATAATTGACAAAAGATTTTATACTTATAAGTGCTACAAAAACTAAATGGCTGCCAGTTCTTGCAACACGATTTTTGGATGTATCTAGAACAGGATATTTGGAAATTAAAACGTATTGAAATTTGAAAAAGATGTAAATAAGGGCAATACAAAAGTATAAATATTTATAAGAAATACGTGTAATTATGGATGAACAGATAACATACAATTACCACTACGAATTTTCTAAATTTTATTATCTTTAATCAATTATTTCTGTAATAATCTATAAGTTCCGATTGCCCTTCATTTGATTTATTGATGAACTATGTTGATTTTATCGTACGTATCTGCCACTTATAATATAGTACGATGTGTTCATTACAAAAAAAATCGCAGCAACCCATGGAAAATTAACACATATCGGATTAAACCCGTAAAAATTGTTTCATAATGTTAATACCATAAAATATTTAGTTTTATTTTATGTTGTTGTAATACATAGTATGACGAATAAATTGTATAGGGTTGTCCTGAAGTAATGGAACACAGAGCAACAGTAGATTCGTGAGGTCAAACATTTTGTCTTTGACACCCTGAATCTCTTTTCATATTACTTAAGGTAAGTCTAGGTAAATCGTAACATTTTGGCCCCAAGTATGAATGTACTATTGGTATGTGCCCCATTACTTATGGGCCACCCTCTACTCTGTCTTATTTCTTGACCGTTATATGGGTAAAGCTAGAGAAACGGTTACATAAGCAAAGTGCAGTTTTTTTATGCGGAATTCAACGTGATATACGAGGTGCCATTAAAAAGTTATTTTCTAAAAACGAGATAATAGCTTTTATTTTTAAATTTGAAAATAGTTTTACAATCTACAATCTGTCTCTTGGAGACATTCAGTAGGCGTTTTGGCAGCAGAATACATAACTAAGACATGTAGGAAACAAGCCAATGTGAGTTGCCATTAAAATTTGAAAAATATGATTCAAATACTTTTTGGACAACTTTTTACATAGAATGAGATGCGCCACATGACAAAATACGTTTGTAAATGAGAGCGTTGTCAACATTTATTATAGAATCAGTATTATTTTACATTCTCTTTTTTAATAATACGTATTTTGTTTAATAATTTATGTTAATATTGTGTGTTCGTATTACATTTGTGATATATCGTTCGTGCTTTGTTTCATGACCATCTTGATTTAGCAATAAAAAATCTAAAAATTGATATTTCCAAATTTTTCAAATTAAACATAATATGGCTTATGATGCTGCTAAGGTGCTAAGTGCGCCTTGGACCGCGGCCTGAGAGGCCTATTGTGCTCCTCGGTGTATTCATAACACATAGGTAAGCCTGGTTCTTTAAAGAAAGCCGGGGGCTTGATTTAACATTTGAGGTTCGAGCTCCAATTCCCCAAAATATTTTATCCTGCGATTGGTTAGTCTATCGCAGTAGCAGAGTCAATGTAAAGGCGTCGGTTCATCGCCTTTGCAAATTCTGCAGAGTGCATCTTCTGCCAATTTTGTTACACTCAAGCGTTTCTTCAGATGACAGTATCCTGTCAGGATTCCTGTCATGATGTGTTGTCCTTAACTATTGTCCGGTTCGCTCCCTGGCAACAGCACATGCTATTCCACAGGTTGGCTCTGCTTCCAGAGAGTGTTTATTACTTCTAGATTTTGCCAATTTGTCGATTTGTTCGTTGCCATGTACTCCACAATGTCCTGACACTCACATCAGGTGTAGCCTGTGATCTTGGGCCGGTTGTATGAGATTTTAATGACACTCCAGTACTAGTTGGGAGCTAAAGATGCACGTAGTTAGTGCTTTAAGCCCAACTTGACCATCTATCATGATGTAGATCCGCCTATTTATATAGGACCTCCGCAGCATAACTGAGCACATGTAGGTATCGCTGTTGTTTCAACTTGAAACACAGTGGCTAAGCTGCCCAGGTTCAAGCTAACACTGTACTCTGTTTCAACTTCGAAGATGCCTATTCCAGTTCCATTTTAAATTCTGACGCCATCTGTGTACCAAATATCGCCATTTGTATGTGTAATAGGCATATTTCCTTTGCTCTAGTCTTCCTATTCCGATATGATTACCCGAGTGGTTTTCTAGAGTCAAAGGTCGGTATGATTTTATCTGAGTGCATCCTAAAGATGTAGTTTTCCTCTATTTAAAGATTTTGGTGTGCCTTCCCCGATTCCATTCGTTTTTAACAGGTATGCCCCTAGTCTTGCCTCCGTCTTTGGTACAACGTGAGGGGGGGGGGGCACGTTTAGTTGAATTTTCATGTAACTGACATATAGGCAGTCACTTTTGTATAGAGCCAGTGAACCATGCTTGGCTTTAGCCCATATGTTTTTCCAAATATTGGCTTACAGATAAAGAGAACCCTGATAGCTTTATTTGTTTCTAAATGTAATCTGTAGGTTAATTTGGTGTCAAGAGTGGCTCCCAGGTATTTATTTGGCCGTTTTGTTCAAACGTCATTGGTGTTTTGATGTTTTTTAGGCCCCTCTTATAAAGACCATTAGAGTACATTTCTCTGGATTTACCAAGAGATTTTCTGTACGACACCATCTTCGAGTGCTTTTCAGTGCAACTTGCATCCTTTCAGATAGCGTTCCCTGAAACTTCCCACTGATTAGTATGGTGATATCATCGCCACAGCCTTCAGCGTAAAAGCCTTTTTTTCCTGAGTTTCTTTAAGAGATCATCCACCACAAAGCACTACATTAGGGGTGATAGTACATCTTCCTGCAGACGCCTCGGGCTACTGATGTCCCCATGGTTATGGCTTATGTTACATCGCTGAAAAGGAACAAAATTCGATTCATGTAGGTCACACTGTCACAGCCAATTATGGTTTCCATTTAAAAAATACAACTAACCAATTACTCGAAAATGATAGGAGTTATCAAGAAATTACGTGGCCTACCTTATTCTACGTAAAAAAGCATTTGGAATTTATTTTTTGGCCAAATGTGGCAATTCTAGCCTTAAGAGTTTTTTTAATTGAATAGTTACATAAAGCAAGAGTATTACTGTAAATTAACTTTCACTACTTTACTACTTTAATTATTACCTTTGATGTATTAGCAAATAAAGACAGTCAATTGTATTATAATGTACAATACAGTTAACAATTTTGTAATAGCTTGCGAATAAATCGAACAATAAATCGATTATGCAAAAGTTAATGTCTCAATAAATACTGAATAAGTGATAAGTAAATCATCGTTTTGGAAATCATCGATTAATTATATTATTGATCAATTTCTTTATGATCAAATGGCAAATTCTGTTCGATAGTATCTAAGTTTATTTAACAATGCTTATATTATCGCAAGTATTTGTTCATGGTAAGGCCAGTTGATGAGTTGATTATTCAAAGGCATGCCATGAACACAATTTTTTGAATAATTATAATCAACTTAAACTTCATTTTAATGCAATTCATAATCGTGCCAAAGAGTTCAACTTAAATATTACTGAATATTTTCTTGCAGAAGAATCGTTAAAATGTTACACCTTTTATGGCCGGTTTTTTCACCTGATAAATTTAACTTTCAGGTTACCAAGGAAAATAACTGGAAGTTAAAATTACCAGGCTATGGAAAAACTGGCCCTTAATTTCGCATTTGCATAGCAATTTAACGTACGTTTTTACGTTCAATTATTATTAGCATTGTCACCGTAGATTTAAATAAAAAATAACAGGTTTGTAAATATGTTATTTTAAGAGGTTCAAGTTCATTGTCGTTTTGAATTGTAAGGTAATTAAACTGTGATAACGTTGAATGTTTTAAGACCTGCCTTAAACTCCGAGATTTATTCTTTTTGTGATTTTATTTAATTATTTACAGTAATAACAATATATTTTTTGATTATTTATTATGGCCAATTTCTTGTTTTTCCTGGGTGTTACGCCACCTTAGCAACTATGAAGTAGTGGTTGGTTTCAAAGTCAAACAAGTAAAACTCCGTTTTCAGACAAAATACATTTTCAATTGGAGTGGTTTTGTAATTAATTATACTACACAAATCTATTAACATGAGGTTCTTTACAAAATAAAGTATGAGCAAACAAATTCATACGAGTTGGCCATGGAATTTGGAAGTCGTGTGTATTACAATAACCCTAAAGTGATGGTTGCTGACTTCCAAATTCCATGGCCAACCCTTATGATATGAATTTCCTTTTTGCTCATGCTATAGTTACATAAACAATTATTGTTAAGGAACAGAAAGAAAATACCCTTTCTCTGTAAATGCGCGAAACCCTATATCGGTGAAACATCCCAGCCATTTAATGTTAAAATTAGAGAACGTATACATGATTAAAAATTACGAAATTGAAAAGTAATAATCATTAAATCTACTGGCATAACTCTCAAATTTTATCTAAAGAACGTAATTGAAAAGAAAGAAATTACGAAGTCTCCTGCGTTTCTAACAATCGGGCATCGAGCACACAGCAATAGATTTAGGAGGTATGTATTATTAATAATTTGTGCAAATTTAAAGGTCAGTAAAGAAATTTTTAATCTAAGTAACCCACTTACTCTTTTACGAAATCAGTTATCAAAAAATTAATTAAAGTTGACTAGATTAGGCCTACAAATTTTCTTGGCCAACTTGATGAGATTTTTCGGCTAGCTTATGCCTTTTATAATTTGTTTTGGGATATTTTGCTTCTACAAACACATACAAAAAAATTAGATGATAGATAATACAACAGAAAAATTGTAATTAAATTTGAGCACATAAAGTAACGTCAATAATTATTCATTGGTTTAACAATTAATTTGCACTTTTTTACGGTTTACAGTACATAAATGCTTCTAAACTTAACAACTATGTAAGTTAATTGTATTTTTTACGAACACGCAAAGGTCACTTTTTATGATGTGAATGTGTACATAATTTGCCGCTGGGTACTATCACTTGAAAGCATTCTATAATTACGTTCGGAGGTTCGGAGTGATAGTAACATTTAAAAAAAATGCATTCGTACCTTTTTATAATCGGGTTACCAATTTATGGTGTTGAAATGCCGGATATATTATTAACGAGGTGTATTTTGCGGTCTTAGAAACGACAGAAGAGTACAAATGGCATTTTTAATAATGGTATATATCGTCGTAGTTCAAACTGGAATATCTTATAAAGGGTGTTCAAAAGAAAACTCATATGGAATGGACTTTAATTTTATTTTTACATATGTACGTCATTTGTTACTGAAAAAATCAAATGATTAGTTATTTGAATTGGAGCTTAAAAGAGATATAACCATTACAAACCAAAATCTGCTGCAAATGATTTATTTGAACGTTCGTTATAATCGTAGTAAATATGAGAGCATAATTCCTTAACATCTGGAACTGTTAAATCGGGCATATTTTTGCCCTCCCTATTCTACAGAAAAGTTAGTCTGTTAGTCCGTCGGGGCAGCCTTAACATCCATCAGCAGCGGATATGCATGACACTTGTTATCTACCATATTATATGCTTATACGATATTACTCCCCTTGGTACTCATAATAAATATACAATGTGATTTTTTAAAAACTCAAATGCAGCAGGCCGTATTCTGACTTAATACAGATAGTTCTAAGGTTATTAAGATAGAATACGGCCTGCTGCAATTGAGTTTTTAAAAAAATCTCATTGTATGTACACGGTGTCAGTGAAACCTGGGGCACCTTAAGATATCAAAATGAAATTTGGTATATGTAATATAGGTACTCTAGAAATAAACTGCATTTTTTGATATAGAACACAACTTTCAATCACTCCCAGTTTCGCCGGAATTAATATCAACTTTGTTATTTTAAATGGAACACCCTGTATATTTATACATTTTTTTGAATCAATATAATTTTACGTATGCTAATAACAAGTCTGAAACATTTCGATGACAAAGTAAATTTTTGCAGAAAATTTTAGTTATTAATCTAGAGTCACGGCCTTCTTAGAGAAGGCCGTGCTAGAGTGCCATGACCTGCGCAAAATGAAAGTCAGGGTACCCCAGCACTCGACACAAATTGTTTCAGAACTCAGTTGTAAATTCGTTCTGACATGGACCTTTGTAGTCCACTCATCCACGTTGATTTTGGTCTTCCGCTCCGATTGTATCCATTTCATTACTAATTTGGAGAGTTGTTCTATGCTCATCCTGTCCACGTGGCTATACCACGCCAACTGCCTTCTGTGGATTTCTTGGATAATATCTGTAACGACCCTCATTATTTGGTACTCTTTCTGGTCTTGACTTACCGTCTGATCTTCGCCAGAAGTCTATTTGCAACACCAACAGCTTCCGTTCGACTATGCTCCTAAATATGGAGTTATAGACGAAGCGTTTCTTCTCTTGAGAGATGCTCTTTGGCCAGAGGGCAGAGTTCAAGCAGTCTATTATTCTTTTTCCTTTTACTGTCCAGTCGTTTCGATTTTTGTTTCCAGATACACATACTCATCCCATATCCCTATTGTTTCGTTATCATTAAGGTGAAGGTCTGTTATTGTTTCATCTTCAACACATAGACGTTTCGTTTTTTTTTAATTCACTCATAGACTGATAGATCCCACTCCTCATATTTCTTAAACAGTCTCCTAGCCGTAAATTCCAGGTCTTCCTTGTCTTGTACGGTATTAAGATAACCTGGTAGTTGGCGAAGTGCATTTCATACATATTCCCATTTCACTACACGCACTACACTCCATTTTCTGAAGACCTCATTAAAATAGATTTTGAACAATGTGGGGGACAGGCAGCATCCCTGTCTAAGTCCCTTCGTAACTACAAAACTATCTGAGACCTTATTTTTTAACTTAATCCTTGCTCCCTTGCTGTTGGTTGATGATATGGCTGTTTTATCGCTGCTATAAGAGTTCTATTTATAGTACTCTAGTCCAGGATTTGCCATAGTTTGTTAATTGGTACATTATCGTATGCCCTAGTAAGGTTGACAAACAGCAAATGAACTTACCTATTTCTTGTAACTTTCTTCTCATTTGGCCGCACCAGGCTGCAGATGTGATCAATGCAGGACGAACTTGTTGTTCAATCTCCAGAGGGGCGTATTCTTCTTCTATTAGATATTTTAGGATTTTTTCGTAGAGTCTGTTCATAGTGCTCTTGACTGAGGTGCAGCTATAATTCGTCATTCATCTCCGCTCGCCTTTTTATGGATCGGTGTTATCCACACCTCTTTCCAGGTTACTGGAATTGTTTCTCCGTTTATATATCTCATGAATAATTCCCTTGGAAATCTAGCTTTGGTGTCCCGGTTTTAAGCGATTCCGCAGGTATTCCTTCTGGTCCGCGCGCTCTTCTGTTTTTCATTTGCGATTAATATCCTTTCCTTTATGATATCCCAAGGGCTCAAGTTGCATAGATATTTTTTCTTCGTCATAAGAGACTCCCTTACATGCTCTTTCATGTTTCTATACTTCACTGAATATGTGTGTGTTCCTTTCTTCTCTTGCTGTAGCCCTTTAACAATGTCTTCCGTTTTCCATTTCCAACCTTGAATGTTCCATGTTCAAAAAAGTATTTCCTTATTTCGTTGCCATTGTCGTTTCCGTAAAGATCCATCTGGTTTCCGAGGCTGGGGTTTTTAACAAGTCGCCTCGCCGTAGCCCTCCTCTTTTACCCGGACTTGGAACCGGCTATTTTAGATGATCAGCTGCTCAATTCACCTACCGTCTCCCACAGGCGGAATTCGTAATAAATATTATTTAGCTATTTTGAATTGTTATTGCTCTTTGAGGTTAATTAGCTGCTATGGCTTGGAATTCTTTAGCGAGTCCGCCTGCAAAACAACTCTGGTTATATTGAATCCTGGCCCATCTTCACTTGCAATTGAGCATGTATTTACCGTGATTACTTCGGTCGAAAGTAGCGTAGTAAATTACCCGAACATTAAAATAGTCGTATTCTGGTATTTATAGACATAAATAATTTTCTGATGAAGGTTTATTAATTAATACTTACTGTCAATGGTTATAATTGCATCGCATATTCTTCATCGGTATTTAATGTTTATATTTAAGGAAGCTTTAAGAAGAGTAGTTGTGCAAGGAGGGTAACTACTTAATTTCTGAATACAGTATGTCCCTCTTTAAAACGCACCTTAGGAAAATTTCTGTTTCTGCCTCTGTTCGGGTTTTCGCGGTTTTAAAGGATGGGACTTATTCAGATTTTTTTCCTGAACATAGTGCACAGGGTAATCAGACAATATACCTAAGTTTTGTGGGTGTATGTATAGATTTTAAATGTAATTTCGCTGTGGTGCATTTGAAAAAGGGACACACGGTAGGTATACTTTTACAAATACGAGAAAATATTTTCATCTGCATTTTGTTTTCTGAGCTGCTACTAATGGTTCGTTCTTTATTTATTTAAGTGGCATCGCATGTATACAACAGTTTAAATTAGTTTGCCTAACCAATTCTTTGCGAATAAAGCCAATTATATGAAATTATAATTTTTCGTAATAACTCGCCAAAAAAACCGCTTGGCGAAAACCTAGTTAATCCTTCAAGCTTGAAGTTTGATGAACCTGTTATATAATTTTATTTATTAAATTGAGTATAATGCTGACATTTATAAAACACTGTGAATTATTCAATGATGAAATATTGGGTTTTCTACTACCACATGTCGTTATATCTCACTTTCAAAAAGAAGACTTACGAAATTCTAAATACCGCATTTACACATTCGCGTTCGTGTTTCGCCTCGTCACTCGCCGACATGCGCGAGTGGCATTCGCACGTTCGTCCCCACAACGCGAGGGACCGTTTTCACACTCGCCGAATGTTAAGCTCACTAAATCGAGGCGACTGGACGACGTGGAAATTGTGGCGGCATCCGCCCTGTACTTGCTAAGTGTTGACAACTATCTAGAAATTATTCGTGAAAAACTTGAAAGAAGACGTCGCCGTAGACGATGGTGGATAATGGATGATAGCATGTTATCGCAACAGAACCATATAAGTACAGGGTCCGGCAAGGAGGTATGGTGGTTTTTGAAAAGACTGTCACACTTATTTTTGAACGAATTTCAAAATTTATTTTTTTCTGACATTACTGGTACATTGCCATTTGAGAATACATAACGAAACATAAAAAAATATTCAGTTGGGAAAAATTACATTAGTTACGTGGCGTCCATTTTTGTCGAGGCATTCTTGTAGACGGGTGGCGAAATTGCCCATACTCCTTTGAAGCACGACACGCGGAATCTTTCGAATTTCTCGCGTTATTGTTTCGGAAAGGGCTTCAAGAGTACGTAGTTTGTCAATGTAAACTTGAGATTTTAGGTAGCCCCATAAAAAGTAGACAAAAGGCGACAGGTCTGGAGACCGAGGAGGCCACTCCACATCACCACGGAATGAAATCAGGCGTCCAGGGGAATGTTCTCTTAGAAAAAACATTGTTGCTCTTGCTGTATGGCAAGTCGCCCCATCTTGCTGAAACCAAACGGTGTTGAAAAATTCGAATGATTCCACGTGCCATGCTTCAAAGGAGTATGGACAATTTCGCCACCCGTCTACCAGAATGCCTCAACAAAAATGGACGCCACCTAACTGATGTGATTTTTCGCAACTGATTATTTTTTTCTTATATTCCGTTATGTATTCTCAAATGGCAATGTACCAGTAATGTATGAAAAAAATAAATTTTGAAATTCGTTCAAAAATAAGTGTGCGACAGTCTTTTCAAAAACACCATACCTCCTTGCCGGACTCTGTAGAAACTATTTTGCGAAACTATTCAACTACTAAATTTGTTTACTTAAATATATAATTTTTGAAATTTGTATTGATTTAATGATTAATTCGACTATTTTTTTGTTAGTTATAAAAAAATTATGTTTTTTTTTGTTTTTTTTACAGGCAAAGTATGGAAAACCTGTTTCTAGAAATGCTCCACTCCATTTATCAATTTAAAATGAAAAAAAACACGTGTTGTTAAACGCGCTCGTTGCGAACTGTGTAAACATTGAGTTCGCCTCGTCGCTACAAGCCTTTGACTCGTCCCCAAAAAACCGCTTCAGGCGCGAGCGCTACGAGCGGCAAGGCGAGTAACGAGGCGAATGACGAGTGAACCGATCACACATTCGCCTCGCTGCTCGCCTTGCGATTCGACTCACCATTCGTGCGAATGTGTAGATGCGCTATAAATGCATAGCTGCAATAAATTGAACACTGAACACGAACGTTCCTATTTTCTAATAAATAAATATTAAATACGTTTCAACCGGCTTTCCAACAAGTTTTCATAATTGTGTTGGTATTAAAAAAAAAAGGAGAACTTATCGCATCTTGTTTTTATGTTCGTCGTACTCGATGTTAACGCCGAAGCACACAGTGTTGGTTTTGACGTAATTGTCATTAGCTTATCAGCTCAATTGGACTGTGCATCGCATCGTTTTTGTTCTAACTTAGTAGGTTATCAGTATTTTACTATTCGATTAATTTTTTTATGTAAATACTGCTTATCTATATTTTTTTGGTTAAAAGGGCAATGTATTGTACAATTTGGTTCTTTCCTGGTTATTTTGCTTGTCATCGTATTTACGAGTATTTAGACTTCCTTATGTGATTTTTTAAGGGTGATTTTTTCAAATATTTATCTGTACGTGGCGTTCAGCCAAAGTAAATCCGTCCTTCCAGCTCCCAACTTAAAATCAAAATGACACAGGTTCTAAGCTTAGTCGACTAATAAAGTAATTTTCAAAGATTCGACTCAGTTTAGGTGAACTTGAATTAATTGCCCTGGCCGGCGAGACTTCCCAGAGCATTCCAAATGTTTCCCGAGCGTTTAAATCGACTCATAACCGACTGAGATACATACTTAGTTAATTTCAAAATTAGATCATAAGCCATCTGTTTGTTAACTATGTTACGTTTGAGCTGCCTAAACCTCTTTAGGGCCACACTTGTAGTACTTTCGAATACAAATATTAGCATAAAAATGTAAACTTTGTTAAATGGTATGATATTTGCTTAGGCACTTAACAGTAATGCAGATTTAGAATTATAAAAGGAAATACTTGACGTTTAAGATGCAGTTTCGCCGTATTGATTTAAACTGAAGAGTTGAAAAACTTCTATTTGCACAGAAACGAATTGTTGTGTTAGTCTTTATTTTGTTTATGAATAGCTATTTAGAGATGAAGTAATTTTACGAAAGGTTATTCACGAACCATAGAAACTTTCTAATCATAAGGAAATTATTCGGTTGTTAATTTTTACTGTTCTATTCTAACAAATTCTCAAGACAAATTCAATTCGTATATAAAAAGAGAAAATATTACATTTACGAAATGTTTAAATAAATAATAAATTAGTGGAAGTAATAAACTTACTAACATAGCAAGTAGTATTTAAAGATTAACTAATTTCGGTCGCTCAGAAATATGTTGCAGTTGGGTGTGTTTTGTTTTTAATTTAACTGCTGCAGTTGAGGAAAAGTAAAAAGGTATCGGAGTGTGTCCGGCAACATGGAAGGTTACGGCCTCCTAAGTCGCTTTCAAACCCGGTTGTCTCGCACGCTTATGCGAACGGGGTGGTGTGCTAAACATTACGCCGTAACCACTGCCGATAATTCAAATTTATTTATAGTATTTAAATTAAAACTGTGGGTTTTTGTAAATTATTTAAACAACAGTTATATACGAGTTTAGAAATCTAATTAGTTATAATTACGAATTTAATCAGCTTAAGTTTAGATAATTGGATGTTTTAAATTCCTTTCTGTTATTAGGCTTGAAACGTTTTAATTTTTTTACAAAATAATGTACAGTATTTCTCTGTTATTAACATTACGTTTTGAGGAAAGAAGTTAAATAAGACGAATATCAGGACAGGTGCAGAGATTCGTATTCATGTTGTAAAGAGCGTTCAAAATAAACTCACTTGCAGTAAACTTTCGCTTGTAATGCCACATCACCTTCAATTTTGTTTTTACTTGATTGATTGAATCGCGATACGTGAAGAGGGTTGGGGGAGGCCCCTAACGCTACAGCCAATTAGGCTTATTATGTTGCTCATCATATCGCTTGTTAGGCAAAAAGTTTTGTGCCCTTGATTAGGTTTAATAATCTCTTTGCCACTTCTTGTTTTGTAGAGTTTCTCGAGAGTAGGCCCCTCCCAGGAGTGCATGTCTCCATCCGGCTAGAGTCTCACCCTTAAAAATTACTACTAAGTTAAACTGAATTAAATACAGAAAAATATTCTTACATAAAAATTGTAGGAAACGTCTCGAATTCTTCAATGACGGTACTGACCATAATGAGCTCTTTCATAGCAGTTCCTTATATATAAGAAGTGAACTCCCACGCACATATGTCGAACAGAGGCATATGTGCCGTGAATCGTGCTGAGCTGTGTATTTTACAGAATTCTAGTTCATCATTTCCACAGCTGTGCAGTATCGTATTTCAGCCTCACAGCGGTCATTCGCGTGCATGCTTGGATGCCTTTATTCTTAACTCGTGCAATGACCCTGACTAACACGTCAAAGCAACGCACGTGGCGATTCCTGAACAGCGCTTCATTACAATATGGGAAACTGTTTCGTCCACCTCATTACAGAGTGTGCATATGGGCCCTCATTAAAGATGCCCATTGTTTGCATGTGTTTTCTTAGGTTACAGAGGCTGGTTATCAGCCCTATTACTAGCCTAACTTGCTCTCTGCTTAATTGCAGTCATCTGCTAATTTTGTAGATGGTGCCATTAGCATTGACTTGCTGTGTCTCGTGTCATTCTTACTATTCCAGTGGTGTTGATGTTGTCTTTTTATCCAATTTTCTAGCCAGCTGCGAGCTGTTGTCTTGGCAATTCCAAATGCTTTACTTTCAGTCTATATGCCGCCATAATAATAACTAGGGGAAGCAAGTTTAATATGGCTTCTATGGCTGCAGTTGGAGCATTCCTTTGGGGTTTGCACAGCTCCAGCTTGACTTTTCTTTGTTCTACTTTAGGCCACCACCACCATAGTTAGGTCTTACCACAGCAGTATACAACCAGTGTACCATACGTGGTTTGAGTCTCCACGTCTTATCCAGTGCATTTATTTACAATTTTGCATAAATGTGAGTTCCAAGTTAACTTTAAATCCAGGATGATACCTAGATATTTAGCCTCTTGGCTCACTTGTATTTGAGCGTTGAAGAGGTGTGACAGTGTCAGTCTGCCCATATGTTTTCTTTTTGTGAATGCAATCAGTTACATATCGTGTGTATATTTTATACAGAATTGCCTAGATAGTATGTTATCGACGAAGACGTACACGTAAGATAGATAAAATTAAACTGCACGTTAGTATAAATGCGTAGCGCCAATTTCCTGACACTTAAACAAACACTTCAGTTAATGTGCTTCAAATTTCGCAACTTCAATGAAATGACTCATTATTAAGAGCAGGGACATATGTTTGATTAACGAATGCTTATTTATATAAAGATAATCCGGGGTCAAAATTTTATTTATTTAGTATCTCTCGCCCTCACGTGTAGTTGATAACAACTGATAAGTCGTAATAATTTGTCATTTTTTTTATAGTTACAGGAACTAAAAGATAAGTTTCTACGGTTAATAGACTACGCTAAAATGTATGTGGTGTTGTAACGTTTTTAAAAATGTTTGGTTCGGTGTGTGAATTATTTATTTAACAACAATTAACAAAACGCAACAACAACTTAAGCACTAATAAACAAACACAGTAATTAATTTATTTACATCGAGAATGTCTATTTATGTTTAACCAAACGTTCAATGCACTTCTTCGCATTCTTGCGATCGCCATGAGTAGATTGTTTTTAGCGCGTTCGTCGTACGGGCTTCATATCCTACCGCAGGCTTCGATTACATTCTCGAGTATTCCATGGCGAACGAGATCATTTCAGAGTTCCTGCTGACAGATGATATTTATTCTACTTTCTTAATATCACCGAATTTCAATCATTTACAATTTAGCAATTGTTTTCGTAATGTCGAAAGCTAAGATTTTTTTTTTAAATATGGCAGGGGTGATCCACCCTCTGGTCACTCTGGTGCGAACTATTGGCCTAAAAAAGTTTCCAAAAAAACATTCTACAATAAACTATGTAATTAGTTTAGGTTAAACAATTTTCAACTGAGAATTTAAAAAATCGTTAATAATTAAAATTTGTAACCTGTAAAACTGTAGAATTTTGTTGTTTTTGTAAAAATAGGCACCTGGACAAGTAAACACATAAACAATCGTTACGAATAAATATATATTTATGTAAACCAAATTTTAAGAGTTAGTAATGGGTAAAGAATTTGCGTAAATTATGGATATAAAGAATGACCTTTATAGTGCATTATTTAAGGTAGACTAGTTTTTCAACGTAACTATAAGGACTTTGAAAAAATTCTAAGGGTTTTAATTATTCTTTTTAATTCATTTAATAAATCTTCAGTGATTTTAATTATCATAACACATATAAACACGCTATATTTTTTTCAATATATAAAATATGTTTTCTACTTTCGGCGTTTATAAATTTTTAACGAAATAATTTGCTAATAATTATCAATAAGTCAATCACTTCATTTACTTCCCTAGAGACGTAAGCATATTCTACAAATTTCTGATATTTGCATCTGTTAGATAATAAGGCAAAAGCACATCAAAATGACATCTAATCACAAAAGTTGTGTTTAAACTGTTTTTAAAGTGGCTTTTCAGGTTTAAAGGTGCTAAATCGTTTTACACGTATTAATAGAACAATTAAAAAGCAGTTCCGAGTAAGATTCGAAAACACGTTAGGTGCTATTAAGTAATTACATAATTTAATTGTTAGTTGTTAACTAATATACAGGGTGTGTTGTGTAATTTATTTTTATTACTCAAAACCGTTCCTTTCATTCTAAAAATCATCCTTAAATAATTCATTTTTGTACAATGGATTCAGTGTGACAGTGTGATAAAATCATTGTTTTATTAATTTATGCATTGCCCTTTGTGAACTTCTGGTTTTTTTAATATGCAAGTCAGTAGTCTAGTCATTCAGTCTTCACTTCTTTAATGTGTTTGTTTTAATTTATATCAACTTCTTCGCCTTTTTTTTATGAATTTGCGTTTGCTGTTTTGAAGCAGCAGGCAAAACAGTTTAGCTACTAAAACTTTGTTATTAATTCTAAAAATGTTTCATATCACTTTGGTAATAATAAATAAAATTTTATGAAATTCAAGGCTTAATAATAGTATATTATAATACAAGTGTATAAGAAAGCCTTTAAAGCACGCGCGACGGGTTTAAGAACACGAGGCGACGCCGAGTGTTTTTAGCGGCGCAAAACAAATTTCGATTTATATTTGATTGCATATTGCTTCCTCTAAATATGCAAGAAATTATTAAACTATCATTATTCAGTTACATCCACACATGTTATAATTGGTCCATCCAGTTGGTAGATCGTTTGTAGGTCAACTGTGGTTTGTTAATTTTCTTTCCAATGCTTACTTTTAATAGACACGAAATTGAAATACATTACTACTTCAGTAATGATATTTGTGGACTATGTTTTAAATTAAGGTTAATTTATTGTACAATATTTTCCTTTTTAAATCAACCACACATGTGAGGTTTAATAATGTTAGTATTATTGCTATTATTATATGCATCGGTTTAATAAATGATTTTATGCTGAGTAAAAACACCGATTGTTCTATTAAAAACTGTTTTACAAATAATTTTTAAAAAGTTGCATGTTACATACAAATATTTGCTTACATTATAAATTTTCTTAGTGTTGTATGTTAACATTACCAGAATCTTTAAATGGTTATATTTATGTATTTAAATGTTACTTAAATAGCTACTCTAACTATCGTATACGTTAACAGAATGAAGTACTTTATGATTTGTATTTGTTACAGGTAACAAATTATGGCAGAAGCACATTCTGCTGTAGCATTCTCATTCACAGTAACTCACGAAGGATGGGATGTTAATTTCGATAGGGAAGTTCTCAATCTTGTTTGGCAATCTGGTGTTAGATCTTGGAAGAAACGTATAGCTAGATTTCAGGTATGTATCTAGAAACACCGTCTAACTTTATTGTAAAAATCGGCTCTTATAAAGAAGCAATATTAAATCAGTAGATTAATTTTACATGTTTAGGAATTACTTAAACTTTCAGTTTTCTACGAGGTGTGTTCAATAGAAACCCATCTTTAGTCCATAAAAAATTTATGCAGAAATATAATTACAAATAATTACCCATTGTTTCGCCAAGGGATAGGTGCATTAATTGTGGTGGTAATTATTTGTAATTATATTTCTGAATAAATTTTTTATGGACTAAAGATGGGTTTCAATTGAACACACTTCGTATTACGGAATAGCGATAGCTTGCTTCATATACAGAGTGGTCATTCTAATTATTCTAACCTTTTGCCTGACATATAGGCAACACACATTACCAAGCACAGCACTCTGCGTATCATCATTGAATATCCAGCCCCTTTGTCTTCAAACTTGCTATTTGACATTTCTTGCCCTAAACTGAGTTACCTCCATTTGTTGAGGACACTCCCAAGATAAGTAGAACTATTAACTTTTTCTATGATTTATAATGCATACTGTGATCTTCAAGGTTAAGAGTCATCATTTTGGTTTTCTTTAAGTTGATTTTTCGACCCGCTTTATTGCTTCCTATTGTAAAAAATTTAACTTTGTTTTTGAATTGTTTCGTATCCATTTTCTAATAGGCATAAATGTCGTCAGCATATTCTAAGTTTTCCAATGTGTACCCCTTATTTTTACATGTGTTGCTAATTACATCATCTATCACAATAAAAAAAAAAACAACAATCACGGATGCGTCCTTGATGAATACCTATCTCTGAATGAAAGCTTTCAGTTAATCTCCCCCTATGTAATATGCGGCACCGGTTGTTAATGAGTGCTGCTTTTATGAAACGTATTATTTTGTCAGGGACACCTTTTTCTCCTGAGGGTTGACACCAGATGAATTCTCTACTCACAGAATCAAAAGCTCTTTCAAAGTCAATAAAAAGCAGGGATAAAGAGGACTGGTATTCTATGAACTTGTTCGCTGTAAAGGTCTTGGACCACAACTTTTATTAGATAGTTTAAAATTATTTCGTAAAATAACTTACTAGCGGTTAGTAGGCTTATCTCTCTCCAATTGGAACAGTTCTTTAGGTCTCCCTTTTTTGGTATTTTCACCATTATTGCTTCTCTCCAGTTCTGTGGGATCATGTCGTCTTGCCAAATTTTTCTAAAAAGGGGGTGCTACAACATAACATCTGCCCAAATTATATACTTTTAGCATATCTATTGTAATCTGGTCCATTCATGGTGCTTTACCTGGTTTCATCTGTTTAATTGCTTCTTCCATTTCTTGTCCTGAAGGAGGTGAAAAATCTATCTGAAGTTCTACAGTATCCTGAATATATCTAATGGTATTGTTTTAGAATTTTAGATATTCATTTAAGTACTCAACACCATCTTTCTAACTATTTTGTAACTCCTGATTTCTTTGATTATTATTTGCTTTAACCTGCCCGCTTGGTAGGTGTTTGTATGTAGTGGGTCTTTGCGAAATTAGAGGAATCGGAGAACCAATAATAGAAAGAAAGAATGGAAATATACTAATACTAGTTCGGAGAAAGCAAAGGCCAATTAGGAATAAGATTCTATGTGCTGAGATCAAACATCAAATAGAATACTTTAAAGGATTAATAAGTAGGATTGTTGCAGTCCAACTCAGAATAAACAAAGATTCCAATTACATTCCCCTACAGAAGCATCATCCGAACAGGTGAGCGATCAGTTCTACAACTCTCTGGACGAAGTGATAGAAGAGGAAAAGTAATTTTCAAAACATATTATTGTATTGGGTGATTGACAACCCATCCGAAACAACGAAGCTTAACTCTCATGATCGCACTTGACTGGGGTACCTAGCTACCTGCCTACCGCAACTCGCGACCTTCAGGGTCTATCAAGAAAGTAAATAAAAAATCTAGCAAAGAAAAACGTGACTTCCTCATTAACAAATGCAGCCCAAAATAACACACATAACAGAAAGCAATTGATCCAGGTGTTCACAGACTTCTATACAGAACTAGTTATATACCAGTAAAGTGAAGAAAAGTATTGATAACTCACCAAAACTCACTGTCCAAACAACTACAGACTTTGAAAAACTAACGGAAGAAGTGCTCCGGGTTATTCCGAAGAATTTTAAATTACGAAAAGCGACTGGCGGTTATGGAATAACCAATGATATATTAAAGTGTAGTTTAGTTAATTTGAAAATTTTAATTCTAAAATTAACAAAATAATTAAGTGAAAAAATTCCCAAACAATGGAAAAACTCTACCATCATATTACTGCATAAAAAAAATCGTAAAAGCTCAACATCCAGTGAATATAAAGTGTTCTATTGAATCAATAGATAATATACAAAATATAAGCCAAATCATTGAGAAATGTAAAGATTTTGAAAAACATAGAAAAAACTTTCGATACCATTGAACATAAAGCAATATTACATGCTCTTATGCAACAAAGTATACCTAAAAAATATACCAAAATATATCGAGGAAATAATAGAGCAAAAATAAGAACTGAGCTTGACGGACTATTCTTCAGCATACAAAGGGATGTACACCAAAGAGACCCGCTCTCCCTCAACATATTTAACAGCGTCATAGAAATGGTCTTCTTCTTCTTTATCTTTTCCCATATGCCCATAGGCGTCGGGTATGAAATGGTCTTCAAGAATCGGCGTCAGTCTATCTTAGAACTCAAAATCAGTGATAAACGACTCCCAATTAGAAACTGGACTCACTCTCAATTCATCTCATATTTCGCTGAAGCAAGCTAAGCAACTCATCCACAGACCTTCAAAGGCTAAGTCCAAACAGCTTTTTGGGTTCTGTAGAAAGCACCTTGGGATAGTCACAGGCCTCCTTACAGAAGGTCTCTTTGAAGGACATCTGCATTTGATTGGCCTTTCTAAGCCAAGTTACACATTCGGCAATGATGCAGTTGAAACCTCCCTTCATCTTCTTTTGCGATGCCATCGCCTATTTGGCGCCGGTTTTCTAGAGCCCGATGATACACGGAACGCTTCTATGGACAAGATCTTGGCCTTTGGGCTAGACGTCTGTCTGTATGAAGGCATCCTTTAGTTTGCGGCAAATGAGCAATGGGCCTAGGGCCTGAATGCTGCTACTTCACACCGCCGAAAGAAGAAGGGGTGCACACAAGAAGTCATTTATCTAGGAGAAACAATATCATTCGAGATTTGGAAACAGTGGGAAAAATACTGGTCACTAAAACTAAAATACATCTTAAACAGCAAGAAACCTATGCATCTAAAGCGTAATATGTGTATAATTCCAACGCTAACATGGCTATGATAACCAAGCTAAAAACAACATAGTTAAGAATGGAAAGGAGCATGCTTAATATCACCTTAAAAGGCAAAGTGAGATTATAAGAAATCCGAAATAGGACAAAAGCAGAAGATGTTATAGAAAAATCTAAATAACTAAAGTGATCATACGCAGATCACCTAGCTCGTTCATCAGAAGATAAGTAATAGTAAGTAGAAGACCCAGAGGCCGTTCGTTCAAAAGGGAAGATAAAATAAAAACTGGAGGAGCATTGTTAAGAACAGGCTTTTGCCCGTCAGAGGGATGATGGCTAAATACAAATACAAATAGCATAAATTACACTTCTGCCGATTTCAAATAAATTTTTTATTGCCAATATGGCCCATATTTTCACCTCATGTTTAATTACCATGGCAACGCCGCCCGTCTCTTTTCTACATATTAAAAACAGTATTGTTTTATGTTTACGTTAAACACAATTTTAGTTAGAGACGACTTTAAATACGAGGCGAGAATACAAGCCCAGTATATTTAATTTAATTCTTTAAATAGTTAAAAATATGTTAATTGTAAAAGATGAGAGAGAATAATTAACAATTTCCCGAAGCTCATTAGGAAAATATAATAGATATAAATTAAACTTGTTTTTATCACATTTCTATAATTGCTGTTTTTACCAGTGTAAATGATACTATTAGTTCGAGGTGACATGTTAGTGAAAGAGGGCTTTTATAGGAACAGGATGTCCAAATATTTATTCATCAGGGTAATTTTTTTTTGTTAGTTATAAGTTATAATAAAGGCTTTTACTCGTAGTTTGCTATGTAAAACTCCCAAGTGTAGGAAGCCATAATTTTAATACTTAATCAAGATAATGCAATTAATGGGAGTCCCTATGTTGTAAGTTTATAGTCATCAGTCATCACGTTCCGATTTGATACGGCAAGTACCGTAACATCCATACTGATATTCAGAATTTCCTCTTTTTTTATTTTTTAGTACCCAGCAATAATAACAACTGATTGCTTGGGCAGGATATCCCCACAATCAGTTTAAGTTTAAGACCCAATAAATATCTGAGAAAAAAAAACAAGAAAAAAATAATAATATGCCTTTTAACCCATTTGGCTATAAACTAACAAAAAATCAATTTTAACTTGTTTATTATTTTAATTAATTGTTACAGAATAGTGTACATAACGGTGTTTATCCCGGTCATCTATGGAGCTTATGGCTACTTATCAGTATAGTTGCTGGAATACACTTCTCAGGGTTCAAAGTGCCTTACGACCTCGTCACCAAAGTTATGCCGTACATGCGTGGGTAAGAAATCTTTTTTTGTAATATTTGTTTTAATTAATGTTAGGGCTTTCTATGGAACATGTTCTACCTGTTGTTATATTGTCTTAAATTTACACTGATGGCGGTTTGCGCAAACATTTATATAATTATTTATTGCATTTCTTGTGCATCATACGTACAAGGTGATATCAAAAAGTTCCCGGGGTAGCTCTGTAGCACGCCAACAGATGACAGCACAGGGTTGCGCGCACAGTGATAGTGAGAAGTAACGTTAAAAGACATCGCCGTTGTTAAATAGCAGCAGTCGTCGCAATGGAAGAGCCCGTCATCTCTACGGCCAAAGAAGGCGAGACAAACTCGCAGCGCAATCAAGAGCATGCTCATCTCTTTTTCGACGTCCGCGGCATTGTTCATCGAGAATTCGTCCCCCAGGGCCAGACTGTCAACAGAGAGTTCTACTCCGACGTTCTGTGGTGTTTGAGGGAGAACATTCGGGAAAGCGACCGGATCTGTGGTGCGCAAAGAATTGGATTCTCCATAACGACAACGTACCTTGTCACCTCCTGCTTCGTGAGTTTCTCGACAAACACAATATGTTATCGCTTCCGCACTCCATTACACACTGTTGCCGAGATCCAGTGGCAGTCACAAGGACCGGTGCATTGCTGCGCAATGTGACTATTTCGAAGGAAATGGTATTCAAACTTAGATTAATAAAGTACTTTTTTAAACGGAGCTAGTCTGGGAACTTTTTGATACCACCTCGAATATGGTTGAATAAATTATTTGTAGGTAATTTTTATTTTTTTAAATGCCCAGTTAAGATTAGGATGTTCGTAAATATGAGGGTTCCATGGTTCCATTCTATTGGTTCATTATTTATGTGAAGCTGGCGTATCTTATTAGTGCCAATTCTTAATGTTTTCTTTCAGAAATATGATTTCAACTCCAAGATAATCTAGCTCGCTCAGATAGTAAGTTAAGTTTAGTTTGCATATCATTGTGGGTATGAGTGAGTAAACAGATGTGATTCGCGTAATCTAAATCATGGAAGTATGTTTGTATGTTTGCTTGATGACGGTGTTTGCCATTATCCAGTCTTCTTCTTCTTCTTCTTGGCACTCCAATCCCATGGGATTATGGCCTCATTGTATGATGTTTTTTGATCATTCTTTTAATATGAGGTGGATCAATCCTTATATGCTTTCTTCTCTTTCTCCATTCACTATTTCTCTCCTTTTCCTATTTCCGCATACCTGTCTCCAGTCCTGTATTTCCATCTTCTTCAAACCATCTTTTCTGTCCATCTTATTTTAGGTCTTCCCTTCATTCTTCTTTCAGTTGACTACCATTCCATTATTCTCCTTATTATCCTTTCCATATCACTTCTCATAGCATGTCCAAACCATTGTAGTCATTTTGCTTTAATCATTTGTATGATGTCTTCTCCTTTCATTTCTTGCAATATTTCACGGTTCATTCTCCTTCTTTTTTCTCCATTGTTCATCCTAATTGGTCCTAGAATTGTTCTTATTATTCTTCTTATCAGTCTAGTGTTACATTAAACAGTAGATGTGATGAGGGACAGCCCTGCTTAACTCCCTTAGAGGTTTTTCCTCTGTACAAGACTTTGCATCTTTGTACAATTCTTTTATGATGTTAATTACTTTGAATGGGACGCCTTTTTGTTCCAGATCTACCATAGCGCTAGTGGGTTAAATGGTTTGGTTAACACGTTCGCTGCCAATCACCCCGAGTGCCGTTGTTGGCAACCCAGTGCTACATGCCGAATACGCCGTGAGTCTTAATACACAATTTGCTATTTATTTGTTATTGTTTGTCTGGCATTGCCGACTAGACTATCTGCTTGTGTCGGCATTCAGCAAATTCAGACCTTCACAACAATGCTGACACAAGCAGATATCCTAGCCGTCAATGGCCGACAAACAATAAAATAGCAAATGCGTGTATTACGCCTCACGGCATGGTCGGCATATAACACTAGGCTGCCGACTACGCCGCGACAGCGAACGTGTTTTAAGAGAATCAAAGGCTCGTTTGAATTCGACGAACGTTTACATATAGTGTGCTTCTCCATTCAATACATTGTTCAATGATTAATTGCAATGTATTAATATGGTCGATATAGGGTTTATTAAGTATGAATCCTACCTGTTCTGCTCTCATGATCAGTTCAAGTTGTTGTGATAGTCGGGAATTTCATTTTATTGATCATGTTCAATAATGTTAGTCCTCTCCAATTGTCACATTTACTAAGGTTCCCGAAGAAAATCATAAACTACAAACCTAAAGGCAAAAGAGACATTGGTCGCCCCTAGAAAAGAAGGAAAGACGTTTAATTTATGAAGTAGGAACAGGCGAATAATAGCCTAATCTCTGAATCCCTCTTTTATGATAATTTAATTATTACTCCCTCTTTCCACTCAGTGGGTATTCTCTCCGTCTCCCAGACTTTCTTGAGTAAAGGTTGTAGCATCACAGTGCAGTGTGCTGTACATGTGCTTTAATCAATTCTGCGGGTAGTCTGGCCCAGTTGCTCGTCCAATACATTTCCCTCCATTCATATGGTAACCAGAAATAACAACAGTACAGACCAAATTTTCTGTGCTTCAATACCAATAGTTCAGTGTGTGCCAACATAAATCTGGTGATTTTGAGATCAGTGAACAGAATATACACATATTTATTAATTTTGTTTGTTTTTTTATTTATTTATTGGTTCCATTTTTCTTCAGCTGTTTATTAAATAATAATTATTTGTTACAGGCAAAATTTACTATGGCAGTTAATAGCGTGCGGATTAGTAACATCGGTGTTATGGCTAGCATTTGTGTTTGCTTTGCGTTACACTTTAAAGCTTTTGCTCATGTACAAGGGCTGGATGTACGAGGCCAGGGGTAGAGGGAGAAGAATTTCTACCCCTACGAAACTGTGGTTATTAGCTGTCAAAATCTTAAGTGGCTGGAATAAACCGAAGCTTTATAGTTTTCAAGGCTCTCTTCCTAGGCTTCCACTGCCATCGTTACATGATACTATGACCAGGGTACGTTTCGCTAGTTATTCGTTAACTATATTTTATACAGGATTATTTATTGCAGTACCTGAGAAGTGTGCGACCGTTAGTAGACGATAAGAATTACGACAGAATGGTGCAATTAGCGGCTGATTTTGAAAGTGGTATTGGTATTAAACTGCAACGTTATTTATGGTTAAAATCGTGGTGGTCTACCAACTATGTTTCGGATTGGTGGGAGGAATATGTATATTTACGTGGCCGATCTCCTCTGATGATTAACTCCAACTTCTATGGTATCGATGCAATTTTAATGCACCCTACTACAATTCAAGCGGCTCGTGCTGCTTCTGCCATAAATTCATGTTTGCACTACAGGAGATTGGTTGAACGACAAGAACTCGAACCTATTCTAATTCAAGGATTGGTACCTCTGTGTTCGTGGCAGTATGAAAGAATATTCAACACAGCAAGGATACCAGGCGTTGAAACGGATAAAATCCAACATTGGTCGGATGCCAACCATATTGTTGTTTATCATAAAGGACGTTACTTTAAAGTTATTATATACAGAGGCAGAATTTTGAAACCTTGTGAGATTCAAGTGTATGTCAAGTTTATTTTTGTTAAATTCGTGTTATAGGTTTTTTTATTTGTAGCCAAATTCAGCAAATTTTAGACGATAAATCTGAGCCATTGCCCGGTGAAGAGAAATTAGCTGCTCTTACAGCTGGTGATAGAGTACATTGGGCCAATGCTAGAAGAAATTTCTTTAGTAGAGGAATTAATAAACTTTCTTTGGACTTAATTGAAAAGGCTGCTTTTGTTGTTGCTCTTGACGATATTGCTTATGAATATGATGAGGTAAGTGAAAATTAAAAAAACGTCTTTTGAGTGGGAACCGTGCCTCTGGATTGGTTTACAAGTTGAATTACTACGCCTTTCTTCCTTTAACTGAAAGAGTTTCACCTTTGGCGTGGTTGACACGTTCAGTTAACAATGGCACAGTCTCAACCCGGAGGATGTTCTTTTAACACCGACTCTAGCCGTGGAAGTCTTCAAATTTATAATTTAAAATCAAAATAACGTTTTTTCCTTTTTGATTTTAAGGTTATGATTCACATTAACATATTACTATTCGAGGTTTTATTAATTAGACTCTCAGCGCTTGAAAAACATTCATTTAATAATATATTCATCTTTCAGAGTGACCCATCGAAGTTAGACAATTATGGTAAGATTTTGCTGCATGGCAAAGGATATGACAGATGGTTTGACAAATCGTTCACGCTCTGTATAGGAAGCAATGGAAGGGTAAGTTTTACTTTTTTTTGTAGTAGATAATTCAGTCTTTATTTAGCGAGATTCAGAGTGCCTTACGATGTGTTCTATTAGTATTAATAGACGGTTACACTATAAAACTTGGGCTTGTGTTACGTCACCTTCAATCGAGCAGCTTTGTGCATCCTTTCAACTATTAAGAGATCCAATTTAAAGTCATCCTAAGATGACTATCGAATTAAAACTCATATCTTAGCTAAATTCAGTAAATGTCATGTTGATAAGCTACAAAACAACTAACACATAACCTAAAAATTTTCAATTATGGTCTTCCTCTACTTTGCTGGCACCAACATTAATACTCGCCATCACACTTCTGGACATCGCTTGAAGATTACCTACTAAATCAAGTTCGATATTGATTTTCCTAAACTCCTACCAAAACTTTCTCAAGTCTCTGGGCTCTGAGCTACTACTACTAAGTAGGGAGCATTGCAAGCTCAGAAGGCATTTACACCTAATAGGTGTGGAAGGGGACCCTACCTGCAGAATATGCGAGGAGGAGGATGAAACGATAGAACATATTCTTATGTTTTAAGCTGGAGCCAAAAAGGCTACAATACTTTGGAGTTAGAAGTTTAAGACCCGAAGAGATGGCAAATGCTGCTTACAAAGACATACTGAATTTCTTGTTTCAGTGCTAGGGGAGCTGTAACCAACCTGACCCTTTGCAAAAGTTGTGGTTGAAGCTATAAAAGAAAGAGGAGCAATAGTCATAAAATCCTTGCAGACACTACTTAATAAATGTCTGTTAGAAGGAAGAATGCCATCAAAATGGGACAACGCCAATATCATCATATTACATAAAAAAAGCTATGTAACTAATCTCTCAAATTACCAGCCCATTAGCCTGCTAAGCCACATATACTGGGTGATTCAAAAGTATTGTCATTAAATTAAATGGGTATATGCTGACCTTAATAGAAGTATATTAGAGCAAACATTTAAAGCTTATCGCTATTTTTGTTTTGAGAACCGCTGGCTAATATTAACACGATTATGTAATTTACAGGTTTCACTTTCCTCTCATATTTTTTCAGGCTTGAGACTGGCAGTAAACAATTAGTGGCATGTTTAAAAAGTGAAAAATGTTTGTTAATAAAGAGAAACTGGACTTACAAAATGTTCCTCCATTAACTTCTACACAAACACACACACACAACACAAACAAAAACTGTTTTTCAGAGCTGCTGCAGCATTTTGTGAGCTTTCCCGTAAATTAAACGTCAATTAATTCGGTTATATGATTAGGATGACCTTCCATTAAAGCATTCGAACAGTGCAGTTTGCAAGCGAAGAATGAACTGGCTAAGCTACGTCACATCACACCTGGGCTCTTATCAGTACGGACTAGAAAGACGATTGAATGTAAACTGAGCCTATTCCAGTAACCCCAAAACAATTTTGGTATTGATCTTTTTAATTTTTTTCTGAGTTTACCGTTTACTTGCGACACATGGTTTATTGAGAAAAATTGTTCTATTTCATATGCTCTACCTACTACCCTTAAAATTAATGACAATACTTTTGAATCACCCTGTATAAACTGTTCACTAAAATTCTTGCAAAATGTCTTATCTTTGAAACTGGATCAATATTAATCAAGGGAGCTGGATTTGGAACAAATGACCATTTGCTAGTGGTAAAAATGCTGATCGAAAAAAGCATCGAATACAATAAACCTCTTATGTTATGAGAAGGCGTTTGATTCGGTGAACTAAGACAAACTTTTCAGCCCTTAGATAGATTGACTCTAGATATTCCAATCTTTTAAATGATATACAATCACAAAACAGCTTCAATAACACTACATGAAGACACAAACAAATTTCGTATTAAAAGAGGGGTACAACAAGATGACACTATCTCACCTAAACGATTTATAACATTACTAGAAGACATGTATAAAAATCTCGACTGGGAAAAATTTGGTAATAACATCAATGGAGAGATGCTCAATCATCTTCGTTTTGCAGATGATCTAGTACTTATAACGGATAAACTAGATGAAGCGAAGAGTATGCTGACAACACTTGAAGATCAACTTTTCGAAAACCAGATTTGTAACAAATTTAGTTCTCAGTGGAAATATATTGGTGGGTGGAGAAAATATCGAACAGGTATCTTCATACAAATACCTAGGACACGAAATAACAATCAGAGGAAACAATCAAACCCATAAAGTTTAACGAAAAATCGGCTTAACTTGGGCGGCCTTCGGCAAACTATGTTATATCTTTGATAAATCTGATATACCAACAAGTTTAAAGAGAAACGTCTTCGATCGGTGTGTTTTACCCATACTCACATACGGAGCTGAAACGCTAACACTCACAAAAAGATCTGTATAAAAAATTCGCATAGCCCAGCGAGCAATGGAACGATCTATGCTGCGGCTGTCCTTGAGAAACCAAAGTTGCGTTCGGTTATTAATTTTGGTGTAGGTGCAAATGGTGCAGAGTGCAGTATTATTGTTCTCCCGCCTTAGATACACTACTTGCACCGGTTACACCCATCAAATAACCACAGTGCTTGAGGAGCTACACCAGCGACGCTTTACTACACCGCACTGTACAATTCCGAACGCTTACAGTTTTCGCACTTGGTGTTAAAAGTGTCAAATAACCGAACGCGACTCAAATACCCAACACTAAAATCAGAAAATGCACAAAAGTAACTGACGCAATATACATGATGAAACCGTTGAAATGGGACTGGACAGGACATATGGCGAGGTAGTGCGATAATCAATGGACCAAACGGATCCTAGAGTGGCGACCGAGAAGAGATGCTGCCACAAGCAGAGGCAGACACTAACGAGGTGGACATGTGAAAGAATTTAAGAGAGGCCTATGTCCAACAGTGGACTGCTCAGGCTGATTGATGATGTCAAAAATAGATTCAGACAATGTCATGTCATAACACATAACCTCAAAATTTACTTCAAATTACTGTCAAACGAATGTAACATTTATTGAATCTAAGTACGACTTGACTTATTTCATGACCTTCACAGGATGATTTTAATATGGATCTCTTGATATTTGTTTATATGTGTACGCAACGCCTGATTATGCTTTAATCAATGCGCACGTCAAAGATATGTATTCCGTTAGAACTATGAATTTTTGTTCATACCGAAACACATATCCGTAGATGTAGAAAAACAATCGCTTGCTTCACTTATGGTACTCTGAATCATCCAGATTTAATTGTAAAGATTATATTTTTCTAAAATACTGCTATTAATTTTCAGATTGGTTTCAACTCTGAGCACTCGTGGTATGTATTATAATTATTGGAAGTTGTTGTATTTAAAAACTGCAAAATATAATAATTCTACTCAGTTAAAATACTTTGCTCTGTTAAAGGATGTTTTTATGTGTTTGCCTTTTGTATAAAATAATTGTGAATGTCATTTTTTTGATGTTTTAGCGGTACAGAAATTTGATAATAATTGTATGTTAATAATGTATTGTAATTTTCAAATTTCAGGAATTGTGAGCATTTTCTTTATAAAAAATGTTGATGTGCAATTGTATGTTATAGGGGCGATGCAGCGGTGATGTCCCATATTTGGGAACTCGTAGTGACGGATGAGTCGTGTCTGATTCGGTAATCATAATATTTAACTGATGTAACTTTGTATATTCTTTCTTCAGGACCCTTGCACCTCCGGATTAGTACCATACCTAAGCTGTTTATATTTTGCTTCTTTGGTTTATTTTGTTTGGTTATGGTTTTGTTAATTTTGGTTATTGGTTAATCTACAGGGCTGATGCTGCCGTCGTTTGTCATTTGGGTGAATATATTATTCTCGATGATCTTGACCAACGGTAACTATTTCGTTCTGTTTGCTTATATTCCCTTTTATGTGAAACTAAAAATTTTAACTAACGTTACCTTTTAGATGAATTAACAGTTTTTGCTAATTTTATATTTCTGACTTAACTTCACTAACACATTAACTGGGGTTTCTAAACGCTTTGGATTCTGTGAAACTTAATGACGTGTGTAAATAAAAGTCAGTCATTGATAGGTATTTATCCCCCCCCCCCTTTAACTTATATCGTTTATTCCACTAATCCTTCAGTTTTATGTGTGAAATATTCTCAACATTAAACATTACGACATAAGTATAATAATAAACTTATTTAGATATGACGAAAAAGGAAACTGCGTCGGAAAACCGGAATTAACTCCACCACCACCGGTTCGTCTTCAATGGGAAATTAAGTGGGAATCTCAAGCGGCTATCGATAAGGCCGTTTTGGTGTCGAAAAATCTAATCGAAGATGTGGACCTACGTATTTACGTTCACAATCATTATGGAAAAGGTTTCGTCAAGACTTGTCGATTGAGTCCTGACGCCTACATCCAAATGGCTTTACAACTCGCATATTATAGAGATGCTGGCAAATTTAGTTTGACTTACGAGGCAAGCATGACGCGTTTATATAGAGAAGGTCGTACAGAAACGGTTAGACCTTGCAGCATCGAATCCTCCACCTGGGTTAAAGCTATGAATGACAAAAGTACCTCAGTCGAAGAGCGTGTAAAGCTTCTTCAAATTGCTTGTGAAAGACATCAGGTATGGTATTTGTGCATGTTCGAAATTGCGTTCTGTAACCAGTATTTTCGCTGTATCAGCTTTCGTTTACATTATTTATTTATATCAAGAGATCCAATATAAACTCAACCTCAAATGGCTATGGAATTAAAACTCATGTCTTAGCTAGATTCAGCATATAAAACGTATAACCTCAAAATTTGTAACGTTCATGCGGTTTGCTGGCACCAGTCACGCTCTCGCACTCCAAAACATGGCTTGATCATACTAAATCAAGTTGAATATTTTCTGCCAAACTTATAATAAATTATATGACACTTATAGGTGGCGTATCAAGATGCAATGTGTGGAGAAGGAATCGACAGACATTTATTCTGTCTCTATGTAGTTTCGAAGTACCTGGAAGTAGACTCGCCGTTTTTAAAAGAAGTGCTTAGTGAACCGTGGCGATTGTCAACATCTCAAACGCCCCATGGGCAAACAGGTCGTATGGATCTGGATAAGCATCCCAATTGTATCTCGGCTGGTGGTGGCTTTGGGCCAGTAGCCGATGATGGTTATGGTGTTTCCTATATAGTAGCTGGTGAAGATTTATTCTTTTTCCATATTTCTCATAAAAAGAGTAGTAAACAAACGGTTAGTATATATTCTTAAATAAAACCGAGATTTAATTAAAATTATTTGTTTGTAGGATTGTCACAGATTTGCAAAACACATAGAAAAGGCTTTAGCGGATATGAAGAAATTATTTGAAGAATATAAATCGTTAAACGGGACAAAGTGAAGAAATTTTTTTTAAGCATTTAACGAAATATTTTTGAAACTTAACATACATCTGTAAGATGTGATTGTTTGGTATTGGTATTGTTGGTTGTTTGCTAGGATAGGGTGTATTAATTAATTTATGCATATCATAACTTCGATTTTATTAATGAATCAGACGCACAAACATATAAACGAATTGTTATTAACTTTAGTACCGACTTTAGTTATTGTCCTAACCTCATTTTTATTTCCGTATGTGAATGCTAGCGATTTAAAAATTTCATGGACTTAAGTATTATAAGTTAAGAGTTGTGTAACTATCTTTAAGCAACTATCAATGCAATGTTTCAGATCAGATTTTATTGTTGTTGAGTACTACTGTTAAATATTTCTACAAGTGGAATTTTTTCAACATGTATTATTTTAAATAAAAATTATTAATTCGATTTTGTTTCTAATTATTATTTTACAATACATAAAACCTTACTTGATATACCTACAGTGCAGCACAATATACCGGGTGTCTCAGGTAAGACGCAACATAGGGAAACACCAATGTATTATTTTAGAAAGGATCCGCGATACTTTTGGTATGGATTCAGTGCTCAACGTATGTAGAAAGAGATAGAAATACTGAAGGCGTCTGTCATTGCGACAGGCGATTATTTCATTGTGTATTTTTTTTTATCTGTCAATTTTGACAGCACCTAAAACTGTCATTTACAATAAAAATGCGTAATTTTTTAAATCGCTGTTTCTGCATTCTGCATATTTTAAATTGAATTCGCCTTATTACAACAGCACACGTAAAGAAAACGTAAGTAAATTCTATAAGAATGTGAGGTTATGTTTACAATATTTCCTATATTCCAAGTTCCTATTCTTGTCCTGTTTCCATGCCGTTTTCGTCTTTTCGTTACAGGACAAGAATCTCGGGTGATTAGCCTAGCAATAAGGGCCCCGTTACCTCGGGTCAACTGGCCTTTGGACTATGGTTGTTTATTGTGAATAGTCATAGCAATCCTATTTCCAGGACTTCCCCCATCTGCCACCCAGGGGATGCGCTCTCTAGGAGTGAGGTCTCCCGAGAGAAGATTTAGGTCCTTTTTTTAAGCTTGTTACTAAGAACACATTAATTTTTATCTACCAATGTTATTCATTTACTCGTACCAATTTCTGACTTTCTAACTGCCGTTTTTAAATTTTTTTACTTGATCGTTTTACAACCTTAAAGGCATTGTCAACTTATGCAACATATTTAGTAAATATCAAAATACGTTAGTTAAAATACTCGTAAAAGTACCCGCATTGGTAGAATTTCAATATCTTTGATAATAACCACAATAAACGGGTAGAGATATTTCAGATCCTACGTACATGACGTCACTAGTGTCGACCTCCGGAGGCTGCTACACAACGAACATAACCTAAAAACACGCCAACATAACCTAAAAACACGGCAACATAACCTAAAAACACGCCAACATAACCTAAAAACACGGCAACATAACCTAAAAACACGGCAATATAACCCAAATTTAGCGTTGTACTTGTAGCTATGCTAGAGCTCTTACCGGCGACCGACGTAGATGACGTCATAGCTTAAACTTTTAGCTCCCATAACACGGTAACGAATTAAAATTCGGCCGTAAAATTTTGTAAAGGTGCAATACTCAGTTTACTTAATCAAATTACAAAATAAAAAAAAAATCGACTTTTCATAAGTTGACAATGCCTTTAATTAATCCTTATGTTAACCAGCCAATTTTTATTGTGTTAGTGTCTAGTTTATTTTGACATTTTGCTTTATCGATTTATTTGTACTGTTGTATTACAACCTTCTCTATAAATCTTACCTAGATTTTTATAAACTTCGGTTAGTTAATGGGAACTCGGACAACTTGGCAGTATATTGATCGTCTGTGACTGGCCAGAATTTCAAATGCCGTCTTCAACTAACCATTTTTAAATTCCATTTGGTTGAAGCTGTCAATGATAAGTGATGTTATGTAAAAGTTAATTAAATCAAGACCAGCTAAATTAAATATTACATGTTCAGGCCTTTCCACTTTATTTAGCCAAGGCGCAATTAGAAAGGACGATGTTGCCATTTGCGGTGAACCATACATTTTTTAATGGAGAAATGTATAGTTAGGGAATACGAACTATCGGAATCTGCAGCCGCGATAGAAGTTCAACATTTCGATTTGTAAACATTCCGACCCGACTGGCAACGTCTATTGGATTTGGTAAAAGTTAGGGATAGAAAACTTGAAACACGGGAGAAAATAGCAACGACAAATAAGGCCTTTTATGCAAATAAAAAACTACTCAAAAGCAAATTACTCACAAAAAAGACTAAAATAAATATCTACAAGATAATAATCAGGCCAATCCTACTATATGCAGCAGAGACAATGAGTATGACAAAAAGGAAGAAGAAGCCCTACGAATAGCGGAAAGAAAAATTATGCGTACAATATTAGGAATAGTTAAAATAACAGATGAAGAATACAGAATTAGAACAAATGACGAAATTAAACAAGTCCTAAAAGAAGATATAGTAACGAAAATAAAGCAATATAGAGTTAGATGGCTAGGGCACATTTGGAGAGCGGAAAGTGAGACATTGATGCATTCAATGCTACAATGGGATCCAGGAACGGGAAGAAGAAGTTATGAGCATATAATGTTGGTAAAATTTATTTTTTTCTGTTGAGAAAGTGCTAACTGCTAGGTAGGTACCTACTCCAGAATATGTTGTTGGAGATCTGTCTGTACGTCTAAAATTTAGATACAGTAATTATTTGCTACAAATTTGTAAATCGTGTATCACCAATTACCTTATTAATTTAATCCATTTGTCTGCTAGACTACGATCCTTGGGGAATCTAAACATTTGGAACTTTTGCTGTTCGCTGTAATGCTTACACTCACAACAAAGCACATAACCATAGTGATACTGATATGTAACAGTAAAAAAATATATGAAGGCAAAAATCTGCAGTGAAATCTTTTGTGTAATAACAAACAATACAAAAATAAAGTGAAGAACATTTTGATGATTTTTATATTTAGACGTTCAAATTAATACAGACAGATCAATAAAAAAACCAATTAGGGTAGGCTGTGAAATTGAATTATTTTGAATTGGTACTTTAGCCACATCCACAGAATGAAATTTCTGACATGCATTTAAGGTTATAAACTTTGTTTACAATAAAAATGTCAAATTACAAACGTTATAAAATGTCATTCTGTGGATGTGGCTAAAGTACCAATTCAAAATAATTTAATTTCACAGCCTACCCTAATTGGTTTTTTTATTGATCTGTCTGTACAATATGAAAAACTGCAGTAGTCTTGAAAAAGCCTGTTGTTATTAAATAAACAAACGAAAAATAATAATGACCAGCAGAAACATATGGGAAATAAACAAAGAAAATCAATAAAAACGAAGAACAAAGAAGCAAAGACCCGGCAGAAACACTTACAAATTCCGCGTGCAAATGCATTTTCAAATGTAGCATTTACGCGCCCCGAACAACCTAACCTAAATCCTTTTTAAACGCAAATCGTTTAAAAATATGATCGAATACGGACAATTTGCTCCTGTAGCAAATTTAGTTTTGCTCTGTATTATACCAAAACTGGCTACAAATACGTTAAATATCTATAATTTTTATTAGAGCCTGATTTAAAATTTGTTTGGAATTTGGAATCGGTTCGCTCGCGCCTCGCGCCATAAATCTGTGACGTCATCACTTTTTCTGTCTGTAATCCGTACGTTTTCTTAACCTTAACGCCAAGGAGAATAAACTAAGAGAGTAGAAGATTCCTAATAAACCGTTGGCAACACATACAACAGCGCCCCGACGCGCAGGTGGCAGAACTAAATTACAGAATTTAAATCTTGGCGGCAGTTTTAAATTGTGGTGGGAATTCTGTACTATTGTGTTGATTTATTCTATAAATTTTTAATTAATTTTAACTCGCAGTTAAAAAATTATTTTCATGGGAACTACTTTCTGTTATTTTAATTAAATAATGTATGTTCATGTCCATAAAAATAACTTCTTGCATTTTATTAAAATTAACTAAAAATTTACAATACCTATAGAGAATTTTACACCAGACTTACCAACAAAAACTACCTAAAATTATGATCTCACTTCAATTAAATCATGTAAAAAATACTAAAAAGAAAATCAAAGTCAGCTGTAAATACATTTATTTAAAAAAAAATGTTGTTCAGTATTCACAATCATAGTTAATAATTAACAGATATTAAATAACAAAAATAATATGTAAAACTCTGATTAAATATTATAAATTGAGTACATTTTAAAGTTTAGTAAGTAGAAATTATATTTCATGTTTGTTGATTTTAGCAACCCCCATGTTCAAAGTGGTTAGCAGGCTCTGCAACAAGGTGCATTACTATTATAATTACTTACAACAGAATTGCGAACAAAGATTGAGAAATTTTGAATATTACTCAAAATACTAGCACTTTTGGTAATAATTACCACTGCAGATTCTATTTAATTTACGAAATCCTTATTGTAACTTTAAAACCGGGACATATAAGTATCACGAAGAATGTTTTCGGGACACCGGGATTGTTTAGTGCAAACCGGAACAATCCGCTAGGGTTGCCAACACC
Source organism: Melanotus villosus (assembly GCA_963082815.1). NCBI lineage: Eukaryota > Metazoa > Arthropoda > Insecta > Coleoptera > Elateridae > Melanotus > Melanotus villosus. Next base: position 9,774,986 of record OY720423.1, on the reverse strand, counting down.
GAGTCGATGCTGACCCGAAGAAATATTATTTCAAATAATTTTCATATCTATCTGGCACGTGTGTTGTCGCTTTGACTTCGTTGTCGTTGTGAATTGCAATAGTGGCCAAAAGGAAATTCTACTAACTTTTTGTCCATGAACCCAAATAATTTTATTTGAAACCTGAAGCCCGATCGAAAAACCCGAAGTCTTCGGGTCAAAATGACGTTGTTGGCAACCCTAAGTCAATCCCGGAAAACTGTGCCGTCTGGTCACCCTAGTTGCCCTAGTATAATGTATAATCTTACCTTTAGAATATGTCACTTTTCAATAAAGTCTTCGTTTGTTGACAAACACCAAAATCAATGGCATTTCAACAGCAAATAATACCAATTCCAAAATAAACTTATTATTTATTGCATTTGAACTTATTTTTTCTGGGTTTCTCACCAATGAAACTGCAAATAAAAAGAAACAAATATTAATCTTATGGAAGGTAATATTTCGGAGACAAATTTATCACTTTTTAAACATAAAAATAACTAATAAATATAAAAATTGAAATACTTACCTATCTTTTTTAGACACGGCAGTTGTGAATATGAACTTGATGCATATTTATTGTAGGCTGAATGTTAACAAAACAAACAAGTTCGGCATTTGTAAAAACTTATTAACGGTTATTACGGTTATGTTTAATGAATGTCATTTCAAAGTTACAGCTGTCAATATTAGTTCCAATTTTAATATTAGAAGATATATGTACGCGCATGCCACCTGCACATAGCGTCGCTGTAGTCAACTTGTTTCCGCGTTTCCCTATCCAATTAATGCATCTCTTAGTTTATTATCTTTGCTTAACGCCTTAACCCTAAAAACCACTTCCACTTGTCGTTGTCGATCTGTCGAAGTGATAAAGAGTTTGGTTATCTGTGGCTATACTAGAAACTAGAACAAATTTAAAGTGACCCTGCGAATTTTTTATGTAAAATAAATCTAGTTTCAACCATTTTGTTAGATATTGCAATATCAAATGTCAAGTAAGTAAGTATGTTACAAAATGTCACATTGTTTATTTGAAAATAACACATTTAACAATTCTTAACAGAAACCCCTATACCGAAAATAAACTAATATTTCATTTATTATATTACAGACAAACAATGATTAATCATTACATCGTACCGACCACCTGCAAGTTTTATGTGAATTTGTGCTTCCGAATGGATTGACCGTTTTTATTTCCCCAACTCTTTCCAAAGCAACTGCTGAAAACAATAAATATTGACATAATTAATTTATTTAGGAATCGCCTGTCAGCCAAAGAGTGTATAAAACATACTTGATTGGATTTAGAAAACCACCATAAAACAGTCATTCTCTGCATAGCTTAAAGAAATTCATTACAAGGCGCAAGTGGCAGGTACGTTTCCACAATCTTGTTTTTAAATAATTTTCATTAACAGTCTTCTGCATGGTGTGTTTTTGTTGTTTTACAGAAAACCAGCAAAGCTATTCGTGTTCTAGGAAAAACGGTTACTCTTTCAGCAAGTCACCGAAATAACCTGCAGGTAAGTCACTAGTTACCAAACGTGGTTTGTAATACTTTTTGTGATTTGTATTATTACAGGAAATTGTATAAAAATGTCTCAAATAAATCTAAAGGCTAACTTGGAATATGATTTCAATTTGGATATCGTCAAAGAAGAAATCAAACTTGAACCCTGCTTGAACGATATAAAAAGTGAATTCGGTGATGATATCCTTTACAGTACCGAACAAAAGCATAACTTCAATGAAACTAACAGTAAAATTCGCCAGCACTCTGGACGGAGTACGAGGGAGAAAACTGAAATTATAGCGGACCAAATAAAGGTTGAAACAACTGATACAGTTAATTCTATTGACGAGGATGACCAGAATAAAAATAAAGGGAAAAGTTTTACATGTAATGTTTGTAAATTTAGAGCGACTCGTAGATCCGAACTTCAAACTCATAAAAATAATATGCATTTAATAAAAAAGCCATTTATTTGTAATGCATGTGATTATAGGACTGCTTTTAAAAGCCATTTTCAACGGCATTTGCGTATCCATACTGGAGAAAAACCGTTTGCCTGTAATTTATGTGATTACAAGAGTGTAACTAAAAGCAATCTGAGCAAACATATGAATATTCATATGGTGGATAAACCATTTGCCTGCGGTTTATGTGAATACAAAAGTGTAACTGAAAACAATCTGAACCAACATATGAATATTCATAGGGTGAATAAACCATTTGCCTGCAGTTTATGTGAATACAGGAGTGTAACTAAATACAGTGTGATACGGCACATGAAGACCCATACTGGAGAGAAACCGTTTGCCTGTAATTTATGTGAATACAAAAGTGTAACTAAAGACAATCTGAAACTTCATATGAGCACTCATACTGGAGAAAAACCGTTTGCCTGTAATTTATGCGAATACAAGAGTGTAACTACAAGCGATCTGAAAAGGCATATGAAAATTCATACTGGAGAAAAACCATTTGTCTGCAATTTATGTGAATACAAAAGTATATCTAAAGACAATCTGAAATGGCATATGAATATTCATAGGATGGATAAGCCATTTGCCTGCAATTTATGTGAATACAGGACTGTAACTAAAAGCAGTTTGAAATTGCATATGAGCACTCATACTGGAGCAAAACCGTTTGCCTGTAATTTATGTGAATACAAAGGTGTAACTAAAAGCATACTGGACCAACATATGAATATTCATAGAGGAGAAAAACCATTTGCCTGTAATTTATGTGAATACAAAAGTGTAACTAAAAGCAATCTGAATAAACATATGAATATTCATAGGGTGCATAAACCATTTGCCTGCAATTTATGTGAATACAGGAGCGTAACTAAAAGCAGTTTGAAACAGCATATGAGCACTCATAGTGGAGAAAAACCGTTTGCCTGTAATTTATGTGAATACAAAGGTGCAACTAAAGGCAATCTGAACAGCCATATGAATATTCATAGGATGGATAAACCATTTGCCTGCAATTTATGTGAATACAGGAGTGTAACTAAAAGCAGTTTGAAACTGCATATAAACACTCATACTGGAGAAAAACCGTTTGCCTGTAATTTATGTGAATACAAAGGTGTAACTAAAAGCAATCTGGACCAACATATGAATTTTCATAGGGGAGAAAAACCGTTTGCGTGTAATTTATGCGAATACAAAAGTGTAACTAAAAGCAATATGACCAAACATATGAATATTCATAGGGTGGATAAACAATTTGCCTGCGGTTTATGTGAATACAGGAGTGTAACTAAAAGTGGTCTGAAATTGCATATGAGGAATCATACTGGAGATAAACGGTTTGCCTGTAATTTATGTGAGTACAAAAGTGTAACTAAAAGCACTCTGAACCAACATATGAATATTCATAGGGCGAATAAACCATTTGCCTGCAGTTTATGTGAATACAGGAGTGTAACTAAATACAGTCTAAAACTGCATATGAGGACCCATACTGGAGAGAAACCGTTTGCCTGTAATTTATGCGAATACAAAAGTGTAACTAAAGGCAATCTGCAACTGCATATGAGCACTCATACTGGAGAAAAACCGTTTGCTTGTAATTTATGTGAATACAAGTGTGTAACTAAAAGCAATTTGAAACAACATATGAAATTTCATAGCAGAGAAAAACCGTTTTCCTGTAATTTATGTGAATACAAAGGTGTAACTAAAATTAGTCTGAATAGACATATGGATACTCATGCCGGAGAAAAACCGTTTGCTTGTAACTAAAAACAATCTGAAATAACATGAACAGGGAGAAAAATTTATGTGAATAAAAAGAGCATTTAAAATGAATACATTTTTATTATTATTGTTACCTATATTTTTTTTTTGCTTCATGCTACACTGCAGCAAACGTAAGTTATAGCCATTGCTGTTTTTGACGACGTCCTGTAAGGGATGCTTCGACGGCTCTACTATGATCAAGATGGGCAGCAGATAAATGTGGACTAGTTTTTTTTTAATATTTGTTTAAATAAGTATAGGAAGTCTTTAGAAAATACTTCATTTATTTTTCAACTTTGACGTATCGAGTCATGGTCTGTTAACTTACATAGGTTGCCTAATAACACTCAACCAATCACGTCGCGGGAGTCATTATAACGTACTCCAGTTTCCCAAATAAGCGGGAACTGTGAACTGCAGCGGGTTCATGTGACGTCACGAGGCCATCAGCTGATCACTTGTATGATAACCAACAGCTAAATTTGTATGCATCGGTTACTAATTTTACCAAATTTTAATTGCTATTGATGTTTGTGTGTCTGTATATTGCTTAGGCAATACTAGAAAGGAAGTATTACAATATCAAACCAATTTAAGATGTTTTTAACCAGATTAGTCTACATAATTTCGAAATTGCCAGTTACTTAAAATTTCCCGCACGGTTAATTGATATGAACGTAATTTAAAATTTTGTCATGAATGAGAAAAAGGATTAGGGAGCACGATATTTCCCATAGAAAGCAGTTAGAAAAAAGCTCTGGAAAACTAGGAACTAAAAATTTTGCCAGATTGTACGTAAAAAACTTGTTACGATAAATTAAAAGCTATTAAAGATAACGAGAGATTTTTTACAAAATATTAAATTAATTATTTGATTTTGTTAACTTTCAAAGTTGTCGTTCATTTTCAGTGGGATGCGTTATTGTTATTAACGATAAGATGCCATTTATCCATAATGCAAAGTTTCTACTTTTTCCGTTAATTAAGAATATCGATTTTAAAGGAAGTACATATATCCATAATAACTTAATCTTTAAAATATTTGTTTTGCATTTACATAAAATAATAAATAGCCCGTTGGCATAACTCTTTAACAAATTACTCATTGTCTTTGAACATTTAATTGTTTGTTATATAGGGTAACATACATGACGGCCCTCGCCAACATCCTGAAAAGGATGTGATACTAAGAGAAAGAAAGAGAATACTAAACAAACCTAACAGTTGCTATCTGTTGTAATACACAACACCTGGAAGCCTAAATAAAAAATACATAACTTCTGTTAAATGCAAACGGTTTTAATAGGTGTAATGAAATTATACATACAAAAAAATTTACTTATTTTACATACACTGGCTATAAAGCAAACGAGATTTTTTTTTAAAGTGTAAAGCTATGATTTATGCTACGCTATAATACTGCGCATTCTTTGATTTTTTCAACTAGCAAAGTATACAATACCAAGGAAAATATCCCAAAAGTAACAAAAACATTAGCTAATTATATAAATAATTAATAAATAAAAAACTGAACTTTTAAATTGATACCAAAACTTATAATAAATGCGGTATTAAATAGTCAAACAAACATCTGAATTTTTCTATTATCCTTGTTGTTCCATCAACTTTAATGCTTCCATTGCAGCTTGTAGCCGTTCTAACTCGGTTGTCGTTTGCATTAACTTTTCACTGTTTGATTGTTGAACTTCAACGGGTACTTTAATTGAATAATCAGCGGTGTTCATTGCTTGATTAAGCTTACTTTTGGTGCTTTCTAGAAAATCAAGTTTCTTCTGCAATTTTGTCAATTCCTTACTGGGTTCGATAAGACCTTTTAACAACAAATTCACTTCACATTTATCGGATACGGTTATAATCGTACACCCCATCGGCGCCTCTGCATTTACTTCTATTTTGGAACAATAAGCTAGAGTCTTTAGGGCTGGAATGTAATTTTTCACAAAATCTTCTGTACTGTTATCATTACATTTAAGATAAGCTGCAAAATTAAACAACGTTAACAACAAACATTTTAATATACCACATTAGAAGTACCTTCTGTTTTTGTTTTATTCGGTAAATTATAATCGCTCCTAGCAGATCGAATGGCTTTCGCTACTTTCTGTACGAATTCTACTTCCTGTTCTATATCGTTATCTTTCCACGCATATTCTTCAGCTTCAGGGTAAGAAGCTACACATACACTGGGAATGTTTTGTGCTTCCGCGGCTGGTCTGGGTAGACGCTGGTAAAGTTCTTCGGTTATGAACGGCATAATCGGCGAAAGCAGACGAAGACCTATTTCTAACGTTCTGTATAGGGTGGCTTGGGCTGCCTTAATTGCTGTCGATTCGCCGGCTGCAAATACAGATTTAAGATGCTCCTAAAATCATTAATTAAAATTATTACAATTGCCCTAACAAATATTAAAATAATTACTTACCAAATACACGTCACAAAGGTCATAAAGCCATAAATTATAAATTGTAGTTGTTATAAGTGTAAACTCATAATTTTCGAATCCTTTATTTGCATCGATAACAGCAGACGCAAGACGACTTAACATCCATTTATCCACGACACTTTCACCACCAACAAAATTATTATCGGAAGGTGCGATAAAATCATTACTCAGATAGGTAAGCGCAAACTTAGTGGCGTTCCAAATTTTGTTACAGAAAAATCTATAGCCTTGCACTCTGAGAATATCCAGATTAATATCTCTGCCTTGACACATAGCACAAAGGGCAAATCGTAATGCGTCCGTACCGCATTCAGGAATACCATCTGGGTAATCTTGTTTTTGACCCGCTTTTGCCTTTTCAATCTCTTTTGGATCAAGATTACTGTCTAATAATTGTTCGTGTAGTTCCTCGAGCGCAATTCCATTAATAACGTCCATCGGATCTATAACGTTTCCTAAAGATTTACTCATTTTTCGGCCGTGTGCGTCTCTTATGATGGGATGTAAATACACTTCCCTGCAATCACATATTAAATAAGTAACATTAAAAGAGTACAGTTGATGAGAACGTACTTAAAAGGTAATCGTCCCAGCAACTTCTGTCCAAAGAAAACCATCCGTGCTACCCAAAAGAACAAAATATCATGGCCGGTTTCAAGCAACGATCCAGGGTAAAATGCTTTAAGATCGTCTGTGTCATCGGGCCAGCCGAAAATGGAGAACGGAAACAGACCAGATGAAAACCAGGTGTCAAGCACATCTTCATCTTGCTTCAAAGTTATCTTCGCAGCCGGTACTTTAAATTTAGTTGCTGCTTTTTCTAAAGCTTCTTCTTCGGTGCGTCCAGAGACCCAATACTCATTATCTGATTCCTTAAATATAGAAATCACAACTTAACACACATTTAAATATGTAACCCAATATGCTATATTAAATATTCAGGCCAAACTGAATGGCAAATTAACAACTCCAATAGGCGACTCTTTAAGCCCACTGCTTTTTAATAATGTAATGGATGAGTTAATAAAAAAAGTTCACAAAAGTTCACAAAAGAAACAGACTCTGAGAATATAATACTATGTTACGCCGATGATGCCGTCTTGATTGCGAAAAGCAAAGATAACCTACAAAGGCTGCTGAACATCTTTAATACCGCTAGCAAACAGTTCAACACGATAATATCTCCAGAGACTTTACTACGAACAGTTCGTCACTATGAAATTCAATTTGTTTCACTGGAGGTAGATGACCCCGTGTATACGGTTACAGTGTCGTACCAAACCCATCCATACAACAATAATATAGAATATAAAAGATGAAGAAAATAATATCATTGCGAGTAAGGAAAAGATTGTAGAAATATGGAAAAAGTATCATGAAAAAAAGTTTAAAAAGATTGATAATGGAAGACTAGATGAAGAGTTGATATATAGGAAAGAAGAATGTACAGACAGTAACATAACACTAGAAGAAATCAAACAAATACAGTCGAACTTCGATAACTCGAACCATGACTTGCCAGAAAAAAGTTCGAGTTATCAAGACTTGGGGTTATTAAATACAATACATAATATGTATGTATTATTTTATAGAGGTTAACTATTCGGCAGTCGTAATATTCGGCCATTTTAACGAATATTCGACTACTTATTTTAAGGTAAATCTAACTTATTTCATTTTAAGTTTGCTTAAAAAATACCAAAAAAGTTTATAGCCTTAAATCTAGCTTTTTCTAAAAATTCTACAATTTCCCGTCTGAAACATATACTACTGAATATTAAAAATATTTTACATTGAAAATAATTAATACCCCCGATTCAAAAAGTTTGATGTCCATGACTAATTAATTACCGACAATTTAGGGTTTGTTAACAAATTTCTGAATGAATGCATTATTGTTTTGTCTACTCTTAGCAGGGCAATTTAATAATTAATTATACAATAAATTAGTTTGCTGGTGACGGCAAAGAAACTAAAATAAAAGCTACGATTTCTTAATCGCTGTAATAATAAGGCACGGGCGGGGGAGGGGACATATGATGGTTAGGGGTTTAATGTTATTTAAACCATTCTACAGAGAATCGGTTATATGTTTGTAATCTTGAAATAATATGGACAATTATCAGTTGCTAAAATAATAGTTTTATTACTATGTAACACAAATATTAATTAGAATAATATTACCTAAAATAATAGAATTAAATAAGAGTCCATTTATCCCTCTTCTCTAATCTTAGTTTATCTTAATGTCACTTTACAGTTTAACTAACTAGATTATAAATGGCGCTAAATTTTAAATTTACATGTTCATTGCTGAATATTGAACCAGTACTAAAGAAGGTAGAGGACAAACAGTTGAAATGATGGGGGCACACGGTATATGCCGAATGGGAGAGAACAGAATTCCAAAAATAATGACAGAGATGAAAGTAGAAGGAAGAAGACAGAGAGGAAAGCCGAAGATAAAATGGGAAAAACAGATGGAGGACTTGACAGAGAGAAAAGGAAAGACCGTAACAGATATAAAAATATTAGCGAGGAATAGAAATGGATAGAAGAGTATAAAGACCCAACGCCTACGGGCATAAAGTGATCAATAAAGAAAGAAAGTATTAGGTTATCTTAGTGTAATGAACATTGTTACTATGGCAATAATTCAAATATAAATGTTACACCTAATTAATCTCTGTGCTATATAAGTTATGATATTGATTCAAATCAGCAACATTATCGCATAAAAACTGTTTTTAGATTAAAGAAGGTTACGAGTGTAAGTGTTTTATAACATTGTAGTACTTTGTAGTGTGTGGTATTATTTAGAATGATTATTGAAACACGGATAACATAAATAAAATGGTAATTTTAAGATAACAAAGGTCATTCCGACTTCGAGCAATCTTTTATAGAGAACTTAGCTTGATAGCAAACTTTGAAAATGTTGATGAAATTATTATTATTATATAGTGCTAAAAGTTATTATGCGATCGAAAATAAAAAACCATTTAATTTAATATAATTAAATTTGGTAATGAAAATATTTTAAATTGTAAACACGTTGACCTTGCTCTTTAATACTTACTGGCTGGATTATGTAATTTCCACAAGACAGGCATGAAATATTAAAAAATCTTATAAATATACATGGCTGCTATTAACGTATTAATCTGCATAGTCATGCAACACCCGGTTGTTAAGTACAAATCTTAAACTTTTTAGTTTTAATTAAGGTTATCGGCGTCAACGACAACCGTGCTTCAGATAAAAATCTGGCGATGGTTGGGTCTAAACCATGGATCCAAGGCACTCACCTGCACTACCGAGAGGCCAATCTTAACCATACACATTAAAATAGTTTTCACAAAAATACTTTGTTACTTACTTGACCAGGAGTTACGCTGGGATCATCTATCGTTACAAAATACGCAGGAATTCGATGGCCCCACCACAGCTGTCGAGATATGCACCAATCTCTAATACCTTCTAACCAGTGATACCAAGTTTTCTTATGCATATCCGGTATCAACGCTAATTCCCCAGATCTTACAGCTTCCGCGGCTTTACTAGCCATTTCGTTACAATTAACATACCACTGAAGTTTAAGCATGGGTTCCACCACGTCTTTACTACGGCTACAAATCGGCACAACCATGGGATTATTTTTAGTTTCGATATAAAGTCCTTTTTCTTTAAGCGCATTAAAAACTTCTTTTCTTGCTTGAAATCGTTTCATGCCCTGGAAATAACGATGCGAATGTATTTATTATTACTAACCGACGATTAAACTTACGTTGAATTTTTCGCAATCACCTTGAATATTACCAGAATCATCGAGGATAGTAATAAATGGTAAATTATGTCGTACACCAACTTCGTAATCGTTTGGATCATGCGCCGGCGTAATTTTTACAGCGCCGGTACCGAATTCTCTTTCTACAAACTCATCGGCAACGATTGGGAGTTTTCGATTACAGAACGGATGTGTAACAAATTTTCCATGCAAGTGTTTGTAGCGTTCATCGTCAGGATGGACTGCCACGGCGGTATCGCCCAACATTGTTTCGACACGAGTTGTTGCAACGATGATCTTTTCATCCGAGTCGACTACTCGATATGCAAACGATACCAATACCCCAAACTCTACTTTTTCTGTATATCCCGGAATCGACAACAAAGTCCGACCGGGTAGCTCCACTTTATCTACCTAAAAATGAAGTTGCAAACTGAATAACGTTACAAATGACTAAATAGAAATATTACCTCGATATCCGAAATGGCAGACTTCAAAGTACACGACCAGTTAACTAACCTCTTCGAACGATAAATAATTCCATTTTCATGTAAACGAACGAAAGCTTCCGTAACTGCTTTGCATAATTTTGGTTCCATGGTAAATGCAGCTCTGTCCCAATCAAACGACGATCCTAATTTTTTAAGTTGAAGATATATTCGATCCCCTTTCCTAAGCACATGCAAAATTCAGTTTAAATATACGTAGTTTTAATTACATACAAATTCCTTACTCATTTTTCCAATTCCACACCTTCTTGATGAAATTTTCTCTGCCTAAGTCATGTCGTGTTTTCTGTTCTTCACGCCACAATTTTTTTTCTACCACTACCTGGGTAGCAATACCGGCGTGATCACAACCGGGGTTCCATAATGTCGTTTTACCTTTCATTCGATTCCTACATTTATCGTTTAAATTACTATAATACTTGTAAATATACAAACAACTAACCATCTTATAAGTGAATCCTGAATTGAATTTGTTAACGCATGGCCCAAGTGGAGAGATCCGGTTACGTTCGGCGGAGGAATGATAATTACAAATTTACCTTTGGGATTTGGTTCCAAAACGGATTTGCGCTAAAAATGATGAATGAAACGTAACACAAAAAAGCCTAAATTTGATTTTAATTCTCTTCTTACCCCATATTCTGGCTTAAAGAAGCCCTGTTTTTCCCACCAACCGTACCAGGCAGCTTCCACGTACTTGGGACTGTAAGCATCTGGTAATGGGTTTGCAACGTCTTTCTTTGCACCTGGTGCTGTTAGAATATCATATGTGGCAGCTTCTTTAACTTCCTTTTTTTTCTCCTTTTTCTACACAAATTTTAAATTAATCTCTGAAGAACATGTGTTAGCAAAAATCAGTTACCTCAGTTGGGTCTTTTTTAGTTGCAGGTGCATTGCTTTGCTTTTCTAATTTTTGTTTTAATTTATCTAATTTCGCCTGCTTTTTTGCTTCTTTTTCAAGTTGTTTTGCGGTTTTTGGCGGTTCAATTTCACCATTTACTTTAACAGAGTTAGAAGTTTCATCAGCCATAGTTACTAATTGTTCACTAACCTTCACAGAAGCACAATCACCACGTTTCACCAGAGCTCACTGTTGGAAGGTGATAAAAAACTAAGTAAAACGTCAAGAAAGAAAGGTGCTGTTGCATCACTTTATAACCTAAATCTAATTTATGCGTATGGAAAAAAAAACAATCGCTCATCGAATTTTTATTGGGTATAATTTTCATTGTACCTAATGCCAATTAGTTTTAAATTTTGTATTGAGAATGTAATTTAAATTATTCAGTGTCAATATAATAATTAATTGTATTATATTGTAATCTCTATTAGGTTTAACTTTAAAACTATTCTTTTATCCTGCAGTTAATGATATAATGTACAGTGTGACCCAAAAGTTCTGGAAACTTCCACCCCTGGTAGGGACCTGTATCATACCAAACGTCATATTGGCACGAAACCTACTGCATACTTTCAGATTTTTCCCGCATTTACATTGTTTTTCTGTATTATCAGCAATAAAACAATTGTTTTACTTCCCTCATCACTCACAGGGTATTGCTTTAGCTTGAGATTTAAATATTAACTTTTATAGTAAAAAACTAGCAATTCACACAGGCTGAATAAAATGCATTAAACTGTTCAATATAGCACTTAATCCACTATAGCGAGAATTATTACAATTTGGATACAAATAAAAAACACGTTTTTGTTGAATATCTTATTCTTAAAAGTAACAACGTCATCATACTACACTAAGTAATTGGCGGAAAATATACAAATACTTAGAAAAAATATATAAAACTTACAAATTGCTATAATTGCACAGCTAAAGTATCAGCTACAAATTTGCAGTGTAGCAGTTTTGTGAATAGAATGATTTTGATACATTTTTAATAAAAATATTAAATACTAATAAATACTATTACAATATGAACAACGTTCGTGTTGTTATTGCAATTTCTAATTTGTATCTGCATCAAATAGTTTGGACATTGCTCCAACTATAATTCTTGTCCATTTGTTGAGTATGCATATTTTCAATATTTTGTGCCTTACTTTCAATACTTTGTAGTCTACAATTTTGTAAAAACACCGCTAAGGCATGATAATAACCTTTAACAGTCCATGTTTCATTGTGTGTTCCTGCAGGTAATTGTAATATTTGCTTTCTAGCACTGCCACATCGATTGTGTAAATCTACCATCATGCGTGGAGGGACTAGAGTATCAGCTAAACCTGATATAAAAAGGGTTGGAACTCTGAGCTGCATTACTTTGAAGAACGAAAGGAACTGTAACACAAAGATAAACAATCAAAAGTTGATATCTTAACAATACATCGAGCTTACCTTATTTTTATAACATGCTAATGGTAAATACTGAAATAATCTCCAGCCAAGTAACACTTTTGCCATGTCTGGAATGCTTGTGAATGTATTTTCTACGACTAGACACCATATTTTATCAGCATATTCAGCCCTACTTGCTAAATCTATGGCAACTGCACCTCCTGTAAACCGTACCGTTTAAAATCAATCTAAGGAAATCGGCTAACAAATACCTAAGGAGCGTCCGAACACAATTATTTCTGATAAATTTATATCGTTCCTCGAATATAAATAATCTATGCTAGTTCTGGCATCCATGTATAATCCTTCTTCAGAAGGGCTCCCTTCTGATAGACCGTAACCTCTGTATTCGACCAATAATATATTGCAATGCAAATTGTGATATAAACCGACAGAGTTTTGTAGGCGATGTCCCATATTGCCAGCATTTCCATGTAAAAATACTATTGTAGGAGATTGGTGTTTCCTTTCTTTCGGTTGATATATAAAAAACATATGTAACATCGTTCCGTCTGATGCACGCATCTGTACGTTTTCGTATGGAAGTCCATACATGGACGGTATCGGTACGAATACACGTGAATGACTCGGTAATTCGGGGTAAAATAAAAAATTATCCTCCGCATGATACAATATTCCTGAAATACATAATACTGGTTAAAGACGAATTGAAAAAATGTTATAGGTAGGTTATGCTTACCTGCAGTAGCAAAAATTAAAAGGATGAATGCAAATATTCCACCGTAAAAATAATATAATAAGAAGCAGAAAACCATCACTAAACCTGAATAGGCCCATACTTTTAAGGCAATTCCAACTAATGTTCCTATAATTCGAGACACACGAACATAACCACCCATTCCCTCGACGTTACTTTCGTTACACAAATCCAGTTTTTTGAGACTTAAGTAATCTTCAGTAACATTTTAACGTGTAATACATTTAATGACCTTAAAATCCTACAATTTTTGGTAAATACATAAAATTAAACCTTAAACTAAACGTCACTCTTCACATTGACAGATGCATTTTTCCAGTGCTGCCAAATCAGGGATAAAATAAAATTCAATATGCATCAGTGTCAGTGGTGGTGGTGGTTAAAATATTATTTGAAATGATTTCTTAAGTTACTGGATAAAATCCAGAATTAGATCTAGACTAATTAAGAATTTATCATCATTTCTTCCTATGTAACTATTCACATTTTTGATTTTATAAGTTATGTTTTAAAATTTCGTACGGTTGGTAGCTCCAAATATAACAAAAGTAAATCGCAAGGTAACCTACAAAAACATCAGTGTTATTTATTTGTTTTTTAAATATTTATTGCAAATTTATAGGTATTGCTTTGAAAAAAATTAAAACAGTTGAAATGGCCGAAAAGGAAAAGGGAAAATTAACACAGCCACCTAAGAATATCCCAAAAGATGGTCAAGTTATAATGGCAATTATGAAAGAAATGGGAATTACAGAATATGAACCAAAAACCATAATTCAGCTTACAGAATTTGTTTACCGTTATGCTACGTCAGTTTTAGACGAAGCACGAACATTTGCCAACAATTCAAAAAAGAAATTTATCGACGCTGAAGATGTCCGACTTGCATTACAGTTATCTAATGAAAGTTGTTTTACTGCTCCTCCAGCTAGAGAAGTATTATTGGAATGTGCCCGTAATAAAAACAACAGTCCGTTACCTCTCGTGAAGCCTCACTGTGGTTTACGTTTGCCTCCAGATCGTCACTGTTTATCAGCATGTAATTATATATTAAAAAGCAGTTCTCAGAAAAAGCAAAATAAAACCATTGGCTCAGCAGCAGGTATTACACCTGGAATTAAAATAGTTACCAAACCCACGGTTAGTTACATCAAACGGACGAATGCTTCACCAATGACGAAACAAACCGTTACTATTCCAAAACCAATTACAAATATTGCTAATCATCAAAAAACTATATTAAAACCTAAAATTCAGATTCAACAAAATGTTCAGGTTATTTCATCAATACATAGTGCATCAACACCTATGGAAATTGATAGTATCGGTGGAATAAAACGTAAAAGAGAAGACGAGGAAATGAGTATGTAATTTCATATTTTGTGTGCTTCATTCGGTTGTAATTCTACAAAATCCACGGTACTTGAAGATATGGATAGATACGACATATACTTTTTAGTTTATAAGTTTAATGTAAATCATGTTACAAATCTGCATAATATGTATGGTGTTTGCAATTTAATAAATATTTTTGGATGTATGTTTAGATAATATAATCGTAAGGAAGTATTAAGCACTTAAATAATATGCTTGTTTTATTTTTCGTTCCAAATGCAATAGAAATATTACATACTAGATGTATTTGCTGGCTTCGATTATAGAACGTTAGCATACTTGCCTTTTTGGTTCAGGTCGGTAACATTTGAAAGCATGCCCTCTTTCGACCACGAGGTAGACACATAGATCTTGTGCTGATACGATATTTGACACTTTCGTCATCAATCAACCTTCTGCGTCCACTGCTGGACATAGGTGCGTTAACGTATGAGGTTCTATACTTGCATTGCACAACCCTGCCCGTCTTTGCGAGTTACGAAGTTGGTGTGCAATTTTACCTACATACTGCACCATGTGTAAGACCTTCTTACTCTATCTCCTAGACTTGTATTGGGAGAAGAGCGTCGTTAATTAGGTGCCCAACGACGAATGGTCACCAGGGAGATCCGAACCAAGAACTTGCACGATGCTAGCCTGACACTCTACTACTGTGACACCCTGGCTATTATATTGTATATGTATATGGATTTATAGTTATATATAAATCTCGCACAATACAATGATAGATACAAAACAGCAAATTAAACATATAATTTATAAAGATGGGCCAAGTTCAGCACTGGTTGCCAGTATGGACATACAAAAGGTATATATTTATAGATATAAATTCAAAAAAAATTTATATTAAACATTTATTTAAAGGTAACAAAAATATCACAATATAAAAACATTCGTATTACATAATATTTAGTCTCTCCAATTATGTGAACATTCGTGGTTGCAACAACGATAAAACGTAGTCATAGGTTCATCAGCGGAACGAGTTTGTAGCTGCATAAAGTATGCACGAGGATGGCTACATTTAGGGCATGTTTCTTCGGTAAAATCAACGTTTTTCCATGCTTCTTCTCCACCTAACACATCGTCAATTTCTTTTAATTTGTAGTAGTTTCTATTTATCAACGTTTTTGGAATATTTCGAAAAGTTGGACATATTTTACACGAAAAACGCATCTTTCCTGATGCAACTTCTTCGACAAATAATAGGTTTCCACATACTGAGCAAAATGGCATCATCTTGATAGGTGTTTATTACTTTATTAAACTTATTATTCAACTTTGTTGCTTGTTTAGCTTGCAAAATTAGGTTAACTTTGAATTAAATCTTACGTCGAATTCGACGTACAGTTGGTAAAGTTCTTGGTTTGTATCTAATCTTACAGCTGTTTGTGGTTTGCGTCTGCAATTCAACCAATCAGCGAGTGCATCGTGCAAGGACGATGGTTACATTTTAGGTCAATTGAAAAAAATTGCCAACTACTGACAAAACGTCCGTAGAAACAATTTGACAGTTTTTGGTTAATAAATTTTAAGATATGTCAAAATCAGACGTTATACGTTACTTGGTGTAGAATAAAATTTAAAATGAAAGTGTGTAGAAAAAACCATATAAGAATTTAATGCGTCACGAAATAAAAGTAATCGTGTCTGATAAGACGACGTTATCAGTAATACCTTTAATATTGCAAACAGAGTCAAAACAGAACGTATCCAACAATATGTTGGAAACATTAACAGTATCAGGAACTTCTTGACGAATTCTTTCCTTATTTTATAAAAGTTACAATGTTCTTTCCTATGATAGTTATTCGGTACTTAGTGAGTGTATGTATATTACTCGTATGTAGTAAACAATGTTACTGCAACGAAGTGAAACCTATGTCAAAACAAGAACGATTAGAACTCAGGTAAGCACCGAGAATTTGCAGAGACTTTTGTGGTTATATAATGCTTGTTATTTGTAGGGAAGAAGCACGAGATATGTTTTATCATGCGTACAGGGCATACATGGAAAATGCATACCCTGCAGATGAGTTAATGCCTTTAAGTTGTGCAGGTCGGTATAGGGGACTCACTCCAAATCGTGGAGATATCGATGATTCTTTAGGAAAGTAAGTAGTAACTTTATGATTTTACATAGTTTTTCAATTGTTAAAAAAACACTGATAGTAGAACTTCCTTAAAATTCATCATGTTTTCATTATACACAGAAGAAATCATGGTTTATTTGGACGTAAAATCAAGTTGATCGTTTGGCTTTCATATTTCAATAGAATTCTGTAATTAACCTTAAAGATTCAGCTGTTTCTTGATTTTTAGCCACAGAGTATCTTCCTTCTTGATTTTTTTGATCGTTTTTGTATTATGTATGTTTGGTATTTTCTTATATTTACAAACTAGAAAAGTTTCACATGTAGGAACATTACAAATTACAGATTATTGTATTTAAATATTTTCAAGTCGACTAATATTATTGTAGTTTTAACAACTGTAATTTTACAGGTAGTCAACTACAGATTTCAATAATGCCTTTTTAAAATTTAGTAGAGCATAATAATTTTGCAGAAAGTTAAAAAAGTAGTTCATAGCAGCACATATTTTTAAATATTAACGTTTTTTTGTTTGCTTCCTTGAGTATTTTTAAATATTTATTAGAATGTTTTGCTGTTGTGCGTAATGAAAACATTGGAGTTTTCTACATAAAGAACGTGCAATTACATCAGTTATTGTTTAGGTAATTACAGGTATCAGCAAATGATAACGACATACAAAATAAACTAACTGGGTCAGTTGGTCTTGCGTAATTAATAATTATTTTGAAGTTCTATTGTTTTCATAACATGTTTGTAGGTAAAGATGTCATAAATATTGTGCATTGAAATAAAAAATTTGTTACAGCTTTTCTTTAACGTTAATTGATACCTTGGATACGCTAGTAATACTGGGAGATTTGGAAGAATTTGATCATGCAATAAAACTTGTGATAAAAGATGTATCATTTGATAATGATGTGGTTGTATCGGTTTTCGAAACAAATATTCGTATTCTCGGGTAAGTTTGTACCATTTCTGTTTAGTTAAGTTCATCATTATTATCATTAACTCACTCCATTCATTGTTAGATATGTCTCCCATCTCATATCATTTGCCTTCTGTAACCATTAACGGGTAGTGGGTAGATGTATGTATGTTCTCGCTCCTAGCGGCGCTAAGGGCATCTGAAGACGTTTCACTAATGCACTCTTTAGTATCTTGTTCACCACA
Organism: Melanotus villosus; assembly: GCA_963082815.1. Lineage (NCBI taxonomy): Eukaryota > Metazoa > Arthropoda > Insecta > Coleoptera > Elateridae > Melanotus > Melanotus villosus. Next base: position 9,756,714 of record OY720423.1, on the reverse strand, counting down.
ACTACAACCGTCACTTATCCTTATTAACTCTATATTGGTTACTAAATCTTTCCACACTATTCTTGCCACTAGTTTTTAATGTTACATCCGTCTATTTCAAATCTATTTCCGTGCACTCACGAATTAGACTTATTTTCCACGTTTCAGAAGGTCGTCCCTTTTTCCTTTTACCAGAAGGTTGGTAGTCTAAGACTGTGTAATGTTTTCTTTTGGTTTCCTTAATGTATGTCCCAGCCATCTCCTGGTTCTTGTTTGGTATGCATCCTCCCATCTTTTCCAACGCACACCTTAGATAGCAGAGCTCCTCAACTTTTTCTATTTCTGTGTCATCTAACACAATTCTCCTATTTTCTTTACTGCTTATTTCCATGATTGTTGTTTTGTTCTTGTTCTCATTTATCTTTAGGCATTATTTTGCATTTTTCGAGAGGTATTCCATTTTCTTCTCCATGTGACTTCTTACTTCTAGCACACGTCATTTGCATATTCCAGATCTTCAAGTCGGTCAAACACATTCCAAACAATTCCGGTTCTTTTGTTAGCTACTTTTTTCATTACCCAATCTGTCATAATTAAAAACAACATTGGTGAAAGTATGCAACCCTGAGAAACACCACTCTGAACAACTATTTTATTTAATAGTTTCCCTTCATGCTGTATTCTTGCCCCATAATCATCATATAACAATTTTATCAATTTAATATATTTATTAGGCAAACCGTATTGTTCCAGAATCTTCCACATTCCCTCTCTATGTATCCCATCAAAAGCCTTTTCGAAGTCTACGAACTCAATGTATAATTGATTTTGCCATTCTACTGATTCAATGAGTATTCTTCGGTGTATGAGTGTCTGGCTCTAAAGCTAGCTTGATTTATTCCGAGCTTTCCGTCAAGTTGGTTTTTTATTCTATTAAAGATAATTCTTGCCATAATCTTTGATGTAACACAGATTAGTGTAATGAGTCTCCAGTTATTACAATTTCTCATATCCCCTTAGGCAATTTTATTACCTATAATAACTTAGTTTTTTAGATTTGTGACTTCTTCATGTTCTATTACTTCACATAGTGTCAGGTCTTTGTTTTTTTATATATTTGTGTGAAGTGTTCCATCTTTACCTTACCTTACCCCATGGCGCTACAGCCCTTGAAGAGCCTTGGCCTGCCGTATAAGAGTCCGCCGTTCTGTTTTATCGGCTGCCTTTTTCCTTCTAACTTCCTGATGTCATCCTTCACATCATCTATCCTTTTCTGGGTCTCCCGACCTTCCTCCTTCATTCTGGTTTACCTCTAAATAATTTCTTGGTAACACATGTATCAGGCATCCTTTCTACATGCTCCAGCTATCGCAGTCTAGTTCTTTTTATTTCGGTAACTAGATCAGGTTGTCGATATGTATTATACAGCTCTTGGTATGCTGAGTATGTTTTGATCAGCCGTTGTCAGTACCCAGCTTTCCGCTGCACACATAACAACTGGGTGAATCATGATCTGTAGAGCCTTATTTTGGTTTTCTGGGATACAACTGGCGATCTCAATAGATTCTGAAAAGCATATTAATGTCTACTTTGTTTAAATTTTTTTCCGTTAATATGGAGTCAAAGTATTTAAATTCGCTGACTCTGTCAAAGTGTAATTGGCCTATCTGTAAAATCTTGACGCGCTTGTGTTGCCCATATATTTGGTTTTATGGATATTGGTTGTTAGTCCAGCTGTTTATGCTTCTTCCTTCCTGTAGTTCATTGTGTAAGTCTGTCTGTATTACGAGCTATCAGATTTACGTCATCAGCATAGGCGAAAATCTGCAGCGACTGATTGTGTAGATCGTTCCTCCTTCTATATTTTTAATACTTTTCCGTTCTAAAAGAGCTTTTTCTATTTTTGACGATATTAAGATTATAGTGCCATTTTCATGTTTTGCCTTATCTTCTATTTTGCCCGAATATATAATTAAATTTGTGTTCTTGGTTTTCAATTTTCCTGCTCTCTCCACCTGGTTTCACTTATTGCTAATATCATTATTTTATGTTTCCATTTCTTTCTCTACTTGTTCTAATTTCCCTGGCTGCATAATATTTATTTCTTGGTCATTAGAAGGATCACTGGTGTTTCAGTATATGTTTTGTGACGTATTTAATGTCCTATTTCATTGCGTGCCATTACCTTTACTTTGTAATACTTCAGTCTTTTTTAATGCTTCTTCGTCTACTGACAACATATCATCTGTGTATTTTTCATCTCTCTTTCATTACATTTTCCTACTTTTATGCGAGGTGCTAACATGGTCTGTGTCCAATATTTGTTCCTTTGTGTACTGCCTCTCTAGGGGAACTTTAATTCTCTTTATCAGCAGATCTTATTTCTTTGCCCTCCTTGTTTTCTTCTCTATTTGCTGTATCTTCATCTTCATTCTCCCCTTCCTCTAGTTCCTCCAACTCTTCTATCTTCCATTCCTCTCCATTTATTATTAGCCTGTCTTCACCCCCTTTTTTTCTAGCTTCTTTCATTTTTTTCTAGTCCCTTGTTTTTTATCACACTTCTGTTCCCTTCTTTCTGTTTCTTCTTCTTATTATTGCCGCCTCCTACTGGATATTAGCGGTCATCAATGCTACCTCTACTTTGGATAGCCACTGCTTGAAAGAGCGACTTTGTGTTCTTACCATACCACTGACGTAAGTTTTTTAGCCAGGATGTCCGTCTCCTAACTGCACTTCTTTTGCCATGTACTTTACCTTGTAAAATTTGATATTTTTGATTCCGCTTTATGTTGCCGATATATTCTAATTTCTTTCTTTTAATCTCTAATCCTTTATTCATTTGTTGTAATACTGTCTCATTTATCACTTTGTCAACCCATGAAATTTTATGTAGCCTCCTGTATATCCACATTTCGAAGGTGTTAATTTTATCAGATGTTGCCTGAGTTAGGGTCCATGCTTCGGCTCCATATAGAAGTATAGGTAAGATGTAGCATCGTAGTAACGCAGTGTTAAGTTGAAATTTTAGCAGCGTACAAGTTTTTTAATTTTTAAGAAAGAAGCTCTCGTCTGCTCTATTCTGCATTTTATTTCCACACTTTTGGTTCTTACTGATGACCATAATTTTTGTTTTTTTCTTGTTAATATTTAAGCCAAAACTTTTACTTTTGTTATGTATGTATATGGTCAATCAGCTCCTGTAACTCTTCTTCACTTCTTGCTAACAATACTGTGTCATGTCTGCATATCGTAAATTATTTATTAGAACTCCTTTTACTTTGATACCTTCCGGTCTATTTTCTAATGCTTTGACGAAAATCCTCTTTGAGTATATATTGAAAAAATATACTTCAGGGAAACAACCCCGTCCACGTGATCCGCCTTGATTCCATCCTATGTCCTGCAGCTAGGGATGGAATCAAGTCCCACCCCTTGTTTATCATCCACACCGCATTTTATCTTTATTGTTTCTTATGCTACTTGCCAAGTCATTTGGGCAGGGTGGCGAGTTAAATCTGAAAACCCTGTGAGATTGAGTTTTGAGGTGAATAGAGGGCAAACCTCAGAATTTCTCACTAAAGATTCATTCAATTAAAAAGGTAGAACACGAACGAGTATCATTAGTTTTTAGCCGACTAATCTGATTTTAAGGAATCGGCTGATGCCTTGTCCGTAATCATTGATTTAACCACTACAACTCTATTTTGCATACTTGCTACATAAATATCTTTTCTGTAATGCTAATTGTAATCAAGTAGTATAATAAAAGAGGAGCTATTTAACATCCACTGCTAACGCTACTTCAGCCAGTTATTTTCCCTGAGCTCATACATAGTACCCAAACCTGCCTATTTTTATTTTTAAAAAATCCTAACTGTTTGATATTGTAGGGGTTTATTATCCGCTCATATTTTGGCTGGATATTTACAACAGCATGCTGAAGTTCTACACTGGTATCGTGGTGAATTATTGGACATGGCCAAAGATATTGGCTATAGATTATTACCGGCTTTTAACACAACTACGGGAATTCCACATGCAAGGGTAATGTTTTTATTTATTTTTTATTTTATTGATTTTTACACAATTTTTACAGGTTAATCTTAAATTCGGTTTGAAAAGTGACCGATTAGAAGCAGCACGTGAAACGTGTACCGCATGCGCGGGCTCCACGATTCTTGAGATGGCTGCGCTATCACGATTAACAGGTGAACCAATATTCGAAGAAAAAGCGCACAAGGCCATGGACGAGTTGTGGAAAATGCGACATCGAAGTTCGGATCTTATGGGAACCGTCCTTAACGTCCACTCTGGAGACTGGGTACGAAGAGATTCAGGAGTAGGGGCAGGAATTGATTCGTATTACGAATACTGCCTTAAAGCGTATATTCTTCTTGGTGATGACCAGTACTTGAATAGGTTCAATAGACATTATAATGCCATTATGAAGTATATATCGCAAGGTCCGATGTTGTTAGATGTTCACATGCATCGGCCGCATACAAATTCGCGGAATTATATGGATGCGCTTTTAGCATTTTGGCCCGGTTTGCAGGTGCTAAAAGGCGATTTAAAACCTGCAGTTGAAACACATGAAATGTTATACCAAGTTATGCAAAGGCATAAGTTTATACCGGAAGCTTTTACAACTGATTTTCAAGTGCATTGGGGTAACCATCCGTTACGACCCGAGTTTCTTGAATCAACGTATTTCCTTCATGCGGCAACAAATGATCCTTACTATTTGGAAGTAGGAAAAAATGTACTCAAAAGCTTGCAAAAGTACGCTCGAGTACCATGTGGATATGCAGCTGTTAACGATGTGCATACAGGAAAACAAGAAGATCGAATGGATTCGTTTGTACTGGCCGAAACCTTTAAATATCTTTATTTACTTTTTGCAGACAGAGATGATCTTATTATAGATTTGGATGAATTCCTTTTTACGACCGAAGGACATTTGTTACCACTTACATTAGCTACTCAAACGAACAGATCTAGAATTAGAATCGACGAGGATTCTGATGACAGTGAATTTGCAAGAGCTTGTCCGAACACGTTACAATTATTCCCAGAGTCTGTTAGGAAACCATTGAGAAATATGGTGGACGGAGTGTGTCCCAGACGTTTAACAAAACGGAAACTAACGGCTACTGAATTTTCTGCTTCCAATTTGAACCATTTGAGGATCATTAAGGATATGGGAATCAATATTATAGCTTTGAATGATGGCCGGGTGCAGTTGTTGCATACTTTTTCTTCGGTAAGTAGTTATGCTTTTAAACTTGGAATAATTGTTTTAAATACATATTTTTTTAAAGCAAATTCAGTGTATTTAGATGAGCACTAGTTTAGTAAAGTTTTTGTTGATGCCGCTAGTCGTTGTTAATACTTTTTCGTCTTCTTCTTCATCTAGTCCCATTTATGCCATTATAGCGTTTGGCGAGGCGAGGCTTTCTTCATTTCTCTGAGTCTATATACTTTGTATAGGTGACTAGCCCAATGACAAAGGCCCTGTTACCTCAGGACAACTGGGCCGTACCCTAGCAGGTTGCTATCAGCCGGGCCAGCTGAACCCTGGTTTTTTTAAGAGGTGATACTCCTGTATCACTCGCTTATCCTGGCTTGTGACAGGCAGAGCCTGCGTCCAATTTTTGGATCAGGTTGTCAATTCTTGTAGCAAAATTTGTATCTGCTATGTTTACCTTACATATCAAATGCATACTAAAAATCAGAGAGCTCACAATCTTAAAGTGGATTTATGTTGAAGGAAATTCAGTAATTCTCATCCGATGTGTCCTGAGACGAGATGATCCGATACGTTCAATAAACAGCCAATCGTATTTACGTTGTTCCGATATAGTTAGGTTCCCTCACTTCATATGACAGCTAACAAAATATATAATTTGTTCAGCGACTTCACGGTTAAGCATTAAAGAATATTAACAATAATGCTAACAGCAAAACGATTTATTGCATGCAGTCAAAATGTCTCACGATACATCCGAAAGTTCTGAGAAAAATGATAAAAAGTTTGCCAGAGAGTGTCGGATCCATCATCCTTTCTGATTAGCTGCATTCTTTCTCGTATCGGATCCTCTCATCTTTGAATACATCGAATGAGAATTGCAAAAAATCGTTCAATGCTTAATCATGCATATTTGGATGGTTCCGTTCCAGTCGCATGTGCTTGAATATCTAGCTACATGCAATAGGGTAGTGGCGACACCTTTTCATTTTAAAGTGTGGTGCTCATTATATATGTATAATGTATGGGGGGAGGGGGGCTGGATCGTGCATGTCCATGTAGAATATCGGATTTAGTAAACTTTCTGTAATTTATTTAAAAAAGTGACAAAGAACAAAGATATTTCATGCAAACTAAATACTTATTTCAAAATAAAAATTACATTGCAAATGTAGAAAGTCTAACGGAGGCTCGTTAATAAGAGGTTTTAAATCCAACAACTCAGCATAATCCTGATGAACGTGAAGAATGGCAAGATTGTTAAGTCGATCTTGTCTTATGGAAGAACGCAAGTATGTTTTCAGTCTTCTAAGTATCGTATCCGGTTATTAGTGTCATTTTGCGTGTGGTGCCACTATTGTTGCCGCCACTGCAATTGGGTTGCGCAGGTTAAAAACGCATGGTCTCCACACCATTCCAATCATACACATGTTTTGGAGATATATTTTTGTTAACAAGCATTCGGCATGTTGTTAATTCTTTCACTGATGCTATAGCCTGGCCTAGTACGCATGGGAGCTGAGTGATTTGTTTGGTAGAAATTTAATTGTTTTCGTAAAATTAGTTTTAGGTACATACTATCTTTCGTAAAAAACATTATTGACAGAAAAAACAAAGTGTAACATCCTTAGGCAGTGTCTGTCTTATGATTTGCAGGCAGAAATCATAGAGGAATGAGTGCTGCACTTCTTAAAAGTGTGGTACGAATTTATTAGTAACATGTGGAAAATATGCACTCTTAATTTCTTATATTATTGAAGAGTTTTTCTCTCGAATGGATTTGTCTACACTGCTTATGTACTTATTATATTCATAAATAGGACGGGGCTTCTGCCAAACTTCGTGTCGCCATTTTCAAACTCCACCATTTTTCGTTGGTAAATTCAATGGATATGTAAGTCACTTCGCGTTTATCGCGCCATTTGCTGATCATAACACTATTTGCATAACGAGCTAGAGTTTCTCCCTTACCCATGCCAGTTTGGCATTTTTTATGTCCAGTGGCGTATTTTGTCTGTTGCTTTGAAGGGTTCCCGTACATAGGCGTTTTTTTCTTTCTTTCTTTCTTTCTGGTAGCCTATTGATCCCTATCAAGGGCAAACACCTCCCCCAGTGACTTCCATAATTTTCTGTGTAATGCTTTCGTTTTCCAATGTTAAGTTTCCTTGTCATAATCATCGCTTATTCCTATTTTCCTGTCTTTTAAGTTTTCAAATTCTTCAAAATTTCGATTTTTGTTAATTTGCTGATTAGGGCTACTTTTATCAGTCTATTTTTGCCTGTAGTTTGGTTCCCTAATCTGTATATAAAGTCTATGTCTTTCTTGGTAATATTTACTCCCATTCCTGTGGCAATTTCTATAAATAACCGTATTAGATTTTCTGTTTTTTCGCCAGTTTGTTCTACCTGATTAAATAATGAGGTTGTTTCTTCTCTTTTCCCTTCCTTGAATTTTCGCAGTTTCTTTGAGTTTTGAATTTTCATCTTGTATTTGTTTTATTTCTGATGTTAGTTCTTGTAAATATGATGTCTATTTTACTATCCATTCCTTTTAGTTGATCCGTTATTTGTTTAAACAAATTTTCTGTACTCTTCTCTTTGGTTCCCATCATTTAGTATTAACGCTTTTGCATGTACATATTGTACACTCTACTTTAGCAGTCTTAGGAATTTTTAAGTTAATTGTTATAATAATTATCCATAAACAGGGTATGACCCGCATCCAGCTTCTCATCTATCAAATGCATGTCAACTTTGTTGGCTTGTCTCCTTCTACCATGATCATCAAGTGTACTATCACGTGCAAAAGTAATGACACGATAAACAGCCTTGCAGCAGTCGATGAGTAACTTTCTTATTCTAACTTGTTAATCCTACCTACAAGGTCTTGTGGCTATGCCCAAGTTACTCATCGACTGCTGCAAGGCTGTTTATCATACAATAACAAATCTTAGGCGTGTCATTACTTTTGCGCTTGATAGTAACTGTGTATATAGAAAATGTGATGATGATTCCATCGAGTTTTGTTAGCGCATACACCTTAATTCCATATTTATGCCACTTTGTTTTGATATATTGACGGAAAACCAGTCTGCCACGCCAAAGCGTTCAAAAACAATCACCTGTCTGAGTATTAGTAGATCACTATCATTCGGTTATTAAAATATTCTATTAATGGATGTATCTTTAAGACCCTGTCTTCTGGCACAGGTTTACTGGGTACGGAATGTAAACATCGAAAATGAGATGGAATTTATCTCGGCTCATATTTGCAGCAAATATTGGGGGGTCTTTTTTCCTGTAGTCTTGCAAGCGACTAAGCGGAATCGTCCCTATGTGCAATACTAACCCAACGAATGTTCTAATTTCTTCCATTGTTACACCTTTCCAGCGACTAATACTGAATATTCTGTAGCTCCTTTAGATATGAACACTTCAGTGGCATACTCATTAGTTTCTCGTGCAATCAGTTTCATTTACCAAAAGTTCACAAAAAAATGCTGGGCTTTTACAAAATCAGGTTGCTGACACGCCATGGGTGGCCTGATTACTGGTATTACTTGACCGAGAAATGTTAGGAGTCTTATCTCTCTGTGTGCTAGGTGCACCTTGCTGTTGCTTTGTTTGGGGTTGACGCACATACGAAAGGTCTTCTGAAGCATCGTATCAGTTGATAAAAATGTCAAATCTACCGCCTTCCTCGTCACCATCGGACCATCCATCTTTCTTTCACTCGTTTTCTATCAAGAATAAGGGATCATCTATATCATCGTTGGAGTTGTACAGAAGATCTAACATCTTTGATATTTACGTTTTGAAGGTCCAGGTGCAGGCTCATCCATCGTTTGAAACCGCACTCGTATAATAAACACAATCAATTATGTTATTAGCATGTGCTCAGATGAAATGCCTGCACTTCCACTCAATGCTTTTCAAAATGATGTCCATAAACGTCATGCACACTGCAATATAATAGTGCAATGACGTTCGTGGACGTCATTAGCATTGAAAGGGTTAAGAGCGAATGAAATTATTATCCAGAGATCCACTTTAAATGACTGTCCAACCGACGTAATATTTTTTGAATCTAGATACAACATGACTTCTAATTTCATGGTCTTCTGAGGGTGACTCTTGATATAATAATGACGATTACAGGGCGAAGTTTACAACACGAGTGAAGGCGAACGAACACTATATTTATTTACATTGTTTGTTTTTATAGGCCCGTTCAACAGCAGATGCCGAAGAAGGCTTATTGTTCATGCAAGAAATGGTGGAATTATCCAAGTTGCAAGCGCAACAATCTGACGCATCACCACAGGCCGTTTCGTTCACAATGAAAGACAGCGGAGGAACCACAAGAACAATTGTGGTTCAAGCTGGTCCATCGCATTTTGGTATCAGTTTTCAAAACGAGCAAAAAGTGGCTGCTCAGACAATTCTAGTGCAACCTTTCAAAGCGTGTTCGGATATAAAATTCGCCAATAAAATAAAAGGAAAGATTGCAATAATGGAACGAGGTAATTGTATGTTTGTCGAGAAAGCAAGGCGTATTCAGAAAGCAGGTGCTGTCGGTGCTGTTATAATAGATAATACTCCAGGAAGTAGTGCTTCTACTTCTCCGTTATTTTCAATGTCTGGTGATGGAACTGATGACATTAAAATACCTGTTGTGTTCTTATTTAGTCAAGATGCTTCCAAATTGTTATTGGCTTTATCGACAGATCCTACGATTGAGGTAACTATAAGCGAACTGAAGAAAGATGCAGAAATATGGCCACCGAACGAGGAAGAATCTGTTTTTCAAAAATTAAAAGTGTCCGTTCAAGAATTCTTAAATAAACACACCGGTATTGCATTTACTGATACAGTTATCGTTGGTGACTTTAAGGCCAATATTGGCGCAGATAAAATAAGGATTACATACGAGAAAAATAAGGAAGAAGGGGGTTTATTTGAAGAACCAACAACCAATCAGCAGTGGAGTCAAATTCGAAGAGGTTTAATTAAATCCATTGTAAATTCGGAAACGAAAGAACTGTTTGTACCTTTAAGTATATTACGGATTTATTATCAAACTCTTAGTGGTGCTTCGTCTGAAGAATTAAAACGGTACGATACTGTTAAGCAAACACAGTGGTTACTTGTTCAGTTATGGATTGAACATCAAAAAAAACACGATGACGATTTGGTCGAGGTTAGGGAAGTCAAAGATACACTGACCGACTTACAGAAGTCGGCGGTAAAGGAAACAAAGGAAGGTGAAACCGTAGAAAATTCAGAAGTACTACTTGAAAGTAAGAAAAAACTAGAAAAAATCAATTCCATTTTAGAAACCATAAGTGAAATAGAAAAAAATGTGATTAATGAATTCAAAAAAAGTAGTGATGATTTAGTAATAAGTAGTGATAAAAGAAACAGTGATAAAGTTATCATTACTGCGGAACAGTTAGAAGCCACCGAAAATAAATTTAGCGACAGTCAAAACGAAGATATTATTAAAAGTAGTAAACGAAAGCAAGCAACAGACGAATTGTGATTTTAAATTTATTTCACTGAGGATCCCTAATTTTAAGTTTTAAATATGTTTTTGACTTTACAATAAGAATTACCCAAATTGCAAATAAACTTACAACTGTTTTCAGTTTGTTTTACGAGTTATTCGTAGTTATGTGTAAAAATGTTGTAATTTCAGTTAATTACAAAGGTGCAAGTACTTTCAATTTTACAAAGACGCAATGTATTTAGTTATCTGACAAAGACTTCTTCTCTAAACGAATCGATGGCTGTGGATGAGCTAAAGAACTTTTTTAATTAAGTCATCGTCAGATATGGTATACACAGCTTCAACTCTACCAATACCAGTAATGTTGATGTAGAAATGATGTAACACCAAAAACATCACATCGTACACTGTTGTTTAGTACACTCATATAACTGGTACAAAATGCTTTTATATCGTGTAATTCATATCCTCCTCTACAACATTGATATTGTAAATTCTGTACTAAACTTGTAAATATTACTGTTTATACATACATAAAAGAGTAATTTACGTCATAGGAGATAAATTTGTAAAATATTTTTATATATATCTAAAATGTTAATAAATGGTTAATAAATTTGATTACAAAACATTTTATGGTGTAATTTAAGCTTTAAAAACTTGTGTTAGTGAATATTAAAAAATTTCATTACTTTCTGTTCACAAGAAAGAGAATTTTGTTCTATACGTGCTGTGTTTATTTGCGTAATAATACAATTTAACATCACAGAACTGGTCCAAATGGGTGCGCAGGGTGTACTCGACACACAAGTGCCTCTTTTTAAGGGGAGTTCCTGTAAATTAAAATTTTGTTTTAGGTCTAATTAAATCGTAAAAGTAATTATCAATTTTATTTCTATTTGATGTACTAAGTGGGAACTCAGGCAGCTCGACCGTGTTGACCATCTGCGACTCCCAAAATTTCAAACACATGTAACCAACTGATGGCAAATAAGTGCGATCGACCAGTTTAAAATTCAAGTCTGTTAGAAATTTGATCAATGGAGTTGTTGAAGCAGTCTATTATAAGTGAGGTTATGTGTAAATTATTTTCTTAAATATACAGTGCGGTACAAAAGTATGGAACAAATTCAATATCTCCTGAAATAATTGTTTTTTGGCAAAACGCTCGGACATATTTTAAGAGGAATCGAATTTTTTTTTGCGACAGTCATTTTTCTACGGTGACGTTATCGCCCTTTTTTTTAAATAGGAACTTGCACATTTGACAATTGCAGTAGATAGTCCTTTTTTTTCTCTTTCTAACCGTGCAAAAGTTTTATACCCTCACATATAAGATTTTTTTTTGAGAAAATTGCCAAAATAATTTTCCTATTTTATATTTCTTAGTAGGGTTTTTGCCATCAGTTGCTAAAATATAATTAAATTAATTAACTAATAACTCAGGTAACGTTTCTCCGATTTCAAACAATTCAAAAAGCTTTAAAAACGGACCAAGTTTTGTAATTTTATATGACATACAAAACAAAATCAACATTAGTAACAGTGTCAAGTTATAAACAATATACTTACCAGCTATAGTGCAGTTATGTTTATATCAAGATATCCAAGAACGTGGTGTTTACCTTCAACAACAGTCAACTAGTACAAGAAGAAGATTCAAAGATAAGCGAAATATTTTCTTAATTATTAGAAGTTTTGAAGTTATTAAATTTTAGTATTAATCTATTAATTAAATAATTGTTGTAAAGATATAATATATGATGAAATCTGATTGGCAAAATTTTATTATTTTTCAAATTAAGTGTAGTTTCCAAAATTTCAACTCATTTGTTTTTCTTTAACTACAATTTTATTAAGTAGTGTGATTCAATTTTTTTTTAAATTTCAAACTTTGACAGGGCGTACATCGCACGTGTGGATCTAAAATGAAAAATGGCATTATAAAAGTCATATTATTTTTGCTCAAGGAATATGTGGTCAACGGATTGACCTCCTTTTTACGGACACCCTGTATAAACTCAGTTTTTAATCAACTCAGCCGACGAAGTATAGAACTATAGTTAAAAATTTTTCCAGAAGATGTCAGGATATTTATCAGTCATAGGTAAAGTAAGTATAGACGTATAATATAAATCGCAGCGCCATCTTGTAATTCTTGTATTAAAATTATAAAACCCGAAACTGTAATTGAAACAGATTTTTAATATTTAAAACAGTAATCTGCATATATCTCAAACTAATATTTGAATCAAAAGATGTCAGGAGAATTATCAGTCATAGGTAAACTCGTCGCAAGATAGTTATAAAGAGGAGCTTAATATATTAGGGTGTAGTGGTCGGGGTTGGTTGGTGGACGCCCCTACAAAATTGGATTGTTAATGCCCCTGCATAATGCAATGCCTAACAATCTGAGTATAAACTACTAGCATATCTTAAGGGTTTTGGTAGTTTCCAACTTGAATTCTATTTTCCTTCACAGCTCGCATCGTCCTACAATGGATTGAGAAAGACAAAGATGCAAGTTCCTACCTTTACCGTGTTAAATCCTGTTTTTTAAAAAGTTATTTAATTATTTAACACCGCTTATGTAACCCCATATACTCACTTCCAAAGGCTGAGTGGACCTTGAGGTGCAAAAACAACTTTTTTTAATATAGCAGTTGGTGAGAATCGAACCCACAACCTTTGGTTTCACAGCCCAATACTAAAACCTCTGAGCTACACTCCACATTGATTAATTTAGGATCCCACAAGTACCCATGTTTCCAGTTGAATACTACTTAAAAAAAAAGTTAGAAAACCTACTTCAAATGCGCTTCAAGACAATTATTGTTATTGTCACCAGTTGTGTAATTTGTACACTAAATTCCAACTTCCAAATCTGCGTGCTCCTTGTGTCCAAAAAATGCTAAGTTAGTATGGTAGGTTGGTAGGTATTGGGAATCGAACCCACAACCTTTAGCTTCATAATTTATCTGATCTTTTTTTCCTCATTTGTCTTGCCTGTATCTATAGAGCACCTGCGACTGACGTCACAAACTAATGGAATTTCAAATTTATTTATTATTAAAACGGTGTAACCAATTCAATCCAATTGGTTAATCTTCAGTTGGTGAATCTTCCTCAGCTACTCGTGAAGAAAAAAAGACACCACGTCTATTGTTTATTTACTTTCATGTGTGTAATTTGAATAAAACTGTTTTTGGTCTTTTTCTTTCATAGGTGTTAGAAGCCTAATATGTTAGAATTTTGTGTCGTAAACATTATAAATAATATTGTAAATAAAAAATTTCCTATAAATTAATCTAGGTGTGTGAAGTTACAAACGAGCTTCCATATACACGAGCTTTCGGGCATGCCCACAAAAACCAGGTTGCGTATTCTGAATACCGAGATAGGGAAACCCATGTAAATGGCCGCCATGCGAAGTAAACAAAACGCCCCTTTTCATAATTCTTTAAATAATTCAAAATTTAAACGACACAATTATTATTCGCTATCCACGCTAAACTGTTCTACATAAAATTCTGCGCGTTTCCCAAGAAAAAACAAACGCTGCCATGCACGTAGAACTGAATAAATAATGTTTAAAGTACACGGGCATTCAAATGGGCGAGCTCGGCGCGCCATTCCTAAATTGTTCTAAAATTTGCAAAAACCAAGCGTGTGAATGATTCTCTTTTGTGTTAAAAGATCGGCTATGCTGGTTTATAGTTTCAGTAAAAATTTTGCAACACCCTGTATAATCCGTAACCTCTTCTCACTTATGTGACCCGGCTACAAAGTTGGGCTTTGTAATTTCTACGCATCAGTTTAATTTGACCACCTTGTATATGCATTTTCGCCAACTCCTCTCACTTCTGTGACCCGCCTACAAAGCCTGAATTTTTAAGCAAAAATGCAGACTAACTATGGACGACTGTGACTGCAAAGTACGTACCATTGTTAAACGTCAGTTAAGGTTCATTTGATCTAACGGACAAAAATCACACAACATTTTAATATCGGTCAAAATGTATACAGGATTTTAGTTTCGGACAAAAGTTATACAGAATGTTTTGAACAAAATTTATACAATAATTGAGTGTCGGATAAAACCCATTCAGAAATTTATTTATAGGAAATATTTCAAATACAAAATCCTAACCTTATAAATACACCAACATTCAAATATAATTGTAAAACAAAACCCCAACTTTAATCAAAATTAAGCTTTGGCAACTATAATTTCTAACAATCAAGGTTTTAGATATCGAATTAATTTTAAAATTTACTCTAAATATTTCAAAACAACTTTACATTCCAAATCTATTTTCAATACTGAAAAGTAATTTTTAAAATAATAATTTTAGAGCCAAATTCATCAAAATAGCGAACATTATGATGCATTAGACTTCTAATACCTAGGAAAGAAAAAGACCAAAAACAGTTTTATTCAAAATACACACATGAAAGTAAATAAACAATATATATGGCTTCTTTTCTTCACAGGCAGCTGAGGAAGAGGGACCAACTGAAGATTAACCAATTGGATTGAATCGGTTATGTTTTAATAATAAATGAATTTGAAATTCCTAATCTTACGTAGAACTGAGAAACAAAAAATAAAACAAAGATATTATAAAGTTTTGCAGCAATTTAACTTAAAAATATTAAAGTTGATAGTCTAAAATTTAGACATTATTTTAATTTTTAGAATAATTTTGAAAAATGGGGGATCGATTAAATGTGACGATCTGTACATAATGTTCTACGTAAATTTTACCAAAGTCAAATTATTTACTATCTCAGAGATGAACTGAATGCGATTCCTTGAGCAAACGATCAAAGTAAATTCGGGAAAATTATTTTACATAAAAATTTTATTAATGAAAGCATTTAATCGGTCTACTTTTAAACAGTTTCGAATTCTCCAAAAAAATTACAGGAGTTTTGGTAAATTGTTAAAAACATGCCTTTATTATTATTATTATAGAAATCAATACAAAAATTAAACTATACTACAAACCTATTGAAAGTTCTAGCTGTTCAATGAAAAATTAAGGTAAAGGTATAGTCGGTTCATTCGGGTCCGCAAATTTGTTGGAGGCATTCTACAACTTACTGGTGGTGAGATCATAAATCATTTGTATTAGGCCCGACTTGATAAATTTTATAGCTATACCTCAACACAACAATTTACTTTTAAAATGTTAAAAACATTTAAACTCAGAGTTCGGCCTAGTGATTTATGATAGTTGATTATTTAAATCTCATAATTCACCACTAAAATTGTAAAGTTTCCAGAAAATTTGTGGACTTACACATTGTAAGGAAATATGGCCGGTAACACAGAGGGTTAAGGCCTCCTAAAAAATTAATTTTTTTGTGTGATTTTAGGATAAAAGTGATAATTTTAAATAATGTGAAAGTGAAATTTTTTCTAATTTACGAGGAAGTGACAAATATATAATTGTTCATCGCGATTATTAAAGCACAGCTCTATCTAAATGTGGATACTCTTAATACATACAGATATTTTACGATATGCACTTAGTTGATTAAAAAAATATAAAAAAGCTAACTAACTGTGTGGTTGGGACAGCATGTACCTAGGGACACACATGAAAACACGCCAATTGAAACTAACATGAAACTTATAACAGCATCTCTATAACATTTGTGGTCTATGGTTTACGTGTCACCAGTTTCCCGCCAAAAGACAGTCAACTTTGAGTGTCGATAGCGAAGTGTTGTTTTGCTGGGCAAAAGCAATAGTAAAGATAAATAAAGTAAGTAGTTTTTAATATTATTATAGTATCTACATCATGTGTATATGTGTGAAGTATGAATGCGTAAAATAAAAACTGATACAAATCCAATGTGTTACTACCAAGGAAGCCCTTATGGAACAAATAATTGAAGTGTGGAAATTTTGCAGCGAAATTAAGGAATTAATAGAAGTACATAAAAAGCACGCTTAGGTGTATCGCCGCAGTTATTGCCTTTAAAGGCAGTTGGACTAAATACTAAAATGTTCAGATTATTACCTAAATGTTAAAATAACTATTTAATCGCCATATACCAGTTCTATGTTAAAATACATTTACTGTTACAAATTAAAAAATTCCCAATTCAGTGACCACCAACTGCATGCATTAATACATATTTGATTTATCGAAAGAAAAATATTTAAAAAATGTTTGCAAAAAAGTGTCCCAACGTACAGTACTCTCCCTTACACTATATTTTGAAGTTACGAAATTTACTTTATTAATTTTCGGTTCATATATCTTTTGGAGATTCATTGCAACTAAGAAATGTGTGAATCGATCGTTTATCAGTTGCATCTCCAGAGTAATCATATGTTTGAGGCATCTTAATTGTAATTTTATTAGCTAGAAAAATTTAAAATAAATAAAGTATTTTCTAATGAGACTTCTTTTACTTATTTAAATAAATATTTAAGAAAAACTAGTTCACATACGTGCAAATTCTTGCTGCACATTTTTATCGTAGTAAAAAGCCTCTAACACTTCTTACAGCATGTTATCAAAAACTTAGCAATGGCTGTAACTTGTGTTAGCTGCGATTTTTAGCCTCAACTACTCCTTTAAATTTGTATCTGTATGAGTCCTCATATGCGCTTTTAGATTGTGTTTAGCTGCATTCCTGTATTCGCATAAATTACAAGCAAACGGTTTTTCTCCAGTATGAATTCTGCTATGCCTTTTCAGCTGGCTTTCAGTTACACTCCTGTATTCACAAAAATTACAAGCAAACGGTTTTTCTCCAGTATGTTTACTCATATGCAATTTCAGCTGGTTTTTAGTTGCACTCCTATATTCACATAAATTACATGCAAACGGTTTTTCTTCAGCATGAGTACTCCTATGCGATTTCAGCTGGCTTTTAGTTGCACTCCTATGTTCACATAAATTGCAGGCAAACGGTTTTTCTCCAGTATGAATACTCCTATGTCTTTTCAGATTGCTTTCAGTTACACTCCTGTATTCACATAAATTACAAGCAAACGGTTTTTCTCCAGTATGATTACTTATATGTAATTTCAAACTACTTTTAGTCACACTCCTGTATTCGCATAAATTACAAGCAAATTGTTTTTCTCCACTATGAATTTTCGTATGGCAATTTAGGCTACTTTTAGTTATACTCCTGTATTCACATAAATTACAAGCATATGATTTTTCTTTAGTATGAATACTCATATGATATTGCAGCTTGCTTTTAATTACAGCCCTGAATTCACAGAAATTACAAGCAAACGGTTTTTCTCCAGTATGTTTAGCTATATGCCATTTTAGATTGCGTTTAATTGCACTCCTATATTCACAAAAATTACAATTATATTGTTTATCTCCAGTATGAGTACACATATGCAATTTCAGACTGCGTTTATCTGCACTCCTGTATTCACATAAATTACAGGCAAACGGCTTTTCTCCAGTATGAATACTCATATGTCTTCTTAGATTGCTTTCAATTACACTCCTGAATTCACATAAATTGCAAGCAAACGGTTTTTCTCCAGTATGATTAGCCATATGCCTTTTTAGATTGCCTGTAGTTGCACTCCTATATTCACATAAATTACAATTATATCGTTTATCTCCAGTATGAGTACTCATATGCAATTTCAGACTGCTTTTAGATACACTCTTGTAGTCACATAAATTACAGGCATACGGTTTTTCCCCAGTATGAGTACGCAAATGCTGTACAAAATTCCTTTTATAAGCACTCCTGTATTCACATACATTGCAAATAAATGAGTTTTTTGAATGAATATTTTTATGACTTAGAAGATTGCATCTACGAGTCGTCCTAAATTCACAAACGTCACATGTAAAACTTTTCCCTTTATTTTTATTCTGGTCATCCACATCAACTGTACAAGTAGTTGTTTCAACTTTTATTTTGTCCGTTTCATGTGCACTACTCTCTATAATTGGTGTTTCTTCCTTCGTACTCCGTACAAAGTTTTGGCTAATATTAGCGTTAGTTTCATTGAAGTTATGTTTTTGTTCGGTATTGTAAAGGATATTATCACAGAATTCACTTTTTATATCGTCCAAGTAGGGTTCAAGTTTGATTTCTTCCTTGACGATGTCCAAATCGGAATCATGTTCGAGGTTGGCGTTTGAATTTATTTCAGACATTGTTTTATACAATTTCCTGTAATAATAAAATCACAAAAAGTATTACAAACAGCGTTTGGTAGTTAGTGACTAACCTGTAATTATTTAAAAACACATATAAAATGTATACCTCTGCACACACACACACAAAGAACTAATCGATATTCAATAAACGCCACGCGGTTAACCGCGGTAAGCAGAAACAGAAAAATAGGTTAACTTTTGGAAGTGGTTATTATATCGGCGCCGTAAACGGTTACACAAGATAAAATTAAAAAGGTCATAGATTTAGTGCAAATGAATTTCTAACTCAACTATATTCTATTCACTGATTTGAAAAACACCTGATTTATGTTGGCTTGCACTGAAGACCATAGAGTGTTCTGTGCCGAAGACTTAACTGTAAATGCTTTTTTAAATGATACAGTTTCCCTGACTAGAGATTTAACGGCATCGGGAGCATCGTAAGTTTTTCTTTTACTTTTTATACGGTTCTTATTTGGAGTAGTCAGGACAGGATTTGCTTCATACCGTTTCTTTATCGTTCGCTAATTTGTAAGACGTTAGCCACACGCTAAAATTGTTTTTATTTTAGACAGTGTTCTTTTCAAAAATTACTTAACAATTAGATTTCACCTTTTGTACTGCTGAAAGGCTGAAACTGAGATCAGTGGTCCTTGATTTTTTTTTTCTTGTTCGAAATATTCTAAAAGTTTTATAATAAACATTTGAGATTGTGAATTTGTCACGCGATTTTGCAATCTCTTGTTATTTTGTAATTTTTGAGTCATTTTAAATTATTGTTATAGTTATGAACAACGTTTTTCCTACAAACGTTTAGGAATCGTCCTAAACTATCATTTTGTAAGTTTTCAAGTTGTCAAATTTGACATTTCCTTTTAAAGTAATAATCTAGTAAGGATGGTTGCTATGCGATTTTCTGATTTTTCAGAAATCGCTGTCACTTTCCGGCACTCCGTGCGGGAAAGTGAACTTTCCCGCACGCTAAATGAGTATGGGAAAGTAACATTCCTAAACGTTTGTCGGAAAAGTAACATTTTTAAACGTTTGTCGGAATAGTTATTTTCGTATCAAGTGTTGAAATAAAATATTTATAAACACGAGCGGAGATATTTGCCTTTCGAACGAGTTACGAACACTATTTTTCCCACGACCAAAAATGTACATGTCAAAAAGTAACACTGACAGTTCAGGTAAAACGACCGTCATTTTTTGTTTTGAAGCGGCCGCAGCTTCCTATTATTGCGCAAACTGTGCGATATATCCCTATACGTGTTGATATCGCACGGGTTGTTCATTTGTTTTGCGAAAGTCAATCGCACGGGTGATATTGTCAACTTTCGCGCCTAGTTTGTTGTGCGTTAGGAGCGACTTTCTTATATGGTCGTGGGAAAAAGATTTTTCAGTACGGTCCTGTCCTCTAAGTTTGATTCCGTGTTAATTGTTTTATTTCTGATACAATTTAATTTCATTTGGTCTGGAAGACATGAAAGGTTAAGCCTGATTTGGTACGTTCTTTGCTTATAGGTAGTTCTACGAAATTTTCAAAGTCATTTTAGTATATTGCATAGTTGTCAAGTTTCCTCTGTTAGAAATCTCGAGGTGACCCAATTTACATGTATTCCGTCGATGTCATCAATAATACGAAGGAATGGGTATAATGGTCGTGTGGCAAGCAGAGAGCCTTTTGTAAATGCTAAGAATAGACAAAAAAGACTGCAGTTTGCAAATATAAAAATTGTGATTATGACTTTTGGAAGAGAGTGATATTTACCGATGAAAGTAAATTTAATCCATATCAATCAGATATGGAAGACAAATGGTTTACGGTAAGCCTAATAAAAGTTTGAATAAAGAAAATCTTCAGAGCACAGTAAAATACGGTGGGGGATCAATTATGGTATGGGGCTGTTTCACAGCAAGTGGGGTTGGAAGTTTAGAAATTATAGATGGAATTATGCACAAGAATAAATATATTGATATTTTGAAAAGAAATCTGAAGTCCAGTGCAACCACTGTAGGAATAGCTGATAATTTTATTTTTTACCAGGACAACAATCCGAAACGTAAAGCGTACGTTACTAGACAGTGGTTTTTACATAACTGCCCCTAAGTCATGGGCACGCCAGCACAATCTCGCAATTGCAACCCAATCTAGAATTTGTGGTCAGAATTAAAGAAGCACGATATTAAGAACGTACAAGTGAGAGAAACACTAATGTCCGAATGGAAATGTATTACTCCAGATGTTACTAAAAAAATTAATTTTATCTATACCAAATACATTAAGGGATGTTATTAGTCAAAACAGATATCCTAGCAAATATATTAGTCTTAGTTTTAATAGCTTTAAGTTCAAGTTGATATTGTTTTATTTGCCATGTATGAATATGGATGAGAGTTGTTATAATACAGATTATTAAACTATTATTTTTTTCGGTTTTGTGAAATTATGTATTGAAGTTTCTTTAAACTATAAAATGATGTTGCCTAGCAATTATTCATCTGTTAGTATTTTCCATCAAATACAGTTTTAGAGATTATATTTTGGTAAATAAAGAAAAATAAAAGTGTATGAATACAATTGAGAGATACTGTATATATACAAAATCTTTAAAATGTTTGGAATATTATACAATACGGTCCTGCCACTTGACTTTTCCTTCATAATTGAAATAATCACAGTATTTTTGCCTGATGTTCTTCGCAAATAGTGTTATATTTCGTCCTCGCATAGGCTGTAGGAAATGTAATTGTTTATATTCTATGTTGATGGTATGTTCAGTCATCAGAATTATTATCTTTTGAAATGTCCATATACTGATCTTTCACACTTTTCTTCTCAAAAAGTTATGAAGATAAGAGCAGGCTAAAACTATTCTCTGTACTTTTGGTGGTGATAAATTAATTGTCGTCAGGAGTAATCTAAAGCGTGATACTGTGGCGAAGCCGGTTGGCCCATAATGTTAGAAGTTAATAGGAATACATTACTTTAATATTTAGGTACGGTCTTTGACCAACGTCGCCACTTGAGTCTTTGCTTGGCTTCTCACATGTACATTACTGGAATCATCGCCTTGGAGGGTGTCAATTCTTTGTCGATACTGCTTCTTTGATGGATCGGACCTAACCATCCATTTAGCTTATTTCTCGCAATATTTATACAGAAAATTGCCGAATGAGAAGAGATAACAAGAAGAACACACGACCCCACAGAACCAATGTCAGTAAGTTACTGAAAGATCATACTTACGAATAAACACACATTGCGCATGACACGCTCTGAAAGGAAATTGCAAACACAAATAATACGAGTATTGACTAAAAATATTTATTGTCACTAGGCAACCAAAATCTTCAACAAAACTTATACAAGGAGTTGATCTGCGCCGTCTTCCTCACCGCCGATCAAACTTAAATCGTCCAACAGATCATCCGGAAAGCCCTCGTCTTCCTCAAGGTTCCGAGGGGCAGGCAGGTAGGCGCATTATACAAAAAGCGTAAATGCATCCAAGTGGCACCCCTGGACACCTCCACGCTTTCAAAGTCCTGCAAGGAGACGTTGCCCTCCGACATGGCAAAGAAATACAAGGTCCTGGGCCCCAATAGTGTTTCTAGGTCATTGATGTATTTTCCACTATATGTCGTGCTCGTGACAGCCTATATTTAAATACTCTTTCTTCTCTTGTTAAATTTCTTTGGAGAAATGGTTTCATGAAATTATCTTGTAGTGCAAATGCCTCACCTCCAACAAACACAAAAGGTAATTCAGAATTGCCATTGGGTAATATTTTTGGAGGTGGAAGATTTAATTCTTTGTTGTTCAATAACTGACCGAATTTTGTATTGACGATCACAGTACCATCTGACATGCGTCCGTTAGCTCCGATGTCGACCATAACAAATTCATAATTTGAATCTACAATGCCAGTAAGACAACACTAAAGAACTGTTTACAGTTGTAATATTCAGAAGCAGTTCCTTTTGGCTTTTGTATAGCAATGTGCTTGCCGTCTACGGCGCCAATACCTTGGGGAAAATTCCATCTGTTTTTGAATCCATTAGCAACTGCAGTCCACTCTTCAGAATTGTTTGGAAGCTAAAAATTAAGAAATACAGATATAAGTAATGCGTTTAAATTGAAGCAACTAAATGTATTAAAATACCATGGTTAAAAAAGTCAACTTGAGAGTAAATAATTTTTTTATGGTTTGGAAGGACCATCTCTTTATTCTTTCGTTTTAAATGCTTCGTCCTGTATACAAAATATTTTTTTATTGTTTCAGGAGCAACAAATAAATGTAGAAGTAGTAAATCTATATAAGCAGATACCTAATTCAACCAGAGAACCGCCCTAAGCAGAAAAAAGAAAAACTGTTAGCTCTCAAAACGAATTATTAACTCTAGCATGTTTCACATTTGAAGAAGTCTGATGGGTATGAAAATCTTGGAATAACATGGGCTAGTGAGTTAAGAAAGAGTTAGAGTGCAGACCAGTAGATTTATGCAAAAAAAGCGATAAATGATATTTTATATGAAGGACAATCGGGTACATTATATAGTGTACCTACTGTTTCTACTTGGGTATAATAAACAACACTAATTGCGTAAAATACAAGATAACTTTATTTATGCTTTTTACATCAACTGTCATCCTCTAACACACCAACACAACTACTTATATAAAATCCCTAAAGCCTGGCGGCAAATACAAAACCTAACATTAGATATAGAAACTCAGTAATGATTAATGTACCTTTTACTAGTGCAAGTGGATTTCGACACCCAACACCACAGTGGTCATTTCCATCAACATCAAATACATCCACACCTTTATCATCACCGCAACAGCTAACCTCGCAATATCATACAGAACAATATCAAACTAGTTACAACAGTGCGGCAACACTCATTTCAAATTTCTCCACCCAACAATAAGTTTTTTTATTTTAAATTGTAAATTAAAAGGATAACTAATGACGGAAAAATTGATGAGGAGGTAGCTAATAGAACGAAGAAATCCAATTTTTGGGAAAAAGGAAATTAGAAGAAAAATAAACTTACATATTATATATAAAGCAATAATCATACCCACCATAACATATGCAAGCGAAACTTGGACAAGATTAATAAAACACAACAACATAATCACAACAGCAGAAATGAAAATATTGAGGAAATTTGCGGGTAAGACTAAACTGGAGAAAATTAGAAATGTAAATATAAGAGAGTCACTACAAATAGAGAAACTAGTAAATACAATTGAGAGGAAACAACTAAAGAGGTTCGGACACATTATGAGAATGGGAGATGCGAGATACCAAAGAAAGTTATGGAAGCAAGAAGAATAGGAAGACTGAGAAAGGCATGGTTACAACAAATAGGAGATATAAGAAGAATTAAGGGAAAGACGCTAAATGAGATGAAGCACATGACGCAGGACCGGAAGAAATGGAAAAGATGGAGTAACAGCTAAGTAAAAGGGTCCACTCGGACGCTCTTATAGGGCAGAAGGAAGCAGCTGAAGAAGAAGAAGAAGTGTTTTGCACAACTATTTGTGCAAAAACTGTAAAAGGCCGGTATTCACGTTCAAGTATATTGCACAAAATATTGTGTTACATTATTTGCACAATAATTCTTACCAGACGCTACAATTATTTGCACAATAATATCTGCAGTATGCCTCTAGTTCTACAACGCAGTACATACATTCTGTATTAATAATGGGAACGAGAAAAGCAATAGCATTGATTGCACTTTGAAGTGCTTTATTAATGAAAAGAAAAAAGAAATCTAAAAAGAGGTTTTGGCTAAAAGAACGGTATTTAATGAGAAATATTTCTTCAGACGTGCACCTCTTAAAAGAAGTAAAGGGTTCTGCTGAAAGTGATTATAAAAATTATTTACAGTGGATAACATTTTCTAGTGACATATTGCCGGCCGGTTAACGAATTTTAACCAGCAGTATTGTGCAAAAGTTAACCATTTCATATTTCTTCCTCTACTTATAATAAAATTGCAGTATAAACAAAATAACTGTATATCGCAAATTTAGAAGTATGTAGCTGTTGGGGTTATTGGAAAGTAAAATGTATTTTTAGGGACATACACGTTTTAAGCAACAATAGACTTTTACAGCCCGATTCATCAATGGGGTCTAACTTGTTAGTCAGACTAACGGGAGTTACGCCTATGTAACCCTATTCACGAAACCGTTGCGCACTTTTTTACGCCAAAAGTTACACGAAAAGTTAGACCACCTTTACGACGTGTGCAAAAAAGTGCGCAACTTGACAGTTGTACCAAGTTGTGTAGTTTAGACGAATTTAAAGCAAAGTAGTTTGATAAACACTAGCTTCGGAAGTTGCAAACGGTTTTTAAGCCATAAAAGTAAGTATTGAATAACATTTAACGTATGTTTACTTCCGAATTTGTAGGTTATGTGATGGTATTTCTACTTTACATGTGTTTTGCTAAGTAAAACTATATTTACAGGTTTATATAACACAGCAACCAATTTATACATATTCCCTGCTCCAAAAATGTTCTGTTGGGCCTATAACTACTGAAACTTCAAATTTAAAAGAAGCATTTTGTTTGAATTTACAAGAATTGTACCAGTTTTAGAGGAAAACATGAATAATGTTCTTATTAAGTAATACTAACAAATAACCAAGTCGTGATAGTAAATCTACAAATGGTGAAGTACTTTCGATATCAATTAAATCAACTAGCGGTGGCCGATGCATGTTTATTGAGGTAAGTTAACCTTTATTAGCTTGATTATAATTAACATGTATTTACATTTTGAAATCACTATAATATTTATTGTAGATACCACTGATTGCTGAACACCTAATATTGGAATTATATTGGACTCTTACTTCCATGTTATAAATTGTATAATTGGAGGTATTCATACAAATCAATCGTTAATCGAATGCTGAAAGGTCTGCGCAGAAAGATACCTCTTAAGAAATTTCATATTATTTGTTAAATTATCACTAAATATGATTGTGATGACGTGATGCCATGGGACATGAGTGGTGACTTCGGTCTCCAACACCCAACAGACCCAAACCAATATATTAATTTTTTTTTGTAGAAACTATAAAAATTAAACAAAATACATAACTGCAAGAACAAAAATAAATGGTAAAGATAAGTTCTGATTGTTAACCATTTAATTCAATTTTATAGTACTTATAAGTTTGAAAATGGGAGCAGATTTTGACTCCCGAAATGTTACGTTAATTATATAATTACTACTTTTTATTAATTTTAGATTGTGGTAAAATACCTAACAATGCAAGATATGATTATTTTTGTGTCATACTTACTCAGTTGACACACCGTTACGTCTATGCACTTAACGGAACACGGCTGAAAGATACATAGAGGGAGTTGTAAATATTCCCACACATTTAGTAGTTATGGAGGGCGTTGCAACGTATCGGTGTGAGAGACCGTACGTCACCACTGAAGGGTTAACTGTGTCTTATTCTAATCGTTAAGTACAGCACCCCGTTAGGTGTCGGACTTGCATATTATGTATGAACAATAAAGTTAGTAAAACCGCTTATGATTTTTTCTACTTTCTCTTTTTATATCGTTAAATTTCTTTTTAATAGTTCTTGGCATAGGACTTACAATATTGACTGAATTCAATACTGCTTCCCATGCAGATTTCTTCTGTTGTCAAGTATTTTTGGACTTAAATTTTCCAAATAAAAGACCATAATTTTGTGTAACTTTAATTTCTTCAGGAGTAAAAATTTAGGCCCCTCTTTCTTCCAGACATAATTATTAATAGCTATAAATCAAATCATTTTAAACATATTTATAGCTGACTGCAACTAAATCGAAGGACAAATATTACTAGGATGCCCTTTAAGTTCAAATGTGCTATCTAATTGTCACTTTACATGTTATTTAAATTACAGATTATTTCCAGAATAATTTACAAACCTGGAAAACGCATAAAAATTGCTTTTTATAGCCAAACTTTAAACAACTTTGATAAAAGTACTAATAACTTTCAAAAAGTTTAGGAATTTTTTGATTGGTTAATTTTGGTCTAATGGTGACGTCATATATGATGTTGACCAAAATGGCTGCGCCACACTTACGCCCGCTTCGTGAATAGGCTTACGCCATTTATTTAGACCCGTGCAAGAGGGACACAAGTTTTTGGCGCAACTAGCATTAGTCAGACTAACGTTGAGCCCTGTTGATGAATCCCTATGTAAGGTTTTAGAAGAAAATTGTATTTTGAATTTTATTGAATATTTTATGTAAAACTTGATGCAAATACAGCCAGTTCTTTCTCATTTGTACTTATATTTTCGATTCCCTTGCTACACCAGCACTAGGTGAAGTATATCAATTGTTATCCGGAGGTGATAACACTAAATAAACCCGCTACTCTGTTGCGTGGGCGTGAGGTTCCTAAAAGAAAATAGTAGTGCTCACTAAATATCTAAACTAACGATGTTCCTTGGGCGCCAGGTCCTTATAACGTAAAGTCTTCAGTCGGACCTCCTGAAGAATAGACCTCCAAAAGTCAATTGACTTGACAATAAAACGCAAGGCTTTGTAATTAACAAATAGGATATATTAACTCGTAAGCAAAATTTACACATATACAATTGAAATTGAAAAAGTAATGAATAATGAAGTTATTAATTCAAACGATCAGATACAGAAATTACTAAGATCGTAAACAAATTAAGTCTAAATGTTAAATTTCTAACGAGATCTAATTAAACACAAAAAAAAACTATAGGGAATGTTCAAAGACAATATCGTAACTAAACGAAAGAAAAATGTAAGTAATTAAACGAACGTAGACTGTATCGTTCAAAATGGCTAAGATCGTAATTAAACGAGAACGTAGACCCTCGGAGGGTTCGCAAGGATAACTCTTTAACTAAATTATTAAATACGCATACGCAGAATTGAGCTCAGTTCGTCGTGCCTGCGATTATAGATAGCAATAATCCATAGTACATAAATAATAATATCTTGCAAAACCTGTCGGTACCAAAAATTCAATTACGATATAATATAAATTGAAAGAAATAATAAATGACTAAGTTGAAACACGATAATTTGAATATTCCTTTACAAAATCAAATTTACAGTTCATAAATTCCCGTTGCTGTGACTGCAACCACAAACCACAATCCTAATCACTCGCACCGGAGTACGATTTACTAAATGACGATTGAAAATTTTACCAACACTTTAAATTACAATTACGGGTAATATTTCTAATAAATTCTTCTAATTAAATTTCTAATAACACAACTAAATACCGTATCAAATCTACTAAAATGTTTAAATGTTTCTAAATTTAACTAAATAACACAAGTACACAAGATAACCTCAAAATCAAACCTTAACCTTGAGTCTTAAAACGTGTAGATAACGAAGTTGAATTAGGGGAAATTCCAGTTAATTGCCTTCTAAATATCACGGGATGATTCCTTCGGGTAATGAACTCCAAACAATTTCCAAACCAACGTGGTGTTGAAATAACACGTGGAACCAGATGTCGAACAGGTGGTTTCTACGAACACGTGGTGCAGGAAAAATAGCACCAACCACAAAAAAATACTAAACGAAAAGAACGTACGAAAAGAAGGGCTGAAATATAACGAATACCGTAAGAAATCTTCAATTAAAATCAATGCATTACATACCCAAAAGTTCTTAAATGACCTTCGAAAAGCTTCTATCAAAATGGTCGCTCGAATAGCTAATATCCAAATTAATGCTTGAAAATTGCTTATAATCCAAAACGACTACCGTTCTAAATTCACTAAAGGCCCAAAAGGCAAACTAAAAAGCAGTTTTCATCTGTCGTACCTCGGATAATCAAACTAATTTTAGATAACCAAATACTAAACCCAAAGTAAACGACGTCTATTCTTGACCGTTGACTAACGTAGAAGAACTTAAGTAACGAATTTGCCAACAGAATTCTCTGACGAAAACCAACCTAAAATTTACAAATTCCGTAAGATTAAAACCCACAAAGTGAATAAGAAGAGGTATGAAATAGCATTGTATGCAACCATGCAATCTTTAGATGTAACTGGGAAGTCTAAATATACAACTAACTAGACTAAAGTAAATCCGAGAATTTACATAAAACAGCAAGTGAGTGATTTCTACTGTAACACCCTTGCAATTAATAGGGCAAACTTTTTTTAAATCGTCGTAGAAATACAATTTTTTTAAACGTAGCAAATAGAAATTATAATTACCTGACTCTGAGAAGCATTTGGTTGATCGATTTCTATTTGAACTTCGTCATCTAATAGAGAATTGTTAACCTCTTCTTCTGCATCATTACTATCATTTAAAGTTAAAGGAGTGTTTATATTTTCAATACTGTCCGTTGGAATTTCTTGATCCTTGGCAAACAACAATAAATCATAGTACCATAAACTGGGAATGTAAATTTCATCCGGTGATGTTCCAGATTTCCTAGAATTGTCAACCTTTTTTAGTTCTTTTCTAAATGAACCTCTAATCGATTGTATTTTTTTTGCAACGCCATAGCGATCGGCTTTCACATTGTATTTTTTGGCCACTTCTATTAATTCGTCGTATCCCAAGTTTTTTAAATTTCTATTAGTACAGTAGAGTGTCGATAATCTGAACCCTGGTAATCCGAACGCCCAAAAAACAAAACAAAAAAAATTATGGGGCTTACTGAGTGAAGAATACATTACATATTTATGTACATATGTATGTATGTATTTTTGATTAAGAATTTGAATTTTAGTTTTGTGTTTACAGAAATATATTGCTTTTGAGTTCTGGTATGTAGGTGTTTTATTTCTTGTATCCAATACTGGTATTTTCAACTATTTAGCAACAATATTTGATAATCCGAACAATATGATAATCTGAACCACCTTCGGTCCCAATTAGTTCGGATTATCGACGCTCTACTGTATAATCTTTTGACTTCACTTTCCATAAAGCTGGATGCTGTCTCTATACCTCTATAAACTCAGTTATAAATGCCTTATTCGTTTTCCGCCTATATCATGTTAGGAGTACAACTATAAACGTGTAAAATTTAAGTGTTTATGGGCGAACGACAGAAAAACTCACGTTAAAGTGTGTAACGAATAAAACTGGCATGTGCCGATGCGCATACCCACACGCTTTTTCGTGTAAGTTACAACCGTGGGATTCATTCGTGCCGTTAAAAATGTGTGTCTATTGCTAGCTAATGGCCGTAACTTGTGTTTGCTATGGTGTACCACAAAGCAAAAAAAAATATGGTTATCCCAATTTTAAATGCTCTTTTTTTTAATGCTGTGACTTTTAACTCCAAACTACTCCTTTAAATTTGTATCTGTATGGGTCCTCATATGCGTTTTTAGATTATGTTTAGCAGCACTCCTGTATTCGCATAAATTACAAGCAAACGGTGTTTCTCCAGTATGATTACTCATATGCATTTTTAGATTGTATTTAGTTGCATTCCTGTATTCACATAAATTACACGCAAATAGTTTTTCTCCAGTATGAATTTTCATATGCATTTTTAGATTGTATTTAGTTGCACTCCTGTAATCACATAAATTACAAGCAAATAGTTTTTTTCCAGTATGAATACTCATATGCAATTGCAGCTTACTTTTAGTTACACCCCTGTAATCACATAAATTACAAGCAGCAAACCGTTTATCTCCCCTATGAATATTCACATGTTGTTTCAGATTGCATTTTCGTGTACACCTGTATTCACATAAATTACAAGCAAACGGTTTTTCTCCAGTATGATTACTCATATGCAATTTCAGTTGGTTTTTAGTTGCACTCCTATATTCACATAAATTACATGCAAACGGTTTTTCTTCAGCATGGGTATTCCTATGCAATTTCAGCTGTTTTTTAGTTGCACTCCTATATTCACATAAATTGCAGGCAAACGGTTTTTCTCCAGTATGAATACTCATATGTCTTTTCAGATTGCTTTCAGTTGCACTCTTGTATTCACATAAATTACAAGCAAACGGTTTTTCTCCAGTATGATTAGCCATATGCCTTGTTAGATTGCCTTTAGTTGCACCCCTATATTCACATGAATTACAGGCAAACGGTTTTTCCCCAGTATGAATACGCAAATGCTGTACAAAATTCCTTTTACAAGTAGTCCTGTATTCACATACATTGCAAATAAATGGTTTTTTTGAATGAATATTTTTATGACTTTGAAGACTGCGTCTACGAGTCGTCCTAAATTCACAAACGTCACATGTAAAACTTTTCCCTTTATTTTTATTCTGGTCATCCACATCAACTGTATCAGTTGTTTCAACTTTTATTTTGTCCGTTTCATGTGCACTACTCTCTATAATTATTGTTTCATCCCTCGTACTCCGTTCAAAGTTTTGGCTAATATTAGTACTAGTTTCATTGAAGTTATGTTTTTGTTCAGTATTGTAAAGGATATCATCACTGAATTCACTTTTTATATCGTCCAAGTAGGGTTCAAGTTTGATTTCTTCTTTAACGATGTCCAAATCGGAATCATATTCGAGGTTAGCGTTTAAATTTATTTCAGACATTGTTTAATACAATTTCCTGTAATAATACAAATCACAAAAAGTATTACAAACAGCGTTTGGTAGCTAGTGACTAACCTGTAATTATTTAAAAATACATATAAGTGTATCCCTGCACAAACACACAGTAAGCACAATTGCACAAACTGGCATAGCCACAAACCAGCACAAACGGTCCAAACGGAAAACAGAACATCAACATCACAGAACATTACATCATTTTATAATTGAATAAGAATATATTCTTATTCAATGATTACATCAACATACGTACTTTCGGAAGTGGTTATTATATCGGCGCCGTAATGTTTTGCAGTTTGACAATGGAAAAAAAAATTGGTAACTCTGGTCGTAATTCGTCTGTGTGATAGCACCTTTGAATATAAAATTCCCAAAGGATAGCACAGTCTAGTAATATAACCAGTCGTCTCACTCGCCGGATTTTGTGGGTCCGAATTCCAGTGCGCCTGTGTAAAGTTTAGCCGAATGCGCAGTTAGAATAGAACGTGTTTGCGGTGCTGTTTGCAGTTGTTAGCCGTAAACCACGTGCTTGTAGGTGTTTGAGCGGTGCTTGTTATTCGTTCATTCAAAAATCGCGCCAAAATATTCATGATCAGCCGAATGCGCACTGCACATTTCGGAGACATGAACATCAAAGGTACCGACACTAAGTGAGACGACTGGTTATATTACTAGACTGTGGTGATAGTGTGATGATAGTCATATAGGTATACATATCTGTATTTGTATCCGTAAACTCTTTTACCTTTCGGTGTCGAGACTGGTGCGTTAGCGTATGTGGGTGTTTAGGGGTGCAATAAGTACATAATCCGGCCCGTATCTGTCGATTACCTGATTGGTGCGCCGTTCAATACCTATTATCTATTCACAACCAGGAAAAGCACTACATTGAAATATCTGGTGCATTTTTTTGTTATTGAATTGACAGCACTGCATGTTTTTAAAATTAGTTCCCTGAAATGTTGGGTTATGCTGTCATGTTGACAGATATCAAAATCAAAATTTTCATAAATAGTTCCATATGCTGTTTTTAATTCTTCTTAACATAGATAAATTGCCTTGTGTCCTCTTTCGGTAAAATTCATGGTTCAACATTTAGGTTACATTGCATGAAAATTTTTATTTTATAATTAATTAAGTAATTTGGTTAAATGTCAGATTTCAAATTTCCCTCCAATCATATAGTAACCAGAAATAACAACAGTACAGAGCAAATTATCTGTACCAATTGTTCAGTGCATGCCAACATAAATCTAGTGTCCGCGAGGTCAGTGAACAGATAATACATATTGCAACCCGTGTATAGTGTGTGTGTACGTGTAAGACTCTCAGAACACTGAACCCTCTATAATAGAACGTTATGCCATTGTATTTAAAGAGAATGGTAGTCTATACTAGTCAAGAAACTAGAGGTTTACGCATCACATCTACCGCTTGAGTCGGACGATTGTTTAAATATCAGCGGTCCTGAATACTTTATTCTAGTGGCTGTCTTGTTCTTTATTTATTATTAAGCAAAATTACTAAGTATTTCAACTTTGATCATTATAAAATAAACTTTGCAACTATACTAATCCAGTTTTATGTCTACTTAATTCAATCAATTTTTGCTTTAGAAACTTCTTTATTCGCAGGAAGTGTCTGTGGGATCACTTTCAATGCTACGAGTTTTTCTGTTTCGGCTGCAGCAGCCTGTCCGAGATCATCTCTATATTCTGTATCTGCTGTTACATTTCCATCAAATGGAATATAGAATATTTCATCATGACTGCTGTTGGAATAAATATTTACGTTATGAATGTAAATTTTAACTACCAAACTTCTAAGTACTTACCAAGCAGTAATTATCATTTCCTCTAAATTTTCCATGGTTTTTGTCACTCTTTATAATAATTATTTGTTTTTCCCACACAATTTATATCAAAAACTTCTATTAAACAAGGCACCTATATTGACCTTGAGAAATGCAACTAAAAAGTAAACAAACTATGACAAAGATTTATCTACGTTTTAAGAGTGACAAGGTTTCATTTAAACAGTAAACACCTTGTCATACTGAAAACAGCAGATAGAACTGTGTTCCAGTAAAATCTTTAAATGCGACCCACAGATAGAACTTTGGGCCCCTACCAACTCACTTAATATACGTCAGATGGCTTTCCTAGTCTTAAAATCGTTTGCAAAATGGTACATGGAACCATGTCACACTCATAACTCAATTTACCAAAAAATGTCACTTAGAACCTTTTCATTCCAAGGTGTCGAAATAGTCAAAGGATGGTTGTTGCAATATGATATTAAATTGCTAGGTTCACATTCAGTAGTTCCGATCTCTTCCTTATTGAAAAAAAATCGCGAGCTAATCCAGCCAGAACCATCTACAAATTAAAGAAGGGCTCAATTAAATTTGGAGTGTATTTATACCAAAAGAGTGTCAAAATTTACTAAATACCACGTCTAAGGTCTAAGTAAACTGAAGCAGTTTTAGAAATAAAGGTGATGTGACCCAATGGTAATTCCAACCATTACGCTTTGGCCAAATTAAATTAATCCTTCTATTAATTTTTTAATTAGCATTACCTCATTGTTTATGTTAAAACTTTTTAAGATATCGTTGAAAATCTTATGACTAAAGAATAATTACAACAACATTTTATTTTATATTTATTAAATACGGTTATTTACAAAGTAAGTTGTATGTGAAATATTATTTATTTAAATAGATTTGTCCCCAACTCAATCTACAGATAAAGATTCGAAATCTAATTATTCACAATAGGTATATTCCATCTACTGTTAAAATACCAAGATGTATAATTCTTTCAATGCGCAAATGTTTTTCAAGAAAGTCTTTACATACAAACTTAAAGGAAGAGTTTGGGTTACAATTAGTCTTTTCGTTTGCAAGATATACCACTTGCAGCAAGACCTCATCTACAGATAGGGTTGCCACCTTTTTGAAATTGAAAATCGGGACATATGTTAACATCGATATTTTGTATATAAAAATAAGATTATTTGGTTGGATATCCTCTGAAGCTGTTACGTTTCATATACCGTACTTGCCACAGAGTTTTGGCTGGGGCGTTTATTGTGGGTTAGATGTTGAGGAAGATCGATTTTTTGTAGTACAATTTAGTATTTTCTTTTCTCGGTGAAAACATAATTTTCGCTCTTTTATGTATTTATATTTCTTATTCAAACAATAAATCGCCCGCTAAATGCAAAACTTAAACTTCCAATACCGATAAAGGACAGGTAATGAGCGATATATTTCTGAATAATACATATTTTTGAAAATCGGGACAAAACCCGTCCCGCCACAGTTCTTAGAGGGACGCGCAATTTCCTCTTAAATATCGGAGTCCTGCCAAAATTAAAACAGGTGGCAATCCTATCTGCGGAATTCCAGATCTTGTTGTACACATTTGATTGCACTTTATCAGGCTTAAGTATAGAAACTTTGTTAAAAATCTGTCATATATTTATCTAAACATCTGTTGTTTAATATTTTATTTCATACTGTGTCACATTCTTTGAATTCCGGGACTCGTTTCAGTCTGGTAAGTGAACTTTTACGTTATAAAGCCGCTAAAAAAAATTACGGGACTGAAAGTCTTAAACAAACATCAAAGATTTCGTTGCTACCATTACAATAAATAAGGTCACCAGATTATCTCTAATCATTTGCTTAACTATTAAAATTATTACAGTTTAATTAAAAATGCGACATAGTGTAAAATAAAACATTGATATACGTCCGGTAAACTTTTACAGTAATTCGTCTCAAAATTCCAGACTAGGCTCTTCCGTCGCCCCGTCCCGAAACATTTCAACTCGCTACTGTAAACATTGGTTTACCGGTTTTATAACGTAAATTACTATTACAGGAGTATATTTGTTAAAAATATTAGATATTTAACTTATGTACGAGTACAAGTACTTTTATTATTATTACAGAAATCAATTCAAAAAGTAAACTATACTACGAACCTATTGCAAGTTCTAGCTGTTCAATGAAAAATTAAGGTAAAGGTATAGTCGGTTCATTCGGGTCTGCAAATCTGCTAGAGGCATTTTAAATACAATCATTATAAATCATTTGTATTGGGCCTGAATACCTCAACACAGAAGAATTTACTTTTAAAATGTTAAACGCATTTAAACTCGAGAGTTTGACCTAGTGATTAATGATAGTTAATTATTTATACCACTAAAATTGTGCCTCCAGAAAATGTGTGGACCCGAATAAACAACTAAGTATATCAGCACTTACACTTTGTAAGGAAATAGGGGGGGGGGCAACATAGAGGGTAGAGGCCTCCTAAATAAATTAATTTTTTCGTGTGATTTTTGGGATAACAGTAATAATTTTAAATAACGTGAAATTATTTCCAATTTACGAGGAAGTGACAAATATATCATTTTTCATCGCGATTATTAAAGCACAGCTCTATCTAAATGTGGATACTTTTAATACATACACATATTTTATGATATGCACTTAGTTGATAAAAAAATACAGAAAAGCCAACCCAGGAAAACGCGTCTTTTAGCTCACTTTACAATTTTCCACTTAAAAAAATATTACACTATATTTTGAAGTTACGAAATTTACTTTATTAATTTTAGGTTCATATAATTTTAATCTTTTGGAGATTCATTGCAACTAAGAAATGTGTGAATCAAACAGTTGCATGTTCAGAGTAATCACATCTTTGAGGCATCTTAATTGTACTTTTATTAGCTAGAAAGAAATTTAAAATAAATAAAGTATGTATTTTCTAAAGAGACTTCTTTTACTTATTTATAGCTATTAATATAACAAGAATATTATGCGATTTATAATAGACGAGGACGTTGCTAGGTGACGAGGCGCTAGCCGAGTCAACCACGCAACGTCTGAGTCGGTTTAAATCGCATAATATTCGAGTTATATTTCAAGCTTTATCGTATCATTGGCAACAGTACAGAAATAGTATGTAACTAACGAATTATGAAGTTGGAGTTGCTATGCTATTATGTTATGTATAATTACTAATAAAAGTGTAATATAAAGTTTACTTAATAATCAATGATACGATAAAATAAATATTTAAGAAAAACTAGTTCACATACATGCAAATTCTTGCTGCACATATTTATTGTAGTAAAAAGCCATCGAAACATTTCTTACAGGATGTTGTCAAAAACTTAGCAATGGCCTGTACCTTGTGTTTGCTGCGGTGTATCGTATATCACCAAGCAAAAAAAATATGGTTATCTTAATTTGAAATGCTTTTTTTTTTAAGGCCGTGACTTTTAACCCCAACTACTTCTTTAAATTTGTGCCTGTATGAGTCCTCATATGCGTTTTTAGATTGTGTTTAGTTGCACTCCTGTATTTGCATAAATTACAAGCAAACGGTTTTTCTCCAGTATGAATAATACTCCTATGTCTTTTCAGATTGGTTTCAATTACACTCTTGTAATCACATAAATTACAAGCAAATAGTCTTTCTCCAGTATGAATTTTCATATGCCAATTTAGGCTACTTTTAGTTACACCCCTGTATTCACATGAATTACAAGCAAACGGTTTTTCTCCAGTATGAATACTCATATGCAATTTCAAACAACGTTTACTCACACTTCTGTATTCGCATAAATTACAAGCAAATGGTTTTTCTCCAGTATGAATTCTCATATGCCAATTTAATTGAGTTTTAGTTACACTCCTGTATTCACATAAATTACAAGCAAACGGTTTTTCTCCAGTATGAATACTCATATGCAATTTCAAACGCCTGCTAGTCACACTTCTGTATTCGCAAAAATTACAAGCAAACGGTTTTTTGCCAGTATGATTAGCTATATGAAATTTTAGCCAGTCTTTACTTGCACTCCTATATTCACATAAATCACATGCAAAGGGTTTTTCTCCAGTATGAGTACTCATATGCAATTGCAGCTTGCTTTTAGCTGCACTCCTGTATTCACATAAATTACAGGCAAACGGTTTTTCTCCAGTATGAATACTCATATGTCTTCTAAGATTGCCTTCAATTACACTCCTGAATTCACATAAATTACAAGCAAACGGTTTTTCTCCAGTATGATTAGCCATATGCCTTGTTACATTGCGTTTAGTTGCACTCCTATATTCACATAAATTACAATTATATGGTTTATCTCCAGTATGAGTACTCCTATGTCTTTTCAGATTGCTTTCAGTTACACTCCTGTATTCACATAAATTACAAGCAAACGGTTTTTCTCCAGTATGAATACGCAAATGTTGTACAAAATCCTTTTTACAAGTAGTCCTGTATTCACATACATTGCAAATAAATGGTTTTTTTG
This sequence comes from Melanotus villosus, assembly GCA_963082815.1. Classification (NCBI taxonomy): domain Eukaryota; kingdom Metazoa; phylum Arthropoda; class Insecta; order Coleoptera; family Elateridae; genus Melanotus; species Melanotus villosus. The sequence continues at coordinate 9,718,860 of OY720423.1, read as the reverse complement.
AATGAATATTTTTATGACTTTGAAGACTGCGCCTACGAGTCGTCCTAAATTCACAAACATCACATGTAAAACTTTTCCCTTTATTTTTATTCTGGTCATCTACATCAACTGTATCAGTTGTTTCAACTTTTATTTTGTCCGTTTCATGTGCACTACTCTCTATGATTGGTGTTTCTTCCCTCGTACTCCGTTCAAAGTTTTGGATAATATTAATTTCATTGAAGTTATGTTTTTGTTTGGTATTGTAAAGGATAGCATCACTGAATTCACTTTTTATATTGTCCAAGAAGGGTTCAAGTTTGATTTCTTCTTTAACGATGTCCAAATCGGAATCATATTCGAGGTTAGCGTTTGAATTTATTTCAGACATTGTTTTATACGATTTCCTGTAATAATACAAATCTCTAAAAGTATTACAAACAGCGTTTGGTAGCTAGTGACTAACCTGTAATTATTTAAAAATACATATAAAATGTATCCCTGCACACGAACACACAAAGAACTAAGCAACCACACCCAACAAAAAAACAAGCCAGCAACAAGCGATTTACCCCTCGACCTTATACCACAAACGGAAAAATACGTTAACTTTCGGAAGTGGTTATTATATCGCCGCCGTACCCGACAATAAAAAAAAAATTGGTAATAACTCTGCTCGTAATTTTTTTGTGTGATGGTAGTTATAGGTTAAGCCCGATTCAGATTATGCGACACATCGCATGCGACAAATTGCATATATGTTCACACTGTGCAATTCTTATACAATTTTGTTGCATGCGACGAATCGCATCGATTAGAACAAGTTCTATTTCCATGCAATACTTCGGTGCAATTCTAGTAATATTTTAGGGATTTGACCCATACCACAACATTATTTCATGTTGGTATTTTAAATTGGAAATTGAAACATAACCTATATACGGTATTAGTTTATCCTATCACCACGTCATTTGTCTTTTTATTTTAGCGTCTACGTTTTTATATTAAAATTCGTTACAATGGCACAAAATAGTGCGGGAAAATGTGTGTGGAGCAAGGAGGCCACCTTGGATTTAATCGAACTGTATCAACAGTATCCATTACTGTATGCCAGCAGTAATGAAGATTATTATTATACACACATCACAAAAGTCTAGGGATATATATTTTTTTATCGATATAAATCAATTTTGTTATTAAATATCTCTACCATTGATCAAGTATGCTAGTGCTAGTCTTTGGGCTAGCGATAGCAATTGTTTCAATAATAAACAAACAAATGCAAATGCTTAATTGTCAATTCAACTAAAAGTAAAGCAATTTCAGTGTTGTAAGGGAATAATTTAATCATCATTTACAGTTAATTTACGTTTATATTGGGGTGATTTAAGTTTTATTGGTGCTGTTATTATGGAAGGTAATCAACAACGACAACATTTAAGTTTAGCTGAAATGAACAGAGCTGTAGGTATGCTAGAAGCTGGTCGAAGACAAGTTGACGTTGCAGCAGCTTTAAACACCTCTCAAAGTGTTATCAGCAGACTGTGGCGTAGATATAGGACATCCGGAGATCCTAGCGAACAACATCCAGGTCGTGGACGCATTACTACCGCAGTTAAGATCGCTACTTAACATTGGAAGCTAGACGACGACCAATAATTACGGCTAAACAATTGCTTTCACAGCTTCAGACTACTCATAATGTAACTGTATGTTCTCAAACAATCAGAAATCGATTGCATGAAGCTAATCTCCACGCCCGACGTCCAATAAGAGCCCCACCAATTCGACATGGTAATCGAGCACGTAGAGTAGAATGGGCTGAAGAGCATATTCTGTGGACAGAAGAGCAATGGTCTAGGGTTTTGTTCACAGATGAATCTCATTTTGGAATACACCCTGACAGCCGAAGAGTTAGAGTGTGGAGACGACCTGGTAACTTGGAAAGGCTCAGATGTGTTCAAGATGTCCATTCTTATAAAGGAGGTACCGTAATGATGTGGGGTGGTATCTGCATTGGCGGAAAAACAGATCTCTGTTTTCTTGAGAGGTTTTTAAATGCCGATGGGTATCTAAATAGGGTACTGCGGCCTATAGTGCTTCCATTCGCAGGTGCTGTTGGACCTGAGTTCATTCTAATGCATGATAATGCCAACCCACACGTTGCAGGTACTGTTACCGAGTGGCTTGAAGACGAAAACATTTCTGTTTTACCATGGCCTGCGCAGTCCCCAGACTTAAACGTTATTGAGCACGTGTGGGACATGTTGGGAAAAAGCATTGAAAGTGAATTGGATGAAATTCATACTCGGATTCAGCTTCGTGATACCCTTGTAAGACACTGGCAACAGTTACCGCAAGATGCAATAGATAATTTAATTTTATCAATGCCTAGAAGATGCAGAGCCGTTTTGAACCAAAGAGGAGGAAATACTCTCTACTAAATTTAATTAATGAATACTTTAAGTGCTGACACTTCAATTTCTTATGATTGTATAAAATCAACTTTTTGCTAATAAGTTTCATTAAAGCTTTTTCAACTTGTCTTCTTTTGTTTTAAATTAAATTTCTAATTTAGAATGTTGTAAAAGTATTGTGTTAATTTATTATATGCAGACCACCTAAAAAAAATCAAAATACTTGACAGTTTTGTATAAAAAAAAATATATCCCTAGACTTTTGTGATGTGTGTATATCATATATAAATATATAAATCAAATTCAAACTATTTTGACGTTTGAGGTTATGTAACCCTGCTAAAATAATCCAAACATCAGTTAGCAATGCTGTCATACTATAAAGAAGTTGTACAAAATGAAATGTTACTATAAACTTTTTCCTGCATGAAATTTTATTGCATGAATGTGAACAAGCATGCAATACGCCACACAATCGCATGCAACTCGCAAGCCATTGCATCGATAAAATTGCATGCAATATGTCGCATAATCTGAATCGGGCTTTATAGGATATTTTTCTATTAATAATAGCTATTTATGCAACAAGTAGACATAATTTAGGTCTTTATGGACGAGCCAAAAAGTTTATGGTAGAGCGAACGAAGTGAGCGAGGCCAATAAATTTTTTCTCAGTTGCATAAATTTTGTAAAAAATTATGTTGATTATTTTTTAAACAGTCCTGTCAGCCAATCATAATGAGAAAAAAATTCAAATCGACCAATAGCATCAAAATTACACTGATAATTAGCTAGTAGCTGATTACAGCGATAATTTTTTCACGTTGTTTCATTGGATCACAGAGAAATACCTGCTCTGTGATTGGATCTTTGTTTAAATAAATGCATAAAAAGTTAGCTTTGACTTTGACAAACGTTAAGACTGTCATCATTGTGTAATAGTTTAAAAAATAATCACGCCGAATTACATTGGTGGTAATAATTTTTTTTGATAATTTTAACTAGATTAGCACTCATCTTTATTGCTATTAGGAAATTCTACTCGTGGACTTCGTTTCCTTCGTTCCCGTGCAGGATTTTGTGGGATTTTTCTGGGGAAGTACAGGCACAGTCTAGTAATATAACCAGTCGTCTCACTCGCCGGATTTTGTGGGTCCGAATTCCAGTGCGCCTGTGTAAAGTTTAGCCGAATGCGCAGTTAGAATAAACCGTGTTTGCGGTGCAGTTTGCAGTTGTTAGCCGTAAACCACGTGCTTGTAGGTGTTTGAGCGGTGCTTGTTATTCGTTCATTCAAAAATCGCGCCAAAATATTCATGATCAGCCGAATGCGCACTGCACATTTCGGAGACATGAACATCAAAGGTGCCGACACTAAGCGAGACGACTGGTTATATTACTAGACTGTGGTACAGGGGGACCTAAAGAACGTATTTCATAACGAATTAGCTTTCTAATAATTATTTTCGTTTTGAGCCAAATTTAAGTCTAAATTGCCTATTCTAAAGGTGGGTACAGACATGCAACAAAACTTCGTGTAACAAGTCTGGTAACACCGTAACATCCAGGCGTCCCATCAGTTGTTGGTACTTCAGCGTCACATCAAAGAAATGATACACGATGACGTTGCACCGCCGCTTGTTTGCCTGTCTGGACAGGTCTGCGTAACATAGCAGTTATTTTTATTTCCATTTTAGTTGAAAAGAAATATTGCTATGGAGTGGACGGAAGAAATTACCATTAATTTTATAGAGGTGTATCGAAGTAACGAAATTTTGTGGGATACAAAACATCCCAAATATTATATGTATAGGCTGCCGCAGCATTCTCAATCTTTTTGTCGTATTTCAAAATACTAACTAAATAAAACTAAATGGAACGACAGAATGTTCGCTCGTAGGATACGCGACGACTTTATGATACGCTTCAACCCTTGGCACATAGTATCTTCGATGCGCAACAAAAATTTGTTACGCGACAGTGTTACGACACGAAGTTTTGTTGCATGTCTGTACCCACCTTAATATACAATTTTCCAAAAAGTTCCATGTTATTAAACTGATACATATGCTCTAAAATTTGCATACAGTGACGTTTCATCACGTGGCCAACGATAAAACAAAAACACTTGCACGTGTTTACACTTCTTATTTGACAGCAAAGTGACAAATGACAGAAAACTACTGTTGCGCCGTTAGCGGACTATTCGAGAAGGCCTGCCAACATATTGACATGCGCACTAGAAAACGGCTTTTTATACCGTTGTTTATGTGTGAAAAACGCCACTTTTTAACGGCGTGTGGCACGTAGGTACTGTTGGAACGTTGAAATTTTCAAAGGGTTTGAGTGGCGTGTTAAGCCCGGTACATACATACCATTTTACCGTACGTCTTGCCTGTCAGTTGTTGAAAGGGTCAGATAAGACGGTCTGAATAAGTAGCGTACACACTAGAGAGGTTGAACAGTATTTTAAGATCAGTTTTAATGGTTGGTTGTACAGTATGCTTCGTCGCCCTCGGATCCACCCCCTGGTATTTCTTTACCAAAACGGCATATGCTTATTTCTTTTCTCTCTGTGACTATAATCACTTGACTTAACTTGCCATAGACAAGGATAACTTCTGTATAAGTAAATAAATTCAGTAAAAAGTCATGAGACCACTGTCGTAAGTCCGACATGTTAAAACCAAATTGCGTATCGTATTAATTTGGTTAAGTAATAGAGAAAAATACAGTGATATGACTCTTTTAACGGAATTAAGGAAAAACGATCCCTATGATTTTAAAAATTATTTGCGAATGGATAAGTACTTTTGACTAACTATTAAAATTAACGGAACCATTCTTTAAAAAACAAGATACAAGGATGCGTAGAAGCATTCCTGCAGAAGTTCGTCTTGTAGCTACCTACTCTTCGGTTTTTAACCATAGGGCGAAGCTATGAAGAGTTAAAATTTAGTTCAGCAATTTCTCCTCAAGCTTTAGCATAGGTACATAATACCAAAAACTTGCAGGACATTCTTTGAAGTCATTTTGAAGGTAAGAAATGATAGATATTTTTATATTATTTTTATATTGCATTTATTAAAAAAAAGTAACGTAAAAACACAGCATAAAGCAATGTATTCAAAACAGAAAACCATAATAATACTATTACATAATTCTACAAATCTATAAAATTAGAATAGTAACTTGCTATTGCAGAAGTGTTCAGATTGGGTGAGAAATGGAATATTAGTAGATGATGCAGGAGATGGATGTGTAGGTAACGGTAGTGCTAAATACGGTTGATGAATAGCAGAATTGGGATAATCATAATCATAAGTAGTGGGTGGGTGCATGTGATGTGTTATAATACTATTGTCCGTTAACTGGTTTAAATACGCTTTTTGTAAAACCTGTATTATTAATGTCTCTGCGTATAATTTTTGAGATTCAGCTGGTATTTTTTTAAATTTTTGGGCCACATACTTCCCAGATGCATCATGTTCGTTGGTTTCGTTTCTTATTTATAAGTCGCCTTTCTTTGGAATTTTTATTATTATTCCCTCTTTTCATTCCTCTGGGAATTTCTCTTCTTTCCAAATTTTAGTGACACTTTTGGATCTATTTTCAGCATCTTCAGCTATCTTTTGTATTTGAAAACTACAAATAAAAATCATATTTCAAATAAATTTCAGAAGAACAAAACAAGCAATACTAATAACGCCAAACAAAATAGAAATTAATATATGGAATATTTTGTAGGTGACGGGAAAGTTGCATGGCAAGATAATATGCTAAACAAAGGAAAAGCCTAAATAAATTTATTTAGTTAACCATTTCATATTTCTTCCTCTACTTATAATAAAATTGCAGTATAAACAAAATAACTGTATATCCCAAATTTAGAAGTATGTAGCTGTTGATGAAGATAAGTTTTATATGGTCTTTTATTATTGGAAAGTAAAATGTATTTTTAGGGACATACACGTTTTAAGCAACAATAGACTTTAAGGTTTTTGAAGAAAATTTTATTGAATATCTTATGTAAAACTTGATGCAAATACAGCCAGTTCTTTCTAATTTGAACTTTTATTTTCGATTCCCTTGCAATTAATAGGACAAACTTTCTTTTAGATCGTCGTAGAAATACAATTTTTTTAAAACGTAACAAATAGAAATTATAATTACCTGACTCTGGGAAACATTTGGTTGATGGATTTCTATTTGAACTTCGTCATCTAATAGAGAATTACATATTAACCTCTTCTTCTGCATCATTACTATCATATAAAGTTAAAGGACTGTTTATATTTTCAATACTGTCCCTTGGAATTTCTTGATCCTTGGCAAACAACAATAAACTGGGAATGTAAATTTCATCCGGTGATGTTCTGGATCTCTTAGAATTTTTAACCTTTTTTAGTTCTGTTCTAAATGAACCTCTAATCGATTGTATTTTTTTTTTAAACTTCTACTACTTCTACACTTCTATTAATTCGTCATATCCCAAGTTTTTAAAATATCTATTAATATAATCTTTTGACTTCACTTTCCATAAAGCTGGATGCTGTCTATATACCTCTATAAACTCAAGAGTTATAAATGCCTTATTCATTTTCTGCCTATATAATGGTAGGAATACAACCATAAACATATAAAATTTAAGCGTTTATGGGCGCATGACGGGAAAACTCACGTTAAAGTGTGTGACGAATAAAACTGGCGTGTGCCGATGCACATACACACGCTTTCTCGTGTAAGTTAATATCCGTGAGATTCATTCGCGCGGTTAAAAATGTGTGTCTATAACCAGCTAATGGCCGTAACTTGTGTTTGCTATGGTGTACCACAAAGCAAAAAAAAAAATATGGTTATCTCAATTTTAAATGCTCTTTTTTTAAAGGCTGTGACTTTTAACCTCAAACTATTCCTTTAAATTTGTATCTGTATGAGTCCTCATATGAGTTTTTAGATTGTGTTTAGCTGCACTCCTGTATTCACATAAATTACAAGCAAACTGATTTTCTCCCCTATGAATATTCACATGTCGTTTCAGTTTGTCTTTTCGTCTACACCTGTATTCGCATAAATTACAAGCAAACGGCTTTTCTACAGTATGAATACTCATATGCAATTTCAGACTGCCTTTAGTTATACTGCTGTATTCACATGTATTACAAGCAAATGGTTTTTCTCCAGTATGAATACTCATATGCGTTTTTAGATTGTATTTAGCTGCACTCCTGTATTCACATGAATTACAAGCAAACGGTTTTTTTCCAGTATGATTAGCTATATGCAATTTTAGATCGCGTTTATTTACGCTCCTGTATTCACATGAATTACAGCCAAACAGTTTTTCTCCAGTATGAATACTCATATGTCTTTTCAGATTGCCTTCAGTTACACTTCTGTATTCACATAAATTACAAGCAAACGGTTTTTCTCCAGTATGATTAGCTATATGCTTTTTTAGATTGTCTTTAGTTGTACTCCTATATTCACACAAATTACAATTATATGGTTTATCTCCAGTATGAGTACCCATAATATGGAATTTCAGCCTCATTTTAGTTGCACTCTTGTATTCACATGAATTACAGGCAAACGGTTTTTCCCCAGTATGAATACGCAAATGCTGTACAAAATTCCTTTTACAAGTAGTCCTATATTCACATACACTGCAAATAAATGTTTTTTTTGAATGAACATTTTTACGTCTTTGAAGACTGGATCTACGAGTCGTCCTAACTTCAGAAACGTCACATGTAAAACTTTTCCCTTTATTTTTATTCTGGTCATCTAGATCAACTGTATCAGTTGTTTCAACTTTTATTTTGTCCGTTTCATGTGCACTTCTCTCTATAATTCTAGTTTCTTCCCTCGTACTGCGTTCAATGTTCTGGCTAATATTAGTGTTAGTTTCATTGAAGTTATATTTTTGTTCGGTATTGTAAACGATATCATCAACGAATTCACTTTTTGTATCGTCCAAGTAGGGTTCAAGTTTGATTTCTTCTTTAACGATGTCCAAATCGGAATCATATTTGAGGTTAGCGTTTGAATTTATTTCAGACATCGTTTTATACAATTTCCTGTAATAATACAAATTATAAAAACATAAAAAGTATTATAAATAGCGTTTGGTAGCTAGTGACTAACCTGTAATTATTTATAAATATCTACATATAGGTAAAATGTATTGCTGCACACACACAAAGAACTATGCAACACACTACACAGTGTTGCCATGGTTTTTGGCGTTTCCGGAAAGAATAATCCAAATTAATACGTGAGTTTTTCTCTATCGAAATATAATCAGAGTTTAGCTTTAAAATAATTAGGAGAGAAAATAATTGAACTTCAAAAAAATTGTTCGTCGAGTCCCCACCCTTTATAGTTACTAAATAGGATTTTATTACAAAAATAAAATTAAAATTTCCTGACTTCTTACTTGCCAGCGCCGCTGAAAGATAAACTTTATGCATCCGATATTATTACGAAAAAGTGTTTGTATAATCCGCACGTAGTGGGCCATAAATATCAGTTACATTTTAAAACAATCTCCAGGCAATGTATTTTGATAAACAAAATTTTGTTCCGAGTCAGGTGCATTTTGTGATGTCAAGATAAACAAAACAGGTTTTTTTGAAGGTTATTTAATAAACTTCAAAAAATCGGTAGATTGAAGTCGAAATCGGTAGATCTACCGAAATTTCGGTAGGGTTGGCAACACTGAATTGCAACAAGCTTGTATACACAGAACACAAACGTCACAAACACGGCAGCAGTGTTGCCAGGTCAACACAACAATATTTCCCCTGAACAACTTAAAAATTTCCTTGGTTGAAAACGTAAAATGCAAAATATTTCGTAACATATTAATAGACATTAATGGTAACATTAATTCTATTACAAATTTTGGGAATTATGCAAGGATAACATATGTCGGGTTACTTCAAATTTCTCAATACTAGCTCGAATGATACAAATGCTGTTACCTATTTTATTTCTCCTTTTTTTTTTACTTTACGTCATTGACAACGGTAATATGCACTCAGTAAGCTGCATTTGAATACGGTAAATATAGCATATTAAAAGCTAACTTTGATTAAAAGATTGAATCCTGTAACTAAAGTCGTATTTAGCGTAAACATAAAACGATATAGCTTTACGTAATTTTATATGTATTCAGGATTCAAAAGTATTGTCAATAATTTTAAGGGTCAGTAGAGTATATCAAATAGAACAACTTTTTTCAAAAACCATGTGCCGCAAATAAACGGTACCTAAACTCAGAAAAAAATTGTAAAGATCAACACAAAAATTGTTTGTTGGATACTGGAATTTCAATTTATCAAACGCCCTTGTTGTTGATACTGATAACAGAGACCAGCTGTGTTAATATCAGTTCATTGTTCGCTTTCAAAGTGCATTCAACGTTTTAATGGAAGGTCAACCTTTTAACAACTGAATTAATTGATGTTATTGTACTTAATTTATGAGGAAGCTCTTCAGAACACTGCAGCAGCTCTGAAAGACAGTGTCTGTTTGTGTTGTGTGTGTATTAGTGTAGAAGTTAATGGAGGGTCATTTGAACATCTTGTGTAAGTCCTCTTCCTCTTTATTTACAACAATTTTTTCTATATCACTTTTTAAACACGCCAATAATAATTGTTTACTGCCAGTCTAGCTAGAAAAAATGCGAGAGGAAAGTGAAACTTGCAAATTACATAAATGTGTAATGTTTCATTAGGTTTTGCAGGTGTTTTAAATGTATATTGACCAGCGGTTCTCAAAAGTATGTAGCAAAATTTAAAATAAACAAAAATCGCGATAAGTTTTAAATTTTTGCTGTGATGTACTTCTATTAAGGTCAAGCATTTAATTTAATGACAATACTTTTGAATCAACCTGTATAACAGAGATACGCGATATTACCATGGTAATTAAACATGGCGTTAAATTTAAATATGAGATCAGGATACCGTCCTATGAGCATAAGAATAATTGTTTTAATGATTTTAGAATATAAAAATCGGAATGCATGCGTTTTAAAGCGAAGCATTACAAGTAGCGGAATTTCCCCGATTTTTAGCGTTTTTGTAGAAAATTTCCCTGCATCTGGCAACACTGCACAACAGCCATTTTATATGCTGCTGCACCCTGGCGACCGCATGGCCAATTATACGAAAAAGTGGCGGATTATTTGAATGCACTACAACAACCTTTGGGTTGTCTTATATTTTTAAGGATTACTAACAGTTTTAAAAAATGGCATTGTTTAATGAAATATTATTATTATTATTACAAGGGATTTTGCTACATTAATTTAAAGAAAAAGTTGTAACAACAAAATGGAAAAACCTTTTGGATTGGTCAACTGAAAATATCAACTCTTGACATTTTTTAAAATAGACCTAATATCATTAAGAGTAGGTATACACAAATATACAAAACAAACGGGCATAGAAATAACACACAAGTAAAATCACAAAATTTAATATTTGATTGTAATATTTATACAAAACAAACAAAAGAAAAATGTATATAATTTAGACATAATTTAGTACTTACTTCCATAAACGATTACAATTTTTTATATCATTTATATATCACAGCTAATTCTATAATTTTCAATTTCTTCAATCAGTTCAACATCACGTCTCGATAAGAAGTAAATTAATAAATTCAAAGTGCACATAATTATCCTTACAAATGTATTAAACATCAACAAATATACAAACAATACTTTGTAATGTTAAAAATATTTTTAATAAAAATGATTTATAGAAGAAATCACTGATTATGATGTGATGACTGGTGGATTTTATAAATTAAAAAAAATAGTCACTATTCGAATTTCGTCCATTGACTTTGCGAGCTGACTTTACTAGAATTGGTTGATTGAAAAGGATCAAAACTTGCACTTTGTCCGCTTATAAAGCTCGAGTTAAAATGATTAAAATCTATTCCATATTCTTGAAGTAAGTCGTGATCGTTTCTACTGTTCTCCCTGCTTGTATTCGTATGTTGTGTGGTACTAGGCACGTTTCCATTTTGTTTTAGGCCCTGTGGTTCGTAATAACTATATAACGGATTTGATAAGCTCAGTGGAATGTGACTATCTGAAGTGGAAAAATCTAAATTCTTCATTTGTAAATAAGACGTATTTGGTAGACTTTTACAGGTATCTGATTTAAGCGGATCAAAATCATCTATGTCTGATGATGTAGAATCAAGACGTATTAGATCCTCCGTCATCTCGTCCTTCTGTAATTTAAATATGTATTCGTTCACGAGAACATTACACTTAAAACCAAACCAAGATTAAAAAGCCTTTTATGGTTTAATTCGTAAGACACAAGACAATAACGTGATATATGATTCTGAGGTAAGCATGCGACATAAAAAGAAAATTACCTTTCGCCGAGGCGAAATTGTAGGTGGAGATAATTTAACAACATCAACAGTGTGACGATTAGCAACAAGAAAAACGGGATCTCCGTTCTCACTGCGCCCTCCACCTACTACAAATGATGCGGTGCCAAAAAATTCATTTTCGGTAGATGAAGCACGAGGAGGTACAGGCGGTGATGAAAATACATCATCAGGGGATTGTAAGAGATTCTGTGTTTCTTGAGATTTTTGGTTAGGTAGGAATAATTTGGTTGTAGGAACTGTCATAGGTGCACCACTCCGGGAAGGGAAGGCCCAGTGCTCGGGACTTGACAAAGGGGAAGAATGCTTGAAGTTTTCTAAACTTCTAACAGGTTTTAGCTGAAAGGAAGACTGCGTTAAACACACAAGCCAATAACACACAGAAAAAAATGATAATGTAACTTGAAAAATCATGACTGTTCAGCAATAATCTTACTACTTAATAGAAATTTCGTAATGTTATTTACATTAAATATGTGACACAAATACATAAAAGCACACAAAACAAAAAAAAAACACTAATAAAATCATGTACCGATCGATCCACAGGTGGTGTTTCTAATCGCAACTGCAAAAGATCTTGCATTTCTGTCATTAAATCTATCCTTGGTATATCTAGCCCAGGAGTTCCACTCCTTGATCTGTCTGTTACGTCAGGCGATATCGGCTGAGAGCTCGGAGTGAGCGGACTATATGGTCTACAATAATTTAATAATACTGTCAAGCATAATGTCGCTTGAATTACTGACACAGAATGTTTAAATGATTAACGCCACACAACGAATTTCTCTTGTATTATTTATTTGAATGTAATGAGATATGATCTATTCATTGACATTTGGTAGCAACTGTGGCAAACCTACACACTATCAGGCACCATCAAAATGTTCTCATTATCAAGAAATGATGACTTTCTTCGACGCCTTCCCAGTATTGTAAATAAGTGAAATTAGTAGCTGAATACACAGTAAATATTTAAAAATGACAAGTGAATGCTGATTCATCTTATGTTATAAAAAACAGAGTAATATATTAAAACACTAGTTTACAGAATGGCTGAACGGTGAGTGCACAAATTGCATTCTGTAACGAGTGTTTTATACTATTTTCTCTGTTTCGGCTTCCGTTTATTTTTCTAAAAATATTTGACAATTTCCATTTAGGAGACTTTTGATAAAATAGGTTGGTGACAATGATTTATATGTGACAGTTGAACAGCTATGGTTGCTCAAGTATTTTAAGTATTATTTAATGCAGTTTGCCAATTTCCGAAAACAAAGTCACCAAAAATTGTTTAAGCATTAAGCTCACACTAGCATCAAAAGTGTGTTAGAATAATGTCATTCTAATGCCGAAACAGAGAAATAAACTTACTACAGCATGATCAAGAAATATTGTTTCAGTTGGCAGTAAACTGAAGTGATTTTTTTATGGATAGATTTGGTACAACTCTAAAGACATGTATTGATTTGAACACGCACAGCCTGAGCGTACACCGATGCTCTAATCTGGACGTAGAGTGTGCAAACAATGTGAGCACACACGAATGCGGTTTGTTGGAGTGGCTGGAAGAAGTATGTGTGCTCGGTCTGTACGGTTTTGTATTTTTCGTACTGACAAAAGCTTGTATACGCACAGAACAACTCAGGCAGTGCATGCTCAACTCAGTATACAAAGATATAAACAACGCAAGTGAAGGTTTGCATTACTACCAACTTTAAATTAACAGTATTTCTTGTTTGTAGTAGTTAATGTCATAAAAAAGTGATAAAAATATAACTTATGTACAACTAACCTTTCACTGTTTGAGCCTTTGAAATTCAAAGAATCTTTTCTATAAGTAGTTGTCGGAACAGTAAAACCAAGCGAACGTCTTTTTCCCGTAGGCGAATTCGGTGCTGACCTTGGCTTATCGTTTGGACTATCTAAACCGTTTTCTAATTGTTGAGGACTTTGGTTTTCGCGTAATTTTGATCTTAAACCTCTGTATGCACTTTTTACACCCTTTCCACCGTCTTTGACCTGAAATGCAAATGTTTTTAGGTTTTTATTTTTACCTTATGTAAAAAGAATCATTGGTATATAGGTATTTCCAGATACCAATATTACCAAACTAGAATTTCGACAGTCAAAAAGTCAAAGGAATGTTTATCATGTTGAACATCGCATTGGTAATACTTTTAGATGATATTTTTCCGCATTAAAAATCTCACCGACTTTGAGTGGGGATTGAACCCGCAATCTCTGCTTTACAAGGGTAGTCCTTGTAACCTTGAAGACATCGCGGTTGGCAAAGTTGTAAGAATACTTATATAGAGGTAATCTTAAGCCACATCCACGTTACTCGTATTCGGGACTTCGAAATGTTTTAGACTTAAGAGTCAACTGTCCATGCTACTCGCTTAGCCCTTAATTGTACTCTGGCTCGTAGTTCCATGTCGAGACTAGAAAAATAACTTTCCGTCTCTACGAGCTTTTCTTTGATGTACCGACTGCCAGTTACCGGATCGGAGCTTTGCTCGCCACTCGTCTACATACAGACGAGTAGCGAGTACGAGTAATGTGGATGCCACTTCAAATGTTCGAAATTTTTGACTGCGATATAGGCATCACACATTACGACATTACCAACCACAGCAATTTATGTGTATCATTCCACAAGAAATTAAAATTGTATTTAAGTAGGTGTTTGTTTCGGGCAGAGAACTGTTATTAAGTAAAGTGAATTACGCGTTTTTCCCGGTGTTATTTCTAATTCGTTAAAATGTTTTCAAATATGGAAAGAATGATATGATTTTTTTATAGGGTGAGTCTAGGGAAGCCACAGGATTATGCTGTTAGATTCTTGAATAGAAGACCTCTGTCAGACAGTTTTCAAGAACTTGGGACAAATGTGGTTAGTTGTATAAACTTCAAACCAAACCTCAGAAAGTTACAAATGAAGTAAATTTTCTTTAAAAACACCCAAAATAGGCTGCTTTTGATTTTCTTTAAAAATATGAACAAAAAATTGTAGCAATTTGAAAAATCCAAAAAACACAAACTCTATTACTAAGCAATGACTTAACACATAAGGCCAGCGACATATCTGCGACGCCTCAGCTACTTTTGTAATACACGGCTTTGTATGTGAGGTGTCACACTTGCGGCGTGGCCGCGGCGCGGCCAAAACATGCCGCGACCTCGCCGCGCTGCCGCATTCGATGTGAGTCGTTGTTCCTTACGGATATGTTCATACTTGCGGCACAGCCGCTACGTATATTGCAGTATTCAGTCAATTGAACATTTGGTTGGTAGCGGCGGGGCAGCAAGTGTGTCGCCGGTCCAAAAGCTTTTGCGGCTCCGCCGAAGCGAACGGGCCGCGCGGCGGCGCCGCAAGTATGTCGCAGGCCTAAGTAAATCGTCGCTTGGCAGGCAAAACCTCCTATGTACCAAAAACAAAATTTTCAAGGAGGGGCAAAAACCGCTTTGTAATGTTCATAACTTTAATGTAATTGTAATATTATTTTGAAAATTATTTTTAATAGTTTTTATACTCGTACACTATTTAGTAGGTAGGGGGTTTCACCAAACACAAAAATAGACAAAAACCCCATTTCAGAACAAAATGACACATAGAAGGTTTTGCTCACCAAGCGATGAAATAATAGAAAGCAAACTACTCCTAAAATATCTACAGCATGCCAAACAAGAAGAATACATAAGAAAAAATAAGTTAGTAGTAAACAGTGGTGACTGGTGCTAAAGGGCACAAGGGCACGTGCCCTCCCTACACTCGAGAGAAAGAAAGATTTTTTTAATACCACTTCTCACTTCTAACTTTTAGTTTTTTTTAACACAAGTAACACAACAATCTATTATTATACCTACAATATCAATATTATAGTCCATTGGCCATTGCCGCGTCGCGAAGAGTTATCAAAACTCGGCGATTATCGATCGGCTTTGGGGCACATTGAATCGTGCCCGTGACAGAGATTGAAGTTAGTTCAACAGTGGAACTCGTGCGCGGAAGAGCTGTTTATGTGATTGTGTTTGAGGTTAGTGGACAAAATATGGTGTAAATGATTTAAAACATCTTGCGGAAAGAGCCAAGAAGCACGAAAATTCTCGTACGTAAAGGTAAAGGTAACGGTACTAATGACTCGCGAGGGAGCACGGCCGACAACATGGAGGGTTAAGGCTTCCTAAGTCACTTCTCATACCCCGGTTGTTTCGCACATCATACGTACGGGGTGATGTGGTAAGCGCCACGCCTTCAACAACCACCTACTTTCCTTACGCCACCACTGTGTTTCGGGTCCCAATTTTTTACAGGGACACAGATATGCAAGGAAGTAAAAAAATATCCACAGTTGTAAAACAAATAGAAATATATGGAGTGGCAAATGGAGGCCCACAAAGCCAGTTTTGTAATGGAAGTTATTGACAGGCCATATCCCGCAAAGGGACTATGCCGGGCAGGGGGCTAATCATACCCGTTGAAAGTAGCAAAGAAGATTGACGCGCAGTGTTGTGAGGTTATCAAAAGGTGTTACCTAGTACGATAACTGGGACCACCAGCTCTCTCAAAGCAGGGAGAAGCGTACAAGCTATAAAATTCCGGCGGGGATATCGCCGTGTCGCTGTCGGGAATAAAACCCGAGGCGGCTTTTTACACGAGGCTATCCGCTCCTCAATATATAAATTGAATAGTGTAAAGTTAGGGGTGCTTATGGAAACTCATGCATGTCGCATATCTTCAAAAATTAATGCCCGAACATATAAAATGACCACTCTGTATTAACAGAATTCATTGCTGATGCAAAAGCTTAGTGCTACACTTCCCACTTGAAACAGGAGTTAAAATTTAAAGTATGTAATCAGCATTAGCCAAAATGGCTTTGTAGTTAATTCGGGATAAAAATAAGAAATTTAGAACAAACGAAAATATCTTTCTTACCGTTTTCACAGCAGATTTCATTGCCGGATTTGCCTGGAAACCAAAACACAATTAGTAAAACTTAGTTAAAATCTTACAATTACAAAAAATTACAAATACCTTTTCTTTAACACTCTTGAAAAACGCTGTACCTTCTTTTTTCATGGTCGACGTCCATTCTCTATATTGTTGCTTTAATTTCGAGCTAGATTTTTCAGAATACCTACATGCTTCTATTTCAAATTCGTCAGAAAAACCTAGGCCGGAATTTAACATTTGGAGTCGTTCTTCGATGAACTAAAAATTTTCAAAAAATATTTTTCATTTTCGCCTAAAAGCTTTTGCTAGTTTTGTATCGTGTGATTAAATAAGGCGCAATCAGAATATATGTTCTAATTCTAATTATAAAGAGGCGAATTCAAATTTGACTCGTTTACTAAATCAGAAATTTATTTGATCACACGATACAACGGATAAAAATACAAACCTGCTGAAAAATTTGGAGATGCAGCATTTGTTTGAGAAAAGGCTGTAACGTAACAGGCCTGGAATCGATGAATTTTTCCCTATCGAAAGTGACTTTTTGTCCAGGTTGAAATTGCAGTGCTTCTCTATAGCCCCCAATTAATTGCACCAAGGCACGCAAAAAAGCTCTTGAAACTCCGTCCCCTAATAATGCTGACCTATTCTTCAACTGTTTCTTAAGGGAATTAATCTAAAGGAACGTATTTGATTAAAGATACCAAATCGAATCAGAACAAGGAAAGAAAAAACTTACTACTTCCTGCGGTAAATTATTGAGATCATCGAACGGCGTTTCCACTGTATTTGCATCTGCATCTAATATTACTACATCGCCTATTTCGTGCCTTTGCACTTTCTGAAATTAATAGTCTATGAGCTCTTGCGTATCGGTAACAATCAAGCGAAACCAAGAGAAAATATCAAATATCACTGAGTGCCTTCTTATTTGAATTTTCGTTTCGAATACGTTCCATGTTAGTTACACGTATTTCTTAATTAGAGAAGACTCGAGAAGAGGCATCTGCTTTATTTACATATTCTATTATGCAAGATTTACTAGAGTAATAAATGCAGCTGGTGCAAAATTAAATGATACGCCGGAATAAGTTCGTATTTTTTAAGCCTGGAAGACCAAAATTTATTTGTCCATGGAAGTAAATAAAGTATATTCTAAATACGTGATTGACTTCTAATTACGAAATGATTGCATCAATCTGTGACCTAACTATCCTTCAAAAGTAATTGAAGTAAAACGATGTTTTTTTTATGTAATTCCACTAGAAATAAATTCTGCGAATAACTTTGTCAAACCAAGCTTTAGAATTAGGAAAACATATGTTGTAGGACTCTGAATATGAATGAATTGCAAAAATTAAAAGTACGGGGTTTCATAAAAAAATACTTGAACAAAAAGGAAATTCATTCAATTTTCTTTTTGCTTGTAATTTAATTTTCTCTGCCATAACGGTTTTTAAACCAATTGAAAAACTAACCCCAATTAAAGGGTGAAAGTTCGTTTAACTTGAAAAAATAACAACGGCGACTGAAATATTTCAACTCTACAAAATTGCATTTGGAAAAGATATGCCGGGTAAAAGAAGTGTTTTGAAAGGCTCGACTGCTGTTGAGAAACCACAACTTTAATTGAAATTATGAAATTTCAACAGGAAAACTAGAAAAAAAATACGAAAATTTCGACTAAATTTGTTTTATCAGTCAGTAAATCACTTCGTTTGGTGGTATGGTCTCTTCCGTTTTAAAGGGTTTACACTGATAAAAAGCGATTTTATATGAGGAAACGGAGTTAGTTTATTACTTTAATAATATTTCAGACAAACAAAACCACTAAATTTGTAGTAATGATCCGATGAATACCCAACAGAAACTTCATAAATATAGATAGGAAGGAACTTACGCACCGTTTAAATTAAGCCAACTGCAAAAACGAGGAACTTTTTACAAAGATTAAGCACATACAAACTCTTCTGTTAAGTTACTTTTAGTAACAAGCCATAATAAGTAACTTTTAATGTTTGTTAAGGGGATATTAAACCCACTAGTCTTTTAATTTAAAGTACAAACAGCAACGTAACTTCCGGCTTTAGAAGTAAGTCATTGCAATCGGCTTTTATGAATATGAATTATCATATTAAGTGGCTTTAATCTTCTGAATGCATTTAACTTTTGTTTTGATGAATTTCTGATTGAATAGGCCAGTAGGGAATTCATGGTTAAATCTCGTTTATAAACTTATTATTTGGTCAATAATTAAATACCTTTCGTAAGTTCTTTGAGTTCGATGGCATTGAAAATCCAAGAGTAATAAATAACTTAGAATTCTTCGCATGCTTTTTGCAATTATAAAAAAGGAACTTTCGAATGAAAGTATAATTTCCGTTATTCGTCGCACATATGGTATAACAATTACACGCTTATATTCTCATAATTAAGTGTCAATCACTTAATAAGATTCGATTTTCTATTTTCTCATAATCTTCATCCGTTCCTATAATGAACCGCAAATGAGGTTCTCTTTAGCTACCTCTTAATAAATGCGCTTTCCTTAAAAACAGCTGTTGGTTTAAATATTCCATTTAATTAAGTTTGATTACGGAAGTTTGAAGATAGTTTTACTATACTATCAGAATATTATTATGCGTGAGTCGTTCGAAAAGTAAAGTAAACGACGCAGAGATGGCAGAACCATGATCAAAATCGATGCACGGCCGATAAGTTTCATCCTTCAAACGAGCCCTTGCGGAGTTTCAGCTCAGTGCATTGTGATGTTATTGTCTGGTCACGCGAAGTAGACGAACGTGCAAGCATTTTCAAATATGATCGACAGAGAGGAGATTCGTGCCGTGATAAAATTTCATCTTTTGAAGGGGAAATCGGCGACCCAAATATAAAGTATGCAATATCGTGCCCTTGGCGAGTCTTCCCCTTCATTTCCGTACATTTGTGGATCGCTGACTTTAAACTTGGCCGAACGAGTACCGAAGATGAACCTCGCAGCGGATACGGCGACTAAGATCCACAAAATAGTTTTGAGTGACCTAAGATTGAAGATCAAGGAGATAGCAGGCATGGTAGAGTGCCGCGTTTGCCGACTTTAGATCAAAAGGGTGTTCGAATGTGTATCAAAAACAGAGAAAGAAATGTGGGAAAATATGTAGAGAAACGAATAGAAATTATAAAATAAAAAATATAAAACTTGAACAGTATTATAAGAATAAGGAAATTAGGAATCTATACCAAAACATAAATAACATGAGGAAAGCTTGGCAAGGAGGATCTCCATATTACAAAACTAAAGCAGATATTCTAGTAGGAAATAATGAAGACAAACTGGAAAGATAGGTAAAATATTTTGATGATTTGCTAACGAGTCAAGAAAGTAGTAATAATGTCACGAAGTAGGAGACATCGTTAACAAGATACTAGATAGATGCCCAGCAAAGGAACTATTTAAATATGGAGAGCAGGAGATAACCAATAGATGCACCAACTAATCAAACAAATATGGAAGGAACAAAAGAATGCCAGAAGAGTGGCGACAAGCTATTACTTGCCCAGTGTATAAAGAAGGTTCTAAAACGGATTCTGACAACTATCTTGGAATATAGCTTTTAAGATCTTGGCAAACCGCAAAAAAAGGGTTTGGCTCAATGTGTTGAGAATAAAATTAGTCACGCGGAAAGTGACGGTTGAAAATGAAAATGAATTTCAACGTCTTCTCGCCAAGGAAATCAATAGGAGTCCAAAAATGCAGTCAAATGAAGAATCTGCACAGGATATATGGTGGCACTCAAGACTACCGTAGAGGAAACCGCAAAAAAATCCAACCATAATCAAAGATCAGTGAAAAAGAAACATTGGATGAGAGACATTACCATTGACAAAATAGAAGACGCCAGCTGAGAACAAGCAAACAAACAATTAAACCATGTGATGTCGAGAAGACGAGAACGAGTATCTCACAGGAATATATATCAGGTTCAAAACCACGCTGAAAGGAACAACACCAAAGACCTCCTTCAGGCTGTAAAGAAAATAATCAGAGTTATGCACCTCGTACATTGACTATTCACGAGGATGGAAACAGAATAACTGGCACCAACAAAATAATGGAAGTATGGAGGGAATACTGCAATAAGCAAGCATGCCAGAGCCTAAACTCTTTTAGCAACGGTAACTCAACTTGTCAACCAAGCCAGAGGCGAAACCAGGCTTTGACCGGTCAAGCGTCTCGGACGAAGACAATGAGTAGAGGTGGAGGGGGCGGAACCAGTAGAGATTACATAATTCCATATATCTGATAGATGATAACTAGTGTCACGATTCAAGTTGTTAAGGGTCTTGATGTTCAGCAACAGCTGAATGTGAGAGAAGACCTGATTTCAAGTAACGTTTGTGTTCACAGATACGTGTATGTACTGAGCGACCAGTTTCTGCAATAAAATAACAAAGCCATCTTCAGGCTAAAAGATAGTTGTTGGGCTAACTATTGTTGTTGTTGTGAATAATGCGTGAAAATGTCAAATTGGCCTGCGGTAAATAGATACCTACTAAAAGTTTAGAATATAATCTTAGGTTTATTCAAAATAATTTCGTTCGATAGTTTTAACTTATTGGAAACGTAACTAGAAATATGGTATTGTTTATTAATACTTAGTAAATCATAGTCATCAGAGTTATATTAAAACTGTAAAATTTACTCCAGAATCAAATCGGTGACTTGAATTTAATCTGTTCCGAAAAACTTAATCAATATTTTCATCCCACAATTCGTATTTCCACAATTTAACAAATAAATTTCTGATTTGTCAACCCCGGGAATTGAAACCTAATATTCTGTAGAATTAGCTTTTAAATTACTATTGATTTTAAACACAAATTAATATTATTTTGTTAACGAAAATTTGGGCCGGCGCGGCGGTACGGCGAAGTAGGAGCGCACGTAGTACTGCAATATAGAAAGTTAAGCAAAGACCTGCTTGGTCAGAACTTGAAAAGAAGAAAAAAAAAAAAAAAGAAACTGAAGCATGAAATTTATCTTCCGTAAGTGATAATAAACCTGTGTTTTTTAAATATTCTTTTCAAACCTTTTTGTTTAAAATTCTTTCCTAATTCTACTGGAAATTTGTTACAAATGGCTATTTGTTTGATGATCAAGTTCCTTAGTAAAATTATTTACGTTTATTCGGACATTCAGCAACCTCGTTATTGCAGCTAATATGTGTTGAAAAGGGCTGCTAAAATATGTTATAACATTATCCGTATGTGTGGTTTTCCTATAAACTGAAAAAATCAAATCTCTTGTGTATAATTTTTATATTCAAATCTAAAAAGTTTAAACCATTCTCATTAGGTGAATTTGAAGTAATTACGAAAATCTCCTAATTCGCTATCATTTCTTCCAAAAAAACAAATAACATCGCCCACAAATCTACCAAAATATAATAAGGTTATTAAATCTATTATTTTATAACTGTGGCGTAAAAATTTCACTTAAGAGAAGAGGTAAGCTGCTCACTATTGCCAACCTTTGTTGTTGTTTGAAATATCTTATTATCGAATTTGAAAAAAAAAATTGTTGGTGGTATGTTCGGAAATAAATTTGTAACATCAAAGCTCGCATCGGAAACTATAACATTTTTCAGTATTCTTAATGCTGAATTTAAAATCAACTAATCCCATAATATTTATTTTATACAAATTAAAAATAAATATTCGGAGGTAATTTCAGTGCTAATACTCAATCGATTTCAATTTCCTGAACGAAGGCATATTTAAAATACAAAAACAGTATCTTTAATAAATTTGTATGCCTATATTCTTTGATGTAATTGTGATTCGTTCTTTGTAATTCCGATGGAGCGAAATACAGAATAAGTTTCTTAAAACCAATTTTTGGGTTTCTGCTGGAGAGCTTTTTTTAAATATAAAAGAAAAAGATCAAAGTCCACGTTTTCCGTATTTGTATTTTATGTGGAAATAAGGCATTACTGCGCTTTTTATAAAATGTGGAAAGATTTATGATAGACTGAAAATTTGTCAATTTAAATAATTTTGATTCGGGTGCCATTTGTAACATTCTGAGCTACGGAAACGACACCGAATTTCAAATACGTCATTACAGGAAATTCTTTAAAAATATTTTTAACAAGACCATCATAAAAATATGAGGCAAGGTAAAAACAAGAAACTTGTAAAAATGAAGGGCGTGTCCAAGTGCTTTAAAAACATTTAATACTTTGGAATTCTAAAGCTACGTTATATTGGCCCGCACACGGAAATCTTCGTTTGCTTTGTAATTTAGATAATCTAATAATTCGAGATTGTCTGACAATTTAATCAAATTAAGCAAGCAGACTTAGAAACGTCGCTTTAGAAAATAAGTAAGTACGTGGGTCGTTTGAAAACTAAGGTAAACGACGCGACGCAAAGATGCCAGCACTATAATTAAAATCGATGCATGGCCGATACGTTTGATTATTCAAACGAACCCTTGCAGAGTTTCAGTTCAGTGCATTGTCAGGTTATTGTTTGGTGACGCGAAATAAACGAACGTGCAAGGATTTTCAAAAATGATTGGACAGAAAGGGGATTACTGCCGTGATAAAATTTTATTTTTTGAAGGGGAAAACTGCGACCCAAATAAAAAGTCCTTGGTGAGTCTTCTCCTTCATTTAAGACCGTACATTTGTTGATTCCTGACTTTAAACGTGGCCGAACGAGTATCGAAGATGAACCGCACAGCGGACGCCCAAGTGACGTGACAACTTCAGATATGGTGATTCTTCTTCTTTCTATGCCTTATCCTTTCTAAGGACGTTGGCAAGGGGCCAAAGCCACATTTTTAAACAACTTGGCGTCGTGAACTTTGTTATCTCCCCCTTTTACTAGGGAAATGTGTTCTCTGCAGTGGTTTCCCGGTGCCTTCTGCAGAGATTGTAACCATGTATTAAGTAGTGTATAGTGTATGTGTCTTGTTACTATCTGAAGTTGCCACTCCGCAGACAGAATCATTAATTGTAACCAAACGATTAAATGGCTTCATTCGTTCAACTACCGACCTCAAACAGTGGGGATTTTTTTATAAAAATCCTTGCCACTGCGTGAAATTCGAACCCAAGACTCCTAACTAAGAGCCCAGCCCGCCCAGCGCTCTTACCACTGTGCCAACGAGCTTCTTCTTGGTGATTAACATCCACAAAACAGTTTTAAGTTACTGAAAATTGAAGATCAGGGAGATAGCAGACATGGAAGGGATCTCAACCGAACCCGTTCATAATATTTTACATCAACATATGGACATGCAAAAGCTTTGTGCGCGACGGGTGCCGCGTTGGCTGACTTTCGAATGGACATTTCGTGCTTGGATCGTTTCAAACTTTTTGCACCAGTTCGTATCGATGAAACGTAGATCCACCATTTTATAAAAACGGTATAATGGCTTTGGAACATCGTTGGGTAAAATGCGCCGAACACAATGAAGATTATGTCGAAAAATAAATACAAGTTGGTTAAATTCATTCGCATTTTTTTTTTCATTTATCTTACTTTTAAAATATGTATACATAAATCTAAGACACACTTGCGTTGCTATGGTGGTGTAAAGACCAATAAGCTTGTATTGTAAATCAAAATCTTTGGTTCACGCAGTTTTCCGTGTCGCAGAAAAAATCTGAGAATATATCGGTTTTAGTAAATTGCTACGGTAAGGGCTCGTATCAGTAATGGAAGCCTTCTAAGTCTGACAAAACTCCAGTAAGATGGTTAACCATCATGTCGATACCCATAAGTGGAGATTTCAACAAAACTAAATAAACAAGGAAACAACATATTTGACGATTTAATTTAATTTTCCAGTTGCCAAATCCTTATTTAGATCACAGCTGACCTGGAATTGTAACTTTCTGAACACCCTGCGTATAAACATATTGACAGATCATATCGTAAACTATATCGACAGAAACTTACAAAAAATTTAATAAATTGTTGCTTCTACATATTTATAAATTAATTTTTTAAATAAAAAAAAAACAAACTGTTTTGTAAGCGCATTGATATCGCAGTAAGGCACTTTAAACTTCTTTAATAAATTAATCATATATTGTTAATATTATTCAAAACCAGTTTTTAAAATTCTAGGAAATGTAGAAGGATTTTACAATTAATTATAAGAAATCGCAACGCGTATCTTTAACATTAAAATAAACACTAAATTAGTATAAGGAAGTAACTTAGAAAATGATGTTTCTGTAAATTTTTCGTATTGAACCATTTGGGTGTGGTTACCTAATTACATTAAGTTTGGTATTTCTCGTTACGAGTTCGGTTTGGTAACATTTGGTGCAAATATTAAGGATTCATCGCAACAAGTGCGGTTTTAGAGTATCAACTTGTCAAATAAATCGTCCCTGACAATAAAAAATAAACGAGAAACGAAATAATTGGTCCGGCAAGCAAATTATAATTGAAAAATCTCCCAGGCTTCTAGTATAATCTAAATAAAAACATTTTTATAACACATTGCTTTTTGAAAAAATGAGTACTTTACTCACTCGTTGCATAAATAATTATTTACTAATATTTATCAACGTTTGTTTGTTTAATTGGATTTAAAATCTCAATTATAAGGTGTAATAGTTATTTATTATACAAGACGATAAAATTATATTTTATCTTCGAGGGCGTTTTTTAGCGTCGAAACGCTAATTACGATCGAGAAGATAATTAAATTTTATCGTCGTGTATAATAGTCTATGTTTTTCTATAGCATTTATTTTAAAGGAAAAAAATTATAAATAAATTTTATTTGACATTTATTTGACATTGACATTAAAAAAATTACAAATCGAGTCACGTTTTAAAATGTCATTAGTATGGGCGTTTCTAGGGATACAAATAATAAATAAATTACTTTATCTATCCTTGCTGTTAAAGTAGTACTTTATCTGCCCTTGCGGATAAAGTGATATTTTATCTACTCAAATCAATAGATAAAATAGCACTTTAACAGTTGCTGTAGAAAAAAGAAATTAACTTTTTGGGGGTCAAGGTTTATAATCCCTTAAAACTTGTTATTTGTTGTGGTTCTGTAATTACTGCAAAAATTATAAGAGCGTTTTTATGTTAGCTAGTACCTAGCTATGAAACAAAAAAAGCGACGATGTCAAACCAATTATTAAAAAATAGCATGTGCTAAGTTGTGTTAAA
Organism: Melanotus villosus; assembly: GCA_963082815.1. Taxonomy (NCBI): domain Eukaryota; kingdom Metazoa; phylum Arthropoda; class Insecta; order Coleoptera; family Elateridae; genus Melanotus; species Melanotus villosus. The sequence goes on along the minus strand of OY720423.1, from coordinate 9,692,871 downwards.
TTTGTGCGATTTATAGAGATTTGGAAAGGTTTGTTTCTTGATAAAATGAGTGAAATTAAGGTGGAATATCGCAGTGTCATCTAACAAATAATCAATGACTGTTGGTTCATAGAGTTAAGACATCCACTTTATAGCACTCGAAGAAACTGCTGACAATATTTTGCAGAGTTGCCTTAGGGATTTTTTCTGAGAGTATGAGACAATTGGAAAAAAAAAATGGAATAAGTGTAAGTGTTGAAGGGAGTTACGTAGAAAAATACACGGTTGCTATTGTGATCATGGCTAGGTAGATAACTTAAAAAAACGCCTTTTATAATAATTAGTTAAGGGATCGTACGCAAAGAAAATGAAAACGTCTTAAAGTTGCTGAAAAATTACAGATAATTCATTGAAATTGTGGCTATTTTTCAGTTAGTTTAAATGTAGTGCCTTTAAGATAGCATAGTTTCGATGATTGCTTTTTGAAGAAAGCGCCAAAAGTGGGCCTATAGGTTAACAATGTGAAAAGAGACGGTGAGAAGATAACAGCAGACCGCGCTCTTATGCAGCTGGGTCGTGTAAATTTGTCGGCTCCCTTTGTACTTTTTAAAGAAGGAGTTTTACGTTACATCTCTTGCGCATAGTTAATGATCCTGATCAGATTTGATTAAATGAGAGTCCATTTAATACAACAAAGAATATAGAAATTGGTGACCATGTTTTGGTAAAGCACATACTCGCAGTAACTGAAAGTTATATTTTGTGTAACGAATAGGTACATTCTTGCTCTGTAGGAATTTGCTAGAGTATTTGATTAAACTACATAGTCCTTCTAAAAACAACTCACAAAATCGTTCGAGGCGTTTGAGTTTTTCTAAAAAAAGACTTTGTTGCTAGTTTGTTGAAATAACTGAAAAGCTAATGAGAGAGTTGATGTGGGCTTGGCATTAGAAGGCCTACTCAGTCGATGATAAATAAATTTATTAATTTCTACGTAAAATTATCTACCGTATGTCCAGTTTCCAAACGCAACTTTGAAAAATTACTTCTTCTTCTGCGATCGACTAGGAATTAATTCCTCTTTGTCCTGCCTCGTTATTCCACGGAAGAAAAAAAAATTACTTGTTAAATCTTAAATTTCAGTTTCCTTCTCTCTTGCGGGTTTCAGCGGAAGAAAAGTAGAAGGATGTTCAGAATTTTATGTATATTTACACGCAAAAAAAGGCTGAATGGATGAATGCATCTGTTTGTTTCACACGCGCTTTATTTGTCTGTACAGGGTTACCATAAAAGAATGCTGGTATTTTAAATAAATTTATTTTATTGAAATAGGAACAAAAGAATAATAACAAAACTAGTGTTTAATAGCTTAAGGTCTATAGTTTTCACTGTGGATTTGTTAGTTCAACATGGGTCCCGTGTGTAGCTCGACATACGTCCAACCTGTAAGCCAATTCTTGCCATGCGTTCTGCAACATTTCGCGATTAATTGATCCTACGGCAATTCTGATTTTAAACGCACGTCTATAGAAACAAAATATTTGAATGGAAAATCAAGACAACTTGAATTGTATGATGATAAAATAAATTATCTGCGACATACTCTCGTTAGAAATACCGGCATTTTGTTATGGTAACCCTGTATTGTGCAATTTCTTTCGAATGACAAAATCTAGTTTCCAAACATTCTTCCGAACTTTTAGCAACGTAAAGGTCTTAGAAGTTTGTAATTTATATGTAGATGTTTATCAAGTGTCTTTAAATTATAGCAACAACCTTCTACAGGGCAAAATGAGAGAATTTGAGATCTAATTTATTTATACCCAAAAATGCACCTCTGCGGAGATACGTTCAGTCAAAGTTTGGTCTAAAGTTTCAGGCCAATTCGAACAATTATTGTGAAATTAAACGTTTCTGATGTATGCTCTGTTTAAAAGAAAACTGACGTTCTTTTGTTAATTAACAGCAAATTAGAACATGGTAACCTGATTAATCCTTTTATTGATACTGCTTTTCAGTATCATTATTTGGTTTTTGCATATTTACTCGAATACCGTTGGCTTTCACAAAAAATGGCAAGAAACAAAAACGTTTTCTTATTGAATTATACATAAACGGATGTAGTTGAATTTAGATTATTCTCACGCACAAAAACTTTACAAGGCTTTAATTTTACCTCCAATCCCCAAAAACACCTTTTTAGTCGAGCGATATTTTTAGTCTTTTACTAAACCCTTTTGACAGATTACTAAAAAGGCTTTCTTCATAACCTTTTACTTTTGGAGATTTGGAATTTTATTTAAACTTTGATTGGATGACATCAGGTCAAAATGCTTTATACAAAGAAGTTTGTCGGTATAATTTAGAGACACCCTGTATATCACAAATAATTAAATGAATTTCCTTGCTAAAACTAAAACAAATAGTGGAGGTTATTAACATTAATTGAGGTAAAACGTAAGTTAAAATATTAATGCGTGAGCACGTAAACGACCTTGTTCGTTTTCGTCTTACTAATTTGAATCAACAATAATTAGACCTGAATGATATAACGCAACATTTACCTTCCGGATTATTATTAATAAATTCAATGCATTACTCTGTGAAAACGTTAACGGCGGTGAACGTGCCTAGAAATGTTATTACATAAAATTATATAAGGCAGAGAATTCCGACGTTTTAAATTGCATTAAAACATAGCGTACGTTTTGATTACAACTTAGATACTCGTAGGGAAGTGCACTTTACTGGTTTATCAAAGTGGAAGTATGGTTGCAACTTCGTCTTCTATATTTTCTGAGTGCCTTCTACACATGGTTTATTTGAATTTATTATTGCCAATTTTGCTGTTAAAATCTATTGGTTGCAACTGTGCAAATATGATCCAGAATTATTTTTAAAATTAAATTAAAGTTTTTAGGATTCACTCTTTTGGGGAAATACTTTTAACGAATTATGAAAATTCTATATATACAGAACTATCACTTCCGCAGGGATTTGAACCGCAACTTTCGGCAATCCCTGTGGGGATCAAATAACAATGCGCTAAAATACATTAAAAACAATACATATTAATTTAATATAATCAAAGTAAAATCGCAACAAATTACTAATTAAATTAGAAACCACTTTATAAGTGTGACGAAATATTCGAATAATTTAGAACTCTTCCATAGTGAGTCAGCTTCATTATCATTCCTATCTTTTGCATCGAACTCGACCTTAGATCTATTTTCACATACGGTATGAATTTCAAATTCGCTACAGGTTGCATATAAAACATAGCACTGGTAAATTACGGCAACAACCTTCACTCGACAACTTCTAAATAACAATAGGTAACGTACCGTTTTCACATTACAATATACTAATTTGATAAGAAAAAAAGGTCGGAAATTAAGGTTCTATTTTTTTACTGCTTTTTAAATGCACGTAAAATTAGTATAAACTATCCAGATAAACAATACGTTTAATTTATATAATTTATGAAAATTTAAAATTACGAAATATTAACTTTACTGACTGGTTACGATTACTACATTTTTGATTATGAATTTTCCAAGTTTAAAAACGCAGTCGAGGAAGCGAAAACAAAGTTTAAACAAATTTGTTTGTTGATATACAGGGCGAGATCTAAGCTTGCGGACTTGCGCATACCAAAGATCTCAGCTGCCATGGTATCCGACTAGAATTTCAGTGAACCCAAAAGATTTCCACCCCCCCAAATAGCGTATTGGTACAAAACCTATTCTTTTAGTTAATAACCGAAAGAGGGTGTACTTTCAGATTTTTTCTGCATTTAAAAAACTCACCGGCCTGGACTGGGAATCAAACCCAAGACCTTCGGTTTACAAGGCAAAAGCCTTGATGTCATTGTGGTAGGCTTGGTATTTGACGCGAAATTGATGAGGTAATTTAAAAAAGAAAGAACTGAATATTCTTAGTACTCTTAAGCAAAAAATGCGATGTCGATTTCATCTGCTGGAAAGGTCATGGCCAGTGTTTTCTGGGATGCAAAAGGAATTCTTTTCATTGATTACCTTGAAAAGCGGAAAACAATAGCTGACGAATACTACGCAAGTCTCCTGGACCAACTGAAAGAATGTAAAAATTCGTGAGAAGAGGCCTGGATTGCAAAATAAAAAAAATATCTTTCGCCAGGACAATCCACCTGCCCACAAAGGTGCTTTGGCAATGGGAAAACTGAAGGATCTGATGGACGAATTGTTGGAACATGCAGCGTATTCACCAGATTTGGCCCCTTCTGACTTCCACCTATTCCCATCTCTGAAGAAATTTGCGGCTGGAAAGCGTTTTGCGTCAAATGAAGAGGTGATAGCAGCCGTAGATGGATATTTTGCACACCTTCCAGAATCTCTCTTCAGGGATGAAATCCGTTCATTGGAGAAACGTTGGACAAAGTGCATTGAACTAAAGGGGGTCTATGTAGAAAAATAAATGCATTTTTAAACAAAAAAAACAGCGTTTCTCTGCCAGGCCGAGAACTAGATAATTTGTTTTTAGAAGAATCTTAAGAATTGCTGAAACAGTTTTAAAGTACAGATAAATCACTGAAATTAGTTTTTCTTTTTATAAATTTTAGTACTTCGAAGATAGTTCAAGTACCACCATGTTACGGTGGTTGCTTTTAAAAGCAAGTGCTCAAAGAAGGCCTATAAGTTAATAACGTGAAGAGACAACGGTGGACAAATAAGAATACCGCGCTATTATGTCGTGATCCGGCTGGGTCGTATACATTTGTAGGCTCCTTTTATATTTCTGAAAGAAGGGATTTTAAGTTACATCTCCCCAAATTTAGTAATGACAAAATTGGCAGGGATACAAAAGTATCTGGAAAACGGCAAGGCAATAAAATCATAAAATGTTCTTTATCAGTACCATAGCAATATAACAAATTTAATAATATTAGAATTGTTGTTAGAGGGTTGCAATCTTAATTTATAAGAAATGTTGTAGTTTTTGACGAGTTCCACCACTGAAAAAATTTAATGTACTTATTTCTGATACACCCTGCATAAAATATTGAAATGATATTTAATTTGGATGCCAATAATTAAAGGTTATGTTATTGTTTGAGTTAATTAACGAAAGTATTATTTTGCAGATTGGTAATGCAGATTTTTTTTAAATTATAAAAAATTATAATATAATTTTAAGATAGCTAGATTAAATTTAAGTTATTATAATGATCATTGTTAGTAAATAATTAGCTAAATTAATAGTCTTAGAAACGTAAAATAAGTTACCTACTTTAGAAAACTTGTAAATAGTCGTTATAGTGAAAAAACAAATGTGAGTTAAAAATCCAGGATACAGAAAAAACAAGTTTGGAATTCAGTTGATATTTTGAATTCGAAGGGGCAACAATAAAATTAAGTTCCTCGTCCCAAAAAGAGTAAATATCGAATAAATAATCAACTATAAATACAGTTAATAACAAAAAGAAAGGGAATTTTGAAGAAAAATTATGTCAAGATTGAACTTCAAGCAGTTTAAGCAGAAGCAAGTTTAAGCAAAAGCAGTTCAAGCAAAAGCAGTTCAACAGAAGGAGTTCGAGCAAAAGCAATTCGAAAGGGGACAACTTTAAGCAGGAACGAGTCGAGCGGGGGAAGATCGGAATTTTTGGTTTTTGGGGAAAAATTGGAATTTTCAAAAAGAAAGGGAAGTCAAGAGTAGAATCAGTGAGTGTATAAACATAATTTTAAGATAATTTTAAGTAGGGTTGATAGGGAAAAAGGTAATAAAAGAATCTGCATTATAAAAATTTATTTTGGTTAATAAATTTTGAACAAACAATGAACCTACCTAACGACCTCGAGGTAAGATCTCTGTAAGCAATTAAATTAAAGAGCAGTGGCGTAACCAAGGGGGGGCCCAGGGGGCCCGGGCCCCCCTCAAGATTAAAGTTATTAATCAAAATTTCAGTTAGAAAAATCGATAATTGTAGGTATCGGCATTACAAAAGTCACCCAATATGGTAAATTTGAAAACCAAACAGTGGGATGGGCCCCCTACAAACTACGTTTCTGGTTACGCTACTGTTAAAGAGCAAAGCAAATTATTATTTTTGAAAATTGTATCCAACGTAAGTAACAGTAATAACTAATAAGGGGTACAGTGCAATAATTGTCGGCCCAAAGTGAGGCTCAGTACAATATTAAACTTCAGTTTCTATTCTGATTAAGAGTTTTATGGGGAAAAATAGATACAACTTGTTCAAAGTCCTTTTATGAACATACTGTATTGAACAATTAAGAAATATAATAACATTTCTTGCAAAATACAGGCGAAAAATGCGAAACAAACAGAAGCATTCAACCAAATTGAACTAATTTAAATTAAAGTCTTGGCAGCCTCTTTTTTTAAAGAGTAAATATGCGTAAAATTCTGAACATCCTTCTACTTGTATTCGCTTGAAACTCATAACAGAGAAAGAAACTGAAATTTAAGATTTGACAAGTAATTTTCCTATTTTATATTTCTTAGTAGGGTTTTTGCCATCAGTTGCTAAAATATAATTAAATTAATTAACTAATAACTCAGGTAACGTTTCTCCGATTTCAAACAATTCAAAAAGCTTTATAAACAGACCAAGTTTTGTAATTTTATATGACATACAAAACTTTGTTCGTTTTAAAAGATTTTTGAATTGTTTGAAACCGGCGATAGACTTGTCTCCGAAACGTTACGTACTAAATTTAAATTATTAAAAAAAAAAAACAAAATTTCGATGATTTGAAACTTTTTCAGCAACTCTAAGATATTGACCTAAAATAAATTCTCTACATACAACCCCTTAAATAATAAAAACCAATCATTAATTTTAGTTTTTGTAGCAATCACAAAACCAAAATGCCCAAAATGGAGAACTTACAAGTTTTGAGGCATTATAAACCTCGATTCTCATTAACAAATTTTTACGCTTTATAATATTTAAAACCAATTAAACAAACATTGACATATATTAGTGAAAAGTTATTTTTAATAACGAAAGCAGTGTTTTTTATCGAGCAGAAACGCAGAAACGTTACATCATTGGACAATAGATACTTGGAATTTCCCTTTTTATTGAGATTTAGGATTCGGGGATTTAATGAAGATTTTTTCAATTAACGTTTGGTCTCCGGACGAATTAATTTGTTTCTCGTTTTTCATTGCCAGATACGATGGATTTGACAACTTGATACGTTTTCCAGGTAGTTTTGTATCCCTACCAATTTTGTCAGTACTTAAGTTGGTGTTACGCTAAAAATTAAATTTGTTATTTGGGTTACCTGTTCAAAAAATTATTTTAATTACGGATTTTACTTAAGAGTACTAAGAATATTCAGTTCTTTCTTTTTTAAATGGCGTCATCAATTTCTCGTCAAATACCAAGTCTACCACAATGACAATAAGGCTTTTGCCTTGTAAACCGAAGGTCTTGGGTTCGATTCCCAGTCCAGGCCAGGCCGATGAGTTGTTTTGAATGCAGAAAAACTCTTTCGGTTATTGACTAAAAGCATAGGTCCTGTGCCCATACGATGTTTGGGGGGTGGAAATCCTTTGAGTTCCCCGAAATTCTAGTCGGATAGTACAACCCATGGCAGCTGAGATCTTTGGCATCCGCAAGCTTAGATCTAGCCCTATATATAAATATGTATAAACAAATAAAGAACGGTTTTCATTTGTTTAAACTTTTGCTGATTACATGATTGCAATGTTTGGTAATTTTATATGACATATAAAACTTTGTTCGCTCGGACGTTACGTTCGGTGATTTAATACTTAATTAATTTAATTCTATTTTAGCAACTGGTGGCGAAAAACCCTATTAAGAAATATAAAATGCCCAACTCGCCACAACAAACCCTTAGAAAATATTTAATTTTGTTATGTTGCGTTTTGAAACGGGACATGCGGTAGATCATTTTATGCTGAAATTAATAAAATTATTTTGAATTTGATGTAGGTAGGTACTTTATATTTAATTAATTATTTTTTTTATGGAAACTATAAATTTTACATCATTAGAAAGGCTTATTTTCTCCCAATTTTAATAACACTTGATGAATTTGTCTTCAATTTTTGCAAAACAATTTAATAACGTTCATATTAATACAAACAGTAGGATATCAAGTTAAAACCATAGAAATAATAGTAGTATTATATACCGCCGCCCTTTGGATTTTGAAGCCCCGGGCACAAATATGGAGTGGGGCCCCCAGTAAATAAAAAAAGTGCGATGTGCGAAAATGTTCAAATAACACGAGCGCAAATGAAATCAAAGGCTTATTTGTCAGTTACAGTTAGAAAATTGTGTTATACAAAATGTTCTCGGACGACTGGCGGTGCAACGCGCCCGCGTCGTTGAACGCCGTGCCGATGTAAGAACTGTAAGCAGTGTTGCTAGATGCACTACCCCCACCACTAGTTTTAGTCCGGCCAGCCAGCGGCGCGGGACTATTCGGTTACAAATATCTCCCCGTTTGTCCGTTTATAAAAACGTTCAAACGGTGAGACGTTTGGAAATTCGGTGCGCTTTATTTCAAAAGTTAGCTTTAGCTTTATGTAGGCCCCACTAGGTTGACCGACCTTAAGGACGCTACTGGTATTATAGTCTGTTCTGTCGCTTTTTGTAAAGTTATTAAAACGTATAAGTTAGAAGTGGTAAGTCCTGTCCCCCCTACTAAGAACGGCTTAAAACTGACCCCCAAAATATTTTAAATAACTATTAAATGAATTCTTCTATTTTGAGGCAACTGTAAAATCCGGTCTAGTAGGGAAGATTTACGATAGTTGTATTTAACCCCTATAATCCACCACTAAGTTGTAAAATGCTTCCAGTTATTTTGCGGGTCGGAATGAATACCCTATAATATTATTATGAACCATTATTCCTTTTTGGGACAGGGATGTACTGGTCTACTGGTGCGTTCCTGTATGAGGTGTTACCGGTACAATGCACAACGTGATTGGTGCGCCGTTTGATCCTACACACTGCACCATGTCACCATGTGTGGAGTGTAAGTGTGTAGGTGTAGGACCTTGTCATTCTACCTGTTGGGTCTGTATTTGGAGGAAAGCGTTGTTAATTCGGTGCCCAACGGTATTTAATTTAATAACAAAACTTGACTTGTTTTAAATCTTTCTTAATTGTTTGAAAACGGAGATAGACCTGTTTCTGAAAAGTTATATGTTACTAGTTAATTATGTAATACATTTTCATTGACTGACATCAATGAAAAGAGGAGAAAATAAGCTCATAATTAATTTAAAAATAAATTATTGGTTCTATGTTAAAAAACGTTGCCGTGCAAATAAAATGATGACCTAGAAAAAAATTCATTTAGTTCTAAAAACTTTGGGACACCTTTCTTCCTCAAGGACACATTCCTTCTACGTAGGAATTTGTAACTTCAAGGGACCTGGGTCAGTTTTAGTTGAAAGTAAAAATGAAAATTTCCCAATTACATATTTTACAAAAAATTAAACCAAAAGTTTTCGTATTTTTTTCTGATTTTAAGGCCGAAGGTTCAATTTTAATAAAACCACACAACTTTTAGGAATCTATCTATACAAGCCAATTCGTGTGGCTAGAACAAAATATTTAAAATCAAATTATTGCAAGCGCTAAAAGGAGGCCCCAGTCTTGGTTTTATGATGATAATTTAATGTTAAAAATTACACTGAAATAACAAAGACTTATTTTAGCCTCTGATAGATTTTTTTCTTTGAAGCAGAAAATCCAGAAACGATTAATAAATTAGGACCCACGGCCAAGTTTACAATGGGATTATGCAAATTGTACAAGTTCAGGTTTTGCAAGAATCCAATTTTGGGCATAAGGACTTTGTTTAAACAGCTGTTAATCTTTTGAAATGTATTGTTTTAGAGATGTTCTATGTACAGGCTGGACCATTTTCAACGAATTCCGGGCGGGCCAAATTTAATGGTGGGTCGAAAAGGTGTCAAAGCTAACTACGGTTGCTGAAAAAACATAAGTTTATGTTATATGTATACGAAAAACTTTTGCAATAATTGATAAGAAGTAAGCAGGTACAATTTGTTTTGTAGTTGCACAAGCATTTTACTGCGATAGCTTTATCAGATAAACAATCAGTTAGGTAACGCAGAAAATGAATTTCCAATCACAATTCGTGATTCTTTCAGGTTGAAACAAAGCCGTACGTGACCCTTTACACAAACAGTTGAACTGATAAATGAGAAAATAATAGATGTTTATTAAAACCCTATTTTCCTATCGCATTTAATTTAAACTTTGGTGATACAATTTCGAACAAACCTTATTTTTTCGATTTCACTTTGGAGAATAATTTAGCAGATAAATTGTACAATTAACTGAAAGTTATATTTTTACAAATTCTGAAAATCTGTTCAATCCATTTTGTAGATTAAACGTATAAACACAAACAAAGTATGACAAAACGAATTTCTTGTAACTTAGAAGGCCTTGTAAAAACAACGAAAAACAATGGTTGGAGCAATTGGATTGCTTTTGACAGTTTGTTTATTTTTCGTTGTTTTTTGTCAAAGCCTTTTAAGTTAAATAATTTTCCTTCAGTTTGCTAAAAACATGGTCTAATTTTAACTCGATTGTTCCATTTGAAAAAATTTATTCTTCCAAAACACCGATTACAAATACTTCAAACATCAGTCTTTCATATTGTGGGGTTATAACTGTTTAATTTTCCTTTAATTACAGGAATCAATAAGAAACCCTTTTTGAGGGTCCTGGCATTCGGATTCAAAAATACAATTTGAATAATGCTACGTGCAACGTTCTAAACTAAATGACAGTTAAAAATATATTTAAAATAAAGTAGAGGAGTAGTACAACAGGGCGGTTACTGCGACAGGTCCATTCGCAGTATGACGTCGCACGGTGTCTTCGAGCGGGCGACGAAGAAGTGAAAGGTCAAAGTCATCAAAGGGGTGTGAAGGTAACTTGAAGGGTTTTTAAATGTTGTTTTAAGATCATTTGAAGGTCATATATGCGGTCTAAAGGTCATTTGGTGGGGGGAAGGGTGATGTTCCGTACTATTTTGTCATTACAATTTAAACCTTCTGATCATTGACGACACTTCTTCGTCACCCGCTCAAAGACTTCGTGTGACGTCATGCTTTGGGTGGACCCGTCACAGTAACCGCCCTGTTATACTACTTGGAGCGAAGAGTTTCCAATTACCATATACAAGTGGATTTTTCGATAGGAATGTCCATTAGAAATTTAAACCAAAATACTGGAACTAACTAGAAGTTATGTTTTTACAAATCTTAAAAATCTATTCGATACATTTTGTAAATTAAGCTTATAAACGCAAACGAGAAGGTATGACTGAATGAATTTCTTGTAACTTAGAAGGCATTGGCAAAAACAATGGCTGAAGCGATTTCATATTGTGAAGCCACAGTAACTGTTTGATTTTTCCTTAATTCCAGGAATCAATAAGAAACTCCTTTTGTGGGTCATGGCGCTCTTGATTGAATAATTTGCTTTTTAATTTTCACAATTTATCGGTTTTTGCCGGGTATAACGTTCTAAATTGAACATCCATTAAACAATATATTTGAAATAAAGTACAGTGAAGAGTTTCCCCAGTTATATTCATGGGGTTTTTAAAAGAATATTCAATAAAAATTTAAAAGCCTTCGAAGAAAAAATATTCGTACTAATACACCTATCAAACTTAAACGCTTTTTGATGCCATTGAAAACGAGAAACATGCAACAGCACTCAGTGATATTGGTTTTTATTTATTGTATAATTCACAGTACCTACCTTCAAGACTTCCTCAGGAACTCCAATAAGGAAAGGCATCGGCGCTAAAAGATAATCCATTAAATTCATTGGTAGTACGGGAATGAAAATATGTTGCCATATCATTGGGTAGATAATATCATTAGCGGATTGGACACACGCACTCAGTCGCGTCAGTTTTTTTGACGTAAATATTATCCTCCTTTCGTATAACATTGACGCAAATATCAGCATCATGTTATTTGCATCGACGGCGTTGTAGTATTCTGTGAGATTCCTCTAAAAATAAGATTTAAAAAAATGTGTAGTGTTCATATATACGGACAAGGTTCAGTACGAACCATTTGTTAATTACAGTTATTATCGTACCATTTACAATACGAGCACAATGTGTTTTAAAGGTAGTCTGCGTGCAAGTTTTCATTAAGCGCACGAACAGTTTATTTTTTGTGTTCCATTAAAAAATTTAATAATGTCGACATTAGACGAGACGTGTCGTACAATGTCATTTGCGACAGCTTTCAGACGCAAAAATACTATTGGTTTTGTATTTTGTTTCTTTCCTATGCTAAATATTTTCAGGATTTTCAATGATTATTATTTTAAACGCAAGTTTTTATTATATGCATTTTTTAAATTAACAAAGAAAGCTTTCTTTTTCATTTACAGCCACAAATTAGTTGGTTTGTTGCAGTCCTACTTTTCATTCATTTCATCTAGCGGTAACAATACTGAAAACATGTTTCAGCACTGCTTTTACAGATGTTTGAAGCCTCTAAAAACACTTTTCATAATTCAATTTTACCTTGTTTATGTTTCAAGTTTTTATTACAATAATAAAATTTCAAAGCTTAAAGTTTAATTATTATAAATTTTCTTTTCTGTTGTTCATGAATATGTTCTGTAAAACACACCTTCGTTGTTCACTTAGAATAAATAATAATTATTTAGAAGGAAAATAATTTAGAATAAATAATACCTCTCATCGCTTCAAAAATTGTGATTGAACTGTAGAAAGTAAGTCTTAACAAAGCCTTCTTACATGGGTATAAACAAAAACACAAAAATATGCCCTTTTATTTTTATTTACCTAATTTACTAGACTACATTGGTCCAAAAGTTCATATTAAAAGTGATAGTCAAAAGTTTAATTTTCTTCTGTACTCTGAAAGGTTTTCGAAATATTCATAAGAATATTGAACGTCAAAAAGCTTGTAAACTTACGTATATAGTCGGCTGAGGCACACTTACTTTCTTTGGCCATTTAGTGAAGATAGACCGAGTCCAAACAACACTGCGAAGAAAGCTTAATACTGAGGGTGGCAAGTTAGTTGCCGAAATACGTATTTTTTTTTTTACAAGACTTTCGACGTTCGATATTGAACCACACCGCAGACTCCGCTCCTTGGATTATTCATAAGAAAATCGGGGAAACCAGCTTTTTCTGTATGGGAAACAATACTTCGACTTCGATTTTAAAATAGCTTGTAAATGAGTACTTTAAGTTTGAGCAGAAATTACATCGATTGTTTCATTTTAAATACACTGACCGGCAAAGAAAACCGGCCACCTTGAAATATTTCACAAAAGCACTTAAACGTTCATTAATTTAACTAAGGATTGGCATTAGGTTGAAGAACCATTCATTGTTGATACGGCATGCACAAATTAGCTAAAAAAATAAGACAAATAAACTCAGAAATAAATTTAATTTGAAAAAAAAGAAACAGTGAAAAATCGATTTTCTTTTAATTGCAAAAAAAATAAAGGTGGCTGTTTTTAATGGACCTTCTGGTAAATTATTATTAGCCTGTATGTCCTCCTCGAGCCTGAATTACGTCATTCAACCGTGATTTACGGTAACATGTTATTGCTGTTGAGAAGAGAATCTCGCCTGTTAACATTAAAACTAGGGGTATTTTGGAATGGAACAAGCATCTTAAAACATTGATAACTAAGAAAAATCAGCTCAGCTCGTTATTTAGTTATAAAATATGCGGTTAAGGGGACCCTTTATAAAATATTTCAGGGTGGCCGGATTTTTTTGCCGGTCAGTGTATAAACATACTTTTTACTTTTTCTTTGAAAGTCGAGATTAATGGTAGTAGATATCCTAAAACTTAAGAAGCTTCGGAATAAATACTATTTAAACTGGAAGCCTTTAGGACAATAAAATAAAAGAAGGACTGCTTAGTGCTTACACAGAACTTGAACATTCTTAGAGGAACAATAAGTGCTGGAAGAAACTCCCTCGTCCGTAAACAAGAGTTGGAATGTTCTACAGGAAACCCTTAAAAGTACAAAAGAGATATGCGGAACGAAAACAGTAAAGGAGAACACAGGCCAAACAGAACTAAATGGTGGACCAAAAATGTTAAAACTAAAATAAAAGAAAAAAAAAGCTTGGAACACATACCGGGTGGTGCATTGTCTCACGCACCATAGGGATTTCAATGGTAAATTTTTAATTTGTAAATATTTGCTTCCCCAATTATTTTAGACCAAAAGTGCACAAAAATGGCAAATACTTACTCAAAAATTAAAATTTTAAATTATCTGTTGATGCTAAAAACATTGAAGATATGTACTGACTGTTAAAACCGTTTAAAAATGCAGCTGCATAATTAACTTAAGCCCAACTATTGTAAACTTACACGGAACATCAGTTGTTCCCTTATTCCCGGTAGTGCATTTCATTATCTACTACACAACAAAAATGCAAAGTGCGCTGTTATATGCGTCCGTAGACAACATTAACTGATTACACGTTGCATGTCATATTGCCATACTGGTAACTGTTAATTTTTATAATTACTTCGGAAACAAAAAATTCGAATCTTTGTACTTTTAATCAGGGTGTCCTACTTCTTTAACGTTATGTGAGCAACTTTTTTATTTGTAAAGATAGAGAAATGATTAACAGGTTAAATAAGTAAAGTAGTGCAGTTTAGATAGAGATATACGAGGTGCCATTAAAAAGTCATTGTCTAAACACTAAAAGATCGCGGTTTCTATTACATTACGTAATGTAGAAAAATACGTCCCAAACACTTTTTTAATAATTTCTTACATAGAAACAGATAGGCAATATGGTTTTCATTTTCAAGCAATTGGTCAAAGTTGTATTTTTCTAAATGGAAACCATAGTTGGCTGTGACCTAATCGATTTTTTTTTCATTTCAAACATGTAACATGAGCATAATGTTTAATTTGAAAAATTAAGTAATAAATATTTTTAGGTTTTAATAATATATGACAGGAATTTACAGAGGACATAAGAACACACAATATTAACATAAAACATTATACACAATACGTAAATAAGAGAGGATTATCAACATTTAGTTATTATACAACCATTTTACATTTATAAATAATACGTATTTCGTTTAATATGTTATGTTAATATGGTGTGTTCTTGTTTCCTCTGTAACCTCCTGTTGTATTTTTTAATATACTCGTATGGTCTATATTTTGTTTCATGGCTATTTCGACTAAACAATAAAAAACCTAAAAATTGTTTTCAAAGTAAGCTTCTTCTTCAGCAGCCTTTTAATGCCCACTCCTGGACATAGGTTTTTCCTCATCTTCCTTCTATTCCTGTCGATCTCTTGCCATCTGGTACCAGTTTCTGCCTGCTATTTTTCTTATATCATCTATCCATCCTTTGGAAGGAAGGTCTCGTCCACCTTGTGTGACGTACCCAAGTCCATTTTGATGTAGCAATGCGTTTTATTACATCCTCTACTTTTGTTCGTCTTCGTATCTCTTCATTGCGTATATGACCCTAAGACTTACACCAAGCATTAGTCTTTGGATTACACGTTGTGTGGGCCGGAGTTTATTAGCGGCTTTAATCGTAAGTGTAGATGTTTGAAGTCCGTAGGTCATCAGTGGGAGTATGCAGTTAGTCTGTTGGTGATAACTTCTGTGAGCAGTTTGTACCTTGTACGGATGTGGAAGGAAACTTACACGTTGGTAATTTTCGATGTTCAATTTGTCGCCCTTTCTATGTAAGAGGACGACTTGGGCATTTTGCCAGTTATCGAGAATTCTTCCACTTTGTAGACATTGGTTCAAAATGATCTTCATTGATTCTGTTGTTGCAATACCTCCTGATTGTAACATTTCTTCGGCAATGCCATCTTCATTTGTGATATCCGGCATATCTTCCCAACCGACATTAGTAACGTTGATCGGCTGCAAGTCATTTGGGTTCGGATTTACCGAAGAGTATAGGTTTCATTTTTTCCTGTTTTGTTTCCCTTTTTTCATTTTCCAATTGGTGTATTCGTGTTCTTCCGGTTGAGTTCGTACATTTTATAATTTTCATATTTTTGTTGTTTTCAATTACAGTTTTAATGAATTCTGTATTGTAGCTTTTGATGTCTTCTCTGACTTTATTTCTTATTTGTTTGTTTAATTCGCTATATTCTGGTGTACTTTTAGTCATATTTCTTCGTTGTTCCATTAAGTCTCTAGTATGTGGTGTTTCTTTTCTGTCTGGTGTTGATAATTAATAATTACTTTTGGCCCAATTAGTCTGAGGTTTTTTAAAGAAGGTGTTCATGTAGTATAAGTTTTCCTTTGAAGATAATTTAACAGTGTTTCCCCTTTTTCGTTGCTCTTTGGGATCGAAACTTCCTCTGTTTGGGATATTGTCGGTGTTAATGTTTCCCAATTTGGCGTTGAAATCGTCTACAATCATGGAGTGGTGTGTTTTTTCTGATTTTCGTACTGATGTTATGTCCTCGTATAGAAGTACTAGTACTTGGTACTCTAGGCTATAATATCCCTTCGATATTTTTATAACTACATTACTACATATGACTCTTCTTCTTCCGCTTATGGCCGAAGCTCGTAAGAACGAGTTCTGCAAACCCTCTTCGCACTGTGTGTTTGGATCTTCTGGAGCGCATTCAAACTGACAATGATTTTTTCAAAAGCGTGATCACAGGTGACGAAACCTGAATTTTTCAATATGACCTTGAAACAAAACTCCAAAGTCAGGAGTGGCACACCTCCACCTCACCACGTCCGAAGAAAGCAAGGATGAGCAAATCAAAGATCAAAACAATTCTGATTTGCTTTTTCGACAGTCAGGGGATTGTTCATAAGGAGTTTGTGCCTCCGCTCCGGGGCAAACTGTGAATCAGCAGTACTACTGCGAATGTCTGGAGACTGAGAAAAAGAGTCGTTCGAGTAAGACCAAGCACTGCTGCAAGTTGGATGGCATTTTTGTGGTCCTTCAGCCCCCATACTCCCCTGATCTGCCCCCGTGTGACTTATTCCTCTTTCTTCAGTTGAAAAAACACCTCAACGGGCGCCATTTTGAATCTGTGGATGTCATTCAGAAAACAGTGACGGACCGACTGAAAGTGATTTCACTGAAGAACTTCCAGCACTGCTACGAGGAGTGGGAGAAACGTCTCTGGCACTGTGTGGCCTCCCAAGCAAAATACTTTGAGGGTGATAATGTTAAATTGTAAATAAGTGGTAAATGCAGATTCAACAGACTACGTATGCTGCACAGAAGGCTAATCTAACCCATCGAGAGAGGTGAGAAGTTCGACCCGCAGTGTTACGAGGTTAACGGTTATCAAAGGTGTTAGTATGATAACCAGAACCGCCGGCTTAACATGCCCTCCGAAACACGGAGAAGCGTACGAGCTTCTAAAGTCTCAAGAATCGAACCCAAGATGCCTACGTGAGAGACCGAGGCCTTTTACACGCGGCTATCCGATCCTCTTATTATATGACTTTATATCTGATATTGAGTTCATTTTACTTTACTAGGATACCTACTCCGTCCAAATGTGTGTTTGATTCTTTGTTATTTAGATACAGAACGTGACCTGGTTTGCTGTTCTGGTCGTCTTGTCTCGCTGAGACCCACTATGGCCACTATGTCCCATTTTATTTTGGACAGTTCTTCCAACCGATGCGATGTTAGGATTGCATAGTTTGTATATTGAAGGTGGCTACGTGTAGTTTTGTGGTTTTATAGGTTGGATTGGTTGGTTGGATCGAATGTTTGTCTTCCACAGAATGTATGAGGCAGACCTTAGAGGCATGGGGTTTCGAATACGATTCTTGCCCACCTGGGGTACAATACCGTCTGTTTTAAAACTCGCCATCTGACGGTATGTTAGCCATAATCTTCTACGTTGGCTAGGCGGATTGGAAGATAGTTTGGGAATGGAATATAGGGAAATTTAGTCACGGTGGTCGGTAGGAGATGGGTTGGGACATGGTTTTTCCAGTTGTAGGAGGTGGAAAAACCAAAAGCTCACGGGGGGAGATTTGCTATTCCTGAATTAGGTAACTCCTCCGCGGGATCGCAGGGGAATATCTACCTGTTACCCACCCAAATTAGACACATGGTTTATATCGCATGGTTGAAAAGAGCGATTAAACTATTTACCTACAAGATCGTATGTGAGATAATAGACAAAGCGGTTTTTTTGGTTTTTCACCAATAACTTTTCAATGGCATCTCGTATATCAAATTTCTTAACACCATTGAATTCCTAATAAAAATCTTTAACAAATAGGCTACTCAAATAACGTCGAAACAAAAAGGGCACTCTGTACATATATTTAAAAGAAGAGGGTAATCGTTTAGGAGTAACAAATAAATGTATCTCCTGGATTAAAAGAAATTTTAGGATAACCATAAAAACGTCGACAACAAAGGTGCGTTTCAATTCGTACGGATATAAACTGGCGGAGCATAAAAAGAATGTTTGAAAAACAATTCAGAAAACATGCAATATGTATTTTAGCCGCATTTCAAACGGCGAATATCAGAAATTCAA
The DNA here is from genome assembly GCA_963082815.1 of Melanotus villosus. Classification (NCBI taxonomy): domain Eukaryota; kingdom Metazoa; phylum Arthropoda; class Insecta; order Coleoptera; family Elateridae; genus Melanotus; species Melanotus villosus. The sequence goes on along the minus strand of OY720423.1, from coordinate 9,674,292 downwards.
ATTTTCACATTAGGAATTTATGTATACGTTAATGTTTCTTTCCCTCTGACGATTTGTGCTCGTATTGTTGGTTTTAATGTGTACTTAACAAAATTAATTAGACTCGCGAGAATATAAATTAGCGGGTAACACTTACGTTTTCAGGTATACTCGGTAACTGAAATTGTTTAGGGCACTCAACCGTGAAAGTCTGTAAAGGTGTAAGCGATTTAAAGTTATAGAGGTAATTATTAAATTATTCAACATACACTTTCTCCCCTGTTGAAAGGTACTTCGAACATTTTCCCTGGATCGGATACTTTCGCATTAAAAACTGCTTTAAAAAATTCACCTAAGTCCTCGGATCGTGGACTGTGCGTTAATACTGCTATGTTATCTAAAAATCTTCCAAATTCATTTTAAAACTCAGAAATTGTACTATCATAAACTTCACTTTATAAAACAAGATTGCAAGAAATAAATACGAGGCTTTACTCTCGGCGAGGAAATTTTATTCCTCGTTTCTCTTGTTTAAATATTCTACAGAGAAACGAACGTGGGGAATACGGACGATCAGCTTTTTAGAATGAGATCAAACGGAAAACATTTTGTTGCGGGCGAATCAGGGAAATCTCCCTACAAGTTCAAGGAAATGTTTTTGTGAGTAGTTTCACCTTTTATCGAATAAAAAGAGCAAACGTCTTTTACGGAAATTAATTGGTTGAATAACTTTATTTTTATTTTTTGGTTTCAACAACGACCTAATACTTAGTTTTAGGGTGCATTTTTACTGAAAAAATATTGCATAGAACGCGCCATTTGTCTGCAGGGCGCAGGATGATTTCGTTCACTACCAAATGCCCCACAATATCTACGTTCGAGAATTAAATTGAAACCTGGAGTAGCACAGAAGCGCGTTTTTATTTATTAGTGCTTAAGTTGTTGTTACTGTTGCGTTTTGCTAATTGTTAATTAAATATTTTTTTAATTCATTATGCTACCATTTCTAATTAAATTCTTAAGAAATTAATAATATATAATAAATTAATTTAAAAACACGGAAGAGCTCTTTTAATTAATTAAAGTCAAGTTTTTCAAAATTGTCAGTACTTTAGGACAGAAGTTGAGTTACCAATTATTTTTTTAAATTTGGTTACTTGGATGTTTTTTAGAGTGGCAAACACAATTACATTTTTGAGTATGGCTAAATTCATAAATTCAAACTTTTTATCTTATATGTATGTTAATCCGAGAGGAGGGTTTCCAGTTATCATTTGAAATGTTAAAAAACCAAATTTCGCTGAATCCAAACGGTCCAATTTAGTCATTCTTACTGAACCATAGAATTAAGTCATGTCTAAAGTAATAACAACTACAAAAAATGAATGTAACTAAATTTATGTGCTCATTATTTCGTCAACATTTCCTTAATCTAGCTAAAACACTTTATAAACCTTTAAAAAATCTATTTTAGTAATACACAATACATATAATATTTTTAGAATAAAACACAGAATTGGCAATGTCTACGGTTTATTTTTGGACTTTTTTTCTATTTTAATATAACTGCGTTTTATATTAAAACAAAAAAGCGATTAGTAGAGTCGAATACACATTTAACAATAGGTTATTTTTACTTGGCAAAGGTAAAGCATTAGAAGTTTATAAAGTCGCAAGGTTTTTGTTTTTGTTGTATTAGTTAACGTGCAAGTTTCTATATAAAACAAACGAGAATAAACCTAAAAATAACATCGTGTCTTTTGCGTGTTTGCTTTTTATATACTACAAATAGCGACAAGGTTTTTCAATCCATATGTGTATGTAACACGGGAATTATGTAATTATAACTGATTGATTCTGGCATAAAATAATTAACCCTTTATGATCTCTTGTTATTGGACAATAAAGGTTATTTAAAAAAACGAATTATTTTAGATTGTTATCAAAATTACGGATTACCAATTAACTGGGGGCCGACAAAATAAATTATAAAATTCTTCTGGACAAAAATAGAAACAACTTTATTCCATATAAATAAAAAAAAGCTTTTATAAATATTCAGATTCTGTGGATATTTCGTTTTGAAGATCAGAATTCGAACAAACTGTAGCGAGGCACGAGAATCGAACACCTAGAACACTCTAGAAGCTTCTACTATATTCCAGTGTAATGGGAAGCGTGTTATAAAAATGTACCGAGTTTCCAGAATACTCTGGAGGTTTCTACCGAATTCTGGAATAAGCATCCAGTGTTAATAAATTAACCTGAGTTAGCGCTAAGTTTTATTAATTTTTGTGTCAATAAATTAATAAATACATATTGTAATTACCTACGTATGTAATTTAAGAAAGTAATGTCACTAGATAAAAAACATCGTCGAAAGAGCAACAAAAATTTAAAAAATGATAAACTCAGGCTACAGCAACAATGTAAGTAGGTATGTTCGGACAATAGATAAGAGATATTTGTAGAACTTGTCTACCCACTTCCGTATACAGGGTGGTTCAGAAATGGAAACTTTTTCCTTAATCGGTTCTCAAAAATGTTGTTATTGACGACCATTTCCCAGATAATTCAAATTTTTGAAAATAGAAAAAGTAAACTATGATGGTTGCGGCATTTAAAGCAATTTTGTCAGAAAAGTTTTTCAGTATACCTCTCTGAAAAATTTTTCCCGGCTTATTCCACCTCCATCTGTCAAATAAACACTCGATAAACAATTCCAAACAAGCGTTGCTAATGAAATCTCAAAAGCATTCCAAATGGCATTTGCTATGACTTATGAGTATAACAACGCATATTTTAAATTACGTGTTCTATCGCCGTTTTTCAGAGAGGTGTAATGAAAAATATCGTTCATTACACGGCAGAAACTGTTTTTCCCGTTCTCGCATGACTTCCCGTGTTCGGCTTCGCCTCACACGAGAATGGTCACGCTCGCTCGCCTTGTTTCTCGCCTCCTAATAAATATATTATTTAATGTACCTACCATCACGTGCAAAAATAATGACACCCCTAAGTGTTTTTATTGTATGATAAACAACCTTGCAGCAGTCGATGAGTACCTTGGGCATAACCATAAGACCTTGTAGGTAAGACTAACAAGTTAGAATAAGAAAGTTGCTCATCGACTGCTGCTAAGGCTGTTTATCATACAATAAAAACACTTAGAGGTGTCATTACTTTTGCACGTGATAGTACATCCAAGTCTGCAGTTTACTTGCAATTGCGCTATTGCAAGTTTTCCCATTTTCTCACTAATTTAAGACAATGGAATTATGCTTTATTATTGTAATTTAAATTGTAAGCACCTGGTCTAAATAGAATGGCTGTGTTTTAATTTTATTTATAGAGGTTTGACACAATCGGGATCGGTTCTGCATGTCCGGTAACCTAAAAATCGAATTTTAGATATGTCACGTGAGCACTGGTATGGCGGCAAATTAAAAAAAATCACCGTGAAGTAGAAAAAAGTCGGGTTAGATGACAAAATATCGAAGAAAATTATTCGAAAAAGTTGCTTAGAATTGAATTTTAGGTTCATATACAAAATTTCAAGCATTTATTTAAAAAAGTTGAAAATCGCAATTTTTCTAAAATATTTTTTTATTTCTTTACAAATACCCAATTCTTCATTTTTAATTAGCTTGATTGAAGTGAAACATATGTACCTGGATAACAGTGGAAGAACTTTCTCGATTTTTCCATAATTGACAGACGTAAATCTAAAAAACAGGTTTTCGCTAGGACGCTCACTGTTGCAATGGTTTGTATCTAACAGCTGTTTCAAAATTTTCGAAATATTTTTATGCTGGAGCACTTACAAAAGACCGTTTTTCTCGGTAATAATCAAGTTTCACCGCTAACTGTGAATAAACCTCCCTGAAATATTACAGAAAGACAAAGAAAAATTATACAAGAAAGGTGGTTTTTAGTTTATTCTTTATTGACTATTTTATTCTTCTTTGTTTCATAAATTGATGAATTTTGACCATAACCAAGAAAATTGAGCTTTTATATGTGTTCTAGCATAAAAATATTCGTAAAACTTTTCTACAGCTGTTAGATACAAACCACTGCAACAGCGAGCGTCCTAGCGAAAACCTATTTTTTAGATTTAGGTCTGTCAATTATGGAAAAAAAAAACGAGAAAGTTCTTTCACTGTTACCCAAATATATAGGTCACTTCAATCAAGCTATTTTAAATTAAAAAATTGGGTATAAAAATATATCCAAGAAAAAATTGCGATTTTCAACTTAGAAATTCGATTCTAAGCAACTTTTTCAAATAATGTTCTTCGATATTTGGTCATTTAATCCGACTGTTTGCGACTTCACGATGATTTTTTTAAATTTTCCACTATACCAGTCGTCACGTGACATACCTCAAATTCGATTTTTAGGTTACCGGACATGCAGAACCGATCCCCCAGAAAAGCTTTTTCGATACTCCAATAATAAATGTTTTCCCCATATGTTGCGAACTTTTTGCCGGTCACTGTATATGTACATCTCTGTTCTACACATTAAAATCAGTATAAAGCTGTATCACTTGACTTTAGTTAGAGACTTTAAACATGAGATGAAAATACCGCTCATAAGGTTTAATATTGAACATGAATAACAAACAATGCAGCAGAAAGTAACAATTTCAGTTTAGAAATTTATCGCATGTAAGCATGTAAATTTTTCTGTTGGTATGTATATAATTAGATGTGTAGCGATGAATATATTCTATAAATAATTTATCGGCTGGCTAATTGAGTCGATATATCGAATGTCCCGTTTTAAAACGTCTCTCTATGGATTTAATGGGAAAACGCACAAGAAACCCGTTTGAAATTTTTTCCTGAACATAACAATTCAAAATGATATCGCTAATTTGTATGCAATTTGAATAATTAAATGTCGCATTTATTTCACAAAAATTTATAAACAATTTCATGATCTTCGAAGTGTCTATTTCAAGAGTTGTATAATTTGATGTAATTTGAATATGAAATTACACGCATAAAAGAAACGTTTCCAAAAAGTACCTTATAAATACGTGAAAGTTTAAATGTTTTAACATATTTTCTATTATTCTATTTATGACCTATGTGAATGATTTCTATAATTATTAGTTAAACTAGTTCATAAAAGAATCCCGCAGATATTTAAGCAATAATTTAAAAAATCATACGAGTCCCAAATAACTAGTTTTGTATAATTTTTTTGTATCTTTTTTAATTTAAAACACTTCTTAATTTTTGAAGAAATAAAATTAAAATTTAATAAAGAACTACAAAATTTTTTGCGTAGCCTTTAATACAGTTTCAAAAATTAAACAAAGCTAAAATGTCATCTTAAAGTGTATATTCTAAATGCCGGATAATACGTGATTCTGCATCAAAACCAAAGCAATTAAGTCTTATTATACCAACTTAATGTTAACTTCTTAGATGAGGAGTTATTGGCAGCCTTCTGGTTTGCTTGTGTGATATTTTTGTGAAACAATGATTTTTAACTGTAGTTTAATCAACAAAAGAAATAAGTAATCTGTAATTGTACTCATCATATCCTTGGTTTACTTAGAATTTCCATTCAAAGTTTGAAATTTCTGCACTGCTTGTGCTTTTCATAAATGTTGCAACGATGTACAATACAATTTTTGCATTGCAAACAGAAGTAAGCATTTACTTTCTGTTGTATTTTTTTTTACATTTCTGTCACTGCTGATCAGAACTTCGTGCTAGATTGTCCTCGTGTTCATTGTGTTACCTTCAGTTTATTTGTTCATTATTTGTTCTGATTCAGTTTTTCCGTTTTGATAACTAATAATTTTGTTCATTAAATTTTATAAATTGTCGTTATGGAGTACAGTTTTGTGGAATAATATGCAGACGACTGGATCAACGGATGCGAGAACATGGAAGAACTGTGCCCATTTCAGTAGCTGCCAGAGGCCGCCCTTGCCACAAGTTAAAGACGATTCTTAAATATAGTCGATACTGAACCAGAATAAAGCACGCGATCTATTGCTAGAATATTTCATGTTAGCCAAAGAAACATTCATCGAGTGTTACATAAAAATAGTGTGCACTCGTATAACTACCAAAGGGTCTAGGGATTATTACCAGAAGACTATCATCAAAGAACAAGGTTCTGCACGTGGTTACTTCGTGAACAAGAAAGGGATCCTGGTTTCTTATGGAGTGATGAACCTACGTTCACAAGAAATGGAGAACCAATGGGTCGACGAAAATCAACATGCACTTTACCAAACGAATCAAGTTTGGTTTAGCGTTAATATGTGGGGTGGAATTATTGGCAATATGCTTATAGGATCACATATGTATATTATCCTTTAGGCCACCGAGGCGTAGCTATATTGCATATTTAAAATTTGAAAGGCGTTCTTGAAAGTGGCTATGTTTAATCGCTCTATTCTGGTCGAAGAAACTACACCTATAATTAAAATTTGCGTTCATATTAACGCATTCTAAATATCAGTTAATAGTTTCGACATTTAACTATGTATTACCAATATAAATTTTGATGGTAGGAAATTTTTACGGTGTAATTTAAGTTCTGGTCGAAACGAAATAAGGGTAAGGACTAGTAGAAATAAATCCCACTGGAATCCCATGTCGTAAAATTTACGTTACACGCGTGAATTTAAGGTAAAGTAGGGAAGTAAACTATAATAACATTAGGGCGTCCAGATATTAGTCCCGTATTCCCGGATTTATGTGTCTAGACCTAGACAACATTCTACACTACCGAACATTGAATATTTTATGTAGACATTCAATATTTGAATAGGGCCACAATAGGTACGGCTACGTTCTTTGCTATCCACAAATTCAATTTGTTGCCAGAATACAAAAAAATACAGACCGAAATACACGTGTTCCTACTTCAAAATTTATTCGATACCGCACACTCTACGTACTGTTGTTGAATAAATCGCGTTTCGTTAATTTAAAACGAACAGCAACAGCATTGATTCATATTCCGTTCAAGTAAGATCAGAGATCAAATGGGATGTTAATAAAATAATAAATGCATATGCAAATAAATTAGAGGTTTAACTAATGCTTTGCTTGTTTTATTGAAGCGTTTCCGTTTTAAAACTATTAATAAGAAATAATTATAAAATACTTAAATTACGAAACTTGCTTGTTGAGTTTTAGTAAGGATTAGTGCAAGCTTTTGAATCATAAGTTTTACTTTACACAGAAAATAATTGTTACAATACTGAATACAAAAACGTAAAACTAAAAAATTTCATTCCATTTCATTTCCATTTTCATTCCACTGAAGTTAAAAGAAAATCCACAACGTAAAGTTAAGAGAGTACTCTGCGTTTTCGAGTAATAGTTTTTCTCCTTTATTATTTAAACAAAATCAAAAATTCAAAAATAGACTGATTTTGACTTTGTAATTGGGGAGATCTTCAAAAAAGGGGTTGTTTCTAAAGGTTGATTGAAGGTACTGTAATAACCAGCTGGGCGTTACTAATTTTATTTTATTTTTCAGGGATTATATTTTAATGTATTTCCTTTTATTCAAAGCTTATCGTTAGGGGTGTTTCTTTGGGCAATTATGTGGCAAGAAAGTAATGAACAGCAATATCATAAATTCTCGGACTTAAGCACTGAAACCACCGTCCCTTTTCTAAATTATTAGATACGCCACCCAGCATGTAAACAAACCGACACACGCCCTTTCTAGTAAAGTGTCAAATTGCAAAGGAATTCAAAGAACCCACTTATGAAATTTATTAGTTTTCTGGACAAGTACCAGATGCAAAACCGTGAGAACGTTTATTTACCACCCCGTTAGTATCATGGATTTTTTTAGTATAAATACGCTACAAAATCTTACTACAGGATCCAGTCTGTCTGTATATTGGTCTGAAATTTCGATTAGTACGCTGATACGTGTATATAATTACTGTAAAATATACAGTTAGTTGTATTGTACTTTGTTGCTCTGCACTAACTAATTAATTAATCGTCATATGCAAACCGCTGTAAAGCATTGCTTTTCCGGTTGCGTGTATTGATCAAAGGGTTACATTAAGTAATTCCAGTTGAGGGGTTTCCCAGCGAAAGCCAAATTTAACGCACAACGTAAAAGTTAGCAATTTTAATATACTTTTATCATATTCAAAATTACATTAGGGTTGCCCTGTTGTAGGTGCTGATCACAATTAATTACAAAAATACGACAATTCTGACTAATGAAATATGTCTTGAGCATATTCGCAATCAACGATAGATAAACATCCGTTGCAAATACGAGGTAGGTACCCAGTGTCCTTGTACATTTTGAGTTGTATATAGCGTACATACTCGTTACATGAGGGGCGTAACGCTCACTCACTAATTTAGAGTTGTGTATAGCACATATTGTACTCGTTAATTTAAGAGTCGTGCATAGCGCATGTGTATTAAACTTGATGGAGTATTTATTTCTTGTTTTATAAGGTGGGCTACTGTAGATCAACGAATCACAACAACATTAAGGGTTCTCCGACTAAATAGTCAGTTATCTAAATAAAGGGTAAGATTTTCACTTAACCAATAAGGGTTAAGGGTAAAGATAAGTAAACAAGAAATTGTAGTTGGGAGTTTACAAATAAACCACATTTTTTTAAAGATTATGTTTGTAATGGTATATGTAGGTCGGTACTCCTTTCTTGTTTCAACATTAAACCATTGCCTTGGTCAATGATGCCTTTTTTTTAAATATAGCTAAGCCAGTTCTCTCTTTTTGTTTTGGTTAAAGATGGCAATATTTCTTCCTACTTAAATTTAAACCGATCTGAATTAAAAGTACCATAACGATATCTGTTAATTCAATAGTCTCTCTAGTTGCTTAAAATTTTGCAAGGAATGTCCCTTTTGTTCTTTTTCGTTACGAAGATCTAGACCTTGAATATACTTCTTTGACTATTCAACTCATATGTCATCTGTCAAAAATCGGCCAATCAAAATGCAACATTTGACGTTTTTGAGCCAATCAAAACCAATTATATCGATAATTTCCGCTAGAAAAAATTGCTGTAAAATCACTCATGTTCCTTGTGATTGCGAATACCACTCGTGCTACGCACTCGTGGTATTCATATGCAAGCACAAGGAACATTCGTGATGTGCGGGAAAGTAACATTTTTAAACGTTTGTCGGAAAATGTTACTTTCTGTACCTATGGAAATTGGTGGGCCAGTCAATCAAGTGAATATTTTAGTATGAGGTCGCTATACAGAGTTTACGAAACAGTTGTCTTATTTGGTAGTTTTGCGCTTGAAAATCTGCTTATTCGGTAGATCTCCCTACTATGCGATGTGGCTCGAAGTTACAAAATTAAAGCTAGAATTGAGCTGCACCACGCTGCCTTTTAAACATACTTTGATAGACTGTTGATCTGACTTATTCGTAAACTTGCGTAAAGTACGACTGTGTTTACAGCAGTCTTAAAATTAATGTAATATTTAATTTAAAAAAATTAAAATGAAATTAAAAAATATAATAAGCCTAGTTGCTTAGATGAATATTGTTTTTCATTATAATATTTTGCTGTAGAACACCTAAAAATATTGGGTACGGTCCCGCTACTGATTAGTAGTATTTATTTTAGTCGTATCACGTATTACGTTTTTGTATGTGCGGCCGCTGCTTATTCCAAAAGACGGTAGACGCTTCAAGGGTGTTCTGGGCATTCGCTTCCCGATGACGAACTCCGCTACAGTTTGTTACAATTGACAGTAATAATGAATTCTAATTTAAAATTTTTACTTTTAAGCCTGAAACATTTTTGAAAAATCTTCAAAACGAAATAAATCCGCAGAATTTGAAGCTCCTTTTTGAAGTTTCCTTGCACTCTCGATGATTTTTTTCGATCTAGCGACATTACCCCATTAAAATTACTAATGAGAAAAGATTATGATTTTAAATCAAGGGGGTTTTAGGAGGGCAGGTCTGTAATGTATTAGATCTTCACTGCGAAACAAGCCATAACAGAAAGTTATGATCAGAATATACCACTATATGTACTTTTTATAGATTACAAGCAAGAGTATGATACAACCAAAAGTGAAAAAGCAGATATCGACGAAGCTTATCAAACTAATAAAAATGACTTTAGAAAAAACAAAATGCAAAGTGATGGTAGAGGGGAAGCTTTCTCAGGCTTTTGAAGTAATACGAGGATTACGACAAGATGCTCTGTGCCCAGGACTGTTTAACTTTGTTTACGCAAAGCAGCAGTTAAAACATTATATCACCAAAGACATCAAACTCCGGTGTACGCGGACAATATGGTGATATTGCCACGATCACATAAAGAACTAGCTTAGCAGAGACATCCCAAAGGTTAGACACAACCACACAACAGCTGAAGAATTTGGGTTACATTAACGAAAGTAAAACTAAGGTTTTGAGAGTAGTTGGCGACAGAGGGACAGATAATAAAGAGATCAAAATAAGGGGAGCTGGAAAGAAAGGGTATAATTTCGAGATGGTGGAGAGCTACGACTATAACTAAAAGAGGTTCTGAAGAAGGAGAAATAGGGAAACGATTAAGTAAGGGAAGTAGAATTGTGGGGGCGCTGTCAAGGTTCTTAGGTGCTAAACAGGTATCAAGAAAGACATACGGGAGTGAAACAAGAAACAAGGGTCATCATTACCAAAGCTATAGAATGTATAGAACAACGTTTGGGGTTTGGGAAAGGAAGATATATGGAGGTGTAAAGGAAGGGGAAGTGTGGAGACGAAGGACTAATCTCCAACTTAATGAAGTTTTTGGGGAAAACAGTGAAGTGACCTGTGCCATTACAAGCTTACAGTGGTTGTGGCATCTCCACAGAATGCCAGATGAGCGAATACAAAGAAAAGCCCTAGAAATGGGGGGAAATGTGAAGAAAATACGAGAAAGACCCAAGTTTAAGTGAATGGAAGCTGTCCGTAAGGACCTGGAAAGATGTGGGGTAACAAACTGAAAATTGATGACAAAAAACAGGGTTGAATGGAAGAAAACAGTGAAAGTCTGGGATCTATAAAATGTTTTGTGCTAAGCAAATTACTCAATTGAGTGAAGTTAAAAGTTCAAGTTCAAGTTCAAGGTAGGTCCTTGATATTATATACATAATATCCAGGAAAAAAAAGGACTTGCAAGAATTTTCAAACGGTTCATTGATAGTATTTTTTTGAATTTAATAACTTTTGTGTTAATATTATTAAACCACAAAAAGGTTCAATCAATAAACACAAATCCACAAACCTCAAATTATGCAATTAAAATTTTATACACAATTGGGATTCACATTTATTTTTCGGTCGAAATCAACTACACGTTGCATGTTAAGCATCTTACAAAAACCTACCTTAAAATTGCATTTGTGAATACAAAATGGTTGGTTTGTCAACCCTCTGACTTCTGAAATCGAGCATCGACAGTAGATTTTCGATAAATTAAACAACTGGTGGCGAAAAGCCCAAATAAATAAGCAAAAGACACCAAACTCGCCACAACATTAGAAATTCCCATATTTCTAATTTTAAATACGTAAACTTAATAAAATATTCCATTATATAAACTGAAAATCCAATTAAGTAATTACGATTGCGTACGTTTGATATTCTTGGTTTTCGTCTTAATTTTTTATTAAAGATGATAACATCTACATTTTTTACAGATTATTGCAAAAGTTCAAAAAAGAAGATTCAAGGATAATTCGTAAAAGGTCATCAGTGAAAGCCTCAAATCCAATTTATTAACAAGGTTTTGAAATAAATTAAACGCTTGCCATCAGGGTATGGCGTATTCATATTTCTTGACTGAATTTATATTAGAACGTTAAAAGTTTTCCAGAGTTTAAGGTCACCTTTATATGACAGGCGTTAACTCTGAACTTGACCATATAAAGTTTCGCATCAATCGTAAAAATTTAAATATGGAGATGTTTATACTTGTAGAAAACCGAAAGTGAAATATTAAGGCGAGAGAAAACGTTTGCCTAGAATACAATGAAATCTTATGGTTAAGAGTTAAATAATATTTTTTTGTGAAAACAGCAGTTTGGTCATGTTATGATAATTTATTATACTAGCCGAGAACTAGAAAGCATTCGCCTTCAAGTTACAACAGCTTTTAAGCAACTAACCTCTTTCTACACGTTGCAGTGTACCAGCCAAACGGCGCGGCGGCCACACTTTCTTCGAGTTCTGACGTACGTTCTGCAGTATTTGTACGCGTAACTTGTTGAGTATGATTACTACATACTCTTAAAGGCGGGACAAACAACTGCTTGAGAAAAGCAGAGGTGTCAAAATGGTTCAATGTTGTATGTATGTTTCTAAGTAGTTTTTATTAAGCAGACATAGTAAAGTTGCAAAGCTTGTTTCATAATGATCAGAGTTGAAATACTTAGTAGTTTCGCTTAATAATAAATAGAGAAGCAAATAACAAGACAGCCACTAGAATAAACTATTCAGGACTGCTGATATTTAAGCAACCGTTCGACTCAAGCGCTAGACGCGATACGTGAACCTCAGAACGCTTTCTAGTTTCCGGTTAGTATACTCGTATGAGTTGCATTTGTAAAGTATGTAATTTTTTAATACTTTCAGGCCACTCTTTTAATGTAAATTGTCTTTGACTTAAGTCAAGAAAATTACTTAAATCTAATTCTAGTTTAGAACTGTTAAATCCTAAACAGCCGCTCAAGATTCCAAGATTTTTGAGACGATATCGTTAGATTGGAATTATGTTAGGCCCACATACTGTTTGTTTATTTACCAACTGGTAAAAAAATGAGCGTCTTCAAGTTTTCAGCTGTTTATTTAGTAAGAGAATGTAGCAGGGAAAATTATAAAAAATCAAACAATATCCATATTTACTGCAAATAACGAAAACAATAATTTACTTTTTTGAGGCTAAGTTCTTTGGTTTTAAATTAACCTTATACCAGCTTTTTTTTCTTAAATATTGAGCAAATAAAGTGATAGAAACTTTAAATTAACAATTAATATCTTTCTTTTTTATCATTATGCCCTTCTAGGTGTTGGATCTCCTTTCATTTGTCCATCCAGTCTTATCTAATTGCCTTACTCTCTCACTCTCAGTACGTGGGAGAGAGGTGCCGCGTTAACGGAGCAGTCGGGTAACCCATCCAAGTACTGACCCGAGACAACGAAGCTTAACTCTCGTGATCGCACTTGACTGGGGTACCTAGCTACCGCAACTTGGGATCTACAATCGATATCAAGTTTTTTCATTAATCTTTTAAACTTATTTCGATTCACTTTGCCCTTTAATGTAAAACTTTAAGGAAAGTGGTTTTATTACAACAAAATTCGACATATTTCTGAAAAATTGAAATATTTTCTGTGATGTTTTGATTATATTTTCTAGATTTTTCGGAACGTATTTTTTTAAATTTTCTCGAGAGATGTTCGTGGATTTATTAAACTACAAATTTGGAAAAATTTCTTATAAAGAAAAAATTCAAATCCACGGTTTAACATTATTTCGTGTTTTTGATTACATTTTGTAGATTTTTCAAAACTTCCAGTACTTTATTTTTCTAATTTTTTACAGAGATTTTATTAAACTACAATTTTGAGTAAATTTTTCTTAAAAACAAAACAGATGAATTTCACTAAGAAAATTTTCTAAAAAATTAAAATTCGTCGACTAACATTATTTTGTCATGTTTTAATCGCATTTTCTAGATTTTTCGGATCTTTTCGGAGATCTTCGTGGCTTTGTTAAACTACACATATGGATTTCTTATAAATAATCAGAATTATTTCTTAAGAAAGATTCAAATTCATCATTTAACATTATTTCGTGATGTTTCAATCACATTTTGAAGATTTTTCGAAACTTACAGAATATTTTTCTTATTTCTTCCTCGAATTTTATTTACACACATTTTTATGGTTTTATTAAACGACAAACGTGGATCAATTTCTCATAAAAAAAACAGATTAATTTCTTTCAAGAGATTTCTAAAAAAATAAAATCCAACGTTTAACATCTTTTTTGCGATGTTTCAATAACATTTTCTAGATTTTTCTTATCCTCGAATTTTATTTTCCGATATATTCATGGTATTATTGAACTAATTTTGGCAAATTTCTCATAAGAAGCTAGAATAATTTAAGAAAAATTTCTAAAACATTAAAATCCAATGTTTAAAACATTATTTCTTAATGTTTCAATTGCATTTTGTAGATTTTTTCCAATTCTTAGGGAAATTGTCATGACTTTATTAAACTACAAATTTGGAGCAATTTGCCAAAAAAGGCAAATTTCAATTATTTAAGAGACCTTTGATGTGGTATTGATATTTTCTGTCCAGTAACTTACTAAACCGGCGTTTTTTCTGTTTATGTTTCGGTGCCACCGCCCACGCCTTTTAAGACAAAAAAAGGAAAAACTGCCAACAAAAAACAAATTACCTCCGAATAAATTGGTTCTGTATTTTAAATACGGACGTAAAATTTAAAACGAAATATTTTCTTTAACTGAAGTTCGTACAAACTTCAAGAGGAAAATTTAATTACGGAATGTAATAAATATCTTTCGCATTCTTTTTTGTTTTAACGAATCAACCAACCTGCGGCGTACGTTTGGCTTTTATTGGATTCTTCATTTTTTTTATTAATATTGGCAACATTAAGATATTAACAAAACTTAACAGAAGAATGCTCAACTTTACAAAATTACAACAATTTATAGTTAACTTTCTAAAAATATCGTGAAGCTTTAGTAACTAAAAATTAAATTTCCTGGTCTGTTGATTAAGATACGGTTTTACTAGAGTTTGCTTGCTTAGTTAATGGAAGCAGTAAAGAATAAACAGATAGTTGAGTTTCAAAATAAATATGATTTTTCGTAAAAAAACAGTTGTCGCCGTATTGATTACTTGAAAATGTTTTAAGTTTCATTTAAACCGCAGCAGACGATATTTTGAAAGCATTACTTCCCACAAACCACACAATTAGATAAAACGACAACGATGAGATCTTTGCATGTGATAAAGGCCACATAAATTGAAAAGACGACAAGAAGTTAATAAAAATCGACTATTATTTGAATATCTGAAAGATAAGCATGAATTTTATAACCGACAAAATTTGTCGAACCTTATTTTGATGTGAAATTTAACATGTATTATTTTGTAGCCACATTTTGGTTTTCCCACGTTTTAGGCGTCAAAAAATGCAAATCTATTTTTTAAAAGGTAAAAAATTTCCCGGAAATTATTTTAGTATTTATTAATAATAAATAAAACACATTTTTTGAAACTTCCCTGGACGGTAAAGTTTGAGGTTAATTTCTCCTAAAATTCAAAGCTTTAACTGCACGTAAAATAAATAAAAAAATAGGATATGCAAGTGTATAAATCAAAAATTCTTAATAATTCCCAAAAAATTAAAAACTGCAAGCTGAATTAAACACAAATCAATTTATTAAACGAAACTTCCCTAATAAATGACTGACGAATTCAAGTTCTTGAATTTTTAATGAACGAATTTTGGTTTTCCCAGGTTTTTCGGGCCCAACAATTTATTCAATGTAAATTGTTTTCCAACAGGTAAAAAACCATGGCTAGAGAAGCAAAGAAATATAAAATGGACCTAATAGTTTAGATGATGTGACGATAAAACTGACTTCTAAGAAGGAGGTAGCGACGGAGATTAAACAAATCCTAAACGCTAGAAAATCTCCAAGATACGATCTCATAAATGGAGAAGTCCTGAAGCAACTTTCCAGGAAGCGGATTGTCAAACTAATCAACTTAATTAATGCTTCATTCCGGCTTAAACATGTGCCACTATGCAGGAAGATCGTAGAGGTTATCATGATCCTCAAACCCGGAAAACCAGTGAATGATATGGCGTCGTACAGACCCATCTCCCTGCTGCCAGTTATCTCTAAATTGTATGAGAAGATCATTCCGGACCACCAATTCGGATTTAGGAATAAACATGCAGCTTTAGAGCAGGTTCATAAAATCACGAACGTAATTGAAAAGGCGTTTGAAGAAAAAAAGATTTGCTCGGCTATATTACATTAACAACAGATATTTTCGTATTCGAGAAGAAGGCGCTTACTCAGAGTTAAGATCCATCAGAGCTGGTGTGCCACAAGGCAGTGTGTTGGGTCCCATATTGTACTTGCCTTACACTTGCGACATCCCTCAAACTGCTAATACCCTGTTCGCTACATTTGCAGACGATTCAGGTATTTTCGCAACTGGGGCTGAAGAGCTCGAAGCCAATAACAATTTACAAAGGGCGATAGATCTGTCCATGTCAACTTTACGTATCGTAAGACCGAACAGTTACCGTTGACAATCGACGGACAGGTAGTTCCTTATGTTAACACCGCGAAATACTTAGGTATGAACCTAGATGCTAGGCTGAGGTGGAAGAAACCCATCAAAAGAAGAGAGAAGAACGAAACATCAAGTTCAAAAATGTATTGCCTGATGGGCAGAAGATCTGCTATGTCAATATACAGCAAGATAATGCTGTTCAAGCATATGTTAAAGCCAGCCTGGAGATATGACTGCCAACTTTGGGGGTGTGCTAGCGACAGCTACATACAAGTTATACAACGTTCTCAGAACAAGGTGCTAAGGAGCATAGTAGACGCTCCTTGGTACGTCAAAAATAGTCATCTACATCGAGACCTAGAGATGGAAATGGGGATGAGATTAGACGATTTGCTAAAAAGCACGAAGACCGGCTTCATAACCGCACCAACACTGAGGAAATCCAGCTACTGGACCACGTTGCAATAGTGCGACGGCTCAAGAGGCGTAAACCTTTTGAGTTAGTGTATAGTGCGCGTGATAAAAATCTGAGTAATGCCATTGGGATGAACTTTGGGACACTAACTGCTAAGCTTTAAGATTGTATTAAAGTAGAATTACTCGTTAGTCTTTATCGTTAGACTAGTTGTAACGTAATTAAACGCCATGAGGCGTTTAAATAATAATAATAAAAAAAAAAATAGTTATACAATCACGGAACTAGAAGAACATAATTATATTATTCACAAGTGGCGATGAAAATAGAAGATATGGTTTTCTAGTTAGTAAAGAAATACAGGATAAAACACTAAAGTTTGTTCCAATCACAATAGGCTATATTATATGCTACTAAAAGATAAGGTGAATGTAGTAATCATAAACATACACACACCAACGGAAAAGAAAACTGAAGAAAGTAAAGGAATTCCATGAAAAGCTTGATGATGTTTATGATAAATTAGAAAAGCATAATGATGGTTGTAGGGGATGTAAACGCAAGAATTGGTAGCGAATTAATATACAGACATATAGCAGGAGGGGAAAGTAAACATCTGAACAGTAACAACAATGGTACCAAAGTTTAGAAGTGCTCCTTGTTTTTATCACCAACGAGATTTCCGTCTTCGTTTTTACACAGATTTAGCTGTAAAATTTCGCTTCCTTTTCTATGCTCCTAAACTTCTGGTTTTCGTGGTCTCGTCCTTTCTGCCTGCAAAAATTTTTAACTTATCTCTTCTTTTAGCGCGATACCTCTTCTTGTTTTCCTCGTCCATGTTAATTATCATTGTTAATCTTGCTTCTTTCTTGGATCAAACGCCTGTATTCTTCGTCAAACAATTTCTTTTGTTTTGTTTTGCATATTCCTCTCTACCCAAAACTTCGTTTGCCATTATGATTATTATACTTTTTATTTCCTCCCATTCGATTCTATGTCCCTGTCCTCTTCGTTTTTCATCACAATTTTCTTTGTATGTAATACATTGTGCAAATCTATCCGCTATTAGTTCATTTTGCCTCAGCTTCTTTTTTCAAATTTTTCGATTTTCTGATCCTGTCGCTGTTTTCTGACCAATATTTTTTACTTGTATTTGAAAATGGTCGGAGTCACAGTGCTACTGGCAAGGTCTATTAATCGTTCTCCATTCGGATTGGTCTCTTCATGTAAGCTATATATGCCTACTATTGTCTCATAAAAGCTTTCCTTTCCAGCCTTCGCGTTAAAATTCCCTAGACTATTTTAAGTCATGTTGTGGTACATCATTTAATACTTCCTGTATTTTGGCATAGAACATTTCTTCCTCTTCCGCGTGGACGTTCCGTATTGATATGTTTGCAAACCTTGCTTTTATTCTTAATAGTGCTATTCTTTCATAAACCTACAATTTTATCTGTCTAAAAAGGTAATGTTTTAGCATTTATTTTTAGATACAATTTATAAATCAGTATCTTCAAAAGACTTCTGCACATTCTTCACAATTCATTTGTTTATGAACGTTAAGGACGTTGACAAGGGGGGCAAAGCCACATTTTTAAACGACTTGGCGTCGTGAACTTTGTTATATCTCCCTCATACTAGAGAAATGTGTTCTCTGCAGTGGTTTCCCGTTGCCTTCTGCAGAGTTTGTGAGCATATTAAGTGTATAGTGTATGTGTCTTGTTACTATCTGCAGTCGACCACTCCGCAAACAGAATCGTTAATTGTAACCAGACGATTAAATGATTTCTCTCGCGCAAGTACCGAGCTCAAACAGTTACCACTGTGCAAGATTCGAACCCAAGACTCCTAGCTAGGAGCCCAGCGCTTTTACCACTGCACCAACGAGCTTTATAACTATAGTATGATCAAAAAATGTTTGGATGGCCATTACAGTAAAATTTAAAAGTCATCTCTGAAATTATTTACTTCTATTACTTTTAATGTCATTGGTATCTGTCAAAATTGTAATAAAAGTAAATTTTTAAAAGTTTTAGTAATTAAACAAAATTAATTTAAAACAAAAAATTAGAGATGTTGTTATTGACACATTTTTAATTACAATCTGCTCACTTTTGAAAGATATTAAATAAATGTCGGTGACATAAAAATCTATAAAGTAAGTTTTGTAACTCAATGTAAATATATTCGGATATTATTATAGTTATGATTATGACTTCAGTCACAAGCGACGCTAATTCTATAAATTTGTTTGTGTTATTTATTTAACATTTCACTTTTTAATAATTTCATATTTTATTATTAAATTAAATTATTTGGTGTTCCTTGCTGTACAATGTTTTTGAGTTAATCGTGTAATAATTTAAAAGACGGTTTGCAAATGTTGCATAAAGGCCGTAAGACCTAAATTTACAAATCCACAA
Source organism: Melanotus villosus (assembly GCA_963082815.1). Classification (NCBI taxonomy): domain Eukaryota; kingdom Metazoa; phylum Arthropoda; class Insecta; order Coleoptera; family Elateridae; genus Melanotus; species Melanotus villosus. Next base: position 9,655,139 of record OY720423.1, on the reverse strand, counting down.
TATCTCTAAAGATTAACAGACAGTTGTGAGATGCATCGATTTTACAGAACGTGGACTGGAGTAATTTGTAATAGGTTAATTAATAATTATATTGCACAACAAATGCAAATGATCTTGATACTTATCGACCGGTGGCAGAAGCCCAATTATAAACGAACAATCTTTATTAATTCATGAACATAATTGTGTATGTTGTCTCCGAATATGATTTAAATCTTAAAATGTATATTTATTGATACCTTATTACTAATATTTGCCTTAATTTCATAAAATCACGAGTAATAAAAATCGTAACACTCATATTCAAAATGCCCGCTTTATTTTATCAGCGCCGCATACAAGTGTAGTCAGAACTACAAAACAACATACGTATTTTCCATGGAGATCCTCATCTATACTCGCCGAGAACTAGAAAGCCTTTAAGCAACTATCCTCTTTCTACACGTTGCGGTATTTGTACGTCTAACTTGTTGAGGGTGATTACTGCATGCTCTTAAAGGCGGGACAAACAACTACTTGAGAAAAGCAGAGATGTCAAAACGGTTCAATGTTGTATGTATGTTTTTAAATATTTCTGATTAAGTAGACATAAAACTGGACTGGTACAGTTGCAAAGTTTATTTTATAACGATCAGAGTTGAAATACTTAATAATTTCGCTTAATAATAAATAAAGAAGCAAATAACAAGACAGCCACTAGAATAAACTATTCAAGACCGCCGATATTTAAATAACCGTCCAACTCAAGCGCTAGATACCATACCATACGTAAACCTCAGAATGCTTCTCGGCTAGTATATTTATATTTGTGGTTATATAACTATTCAGAGATGATTTTTAAATTTCACACTGCTATCGCAAGACTTTGTGATTGTACTATATTAGAATGGTCTAAAGCATAAAGTCCCACGTCAGGCCTTAAAAGAAAATGTAGTAAAATACATTACTAGATTAAATGTTTATTATGATATGTTTCATGCACTAAATAACTGTGTAAAAATCAGGAAAAACCAATCCGTGAATCACTAGAAATTAACCAAACTTACGAAAGTGTAATAAAATTCGTAGTCGAGAGTCGAGAATTAATTTCAAGAACAGCAGAATTTATGGCAAAGTTCAGTTACCTGATTAGGTAACACGCAATATTTGATTACACCCACAGAAACGTTGGTTCTGAATTACTATTTTACATGTTGCAGGTACCCAGTTCCCATTTTTGGTTTGGATTTGTAGAAATACTTATTTATTTATAAATATAAATAAGAAACGTGAACTCTGATTATTTTCTTGGATAAGAATAATAAATTCGCAGTACAGTCTATCAGTTCAACTTCCGACTTACTTGGCTTTTTTCACAAAAAATGGTTTTCTTGTAGATTGATTCTGATTTTTGTATGATTATGTAGTTAGGCAAGTAATAGAATAGGTCGTTTACGAGCATGAAATGGAAAGTTGTAGTCGATTTACACAAATGAACCTATTTTCTCTGTATATTCAGCCCTGTAATAAGTCTCACTTTGCAACCCGAAACATATTTAAAATAGGGGGGGGGGGTGTTTACACCCCGTACAGGGTGTCCTTAAAGTAAACGGCCAAACTTGAACGAGAGATAGATGACAATACTTTAAACCGTAAAAGTAAATAAAATTGGAGCCTTTCGGAGATAATTCCTACAGCAAATGCGTTTTAAAAAACTACTTTTCTTAAAACAAATCGCAAAATCAAAATGTAAATATGGCATGGAACTAGAACTTCTAAATATTTGCTACTACGTTTGTGTCTTCTTTTTCTTCTTACTGTCATATCCTTTTCAGGACGTTGCGTTGGCGAGGGGATATATCCCCCTTATCCTGGGGAAATGTGTTCTCTGCAGTGGTTTCCCGTTGCCTTCTGCAATGTTAGTGCCTGTATTGTTACAAAGGTATTTGTAGCTGGCTTTGTTATTTTCCCCATTTAATTAAAAATTACATTTTCTTCTTCTTAATCGTGTAGCTGATATCGAATGTTTTTCCCCATTCAATTAACTACATTTTATGAAAACGAAGAATAGCATTTTCATGAAAATGTCAGTAAATTTGCCATTTGTATCATTGAGTGTTTTCCTCTCGTATTTTAGTAACTATATTTATGCAAAATCAAATTAAAGATTTAATTCCATTATTAACACCGAATGTAAAAGAGAATAATTCGAAATTTATTTATTAGGCGTATTGATCTATTATGACCCTGATATAATTATGACGATTATGCTTTAACAAGCTTAACATAAATATTAGACATTAAAAGCCCCCCTTTTGCAGTTCTTTCATTTGTTAATTTATTAACAACGATTTGATGGCTTTATTCGACTTGTTGTGCCAAGCTAATTAAATGATACTTACGTAAAATAGTATATTTTGGCAAATTTTCAGGTAACTTGATTTGTAATAAGCTCATAAGTAAGAAGTATATTGATCAAATCGACGGTGCTTCCCAACTTTGTCACGTCCAAACCAATGAAACTAGTTCTGAATATCTACAGTACGAGCAAAAAGAAAATTGAAAAGGGTTGGCCATGGAAACAGTACCATAAAATTAACCAAAGGAATCACACTTGTTGTGCAGTGATATTTGCTTTTTGTTTTGTAGTGTTCCAACACAAAATTTCATGGCCAACCCTTGCGAATTTCCTTTTTGTTTGTACTATAGAAATGTCATATAATTTCAAATGAAAAAATTGTGAAAAGATACATAAACATAATAAATATTCTGATATTTTATTATATTATATTATATAAAATAAATACCGTATACGTACAGTGCCAGTTTCGATATCGATCTTTGACCGACCTTGCTATAAAAATTTATTTTTCAGGGAATAATAAAACAAATAACTCACGATCTGCTTAATTCCTTTACGCCTGGAAAGGTTTTTACTAAAATAATGTATTTGTAACATGTAATGTAAATATTCAAGAATCAATGGTGGGTTTTATGAAAATATTACGGCTTAAAAATATTAAAGCTTGTTACAATATAAGAAAGAAAAAAACAAATAGGTTAATATTTAATTTCCATTCATTATTCAATGCTAATTCATTTGTTTTATTTCCTTTCTTATTTGAGTTACGAAATTAATATTCTTTGCTTTTGTGACGATTTTAATATTTTTTTATGGATGTACATTTTCAAAAAATAAAAGACTTGCGACACATCCAAAAAGTTTTACAAATTCGGGTAATTTTCTGAAAACACTGAAATGAGCTTTACTTCGGAAGAGATTTTTCAGCTTATTAAAGACTTTTAAACTCAGATAATTAAATAATTGAAAACAATGAAATATTTAGCTTGTCAAACATTTGTTGATTTACCAGTGTTTTTATGGTTTTCATTGTTTTCAAAGCCACCTTATTTACTTCTTATCTTATAATTGGAACAAAATTGTATGTTCTTATTTCCTCTTAGCTGTAATTTTGATTTTAATACGGTACATGAATAAATTCCTTATTAATACTAGCAATAAATGATACCACGGTACAAATTACTATTATGTATGGTGTATGGTTCTGAAGCTTGGACGTGAACTATGAAAAAAACGGAAGATTATAGAAGAAGCTTTGGGCCAATACAGGATAATGGTGAGTGGAGAGTGGGGTATAATTTTGAAGTGGGAGACAGATATGGCGAGCCAAGTGTAGTGAGTGAAATAAAGGGGTATAAAGTGGGGTGGCTGGGACATCTACAAAGGATGGAGGACGAGAATCACTCAAAAGAATTTTTTTAAAGGTGATTTTGTTGGGAAAAGACCGCGTGCTGGATAGAAATGGCGGGGAGGTGCGATACTGGAAGGCCAAATCGGAAAACAGAAATGAATGTCGTGCAATCAAAAGAGAGTGATGAACTACAAGACCAGGCGCAAGTGGTTACATCCAGTGTTAGGAAGCTCAGCTGAGAGGCCATGGCCCTAAGGGGGCTGTTAAACGCGCCAAGGATGAGGACGATTTAAAAATAAATACTAAAACATTACCTTTTTAGACAGGCAAAATTGTTCTTATCGATTTATTTAATTTAATTAATGAATTTACAAAATTAGTTTATTCCAACGAAATTGAAAAGCAAATTACTGCGTAAAACCTCTGCAAATAAAATTAAAACACAGCTATTCGATTTAGAAAGGGTGCTTACAATTTAAATTAGAATAATAAAGCATAATTGATAATTTCGTTATTTTAAATTGACGAGAAAATGAGAAAACTTGAAACAGCGAAATATTAAATAAACTACACTGCACACTTGGATGTACATTTCAATTCTTTTTTCCCACAAAATTTTCTTCAAATTTGCTTTAATTTTCCTGTTTTCAAACAATCAAATTAACTGTGAAATAGTACTTTATTATCAATAACAACAGTAAAGAAAAGCTTTCCATTTGTCGCAAACTTTCGGAACCACCCTGTATACAGAAGTGGACTAGTTTTAAATCTCAGATACAGTGGTGGTTATTAGGTTTAAAATTATTTTTTTCGCATTTTGGCTAACCCTTTCATTTTACAGGGAAGTTTAAGGGTGGATTGTACAAAAGTTTTGTTATATTAACGAATGATCCAAGTTGGAAAATCATTTGTAATATAAATTTAAATATTGATTCGATTTTGTTCATTTTAACAAATGATTAATTTGATGAAGGGATGTATAAATGCTGGTCTCCACCCTTTTAGTCGGTTTATTAAACACCAATTTGTACTGAAAATATAAATAAACAATTTTCACAAAAAATGAGTATTACATTATTTTCACATCATTTCTCTTGCAGATTGCAGATACCTTTTATATTCACAACTGATTGCAAAAAGGAACGTTTCTTTTTATTTATTTATTTCCGCCGTCAATCCGACATAAATTTTGAATAAATGAAAAAGTCAACCAGAAACGAGCAGCATAAAAAAAGAAAAATTGTGCAATTTCGTTGAAACAAGTTTTATGCTGTCTGTGTGCTCCACTCAAAGATATTAACTTAGTCTATGCATAAAATTAACCATTTAAATACACACAATAATATTCATGTAGGAGTAGTAACTGGGCGTTAACTCAATTAGGTGGCGTTTGTGAGTAAACAGCTATCGTCAACCGTATTTGGTCTTTTGAACCTGCAGAAAATAGCGGAAGTATTTCTGAATTGCGGGTTTCTTTATTAAGGAAATATACAAAGCAGGCCTGGCGAAAAGGGGGCGGGGGGTATTTCCCCCCCAAGTCCGGATTTTTCTAAAAGACGATAGTTTTCTCAGATTTATTATTTGTTTTTTATAATACCTATACAAAATTAAGGCCCCTAAAATTACTCCCTGGGATGGGCCTGATAATAAACATTAATTGATGATTGATTTTCACTTTAGTTAGGTAATATTTAAAACTTTTTACTCGTAAGGAACTAAATAAAGATAAATAAAATAATAATAATTGGCAGCGTGGGTAGCTCAGTCAGGTAATGCCTGCTAGCTAGGCGGCTGACACGGGTTCGATTCCAGCGGTGGCCATAAGTATTATGGAGTCGATTCGAGTCGAATTCGTTAGTTAAAGGGTGTGTTGTGGATGAAAGCTGGTTGGCGCGTGATGCAAGTCCATCACCTCCACTGCACACAAGCAAATGTGAATGAGCCTCGGCACTGCATTGCGGTAGAAGAGAAAATTGATTAAAAAAAAAACAATAATTTCATATCGTCATCAAAAGAGCCTAGTTCAGATCTATGAAAAAATTTTGATAGTCTGCTCTACCACGTACTTCTTCTACATACTTATATTATAAATATACAGGGTGTAAACGAAAACAGGCTCAATCCTCTTTTTTCGTATTATTTTTTGGAGTTCAAAAATGACACTTACAGTGCTGAATATAAAGGGAAAATGTTGATTTTTTTGGGCCACAAAACAATTTTGACATTTTCCTATACCGCAACACTTGTGGTCTTTTGGAAAGATATTATTATAATTATTAATAATAATATTAGGTCGGCAGTACGACAGAGTGGAAGCGGAGCGCACGTAGTACTGCAATATAGAAAGTTAAGCAAAGACCTGCTTGGTCAGAACTTGAATGATGACCACTCTGCGGCTCGGGTCTGTTCGGCCCCAGCGACGCTGTAAAGGTATAAGAGGGTGAAAGGAAAAGAAAGAAAGAATAATATTATACATAAGTATCAAAGAGGCACTAACAGCCAATCCAAATAAAACCTCGGTCATAACTTTCACAAGAAAAGAAACATTCGGGGTATGAAGGGCCTAATAATGTGGGGAAAAAAATTGCAGATGAGTAATGAAGTATTTGAAATATGAAATATTTGGGAGTCACTTTTGACACTAAACTTACTTTCAACTCACACTTAAATAAAACAGTTACAAAAGCTACAAGGGCGCTATGGGCATAGAAGAACCATAGGGAAAACTTGCGAAGCTTAAACCAAAAATGGTGCTATGGGTGTACACTAAAATAGCAGTACCCATACTAACATATGCGGCTCTGGTATGGTGCCATAAAATCATGACCAGGAACGTTAGTAATAAACTCTCAAAGTTACAGAGGCTGGCTTGTCTAGTAATAACAGCAACGATGACCACTGTGTCAACTATGGCCATGGAAACACTGTTAGACTTACCTCCGCTGCCATTAGTAGTGGAATCACACAATCACAGGCACTTCTAGCCGGTCTAGGACATTTAGCCGCGGCGGTTTAGACGCGGCCCTTTCGGCGCAAACATACTTGGACACAGGAACACTACGACATAGGGACAAAATGATGCAGTAGACTTGGATGCGAGGATGTAGATTAAGTCGCAAAGTACCGGAACGTTCTGATTTTTAACATAAAACCAAAGCCTAAACAGATACATTTCTTTAGCGATGCAATTAAAAATCACCACTAGAAACTTATATTAAAATTCAAATAGAATTCGTTTAATTTTAGAAAGTACAGAGAAAATAATAAACTCTGCATTTTACAGAAAAATTTTGATGTAATTAATAGGTAACAATAATAACAACATTTTTTTTTTGTTTCTTATAGTTCTTTCCTAATTACAAGATTAATCATTGCTAATATTTGTTAAGACCTCAATAAGGACTTTCATTTAATTATACAGCTACAATTGCTACATATTTCATTATTTATAGGTAATTCGCATCCATTTATATTTTACAGCGTATCTAAAGAAAGGTCAGTTGTTAATAGTTATTTGTATGCTAAGGCCGCGAAATTCCATTTTAGCGTACCGAGAGAAAAATTGTCGCCAAGGCCGCTTGCGGCCGAGGCAAGACAATCTCGAGGGCGCTAAAGAATTTCGCGGCCGAAGTATACAAAACATTTTTTGTGCAGCCGTAAAAAATACATAATAAAACTAACATTTTCATATTATCTGTTATGTCAACTCTCATGATGTGTCAACTAAGTGACGTTTAGTTTAACGGCCGTTACCCTTAGTAACGGCCGCGAAATTGTATTTCGCGGCCGTTACTAAGGGTAACGGCCGTTAAAATATTTCGCGGCCGTTACTAAGGGCAAGGCCGCGAAATCGGATTTCGCGTCCTGTATTGCGTACGCGAAATGACCACTTCGCGTCCGGCTGCACAAAAAATAACATAACTGTATGCGTCTTAGTGTCTCTGCGCCTTAATGTCTTTGCGTCCTACTGTTTCGCGTCTTAATGTCTCGGCGCCCTTTTGCCCTGCGTCCAAGTAGGTCTGCGCCTAAACGGCCGCGTCGAAACGCCCGCGCCGATGTGGCCGCGGCTAAACGTCCGGCTCCGCTTCTAGCAGCATATAGATTGAATATTCGTGGATACGGGACGAATACCTGGAGAAAAGGGTCCCATACCGAAGTCTTCGAAGCTATAAACAGCTATGCTGTTTTAAATAAATATACTTTGATAAAATCGGCACTGTCTTTGACTTCAGAAAACCTTTTAGGGTTGATATATCTGAGCAAAGGGGGGAGGAAAATCATTCAAACTGAAAAATTGTTGTCCTTCAACCGGTATACGGATGAATCAAAAACGTTGGAAAGTTCCGGAGCTGGAGTTTATGAAGCATCAACCTGGATAGATTTGCTACAGTATTCCGAGCGGAAGTAATTGCTATTACTACCTTGCTGCAAACATTATGCTTCAGAAAGCTTATGAAAATCGACAAATATACATATTGTCGGACAGTCAAGTTGCATTAAAATCTGTGGCAGTAGTTCAGATCAAATCTAAAGTAGTTCTCCAATGCCTTGAAGCACTGGTTACACTGGCAGTACATAACAAAATGAGTATGAAGTGGACACCAGAACACCAAAATGTGGAAGGGAACGAAAAAACTGGGAGCAGAAAAACCCCCCAATCGGACCTAAACCAACATGCGGGTTGGCATACTAGGATATGTGACCGCAGAGGAGTTGGAACGATACCAGGAAGGTACAGGGGCTGAGGCATTCGAGGATATTCCCGAGAAGTCCCTCCAAAGTCAGAACAGGATAACTACTGCTTCTAAGCAGGAAAAAAAATGAGAAAGGTAGTTGGGCTGCTAACAGGACACTATCGGCTTAAAATGCACCTGGAATAATTAATAGAAGTCACAAATGATCCAAACTGCAGATTATGCGGGGAGGAAGAAGAAACTTGCGAATCTTAAGACAGAGTTGCTTTGGGGTGGAAGAATTATCAAATGCATCCTACAAATATGTTCTAGGCTTCGCTAATGAAGCCAATCGGAAGCATGTAAATCTTAGGGGGCACAATAAGCCGATCAGTACAAGTGCAGTGGGAAATAAACCACAACGTGAATAGTAATAATAATAATACAATATTATTATAGTAACACTTCCGATCTTGCTAGAAATAATCCTAACATTTTTAAACGAAACACTCTTATGTTTTTACAATTTTGGAATCTGCAAAAAATTCTGAATCTGAATACCTAATTTACCCGAGTTTTTGGAAAACTCAAGAAAACTGTAAAAATTATTATACGGCTGGATTAGAACTAACGACCGCTCGTCGTGGACCAAACTAATTAATGACAAAAATTTTTTAATATGATCATTGTTTATTCAAAAATAAAAGCTATTTTTTCTTACTTACGCCCAGATTAGTTTTTGAGAAAATTATATGTTTTTAACAGACTGAAAATGATCAAGCGCGTAAGGTAAATAAGGTTTATATATAGGGTAATCCTTAAGTAATGGGACACAGCACAGGGACAGATTGCGGTGTCCTCGGTGTTAAGCTTTCTTGAAAAAGCTATTTCCTTCATCAAATCGTCGAAGAAAGTAAGTTCTGTCTCAATCAACTTTTGTAGTTTTAATTATTTTTTGTGGTTTGACAGGGCTTTTGACGTTGACACCCTCTACCACTTTTATAATTGGTTTTTGGACTAAATTTGGCCCCACGAATCTGTTGGTCTGTGTTCAATTACTTATGGGCCACCCTGTATGCCCGCAAAAATAACTTAAAAAGCTACGCCGCTTATGTATGAGGGCAGTATGCCGTTTGTATGTAAATTAAGAACACGTATCCTAATTCCTTTTCAACCGGATGTGAATTTTAATATAAGTATACATTTGAGTCGCGACTGGAGTACATATTGCACCAAGGAAATTATAAATTAATGCTTTTAATACATGAACTGTTACGAAATATCCAAGTCCCCAAGAATAACAAATTCCAATAAAAAAACTAAGTAGATTATTGGCCAAACACAAATAAGTTTCTTCCAGAGAAAAAGAATTACATATCTACATTATTCAGCGTCGATGATAATTTGAAACGATGTATCATCGCCAGGTTTTTAAAAAATATTGAAACGGCAGAGAACTAAGTAATTCTGGTATGTTTGATAAAAGTTTAATGTTATTTCAAATTACAAAGGAAGAAGGTAATTTTTTCTTGTCGCAAGAACCTGAATACGTAATGTTAAACTAACACTGAAGTTACACCACAAAGGAAATTAAATATTTAAACGATGTCAGGCAGAATACGAAATACGCACCTTTCAACTTTGTTATTTCCTATATTATTAATTGATCAGACGTTTACTGTTTCGATTCATTTGTACTACTAACGTTGCAAATAAATTTGTTAATGAAAAATGTGTTTTTTGAGGAGTCACTCTAAATTTCGAATTCTGAAAATGTTCATAAATTATTTAATCAAGCGATAATAATTATTATTGTTAGATACACGGCGTGATCAAGAAATACTGTTTCAGTGGGCAATAAAATATTTTGTCTGAAATCCCTACAAAATAAGTAATCACAAATTTGTTGTATTTTAAAAACAAATCATTGTTTTATTTATTTATATTCTTGCTATTAGTCACATAATCTATTAACTTCTTCGAAGTAATTCAAAGAACCGCTATGTACAAGTAAATTTGTTACTAATATGTTTGAATGAGACTCTGATATTTGTCTGAGGGCGTGACTGTCTACCAAAGAGATTGGAGACTTCCAGCAGTGTCTCAGGGTGAGCAGAGGCCTCCTAGGTTGAGACTAGTTGAAGCTAGACAATCATTAACATGTTTTGTATTAACCGTGTTTTCAACGAGATAACCGTCTGTTCACAGCCTGCAAACTGAGTGGTATATCGACTACAATTTGCAAAGGTATTTGTTTCTTTTCTTGGCAAGTGTATCGAATACTTTTATAAATATAAATAATGCCACGTCGAGAGAATTATTACTAAAGCAAGGCACTACCTATTTACATTCTTGCTAGTCACATCACCTATTAGCTTCTTCCAAGTAATTCAAAAAACAGTTATATCAAGTAAATTTGTTACCAATATGTTTGAGTGAGACTCTGATATGCGAGTATGTGGCTAGAGGACTGATGGGTCAGCGGGAGTGTCACTAAAGAGATGAGAGGCTTTCGAGGGTGTCTAGGGGTGGTCAGACCGGCCCACTATAGTTTTTTGTTACAGGCTTCCTGGATTGAGACAATTTTAGGATGGGCAATCATTAAAATGGGTAGATTTCCTGTTGGCCAACTTACGTTTTGTTTTAAAAACAACCTATTTGCATTCTTGCTATTAGTCGCATAATCTATTAACTTCTTCCAAGTAATTCAAAGAGCAGCTATGCACAAATAAATTTATTACTAATATGTTTGAGTGAGACTCCGATATTCAGGGATTTCCCATTGGCCAAATTTTTGTTTTATCTTAACCGTGTGCCCGACGAGATAACCGTCTGTTCACAGCCTGAAAACTGACAGTGGTATGTATATCCACTACCATCTGTAAAAGTATTTGTTTCTTTTCTTGGTAAGTTTATCGAACGTGCTTTTATAAATATAAATAATACCATGTTGACGGAATATTTCTAAAGCAAGTCACCAACTTGTAGCATTTAATTATGCTAAATTGTCAGTAAATTTACATTATTATAGGTTAAAGAAAGTTTTGTTAGTAAATCAAAATAATTATTGTTTACACATTGGTATTAAAAAAATATATTTTCGAATTGAATTGAATTATATAGATGGCCTAACAAGAAACTTCCCACAAAGAAACACGTAAAAAATTACATAAATTAATTGATAATGCTGCATTACTGGACTTGAGGTATTCCTCTAATTACTAAATAATTAGCTTGCGTAACGTTAACTATAAACTATAAACACAGATAATAGCAGAACGACAGTAATTTCAACTAATTATAATCAAAGATAGTCGAAGTTTCGGCGAAACTGGAATTTTTAGCCATATTTTAATTATTTTAGAAGTCAATTAAATTATTTCAGAGAAAGAATGTGTAATAAAATAAACATAAACAAGAAAGGTTGTTCGTTCAAACGTGCTTATTCATTTTATTTCAACAGTAAAGATCTACATTCCAATTCTAAATCATTAAAATTATCACAAATGACAGATACACACGTTATCTGCATTGTATGAATGGAGGGAAGAGAATAATTAAGCGCATTCTTGAACCAGAAAATTGCACCCTTTACAACTTAACAAATTAAAATTAAAAACAAACATTTCAAAACACGTAAGAAAACCTTAATTAAAATTCTTAGCATAGTCGTGAAATATGTTGACCAGTTAGTTGTCTTCAAAACTGGTTATTTTTAAAAGACAATACAAAATTTTCTAGGAATTAACACCTACATACATTCGCAAAGTCGCAGCCTATCAGCTTTTTGTTTGTTATAATAAAAGCCTTCAAATTAAAGGGGGGAATTTGAACTTTGTTTTATTTTTTAACTACAAGGCAAAATTTTAGTACCTTCGTAAGTGAGATCATTGTTGCTTAAAATTAGTCTTTTTGAATTTTAAATTAACACGTTGAAAGTTCTTCAATGAAAAGTTTAATAATAAGTTATTATTGTAAAGGTTAGCGCTAATATACATTAACAGTGTTTTTAGATGTCTCTTCATTATGCCTAAATAGCTGGTTGTTACTTTTAAAACCAATTGTACACACGAAAAAGAAAACAAATTACAGAAATACATTCCAAGTTTCGTATTCCTTCGGGGTTTAATCATTATTATTTTTAAAATAAATTGTAATCGACGTTTGTAGAAGTATGTTTCCTTTTTCTACTTCAAATTAAATATTTTCATGCGCATCCTGGTACATGAATAAGCAGTGTGGGACCCATAACATGGCCTGCTCGTTCGTCAAATCTGAACACGCTGAAGTTTACTTGTGGGACTATTTAATATTTAAGGTCTTTTATCCACATTTTTTCACCTGGGATGGTTTAGTTTGTGAGCGAATTGACTGTCACTGTCGGTCCCAAGCCCAGTTAAAGAAGAAGGGTTGGGCAATGGGCTAACGACCCATTCCTGTAAAAACCCATTGTTATGAGAGCTCAAAGAGAAACAGCCGGATGGAACCTACACACTACACAACAGGCGCACTTACATAGGATTATAAAATTGATATTTTGGCTATACAAGAGATGCGCTGGAAAGGAACTTCAGCACTGGAAAATAGGAACAGTATTGTATATTACAGTGGACATCCCTAAGAACATTTTTGGAACAAGTTTCCGAATTAGTAAGAACATTAAACATTTGGTTATAGACTTCCAAACACACTCAAAAGGGCTGTGCACTCTTAGAATCTGAGAATTTTTTTTTAATTACAGCATTATAAATGACGTGCACCAACGGAGAATAAATCAGAGGGCGAAAAAGACGAAGACCTAGAAAGAATATACCATACATGCCCAAGAAACGACGTTAAAATATTGTTCGGTAAATGGGAAAGCTGGCCGACAGGAGTGTTTCAGACCAACTATAGGTAACCTGTAAACCTGGCGACCTCACTAAATATGGTAACAGCCAATACATGTTTTGAGCGCAAATCCATTCATAAAGGCACCTGGAAATTCCCTAGCGACCATACCATTAACTAGATTGATTGCGTGCTTGCTGATCAATAAACGACTCAACTCTGATATTTTAAATGTAAGAACAAGTAGGGGTGCTAATATGGACTCGGACCATTTTCTAGTAGAGGGCAAGGTGAAGGCTAGAATATCGAATGCTAGAAAAGGTCAAGTAAATCCATGTGAGCGTTACGAAGCAACAAAATAGGCAAAAACTCGCAGAGATGGGACGAACGAGCGAGAGCGCCATCGATGTTAATGAACGTTGGAACATGTGCGAACAGGCTATAATAGAGGTGGCTGACAAAACTATTGGCAAAGTTAAAATAAAGAGACGAAGAAATAACTGGTTGTATGATGTGTGTGTATAATGCCAAATTAGCACATTCTTGGTGCTACGGAATATTTCGGAGAAATCTCAAATGCATGACCAAATATGGTAATGTAGTATTTGTTCGCTTGATTTCGTCATTGTTAATTCGGGGAAGCACCCGCGGATCACGAGGCAACGCTAGTAGCGTCATTCAAGGTTCCCCTGTTCCGCGCAAAAAAGGCGCGTTTGTTCATCCAGTTAAGGACATCTTGTTGTCTTCACATCTGCTTCCGGAAGGAGGACTCCATCCCTTCTTTTCTCCGCCGACTGCTGTTATCTCTCCCTGGGGTTTTAAGCTTCCATTGCCTCTAAGAGCCCTGACAACTAAGCCCTACCCAGGGAAATACTTCAACGCTGCCCTTTTACGTGCCGGTTGCAACTTTATTAGATTCAACCCTTTTCAGTACCGTATATTGCGGTTTTACTCGTGGACAGGCTCAGATAAATTGATTGTCAGTAATTTCAAGTACATCAAAGCATTTTTTTCTTCGTTTATATTGTTCTGCAGAGTGTTTAAGTTTTCAATCAGTGCGTATTACCTTTTTGTTTTAACGTTATTAATTTAGAAACATTGTGAATTGCCGTGACGTTTACTTATTTGATGTTGCATGTGTAAAATTAATTGTTATGAGATTTTTAGCTTAAGTTCTTGTTATCACCATTCTTTTGATTGCGATTAAGGGAGTTTGTTAATTATATTTGCCGTAACTCAAATAAATGTGGCATCCCTTAATCACCCTTTTCATATAATCTAAGATAGAATTTATGAATCCCTTTTGTGTCATATTTAAATATTTTGAATATTACTTGCATTCATTAAATTTCATTGTTAATTCATTATTGTCTTTTGTGTTTTATGTCTATTGTGAAATAACTGTGTATAGCTGTGAGCCTGGCCACCAGTTGCAGTCTTTTATTTCAGTAAGCAACGGTAAGTACCTCCAGCAGTAGAGTGCAGCAACCCCCAACCCTCCTTCGAGCCCAGAGGAACTATCTGCGGTACGTTCTTCGAGGCCATCTTTGGGTGATTTTCCGTAGTGGCGCCCATTTTGATCCCGATTACGACCCCCCCCCCCTATTTGAAGGGTTTCGCGTTTCGAACCCCCATTCGTGACTGCTTGCTAGCCGAGAGCTACAAGAGTTTGACGTCCCTTATAAGTTATAAGTGTCGTAGTGCGAAATTAGCACGTGACAATATGAAGAACCAAATATCGTGAAGTTTATTAAGATTGGGTGGTTAAGGTGGATGGGACATGTGGAAAGAATGCATGACTCCGAACCAGCGAAGTTATAACAAAGTAACGGTCAAATGGAAGAAAGTCAGTGGAGACCAAGGACACATTATATGGAACAGGAAGGATCTCAAGGTCGAAAACTGGAGAGCCGGAGGCTCTGGAGGAGCAGGCTAAGACCCAACAAGGGTTGTGGAGCCAGTCATGATGATGATCCACACAACACGAGGTTGAAATGAGGGTATTTTTCACCATATGGTTAGATTGTTAAGAAACCGTGGAAATTTGCTAATTTTTAATGACAATATAGCGCGACGATTATTCTGTTTCATTTTTTCGTGATTCTGAGTGGTCTATCAATTGATACACTGTAATTTTGTTTTAAAATTAATTAGTCACTAAATTCTACAAGGACAATGAATACTGTAAACAAGACAATTCAAAATATTGGATCAAAAACAAGGAAATTAGAAGATATAAACGCAACTGACAATAAGAAAAGACAAAAGGAACTAGAAAATATGAAGATAGGAACCTGGAATATTAGAAGTTTATTTGGAAAAGAGAGAGAATTAATACAAGAAATGGATGATTCAGGACTAAAAATAATTGCACTAACGGAAACCAAAAGGAAAGGAATAGGGGAAATTATAATAGAAAACTATAGTATACTAAATAGTGGTGTTCAATCGACAGAAAGAGCAAGAGCAGGTGTAGGATGTATTACCAAGTTGGACTTTAAAGAGAAAATATTAGATTGGAAAGGAATTTCAGAAAGAATAATGACGGTAAGAATGAGACTAACGGCTGCAATAAATATCACTTTAATAATTGTGTATGGACCAAATGAAAATGACAACAAGATCAACAAAGACAACTTTTGGAATCAACTACAGGAAATATATGAGGAAACTAGAGATCCAGTAATCATTTTGGGAGATATGAATGCCAGAGTAGGTTACGACATAAAAGGAACAGAAGGATGCTTAGGGAAATTTGGAGAGGAAGAAAAGAACAATAATGGGGAAAGATTAATTAGTTTCTGTATTACAAATGACCTGATAATTGCGAACTCCTTTTATCAACATAAAGACAACCACAAATTTACCAGAGAAGAACCAAGTAGAAATGAAAAATCTATCATTGACTACATAATAGTGGAGAAAAACAATAGAAGACTATTACAAGACGTGAAAGTAAACAGAAATTATGAATTAGGTACAGATCATTATTTACTGATTGGGAAGTTAAGAATTGAAACCACAGCAAAAACTGAAAGGAAAGAGATCAAAACGACAGAAGGTAAAACAATAAAAGCATATAAGTTATCCGATGAGAAGGTGAGGAAAAGATATGAAGAATTAATTAAAATAAAGTTAGAAGAAAACACAAGACCAGAAATAAGAAAAATAGAAAATATGTGGCAAGAATTTAAGACAATAATAATAGCTGCAGCTACAGAAGCATGTGGGGTAAGTGTACTAAACAACAAAAAGAGGAGAACAAGTTGGTGGTCCAGTGAAATTAAAACTATAGTGAAGGATAAGAAGACAGCCTGGAAAGAATATCTTGAGAAGAAAACCCAAGAATCATATGAAAAATACAAGGAAAAAAGGAAAGAAGTTAAAGAAAAAGTTTTAAGAGCTAAAAAGAGAGAATGGGAAGTATTTGGTGAAAAAATGGAAAGAGACAGTAAAGGCAATAGTAAACTCTTCTATAAAGTAATTAAAAACATGAGGAAAGAGAAGAAAGGTCCAAAGGGATACATCAAAGACAGAACGGGTGAAATACTCAATGACAGCGACAAAATAATAAAGAGATGGAAAGAACACTTTACAGAAATACTGGAAGGGCAAAACAAGGAATCAGCTGAAGTACAAGAAATAATAACAATTTCTACAATACGGCAAATAGATACAACAGAAATACTGCTAAGCGAAGTAGAAGAGGCAGTAAAAATGATAAAAAGTGGCAAAGCAGCAGGTATAGATATAATAAAACCAGAATTACTAAAGTATATGGGAACCCCAGGAATAGAAGAACTTCATAAATTAATTAACAAGATATGGCAAGACAAAAAAGTTCCGCTGGACTGGACAACTTCAGTTATAATACCGATCTATAAAAAAGGAGACTCGAGATCGTGTAACAACTATAGAGGGATCTCGCTATTGAGTACTGCAAGTAAAATATATGAAAGGATTTTGGAAAGAAGATTGAGGAAAGAAATTGAGAATAAATTGCATGAAGCCCAAAGCGGTTTTAGACAAGGACACTGTGTGCAAGACCACATATTTACACTACGCCAACTCAGTGAAAAATTTGGCAAATACCAAAAAGATTTATTTATATGTTTCATAGACTTGGAGAAGGCGTTTGACATGGTATCAAGAGACAGAATATGGCAAACATTAGAAAATCTAGAAGTGAGTAAAAATTTAATTAGTGCTATAAAATCATTATATGAAAACTGTAATAACGTAGTAAGAGCACATAATAAAACATCGGAACAATTTACAACTAAGAAAGGAGTAAGGCAGGGGGGAGTTCTCAGCCCTCTGCTCTTCATACTTTTTATGGATGAGATAATTAAAAAAAGCCACATGAGGACTACGAAAATGGAAATAGGATTTCACAAGATGAAAAGAGTGATGATAAGCGAGTGTCTGTTTGCAGATGACATAGCACTAATTGCCAGTACTGAAGAAGTTTTACAACATAATTTAAACGTGTGGATGCAGGAGCTAGAGGAGAGGAATATGAAATTAAATATAGCTAAGACCAAAATATTAGTAATATCAAATAGAAACATAAATACAAACGTTAGAATTAATGGAGTTAAAATACAGCAAGTCGAGGAAATAAAATATCTAGGAGTAGCTTTCGACCCAGTAGGAAGAGTTGAAAATGAAATTAATAATAGATTAGCAAGCACATCTAAGCTGTATCATGCACTAAAAAATGGTTTCATAAACAAAAAAGAAATAAGCAACAAGACTAAACTGTCGGTGTATAAGTCAGTGTATTTACCAACTTTACTTTACGGAAGTGAAACATGGGTAACAACAAGACAAATCAGCAAATTACAGGCAGCGCAGATGAAATTTCTAAGACGCATTGCTGGTTACACCATAATGGACAAAAAACGGAATGAATTGATCAGGGACCAGTTGGGAGTGATTAGTATTCATAAATGTGTAGAAAAAAGTGTTTTAAGGTGGTGGGGACATTTAATTAGACTACCGGAAAACAGACAAGTGAAAAAAGTGTGGGAAGCTAAAACATATGGTAGAAGGGGGAGAGGAAGACCAAAGACAGAGTGGAACAGTATGGTAGCAGAAACATTAAGGAAAAATGGATGGACTTGGAACGAAGCAATGAACCACGCAAAAAACAAGAAACTTTGGAAAGCACTCACTAAAGGAATGTAAAGAAAAATGCAACTTCTCTACGCTGAACCAGGCAGAAGAGAATTCGATTATATATATAAATTCTACAATTTTTACTTAACTTTAACTGTTAAAAATAATGCCAAAGGCCAAAGATTCAAAATTCAATCTTAAAAAAACTTTTAAAAATAAATAATGGGTAATTAGGGGTTTGTTTGTTAACTTAGTTTCTGTGTTACTGGCATCTTTTTGGTAATATTGTTAACCTTATTTTATTAATTAGTAACTTCTGTGACTAAATTTCAATGCACTCTTGAAAAACTCAAAACGCAAAGCCTACCTGAATCACAATCACAACAGTGGTTGGTTATTTTGAATATTTTTGGGACGTCTTCAATCTTCATTAACAGATCTACTTTACAAATAATTATTTATTTTCAATGAATATTCGCGTAATTTCCTTGAATTTTTGTTGAATGAATAACATACTCTTGCTATTAACACTCCACTTTCATTAAACAATTAATAATCATTACTCATATATTGCAATAACATTTAATCCGTTATTAGAAACACACGTAAGCTAAAATAAATAAACTTGCACCGTATCAGTAACACGATATGTTTTCGCAGGATATTTTTTTTAATCTGTAGTTGCTCATACTCGGTTGTCAGACAACACCAGGATTAACGTCAAATAAATTTTTCAGGTTTCCATCCCCTTAATTTTCGTGGTGGCACTTTCTGAACATCATGCATAAAACTCGTAACATTAATTTACACAAAAATGTGTTTTTTTCCTGATTTAACCACCTGAGATGAAGAGACCAAGGTTTGTTAATTTGTGATTTTAATTGTTTCTATATGCATACAAAGTGTTGGTCGGTAATTAATACCATTAAATATTACTAAAAAGGGACTTCTTCAAAATTAAAAAGTAAAATAACTCGTAACAGCATAGAAAGGAATTTGATTAAAATTGAAGTAATTATGGCTTTTTGAAGTAAAATACAAATCGTCAGTCGTGAGAATATTTAAGATTTTTACTTTACAGCCGCTGCAAGAAACAAAGCTACGAATTTAAGAGTTTAATGCATTTGAATGCAGTCGGACGGACATCAAAGATGTATACAAGTACGAGTGGGTTCATATTTTAAAATGCATTAAATGTGTTTATTACAAACAATTAACAACTGATAAGGTTTTCGGCTTGTAATAAATACGTAAGAAATTTTAGTTTAGTTCATTTAAGGCTTGCATCAGTTTCGTTAAATTAAATTAACTTATAACTGTGAAATTACCTTTATATCCTACGACTAAATACTTGTAGTTTGTTAAAAAACTGAGATTTCTGCAAGTTGCATCAGGTCGAAATTGATCTGATTTGCAAAACTACCAAAGACATTTATTTAAGTTTCATTCATTTACCTACATTAAAGTAATACAGTATGGCCAACCCTTATCAATTTTCTTTTTGCTCATTCTACTGAGGCTTCAAATTTGTACATTTAAGTAGGAATTTGCTACTTCAGTAAACCGGAAGTAAAGCAAACTTCTTAAAATACATGTTGTATTTAGTTTTTGCCTTCTAAATAAACGATTCCTGGCACTTTAGGCGGTTTAAATTCACGATTAAATATTTCTACTGACGAAGTACACTTCTCGAAGTATAACCTTCCATTTATAACATTTTGCTGCCACTGGCAGAAAGTGTTATGTAAATTTAAAAAAAATGCCATGGAACATCGAAACTAAAATAAAAATACAATCTTAACTTTTTTAAACGTGCATTTATGAAAGGCAACGAACACGTTTTTGAATTTCGCATCTTTTTGCGGGTTTTACCCGTTAAATTTTCAGCAGAAACAATAAACTTCCTATCATTGTTTATAAAATTATTTACACTACTCAACAAGCAACTAATTAGAAATTCAAATGCGTAAAAACATTTCCTTGAACCAAGTAAAATACGTTCATCTCGAACTCCTCTTATTCATAATTTGTTTGCGTATAGTAGACTCAACTATATTCCAGTTTATAAGGAAAACACGTATTAATTTTCTATGTACATACTTGCAATCTTGTTTTATAATGAACGATCCGGTAGGTGTAAAAAAAAAATTAAAACATAGTCGACCCACGCTTTGGCGGGTCGGTTTGATTAAGCGCACGGGAATAGTGAGGGGTGATACATACAAATTTATGACCACAAATAAAATGTTGGGGCAGAATTGAATTTAATAATTAAACAGGCAACAAATTAGTTGATTAAGTTAATAATAAAATATACCTACTTGTAAAACGCTTGATGCCATGGTAGATAACTTAAAACTACTAAAGCAGTCTCGGATTTAGGATCATGTCTACAAAATCCAAAAGTCCATTTGGATTCTATGTCCGTTAATACGAAAGAATAATGTTGAATAACAGTGCTAAAATATGTTATATGATATAAATGCAAATTTTAGTCGAGTAATTAGTTACTAACTTTTCGAATTTGTACGGATATGCAAATTTTGGTACCGATTTAAGAACTTCTTGGTCATTATAAATATCCGGGTATTGTTGTATAATCCATGCTTCTTTTTCAGGGGTGGGTGGTACAACTTCGCAAAAGCATTCAAAGAAATGTTTAACGTTTTCCCTGGATATACAATAAAAAATTTCAGTAAAACGTGAATGTTTTAAAATTTTAATATTAATTTCAAGGATGGCACGCTTTGCACTTTTGTAATTACTTTAATTTTTGAAGCTGATCCTTTGATAAGGACTAAAATTTATATTTAAGGAAAACATAAATAGATAACAGTTTGATTAACTTCAGCCCCTGTGGTTGTAATTAGATAAAGAGCTTTTGTAATACTGTGAATTTGTACATACCGTAATCTGGACCCCATTGCCACTTTGATGTAATTTATTTCACGTATTTTTATTATGTTTACCACGGAAAATAGGTAACATTATGCTAGCACAACTGACATTTCCACTCACGTTCATTGACAACTAATGACAGTTGGCTGGTTACAATCGAGTTACGCCCTTCTTTATCGACTTTAGTGACGTGGTTCAGGTCTCCACTAAATATTTCCAAGCATAGGCGTACCCATGAATTTTTCTAATATTAAATTTAGTGACTAAAAGTTTACTTGGGATTTTCCTTTCAGTGTAATAATTCTACTTAATTTTTGAAGTAAATATCCAGAATCAAACGCTACTTTAAATAACAATTAGTTTAATGTTCAGTGAACTACACTAAATGGAAGCGTTTTAATAACACCCAAACCATATTATTTTAGATTTACAACAAATAGTCCTCAAAAATTTAGGAAGAAGAAGTAAGTACAGCTCTTTATTTTGCAGTTAAATATTGGGTTTGGTTACAATTTTTTCATGCTAATCACAAGCAGTTAAAGCTGACTTATTTTAATATTTCATTTTTAACCTTATAATTAACGTTGGTCGCTTTAAACAATTAACTTGTAATTTTATCCTGCCCTGGAGATCTACGTTTTAGGACATTTCGTACCTCGTCTAACAATAAACAAAGATAAATGTGAATATCTAGTAACTGGAGTACAAAAATGTAAATTATTGGGAGTTATATTTATTCAATAAGGATGTCAACGGCAGCGAAGAAATAACAGTAGAGTAACCAAAGGCAGAAACATTACCAGATCTATTAATTTCATTTTATGGGACAAAAGCTTAAGGAAAACAACCAAAAAAATATTATATGTATAAGTGATTCAGAGCGTTATTGCATATAGAGCAGCAGAGTGGGACGTGAACAAAAGAAATAGAAATAAATTACTTGCCGCTGAAATGAACCACTTAAGAAGAAGGTGGAAGACGAAGTTAGCCATAGTCATATTACGAAACGAAACAATAAGGAACATGATGCAAATGGAAAGAGACAATGTGGACGAAGTACAAAAGCGACAGTTTGGACACACAAATAGGATGGAAGATACAACATGGCCAAAAAGGGTACTGAAATGGATATCACCAGAAAGGCTCAAGAGGGGAAGACCGAGAGCCCGAGACGTAGTTGGAAAGACCATATAAACGAAGCCATGAGAACAAGAAACCTCAAGGAAGTTAACTGGAAACTGGGGGCGAAGAGACGGCGACAGCTGTAAAATACTCCACGTATACATACCTACAGGGTGATTCAAAAGTATTGTTATTAATTTTAAGGGTAGGTAGAGCATATCAAATAGAACAACTTTTCTCAATAAACCATGTGTTGCAAATAAACGGTAAACTCAGAAAAAAATTAAAAAGATCAACACAAAAATTGTTTAGTGGTCACTGAAATTTAAATTTATCAAACGCTCTTGTTGTTGATACTGATAAGAGAGGCCGGCTGCTTACGTAAGTAGGTTAATATCAGTTCATTTTTGGCTTTCAAAGTGCATTCATCGAACCTTTTAACAAGTGAATTAATGGGTGTTATTGTACTTAATTGGTGTTTGTGTTGTGTGTGTATTTGTGTTTGTATAGCAGTTAATGGAGGAACATTTGAACATCTGCGTAAGTCTTGTTCCCCTTTTTGTATTTACAACAGTTTTTTCTATATCACTTCTTAAACATACCAATAATTGTTTACTGCCAGTCTCAAGCCTGAAAAAATGCGAGAGGAAAGTGAAACCTGTAAATTACCTACATAAATGTGTAACGTTTCATTTAGTTTTGCAAGGTCAAATTTCTATTACAGGCTTTTTAAATGCATATTAGCCAGTGGTTCTCAAAAGTGCGTAACAAAATTTAAAATAAACAAAAACCGCGATAAGCTGTAATGTACTTCTATTAAGGTCGGCATATACCCATTTAATTTAATGACAATACTTTTGAATCACCCGTATATACCGTAAGTTTAAAAAATTTTTAGATAAGGGTTAGCCATCAAAAACAAAAATAATGTCTACTGCAAGATTTAGAACCATTTTATTGAAATTTACACAACAGTATTATGACAGCAACACAGTGATAACAGTTAAAAAATTCTAAATCTTGCAATACACATTTGTTTTGTTTCTCATGGCCAAGATTCATCTAAAATTTTTTTGAACTCACTGTAGGTATTGTATAAAATACAGTTACTTATTGTAGTAAGATTATATGTTATAGATAATTTCCTTTCGTTCTCTTAAGGAAACAAATGTTTTATAATCGATTATTGATCTTCGAACTGAAGCACAACGTCGAATATATTTTCTTCTGCATTTTTTTATAGGTATCTACCTACTTCCAGTTACGCCACTGATTAACTTTCGAATGGGCGTAACCGTAATCGGCCATAGAGTAATAAAAAACGTGATTGATTATGGATACACTGATACACATTGATCATTATTACTGAAACGTATCCAGTTAATAGAATATTACTTAATGTTGATTATCAAACAACATACCCGGAAATATATTGTAATCAAGTAATAGTTTTTGAAGCGAAGTTTATACACAGTGATTTTCTAACCTATTTTTCGAAGAAAATGATTATACGTACTAAAATATTGCCAAGAACTTTGCAAGATGCTTGTGTAACTCTATTTGTGGTACTAATAATTCCTGTAGTGTACTGGTTTGAACTTTTCATTGTATTACCTACATTTTACGAACAATGGAGCATTTGGTATACGTTCCACTTTGTGACGGGAACTTACATTTTATTAAACATATCTTCAAATTTCGTTGCTATAATAGTGTCTGATACAAGTATTAAAGGAAGAATATTACCTAGTACCATGGGACCGAATTGGCATTTTTGTTCTGTATGCGAATCGTTGGCACCTCCAAGATCGTGGCATTGCAACGTTTGCAATGTTTGTGTTTTGAAAAGGGATCACCACTGTATGTTTACTAGTTGCTGCATCGGACATTATAATCAACGTTATTTTTTAATGTTTGTCTTATACATATTTGTAGCAACCGTATACGCAACCTATTATAATTGTTTCTTTATTTGGACTAGAGTGGACTTCAAATCGTATCTTACGTTTGTTAAAATTATATTTCCATTAGCTATGATGTTTTTGGACCAGACATCTAATCAGACTTATTTATTTATATGTTTAATTGTTGTTGTTAGCAGTATATTTACGGGAGTTCTCCTGTATTACCATACCGATTTAATGTTGCGTGGTGCCGTTACTCACGAACGAAATAATAAATTAACAGAGTACGATTTAGGTAAAAAACAAAATGTACAAGAGGTATTAGGAGACCGATGGTACTTAGTTTGGATTTCTCCTTTTATAGACAGTAAACTACCACAAGATGGTGTGTACTGGAATACAAAACATTCAGTTAAAGGTAAATAATTTAAATGTGGTTTAGTGCACATGTAGTATCCTTTCAATTGCCAAAACTTTTTCTGTAAGAGTATGTAGTTTATTATAACTATGTGATACCAAACAAAGATAAATAATTAAAGTTGTGATTTTGCACAGGAACGTATTGTAATCTTAGAGTAGATCACTCTAAGGCAGTTGATTATAAGTGTAAGATATTTAAGTAAATAAATGTTTTTATAGTTTTTACAATTTATATGGGATTATTTTTATTTATTTAAGTAGGTGAAATGAGGCGCCTTGAGCAGGCCGCTTATTCGGTGATTGGGGCCCGAATTATATGAACAGATGCGGCTGATCTTTGATTAAAGTAGAAAACTTTGTAAGCTGAAGATAACGTTATTGTTTCCTGAAAGTGATTACTTGCTATTTTATTTACAAGTAACTTATATTTGCCCATTAACTTTACTATATTTTTTAAATTCAAAACATCAATACTGTGAGTAGCACATTTCAAAAGGTTCATTGAAATGTTCGACACCATTGTTAAGATTTGAATTTGTGTTAGTCTGTCATAAAACAGCCTCACTGCATGCTTGCGGATATTTAATTGTCATTCGCTTTTGAAAATGTCCGAAAGAGGAAAAGAAGTTGGCATCAGCGCTCCCGTTTACCTAGCCGCCGTGATGGAGTACATGGCCACCACAGTGGTCAAGTTGGTGGACAACGAAAAGACCAGGAGTTGAACAAGCTCTTCTCCATTCGTCTTCGCCATTTCTATACTTTTTATATCCTTTATTACTGGTACTTTGTCCTTACTTAGTGCTATGACGACTAGATCGTCCGCATCTGCTTATTTTTGATTGTGCCTTCATCTTTTGTTTTTCTTACAATACATTCCAGAGCTATATTGAATAGAACTGGTGATAATGCATCTCATTGCCGTAGTCCTATATTCGTTTCTATTTTTTCTGTATTTTTATTTCCGATTTTCACTGTTGTTTCTGTTCTAGTTGGTTTTACTATTGTTTGTGGTACCTTCATGTCTTCAATTAATTGTTTTCTGTTGATTTTATCAAATGCTGTTTTAAAGTCGATTAATATTAGGTGAAGTTCTATATCGAATTCGTAGGCATTTTCTATGATTTGGTTCATCACGTGTATTGCATCCACCGTTAATTTACCTGGACGGAAATCACATTGATAATGACCAGTTTTCTGTTCTATATGCTTTATTAGGCGTCACTGTATTACTGAAGTCAAAATCTTGTATGTCGTATTTAATAAGGTAAATGCTTCTGTAATTTATACATAGCTCCGGATCTCCCGTTTTAAATACTGGGACAATTATCCCACATCTCCACTCATCGGTTATTTCTTCGCTTTTCTATATTTCTTTAATAATTTGGTGTACTCTGTTATGTAGCTCTTCTCCTCCATATTTTATTATTCCTTCATTTATTCCATCCATACCGGGGGTTTTACCATTTCTTATTTTTATTATGATTTGTTTCACTTTATTATATTGCGGTTCTTCTGTTGCCTTATCATTTACTCCTTCTTCTGTATATGTGAGATCTTGGAAAATTTTTCTCCATATTTCTTTCACCTTCTTTTTATCATTTTGCGTCTGTTTTCGATTATCTTTTAATCCCTTTTGCTTGATATTGTTTCTTTTTCACGCGTGTGCCTTAATGTTTCTATATATTTCTCTATTATTGTTTATTGGTCTATTATTTTCTATTTCTTCCATGTTTTGGCCTGTCCAGTCTCTTTGTTCTTCTTAAACACCATATCTGCTTCTGTTTCCTTTCTGTTGTACCTCTTTTTATCTTCTTCCCTTCCTGTTCTTAGCCATTTAATTTTTGTTTCTCTTGTTTCGTTTCTTTCCATCTCACATTCTTCATTATACTGTGACTCTACGTATCCTTTACAGTTTTTCACTGTGATCGTCTAATTTTCACTAAGATTTTCCTTACCCTCAACCCTTATTGGTTAAGTGAAAATCTTACCCTTTATTTAAATGACTGAATAGTTAGTCAGAGATCCCTTAATGTTGTTGTGATTCGTTGATCTAGAGTAGCTCACCTTATAAACAAGAAATAAATACTCCATCCAGTTTAATACCTATATTTTAAAGTCATATTTTTATGTGCAGATATTTACAAATACAGTAAATAATTAAGCATAGTGAATGAACATCAAACTAGGCAAGTTAAATTATGGGCAGCAGCTTGAATAATTACTATTCTCTTGTTTTATGATTTTGATGTAATCAGGGTGGCCTGATTGCAGTGGTTTGATCACAAGAAATTAAGTCAGTGCGTCTGTCAGATATGCGATACAAGATTGATTTTTTGTGGGATTGATATTAAAATCAATCGTAAGCGGCCGGAGCCAAAGGTGGTATTACAACCAACCTTTAAAGTTCGACGAGGGTGAAATGTACGAGTACTAGGTACCTCGTACATTTATAACGGGTGTTTATCCCTATCGTTGATTGAGAATATGCCCAAGACATATCTCAGTAGTCAGAATTGTCGTTTTGTTGTAATTAATTGTGATCAGCACTTACAACAGGGCAACCCTAATGTAATTTTGATAAAGTCTAATTTTGGATATGATAAATATATTAAAATTGCTAACTTTTACGTTGTACAGTGTTAATTTGGATTTCGCTGGGAGACCCCTTAACTGGAATTACTTTATTGTAGCACTTTGACCAAAACACGCAACCGGAAAAGCAATACTTTACAGCGGTGTACCTATGATGATTAATTTCTACCAGTTAATGCAAAGCAACAAAGTGCAATACAACTAACTGTATACTTTACAGTAACTAGATACACTAATCAGCGTACTAATCGAAATTCCAGACGACTATACGGACAGACTGAATAGTCAAGACTGGATGCCGTGGTAAGATTTGATCCCGTATTTATACTGAAAAATCCGTGTGTAGCGTGGTGTTAATTAAACGTTTTTACGGGTTTGCATCTGGTACTTGTCCAAAAACTATTAAATCTAATTTTTAATGGACTTTTTTCAAATCTTAATTTTGTTGTTGGTTTTGAATTCTTTTGAATTTTGACACTTTACTAGAAAGCGCGTGCGCGCGTGTGTGTGTGTGTCGGTTCGTTTACACATAGGGCGGCCTTTAGAAAAGGGACGGTGGTTTCAATGTGCTTTAAGTCCGAGAATTTATGATATTGCTGTTTTTAGTTTCCAAATGAAATTAACTTTCTTGCCATATAACTGCCCAAAGAACAAAGAAACACCCCTAACGTTATGCTTTAAATAAAAGCAAATACATTAAAATATAATCCCTGAAAAATAGAAAAATAAAATTATAAACGCATACGTGGCCTTCACAATACTATACCTTGTTCTTTTTGTTCTGTGTATAATCTATCATTTTTTGTGCAACATTTTGTATTGTGTGTTTTACGGATTCCCAACCTTTGTTTTTGCGTGATTCTATGTGCGATGGTATCTGTCTGTATTAGTAATCGGAGATTTCAATGCTATGATGGGCAAGAAACAGTGTTTCAGTGAAGTAGCAAACAAATACACACTCCACGATGACACAAATGAAAATTGAACAAAACTTTGTAACTATGCAGTAGCTGAAAACTTTATAATAAGTAGTATGAAATTCAAACATATTAGAAAACATAAAGAAACATGGATTATACCGGGAAGGAACGAAGGAAATCAGATTGACCACGTATTATTATTAAGAAATGGAACAGCATGTGTCAAAGACGTGAGGATTTTTAGAGGTGCAAACGCATACTCCGATCATATGCTAAAATAGTTATAAGTTATAACAAAACTGAAACAGAAGATAAATACGATGAAGAAAATACCAGAGCAAAATTGGGCAGTGGAAAAATTAGTTGAGAAAAGGACCAGGCCGAAATTTATCAAAGAAACGCAGCAAGAACTGATTCAAATTTTCGGTATAAGTACTGTGTGTAAATTCATCAACTTTTTTATAACTATGTACGTAATTTTAAAATATTTTTTTTATATTAAAATTGTTGGTTTTAACTTATTATTCATAAGCTTTTTAAGTCAAAATGTTGCAGTGGTGAAACATCAAATTTGCATTGCATAATATCTTCGGAACCTGAAATTTTTCACGCAGTCTAAGAGGTCAGTATTCAGTTTTGGGGTATTTGTTCGTCACTGGATACCAAGTTAACAATGCAGTCTTCCAAATGCCTCAGATAAATAAGGACGACGCAGGAATAATAAATAAAAGAAACCACTTTTTATACATGATTTTAATACAATCATTCAACTTCACCTTTTAGTATAATAAAAAAATAAAACACATTTCATTTTTACACTTAATATCTAGAGGCAATGAAAACATCACAGTTAAATTAAAATCTTTACTTAATGTTAACTTCTGCTACTTCGATTTTGGACATCGTTCTAATCTCACGATAAATTCCAATTTTTACGAAAGTGAGCAATCGAGAAGTATTAGTAAATTTATGATTAAACTACGATTCCAAGGTTGATCCTTAGTAATGAACACAGTATCCTAAAATACAGCTTCTTCTTGACTGTTTCTAGTAGCAGTTCTCATTTGTAAAACTTCCCGAATTAAACTTGCCTTTTCACGTTCGAGTACAGTTATCCTTTCACTTTTCTTCCCAACTTCCTGTAATATTTAAAACATTTATGCTAGCATATAAATAACTATTACAGTATTTATAATCATACCTCTGTAAGTAGGTGATTTTGTTGCTTTAGTCGAGTAGAAAGATCTTGCTGTTGAGATTGGGGATAATGATGTACTGCAAGATTCATATGTAAAGGAAGACCTCCTCTTTCCCAGCTGTCAGTCAAAGCTGCCAGGTGTCTGTTAACTTCGAAAACACGTGCTCGTTGTAGTTCTAGTCTTTCTTGTTGAGCTTCAGTCCAATGCTCCTGAAATTTGTAATAATCATTTTAGTTACATTTTTAATTAATCATTTAAATATTTATTAAAATAATAGGAAACGGCAAGTAATTCTTCGAACGACTGAAAATTAAAATATAATTTTTTTAACGTTGGATTTGTCCATTTAATTTAGTAAAATTGCTGTGATGTTTATCTTCGTAAAATGTTCAGTATTAAATGGTAAAAGGATACGAAGATTTGAAGCAAGAAATAAAAGGTTTTTTACAGAAAGAAATGACAGTAAGTGCGGATATAGAGGAAGTATTCGAAGTGGGAAAACATGAGCCAAAACCGATAGTAGTGAAGTTCAGGAGTTTCGATGAAAAAATGCAGGCCCTTAAACAATAGAAGAAATTGCTACACCACATTTATTTGCCCAGTAACCTAACTCTTGATGAACAGAAAATACAAGCGGCGATTAGGAAAAAAGTAAATGCAAGAAAACGCAAATAGTACATCGAAAGCTAGAGGTAGAAGGTATAAAGTATGAATGGTCCGAAGATAGTCGAAAACCCAGATCCAAAAAACTAATCGGGCAGTAATTAGGGGAGGAAATGGATAGGATAAAAAATAAATGGAAAAATAAGAGAAAAAAGGCACACAACTAAAATGACAACCTGGAATGTAAACAGTTTAACAAATAAAGAAGAAGAATTAACACATCAGGAGCTGTTAAAACCAAGGATAGATTACAAAGGCATAACAGAAACAAAAAAGGAATGTAAATGGCTTCGAAAATTACCGAACGAATACTGGATGTACTAGCCAAAAATTGGCTACCAAAAACATGCAAAAGGAAAACTTTGTAAATGAGAGAATACTAATGCTAGAAATGAACGGAGAAACCGAAGAAGAGGAGTATATATTAATGATAGCATATAGGCCAAACGAAGATATTTAAAAGAAGAGAAAGAAAAGTTGTATCTGGAATTGCAGCAACAATTGGACAAATACAACAAGGCATTTATTGTTATAGGAGACCTGAATGAGAGGATGGGAAATACGAATGGTGGTTGTTAGTGGTGCTTAGACAAATATGGAGAAGAAACGAGAACCCCAAACTGAGAAAAAATATTAGACTTATTCATAGAGAAACGCACATGTTAAACACAAAGAAATTCACAAAATAACGAGAGAAAGGAAAATCAGAAATCCATTTAACGGTGTGTTCTATGATGGACGATGGATTACAGCATTTGGCCCATTTTGAAGGCCAGGGCCTGTGCTAAACCCCACAAAAGTTTGGAGTCGTTGAAACAATCGTTGCGCAGAGAGTGAAATCGAATATCAGTACAAGACGTGCGGCGCGTGACTGGACATTTTTCCAAACGTTTAAGGTTATGCATTGCCTCAAAATCAAAATATACCGAAACATGTTTGTCCGAGTAATTTATTGTCACCCTGTATTATGGTCAAAATAATCCATGGTTATGCACCGACAAGCTCATCAGAAGACGATGAAGCGGAACAATTCTATGAAGACTTAGCAAGTGCAAGAAATTTGGAAAAAGCTTACGACGCTATTGTCACCGGCGATTTTAACGCTAAAGGAGGGAAAAAACAAGATGGGGACACGGAAAACGTAGGAAATTTCGGCCTGGGAGGAAAAAAATAGCAGAGGGGAAACGTTATTACATTTTCTTAGAAGCGAGAACCTATACTGTTTGAACACATTCTTCAAAAAACCTCAACAAAGAAGATGGACATGGCAAAGCCCGGATAATACTGTAGAAAATGAAATTCATTATATAATTTCAAACAACAAACAAATTTGTAAAAATGTATCCGTCCTAAACAGATTTAATACCGGGAGCGACCACAGGTTGGTCAGAGCAGAAATTAAGTTAAACAATACGATAGAAAGAAACAAAATAATCAAGAGGCGAAGAATTAAACCAACCAACCAAAAAGAGATAAACACATAAACATTTTAAATGTAGTGCTCGAAGATATACCGGAAATTAAAGTGGAAGAAATAAAAGCAACACTGAAGCAAATGAAAAATAGAAAGTATCCAGGAGAAGACCAAACTACACCAGACGTGTTGAAATTAGGTGGCAAGACAGTACAAAAGGTTATTCAAATATTATTAAATAAATGCTTGCAAGAGGGAAAAGTTCCGACAGACTGGTACAATTCAGAGGTAGTGTTACTATTCAAAGGGCCCATTAGTTTGCTATCGCACTTATATAAACTTCTTATGAAGATAGTAACAAATCGATTGGCAGAAAAATTCGACTTCTTAAAATCTACGACACGTGCATTTTACCAGTAGCCACATATGGACTAGAGACGATGGCTACAACAAACAACACCGCAAATCGCCTCAAAGTGACACAGAGGGCAAGGGAAAGGGCGATGCTCGGGGTTTCATTGAAGGACAGAATTAGAAACGAGGATATCAGGACATAATCCAACATGTTGCAGGTAAAATAAAGATAGATGGGCATTAAAAAATACACAATGGCGGCCGCGAGAAACAAAAAGAAGTGTGGGAAGGCCACAGCGGAGATGGATCAACGACGTAAAACAAATAGCAGGCAGTAAATGGCTACAGAGAGCGCAAGACAGGGGAAATTAGGAGAGGCCTACATCCAGGAGTGGATGGAGGAAGGTGGAAGAAAAAGAGAAGAAGATATCTATTTTGTGGTCATTCAAGTCAGGAATTGTTTCTTGTTCTTTGTTGCTTAGGGTTTTCACGTTCCAGCATGCTATTCTGTGTTGAGGTTGTTTCCGAAGGAGTTTTGCCTTTATCCTTGCATTATTCTTTGGCGTCCTGTTTCCGAGGCTGGGTTTCCAGTTCTTTTATTTAACACAGTAATGGACGAAATCATAAATGAAGTAAAAAGAGCGGGCTCCGGATACCGTCTAGGAATAACTAGTACAAAATAAAATAAAAATTGTGTGCTTCGCAAATGACGCTACGCCAATATGAGATAGCGAAGGCGACCTTTAAAATGCAAGCAGAAAAATACAACACTCAGCTTTCCAAAAAGAAAACAAAATCAATGACAATATCGAAGGACCTGCTTTGATGCAAACTTGCAATAGACAATACCACCATAACAAGTTATGCATTTCAATTAAATATCTTGGTTGCAAAATTACGATCCCTGGAAATCTCGCTGCAGACTCCTGCAGAGGCCAGATACCAAACCAACAAGGCAGCCTTCATTTTCAGGACATCTTAAACAAACCATTTGGAGGAATAAACACGTAAGGAATGTATGTAAGACTAGAATTTACAAAATGTGCATTAGACCAGTGATGACCTACGTGGGCCGAAATTAGAACAGAACTAACGAAAACACTTCGGACAATGACAGGACACAGTAAACAAGAAAGGAAAAGAAACACCCAAATTACAGAAAAATGAAAAATTAACGACATAGATAAAAAGTCACAAAAGAGAGTGGAACCAGCATGTAACAAGAATGACAGATGGACGATTAGTCAAGATAGCCAATAATAAGCCACACGGCCGAATATCTGTTGGAAGACCACTGAAGGGATGGAATGACAGCTTACATACTGTAATTTAACGAAATGATTCAGCAGCCGCGGAGAGCAGGTGTGAGATCGTATGCATAATCAGCTACTAGAAGTTTGTACTGCTTTCGCGTGTGATCGAGAAGCCCGTCGAACTTTCTGGACTGAAGGTTTGCCTATATACAGTGTGTCTCACTTTAGACGGCACTACCCCAGTATCTTTTTTATATGTTATCGATTTAAAAAATTTCTTTTTTCTGATTATACCCCTCACTAAATTGTACTTCTAGGGTATGTTACTTTCCCTTCACGGTAAAATGCTAGTCTACTACGATTTAAAATAAACAGCAAAATTGAAGAAGTCGTATTAGGGATTTTTTTATCAAAAAATCTTGTTAATAAAAGATGTTCAGAATCGTTCAAATAAGCTAAATCCGAAATTTCATTAAAAACAAAACATTTTGAAAATCCAGAAAATTCGAATAATAATCTCACAAATTTGCCATAATTTTTTATTTTATTCTTTTAATTCAATACAATAACAAAAAACGATGCTTCGTTACTTAAATAACGGTATTTTCAACTAAATCACCATTAGCACATATACATTTTTCTATTAGTTTTCTAAAATAAAAAGATTTTCAATTTTTTTTGTTTTTAATGAAATTTCGGATTTAGCTTATTTGAACGATTCTGAACAACTTTTATTAACAAGATTTTTTGATAAAAAAATCCCTAATACTACTTCTTCAATTTTACTGTTTATTTAAAATCGTAGTAGACTAGCATTTTACCGTGAAGGGAAAGTAACATACCCTAAAAGTACAATTTAGTGAGGGGTATAATCAGAAAAAAGAATTTTTTTTAATTGATAATATATAAAAAAAAATACTGTATAAGGCGCACTTCCTCGGCGAAGTTTAGTCGACTAATCGATTACCAACAACTGTACGAAGTACGTGACGCGTAATGAACGATCGGTTAATATAAATGTACGTGTAATAGAAGTGCGTGCGTGAAATAAATCACTTCATAACTTGTATAATAAGTTGTTAAATAAATTAGTTAGTGTTACGATTTAATATTAGTTTGTGTTCCTAGTGTTTAAGTTGTTATTTCGTGTTAATCATTACATTGTTTAAATTTGTTAATAAATAATTCACACCACGAACCGAAGTTTTAAATAGACGTTTTAAAACCGTTACAATATCATCTCACAAGAAAACCAGTACTACACAGGCATTTGCGTACAAAAAAGAAAAAGAAGAAGAAACACAAATTCGATTCTTCAGAGAGGAATTTGGAACACTTATTTTATTTGTAAATTTCTGATTCGAATTATTCGAATAAAATTTCTAAACTTTGGTTTGAAGCAGACTCTTTAATCTATTTTTGAAATATGAAAGTCTCCTTTATTGTGTATTACGAAAAATTTAAACCTAAAGTGTGAAAAATTTGAAGAGTAAATTTAAAAGGGTCGATTTGAACTTCGAAATCAGTATTGAATATTTGTATATTATTTAGTTTAAAAACTAAAACTGATTTTCCTATAATATTTAAACAGATTCATAGAGCACAGCAATTTATTGTGCGAGCAACCGTATAATAAATAGCTGGATTTCAGTTCAGTGACAGGCCTTAGCGTTACGGATTTAAGTTGTCACTGCGTATTGTAATACTCCTGTTTTATACATACATTCAACTGCATAACAAAAGGAAATTAACTGTAATGTAAGCAGCATGTTCGTGTGCTGTAATTAGTACATTTTATGCTCGTGTAATTTTTGTTTTGTATTTTTATAGCTTGTTTGCCTTCCTAGTTGCAATAAGGAAAATATTACAGCTAGGAAAAGTTGTTTGCTTTTATTTTGCCTCCTGTACTTCCTTAATTGGAATATATTCAAATAACAGATTTTTATTAAAATTTAACCAATTCATAAGTACGAATTTTGAAAATATTAGGCGTGGTTTGGTGGGTTTGCATTTTTGTAACGACCCCCAATTAAATAACTACCACAAATTAAGTTTCTGTAATTTTGGAGTTATTAAAAAACCTCCCAGCTGGTCAAAACTCGCTCGGCATTTAAAAAAAACGTTAGAATTACAGATAATTCAGAAAATAACAAACTTTTTTTCATCTTTTGGTACTTGGTAAAATAATTGATAAAATATCTTTCTTTAAATTTAGATGAAATGATAAAAAGTATAAAGCAAATATACGATTTCGTGCATTTAAGTGTTGGTAGATAACAATCAGAGCAGAATAAACCGAACAATTTGTCGAAAGAGCCAGAAACTGTAATTACGAAATTGCATGTTTGCTATTAAATAACTTATGGGAAGAAAAAGTGTTTTGAGTACATATTAACTATTTCTAAATCTTTTACAGTTTAAAATCCCACACTTTCATTAAATTATTGTAAGATTTTTGTTTAAAACGAGGGAGTTGCCGTGCACAGATAATGAGAGTAACTTAGCGTGTTGTGTTATTTTACTTATTGTCCTTACATGTTTGGTTAATTGGAATTTATTTAATTACGATTAGTTTCAGTGGCTTTTATTTCATTTTTATTTATTAAGTCATTGCATAAATATTAGAGGTGAAACGAATAGTAATATTCGGCCATTTTACCGAATATTCGTGACGAGTATTTGGCATAACCGAATATTTCGCCGAATTTATTTAAATTTATCATTCGTGACTACTTATTTTAAGCTAAATCTAATTTATTTCATTTTAAGTTTGCTTAAAAAATACTAAAAAAGTTTATAGCCTGAAATCTAGCCGCTTTCTCAAATTTCCAGTCTGAAACATATGTGTATGCTGTACTGGTATATGTACTACTGAATTATTAAAAATATATTACGTTGAAAATAATTAATACCCCGGATTCAAAAAGTTTGATGTCCATGACTAATTAATTACCGAGAATTTAGGGTATGTAAACTGAACGAATGCATTATTGTTTTGTCTACCCTTAGCAGGTCAATTTAATAATTAAACAATAAATTAGTTCGCTGGTGACGGCAACGAAACTAAAATAAAAGCTACGATTTCTTAATCGGTGTAACAATAAGGCCGGGGACGGACACGTATTTGTGACCACGCCGCGCTGCCTCGCCGGCACAGTCGCTACTTGCTGCGACTGAAGAGCTGCGAGCCGCAGCTGTGCTGCAAATATAACACCTCACATAAAAAGTAGCGACGGTGTGGTCGCAGATATGTCGTGGATCTAACAAAAAGCCATTATTTAATTGATATTTTAGCTGCACTTGTGGCTCCTGGGTGGGACTCACGGTTACCTTTAGACTTGTATCTTTGTGTTAGTTATAGCCGTTATAGGTAGGTAGGCTAGGTACACGTCTATTTAATAAAATTTGGCGCAAAAAAAATATTCGGCAAGGCCGAATACTAACAGCCGAATATTCGTATTCGGTTACCGCCAGAATTCAATATTCGTTTCACCTCTAATAAATATGAATTAATATCGTTTGCATTGCAAGGGGTGACGCACTGGATCCACCACGATTAAATTGAAGTTACAGTTCATGGGGAGTAATAACGTGATAATTTGGTGATTGAATCGACCAATATAATATAACTATGTATCTCATTTAAAGACCAGAATATAAAACTCAAAAAAAGGCGGTCAACTGAAACAATTTTAGTTTATTCTTAAAATTAATTTATGCATTTTTTTCTAAGTTTACAAATAAATTTAAACATTTAAAGCAATGTAAATTTAATTATCGGCTGTGATACAAATTAACAGTTGATGAAATTTCATTCCTAATTTCAGATTAAAACGCTCATAATATTATAAAATTGCAGGCCTTTATTGTCAATCAATGTTTCTAATGGAAACACTGATAAAATGGTAATAACTTATAAATATTTAAAATTATGGAAATGTTTACATATTTAAAATTATGCAAAATATTACATATTTAATTGGCTTTAATAATATTGATTTATGTATGTTTCCAAGATATCGGGACAACAATTTTTTGAGTGTTCTAACGACACGTAAGGAAACGATTTTTAATTATTTGTAACTACATACAAGTTACCGTTATATGTATAACAGTAATCTAGAAATATATTTACATTGAAAATTAATCATTTTAACTTGTTTAAATATGTTCAACATCCAATATTTACAATATTTCCAGGGTCTATTTTAGAAATTATTCAAATTAATAATTAAGACTTACTAATCAGTTTGTTAGGCTCAAAAAACTTAACAAAAGCATTTAATGCGTATAAAGTACAAGTTTTAGTAATATTTTTAAATTGAAACCCAAATACATGTTTGCTGCTACATTTAAATAATAATTTACACCTTCGAATGTTTCCGGATTTTAACTGTGAGATTTTACTTGAATAAGGTTCGACGAGGTTATGAAAAAAATTATATAATCCTTACGTTTCAATAAACTACGGTAAACTGTGAGAAAGCTCATGGTGAGTAATAACAATAATTTAGCAATACTACTACTAGATTAGCGATTGTATCAAGCGATATTTTTTATATGTTTAATTTAAAAACCTGAATACAAAGACTCGCCTTTTAAAAAAAAAATGTACACAAAAGGCGGTCAAGTGCAAGGTTCGCATTTAATATGTTAATTAATGCTTGTTTTTTCGGTTACACGGCATAGCATATTCATTTAGTTTGCTATTAAACAAAAAATGGTGTCATAAATATAAAATCATTCAAACATGAATGTATTAAAAATAAAAACAATGTTTTTTTTCGTTAATCTGATATTTTAAGCCTTTAAAAACACACTTTATGATTTAATTTACGTTGTTTATGTTTTAATTTTTTATAAATTTAAAGCTTAACGTTTATTAAAATTTTCTTTTCAGCTGTTCGTGAATATTTTCTGTAAAACACATTTTCGTTGTCCACTAAAATAAATAAATAATGATTTAGAAAGAAAATAATAAATAATGTCTCTCGTCGTTTCAAAAGTTCCGCTGACTCAGTCGGTGTAGCACGATGTCTGAACAAGAGATACACTCGTCCATTGTGCAAGGAATTATTATCTAATTTCTTGCGAAGGAAGGTGCAAAACCTTCCGAAATTTTGAAAAGGCTTAGTGCACAATTTGGGCAGAAGACTTTGTCTTTGTTTGACGATTGCTGAAATTGCTTCCACAGTAGGAATAAGTTACGAGAGCACCCAGTCTATCATTTCCGATGACTTCGGTTACCGAAAAGTCTCGGCTAGGTGGGTTCCTCGTCTTCTTACACAGCAACGAAAATCACTAGCATAGAAGTTTGTCAACGACTTTTGGCTCAATATAGGGAAGAAGGAGAGGGATTCCTCAATCATAGCGTTATGTGATGAAACTTGAATTTATCATTATACGCCTGAGTCAAAACAAGTCAAAACGAGTATGGAATGAAGAAAAAGTGTAATCTGCACCTGTCAAAGCAAAAATGCGCTTATCGGCTGGCAAAGTACTCGCCACTGTTTTCTGGTATTCTCAAGACGTATTTTTATTGATTTTCTCCATGAGCGAAGAACAATTAATGCGACTTATTATTGCCAACTCTTCGTTGAGGCTAAATGTGCTTATCGACGAAAAAGACGTGACCTTCCGGTTAGGAACGTGTTTTGCTTCATAATATAACTAATAACACACGACCCCATACAGCTGTTTCGACAAGAGAAAAACTTGAAGATATTCATTAGACAACACCAGAACACGCTCCCTACAGCCCAGATTTATCGCCCTGTGACTACCACATCTTTGGCCCACTGAAAGAAGCACTAGGAGGACCTCGATTTGAAGGCAATACTGAGGTCGAAGAGATAGTGTGCAATTGGGTTAAGACATGTCCTCCATCTTTCTTTGATGAGGGAATCAAGAAACTTTCAATCCGATGGAACAAATGTACAGGGTGACCATAAAAGAATGCCAGTATTTCAAACGAAGACTCCTTTGGATGTTTTTATGTGGGGATATGACAAAGACTGCAGAAGCCTTCCAGGATTGCTACGAACATTGGAAAACACGCCTCCATAGGTGTGTAGCTGCCAAAGGGAACTACTTTAAAGTGGATAGCCTTGATGTGTAAAAATAATCAAATTCATGGTCAAAAGAAAATCAGTCGCATCATTTTTCTGCCAAACCTCGTAGAGTTCTATAATTATACGAGTTTGCTGGGTTCTCTTTTATACACTGCTCCAGAAAGCAAATTTATTTTGAAATTAAACTCCGGATTTGGTATTTTATGAAGCTTACATATTTGTTAAATCAAAGTCCTGGTAGCAGAAAATAACTATGTTCTAAAATTCCAATGCAAATTGTTTTGAGTAGTATGTATATTGTATATGGGCATACTCAGATTGTCTAAATTAATTAACCTGACACGTGATTGTGTTAAGTTTGTGATCTTTTATGTCCTTGCTCTAAAAATCTTCCATGTAAATAACCATCGTTTGCACAAGGTGAAAAATGCAAATCAATTGCCCAACCAAATTCTTGCCAGAAAACTTGTTCTTAATTTGCGACCATTTTGGTTGTTATTTTTTATTTTATGGTAAATTAAGGTAAACTTCGTGCCTGCATTTAAATTCTTTCTTAATATTCTTGTTAATCTAAGGTTATCAGTGTTAACTCACGATTTTATTGGTGTCTCATCTCAGCATTGAGTTAATTGGCGAAA
Organism: Melanotus villosus; assembly: GCA_963082815.1. Lineage (NCBI taxonomy): Eukaryota > Metazoa > Arthropoda > Insecta > Coleoptera > Elateridae > Melanotus > Melanotus villosus. The sequence continues at coordinate 9,615,375 of OY720423.1, read as the reverse complement.
GTTTCTAAAGAAACAGAAATACTGAAACTCTATTTTAAAAAAATCTATTAGGCAGTCTATATTATTCATAATTTGTGCAACAGTTGCTTATAGATATTAATATAAAAAGCATTCAGTACTTCTATTAATAATGATTAAATAAGTGAAAGTAAGTATTCTCATAAAGGCGTGTACTTTAATAAGGCACGCTGCGAATATAAATTCTATCACAAATGAAATGTTAAAGTTACGTCAGAACTATGACAAATCACTTGAAGTATAAGGAATATGGGAACGGAGTGTTTCTCTGGGTGTTTACAGTAGTGTATTGAAATGTAAGAATTATATAATTTTTTTCATAATCTTGTGAAAACTCATTCAGGTAAAATCTCACAGTTAAGATCAGGAAACGTTTGAAGGAATAAATAGTCTTAGTTAAATGTGGCAACAAACATTCAATTTAAAAATGTTACTAAAACTAGTAGGTACTTTATACTCATAAAAGTATTTCTGTTAAATTTTTCCAGTTTGACTAACTGAAAAAATTAAGAAAATAGGTAGAGTTTTATATTGGAAATTTATGCTGAAAAGTATAAATTTTCGATTATGATCTTTAAATGATGCATGTTGATTAAACAAGTTAAAATGATTATTTTTCAGTATCAATATATTTCTAGGTTACCGTTACTGTTATATAACGGTAATTTGTATGTAGTTACAAATAATTAAAAACGGTTTTCTTACATGTCATTAGAACACTAAAAAAAAATTACTCCGATATCCTGGAAATATACATAAATCCATTTCATTAAAACCAATTAAATATGTGATATTTTATATAATTTCAAATATGTAAAAAATTACATAATTTTAAATATTTATAAGTTGTTACCATTTTATCAGTTCCTATTATAAACGTTGAGTGACAAATGTAATTCCTGATATTTTATAATAGTGTTGGAACTCTGGAATGTGGAATGAAATTACATCAACTGTTAATTTCTCTCACAGTCATAATTTAATTTACATTGTTTTAAATGTTTAACTGAATTTATTCGTAAATTTAGAAAGAAATACATAAATTAATTTTAAGTGCGAGTTCTATATTTTGGTCTTTAAATGTTGGCCGATTGGCGTATTGGTAAATTATCACATAATTACTCCCCATGAACTGTAACTACACTTTAATTCTGTTGGGTTCAATGCATCACCCCTTGCAATGCAAACGATATTAATTCATATTTATGCATTTATTTAATAAATTAAACCAAATAAAAGTGACTGAAAATAATCGTAATTAAATAAATTCTAGTTGTCCAAACATGTAAGGATAATAAGTAAAATAACGAAACACGCTAAGTTACTCTCATTATCTGCACGGTAACTCCCTTGTTTTAAACAAAAATCTAACAATAATTTAATGAAAGTGTGGGATTTTTAATTGTAAAAGGCTTAGAAATACTTAATATGTACTCGAAACACTTCCCATAAGTTATTTAATAACAAACATGCAATTTCATAATTACAGTTTATGTCCCTTTCGACAAATTGTTCGGATTATTCTGCTCTGATTGTTATCTACCAACACTTAAATGCACGAAATTGTATTTCTGCTTTATTGTTTTTTATCGTTTTATTTAAATTTAAAGTACCAAAAGAATAAGGAAAAGTTTAGTTATTTTCTGTACTGCCAGAAAACTAAAATTTTTGGAGGTTTTTAATAAATTTGAAATTTAAATATATTCCGAATGTTTATATAAAGAAGTGCTACAAGTTAAATAAAAGCAAACGAATTTTGTTTTAGTTATTAGTTTATCTGTTGTACTATTTTAGGTTTCTTTTTCGCCATGAATTGTATTATTGCTCTAATATTAAATAGGTAATAGACGCAGAAAATACACTTTTATTAATATATTAAATCCAAACGTAGCCTATAGTTTGGTTACAATACTGTATTAAAACCAAATACATATTTCGATTGCAGTGGAAGAGTTTCTTGACAAAGTTGCTGCAATTAATTTTTGAAAATATGTTTATCAAGGTGTCTGAGACACAACTTCGAGAGATATTACCTTTACAGATTCTAAGATAATTTGGTGAAGAGCACATCTTCAGGAGTTCTGTCTTGGTATTTATTATAAGGTTAAGTTGTTGAAAAGATATTTTCCTCATCAAATTCTTAGATAATTTGGTGAAGAGCATTCAGGAGTCCTTCCTTAGTTAACTTTACTAGTGTAATTTGGGGAACAATTTCAAGCAACGTCTAGGAAATTTGACATTGAAGTGGGAAATTTAGTTGTATAAATACGTATTTGGTTTTTAATACAATATTATTTTGTTTAGTTTATTATAAAATTTATCACAAGGTTAAGCTGTTGCAAACATATTCTCTTCAGTAAATTTTTAGATAATTTGGTAAAGAGCATATCTTCAGGAGCCCTGTTTCAATTATCTTTACTGGTGTAATTTGGAGACCAGTTTCAAGCAACTTGCCAAGGAAATTTGTCACTGTGGAAAATTTAGTTGTATAAATACGTATTTTATTACTAAATTTATAATAAGGTTAAGTTGTTACAAAGATATTTTCTTCATTAAATTCTTTGACAATTTGGTGAAGAGGATATCTTCAAGAGTCCTGTTTCAGTTAGTTTTACTGGTGTGATTTGGAAATTAACTTCGACCATCTTTGTCAAGGAAATCCTTCACTAAAGATGGAAATTTGTTTGACTAAATACGTATCGGCTTTTAATTAATTCTTATTTTGTGAAAATAATAACAATAAAATAAAAATACATCTTAGAAACATTTTGAAATTTTGTTAAGCCACTTTCGAAAAAACCTGCTGATTTTATTTTTTGTTCTTGAAAATTTACATATAAATTTAAGATTTAATTGTAAATTACTTTCCTCGAATCTGCTTTCCTTAAATTTTCACAAATAAATTAATTTTGCTGGGTGGTTTGTCGAGTATTTCAAAATTCTGGAAACAGAAAGTTACACAACAAACTCCAAATATCAGCCATTTTACAAATGCAAACAATTGCTTATTTATTTTTCTTTAAATTAAATTAATTTAAAAAAACTTCTAGCCTGACTAATGTTATAATTTATCCTATTTTCTGGGATATCATGCGTATTAAAAGCATAGTGAATGAAATCCTGCAGAATTTTTTTTAAAATTTTTGTGTGGAATTTCGATTTACAAAAACGGTTTGCCCATCGAAATTGGCTTATAATCCATCGTATTGCCTCTGTGTTCGCCTAATATTTTCTTCCAATTGCCTATGTTGCGGTCAATGTGGGTAATGTAAGAGGTGGTTCAGAAAAAAAGTAGCACCTGTTAATTCCACATTAAAAAAAAAGAGACGGTCTTTTCGAACTTATATTTTACGTAAGAAAAATATACCATATTATTTATTAAATTGCAATAAATAAACAAAATAAAATCACCCGTGCCAAAAATATCGAACTTTTGCTTTAACCCCCTTCATCAAAGTTTGAACATGAGCATTACTGATTTGTTGAGCTTGTTTTCTCCACTTTTTTCGAAAATCATTCATGTCTGCCGCCTTGGATTTTGTGTTTTTAAGTTGCCTTTTCATGTTAGCCCAGTAACGCTCAATTGGTCGGAGTTCGGGACAATTGGGCGGGTTTGCTTCCTTTGGTACGACGATTACATTGGCCCGTATTCTGATCTCGTTACTAAAGTCGTATCTAAAGCTGTGATTAACTAATCATGACTTTAGCGCTAATCACAACTTTAAACACAGACCTATTCTGATCTCATATTTAAGCCGTATTTAACTAATCACGACGGGTTGTGTTTAAAAAGTGAAAATCGATATGACAACATTGTAAACCGGCGTCGCGCATGACGTTTTGACATTTAGTTGACTTAACGCAGATCCACTTCAAATTAATACCAAAGATGTTTTTAGTTATAAAAGAGTGTTATATGGTCATAAAGCGATATTGTGGACATAAATTCGATGAAAGGAGGGTAAAATAGTGTAATTAATCTGGACATGTGCTTTGTATTGTAGGTATTTTATATGTTTCAGAGTCAAATTATCGAAATTTATCAAGTTACAAATTGTAAGTACACGATAAAGGCTCTCAAGCTTTTAACCAGATATTTTAAGAATACGTACATAAAGCATCAAACTTAAGATTGCACGTCTTATATTTAATTATCATTCGGGAATAAATATTTAATTAAAAACAAGTCTTTTCACATATTCCTTCGTGCATTTTATATCCATTAAGTAGTTAATGCTCGCATTTAAATGCTTTTTTATAGAATAAAATACATTCCTGAACCTTCTTCCAAGCTCCTTCCTATAGTAAGACACCTGAGTGGAGATTTAAGTGGAAAAAGGTGAAGACTGTCTACGAAGAATAAATGTTGAATTGAATAAGAAAACCTAATACTTAGAAGTCGAAATTGGGCAGGAAATTTTTATTAATGAAAAAGACCTGGAAATCTTAAAAATAAAGAAGTAAGCGGAGAAAGATGGACTCGGAGTATTCAAAAAATAATTTAAAAATAGTAGTTTAAGAGTAGATACGTATAAGCACTAAGCACATAATAAAGATTAATTAATATAAGTAAGATTTAATTTAGAATGGCTTTCTTTTGTATTTACAACGTTTATTAAAATTCATACTCGTATTATAGTTTACGTTGGTGTTCTCTTTTCGAATTTGTTTGTTGATTTATTAACTTTTTTGTACAACATAAGTGTGTGAGATGCTGCTCTATGAATCTTCATTGGATAAAACTTCTTCGCACGGCAGCTTCTGCTGCTTTTCGCCTCCGTTGGAAATCCAAGTCGGTACTATTTTATGAAACCCAAAGGAACTCAACACGTTCTCAAGATGTAAAAACCTTGTGACATCGTTCAGGGAGTTTGGTTCTTGACTATATTGTATGTTAAATATTGATTACTAATTGAAGAATAAACTATTACTTGTCGAATACGATAAATAGTTAAATAAATCCTACACGTGCACTGTCAGTGTGTAGCAGCTGTGTCAACGTTTTAAAATTTTATAATTTCAAATAATTAATGATTGATTTAAAATAATTTTGTATCTACTAAATTGTAGCTGAGAACAATCCCCAAGTTAAGGTGTTAAGGACTCCTCTAAAGTCTTCTACCAACTCACAAAATGTACAGTTTGAGCTTCCCTTAGTTAAGCAGTAGCGGCTACAAAATTCGTGGTTTTTGTATACTTTTTATAAGAGGCTTTGTGATCGTAAATAGCCCTTTGAGTAAAAAAAGGACTTTAAATTTCATGAATTTCACAAATTTTACAAATAACGCATAAAATAAGTCATGTTTAACATTTAATCACGACTTTAAAGACGGTCCCTACCGTGTTTAAAAGTTATGATTAAATTTCGCATTTGTTTTATTTAATAACGCCGTGATTAGCGCTAAACATGAGATCAGAATAGGGTTATGATTAAAAGTCGTGTTTAAAAATTTAGCAACGGCGTTGCTAAAATAAACATGAGATCAGAATACGGCCCATTATTCTTTGCATAAAAGCCTGTTGCCTTTTTGCCGTAATGACATGTGGCCAAATCCGGCCAAAAGAAAACAGAATTTTTATGTTGTTGTATTAGTGGCAATAAACGTTTTTCCGGATATTCCTGTACGTAAATTTCTCCATTTATAGAGCCAGTTGTAACAAATCCTTCAATTTTTAAGCCACATGTGCATATCGCTTGGCAAATCATAAAATTTTGGGGAAATTTACTTGCCATCCAATATTTATATTTTAGAGCCACATTGTCCTTACATGTTGCAACAAAAAATTCTTGTCCAGGGATTTGGCTAAAATCAGCAACAAAAAATTTTGCCAACTTAACTTGACCCCAGAGAGGATTTTCAAGGTGGGTGTTCACAATTAGCTTAATACGAATAACTTCATTCGTTGGCATGACGCTTTTTTATCAAGATTTTACCACAAAACTTGCGCTGGAGATACTCAAGGATGTAATTTGACAGTTGTAATACATATACCAATTTTTTTTTGCAATGCCTGCCTAGATGATGAAGTTTCTTGCTGCTACTTTTTTTCTGAACCACCTCTTACTTGGTATAGCAATTAAAAAACTGTTCTTCCTCTACCTCTAACCTCCAATAAATGCCTCTGCCAAAACAGTACAGGTGTTTATTGGAGGTTAGAGGTAGAGGAAGAACAGTTTTTTTTTTTTTAAATAAAAGTATATTATCCACATTGACCGGTCATTGTTAACACTGACCGGATTTACCACATTGACTGTAACACCTATATCACAGAACAATACTATCCTGATATCGCCCTAATAATTCCTCAATTTTTTTCTATATGTTCGTTGTGGCGAGTTTGATATTTTACCTAGTTTCAAATTGCCTACACTTTATAACTAAATCGCCCAATGGTGCCACCTTTTATGCATTTGTAACACCACTAGTGGTGGAAAAAAGGTGTTGTTTATTTCCTAATTTAAATTATGAACGGCCATAAAAGTTCCTTGTCAGTACTAAGCAAAAATTTTAAACTAAACTTGGACCAATTCAAATTTTAGTGAATTCAAGTGAAAATGAAAAGTAAATGTTAGTAACGGCGGTTTAGAAAATTCAATCCATATCGTCAAATAAGTTACATGGGCGCATTCAGGGACGCTCAGCGGCTGATGCGCTAAGTTAGCAAAGTCCCTGAACAGACACACTGTGAAAAAACTTGCAGTAAGCCGCTGAAAAATTCGCTCAGCGTATAATTTGTTAGCTGACTTTGTCAGCGGTGTCAAAAAAAGGAGCGAGAAACATACAAACTTAATAATTTGAATAAAAACATATTAATTAGAGTGAGCTGGTACACATAGTCCATAATTTGAAGATCATTAGCCATAATTTCTTTAATTTTTGATTTATTACATAATAGTGAAAGTAACACCTAACCTTACAAAACAAATAACAAACTGTCAAAACAGCTTACTATCAGACGTTTCATTCAGGGAAATACCGTTTGCTGTCATTTAGCACAAGCTGACTAAATTACCGCTTAGCTAAGCAGCTGAGCGTCCCTGAATGCGCCCATATTGTGTAATCCAAAAACATTTTTCAGGTTGTTTTTAAAATCAGAGTTGAGTTTTTTAATTAAAATGTCGACTTCTCTCATGCTTCTTTTTAATTACTTGGCATTAGAATTGAGAAAGCTGGCCAATTTTTAAACGACAAAGCCTTTTATACAAGTGGAGAATAATTTAATTGTAATTTGTGTAGAGAATTCGATATCGTTATTTGTTACTTATTATCTTGACTACTCTCATACTTTCTGTCAGGAAAGGATAAAATAAATAAGTTTACGGCCCAGAGTTTATTTACAAAGATGACCTTCCACCCTTTGATACTCCCACAAAAAGCAACATTTTTCCCAATTAAAAAAAAATCTACCTGGATCATGAGTCAGGTTCTCGGTTACAGAATTTCCTTTGGATTTCAAAGACGTAAAAATATACAGGTCGTTCCATTTAAAAATCGAAAGTTGAGGCCATTGTGTTATTAAATTGTTTTATGTTTTTCTCTACCTTAAGCCTTGTAACTTTCACTTTTTCAGTTACAAAAATTAATAACAAAAAAAGGGATTACACCCTGTAGATAAAGGTTTACTTCTTTATTTCTGAGCTCTTTTTATTTTGTTTAGTACTGTTCGAAGTTCGAAGGTGTTGTTTTGGCCGAATGTATTTATTAAGTTACTTACATATTACTACTAATATTTTATTTTATGGGCCTGATTAGATCATAAATTAAACTTTCATTTTTCATTTATTTCTTCAACGGCCGTTTCGGTATTTCTGCCTTCTTCAGGATACAGAATGATTTTGTTCCTTATTTCCTAGGCTTACTGTATAATTAACATTTGAATATATGAACGAAATGGCTCGTGAAATTGTAATTCACTCGCTAACGCTCGTGAATCAAACATTTTCCACTCGCTAGAAAACTGCCACTTTTCTTTACTTGTAGAATAATCTACTATTATTTTCCTTGCCTTGTTTTAGCACTGCTAAATTTTGCATAATGGCAGTGGTAGCAATAGCAAGCATATTTAAAATATGTATGTATGTAAGTTGCATATTTCAGCACTAAAATGTATTATGTGCCCTTTAGTAACGAGCAAGGGAAAAACTACAGAAGAAGGAGTTGCAGTAGCAACATATGTGGGTAGAACTATTATTAGGAGATACAACATTATAAAATAATAGAACTATTATCAAGAAATATACCATATATAATATTATAATTATGATGTATTGGTATTTTTCTTGTTTACTAACAAATAACCGATATTTTGCATATTGATATTCTGAGATATACGATTTTACTATTGATGCGTATCAAATGAGGTTGATTGTTTAATACTTTCACTCATGACATCGTTCAACTTAAACCGAAGATGTTGAAATGTGGGGTTCATTTGTAAAATGAGAACAATTAAACGAGCTACTGTGTAAATTCCTACGTATAATTTGTTACTCGAGCTCCTGTTGAATGGTCGTATGAATATCAAACAAACCAGTATTATGCTATTTAAGTCTGAACTCTGAACTACTTCCGTATATTAAAACGACGAGAAGTGGCATACAATTGTGAGAGTTTCTCCTGTGAAGATGTTTTTTTTCAGCTTGAACTAGGTCAGTATTATAGTAGTACTTGTAAGAAGATCTGTATACACATAACAATACTGTTTATTAGGTTTATAATAAAACTTACCACGTGCCCCATTCTACCCAAGTATTTCATTTTTTCTTGTACGGCTGCTATTTGTTTTAGATACCACTCCCTCGCCTTTTCGATGCCACTCAGACCTTGCATGAGGACGTCTTTTTCTTGTTCGATTTGTTTCATACGTTTTAACATGTTATAGTCTATGCCGTTTTGAAGCGTGTGCCTACGCGGTTCTCTTCTTCGTACGTTGGCCTTTTTCTGATACATTCCCGTGACCGGCATGTCCGTTTGAGGCGCCGCTTTACCATCACCCATACTTCTGCCCGTTCTCGGTACACCCGCGTACTGCTGCGTTCTTTTATCGGTTTTTATGTCCTGATCGTTCATCATTAATCCGATCTGCCAATTTTGTAGAGCCGTTCTTATTTCAGCTCTGTCTATGTTACTCGAGGGCAGTACACCTCGTTCTAGCACAACGGCAGAACGGGGCGGTTTAGGTGGACCATAAAGCATGGGTTTGTTTATGTTTGGAACAGGTTTTTCAAAGTTGTGAATATCAACGGACTCTTGCTGTTCTTTATTCTTACGTTCTGAAAGTAATTGCGGCATGCTAATTGTCCTTTGCTGGGAGATTATGTTATTAGGTCGAATTGCGGCCGTATTCGTCCAAGCTGGTGGTTTCTGGGGACAATCTAGGTCCAGTAAAGGCGCGGATGGTGGACGGTTATTAGACTGTACACCCACGTCCGCCGCCCGCTGTTTTAACGGATTCTGATTTCGTTGTTCGACTTGGTTTCTTAACAGGCAAATTTTAAGACCGGCACAGAATCTCTCGAAGGACAGCATGCCATTTGGGGGTGTTACTTTACGTAAACTTTCTATGACCCCTTTTGGTAACCCTTTGGAACCGTCATCTTGCCATCTGTTCTCGATGTCAGCGAAATTTACGAAACCCGTCCTTTTGTCGTCCATTATATCGAAAAGGGTTCGCATAGCAGTCACAAACTGTTTAGGGAGACTATCCAGGGTTGATGACTGCAAGGGCGAAGTCATGTTTGTGTTTACACAGAGCACAATGACACCTGCACCCGCGAAATGCACGGCCGCACTCGCTTACTAACGCGGCTTCTGCGGTCTGAACAACTTTGCGGACAGAGAAACGTGGCCAGGTATATACACTCTGATACCTCCTCTCAGGTATGCCGTGGTGACGGCAACCGCACACCTCTACGACCGACCTTGGCTTCTAACAGAAAATCTGGCTTTAATTTTAAATGTGTTTTAATTTAATACCATAGGAAACCTTTAACTGATGGAGATGAAATAGGCGAGATGTACTACAATCTATATACTTAAAGTATAAAAGGAAAAGTTGCTTAATTTGTTAGGTTTTTTAAATATCCTGAAAAAAGTACAAAACAAAAAGTTGTTTTAGATTAATTTAATTTAATTATTATGAAGTTTGGAATAAATTAGGTAAAATTGAAAGCATTAATTTGTGGGTCAATTTTCTTTTGAAAAAACGTTTTGGTTTATAATAATTCACTTGCTTCTACAGCAATTTGTTGTTCCACTAAGAACGTCATCATATTTTTTAAATAGCAACCCCTTCTTTGCACACTTTATATCCTCTTTTCAACGATGTACTTTTTTGTATAGGTTACATAAGACTTTCGAGAAAAAAAATAAAGAATCGGTACATTTTTGGATCACCTCAAAATGATTACAAAACAAAATTAAAATATCTAGCAATAATTTTGAACTAAAAGTTGTTTAGTTAAAAAAGTAAAAAATGATGTTCATTAAAAGTAAAATAAAAGGTTTCTTATAAAAATATCGATAGCAAAATATCACTCAGCTGTTCGTTTATGAGTTGAAATAAGCATCAGTTTTCATGGATTTTGAAAACCGTTAACCTTAGGCTGCTCTGCAGAAAAAAAGTGTTATGTATATCTAAAAGCCATAAGCTACATACAGCCCTAATAAATAAGGCTTGCTTCCCCAAGAAACATTTAAATCCTCCTAAATTGTATTGTAACGATTTTAAAACATTTGTTTAAAACTTCGATCCGTGGTGTGAACTAAATATTTATTAACAAATTTAAACAACGTAATAAGTAATGCGAAAACACTAATTTATTTACACAGTTTATTTATTTTCACACACTTGTATTATTCTGCGCACATTCATTTATATTCACGTATTCGGTCTTGGTCGCCACTGGTAGTCTGATTGCTCGTTAATGAAACGCGTCTTATATACCAACTGGGCCTTCGAATCCAATCCAGAATGCACCGGAGTACTCGACATCTTTCCAGACGATGACGTGTATCGAACAGTCGAGATACACTTGTGAGCTTCTGTCGTCAGATGACGCATACGACTGAAATCGTTTGCGCGTCTCGTTACAATATGATACACGAAATTTTATGAGTATTTAAAGATGAGGATGATAACTGATAAGTCAACAATAACTATAGAATGCTTACCAATTTTGGGAATTATTCACATGGTCCACACTATAAAATTAAAAAGAAAAAGTGAAAAAAACATAGAACCCAAATTGAATGTACATTTATTTCACTAAGCACAATTCATACAAATCAAATACTTTGGAGTGTAATCTAAAACCTGAAATCAAATCAAGGAAAGCTTTTCCCTTCACAATTTTTGAGACTATTCTCAGGCCCAACGTAAACCTCTTGTGCTTCACTTTTCGTTTGATATTGTCCATCAACAGCTACAACCCTAAATTCATAAAATTGATTAAGCTTAAGGTTAGGTATTGTTATGTGAAGCGTATCAAATTCGGATTCTGATATTTCTGTAGAATTTATTTCTCGTTTACTATTATATTGTACGAAAAAGTGACTTCCGGGGTTTCCTCGGAACGAAGGCAACCATGTAACTTTAATTCTGTATTCACTGCCATTGAAATATACTTGGTAGTTAAAATTAGGGATTGCAGGTACGTTCGAATTTATGTCTTTCAATTCATAATCTTTGCAGGATCTAAAACCAATATTTAAAAAAATTAACATAAACAAAATACTCTACTACGCAATATAGGCATTTTAACCTGAGTTACTTATAACCAAAAATGCACTTCTGTGGAGGTACGACCGATCAAAGCAAGTAAAAATTTACTTACGCTTTTGAAGTACCAGATCTAGTTTTGGCACTAACACATATACGGTACTTTATGTTAGGAACGAATCCAGTTACTTTCGTTTGCTGTTCATCAGCGCTACATAGTGCTGTTTTTATTACAGAACTTACATTCAACTCATTAACAGTTGCAAAGGTAGTATAATACCCAGTAAGAGCACCATTAGTGTGGTGTGGTTTTTCCCACTGTAGATAGAAAGCAGAAGACCCTAATTGGTGTACCTCCAATGAAATTACTGGATCAGGTACTGAAATAAAATATTTTTTAACTTTGCTGTGATAAGCCTTTAAAATCCTATGAAGGAGAGTAGTTACGATGGATGAACAGGATGTTGGAAGGAAGCCCACTCAAAAAAAGCGAGTTCAGAAACACTGGAAAAAACGGCTTAACAAGGAGAACGTGGCTAAACATATTACGTAAGAAGGGCCGAGGCAAATTGAATGTACATAAATTCATAGCCATAGCAAAGGGGAAAATATGAAGAAGTTATAGGGAAATTCGCAAATTTTTCTCACAATTGATAAATAATAGGACCTTTACCTCCTTCGGGCATTCGGAACGACAAAACTGAACTTAATGGACCTTTGTATTTCATGTTGACAACGTAAACTTGAACGTAATTAATAAGGCACGGAGCAAATCCTTCAAGTGTAACGTTTAACGATTTTGCTTCTCGTTTAATCGATGATCTAGAAATAAAAACTTCCTTGAAACCAATTTCACTTTCTTTCCAAATTTTAACAACGTATCCTAGAAAATGTCCTCTGACATATGCGGTTGTTATTTGGTCCCAACTAAGTGCTACCGATACTGGTGATACTACTGAGACTAGAGCTAAATTTGCCGGAGCTCGAAGCGGTACTAAAAAAGTTTAACGCAGCTATGAGAATAATTAAAACGTTTATTGGGTTCGTACCATTTTCACCGTAGTAATTCACAACTTCATGTGCTGCCACATTAGCCTTGCCTAATTCATTTTCAGCAGTAACTCTGATCACATATTTTTGATACGCAGGTTGTTCATCGGTAACAAAATAATTTTGTTTCCAGTTAAATATCGATACTTCACGAAATTTTAAACCTTCTGCTTTCCAGTATACTTTGTAATGGAATCGTGGACCGTTATGTTCTATTTGAGACATTTTCTGAATAAACACAATTATTATTTACTTAAGTATGTCAGATCGACACTTAAAGGAACTTACCGTCCAACTAATCATCAAATAATTTGCTTTAGTGCAGCCCGCAGTTACATTACTGGGGCTTTTGTAAGGTACATCTGGACTTGATAGGCACGATATAGAAGGTAAAGAAGGTTTAGAAGGACCATGTTTATTCCATGCTATTACTCGAAAGGTATAATTTGCCCATGGGCTAGTGGAAACCTGCGTAAAGTAAAATAAAATAATAAAAACAAATAGGAGAATAAGGAAGCAAAATATTAATTATGGGGGACTTGAATGATCAAGTAGGAAACCATAATATTAAAGCAGTGATAATCTAGGAAAAAAGTAGAAGAGATCAAAAGAATAACGGAAAAACCTAGTTATAAGCAGTAAAAAATTCAAGTACACAAAAATGAAGCGTAGTAGAATTGAAGGGACGTTGATAAATTATTTTGTGGTATGAACTTACTACTACTGCCCACCTTCATAAATTTGCTTTCTTTAGACCTAAAAATAGTTCTTGTTCCGTTGTGAATCTTTGTTCTTATACTTTAACTTCATATGAACCCTCATTATTATGCAAAGGTCATAACTTTCCCGTAGCTGATTATGGCACTGTCCATTACATCTTGTTTGAAAAATCATCAATCATTGCCATCTCTCTTCATTTCTCCAACAGGGAAATCCGCAAAGCTATTGAAATCACCAATACCCCTAGCAACTTGAATTGTGACGCTGGTTATCATCTGTCATCTCGAAGTCTGTCATCGCTAATGGCTCCACCCCCTCCACTCCTGACAAATCGTCATCTTGATACGCTTGACCGGTTACAACCGGTATAAAGTCGTTCCTTTTTTCTGCCAGATCTTATGCAGAAGAGACGTGCCTAGAGATTCATCTTAACAACGTGTTCAGTGTTCAGTCCAGGGCCCAGCGCCAGGTTGGTTGAGATTTTTGGTTGCTTTCATAATCCGGCAGTTTGCTTCTAAACCAGGCTTTATAAAGCCTTGAGAATTCCTTAAGTCGAATGTCGTACAGGCTTTTTCAAGCCTACAGAATTCCTAAATGTCGAACGATGACCTCTATTGACGAGGAATCGTTGAGCTACCTGCCCCTTGCGGAAGTCCGGAAGCGGAAGCGGAAGGTGCTCGCGGTCAAACGTCAGAAGGAGACCGATCGCATCGCCGCAGAAGAAGGAGCCATGGACGCCGAGGAAGTAGCTGCAGCAGCCGAAGCCGCCCTCACCGAAGATGCCACTGCAGACGACGATTTCCAGCCTCCGAAGAAGAGCTCCACCTCCAACAGGTTGTCCCCTCTTCCTCCCGATGTCAACCTTGACATTCAAACCCCCGAAACCGCCCGCGTTCCTCCCATAATTGGGTAGCGATTTCCGCTGAACTTCGCTCCCGACACCTAAACTTTACCAAGGCTAAGACCGTCGCCGACGGAATTGGCTTATCTCCTACCAGCGTCGAATATTACCGCGGTATTACCGCATTCTTCACGCAACAAAACCTACCTTTCCATACCTAAGCCTTGGTAGAGGCAAAACCTTTGAAAGTGGTGCTCCGAGGTATCCTGGAGCCAATCCATGTCGCCGATGTGAAACAAGATCTTGAAAGCCAGGGATTTATCGTGATCTCTGTGACCAGGATCCCCATGCCGCTGGTTTTGGCCAACCTGACCAAATCGAGCAAGGCCAAGGAGATTTTCCAGGCCAAGACTGTCCTGTCGCTCAGAATCATGGTAGAGTCGCCGCGAACACGAACCCAGATAGGACAGTGTCATCTCTGCCAGAAGTTCGGCCACTCCCAGAGATGCTGCCACGCCGCTCCCAGATGTGTGAAGTGTGCAGCGGATCAGCACACCTGGGAGTGCAAGAAGCCAAGGGAGAACTTTAGGACCCTCATAGACCGAGACGAAGAGGATCATCACCGTCAGAAGTGGAAGTTTCTACTCGTCCCCGCCAGCTTGAGGGGACATCTGTAAGAACCGGCTCAGACAACATCATCAAAAACTTCCAAACGCCAAGTAGAAGAGCCAGAGATGAAGGAGGTGTGAGACTTAGTCTCGGTACTCCGTTAGCATAGACCAGTGGTTCCTAAAGTGTGTTCCGTGGAACCCTGGGGTTCCATGAAATAATTTTAGGGTTCTGTGAGTCAAATTTTCAGAAAATATTGAAGTTTAAAACATCTATATTCTTCTCATTAATCTTTCATTTCATAAAGTTTTGGTATAGGTATAATAATTATTTTATTTTGTATTTTGTATAATTTGAATTTTGTATAATAATTTATTGCAACTCTTATGCATCATACGTACGAGGTGGTATCAAAAAATTCCCGAGGGAGCTCTGTAGCGTACCAACAGATGACAGCACAGGGCTGCGGGCGCATGACCAACTGCATCTATATACTCCAAGGCCCTCTGAATTAATATTACATATAAGGCCTGCCCACTTTATTTAGCCAAGACGCAATTACAAAGGACGATGGCGCCATTTGCGGTGAACTATACATTTTTTAAGGGAGAAATGTATAGTTCACCTCAAATGGTGCCATCGGCATTTCAAATTGCGTCTTGGTTAAATAAAGTGAGCAGGCCTTACCTATATGTAATATTAATTCAGCGGGCCTTGATATACTTTATAACGGCCAGTCCACTCCGATTAGCCAAGACGCAATTCAGAACGGACGATGGCGCCATTTTAGGTGAACTATACATTTTTCCCTTTAGTTAAGTATTATTTTTTGACCACGCCTCGTATTACCTCCTGAATTCTTGCCTATGCACTTACATTATGTGACGTAACGTATGATTCTACGTCACTATAAACAATTTTCCAAATGGCAGGTGTAAATTCTGTACTTGACTGAATTTCGTAACGTAAAATTGGTGCACTAAAATCTTCCATGGACGTCCAAAATATCGTGGCAGATTTTGGATGGCAGCGAGTTTGCATGATGGTTGGTGCAAGAGGAACCTCTGTAAGACAAGTTAGATTATTACACTTCTTTTTGATTTTATGTAGGTACTGAGGGTGGGTTGCACAAAAGTTTTGTTAAGTTAATGAATGAGCATCGTTGTTTGTTTTTTTTTGCTAATGTCTTATTTGCCATACATATTTAAATTTTGACTCGATTTTGTTCATTTTAACGAAGGTGTTAAGTCACGTTTGTGCAACCCGCTCTGAGAAACGCAAATCACTTACCCTCTGCTGCATTTAACATGCACGTTTTCAACAAAATGAATATCAAAGTGAAAATCGAAGACATTTCTAGGATATGTGCAAGGGAAACTGAATTTAAAGCTATAAATTGGCGGCATTGCAGGTATTTTAATAAATGAGTCGTTAAAAGTTGATTGGGCAATATATTTCAATTGCTATTTTTTAACTGCCCTTTAAAAATTTATTGTTAGTTTCTTTGTAAACGTTTTTAAATTCCAAATAAATCATAAAGGTAGAATTTCTAAGATATTAAATTTTTAGTCCTTCAAAATGTAAGAGAAAAGCTACAATTTTTGATAACATGTGTGCAATATCAGCTTAGCCTTGCATACGAGAAAACCAGTTAGAATATTGTTGGCCCACCATTTTAGTTTTCCCCTTTTTTAATCATTGAATTCAAAGCGCAGAACGTATCGGGTGATCCACAAAATTTAAAATTTGTCTTCAGAGTGTGGTGTGGAAGAAAGAGATAGGTATACAAGTCATGTCGCATATTGTTTCAGTACATTACATAGGCTTAATTTTAAGTGACTTTAAGACCAGTCAAACTGTACTATTACACTACCAATGTCTTTAAAAGTTCTAATAAATGTTTCTAATATTAAATATGTCCTTATTTTCATATCAAGCTGTAAATGTTTATGTCCCAAAACTTTTCCGTACAGGCTTTATTATATTTAAGAAATAAAATCTGCATGTATGCGTTGTAAATTTATGTCAATAAATTTTTGTCCTTTTTGTAACCATTCAAAAACTGAAATCCATTATGGGACACCCGTTATTTGTAACAAATACTTTTTTTGGGTAGAAATGGAAAAGAAAGATCGTAAGAAAATAAATGATGTTAGAGTAAAAAGGCAATTTGAAATAGGAAGCTATTATCTCTTTTAGAAGCAAGAAACTAAAAATAAAAATAAAAAGAAGGCAGAGCTTACAGAAACTGTTGAATATACAATGAAAATAAGCTTCAAGAGGAGGCGAGAAAAGAATTGGAAAAAAGGGGACACATGCTGCATGATGCTGTCAGATAATCTGAAGATGATGTGGAATAGTTTCAAGGAAACAATATTTTAGACAGCAAGCAAAGTTTGTAGAAAAACAAAAAGACTTAACAAAAGAAAACAAACGCCGTGGTGGAGCGAGGAAATCAAGGAGAAAAAAAAAACTAAAAAAGTGGCAATGGCATAAATATCTGTCCACAAGAACAAATGAGGATTATAATGATTACCAGAAACAAAGAAGAAAGGTGAAGGAATCTTGAGAAAAATTTGGAGAAAATCTAAAAAAAGGAGGTGACGGAAATGGAGAGAAGTTATTTACAATGCTGAAAGGTCCTAGAAAGGAAAAAGGGCCAGATATACATTAGATCAAGGACAATAAGGGCAAAGTGCTAAAGAGTAAAGAGGAGATAAAAGAAAGATGGAAAGAGCATTTTTGTGAAGTGCTAAAGGGTACGGATGAATGGATGAGAACATCGGGATTTGTAAAGAGGAAATAACAAAAGAAGAGTTGAGAGAAGCATTTAAGATGTCAAAAAATGGAAAGGCGGCCAGCAGATGAAGTAAAACTGGTAATGTTACAGAAGGGAGGAAGGGGAAACAGTACTAAGAAAAATAGGATATGGCACAGGTCTCCAAATATAGGTTTGCCGACACTCCTTAGATCTCCAAGAAAGTGGTGGGGACTCGTCATTTCAGGCTTGACTCTCATACAGCAAACTTAGCATTTTGTACACTCGACGTGGAACGTTTTGCATAAAAATTTTGGGATTTATGTTTCTAATAGTTAATATGTTTCGCATTTATAAGAAAGTGAGTACTGAGCTAACTTAGCTAATTTGTAAATGTTTTAAAGCCCTGCATTAATTCGTTCCAAAGAATAAGAAGAGCCTGCCCATTCATGACTGCGGTTATGAAGTGTACTTGAAAACACGTTGTGCGCCTGAGAAGAATTGGGTATCTTTTTCTAACATTTACCTGTCTTGTTTCCCCATCTGCGCATTCATCGGCAAACTTATATTTGGAGACCTGTATACTGAAACAATAGCGTATATATGGGAAACAGCGATTATAATCCTCTTACGTAAACGTGGGGATAAAATGGATTGTTAAAATTATAGGGGTATTTCATTATTAAGCGTTGTAAGTAAAGTTTACGAAAGGATCTTGGAAAGGAGGCTTAGGAAATTAATAGATTCAACGATGGATGACATACAAGCTGGTTTTAGAAAAGGAAGAAATGCGCAGGAATAGATATTTACAGTTCCGCAAATTACCGAAATTATGAAATATGGCAAATTTTAAAAAGGAGAGGGATACCACGAGATTTGATTGCTCACTGCAGAGTATTTATAGACGAACAAATAATGGTAAGGACGCAATATTGTAACACAAGTGAATTCGTAAAAAAAATTGAGTCAGGCAGGGTAGCATACTGAGTCCACTGTTGATAATAGTTATGGATGAAGTAACGAAAGCCGTGACGACAAGAACGAAGGAGTTGGTGGTAGGATACAGAAAATTGGAACCAATCATGGTAAAAGAATTTATGTACTCTGACGATTCTATTTTATGTGCACCTACTTCCTACTTCGAAAAACAGGAAAACCTAAGGGTACGGAAAAATGAATTGGAAAAATATGATATGAAGATTAACACAAAGAAAACTAAAATTTTGGTAATTGGTAGAGAAGAGCGGAAAATAAAGCTGACTATAGGAAATGAGAATATACAGCAAGTAAGGAACATAAAGTACTTAGGCTTGATGGTAGAAAAATAAAAGAAGTTGGATATAGAGATAAACAGCAGAATAAGCAATACCAACATCTATTTTGCCCTACTAAAGTCATTCATAAGCAAGAGAGAAGCAAGCAGGAAAACAAAGGTAAAGGACTACAGCACAGTGGTTGCACCAATTCTAATTTACGGTACAGAGTCGTGGAATTTAACAGAGAGACACAAAAGTATATTGAGAGTATGCAAAATGAAGTTTTTGGGGAGAATATTGGTGATTTTCAAAATGGATAGAATAAGAAATGAAACAATTAGAGAAACACTGGGAGTAGAAGCATTGGAAGTCTTAACAGAAAAGAAACAGTTAAGTTGGTGGGGACGTATGGTCAGAATGTCAGAAAGAAGTATCGTAAAGAAAATATGGGAATCTAAAGTTAAAAAAGGGAAGGGGATGCCCTACAAAAACATGAGATGACTAGATGTCTAAGGTGCTAGTGAAAAGAAATAGTGAGGTGGCAAAAGACACGAAGAAGTGGAAAGAGTTTTGTAGAAAAAGGACCAAATTCTATACACTGAAAGGCAGTAGAGGGCCGGGTAAGTAAGTAAGTAAGTAATACAAGTTGTTTGAAAAATTACTAAAACCTGCTTACAAAAGTTAACACTTTAAAGACAGCTAACGTCAAAAATCCAGTAAAAACACAACAAATAATACGTATTTCGGTATTTACACTGATGATGGCAACTTAGTTGCCGAACTATCTTTATTAATTAATTTGTGTGGCTTTGGTGTTTGGTATTGACCCAAACCACAGGCTCTGTTCCTTGGGTTAACTTTCTTCTTCTTTTTCAGACATCAATCCGTGTTTGTATCTAGTCCTTCCTTAGCCTTTTCCAATTGTCGTGATCTCTTGCTGCCCTTCACCACGTCTTGCCCGCCGCTTTTACTATATCATTGGCCCATCTAAATATTGGGCGCCCCACACTGCGCCTTTCCGTTCTCGGTGTCTAGTCTAGCAGCCTTCTTGACCACCTTTCATATCCTGCTCTTGACACGTGGATTACCTTTAAAGCTATAAAAATGAGTCACATTATATTCAACATAAACTTTATTAAGGAAAACGTTTACTAAATATTAAACTTAAACAGAAACCAATTTGTTGTTAATATCAGGATATTTTTGATAATGTTAAGAATCTGCTTTGTAAGGACGCGACTGCAGATGACTACTTTTTACAGTTTCTTCGTTTTCTACCACTCTTGCTTTATCCAACTGAATCCATGATTTTGTGATTTCATTACATTTTGGTAAAACTGATATTTTCTAGGAGTTAAGTTTGCATTCATGTAGCTTTACGTTATTTCTAATCTTGCTATAATTGTAGACTTACCTTGTGCTTAAGTCGAAAACTTTCTGGAACTGTTCTGTGCTATTGTGCTGTGCCTATTCGCCTTCCGCGTTATTGCCATCAATGACCAGATGCTGCAAAAGGGGATGCCGCAGAGTTCTTATAAACGAAGAAGCCACATCAATGACCAGAAGAAGGTATTACATAATGTTTGTTGGAAGGTCAACGAACGTCATTTGAAGGTCGCTTTATAATTTTCAAAAAACCATTTAGGTACCAACAATGCCTAGTTGTAATTCGGTATTTAATTTGTTTTCATAATAGAATCGGAGTAAAACTTTTTTGGGATTTCTAGCATGTATATTTTTCTTTTGATGTTGGAAAAAAGTGTCTATACTTCTAATTTTTAAACGTTTTCCCTTTTATTTTTTCCTAAATTTGAAGTGTATTTTACTTATTTTCTTACGAATAAAAGAAAATGAAAATACAGGAAGATTGTGCGTATTTCTTTTTATAAAGAAATAACTAAGTTATATATATTTCAATATAAATCAATTTATTATACAATAGAATTGGATATAAACTATATTAAACTATAACAATATTTACATAGCGAAATATTACAAAAAAGTATATCAATAAATAATTAACTCAGTTTAGGTAGGTTTTTGTATTTATATCAAGAAATTGGACGTAGCTGGCCTGCAGCTTTAGGTCTCTCGAAAGGATAACTCTCTACCTCTTAGCAATTAGATTCAGATTCAGTCCTTGGGGAACCCAATTGTTGTAGGATTCGCTGCTCGATTTGCTAAAACATAAATTCCATGTAAGCAACTTTGAAATGCCATATTTACGCATAATCCACCGTTTAAATACACCAAAAAACCACTAAAATCAGAAAGCATCCGATACATAGAAAATGACACTAAAGGACTACGTGGATTATAAGGAAATTTTATGAGCTCGCGAGTTTATGGAATGCTGAATGATAAAAGCAGAGGAAAGCATTGTGAAATCATGAAATTCAATCTGTGATCCTTGCGATCCTCGTGAATTTTTTAAGAAAACAAAATGAGTAAACTACAGATAGGACTACCTTTTGTAAGAATCTATCGCTACTTCTAATGAACGAAGTTGAAAAACTACGATGATGAATGAAGTTAAAAGCGCAGTTTTTATACAATATTTATTCTACTTCTATTTAGTATTTCAGGAAATGAAGGTCTTTAATTTTAATGATTTTTAGCACACTTAACCCTGACAATTAGCTATTTGAATACACTTGATTTTGGTTTTTGTTTAATACACACATTTCCCAAATTTTTAAACAAAATCTGTGATTATTAATTTTTTCTTGTTGTAATGTCATTAGTTAAGGATAATTTGATTTAATTTTGAATTTAAAACCTTTTTTCTTTAATTAAAGTACTGCAGTAGGAGTAAAGAGCAGTATACTGCTCTTTTGTATGAGCAAAAAGTAAATTAAAAAGAGTTGGCTATGGAATTTTGAACTCATGTGTATTTTAAAACAAAACACAACTGTCACTGTCACTGTCAAAGAAGCGTGACTGTTTTGTTTAATTTTACAGTTAATTTCATGGCCAACCCTTATGAATTTTCTTTTAGTTTAGCTCATACTATATTTTTAATGATATCTAACTGGACATCGCGAACCACATTTTTAGAATAAAATACAAAAGTTTTGGGGCGTAATTTGCAGAACTTTAGATATTATTAATGAAAGCTCATTACTTTGATCTAGAAATAAAATAAGCAGTTCTGCAATGAAGACAATACAGTTCATTCCAAGTTATTTGTTTAAATTTTCAACAAGCAACCTTTTTAACGGTTTCATTTGATTGTAATTTAGAAATAGGCATTGTCTACTGTTTGAAATGCACCCCCCAAGTAATTAATCAATCCCATCGAATTCTGTGGAACGCCTAAAGTTGGTTAAATAGTGCTTTATCCGATGGTACACGCCCTGGACTTTACGACGTACGCAAGGCTCCCTTGGGGAATGCCGAATGCTATTCCGCTAGTATGACGTAGGTACATCCTCGACTTAGCATCAGGACTACCTTTGATGTTTTCAAAAATTGATGTACGCATGTTTTTTTGAGTGTTATGTTGATGCCTTTAAACAGGGCCAAGCAACGTCTGTTTTAATAAAATTTAAAAGTTTTGGACAGAATGTTAGTAATACAAACAAAGCTTTTGGGAATAATTGTTGTAAATGTTACCGAAGATAATGTTTTTATTACAAGAAACTTCCAGAAGGGTCCATAACTGATAAGAAAAGCAGTGTTATACACAGACATCACGAGTTTATTAGAATTTTAAGACCTACTCGTTGAGGAAATGTTAAATGGCAAACTAACAGTTTCTGTTGTTGATTTTGCATTTAGTTCTCAGTGATTTACTTCTACTACTACTAAATTGGTTATAAACAATAAAAATGTAACATAATCGTATTTTGAAGGTGGCCAGTTTTAAATCCGATTTACACTTTAATTAAAACAAACACGATTTGCATTTTAATTGAATTTGCTTGAAAATAATGCTGTCGAAGTGAATAATGGTTTTAAATGCATCGACTTTTGAAAATGATTATTTTGTACATAGACCTATTGATCACTTAGAAAGACGGACGTACCCTTATTGTTTCGATAATTTTGCAAGTGGGACTGAATAGTAACAAGGTTTCATGTTATCTGAAAAACAATCCATTTTTTGAATTCCTGTTAAGATATTCTGTTTAGTTGAATTAACTGACTTTTTTACACAGGTAAAAAATAACGAAGGTGAAACCCGAGTAATATACTGTATAAAAAAATCACGAAGGCTAAGCCTGAGTGATATTCTGTCTACAAAAAGTAGGAAGGCGAAACCAGAGTGCTATTTTGTTTACTCAAATTAATTATTAGAATTAACAGATTATTTCAGATAGGTAAAAAATCACGAAGATGAAGCCTGAGTGATATTCTGTCTAAAAAAAATCACGAAGGCTAAGCCCGAGTGATATTCTGTCCACAAAAAGCACGAAGGTGAAACCCAAGTGATATTCTGTCTATTTGAATTATAGAATTATTATAGAATTGACTGATTTCCTCAGATAGGTAAAAAATCACAAAGGCGAAGTCTGAGTAATATTCTGCATGAAAAAATCACAAAGGCGAAACTTGGGTGATATTCTGTCTCTTTGAAGTAATTATTGAATTATTTTAGAATTAACTGACTTTTTTAGCAGACGAAGCCCGAGTGATATTCTATCTAAAAAAATCACGAAGGCAAAGCCTGAGTAATATTCTGTCTCAAAAAAATCATGAAGACGAAATCCGAGTAATATTCCGTCTATTTGAATTATTTTAGCATTATAACTAATTTTTTTAGATAAGTAAAAAATTACGAACACAAAACCCGAATGATATTCTGTCTAAAAAATCAGGAAGGCGAATCAGGGGCGATATTCTGTCTATTTGAATTAATTATAAGATTATTATAGAATTGATTGATTTTTTAGACAGGTAAAAAATCACGAAGACCAAACCTGAATGATGTTCTGTCTAAACAAAATCACGAAGGCTAAGTCCGAGTGATACTCTGTCTAAGAGGACTACGAAGGCTAAGCCTGAGTGATATTCGGTCTAAAAAAAATACGAAGGCAAAGCCCGAGTGGTACTCTGTCTGAAAGAATCAAATAGGCAGAATATCATTCGGGCTTCGCCTTCGTGATTTTTTACCTGTCAAACTGACACATTCTCTATTGCTATGCAACACCTTTTCGTAATATAGCCGACAATTTCAGGCCTCTTATAGTATTACTACAGAATATTTTATTTGTGGAAAGAATAAGTGAAAAGCTATGTGAGAAGCATGTAATTATTTGAGAATTAATTGACACTAACAAAACGTTTTCCGAATTGGAACCGTGTCATTATTGAGACAGAAGAACTCAACGTTTCGCCCACTTTTTTAAGGGGCTTCTTCAAGAGGCCAGAGGCCAGAGGCGAAACTCTGTTAGCAAGGGCAGAAGGGTAACGGTAACTCACCTTGTCAACCAAGCCAGAAGTGAAACCCTTCTGAAGGCCTCTGGTTAGGTTGACAAGTTGAGTTACCGTTACCCTTCTGCCTGATGCTAAAAGAGTTTCGCCTCTGGCGTGGTTGACACTCCTGAAGAAGCCCCTTAAAAAAGTAGGCGAAACGTTGAGTTCTTCTGTCTCAACAATGACACGGTTCTAATCCGGAAAACGTTTTGTTAATACTTCGAATTCATTAATTGACACGTCAGATTTTCGTCTTTTTTATGGCCAATACGTAATATAAAGTAGCAATGATCGTTTCATGTTGTCTGTCTGAAACATTCGAAAAAATTGTCCAAAGTGGTAAATGAGCATCGATCCGAGAGTGTAGATCACGAGACTGATAATAACTCAAAGTGTGTATGTTTCTATGTGAGTTTGTCTGTTTGTCTGTCTGTCTATCACACCTTTGAGGCCAACTTTTTAATTTGCAATGCCTTTAAAAAGGCGAATTTTTTAAAACATTAAATAAGTGTTAGAATTAATGTTAGTGGATGAATTGTTAGCAGTTGCTTTGTTAGTTTTTGCAGTTACCAGCACCAGCCCTTCATCTTACCCTTTGAATCTCTTTGTTGCGCTGGTGCCGAGCAAGCAGCTCAAGCTCGGAGAGGTATGCTAAGCTCTCTGACTTTACAATAGCGCCTTCCAGTTCGGGACACAATTTGGGAAGGCCTTGCTGTTTCTTCTTGCGTAGTATTGATTTGACGTTCCAAACGGCTCCCGCTCCAGAGGATGTCCTTCGGACCACTTTATTGTCGAGGTTTTTGTTAATATTGTTGGTGTTGGTGATTTTACTAAAAGACTTATCGTCCGCGGGACTGGCTTTATAATTGTTATTCTCTAAATCTTTTTCGTTAAGATGTGTGGAATGGATGATTGAGGAAGTTTTATCGACCGGTTCGTTTGTTCCGGAAATGTTGACTAGCGTGACTGATTTGCCTTTGGATCTCAGGGTGTCTTGGGAATAAAGTGAAATAACGGCCGTGGATTTTGTGTTATGGATGGAATATGATAGTGTCTTGCCTAAATCGTTATTGCTGCCGTTAACTGAGGACGCGGTTGACCAGTTAGGGGTATGAGAACTACTTTTTTGTGTTGGTGAACTATACCCCGAGGTGCTTTGGGAATCACAATGAACAACAACACGGGCACCCTTACCGTGCATCGACGGCTTGAAAGTACACAGTTCTGGATGGCACTCGGTTATAGGAGATGTTAATTCCGCCAGCGAACCTACTGCACTCAGCGTCTTTTCGCTGTCACTGGCGTCGTTGCTTCTCCATACGGCCATAGGTCGAACCTCCTTCCCCTCCGACTTCGGCTCCGAAGGCGTCTCTATGGTGTTAGGACTTTCTAAGTCTTGTATTAATTGTAACGCTGCTTCTAGTTCTTTGGAAAATTCTGCGTCGCTGTTTTTACCGTCAGTGCGTGACGACTCGTGTCTGCTACTGCTTTTCGAGTTCGTCTGCGTTTTCTCCGAAGCCGTCGTGCTATCGCTTGTGCTTTGTGGAGACGTCACATCGGATCCCTTTTTACTAACTATCGCCTTTTGGAGTTCCTTCATTAGCGACGCATACTGTACCTTCTCGCCCTGCGGGGTGATCGCCTCCACCCGCCGGAACATAGCCTGCTGCGGCGATTGATACTGAGAATCGTCTTCCTCTTTGTTACTGAGGGCCGAATTTAATCTCGAACGGTAAACGGAAGCCTCTGTTAGCCTTTCTAAACACTCGTAAATCGGAGGATTACTGGTGCTATTTATGTTTAAGCTAATCTGGGAGGAACTCGCCGATAAAACAGCCGGGGAAGCGCAGCGAGAAAAGCTCTTCATGTAATTTAATTTTCTATCACTATTGCTTGTGCTATCATCTGAAGCTTCTTCGATTTGCACAACGGGGTTGCCTATGACGTGTGTGGTCGTTTCCTTCGGGGGTTTGTTCTTTTCTGGTTCGATTTCCGGTTGCACGGGAGAACTTTTCGGGGTCCCGTTTTGGGATAGCTTTAAATACGGCGAATTCGTGTGATTAGAACAACTACCGTTTTCGGCATCGAACACCCAACTTTGTGCGTACGCGTTGTATGCGCTGTAAGGTTTGGACGACTTTGGCTGCAAATGTGATTGATATGAATAGCTATTGAGTTACTGTACCACTTTACACGATGTTATGTAAAAGTTGCATCACTTACCCTGGGGATAATGTATTCAATATCTGAAACCTGCTCGTGTGAACGCCGCAGTTTCTTTGTGTTTTGCTTCTTCGTCGTATGCATTGAACAAAATGCTAGTTGACTGTCGAGGAAGGAAATTATAATTACCACGGCTACCGCTACCCGCGTTGCGAAACAGGCTGAAATTAAATTTAAATAATAGAACAACACATTCGCGTCTAATGCAGGTGTTTAAATAGTTATTACCGTAGTGGATGAGCGTTTGGTAAGGGCGGTTTGCCAACAGTTTGGGAAAATCTGCCCAATACAAGCACCACTCGGTTAGGACGGCATTGGCGGCATTTACAGCGAGAATGGAAACGGCCATGTACAAAAGCACCTCCTGCCGACGAGGAGATAACTGCCCGAAACACGCCACCATCCCTGCTGCTATGCCTATCACCACATTCTGAAACAAAATTGAAAGACACTCTTTATATCGTACGTATTGCACTTCAAGGCGAAGAACTGGAGAGGAAATTGGAATTTCTACACTTTATCTGTTTCGTTCGGTTTAAATCGATTTCCACTTAAAATTTACGAATGTGTTACATTTAATCGTTTACATACCTTATCTGCAGTATTTAAATAGAAATCAAGTATTTATCACACAACAGCCTCTGTTAGAATAAGCATTGCACTGACCTTTCACAAATTCTAACTAAATTTACGAGTAGTAACGAACTTTCACTAGTTATAGTTAGTCTAAAACGTTTTTTAATTTGCTTCTAAACTATTTTAAGTATCCCAGATAATTTCTGACTAGTTATTTTAAATAAAAAAATTAAACCGGGCCTGAGCGAAGTGTAACTGGTTATGTTTATAAAAAGAAAGCTTGTGGAAATAAAGGCATTCTAATGTCAAAATTAACATACAAAAATGATCTGTCGATTTTTAGTATTCGTAATTATTACAACTTGTGAATCCTGAATCGTGAATTAAATTGTTGTTGCTATTTGAGCAATCCGCATTGAGAAAATGTTTAACCTTTCGTGTATTAAAGGCCAGACCAGTAACGTAACAAGAATTCAGATTCCCAAAACCATACTCATTTACTCTTATATATCAAGGCGAAAAGTCGATGAAATGTTCGAGTAATTCTATTAACTAACTTTATAAATATATTTTTGGCCATAAACATCTAAGCAAGCGAGGATGTAATAAGTTAAAAATTAATTAATTAAGCAGGCTGAAGCACTAAAATAAAACAATGCCTAATTAATTTACAATGTTAATGTGTGAATTTAAGAGGTGTCG
Source organism: Melanotus villosus (assembly GCA_963082815.1). Classification (NCBI taxonomy): domain Eukaryota; kingdom Metazoa; phylum Arthropoda; class Insecta; order Coleoptera; family Elateridae; genus Melanotus; species Melanotus villosus. The sequence goes on along the minus strand of OY720423.1, from coordinate 9,587,483 downwards.
CCATATTTTCATTAAGTGTTAACAAGTGCCAAAATTCTGATTTTAACATTATGTAAAATTACAATTATTGTAAATATTTTAAATATCCACTAATTTTTTGTAATAAACACAGGTGAAGTACTGTAAACTACAAACAAATCTGATGTTATAATTATGTATAATATACAGGTTTGTCCCTTCCCTTTCAATTTTTGTTTATATTCACCAGAAAGTAGCAAGGTCACCAGACCAATCGGTTTTTAAAACTTTGAACATAAATGCAGTCTCGATTATGAAGCTTCTTACTAGATTACCAAATAAACCATTTATGGACAGTGTGGCTTTGTAAATTAATTATGGTATTAATTAAGAAGAAGCTTTAATTTGTTAAAGATTATTGTAGACCAAATATTTTAAAATACTTCGTATATCAGCATCAACTAATATCAGTTAAATATTCTTTAAAAAAATGAAAAGCTAGAAGTATGAAGATGCAAAGCAACTTTCTTCTCATGCAAGATTTAAAATAAAATACGATCTGATTCTCATACCAAAAATATCGAATACCTCAAGGCACACTTAATAATCTAAATTACTGTTCGTGCTAAATTCAATAAACTTGGAGGAAATGTATTTTTTGGTTTCCCAAGAAAAACTTATTGGCACGAATAAGACTTCGGAACAGGAAAAGCAACGGAAATAGGGGAAAAATTGCGACTTCGATTCCTAAAAATTGCACGTTCATCTGGAACTAATATTTAACTAAACTAAAAAATTTATATATTTTTAAATTTTGTATACAATCACATTGATTACTAATACAATTTAGACACAAATTTTCTAAAAACTAATTAAAAGGTATGGTTAAAAATGTTGAGATTTAATAATAATAATAATGCATATAGTAATAAAAGAAAATTCACAACACCTCAACGTCTTTTATCAACAAACACCGATATTGCAAGTCATTCAATGTTTACTTGTGTTTCTATAGACCTCCCTTTCACGTTTCCTATATTCTCTTTGATAAATAACAATGATTTCGTGATAAGTCATAAATTTCTGCTGTATTATTAATTTGACGTGAAAACATCACGCACCGATTAAATTTGATAAATTGTTGATTTCCTTTAGATCAAAGGTTCGGAAGTTGTTCAAAATAAATATTTACAGGGCAGGGCGTTCATTCTAAAACTATGAGCCTAAAATTGTTTAAATAGGCAACACACAGTGATGATTTTAAGACATTGTTTGTTTGTTAATTTTAAACATAGTGTGCCGTATTTTCAGTATCTAGCTGTTTAACGTAAACATAAAACGGTATAGCTTTATATAATTTTATATGTGTTTAATAAAGATACACGATGTTACCATGTTATTTAAGTACCATGTTAAATTTATAATTAAGATCAAAACTCTGATTGCATTGTGTGTTGCCTATTTACAAAATTTCAGGCTCGGAGTTTTAAAATAGACACCTTCAATATCTTTTTTGCGGTATTAAATTTGAGGAGTTAAATTATTGTAAAATAAAATAGAAATTTGTCAATAACTTCAAAGCAAAACCTACAATGACACAGATAAGGCTTTGGATATCAGTTTTAATAATTAATCGATTTTTACAACCCAAAGAAGAAACGTCCAGGTTAGTTGTTTGAAATAAATCTAGGTTTTGGGATTTCTGCAGTATGAAAATGTGTTTACATTCAGATAAGTTTGACGGCATTATCAAATGACTCGAAAAATCTAAAAGGAATTTGAAGGCATATCTTTGATTAGTCTAAATATAAATTTAGGAACTTCCTGAAAAGACCTTTATTTATTTCTTTTAGGTCACATTGGAGGTTTCAGGTGCAAATAATATTTGGGTTTTTATTTTTTATGAACATGTGAAACTATCAGAAGGAAAATATTTTAAAAATCGTCATATTTTACAGCGCGTTTAAAAAAAGCAACAAAGGAAAAGTCCAGAGGAAGTAAAGAAATGGGAGAATATATATTTTTTCTATAGCAACTGTTAAAGTGTGTTTTGTTCTACTCAAATCAAAAGGTCAAGTAGCACTTTAACCGCAAGGGTAGATAAAGTAATACTTTAACAGCAAGGGTAGATAAAGTAATTTATTTATTGTTTGTAACCCTAGAAATTTTAAAATGTGACTCGATTTGTAATTTTTTAAACGTCAATGTCAAATAAATGTCAAATAAAATTTATTTATAATTTTTTTCCTTTAAAATAAATGCTATAGAAAAAAATAGAAATTATACACGACGATAAAATTTAATTATCTTCTCGAGCGTAATTAGCATCTCGACTGGCGTCTCGACGCTAAAAAACGCCTTCGAAGATAAAATATAATTTTATCGTCTTGTATAATAAATAACTATTAAATGTATCGATGTAGTTCGAATAATAAAACATAATTTAATTTAATCATACTGGTTTCTAAATGTTTTCATTAAATTACTAATAATTTCAATGAAGCTCCTGAGTCCGCAGATTCATAACAATTACATAAAACTATTTACTAGGCTGATAAATATTTTTAGCACCAACCCTCCTTTAACGATGTTGTAAAAGCACACACACAGAGTGTGTCAATGTTCGCAAATGTTTACTTACTAAATTGAAAATCCGGCGGTATTTAATGTAATGAAATAATTTCGCGATGTTTATTTGCAAACTGCGGTTAGGCAACACACTTTACGAGAAATCATTTTACTAATATACGCTTTAACCAAATAATACCTAATATAACGACTTTCTCTTCAACGCTGGAACTTTAATATTTGCTAGGTATATTATATGAAGTTCCACGAACTTATAAAAACCGCAATATTGGAAATTAATTCGGCTACTTCAAACTACCACCAGTACCACCCGTGGAACTTTTCTAATATGAAAAAGTTAAATAGGAGCACGTTTTGTAAAACTTTCTATATATAATGTAATAAAAAGAAAACTGCACGAAATTGTTAACCAATTTTTAACTTCTTATTCTGACTTTGCAAAAACTTAAAGTATGCCAGAAACTGAAGCAGTTTTTATCCATTAAAGGTGAGTGTTTTGAACGGTTTTGATTTATTCGAATGGATTGCACGTAATTAAGGTAGGTAGTTGAATGATTGATTAGTTTAAATAGCATTACACAGGGCAGAATAATAACAAAATCTTAATGAAAGGTAAATGTTACTTTAATTAATAATTAAAAAAGCAGGCACGCATAAACAGGATTTATGGAGTAGAGTTTAAAATAAGTTATCAGTTATATAAAATCGTTTTAACCGCACCGCATAAAAATATTGTATGATCAAAAAGTCCTTTGATCGCGGTTGATGGGGATGTGACATTGTATGCATCCTAAACATTTTATATTCTTTTTGAAGCCTTTTTAATTGACTCACGTTTAAAGGATGCCAAGTAAACGCCAATGATATAAAAAAAATAAATAAGAATAAATCAGAGATTACTTAAATTCCATAGCAACCGCGGTCCAAGGACTTTTTGATCATACTATATTAAACATAAATCAATTTAATATCGATATGTTAATATACAAGGTGATTCAGATACATTTCGGCGAAACATTGCAGCTGATATACTTATTAAAAAATATTGTAAATTGCGTAGTTAAATACTTAGTTGGCTTTGAAATCTGTTGGCATGGTAATGTGTATGTGCCGCCAGGTCGTGACGGTTGTATTGCGGCGTCCTGTTGGCCCCAAGCCCAGGTAAAGAAGGAGGGTTGGCATGTTGGCTGATAACCACATGCAATAATGATCTTATTATGAAAGCTAAACGGCAGCCTCGGATGGATGGGCGGACTATCTGGAATCGACCTCAGCAATTCAAAAAGGATTTGCAAATAGGATCATGGAACGTATTAAGCCTATACAGATCTGGTGCCCTGTTTGACCTGGTAGAAGAAATTTAAAAATACAAAATAGAAATAACAGCGTTACAAGAGGTAAAATGGCCAGGGAAAGCCATATTCAAAATGAACTTATTCCATACACTTATTCTTCCTAATGAATAACTCTTTATTAGAGAAATAATAATAAATTTTTAAGCAATTAACAAACAGGTACATTTTGTAATAGCATTTATGCCCTGACAGAAGAGGCAGAAGACAAAGATAAAAATGAGCTCAACGATAAATTAGAAGAAAGTGGATGCAAACAAACAATAATGGCTTACGAATGGTGGACTTTCCGACTGCCAACGGATTGCGAGTTGGAGGAACCTTCTTTCTACACAAAAACCTACACATATCTGAGTATCTCCTGATGGAACTACCACAACCCAGATTGTGCAAGACATGCTACCATCCTATTGGACGTGAGAAATTAAAGAGGGACATTGTGCCTCCGATCATTTCCTAGTTTATGGTAAAATACGACAAATAATCTCAAAGACATTTCAACACAAAAAAGAAAAGAAACTTAGGCCAGAGGTCCAAGTATTAGAGAGAGAAGAACACTTGTTGCACTACCAAGAAAATGTTAGGATTAAACTTCATGAAAAGAACGAAACATCACTGGAAAGCGTAGACACGGAAAGAGAAAGGAGCTCCATAAAACAAATAATCATAGATGCCGCAGAAACCATAATAGGAAAACAAAACATTATAAGCATTGGTTTGATGAAGAATATAAAGAGGCAAATAAAAAAAGACAACAAGTCGGGGCTGCAATGCTGAGAGCCGAAATCAGAAGCAAAACAGCAAAGTATGCTGCAGAGAAGAGGAAAGTCAGCAAACTGTGCAAAAATAGAAAATACAGTATTTACAGAAAAATATAAAGACAAGTAAATTCGAAGTATGTACGAGGCAGTTAATGAGATTAGAAGTAGTAACGCTTGGATAGAAATCGGGTATTGCTTTCCAACAATGATTATGGATAGCTCCGACGTTCCGAAGAAAATGAAGACGTTGGAAATGAACAACAGAAACATGAAAAGCAACACGACGATGAAGAAGAAGACATAGAAGAACCTGGCAGAAGTACAGAGAGCCATTAATCACATGCGAAACAACAAAGCACCAGGAACTGATGGTGCACCAGCCGACTTACTTAAAGCTGGATGAGAAGAGTTGACAAAAGCAATACACAAACTGATAATTAAGGTTAGGAAGACTGAACAACTACCATATGAATGGAAAATTATGTGCCCTGCATACGCCTTCTAAACACTGTTTGTTTTGCATATATTCTAAACCAGCGAATCGCCCCACTAACAGAGGAGCTTCTTGGGAATTCTCACTGAGAGATTTGAACATACCAGCTAAGTTAATAAGACTGATCTGATTAAGGCTACATTGCAGGGTACTAAATGCAAACGCAGAACAGGAAGCGATTACTCGCAGGATTTAGACGTTACCCGAAGAAGTTATTCCTGGAGGCACACTCTATAACAGAAGTTCACGACTTATTGCCTATGCTGATGTGGAATTATTGGAAACAAGCGAGTGAGATTAAGGAAAATATTTATACAGCTAGAGCAAGCTGGAAAATCAAAGAGTGTTATGGTTAATGAAAATAAAACTAAAATCCCCACTGTAAGACGTGGAGGTATTCAAAGGGAAGACGAAGCAATTGAGATAGTGGGTTAACGTAGAGTTAACGAATTTAAATTGCGGCCTGGTTTTTTTTTAGAGGCATGTATGGCCATGAGAGCATATTAAAATCTAGAAATGTATCTAAAGCGTGAACTTCGTCTCTCTCTCTCTTCAGTCTTGATTTCCTGTAGGGAATGTAGTGGCTAGCGTAATGTCATGTACTGTTTGCTTCCAGTCTTCTCGGTGTTTAGCTTCGTTGATGCATCGGTTTGCCGGTTATGGTTGTTATTTGATCTATATTTTGTTGGTGCCCTACGTCTTTCCTTGAATAATCAGTCTTTCCATGGTGCCTGGATCTCTTATCATTACATGACGGAAATATTTTAATATTCTAAGTTGTAAGACACTGGAGAGTCTTTGTTCAGTGTGTAGCTCTATCAAGATAAAGTTGTTGTTGCGGTTTTTCGCCAGCATATCATTTCAGTCGCGCCTATTTTGCTTCTTTCGCTTTACCTTTCCAGAACTCGCATCCTTAAGTTAGTATCGGAAATACCAAGCAGTTCATTAACCACATCTTCATATTCTTAGAGATATGCTGATCTTTCCACGACTTTGTTAGTTTTGCCCTTGCTGTTTTGGCAAGTTCACATCCGTATCTCTGTTTCTACTGTTCCCATGTTTGTGATCATGGATGCTAGATAAAGCCTCTATAAAACAGTAATTAGATCAGTAGTTAGCTATGGATGACACAAAAAAATGAAGATTTACTGAATTGTTTTGGGTCTATATTCGACGAAGATGAGAATGGATGGTGAGCAAGGATGAATCATGAATTAAGGCAGTTTCTCCAAAATCAAGACCTAGTGGGGTGGATTAATAGGCAAAGAATACTATGATTGGGCCACAGACGGCAAATGCCTACCACGAGAGCCATTGACGAAAATGAGAATGGATGGCGAGCAAGGATCATCCCCAAGATTAAGACTTGGTGCGGTGACTTGAGAGGCAAAGAATACGAGGGTTGGGCCACATATGGCGAATGCCTACCACGAGAATAGCCAGAAATGTTTTCACAGACGCCAAACTAGGGGAAGACCACGCACAAGTGTTCTGAAAGCATTGTTAGTGCCTAACTGGACGAACAAAGCGCAGGAAAGACAGTTGTCAAAGAAGCCAAGGCTCTTCAAGGTCCGTAGTGCTGCGTATGTGTGTGTGTGCTATATTCTTTATTGTTCTTGTATTAGCTAGTTTTTGTAGTTTCTTTTCTTTTTCTTTAACAAGGGGTTGGGTCGGTTACAGCTCCTCTAGCACTGAAACACAACCTGTTTATTGCGCCCCCTAGATGCCTTCTACAGTCCTACATCCCTGAAGAAATTCAGTATGTCTTTGTAAGCGGAATTCGCCATTTCTTCGGGTCATAAACTTCCAACTCCGAAGTATTGTAGCCTCCTTGGCCCCAGCTTAGAACATTCGCAGATAATTTGTTTTACGGTTTTATTCTCCTCCTCGCATATTCTGCAGGCAGGGTCTCCTTCCACACCTATTAAGTGTAAATGCCTTCTGAGCTTGCAATGTCCCGTTATTAGGCCTATTTCTTTCCTCAGCTGCTCCCTACTTAGTAGCAGTAGCTCCTTTCTCTTTAATGGACATCCGCGATTGCCTCAGTCCACATCCCTCCTTCGCTTATCAAATACTTGTAATCGCAAAACCTTTTTAACAAAGTGATCTACAACACATGTCTATCAATATATTTGATTTATTTTGAGAAGGAAAAATTGCTATGGTTTTATCAAAATGTTTCTGAATCACCCTGAAGTACATAGGTATTTATTAAGCTCCATTTTTTATTTTATATTATTAAAATATAAACAAGTGATTACTTTACAAACTAAATTGTTTTGGAAAAATACAATAATGTAAGAATCATTACTTAATAACAAATTGAATAAATGCTGCTACTTAAAAAATTCGTTTTGGGTTATCCAACTATAAATTTCACAATATTATTATTGTTAATTATTCAATACGTGTATTATTATTTCATTATCAAGTATGCAATTCAAATAAGTTCAAGGTTTGATTGAAACTGACCCACAGAAATAAATAATCTCATTCTGGTCGCCACAAGATTTATTGGTAGTTATAAATAGTATATTTATGCGTTGGTTTGTTTGATGCACTTATCTAACGGAAAATCCTTGTGTGTTACACATACTCAAAGATTTTAATGTGCACTAACTTGACTGGCCTAATCCAAACTGGAATTTCCACAAAAAAATTTCCGTACTAAAATTTTTTCCGTATTTAGAAGGCTTCCGCCCTTGGGTGAGACCTTTTTGCTTTTGTCATTTAAAGAATTCTCAAAGGTTTGAACCAGGAGAAGTTTGTGTTATTTGATTATAAAAACGTTTCCTTCAGTGCTTTGCATTTCGGTTATTTTTTCGTATTTAGAAAAGGGCGTGACGCCTTACTCATACTGAGTAGGCAACCAACCATGCGGCTTGCATAAGGTTTACCTGTGATGTGTAATCTGGGTTGCCTATCCAACAAGGGGCTACGATTTTAAATTAAACAAAATCCCTTTCATACACGGATTGTATAGTACGATAAGCGTACAGGGTGGTGTGGTAGGCACTGCACCCCTGACAACCACCTACTTCTCCTACTCCACCGCTATTAAAAGACATTTTGAATAATTATAAAATAAAGGATATAAGATGTAATTCGCATAATAATCCTTAACTATTTTACTGTGGGAATTATTTAAAAACAAAGCTCGGAAAGCACGTTCCATAATAAAAAGTAAAACGGTATTTTATAGTTGCAATACAATTTTTACACCGTATTTATCCCCGTTTCTACAGTCCACGAACCAATAAGATCTCACACAAAAACAATGTCCGAAAAATGTCGAATAATAAAAGTTTTTACGACATCCCACTAACTTTTAACCAAAAAAACCAATCGCAAAGTAAACTCGAAACAAAAAGCGCGTATCTATTTTTATCTGATTGTAAATTTAGCGAAGAGAAAACGACATTCTGTAGTAATAAATACAGGAATAGAGATTTTCACTTATTTGATCAATAAAGACAAGCTGCGAAGCATCAGAAAGTGAAATGAAAGTAAGAAAATCTTTTAAAGGCGAGTAAGAAGCGATAAAGTCTGATATTATTGTAACTTTTACTTGATAATGAAAATTACATTCGCTCTTTATGGTAACTGGTAACTCACCTTAACGCATATGCGTTCGTATTTACAATGGATATCAACAATCAACACCAGCTTTAAATTGGTCGATAAGTAACTTAAAAAATCTTATATTACTAAGGAAAAAGGTAATTATATCGTTAGGATTCTGAATTACAGATAATGTCGTAATACACAATAGCTAAATAATTATTAATTGAAGGTGGTTTCAAGGTGAAGAAAAAAATTTTTTTTTCTGTTATTATGACATTCATGAAAGACAATCAAAAGTTTAAATATAGCACGTGATCTTCGTACAGATCTATGGTTTTGCTAAGGTTATTTGAATGTTTAAAGCAAATATTGACTTTATCATGTAGATGAAGCTCTAATCATGTTAGTGTTAGTGCCAGCTGTAACTAAATTTGAGCACATTCCGCTACTACCATATGACCTAAGGTAAATTCAATTTGCTAACTAGCAGTTTCCCAATTTACTGAAGATTTACTTTACCGTCTGGTAAGAATAATTTTGCATTTATACAGAGTTTGATTTGTTCGTTAAATTAAATAAATAAACTCTCATGGGAACTTATAATTATTTTTAAATGCTTGTTCAAAAATGATGAAACTTAAAAAATGGATTACATACATAACGTAATTACGGAGTTAACAGACAATTTGAATCTCAAATCTTTTAAATTGTTAAACTAATATCTGCAATTATAAAAAATTATAAATACAAGGTGATTTAAAAACGTAAACTGAGGAGAATTTTATTGTAAAGCAGTTTTTAATCATTGGTTTAAAAGGATCATTTGATAATCTTGATGTAAATGTAAATGTAAATAAGACTTTTAAAGAATTTTAAATTAAACTCTGATTATTCTTATATTTGACCAACCCTTTGGTCGTTTTTTCCTGGATTTTTGGAAATATATTTATCTTCAGTCTTTTAAACAACTTTCAAAGCGTATTACATAATCTGAAAAATCTTATATTTGTTGTAACAAAAATTAAAATCTCAGAGATCTTTGACTAAATGGCTAAATAAAGGTTTCACAAAATCCAATTTGATTATAGTTAAGTACTGACTATGTATGTTCAAAATTAAATTTTAAAGATATAACCCCACTTCGAAAGAATCCTCGAAGTCAAATTCAAAAACATAATCTCACAATTAAAAAAACAGGCCCTCCAAACCTGTGGTTTGGTTTTGTATTTTTTGCAAATTAAATGCGATTCTTTGACTTTTACATAGTTGAATGTTTAATCTGTTTCCAGGTTCCCGCTTTTTATGACACAAATAAGGATGCAATTTTTAATTCAGAAAATTAATTCAAGAATATAAGATTCAACCTCCAAACTTGAGTTGGCATTTTATTAAACATAGTAGTTCGAATTCGATATATAAAATGTGAGTAGACCTTCGATATTGGGTCCAAATTTACTAATAATTCCAGTAAGTATTGATTTCAGATTCAGATTTAAGTACGCCGTTTGCATACAAAACTCAATTTAAAACTGGGCATTCGATTGGAAGTCCCCGTTTGAATTATGAGGTTGGTAGAAGAATTGTCCAAATTCTAGTTCGATTCAGTTTCAGTTAATTTAAGACTGCTCTTAGGGTTCAAAACTCGATTCCAACTCAACATTCAATTCGAAGTCAAAAATTTCAGTTTAAATTATAGCTTGCTAAAGGTTTGAATCACAGTAGAAAGCTTCAGTTCGGTTCAGTTCTGAATCTGAAATTTAAGTCCGGCCCCTAGATTTAAAACTCAGTTTGAACTCGGTATTTGATTCGAAGTCCGAAGTCTCAGTCCGGATCAAGAGATTGATAGAAGAATTATAGTTCGATAAAGGTTCGAATCTCAAGAGAAAGAATTCAGTTCGACGATTCAGTTTAGATTTTGAAATTTAAGGCCGCCCTCAGGATTCAAAACTCGATTTGAACTCAACATTTGATTCGAAGTCCAAAATATCAGTTTGAATCAAGAGATAGGTAGTAGGACTGTTACAATTCAATCTGGATAGAGGTTCAAATCTCAGATCGGTTCAGTTTCAAATTCGAAATTTAAATCTGTTCTCAGAATACAAAACTCAATTTGAACTCGACATTCGATTCGAAGTGCGAAGTCCCAGTCTGGATTAAGAGTTTGGTAGAAGAACTTTTCGACTTCTAGCCCATAAAGGTTTGAACTTCAACACAAAGAATTCAAAGCCCGAAATTCAGTATAGTTTATGAAATTAGAAGAAAGACTATCCGAATTCTAGCTTGATAAAGGTTCAGATTTCGGTAAAAAGAAATTGACTTCGGTTTCGTTTCATATTAAAAATTTATGTCGGTCCTCCAGGGTTCAAAACTCAATTTGAAATCAGCATTCAATTCGAAGCACGAAGACCGGTCTGGACCAAAAGATTGGTAAAAAGATTATTCGAATTCTACTTCGATATGGGTTCGAATCTCATTAAAAATATTCAGTTTGGTTCAGTTTCAAATTTAAAATTTAAGTCCACCCTCAGGATTCAAAACTCAATTTGAAATCGACATTCTATTCGAAATCCAAAATACCAGTTTCAATCAACAGACTGATAGAAAGATTGTCCGAATTGTAGCTTGAAAAAGGTTTGAATTCCACCAGAAAAAATTAAGTTCGGTTCAGTTTCAAATGACAAATTTAAGTCCGGCCTCAGTTTGAACTTGATATTAAATTCGAAGTTCGAAGTCCCAGTTCGGATCAAGAGATTGGTAGAACGATTGTCCAAATTCTGCTTTAATAATGGTTAAAATCTCAAGAGAAAAGATTGAGTTAGATTCAGTTTCAAATATGAAATTTTAGTTCGCCCTTAGGGTTCAAAACTCAATTTGAACTTAGCTTTAGATTCGAAGTCCACGTTTGAACAACAAGATTGGTAGGATGATTGTTCAAATTCTAGATTGATAAAGGTTCGAATTGCAGTAGAAAAGATACAGTTCGGTCTAGTTTCTAATTCAAAATCTAAAACCGCTCATAGGATTCAAACTCGATTTGAATTTCATTCGAAGTTCTAATCTAGATTAAGAGATATTGATAGAAAGATTGTCCGAATTCTAGCTTTGTAAAGTTTCAAATCTCAATAAAACAACATCTGTTTCAAATCTGCAATTTAAGTCCGGTTTCTGCATTCAAAATTCGATTTGAAATCGACTTTCGTCCAAAATACTAGTTTGAATTAAGAGATCAGTAGAACGATTGTGCACATTTTAGCTTGATAAAGATTCAAATTTCAGCAGAAGGGATTCAGTTCGACATTCCATTCGAAGCTCGAAGTCCCAGTCTGGATTATGAAATTGGTAGAAGGATTGTTCGAATTCTAGCTTGATGTAGGTCCGAATATTCATTAAAAAGAAATTCAGTTCGATTCAGTTTAAAATTTAAAATTTAAGTCCGGCTTCAGAATTCAAAACTTAATTTGAACTCGATATTTCATTTGAAGTCCCAAGTTTTAGTCTGGATTAAGAGAATGGTAGAAGGATTGTCCGAAGTCTAACTTGATAAAGGTTTAGTTCGATTCAGCTTCAGCTCTGAAATGTAAGTCTGCCTTCTGGGTTCAAAACTCAATTTGAATTCAACATTCGATTTGAAATCCGAAGTCCCGGTCTGGATCAAGAGATTAGTAATAGAACTATTGGAATTCTAGCTTGATAAAGGTTCGAATTTCAGTATTAAGGGTTCAGTTCGGACATTAAAAATGATTATTTTGGATGCATTTATGGTTCAAAGTTTGGTGTTAATTTTTTTATGAGACAGGGTTGATTGTTCAGATGACGCAGGATTCGAACCTGTGTTCTTTTAGTAACGAAGCAGACATCTAATTTATTAGATAAGCCACCAAGAATCCTATTACAAGAATTAACCAGCTTTTAACCGAGAACAAAATTAAAAGTGTTTAATATAATTTCAAGGTGTAGAAGACAAAACTTTTGCACCTGGTTCTACCAAACTCCTCCTTGATTAGGTATTATTTAAATTAAATTTTCAAAATTTCCAGATGAAAGCTTCAGAATTAGATTTAAGGCCCAAAATTTGCCCAAAATCCAGCCTATATACACGTAAAACGTAATTTATCTCCGGATAAAAATTCCCCTCTGTTTTTCACGTCTGGTTTAAGGATTTGCGGGAAACATTTACAAAGTTTATAGATCCAAGCTTGTGAACCGATAGATTGTGCAACTAGTTGACTATTTTCCAGACATCACATTTCCTACCGTCTACATCGTCAGCCTGTATAAAAGTTTACGTTCTCCTTCGAATATCAGGATTGGTCGCTCCATTTAATCCTTCTCAATCGTCAAAGAGAACAACGTACGGTGATTTTGTTCAAGGAAAATCATGGTTTAACGTGTTTTTGGTGGATTGAGCCGTAATTTCCTACGTAATATTTCGGTTTTTATCTTAACAGTTCTCAGAAATTTATTTATTAATGTAGTTAAAATTTGTTATGTTATTATAAAGTATTGCCGCCGAAGGTTAAAAGTTTGCATAATAAACACGGAAATATTCCTATAGCTTCCGGTGCACATTAATGTGATATAGTTTCAGAAAAGATGTTAATATAAGCAAGTGAAATGTTCCATATTTGTTATTTATAAGGCCGGAACGTAAATCCAATCATTAATTATTTAAATTGAAGAAACGAATTTTGAATGGGGTATTCTTAGAAATTAAGAACAATGAGTAGTACTTTTTGCATTCCGGATGCAGTCTTACATAATATTGTGTACACGTCATCAAAGATGTAATTAGTATTACTATTAAAGATCATCTAATAACATGCAGTATATTAAAACTGATTCTTTCCTGCTTCTTTAATTATGTATGCTGGGAAACATCCGCCTTTATTAATGCTGCTTCCTACTGAAAGAAGTGTTTAGTTTTTGTTTGTTATATAATTTTAATTATAAATTTCCATTGATGTTACTGCATAATAATAATCATCAGATTTATAAGAAAATATCAACAAGCAGTTCGGGTTTGTAAAATGTAGTATTATACTTATTGTCTGCCTTTTTTTAAAGACAGGTATTGAAAATGTACTATCTACTTTAGTATGAGTATTGAGTATGCTACACCAGCACTAGGTGAAGTATATCAATTGTTATCCGGAGGTGATAACACTAAATAAACCCGCTACTCTGTTGCGTGGGCGTGAGGTTCCTAAAAGAAAATAGTAGTGCTCACTAAATACCTAAACTAACGTTGTTTCTTGGGCGCCTGGTCCTTATAACGTAACGTCTTCAGTCGGACCTCCTGAAGAATAGACCTCCAAAGTCAGTTGACTTGATAATAAAACGCAAGGCTTTGTAATTAACGAAATAGGATATATTAACTCATAAGCAAAATGACACATAATACAATTGAAATTGAAAATTAATAATGAAGTTACTAATTCAAACGAACAAATAAAGAAAATAAGTTATCATAAATGAGAACAAATAAATAACTAAGTTTGGAATCAAACATAAATCTAAACAACGAAGTCTAGATAAAATGGAATGTTCAAAATAACACCAATCGTGGTTTAACTAAAGGAAAAAATATATAAGGTTCAAAGTAACAATATCGTAATTAAACGAACGTAGACCCTCTGAGGGTTCGCAAAGATAATTCTTAAATTAAATTAATAACTAACGCACACGGATAAAAATGAACTCACTTTTGTCGTTGTCGCAGCTATAAAAAAAACCATAATAACACAAAAGTAAATAATAACAATGTCTTGCGAGACCTATCGGTAACCACAAATTCAATTACGACCGAATTTAAAATAAATTAAAGGAAAATAATTGACTAAGTTGAAACACGAAAATTTGAATATTCCTTTACAAAGTAAAAATTACAGTTCATAAATTTATTTAAGCGTACTGGAGTACGATTTACTAAATAACGATTGAAAATTTTTACTAATACTTTAAATTACAATGCAAATTACCATTACTGTAAATATGGCTAATAAACATTTCTACACAAATGACTAACAATAGTTAAATACCAAAATTATCAAGCTTAATGAAATATGTTTGAATGTTTCTAAATTTAACTTTACACAAAATAACCCCAAAATCAAACCTTGAGTTTAAAACTAAACTTGCAGAATACGAAGTTGAATTAGGGGAAATTTCAGCTAATTGCAGGGTAATTAAGCACAGGATGGACTAATTTCTTCGGCTCCAAAAGTTCCAAACCAAAAACGTGACCTCGAACAACACGTGGATAACAGATGTTTTCTACCAACGAACACGTTGTACGTACAGGAAGTACTCCAAAAAGTACTAAAACGTACTACAAGAAAAAGGGCAACAGATGTTAAAATGCCCTTCGAAACGCTCCGATCAAAATGGTGGTCGAACAGGTTAAATCCCAACAAGGTAATGAAAACGGTTACAAATATAAAACTACGAACGTTTTAAATTCACTAAAGGCCCAAAAGGCAAACTAAAAACCCATTTTCAATATGTCGAACCTCGGATGATCAAACTAATTTTGGAAAACCAAATACTAAAACCAAGGTTACGACGATCTGTTCACCATGAATGACTAAAGTAGAAGAAGCTAAGTAACGAATTTTCCAACAGAATTTCCTAAAGAAAACCAACCTAAAGTTTTACAAATTCCCTAAGGCTATAAATCCACGAAGTGAATACCAAAATAAGAAGAGGCGTGATGTGTGCAATAGCATTGTATGCAACCATGCAATCCTTAGATGTAACTGGGAAGTCTAAATAAAATAACTAGACTAAAGTAAATCCGAGAATTTACATAAAACAGCAAGCGAGTGATTTCTACTGTAACAAGTAAACGTGTTACAAGTCTTTAGCTTGAAAGGGAAACGTTCACTGACATTTCTATTTATATGTATATGACTATTCCTTAGTGTTGTTGAGGTAGATCAAGGATTTGTTGAGTCTTTTGTTGAGCGGTCCATTCCGATATAGGTTTCCTATGAGATCGTTTGAATGCTTTGGATGTTCGGTGCAGATAATTAGTGGAGACGGTTTTTATTTCTTCCGTGATGTATGGGATTTACCAGTTTACCACTTGACAATTGCACGAAGTGTTTTGTTTTGGAAAGTTTGTATTTTTTTTTAACCGAGTAGGTTTAGCACACCCCCAAAGTTGAAGTTGAAGTTAGTCGATAGTTTTGATTTTCGGCCCATGAGTTAATACATTTGTCTGAGCTTAAGGTTCAGTTGTCTTCGTTTCGTCTGTATGTGTTTCTGCCACGTTAGGCGTTGATCAAAATGTAATTCGAAGTATTTAGCATGTGATTTTGCAGGCACAGGAGCTCCGTTAACGGTTGTTTATTTTGATTCGTCATTTGATGTACCATTCGTTAAGCAGATTTAGGTGGGTTTGCATGTTTACAGAGGATGTTACTGGATCACTATCTGAAGATAGGATATCATTCATGGTGTTGTTTGTTTCGGACAGGTCAACAGTGTATACATATAAGGTAGAGAAGTGGGCCAAGCACACTGCCCTGCGGAACACCGGATTGTATGGGGAAAGTGCGTCGTTGTGTTTTACGGAGAAATTTTTATCAGTGAGGTAAGATTCAGTAGTTGTTATTAAGCATATTTTTAAGTTTGTAAAGTAGGCCTGTATGCCACACGTTATCGAACGCTTGGTACATGTCTAAAAATACACCGTAGCAATATTTCCTTTCCTCAATACTCTTAGATATTTGATTAACTATTCTATGGGCGTGGTGTATCGTCGACATATTTGATCGAAAACCAAACTGGTAGTTAGGTTAGCAAATGTGTTAGTTGATAGTCTCCCTGTATTCTTTTGAGTGCCTTTCGAATATTTTACTAGGGATGGACAGCAGGCTTATAGGTCTGTATGCCGATGTTTGCCATTTTTATGGGTCATTATTATTTCTGCATATAATGGGAAAGTAGCAGAGAGGTTATTAAATCTTACCCTGGAGCTGTTCCACGTTACAGGTCCGTCTTTTGTCACTGAAGAGTTGTCGGATATATACAGTCCCTGATCAAATTATTAGCCCACCTCACCATTTTAATAAAAAGTTACAAAATCACGGCAAACCAAGAAGTCGGACAATGGTTTGGTAACAATGAGAATGTAGTTATTATGCAAGATCATGGCTCATTGTCATACTGCCAAATCAGTAACAAAGTTTCTATGACATAGTGTAACATCTGTTCTAGACTGGCCGGGCATCTCGCTCAATCAAAGCCCTATTGAAAATGTATGGGAATTGCTTAAAAAAGAAATAGCGAAGGGAAATAAAGGTCAACTAATAGAAAGAGTCGACTGGCACTAAAATGTTAACCAACGTCTGAAAGAAATGGCATTAATTTGTATTAGTAGTATGTCACGGAGATTGCAGACTTTATTAAAAAATAAGGGAAGCCACTATTTTATGTTCATTAAAATGTTGCACATATTGTTTTTATTTCTTTCCGGTACTCGATTTAACCCCGACAAAAACAGAAAAACTTGTATAACGAAAAAAATTAAATAATAATTTGATCAGGGACTGTAAGGGAGTGCCGATGGAACTTGCTGCTTGTTCGGTTCTAGGGGTCGATTGCTGGTTGTTGTAACAGGCTAGTGAAATACTGAGCAGCAGCATCTACATAGGTCTGCTGAATCTTTGATGCGTATGTTGAGATTTATATTTTCTTTTATGATTTCTTCAAATATTTCCCAGTCGGTGGGTGTGTAAGTTTATTTATGACTGTAGTGCTCACACTTAGAATGACAGAGGTGTGGTCTGATGACAGGTCGTAATTTGAATCTACTAAACAGATTTGTGTTGGTATACCATTAGTTATAAAAAAATCTCGGATCTGTCGGCCAGTAAGTGTGTTATCCGTTAATTAGATGAGCATATTTGTTGTTGGTTAAGGCCCGTAGGAGGTTGCGGCCCTTAGTGGTAATGAGTCTTGATCCTCAATGGGATAAATCGATTACCAAGAGTTTGAAAGAATTTTTTGTATTCGTCAGAAGGTATGGTGTGGCGCGGTGGACAGTAGATGGAAGTTATAGTCAGGTTCCACTCTTTGTACGTTTGTTTGATATCTGTCTAATTCGTGATGAGATGGAATTTTTAATGATGATTGCTGATCCGCCATGCGCTGTCCCATTAGGGTGGATGCAGCTGTAGGTAGAATAATGTGGTATGAAGAAGGCGGTTCGGTCGGTGTAGTGTCTTTCAGAAATTAGAAGGATGTCTATTTTGTTAAGATTTAGGAATGCTATTACTTCTTGTTTATGATTGTTGAGCCCATTGGTATTCCACGTTGCAATTTTGAGAATTTGAGCCATTATGGGTTCAGTTTGCCGATGACGGTGGTGAGCAAGGTTAAAGTTAAGCAGGAGTATTATTTCCATTGTTTAGTACAGCTTGTGCGTAGGTTGGATTTCGATCTTGCGGGAGATAGTTCCATAGTATGACCGTGGGACGTGATCAACGGTTTGTGTAGGGTTAGCGGGAGGGCGTCTGGCGCCAATTCTTTGCGTAATTAAGTCTTTGTAGACACTGCATCCCTTGTAATTTGTCGGGTGATCACCCGCGCATAAAGTATCTCTAGTTTTTCGGCATGTCTTTGTATCGTGCTGACCACCACATTTTACGCAAGTGTGTGGTCTATTGCAGTACGCTTTAGAGTGGCCATACTGACATCGCATGCATTGGACTATTCCATGTCTTTTCTTAGTACTTCTGCAGTTATTTTAGTATTGTAGATTTACTTTAGATCAAATATTACTTTATTATTTGCTTGCGGTTTGAGGTCAATAACCAATAAGGGGACTAGTTCTTTGGTTGTCCTGTGTTTTACGTTCATTACGTTTCGCACTTTATGTCCTGATTTTTCAAGCTCGTCTTTGATTTTCTTAGCTACGAGTAGTACAGAGTGATGAAGTTGCTAATTACTATCCTATAAGCACGAACCTCCTTCACCTGGTAAGTGTGATGGATTATTTGTTTTTCTCTCAGGTGCTTTACTAGTTTTCTGTACGTTTTGATGCTGTGAACATTGACTTTGGTGTGGTGTTTCTGCTGTTTCATCTTCCGCGTTTGTAGCTAGATTATCAATCATGGCCTGATAATTATTTACTCCGTATATAAATATCGGTGGTGATTTGGGTGTTGGCATTAAGATTAGTAGGTACATTTCCATCATTTGTTTAAAACGGTTTGAATCGATTAAAGTAGAGTGTTGATTTATTGGTTTATGATTTCGTTTACGTTTTTAACTGATTGATTGGTCATATTTGTTGGTTTCTGTTATGCTACCGTCCATTCGTCATCGTTGTTTTCGCTTGTAATGCTATCGGTTCTAGGTGTTGGTATGCGTGTATGAACTTTGCTGTGCGTTGAATTGATTAGGAACTTGGCCTTGGTAAGCTTAATTTGCTGGCAGGAACTGCTGATAACCGAGAGGTTTGCCTGTTTGTTGGAAGCATACTGGATTTTGAAAGTTAGGTGAATCCAAGGGTTTGATTTAAATGGTACTGGGTTGGATACATGCTTACCTATTATTGTACGAGTAAAAAGATTTCACTGCGGCACTAATGGGCGAATGTATATAAAAATAAACTGAACTTGCTCTGCTATCCAGTGTTTATACTGATAGCGCTATTTACAGACGAAATAAACACATCCACTCACGTTCAATGCTCGGCGTTATTATATATTAAATATTAACTCGTTTTTTGGAAAATATTTTCAAAAACCTTACATTTATAACTAGTTTTAAATTTAACTTGAAATATTTCGAAAACCAAAAACTTAACATCTTGAATTAAGCTGCTTTAAACTAAAATTGTGTTTATTTAGAACAGGCCTTCAATGCTTGGAAACCAAAAAAATTAATTTTGATTAGAAAATTCAAAAAAGGAAACCAGAAACTTTTCTGATATTTTACTTTTGTTTAGCTAAAGTAAACTTTATTACCTAATAAAGATTTAAAACACTTGGGATCATTTACACCACCTTCCTTTTAGTTTTCTTGCGTTAAACGTTCTATAACATAATTTTTTTAATAGAATGGCACTTCAGTAACAAATTTAAATTAAATTCCCGTAACTCAAACTACGAAGGACAGCTTGCTCAACTAAAAATTTGAATTTTGCTAAGCTTCCTAAATTTAATCGTTATTTTCTATCATTTTTTTCTTATCTGAAAATTACATCGGAAATTAGACCAATGTTTTTATAATTAAGAGTAAACTTATATTTTAGTTTCACTTAGCAATTCCTTTAAATTCAAAATCAAGTCAAATAATTCGAAAAGTTAGATTCAGAAACTTCAGAAAAAAGCTGCATCAAAAGAGTCAGGTTTAAAAAATTCGAGTTCGATAAAATTAAACCATTAATTGAACTTAAAGTGCAAACTCTAATTTTGATCTAATCTACAAATTCAATTCAGTTTCAATCCAAACTCTAACGAAATACTTGATATTATATGAATTTCACAATTTGAAAAACAACACTTATCACTTCAAATTATTCAGAGAAAATGCTTCAAGAAAGACGGCAATGATGTAAAAGTCATTGAAGTTACTTGAAACATCCTAAGTTTTACTTTTATTTGAAAACTTCTTTTCCTATAAATCCTAAATATATTAAAATACTTAAAATTTTACGAGTTTACAAATTCGGAAAGCACCAACTTGTTGCGTATTATTAGTATTTTAGAAAGAACCTTCAGTAAAAGCAAAATTTGAGATTTCAGAACTGCGTAATTAAACATCCAGTAGTTTTAAGCTGAATTGCAGCCTCACGTTTTATTTCCTAAAAATTGGTTGCGACCCTATATAACCCAGATACCTACAAGTTTCAATATTATAAAAGCAACAGCTTCAAGACTATGACTTTCAAACTTTTCATAAGAAAAGTTTCAATAAAATACAATAATTAAAAAAAATCTAGTTCGACGAAGCCTTCTAAAAGTAAACTATAATTTCTTAACTGAAGAACAAAATCATATTTTGATTTTATACAAAATTTCTGCAGCAATAACATAAAATTACTACGAATTTCCTGATTCGAACAACAAGAAAGCTTCAACAAATATAAATTTTAAATTTTGCCCACAAGAAGGCAGCAGATTTGGTTCTTGTTATCAAATGAGTAAGCAGGCCAGACAAACAGGACATGGACAACGAGTTAGTTATTCAGAATCAGAGTTCTACAATTTTTTAAAGGTTCACCTTTACTTAACAATCTTAACATTAAACAGCTCGCTAGTTTCTGAACTTAAAAAAATTCTAAGTTTGTATCGTTTAATTTTCTGAAAATATAAATTAGGCGGTTTTTTGAAATCTAAACTTTCAGCCAGATAATATACGAAAACTTCTAACAATTTGCAGTTAATTAATTACAGAATATACATACATATTTCAGCCAATTATACATCAGAAAACTTTCAGAACAATGTTTATCGTTACTCTGTAATTAATTAAAACCTAAAAGTTCAAAAACCAAATGGACTGATGAAATTAGGTTTTAGAGTTGCTTGTGGATGAAATCGCAGATTAATCCGGACTAAAACGAATGGAAATCCTAATTTAAATTTAGATTTTATCAATTATTATTCAAAATAATTGCCTTTAAATACTTTATTGCCCTAAATCAGTTGACCATTTTACGGTTTTCATAAACATCAGCTAAATGAAACGGACTTTGATGTATGTAGTTCAGAATATAACTATTAACCTAAAATTACTCGGAAAAAATCAAAGATAAAACAGCATAATCAACTGGGTTTTTACAAAAAATAACGGAAAAATATTAAAAGTAATAAAATAATAAAAAAACAAGTAATAAACTGCGAAAACTTGATACTGAATTTACGGATTTATTAGCTCAAATAACACAGAATTATTTGAGATTGAAGAATAATATAAGGTCGGATCCATTTTCCCTTTCATGTAGATAATTAGGGAAAAAAAGTTGCCCGTCATTATGTAATCCTATGTCATTTCACATCAGCTGAGATTTAACGAGGCGTGAAGTTCAAGGTTTAAAAACATCCGCAGAAAATAGAAATTTTATTGTGTAGATAATTACTTGTTATTATTATCGTTGGAAAATATGTAGTTGGAGCTTTGTCACGCACAAATATGATGCACTTATTGAAAAGAAAAAAAACACATAAATTATTGTTACATAAATGGAGTTAATTCGCCAAGAAAAATGATTAAAAATGCATTTGTTTCTTTTGCACAAATAATAATTACTAACATAATTTATTACAAACGATTATATACCAATAAGTTTTTTTTTCAGTGGGAATGACAAGATCAAAATAACATTTTTTTAATGTCCAATCAAGAAACACCCAAGTCTTCATCCAAACTAAGTTGCTTTACTTAACTCTTTCCGCCTCTACTTTATACTGACTGAAAAGTTCGCGACTTTAAGGAATCAAAGGAATCGTGCCTGTGGACTGGTTCATTCAAACATCAAAAGCTCTGTAAAATCACAAAATTTAATTAACACAAACAAATACGTATTTCGCCAACTAAGTTGCTGTCCTCAGACAAAATTCGTCTCTGAAGAAAGTAAAGTGGCTTCCTCTGGCGATTTGGTGAGGAGAATATCTTCATGCGTTCTGTCTCAGTCAACTTTATTTTTGTGGTTTGATGGAGAAAATATCTTCAAACCAACATTGCCAAGAAAGCTTAGCACTGAGGACAGCAACTTAGTTGGCGAGATACGTATTTGTTTGTATAAATTAATTTTTGTGGTTTTACAGGGATTTTGACATTTGAACCTCAAAAAGGTTTCGCATTTTTAACTAATCACAAATCACTACATAGATACCGAGATCTCCTGGGATAAATCCTTAGAAGATTATGAATTAAGCAGATGAGCATAGTTATTTAATACATCAAAGTTTCTACCCTCGAACTTGTTATTGTTTATGTTATAATTCTTGCACTTCTGGTATTTTCAAATTCATGATATTAAATCAACGTTGCAAGTTTTAAATTATTTCTTCTGTTGTTTTCGGTTTCTTTTTTATCCAGGTGTTAAACCCTGAATTTACAGGTTTTCCTTAGTTATTTTAAGGATACCCACAGATGATATTCGTGTGGCGTTTTAATTTCGAACATTGTTTATTCAACTATACATGAGTGTTTTTTTAGTAATTAATAGTTTAGTTTCTTTGACATTTAAAAATATCTTGCCCTGATAACCATGGTACAATAATTCATCACTTGACCGAAAGTAGAGAGTAAATGTAATAGAGGGATGTTCAGCAGATCACCACCTACTGATTGTGAAACTATATTATCCTTACATTAAAACGCAAATAGAAACAAAAGAAGATGAAATGGAAGATAACTTAGTGACGAAATATAACCCATCAAGCCTTAAAAAAGAACGACTAGAATCAGAAACTACAAGAAAACAAATATGAAGATTTTATAGGGTGGCCCTTAATTACGGTTGAAACAAATTTTGACCGGGTCACCCCCCAAATCGATTCTAAAAAAATAAAAAGTAATTTTAAGATTTACCAGACCTCCAAATTCCAACGTTAAGGGGTGCCCCAAGGAGCCTGCATTTTCCCATTTAAATAGCATAGGCTTTCAGCACACTTCGGGTTTTTATTTTTTTACAAAAGTATGTGTGCCTGAAAAAATCCGGAGAGTGCTGCGATTCATTGCTCACTGATGCCCCTTTCACGGAAAAAAATCATGGGAGCCAAGTGTCATATCTTAACAACTCGTTACAACCGAGAGAAACGACAATATTTTAAAATTACCACCTTCTTCACCCCCCATTTATTTGCTTAAGATATGACACTTGGCTCCCATATTTTTTCCATGAAAGGGGCATCGGTGAGCAATGAATCGGAGCACTCGCCGGATTTTTTAAGGCACACGTACTTTTGTAAAAAAATAAAAACCAGAAGTGTACTGAAAACCTATGTTATTTAAATGGGAAAAAGCAGGCTCCTTGGGGCACCCCTTAACGATGGAATTGGGAGGTCTGGTAAATCTTAAAATTACGTTTTATTTTTTTAGAATCGATTTGGGGGGTGACCCGGTCAAAATTTGTTTCAACCATAATTAAGGGCCACCCTAGAAGATATAGAAAAATTATATAATCACATTAAAACAGTTATACATGGAGCAGCAAAAGAAGCATTAGGGTTGGTTGAAAATGATAAACGGACAAGTAAGAACATATGATGGACAGAAGAAATACAAAGAGTGGATACATACAAAATAAGATGAAGATAGAGAGGATTATGTAAAGAAGAGAAATTCAGTCAATAAATCAATAATAACAGAAATAAGAAAGACATTTGATAGGAAATGTAACGAGATACAAACGTATTTAGGGGATGCGCGCAGCGCAGAGGTCTGGAAGTTTATCAACAACATCAAAAGAGACAATAAAACAGATAATATAACACTAATAACAGGAAAATGATGGGCAAAATATTACAGGAAGCTGTTTCAGGAAAACCACATATGAGTCATTCTCAAAAAATGGTCTTCCTCGTGTCTTTGAGAGATGTTCATGTATATTTGGCGTTATTTCTTATGTGAAAAACTATTTTGCAACTGTCTAGGCTTCCTCTGTCATATTAATTACCTGTAATTTAAATATTTTTACAGGAACACATATTTATGGTTACAAAAGATAGCCAAATATCATATCTGTCCCCTGTCTTTAAAAGATGAATTGACTTTGTCGTCTTCATTTTAACATAACCCTTGTCTTTCGGGAAGGATTTCCTTAATAACCAACTGGATTTAGCATGCCGCATTGTTTACTTATTACTTAACCTTGGCAGAGAAGCCATTTTTATGTTAGGGTAGGATATAATTTGGCGCGAACACAGATTAATTTGAAAATATAAACCAAAATATCACTTCTGTCCCCGTCATACCTGTCCTCTGCTGAAATGATGGAAGACGCGAAATCATGTTGTTTTCTTTCTTTTTAAAAGTCGTTTTCACATTATGCCTCAGATAATTAATTTTTTGCTTGACAATTTAAAAAATTATGCATTCAAAGTTTGTAACTTTCACTTTGTTTTGATTTAATGTAGAAAAATTGACGGCTTTCAAAGTTAAATTGCGAAACGCCGGAGAAGAGGCTTTAGCTTTACGAACGGTAGAAAGCCAAGAGAAAAAGGAAGAGCAGCGAAAAATTTGGAATAGTAAACGACAGGAGAGGTACAAACTTCAAGTTAAAGAAAGAAATAAACTTTTCGAAACACGTAAGCCAAATACCAGACAATCATCACCATCAGTGAGTAATTCTTCAATCGTTTTTCAAGATGAACGACGGCCAAATATTGATCAGGTCGTAACTCCAAAACGTGTAGAGGTTTCCAAGAAAAAACGTATGCCAATAAATACTGGAAGGTCACAAAGTTCCTGTACATGTTCGACGAAAGCTATTGTTTAGTGAATGTATAATCAAACAAGCCAAATCTGATTATGCCTATCCCCTATTTAAATCATAAGTGTCCCCATAAATCATATTTGTCCCTAAATATCATTTCTGTTCCTGGCAAGTTTATGGCCTTGACCCTTCTTTTTGTTAAACTTCTTGAGACAGGACGACCCCATTTAAGCGATATTATTTAATTTAGCGTTGGAGCAGACTATAAGAGCGAGTGGTATTATACCATAATCGAAGCCAATTCCTGGTATTCGCAGACGACTACCCCTGATTTTAACAAGATCAAAGGAAGAACTAAAGAATATTGTAAGGAAGATCATAATAGCAGCACAGGATATGGCACTAGAAAGTAATGAAGCCAAAACCAAATATCTGGAGTGGAGTGATAGACCGATGATCAAAACGATTATTTAAAAGTCAATATTAAGCCAAAATAAAGAGTACAGATTTGCGAAGGTGAAGCCATTCACATATCTATGAACGGTAATAACAAGAAAACATGGATGTAGTGAAGAAATTAGTACAAGAATTACAGCAGGAACAAAAAGTGAGTGCAATGATACCTATATTATTTGGGAAGATGTTCTCCCGATCAACAAAATTATGTGTTTACAAAACAGTTAAGATCGGCGGTGGCATGTGGTGGTGAAGTGTGGACATTACGGGAAAGGTAAATATGGAGGACGTTTTTCGGGGGGAAAAGAACTGAGGAAGAGTGGGTGAAAAGGACGAACAAATAAATGCCCCAGACTACTTCTTCTAAGACATCGACTACTTGGAGCCGGTCTTTTAGAGCTCGACGATACATGGAGCGCCTCTATGGACAAGATGGCCTTTGGGCTAGGTGCCGATCTGTATGAAGGCATCCCTTACTTTGCAGCGGATGCACAATGGGCCTAGTGTCTGAGTGTTGCTCCTTTGCACCGCCGAAGAAGCAGAAGAAGAACTTTACGAAGATGCAGATACAGTGAGAGTAGTGAAAGGATGGTTTAGTAAGAATGAAGAGAAAATGAATACCGTCAAAAATATGGTTCACGGAAATGGGAGGAAGACAACGAAGAGGAAGACCCAAAACACAATGGAACACACTTAAACATCAGATAATGGCAGGAAAGCACTGTTACACTGGAAAAAGAAATGTTCTAGAATGGGTATACCATAACAAAACATATGCATATACCCTACAATTAATTTGCCGATGATCAGGTTATCCTAATGAAGATAAGGATGACCTGGAATACATGACAGGAAAAATACGAAAATAATATGGTAAATCTGGATTAAGAATAAACCTTAGAAAAACGAAATATTTTTGTATCGGAGAGGAAAAGAGTGACTTGGATATGGGCGAAGAAGACAAAATGGAGGAATGCGAAACTTAAAAATACCTTTGGACTAAAATAAGCAGGGATGGAAGTGACAAAATAGAAATCAAGGAAAGAATAACACAAGGAAGAAGAGCAATACGTAGACCAAATAGTTAACGTTATGGAGTTAGTTAGTTAGTTAATACTGTTAATAGTTAAAAGTATGGAGTGGAAACGTGATAGAACCAGAAATTAACAAATAAAAGAGAATATCGGAGTACAATAAACGATTACAGACAAAGCAGAAAAGAAACAATTAACCTGGTGTGGCGAATAAAGACTACCCAAAGACGCATGGAATTGCATATCCCCCGAAATAAAAAGAAGACTAAGAAGAAGAATGAGCATATATTAGAAGGTTGTAGTTTACGCCAATTTTAAGTAAGTATTAGCTTAAACTTATATTTAAATACCCACATTGAAATCAAATTTCCTAATCTTTCATTTTTGGTTAAGCTTGCTTTATCCTACACTGTTATGACACTTAAACTGTTATTCAAAATACATATTTTAATAGCCAAATTGTTAAGAAACAGCCTGGGTGCTTGTAAATATAACTGTATAATAGAAATCCCGATTTCTGCAATTTTTATTAACAATATTTTCATATAAGTCTAATCACGAAAACGTGTTATCGCAGAGTTACATATCACGTGAACACAATTTAGTTACCAGGAATTTTCCAAGAAAACGTAATTACGGTAATGCCCATTCGTTAAAAACAAAACTAATTCGATCGCTTACAATTCAGGCAATTGTTGAATGAAACTTAGGGTGATGGAACTCAAATTCTGCGGTTTTAGCTTAAATGAGGATGTACTTATCACCCGTCTGCATCTTTAAAAACAACTTTAGCATGTAATTGTGTTTGTTCTTTTGAAAACGGCCGTTGATACTAATAAAGAAATTACGGCGTAAACGTTCCGCAATGTCTTAACAGAATTTCTTGGGCTGATTAGTTTTGTGTACTTCGTTTTTATCAAATGCGATTAGAAATCCTTATCGTTTATTTAGAAAAACAGCTCGCCAGTAATCAAGTTTTATGGGTATGAGTAATTCTTATGTGTAAAGTTAGATGTGCGATTTCCTGAGAACGTAAGGAATAGAAGACAACATAATTTAATATGTATGATAAAGGAATACCAAGGTGCCTCGGATATAAAACGTTAGAATGGTTCTTGGGCAATTAGTCTTTGGAGATTTGTTGGTTGTCAAAATATAGGTCGTAGCTGAAATGTTTGATAATCTCTTCCTATTTCTCTTAGTTACTTGCTAACCAAATGTGTTAGTTACTAAATCTAACAGAACAGTCAAAAATACTTTTACAAGTAGGCGTTGAAACACTCTGTACAATTAAGATATCAACGGTAATTCTAGCTTTATTACTTATACCAATTTTGGAAACAAAAATTTGTTAAAATAAATAAAACATTTACGTAAATACGTAGATTTAAATAAAGAAAGTACTCATCCTAGATGAAAAAAATCCTGAGAAATCAACAGTAAAACCACGAATTTGCAAGCATATTCAATGTTGCTCACGTTCCTATTATTTAATAGTCGAAAGTGAGAAATGCTAGGAAATTGCGGGTGTCTCCAGAGACGCAAGGTTTACTGGGTATATTATTAAACATTTATATAACACTATTAAATTCGGTCATATGTAAATTAAGTAAATATCAACTAATATGTTCCCCTTTAGCCATTAATTAAGTGGAATAATTATGCAAATAAATTTGTACTAGTTAATAGTAAAAGTTCTTGCTGACTTTTTGAAGAAATCGTTATTAGCAATAATTGAACGCGTTCGTTATAGAACAGTAATTTATTTCTTAATAACACAGAACAAGGTATGCAATTAATAATGTTTCATTTCTGCAGAATTTGGTGCAGAACCGATTTCTAAAATTAATTGTTAGGCATGGTTTCCTTATCAGGTTTTCAATTTTTGAATAATTAATAACGTATGGAAAAATCTGATAAACTGTGAAAATACCGAAGAGAAACTTTTTTACTGATTACTGTGACATAGAAAATAAATAATACGTAAATAATATTAAAACTTACACTTTATCATTTGAGGATTTCGTGATAAGTAAAAGTGCCAATTGAAGCAAAAAATAGTAAATTAGCAGCCAGGAGAATTATTGGTTCAAAATTATAATTTTTAAGTTAAAATAAAATTATAGAAATAACAAAAAATACGTGCTTTTTGCTTAACATGCTTAAAATTTTGAGGTAAGAATTACGTTACACCTTACCCTTCTCTAGGAAATGAAAGAAGATTTACCGTAACGCTGAAAAGGTGACACAGTACAACTTTCAGGAATATCTTAGAATAATTAGAGCGCTTTTAGTCTGAAAACCCAAGAGCCATTTAAGGGATTTACCTGACCTGTATAAGAGGAGTGAAAATTGCAAATCTTAATGCTGAGTACGCATTACAGTTGTTACCAACATCAGCAAGCGTATGTTGCTGTGAAAATGGAAAGTGTTGTTTCACGTAATACTAAAAATGACTGTACGGTAGAAACAAGATTGCTTAAGAAATCGGTAAAAGAATCGAGAAAAGGCTGCAAAAATAAAAGTTTTATAAATTAAATAAATGTAAAATGTTTATTTATTTGTTTTTATTGTTTAAAAAAAAGTACCGAAACGAAATATAGAGAAAAAAACAACAGCATTAATGGGAATATTTCAGAAATTTATTTGTTTTACACGACAACAAATTGGCTCATACTACATGCATTATTCCTATTTGTTTTCCGTTCCATTCTTTTCCTTTCTGTATCGCTTTATCTTATGAAATGCATGCAGACAGCTTAAAAAAATGACAAATGAATACAAAAATGAAGTTTTTACACGTTACTTAAAAGGGCTAACTGCTACCGAAGTTAATGAGTACTCTCCGTGGAAGCCCACTAAACGCCACAATAAACAATACCGCCGATCCGTAAAGATGATGGAAGCTGGGTTAAGAGCGATGCTGAAAAGGCAAAGATCTTTGCGAAGCACCTAGAAAAAGTTTTTCAACCACTGGAAGATATACAAACACCTGACCATGATGAAATATGGAACTGCCTGGATGCACCCTACAAGCCTTTTCACAAACCGAGATTACAAAAATAATTGTCGCTCTGACTGTTAAGAAGTCACCAGGGACCAGGGTATGACCTTATTACAGGACGAGTCTTAAAGAAATTGTCAAAAAAAGTTAATAATGTACATCTTTAATGCCATACTTTGAACTGGTTATTTCCCAACCCAATGGAAGGTCGCAAAAATTATTTTAATTCTAAATGTTTACAAGTTCCGCAAGTTCCGCAAGGAAGTGTTATGGGGCCACTACTATATCTTGTTTATACAGCCGAGCTACCAACCAATCAAGATGCTATGTTCGCTACATTTGCTGACGACACTGTCATCCTAACTACAGACAAAGACCCTGTAAGAGCAGTATATAAGTTACAGAATACTTTAGACCAGGTACACCAATATTTTAAAAACTGGCGCTTAAAACTAAATGAGGTTAAGTCTGTTTACGTTCCCTTCACGAAACAAAGAGGTGAGTGCCCCCCTGTTACTCTAAATGGAACAGCAATAGCATCACCTGACAGCACCAAATATCTGGGTATTCACTTCGATAAAGGCCTCACCTGGCGGACACATACATATATCGCAAAAACGTCTACAACTTAACCTGAAGCTTAGAAGCCATTATTGGTTACTAGGTAGGAACTCCCAGCTAAGTTTAGACAACAAGTTGTTCCTATATAAAATAATTTTTAAACCCATCTGGCTATATGGGATACAGATATTGGGAACAGCGTCATCCTCAAACATATCCATGTTGGAGAGGTTTCAGTAAAAGACATTACGTACAATCACCAACGCATCACAGTACAACTAATGCTGAAATGAACACTGATCTTAAAATGTGTTCGGTAAAAAATGCAATGGTGCGCACAAGTGAAAGATATCTTTATAAAAAACAAACATATCCTAATAACCTAACATTAAACTTAGTAGCGGAGGAGTGTCTGTTTGCTTCACGATCGAGAGGTCCTGGGTTCGCCTTGGTCTGGAACGTGGTTGGCATTAGAACCCGTGTAGGTTAAATAGAATTAGGCGGGTGTCAGACAGAGTTTTTACTTCGACCGTCTGCGACCGACCAGCTGTTTAAACCAATATATTTAAATGCATCCCGTCATACTGCAACAACTGGCAGCGATCGACTACGATCGACCGGTTCGAACTTTAGGGCTTGTTTGGAATTTTGGTCGGTGGTCGATGAACAGTTAATTTTCCGTTATTTAAAAAACACGGCGTACACGTTCATCGGGTTCTAGCAGAGAAATTGTTGATTCTATTATTTATATTTATTAGTATTATTCCATAGCGGGGTGGACAGCCGAAGAAATAGACAAATTAAAACTTGTTTAGTTAGAGACAATCAGTCATTATATGAGCAAACATTGCCAGCGTATTCAATGACTTTACTTCCCAAAAAGTTGGGGTATTTTAATTAATAAATTGCAATTACAGAAAAAATGATCAGCTTCTTGTAAATAATTGTAAACATTAAACCTTAGTGTAAACTATGGTCGACTGTGGTCGACACATTCTGTGTGACAACAACTCTAAAAACTCGCCGATCATAGACGATCGATATCGGTCCACGCGTTGTCTGACACCCGCCTTAAGTTTAGAAGGCCAATGATCGTAGCAATCGACGCCGATAAGCTTAGTAAAAAAAATACATTTGATAAAGTATGGGAGGAAAACAGTGATCAACAGGTGTGCAACAGGAAGTGACCATCGAATGGCGAGATCTAAAATCTGCATAGATAGCAAACTTGAGAGAACACAGTTGTTCAAAAACAGGACACAAATAGATACCGAGAAATTAAAGGTACACGGAAAAAGATTTAGGAAAATATTAAGAGAAAACATAGATATAAATCGGAAAAGCAGCCAAAATAACATAGATGAAATCAATGACAAAGTAAGTAAACAACTTCGGAGAAGCAAAACTACTAATGATCCAAAGAAGAACAGTAGTAGGGCAAGTGGGTAAGGAAAGGTTAACACAATAGAATATAGTGGAATTAATAAAACCATAAAAAAGAAACTCAAAGAATATCTAAAAAGATACAATGAAGCCTTAGTTGAAAAAATTATAGAAAGAAATAAAAGCATGAAATGCCTAAGACCAACGCTCGGCAACCACAAAATAATATTTATGGAAGATTCAAATGGAACAGAAGAAAGAAACAAAAATAAAATAACCCGGCTAATAATAGAAAACTTCTACAAAGACCTATCTTAGTTCAAAGGAAAACCCAGATGAACATACAAAAAAAAACTTACAACAAAAAATAGAAAACACCGGACAAGAATTTGAAAGTGAACAGGCTTTAAAAGACCTAAAGAACAATAAAACACCAGGTGCAGACGGAGTAATAGCAGAAACGTTAAAAGAGGGTAAATACGTTATATTACCAATATTTAGAAACCTGAATTCGAAGACTTCCACGGTTAGTGCCAGAATTAACAAAACGTCTTCCGCATTGTTGAGACAGAAGAACTCAACGTTTCGTCCACTTTTTTAAGGGGCTTCTTCAGGAGGAAAAGGGAGCACTAAA
The DNA here is from genome assembly GCA_963082815.1 of Melanotus villosus. Classification (NCBI taxonomy): domain Eukaryota; kingdom Metazoa; phylum Arthropoda; class Insecta; order Coleoptera; family Elateridae; genus Melanotus; species Melanotus villosus. Next base: position 9,555,298 of record OY720423.1, on the reverse strand, counting down.
AGAGCACGGTAACTCAACGTGTCAACCACGCCAGAGGAGAAACTCTTTTAGAAAGGGGCAGAAGGGTAACGGTAACTCAACTTGCCAACCAAGTCAAGAGGCGAAACCCCCTTAACCCCGGAAGGCTTTTTGTTATTTTAATACCTATTTAAAGAGCCTTTGCACAAAGAGAAAATTCCGAAAGGATGGAACAACAGCCTCGTTATATTATTATTTAAAAAAGGAGACAAGAGCAACATCGATCTATTTCACTCTTATCACACTATATAAACTCTATATAAAAATTATTAACAACAGATTTACACCAAAAATGGACCGCTACAAACCCGTGGAACAAGCTGGATTTCGCAAAGGGTACAGCACCCAATCACCTCTTAACCATAAAGACACTAAAGAAAGAACAAGCGAATATCATCTCTTCCTATATCTTGCTTTTGTGGATTAAAAAAAGAAAAAAGAATTCGATAGTGTCGAACTATGGGCCGTAGGTAGGGCGATGAATAACTGTCGAATCGATTCAAGATATATAAATTTAATACACAACAGCGATGACTATACAAACAGAGGAAAACACTAACTCCATTCCAGTTAAGAGAGGAATAAGGTAGGGAGAGGTAATACCCCCAAAGCTGTTTACACTGGCGATGGAAGATACTTTTAAAACACTGAACTGGTCGGAATTTGGCATTAACATAAATGACAAGAAACTAAACCATCTAAGATTTGCTGATAATATCGTCTTGATTACCGAGACGTTTGAGGAAATCCAAGCCATGACTGGCAGCAGCATCTAAAGCAGTTAGATTAAAAATAAATATGCAAAAGCTAAAATAGGTAGCTGTTGACGGCTGTATTCTAGAAACAGAAATCGCCAGAAGAACAAAGTTAGCATGGACAGGGTTCGGAAAATTGTCATGAGTCCTCAAAAACCACAAAATACCACAATGCCTAAGAAGCCGTATTTTCAGCCAGTGTATTTTACGAATCTTGACATACCGCTGTTAAACACCCACGAAAGCTAATATAGAAAAGTTGGCAAAAACAGGAAGAGCCATGGAAAAGGTGATGTTGGAGATAAAACTGTCAGATAAAAGGAAAATGCCTGTATAAAAGAATGAACAAAGGTGGAGGATGTAAGAGCAAAAGTGGCCCAACTTAAATGGAGCTTCGCAGGTCACACAATTAGGCAAAGAAGTAACAGGCGGAACACGATAATTCAACATTTCAGACGCTACCTGGGACAAAGAACAAGAGGACGTCTCCAAATGAGATAGAGTGACGATATCAGGAGAACAACAGGATTGGAAACGCGTAGCTCAAAATAGGAATCGATGGCTAGAAATGGGAGAGGCCTATATCCAAAACAAATAACCAAGGCTAAGAAGAAGAAGAGGAAGAGGAAGAAGAAGAAACGAAAATAGAGAAGTGTGAGTGAGATATGAATAAATCTTAAGGTATTATGATTTCACGAAAGAGGTGCTCTGCTTAACCAGCTAGCCGCCAGTTTACTGTTATAATAGTTGTTCTTCTTTTGATCTGTAATTATTTGGCCTAAATTTAGCATGCTAGGTTAAGAGTAGGGGTGTTTTATTATGAAAAATGAATAATTTCACATATTGTTAAAATAAATTAATATAGAAGTTCATGTTTTCTCGGATTATTAAAACTACTGCATGAAGAATTTTTGAAATCTAACAGGAAATTTCGTGTTTATTCATCAACGTGCTGAATTAGAAATTATTGCTGAAAATATTCCAACAATTGCAGTTTATTATTGTTCTGCATTTTGCAGGTTTTAAATAATAAATATTTTAGCTTCTCTTATAAGTAGTAGTATTTTAATTGGATCGCAATCATTAGTATTCCTAACATCTTTACATTAATTACACATAATAACGTTCACATACATTTATTACAATCTTTTCATTCCGAAATATCATCATTATTTATCAATGACAATTGCCAATGATTTATTACTGTATGCATTCCTCGTTTAAATACGCGCTTTTCACAATCGTGCCTGCTTTTTTTATGAAAACACATACACGTATATTGAAATTGGAAATCGTTTACAGTTTTCGCAATTGAAGAGGTCGAAGTTCAAACATAACAAATCACCGTTTTCAGTGTTTTCCTATTTTTTTCTGACAACGCAAATTACAGTTGGCACGTAGAAAAATCTGGAAATTGGAAATTAAAGGTCAAGATTTTTTCTAGACATTTTATTATACACTGCGTTCACAAAGTTTGGGACGAATTCTATAAAACGTAAATCCCTCCTATATTTATTTCCAGGGTCAAAAATATACAGCCCCTGATCAACGTATTGACAAAATAGCTAAAAATAACTATACATTTAAAGCCGTAGAAAACGTTGAAGTAAAATCTCAAATTACGTCAACATCAACATCATTCAAGCCCTAGCTGAGAAAAGTACATAATTTCACACGTATAGTTCTTAAATTCTAAGCTTACTACGGAACCACTCGTTTTCAACGAAACCCTGCGATCAGGCAAAACCAATAGCGATAAAGTGATAAACTAGCATTAGGATAATGCGAAAGAACAGAATAGAAGACATTCCGGTGGAACTATTGGTTTTGCCTGATCGCAGGGATTCGTTGAAAACGAGTGGTTCCGTAGTAAGCTTAGAATTTAAGAACTATATCAACTACAACAAGGGCGATTGTTTAGAGTCGTCTTAAGAAATATGCAACCATCGACAAATATCGCCGAACTAAAAACAAGTACTGAGGAGCTAGGTCACACTGTAATCAATTTAAGTAATACAAGAGTCACCAAGAAAGTACTCTTGCCTTTCCATATAGAGCTGTAAGTAAATCCCAACAATAAGGAAATATCGTATACAGCGTGAGTCGTCCCATGCGCTCGAACCACCCCATCCAAAAGCAAGTTCCCCAGTGTGTAAGGTATCAGAGACCTAAAAGGTTCTGCGCAGGCAATCATCTGACACAAACATGTAAACATAAGGAATAAAGTACAAATGTAAAATGCATAAATTGCGCATGCAATCATCTGGCTAACTAAAGGATGCAGAGTATATAAAGAACTCCGTAAGAAAAGATTTCCACCAGAGAAAAAACAGCTAAACATTACTACACGGTGTATGACATCTAGAGCATCCCTAAAACTCGATCCTAACAAACAATCAACGCAGTCAAACTCGTTACAAACAATTTACAGCAGAATATTCACACCCCAACTACCGCTCTTCCAAACATGATGGCTAAACTAATGGAGAGAATGCTAAATCTACTAACCTCTTTGATATCTAAAATGTATTAATGGATCCCAAACTTAAATTATCAGTTTGGGACGCCAACTGCTTGGCCCAACATGGCCGAGAAATATAAATATTCCTAATATAACATGATGATTTCTGAATCTCAGTACATGAGTTTATGACGCCAGGCACCCAGATCGCGGAGATTACGCCATCATAATTAAAAAACCAATCAAACATCACGAGAGGTCTAAATAATACTCCTATGTATCTCCCCATCTACAGGCAACCCCAGTATAACCATAGAAAATAGCAAAGGAGCACTAGTGATATCTGATACTGTCCCCCAAGATATAGTGTGAAAAAAGAACAATCTGAGAATTATTTCAATACATTAGGACATTGCTTCATTGCTGGAGGTGATTGTAATTCAAGCACACCCAGTGCAGTGAGCATCAAGACACTGAATGTACTAGATGCAGCCAGACTTAAGTCCCTGTCAACGGGAGAGCCAACTATCATCAATCATCAGTCGTCAGTCAAAAAATTCAGTCGAGTTCGTAGACCACAGTCCTGTTCTCATTACCTTAAATACTCACCTACACATTTAGGAAGCACTTCAGAATCTATCTGAATTCTGAAGATGCATCTGAGCCAGATATATCCATCTTTACTGATGGATCCAAAACCTCAGAAGGTACAGGGGCAGCATCTTCTCAGATGACCTAGCCCTCCAAGAAAGCACATCATTAGGTACTTTGGCCACAGTCTTTCAAGCAGAGGCTACGGCCATAATGCAGGGTGCAAACGCAATTTTTGTACGTAGAATCAAGAACAAGATTATCAGAATTTCAAGCGACAGCAGCGTTGCTCTGTTGGCACTGAACAACTGCAAAGTTGTATCAGAAATAATATTCCAATGTCGCAGTACTCTGGAGCAAGTCGCTATGGACAATGTCCTCGAACTCGTTTGGGTCAAAGGACATTCTGGGCTATACGATAATGAGCGGGCGGATGATTTGGCAAGGCAAGGCTCGGAACAACCCTTTTGTGGCCCTGAACCACTATCCCCAATTGCGCTTAATACCTTAATCGAACAGGAATGCCCTGCACTCGCTACAATCAGAGGATCCATGGCCAGTATTAGCAGCATCTCTCTGGCTAGCATCCTCAAGTTCATTCAAAGGTTAGGATGGCTTGAGGAGGATGTTGCAACGGAGGTAGCACAATGGGCCCATACGAGGCCTAAGTGGATGTGACGCAAGTCACCCTCCACCCACAATCCAGATCCAGAGACCACTGTGATAAACAAAAGCAAACCACCTCCTCTGAAATAAACAAACAGATTGGCAAATGTTTAGAGAATTATTGAAAGAGAAATTAATAAATAAATAAATAAATCTAATCTTATACTTGAAAATTAAAGAACAAGTGCACGAAGCAGTCGGACACCTGAACAAGGCAATTCAAGAGGCGGTCTGGTGCTCAACTCCAGAAAGAAATATCGCAAAAACCAGAACTACCCAGCGTACATTAAGAATAAAATCGCCGAGAAACGGAAGCTTAGGAGAAAGTGGCAACAACCCAGTCTCCAGTGATAAATTTTAAATCAAAGACCTAAAAACACTGACTGCTAAACGATTGCAAAAACAAGAGAATTCAAAACTACTTATCCAAATTAACAGTAACGGAAGCAACCGAATATTTCCTATGCAAATTAGTTAAAAAGTTGTAAAACCCCAGTTACCAATCCCTCCAAGTAGAACTGTGGATGGGAATTGGGCGAGACGTGATAGAGGGAAGGCTGAATGTTTTGTGTAGCATCTGAAAACTGCATTCCAACAATTCGCTACAGAAATTTCGGATGAAGATGATGAACCAATGTACCAAGTTCATAAAGTTTCATTCCCATAGGAGGGGAAATCGGTGATCAATAGAAACCTAAATCCAGCTAAAGCACCTGGTTATGATATGATAAATGGGAGACTATTGAAAGAACTACCAGACGAAGAATTAAAGCTAATTACAATAATATTCAAAGCCATCTTACGCCTAGGTTACTTCCTAGCACAGTGGAAAGTGGCACAAGTCACAATAATCTTAAACCCCGGTAAACTTCCAACTGAAATAAGGTTTTTGAGAGGTTTTTTCTGAAAATGCTGCAATCACTGATACAGGAAAAAATCTAATCCCAAATCACCAGTTCGAATTTAGACAACAACACGGTACTATATAACAGGCACACCGAGTAACGAAAAAGGCTAGATATGACATGGAACAGAAAAGATACTGCTCGGTAGCTCGGAGTAGCTTTCCATATGAATATTATCTGACATTTAAATCGTACCTGATATATGTATGAACATGTTTTTGTTAAATATTAAGAACATACGACTTCGTTAATGCCGGTAAAATCAGGTGTCCCACAAGGGAGCGTTCTTGGCCCCATATTATGCTTCTATACATTGCTGACATTATCACTTCTAGCAATACTGCTGTGGCAACCTACGTAGATGATACAACCATTATGGCCTCTCATCGGATTTCATTCATAACTTCTCGTAATCTGCAAATACAGTTATGTAAACAAAATGCAGACCTGGTTTAAAAGATGGCGAATTAAAGATCGAGCCACATTACATTTGCACTAAGAAAGGAAACGTTACCGCCAGTAGTTCTCAATACCAAAGCAAAACTACAATCTGATCTGATGTCAAATACCTGGGCACTTAAGTAGATAAATATTTAGCCTGGAAGCCCCACACCTAAGCTACAGGCAAGCAACTTGGGCTAATATTTTTAAAAATGTTCTGGCATTTAGGGAAAATTTCGGAACTATTATTAGAAAATAAGTGGTCCTAAAACCAATAACTCAGCGGTTGCAGTCGAAGGTACTAAGAATGCTAACAAACGCCCCACAGTTTGTATCAAATCATGTAATACACCGAGACGTAAATATACCAACAATATAAGAAGAAATTTAAAAAATCGAGTGACAAATATTAAGATCGACTGCGCCACCATCCCAACCGCTTGGCAAATCAAATTCTCTGATTTCATGGAATAAAAAGATTTAAGAGGAGTGATCGCCTCGATTTACCACACAAGCTTGAAGTGTTGTGTATAAGTGTAGTAATCCATGTGGTCATACATAACATAACAACTTCATGAATTCACTGTATAGAAAAATAGTTTTTTAATGATTTCTTAACGTGGAACCCACAGACCAGAAAATGCATAACCTTTCTGAGGTGACGTCATTGTCAGTTTGATTTTACGTATGTCGACGCACATTTTGTAGAACTCACATTTTTTTAAAATAAATATTAATATGGTAATGGACAGTTCTAATTTTCTGATATTAATATAAAAATTATTTTTCTATAAATGTTGTTTATTTTGCTAAATTACGTAACGAAAATAAGTGATAGAGTGTGTTGTGTTTAATCGTGTTTTATTAGAAAAAATGCGCTATTTAAAAAAAGTCCATCTAATGAATAACTGAAGGGTTTAGTAATTTCTTAATTAATTCACAGTCACTGAAGGGAACTTCTAACAGTTAAGTTACCTAAGTAGGTATTACGTTTAAAGCGACTAAAATGTTCCTTAAGTTATACAAGAATCGTTGTGCTGCTAGATTTGCAAAGCATCGGTAACGTAAATATCGTTTGAAAAAACGAATTAACTAATTGACTAAAAATCAACAGTGCCATTCAGCCGTTGATTAAGCGGTTGTATTGAAACTTCATAATTCCCCCTTTCAGGTAATAAATTTTAAGGTTCCACAGATAAATGTCCAAGAAAAAATGTGGGTATAAAATCTTTAAAAGACTATTAGGATGATTTATAGGTACGTATATAAACGTGAAAAAAACCGTCAAAGAAGGAAATTGGATTTTTAAACTTTCCCCTACTTACCCATGATCCAGTCCATATATTACAGTTAAGATGAAGCTCGGGAAGGGAGATGATAAAAAATATACCGGCCACTAGCTGGGCAGCCCCGCAGGTGACGTACACAATGCTCCAAAGTACGTGCACAATGGTCCATACTCGCCCGCAACCCGGGCACATTCCGTCCTGAAAAACAAAAACAAAAGATATTACTGTAATTCACTAGTTAGTAGTAAAACACCACATTTATGTGCATATACAATGTGTGTTGCTTATAAACCATTAAAACTTCTCCCACTGCTGTTTTATAACATAGGAAAGGCAGCTTCCAAACCAAAAATTGTCCTTAATAATAACTTCAAATATAAAATTGTAATCATCCTCAGGGAAGTACAAGGAATACAAATAATTAAATACAAAACAATAGGATAAAAATACTAAAACTCACCAGCGCAACAAGAGTCATAACGTAAAAAGAACAACCCCAAAAGCCAAAAATATACCAGAAATAACACGTTTGTCACTAATTACTGCACATCTGAACTCCATGAAGAAAATATGAAACTTAACTCAAACTATCTGTGAGCTGCGAGCAACGACTGGTTATTATATGGGGTGGTTTCATAATGTTATCGTTAACTAACTTTACCTTATTCATATTGTTATATTTATGTAACAGAATTTTTCCTTAATTGTAATATTTTAAAATTGGCTTCTTTGTCTAAAATTTTATTACCTATATTTTCAAAAAATGGCCGGCACTGAGAATGTGCTCAGCCAAATGAGAAAACTAAATACCTAAATTATTAAGTATATTGAATTTGTCTGGGAAAAATTCAGACATGTTATCCGCCAGGCTACAAACGATATACTGTAGGGGGCACTGATACGAGGTAGCGACCAAATATTCCTGGCCTAACCCGCTTGCAGTTGTTTGAGAAATAAAAAAATCTGTTCATTTTTCAACATAATCACCCTTTACTTCAACACACTTCTTACATCTTTTAATAAGCAGCTCTATACCCTTATAAAAATACTTTGGAGTTTTGTCTTCAAAATACTGAAAAACCGCCGCCATCACTTCGTTATCATTGGCAAATTTCTTTCCCCGTAAATCCTGCTTAAGTTTATGTTGACCAAGTTTTTACAGTTGATAACGATGGTCCACTGTCATCGTAAACTGCATTCATCCTTTGTTTAATTTGATCTGGCATCAAACCTTCTTTAGTGAGAAACTTAATCACTGCGCGGTACTCTAGTTTTTCCATTTTTGAAAAATATTCCACTTGTTGTCGGTCTACTGACAGCTATTTGTAAACAACGCAATGGAAACAAATGAAAATTTATGTGGAATCTGAGGAACAATGTAGCCTACTATTACTTATGTTATTTTGCATTTCACACTTCTAGAAGTAGGTCGGGCCAGGAACATTTGGTCGCTACCTCGTACCTCCACGGAGTTGGCTATGGATACAATGAAGTAGAGCGCTATGCAAGCTCTTAAGTGGAAAGAAAAAATTGTTTAATCTTTGGATATTACCATACTAAACCTAATGTTAAATTATTACAGAATTGTGTAAATATGTACACAGAGTGTCTCTAAATAATATCTAATTTTTGAGGCTACTGCCATGAAAACCTCCACAGATGTGCATTGAGACCATCCCCTCACGTTGAGCAGCCATGAGATTCTTCTTCTTCTTCCTACCTTCCTTTTTCCTTGAATTTGACCTTTATTATCAGCTGCAGAATGTCGTACTTTTCTCCTTGTGTAACGTGTCCAAAATACTGCAGTTTTGAGCTCTTGATTGTATGTATAATTTCCTTTTGCTTGCTACCCATTCTCCTCAAAACCTCGGTCTTAGTTATTCGGTCCATCCACGATATTCTAAAGATCCTTCCGTAGACCCACATTTCGAACGCTTCCAGCATTTTAAGCGTTTTTGCGTTCAAGGTTCGTGCTTCAACTCCATAGAGAAGAGTGGTGAAGACATAGCATCTAGCTAGGCGAACCTTCAAATCTATACTCAAGTCTCTGCCACCAAGTACTTGTTTCAGTTTGATGAAATTGGTCTGTGTCTTTTTAATTCTTCCATTTCATAGGCGTAGTTGATATTGAAATTTATAGTTGTGCCAAAATATGTAGGTACATATATTTTTCAACTTGCTACTTATTATTTCCGTTGACAGTCAGATCGTCGATATTGCCATAGATACAATGTGATTTTTTAATAACTCAATTGCAGCAGGCCGTATTCTGACTTAATACAGACAGTTCTAAGGTTATTAAGACAGAATACGGCCTGCTGCAATTGAGTTTTTAAAAAATCACATTGTATGTCTTCGAAATTTTCTTGGCATTTGGCGTTAAGAGGTACTATTCGCCGCAATCGACCACTTTATTCATCAGCCTTCAAATTTTTGATATAATATGCGGTTGTGGATTATTTTTAGGAACTAAATATGTTAAACTGTGTGACATCAAACTGATGACATTCTTTGGCATTTGGTTTCTTGAGTAAACAAATGAAAACGGACAGTGACTACTCTTTAGGGATATTTCCTGATCTATATATTTTACTGACAAGTTCTAGCAAGGCGTCCATGCGTCTCTCATCAATGACTTCAAGAATGTCGCTAAAAGATCGTCGGGTCCAGGGCTTTCAACATTTTTCATCGTTTTCAAGGCGTATGTTACTTTCTCCTGGTGATGTCGGGACCTATTTCTTCTTGAGCTATGGATATCTGTTCTGGACCTGTTCTCTCATCTGTAAATAGTTCTTTAATGTATTCCTTCCACCGGTCTAGTTTTTGTTTTGTATTTCCAAAATGTTGCCATTTTGTTCAGAAGCATGGAGACCAGCAAGCTCTTTGACTTTGTTGAATAGATTAAACAAATCATATTTACTTTGAAGTTCTTCTACTTCGTTGCAGTATTTTACAAAATACGTTTCCTTTGCCTGGCTAATCTTTATTCTAATCTCACAGTTAATATTTCGGTATTTCTGCGTTTCTTATTCACATATAGTCTTCGTTGGTGTCCATTATCTTCAAAATTTCGTCATTCTTCCAGTTTTACTATAGATTATTTCCTTAAACGGATCTAATTCAGATTGTTTTAACAGTCCCCATTGCTTATTTAATTTTTTATTTTATCTAAGTTTTCATGGGATTTCTGTAGCACAAACATTTTCTTTAATATTTGGTATTTGCAGTTTTCTTATCTCAATTTTAGGGATATTCCTGTTTTTTTGTTAGCTTTTAGTTTAAATCTGAAATTAGCAATTAGGGGGTTGTGGTCTGAGCCTACATTGGCTCCTGTATAAGCTTTTATTTACAATCATTATAGTAATATGTCGATTCCTAACATTTTAGACTGTAATGACAATCTCTTGTGTGGGAAGTAATAGAAAACACTTCCTACCCACGGGCGGGAAATGTTTATGTACGGTTGCCTAGCGACACTGTCATAGATATATATGTTAAAGCAAGGCCCGCTGAATTAATATTGCATATAAGGCCTTACCACTTTATTTAGCCAAGACGAAATTGGAAACAACGGTGGCGCCATTTGCGGTGAACTATACATTTTTTAATGGAGAAATGTATAGTTCACCTCAATTGGCGCCACCGCTGTTTCTAAATAATTAAATTTTTTACTGATGGCGTTTTTGATTGCCGTTTAGTTTTTGCTTATTTACTCGAATGGATTTAACAAAAAATGGTAAGAGAAAAAAACGTTTTGATTAAATTTTATATAAACCGATGTAGTTGGATTCAGATCATTCTTACAAAGGTGTTTAATTTGTCTTCAATCCTCAGAAACACCCTTCAGTCTAGCGACATATTTTTAGTCTTTTGGCAAAATAACCCGTGCCCCAAATGCTTTCTTCATTAACTTTATACTTTTGGGAATAAATGATAATAAATTTTCTCTAAGTTTTTGAACAAACCTTAATTGGCCGTAGCTTTGCAGAGTTGCATTTTTTATTATAAGTAAATCAGGCAGTGGCGGCTCGTGGCTTGAAATTATGGGGGTGCTGCAGCTTTCGTAATATATTTACATACCAGTAACGATCCTTGATATTTTTAAGGTGCCTTTTAAATAAAACAAAACAAATCGAAATTTTACTCAATTTATAAAAAAAATAAGCTTACAGGAAAATGAAATAAAAAGAATTTTTATTTAAATATAAAATCCATTCTGCGATTTTTAGCTTCACAAAATTTTTCGATCACCTGTTAACTCTGGAGCAGCCTTGACCGTCTTCGCAGTGATGTTGCAATCAAGTTGGAAATACGAACTACTTATTATTTAATTTTCCTGTTTATATTACACATACCGTGCGTGGTGTTTATGTATCAGCCCGTTGCCCCAGACGTCCTTGCACAATTATTATGTTGGATCGGATGTCCAAGAGCTGAACGGCATGTTGCAATAATGCTGAGATGCTGCTCAGACAGCAGCTTTCGGGCTACTTTTACCATGTATTATTAAAACAAACAAATCGCGGCGAAACTTGCACCGAATGTACTACGTTTTCGACACTGCTACATTCCTCAGCGCTCTGAATGGAATCTACAGCTTCGGTTAAAATAATTCCTTTTAAAAGCGGTTTAATTAATTAAATGTATGTAATAATTATGCAAAATATTGAATGATTGTTATATTATTGATATTTTCAAGTACAAATTTAATAGGTAATTAATTTCCGTACTTTGTTCTGGGGGTGCTGCAGTGTCGCAGCGCTTATGGACCAGCCGCCACTGAAATCAGGTCAAAATGCTCTCAATATTGTCTGAAAAATGGTCTGTGGAAGTTTGTAGGTATAATTTAGACACGCAATTAAGATGAGTCTATTAAGAAAAAGCTAATACTAAACGTTTTTGTAATACGGGTAGTGAATTTTAATAACTTAGTAAGTGGTGAATTTTATGTATTTATGAGTAGTGTATTTAACGATGTTTGTATAACTTCCTCTAAATTTAGAGACCTTCAAGTTTATAATGCTTTGTTTACCGTTGCCTTGATATGAAGATTTATTATTTTTTAGGACAGTACTTACGCAATATCTGGGTTATTTTCCCCAAATTCTCAACGCTGTTTTTTATACGACAAAATCTGCATACAATTAAATTTAATTGGCAGATTGTAAATAGTTGACACAATAAAAAATTGATATCTGTTTATAATACGATTTTATTAATGAGGTATATATCTATATATTATTAATAATAAAATAATTATAAAAAATTATTCAAAGAACGGTGGCTATGATCTTGTTCAATAGCAAACCTCAAAAGCCCTATAAAATTACAAAAATAATGGACAAAGGGCATTTTTAAGGCAATTTTTGCAAGTCTTATAGAAACCCAAGCATGTGAGTATTTTAAAAATAAACTAAGTAAATTTAATTTTGTTGAAAAAATTGCATTTCTAAATTATTAGTGAAAAATCATTGGTTTCCTTTTTATTAAATGTATGTCATGCATAAAGTGTTCGTATACAATTCAAATAAAATTTTAATTTGAAAATGTGTTACGGATAGCAAACTCCTGTCACTGAATTAGATATTAGCTTTTCAGTTTATTGACAGAAAATTGTTTTAATATTTTATCACTGGAATGCAATATGAGTTCCCAGATATGAAAACTTGAGAAACTGAGATCAAGTGGAAGACTTGAATGTAGGCCAAAATTCAATTTTAACTAAAAAATTCATAAAACTAGAAATTCGATCATTTTAGTTTCAGTATAAAAAAAATTAAAAAATTGGTATTGATAAAAAACAGGTTAGATAATAACTGAAATGCAAAGTGGCTAAAATTTATTATGTTTTAATTAATTTCCATTAATAATCTAAATTGTTTCCGAAAATGTTCGCAGAATCAGTAGTAGCACAATGATTGCCACAGAGGATGTAATTTTTAAATTTATTTTAATTAAAGATAAACATCAGCAAGTGCAGACCAAAAAAGGGCACATTCTCGCGGTTTGGCGTGACTACTATGAAGAAGCTTCAGGGGAGAACAACCAGAAAAGGAAGGAAAGGAAGCTGCATTGGAGGAAGAAGATGAAAGCTATAGGTATTACAGAAGAAGGCATTGAGGAAATAGTAGCCAACATGATGGTGGGCAAAGCAGCTGGTTGGGATGAGATTGCACCGCCGGAACTCATAAAACATCGGGGACAAGCTGTTATTAAGTGGATACGGGAGATTCGCCTGGGAGAAAAATATCATGGTGCCCATTCGTAAGAAAGGTATTGCTTCAACTAGCCTCTTGAGCGTCACAGCAAAAATCTATTCCAGGGTATTGGAAATGAGACTGAGGAGGGAGGTCGAATAGAATCTTGAAGAAGAGCAGATAGCTTTCAGACCCAATAGGCAAACCCAAGACCATATATTCACCCTACGCAGTATCATAGTCACGAGACTCAGCCGAGGAAAATATGTGTGTGCCGAATTCATCGACTTACGTGCAGCATTCGATTCGGTGCCAAAGGAACAGCTTTGGATAGCACTTGGTGCTGAAAGAGCCTCACAAAGTCTGAAGCAGCGTATTAACAGCCTATATAAAGAGTAAAAGGCATAGCGAGGATAGCTGGTGGATCTTCATCAGAATTCGAGATACATAGGGGAGTAAAACAGAGCAACAGTCTTAGCCTCCTACTATTATTCATTTTTATAAACCAGGTAATACAATAGAGCAAGAGAAGGAGTCTGAGACTGAAAATTGGAAATTGGCTGATGAATCCTGTGTACGTGCAGTTCTTGGTGTACGCGGACGATATCGCTGTCTTGGCTGAGAGTGAAGCTTATTTACAGTGAATCGGAAGACCATGGATTGACTATTAATATCAAGAAAACCAAAGTGATGCAGTTCACCAAAGGAATATCCGCTGTCCTTAACATTACATGGACAAATCACCTACAGAACAAGTGGGTCAGCTTGAATACCTGAGCTTTAAATCAAATGGGAAGCTGGACACAGAAATCAACAACGGGAACCACAAGGATAGTCATATCTAAGTACTACAAAATCAAAAATACCGGGGAAACGGAAAATTAACCAAAAAACGCATGCCCGTTTACAGAGCCGTATACTTACCAACACTCACATATTGAGTGGAAAGTTGGACAATGCATGAGAGGCTTCTAAGCAGAGTCACGGCTGTGCTGAGATGAGATACCTGAGAAAAGTGGTAGGCAAAACAAGAAGAGATTGCATCCATAACACAGCCATCAGAGAAGAGTTGAAAGAAGAGCCTATAACAGATTTTATTGAGCAAAAAGGCTTAAGCTGGGTTGGGTACATTGCCTGGCAAGCCCGATCGGAAGGAAAACGAACTCGAAGACGTCCTAGGACTGAGTGGGAAGATCACTTGTTGAAGTCACAAGGAGAAAAGGAAAGACCCTCAGAGTAATACAGAGACTGGCCCAAGTTAACAAGGAGTTCAACTCCTGGTTGAAGAAGCCCGACGCTTAACGGTTCAAACGGAAAAGCAAAAGAAGAAGAAGTAGCAGAATTTTTGAAACAGATGCTGTAACTTTTACAACATCCTATACAAATTAACAAATTTTACTTCAGCTTTTATAAAGAATTTATATCAGAAAGTGGTGCGTATAAAGAGAGGAATACAATCCGACGTTATTAAAAAAAAAAGAAAGAAAGGCATAAGCAGGAACCAGAAAGAGATATTTATTTCGATCTTTCATAGAATTTTTTATATTTCTTTATTTGGTACCTATAGAAAATATTCATACAGTTAATAAGTAAAGATAAAGGCCACAACACTTACACTCCGCGGGGGAGTATGGACGGTAACATGGAGGGTTAAGGCCTCCTAAATTACTTTTATACCTTGATTGTCTCTCACGCTTTGCGTACGGAGTGATGTGGTAAGAACCAAGCCTTCGACAACCGCTACTGTGTTTCGGCTTACAATTATCACTGGGTAGGCCACCCACCGAGCATTCGACTTGGGTTTGACCCCGAGAACGTCCGCGCTGTAGTCGAATGCCTTAACCAAAGTTAATAGGTAGGAGCGACTAAATAGAGACACTATAGCAATATTTTCCTTGTTACATATGTAACCTTCAATCGATTAAATTTCATTTACGTACAAAAGAATTTAATTGCATTAAAAGGTGTTCTCATTAAATTGAAATATTCAAAACATCAAAATCTGTATGTAAGTTAGTGTGCCATATAAATGCACGTGAAATTGCACATTCATGTCTAGATATGCATGTACTACATTAATATACCGACTTAATTAAAGCTGAATAAGGCGTTTGACCCCAGTCTGTGACAAAAATATCTCTTTTTTTTAAGTTAAGCCAGTCAATTATACTCATTTTGCGAAATATGAATAGACCGAGCTAACTAACTAACTACCATGTAATTAATTATCTCGTGATTCTGTTGACTTACGTCATTGAAGAGTTAACACGAAACTGTAATTTTACGTGTTCATATATTTTAGTCACCCTTCTTACCCTGACTATTACGCATATATTCATCCCGAATCGCTTTATATTAAAGTTAATTAAAGCAAAATGTCAGACGAAATTGCTTTAACAAGAACATGTAGGTTACGTGTTTACATAAACAATAAGTTTAGTTAGGTTAAACCAAGGAAACTCCACACAATTTTTTTTAATAAGAATTAATTTAAATTAAGTGGTTTTCGAGCAAATTAAGGGTTGGCTATGGAAACAATACCATTAAATTAAACAAAACAATTTTGTTTTATTCCATGGCCAACCCTTACAAATTTACTTTTTGATCATACTAGAGAACTAGAGTTTAGTTTCAATAATGAAGGTATCGAGTTCGCTGCATATAAAAACAAAAATGCCGTTTTATGCAAAAATAAAGGCGACAAATAAAATGTCAAACGTTTCGAGAAAGTTGCATTAGCAAATCAAAGTAAACCACTTTTAAAAGCGAATAATGCTTCCTGTTCAGGAAATTATTTTTATCATCAGCGAGTAATTGAGGAAATTGCTTTAATATTTTAAAGTTCAAGTTTCTTCCTTTATGTAATCTTTACATAAAACGTTCGTAATGATATTAAAAATTTAAAAAATGAGATTTATATTAAAATCAAAAAAAAAACTTAATGTTTGTTACGCGACAGTCCAAATAAATAGGTGCAGCTGGTCTTCGAATTGTTAAGTATACTTTACGTAATAGCTTCGTTTTCCTGTAAATCCAGTTATGTATTTAAATAATTTATAAAAATAAACAATGCATTCCTTGTCAATGAATTATAGCGAGTACTTGGACATGTCAATATTGCGCTCACTTTAAAATCATTTTAAATTATTAATTAATAAGATAAAATGCATTCCGTTGTAATTTACTTTTAATTTCTTAACAAAGAAGATTGTAAATATTTTAGATTGAATATAAATAGCACCAAAGATTTAATTTGGCTTAAAATTAATGATTGTAATGATTACTATTTTTGATGGAAAACAAATTGACATTTAAATTAGTTTCTCAGAACTATGAAACAAAATTGAAGATGCAGATTTTCTGGTTTCAAATCTTTAATTATTTTGTATTTCCTTGATAGTAGTTGTTGATTGATTACAAATTCTTTAAAAGACATTTTACCAACTACCAGTTTTTGTGAATATTCTAAGCTGATTAACCTTTGTATTATTTCGTTTCTCTTTAGGGTATCACAGGCTTATTTAAATTATTTTTTAAATTAAAAATATTTGTTAACAATTAATATAAAGATTTCCGAATCCATCTTGGTAACCTGCCTCAGTAAATTGTTTCAGGGATGGTTAAGAGAGGAATAAGCATATAATTTCCACATTTAAGTTTTTAGAAATGATTTATTAGAAATTTAAGAGTTGCCCTAGTAGTGAATTAAATAAAGGCTGACTATCCATAAGTGGGAGCTGCTACGCTTTCATCAGGAACTAACATAAAAGATCTTACATGGTTATGAATTTGTGGGATTCTCCATTATTTAACAAACGACAAAAATGCACTTTGGGACATCGTACAAGCTACGAATCATGATACATTTTGCAATTTGAAGGCCAAACCCCAAAAGAAAAGGCAAATATTTCAATGAATTCTTGGAGACAACTCTAAATTAACAAAGGTAGAACTATCTGCTGGAGATGTTCTGAAAAATTCGTCATGATGAAGCACTGAATTTTTTGGAAGTTTGAAGCTGGCAAAAATAAACGTTCATTTTATGGCCTTGGGTCTAAATTTCTTCTTTTCAAAATGTAAAAGTTTTATACACAGAATCATGTTTTACACACCAAATCAAGTAACTAATGTCTGATGCATAAGTAAAAAGACAAATTGTATTTTAGAAATTAAATTTTTTAGAATTCACTCTTGCCGAAATAAATACTTTTAATATTTTTAATGAATTGTGAAAATTCTCTATATAAATAGAAAAATTGGCACGTAAAGATGAAGATCAGTGGTTCAAATCCCTGTGGAGGTAATATTTAATATTTTTGTTCTTCTTCTGCTTCTTTCTCTTATGGCCGAAGCCTAGACTAATGGCCTGTCATTAACTCATAAATAGACAAAGTTTAAAAATATCTAGGCTTAGCTTTTGGCCTAAAGAATTGAGCAAAGCGTTGGTTGGCCAATATAAGTAGCAGAAGTTTTGTATTAATAATGAATAAATAAGTTTATGAAAACCTGCTAATGCAGCACTTGGATACATCAGCAAAAAAAAGGAAGTTATACGTCATCTCTTAAGAGAAAAATTTACTAAAACTACTATGTATGTATCAGTGAAAATTCTTCATAATGTGGAAGTCATTTAAAGTTAAGTAATTAAGATATGAGAAAATGGACGAATCTCTCTGAAAATAAATTTGGAGTGTTATTAATTATAACTGGCTGCAAAGGTTGAAGTTTCGTATTTCTCAACTTTTGAGGAAAAAGGTCTTTAATATTACAACCGAAAAACAGTCCCTCATTTTATCTACTACAAAAAATTAGAACAAATACCAAACTGTTGCAGAAAAACGAAGTAAGTGTTAAAAGTACAAAAAAGTCATCATGTTGGACGATGCAAAATATTTTAATTTTAAAGATTCAAATTCCGTTGAAAATTCTTATAAATACTCCGGATATAGCAACATATCTGGAGTATTAATAAGAATAAAACGTCATTCAGCTGTTCAATGATAACAGCATACCTGTGGTGCCAAACATCACGAATCCATTGAACATTCCCCAAGCTTATCCAATCCAGAGAACTTTTTCTACCATCTCGTCTCAGGTAGTGTACGAAATATACTGAATGGCAGAAAATGAAAGTCAATTGGGACGAAGAATTAAGAACGAAATGAAAGAAATTAACTTCAAAGTCCTCCAAATCATGATATAACAGATTCCATACAAGCTAAAAAAATAGAAGAAGAAAAATAGATTGAAGTGGTGTATCCTTTACAGGGGTGTTGCCGGTCTTCTCTCCATAACTCCATAGCCTACAGTTAACCTACAGCTTTACGTGAGCTCTAAACCACGAAAGTGGTTACACTTCTACTCCAGAGAAGACCTACTAGGTAAAAATACCTCGGTGGTGGCGATTGGGTGTTTTCGATGTATGTGTGGCCTTGGGAATCGAAACCGGGCCAATCGTACTCTCAGTGGTCAGATGCACGCTGAACCAACTGAGCCACGACCGCGACCCTGTTACATGTAGATGCTTCTAATTGATTTAAAAAAAAAACCTGCAAATTCCTTCCCAAACTGTGTATAATTTATTTTTGAATTTTGTCCATTTACATATGCATACATACAGATTACATGCTGCACATGGTGCAGTATGTTAGTATAAACGGCGCACCCCAACTTCGTAACTCACAGAAACGGACAGGGCTGTGCATTGCACGCGTAGAGCCTCATACTTTAACGCACCAGCCTCGGCACCGAAAGGTTACAGATAATACATACATACATATGCATCAGACTTTAAGTGCTACATAAATCTGTGATATATGAGATACCTCAAAGGAAACTATAGTTACTAATTACAGAATACATCAGATGGAAAAGTGTATTTAAGATAATAAAAATAGAGAAATAGAGGATTCTAATATGTTCGCAAAGAACCTGAATGCAATCGAAAGAAATTGTATAAGAAAAAGTGCCATGTTCGGACTGGAAATGACGAAATCAAGGTGCTAATACTAACGAAACGGTCGAAAATATAACAGAAAACCCCAATGATCAGTACTAAGTAACTGGTTACATGACTAACGATAGATTTCCATTTGATACCCCAAATTACAAAAAATAAGGATAAAAATCCGAATTTTCGTACTTAGAATGATTGTTTAAAAATCTATGGAAGCTCGGAACAAAAGAAATGTGCAATTACTTTCTTTGTACAAACAAAACATTTAATACCGACAGTAAGCACAAGAAAAATAGGCAAAAAACTAATGAAAAATAACTACGTCTAAAACAAAATTAACTGTCACGTCTGTTTTAGTAAGATAAATTAAAAAATAACGAATTGTACGGCACCTTGGGTTTAATAAAACTTAGTTTTTATTCATTTTATAACACACAAATTTAGTGGGTCTGGCACGGTAAGCCTGAGAGTTGTTCGAGAAATTTGGGACTTATCGTACCATATATGTGTAAAACTAAAGTGGACATTTATGATTAGAAAATTAAGTCAATCTACGGTAATTGTTGGAATTAATATCAAAAAGGTAATACTTGGTGCCATCTGTTGGCCATACAACTTTATATGCTTGTATGTTTTGTAATAATAAAGTCAGCCTGTGTTGATCACTCACGCTGTGCGTTTCGTTTTATTAGGTTATGGGCCCAGCACGCTTCCACTAAAGTATCTGTAAAAACACGTACCTACTAGCAGAAAATAAAGGAGAAAGGTGGAATACAGACGTAAGAAGTTATGGACCGGTTGTAGGCTCGGATCATGTTATGGTGGGAATAAGACTACTCGTAAAGAAAGTAAAAGGACATAATGGCTATGAAAATATCCATCTCATTAAAGACGAAGCTATACATATAATTAATATATATGTATATTCTCGGTGGTAACATATGGAGCAGAGACTTGGATCTTTACAAGAAAAATTCCAGAGTCCACCAGAGGGTAATAGAAAAGAAAATAATGGGAATAACATTGAAAGAAAATAAGACAAACGTAAATAAGACAAAGAACAGAGGTTGGGGGCATCATTGAAAGAGTAGCGTCATTCAAATGGAGATGAGCAGGTCATGTGGTCAGAGATGTAAACGCATGGAGTTCATGGGGTGAAACATGAAATGTAGGAAAGCCCTAAATAAGATGGAGCGATGATATTAAAAAATCAGCGGGGCTAAATTAATTGGAACACAGCCCCACAAAACCGTAAAAATTGGGAAAGCATGAAACCAAAGAAAAAGAATACCAATAAACACAAGTACTAAGCAGATGGAGGAGAAACAGGGATTACTAAACAAAGTCACAATGGGAGCAGCGCAAAGGATTGCTAAATCCGATATTAAGGAAGAACGAATGGTATGGTGAAAAATACGGAAAGAAGCTAGTGGAAAAGACGAAGGCAAGGAAAAAGATGTTGGAAAACAAAACTAATAAAAGCAATGAACTTTGAAGAGAGTGCAAAAGGCTGAACAGAGAAAAGAAACAAAAACAAAGATAAAAATGATTGAAAAGATTCAGAAAGATTCTAAAGAAATCAGAAACTGTTACCAAGGAATGCGGACAACAAAAAGAGGAAGGCTAAACCACCATTCTATAAAGACAAGGATGGACATTTAATGAGAGATCATCAAGAAATAGTCGCGAGATTGGCAAAACATTTTGAAAAACTATTAAACGAAAGAGAACTTACTAACCAAAACCAGCACGAGCTTGACGAAGAGCAAGAAAGTTTAGAAAACAACTACGATCAGCAAGAGCCACCAGAATGAAATAATATTTTAGAGGTAATAAAGCGGTTAAAAGACCGCAAAAGTGCAGGGAATGATAACGTACGGACAGAGGCGAAGACAGTGGCGGATTTAGGGGGGGGGGCACTAAGGGCACGTGCCCAGGGCCGCAAAATTTAGAGGTTTAGAGGGCGGCAAAATTCTAGAGACGGGTCAACAAAATAAGGGATGGTAATTTTCAAAAATGTTCTGGCAAAATTGTGTTTATTTTTTACTACCATCCTTATATGTAGGTAGTTGAGTGTTTGTTAAGTAATGAAATAAAGAATATTACTTTTGGGAGGATTCGTATTCGTAAAATAGGGGAAGACATGGGGGGGGGGTAAATGTAGGGTGGCTTTAGGGGGGAGGGATGAGGGGCGGC
This sequence comes from Melanotus villosus, assembly GCA_963082815.1. Lineage (NCBI taxonomy): Eukaryota > Metazoa > Arthropoda > Insecta > Coleoptera > Elateridae > Melanotus > Melanotus villosus. Next base: position 9,533,823 of record OY720423.1, on the reverse strand, counting down.
AGAAATTACCGGTGCCCATGGGCGGTAGAAGTGTAAATCCGCCACTGGGCGAAGAACTGTATCATCTAATTCATAAGCTTATGGTACAAATATGGCAAGAAGGAAGGCTGCCAAGAAGATGGACTGAAGCAATAAAATACGAAAGAATGAAAATTATAGTCATGGCGCTGCTCAACATAGCATACAGGATTCTGGCTTATACAAAAAAATAGGCTAACAATAAAGATGGAAGATCAGTAGTAAATAGGGAGTATCTCGATGTGGATTTGAGGATTTGGAAAAGGAAGATTATTCCTGTTAAGAAAAATACAATAGAGGAAAAGTTATCAACATAAATTAAGCACACATACAGGGTGTCCCAGAATAACTATTCCTAAGTTTCAGGAGTGACAGACCGTATTAAATTAAACATCTTCCATTATAAACTAATGTTTGGAAATACTCCTGTATCGAGATACAGCAACAAGAACCAAATGAGGACTTGAAATAGACTCCATATGGAAAATAACATTTTTGTTTATTTACAGCGATTATGAAATGAAAAATGGTATTTATACAAAATTACACACAAATTATATCGACGTGTGAAAATTATCAAAAGCCAGTACAATTCGAGCCACTAGATCTCCTTCTATGTTAACAGGAATCTCATAAACAATTGTTTTAATATGACCCCAAATACAAGAATCAATTGGGGTCATATTTGGTGAACGTGCAGGCCAAGGCCATATGCATATCTGCTAATTCGTTAAGTTTAACTCGACAGTTAAATCGATATGAGTTTACAACTGACAACTAAAAACATTGAAAAATTTTTCGTTGGTTCATTACTCGTTTACTTCATATAATTACACGTATCTCGATACGGAAGTATTTCCGGACATTAGTTAATGATTATAAGATGTTTAATTTAATCTATCACTCCTGGAAGTTAGGAAACCCTGTATATTAAGTTTACCGAATAATATAACGAAGATTTACTTTAGAATATATTTCTGCATGCAAAAAGTGAGTAAAATGATACTGTTTTGAATGAGCAAAAGGTTTACGTCACGAGGGTTCGTGTAGTGAGTGGTGCAAATCTGCGAGAAAAAATGCATTTTACTCATGTCTCACATATGTACAACCAAAAAATGTCATCAGAAGAGTATTACAAAGTAAAAGTTAGGGCCGGTCTTTCCATCTCCTAATAAACCTCCTAATAAGCTATTTGGCAAATAGTTTCCATGGAAACGATTGTATTAACAGGTTTTTAATAGGAGAATAAATTTATTAGGAGATGGAAATACCGGTCCTTAGTGAAATAGAAGCGAATAAGCTGTTACTTTACTCACTGTAGAAGAAATATATTTCGCGTAAGAGGGTAAAGGGTTAAATTAAGACTTAAGCCAAGCCTCGCTGTACTTAAGCCTTGTTTTCAGCTGCCTTAAGCTAAGCCTTAGCTTAAACCTGCACTGAAATACCGATGCTTAATGCATAATGTAATAAATCTAAATACACTTAACTGAGTAAAACTATAAACAATTAAGATTGCGATACAGTATTACTTAAAGACAAGAATCCGAAACGTAGGGGTCGAAATTGAACCTACTCCAAACCGGGGGTCTATTTGAAAAGGTTCTGCGTGTGATAAATATTTAATTAACTTCCAACAAGACTCTTTTGTGGAAATTTCTGCGGGTAACTTCGTTTACGGATAAATTCAGTCTTGGTAGCTTTTTTATCTTTCCCTTCGGTTCGCTTTCAGTTGCGTAAGGTTTTCATTATGCTTACTCAATACTCGTCGGTGAGCTTTTTATAGCAATTTTTTGTTGCAGTAGCGCATAACTCCGTTTATGAGTTTCAGTAACCGATTAACCAATTACCTTGAGAAAAGTAACTGTCACTCATTTAATTTAAACCTGTTAATAATAAACGCAACAAGTTTTAATGCAAAGCGAGGCAACGTACCAAAGAGACACTTTGTAGGTAAGGAGAACTGCATGTTCACGTATTGTTATTAAATTCCAGCGCTATATAAATTAATAACATACATGAAGTAACCTGATAGTCCACTTCTGCTCTATTTTCTTGTATGGAATTCCATTTCACTTTCATACGCTTGTGCACCTGCTTCTACAATATGTAATTAAATTTATTAGCCGAGTTACGGAGTTAGAACATTCCTTTCTTCTGTATTTGAGAGGATTCTTTTTTTTTCTTGCCTATCGCACAAACAGAACAGAACCGTGTTGCGGATTTCCAAATTTGTGCAATTACAGCGGCGTTTTATATAAAGATGAAAACAAGTCTAACTATTCGAGTTTAACGCTAATTGAAGTTCGCCTGTAATTTGCCTTGATATTGGTCACGCCGACTGATTCTAGATGACTGGTGTTTCCACGGTTAATTCTTTGAAATTAATTTTAAAAAGGTATTAAAAACCATTGGCGTAGTTCTTGGGACGTTAATCTTTTCTAAAAATATTACTTAACGTTTTCCAATAATTGTTATGTTATTATATGGATGCATCAAATTAAAAAATTGATTTATTACCAAAAGATTTAACTACATATGAGTTAGGAAGAAAATAAATTTAGGGTTGGTCGGTACTTCGTACTACAGGTTAAAATAGAAGCTTAGTTTAAGCTGGCTTAAACTAGGGCTTAAAGCACTGCGGTGAAGCTATCTTAAGCTGTTGCATAAACTATTACTGAAATATCAAAGATATTAAGCTAAACATGTATTAAGGGCCCTTTTCAACTATAAACCATTCCTATTGTTTTTGGATAAAAGGAGGCCATGCTTTCGTTTTGGTAAGCTGCATGTTCCACATTTACATTTTTTTTAATCGTCACACCTAGTTAGGCTTTTTAGAAATGCTAAGTAATTAACAAAAATCATACCCTTAAAAGATAGGAAATGGCAATGGCATTTAAAAACACCAATTTACAAAATATTCAGCGCTGTTTACAACACTTAAACTGTAATATTTTCATGGCTAAGCCTTATCCAAAAACTTTTGGAATGGATGTTATGTTATTTTGAGTTAACAACCACAGAAAAACATTTTCTAAAGGTCTGTTTTGGAGAATTTGACATTTTACACTTTTTTTGGGTATTTCGTCGTCAGCTAAAATAAAAATTACATTAATAAAGCCAATAATAAATTGAACATAACGTTTCGAAGACAAGTCTATCTCCGTTTTCAAACAAATCAAAAGCTTAAAGCTTAAATTATAAATATGTGTTTCAAAATTTAATTGCTTATTAATTTTTACTTTAGCAACTCATGGCGAAATAGCCAAAAAAGAAGTGTAAAATAAAAACATTGCTTAATGTTTGTTTAGAACTCCCCTGGGGAGAGAGACGAATGAATTGAATAACTCATCAATCTCTCTTGCTGCTCCAAAACCCGGATAAAGGAGGGGGCTTGTGGCGTAGGGCTTGTTACATAACCCCCGTAAAAGAAAAACAGCTACTTCATTTCTAAGCATGAAAACGGCGAGTTTTAAATCTAAACTACCCCGGTCAAAGGGGGGAGTAAAAATTCGTAGATTACAAAGAATGCTAAATGCCCAAGACCACCTCTAACCGAACGTAGATGATAATATTGAAATAGTGTGTGTAACTGGTATACTTCTGCATTAAAAATTAACATAGAGTTTATATTTCACTATGTTACGCCCATGTAAACGACAAGGTGACGCATGCAGGATTTGCAGAAATTAATAGTAAACGACAGGGCATCACTAGAATGTAACCATTAACGACAGAAAAACTGTAATTAGAAAAATTTATTTCTGGTCATTATTCATAAAATTATGTTTTATGGGCTTCCATTTATATTAGGTTTAGAATCTGTACAATGCAGTTATTCGCGTATACTTTCTTGAATTACAAAAAACTTAATCTTTTAAACCGCAAAACTTATATAATTGACGAAGTTGTTACAGAAAACTAGTTGTTTCTGTTATCACCACAACATAAATTAGGATTATGGAATCTACAGTCACACTTCAAGTATTTTAATGAATAGTAAAAACAGCATACTTAGATTTATTATTTCAATTAAACTCAGTCGATTTGCGGCAACTGTACCAGTTGGCAACAAAATTCGTTCCATATTACCCTTCTAGATAATCACTAGTTTGAACTGTATAATTAATTTTAAATGACGCACTAAACGTTCGATAATCATGTATTGAATATCTGAAATAATTGCGTTATTATTTTTATTACACCAGGCGCCTGATTATGCTTGAAAATAATTATAAAATTCCACAAACTTTTCAAAATTAGAAAGAATTCTAGTTATTGTGAGCAACGAACTTAAAAATTCATGTGTAGGGATGGTATTTCAAAATTCACTAAAACATAATTTTCATTCGTATAAATACAACATTTACGTTTCTGTAATGTAGAAGCCTAGCAAAAAAAAAACAGTAGTGTAATTGTTTGAAAAGATGATATTCGGTTAATTTACTGAAAATGATGTACGTTTTTTTTTCTGGGTTGGTTCTAATGCCTTTACAGCAGGGCCTTATGGCCTTTTGTGCTACCCGTTATAGATTCCTTAAAAATGGCACACTTGCTTCTTCGAAATATTCCAAGCTATCGTCTACGTATATTAATATTTTTATGCATTTCGGGTTCTATCTCTTCTTCTCCGAAGTGTTTCTACCTTAGAGTTGTTAGTGCCTCACACTGACATAGAAGTTTCGTTCTCGTCTTCGCAGAATCTATAATATATGCTCTGATAGCCAAGTAGCACTCAAAGTTTTGAGTTCTGTAAAAACCAAATCCAGGCTGGCCAAGGATTGTCGATTGCCCCTGGAAAGGCTCGGCTCAACCAATGGGTTCGACTCATCTGGGTGCCCCGTCACAGTAACATTCATGGCAACGAGCCGGCCGCCTGTCTGAGCAGAACTCATCGGAATCCCTTTTAGGCCCTGAACGGGCCCTCGGCTAACCTAAAGCAAGCATTCCGCAAACAATCAGAAACTGGACTCACTCTCAGTTCACCTTATACTGGGGTTCGCGTCCTGGGTTGAGACAAACGAAGTTACTCACCCACAAACCTTCAAAAACCAGGTCCTAACAGCTTCTTAGGTTCAATAGGAAGCACATCAGGATAGCCACAGGCATCCTTACAGGTCATGGCCTCTTTAAAAGATACCTACATCTTTATTTATTTAGCGTATGGCATTGTAGCCAGGAGATCACGTAGTGATAGTTTGGCTGTCAGTAGTGTTAGTTCTTTAGCGCTATTCAAGGTGCACATGTAGCCTAACAAAGCTAGTTTGGACGCGAATTAGCAGTGGGTGTGTACGTGTGACCTTGCTACCTCTTGTGCCTGTATTCGGAGGAGAGCGTCGTTAATTTGGTGTCCAACGACGAATGGACACCAGGACTCGATACCGACCTTCGGACTGCAGATCGGAGACTCGAACCGAGGACTAACGTAACGCTAGCCTGATTACAGCTTCTAAGACATCGACTATTTGGAGCCGGTCTTTTAGAGCCTGACGACACATGGAGCGCCTCTATGGATAAGATCCTGGCCTTTGGGCTAGGTGCTGGTCTGTATGAAGGTATCCCTTAATTTGCGGCGAATGCACAATAGGCCTAGCGTCTTAGTGCTGCTACTTCGCACCGCCGAAGAAGAAGAAGAAGACGAAGAAGAAAAAGAAGAAGGTGTTTCTGAGTATCCAATACTGTGCAGGTGCTTCTTCATGCAACAGCGTCCAGTAAGAATCTTTGTTATGTGCTTTATTTTTTCCTTCCATAAGTAAGAAGTTTTTGTCCTGTCAGTCTTGTCGGCTCCCTCATAAAAACTTGCTTTAGGATATTCTGCCCATAGTGACAACTGGTATTTCTTGCTAGTTTGTCAACATTTTTATTGCCTTTTGTACCTTAGAGGTTGAATCTGTTGTGTTCCTCTAGCTGTCCAAGTTTCTTGCGGCAATCTAACCTCAGCCTAGAATTCAACTGGTTTGCCATTAGTGCTTTAAGTGCTACCTGGCTATCTGAAATGATGCAGATTCCCTCTGTATCATCATTTGCGCACTCTGTATTGCTGTAATTTCGCTAGAATATTGTTGCATATTGTCTCGGGTTTGTACTAAAGATATTCCCTGGTCCTGTTCCAGATATTCCTAAACCAATATCGTTTTCTGTTTTGGACCCGTCGCGTCGGTGTACCAAATTTCTCCATTGAAAAATTCTTCTTCTTTTTTCCACTCTAAAAGCAATATTTAGAACGGTTTATGAAACTCGAAAGAGGTTTATATTTTATCTGACCTCATTTGAAATATGAAATGTTTATTAGTCCGATTAAGAATTTCGGAGTGAAAACCAGTATAGGGTTGACGATCTGTAAGCTCCTAATCTAACCTCTGCTTCCGCCCGTATGTGTAAGGGAAGAAGATGTAGTAAGGCTTCAAGAGCAGCTGTTGGGGTTGTAGTCATCGCCCCCGTTATTCTTACCATGGCCATTTGCTGTAGTTTCTTCAGCATGCTTTTATATATTGTGCTACGTGCTTTGTGCTGCCATACCAAGGCCGAGTACATGATTATGGGCAGAATTATTTTGTGTACAACCAGTGTACCATAGACGGTTGTAATCCCCACGTTTTTCCAAACATCCTTCTGCACGTCCAGAAGGCTTTGTACGCATTGTTTGTTATATGCTCGATATGGTGTTTAAAGGTAAGTCTGGTAGTTAATACAACTCCCAGATATTTTACCTTTTCTACTTTTTTAATTGATTTGCCAGATTATGAGAAGTGATGTTTTCTCCAGATTCACCGACAGTTTCTTTGTTTTGCACTCTCCCACGGTATTCAAGGCGAATTGTATTCTTTCATATACCACACCCTCAAATTTTCCATGGGTAATGATTGTACGTTAGTTCTGCAGATTTTTATCTCTACTTAGATTTACAGTTCTTATAAAAGCAAGGATGAAATATGGAGATAGGCAGAAGCAGAAGAAACGTATTCAAAATTTTAAAAATTACAGGTCAACGCGGAAAGCAAAACTTATAAGTAGAAAAGTGAAACTCATACATGAAGATTAAGAAGATCAAGGTATTATCATGTTATCAAAGAACCACCAGTTGCAGATTTTATGCGGCCAGAGAGATTAAGACTATGTTACCAGAATGGAGGATACCAAAATCCCAAGCCAAAGACGAAGATTAGTAGTCGAAGATGTATGAAATTTGAAAGGTACAAGGTCCAAGAAGATTTAATAATAATATAGACATACTCGTGCATATCCCACTAGTTGCATTGCTAGGACGAATCTACAGGATTTTTTATCATGCCACATATTACATTGGCACAAGATATATTGATTTGTCTTTTATCCGTTTTACACATAAAAAATGGGAACTAGAAATCGAACTTCAGGCCTTTAATTTACAGGCATGCTACCCCCCCCCCCCCCCCAACTCAGACGTACACCCACATTACCTTAATATTTGATATTTGTAAAGTAGATTTAATTAGTTATTCGTTATTATCGAAGCTAACCTTTGTAATTCATTTTACCAATAGCTGATTAAATAGTCTGAGCTATAAAGCCTTAAATTGAATAGTTTACAAATACCTGTGATTAAATCTTTATCTTTGTATACGAAAATGTTACTTCTGAAAATTGGATTATGCATTTCTTCAGTTGTTTATAGGAATACATTTAGGAAATGTTTGGTTTGTAACACGTTGTGTCAAGTTTTGATTAAGCTATTTCTTTTAAACTCTGATTTTGCAAATTAATTTGTTTTGTTTGCTGTTTTAAGCGAGTTTTATACCTTTTTTTAAATTTCAAAAGTGCTTCTCTCGCAGCAATGTATAGATGGTGCAGTAACAATCATTTAAACACTTTTTCTGTAATTTGTACCTAATAAAAAGAGCATCATTTCAACAGCGTTCTTGATTTACAACTATTTGCTAAAGTATGAAAAATCTACAGCAATTTCTGTTGTCTTCTGTAAAAGAAAAAACTGAAATCAATAACGTGAAGGGCAAATAAGTCGTCTGTAGCCATTTTGTAACAGACGGTGAGTAAACAAAAGCTTTAGTTTTACGATAATCTAAACTTTCCCCTGTAAAACCGTTTCATACGTAGATCCGAGCATATTGGCACGTTTCGGTAATTTAAAAATGCAGGACAATTTTAAAAATTCAAGTAGCTACGTATGATCTGTTTGTTCTAGCTGACTTGTCATGTTTTGCTTTAAAATTCTACTTCATTAAAGGGCTCGGATTACTATGTTACTGTTCTTGCTATATTTATTAAGTATTAATATAGAGATTTAATACAGGGTGTCTCTAAATTACACCTACAAACTTCAGACAGAATTAAAGTATTTTGATCTGATTTCCTTAATTTACATCCAAAGCTGGGCCTTTGCTGAGATACGGCCAATGAAAGTTTGTTCCAAAATTTAACGAAAAATTATGATCACCAAAAGTATATAGGTTATGAAAAAGCATTTGGAACATTCTGACAAAAGATTAAACATATCGCTCGATTGAAATGGTGTTCCTGGGGTTTGGGAGTAAAATTAACGCCTAAGAAAATGTTTCTGTGTAAGATTAATCTAAATTCAACTAAATCCGATTATGTAAAATTCAATAAAAAACGTTTCCGTCGTTTGTTATTTTTTGCTAAATCCAAAGGTATTCGAGTAAATAAGCAAAAACTAAAGGGTAGTGAAAATCGCTGTCAATAAAAGGCTCAAACAAGTTGCCATGTTTTAATTTACTGTTAATAAACAACAGAACGTCAGTTTATTTTAAACAAAACATAAATCAAAAAAAGGTTCCGAGTTTCGGTAGCTAGGTACCCCAGTCCAACACGATCAAGAAAGTTATTTCCGGTCAGTGGTGGAATGGGTAATCCGTAACCGGTCACTATGGGAGAGTAGACCAAAAACCCTTTACTAAAAGGGAAGGAGGCCTTTGCCCTAAATAGGGATATGATGGGCTAATAATAATACATCAAAAGGCTATGAAAAAAATGTAAAAATCCGAAAAATGGCGAGAAACATCTGGAATATGTTCAGGCAAAGAAGTTCAAGAAATTTGAAAGGAAAACCTACAAACAGGTAGTCAATATAAAAAATACATGAAGTCGAGCTTAGAAAGCTTGCCAGAGCAAAGATGTAAATGCTGAAATGGTTTGCAGGAATTACTCTGGTAGATCAACGTAGGAAGGAACATATTAAAAAAGAGATTAAAATGATTAGTGTGGTAAATAAAATCGAAGGGAAGAGACTTGGTAGGGCCATTTGATCAGAAGAGTGTTACGCTACGGAATTACTCTGTACAAAAGATACCAGGGAGCTTCAATTCAATATATAAAATTGTCCAATCGTCTCTGCCAAAGACATATTATGCGTTATTTATAGTAGTGAATTTGAATATATATGCGAACTAACCTCAAATGCCTTCTGAGTTGGTAGTGTCTTGATAGCAACCCGACTGCCTTTCTGATTTTTTCCTTGCTTAACAGCAGTAGTTCTTCTGCCCTGACTTTGGTGGGATCTCTTAGAGCAGAAGAACTATTGCTGTTAAGCAGGAACAAAAGGCAATTGAGCTACTAACAGGACACTACCAGCTCAGAATTAATTAATAGGTGTGATAAAAGATCCAAACTGCAGATTTTGCGGGGAGGAAGATGAAACTGCAGCGCACGTATACTGTATGGATGCCCGATATTGGGAGCCTTAAGACGGCGTTTCTTTGGTGTGGATCTAATGGTACCCGAATCCATAACGATATCGCAAATTAAATCCTAGGGGTCACAATAAGCTAAGAGGCGGTCGTGGCTTAGTTGGTTTAGCGTGCGTCTGAGCACTGAGATGGACCGGGTTCGATTCCCAGGGTCACATATACACCGAAAATATCCGGCCGCTTCCCTCGGAAAGCAATGGCAAACCACCGAGGTGTATTCTGCCTAGTAAGTCCTCTCTGGAATAGAAGTGCAAGCACTTCCGTGGTTCGGAGCCCACGTTAAGCTGTAGGTCCCCTATGTCTGTAGGCTACTTGACACGCACACCACAGGCATATGGAGAGAGGATCGGCAGCGCCCTGTAAAGGGTATGCCTCTCTCAGAAGAAGAGTGGGCTAAAAACCACATCCCATGTGAATAAATAAATAAAAACTTCAAATACGTTTAAAGTGTGAGTGCAAGTGGTGCAGTGAAAATGGGAAAAGGGGTCGAATTAACTTCAGAAAGCAAGATTGTCGCGCTATCAAAAGAGGGGTTAAGCATATTCCAAATTGCTTTTAGATTGGATTTTAATCAATCCACTATAGCAAGATTTGTCAAGAAACTCAGCAAAACCGGATCTACTGAGAGATTAAAGGTTCGTGGTTGAAAAAGGGCTTTCACTGCAGCCGATAACAAGGTTCCGAAGAGAAAATGTTTCGGGATCGTAGATTGACACTTGTGGAACTGAAAAGGGCGTGGGAAGAGGCTTGTGGAGCAACAGTCAGTAGTCGAACTGTGCTGAGTGCTCGCCGCTCCAGGAAGAAGCCTGTTTTGACGGCAAAAATGCGAAAACAACGAGCATATGAATTGAACTAACGAGATGTGAGAGCAAGTCATTTTCTCAGACGCATCAAATCTTCATAGGTTTGACGGAAAACTGTTTGATCGGCGTAGAAAGGGTGAAGAGTATGCACCCGAGTGCCTTGCGTATACTGTAGAACATCCTGATGGGCAAATGGTGCTCTAAAGTTTATCAAAGGCAGGCCCGATGCTGAAAAACATATTGGTATCTTAGAAAATCACCTTCACCCAACCATTGCAAAGCAGAATGGAAATGCAAGAAATTGCATCTTCCAAGATTACTCCGTATCGTGTCACAGGGTTAAAAGAGCCAGTAATCGCATTTGTTTGATGCATGTTTATGCTTTTATATGATAATCTTTTCTGTCCAGGTCCAAGAGTGCGTCAAAAATAAGATTAGGGTCTTGAAATGGCCTGGAAACAGTCAGGACCTTAATCCAATAGCGAACTGTTGGAAGAAAACAGAAAATGAAATTGCAAAAAAGAAGCCAGAAACATGAACGAACTACAAGAACGCATTATCCGAGTATGGCTTCCCTGTCATTCGCCAACTTTTTCCAATTTCCTGTGTTTAACATTTTACGCGCATCTTCTTTCTATTCGCTTCAGGGATGTATTCTTCGATTCTCCTTGCTACTGCCCCCTCCTCTATTCTACTTACATGACCTGCCCATCTTAACCTTCCAAACTTTACAAATGTCTCTATATCCGTTCATATTCTTCATAAAGCTCATGATTTCAGGGTCTTCCCCATACTTGCCCATCGTTGATTGGGCCTAATGTTCTTCTTTGCACCTAATCTTTCCGCATTAGCTTGGGTAAGAGTCCAAGAGACTCTTTGGCATATGCAATGAAGGTTTTATAAGAGCATCATCCTAACATTGCTACTAATTTGCTAAGCATGCAACAACAAATTTCGCACATTAATTCATTCACTCGAAAGAATAACACTTAAGCAAAACTCACTGTGTGCTAAATTCGCGCATTAGCAAGAAGGGGATGTCGATTCTAATCCAAGTTACCTGAAAAATAAAAAAAACCGTTAGTTAAATAATAAAATCAAGTTGATTTGAATCATCACGTAATGTATTAGAAGAAAAAAATACTTAAATAGAGGGTGATCAAGGGCATCAAAGTCAAAATTTTAATGTTCTTCTGTAATTTCGAAGGTTTTCGAAATATTCGTAGGAAAATTAGGATGGGAACAATAATAATCCTCGATTTTAATGTTTAAATTTTCTAAACGAAAACCATTTATTAACTTTAATTAGCATTACTTTGGAAGATTCACAGTAAGAAAGTTTCAAAGTATGTAATTAAAAACGCTAAGGAGACGGAATTAACTACATATTAAAAAAATCACAGAATTGGCCAATTAATTCCATTAGGTAAATTCAATTAAAATCCTTTTAATTTAACCTTCCTTGAAGGAATATATGTACCAACGAACGCCTGTCTGAAGGTCGTTTAAAATTCTCACGCTATAGAATAATAACAATGAACTTACGAATTTTATGTTATTTTCCTATTTCGTAAACAGAGATTTAACTTAAAAAAATCAGATAAATGGTACACCCACACAACTTCAGTAAATCGATAGCATCTTTAACAAAAATTATATAGAATACCCTCACGTATCTGTTTATGTTATCTGCTCTGTATAAGTCACGGATACTGCTGAAGCAAGAGATTCGAATTATTCCCACAATTACGGCTTTCCTTTCCATGAGAATTTTTGCGTATTATATAATAATTATCCGATAGCATTGTTGGTAGCAATAACAGAGATGCTGCATGTGACACGTATAAAAACACACAAACAGGGAATGTAGTTAATTAACTCATTATGATATTTCAACCATAACAGACCGTAGGTTGTTTTGTTTCAATACACGATTACATAAATGTCTAACATTCCTCGTTTTAATCCTTTCGGATAAAAAAAGATTTATGGTAATCATTCAAGCGAGTATTTTTAAAGCATAACAAACTCGTTTTGTATTAAAACTGTGACAAAGTTAAGTTCTCAACTTTAATTTAAGGAAAATCCCTTGTTTGCAGAAATACTTTAAGTTTGTCTTACTTAATAAGGTTTTAAACTTGCTAACTTGATGTAAATATTATAGCCCTTAAAGATTCTGTCGGAAATTCATGGAAAAGATTTCAACTTCAATTCTGAAATTATAAATTCAAAGCGCTTTTCAAATGAACCGGACTTCGGAGAGCAATTATTTTCTTGGATTATAAATTCGAATGAAACGTTTGACCCAGTTATACCTTAACTGTTAGATAAAGGGCCCCTGATTCAAAATATATAACACTTGACTGATTACCAGCATAGGGAATTTTTTTAAATTGACATGAAAAAGTCACTAAATTTAAGGATCACTCAATGTACAGTGTGTCCCAAATTCGAAGTGAATGTGTGGGTGGCTTTTGGCTTTGTTACTTGTCAAGCTAATCCATTGAAGGTTCTCATTACAACTGTTTTTAAAATGAGATATATGATTTCCATTTAAACAAACACACAGCTGTGACTCAAAAATGAAAGCAAACACAAAAAGTCCGTCTGTACATCTATGTAGTACTAATCAATATCCTCTGCACCATCTTCAGATGTTTCTACGACTTAGTAGTAGCAGTAATTTTTCGCCATAATTCGAAAACCAAAATCACCCATTTCTGTTTCCACCATCGAATTAGTGCTTAAAAGCTTTTGCGGAAGTTTTGCAAATAACAAGGTTGTCTATCTTAACCTCGAACTTAGGACACACTGTACTTTTATAAGGAAACATATGAATGCATAAGTATTAAAATTGACTTACAGTGGATAAATTACGATCGAATCACAACAAAATTTGCACAGTTAACGCTTAAAAAAGTATTATTACTGTTGATGAATTAGGTACCTATACTTAAACAGAACTGTTATTTACCAAAATACTACCTAAGAATCAAACAGGGTGGTTCTAGTTGACGTACTGCGAAGCTGTATTTTACTTTATAATGATGCCGAATTGGGGATTGATTATTTATTACTGCGCAGTGTTGATTTCTGAATGCAGCAACATTATAAATGTTCTTTCTTACTTTCTTAATATTTTACGTAAAGCTGCTTGGCTCCAGGAACTGTTTTTTCTTACTGAACGTCGTAGCTAAGAGTTGTTTTTGGGCCGAGCCTTATGGCCGGTGCATTTATCGTTGAAGTGTAGAAAATCTGTTACCAAGTATTTGCCTAGGGAGTTCATAGTAAAAGGATCAGTAATGTCCAGTGGTGTTCGGGGCTGACTAAGGAAGGAGCTCTCAGTTTTCTGGATCAAAAATCACTCAGGCCAAATTATACATTAATTGGATTTTCATATGTCCTCTTAAGTTCTGCCGTAAGCTAGTGCTCAACGGGACTTCGTCTATTCAACGCTTTCAATTTACCAACAATAAATTGAAAATACAGAGTGATACCCTGCGAAGAAGGAAACCTTTCATGTGTAAGGCATGTTTGCTTACGCGAACATCGATTTAACAGTTTTGTTTATCCAAATTGAAGAGCAAAATTTCAGATTTATACGGAAAAACCTTGTCCAAATTTTTCTTTTTAAAACACAAGTTTATCATGACATTAGAACCAATGGCTAATGAAAATATAACCTGAAGTTTCCGAATAAAGGAATCCCGAGAAGTTGAAGATGAGTGCAGTATTTCACTAAATTATTTCCAAGGCGCGGCATGGCAATCAACACCGGAAACAAATAAAATAGTGCCGGAAACCCATAACACCACTACATATTAAAAAGCCAGTACAATAAAAGCTCGAGGCAAGTGGCTACGAACTAGGAATCCTCAAGTTAATACTTATAAAGTTATAAACTTCGCACAGACGTGCAAGAAGTTCGAAGCGCAAAATACCAGCAATATATTGCTGAGGATCATTCTTTATGGAAAGCAACAAGGAAGTTAAAACCGCCAGTAATAATTACAATGTCGCTCATTAGTAAACCAGATGTCAGTTGGGTGCGATAATGAAGAAAAGTAAACGTTTTTACCGAAGATCTCCTCCAGGTATTTACTCCACTTCTGTCTGCAATATTGATGACTCCGAAATTAAAACCTACCTTAATGCTCCGTGACTCCGTGTCAACTGTGCCTGCTGGTGGGAGCTTTTGTGTCATCGTAAGTAAAAGTGATTAATTCTCACAAAATTGCTTTTAAAACACCTCCCCAGAAAAGCAGTTGTACTATTAACGACGATCTATAACTCTATGGTGTGATTGTGACATATTGTTATGATCACGAAGCCCAGCAAACCTACAACGGAAACTACTTTTTACAGGCTGATAAGTGATAAGTCTTTTACCTATAATGTCGAAGGTATTTGAGAGACTTTTACTGGGCAGAATTCAAGAAGTGGTGCTTACAGAAAACCTAATAATTCTCTCATTCACCCCTGTTATTCACCAGATCTTGCGCCTAATGATTTTTGGTCGAGGGTACTATAACCGGCGAATTTTCTGAATTTTCTGTCAACCGAATTAATTTCGGAAACGGCTTCCGAAAAGCTACACAATCATTTAGATTTACTGCTAGAATGGTTGAAACAGTGGCAAATCAAAGTCAATACAGATAAATCCACTAAAATCATATTTATAACAAGACGTAGTTCCTTTCCACAAGTCCCTATAAATGATACTCCAATACCTATAAAAAAAAGAAGTAAAATATCTAGGACTCGATCTAGATGAAAACTGACATGGAAAGCACACATTAAAGTTAAAAAACAAATCAATATAAAAGTTAGATAAATGTACTGGTTAATCGTGAGAAAGTCTCAGCTGCCATTGGCAAGTAAAGTAACTTTATACAAAGCTATAATAAAACCTATTGGATCACCCTTCATAACGACCTAAAGGTGCCGTTTCTAACAGATGCTATAAAAGCACATGCCATCAGGCACTGGGCTACCTCACCAACCTACGGTAGGAAGAAGACTGAAGGGATAATAGACAGAAAACCTGATTAGATGAACATTGGTGAACCGTCAATGGGTGGTTTCCCATATACTCTGTAATATATTTTTAAGTAGATTGTAAATATGCGTTAAATTAAATAAATAAATAATATTAGATTGTTGTGGCATACTGTATTACATATAAGGCAAAAAACATTTATCCTTGAACTTTATTTTGGCAAACCAAGAATCACGATTGGAAACTTGCCACCCAAATTCCCCGAAGCTCCATCGATTATCGCCAGTCTAAACAAACCTACAAATATGCTACTGTCTAAGAGACAACACTTTCAAGGATAACGCTGGAAGAATTAACAACAGTTGCAGAGCTGTTAACGATGCTATTATAGGCCAGCATAAAAAACATAATTTATACATTTTATGCATTGCTTTATACTGAAGGTTTATACAATAATTTCTACAGGTTTGTAATGATGTTAATCGAGTGATTGCCGGCGGGGTTTCCACAGTGGCCTGTAACAAGTCCCAGCAGCTGTCTGATCTGGATACATCCTAATTGAGTACGTCAGTCGTTAATCTGTGAGACGTCAGTTTTTGCGAGGGTGTTTTTTCGTTACCCTCCATACCTGTATGTCCTAGACCCAAATGAGTCGAACCGTGTTCTTCTAGGATATGATTGCCAGGTAAAACAGGCATTCTCTCTTTAATTTAGAATTAATTCGAGGTGATTAAAACGCTTTCAAGGCGGCTTGACTGTGAGACAGCATGCTTATGTGTTGTCGAGTATACCCACGTTTTATATTCTCTTGTACACATTGCATTATAGAAAAAATTTCAGCTGGGAGACTGTGGCGTAAGTCCCAAGAGTGTATACCTGCCCCTGTACCCTGTGCTGTGCGGGATCCACCTTCCAACCAAACTAGCCCTTTGTTCAGATCGGGTGAATATCTTTGAGCCCAATCGTTCCGATCGTATGTCACAGTAAATGCTTTGCCAAAAGAGTTCTCTGGTTCAGTGTAGTCAGTACCCATTCTAGTGATGGGTTCACCTTTAACCACTTCCTGTATTCGTTTGTGTCCACAGCACCAGGGTGCGGTTCATGGAAGCGATGGAAGCATGGAAGCACCGCTTCCCTTGCCTCCATTCATAAGGCAAAACAATATAATTTATTAATTTTATTTTTGTTTCAGCAGTATTAATTTATTAATTTTAACATACTGCTGAAACAATAATAAAATTAATAAATTATATTGTTTTGCCTTATGACTGAAGGCAAGGGAAGCGGTGCTTCCATCGCTTCCATGGACCGCACCGCCATTCATTGTAAATGTGCCAACTGCCGGTGCATTTCATTCTATGTGCTCCAATCCAGGCTTCCCCGTTCAGATAGATATCCAAAAGGATTAATCCTAGAAGAGCTTCCACAGACGCAGTTGGAGTGCTTCTCATGACGTCATGACTCGTTGCAATAATGTTACTAATCAATGCAAGTTTAGAAATTACCTCAATTTTATACTCTTCTTTGGTAAAGATAAACTAAGAAAAATAACTATTGTGGGGCAATTTGAAAGTATAAGGCCCTTAAGCTTCTAAACTTAAAAATAATGAAGGAATTTAGAAAGCTAGTGAAAGATGGACGATTAAACAGCAAAAAAAGAAAATGAAAAAACTTCGTTTTCAAGTTTCTTCGAACAACCATATTTAAAATTAAACAGAACAACTATAATATTTTAAATTTTGAAGCAATACTTGTAGTCTATACTTCAACTCAGTTAAGGAATTCCATGCTTCAGCTGCATGCAGTTTAGAATGTAATGCAAAATTGTTGGTTATCAGCGGATATTTTGTTATTTTGTTGTTGGTTCAAATTTTCTTCGAAATAGGAGAAACCAAAAAATCGTCGGAGATTTAAAGAAAAACGGATGATCACCTTTTGTAAGCAGCTGGAGAAACCTTTAAAAATCATAACGCTATTTTTTTTAAACTCTAATTATTATACAATCTGCTCTATGAAATGGGGCAATAGGTATTTCAAAAGGATTAAAGCGTATATGCAAACGCTATTTAACAACTATTTTCTATTGTACGTTTTAATTAAACATGGATCTACCCAACATTAGGAAAATATGCTAAATTTGGCAACACCGTTAGGAAGTTAGTAAGAGGATAGAAACAAACATTCTGAATCATTTTGTACATCCCCAATTTCTTCAATTAAACAAGCATGAAAAAATATACAAACAAAATAGTTAAGGTATACTTCATTGTCAACAATATATGAAATTGTTCTTTCATGGTTTGATGTATGATATACCTAAAAAACATTGCATGCACGAAAATGTAGTTCGTGTGGTTATTACTCATCATATTTGGAAGGAGTGGTGTTAGATGTATTGATATTTTTCCATATACCTTCTCTTTGTTGTGATATTTGATTTAATATAATGAAAACTTCTAAAGAGTCTGCTCAAACCACGAATTGATTTTGTTAATGCCCCCTTTATCAAGAAAATAAATTGCAAAAGAATACCTATGGTGGTCTGAAAATTATTTAAAAATGGTTGTTGGGGTTTATTAGAATTGTTTCGTGACAAAGTTTTTTTTAATTCATTTATTCCAGTACACTGTCTCAAGCAAACTTCAGCTTAATAATTCGAGAACGTTATATATTTTTTACATGGAAAAATAGATTAAAAATTTCAGGAAATTATAGAAATCTTTTTATGAATTTATAAAATGTGTTAAACATCAAACGTAATGGACCACCCTGTACATTGGAGCGTATTTTAAGTTCATGATTTAAAAGAGCTAATATATTGGTCTAAATATATGCCGTAAAAATTAAAAAGTAAATAAAAAGAACCGCCAAAGGACCAACTATTAACACTTAAGCGATTTAATTTTTCAAAATTATTATTTTTAAAAGCCTACGTAAAAGCTTTTAACTTTTACGAGAAATCGTCTGCTTAACGACTTATATAACTTTGTAGCCGTTTTTAAGATGCCCAAATTTTTATGAGAAAACACGAAGTGCAAATTGTGGTTTAATGGAGGTATCATAATTAACAAAAGAATCGTAAAACTACGTCTGAAATATGTAAGCGATGGAATCACAGAATGTTGTTTGTTGTTTAATAATATCGACCTTACATGCTGCTAATTATTCTAAAAATACATCCGCTTGTTAGAAATGATTGAAAAAAATACCGAAGTAATAAAATACCCACCTTTACGTCCGCGAAATTAGTAGTTTACAGCGCGTAATTATATTTGTTGGATGTTTAAAATATCGGAAATTGTCTTGGGTTTTACAAGACCTTAATTTTGATGTACCCATAAATTGGTTGGCTTTTTATAACGCCCAATTTAGTTATATTGCACGTGGTAAAGTATTTTTTCTTATTCACTTTTCCAAAAGGTAGGTAGGTACTTGGAATTTTCACATTTGTCGAGCTTGAAATCGCGTGTCCGTTGTTCTTTTCGTTTGACCTACATAACCGCTACGACAAGAGAAGCACTGATTGTGATAAATGCCTCATTTTTCACAGATACGTAATAAAGTCTTCTACTGCTAAATGCTGTAAATCATGACGTTTTCTGACTTATTCTTTTGGAACAGTATTTCCACCACTTCTTCTGGCTATGGTGCTAAGGCGGGAAGTCGACCCTTAATAAATTAACAGACCGGTGATTATCGATTAAAGATTTTTTCTTTTCCTTCTTTTAAATTATATTTTATTTCCTATAAAGTTTCGTTTAAATATCATAAGTTGGGATTTACATCTGTTATGCAAAACGTGTAAATTATTTACGTTGGTTACGTCAATTTTTAAAAGGAGGAAATTCTGTTAAAATGTTTGCTTCTGTAATTTAATAAATTTATATTTTCGTTTCCAAAAACAAATTGCATAAAGTTAATTTTACCTTTCGTTAATATAAGTAATTATCGAGATGGGTTGTAAAATGCTGAATACATAATGTATTGTAAATTTTCTTGTTTAAAGTAAATATTGCTTTTCTTACTAAAGTGCTTGAAATTGATCTGCTGCAGGTTTAAAGTGTGACTGCAATGTATTTTTATTAATTTCGTCATTCGCGTATTAATTTGTTCTTATTGGCAAGTGACACGGAAAAAAAGTTACAGCTAAATTTACAACAATTTCTGGCCACAAACTGTTGCGAATATCTCCAGTAAATTATAGTTGAAAGATTGTATTCATTATTGCCCCTCGAGGGAGTATAGACGGCAACATGGAGAGTTAAGGCCTCCTAAGTCGCTTTTCATATCTTGGTTGTTTCGCACGCTATACGTACGGAGTGGTATGATTAGCCCCACCCCTTCAACAACCGCCTAACTTCCCTACTCCACTACTGTGTTTCGGTTCCCAATTATTTACAGTGACTGGCTAGACCACCCGCTGAACATCCGACTCCGGTTTGACCCCGAGACCGTTCGCGCTGTAATCGAATACCTTAACCACTTGGCCACTCTGGAGAATAGGAGAATAGCAAAAATTGTACAGCAGTGTTATGACAGAATTTCATAGTATATGTTTGTTATTATTTAAATTAATTGTAGTGATACTTGCTACAAGTTGTAATACAAGAACAAATGTTCCTGTATTTGTTGAATTACATCGTTATATACAAAACGAACGTGTCGTGTGAAAATACATTAATTAATGAAGGATGACTGGAGGAAATCAGTTCTGTAGTAAAATCAAATATTGTACTATTTCAATAATATGTTGTATCTAAATACAATTAAAACGCAAAATACATTAAATAAATAGGAACACAGTCCAAAGATATTTAAACATATGAGATTAAAAATCTTATACCCAATTTAGGGTGTCGAGGTATGGACTTTCGTTGGTCCTTCCTAACCTCTACGAATTTTCCACCACCTCTTTCTGTCTTACACTGTATTTTTGCTTCTCCACTACTGAGTCCTTTAATGGTGAGAGATTTAGCTATACTCTCATTCCATGGTCTTTTAAGGCCGCCTGTTGATCTTTTCCCATACAAGCCCATATCCCACACACTTTTAACAGTTCTGCTTTTTGGCCTGCGTACCAAAGCACCGAACCACCAGAGCTGGTTACTATTTCCACTATAGATTTCACAGATGACCGTCTTCTAATATCGACATTTCTTTTACAATCTCTGCGAGACACTCCTTCGATTTTTCTCAAGATCTGCATTCCAAACACCTTTAATTTTTTTTTCTGCCTTGCACTTAACACCCACGACTCATTACCGTATGTCAGTATTGGGATTATTATCGCTTAAAAACTCGCACTTTGGTTTCTTTGGATATTTCTTTCTTCCCAAAATATGAATTTCCCATCGCCTAGTAGCTGCTTGTATGTATGTAACTTTTGGCTGTAGATATTTAAAAAAATTCAACTGTTGTAACTGTGTATCACCAATATTGATGTTTATTTTTTTCTTGTTCGTGAAATTGCCAAGACTTCTGTTTTTTCTACATTTATATTTAATCCAATTATTGAATGTTCCGTTCCACTCTTTTAGTAGTTTCTGCAACATATGTATCTTCATTTCCGGCCGATAACACCAGGTTATCTACATATAACATCTCTCTTATTGTAACTATCTCCAACCTTCGAACACCAACCCGGGCCCCCTTTAATTTATTTTCCACTTGCCGTGCTAACTCATCCATCAATATTATAAATAACAAGAGACTCAGAATTCCGCCCTATCTTACAGCTTTACTTGTCGAAAATTCTTTAGTTGTTTTATTTCGTCCTTACAAAATTTCTACAGCTGCTGTAGAAAGATTTTATTGCCAAAATTAACCGAAGATCAACCCCTCTTTTAAGTAATACTTCCCAAATCTTGTCTCTGGGTATATGTATGAGGAGGGTTCAAATTTAAGTCGGAATTTTTTTGTAACTTTGTAGCCTTTACAATATGATTTATCCTACATTTCAACGTCTTCTCCTTCTAACTCTACACACTTTTACCATCTCTTTGGAAGCTTCATAATCCCTTCTTTATAGCTTGATCGGCAAGCCGGTTTGGCACAAAAATTTTTACCCCTCATCATCTTCAAATCGAATACCACCCATTGCTTTCTTGAGAGACCACAACTCACAGTGTAATTTATCCAAAGTTTCCCTAGTCAATTGGACGGTGCGCGGGCGAGCATTGTCGTGGAGGAAAACCACACTCCTAACCGAACGCTTTCGAAATTGTCGTCCGAAATGCAGGCTTAACTTTTTCGGCAAGCATTTGATCGTAATAAGGGACAATCATTATACGCCTATCTTCTAAAAAATCTGTAAATAAAACCCTTTTTGCGTCCCAAAACATAGTGGCCATTATCTTCCCAGCTGAAGCAATAACCTTTGCTTTTTTAGGCTTCGGTGAAGTTTTGTGTCTTCATTCCACGTTTGATTTTTTATATTTTGGGACAAAATGGTGTACTCAGGTTTAGAAAAGCTTCTCCTTCTCGCTCGTATCTATAGTTCAACAGAAAGCAGCTTTGGGACCGACCTTGCGCAGATTTTTCGAAATTTCAAACGTTCATGGATTATTTCTTCAACACTACCTATACTTATCTGAAATCTGTTTGATAAATAGGATCAGCTTATCAATGTCCTGAATGTCCAACTCAGTGAGTGAGGTTCGTGATCGCCTAGCGTGGCATAAATTCGGCCTTCTCAGAATTTCTGGCACCTGTGAAACACATGAGTCTTTGACAGAGTATCTACCCCCCATTATCTTCAAAGTAGTTCAAGAACTTCGGCAGGTTGTATGTTTTCATTAATAAGAAATTAATAAGAAATTATGAACTGGTTGTCCCATCATGGCTGCAGATACTAAACAAAAAGAACTGTAACCATAACAACAGTACACACACGGCTTCTAGTTTGTTCAATGTATTATTGAGAAAAGTTATTTCGACATATATAAATTATTTTATAAATGTGTGGTAGCAAAATTCCGGACCAAATTTGAACCCTCCTCGTAGATCAATTCGTCCATATAACTTCCCCGCAAGACTCAACAGCGACATTTCCCTGTAGTTGTCACACTTCGAGTTTTCGCCCTTTTTAAATATCGCCACTACTTTATTACATAGCTACCTCCCAGTTCCTAGAAATATTTTTGTTTCTCCACGCCGCACTGAACGCTTTATGGAGCTGTTCTCTATCATTAGCCCCATAGATTTTATTATTTCCATAACTGTACCGTCGTTTCCTTGCGCTTTGACACTTTTAGCCATTGCGATATCTTTTTCAACCTCTTAGACTTCTAATAAAGCTATCATCCTCCACTTCTATAGATAAGTCCCCCATCTCATCTCTGTTTTCGTCACCCCCCCCCCACCTCTAATAAATTTCAAATGATTTTGCCATACATTCATATGTCATCATATGTTCAGAAAAGTCGAAAATTGTAAAATAATCCGCAACTAACTACACTTATTTTTTATTTTTTCATTTTTTTAAGGTTTTTAATTATAAAAATTAACGAAATTAATAATTACAAAACAAATTAATTTTAAATGCTTTTGTAAATGAATTGTGCAGTTTATAATTGCCTCCCTGAGAAAAGAATTCGTTTAACATCTCAAACAATTTTTACACAGCAGTTCGTTGTCATGGATTTAATTAAGCATTGTATAAAAACAAGTTTCTATGAAACTTAAAAAAAGGTTGTACTTTTACACTTTTGATTTTCCCACTTTATTTAAATACGCTGTAATTAACTTTACAAGGAGATCAGTTCGATTTTATCTATCTAGTGTTATATAACATTCATTTCATTATGATTGCAGTATCACATATGTACGTAACACTTTAACAAACTGTAGTAGTCACATTATTCACAATATGTGCAACAAGTAAAAACGTTATTGTAAGAATTCTTAACGCAACATTAGACTGTTGGAATAAATCACAAGCATCGCGTATTTAAAAATGCAGCTAATTTTTCTATGTAGGACATATCAGCAGAAAACATCTGAACGTAATAACCTGAATGCGTAATACAGAAATGACGAAATTCATATGCATATAAAGGCTTCACGTCCTTCCTTATAATGGTGAGAAAACCGTTACAGGCGAGGCGTTCCTTCGGTCGTATCTTATTTTTTTCATTTTCCACCTAAAAACCTTCTTGTAAACTCTTCCATTATGACGAGCCACGTTCTCGTCGTACTCACTCGAATATTAATGAAATATCAAAAGTTAAAAGTATTTTTCTGACCTACAACATTTATATTCCCAAACTCATTGTTTCAGACTTTTCATTTTAAATGTACTCAAACGAAAGTTTTAGAATAATAAAGTTTAGGCATAATTAAGAAGGAAAACTTCCAAATTTCTTGATTGGTTTGTGAGAGCTCGTTCCATTAAAGGCTAACATTTTAAGTAAAACAATACGTAATAAATTATGGCTGAGGGTTAATTGAATTGATAAGTGTATATGTAATAGCAATAATATAGGTTATGGCAAGCAAAACAAAAAATGTTTTTGCTAAATAATTAATATAAATAAATACTTCGAGGGGGAAGTCACTTGTGTAATAGTTGGGACATAATCAATTGTAATACTATTGCACGTTTGTGTAATACTATTGCACGTTCGTGTAATACTATTGCAATACTGTGTAATACTTGTGAAATTGATGTAATACTATTGCATGTTTTTGTAATACTGTGTAATACTTGTGAAATTGATGCAATACTAATGTAATACTAATGTAATACTAATGCAATACTAATGTAATACTAATGCAATACTATTGCATATTTTTGCAATAATATGTAATACTTGTGAAATTGATGCAATACTAATGCAATATTGTAATATAATGTATGCAATACAGTGTACTGTCCGTGCAATACAGCGTAATATTCGTGCAATACAGTGTAATGCCTGTATAAGACAGTATAATAGCAGTGTAATATTTACACGTTATATCAATAAACACATTATAATGTAATGTAATAGCCTTGTAATGGTATTACAGTATTTTGTGAAATACTAATTGTGGAAATTTCACGAATAAGTTTTATAAACATTAAACATAATTTGAAACTGTGACTTTAAGTAATTCAGATTATTACATGAAAATTAGGAATGTCATTCTTGAATACTAATTTAAAAAAATCATATGAATATTTGTCGCATAACACCAGTTAAACTGCACATTAATATATTCGTATAAAAAAAATCCAAGGACAGTTCACATTTTCTAAAACTGATACTAATACGGTAGCATATTAAGAGTGCTTTACATTTACGAGTACTAGTGTGTGATTACTCGTAAATGAGAACTAGTTTTAATTTACATTATTACGAAATGCTATACGATTTTAAAAAAACGTGTTGCGGTAGCCGGTGTTCTCTTAATTATAGCAAAGTATTTACAAGAACGATAGCCAGTTACAAGAAAAAGAAGATTTTGGACAAAAGAGTCTTTACAAAGGAGACCAGTATTTGGAATTGAGAAAATTTTGTTGACAAATTTAATAAAAACAAACCGAAGATGGTTACAAAAATTTTCGAATATTTTTCTTTTCTTGATAAAAAGTCGCTCTCAGGTTATTAATTTTCCTTTTTATAAGGCCGGCGACTTATCTGCGGCAAAAACTTTTAACCCGACGTTTTAGTTGCGGCGCCGCCGCGGCCAACCAAATATTCCATTGACTGAATACTGCAAGATAAGTAGCGGCTGTACCGCAGGTATGAATATATCCATAAGTAACAACGAATCACACCGAAGCGCGGCGAAGTCGCTACAAGTTGTGACCGTGCCGCGGCCGCGCCGCTAGTGTGACATCACACATACAAAGCCGTATGTTACATAAGTAGCGGCCGCGCCGCATTCGATGTGGTTCGTTGTTACTTATATGGATATGTTCATACCTGCGGCACAACCGCTACGTATATTGCTGTATTCGGTTAATTGAATATTTGGTTGGCAGGGGCATAATACACCCTATATATAATAGTATATTATATACAATGCTATAATGAATGCTATTATTACCGAGGATAATGTTTGCAACACGAGCGAACTCAGCGAGCGAGTTTTGCAATTATCCGAGGTAATAGTAGCCATTATAGCGAGTCGTATACTATACTTTGTCCACGAATACAAATACTAAGAATTTTTAATTACAATTTAAATAGCAACGCTACTAAAACCATGTGTTAGGACTATATGTTAAACGAAGTGGTAGGATTGTAATCATAACCTATTTATTCATTATACACCATAAACAATGATGTTACCATGAGACCGTGAATAATTATTATTCACTAATGGTAGTGAATTATGCATAGCATTATCCTTGACCAAACACATGAATAATTGACAGATTATTGAGTAGTCGTGGACAAAACATTATGTGGGTCGTAAGTCAAAAACATATTTTGTAAAATTCGGTAAGGAATTCTTGGACTTTTTAATACTCATTTGAGTTAGGAAAAGTGCAATTTTTTCTATCTAGAATGGAAAAATTAAACAAAAGAGGAAATCAGACCAAACACTTTAAAAAAAATTTATTTGTTTACTTTTGTTTTCTCTGGCAATGAAACATTTCACTACATCAAAACGAACTTGATTATAGTACCTGACATAAAAAATTAAATATTCAGTTAAAATGATAAGGAATTCTTTACTGAATTTTACAAAATTTTGTGTACAATTCTTTCGGAAAAGTGTTTTGTCCATTCCCGTGTAGAATGGAAAAACTGTACCTTTCCTATCTCATTGTACAAATAGCTATTTTCTGTTTCGGCATTAGAATGACATTATTCTAGTACGCATTTTGATGCTTTAATGAGCTTCATTATTAAACGATTTTTGGTGATATTTTGTTTTCAGAAATTGGTGATACTGTATCAAATAATACACAAAATACCTAGGCAACCATTCATTGCTAGGCAACGAAAACGTCAAATGTCAAACCTCTGTCAACCGTCAAGCAAAAATCGCTATTACCAACCTACTATTTTACCAAAATTTCGCCAACTGGAAATTGTCAAGTATTTTTGTAAAGAAATATAAATAAATAATATAAATGGAAGCGGAAACAGAGAAAATAGTATAAAAAACTCGTTACAGAAGTCAACTCGAGCACTCGTCCGTTCGGCCAGTCGCCGCTACGCGGTTCGTGTCCAAATTTCGGACTCGTGCGCAAAAACAATGCCTTCTGTAACTTGAGTTTTAATATACTACTCCATGTGTGAAACACGCACGGAGCCGCTCAAACCGAGAAAAACGACAATATTTTACCCCCTAACTTTGGAATTAAGAGGGCTGGTAAAGCTCAAAATTACTTTTTATTTTTTTAGAATCGATTTGGAGGGGGGAGGGGGTGACCCGGTCAATTTTTTTTAAACCATAATTAAGGGCCACCCTAGTATGTAATGCAATAGTTATGGAATACTTGTGTAATGCATGCAATAGTCGTGCAATAGTTATGCAATACTTGTGTAATGCATGTAATATTCGTGCAATAGTTGTGCAATACTTATGTAATACATGCAATACTCGTGCAATAGTTATGCAATACTTGTGTAATGCGTGCAATACTCATGCAATACGTGCAATTATATGCAATAGTGTAATACTTGGGACACAACATTTTAAAGTGACTTCCCCCTCGAAATACTTGGACTTGCTTGCCTGAAGGACTACGTAAATAAAATTACAACTGAATCTTCTGCTGTGGCTGTTATGTAAACCATAAGTTAGTAGCACTTCTTGAAAATACTATATAATAAGTGACTTCCAAGTTCCAATTTACCAAAAATCTAACAGTCAAAATTTTAAAATTCAGAAGAACCGAGAACGAGGAACAGAATGGCAAAAATCTGATTTTCTGGTAACACTTTGCAGTTCGACAGATCAAGAATACATTAGAGTATACAGCAAACTCAGGTGTACCCCATAGGTCCAATATTGTTCACTAGGTTTATTATTTCAGTAGTTGTTTAGAAAGAAAGGGAAAAAGACTGCTAAATTAATAACACAAATTTTTAATTACTCTTTAAAGATCTTAGAAATTGTTGTCTTACTACAGATAATATTCTATTTTTCTTATGCAAATTTGATATTTAAGTATTTAATTTTTTATTTACGCCATATTTCCATATTTTTAAAGTAGAATCGACGATGGCTCTATATAGAAAACTAATAATTTTGAAGTATGTCGGAGCCGAGTTTATTTTTCATAAAGATCTAGAACTTAATATACTTTAGCAAAACACTTGTCGTTCGAAGAAAAAGTGAAACCCTTACACAATAAATTTCGGTGACTTGACATACATTCATTTAGTTCCCAAGGCGGTGAGGATTTACAATTTTCAAGAGTTTGTACTACTATCATTCGAACAAGTTAAAAGAAGTTCCTAATAATAAATTGTTATTTAAATTTGCTTTCAAATTGTGATTATCATCATTTATTTACATTTTTACAAAAGAATATCCAAACAATTAACTAAATAAAATAAATAGGAATCTGCGAACTCAACTAATTAGTGTATTTTAATTAACACCATCTGCTAAAACACAAACAGTCCTACAAATTTATTATACGTACGTTGTGGCCGTATTTTCATTTAAATAATTTTAGGGAGAGTTCTAAATAGTCTAAGCAAAATTTCTGTCGAACTTACTGCTGATGGCAACCATATTTTTCAATTTATTTTCGAAAATTATAAAGAAAACTAGTAAATCTTGTTCTACGAGCATCTTTTTTTAATATGTTGCCCTAAACAAGAACAGCAGCACTTACACAGATCTATGTATGTTAAAACAAAAGCGGGAATTATAAAGATAACAAGGCAAGCTTGTTTCATTTGTAGGAAAGGATTAAAATCCTATTACTGAAGAAGCCGCCTTCGTAACGAAACTAATTAGTTGTCCCTTAAAAATTAATTGAAAGAAAATTAAATTATTTTTCGATCAAGAAAACTTAGGTTACCGTCCTAACCGCAGCTAAATTTTGTGAATCGTAGAAGAATTTGGACATCTTGAAATCTAAATTTAAAAAGGAAGATAATTTTGAAGTTTCGAAGAAATTGAGAAACGAAGGCTTTTTCAGAACCAAGCAGTTAAATAATTCTTTAACTGAAACAAGTATTTCTTATAGGAAACAAAACAAATTTAAGAAAATCTGAGGATTTAATTGCGTTTGGCAACGCTGTTCTCAGACTATGGATACCATTTTTCCAAATTGTTACAGAATTCAACACTTATATGTTTATAGTTAATATCACGAAATTAATTTTGTTTTACAGCTGATTGCAACATTTTTAGGTCTTAACATAGCAGACAAAAGATGCCCTAAAATATTATTCAGAAAGGAAAAATTAAATCGATTCTTGTTATAAGAATTAATCAGCCCAACCAATAGCATTCTTAAGAACATGTTGAATAGCAAAGGCTACTAATCGGAATTTAAACCCACCCGAATATTTGGGAATTGACTGTCAAATCAGAACCTAAATCGTGAAGTTTGAGTACCAATAAACTTCGAAAGTTCTGACTCAAATTTCAGTTGTTAACTCTTAAATTCACGATAAGAATTTCAAATCTTTAGACTCGAAGAAGAATTTGGATATGCAATCTCTAAATATATCGCTCCAGAATTTAAAAGTAAAGGCAAGTACAAAAATTGCTAATGTCCTTTAACTTTTAAATTTTAAATGTTTCGAAGAAATTGAGAAACGAAGGATTTTCTAGTACCCAGCAGCCAAGAGATTTGTTTAGTACTGTGTGCTTTTTATTTATTTTGTATTTGCCGTGTTTGGAGTTGTAAGTACTGCCACCCTGCTATCCTCAAATTAGTTCTCTTTCTACTACTCGAACTGTCTGGGTGCATTGGTGACTCCACTGGTAATTGGTGAAACATGTGTTGTAACTGAATTCAATCTATTAGTAGTAAGGTTTAAGTGTACCTAAATTATAATATTTATTCAAAATCTTTCTACTATTTTTACTAAACCTCCTCTGGTCGAACCGTTTCTACTGTGAAAACCAGGGAAAAAACAAGAGGCAGAAACAAAGATGATCTGAACTAAATAGAGACTTTTCTGCAACAGGATTCTTTAACTGAAAAAAGTATTTGGAAAGCCTTAACTAAAATAAAACAAATTTATGTAAATCTGGGGATTTAATTGCGTTTGGCAACGCTGTTCTCGGACTATGGATATTATTTCCATAAAGTGTTACATAATTCAGTGGTTATATGTTTATAGTTCTTCTTTATTAGCCCACCACATCCATATATAGGGCAAAGGTCTCCTTTAAGTTTTAGTGAGGAAGTTTTGGCCTCGTGGAAAAGAATCGGGCCCCCCATTCCAGTACTGGCCGGAGACAACGATGCTTAACTCTCCTGATGACGGGGCCTTGTTTATAGTTAATATTGTAAGAAAGTGACCTTCTAGCTTGCACATGTGGTGATATATTTCGTCAACATATTAAAAACATTGTACAGCTGGTACGAATCACAGTGTCATGAGGAGTCATTTATTATCAGCTATTTTTTAACAAGCCACCTGCGAACCATGTGATTTATTGTAAGAAAAGAGGGGTCTCATTTTGTGTATAAATAGGTCAGCTTATTTGACGAAGAGTTAGTGGAGTCGGGGTGCGAAGGAGTAGGCAGCTTGAGACCTAAGCACCTTAGACTTCTGAAGTTAGTTGGGCAAGGTGCAAGGGAGTAGGCAGATTGAGGCCCAATCACCTAGCTTTCTGAAGTTAGTTCCGTCGGTGAAGCTGCCGTCTACAAAATGGGTGCTCTAGAGAAGGTGGTCAGTCAGTGTCAGATAATCAGTGCAGTCCCATCCTTTGTACGTAGTGGTTGCTACAATAATGTATTTATGTAAGAATATTTTTTCTGTATGAAGAAATGTAACTCAATCCATAGTAAGGCTTGGTAATAGTTTGGATGTAACCCTTTGGTTTAATTATTTTTAATTTAACGTTTGTAATAAATTTGTCTCTAGAATTGTTTAATGTGTTTGTTTGTAACTTTACCAGTAAATAATATTTGTAAAACATAATTCAGAGTTCGGACAATATATGTTATGTTAGTTGAATTAGAATTTCAATATCTCTCTCACAGCTAAGTAAACCCCACGTAAGAGAGTTGGGTCAAAGACTCTACCTAAATTATTTATTTAATTTAATTTAATTTCTTTACAATATCACGAAATTAAGTTTGTTTTATACTTCATTGCAATATCTTAGGTACATACTTTTATTTTCTATTTTCTACTCTTAGCTTAGGTTGTGCACTACACCCGTTAAAACCACATACGCTAACGCACCAGCAAAAAGCCATAGGCCTTCAGGCCTGAAAGTAGTGTATACATACACACTCTTACCTCTTAACATGCGTATGCTTTTTAAAACTTACATAACAGATAAAAGATGCACTAAAACATTATCCCAATAGAAAGGATTAAAACCAATTCTTGTTGTAAGAAGTAATCAGTCCAAAAGACAAAGGAATTGAAACCAGTTGAAAATCGTCAGAATTTCGTTTTGAGGTCCCGACAAATTTCTGTTCCTAATTTTAAGTCTTAAAGTCATGATAAGAATTTCAAATCCTCAGACTCGAAGTTTTAGATATTTTGTGGTTTCTAAATCGAATTCGACTTGATATTTTAAATCTTGCATTTTGGGAAAGGAAACAAAAAATTACACGCAAACAGCAATACGAACATCAAAACATCAGATATGATTACAAGTTTCGAAAATATAGATTTCTTGCAGGAACATAAAATCGATCTTCGAATTTGGAATAATATTCGAATATTAATATTATGGAAATTATAGAATCCACTTCTGAAATGTCAGAATAATTATTCGTACATTGAAAATCGTCTGTAATGGATTTGAATAAATATTTTTTATATTAACTAATATTGTTCATGTAACAATGGTTTTACTATTTTAAGCAGTTAAAATTAATCAAAATTTATGCATTTCATCGCCATTCGGTGTCCTGAAAATGGTAAAAATATATTACCGAATTACTGAATGAATGTTTCATTCAATCCTTGGTTCAATAAGATGGCCATTTTGATGGGATAAATAAAATTCAAATATAAAGAGTGTTCAAATTTGAGGTAAAAATTTAACTTTTCAGTGAAACACAGAAATTGTTTGAAAGTTCCAATTATTTTTATTGAAAATAGAAGAAGACATGTTCCGGCTGAGAATCGAAAACAACATCAAACAAATGACCTCCTCTGTTATTTCTGCAAGCCAGTACCTTTGTACCAACATTTTCGATAACATTTTGGTATAAATTTGGCGCAATTTCAATAATGTCCTCAAGTATGTTGTCCTTAAGCTTCTGAATCGTTCGAGGATTGTTAGCATACACTTTACTCTTCAAGAAACCCCATAAGAACAAGTCCAACGGTGTCAAATCGCATAATCTAGGTAGGCAATTAATGTCCCCTCTGCGAGAAATTATTCGGTTACCAAGTCTCTCTCGCAAAATATTGTCTACGAGAGGTAGCACCGTCCTGTTGAAACCACATGTTCTCTACGTTCATGCCTTCCAATTTATTCCATAAAAGGTTTGTTATCATTGCTTGCAATTCAGCAACACTAACAGCAGCAATATTTTCTTGTGAACGAACACTTGACTTTGCTTCTTTGATCTTGCATTGAACCACTTTCATTAGAATATCTCGAATGGCTTTGACTGTTGGAACATTTCCTCTATCGTATTTTCTACCAACTGCTGTAAAACATTCACCAAATTTATAATAATTTTCCACAATAAATACACGTTTTCCATTGTATAGCGCTCCATATTTACTAACCGGAATGCCTCTACTTCCAATTTAACAAATTTAAATTGTTACCTCAAATTTGAACACCCTTTAGTTGAAATTTTGAGCTTCTAATTTGAACTTGAAAATTCAGGACTAAAGATTAGAATTTCGAGACTGGTTTATGAACCTTAAGAGCTTGAATTTTTTTGCCAAATTCGAGATTTGAAATAAACCAGCAAAAGGAATTATTTGTGAACATATTGAAAAATATTACATGTAAATATAGATTCATGAATGAATGAAATTAATATTAGGATTCAAAGGTTTTGCGGATAAGAGCCTTCAACATTGGATTTAATTTTGGTATGGTAGTTTAGTAAAAACCGAAAAGAATCTGAAATACGAGGTAAAGCGGTAAGTAACACACCAATATACAGGGTGATTCAAAAGTATTGTCAATAATTTTAAGGGTAGGTAGAGCATATCAAATAGAGCAACTTTTCTCAATAAACCATGTGTTGCAAATAAACGGTAAACTCAGAAAAAAATTAAAAAGATCAACACAAAAAGTGTGGAATTTAAATTTATCAAACGCCCTTGTTGTTAATATCAGTTCATTCTTGGCTTTCAAAGTGCATTCATCGAACGTTTTAATGGAAGCTCAACCTTTTAACAACTGAATTAATTGATGTTATTGTACTTAATTTGTGTTTGTGTTGTGTGTGTATTTGTGTTTGTGTAGGAGTTAATGGAGGAACATTTGAACATCTTTTGTAAGTCCTGTTTCTCTTTATTTACAACAATTTTTTCTATATCACTTTTTAAACGTACCAATAATTGTTTACTGCCGGTCTCAAGCCTGAAAAAATGCGAGAGGAAAGTGAAACCTGTAAATTACATAACTGTGTGATGTTCCATTTATTTTTGCAAGGTCAAATTTTTATTGCAGGCTTTTTAAATGAATATTAGCCAGCGGTTCTCAAAAGTGTGTAATAAAATTTAAAAAATTCTGTTGTAATGTACTTAGCCCATTTAGTTTAAT
Source organism: Melanotus villosus (assembly GCA_963082815.1). Taxonomy (NCBI): domain Eukaryota; kingdom Metazoa; phylum Arthropoda; class Insecta; order Coleoptera; family Elateridae; genus Melanotus; species Melanotus villosus. Next base: position 9,500,467 of record OY720423.1, on the reverse strand, counting down.
GGCAATACTTTTACTGTATAGTATAACAATAAAATATAACATGATAATAATCCCCACCAGGGATGGCAATTTTTATACTGGACAAAATCCTAGCTGGGTAGTGGAAATGGCCATAACTATAATTGACCACAGACGCACGTTAGCATACTTGGCACCAGTAAGATAAGTTTTCTAATCCAATAAATAAATCATACAGAAATACTATATCACAGAGATACCCTTTGCAATTTATTAAAGTCGAGATATCTATAAATATTTGCGATCTATACAATGCAAAAGGGAATAACGGACGTTGAAATGAAAACACATTTTACGAAGTAATCTAACAAGCAAACAGGGACAAAAGCGTCATTTAATTATCGCACAGTCGTTAATTTCAGGGTAGATTTAGTTAAATAGAGACAAACACCGTTAATCAGTAAATTCAGAGTGGAGGAACGTTTAAAAATAACACTCCCGATAAACGGTTAAACTGAAATGTTTAACTATGCTCCGGAGCAGAATTATTAGGGAAATTAACAATAAATTTGATACGGCTGGTATATAGAAGTCTATCGTAAATTAATTCTGTCACTTGGTTATCGTAATTGTCAACCAAATGAACATGCAGATATAAAGTGTTCATTATTTAAAAGTAAAGCCCCGATAAAAGCAAAACCATATCGTGGTCTGACACGATTAACTCCGTAAATGCAGTTTGAGAATCCGTAGGATTTACTTACTAGCGTTCCTACAACTTTTAGTCATTTCAAGGACATTCGCAATAAAAATAATGCAGGTTAATTACTCAACGCGTTTCAAATAATTTTTGTAAATCTTGTACGTTTTAATTAAGCGGTTCTGAATTAGCATTCTGAATGAAATGTGTTTTAATTGCACCGTAATACGAAGCATGGCATAATCTGAGTCGATTAAGTCTAAGATAACTTTTACGTACGTTTCACGCTGCAGACTCTCGTAATTTATTTTTATATGTGCCTAATTGGACGATAAAATTAAAGTAAAAAGATTTTAGAAACTTGTAGTACTCATAATTCTTACAGATATTAATTCTTAAAGGCGCTCGATGATGTCAACTGTTCTAGCATAGAAACCGCAAGTAACTTCTAATTAAATTGTGAAAATTACTAGAGTATAATTTAAAAAAAAACGACACGTCAACTCAAGAGCTGATGAATATTTTATAATACTGCAGGATTAGAAAATTGTCTGAACCAGTTTTCTACGTAGTAATCAAACATCCGCCGCGTGGTAAATAAATTTATAAGCTTTAAAAATGATATTATACCGGGCGGTTAAAAAAACTTGTAACGATGCGGGGTGTTGAAAATTCACAATTTCCAGTAATTGTTGAAAACCCCCGAAGCTATGGACCCTCGTTTGTTTTTGTTGTGTATTTGTAACTCCGGTGTCTTTGATAAAGGGTAGTAAAGAAAAGTCACTAGTAAAAGTACAACTTTAAGCTTTATTCACGTAGACACTGATATTCCTGAACAACGAATCTTAACAACTGGTAGTCGAACGGTGCGTGCCCGTAACCGAACAGGTGTGTTTTGGCTGCGAAATCTCCTGAAAAGAACGATATAACAAAGGATGTAGGAACCGAATAGGACACTCTCGTATTATTAAACGGATTACGGAGTTTTGCAGGAGCCGATTGAGATTGGTGAGATCTCAGATTAGCTCTCGTACAATGAAAAGGGTTAAGGACTATTGCAGGAGCCTAACGAGATTGGTGAGATCCCGAATTAGCTCTCGTATAATGAAAAGTGTAATGAAAGTGTAACTGGACATAAAGTGAAGTGCAGTGAATAATAGTGTACAAAAACTAGGGATAAGAGCATATAAGTAAACTGGTAAAGACAAAAATAGTGTTCACGGACGAAAACCAGCTGACACGGCATAACAAAACCAGCGCACGGGCAAGGCCGTCGACGCAATACGGGAACGCGTCCCAGCTAGTCACACCCAACCAATATAAACGAAACGGCTTAACTGTGTACCGCGAAAATTATAAGTGGCTGCGTCCCAGTTAGAATTTGCAAAACTCGCGGTCAATAATAAGCAGGGGAAGTAAGAAATCGCGGTCTAACATGGCTAGCGGTACAGATGAGTATTCTACCGACGAGTATAAAAGGAAAAGAGAAGGCGGAGATGAGGAAAGTTTCAAAAAAAGCCAGAAAGTCAAGAGATCCCCAACGAAAAAACCAAATGAAACAGAAAAGGAAGACAAACTAGATAGAATGATGCGAATGCTAGCTAATATAACCAAAGATATCAAAGACATCAGAACAGAACAACACCAGTATAGGGAAGATATGATAGCTCTGAAGGCAGAAAATGAGAGACTGAAAGGAGAAAATGAGGCTATAAAGAGAGACATCCGCCACCTCAATAACAGACTTGAAGAGATGGATAAGAAAGAAAGGAAAACAAATTTAGTGGTAACAGGTGTTAAAACAGATACAAAAGACGCAGAGAAAATAAAAGAAGAGATGACCAAACTCATACAAGAAGTACTAGGGCTGAATATTACCCCTAAGACGGCATATAAAATAGGGCCTATAACGTGCATCATGGAAATGAACAGCCAACAAGATAAAATAGATATACTGAAAAACAAAAATAAACTTAAAAATCACAATAAGGAGAAAATATACATAAATCAGGATAGAACGAAGCGAGAAAGAGAAATAGAGAAACAAATACGGAAAATAGCAAATGAAGAGAAAGCTAAAAGGAATAACGCAAAAATAGGCTACCAAAAACTCACTATCAACGACGAAGTGTGGGTATGGAATGTGGAAAAGGGAAAACTGGAAAAGGAAAGAAGAAGACAAGAAGACCCTGGGACTGGGCACTCAAAAAACTAAGCAAAGGTACAGGCGAAGATAGCAAGACGACGAAAAATGCAAAGATTAAGGACACGAACATGGAACTGAACAAAAAATCAACCACAAACGAAAAAGGATGGACGCTAGCGACGTGGAATGTAAGAGGGTTGAGCGGGAAAGAAGAAGAACTTATGAACGAATTCGAGAAGGCAAATGTCGACATATTAGGAATCACAGAGACGAAAAAGAAAGGACAGGAAGTTGAAGAGCGGGTAAATGGACACATAAGTATACTAAGTGGAGTAAGAACGGATGAAAGAGCAAAAGCAGGAGTTGGATGCATAGTAAAACAAGATAGAACCAAATATCTGAAGGAATGGGAATGTGTTTCCGAACGAATAATGAAAATTGTCATGGTAACCGAAAAACAGGAAAAGATAAGCATAATCGTATTATACGGACCAAATGAGGACGAAAGAGCTATAGACAAGGACAAGTTCTGGGAAGAAGTAAATGAAGTGATAGATAATGCACAGGGTACAATATGCATAATAGGGGACCTAAATGGAAGAGTAGGCACAAAAGAAGTCAGAACAGGAGGAGTGATAGGAACATACGGGGAAAAAGCGAGAAACAACAACGGGCTCAGAATTATAGATTTCTGCATACAAAACAATATGTTAGTTATGAACACATTCTACCAACATAGAGACACACACAAATTCACTAGAGAGGTTAAGAGTAGGAACGAAAAGTCCATCATAGATTACCTCCTAATCAACAAAGAACATAGACAAGAAATAAAAGACATACGAGTAAAGAGAGGTGCAGAAATAGGCAGTGACCATTTCATGTTGGTAGCCAAGACAAGTATAGGAGCACAAAACCAAAACATAGAAGTAAAAAACAGAGGAAAAACAAAAGCAAGTAACAGCCCAGCAAAAGAAGTAATCAGATCATACAAACTATATGAAAAAGGAGTAGCAAACAAGTTTGCAAGAGAAATAGACAAAGATATAAGAGCGCAGGGGAATGTACAACACCGTAAGGCAGAAGAAGCATGGCAGATCCTCAAAAATACCTTATTAAAGGCGGGGAAAAAAGTATGCGGAGTAGCAAAAATAAACAGAAATAAAAAGCAAACCACATGGTGGACGGATGATGTCAAAGAACAGGTGAAGATGAAAAAAGCAAAGTGGAAAAGATACTTAAGCCTGGGAAGTAAGGACAGCTACGAGGACTATAAAATTCAGAGACAAAAAGCAAAAGAACTGGTGCTGCAAGCAAAAAAGAAGTCATGGGCAGAATTTGGGGAAAAAATGGAGAAGGACTATCAGGCAAACCATAAACTGTTCTATAAAATGCTGAAAAGCTTAAGGATAGGAGGACGAACCCAGGGAATCAAGCAAATTAAAAACCAAGAAGGAGTAATACTTACTAAAGACAAAGAGATCATGGAAAGATGGAGAGAATACTACGAGAAACTGCTGAACACACAGGACCTAGACTACAGATATAACGAAAGCCAAAACGAAGCAGAGGAAAAAGAACAGCAAGAAGGGAATGATATAACATTGAAGGAAGTGCAAGATGCGATAAAAAAGATCAAAAGAGGTAAAGCAGCGGGACACGACAATATCACTGGAGAGATGCTAAAGTACATGGGAAAGGAGGGAACAGAATTACTAACAGCAGTATTCAATAAATCATGGGTAGAAAAGAGAATTCCAAGTGATTGGGAAGTAGGTGTGATTCTGCCGATCTTCAAGAAAGGCGATAAAAGAGAGTGCAACAATTACCGCGGGATCACGCTTCTATGCACAGCATCAAAAGTTTATGAAAGGATCCTGGAAAGAAGATTGTCCGAAGAAATCGAAGCACAATTGGAACAAACACAAAGTGGCTTCAGGAAGGGAAGGAGTATCAACGACCATATATTCACGATAAGTCAAGTCACCGCGAAGCTGCAAAACGGGAAAACGGAAGTACACCAAGCCTTCATAGATCTAGAAAAGGCTTTCGACAGAGTGCCAAGGAGGGTGGTAGAGCAAAGCCTAATAAAAAGGAAAGTACAAGGAAATTTAAGGAAAGCAATAATGAGTATGTACAGAAACAATAGGAATTACATCAGAACAGACAATATGCAATCGAGTGAGTTCATGATAAACGAAGGGCTACGGCAGGGAGGAGTTTTAAGTCCTACCCTGTTTAATATTATAATGGACGATGTAATGAAGGACACAAGAAATCAAACATCAAAAGTGTATGTGGGGCACAGAAACTTAGAACCGGTATGGCTGTCAGAGTGCGCGTTCGCTGACGACGTAGTAATATTCGCGAAAAGTGAGATGGAGCTACAGAAAAATCTCAATGCATGGAACGAAGCGCTAACGAGAAGAAATCTCAAAATAAACGAGGAAAAAACAAAAGTTATGGTGAACGGGAAAAGTGACAGAAGAATAAATATTAAAGTAAACGACAAAGACATTGAGCAAGTTAATACCTTCAAATACCTGGGAGTGCACATAACAAGTAGAGGAGACCAAGACACCGAAATAAGTAAAAGAATTGAAAACGCCGCAAAAATGTACCATGCCATTAAGAACAGCTTTATAAGTAAGAAGGAAGTGTCTACAAAGGCTAAAATCAGTATATATAAGACAGTATTTGTACCTATCCTGATATTCGGAAGTGAAAGCTGGATACTGACGAAAAGCCTGAAAAGCAAAATTCAGACAATAGAAATGAAGTACCTAAGGAGGGTACTAGGCGTAACGAGGATGGACAGAATTAGGAACGAGCACATCAGAGAACAGCTCCAGGTGGAACCGGTCATAAAGAAAATAGAAGAAAGCCAGCTAAGATGGTTTGGGCACATGCAACGGATGAATAATGATAGGCCTACCAAGATCATATGGGAAGCGAGAAGACAAGAAAGAAGAACCAGAGGAAGACCGAGAAAAACGTGGAACCAAAACATTGAAGAACTACTAGAAGATAGAGGAATCACAATGCAGGAAGCAAGAACATTGGCGAAAGACAAGATAAAGTGGAGGAAAATAGTACACGGACATAATGAAAATTGAAATAGACTTAAATAAAACCCTACACCTACGGGTAGACAGGGTTACAGATTATATATATATAATGAAAAGGGTTAAGGATTATCGTAGGAGCCTAACGAGACTTGTGAGATCCCTAATTAGGTGTCGTACAATGAAAAGGGTTAAGGAATTTTGCAGGTGCCTATTGAGATTGGTAAGATCCCAGAGTAGCACTCGTACAATTAAAAGGGTTAAGAAATTTTGCAGGTGCCTATTGAGATTGGTAAGATCCCAGAGTAGCACTCGTACAATTAGAAGGGAATTGGTCTTTTGCTCTTGTGATCATTTGTATTTATACAATACAAATAGAAAGGGTTCCTTTTATCAAATCAAATTGAACTTCAAACTGAAGTTTAACCGTGATTGGCTGACCGGTTTTGTATCAAAACCGACATAACACTAAATTTCCCATAGGAATTCTTTCATATTTCTGCCGTAATTTATAGCTATGTTGCAGTATCGCAACGTAACCTGATATTTCCAATATTTGGGACTTCGCTGCGCTAATACGCTTGAGTACATATGATTAAGCATCAATAACTTAGCTAGGATTAAGAAACACCCTTTTCGGAAACCGTCCCTACAAATAAGGGGCCTGAAAAATAATTAAAAATCCCTGCAAGGGGACTGATAAATTAAAAAACCAACGAAACGTTTCGTTTTACGGATCATATATTTCTTATCTAATCTACATAATTCCTATCCTAAAATATTACAATTGGTTGCACATATGGTAGCATAAAGTAAAAAAATATAGCAATTAATTAGTCTGTTTGTCTTTATTAACGGAAATTTAGTTTTTCCGAACTTGCGCGCCCTTACAAACTGACTGTGGATTTTCCGTATAAAATGAAATATGTCGCACTGGTGCAATGTCTCTATGCAATATTTGAGTAGAATATTGCCAATTTCCATTTATATACGATGCAGGCAGGAAACATACTTACCTCAAAAATGAAAATGTCTTCTTGTTTATATTAGTTAATTGAAGTTATTATTCGGCTTGAGTTGACCACCTGTCACAAATTAACTTTAATTAGTTACAGCTCTGGCTAATTCGAGTACAACAAAGAACATAGTGGCACGTAAAAGTTGACAAGAAAACTAATTTGAACAACTAAAATGTGACTCTTTTTTTTCGGAGAAACGAAGTTTTTTCTTCGTTCTTTTCCTAAGGATCAAGAAGCCGAAGAATTCTTTAACTGAATAAAGTATTTCTTACGAAAGTAAAAGAAATTTAGGAAAATCTGGGGATTTAATTACGTTGTTCCCAGACAATGGATATTATTTCCATACATCGTCAAAAAATTCAACGTTTATCTGTTCATAATTGATAGTACCAAATTCATTTTGGTTTATACTCGATTGCAATATCTGAACTAATTATTTTTGCTTTCTACTCTTATCTCTCTTTAAAACTTCTGTAACAACCAAAGTATGACCTAAAATATTGTCCCGATAGAAAAGATTAGGTTCAATTCTTGTTATAATAATGAAGCAGTTCAACCCATGGGCATCTTAAGAACACAAGGCTACCAATCGAAATTTAAGCCAGTTCGAAGTTTTGGAAATTGAATCTCATATGATTTTGTAAAATTAAACGCTTTGATATGCGTTTTGTTTAAAATAAAACTGACTTTCTATTGTTTAATAACAGTAACTCAGGACATGGTGATTAAAATATTTACTGATAGAGCTTTTCGCTACCATTTTACTTATTTACTCGAATACCGTTGGATTTCATCAGAAATGACAAGAGACAAAAATGTCTTCTTATTGAATTTTACATAAAAAGATGTGGTTAAATTGAAATTATTCTTACGCACAAACATTTTTCAAGGTGTTTAATTTTCCTCCACCCCCCAAAACCATCCTTTCAGCCAAACCATATTTTTAGTTGTTTGCCAAAATGACCCTTTTGATTGTTGTATGCGATTTTTGGCGTCGATGAGATAAGCACCAGATTTCTTGAAACAAAGACAGACTTCTAAGTTAAAAAAGTTAAAAACTCCGATCCAGGCCAGAATCTGAGGGGGAGTTGTCACCGAACGCGTTGACGAACAGATGGTTAATACAAAAATACCAAGTAAATTTATGAATGGTACGTTAGTATGTGAATTACTGGCGCATTAGTGTAAAGTGCATTTTCGGTGATTATTTACAATATATAAAGATGAAAAGCTATTTGATCTTGAATTGAATTGATTTAATTGTATGTCCGATAAGATAAGGTCGGTATGAACAGCTATGTTGTTGATGTATTTGTTGTTATTGTTGTAAGGTAGTCATTGGCAAGAGGTGTGGCTTGTTGGACACCTTTAGCCGGCTATATCCCTTTGGATAATTCGGCAGGTTATCTAAATGCCCTTGACAGACTTGTAAAATACTCAGACAGTGACGCCTGCAGTCGAAATTTGACCTCGCAAAAATAAACGAAACATCACACAATTATGTAATTTACAGGTTTCACTTTCCTCTCGCATTTTTACAGGCTTGACACTGGGAGTAAACAATTATTGACATTGTTAAAAAGTGATATAGAAAAAAGTGTTGTAAATAAAGAGAAACAGGACTTACAGAGGATATTCAAATGTTCCTCCATTTACTCCTACACAAACAAAACAAAATTAAGTACAATAATATCAATTAATTCAGTTGTTAAAAGGTTAACCTTCCATTAAAAGGTTCGATAAGTGCACTTTGAAAGCGAAGAATGAACTGATATTAACCTACTTACGTACACAGCTGGTCTCTCTTTACCGTTTATTTTTGATACGTGGTTTATTGTTGAGAAAAGTTGTTCTATTTGATATGCTCTACCCACCCTTAAAATGAATGACAATACTTTTGAATCACCCTGTATATGGACGAATATCATATCTTCAGTGTAGCTCAATCCGTAGAGCAAGCAATGCAAGCCGAAGGTCGGTGGTTGAAATCCCTGTGGAGGTGATATTTCTCTATATATAGAATTTCCATAATTATCGTTTATATTGAGCGTTTGGTGTTTACGAGACTTCGTCGGAGCTACGCGGTAAATTGATCGAATGTACTTTTGTAAACATAAAATATCACGCCATTTCAAAAAATAAATAAACAAACTCGACACCGCAACCGCTACCCCATTCTATATGAAAAGTTACTAAAGTGATCAAATGCTTTCTGCATATTTTTTATATTTCCGAAGATAATAAATTTTGTTTAAATTTTACAGCAAACTTAATTAGGCGTGCATTTTTGAATATAGGTGCTTTATGCTTTAATTTTGTCTGAAAATGCCTTGTAGGGTCTGAAAGTATAATGTAAGACCCTATTTTTTAACGTTATGTGGGTAACCTTCTTAGTTGCAAAATTAAAGAAGCAGTTAAATAGGCAAAGCAGTGCAGTGTTTTATGAGGAATTCAACTGTGTCAGGAAATTCGATATACGAAGTGCGATTAAAAAGTCATTGGTGAAAAATGAAAAAACCGCTTTTCCTATTAGGTATCCCACTTTATTTTTAGAATTAGAAAAATATCCTCCAAATACTTTTGGAATCGTTTTTTACGTAGATTAAGAGATGTAGGTTAAACGGCTCTTTGGTATATGTTATCTACTTCGAGTAATTGCCAAAAGGTGTATTTTTTTAAATAGAATCCATAGTTGACTGTAAACTACTTGAAATACAGTTTTTTTCTCTTTTCAACCGTATAACATAAGCCATATGTTTAATTTGAAAAAGATTGAAAAATAACCATTTTTGGACTTTTTATTGCTAAATCAAGACAGCCATGAAACAAAACATAATTCAAGAAATTACAGAAATTTGTTAAGGAAACAAAAACACATGAGACTAACTTAAAATATTAAGGAAGATATTATGTAAATAACAATATTGTCTACTTTTATAGCAGAATTAGTATCGTTTTGCATTCAATTTTTTAATAATACATACCTACTCGTATTTTGGTTAACATTTTGTGCTCATATCATATGTTCTTTGTTCTTATGTAAATTCCTGTCACTTCTATAACCTGTACGGTCTATGTTTCTTTGTTTGATGATCATCCCAATTTAGCAATAAAAAACTAAATATTGTTATTTCTCAATTTTTTCAAATTAAACATTTAACAATTAACTAGGTCACAGCCAGCTATGTTTCCATTAAAAAAAAAACACAACTTTGGCCAATTACTCGAAAACGATAACAGTTGTCAAAAAGTCCATATTATTCTACGTAGAAAATTTTTCAAAAAGTATTTGGAGCATATTTTTCTAACTATAAAAACAAATTAACTATGTGAAATAATAAAAAAGGGGAATTTTCATTTTTCGGCAGTAACCTTCTAATGGCACCTCGTACAAAAAACTCCGCATAAAAGAAAACTGAATGAACTACATGAGTTATTTAACAGTTTCTATATCTTTACAAATAAAAAAGCTACCCATATAATGGGACACTCTGTGTATGTAAAATCTTAAAATTCATGAATTTAGGTTGAGATTCAGATAATACCTTCCTTAACAGTACATGAAGAACAAACTGAGGAATTTATTGTTATATTCACCTGCGTGAAATATTTAATTTCATGTAGATTTGTTGTTTACTGATTATCTTGGTTTAGAGGTGTGGAAGTAGTCATTTTCAGTAAGTTTTTTTAAATAATAAATTTATTATTTAAGTTTATATGTTGTTTAATATTCATACGTTTCGGAAATAATTTCTTTATCAATGAGTGACATTTTAAAAATTATACAGGCAGTACATTTAAAATCATTTGGTTTTAATGAAACATTATAGTAAATATACAAAGATTTGTACTTTTCTTGTTAATAAACTTCAATTTTTGATTTAAAATCATTTGGAATTAGTGAACCATTAAAGTAGGTACATATTATAAAGAATTTCCCTTTCTTGTTAATAAACTTCAATTTTTGATTTAAAATCATTTGGATTTAATGAACCATTATAGTACAGATTACAAAGATCACGTACAAACACCAAACGTACAAGTCAATAATTGAAGTCTTATTAACAAGAAAAGAAAAATCTTTGTAATCTGTACTATAATGGTTCATTAAATCCAAATGATTTTAAATCAAAAATTGAAGTTTATTAACAAGAAAGGGAAATTCTTTATAATATGTACCTACTTTAATGGTTCACTAATTCCAAATGATTTTAAATCAAAAATTGAAGTTTATTAACAAGAAAAGTACAAATCTTTGTATATTTACTATAATGTTTCATTAAAACCAAATGATTTTAAATGTACTGCCTGTATAATTTTTAAAATGTCACTCATTGATAAAGAAATTATTTCCGAAACGTATGAATATTAAACAACATATAAACTTAAATAATAAATTTATTATTTAAAAAAACTTACTGAAAATGACTACTTCCACACCTCTAAATTTAATTTCATATTGCAATTTTGAATGTCTTTTTTATTTTTCTTTCAAAGACAAGACAAATCTTATAGAAGATTGGAACCGTTAACAAATTGAATTTATAAAGAAAGGTGCCTTAAAACTATTTTTTGGAAAACCTTTAGTTTTGCGTATGTAATTTAGAAAATAGGTATCTAATACGAATATCTAGAATCTAAAAGGACAATGCAGTTTATTTAACCTAAGCAATCTACATTTCATATCTTCAGAATTAATTTCGAGTGCAAAATTCATTAACTTTTTTAAATAACAGTTGTTAAATTAACATTTCTGAAATAAGAATTAAAGTACGACAACACAGCAAAAAATGTAAAATTACCGAGAGAACGAATGCTTTGTTTATTTAGTTATTTATGTAGTTTTTAAGTAAGATCTAAGCTTGCGGGGGCCAAGTATCTTTACGCACATCAACTGTTTTAGTCATTTCGCATACTTATCGTTGCGTTTTGTTTCAGTATTTTATTTCTAATCAAAATTCAAAAATTAAATAACTAGTGTAACGTAGTTGCAACTCAACATAGACTAAGTATTACCAACAAGATTTCGGGATGGCTCCAATTATATGTAATATTTTCATGGAAGACAACAATATATGTATTCATAAATACACAAAAAGACCATTGACGATGTCTTTTGTATTTGGGCTTATGATATTGATGAATTAAATAATTTTATCAATCATCAAGAAAACTCCATCAAATTTACATCAGTAACAGAACAAAATTATCAATGTTACCTTTCCTCGATTCACTAAAAGTAAACGACGATTTACAGCAAGATTTATACTGCACTTCAACAGATTTTGTAAAAAGTACGAGTATTTACGATACAGCAAAAACAATCTGCTCTGATGTTGAAATGTTAAGAAAAGTAAATGCATTTATTACAAATGTTCTTCAAAACAACCCTAGAAATCTGATACAAAATACTATCACCAAAATTGAAAATAAATGAATATAACAAAACCATATTACACAACAAAATCAAACCACACAACACAGGGAAGGAGACATTAACTTCACAATTTATTTTTTCATAGCACATATTCCAGGTACGTCTGCTGAAATGAGACGAATTGGTAAAAGACTGAACGTTAGAACAATTTTCAAAACTAGTACCATTTTAATATTAATTCTTTCAAAAACTAAACCGCTAAACGGCTGAACGAAGCACAATGTTCAAAAGACTGCATAATATAAGGTGTTTCCCTGTGAATACCGGAAATACTATGTCGGTGAAACATTCAGGCCATTAAAAGTCAGAATTAAAGAACATAATAACAAAAACTACGAAATTGAAAAATCCAAAATTGGCGAACACGCTTGGAATAATAACCACAAAATTTTACCTAAAGAACCTGTACAATATAAAAAAGAAATTAAAGAAGCATCTTATATTTCTACAATTTTGTATGACACATTAAATGACAAAACTTTCCTCATACTTTAACCCTTTTTGATTCGTTTGAAAACGGAGATAGACTTGTCCCCGAAATATTACGTTCAGTGAGTTAATAGTTCATTCATTTAATTTCTATTTTAGTGGGAGCGAATTACTCAAATTAAGAAGTATAAATCAAGAGATCCAATATAAAGTCATCCTCTGAAGGCCATAATATTAAGTCACGTCGTACCTAGATTCAGGAAATATTACATCCATTTGACAGTAATTTGAAGTAAATTTTGAGATTATGCGACATTTGCTGAATCTAGCTAAAACATCAGTTTTTACTCCGTAGTCATCTGAGCATGACTTAAATTGAAGCTCTTGATATCTACCTACAAGAAATAATAAACAGTAATAAGCAATACTGGCCAAGAATCTTGCATAATCGGAACAATTCATTTATAAATTTACAAATTTTTAAACTTTAAAAACAAATAAATAAAGGTGCCAAGCACAAACCAATGAAATCAGTGAGTAATTTTCGTGTTCAACTAACATCGCGACATTCACTTATCTACCTTTTTCAAGGTGAAGAATACGGAATGGCATCCATATAAAAACTGAATTCCCAGAACATAATAGACAATAAAGACAACGAAGCATTAACCGTAAATCATCGAGCGATGAAAACGCAAATGAGGAAATTACGAATCGAAATTAAACGCAAGTTTAAGCATGGCACTAAAATGTCTTCACGGTCGATCAACTCGGCGTGTTTTGAGTAACTCATATAAAAAAAAACCTCCGACACGTACGGTTTTTAACAGTTTATTTAAAAAAAGAATATATTGAAAATAAAATTAAGTCGGCGCCAGGTTGATTTTAGCCATGTAACACAAAACATTTACATCTACTACCGCTATCGGATTTCTTTACACGTTTAGAAGAATTTACAGCTATTTATAAGAAAAATCACACCTAGAAATTTATACCGTTGATGTAAATTGACCATTTAGAACTGTTTTAACAGGTCTTTAGAATGTGTTTCTAACTTACTTGAGTATGTTTGTTGATTTTATTCTCAACTAATTAATACATTGGAAGGATTTTAAGGTTTTGCGCTATGTTTAATTCTGACAATATACAGGGCCGTTCAACTTCTTCTTCTCAATTGAAATCTCAGAAACCCATTAAAGTAAAATATTGTTTCAAATTTTAAAGAAAACAATACTGTGGTGCAAACAACCCTTACAGTTTTGAAAGGTTCATTTTTTGCCCACCAACAAAATGTATAATCTTGCTTTACTTTAAACTTTAACCATCTCTGTATCTGTTACGGTGTCCAAGATTTGAAAAGTAACTTAAAAATACATTGGACACTGATTCTCACTTTTGCTAAATATTATTTTGGTTAACTTATAAAAAAGGAGGTCTACTATTCTACAACAGTGAATCTGACAACTCTACCGCTTATTACCCACCCGATGAAGGCATCCAAAATTAATATTCAAATTAGAGCTGTATCGCAATGATTTTTGAAAATATCTTCAAGAAACTAATTTTTTGGTCCTGAAAATCGATGTTTTCGGCAGAACACCCAACACAGCGAATGTAACAACCTTCTATCCTCCAGTTTCTGAGGCAAGCACACCCACAATATAACTTTCAATTCGATTACTTTTGAAAATATCTTTGAACCAATTTTTTCCTTCTGAAAATTCGATTTTTTTGATGGAACGGTTAAACATAGAACGTCACAACCTTCTACGCGCCAATTCCCAATGCAAACATACCGGATAACTTTCAATTTTAAATTCAGAACCGCATTGCGATTATTTTTGAAAGTATCTTCGAGAAATTGCTTTTTTCGTTCAACAGAATGCCCAAACGGCGAACCCAACAAACTTTCATTTTAGTTTCCGATACAAATACACTCCATATAACTTTCAATTCTGAGGGCCGTATCACGGATACTTATAAAAATACCTTCGAAAAACTGATTTTGCTATTCTGAAAATTTTCTTTTTTTGATAGAAAGACCGAACTGCGAACCTGACAACATTTTTTTCTTTCAGTTTTCGATGCAAACACACCCCACCCCAATGATTGTCACGACGTTTGAGATTTTGTATGAATTAAGTGTAATACGACCCGTCGCTCGAAGTTTAAGCCCGCCTAAAGCTTGCAGAATCCGCGGGAATAACGCCAGATCGGCGCATTCTTTATGTTGCAATTTGGAGTAGTCCCGAATAGGATGATCTAATATTTTGTCAAAAAGTCCGGGGAACCACCCGATTGCAAGGTAACGCCAAAGAGGGGCCATTCAAGGTATCCATACTTCCGCCCCCCGGCGTAGAGCATCTAACATCCTGTCCACCTTACGGAAAAAAAAGAGACGAATGAGAGTACAGCCAGCTTTCAGATCAGTCGGTCGTAGCAAATATTCTTTCCGGGCTCTCGTAGGCCAAACCCAAAAAAGCCTCTCAATTTAGTTTTGGAAATTTATCCTACGACGTGTTTGTTGGATCCCCATAGAGAGTGCATTACCGTTTCGGGAAATATATTTCTGTGTGAAAGTTTAGTGTTATGTGAAGTACCGTTTTCAAGTAACCTAAAAGCCCTAGGAACCCCATTTGTCTTCGCACCCGCTTCCGGGAAAGGATACATCCGCTTTCTGTACCGATGGGATAAGAAGCCTGCCATCGCTTCCAAGGGCCACCCTCTGCCAACCGAAGCCCTCGCCCAGGTAACAATATTTCCGGCTGTCCCTTTGCTTTTGCCGGTTGCAACAATACCAGCTTCCACCCTAGTTAATACCGTATACCACGGATTACTTGTAGACAGGCACCAGCTAACTATTGTCTGAAAACCCGATTTTTTCGTCTTGAAAAATCGATTTTGTCGTCTTAAAAAATCGATTTTGTCGACAGAACGCCCAAATAACGAAACTTAATGCAGTCATACATAAAGGTAAAGGTAACAGCACTAACGCTCCTCTCCCGGGAGGGAGCATGGCCGGCAACATGGAGGGTTAAAACCTCCTAAGTCGCTTCTCATACCTCGTTTGTTTCTCACGCCTTGAGCAACCACCCACTTTCCCTACTCCACCACAATTATTTTCAGTGACTGCTTAAGCCACCCGCCGAACATCCCACTCGGGTTTGGCCCCGAAACCATTCATGCTGTAGTCCAATGCCTTAACCGCTCAGCCACTCCGATGATATTTTTCAAACATATTTTGAAAAGTCTAATATTTTCCTCCTGAAAAATCGATTTTGTCGACATAAAACTCGAACAGCGAACCTGACAAATCTTCTAAACCTCAGTTTCCGATGCAAACACAATCCGGATAACTTTCAATTCAGCATTCAGGGCCGCATCGAGATTATTTATAAAAATGCCTTGGAAAACTGATTTTTTCATCCTTAAAAATCCTGCGAACCTAACATCCTTCTATATTTCAGTTTTCGATGCAAACAAATTCAGAGCCGTATCGCGAGTGTTTTTAAAAATATCTCTGAAAAACTAATTTCTGCACCCTGAAAAATCGATTTGTGCGACAGAATATCCAAAAAACGAAGCTCACAACCTTCTATCCCCAAGTTTCCGATGCAAACACATCTCGGATAACTTTCAATTCGAAATTAAGGGCTGTATCGCTGTTATTTATAAAAATACCTTGATCTTTTTGGTCTGAAAAATCGATTCTTTTGATTTTTTTCATTTGGGAGAAAGGTTGCACTGCGAACCTAAACATCTTCTTTCTTTCCGTTTTCGACGTGGGCACCCCCAAGATAACTTTCAATTTTACTAGTAAATTCAGGGCCGTATCGCGTATTATTTACAGAAATATCTTGGAAAACTGATTTACTTCTGAAAAATTAATTTCTTTGACAGAATGGTTAAACAGCGAACCCGACAGTCTCCGATGCTGAAATACTCCACATAATTTTCAGTTAGAAAATATCCTGGGAAACCGATCTTTTCGTCCTGACAAATCGAATTTTTCAACAGAACGGACAATCAGCGAACCTAACAATCTTCTATCTTTCAGTTTCCGATGCAAACACACCTCGGATAACTCGCCGTATCGCGATTATTTACAAAGATATTTTTAAAAAACTAACTTTTTTCTGCTGAATTTTTTCGACAAAACGCCCAAACAACGAACCTGACAACATTTCATCTTTCAGTTTTCAATACAAGCATGCTTCGGATAACTTCAAGTTCTAAATGAATAGCAATTATTTTTAAAAATGTAGGCTGAAAACTGATTTTTTCGGCCTGAAAGATCGATTCTTTCCACAGAAGGCCCAGCCCAAATGGCGAACCTAGCAACATTTTATTTTTCAAATTTTGATGCAGTCATCCTGAATAATTTTCAATTCTAAACTCAGGGCCGCATCGTTATTATTTTTGAAAATATCTTGGAAAACTGATAAACGCTCAATTTTCCTCCAGTTTGCGATGCGGGAATATCCTAGATACCTAACTTTCAGTTCGATATTCAGGGCCGTACTTCGGTTGTTTATAAAAGTATCGTCAAAAAACTGATTTTTTCGACCAGAAAAATCGATTTATTCGTCCTTAAAAATTGTTTTTTTCGGCAGAACACCCAAACAGCGGACAACCTTCTATCTTGTTCCAATATACTAACGCTCCGGATAACTTTCAATTCTATTTCAATTTCAATTCAATATCTTAGAAAAACTGATTCGTCCTGTAAATCGATTTTTCGACAGAACAGATAAACGATGAACCTGACTACCTTCTATTTTTTAGTTTTCGGTGTAAGCACACCCCGGATAACTCAGTTCTAAATTCAGTGCTGTATTGCGGTTATTAACAAAAATATAATAATAATAATAATAATAATAATCACAGAACACCTTAACACGAACAACACAATCAGGGTAAATAACTCCTTGGCGGATGAAGTAAATATAGGAAGTGCGCCTTAGCCAGCTTTTATTTAATCTAATTATGGATAAACTAATCGACAAAGTGTAAAAGATACGCAATGGATGTAGACTGGTAGAAACAGAAATCAACATCGTCTGTTGTGCGGATGACGCGGTTGTCATATCAGAGTCGGAAGATGGTTTACAACGCTTATTACACCAATTCAAAAGAGAAGCCAGAAAACCTCACAATAGCGAGAGAGCCCACTAGATGTAAATTAGGAATCGGCGAACATTCAGTAGAACAAGTCGTGTCCTTCTACTTGGGTACGCTAATAACGAGCAGTGGAGATCTCCGTGTAGCAGTATCAGAACAAGTCTAAAAAGCAGCATCCATATCAGGGAGAAGAAGCCTAGGAAATATCGTATTGAAAAGTAAGGATATGAATATCAAAAGTAAGACATGCGTAAGACCAGTGTTAATATGCGAGGCTGAAACACGCGCAGGCTAAAATGAAGCAGATGATGCGTATAACCGAGATATGGATACTGAGAAGTATTGTGGGAAAAACACTACACGACAGAATAAGAATCTCAGAAATAAGAGAAATATGTGGAACCGAAGACGTAGTAAGGGGTCAGAACATGGCGAAGAGCCTGGAATAAGCACGAGGATGGAAGTGAAGAGGATGGAAGACCACAGGCTAGTGAAAGCTGCAAGACGTCGGAAACGATGGCAACGATAGCTGGCAATTGACGTCACGAGAAAACAGACAGTAGAACAGACCAAAAGAAAACAGGTCTTAAACCTAATTTAAGTGAAAGAAAAAGAAGAAAAAGAAAAACAAAGATATTTTCAGAAACAAATGCTTAGAATAGCTCTTCGTCAGAATTTTCAAAGGTAGTTACTAAAGCTTCAAATACGCCTACCCAAGAGCTTTAGATCATTTATATAAGGTTTTTAGTTCTTTGTTGCCTCCAAAAACTTGTTGGAGTGTTTGGATTTAAACGAAATACTGCGCAGATTCTGAACAGATACTTTCAATGCGTCTATTTGCGATAACTTTCGAACGATATGCACTGCCATGAATATATTATAAAAATTCTCCCAGCCACTGAATAATTACGAATAATAGAAAATAGTTATACAGTGAAAAATAATGACGTACAATTAGAATTACAAATAAAATTCTGTATAGGTAGGTTTTGAAACTTTAACAAATACAGCAACATGCTGAGGGACTTCGACCTCTCTCAGATATTTCTTAGTTACATTCAGAAATATAACAGCCATTTAATGTTTCGAATTATACTAAGTGTTTTGTATTTATCGGAATTGTAACTTAAAATTGCTGCAATTATGTAATTGTAATACCAGCATTCTTGTAATAAATAAATTGTTTAATGCAGACGTATGACAAATGGCAGGTGTTTGTTTGGATTGCAAGAACTTTTATGTAAAAACAATTAAGGATATCTTTAAAATAATAATTTACTGTACGAGGAAAATAACTAAATTTATTTGTTGTTAATACATCCTCGAAACGAAATCGGTCATTTCAACTTCTATGAAGCTTGCTTATTTACTTTATAATTATTGTATTTTTATTTCTAATACTGCATTTTTAAAGTTTAGCTTAAAACATATTCTGAGCTCATTCGACTTAATTTAACTGTTAATGTCTTTGATTTAGCAGAAGAATATGAGACAATTTAATTCCCATAGAAAACTATAAAAAGGCGAAAGTTTTTAAAATAGCTTCGTTGAATGTGCAATAAAAAAATTATTGACCTTGCCTGGTGCATTAAAAATACGCATCCACAATTAAATTACTGTATTTTGTGTCACAATTACAAACCTTAATGAATGACACCTACGCACGTGCTACTAAATAACTAATTGTATTAATGCCTTGACGTGCCGATAATTTTCTTGTTTAAAATACGTCCGCCAATTATGGTATCATCGTATTCTTTTGAACATACCGTCAAGTACAGCTTTGATTCAGAGCCGGTTCAACAATTTTTAGTACACTGCGAGCTCACTAATTTGGGAAATTTCATATCAATTTTTTTAATATCTTACTCGTTTAATAACTGAGTAATAGTGTTTGCTTAAACTTGTTGTGAGATTCGTATAATTTTTAGTTCCTTTCAATTACTAATTAATAACGTAGAATTTTAGTTTTTCCAATTACTAATTACTAAATATTAAGGTCGCGTTGTAAATTCTACCCAACGTACAGTACACGGGGTCAATTTCAATGATTCATAGAGTTTAGCCGAGGTCAATTGGTCACACTTGATGTTAATAAAATAACTTCACGGTTGTCTTTTCTTATTCATAAACCAGGTTATGAGACATCATTCGACACGAAGAATGCGTATTCAATCGGTTATTTAAATTCCTGAAAATATTACATTTGACTCACACTAACGAATAAACCACCTTTAATTAATTGCAAAAACCCCCTGTTAAAATTCTTCTCAGGCCCCTCAGGCGGTCATAAAAAGCTGTACTTTTTTAACATCAAGGTTCAACAACAGGGTTAAGCTGTTAGTTTTGATACAAGTTTCAACGGCTCAGTCTCCCCATTTCAGCTTTTATCGCCAAATTTCAGTGTTATAGTCTGAAAATGGTTGGTCACGGTGATGCTTCCAGAGAATAAAATCAAGCAATACGTATTCTTAAGAGGCTTCTTTGGAATTTACCTTCTTAGTAAAAAAGCTTTAATCGTAAAATTATAATTAACTGATTTCTAAGGATCAAGTAGACGCTAATAAGTTTGAGATAAGTAAACTCCAAATTAAAAGTCCCAAAATCTTTACAAAAAGTTTTTGTTATTGAAGTTTTTTTTGACATCTTAATTGCTCTACGCTTAAGGCGTTTCAAAGAGAACATATTTCCCACTCGTACAGTGTTCCATTTATTAAAACTATGACCAACCATTAATTTTTCTAGATAAATCTTAGAACTAAGGCCAGTGATGTCCTACAAGTACACTTAAATCACTCTCGCTCGTGCGCTGTGTTCTGCTTTTAAATCACATAAACACCACACTAACTCAAATGTCTTGGTCCTGCGGACGAGATGTTGATTGTCCAAAAGTCCAAAAGCCTCTACATTTACATGCTGATGAAGTCTGGTTTCATGCTTCCTTGCAAATCTCATCCTTAACAACGGCAAGTTCACGATGAATATCCTTATTACGTACGTACCATGGGGCATCTGTACCATGTCACGTAGTACTTTGTTCTGGAACGTTTGTATGGTCTTAATATTAGACTCGGTGGTACAACCACAGAGTTGTATACCATATAGCCAGACAGATTTCAAGATCTGGTTATAGATAAGAATCTTGTACTACACTGACAACCTACAGTTGCTGCCCAAGAGCCAATAGTGTTGTTTATATTTAATGCCAAGTTCAACCCTTTTCTTCTTAACGTGTTCTTTCCAACGCAAATGGGACAATGGTACAATTGATACTAAGGGAAGGTGGATCATACACTCTTCTATTGGTAATATTAACATAGCTGGATTTAAGTTCATTCAATTTAATTTTCCTCTCTATTATCGCAAACTCTTTTTCTGTGGAATTCGCTGTATTGAACCTACTGAAAACAAAACTCATCAGCGAAGGTAGCTATTGTGATTTCTTGCATTTCTGGAATATCTCACCAGCATTAGTTTCTTTGAGATCCGAATATTCATCTTCCTGTTAAATATAAGATGCTAAAATTTCAACATATTGTTTTAGGAGGATTTTATTCAGTTTACAGGTCAAGCCCTCATGCCAGACCTTGTCGCACGCTTGTGCTACGTCGAGAAAGACAGCATAGCACAGCTGTTTTTCTTCTAAGGTCTTTTCTATTACATCTATGATGCGATGGTAAAATGTTTCCGCCTAAAACAGAACCGCTAGTCGGGAATGAATATTTTTATTTTCTACGATAATTTTCAGCCTTTTGAGAAACAGTTTCTCAAAAAGTTTAAAGATGATCGGAAACAATGGTATAGGGGTTTTGGAAGCATTATTACTTCCGCCACTTTACAGTTGGAGGGGACATTTTTAGTCTAAATACCGTCTTGATGAGGTAAGTAAGCATAACTAGACCTGTCCTGGACAGTTGTTTCAATATCCCACCTGTGATCATATCAAATCCTGGTGCTTTTCACGGATTCAAATTGGCCTTATCTCCTTTGCTACTTTCTTTGGATTAACTGAAGTAATATCTTTCGATAGATGATTTTCTAAAACGTCAAGTGTGGTGTGGTTTTGCATTTGATTAGGCCGAAAGGTCTCTACTAGATGATCAGCGAAAATTCCAGCTTTTTGTTTATTGTTCCTGGCACAAGGGCCATTATCTTTCCTTCTTGGAAGAATGGTGGTTATTGGCCTTCTAATTTTTTTAGTTGCCTTCCAAAGTGAGTAGCCCGTTTCTTCATCTGCATTAGATCTTGCAAGTACAAAGTTATAGGTTCTTCTTTAATCTTCCATATTTCTCTTTTAGTTTTTGGGTCTTATTATATTATTCAGGTTGGCTTTGTGCCATCTTCGGTTTTCCTTGCCCAATTTCCTAACTTCTACTGGATAGTTAACTCCCTTGTTTATATCGAAAATTCCTCTAGTATTGTTGAATTCTGCGGCCTGAACTAGCATAGTAAACTTCTCAGTTTCTACTTCTATTTGTTCAGTTGTTCTTAAACAGATTTTTAGGTTGGTGCTCTCTCGGAGGTCAACTGTAAAGCACTCCCAATCAAGTTTTATTAATTAATGCAAGCTGGGTTTCTTTCTTAATTATCCTTTTGCTCAGTATCTGTCAGTATAACGATGGAGTGATGGGAGCCTATGTCAAATTTTTCTTCTACGTCAATGCAATTAGGTGAAGCCTTCTTTGAGATGAAGAACTCATTTAACCAGTAGAATGAAAATTACATCCTGCTTCACTGACAGCGTTCGTTAATTCTCTTTCCTTGGTCGTGCTTATTCTGGATCCCCAGTGTTTGGCGTTAAAACCGCCAAGATATTGCAGAAATATTTTATAATCTTTGTTGAAGCTATGTCTGGGTGTACAGTATACTGCTCGGACCATCAAATTTTGTTTGGTAGATTTAACGCCGACCATGTTGTATTTTCACGCTCCGCAAATGGCATTCTTCGTAATGATTAATAGATTCTTTAATAATGACCGCACTCCCACCCTTGACCTGATTGTTCCGATGAATAGTGTGATGCACTCGTATGCTCTTATCGTGAGAAAAGATTGTGTAGTAAAATTTGTTTTTCAGAAACCAGACATACGTCAATATATTGAGGGTTTAGAAACACTTTTAATTCTTGCCTTTTATTCAGAACGCCATTGACATTCCATGTGGAAATCCTTTGGTTTCCACATGAAAAAATTAAAATTTTGGCAGTTAAAATGTTGATTTCGATAGCGATAGTGGTTTAGCACGTCCACTTTAGATTTAAATCTAAATTAAGGGGAAGACATTAATAAATAATGTCATCCATGCAGTGTACGGTTTTCTATACAATTTTTATCCAGAAATTTGAATAGTTCATCATCGAGAAACAACTCGCCGCGTGTAAAAGGCCTCGGTTTAGTTAGGTTTAGTTCCTCAGACCAGCGAAGCCGGAATATATGTCGTACGCTCCTCTGTGCTTCGAAGGGCACGTTAAGCCGGCGGTCTCGGTTGTCATACTCACACCTTTGATAATCACAAACCTCGCACCACTGCGGCTCAATCTTCTTCTCGTTATTTCGATGGGTAAAGTTGGCTTCCTGCCCAGCATACGTGGTAAGAGGGCTTACAGAACTCGTTCTTTCGAGTTACTAACAGGCCAACAACCTAGGCTTCGGGCATAAGAGGGAAGAAGGAAGAAGAAGAGTTTATCATAATCCGTGGCGTTACAGTCCTACAAGCATGATCTTCCAGGCATCTCTGCCCGCTGCTGTTGCCATATAGTTCCTTATGCGCAATTCCTGGAGGTCTTTTTCCATTGCATCTCTCAACCTAAGCTTGGGGCGTCCTACTTCCCTTCGACCATCCGACCTTCCTAGCAGCAGCTCCTTTGAGGGCTGTTCGTCTCTTATACTTGCCACTTGGCTAGCCCATCGAAGTCTTCCCAGTCTTGGTATAACTGATATAGCTCGAAGTTGTATCTTATTCGCTTGCTTCCTGCACTGCTCCATAAATCTTCGGCAATATCTTCCGTTCAAAAGCTCCTGTGCGGGCTTTATCAGAGGCCACGTCTCGGAGGCAACAGAAGGACTGGTCTAATTATAGGTTTTGTATGATATGGTTTTAGATTTTTTGGTGGGTAGTTTAGAGTTAAATCATGTAATAAGTCCAAAATAGCACCTGTTGGTCAGCATGATTCTTCTATTTATTTTTTCGTTTGTGTTCGAGGGACCCCAAGTACTTTGGGTACTTGGGTGTCTTTAGTGACCGCGAATTTCTGGTCTCCTATATTAAAGTTTTGGCCTATTCTACGTCTCTTTTCGGTCTTGGGTCTTCGTTTACTTTTGGGCACATTAATTTTGCTGCCGTCTCTAGTTCTATAAAGTTCTCTCTGCATGTTGTGATGTCCCTTATTATCAAACCTACATAGTCGCCATATGTGAGCAGTTGCACTGATCTTGTGTGTATTGTATTTCTGGTGTTGGTACGGAATCCCGAACAACCTTTTCTAGCGCTATATTAAAATGAAGCAGGTATGCCAACGCGTCTCTCTCTCTGTCTTACTCTTCTCTCTGTTTGGAATTTGTCTGACATCTCCATTTGAAACTGATCTGGGAAATTTTGGATTTAAATATTATGTTTTGGAATTCACAATTCAGTTTTCTTCTATTGATTACCAAAAATACAGAACTGCGCTTTTTGTATAGCAAGTCGAAGGCTTTAGGCCTTAACTGAAAATGTATTTCCCACATGTCTAAAATTTTCGCAGTTGAAAGATTGATTTTGATAGCGGTAGTTTAGCACCTCTAATTAAATTTAAATCCAAATCACGAGGAAAATATTGATTTATAGTGTTATCAGTTATCATATTTGAACGAAAATACAAGAAAGTATAATGAAATTAAGTAAATTTAGAACGAGCGAGTTGCAGATTTTACAATTAAATCATTTTTTTAATTTGAATTAAACCCTGAGGGGAAGCAGAGTTCAACTGAAAACTTTAATTAAAAAGTTCTAAAATAAACAATTGCTTGAGGATACACGAATTCATAACTAATTTTTTTAATTAAGTTATTAAATAAAAGCTCACAAATCAAAACCAATTACATAGATTAAAACGAAAAACCACGTGTTTGGCCAAATTAAACACCAGCGCGACATGTAATAAAGCTATTATACATTTTTAAATAAGTTAAAATTAATTAACACGATACATACAAAAATAAAATTTTATTATTAACAAAAATTCTACGCCATTTGGACAATTCAATTAAGTCCGAGACTTACCAAAAATTATGAACTAAAAGAGAAACCAGTTTCAATTTATATCAAAATTTCTGTGGTTTCACTCACAAATATTTTTTGTCCTAACAGTACTGTTCGTCTTAAGAAGCTTTTAAGTTTCACATAATAAATTATTTTGAGAAATTAAGACACGCTGCTCAAATATAAAAATTTAAATCATAATCTTTACAATATAAATCTTTAAAATTAAAAACATATACGTTCTTTAATGCAATAAATCAATTCGATATTAAATTATGAAGACGTCTGTTGGAAATTTAATAAAAGAATGTCAGGGTACATTGACCGAACAAAACAGAAAACATAACAAACAGGTGGAACTTTTGATGTAATGTGCCTTTAAATAACGTAGTTTTAGTAATAAGTGGCCTAGATTTTAAAGAACAAGTCAAATGTTTTCAGAAGGCTTTGTTTTGCGTGTTAAAAATACAAGTTTTCAAATTACGAAATGTTTGTTTCTAATAATAATTAAAGGCGATATAAACACACTTTACGTTTTGTTGCGTGGGAGAAAACCTCGAAACCAAAAGATAGTAAATAACATTTTGGATGATTTCCAATTTATACATAACTAACCGAAAATAATTACAACTTTAGTCATCTTTCCAATCTTCTGGCATGTAATAAAATTACGTTAATCATAATATTTTTTACCTAACTGGCGTTTTTTTATCCGGACAGATTTACTCATAAATCTTAGGCATTGTTAGCACTTTATAATCTAATAAATATTAGACTATAGAAACCTATAATTATCAATAGGATTAAATAGGAGAGTTAAAGCTTTCAGTGTTAAAAATACTTTCGAGAACCTATTATTAAGTTTCTGTAAGGTATAATGTAATCAATAAGGATTTCATAACAGCTTTTCGTTCAGTAAATCACAGGGTACTTAACTGGTTATAAAATAAAAATTAGTTTTTTGTTTTTATTGTGAAATCTTATGAAGTTACTATTTTATTAACCAGCTTTCAATTTTGGCACTTTACGCTTGTGAAATTCAAATATTTCAAATTACTAAGACAAACATATTAAAACTGAATAAGGGCAAACATATTCGTCTAATCCATGTTAACCAAGTTTACAAAACTCGGTAAAAATGTATGACGAACAAAGACTACGGTCATATTTGAGTCACCTTTACAATGAATAGTAAAAGATTTAAACTTAGACAGATAATTTAATGACGCTTTAAAGAGCTTTAACCGATAAGAGAGTTTTATTCAAAATTGAAAATATGAACATGGAATTCACAATTATTAATCGTGATTAAGCTTGAAGAACCGAATTTTCAAATTTGGATTCCAAAAATCTAAAAAAAGTTTCAGAGAAGGAAAACCTGGCAATTTTAACAACCGCAATGAAAGTCTAATTAAGGCCTAAAGCCTTAGATTTACAATGAAAAAAGCACAGTTCTGAATTTGTGGCAATCAGTAGAAGAAAATTCAATTGTTAATTGCAAAGCACAATATTCAAATCCAAAATTTCCCAACAAAAAGCTTCATATATGAGCTTTTCGCTGACAAATTTTTGATTTAAATTATGTGTTCCCCTCAGGGTTTAATTCAGATAAAAATCTGCGACTTGCTGGTTGTAAATTTACTTAATTTCATCATATTTGTATTTTTGTTCAAATATCATTGATAAAAAATACTTTGGTTCATTTAAATTAAGTGGAAGTCGCTATATATTTTCAACCCTTTATAGAAAAAAAAATTGTAAACTTGATTTTTTGTATTTAGGTAGCCTGAAGTTACGACAATATCGCGTATTATATTCATGAAAATCGGAATTATAACTTAAGCCGTGTAATTTGGAAGCAAGTTTTTAATTGCTTTATACACAAATAACAGAGTATTGAAATAAATTCTTTGTTTGACACTAAACCATTGAAGAATGTCTAAGCATCAGCGTTATCTTTGTAAGCTTAGAGCATTCGAGGATAACTCTCATCGCCCTGTTCTGTTGTACCTGTAATCTTCTTAAGTCTATTTCTTGACATATAAATAAAATGCTCGAACAATAATCGAAATGCGAATTGTTTTGTAAACTAATATTCTTACATGCAAGCTCAGATTTTTAGATATTCTACTAAACAAGCTAATTTTACTTCCTACTTTTTTTACAATGTAATCTACATAACTTTTAAAATTAAATTTATTATCTATTATAACACCTAAATATTTAATCTGCGGCACCAATTCGAGTTCAACACCGTTAAGACGAAGCTGAGAAGCTCTAGGGTCAGATGGAATCCCAGCAGTTACTGAAGTGCGGAGGTCAAGACTAGATGCAATACACTATCTAATGACAGGTATATGGAATACGGAGACCCTGCAATCTGCACGTTACATGAGAAGATCTATCAACTCATTTGCAGCAATCATCGATGCATACACAAAGTACTGTTTAGCATTCTACTCAAGACTCCAAACCATATTTTGAAAATACCATCGGAAACTACCAAGGTGGGTTCGGCAAAAGCAAATCGACCACTGACCAGATCTTAGAAATACAACACGAAATTGTCCATTACGACATACTCCACGTTCATTTATTTTAAATCCGCATATGATAGCGTGATAAGAAAACAGCTGTACGAAGCAATGAGGAAATTAAGATACCAGTATAGTAAGAATGGCGACGGCCAAATCAGAGTGCTCAGTCCAGATTAAACTGAAATTCCAAACAGAGAGATGAGTAAGACAGGGACACGTGGTGACATGCCTCCTATTTAATATAGTGCTAGAAAAGGGTGTTCGGGATTCCCGTATCAACCCAAAATACAGTCTACAATATACACAAGATCAGCACAACTACTCGTATATGCCGACGATGTGGATTTGATAACAAGGGACATCACAGCATGCAGAGAGAACTTACAGAACTAGAGACGGCAGCAAAAATATGGGCCTAGAAGTAAACGAAGACAAGACGAAGTTAATGATATCTCCCAAGACTGAAATGAGACATAGAATAGGACAGAACTTTAATATAGTAGACGAGAACCTTAAGGTCATCAAAGAAACCCAAGTGCACAAAGCACGTGGAATCCCTCATTAACAACCACTCAAACACAAGCGAAAAAATAAATAGAAGAATCATGTTGGTTAACAAGTGATACAATTTTACTCTAAACTACTCACCAGAAAATCTAAAACCATATTATTATTATTATTAATAAGCCCAACTAATCAAATTGTTAGGCAAAGGCCTCCCCCTCGCGTTTCCATTTATTCTTATCGGCAGTTTCTACCCACACTTTCTTCGTCTATCCACCTTGCAGGTGGCCGTGCTTTTACTTTTGAGGGGTATTTTGATCTCTCGCTCCCCTGTCGACCACATCTATGGGGAGTGCTGTATCAATGTTCGTTTTACCATCTGCAGTTTCCATGTCTCTTGCATGCGGCGTCTTATTGTTACAATCTTCTTGTACCTTTGATTGCTATTTGTTTGAGTATATTGTTGTACTCATTGTTTGAACCCAAACCTTTCTTCCCTTACTTATTTACATTTAACTTCTTCGCTGGTGTCTCAGCCTGATTACTATCATCTGATCCGATTCTTTTGTTTGGGTCTGTTTTATTTTTCTCTTCCTCATTAACTATCTCCTCTCCTGAACGTTCGATTTCCTCAGATTCGTCGTCTAAAGTCTTCTCTTGTGTTTTTCCTTTCTTCTATTAGTAGCTTGTTGTATTTTAATACAGGGTATTTTCCTTCTTACCGAGCTTCTTGTACTTTTGGGATTAATAATTTCCTTTTTGCTAGCACTTCCGGTGCAAAGTCGTCGTCAATGCGGATTATTGTGCCCCGGAATTTGTCTTACTACTATATGCCACAAATCTTACCAATTTTTTCTTTCTGCTTGTTTATTACCCGTACACTATCTAGGTTCCTAGCTTCAATTTAGATTGGCAGTGTTTCTCTTAGAAGTTTGACTTCCCTTTCTAAATCCCAGTAGTTCTCTAAATTCTTTAATTTCAACCCGTGTATTATAACGTTTCTTTTTCTTTGTTCTCTTTCTGTTGATAACAGTTTCTTTTGATGTTCTTCAACGTTTTGGTCAAATTTTTTGAAATATTTTAGAAGTGGATAAAAATTTTTGTTTATGTTTTCATTTAGTGTATTGATATCCACTTTTATATCTGATCTCTGGAAATCCATTGACTGAATCTGTTCTTTTAGATTTTCTCCAATTTTTGTACAAAAAGGTGAGGGGTTATCCAAGCCGCGATTTCAATTTCTAAAGGAAATGTCCTACACAACTTTTGTTCTATCAGTCGAAATTTATATCGGATGCCCTGTATCTTTTGGCCAATCTATTTTTACAAATTTTAACCTCTAAAATCTTTTACAGGCCAGAAAAATTGGAAGATCTTTGTCCCATTCAGTTTTTCAGTGATCAAGCTGAAATGTATGCCCGCAGAAAGGTCACACTTCACACTCCATATTATACAAAATCTTAATTAGACCGGTCCTTCCGTATGCCACCGAGACGTGGCTCCTAACAAAATCTGATGAGATAAAACCCACATAGAAGCATTTTAATGAAAGATATTGCGGAAGATTTATGGAGCAGTGTGAATGGTGAATAAGATATAACTTTGAGCTATGTCAGTTACACTAAGGCACTAACGTCATAAAAGTAATTAAACTAGGAAGACTTAGATGGGCTAGTCAAGTGGCAAGCATGGCAGACGAACAGCCCACAAACTTGCTACTACTAGGAAAACTGGAGGGTCGAAGGAAAGTAGGACACCCTAAGCTTAGGTGGAGAGATGCGAGATGCCTGGAAGACCATGCTTGAGAAGGCCAAGGTCCAAGTAGGCATCTAGCGTCACGGATGATGATTAACTCTTCCTCTTCTTCCTCTCATGACTGAAGCCTAGGCCGATGGCCCGTTAATAATTCGAAAGGACGAGTTCTGTGAGCCTTCTTAGCACGTATGCTAGGCAGGGGGCTAGCCTTGCCGATTGAAATAAGGAGAAGAAGATCGATCCGCAGGGGTGAGAGGTTGACGATTGTGAAAGGTATGATAACCAGGACCGCCGGCTTAACGTGACCTCCGAAGCGGAGCAGTGTCTGACATATGTTCAGGCTTCACCGGTCTCAGGAATCGAACCTGAGATGCCTGCGTCAGAAACCGAGACCCTTTACACGCATCTAGCGCTTCTCGATCATGAACTCCAGCTATTAATTTTTGAATGAAAATTTTATAGAAAGTCGCATAGTGCATGGATGACATTATTTATTAATACATATTTTTCCCTTAGTTTGGATTTAAATCTAAATTGCTAAACAACCATCGCTATCGAAATCAACGTTTTAGGTTTTCATGTAGGAAATTCATTTTCAGTTTTATTGTTTGCGTATGTTAATCCTAATACGTGCTTATTTTATTAGATAGCTGTTTATTTTACATGCTTTAAATAGGCTGATTTAATAATAACATTCAAAATTCAACAACTAAAAATTGCTACTGATTTCTTTCTTAGTCAATCTTAAGCGTACAGCAATTGAAACGTCCAGAAAACTTCAATAATCAATCCTTTTTGTAAGGATTTTGGGATTTCTAAGTTGAAGCTTACTTATCTTAAATCTTAAATTTAAGTATTTACTTAATCCTTAGAAATCGATTAATTATAACCTTAAGATTAAAGCTTTTTTACTAAAATTGTAAATTCCAAAGAAGCCTGTTAATGATATACATTGCTTGATTTTATTCTCCGAAAGCGTTACGCTGACTAACCATTTTCAGACCATAACGCTGAAATTTGGCGATAAAAGCTGAAATGGGGAGACTGAGGCGTTGAAACTTGTATAGAAGCTAACAGCTTAACCCTGTTGTTGAACCATCGATGTTAAAAAAGTATATCATTTTATGACCTTTTAAGAGGAATTTCAACAAGGAGGTAATAATGGTTTTTGCAAGTTTTGTTCGTGAAACATATAAGATAAGCAAACAGGGGTTTAAATTTGAAATTTGTAATTGGGAAAAACTATTAACTTTTACTCAAATACGAGCTTTTCGTGAGCAAATTTTAAAACTTAAATTAATGATCCTTAAGATTAAGACAGTTGTGGTTTATAAAAGCTGTTGAAAATTAAAACAAAATTAATCTTCGGTACTAAAATCACAATTTCCGAGAAATAAAACAAGGAACTCTATTTCTTAACAGGTTCGGTTTAAATAATTACGCAAAATCTTTCTAAGTGGTAAATCATGACTTGAATACATAGAGTAAATAAACTGACACTAATTAAAGTAATTTCGCAGCTTATGTAAGTAGTTAACTACCTGTGTGGAACTACAAATCTTTTACAGGAAGAACTTTTCGCTAACTAAGGTTGCAAATTAATAACTACGCTGCTAACAATCTTGTTTTTAAGACCAACCAAAGCTTCTAATTAATTCCATTTTTAAAGATTATAATTATAGGTAATACGGAATTAATATAATAACGTATGAATCGAATATTATAGTTATTTACTTTGGCGTTTAATTATGTACGATATAAAAAACAATACCAGAAGAAGGCTCGGTTAACGAGAATAAATAAACCAAAATTTTAACTTAGACACAATTTGAAACTGGGCTTTGGTAATTTAAAATTTAATAATCTCAAAATGATTTATTACCTCGATCGTTCTGACTCTTCAGGGGCGTCTTAATTAATAATCGTTTAATTGTTTGACTCCCTGAGCTTCGTATCAACTTCAATTATACTTCGAGTTTTACCTCACTGAAACATTTAATCATTTAAAAGCATTTCGAATTTCGAAGCAGAAAAACATTAATCTAAATAAATAAACTTTAGTGGGTTGCAATAGAGGATCATAAAAGGAACTGTTTAACCAAAGTGGAGCCTCTGGAGTAATTTTCACAAGCAAAACAGGAGGAATTAGGTTATTTTCAGCCGACTGCGAAATTACTCCCGACATAATGACGCTTTCAATCCAAGTCGTAACCGCTCCTATGATTACAACCACCCCACAGTAAACAAATACAAGCAATAAATGTCATATCTCGCCGCTTCTAAATTACATAAAGGGACGGACGTCGCCGTCCTGCTATAACTTTGATATTCCAGATTTATCCGTTACATAAACGTTGAAAGGAAACAATTAATAATTATGGTTATGGTTATGGTTTATTTGGGATGCGATATGACATTAGGGCTAAAACATATAAGTTGTCTATTTTGGATTCCTTGCGAAAGTACCTATTTAAAATAAATTCTTTGTTTGAACGCCTTTTTAGCGAACAACCAGCTGTGTCGATAAATAAGGTTAGCCTTCTGACCAACAAACGTGGTAGCAGAACTCTTATTAGAAATTGCTGTGTGGGTTAATTACCAAGCTATGGGTTTTACTTATTTTTTTAATGTTACCACTGTTTTGGTATTTTAAGTAGCAAAATTTGTTCCCTTTTCCCCCTTTCAGACTGTCGGATTCTTTTCATCACATTAAACAGCCTACTGTTTTATTATTGCTTTTTGAATTGCCCATGCTCTTCAATAGTAGGAGAGAGGAGCAATCGGCTTACCCACTTCAGCACCGACCGGAAATAAGAATGCTTAACTCTTCTGATCGTGCAGGATTCGGGTACCTAACTATCTAACTTAGGACCCAAGCAATAAAATATAAAATTAAATTGCAGCACAAAATCTCATATGATTACAAAAAAATTACTGTTTCAAAACAATAACTTTTGTACAAAAGGTACAAAATAAGAAGTAATTGGGCAAAGTTTCTTAAAAGAATTGTGAAAGTTTATCATTGCTTGACATTTCTAGAATTTAATTAAAGCGCCTCCAAAAATTTTCAATTAACATTATTACCCCAGCACTGCATTATTTTACTCCATTACGTTACAGTCAACATAAAATCGATTTAATTTACTTTATGATGCATGCAAACAACTGATAATAAAAGTAATGATATAATATCAAAGATGAATAAATATGAAGGTGTATATGCTTCTTTAAAGTTACATTAACCTTTTCAAATTACATCATATTTTCTTTATGTGAAGCTAATCAATTATGGGAATTATGAAAAGTTAAAAATTGTTAATAATGAATGAATGGTATTGTACCATTATAATAATTTTTTAAATAAGGAATTTCTGATAAAAAAAAGCGATTATCTTTAGTATGAACAAAAAGAAAATGCATAAGGGTTGGCCATGGAATTTTGAAGTTATGTGTATTACAATACCATAAAATCACGCTTCCTTGACAATGACAGTTACTTGTTTCTGTTCCACGGCCAACCCTAACGAATTTTCTTTTTGCTCACACTATGTTTGTGGATTAAAGCTTGTTCAATTTTGCTTGCGAAGTTTTCCTTCCCAAAATGTTCATTTGAACAACGCTTTTTTTAAAATAAAGTTTCGCCTTTTTGATCCACATAACTTAGTTGGTTATTAATACTGAAATTTTTATTAATAACTAAAATAACCGACGAAGAAAAAATGATATTTAAATTGTTTGTTATGAGTTTTGATACTGCATGAAATGTTACTTTTCAGCTTTAATTGTTTACTATGCTCTTATACGTGTCGATTATCTTGCAATTTTTAGCTTTTTATAAATATATGAACCAGAAGCAAACGGATAAATCAAAGAGAAGTAGTGGGAAGAAGAAAGCAAGAGATAGAAAGGCCCGGAGGAGGCATATAGAATAGAAGAAGAAGAAATAAATTTTTACAAATAGGTACCTAGAAGGTCTTCGATGGAAATCAGGCAGCGTTGTGTGTTTTTCTGGATCTCGCCAAGGCTTTTGACACGGTAAAATCAGGAACAACTGCCGGTACTATTGTACAATTTACGTTCTAGAGAAATTCCTATCAGTTTATGAAAAGTAACCTAAATGGAAAAAAATCAATTAAAATAAATAATATCTTTAGTGAAGAAAAAGCAGTCGAATATGAGGTTCCATACGGCACCGTACTTGGACCTGTTTCGTTTATATTGTCTGTTAATGACATTTGAAGAGATCTTGAGTTTTGCTATATTCTATAAAATCAATACGCGGTCGAAATTAAACTTAGATGTGAAAGTGGATCTCCAAAAAATTTGCGATTTTTTAAATCATAAAATTAACAATTAAGTTTCAAGAAACATTTATTGTTTCATTTGGATATTACAAAAGTTCATTGGCAAAAAATATCAGTCCCTAATGTTCCCCAGGCAGAATAAATCAATAGAAATAAGGTCTTCTAATATTATCAAATAGGAATTACAATTGATTCTGATTTAAGATGGAATTAACATACAAAAGTTGTTAAAAACAATCTCAGATAAGGGAAGATTCATTTAAAAGCTACGCATCGAACTCAAACAGAAGCGATAATTCAATTTGGAACCCAACAAAATCTTCCTTAGAACCCAAAGCTACGTCACCTCCTATACGAAAACTACCTCCAGCATTGGGTTGGGCTAAGAGTGATCTGTTCGCAAAATATCTTGCAAACGTATTCCAATCACATAATGACATAACCGATGATGCAGTCCTAAAATACCTAACATCAACCACTACTTTCGCACCCATGATACCAATTACTCCAAATGTTTCAATGCTCTATTAAGACTTCATTGTTGGCCCAATGGATTAAAACAGCTGAAATAATTTTAATTTCCAAGCCCGCCAAAAATCTCAGCTTATTATCAGTGACTTCAAAACTACTGGAGAAGTTAGTGCTAACTATGAAGAATTGACCCTGAATTGGCTTCTGTAGGCCACACTCAACTATCCAACAGTGTCACCGTATTACACACTAAATACTGCTCTAGAAAAAGCCTATTGCCTTCTTAGACTTAGACCAAGCTTTTGATAAAGTCTGGCATAATGAGTTCCTTTATAAAGTCAAACAACTTCTATCATCGTAATATTACCAATTATTATTACAATCTTACTTAAGAAACCGACAATTTAGAACAAGAACCAAGACGAGTTTTCAGCTGTGTATCCTATCAAATCAGGAGAAGTGCATTGGGGCCTCTCCTTTACAGATTATTTACCTCAGATTTACCAACAACATCAAACACAACTACAGGCACTTTCACTGATGGCACGCTGATTCTTGCAAGTCATGACGATGTAGCTGTTGTAGCACTCCACGTACAAAACCACCTTAACCAACTCGAAGACTGACTAAAATAATGGAAAACAAAAGTCTATGAAACAAAGTCAAGTCATATAACTTTTACCTTACGAAAACAGTGTTCACCAATTCACTGAAATAACATTGAAATACCTGGGGCTCCATCTCGACAACAAGCTCAACTGAAGGGAATACATCATTAAAATTATCATCAAACCAATATGGGCCTATGGAGTGGAACCGTGGGGCTGTGCCAACAAATCAAATATCACCATCATGCAAAGATGCCAATCCAAAATCCTACGATCAATAGTAGAAACTCCTTGGTACATAACCAACCAAATGATACATGAAGACTTCGACATCCCGTTAATAAAAAATGCCATACACGAAAGAATATCTAAACACCTTGAAAAAATAACAATCCACGACAATCCCTTACTGAATGCACTACCCCAACACCATGTCGTCAGAAGACTGAAGAGACGTTGCCTCACTGATTTGCACTAATTCCGCCAGTACCGAAGATCTTTCTTCAAGATCTCAAATCATGAAATAAGCTTATGGAATATGTGTATTCTGATTACTGATTAAAATACATTGTAAAAAAATGTGATTTCATCTTTTCACAATTACAGCTGTGAGCTTCATAATTTCAAACTTTCAGGTTTTGTTAGACACTACAAAGAATTTATAATTTCAATTTAAAGGGTTCTGAAAATCATTTTTTTAATCCTGATAATATTTAAAATATTAAAAACATTTAAATTTGATTAAATATTTCTTATTTTAGACTTGCAAAGCTTCAGCTGTAAAGCGCTGGATTTAAACCCGAAAACTATACATTTTGAATTGCCACATTTAAGTTCGAAGGTTATGTTTTCCATATCCAGTATTTTAGTATTTTTAGCACTGATAAAGTATTTTTATTTGCTTGCAAAGTTTCAATTTTAAAGCTCTGGAAAACTGCAAAACAAAAAGTCGTACAAGAAATCTAATAATTGTAATTTGTAGTTTTCAGGTTTAAATCCAGAGCTTTAAAGCTGAAACTTTGCAAATTTAAAATAAGAAATATTAAATGAAATTTAATGTTTTTAATATTTTAAACTTTATCAGTTTTGCAAAACTGAAAGTTTGGATTCTGAAACAGAATTTTCCCTGTAAAAATTTTAATTCTGATAAAACAATCACAATTTTTGAGATCTCCTTACATATTTATTGCTAAAATTGATCACTTTAAGGACGTCCTTTATTAAAGGCAAAAGAAGCCCGACAATATGAAATTCATGATTTGTTTTTGTTAAAATAA
Organism: Melanotus villosus; assembly: GCA_963082815.1. Classification (NCBI taxonomy): domain Eukaryota; kingdom Metazoa; phylum Arthropoda; class Insecta; order Coleoptera; family Elateridae; genus Melanotus; species Melanotus villosus. The sequence continues at coordinate 9,463,897 of OY720423.1, read as the reverse complement.
AAAATGAAAACCATAAAGCTACAGTCATTTAAATATCCGTTTATTTTATTATTTTTAAAAACACTCATATTTCATACAGTAAATTTGACTGAATATTAAACTATTTTTTTCATTCGACGAAATTTAATTAAATTTAACAAGCAGTTGTATGTTTGTGAAACACAGAAAAACCAAATTCACGAAAAGGACAGTGAATGTTAACCTGCAAGAAATGTTTTATTAGTAGTCTTTAAAAAAATCATAACTAAATTACTGAAAATAAACCGTGGGATTTGGATCTGTTGTTATTATATTAAAGCATATGGTTTTTTAAATATTTTATGTTTTCGACATTTCGGAAATTTTTGTAATGAAAAGGGCCTTGAAGGGGGCAATATTTTTTTTCGGAAGAAGAAGTCTTTGAAGAAGGCCAGAATTTGCCATGTACGAGACCTTGCTGAAGGTAATATTTTGCCACGGTGAAGGCGTTAATGAAGGCAATGTTTTGGCATGAAGAAAGTAATATTTTGTCATAAAATACACCTTGAAGAAGGCAATATTCTGCCATGGAGAATGGCTGAAAGGCGATAATTTTCCATGAAGAAGAATTTTAATAAGACAATATTTTCCTATGAAGCAGACCTTGAAAGAAATATTCTACCATGTAAAAGGTCTAAAAAGGCAAACATTTTGAATAAGACATTTTGCCATGAAGAAGACGTCGAAGAAGGCAATAATTTGCCATGAATCAAGCCTTGCTGAAGACAATATTTTGCCGCGGAGAAGGCGTTATCGAAGGCATTGTTTTGCCATGTAGAAGGTTTTGAAGAAAATATCTTACCATAAAGAAGATCTTGAAAAAAGCAATATTCTGCCATGTAAAAGGTCTAAAAAGGCAATAATTTTCGATGTAGGAGATTTTGAATAAGAAAGTATTTTGTCCTTAAGAAGACCTTGCTGAAGTCAATATTTTGCCATGTAAAAGGCGTTAACAAAGGCAATGGTTTGCAATGTAGAAGGCTTTGAAGAAGGTACGTAGTATAATCCATAAAGGAGATCTTGAAGGAAGCAATATTCTGCCATGTAAAAGGTCTGAAAAGGCAATAATTTTCCATGAAAAAGAATTTTAATAAGACAAGATTTTGCCATGAGGAAGACCATGAAGAAGGCAATAATTTTTCGCAAAGGAGGCTTTGTCGAAGGCAATATTTTTCCATTGAAAAGGCGTTAATGGAGGCAATGTTTTGCCATGAAGAAAGTAATATCTTGCCATAAAGAAGACCTTAAAAAAGCAATATTCTGCCATGTAGAAGGTCTGAAAAGGCTATAATTTTCAAAATGAAAAGATTTGTTCATTTTAAAACCCAAGAGTTATGACAGAAATAAGAGTGGCTCATACAATATTTTTAATTTTAATTTTGTTATAAAATAATGGAACCTCCCAGTTGGGTTTAATTAACCACATTAGATGAGCATTTCGTTAGTTTTATTATCATGAATTTTAGGCTAATGTGTATTTTAAACAAAACATACAACCAATATTTATTTATGTTGTATGCAAAGTTTCGTAAACTCGTCAATAATTAGAAAATACCTAAAAGCAAATGATTATATTAAAATAAAGTTAATACTGCAAGCTTAAATTCAAAAATATAAAGTAGAAATTGTTATTGGGGGCTGAAAAGAGGGGAAGATTTTCTAATATTCAGAAACAATAAATTAAATTAAGATCGCCCAATTTTAGGCATAATATTTTGTAAGAATATTTGTTCCGTTTATATCTGTAATTTATTATTTTTTTAATCTAATCGAGAGAAAGTTTCGAAACTAAGCTCTCCCATTTTTTTGATACTAATAAGTTGCGTGCCGAATTTTAATTTAAACTGATTTTTGACTGCCTAAAGGAATTACTCAGATCGAAGTTAACACATGTATTTAACCACAAACAGACCGTCCTTTAAAGCTAAGTAATAAAAATATGAACAAATTGACGAATCTGTCTGGAAATAAAGTTGTAGTGTCTCAATTACAACTGACTGCAAAGTTTGAAGTTTCCAAATTTTGAAGAAACGAGGTCTTAAATATTACAAGCCAAAAAACACCCCTCACTATACTCAAAAGATTAGGAAAAAATACCAAACTGTAGCAGAGAAATGAGGTAAGTGTCATTTTAGACGATGGACTGTTGGAAATTCTTATTATCACACCAGAAATGGTGCCAACACATCGGACGACATGAAAAATCAAAATTTAAACCAAACATGCTGGTTTGGGTGATGATCTCACAATCAGGTGTTTCAAAAGCACATCAGGAAAAGTTGCCCAAACTAAAACGCCTTATTTCTTTACATCATAGAAATGATGATTTTATATTTTGGCCTGATTTAGCAAATACAATTTGCTAGAAACGTTATCCACTGGCTCAATGATAACAACATACCTGTGGTACCACAAAACATGCATCAACCCAATATTCCCCAACCTCGTCTGATCGAAAACTGTTGGACTATCTCGTTTCAGAAAGTGTACGAAAAAGGCTGGGAGGCAGAAAATAAAAAGAAGTTGGCACAAAGAATTTCAAAATCCTCAAAATCGTGATACAACAGATTCCATACAAGCTAAGGAAAATAGACGAAAATGGGCCTCTTAATTTGCAGATAATGTTTTCCTGTTATATGTAGATACTTCTTGGCAATCAGAAAGTGTACGAAAATGGCTGAATGGCAGAAAGCGAAAAGCAGTTGTACCAAGAATTAAGAAAAAAATAAACGAAGTTAATTTAAAATAGATTCCATACAACGTAATAAAAATATAAGAAAATAAACTTCTTTTCATTTGCAAATAACGTTTTCTTGTTACATATATAGTTGCCTCTAATTATAGAAAACACCATTTCTTCCCAAAGTGTGCATAAATTAGTTTGTCTATTTATTAGCCATTAGGCCTTATTTTTAACAGTACTTAAACCTAAGGAAGTTTAATTCATGAAATCTATTGGTATCGACCCAAAGCCATCGATTCTTCCTTCTTTTTTTCATAATTAAACACCCAAAAATTTAAAAATTGAAACACATCATATTAACTAGCACTGATCAAGCTAATACTAAACTTTAGTCAACCAGCATAAATAATAAGAAGTGAACGAAATAAAAAAAGCAAGCTGATTTTTCCGCTCGTGAATTTAATCTAGATATCCGGGATTGAGGGTTCGTAACAGTAAACCACTTTCCTGGATTTTCCCCAAACGAAGAAAAATGAGACTTTCTCCTTGTTAGGGCAAGGTCATCAATTGTCAGGTGGGTAGTGAGTGGAAACGAGTCCGGCATCGAAATTGTTTTCGTAATAAGTCGTTAGGCTTCTGAAGCTTATAGACTATTACACCGCCCGAGTTTTAATCGTACCCCATTACGATAAAACATTTTTTTAGGAATTTACGGTTCTACTCTCGTGAACCATGAAATAAAGTACTAAATTTGAGAGCTTAAACTGGAAGAAGGCGTTTTGGTCGATACCTTTTCTGTTTTAATTATAAAGGTATTAAAGTTACCCCTAAAAATAGAAATTATAGTTTTTGTTCTTGAGGACAAATACGTTCACTAAGTTTTGTTTATACCAAAAGAGGCTCTGCATTAATTTATTACTGGTAAAAGTGATGCAGCAAAGTCGGCGGTGGCGTGAAAAAACGTTCAAAAGTCGTCAAAATAGGCCATAATTCATTTTAAAAAATCTACAAAGTAATATCTAAAGAACATATCGAAATCGCATAACGTTCAATAAAAGCATTATGTTAACTAAAGCGATAAAAATATCACATAAAATCCTCCATGTCGTACTTTGTATATTGATAAAACTTAAAATATGAATCAGGCGAAACTTTTTGTCCGTAAATGGGTTTAACAAAAGCGTAAAGGAAGTTATGTAACTTATGAGCTGACTATCTTTTTTAAAGTTATGATACCTGCAAACTCAGCACAAGTCTTTTATCATCCAATATGTGTCAAATATTAGGTCAAATAAAAATTTATGCACCAAAAAAGTTGCTCCGTTTCGATCCTTTAAATGCTGATTTGTGGCTGGTATTCAGATGTCTCATAAACCTGATCACATAAATAAGATTTAGGGTATCGCGTTTACAAGATGAAACTTGGAAGACGTTATCGTAGAAATACCTTGCCTTATATGTAACAACTGCGAAATAAAACGAAAAGCTAATGTTTATAGTTTTAACCTGTATTGAATCTATTTTAAGCATTAGAAACTGCAAAAATTATTAATAATTATAGATTTTTTTGTTCATTTTCACGAAACATTTTAAAAAGTTTTTTTGAAAAAACATATTTTGCTTACTTTAAATTTATCCTTTAAAAATTTATATTTATTTTTGAAAAAAGATTTGTAATTAAATTTCGAAATAATTTTAAAAAATAATTTAGTTCTTTTTGAAAACATTTTCTAGCTTTAAATTTAATTAATTTTCCAGGTTTAAATTTAGCTTACAGAAAATTTTGTACGCTTTTCTAATTTCGAAATCTATTCAAAAAATACTTTACCTTTCTTTCAACAATTTTCCAAATTTTAATGTAGATGCGATAATCTTTCTTTAAGCTTATGTAATTTCAAAAGCTTTTCCAAACATAAATCAAGCCTTCTTTCAAATAATATTCTAACTTAAAATCTCGTATTTTGGAAAAAAATTAAATTCTCCAAACTTAAATTTAATCCCAAAATAATTATTCAAGGCTTTTCTATTTTGAAACCATTTTCTAAATTTAAATTTGTTTTCGAAAAATTTTTTGATTTTCTAAACTTTTTGATTTCTATTATTTTCCAAATTTTCAAAAAATTTTCTAATCCTCAAATTACTTTCCAAAGAATTTTGAATTTTCTAAAAATATAAATTTATTTTAGAAGTAATTATTGTATGGCTTTTTTACTTTCGAAACCTATTCCAAAAATAAAGTTAGTTTCCTTTCAGCAATTTTCCAAGTCTAAATATATTTGGGACGAACTTTCTTTAAGCTTCCCATTCTATAAGACTGAGAACAGCAGAAATATGAAACAGAATGGTAGTAACTCACTCAATTATTAAAACTCTGGAAAACTAAGCGTTCCAATGGTATGGGCAGGTTAAACGAGTGCCAGAGAATAGATGGCCTAGCGGAGTACCTATTAGAGTGGTATCCAAGGGGCAAAAGAAGAAGAGGTTGGCCAGTTTTAACCTGGGAGACGTATATGAAAGAAGCAATGAAAAATAAAGACTTACAAAGGAGACTGGGAGAATAAGAGTTTATAGAAGCAAAAGACACTAAGCCCAAGTAAATAACAGCCGGAGAAGAAGACGAAAAATGTATCAAACCCAACCACTTCAACCTTTTTGTTATGTGAATGATGAATACATTCTTTGCTGAGCTATTTTAGATAGTTTTGTAAGCGATTCTGACATCTCTAACACGGGCCAAAGTATGTACGAGGTGGCGACCAAATATTCCTGGCCTAACCCGCTTGCAGTTGTTTGAGAAATAAAAAAATCTGTTTATTTTTCAACATAATCACCCTTTACTTCAACACACTTCTTACATTTTTTAATAAGCTTATAACCTTATAAAACCTTATAAAAATACTCTGGAATTTTGTCTTCAAAATGCTGAAAAACCGTCGCCATCACTTCGTTATCATTGGCAAATTTCTCTCCCCGTAAATCCTGCTTAAGTTTTGAGAACAAATAATAATCACTGGGCGCTAAATCCGGACTGTACGGTGGGTGATCTTGCACTGACTTTTGTTATACCCAAATGTTCATGGAGGATCCTGAAAATGGAACATTTGGTCGCTACCTCGTACATACATAAGAAAACATAGACTAAAGCTTATGACAAAATAGTTATTTGTTTCATTAGTACAAAAAATGCATGATTTCGGGACAAGTAAGACAGAGTCTTACCCGTCCCGAAAACGCATTTTTTGTACGAATGAAACATACTATTTTTTCTCCAACTACTCCTAAATTCGGTAATATGACTTATTATTTAGAATCAAATATTTTTGAGGACTGTCATTGCGCAAATAAACAATCACTATACGGAGAAAATAAACAACAACGACGGCTCGGTGTGTCCGGTCCCTTCGACACTGTAAAGGTATAAGAGGAAAAAGGAAAGAAATAAATAAAAAACGAAGAAAGCTTTTCCAAAAATAAATTTGGATTTCTTTCAAACAATTTTCTAATCTTCAAATTATTTTCCAAAGAATTTTGAATATTCTAAATTTAAAACTTTGGAAATAATTATTGTAAGCTTTTCTAATTTCAAAACCTACAAAAAAATTAAATTTAGTTTTCTTTTGGGCATTTTCCAAATCTAAATGTATTTTCGGTAAAGTTTCTTTAAGCTGTTCTAAAGATCGAAATCTTATTTAAAACTAAATGTAGTTCTCTTTCAAAACCTTATCTAACTTTACATTTATTGTCGAAAAAAAAATTGATTTTCTAAATTTAAATTTATCTTCGAAGAAGTTTTTCCAATTTTGAAATCTTTTCCAAAAGTAAATCTGGGTTTCTTTGAAACAATTTTCTAATCCTGAAAATATTTTACAAAGAATTATTTAAATATTTTGGAAATAATTGTTGTTGTTTTTTTCGAATTCAAAGGAGGAAAGCTTTTCCAATTTTGAAATCTATTTTAAAAATAAATTCAGTTTTCTTTCAGCCATTTTCCAAATTTAACTGTAGTTTCGAACCTTTTTAAGCTCTTCTAATTTATAAATATTTTCCAAAAAGGAATTTAGTTTCCTTTGAAACAACTTCAAATGTATATCCAAAGAAAAATTTAATTATTGTAATTTAAAGTTATCTTCGAAAAAAGTTCTGAAAGCTTCTCTACCTTCCAAATAATTTCCCTTTCAAAACCGCTTTTGACTGACTATAACTGTATCTCCGAAAAAAAATCCGAGTTTTACCTTCGAAAGAAATTTTTAAGCTTTTCTAATTTCGAAATAATTTCCGAAAATTAATTTAATTCTCTTTCAAAACTTTAAATTGATTTCCGAAAAAAAATTAATTAATTTCAAAATCTTTTCCAAAAATAAATTTGCGTTTATTTCAAACTATGTATTTGGAAACCTTAAAATTATTTTTAATTGGTCAATAAAGCTCTTCTAATGTCAAAATCTTTTCCAAAAATAAATTTAGTTTTCTTTCTTTCTTAAATGTATCTCCGTTTTCTAATTTTCGAATTTTTTTCCAAAAATAATCCCAGCCTCATTACAGGTAATTTTCTAACTTTAGATTTATTTTGGGTAAACAATTTAATTCGTCAAATATAAAGTTAATTTCGAAATCATTTTCAAAGGTAAATTTGGATTTCCTTCAAATCTTACTCTAAAAATTACCAAATGAATTTTTATTTTTTCCACTTTAAATTTATTTTTCAAAAAAATTAAAAATAAATTTAGTTTTCTTTCAACCATTTTCCAAATTTAAATGTTTTTAAGCTTTTCTAATTTACAAATCTTTTCCAAAAATAAAGTTTGGAACTTGAAAAAATATATATTTTTCCAAGTTTAAAGTTATCTTCGAAGACATTTTTGAAAGCTTCTGTAATTTCGAAATATTTTCTAATAATAAATTTAGTTTTGTTTCAAAGCATTTCCATCATTTCCAAAAGTAAATTCAATTTTCAAAGAAAACAAAGGCAATGACAGAGTTTAAGCTGTTGATTTTATTATATGGAAGATACATGGCAAAGCAAGTTAACGATCTTATCACTTAAAGTTTCAGGAATTTCATTAAGCTAAAGCCCTACGCTAAATATAATTACGGCTCGCTTTCGGTCCTTATAACTCAATTTTATAATAGCATTACGTTAAGGTTAATTTGTTGAATGCATATTTAAACGCGTCTTAGGAGTTAAAAAACCGTTTGTAAATTTGATTTCAATAATTCCAAAAACTGGTAAATAAGGACGGAGTTCGAAGATTTTCAATGGTACAAGGAAATACTTAACTTTAATTTAATAATGTGAGTTAACTTTTAATAAAAGTTATAATGATTCAACTATTTTGGAACTGAATTAATCTTTGGCATTTTCAATTTTATGGAATATCCGTAAACTTCAGTTAGTAATTCACGCAAAATAATATGGGATTTGTGGGCTTTAGTAAATCAAACTAAACATTAATATCTCACAAAATAGCCAATAAATTCAAAAATTCTTGGTTTTATGAAACAAATCTGCTGGAATCGATTTCAAAGGCTTTTCTGGCGACGATATAGAAAATCGTAAAAAGTAATCCAGGTTTTACTTTCCTTAAGAGACAGTAAACGAAGTGTCCTTGAGAGTATTGGATTTTATTAAATTGAGCTGAAGATTTGTAATTCGCAAATAGTTGCAGCACATTAAATAAATTAAAGAATGCCTCTTTACATTCCTGGTTTTATTAAGGAAGGTTGCAAAATACTTTACGAAAGCTGTCCTGAAAACATCTGAAGAATAATACTGGGTTTCTTAAATTTCCTGTTTTAATTTGGGATCTTTGGGTTTTAATAAACCAGGATGAAAAATCGTAATTTTCAAGTATTTACGAAACATTAAATGAATTCAAAAACTCATCTTTGGTTCTTGCTTTTATCTACTATAACAAAAATTGTTCGAAACAAGCTCTCCGTAGAGTTAAAAAAAATAATAATCCCTGAATAAACAGCAAACAAAAGTGATTTATGGGTTTCAGTAAATCAAACAACTGAAAATTCATAATTCGGAATAGGTAGTTGGAGAACATTAAACAAGTTCAAAGTTTTGATTTTTTAAAGAAAATTTGCATAAAGTAATTTCAATGAAGATTTAAAAAACGAACATTCTCACGACCTATGGTTTCTGCTCTGCTATTCCGCTATTGATTTAATATGTCACGACAGGATTATACAATAGTTTTCTAAAATTCTCCCAAAACGAGCTTTGAATAAAAGTTCGATCAAATTTCAGTAACGCCTCAGTACTTTCGTTAATTAATTCACAATATTTCTGCGAAATTAAATGCTTTCCAACGAATTAATATAGCTTTCCCTGCGTGCTTATGGTGTTATTATTCGGTAAAAGGTCGAAGTTCAAATCCAATTCTACGAAACAAATTCATACATAAGCAAATATGCGAATTCCTGTTAAACTCGTACAAAATATCCCAAACTATGTTAGTGCGATTTATCGAATTAATTTACGTTTCAGGTTTGCAAACTGTTGGTTTAAATGTAACATAATAAATATGTATAATTTATGTTAAGTAGTATTTGAACCAAAGAATTTTTAAAATAAACAACAGAAACTACCATTGATTGTCATATTAAATTACAATGAAGCTTCCTCGTTATAAATCGTTGATTTCAATTTAACTCTTCCAGAAGTTATCGGATTTACATTATGGATTATGTAATACAGGCAACAGCTTAATCGCCAAACGATTTATACATTCGAATGATGTAACATATCAACGACTCACGTTATCAATTGGAACTCAAATTTCGAACAATGAATGGGAATTTTTATTATACTTTATTCAATTTGTATTTTTGAAACATGCAACTTTGAAGCTAATATTTTACTTTTTGTAGCGTTAACCAATTACTGAATCAGGGCTAGTAAATAACAAGTAAGCTAATTCAAATTCAAAATTTAAATTGCGAATGTAAAATTCAGATTCTAAGTTTAATTCGACGACAAAACCCTTCGGTTCAGACCCGAAGGCTTTAATACCCGATTCGATAAAACAAACATTTTCCAAATTTAAATGATAAACATGCCCTCGAAACCTTTTCCAAAAGTAACCTTAGCCCTTTTTAATTTTCTAACTTTATACCTATTCTAGAAAAAATTCTAATTCTTCTAATTTAAATTTGATTCCGAAATAATTATTCAAACCTTTTCTCATTTCGATTTCATTTCCAAAATTTCTCTTTCAAAGTATTTCCTACCTTTAAATTTATTTCCGAAAAAACTTAATTTGCGGAATTTTGTAAGCTTTTAATTTCGAAATTTATTCCAAAAATAAATTTGAGTTTCTTTTATTGTGATTAAACTTTGATTTTCTCAATTTAAATTTATCTTCAAAAAAAATTATAAGCTTTTCTGATTTGGAAATCTGCTCCAAAAATAAATCTTTCAAAATATTCTGCAAAAGTAAAATTATTTTCGAAACGAATTTTTAATTTTCCTAATTTAAATTTCGACAAACTTTGTTTAAGCGTTTCTAATCTGGAAATCTTTTCCAAAAATATTTAGTTTTGTTGTAAGCAATTTTATAACTTTAAATTTATTCCTGAAAAAAATTGTAAGTTTAAATTTATCTTACATAACATAATTTTGCAATTTTTTTAATTTTGAAATAATGCCCAAAAATAAATTTAGTTCTCTTTAAAAACATCTTCTCGCTTTAAATTTATTTCCGAAGAGAAATTAATTTTCCAGGCTTAAATTTTGTTAACATTTTTATTTTCGAAATTTATTCCAAAAATAAATTTTGGAACCTTAAAATTATTTTTCAAGTGGATTTTCCCAATTTAAATTTGTTTTCAAAATAACTTTTGTACGGTTTTCTAATTTTCAAAGATTTATTTTCGACAAAATCTCTTTAAGCTTTTCTAATCTCGAAATCTTTTCCAAAAATAAATTTAATTTTGTTTCAAACAATTTTTCCTGAAAGAAAATTAATTAATTCTTGTAACAAATGTTTGGAAGCTTTCCTAATTTGATAATAATTTTCCTTTTCAAATCCTTTTCTAACATATTAAATTTATTTGCCTGAAAATTTAGTATGCTTTTCTAATTCAAAATTTAGTTCAAAATTAAATACCTACAGTTTTCTTTCAAAAGATTTTTATTATGAATTTATTTTGGAAAAAATTTTTGATGTTCGAAATTTATTTCGAAAAAAAATATAAGTTTAATAATTTCGAAACCTTTCAAACAATAAATTTAGTTCTCTTTCAAAGCATTTCCTAACTTTAAATTTATTTCCGAAAAAAAATCATTTTTCATGTTTAAATTTACCTCCCAGAAATTTTGTTTTTCTAATGTAGAATTTTCAAAAAATACATTTTGATTTTCATAATTTAAATTTATCTTCAAAAAAATGTTTAAGCTTTTCTGATTTCGAAATCTTAATCTTCCAAAATTAAATTTCGGTTTCTTTCAAATAATTTTGCAACCTTAAAATTATTTCCCAAATGAGTTTTTAATATTCTCAATTTAAATTTATTTTCGAAATAATTATTGTACGCTTTTTCAATTTCGAAATAAATTCCAAAAATAAATATAGTTTTCCAAGTCTAAATTTATCTTCTAAAAAATTTCGCTATGTAATTTCGAAAGCTTTACCAAAACTCATTTGGGTTTCTTTCAAAGAATTTTCTAACCCTAAAACTATTTTCGCTTATAATCTCACAAGAACATTAATTCTTTCCGGAAATTTTTAGGTGTGCATTTCAACAACGTATCAATCGGCCCGAATGGAACGCGAGGGCCGATTACGTTGTTGAAATGCACTACTAAAAATTTCCCGAACATGAATTAATGCTCGAGTGCAGATTCGGTAAGAAAATCGTAACGACATCGCCACTATAATAATAATACAGTAGATTCATATTTAAATTTTAGAAACGTAATCATAGGAACTTGTATGTCAACTGTCATATTTGACATAAAATTTTCCACCTATTAATTTCACCTAGGTTGGTCTAGCTATAAACAAAAAATTTCGAAGAAATTTGAACGCTGCCGTGGTAACTATGCTCAATATTACGTTTCTATTGGTCGTTAATTAGTGTCGTACGATTTTCAGAAGTAATACCACAGGTGACTAGAATTTTACCGGAAATTTTTTTGCCGTCATGAACACGACTGCTTGTTGCGACGAAAATCTAAATTTTCCAAAGCAACAAGCAAGAGTGATCGTGACGGCAAAAGTTGCCTGTAAAATTCTAGTCACGAATGGTATTCGGAATGACAATTCCTCGCATTATAATAAAATTACTGAAATACTTGTCACTCAAAAAATTTTGAGAGACGTTGTCTCTAAGCAACGCTGCTAGTCGTAAAATTTCCGCGGAAATTTCACTAGTAGTGATTTCTTTGGTCCATTTGATAGATTTGCGTTATGTTCCTGCTTTAGTGGTTAAATGATCATGGTCAATTAAAACATCTTCAGCAAATTCAACTGTGGTAGATGGGTTATTAGTCGATAAAGTGTTCTCGGCTGTTACTATTTCGGATGAACATTGCCTACCGTGCCCTCGCCTCTCTACCTCTACTACTAGGTCTTGTGATTTACAGTAGATTAGATTGTAACTGATGCAAGTATAAATTTTGTGATTGTTTTAAAGCTACTACTAACTTCATCACTTATCTATGAAGCTGGTCTTACAGGGGATGCGATGTTGTATAACCTTATTAGCATGCATTAAACTACGTGCCAATCTGGATAATCTTAACATCTTCGGAAAATTTAAGGATATTCTTTAATTTATTTTAATTTTTTTTTGTTATTTAATTTTTATTAAAATTAAAATTTGGTTTGCATTTTGTATTGAAAATGTCATTTGGCATTGGCACTGACAATTTATTATTGTTATCAGAGTTGATCTTTCCATTGTTTCCGAAAACACTGTTTCTTTCTTTCTCTTTTACCCTCTTATACCTTTACAATGTTGAGGGGACCGGACACACCGAGCCGCAGAGCGGTCACCCATTCAAGCCCTGACTAAGCAGACCTCTGCTTAACTCTCAATACTTCAGCCTTAAGTGCGCTACTACTCCGCCGTACTGCCGGTTCCGAAAAAATCTCTTCTAAATTTAAAAATATTTTCCAAAAATTGTCAGCTTTTCTAATTTCGAAATATACTCCAAAAACAAACTTAGTTTTCTTTCAAAAGATTTTTTTATTTTCGGAAAACTTTTTGATTTTTAAAATTTAAAATTGTTTTTGAAATAGTTTTTTTAAGATTTTCTAACTCAGAAATCTACCCTAAAAAATAAATTTAGTTTTCTTTAAAAAGATTTTTTTTATTTTCGACAAACTTTTTGATTTTCTAAATTCAAATTTCTAGAAAAAATTGGTGATCTTTTCTAATTCCGAAATATAATTTTGGATTTCTTTCAAACAATTTTTTAACCTTAAAATGAATTTATTTTCGAAATAATAATTATTGTACGTTTTTCTAATTTCGAAATAATTTCCAAAACTAATATACTAGTTTTCTTCCAAAACATTTTTCTCTTATTTATTTTCCAAAACATTTTTGATTTTCTAAATTGAAATTTATTATTATTATTAAAAAAATGTCGTAGGCTTTTTTAATTACGAAATCGACTCAGATCTAAATCCCTCAAAACCCCATTCGATAAAACGTTTTAATTTCTTATGTAACTGGATTAAATATTACTGTAAAAAAATCGTCATTTTGACCATTTTACTTGATTTTCACACCTGCGACTTCATTCGTATTGCTCAAAACTTCCCCTGAAACTTTTAATCCATGCTTAGCCTTAAAATTTTCTTCTAAATTAGGATTTTTAGCTCCAAATCCAAAGACTGTGAAACGATTTGGATTTAACTCGAAATCCTTAATTAATCATCATGCTTTGCAAAAAAATCCCAACAAAGTATAGCATTTTATTCGCACATCTAGTTAGACTTAAAATCTTAAAATATGTTTGCTGTGTGAATGTGAGTTTCACAATCCGAGTTCATAAATTGACATTAAATGCTAGTTTACATTCGAAATTTCGAATTAAATGCAAATTCTGTTTGAATACTGAACCACACTTGACAACGAATAACAGTGGAGAACGAAATCCATACTCCGGATTTAAACCCCATTTCTGTAGGAATTTAGTATCATTTTCAGGGTTAGAAACTTTACAAATCGTACAATTCCGCGTCATTGGATTGGACGCAATGCTGAGGTAGCGTGGCCAGCTAGATCACCAAACTTTAAATTTTTTTACTGGGAATCCGAAATTTTCAATGCTAAATTTAGAGTAATTAAAGACTAAAATCAACAGATATAGCATTCCTTCAGTTACTTAACATTTTGTATAATTGTACAAATCTTCGAAAATTTGATTTAATTGGTTTATAAAATCGGGTATTTTTTGTATATTCTATATAAAAAGAATATATGGAAGCCTTCAAAAGTAACAAAATATCATTGGAAATACTTCATTTAATACATTAATCACTAAAATAAAAATTCTAAACCGTATTTTTGTTAGTAATCCTCTTAAGAAGCGTAGTAATTCGCGTTTCGAGGTAATTAATACGTAAAATCAGGATTTTCTACATTTGTGGAATCCGTTGCAAAGCGGGTAAATTGGCACTAATGGTTTGTTACGCCTCCGTACAAAAGAAAATTGTATATAGAAATATTGAAATTTCTCAAATTTGAGGATTAACTAGAATTCTTTGGTAAAATCAATTAAAGCTTATTGCTTTTATATAGTCCATTCATTCTATATTCTGCAATTTGAATCGACATGAATTAATTCCATTGAACCTTATCAACGGTGGCAACCAACGTATGTGTATCGTCATTCTAAATATAGATTGCGTTATTACGGTATAATTGAATTTTGATATTAATTATTTTTAATTATTAAAGATTGACCTTATCTTAACCGTAATAACCAATCGGATCGAATAAGAACGTGACCATCGACAATAAAGGTGCGTACGTGGTTTTATGTCTGTAAAAAATACAGGTCAATTTTGAATACATTGCATTTTTACGAGCGACCTTCCGTTACGTTATGCGTGATTAAAGAATGCTATTTATACATGTAAATAATTATTTTTTTCTTCAAACGTCAGAAAAACACGACTTTGTGTCCTTGGATACACACAGTTAAACATTCACTTTTACTCCTAGGAGTAAAAGTGACATAAACATTCACTTTTACTCCTAGGAGTAAAAGTGACACTTAATGAGCCAATGGCAACTCGTAATTTTTATTTTTTATAACAAAGCAACGACAGCTGGTATGACGTTCATTTTTGACTTTTTTTAAATTTTCTTGCTGAATTGCTTTTAATTTATGCGTTTGAAGAAAAAATAACATGTGTTATTCGGAGTAAAAGTGATTTTGTGTGCCTCGCATGAATGTCCGACTCGCTAGCGCTCGTCGTTCAAACGTCATGCTCGGCACACAAAATGACACTTTTACTCCTAATAACACAATATACTATTATACTGATATTTAGGTGTGTTTGTTTACTAACTGTAAGATAGTGCTAAAGTGAATTAGAATACGTTTTTTATAGTTATATAAACATAAACATACCATTATCAATGACGCATATTAATATTAATAAATAATAAAAATAAACAATTAATTATTTCTAGTTTCAGCCTAGTTAAACACGCTTTATTATTTTTATTTCTTTAATTTTAGAATAGCAATTTGCAGAAGCAATAGCTCGCGTTATGATGTTATGTACTGCCAAAGAAATACAGGCTGATCTAAACTTCAACTTGGTTTGATTTTGTGTGAGCATTTTTACATTTTAAAGTAATATTTTTCAAAAACGCCTTATAAATTAACTCAACGAGGGAGAAAAAAGATTAAAAAATAAATTATAGGAAAAGAAAACTTGTTCTAACATAAATGTTCGTGTATTAAAACTTGACTGTATAATAAATCCATTATCAAAACTCGCAATTATCTCGGCTGCGAACAAATCAAAAGCCAATCCCAGAAAATTTGGTTCCAAGTCACGTTTATGTGGGTATGAATAACACCTTAAATTACTAATATTTGCCGAGATAATCCTGGGAAATTTGTTGGGTCTGTTGGTAATCAATTCCGTCGAAGCAACTTAATTTTCAGGATGATAAAATCGAAACTAGAACTAATTTTGTGGCAGTCTAGCAACTAAAGTACTAAGCTTCAAATTAATTTTTAAAATAAAAATTATACATCATTAAATGCCAAGGAGGGATTAACAATAAATGTAATTTTTGAGAATTTTGGGGAAGTAATTAAAATAATAAAAAACCAAAATTAAATCAGTTAAGTTGTATAGACGAAGACCCAACCCAGCAGGTGTCCATATTCACCAGTTACATACAATTTTTAACGATCTGCAGGAAATTCATTAGGCAAAGATATAGTGAGTGTTTACCAATCAAAGGGGAGTTAATCACAAACTGTACGAATATCTAAGAGACAAAAATGTGTGCATATTTGTAAATATTGAACTTCACCTGCATTCCGTTCATTTCACATACAAGCGAATATTGTTGAGTTAATTTCTGTAGTCTCTTAAGAATAAAGCAAATAAATTAAATCTATCTCAACAGAAAAATAGGGATGTTTATTTAAAAACTTACCAAATTAGGTGTAATGATAATAAGTCATGGTTGATTTACCTGAAACAAAACAGCGTGAATTAGAAATTTTAATTTGTAATTTGTTTAAATGTTACTTGTTTGCAATTTATATGTAAATAAAACAGGTACATAAATATGTATCGGTAACCATTCAAATTATGCAATAAATTCAAAGAACTTGCATAAAAGTCTATAAACAAACAAACAAACCTTACATAAATAAATAAAGGTAATTTTTAAGATTTCATTTCCACGATCCAACAAGTACATAGAATAATCAACAAAATCGCTAAGTCCATAAAAGAAAAGAAATTCTGCAGTGAAGTAATTCTCGATATGGTATCCAGGTCTACTCTTCAAACTAACAAAACACACTATCCAAAAATGTCAACCTCCTCCTAAAATCTAAAAAGATACAATGACTCCCAATCTATCTTCCACCTTATCGCATCAGGTGTTCCGCAAGGTATCGTCCTTGGACGACTCCTCTTCCTGCTATACACCACCGACATGCCTGAAATAAAAGATACCACAATTGCCTCATTTGCTGATGACGCGTGGTTGTCCTATCTATAAATGATAACCCAATAGTGGTGTCCGAAAACCTACAAGTCCACCTGGATATTCTCTCTGAATAATATCACATATGGAGAACCAATAAGATCCACCGATCAAAATCAGTCCACGTTACTTTTATCAACAAACGAAACACGTGTTCGCCAGTAACAATCAACGACGTATCTTTACCTATAAAGACTGAAACGAAATACCTTGGACTGATCCTTGACCAGAAGCTCACTGGAAGAAACACAACGAAGACAAATGGACATCAAATTTCCTCAAATGTATTGCTTCATCGGTTGAAAGTCCAAGCTTCCCATACGTAGCAAATTATCATTGTATAAAGGTGTAATCAAACCTAATCTGAACTGATCTGATCTGACTCATACAGATATTCCAGTCCAAAGTCCTGAGAGCAGTAGCAAGCAGACGCTCCATGCTGACCTGAATATCTCCACCGTCGTGGACGAGATCCAGCGAATCGCTTCCAAATACCAAGAACAAATAACAACCATGACAACGATTCGATAGACCAAGACGATTGCGAGAACCTGGCCCAAAGGCTTATTACAGCCACGACATCGTATTCAATAAGGAGTAGCGCAGTGGGTGCTTCCCGAGTAAATTTTGAAAATAAAACAATTTAAAAAAGATGCAATTTGAATGATACTATTCAACAGGCTGGCTGGCTGGAATGCTACTCCTGAATAGCAGCAGGTTCCTCAATTTATGATTGTCCTGAATTAATCAAACGAAAAATCGAGGAAAAACGAAGACTTCGATAGACTTGGAACGCCGGAATACCGCAACACGGGAGTTAACAGAAATATTGAATAACAATAAAAATAAATGTATTGAAACATTTCTTAAAGGTCTTACCGAAGCTACTGACTACTCCCTTTGGAGGGCAACAAAAAAATGAAACAAGTCAAAACAGCTTCTCCACCTATTACGACGCAACAAGGAACTTGAGCAAGAAATAACTAATGAGGAAAAAGCATGTGCTTTCGCAGAACAATTAACGGAGGTTGTTCATTCCTCGGAAAATAAAGCTGGAGACGAAGACGATCTTATTCAAACACTAAAGGCACCCTATCCGCCTGAACTATTAAGTCGGAAGTCCTGAAGTCCAAGAAGTCCTAAGTTTCCTAAACCCCAAGCAAGTCCCGCGTTACAACTTCATCGCCGGCAGAATTTTGAAAGAATTGCTTAAAAATCGAAATAAGATATCTTACTCAGCTGTTCAATGCCGTAAGATCATCTTTATATTAAAACCAGGAAAATCTTCTAACGAACTAAAATCTTATAGATAAATAGACCTCCTACCTTTTGTGTCCAAAGTGTTTGAAAAGCTTTTATTAAAGATACTTCTTCTATTCTTTGAGAATACTTGGCTAATACCTAATCATCAGTTTAGGCAGATGCATTCCACAACAGAACAGATCGAAAGAGTTGTGCAGAAGATCAATGCAACCTTCGGAACCAAACAATACATCACTAAAGCTTTTGATAAGGCGTGGTATATTGGTCTCCTGTATAAATCACTCGCTCTTCTCCCGCTGCAATATTTCCTAATCCTTAAATCCTATCTCCATAAAATGCACTTCATGGTAAAAGTTGAAATTGAGTATATAGAACTTCTTCCAATAAACGCTGGAGTACCTCAAAGCAGTATGCTTGGGCCACTATTGTACCTGTTATATACTGCAGACGTGTGGACTACGTCAGCAGTATTTGACACTGCAGTACTACCCTCAGATAGTAATCCCATCATTGCCTCATAGGAATTGCAGGCAAATCTTCCATCGAAAATTGGTTAAAGAAATGGAGAATAAAAGTCAATGAAACCACGTAATCTTCACCACACGAAGAAAAACCTGCCCTCTGGTTCATATAAACAACAGGCCACAAGAAGAAGAACTCAAGTAGGTTTCTCAAACGGTATGTGAGCACAATACATGTACTTTATGCAAAAAAAGTACACATAGCCTAGCCATACCAATTCCTACACCCACCTTCACATGGCGAGAACTGTAAGCCGAGCAACCTGGATGGAGATTGGGTTAAAATCCCAGTGGAAATTCAGGTCGATAACAGATGGATGTGGGGTACCTTGCACCCATGGGTCTTACCCGCATTGGGTCCGCCATTCAATAGGGGACATTTATAGACCTTCAAACATCATGATAGAAGCCTGACGGATAAAACGAAGACAACCTCTGCTAAACAAAAACGGAGCTAAAGAAATAACTAAACTAGGTGTATGGAATCTTAGAGGTGTATGCAACAAGAAAACAAAATTAAAAAATATGAATGAATGACTCAATAGACATCGCAGTAATACCAGAAACTACAGGGAATAGTAAAACTTGAACAGTAGAACTTGAGTTTTACGACTTATTACAGTAAATTGTTAATAATATAAACCCTAATGCGTCTGACCACTGACATTAAGACTGGCCCGGATTCGATTCCTAGGGCCACACAAACACCGAAAACACCCGACCGCTTCGCTCGAAAGGCAATGCTAAACTACCGAGGTGTATTCTGCCTAGTAAGTCCTCTCTGGAGTAGAAGTGCAAGCACTTCCGTGGTTCGGAGTCATGTGGAAAGAAGACCGGCAACGTCCTGTAAAGGGCACACCATTTCATGAAAGAACAAATAATATCAGAAACAAAGCCCCAATTTAAATGAAAACAAAAAGGGTTAAGAATGAATGCATGGTAAAAAGGAATAAAAAGAATGCCAGAGAAAAAGGGAAAACCAAAGCTTAGGAAAATAGTCGTGGATAAAGCACCAAAAAAATTTGTTTTTGCCATTTTAAGTAATAAATACACTTTCCTTTGTATTTAAAACAAATGTGCTTAATTATTAATCGATGATTCACTTTCATCAGAAAATGTATGTAATGATTTTGAATTAACTTCAACAAAAGTAACATTTTCCCTATGAAAAGGGATTTTCAGACATTTTAAATTACTTTCATCTGATAAAAATATGCGTTTCATGCAGAAAGTGAAAAAACCTTTCGACAACGTAGAATTCAAGTTACAGAACAAAGGAACGAGCACAATAATAAGATGGATCTGAAATACATATATCTCGCTGCAATTCAGCAAAACGGATTAAAAAGGGTGAATTGCTCTTACCTTTGTTATTACACTTATTTATAGGGACGTTTTAAATTTACGATTAACGAAAATAATTCGCTGAATTCTGGGTTTTACCGGGTTAAAAACTGATCAGATATCTCTAACAAAAAAAAAATTGGATGTTGATGTCAGTTATTAGATATTGCATAATATTTTACACGTAAAATTACGTGCAGGGATATGTTAAAATCGAAAACATGCTAATTTTTTAATTAATTATATTGGTAACGTATACTGAATTTGTGAAGGTTACTCGTGTGTAGTTTGCAAAATCTAGTGCAGGGTTTCCTAAATGTGTTAATTTATTGCAACCGTACTTTCACACTTTACAACCATTTCTATTAAAAGTGTATTTATATTTTATTTATTATTTGTTCGCTATTATGTTTCATTAAATTACATGCGAATTTTAAATTATGTTATATATGTAAATACTAAATTACGAGACAGAAGAAGTATATGGAAACAGATAGTACGAAGAAGAAACCAATCATACTCTGAGACGTGATGGATTACTGAAGACTATCCTTGAAGGCAAAATAAAGGGTAAAAACCCTAGAACTCGCCTTCAGTAGATCAAATAAATAATAGAGGACACAGGATACAAAAGTTATGAACAAATTAAGAGAAAAGCTTCCAACAGGGAAAAATTGATTTCTACATGAAAACGGATACCGGACGGCAGTCGTTAAAATTAACCAATCAACCAAACAAAATAAAATGTAATGCCAAAGCTATTTTTATATAAAAACGTAACAAAGCGTTCTTGAACGTACGAGGACTTTAACTCGAAATATGAGCTACATTAGCATCTTAAACATAGATTAATTGATCAATACTTTTAACTGGGAATATAAGCTGATTAGGCGATTCTAAAATCGTCCATATTGGGAACGTTTGCGAATGTAAGATGTATATAATTGGAATATTTAATACATGACTATAAGGATTTTAACAGATAATATTGAGTACCGACTTCATCTTAATGTCAGATCGCAGATGACGGTGTGCTAATAAAAGTCACATTAATGCTCCTTAACTAAAGACAATCATAATATTAGTATCGACTGGTGTAAACGTGTCTTGACAATGTTAAGAGTTAAGTTAATCAGCTAAAAGGGGCCAGTTAATAATGATGAAGAGAAGAATCTTCCTGGACTAAATGTAATCGTAATTGTAACTAATATAAAAAGTTCGTATTTTCAAAGTAGGTTCAACAAAACAATAAAGTACAAGATCATTGTTTCCTTAATTTGTGTTTTTGGTTGCGTTTTTTAATACATAAACGCTGCTTGGATTACAAAAGGATATACAGACTTTAAGCATGAAAAATAAAATAATAGTTATTATTATTATAACGAACTCTGATTTGCCAATGTTGGGTTTAAACAACATACAAATGAGATTTCTCTTAAGAAACCTGCTACATATCAAATAAAATCATAGATGAAAATAACTAATACTATCACTATTACTATGAGAAATGCAGATAATATTCTGAAAGCAAATTTATCTCTCTGTATCCGTAACCTCTTTTACCTGTGTCGAGGCTGGTACATTAGCGTATGTGGTCTTTAAGGATGCAATGCACAATACGGCCCTGGTTACGTGATTGGTGCGCCGTTATACCTACACGCTACACCATGTGTATGGTGTAAGTGTGTGTACGTGCAGGACATTTGTTACTCTGCTTCTTAGGCCTATATTTGGAGGAGAGCATCGTTAAGTTGGTGCCCAACGACGAATGGTCACCAGGACTCGATACCGACCTCCAGACTACAGGAAACTCGTGCCCATCGTGAGATTCGAACCAAGGACTAACGTAACGCTAGCCTGACGCTTTACCACCACACCACCCTGGCATGAAGAATACTTTTACGGGCCATTCTAAAACTATTTTTACGTGCAATTTTATTAAGTGTGCCATGACATAAAAACTGAAATTGCAACTCTGATTTTTTGATTCTGTAATATCTTTGGAAATACCAGTACCATACCAGGGCGTTGTTTTACTGAAAAATTATGTAAATAATTTAGGCGTTGTTTTACTGGAAAATTATGCAAAAATTATTTTAGCGTTGTTTTACTGAAAAGTTATGTAGGCAATATAAGCGTTGTTTTACTGAAAAATTATGTAAATGTAAACTAAAAAATCATATAAATAATTTGAGCGTTGTTAAATCACTGGTATCAACACAAAGAAATATGTAAATATACCATAATCCATAATTGACCTGATCCTGATCGAAAAAGACACGCTAAAAAGGGCCAACGACATCAGAGTTAAGAGAGGGTCTGAAATAGAGTACACTACATGGTGACGGCCAGCATGACACTTATGAAAAAGAGAAACGAGTTAAAAGACTTAACAAAATGTAAGAAACTTGAATTCAAGAATATCAAAGCATACAGACTACAGGAAGATAAAATAAGGAAAACATATGAGAAAAGAATTACAGAAGAAATAATGAAGCACAAAGAAAAAATGGATGGCATGGAACTAGAAGGGCTTTGGGAAAAATTTAAGAGAATAATTACTAACCTAGCAGCAAAGGTGTGGGCGATCAATAAAGGTACAAACAAGAAGAGACAAACTGCTTGGTTGAATGCAGAAATAAAACAGAAGGTTAAAAGAAAAAAAGCACCTATAAAGTACCCGAAGACAAACAAATCCCTAAAAGATTGCCAAGAATACAACACGCAAAGAGACAAAGCGAAAAAAATGATTGAAGAGACAAAAGCGTAGTAATGGGAAGATTTTTGAGAGAGAATGCAAAGAGATTCCAAGTGTAACGCGAAGGTGAAAAGAGAAAAAGGGCCCTCTAAAAAATATTAGACACAAGGAGGGAGAAGTTATTACCGAAGAAAATGCCATCGTGGAACGGTGGATAGAATATTTTATAGACCTACTGAACACCGAAGACATGAATGTAATACCTCAGAATGCTGAAACATCAAACTCGGAAGCAGAAAGTGGACAAGAGGAGGACTAGGAAAAGACTACAGGTAGGAAAAGCACCAGGCATCGATGGTATAAGACCCGAAATGTTAAAATTTATAGAAGAAGAAGGAACGGAACTCCTACATAGAATTATACTTATGGCGTGGCAACATAACACTACATCGAAAAACTAGAGAACAGTAGTCCCTACACATAAAAATAGCGAATTCAGTAACTGCAATAATTATGTGTGCCGTATAAAATATATTGTAGCGAGATGCGTTAGCAGTCGCAAAGAACACGTGCGGGATCGTGTGCGTGGACCGCTGATGGAAGTTCCTAGGCTTTCGAGCATGATCGATATTACTAGAAGAACGTAGAAATTGCTAGATTGGGGGCTTGCCTATATAAAAGGCGCATTCGTTGGCGAACTTCAGTTTACTACCAGCGAGTCTACTGATAAGTGCGCGACGTGATCAAGTGCTCGGTTAAAATAAATGTGCGCGTATTAAGTGCGAA
The DNA here is from genome assembly GCA_963082815.1 of Melanotus villosus. NCBI lineage: Eukaryota > Metazoa > Arthropoda > Insecta > Coleoptera > Elateridae > Melanotus > Melanotus villosus. The sequence goes on along the minus strand of OY720423.1, from coordinate 9,440,373 downwards.
TACGTAACACGTAGTGAACGTTCGTAAATATAAATACACTATAAACTGTAAAAATAAATGTTAGTGTTTCGGTTTAATATTAATATTTAAGTTGTTATTTCGTGTTAATCGTTACATTGTTTAAATTTGTTAATAAATAATTCACACCACGGACCGAAGTTTTAAATAACCGTTTTAAAAACGTTACAATATGAAAGGATAATGGAAGGAAGACTAAGGGGCAGGATAGAAATTACTATAAGAGATACACAGTCGGGATTTAAAGCAGGCAGATCAATGCAGCGTTGGATCTTTGTGGTACGCCAAATAGCTACTATATATGTACACGATAGACTTACAGAAAGCGTTTGACAGAGAAAAGAAATCTGAAAGACCATGAAGGAAAAAGTAATGGATGAGAAGATGATCAAGGTACTGCAAAGTTTATACAACAGAACAGAACACGTAGTCAGAATAGGAGGTAACACGTCAGAAGGATTTATAACAACACGATAAGTCAGACAGGCAAGCATATTAAGCCCCTTACTATTCATAATGATAATGGATAGCATCTCAAATAAAGTGAACCAACATACGGCAGGGGTACACCTAGGATATTGCAAATTAAGACCAATTAGAATGAATGAACTCATATACGCCGATGATCTATTATTATTTGCAAACAACAAAAATTAACTGCAACATCGACTCAACAGATGGAAAGAGGTATTAGAAGAATATAACTTAAAAATAAATATAACAAAGACAGAAATAATAGCAGTCACAGGAGTACCAGAACAGGCTGAAATCAAAGTCCAGGATCAGAAAATTGAAGGAATCTGAAATCCCCAATGGCGATAGTGGACCAACCTGAAAAATTAGATAGAGTAATAACACATATAATCAACAAGGCAGCAACTTTATATAGAATATTATGTAACCCATTTTTTAGTTGACCATCTTAAGAAAAAATAGAAGCATGCGAGATGAGAGTGCTGAGAAAGGTTGAGGATGTGACGCGAATGGATAGGATTAGGGGTGAAACAATTAGAAATAGACTAAAAGTGAGAAATGTACTAGACAAGATCGCGACACAACAGCTGAGGTGGTTCGGTCATATGGTGAGAATGAGTGATGACAGAGTGGTGAAAGTGGTTTGGGAAATGGGAACAGGTAAAAACAGAAAAAAGCAGAGATGGCCAAGAAAAACTTGAAATGACTTTATCTCTGGTGCACTAAAGAAAAAGGGACTCAAGCTAAGCTAGATGCTAGAAAGACAGGAAAGGATGGAGAAAGATCATCATCTGCACACCACAGGTAGAAGAGGCTCGGGATAAGTAAGGAAATAAGTAATTTGAGCGTTGTTTCACTCAAAAATTATGTAAACAATAAAAGCGCTGTTTTCCTCAAAATTTATTTAAATAGCTTAAGCCTTGTTTTACTGAAAAATTATGTAAATACTTTGAGCATTGTTTTACGGAAAACTTACATGAATAAATGGAGCATTATTTTACTGGAAAATTATGTAAATAATTTGAGCGTTGCTTTATTGAAAAATTGTGTAAATAATTTAGGCATTGCTTTACTACAATTTATGTAAATAATTTAACCATTATTTTACTGAAAAATTATGTAAATAATATAACCATTGTTTTCCTCAAAATGTATGTAAATAGTTTAAGCCTTGTTGTACTGAAAAATTATGTAAATAATATAAGCGTTGCTTTACTGAAACATTATTTACATACATAATTTGAGCATTGTTTTGCGGAAAAATTATATAAATAAGTGGGGCATCATTTTACTGGAAAATTATGTAAATAATTTGAGCGTTGCTTTATTGAAAAATTCTGCAAATAATTTAAGCATTGTTTTACTAAAATTTATGTAAATAATTTAAGCGTTAATTTACTGAAAGAATGTGTGAATAATTAGATCGTTGTTTTACCGCAAAGATATGTAAATAATTTGAGCGTTGTACCTTATAACTGACAAATTACGTAAATAACTTAAATACCTTTTATTAAAAAAATATTGTCCCAGTTTTTAGAAAACATCCCATCGAAAAGACCTATTTCTTCTAAAAAATTTGAACTTTTATTCAATGATCTGTATAATATTCCTTCAATAATAAAGCAAATAGCTACAAATATTTACCTGTTTCATACTTCTTCAAGCAAAGGAAAAAAGTAACGCATGACTACCGCACTTTACAAAATATTGTAATAACAATTGGCACAAGGAAAACCTCAACTATTTTTTTCTAATTTTACAAAGTACTTTCACCATGATTACTGTTTAATTTATTATTATACCTACTAATACACAAATTTTATTCATAAAAACAAAAGCCACAGACGCGTTCACAGTTCAAAAGAACACCTACAAAACTAAATTCCACGTGTCTTCAAACACATGTTTCAAAGTCAGTTAATATTAAAATGTTCCTATTGCCAAGTTATTTATAAAACAAGTGAATCTTCTTTTTTCGTAAACGCAATTAATTTGTTTTTATTGCTAATTTATCGCCATTTTAAATTTTTAACTGCAGTTTATATCTTATTAATTATCATGTTAAAAATTGGCGAAAACAAATTAATTACATTTTACACTAATAAAGTAATTCATTAACAAGGTTTCACTTTTTAAAACGGGTATTTCGAATGTTTTGAATCTATCAATAAATTCCTCCCAATTTATTAGCATAACTGATTAACATTAGCTGCATATTTTTCGTTTATGGGATATTTAGAGTTTAAAATTAATATAAAGCTATGTAATATTTGCAGATGTTAGTTTTGGCGATGTTTATAAATTTATATTTGGAAACATTTGATATAGATTTTGTTGTTGATGTGTTTCGTTTTACACATTTGTACTTATTACAATAATTTATATTTTATAGTAAGGCTGGTAAGTCAGACAGCTTAATCTGGGCTTGATTGATTGAAAATTTCCCTTTTCAACGTTGATAAATTACACTGCTTCTTTGAATTATGTTCTAAGTGTTGAATACGAAATTTCGTTAATTTTTTTACTTAAGACCAAAAGTTCTTAGCCATTGAATTTGAAAAACAACAATAATAGAATTATTTTTAAAGGTTATACATAGTTAAACACGTAACAAATGCGATGAAAACAAAAGGGTCTTGGAATACGAAAAGGCATTATTCAATCTAACTGTTACGTCGCAAAAGTTCTGGAATCGGAGAAAAAATATATTTATAACTTTAACTGATTATATAAAGCCATTCAACTAGCTTAAGCGCTAATAAACATTCTTCAAGAAAGAGGGTTGGTTGACAAGGGCTTACATGTAATTAAAAATCTATATTCGCAACAAGTGGCATCTATGAGAATAAATGATGGTCTATCAAAGGAAGTTCCAATTCGAACACACTTATGCTTCGAGTTACACTTCAAGTCTGCGTTACAAAGGGCCCTCAATGTAGTAAGTGCAGGAATTAAAATTAATAAATACTCCTTATTTTGGAATTCCAGGCCCCCAAAACTGTAAATTTCTTGTTCAAAATTTCTCGAGGAAAAGTATAATGAGTCCAGAAATTTATTTCTTGGGAATCGATATCGAAATTATTCTTATTTTTATTAACAATTTGTAACGGTTCACGTTTACTGTTTTTACTACAATACCTGGAATACTTCTTCTTCTTCTTTTTCTTTTATCGTACGGTAATTGCCTGTTTTTCTTCGCATAGTTTATAAACCTAATCTTAAGACAAAGTGAAATACCATGCAGATTATGATCAAACGTTTAACCGTTTAATGCCTTTAAAAATGACAGTAACTGAACTGAATTCATTACTCATTATTATATACTCCAAATTGGTCATTTTTGGCTAATGGTATATTCCAGGGTTTTGTTATTTCTTCCTGATGACGCTTATGCGTTTCGTATATTCTTTCTTTAGTGCTTTTATGTTTAACTTCTATGTCAAGTTTTTAATTTATTTTTCTTTTCTAATGTTAAGATCTATTTTTACTTTTACTAGTCTAAAAGGCCAGAATCCATTTCAACTCCTCTGAATTCCCGGATATTTTTGATGGAATTTCTTGTACAATATCGGATCAATTTGATTTGTTATTTTTCTATTTGGTACCTCACAGGTTCCTTTGTGGATTTCTCTATGCTCGAAATACGTGTTCATCTACACTTTTTACTAGCTGCTGATCTAAGTAGTTTCCTTCCGTTTTGTTTGAAGATTCGTGCTTACTACTACCAATTGTTAGTGTGTAAGTTTCCTCTGTATCCACTTTTCCTTTCCCTAGTATTATTTTCATACCATTATCGAGCAATTTATTATAAGAGTAGATGTTCTCGACCAAGTTCGTTATCACATGTTTTAACTTTTTCAACACTTTTTCTTCCACCACTGTTAAAAAATAACTAATTTTATAGCTCTTGTTGTTTTGTTTCTTGCACTGCCAATATTTCTAGTTTATACTTTATTGATTGTGCTTCTAAATCTTTTAATCCTGTTTCATAAAATGTACTTCTAATATGCTACGTTTTCTTTAATTATTTTCAAGCTCGTATTCTTTTTTTTACTAAATTCGTCATCAATGTAGTCGGTTTCCGTGTAGCACTGGTGAGTTTTCTGAGTTAGTGGTCACTGATCTTGATTTATATACACCCCTCTCAGCATTTCACTTCCTTAATTCTCCATCAATAAATAATTTTTGGTAACCAATTTTGACTATTTTCCCATTTTTCTTTTCCTTACTTACTTACATCAAGCCGTTCAATCCTCGTGGATTATGGCTAACTCAATGCGTCCATTTATCGAGGTGGATTAAATTCTCTTGTTCTTTGGTTTTTTTAGTCTATTGTTGGTCCGGCTAATTTCCAGTCCTTTGTTCCCATCGCTTTTAGATCCTCTTCTAGGGCATCCATCCATCTTTTCCTCGGTCTGCCTCTATTCCTGGGCCATATTGGGGCCCACTCTCCTTACTATACTCCCTACTAAATTTCTCTTTCTTTCATCGTTAAATCATTGTTAATGTATACCTTTTCTTGTGGTATATTTCTCAGCTTAATCTTATTCTTCTTGATATTGCCTTTTTCTTCCATATTTTTCAGTTTTATCAACATACTCTTTATCCTAACTTGGCGGCTACTGACTTTATTGCAACCTGATGTACTTCTAGATATGTTTCTTGTAATACGGTTGGGCTACGCGTATCTTTAGACTTGACATTATTGCCCTTTTTTCTCTTTTTTAAAGATAATCCATTTTGCAGTTAATTTTCATCTCTTCGTTTTCCTTCTTTTTGTGTACTGTTTTCAGCTCTAGTGCTTTAGTTTTCTGTTGTTTGCTTCGTATTTGTTGTTCATCATATTACGAAACTGTTAGAATCATCAGTATTCTTAGTAGTGTTCTGGCTTCTGATTTAATTATTTGGTTTAAATGTTGAACGTTAAATTCTAAAAATCGTATTGATTTAATTCGAGAAAGAACGAGAATACAGAAACAAGCCATTTATTCTCGTCAAAGTAAATTTTGCTGTATTAGAAAGTTTATTGAAAAGTGAACCTTTCATATTGTTCCTTATTAAATTCTTGGTTTCAATATTACAGTATCTTTCCGGCATGTTACTTTAAAACTGAATGTTATAAATAAAAAAACATGATTGTTTTTCGATCTTTTGTAATTTGTAGGAATGTCCAATTAATTAAACGATGTTAGTTTGATGCTTCCTGTATTAAAACTCGACTCGACTGATTTCCTTATTTAAAAATATTTGACAACATTTTATATTGACCTTACGGTTAAAGAACACGGTAAAATAACGGTTTGAATTTCCTTTAAATAAGAAAAATAAAAACAATACACCACAAACTGTGGGCACGTACAAATCGATTCCATGACTTCGAAACGAAAAAGGTCAGCAGTGCAGTGTTGTTTTATAGCTGACAGAAGTAAATAATAATAAACCACAACGCGTTTAACAGGTGGAATTCTTAATCGTGGCTAGTTGTGCCAGATTTATATTTTTAGAGGTCGAAAAAAACCTGTAACTATTTGTCTAATTCAGGCATCACCTTGGCACCTTCTTCGATATCAACCATAAAATAGTTGTCCGAAGCGATGAGCTTTGATAACTAACGGTCCTCACATTTCTATAAAATAGTTTTAAGAATTCAAATTCTTTTGACAAATTAATTGCAAGCAAAAGTTATTGATGTTGAAATCATTTGCGTGCAAGCTGAAAAGTAAGTCAGCTATTTATAACTTGGAATGATAGTATCGTCCTCCACTCTGGTGAAATATGAATTTGGCATGCACAGTTTTAGACACAAAATCAACGGTTAATTTACATGCAAGAATTTCTTAAATCAAATTTAATTATTTTACGTAACGCTGATGATAATTATACGAGCGGTCGACATACTAACCTATGTAATTCTTCTGATTACACAATTGACGTGTGCAAAGCAGACGTTATTACTTTGATAGCACCCACCTGAGGACACTGATAAAAAAAATTACGTATAATATTCAATAAAAACCTTATTAAATTAGAAATTTTCTACTCTTAAATTATTTTCACGCAACGCGGAAATTATTGCATAGGTATTTCCAATTAGAGGAGCTCAAAGAAATTTTTGAAATTTAGATTTATTCCCTTGTGGTTTTAACGAAGACACAGAATTAACTGTATTTTGATAAAAGCCAAAGATTATGAAATAATGAAGTAAAAATCGGCAATATCTTCGTATCTGAACTTAATAACCGTGACGAATTAATTCGTCCTAAACAAATTAGGGAATTAACTGCATTACTATCTTTTTTAATCGAATAATAAAATTATACGTAAAGATAATGAGGCTTAGATTTTCGTAACCAAAAAGTCCCAGCTGTAGCTATAAATATAGTTAGACCGGGATTACAATTTAAATAAATGTTGCTAAATTAACAGATGTATTTGACCGCTGCAACTAACGACAAAATAATTCGTCACATATTAAAAAATGGCAAAGCACTGTTAGTTATACTACAGAAGAAAAAAAACAAACCATTCAGGTTTTCTTAAGGTAGTTTGGCAACAAGTTTTCTATAGGTGAAGGTCTAAAAGTAAATAAATAAATAAAGTGAGTTTGAAGATTTGCATTAGCATTTAATCTTCTACAATAACTGAAAGTAGCAATTGCTAATGAGGCTCCGGTTCCCACAAAATACCAACTTGTGTAAACCTGAAGGTTGAATAATGCAATCCTTAACTTTATTAATCGCAATCCTTTTCATTAAAAAAATTGTTTACCCCAGTTTAATTTGGTTCTGAAAATGTGTTGCTTGGACGATTTTTTATTTCCATGAAATTTTGAATTAATTTATTAATTAAAAGTACATTAATTTTTGAGCAATAACGTTTCAAAATGTTTTAAGATATCAATATCAGTTAATGAAGACCTAAAAAATAATGTCATCTTAGCTTGTCAACGCTTTTGTAATTTGTTCCATGTTACCATTGTAATTTTGTTACAGATCGTAACAAGCATGTGTAATTTTTATGCAACATTTAAAGGAAGAATTAATTTCGGAAGGCTTAAAAGTGAGCGTAGGGTTTTATATTCTTGCATTGCATTGGCAACGATTCAAACGAAATTTATGAATTTATTAATATTAAAAAAAAAGAAATGTGGTATTTTAAAATATGATTGTTTCTAACCAAAACATTTTATCAATGTACAATGAGTACTAACAAATACTTCGTAAATAAACCATTTCGAAAGACATTTATTACAAAGAATGGTACTGCATCGCCTGGCCAGAATAGTGGAAACCAGCAGGTAAAAGATGGATTCAAAGTTGGGCATCAACGTCAATGAAGTAAAGTTGCTAAATAAACAGGATAATTATCCTTGCAAGAAGAAGAAACAAATTGTTAACTACAGAAAACCGAATGAATAATTAATTTTGTCAATTACAGAATTTAAAAAAACTGCCGAAAATTTCAAATACAGAATTATCAGGGAGACCTAAGACAATAATTCGTAAAATCGCTAGAAAAGACATAAAAAAGAGACAATGAGAAAAGATACAGAAAGTAACTGAAGAAAACAGAAATCTAAAATGTTATTATTCCAAAGCTGTTACAAGAGGAAGGAGATGACGTTGTAAAAGTTGTCATTAATAAATGTCTCCAAGAAGCAACAGTTCCTTAAGAAAACTTGTTAAAAAGGGGGCCAAAATTTGATTGAAAAATGACAGCCCAATTACATTGCTTCTGCAGTTCTATCAGCTATTGACTAAAATCCGAACGAAGAGACTAACTAACAAGTTCGATATGTATCAGCCATGAGACCAAGCTGGGTTCAGACGTTCAGAGCAAACTACAGCACATGCGACCACCTGCACACTGTAAAAATTTTAATCCAAGAGGGTAATGAAACCTGTATACTTCAAAATGCCTAGAACTTTGGTTTGAACTATCGAAAGAGCACTTCAAAGTTGTGGAAATGACCACAGAACTACTACGAACTATCTGGAAGAATATGATAAGCGAGGTTTTCCTTTTCAGGAAACAACTAATCATTTCCCCATTAAAAAGAGGATGCAATCTGCCCGAAATTGTTTAGATTAGTATTGAAAGACATTTTCAAAAAATTAGACTGGGACCAGAAAAGAGTAAACATGAATGGTACACCATTGAACAACCTGTGATACTCGGACGAGTTGATAGGAGATAACTTTGAAGACTTACAACGTTAACAGAACTAGACGACGAGGCACAAAAGGTTAAAAATGAATAAACATAAAATTAAAGTTGTGACAAACGTAAGAGGAAAGAGAAATACGATTAGGAGATGAAATAATAGAAGAAGTTCGTAGTTACGTACGTATACCTAGGACAAGAAATACAAGCTTTTTAACAAAAAGAGGCGAGTTAGATTGGACTGGGCGAAAACAGAACCACGTATTAGAAAACAAATCAATACCACAACACCACCGGTTCAAGGTATTTGATACATGTATTCAGTTTTAATCTACGATGCTCAGACATGGACATTCACAAAAGGTGAGGTAGACAATATGGCGAAAACAATGTTAGATTTATCCCTAAAAGACGAAAAGTTCAACGAATATAGACGAGCGAAAACAAGAGTGATAAATACCACAGACAGAATGGGGCGCCTGAAATGGAAATGGGCAGGTCACAACGAACGATTACAAGATGGTCTGTGGAACAACACTATTAATAGATGGAGGCCTTGGTGCCTTGGTATCGAAAACGTGACAGAGCAAGACCTCAAATGAGGGTCACTGGGTTGATGATGTCAAAAGAATAGGTGGCTTGGGATGGATGAGAACAGCAAGAGACAAGGAGCAATAGAGAAATTTGGAAGAAACCTATGTTCACAACTGGACTATAGGAGGCTAACTAGAAAAGAGAGAGAGAGAGAGAGAGAGAGAGAGATTTGAGTTTCAATATGAGATAAATATATTATTATGCGGAACACGTCATTGAACAGCGTGTTGCGAATTACAATCGCCGAAAACATTATGGACTAGACTAAACCTGCGCGATATCGCAGAAAATATCAAATATATCGATATGAAAAAGTATTGATGTAATAATTCAATTCGTTTAACAATTCAGCACGTAAAATAAATTGCTATATTGATTCGTCAAGAACTTCTCATGTCAATAATAAACTCTTATAAATTCTTTAATCTGATAGTTTCCTTCCGAAATAAGCATTTTACTGAATCATTTCATATATAGAAAATTCTTAAAATATCGATTTAATCGTTATATCGCCAATAATGAAATGATACGTCGGTATAACGATATGTTGAGAAAAAAATCCCAGCCCTACTCTGGACGTTTCTAGAAGTCTCCAGTATTTTCGAGAATAAAGCAGCGGTTGCAAAGATAAAAATGTGTCCCAGCAAAGGCGTGACTCAGGTCTACGAAGTATCGAGTGATTTAGTTCTTAGTAGTCTGTACGTATTTCTATGTTAACACTACTTAAACATATTTTTTCCCTAGAAGTACAACGTTAATGAATTCTTCCGATTCGTTTTGACTTTGTTTGTAATTATTCCTTTAGTTTATCTTGTGTCAAACAATGTTTACTGCTACTAAAAACTTGCATGTTGACAAAAAACCCTTTGGAAATATATACAGCCATCGTAGCTATTTAGGACAAACATTTAAGAAAAAAGCTGTAGCATATAAAAGTATACTATGTACAATGACAGGCCGATGTTCAGAATAATAACCAGTGCTAGTTCTCATAACTTTAACAATCACAGATATTACTGAAAACGTTAAATGAAATAAGTATTTAGAATTTAGAAAAACTTAAATCGACCTGTCCGAGCATTATTTTCTTACTTGCCCAATAAAACTTTTATCGAATTTCTTCCAATCTTAACGTGGGCACTGTATAGTAGCTCACGTTCAAAGTGATACATTTGAAGTAATTTTGAATTTTAGGGGGAAACTATTAAATAAAGTAATAGTTACTTTAACTTACATAAAAATAAAGAGATGTTACCATAAAACCTATCTCACAGTGAATATGAACACCCATCATACATTTGTTCAGAATGGTTGCGTTTTTATTTAGATAAGGCCTACACACATGGGAGCATACGCGGTTAATACGAGTATTTTTCAAATAGTTTATTCAATATTTTATTAGTTTCATTCACTTTAGTTTTGTGATTATATAAAATGAATCGCTATTTACTATTCGTTAACACATTCCAAGCCTAGCTCGTACCTCGTACAGGAACGGTTATTGTACATACAAGGTGGCCCACTGAAAACAGTAAACGCAAGTTTTGGCCACTTAACATCAATTTTGCGAAAAATGCTCGAACACGTCAATTTTAATTTTAAGGGGGACATCTGATTAGTATTATTTACACAACCTCAACCCTAAGATGAGGGTGAATTGCACCGTAAAAATTTTAAATAGAAAGGGGTAGCAAACGTTACACAGTTCTAAAGGCCTTTCGATTCTCTTTTCAACAGTCTTTTTATTTTTCAAATCCGATCATTAATTCCAGAAAAAATTACATTTAAATTTTGATCTAGTAGGCTTAAAAAGTTGAACGTACCAAACAAAAGCACTTCATCCGACAAATTGTTTGTAATAAGCAAGTACTTTGTGAGTTTGTCAGCATTTAAATTGATAATGTTAAGTGGCCAAAACTTACGTATACTGTTTTCAGTGGGCCACCCCGTATAACTGCCCATCAAACATTATTGAAACCTGTCCCCCCGACTTGAATATTTTTTATGGGCAAAATTAGAAACGGATATTCGGAAACGTAACATTTCAAAGAATATTTAGGCCACCCGCAGAGCATTCGACTTGGGTTTGACCCCGAGACCGTCCGCGCTGTAGTCGAATGCGTTAACCACTTAGCCACTCCGGCGACGTTTCCGCACATACAGAGCGTTTATTTTCAGAAATTAGTTAAGGAAAATAACAAAAAGCCAATTAATCAATTACAAAAATTACTACCTATCTGTTATTGGGGTGGAATTTATAACCACCTTAATAATAACAACTATTTATCATAGTAATACATCTCACAACTGACGTTTGTTTGGAGCTATATTTGATATTAATTTTCAACAGTTTTGTCAATAAACTTGTATGCCCGGAACTGATTTTCAATAATTGTTTGTAACTCGAAAATCCAGGTTTTAAAAATTTATTCCTACAAATGTGATCTTAAAATTAATCGTAGAATCCAAATATTTTTAGTTTGTTTATATCACTTTCACTGTAGCAAGCCACTGTGATAAAACACTTTTTCCGTATCCATGGTATGTAATTGACAGATTATTTATCTCATTTGAGGTTAACAATGGCGGATGGCGGGTAAATATGAAAAAGCGGGATGATATGAACATTTGCGGGTTTTTACCGTGCATGCTATCGACGTGACATCTACCGATAGAATTTAGAATCAAAATTATTATTTGATTATACAAAAATCTTCATTTGAGTGATTGATAAGTGTAATTATTTTTTAAAATTCAAGCAAATACGATTATTTTTTACATAAATTCATTGTAGAAGTTATTTTTAATACGCAAATTTGACATGTGTAATTTGAGGTTATATGTCAAAAACGTAGGTACGTATTATATTATAACTATTTTTATTTAATACGAACTTCTCATGGATGCGGAAAAATAACTTGTGCCCTACGGGAATCTAACGGCATATTTCATCCCTTAGCTTTTGCTGCCCTCGCTCACTACGTTCGCTCGTGCAGCAGAAATCTTCGGGATGAAATATGCCTATATCTTCCCTTATGACGCAATATACTATTATAATGCATAAACCAATTTAATTTTGTACTCAGAATAATAAAGTAAATTCGAAAGAAATTGCAAAGATATAAATAAATCATCGCCCCTTAAAAACGTCATAATTTGATTGGTATCCAAGCTTTTTTTTTTTATTTGATAACAAAAATTAAACGCTTCCAGTTGGCCTTGGCTTAGAAAACGTACGTTGTTTGTAGCCATTAATCAAGTGCCTTCGATTCTTGTTTTGAATGTATACTGCAAAATATATTCATCGAAAATACGTACAAATATTAAACAAGATCAGTTTTATGACTACAATTACATTAACTAAAAATAGACTTAAACGTCTCTGTGTGGCAAAGCTAAATTAAATTAATAATTAAAAATAAGTATGTGTTCCCTCCATAAATTCATTTCATATAACATAAGCTTCTTTACTAAAATAATATGAACTAATTTGTGGGCAATTTACTTATTAAACCACAATTTAGTTAGTTAATGTTGATGGCTGTTAATTCAATTTAAACAAAACCGAAACATGAAATTAATATTCTCATCATCTCAGCACCAGAAAAACTTTTGCAATTGACATTTACAAGACAACGACTTTACATTCCAATAATTATTTAAAAGGATGCATTTATCTATTTGTTTAAAATTAAATCATTGCAACATACATGGCCTTCTTTGTTAATTCACAACTTAATTTCTACTGCTTTAAATGTGAGGACAAACAACTATAAACTAGTATAAACTACATCTTTGAACATAACATAACAGGTGAAGAACATGTGAAGGCTTAACGTGGTTTACAATAGCAACTTTGAAGTAACCTTGTCCTTGTTTCCGCTGAACGTTTACGGAAACAATAACATAATATGCATATTAAGAGCTCTAAAACCATCACTTTTTGCTAGGAGTACATTTCCAGATTAATATTTCAAAAATGTTCTCACAATCCTTTCAGAAAATTACGAAGCATGACATGTACAGGGTGTCTCTAAATTATATAAACTTCTGCAGGGCGTTATTGAGAGAAAATTAAAGCGTTATCACCTAATTTACCTATATCTGTGATCCCCAATGGTCGGGAAAAACCCTAAAAATTTTGAAAGTTGCTTTGTCTTCTTCCTATGCACTAATTTGATTTTCCTAACATTATAAATCAGGTACTTATTTCAGCAACTACTATTTTAAAATTCACCATTTGAGTTATTATGAGACTAATAAAAACGCATCAGGGCATCAGCTATTTCGGGGAATCCCTCAACTTCAAAAGCAACATAGGCAGAAATACGTAATAACTGCAATAACTGTTCACAGTGCATTTTGGTCAGCTCCGAAGTTCCAAATGATTTGTGTCTTGTAATTTCCTAATTAATAACTTGTGTAATACGAACACGCAACACGATAATAAAAAATTCACTTGCAGAAATGTCTTAAAAGTGCCAGTTGACATTAACAATGCTTTACAGAATGCCAATGTAAACGCTGATAGTGTAACATTATATGGTTCTTTGAATTCGCCAAGTAGATCTAATTTATCAATCAACCTTATCTGATAGATCAGGTATGGATGGTAGGTAGCCCTCCTACCACATAGACTGAGACGCCAAAGAAACGCCGAGGAATCGTCGAAAAACGACGCCCTTCTATGGAGCGAAAGGATTAATGATCATGATGATGATGATAATGATCCGAAAGATACCCTTGAAGTTAGTACTACAGTAATGCCATCTACTTCACAGAATAATAACACTCTAAACACTTTACTCTCATATTTTGATCAAATGAGTACCGCCGAAAACAACCTAACCCAATAGCGCCTTGTCGATGGTGAAACATCCGGTGTGAGAAAACGCTTTTAAATATCTTTGGCCTGCAGCTGTTGGGGTCGTGGTCGTGGCTCAGTTGGTTCACTGAGATTAAGATTAGCCCGCACACACCGCGAAAACACGCGGACGCTTCCCTCGGAAAGAAATTCCAAACCACCGAGGTATTTCTGCCTAGTAAGTCTTCGCAGAGCACACATAAAGCTCCCCTATGTCTGTAGGCTACTTGACACGCACACTACAAACATATGGAGAGAAGACAGGTAACGCCCTGTAAAGGGCACGCCATTTTGAGAAGAAGGCTTGCATTTACGTTACCAGCCAGAAAACAGTTGTCGACCACTCTGGTTTAGGTATGAGTGTTATTTAAGCCACTTTTCGCTGGGTCGGGAAATGGCGTTAAATATGGTAGTTATCAGTTTTAGTCCTAGTGGCAGTTCTAGTGCAGTCCTTTAAGATTTTCCCTGTAATCAAGTTATAACCTGGTGCTTTCTTAGGGTTTATTTTAGATTTAATTGTGGATCTAACTTCCCCTAGTGTGGTCTTTTTAATTGGTAGACATCTAAGACAGATCATAAGGCAGATTTAATACTAGCGCTGCAGCAGAGATGAGTGACACAGCTGAAGAAAAAGAAGAAAGATCGGAAAGTAGAAATCGTACTGTAATGGTTTCTCGTCAGAAGATGATGTTCCTCTTAACCAATTAATATGGATGTAAGAGACATTTCTGTAGATGTTTCTTTTACTTTATATTTTAATGGTTAGATTTTACTGCTTGCTTACTTTGTTTAGTGTAAATACTTTAAATGTATGAATTAAAAGTTCGTTGGGCTTACCATTTCGGGCAACGGTCCCGGGAAGATTTCCGGGGACATTCTCCATGAAGGAAAGTACCCATCACTACCTATACCTTTGCGAAAATACGGCCAATCAAGCTTAGCTCTACAATTTTAAGAAAGGTTATGAAGGAAGCATTTGGGACACTGTAATTTATCAAAAGGGTCATTTTACCAAAAAATATTGCTCGACTGAAAGGGTATTTCTTAGGGTTGGGGGTTAAATTAACGCCTTGGAAATTTTTTATGTGTGAGAACAATCCAAATTTAATTAAATCCTTTTATATAAAATTTAATAAGAAAACGCTTTTACTTATCATTTTTTGTTAAATCCAACGGTATTCGAATAAATAAGCAAAAACTAGATGGTAGTGGAAGGCGCTATTAGTAAAACATTTAATGAAGTTGACACGTTATAATTTTCTGTTAACAAACAATTTAAATAAGGCGTAAATTAAAAACGTTTAATTTTATAAAAATCACTTAAACTGGCCGCCTTGCCTTGTTCTTGAAATCTTAGGGCAAACTTTGTTTGGCCGTATCTCCGCATGGGTTCATATTTTGCATAAAGGTCTTTGCCTAAAGATGTCCTGCCAAAGTTTATCGGTGTAATTTGGATACACCCTGTATAATTTTAATTAATATCAAGCATATTACTTGAAGTAATAAACATTCCTGTTTGTGTATTAAAATAAAACAGGAAATTAAAGAGCTCAATTTCTTAAAGAAAACCTTTTTTGGTCGCGTCCTTTGGAACGAAAAAACCCCTGTCAATTTGGGGTAGAATTCATGACGTAAAATACTTTTAAAAAAATATTGTCTGCTTTCATTTTAGACAGGCGTTCTAAAAAATGATATCCCAAATTTTCCACTTGGGGGATTATAAAGGGGGAGTTTAAAGCTTATAAAAACCAATTCCGAGTTTATACGTCTATTTTATTGACTTCATGCCATCTTTAATAATCTACTACTACTAAGTAATAGTAAAACAGTTAACAGCATTGTTTTACTATAAATTACAAGGTTAATAATCGAGTTATTTTCTACTTTCAGTTTTCCATTTAAAATAGTAGGTATCATCAAATATGGCAAGATAAACTCATAGAAAGTGACAGGCCATGTGCTGTTAATTGCTCTCCGCAAAGAATTGTTTAATGAATGTAATAGGAACGGTAAGGATTTTTTCAGAATTCTTTATTTATAAAAATATTTTCTGTTTATTAACCTATTTATTAATCAATTTCGTATTTATTATTCTAATTAACATTTACAACGCGTGTCGATAATTGTTAATCGACAAGAAATGCAACGCCACGTGGTTAATTAAGTGTCTTTTTTACATCTTGTTGTTGAAGTCCTCTCAACAAACTATTACGGTGTTACGTTTTTGTTATTCTTCCTAAGTAAACAATGATCATAACCATCCGCTGACGTAAAGTTTACATTACTAATTAGACTGCATGAGTTTATTACTTGGATCTTTTTTTTATTATGTTATTTAATGGCATGTTTAAATAAACATTACCTTGTTATTGATGTCCAGTAACTACATAATTGCCAATTCAGCACGGCAAAATCTAAATAAACAAAGCAAGTTATTTAATTTTTTACGATACTTCCTGTTAAAGCCAAATCTGTGTGAAATTTTAATTTTTTTCTGTACGAATCTATATTTGTTTCTGATCTTTCGAAATATTTTGAATAATTTAGTTATCTGAAGAAGTGAATTAGTCTTTGGATGTTTGTTTCAAAGACGTTTTTTTTTTGAAGACGTTGGCTAGGAAGATCAAAGTTACCTTCAGTCTGTTATTACTACTGGAAACAATTACAAAATTGCAATTAATAATTTTATTGTAATACATATTCGAACTTTTAAGTATTTACTTATTTAAATAGGTGGAAAAACTAATTTTACACGTTTTGAATGATTTACTTGCACAAATGGTGCGATTTTCTTTATATAAATATAGATGATTATGGAATACCAAAGATATATCGACGTATCGTTAATCGATACTTTAAGAATTTTTTATTTATGAAATAATTCCAGAAAATTCATATTTTGTAAGGAAATTGTCAGATTAAAGTAACTATAAGAGTTTACCATCGATATGTGGAGAATTTTATGGAATAGATACAGTCTATTCCACCTAGGATTCGGGTTGTGACGTCAACGCGCTGTTTATAAATTCACAATCCAACTATACTTCATCTCTTTCTAAACTAGGTTTTCATTACCTACTGCACACGAACGCGTGTCTGCCCATACAGTTTTTGGGCGGAGCAAGTTCACGTCACAACCCAAATGCTAGATGAAAAATACTGTACATCAATTTATTTCACGTAATGGATCATTACTTCGATATGGCAATTTAAACAATTGATTCGATATATATAGTATCGATAGGTACTTTTCGAAATGGATATTTTCGATATTTCGATGTCACACAGGTCTACTTGTGATAACAAATTAAGTCCAATAAATAGCCAGGGCTTCGATAGTGAAACATAATTATTTGTATTTTAATTTTTAATAAACAAAAAGGGGCAAGATAATTTATAAATTTTTGGGCTTCAGTTGTAATATGTTTATAGTTTTGTATAACATATAAAATGACAACTTTGCTCGTTTTAAAAGCTTTCTGATTTGTTTGAAAACGGAGATAGACTTGTCCCCGAAACTTTACGTTCAGCGAGTTGTTATTTAGTTAATTAATTTAATTCTATGTTAGGAATTGGTGGCGAAAAACCCAATTAAGAAATAGAATACTTATGTTAAACTTACCACAACAAACCTTTAGAAAATATACAATATGGCCCTGTAAAAGACCCAGCAGAAGATTAGATTCCTAAAAGTAGCAAAAGAAATAAAAAAATGTTCAGAAGAGTATAGCATGTGGTCGGAAATACCTCGTTTGTAATCCAATTCAAAATGACTAACTCTTTTAATAACACTAAATTCATTTGTTTGGATGAACTTAAATTACTTTTTTACAAGTTTAGTTTTGCTGCTAATGCTGATTTTACTATATAGTCGGTCAGTAACAAATAGCACTACAGAAGATTTCTTCGGCTAGTCTTAATTTTGTAAGTTTTGGTTGTTTTTAGGCACGCTCAAAAAATTCTTGAGTCTCACGTATCCTTCTACTAACGAAGAAATTCAATTGGTGGTTTTTGTGGTTTAAATTTTGGATTTTGCTTTAAATCTAAAATCGCACTCTACAAGGCTCCTTCTTCTTCTAACATATCATTTTTATATCAATTGAAATTGTGTTAATTTCGACCACTATTCTCGAAACGTCACCCATCTTCATCTATAAATAAAAACTGACAATCGTTTTTGAATAAAAAGTTGCAAGATGCAAGTCATAGTGAAAAATCAGACTCGAGAAGACCTTCCGCGAGCTTCAAAAATGATATAAAATACAGAAGTACTGAATATGTTAAATTGTTCAATTCAACTTTTATCATCTGACCTCTACAGGGTGATTCAAAAGTACTGTCATTAATTTTAAGGGTAGACAGAGCATGTCAAATAGAATAACTTTTCTCAATAAACTACATATGTGTCGCAAGTAAACGGTAACCTCAGAAAAAAAATTAAAAAGATCAATAGAAAAATTGTTTTGGGGTCACTGAAACAGGTTCTGTTTACATTCACAATTTAGATTTATCAATCGTCTTTCTTGTCCGTACTGATAAAAGTGATAAAAGATCAGCTGTGTGTGCCCAGTTCATTGTTCGCCTGGGAAGTGTACTGTTCGAACGCTTTAATGGAAAGTCATTCTAACCTTATAACCGAATTAATTAATTATTTTAATTTACGGGAAAGCTCTTCAAAATGCTGCAACAGCTCGGTTTGCGTTTTTGTTTTTTGCGTGGAGGAATTTGAACATTTTTTTCTAAGTCATGTTTCTCTTTATTAACAACAATTTTTTTAAACATGCCGCTAATTGTTTACAGCCAGTCTCAAGCCTGAAAAAATGTGAGAGGAAAGTGGAATCTGTAAATTACATAATTGTGTTTCATTTATTTTTCCAAGGTCAAATTTCTATCGCAGGCTTTTTAAATGCATATTAGCCAGCGGTTCCCAAGCGTGTAGTCAAATTTAAAATAAACAAAAATCGCGATAAGCTGTAAATTTTTGCTGTAATGTTCTACTTCTATTAACGTCAGCATATACCCATTTAATTTAATGACAATACTTTTGAATCACCCTGTATACTTTTACGCCAAGGAATAATAATTTTTCGTTGAACAAACTGGAACATTTTTAACTTCTTTTACACATCCCGAATAAAGATAAAGAACCTGTCCCGAATTTTTATATTATTTTAGGAATTAAAGTACCAAATAGGCATATTTTAACGAAAGTACCTATTTACAAAGCTGTAAAATTAGATTACTTTGCATTTTTGTTTTATAATCGAAGAGTGTACAAACCTTTAAATACCTCTAAAAACGCTATGCCTGAGCCTGACGCATCCTGAATCATATCTAAAGGTAACAACCTTTTTATTACTAAGTTTACGTTATTTCTCTTAGATAAGTCATGAATAAACAATCTGTAAGAAAGTATTAGAAAACCTGTTTTACAATAAGAATTTCTTCAAACCATTAAGATAAAAAAGAGATTTGTATTTAAAAACGAACAGAATGAGGAAATAATCATGAAATTCGTTTTAAAGTTCACTCACAAATAGAATTAGTAATCATGGCAACTTTAACACTAAACTAAACTAAACTATCGCTTTCACTTGCTTGTAATAACCATTCATCTGGCGAGTTTGCATCTGTACAATTTCTCACTAGAAACCCATTTCTTATTGTTTATTATACCATCAGGTGAAAATTTTTAAGTTGAAGTACATGGATATATCCTGTAATCAGTAACGGTTCCTGATTACTTGTCACTAAGTAGGAACCAAATATGTTATTATGACATAACTTCCTTTTGCAAGTATGTAATCATATTTTTGTATAACAACAGTTATTAACATTCCTGCTGCTGCATTTATGCTATTTGTAGGGAAGTGAGAATAAAGTTACATCTAAATTAATTTTCTTATAAACCTCAGGAAGTAATAAACTAATTTAATTTAAATACTAGGCTTATAAGATGTAATGAGGTTGATTTTCTTAAAAATGCCTGTTTCCCCAGAACAAGAGAAAAGGGCCAACCGTTTTAATTATTAATGAACTTTAGTTATATATTGTAATGTTACATAATTCATGAATTTATTTTAACTAGGATGAAATTTTAAAAATGTTATGAGATGAGTTATAAAATAATTAAATTGTATACAGATTTTAAAATTTAATATAAAAAAATGTAAATAAATAAATAAGTTAGATAGGTAGAAGAATTTGGAATGTGATACATTGTTGTGTATTTTGAGCATAAAACATTTTAAATAACACTAATACATCCATACAATAAACACAAACAAGTTTATACACTTTATGAACATTTTATTAACACAATTTTACATACATCAAGTATATAAAATTGAATACCAAATTGATTTTTGATGTAAAATCATTTTATTGATTGTTTACGATTTATTAATACAAATTAATTACAATAAAGCAAATATTAACAACAATTAAGTTATAAAAACGATATTTAAAGTTGACAATGAAGGATAGAAATTCAAATATCCAGATATTTATTTCAATTTACAGTACAAAGCTGATTTTTCTTGATGAAGTAGTCTTTTGGAACACTTAGATCAGTTTATTGTGCTAGAAATAATGATTAAAGTTAAAATCATAACGTATTATCTGAAAAAGGTAAATTTCAAGGACAAATGTATGTGAAAAATAGAAAATTATAAATTTCTTATTTTAAAAGGTTGAGACAAGGTATAAAACATAACTAAAATGTTTTAGAGCATATAAGATTTAATTTTGTCAAGAATTTAAATGTTAAAAGCAAGAATTATTGAAATTATCAATAAAAATGTAAATTTAAGTAAACGTCAGATTTCAAATGCAATTATCAGCCAAACTGATAATTTTAGAGAAAATTGATAAGAGACAAAATCTCATTATTTTGTCATAATTAATATAATTACATAGTTTTTAGTTTAGTTATTAATAATTTTGAAAAATAGGTAAATCAAGTAGAGTTTTAAACCAAAAACGAAGTAAAGAAACTTTTTCTTTAAAGTTAAGTTTAAATAGGTTTAGTTTAAATAAAAATTTAAATTAAAAGTTAAGTTTAGTTAGTATAAATAATTTTCATTTAGTTAATAATAAATTTTGATTAATAATTAAGCGTAAATAAGTAATTAAAGTTAAAGATGGTTTGAAAATTGGCTAGATTTATTTATTTTACTTGGTTTTAACAAAAGAAAATACGGCAGTTGCTCGTAAAAATCCATTGGGGATGCACGTATCTAAAACGCTCCCAAAGTTTGTTATTATGACGTAGTAGAGTTCTTTTGTTTTTATTCTAGAACAATAAGACAGATGAATATCGGGTAGCAACTGAAATGTGGTGAAACAGATATCACGTGATCTAAGAATGATTTAAATTAAAAGTGTAAAATGAAGTGAATTAAAATAAACAAAACCAATTAAAATAAATAATAAGAAAGTACTAGTAAAATTTACTAATAATAAATAGTCGTAAAGAAAATTTGAGTGTAATAATAACAATAATATTTACATTTATGTAAACGTTGATAATTAAACCAAGTGGGTTATTAAATAAATGTAATGTGAATTTTCTTCGTTGAAAATAAAATTAGTTAAATTGTTATTTGAATAAAACATCGTTTTATTTACTTACGTATTTGAAGGGTAATCCTTAATCTAAAACAAGGAACCTGGAAATTTAAACAGTGATTAATTAGTGAAATTTAAACAGTGATAAAAATTATAAAGACAAGTAAAAATACAAAGACTTACCATTGAGAGTGTTGGGGTTGGAATTCATGGGCATCAACGCAGAACAGCTGATTATCAATGCAGCTGTGCCAAACTTCGACCTTCACCAAGATTTACCCGGATTTTAAGAAGTCACCAGATAAGTCAATTAAATAATTTTTTTTTGTGTTTTTATAAAATTAATTTGAATTTTGATTGTTGTAATTGTTAATAAGGTAATTTTTATAAAGTCAGATTAAATATTGAAAATTTTATGAAGTAATTGTTAATTCGAAACTTGATGAATTTTTATTGTGAACGTATGATTTTAAATTTATTCACTATTCAGTTATCAAAAGTTTATTTGTCAACATTAAATTATTGCAATCTTTTGAATCCTAACTACAGCTAGAACCCATGTAAAAAACTTAAATTGAGCTTGTTATGAATTTTCGTTCATGTATTTTGGAATGTGATGAATTTGTTGTTGGTGTTTGTTTTTTGCAGGTGGTTTAGATACGGAATATTTATTTGGTATTTGGTTTTATGTATTCACACACACATCTGCACACAACACATAATAAGTTCAATAAAATTGTTCTGTGGTCACCTTGATTACACAACATAAATTTGGCGCCCAAAGTCGTGTGGCTGTGTTATTCTGAGGGTTGCATATTCATATTTAATTTGATTTAATTACTATTGTAAAGTTATATGAAGAAATTTTTGCTTCATACGGATAAGAAAATTTTAAAGCATAAGAAATCCAAAAGTGTAGGGGAAAAACCTGAGTGTGAATTCGAAAAGATGGCAGGTAAAAAAGATAAGGCAGGTTCTTCGGAAGAAAAAGGTGAAGGGGGGAAAATAGAACCTACATTTGAGGATAGAATGATGGAAATGATGACAAATATAAATTTAAAATTAGACAAGAATAGTGAAGATTTAAATAGTGTAAAAACAGAAATTAATTTAAAATTAGAAGAAAATAAGGATGAAATTAATTTTAGGTTAGACAATTTGGTTATGGAAAATAATGATCTTAGCTCAAAATTAGAAAATGTAAATTGTAAAATAGATGAAAATAGTAGGGAAATTGAAAAGTTAAATAATAAAATGGACAACGTGAATACTAATTTAGTAGATAGAATTGAAAAACAAGAAATTAAATTTAATAACAAATTACAAGAATCTATACAAAAAATTAAAAATGAATTTTATAGTAATTTAATAAACAATGAAAAACAAGTACAAGAACAAAAGTTAGAATTAGTTAATTTCAAAGATGAAGTACATGTAGCAATGGTCAAAAATGATAATGAAGTAGTAAATATTAAATCAGAATTAGGAGATGTTAAAACTAAATGTTGGGAAAATAATAACATGATTGTAGAATTAATAGGGGAAATTAAAAGTAATTTTGAAGATGAAAATATGAATGATGTAAGAGGGGAGAATAATAATGATTTAACTTTGAAAGTAAACGGTATAAATAGAGAATTAGGGGGTAATTTTGAAAGGAAAAGTAAAAACAATAAAAGGGCCAAACATAAGGGAAAACATAAGAATTGTAATGAGAGTAAAAATAATAAGAATAAAGGCAAATATGATTTTAAGAATAGGTATTTTGTTAAAAGCAAAATAAGGTATAAGAATAATTTGAAAAATAAAAATTATAAGAGTAATGTGAGAAATAAGAAGGATAAAAATAAATCCAAAAATAAGTCGAAAAGTAAGAGTAATAAGAGCAAGAGTAATTTTGATAATAAAAATAAGTTTAGATTTAATAATCAGTATTATTCTAAAGATAATGATAGGTATAGTAATTTTAGAAGAAAGTTTCATAGTAAATTTAGGAATAATTATCTTAAGTTTCAACGCAGAAATTTTAATTATAAATATGATAACCAATGTAGGTTAAACAGAAGTTTGTTGGTAGGATTCGCCTATGATAGGGAATCAACCCCTAAAAAGAAAAAGAAATAAATTTAAAGTTAACGGGAAAGTTTAATGTTGACGACTGCAATGAAAAAGTATATTCTAAAGTATTAATATTATGTACAGTAAAAGTAGTTAAGTAAAGTAAAAATAATTATTTAAAGATTAAAATAATGTTATAAATAAAAATAGTTTAAATGATAGCTTATTATGAAGTTTTGAAAAAGTAAAAACTCTTTATTTACCTAGTTTGCCAAGAATGAAAATTTTGAAAATAAATAATGAAAGTAAAGGATTGAAAATTTTAAAGATTTTAAACAGTAATATTTTAAATAATAAAGGATTGAATTTAATAACAGGGATGACAGTAAAGTGATATATTCCTTCCAATTAAGATGTTAGGAAATTTTAGAGTAATTGATACGGATAAAAGAACGGTTAATTATGAGAATTTTATTGTAAAGTGGGAAAAATATAATTTTAATAATGATTTTAAATTAACAGAAATAAATGTTGAAATAGGAAGTGAAGGTATAAGAAATGGGGGTAAAATGAATAAATCTACGATGATATAAAGTATAATAATAAAATATAAATAAATCTACGATGATATAAGGTATAATAATGAAATAAATAAATCTACGATGATATAAAGTATAATAATGATGTATAAATAAATCTACGATGAAATAAATATGAATATAATAGGTATGAAGTTAGATATTGGGGGGAAAAATATTTAAGAAAGGTAATAGAAATCATTATTAAAAAAGATTAAAAAGGTATTGAATAATAAATTATTGATTATAAAAAATTAGATTTTCGAGTTAAAGGTTTTAAAGAAGGTTCTTTTAGAAGTAAAATATCCAATTCAACGTATGTATTAAAATGAAATGAATAAGAAAAGGTTAAAGCTTGTTAGAAAGTAAAATGAGAAAGTAGAAAAGTCATCAATTAATTATGGTAAATCCTGTTGAGTAAGTAAAGAAAAGAAAAATTAATGTTATTAAAAAAAAATTTAAAGATTTTGAAAAGGCAAAGTAGTTGATTAAAGTCAAAATATTACAATTTTGAAAATAGGTAAATAAATGAGATAGGCAAATAAATATCAAAAAGGTAAATAAAAGATATTGTCAGTTAAGAGGGGGATGTAAATATTATTTATAAGTTAGGAAGGATTTAATTAGGAAAGTTGATAGGAAATAAGATTTGAAAATATTTTATTAATAAGTAAATATTTGAAAAATAGACCATTTATTATAAATCAAAAATTTGGTAGTTCTTATGAATTAAAATTTGTAGATTCAGATAGAATAAGAGGTAGATTTAACATTCAAATGTTACAACCTTATGTTGAAGAATAAATATAAGTCTGTAATTATTCAGAATAATTTTGAAAAATTTACTTACCAGTTAATATTTTTGAAAATTCTTAAGAGGGGTAAATGTTGTGTATTTTGAGCATAAAACATTTTAAATAACACTAATACATCCATACAATAAACACAAACAAGTTTATACACTTTATGAACATTTTATTAACACAATTTTACATACATCAAGTATATAAAATTGAATACCAAATTGATTTTTGATGTAAAATCATTTTATTGATTGTTTACGATTTATTAATACAAATTAATTACAATAAAGCAAATATTAACAACAATTAAGTTATAAAAACGATATTTAAAGTTGACAATGAAGGATAGAAATTCAAATATCCAGATATTTATTTCAATTTACAGTACAAAGCTGATTTTTCTTGATGAAGTAGTCTTTTGGAACACTTAGATCAGTTTATTGTGCTAGAAATAATGATTAAAGTTAAAATCATAACGTATTATCTGAAAAAGGTAAATTTCAAGGACAAATGTATGTGAAAAATAGAAAATTATAAATTTCTTATTTTAAAAGGTTGAGACAAGGTATAAAACATAACTAAAATGTTTTAGAGCATATAAGATTTAATTTTGTCAAGAATTTAAATGTTAAAAGCAAGAATTATTGAAATTATCAATAAAAATGTAAATTTAAGTAAACGTCAGATTTCAAATGCAATTATCAGCCAAACTGATAATTTTAGAGAAAATTGATAAGAGACAAAATCTCATTATTTTGTCATAATTAATATAATTACATAGTTTTTAGTTTAGTTATTAATAATTTTGAAAAATAGGTAAATCAAGTAGAGTTTTAAACCAAAAACGAAGTAAAGAAACTTTTTCTTTAAAGTTAAGTTTAAATAGGTTTAGTTTAAATAAAAATTTAAATTAAAAGTTAAGTTTAGTTAGTATAAATAATTTTCATTTAGTTAATAATAAATTTTGATTAATAATTAAGCGTAAATAAGTAATTAAAGTTAAAGATGGTTTGAAAATTGGCTAGATTTATTTATTTTACTTGGTTTTAACAAAAGAAAATACGGCAGTTGCTCGTAAAAATCCATTGGGGATGCACGTATCTAAAACGCTCCCAAAGTTTGTTATTATGACGTAGTAGAGTTCTTTTGTTTTTATTCTAGAACAATAAGACAGATGAATATCGGGTAGCAACTGAAATGTGGTGAAACAGATATCACGTGATCTAAGAATGATTTAAATTAAAAGTGTAAAATGAAGTGAATTAAAATAAACAAAACCAATTAAAATAAATAATAAGAAAGTACTAGTAAAATTTACTAATAATAAATAGTCGTAAAGAAAATTTGAGTGTAATAATAACAATAATATTTACATTTATGTAAACGTTGATAATTAAACCAAGTGGGTTATTAAATAAATGTAATGTGAATTTTCTTCGTTGAAAATAAAATTAGTTAAATTGTTATTTGAATAAAACATCGTTTTATTTACTTACGTATTTGAAGGGTAATCCTTAATCTAAAACAAGGAACCTGGAAATTTAAACAGTGATTAATTAGTGAAATTTAAACAGTGATAAAAATTATAAAGACAAGTAAAAATACAAAGACTTACCATTGAGAGTGTTGGGGTTGGAATTCATGGGCATCAACGCAGAACAGCTGATTATCAATGCAGCTGTGCCAAACTTCGACCTTCACCAAGATTTACCCGGATTTTAAGAAGTCACCAGATAAGTCAATTAAATAATTTTTTTTTGTGTTTTTATAAAATTAATTTGAATTTTGATTGTTGTAATTGTTAATAAGGTAATTTTTATAAAGTCAGATTAAATATTGAAAATTTTATGAAGTAATTGTTAATTCGAAACTTGATGAATTTTTATTGTGAACGTATGATTTTAAATTTATTCACTATTCAGTTATCAAAAGTTTATTTGTCAACATTAAATTATTGCAATCTTTTGAATCCTAACTACAGCTAGAACCCATGTAAAAAACTTAAATTGAGCTTGTTATGAATTTTCGTTCATGTATTTTGGAATGTGATGAATTTGTTGTTGGTGTTTGTTTTTTGCAGGTGGTTTAGATACGGAATATTTATTTGGTATTTGGTTTTATGTATTCACACACACATCTGCACACAACACATAATAAGTTCAATAAAATTGTTCTGTGGTCACCTTGATTACACAACAACATATTTCACTCAATTGGAAGAAGTCCGAAAGTGATGCTTGAATTGAAAAGTGAGAACATTAAATAAAAACTCAACAAACGTGAGTGAAACCTTGGAAACCAGGAAAAAGTTTTAGAAAATATTTTGAAACATTTCGGAGAAAAATTAATTTTGATTGAAAAAATCCTACAACTGTCATGACATCACTTTTGTCCAATAACAACGCTTGGATCAGCGTTTCAACAGCCAATCATTCATTTTTATCATGATAAAAAATATCATTACGTCCTTCTCGCACATCGAAAAAAACGACGCGTCTCTGTCTGCTCTGTTGCTACAGAAACCTAAACTTCAAAAATATTAGTTGACATTAATTGCTAAAATAAACGTCAGAAAAAATGTCTTTAGTAAAAATTTGTTTGTTGTTTCAGGATTTTTTCCAATTAAAAAACACTCGACCTTTTATTTTTATGGATAAAATTTCATTCTTGTATCACTCAAACGAAGTTGCCATAAGAAAATGGACTCGACTAGGCCTACATAAAAAAACCCTTGCCCTTCGGGCGCGGGTTTTTAATTAATGTAGGCCTAGTCTCGTCCATTTTCCATGGCGACTTCGTTTTCGTACAAAATGAAATTTTATCGATACAAATAAAAGGTCTCGGGCTTTTACTGTTGAAAATTTTTGGAATGTCTCAAGTTTTTTTTAGTTGCAACTGAATTTTTAAAAAGATAACCAGGAAACAGTAAAATTATGTAATTTTGTTTGATTATTTCTATAATGCCTTACACATAACTGATTGTTTTTTAATATGGAGAGTATATGGTGTCACGTGATTTTGCAATTCCGTGTTATTTGCGAAGTTTAGAGTCATTTTGAATTTTTGGTAAATTCGTTAGTACGGTCCTGTTCTTTTAATGTTAATTTCGTGCTTTGTTATGTTATTTTTGCTACAGTTAAATCCATTTTAGTGTGAAGGGCACTAAAGGTTAAGGCCGTCAGCGCATTTTCATGGTAGTCCTACGAAATCCTCAAGTCATTTTAGTAGGTTTCGTCTTTGTAAAAGTTTCCTTTGTTAAAAATCCCAAGGTGACCCAAGTCACGCGTATTTCATCGAGACATGATGTCATATTGTTTTTGTTGATGCAGCACGTGATATGGTTTGGAGAATCCCTCTGCACACCAGGCTGTGTCAGCTGACCTGTGGCGTCCTTTCGAGTCCTCTACAGCACCCCTCCTTAGTGCGTGACAACATCTCGATCATGTCGAACGTCTTTTAAGACTTGGTGCGAATTTATCGTTTCCAGCTTGGGTCCTTAAATTACACCGAAAAGACCTCTATTACCGGTATACATTTACGACTTGGTCGGATTCACCAAAAGAGTGTCATACACTTCTGGAAAGAAATAGTTGTGTGTGCGAAGTTTTAGTGATAGTTGTCGAAGTACCGTTCCACACAATTTCCTCATTTGAGGGATTCAGAAAACCGATGGCCCAAGGAATATTCTTCGTTTGTCTTGCACCCGCCTTCCGGGAAAAGGAACACCATCTCCTTTGCCGATCACCATCAACGTCGGTCACGCCACTCCCTGACCAACATCTTGTCAGGTAATTTTACCTTCTTCTCGCTGCACCTGCTTTTGCCGTTTACGTTTTAACGTCAGATTCAAGCTTTAACTTGGTAGCCGACTCCTGGTTGATCTGTTTTGTACAGTGATATAATGTTGAAGGCTTTGTGAATCTCGCCTTGGGCCGATCTAAAATTCGCATTGTAAAGTTTGAGGGCCCCTGGCAAACCAGTGGACTAGTTGTTTCATTGGTTTTGTGTTCAAGTAAAGTAAAGTTCATTTGTGTTCATTTGTAGTTCAAGTACAAGTACAACATATTTTTGATTGTCGCCCTATCTTGTGCAATGCCTTTGTATTCATTTTTGTCTTTTGATTCATTAAATATTTCATTGTCAATTTAGTTTGGTCTTGTTGTTGTGTTCAGTACTTCCCGATCATATTTGTGTATTAGTGTTTTGTTAAAGATTCATGTGTAAAGTGTTAGCCTGCCTACAAGTTTAAGCATTCCAGTAAAGTAAGTAATTGTCAGTTAAGCAAGGTAAGTTACATCTTGCGTCAGGATGCAGCTACAACCCCGAGCCCTATGGGAATCTTCTGTGGTGGGTTTCCTTCTTTTAGATCTTCGGGTGACTTTAATATCACAGTGGCGCCCCTTCTATCGTTTACAATCATTCCTCTTGGAGGGTTTTCAAGTGTTTCGAATCGCCCTTCGACACTTTTTAGGTAGCCGCGCGAATAAGGAACTTTACCATCCCCCTATAATGTCGAAGTGCCAGTTTGGCACGTGACAATGGAGACTATAAAAACACAAAGTATTTTAGTTGCAACTGCTTTTTTTTACAAAGCTCAAACTTTGCAAATCGGGAGATTTTTTTTAGAAAATATTTTGAAGAATTTTAAGTTAAAATTTGTTATTTGCATATGTTTAGAATGTCTTACATAAAATTGATTTTTTTTTAAGTGGAGACTTTGAAAACCAGTAGATTTTTTAAAAATATTTTCAAATATTTTAAAGAACAATTAATTTTATTTGAATACTTTTGAAACTTCTTACTTACTTTTAATTGATTTTTTAAAGGTGGAGACTGTAAAAACACGGTATTTTTAGTTGTTACCGAATTTTTTAAAAAGGTTAAAAACTTTGGACACCAAGAAAAAATCTTTTAAAAAATATTTTAAATATTTCAAAGAACAATTAAATTTGTTTGAATATTTTTAGAATGTGTGCTAAAGATAACTTTGAATCTCATGAAATTAAGAGTCGAATAGGAGAGTTTAAACTACATCTGTTGGAAGAATTAATTACACAAACAGTAAAGTAAAACCAAAAAACACACAAGTCACAGGTGAAGCGTTGGTGCAGTCAGTACTATCAAAAATTTTGACTATTTGAGAAGCACGGAAATTTCCAAAAGAAAATATTACCAAATTACCAAACACTACGAAACCTAAAATGGTTTAGATATCTGCGACATAAATCCTTAGCAACATTAAAACAAGAGTTTACTTGTGGACCAATCTGATGTTTCTGTTAAATAAACCTCATATTCGTATAGCTACCTTAACTGCTTATAGTTAAGACAATCCTCTACCTTTCATTGTGGTCAGTCTCGACCTTGAATTCAAAATTGCAGAAAAGGGTTTAGATAATAAGGCAATTTTCCTAGTTTTTTCTTTTTTGTTCGTTCACCCGCGGCTACGGTCATTTGACCCAACCTAACTAATAAGATCCGCACCTCGACATCCCTAAGCTTCCACATTTTCACCACACATTTCACATGTAACATAATAAAACGTGAATTTTCATTTATTTGCCAAAAGTAGAAAAAAAACACACAAAAATAAACAAGAAAGGTAATTACAATTAATAACTAATCAAAACTTTAAAAATAAAATTGAAGCAGGCGTAAATAAGGCATACAAATGAAATCAAAGTTTTTGAAATAACTTAGAAATTTTAGCATTTGTAAGGAAAAACTAAATCGCAACTTTGTTATTGCAATGTTAAAGAAAAAATACGTAAACAAATATTTCTAAATAGCATTAAACTCATTGAAAAGTTTATTTTCGAAGAAGAATAAAAACAAACGCCAAGAATAATTAATTAATAAAAGTAATCTTTGACTTTTCATAATTGATTGCTCAATATTAAAAATAAGTCAGTAATAAGGGAAGGCATCGTTTATTATGTTTAAAGTCAAGGTTTTAGAATGCCAACGCCGTTTTCCCTTCATACTGGGTAAATTAGATTAAATTCGGAGTTCTGCTTTAACTTTTCGCCTTTTTAAATTTTGTTTGTACGTTTTTACGTTATTTCGTTATTACATAAAAAGCCCACAAATTTTATAAACTTTACATGAGAAAAGTTAAATATAACTTTTTATTTTCGGAACGTCAAATTTTTTAACTTAATTTTGACGAAGAAAAACAATAAACATTATTTGTTCTTGGGCTTCTAAATCTACTAATAATTTATTGCAGAAGTTTCATAACTCTTTGACTTTAGAAAGGCACCGCTTAAATGTTTTTCAAGCAGATACCTTGTTTAAACAAATTCAATTTAGCACACATTCTATGCCTGTTTAAATTAATGATAACTTGCATAAATCTTAGAACAAACAGTAGTTTTTTACGGCGATAATCATTTTTTATTTTTGACCTCAAGCGACAACTGAAGGATTACGTCCTGCATCACAGGAAATAGGAAAAAACGTTCTCATTGCGTTTACACAATCGAAAGCGAGAGCTCTTATAAATTCAATAACTTTTCTGTTATAACCTCAAACCCCGAAGAGTGAAATTTAATAACTTCATAATTATTTTCGTTCGGATTAAGACGATTATAAAGATTTCTAACGTCTAATTACCAGTCATACAGTTAGTTTTTGTTAAGT
Organism: Melanotus villosus; assembly: GCA_963082815.1. NCBI lineage: Eukaryota > Metazoa > Arthropoda > Insecta > Coleoptera > Elateridae > Melanotus > Melanotus villosus. The sequence goes on along the minus strand of OY720423.1, from coordinate 9,408,610 downwards.
GATCGACAAATTTCTCTTTCACTGCAGATATGCCCCTACAAAGAGATAAAGTAGAAATCGATTTAAGCATCTGCATGATTAGAAATTTTCTTAGTTACTCACATAAAAATAAAAATTTACAATCTTACGTACATTTATGCACATGGCATATTAATGCCCGGTAAACGAATGCTAGTACCGTTTACTTTTATTAATATAAACTGCTAATTGGTTCGAATTAGATATTCCAGAAAAATCAGCCCATATTTAAATTGCGTAAGTAATAATTAGTATTCTTATCGTTATAAGTATTTACAGCTATAAACGCTAAGGTATTCAAGGACTGCAGACAGAAATCAACTAAGAGGTGGAGTTTATCTTAAAATTATTGGATAAAGAAAATTTAACGATTTAATTGACAACTAAACGTCATGTCTAACAATAATCGATTACTTATCAATAATACAAATTTAGAGCGGGCGTAATCAGATTAATTAAGGTAAATTGGACTAAAACAAAGTAGGTCGTTGAAACTTTCAAGAATTAAAAATTCGCGTGTTAAATTATCCTATTTTACAGTTGCCATAAAAGATTTTACAACACGCTTTTACCTGAGGGTAGTGCTAATTTAATGCCTTAAACTTTTAAAACAATTAATTTTATAAACCTTATTACTTTGAAATCAATTCATGCGCAACTTTTTTATTTACTAACTGCTTCAAATTTACTAAAAACCATTACTGAATATAAGAAACTATTTGCTAGAATTTTAACGCATTCGGAAAGCCTTCATCCTTAGGAATGACTTGTGTGAACAATCACATCAATCTATTAGAAGATTTAAGCAAAGAGTGATTAATTTTCAGTATTTATTTTGTTTTCTTAATGGGAGGAGGTTTCAAACTTTACAATTTCCATTAGAACTGTAAACACGAATCTACTCTTCTGTCCACCTTAAAATATCCCTAAATATAAGGAAACTTCCTAAAAGTGGCAATACTAACACAATGCAAATATCTTCCTGTTTCAGAAAGAGGTTTAACAGTAGACGAGCTGCAAGAAGACACAGACTTCCTTCAAAACTCTATCATAAAATCCTATGAACAGGCATGCCCAGTGGAAAAAGCCTCAACACGCCGTACCAGACAACTTGAAAAGCTAAAATCCACCTTGGGCACACTATTCAATAAGGCAAAAATGACTAGAAATATAGTCGACTGGAAGACGTGTAAACACCACCAAAGACTATACAAAAAAGCAATAAGGAAAAGATAAAGGGACACATGGAAATCCTTTTATATACAATTGAGGCCACCAGAGTGTTTTCAACTAACTAATCTAAAACGTGGGGATGGTACTTTTACCGCCAACGTTGAGGAAACGGCAGTTCTCATGAAGACGCTTTTCCCTGGTAGGATCATTAACCCTATACCCACGTGAGCAGAGACACCCAATACGATGGTAGTAGAGGAGGATTGGGAGCTTGCCAACCAAATAAAGCGTTTTTCAATAGTCACGCTCGATCTTTGGCAACTGTGCACGACCAAGCCGAGAGTGACGCAGCTGTAATATTTAAGAGGCGTTCAGTTAGTCTTGACATTTAACCATGGAACGGCTATATGATTCAACAACGCGTGGAAATTGATAAAATTTATCATCAAAATCAGTGCTCTGTTCGCCAAACATTCCGTGCGCTGCGCCGAATTTATGATCTCCACGGCCGTCTTGCAGAGTCAACAACTCGCCGTCTAATGAATAAGTTGGAAACAACAGGGTCGTTGGTAGACAGTTGGTAGACGTTGGTACAGTGGGTGTTCACTGAATTAGGAACTTTTTAATTTATAACAGTACATGCATTTTAACACCAAACCAAATAACGCAGAATTGGTATATGGTTATTAAATAGTTATTTTAACATTTAGGTAATAATATAAACATTTTAGTATTTAGCCCAACTGCCTTTAAAGGCAATAACTGCGGCGATACGCCTAGGCGTGCTCTTTATGTAGTCTGCCTATTCATTCCTGAATATCGCTGTTAAACTTCCACACTTCATTGATTTGTTTTATAAGGGCTACCTGGTAGTAACAAGCTCACAACTGATCAAATTCTTCAGTTTCTTCCAAACATTCTTGATTGGATTCATATCTGAGCTACTGCCCGGCCAATCGAGAACCTGAACATTTTGTTCAGCAAGATGTTTAATCATAACCTTAGTAGTGTGGCAAGGGGCCCAATCTTGTAAGAAAATACCATCAATATTAGGAAATCACTCTTTCATTTGAGGTATTCCTATAACGTTTATCCAGACATTGTGCTTTGCGCACAGTGCCTTGAACAAAATTCCTAATTCGCTGACCACCCACTGTAAGATCGATTGAAAATATTGCTGCCATCCGGGACAGTGTGCGAGGTGGCGACATCAACTGGCCACCCAGATCCTACGTGAAATTTCTGGTCTATGCCGTCAAACCACAGACGATTGCCGCCCTAAAGGCTAACATCAGTCGCGTCATTGGTAAAATTGGACCACTTTTATGCGAGAATGTAATCGAAAATTGGATATCCAGGATTCGAGGCACCCAACGGAGCCGCGGAGGCAATTTGCTAATATAATTTTTGAAACATAATGTCATCGAATATGCTTCAAAATAAAAATAAAAGTATGGCGATATCACTACACAACTTGTTTTATTTAATTTCAAAGATTGAGCGCTGAAAATTAAAACCCCTTTACCAGGGAAAGAAAAAATAATCTGGGCGATCAAAATCCCTTCAAATCACAGGATTGGATGGCATCTTTCCAGCTCTCCTGCAGTGGGACCTGGAAATGATGCTACTTTGCTTGAAACGCATTCTTAAGGGCTGTATTGTTCTTAGATACATCCCTAAGCGTTGAAGGGAAGTAAAAGTAGTATTTATACCAAAACAGGTTGAAGGGATTATTCCCTTGCCAAATCCTATCGCCCAATCAGCCTCACATCGTTCCTTCTAAAGGCTTAGGAGAGATGTGTGATAGGTTTATAAAGGATGGAGCCCTTGTTAGCAAGTCGCTGCACCCTTATTCAACATGCCTACCTTCCAAGTAAATCTACAGAATCTGTAATTGGATGTATTGAGAGAGTTTACCGTTGGGGTATTCATTAATATAGAAGGCGCGTTTGATAAAACCACCTTCAATAGCATTGAACAAGCCCTACGTAAATATGGGGTAAATCTCATTTTCCGTCGAGAGTAGAGTATATAATTTCTTGGGCATAGAGCTGTACATATGAATATTGGGAGTATCTCTATAAGCTGTCCTCAGGGGGGAAGGGGGGCGTTATGCAGATGATATAACCATCCTGCTCAAGGGAAGGTATTATTATTTATTTATCGTATGGCATTTGAGGGGATCAAAGCCACATTTTTAACCGAAGGTATGAACAACTGCTATGCAACTTAATGCAGCACTTTGACTAACTGAAAGCTGGTATACAGAACACTTGTTGTCTATAATCCGGTAAAAACCTACATGATTTTGTTCACCAAAAAGAGGAAATTTGAGATACATAGAGTACCAAAGCTTTTTCAACTAGCCTTTTCAGATTAAATCAAGTATTCGGGTGTTATATTTGACAAGAAACTGAACTGGAACAGCCATGTAAAGACAAAGATGGGGAAGACATACATGGTATTCTGCCATTGGAGACCTTCACTGAAAGCTGTTTTATGACTGTTCACTACCGTAGTTAGATCCATGTTGACCTATGGTGCATTGGTATGGTGGCCCAGAATCAAACAAACCAAAACATCAAGTGAACTCACACACGTAGTACAGAGATTGCCATGTTTACGTGATACCGGTGCAACGAAAGCCACTCCCACTACAGCTCTAGAGACTGTTCTGGGCCTCCCTCCACTGAATATCTATGTGGAGGAGATGGCATTGGGAGCAGCCCTAATCTGCAGGCGAGAGGGTTGTGGAATGATAAGGGTATTTGGGAACAACATCATCTTACCCTAAAGGATGCTGTCTCCAAATATAATATATCCACCTACACTGATGGATCTAAAACCTCTTAAACCTCCATATAAGTATAGCACTAGGCCAACTTATTACCGTTTTTCAAGCGAAGGTTATTCATTATGCAAGGTGCAAATGAAATTCTAGAACGAAAAATTTAGAATAAAACCATCAGAATAGCTAGTGACAGTAAAGCAGCACTGATGGCTCTAAATGATTTTACAATAACGTCAGGAATAGCCACAACACACTGGAGCTAGCTGCCAGAAACAACGTCCTATAGTCTAAGTAAGTTTTAAATGGCGGTTGAACGGGTTTTTGTTTCCTCGCCCTATGCAGTTTCAGATTTAGTTACAACAAGATATAACGCATGGCAAATTTCACGAGTCAGAGCAAGACACAGATATGCGTTATATCTTGTTGTAACTAAATCTGAAACTGCATAGGGCGAGGAAACAGAAACCCGTTCAACCGCCATTTAAAACTTACTTAGATTATACAACTTATACGGGTTAAATGACACGTAGGATTATATAGAAATGAGTAGGCTCATGAATTGGCCAGACGTGGTTCAACGCAACCCTTTTGGAGCTCTGAACCATCCCTGACTCTGCTCCATACAATAATAAAACAAAAAAGCCACAGTTGCCACTACAGATGAGTTAACTTGGATAAATGTCATCAAGCGAGGATGGCTATACTAGCCCCTCGTCTAAATTATGTATGCAGTTACCAAAAATGGTATACTTTCAAGATACTGCAAACTGAAGAAACATATGTACCGATTAAAGGTAACTAACAGCCCAACCTGTAGAGGTTGTAATTAGGAGGAATAAACGGCAGAATATATTCATTAGAGGTGCCATGTTGGAAGAGTTCTGGCCTGATATGGCAGAAATACGTAGCACACCTTTGGTTAGCATCCTCTGTTTTGCTGAGAGGACTGGATGGCTTGAGGAAGACCACCAACGCTGTGTGCATGATTTATTGAGGGTAGTACAGCGGGCCCACTTTGAGGCCTAAATGCACACCAAATCTGACTTTTTACTGACTTTCTTACCTTTGTAATAATTTTTAAAATGCGGATAATAGCCTCTCGAAAATAAATCTGATTCAGCAGTCGATAAACGATACACCAAGAAGCTTCAAAGATCTTATGTTAAATGTTAAATGTGTCAGTTTAAAATACATACTTACAAAGAATATCGTTAAGTGCGAACAGATCGAAGTGAGCTTACCTGGAAAACAAAAGAAATAATCGTGAGCTTGCAGTTTTATAAATAGATAGCTAAAAATATCACAACAAGAAATAAGAAAATTTATTTTTAGATATGTCTATATAATCGGTTATACATTTATTGCCGGAACAGCATAGATAAACTGAATAGGAAAGTCGAGTTTTGGCGTTAATTTTCAGGGAAAAACTCGAATTTAATAAACATATTTAATCCAGTTTACTAATTTCTTGCAATACTTTTTGTTTATAGCCACTAAAAATTACTTTTGTAGACAACAAAAGATCATAGTTTCACAATTTTTTGCTGCTGATCAAGTATGCGTAATTGCGCAATCAATCGATACTGTTCAGCAAAAGGTTTAACAAAAAACTAAAAAACTTATTCAAAACTTAACAATTTACAAAAAACAGTTCCTAGACATATAAATATTTCGGAAAATAACACAAACAGTACGCCTTTAACTCTTATGCTAAACGCAATCTGTTGACTACGTATATCTGAAGAGCAGCAACCACTACGAAACCGTGGACTTATACTGCTCGAAAGTAATTGTCGAACTTGTTTCTTTTTGTTTATCTTGCTGATTGTGACAGTCAAAGTTCACATGGACCAAGTAAATATTTAATTTGGAACTTGAATTGCAATCCCATTTATAAAGACTGTTTTCAAAGCTCAGTAAAAAGCTTTAATGATTGAAGCTTATTTTCGCTCTAGATTTTTGTAAACATTTTTCCTGACAATTTGAATCTAACAATTATATAGGCGATATGATGTGCTTGTCAAAGTCTACTTAATAAAAAATGGAAATATGACTCTTACAGCAAATTAAAAAGCATAACCTTCTTCATATTTACCGTTATTTGTATTTTAACACCGATAACCTTTTAAATAACGAACTCGGTCGGATTTTAAACTGATTGTTATGTTTATTGCCCACAATCCCCTGTTTGGAATGCGAAACACTCTCACTGATCTCCTTAACTGTAAATATCGATTGAACTTTAAGAACAACCGACTTCCTCTCTAATAATCCGATCAAAATTATTAATGGATACTTTTCCTCCATTAATAAACAAAAACAGTCCAGTTTTGACAGATTATTTCCTTTATTTCCAGTAGTAAAAATTGCAGAGCTTATACATAACGATTCACTTTGTGTTATTAAAAACATCAAGCTATGTTACTAGTTAATAATTACAGAGCAAAAGTAATGGCCGTAGAGCATATTTAGACCTTCAAATGCTGCTTAAAAAATAAGGTAAAAGGTAAAGGTATCGGCACTTACACTCCGCGTGGGAGTATGGTCGGCAACTTGGAGGGTTAAGGCCACCTAAAGTCGCTTTCATTCCCTACGTACGTCGTCGACAACGTTTACCTATAATGTGTTTCGGTTCCCAGTTACTTACAGTGACTAGGTAGGCCACCTTCCGGGCCCCCGACGCGGGTTTGCCCCAGACACCCTCCGCACAGTAGTCGAATAGATTGTAGAAATTAATAATTGTTCAAAACACAAAATGATGTAAAAGTTCCAAAAACAACTTTAGTCTTTACTTCTATAATAGTTCAAATTTACGATCAAATTTAATTTGAGCCACCCTGTTTATATCCACACTGGTGCAGTAATATTGTAGTAACCGAAATTAATCAAAACATGAAAAAGAATAAAAGGAAAACTTTTACACATTTTAAAAATGTTTTAGTGTTAGTGTTAAATAGGAATGTTATAAATAAATAAAATAAAACACAAGTACGAGTAACTTCTGGTACGCAGCAGAAATAATCTTCACAGGGGTAAATCATAACACATATTTAAACTAAATTCAACAGCAAATTAATAGTAATTTTTAAAACAGCCACATAAAATATGCAAATCTGGAAAAGTGAGATAATTTAATTACAAAAAAAAAGAACAGTCTGGCCTGCTAAGAGCGCAGGAAAAATTATATGCTAGCATTCAGAAAATATACCTTCCTAAATAATTTTTATGAAGTAATAAATCTCCTCGGTTTTTCCCTACTTCAGTGATAAATACAGATGTAATGAGAATGAAAAGGTCTTATATTTCATAACCACGAAACCTTTTTTCGTTTCTAACTCGTCTAAAACGTATTTTGATAATATGTAATTAAATTTAAATATTGGTAATTTGGCGAATGTGTTGAATTAATGTAAATAAGAAACGGACATAACTGTATTGATAATTAACCATTAATTAACAAGTTTAAATTTGCTGTTCACAACATTTTCTTTTAAAATAAGTGTTGATTAGTCCACAATTTTACAACCAAATTTTGGTATAAAATAATAGTTCAATTTTGTAAATAAAATGAATAATTTTAAAATAAATGTATTGTGATATTTGCCATTGTTTATAAGATATGGTCACTTTACTAAAATAAACAATCGGTGGCTCTTCCTAACATAATAATCAAAGAGTAAACAAAATAGAGATGTAAGTACTATTCTCATCTCATGCATAAATTTGAAGTCGTGTTCAATTGACATGACAATGTTGTGTATCTCTGTTCTACACATTAAAGCTATACCGTTTTATCTTTATTTTAAACGAAACTTTAGTTAAAAATCTTTAAGAATGAAGTGTCTTTTTTAGATAGAAATTTCAAGCAGAAAACTTTGCTTGTCTTCCAGGATTTTTTGTTTTATTTACTATGAAATTTGTAATTTTAAAGCTCGGTAGGAACTGCAGCTTTAAAATTTTCATAAAAAATTTAAATTAACTAAAAATTAATTTCAGGAAGGAAACTTGACTTTTTCAGTACTCTTTTTAGTTTTAAAAGTAAATTTGAATAGATTAACGCGTTTAAACAATTTTTAGAAGTTTTAAAACTGTTGACGAGTTTTCTGAAACATAGGTTAAGTTTTTCACGTGAAATATTCGAAAGTTACCTGAAAAAATAGGAAAATTCAAGCGAATTTTCAGTAGTAGAACGATTAAGTTCTTGATTAAGACAAATTATTAATATTTCAATTCAAAAACCATGTTTGGGAAATTTCAGGAGATTCCTAAAACTGAGTTTTTTCAGACTGAATATTGAATAGGGGCATTTAAATGTAAAATATTTCAAATGGTTATTTATATAGATACATATTTCGGCAACTAGACGATCAGTAAAAAACTTCCTTTACAAAACTGACTGAAATTAATCTGTGAAAATGTTTTTTTCATCAAATTACAAAAGTAAAGTAAAGGCTGAAACAGAACTCTTGGAGATGAAGATGCTATTCACGAAATTAGTAGAGAAAGTCAACTAAACTTACATGCGTTCTGTTTAATAATATAAGTCGGAACTTAATACTTACTATATAGGCTCGAGATCTTTATTGAAAAATAAAAATACTGGCAAAGGAATTCAGCTGTTTTGGTTCAAAAGAATTAAAGTCGCAATGTTCTCCATAAATATGTTCGACTAGCTTGATTTTTAACTATGTTAAATCTAAAATAAGCCATGTGCTCTTTATTTATTAGTCTAATAACAAAACTACAGTATTTTACATCTAGCATTTGGGTTGTGACGTCCGCCCAAAAACCGTATGGGTAGACACGCGTTCGTGCACAGTAGGTAATGAAAACCTAGTTTAGAAAGAGATGAAGAATAGTTGGATTGGATGTATAAAAAGTTAATGACAATAAATTACTACCATACCTATAAAAATTCTAATTGATGAAACATAAAGGTTAATAAGGTTATCCAGTATGCGTCCTGCTAAAGCTTCAGGTTAAAACTAGCACAAGGGCGTAGTATAATTTAAACGATTTGATTGATTTTTAGTAAATATTAAGCAAAGTAATTATTTTTAAAGAACAACAACGATTAGAGTTGAAATTAAACACCCAAACAAAACAAATGTTTACATTCTTTTAAGTAACAATACTTTTATTTATCTCTACTACACTGATCAAACATTTAATGAGTACGTAATTTTAAATGTTGTTATCAAGCGTTTCAACATTAGTGCGTCAATATAAAGAGGCAAGTGAAAACACGAAATGTGTGTCACGATTTTTGTTTTCACGTGTATGGTTGTGTGCCTGGCGTTCCTATCGTGACTAGGAATTTGTACGCCGTTTTATGGTTCTTTCTTTTGCTTTCCACGAATCCTTCTATCTAACATCAATAATTATAATTAGGTACCGAGATGAAAATTTTCTACATTCATTGAAACTCCAAGTTCAATTCTCGAAACATTCAAAAACCAATAAGAAAACTTTTTAGCAGAGAAAAGTTTTCCTTTTACTAAAAAAATAAATTAAGGTGTCACTCTTCGTCGCAAAAAGCACACAAAGTTTGAGTTTCGGTTAAAAATTGAAATCAAAATGTCATTTTTATTTTGCCTGCAAGCTGAGTGGTTGAGTTCCATTTTAAACGAACTTGTAAAAATTCCCCTTCTTTGTTGTTTTTAATTATAAGCTTGATATAAAAGAACTCTGACGTTAAACTTTAACCGACTTTAATTGATGGAAATTCGAGCTTAAAATAGGCTGTTTTAATTGCAATTCTGTCACGGTGTGTAAATAGTGGTAATTATATCTTTTATACTTTTGTAACACAATTATGAGGCGCCTTTTAATTATCTGTGATTAAAAAACTAAAAAGAAGAATCTGAGAATGTAAAGGGCAATACAGTAAGGAAAAAATCAGAGGCACGAAAAGAAGCAACAGGCAAAATAAATACTAAATACGCCACCTTTGGATGTTTTAAATTCTGAAAGACGAAATTTAAATCCGAACGCTTATGAACGCAAAAACAATTTAGAAAGCTCATTCCAGGCATTCTAAATTATAAATTAAGGCTTTCAAACAAAAAAATACTAAAACTTTGATCATGTTTCTAATTCAATCGACGCCTGAAAATAAAAACCGGTTAAAAGGGTCAAGCCAGGCTTTAAATTTTAAAATACGAGCTTGTTTTGTTTTATTAAAAGGGAAAATTGAAAATAGACTCTTGACCTCTAGTAATGAACGTAAATAAAAAATATACAAACGCACGAACGAATTTATATCAGCATAAAAACAAACGAAAATTTATGGTTTTAATTCAGTGGATAATTATCGCAAATTCGGCAAGTTCTTGCTTCTTCTTTTTAAAATGGCCTGCCTTTATATAGCGTTGCCGTAACCTACAGACCGGTCACCTACAGCTACGTGAGCTCCGAACCATTTCTACTCTAGAAAAGACTTACTAGGCAGAATACCTCGGTGGTTTGCCATTGCCTTCCGAGTGGAGTGGTCGGGTGTCTTCGGTATATGTGGCCCTGGGAATTGAACCCGAGCCAGTCTTAATCTCAATGGTCAAACGCATGCTGAACCAACTGAGCCACGATCGCGACCAAATTCTTGCAAGATAATAAAATAGTACGTCATAATTGCCAGATGAGCCACTGATGAGCAAAGTAAACAATTCAAAACATGGCATAGTCTGGGATATGCAAGATAGACTTGAGAACCTGAACATATCTGCATGTCGGCGCACACACACCAAGACATGAATATTAAACTGAAGCGCCTGATGGAAGAAGCAGCCAAACAATAGGCTTGTATGCTACAACCAAATTATAGAAGAGGTCGAAAGTTTTACATAATTCGACAGTTCGTAACCAAAGATGGGGGCTCCTTCACGGACGTGAAAAGTAAGAGGAACTTTTGGTATCCTCACCAAGATATGGAACTCACCACAATACTCTACCAACACGGAACTGCACCTGTTCAATACCCACCTGAAGTCCTACTCTACTACTGAGAAGAATATTAAACATATACTGGTCCGACACAATCAGTAATGTTGAGCTGTGGACCAAAACTAGGGAAGAGAAAATGGAAACGCAAATAAGTGGAACTCGATGGGACACGCGAAGAAAGTCCTCGAATGGAACCCGCAGAGGGAGCCCAAAAACAACTTAAAAACGATCATTAATAAAAGAAGCAAAGGCCGTGGGAGCTTCCTGGGGTGAAAATAAAACGTTAGCCAACAACAGGACCAGGTGGCAGCACTTTGTCGAGGGCCTACGCCCCCTAGAGGAACAAAAGGAACTTGTACATATTCTCCAATAATTCTAACAATTATAGTAAAGAAAAGTGCTGTAACACTTGTTAACAAATACAGGAACTGAATGACCTTAGCTGTCATCTAAATCTAAATGTAAGTTTAAAAACACCTGCAGAACTTGAAGAGCCCACTAATCACCTAATTAATATCATTCAACAAGCAGGATGGAATTCCACGCCCTTACCTCGCCACAAAGAACATAACATTCCACTGCAAATAAAACAAGAAATCGCTGAAAAACACAAAGCAAGAACTACTTGGCAACGCACTCGTAATATAGTACGAAGAGACATATAATTGTTTAGTTAGTAAATTACAGGACCTAAGCAATAAATAAATCAGACAATGTCTAACAAATCTTTCAGCAAAAGATTAATCTATCTGGAAAGCCACCATAGGTTTGAAAAGGTTCAATACCTAATGGAACAAGCAACTGGGCCAGATCAGAGATAGAAAGGCCGAAGTATTCACACAACACCTTATTAAAGTTTGCAAAATCACATATTGACGAAATGTATGATAAAATTGATGAATACCTCGATGCTCCATGTCAACTGTCATTGCTTATTCGTGCTTTCTCTCCTAATGAGATAAAAAATTAAATTAAACGGGGGGATCTGCTCCATGTCAATTGATGATGATGATAATGACGTCTAAAAAATCGTAAAGCTCCTGGTGTTTAGTGGTGTCTAGTTCCTGCAGAAATACTAAGAGCCTTGTCCAAGAAAACAATAACAACGTTAACAATAATGTTCAATTCTGTTCTGTCATTAGGGTACTGGCCCACTCAGATCATTATGGTTTTGAAACCTGGTAAACCGCCTAATAACATTAAATACTTCATATAACTAGACTCTTTAGCCTTCTTCCAATCATTTCCAGATTATTAGAAAAACTGATATTAATAAGAATTCAAGAAGACACTGCTTCAAGAGAGGCATGCACATTCCACTATTTAGCAGTGTCATCGTATTACTGACATTATAAATAAATCCTTCGAAGATAAACAATATTGTTCTGTTGTATTTTTGGATACTAACTAAACAAGCTTTTGACGGAGTATGGCACAAAGGTCTCTTATTTAAAATTAAACTGTCATTTCCATATTGATATTATCTATTAATCAAACCCTACTTGTGTAGACATTACTTTCAAGTTAAAATTGGCAACGAAGCTTCATGTTTCCGTCAAATTAACGCCGGAGTCCCACAGAACAGTGTCTTGGATCCTATAGCCAATGGCACAGTAATGCATGTATGTAATAGCTCTCCAGATGTTCTTCTTCTTCTTTTTCAGCAACTCTCTACTGTCCATTGTCGGACAAAATCTCCCTCTGAATTATCCATTCGTTCCTAATTCTTGCTTGTTCCATCCATCTCGATCCTATCATCTTTATCATGTCGTCCATCCATCTAGTCTGTTGGCGACCGATAGATCTTTTGCCAGTACATGGCTTCCATTCTAGAATTCGTTTTGCCCATGTACCATTACCCATCCTAGCCACATGCCCTGTCCGGTTCCATTTAAATTTTGCGCTGTTTCGGCTATGTCTGTCATCTTTGTACGCCTGTGAATCTTTTCGTACCTAACCTTGTCTCTGATCGAAATATCCAACACTGCTCTTTCCATGGCACGTTGGATTGTTCTGAGCTTATTTATTATCCCTTTTTTAGTGCCCAGATTTCTGCCCGTACAATATTACTGGTAATACACACTGATTAAATCTTTCAGGTATGTTTAGATGTTTTGGTTTCTGAGAACATAAGTTAGCTTCCCGAAGGCAGTACTTCAGTTGATAATCCAATGAAAGTTTGAGGGTAAGAGGGATCTCCGAAGACGTAGAATTTCATGGAAGCGAAACTTACGGCAATGGACAGGGAAAATTATTTAGAGCTGTTGCAAAGAGAATTACATGGGCCAGAATGGTCGCCGACTCCCATGAGGATATGGCACTTATAGAAGAAGAAGAAGAAGAAGGCAATTCAACCCAATCTTATTCTTCTTTTTATATCGGCCCATTGATTTTCTTTACTGGACTTTATGCACTTCCCTAGATATACATATCCGTTTATTTTCTTTCTTGCTGTGCCATCGATTGTTATCCAGATGTCGCAACCCATAAATTACAATACATCTAGATATCATTTCTTAATGGATGCAAAAATTAAAAATTAAAGTGAATGAAAACAGGTCCGTCCACGTCACGTTCACTTTGAAAAAACAGCAGTGTCCAACCGTTATCCTGCATAATATTCCAGTGATCCAGTCAGACACAATTCGATATCTGAGTATGCATTTAGACAAAGAACTTAAGTGGAAAAAGCACATAATGAAAAATAGAATGGATGAGCCAACTATGGGCTACGAAAGTTAATCAAAATGATTAGCCGCTTAAGTTGGTGGGGCTGCTTGTGCATTCTTGGGAGCTTTCTTCTTTGTCCATATCTCTTTCATTCGTTGACTTTGTCGTTGTTGAGCTTCTTCTGATCTTTTTCGTCTTCGCCCTTTCTTAAACATGATTTTTGGATCTTCTTGTATCACTTTTAGGAAAGCTTTTCTGTCATATTTTTGTGTTTCAGGGAATGTTGAAAGTTTCAAGATTTGTTTGACCTATTTTTTTACGCCAGTTGGCTTTGTGGATGATGCTGGTTAGTCTTAATTCTTCCATCCTTTCTAGGTGTCCATAAAAACTGAGACGTCTTGATGTCCATTAGTTGGAATTATTATTATTAGTATTAAAGTCGAAGACGTAAGATAATTTGGAGATAACTTAATTTTATGCCTTTTTTAGGAAATTTCCTAGAAATAACGTTTCGACCTACGTCATAAAAAAATACAATATAAAGATATATCAAGATTAGTTTCATAAAGTAAAGAAAGGAATAAACGTTTTCCCTTGCAAACAAACTTTTTCGCGTTAAATTAACTTAATAGAAAGATTTATCGGTTTCCAAATTTAGTATTTTAAGAATTTATAAGTGGATGACGCACGAGGTTTTAAATTTTCACATAGGAGTACTATGTTTCAGTTTGATTTCCTGAAAATATGTCATCCTTTACACACAATGCTATGAAAAATCAATCAGTCTTTTTCTGTCACAACTCTGTTACACGCAAGTGTAACCCCAAATCAAAATCAAATACCGTATTTTTCCACTGTATCCCTTTATATTGCAAAGAGTCACGAAAAGGGTCACATTCAAACCAAAATTTACATAAGTTCTTATCATTTGTAACCTTCGTTTCTCTTTACATTGAATGAATTCATTAATAAAGTTATTCAACTTGGGGCCAAAGGAAAAAATTCTCGACTAACCAAAATATGAAACCAATCAATATTAACCTTCTGCTTGCGTTTTCTCCCGGTTTGTTTGCAATAAATTATCATAAAATATTTTAATTTTCGGATTAAATTTCTGAATAATATGCTCGGAACAAAAATCGATTTTCAGTGGGATTCGTGTCAGCTGTTCGTTCCATTCAAGCTTTAGCATATTGTGCAGAAAGTGAATTCTTAAAAAAGCAGGGTTCCAACAAATACATCGTTGATATTCAGTATATGATTGATTTTATAAAGCTAAGTATACATTTAATATTTCTTAAAAGAATGGCAAATCTTTTAGAGTATATACTCGTATACCCGCCACAACAAACCTTTAAAAAATATTTTGTCTTAACTTACATGCAAAGAATGTCGAACTTTCTGAAGTATTACTATTAAAACTTCCAGTATTTTTTAATTATTAAAATGAGTTTATAAAGAATACTTTAACAATCGCTGCTCGAAATTCAAGGTACTTGGAATTGTTACAGTTAATTTTAATTAACTACATAAAGGGCTTTCACGAGCGCTTTGAACATGTTCAATTATGTATATTATTTCAATAACTTAAGAAAAATAAATAGCGATAAATGAGTTCCGATTGTATTGACGTCTAAGGGCTTAAACTTAACTGAAGTATAAAAACTCAGGAAACTAACCCTCGGGTGACTAGATCCAAATCACTAAAGGGATTTTCATCGCTTACAAAAGTTAAACGTTGGGCAGCAAAGTCCAAGTTTAACTCCTTCTAGTAATTTAGTGGAAAATATATTTCCAGCAATTCTTTCTTAGGCAAGTTTGTACTTTGATAAGGAAAATATTTTAGGTTTTTATGTCGACTAACTTCAACAAGACACGTCTCACCGAGGACGACAACCTAATTGTCGAAAACGTAATAGCTCTTAAAAGCCATCGAGGTTTCCCTCGGTTTTTAATTTTTCCATTTCAAAGTGAGTACTTTGGTCTGTGTGCGTGTTATTATCACTTCGAAATAGAGTCTGCTGCTTAAGTACACCCCAAAATAAATTTCTCTAACATTTTTTCAGCAACTGTCCTGATTGAGTCGAGCAATTTTCTTAAACAGTGAAGCGTATGTTCCATCACCGTCCCACCTGTTCTTTGCGTTCTATTCAAACCTTTTTTTACAAACTAAAACGATTATCGTTTACCTTTACACCGACCCAACCTTCGTCTGATAGGCAAACGGACCAACGTTGAACCTAACTACCTAACCTAAGCAAGTAAATCATGTCCCCCTTTAAAATCGATTTCAATTCTTGCTGATGCAAACATTTTTTGAAATCATTGAAATATGGTCTAACATGGCGTTTTAGTGCAGATAAAGCAACTAAACTTCATAAGTCATATCTACATCTACGTTGAACTATCTCGTAGTCAAAGGAGATAGTTCAACGATTGTTCTCTCTTGCCATCGCTTATAATATGCTTTTTGTATAAAGCTAGTTAAGTTAATAGAATGTCATAGCATAATATTCTAGGCAACATACAATTATATGATTTTTTTAAAACTTCTTTATTGAGTATTTCCCCACCAGTTTGCTAAAATAAAAGTTAAACGAATAACTTATTAACACTGTGAATGTACCGTTTTGGAGACAAATCTAGCTCCGTTTTCAAACGAATTAAATAGGCTTAAACAAATACTTTTATCAAAGATAGTAGTTATTGATGATCCACCAAAGGACCAAAGTTCTACCAAAACCATAATTTAAAAGGAAAAATCATGCTCCGGAACCGTTCAGGCCTTAGTAGCGCTAATATAATCTTATATAAATTAAAAATATATATCGAAAATGTCGATATCGATATAGGGAATCCATCGACTCAGCGTTTAAATTGCCATGTCGATTAACAAATGTATCTAATCGAATCTAATATCTAATGATTCAATACGTGAAATAATTTGATATACTGATTCATCAAATACTCTACATATCGATGATAAACCCTTGCAGTCCGATAATTTGCATACGAGATATGAATTTTATGTAACTATTTCATAAACAAAAAAATCTTAAAAAAATTATTTAATCGGAGGATCACCAATAATTTAATCGGTACATGGATATAGCGATATTCCGATACATAAATTTTCACTTATGCCAGGGCAAATAAACCCTCCTCTAGTTCAAGATGACAAGATTAAAGTTTTCTCTCGTTGTTAACCAATGACAAGCTATAAGCTAAGTGATGCAGACTGTAGTCAACAAGTGGGTTTGCTTATTTTATTGACAAGTTCGCAGAGAAATTCTATGTTAGAGGAGGCATGGGACATACATTAATAGATAAACAAAGCTGAAATAATTGTATGATCTTCTAAAACACCTAAAATATGATAATTGTAGGATATTTAATGAAAATTCACAAAAATCTGTAGAAACAAAATAAATACCAGTCTTTCATATTTAACTTACAGGTAAATAAAGTAAGTGTTAACTATCAAACAATGAATAAACCTTGTTTCTTTGCATCTTGGTATATTGGACACTAGCTGGACAAAGGGAAAAAGTAGACAACAAAATAGATTCAAAACAAATAGTATGGTATGGAGACTATTTTGAAGACTCGAAGGATTATAGGCTGATGATGCAAGAACAAGAAAATCAGTAGTAGTCAGATTATACTTTTTTATCGGCTATCATCATCGATGAACATACCATAAATGCGTGGAGAAAAACTATACAAAGAAGAAGAAGAAGAAGAAAATTGCTAGTTGCCATGATCAGAAGTTCTTATTTTGGATATGTTGACATATAGAGCGATTACATCGTTTATGAAGGGATTCGGAGATCGGATTAAATACAAACCGAGATGCATCTGCTATCAAGCGTTTTGTATCGAAAAGTTTGAAATGTTTTTGTGTTGGGCGGTTTGCTGCAGTCCCAGAACTCAATTTTATATGTCCAAATCTGTTTTAGGGTGGTTTTTAATATTACTAACTTGTTTTCTAGGGATAGTTGTGAATCTCTATCAAGTAACTAGGACTTTCAAGTTTAATTGAGTTTTTCTTGGTCTTAATGTAGTCCTTCCATGTAAGCTTTTAGTCCAAGTGAAGTCCAAGATACTTGCTATGTCATCAGCAAATGTGGCCATTGTAGTATCGTTTGTGACAGGTATATTCGCTATAAAAATCAAGTGAAGAGGAATGGTCCGACGATACAACCCTGATATACGTCGAACTTGATATGGTGATACTTCGAAGTATCATGGTATGATTTTAGTATTAGGTATATTTGATTGGGCAGATGCATCTTGCTTTTAAATTAATAGCCCTTCATACCATACCATACCATATCTTTGTGGTCGTGACACAAGCTCATGATTCTGAAATTATATTTCATAGCAACATTTTTTCCATTCTACACCTTTTCAACTTTAAAATTCTCATTTTAATGTGATTAATATAATGTTTTGTTTATTAATTATTAATTTGGACTTGTGTTCATCAGATGACGCAGATGAAGCGCTGCTTCACCTATATTTTTCGGTTAAATGTTTTTTTTTTACTTCAAAATTCGAAATCATTTTAATTTTTTCATTTTCTTTAATTCAGTTGATATAGAAAAGGTTATGCCGCTCCGCAGTACATACTGCAGACCACAAACGTTCAACTGAAGCAGGTTCGCTTATACAGGAACACTGCGTCAATTTTCGTATGTTTGCATATGATCCGTTGATGGCAACGGCAAGCTTGCAAATGAATTTGTACGGAGAAGTGAAACGGATTCAAGACCTGCGTCAATCGCAACCTGCCCTCTGGTTTTCGTGTTACATACAGTGGCTCCCATCCGTATTCGTACAGCGCCGCGCGTTTGGTTCAAATGAAAATTCAGATACATTGAACAATTTTTTGTCAATACTTTTAATAAATCATTTATTTAACAATTATCAATAGTAGTGCCAAGATTACTTCTATTCTAAACAATAAAATATTGGAAAGACAGTGAAAATTTCTAAAGTCACAAGCCGCCACTAGTGTTCATATTAATGAATTGTTAACGTTAAATAATGCCAAGTTGGGGGAAGTTTGATTACTAATGCAAAATAAGTAGCTTAAGTAGGCCAAAGATTAAATAAAAAAATGACGTAAAGAAATTGACTGCAATAAACACTGAAGAAGAGAAAGCTGAATGAGGAAACTGAGCTATAAAGTGAAATAACCATTTATAACATATTTCTGCAAAAATTAATTCCATTAACAACTAAAGTCATAAAATATCGACATTGAAAATATATCTTTAAACAGTACTAAAAATGCGAAGCATAGAAAAGGCAGTAAAATAAACATCAGCCACAAAAAAGAAGATAATCGTAAAAAGACTTCAACATAAAAAATGTACCGACATAATGGGAAGTTTAAGCATAAAATTATGCGGACTATTGTTGTTCTTATTTTATGCAAACGGAAAGGATTATTTAGAAAAGAAAATGGGCGTTCTGAGACGTGCTACTGCATTACTTTTATATATGGTCGAATTCGTATCTTTTTACTTCGCCCTCAAACATTTATTTTATCTGAAGGGAAACTTGATAAACTTTCTGCTAATGAAAAAGAGAGTAGCGTTAAGAATGAGAAAGGCAAGGTCGTTGGGTATTAAATAAGTCTAATATTTAAATGTATTCACTATTCACTTGCAAGCAAGGTAACTTTTGAAATTAATTAACGTTGATTTTAAATACTGTGAGACTACGGAATGAATTGCAATGAGGGATTTTTATAAAACACATCGCATTAATAAGTCTTAAACTCTCATGTAATTTACAGGGAGCACTTCAGTTTTCTTTATAATTTATTTATTTTTGAAAGTTTTCTAAAACATTAAGCATCAAAAAGGCATAGATTTGGAAATGCTAATTTAGAAAGTTAATATAAAATTGTGTTAAATTATTTAAATGTAAACAATTTGCTTTTGTTAAAACTTTGAGGACAGGGGTCGTGGAATAATGATAACAAGACCCAAATAGTCATTTTTGAATGTTTAACTTTGAAGCAAAATTGCATAAGGGACGACCTTTCCTCTTCTAATAAATTTATCTTCCACTTATTTTCCATTTAAACCTTTGTTACTATAATTGTTTGCACAAAACATATTTGTCAAATACCTTGTTAGGAACTTTATTGGAAGGTGGAAAGTGAAAAGTATTAAACTGATAAAATCATTTTCGTCGTCTCAAGAAATAAAATTTTATAGGCAGAAATAAATTTATTTGTCCAACTAAATAGAAATTTGTGGTAAAACAACATTAGTTTTACCTTGTAAGTAAACGTTTACCTGTTTTAGCCTTAGATGTTACTTGCATTGTCCGAACAAATACTTTGTAAGTATAAAATGCTATGTAAGGTAATGTTATTTACTACTAGAATTTCTTCAAGTCGTCGTGACCCACTTACTTTGAAATTTCATTAAAATTCAATTATAATAGCAAAGTACGAGTGCACTTATGCCTTTTAAGTTGTAATAAATTTCTAAAAATTGAATTAAAAACGACTAAGAAACTTCTGAATTTAAAAGTCTTTAGTTTACACAAAAGCCAGTGATGATATAAATGTTATGCTTTAATACGAATCTTATTCCAGATGTGTGAATTAAGCGTTGTTGATTATTACCCATATAATGATTTAATTAGTTCTGACCTTTCGCATTATCGCTCGAATATTAACTTAAAGGTCCTAAAAAGTAATTCAGACTTAAAAAAATATTTGAATTACAAAGTAATGTATTAAATACTCAGATCAATTCAATCTACAACCAGTCATGTGTTTCCTTCAATAAATTTTAACCTAGTTCCAATTGATTTGATATATCGGGACGTACATTAATCTGATTTCAAACCGTCTCCCAGTATTCTATTGTTAGTCTTTAAATTAAAAAGCCAAACTCGATTAATAAACCTTTCTAGCGGAATTTAACCAGTCTAACGGTTAACAGTTTCGATTTCAAGCACTGACGTTATAAATCGTTACAAAAACAAGGATTAATAAAAAGGAGCTTTTAAGAGTTAGTGTTTTCTCACGAATTTCAAGAAGAGTTGAGGAACGTCCGGTAAAACAGCGACGTAAAAACAACCGTCTTGCGGCCTTTTTCTTTAACTTACCAAAAATTACCAAGCAGTACATCAAGTTAAACCTGACAGTTTACATCTGTACCCGTTCTTCTGGTCATGTCAACTTTTTCCACTGCCCAGTAAAACAGAATGGGAGAGCCACGGACGAACGAAAAATGATAAAAGTTCGCCGTTGTTGGGTTTAATTAGTTAACTCATGTTTCACGTGCTATTAATAAACTAACGTCAGTTTAGATATCGTTCGATATTGAAGTAGTAATGTGCTCCAGTGTAGCAATTACTTGCAAACCGATACTTTTAATAGCTCCTCATGATTTAGTATCTTAATTAAATGATAATAATACCATTACTAGGGCATTTGATATACTATGTATCAGATATCCAAGTACATCAGGTTGAAATTACGTTTTAATTGCCCGACTTACCGTCTAAATAGGTACTTCGGGTACTTTTTTAAAGTCGCTCTTTATCAATGCCGTAGATTGATCATTAAATGAACTCAACTTGAAATCGTTTAATCTTGCTAAGTTCAACTGTAATACGTAACTATTAGCAGAGTACTCGCATTACAGGTCTATCGAAAGCAAAAATGTTTATCAAAAAATTTAAATATCGACTAAATCGATATATTCCCAATAGTTAAGTCGATACATCGATTTTTATATCGATATATCGAAAAAAAAATAGTAACGAGTTAGAAAGTTTAGGGGTGAAGACACCAACAAATCATTTTTTGGTCATAATGGGAATTAGACAAGAACTATCTGAAGTTCCAAAAGAAAATAGAAGGCGAGAACAAACAACGAATGGAGTAATTAAACTATGCAAAGATGAAGCAGGAAAGGACTTAAGCTAGGCTAGATTGGCTCCATTGACTCGTACTGGGATTCGAACCCAAGTTTCTTTTAGCTAGCTACATATCTTTGATTGTACATATTGTAATTAATTGGATGGATTATCTAAAGCTGATCTTGAAACTAAAACAATGCAATATATTTCCAACCAACTCCTAATTTGTTGTCACCTTAATGTTTCACAGTAAAACACAAGAAAGAGAAAATACTCGAAGTATCTGAACATTAAATTGATAATAACACAAGTTTATCCTTTTATTATTATTGATCAACTTCGGTGTGGTCACACTACTTATGTATGTTTTTGTTTAGTCGGTTCATTGTATTCTAGAAAATAGTTTCCTTTCGAAACCACTTCCAAATAAAGGGATATGAGGTACGACGATAGAAACATTACTTTTTATGGTGCGTTGTAAAAGGAAGTACATCCCAACAGTCCCACTAACATAACGACTATAACAGTAGCTACTGGCAATTGCGTTCTTGGCAATAAATTTTCATACGTTTTTGTTTCTATTGCAATTTTTTTGTTAATTACATACATTCTTGTGATAAATAATATGATGAAACTATGTATAAGACAGTTTCGGAAAACTTGAACCGAGTTATAGATTTTATATATAAATATACAACTAGAATGAAATTCCCAGAGGAACATGAGAAACGCACCGTCAAATATCAGAACGGTATACGTTCCTTGAATTTTTATGCGTGCTGAGACCTACAACGAAATTTCTTCTTATCGATATTCGATAGAACAGACCCTTGATAAATTAATGTATACCCATTTAAAATAGATTTTTCCTGCTGTACATAACGGGGAAACATTCAAGCTTACAAAAAATGTAAAAAAATCAAATTGGCAAATTACAAGAAAAGGTATTTTTATTTATTTCAGCGGAAAGCAAAGCATCACAAATAAAGATTCTTTATTTCATTTAACTTCAGTACTTCAGAACAAAAACTTATTTATTTTGTATAGTACGTCGTAAAAAGTAAACGTGACTTTCCTTGTATAGACTTTTTACGGCACGAATTGTAATGATTGCGTTTAAAAGCAGAAATAAAATAAAAATGAAAAGGCCACAAGGTAGAATATGCATGTTAGTTTGTTGTAGCCTAATTTTTTCTGTTTCTGTAATTTTAGGAAATATTGAAAATGGGGCCGAAAATTGATTGAAGTTAAGTACTTCGTTCCTTTATTTTGGGACATTTTGGGTGATTTTTATTTAAATATTTCAATTGGCGGATTGTTTAATTTTTTTTTTTTGCTTACCCTAAGGTGCAAGCTTTACAAACTTTTGTTAATTGGTAGCAGAAAATGTCCTTTGTTTTTTATTATTCAATTTTAGGAAAATAAATTAGAATGATCGTTTGTGCTTGGTTAATTATTAAAAAGAGACTATTTGGATCTTGTTAGGATATCGGGAAGATGGGGCTTGAAAGGGACATGTATTGAAAATTGAAAGGGATAAGATAAATTCCGGACAAACCTGTCCGGGATTAAAATGTTTGTGTAGTGTGATAATGCTTGACTGCGCCTAACTTCAGTCGACTGTTGTTGCAAAGATAGAGGTGATTGTTTTTAAGAAAAAGCAAAGTAAACAGAACAGGAAGTTATAATAAGCGCAAAACACCAGACGACCTAGTACTAATCGCAAACAACAAAGGAGAACTAATAAGAGTAATCAACACTTTAGAGGAGAATGCAAGACAAGCGGGATTACAGATTAATAAGCAGGTGAGACTACCTCTTACAAATATTTAGGCCACGAAGTACGCATTGGCCGAGAGAACCAGACTTGTGGACTCAGCAGAAGAGTAGGCCTTCGGAAATCTCAAGCACATCTTTAAATCTAAACTCCCAATATGTCTAAAAAGAAGGGTCCTTGATCAATGTGTGTTGCCTGTCCTGACCTATGGCTATGAAACCTTAACACTGACTAAAAAAGACATTAAGAAAAATAACACAATATGCCATGGAGAGGTCGATGTTGGGGTTATCATTAAGGGACAGAGTACCAAACAAACAAATACGCCGAAAAACCAAGTTGGTAGATGCAGTAGAAAGGATAGCCACCCTTAAATGGAATTCGGCAGGGTACATTGCCAGAATTGCCGATGATAGATGGACCCGAAACATTATACTCGTAGAATGGAGACCACGATATAATGCTGATCGAAGTAGGAAACATCCTACAACAAAATGGCATGACGATTTGAGACGTATCCATTCCAACTGAATGCAAGCTACAAAAAACAGGAAGTTATGGAAGCACCCAACGGAGGCTTATGTCCAGCAGTGGACTTTAGGAGCTGAATGATGATGATGATGATGAAGCAGGAGTCAAAGTATATCATACTAGGGAGACAAGCAAACAAAAAAGAAAACCAAAACCTAACAATAGAACGGCCGGGTGAACAAATAGTTACAGAAAGAGTAGGAGCAATCACATACTTAGGTGTACAAATAACAGAAAACGGAAAAGAAGAAGAAGACCTAAAAATAAGATTAATGAAAGAAGATAGGGTAGCAGGGGCCTAAAGCCGTATTCTAAACTCCGTGTATGTATCACAAAAAACAAAACTACGAATATATAAAACAGTGTTAAGACCAAGTTACATACGGTTGTGAAGTATGGAAGCTAGGGATAGTAAAAGAAGCAAAACTACAAATGTGGAAAAGAAAGATCTTAAGAAGGATTTACGGAGGACGAAAGGAGTGGATGGAGAATGGAGAAGAAGAACGAATAAAAAATTACAAGAATTATAGTTACTCGTACAACGAACCAACGACAGTACAATACATGAAACAACAGCGAGTCAGATGGATAGGTCACATTCAGGGAATAGATAACAGCAGAATGACAAAGATAGTGATGAAGAGCAGCTCAATAGGGTCAAAATCCAGAGGAAGACCCAAGTGGAAAGATCAAGTAATACAGAACCTAAAGGAAATGGGAGTGAAATACTAGAGGAAAGTAGCCACAGACAAAAAGAATTGGTGGAAAATTACAGTAGCCGGAAATGTTACCTACCTAAAAAAGCGAGCACGTGTTGATGCAGATAAAATGCAAGAAGCAGTGAACGAACTAATTGAAAAAGGGGCGTCTGTAATATCAGCTGCTAAAACATTGAATATAGCCAAGTCTTATTTGTACAGACTAGTTTTAGTAGCCAAAAAAGATCAAACTGCCCGAATTGTTTATGAACCAAGGCACACTTTGCCGGAAGTCTTTAAATAATCAGTTTTCTTGATCAAAAACGCTCTCCCTACTGGCCAAGAAAATTGTCTAACCGATTATTTAAAGCCTTCCGCCATGGTCTAACAACAATTCAAGTTAGAGAACTGACATATCAGTTCGCTCTATAATTACAAATAAAATGCCTACAAGGATTTCAAAATTAGATAGAGTTCGAAACGAAACAATTAAGAACATACTGGGGATAGAGGAGGACAGTAGTGGAAGATGTAAAAAAAATGCAATTGAGGTGGTATATATGAACACGTTCAGAGGATGGATGAAACACACATTCCGAAGAAAGCAATGGAGTGAGCCCCCCGAGAGCGCAGGAAGCGGGGAAGGCCGAGAAAAAGCTGGAGAAAAGAAATGGAAGAAAGGATATAGATGAAGGAGAGTGGAAAGAGAGAAAGAGAGAGAGATGGAAGAAACTATTGGGAGCCGGAAGACTTCATGGGAGAAAAACAGAAGAGAGTTAATCTAGATTGGATGAAAGGCTTCTTAAAAAAATTATTTATTATCTGTAAGAAAACGTGAGAATACTTCATTAGCAAGAACAGCAAGCTTTAATATACATAATGTTCAAGATTTCTTTAACAATTTAGAAAAGTGTTATCTCAAATATAATTTTCCATCTAATATAGTATGGAATTTGAATGAAACTGGGTGCAACACCGTGACCAATACTCCAAAGATGCGCAAGCAGGCGATAAAAGAGTTGGTTAAATCAGCTCAACCGAATATGCATCACTAGCAACACTGTTGTGTTTTATAAATGCTTCTGGTGATAGCATTCCCCTCGCATTAGGACTTACGAATTCATCTGGATGGATCACTGAAGATTGCTTTTTGAAAGCTTTGCAACATTTTGTACGCCATGTTAAGCTAACAGTCGAAACATCTGCTTTAATATTACTCGATAATCATAAAACCCACATACCAATAAACATTGTGCTTTTTGCAAGCACAAACGATATCATGATGCATACTTTCCCAACTTACTGTAGTCATCGGCTTCAGCCCCTAGATCTTACTATATTCGGTCCATTTTAAAGCTCAATACAGAACAAGTACTGAATGATTTCGAATACCGTCAAAACAAAGTGTGGTGTTTAAGACAGTATTATCAACTTATTCTTTAAAGTATGGGAACAAAAAATGCTCCAAAAAATTTATGGGGGAAAATGTGTGGAGAGACAGTGGGTAATACGGACAAATCAAGAACTATACGAGTTCTTTCGTGAGACTAACATAGTTGGTGTAGTGAAAGCACAAAGGCCCACATGGTTAAGCCATTTGATTAGAATGGATAATCAAAGAACTCCCAGTAAAAATACAAGGCAGAAGTTGGTGGTAAGAGACGAAGGGGCCGACCCAGAAGCCAGTGGAGGAAGGAATTACGCTGAACATTAGAAGATGGGAAGAATGCTATTTAAATTCAAAAATATATCAAAAACATTCAATAAAACGAAATCACTTACCTTACGATATCAAAAGAACCGCTTAGAAGCAAACTAACTAGTAGTCAGAAGAAGAAGTCAGGAGTCAAACAACGAAGACGGCAGCAGTATCAGGGGCGTTAAATGACATTATCTGGAGAAACAAACACATATCTACACAGATCAAAACGCGTATATACAAAATATTCATCATGCCCATCATGACTTACGCTGGAGAAACCAGAGCCGATGACACTACAAAAACAAAACGACTACTAAGAACGACGGAAATGAAAATACTTAGATCCATAAGCGGCTTAACACTAAGGGATAGGATACGAAGTCAAGAAATAAGAAATAGATGTCAAGTCCAAGATATTGTAAGATGGGTACACAATAGAAGAAGAGCATGGAGGGACCATGTAGATACGATGGAAAACCACAGAATAGCAAAAATAGCTATGACTGAAAGACCACAAACGAGATCGCGTGGTAGACCACCGAAAAAAAGGAAGGACTGCTGGGCATCTACGTCACAGGACAATTAAAAGGCAAAGTTAGGTAACGACAGGGCAACTGCCCTAATATAAGAAGAAGAAGAAAGTTAAAAGTAGCATGAAGAGTAAAAAGAAAAGGACAGAACCAATTAGAAATGTCAAAGCTCCTCATAAGAAAAAAAATGCAAGGAAAATGCTTTTTTCCTCATTGTGTTATTAAATGTTTGTATTTGGATCAGTAAGCAAGTGCCTAGTTAACCAAGCCAAACTGTATAAGACTAATAAGACTATTGGTATTTATGTTTAGTTTTAGTATGGTTTCACATTCTGAATTTTAGTTTGTGTACAACTATAAATAAAGGAATAACCGATCATGTCTCTTTGAATGCAGCCGCTTGATGAAAGGGACAAACTTCACCTTTTCTAAAAAGGGAAATATGCATAAGTCAACATAGAGGAAGTCTTATTATTATCATAGTGAGATAACTGACGTTTTTAATTCTATTCATAATATTTTATTCAAAAATGACCCTTTCATTCGAAAAATAGAACTGATTCACAACCCATTGGAAAGCTAGGATAAATTCTGTAAGCATAAATATTAGTTTGTTCCATGATTAACTGAACAACTACAGACGACTTGTCACGACCCCTTTCTCAACGTTTTATCCCTGATCACATAACAATCAGATACGCCCAGTTAATGTAAAATTTGGCAGACAGTTTTATGCTTAATTTACCTTCGGTTGCCAGGCGTGGCCACCATAGCACGAGCAGACGCGACTCTAAAGTGCTTAGAATCAGCTGATTTGTATGATTCCAAGCACTTCATGGTCGCTTCTGCTCTTGCAATGCTGGTGCCGCCTGGCAACCGAAGGCAAACTAATCATAAAACTTGCCTGCCAAATTTTACATTAACTTGACGAATCTGCTTGTTATGTGATCAGGGTTTTTATGTAAGTACAACATCAAATTGTTTATTTTAAAAACTTTAATACAATTTTATATTAACTTCCTGAAGTTTTTCGTTCGATTCTTAGTTTGGATGTCTTTTTGTTTTGAATGAAAATGCCTAAAGGCAGAAAATGTTATTCCACATATAAGCTGGAAATATTAGTCTTTTGTAAACCAATGTTTCTATATTTGTTTTTGTTTCTGTATATTCAGGAAATGCTGAAAAGAAAAGGGGAAATTTTTTGTCAGATTTTTATTAAAATATTTGAACTTGCAGATTTGTTAGCTTTCCTGCTTTTTTAACTACATTGTTATAAATTTTGTTGGATGATTTTTCCAAATCTACTTTAACCTTTCGTCAAACCGTGTTGCAGCTATTTTATACCTTCAAAAGTTAAGATATTGAGAGACGTTGAGTCCCTTTAGTTGTACTTTTCGAATCTACATACATAATTTGTCTTTTACTAATTTACAAAGCTTGGCAAAGCAAATAATTAAAATATATTAAATACTGTTTTCAGAGTTTAAGAAAATGTCGCAAAATACTCAAGTAAAAGAAAATAGTGCCACAAAAATTTTAAACATCATGAAAGGACATTTTTACTAATATTTCCAAATTCTTCTTCATTTATTAAAAATAACTAAACAGTATTTAATTAAAGACAAACAAACAAATAATTAAACGTAAACAGGAAAATACATGCTAACAACACAGATAACTGTTTGGCTTTCTGGATGTATTTACAATTCTAATAACTTTGAGTTTACCTTTTTGAAATCTAAATATAATTGCTTAGAAACAAACAATTTTTCACGATTTTATAAAGAAGCTGGTGTATTACAATCTCTTCAACTATTCCTCGAACGTAATCAAACTACCGTAACCATGAACATGTTAGTCAGTAATTCATAAATTACATAAGTTAGTAAGTGTAAAAAAACATCAAAAGTATTTACCCAACGGAGTGAATCCTAAAATTAACAAAGCCTCACTTAAATATTAAAAATTTAAAACACTTTACCTCACATTTTAAAATAAATACAACAATGAATAAAACCTTTATGTATTTTATCCACCAATTACTAAAAACCCAAAAATTAAACAAAGATTATAGTTTGAGCATTTGTTATAAATAAATAACAAATTTCACTTTCTAGTACCTAGTTCTAGTTCATGTAAATCTGATGTTTTTCTACCCTAAAATTCAGCTTAAGTAAGGCCAAAGAATTTTTGTAGGGTTTTTTAAAGGGCCTCCTACAACTTTATTTCACAATTATTATTGAAGATGACCATACTAGCAATGTTAAATTTGAAGCTCAACATTTATGTACCAAACTAACTCAAAGATCTGACTGATCTGAGATTAGATATTTGAACCGCATCATGTTTTCCATGACATAATATGACGTAATCAAGCATAAACATAAATCTCGTTTTGTAAAAGAGCCTCTGTGTGAAGAAACGAAACCGTTCCACTTAATTCTAGGCTAGCGCATCTTCGGTGAACATCAAGGTCTATCAGTGACCTACGACCTGCGGCGATCTGGGCGGAGCAGATAAACCGATTGTGCAAGATAATTTGTGTTTAAATGTTATAACTGCAAATTCCACGACTTCGCGTGCACCTTTCCGCTTTCCTTACGTAACACCTTTTACTTGGCATATTCAGCGGTTTCTACAAAACATTGCACCCGCCTTTTGATTTTTATTTAAGTGCAGTTCAGCGATTTTAGTCCAGGTGAAAACTTTGAACGCAAAAAAATTAAAGAATACGTCATACCTCAACGGTTAATAATTATTTTTCGTAGTTCGTAGAAGAAAGTGGAACGTAGCGTATGTCGGAATTTTAGCTTTGGGCTAAATGTTTATACCTGGAAGATACGCTGACAAAACTGATGGAAAAAATGATTAAGTAAATGCTTGAAATGTTAATCGACGCTTGTTTATATGGGATTACGTAAAAATATATTTGAGTGTAAAGCAATCACCACTCGTCTCATCTGCAGATTAATAAATTATTGCGGCAAATAATAAGGGGGTATTATGCAAGTGTTATTTAATTTAAAAGTTTGATTACTAAACCGTGCAAAATTTATAAGCATGCGAATTTTCTTACTGTTGAGTTGTTAATATAAAATATAATTTAAATAAATTGCCAATTCCGAAGGCAAATATCTATAGCCTAAACATTCACGAATATGATTTCCAAAAATATTGATATTTGAACTGAATAAAGGAATAACGCTTAAAAAAATCATCGAATATTTTCCAAAACTATCCATATTTAAACGAAGAATTAAAGCCTAAAAAATTCAATGAACATATTTTCCAAAAATACTGGAATTTGAAGAAAAATTGGGTCCCCAAAAATTTAACTACGATACTTTCGAAAGAAGGATTAAGGTGTAAAAAATCGACGAATATATTTTCCAAAAATATCAATATTTGAATGAAGGATCAAAGCCTAAAAAATTCATCAAATTTGTTTCCCAAAAATACCGATATTTGATTGAAAAATTAAATCCTAAAAAATTCAAGGAACATATTTTCCAAAAGTTTCAAATTAATTTGCAATTTAAGTTTACATGCCTCACAAGAAATCTGTATTTCAGATTCTGAAGTAATTATTATTCGGATGTAACTATTAAACTATGTATTAAACATCCAATTAATTAGTTACAAACAGAACATTTTAGGCCGAATATAAATTTTAAGCCTCGCAGATAATACTCATATTTATTTTATATTTAAAAGCAAAAGTAAAATAAAAAATGCAGACTTGAAACTGAAACCCAGGGTCGGATTCACAATTCTTTTCTGAAGATGGAGACTCAAAATTCGAATTACAGCTTTAATATTTGGCGCCAAATTCCAACTTGAAATTACAAAAATTACATTCTCAAAATCCAATACTCTTCATTCGAAATTCAAAACCAGACTTCAAATTCACTATTCGATTTCTAGTTTAGTACGTAATTTTTAAATTCAAATTTGATTTAGTTTGCAACTCATCTTGTGCAGAGAAAAAATAAGGATTAATAACAACTAGTTTCAAAATGCAGTACCAATAAGGTTTTTATATATGGGACAGACTGAAATTTAAAACAGATACCACAAACATCATTATTCTAATCCACAAAAAACCACATTTAAAATATATAAAATTTATGAATAAACAAAAATGGGTGGAGCAATTTTAAATAAACAAAATCTGAATCATGCAGATGAAACCATTAAAAATAAAAACACCCAGAGTAGATGAGATTGTTGAGGATATTTATTAATTTAATGATATTTCTGTGCTAAAAACTAAAGAAGAATGTTATCAGAAAATATGTTAAGATTGTTTAAAAAAGGTGAAAGTGATAAAACTGTGAATCTCTACAATGACGAACACACAAAGTAGAAACCAAAAGGATCAATAAACCTCTAAACTGAAATAAACAGGAGAAAACTAAAACAGTATTTATGTAAAAACTCCTAAAAAAGAAAGAAAATGCAAGATAAAAAAATAACAACAATGTATTGAAAGTTTTAGAACAAGTATGCAAATAGAGTAAAAAACAAACTCTTCTTTTACAAAATAAAACTAATAATTAATATTTAAATAGCCAAAATCGAATTATTCAATTAATTTCAACAACTTACAAAAATATAGAGGGCCTAAAATAAGAGGAAATACAACTCGGACAGATTTACAGTTAGAATAAAACGCTATAAAAATAAGGAAATAATAAACTAAAACTTGGAAATACAACTTTTCTGAAGGCAAATTTTGGAAATTACATAATATTTATTGATGATCGTTTGATATAATACCAATAAATTCGTAAAAGTTATTTAAAAGATTCAGAAATTAACCTTATGTAACAAGAAGCACTTCACTTTACTGGTTATTCAAAACACATAACCGAATTATGTATAATCCTTAACGAACACGAAAATTTCGTAAGAGCTTTCATATTAATTAAATCCTCTACCGATGTAGCGGCAACTACATTGTTAATTTGAACAATAAACAATTACTTTTGCTGTCTTACATGCTGTCAGTATGAAACTTTGAATTAAATATGAAATGATTAACGAAGGCTTTTAATTACTGTGTTTAATGCATTTAGTTATTCTAAAAATTATTTTTAATAAATTTACTTCACTTAAAAATCCAATTTTCGGTTCTTTGGCCCGGCAACTAGACAAATAAAAATATGTAGAAACAAATTATTTTTCTGGAAAATAAAACAAACTAAAAGCCCTGTTAAATAGTTATTTAAACCAAAACACCTTTTATCTGTTAATTCTCTGGTAGTACGTATTCACCTCCAGTTAGCTTTTTTCAAGTTTTTTTTTAAGCATTACGTTAATTGTTATTAAGTACCAGTGAAACCGTATCTCCAAGCATACAACTTTTACTTTTGACGGGAACTATTTAACGTAATAATATGGGACAGATTATTTTATAGCATGCACCTGCAACTGCAGATAATTTTCATTCGAGTAAATTTAGCAAAGCATTTCTCTTGTCAAGCGACTAACAGTTTTATTTTAGGCTAGATAGGAACCAAAACAGACATAGTGTTGCGTAATTATCTATACTTATCTCTACGGTACACTTTCAATTCCGGCAATGAAAACGAAACAGATCTGGAAAAATAATATTCGTACAAACTCAAAAGCATCTTTGAACCAGAAGTTATCAACGGTGAAGCAGGCATGAATGACTTTTTAAATTTTAACGAAATAGGCTGAAAATATTTAAAGAAGAACAAACAGCCGTAATACAGACGGTTTTTGAAAGTCTGGAAGATTCTAAGCTCGAAATAGGGAACAAAGTACCCAAAAGTACTTAGTTTGCAAATTAAATCGAACTAAAGATTACTAAGTAGATATTTGAAGTAACTTAAAAATTTAGAGTGGTTTTTGACTGTTCAAAATGTACCGAAATCGGCGAAATCGCACTTACGTGAGCATTGAGCATACCCAAATACTTCTGCTTAACATAGCATTGTCATGTGAGTACCTTTTGAAGAAGGCGACAAAACCACCTTTTTAATCTAAAGCACTGAGATCGTGAGAACGAGCAGGCCAAATAACTGGTGTGATTCACGTCAAATAAGTTAAGTAAATAATTTTATTACAACACCAACTTGCTTATATGGTTAAATCAATCTGTAATCTTCAACAGGACTACAATGCATTCCTTTGAACTTTTTTCTGTTTTTGTTTCAAAGTGTTTAGTTCTGTTTTGTTTCTGAAGGGCTCAGACTTTTAACGAACAGGGTTGGTTACTTCGATTCCTTTTTTGTAGAGATTTTTATTTAAATATTTGAACTCGCGAATTGTTTAGATTTTCTATTTGTTTGCCTCAAGTTTCAAGCTTTAACAAGATTATCAACTGTATTGTTTTATCCAAATCGAATTTAACCTTTTGTCAAACCTAGTAGATATTTTATGGTTTCAAAAGTTACGATGTTGAGATTTATTGAGTCTCCTTAGTTGTATTTTGCGTATTTACATGTAAAATTTGTTTTTTTTTTAATTATTTGCAAAGCTTGGTAAAGCAAATAATTAAAATACATTAAATGCTATTTTCGAGTTTAAGAAAATCTTGCAAAATTCTCAAATAAAATAAAAGAGTTCTACAAAATCCTTAAACTTAATGAAAGAACGTTGGCGAAGCGCAATTAAAATTAGATACAAATCAAAGAAGTTAACAGATTAAGGTTTTTACTAATATTTCTAAATTCTTCTTCATTTATTAAAACCTGACTGTTTTACAAAATAAGTAAACAGTATTTAATTAAAAACAAAATACAATACGAACAACTCAGATAACCCTTCGGTTTTCTGGATTATTTCTTTGTATTTACGAATGGAATTGAGTTTACCTTTTTGAAACCTATAATTGCTGGTAAACAAATAATCCTTCAAGATTTGAGACAGAAGCTGGTTTACTGCATTCTCTTCAACTATCTTTCGAAAGTAATCAAATTCTATCGTAACCACATGAACATGTTAGTCACCGTAATTCATAAGTTACATAAGTTAATAAATTTATTTTAACATTCAAAGTATTTCCCCGACGACTCAAGTCAAATAAATGCAAATTAGAATATCCAGAAGTGGTATGAAAGTGTTGGAGAATCAAAATAATTTAAAATTCGAAGAGTAAAAAATTCTTAATTCCTTAGTTTTGTCGTGTGAACGAGCAGGCCAAATAATTGGTGTGATTAACTTAACATCAAGTGAGTAAGTCCTTCAACAGGACTAAAATACGTTTTTCCAAACTTTTTCTGTGTTTACTTCTGTTTAGTTTTTGAAAATCTCAGACTTTCATGAATACATATTTAAAGTTACTAAGATATACCCCCATTTTAATCCAATGTGATAGAATAAAACGCACATTTCCCAGGATTCACTAAATTCCAGCGAGGCTATTATCATCATATCATCAAGAACGAAAATGCAGGACTAAATTCAAGGCTGGAGAGAAAGGAAAACAAGCGTGTATTCTCATTTTACTATTCTGTTTATTTTTAAACCTGAATTTTCTTCTAGCTTTAAACTATTTCCGCATAGAAATCGCCGTTGGACTTTGCTAAAGTAAATATATCCGTCTTAAAAGTGCAAAGCTTAAAACTTCTTAACACGAACGATAAGATAAACAGGGCCGGATTATTAAGAAAATCTGTTAAAACCTGAAGACCCTGCAAATCCAGGAACCGTTTCATTATTGATATGAGTTAGCATTTGGGACCTTGGAGAGGCTCATCAGATGCGACTATCCTAATATGCTTCCTACTGAACCTAGGAAGTTATATGGACCTGGTTTTTTAAGGTCTGTGTATGAGTAGCTTCACTTGTCTCAAGGCCCAGGACGCGAAGCCTAGTATGACATGAACTGAGAGTGAGTCCAGTCTCTAATTTGTCACGGTTTTTGAGATTTTGCGTGAATTAAGTGTAATACGTCCCTGTTGTTCAAAGTTTAAGCCCGCCTGAAGTTGCGCGAATAATGCCAGATCGGAATATTTCGGAGAAATCCCAAATACAATGACCAAATACGATGACGTATTATTCTGTGTAGTGGATTTCTTTGTTAAAAAGTTCGGGGAACCACCGACTCATTCACGTTTCCATACGTCCGCCCCCCGCTTAGAGCAAGCGTTTTGGAATCTTCTTCTAACATCCTATTCGCTAGACGAAAAAAATAGAGAAACAAATCAGAGTTTAACTAGCTTTTCGACCCGGCGGTCGTGTAAGACTTCGTTCCGAGCCTTTGGTAGTAATATCCCGTTTGTCAGCCTCTCGTTCTCGTTTAGTTTTGGGAAACTATTTTACGACATATTTGTCAGATTAACATAGAGAGCGTCTTATCGTACCGGGGAAATAAGTTCCGTGTGAAAGTTTCGTTTGAAGTGTAGTGTTTGTTGGTGTACCGTTTCACATGATTTCGTTTTTGGATTAAAGAACCTACCAGTTCAAGGGCATCCCGTTTGTCTTCGCACCTGCTTCCAGGAAAGGACACCATCATCCCTTTCTTTGCCGACCGCTGCTATTCCCTCAGTGGGATTCGAAGCCTTTCATCGCTTCCATCTGGGCCAGCCTCAACAGATAACGATATCTCAGGCTGCCCTTTACTTGCCGGTTGTGTTTGTACCAGCTTCAGCCCTCAGTCAATACCGTATATTGCAGTTCACTTGTAGACAGGCATCAGTCAACTTTGTCTGTATTACATTTGCATTAGTGGTAACAATTTAGAAATAGTGCGAACTGTCGCGATGTTTACCCATTTTATGTTGCCTGTTGAAATTATTTGTAATCAGATTTTTGGCTTAAGTTTTGTCCTTACCACTCATTTTTATTGCGATTAAGGGAGCCTAGCTGTTAGCTATATTTTTCGTAGCTTGAATAAATGTGGCATCCCTTAATCACCCCCTTCATATAACCTAAGATAAAACTTATGAATCCCCTTTGTGTCATTAAATCTCATTCTTAATTCATTACCGCCTTTTATTTGTGTTTTGTGTTTATTTTAAAATATTTGTGTATAGCCCTGTGAACCTGGCTACCAGTACCAGTATTTCTTTCAGTAAGTAATAGGTAAGTAACATCCAGCAGTAGAGTGCAGCCACCCCCTCCTTTCCAGTCCAGAAGGAACCATCTGCGGTACGTTCCTCGAGACCATCTTGGGTGATTTCTGCAGTGGCACCGATTTTCCTCCCGATTACGACCCCCCCCATATTTGAAGGGTTTAGCGTTACGACTGCTTGTTAGTCGCGAGCCACAGGACTTCGACGTCCCCTATAAGTTGTCGTAGTGCGGAATTAGCACGTGACAAATTGCTTGCTTCAGGTAGGCCGAGAGCCGGTTCAGAGGAGCCGTCCATAACCAAACGGTCGGCCGCCTCGTTGCCAGGAATGTTACTATGACCGAGCACCCAGATTAGTCTGGTTTAACTTATAAGATTAATCATGATAGATTAGCAAAAAGTATAATGAAAGCACGAAAATCAAACAAGAAACGAAGAAGCAAATCAAGAAGAAAATGGTTAGATCAAATAGAAGAAATGGGAAGAAGAAAAGGAAAATCAGTAGTTGAGATGAATCGCCTAGCAATAGATAGAAAGGCTTGAAGAAAATGCATGCAGGAAGACATGGAAACCCAATCCGACGCCTGAAAAGGCAGAAGGAATAAAAGAAGGAAGAGAAGAGTTTGCATTGTGATTTTTTAAATGGAAACTATTATTTCAGTCGTTCTTTAATTTTTAAAACCAATGTATTCACACAGTTTAAGATGTATATCTTGCCCTTTTATACCTTCGCTAGTGGCTATTAAATTCAAATCTACTGAAGGAGGAAGATCCTGGTTGAAATTCAGAGGCATTTTAGTATAATATTACAGACTTTAAGATGGAAATAAACATAAAAGTTTGAGTAACTTGGAAAATCGGTTTGTATTAATTTAAAAGTTAAAATGGAATATAATTTACCTAAAATGATTTTATGTAAATTCAACGATGTCACATCAGGCGTTTCCATTAACTTTAATCATTCAGTTACAATATTCTGATACTCGGTTTCTTTTAAAGGTTACATTTTGTGTTCCTAATTGATCTCTTAAAGTTTCTAAAAATTTCCTTCTATTTACAATTACTCAAACACTGGAATTTATTTTAAGTTTCAGTATTTGAGATTACTTAATATTGATACATTTTCAGAAAACGCACTTTCACTTATTAAGAAGAAAATAACAGTTACAGGTCACCAGAATCTACTACCTACTTTATTACATTACGATGTGCATGTTTCTTTATTGCAGCACTTTTTATGAATGTATTTGTTAATATTGCAATATCATACTAAAAACGAATCAACTTAAAATACAACTAAAATTTTTATTTTTAGTTGTTATATACTTAATGTTCAAACTAGATCAAACTTTTGTCATACTAAAACCCAAATACTTATGACTAATTGCCACCTTAATCAGTCTTTAATCTTAATTCTTAAATATTTTCGACACCATTTTGCTACCTTAAATTACGAACAAATTACGACAGTCACGCCATTTAAAGTAATGCTGTTAAAAAAATATATGCAGAAAAACATGTTCTACCATAATAACTATTTAAACTAGTTGTAAACTGTATTACTTAAACACATTAGTACACTTTAATTTTTATAATAAAAGGGTTTAGCACTAAAAATATTCAAAATGGCTACAAATCTTCTGATATTCAGCTGTTGGTTCTCAATTACGTCAAAATTGCCAATAATGACTTCAATCCATACAAATTTACTTAAAGATTCTGGAATTTAAGGTAAAGAAAAAACGAAATATGTTGCCCAATTTTGAAATAAAATTATAAAAATATTTAAAAAGCAGAATAATATTTTAACATAATAAATATTTGTAGAAATGGGGTTTTCAAAGCAATTTTGATATAACCAACAAATCAAAATTAAAACCATACATGGTTTCCTAATTCCTATAAAAAATCCTAATTACAGAATATTATCTTCTACACTAATAAAACTATGCAAATTAATATCACCATTTCAAAAACAATACAGTGAAAATCCCACTAAAAGCAGAAAACGTAACAAACGTTGATGCTCTAATTATTGCTGGAGCTTAGATTTACTTGTGATTTACTTTTGAAAATTCAATTCTGAAATTCAAAGTTTTTTAGAAATTTCTTACAAACTATTCAAATTATTTTTTGGTTCGAGAAAACACAAGAGTTACGATCTTTTTCCTATAAAACAAGCATGGTCTCAATTTCTCAAATGATAGGGTTTTTTAATTTGGGACACACTTTCAGTAAAAAATTTTTAGTTATTTTGGTCAAATTTTGAATTAAACTTTATAACTAAAAAAAGCAAGCAAAAATTCTATTTTTTAAGCTAATGAATGATTGATTAGAGGTTCGTGGCGCAGTGGTAAGGGCGTTGGGCTCCTAGCTAGGGGCCTTGGGTTTGAATCTCACGCAGTGGTAAGGAGTTTTACAAAAAATTACCCATGTTATCCCGGAGACTAAAACAGGAAGTTTTACAAATGATCTATAAAGGTGCAATAGTACCGATTATATGATATCGTATGGTGCACCGGTTTGGCATGCTGCATTAACAAAAGAAAAGAACAAAAGACAATTCAGGAGAATGCAAAGGTTAGTTAATATAAGGATCTCTAAAGCATTTAGAACAGTCTCGTGTGAGGCATCATGCATTTTAACAGTAATTGCCCCAATTTTATCTATGATAAATTAAAAAGGGAGATTAGAAATCAAGAAAGAGAAGATGGAAGATTGGAAGAAGAAAGAAAATATGAAAACAGAAGGAGGAAAAGAATAATAACTAGTCAAGAAGAGTTTACTTACTGCAGTGAAGTGGCAAAACGAGTGGTCTACAAGTGGAAAAGGTGAAATAACAAGGTCTTTCTGTGACATCAAGATTAAAAGTGAATATCCCATTCTTCCCTGAAAGTTAAGTGGTCACGGCAAATTAAACAGTTATTATCATAGATTTAAAATAAGGGATAGTTCTGCATGTATATGTGGTGATAATGAACAAACAATTGACCATTTAATATATGTACACCTGCCCCAATTTAGACTATGAAAGAACACAATAATGGAAACTGGCCCGCTACAAAGAACGAATTAGTGGAAAGGTATTTAAGACAATTTGTGAATTTTGTGAAAGGCATATAGATTTCGATAGTTTAAGATGAATAACATAGTAAAATAATGTAGGTAATAAATCACCATAAGGTAAGATGTGGTTATGTATAGTCTACGACGCGACGGTAGTATTGTTAAGTTTAATTAGTACAGTTAGTTTAATTCTTAATAAAGCATGTAATGTTATCATTATAATGGAGCATGCTGACAATAATTAAATAAATTTAAAAAAAAAAGGACACACATCCTATACAGTTAATATACACAAACTCTGCAGAAGGCAACCGGAACCACTACAGAGAACACATTTCCCTAGTACAAGGGGAATATAACAAAGTTGACAACTCCAAGTCGTTTAAAAATGTTGCTTTGATCCCCCTCGCCAATGTCCTGAAAAGGATATGGCACTATGATGAAAAAGAAGAAATATTTCCTATGGGTAAAGCAGAAGAGTGATACTTTTCACATGGCCGCATCCCAAATCCTCAACGATAATAAAGCTTCACTGATGGTTATTATGGCTAATGCCGTTTCCAATATATTAATTTAAAAGACAGTTACACATACCTGATAACTGATAACAGTACACTTAGGGTAGGTTGATCAAAAGTTTGGCTAAGGTAATGAATCATCAAAGATAACAAAAGTGCATCATTTTTTGATTACTAATATACAGCGCCACCAATCAAACAAGTCTGTCAAGTTGGCGTGGTGTGGTGTCGCTGTATTTTAGAGGTACACTCAGTGTCAATAGTACTTTGGCGGTAAATTTAAACGTGTAACATTGTGTATTTGCAAGTTTATTAATTTTTATTATGTACCTACGTTCTTATATAAATTTGTTAAAACTGTTAAAAGAAAATTTAGTAGACAAGTACCAGAATTAGATTTGAGAAGGAAATAAATAAGGAAATTTTATTTTTATTTTAGATAAATTTTGTCTACTATATTTCTGGCTTCGGAATGAACAGTTTTTTCCCTTTACTTGCCATAGCGATAAAAGCGATTAGAAGAAATGGATTCTATAAATAAATACATAAATAGCAATTGAGATTATGCGAAAATTTCATTTTAAAAATACTTTAAATTATCTATAAAATATATGCCTACCTTATTAGGAATAAGTCGAACAAAAATAATCTTAAAAAGACTGATTTTTTTTATAAAGAGGAACGAAAGCAGAGAAAATTAAGAAACACAAACACGCGATAACTGTCAATTTGTTAGCTACTTTCACTTTTGACACGGAAGGTACAACGCCGGCAGGAGTTGTAGGTATTGGCTTAAACTTTTACCGCCACGAATTTTTAAAATTAGTTGGCATATTTTCCGATGGATTTGTTTGCTTGGTGGCGCTGTATTATTCACCATATGAATATGAGTTGTAAATTGCTAAAACTACCATGGTTTCTCTTTAACAGCAAAACATAAATATAAAGTTCATCCAAAATTATTTATCAGACCGGTTAAAAAATGCGAATTTTTAACCAAATTTTCAATTTTTCGCGCATACCGGGTCATATTTCTGGAATTACAAAAAAAATCGAAGATCAGTACAAGAGAGCCAAAAACTCAAAAATTGTTAAGTATTTACAAACTTGTAAAGCTCATTCGCTCATACGCTTTTATAAAGGCCAAATTAATAATGAATTAATTTGTGTTGGATATGAATGAATTTACAAGATTTACATAGAGAGACCCACACAAGGATTTGAACCACTGACCTCTGGCTATAACGCGGAGGTGTGAATTTTCCATATTCATTCATATTCGTTAAAAATCTAATTCATGGATTTTTAAATATTCTAGAAACTTCTCTCGCGCACTTACTCGTAATTATAATGTTTACGTTTTATATTCGCATTACAACACTTTATTTTTGTCATAAGTCACTAAAGTGGTGCGTAAATCATAATTTAAGAGTCTGTTGTAACGTTCGTTGATTCATTAACCAATAGTTCTTGATACGATATGGTTATCGTACTAATAAATTTTATTGGCAATAAGTAGGTATAGTACGCAATTCATTTATTGATAATATTAAATATGTTTTAAGTTCTTCTGTTTAATAAAAGCAGCTATTTATATGAAATTGGACGTTTATAACTGCCTCGCCGCATATTTTACGAATTGCGAATGCCTCTAATTAATTTCGCTTTACTCTTGTAAAACACATCAACCTGTAAATCACAAAAATATAGGTTAGAAATTAATCTTCATTGCATCATTATGATTTGCAAAAGATCTAAACGTCTACTCGTAAATGTTTTACAGTCCTCAGACAGGGGATAAATGATTTATGCAAGTTAAAATTAAAGAAAAAAAACATCTCAAATGCAGAATTTAACAAATAGAAATGTTATATTACAACAATTGAATAAAAGTGGAAAATTCATTCGTTTTGGCTTCTAAAGTAACAAAAGGATCGTTACAACAGGAAGGCAAGTGTAAAATTTTATTCTTACGTAATTTGCAACACATGCGTTAACTAAAAGTTAAAAAATTCAAAACACCATTGTGTTTTAAAAATTATAGGTTTACAAAATATGCATACAATTTAAGTCTACGTCGGTAGATCGTTACAATATCTCGTATTATTTTAACAATTCGTTTATTGAGAACCAATTTAATGGTCCGTCAATTTTCAACAAACGGTCTTAATGCACGTCTCATTACAGTAGAGTTGATATCCGAGAGTAGAATTTTAGACTACGTAAAGCAATTTAAAGTCGGTTACTCTAAAAATTCAATCTAGAGAGACTAATGATCCAAACATCCATAGTCTTTTCGAAAAAGGGGTCATGAACAAATTGGCCCAACTAAAAGAGACTAATAACTTATCAGAAAGATGGGAAGACATTCAAGCAACACCCCTCAACACTAGTGAACAACTGCTTGGTCAAAAGGCGACACTCAGGAAAAACTGGATGTCCGAAGACACGTCGGATAAGATAATTAAACAAAAGTAAAATATGAAGAACTAGCAAACCTGAAACAAGACTGTAGGATAGCTAACAATGCAGTCAAAAGGGGTGCGAGACGGGACAAAAGAAAATGGGTACAACTTCTTGCCCAATCAGCTCAGGTTGCAGCAGAAGCTAATAACTCACGAGAGTTATACAAAATAAATAAGTCTGAAGCAATGACACTTAAAAGCAGTGCCGGAATAAAGGTCAAATCTTCATCTGACCAACTACCAAGATGGAAAGACTACTTCGGTGGCATCAATAGCCAAGCACCCCCACCAGCAGCACCAACACCCGTACAACCCAATCAACACCTTCACCGGTCCAACACAACGATCTCAATAATCAACAACTAAAACAAAGAAGAGCCGGACCAGACAATATAGCCTCTGAGTTCTTTAAATTATACTCATCTACTACCGCAAGAGTACTACTCCCTCTTCTACAAAACGTCTGTAACACGGAAAGTATTCCAAATAAATAGCCAAAGAAGGGCGATCTCAGCGAATGCAGTAGCTGGAGGGGAATTACCCTCTTGAGCATAGTAAATAAAATACTGGGGCCACCATTAAAAACAACAGACTGTACAGATACACTAGAGCCGTCCCTTCGCCAAGAACAAGCTGGATTCAGACCCCATCCGCCATACATTGACCACATAAATACTCTGCGCGTCATAGGGGCATTCGACAGCCTCACTCACACGGCTATGTGTACTTTGCTTCAGGAAAAACGTGTGCCTCTATAAAGAATCGACCTGCAGAGTATCTCACAGAGGCAGCTTCAGCGACCCAATGCCAGTGTTCAAGTTCAAGTCAGTCGGCGGAAATTTATTTCGGGCAATTTACAGGATGTGTCAACTAGAATTTCTTCAAACAAACAGAGTATGGACTTTCCTGTCCGGCATAGCGCAATTTCTTGATAAAGTTCCGGAATAGAGTTTTTTCATGCTTTGCTGTGATCTGCTTTGGAATCCTCGTCCAGCTGTGCTTGAATTGAGTGATATTCTCCGTTAGCAAGTTTATTTCTCTCTTCACTAGTGACCAAAATCGCTCGATTGGCCGGCACTGCGACACAGCAGTCGGGTTGTTCATCTTTGCAACGTACCGAATCTTGTTAGCTTCCAAAAAGGCTGTTGTTGCGTAGCATAATGATAGGATGCCTTATCAACCCAGAACAGGATAGGTTGCGTGACGTTCAGAGATGAAATCCACGGTTTCCTGTGACACTGTTCAATATACATCTGGGCAAAAGCTGGTGACAATTTTCCATCTTGTCCGATCCTGCCGCGCCATGATCTTCTTTGGAAATTTTGATTTAGGCCATACCATAACTCCCACAGGAATTATCTGGCACGATGCAAACAAACTAATTGGCATTTATCTTTGAGGAGTCCAATTCTACTGTAGTTTCGTCGTCGATGATGAAGAAATTGTTGCCACCTGAGGGTACCGATTTTTTAAACAGCTTGGCACAGTTCTTCTTCACCTTAGCCAGGTCCTCTTTTCTGATGCTAAACTCTTTAATGCACACATCACCGCGTTTGACCTTGCTCTTTTCTTGTTTTATGCTGCGGTGGCACCCGCTGACATGTTGGGACAATAAACCTGGTTCGCACCTTATTAGACTCTGTGTTCCAAAAAGCAAACGCCACACAAAGAGGTATCACATGGAACTTATTCATAAGGCTTGATGATCTGGACTACGCAGATGATATCTGCTTACTCGCCTAAGCCCAAAGCTTGAGGCAAGCAAAGTAGGTTTGGTAATAAACTATAGCAAAACAAAAGAAATGCGCCTGATGACCGAAAATGTAAACCCTTTGTGCGTAAATAATAAAATTATTATAGAAAGAGTTTATATTTTCTGCAGCTGATGTAGTCAGCAGGATACATAAAGCACGAACAGCCTTCAGAACACTAAACAAGATTTGGGACTTCCGGACATAGTCTTTACCATTACAAATCAACTTCAAATGTTCATCAATAAATACCTGCATCGTATCCTACAAATCTTCTGAAATAAAGACCTATGGGAAGCAACACATCAAAAGAGAATAGACCAAATGGGGTTGGTTGGGCCACACACTCCGCAGACCACCTAATGATTTAACACGAACATCTCCTAAATGGAATCCTCAAGGGAGCCGCAAGACAGGCAGACCAAAGGCTACCTGGAGAAGGGCTATCCTGAGTGAAGCGAAAGAGACAGGGAAAGCTTGGAATGAGTTAAAAGCTCTCGCCAGAAATAAGATGCGATGGAGAAATCTCGTGGAGGCCCTATGTTCTAACCGAAGGAATGATGGGAAACTATACATACACTGATAATAAAATTGGCTAAATCCCTATTTCTCTACTTGTAAGGTATTTGGCTATAGTGCGGACGGTCTCGGGGTCAAACTGGAGTTGGATGCTCGGCAGGTGGCCTATAGGCTGTTCGTTCGTGTCCGAAATTTCCACTTGACTTCTTAAGTTGTTATAACGGGCAATAAAAGTATTACGAATAGTTAGAAGTGGCAAGCCCTGCCATAAACACTCTACCGTCTACCAGGCACGGCTTTAAACCGTTTCCCCAAAATATTTTAACATTTTATAAATGAATTCTTCTATTTTGAGGCAGCTGTAAACT
This sequence comes from Melanotus villosus, assembly GCA_963082815.1. NCBI lineage: Eukaryota > Metazoa > Arthropoda > Insecta > Coleoptera > Elateridae > Melanotus > Melanotus villosus. The sequence continues at coordinate 9,364,152 of OY720423.1, read as the reverse complement.
TTTAAATGATTTACGATAGTTGTATTTAAATCTCGTAATCCACCACTAAGCTGTAAAATGCTTCCAGCTATTTGCGCTGGTCTCTATACAAACTATACCCAGTCACTGAAAATAATTGGCAACCGAAACACAGTGATGGAGTAGGGAAGGTAGGCGGTTGTTAAGGGCGTGGTGCTTACCACGCCACCCTGTACTTCTTACGTACGAAACAACCGAGGTATGAAAAGAGATTTAGCAGAGGCCTTAACCCTCCATGTTACCGGCCATGCTACCTCGCAGGGCGTTAGTGCCGATACCTTTACCTTTACCTACTTATAAGAGCCTTGTTCTCAGTCTGTTTTAAACTGATTTTAATTTAATATTTTTGTTGTTATTATTATACGAAAACAGCTACAAATTTGCACGTTCCAAACAGATTCTCAAAAATGGTTACAGTTCCTTTAGGTTTTATCATTCAAATTATTTTTGGGTTTGCCAATTAAAAAACACAACTCAGATTTATTCTTGAATGGTTAAATAAATAAATAACACGAAATTCTGGCTGGCACCTTAAAGATGGTTTTACTTTCAAAAACAAATGTAGGTCTGGGAATTAATTAATTAAAACCGTGCAAATAAATAAATTTAGCCGCACTACTCCACCAAATTTCGATCACTGTTATTAAGTAGACCACTAATCCGGAAGGAAGTTGAAAAAATCGAATTGCCCAGATTTCGCAAAACTTTCAATTCGGCTCATTTTGAGTTTTATTGTAAATTTTGATAAGAAACTATGTTGAATTAATTAATTATTTTTAAAAGCAAGGAGGAAAGGTTATAACAAAGTTTTGTGTTATTAACAGCGTTTCTAAGTTAACAATTTCCAAAAAAAGTATTGCACCATTTATTAGGAATAAATTTTGAACATTTACAACGATTTATATTAAAAGTGGTTTTATTCGAACTGAATGTAAAATCCCCGCACAAAAATTATAAACTTGTACGCACAAGTTACAAAAGGCCATGCTGAATGTATCGAAATAACAATTAAAAAATTACTTTGAATAATTAAAAAGTAAAGCGGTTCTCTAGTTAACAATTCAAGAAATGTTTGGTGCGCCCGTTTCTCAATGACAATTTTTTCTATGCAACAAAATAGGTCAACTGAACTACTCGTACTTTTTACGAATTTTTAACCACGAAAGCAATGATTTAATAATTAATCCGTTTGTAAAATTAGAATTTAAAATGCATTACAAACAAATCGCATGCTAAAAAGCGAAACTGCATTCCACAAGCACTTTGATAAAACTACATAAATTACCTGTTTTAATTCCTATTTTGGGCAATGTTTTTATGACCGTGTCCATTCTACATTAATTGTTTGCGACTGTTTTTAGTTGAAAAATATTCGGTTCTTAAGGTTTTTTTTTATCATTCGACGGAAACATTAATAAATTGCATAGGAATGTCGAAATTAAACAAATATACTTTGACTTCTATTTTTTGTAACAAATCTAAAACAAAATATTAAAATTAACACGACAAAATAGCTAATTATTATTCCATTATCGAATCTGCAACCCACGTCATTTGAGTTTTCTTATGTCTGTGAAATCGTAAGAATTTATTAACGACACCTATAAGGTTTTATATATTTTTATAAAAATCGCCTTTTAGTCGTGTCACACTTCAAGATAAGCATATTTTTTAAAAGAATTCACGACGTACTAAACGCAACTTGAATTTAATACTCGAATGCAAAATTTTTATAACATCTGATGAGAACCTTAAAAAACTGGTTTTTATGGTGTAATTCTACACTAAAACGGATTTACTTTTGTTAAACAATAATTTAAAGCTTTTTTGTAAATTAAGGATGTAATAAAGCTGAGGTTTTTTTCGTTGTTAATCCATGAATTAGGCAAAGATTAAGGTATTTAAAGTACTGTTAGAAAATAAATAAACCGTTGTTGAATAATTAAATTTGTTAAAGTGGAACAAGATTTTTCTTTCAAATAATTAATGAAACGTCATTATTTTATAAGTCAATTTCGTTACTGTCAACATGTCGTAAGTGCAAATGGTTACTCAGAGTAATTGGTTTCTATTTATCGGTTTAAACAGAAGGTAAATATTTGTTAAAATTAATTAATACTGGAAATTGTGAAAAATGCACATCCAAAAATAAGCATGTGATAATCAAAACAGTAATTTTATTTTTGTCTGTCGGGGTCTGTTAATAATCAAAACATAATTAAAAACTTCAATTAATCATTATTCTAATTATCGGTAAAAATTCCATAAATTATCGACATTATCTATTGTAATATAAGACGCTTCACGATTGTAATTGCAAATGTTTATTTGCATGGAATAAATAAATAAGCACGACGTGTGACTAAGCGCTTCCTGATAAATGTTTTAATGTCGTCTATTTAATTTTTTGAAGATTAATAGTAAATAAAAGGCCCTCTCCTCCCGCATTGCAAGCGTGCCGTATTCGCCCCTTTAATATCATAAAAACCGAGATAAAAACATTACTCACCAACACTGTGTAAATTAAAAAGCAAGAGTTAAGGTACATAAAAAATGATTTCATTCACAAATCAGGGATTAACAATTCTGAGCAAAGTACAGCTTGAGTCACATGCAACCGCAATTACAATATCTTTCGCAAGTTTATTTATTGCTGTAGTGTGGATTCACAAATATCTAACTGTAAAAGTTTAGGTAACCTTATGAGTCTGTCCGAGTTATTAAAATAGTTTGTTTATAATTGCGTTACTTTTTTTTAAATTATTATCTGGAAACCGATCTTCTTCTTTTACTCATGTGAAAGTTGCTTGTTAACGCTTAATTATCATTATTTATTGTTAAAATTATCGTCAAATGTCTTTTAATAAATGGAATCGTATTTTATTTAATAAATTAATAGACTGAAGTGCACATGACGGGTTTTACTGGCAATTATTTATAAAAATATGTTGAGGGATTCGCGCTTTTTAATTAATGTAAAGTAATGGCGTATTTTGTGTATATTCGATTTAATTAATTAATTTAATGGAATCTGATGTTATGGCGACGATAACAACATTTTTTATAGTCTTTCTCATTTAAAAGTATTGCTAACTGTGCAAAGCGCGTTGCCTATACGGCCGTATAAAATTGCGGCGGGTGGTTTGAATTTCTGGTTCCTCTGATTGTCGACATATACATTGTGTTAATTAATGTTTAAGATTGTGTTATAGTCAACCAATTAAGATTACTAAAGTCGCTATAATAATTAATTGTTGGCTGCATTTGAAGTTGCACTGCGATAGTGGCCGTGTTATTGGGATATTAACATGATAATTATTTATTTGCAAATAAAATTTTAAAGAACTTGAAGTTTGAAACATTAAACTAGAATTTCAGTTTAATTAACTTATAACTAGGTTTGTAGTCTCAGCTCGGCTCTCTAAAATATTGTCAGTAGTTCTAAAAGAATCGATTTTGATAGATTAAACCCAAAGAAAACACAACAAAAAAGGACTACAGGCGAAAATTAAAAAGATAGCACGTTAACAACTTCTGAAGAATATTAGGGGTATTTTTTATATTAGGCTAAATTTGGTTTTTTTGAGGTTGATTTTACCTTGATGTTAATCATTTTTAAACAATTCCTATGAAATTTCAGACTTTACTGTTTCATGGAAACACAGAAAAAAGAAACAATAATTAAATTTAGCTATCTACATTCAATGTTTCAAATATTCGTTTAAAAAAATACACATACAATCTGTGAAAATGATATTTTTTTTGTTTAGAAGCATACATTCGTTAGGTTATAAGTTATAATTCTTTTAATTTTTTATAATTCAGGGGTGAGCTCACAACAAATTTTCATGAGTGTTCCCTTCGAAAGTTTACCTCACTGAACAACCTCGTCTGTCTTTAAAACCTTTACAAAATTTCCACAATTTTTCGTAATTATTTCCAGGCGTAAAATCTAAGCAAGACGTATTTTTACTTCCACCTAGCAAGTAAATATGTTCCATCAGCACTCAGCACACCACTGAATATGCTCCATATAAACGAAAACTGGCAGCCTGGGTAGCTCAGTCAAGCATAGAGCTTAACGAAAAGTGGATAAGATTTAAAACAAATATTAATATGAGCAGCAAAAACTGTGGAGTTAACATAGATTCCAACTATAGAAAGAGGACAATGTGGTTGAAGGAAAAAGTAAAAAGAGCAGCTAAAGTAAAGAAGAACTATCTGTAGAATAAAAATAATATGTAAGGCAGCCTGGGTAGCTCAGTCAGGTAAGTACCTGCTAGCTAACCGGCTGACACGGGTTCGATTCCAGCGGTGGCCATAGTATTATGGAGCCGATTTGGGTCCAATTCGTTAGTGAAGGCTTAGGTTTAAGGTGTGTTGTGGATAAAAACTGGTTGGAGCGTGATACAACACCTCCACTGCACACTGTGAATGAGCCTCGATACTGAATTACGGTAGAAGAGGAAATGGATAAAAAAAAAAATAAACAAAAACTAAAATTTCTTTTAATATAGATTTTTATGCAAAGGATTGAAAGTGTATCCTCCTGAAGAAGAGCTCCTCGTTTGAACGTTTGATGAAATTTATTTAAATTTGCACTGAATTCAACTGTTTGGATTATTAGGATTAATTGTTAACTAAAGTTTCAGATTTCAGCAACTAAAAGAAAAGAGGGCCCCAAATTCAAAAATCAGGGGATGCTACCTAAGCTTTCTATTAATACAGATTTCTATGCAAAAGATTGAAAATGTATCCTCCTGAAGAAGAGCCTTTCGTTTCATTTAAATTTGCACTGTTTGGATTAATAGGATTGTTAATTAAAGTTTTAGATTTCAGACTTCACCTTCATCTTCAGGATTTATTTGCATTAGATGCATCTACTCTAAAAAACCGTCATTTTCATTTAATAAAAGTCCATCTAATTTTTTTGTATTTCATTTCATAACGAATAGAATTAAAATTAGTTAGTTATAATAACCAAAATTAAGTTAAATCAATGCTTATTACATTGTTGAGTGATTAATTAGTTGTAAAGTATTATTATTAGCCTGCACGTCCCTATATGCATAGGGCAAAGACCTCCCTCTTTTCCCTTATTCTCAAGGCTGCATTAAGGTTGTCGAAGGCCCTAGGCACCAGAAGATAGTTCCTGTGTTATTTATTAATTAAAAAATGTGGTGTATGTTTACGTTTTAAAAAATTATTGGTATTTTACTGTTCCCATTTATATTTTTAAAAATTATATTTATGTCGTATATTCGTATGAAATATATACAGGGTGAGTCGGGACGTCAGGAAGAATGGGTCAAACTTCAGGAGTGTATTGTGCACGTGAAACTAATTTAAAAAAAACTCATATGTTCTTATCCGATTTTCATTCGTTATCAAGTTATGGCGTAATTACCAAAATATAATTTGTTTCTAATTTTCGTTGTACTTCCAGCACCTACAAATAGTAGGCTATCTGAATTTTGTAATTCTGATATCTGTCAGTGTGTACTGTATATTGTGAGAGTGATTTAAGATTTATTTGCGAGTTTGTACGATTAAAGTGTTACAAAATGCCATAAAGTTATTCCAATTTAGAATATGCGAATATGGTATTTAACAAATGAAAATCGGATAAGAACATATGAGTTTTTTATAGTATATTGCGTCATAAGGGAAGATATAGGCATATTTCATCCCGAAGATTTCTGCTGCACGAGCGAACGTAGTGAGCGAGGGCAGCAAAAGCCGAGGGATGAAATATGCCGTTAGATTCCCGTAGGGCACAAGTTATTTTTCCGCATCCATGAGAAGTTCGTATTAGATAAAAATAGTTATAATATAATACGTGCCTACGTTTTTGACATATAACCTCAAATTACACATGTCAAATTTTCGTATTAAAAATAACTTCTATAATGAATTTATGTAAAAAATAATCGTATTTGCTTGAATTTTAAAAAATAATTACACTTATCAATCACTTAAATGAAGATTTTTGTATAATCAAATAATAATTTTGATTCTAAATTCTATCGGTAGATGTCACGTCGATAGCATGCACGGTAAAAACCCGCAAATATTCATATCGTCCCGCTTTTTCATATTTACCCGCCATCCGCCATTGTTAACCTCAAATGAGATAAATAATCTGTCAATTACATACCATGGATACGGAAAAATTATTTTCACGTGTACAATACACTCCTGAAGTTTGGTCCATTCCTCCCGACTCACCCTGTTTATTTTCCGTTCTAATTCCAATATTTTTTCGTAGGCCCCAAAAATTCTCGTAGGCCCTAAGCACTGTGCCTAAAGTGCCTAATCGATAAGACGGCCCTGGATTATTCTTTGCACTTTTTCAAATCTACTCACTTTTTAGTGGGGGGTTTAGGTCTATTTTCCCATAGTGATCGGTCCTCGTGGGAGAGAGGTGCCGCGTTAACGAATCAATCGTGCCACCCATTCTAGTACTGAACGGAGACAACAAAGCTTAACTCTCCTGATCGTACTGGACTGGGGGTACTTAGCTACCGCAACTCGGGACATACAAACTATGAAACTTTTAAATTATTTATATTAGAACTGAATGCGTGTAAAATATAAGAATCAGAAAAATGTCGTTGCTTGAAAATTTCTTGTGATTTTTGGATTAAAATTCAAAAAGGCTGCCAATTTACATTTTAGTATTCCTTAATTATTTAAGAATAAATTATTAAAAAGGGCAGTAACATAAGAAACATTTGGGTTTACTTCAGCACATTTCTTATTTGTGGAATAAAATCTAACTTAGTTACTTTTCGTTCATTTTTAGTATTAAAACTGCCATTTTCTTCACAATTTTTCAATATTTTCTTGGTTTTGTTTTTGCTTTTGCACAGTAAAATTTTTTCATGAATATTTTCAATTTTCCGTAATTACAGTTGTCACACTTTTCAGCATTTTCTTCATTAAAGTATTCGATTTTTCGCCATTTTTATACCAAGGTTTTACCCTATTTAAACCTTCAGCTTTCTTCAACAGTTCAGTTCATTTATCGTTTATACTAAAATGTTCAGCTTACTTCGGTATTTTCTTCATTAAAACTTTGGATGTTCATTTAACATATTACCTAATGATATAAAAAGCTGCAATTCTAATAAAAAGTTCCAAGAAAAGCTTAAAGACTTGCCTACTACGAAGAACGGTTGATGAATTCGTAGATCACCTAGGAGATCAATAATATGTCTGTAATGTTCTATTCTTAAACGTATTTGACATATTTATCCAATCTACAAATTTTGTAGCAAAAGGAAACTATTATTTAAATTATTATTGTTAATCTCGTTGTTAATATTTTTAGTATTTCTTTTCTTATAATCTGCAACTTTTCCTTTCATGGTTTTGGGGTACTTTCTTCGCAAAAAATTTCTGTTTTACACAGTTAAAAGGTTCGACTTTTTCATGAACTTTAAGTGTCCAACCCAGCAACCGTTAAAGTTTTCAATCCTTTGCTTGTGAAGATGTTCGGCTTCGCTCTCTTTGGAAGTTTCAGCTGTAACTGAAATTTTCAGGTTGTTCTAATTTTCGACCTTTTGCTTTCCTTCGTGCAGCTTTTGTTTTTACTTTTGCACAGTAAAGTTGTTTCATGAACATTTCCAATTTTCTGCATTTTGTTCATTAAAGTGTTGGATTTTTATACTAAGCTTTTACCCTATTTAAATCAGCTTTCTTCAGCAGTTCAGTTTATTTATGGGTTATACTAAAATGTTCAACTTACTTTGAGTTGTTTGTTAATATTTTCAGTATTTGTTTACAATTTGCAGTTTTTCCTTTCTTGGAGGAAAATATCCCAAATTTTCTTCGCAAAAATTGTCGGTTTTAGGCAGTAAAAGGCTCGACTTTTTCATGAACATTTCTCAGTTAAAGTGTTTCACTCTGCAACCATTAAAGTTTTCAGTCCTTTCCTTGTGAAGGTGCTTTGGAAGCTCTTACTGAAATTTTCAGGTTTTTATAATTTTCAACCTTTTGCTTTTCTTCGAACACGTTTTCAGTACATTTATCGTTATGAAAATTGCCAGCTTTGTACGTTAAAACAACTCTGCGATATTTTTAGCTTATTTTCCTTCAGTTTTAAATTTTTCTTTGCTTAATTTGCGTCGTTACATTTTGAGTTTTTCATATTAAAATGGGAAATTTTTTCATAAAACAATTTCAAGTATTCCTCAACCTTTATCAAAAATTTTTGTTTTGTCTATGGACAGAGTACTTCCTTGTAGATTTTTAATGTTTAGTTCATCCAAATAATTAAAACGTAATTTCTTTGTCATCAAAATTTATCAGGTCTTTCGCCGTAAATATTCTGAATTTCAAGTTTCCGTATTTTCTATGTCTAAACTTTCAGTTCCATGCTTAAATTTTGAGTTATTTTTTAACAATTGTCCAGGTTCGTTCGCTCAGTTACTGATTATTTGTGCCACATTTTTTACGTTTTCGCATTCATAATTTTTTTAGTAAAAATTTTCACTTTTCAGGCTGTTTTCAGTTTTCACAGTCAGCATTAAAGTTCTGAGTTTTTGTTGTCACATATTTTTTTTCTGATTCAAATTTTCAATTAATTTCGGTTTCTACGTTGAAGGTTTAAATCAGTATGGAAACAAAACTAATTTAGTTTTTTATTTATATATAATTACTAGAATTAAGCTACTTAGTTTTTCGTTTTAAGTGTGAATTGTCTTTTCTATATACCCAATTTTTGTAATGTAAAAAGGACCCCCCCCCCCTCTTCCTTGGCCTAATAAGACCAAAATCAAATACTATTAAAAAACCATTTTATCCGAACAAGTTATATACAAAATTGTTGTTATCTACTAAAGCTCAAATGTTTTAATCTAAATCGTTCTGTTTTAGACAAGAAAACATGCGATGGAAACAATTCCAGAATTACGGAAGCGCTAATGAACTTGGAGTCATCAAAAGAAGATTATTTGAAAATGAAAGTTTAAAAAACCATATAATTTAAACAAATTTAAATAGAAATTCTTACAATGTGGGCTAGGCTAATGAGTAGTAGCAAATGTAAATTATTAGATAATTGTTATGCGAACAACATCTGTAAAGTTGTTTTATCTTTTACCTTGCTGAATTTTTGATTTCAAATTTCATAAATTTCCATTATAATGAACTAATACTTCCGCTAATAATTTTCAGGAAATTCTTTAACCATCAAATATTCCAGCAATAAACAATGTTGTTAATATTAAATTTCCTTCCTGATTTTATACCGCCTTACAGCGTATAAACAATTGATTTTAGTTATTTATGTAATTTAACTTTATAATTTTATTAATTAATTAACGCAAAATTAAAAGAGGTGTGCTACCTAGAAATGTTGAAAAATTTAAAATAAAACTGATTCGTATTAAATAATCAACTTCACAAATGTAAAAATTAGGCCACAAATTTAATCGAGCAGAAAAGATAAGTCCACCTAAAAAATGCTTGAAGGTCTTTCTTGAGGTCACCGCAAAGTTAGAAAAAAATTCTGACAGTAACCGTTTATTTCTTAATTGATTCGTTAATTGGTTATTGATTTTTTCCTGCCCGATTAATTAAATGTAGCTGAATATTTGGACATTTATTTTCTAATCTCTGCGTAATTTTAAGATTATTAAAGGATAAATTACTTTTAAAATTATAATTAAATAATGTAGTATGATCAAAATAAAATCATAAGGGTTGGCCATGGAATTTTGAAGTCCTAATAACATTACAACATTACAAAATAAAAAGCTGTCACTCTCAAAGAAGCGTGATTGTTTTGTTTAATTTTAGGGTATCGTACTACACAAGATTCAAAATTGCATTGCCAACCCTTATAAATTTTCCTTCTGCTCGTACTATATTATTTGAGAAGAATTTTAAAAGTAATTTATTTCTTAATAATGTTTAAACTACGCACAGATTAGAAATACGGTTATTTTTGGTAGGTTATTTATTAAACTTAAAAACAAGGAAGAATTTAATCCAACTTAAAGTCAATGAAGCGAAGGAGACGTTTCTTTGAGATAGTATTATCAGTTATCAGTAACCTTTGTTATTTACCGCAACTTAAAATTAGATTAAAATAATTTTGGAGCCAGTTTGATGATCTTCAAAACTTCTTATAATTCTACAAAATACGTTTAGAAGGTTTGTAAATGTTTTCAAACAACATCGTTATCTGTGCGGCCCAAAATTTCACAGGTGGTTTAATCTTTATTCAACGTCCAACAATAGTTAAAATATTCCCAAAACTTGTTTAAAAAGATTACTTTAAGGCGAAGAATAATTTATGTAACAGCTTACCTTTTATAATGCAAAATCCAAAAAATCGAAATAATCCATTAGTCGATCAATTGAACAAATAAGTTCCTGATAAGAACCATCAAAATCGAAGAGCTTCACCAACAATTGACCCCAACAATGACACTTAAAATTTAAAAAAATAAATCCAACAGACACCCGTCCGTAACTGCAAATTATCAATGTACGAGTACTACATGCCGGTGTCTTCGCGAAGAGCACGACCACGATCAAATTCTCACTCTCAACAGCAACACCACATGCGGCCAAGAGTAGACTGGTGTTGTCGAATCACCACGCACAAGCTGAATGAAGTGGAGTAGTCCCTGGTGCCGCGCCGCTACGGACTCTGCGCTTTTCCTTGGCACGTTTGTATCGATCCCCAGGACTAGGATACAGGACATGAACGTGGGTATGTTGTTCCTGGTGGATGCTGCAGGAATCGGTGTCCACTTTTTTTCTTCATTTTTTAATGCGGTTGCCTTTTTTTTACGTGTTAAAGTTACGCCGATGCCAGTTTGTGGGGGGACACGAAAACACCTGACACGCTCAAACAAGCGTGCAACCATTCGATATTACGTAGGTCAGGTCATATCGGCTGAAAATTTAGGCCACCATCGACCTCCCTTTTATGAATTTTGTTATGCAACGAATTTACGTCGCCCCCTTTATATAAGTAAAGGTGCGTGTTGCAGCCGTAATTAATTTCGAGTTCAAGTTCAACTTTTTGAGGCTGGCATGCTAATTGTTTTTCGTAAGTAGCTTTAACGACTGTTTTAAGCATAACTAGTTTAATTTTTGAATACACTTCGGATTAATTAATAACACAGCGATAACAGTAAATTGCCTACTGAAATTGGAAATTTGTATATCTACGTTTCGGTAATGAATTGAACAATGAAAAGGCTAGATTAAAATTAGGTTTACCTTAATTATTATTGAACTGAAAAAAGCGCTTTCATTCGGGATTAAAAGAATTAAATATACAAAGCGGATCAAAAAGTATTCGTGATTTCTGAAAGAAACTTAGAGAAACCTTAAAACCCAAGGATGAAATAAGGGATGAAATGAAGAGTTTCAAAGTTTTTATTTATGCCTTCGTCTCGGCTGTGAAACACCAGCCACAGTAGTGTATCTGCTACTTTTTCGCTGTATTTAATAAATAAAATGCGCCCTGAAATGCTAAAGCCAAAATGTGTGGTAACTTTCTAAACTTAATTTAAATAATGTGACCATATTTTAAAAGTCTTAATGACGAACATTTCCCAACGCATTCACCATTTCAACAAGCCCTCCCATTATTTAAGCAAAATACTCAGGGGCGGATCTAGACATTTGGGAGCCTGAGGCTAAAACATTTTGGGGGCCCTAAATTTTCAAGGCAAATAAGTAATAAATAAAAAAAAAGTATTTTTATGAATATTTATTAAACAAGATGAACTACAATTGTTTTCTGCACTTAACACTCGCAAAATCTTTAATTGCATCTTCATAAGATATTGACCTTGTCAAATCATTTTCCATTGACAGAATTGATAAATAATTCAAGCGTTCTTCTTTTATCGTAGTTCTATAGGTACTTATTTTTTATGAATGCTAATTTTGAAAAAGATCTTTCTGCTTCACAACTTGTGATTGGCAATGTCACGTAAATTTTCAAAATAGTAATGAGATTAGGGAAAAGTTCACTTAAATTTTTTTTATAAATTAAATTTAACATTTCCGAACATTTTATTTCTTCTTTATCCTGAAGAATTGTTACTAACAGGTACTGTTTGAACTGAACGCATTCGTTGAAAAATTGTTCGTCAACATCAACATCATCACTATAAAAGGAAAGAGCCAACTGCAAACTGTCTTTATCTATATCTAAGATATTCGAATTTCCAATGTCAATAAGCAAATTAAATTTCTTTTGGATCTTCATAGACATTTCCTCTCTTCTTCAGTTCTACTGAAAGAGAATCTAATAATCGGCTGACTACCTCGATTCGAAACTTATCTCTTCCTCGTAGCAAATCTTTACCTTTCTCTCCATCGGAATAAATATGCGTTCGAATTCTTCTCTTTCCATCGTTGTAAGATTCATCTACTTTATCGCACAGTAACTTAACTTTTTCTTCAACTCGAGGACTTTTTCTGCAGATTTATTTCTAAATGCTTCTACAAACTTTTGCAAAGATGAAATAAGCCGCCACCCTTCGGTCACATCTAGACCAGGTGTCTGTAATTTCTTGCTCACTTTATTAAAGCGTTCCAGAATCTCTTCCCAAATCGTGGTTAACATTACTGTTTCTAGTTTTGTTTTTCAGCACACTTCGCTCCATAAGCTTGCCTATCTTCCCAATTCCCTCAATCAACGGTATAACTACTGTATTCGTACATGGACCAATCAATTGTCTTTGCGCATGTCTGCTCCACCCCCCAGACAAAGCTCCGTTCAGATCTCATTCTTGTACGAACTAGCCAAGAGCGAACATCGTAAAAGAACAAAATTGAAAAGAAGCCAACAAGCGAAAACGAATGAAAAAACCCAAAAAATAAAAAATATGCGTGTATTTTTTTGAGTGAGTCGATAAGATGAGTGTTTGCTCATGGGGGCCCCCATTTGATGGGGGCCCGAGGCTTAAACCTCATTAGCCTCTGTATAGATCCGCCCCTGAAAATACTACTAATAAGAATATTGCAGTGCGATTGACAATTTTACTTGTATTTAAAATTTAAACTTATTCAAAAATTCAAAGCCAAATATGTTACATTAATTATTGGAATTTAACTCTGAGTTTAATTAAAACAAGCACTCAAAACAACATAAACATTTATTTCAAATCATAAAATATTGTATAATATAAAATAAAAACAAAAATTATTTATTACATATTTATTCTGAATATAAAAACATACACAAAGTTAAAATAGTGGCTTTACAAAAATGAGTCCATTTATAGTTCCGGTTTGGGTTTGGCATAGTTTTCTGCTGAATGAATTTTTTTAAAGTTCATTTTCTTCGACTTTATGATAAAAATCTTCGCAAGCTCCTGAGGTATTATATCTTAGCAAAACCATAGATCTCAAGGATGCAACGGTGAGCTGAGCTTTTCTTCCGTCCATATTCTATTTATTATTGTAAATACCCTTTTTGTTGGGGCATTTGTTCCTGGGAGACAAAAACGAAACTCCACGATTTTTTTAAATATTGGAATGGGGAATATGAGTAAAGATTTCTACCCACCTTAAATCTAGGGGTTTACAATTTTCTTTGTATTGGGGTATTGGGTAACTTTTTCGTCCGTTATAAAACGTTTTAAAAAAGTTACTTCGTCGAAAAGCTGATTTTGGGGAAATTATGGTTTAGTACTTCATAATATGTCTTGTCTACATCTTTCCATTCGACCGCCCGATTAAGAGCTATCCAAGTAAAGTTTTGAGCTATATTTAAATGACTAGACCACTTTTCTAAATATTTCAGACAGTTAGTGTAAAAACGTTTTACCTGCGATATAAACCAAACAGCATTAAGTTCATTATTATCCCTTAAAGTTGCCAAATTTATTCTTACAGATAAAGGGCGGAATTCATTCTTAATCCTTTCGTTTAATTTAATTTTTAAATTTTCAATTTTTTGAAATGTTTCGATTAAAGTTATATTATTATGGGCTTCCATGGTCAGTGTCAGTATTAACAAAACGTCTTCCAGATTGGGACCGTGTCATTGTTGTGACAGAAGAACTAAAACCTCTTCCGAACATATTATTTCCTTCTATTTTTTTTACACCTATCTGAAAATAATGCGGCTTGATTATGAAGAAATAGTAACCACAGCTCTGAAGTTGAATCATTAATATTTTGTTTTATAAACTGTCAAATTCAAATTATTATAGTGCGCTGCAGTACTCTAAGACATGATCTGCACTTACAGCGCCTACCCTAATCTGAAATTCATTTGATCACCCCATCACCCGATAGTAACACTTTTGGATTCGTGGTGAATGGCCTTAACTTTCACTTTTGAAATAGAACACCCTGTATGTTTCTATATTCTTGAAATCCCTAGAAAATTCTAAATCTGAATGGTTAACTTTCCTGCTTTTTTCGAACATTCGAAAAAATTACAACATTTTATTTTTCTATCAAGAGTGCCATGATTAGGCCTGTGCAATACTTCAAAAAGTATGGATATCGAAAAGTATTGATATATCGATTAAATTGGTATATGAAATAAATCAGTGTATCGATATATCGAATAAATCGATGCGTTTAATAATTTAATACGTGAAATAAATTGTTGTATTGATACATTAAATACTCCATATATCGATAATAACCTTTTGTAAGTAGGTACATACGTTACTCTAATAGTTTTCTTACGAAATATGAATTTTATGTAATTCTTACATACTAGGTCGTTTTTTTTATGTTATCTACTTAGCCATGAAACAAAAAAGCGACGATGTTAAACCAATTATTAAAAAATAGCTGGAACATTTAGAAGTAGATATGTCACGGGCAATGTGGGAAATCCGGGCAGTATTCACAATGCCCGGGCAATGTGGATAATATACTTTTATTTAAAAAAAAAACTGTTCTTTCTCTACCTCTAACCTCCAATAAACACCTTTACTATTTTGGCAGAGGCATTTACTGGAGGTTAGAGGTAGAGTAAGGTAAGTTTAGAAAAAAAATAAAAGTGTTATTTATACTAAGTACATTATCCACATTGCCCGGGCATTGTGAACACTGCCCGGATTTCCCACATTACCCGTAACAGATATACTAAATTGTGTTTAATTTTTGCGGTTTGTAGAGATTTGGGAAGGTTTACTTCTTGATAAAATGAGTGAAATTAAGGTGGAACATCGCAGTATCATAAAGTTTGGCCACGTTGGAGAGGGATAGAAATCTTTTTTCTTGAATTATCACCGGAGATGACACTTGGGTACATCACTGGGACCCTCCCACTAAACAGGAATCCATGCGGTGGGTTCATAAGGGCTCTCCACCACCAAAAAAGCCTAAACACAATTTTCTGGAAAGAAACTGATGGCAACAGTTTTCTGGGATGTTGAAGGAGTTTTGTTTATTGAATATATCCCGAGGGGGTCTACCATAAATGTGGAAGAGTATGGAAACACAATTCAAAATTTAAAAACTGCTCTGGAGGAAAAAGAAAAAAACTTGTTGCTGCACGACAATTATCGGGTTAATACGGTAAACAAAGTCCAGCAGATAAACGATGACTGTGGGTTCATAGAGTTAACCTTATAGACTCGTCAGACTTCTTTCTATTCAAAAATTTAAAAAGCATCTCAGGGGAAAGCGTTTTGCATCTGATGAAACACTCAAAGAAGCTGTTGAACAATAGTTTGCAGAATTACCGAAGAATTTTTTTTCTAAGGGTATGGGACAATTGGAAAAAAGATGGAATAAGTGTATAAGGGTTGAAGGAAGTTACGTAAAAAAATAAGGGGTTGTTAATGTTATACGTGTTTTCTTTCATGGCTCGGTAGATAACTTTAAAAAACACCTTCGTAAATGAAAAACTAAAAAACTAAAAATACCGATTAAAGTGATAATTCGCTAATACGTAATTAAGCCAATAGACTAACATTTTTAGAATTCCATATCGATATTCGATAAATCGATATAAAAATTCCCAACTCTAGCTGTGACCCACAAAAATGCCTGTTGTTGATCCCTGTAATTAAAAAAATAAGTCGTCGTTTTGGCTTCAGTGCAGCATGAAATACTGGCATTTGCAGTTTTTGAAATCGATTTTTTTACTATAAGAATGTAAATAGATCGATGGTGGCTCAACAATTATTTGGATAAACCATGTTTTTGGCAGTTTAACAATTCAAAAATCTTGAAAATTCATATATTTTACAGAACGAAAGGCTGATGAAAAATTTAGAAGTCTATAAAAAAACTATCTTTGGCAAAGATAGTCTGTTCGAGTAAATGATTGAGCCACTATTGTTTCCAATCAAAGCAATCGATTTCAAAAACTTCAACTGCCCATATTTCATATTTCACACTGTATAGAAGCAACAGCGACGACTTAATGTTTCTTTAATTATACGGGGATCAACTAATAAGAATAGCAGAGTGACAGAGAAAACGCAACTAAAATGGCCTTATGGGGGTTTAAAAAATATAGTCAAGTTTCAGTAAGGCAACTTTTTAGAAATTAAGATTCCTAAACTATGATCGGCTATGGAATAGCCTACAAAGGCTTTAAGAACCCGCAGAGCTTTTTAATTCTGTTTTTCACTATTTGCCTGAAACTTAAAAATTAAAACCAGTTAGGAACTCCTAATAAAATCGCCTAAAATTGAATAGTAGTATGTTAGTGCAAGCTAATTTTAGCATTCACAGTTAGTTACCTCTGATAATTACTACCTTTTTGCGTGTGTGGCGCTTCTGTGTTTTTTGGTAACTTCTTGGATGTGATAGTTTGATATAAAGTATAATTTTGTTATGAAAGCCGTGTTGTCGTTTTGCCTTTCTAAAGAGGCTTTGTTTTTTACCTTCATCGACGTTGCAGTTTAATAACTTAGTGTTAGGGAGTAACCCAAATTCAAGAAATTGCATTGCATATTATTTTAGGGAAATTCTTTAAATGTTAAGATACTATCGGTTTGGCTTGGGTTATTGTTTGTTCTTATTGGTTTGTTTGCTCTTGATGAACGTTTTGGATATTTTCGAATTTATCGGTAAGCAGTTGTGTTATTCAAAGATAAATTTAATCCTTTGTAAAAGGCTGGATATTGGGCACCCTAGTTAACCCATTTTGGGAATGGTCTTCTATATTGGTGATAGGTGTTCGGGGGTTCCTTCGTTCGTACTGCGTCACCCTGGCATTAGAACGTCTTTAATCACGTTCTGTAATTTCAATATAATTTTAACAAAATTAACTAATTAATAATTAATAACACTTATGGTAATTTCAGTTAGACAATAACTATGCCAATTTAAAATGCATTGGTTTATATGTCCATAGCTAAGATTTCGATCTTTTTTTATCATACGGTGTTTCTATAATTGTTATTAAGATCAAAACAAAGTTTTACAAATCTGGTCACCTGTGCGTTGCAGTATGTGTTGCCTATTTAAAGAATTTTAGACTCAAAATTTTAAAATGGAAACCCTTTTTCTTCAATAATCCAAAGCATCACATAAGCGAACGGGCCCGCTCTATAGCGAAAGGTATTGAGTTTCGAAGAAAATTTAACGATTTTCTACCATTAAATCACATATTGTAGAACAAATTTATAAATGCTTAGATTAATTCAGTAAATCATTTTAGAGGCATTATTAAGCAAAGTATAACAAAAGAGGTTTAAAATATCAAATAAAGCGTGTAATTCTAACACTCTAGGACCCTAGTATACCTTATATTAAATTTTAAATCAATTTAAACAAAGATTTCGATGTTTTAATTTCATGATCTGTTGGGGAACGTAAAGATCCTGTAACACCACGAATATTAATTAATACAAACAAATACGTATTTCAGCTGCCAGTTGAAGTGCTGCTTACTCCTCCTTATTTTTTCCATCGACTTCTTCTCTTGGCTTCCTTTCCAGTATTTTTGAGTAAATTTTTACTACTACCAGTAATAGACACAGTGCTCTGTAATTTCCGCATTAACTGATATTTCCTTTCTTACGTATTGGCATTATTATATTATATTCCCATTCTTTTGGGATTGCTCTTTCTTCCCACGCTATTTCAACTATTTTTCTCAGCCATTTCGTTATTTGGTCCCCTCCCATCTTTATTAATTCTGGAGTTATGTTATCTTTTCCCTCCGCTTTTCCATTTCTTAAGCTTTTAATAGGTGTTGTTACTTATTCTTTTGATATTTCAATTGCCACTGTCGTATTGTTATCTTCTTCAGGTTCATTTCCTACCTCTTCTTCTTGTTGTACTCCCTCAAATTTCTTTATCGGCCGTTACGCTAAAGTATTTTGTGGCATTTATTATTAACAGTATAAAAAAGATAGTGTGTGGGTTTCGGCTGAAAAGTGTGTTTAGTGCCCTCGAAATCTGAAACCCTCCATCGCTAAACAAGTCATTTTCTAGCCTAGCCACATAAATAACTATACTTGTAGCTAATGTATAAGTTTTTACAGATATCTAACGACCAATCTATATCAATAATCAATTAAATTAGAGAGCCTATACGTCTTAAAAATGGTAATAATAGACCTTACAAAATACTTTTAAATGACACTAATTGCAAGCTTCCTGGGCAAATTAGCTAATTGGTACGTTTATTTATGGTTCAATATTAGTAAAAACAAAAAGTGGGTTCTCAAAATTTTAATTATTAAAATTAGTAGTAAAATTAAGAAAAAACTAAATACAATATTATATTTAACTGGTTGCCTAAATACAATTTTCTTTTTGCGATATAAATGTTCAATAAACATCGACGAGAGAAATCTATTAGAAGACCTCAGTAGACCGTGCTAATCATTTTCAGTTCGTTCAAACTTTTTTTGGTTTCGATCACAAATAAACGAAACAAACTGTAGAAATTATAGGACGTTTTGGATTAATTACAGCAAATTAATTGACTTTTTGACATCAACATATCAACACATCACTACCTTGCCTTCTACAGAACCTTCATAAGTGTCGACCAGCTCTTCAAATTAAATAATAAAGCCACAAAAGTGATATAAAATATTGCGATTTTTGTCAATATTTCCGTTAAGGAAAGTAGAGCCTTAAACACCATTTTTATTTTGTAGGTAGCCGAGTCTTCTCTGGGTGCTTTATGCTTAGTGGGTTGCTGGCCTTTATGTTTTCTTCCATTTTTACTGGGAGGCAGCAACGACATGCATCTTTACTGCAAACATTGCAGTCAGTTTTTAGGTACCTATGACAGAAAAACTGGTCGGCTCCAAACACGTGATCCACCTCTTGATAACGCAAAAGCTCCAAATGTATGTCAGTGCAATTGATTCCATGTTTATATTACTTGTGCTTAGAGTTTATATGTAATTTATATTTGTTCCATGATCTGTATTAATTTGCAACTGATGTTTTCGGTATAACTACGAGAATTACCTTGTACTTATAAGTAGTTTTTTGACTTAATTTTGGCGAAAAAAAGTTTTTCGGTGATGACTAATTACTGTGATTATAAAATAAATAACAAAAAATTATTGTCGATTATTTATTAATTGATTTGATTTAAAATTTGTTAATACTCAAATATAAAACTTAAATCACATACGATTATACGAATCACATTCAGTAGGAAACAATATATAAAATAAATATCTTGCACACATCACTTATCTATAGAATAAAAAAAAAAATCAGTCAAGTATTTTTTCCTAATTTCTTGCTTATACCTTAACAAGTTAAACGAATTCTTCTGAATCTTATATCACTAATTCTTACTCGTATTCATTGCCAAAAATACATTTGGATCTACAATAAATAAATTACTAGCGCTTATACAATAATTTAAATTCACACAAAATGTAACTTATTTGATAAATAATGTAAATGCAACACGCTACAACCTAACGTAATAACATTCCCTACGGCTATAGTCATGTGAACTTTCCTAAATGATTTATACACTTCTAAATACTGTTTGTTGTTTGATAAAATACCAGCATCATGCTTGCCGACTTCCATACCAACACCTGCTGCTTCTTCAAATTCGCTTGTTTTATCCATGAGGCGGAGCAGTGGGGGTGTTAGATAAAGACGTACTGTCAGTTCAATCAGGAAACAAAGTGTTAGAACACCAATCTGAAATTTAAAATTATTGGGGTAATATGCTTTCTTAATTTATTATTGTCGAAGAAAGAGAAACCTACCTGTAAATACACTTGTGGTAAAGCAATCTTCAGTTTATTATGGCTCAGGAACACACTTAAAGAAATCAAACTCAGAATGGCATTCAGGAGAAAATACTTAGGGAAAAGCACCCTTTGCACTTTTCCGTACACTCTTCTTGGCAAGTAGGTAGAAATACAAAGACAACCCTGAGACGAAACTCCATCGGTTAGGTACCTAGTGCTTTAACCACCTTGATCTGCCATATTTAAGGTAAGTCCTTAGTTCTTTTAAGTTTTAATATTCTGCGATATTGAACCGGTACCGTAGAATGGTGATATATGAAATAGTGCGGGTTATATGAAATAGAGCGTCAGTGTTTTGATTTTACCGCCACCAATGTGGCCAGTCGACTAAAAACTAAATACCAAGGTACGTGACAGTTTGGTGACAAACAAGTTAATCAAATAGCGGTAGCCCGGTTCGATTCTAACGCAACAGGTAAGCGATAAAAAAATATTTAAAAACAGTCCAATTTCATGCTTTTCATAAAGTGCAAGTTGTTTCTCCGCTGTAGTCTAAACCATAGAGAATGGGGGCATGAGCCAATGGAATTAGTTTTGGAACATAACCTAAACTTGTCTTTGGCAATTGTGCGAATTCCATCCGACTAACGATACCCCCAAAACAAGCTGAAATGTAAAAATCGACATTTTTGCAGGGTTATATGAAACACCAAAGAATCATGGGGCAAGTTCACAAACACGTTCCGGGGACTGCATTTCGACGCAATTATACAATGGAACACCTTGAAAGAGCCCTAGAAGCTGTTATCCAAGAAAAGATTTCATTTGCGCAAGCAGGGGAACGTTTTGGGGTGCCAAGCACGACAATTTGGAGAAAATTTCGGGGTTTAACCTCTGATAAACTCGGAAAACCTCCTGTCTTACGCCTCCATGAGGAAAAAAACTTGGTGGCCGCCATGCTGACAGCGGCAGGCTATGGTTACTCATTTACTGAGGAACGACTCTCTTCATTTGTACAAAATTATTTAAATAAAAAGGGGGTAAACATTGCCTGCTTTAATGACAACAAACCTGGAAAAAAATGGTTGTACAGTTTTCAAAACAGAAATCCGGAACTTGCACGCCGAAACTGTGAAAACATGAAAAGAGTAAAAGCAAACCTTTCGGAAGAGATCATCGATGAATATTTTCGTCATCTCGCACAAGAAATCGAAGCTGTCCCTCCTGGTAACATCATAAATTATGATGAAACAAATCTGTGCGATGATCCGGGGAAAGAGAGAGTTTTTGTGTCCAGAGGAACAAAACATGCTTCCAGAATTATGGATACGTCAAAAAGCTCGACCTCTATAATGTTTGCAGGAAGTGGTGACGGCGTCGTTCTGCCGCCGTATGTCGTGTATAAGAGTAAACATCTCTATCCAGAATGGTGTGAGGGTGGTCCGGCAGGATGCCATTTTAATAGAACCGATAGCGGCTGGTTTTATGGCGACACCTTTGAAGACTGGTTTTTGTGTGTTGCACTACCATATTTGCGAAGAAAGGAAGGAAAAAAACTAATGATTGGTGATAATTTGGGAAGTCACGTGTCGCTCACAATAGTTCAAGAATGCGAGAGAAATAACATCGGATTTATTTTTATGCCTGCGAATAGCACCGGAGTGTGTCAACCCATGGATGTAGCAGTATTTGGGCCAATGAAGAAACAATGGCGAAAAATTCTCAAGAATTGGAAAGTAAGGAATTCTGGTGTTGTTCCAAAATCCGTGTTTCCCCGCCTACTCTCCCAATTGATTGCCTCTTTGACGCCGAGAATGGAAAGCAATATACAAGCAGGTTTTACTGGAAGTGGAATAATTCCACTGGATCCTGAGCGGGTGAAACAAAAGCTGCTGAAATGCAAACCTGCTGACGGAGACAATGACGCACTGGTTCGTTCATTTTGTGACATCATAGCTCAACAGACAAACCAAAAAGACGAGTCCAAGAAAACCACTAAGCGACGCAAGAAATTGGATGTCCCAGCTGGAAAGTCCATTTCTGTTGAAGACTTTCGGCGAGAAGAACCACAGGCGGGTCCTTCAAAACGTGCTCGGCGCCGTCGAATCAGCAGCGACGCTGAAGAAGATACAGAATTATTGGAAAACCCAAATGAGAATATGCTTGAAACCCAGATTGAAGAGTCGGATACCCAGACTCCTGAACCAGAGACTCAAACTGATGAGACTGAAATTTCAAATGTAACTCAGAGCCGTGACGGATTCTTTGAGAATCGATTTGTGATAGTAAAACTGACTTACGACAAGGGCACCAAAAAAGAAATTCAAAAGAAATTTTTGGGGCAAATCTTAGCGTGCAATTTCGAGGACGACACTTTCAATGTTAAATTTCTGCGTAATTATAAAGGACGAAAAAATATGTTCATTTTTCCGGCCGTGGAAGATACCGCTTGGATCGGTCGAGATGATATTGAGAAAAAAGTTTCGTCGCCCACCATATGCCGTGGAGTCCACACGTTTGCCCAAGATATCATATAAGCGTTTCTACGTTTTTGAGAATTTATTTTGTTGAGTTTTAAGAATTATTATTTAGTTACTTATTTTTGTAAGAATAAAGCGGTTTTGATATAGGTGCACTGTTTAAAATGAAACATGCTGTTCGCTCCCGAATAAAAATCCTTACCGCCTCAGCAGGCACCCTTACTCAAATCTTTCCACCGAACATTTTAAAAAAGTTTGTTTCATATAACCCCTTCAAAAAGTATATTTGATATGAATTGTAAGTTTCTAGCCATTTGCAATGAAAAAGCAAATCATTTCATATAACCCGAACTGCCTGGGTTATATGAAACACATAAGATCTTTTTTAAAACAGGTCATTAGAGACAAAAATGATTTTTGGGACATGAATAGTATGGGCTAGTACTACCCCTATGAGACCCACGTGTCACAATTCGGAATGGAGGAAAAGGAAACCCAGGGTAAACAAAAATGTCCAAAAATCGTTTCATACAGGGTGAATAAAAAGTAAGGAACCTCGATGCTGGAGCCTTTATTATTAGTTTTAGAACAAAAAGTTTTAGATAAAAGGTTTATAACAAATTATTTTCCACAAACTGATGGTTTTAAATATTTTTTTCAAAGTCATACCTTTGCGCTATGACGTCATCTATACTTTTTTTAAATGGCAACCTATATTTTTTAAGTCGAAATTTTATAGCATTTTTTTCTCTTTGTGACCATCTAAAAATATCATACGGTTGAATAAGCGAAATTTCTTGAAAAATCAAGTTGAGTGTTATTC
This sequence comes from Melanotus villosus, assembly GCA_963082815.1. Taxonomy (NCBI): domain Eukaryota; kingdom Metazoa; phylum Arthropoda; class Insecta; order Coleoptera; family Elateridae; genus Melanotus; species Melanotus villosus. The sequence continues at coordinate 9,340,687 of OY720423.1, read as the reverse complement.
GTACCCGTATTTAATGTAGGTACGTACTTTTATCACAAAAATTAAACACATGACTATTAAAAACAAATATAAACAATGTTTAACATTATTATTATTATTATTTTATTATTTGGATACAATTTTTGAGAATAGGTGGATCGGTAGAAGGGGTAGTATCGAATGGCCAGCCCGATCGCCCGATTTGAAGCAGTTGGATCTTGTGGGGCCATCTTAAAAGTAAAGTTACACAAACAGGCCCAGAAATTTAGAAGAGTTAAAAATTCGTATTCGGGAAGAAATACGGGCAATACCAGCCGAAGTAATTCGGAATGTATTACAGGGATTTTTACATCGAATTGGACATTGTCAGATAGCGAACAATTTGAACATCTTCTGTAATAAAGTAATATTACTCATTGTTTGTATTTGTTTTTAATAGTCCATATGTGTTTAATTTTTGTGATAAAAGTACGTACATTAATTACTGGTACGAATAACATTCAACCGTATGATATTTTTAGATGGTCATAAAGAGAAAAAAAAATGCTATAAAATTTCGACCTAAAAAATATAGGTTGCCATTTAAAAAAAGTATCGATTACGTCATAGCGCAAAGGTAGGATCTTGAAAAAAATATTTAAAACCATCAGTTTGTGGAAAATAATTTGTTATAAACCTTTTGTCTAAAACTTTTTTTTCTAAAACTAATAATAAAGGCGCTAGCATCGAGGTTCCATACTTTTTATTCACCCTGTATATCACCATTCTACGGTATAATATGCACGTAACTATTACTTTTGGGTTATGTTGTATTTATTTATATCAAGTGGCGGTTTACAGACGAAGAAATCGCCGAAAAAGCAGTAGAGCAGCTTTCATTTTTAAATTCTTAAATTTCTTTAGCCCTCCATTTTTATATTTTTGTATTCCCCAGCCAAATAGCCCTAAAAATATTTCTAAATTTAAATTCCTTCAAATTATTTAAATTCGCGCCGTTAATATTATCTTCTTATAGCTATTGTTTTAAAAGTGATTTCATTTCTAATATATAATTCAAATTAAATCTTTGCCTTTGAAAAGTTAAAATTACATAACTGAATTTGAACATTTGAATTTGGCACCAATTTTAAGCAAATTGATAGTCATAAAGCTGATCGTCTTTTGTTGAAACAACACGGCCGGCATTTGTTCTAATATGGAAGTACGCGTCTGTGTCTGTAGTGCTTTGAACTGCAAAATTTTAAGTTTTGTCGTACAATTTTCGTTTGAACAAGTGATTTTCATTTAAAAGAAAGACTCGAGCATGGTTACATATGTTGCGGTAGTTAAATTAGTTGCTGAGGTGAAAATTGCTCTTAAAATACAAGATGCATTTGGCAGGATTTTCATCAGTTTATGGTTTGAACCACCGCTACATTTAAGGTAAGTCCTTGTTTCTTTTAAAGTTTTAATATTATGCGATATTGAATAGATGTAATATGCACGTAACTATTACTTTTGGGTTATTTCCTATTTATTTATATCAAGTATCGGTGTACAGACGAAGAAATCGCCTAAAAGGCGGTGGAGCAGGTTTCAGCCTGCTTAGATTTACGTGCCTAATAACTAAGAGAAAATTGATGGGTTTGAAGCTTGTAAAAACGCCAGCATATTAAAAATTTGTTAAAAACTTCATATACGATACGTGTAAATTGTTCCACCTAGTCTTTTCATAAGAAGTAAAAAGTGAGGTTATCAATAGGAAAATTTTTCAGCGGTATTTTGTAAAACTAAATGTTTGCATTACAACAAGCAAGAATGTTAATATAGAAATTAGCTATTAGGTTATTATAAAAACTTTTAATTTTATCCTAAGTAACAAAATATTGCATTCTTTGAATCAAGTGAGCGTTCAAAAAATATGTTTTATAACCAAATCGTTTCTGATTTCTGATCACTTTTATTTGCCAATTTTAAATAATTTTTGGTAAAATTACATTCATAAATAGTTGTCCCATTTTATTATATCGACAAGTTTCCATAAAATAAAATTTAAGGTACAATGATACCAGTTTGTGTAATTATTGTAAAATCAAACGTTATTGATGTATGTTTTGTTTAAAATAAAACCGAGTTCTTTTGTTTATTAATAGTGAATTGGAATGTGGTAACTTTATTAAACTTTTTACTGATTTTATTTTACTACTGTTTAGAGTTTGCTTATTTACTCGAATACCGTTGGATTTAACAATAAATAAATGAGACAAAAACCGTTTTCACACTCAATTTTACCCAAACAGATATAGGCGAATTTAAATTATACTTAAACACAAACATTTTCGACGTCGTTAATCAGTAGTCGAGCGACATTTTTAGCTGTTTGTTAAAATGGCATTCTTCATAAATTACTATAGACTATTTATAGCACCCCAAATGCTTTCTTGATAACTTTTATACTTTTGGAGATAATACAAACTTTGATTGGCCGTATCTTCGCACAGGTGCATTTTAGATATACAAATCAGAGGTTATGCTTTAATTTTTTCCTCGATTTTTTCTGAAGCATGTTTTATAGAAATTGTGTAATCTGATTTTACGTAGCAGTAAAGTAAAGGTTGAATAATGGTTAGTTACGGAATCTTTACAACAGAATATAAAAGTTTGAACATTAATAACATTTTATAAAGAAGAGTTTAGAAAATGTTTTTATTTTTTAAGTAAGAGGCATTTAGGACCATGTTTTCTCTAAATTAGTAGTACCTTAGCACCGAGGGGTCAATCACTGCCCAAAAAATGTACCTACCTACACTAATTCTCATTTTCAGGAATACTTTATAAAAAATAACGTATGCCGGTTTACTCCAAAATATTCCCGGAATACCCCATTATTGCGGAATATTCCCACGTATTCCGGAATATTCCTATATATTCTGGAGTATTCCTACGTATTTCCAAATATTCCCATGTATATTCCAGGTATTCCTGTGTTACGTCACAAAGCGTTTAGGTAAAATATAACAATATACAAACATATAAAATAGTCTTTTTCGCATTTCGTACTGTAATGTAATACTTTGCGACACTCAAAATCGTGAAGTAATGGGCCACTTTACAGTATAGCAACCATTACAGCATAGCAACGTCAGGTTTCATTAAAATGCAATTTGATAGCTTCTCGGGCAGCATTTAAAATATCTTCTGAATGGTTTTACAAGTTATTTTCGTCACTCAAGTCCATTTCGGAATTAGATTTATAATAAAGATTTATAATAAAATAAATGTATTTATTTGTTTGAATTGAATTCTGTTATGTCAAAAACAGTTCCTGTCAGATCGAGAATCCGCCTACTTTTTTCAGTGTTTTTATTAATTTTATTCAGAATGTATCTCAATAAATTTAGATAACTTTTTATGTGAGAATATAAAATGCGAAAAAATAGTGTATGCGCCGCGTCCGAAAAGTGATTTAACTAGACTCGTACGGCATTTAAGTACTCGCTATCGCTCGTACTCAAACCTGCCATACTCGTCTAGTAAAAATCCACTTTTCGGCACTTGGCACGTAATCTACTATTATTAACATTTTCCTTTAATACATATTTTATTTTTTAAACATTTTATATGTTTTATTAATTAGTATGGCTTCAGAACATATAATCTGAAAAGGTTCATTTGCATTTAAACAAATAGGACCATAAAACAAAAATTTTGCCTGTACAGTATGTACATCGTCTGTTCGAGGCCATTTAAATTCCTCTAGGTCAACCTGAAGAAATTTCACAGTACACATATCGCCATTAATATTAATAACTCGACCAAGGTGCTACTTATTATCATAATATATGGCGTAATAATTTTCAGTATCAATATTTACCAGTATTTCTTCTTCATTATTACTAGTATCGAACCCTTCTTCAATTTCAGAGTTTTCGTTATGTATTGAAATAGATAGATAGACTAGTCACTAACTTGTTTTTTCATTTGAAGTCTTGTCTCGACAGGTTTTGGACGGGATTTTGGTGTTTTTCGGCTTGAAAATCGATATAAATTAGAAGAAATATAATATACTGCCGAACAATACTTCACATAAACACCAAAATACACACACGTGTAAATATAAAAGTTAATAACCTCGTAAATGACTCTAGCTAAGTGGCTACAATAATACGCGACGCATGCTCTAAAACGAGTATTCCGAAAGTATTCCATTATATTCCGGAGTATTCCCTTGTATTCCAAGGTAATCCCGATTATTCCGAAGTATTCCTGTATATTCCGGAGTATTCACCGTATTCTATTCAATTTGTACACTAATTCCGGGCAGTGATTGACCCCTCCAGTAGCGCAACTTACCTTTTTTTGTTTTTCGCTTTTCTTCTTTTTCACTATGCTCCGCCTGCTTCTCCATTAAATATAAGCCTTGTTAAAACTTTTCCATTTTGGTCATGATTAAGTTTTCATGATTTGTGGTGCACTTACTTTTTTGAAAATTAAGTTATAACCTAATTTTAGTTGTTGCATTGTCAATATTGTAATATGGGTGTGCTTTGAGCGAAAACGATATTGCAATTCATACAGGTCAAATCTCGAATTTCCTAATTTTTTGTTCAGAAATTATTTGAATGGTACAGATTTATAGTATATAATTTGGCTAATTTTTTTCAAGACATTTATTGAAATCATCTTCATCAAATAAAAAAATGTTATTGCAAGTGGATCCATAGAATTTCAAGTTTTTCTTCTGTCAGTGCTTTGCCCTGACCTTGTGACTTGTGTAACTGTTATGAATTAATACTTGTCCTTGGCTTTCTTTATCTTTTGATTTCCTTTTGATAATATTAAGTTTGTAAAATTTGTGAATCAGATCTATAAATCTGTTTGATAAGTACCTATTTTCTTTTGCCATTTACGTTGTATAAGTAGACCTTTTCGATATTGTAACTATTGTAGTATAATACGAAAGAAGAGATTTAAGATGAGCTTCTTTATTATTGATATGTTGATAGTAATCCTTTATCAGACAGATTAGTCTAGTTAGAGTGCAAGCATTCGTTTTGACGTAGCTCATTTTGCAGCGGCACATTTTCGTTTTACTTCTCTAAGATTTGGTTGCCCAAACGTAATTTTGATTTCAATACCATGGTTTAGTCGTGGGGCTAAAATGCTCGTTTTTTCGTAAATCATTTATCATGATTTAGTCTTAGCCCTTTCACTCCTAATTTTACATTTTTTGATTAGACATAAATTATTACCAAATTTAGATATTATGTTCTCGTATAACATACGTATACAAAATTTAAAATTTTTCTTAACATTTCAACATAGAAAAAAATGCCTAGGGCGTATCTGTCCCAACAGTAACTTTTAATGGGACGGTGTTGTCCCAACAGTAACTTTTAGCGGGATAAGTTTGCCCCAACAGTAATTTTTCAGGGTATATATTAGTAACACAGTAAATATTTCAAATGTAATTTATTTCTACATACCGGGTGGTGCGTTGCCTCACGCACCATAGGGATTTAAATGGTAATTTTTTTATATGTAACCTGGGAAAAGCTTTTTCTGTTTTCGAACTGAAGGCTTGGCGGACAATTACCAATTTTCAGGACGTTGTTGACAAACAAGACTGCAGTTTGTTTCGGGTTAACCTTTAAGTTTTAGGTTTATCTTTCTCAAAAGGAACAAAAACTGGAGATTTGTTGGAAAAGCTTTAATTTCCAGACCTTTCTGTTTTCGAGAGGAAAAGCGAAGAATTGGTGGAAGAAAATTTTCACATTTTAGAAAAAAGAAAAAATGTTGAAATATTTTAGCGAACTTAAGAAAAACCTTCAAAAGGAAACCTGAAGTTTTGGTTTCAGATATTTAATGTTTAGGTTGTTACACATTGTAGTTCTTAAAAAAAGTTTCCAGGAAAATTATCGGGAAGGTTTTTCCGTTTCCAAGAGTTGATTGTAAATTCCCGATTTTTCAAGAAGTTATTAAAGACAGCAGATTTAAATTATTGAGACAATCTTAAATTTCAAACAAAAACTGAAGAGTCGATAGAAAATTCTCATTGGTCAGGAAATGTTTAGGGAAAACAGACCAAAATCTTTGGGTTAATCTTCAGAAAAGTTTTTAGCCTTTTCTATTTTTAGAAGAAAAACTATAGGTCTCAGGATGTTCTTAAGGAACCAAGCTGAAATCTTTGTATTTATCTTAAGAAAAACTTACTTTTTCTGTTTCCAAAAAGAGAACTGAGGGTTCCGTGGAAAATTAGCGATTTTTCAGGAAATTGTTGGGGAAACTCGACTGAAACTTTTGGCTTAACCTTTAAAAAGGGTTTTTGGCTTTTTGCTATTTTTGGAAGATAAACTACGGGCTTTAGGAGGTAGTTAAAGAACCAAGCTAAAAGCTGTGGATTTATCTTAAGGAAAGCCTGTAAGCTTCCACCTTTTATTGTTTTTAAAAAGAAAACCAAAGAATTGGTGGAAGAAATTTTCCAAATTTTAGGAAGTAACTTTTGTTTTTCAATGGGAAACCTGAAGATTTGGTTTCAAATATTTAGTATTTAGGTTATTGCACATTACACATTGTTCTTAAGAAAAGCTTCTAGAAGAAAACTAAGAATTCATTAGAAAGATTTCCAGAAACATTTTCAGGAAGGTCTTACAAAATCAAGCTGAGATTTTTGGGTTAATCGTGAAACAGTTTTCAGCTTTTTCTATTATCAGGAGGAAATGATCTAAGATGCGGTAGAAAACTTTAAACTTTCAGAAGTTTCTAAAGACAGCAGATTGAACGTTTTGGATTAGTATTAAAAAGAGTTTGTAGGTTTACAGATTTTTAGTTTCTGAAACCAAATCTTCAGGTTCTGTAGAAAACTCCTAATTTTGGGAGGTTTTTAATAAATCAAGTTAGAATCTTCTGATTAATCCTTTTCTGTTTTGAAAAGGACAATTGAAAATTCAGTGAAAAGTTCTAAATTTTCAGCAGGTTGTTAGAAAATGTAGCTGAGATTTTTAGATCAATTGTAGAAAGGTTTTCAGCTTTCTCACCTTTTAGGACGAAAAGCAAGGATTCCTTATTTTCAGGAGGTTATTAAGAAAACAAGCCCAAATCTTATGAAAATTTCGTAAGCGCAGGGTTTCCTCCTTTTAAAGAATTATCATTAAGTTGGTACAAAATCTATAACATTAAATAAAGCTTCTCTAAGGAAAAGTGTAGAATTGGTGGAAAATTCCCATTTTTCAGAAAATAGTTAGGGAAAACGGGATAATGTTTAGGAAAGCTTTTGGATTTCTCTATTTTTAGAAGACTTTCTCTTAGAAAAAGCTTGCAAGTTTTCAACTTTTTTTGTTTCCAAAAGAAAAACCGAAAACACCGTGGCAAATTCCTGATTTTAGTAGATTTAAATTATTGATAAACCTAAAAGTTTTTAAGTAATTTTTTCTGTTTTCGAACTGAAAATTGAAGAGTCGGTGGAAAACTCCCATTTTTCAGGAAATTTCTAGGGACATCAAGCTGAAATCCTTGGGGTAATCTTTATGAAAATTTTTATCTTTTTCTATTTTAGAAGAAAGCTACAGTTTTCAGAATGTTGTTAAAGAACCAAACTGAAATGTTTGAATTTATCTTTAGAGCAAGTTTTCAGTTTTTTTTTTTGTTTTCGGTGGAAAATTATCGAATTTTCAGGAAATTGAAAAAGTATATCTAAATTATTAAAGTAAACTGAAGTCTTCATTTTTTTTTGTTTTAAATCAGAAAACTGAAGAATTGATGGAAAATCTCATTTTTTAAGGAAATTATTAGGGAAAACAGGCTGAAATATTTGGCAAAATCTGTTTTTGCTCTTTTTAGAAGAAAACTACGGGCTTTAGAGAGTTGTTAAAGGTTCAGGCGGAAACCTTGGGATTTATTTTAAGAAAAGCCTGCAGCTTCAGCTTTAGCTATTTTCAAAAAGAAAATTCTAAAATTTCCAAGGAAATTTTAAACATTTTTGAAAGTTCAGATCCAGAACGATCTAATATTTTCTAGAAAACTCAGAACTTTCAGACGTTTCTAAAGACATCAGGCTGAAATTTTTGGATTAGTATTAAAAAAAGTTTGCAACTTTTTCTGTTTCCAAAAACAAAATAGTTAGGAAAAACAAGCTAAAATCATTGGGTTAATTTTTAGGACAAGCTACAGATTTCAGGATGTTGTTAAAGAGTCAGTCCGAAATCGTTGGATTTATCTTAGAAAAGCTTACGAGCTTTCAACTGTTTCTGTTTCCAAAAGAATTTTTTCAGGGAATTATTAAAGAAAGTATATTTAAATTATCGAGATAAACTTACATTTTAAACTGTTTCTGTTTCCAAACAAAAAACTGAAGTGAATAACTTCATGAAATAAATAGTTAGGAAAAGCAGGCTAAAACCTTTGGGTTAATTTTTAGGAAGCTTTTTAAGACAAGCTACAGATTTCAGGATGTTGTTAAAGAACCAGGTGGACATCTTTGGATTTATCTTAGGAAAGGCTTGCTTCTGTTTCCAAAAGGATTTTTTCAGGAAGCTACTATTAAAGAAAGTATATTTAAATTATCGAGATAAATTTAAGTTTTAAACTGTTTCCAAACAAATAACTGAAGGGTCGGTGGAAGGTTCCCATTTTTCAGGAAATTTTTAGGAAAAACGGGCTAAAATCTTTGAGTAAATCTTTAGGAAAGTCTTTAACTTTTTCGAACTAACTACGGGTTTTAGGATGTTGTTAAAGAACCGGGCTGAAATCTTTTGTGCTATCTTAAGCCTGCAAGCTTTTGGCTTCTGCTGTTTTCAAAAAGAAACTCGAAGATTCTACATTCTAAATTTCCAAGGAAACTTTTCCAGTTCAGACCCAATAACTGAGATTATTGAAAAAGCGGAGTGCACTTTTCACAGATAAGCGACAGCACTGACAAAGTTTTTGCAGGGTCTGAAATCAAAATACTACGAAGACAAGTTCAGAAGCAATCAGGTTTTTAAATAATTTGCTGAGGTTTTACATAATTGCGTATTTATTTATTTCAGACTTTAGTTTTCTGTTGAAATTTGAAAACGAATTGCCATCTTTTCAAAGATAATTGGGCTAAAACTACTTGGGAAAAATTTTCAAGTTTAGTCAGACAAAGTTTTCGGGGATCAAAACTTTACAAAGAAATGGTTTTGTTTTGAACGTGTCCGGATTTCCAAGGGAAGATTTTCTAGGGAGTTTTCAGAAGGAATTATTTGCTTCCCTAATTATTTTAGACCAAAAGTGTACTTAAGTTTTTTGTAGAGAAAAAAATACTGCATCGATTGATGCTATTCTACACAATTTTCGAGTTTCGTGTAACAGAAGAACTGTGGGGATTAATTCTTGCACTTTGACAAAAATCACTGATACCATGAAATTTTTGAAACAGAGGGGTGGAGCTATGACACTGTTATACCTCCACCGCTCTGTCATAATGACAGTCTGAAATTATTTTTCAATACGAAAAATATAACTTTTTGGACAAACCATTATTCAACAAATTCAACAGGAAGGGAAATTACTTTTTAAAACAAACTTAACGGAAATAGTACATTATATCCGAGGTGGGAAATGCTTCATTACAGCTTGTAGATTACAATTTGTTTCGTTTTGATTACTATTATAGCAAGAGTTTTGTTGATAAATTTTTAAATTTAAATGTAATACACGTTTTCAAAGTAGACAAATGATTAATATTTCGATAAAGATTATTTGTAAGGAAAGTTAAAGAAGTAATTAATTATAGGGCAGATCTGTCTTCCGGAAATTATCATCACACATTTCGCACATATTGGATAAAAACAGTTGATGCGTAAATAGGCTCTTGACTAATATTCCGTTTTTTAATCAATTTTAAGGTTCTAGTCTTCTAGTGTAGTGTTAGGTCGTAGTTATTTTGTAAATGAGTAAAGTGATAAATTAAAGTTTTGTTTAATAGACCACAAAATGGCCTAATTTTTTAAAACAAGGTAGATACGCGTTTTGGTGTAAAGAAATTTAAGAAATTGTTGTTAAGTAGACTTATTTAATTCAAATAGTTTTATAACTCTAGAAATTAACTACTGAAGGAGTCACTTCTTTAATATTTAAGGTCAGTGATTATTTAAATTTTAATACATCCCATAAAACAAATTGAATTCGACCGTAGTTAAAGCTGTAGTAATTTCACTTAGCAAATTGTAATTTCGGAAGCAAGATCTTTACCAAAACGAATGTTGCTAGTTTTCCAAAATGTTGTGTATTTTAAGTTTAATTCCCAACGGTAAACGATTTGTAGTTTATAAGACTGAAAATTTCCTTCGCCTAATATTTTGTCTTAATTTAGAAAGAAAGATTTAAGATAAATAACCTGCAGCCAATGCAAATTAAAAACTATTTAAACTTATTAAAAGCGAAGTAATTTTTTTGCATTGAAGATTATCAACTGCCTGTTCGGTTATCTACCAAAGCAGGTCGTAGCAGGTACTTCGTATAGATATCGATTATTACAATTTCTATAGCATTTTCAATCACACATAAAACAGTTGGTATGTATTTAATTCAGTATTTGAAAAATTCCTTTAACGAGAAGTTGCATATTTTTAAATTGTTAAATCGTCCATAATTAATTAATTAAATAAGAACTTCTCGTTTTTGTTAGTTTTTTTCACAAGTAAGCAAGTGGTAAGTGAAGCCAGTAGTATTATTTTTTATCTATCACCGTGGGATAAGTTATATCATATCACACTCATTTTAGATATGTAATAGTCTTGTCATCCCAATGAGTGCCATAATGAAATTATTACCGCACTAGTGGTAATGAAATTGACAATTCATTCTAGCTCCAAATTTTGCCGGGGCAAGTCCGGAAATCACGTTCTCTACAATTCTTCACAGTACATGTGTTAATAATGTCTATATCCCTCTTAAATCGTAAATACCAATTATTAAATTGCGATGTGTTGTTGGGATTTCTTTTAAGATATCGCTAATACTTACTTTAATGACATTTTTGTCTAATTTAACGTGCTTTTCAATAGAAAATATACTTTTGATCATCGTTCACATTTCTTAATTTATAAAAATTAAAGGAGGTATTTTGGATAATATACAGTGTGTCCCAGGATTGATGTTACAATAGGTGCGATGGACTAAAAAAATTTGACTTTAATTTTAAGATTGTGGGATTAAGTCCTGCTTGGTTTGAAGAGAATTTTAAGAATATTTTTAGTTTTTGAAAAACAAGTCGGCCTTAACATTGAAGCGAAAACTATTTCCTATTTCATTGATCGACAATAAATTATTTACTCAACATAAATGGCAGGAGGCCATGAAAAGAATATCGTCGGCTAATCTTCCTGAAATTTTGTATAGGACCATAATTTCTCATTCTGGACAACCATTCTTAGTAAAATTTTGCCGTATCATGAACTAAAAGGGTACGTTACCTGAAAAGAAAATAGTTTTCGCTTGAATGTCAAGGCCGACTTGTTTTTCACAAATTGAAAATCTTCTTCAAACCAAGCAGGACTTAATCCCACAAATAAAATTCAAAAATGTTTAGTCAATCGCACCTATTATATCAATCCTGGGACGCACTGTATATTTTATGCGCATTTTTAAATTAGAAATTTTTTGATGTTGGCCAAATATTCAACCTTTAATATAACTTACGATATAATGAACAATTAAATTTATTTTCAAATTCTTGTCCGAGGTGTCATTTTCTGCGTTTCTAGAGGCAAAGCTCGCAGAGGAGGACCGCAGCACAGAAAGCTTAGTAAAAAATGTTATGCCACAAATAACACACAAAGAATTAAATTAAGGTATCTAATTTAGCCACTGTTACAAAAAGCAAATCAGTAAGTACTTAGCTTCATCAAAGCAGTTTTAATAAAATTTTTCATTAGCCATTCGTTATCGCTTCGACATCCGCGGAAATCGGACCTTATGTTGTAGTGAAATTATGGTAAACTAAGTGTGTTTGTCAAATTTAAAAAGTATTCGTCGTTAGAAGTAAAACCTTTGTAACAGTAGCGTACTGAAATTTTTATTACCCAAACGCCTTGGGTACAACCAGTGTTTGTACAGTGCAGTGTTATAAAAAGTAATTATTTAAGTTCGGGGATCTTAAATTTCTGTGTTCTCGGGAGTGTCGGTTACGGTTTTCAGATCTTCATATGGTTTCTGCACTTAACCTGCTACAGGAAATTCGTAATAAAGGTAGGTGATGGGCCTCAGTTAATTTTTAAAAATTATTTGATAGTTCTAGTTTTACATTTTTGAGCTTAAAGACAAATTAATTTTTTTTTTTTTAATAATTTGAAATCCAAAATCATTGAAATTACTGCCAAGCTATGGTTACTGAAAAACCTTTTTCTGTTGTTTCAGGTAGGTCCCATCTTCGAGGGATGGCAGTTCCTAGGATGAAGACTGCAACGGAGTGAGTCATATTTATTCTTTTTTTGCCATAGGGATAATTGTAGGGATACGTTAGGCACTTTGAAACACAAACTATTCTTGAACCATTCATTTTCTAAAATCAATCTTACATTACAATTACTTTCGTATTCGTGAATTAACTTTGGGGTAAATATTTCTGTTCTAAACGGTTTTAATTCCAACAATTATCGGGAGTGTAGTTATTATTTGTGTATACTTGCGCGACACTGTTGTATAATGCTGTAAGTAGACAAACAAACTGTAAGTGAATACAAATGGTAAGTAAATAGTAAGTGTGTTTTAAAATTTCAGCATTAATTTATTATTTTCAGTCTTATTATCACACTTTCTTTTCAGCACTAAGTTCTTATTTTCAGTTCAATTTCGGAGAATTTTTCTAACATTAGTCCTTGTTCTCTTTTAGGTCAAACGGTGAAGTATAAATATTCTTAAAATTATTATCCTCTTTCAAATTAATAATTATTCGGGGTTAATTTGTAATGTTTAATTTCAGCCAACTGGTTTACACGTTACCTATTGTTTGATGTTAGTTTTTAGTTTAATAATTATCATATTCAATGATTTCAGTTTAATTAATCACCTTTTCGGCAGCTTTCCGTATGTATCCTTTTTGAGTCCGCATAACGAGGTAACATTTTATATCATAAAGGTTGTTCATTATAAAATTATATTTAAACTGGTTGTGGTAAGGAAAAGGCCTGAACAATTTTCAACGTCGCATAAGTTGGAAATTGTTCAGAGGGGAGTTGGGAGGCCTTTCTTTTTAAGAAACCTCTTCAAGGTTTTTTAAACTTAACTGTTTAGAATAAAATCAAGAACATTATTCCATGCTGCTTTGTACTATCAGCAGATTGTTCCTTTTATTTTACTTAAACCAAGACTTCCTTACGGTAGCCTCCGTTATCGAAACGCCATTCGCGAAAATCGGTTTTCTTGATTAAAGTGACTATATGGCAAACTAAGAGTGTTTGCTAAATTCATCTTGTTTTCGTTATCGTAGATAAATTTGAGTGAATAAGTATCGTAACAAAATTATACTACCCAAACACCTTGGGTACAACCAGTGTTTGTACAGTGCAGTGTTATAAAAAGTAATTATTTCACTTCGGGGATCTTAAATTTCTGTGTTCTCGGGAGTGTCGGTTACGGTTTTCAGATCTTCATATGGTTTCTGCACTTAACCTGCTACAGGAAATTCGTAATAAAGGTAGGTGATGGGCCTCAGTTAATTTTTAAAAATTATTTGATAGTTCTAGTCTTACATTTTTGAGCTTAAAGACAAATTAATTTTTTTTTTTTAATAATTTGAAATCCAAAATCATTGAAATTACTGCCAAGCTATGGTTACTGAAAAACCTTTTTCTGTTGTTTCAGGTAGGTCCCATCTGCGAGGGATGGCAGTTCCTAGGATGAAGACTGCAACGGAGTGAGTCATATTTATTCTTTTTTTGCCATAGGGATAATTGTAGGGATTACGTTAGGCACTTTGAAACACAAACTATTCTTGAACCATTCATTTTCTAAAATCAATCTTACATTACAATTACTTTCGTATTCGTGAATTAACTTTGGGGTAAATATTTCTGTTCTAAACGTTTTTAATTCCAACAATTATCGGGAGTGTAGTTATTATTTGTGTATACTTGCGCGACACTGTTGTATAATGCTGTAAGTAGACAAACAAACTGTAAGTGAATACAAATGGTAAGTAAATAGTAAGTGTGCTTTAAAATTTCAGCATTAATTTATTATTTTCAGTCTTATTATCACACTTTCTTTTCAGCACTAAGTTCTTATTTTCAGTTCAATTTCGGAGAATTTTTCTAACATTAGTCCTTGTTCTCTTTTAGGTCAAACGGTGAAGTATAAATATTCTTAAAATTATTATCCTCTTTCAAATTAATAATTATTCGGGGTTAATTTGTAATGTTTAATTTCAGCCAACTGGTTTACACGTTACCTATTGTTTGATGTTAGTTTTTAGTTTAATAATTATCATATTCAGTGATTTCAGTTTAATTAATCACCTTTTCGGCAGCTTTCCGTATGTATCCTTTTTGAGTCCGCATAACGAGGTAACATTTTATATCATAAAGGTTGTTCATTATAAAATTATATTTAAACTGGTTGTGGTAAGGAAAAGGCCTGAACAATTTTCAACGTCGCATAAGTTGGAAATTGTTCAGAGGGGAGTTGGGAGGCCTTTCTTTTTAAGAAACCTCTTCAAGGTTTTTTAAACTTAACTGTTTAGAATAAAATCAAGAACATTATTCCATGCTGCTTTGTACTATCAGCAGATTGTTCCTTTTATTTTACTTAAACCAAGACTTCCTTACGGTAGCCTCCGTTATCGAAACGCCATTCGCGAAAATCGGTTTTCTTGATTAAAGTGACTATATGGCAAACTAAGAGTGTTTGCTAAATTCATCTTGTTTTCGTTATCGTAGATAAATTTGAGTGAATAAGTATCGTAACAAAATTATACTACCCAAACACCTTGGGTACAACCAGTGTTTGTACAGTGCAGTGTTATAAAAAGTAATTATTTCACTTCGGGGATCTTAAATTTCTGTGTTCTCGGGAGTGTCGGTTACGGTTTTCAGATCTTCATATGGTTTCTGCACTTAACCTGCTACAGGAAATTCGTAATAAAGGTAGGTGATGGGCCTCAGTTAATTTTTAAAAATTATTTGATAGTTCTAGTCTTACATTTTTGAGCTTAAAGACAAATTAATTTTTTTTTTTTAATAATTTGAAATCCAAAATCATTGAAATTACTGCCAAGCTATGGTTACTGAAAAACCTTTTTCTGTTGTTTCAGGTAGGTCCCATCTGCGAGGGATGGCAGTTCCTAGGATGAAGACTGCAACGGAGTGAGTCATATTTATTCTTTTTTTGCCATAGGGATAATTGTAGGGATTACGTTAGGCACTTTGAAACACAAACTATTCTTGAACCATTCATTTTCTAAAATCAATCTTACATTACAATTACTTTCGTATTCGTGAATTAACTTTGGGGTAAATATTTCTGTTCTAAACGGTTTTAATTCCAACAATTATCGGGAGTGTAGTTATTATTTGTGTATACTTGCGCGACACTGTTGTATAATGCTGTAAGTAGACAAACAAACTGTAAGTGAATACAAATGGTAAGTAAATAGTAAGTGTGTTTTAAAATTTCAGCATTAATTTATTATTTTCAGTCTTATTATCACACTTTCTTTTCAGCACTAAGTTCTTATTTTCAGTTCAATTTCGGAGAATTTTTCTAACATTAGTCCTTGTTCTCTTTTAGGTCAAACGGTGAAGTATAAATATTCTTAAAATTATTATCCTCTTTCAAATTAATAATTATTCGGGGTTAATTTGTAATGTTTAATTTCAGCCAACTGGTTTACACGTTACCTATTGTTTGATGTTAGTTTTTAGTTTAATAATTATCATATTCAATGATTTCAGTTTAATTAATCACCTTTTCGGCAGCTTTCCGTATGTATCCTTTTTGAGTCCGCATAACGAGGTAACATTTTATATCATAAAGGTTGTTCATTATAAAATTATATTTAAACTGGTTGTGGTAAGGAAAAGGCCTGAACAATTTTCAACGTCGCATAAGTTGGAAATTGTTCAGAGGGGAGTTGGGAGGCCTTTCTTTTTAAGAAACCTCTTCAAGGTTTTTTAAACTTAACTGTTTAGAATAAAATCAAGAACATTATTCCATGCTGCTTTGTACTATCAGCAGATTGTTCCTTTTATTTTACTTAAACCAAGACTTCCTTACGGTAGCCTCCGTTATCGAAACGCCATTCGCGAAAATCGGTTTTCTTGATTAAAGTGACTATATGGCAAACTAAGAGTGTTTGCTAAATTCATCTTGTTTTCGTTATCGTAGATAAATTTGAGTGAATAAGTATCGTAACAAAATTATACTACCCAAACACCTTGGGTACAACCAGTGTTTGTACAGTGCAGTGTTATAAAAAGTAATTATTTCACTTCGGGGATCTTAAATTTCTGTGTTCTCGGGAGTGTCGGTTACGGTTTTCAGATCTTCATATGGTTTCTGCACTTAACCTGCTACAGGAAATTCGTAATAAAGGTAGGTGATGGGCCTCAGTTAATTTTTAAAAATTATTTGATAGTTCTAGTCTTACATTTTTGAGCTTAAAGACAAATTAATTTTTTTTTTTTAATAATTTGAAATCCAAAATCATTGAAATTACTGCCAAGCTATGGTTACTGAAAAACCTTTTTCTGTTGTTTCAGGTAGGTCCCATCTGCGAGGGATGGCAGTTCCTAGGATGAAGACTGCAACGGAGTGAGTCATATTTATTCTTTTTTTGCCATAGGGATAATTGTAGGGATTACGTTAGGCACTTTGAAACACAAACTATTCTTGAACCATTCATTTTCTAAAATCAATCTTACATTACAATTACTTTCGTATTCGTGAATTAACTTTGGGGTAAATATTTCTGTTCTAAACGTTTTTAATTCCAACAATTATCGGGAGTGTAGTTATTATTTGTGTATACTTGCGCGACACTGTTGTATAATGCTGTAAGTAGACAAACAAACTGTAAGTGAATACAAATGGTAAGTAAATAGTAAGTGTGCTTTAAAATTTCAGCATTAATTTATTATTTTCAGTCTTATTATCACACTTTCTTTTCAGCACTAAGTTCTTATTTTCAGTTCAATTTCGGAGAATTTTTCTAACATTAGTCCTTGTTCTCTTTTAGGTCAAACGGTGAAGTATAAATATTCTTAAAATTATTATCCTCTTTCAAATTAATAATTATTCGGGGTTAATTTGTAATGTTTAATTTCAGCCAACTGGTTTACACGTTACCTATTGTTTGATGTTAGTTTTTAGTTTAATAATTATCATATTCAGTGATTTCAGTTTAATTAATCACCTTTTCGGCAGCTTTCCGTATGTATCCTTTTTGAGTCCGCATAACGAGGTAACATTTTATATCATAAAGGTTGTTCATTATAAAATTATATTTAAACTGGTTGTGGTAAGGAAAAGGCCTGAACAATTTTCAACGTCGCATAAGTTGGAAATTGTTCAGAGGGGAGTTGGGAGGCCTTTCTTTTTAAGAAACCTCTTCAAGGTTTTTTAAACTTAACTGTTTAGAATAAAATCAAGAACATTATTCCATGCTGCTTTGTACTATCAGCAGATTGTTCCTTTTATTTTACTTAAACCAAGACTTCCTTACGGTAGCCTCCGTTATCGAAACGCCATTCGCGAAAATCGGTTTTCTTGATTAAAGTGACTATATGGCAAACTAAGAGTGTTTGCTAAATTCATCTTGTTTTCGTTATCGTAGATAAATTTGAGTGAATAAGTATCGTAACAAAATTATACTACCCAAACACCTTGGGTACAACCAGTGTTTGTACAGTGCAGTGTTATAAAAAGTAATTATTTCACTTCGGGGATCTTAAATTTCTGTGTTCTCGGGAGTGTCGGTTACGGTTTTCAGATCTTCATATGGTTTCTGCACTTAACCTGCTACAGGAAATTCGTAATAAAGGTAGGTGATGGGCCTCAGTTAATTTTTAAAAATTATTTGATAGTTCTAGTCTTACATTTTTGAGCTTAAAGACAAATTAATTTTTTTTTTTTAATAATTTGAAATCCAAAATCATTGAAATTACTGCCAAGCTATGGTTACTGAAAAACCTTTTTCTGTTGTTTCAGGTAGGTCCCATCTGCGAGGGATGGCAGTTCCTAGGATGAAGACTGCAACGGAGTGAGTCATATTTATTCTTTTTTTGCCATAGGGATAATTGTAGGGATTACGTTAGGCACTTTGAAACACAAACTATTCTTGAACCATTCATTTTCTAAAATCAATCTTACATTACAATTACTTTCGTATTCGTGAATTAACTTTGGGGTAAATATTTCTGTTCTAAACGTTTTTAATTCCAACAATTATCGGGAGTGTAGTTATTATTTGTGTATACTTGCGCGACACTGTTGTATAATGCTGTAAGTAGACAAACAAACTGTAAGTGAATACAAATGGTAAGTAAATAGTAAGTGTGCTTTAAAATTTCAGCATTAATTTATTATTTTCAGTCTTATTATCACACTTTCTTTTCAGCACTAAGTTCTTATTTTCAGTTCAATTTCGGAGAATTTTTCTAACATTAGTCCTTGTTCTCTTTTAGGTCAAACGGTGAAGTATAAATATTCTTAAAATTATTATCCTCTTTCAAATTAATAATTATTCGGGGTTAATTTGTAATGTTTAATTTCAGCCAACTGGTTTACACGTTACCTATTGTTTGATGTTAGTTTTTAGTTTAATAATTATCATATTCAGTGATTTCAGTTTAATTAATCACCTTTTCGGCAGCTTTCCGTATGTATCCTTTTTGAGTCCGCATAACGAGGTAACATTTTATATCATAAAGGTTGTTCATTATAAAATTATATTTAAACTGGTTGTGGTAAGGAAAAGGCCTGAACAATTTTCAACGTCGCATAAGTTGGAAATTGTTCAGAGGGGAGTTGGGAGGCCTTTCTTTTTAAGAAACCTCTTCAAGGTTTTTTAAACTTAACTGTTTAGAATAAAATCAAGAACATTATTCCATGCTGCTTTGTACTATCAGCAGATTGTTCCTTTTATTTTACTTAAACCAAGACTTCCTTACGGTAGCCTCCGTTATCGAAACGCCATTCGCGAAAATCGGTTTTCTTGATTAAAGTGACTATATGGCAAACTAAGAGTGTTTGCTAAATTCATCTTGTTTTCGTTATCGTAGATAAATTTGAGTGAATAAGTATCGTAACAAAATTATACTACCCAAACACCTTGGGTACAACCAGTGTTTGTACAGTGCAGTGTTATAAAAAGTAATTATTTCACTTCGGGGATCTTAAATTTCTGTGTTCTCGGGAGTGTCGGTTACGGTTTTCAGATCTTCATATGGTTTCTGCACTTAACCTGCTACAGGAAATTCGTAATAAAGGTAGGTGATGGGCCTCAGTTAATTTTTAAAAATTATTTGATAGTTCTAGTCTTACATTTTTGAGCTTAAAGACAAATTAATTTTTTTTTTTTAATAATTTGAAATCCAAAATCATTGAAATTACTGCCAAGCTATGGTTACTGAAAAACCTTTTTCTGTTGTTTCAGGTAGGTCCCATCTGCGAGGGATGGCAGTTCCTAGGATGAAGACTGCAACGGAGTGAGTCATATTTATTCTTTTTTTGCCATAGGGATAATTGTAGGGATTACGTTAGGCACTTTGAAACACAAACTATTCTTGAACCATTCATTTTCTAAAATCAATCTTACATTACAATTACTTTCGTATTCGTGAATTAACTTTGGGGTAAATATTTCTGTTCTAAACGGTTTTAATTCCAACAATTATCGGGAGTGTAGTTATTATTTGTGTATACTTGCGCGACACTGTTGTATAATGCTGTAAGTAGACAAACAAACTGTAAGTGAATACAAATGGTAAGTAAATAGTAAGTGTGTTTTAAAATTTCAGCATTAATTTATTATTTTCAGTCTTATTATCACACTTTCTTTTCAGCACTAAGTTCTTATTTTCAGTTCAATTTCGGAGAATTTTTCTAACATTAGTCCTTGTTCTCTTTTAGGTCAAACGGTGAAGTATAAATATTCTTAAAATTATTATCCTCTTTCAAATTAATAATTATTCGGGGTTAATTTGTAATGTTTAATTTCAGCCAACTGGTTTACACGTTACCTATTGTTTGATGTTAGTTTTTAGTTTAATAATTATCATATTCAATGATTTCAGTTTAATTAATCACCTTTTCGGCAGCTTTCCGTATGTATCCTTTTTGAGTCCGCATAACGAGGTAACATTTTATATCATAAAGGTTGTTCATTATAAAATTATATTTAAACTGGTTGTGGTAAGGAAAAGGCCTGAACAATTTTCAACGTCGCATAAGTTGGAAATTGTTCAGAGGGGAGTTGGGAGGCCTTTCTTTTTAAGAAACCTCTTCAAGGTTTTTTAAACTTAACTGTTTAGAATAAAATCAAGAACATTATTCCATGCTGCTTTGTACTATCAGCAGATTGTTCCTTTTATTTTACTTAAACCAAGACTTCCTTACGGTAGCCTCCGTTATCGAAACGCCATTCGCGAAAATCGGTTTTCTTGATTAAAGTGACTATATGGCAAACTAAGAGTGTTTGCTAAATTCATCTTGTTTTCGTTATCGTAGATAAATTTGAGTGAATAAGTATCGTAACAAAATTATACTACCCAAACACCTTGGGTACAACCAGTGTTTGTACAGTGCAGTGTTATAAAAAGTAATTATTTCACTTCGGGGATCTTAAATTTCTGTGTTCTCGGGAGTGTCGGTTACGGTTTTCAGATCTTCATATGGTTTCTGCACTTAACCTGCTACAGGAAATTCGTAATAAAGGTAGGTGATGGGCCTCAGTTAATTTTTAAAAATTATTTGATAGTTCTAGTCTTACATTTTTGAGCTTAAAGACAAATTAATTTTTTTTTTTTAATAATTTGAAATCCAAAATCATGGAAATTACTGCCAAGCTATGGTTACTGAAAAACCTTTTTCTGTTGTTTCAGGTAGGTCCCATCTGCGAGGGATGGCAGTTCCTAGGATGAAGACTGCAACGGAGTGAGTCATATTTATTCTTTTTTTGCCATAGGGATAATTGTAGGGATTACGTTAGGCACTTTGAAACACAAACTATTCTTGAACCATTCATTTTCTAAAATCAATCTTACATTACAATTACTTTCGTATTCGTGAATTAACTTTGGGGTAAATATTTCTGTTCTAAACGGTTTTAATTCCAACAATTATCGGGAGTGTAGTTATTATTTGTGTATACTTGCGCGACACTGTTGTATAATGCTGTAAGTAGACAAACAAACTGTAAGTGAATACAAATGGTAAGTAAATAGTAAGTGTGCTTTAAAATTTCAGCATTAATTTATTATTTTCAGTCTTATTATCACACTTTCTTTTCAGCACTAAGTTCTTATTTTCAGTTCAATTTCGGAGAATTTTTCTAACATTAGTCCTTGTTCTCTTTTAGGTCAAACGGTGAAGTATAAATATTCTTAAAATTATTATCCTCTTTCAAATTAATAATTATTCGGGGTTAATTTGTAATGTTTAATTTCAGCCAACTGGTTTACACGTTACCTATTGTTTGATGTTAGTTTTTAGTTTAATAATTATCATATTCAATGATTTCAGTTTAATTAATCACCTTTTCGGCAGCTTTCCGTATGTATCCTTTTTGAGTCCGCATAACGAGGTAACATTTTATATCATAAAGGTTGTTCATTATAAAATTATATTTAAACTGGTTGTGGTAAGGAAAAGGCCTGAACAATTTTCAACGTCGCATAAGTTGGAAATTGTTCAGAGGGGAGTTGGGAGGCCTTTCTTTTTAAGAAACCTCTTCAAGGTTTTTTAAACTTAACTGTTTAGAATAAAATCAAGAACATTATTCCATGCTGCTTTGTACTATCAGCAGATTGTTCCTTTTATTTTACTTAAACCAAGACTTCCTTACGGTAGCCTCCGTTATCGAAACGCCATTCGCGAAAATCGGTTTTCTTGATTAAAGTGACTATATGGCAAACTAAGAGTGTTTGCTAAATTCATCTTGTTTTCGTTATCGTAGATAAATTTGAGTGAATAAGTATCGTAACAAAATTATGCTACCCAAACACCTTGGGTACAACCAGTGTTTGTACAGTGCAGTGTTATAAAAAGTAATTATTTCACTTCGGGGATCTTAAATTTCTGTGTTCTCGGGAGTGTCGGTTACGGTTTTCAGATCTTCATATGGTTTCTGCACTTAACCTGCTACAGGAAATTCGTAATAAAGGTAGGTGATGGGCCTCAGTTAATTTTTAAAAATTATTTGATAGTTCTAGTCTTACATTTTTGAGCTTAAAGACAAATTAATTTTTTTTTTTTTAATAATTTGAAATCCAAAATCATGGAAATTACTGCCAAGCTATGGTTACTGAAAAACCTTTTTCTGTTGTTTCAGGTAGGTCCCATCTGCGAGGGATGGCAGTTCCTAGGATGAAGACTGCAACGGAGTGAGTCATATTTATTCTTTTTTTGCCATAGGGATAATTGTAGGGACTACGTTAGGCACTTTGAAACACAAACTATTCTTGAACCATTCATTTTCTAAAATCAATCTTACATTACAATTACTTTCGTATTCGTGAATTAACTTTGGGGTAAATATTTCTGTTCTAAACGGTTTTAATTCCAACAATTATCGGGAGTGTAGTTATTATTTGTGTATACTTGCGCGACACTGTTGTATAATGCTGTAAGTAGACAAACAAACTGTAAGTGAATACAAATGGTAAGTAAATAGTAAGTGTGTTTTAAAATTTCAGCATTAATTTATTATTTTCAGTCTTATTATCACACTTTCTTTTCAGCACTAAGTTCTTATTTTCAGTTCAATTTCGGAGAATTTTTCTAACATTAGTCCTTGTTCTCTTTTAGGTCAAACGGTGAAGTATAAATATTCTTAAAATTATTATCCTCTTTCAAATTAATAATTATTCGGGGTTAATTTGTAATGTTTAATTTCAGCCAACTGGTTTACACGTTACCTATTGTTTGATGTTAGTTTTTAGTTTAATAATTATCATATTCAATGATTTCAGTTTAATTAATCACCTTTTCGGCAGCTTTCCGTATGTATCCTTTTTGAGTCCGCATAACGAGGTAACATTTTATATCATAAAGGTTGTTCATTATAAAATTATATTTAAACTGGTTGTGGTAAGGAAAAGGCCTGAACAATTTTCAACGTCGCATAAGTTGGAAATTGTTCAGAGGGGAGTTGGGAGGCCTTTCTTTTTAAGAAACCTCTTCAAGGTTTTTTAAACTTAACTGTTTAGAATAAAATCAAGAACATTATTCCATGCTGCTTTGTACTATCAGCAGATTGTTCCTTTTATTTTACTTAAACCAAGACTTCCTTACGGTAGCCTCCGTTATCGAAACGCCATTCGCGAAAATCGGTTTTCTTGATTAAAGTGACTATATGGCAAACTAAGAGTGTTTGCTAAATTCATCTTGTTTTCGTTATCGTAGATAAATTTGAGTGAATAAGTATCGTAACAAAATTATACTACCCAAACACCTTGGGTACAACCAGTGTTTGTACAGTGCAGTGTTATAAAAAGTAATTATTTCACTTCGGGGATCTTAAATTTCTGTGTTCTCGGGAGTGTCGGTTACGGTTTTCAGATCTTCATATGGTTTCTGCACTTAACCTGCTACAGGAAATTCGTAATAAAGGTAGGTGATGGGCCTCAGTTAATTTTTAAAAATTATTTGATAGTTCTAGTCTTACATTTTTGAGCTTAAAGACAAATTAATTTTTTTTTTTTAATAATTTGAAATCCAAAATCATTGAAATTACTGCCAAGCTATGGTTACTGAAAAACCTTTTTCTGTTGTTTCAGGTAGGTCCCATCTGCGAGGGATGGCAGTTCCTAGGATGAAGACTGCAACGGAGTGAGTCATATTTATTCTTTTTTTGCCATAGGGATAATTGTAGGGATTACGTTAGGCACTTTGAAACACAAACTATTCTTGAACCATTCATTTTCTAAAATCAATCTTACATTACAATTACTTTCGTATTCGTGAATTAACTTTGGGGTAAATATTTCTGTTCTAAACGGTTTTAATTCCAACAATTATCGGGAGTGTAGTTATTATTTGTGTATACTTGCGCGACACTGTTGTATAATGCTGTAAGTAGACAAACAAACTGTAAGTGAATACAAATGGTAAGTAAATAGTAAGTGTGCTTTAAAATTTCAGCATTAATTTATTATTTTCAGTCTTATTATCACACTTTCTTTTCAGCACTAAGTTCTTATTTTCAGTTCAATTTCGGAGAATTTTTCTAACATTAGTCCTTGTTCTCTTTTAGGTCAAACGGTGAAGTATAAATATTCTTAAAATTATTATCCTCTTTCAAATTAATAATTATTCGGGGTTAATTTGTAATGTTTAATTTCAGCCAACTGGTTTACACGTTACCTATTGTTTGATGTTAGTTTTTAGTTTAATAATTATCATATTCAATGATTTCAGTTTAATTAATCACCTTTTCGGCAGCTTTCCGTATGTATCCTTTTTGAGTCCGCATAACGAGGTAACATTTTATATCATAAAGGTTGTTCATTATAAAATTATATTTAAACTGGTTGTGGTAAGGAAAAGGCCTGAACAATTTTCAACGTCGCATAAGTTGGAAATTGTTCAGAGGGGAGTTGGGAGGCCTTTCTTTTTAAGAAACCTCTTCAAGGTTTTTTAAACTTAACTGTTTAGAATAAAATCAAGAACATTATTCCATGCTGCTTTGTACTATCAGCAGATTGTTCCTTTTATTTTACTTAAACCAAGACTTCCTTACGGTAGCCTCCGTTATCGAAACGCCATTCGCGAAAATCGGTTTTCTTGATTAAAGTGACTATATGGCAAACTAAGAGTGTTTGCTAAATTCATCTTGTTTTCGTTATCGTAGATACATTTGAGTGAATAAGTATCGTAACAAAATTATGCTACCCAAACACCTTGGGTACAACCAGTGTTTGTACAGTGCAGTGTTATAAAAAGTAATTATTTCACTTCGGGGATCTTAAATTTCTGTGTTCTCGGGAGTGTCGGTTACGGTTTTCAGATCTTCATATGGTTTCTGCACTTAACCTGCTACAGGAAATTCGTAATAAAGGTAGGTGATGGGCCTCAGTTAATTTTTAAAAATTATTTGATAGTTCTAGTTTTACATTTTTGAGCTTAAAGACAAATTAATTTTTTTTTTTTTAATAATTTGAAATCCAAAATCATGGAAATTACTGCCAAGCTATGGTTACTGAAAAACCTTTTTCTGTTGTTTCAGGTAGGTCCCATCTGCGAGGGATGGCAGTTCCTAGGATGAAGACTGCAACGGAGTGAGTCATATTTATTCTTTTTTTGCCATAGGGATAATTGTAGGGATTACGTTAGGCACTTTGAAACACAAACTATTCTTGAACCATTCATTTTCTAAAATCAATCTTACATTACAATTACTTTCGTATTCGTGAATTAACTTTGGGGTAAATATTTCTGTTCTAAACGGTTTTAATTCCAACAATTATCGGGAGTGTAGTTATTATTTGTGTATACTTGCGCGACACTGTTGTATAATGCTGTAAGTAGACAAACAAACTGTAAGTGAATACAAATGGTAAGTAAATAGTAAGTGTGTTTTAAAATTTCAGCATTAATTTATTATTTTCAGTCTTATTATCACACTTTCTTTTCAGCACTAAGTTCTTATTTTCAGTTCAATTTCGGAGAATTTTTCTAACATTAGTCCTTGTTCTCTTTTAGGTCAAACGGTGAAGTATAAATATTCTTAAAATTATTATCCTCTTTCAAATTAATAATTATTCGGGGTTAATTTGTAATGTTTAATTTCAGCCAACTGGTTTACACGTTACCTATTGTTTGATGTTAGTTTTTAGTTTAATAATTATCATATTCAATGATTTCAGTTTAATTAATCACCTTTTCGGCAGCTTTCCGTATGTATCCTTTTTGAGTCCGCATAACGAGGTAACATTTTATATCATAAAGGTTGTTCATTATAAAATTATATTTAAACTGGTTGTGGTAAGGAAAAGGCCTGAACAATTTTCAACGTCGCATAAGTTGGAAATTGTTCAGAGGGGAGTTGGGAGGCCTTTCTTTTTAAGAAACCTCTTCAAGGTTTTTTAAACTTAACTGTTTAGAATAAAATCAAGAACATTATTCCATGCTGCTTTGTACTATCAGCAGATTGTTCCTTTTATTTTACTTAAACCAAGACTTCCTTACGGTAGCCTCCGTTATCGAAACGCCATTCGCGAAAATCGGTTTTCTTGATTAAAGTGACTATATGGCAAACTAAGAGTGTTTGCTAAATTCATCTTGTTTTCGTTATCGTAGATAAATTTGAGTGAATAAGTATCGTAACAAAATTATGCTACCCAAACACCTTGGGTACAACCAGTGTTTGTACAGTGCAGTGTTATAAAAAGTAATTATTTCACTTCGGGGATCTTAAATTTCTGTGTTCTCGGGAGTGTCGGTTACGGTTTTCAGATCTTCATATGGTTTCTGCACTTAACCTGCTACAGGAAATTCGTAATAAAGGTAGGTGATGGGCCTCAGTTAATTTTTAAAAATTATTTGATAGTTCTAGTTTTACATTTTTGAGCTTAAAGACAAATTAATTTTTTTTTTTTTAATAATTTGAAATCCAAAATCATGGAAATTACTGCCAAGCTATGGTTACTGAAAAACCTTTTTCTGTTGTTTCAGGTAGGTCCCATCTGCGAGGGATGGCAGTTCCTAGGATGAAGACTGCAACGGAGTGAGTCATATTTATTCTTTTTTTGCCATAGGGATAATTGTAGGGATTACGTTAGGCACTTTGAAACACAAACTATTCTTGAACCATTCATTTTCTAAAATCAATCTTACATTACAATTACTTTCGTATTCGTGAATTAACTTTGGGGTAAATATTTCTGTTCTAAACGGTTTTAATTCCAACAATTATCGGGAGTGTAGTTATTATTTGTGTATACTTGCGCGACACTGTTGTATAATGCTGTAAGTAGACAAACAAACTGTAAGTGAATACAAATGGTAAGTAAATAGTAAGTGTGCTTTAAAATTTCAGCATTAATTTATTATTTTCAGTCTTATTATCACACTTTCTTTTCAGCACTAAGTTCTTATTTTCAGTTCAATTTCGGAGAATTTTTCTAACATTAGTCCTTGTTCTCTTTTAGGTCAAACGGTGAAGTATAAATATTCTTAAAATTATTATCCTCTTTCAAATTAATAATTATTCGGGGTTAATTTGTAATGTTTAATTTCAGCCAACTGGTTTACACGTTACCTATTGTTTGATGTTAGTTTTTAGTTTAATAATTATCATATTCAATGATTTCAGTTTAATTAATCACCTTTTCGGCAGCTTTCCGTATGTATCCTTTTTGAGTCCGCATAACGAGGTAACATTTTATATCATAAAGGTTGTTCATTATAAAATTATATTTAAACTGGTTGTGGTAAGGAAAAGGCCTGAACAATTTTCAACGTCGCATAAGTTGGAAATTGTTCAGAGGGGAGTTGGGAGGCCTTTCTTTTTAAGAAACCTCTTCAAGGTTTTTTAAACTTAACTGTTTAGAATAAAATCAAGAACATTATTCCATGCTGCTTTGTACTATCAGCAGATTGTTCCTTTTATTTTACTTCAACCAAGACTTCCTTACGGTAGCCTCCGTTATCGAAACGCCATTCGCGAAAATCGGTTTTCTTGATTAAAGTGACTATATGGCAAACTAAGAGTGTTTGCTAAATTCATCTTGTTTTCGTTATCGTAGATAAATTTGAGTGAATAAGTATCGTAACAAAATTATACTACCCAAACACCTTGGGTACAACCAGTGTTTGTACAGTGCAGTGTTATAAAAAGTAATTATTTCACTTCGGGGATCTTAAATTTCTGTGTTCTCGGGAGTGTCGGTTACGGTTTTCAGATCTTCATATGGTTTCTGCACTTAACCTGCTACAGGAAATTCGTAATAAAGGTAGGTGATGGGCCTCAGTTAATTTTTAAAAATTATTTGATAGTTCTAGTTTTACATTTTTGAGCTTAAAGACAAATTAATTTTTTTTTTTAATAATTTGAAATCCAAAATCATGGAAATTACTGCCAAGCTATGGTTACTGAAAAACCTTTTTCTGTTGTTTCAGGTAGGTCCCATCTGCGAGGGATGGCAGTTCCTAAGATGAAGACTGCAACGGAGTGAGTCATATTTATTCTTTTTTTGCCATAGGGATAATTGTAGGGATTACGTTAGGCACTTTGAAACACAAACTATTCTTGAACCATTCATTTTCTAAAATCAATCTTACATTACAATTACTTTCGTATTCGTGAATTAACTTTGGGGTAAATATTTCTGTTCTAAACGGTTTTAATTCCAACAATTATCGGGAGTGTAGTTATTATTTGTGTATACTTGCGCGACACTGTTGTATAATGCTGTAAGTAGACAAACAAACTGTAAGTGAATACAAATGGTAAGTAAATAGTAAGTGTGCTTTAAAATTTCAGCATTAATTTATTATTTTCAGTCTTATTATCACACTTTCTTTTCAGCACTAAGTTCTTATTTTCAGTTCAATTTCGGAGAATTTTTCTAACATTAGTCCTTGTTCTCTTTTAGGTCAAACGGTGAAGTATAAATATTCTTAAAATTATTATCCTCTTTCAAATTAATAATTATTCGGGGTTAATTTGTAATGTTTAATTTCAGCCAACTGGTTTACACGTTACCTATTGTTTGATGTTAGTTTTTAGTTTAATAATTATCATATTCAATGATTTCAGTTTAATTAATCACCTTTTCGGCAGCTTTCCGTATGTATCCTTTTTGAGTCCGCATAACGAGGTAACATTTTATATCATAAAGGTTGTTCATTATAAAATTATATTTAAACTGGTTGTGGTAAGGAAAAGGCCTGAACAATTTTCAACGTCGCATAAGTTGGAAATTGTTCAGAGGGGAGTTGGGAGGCCTTTCTTTTTAAGAAACCTCTTCAAGGTTTTTTAAACTTAACTGTTTAGAATAAAATCAAGAACATTATTCCATGCTGCTTTGTACTATCAGCAGATTGTTCCTTTTATTTTACTTAAACCAAGACTTCCTTACGGTAGCCTCCGTTATCGAAACGCCATTCGCGAAAATCGGTTTTCTTGATTAAAGTGACTATATGGCAAACTAAGAGTGTTTGCTAAATTCATCTTGTTTTCGTTATCGTAGATAAATTTGAGTGAATAAGTATCGTAACAAAATTATGCTACCCAAACACCTTGGGTACAACCAGTGTTTGTACAGTGCAGTTCTATAAAAAGTAATTATTTCACTTCGGGGATCTTAAATTTCTGTGTTCTCGGGAGTGTCGGTTACGGTTTTCAGATCTTCATATGGTTTCTGCACTTAACCTGCTACAGGAAATTCGTAATAAAGGTAGGTGATGGGCCTCAGTTAATTTTTAAAAATTATTTGATAGTTCTAGTCTTACATTTTTGAGCTTAAAGACAAATTAATTTTTTTTTTTTAATAATTTGAAATCCAAAATCATTGAAATTACTGCCAAGCTATGGTTACTGAAAAACCTTTTTCTGTTGTTTCAGGTAGGTCCCATCTGCGAGGGATGGCAGTTCCTAGGATGAAGACTGCAACGGAGTGAGTCATATTTATTCTTTTTTTGCCATAGGGATAATTGTAGGGATTACGTTAGGCACTTTGAAACACAAACTATTCTTGAACCATTCATTTTCTAAAATCAATCTTACATTACAATTACTTTCGTATTCGTGAATTAACTTTGGGGTAAATATTTCTGTTCTAAACGGTTTTAATTCCAACAATTATCGGGAGTGTAGTTATTATTTGTGTATACTTGCGCGACACTGTTGTATAATGCTGTAAGTAGACAAACAAACTGTAAGTGAATACAAATGGTAAGTAAATAGTAAGTGTGTTTTAAAATTTCAGCATTAATTTATTATTTTCAGTCTTATTATCACACTTTCTTTTCAGCACTAAGTTCTTATTTTCAGTTCAATTTCGGAGAATTTTTCTAACATTAGTCCTTGTTCTCTTTTAGGTCAAACGGTGAAGTATAAATATTCTTAAAATTATTATCCTCTTTCAAATTAATAATTATTCGGGGTTAATTTGTAATGTTTAATTTCAGCCAACTGGTTTACACGTTACCTATTGTTTGATGTTAGTTTTTAGTTTAATAATTATCATATTCAATGATTTCAGTTTAATTAATCACCTTTTCGGCAGCTTTCCGTATGTATCCTTTTTGAGTCCGCATAACGAGGTAACATTTTATATCATAAAGGTTGTTCATTATAAAATTATATTTAAACTGGTTGTGGTAAGGAAAAGGCCTGAACAATTTTCAACGTCGCATAAGTTGGAAATTGTTCAGAGGGGAGTTGGGAGGCCTTTCTTTTTAAGAAACCTCTTCAAGGTTTTTTAAACTTAACTGTTTAGAATAAAATCAAGAACATTATTCCATGCTGCTTTGTACTATCAGCAGATTGTTCCTTTTATTTTACTTAAACCAAGACTTCCTTACGGTAGCCTCCGTTATCGAAACGCCATTCGCGAAAATCGGTTTTCTTGATTAAAGTGACTATATGGCAAACTAAGAGTGTTTGCTAAATTCATCTTGTTTTCGTTATCGTAGATAAATTTGAGTGAATAAGTATCGTAACAAAATTATACTACCCAAACACCTTGGGTACAACCAGTGTTTGTACAGTGCAGTGTTATAAAAAGTAATTATTTCACTTCGTTGATCTTAAATTTCTGTGTTCTCGGGAGTGTCGGTTACGGTTTTCAGATCTTCATATGGTTTCTGCACTTAACCTGCTACAGGAAATTCGTAATAAAGGTAGGTGATGGGCCTCAGTTAATTTTTAAAAATTATTTGATAGTTCTAGTTTTACATTTTTGAGCTTAAAGACAAATTAATTTTTTTTTTTTAATAATTTGAAATCCAAAATCATTGAAATTACTGCCAAGCTATGGTTACTGAAAAACCTTTTTCTGTTGTTTCAGGTAGGTCCCATCTGCGAGGGATGGCAGTTCCTAGGATGAAGACTGCAACGGAGTGAGTCATATTTATTCTTTTTTTGCCATAGGGATAATTGTAGGGATTACGTTAGGCACTTTGAAACACAAACTATTCTTGAACCATTCATTTTCTAAAATCAATCTTACATTACAATTACTTTCGTATTCGTGAATTAACTTTGGGGTAAATATTTCTGTTCTAAACGGTTTTAATTCCAACAATTATCGGGGGTGTAGTTATTATTTGTGTATACTTGCGCGACACTGTTGTATAATGCTGTAAGTAGACAAACAAACTGTAAGTGAATACAAATGGTAAGTAAATAGTAAGTGTGTTTTAAAATTTCAGCATTAATTTATTATTTTCAGTCTTATTATCACACTTTCTTTTCAGCACTAAGTTCTTATTTTCAGTTCAATTTCGGAGAATTTTTCTAACATTAGTCCTTGTTCTCTTTTAGGTCAAACGGTGAAGTATAAATATTCTTAAAATTATTATCCTCTTTCAAATTAATAATTATTCGGGGTTAATTTGTAATGTTTAATTTCAGCCAACTGGTTTACACGTTACCTATTGTTTGATGTTAGTTTTTAGTTTAATAATTATCATATTCAATGATTTCAGTTTAATTAATCACCTTTTCGGCAGCTTTCCGTATGTATCCTTTTTGAGTCCGCATAACGAGGTAACATTTTATATCATAAAGGTTGTTCATTATAAAATTATATTTAAACTGGTTGTGGTAAGGAAAAGGCCTGAACAATTTTCAACGTCGCATAAGTTGGAAATTGTTCAGAGGGGAGTTGGGAGGCCTTTCTTTTTAAGAAACCTCTTCAAGGTTTTTTAAACTTAACTGTTTAGAATAAAATCAAGAACATTATTCCATGCTGCTTTGTACTATCAGCAGATTGTTCCTTTTATTTTACTTAAACCAAGACTTCCTTACGGTAGCCTCCGTTATCGAAACGCCATTCGCGAAAATCGGTTTTCTTGATTAAAGTGACTATATGGCAAACTAAGAGTGTTTGCTAAATTCATCTTGTTTTCGTTATCGTAGATAAATTTGAGTGAATAAGTATCGTAACAAAATTATACTACCCAAACACCTTGGGTACAACCAGTGTTTGTACAGTGCAGTGTTATAAAAAGTAATTATTTCACTTCGTTGATCTTAAATTTCTGTGTTCTCGGGAGTGTCGGTTACGGTTTTCAGATCTTCATATGGTTTCTGCACTTAACCTGCTACAGGAAATTCGTAATAAAGGTAGGTGATGGGCCTCAGTTAATTTTTAAAAATTATTTGATAGTTCTAGTTTTACATTTTTGAGCTTAAAGACAAATTAATTTTTTTTTTTTAATAATTTGAAATCCAAAATCATTGAAATTACTGCCAAGCTATGGTTACTGAAAAACCTTTTTCTGTTGTTTCAGGTAGGTCCCATCTGCGAGGGATGGCAGTTCCTAGGATGAAGACTGCAACGGAGTGAGTCATATTTATTCTTTTTTTGCCATAGGGATAATTGTAGGGATACGTTAGGCACTTTGAAACACAAACTATTCTTGAACCATTCATTTTCTAAAATCAATCTTACATTACAATTACTTTCGTATTCGTGAATTAACTTTGGGGTAAATATTTCTGTTCTAAACGGTTTTAATTCCAACAATTATCGGGGGTGTAGTTATTATTTGTGTATACTTGCGCGAACCTGTTGTATAATGCTGTAAGTAGACAAACAAACTGTAAGTGAATACAAATGGTAAGTAAATAGTAAGTGTGTTTTAAAATTTCAGCATTAATTTATTATTTTCAGTCTTATTATCACACTTTCTTTTCAGCACTAAGTTCTTATTTTCAGTTCAATTTCGGAGAATTTTTCTAACATTAGTCCTTGTTCTCTTTTAGCTCAAACGGTGAAGTATAAATATTCTTAAAATTATTATCCTCTTTCAAATTAATAATTATTCGGGGTTAATTTGTAATGTTTAATTTCAGCCAACTGGTTTACACGTTACCTATTGTTTGATGTTAGTTTTTAGTTTAATAATTATCATATTCAATGATTTCAGTTTAATTAATCACCTTTTCGGCAGCTTTCCGTATGTATCCTTTTTGAGTCCGCATAACGAGGTAACATTTTATATCATAAAGGTTGTTCATTATAAAATTATATTTAAACTGGTTGTGGTAAGGAAAAGGCCTGAACAATTTTCAACGTCGCATAAGTTGGAAATTGTTCAGAGGGGAGCTGGGAGGCCTTTCTTTTTAAGAAACCTCTTCAAGGTTTTTTAAACTTAACTGTTTAGAATAAAATCAAGAACATTATTCCATGCTGCTTTGTACTATCAGCAGATTGTTCCTTTTATTTTACTTAAACCAAGACTTCCTTACGGTAGCCTCCGTTATCGAAACGCCATTCGCGAAAATCGGTTTTCTTGATTAAAGTGACTATATGGCAAACTAAGAGTGTTTGCTAAATTCATCTAGTTTTCGTTATCGTAGATAAATTTGAGTGAATAAGTATCGTAACAAAATTATACTACCCAAACACCTTGGGTACATCCAGCGTTTATTGAGTGCAGTAGTAGTATTCTTATAAATAATATTTTCGGTTAATAAATTTTATGGTGATTTCGGGAGTGTCGCATCGGTTCGGGCTTCGAGGTCTACAAGAGATTTTTCAGAAGAAAAACACCAGGCTTCAATAAAGGTTAGTTATATTTTCTTTTATTATTGTTTTTGTAATATTAGGTTTTGTCCGTATATCTACAGGAGTCTTTTTAAGGAATTGGCATTTAAAAACAATTTAAGAGGTTGTAGGCAGATTATTTTTTGAAATTTCGTAGCATGTTTTGTTTAATTTGCAAAAATAAAAAATTTTAACAACTTTGAAAATGATTAAAATTGAAATCTTAAGTTACTTTAGCAACGTTAAAGCTTTGAAAGCTGATTTTTAAAGATTCTTTATCGACGACTGCCTTGGAAATTTAAACGCATATCTTACCATAAATTGTGATACAGCAATCGACATGACACACTAGTTAGCTGTAAGTGTATAAACTAATCTAAGGCACTGAGTCTTATTTGAGTTTTATTGCAATAAATATTAAGCAATTTTTTTTTAATTAACTGCAGTTTGAAACTTTTATATTTTATGCAACTTAAATTCAAATTACATTTTCTTAATTTAAATGTGTTTCTGTTTGTTACAGGTAAGGTCCACTTCGATGGATGGCGTTTCCAGGATGAAAATGATCATCGTAAAGTGAGTTTATTTTTATTTCCAATTTAGGTGGAGTGGTGATGCTTAGATGCACTTATTGTTTGAGGCATTTTGAATTTCAATCTTAAGCATGGTCCACACGCAACGATTTATCGTTCGATTTGCATGTGCAAGTACATCGTTGCAGATAACTCGTGACGTGTGGACAGCACATTTGACCAAATTTTAGAACTGCGCAAAGACGAAAGTTGGAATTGAAAGTCTGAGCAGAATAGCATAGATTTTGGAGATTGGCGCATGCAAGTCGTATCGTGTGGACACTCAATCGAGATTTTTTCAGTTTTTATGTTAAATCGAACGATAAATCGTTGCGTGTGGACCATGCTTTAGAGAAATCGACCATTATTGTAATCTTTGACATTCTAATTTTTTATATTATCCCAATTTAATAAATTCGAATTGAAGATGTTCTTTAGATATTGATAAATACGAACTAATTCGCGAGTTCTTCCTAAAATATCAACAGCAGTTTTGTGTAGTTGTGTAGTTTCGTAAAGCCCGAAGGTACCTACTACTGTTAGTGAGAGTTATCTCGAGTAACGAACGAGTAAGTATCCTATGCTTATGCCTTTTAAGGTAAGTAATGATGTTAATAAACATATTTTAATGATTTTTTGTTTTACTTTAGATTTCGGTAAAAGTAAGTGATTTCCTACGTTGACTTTAAATTTTGATAAAAACAAAATTTAACAACTTCCTCTTGTTTTTAATATTTAGTTGACGTTTTCCATTTCTATTAATTCATTCTTAGCAATTTTAAGCAGTCAGAAAAACATCTTTCCTACTTTACTACAAGCAATTTTCGTACTGAAAATACTAGCATTGTAAGCTGGCACTTCTTATTCTATGCAACACTAATCTTAATCTCTACAGCAAGGTCGAGTAAATTGCACCTGGTGAATGGGGTGATTCACTCAGGGTGTTTAAGTAATTCTTTAACACAAAATATTGTGCGTTTCCTAATTATAATTTCTTTAATTGGAATTTGTACAAACACTGAAAACTATAACGAAAAATCAGGAAAATAGCGCTTAGGTTTTTGTGGTATCTATTAATTGGTTTAAGCAGACTTAGCTAGCATTAGCAGTAAGTAACTAATCAATGATTTATAGGAAAATTGAAATTTACTTTTATGAAACAGTTAATAAACAGCGCCCTAAAGACAAACGGATTATTCTATTTAAGATACCGATCCTTTCTTCATTTTGTTCAATAAAGTTGTAAAATGAAAAATTTCAAATGCCATTTGCGAAAGGAACCGTAAAAGAATGTCGGAGCGTTGCTTAAATAAATCAAGTTGATAAATACTGCTTTAATGGTAAGGGTTGGTTTCATCTTTCAGAGCATGTGAAGCTTTAAAACATGAAAAATAAGAATACTTAAAATTCATTTATCAACATGTTTTACATCTTCATACCGTAGATTTACGTATAATTTACAATTTCGGACAGAAGGATTATTGTATTTGTTACTGGCTTGAAACAATATCATAATTTTGGATTTTACTGTGATATCAGTTCACTAAAGCTTTGGTTTCCTAGGAAGCGGTGCCGTCATTTAACGGCCGTAAAAATACGGTGGGTGACGTCAGAAAAACGGTGAAAAAATACGGCCGTCGCGAATTATTACGAACTATTATGTCTATTTTAACTGGACTATATACACAAGACACACCGCCAAAAAACGTTGCTGAACTGATTCGTACCGTACTGGCCCACCGCTTCAGATGAGACGGCACCGCTCTATTACGTTGGGTGTGCGCTACCGCTCTTTTGGAAAACACTTCGCTTAAAAAACACGACACCGTTTTTCGTGACGTCACCCACCGTACTTTTACGGCCGCTAAATGACGGCACCGCTTCCTAGGAAACCAAAGCTTAAGTCCCCTTTTGCTTCAAAAAGTTTCTGTAACTTCAAAAGTGGATTTCAGACTGCTTATTTATAATAATTCTCAGTTCAAGATAATGTTTTTTCTTGTGTTTCTGTTTGTCCTGATAAGCCAATACATTTTATGCGATAAGAAAAAACGAAATGATTGCAGAGGATGATAAAATCGTTGTAGCTATCCAATACCATTTTGATGTTTATATGTATGTATTTATATTGCTATTTTATTGAAGTCCTGTCATTCCATCTTTCCAATTATACGGGATATTCTGTCAATTTAGTCGTATTATTAACCTTAAAGTTCCATAGATTATTAATACACGGTCTTTTATTTGGTTTAGATGATTTAAGTGCTACGTATATTTAACTTTCTCACTAACGAAATCAACTGGATATTTTATCTCGTCCGTTTAATATGGTCAAATTGTAAAACACTCATCGAAATAATTTTATAAAACTTTAAAACAGTGATCTGTCTGTCACACAAGTAATAAGCTACCACAGTGTAACAGATCATTTAACATTAAAGGATAAGCATAGTAAGTATTATAAAAAAATAATTGAATGTAGTCAAATAGGTGTTCGGCGGTTTTCAGTAGTTTGGTGTTAGTTACTCTGAAAAGAAAACGCATTTTCTATTTGTTTTACAATAGAAGCTATTGAACATCGCGTCATTATTAATTTTTTTTATTTAAAAGGCTTTAAAAGGTGCAGAATATGCAGAAAAACATCTGTGTTAGAGCGTTTTGAAAAACGTAACACCTCCCTGCCGGACCCTGTATAAATAGCAAATATTACACCAACCTTCTGGAACGATTGCACCAAAATGTTCAAGTAAAAATTTCTCATCAAGCTAATGCACGCTCATACACTGTACTGCGATGGCTAAAATTAAGAAACTAAACTACGATTGGCTTCCACATCCAGCTTATTCGCCGGATTTAGCACCCTCTAATTTCCATTTATTCCAACCTTAAAATTTTCTTGGGAAGAAGTCAAGTCCGCCGTAGACGCTGACCTCGGGGAAAACACCTTTCGTGATGGGATCAGAGCATTAGACCATCGTTGAACAAAATGCGTTGCACTGTCAGGAAAAATAAATATCGTTTTAAAAACATATAACTAGGTAGTTTCTCATTATTAGGCTACTTTAAATTTATATTTAAATTTCTTCATTTTTGGCATTTTTTCCTATTATCCTATAATCAGTTATCATTCAGAGTATTTATACTCATTTCCGCTTAACAAAGTCGATTAAAAATAGATTAATTAAAAGTACTATTGAAAAAAAAACTATTTTTTGATTATAACCTATTTTTCTGGACCATAACTTATCGATCTTAATTTTATAGTTTTGTTAACTACTTGTAATTGATGATTAATTTTCTTCCCACACTTCATAAAATGGTACATTTCTATTCAATTATACACATTATTAACCTACTTCACTTATACTAGTTAATTTT
Organism: Melanotus villosus; assembly: GCA_963082815.1. Lineage (NCBI taxonomy): Eukaryota > Metazoa > Arthropoda > Insecta > Coleoptera > Elateridae > Melanotus > Melanotus villosus. The sequence continues at coordinate 9,302,883 of OY720423.1, read as the reverse complement.
CCGTCTGAAAATGTCCTCCATTCTTAATATAACTACTTCAATTACTTTATTCAAGCAGCACAGAATTTGGAAAAATTCAATGAAATTTATAGCTGAACCAAGGGTGTGACAAGCACAACTACTTATGATTTACTTATTCTGAATAGCAAAGCCAAATATAATGAAGGACTACAAGCAGTTCTACATCTAAGAAGTTAACATTAAATTAATATAAAACTGCATTGCTCGGTTTTTAATATACGAGGAGGGTTCAAATTTAACCCGGAATTTTGCCGCCATATACAAAATAATTTGTAAATGGCGAAATAGCTTTTCTTGATAATACATTGGACCAATCTAGAAGCCGTCTACGATACACGCAATAAACATCGTAAAACACGAAGTGGAAAAAGCGAAAATACACGCATATAAAATCAGAAAGCTATGTGCTCTCATAACGTTAGACATAAAAAATGCCTTCAACGCTGTACCATGGGAAGACATCGCTAAAACCTAGTTAGTTCCAGACTAAGGCGCGCGGTAGGAAATTATTTGGAAGACCGAAAACTATGGATCGGTCAAATGCAGATCACTTGAGTGCCCCAGGAGTCAGTGTTAGGTCCCACGCTATGGAACGTCTATTTTAATGACGTCCTCCCTACTGAAACCCCACCAGGCACGACGATAGTGTGCTTTGCAGACGACAGAAGGCTCCTGGTGATAACAAAAACTCCTAAAACACGTATGTCAATTGGCAATGCGGCAATAAAAAGGATTTACGAAGTAATTGAATAAAAAGGACTTCAAACAGCCGAAGATAAGACTGAAGCCATTATACAGGGTGTTTCAAAATTGCACGGCGCCATTTTAGGGATGTGTTCTCTAGCACAAAATATTACGATTTACCTAAAATTACCTTAGTATATCATAAATAGGGGCTGAAAATAAGTGTAAATAAATTATCATATGCACTTAGGTATAGGATAGGAACAAGACGCTTTAACTTTAGAAACGGGAAAAATAATACCGGCATGTGAGGAATACAAATACTTGGTAGCAACGATTGTAAAGCAGGGATTTTATAATATAGAGGTAAATGAGAGATTAAAACAGGGTCGGAAGGTTATAGGAGCTCTGAATTTGGGCATTATATGAGTCAAAGATTGGGCAGCTCTCAGAACAACACAAAAATCAACTAAAAGATATGAAACTGGACTACTGGAGGAGAACAACAAGAATGTTTAGAAGTGAAAGAATCGGTAATTCAAGAATACGCAAAATAATGCAAGCAGAAAAGGGCATCGTTGGAGAAATTGAAAAAAGACAACTAATGTGGTATGGACATGTCCAAAGAATGAAAAATGGTAGGCTCCTGAAAAAGACAATGGAATAGCAACCAAGAGGAAGAAGAAAGAGATGACGGCCAAGAAAAAGATGGAATGAGGAAATTCGCAAACATAAAAAATTCAGCAAGGGGCTTGGATAAACAGAGAAGAATGGAAGAAAGAATTGAACTCCGAAAGACCCAGATAGAGGTTGCAAAAACGCAAAGAAGAAGAAGAATATTATTTAAGACCTTGTTTCTTCAAAATTTGAAAAATACGCGATTTAAAACTTTAAATTTGGCAGTAATTGAGACATTCCAACTTTAAAGGACGTCCAGCTTTAGAAGCATTTTCATTGGTTGTTCGTTTAACCATCATTTAAACATCTGAATCATAGTACATTTAGTGAATTTTTCATATAAAAAATGACGTACAACCTCTTTTTTGTTCGTGTCTTGTGAACTAATTTATTCAAACACTATTAATACACAACTTCTGCTACTAATATTATCTGTCAACTAATGCTATAAAATAAAATTAGTGCTTTGCTTAATTCTTTAAGTCAATAGCTAAGCCTAACAGATATTCTTAAAGTTTGTCTATTTACCTTTAGTAATACGTTTAATCTTATAACTGACCACTCTCTATCGACGTTGTAGCTACATATGTTCATATGTACAGAAAAACGAATTCCTTACTCAGCGCCTTATGAAATATCAAATATTAGTCCAGTCAATAAAGCGGAAAAATCGTCAAAACTTCTAAACCCGCAAAAACAGAACCGATTTTGATGAATTTTTTTTTTAAATGTTTGTTATACTAAATTATTCAAAATCAGAAACATTTCAGCTGGCGCTATCAATTATTTACATTGTTTAAATAATTAAAAAAAAAAATTTGCAAATTTTTTTTTCGATGAAATTTTAACAAAGTATAAGTCACTAATTTTGAAATTTTAGTTTAAAAAATAATTTTTGAATTAAAAAGTTTCAAAATTTCCATTGAAAAATGTTAATTATTCAATCATTGGGATGCAAGAATTGAATTCCAAATTTGAAATTTTTGAAAAAACTTTGTATAATTTGTGTATCTGCACTCTCCTGTTCTTTGCAAATGCAACAACAATTAATTGTAGAGTCTACAGTATCTTGTTGCTTGTTGCTGTTCCTGTAACATATAAAAGAATGTTGGAAAATGTTTTTAACACGTATGATTTTAAATATGAGGATCAAATTCAAAGGGAAATAGCTGTAAGACAGGAAATATATTTCTAATAATTTAAAAAGATTTCATTACATCCAAAGAATAATTGAACACAAATTGTCTTTGCAAATAATCTTAACGACGAGCATGACGCGCGGAAAATTCAGTGAAAAAAGTACTGTAGAATTAAAAATGTTACACTTAAAGGGCTAAAATTTTTAGAATCGTTAGATCAATACGTCCCAAATAACCAATCAAAATTTAGTTAAGATTGAGTAATTATTTATTAAACGGGAAACATTTTTTAACTTATATGCAACGCAAGCGATTTTGCTGTAATGATCAAAATTACAAAAAAATGTGATTTTACAGCATATAAATGTATCATAATAACTGTAACAATGTAATATAAATGTAACATAATAATAAGAATAATAACTCGATTCTTCAAAATGCATAAACAAACTTAAAAGCAAATATAATCCTATTATTTTCAATACAAACCAAGAATAAATGACATATAATTACTTTTTCCATCGTATTTTTACTTGTCTCTTTGCACTTTTTTCTAAATTTTTATCAATAATTAAGTTCTCTTCAACAATTTTCATTAATATTTTCAATATTTAGTGTTAAAAACTTATTCTAACAGATTAATAACCTCAAAACACACGCGTTCACACCGAAAATCATGGTGAAACATCAGGAGTTTGACTTCGAATTCCTCTACCTGTGATACAAAAGGTCGATTTCTTGTGCGTGTTTAGATATTCTTATAAAAGTATTGATTTTTTCAGTTGACAATATACATATGTCTGTATATTTGTATATTATCTTCTTGCATCCGACTGATTGAATATTAACATTTTTAAATGGAAATTTTGAAACTTTTTTATTCAAAAATTATTTATTATACTAAATTTTCAAAATTAGTCACTTCTAGTTAAAATTCCATCGAAGAAAAAAATTTTTTAATATTTTTTTTATTTTTATTGTTTAAACAATATAAATACTTGATAGCGCCAGCTGAAATGTTTCTGATTTTGAATAATTTAATATAACAAGCAATTTAAAAAAAAAATCATCAAAATCGGTTCTGTTTTAGTGGGTTTAGAAGTAAAAACCTTCATTGACTCGACTATATCTACGTAGACTTGTCTAAATTTACACTGTCAATATCACGAACCAGGTACTTAAAACGGCTCATTTTTTAATTAAAGAAATTAAAATAAACAAAATTTACTACTACTTACTACAAAAATTAAATATAAATACCTAAATACAACGTTTCTATTACCAAGGAAAGATGTAATTTATGGAGGTAAATTACTTTCATGATATGTGAAACTAACATAATTTCATAAATCATGTAAATTTAATTACAGAATATTCATTTTATAAACACATCAATCACCGGCTATTGCAAAAAAAAATTGTATCGACCTACATCCATTTTAAATCCTCCACTTAACCATACAGCCAATTACAAATTATCTTAATTTACAATCTGCTGCTTTTGTAAATCTCATAGATTTTTTAAATTTAGCATTCACCAATATTTCCAATAAAATGATTTCTTCGCCCCAGTTTCAAAAACAGTCTCCTTTTCTTTAGCGCGTGAACCTACCTTAATCGCTTACCTAACTAAAAAATTTAATTTTAATGGAAAATGTTTTGCTGAAGATGTTACTTATTTTATATAATATTTGTAAACAAATTTTACGTAAAGGACCTACTTTCTTAATCGAATGAATGCAAAATTCTAGGAATCAGGTTGTATAAGTAATTTGCACAAAAATAAAGACTTTTACTTTTTAAGTTGGGTGAGATGTTACTAATATGTTTTTTTTTTGCTTTTTTGCTTAGTTAGGTAGGTACTTAATTAATTCACTGAACTGGTTTAGAAGTTCATTTAAATTCTTTGCAGCACGATTATTTCTCTAATATAGTGAAAATAAGGCATCAACCGTGAACTAATTTATTAAATTACCCGATACGAACGAAAGTTGAAGCCCTAATGTATTCATTTATAACGTTCTAATTCATACGACGGGTCACACTTTTTCTTTAATCGACTGATAATTAAGGCTGGTGAATAAAATCCTTCTTCAGTGGTAGATGTGTTAAAATTGTATTACGTATGTAGAGGAAGTTATGCTAGTATTTTTCATCAGAAATGACTTGTTGTGCACATAAAAATTAACAAATCGATGTTACCAAATTTTTAATCGAAATTTCCTTACAACTTTAGTCTACCCAATTTTTGCATGTTATATCACAGTTATGTGCGTTATAATTTCCCAATTCATGATCTAACCTAAAAGTAGTTATGCCATCTTATTGGCAAAATCGGATTTGCCCCAATTTATCGACGTTAAAAAACTTCCCAAATGAACCACCCTGGGGATTTTAATTAGACTACTTCAGATTAACATCTTAACATCTATCTGTAGCCTATCTGAAACCTGAAACGTCCTGAGAAGCCATAGAGACTTCATTTTAGATAAGTTTCTCTAAAAATTTCATCTTGAAGACGATCCGTATTTAACTAGTATTCTAATATAGTCTGCCTGTGATTTGTTTTTCTGTGGTTAATTTACTTAATTTAATCATGAAATTACCCAACATTACGCCCACAGTTCGTTATCGTAATTGTGGGTTATTCCTCACTCTGTTCTTCTGTCGTTGTGTCTTATCGACTAGTCATCCCTGCAGCTGCGGTTTAATTTCTTGGTAATATATTCTTAATCAAACTATTCAGATATGATGACTTCACAGTTTATTTACCAACATTAGTTCCTATAAATACTTCTGGCAAAACATTTAAATTACTTTCCATGGCTTTATGCCCAAACACTGTAAATTTAAAATGGTTTATCTTTGTCAGATATAGTCAGTTCTGGTTTAAAGAACGATTTTAGGAACCCAAAAACGTGTTTCTATTCATTACTATGTAACTTGATAACTAAACCTTTTGGAGGTCTATATTTTACGTTAAAAAAATATCATTTGCTCTCATTACTATCTAAATTTTCTCCAAAGTACGGCTTATTTCGAAAAACTGCTAGTATTTATCATTTTTTTCTGTTAATCGCCAATATACATCTAAAAAACATATAAAATGTTATAAGTGTTAAATTAATATCAACAAAAAATAAGTGAAACAAACTAATTTTAGTTATTTGTAATGAAACTTAAAAAATACATAAATATTAACCAAAGATCCATACCAACAACCAGCTTGTTCTAAGCGGGAGGATGGTAGCTTTACTACCACCGTTGGGGAGACTGCGGAAGACAGATACTGTTAATTTGACCCCAACTGGGGAAGAACGGGGGCTATCAAACCGAGTCGTAGAGAAGGGAAAAATAATTTGGGCAGTCAAGACATTTCACCCCTTCAAATTTCCAGGACTGGGTGGTGTCTTCCCAGCTATACTGCAGAGCAGCCCGTATGAGATTCCAGCTTATCTTCCACGAACATTTAGGGCATTTATTGCTTTTAGGTATATCCCTAAGGGTTGCGGCCAAATCTTATCGTCCTATTAGTCTGGCATCTTTTTTTTTTTGAAAGCGTTGGAAAGACTTTCTGACTGAGAAATAAGGGATAATGTACTAATAATTAATCCACAAGAGCCTAACCAACATACCTATATCCCAGGAAGATCTACCATATCTGCCCTACACAACGTGGTAGGGAGGATAGAAAGATCTTTAGATGGTAAAATGTCCACCCTGGGTGCATTCATAGACCTAGAAGGTGCCTTTGATAAGACGACCTTTGCCAGTATCTGTATAGCCCTCCGTGAACGAGGGTTAAACAACATTCTGCAAGTATGGATTCTACAGTTTCTTCAGATACAGAGCTGTACATATCACTGTTAGAAACGCTAGCATTAGGAATAAGGTAGCAGAGGCTGTCCTCAGGGGGAGGCGTCTTGGTACCACTGCTATGGAACTTAGTAGTTGACAGCTTTCTCTACCGATTCAATTTGGCAGGCCTCTACACTATTGGCTACGCAGATGATATAACTATTCTGCGTAATGGTAGGTACGAACAAGTGCTGTGCAATCTAATGCAAACGGCACTTTGGCTGACTGAGCAATGGTTTCCAGAACACTCACTAGCTGTCAATCCAACTAAGACGAAGATGATTTTGTTCAAAAAGAGGAAACTCGAGGTGCTTAGAGCACCAATGCTTTTCCAGGTGACATTACCCATTTCAGATGAGGTCAAGCACCTGGGCATTATTCTCGACATGAAGCTGAAATGGGGAAAATATATACATACAAAAATTGAAAAGCAAATGTGGTCTTCTGGCAGTGTCGCTGTGCAATTTGCAGACTTTGGGGGCCTTCACCAAAGGCGGTTCTGTGGCTGTATACGGCTGTGACCGGCCCATTCTTAGTTATGGAGCTGTAACCTGTTGGTCCGGAGTCAGATAAGCTTCTACGTCAAATGAGATCTCACACATACAAAGATTAGCGTGTATGAGCATCACAGGAGCGATGCGTTCCACCCCCACAGCAACTTTGGAGACTGCTTGGGCCTCTTCCACTGGATATCTATGTGTAGGAACTGGCTTTGTGGGTAGCCTTACGATTGCAACGGAAGCGTTTGTGGAATTAGTTATAAGGGCCCTGGAGAAAGACACCAACATATCCTGAAGGAGGTTGTTCCTGATGCTGTAATGGATTTCCTCCCGGCGACTTATACTTAGGAAACTTCAGAATTTTTTTGAATGCTGAAGGCGCTACCTAACCTAATATACATGGTGATTCAAAAGTATTGTCATTAATTTTTAACAAATTTTCTCAATAAATTATGTGTCGCAAGTAAACAGTAAACTCAGAAAAAAAATAAAAAGATCAATACAAAAATTCTTTTGGGGTCACTGGAATAGGTTCTGTGAGAAAGTAGACGAATATACCTTGTGAGGGTACAGAGAATGCGTTGGTTGGGACATGTAGCAAGAATGGCGGATAATAGAACCTGCAAAGCAAGTAGGTACTAACAGGGGGCATCACAGGAAGGAAAACAGAGGAAGGCCGTGGACGGAATCGATTGAAACGGTAGAAAATGATCTGGAAGAGCTGGAGGAAAGAATGCAACCAAGCCATTGACTTGCAGCACTGATTTATACTAAGCAGGTTGTGGTTAAATTATGCAACACACAACACAAATTTGTACGGAGACTAGATTACTAGTTAATTAACATGTTTTAAAAATTATTTTCTCTATGTTAATATGTATTAATAATGCTGTACTAATTTATACTGTATTCGTGCATAATTCAGTTTTAGTAAAATTACTTGACACTGTTACTGGAAAATAACTTGACTTGTCAATGTGGATATTATACTTGGTATAGCAATTTAAAAAACTGTTCTTCCTCTACCTCTAACCTCCAATAAATGCCTCTGCCAAAACAGTAGAGGTGTTTATTGGAGGTTAGAGGTAGAGGAAGAATAGTTTTAAAAAAAAATAAAACTACATTATCCACATTGACCGGTCATTGTTAACACTGACCGGATTTACGACATTGATCGTAACATATACATACCGTGTGCCCATTTTAAATCGTAGCTCTGAATATGCAACCCATATTACTTTACAGGTATAGACTATACACGTTACAGGTATAGACTATACATGTAGTGTAATATAGGTTGCATATTCAGAGCCAGTTAGGGGTCACGATTTAAAATGGGCACACCGTATGTTTAAAATCAATCTCCAAAGTACGGCTTTGAACAAATTTTTTTGTCAATTATGTCTGTTGAATTAGCAGTCCTAGGGGTAGTATATAATAAAAATACATAAGATTTTATAACATTGATAGCTTTCATGTCCAGAAATGTTAAACCAATAGAGGTCATTTTCTCATTTTAACATGAAAGAAAGAAAATATTAAACTTACTAATTATAATTATTTGTAACTGACTTTGGGCTTATATGGTTATAATAAATATTAACAATATTACTAACTACGTCAAAGTTATATTATAAAATATAAATCATTAAACAGCCTAAAGCTTGCGTAATGTGATAAATGTCCTGGAACGTAATTGTTTAAAAATGAAAAAATTTCTCTCCGTTACTTGTTACAATAAACCTAAGTATTAAGTTATCACCATATTGGTTCCCTGATTTTAATCATGTTATATACAACAGAATATAGACTTTTAAAAAAAGAACTCAACCCCACTGTGGAGGGTGGAAGGTAAAAGGAAATTGTTGTATGCAACCAGTAGGTTTTGAAATCTGATAAATTTAAAAATTACGTATCAAGAAACGATAGTAAAACGATAAAATGTCAATAAACAGTGTTATATTCCAAAAATGAACAAACGATACGTAAACTTTATCATTCTTACAACAGAATGGAATGTTAAACGCCTGGTATTTATGCAACACAACATACACAGAAGTTTATACTGTAAAGGAATTGTGTGCCTCTTATTACATTCCATTAACCGGATTAAAACTTCTTATTGATTAGATTAATTGATAATAAATGTATGTTACTATAATAATTAGTAGCGTTCAACTTCAAAAATTGCGTATAAATACACTGCTCTTAGAAATTAGCGGATTACTATTATTTAAAACACCTTTTATTATGCAATGATCTGGCAGTAAAAAATAACCCTTTCTACACAACCCCTCTTAAAATTCTGATAATTTCGAAGTCATAGTTTTTGTGAATAAATATTAAAATTATAAAGAGTTTTAATAGTGGTTCACTAATTAATGTAATATTCTGTTTTCTTATGTAACCCTATACATGTTTAATATTTCTGAAAAGAGAAAAAAATAAGCTTTCTATTGATGTTTCACACAGCCTAGGTTGCTATTTAAAAAATTGAATATTGTGGCCGCGCTTAAAAACTATGAAAAAAATTTTTTTTACTTCTGAATATGCAAAATAACCTCAAATTAACATATACCAAATATGAAATGCATATCTCAAACCGTTTGACCAGGGGAGCTTTGGTCCCATACTTAACAGCGACCCTGTATAATTATTCTTATTATACAGGGTTTAACACAAGTTGTTCAGACAGAATTGATTTTTGTTAGTTTAAGACTTTTGTTGTGCTCGGTTCAAAAACACAAAATTAGGATATGTTATTTCGAAAACTTTATTTTAAATTGAAAGTTTCAAGAATAAAGGAAACACAAATATCAAAATTATTCAAAAGTTGTTGTAGCGTCTGCTTGATCTGATTATAAAAATTTCAGAGATTTTTTCAACATCCAAAACTGAGGAAAATTGTGAATTTAAGTCTTAAATGATTACCTGCAGGAAAAGTAACATGAGAAATAAGGATATTAAACACAGTAAAAATTATTATCAAGAATAAAATTTTCTGAGAAATCAATAATAAAAAAGTTTTTCCTCTTGTATCACCTATCCGTGGACACATTGCATATTTATGCCAAAATGAAAATCAAATTAGCAACAGTTATTACTTACTGCGTATTAATAATGATTATAAACAGATTTTATCGCCTGTTTAAAGACATTATTATTTGATACGCTCGGGCAATTAATATTTTACCAAAGTCGTCTTTGGAATTTATTTATTTATTTATTATTTGTTTTAAAACTTATTTATTATTACTTTGAAATTATGTAAAATTTACTTTTTGTGTTTGCTCCTATTCTTTTACGATATAAACAAAAAAACTCATGATATAATAATAACAATATGTAAAATCAATGATCAATGAAACCGTTGAAAAGTAAATAACAGCATTGGAAAGGCCTTTTCAGAAGGCAGCTGATTAATGGACGAATGCATGCATGAATGAATGAATGCATGAATGGATAAACGATTGGGTGGATGAATGGATGAACTAACGAGTACACAACTGCTCTATTGGCGAAATGATTTTAGAAATGTGACATTTGCAGAGAATATAAAATAACCTGGCATACAATTATCTACAGTTAAAAACTAAAATTCAGAATGAGACCCATTCAAGTGGAGCTTTTTTTGTAAAAAAAAGGATATTCCCCTTAAACTTTTTTAACGTCTGAAAGCAGCAACTTGGTAAACTCTTGATGTGGTATTTATGTAGAATTTTCATACCTCCAAAGCTTTCTACCGATGTAACAACATCAACATATTAATTAGTAATTAAATGCTGCTTCATTTTTTAAACTTAAGTAAGTCTGAAAATATTTCCACTGTTTCTTTTGTAAATTATTCTGGTAATGTACAATAATTCTATGCTAATTCATAAGTAGAATTTCTTTTTTAATCCAATGACCCAGATCTCAAGGATTCCCCTGATGATGCACAATAAATGCTGTACAATGTCGAACCTCCAATGCTGGAAGAAGTCGTAAGAGCAATCCACAGACTAATAAGAAAGAACAAATCTCCTAGTAATGGTGACAGCCCTTCAGAACTTTTAAAAAATGGCAGGGAACGGCTAACAAGTACCTTACACTCATTACTTATTAATGTTTGGAAAAATGTATGCATACCAGAAGAGTGGAAAATAGGCATCTTGTGTCCAATTCACAAAAAAGGGAAAAACTGAATTGCAGCAACTACCAAGGGATCTGTCTTCTCAGTGTAGTCTATAAATTACTAACGAACATTAGCAATGCTCAAATAACAACACTATGTCAAGCATTAGTAGGCGAATACCAGGCTGGATTCAGAGCAAACCACTGAACCGTAAACCAAATCTTTACGCCCAGGATGATTATTGAAAAGTGCTTGGAATATGATGTACATTTATTTCAACTGTACGTAGACTTCAAGCAAGCCTATAATAGCATAAAACACCACGCATATGGGAAGCATTACTAGACCTAGGAGTGCCAACGGAGATCATCAGACTAATAAAAACTACAACGGTAGAAATGGCATGCAAATGCAGGATACACGCAGAAGAATCTAGCACCTTTAAAGTTACAAGAGGAGTAAAACAGGGAGATGTTCTATCGTCTACCATCTTCAATTTATTATTGGTCTTACGAAAGGCCAATCTAAGGACGACTGGCACTGTTTACCATCGAAGAATACTAGCCCTCTCCGATGACATCACGATCTTAGGAAGAAACGCAAAATGAGTTGCACGAAGTACTAATAAGTTTAAACCTAGAAGCTGCAATGTGGACTCAAAATTAACGATAGCAAAACCAAATTCATGGAATTGCGAAGAGGTAGAGATAGGCCAGCTCAAGCAATCAAGATAGGAGATCGAGCTATCATGATGACATCTCAACTGAAACAAAAGTAATGATCAACAGCACAAACAAATGTTCATACTCTATAGGCAAACTAATGTTTGTCAAAGCTGTATCACAGACATGGAAACATAGGAAACTGCGACTCTACAGAACCATAATAAAGCCGGTTCTAACTTATGGCTGAGACCTGTACTGTAACCCAAAACCAAGAAGAGCTACTTAATCGATCAGAGAGGAAAATTATGAACAAGTAATCAAGAAGTGTTCACGTCGATTCCAAATGGACAACGACCTAAAGACAGACCTAGAGGGAGATGGAAAGACTATCTGGCAAGAGATCTTAAAAAACTAAAAGTTAAAAATTAGACCACAAAAGCTAAAAACCGGAACAGATGGAAGACAGTTGTGGAGAAGGCCATGACGCTCCATGGTAGGCCACTTGCCGAGCATTCGCCTCGAGTTTGACCCCAAGACCGTCCGTGCTGTAGTCGAAGAATGTCTTAACCGCTCAGCCACTCCGGCGATTACTCTAATAAACATTTACTAAAAACTAAAACTATATATTATTTTATTTGGATTTAAAAATTAATACGAACGTTTAACAAAACAATAACACATTGTTACGTATTGATAACTGTATTCACCACTTCGTTAATTTTAGCAACTTTTTTATTACGAATATTTATTTGATTGTTAAATAACAATTTATCTACGATGTTGTTTTAAGTATACATGAAAAACCTTTTATAAATTCGCTTTTGTCTGAGAAAGAAGAAAATGTTAAGCAAATCGAACAGTCAAGTTTCGAACTGTACATCAATCATTGTCTTGAGGTTCCGTTTTCGAGCATTCCACCATCCAACCACTTGGTCCACTCCATAAATCAGGCTATAGAAAACAAGCAATTTTCCACGGCCGTCTCTTACACAAAATCAAACAATGCCTCCCTAATCATTACTTTCGCTTACTAATATCGTATCTCACACACAGATGCTTCAAAACAAGAGTCAATGGAGAAACTTCTATTTTTCACCCCATCAACTCTGATGTCCCTCAGGGCAGTGCTCTAGGTTCAGTCTTATAATTGATATTTACGACAGATCTACCAACATCAAACCAAATCTTAACAAAACACATTTGCTGACGACACAGCTATCTTAGCATCTCATGAAGATCCTACCGTAACAACATAAATCAAAATCATCTGACTTTTACCCTAAGAAGAAGGCAGTGTACACCAATCTCCAATAACAACGTATTTATTCATTCTATTATACATGTCTGTACATTTTTTCTTATTAATTGTCATCAGGTTTACATCATCGAATGCTCCCTGAATATCATAGATTGATTGATTGATTGAATGATGAAGAGGGTTGTGGAAGGCACTTATAACCGTATTCAATTAGGCTTATTGTGTTGCTCATCCTATCGCTTGTTAGGCAAAAACTTTTGTAACCTTGATTAGGTTTAATAGTCTTTTTACCACTTCTTCCTTTGTTAGAGTTTTTCGAGAGTAGACCCCACCAGGAGTGCCTGTCTTCATCGGGAAAGAGTCTCACACTCAAAGAAAGATGATATGAGAGGCTGTTTCGTGCTGCTCATTACAGAGCCTGCATATAAGATGCCCATTGTGTCTTTTCTTAGGTTACAGTGGCCGGTTATCAGCCCTGTTACTAACCTAATTTTCTGTGTGCTTATTAATTGCAGTACGTCATTTGCTAATTTTGTATATGGTGCTCTTAGCATTGACTTGCTGCGTCTCATGCCATCCACACTATTCCAGTGGTTTTGATGTCTGTTTATCCAACATTCTAGCCAGCTGCGAGCTGTGGTCTTCGCAATTCGAAATATGGCTCAGGCCCAGTAAAGGTGATTTCTGATCCCATTTTTGCAAGTACATATATCAGCTTCTTCATCGCCTTGAATTCCCTTGCGTCCTAGCACCCACATAAGGATTACCTTATTGTAATTTGCGAGTGTTACAAGGTTTTGAAGACAATCCCAGACTAGTTTTGAATTAATCCGGTAGCTCGCCAAGAATTCTATGGAAGCCTGGCTGTCTATCAAGACCTGATATTTCCTTCTAGTATTCTGATGCAAACATAAGTCAATTTGAATATCAACGATGCATCCTTAGGAAAACCAAAAGAAAGCTGGGACAAGATTATGACAAAAGTAATACAGAAGAAAAGATAATCAAGAAATGCAGCAAATAGAAGCACAAGATGAAAGAAAATGTAAAAGTTAGAATAGTGAAAAGCACATGTTTTCATGTCACAATGTCAGGGGGGAACTAATAACTATGATAAAAATGTAAAAAACCGCTACTGATTTAAATAAAATTGCCAACTCACATTATATAATATGGGCTTAGTCAGCTTAGTCAGCTTAGTTTAAAAAAATTTGTAACGTCGAAATATATTGCAATTCAATTTTTCTATTTGGGTGCTAAAATAACTCCATTCTAGCACCCAAATGACGTCATTTGAGTGTTAAAATAAGTCGTTGGAGTGCTAAAATATACTAGTAAAATTTACTGTATTGATGTTGGTAGCGTTGAACTGTCAACTGACATACGTCAAAAATTCTTTTTCATACTGGGATCTGGACTTGTCCGGCAATAAATTTTCTAACCTAAAATTACGCCAACATAAACGTCACCAACCACCGCAAAATTCCCTAGATTTAAAATTTTTATTTTTTAATTTATAAAATGGTATAAAGCGGCAAAATAGAAAAAATAGTATAAAATACTCGTTGCAGAAGGTCTTTCAAGCACTCATTTGTTCCTCAACTCACCGCTATGCGGCTCGTTTCGGAATTTCAAATTCGTGCTTGAATACATGCTTTCTGCAACTTGTATTTTAATATACTATTTTCGGTCCTAAACAGGATCGGCCGTCCGGGAAATTTCTCATCTTCCCGGCTGTTTCATCCGCCTCAGCTCAGGCGTAAATGTCTCTCTTGGGCTTCCAAATAAGCCGTCCTAAACGTTTTCATAAAATTGCAATGATTGTTCATACTCGTTACCTCAGTTACGGTGCATTTTTCAATAATTGTAATATCAGTCACCTTTCGGATACGAGGTAACGCCGTAGGTCTCGTGTCAATACTATGTTTGGCACGATAAAAAATACCTTCCAGAGGTGGAGAACTTTTGGGCTCGACAAAATTCTAGTCGGGTAATGCCAATGACCATGATAGTCGACACGCATTGAAATCCTTGGCACCCCAAGCCTAGATCTCACCCCATAACCAAATAAATAAATAGAATCAGCCTCACTATGACCATGATATATATTGTGAAGATTGTACGTTAGGTGTCCAATTTAGCTTACGTCAATCTTTAAGCTTCACACTATCTGGGTGAATAATTTTTCATTTTGGATTAAATTCAAAGTCTAATTCTAAATTGTGTATTTTTTACAATTATGAACCTTATTCCAAGCGTAAAAAACCCTTTAGTTTGTTTATATTTGCCTAAAATTATTTGTTTGCATTTTCCATATCGACGAAAATACATCAGAAAATTATTTAGATCATTCCTTGCTTTGTAAAGCTATTGGTGATTTACAGCCTGTTCGAAAATACCAATTCGCTTACTCGATTAATTTATGTATGTAGTACTTTTTATCAATAATTAAATTTGTCAAGCTATATTAAAAGAAAATCGATCAGTAATTATTTTTTATTTATTATTCCGCTATTGAACAATGGCACTGTTATCAATTTATTTCAACTCTTAAAGATTTTTCCGTTATGCGTACTTACATTTAATACATTTCATTGTTTTTGATAATGCTTGACATTCCTTTGATAATCCTTCGATGAACCTATTTTTCTTTTTTGGTTCATTAACTTTTTTTATTTAGAGCATAGTCAACATGACGATAAACTGTTGTTTCAAATGTTTGCATTTCATTGTTCTATTTATGTCAGCTTCAGCCGATGCTTGAAGAAAAACTGTAAATTTTATTAGCAGAAGGTCGTTTGTTATAATTTTAAAAATAACAACATAACCTATAATCTGCAGTTAAAAAATCTGAAAATAATAAATTTCTTATGTTATTACTTATTACTTTTAATATGTATCCCAGCCCCTGGCATTGAAAGGCCTTTTATCTAAGAATAAACGAATATTCTCAATTTAAACTGATTTTGCCCTGTAACAAAACAATTACTTAGATATTTTTAATTACTAACAACCATCTAAGACAAAATTCCAACCTTTTTGAGACACTCGTTGCTTATATTGTTACAAGTCTCAGCCATGAACTTACATTCAATCTTATCTTAATGTGTTTTTTGACCATGTAATACCTAGTTTTAATACCTAATTCTTAACAGCAGAAAGCATTTTTAAAAGAGTTGTTAAATGTAAATGGTATTTCTTTTATTAGAGTTTACTAAAATTATTTGAGTCTACAGTATGAGCAAAAAGAAAGAGAAATTCTATGGCCAAATCTTATGAATTTTATACTATATTTCTGTTGAAATATAAAACGATAAAAATTTATTTTTTCCCAAATTACATCCTCATTCCAAGCAATATTCTTATTTTCAAGGTTATCATAAATTAAGCAATTGAAAACTGCAATTCATCAGCTACTTATGAATTATTCATTTCTTCAATTATAATTGGTAAATATTAGGCGTGCAAATTGTCTTTCATACCTACTATATTACGTTTTCGTAAATAATATTAGAAACCTGTAATTTATTTCTAATACTAGTTGATGGTTTCCACAATACAGCCACGAAGGCTGATGGGTAAGACAACTTTAAAATATATTGGAAAAGCCTTTCACTTGAGGAAGTGTTATGGCATTGAATATTCCTGTCGACTTGGTTCCTAGTCCAACAAATGTTTCAAAAAGAGCAATTTCAGTTATCATTTTATACTACTTATACTGGGCGATTCGCATGAAACGCGCCCCTTAACACTTAAAATAGGCAACCCAACTTACAAATCAATTTCTTTAATTTTTCTTTTACTTTGTACAGGTTCTTTGGATAAAATTTTAGAATTGTCCCAGTGTATTTTGTTGTTAATATTCCAGGCACGTTCAGCAACTTTAGATTTTTCAATTTCGTAGTTTTGAATCATATTTTTATGTTCCTTAATTCAGACTTTTAATGGCCTGGATGTTTCACCGATATAGTATTTCCCGCATTCACAGTGAATACTGTTTTGGATATTGTTCTTCGTTCAATGGTTTAGTTTTTGAAGGAATTGATCTTACGTATTACTGGTTTTGTTCTAACGTTGGAACTTTTTACCGGTTCGTTTTATTTGATTAGACCTTCATTTTTTTACGGAAGGGGAAATCTTTATGGACTGGGAGTGTGAGACTCTCCCCCGTCTCCGGGAGCCTACTCACTAAAAGCCCTTCCCGTAATAAGCTTTGGTTTCCTAGGAAGCGGTGCCGTCATTTAGCGGCCGTAAAAGTACGGTGGGTGACGTCACGAAAAACGGTGTCGTGTTTTTTAAGCGAAGTGTTTTCCAAAAGAGCGGTAGCGCACACCCAACGTAATAGAGCGGTGCCGTCTCATCTGAAGCGGTGGGCCAGTACGGTACGAATCAGTTCAGCAACGTTTTTTGGCGGTGTGTCTTGTGTATATAGTCCAGTTAAAATAGACATAACAGTTCGGAATAATTCGCGACGGCCGTATTTTTTCACCGTTTTTCTGACGTCACCCACCGTATTTTTACGGCCGTTAAATGACGGCACCGCTTCCTAGGAAACCAAAGCTTAACACAAAATGTATGGAAACGACTGCAGCATTACTTCAATGCATTTTGTCCTCTTTTACAGGTTATCATTTCCAATATCCATGTTTCGATCTTATATCTCTGTTATTGCATAATATCATCCCCTTTCTTCTTCCTCTTTAGTTCTCAATATGTCCGTGATTTCCATTTTAATGTTATTCCATGTCTCCTCTTTCTTTAGCATGTTTGTACGATGTTTGCTACTGTAATCTCTTCTGTCTCTGTCCTCAAATTCTCCCGATGTTCTCGTAGAAATATTACAAACAGAAAATGTTAATGTAGTAAAAACCCTTCACTCAACGGTAAAAGGTAATAAATACATAGGTATTGTCAACTTGGGTTCTGCTGTTCTGTGATTCTCGGAAGGATGGCACACTTCCGATAAGGAATGGCCGAAAGAGCTCAGCCCGAAGATTAAGTAAGGGTCCGGAGACGCGCGGGTGTAGGGCGAAGGGAAGGCATAACACGTGCGACGTGCAAAGCAAGCAACAAATGAGTGATTACGCATTTGTGTTTGAGTGTTTGTAATAATAAAATTAGTATTAAACAATTGTTAATTTGTCATTAATCGTATTTTTTGCAAGGTGTAGCTGTTTAGTTTCTTTTAGTTGTGTAACTTTAGTGGCCTTGCTAGGGGGGGGGGGGGTCAAATGGTATGGGCCTACAGGCGGCAAAATTTAAAATCCGGCCCTGGTTACATGTTAAATTAGATGTTAAATCTCAAGGTTTTTGGACCTTTTTAGATCAATGTTTAATGTTAACTCATTAATCATCAATTTGTTAAGGCCAACAGCTAAAACTTATTTAGTTACAACAATACAACAATAGAAATATACACAAAGTGCATCTCGTACGGTGTAATTGATCATTTTAATTTCTGAAATGTTGTAAACAAGTTTATTACTTGCTCTGTTTGAACGTTATTGAAGTACCTAGAAATATCGTAAATATGTGTCGTTATATTGTAAAGAACTTGATTAGTATAAAATTACTATGCGAATAATCTGCAACTAAATTTACAATGAATGCGCAATACTCTGTCTGACTGATTTCTTTCAATTTATAGATTTATACTCAGCGAAAATCTTAATGGTGGCTTTTAATTGACTTTGGTTCATTTCAAATGATAATTGGATAAATAGCTTGTTTTTTGTGGATAGTACGACAGTAATAATTGTTGCAATTTAAATATTTATGTATACACTGCAATATTTGCAGTTTGCATGTGGGATTTATATTATTATTATTGTTCTGTAACATCAAGCTATTTACCTAATTTTGAAAGTGACGTGAGAATTAACGAATTTTACAATATTGAATTTTTATCAATATCATTGTCTTTATAAGTTTATTTGTTCCCTTATGTGCACGCGTAATACCATAATAGTCACTTTCTCACGAACCGTTTATTTGATGAGTATTCGTGAATAGTTTAACTCACGATATAAGATAGCTTAAATGTTACGACAGTGCATTATTTAACAAAAGTGCGCAATAGTATAGCATGTTGGTAAATTCTAATTTCAATTAGATGCATTTGTTATTATGGGTGCTATCTACGTGCTTAAGAACTCAAGGACTAGGATAGAGGATAACTAGATTAAACTTAGATCGTTCTTCTTCTTATTCTTCTTCTTTTTGTTAATAGGCTATTAGCCTGTTTCGTCCAGATTGTCTTTCCAACATTTATGAGGGCGTCCTGGGCTTCTTTTTCGTTTGGGCCGTAGTCTATAGCCTATAACTAATTCGAATTTGTTTTCGACATGCATTCTCGTTACCTGGCTGGTTGTCCCATTCTTGCTTCCCCTCTAAGAACGTTCTAATATTTTATATTTGACACTCTTCTCTTATCTGATCATTTCTAATCTTCTAATTCTCGTTTTCTGTACAATTTTTGTTAGTTAACATTTCCATAGCTTCCATCTGTTTATGTACAAAGACATCAACAAAGTAATAAAGAATAATATTAGAGAAACCAAAGAAAAAAAAGCAAAGGAAAAATGAGCAGAAATAAAACATGGTAGTTTCAACGTTCATCGGAAAGTAAGGGAGATTGGGAGATGACTGGAAAGTACAACACAAATCGAGTGAATAGATTAGCGGATAACGAAAAAAATATAATTATTGGTAAAGAAGAAATGAAAGATACCGGGAGCAACTATTTTATGATTTACAGAACAATAAGTCTCAGATGCCGCCTTTTGAAATTGTTTCTTAAAATAATCTACAAAAGAATATACAAACGCTGTGAAGAACATATGCCACCTACTCGGTTCGGTTTCAGAAATGCAGTACACATGAAGCCCTATTCAGCGATGTAGAGATATGAATGTTGACATCTACGTCTGTTTCATAGATTATTATCAGAAGGTCTTCGATGGAGTGCTATGTCATAAGATGGGTAGAGGGGTTAAAAAATATAGGACTACTAATATTTGGTATCCAAGTAGCCAAAGAATACAAAAACAGAAGCTGTTAATAAAAGTTTTCTATGTCACGAAATTGTCAGAATGTTTTCATATGAAGTGGAACGAAGAAAATTGCTTCTGCACCTGCAAAATAAAAACTCGACTATTCGTCAAATTGCTAAAAAATTAAAGCCTACATCCACGGTCGGAAATGTTATACAAACTTTCTAAAAACACCTGACTGTCGAAAGGAAACCTGGTAGTGGTGGTGAAACGGATTATAAAAACCAAGAAGGTTCTCGAAGCATATGCGAAAAATCCAAACGTTTCTTCTCGTGAAGTTGCTGGAAAGGTGAAAAAGTCTCAGACATTTGTGCAAAAGGTCAAAACCAGAGTAGGATTAAGGAGTTTCAATGCTCAAACTGTACCAGACAGGGATACAAAGCAAAATTTAATAGCAAAATCCTGCTGCAGGTCGCTTTACGAAAAGTAGTTGACGCCATCTAAATGGGTCAGTATAAATGATGAAACCTACTGCTTCAAAAATGTTAAGTACTGTGCTGATCAGGAGCTTTATACAGCAGTCGTCAAGATGCTCCTGAAGATTACAAAGGCAAACGTAAGTTAAAGGACTCCTTTCATCACTTCCGGAAGTATGGACGCAGACATTTACCGTGCCTCAAAAAAAGCCTGTTGCCATTCCTGAAGAAACACTAGTCCACTATTTTGGCCAGACCTAGAGACGTGGTATTACTCGAAGGACACGATTCAAAGGTATCTTGATAACAATGTGGACTTTGTACCTAAGGAATTCAACCCACCAAATAGCCCAGAACTTAGACCTATTGAAGAAGGCTGATCTATTGTGAAGGGAATCTTGAGAAAGGTTGCTGAAACGCCCTTAGATATCAACAAATTCCAAAACAAGTTGGTTTTGGGCATCTCGGAAGGTTAACAAAGTCACCGTGCAAAAGTTGATGGGATGGTTACGGCGTAAAGTCCGTTCACTAGCTTATTCCACAAGATCAGAATAATTTAACTTAATATCGTATAATTTTTATTGTTAATGAATTTTAAAATAAATACTTAGGGTCATTGTGGGAACAGTGAATCTACAGTACACAGTGAATCAGTGACGTATAGGGTTAAAAGAATAACGCGATCGTGTTGTCTCTTTCCCACTAGTTCACATTCCTAGAGCCTCTCTGTTTACTCCAGCTGTGACGCCGGTATAAGTTTTCACACGTTTTCTGGGAGTGCGTTTTTGTTTTTTATGGACCAAAAAAAAAATTCCATGTAAGTTTCATTAGTTATTCTTGTCCTAATTCTTGAAAATAATCTATATGTTAATATTTGTATGTAATAATCATTCATTGAGCATTATTTTTATGATATACCTACTGCTCAAGTCGGTGTTTAAGTTAGTAAATGAGTTAACAAAATCAAAATGGCGGGAGTGGTACACAGTGAATCTTTACAAACTAGTACACAGTGAATCAATCCACTGTGTACTTTTATCGTGATTAACTGTGTACTTTTAAATTAAATTTTAAATTTCTGAATTTATATTTACTTGGTAAGGTGGCAGGCAAATTTGTTCCTAGAATTGATAAAAGACTGGTATGGGTCTGATATGCGTACTAAGCTAATGTTTAAAAATTACAATAAGTACAAATTGTAATGTTCTGTGATTACATTAATTACAAGCGATATTTAAATGAACATTACTGTGTTTTCCTTACATAAATCTTGTGATTCTCTGTGTACTTTGCTGTGAGTCATTGTGTACACCCCTAAGTACACAGTGAATCATTACCCACTTTTTTTTTAAACATTTATTACCTACTCAAACATCCTAATAGTCCAAGGAGGGATGTCTTAGAAGAAAATGTTGCTAAATGCCAGCATTGTACACATTTAAGTTTGACTTGTACAATATGCATTTACGAAGTTATATGGCACTGAAAAAATGGTGATTCACTGTTCCCACAATGACCCTACCCTATTCAGAAGTATTGCAGTTTCTGTCTTACAGTCATTTTTAATCTATAATCTATAGTACAAGGAAAAATGCCAGAAAAACAGAGGTGTAAGAAGGAGAGGAACCTGGTTTTCAATGACCACCACACAGTTATTTAGGGCGGCAGTCATTAAAGTGATGATAGCTACTATGCTTACCAACGTCCGGAACGGATAAGAATCAAGAGAAGAAGAAGATTATCTCTTGCCCTCTTTGATTAAAAGATTTGACATTCCCACATCCAATTCTAAGGTAATTATGTTTCCATATTTTTAATTTTTTAAATGCTAAATAGTAACCTTTTTCATCTTTTTCTAAGCTTTCTGTATTTTTGCCTCCTCTTTTCTGCTTTCATTACCAATAATGAAGAAACCAGCTCAGTTGATTAAATGGTAGAGTCGAAAAAATTTTAGGTCAAAGTCGCTGATATACATATTTTTTATTTTTATTTATTTTTTGGCACTTATTAATATTAAATAAGAAGAAACGACTCGATTAAAATTTCTGTTGATGTTTTGAGTTTTGTTTTTTTAAGCCCATTAATTTATTTCCTTTGCATATTTTTAACTTAAATATAAAAATTTTAGAAGACTACCCGCAATTAACACTGTTTTGGTCCCAAAAATAGGATATCTCTTTCAAGGAGATTCAACACTACAGAGTATCTCTAAATTATGCTGACACTCTTCTATAATTTTCAACATTTTTAAGGAAAAATTGTGGCCTAATTTACCTATATCCAAAAATACACCTCTGCAGAGATACGGACAACCAAGGTTTGCTCTAAAATTTCAAAAAAATCTCCAAAAGTATAACGTTTATGAGGTAAGCATTTAGGGCACTTTAGTAATTCATCGAAAGGGTAATTTTGGCAAAAATATCGTGATTCTGGGGGTTGATGGTAAAGTTAACGGCTTGAAAAATTTTTGTGCGTAAGAATAACCTAAATTCAAGGATTCGAGGAAACGTTTTTGTTAAATCTAAAGTATTCGACTAAATAAGCAAAAATTAAATGGTAGTGGAAAGTGCTATAAGTAAAAAATTTAATCACATTGCCTGGTTTTAATTTACATAAAAAAAACATTTAAATTTACAATAATTGCTCAAGCTGGCCGCCTTGTTCTTGAAATTTTAGAGGAAACTTTGCTTGGCTATATTTCCACAGAGGTGCTTTTCAGGATGTATGTAAATTAGGTCAAAATGTGGTTTGAAAAATGCTATGTAGAAGTTTGTCGGTATAATTTAGAGACTTAGAGATTTTTCATGGTATGTCAAAGTTCCTGATATAAATTCAAGGTTCGATTGGATCTAAGGTTTCAGGTATAAATTCTGCCAAACTGGAGTTACCGATGTTATCAACATTAACATGCAGAATAGCAGAAATATTTTATAACATGTTTGTGTTTAACTGTTACATTTTTATTTGAACTTACACGGTCCGTTTGTCCGTAATTAAGAAAAGCTTACAATTAAAGAATCACCGTGCAAGAATGTGATAACTAAACAAAGCATTACATTGAATAACACACCGAAAGCCGACAAATACCTATTATTTTGCTTCGATATACAAATTTGAAATGGGATGACGACGTGACATTGAATGTTCGCTAGTCACGTAGTTTCCTTTGTCTTAATTACTACCGTTAAGGAAAAGGGTCATTTGCTAAGATGATGCATCACCATTGAATCATAAATCATGTGATGCTAATTTTCTGTTGCTTTATTTAATGAAGGTAATAATTTCTGTGAAGTATATAAAATTCCTTTATGCCTAACGTCAAATAATCTAAGTGGAGATAACAAGATTATTACGTGTGAATGACTGTATTGAAACTGATAAGCGTTGAAAGCCCAAGCTACCGATAACCGTAATTTACTGCTATAAATCATGGCACCTTAAATTTTCACTAAACGAGAATTCCAAAAAAATGAGCTATTTTTAGGTAAATTCGTTTACGTAAATCGAGTATTTAATTTTTCTGCTAATTCAGCGGTTCTCAAACTGGGGGGCGTCGAATAAATGAACAAGACAAGACATCAGAAATAATTTTTTACATTTTTATTTCAAATTTAAATTTGCAAATCATATAATCAAAACGAAAGCATTATAACTAAAATTAAAATAAAACATTTCTAACTAAGGCATGGATCTAATGACTAATATGTATGTGCTTGCCTTGAAGTGCACAGCCTGTCCACCAGATTTGGTTTTATATTCGAGATATCGAACCCCATATTTTTGTAATCGTAATAAAATGTTCTATTCAAAATTAAAATAATATACAGGGTGTTCTATTACAAACTTTAAAATCGGCATTACTTCCGGTCAAACCGGAAGCTCAAAATTGTTAAAAACATGCAACGCAAATACACAATTTACTGTAATATCTACCTACCAAATTTCATTTCGATATCTCTGAAAACTCCAGAGATATTTACTTGGTTCTACACATTAGCCCATCACTGTATACTCATGTAAATAATTCTTTGAATATATTGCTGTTTAAATAACACTTGAAACCGAGGAGTTCTTTTATAAACACCCTGTATATTAGTATAAGATGACAAAGCATGTTTAACCATCTCGGTCATATATCCAACTCTCATTGGATATGTGACTTACTAACTACCTTGCCCTGTAGAAGCGGTGTCCTGCGGCTGGCATCACAGGCATGTTAACGTTATACAGTGCTCCCAATCTCCACCTATCATAACAAATCTCTTCACATCTTATTGAAATGGCGTGGGCCTGGTGTAATCCAGGACTGATCCATGGGGATGTGCTCCATGTCAATTGATGATATTGAAGATTAACAGCAACGACGTCTAAATAGCGAACTTTTTGTAACTCAAATGTCGAAGCAACTAGATTTCTCTTAATTATAATAATTGCAGAACCTCCCCATCCTGCTTCTGTAACTCGGTCTTTCCGATAGTTGGTATCCCGGTAAGGGGTAATTTGGTAATTATTTCTAGAATTGATTGGAGGATATTAGACGATGTGGAATTGGAGCTTGTCGTTTTTTGGTTTACACTATGAGTAAGTAGTTAACCGAAAGTTATCAGTTGCAGTAGTAGCCCAGTAGCAGTTTTAAGAGCACATCTAATGATCTAACAACTAAAAGGCACACAAAGAATTCGTAGATAAGCCGAGTACGATATCATATCTGTACAAAATATATTTACTAACATTATTTCCTTTTCCTATAAAGGCAATCTCAATTTGTCTAAAATTTATACTAAGTTTTACTATTTCTAAAATCTAAATTCGTTAAAATAATAAAATAATAATTTAAAAAAGAATAAAAATAAAATAAAACAATGAAAACAGATTGATACGGTTAGTACTTTTGCTCGTTAACAGATTAACCATTCTTCCTTTCAATAATAAGGTGTGTCAGGGCTTTTTAAAACGTATTTTAAGTTAGAAACCTCCAAATTATTTAAACTGTAATAATCAGAACCAAACCAATTTAACTAAATGTGTATGTGTTACTCCTAATACGAACTATCAGAAGACAATTGCTATTTTAATTAGTTATCTTTTACAAAGTAATTTTTCCCGAATTATTGAATTTAATTATTCCTAAATAAATATTACTGTGGCTTGATAAAATTATCTTAAAAGTTGTATTTGGGACATTTAATTACTACATATCTTCAGCAGAAGGCTGCAATAAATAATTGTTCATTTTATTAAAATAAAAACGAAATCTTTTTTGTATGAACCTGTTTTTCCGTTAAATTTGCCTTGCAATGCCGATTTTGATTTGTCTAATATTCTTTTAATAGTTTTAATGTGCATACTTTCACTAATGAACTTCGCTTTCTGTGTCTGCACTGTGCGTAGGTATAAATGCAAAAAGAAAAGGAAATATCAGGTTACACCCACTTCCTATATCAAGGTTAAGTTTTCAAGGTAAAAAACACTGATTTTTCAATTTAAATAGCAGTGTAATGATTTACAATTAACATTCTGTTGTGTCTGTCAAAAACATTAATTCATACCTTAAAATTACACGTGCCGTTTCAAGCATTGAAAATTAAACAATGAAATTGATTTCGTTAATTCGCTTTTGAAAATAAATTACTACAAATTATACTGCACTTACTGTACAATATGTACTCAAATTCAAATTGAGTTACCACAAGTGAGGATCGACTAAATATTTTTTTTGATAAAACTGATTTTGAACAAATTTGAGATATCTTAAAATCAAAATCGTCAGTCAGAGTACCTTGCCCATTTATAACACAATACAGTTAATTCAATTTTGTTTCGTAAAGGTGCGCCAAACCTTCAGTATTCGACCAATTTTATGTTTTGGGGAGATTTTCCAGTCGTCTTTACTTCATTGGCTAAATAAACTTGATCAAAATGTTACTGTCAGTGACGTTGTACATTCGGTTGTTCAGTTTTTAATACTAAAAAATTACGTTAAATTCACAAATTTTTAATCGATTCTATCTCTTGATAACTCAATCCGGGGATTGTATTTTTTGAATCCGGAGGAATAAGTAATGTTTCTGATTTTCTAAAAAACGTGATTGACTTCTGTCCAGTTTTTCGTAATATCTGAAGGCTATGAAAATATCAATGAAAGCTCAAAATGAAGATCACAAAAAGCGAAACGCAGATTGCGTATATTTTTAAAAACCAAGACAATCGCATTAAACATGTGGAAATGCAGTAAACTGAAAATTTGCTAAAAAACAATAAAAAGTAAAATATCGAATAACAATAGGTCATAAACGTATTCGATTTGTTTAGATGCACGTTTTAGCGATATAAAGTCAATCAATAATAAAAATAGTAGACTAAACTTTACAGATAACTTTAGCACGTAACACCTCTATTTAAAAACAAACCAATATAATACGTAATGCGTACTTTCAGGCTTACATAAAATTAATAAAAGTTGTAAAACAAACCACGCAAATTCTATTGTTAACGTTTTCACTTACAAAAGTGCATCATTTTTAACTTATCAATGGTTATAATTAAATAACTGATTATCACTTTCATCATTTTTATGGAACTAGTATATCGATATATACAGGGTGTATCGAAAGTCACGCATAATATGTATATCACGCGAATCTACGTCAAAATCCAAGCAAAAAACTCCAGTACCAATTTGCTGTTAACTCTTTAGTTATGGCTTATGGAGTTATTAGCAGCCTTATTAAGTCGTATTTTGGTTTGCTTGTCGTGTCATACTTTTATGAAATAATGATTTTTAGCTGTAGTTTAATCAACAAAAGAAATAGCTAATCTGTAATAATTGTACTCAAAACTTCGTTTAATTAGAATTTACATACGAAGTTTGAAAATTTTTTTGCAGTGCTTGGGCTTTTCATAAATGTTGCAACGATGTATAATGCAATTATATTAAATCAAGCGAGTTGCTATTGGTGATATCGCAGGTGACGTAGATGACTGACCACACAGTGTTGCTAAGTTTACAAGACTTTAATTAACAATTCTTCAAAAACTAGACGTTTTGGCCTAAAACAGTTACACAATTTTTTGTCCCGTTTTTAACGCAGAATCGCGTGTAGGGAATATTATGCGACATTTACGATACACCCTGTATATTTTGCTGAAATAATTCAAAAAATCAAATTAATAAGGAAGATTCATTAAAAAAAAGTGGGAAACTTAATTAAAACCGAACACAAAATTAATAATCACAGATTAATATTGCAAAACAAATTGATATATCGGGTTTCCAGGAAAAGTTATTTACGAGTATATGGTTGTGTAATGTAGCCGATAACAAATAACACGAAATAATTTCGCGAAAAACAGTCAATGTAGTTTAAATTTAAAATGTATGTTTGCAAAACAAATCTAAATCTATTTAACGCTTTTTAAACCTTTTCTTTATTGTTCAAAACGAGGTTTTTATTGAATTTCTATAAACTTAAACCATATACTATGCACTAACTCGTTATACGAGTCGCGGTGATTTTTTTTTAATGAATTTTTTTTAAGTTTTATTAGTTTATTAAACCCAAATGTTACAGCAATTTGTTACTGGGATGTATGGAAATTTGAATTTTAAAAAAATTCTTTAGTATTAGATTCATTATTCGCAGCGTGAGAAAACTGAAATTCAGATCAGATCCATTTCAGAATTGGAAATATTAACCATAAATGTCTTTTCGCAATTATTTAATAATTTTTTTAATTTTCCAGACTAATACAAATAAATATTCTCGTAAAGACATAATCTCCTTGATACATAAATACGCGCCAGTAGAAGCAAAAGAAGAAAAGGTACTTACAGAGTTTTGTGAAAAATTGCAACAGTTGACAGATCATTCGAGAGAAAAAAATGAAAAAATAATTGTCATGGGCGAATATTTGGGACTGGGTTGTATGGTAAAATACGGCGAAAAATTGCAAAACAAAAATTGAAGAAAAATGTTACAATTCTGTATAGAAAATGAATTGATAATCAGGAAAACTTTTTGGAATCAAAAAATGGAGGATAAATATACGAGCTTTTGTAGCAGAAGAAATACAAAAAGCGTTGCCGACTACATCACACGTGCAAGAGAGCACGAGGTGAAACACATCAAAACTATACCAGAGACGGATATATGAGCAAACCATAGATTAGTGGTAGCAAACATAGAGATAACAGGAAAAGAAGACGAAAAGAAATATCACAAAATTAAAAGACGCAGAAACAAGAAAAATATACCAACTAAATACAGCACTAATAGGCATAGAAAATCAAAGGAGATCTGGAAAATGGATGAAAGATGGAATAATCTGAAACAGCAGGTATATCAAAAAGCAGGAAAAAAGAAAATAAATTCCAATCAAAAACGAACAAACTGGTGAACAACAGAACTAAAAGAAAAAAGTCAAGTATGGAAAACATACTAAAATACAAGTCAAAATGGACCACAAAAAATTAAGAGATGAGGTGAAGACAGCAGTAAGAGCTGAAAAGAGAAAAGTTGCGAGAAGTTTGGAATGGAGTCAAACGACGACTTTAAGAATAACAGGAAAATTTTGAATAGAATACGAAACACAAGAGGAAGAAAGATAAAGAAATAAGAAGAATGAAGAATAAAAGGCACAAAGCTCTAGAAATATGAAAAAATTTCTACACTGAAAAACTTGAACAATCACAAAATAATGAGATATCAAGAAATGAAGATACAGAATATGAGGAAAGACATAAACAAGCGTAAAAAAAAGATGGAAGAGATAGAAGAAGCATAAAGAAGTATTGAAACAGGAAAAGCAGGAGGAGCAAACAATAGTAAGCCGAAAATGATAAAGTGGGTGAGTGAAGAAGGCAAAAGATTGCGCATTTAATATGCGAAGAGGCATGAGAAAAGGAAACAATCCCTAAATACTGAGAAAACAACTTGATGCTACCAATTCACAAGAAGAAGGGCGATCAAACTTTATACCAAAATTATAGAGCGATCTGTTTACCATCAGTAAACTTTAAAATTTACACAAGAATAGTAGAGAAAGGACTAAGAACTAAAGTAGAAAAACAATTGGAGGACGAACAAGCGGCGTTTAGAAAAACAAACTAGTAGGTATTGTCACGGCTTTTGAAATTTTGCGTAAAGTAAATGTAACACGTCCCTGTTGTTCGAAGTTTAAGCCCGCCTGAAGCTGCAAAATTCACAGGAATTAATGTCAGATCAGCACATTCCTTTTTGGTTGCGAAATAATTCAGAGAAGTCCCAAATAGGATGATGTAATATTTGTTCAGTGTATTTCTTTGTTAAGAATCCGGGGAAGCACACACCACTCACGAGGCAACGCCAAGAGTGGCGTCATTCAAGGTTTCCGCCGCGCACAAAAGGCACGTTTTGATAGGAAAGATCCCGTTTGTCAGCCTCTCGTTCTCGTTTAGTTTTGGGAAACTATTTTACGACATATTTGTCGGATTCTCATAGAGAGTATCTTATCTATCGTACCGGGAAAATATAAGTTCCGTGAGAAAGTTTCGTTGAAGTTTAGTGTTTGTTGGTGTACTGTTTTCATGCGGTTTCGTTTTGGATCAAGAAAACCTACAGCCCTAGGAACTCCCTTTTGTCTTCGCACCCGCTTCCGGGAAAAGACATCATCCCCCTTTCTTTACCGACTGCCGCTACTTCTCCCTGGGACTCGAAGCTACCATCGCTTCCATCTGGGCCACCCGCAACAAAGCCCTTTCCCAGGTAACGATATTTCAGGCTGCCCCTTTACTTGCCGGTTGTGATTGTACCAGCTTCAACCCCATTTAATACCGTATATTGCGGTTCACTTGAGACAGCATCAGTCAACCTTGTCTGTAATTTAAGTACATCAAGCGCCCCTTTTGTTTAATCTGTTCGGGCGAAGTGTTTAATTCTTCAATCAGTGCGTATTATATTTGATTTAGTGTTAACGATTCAAAACCGTGCGAACTGTCATGGCATTTAACAATTTTATGTTGCATGTGTGAAATCATTTGTAATCAGATTTTTTCTGAAATCGTCAAGAAAGCTTGTCATGACAGAACTCAAGTTGGTCATGAAAGTGTCACTTTACAAGACTAGTCACTTTCATGATTTTTACAAGACTCATCTGTCACTTTACAAGACTCATCTGTCATTTTTAGACTGCAATTGAATTAGAAATCGTCACTTATCTTATGAAACGTTTATTTAATATAATTAAAAACACTAACAATGAAATACAACAAATTATTAATTGGTATTAGAACTATTAAAATGAAAATTAATGTTAATGCTGCCGACACTAGTATTATGCACATTAGAAAAGTTTATTCCAGGTATATAATTCAAAGCATTATTATTTCTGTTTTCTGTTGCGTTAGCTATGTTTGACAACACTACTTTTTCGTTGACATCCATGTTAGGAATATTAACATTGTCAGCTACAGCAGTCTGATCAAATGCACTTGTTGAAGGAATTTCACTCGCGCTATTTTCCGTGAATGCACCTTGACCTTGCTGTATCTTTTTGGCAATTTTTCTTTTATTTTCTAATGATTCGGCTACATAGCCCTCCGCTACTCCTGTAGAAGACCATCCGCCGTGTCTTTTAAGGTCTTCTATGCCACTTCCACCATCAATCAACAAAGTTGCTGATGTTCTCCTCAAGGCATGGCCCGTATATTCCGCTGCATTTTGTAAATGAAGAAAACCAGCTATTTTAGCAGGTATCTTTCCGAAGGTATGAATTCCTACAGCCTGAATACTGCATTTACCTTGTCTATATGAAACAAATAAACGCCGGTGTGGTGTATGAGCAGGGCGAAGTGCTAGGTATTTTCTATATAAGGCAATATTTCCGGGTTCGCCAACATCGTCCAAAATTAAAAATCGTCTTCGTTTGTGAGTTTTCGAATCTGGAATGTTCACAATGAGAGTATCATTCTTGTCTTCAATGTCATCTAGAGTCATCTTCGTCAACTCATCGCAACGGCATGCTCCGGCTAGTCCAAAAATTAATACAACCTGAAAATATAAGCCGCCAATTTAGATTATTTTATAATTTATTTATTAAAACTACTTACTTTTAACAATAGGAAGTCGTGATCGGGAGCTTTTCGAAGAAACTCGTTTATCTCATTTCTTGAAAATACTCGGGACTTTTTTGCTTCATATCCTACCGATTTTCTTTTCAGATATGATTTTAACTTTAAATAATTTGCGATATTGATGTTTTCTTTAATTAACAGCACGGCTCTAAGCATTGAATAAATACTCCAGAGGCTTGAAGACTTGTAAATTTTACTTTCTCCAGCAAAAAAAGCCAGCATCACTTCTTCCGTAACTTGATTAACTTTTTTGTTATTACACCAGCTTTTGAACTTTGCATATTGTTTCTCATATCTTTCTTTGGACTTATCCGGAAGCAATTCTTCCACTGCAGCAGCAGCTTCTTCAATTATTCCAGTGGGAAGAGTGTTTTCCATATTATAAAGCACTTTACAACTGTTTACAACACAAATTGTGACGCTTAAAAAATTTGTTGACAATTCATTGTCATGGATATCAACTTCTCATACGACTCTGATGTTGATATATTTTTTCAGTTTAAATCTATTTTTAGTTTTTAGAAAAACGATTTCAGAAAAAATATAATACATCACTGGTCATGAAAGTGTCTCTGCTTGACTCGGAGGCTTTAAAGAGATACTCGGACGCTACGCGTCCTCGTACTCTTCAATAAGCCTCCTCTTCTGCAAAGTTTCACTTTCATGACTTGTAATGTAATATACTATTAATTTAAGTTTTGTCATTACCACTCATTTTGATTGCGATTAAGGGAGCCTAGCCTACTAACGTGCGATAAATTTCTTGGTTTATTGGTTTATGCTTCCAAGGAGAACGAATACTCTATGTTGCAGATTGCTTGTAAACAAAATGTTTTTGCAAACTTGGACCACTTTTTTAATTTATAGTTCTCCGTAGCTTCTTGTCGGTTTGCGACGTTCTTGCCCGAGCGTTGACATTATGACAACATAAACTCTAGAGTACACAGGGCAGTATCCTTGGCCCACTGTTATAACTATTTTACACAGCTGATTTGCGAACAATGTCATTAACTAATAGCAACATACGCTGACATACAACCCTCTTATCATTCCACTTACAACCGACAGTGGCATCACACAATCTTCAAATCCATCTGGAAAAAGTACAGCACAGGCGACAGGCTAAGGAGATAGCGTATTAAAACCAAATTCACTCACGTCACATTCACGTTGAAGAGCGGAACCTATCTTCGAATTATGCTGAATGGTCATCAGATACCACAACTAAAAACTGTTTTGTATAAAAGCAAATTTTAGATCAGTGTGGACATACGGCTTGCAATTATGGGGTTCGCCTGCGAACTCCACCATCGATATCATCAGATTTCAGAGCAAGGTATTACGAGCAATTGTAAACGCTCCATGGTATGTGCCTGACGAGTTGATAAGACGTGACCTTGAAGTAAATTCGGTCAACGAGTTAATTACAAAAGTGAGTATTACCTACCGTAATAAACTCAATGTACTATCACGTGCAAAAGTAATGGCACGCCTAAGATTTGCTATTGTATGATAAACAACCTTGCAGCAGTCGATGAGTAACTTGGGCATAACCACAAGACCTTGTAGGTAGGATTAACAAGTTAGAATAAGAAAGTTACTCATCGACTGCTGCAAGGCTGTTTATCATACAATAACAAATTTTAGGCGTGTCATTACTTTTGAACGTGATAGTACATCTAAACCTAAACGAATTGGCAAGTAATCTCTTACATAGTGATGGTGAAGCATGAAGAGGTTTAAGCCCTCAGACCTGCTTAATAGATCTGATAACAGATAAGAGGTTTGAGTAGTTTACCTTTTTGTTATTAGTTACCTACTGGTTATGAACTTGTGAAGATAGTCATTAAATCCTAGCTATTCTAAGATAAATTACAAAGGGAATTGCTCCATTAAGTACCATCCCACAAGACATGTATGTAAATAGTAACTTCAATTATGGCAGATTGTAAATAAACTCTCATTAAACGTTTTGCCAATCCTATCACTTGGTTCGTCCTTAAATACAAATAACGGGTTGTCTACTTAAGATTTGTTTTATTAGCCAAAGTAAGAAAGGAAAACCTCTTACGATTATTTTCGAAAGTCTATTGACTGAACCGTGAAACCCTTTAATTGGTTCCTTATTAAGATTTCCTATGTTCTACTGAACGCAATCTATTGACTACTGATGCCTGATGAGCAACAACCACTGTGAAACCAAAGTTGCATTCATCATCGCTTTTTGGTAACGTCAACCCATAGCTTAGGCTTAGGGAAAGGTCTTCCTTTTGTTTTCAATTTAATATTTCTCCGTCTCCAGTTAATAGACCCAAAAATGACAGTACTGAGCTGAATACATTATTTGATGTCTCTCTCAAATCTAAACATCCCTCGTATAATTTATTTTAACGTATAATTGCGTTTTAGAACCACTTGTTGCCAAATATCAGCCTCGGTCTACCTAGTTTACAAGATTTTTATTGGGATTCTCCGAAAAATTCGTCACTGGAAAATCCTTTACGTAACAATATGATATAAGAGCAAACGTAATTTTCAAACAAAGAGGATGGAAAAATTAAATAGGCTTTATTTATTATTCAGTTAAATTCTTCGAATAATGAATTGGGTTTAAAGTTGCATTTAAAAAATATTTAGGTAAAAAGATGATTTTGACAATAAAACAACTAGCGAATTCAAAAAAATTAGCTACCACTTTGCAGTACGATGAGTAAGAAGATGCTTTTATTTTACATGCTTAACAACGTACATTCTGACCTATATAAGAAATTATTAGAAGTGCGACCGGCGTCCGGCGTCAATATGTCGGTTCCAAATTAATCAATTCTTGAAACTGGGAAAGGGCGCTTGCGCAAAATCCCTCGTTAGGTTAAAGCAAACACAGTCGACGACGCTGTTCTGTAGATTTTTACAAAATTTCGTAGGTTTTAGTTATTTTTAATCGGTAGTCTTTAGATATAATAAATTAATAACGTCACAATGACTTGGGGATTTGTGGCTTGTGGTCCGAACGAAGCTCTCGTAATATCAGGTACGTAAATACAAGTTTAGTGTACAAAAGGGTAGTTTTATAGGGTGCATGTCTGAATGAATACAGCGGGATGTTCGAAATTCAAATTTTTATTTTGTAGGATGCTGCTACAGCAAACCGCACCTTGTTCCTGGTGGAAGGGCGTTCATTTGGCCGATGTTACAGAGAATACAAAGGTGAGAGTTGAACTTTAAAAAAATCATGTTTAGATTTCGAAAACATTAGAATTTTTGGTTCAAAAACCTTCTGGTATTCATATATTAATATTCTATTTGATCGATTGTATTCACTTCAAAAGAGACTTCTTGGTTAAAGAAAAGCGTTGAAACGACAAATGTAAAGGTGTGTTTATTAATTTAATTAAAGTACGTAATGGGTGGTCTCAATGTAGGAAATATTTTTTCTTTTGTTGTGTTTGTACGTAAAGTGGTCAAAATGAAATGTTCACATCTATTACCTCCCACACGTTCAAAAACGACAAGGCTTTTATTAATTAATAAACAGATTTTTTAATAATTTACTCAGAGTATTAATTTATCATCGATTTAACTCCAGATTTAGACTACAATTAGGTTTATTACGCATTGTCTTAGCTAGAAGAAAAATATAAATATTAACAAATATATTTAAGACTGATCGTTTTTAACAAAAATTTACTAAAAAGCTTGAAACTATAATACACTGAGATTTAAAATAAAATTCATGGTGATAGTAAATATTCCAAAGAGTTGCTGATAGCTTTGTATTTTAAGAAATTATGTATTTATAAAAATATCACCTCTATAGGGATTTAACCAATCGTCCATATATATTAGGGTGGGTACTAAAATATTAGAAAGTTGATATTAAGAGAGACACAGGGTGTCAAAGAAGAAAAGGAAACTTTGTCTTTGACGCCATGTATCGCTCTTATTAATATCAACTTTTGGACTAAAGTATATCCTAATATTTTAGTCCATTCTGTGTCCCAATTACTTAAGGACCACCCCATATAGTAAATGCATTAGAAACCTAAAAATACATTTGTTTATTTGATTTATTATTTAATTATATTCAGTAACAATCTAGCCTTCATAAATGTGATAATGCTTCTCACAACATTCGGCAAGATACGTTTCGATAGAATGTTTCCAATCGTTATTTTTTAATTTAGTGCCATTGCGGAAGAATGATTTAGTAAAATATATCTTGCGGTCTTTTGTTAATGTTCTGTAAGACTGACAAGGTGACAAGTAATATTAACATTACCTCCGAACACAATTTGACAGTTTTGTTGGACAACTTAAGGCTAGTCTTTATTATTTCTTTAAAAGTTTCCCCATCAAGGTTATTTTAAATATTACTATAAAGGTAAAAATGATTCTCATAAGAGTTGGTTATGGAATTTAAAGTCTTTACAAAGATTTAACTAAAATTTAACAAAATATTTGTATTATTTATTGTCGCCATAGGCGCCGATTCCGCGAGGACATAGCGGCCTATGCCCCCATAAAGCAATTAGCAAAATTTGGTAAATGAAGCAAAGGCTTTACATAACTAAGGTTAATTGTTTTGCATATTAAGATGCCTTCGAGTTAGTTAACCGTTTTGCTTGACTAATGATATTCCAGACTAAGAGAAAAAAATGTTATTTAGGTGTGCCCCCCTAAAAAAGAGTGTCAATCACACCTCTGCAAACGCTGTACGGCGGGGGAGGGGGAGCATTTTCATTGGTTAAAGTATGTACATATTACCTATTAATAATTGATGTTCCATGCAGAAGTTTAACATTCGTTCGCCATTATTAGTCGTATCTATTAGTGGTTCTCCGTTATATTTTCCCAAACCTGGCATTCCGTGTTTACTTCTGTTTCTTCCTCTTTCCACTACTTGCCACTCTTCCTTTTCGTTGAATCAGTTTTTGTCGAAGCATATATACTGCTATGCTCTTACTAGTTAAGCTAAGTGCATATAATTTTATTTTTTAAAAAATTTGGCTAGCTCAGTTTGTTAAATAATTTCTAATAAATTCTCTTAACTCAAGGTCGCCAAAGGGATCGCATTCATGAACTTTAATCTTTTATAAAATTCACGAAGTTAAATTTCAAACACCTTCAAAATTATATAAATCTTAACAAACAAAAACAATAAATTCTAATAACTAAATAACACTTTCTAAAATTAAATATTTACAACTACCTTTTGAAAAAACACGTACAAAAACACTTCCTGTCTTGATTTCCAATTTACCAATCGCTACTCCAACCTCTTTCCAACAATACACCTTCCCCCCTGACTCCAACTCCACCAAAATCTGCCTTAACTTCCAACCAACAACACACTTTCCTTCTTTATTAAATTAATACGGGGTGGCTAGAAAAAAACGAATCCTGTTTAAGTCCTCACATCTCCGGAACGCTTTAAGATAGCAATGTCAGTTTTTGCTTTCTAAGAGACAATGGATTAAAAATTATTCCTGCCAAATTACAAACAATTATTTTAAAAAACAAAGAAATGGCGAATTTTTTAATATCAACTACAAAAAATCAATTACACGTTGACAATGTTCTTAAAAATTCTACCAATAAACATCTTGTATGGTGTATTCTACTTATAAACATGTTGTATGGTCTTAAACGACTTACTTAAAACTAATACTGCGACAAATTGATGGAGATTTCTTTTAATAATTTAACAACTTTAGAAACCAGTATGACATAAAATTATGTATGTACCTCAGACGAAAAGTGTCTTTCAGGTACTCGCAAGATACTCGTCCTAGATACATAAAATACTATTATAACTCACTTCATTAAAAGATCATTCAAAATATATCATATCAATACATATGTACTTACTTATATCAAAGTTATTGTCTCTTCAATTATTCTCTGGTTGATTGGTTCCCAACTTGTTATTCGTCTGTTGATTTCTTCTATTAGTACTATCACTAAAAGGGGTTTTAGATGTATCTAGTAGCTACATTGGCAATGTGTACCTAATCTACCTCTAAAGAGGTCGTCGTGAAAATATAAAATCAGAATTTGTATAAGAAGGGCAATTTTTTGAATATTATAAAATTATGTATTAGCAAAACCTCGTAATGAGACTTCATTAGACAGACAAATCTGACGAATATTTAAGCCCCAAATTCAGAACAAATTAATTACAAAAAAATTGAACTAAACATTTTAAAAGAGCTCGTCTCCTTTTTTCTCAATTGTCAAGGATACAACTCAAGATATATCGAAAATTGACCAACTGAACCTGATTATTGACTGCAATGGGGAAAACATAAAAATCAATGAATATTCCGTGGATTTCGTGAAGTACTGATTAGACTTCCAGAGGTTTGGCAAAAAATAATCGGAGATGGAAATCAAAAAAGTGTAAAGGCAGAGCTGCGAATATAAGTGGTGTATATGTATAACGAATTTCAAAAACATAAAAAAGACTGTAATAAATGCGGAATATGTGCAATATGCGGCCCATAATTTAGATTTGGTGCTTAATGGCGCTTGCATGAATGTTAAACTAGTTCTTCTTTCTCAATTCCCATTTATGCCTTACGACGTTGGATCCTCGATCCATCTCCTACAGTAGTTTGTTTGCATCGCCAGTATCCTAGCTTCTTGACTGGTCTTTCTTCTTTTCCTTGCCAATTCTCTGATGTTATCCTCCCATGTAATTCGGGGTCTACCTCTTTTCCTTTGCCCTTGAGGCCTCATTTCGAATATTTTTCGGGAGTAATATAACAAGACCTTGAATTTTTATCGGTGGATTTTGAATTTTAACAAAATCTTGATTGTAAAAATGTCTGACAGAAGGGACGAGTCGTTTTGTCTATTGACATTTTGTTGAGTCAAATTGTTATAAGGAAATCAAGGTTGTCTTTTACAAAACCCAAACTGATGGTTGGGGATTAAGCTTTTTTCCTCTATAATTGGTTGTGGCCGTTTCATCAAGAGTTTCTGGAAGACTTTGGATAGAATAGGCAGCAGCCTTATAGACCTATATGATTCTAGTTGCATAGGATTTTTACCAGGTTTAGGTAGCATTATGGTCTGAGCCACTTTCCATTTTTAATTAACTAAAAAAACTAAAAGCCGTCACATATGTCTTCAATGCAGTTCTAAGAGAGGAATACTTTCCTAGCCTTTCCATTGGCTAGGAAAGTATTCCTCTCTTAGAACTGCATTGAAGACATACGTGATGGCTTTTACGCATTTTTCAGAGACTTCTTTTAGGACTTTTCCTGTAATAAAGTCAAACCCTGGTACTTTTTTTGAATTTAATTCTTTATGAAATATTGTCTTGGCTTCTGCAGTTGTAATAAGCTTAAGTAGTGGTCTCATTTGGAATGGTGCATCAAGCATTTATTAGATGTCATTTTCATCTTGGGGGGGGGGGGGGGTTAAGAGCACGATTAAGGGGACAATTTTTTGATTTTAAAAACAAATCGCCGCTTCTAATTTACCCGATGCATATTACACTGCAATAGGTTCCGAGTTGCGGTAGCTAGGTACCCCCAGTCCTATACACCGAGGAGAGTTAATCTTCGTTGTTTCCGGTCAATACAGGAACGGGTATCCCGATTGCTTCGTTAACGCGGCACCTCCCTCCCACGAGGACCAGACACTATGGGAGAGTAGACCAAAAAACCCACACTGGGGGAGACCTATGTCAGAAGGTTGATTGATGATGATGATTATAGTGCAATACTGTTTTTTTTCCAAAATACGCTACAACACTATCTACGCAGTACTCTGTCGGAACAACGATTTTCGGATTTTCTATAAATAGCGTTGAACGTACAGAAACCAAACGAATTAATTTAGATGCCATTATAAATTACTTTGCCATAAAAAATGTGCACCGACGCAGTGCTTCCTATAAATCCCACTTTCAACCCACAATATTTAACACAACATAATGTTAGAAGGTTAGTTTCATATACAGGGTGTCCCCTGAGGAAACCGAAAAACTTTTATTGTGTATTCTAAGGGTCATTCTAAGTAAAGAAGTTCGTATAAACTATAGGTCAATTCTTCTCCGTTTTAGAGATATCTACAGAAACACGCAAAATCTTTAATAATCAAAAAGTCTATTCTAATATGAATGCTAGGTAAGTAGCTATTGTTTTATTTGACTGTAAAAGTACCTAATCATTTAACGTCTATGCCTAGAAGTTTCACTAATGTGGAATATCCTGACATGGTCTTTTTGTATGGTTTTTGTAATGGAAGCAGTCGAACATTAGGAGAATACCGTCAACGATATCCAAATCGCGTAATTTCACATCATACAACAAGAGAGATCAAGAGTTTTTCAATGTTTGAGAGAAACAGGATCTTGTCCACGTCGACGTTTAGAAAGGGAGCGGAATTATCATCAACAAGCTAATATTGTGTTAAGTGGAGTTGAATGAAGTCCATCTACAAGCATACGCAGAATATCTAGCAGGATCGGTGTTCGTCGAAGCCAAGTTTGGAGAATTTTGCATCACGATGGGCTTTATCCTTATCACCTACCTGAAGATTTGGAACACCGTGTACAATATTGCCAATGGTTATAAAATAATTTAGAAGATATTCCACGTATTCTTTTCACAGATGAGGCTCAATTTACTTGTAACGGCATAAACACCGTAATTCTCATACTTGGGCACATCAGAACCCACACAACGTGCTTGTAGAGAATCATCAACGGCGTTTTTCTGTAAACGTATGGTGTGGTTTGCTTAATAATCATATTATTGGACTGCACTTTATTAACGGACATCTTACGGCAGTCTACTGAAAGAAAGACTGCCAGATTATATTGAGAATGTTCCTCTTGAAGCTCAACACGGTATGATGTTTCAACAAGATGGAGCTCCACCGCACTTTGGTAGGCAAGTAACGGAGTTCCTGAACGAAAACTTTCCTGAAAGGTGGATAGAAAGGGCCATGGCCTGCGCGGTCACCTGACTTA
This sequence comes from Melanotus villosus, assembly GCA_963082815.1. NCBI lineage: Eukaryota > Metazoa > Arthropoda > Insecta > Coleoptera > Elateridae > Melanotus > Melanotus villosus. Next base: position 9,262,405 of record OY720423.1, on the reverse strand, counting down.
ACGCCTCTGGATTTTTTCTTTTGGGGTTGCTTTAAATCATGTATTCAATAACGGAAAGCCGGACACGTGTGAAGAGTTGATTCAAAGAATAATTGAAGCAGTGAATTCCATCCGAATGAACTTCCAGAAATTAATTGGCAGCATTCCATGGCTCGAAGAGTAGTAGCATGCCTAGATAATAGAGGCGAACATTTCGAGCAATTATTATAATATTTGTTTTATTTTTTGTTTATTTTTGTCGATATCTCTAAAAGTTTGTCGGTTTCCTCAGGGGACCCCCTGTATCTACATAGTAAATTACTTATTTTTATGAAGGGCCCGTAGTATCATCATCGTCAATTCAATAGGTGCAAATCCTCAGTGGAAGCAAATACATATAAATAATAACTACCAGTTTTGTAATGAAGTATAATTATTCAGGGTGGTCGTGAAAGTTTGGACATAGTTTACCAGCATTAACTAGATACATGTGAAAAATAGTAAAGATTATGTAATATTTTTTTGCCTAAAGAGTCAGATTAAAAAGTTGCGGCCTTTTAAAGGTGAATTTGAAAAATTGATTTTTTTGAATATGTTGAAAACCATTGGAGATATATTTTTAATTTTTACAGGGTAAATTAGGATCTACCAAAGTCTTAATTAAAAATGTCCTTAATTCCCCCTAACTACGCCACTGATCAAATTAGAAAAAAGTTTATTATTATTTTTCATGTAGTTAGTGGTGGTAATGTAAACTTTCACGACTACCCTGTACAGTGTGTCCTAAATTCGACGTGGATGTATGGGTAACTTTGTTATTTGTACAGCTACGGCAAAACTGATTGCACGTTATTGGGCCAACTTTTTGGGACTAATTCTATGGTGGAAACAGAAATGGGCGATCTTCTTTTGTTTTCGAGTTATTGCGCCAAATTGAAAATTACTCCAATTCTACTAAGTCTTATAACTTCTTTATTTATATAAATATCTGAATATAGTATAGAGGCTATTTATAGATATTTTTACCTAGATTCCAGTGGCGTACGTAGATTTTTTCCATTTGCTATGATGTTTCAATTACTGCTTAAACTTGTGTTTTTTTAAATGGGAATCATAGTCGGTGTTGACCTCATTTAAAAGACCATTTTAAGAGCTTTTCGAATATATATACAGTGAAACTTGTTAAAGCGGAACTTGTATAAAACGGAAAACTGCCTTAACGGAAATAATATCAGGGTCCCGCCCGATCTATATGTATTTTTATATTGTAAAACGGAAACCTCTTTAACGCGGAAACGGAACGGAAATCGTGGCTAATTGAATTAAAATTTAAGAAAAAAAAACCTTTTAAAACGAACTTTACAGTTTAAATACCTACGCAGAACAATAAAAATGAAACATTATTTATTACTTTCTCCAGACGTAACCCTATACATGTTAATTGCGTCGAAATTGGATACGGAAGCGGGCAAATTCTCGGAATAATTATGCTGGACTATGCTGGACAGATTATATTTTGTTTATGCATATTTAATTATAAATCTAATTGCAGACGATTAGCTACCGAAATTTTGTAGTACGAGTTCGCATTTTATTTCATTCGCTTGAAGTACCTACATAAGCAGTTTTAAAACATGTCGGAAATGAAAGGAGTTAAACACAACAATTTAGGTTTAAATAGAAAGATTGAAGTCATAAAAATGTTTGAAAATAATGTTCCTGTTAAATTGAACCAGCAAAAACTTCATCGGTGTGGTAAAACGCAAGTTTACAAGACGTACATTATGTATGCATGTTTGCAAAAACTAAAAAATTAGTTTTGAAAATTAAACTTATTTATAATAAAATTAAGTCAAAATACCGATAGGTACGTATACAAATACCTAATGTTTGTGTCTAAAAATTACAAACCTTTAAATACGGAAACTTGCCTAAACGAACAAATTTTTCCGGTCCCACGAGTTTCCGTTTTAACAAGGTGCAGTAGTTTTTTTTTTCTTTTTTTTTAAATTACCGATTTGCTAAACAAAACAGTTGGCCGTAAAATCTGACATTTGTAATAAATATTTGAATGCCGTTAAGACTTATAATACTCTATTGTTTCATGGCCAACTGTTTATTTTGTTATAATTAATGTTAATTTAGGTATAAATGGCCGATCATGCACTTATTTCAAACACTAAGTATAATAAACCATATATATTTGAAAAGCTCTTAAAATGGTCTTTTAAATGAGGTCGACACCAACTATGATTCCCATTAAAAAAAACACAAGTTTATGCTGTAACTGAAACACCATAGCAAATGCAAAAAATCTATGTACGCCACTTGAATCTACGTAAAAATATCTATAAATAACCTCTATGCTATATTCAGATATTTCTATAAATAAACAAGTTATAAGACTTAGTAGAATTGGAGTAATTTTCAGTTTAGCGCAATAACTCAAAAACAAAAGAAGATTGCCCATTTCTGTTTCCACCATAGAATTAGTCTCAAAAAGTTGGCCCAATAACGTGCCATCGGTTTTGCCGTAGCTGTACAAATAACAAAGTTACCCATGCATGCACGTCGAATTTAGGACACACTGTACATTATACACAGCTTACGTTAAGCTCGCTTTGCAATTACATACTAAAATTAGAAAAATGCCACGGATTTTAATATTCCGTGGTCGTAAATATATCCATTCCTTTTCATGCTCCGCATGCACTTCATTTTTTCATAAACAGCCATAAATTTAATTTTGTCCATATCAATCTTTTAAAGATCTCATACTTATGGGTTACTCATAAATAACCTAAAACGAATTTTTAAATTTTCTGCATGAATTCTTTTATAGCCTCACTTTTACATGTTTGCTTTTCCCAAATTAATTACACGAAATTTTTAATCGAGTCCTGTCGTTTTATTCGAGTAGATTCGAATAGTTCACCCGTTGAAAAAGAACAATCATTACTAAAACTATCATTTTTTTTTCTAATTAAAACCGTTATGGTAATTTTAAAATAATTAGCTAATAAAGGTATAACAGAAGTTACGCGTATGATTTGATTTACAACGTAAGTGGAAATGCTTCCATCAAAAATTGAATTGTTCAATTTGCCGGCGAAAATAGAAAACGAAAATAAAATTGATGAACCAATAGTATAACCAATTGATTAAATTAGTTTTGCTGTTGTAAACGGCTTATAATTGAATTTAAAAATCAAAAGACAATCAACGTACGAAATACGTCTCGAATAGTAAATATTTTTGTTTATCATGCTTAGCACTTAATTTTCTTTTGTATGTGTACGCAGAAAAGGCGTAGGTAACAAACATCATCTCCACTTAATATTAGATTGTTTAATTTTCACCCACCTTGTTTTTTTTCTCACGACTATTTTCTTTTCAGAATATCTCTAAATACAATGACGTTGCAAGTGGACAGTCCAACAGTTTATACGAGTCAAGGTGTTCCAATTTCCGTAACTGGTATTGCTCAGGTAAACTCATAAATAAAGAAAAAATTCTTCATTTTCCAACTCTAGACTAAGTGTATTTAATACCATGCGCAGGTCAAAATCCAGGGGCAGAACGAAGAAATGCTTCTGGCTGCTTGCGAGCAATTTCTAGGAAAAAAGGAGAGCGAAATTCAACATATTGCCTTGGTAACCCTCGAAGGTCACCAAAGAGCAATTATGGGTTCGATGACGGTCGAAGAAATTTACAAAGATCGCAAAAAGTTCAGCAAACAAGTGTTCGAAGTTGCCTCTTCGGATTTGGTTAATATGGGTATCACTGTTGTGTCTTATACCCTCAAAGATATCAGAGACGAAGAGGTGAGATTCCCAAGTTATCGAATTAATAAATAAAACATTATTTTATTCTTCTTAATTGTTATTTTCCTTTGTCTGCTAGAATTTCATTTAACCAATGGTTTACAAATTTTCTTTTTATTTGCATCAAAGGGTGCTAAGGTATGTTTACTGGAAATTATTGGTTTAGTTTTATGTTGCATGGTGTGCATTACCTTGCGATATCTAAAACAACGTGAACTTGTGACTTAACTTTTGTCATTTCCAAACCATTGTTCACGATTTTTTAGAAACGTTAGCAAAACCAATAGATTTGTGACTGGTGTTGTATTTGCACCTGCCCAATTTGGCTTTGTTCTTGTTTGTGTTGTTATAGTAGCATTAAAGTAAATAGTTAAAAAGCTACAGCTTACGAGTGCAGTTGCTTAGCTAACCTTAAAGGACAAACTGGATAAAAATAATCATCCGTTAGCGGTTCCTGGTGTCAGTTAAACCCATAATTGGTGTACTTTTTGTCTCTTCTTCTGGAACCGCACGGAAATTCCTTTTGCCCAGTTTGTGCCGCTATCACGAAGATCAGCTGCTAACCGACCATACCATCAGGGATACCTAAAAAGTTTGGGCATGGCAAGAACAGCGGAGGTAAAACGTGATGCCAGAATTGGAGAAGCAGAGGCCCGTGCCGAGGGACAAATTAAAGAAGCTATCGCCGAAGAACAACGTATGGCTTCTGTGTTTTTAAACGATACTCAGGTTGCAAAATCCCGACGAGATTTCGAACTTAAAAAAGCCGCCTACGACGTAGAAGTTCAAACTAAAAAAGCCGAAGCCGAATTGGCGTACGACCTTCAAGCTGCCAAAACCAAACAACGCATAAAGGAAGAACAAATGCAAATAAAAGTCGTCGAACGCACACAAGAAATTGCCGTTCAACTACAAGAAAGCGCGAGACGCGAACGCGAACTTGAGGCAACGGTTCGTAGACCAGCCGAAGCGGAAAAATTTCGCTTAGAGAAATTAGCACAAGCTAATCATAACAGGATAATTTTAGAAGCCGAAGCCGAAGCAGAAGCTGTTAGACTTAGAGGAGAAGCGGAAGCTTTCGCGATCGAAGCCAAAGCTAAAGCTGAAGCTGAACAAATGGCGAAGAAAGCTGAAGCATGGAAAGAATACAGGGAAGCTGCGATGATCGATATGTTTTTGGATGTTTTACCGAAGGTTTGTCCAAATTACTATTAAGTCCGCTATCTTTACATAAGCAAAACATACTTTTAAGGTGGCTGCGGAAGTGGCCGCACCTCTCTCTCAAGCGAAGAAGATAACCATGGTGTCCAGCGGTCAAGGAGAGATAGGAGCAGCAAAATTAACAGGGGAAGTTCTTAACATCGTAACCAAAGTTCCAGAATTAGTCAAATCTATGACAGGGGTCGACATCCTTAAGGTAAAACAACCTAAATAAATTAATTGATAAACACTACCCACACTAATGTTTTTATCTTTACAGTCTGTTCACGCCATATAAGACGTCCTTCGGTATTAAACATTATATTATTTGTGTGTGTTTTACATTTATTATGTTAACTACCTCTTTAAAAATGCCAGTTTAGCTTGTGAGTGTAGCATTATACATATAAAACGTCTATTTTGTGTACCTTTATAATAGGGTAGATATTCCAGTGATATTTGTGGTTTGTTGATGCATCTGCAACGCGCCCACACTAATAATTTTCAAGCAACCACTAAAATAATAATGATAATAATAATAATAATAATAATATATGTATTTGTTAACATCATAATATACAAATATGTCGTCTATAAAAAAAATTAATTACTGCGTACAAAATAGATATTTCAGTCTTAATCCTAAAGTCTACAATTTACAACCACTGTCATGTGATGTTAATTAAGAAATTTACTAGCCTTAATTGTATGTAAACTATTTTCTACGAAACTGTTCATACTGAAAATGATGATGACCAGAAATTCGTTGCAAAAATAAAATATTTGTGACACCTCAGATCTTTTTTCTACACCTTTCCCAGCAGATCATGTACGTACATCTTTTTCCTGTAACCTCGCTTTAAAAACATACGAATTAGTATAACTATTAAACAAAATGATCCTACATATAAAATAAAACACATACTCGCATCAACTTTCTGGAAAAAGAGGGTCGATGATCCGTTAGAAACAGAAGATCCTTCCAGTCCCATGTGAAGAACACGAGTGTCCGAACCGATGTATCGGACATTGATGCTACTATAAACGTGCTTCATGTATTGAAGTACTTCTGGTAAGTTCCAGGTATTGTCGGAATTCCTACAGACTGGGCAACGTTCAGGAAGAGGAAACTGTACTTTAGGAGATTCGGGATCTTCCGTGGCGTCTCCATGTAATCGTTTATTCACAGTGTTATGCGCCATCCACAACCACAAAACCGCAGAATCGAGCGAACTAACACTTTTCATGTCTTTTTCTTCGGCCATTTCTTGGAAATGTTTACTACAATCGCTACACCCGAAGAAATATTCAATGTAACCGTGCATTGCGTCCAACACTTCGCGAGGGTACGCGTCTTCGTTTCCGATATTTTGTTCCGCGGCGTTTACAGTCAAAAAATGAAACATTTTCCACAAGCCACAGGGGTAACCACGAAATCCAGGCGAACTTCCTCTACAAGCCAACCATTGCGGGGGAGATGAAAATACCTGTCTATTTTCTTGTTCCGCGTCTTGAATCCAACGGGCGATCGCAGCCCCTTCCACGGAATCGCCGGAATTTAACACTTTACTTTTTAAATCCGATAAGAACTCCTGACCTTGACGTCCAAACGGGAAATAATTGGCCACCACTTTTAAATATTTAATTAAAGCTTCTAATCTCTCCCCAGAAATGGTTTTAACGGAACTGATTTCGTGCTTTAAAGAGTATCTTAGGGCGGTTTCTAAATCTGCCTGGAAAACAACGTCCCCCATTTTTTTGATTTTTTGTTTCAAATTTTCTCTCTCGCGGGCTTCCATAAGCACTGACATATCTGGAACCTCAACATCGAGCCATTTACCGGTGAAAATGTTCTTCTTGGTAGTGACTTCCGGCACGTCTATTGCTTTAGGTCTTAGAAACTCTTTAATCGCCATCCGTATACTTTCCCGTGACGTAAGGCCGTCTGTAAATATTTGAGTATTGTGATTTTCATCTACAACAATCCTTGCTGGGACTCTCGATACTCCAGTGTTTTTTATTAGTTCCGTATTATTAGACGGGGAATATTTAACGACGACGTTGGGAACTTGACGTAAATCAAATGCAATTTCTGGTCCTATAAGTGAATCGCTTTGTTCGATTAAAAGGATTACATATTTGGTATGTAACGGAACGTCGTCGTAAATACGATTTAAATCTGGGAATGTAAAGGGTAAAATATTAGGGAAACCGGTTCCCCTTCCTTCCCTTTGTTCTTGAATAATTTGTTTGATTAATTGTAATTTGTGCGAATAAACGTCATCACCTTTTTGTACTTCCGCTCCTATTTTCCCCGTGGCTTCCTGATAATTTTCGTGGAAATATCGTAGTGTGGGGTACGCCATAATTTCAAAATCACGACATATCGGAGAATTGTCATCGTCGGAACAATCGATTGCAGCGACGTTGATTATGTCTTTCCAACCCTTAATATCACTAGCGAGGGCTTTCCACGATGGTGCAAATCGCTGACAAAATCCACACCAGCTGTTATAAAATTCTACAAGGGAAGCGTACTTTTTACCGTATATTTGATTTTTAAAATTATGCGCGGTTAAAATAGTGACATCATCTTCGGAGGAATACAGACCTTGACCCTCTATGAGGTGCTTGTACTTCTTCAGTTCGACGTTACTTAAAGCAGCATTCCTCGAAAAGTCGATACAGCAAAAAAGTATAACTGTAGCGTATATCACCTTATTTTCTTTCATTTTTCTAAACGCCAACACTTATCACAATATTAATTAATTGTTAAAAACAAAATACAATAAACGGTTTAAGAGGTTAGGTCGCGTTAGCCGTGTGTGTGGTGCCAAGAAACGCCCGATAACTGAATACGAACGTTCGTCGTGCACATGATTATCACATACATTTTCTTGAATTATTATTATTTGATATGATAACGTTTAAATTGGTACTCTAGTTATTCAATGATAACCACAAAACTTGACAGCTGTTATCGCGCTTGCTACTCGATATAATACTGACCTACCGACTGCTCAGTTTCCCTATCCTTGTCTTACTTATATAGGCGTGTTGGTCTATCATGTGTCACTCTCGTGAAAGTCCAATTAGAAATAGGTAAACCCTCCCCAATTACCACAGCCACTTTTGAAAAATTTTGGTTAACACTTTATCTCCAGCATCCTTGACCCGTTTGCAACTATTTTGTTAAAACTGTCCGTCCGTAATTAATGGCACATTGTTTACAAATACAATACATAAATCGTATACTAATTCTTATTCAATATTTATTTAAGTAGGTGTGCTGGTTGTAGGCAGTTCATCTCGAGATTTACGAGTCTTTAATATGGGATTTTAACGTTTTTGTTCGTTTTAATCGATAACGAAAGTAAAACAGTTACGAGCAGTGGCGTAGCGAGGGGGAATTACGGGGGCTTGCCTTTTATACGCTATTCAGAGTAAAAATATGTGGAATCAAAGCATTCCTGCTAAAACTGTTTTAGAGATGCAGGTCAGAAACTTTACATGGTGTAAAAACGACATTTCTGTCCAGATCTTAAAGATAAGAAATATTTTTACAGCCAAGGTTTTTTTTATTGAATCAGAAAAGCTTTGGTTGCAAACCTTTTCCACTATACTGAAAGTAGTAATGTCTATTATACCTACCTATAATTTCCTTGCGCTGTTTGAAAATTGAAAAAAATCACAACGCCCTAATTAGGACTGGGAATTGATGTAATACAGCGCTGTAAATATTAATCTATCGAATGTCAGTATAGAATTAGATGTAAAAGTATCAATGTAATTACCGGCAATGTATCGATCATTTATGAAATAATTCCATAAATTATCGAAATCAAAGTATGTATCTACAATTTATAATCGATATGTAGAATAGTCAGACCTAAGAGGCAGAGTAACAAGTAGAGTGGCCACCCGTCTCGGTTTCACCCGGATTGTCCGGAATTCGCGATACCTGTCCGGTTCCGGTTCGATAAATGTCCGGGTTAATTCAAATTTTATATAAATTAGTAACTATAAATACAATATCTTTTTAACTTTTTTCGAATTTTCTTTTTCCTTCCGATTCAGCAACCTTTAATGCAGCGTTAATACAGCAATATTAGCGAATGTACTGCGCCAGCGCGCCACCGTAAAAACACACTTATTACAAAAAAAAAACAATTTAAGAAGCACTACACACTGTTTATTTTTTCAAGTAACATTAAGCAATTTATTCCATCGTGTTACAAGTATTAACTTTTCTGCATGACAATGTTCCTGTAGTTTGCAACATGTTTTGGTCCTCAAATCTTTTTCCTTGAATGACCCAAAGAGCCATCGACATAAGTAGCCTATCGCATTGGCCTTGATGCAGAAGGCACACATACGTGTTAAAAAGGCGCGGATAACGGCGTTCTTAATATGGCATGTTGTGTAATGTACTTGTGTGAGTACTCCTTATGCCCTCAAGAGGCAGTTTTAACTTAGAAAACTTAAACATAAGATGTGTCCAATTTACAGTGTGTTTAACTTTTTTGATTTTGAGGTAAAGTGTTTAAACTGGCCTGAGCACTTTTTAAAACCATCATGGCGCCATATGGCACTAATATTGCAGACTATGCTTACTTCTTCTTCTTCATAGTACCATGTCCATTACAGATGTTGGGGAGGGGAATCAAAGCCACTTTGTTTCGGGACTTGTACTACGAAAATGTGTGCTCTGCCCATTGCCTTCTATAACGATTGCTTAGTTGTAGTTATAAGTTATAACACACACTACACTACGGCTCTTGTAGAATCTTTGCTTCTTCTACATCCATCTTCCATACATTATCCATTGCTTTGGTGGACCAGTTCTGCACCTTTAGCTTACATAAGTTGTCCTTCCATCTACAGCGAGATCTGCCCCTTGACTGATGTCCCTCCGGTTCATTTACAAATACTTTTCTTGTTATTCTTGTTTCTGACATTCTCCACATGTGACCTAGCCGTCTAATTCTTTGCTTCTTTATCCACCCTTGTATGTCTTTTTCACCATATTTTCCTTGTACTTCATGGTTCACCAAAAATGCTTCTTAATATTTACTCTCAAATCTATTTAACAGTTCCTCGCTAAGCTTTGTCAGAGTCCAGCTTTCATAGCCATAGCTTACCACCGGTTTTATTAATGTTTTGATTTTTAAGATATGTTTCAGGCCATACATGCATCGATTTCTCTGTGACTATGGCTCCAAGGTATTTGAATTCAGGCACTACTTTAAAGTGTTGGTTCCCCGGTTTGCTGCTGTTTTATACATGCATTTGCTCTTCTGTTCATTCATCTCTAAACCACATTGTCGACCAATTGGCTTAATTTCATTGTAGACTTCTTCTTCCCAGTAGGCAAACATCATCTGCGAATGCTAAGACTTGACACTTTCTAGTGTATATCGTGCCGCCAGGGTGATTGTGATTTTTCATGGGTTGAATATTAATGGCGATATTGCATCACCTTGCCTTACTCCACGACAGTGATTGGAACATTACTTTTAAAAAGGAATGCATTACAATTACTAATTACTCAGTCAAAAAAGTAATGCATTATGGTAATTTTCTGTAGAAAGTAATTCATTACCATTATTAATTACCGAAAAAAGTAATGCATTACTTTAGGCATTACTTTGTCGCCATATAACGCTGTGGTATTCTAGCCACATCACCTGAAGAGTGATAAAATGCTTGTACTGAATTAAAACCTGAATTAAACTGAAGATACTGACAGTAACATTCTTAGCACTGCTTCTTTCAAAATACTGTAACGAGATATGCGAATGACGGAATGACATCACCGCTTCGTCAGCGGTTCCCGATTGTTTGAGTGAATTCCATGTGTCAACAACAATGTATAAATAAATAAACTTGTAGGCAGGAACTTTCCGAAAATTGCTTCTATAAAAATTTTTGATCTCATGGCTATTTCTTCAGTCTTCTGTTAAATATAAAAGTATGTAATGGCAACAGTAATGCATTTTTTCATTACATTACTCAGTCAAAAAAGTAATGCATTCCCATTACTAATTACTTGGAGAAAAAAGTAATGCATTAAATTACCCGTTACCGAAAAAAGTAATTTAATTACAGTAATGCATTACTTCCAACCACTGCTCCACGATTGATGCAAAATTCATCGGTTACTTAACTACCAATTTTACGTTTGCATTTCATGTTTTCTATGGTTACTTTTATAAGTTTTATCTAATTCCGTTTTGAAAAGTTGAATTTTACCTAACCTTTTGACGTTATGAAACGTCACTTTTTACCTAATCGAGTGTTGTAAAAATCTTTACGTAACTGAGTTACGTAATAGTTATTTACGATATGAGTATCGTAACAACTCGTATTACGATGCGAGATGGAAAGTTTGTCAAACGAGACCGCAGGTCGAGTTTGACAAATCCATTGAGGATCGTAATACGAGGTTACGATATGAATATCGTACAAAGCTTTATCTACTTTCATAAAATTAGCAAAAAAATTAAATATTTATCAATAATTGCCTGATGCAAAAGTTGACTGTTCCAATTTTCATTGAAATCTAATACGTTAAGGCTTGATTTTTTGTTTATTTGGTGTTGGTTGCTGTCAGTTTGAATGAAAATTGGAACAGTCAACTTTTGCATAAGGTAATTAATTATTGGCAAATATTTCATATTTTTTGATAATTTCATGCAAGTAGATAAAGCTTTGTACTATATTCATATCGTAAAAATCGTAAAAAGTGCATAATAAATGTTTATAACAAGTAAAATAACTATGAATTCTCTTGTCAATCTGTCATTTTTATGTCAAAAGTTATTACGATACTAGTGCGGTAATATAGTTCATTACAACACGATTTTTCGTTTCGAAATATTGATATTACGAAATGAAAGTAGATAAAGAATATTACACAACCCAATTTTAAACCAAATGCCGCGCAGATGCCTACTATAATAATAAATAAAATAATTTATTGCTTGTCAGATATTGACAATGAATTATTATTTAGAGCGTGGAAGAACGAAATTACGAAATTAGATAAAATTTTGTACGTAATACGTTATGAAAAGCGATATTGTTTGACGAGTCGTAAGTTTGCCAAAACGAGCGTTAGCTGATTACGTAAATAACTATTATGTATTTATTAGGAATATTAAATGGACGCAATTATCCAGATTACTATCACATGCTTTATTGTAATCGATGTATAGTTGGGCAATATCGATGTTGAACTCCCAACATTTTTCTAATATTTGCCGCAAGGTGAATAGGTGGTCAATTACTGATCGTTCTTTTCGAAACCCTGCTTGGTAATCGCCAATTAGTTGTTCTGCTAGAGGTGCTAGTTGTTTATTTATAATATACGAGGAGCGTTCAAATTTAAACAGGAATTTATTTATAAAAAAAGTTATTACAATATTACAACGATGAAAACTATATTACTTTTCGACGTAATCTCCCTGCCTAGCGATGCACTTGCACCAAAGATCTGAAAGCTTTTTAATACCTTGCTGGAAGAAGTCTTTGGGTTGCATGCGTATCCACTCCTGAACAGCTTCGATAACGTCATTATTTGACTGAAATCTTTTCCCGGCTAAAAATTCTTTTAATGGGCTAAACAAATAAAATACGAGGGAGCAAGATCTGGCCTGTATGCTGGATGCGGAAGAAGGTTCCAGAAGCGATTTGCAAACGATTCAACTTGTATTCTTCAGTCAAAAAGCGCGGAATCCACCTGGCACTCACCTTACGATACTTTAGCTTGTTTTTATGATCTCTTCAACACTTCCGACACTAATTTGTAAATTTTGAGATATTTGACGAACTGTTACCCTCCTAAATAAGGGCATTAACTTTTCCTTCATTTTCACGATTAACCGAAGTTGCAGCTCGCAGTACATGAGGCTCATTTGCTACATGCGTTCTCCCGTCTCTGAAGGATTTTGACCACTCAAACACTCGATCTTTTAAAAGACATTGATCGCCATATTGTGCTCGCAGTCTTGTAGAAATTTCAATCGAATTTACGCCTTCATTCGTAAGAAATTTGATTATTATACGCTGTTCCACGCTACAATGAACAGAACTTTCAGACATTGTAACTGTAACTGTCAAAATAATATTAATATCGAAACAATTGCCATGGATATGTTAACAAGAGTCACGGCTAACTTTTAAATAATTTAATTTTTAGAATTGTCTTCAAACATTCCTGTTTAAATTTGAACACTCCTCGTACTTGAAAGCTTTATGTATGCAACGTTCACTCACAGGACAAATGAGTCCATACTTCCATTCCTGCAGGATTGATCCTCTTTTCTAGAGTTAAGAGAACTTTACAAGGACGCAGACTTACCCACTAGCGTAAAAATGCAACGGTTAAGATGGTTAGGACATGTCCTAAGAATGGATAAAGACAGGTTGCCATTAACACTGCTACAAGGACAAATGCAAGGAAATAGAAAAAGGGGCACACCGAGAAAGAGGTGAATGGATGCAGTCTACAAGGACCTTGCAGCGATGGGGATCAGAAATTGGCATAGAAATGACTGGAGAAGGGTCGTTCATCAAGCCATGGGTCCCCTAGAGCTTTTATATTTGTATATAATAACTAGCTTGTGTATTGTTTGTAATACGAGTGTCAACCCATCTATTCCTGGAGCTTTATTTTTATTCATCTTTTGGATTGCTTCTTGGACTTCTTTATAGGTTGGTAGGTCTACGCTTGGTTTTGATGGTCGTCTATTAATTCTTCTACCATTTGCTTTTGTTCCGTTTCTTCTACGTTCTGATTTCCCCCTTTTAGTATTTCATTAAAATATTGTGCCCATCTTTTTATGACTTCCTGTTTGTTGCAAATTAATTCTCCTCTTGGATTCTTCTCATTTGATTTTTACGATGATGTTCTTCTATCTTCTCTTTCCTAAAGACTATCTTAGCTCTATTCCTCACTTCTCTGAACTTAGCCACTTAGCTTCTTGTATTTGACTGCAGAACACCCCTCGCTTTTTGTCGTCTATTCAATGCTTCTCTACACTCATCAACAAACCAGTTGTTTCTTTTATATCCTATTTGAGTCCCTACGTTTTCTTGAGCTGTTTCGCGTATTATTTCTTTGATTGTTTCCCAGTATGTTCCTACGTTAGCACCCTCGCTTAATTTGTCGGTGTTTGTTGGTATTTTATTATTTATTGATGTTTCATATATGCGTTGGAACTTGTCTGTATCCCATCTCACTCTTTTTTCATTGTAGATTCTCGAGATTTTACTTCTAATTTTTGCTCTGACCAAAAAATGGTCGGAGTCGACGGAGTCATAGGCTTCTTACATCCATTAGACTAGCAGCATGAGCTATTTGATTTGCCGTTCTTTCATCTGTGGATATCCAAGTAGCTTTGTACAGATCTGTGCAGAGGGAAAAGTTTCACCGATTATCATGTCATTTGATGCTATAAAATCTGTTAATCGGATTTCCTTATTGTTGCCCGAGTCGTGCAGGCTGTGTTACTTCATTTTAGCTGCCTACCTTAGTTGTCTTGGTAAACTAGATTTTGCAATCAGCTGTAGGTGTATTTGTTTATCCTCCATAGTTGCAGTTATTGGCAACTATTAATTAACCCTGGAGTGCAGGCGTTGGGTATTACAGACCCACATGTTCCTTTGCGGTTATGTACCGGTTACACCCGAAGGGTGTCGGCTGTACCCGACCATGTCCATGTACCTTCTAGTTATTGATTGTTGTTTATGCATAGGTACTTAGTGGCAGCTGCATAGTGAAAGGTGTGTGCAAATTATATTATATGCAACGCGTCCCTTCTCATAAGTAAATTTTTTCTGTTCTATATTATTAAAAATTATGAAACTGAATAATTTTAGCTAAACACAATGGCTGACGTTTATGAAAAAGAAGTGGGATGGTTAGAAAAGCTGCACAATGAGGTGCCAACACCAGCTGAAGATAATTTTGAGGAAGAGGACGACTCAGATGCTGATATTGATCATGATTCTGAGACTGAACAAGAGCTGTCCGATCATGAAGCGGAAGAAGTTAATCAGGAAGGCTTGAGAAATACGGACGACCATGGCCTATTACGGTTGAAGTACCAGGGAAACAATGGAAAAAGCTATGTCATCCAAAGACTGTTCGTACTCGGAAATGCTTATTATATCTAAACTTCCGGAAGTTATTGGCAATGCAAAGAATGCTGTAAGTCCAAGAGATTGCTGGGAATTATTTTTTGACGAAGATATAATGAAGATTATAGTCGAATCGACAAACATATACATTCAAAGTGTAGCACATCATTATAAAAGAAATTCTGACGTGAGACTTACAGATGCTTGTGAACTAAAGGCGGTTTTTGGCTTATTGTATCTTGCTGGTACTACATACCAAAAAAAAAATATAACTGTTTTGCTTCTTTCGTCTATGCACCATGACGATGCGATTGATAAAAATACTGGCGAAGACAACAAACCAGAAATAATAACTTTTTACAATTTTACGAAAGGAAGCGTGGATTCAGTCGATCAGCTTTGTGCAAAGTATAATGTAGCACGGAATACTAGAAGATGGCCGATGGTTATATTTTATGGGCTCCTCAATGCCTTCATTATTCATCGCAGTAATTTTCCCAACGATGAAGAGAGCAAATGTAGAAGAATGGTCTTGAAAGACCTTGGACGAAGTTTGGCAACGGACTACATGAAAGCAAGAGTAACATGTAAGTACTTGCCTAGAGAAGTACGACAGCTTGCAGCGAGGATAAGTGGTACAGAGTACACAGAGCCCACTAATCAGGTGGACAATAAAGAAGCAGATGCGCCTTCTGTAAAGATCGGAAAACCCGATTTAACTGAAAAATGTGCAAAAAGTTTATTTGTATGGAACATTCTTCACCTGTCCTGCCCAATATGTGTAGAAAAACTTGACAAATAAATTGTCTGAAGGATTCTATCAAATAGTGCAATTTTTACAGTATTTTTTCTTTGGTGCAATTTATATAAATAGAATTGTTCTTATTTTTTTAATTTAAGCATCTTAATTAGTATTAAATGAAATTTTAGAAAATTGTCTTTTTCGTTGTGCAATTTTTGTAATGAAAAGTTTTGTAATTTTTTCATTATAATCAATTAATTAGCATTAAGTCAGCTTAAGTGCAATTTTACAGAATTTTCTTTTATGTTGTGCAATTATTATGAATAAAAGGTTTGTTATATTTTTCTACAAGCAACTTAATTAATACTAAGTTAGCTTCAGTTTTTTCTAAAAAAATTCGTTAATTAAAATTTTGTTTCAATTATACAAGCTTTTATTAAATGGGCTTCTCAGACCCAACGCGTCCTTTCATGGGATTTTATTTTATGCGTCCACTTTTGGGTTAACATGCTCAGTGCTTCATCTAGTGAAGACCATTCATTCTGTCAGCAAGTGGCGATGTATGGAACACATCAAAGACTAACATCCGATTAAGCCAAACAAACACATTTTACATTAAAATCACAAAGGTCAAGCGCTGCGCAATTCTATAAAAAAGCACTGCACATGGTCTCCGAGCTTTATTCTAAACATAAGTCTTTTTATCGCCTTCTTGTTGTTCTGAGCTTGTACGCAGATTTAATCATTAAAAATGTTGTCTCCATTCCGTAAATTAACACCGGCAGAATGCAAGTGTTGAAAACTTTGGTATTACGGTTTATTGGGATTTCCTGGTTTCTAAGGATTGTATTCAGTCTATCCGTGGTGGCCCAGATCATTGGGTTTCTTCTGAATTAATTCACGTGCTTCATCTAATGAAGACCATTCATTCTGTCGGTAAGCGGCGATGTACGGAACACGCCAAACACTAACATCGGATTAAGCCAGATAAACACCTTTTACATTAAAATCACAAAGATCACGCCCTGTGCAATTCTAAAAAAAAGCAACGTAATAGTAGTGGGTCAATTTTATAAAACACTCGAACAATACCTGCTTGGCTACTTATTTCACGTATTTTTTATACACTGCTCCTATGGAGCAAACGTGTAGAATTTTCACAACCGCATAGGTGTCAAGCTACATTCAATTTGACATCTGTTATGTGAACATGATGGTAGATACAAAAATATAAAACACAAACTCAACAAGTTTATTAATGAAAACTAAAATCTGGCCGTTAGTATAAATTATAAATAAAGTATAATTAAGTGACAGTTTCATAAATGATATATAAAGTTATACTCCAGTCTTTCTTTATAAATTTTTAAAATATAGACGATGAAATGCAAAGATAGTATACGAGATTAGTATTTGTCTAAGCAAAAATACAAATTTTACATAAACATTATTATGCTAATTATACACCCCACTTTTTGTACAAGGTAAAGTAAGTATATTTTACATTTTTTGAGTTCGAGTAAGAAAGGCAATTCTTTTATTTCGTAAATCTTCTGGGTCACATGGACTCGAAGGAGTTGAAGGTGTACGTGACTTACATTCTAAACTCATTTGTATAGCTTTCCTTAACTGCGATTCTTCATCGTCATCGTCATCATCATCGTCATCACCGACAGAATTATCCTGAAGACTTAATCGTAAAGCCTTTTGTAACTCCTCTGGGTTGTCAGAATCCCAACAATTTGGAGGACCATCTTCTTCAGTTAAACTTAACTGTATAGCATTTTGAAGTTCTTGATCGTTATCATCTGAGCTTTTATTCGATAGAACAGGCCGTCGAACCGGTTGCGCTGGTTTTAGCTTTAATAACTGATCAGCATCACAATCTGGTAATTGTCCAAAGATAACAAATATGGAATAACCTTCGTTCCTCAACTGTGCTAAAAATAAAGACAAATATGTATCCGATATTAATTCTGGTTTAGAAAGCAACGAATTCAAGTTAAACCACTGGTCTCCTATTCTTCTAATAGTAAACCAATGATCTTTATAATTGCATATAAAGGCCTGCATGGATGTTGGATCCGAAAGTGCACTCCTAACTCTTTCGTCAGTACTCGAATGAGGCACCAGTTCTAAACCCCAAACTTCCAATGCACTGCTAATTACTTGAATTGAAAAATAACCACTATCGTCCATGTTTCCCGAAGGTTGTTGTAGAAATCTCTGATATTCCTCACTTTCTTCACCGCATTCCGCCATTCGAATCCGTTCTTCTTCGTCCAATCTTTGAGCAAGAGTACTTAGATCAACCGGGGTGAAGTAAGCACCTTGGAGGAGAGCATTTAAACAGTGCTGGGCACATAATGAACCTTCTTGCTGCAAAATAAATACTTTTTAGAAATTTTACACATTACTGACACCAATGGAAATAAATTTTAAAATTCTATATAGATGTTTCACAAATGTACACCTCTTGCTAAAAGCATCTCAAAGCAGTAAATTGTATTTTACTATATAAAGTTGCAACCAGTGATGGAGAGTTTTCAAATACCAGAATAAAAACATATTCGATTCCAGAGTGCTCAAGATGGTAAGCAAATAAACACATTTATTATTCTCACACCTCGAGATTAAATTTGTATTTAAGTTTCTGCTTCTTCACTTTAAAACCAAGCAATATAACTTATTACCACACAAACAGTGATATAATTACTTAAATTAATCTAATATATACGAAATGAAATCGGACATAAATACACTTTCACCACATTTGCAACTATTTCGCTTAAATAACTCTTACAGAACTCACAATTAAAAACAATCACAAATTTAAAAGTTATGCATTTAAAAAAATTTCCGCATCTGCTGAAGAGTTCGAACGCATTCGCTGCTACACAATTTAAGAAGTGCTAATTTCCAGCGATCCTTTAATGAATCTTTTTGTAGTAGGAATTTTCCATATGCAAATGGGCTAAACGTCTTTACCATCGTAAACTAACGGGCTCTTCAAGACAAGGAAAGCTAAATATTTACAAAGGAATTCTCCGTTAACTGATTTTTATTAAGGAAGCTTAGTCAATCTGAGGCACGAAATATAGGTTCCCTATCACTGTTTATGGATCTTTGATGTCCGTACTACTGCTTTGCGAAAAGATGGAAAGTACATCGATGTTTGTCCGATTATACGTCGCTCGACTTAATCATTCTACAGTTCTATACTATATGGTTTTTCAATGATTCCCTTTGCTTAGGAATTAACTTCGAACTCTATCTGAGTTGAATAGAAGCCAATATATTTGTAAATGTTGTATTTGAAGGAATTAGGTTAAGGTTAAATAGGACAAGAAAAAATACTTACTTTTTCATGAAAAATCGCCTCCATGTCTTTTCGGGATGACTGTACGCTTTTTTCTTAGGATTTTGGCAAGTCCGACGTAAAATAAGAACGAAAGACTGCAAAAAATGATGAAAAATACGTCATGTCAAACTTAAACTTGTCATCAACTGTACATACAGCAAGAACTTCAGGTTATTTGTGTGGTTAGAGACATTTTATTTTAGTGTTGCGCATTTCAAAATTTTGTAATTACCTGTATTTATGTATAAATTGTAAATAATACGTAAGTAATATTTTTGATGGTAATAGAATTTGACGTTTAAATCCATCTAGGGTTTATTTGCGTAGTTAATTTTAAAGAACCAATAGGAAACAAATATTTTTAGTTCGGTTTTGTTTTTATGAGGCATGTTGACATTCAACATGGCGGCATGTCGTCAGTGCTGTGCTGTGTCGTGGTGAGTTGAAAATTTACATTTTATATCAAAAAATAACCAACATCTCTTATCAAAACGTACGTAAAACATCATAATAAACTTCTGTAATCGTGTGGAAACATTCGCAGTGCCGCAAGAGAGAGTTTTGAGTTAGATTCTGACAATTTTTCGCGTGCCTCTAACCCTTATTAACATCTTTTGTGCTGTCATTCTCGGCTAGTTCGGGTTTTTTATACAAAATAAAACTTAATTGTTTGTACGGAATTTTACCGAATTTCAGCAGTATTATAAGGATATCCTATTCATATAAAATTAAATTGGAATGCGCGTTCATCGGAAAGTAAATCAATAATTTGACTATTGTGTTCCCCTTGCCCCAAATGCACGTTTCTAAATCTGTTGTGATGGATGCACTTTTCGATTTGGCTCATCCTACATTCTTAAACGCTCTGTTTTCCAACAGTTTATTTATTTAGAGCTTTCTGTGTGCTGCTTTTCTATCCCAATGCTTACTATACTTTGAACCGTGTTTGTGGTTAGTGCTTTTAACTCGATCAATTTTAATTATATACGCACATATATTTATAAATAAGTTATCGCGCCAACAACTTATTGTTTGTACCACTTGATTAGGTTTAAGTTTGTCCATCATAGACCATTTACTTTTATTTTAACATAAATTGGTATAATGTGGTGTATGAATTCTTAATTTAGCAAGAATAGAAAAATCAATAGAAATTGTTACTAGCTACTATGGACCATGAAAGTTTTGCTCAAAACTAGAAAAACTTACATTAAAATCATGGTAAAGACACTCTTTCGAGTAATTTAAGAAGAGAACAATACTTTTTAGAAATCATTATTGTTCCTATTTAATTAAGTGTAATTACTTTAAAAATATAATTGAAAACTTGCATTAATGTCTTGAACTGTAATATTTCCAAGTTTGACAGTTCAAACTTATAAAGGAACAGTATAATTTTGATTTTCCACAAAGCACTGCTTAAGATGTAATACCATTTTTTTAATTAATAAGTTTATATAATGTGATAAATTTCGGTATCTTACAATATTTCAAATCTTTACAAGGCGTAGTTTGCTGTTAACAAACTTTGACAAGCACATGAGCAGACACCACAGATGAAATAATCAAAGGAATCCAGTTTAGTTTCAATATCTACTGCTTCTCGATCATAACTTTAGCCCTTTCGGAGGTATGCATTGACACCTACAAGCTATGATCCGCGGTAAATAACTACATTAGCTAACAGTCTTCGTAATTTCTTTTAAGTACCTGTGTTTTATCAGTTATTATTATGTTTATTAAATGGAACTTTTGCTACTAACTCTTAAAATTATGCCAGTTTTATGAAAACCCTGTGTTAATCACTAATGCTTTATTAAATGCTTGTTTTTCAAACGAATGGTAAAATAAAGGGTTGACAACAACAACTCTTTGATGTCCCCAAACTTTCGCAAATGATCATTGTTGTATATGCACTCGCACATAGATAGTTTCGTAGCCTAAGGTTGACTGTTGGGGCAATCTTTTGTTCCTTAATGAAGCAGTCAAAGAGATTCTTAGGGGTAGTTTGAAGGAGCCCAAGAACAGGGGTGTTTTAAAGTAGTTTGAGGCATTCTTTTTGTATGATTTAGCCTTTGAAATTTAGTAGTATGTAGGATGTATTTTACCAAAATGGTATTTGTTTCGTTGATTATATGGCTATTGATCAAACTTTGAATTCATCTTTCGTTCAAAACTGAATGTTTTTTCTGTGGGAATACGTACGGTGTTTCAAGAGGAATCTATCAAGCTTCACAGGTGTTTTAAGTAAACAAGTTGTATTGACAATATGAGCCTGATACAAAAAAGTTACATAGTTACTAAAGAAGATTATTAATTCGACCTTTAAAGCTTAAATAATCAACTTCTTCAGAAATAAACACAAAGAAGATGGAGTGAACTCAAAGGGATATATTATTCTTTATAATGTCAGAGGCCTAATTTTCAAGACAACCTAATTAATACATACCAAATGATAGATATTGGTTAAAACAGTTGTTTAATCAATTTGCGTTGTATTATATTTTTCTGACTCTCAATTGGCACAGTAGAAGAGCGTCAGTTTTAGTTGGTCCTTAGTTTGAATCTCTCAATCGGCGGGATTGTCTTACAGCTTGGAGGTCGCTGACCTTTCGTCTTGGCACCTAAGAAATAGAGTAACAAGGTCTTACACATTCGCAGATTTACATTACACACATGGTGTAGTGTGTAGGTGTTAATCGGCACAACAACTATATAACTCGCAGAGGCGGGTCTGGTTGTGCATTGCACCCGTAGAGCCTCATGTGTTAACGCACCAGCCTCGACACCGAAAAGTATAAGAGGTTGACGATACCAATACCGTGTTATATTTTTCTGAAATAATTAAGTATCCAATTTTGTATTTTAATTTCCTATATCGCAAATTTCAGTTAGTATTCCGTATCTTCTTCTTTATCTGCCACTTGCCGTCTTCCCAATCTCTCTCTCGAACATCATCTATCCACCTTCTCTGTGGGCGAGTGGTTTCTCGGCCACATACCAAATAGCGTCCTGTCTACATGACCCAGGGGTATTCTTTTTATTACGTCTTCCTCCTTTATCCTCCGCCTTATCTCCCCATTTTGTGCACAGCCTCTCTCTGAGACTTATTCTCAACATAAATCTTTCTGTCGACCTCTGTGTTGCTCTGAGCTTGTTCGCAGATTTAATCATTAAATCATTGTCTCCATCCCATAAGTTAACACCAGCTTGGGATTTCCTGGTTTTTGAGAATTGTATTCAGTCTACCTGTGGTGGCCCAGGTCTTTAGTCATTCTTTTGTTTACTTCCATTGTTGGATTTCCTTTTCTGAATTTTATTAGGTGGTCAAGGTATACGGATTCTTTTACATTTTCTATATTTTCTTCAAATTTGCTTTTGTCAAATTCATTGTAAGACCCGCTTTTGCTGACATTGATTTTAGTTTAGAGAGCATTTCTTGTAGTTTGTCTAATTTATCGCTTATTAGAACAATGTCGTCTGCAAAACAGAGGCCCTTGAACCCCCAGTTAAGTTGTTTAAATACATCTTCTAGAGCAAGACAAGTGTAAAGAGCTTCGGGGAAATAGGGTCACCTTGCCTCACGCTCCGTTCTACAGGTATTCTTCGGTGTTTCTATCCCTTCAATGATTTTCACTTGGATTGTTGCTTTCTCATAGATGTGCCTAAGTATATTTCGGTATATCAAGTCTATGCTTTGCATTGAATATCGCCCACAGCTCTATGGGGCTGAAAGCTTTGACATAATCGATAAAAGCCAGGTGAAGAGCAACTAGGTTTTGAATTTGTTCTACCGTACTGTATCTTCTGCGGAACCCTGCTTGCTCTGGAGGTTGATAAGAATCAAATTTGTTGGTCGATCTAGTTGTGATAATTTTTGTTAGAAATTTGTAAGGAGACTTATACGTCGATAGTTTTCTATATTTTATGCAGAAGGATTACTTGGGCGTTTTGCCACCGGTTTAAAGGCATTTATTAAGAAGAATCCTTAAAGAATCTAGTGTTGATATGCCTCCAAGCTGGATCATTTCTTTAAAGATTCTTACCTCTCCTGGGGAAAGAGCATTTTCGAAAGTGTCAATGGTAATTTCGGGGGTCACTTACGAACCTACGTTTAGGATGTTTGTTGGGCTTTCTTCTGTTGGGTTAGGATTGACTGAGGAGTAAAAATCTGTGTAGTAATTCTCCACTACTTGTTTTTTTTTCTCTCGAATAATTTCACAATTTTTGTTTTTAACTATCTTCATTTTTATCAAGTCATTGACAACTTCGTCCATCCATCTTTTGCTTGGTATCGTTCTCAATATAGGTTTCCATTCGGTTATTTCTCGAACTGCCCTTTCTCCACTCGTTCGTCTAATGTGACCAAACCATCTTATTCTCTGGAACTTTATGAATCTTAACTATATTTTCGTGGTGTAGGAGTTCTTCAATTTCCTTGTTCGTTTTTATTTTTCTTCTGTCAACCTCTTGTAGTGTTCCGTATATTCTCCATATTATCTTTCTTTTACCTTAATAACATTTGTTATTGTTTCTCTTCTTTGGCCATCGTCCATGTTTCCACACCGTAAGTTATTGTTGGGCGTATTATGGTTTTATATATTTTTAATTTGGTGTTTCTTCTTCTTCTTTCAGGGCTACGGTCCTCGGGAGGATCTTGGCCTGCTCAATGACTCTCTTCCATTCTTCTCTGTCTAGGGCTTTTCTTCTTCAAGTTCTTTTAGATCATTTTCTAAGTCCTTGCATCACCTTTTCCTTAGTCATCCTCGCTTCCTCCTACCCTCTGGTTTTGGACCTCTGTCGCTTTTCATTCTCATTACATGTCCTAACCATTTTAATCTCTGTGGTTGGTATTCCCACCTTATATTTAAATTTAGAGCCATGTTTAATTGCCATGGCAATATTGTGCATCTCTGTTTTGTACATTAAAATCAGTATAAAGCTATGTCGTTTTCTTATTCCGAGTCGTATACTTCATTACTTGTGATGTCTCTTGAAGTGTTTCGGTCTCTCATCTTTCGATGGCTCCTTTAAGTGAGTTATTGGTAAGACTTTTTACTTGGTCAATCCATCTCAAAGGTGATTGACCTCTGGATCTTTTTCCGAAAGCCTTGCCTTGGACGATTAATTTTTCGAAACCAGTGTCATTTGTTCTGGATACATGGCCGAAGTAACATAGAATACGTCTGCGGCATTCTTTGGATAACCTTTCCGTGATCTTAAGCTCATTAAGTATTGATGCATTCGTTCTTCTAGCTGTCCAGGGTATTTGGAGCATGCGCCTCCAGCACCACATTTCAAAAGCATCTATCCAAGGCGCTCAGCGTCCATGTTTCAGCTCCATAGAGAAAGATGGGATGTATTAGTGAGCGCACCAGTTTCATTTTGGTGTTTTTAGTTATTTGTTTGTCTTTCCACACTTTTTCCAAATTTGTCATGGTCATGGCGTTATGCGCTATTGATATTCGTCTTATGTTTACCTTAAACATGACTAGTGAGGGACAACTTTAAAGATGAGGTGAGAATACGGGTCTGTGTCTTTATTGTTGTAACTATGTCTGGGTTTTCATATAGTTCCCCATTCTTCTCCTTCCTTTATTGGTCCGTATATTCATATATTCGTGTCTTTCGAAGATGCACAGATTTTTTTAGTCTTTCATTTTTAACGCCCAAGTTTCGCTCCCGTATATTACCACTAGTTTTATAATTGTTTTATATATTCTGTTTTTGATGTTCCTCGATTGAAATGTGTTTCTAAGCGCCGTATATAAGCTTTTGTTTCTAGCTTGTTTTTATTTCTTCGCCTGTTTTGTTATTATTTAAAACTGTGCTTGCTAGGTATTTAAATTCCAAGACTTCCTGGAATGTATATTTATCTATTTTAATATTGCTTTGTTCTTCTCTTGTATTTCTTGGTGGGTGCATAAGAAAAATAGCCATAAACCCAGGAGCAAACATTCAATAGAACCTGCCAACACCTAGCATTTCCAGACGATGTAGTGATCCTAGCACGAACAAAACAAGCATTAAAGACAGCATACCGTGAACTAGAAAAGGAAGCTAAGAGAGCAGGATTAAAAGTAAATCACAAAAAACCAAATACATGCTGCCTTCTAATACTAAGTTTACTTGTTTTCTCAGTCTGTTTTTTATTTGTAATATTGTTATTTTCGTGAGGTTGACTAGTTTTTCTGGGATTCCAAATTTTTTCGTTGTTCTACTTCTACATATGCTTGTTTGTAGTCTATATACGAGGAGCGTTCAAATTTAAATTATAATTTCATAATTATTGGAAAACTAACATAAACAAACTACTAAAGTATCTAGTGTCACTTTTCAACGTAGTCCCCCTCCCTTTCAATGCACTGGCGCCACCTATCCCCCGGAAAAAAAATTCTTTTGGCTGCAGATGCACCCATACTCGAACAACTTCCTCATTGCAGCTAAACTTTCTTCCTCCTAGAGACTCTTTTAAGGGCCCAAACAAATGGAAATCTGATGGGGCAAGGTCTGGGCTATAGGGCGGATGGGGGACAAGGCTCCTCTTTAATTTTTGAATTTCTATACTAAGAAATTTAACAATGATGCGTTGTTCCACGCTTGAATGTACTTTTGCTTCGCTCACATATACCCAACTGTAGGCTGGTGTGTCAACTGACCAAATCAAGATAGCATTTATGTCGGAGGAGTATCAGTTAGTAAACAAAACTTCAATTGTTAGTTCTTTGTTTTGGCGGGAAATTCAAATTATAATTTAAATTTAAACGCTCGTCGTATAATTGGTAAATATCTATATTGTGTTCATAGCATTTTTCTTATGAATCCCGATTGGTATTCGCCTAGGATTTCTTCAGTGTATGGTTTAATTCTGTTCACTATTACCGAGGCTAGAATTTTGTAGATGCCTCATAGGAGAATTGCTGCCTTCCAATTTGTCTCATTTCTTTATGGGACAGATTATTACATTGGTCTTTCAGTCCATATTTTCTGCATTAGTTCATGTAATTTATTGATTAGTTCTTCCCCTCCACTTTTTATTAACTCGGCTGTTATCTCATCTTCTCCAAGAGATTTGTTTCTTCACTTGTTGGTGGTTGTCATTGCCCTTGTTCTTTTCTTCTTTCTTTCCTGCCTTCCTTCCTTCCTGCCTTCCTTTCCTTTCCTTTCATCTGTATATTATGTCTTCGTCATTTGTTATTAACTTGCCTTCTTTGTTTTTGCATATATTTCTTGTAGCTTGGTATCCTTTTTGTTTTTAACCTTTTGGTTCTTTTTTCTACATTCTAGTTCCATTTTTACTTTTTACTAACTCCGATTCCTCATATTTTCTCTTTGTTGCTACACAGATGATTAAATGAATTTCATTTTTTGAATAATTTTTCCATCTACCTCTGGTTTACATCTAATGGTTATGCATTTGATTTTCTTCAGAGATATTATCATATTTGCCAGTAGTATTAAAGATGTTCAGCAGTTTGTAAGTCGTCTTCGCCTTCCACAATCAAGACTGGAAGATTTCTACCCCCTCTTTACTGTAGTAGTTCATTTAGTATTTGATCTTGGCCGGGAGATTTTCTGTTTTTAAGTTGTCTAAGTGTTTGTTCCAGCTCCGAATAACTGATGTTTATTTTGTCTTGCTACCACTATATTTGATGTATTCTTCTCAGTATTTATTTGTCCCTTAAATAATTCAGTTAGATATTTTACCCATATCTTTTCATCTATTTTATGGTATTCTACTAGCTCTGCTATTTCTTTACGCTGTCTTCTAATTAGTCTCTACATCTGTTTTTGTAGTCTGCAGATATCATTCTCCATGTTTTTGGTAAAACTTTCCCAATGTTCATTCTTTAATCTATTTACTAGTAATTTTGTTTCATTTCTAACTATTTTGTATTCTTCATGTGCTTCTGATGTGTTTGTAGATTTGTACTTAAGATTTTTCCCCCACTT
Source organism: Melanotus villosus (assembly GCA_963082815.1). Lineage (NCBI taxonomy): Eukaryota > Metazoa > Arthropoda > Insecta > Coleoptera > Elateridae > Melanotus > Melanotus villosus. Next base: position 9,235,203 of record OY720423.1, on the reverse strand, counting down.
CATTGTGAAACCAAGGAGTCTTTGTGGTAGTTCTTTGTTTGTTATCGTTTTTATTTCTCTTCTGCCCTAACTTAATATTTTAGACATCATTAATTTTTTACATTGAAAATACAGTTTCCAGTATTTCGTCGCTTGATTACATCTTTATGTTTATTTGTGGTATTGATTTCTGAACACTTTTTATTTTATATCGCTCTTTGTCCCAGAAGGGTTTCGCCTCTGGCTTGGTTGACAAGTTGAGTTACCGTTACCCTTCTGCCTCTTGCTAGAAGAGTTTCGCCTCTGGCGTGGTTGACACGTTGAGTTACCGTGCTCTTTTAGTGCTCCCTTCCTTCTGAAGAAGCCCCTTAAAAAAGTGTGCAAAACGTTGAGTCTTTTTGTCTCAAAATGACACGGAAGACGTTTTGTTAACACTGACACTGACCATGGAAGTCTTCGAATTCAATATACATACTATTTCTTGTTCTTGTTTTTCCTCTTATGGCCCAAGCCTAGGCCCATGACCTGTTATTAACTCATAACTATCAGTTGTATGAGCCCTCTTCGCACGTATGCCAGGTAGGACGCTAACCTTACCTGTTGAAAGAGGCGAAGAAGATCGACCCACAGTAGTGAGGTTAATGGTTATCAAAGGTGTTCTGATAATCGGGAAGCGAACCTGAGAGAGACTGAGACCTTTTACACGTGGCTATCTGCTACTTGAATATACTATTTACTTACACAAACATGAATGGAGACGTTATCTATACGTTAAAACTTTTATTTTTGATGCAAGTAAAATTTTTAAAATAGACTTAAGTGATCACTTCAAGATAAGAAGGTCTTTAGTTAATAATCAGTTATCTTGTTATAAATAGAATAAACTTTTGTTAACTAAGATTAAGTATATTAAAATAGTACATTTTGCAAGTTATGAGAATCGAATCTCTTGCGACGGTGTCTGCGTTTAGTGTATCATATCACCGACTAGTGTGTGTGCTAGTATTGTTGATAATAATCTGAAAGATAAAATACAAAACTATTTGTATTTTTATTGATATTCCTTGAGTTTATTGTTATTAGGGTTGTTACACCATAGTATAAACCGATATATTGTTAGGTTTACCTTCAAAAGCATGTGGTTTTTTGTTATCAATATGAAACCAGATACAACTTGCCTCGAATTTTATTTGCGTATTTTTGTGGTTAAACTTGATATTTACTTTTTTAATTCAAAAACAATGATTTTCTCGGATTTTCTTTTGCTAGCATATGAATAACTCAAATTTAATTGTCTGTCATAACTCATAAGCAATTAACATGTAGTTAATTTCAAAAACAACTAATTCGATTGGAGATTTCCATAGGTGAGATGCAGTAACATAGTATGTAGTTAGTAATGCATTATCTATTCATCCGTTTATTGCTTGCTTACGATTGACTTAAGCTGGTTATGTGTTGCCGCAGTTCTTTCTGTGGTCTTAAACAAGTGCTAAAAGTTTTAATAATCAGCCTTCTAAAAAATATACCACAAATAATATTAGCGATTTTGTTTATCACAAAATATTCCAGTTTTGAATTGGTGTTAGTTGTTAAAAACTGAACGTCTGTGGGTTGTATCAATGCATGTTAAAATAAGGCTGTAGCCTAAATCATCATGAATAACAAGTGTTTTAGTTTAGTTTAGAATTTTGCCTTCACACAATCAAAAACATATTTTTAGTTATAAATATACGGTGTGTATATTCCCAAGTATTAACTGTTGAAGACCGCAGGTATGATATTTAATATTTCAGATTAAATCTAGAAATCTAAACTGTATAGATTACAATACTTTTTATTTTGTTTTGGAAATATACATTTTACGTGTTTATGTAATGTTTTTATATGGTGAACTGTTTTTCTGCTTCTTTTTTTAAATTATGCTTATCGGCGTCAATTGCTTCGATCATTGTCCTTCTAAACTTAATCCTACTTAACCTACATGGGTTCGAATGCCAACCATGCTCCGGACTGAGGTCTGGTCATGGTTAGAGCCGAACCCAAGACCTCTCGATCGTGAAGCAGACAACCCTCGGCTACACCACCGAGAGGCTTAGTAATCTTTAATAAATGTAATTTAATGAAAGAAAAATTACTCTCTTACCAGACACCTCTTCATTGTTATGTGGGTAACATAACATATTAATAATATTAAGCGGTATCCACATTACTTGTACTTGTTACTCGTAGCATGTGCTGAGCCATTTGAGTCAGTGACTTGCAGGGCTCTATCCATTGTCGTTACATCAAAGAAACGCTCATAGAGACTTGCAAGCCTTGTGGAGGGAAAATAATTTTTCTAATATACTCGTTGAGCTAATCTTGACATGGAACTATACGAGTCGAAGTGCAGCTAAGAGCCATGCGAGTAGTGTGGACCGTTGATTCTCAAGTCTAGCAAGTCCTACATGAGCAATAGTACGAATACACGTAATGTGGATGCTGCTTTACTTACTTTACTTTATCCGTCCTCTTCTACCTGTAGATGTCAATGTGTTTATAGAATTGCTTCCATACCGTTCTATTCCTTGCTTGTATCTTCACTCCTTCCCAATTGGACCCTCAACCTTCTAATATTTTTGCTATTTCTTTTGTTCATTCCGCATTTTAGTTGGTCTGCTTCTTCCGTTTCTCGTCATCTCCCATATTTTTTAACTGGGTTGTTGTTAGCCATTTTACTCAAATGTTTCTTATCCTATCACTTCTTGTTTTCCCACATTTTTTTTTAAATCCATTTGCTCTACTGCCGCAGTGCAGTGTCGAGGCTCATTTACACTTGCTGGTGTGCAGTGGGAGTGATGGATCCATTTTGGACTTGCATCACCTTCCAACCAGCTTTCATCCACAACACATTTGTACTTACTTAAACGCGTCCTCTTGTACCTGTTAAGGTGTCGAGGTTTGGTGTTGCTGTTGTTCCCAATAATTAAATACTTTTGGGGGGTTGACAGAAGTTGCGCCATTTTTTCCGGTCTGCTGTTAATTGAATAACTTCGTTCCATCCGTCCTCTAGGTCTTCTTCCTTCAGTCCTTGCTTGTCACGCTAATTTAACCTGGTTTGTGTCTTTCATTCTGCTTATGGGCCCGAACCATCTCAGTTGTTTTTGTTCTATTACCTCTGCTGCTGCTGTTAGTTCGGATCTGTGGTGTATATACCTCTAAACCTAATCCTTAACTAATAAATTCGACCTATAAATAAAATCGGCTCTATAATACTATGGCCACCGCTGGAATCGAACCCGTGTCAACCAGCTAGCTAGCAGGCACTTATCTGACTGAGCTACCCAGGCTGCCGTGTTTTCCCACATATTCTTCTTAAATAACGCATTTCACCTGCTTGTATTCTACTGTTTTCTTTTGCTGAGATAATAGTTGGTATGTATACTGATTTGAAAATTCTCACCCTTGCTTCTTTGGACACCTCTCTTTTTCCTTTCAATACTTTCTCTAATGTTCTATATAGTCTTATTGCTACTCCTAGCTGGTTATTCAATTCTGGGTTCCAGGTCGCCCTTTTGTAATATGTTTGATATTTTCATTATCCTGCTTCAATTCTATTTTATCCTGCTGTTTTGTTATTAACATCATTTCAATTTTATATTAATTTTCATAGCGGATGCTTCCAGTTCCTTACTCCATATGTCGATATTATTTTGGAGAGCTTCTTTCGAATTAGCCATCAGTATTAAATTAAGTTATCAGACATGTTCTAAGTTTCTTATTCCTATTGTTGCTTTCTTAAGTTTGTCGTTCTTTCGTCCATGGCAATTATAAATAATAGAGGACCTAAAGTGCCTCCTTGTCTCACTCCTTTGTAGCTTCTAAATTCTGGTGTATTAACCTGTCCAACTCTTATGCAGTTCTTAGTTTCTTTATACAAGCTTTACATTACTTCTTGTTGAATACAATAAAATTTATATTTGTGTTTACTAACATTATATGAAACTATAGTTAAGTTGGTAAGGAGGTGAAAAAGTAGGGTTAAGAGGTTTTGGTTAAATAGTAAAATATAAACACTTATTTTTCTTATTTAATAAATACTTATGTGGTGGGCATACTGTTTAATTTAGTAACAAGGTAACAACATTTAATGCTTCTTATAAATGTCTGTTTAGATGTCGTCTCCAAATTGATTCCCTTTGTAAACTGTCGAAAGCTTTTTGAAGATCGATAGCACATATACTTATATAATTTTCTGTTATTCGCTTAAAGCAAAATATCCAATCTTGAGTGCTTTTATTGGGTGAGCAGACCGCTTGGTTTTCGTTTATTGTAGGTTCAATTACTTCTCTTAGCTTGTTTTCTACAATTGTTTCATCGTTTCTGTAGTTGTCGCATATCGTTTGATCACCTTTTTTGAATATCCGGCATAACTGCTGTCTGCCATTCTCAAGGGACTGTTTTTGAATTCCAGGCCCTATTGATAATTTTATGAAGTAGTTGTCTCCCAGCATAATATTATCTGTACCTCCTGCCTTAGCCATTTTCAATTTCTTTATAGCAGCCACATGCTAATTTCTTCTGCTTGTATCACTTTAGTTTGATTCTGTATATTATTATTATTATTATTATTATCTCTCATTCTTTGTAATTTTTTCAAATCTTCTCACTTTTTGTCAGGGGTTTTTGGTCTACTCTCTCATAGTGGCCGATCCATGTTAACAAAGCAATCAGGCCACCCATCCCAGCACTAACCGGGGACAACGATACTTAGCTTTGCTGATCGTGCAGCAATGGGGTACCTAGCTACCAATTTTTCAATTTCCACTTCATTAGTTAAAAGCTCGCCTTCTTTGTTCTTTTTTAATCATTTTAGTATTCGGAACAACAATCTTTCATTTCCTTCATTATTTCTTTCCACCCTCTTTTCAAACTCCTCCCAGGATTCTGCATTTGCTTTCTTAACTAGTTCCTTAACTTTAGTTCTTTGTATTTTGTATTTTTGGTAGTTCTCTTGATTCCTATTTCTTCCATAGTTTTTTCTTTAATTAATTTACTCCACCTCTTTTCTTCTGCTATTATAAAGGGTGGCTCCACATGCTTTTTCGGCAGATTTTAATACAGGGTCCTGCAGAATGAGGTATCCATTTTCAAAGTTAAATCATTTCATTTTATAATGAGATATAAATTTAAATCAAATCAAATGTTGGAGCGGGTGATGCACAACTTTCGTGCTAGGCTTCAAGAGTGCCAGAGTTCCAGAGCTGTTCGATTATTTTTTATTTCCAATTTTTCTGTGATAGTTGTATTTCTCGTTTTATTTGTTTGACATTTGTAACTGTATCTTGCACCCTATTGCTAAAAATTTAAGGTTAAGTGAGTAAAACTAAAGTACCAAAAGCAACATAATGTTTCAGGCGAATTAAAATAAAAGTAAAAAAAATTCTAAGAACTCACCACGACAAATGTTCAGAACATCTTAATTTCTATTTTAAATATTAACCAAGGGGAGAATTGTGTTTGTATACTGGAATTCCGCTGCGGTTTACTTCTCTATATTAGCTAGATATATTGTATTATAATGTAAACTGTATAATTCAATGAATTTTTTTTGTTTCAGCTTGTGTAACTAAGAAACCAAAATTTAGAATAGAAAATTCAAAGTAACCAGTATCAGCGCAACCACTGGCCTTGACAAATTATGAGCGACACAACACAATCCGCACCCAGCACGCATTGAAGACATCTGAGGATTTTTAGTTCAGCATTTCAGTTTTCGTTAAAATTTTGTGTGATTGTGAATTGTCGTTGAAGTTTTTTTAACAAATTGTATCGGATTGTTTTGTATATTGTGAACTTGTTGATTATCGTATATGCTGCAAATAAAATATTACCGGAAGTCGGTGAGAATTTGCTAATACGATATCTGCTGCCATATATGACTGTTGTGGGTATTATATAGCATAACCATTCTGTGATATTCGCTACACTTAAGAAATTGATACCAAGTGAAGCTAAATCATTGTTCTGATAGACTATGTCCACCAATCCTCAGTGGAAGACTTTCCAGCCGCCCGACGTCATGCATCAAGACTCTGCCATCCTTGATTTTAAAAGTATGACCACTAATGGTAAGTATCCATGACGATTATAAGGTAATATTTACACCTTTTCTTAGTCATAAGGCCAAAAAATTTTGAAAATGCAATTGGTAATAAATAATAAAACATCAATGTAACCATTTTGAATTACTACCGATTATTTCAACCGTTGGTTATTCTAAACAAAATCTCATCATTTTGTTTAGAAATGTGATGCGATTTTATACAGAATAATCACAGTTAAAATAACGGGCAGTTGGTGCAACCGGCTATTAATATATTAATTTAAAGCCACAATTAACGTATATTCTCAGTTTAAATTTAATTGACTTTCATTTTCAGCAGAGAAGATTTATTTCGTTATATAATTTGACCTTCAAAATTATGTGTTAATAGTTTAATTAAAACAAGCAATTGATACATCAGTTACGCTAATGTTGAAATCATTGAAAAGTAAAATTATGATGACCTTTAAGAGGTGAACAACTTCCTTATATAAAAATTTAAGGAATTAGACAATATACTTTATTATGTACAGAGTGTACCAGTAGAATCCGGACACAATAATTTATTTAAATCAAAAACTAATAATTATTGTAATATTTGGATTGGGGCATCCCTGAAGAACATATTTATTCAATTCCTTCGCCAGTATCTCCTACTCCATATTGCGAACAAGGCCTTAATAGTATCCTTCAGCGTGTGACATTGGGACGTCAGGACTTGTTGGAGTGTCATTCAATCACGCTCCATACAAAGTATTCCAGTGGATTTAAATCTAGGATGCCAAAAGTCCTTGTTCCAGAACATGCCTATATTATTGGAGAATCAATTCTGCGCTAAATGAATGGTGTGCGTGGGTGCCACGACAGCTTGCAGAACACTTGCACTTGCGTGTGACATTTTCTCCTTTCTGATCGAAGTGCGGTGGCATGATGTCAGCTTCACTCGACATGGACACTGGCCGAGAATTTGGTTGTAGACACAATGGGGATATCTTCAGGGTCGTCGGCGAGCCAGCGGACTTTCGTTCTTAAGAGAACATGGTAGCAATTGGCAGTTAACAAGTCTCTTGGCCTTAGCGTACACAGAGAGCATCTGTCTTGCCTTCTTGATGTAAGATGTGCATCTGAGGTCCTCATGAATGATCCGACAGGCAGTAGATACGCTCGTCTCCAAAATAGCCGAGATCCCAGGGTCCTCGGACCTTTTTGATAAGGTTTGGAGTCGATTCAGTCTTCTCCCTAATCTAGATCTTCTGCGCTGGTGTATACAAGTCTTCGTTGGACACCTGTCGTAAACCGTTGATCTCGGGTAACCAAAGAACGTGCTCTCCAGTTGTACTCCGGACACGACTTAACCAGCTCAGCCATGACAAGATTATGTTTTTGTTGTCGATGGATCAGGCTTACTTTAGTGCCAGCTACTTGCGGGCTGAAGCATTATTATATGGTGGGAATTTCAATTTGAAAATTGTCCGGATTCTACTGGTACATCCTGTATACATGCAAACAAAAAATAAGTTTGCATATAATTTAGAAATCTATATGTTGTTGCTGATCAACGTACAAGTAAATATTTATTTTTGAAAAGAGGGAAATTGATTAAGCAAAAAATTACTCTTGACAGAAGCTTGTGCATATTTCAAAACGTAAATAGCACTTGCATTATGGTACACGGTTTTGTCTGAACTGGGTAGGAACAAAGAAGATGGCCGGCTGTTCAATGTGAACCATTTTTCTCGGTGATCTAATTGTTCTTAATTATTTTTTCTATCCTTTTTGGAAAACTCGCTGCTAATAATAAACGACTTGAAATCAATATTAGCAGACTAGCCGAGTCCACCAGACCCCCAGATACATACATGGAAAAGAAATATTCAAAGAGAGATAGAGTAGAACAATAAAACATGGGGAGAAATCAAAAGAATGGCAAAAGACAGGAAGAAATAAAAGAACTTAGTAGAAGAGTTAGTACGAAAACCCACTGATGATACGCAGGAGTTATCGTTTACAAGAAGAAGAAGCCGAGTCCACATTACTCGGGACTTGCTAAACTTAAGAATCAACTGACCACACTACTCGCTTGGCTCGCATCTGTACTTCGACTCGTAAGGTTCCATGTCGAGGTGAACTCAACAAATATACTAAAAAAATCATTTACAGTCCACGAGCTGTTCTTTGATGTACCAGAGCCCTGAACGCCACCGCACGAATAATGTGAACGCCTCTTTGTATACTTTTTTGCTTGTAACTTTAACTGGAAATCCCAAATGCTTGTAACAAGAATTTACTAAGATTGGTTAAATTCAGGAATTATAAAAAAATTACAATTAGAAATGCAAAAGAAAAACTATAATTAATTGGTTTACGTTCGATATTTTAATTTATATTCACTTAAACAATTAAATTACTGTGATTTTAAAAATTGCAAGTTTGTAACAAACACAATTTTATGTCAGTCATCCTAATAGTGTTGCAACAAGAGTTTATTAACCTGATGTAGCAAAAATAGTAAAATCACAGATTAAAAATATATTCACAGCAAAACAGATGAGTAACCTGCTCAGTGTAGTAATGCAATCTTTTCCATGCTTTGATTTTAATTCAATGCATAATTTCTTGGCCGTGACCTCAATCTGTTCCTTATGTTTATTTTGTAATAATTAATTTGCTTTAAAATTATTTGGTTTTAATATATTCACATAACAGCCATAGAAATTTCTGAACATCAACTTGAAATTAAACTGCCTATCTATTTGTGGAGCATGTTATTCATATATAAAAAGATTTAAAATTAACTACTTTAGTCTAGCTGTAAATACTGTTACACCGTTTGAGCCTTATTAAATTGAAACGAAGAAGCATTATTTTACTATTTACCGATCCGGGCGTCGGATCTCCTTTCATCTGTCCACCCCCTGTGCCTTATCTAATTGTCCTACTCTCTCACTGACCATGTGGGAGGGAGGTGCCGCGTTAATGGAGCAGTCGGGCAACCATCCAAGTACTGACCCGAGACAACGAAGCTTAACTCTTGTGATCGCACTTGACTGGGGTACCTAGCTACCGCAACTTGGGACCTCGGCTGCAGATTGCAAAAATGAAAAATATTTAAAATGTCCACTCTTTGCACAAGCGGCACGCAAGACATTTTAAGCATCTAATACTTGGATGCCTTTTGAAGAAAGCTTTGTCCTCCAAAACTGACCATAACTTATAATCCAATAGATTAAGATCGGGACTTGCCGAAGGCTAGTCTTCGGCACTTATAAAATCGGGAATATTTTCTTTTAACCACTTTTGAGTAGTTTTGGCTTTGTGACCTGGCACAGAGTCCTGTTGATAGCTCCACCACTGATTTTTAAACATTGTCGAATTCCAAGACTATTTCTTGATACACTTTAGCTGAGGTATACTAGAGATGCAACGAATTCTCGGTTAACTATTTGGCTGTTTTATCGAATATCATTTGGCTGATAATTTCGGCTGAATTTTTATTTAAATTTTTAATTCATGAGTACTAAATATTTAGTATACAGTAGAACCTCTCTAACTCGAACCACCAAAATTCCAGAAAAAAATTCAAGTTAGAGATAAATTCGAGTTAACAAGATTAATATGCATATAAACTCAACAGTAAACGCACAAATATTCGAGTCAAAGGAAATTTCGAGTTACGGGAGTTCGACTTATGGGAGTTCCACTGTAATTTAATTTTCAAATTTTTGAATATTATCGTTTTATGTTCAATTCTAATAGCAACAGCAAAAAATGTGACATGTTATTTATCAACATTGTCACATTATGTCCATAAACAAAAACATAAACAGAAAAAAATACATACTTAATCAAGTAAAACAAAGTAAAAAGGAACTTGTATTTTTACACGCTAACTGCCCACAGCCTACTGAATCGCAACCTGAATTTATCTTTGCTCATGTATGGAATCGTGGCGTCGGTAAATGGAATGGATCTAGGGTTAGGGTTAGATTGTTAAGTTAGTAATTGTGGTGGTTTTCAAAAGCTATCGAGGGAGAAACCAAAGGTGCATTGTAATTAGTTGGCATCGTATGAGAAAATAACATTCCTGCAGAGCAGCTTTTGAAGAATGTATAGTTACGTTCTGTAGAACCTAGAAAGTACCATTTGGAGTGGCAAATAGTAAACAGTTACACAGTGTCACGTCATATACGTATTTGAGAACTCGAGATTTTAGATGATTGAGATTGAGTGTTGCCGAGAGAAGGTTGGCACTGATTTTCTGAAAATATCAGCCATGCGCTTAATATGCCAATTAAAATAAAATTGTTATGTAACTAACTATACATATATTTGTTTGTCTCGCTGTACAAGTCCTACGTTCTACCTATTTTGGAATTCCTACCTGTTCAAGGATATAAACTTATTAGAAAACGTCCAACGCAGAGCAACGAGAATTTTACCACACGTGCTACACTTGACATATGAGGAGATTGAGTGTCCTCAACTTGCCAAGTCTTTTATCTAGAAGGCCGCGAGCCGACATCATTGAAACTTACAAGATCCTACATCGACTATGACAACGATGGGCTCCCAAATTTCGTTGCATACGCGAATAATCAACATCTCAGAGGTCATACGATGAAACTGAAGAAAGCCAAATTCAAAATTTTACAAAGTAAAAACCTTCTTCCGAACAGGACTGTTGATCTTTGGCAAGACGCAGTATCGGCTCACTCCCTCCCTTACTTCAAAAACATAGTACTCAAACGATTGTTTGACCGACAAAGTTGTGAAATATCATGTTGTTATTGCTTATTATCATTGTTTATCAAATACTTACTGATTGTTATATTTAATCGTGATAATACTATGCGAAACATTTGTATACACCGATTCGGGCTTATATTAGTTTACTGTTGCCTGTACACACTAAATAAATAAATATATTGTCAGTACCGCTATACTGTCAAGAACGCGCAAGTAAAAACTGGAGGCATTCCAGATGTGGCTTTATTGACGAATCGCGAATATACCATCGTCAGTTTACATGATGAAAGGCTCCACAAAGAGACACAAATTTGTACAAAGCCAAAGTAAGTAACTTGGAGGACCTAAGTAATACGACGCAAAATGAACAACTATTGTCACAAGAAGGGTATTAAGAAGAACATACACTCCGGCAGAAAAATAATCCTTCCTCTTATGGCCGATGGTCTGTTAGAAACTCATAACGAGTTCTGTGAGCCCTCTTAGCACGTATGCTGGGCAGGAGGCTAACCTAACCCTTCGAGAGAGGTGAAAAAGACCGACCCGCAGTGTTGCGAGGTGAACGGTTATCAAAACCAAACAGAATGTCAGGTTAAAATATATGAGAACATGGTTCAATACCAACAGTAAACAAAGTACAAATCATCATGATGCCCGCCATTATTCTTTAGGGAAATGGGCTCATCGAGGAGAAGATGACGACAAAGAACAGAAAGTTTTTATATTTAAAAAAGTAATGTTTGAAACTAAGAAAAACATAGTTCTTTTGTAAAAATACTGTGAGCGAGAGAATTGAATTTGATATTTATAGACTTTGAAATAGAGTTCGATAGTATGTCAAAACTTAGTCTTAGCATAAAAAAGATATGTAGGAAAATGTAACAACTATAGGAAAAACACCAGTTGGAGAAACAGATTGTTCGACTGCAGAAGTTGAGTTACATTCAGGTTATGCATTAAGTTCGTACATATTTAACCTGGTCGTAGATGCAGATATGCTTCTTGCTGACATTGTCATACAAGTCAACATTAACACTTAAGAAGTTCATTTGAAATTGTCTACGAAAAACTCACTACAGATGTATAATGAATGTGTCACCAACATGACATTAATTTTCAGAGATCCGATATAAAATTGATAAAGTTAAAAAGAAGAGAATGAATACAGCTTGTCTGATATGGTCAGAAGCGTGACAAAAAACAGAAATGTACCCATGAAACTCCAAGGTAAGATCTACAAGAATGTTATAAGTCTGGATTGCTATGGGGTTCGGGATGTTGAATCAGCATATGATGACAGGGCCAAACGGACATTTAAGATATGCAAATGCTGAAATGGATGTATTATTATCATCAACGGCTTTCCAGTCTTAGCGGACTATAGCCTGCTTCATCAAAGCTCACCGAGGTGGATGAGTCCTCGTTCCCCTTTAGGTGGGTGTCGATGTTATAGGTATTTTATAATTTAGCATTTGTCTTTGTATCTTCCACTGCCTTCTGTCTTGCATTTTTTACCTCCCGTTCAGGATGCCTACGTTTCGTATATCTTTATTTACATCGTCTATCCAACGTAGTTCTGGTCTTCCTCTTCTTCTTCCATAATCTGGTCCCCACTCCGTCACTGCTTTAGGAGCTCTCTCCTCTCGTTCCATTCTGAATATGTGGCCCACACAAATACACAGTGCATGGAAATGGATGTATGACGTATTGCAAAAAGATGAAACTATTAGAGGGAGCCTTAAAAGTGCAGTCATATATGAACAAATTGAAAAGAGCAAATTGTGCTGATTAGGACAAGTGAAGTTTGTATTTATACTGGGGAGACAGTATCGATATTTTTAGTTTAGTTATATTTACGGCTCTTGGGACGTAAGTTTACCCTTGTATTTGTATTTTTATGTTTAGTTATAGCTGTTATAGGTACATGCTAATTTAATAAAGGTTTGTATATACAATATTCGGCCGAATACTAACAGCCGAATATTCGTATTCAATTACCACCAGAAATAATGTTTCGTTACACCGTCATAACAGACTCTCCACGTGACCATGATTGAGGCCGAATGATAACTTTTCTAACCACCTATGATGCTTCTCGGGAACTCTTGGCCTATTCTGCTTATTAAAATGTTCCTTCACGGTGAAAAGCTTTTCATCTGTTTAAAGAATGTGAAGATATTTCTCTTGGGCGTACTCCTTTTGATTTTTCCAATCTGTTCTGCTTCAGAGACTCTTGTCAGCAAGTGTCCGGTTGTTCTATGATATATTTTCATTTGTCTTGACCTAATTTTTTATTTTCGAAGCGGGTTCCGACGAATCCATGGACATACTGATTTGATGGCCGCTGGAGTTCGAACAGTACACAACCGACCAGACCTTTGCCTGTCATGTACATATCAATGGTACAATAAACAAACATTCGGCTTATTCCACGCTTTTGTAATGTCTTAAAAATCTTACCTTTCTCCATACCAACTTTGTGAAGTACAATTACTGCGATCTGGTTTTCTTTATCACCCCATTCCATGATTACCGTCTATAATTCTGGATCAAGGGTTGCACGTTTATAACGGACAAACTGTAAATACAATTTGATATATTGCACCTTTTGTTCACAACAAATGTATCGGGTTTTGTAACAGTATTTATGACTAGACTAAGTATATTAAAGCTGCCACTCACGATTGCCCCAAATGAATGACATCGAAATGAAACCCACACACAGTCAGTCTACACTCATCGATCCAAGGTAGGAATCAGGGAAAGAGTTGTGCGTAAAATCATCTTTCAAATAGTAGTTTTGTATCTTCTGTGTATTAACAATTGATGATTGCTGCTGCCTGATAGTCGAGATCTTTTTCTATCACTTGCAATATAAAATCACAAGGTAATAGAAAGAAATAATCAAGTTACAAAATTTATTGTCCGGACGAAGCAGTGCCTAGTCGTTAGAGGACAAAGACAGAATGACAATAGACTGTAATATTGGTGTAATGAAGCAATCAAATGGAATTTGACGCTTTTTGATTTTGAACTGATATCGTGCCGTTTGGACGAATGGAGCAATAATCGTGAATGACTTTAGACTTTATATATCTTCAGATTATGCTAATTGCAGGCCTATTTTGGATTCTTTCCATCTGGCTCGAAGGACTAAAAAACTAAATATATGAAATTTGGGCCGAAATCTATTCTTCTAAATCTTAAATTCTAAATTGTTCTAAAATTTTCTTTTCTTTCAAATAGTCGCCGAAGTAAAATTTATAATGAAGTACCGGTTCTTATGGGATATGTTTGTTTTCGTTCAATTTGAGAGTTATCTCAATCATGCCATCCTGTTTTAATAAAGCGGTGTTGTCAGTTTTATAATGCGTTGTATTTTGGCGCTCGTAGTTTTGTACATCGCAACACTGTTCTCTATAAGCCCTGTACTTCTTTCTAAGGTAGGATCGGACTACATATTATTAATATCACCTATCAATGAAAGGAAATTAATTACTTTCTGTTTATGCTTGGTTCATATGCGGATCAATTACGTTTTTAGAGACTCAAATCAATAACTGTTAACGAGTTACGAGCAATATTGTAAATTGAAGGTCACACAATGTTAATTTGGTTGCATTATTATTCAATATAGATGTTTCTTATTACATAGTATTAGTTGTACATCTTCAAATTTTTCTGCTTGTTAATATTGATTGTATAAAATTATCCTTAGAAGCGATATTTCGCATTTATTAATATTTAGAAATAAATAACAAATGTGGTTGTTAATTATGTAATAAAAATGAGTAAGGAAGTTCCAATCCAGTGCAAATAATATTAATATAAATTGATGTTTTGTTCTTTGCCATGTGTTAACGTAAAATCCCACCTCACATTTTAAATTTGTTGAATGTTTAATGTAGACTTTTAATTGCAGGTAAATCTACACAAGCATTTAACTTCAGTCGTTCTAATTCAAGTTCACGTTTTGGGCCTGATTTTCCTCTTCTTCAAGATAAATCATCATATAGTAGTCTATATGGGTCATCTAGTGCGACGGCCCGTTTTCCTCCTATTGGTACCTTTTCACTTGACTCTAATAATGTATACAACAGTAGTGGTGACTCGCCTAGCAATAGCGTATTTTCCAATGGCAACAGCAGTTACAATGACTCTAATGCTGCCAATCTTGGAACTCGTGAAACTGGCATTATTGAAAAACTCTTAGTAAGTGTTATAATATACTTAGTACTTAATTGCTTTCCATCATTACCTTGATTCATTTTTTTTAAATTACATTTGCAAAAAACTGTGGTAACAGAGTTCATGTAAAGGTAAGTTTCCATTGATCTGCATTATGCAGTTCAAAAAATTAAATGCAAACCAGTCAACACTTACCTTTAGTTCTGTTGAAAAGAATTACAATTACCAGAAAAACAAAACGAGGAACAGGGTTAAACCGTTGATTGAAAGAATAGGGAAGATACGTAGTCTTATGCTAACATGTGTACTACAACTCCCGCCAACTTCTTAAACGTCCTGTACTCCCCTCCCCACATCTCGCAACTAGCCAGTTGTCCTCGCTAAAATCGTTCGTCGAAGAAACTATAAGATCATTTGTGTTTGTACATTTGGCGGATTGTAAAAACTTAATTATCAAAATTAAGGTACACTTTCGCAGTCAGTGTACAAGAAAGAGCTCTTTCTTAGGAATTCCATTTTGGGGATTTTTTTATACTACAAAAAAAGTGAACTGTTTGTAAATACTATAGATATGTAACATAATACTGATACATTTATAACTAGGTATTTTTTTTTCTAATTTAGGGACAAAATACCTCCAAAAGTCATCTTTATTTTGAATATTTTACAAAAAATTGTGTATAAACAACTACAATGTGTTCGTAAATGTTTGAGGTGTTAGTATAGGCAACCAATCATACACGATTGGTATTGCACAATACAAAAATCACAAAAGGTTACTAAAAAGTCTGTAGAACAATTAATTACTAAATTTAGAAATTATTATTACTTTTTATTAACTTCTTACAAATTCAGTTTTTTTTCTTCAAGTTGCTCAATAATATTGCGTTTGTGATTGACAAAATTGTGGCGATTAAACTTGAGTAACTCAGGAAACTGCTGAAATATAGATAAGTACCTACATAACACTCTTATTGCAAAATGATTTTCTAAACTTTCTTAAAATATACAACGAAAAAATTATATTTTCTATTGAAATATTTTCTATTCGAGCATTCATGTCTCTTGCCATTATTATGTAATTTTTATTTACCTTGTTTAATGTATCTTGCAATGTTTTGTAAAATTCCAGTGTTTCGTCCTTCTTCGGGTGCATAGGTTCCAATTAATGTTAATTTTCCTGTTTTTATTTTTGTTCGTACTTTAATTATTCTATCGGTTATATTGTTGTATTTAGCATTTTTCTTTAAAACCTTTCTTTGTTCTAATTTGTCGCTCCTATGTTTAACAAACTTAAAAATAGTGTTACATCTTTTGTCGTAAGTCTGTGCCTCACAATAAATGAACGACAAAAGAGTTTATTGCAAGCAACGACAACCCAAAAGTTACTTGTTCAATAATGCATGTTCCATGCAAGACTGAGAATTTTCGACCCAAGAATACATTTGCACCCTCTATCAATCGACCCACTTATGCATTACGCTTCGCTCCACACAACTGCGTATCTTCTCTATTCTTTCAATCAACGGTTCAACAGATAATAACACTGAGCTGTTATTGAAAGAGGTTCTAAGAATAATAAAAAACATACAGCTTGAGTAGTAATCAATCACTCAGATGAATGAACTCTTATGTTATATTTTCCTATACAAAAAAAGGTTAATTTTTTCACGTTGGTTGGTGTATTTTTGCAGTTAGAAAATACACTCATCTGTTACTACATTCTGTATACTTCTTTATTAATTATCTAACTTTGTATCCGTTTTTCTCTGATTAAATATTTGTCATATCCTTTTATTGACAACGCAATAGTAAAAGCCCATTCTATAGTTGATCTTATATAATTTCAGCACTCCTACGGCTTCATCCAATGTTGCGAAAGACAAGCGAGACTGTTTTTCCACTTTAGCCAATTCAGTGGGAATATCGAACATTTAAAGATTGGCGATCCTGTAGAATTTGAAATGACCTATGATCGTAGAACTGGAAAACCTATTGCCAGTGCCGTTACAAAAATTGCACCTGAAGTGGTAAGTGAAATAAAACTTAGACGTAATATCAAAGATAACCTGTTGACCTTAAGAAATAATTCGCTTCTCATAACCTTACATTATTATCATGTGGTCATACTTTGCTGCTGTGTAAAAATATTAAAAACTTTTATTGGTATAAGGTTTACTTGAATGTAATACAATAAAACCTACGCACAGTGTTTGGTTATCATTAATTACCGTAAGTCATAAATTAATTGCAAATGTGATTTTAAATCGATCTATTTTATCAGGAGTGTTTTGAAACTTTATATGCATAAACTTGTAGGTTATGAGCGAAGAACGAGTAACAGGCACAGTTACTACAGAATTACGAATAGAAGGATCAGGTGGCGATACACAGGGCAGAATAAGCTATGAAAATCGTGGAGAATGTTTCTTCTTACCTTACAACAAAGATGACGTGGAAGGTAACGTTACATTACGAGCAGGAGATAAAGTCAGTTTTCAAATAGCAACCAATAATCGGTAAGTGAAATTAATCGTCTGTCTAAATAAATGCTTTCATGTTTTCATTATGTGACAGTGGTAATCTGGGGGCTTGCCATGTACGTTTAGAAAATCCTGCACATCCAGTCAAATATCAAGGCGTTATATGTTCCATGAAGGAAAGCTTTGGCTTCATTGAAAGAGCAGATGTTGTTAAAGAAATTTTCTTCCACTTTTCAGAAGCTAAAACTAAGGAAGAATTACGATTAGGGGATGATGTTGAATTTATTATTCAGACACGCAATGTAAGTATCGTTTTGTTGAATAAGTTGCTGCTGTAATTACTGCGGCAAGCAACACATCGTTCTTGTATTGAACACGCCTAATATACAAATAAAATTCATGACATCCGCCACATCCACATTACTCATACTTGGGACCTTGAGACTTGCTAGACTTGAGCGTCAACTGTCAATGGCACGGTAGTCGATCTGGAGGTTAGCCCTCCTTACAGTAACCCACCATCCACAATCAACAAGCACCAGGACCATCTCACCCATCAAACGTAAAGGCTCACAGAGACTGTATACTCAAGATTTTGGACCAGGAACCGTGTAACCTCGCCCAGCTTGCGGAATCAATAAAACTGTCCACTGTTGCGAAGGATACCGACGGGACCAAGATAACTCTGTGAAGCTATCCCCCCCCAGCTCACACATGAATGCATGAATGTCGACTATCCACCTCTGACAAACCCCTAAGAGCCCAACGCCATGCAGGTGGGCAACGGATTGGATGGTACTCCTGGCGGTTCTAGGGGTAACCTTCGTGTAGTCTACAGAGAACCCACTGCACTGAAGAAAACCAAACTGCTTTCCCAAGCTACTCTTGTCGCTCAGCTTCCGCCAACCTCGTGCGGTATTTTTCTTTAAAAAAATAGGAAAAAAAGCTTGAGTCATCGTCGAGAACCACGCGTGTGGTAACTCTCCTACACTTCGTCCGGCCCGGTACGTCTTTTAACCAGATTCTTTTAATTGTTTAACTCTTAGCTGTACTCTGGCTCGTAGGCATCGATGTGGAGACGAACTCAAGTGAAGCAGCTCAGCACATGACTCACAACCCGTCCACATACAAAGCCTGTGGGCCAGCACAAGCATGAGTAATATGGACGTGGCTTTACAGAGAACAAATATATTGACATACAACCTAACAAAACATAAACATCGTGAATAGGGTTGTGCCTTTGACTTTTAGGTCAATTGACCATTTTAATTTTTTTAAATCACCTTTTTTTAAATCAATGTATTGATAATTCTGTAAGTTTAAGCAAGTCACAAGGTTAACAAGTATCATATTACCACCAACCCTTTTGTTTGGTGTTTATAAGTGCATATAATATAATTAACAATTTTAACAATTATTTCATTTTATACGCTCGGTAACTAAAATAATACTAATACCACATTTATCCACCATATATTTACGCTTCAATAAAAACAAATCATTACTCCATACGTACAGGAAAGAGGAGAACAATAAAAAACTAAAACTTATTAAGAAAGCACTTTACAAAACTTAAGAACTATGTACGCAACATTAAAAAACAAGCCATCGGCATAATTTTGATAATGGAATGGCCATCTCATCGTCATCCGATATTGGAATGTCTTCAACAGGAGAACTAACGTCACTGGAAAAATCTAAATTCGCTGTAGATTTTGATTTTTCTTCACTTACAGCTGCCAAATTAAATTTGATATAAACCAGTTTTCCTGCTCGTGATGTTGTAAGTCTATTTCTAATTTTGCTGTGCAAAATTCCCCATGTTGACCAATTCCATTCGCTTGATGCTACATGTGCAGGCATAGATAGTCTTTGAGCCAACTATTCCACCAACTTACGGGTGCTATATCAGAAGGTGCTTTGCACATGGATTTAATATTATGAACAGCAGTCCACATAACAGATTTTTTAAAAGTATGTGTTTGGCTACGAAAATTTGTTATTTCCCCAATTATGCTTGCTGCGGTTTCTTCTGGGAGTTAATGTTTGAATGAGAAAAATAGCAGATTCAAGTTCGTCAGAACTCACCTCGGTATCTCGGATCCAATAAGTATGCAGCATTGTGTGTTACTGTACAGGCCATTTCTATTCTGCTAACCATTTTTTCCTCTGCTAGTAGAAAAGGACTCGAGGGTATCAGATTTTCAAAAGTGTTTTTTAATTTGTATAGTTTGTGACGAACATCTTACACAGTAACTTACCTATGTTCCACAAAAATTATCAATTTGACGATAGGAGACAATAAATTATTATTATTATTATTATTACGGTCCCAAAACACATCCTTTAAAATTAAGTCTGGATGAATTATTGTTTCGCGGGGAAACTATTTGTTTACTTGAATACTTTCGATGCACTTCACTGAACTACCCCATCTTGTCGCTACAGGTAACTTAAGTGTCACTGCCAGTGATCATCCATCCATTCCAGCGTCTTGTTTTTCCTTTAAAAATACATTGGGAATGTTTCAACTTAAAAAAATTTACAATTTCTTTCGAGAAGGTCACGTAATCTTTATATGATTTTAAGGCTTCTAAGTCTTTGATTAAAAGGTTTAGAATGTGTGCTGCACAGCCATATGTTTGAAATGTTTGATATAATTCTTTTTGCATGTTTAAGGCGTTATCAGTAACTATTGCTACAACTTTTTCGTGGCCAATTGTTTTAACTACTTTATCAATTTCGTGGGCTATATATTCCCCTGTGTGTCGAGGTGATCTTGGGTCGGAGAAATCGTAAAAGTAGTCATTATGGGCCATTAATTTATAATTCCCTCATTACGGATATTTGTCCATCCATCGCTTATTAAAGTAAGTGCGTTTGCATTCTGAACATCAACTTTTCGGACTACATTGGTATATATTTCTTCACTGCTTTCTGCTTGGTACCGAAAATGCTGGTCGAAGTTTCTTGAAAAACGTTGTCCACTTTTCAGATTCGAACATGGAAAGAGCACAATTTGATAAATAGACGGCTTTTGAAAACAGTCTTGTTAATTCTTCCTGCTCGTTTTTAGTGATACTATCAGAATTTTTTGCTGTTTTGGTTTAGAATGAGATGGTCCTGAACTGTCTTCTGTGTTTTTACTGCTAGTATCATTTGATTTTAATGTTTTTTCTTTTGTTTTTGTACCCCAGTGTTCACTATTAATAGTAAAAATGATCTCAGTGGATGTTCCACAATTCTCTTGTTTCGTGTAAAATATGTACAGAAAAAAAGGTTTAGAATATAAATTTCACAGAAAGTATGGTACTTAGGATTGCGTCATTGCAAAATGGGATTACTTTATGGTTTATGCCGATTCTAGCACAGTACAGTATATTATTAAAATAGGCAAAACATGAAATTCTATAAATATTTTATGAAGCCCCGAAGCTTCTTAAAAATAATTTATTTATTCTACACGTTTAGTCCATGTCGTTTACTTAACACGTTCACTGCCACTTCGACTGGGGATACTGGCCGCTATAGCCAAGCGTGGCTCCGATCGGAGTCGGCGGCTCCTACAGTCAAATTTTTATCTTTACTGTATATTCAACAAACTGTTTTGTCACTTATTATCTCATTCAGACAAATAAGCACAATTTAGAAATTAAACTATGTCTAAAGTTGTCTATTTAAAGTCACTAATTTACATAAGGGTGGCTTTAATAACTTTAATTTTACTCTACATTAAAAAAAAGGTTAACAAAATTTTTCAAAGAAACACGTGGAAAATGTTACCGTACTATATGCCCACTCAAAGTAAACTGGTTCTAACTGGGTGCCGGGTTGAAAATGACTCAATTGGGAATATAATATTTGCCTGGCTCCGATCGGAGTACCCGGCATATGGCCCGTGTATCTGAGCGGCTCCGATCGGAGCTGGTGGCAGTCAACGTGTTAAAGCCTTACGGACGGTTTTATAATAAACCACTTAAAGTGCTGACTATACACAGACGGCTTCTACAACTAAAAATAAAGAAATAAGTTCCTGATAAATAAGAGGCTGAAAGTACTTCCTTTTGGAGATACAGGGTGTCCAAAAAATAAGTTTCTTTTTTAAATATCTGGAAAACGATTTAAGATATTAAATTGAGCTTTGGTATGCACTATACTGGCATGAAAAGACTCTCTCGATCCAAGTAGTTTTGACAATTCCAGCAGTGGCGTGCTTGACAGCAAAAAGATAAATAATTCTGACGAAAAAAATAGTAGGCCACTGCTTTTTTTCAAAATAGGTATTTGTTTCTTAATCAGCAACCAATTCCAAAAAGAAAAGGCCTCTTGAGTTTTTCTGGTAGGACAAACCGTTTACGAGTAATAATCGAAAATCAAACTTAAGAGGCCTGTCACGCACGCCACTGCTGGAATTGTCAAACTTAGTTGGATCGAAAAAGAGTCTCTTCATGCCAGTATAGTGCATCCCAAAGCTCAATGTAATATCTTAAATCGTTTTCGAGATATTTGAAAAAGAAACTTATCTCTTGGAACTGCCAGGGTGGCGCAGTGGTAAGAGCGTCAGGCTAGCGTTGCGCTAGTCCCCGGTTCGAATCTCGCTGGGTGCAAGATTTCCCGGAGTTCGGTATCGAGCCCTGGTGACCATTCGTCGTTGGGCACCGAATTAACGACGCTCTCCTCCAAAATACCGACCAACGAGGTAGAGTAATAACAAGGTTCTATACGTACACACACATACACTATACACATGGTGCTGTATGTAGGCAAAAAACGGCGCACTAATCACGTGACTCGCATGCGGGCCGGATTGTGCATTTCACGCGTAAGACCACATACGCTAACGCATCAGCCTCAACACCGAAAGGTATAAGAGGTTAATGATTACATTACACTTCTCTCTTGGACAGCCTGTATCTCGAAAAGGAAGTACTTTCGGACCCTTATTTATAGGAGCTTTTTTCTTATTTTTAGTCGTGTATAGTTAGCCCACCATTTTTGTTACACCCTGTATAACGCGCAGTCGAATGTTTTCTACCAATGCACGTGTTGCGGTTGAATTCGCCGCGCTCGTACGCCGAAACTATTCGTCTGACAAAAAAATTAATAAAACGTGAATTATTGGAAATTTTCTGTAGAACAATTTTGTATATCACTATTTTTGTCGAAAAATCAAACGGTAAGGAGATATTTTCGAAAAACCGGTTTTTGGTGTCATTTTACCCAAAATTTAGAGCACCTCAAAATCTATAAGACTACCAATTTTCAAAACTTCCGCTAAACTTTCCAAGCAAACCCCTTTCTGAGCACCACATGACTGGACTATATTGCAGTGTTGCCAGATGGGTAACAAAATATTTCCCCTTTAAAATTCCCACAACTTTATAAAAAATTCCTGCCTTTTACCATAAAAATATCTTGGTTGTATATCATAGTATCTTACATTGTAATAAAACAGCAACTTTGAATAAAAAGTAAATAGAAAACGTTTATTATAAAGTTTATAATATAATAGACATTAATATTAACGATACATGCTAAGACCTAAGGTATTATTTAAATTAAACAATAGTGCGAAATTAATTGAAAATATTAGAGGTGAATAAGGACAAATGTGAAGTGGGTGTAAAAGATGTACAATTAATATTATTTGAAGCAGCAAACGATTTTATCAGAATTTACCATTTCATCGCTTAACGGATTGCGCTTCTTCGTCTTTACATCACTAATTATGGAAAAAATCCTTTCTGCTTCTGCATTTGAATGCGGAAGCGACAAAACAATAACCGCAAGTTGATGGATATTTGAAAATTTAATTTTATCTGTAAAGTCTTTATATTCTGATATCACAAAATATTAAAACAAATATTTTACATTTTTATGGGCGTTATGTACGCACGCATAGTGTCCAAATTTAAAGTGCATAGCTAGTCCCACCCACGCTCTAAATATTCATAACAATCATAACTAGCTTATTTGCTTAATTATGAAAATACATACATTTAGGTTATCGAAATAGCAACCGTTTAAAAAAAATTGACCACAAAGTAATTTTAAATAATGCTGTTTTTGTTCATAAAAATCCTGAATTTCAGCAAAAAATCCCTTTTTCCCACCGAAGCCACATTGACAACGGAAAATATGCCCCCAGTTCCCCAGTAGCTGCATTTGAAAGCAGTAAAGACAGAATATTAAAAGCTAACATTGATTAAAAGAAGAGCATAAGAACAATTATTGTTTTGATAATTTTAGAATATAAAAATCGGAATGCTTGCGTTTTTAAAGCGAAGTATTACGAGTAGCGGAACTTTTCCCGTTTTTATAGAAAATTTCCCTTTCATATAAAAAATTCCCTGGTTTGAGGGAAATTTCCCTGCATCTGGCAACACTGAACTGAAGACTCCAATGCTGAATTTACAATTTGCACAAAGCGGTGCTTCCCCAAGAAACATCGGTCGCTGTGTGAATCTCCTGTATTTTTGCGATTTCAGTAAATGTTTGATTAGTTACAGGCTTACAGCCTTATATAATAAAGACCTTTTGCAGAAAAACGCTTAAAGTGTAACGCGAAAACTATTTTTTATATAACATAAAATGCAGGTATAAATAAAAAAACCGGTGATTGATAGTGTAATTTAATATAAGCAATTTTAAGGCTAAAAGAGCATTTGACAGTGAATTTGACCGAGGCACAACCGTAATCGTGAATATAAAATGGGAAATGTTTAAAATTTGAATACTGAAACCATTTGATCTTGTTTAATTAACCTGTTATTAGTTATAACTTTCAAGGTCTCTTTAATGAACACAATTTGATACCACCAGATAAGGTGTATTTTATTTCATATATTTAATTTTCTTTTATCTAATTTTAGGGCAAAGAAGTAGCATGTAATATAACTCGTTTGGCTCCTGGCACCGTAATTTTCGAAGATCTTAAACCAGAAACTTTAAAGGGTCAAGTATTGAAACCACTCGATCGTGGTCCGAATGCTCGGCATCAAACAGATGCCTTACCTGGTCGTATTAGATATCGGGCACCAGATCATTCTGAAGTAGAAATAGCGTTTGGTGATAAAGATCAGAAAGGTGACTTTACTCTTCGTCACGGAGATTGGGTGCAATTTCAAATTGCCACCGATAGACGTGACCAATTGAATCGTGCCACACATATTTCGCTTTTGGACGAAAGCTTTGTTGTTTCCGGTGAACGTAGGGAAC
Source organism: Melanotus villosus (assembly GCA_963082815.1). Classification (NCBI taxonomy): domain Eukaryota; kingdom Metazoa; phylum Arthropoda; class Insecta; order Coleoptera; family Elateridae; genus Melanotus; species Melanotus villosus. The sequence goes on along the minus strand of OY720423.1, from coordinate 9,210,501 downwards.
AAGGTGTCGTAGCCTCTGTAAAAGATGGTTTTGGATTTTTACGGTGCGTAGAACGCGAACCAAGATTATTTTTTCATTTTAACGAGGTGTTGGACGTCGATCAAGAAATTAAAGTAGGCGACGAATTTGAGTTCACTGTTGTACAGGATCAGACAAGTACATACTCAAATAATCGTCAAAGCGCTATAAGAATGAAACGTGTACCGGCAGCTACCGTACTGTTTGAAACTACAGTTGAAAACGATGTATCCGGAATTATTTCTAAAGAAATCTCACCACATAACTGGTCTACTAATAGAAGTCCTACCAAAAACCAAAATAGCCAAAACGGTAACGGAGATCATACCCTGGAATCTGGTTTGATTACTTATCAAGTTGATGGCGTAAAGAAAACTGTACCTTTTTATTCCAAAGACTGTGACTCGAAACAATTTCCCAGATTTGGCGATAAGGTAGTTTTATTTAACGAATTTGTTGTTTATTTTACGTGTTAATGTTTTTATTGTGCAGGTACAATTTAACATAAATCAAATCAAGCGTAACAAAGAATTTGTAGCCATTGAAGTTCAAGTAGTTCAACCTGCTGCTCAAACTAATGGAATTTCTAAACCTAGCAGCAACCGTTCTGTTTTACAAACACACCAAGGATTTATTGCCGCTCTTAAAGATGGCTTTGGATTTATAGAGACTATCCAGCATGATAAGGAAGTCTTCTTTCATTTCAGGTTTGTTTATTAATAAATTACAAACAAGTTATTTAAAACAATTCAGCAGAAAATGATATTAAATGTCCAACTTTTCTACGTATCTAGTAGTCTAACACTAGTTGCTGTTGGATAGAGTAAAGATGTTAATAATTATTTATGCAACCACCCTAAAAAATGCGCAACACACTAAAAACCGGTTTTACAATCTTCTGACAAAGTTAACTTTCAGATATTTACTGTGCAAAATATCCCTAGAAAGCTTTAAAACCAACCTAATCCCTCATAACATGAATGCCAATCATGTCTTAAATTAACTAAATTAAAACTTTAATTTCAGTAATTTCGATGGTGACGCAAATACATTAGAACTTGGTCAGGAAGTAGAGTACAATTTAGGTGGTCGTGAAAAATCAGGAAGTTGTTCTTCTGCTGAAAATGTACGAATTATATCCAAAGGTAGTATTGAGTTACCTATGGTTACCGGTGAAGTACTCGATGGTGCCGTAGCAAGGCCTCTGAGATCTGTAAATCCCGATCAGACTGAATACTCAGGCGTTGTGAAAGTTATCGGTGACCACACAGAAGAAAAGGCTAAAGAATACGAATTTGGAATCATGGGACTGGGGAATAAAAGGGAACTTCTACAGGTTGGTGATCCTGTACAATTCCAAGTAGATTCATCCGGTAGAGCTGCCAATATTATCGCTGTAAGGAAGAAACTAAGAGCCACCGTCGACGCAATTAAAGGACAATTTGGTTTTCTGGCGTATGAGGTAGAAGAAGGGAAAAAATTGTTTTTCCATATGTCAGAAGTCAAAGATAATGTGAATCTTCAAGTTGGCGATCAAGTAGAGTTTGTATTGGTAACAAATCAACGAAATGGTAAATCTTCAGCCTGTAATGTTGTTAAAGTCGGGTATGTATTTTGTTTAAATTGTTCTTATTTTACTGCTAGGATAAGTATTCACATTTACATCATAAATAGCATGCTAGACAACCGAAGTATACCGATACTTTTACCTTTACATTATAAATTCTTGTGACAGTAGTCTATGTAGGACAGTTCTTCACTGTGTGCATTCATGTGCTGATGATTCAGTGAGTCTTTATTTGATCTAAATAACGTAAAGGTGATCGGCCTCTCGACTGTACCCTGGACAATATGTCTTTCTAAAGCATCATTACCCCTTCTCATAATGTGGCCGAAGTATTTTAATATAGACCAGTTTATAGATCTACTTAGTCTTTCTTTGATGTTAAGTTCGATGAAAATTAATTGATTTGTAAGTCTCTCCATCCACGATACTATGGCAGTACATTTCAAAAGGCAGCGATACCCCATGTGAGGCATATGTTATAAGAGGGAAGGCTAAAGATCGTATGAGTTGTATTTTAGTAGACTTTGAGATTCCCCGATCTTTCCATATGCACATCAGTTTGGCGAGCATAATTCTGCATTGAACTACTTACTACAAGTGAGAATTAAAAACAGATTATCAAAACCATTTGTTACTACGAAGAGGTGTATTGAGTCTGCTTCTCTTTATTTGTCTTATGGATGATATCATACACGAGTGTAAAGCAAAAATGAAAATATTTCAAGTAGGCTATACAAATCTCCATAGCGTTTATATGGCAATTGTGTACTTTCGCTGACGATTTAATGTTAGGTGCGAAGTCTCAAGCTAAATTGCAACAAAATTTAACTGTATGGAATCAAATAATAACAAAGTACAACTGAAAATGCCGATAAAACGAAGTTCATGGTAGTGGCAAATAACAAGGTAGATGGTCAGTTACTTCTGAATGATGAGCATCTAGAGCAAGTCAATAATTATAAATACTTGGGGTCCATTTTAAATTGTCGGGTAATGTTGGAAGATGAATTAAATAATTGTATAGGAGTGGTCGCAAGATTATTTCAAGCACTTCGTCTAAAATTTTTAAATAAAAAAGAAATTCAATGCAAACAAGCGACGGTTTACAAAACTATCTACGTACCAACTTTACTATATGGTGCAGAAAATTGGTTGTTAAATCAGAGACAGACAGCCAAATGAAATTTTTACGAAAAATATTGGATATTAGAAGAGTAGACAGAGTCAAAAATTAACATATCAGAGAAATCCTCCACGTAAAAGCACTAAATGACATCATAGAAGAGAGAAAATTAAGCATTTAATAAGGATGACAGAAGATACACAAGTTAAAAAGATTTGGAAAGCAAAACCGGTAGGGAAAAATAAAAGAAGCAGACCTAGAGAAAACTGGAACGACAGCATAATACAAATCCTACCTGAAAGGGGTACAAACTGGGCCGAAGCGGAGAAACTAGCTGCACACCGACGATTATGGCGCAACTTTATGAAAGCAGAATTTTAAAAAACAAATAACAAACCTTGACACTTGCGGGTAAAAGAGGACTGATTATGATGATGATGGTACATGCATTTGTCTATGATGAACGGTTAATAACGAAGTTTATCCAGGGCACTTCGGTGGACTATATTGTTTCGTTAAAAACTGCAAGACTCGCATATATGTGGATGCATTTATTCTTTTAGATATTTGGCATCCGTAAGCCTGAATTTAATTCTAGCATAGAGTATATTTGCTTATTTGTGTAATTTTACGTCACATTTTTTAATAACAGAAGCCATGATTTACGGTCATGCATGAAAATTAAAAATCTATAATATTATGAATGGATCACTATTTAAAATAATTAAGGGAACCAATAACTGACCATTACAGATTTAGAATTAAAAATCATTAGGCTGTATGGTGATGTTATTAATATGGTGTTCCTACTCCCACTATTTTCCATATAAAACTTTTGCGCTGCATTGTTTGACAGTATCGCGTACTAGTTTAGGTATTTGCCGGCAGATGGCGGCATAAAATTTGATATTTTCATAATCATAACCCATTATAAAGTAACGTATTTTTATAAATTTTGCACTTTTTGCAGAAGATATTAAAAACACATAAATATAATGTTATAAACACTGCAGCTTTAAAAACAAATCGATTTTTTCTTTGAATTAAATATTTCTGCGCAAAAGGTTTGCTGCAATGCTGCAAACATAAGCATTTTCATAAATTATTATTCTCCCAAATGTTTTTCTGGGCATTTTCGAAAATCAAGTAAAAAGCACGGGCGAAACATAAATACTTTGTGCCGCCATTTCTTGGTGTCGAACATTCAACTGTCATTAGCGCCATCTTACAGCAATTGTTGAAACTAGTACGCGATCTTGCGTCGCCTGCGTTGATTCAAAACGGGGTTTATAAAGCCTGCCGAATAGGGCTGTTGGACAGTTAATCGACTAGTTCAAATTTTCTCCGTGGCGCTAGTTATTCTTTCACTGACAGCTGTATTTCTAATTTAAATTTGTTAATTTTTGGTTATTCGTATTTCTTCTAACTTCTTATTTATTTATAATACATACATGCATAATCCATTTCCTCTGCTACCACAATGCAGTGTCGAGACTTATTCACACTTGCTGGTGTGCAGTGGAGGATGTCCACCGCTGGAATTGAACCTGTGTTAGCCCGCTAGCTAGCAGGCACTTGCCTGACTGAGCTACCCAGACTGCCCCCATTTGTTTGTAATACGAAAATAAAAACTTCACACAGAAATAAGAAGGGTATATTAAAGATAGGACAAAATTCTTTTTGCTGATTCGATTCACTCCATTCGTTCATCTCAACTGATTCATTCGTTTTGCTTAGACCAACAAGTTTAGCAAAGATCGAACCGAGGTAATGCTAGATGTGCCGGCATGTATCGGATGTTCAATATTCGGTGATTCTGTAAGCATTGTCTGTTCACTTGTCAGCTTACATTTCCACTCTGTTGTTGTGTAATCCTTTTGTACTTCTGTTTCTGTTTGTGTATTATTTATATAATTAATTTAATACCTACATATAAGGTTGGTATAAAGTTAAGCCCTACACTTTTACATAAGAATTTACAGGACTTAAATATGGACTGTGCAAAATTGTTGTTACTTTAACAAATAATCGAAGTCAAGATAAGAGTTGCATTTGTTTATTGATGTCTTTTTTGCCATCTTACATTAAATTTTGTTTTTATTTCGAGGACTACCTAAACATATTGTCACATTTTACATCTGATAAGCGGAGCAATTTTATTTCAAAACGTTAAAGACTCGAAACGCGAGAAAGTTGAACGATTCATTTCTGAATCGATTCACAAATTCTTCTCATACAAAACTATCAAGCATTGCTCGGCACCACCGAATCGAGTGAATCGATACACTTCAAGGTATGGGATACTCGTTCGGACCCGCAAAATAGATGGAAGCATTTTACAACTTATGAGGGTTAAATACAACTATCGTAAATCATTCCTACTAGGCCAGACTCGAAACATTTTACAGTTGTTGCAAAATAGAAGAATTGATTTAAATGTTATTTCAAATATTTTGGGGGCCAGTGTTTAGCCGTCCCTGGTCTCTACTTCTAACTTGCCTGTTGTTATCATCATCATCGAGCCTTCCCAATCCATCGGATTATGGGCTCTTCTCCCCACTAGTTAGACGAAGATGCTGAGGTGGATCATTCCTCGACTGTTCCCATTATAAGCTCTTGTGTGTCCCGGCTTTTCTAACTACTTCCTTCCATTGGTTTCTGTTTTGACATGCATTCTTCCAATTTTCTATTTTCGTCTTTCTCGATGTCGTCCCATCATCTTATTCTTGGCCTACCTCTCCCTCTTGTGTTGTAATAGCTTAAAAAGTCAAGTAGAAATTGCGCACGCAACAGAACAGACTTGATTCAGTGTACCGATTCGTTCGCAACTAGATAGATTTTAGCAGATATCGTACGTAGGTTGCTAGTAGTATAAGTAATAATTTAAATCAAATTATAGTATTACGGATGTGTATTTATATAATATTTTTTTAACGCAGTGATGGACAAGCCCGACCCGAACGTCTGATAAGTCGATTACGAACCATCTCATTGGACGACACTGGACCGAAGTTAACAGTAGTTCGACAGCCGAAAGGGCCCGACGGATCGAAAGGTTTCATGTTGAACGTCCGAAGTATCCGTTTGCCTGGCTCTGTAGCCGAGTAACTTTGTAGTCATTGGTTTAACGCCATAAGCACTTGTATTAGTGCTTCAGTCATTTCTTCAGTACATCAGTAGTGGATTAATTTACTACTCTGTCTTAGCAGTGAAGTTGGCAAAATACTGTATTTTATAAGTCTATTGTATATGATTGAACAATTGATTAAAAAAAAAATTGCTAAAATCATTTAAGAAACAAGAAATAAACTAAACTAGGGCAAGGAATTTTTTGGAATGTACACACCAATACTAGTAGTAGCTAATGTTTATACATGTTGAATTTGAAAAAAGCCATTCGCAGTCTTACTGTGCTTGAAACACTGCTTCGAAACCAAAAAATGATAATCCATTGACAAATATGAAATACAATGAATTTATTGTTACGTACATCATTAAGGAGTTAGAATATAAACTAGAAAGACTGCATCGATAAGTAAACTGTACATTATAAGATTTTTTAAATTTTGTTTAGAAACAATTTAAGTGTAATGTTAGTTTGCTGTCTGTGCAGTACCCGCAGCAACTGGTCTAAATGGCCCTGTGATTTGTCATTTCTCTTTCTGTGATAATAACAATCTTCTATTAAAACAGTCCTAACCCCTTAAACCCCGCTGCTCTTTGTACAAATTTCTTTTATTTTTATCGATTATTTTAAGATAATTGGATTTATTTTATAATTTATTACTTACACGTTCGGTAACTCTCAATCGCGGATGTACTGTGTCGTCTGCGTTAGCTGGTGTGGGTACTGTAAGATGCAGTTTTCAATAGCAGTTAAAATATCGATGTGGATTATCTTTATACTTGTAAAATTGTTTTAATTTGAAGGAAAATAAACATATAAGTCAATAATAACATACACTTTATTATCTATTACTAAAAATATGCGTTTTCTTTTTGAACACTCGATCGGTGGATGTTTGTTTCCCTTAAATAATTATACACTCGTACGGAAATACCTTATCTCCTATCCCTCCCGCCCCAGGAATTGGACACGCTGTAACAGAAAATTTCCAGTCAGTATCTAAAATTGGAAATAGTTTTATTCTACTACTGGTAACATCAAGGTTAAAGGTTATCAGCCAATAAAAATAGATAGCCTTACCACGGTTGCAACGCGCGCCAAAATAACCCGTTCCTTCGCATCGGCACCTAAAGCCTGGTTGTTGAGAAATTTGTAAACAGCTGCCACCATGAAGGCAAGGGTTTGGAAAACAGATATCGTTGCGTCTTCCTAAAAAAAGTATCAAACCAAGGACTTAGAGGTTAAGGTTTATTGTTTGTTTTGAAAACCTTTTAAAGCATTTTGACACTCTTGCAACGTCTCATATCTATATTCGGAAATACATCCAACACCACAAGAACACGCTCTATTTTGAATACGACAACCTTGACGGGTCTGATCCATATCACAACTGTTCACCAGTTGCAGCAGTCCTGTATAGAATATTTACTTATTAAAAATTAGAAACCTAACGTCAACATGTTAATTATTACGCAGGTATAAAGACAAATCTTCAAGAAGACACTTATTTGCTAAAGTTTTGTTTCTTAAGTATATAAACTTTCTTAATACCAAAAAATAATAACTTAATCTGGGGTTTTCAATCTGAAAGAAAAAATAGGTAACTGGTTTTAAAGAAAATGTGAACGAAATTTGCTTAATTGTCTTTAATTTTGTGAACGCGTTTTCCAAAAAAATAACGCACTTACCTAAAGTTACTACAAAGATAATTTTCCAAAACATAATCTGTGTTTTGTTACACACTCAACACTTTCGTCTAAGAACTAAACATCCACATACAAACGCGCGTGTACAGTAAGCCTGTGGATGCAGCGTCTGTCTTGTTGATAACAGAGTCGTTGCCCTCACTTCCTACTCCTTATGGTGATAAGAGCGCGGTCCCTTAGAACGTAAGCGATATTTGAGTATCAAAAAGTAAATTAAACACGAACGGTTTCAAAATACGCTTTATTTACGAGCTTAAGAAAAAAAGAGTACAAAGAACGGAAGTAAATAAATATCCACCTAAAGTATAACAAAAATTAAAGTCGGAAATGCGATCTGTAGTAGGTTCTTCCGCTTGGAATTGCACCTTGCAATCGCATCCGTCGCACTGCTTCCCGCAGGTGTTTCGGTTGAACAGGGCCCGTTTCATTGTGTTCTTCGCTCACATCTAAAGCTAAACAAACACGAGCGATATTATAAATACGTAATATAAAGCAGTAACTTACCTTCTTCTACTACTTCGCCGACAAATACTTTAGCAATACCAGCCATTGCAATAACGACGTTCTGAGAAACCGAACATCCGGTGATCGTTTGCATCAAACGTTTTATGGCGGCTTTTGGAAAGGCAGAACGTCTGTACATTTCATAGCGGTCCAGCTGTTCTTCCGTAAAGTTTGAAACGAGTACCCTAAATACAATCAAATATTAATATTTTTAAAAAAGGGTTAGAGGATTGGCAAAAGCGCCTTGTAAACTTTTGCTTTTTTCCCTAAATTTGTTAGTAGAATTTTACGTAACTCAAGACTCAAGGTACACTACCGCTCATAAGTATCGAGGCCCCCATGTTACTATGAATAAATTACCGTTATCCTTAATTATTTAACCTATTAATTTGCTTGAATAGTGTTTTGTAGTATATTACCCACTATGAAGGAGGTCCTGGTAATATAAGAAATATTGGGTTGGCAAATAAGTTCGTTCGGTTTTTATAGTAAAATAAAACACATTTATTTTGACACAAAATTAATTTTAATCAATTACGTATTCATCTTTCCACTAGCTGCATTATCCTGCGTTTATAAAAGGTCGTGGGCTTAGCTGTAAAAAACCAATTCAGGTGCTTTTTGATGGCCTGTTCATTATTGAAGGTTTTCCCATTCATAGAGTTCTGCAACAAACGGAATTGATGGTAATTGTAAGTTGTAAGGGGCCAACTCTGATGAATACGTATTGTGAAAAAATATTGGGAAGATGAAGAAGACGACGTTTAACGGCACCCGAAATCCCAGCCCAAGTCAACGACAATCCATAAGAGTCATCAGTTATGCCCGTACTTATAGACGAAACTCAATCTCGTACTTGAAGACTGTACAGCCGAGAATGCATAAATGTCAAACGGCAAAGCACGTCTCAAGGTAGGGTGTGACCAACCTTGAGTAATGCTCAAGTATAAGATCGAGCGAAGTATCGACTATAAGTATGGGCATTAGTGCTTCGACTAATAAATAAAAGGCTTGAATGTGTAAAAGAACATAAACTTTGGACAATAGATGATTGGAAGAATATTCTGTGGAGCGACGAATCCAAATTCGAAGTCTTCGGTTCAAAAAGAGCTAGAAAACGGACGTTGGACCAGTGCGTAATTCCCATGGTTAAACATGGTGGTGGGTCAGTAGATATGGGGTTGTTTTGCGGCCACTGCTTTAAGAGACATCGCTAGAATGGAAGGAAGGCTACAGGAAGATATTGGATCAACATGTTATGATTTTTGGAACAAGAATTGTTGGTGAAGGATTCGTTTTCAAACAGGACAACGATCCTAAACATACGTCAAAACCATGTATGGACATCCTAAATCAAAAGCAGGCAGAAGGAAAGTTTAAAATTATGGTTTGGCCTCAGCAATCCCCGGATATTAATCCCACCGAACTCCTATGTATTAATATCACAAGACTTTTGGGGAAACCTGCAGGAACAGTGGAGAAAAATTACGCCAGAAACTTTGGAAAAACTGCTTAACAGAATGCCGCGAATATGTTTTTGTTTTTAAGAACAAATGAATATTAAGTAAATGTGTTGTTGGTGTTGTCATGTAGGAATCCTCATCCAGCGATGGCCCTGGGAATTTATTGTGGTAGCGGAGTTGAAGTCTTCATCCATTTAGGTCTGTGGGCCATTGTTTCTTGAGTCTTCTTGTTGGCAATGGATCTACTAGTTGCTCAATGTAGTTATTTTCATGTCCATGTATTTCATCTTGCACAAATGGTACATTGCGATCCTTATCTATAGTTCGATTGTTGACGAACCAGAGAGGCTGCAGTGCAAAACTTTTTTCCTCGGGGCTCTGGGCTACTTGGTTAACGATTCGATGGGTTTGTTGAACCGTAGAGTGACCTTCATGAAAACAAATTGGTGGTTAGGTATTAGAGTAGTCAAGTCGATTTCTTCTTTAAGTCTTCTTAATAGGAGTTTTTCAAACAGTGTACCTAGTAGAGGTAACAAGCTAATCGGTCGATATGAGCTTCGTAGATGTGCTGGCGTTCCCGAGTTTGGTACCGTGATAACCTGTGCATGTTTCCATAGTAAGGGAAAGTATGACAAACTTAGCATCCGATTGTATATACAGGGTTATAAATGATTGTAGTCGAAGTAGGCCGAAAATCTAAATGTAAAATTTCTTGTTTTTGCTTCACACAAATAATGGTTCAAATTATATTGGATATGCACTGTTATTTTTTTTGCGAAAAACTCGACAACATATAATAGAGAAAATATATGTATTTTGGCAGCCATAGTGAGTCAAAAGGCATTGCAGAAGGATTTTTTAAATGGAATATTGTTACACAGTTAACTTAAATACAGGCTACTCCACGGGACAGACGAACACAGAAGAAAAACAAACGATGCACATCACATATCACAATAAAGAAAATTCGAAATTGTAGAAATTTTCTAATTTATTTGTATTTTTTATGTGGTATAAGTATAAACAGCATGAATGAAATTTGGATCTCTTAATAATTAATTGGTTTAATGTCAACTACCAAGTTAATTTAGGAGATTATATTATTTATCTCGAGTTACAAAAACTGTTCATAATATTTTCAATTTTTTATCCCAATTTTTTTACGAACACCACACTGATAGCAGCAAGACGTATTTATATTAAAATTTATTATTATATTGTTGGTAACTATTAAAAAAAGACCTTATTGCAGGTACTTATTAATTATTATAATTAACTCTGATTTATACTAAAAACACTCTTTCGCAATTTTTATATATATTTTTTATTTACATTAATATAATATAGTTTTAAATCATCGACAGATTAACTAACACTTTCTAAATGAAATTTATAAATACGTTGTTGTTTGGAATAAGAAATTTATGTATTTTTGCTTCTATTTTTAAACACAGAAGCGATAATACTTATTCAATTATTTATTTCTGTTTCATTGTGTATTAGGTTTCAACAAATATCAGAATGGGTGTTGGTCATTGTAGGAAATACTTAATTTGCTGACCAACTATTAGAATTGGAGGCCAAGCCCTTTTTGCCAAAGTTACAACCCGCTCCACCCCCCTTTACTCTAGAGTGATTTCGGAAAAAGCTTGCAGGCCAAGGCCTTTTCGTGGTGCCACCAAATTTGCTCTAAACTTGGCTCCTTCTACGGCGGTTCAGTTCTACCGAAATCAACTGGGCAGCTCATAGTGTAACCCTCAACTAGGGTCTAACTTCTAACACAACTCAAGATATTGAGATTTCCACCTCTCTTATGTTGGAGGCAATCAACACCTCATATGGGAATAGCTGCCCTCGAATAAAAGAGACGCACAGACTTCTTAACAGAACCCTACATTCTCGTAAACCGGAGGACTGGGATCTTTTCAAGAGATCCCAGCGCCTTTACAAGGGCCGCATTTGCAGTCACAAGAAAGATGGTTGGAGGAACTTCTGTTTCAGGATTGAGTCCCTCTCTGAAGCAACTCGCCTTACTAAAATTCTTGATAAGGACAGCTAGTCGCGGTTGAAGTTTCTGAGACTTCCAGACGGTAGCATTACTTTCTATCATAAAGAATACTTGGAGGTTTTAGATGGCACTAGAACACCAGTTGCCCTTCACCACCACAACGGTCACTTGCAGTTGCAGATATTTTACAGTAGATTGGAAAGATGTCACTCTCGGTCAGCTTAGTTGGGCTATAGCCTCATGTAACATATGTAAGAACCCGAGGACCGACGATGTTTTCTTTGTCCTTCTTCCGGAAAGGCTGGGGATCATTGGGTGCATCCTTCGTTATCTACTTTGGGCCTACATGGTATCGGCTATATCGCCGTCATCTTTATTCCCGGTGCTGGATGTACATACAATGCACGATACTACCAAAGACTTCAGACCTATTAGTCGGACTTCTTTCCTTCTTAAAACGTTAGAAAATTTGGTTGAGACATACATCAAAGATAACGTCCTTATCGCCAATCTCTTGCACCCGCATTAACACGCCTATTAAGTACGCAAATTCGTGGAGAGGCGCTTCAACCTATCATTTTCAAGATCAAACAAGAGTATAAGGTACTGGCCGCTGGTGCCTTCCCTGATATTGAAAGAACATTTGATAACACATTTTTCGCCTTCATCTGTTGAGTTTACACCAATCTTGGCATCTATACCACCATCATCTGACTGAACGGGAAATTCTAGCGTTGCTCGTAAGTGTCGCACTGAGAACCTTGCTGAAACTAGGCTGCTCTCAGGGTGGTGATTTATCATCTCTGTTGTGGTGACTTATCTTCGATGAGCTTCTTGTGGAACTGGAAGCCGCTGGTTATTACGCGCAGGGTTGCACAACTGATCTTATGCCAGAAAAATTTCCTAGCAAGGTTAGCAAATTGCTGCAAGATGCACTAGCACTATGTATTGTGCACGGGTAGTGCTCAACAAAACAAAAATTAATGACGTGGTGATCAGTAATAGATACTCGGACGATACCCTGGTAATAGCCGAAAATTAAGAACAACTCCAAGTTTTAATGGAAGTGTTAGCAAACGAAAGCTAAAACATGGAACGATCCGTCAACACAAATAAAACCAAAACCCTTGTGTTCAGCCGAAATCCTGACAAACCAGTAGCCCTTATCAATTTGTTTGGCAAACCCATAGACAATGTTAGTAATTATATTTATTTGGGTAGGAATAGAAACGGCCAATTAGACCACTCCAAAGAAGTAAAAAGGCGTATTGAAATAGAAGACTAAGAACTTTAAAATGTTATATTTGGTCCCCGTTGCTGTACGGATGTGAAACTTGGGACGCTTAAAAAGGATGACATAACGAAATTAAATTCCTTCGAGATGTGGGCCTACAGAAGGATGTTACGTATAGGTTGGGTACAAAGAGTGACGAATGAAACTGTGTTAAGGACATTAAACAAACACACAACTAGAACTTGCCAAAAAGAAGGAAAACATCATACCTGGGGCACTTAATGAGACACGAAACATAAGATATGGTGCAGTTAATTCTGGAAGGAAAAATCGACGGACGCAGGAGAATAGGAAGGAAGAAAAAATCAAAGGATTGGCGAACATAAACGGAAGTACCCTGATTCACACAGCACAAAATACAAAACAATTTGCTATAATAGTCGTCGAGCTTAACAGAGATGGTACCTAGGAGGAGGAGTGTTCAACTAAGGGTCTAACAGTTAATCCTGTCAAGCTCCAAATTGATAATATTCAACAGAAAAAAGATTGAAAGTCTATATGGAACCAATAATATTCGGGCCAGCTTTGCGACTTTCAGACACAGTAAAGTACCTGGGTATAACCCTAGATACCAAGCTTTCCCGGAATACAGAAATATCCAGACAAACAAAGAGCCCTATACCGTCGGGCCTGGGAGTACTATATCACCTGAAATGTAATCACCTATGGTGTGATGACCCGCAACTGCAAAGCTACACACACGGACAGTTCTTATCCAGTTCTAGAGGATAGCAAATTCTGTTATTGCGGGGGATGGTCGCACAACGCCTTCAGCGGCCTGGAAGTCCTTCTTGACCCAGCGCCCTTCGCATTGTGATTGAGTTGGAGGCACGAAAATCGACCGACATTTGAACGGGCAATGAGTACGTGCAGCGATATACTGTCGCCCGTTACGATGCGTTAATAATACACAGTGTGGCTAAAAAGTTTTAGGACTACTGTAATAGAAACGTTGTAAATGGTGCTATTTGTGTGCGACAAAGGCACAACCAGCAGTCCTAAGCCTTCTAAATAAGGTTGCCAAGTTGCATCAGCTTCCATCGAGTTCTCTCCACGCTGACAGCCGAACAAAAAGAGGAACGCGTGGCTGCTTGTCAGAAGTGTGTTGGTCCAAATTTGCCGATGGCGAAGAAAATGCGCTTCTACAAATCATGAGTGAATGTTGATGTCTTTTGTTTCTAGGGGAATCAAGATCACAAGGAATTCGTTCCTGAAGGACAAACAGTGAATGCAGCGTTCTATACGAGTGTAATGGAGCGGCTATTGAAGCGCATCACGCGTGTACGTCCAGATTTGTAAGCAAACAAAAATTGGTGATAACGCCCCGTCTCACAATGCAGTACCTACCTAGTAATTGGCAAATGTTTAGCAAAACAAAGTGTTACTGCACTACATCATCCCCCGTACTCTCCGGACTTGGCACCAGCGTATTACTTTTTGTTTCTAAAGCTGAAATTGAAGCTAAACGGTAAACTATTCGAGGATACCAAGACGATCCAAATTAACGTAACGATGGAACTACGAAGCATTCCAGCAGGGGATTCCTAGGACGCCCTGGAGCGGCTGGTGGAGTGCGTCAAGTGATGTTTAGCTTTACAAGGGTCATATACTCGTATAGAATAATTAGTAATAAAAAATGTTTTACTATACTTTCTGTTTTGTTTATGAGCCGAGTCCTAAAACTTTTAGCGACACTGTGTATAGGTATTTGCAATATCACTACAGAAAAGCCTTGGTTTGCAAGTTTTTTTCGAAATCGCTCAAGAGTAAAAAGGTGTTTTCTGGGGGTGGATCGATCGGATTGTAGCTTTGGTAACAATACGTTTGTTTATAAGGTGTTAATAGTATATTTTTAATATCAATGTGGTAGCACTGCAAAAAGGGCTTGGCCTGAAAGGATAATAGCTATTCAGCTAATTAGGTATTCCCGCCATTGTATGATTTTCTTAAAGTTACAGTTTTATGTTTGTTTATTTATTGAACGAAATCTCGGCTTACGGATTCCAAGTATCTCAAACGTAGTACGTGCCTAATAAATAAACGAAACAAATTCTGTCAACTAAAAACAAAAGTTTTTGACTAACTGTCATAGAAATGTCATTTTTAACGTCAAAATGACGTTCCTGGGAAGTGTGAAATACGGAAGACATCGAAATATCCAAAAAAAAGTCATGCATTTTAAGAACTGTTGTTAAATTATTATTATTATTAAACTGTTTAAATAGAATGAATTTAAAAAATGTAGACATTTTTTTATTGACGAATTGCTTGTATTTAGGTACGTAAAACCATGGAAAATTGGATACTGACAGTTTTTAATTTCACCAGAAAATTACTTTACTTTTTCTAAATTATTCAAAATTACTTTACAATTACTAAACTAAAATTTAGCCAATATAGCACTGCATACCATACGTTCAAATAGCGTGAATGAGTTATATACTAAACAACACAATATTCAGGTGTTCATCGAGATATTATGTTATACACAGACACACCTAATCTGAAATTTTCAAAGTATCACGTTTTAAACCCGATTTTTATCTAATTTAATTAATTACAGAATACTTACTGCATTTTTTCTCGTTCTTCTTCTTCCATCTCCCTTCTAGTTTTAATTTCTTTTTTATTTCTAAGCTCATTTAGTCTCTGTATGCTTTGTGAGGCTTCTGGCAGAATTATATCTGAAGCATCTATTTTTTCAGATTTGATTTTAGAGCTAAAATTTTCAGGCATTCTAGATTCGTACGATTTAGCCATGCCACCTTTTAAAATATTTTCTTCTATGGCTAAGGCTGCTTCTCTGGAATCGTCATCCTCATATCCACCATCGGAGTCCGAATTGGCACTATTCAAGTCATATTTTAATTGATCTAATACATTTGGGGTTGGTTCTTTGTTGAGAATGTTCTCCATTTTGAAACTCCCGCTAAATTCACACAGCGCCTCCTGCGATTGATTTACTATTATGGTCGTCTTTGTAATTTTTGCTTTGTCACAATTCACAAAAGTATTTAACTTATATTATTGTTGCTATAACTTTCCACTTTTTAGTTAACACTTAAAACAGGTGCTGAAGATTATACTCAAACACATAGGTAATAAAAATCGATAATACTAAAACAAAAAACACATATGTTATTGTATTGTACCGCTCTCTTACATCGAAATGTCAAACTGTATAGTTGAGTTCCGAATGGTTCCGCAAACGTCGCTGGTGTCCCCTTTCAGTCAATAAATCACGTTCCTACATTTGACAATACCGTTCTGTTTATTGTATGCAGAATCACTGAAAAGCCATGAAAATCGCGAATTTTTAAGCGAAAAATCATAACGGCGGTAGTGTTTCCGTGTTCCTAAAGTTAAAAAGTGTTTTAAAATCGAGAAAAAAAGTTGTAGAAAAAAACTAAACCTTGAGGTATACGTTTCTCGTTTAACTGTTTTAAAATTTGAATGAATAGTGACTTTCTCGAGATATCAGGAAAAAATGACTTTGCTGGGTGAATTCTGAATAAGATAATCCAGCACACCTTCGAGTTTGGTAAGTAAATATGAAATAATTTCGTAACACATTCCAGCGTGTTCACACAGTTGGTGGTCCTAAATTGTTCGTTTGCAGAACCAGCTGATTTACAGGGGATTGCTAAAATTAAATTACTAGCTTAGCAGTAGGTTATTATTACACAAATAGTGCGTGTATCTTAATTGTTAGTTGTACTAACGTAATTACTTAATATTGTGAATTCCAGTGACGTAGACGGAGGGTGTAGGATGATGATGGTACTTGGTACATAACATAAAAGCCGCCAGTTTAATGATCTTTTTTCGCTGTATTCCTTTCCATTATTAATATTAAAATAGTTCTTGTTTAATTTATGTAAACCTGGTTAAATTTTGATTCGGTGTTTCCCGTTATTTTGTGATGCAAGCTGTAAGAAATCGAGTTTCCCTATGCCACAATGTAGTTCAGCTAACACAAAAACAGATCATTATTGTGACCTCCATAACTGTTGTTCTAACGAACTTAACTTTTTTGCAGGTGCTCGTGGGTGCTAGGAGGACCTGCAGTTATTGAATGGGGCTTGTTGTGCCCCAATTATTTTGCACTGGCTCCCACTTCAACCACCACCATTACCCCGCTAAATACGGAAGGTAAGGATTTAATTAATTATTATCTAGCCTAAGTAAACATCAACATTTATTTTTGGATTTGCGTTGGTGAGCTTTGTTCTTTCTAAGGACTTATAAACAATTTATCATTTGTTGAAGGTTCAACAACCTGTCAATACTAAATTGTTATTTACTGTGGAAAATTTTTGATTCGAAAATAGTGAAAAACCCAACTTGCTTTTCTGCAGTTCATAAGAATATTACATTATTATAAGTATTAAAAGGATGTCATTAATGTAAGAGTTTAAATATAACCATTATTGCAAATGCATTTCTCAATCAACGACAAGATAATTCATAACAACAATTAATTATTGCTCTCTTTAAAATAATGAACCAAGATAGAGTGATTCAAAGTGGGTTAATTAAGAAAAGTTGAGTAGCAGTCGACAGCAACTCATTTTGCATTGTTACTTGCGTTATTACTGGATTGGTTATTATCATTACTATCGATCTGGACAAAATTAAATCTTTGGCCTATTTATTTACCGTTTTGGTTACGATATTTTAAGGGTTGCTACATATATTATTTTGATCACTGATGATTATGGTATTATTAACTTCGCCCTGAAAATGATCCCATTTAGAATCAAAGCTGCTTTACGAGCTCAAAAGTCAATTTTAGTGTAAATTCTGTAAATATTATGAAACTGGCAGGTTTGTCAGAAAAGTTAGGAGTTTTCTTTTTAAATAGTTCAACAAACATATCGTAAATAACGTAGTTGTTTAACCTAAGTATTCTATTTTTGCATAGAAGTTATAATTCATGTTGACACTTTCTTTAATATTTACAAGAAACCTTTTTCACAAAAACTACTTTTGTAACAAAGGTTTTTGAAGAGTCAACGCTAAAGACTGTAAACTAGTAAAAAAAATACCAACATATTCGTCATTCGAAATAAAAATGCAAGGTCTGAAATTCGATTAAAGAAATATTTACATAACAAGATAAACAAATAAAACGAACTCGCAGGAATTTAGAGAAAAATGTTTATTCTGTGTGTAATACTTTCATGAAAGTCGCTTATTCAAATGTTGGCATCTCAAAGTAATTCTTGTTCAAATTTGATTGTAATTGATTAAAACTTCGTTCGCGATTTTTGTGGCTCAAAGGGGTGGCTGTGGGAATTCACTTGTCAACTTCAAAGTATTTTAGATAATGTTTGTTCAAACTACTTTTTCAGTAGTGTAAATACCTTCTGGCTTGATCGATTTTGAAATATAAATAATCAAATGTATGTATCTGATGCTCCTGTTATTGCTATTTGATTTAACGATTAACTGTTTTGAAACGCAATAATGACATAAAATTTGTAATTGACAGCATTGCCAGTTAGTGTAAAAGTACTGTAAAGTTAGGCAACTTTTGACCAACTTTACCAACCTAATAAAACGAAATCATGGCTAACCTGGAACCAAAAAATTGTGTAAACCTATTATTTTACATGATACACCCCACGACTCTTTTATATTTTTTTAACAAAATTAAAATATTAAGGCAATATCTGGAAATAATCAAAGTTAGGGTGTTTTGAAACAAATGGAATGGAATTTTTTTATATTTAAAACAAGTTTTTCTTGGCTAGATTGCGTTTTTCAGTGCGACCTCAGTTTTGAAAATGATCACAACTGAATGCCTCAGTGTCAATGAAATAATTGTATTTTACAACAGAAGAAAAGGAGCAAAATACAGATTTTTTGTATAACTTCAAAAATCCTTCTGGACAGTGAGCTGTACAGAAAGTCAAATAACTCTTGGGGTATTGCAATCCACGTTGTTCTAATTGCAGAAGGAAGGTCGTCTACAGCACCCGTAAAAATATTCTTTGACAGCCAACCCGCAAAGGTTCTAGATAATGTTCAAATCTGGAGAAATACTAGGTCATTCTAGAACTTCAATGCCTTCCTCTTAAACCAGCTCTTTACAATCTTGACTGTATGAATTGCGGAGTGATCATGTTGAATATCCATGGCGTATCACCCATACTAATGTCAATTGTCGATTTTGTTTTCGCGAGTTGCCTGCCGTTTACTTGCCCCTTAAAATTTTTAAATGCGCGGCTCCTTTGGAATTGATGGCACCCCATGTCATAACACCGCCTGCTCGATTATGACACCTTGCTAAATACTTCTGTTCTTTCCTCAAATCCTGGAGATAGTGATGAAATCCCTCCGGACCATCTAAGCAAAATCGTTTTTTATTTGTAAAGATAACATATTTCTACTGGTCGGTTCAGTGAATATGGCTTCGAGCACAATTAAGCCATGCTTCCTTAAGACCTGCAGTTAGAAGTGTTTTTCTGTGGAGACGACGACGCTTCAAATATTTACAATTGTTTATTTATTATCCTTTGAGCAGTTCGTAGTCTTGTAGAAGTGCTCACGGCATCCTTAATATTCCTTGTCTTGTGACGAGTTGAATGCTTCACGTAGAATCATTCGTTTTTCTCGTTTCGTCGTAACTGAAGTTACACGTGTTTTATAATTTTGTCTATAATTTTCAATATTCTTCATGAAATTATTAATTACACAAGCACTACGGTGAATTTTTGGTGCAATATGCCTGTTGGGCTTGTGCCCGAAATTCGGACTCGTGCTTGAAAACGTTGCCTTTTGCAAACTTGTGTATGTGTTTTAATATACTACATTGAGGTTAATCAACTGGGGCGGAATGTATGCCGCTGTTTCATAAAGTGATGCATTTTTTTATTGAAATAACGTGTGGATTTTAGTATTTATATATTCTTCTTTCTTCTTCAACCATTTGTGATCCAACCATGGACCTATAGGCCTCTCCCAGTTGATGCCAACGGTCCGTGTCTTGTGCGGTTGGCTTCCAATGTAGTTCACCTATCCTTTTCAAATCTTCTTCCCAGCGCATTTGTGGCCATCTTCTTATTTGTTCTAACCAAGGCCTCCCAGTTTTGGATAGCAGTGTTCCATTTTTGTTTTGCTTTTGATCCATCTCTTTGTTTTCCTGTCTGTAAACCTTATTCCTAAAATGGATCTTTGCATCTTCATAATTTTGTCTAAGTTAGTTTTAGTAAGACTCCAAGTTTGACAGGCATGTGTTTATTTTACTGTCTGTAAGCCATATTCCTAACATGGCTCTTTCCATGGAACTCTGCATCTTCAGAATTATGTCTAAGTTAGCTTTAGTAAGAGTCCAAGTTTGACAGGCGTATATCAAAATAGGCGGGATACACTGATTGAACACTTTACTTGTTAGATATTGAACCATCTTGGGACTTTTAAATGTCTATTTTAATGTGCCAAATCCTGCCCGTTCTAGACATGTTCTTTTAGCAATTTCAGCTGACTGTTCTTTATTTAGTTTTAGGATTTGTCCTAGGTACACATATTCGTTGACTTTCTCTATAGCGGAGTCATCTATGTTCGTCATCTGAAGATTCATTGTCGATCCTATTTTTTTCTGATGTTTTTGCCAGTTGCCCCATCATAGTTTGCAATCCTTCAAATGTGGTACATAGTACTGTGTCATCTGCAAATCTAAGGTGGGTTAATTTGCTTCCGTTAATGTTTATTTCAAATTCTGTCCAATCTAAAGATTTGATACGTCTTCCATGGCTCTCCAATAGCTTTGGAGATATTATATCGCTCTGACGGACACCTGTCTTAATCGGTATGCTGTAGGTTTTTTGTTCAATTTGTATCATGATTGTGACATTTTTGTATATGTTATACATGAGATTCTTCCACTATCCACATTTCCACACTGTTGAATGCTTTTTCATAGCCTATAAAGGCGATAGTCATTCGCTTTTTCTATCAGTGTTCTCACCGTAAGGAGGTGGTCCACAGTATCCTTTCCTGTTCGACAGGTTAGGCATCCATCTGAAGACTGAAGTGTTAGTCGATTGTTGATATTTTTTATGAATAGTTTGTAGGCTTGGGACAATAAGGAAATGAGTCGGTAGTTCTTTATTTGATTTCTATTGCCCTTCTTATGTAGTAAGATAAGATAACAATTCCTTAATTCCAGTCCGTAGGAATGTATGCTTTGCGAAGGCACTAATATAGAATTGGGAGGGTGTCTGTTATGATATATTTTCCTTCCTTTAACATTTCTGCCACGATTCCGCCTGAACAAGCCGTTTTGTTGTTTTTTATGTCTCATATGGCTCGTTCTGTTTCGACGTTTTGTATGTCTGGAATTTCTTCTGAATTCACTTTCTCTGTGAAGCTTTTCTCGTATAGTGGCGTTTGGTGTTCGTTCAAAATTGTACAGGTTTTCCTAGTACTCTGTGACTGTCTTAGTTATTCATCATCAATGTAGGCCTCAGACACTTCATACCTCTATTTCTTTCGATAACCTTTTCAGTTATTGCTTCATTATATTTTCTCAAGTCTTCGTTAATTTTTTTCCTTATAGTTTTATTCAGCTCTCAGTTCTACATATTCAACTGATTTCTTTTTCACTTTACTTTGGAGTTCTCGTCTTTGGTGCATTAATTTCTTTGTCTCATCGCGTAATTTGTCTTCCTTTTGTTTGCTTTTCTTTGCTATTCCTATTCTTGCATCTAATACTTAGTTGCTTCTTTAGTCTGCTGTTAATTTTAATAATGTCCATTGTTGTTTGTTCTTGTTTGATATAACGGGTGTTCATAAACAGTCGTCATCCCAGTAGGTTTTGACTTCAGAAACGTATGTCTATTAAAATTGAGCAAAAATGCAAACATCATTATTTACAACAGCAAGTTTTATTAACTGTCAAACAATGTGTCAAAAGTAAACCAAACTGAACTGAGATTACAATAACTGTTGGAAATGGTGACCATTTTCTTGAATACACAAATTAACTCTTCGCTTCATGCTTTCAAATACATTTATTAGCATATCTGGTGTTATTTGGTCGCACTGGTGTTGAATGCTGTTTTTCAAATCCCCCAATGTGTGTACTGGGTTTCTAAACACATTGGGCCATATTCATAAACAGTATTTAAAGTTAGTAGGGGTTTAGTAGCTACTAAACCAATATAATTAATATATGTTGCTATAGCAATTAGTAACATCTAACTTTAAACACTGTTTATGAATATGGCTCATTATTTTTAATGTACGGAAACACGAAATAATCCAAAGGCGTAAGGTCGCAAGAACGTGGTGGGTAAA
Organism: Melanotus villosus; assembly: GCA_963082815.1. Taxonomy (NCBI): domain Eukaryota; kingdom Metazoa; phylum Arthropoda; class Insecta; order Coleoptera; family Elateridae; genus Melanotus; species Melanotus villosus. Next base: position 9,188,388 of record OY720423.1, on the reverse strand, counting down.
GGTCTTTACTTATTAAACGGTCATCGAAAAATTCTCGTAAATAATTTAAAGTAACATGTGCAACGTGCGGACGCGCAGAATCCTGTTGAAAATATCCGGTTTGCAACTCGTCATCGTGGAGTTGATTTATAAACGGTTCCAGCATTATGTTCCGATAGTTTTCAGCATTTATAGTCTCTTCAAAAAATATTGGGCCTATTATTCTTCTACGACTTACTGCTAACCACAACCCTATTTTAACAGGATGCATCGTTGCTTCTCTAAAGTAATGAGGGTTTTCGGTTCCCCACATACGCATATTTTGTGCATTAATGTAACCATTCAAGTGCACCCAGGCCTCGTCTGAAAAAAATGTCTTATCGAGTACATCATTGTTGTTCAAATTTTCATTAAACCACTGGCAGTACTGAACTCTTTTCACATAATCTGGACCTAACAGCTCCTGGTACATTTGTAATTTGTATGGATGCGAGTGAATATCCTTTTTTAAAACATTGTACAAAGTTGTTGTACGAATGTCTAGTTCTTGGGAAAGCCTTCGAACTGAAGATGTAGGTCGCTCTTCGATCGCGTTTCTAACCATATTGACAACATGTTCCGTGCGAAGTCTAGGTCTTCCACCTCCCCGTTGTTTATCAGTTGAAGCAGTTTCCCGAAAATTTGCAAGTGATCTGCTCAACTGCTTCCTAAACTGATTGTGGTTAAACACTACATTTGGAAACCTCAATCTGAATTCATTTTTAGAAGCTTCGATCGAGTATTGCCATTCTCCATTTTCCAGTACTCCATTGCGAAAATAACTTTCGAGCATAAATGCTTTCTGTTGCGGCGTAAACATGATTTCAAAACTGAACAAACCTAAACGCGCTATGACAGTACTCAATGACGTTTCATAAAACTAGTTGACGTTTTCCAAGCTTCATTGTGTTGCACGAATTAATCAAAGATATAAAATTTTGTTTTTAAAGGCAACTGGGATGACGACTGTTTGTGAACACACGTTAGCTTTTTTCTATAGTTTCTCTAAATTCATTAACTTTAATTCTGATTTTATACTGGTTTAGGCCAATGACCTGTTATTAACTCATAACTAGAGACCGGATTTTAGGTTGACATTTTTAGGTGATGAGTCATCCAAATAGGTAAATTTAGCCAAATCCATAAGCGTATTAAATATTTGTAAATAAGGTTGCCCACACCTGTACCGTTATGTTTCTTCAATAACAAATGATTGGTTTGGTGACTCAACGAAAGCTTGGCCACGCCTATTGTAAATATATTGCACCATAATGATTGGTGAACTTTGCCATCCTTTTTTAGGAAACACTACTATAATTTCTAGAGAGCGGCTATAGTAAACAAGTGTTTTAAAAGTGCTTCTTAAGTGTGCCGCTGTACCGAAATGATTTTACTAAATTTTTACTAGATCCGGTCTCTACTCATAACTATGATTTCTGTGAGCCCTCTTTACACGTATGCCGGGCAGAAGGCTAGGCTTACCCGTCGAAAGAGGTGAAGAAGATCGACCCGCAGTGTTGCGAGGTTGACAGTTATTAAAGGTGTTGGTATTATAACCGGGACAGCCGGCTTAACGTGCCCTCCGAAGCACGGAGAAGCGTACGACGCCCTTCTGAAATTCCAGCCGGTCTCGGGAATCGAACTCGAGATGCCTACGTGAGAAACCGAGGCCTTTTATACGTGGCTATCCGCTTCTCGATTTTCAAATTGGTTTTTCCCGTTGAGACAAGTTTTCGTTCGTAGCGTTCGGTGATCACTATCTATGCTGAATCGATTTGAGGTGGGCTATGACATCTCCGAAAATGCATCTTCTGGATACAAAATAGTATATTTCATTTTTGTCTCCCCATTATGTGATATCCAAGTCCACTTTATACTGTATTTTTACGAAAGAAAGTATTCACGGCATAAAGATTTTGTTGTTCTAAATATTGTAGTAGCCTTTTTCGTCTGTCATTCCTTGTGTCATAGCCATAATTGCCGAGCTTAATTTCGGATTGTTCTTGTTTTATAATGGGGGGGATTTCAGTGCCAAGCCAGGAAAGAAACAAGCATTTGGATATAGTAAGCCATAAATAACTTCTGAAAAACAAAAATGCATCTGAATTGTCTATGTAGAAAGAAGTCCACGATGTGACCGTTTCGAAAATTACTTAGTGAACATGCAATTTCGGAAATACATTTAGGTCATGTTTATTAGCAAAAAAAAAATAAATGAGACGTTTATTTTCTTTTAAAGATCGACTTTTAATTTGCTTTGCAGTGGTAGAACTTGTGGGTCTTGAATATCACGCATTTAGTATTGATCCCTTACTTTAAAATATTAAAAATAACGTCGAATAGCTGAACCGTTTTAAAGCAGTGGTAAAACCAAATTTTTGTATGCTTTGTTTTTAGTACAACTTTTTGAAATAAACTGCATCTGACAGCTCGAATAGCATTGGTTTTAATTGTGCTGTGTGGTATAGTTTTGCTGAAATGTACAAACATACGTTTTTGTTTAAAGTATTATTAATGAAAAGCAGGCAAAATTTAGGTTTTGAATACATTTAAAAAATAAACTTGCATGTCTAAATTTTAGAATTTTTATATTGTAATTCGGGAGAACATTTTTCGTAGGTTGTGAGTGGAAATATGTTTTTAAATTCTGCTAACCATTGATTGTCTACAAATTAAACAAATAAAATGTTATAAAATAAATAATCCACGTGAAATCTTGGAAGTTAATATCAGATCGGTATTATATGCCATTATGGTAGAAATTACATACCGGATGTTTTATTAATGATGCTAAACTGAGGGGTAAACCTCTGGGCATCGGAATTCCATAACAAAATCAGAGGAAATCGATCAAAATACAATAAGAAATTCAACGAAGTTCCATTCAGTTGTACACCATAATTCTACTGTGGTTTACCCCTTGGCTAAAAGAAACAAACAAACTAATAAACTCCTGTGATTTTCTTTATTGCCATATTTATAATTGAATTAAATTTATTTTTACTAAATTGTTTGTGTTTGTTTGTAAACATTATACGATAAGAAATGTTTATCTGATAACGATTATGATCGATAATAATCCAGTGTAGTTTTCAAGGTCATATTCATTTTAATTTACAACCGATTTCGCGATGTATTATTATAAAAATTTTAAAGTTGTCACGGTGACGATCTTTCAACCATGAACTGCAGGACATGTTAATGATCGCCCGTTTTGAAGTACCGCATTACCATCCGTAAATTGTCTTATTTGTCGTTTTTCAGTTTGTCCATAAGAACATTCCGTTGTGATGATTATACTTGTCGCACTTGTTTATTCCGCCAGTCGTGATAATTTTAAGGCAAATTTTGCATAACTTGATATGTTAAAATTACCTTTCTGGCGTATTTTTAAGAAAGCAGTTAATATTTCATGCACCAATTCGTGACGAGTCAAGGAACTTCATATTCGCATTTTTCTATTATTTTTTTAGCACTAATTGTTTTTTATTTTAGACGTTTTTATTTTATATCTGATTTTGTCTGTAAATTCTGCTTCTTGGAAACAAAACCTGGGGGGGGGGGGGGTAGATATTAAAATAATGAGAGTTAAATTCTTCCATTCTTTCACAGGCAAATAGGCAAGTTTTAATTATAGCCCATTATAAGTTTATTTGCATAAAAAAGTTCATTGTGCAATTCAATGTGATTTGATTAGGGATATTATTATTAGGTTTGATAAAATTAGCTTTCATTGTGTTACAAAATAATGTAAGTCGATGTTTTAATTGTTTGCAAAAGTTTTCGATGATTGTTAAATGTAACATGAAGAAACGTTTTTATGGCTAAGATTAGCAAGAAATTCAAGGAATTTTTACCTAATCCTTCCGCAAGTATAACCACAGCATCCGTTGCAATATCAATGTTTATATAATTATCAAAACGAAACTGTCGTATTTATTTTTTATAAGTGTAAATAAACATTTTCATAGATGAGACTTTGAAGAATGTAATTAATTGTGAGCAACTATTTCTTAAAATTAATACCATTTTATAAACTGTGGATTAAGAAAGTCTTAATTTTTTGCGAAAAAATTAGGGTAAATTAATGCACAAGATTTTTAAATTTAGTGTTTCAAACGAGTGAACAGATAATACCGTTAGGTACACAGGACCCTGTTTCTGGCCATATTTCTAAGTTCGGAAATAGACTGTTTGCTCGCTGTTTGTAGTGTTTTTTTGGGCGGCCACGTTTCCTCCTACCTTAAGGATTTCATACTAAAGCGGGATTTCTTCATACCTCCTACGGAGTGTGTACGCAGTCCATTTGAAATTTCTTTTTCGTATTGCCATACTTCACATTGATTTGTTTTCCTCCAAAGCTCTTCGTTGGAGATTGTGTTTAGGCCACCACATTCATAATATGTAACGCAGGCATCGGTTAATGAAGGTCTGTAGCTTTTGTTGTAACAAGCCGCGTTTTGCAGCCATATAAAGCAATTGTTTTGACGCATGCATTTTAATCTTCCATGTATTACTGAGCTTGAAAAATACGAATCTTGCTTTCTGTATTCTGTTATTTATGTCTTCGATAGTGTCCTTGGTTTTATATTTATTTTTAAACCAATTGCCCCTGACTCTCTAGGTCGTAATTTTACTTTGCATATGTTCATACGCGTGTGCAAGGAGGTATACATCATTGGCATACTCGAGATCTTCAAGGTGGTTGGTGAGGTCCCATCTTATTTCTCCTTTTCTTTCAATTATAGTATTTCTCATTGATGGAGAAAAATTAAGCCACCTCTGCTTTGCAGATGATGTACAGTATTTTTCATCTAGCATTTGGGTTGTGACGTCAACTTGCTCCGCCCAAAAACTGTATGGGTAGACACGCGTTCGTGCGCAGTAGGTAATGGAAACCTAGTTTAGAAAGAGATGAAGTATAGTTGGATTGTGAATTTGTAAACAGCGCGTTGACGTAACAACCCAAATCCTAGGTGAAAAATACTGTAGTACTAATAGCGGACGACAATAAAGAGGCCAGCGGAATGTTGCGGAAGTTGTTACAGCATACAAAATTGAATTGAAAATTAATTATAACAAAACCAAAATGATGACCAACCTAGTATTTAGCGAATAGATGAAACTTGAAAATATAGAAATCGAGACAGCCGAAAAATATACTTATCTCGGACACGAAATAAAAATCTGCAGAGATAACCAAACGTGCCAAGTTGCCAAGAAGAATAAGTCTAGGTTGGGCAGCATATGGAAAATTAAAAGATACTCCTATATATTTAAGACAGGCATTCCAACTAGTCTGAAAAAAGCCTTCCAATCAATGTGTTCTTCCGGTTCTAACTTATGGGGCAGAAATGCTAACTCTCACCAAAACAACAGCGCAGAAACTACAAGTCGCACAACGTATGTAGAATGGAAAGATCTATGATTGGATTAACCCTGAGAGACAGAGTCTCAGAAATGAAGAAATTAGAAGAAGAACGGGCGTTGAGGATGTTATAGTGCATATTGCAAGGCAAAAGTGGAATTGGGCAGGTCACCTAGCAAGATTGAGGGATGGTATATGGACAAAAAATATCATTGAGTGACGACCGAGAACCGATAAGCGTAGTCGAGGAAGAGACCAACTAAATGGACGGATGACCTTAAAAAAATTTCGACCAACTATTTTTATTTCTTCTAATTATAACTTTTTTTATTTATTTGCCAAACGCTTCGAAAATTTTATTTTCTTCATCAGTGGAACATTTTAAAAACTTTTGTAAATATAAAATTAATGTAGAAAGAACGTAAAACGTTAAGGGTTTTTAAAAAATGTTGAGTCTATCGCTTTTTTAGAAGCAGTAATAATTATAAACATCTTCCTAAATTGCGTCAAAATATATTTGTTGAACTAACTTGAGCAGTGTTTAAAGCCTGACATAAGTTTTTAAAATGTTCCACTGATGAACAAAATAAAATTTTCGAAACGTTTGGCAAATAAATAAAAAACGTTATAATTAGAAGAAATAAAAATTTGTATTTATTCCTTCAACAATCGACTAAGAAAATTCTTCCACACCTGGAAATTCAACTATTAAACTTAATTTATGGGCATTCACAACAGTAATTCACGCTACTTGTTTCGCCCTTACAGATAAGATTACCCTTTTTTATGTTAAGAACCTTTTTTACTTTTATCTGTTTTTTCAATACAATAAAAAGTAGTAGATTTTGAACATTTGATAATTCTTAAAGCAAGAAAGCTATGAACGTTTTATTTTTTTAGAGATTTTCAAAACTTCAGAATTTCCTCAGGGTTCTGTCCCATTTCGTATCAATTACCAAATTTAGTAAGTTGCCTTCTCTGATTGTAAAATTAATGCTTAACTTAGATTTACTTGTAGCAATAACATCTTGTTTTTTGTGAATTTTCTTGCTTGAAGTACTCGTATGTTGTATTAATCATCAATGTTATTTATATGATGAGCAAGAAAATATCAATTTAATAGAGAATACTCACATAATAGCCTTTTTATAAACCAGATCATGTTATACCTGGCTTTAATACCTCAAAATTCGCAATTTATTTATTCATTATTCATCATTTAGTAACGTCAAAACATCTTACATGTTTTTACAGGACAACAGGACAAGTCAAGTTACTTAGTATGCTTACTTCATTACTTAGCTTAGCTTATGTGTAATTTATTCAAACGAAACCTGAAAAACTCCACACAAAAGAAATTCTCCATGCAAATCATCAAGAGTTTCTTGGTAGAATCTGTAGCTGCAAAGTTTTCCTTAAATTAATTTCTCTTCAGTGGGACGAACAAAGTTATTTCCAAGTGTGGAAATTTAAATCTAGTTTTAACGAAGCCAGTAGCGTTACTGAGAAAGGCTGCTAAATTTACAACTACGTCCCTGTCCAGCAACTGTAATAATTCTTACTTTAATCTAAACGAGCTACGTAAAAATAATAATAATAACAACAATAAAGAAAATATTGCACCTTGTGGTCAGTGGGAGTGTTCGTTACTCCACTGAATGAAGTCGATATTTACGTAATTTTTAATAGCATGCATGTTGCCCTTTTATCGTGGCATCAATACAGTACGTCGTGTTTTTTTTTAAATTGCAAAATAAACTTCCTTGTTTTTAAGGCTAATCTTAAATTAAGATTAAGTTTTGGCCTTCAGACCTTTTGCATGCATGCAAAGTAATTTACGACTGAATAATAAACCATTCGATACATCAGATCGAATGTTTAATTATAATTTGATATTATATTCCGTAACCTTGATCGCACTGCGGCGGTTTTTCTTTCATCCTTTTTTCTAGTAGATACGGATTTGGGTCAAAGTCGAGTATTTCAAATTGAAGTGACCACTTCCCAGATGTTTATCTTGCCGGCTGATTTATTTCAAATGAAGTTTGGGAATTTTGTTTCTTTCAAGTGCTTTGGCCGATCTATTGTGGAATTTTTTACCTTCTTTTTGATAAAATCGAATCTTCTTTTAGCAAGATAATGATTTGTAGAGTTTTTAAATTATTATTATTAACTATAGCCGATTTCCGATTTAAACTCCGTTAAATTTGACGTCAGGTTTAATTACTATTGTGCGTCTCTTTTGTACATATTAAAAACAGCATAAAGCTATATCGTTTTATGATTACACTAAACACGATTTTAGTTAGATACAACTTTAAATATGATGTGAGAATACGGGCCGGGCCATACAGTTTATGTAAAATACTGAAACATGAAGCTGTGCAAAGAACTATGCAGAAAAAAAATATTTTTGCCTTTGAAAAGTTTCAAATCTATCTCTGACCGTTTTAGTAGGAAAACTCGTTTCCATCCTGTATAACAACTAACAACATTGCATGACAGTAAAACTGGGGTAACAATTTCAAAATACTGAATGTAGAAAATAATAAAATTGAAAAAACGGATTAAAAACTTTCACATTTTATGTCTGCATCTGCATACATAACAGTCGTAATTAATATTCCTTTTATGAAATGTCTACGTTGCGTTATTTTACGGACATGTAACTTGCAAATCAATAAGTTACAATAGGTTTTACTGAAGCTTAAAGATTCTCTTGCTTTGTGTTTATTGGATTTTCAGTTACGTTGGTAGTCAAGTAATAGAGGAATCTCGCTTAATCCTGCTGTATTTATTTATTTCGTATTATTTAACGGTTGTATAAATTATTCACTTGCTTATGCATTATTCAGACATAAGTTCGTCAAACAATTTTAATGTTTATAGAATGCTCAATTAAAAAACGATTGTTTGCTTGCAGTTATTCAGATGTTATTATTACTCAACGTTTGTAATGGGAACAAATGTTATTTTAATTTAGCAAATGTGACATTAAAACGGTCTTATTTTTAAAATCATGTAACCATTGTTAATAGTTTCGTTAAGAATTTGCCACAAATAGCCATTTTTCGGCTTATAAAAGCTCATTTATAATTTTATAATAGCTTTTTTGCACACTGCACTTTTCATCTTCTATTTAACAGCCCAAACCGTAAAATATTTACGTCAGCTTTACGAAATGCATTTCCAATTTTGTGAAGCAATTTAATCTGACCTCGTTAGCGGCTTAATGCTAGGGAAATTGGCGGAATAGCAGTTATTTCCAACTAATTGATTCTGAGTATTTCAAGTTGCCTATATCGTAGGCGTTAGATAATGCATTGATGATTGTGACATTACATTCTTATGTACAACGAAACCTAGAGAAAATCTCAACAAACTAAATCTGAAATTATTCATTTTAATTTTTACATAATTTGTTTGACAGAGAAAAAACCTTATTCCTTGTCTGCCCTATTAACAAATTCGATACTAATAATTACTCCTAATGTCCTAATTCAAACAGTTTTAGCACTAAGGCTTTTGATTCCTTTTTTTCCATCCCTGTATAAGTAAAGCAGAGCTCAAGATACGATAATACGTTCTATATGAAGAAAAATCAAAAATAAAAATCGACTGTGTACAATACAAATTATCGTTTCCGGCAGGGGCGGATGGACCGGGCTGGTCTTATTTAAGGCAAAATAATTTTAAGAACTACTTATTCGCACTTTTCACCTTTGCAAACATAATCAATGATATACAGATTGTCCGAAATCCAATCTAAACATACAAAAATTAGTGAGTGCAACAAGGAAGACGTAAACAATATGGGTAGCACAACAATGAGAATGCAATCATCGCTAGGTAAATTTTTAACCTAAAGATCTCTCGCCAATAACAAACAATATCTATGACAGATGTCCGATAAGATTCTTTTGTGTAGAAATATAATTAGTTTTATTGTTTTGACTAAACTCATCTTACATGGTGAGAGTTATCCATTGTATTCGAAGCAAAGGATTAAATATTTATTAATAGGTATTTTTACATTAGATGTACTTATTATTATTTTTGGAAATAGGGCTAAAATATCGCAAAAATAGGTGGTGAATTTGTAAAAAAAAAGTAGTTCAGTAAAAGTGTAGGTAGAAATGAAACTGAATCGAATTAGTTTCAATGCTCAGAAAAGGGCTAACTAAATCTGTTTCTTCAATATCATCCCCAAAGTTCCAAAATTTTAAAAGTGAAAGTACTTTAAAACTCGAACCCTAATTAGGCAGTGATTAATATACAGGTTGAAAAAAATGCAGTTTATTACTCAATTTGTTTAACATTTTCTTCATCCTCAGATGAAAGATTGAAAACACATTTATCGACAAATTGAAGAATATGCAGCTATTCGTATAAGGCGAACGTGCATACTGGAAACAAAATCTAACAAGAATCGCACCTTCAGGTCGATACGGGCGCGACCTTTGAACATAATAAATATTAGTCAATGTAGGAAATTGAATGTAGCGTTTAATGTTATTTAAGTAAAATATTAATGTCTAAAAACAGTACGTCTTAAATGTCTCCCATTTTCAGCAATGCACTTCTTTAAATTTGCAAATAAACCGTAAATCAGTATCTCTTGGCGGATACAGGTAATTTCAGCTTCTGCGTTCCTCCTCAAGTGTAAAGAGTATGGTTTATATTCGGAAAACATTCTTGCAAAATTCCTTTTTTAGTTAAAAATATTGCCTAATTTGTAACTTAGTATTATTAACTAAGCTCCTCTGAAGAGCCATTTAATTATTCCCGGCCTTTTTTTGAAAGTAGTGTATTATGCCAGCTATTGTTTGGGTCATCTGTTTTAAAGAAACAGTAAATTTGATGAAAAACTCGTATCTCCTTTTGTTCAGGTAATGTGGATTAACTGAAGTAATTAATAGTAATATGGATCTTATATGTATGCAACATTCAACTTCGATGTTTTCGTATTTATTAACACCACACACAACCAATGAGCGCCTATACCAATCTTAGATATGGAGTTCGGTTTAGGTAGGTCAATTTTTAAGATAAGAAAGTTGGTCCCCATCGAAAAATGCAAAGAGAGAAGTACCCTTATGTATCTACCATCTTTTTCTAATGGATTTCTTTATTAGCTACTGAACATAAATCCAGAATTTCCTTGACTGAACTTAATATTTACTACAAAAAAGTTGGTCCTAATATAGATACACTGTTTGAGTTATTATCCGATTTATTTGCCACTTTCGGCATTTTTTTCGAATGTTTCAGACAAACAACAGGACACGACATGGCCATAAAAATTGGCAAGTTGTGGACGGAGTTATTCATATACGAGTAATGTTTAAAGTCGTATGCACGTAATATTAGCAAACATTATTATGATACAAGGCCGATGGTTCTTTGTAACCCTCGGTCTAATTTACAAGAGCTCATCCGTCCCTGTTTTCAGGATTCCAAATTTCATCAAAATCGGGCCTGTAGCTTTCAGATTTTAAATATTTTTGGTGATTTACGATCTCCTAGTTGTAACTGCATGATGATGCATTTCCCCAGGAGCGATCCTCCAGGTCAGGATTAATTTCGGAAAAACCATTGTTCATTTAAATCATTGTATCACTGAGATTTACATGGTAACACTTTTACGTCGTGTTAACGTTTTTTCTGCTGCGAATTTTAAACTTATTTTAGTATACTTTTGGTTTACACCTTTTTCTATCAATTTTGATAGTTTTTAGAATCTTGTCTTAGTCTACAACCTCTTTTGCGTTTTCCGTGTAGAGCAGGGGTCGCCAAACTTCTTTGACCGTCGACCCCTTCAAGAGTTTATTGTCTTTTTATCGACCCCCTCTATTTTACTATTACGTAATTATAATAGGACAAGCAAAAAAGACGCTTAGGTGAGTCTCTTCAACACAGATAAGTGTAGTTCGTGAATGAATGACTATAGAATTATAATAATAATGTTGATGAATTTTAGAACACTAACGCTCACTTATATGTCGATGCACAAAAATAAGACTACAGTTCTATATACATGTAAGTATAAGTAAATAAGCAGCCGAAGGGGAACCACCGACATCCGTTTATTGGTAAATACGTCATTTTGGCTTACTTGATTGGCCTCCGTAACTATTTTCATGGCCTTGCTCCATCTTACAGATTCTATTCATGTCACTGTTCCCATGATTCACTCTTAATTGCGTTATCATTCAGGATGGAGGTAATCCAAGTTCACCGAATTAAATATTACCCGTACAGTGATGTCTTATATTTTTCTATCGACCTCCAACCGACTCCTGAGTCCGAATCGACTCCTACCAATGTTATATCGACCACTGGTGTAGCGGCTGGTGCGTAAAAAAACAACAAAAATTGCCGAATATCGAAGTAACATGTTTTGGATTTTTGTGGTTTGAATTTTCTGAGGAAAATATTATGGAAAATAGCGAAGAAAGTGATTTTGATTGTACGAACAAAGCGAGTTTGATTGTACGCCACCGGATATTTTGGTGACTGAAAATGGTGCCGTATTAAGTTTACTTCAAGAAAAGCTAAAAAATATATATGCGTCCAACAGTGGTATGCAGCAAAAGAAATTAAAAACATTAGTGAAAACGTCCTCCTAGCTTACTTACTAGCAGTAAAAAATTAGTGGCATGTTTAAAAAGTGATATTAGAAAAAAATGTTGTTAATAAAGAGAAACAGCACTCACAGAAGATGTTCAAATGTTCCTCCATTAACTTCTACACAAACACAAACTACCTTTCAGAGCTGCTGCAACATTCTGAAGAGCTTCCCCGTAAAACAAAATTACGTCAGTTAATTCGGTTGCTAAAAGGTTAGGCTGACCTTCCATTAAAACCTTAATTCGATGAATGACTGATATACTGACTTATGTAACATTCCTGGACTCTTTTTATCAGTATGAACAAGAAAGGCGTTTGATAAATCTAGATTCCAGTGACCCCAAACCAATTTTTGTATTGATATTTTTAATTTTTTCTGAGCTTACTGTTGTGTACTTGCGACACATGGTTTATTGAGAAAAGTTGTTCTATTTGATATGCTCTACCTACCCTTAAAATTAATGACAAGTCTTTTCAATCACCCTGTATTTTCTGTATTAAATCACCCTGTATTTTCTGTATTAAATCTCTTGGAATTTAATGTTCAGCTATAATGTATAGTTCGTGTAATGGAAAAAACTCAAAACTGGATTAAATAATTATGTTACTTTCTTTAGTGTTTCGGTTTAACTTTTAAAATTTATCAGGTCGACATGTTCTTACGATTAATTTATCTTGAAAATCGGCTGGTTACTTTTATGTGTAGTTCATTGTATTTTCGTAATCCTAAATCTTATTAATAAAATAATTTAATGGGGCGCCGATATTCTAAGCAAAAATCGGTGGGAGCACTTCCTTGTCGCCAGCTGAGATGATTCGTAACATGTGCTGTTAACACAGTTTTAGTGCAGCAAAATTAACAGAAATAGACGCTAAATATATATCAGTTTATAAATGGATTTATAACTCGTAAATCCAAACCGAGTTATGGGTTGCTTTAAACAGATTTACTCCCGGATTTAGTCGGGCGTCAGTTGGTGAACGGACGAAAAATATTACCATTCCTATAAATACAGGTACGCTGACCGTGAACTGAAACATTGTGTATATCTATCAATTATATACAAATGGGTACAGTTAGTAAAAAAACTGACGCAGCATTTGCATCGGTTGTAAACTTTTATCCCATGTGTCGACTTTTTTAACAGTAAACTACGGAAATGCAGATAAAAACGAAAACCGCTAGTTTGCAACTTGCAATTATGGAAGATCGAGTAATTTATAGTTTTTACTTTTAACTAACGGCTTCTGAATTCATCAGAAGTATCACTTATTGACCTTTAAAAGACAGTTCACTACCATTCGAAGTTACTTATTCTGAACGCCAGTAATACGTTTATCTTTTTTCAGACGCCACTTAACCTTAATTTACAACAATATTACGCGTTTTATTGCAATAACGGTTTACGTGAGCGGTTTCGGTATTACTCCAAGCGGGGTGCCAGCTCTGACATCAATTTATTACCGCCCGTATAACCTCTCTATCATTTCATAGTGACGTGACTATTATCGAAATTTCTAAATCGAACCCAATTCAACGATAATGTTATTGCTGTGAATAGACATTTCCGAAATTTCACCGCTTTGGACATCGACAATTAATTCTAAGGGTTGTAGTGTTACCTTGTATTTATTAAAATTATTAAAATTGGCACCGTTTTGATTTTATTTTAGGTATGGGGGTTGTATTAGCTTTTTCGATCATATTAAGGAAATAGGTATGTTAGGATTAGTAGGCCTTTTCTGTTCATATAACTATGTCTTGTTGCCGTTGGAAACTGAGTCTGATATCGAAGTTGGAGTAGTTCTCCACCTAGTATCCAACAGGGCAGAAGGCCCATTATAATTTTCGGATAAAGTTAACACCCATATAATAAAGAAACCCCCCCCCCCCACTAAAAACTGAGGGAAGTCTTTGCCATATATAGGGATATGTATGGGCTAATAGAAAAAAGAGAGAAAGTGCGACTTTGACTCAGTTTTGATGTTCAGGCTGTTATTTTGTTTACCTAATAAATTATTTACCCCTCGCTGTTTGTCTTACTATACTATACTAATCAAACTTTTGTGAGGTCCTCAAATTTTATAAAAAATAAAGAAAAATGGTGTGCAAAGTCACGTTAGGGTTGGGTGGCTTTGTCTCATATGCTGTTTTATAAAGAATTAATAATGTTTAAAGGTTCTAAAAATCTATTAATCGTTACAAAACATAATACAAGAATTAAACAATATTGATAACTTAAGGAATATATTTCAGGAATTCTTTCTCTGCAAGTGCATTTCTAAAACATCAGCTAAATGATAAAACATTGGTTGGGGCTGCCAAACTTCTTTGACCGTCGACCCTTTCAAGAATTTCTTGACTTTTTATAGACCCCCTCTGTTTTACTATTACGTAATTATAATAGGACAAGCAAAAAATTGTCGAACATTAACGCTCACTTGTATGTCGATGCGCAAAAATGAGACTGGGATCGAATACGTGTAAGTATAAGTAAATAAGCAACCGCGCGGATATGCAATTTCGCTCTCGCCGCGCCGGCCGGGCGGGAACCACTGACATCCGTTTATAAACGGTCCAAACACTCTTGGGAAACATGCACTTAAAGACGTTTTTAATTAGGTGTAAACAATCGTTGCACCCATCTTGCTGAACGTTTCTTCATTCTCAGTTCGTCTGTTAAAATATTGTGCACTCGTTCTTTTGAGATGTTACATAGTTACATTAACATTAACTATTTCGTTCGGTTTGAGCCGCCTGTTCTTGACACCAGATCGTGAATTTTCTTGACCATTTCTGGCGTTGAGACACTTTTCGGGCGTCCAGAGCGATGTTCGTCTAGGATGCTTGTACGGCTGCGTGTAAATTCAGCCACCCCCTTTTTTTACGGTTGCATATAATGGAGCACTTTCGCCCAATACACTTTTCACGTCTTCGAAAATGTCTGCACTTTTTAAACCTTATAAATTAAAAAAAAAAACTTAAAAACGGCGTAATTTTCAATAGCTTCCATTGTAAAACAAAGAGAAATGCGTTTTCTTTGCAGAGTAACTAACACCAAACTATTGGAAAGATGGCCGTTATATTTTCAATATTGCCAACTAAAAGATCGAAGTTTCAAACAATTTTACCTCCCAGTAAGAAGTATGTAGGCCTAGGTTGTAAAATATTGAAAAATATATTTGAACCAAAAGTTTTAGCAGTAAACGATTAAAGGAACTCTTAAGTAACGCCTTGTATTCAATTTTGGTTTTAATACATATAAACGGCCGATCTAGTTAAGCCAATTATTAAACTCAGGTTTAGAGTTTTTCCAACGAATCTGTGTACCTATTTATGGAGGATCGTGCGATAGTTACAGTTAAATGAACACGAACATTATGTCCTAGATTCTATAAGTAAAGTGAACTTTCGGAGTAACAGACTGAAACGTTATGATAATGATTACGATACAACTACAGCATTATTGCCAAGTAACCGTGGCCACTAAACAGTAGTAAATAATTTGGAAAATTAGATCGGGTATTAAGTGAATTACGTTCAACCAACTGTGATGGGGCAAACGCGCCCAAATATTACATAGAAAACAATACTGTTGACTTCAGAGAAAGTTACAGGGTGTTATCATGTTTAGAAATGTTGTTTCCTTACGCGTACATCTAAATTAATAGTTGTAATTTAGGTTGGATGCCCGATTGGGAAAATCGTACAAATGCGAGGACTGATGATTACCTTTCTAACCTAATACAGAAAATTAAGGTTCCGTTTGGTGCATTTAATATGTACATGTTGATGATACTACTAAATTGCTTTAGTAATTTAGCACACTAATTTTTATCGCTGACTAAACACATTGTTTGATTAATGTTTGATTAACATTTTAATATCAAAGTAGACGATGCGATTGAATACAATTATTTAAAAGCACAGTTTTAAGAGTTACTTTTATGTCGTTTTTATTAATTTGAAATGAAATGTGAAAGTAATAAAGGCAACAAATTAAAATTTACAATAAGAATCAGCAGGTAAAAGGAGGAACCGTGATAGCTGTTTGGAATCTCATATAACACAAAATCAACAATAAACAGAAAGCTCCAGGGTTATAAAACACAGGAATGCGTTTTAATCTTGTGGACGTCATAAACTTCGTGTAAAGAACGCGCAAAATTACTGCCCGACAATGAAGTGTTTTTAAAAATTTTGCGCAGCGTTACACATTTTTGATATGTGAAACTATTTTAGCCTTTTTCCTGAACTGTTTAGGACAAGGTCCCGTCTTTCCATATAAGGGTTTAAAGTATCAAAAGTATTTCGTCAGATGGACGAATCTTTAAACATTCAATTACTAAAATAGTTTAAAATATGATAATGGAAAACTGCATTTTCTTCCATCATTTGTTAACAACTTATTTAAGGCCTCTGTGAATTTTTAATGCCCTTTTTTAAGATAAAAAGACTGATCTTCGGCTTATGGTTAAAGTATTGGCAACAACGTAGCAACTTTATAATTTTGTGAGTTTTGGAGTCACTGTCTATTTTGGAAGACGAAAAACCCTTTTTGGATCATTGTTAATACAATTTTAGCTTTGTTTAAACTGTTTGAATCATCCAAATCATGGTTAACACAAAATATAATTTTTTTAGTTTGAAGCATAGAGTAAAAAGGCAGGATGCACTGCCGACCGAATCCGTGCCCAAGTTTGTCGCGTGAATGCGAGACAAGGACCGATAATACGGGGCCTCGGAAGTACTCAGGGAGCATATTAGAAACGCACATAGAATTAATAAAACACTAATTATATTGCATTTTCGAATAATGTATTTGGGTTTCTTCTGTAGCGTGGGGTTTATAGGTTTATACTACGTATAAAAATACAAGAATCCATTCGGGAAATTTGATTTATAGGGCTACAATTGAAAAGACTTCTTACAAAAGGCATCTTATACTTTAACCGCTTTGTTTGCTGACTGCTGTCGAGCAAATTAATCCCCAACACATTTGGATGATCATTGATCATACTTAAAACATGCAATATAGTAAGATAATTTTTAAAACAATGGCATTATTAGGCAGACTTGGTAAAGACCCGTCTTTCGAGAGAGTAACCGAAAAACCGAGGAAAAGAGAAAAAATATTAATAATTGTATTGGGCAACCACAAAGTTTTTAAATAAAAAACAGAAAATGTTACTACAGATAAATAATAGTAAATTAAAATAATTTTGACTTAGGTAGTACTATTAAAGTCGACATTCAAAAAGAAAAAAATCAGATTGACTAACAATCTCTTCTTCCACCTTCCACTTAATCCATTGAATGAAAAACAGAACGTTAAATAATATACAATGAAATTAAAACAGGGCAAAATGTCTGTATTATTAAGGTCAGTCAAATGAAAACGGGTCACCACCCATAAAACTCATGGCGCGCAAAAGTTGGTAACACTGGAGGAGTTTGATGGCGGTACTGAGATCTGTTGGAATCCGGGAAAGCACAGTGATAACTTGCACACCAGTTCTTTGTTTATTGTGCTGGAAGTAAGTTTAGCGATACATATGTTCGTCCAATATCAGAACTGGAGGCGAGTAAAGAATAATAGAGAGGTGTGGTTCGTTTTTTGGCTGCTGAGGTAGTTGGAGGATGAGAAATTCATCGTCGCATACGGCTAACACCGCAGGTCATGTTCACGTGTGCTGGATTGGCATAAGAGATTCCAAGATGACCTTTCAAATTGTAGAAAAATGATACCACCGCGGGGAATCGAACCACCGACATAAGGTTAAACGCACCAATGCTCTCACCATTGAGCTACGGAGGTAGGTCCCCGAGAAAGCGTCAAACTTCTACACGTGAAACTGTAAATTGAACAAGAAGATTTCAATTTACAGTTTCTTGTGTAGAAGTTTGACGCTTTCTCGGGGACCTACCTCTGTAGCTCAGTGGTGAGAGCATTGGTGCGTTTAACCTTATGTCGGTGGTTCGATTCCCCGCGGTGGTATCATTTTTTTACAATTTGAAACTTTCTGTATTACTACTATTATTAGCAGCTTCTACTTCTTCGTCTGACATTTTGGTAAATTTGACAGGTTATGGATCTATGAAAGGGTAAGCTTAAATTCTACGTTATGTTAACTTATATGTTATGTTGTATGTTTACGGAACTCTAAATCGGCCTTAAAACGGATGTATTAACTTGTATAGAAGTGCTGTTGGTAGTATTAATTTCTAAGTCATGCTTTTTAGAATAATCCGCAAGATTTTTATATCTTCATTGATAATTGTATTTGGATCCTGCATGTTATTTGACTTAAAGCTGCATTAACAGTTGGGTGTTAACGGCTGTAACTGGTAACTGCAATGTTATAAGCATATTTTAGATACTAGTGCAAATAATATTGGCCCTAAAATTGATCCCTGCGGAACTTCTGCAGTAAGTGGTAGAGGACTGGTCCTCAATTCATGTAAAATGACGATTTGAGAAAGCATTTCCAGAAAACCACTATAAAACGAAGAGCAAACGTAGATATTTAATTTTTTTTTTAATATTATTTTGGAAGAGGTTGAAACAAAATTTTAAAATTCAGCAGTAGAACGAACCATCAGCCATGTGTAAGAAAGTAACAGCGATGATTTTAGATTATTAGGAGAGACAATTTTTAAATCAACTTTTCGTAACCTGGACTAAGCCGTCCGCTTTTATTAATTTATTTAAGTTTATTTGCATGCCGCCCAAGTATAAAAATCATTCTCCAAAATGAAATTATTAATAATAAATTGTGCTCAACAACGCGAGGAGATACTTCAGTTTTTGTCAAATTAACACAGGTTTAATTCAGGCAATTCAGAAAATCTCTCGAAATTCAAATGGCATGCCCTTGGCCACGTTTTACGTGGTTGATAGTTAAAAGTTAATAATAAACAAATATTAATTTTGTATACCTATCGGGTGTATTTGTTTTGAGTGTTGGGACACCCTGACTTTCATTCTACGCAGGTCATGGCATTCTAGATTAATAAACTAATGGTTCTGAAAAACGTACTTTGTCGCCAAATGCTTCAAACTTGATACTAACATACGTAAAATTAAATGGACTTTCCAAAAATGTACAAATTTACAGTGTGTTTCATTTAAAATAACAAAGTAATGCAGCTTTAATAGTATATTACATATGCCACATTGCGAATAATGAAAATATAGTGGTAGCCCAGGTTTCATCGACACCCTGTATATTTTACTTAGTTTACCTAATACAGGGTGGCCCACTGAAAACAGTAAACGCAAGTTTGGACCACTTAACATTATGCTTTTAAATGCTGAAAAACCCACAAAGTACTTGCTTATTACAAACAACTTGTCAGATGAAGTGCTTTTGTTTGCTATGTTCAATTGTTTAAGCCTACTAGACCAAAATTTAAATGTAATTTTTTCTGGAATTAATGATCGTATTTGAGAAATAAAAGATTGTTGAAAAGAGAATCGAAAGGCCTTTAGAATTGTGTAACGTTTGATACCCCTTTCTATTTAAAATTTTTGGGGTGCAATTCACCCTCATCTTAGGGTTGAAGTTGTGTAAATAATACTAATCAATTCAGATGTCCCCCTTGATACTAAAATTGACGTGTTCGAGCGTTTTTCGCAAAATTGGCGTTAAGTGGCCAAAACTTGCGTTTGCTGTTTTCAGTGGGCCAGCCTGTATAGTTTTGTAAAACGCCGTTTTGATTGTGCCCGACTTTTATATCTATGTTCAAAACAATTTTGTAACCGCTGAAATGCTATAATAATTGTATATGTTAATATCATGCACGTTTTAAACAAGCTAAATTGCATGATTAACTAGGTCGCTTTTAAAGAAACGCACAACTTCTTAGCCTTGATAAGTAATAACAATAATTAAAAGACCTAATTTTACGTAATACCTTAATTTGTCCTTAGTTTACCGCATCCGTAATTCAGAGCGTGCGTTTGTAAAAAAGGTATTCAAAGAACTATCTCGTGACAAAGTATCAATTTCTATCTAGATTTTCAACTCGAATTGCATAACAGAATGGGATAATTTAGTAATTACCTTGATTTTTGCGTTCAACGCGTACTATACTTATCAAACCGTGGCCAAGGATGACTGGCAAAATAAATTAAATCGAAACCAACAGAACCACTACATATACAGGCAACAGTTCTAACAGTTTAGTTAGCTACATTTAAACTATGAAAGATTTTAGACATCCATCTAAATGTATTTTGAAAATTTAAATAATGATCAGTTAAAAAATATATTAAATTTTGTTTGTTTAAGGATAACCTATTTACGTCTGAATTATTACAGTGGAGAAGATAATCAACTCCTGTGGAAAATCGATTATTTGTCGGTAATACTTGAGTGCGTTTATGCTGTCAGGGTCACTTCTTATTCCGTTTCCTTCCAAGTCAACGGTTACATGTCGTGCTACACTTGGTTACGCTTATAAGTTTCTGCTGCTGTGATATACATGACATAACAAGGTTAAAGAGGTTTAGGGTGTCACTTTTGATAAAGGATTTTTGGTAGTGCGAATACCACGTTCAGATGCTTGGCATCGGCAAACATACATTTATTCAAAGAAACTGACAAATTAACGGATCTGAATGTGAGTAGTTATTAAAGAAAACCGCCGGAGAGGGGGTCATGAATCAAGATTTCAGCAGTTTCAAATTAATTTAACAAAATGGTGAAATTTATAAATATTGTAATGATTACCAACTTTTCAATTAACAACCATACTATAAATTATTGATATGACTTATTTTTTATATTAAATGTTCTTTAATCTCAGGGTCGTTCTGAGGGTTCGTCAACTTTTTATTACTAAGTTGAATTTCAAAATAGGCCAGCGCCAAAAATTGTTTTAAAATCGAAAAATCGGTTATTGTAACACTTGTTTTAATTTCAAAAAAATTCAAAACACATAATAATTACTCAGAAATTTTCAGAAATACCGTTTTATTACAAGAATAACCCTATATTTCCCTATCTTAAAATTATATTAATTTAAAATAACACTCACACCTTTTTCCAAATTTCAAATTATCTACAGCATTTTTCAATCCGATCTTTCTTCCACTCTAATTTCGATTCCAATTTCCGTATACCTCGAATATCGCTCCTCAACTCCAAATCCAATTCGCTTTAATTATCCACTTCCAATTCACCTTAATTATTGAACCTCAATTCCAAATCCACTTTTAATTCACTTCAAGTTTAATATTACATATCTTATTTATTCTTCTTTTGATTCAAATATTTAATTAATCATATTATAAATAATTGGTTTTTTTATATTGAAGGAGCAATGAGCAATTACTTTTTCGTCCTTCCACTTTTCAATTCCAAATAACATCTGTTTATTTATCAAATTGTTTTTCTGCTCTCCTCGTTTCCCTGGTGTCTTCTTATTCCATTTTTTTTAAATAAACGTTCATACATTCATCACATTCATACTTTACCATAACAACAACATCACTAGCCAAATATAATCCAATAATATACAACAATTAACAATTTCTACAACTATATAGCCTACTTAAAATCTAATTTAGCTATTGTAACAATTTTTTTTAAATCTAATAAATAATTATATTCGAAATTATTATTCAAAGTTGATATCATAGCAATATATTATAAGATTTTTATATATTTTGTTGATGGCGTGATATTTATGTTTACAAAAGCACGTTACAAAGGCCTTTCATGCTGGGTTAATTCGTAACTCCAACTAGGCATCGTACGTGGGTCGTTTGAAAAGTAAAGTACATGAAAAAGAAAATGCGAATAAATTTGACCAACTTATTATTTTTCAAAATAATCTCCACTGAGCTCGACACATTTTACCCAACGATGTTCCAAAGCCATTATACAGTTTTTATAAAATGATTTCTCCTGGTCTGCAAAGTAACCGTTTACAGCATGAACCACTTCATTGTTGCCGGAAAATCGTCGAGTGGAAGTCAAACGGGGCTAACTCGTGTGAGTAGGGCGGATTGTGCCCTCGACTGTCGACCTTCGATACGCTTTTTAATAGGTATTTAAAAACTCAGCACTTTCAAAAAAATAAACAGAACGAAGTTTCTAACAATATCCCTTTCTTTCTGGCTATATAATATATTCTCCCTTCATCTAACATGTGTCAACGCTTCCGTACTTGTTCTCGGATTTTGAAATTTTAAATTGCCCCATTTCTAAGAAAGTGATCTAGAAATTCATTGTTCAACGGCGTACGCCATAAATGACCAGCTGTGGACGCCCGCCTAAGTCTCTAGCCTCCCGCGGTGTGTAAGGTTAAAAAAATTTTCTCCATTAGTTTAGCGGAACTAATTATGCCCAACAATACATCATTTCGGGTAAAAACTTCCTCATTGCAGGAAGCAAATGTTCGTTATTTAAATCTAGCTAAGAAAAATATATACTACATCTTAATATCAAACTCCCCCTCAAGCCAATTGCTTCCGTAACTCTATAAACATCTATGTGCTATCACACATCACCTCCGCGTATCTCGCGGAGAACTGCCCAATCTTTATTCGCGAAAGGCGTCCAACCTGAATAAACCCTTTGTAGCTCGACCCAAATAGATCGTGTGGGGTATCTATCGGCGCGTCCCGACGCCAGCAGGACGAAGATAACTATTAGACAAATCAGTAATTAGATTTGAGAGTTATTTGCGAATAATGGAAACATAGGGATTTTGTGTTGTTCTTCCTCTTCCACTGCCACCCGCCAGCCAATGGGAGAGAAGCATCGGATTTTCGGACTATCGAAAAATCCAGATCGTTCTCAAACATCGCTCTCAAACATCGCTCTAAAACAGCAAGCTCAGCATCATCCTCAAGATCATTCTCGACATCTCGGTGTGCTTGTTCAAGCTCGACATCTCGGTGCACTTGATCAAGATCAACATCTCGGTGAACATTTGAATTCCATCACCGCCTTCACACTCCGCTGGAACCGCTTGTCGCAGCCAAACGCTGCCTGTTCCAAGCCATCTCCACGCTGAACCGTTCATCGCCGCCTCCGCCGCTGGAACCGCCTACGCCGCCAGACGCTGCCTGTTTCAAGCCACCTCAACGCTGCAATGGATTTTAATTAGAGAAACCGTTGACGTGTGAATAGGTGCATTGTCCTGGTGAAAGATTTCTTCTGGATTCGTGTATTACCAGCGTAGTAATCTCCATCCTTTTCCAGGTAATCATTAAAGGTCACGCCGATACCATGACCTTGCCGTCAGACGCTATTGTTTTCGTCTTTTTTGGAGCAGGTTTCCCCTTGGCTGTCCATTGTTTTGATTATTCTTTCGATTGCGGTGTGTAGTGGTGGACTCAAGTTTAATCGACGGTCACAAACCGGCGCAAAAAGTCATTGGGGTTACGCTTGAAATGCGTTTGGTCTAAAGTCAGCAAACGCGGAACCCATCGCGCATGAAGGTTTTGCATGTCCAAATGTTTATGTAAACTATTATGAACTCGGTTGAGATTTCTACCATGTCTGTTATCTCCCTAATCTTCAATTTTCAGTCACTCAAAACTATTTTGTGGATCTTAGTCAGTATATCCGAAGTTATCACATTACTTGGGCGTCCACTGCGTAGTTCATCTTCGGTACTCGTTTAGTCGTTTGGCCACGTTTAAAGTTGGCAATCCACAAATGTACAGCCTTAAATGAAGTGAAAGACTCGCTAAGGACACGATCTAACTTACTTTTTATTTGGGTCGTCGTTTTCCCCTTCACGGCACGAATCTCTTTTCTGCCCATCATTTTTGAAAATGCTTGCATCTTCATCTAGTGCTTCACGTGACCAAACAATAACCTCACAATGCACTGAGCTGAAACTCGATAAAGGCTCATTTGAAAGATCAAACTTATCGGCCGTGCATAGATTTTGATCATGGTGCTGCCATCTTTGCGTCGTTTACCTTACTTTTCAAACGATCCATATAAATTCTCAGAATGTTATACAAATGAGCTCTCACATTATCTAGGTTTCAATACAAATATTCGAAAATGTTGGAAAGTGATGATGATGAGTCTACCGTCGACTACCTTTAAACTTGTGCACAGACGGAAATTTGTCGCGTGCCAACTATGAAAAAACGTACCCGACTACTGCAAATAATTTTTATGGTTTTGTTAAACCTCCTTTGAAATGACGAAGCTAACCGTTTGTTTGTTTGTCGGGCTATAATTTGATTAAAGAAAAACGTTCGTTATTCATTACAGCTAAGCAATCTTCTCAAAATATTACTAATAATGTTGAATTGTATAAATTACAAAATTGGGCATGTTTGTGTATGTCGATTGCCTTCAATTAACTAACATTATGTAATAAAAAAGTAAAACAAGATTCACAAAAATTGGAAAAAATTGACTTGGGAAAACTACTTGAAACTTTCTTCACTTTAACTGGTATTGAGATTACAGCTATTTTTTTCAAACTGTGTACACCCTCTCCGACAAAAACAAATGCTCATAAATTACAGCTATCGCTAGTTGCCTACAAACTTTGGCGTTCATTTTGAAGAAGCGGTTTTCATAGAATAGAAATTCAAACTGAAAGCAGTAACGATTGTTTCATATCTGATTTACTTTTTGCGTTAATCGCTGACTGTATCACTGTATATTTATTTTATGCGATGAATTGATGCGATGGCTGCTGTTAGTTTTCCTAGCTTTAGCATTGATAATAAGCACTTTCTCCCAATAAAGTTCTTGTAATGGTTATTTATCCGCAGTTCAAGATTTTTGCTTCGCTTATATAATTCTTCCTATTCTTCCAAAGTGTTTTTGTCAGTGTTCTAGAAAGTTTGGTGTTTACCAAAAAGGTTTTCATTGCCCTGATAACATCCTGAAAAAGTTAACTTTTTTAAGTTTCCTTTAACGTAACGGATATACGATAGCGGTGTTAAAAGCTTGTTATTGGCTGATTATACTGATACAAGAGTTATGATGCCTTTGTTAGTTTTTTTTTGCTTTTCTTAGCAATCGTATATCTAGAAGATGCTTAATTTTTTTTGACAAGGAATATCTTCTGTATGAAATCTGTTTTACATAACAAAGATTCTGCAACATGCTTTCAAATTGTAACTTTTACATTTATTTAACAAATCGTTTGTTGCAAAAATTTATAATTTTTTTGTAAAAAAAACGTCTCCTTCCATTTAATAATAATTCGAAAACGAGAAATCTGGTTTGGGGAAACGCGCTAGGTTTCATTTAGTTTACTTAATAATTTGATAGCTTGTTGCAGCACTTGTTATGGTTATTTTACACAAATGTATATAAAATAATCGACAAATTGTTTAATGAGCTGCAAGCTGCAGACTTAAATAGACGAATACAAATTTGCTATTGCCGTATGGTAAAGTAGCTCATCTCCGTTTTACTATTTTGATAAAATTCTAATCAAAATGAATTTGAAGCAAATTGGTAAATAATATAATGAAATAAATTTCAAAAATATGCCAATAAGTTTAATAAGAAAACTAATGGCATCATGGCATGCATCTTCATAATTTACAACATTCATGTTGAAGTTGGTTACACATAATGTTTTTACAATTTATTGCTATGCTTTGGGTTTAATCTATTGAAAGTCCACTGTGTAATTGAAGTGGGAATCCTGTTGAAAATCCTTAAATATATTCGCAAACTTCAGTTTTCCACGACTTACTTAAGATCTAAATTAAAGAGAGAATCTAATTAAACGTCCTGTATTTTTTCATTAGGACGAAAATTCGTTCTAAGAATTAAATGTGAAATGTAAAATATCGGTCGGTAACAAGAGAAACAGAAAACAATAACAATGACACCGAGGTGTAAGGTCAAAGGTGTACAAACTTTTGTTCAACTATTGTAGCCGTAAAAGATACAATTGTTCGTCTCCGTTTGGAATATTTAATAGAATCAAGCAGGTCTAATAATCATGACTTCTTAATTATGTTCTTACAAATGTGTGTTTCCATTTAAATTATCGCGTTATCATCGAGCCTGTCTGCCTCTGAAACATTCCGTTATGATTTTTAGACAATGGTTTGATTTTAACAGAAATTTAGTGGATTCCTTTAAGTGTAAAGTCACGGTTGTTTTTAAACCAAGAAAAGTACAACATGAAGCCTTGGGTAAACAAAAGCTGTTTGCTCTTATCACTGTGTTCACAGAAGGATAAAAGAAACAGTAAACTTTTCATGGCTGGCGAATTTCTACAACTTGTTTTTTTATTTCGACATTGTTGCGTTTAAACAATTATTTTTGGTAATTGCCCATTGCGACAGCTTGCATGTGTAATCATATAATATGCATATCGTGGGAGTGTTATTAGGTTGTATAAAATTATCATAAATTTATTATTGGGTAAAAAATATAACATTAAATTATTTTATTATAATTCGGTTATAGTTAGATGGAGGCTTAAACTTTTAATTTTTTGCGATTGAAGCACTGTTTCAATATATTATAAATTATAAGTACCACAGCTAGGTTTTGTGTGATTTATGTCAGTTACTCAAGAAATGGCAGTTTTATTTTATTGCTCTTTCTTTTTTCTTAATTCCAGTATCATCTTTATCTATTAGGCATATACATTATACATACAGAGTAGTCTACAACGTGCCTTGTTACTAGGCGCCTGTATTACACGAGTTAAGTAGATAAATTCCAACGACTAGTTTTTTACCAATCATGATGCAAAACACTTGAAAATTCAACCAATGGGAACAGTATTATACTGACAATTCCACTCATAATCTGTCATCCAATGAAATCACAGTATTTTGGCGAATAGGACCAATCACAATCGAATTATACTATTGTCAAAAGTTTTTGAGTGAGAAGTATATTTCAGTAATTTCATTATAGTTCGAGGAATTGCCATTCCGAATACCACTCGTGACTAGAATTTTACAGGCAATTTTTGCCGTCATGATCACTCTTGCTTGTTGCTTTAGAAAATCGCCACGATTTTCGTCGCAACAAGCAGTCGTGTTCATGACCGCAAAAAAATTGCCCGTAAAATTCTAGTCACTAGTGATATTACTGTTGATAAAATCCCGTTACCCCGATAAATTTCCGCTACCAAGTAAATACAGGGTGACACATTTAAAGTTGGCCACATTATCAGAACAATATTTTATTCAAAACATAAAACTATCAACAAATTACTAACAGATTCTGAAAGGGGACAGTTTTTTTAACAGGATAGGCTGAATTTCATTCAATTTGTCCACCTATTGCTCGATCACATGCCGTCAGACCTTTGGGAAAGTGATCGACGATTCCACGCAGCATTCCATCGTCTATTTCGTCCCATGCTTTCCTTAGGGCACGTTTCAGAGAATCTAATGTACTGTGGCTTGTAGCGCAGGCTTTTTGCTCCAAGATACTCTAAACAGAATAGTCCATTGGATTGAGATCCGTTGAGTACGGCGCCCATTCTTCCGGAGTAATGAAAGCTGGAAAATTTTCAGAAATCCACATTATGGGTTCTCGTGCTCTGTGTGATGGCGCTGAGTCTTGTTGGAACGTCAAATTCTGATTGTCATATGTAGCAAGAGCCCATGGAAGTACCTGATCCTCAAGAAACTGCCTATAAACAACTTGATTGATTTTGACACCCTCTTGAATGAGAATTAGTGGAGTTTTTCCCGTTTTACTGATTCCGGCCCACACCATGACCAAGAGAGACTTTTGAAGACGGCTAATTATTCTATCTTCTCCGGGAGGTTCTGCTGCCCATATTCTATCATTTTGGCGGTTGACGGATTGCTCGATCGTGAAAATTTTCTCATCCGTAAACAGAATTCTGTCTAAAGTTTTGAGAGCGTGGGACTTCAATAATTTTTTTCGCCCTCCGGCTAGAAACACTCAATTTTCAGGCGTATAAATCGTCTGGAAAATGCTATTTTCAGGCCTAGGCCTGAAAGTAAAATTAGGATTTTTGATTGGTGGCGCTGAACTGAACTGACTCCGCCCTCTCATTGCTACGCCCATTGTCACGCCCAGAAAGATAAATTCCCTAGAAAAATAAATTCTCTAACGTCAAATATTTGAATAAAAAATAATTTTTTATAATTAACGTATTTTTATCGGCCGAAAAAATATTGTGTATCACACGCCTAGAAACTGCTTTGCAAGTACTCGCACTTGTACGGCCTCGGTTGCACCTCGGCCTACAAACGTACTCGCACTTGCAAAGTGACAGTTTCCAGCCTTGTGATACAAATAACTATTTACAACTCACAAGCCGAACTGCTTTTTTCTTGACGGTCAGCTCCTGTCGTTCTTGCATCTTGTAAGGCTTTAGATTGAGCTTCTTTTTGATAATTCGTCGAACTGGTTTTCTGCTGATACCAATATTTTTTGCTACTTTTCTCATGGAGCGCCTCGAATTTCGCCTTATTCTTTCACGCAACATTTCCAGAACTCTCGAAGTAGTAACGGATGACTTTCTCATGCGCTTACGATCATAAAAGTCTCCTCTTTCATTATAGCGAATGATTGTTTCATTAACAGTTGTGCGTGGAATTTTGAGAGGCTTTGAAATTAAACGATTGTTGTTTTTGCCAAATAGAGTTTAATAATTTCCAAGCGTTGTTGTTTCTTGCCATTTTTCCAATACAAATGTCAACTTAATCAAACGCAAAGTAAAGTATTTTATAGAGCAGAAAATTCTGAATAAGACAAAACAAATTAAATGACACAAGAATACAAAACAAATGAATGGTGCCTTTTCAAAAGTGGCCAACTTTAAAATTGTCACCGTGTAAATAGGTGTTATTGTTTATAACTGTCAGTGTGACAGTTAATTAATATTTCAAGTTTAAAAATAATTTCTAATATTTATTTATATTGATCTAAAATCGTCAAATAAAATAATAATAATTATTATTATAATCATTTTGCGTTGTCTTTGGAATTTATCTCTCCAAATACCACAGGACCTCCTCTGATTTTCTCAGATAAACTTTTATTTTTACGCACTCATTTTTTTGCTTTTAAGCAAAATCACTCAAGCAAACTAACATTAGGCAAAACCCCTCCTCCTTCGGAGTCGGGATTTACCATGCAGTTTGCTTTCGTGTTTGTTGCTAAGCAAAAAAAAAATTCGTGCAAAATAAAAATGTATCGATAAAATTAGGAGGTCTTGTGATATTACTTCTGATAAAAATTTTATATGAAACAGTTGCTTGTTAGTCAAAGGATTTATAATGTAAATAATTATGTATAGTACAAGTGAGAAGTGAAACTTTTCGATCGAGCAGAAAGTTTAAATCACGAGCGTTAGCCAGTCATATAAATCCGCCAACCCTGTACTCATATGTTCTATAAAATTTTATCAGCAACACTAAGAATATGTACAATTTTCAAACATATTAAAATTGACATTTTTAAAATTAAACGCATTTGCATCACAATGCTTTGAAACCAAAAAACAAATCAAGAAGTTGCTGAATGTCGAGGTAACATAATTTTATATTTATTATTTGGATTTTTCACGAAAAACTTGCCACAACAAACCTTTAGAAAATATTCAGTAACATAATCCAAAGTTAACCAATAATCGGTTTTGTTTTGGATTTTTGTGTGATTTCTTGAATTTTCCGAGGAAAATACTATGAAAAATATAGTGAAGAAGGGGATTGTGTTTGTACGGCACCGGATATTTTAGAGGCTGTATATGTTTTCTTCTTCAACCCCTGTCGTCCATCGTGCTCTATCCTGTCTCAGCTGTATCCATTTTGAGCCCGCAGTTCTTTAGTCGTCGCTAATCCATCTAATGTTTGGTCCCCCCGTTTTCTTTTACCGTCCCACGGTCACCATTGTATGATGTTTTTGGTCCACTTCTCTTCACCCATTCTAGCGACATGTCCTGTCCAGTGCTACTTCTGTCTTATCATTGTAGTTGCAACGCCTGTTCACTGCCTTATCCATGTGTTTCTTCTCTTGCCACGTAAGGATATACCCAGCAATCTGTTTTAACTTTGTAGCTTCCTTCAATGTTCAGCTGGCAAACTCGAACTGAAGGTCCGAACTTTCGTATCCTCGGGTTTTCAAAAGAACCTTTCTGATTTTTTTCGTTTATTTATTGTGCATGTATAAAATAGTCAGGAGATCCGAAGATAGACTGACCAGCAGCTGTTCTAGCTCTTTAGCGTTACCCAGGTTGCACGTCCAGCATTCAGCCACGGGCACGAGCTAGATTTGCACCCCAGCCCAACAGTGTAATAGGGTAAAGTCAGGGAATCCCCCTTACGGTTGGCCAGGCAATTAAAAATTAATAACTTCAGGCCTCTTGGTGAATGAAACCAAAACTGCTGACCTTAACCTGTAAAACTGGTTCCGAAATCATTTCCTCCAAACTCCTGGTACGAACCTGGACCGAAAAAACTAGTTAATAATCAATCGCATCCTTACAGGCCATGGGCGCTACGCATACCTCATGCACAATTGGGACAAGGCTCCATCCTCAACTTGCGATTGTGGGTGCCCCTAGTCAAGCTATACGACATACAGGGAAATTTTCTTTTTAGTATACATATACCCTGATATACCCTATGTATACTTTTATAATAAACGCAAATAGGCAACCCACTATACACTATAAACGTTAAAAAATTAGCATGCTGTGGCAAAAATCATCAAATTAAGTTAATGTCAAAAAATTAGTCTTTAACTGTTGCTGTTATTATTTTCCTTTCTGTTTTGTATTGTTGATATTTTATGTTTTAGAATAATCGTTGAATTAAAATTATGTTGATATTCCACTAATTTTGATTTATTTTTTATTTACAAAAATGAAACATAACCTTTACGCACCACGTGACGTGACGTTTATAGTATATAGTGGGTTGCCTATTTGCGTTTATTATAAAAGTATACATAGGGGATACGTATACTAAAAAGAAAAATTCCCTGTATATAGCAGTGGAATGTAACCCGTATGCATATGGGGGTGGCTGGAAAGATTTTCTTGAGGCAGTTTCATCTGCTTTGCTAGATATTAGTTTATGATATTTACCAATCCTGTTTGTTAATCAACTTAAATTGTGTTTTATACTTTTACTTTGCTTTTTCATGTTATGTGCAATTATTAACTAGCTACCTACAGATCGATAAGCTTATTATCACAAGTCTATAAATTAATATCGAAAACAACAACAAGACGATTAACAAATACGCTTGATTTCTATCAGCCACCCGAACAGGCTGTGTTTCGCAAAAACTGTGGAACTTTAGACCATCTACAAACGCCTCGAATCCTAATAGAAAAAACAACAGAATAGAACCTACCCGTCTATTTAGTTTTTGTTGATTACGAAAAAGCGTTCGATAGTGTAGAATACTGGGCAATAACAAAAGCCCTTCGAAACGTAAGAATAGATTTTAGATACTGAAGTAATTAATCTAAGACCATATACAAGAATGCTACACTTACTGTTAGATTAGAAAAAGATTCAAAAGAAAAATCGGGAAAGGAATAAAACAAGGAGACTCACAGGCTGAAATGGGCAGAAAAGGAAAAACATAGATGGCTTAATATTTTCTCCATAAACCACCACCATGAACAGAGGCAACACAATTCACGTCATTGATTACCCTTTGTAAGAAGGCCCCATTTTCAAGAAGGGTTACTACTCGCATTTTTTGTCCTTCTGCAAAACGTGACATTTTAAATAATTAAATATTTTTGGCCGTTTCAGTAGTTACTTTGAAGCAAATACTACCAAGTAATATTTATAAAGCTAAAATCAGTCGTTTACTTTCAATTGCTCCCGATGGTACATTGATAATCTTCAGGACGCTAGTTCCGTATTGATTATTAGATTATTACTCTTCCTGATACGAAGACCAAAATATAGCTACTGTTAATGTTCTTGAAATAATTAGAAAATATGCTAGTCTAAAACCGTTTTATTGGGTTACCGACGATTTTTTGTCCAATATTATTGTGTAAAATGTACAAAACAACCAGTGGGTCGTGGGTCAGTCGCTTCAGCATGCAGTTGACTACTGAGATGGCCCTGGTTCGAGTTCCAGGGTCACACATACACGGAAAACGCCCGACCACTTCCTTCGGAAGGCAAGGGCAAATCACCGAAGTACTCTACCCAGTAAAGTCTTCTCTGGAATGGAAGTGTAAGCACTTCCGTGGTTTGGAGCCCACGTTAATCTGTAGGTCCCCTATGTCTGTAGGCTACTTCACACGCACACCACAGACATGTGGAAAGAAGACCGGCAACGTCATGTAAAGGGCACGCCATTTCAAGAAAGAAGAAAGCCGGAACAAAGAGTAGTGCAATTTAATAAATTTGCCCAATTTAAGTTTTGAAGTAATGCTCACAAACAAATTAAGTTCTACTTTACTCACTCGTGGGAGCGAATAAAATAATTACTTTACTCACTGTTGCAGATAAAATTTTATGTGAGCCAGTTGCCTATTAGTCGCGGAATCTATAATGTAAAAGTACTGTACATTATACAGATCTCTAATAATACAAAAATTTCAATAAACCAAACTGAAGTTGAAGCTTGATAACGAATTGAAATACTAACAATAAGACCAAGATAACCTAATTATTAAAGATTTAATGAATGCTGTGGGGTTTTAACGAAGTTTTTTTTCGATGACCCCTGAAGTTTATTTTTTCAGCTGATAATTGAATGTCGACATAAATAAAATACCCAGTATTTATCTTGGCATGATCGTTGATATTTATCTTTTACTTTTGTAGTTCATTGTTTTGATTGTTTAGACACCTGGATGGTAGCCAGATAAAATTGTATCATCTGATTAAATGTTTTAACCGGTTGCAGCACTGTTAATGCTTGGATTTTAAGTTTAGGCACAAAGATTGTTGAATTGTTGAGTTATTAACAAATAAACAAATACATCCCGTGGAAAAGTGTATTGCTGGTAATTTTAAATTTTATGATTTCATGGTTTATATACCGGATGTATGAGGTTTGGCGGAAAAATAATGAGACTGATTTTCTTTTAACCATGAATTTTATTCTTTTTACAAATCAAGGTTATCCCCTTCAATGTAGTTCCCTTGGGCAGCTATACATCGATGGAGGCGTTTTTTTCCATTGTTCGTAGCAGTCCTGGAAGGCTTCTGCTGGAATGCTTTTCAACTCGTTGGTTACACTCTTCTGAATATTATCCAAAGTATCAAAAACGGGTGCCCTTCAAGTCGGGCGATTTAAAAAAAAAGTGACAGGGACTTTCAAGGGCTTTCCGATAAAAGTTATTATTCTCAACGCCAATCGACGGTCTGACATTACAAGAGTCTTCATTGCTTCCACATTGTTGTCCGCTTTTGAGGTTGGAGGTCTTCCTACACGAAGTTCATCTCCACTTCTTCTCAGCCCTCTAAACTGTATCCCTGATAGGGAATGTTCTCCATAAGCCCTTTGTAACTTTTCATAAGTTACAGTAGCGGATTCGCCAAGTTTTACACAAAATTTGATAGCACAACGTTGCCCAAACTTTTACCGGTCCATTTTCGCAACGCATCTCACAAACACAATTTCACTTCAGTCTGTAATAAGTTCAAGCTTGTACTGAGTCTATGGCAGGAGTTATTCTATACAGGGAATTTTTCTTTTTAGTATACATATTCCCTATGCATACTTTTAAAATAAACGCAATATGTAGGCAACCAACTATACACCAAACGTCACGTCACGTGGTGCGTAAAGGTTATGTTTCATGTTTGCAAATAAAAAATAAATCAAAATTAGTGGTATATCAAAATAATTAATTCAACGATTATTCTAAAACATAAAATATCAACAATACAAAACAGAAACGAAAATAAAAACGGCAACAGTTAAAGAATAATTTTTTGACATTAAGTTAATTTAATGATTTTTGCCACAGCATACTATTTTTTTCTTAAAAAATTAGCAAACATGAAACCACGCGACGTGACGTTTAGTGTATAGTTGGTTGCCTACATATTGCGTTTATTTTAAAAGTATACATAGGGTATATGTATACTAAAAAGAAAAATTCCCTGTATATATATTTAAGTTAGCATAGTATGTTTGTTTATTGTTATTGATGTTTTTCTTTTTGTTACAGGTGAGCCCCCTTTTCCTGAGATTATTAGAAATATTTGTGTGAGTAACAATTTTTTACTATAGAGCAAGAAGGCTATTATTTATGCTGCCACCATATAAAATCAAATCATACAAATGGCTTGCTTGCTTAGAAATCAACAAAGTTTTGCACTTGCATTGAAATAACTTTTAATTTTCTATATATTTTGAAATAGTTACGTGGCAACATACAACATGCTTTATTTACTTATTTCTTTTTAATAGCTAGGAAATGAAAATCTGAGCATTATAAACATGTAACGGTGTATAGTAAATGTCCGAGTAATTACATAACTTGTGGCGTAGTAATGTTATAAAAACAAGAATGGAGTACGCTCTAACTGGTAGCAAAATTGTAGTACTATTAAAACAATAAAATAGTGTAATTACCCTTAATTAAGAATGACAAATAAAAGCGGAAAAAGTTGCTTTTCGTAGTAAGCGTAAAGAATCTTTGCCTGTAAAAATAATATCGTTGAAAAAGCCACATATTTGGAATATTTTTGTAATTTACCTGGTAAGGAAGTATTTCGTTAAACATATTATGACGTGAAAAATCCACCTTAGCAAATTCTAATGTACGATTTAATTCCAATTTTAAGTCGATTAATTCTCAAGATGATATAGTTTTCCCTTAAGGAGTTTTAACCTTTTCAAATTTAATATGTCATTTTGTTGGTTGCTGTTATTGCACTGAAAATTGTTGGAGTAAATTTTTATTAAGTATAAAAGCAACATGGAGGGTTGAGGCCTTCTAAGTCGTTTTCATATTTCAGTTGTCTCGCACGCTATACATACGAGGTGTCCGCTACTGTGTTTCGGGTTTACAAATTTATTATTCTAATAAGAAAATAAACGGGGAGAAAAAGTCGTCGATAAATATACACGTTTTTTTTTTCGTAATTCGAATTGGCCTGTTAAATTATGTTTTGAGCTAAAAGTACTTATCAAAGAGCTAAAAAATGAAAATTTCCAAGAACATCTCACAAACCTAAGCGCAACAACTGACACAAATTACTCCCTCTGGACGGCAACCAAAAGAATAAAAGCCCAAAGACAACCTATTCCTCCCCTGAAAAAACCTAATGGATCATGGGCGCGTTCAGATTCAGAGAAAGCAGACCTCTTCGCCCAACACCTTGAGAGTGTTTTTCAACCAATCCCATCACAAATTCCCATCGAAGAGGAGGCGGAAATACAAGATTCTTTGGAAACACCCTACCAACTAGCATTGCTTATGGATAGCTTCACAGTAAAGGAAGTTAAAAGCATGGTCAGATACAACTTAAACCCCAAGAAAGCTCCAGGCACTGACTTAATTACCGGAAAACTAATCAAAGAACTACCACGCAAGGGCCTAGTGATGCTAACCATACTATACAATGCAGTCCTGAGGCTGGGTAAGTTCCCAGTGCAGTGGAAGGTAGCGCGGGTAATACAGATCCTCAAACCTAGCAAACCTCCAAATGAAGCTACCTCCTACAGACCTATTAGTTTACTGTCAGTGGTAGGTAAAGTTTTGGAAAAACTCCTAGCCAGAAAACTAACATCCATCCTAGAAGACAATAACATAATTCCTGACCATCAATTTGACTTTCGGAGACACCACTCTACCGTACAACAGTTCCACCGTATCGTCGACAACATAAATTAAGCCTTTGAAGAGAAACGATACTGCACGGCCGCCCTTCTCGACGAAAGTCGGGCTTTCGATAAGGTGTGGCATACGGGCCTCCTGTATAAACTTAAAAAAATACTTCCTCACTCTCTCTATGTTATCTTTAAATCTTATTTGGAAGAACGATACTTTCACGTAAAAATTGGCCAATATTAAACTGATGTCCACACAATCAACTCGGGAGTGCCTCAGGGTAGCGTTCTTGGTCCGATGCTATACATCGTATATACAGCAGACATTCCAACAAGTCCGCACTCCCTCACCGCCACCTTTACGGACGACAAGATCATCATGGTAAAACAAAAAGATCCAATACTAGCTGCTCATCTCCTTCAACAGAGCTTAGACCAATTAATACAATGAAGCTAAATCCTTTCATATCAGATTCACCAAGTGCAGAGATAATTCACCACCAGTCTTCGCAAACAACATCCCACTAACTCAAGTTGATGAAGTAAAATATCTTGGCTTACACCTCGACAAAGGCCTAACATGGAAGCCTCACATATGGAAGAAAAGAAAACAGCTCGGCATAATGTTTAGTAAGCACTACTGGTTACTCGGCAGGGAATCTAAATTATCCTTAACAAGTAAGCTCCTGGTCTACAACGCAATCTTTAAACCCATATGGACATATGCTATTCAGCTTTGGAACAGCCAACTCTAACATCCAAATCCTCGAAAGATTCCAATCCAAAGTGCTACGTACGATGTGTAATGCGCCCTACTTTGTGACTTAAAAGTTGACGCCGTAAAAGAAGTGATCGTGAAACACAGTGACAAGTACCTACGTAAACTAGAATATCACCCAAATGCCTTAGCCCTTAACCTACTTGATAATAGTGAAAGCCTTAAACCACTAATATAACGCAGTTTGTAGAAAATTATAAGTTGTAAATCGTTGGATTTCAACCGCGTCATGTCTCATGCCCACTATTTATAAACATATGTTTTGCTTATTGTTATTTACAGATTGCAAAAAGATACAAAAATAAAAAAAAATTATGTGTTTTTCTATGTATATTAAATAATGCGTCCATTATGTACGCGATTCTTGTTAAATAATTCACATCGTTGAATCATGACTTGTAACTCACAGGCTGTGTCCAGTCAAAAACCGTAGATCACGGTTTTCCACCAATTGCGATTACAGTTGCATTATTATTTAGTAGCGATGCAAGCGTACGTCACATACAGCAGACGCTCGATAACGTAAACACCGGATAACGGAAACATCACACTAATGCAAAGACAAGATTCATACTATAGGATCAAATGGAACGCCCGATAACGTAAACAACGGTTGTTTACGTTATCGGGCGTTATTAACAACCTGTACAGATCGATAACGTAAACAGTTCTAGGCAACGGTTAGTCGCCGATGTATGTAGGGTATTCCCCTCTGCGACACAGCTGGGTCGGTCGGATGGGTGTTTATGATGCATTTGCATTTCATTTTAGTCATATTACATGCGTAGGCATTGCTAAGCGCAAATTTACGCAGACTAAAATAGCAGCTTATTTTTCTTCTCATTAAAAATGTGTATTACTTATCGCTGTCAGAATATGTTTTGTTTTTTATTGTGTTATTAAACGTTTCAATAATTTGCTTATTAATAATCACGCTCGCTAATGTAAACATTTCGATGTGAACCCACTTGGTTAGAATTAGTTCACGTTATCGAGCGTCTGCTGTACATACCTCGTAAAATGTGATTTTAGATTTTATAAATTTTTAACTTGCACCAATATTATACTTTTTCTATGACTATGTGCCAAAAAGAGAATGGGCCTGGCCTCTATAAGTCTGAATACATATTCTTAAAAGGGTGGAAAGTTTAATATAACTCGTCATTATGTCACTGTAAAGTGAAGTCCGTAATTGAGAGTTTCACAAACTGCCGTACCATTTAATTTTGGAGGCATTCGCTTGATTTAATTTTCCGGTTGTTTTTTTATATTTCTTATTTGGGATTTTCGCCACCAGTTGCATATTTTAATGTATCCGCTTGTTTAAGTATTTTAGTTTTAGTAGTATTTTAGATTGGATTAAGTACCTATTCTTAAAGATGATTAATGCCCGGTCGCCCGCCTTCGGTCGTGTCGCAAACTTCACCCTTGTTCTTGTAAAAGTAAGGCAAAAGTTGTTACAGGTTTAATTTTTGCCGTTGTTTTAGTACGAAGTAGGTAGGCGCCCTTTTTGTCTCGCCGCCCTTGCGCCTTTTTAAAATTATAATTAGAAATGGTATTTTACAGTTGCATAAACGGTATTTGACGTTAGTTTGTGCAGTTATTACTCAACCTCTCAACCAAATAGCCAAGCCAAAAGTAACAGCTTAAAATGTTTAGTTCCCAGTTACCTTGTTGATATCGATAATATTGCAGTAAATCCATTGCGGTCTAACAGTAATATGCAGAGCCGACAGATTATTCCGAATCATATGTTTAGAAAGTTAGCGCTTGCGTGGCCGTGTTGTGCAAGCGCGTGGTGGAGAGCGGAACATTACGAATCCGCTAGCTCAACCACTGGCCTGAGTAGTCAGCAGTCCGTTCTACCTGTATGCGGAAAATTGAATGTGCAACAGGTGTTACGGTGACATATGAGTTTATGAACCGCTGTATCCGCGTATTTTATAATTGCATGAATTGATCGAGTCTTTCTATTCACGTGCTTGTTTTTTTTTTAGTTGTCGCGCTTTTGTCCCAATAACAGTCGTTTGTTTAGTTTTCAACTGTTTAATAGTTGACGTGAGAAACTTTCAAGTGTTTCTTTCCAATGCACCTTGGATTACTTCTTGCCAGATAAACCGTGATTGTAGTGTTCGCAGCTGCATAGCTGTACGTTGTGCAAGTGGCCAAGTTCTATTTTTTCACTTAGTATCGTGTGATATGTTTTAAATTGTAGCCATGTGATAGTGATGTGACAGTTGTGTGTTTTTAATGTCACCATATAGTCGATACCGGCCTTTGCCGGCTGCCGAAACGATTAGTGTCCTACAACCCCCGGCGGGATGCCGCCCCGCAGGCACTACCACTGCCTGCAGATTTCTCAGGTGGATATCTAAATTAGGACCTCAGACCGTCAATAAACAAACAATAGGTAAGTTTAGGGAGAGAATTTGGTTCACGGCGTGTTGGTTTGCAGCTTCTGGCATGAGTGTCAGATGTTACATAAGGCAAAACTAGGTTTATTAGTAAATTAATTAAAATAGCTGTTAGAATGGATTAACACAGTTGAAATGACACGTTGTTAAATTAATATCTTCTAGTTACACCGATGCTGAATGGCACTTTCGGAATTCCCGCGCTGCAAACTTGCTACCGAATTAATTCTGATACATTTATCTTCGATTGATCTTGTTACTATGACAGAATGTGATTTGAAACATATAACATGAAGCAACACCAGTTTAGCTACTACTTTAATATTTTTGACTTCGTAACGCGAACTAATTTAGGTTAGTGCTAAAAAATTACTAACCACAACTACCACGTTGCCGATGTTTATTTTCTTCTATTCCATAGGCGTAGAAATATTGAACTTTTAATATTGTCCGAGCAGAACTAGAGTGACGTTGTTTGTAAAGCAAAATTTTTGTTTGTTTACGGAAAAGTCGATCATGCTGCTTTTAAAAGTGGCTGTATAAAACAAAAGCGAAAGCATCGTAACCGATTTAGATTTAGACGTATATTTAGTTCTATAATAGATTAGGGAAATATGGTTTATTTGACAGTGGAGTGGCTGTTTACCTACTTTAAATTTTTTAATATACCAAGACGTCTTAAAAATTCACGTAGTACAACTTTGCGTTGCTTATACTCAAAATAGTGTTTATGTGCCTATGCCGCGAAATGACTGTTTGGTGGCCAAAAGATTCAATTGTTACCCGCATTAAACACATTTCGCGTACAAAACGCACACAACATACAATGTGATTTTTTTAAAACTCAATTGCAGTAGGCCGTATTCTGACTTAATACAGACAGTTCTAAGGTTATTAAGACAGAATACGGCCTGCTGCAATTAAGTTTTTAAAAAATCACATTGTATTTTATACTTACTTCTTGATTAGCCATAACCAAAATTAAGACGTATAAAATGTCAAAATCGCCACAACAAACCTTTAGAAAATTAGAGATGAGACAAATGTTGATTTCTGACGGTAACGGAATACGAGTATTCGGCTAAATATTCGACTTTACTGCATGAACTTCTGTTAAATA
Source organism: Melanotus villosus (assembly GCA_963082815.1). Taxonomy (NCBI): domain Eukaryota; kingdom Metazoa; phylum Arthropoda; class Insecta; order Coleoptera; family Elateridae; genus Melanotus; species Melanotus villosus. The sequence continues at coordinate 9,148,342 of OY720423.1, read as the reverse complement.
CTTGTGAACCTATAATAGCTATCGGGCTATAACTAACATAAACATACAAATACAAAGGTAAACATGGGTCCCAGAGTTCACAAGTGCAACTAAACTAAAAGTATCAATTAACAGCGATAATTATTAACTTAACAATCCAACCCTAACTTTAAATCTCATTTCTCTATTTCGGCATTAGAATGACATTATTCTAGCACGCATTTTGATGCTTTAATAAGCTTCATTATTAAACGATTTTTGGTGATATTTTGTTGTCAGAAATTGGTGATACTGTATCAAATAATACACAAAACCATTCAGTTGCTAGGCAACCAGTCAGTTGCTAGCAAATACGTTAAAAGAGATATACCGCCGACCACGTATCCCAGCAATGCAAAGCTACCGTACGGGATCTTTTATCCTTGTCGCGTCGAATGTGTTAACTGCGCATGAGCACCAAGAACGTTCGTGTAAACACGGTTCCTTTTACAATGAGTAACGAATCAGCTTTAAAAAATGAAATGAAATTTGAGGTATTGGAGCAAACGTCAAATGTCAAACTTCTGTCAACTGTCAAGCAAAAATCACTATTGCCAACCTAACTATTTAACCAAATTTCCCCAACTCGAAATTGTCAAGTATTTTTATAAAAAGAAATAATGTAAATGGAAGCCGAAACAGAGAAAATAGTATAAAAAACTCGTTACAGAAGGCAATTCGAGCACTCGTCCGTTCGGGCTCGTGTGCGAAAACGATGCCTTCTGTAACTCGTGTTTTAACATACTATGTATTATCGGTGCCATGATTCCATAAAAGAGCAAAGATAAATTCAGATTGTGTTTCAGTAGGCTATGAATAGCTACAGTGTAAGTAAGACTGCAAGTTCCTTTTGAAAATTAAGGTACCTATATAGAATTAGAGATGAAACGGATATTGATATCTGGCGGTAACCGAATACGAATATTCGGCTGTAAGTATTCGGTCGAATATTCGGATTTACCGAATAGGTATGTATTTTATTATGCCGACCTTTATTAAATACGTAGGTACATATAATATCTATCATCATCGTCATCCTGTTCCTCTTTTACCCGGAGGTGTACCGAGGTTCTCGTTTCTTCACTTTCATGTTTCTACAAAGTTACGCCACTTCTTTCTGTCTCACTTTCTTTGAATGTCTTTCCATTCCTCTGCAGTATCTCGGCAACGCTTTTATTCCAAGTTGTTCTTGGCCGTCTATTTTGCCTATTGTCCTTCTTAACTTGTCTATTTCATCCATCCTAAACAGGTGTCCAGTCCATTTTAACTTCTTTTCTTCTATTGTGTTTTTCAGAGATTTTGTGTTAAGGTTTCCTTTGTCATCTTCATTTCGTTTCCTATCTTTTCTTTTAACTCCTGCAACTTTTCTCAGGTACCTCATTTCGGCCGCTTGTAGTCTTTTCTCTTGCTTATCATTCAGCACCCAATTTTCAGCTCCATAACGGCTGTAACTAACATAAAAATGTAAATACAAAGGGTTGAGTTTCAAGGGTCGCAAAAGTAACTAAACTAAAAATATCAATAACAACTTAACAATCTAACCATAATCCTAGATCCATCCCATTTACTGACCACGATTCCGTACATGAGCAAACATAAATTCAGATTGTGTTTCAGTGGGCTATGAACATCTACAAGTTAATTTTTACTTTTTTTATATTATTAAGCGTATTCATATTTGGGCTTTAATGTTTTAGAAAAGTATATATTTTTCTGCTTATGGTTTTGTTTATGTACATAATGTGACAATGTTGTTAAATAACATGTCACATTTTTTGTAGTTGCTATCAGAATTGAATATACAACGATGATATTCAAAAATTTGAAAATTAAAGTATACTAAATGTTCAGACAAACCCATCTGTGAATCCCAAGAACTTTGAAGGCAGACAGACAATGCGTAAAAGAAACTGGGAAGGGACAGTAGGTATAGTCCAAATGGCGAGTTAGGTAATGCGCGTCATCAATCACATGATTAACGGTGGGCGTTACCAATAATGCGCGATTAAAAAAATAGTAGTTTTGTAAGATAATGCAGCCACGTTTAGTCACAAGTCACAGGTCTATAAATGTTTGAAAATAATAAAGAAATCAGGTTTTTATTTTCTAATTTAGCTCATATTTATTTTTTGTAAAGTTAGTATTATTTTTGACGTGTTTACATGTGACTGTCAAAGTTTTGACTCATCGTGTTGTGTGTTATTTACCCTAGTCCGGGCTTGTCCAACACGCGGGCTCTACAACAATAAAATAAAACTAGAATCAAAATATCTGATGAGCACCTTGAGAACTCACTGAGAATTGCAACTACTTTCGTAGAAGCATTAGTATCTCAAAATCTCAAGAAGAATGTCATGCAGCTCACTAATTTCATGTTGCTGTTTTGTCTTTTACTTCTGTAGTAAAGAATTCATGAATTAATGAAGTTTAAATTACTTAAATATGTTAACTGTATATTCTACGGTTTTTTTGCACATCAGCTATCGTTTGTGTTAGTTAGTGTATTTTATGTGTGGCCCAAAAAAATCTCATCTTCTTCCAATGTGGCCCAGGGAAGTTAAAAGGTTGGACACCCCTGGCTGTAATCGGAATCCTCTGTATTTAAAAACTATTACCTACTTGTATCTCTTTATTTTAATTTATAGTATCGCTAAAATTGTGATTGAAAACGAAAATGCGAACCTTTTTCATCAAAAAAATTTTGCTTATAAAATTTGTAAATCGTTTGAAACTTCATGTGGACGTACTAAGTTGTGATGTCATTAAATTTATTGATGACGCGCATTACCTGACTCGGCATTTGGACCATAAGCCCTTGGCCTTCCTACAGGCAGCAGCAATATTGTAAAAGTAATAGTGAAAATATACAGTCCATTTTAAATAGCCTTTTTTTTATTGGATTCATGGCCTAACACTAAATATTTAGTATTCATGAATATCAAATTTAAATAAAAATTCGGTGAAGTTATTCCGAATATTACGACTGCCAAATAATTAATGAATAATCCTTGCATTTCTATTAAACAAAATATTTAGTAGTTAGGATTGAAAAAATTAGCGAAATTATTCAGATCTGCCGAATATTCGGTAAAACGGCGGAATATTGCGACCGAATATTCATTACATCTCTATAGAAAATACGACGTATCTGTTTATAATTGCGACCGCGAAAAATACTTACTAATTTATGTCGTCAGTGATAACATAAATGTTCTACAGGTTTATTGTGGCGAGTTTGATATTTTATATTTCTTACGAAATACCCAATTAAGAAGCATAAAACATAAATGTTAACAGTCTTTGTGTTTGTCTATTCTAAACGTGATATCTAAAATCAGTGTGTCATAATTCCTTGGCTACCTCGTTTGAATTTGCTTTTTGGCTAATACTATTGATACAGAAACAGATTTACCAGATACTCGTGAAAAATGGATAATCTCAGAATTTGTTTGTACTCACATTTGCATAGTTTTGGCATTTTAAAAGTACCAAAAAGTAGTTTCTAGAAATAGCTGTCCAAGCTAAACACGTGCGAATATTCAAAAAATTGGGTGCGTCCTTTCTCCCTTCTAAAATTGTCATCAAATTTTCATTTTGTAAATGGCGAAGTTCATTTGTTTTTGGAGTCGGTCTTTTCATTTGCTGATAAATTTAGCTTCGAGAAAATTGCCTTAGTTACCTTTGCTACTCAATACAAGTATTTCCATGGCAAATTTGTGTTGTTAGGAGGTGGAACGATTAGCCCTTGGGCTAAGGAAAAACAATTTCAAGAAGGGAAATTATGAAAGCACAGAAAGGCCACGGCGCAGCCTTTTTGCGTATAAATTATGTTTTTTAAGAATGGGAAATTTAGAAAATTGAAAAAAGATATTTGTACTCTTGGGCGTATAGTTCTGCTTTTGATGCTTCATGATGGAAAGTAAAGCAAAATAATTTGAGGTTTTCCTTTGGACAAAAAATGTTGTATACTCAAATGTAATGTCCTGTTTTTGGCCCTTCTCCTTCCTTTTCTTTCGGCGGTGCGAAGTACCAGCACTCGGGCCCTAGACCCATTGTGCATCCGCTGCAAATTAAGGAATGCCTTCATACAGGCCGGCACCTAGCCCAAAGGCCAACAGCTTATCCGCTTGCTTCGTGTATCATCGGGCTCTAGAAGACCGGCACCAAATTAGCGATGCCTAAGAAAGAGTAGTCTTGAGACATAGCAAAAGAATATGAAGGGAAGTTTCATCTGCAGCTTGGGTCCTCAGAGAGGCCCATCAGATGCAGATATCCTTTAAAAAGGCCATGGCCCATAACTATCCTGAGGGGCTGGCCCTTCGCTTATTATAGCATGAGGCGCGAAGCACCAAGTGCTATAATCTTTACAGTTTTTTCGCCCTTGATACATAGATAACTATTATGGCGTATCTACTATTTCGTAGTAAACTCTCTTAAAAGTAATATTTATTTGGCAAAATAGAAAATACGTGTATTTATTTGAAGAAAAATAAAAATAAGAACTTCATCTGAAGGGCTATAAACTCGTAAAAGTGCGTAATTTTTTTTTAGGAGCACCTTGTTTGTAAGGGCATTCTTGTAAAAGAATTAAAACTGGGCTCATTCAACATGTCGAAGTTCAACAATGAGGGTGGACAGTTAGGTGTAAGGTCTAAAGTTTATCAATTTAAAACTAACAGTTTATTACAAGTTTTAGTACTTTGATTATGTCGGAATAACATTGTGAAAACTAATTTTACAGCGTTGTTTTAGCTACTAAACGAAGGTAAATTAAATCAGCAAAAGTTTACGCAGCTTTTAAATGAATAAAGCAAAACCGTTTTACCTTAGCCGTGTATATAAATTGCAGAAGCAGGAAATGACAATAGAAACTAATCTTGTATTTTGTGTTAAATTATCGCCTAACGCTTTTCTTCCTAGTAACAAAACTATAATAGTTCGGAATATTTTTGTTGTTTTGTGTTTAATCATTACCGCGTGTGAAGCTTAGTCAGTTCCTATAACCCCTTTTTATTGTTTTTATCACAATCGTTATCATTTTTGTGATAAAATATTACAAACTGTTTCAGGCTACTTATTATCTATTTACCCAGCTTCAGAAACAACTAATCAAACATAAACATGTTTAACATTTGTAGCAATATTAATACGGGTTTTCAAGTGTTTTTGTGTGGATTGCATTTGGGCTAATTTCGACAGTTTTTTTAACAGTAAATTATTTGGTGGATTAGTTTATTTGTTGCTTTATTTATTGACTGAAGCCTAGGCAAAGTACAGCAGAAATTGAATTTTTATTTATGGAAGGTTTAGTTCCAAAGCTATTATACATTCCGTGAAATGTGTTGAATTTAAAATCAAGGTTGGAAGGTATGACGTATTTGGCTCGAATAAAGTTTTTTACTAAGTGACGTACATATTTGGAACAAAAAATAATAAAACGCTGGTTAATTTTATTTGTTTTTTATGTTTTTATTGATCATTTCCATACCAAAATTTTCCTACGGCAGAGGGCAAGAAAGAGTGATTTTGGTGTTGATTTTTGAAATTTATGTGTTGTAAAAAATGCCGAAATTAGTAGCACCAAGTTGTGAATTAAATCCTATATTAAATTATAATACAAAAATCGTTGATATTTCTTCATTCCTTTTAAACTTTTTTGTAAGCATTTTTACCAATAATTTTTTTGTTGTTTTGGGCCATTTCAAGTTGCACAATTTACAGTAAATTAATTTCCTTTTCTAACAGAAATTTATAGAAATTACAGACGTTAATTGGCACAAGAAAAACGTTCACTTTCCCAAGATTTGCATTAATTTTCAAACGTTCTGCTACATTTAACAAATTATAAGCCCAAAATAAAATAATGTCGAATTTTAATTAGTCAAATTTTATTAATGAAGCTTTTACTGATTTTATTAATCTGCTGTTGTGTTTAAAATCTTAAATACCGATGGAGTTTCTAATGTTCATAAAATAACAATTATTAATGGTGATATTGCTAACTAATATGTAAAGGTAAATTTCTAAATTTTCATAAGTGCTGAAAGTGGCTGTAGGAAAACGAAAGTGCGTAGATGGGAAAAGACATCTGAACATAAATAATTAAAATTGGATGTTTTCACCTTGGCCTTTGCTAGCTTATTCTGTTTTAAAAGTAGGAAAGAATAACTTTATAATTAACTATTAATATTCATTATTATTCAGATATTCTTATAGTAAACTTGTGAAAGGTTACATTGCTAAATGGTTGATCAGTGAATCATGTCATCATGAAAGAAAAAGTATGTTTTAACATTTTAATACCCTTTTTCCTGTATTATATTTGAAAAATATGTGAGACAAATATAAAATCTAATTTAGATAAGTGGAATAAGGAATTGCGAAATGTAGGCAAACAATTAAAAATCTTAAAAGTTAAATATAGGGTATGTGTTTACATCTGTATGAAATAATCTAAGAAGTGGAGCCTTATCTTAGGTTGTAATCAACTATTGTTAAGTGTTACAAGAAACCGTACAGACGGAATTTTTATATAAAAACAAGGTTTATTATGAATTCTAAGACTTCCACGGTCAGTGTCAGTATTATTAACAGAACGTCTTCCGTGTCGGAACCGTGCCATTGTTGAGGCGGAAGAACTCAACGTTTTTCCCACTTTTTTAAGGGGCTTCTTCGGGAGGAAAAAGGGGACACGGTAACTCAATGTGTCAACCACACCAGAGGCCTCTTTTAGCAAGAGGAAGAAGGGTCTAAAGGGTTTGGCCTCTGGCTTGGTTAACCGTTTAGGTTTGTAAAATTTTATGCAGTTGCAGTTTTTATCAGGTAAATCATAAAAACCAATATTTCACTACACACCGAACTCGGAAACTATTCATTCCTCCACGAAGGAACTAAAAATACACCACACCGATTAATTATTTATTTGCTAATTACTTATTTTGATTGCGATATTCTCAATTAAGGAAATCAATAATTACAAGCCTGATTGATATAGTAAGGTGTGGTTCGGGCAGTTTCCGTTTAATTTTTAACAAAGTTATAAAAACGCTAAAAGTATTTCCGGGTTTATTTTTTGCGTAATCCGTGTGAATTTATTTTTAAAAGTATGTAAGTGCAGGATAAATAAATTGAAGGATTATTGAAATGAAATGTAGGTGATTTAATATATTTCTATTTTATATAATATAGACTTCTGGTTTTTGTACAAATTCAAGTATCTCAAATTCGAAAGGGAAGAGTTTTCAGCAGTGGCGGCCCATACCCAATATTTTTGGGTGTTGTACAGTAATAAAAAAGATATCGACAAAAAAAATCATCTAAGCAACTAACTACGAGTATTTTTAATTTAATTTTAATTTTCTCAAGTTAAATACAACGTCTGTTTTAGGACTATTGTAAATACAATCGCACCAAAAAATAAAAGTAAATTCACGAATTAGTCGGGTTAGCAGTCAATCAAAATACTACAAAACTACGCTTAAAATGCAGCTTGTTAACATCTCAATTCTAGCTTCAATTTTGCAACTTCGCGTTCCATCGGATAGAAACGATATCTACCGATTAAGCAGATTTTCGAGTGCAGACCAATACTGTATAGCGACCCCGTCAGGGACTGCTTGTCTTTAAGAGCTGCAGAACCACCAAAAATAAGAGTATAACTAAAACAATAAATTATCTATTAATAAAATAAACCTTCACTTTTCCACCAGATACACTCTGGAGTCCCGCAAGGCAATGTTCTGGGCCCTGCACTGTATATTATTTACACCTTAGATTTGCCTGCTGCCAGTGAAACGGTGAAATCTTGAAATCTTCCGGAGACAAATAAATAAAGTTAAATCTCCTGCCTGAGGTCTGATCCAAAAGAATGTTTAATTAAATTAAATTACATTTGCTAGCGATACAGCTATCCTTGCTTGTGACAACTTTCCTGACGTTACAATCCCACGTAAATACCATCTCCCAGTGGATGCAAAAATGGAAAATTACAGTGAACGAAAACAAATCAATCCACGTTACGTTCACACTAAGGAAACAACAGTGTCCAACTGTTATCCTAAATAATATTCCAATGGTTCAATCAGACTCGGTGAGATATTTGGAAATGCACCTGGACAAAAAAGTTAATAGGAAAACGCATCTGTTTAGAGCAACTCATAGAAATAACTATAGCGTATGGGAGCCAATTGCATTTGGTCTGTATAGATCTGAAGAAGGCATATGACAGTGTACCTATCAAAAAACTGTGGGATGCAATGACTGATAATAAAATACAACCACAATGCGGCATAAAAACTCGAGAAGGTATTTCAAACATGTTTCACGTTAATAAAGTACTAAAACAAGGCTGTTACCCATCCAGAACGCTATTTAAGATATACCTGAATTCAAATCTGAAGCAATGGGCGAGAAAGTGTAGTAAAATGGGCCTGCAATTGGGCGAGAGAAAATATTTTTACTTTATTATTTGCGGAAGACCAAGTTGTTATTGCAGAAGATATGGAAGATGCTACATACAGTGAGCACGTAAAGGTTGGAATAAATTCTATAAAATATTTATTGGGCAAGTACGAAAATAATGCTCGGACACGTCGATTTTCTTTTTTAGATGCGCATTTTTTAGTATACGTATATTTTTTATTACGTCATCCCTGTTCGAGTTATGACGTCATCATCAGTTTTTTTTAAATGGCAATACCCTCTTTTGATAGTACCATTTAAAAGAGCGCATTTTTCTGCGTATAGACGCCAAATTTTATGGTATGTTACATAACAATATTTTCGAGAAATTAGTACCACAATTGTTGCACTATTTTTTATTGACGGCGCATTAAATGCTGAAAAACATTTGAATTTTTTACAACAACAGATAATTCCCGCGCTTGTAGCACTATATCCAAATAATCAAAATCCCCAAATGCCGGACGAATCAATATGGTACCAACAAGATGGCGCGTCACAACATCATTCACAGATTGTGCGTGATTATCTGAATCGCCAATAGATGGATATTGTCAAGAGGTGAATGATATGCAATTTCAACGTTTAATTTAATGGGTTTTAGTTGTATTTATTATTTCTTCTATTGTTATTTTATTACATTGTTATGAATTCTAAAACGTTTTTTTTTTTCGAAAATATTGTTATGTAACATACCACAAAATTTGGCGTCTATACCCAGAAAAATGTGCTCTTTTAAATGGTATTATCAAAATAGGGTGTTGCTATTTAAAAAAACTGATGATGACGTCATAACTCGAAGAGGGATGACGTAATAAAAAATATACGTATACTAAGAAATGCGCATCTAAAAAAGAAAATCGACGTATCCGAGCATTATTTTTTTACTTGCCCAATAAAGATTTTATCGAATTTATTCCAACCTTTACGTGCTCACTGTATATGACAAAAGAACTTGTAGAGGAATATGAGAAATGTGAACTGGAGGTAAACACAGAGAAAACGCAGTATATGACAGTTGGGAGTGAAGGATAGAATCTAATTACTGGTACAAGGATTATTACAAATATAAAATACTATAACCTTGGAGTAATCCTAACACAAAATATGGAAAGGACATGTACTAACAACAAAATTAAATTCTGTTCTGTTGAAGCAAAGACGTACGAAATAAAACAAGAGATGCAAATGTTTAAATCGTTAATAGAAGGCTCTGTAACTTATGGATCAGAGATCTGGATTACAAACCAACTCCTAAAGCGACGAATAAATTCTGTTGAAAACAACTATCTAAGAAGATGCTGTGGTGTTACATTTGCCCTTAGAGAAAAAATGAATGTAGAAACGACACTATCAGATACGCCTGAAAAAAAGCAGTTGTTATGGTATGTCCACATGAAACGGATGGAGGAAAGAAGACTACCAAAAAAATGCTTTGATTCCAAGAAGGAGAAGAAGAAGAAAAAGAAAACGCCGACCAAGAACAGCATGGAAAGACAATATCGAAACAGCTATGGAAAGAAGAAACCTGGATAATGACTCCTGGCAAGAGAAGAAGGAATACTTGGGATGTGACAAACGGCCTGTATTATAAAGAAGTCGCCAACATATACAGGGTGTTAGGTGTTAGGTAATGCATCTGCCAATCTTTAGGGGTGGGTTTGTAACGATAAAAGGAATAAAAAATTCTTATACCATTTTTTTCTCAGTTGCCTTTTTTTCCCTTTAATTATTTTGTGGTTGTTAATAAAGTTTTATTGTTACTTGATGTATTAGACTCTTATGTAGCCGTAAAAATGTTGCTCCTGTATCTTTAACCCTTCGTTTTTGGTTTTCCCGAAAATAAAAACTAAAATTAAAACATGCTTTTTCTCAGAAACTATGCATATTAGAAAAAAATTGTATAATACTTTTTGCTCCATTTGTCATTATAAAGCTATTCCTAAAGTTTGGCAGAAGCACCCTGTAATCAAAAAAAGAAAAGAATTAGACATTCGAACTAAGAAAATGTACTGGCTGATAGCACACAATTCCAGATTATCCCTACAAAATAAACTACTTATGTACAAATGCATTCTAAAACCAATATGGACCTACGGAGTTGAATTATGGGGATGTTCCAGCTCCTCAAATATTGAAATCCTGCAAAGGTATCAGTCTAAAACCCTCCACTTAACAACAGGTGCACCACGGTTTGTTTGAAACCATACTATACATGAAGTGATTAATGATTATACTGACAAACACAGAAATCGACTGCAGTTCCATCCAAATGAAGTCCTCCAACTCTTACTTCTTGTTGATGCGTTCCATAGGAGATTGAAACGAAAGTGGTCTATTGACTTAACAAGTACTATTTAGAGGTATCACCACTAGGTACAATTCTCTTCAAGACGATTAATTATACATAGATTTTACAATTAGCTTAAAGAAATTTATTGCAAATAAGTTAATTTTCCTATTTCTAATAAAAGTGTAATAAAAAAAAGGATAATTCTGGCGCTTTTTTAATGTTAAACCTGTGGAAATTGTTGAGCTAGCTAGTCAACCAATGCAACGTTCACGAAACAGCTGTCTTATTTTGCTGTGCTCGTGTTGCGCTCGAATATCTGCGTATTCGGTAGACATCGCTGCGTTACGATGGGGCCCGAAGTCAAAATTACGGGCAAAATTAATGTTTGAAATGAGCTGTATAATATGCAGCTCCATTTATTGAAAAGCTGCAATTTAAACGGGGTGTTGTAGTATTTTGACTGACTAATGACGACCATACTTACAAACATACCTAAAATAATTTCAATCCACTTAATTATCAAAAATAATTAATAACAAAGGTGCAAAATCGCCCTATAACCGGAATTAAATATTGAAAATAGTCAAGTAAAAGCTTATAAAAGACACTTTCATAACGATATGAATATTTAAGGAACAACATATTTAGGGATTGACTGTCATTGTAATCGGAAAAACGTTTTATATTGTTTCACGTATGTATTATTATTATTACTTCTTTTTAATGCAGAACACCCAAAAATACTGGATACGAGTCGCCCCTGGTGTATATCTTAATTTATGAAAAATCAAGAGTGATAAAAGGGATTATCGGTGGATAACCGCATATTTTTAACGAAAGTAGTGAATTAAAATTAATTGTTGTGTAGAATTACAAAGCTTATTAAAGACGATTATTATAATAAATAACCTGTTATTATCATGCTATGGAGAAAGTACTCGATAATACATAATAAAGCGCTTTTATTATTAGCTATTGAGAACTATACTTATATTTAAATACATATTTTATTGCGGGCGGATACATAAATAATTATTTTAAGTAATTTATGGCCATTGTTTAACATAATGATTATTTTGCGATTTTCTCTTATATTTCAATACCTTTTTGTTTGTTTATTTATTTCAATTATTTCCGTTTGAGATTTGCTCAACAAATGTTGGAAATTGTCACAGGAAATAGTAAAATATGATTAGAACAATAACTAGTAGTTAGACACATACTGGTACCAATCAGAAAACCTGTCGTTAAAGAAAACAGCTAAATTGTAGTAACATTTATCGATTAAAAATGACTTTACTTCTGCTTTAAATCGTTTGAAGCTGGGGATATTCATAAATGTTAATGGCAGATGATCGTAAAGTTTAGTATTTAACACTTGAAATGTTGCAGAAGAACTAGTTTGTTTCCTGCTAGAAGTAACAATCTGTATTTTGAAGTTGCAGATTTTACTTTCTTTGCCCTCTTTAACAGGGTTTAATGATATTTTATATAATTGACGGTACAATAAAATCAGACCATAGCTAAGTAAATATTTAAAAAAAAGCAAGGAAAATATGTAGTTTTAGTTAAGTTAGTTTATATAACTTAAAATGATTACGCTGTAACTATCCTAGTTACCCAAGAAAAGAACGAATTTTGCTGGAAAAATAGAAAGCTGAGTTGGTGGAACCCCATTCTGTTAGTAATTTGAGTTTATTTTATGTAATCCAAATATTATGCTTTTATTGATTTACCACCTTCATAATTTTCTTTTATAAATAACAGTGTGCACTTAAAACTAAAACTTCACAAAAACTTGATTAGAAATGTGTAGCAGATAAAATGGTTCAACATTTGCAATGAACAAATGGGGCCTGGGCTGTTTAAGTTTTGTCAGTTACGGAAACGTAACTTAGCCGAAACTTATTGCATTGTTTAGAAACTGTATTTCCTAATAAAGCATTTTAAATTGGCTATACAGATTGATGTACTTCATTACAAAATATTAGAAAGTCAGCCTGAACAGGTGGAACTTGCATTTTTTAAGTTTTTAATGATATTCATCTGTTTCTTATTTACATTTGAAATTATTTAGGTAACAGCGAGTCTACGTTATTTATCAGTTATTTAATATTAATTAATGCCTAATTATGTTTTATTGTTGAATGAAACGGTTACATTTATAAATTCGGAAGTATCATAATAGGCACAGTTGTCTATTAATTGTCACGCAAGGAAAAATCACTCCTAATTAGTAAATAATAAATTCTAATTTTGCATACAGGAAACTTTTTGAAACAAATTGCAAAATACGTAATAATAATAGATATACTAAATACTTACGATTGTTTTACAAGTTAAGAAACTTAGAAAAGAGAAATTTGTGCGAAATGTTACGTGTAAATCCATAACTTTATTTTCGAAATGTTGTTGATTTTTAATTCTCGTTTGTTTCCTAGTTGGTTTGTTCGAGTTTTCGTTGTAAATCGAGATTATTCGCCATCTGATTCAAATCTATGTCCTTTTAATTGCTAGGTGAGGTTTTATCCCCGCTGTTATGCTGGAAGAGTATTCTTGACCTTTGTACTTTCTAATCCAGTAATTTAGTAATAATTATAGCACTCTGGATACCAACAAACAAATCCACATATTTTTGCAGCGTTTCATATTCATCTATTTTTAGCTGTAACAATTATTCATAGAATTGATTATAGTTTCCTAAGAGGAACGTGACGAAAGCGATACAATTAAATATTGCAGGTCTACTGATACAGTTAATATACTCTTGTGATTAGCTTTATTTCTCAGATGATTTCCATTTATTTTTAGGTTATTAATTTATGCATCTAAAATACTTCGAGGTTTTATTTGAGACATTTCAGAAATCTTATAGAAAATAGTAAGTAAATGCTGTAACCATAGCAAATCCAATTTTGCCGAAATAGCTTTTCTAGGATTTATTTCGTTACATTTCTAGCAAATATCTTCTTCTTTATCTTACCCTTGTAAGTACCCTAAGATGTCGCGTCCTCTATGCACTTCGGGAATTTTATTTCCTCTCTTCCATATGCTTAATAATTCAGTACGTGAAAAGAATTACAGAGTTGATTGATAATAAACTCTTACAGATACTTTAATCTGATAGTTTCATTATGAACTAAGGATTACTTCCTCTGTTATACAAAGAAATCGAAATTTTATTGTCGTATTTTTATGATTTATGTTTCATAATTTACAATCGGCAGTACAACAGAGTGGGAATGCAGGTAATACTGAAATATTGAGAGTTAAGCAAGGGTCTGCTTGACCAGAACTTGGATGGGTGACCGCTCTGCGGCTCGGTGTGCCCGGCCTCTTCGACACTGTAAAGGTATAAGAGGGCAAAAGAGAAAGAAAGATTTTTCATAATTTACGTACATTTTTTTAAATTTGTAATCAAAATAGCTATGATTTTTAATCATAATAAGGGTAAAGAATAGCAAAACGTTATGCATATTACAATTTTACTTTATGTATTTAAATACGATTTTTTAAAGTAAATTAGAAACAAACCTAAAATCAGCAGTAAATTGTTGGAGTACATTTTCGAACATTTGAAACTGTTAACTCAATAAAAAATGTTGATTTTATGCATGTTTTTAAATGCTGGGAAAACAAACGCATTTGTTGGTTTCACACAACGGCCATGGAAACCTTTTTGCAAATTAAAATAGACCAAGAACTCAAAGAAATTAGTAAAAACAATGATTAACAAGATGATACGAATTATGTATTCTGAAATTTAATTAAACAATTTCAGTTCTTTTCTAAAGAAAGCCTTAAAAGTGCAATGTAAAGGTTTTTCCGAAAATTCTCTGTGAAATCGTTATCTTACGAAATGAAGATTTTATGGAATTACATATTTCATAAATAAAAAAATCGTAAAGTATCGATATTTTTAGAATTTTATCTGTTTTAATAGTTTTCTTCGGCGGAATGGACAGTGGACAGTATGAAAAAACATCGATATTTTTAGAATTTTATCTGTTTTAATAGTTTTCTTAGGCGGAATGGACAGTATGAAATTGAATCACTGGTTATTTTAATTAATTTACTGTTGCGTTTTAAATAATTTAATTATAATTACAACCACTAATTTTACAATGGAAATGAACAAGATATTTAATATATTCAGGTTTATAGCTGCAGATTCACCATCACTAGTCCAAGTGGTGATTGTAGAAACTAGTAGTGAAGAGAAGAGAAAAGGGGGAAAATGCCAGCGAATCTTGCTTAAATAGGCAGCATCTTAGGGTTTCGTACCGTACCCTTTCGGCAGCATTCGCCGTTACAACACAAAAAGTAAAAGTAAATTTAAATAACAAACGGAATTATGGTTTAACTGTTACATAGAATTCGATTATTTTTACAATGCATGAATTTTGTTTTCTAACATTTATTGTTAAATGAATAATAACAGAAAGCTGCGATATGATAAGCTATCGAAATGCATTCTGAATTTGTTTGTAAACTGTTGATAAAACAAATTGTGACCGAGTTCCTTTTTATATAAATTATGCAAGTGTCACATGTAATTTGCATGGGAAATTTCCCAATTTAGAAGTTTTATTATATTCTACAAAGTTTTAATCAAACGTTAACCAAGTACATGATTCACTTTTAATTTTAAATATGTGACTCACAATATGTTGCCTTCCTTCGTAATGATTAATAAAACCAATTTTGAAATGGAAATTACATAAAATCTATGTATATTTATAGATAGGTTATTTCCTGTCTGAATTGTGTTGCAGCTAGGACAAGGAAACGAAAACGGTTTTTATAACGACACGACAGCGTGTAGTAAAATTACAGTTACGGTAGATTCCGCGATCGATACTTTTAAATTACGACACTTCAACGAATTGGCAAAATCAGCCTAATTTTAAACAAAACCAATTAGAAGTTTATTGCGTATCGATTTAGAAATCTCCGTGTAATTGCCCGAGTCCGTGAAGTCGTCGTGTAACCTTAATTTACGTTTGTGTCATTCCTTCTTTAAAAATTTAAACTTCAATTACTTCATCGGTATCGATTCGTTATCGTTATATAACTTGTCATTTCACGTTTTGATTTTAAATTACGGAATTTGATAGTGGGAAGCAAACAAAATGATATGATTGATGAGAATTTTTATTTTTAAGGTCGCCGTGAACTGCATTTTTTTACTGAAAATAAGCGGAAAATTGTATTAACAAAAGTTACCAACAGAAATATTGACCTGCTGGCAGAGCTGTTAAATAATTCAGTTGCACCCCCAAGATGACAATCAGTTTAGTTTAACTTCGTTCTTTGAAAACTTGTAAATTGTAAACTGAACTTTATACATTCAGCTTAAATAAAACACCAATTTTGAGTAATTTGTAACTTGATCGTGGTATATCGTTCTGAATTAATAAAAACTTTATCAATTCAAATTGAATAACTGGAAGTTATTAAACTACCATGAAAGTCCACTCCGGCCGGGATCAAGTAACGTTATGACAAACCGGTTAATAATGGGTGACAAGTTTTAGTTCTAATGCAACTTATGGGCATAGCAAAGTGACAGCGGTTGCACTTGCAGGAGCACCAGCCTTCCTCTTCCTATTAAATGTGAACTTTAAGATGATTACTTTGTAACTTAGTTTTAGAATGATAATCTTACGGAGTGATTTTAGAAAGAGTTGAAGTTGCCCAGGTTTTTGCAAAAAGACTTGCATTGAATTAAAGTATCCCATAATCCCAAAATTTGCTAATAAATATATATTTAATGTTAATGAAGGCAGAAAGCAACGAGAAACCACTGCAGGCAACATATTTCCTTAGAATAAGGGGAGATATAACGAAGTTCACGGCGCCAAGTGGTTTAGAAATGTTGGTTTGGCCCCCTCGCCATCATCCTTAGAAGAATATGGCACTTCAAACAGAAGACTTATTGTACAATCCATTTTGTGCCTCGATTCAGTTCTGCAAGATTGGTGGTTGATAAGAACCACGGATTTTTAGGTTATAAACTATGGGTATAATGAGAGTGATGTTTACATACCCGGAATCACGTTATCAAATATCGTATTCCCTTCCTGTCCATGTTCTAACTGATGAAGATTGATTGGAGGATTTTAGTAGGTCCTATTGATGGAGGTTAAAACATTGTTTTCTCTGGAATTTTAAACGGAAGTTAAGCTATTTTCAATATTCCAACTAGATTTTCCTTGTGTGGTTTTTCGAACAAACCTTTTAGTTTTATATAAATGTTTTAAATGTATGTGTCGGGCACGAAGTTCGTATTATTCCTAATTATTTTATACATGACCCATTTACAGTTCATTTAATGCGTGACCATTATCGTTTGGTAATTTTGCTTTGTAATTTAGATTTCTTCAAATGTTATCGTTATGTAATTCTTATAATCGAAATTTTCCTTAAAAATGGTATTTAAACGTATTCAGTAGAGTAACTGAACTAAGTATGATGCATTACTGGTAATCATTTGTGGGAATTTCAAGGCAACTGCGATCACATAAGCTTAGGTTTTGTAGGAAATTACAATAAACATTCAGAAACAACTAGAGATCTGTAATTTTTGCTATTTCTTAAGTTCCTTAACGATATAAACAAAATATTTAAACAATCCAGCGGTCGCTAATTTCAGAAGCAATTACATATTCGGAAATCTAGCTACTTTAACAACTTTTTTCCATGTGGGGTAAACTAAGCAGTTGTTGGAGACTTAAGATTTTTTTTCGGGGATAATGTTTGTTATAATTATATATTTGGACTTATAAATGTGATAATCAAAATGGAAGTTGTTGGGTTCATCGTATTAAACAAATAAATAAATACTTTATTTAGGAACTTGCTATTAGAAAGCAGACGTTAAGATTCTACAAGTTACATTATAACGTTATTCTTTGTTGAATAAGGTATTGAGACACTTGAGCAACAAAAGCATAAACAGAAGTGGACTGTTTTAATTCATATGGAAGAGCATTAAAAAGGCGAATACCCTCATATACTAAAGACTCCATCAAAAATGATTTATCTGTAAATTCTATATTTAAACTGTCTTTTGATCTTAGAAATCGGGAGTGAATTTGATATCGGGTAATTAAAAGCTCACAAAGATATTTTGGAACTTTTCCATGGACCATCTTATTTATACAAGAACCATATTTGCCTTTTTAATGCCTTCATCCACCATTAACCAGCCTAGGGTTATCAACATTGATTCTATTGACACATATTTATGACAACCTAAGATTATCCTCATACACTTATTTTGCACTATTTGTAGTCTATGTATTTGTTGTTTTGGACATTAAAGCAATAGGGAGTTACATTAGTCAAAATGTGGCTTTATCAGAGTATTATAAATTAACAATCTGGACCAATAAGATAAATTCTAATTTTAATTTGTTAGCATACATCCACTCATATAAAATTTGCAGCTCTTTATTTAAAGTATTAGCTATTTCAGCATAATTATTCCCGGCTGCAGTTATCACGGTATCGTCAGCAAATAAATTTACAAATGATTATTTTAGATAATTTTGCAAATCATTGTATAAATAACAAACAAGAGCGGGTCCAAAACGCTGCCTTGTGGTACCCCATATAAACCTATTATTTTACTAGATAGAGCATCCTCTACTTTAGTCATATGATATCTACCATTTAAATAATCTTCAATTAAATCTAATGCTACACAATGTGTCTACGGATAGGTGATACAAGAGGAAAAACCTTTATTATAGATTTCTCAGACAATTTTATTCTTGATAATAATTTTTGCTGTGTTTAATATTAATAGTCTTATTTCTCATGTTACTTTTAATGCAGGTAATCATTTAAGACTTAAATTCACAATTTCCATACTGTTTAATGTTTTGGTTTTTATCTTTTGATTTTTTATTTTGTGGTCTTGGTTTCGCCGTCTCAATCGGGTAATTTTGGATCTTAGTTAGTGATCAGCATAAGATCCAAATACAATAGATTTGAAAGTAGGCCAGAATTTGTATATTATTCAAAAGATCTTGGCCTGGTAGATTGCAAATCTTATCGTCATTTCCTATTGGAGGAAAAAGTTACAAAAGAAAAACAAAGAAGCTGAAAGATTAGCAGAAGAAGAATGTAAGAAGGAAAAGCAACGATTGGAAACTTTTTGAAAAGAACGAAATAATATAAGATGTTTAGCAGAACAAATGAAAGAGACTCAAGGCAGTTTTAATAATAATAAACCGATCAGCTTCTTGATGAAGCGAGAAAAAAAAACTACAAACGGCCGTCAAAAACAAAGATTTAGTAGCTGTTGAAATTGCTACAATTTTACTGCAATCTGCAGAAAAAGAAAAGGCGACTTCAATGTAAGCTGAACAGTTCCTACGAAACATTGAACGTAAGAAGTAAGAAGTCCAATATTATAGCAGAATATTATTAAAAAAACAAAGCAAAGTTCTTAGTGTTCTATTTTAATAAGGATAACAAAGTTTTCAATACATAAAATTTAGTGAAACATATTTAAATAATATTTACACTTATTAATGTCATTGCCTGATTAAGTTAATAAATGGACTTATAAAACTAAAAATTAATTCAGTTTTAAATTGACGTGTTTATACGAGGATTGTTCAATAGAAACACGTTTCGAGGCCGTAAAGCAATTAAAAAATTTCCATTAACATTAAGACATGAGTCCCACTGGTGCGCTAATCTATAGATTCCCTGCTGATAACATTCCTGTGGCTGTTTGCGGAACCATTCTCTAACAGCAAACCCTATCCCAGCGTCCGAATTGAACCGCCGCCCTTTTAACGATTGTTTTAATCGGCCAAGCACATGGAAATCGCACGGGAACAAGTCGGGACTGGAAGGTGGATGTTGTAATACTTCCCAACGCATACGAGCAAGCAGATCTGCATGAATGTTGTAGGCTTTTTACTTGACTTACATTGATTATTGAAAGTTACTATTGAAGGTTTTTGTGACGGTGCATGGAGATAGAAATTTTTATTTCTTGGCAATAAATAATTATACCGAATTTGCAAGTCAGAGGAAATTGCGTATGTGTAAAAAAATAATTCGATTTTTAGTTCTAACTCTAAATTAGTTGATAACTTAAGGTTAATCAAATGTTTCAGTAAAAAATCAAAACTATCGGCCTGTTACACAAACATAATTTAACAGTTACACAAACATAATTTAACAGATTTGTCAAAATGGACAAAATCGAATCATAATTGGGATTTACATGGCACATTTTGTCAACTTTGATCATTCATTAATAATATTAAAAGCTTTGTGCAGTACCCTAATCGACATAAAGTTGTTTCAAAAAAATCGAGCTTTCCAGAACGAACAAAATCAGCAAAAGCTCTGAACAACCACTAAGTCGAGAAATGTTATCTGTGTCATTCGCTTAAGTACCGTTGTTTCAACACAGATTGTGAGAGATTTAAGGATAGAATACACAAATACGATTTTCCGATCCTAGCTTTTCGTTTACATTTAATCCTCTAACAACGTCTTTCGTTTGGATGTCAAGCTAGTTATTGCATAGTCTAAATGTGCACGTAACAAAATATGTGCATCAAACTGTAAACGACGAATATTAATTTTAGGAAGAAAACAATTCACAATTAATTTATCAGCCTAAGAATGAGTTGCATAAACATAATTTAACAGCTTCATTAAGTTAATATGTCAAAATCGAATTAAAATTTGAATTCATATGGTAAATAATGTATCAGTAATTAGAAAATGATCCTCTTTTGTTATTCGTTAATTTAGCAAAAGTTTTGTTCAACCCACCCATAGTATTCTAAATTCGTTTAAGAAAATAAATAACTCTTGACCTTTAGAAAGTAGAAGTGATTTCAACGTGCTTTATATTGAACACCAGGTTTGTTTGATTATATTGTAGGCTCTCCTTGAAATAATGCATTAAACGTGCCTTTATATCTGATTTTACTTTTGAACTTCAATCTGGGAAAATTTATATTTTTAGCTTTACATGTGACTAAAGTAAATTGCACCCGGCGATAGGACAACATTCGTTAAAGTCCGCCTCGAAATCTTACCAACAGGTCAGTAATCAAATATAAAATCAATAGAAATAAACGCCCTTTATTTTCATCTGAACTTAGATGAGTCAGATAAACAATAAAACGTTTAAAGTCAGATTATTATTAATAATTACTCTATTCCGTTTTTATCAATTTTGTTAATTTTTGCCGATTCTTAGCCTTTCTGCATTCTGTTATTCCTTTATCTTGTAGGTCTTCCTGTAGTGCTTCCCACCATTTCCTCCTCGACCTTCCTCTCTTTCGCTCAGCTTAGAATTTTTTCCATGCGATGCCTTTCACAGTTCTTGAGTTTGTCATCCTTCCTAGATATCCCAGCCACTGTAAACCTACGTATTGTTACTACAGTATTTTTCATCTAGCATTTGGGTTGTGACGTCAACTTGCTCCGCCCAAAAACTGTACGGGTAGACATGCGTTCGTGCGCAGTAGGTAATGAAAATCTAGTTTAGAAAGAGATGAAGTATAG
This sequence comes from Melanotus villosus, assembly GCA_963082815.1. Lineage (NCBI taxonomy): Eukaryota > Metazoa > Arthropoda > Insecta > Coleoptera > Elateridae > Melanotus > Melanotus villosus. The sequence continues at coordinate 9,127,020 of OY720423.1, read as the reverse complement.
CTGGATTGTGAATTTATAAACAGCGCGTTGACGTCACAACCCAAATCCTAGGTAAAAAATACTGTACCTCTATTATTGACGCTTTTTTGTATATTTTATCATATAGCTCTGTGTTTATCCTCTTCTCCCATCCTTCTGTTTTTTCCCGCCGAGAATTCTTCTTAGTATTTTTTGCTGGTCTTTTTTATTTAAAACCCATGTTTCGCACTCGTAAAGCATTGTCGACTTTTACTGTATTATATGTATAATGTATATTCGAAACTTTGATCTACGCGAGATCTCTTTGGATTTTAGTACTTTATACAATGCACCCGCACACTTATTACGTTATTACTCTTGGCGATTCTTCTTTCTAACTCTTTAGTTTCTTCGCACTTGTTTTAAGACCCCTAGATATACAAATTCTTTCACAATCTCAAATTTCGCTTGTTCTCCTCCTGTTGTTTGTATTATTAGTTCCCGTTGTTCCCTGTCTTCCTGGCCTGTAACTATTTTCATAACTTTCGTTTTATCCTGGTTTACCTTTAGACCATATTTCTTGGTCCCATTCATCTTGTTGTAATTATTTTAAGTTGTTTTTCATTTCTTGCTAGGAGAACTACTACATCGTCGGCATAGGCGATGCATTGGTATGAATTAGAGTTTATTTTTCCCGCTCTTCTTAGCCCTGCTTTACGTATGGTCTTCTCTAGTACATACTGGGGTGAGAGTGCATCGCCTTGTCTTAGTTCCGTCTTCACTGTGAATTCGTTTGATACTCTGTCGTTCACTTTTACTTGGTTATTAGTTGTTAACAACGTCATCTTTGCCAATTTTATTAATTTACTTGGGATACCTAGATCTTTTCATGGTTTAGTATAGCTCCCTCCTCTGTACTGAGTCGTACGCTTCTGGAAATCTACAAATAGCATAAATAACGGTATTTTATGTTCATATAATTTTGCAATATCTATTTTGTTATTAGGAACATTTTGTTGTACTTTTGTCCTTCCTGAAGCCTCCCTAATGTTCTCCCATATTATTTTCTGGGTTTAATTCTTTGTTTTATCGATGTAATTTTTATGCTGTATCTAGTACGTAGGGCAATACTTCTCTAGCAGTGGTTCCCAAAGTGTGTTCCATGAAACCCTGGGGTTCCGGGAGTCAAATTTTCAGAGTGTATTAAAGTCTCAAAAACTGCATTCTTCTCATCAATCTTTTTATATCCTAAAGTTTTTGTATAATTATTTTATTTTGCATTTTGTTTTGTACAATTTATATTTTGGATAATTATTTATTGTATCTCTTGTGCATCATACGTATACAGGGTGTCCCGAAAGTAAGCTGCCATACGTCAACCACTGATAGAAAATTCAATGCCGAGTAAAAAAGGTTTAATGAGCTAGTGTCCTATTTGCTGTGGTTTAGACTTTAGAAGATATAGTATGTAATGAATTTAACTTTAACCTCCTAGGTCACCAGATTTATCATTTTTAGATTTTTATCTCTGGGGCTATATGAAGCAATTGGTTTACCAACATGAAATTAATACGCGAAATGAATTGATAGAGAGAATTAATTCAGCAGCAATTACCATATACGCCAAAATCTACAGGAAACATACAATGATCATTCGGCGTTCAGAAGCTTGCATTCAATCCAATGGAGACAATTTTGAGCACCTGTTCTAATTAAATATTATTATTTCATGTTATCTTCAGTAGTCTTTACTTACCATAATTAAATATTTATTATTTGTTCTCGTTATGTTAAGTTGTCTTACATTTTATTTTTTATCTTCTAATGCACAGCAAATAGGACACTAGTTCATTAAACCTTTTCTTCTCAGATTGACATTTTCTATCAGTGGTTGACGTGTGGCGGTTTACTTTCGGGACACTAGTTGGATGAATTATTTGTAGGTAATTCTTATTTTTTTAATGTCCAGTTAAGATTAGGATGTTTGTTGATGTGGCGAGGGTTCCACGGTATGTTTGTGAACCACTGGTTTATAGTATTGGGAGTATTAATGCTTTATTGATTATGTGGTAGGAATCCATTCTTATTGCCATACATCTTTAAATCAAAATTTTACCACATTTTTTATGTTTTCTTCTGTAATTTTATTGTGACTCGGGCTTTTACAGTTTTTCATTGCTCCTATTATTTTTTCGAGTTCCTTTATGGGAAGCTTATTTTGATCCTCTTCCTCTCCTTTTGTTATTTCGTTTTTCTCCACTTTTTCCTCTGCCTCTTCAGTCCCTATATTGGGTTCAACAGTTCTTTGAAACATTGTTTCCTTTTTCCTCTCTTATATTCTTTAATGCATCCCTTCTCCATTTATTTTTAAGGTTAGTTCCCATTATTTTTAGTTCTTCTCTTTGCTTATTCTTTTTGCATTTCGGCATACTTTTCTTCGTTGTTCAGTGTATGCTAATTTATCTTGTGTCTTTTGTGTCTGGATCATCTTTAACCTTATCGTTTTCTCTTTTCTATTTCCACTTTACATTCGTTGTTCATCCAAGTTTTTCTTATATTCTTTTTTAATCTCGATATATTTTCCTCTGTTGCTCCTTTTATTACTCCTTTGTAATTATTTCAAAGCTTCTCACTTTTGTGAGGGGTTTTGGTCTACTTTCCAATAGTGACCGGTCCTCGTGGGAGAGAGGTGCTGCGTTAACGGAGCAACCGGGTCACCCATCCTTCAATATTGTTGTTTGTGTTCTTTAAAAAGTAAATAATGTTTTGAATTTTGTTTATTTATATGCATTATGGAGTAATATAAATTGGTATACTTACTTACTTTATTTTGCTCAAAATTTGAAACTCTAAAAACCCTGATTTTTCCATTTAGTTATATCAGCCTTTGTAATTAAAAAACTAATAAATTTGGAAGAGATCAGCATTTGTATTATTAATACAAATTGTATATTTCGTAGTTATTACGTTTTGTCCATTCAAAAATACGTATTTACGTCAGCATTCCTTACTCTTTGCCAATATATGATAAACAAACCTGAAGTTCGTTGGTTGGGCATATTTTCGCGTTGTGTGTGTCACATAAAACGGTTCGTACTTTTATTTATTAACTAATTCCGCAGGTTTTTAACATTTCCTATATGGGATGACTTTTGAAATTTATTAAACAAACGGAATTTGTCCTGTCGAGTGATGAGTCCCATTAACTTTCATCTTCGTTTTACTAAATATAAGCGTGTTGTGACAAAAACAGGTTAGTATCGCCAAGTTTTTTTTTTTTGGTTGCGTGATCATTTTGATGGGTTATTTCCATTTTACAAAAGAGGATTATTATTTAATTGCTTTATGATGCTTATTTTATGTTATTTTTTTTCTAAACAATATACTGTTGGGAGTTGTTGAAGTGGGCTTTCAAGCTTAATAAGTGACATAATCCCTTGTTGGGCGGATCTTTTCGTTTTGAGATCAGTGTGGAGTTGTATCAAAGGCTCTTCATACATCTTGCGGTTTAATCTCTACTGGTCTTAATTCCCGTTCAATTTCAGCAAATACTGCACATAGGTTTAGTAATAACTAATAACACTGAAATTTCTAGTCTTCGCAGCTACCGTTACAACCTGTTTAGCACATTCTTTTAAATTTTTCACCGCGTAAGATTTTGGGGGTGATATCCGAGATATCTGCAGGAGTGTTTGTGATATTTAGTAATGTCTCGTTTTATGCAAGTATTGTTGTTACTAATTTAATTTAATTTTGAAAAAAATCACTTCAAAGATTGTGTCAAACTAAAATGTAGATTTCTGGCCATCGGTAAACAAGAGCGGCGAGCAACTGTATGGGTAAAAAGTATGAACTATAAACTATGTTTGACTTGTGGAGTTGTGGAGTTGTTTGGCACCAAAACCTAAAATATTAAAATTTTTGAGTGTCGCTCTTCTTCCAAGGTAACAACATTTTCCCGTAACTACCAACTGCTGTAATTACTTGCTTAACAGGAGGTAATACGTTTTGCCTTTTCAGTACATCCCTCTAAAGCTGCACTATTGGACTGTAGCTGAAGAAAGGGTTGCCGTCTCTTTTGGGCCACGGCGAAATCTCTTGTTGATGGTTTCCAGATTCTTCAAGCGATTCTTGAATTTTGCTTATGGCGGCCGATAAAGTAGCAAGAGGCTGAGAAGTAACCTTCAGCGATTTTATTTCAGAAGTACCAAGAGATTTCTCAAGAGCTTAGCTCAGTTTTGGTTTTTCTAACTCCCAAAAGTTGAGATGTTTGTATTGCTCTTTTTATGGGTTCTTGAAGAGCGTTTACTTCTTCTAATTTTTGGGCTGCAGCAGCGCTCTCACCGGTTGTTTCAACTGCAGTTAATACTTCCTCCAAAACTTGGAGAGGATATTTCCAATGGAAAGCACTCCCTTTTCAGCTGGTTCACTTAGATTTTGTTCTTGTGCTTGTAAGCTGCTAGGGGCTCCTTTATTTGTTGAGCGGCAATTGCACCTTCAAAGGCGTAGCAAGTGTTGTGGGAGTTGTTATATTTTGAACATTATTTAAAACTTGTTCAACGAATGATCTTAAATGTTCGAATTGTTTGCACAAGGTTGGTTTTCAATCTTCAATTGTAATCATATTTTTAGCGACTTGCGCTACCGAAGAACTAAAAGTCTTAACAGGTTCGTTACGAGCAACTAAGGATTGTATATTTTCAGCGTTCGTTTCGTTTTTGCTAAGATACACATCTCTGCAATTAAACAAATACATAATTAAATAATAATAAAAATAATCTTTGAAACTTTTCTTCTAGTTTAAGAGAAATTAATCAGGTGAAATCAAATGTAGTGAAAATTTTATAAACCGACTTTAAAAATAGAAAATTATTTGTAAATTGATTTTGTATGTATAAATAGTTATTTATGTAACAAGTGCGAAAAGCATTACTTTTTTTCACGAGTAGGAAAGTATGGCGCACGAGCGGCAGCGAGTGCGGCAAATCCTACAAGTGAAAAAAGTCGCTTTTCGCACGAGTTTCATACAAAATTTTTTCTACGTCTGTTAATTTGATTAATTCTAATAAAGTCCGATTTCAGATTTAAGTCAGAACTAAAACGTGTTTATTATACAGGGTGTCTCTAAAAGGTCTGTACAAAACGCTAGCACAAATTCCCGATGCTAAAATATGAGGATCTAGCCCAATTTACCTTAGTCCAAAAGTTGATAGTTTCCGAAATACAGGGTGCCAAAGTTATTATTTTTTAAAACTTTTTTGTAAATATTTTTCTTAATAATAGCATGATTTGCACGAAATTTGGTACTTCGGAGTTTTTTGGGATGAGAAATCGAGATCTGATCACAGTTTCGATGCACATTGCAGAGGGCGCCACCAGCAGCACTTCGCCTACATCTAAAGCTTTATAACTTTTTTATGCCTCGGTGCATTAAATTTCGGGTTAAAAATTCTTATTCCTTGGCATCTTTTGTCCAAAAAAGGTATACCTAGTAGGTGTCGCTTCGAGCAGCCGTTTCTGAGATAATCGAATTTAAATGTTTTAATGCGTACTGAAACTCGTCGTAGCCCCCCTTCCCACTTTATCCAGGTTTAGGACTGGTCCAAGAAATTTGGAGCGTGTTTAAGGGCCAACAGGGCAGCAACAATAAAAATTTAAATAGCAACGAGCTAACAATGATAAGAATGTAAGAATGAACTGGCAAAGTACAATAGGAATAAAGTTTAAGTAAATTTTCAAAATGACCTCCGTTTTCATGCACACAAAGATAAATTATACGGAGAAAGTTGAACTGCACCCTTTCCATCATCTCTGTATCTAGCCTGGATAAAGTGTGAAGGGGGGCTACGACGAGTTTCAGTACGCAATAAAACATTTAAATTCGATTATCTCAGAAACGGCTGCTCGAAGCGACACCTGCTAGGTATACCTTTTTTGGACAAAAGATGCCAAGGAATAAGAATTTTTAACCAGAAATGTAATGCACCGAGGCATAAAAAAGTTATGAAGCTTTAGATGTAGGCGAAGTGCTGCTGGTGGCGTCCTCTGCAATGTGCATCGAAACTGTGATCAGATCTCGATTTCTCATCCTAAAAAACTCCTAAGTACCAAATTTCGTGCAAATCATGCTATTATTAAGAAAAATATTTACAAAAAAGTTTTAAAAAATAATAACTTTGGCACCCTGTATTTCGGAAACTATCAACTTTTGGACTAAGGTATATTGGGCTAGATCCTCATATTTAAGCCTCGGGAATTTGTGCTAGCGTTTTGTACAGACCTTTTAGAGACACCCTGTATATAACTGTAGTACATATTAATAACTAGTTTTGTTTAACATAGGTATAAATTATTCATTTAGTAACATTAATATTGAAGGTACAATTACTGGGATTGTTAATGTGAACATTTGATGTAGTTAAATTACTATTTGAACTAGTTACATCTGACGTATTTAGGGATATAGTTTTATTTACAATAATAGAGTGATTAAGATTACTAGAAGAACTGTTATCCGGTAAGGTATATTTTCTACTGACATCATTAACCCCTGTTAAGATTTTGGTGGCACAGTCAATTTTATTCTGCATAGAATCGTCGACGTATCCCTCGGCAACTGTGCTGGACTTCCAACCTCCGTATTTTTTCAGTTGGATTAAATCGCCACCAGAATCTACCAAAAGAGATGCCGAGGATCGTCGAAATGCATGACCGGTGTAATTATTAGCGTTCGGTAACTTTAGGTACGATGCAATAAGTGAGGGAATTTTTGAAAAAGTGTTTATTCCTACAACCTGAGTTTTGCATTTACCATTTCGAAATTGCAAGAAGAAATGGTTGGTCTTAACAATACTCGGACGTTGGGCTTTATATTGTTTGTAGATTTCTATCAAATTTAGACCATTTACAGATGTTTCACCAATAACAGTAAACCGGCGTTGAATATGAGTTTTAGAATCAGGTATTGTAATAATAAGAACTTCTCCATTATCTTTAATATCTTGCACTACTATTTTATATAGCTCTTCTCTTCTGCAGGCCCCTGCTATTAGAAATATTAAAGCGACCTAAAATACGTATAATACAAACATTAATATTACATTGAACGAGCACCTTCTAAAAAGTAAATTTTACTTTGTGCATCAGATAGTCTTCGTCCGGAGCTTCTAATAGAAATTTATACATTTCTTCTCTCGAAAAGGTTTTGGATTTCTTTGCTTTATATCCAATTGATTTATTCTTCAAAAATGCCATCAATTTCGGATATTTTCTTATGTCTATATCATTATGTATCAATAAAGTAGACTTTAATTTTGAATAAGTTGACCACAGGGTTGACAATTTCCATATTTTTGATTTTGCCTCAAAGTAAGCTAATAAAACTCTTTCACTGAAGCTATTTACGCCTTTTTTAACACGCCATTCCATAAACAAATTGTACTCTTTTAAGTATTGCTGTTTAGATTTATCGGGTGGTAAATTCATTGTTGCATCCGTTGCAGATGTGACAATTTCTTCTGGTGTGCATGTAATACATTCTTCGTCACTATCAGTATCCATTTTATAAAGTTTTAATTTAAAACACCTTGTTTTCTTTTAAAATTATCACAAATCGGCACAGTAAAATCGAAAATGCAATTTGCACAACACAAAACAGTTGATTTGACAAGTTAGCTGACGTTTGTTTCCAGCACACTATTTACTTGATCAGCAATTGAAAACGCGTTAAAAAATGAAACGCTACGGTACTTTTTTTCACGGGAAAAGAGTGAAAAAATGAAACGTTATGGCACTTTTTTTCACGCTTTTCGAGTGTTAATTAAACAAGTACTTTATGAACGCAATTTAATGAAAAAAAGTGATGTTTTTTTAACAGATGTAGAAAAAATAGCTTTTGTAAACTTCTGGGGATTTGTGATTAATAAGTAAAAATAATGAGCTTTCAAAAATACATTATGTATAAAATAAAATCGGCCTTTTAAAATTGGGGAATTGTATGTGCAGATTTGGTTTTGTAGAAAATCGTTGGCGTTTTTACGAAATATTACTGTTATTTTTCGCTATTAACATGATGGTCATTATTGTTGCTAACTTAAGTTTTATGTAAAATCTAAAGATATAAAGTATGAAGTGTGTTCTCATGGCAACCTTACATATTTATTCTGTTCTTAATTCATTCTTATTCTGAGTGGCGATTGGGGTTGTTAATGAATGGAATTAATAACTAAATGTATGTAGCTTGTAGTAAACTAGCTTGTTTTATCAGTGGACTTTTTAAAAGGCTTTTTCCCATTTTTTAACATTCGTTAAACACATTCAGGTATTCTTAAATAAAAAGTTAAATTGAAGAAGTTACAATTTTATTAAAGATAATTTGAGTCCTGCTAATATAATACCTTTTTTCGTTGTGAAACCTGTATGTAAACTGCTACATTTTTGCTATTTTTCCAACAGATTTACAAACACTTGACCGACTTTAAACCAACGATATTTCTTCATCTATATTAGCCAATAGATGTTAATTAATCGCCATATTAAGCCCAACAACATACCTACTGAAATCGGTCCGAATTGCAATGTTGCAAATATCGACACGTGTTCGTAGATTTTCCTAATACGGATTTTGTATTGATTGAGTGACATATTTACGTCAAAACAATTTCTCCTCTGCCACTTGTGCAAAGCTCGCGTGGGTGGAATGACGTGCAGTAACATCGGGTATTCGACAAATACGTTTTTGGTGACATATTGCGATAACGGACTGAACTTCCTTCTGCATTGCTGATTTTTCTAAAGCTAAAAATGTTTATTTTCGTGTTGACTGACTTTATTTGCTAAAGTAAACAGATATTCTTATTTATTGGATCACCGGCTCCTTACAAGCTGCATTAATTGTTGCAAGCCTATGGAAATTACGGTAGTAAATTATATGCTTAAACATGCATAGAATACCGCCATTCTGTGCAGTGATATTATTTCTTTAACAAATACACCCAGTGACAAAATGAAATTTATACATTTATCTATGTTTTATTGTTACAAAATCGTTTAAACAACCTTCATTTACGCACCCTAATAATTTTGACATTTCACAAAGGTGCCTTCTCCCCGCGAGCAAATCCTAAACTTGGTCATTAAAACAATGTGGCGATGTCTCCTCCAATGTTGAATTTGGCAGAGGCTTTTATGTCTATTTTAATTAAATATATTACGTTTATGGAGCTCGTTAAATATCTAACGACTTGAAATTAAAGATGTACTTAGTACCGTAAAGACCATAATCGTTACCTACAATATTATGGCTTGGGATTATTATTATTGTCATTATTATTGCGCTTCGGTAATTACTTCCTTGGCGTGTATTATCAACTTTTTGGAATTAAGTTACAGTAAGCGAATAAGAAAAATCAATTATTGTTTTCCAGTTTTCCCCTTAACGTTTAAAACGTTTATTAATTTGATTTAAAGTGTTACACGTAATCAAAACGATTGCTCGGTATTCTCACCACGTGCTTAAAGTAAACATAAAACGATATAGCTTTATACTGTTTTTAATGTGTAGAAAAGAGACAAACAATTTGCATTACATTAACATGATAATTAGACATGAGATGAGAAATCAAAACACAGTAAAAATTGGAAAATTAAATAAACTAAATACAGAGATCTGAGGTTTGGGTTAGTTTTAGAGAAACCCTAAAGAGTATCGAAGAAACATTTTCCAGAAACATTCTTCTAACATTGGAAAAAGAAAGAAGTTATTTGGAAAATGGCAATATGGAAATATGGGAATTGCATAAAAATTGAGATAACAAAATTGAAAACCTGATAGACTCGCCCTAAAAAACAAGGAAAGGGCTTAACGTTTGAGATAAATTAAAAATTTTACAAATATTCAGAAGCCCTGAAATAGGCCTGAAGTTCGAAATTGAAACTCAAAGCTCTTACATTCAAAAATGTAGAAATTTAAATATTTGTCTTAAGGTCCAAAGTTTAGATTTGAACTTTGAAAATTCTAGAACTGATTGTACTATTATTAAAATTCTAAAATGTCTTCTGATCGAAAATCGATAATAAATTTTCAGAATTTGAACTCGAAATTTTATTTTTTCTAAGTAAAAAACAGTATTAGTTTTTGAACGTGTTAGGTCTCAAGTTTTAATTAACGAAATAGGAAATTTATCTTCGAATCAGATTTATGAGAATCTTTTACTCTTGATTATAAAATAAATTGGAGTAGGTATCTTCAACAAAAAGTCTAGCGTTTTGTAGTTTGAGCTTATATTTTTTTTAAATTTCTTAACAATTGCATTGAATGATTGAAAATTCTAAGAAATTGTTTTGAATTTACCAGAAAAATTTAAAATTTTAACTACGAGGGGTATTTAATAAATAATGCATACTATTTTTGTACTTATTGTAGGTACTAGCTCTTTACAATCCTTCTATATAGCCCCCCTGCTGCTCAATGACCGATCGATTGAATTGAATTGAATGACGAATGACCTTTTTTCAGCCTTCGGATGCGCCGGGTAACCGTTGCAGAAAGTTCTTTCAGGGTGGAAAAATGCTGTCCACGCATGGGCTCCTTTAACTTCGGGAACAAATCAAAGTCTGGTGGACTCATGTCTGGACTGTATGGTGAATGAGGTAACACTTCCCACTCGTACTGATGCAGCAAAGCAGTCACAACTTTCTCCAAGTGCGGACGTGCATTGTCGTGCAAAACGAGTGGCTTACGAGTGAGAAAGTCAGATCGGCCTTTGTGCATTGTTTTGCAGGATAATACGCTGCCGCCACACTCGTTTCTTGGTGATCGTAAGCGAAGATCATCATCCGCTTGCCCATCGAAATTTTTTGGGTCGCGGCGATACTATAGACTTCTCCACTCGTTTAACTGACCATTGTCTCCCCCCCCCCCCCGCAAAGCTCTGTGAATTTCTGTCTGGTGTTTGCAACGTAGAGTTTCAAGCTCTATATGTTAGATCTTTGATTTTCAACTCTTCAACAGTCACAGTACCGGAGGCGCCTGCAAACGCCATTTCTAATACTCGTTTAATCAAAATGACGTACATTACGCTAGAAACTTTCCTCCTCAAGTCTTAAACTACAGCTAACCTCACATCATCCGCTCCGCAGCGTTACCAACCTATGCATTATTTATGAAATATCCCTCGTAATTAGTCTTTGATTGTTTAGATTTCACTTTAAATTTCTAAGCTCTAATTTGGGATTTCATCCAAAATTGTCCCGATTTAGTTACAAATTTGGAAAGAAGACGTTAATAAGATTTGAATAGTTTGAGTTAAAAAAAGGATCTTTGATATACCCCGAGCTTTCCTCCAACAGGGGTTTAAGCGTCAAGTGTTCTTGCCTTCCCTGAAAGTTTCTCAAACTTTTAACTAAAATTGATTTTGATAAACTTTTATCGACGAAATTATTTAAACAATTTAATGGTAATCGAACACCTTACTTGGAAAACTAGTAGTTGATTAATAGTTTCTTTTAAAGCATGCTGAAAACATAAAAGTTTTCATTTGAAAAGTACTGTTTCAAATTTTTAAATATTAATGTTAATACTCAAACTCAGTTTTATTTTTTCGAAGTCCAAACCAGCTTGCAAATTTGTAAAAATTTGAAGGAAGCATATTAATGAAATTCAATTAACGAAATGAAATAGGTATTCTAATCCGAAGCCGAATTTGTAATTAGTTTTATTTTTAATTATGGTTTTAAATTTAACTAACAGTTTTCTTTTAAAATTTCTTCACAAGAATTGCTCTGAATAATAATCAAACATTTCAAGAAGCAATTTTGATGTAGGAATTTTAAAAGAATCTCCTTAAGTTTGTAATTAATTAGTCTCTAGTTGTTGAAAACTCACTTTAAATTTCAAAGTTAGTTAGTTACAAATTTTAGGAAGAAACGTTCCAATCACTCGGTTTTTAAACAGAATCTGATGTTAATTTCCTATGGAAAGAGTTTATCCTTGATTTGGTGTTGTTTCGCTTTGCCCTGAAAGTTTCGCAAGCTTTTAGCGTTTGCTAGAATTTATCGACGAGTTAAACAATAATGAAAATCTTAATACCTTGCTTGTAAGATTAGTTACTTGAACGTTTTTAATGGAAAAAAACTTTTCAGTTATTCGAAAAATAGTTTAGAGGTAACAAAATTCTTAACATTGCAAAAATTTCGATATCTTTAAACAAGAGAAAGAATGTAAAGGGCATAGGTTAAAAACAACGATTTAAACAAAAACAAAAATTATAAAATTCGAGGGTTTGCAAACATTTTCAAAAAAACCTGAAACTTCTGAAAGAAATTTATTCAATGATACAAATAAAAATCATGGTCAACTAAGTTATCTCAAAAATAATTCAAGTTGTAAAGGATTTCGGTTCCTGTGACCTTTACAGAACATAAATAATTTTTAAAAAGCCGACTGATAATCAATTCAACCATTATGTTTTTGGCGTTATTGGGCAATTTTCTCCTTGCAAAAGAAGTAAAAAAATACAGAGCGTGTGTCAGAATTCGACCAACCATTTAGTAGTAATAGAGATATTAAATTTATTTTAATATCAATTTTCGACTTTTGTGGAATCCCTGGCAAATGTATTATTTTCGTCAGCAACACTTAAAACGATATTATTCTTAACTCCTCTAATTATTCAGAAAAATTATTAATCCAAACAGTGTATTCTAACCACTGCAAACTAATTGCAAAGTCTCGTTGCGCCAGGAATCTCGTATAATCAAATTTTATGTTTATTTAATCGTAGATAGTATCTTTGTAAACTTCTGTTGTAATATAATACTAAACACCATCCAGGGATTTTTTCTTTTTCTCTCTGTATTAGCTACATTGATTATTTGGTTTAAATTCCTATATTTTTAGCTATACTTAACAAAATTAGTTGCATGGAATTTGCCGCCATTGTTTGCATGTTTGTGCCAGACGGCGACGTTAAGTTGCTTAGGGAGATATTCGATTGATTATTTAAAACATGTTACATGCCAGATTTTTCTGGGAAACATCCATTGTTACTGAGAATATTTGCACGTTTTTTATGTATTAATTAATGTAAAAAATTGAAGAAAATTTTGAAGAACTTGAGGTGCATCATACGACCTGGTGCAGATCAATTTAAATCATTCAGATAAAGGAAATGCCCCATTGATATACAAGTAAAGCATCACTTTATATCATTAAAATGATTAATTGTAACAAAGGTCAGACATTTTAAGGGAAGCTTGCTGATCTATTATAATCTACACTGAAGACTGTTACCTACATTATCTGGACGTACTAAAGAAATTTTGTAGAACATTTTGCATGATTTGATTTATATTATGAAGTATGGCTGTTTCGCTTTTTATATATTATGTATAATTTTAGGTTAAACCCGAGGTTCTTGAGATGCATCGAAATTATTTAAATGTATCTATTAATTCAATTGTTTAGTTGGCCTGCTTAATGTAATTATTGCAGATTTGTTAAGTTGTTTAAACTTTGCTAATTTTTATTTCTTTGTTTTGCAGGTAAGATGAGAATTTCAATTACCATAACACTGAAGTGACTTGATGGGTGGTAAGTGTTTCACAAGAAGCTATTTCATTAGCGATACGGCATTTTCCATATTTCCATTTAAATATTTTGTTGTAAGGGTTAGTCCTATCGAATTGCAACCATTTCGAAATTTGTTATAAATTTTCTTTATCAAAAACCGTCCAGAATTTGATAGTAATAAAGTTCAAATGAAGAAGTAAAAAAGACGAATCTTAAAAACTAAGATTTAAGATTAAAAACTTATCACATAAACGACTTTATTTTTTGTTTTAATTGTTAATTTAATTTTTTTCCTAATCCACTTTAATTTACTAATTAGTCTCGAATACATAAGGCATGTTACACTATCATTAATTTCTCCGGAGAGTATGTTTAATTTATAAAAAATTGGAATTTTAAATGACACAGTAAAAGGCAACTATCAACTTTATTACATTTTAATTTTAATTAAATAATGTAAAACAACTCCTTTGGGGATACGTGTAACCAGAAATCACTTTCCAGGAAGTTTCAAATTAAAATTTTGATATAATAAACGGCAGTACATTAATTACTGGGTGTTACATGTTCTGATATAAACTCTAGAATTTACATAAGTGATTCACTTAAGTTTCTTTTGCCATTTCCTTGAACTTATTAAAACGGATTTATTTTACGTTGCTGACAAACAGAGAAGGAATGTATTTTGGAAATCTTCGGTTTTCGTTCGGCCACGTTTAAAGTCAGCAATTCACAATTGTAGGGTCTCAAATGAAGGGGAAGACTCGCCAAGTACACGATCTAGCTTACTTTTTATTTGAGTCGCCATTTTTCCCTTCAAAAAATAAAATTTTGTCACGGAACGAATCTCCTTCCTGTCCTTGTAAATGCTTGCAAGTGCGACTACTTCGCGTGACCAAACAATAACCTCACAATGCACTGAGCTGAAACTTTGTAAGGGCTTGTTTGAAGCATCAAACTTATCGGCCGTGCATCGATTTTGATCATGGCGCGTGGTTTACCTTACTTTTCAAACGACCCACTTAATGTAACTGATTGTTTATTATTCTTCTTCTTCTTCTTCTTAAAATAATAATAATCTAAGTCGCCGCAGCATTTGATAGTAAGAAAGATATAAACTGGTTCATGATTTGTCAGTTATATTTCATTTTGCGGAATTATCTAATTATGCTTTGATGTATATAAATTAAATTTTTTTTAAATACATTTAAAGATATCATAAGTTCAAAATTACATTCAATTTATCAAGTCCCTCTTTGAGGCCTTAACCCTCCTTGTTGCTGGCTATGCTCTCTCGCTGAGGTTTAGTGGCGATAGCTTCACCTTACCTGTTTGATTAACCAAAATTGCAAATATTTGTGAAAAAGTAAACCATGTTGGATATCAGGTAATCTGAAATTATGTGTATCATACAAGGGAATCCTTTCAGAAAGTATTTTCTATGAGTGAACGATCTACATAGGATTTACGTAATATACATACTTTCACTTGTTTCCGTTGGTCAGGGCAAAGATCCTGTACTTTCACAATTATTAAATACACATCGACGGTAATTTATTAGAAAACTGGTGGGTTCGCGTAAACCTCATACTCCCATGTCCACAAAATAGCACTGGTTGAAATGATGAATTCGTAATTTGAGGTTGATGTATGTATGTAAAGGTTTAATGAAAAGTTTTGAAGTCCAACTTCATTCATTTTGATAAGGGTTAATAGCCTAATATCTGAAACGGAATTCATGTATTTTTGTAAATATTGGGTGAAATGTTATAAAATTTAATTTTTTTATATTTTAAAAATAATTATTTATTTGGAATGAGCCTCCTACAACAGATTTCGTTTAAAAGATAACAAATCAAATTAAAATCTTTAAGAATAATATTAAACTGGCTTATTATTATAATTTCATCAATTCGTTTGAAATGACAATTTAACATTTACTGAAACCTAAATTTTATTTTCAGAAGCCCATATTTCAATCTTGTGAAATAATTGTAAGAATATTAATAAAAGAAAGTAGTTTCCCGAGCGATTTATTATTATTGTATTTTATTATAAATTGTACATGTCAAACCAGTAAACGTTCCAAAAAACCATAAACGATAACCTTTAAAAATTCACGCACACTCCCCGGCATTGAACTTGTTAAGCGTTTTGACGGACATGGAATATTGATTGATTTAGCTTTAGTTGTTACAAATACCCGGTGGTCAACTACGTAAATGTTAACAGAACAACACCGTTTTACAAGGACGGTTCGTTTCTTTGTCGATATAGTCGAACAATTGGAGTTTATTAATTCAGGTCAACGAGGTACGCGACCGCTTACTGTACATATTTCGTTGTAGGCGGATAAAAGGTTTATTGTCTACTTTTATAATAGTAACGAAAGCTTGTTTGCGTGCACTGATTTATATGTAACATGGAATGGTTACATAATGGATTTTTTCTTTTTTTTTTTATATAAAAACCTGTTCTGAGTTTGTCATTTTGACCTTTAAAATAATAGCTTGTCTAATTTATTGTATCTGACAAAAATGGCATTGGAGGAAACAAAAGAGAATTATCATGGTGAAGCAATTTTTAGATTTAGGTATTTGCTTAATTACGATTAGGAGCCGGTATTTCTGTTTAAATTAGAACTTAAGTTATAGTTTAAGTGGAAATAGCGACCTTAAACATTTTTGTCTCTGTTTTTTACCTCCTTACATTAAATATCAATAACAATAAATTCTAGCATGGTGTATAGTTTGTTTCATTTTATTGTGCTTCAAAGTATGCTTTGCGTTGGAGCTTCTTTAGCAGTGTATTAATAAACTAAAGTTAGAAAATTACAGAAAAGATATCAACAACACAGCAACACAGAAACCAAATCTGCATTGCTTGCTAATTACTCATTTTGATTATACTTAAAAGCCTTCACGATTAAATGGCTAATAATTTTTAATTTTTGGCATAATTGTGATAGTTGAGATTTAAAACAAAATTTACGCCTAATTATCGAAGTCCTAGGTAAATAGCCTGCTATATCAGGTCCCAGAGCCTCATGCTCAAACAACATCATGTGCCCAACAATCTTCACGCTTGCCAACAACAACAACAAGCCTCATTGCTTGTGAACAACAACAATAACAAATACATACCGACCTTATCTCATCGGACATGTAATCACATCCATTCAGGAGCATATTCAACTAATTCACGTTTAAACACAAAATATTCTTCGCACCATACACAAACTATCTTGATAGCTTGGCCTTTTTGTATGAATTCACACATCTGTACGTCTACGCGTTTCGTGACCGACTGACCCCCCCCCCCCTTCGATTCTGGCCCGGACCGAAGCTATTAACCATAACAAATTGTCCTATTTTAAAGACCCTACCTGGGGTATGTTTTGAAATGAAACAGATTATAAAAGGTGTCTCGAAATTTTAAAGCATTTTTCAGACAAAATCAAAACATTTTCACTAGATTTAACTACGTCCAAAAATGCACCTCTGCAGGGTACGCCAAGCAGAGTTTACTCTAAAATTTCAAGATTTATTATCTTTAAAAGTATAAAGTTTCTGAAGAAAGCAGTTAGGGCACCTTAGTCATTTATTGAAAGGGCCATTTTGGCAAATGACTAAAACTATCGCCCCCGAAAGGGCGTTTCTGGAGGTTAGGTTTCGCAAAACGTTAATTTTACAAAAAGTAATTGCTCAAACTGGCCGAGTTGTTCTTGAAATTTTAAAGCAGACTTTGATTGGACATATTTCCACAGAGGTGTATTTTTGGGTATAAGTAGATTAGGTTAAAATGTTGTCTGGAAATGCCTTGTAAAAACTTAGAGGTATAATTTAGAGACACCCTGTATATCTAAATGAACCGAAAAGAGGCTGTTGCCCTTAATTAAACACATATCATGCAGTAGATATTCCCGATGTAAATGCGATTTTTAAGGTGTAGAATACGTTCATTTTTATTAGATCAAGGGACAGCCGCGATTTTGACGTTTTAAAATTTCAGTTTGCAATTTTAATTGTTTCATATATCGACGAAAAGCAAATATTACCTTTTTGCTAAAGCACTAAAATGGGTTTAATAAAATTGACAGAAGAATGTATTTATTCATATTTCAGATTTGAATTTTGGCTTCAGATTAAGGATTAAACGAATCACTGCCGATTTTGCATTTGTTTCTCACCTAAATGGCGTGGCTAACTTATTGTAAATATGAGCAATTGTTCATAGAGCCCACCCTCTTATTATCAGCAGATATATTTTTTACGTTCAAAGGTCACTTCCTATCATTGAAAAGTGAAAAGGATTTTTGTGAAATAAAAATATTCTATTGCATACTTAAATGTATGTTACTTCCGGAAAAACCGAAAGGTTTGGAATTGCATATTTATAGATTCATATGTGACATAGATCTGTGTTATACAGGGCGGACATTTTTTTGGACTTACAGCTTTCCTGCTAAAAATATATGAGCAAAAAGAAAATTGATAGGGGTTGGCCATGGAATTTTGAAGTCATGTGTATTACAATACCATAAAATTCAACAAAACAGTCACGCTTCATTGACAATAACAGTTGTTTTGTGTTTTGTTTTATACCATGTGGCCAACCCTTACGAATTTTCTTTTTGATCACGCTATATAGGTAGATTTGGCGATTTACTTGGTGCAATCTGACATTTCTACGCAGTTTGAAGGCCAAAAATATCGTTAATTCACCTGATAAACTTCTTCTTCTTCCTCCGCCATCCTGCTTACGTGCTCGTTCCACTGTCTTCTCGTCCAGCGAACCATGCCCTCAACAGCCTCAACCCCACATTTTTCCCGATATTTGGGTTTATAGATAAACTTGAAACGAACAATTGTTAAGTCTTTAGGTAAAATCTGTCTTGTTACTATCACATCTTGTGCTTCAATTAAGAAACTACAAACCAACGTTTACTTTAGTGTGTGGTAGGTTTTGGTTAATTTTGCAAATAAATTGGATTTAATTGAATTTAATAGAATATACTTAATGAAATCTATTGAAATTGTACTGTATGTCAATGTACTGGCTTGTTCATAGAAAGGGATTTGCAGCCCCTTATAATATAATTAATTACAAAATAAAAAATAATTCTATTTAGCATAGAGGAACTACAATTTAGTAGTCGTGAATTCTACCTGAAACAAAACAAGGTTAATACAGTTCGATCATTGACTGAAACCTTTAATGTTTTCCATTTAAGAGTTTAAACTCATCAGTGAGACAATTCGTTCGTGTTCGTTATTGTGACTTATTATTTCTTTGTGAATACATATTTCTTAGAGTACTGTTTAAGGCTGCTTGGTACATAGTATTTAACATAATTCCGCTATGGGGCGCTAGCTGTACTAATTATTCCTCTACTCGGTTTACCTGTCCCCACCGTTAGTTTCGTCACATAGAACATTCTGTTACTGTATGAAAAACTAAATTCCTTTTTAGATTTTTATGCCAAGGACATTATCAATGTAAATTGAAAAAATGAATTTTTAAGTAAAGTAAGACATTTGTACAATAATTAGTTAAGTTACACTTAAAAATGCGCATTAACTCCACCACCTTCCAAAGAAATTGAATTCCACCGATGCAAATCATTAATTTGTTTTTACTATTTACATTGATTGACTTGTAGAATACAAATTTCTACTACACTTTTGGTTATCTGATTAAAACCAGATTGAAATCGTATAAAAGCAAGTCGCCCCCGAAAGGCATTCATGCCAGCAGGCTACCACTGTTCTGAAAAACCTGAAAACCCGGGAAAAGTCAGAGAATTTCCTGTTTTTTTAATTTGGTGGGGAAAAGTCAGGGAATTTTCTTATTTTCTGTAAAAGAACTTCATTAAATTACAAACATTTCATCGTATGACATATTAGAATTTGAAATTTCTTCAAAAGAGAATGGCCATTATACATAATAATGGTTGTCTGGCTTATACAGGTGAAGCGAATGAAAGTTCCATGTTAAGACTAATAATATAAAGGATGATTAATGCATTCAATTCTGAAGTAAATAGTGAGGTGAACCAAACACAAACAGGAAGCTAATTATAATAGAACTAACTTATCCTTCGAAAGAGGTTGTAACTGTAGATTATTTTATTTCTTGTAAGTAAGGAACAATACTTTTCTGAATGTCTTTTATTCATATGTGTAGATTAAAAAAAAACACTCACGTATGAAATTTAGAATGGGAGTATACCTTCCGTTTTCTTTTGTTGTATAAAATTTACTTCGAAATAATTACCAGGAAAAGAATGAATTTGTGGCTTTTCTCAGTTGCAGTAACTGCTTGAATGTCGAGGTTAACAAAGGGAAAAAATTGGAATAATACAAGCGGAACATAAGAATCTCATTATGCAAATTTAATAATAAAAGGCATTTCGGTTCAGCCTCCGACATAATTATACAATAAGGTGGGTAGGTTAGTATTCCAAAATGTGTGATCTTCAAGGTTACTTTTTATGACATTATGATTTTTGCTGACTACGTCCTACACACGGAAAAGAAATTAGGGCAAATTATAATTTTATTCCTATCTAATGTGTTAACTTTCAACATTACTTGATCTATTCATTATAAGCGGTTTTGTGACTGGTTGTGCTTGCGAAACCATTCGGATTTGAACAGGAAGATTACGAGTTGGACAAATGAAATTATTAGAAACTAGTAAATGCTTTTTAGCATGCTGCTTATCATAACAGTAAGAGAAGGTAAAGAATGGGATCTCCTCCTCCACTTGGGTCATACATATAAGGATGTGTTAAAATCCTGCAGGTCCATCTTTGGAAAAATGTCCCAAGTAGACGCTGACCAGGATATATAAATAAGGGCGATATGTATGTCCCAGATACACCCACTGCACATACAGCTGTAACTTTTTTCTCTATTTCTGTACTAGTCATTGCTCCACATCGTTTAAGGCATTATTCAGCAAAAAAATTTATAGGAATATGTAACGTTGTTATTCCAGTTGCTTACTTACTCCACGGTGCTACAGTCCATAGGTTACTTGACTTCCCTTAAGAGGGTCTGTAGAGCATTTATTTTTACGGGATGCGGTCGTCACCTGCGCCTTATATACAGCTTCTAAATTGGAAAAGAACAAACCTACTTATGTTTTATTAAAGGTAGTATATCTACTCAAAGATGTAGGTTCAGGAATTCTTACAGATATATCAGGATTACGTTTTATCGTAGTTTTATTAAATGGGCGATACAAATTGTTGGTTTCTGCATGTTGGAAACAAGCACCCTGAGATCAAAGGCAGATATTCCATAGAATGTCTTGTCTAATAATTTCACACGCTCCGCTATAACTCCTTCGCCCAATGGCAAAAGGGTTTTTCTACCATGTCTGGAATATGTTGTCCTTTGCTTCAGTTGTTTAATTATTCTATTAATACGGAACATTAAACAGTTCGGCCGCACGTTTAGTAGGGTACCCATTTACTGCATTAAAGGCCCTAATCATGTCTTTCTTTTCCCAACTATTTTTGGCGGTTATTATTTGATACTTTCGCGGCATTCTGAAATTGAAGAAAACTATACATGTATTTTACTTTCGGGGTAATGTCGATACATGTGGGGCAATACCAATTGGCGCTATCGGAATTACCCCAGCTAGTCATCCAACACAAATCTATCCTCATTTTTTTTTTAAATATTAACTTCGAAGTTGCAACTTTAAAAATACATTCCCCTTATAGTTAGAATGCGATTCTCTACAGAAAAGCTTTCTACAAACTCCCGACTACAGAGATATAGGCGAAAAATTAATTAACCCGTCTCTTCAAGATGGTGGCCGAATGGAGGGTTACCACCCCGAAAACCCTGATTTAGACTCACCACTGCCACTGACCCATCTACACATCATAAAAAAAATTGCTTCCTACCCAAAATGCAAAGTTGAATTGGCATTTGACTGGACTAGATGGTCGCCATTAAATTAAGCCATCTGTGAAACGGGAACCGTATTAATTCACAGACGGACGTGTTGAGAATGTAACAAGTAAGACAACGAATAGCAGAAATCTTAATTGGTTTAACAAAAGAGATTATTATCAGTACTACCCCACGATCGGTATTACCCGGAATTCCCTTATTGCCATTACCCATTTATAAACTATCCGGATGGGAAACGTATGTCAATAATACGGTGTACATTTTGTTCTTTATTAAAGTTATTATTCGGTTTGAGTAGTGGTACTTCTCGCTAATTCGAGAACAACAAAGACCATAGCGACACATGGAAACAAATTTCAACAACCAAGATGTGGTTCTTTTTTAACCACCCTGTAGTACAGTATGGCTATTAATTTATAGCACTGAAATTTTCAAACTTTTTTCACTTAAAATAATATATAACAATAAATTAAGAAAGAAACTCCTGTTTAAACTCATACTTCTAATGAGAATATCGAAATCGACTGTAATTCCCTATTTTATCAGCAAGCCTAAGACAACTTAACCTGTGCTTGAAGAAACTCTTTGAAAGCTTTCCAACTATTGCTCGAAGAACAGGTTTTTTAAATGAAAATATCAGTAACTTTTGAAACCCAAGAACTGAATCGTTTTTCAGGAAGTCTATGATTGAGGAACATTTCTGAAATTTCCAGAACTTCTTTAAACGTGGCTTTTAGATTAAATAACAACAATTTGTCTTAACCAAAAATTATTTATTTTCCTACCGAAAAATATCCCGAATTTGCCTATTTTTTCAGGAACCTCAAAATATTCTCTCTGAAAAAATCACTGTGTTCCCGGAAACTCGTAGTTTTGAAACTTTCAAAAATTACTATATAAAAATACCAATAATTTAACCAATCAGGTAAATTGGTTTACTCGTTATGAATCGCCTGAAAGTTCCTACTTGCTGGTAACAAGAAATTCATTTTGAAAATTTCAGATTATGTTTAAGGGAAACTCCTGAAGAGCTTTAAAATTTGAAAAAATTCGCCGAATTTCTTTATTATTTTTTTTTCAGGCAACACATATTCAACCTGAAAACGCTTTATTTGGAAATCTCCCAAGAAGCTTTGAAATTTTCTAAAACCATTTTTTAAACAAATATATCGATGATCTTTATTAACTTAAACAATAATCAGTTTACTTCTAAAGAATCGCCTGAAAGTTCCTTGTTTTTCTGGTAACCTAAGAACATCGGTCTGAAAATCTCAGATTACTTTTAAGAAATTTCAGAATAATCGTTTAAACGCGTTTTTATAGCTATGAGGTTAATTGTTTTATTCCTGAAAAAATCAGTTCTTTTCGTATAGCCTCAACATATTTAACCTAAAAGATTTTGTTGAGAAGACTCCTGAGGAGCTTTGAAGTCTTATAAAATTGTGTAATAGTATATTAAAATACAAGTTGCAGAAGGCATCTATTCAAGCACGAATTTGAAATTCCGAAACGAGCCGCATAGCGGCGAGTTGAGGAACAAATGAGTGCTTGAAAGACCTTCTGCAACGAGTATTTTATACTATTTTTTCTATTTTGCCGCTTTATACCATTTTATAAATTAAAAAATAAAAATTTTAAATCTAGGGAATTTTGCGGTGGTTGGTGACGTTTATGTTGGCGTAATTTTAGGTTAGAAAATTTATTGCCGGACAAGTCCAAATCCCAGTACGAAATAGAATTTTTGACGTATGTCACTTGACAGTTCAACGCTACCAACATCAATACAGTAAATTTTACTAGTCTATTTTAGCACTCCAACGACTTATTCTAACACTCAAATGACGTCATTTGGGTGCTAGAATGGAGTTATTCTAGCACCCAAATAGAAAAACTGTTTTTTACATTTTTTAAAAATCAGTGATCTTGTCCGACCTACTCAAACATTATAAAGTAATATATTTCCATATAAAGAGCATGAAATCATAGCTAAACCTAAACTCTCTTGTAATTTAAATAATTTAATTCGTGTAAAATTTTATCTGAAGAAAGTTGGCTGAAAATTATTAGTTTAAACGTATGCTACATCAAATGCAGTGTAAAAATTTAGGAAGAATAAATGTCGTAATTGGGAATTGAACAGATGGTCAAATGTTTGCTGAAAATATTTTTTCAAGGTAACTGTTTACGTTAAAGCTATATTTGTATTTTATTTGCGTATTCGAAAGTTTCCGAGGGCGTTGTAGCGTTACAATGGAATTTTGAGCTTACCAGGCTTTATTTTATCGATATTAAACGGCTGATTTCCTAGTAAAATAGCAAAAGATAAAAAGATAATATAAACCTACCATATATGACGTTTAATCAATAACTTTTGTGCAAAACAAAAATGCGAATTTAATTTCACGTATGGTTAAAATGAGTTATTGTAATTTTGTTATCCAAAATTATGTCTTTATGTTTGCAATTGTAAAAAGACATTTTTATGTTCGAAAAAATGAGAAAAAAAGTTAATAATACTAATGCAACGAACATCAACTAGATTAAAGATGCCCATTATAGATGTGTGGTATTCACGTGTTGTATTATAAGTAAACAAGGTAATCTATTTGTAATGTAGACAATTTGTACTCCCCAGGAAATTTAGAAATCCTATTTCCTGGTCACGACATTTAGGTAACAGGGTTAGGATTTATCAAAACAGAAACCTTTCTATTTGTAGAACATTAATATACGTCAGAAGGGAACAATTTAGTTTTTATGTTTTATAATAAAAATAATTGAATTCCTGAATATTTAAGCAAGAATTCCAGTCTAAATTTTAGGAGTTTTAACATTTATTGCTTTAGCAATTTTGTAGGAAATTGAACATTGCAGGTATTAATTTCCAATGTTTTGTAATCATCGTGATAAGCTGTGTTGTAGTTTACATTACATTGACCGAGTAAAGTAAAAGGCTGCAGATTGAAATGTAATTGGCACTAAATTGGTAGTGACTATCAAAATCTGTTATTAACATTTGGTTTAGTACAGAAAATAAAAATGGTGATTTTAACGCCCTATTCTTAAGAAAATACTTTTTTTGCCTTTCTTGTTTCTATGAATGCACCCTGAAGATTTGACGTTTACACACAGAATGTTCATCAAAAAATATAAACCTTACAATTACTTAAATGATTGTTTTAAAGTGAACCACCACTTAATAACAACAAAGCTAGAGGTTTAATCTTGAAATTAGATTGTTGGTTGTAATTGTTTATAACCTCTCTTTTATCCTTGGCAAAATCAAAATGTTGATAAATGTTGGTGGCAGCAATTGTAAAAGAAAAAATTAACAAAGTTTCTTACAAATCGTAATAAGTAATATACTATTATTCAGTTATCAAAACCAGAAACCGTTTTTCAAAATTATTAACAATTGTGTTTATTTTCGTCTTGGTACGTCTTAAATCATTTCTTTATTAAGTTTCAGGATAATATGCACGATAATCAATAACCTTTTCAATTAACCTACTTGGAGTTAACCTATATCCGTAAGTGATTTGCACTTATAACCTTTGGGGAAACGTAATGAAACACCATATCTTTAATCCGTTTAAGTTTCCTGCCAGTAAACAGTTAACTTTATAATGTACGTTTCCCGTGTTGATTATCTTAACATGTCAATCTGACATCTCCAATGCTGTCATTACTACGTGATTAGGTTCACTAGGTTTTGGTTAACAATAGTACTGGGTTAATGCTGCCACCGCGAATGTATGTTAACATGTTAGCTGAGTGCCTTTAAGTTACTTGTATGTATGTTCGTGGGAAGCACAGTTCAAAGCACATTGAGATTTTACGTATTTATTGGGTTGATGTACAGTTAAAACCGACAAATTATGTGTCATGCAATATTTTTTGTTAATTTTTAGTGTTGAAAGCGTTGAAGCAATAAACGACTACTGCAAATTGCTTTGTTTATTGCTACGAATATCAGTAAGTAAATCTGCTGGCCTTGAATATAATATACAGTATGTGGGCAATTAAAATATTTCGTTGATTAAATTTAATTAATAATTCGCTAACGATAATTAACTAACGTATCCATATTCATTGTACTTAATTGAAATTGGTTAATTGGAAGTGTGTGTGTAACACCTACGATCCGATCCATTGTTGTAAATAAATTGCACTTGTTACATACAAACAAAGTCATGCCAGCTGTTGTGCGTTAATATACATAAAATAACATAGCCTTGAAATACATAATTGGGAAATGTTTACAAAAAAAGATTCCCTTCGGTGCAATTCTTACGTTTTCACCTGGTATTTAAAGGTTCTGAAAGGTCTGTTTAGTATAAAATTTCTATTAATGTTCTTCAATTAGCTCAAACGATTCAGGTAATAAAATTTCTCGGATTAAATTAACAATAAGATTGAAAATTTGAACGCAATATTAGGAACTACGCATCATATAAATTAATAAAAAATTGTGATTATTAATGTTATTAGAAACGCTTTCAGTTATTGTTTCTGCTCCATTTAAAAGTACAAGTTTGTCTATTACCTACTTTAATATGAATTTAACTTTTTGCAATAAGAATTCTTTTTTTCCTGTGCACATGGGACAAGCTAGGGCAGGTTCAAACTTTGAAGGGTAAACTTCAGAAACAATGTAGCTCTTGTTGTTTTCATTTTTTAACTTAAAGTATTATAACAGTTAATAAAATTTAGTCAAATGTAAATAGTGTTTTTGTTGAGAAAAAGGAAAATCCAGCAAAAATTAGAATCAAATTCTGACTTTGGGCAATAGTCCGCTTCGCAGCGCATGTGCCTTTCTGGGGTTGGTTCAGCGCTTACCAAACGTTTTACGGTGCCCATGCCTTCGGCTATTATTTTGGCGGTTTAGGATACTGCTAATGGTTTGGTCTGAAGTCGAATTTCATGTAGACCTTTGCAGTAAATTTAGTTTGAACAATATTAAAAGAAATATTGGGTTTTAGGAGGGCGTTTTTCTTTTGCAGTATTTGTCTTTGCTATATTTTTTGATAAGTACTTCTTTAGGCTACTTATTTTTCATTATTTCATTACATATTCACGTTGAATGCAAACAATGGCTTTTAGATTGGTTATCGTTTTTTAAAAATATTTCTCCTTCTAAATTTCGTTTACTTAGTCAGCCCTGCGCTGTTTGCAAAAATAACTGCCACCCATGTGTGCGCCCTTGATAAGAATATTTCTGCGTTGTCTATTTGCGCTGAAGACGACAAGGAAAAATTCAAACAAAGACAATTTATCACCAGCCTCCCTTCATTTTTAACTGTTTCGTACGGTTGTGTAGTCGTGTTTCGGTCAATATGGATGTGCAAGTTACTCTAATATTTTTTATTATGAATGATGATGAAAGGTTGATTAATGGTTGATGGATCTGGCATTAATTGCGAATGAGTTTGTGTGTGAAAAGTGTGGGGATAGTATGAAATTGGTACCTAGGACCGATGAGTTTGAAGGGCGTTAGGGAAGGTACTAGGCATGATGTTAACAGGAGCGTACGAAAGGGTTCTTGGTTTGAAGAGAGTAGGTTGAGTATGAAATAGATTTTGCTGTTAACATATTTCTGGTGTTTCAATGAACTTATTATGGGAGATGTCCGTGTAGCTGAGCCAACTGTTGTTGACTGGAAGTTTCTGCCGAGAGGTTTGCGTATGTAAGGGAAAGATTGTGGAAATTGATGAAAGCCAGTTTGGTAAACGTAAGTACAATCGTGAAAAGCGTGTGGGTGGACGATGGGGGGGGGGGGGGTGATTGAGCGGGGTACAAATAATTATGAGTGTGGTTGGTGAAAAGAGGTAATGATGTGTTACTAGATATAATTTAAAAAAAATTATCAGCGACTGTTGGCGAGCCTATAACTGTCTCGCAGACGAAGGGTTTCGGCACCTCGCAGTGAACCAGTCGGCCCAATTTAAAAACCCCGAAACCGGTACCAACATCAACAGCATCGAGGGCACCTGGTCTGCCGTCAAGTGTATTGTTGGTAGGAGTGATTGCGTAGGGCAGTTTGACTCCTAACCTTTTTGAATATACGAGTATTTGGCGACGTCAACATACGGAAGACCGAGTGAAGGAATTCCTGGAAGCCATTAAGCATATACAGTCTGTCCCAAATTCAATCCCCACCATTAGGATCTCGGAAACTATAAAAGCTACAAAGTTGGTTAAATAGGGAAAGTTTTAGGAATTTTAATGCTCATTTCATATCCGTTGAGAAATCACAGCCAACTTTGACCGTTTTCGAGGTATCTTGGAAAAACCGAAATTTGGAGTTTTCTGTTTTCCAAAATATCTCGGAAAGTATTAAGTTATTAGTTTCAAGACTTGTACATTGTGAAGGCACTTTTTTACGGAGAATCGGGTGGTACCATATACTTATATTTATGACGCTTTGTTTCTATTCTATGAACAACTACTTTTGATTTTCTTATGAACGCCATATTGAATTTTGTCGTAACTAAACTCAGCTCTTTTTTCTCTTTTCAATGATGTGTCACACATACAGTTTTTTTGAAGAAGAGCGGGAATAAAATACATTTTTTCTTTATTCGCGTAGTAGGCTATGATAAAAAAAATGTATTTTATTCCCGCTCTTCTTCAAAAACCCTGTACGTGTGACACATCGTTGAAAAGAGAAAAGGGAGCTGATTTTAGTTACGACAAAATTGAATTTGGCGTCCATATAAAAATCAAAAGTGGTTATTCATAGAATAGAGACAAAGCGTCATAAATATAAAAATATGGTACCACCCGATTCTCCGCAAAAAGTGTCTTCATAATGTGCTAGTCTTGAAACTAATAACTTAATACTTTCCGAGATATTTGGAAAACAGAAAACTCCAAATTTCGGTTTTTTCAAGATATCTCGAAAACGGTCAAAGTTGGCTGTGATTTCTCAACGGATATGAAATGAGCATTAAAATTCCTAGAACTTTCCCTATTTAACCAACTTTGTAGCTTTTATAGTTTCCGAGATCCTAATGGTGGGGATTGAATTTGGGACACACTGTATAAAACTGGAAAAAGTCAGAGAATTTCGTACTTTTTTATTTTGGCCAAGGAAAGTCGGGGGATTTTATTAATTTCTGTGAAAAGTCAGGGAAAATTTTTCTGAATTCTATGCTTCAGATCGACCTCCTTCGAAGCCATTTTTAAACTAAACATGACCATAATGACAGTTAGCCAGTGATTGTCAAATAGTCCTAAGAATACTTCATTCCCTGAGACTAACTAGACTTTTTTAAATATCTGAAAAGCTTTAATACCTTATTTTATTTTGCTCCAGATATCTAGGGGACTCCCCCTTATTGTGGGAATTATAGCAGATGACCGATGTTTAGGTGGGGGTCCGGCGTGCATCGGGTGAGTCAGTAGTATTTCTGGGCTCGAGAAGCTCGACAGCAGACGTACGAGACACTTTGAAAAATATTAAAGTATGAAATGTAATTTAATTGAAATAACGAAGTTGCACAAAGGCTCTGTTTAGCTTTCCTAGAATCCCACAATATTATGTTTGCTTTTATTTCTGTTTGATTTATCTTCACTCATATTCTTATGCACTTTGTTTTGTAATAAATAGCAATTACAACAAAAATTGTACTGTTTCGATAGTTGGGGTTCTGAAAATGTGGTCAGAGAAATCAGGAAAACATCGCTACATCGCAGAAATAGAAATTTTACCTTCAGTGGAAAACCCTGCTACACTCTTAACTGTTGAACCACGCATAATAGTTTGGCTGTTTTCAGAGCAGTGTTGCCAACTTGTGTATTCTGAAATAAGTAACTGGTTATGTAAAAATCAGCTAAGCTTTTTTACTTAGTTACAATAATAAAAATGTATAAAACTGTATATTTAAAAACATACGTACATTCGTGGCCTTACAGCCAGAATGCTTCTTCAAGTCATATTCATGGCTTTATGTCTCCAATCTGTTATGCTAAGCTACGCCAGGTCTTTCCCGTCCGCCTCTCCCCTCCAAAACCAAAACACCCACTTTGTAGTTTTCTATTTCTACCATTTTTATAAGGTTTTGCAAAACCCCTAGTGCATATTATGTACGAACAGATTTTTAGGTCTTGGATTCTATGCATGCATGACTATTACTTTCTAATCTTAAATACGCCTTCTCGATCGTTCGATTTTGGACTTTGGTGATCGGCTCAAAGTCCCATTTAAAAACATACATAAACGAAACAGTGCATATACGAGTAGGCTCAATTTTCAGAGTTCCATCAAATTATTACCTACTTACATTGAAAATTAATTACCTAAAATGCGATCAAAAGTCAACCAATTAAGTATCATCGACTTAACCATAACCCTTCCCAAACTTTGTTGGTATTGCAGAGCCATTTTCGATGTTTTCATAACCACAGAGGACAATGCAATAAGTTGGGGAAAAGTTAAAGGTAAACTTAAAATCGTAGAT
The DNA here is from genome assembly GCA_963082815.1 of Melanotus villosus. NCBI lineage: Eukaryota > Metazoa > Arthropoda > Insecta > Coleoptera > Elateridae > Melanotus > Melanotus villosus. Next base: position 9,097,096 of record OY720423.1, on the reverse strand, counting down.
TGCGTTGTATTTATTTATCAAGTTATGTTTTTAAGTGTAGACAAAACAATGATGCATTCGTTCAGTAAGTTACTTGGGGACCCTAAATTCTTGACAATTGGTTTTGTTCATCAAATATTTTGAATTAACAGTGTCCAAAGTAAATCGGAAAATACATTCTTTAATAATTCAGTTATTATGTAAGTACATTTAAGTTAGAGTTCAGTCAAAAAATCAAAGAAAAGGGCTAGATTTCAGGCACGTTTTTGTTATTTTTGAAGCAATATTTAGCTTAAAATAAGCTGAGTTGGCAACACTGTATTCAGAATCCTATTATAAACAGTCGCGTGGGAATACTTTCTTATTCAGTAAATAAACGATAAACACTGATTGGTGTAATAATGTAACTATTTTAAAGTTTCGAAAAATCACGAACAACTTTTTTTAATAATATATTACCGTACTAGACTCTCCTAATACTGAATAAAATATAAGACCGTCGCGTCGTGCTGATAATTTCCAGACGTAAGTTCGCGTTTTCTAATCTTACCGGAAATTATTATCAAAGTAAGGGAATGCTAGAGCCGAGTTTGCTGAATTGGTTAAAAACACGAAGAATTCGTAGAGGATCGATTCGAACCGTAGAATAATAAAAAGGGAAAAACAAACGTCATAGTTGCGCGGGAGTCAACAAAATATAACATACGTTTCGTGAGTGAAACAATAACATTTCCAAATCACCCCGTCGTTGAATGACAGACGTCTGTATTTTGAAGTTAGACAATTCAGAAACTGTCGAAATTCAAGTCCGGATGTTTATTGGGCTTAAGGTCTCTGACCCTTTTCGATCACCCAACCACAACGAAATCTATTCTCTGTTTGTGTATTGTGTTCAGAAATTCGTGGGGTTTTGCTGATTATCTTGTCAATGGGAGTATCAGAGTACACCCATAATTTACTTTTATTGATTTGTTGATCGCAATCTGTGCCAGGCATGTGTAACCTTCATCGTCAGGAGATGTGTGAAAGTTTAACGCTATGTCGCATGTTTAGGTGTTTTACGTAGTTTACCTAGTTAATTCGAGCAATAATTTCTAAAACGAGTTACGCGATGAATAATATTTTTTTAAATTAGGATTGCTAAGGTTAAGAGGACAAGCTACTTTGTTTTGTTTTGTCTACTTCCATCACTAATAAGGAATATCAATAGAAACTGGATTATAAGAACTGTTTTTGGAGTGGGTAGGATGGATTGGGTTAGTAGTTTCCGACGCTTGGCGTCTCGAAAGCGACTGGACCAATTTTGATGAAATTTGGTGTGTGTTTGTAATGAAAGTTTACCCAGAAATAACTTAAAAAGTCTAAACCGCAAACTGAAGCTTAGGGCAATAGTATTAAAATTGCATAACGCCTTAGGAGGCCTTAACCCTACATGTTGCCGGCGATACTCCCTCGCGGAGAAAGTGCCATTTCCTTTGCCTTTTTTAATAGAACGTTGATTAAAATGCTCTGAATATTCGAATACTAATGTATTGACTTATGCTGTTATTATTATTATAATTCCTTATATTTTATATATTTTTCCTTCAAAGTTGTGATTTTCAGAGAACTAATATAATTTCAGCTACTAATTTTTGTGTTTAACATATTTGCACTTGCCATTTTAATTGGTTTTATTTTATAATGTTATTTTCACAATATATTCGTGTTGTTATTCATTTCAAGAAACCTACTTATATGTAGGATTATTTTGGTTTGGTTTAACAAACAATTAATTAAACTGTTAAAATTGATTAATATTTTAATTGTTACTGGCTTTTGCGAAAAAAAATGAAGTAAAAGAAATTGATAGCAAAACATAATGCAATTGTTACCTCTTATAAAAAAGAAGATTCGCAGCGTGAAATAACAAAACAACTCAAAATTTCTAAATTAAATGTTGGACGAACAGTTAAACAGTACTTGACTAGTCATTCAAATGCAATCTGTATAAGATCTGAGCGTCCCAGAATCAGAACAAAAGCAGAAGATAATGCTATAATACCTAAAAATAAGAGACATCGTTGGCCTCTATAGCACCTAAAATTACTTCAATTATCGATGAACACCGTACTGAGCCAGTTAATGTTTTTATTGTCAAGAGGTGTCCTAGGGGATTTATTTGGAAAAATTGTTATTAAAAAGCCACTTCTAAAACGTCGTACCTAAAGAAAAAGACTTGCGAGCCAAAGAACATCTTAATTGGACTGTGTAATAATGGAATAGAGTACTTGGTGTTTGGCTGTAAAAGACGAAACTTTGTTCACCGATTGCAAGGAGGCTGGGGGGGGGGGGGGGTCTTTGGAACAGTGTATAATACCATTTGTGAAACATAGATGATGGTTTATAATGGTTTAGGGTTGTTTTGATAATGGAAAAGTACACAATCTCCATCATGTTGAAGGAATATTTACAAAAGAAGTTTCTTCAAGACCGTTTAATTGGAAATTAGTTTTGTTTTTCAACAAGATAATGATCTTAAATACAAATCCCAATTATGTAAAAATCATTTCGACATTTCGACATACAAGAGAACACACACGAAAACTGTATCTAACGAATTGCCTAAAACATACAAAAGAAAAGATATCTCTTCAGAAAATCTTGACAAATTAATTGAAAGAGGTAATAAGGAAAAACCTATATGGTTTTTTAAACCTCTTGATGGCCTGGCTTTTGGTTACAATCGGTTGAAATGTTAATAAAAATAGTCAATTGAAAATATTTGTACTCATTTACGGGCATCAACTGTTAAACATTTCTGTATAACCCCAAACTTCTATGCCCTTCTAGTGGCTAGAGTAATCTAACCAAAGGGAATGGTATTTTCCCGAAATTCCTGGAAAAACCATTTTGCAAGATTTTCTATTTTTTTCTTAACTTTTTGTTGTTGCTAATATACTGATTTTGTTATTCCAACTAGTTTAGAATAAATCACGTAATTATTTACCTTCATTATATATGGTAGAATTAAGCTACCTCCTAACCTAAAGTATCAAAAACTTTTATACGTCTTATTATACTAAAATATAAAAAGATAAGCTAAGTCTAAGCTTTTGGGTCGAAATTTGTTTCTTATCGCCATAGTTTTTAATTGCAGTTTTTGCAACCCTTTTGAAACAAAGAAAGAATAAAAGGGACAAGCTGTATAGTTTTTCTGAAATGCTACATTTGCAGAACATACGACATCCGTTGTATTAATATTATTATTCAGTTAAACTAGTTATATCAAAGTGTGAAGTCGATATCGCTAGGAGTTTAAATTAAATTTATTTAGCCCCCCCCCCCCCAGCATATTAAAAGGACGAGAAACCAAAATAGTAGTTTTATTATAGAGTATAGACTGTAGATCATGTAGATCAGTGCAAGTGATTCTGGAGATGAACATAGCGCATGTTGTTGATTTTTAATAGCACGCTAATTCTGATTTCGTGTATTTAACTGTATTTCATAATATGTATGACGAATATTTTTCGTGCCGTGCATGCATAGACATAATTGCAAAAAAATTAGTTCAAAGTGCCTTGCAACTTGCAACATAGCTTGCCCCATTTAAATTCTGCACGGAAACCGTCCATTTTTTACCGAAAGCACAGCTACCAAACAAATTGCCACAATTTCGCAAAGAACCTCTATGATAATAATAATAATACCGAAAACTGTTCATAAATACCCAAAGCGGAAATATACGGTACGGATAGTCGTTAACCTTGTTTACCGCCCGCACTCTGGCCTGAATGATGAGTCTTCTTCGTTCCGCTAGGTAAAAAAGTTGGTCAATTTTTCAACTCGAATGGAGTTAATTTGAACTGAAATCATCGACGGAAGACAAAAACACTTCTAAAAGGCACACGTCTGAAATCCGAGCAACGTCTTCCGGGCCCTCTAATTGCAAAAGCTTCTTCCGCAATTCGAGTAGCCCGCAGCACTTTACATTCTACCTTCCGGTTATTTCGTGACATTAAAAGATTGTAGTAACACACGCGAATATGCAGCTTTGCAAATTGCAACTGCACGCGATAACGTTTGAAAAATTACTAATATCTCCAATCACTAAATTACAGCGCTGGGTTTTATTTAAATTGTTGTTTTTGTTCAGTATTTTTACTACGTATTTAACATAAAGTTGCGTTAAATCAGTGTATGCAGTGATGCCCCTCACATTTATAAAGTCAGCTCTGAAAATTGTGCGAATTTGCTGCCTTTTCTTGAACACTAAACAGCAAAATTTTATAAAATTTTAAAAATTTCAAAATACAAATAATACCAATGTGCCACCTAGCGGGCAAGGTATCGTTAATGAGGCGTTCAGACGACTGTGGGTACTTCGATCTCCATTATATGGCTTTGAACTCTTTGAAGGCTCCACCGTATTCCTGATTGGGATCCGAAACACGGTGGAATAGGGAAGGACTACCGGGTATGAAACCGACTTAGGAGACCTTATCCCCCCATGTTGCCGGCCATTCTCCCTTTGCCACATAAATTGGAATTGTGATTCAATTTTGTTCATTTTGACGAATGATTAATTTGATGAAGTTGTCAAATCATGCCCTTGTCTCTTTTGCATTCTCGATTTGGCAGTTTACATGTACCGTGTGATATTCGGTTATATTTCAAAGAAATAGGGTGATTTTACGATTTGTGTTAACGTCTTTAACATTTCTTGGTACTCCTTTTATTCTCTTTGGGTCACAACTGGGACAAGTCAATGTAGGTTGAAACTTTGAAGAGTAAACTTCGTAAACAAGATTGTACCCCTTGTTGGTGTTATTCTTTCACTTAAATATAATAGTCAATAGATTTTGGTAAAATTTAATTGATGTTTATTGTTGAGAGCAAAGAAAATCCAGCATAAATTAGAATCAAATTCAATTTGTTTATTGTCGTTGTTACGATAATAGGGAAATAAGTGTTCATTTCCATTTCTTCATAGGTAAATCAGTGCCAAATTATTCTGCCAAAATTAATTTAAATTTTTAGTGGTAGTATATCGGCGGTTGACAAAATATTGCCAGTAACATGGGCAGTTGATTGACTAGCTTTGTTTTCTATACTTTACTTTGCACCTACTCGTATTTCTATAACTGTTTTACATAGAAACAAATGTTTATATCGTAGTTTTAATTGGCATTAATTATTACAAAACTGTTCTAGTTTTAAAATGTTTTATTTGGTTTGTTTTCTGTAATTTTATTTCAAGATTGTTCAAGATATTCCGCATCTCATTTCTTTGCACTTTTTGGTCAAGTTCCTCCAATAAAAGCTTTATAGGGGTTAACATCGAGCGATTGCGCTGACCAATCCGTATTTTTTAGTAAGCCCATCTCTTCCTTTGCTTAAAAATAATTTTTGCACAACTTTTAAGCGTGTTTTAGATCAATTATCTTGTTGCATAATAAAACAACGGCCATTTAAACGCACACCATGTCCTTATAACCCTCTTTACGGTGGACGATGTACTTCTGGGCCTATGGAGTAGGTACTGCAACTGTGTTTCATACTTGCTTCATCTGTGGGTCTTCTACTTAGCGTTTAGGAAAGATGTTGTGATGATCTGAACCAAAGTCCTTACGAAAATTCCCTCATGTTGGCAGGGGGAGTAGAAATATCCATTACCGACGGTGGCGATCCTCTTCGTCGTGGTCTCCGAGGGTCCTGAAGTTGTCGTTAAGAAAAGAAAAATAAGTCTTAGATAATAATTGATCCATGATGGGTCAGGAACAGGTTTTGAAAGTCACAGCTCAGGAGAAGGGAGATGTCTATGGGGCTTTTTGCATCCCCTACGACGGATAGGATTTTCTTGGACGGGTGAAGCTGGCTCGATTGAGATCGCCACAGGATTCTCCTGGGGACGGGAGGGGTGGTCTTTGACGTGAAGAATTGTGGTTGGGAATGGGGACGCTCAAGCAATTCTTAGCGACGGCGGCAACGTTAACTCCCAGCACGGGAAGCGATCGTAGCCTTGGCATAGGAGCTGTACCCCATGTAGTTGACGGGGTGAGCGCCGTTATAATTCGCGCACTTGCGGAAACTTCCCTGGAGTTCTTGCATAAGCGGCATGGGAATTTTCTCCCGACCGCGGCGTATCGTGGCCACCGAAATTACAGAGAATCCTTGTACCTTTAGGTCTTCGTTCACATTGGTGAAGTCGATTGGCTACGAGGTACTTCGGAGCACCACCTTCAAGGGTTTCTCCTCCACCAGGGCGTAGGTGCAGAACGGAAGGTGTCTGCGTCATGAACGCGGTGACACCGCTGTAATCTTCAACGTTAACTGGGGAGAGGCTAATTTCGTCAGCGACTGTCTTTGCCTTGGTGAAGTTAAGGCGTTATTTCCTGAGATACGTAACAATCGCTACCCAATTATCGAAGGACAACGGGACGAATGCGGGTGGCTTCAGAGGATGGATTGTCGAGATCGACTTCGGGAGGGAGGGGGGGAGATAGATCCTATTTGTTCTCCTTTAATTGGTTTCCTAAGTTTTTGTTTTCGATTCTTCTTGCGAGGCTGGAATTGGTCACCTTCGGCAGTTCCGGCTGGGGGGGGATTCTTCAGCGAGTGGGGCTTCGGGGGTTTCTACGGTGACCGCGTCGACTTCCTCGGCGTCCATGGCTCCTATTTCTTCTGATACCTTCGGGTTGGGGGTTTGTTCTGGAGGGTCCGCTGCACGCATCTTGTGCACGAGGCCAAAGACAAGTTGCCTTTGCTTGGAAGGCAAGAGTGGGAGCAGTGCCTCTAACTCAAGTCCATCACGGACGCCGGGGGCTTGAAAAAGCCCATTCGACTTAAGGAATTGCTAAATATTTAGGCTTGGAAAGGCCTGATTATGTAGACTTAACTGCTTGTGAATACAACCGAAATTCTTGCTAACGACGAAAGGCAACTGTGAAAGTGTGAACGATTTTTTCTTGAGGCGTTCAACGCAGATTCGACGATTTAAACAAAATAATCCAAAATTTGAGTTGTTAGTCCAAAGTATCCTCTTCCACCCTCCAAGAGCCTGTGATTCATGTAACCGAGCCCGTTCCAAGCTTTTATCTTATTTACTGTCCTCAGAAATGGTTTGCTGACAACGACTCGCCCATTTAAGTTTGCCTTAGAAAGCTTCTTTTTACAGTAGTTACTAGTTACCGAAGTTGATTTTCCAGTGCCTGAATTGAATTTAGCTCGAATTTCCGATGCTGTCAAGCGTCTATTCCTTTTAGATAATAAAACAATATGGTTGTCTTCACTATGTGAGATGCATTTGGGTCTTCCTGATCTTGCTTAATTGTAAAGCATTCTGGCAATTTTGGCTACCTGACGTTCAGAGTAACATTCATTATGAAGTGTTACAGTAGCTCTTCGGGTTTTGAGGATTAATTGCTTAATTTTTCGCATTTTTTGCAAAAATAACACTCGATATTATTCACTCAATTAGCTCAATTAAAACGTATATGGTTTTGATATTTATTCACAAAAAAGTATGACTTAAAAGGGTTGTTTTCTGCTGCCAGAACTCCGATTTAACAATTATTCGTCATAAAAATACCAAACTCAGGGTTCATTGCATAATAAAGGTGCTTTTAATAGTAGTCCGCTAATTTTTTGAGTAGTTTAGCATTCAGAAATATTCAACTTACAATTTAATGAAGTAACGGCGCGGCGTTAATGAAACTTTCGTTAAGTATTTATATAATTTTGTTACGCATTTATTTGTGGCCAGGAATATTTGCAAGTCATATTCAGTAAATACCTTTATTTTTCTAGAAGAACATGAATTAAACTAATTGATATTCTCGATGTTGTTCTCTTTTAACCAACTTAACTTCATATTCCACGTATATTTCTCATGCAAGCAATCGCACATGCAAAAGTATTGTTCGTTTTTGATTTTTGTGCTTTGCGCTATTTCCGTTATAACTCCCAAGTTTCCTTGGTTTATTGACGAACTTAGTCGTTCCGTAAATAACATCTAGAAAATGAAATATTTTCTTCTCACGTTTCGAAATTATTTGGTGCCCCAGTTTCACTTACTGCTAAAACGGAAATTATCGAAGTTTTGAGGGTTGAAAATCGTTTTATGCGGTATAAAGGACTTGCGATTCAATATTCCCTTCAAGAATGTCTAATATCAGTTACCATAAATTTCCACCACGCAAATCAGTGCCCCCCTGTAAAGGGAAAAACTGCAGAGCAACGTCAACAAAATCCTTTTCTCATTGGATATACGAGTAGCTTAGATATTTTACTGCCGCTGTGGATATTTCTTGGGGTTTATTATGAATGATAACTTGCATCAGTTGTGAGGCCTGCGCCTTATTTAAACAAATTAGGAAATGTTCTGTTAGAATAAGTTGGTCGTCGTGAGAATCCAAAGTTTGTTGAGAACCGAGTGAGATTTCATTGTATTTAATCCTTGACAGACAGACCATTGCGATCACACGCATTGAAAACGTAACGGAGTATACGACTTGTGAATTACAAACAAAAGTAGAACAGACGCGCGTGCAGCTAACGGCTCATCCTATAAACAAACCGCCGTGAATTGCATTTGAATCAAATAAACAGATTCGCTGATAGCTGGTTCCACTTAAGTCTATTTATACGCGTACTTCGCTGACAGTCGCGCTCGTGCAGAATTAATTTGATCGATTTATTGCTAACAACCTACTAGCGGTTTTGTATTGTTTCGGGTCGGGTGATTTTGTTTCTTTCCAGTTTCTATTATCGAAACTAAAGGTAAATAATATTCGATTGTGTAATAACTTTTACTTCGACATTCTATTTATTTAACTAGGAAGCATTTTCGGATTGAAGCTAAGTTACATGTATGTATTCGGAAGATTGTGGTGACTCAACCTTTAGCTAAACAGTTAAATAACTATTAAGATTTTATAAATTTAAAAAACAAACCAGAATTACTCTTCTCAATACGTGTCCTAGCCTACCAAATGCCGTCCACGCCCTCTTCTTCTATATATTTTGGTGGTCTGATTTCCTTCTTAGTTTTATTTGATGTCTCAGATATACAGTGTAATTCAAAAGTATTGTCATTAATTTTAAGGGTAGGTAGAGCATATCAAATAATACAAGTTTTCTCAATAAACCATGTGTCGCAAATAAACGGTAAACTCAGAAAAAAATTAAAGAGATCAACACGAAAATTGTTTGGTGGTCACTGGAATTTAAATTGATCAAACGCCCTTGTTGTTGATACTGATAAGAGAGACCAGGTGTGTACGTAAGTAGGTTAATATCAGTTCATTGTTCGCTTTCAAAGTGCATTCATCGAACGATTTGGAAGGTCAGCCTAACCTTTTAACAACTGAAATAATTGATATTATTGTACTTAATTTACGCGGAAGCTCTTCCAATTCTTCCAACATTCGTCTAAGATCCTCTGGATTTTCGGCTATAATAAACATATCATCGGTGAATCTTAGTTTGTTTAATTGCTTGCCGTTGGTTAATATTCCCTTGTCGTGCCACTGTAATTGTTTGAAAAGTCCTTGCAAGGTAACATTAAATAATTTAGGCGATATAGTGTCTCCCTGCCCTCTTTCAATGTTTATTTGTATTTTGATGTAATTTGATTACCAATGTTGCTCGTTCAAACCTTCTTCTTCTTTCTCAGTCTCTTAAAGTCCACTCCTGGACACATGCCTCTCTCAAACTCTTCCAAATCTGACGGTGCTTAGCCTTCTGATTCCAGTCTCGACCTGTAGCCTTTCTCTGCTTCTTTTTGGAATTCTTGGGTCTCCAGAATATTAATCTATGTGTCCATTGCTCATTATGTTGCCTGGAAATGTGGCTAATCGAGCTCCGTTTGGACTTTGCTATGTATTCTATTATGTCTGTGATGCTTTCCTTCTTCTAATTTCCTCATTCCACACGTGATCTCTGAGGCTTATTCCAATCCTCGCCTTTTCCATGGACCTCTGCATTACTTTTACATTCAGGAAGCGGGTAGGAATCCTTTTATGATCCCGGCGGAAGGCGGACCAAACTCAAGGATTAACAATCCTATCCAAAAGCAAGCTTCTGGGTTATCTCCCACCACCCTTATTCGGGGAATCTAGGTCCCTTACCCTCATTTTTCTTGCTACAAACTTTTTATCCTTACCCAAATTCTTTTCCCGCTTGTCCAATTGCGTGTTGGTTTACTTCTGTTTCTTCTTGTTATTTGCCTAATTTAGCCTTAAATGTATCCCATAATAATAGTGTAGGTGATATGATTCTTATTTTTGTTAATTGTTTTGCAGAGATCTTCATAAAAAAACTCTTGATCAGGATATTTCATAGCACTGGATGCATATAGTTTTGTGTGCAGCTGATATACTATATTCAACTTCGAGCTGCAGTGAATCAAAGCAAATGTATGCATAGATCACGTGGAAATCCGACAGGGCCGTTCTAGGACGCGTATGCATGCATATGCTCTGAAAACGTTAATAATTTTAGTGTTAAATTAAAAAAATAGCTAAATTTAATTAATATTCTAATTAACTTCTAATCGTATTCTATGATTTGTGGTGGTATTTTCTTATGTATTATAAAACGTACGGATCTTTGACTTTCATTTTCTGCCACTCTGCAGTACAGCGTATGCCCTGACGGTAGAATAGTACAAGCACAGTATTTTTCACCTAGGATTTGGGTTGTGACGTCAACGTGCTGTTGATAAATTCACAATCCAACTATACTTCATCTCTTTCTAACATAGGTTTTCATTACCTACTGCGCACGAACGCGTGTCTAAACAGACAGTTTTTAGGCGGGGCAAGTCACAACCCAAATGCTAGATGAAAAATACTGTATAAGAAAGAATAGTTCGCCTCGTCTTCTTGTCTCGCATGATCCTATAATGTCCCATGTGATCTTCTTTATTTCTTCTTTAAGTAAGCTTTGTACATTTATCGTTGCAATTGTTAGTTTCGTTATTTGTTTGACAACCTACGATAACTCGGGGATTTTTAGCATCCCTGGCTTGCGTGTTGTTTCAGCCGTTGTCTTGATTGGAGATCTGCAAACCTTTCCTTCTTTGCACTTCCAGATGGGTTTGTATGAGGTTTTGTTGGCCAAACGGGTTGGTGAGTTTAGGTTGGATAATGGAGGGATTAATAAGTGTTGGATAGGATAAGGATTAGAACGTGAGTCGCTATCAGTCAGGTGGTGAGGGGGACTTGAGGCTCGTGTTTCTGAAGTAGACCGGTTCCCTATCGGGAACCAGTACCATTATGATTAATTTAACCGTATATTGGTATATAAAAAAAAGTATGTGCATCGGGCCCGCCTACAATAATGGTGCAAAAAAAATTTCCTGTAAAAAAAAAGGTAAAAATTATTACATTTACAGCCGTGAAAAATGCCCTCCTTTTAGGTGTATAATTTCGTGCCGTGAATAAAACTAACACAAATACTAATCCATCAAAATCGCCATATTTTCAGCATTAACGATAAAATATTCACCGATTCAGGTGTATTTTCATTTGACCACGCCTTTCTGAATAATAACCTTTAACCTTTGCATTTTCCTTAGCAATAAGTAAGTAAATGGCTGAATTGATCCAGAAGTGATAAGGCTGGAGATGTGAATAGGCCTGCTTTAAAAAGAAACTCAATACAGCATGCTCGGTTTTATAATTAAGAGCGGTTTTAGAATATGGAAGATTAAAACTAGTAGAAGACTGGCACTTGGGCGGCCATTTTGTTTTTAATTAGGTCAATCAATTTAATCGATTGCGCAATAATTCGATCAATTCGCGGAATTTTAGGTCGAATTAATGGGATTAGCGGTTTAATTAGATCAATTCGCGGAATTTTAGGTCGATTTAATTGGATTAACGGTTTAATTAGATCAATCCGCGGTTTTTTAGCTCGATTTAATGGGATTAGCGGTTTAATTAGATCAATTCGCGGTTTAATTAGGTCGATTAAAAGTTCGATTAAAATCTCGATTAAAAACGGCGGCCATCTTGGATTTAATCAAATTAATCAATCAAATTTAATTAGATCGATTAAAAGTTGGATTAAATCTTCGATTAAAAGCGGCGGCCATCTTGGAATTAAATCAAGACTAGACCAATCAGGTTAGCGGTTATCAATCTATCTCACTCTCACACTGTACAAATGGGGCGTGGTCAGGAGCCGGCGGGTGCATAATTAATTAATCAGAGCAATAAGTGTCATATTGAATTAATCTTTAATCAAAGTTATCAATTTAATCAGGTGTACGGCGGATTCGGTATCAATCCGTTGATTAAATAAATATGCATAATGCATCACGGAAAAGCACGGTAGATCAATCAGCGGTTTATCCCAAAAACTAAAAAAGAACCGCAGGTCTCGACTTGTCTGTTTACACCTGTCAATCAAAGCTTAAAATTTCGTAAATGACGTCAGGGAATATTGCGAACAATAGGTACCTTTCATCGTCCTACGAAATGTTTTTAATTCAGGCTGAAAAGTTTAAAAGGATATATCATTTGTAAACACAACAGAAATACAGCTATAAAATTATTCATTTTATTTGCAAAATCGCGCTCACTCCAAAAAAGGCAGAGGATTGACAATTTATGAAATTAAATATTAATCAGAATATAATTAAAATGTTGATTAATAAGATAACAATGCTTTTTTAAGTAATAAACGTGTTTTCATAATAAAATAAAAATAAGTCATAAGTGTGGCAGAGTTCCATATCCAGTAGGAAGTGTAATGTGGTCCACCTGGAGCCGCATCATATCTCGTGCAAAGAAATTTTCGTTACTTTGAAGTTTGAGCGCCGACATCCCGATTCGATCCGAAGGCATGGCGACGGTTTTAACATATTGAATGTTAGTGCATTCTGTAAAGCAAAGGTAATTTTTAACATATACATATAATTAAGAAGACACATATTTTTAGAACTTTACGATATTTCCTATAAATTAACTACAGTTAGTCATCAGCATTTTGGTAACGTGTTTATTATCAATAGCTTTTTCCCACGCTAAAATGATAAAACAGAATTTCGAATAAAAGAACGCTTAGGGAAATTCGATTTTTAAAATAAAAATTTAAAACATGATTTTAGATAATTTTTTTGAATAAAAGTATACGGTATTCCGTGAGGGCTTAATATCAATTGTTTCTTAATTTTTCTTTGTGGAGATTAATATCAAGAATTTGCCGTTATTAAAAATATTAGAAGTATGAGAAGGGGAATTAAATAGACTAAATCGAGATTAGCGATAAAATCTACGGCACTTCTCGTATATTCGATATTATTTTCGGTTTATTCCTGGTAAACCTTCAATTTATACCTAATATTTGTTATTATAAAAAATATAAATTAATTTCTGAATATAAAATTGAAGATATGGACCAAATCTAAGTTATTATTATTTCTTTCACTTATTTAATATTTAATTATGTATTTTCATTTTTAGATATATTTTATTCCCACTGACGAAGAACTTTAACGTTCGAAACGTTTGAAAAATATAAAATTTTTTCAAAAGAAATAAAACCTTTTTTATTTCTGAATAATTGGACTACAATGATCTCTTCCACTTTTGTATAAATTAATTTCATTATAAACTTACTCTTTTTTAATGTAGATTCCCCTAAAGTAATTGGAAGATGTAGCCCTCGCTCTACGAGATATGTTCATATAAAGTGCGAACTTCCGGTTTATCGTTGGTAACGTCTTCTAATAACATCTTAAGACAAACTGTGTAATCAGCCTTAAGAATATCTACTAGCGTTAAGAAACCCATATTTGAACAAATTTAGTACGCCAGAAATTGATAGATTCGTAAAGTCCACCTTGAATGTTTTAACACTAAAACCACTAAAAAGTATGCCAAGCGAAGGCAACACAGGGACGTTTTCTGACTAGCTAGTTCGACATCCCAACTATATACGCACGGGTGTTTTGTTAAGAATGAGTCAAACCCATTGTCATTACTATTATCTTTCCCATTGTCTTGTTTCGGTAAGTTTCAACTTGTAGCTTTCCTGTATTTTACAAAAAAAAATGCAATAAACATCTGCAAACCTCAGCTAAAACCTTTCACACGGTACAAGTTTGACCTTCAGAATTCAAATTTAAGTACAACTTATTTTACAAATTTAAAACAAAAAGCCATTATTATCTTTTAGCATTAAAAATAAAACTGTTTTTCTAAAAATCTTGCGACCAAGAGAAAGCATACATTTAAAAATTTAAATCTGTTATTGTCGACGTAAAAATATTTTATAAAACAAAAACTGTGAGTACGTTATTTTAATAAATTTTGAATAAAAGAACGTTTTGTAAATTTTAAATTAATCGTGCTGTTAAACCCGACTATCATTTTCTGCTGGTAATGTTTGTCTCAAAAAATATCATTTGTAAACACAAAATAATTAATTAATGATTTTCTTCCACGTAAATTAATTTGCCTTTTAAGGAATTCAGATATTCAAGAAAAATAACTGCCTAACATATTTAGCTTTTAAAAATTCCACGTTATTGTAAAGAGTCCGTTTAAAAATTCAACGTTGTGAAGACAGAAAAACATATTCGACGCAATACTAATTTGGAAGTGTTATTCTTTTAATAACTATGAAAAATATTATCTGTAAACGCAAAAGAAATACATCTATAAAATTATTCATTTATCGACAAAATAATAAATAAATTAGTACTTTTACTGACATGGAGGTATCGCTAATTATTATAACATCGGACTGTAAAAAATTAATAACCAGAAAAACCTTGTAGAGATAATCCCAAAATAGCTAACACTGAAATTTAGGACTTCTTTCACGCTAATAAAGTAAAGGACGTCTTTTACTCTAATAAAGTTAAAAACTCTAATAGCTTTCTCTTCTGCTAAAAACTCTAATAGCTGCTTTCTCATCTGCATCGTCTAAAACGGAACGTTCATGGTTTTGTTTCAAAGACAATTGTCAAATAATCTTGAGAAAATATGATGCTATAACATTTTGAATTCTACACTACTTTGCAGACGGTAAAATCTGTTCTCGTTTGTGAAAATGGAGCACGGATTTTATCTAACTCTCTTAAGCAACAGTTCAATGAAATATTTACCCAAAAACACTTCATCCTGTTCTACCTCTTAGAATACACTGTAAATTGTTTTCAAGCAAATAATCAGGTAAGTTGTGTTTTTATAAACGTACACTAAAAGTTATTGTAGGCTAAATTTTACCGATGACTAATTATCATTTAAAATTTTTAAATATGAAATACTTTGAAGCTGCCAGTCAACACGATCATATTACCTGCTATGTCTTTAATAATTCTTGAAGTTTAAATTTACTCTTTTGCAGGACTAGGGTCTGTTTTATTATTCCCTGATAAAGTTAAATTCCATATATCTACAATTGAACCAGCAAAAGGTACGAAGATACAAATGTTCCTAAAACCACATTCCGTTAATTAAACAAGCAAGAACGACCGGCCAGGCGAACTTGCTAACAAGTTTTTCAAAATTTAGTAGTAAATATTTTATGGAATGACTTTTAAAGAAAGTATTTAGCTTGTGTTCACTTATAACCTGAAAAATAAGTGATTTCATTCTTCAGAAATTTTTAAAATTATAAATTAATTCACCTAAAATGTATTCGTTTTTTATAATCTGATATATAAATATCTACAATCACAGCGGAAATAAAAAATCGTTAAACACGTGCAACCATCTTATTTTAGTATTCATAATAGCATTGGATTTATTTTCAGTCGAAAAGACTTCACACACTTTAAAAAAAATAATCGCATGATTCACAGAAACCTTGAAGAACTAATCGCAAAAAATAATAAATGTTTAGCTTTAAGCTAAATATATACCAAAACAAAATGCCTGTACTAATAACATTGAACAATAGGTACAACATGACTCATTGTTCTTGAGTCCCTTACTACAAAATAGTTTAAATCTAGATCGGATGGTGGTACAATCGTACACTTGATGATGCCCTCTACAGAATTAAGATCAATCTGTTCACATTTATCCCGACCCACATGAATTTTAGGATGCCCTATGGGGTATTTCCCATACTTATTAAAATTTAAAAGAAAAAACTAAATTCTATCTGATTCATAATTATTTTAAAATAAATTTTGGCTTTAATGTAATTCTTTGCTTCAAATCAACTTCGAGCGTTGGATAAAAAATTAAAAAGAAATAAACTAAATTGCATCTGCTTCATAATTATTTTAAATAAATTTTGAGCTTTAATGTAATTCCTTGCTTCAAATCAACTTCGAATGTTTGAAGACTTTTAAAATGAAGATCAATAAAAAATATTGAATAAAACATATTTTTGAAAACCTTAAACAAGATTAAGTTTGAAATAAACAAAAGAATATTTTTAAAATATTGAAAACGTAATAAAATTAAATTAAAAAAATATTAAAAGAAAAAAACAAAATGAATTAAATTATAAAATAACTTTTTTAATAATTAATGTAAACCATTATCTTTAACTTTGTCACCTCTGCTAACATTTTTGAATTCCTGTATTACAAAGTGCAATTAAAATGTAAGATATTACGAAGACCTTTTCGTATTTTAGAAAAAAAAGACAGTTTACGCTTATTTAAGAAAATCAAATATTTAAGAAAAAATAATCTTGAAAAGCTTGAATGAAGTTAAATTTGAAATAAAGAAAAACATTTCAAGAAATTGAAAAACTTTTAAAATGAAAATCAATAACAAATATTTAATAAAACATGTTTCTGAAAACCGTAAACAAAATTAAATGTGAAATAAATAAGAGTATTTTAAAAATATTGAAAAGTTTGAATGAAAATAAATTTGAGATAAAGAACAAACATTTTAAGAATTTGAAAACTCTTAAAATGAAAATCAGTAAAACATATTTCTGTAAAATTTTTAGTATACATTTTATAATATCTACCTATCTATTATAGATATGTTGTTCAGGTCCTTGAACGGAGGTGAGCAGCTCATGCCTCGATGCATCCAGCGACTGTTGGGAAACCCCTGGTAGGTCTACCCCAAACGCGAAAGACTGAAAATATTTTAAAAAAATTTTAATTCGATATACAGACAAACTGAATTGAAACTTCAATTTCTTAAACTGGAGATATACGTAAAAGCTGAGTATGAAAAAGTTACTTACACCCAAGTACTCGCTGTACTCCCAGCAGTTCTGTAATATGCCGGTGAAGTTTTGCGAAAAACTGCGAATCAGATGCATCTAAAACAGCACCCTCGTGCATTAGTTTGGTTTCACACTGCTCTTCACCAATTATAGTAATTCGCGTGCGGTCGACACTGCTCACACTTGTGAATGCGTACTGTAGCACGTCGAAGAAGACAACGGTCGATATGGTGAACCCGACAAGCACTTTGGAGACTTTAAAAAACATTAGTCATTACCCTGGTCACTCAAAACAGTTAATCATCGTAAATACTTCCGGACGTTTTGCATACTGTAAATTCTTAACAGCTGCAGTCATCAAAAAGGACGCCAAAGTCTTGTTAGTCCTGAAATTTGTAAGGACTTAAATTTGAAAAATAAAAGAATATTTAAATTATAAAATAACTTTTTTAGATGATATTTAATATAAAATAATTCTGAAACGCTTAAATGGAAACCATTCACGTGCTGTAGTCTCGACATATATCTTCTTCTCGTCTATAATTAATGAAAATCATTATCTTTAACTTTGGCAGCTCTGCTAACATTTCTGAATTCCTGTGTTACAAAGTTTTCTAAATTTGTTAATGCTGGCAAATTTTAAATTAATATTCTATTTTAGTATAAACTCTCGAATGTTTTACAAAAATTTAAAAAGAAAAAACTAAATTGTATTTTACTTCATAATTATATTAAGTACTAATTTTGAAATAAAAAAGTAATAAACTTGTTTAACATTCTGGTATGAGCAAAGATGTAGCGAGTTCAGATTACAATTTATTATTTACAGGTAAGTTGAGCAATATGGTTTTTAGGGATTATTGAAATTTCTATCTTATTTACTTAATATGCTACAAAAGGTGAATTATTTTGCTGAAAAAGAAATCAATACCAAAGCTAGATGATTATCAATTTGAACTTGTCAGATTCTAATATTGAAAAATTGTTTGGAATACCAGACGATGCAATTTATTATAAAACCAAATCAGGAATTAATATTCAAAATAAGTAAATTGATAGACACAAGTGATTTGTGTGTGCCTATATTCAAATTTTGTAAAAGGACCAATATTTAGATTTGTAGTAAATTCGTTGCCTAGGGTACTTACATAAAATCAGCTAGTGTTATCCTTTTTATAGATACATAATATTGAACTGTTTGATAAATTAACTCTTACCTTTGAAGGAGCAGTACGTAGGTGAAAATGTAAATAACGTTAGCGTTTTGATTGATTTCAATAAATTTGATGATCTGAGTCACGTATTGGGATATATGGTTTCAGGGCAGCCGAATTCATTGACACAAGCGGTTTCGGCAAAAAATCGCCTTAATCACAAGTTATTGTGCTGGTACATTGTCTCACGCACCATAGGGATTTCAATGTAAAATGGATTTGAAAGACTTTGAATTCAAAGAAAGGGTAAAGAATCTACAAGAATTTAAAATTGAAATTAAAGAGTAAATCAAATGATCGTATTATAGTTTATTATGATAAAGCTGGACGATTATCAATAATAAATTGAGAAATTAAACAACACTTTCAAAACTTACCTCAAAGCGTACTCGGGCAAATACCAAACTACAGCGGCCCCCGTCAAGACTTTAACTAAACTCAGTCTAGGATTCTTCTTTTATTTTCAAGTTATTTGTTAATCAGCTGTTCAGATTTTAATACCCGATTCCAATCAAATCAATTTAATTAGTCCAGTCAATTTAATTAGTCCAGTCATTTTAATCTAGGGTAGGCTAGCTTAACATGTTACGTAAATAAACTATTAAAATAGGTAAATTCAAATCTTGACCATTTGTTACAGGTATGAAGACATTTCAGGTTAGGCTAGGTTAGGTTAGCTTATTTCAAGTTAGACTAGGTTAGCTCATTTCAATCTAAGTTAGGTTAGGTTAGGTTAGCTTATTTCAAGTTAGGTTAGGTTAGTGCATTTCAATCAAAGTTAGGTTAGGTTAGGTTAGCTTATTTCAAGCTAGGTTAGGTTAGATCATTTTAATCTAGGGTAGGTTAGTTTTTAACTATTTAAACTAACCTACCCTAGATTAAAATGATCTAACCTAACCTAGCTTGAAATAAGCTAACCTAACCTAACCTAACTTTGATTGAAATGCACTAACCTAACCTAACTTGAAATAAGCTAACCTAACCTAACCTAACTTAGATTGAAATGAGCTAACCTAGTCTAACTTGAAATAAGCTAACCTAACCTAGCCTAACCTGAAATGTCTTCATACCTGTAACAAATGGTCAAGATTTGAATTTACCTATTTTAATAGTTTATTTACGTAACATGTTAAGCTAGCCTACCCTAGATTAAAATGACTGGACTAATTAAATTGACTGGACTAATTAAATTGATTTGATTGGAATCGGGTATTAAAATCTGAACAGCTGATTAACAAATAACTTGAAAATAAAAGAAGAATCCTAGACTGAGTTTAGTTAAAGTCTTGACGGGGGCCGCTGTAGTTTGGTATTTGCCCGAGTACGCTTTGAGGTAAGTTTTGAAAGTGTTGTTTAATTTCTCAATTTATTATTGATAATCGTCCAGCTTTATCATAATAAACTATAATACGATCATTTGATTTACTCTTTAATTTCAATTTTAAATTCTTGTAGATTCTTTACCCTTTCTTTGAATTCAAAGTCTTTCAAATCCATTTTACATTGAAATCCCTATGGTGCGTGAGACAATGTACCAGCACAATAACTTGTGATTAAGGCGATTTTTTGCCGAAACCGCTTGTGTCAATGAATTCGGCTGCCCTGAAACCATATATCCCAATACGTGACTCAGATCATCAAATTTATTGAAATCAATCAAAACGCTAACGTTATTTACATTTTCACCTACGTACTGCTCCTTCAAAGGTAAGAGTTAATTTATCAAACAGTTCAATATTATGTATCTATAAAAAGGATAACACTAGCTGATTTTATGTAAGTACCCTAGGCAACGAATTTACTACAAATCTAAATATTGGTCCTTTTACAAAATTTGAATATAGGCACACACAAATCACTTGTGTCTATCAATTTACTTATTTTGAATATTAATTCCTGATTTGGTTTTATAATAAATTGCATCGTCTGGTATTCCAAACAATTTTTCAATATTAGAATCTGACAAGTTCAAATTGATAATCATCTAGCTTTGGTATTGATTTCTTTTTCAGCAAAATAATTCACCTTTTGTAGCATATTAAGTAAATAAGATAGAAATTTCAATAATCCCTAAAAACCATATTGCTCAACTTACCTGTAAATAATAAATTGTAATCTGAACTCGCTACATCTTTGCTCATACCAGAATGTTAAACAAGTTTATTACTTTTTTATTTCAAAATTAGTACTTAATATAATTATGAAGTAAAATACAATTTAGTTTTTTCTTTTTAAATTTTTGTAAAACATTCGAGAGTTTATACTAAAATAGAATATTAATTTAAAATTTGCCAGCATTAACAAATTTAGAAAACTTTGTAACACAGGAATTCAGAAATGTTAGCAGAGCTGCCAAAGTTAAAGATAATGATTTTCATTAATTATAGACGAGAAGAAGATATATGTCGAGACTACAGCACGTGAATGGTTTCCATTTAAGCGTTTCAGAATTATTTTATATTAAATATCATCTAAAAAAGTTATTTTATAATTTAAATATTCTTTTATTTTTCAAATTTAAGTCCTTACAAATTTCAGGACTAACAAGACTTTGGCGTCCTTTTTGATGACTGCAGCTGTTAAGAATTTACAGTATGCAAAACGTCCGGAAGTATTTACGATGATTAACTGTTTTGAGTGACCAGGGTAATGACTAATGTTTTTTAAAGTCTCCAAAGTGCTTGTCGGGTTCACCATATCGACCGTTGTCTTCTTCGACGTGCTACAGTACGCATTCACAAGTGTGAGCAGTGTCGACCGCACGCGAATTACTATAATTGGTGAAGAGCAGTGTGAAACCAAACTAATGCACGAGGGTGCTGTTTTAGATGCATCTGATTCGCAGTTTTTCGCAAAACTTCACCGGCATATTACAGAACTGCTGGGAGTACAGCGAGTACTTGGGTGTAAGTAACTTTTTCATACTCAGCTTTTACGTATATCTCCAGTTTAAGAAATTGAAGTTTCAATTCAGTTTGTCTGTATATCGAATTAAAATTTTTTTAAAATATTTTCAGTCTTTCGCGTTTGGGGTAGACCTACCAGGGGTTTCCCAACAGTCGCTGGATGCATCGAGGCATGAGCTGCTCACCTCCGTTCAAGGACCTGAACAACATATCTATAATAGATAGGTAGATATTATAAAATGTATACTAAAAATTTTACAGAAATATGTTTTACTGATTTTCATTTTAAGAGTTTTCAAATTCTTAAAATGTTTGTTCTTTATCTCAAATTTATTTTCATTCAAACTTTTCAATATTTTTAAAATACTCTTATTTATTTCACATTTAATTTTGTTTACGGTTTTCAGAAACATGTTTTATTAAATATTTGTTATTGATTTTCATTTTAAAAGTTTTTCAATTTCTTGAAATGTTTTTCTTTATTTCAAATTTAACTTCATTCAAGCTTTTCAAGATTATTTTTTCTTAAATATTTGATTTTCTTAAATAAGCGTAAACTGTCTTTTTTTTCTAAAATACGAAAAGGTCTTCGTAATATCTTACATTTTAATTGCACTTTGTAATACAGGAATTCAAAAATGTTAGCAGAGGTGACAAAGTTAAAGATAATGGTTTACATTAATTATTAAAAAAGTTATTTTATAATTTAATTCATTTTGTTTTTTTCTTTTAATATTTTTTTAATTTAATTTTATTACGTTTTCAATATTTTAAAAATATTCTTTTGTTTATTTCAAACTTAATCTTGTTTAAGGTTTTCAAAAATATGTTTTATTCAATATTTTTTATTGATCTTCATTTTAAAAGTCTTCAAACATTCGAAGTTGATTTGAAGCAAGGAATTACATTAAAGCTCAAAATTTATTTAAAATAATTATGAAGCAGATGCAATTTAGTTTATTTCTTTTTAATTTTTTATCCAACGCTCGAAGTTGATTTGAAGCAAAGAATTACATTAAAGCCAAAATTTATTTTAAAATAATTATGAATCAGATAGAATTTAGTTTTTTCTTTTAAATTTTAATAAGTATGGGAAATACCCCATAGGGCATCCTAAAATTCATGTGGGTCGGGATAAATGTGAACAGATTGATCTTAATTCTGTAGAGGGCATCATCAAGTGTACGATTGTACCACCATCCGATCTAGATTTAAACTATTTTGTAGTAAGGGACTCAAGAACAATGAGTCATGTTGTACCTATTGTTCAATGTTATTAGTACAGGCATTTTGTTTTGGTATATATTTAGCTTAAAGCTAAACATTTATTATTTTTTGCGATTAGTTCTTCAAGGTTTCTGTGAATCATGCGATTATTTTTTTTTAAAGTGTGTGAAGTCTTTTCGACTGAAAATAAATCCAATGCTATTATGAATACTAAAATAAGATGGTTGCACGTGTTTAACGATTTTTTATTTCCGCTGTGATTGTAGATATTTATATATCAGATTATAAAAAACGAATACATTTTAGGTGAATTAATTTATAATTTTAAAAATTTCTGAAGAATGAAATCACTTATTTTTCAGGTTATAAGTGAACACAAGCTAAATACTTTCTTTAAAAGTCATTCCATAAAATATTTACTACTAAATTTTGAAAAACTTGTTAGCAAGTTCGCCTGGCCGGTCGTTCTTGCTTGTTTAATTAACGGAATGTGGTTTTAGGAACATTTGTATCTTCGTACCTTTTGCTGGTTCAATTGTAGATATATGGAATTTAACTTTATCAGGGAATAATAAAACAGACCCTAGTCCTGCAAAAGAGTAAATTTAAACTTCAAGAATTATTAAAGACATAGCAGGTAATATGATCGTGTTGACTGGCAGCTTCAAAGTATTTCATATTTAAAAATTTTAAATGATAATTAGTCATCGGTAAAATTTAGCCTACAATAACTTTTAGTGTACGTTTATAAAAACACAACTTACCTGATTATTTGCTTGAAAACAATTTACAGTGTATTCTAAGAGGTAGAACAGGATGAAGTGTTTTTGGGTAAATATTTCATTGAACTGTTGCTTAAGAGAGTTAGATAAAATCCGTGCTCCATTTTCACAAACGAGAACAGATTTTACCGTCTGCAAAGTAGTGTAGAATTCAAAATGTTATAGCATCATATTTTCTCAAGATTATTTGACAATTGTCTTTGAAACAAAACCATGAACGTTCCGTTTTAGACGATGCAGATGAGAAAGCAGCTATTAGAGTTTTTAGCAGAAGAGAAAGCTATTAGAGTTTTTAACTTTATTAGAGTAAAAGACGTCCTTTACTTTATTAGCGTGAAAGAAGTCCTAAATTTCAGTGTTAGCTATTTTGGGATTATCTCTACAAGGTTTTTCTGGTTATTAATTTTTTACAGTCCGATGTTATAATAATTAGCGATACCTCCATGTCAGTAAAAGTACTAATTTATTTATTATTTTGTCGATAAATGAATAATTTTATAGATGTATTTCTTTTGCGTTTACAGATAATATTTTTCATAGTTATTAAAAGAATAACACTTCCAAATTAGTATTGCGTCGAATATGTTTTTCTGTCTTCACAACGTTGAATTTTTAAACGGACTCTTTACAATAACGTGGAATTTTTAAAAGCTAAATATGTTAGGCAGTTATTTTTCTTGAATATCTGAATTCCTTAAAAGGCAAATTAATTTACGTGGAAGAAAATCATTAATTAATTATTTTGTGTTTACAAATGATATTTTTTGAGACAAACATTACCAGCAGAAAATGATAGTCGGGTTTAACAGCACGATTAATTTAAAATTTACAAAACGTTCTTTTATTCAAAATTTATTAAAATAACGTACTCACAGTTTTTGTTTTATAAAATATTTTTACGTCGACAATAACAGATTTAAATTTTTAAATGTATGCTTTCTCTTGGTCGCAAGATTTTTAGAAAAACAGTTTTATTTTTAATGCTAAAAGATAATAATGGCTTTTTGTTTTAAATTTGTAAAATAAGTTGTACTTAAATTTGAATTCTGAAGGTCAAACTTGTACCGTGTGAAAGGTTTTAGCTGAGGTTTGCAGATGTTTATTGCATTTTTTTTTGTAAAATACAGGAAAGCTACAAGTTGAAACTTACCGAAACAAGACAATGGGAAAGATAATAGTAATGACAATGGGTTTGACTCATTCTTAACAAAACACCCGTGCGTATATAGTTGGGATGTCGAACTAGCTAGTCAGAAAACGTCCCTGTGTTGCCTTCGCTTGGCATACTTTTTAGTGGTTTTAGTGTTAAAACATTCAAGGTGGACTTTACGAATCTATCAATTTCTGGCGTACTAAATTTGTTCAAATATGGGTTTCTTAACGCTAGTAGATATTCTTAAGGCTGATTACACAGTTTGTCTTAAGATGTTATTAGAAGACGTTACCAACGATAAACCGGAAGTTCGCACTTTATATGAACATATCTCGTAGAGCGAGGGCTACATCTTCCAATTACTTTAGGGGAATCTACATTAAAAAAGAGTAAGTTTATAATGAAATTAATTTATACAAAAGTGGAAGAGATCATTGTAGTCCAATTATTCAGAAATAAAAAAGGTTTTATTTCTTTTGAAAAAATTTTATATTTTTCAAACGTTTCGAACGTTAAAGTTCTTCGTCAGTGGGAATAAAATATATCTAAAAATGAAAATACATAATTAAATATTAAATAAGTGAAAGAAATAATAATAACTTAGATTTGGTCCA
The DNA here is from genome assembly GCA_963082815.1 of Melanotus villosus. Classification (NCBI taxonomy): domain Eukaryota; kingdom Metazoa; phylum Arthropoda; class Insecta; order Coleoptera; family Elateridae; genus Melanotus; species Melanotus villosus. Next base: position 9,072,079 of record OY720423.1, on the reverse strand, counting down.
TATCTTCAATTTTATATTCAGAAATTAATTTATATTTTTTATAATAACAAATATTAGGTATAAATTGAAGGTTTACCAGGAATAAACCGAAAATAATATCGAATATACGAGAAGTGCCGTAGATTTTATCGCTAATCTCGATTTAGTCTATTTAATTCCCCTTCTCATACTTCTAATATTTTTAATAACGGCTAATTCTTGATATTAATCTCCACAAAGAAAAATTAAGAAACAATTGATATTAAGCCCTCACGGAATACCGTATACTTTTATTCAAAAAAATTATCTAAAATCATGTTTTAAATTTTTATTTTAAAAATCGAATTTCCCTAAGCGTTCTTTTATTCGAAATTCTGTTTTATCATTTTAGCGTGGGAAAAAAACTATTGATAATAAACACGTTACCAAAATGCTGATGACTTACTGTATTTAATTTATAGGAAATATCGTAAAGTTCTTAAAAATATGTTTCTTCTTAATTATATGTATATGTTAAAAAATTACCTTTACTTTACAGAATGCACTAACATTCAATATGTTAAAACCGTCGCCATGCCTCAGGGTCGAGTCGGGATGTCGGCGCTCAAACTTCAAAGTAACGAAAATTTCTTTGCACGAGATATGATGCGGCTCCAGGTGGACCACATTACACCTCCTACTGGATATGGAACTCTGCCACACTTATGACTTATTTTTATTTTATTATGAAAACACGTTTATTACTTAAAAAAGCATTGTTATCATATTAATCAACATTTTAATTATATTCTGATTAATATTTAATTTCATAAATTGTCAATCCTCTGCCTTTTTTGGAGTGAGCGCGATTTTGCAAATAAAATGAATAATTTTATAGCTGTATTTCTGTTGTGTTTACAAATGATATATCCTTTTAAACTTTTCAGCCTGAATTAAAAACATTTCGTAGGACGATGAAAGGTACCTATTGTTCGCTATAATCCCTGACGTCATTTACGAAATTTTAAGCTTTGATTGACAGGTGTAAACAGACAAGTCGAGACCTGCGGTTCTTTTTTAGTTTTTGGGATAAACCGCTGATTGATCTACCGTGCTTTTTCGTGATACATTATGCATATTTATTTAATCAGCGGATTGATACCGAATCCGCCGTACACCAGGTTAAATTGATAACTTTGATTAAAGATTAATTCAATATGACACTTATTGCTCTCAGACGCAACCCCCGCCGGTTCCTGGTCACGCCCCATTTGTACAGTGTGAGAGTGAGATAGATTGATAACCGCTAACCTGATTGGTCTAGTCTTGATTTAATTCCAAGATGGCCGCCGCTTTTAATCGAAATTTTAATCCAACTTTTATTCGATCTAATTAAATTTGATTGATTAATTTGATTAAATCCAAGATGGCCGCCGTTTTTAATCGAACTTTTAATTGACCTAATTAAACCGCCGATTTTAATCGAGATTTTAATCGAACTTTTAATCGACCTAATTAAACCGCGAATTGATCTAATTAAACCGCTAATCCCATTAAATCGACCTAAAATTCCGCGAAATGATCTAATTAAACCGTTAATCCAATTAAATCGATCTAAAATTCCGCGAATTGAACCGCTAATCCCATTAATTCGACCTTGATTGCGCAATCGATTAAATTGATTGACCTAATTAAAAACAAAATGGCCGCCCAAGTGCCAGTCTTCTACTAAAACTCAATTAAAAATTCTGTCATCATTTACGTCCCATTTTTAGAAAAAGTAATTTCGATGTAAATATCAATGTAGAAATTTGTTTGTTTATTGATCGAAGTATAGACTCGCGAGTGCCGTAATTGATACGCATATATTACTGCCACCATTAGACTTTAGAGGGCTTCCAACTTTGGTACGGGAAAAGAACCTAAAAATTTGGGTTTACAAGGCAACCATGCTAACCTCTATAAGAGATTAGAACGAGACCACGAAGCTCGCGTTCGGCTAAGCTCGACTCGAGCTTTGAGGGAGATCGAGCCTAAGCTTTGTTGAACCGACCCGAGCCGAAGTTTTTTTAAATTTATTGCTTGTAAAGTTCGGAGCTCGTAAAAGTCTCGAAACTCAGTGAAGGCTTGAAGTTCGGTAAATGTTCGAGTGCACACGTCTGTTTCATCTTTCTAACCGAGCCGAGCCGAGATTAGAAAAAACAAAAAATGTCCACCTCTAAGGCTCTAAACTTCTGTCCTTGTTTTTGCTTCTTTGTTTTACTTATTTACATGTTATAAAGCGAATTATAAGTTTCAAAGTAACCACTGCTACTAAATTTAAGATTGTATTTATTTTCATTATTAAGTATAATTATTATTCTTCGCTTCAAATTTTCACAAGCAATGTTCCTAACATTACCTCAACTGGTTTATTTAAAACACAAAACCATGAAATCGAAGTAGGCTTCAAGACTGGGAAAAAATCGATTAGTGGAAAAGTTTTCGACGAAAGTATTAACAAAGTTTCTTTATTGTTGGCAACAACAACTGCATCGAACTCATTAAGATAACGGCTGTAAACGTTTTTGGGTCGAACTTGAAGTTTCAGGGATTACAAGCCGCAGTGGGACTAATTTGGGAAAATTACTTTAGCGTTTGTCATTGTCGCATTGGGCAGTACGCCAAGCGCATTAATTAGTGATACAAGAAGTTCACTCGGTATAACAACTCCAAACAAAAACGGCCGCTATTAAATGTTTCCACTTTCTTGAAGCGAGGGGCTGAAAATGTTCTTAAAGCCTTTATATACAATAATAAATTATCAAATTTATTATACGAGTTAATTTGAAGGTTCACAGAAACCTTGAGGGCATTGAGAAATGTATAGTATGAGTCAAAAAGAAAATTCTTAAGGGTTGGCCATGGAATTGACAAAATAAAAAGCAGCTGTCACTGTCAAAGAAGCGTGATTCCTTTGTTTAATTTTATGGTAGTAATACACATTCCATGGCTAACCCTTATGAATCTATTTGAATTTTGAATATGTCCGAGAAAGTATTGACAAACTATACTCTTCTGTTTCTGGATTAATTTGATTGTAATTACTTTGTAGGTGTGTTGAATAGGCCGTGTTGCGCTCAATGTGCTCCTCAGTTTCTGGCTTGCTTGCTGGAAGTTTTGAATAAGTTCGATAAAATCGTAACTTCTGGAATTATCGTATGTAATTTAAATAAAAAATTAAAGTACAGTTTTATGATTGATAACTAACTGAACTACCTTAAGAGAACTCAAATACAATCAGCAAGGGTAAAGTTAGAAAGTATGTAGTTAATAATTAATTTCTAATTTGAATAAATACATCAGTCAGGTGATTTAATTATTTGACGTACTTATATAGCATTAATCGTACTTTCATGTTCAAATTGAGCAACGTAAATGCTGCGCAATCAAGAACTGTAATTAGTTTGTGTATGTTCAATTACTGGATTGCCCAAGAGAAGTACACTAACCTTAGACTTAATTGATGTGGCGGAAAAGTAGCCTCATAACATAGATAACCTGAATGAAGTACCACTCATTCTTTGAAAAAATCCTACTAATTAACGTGATTGAAGTATTCTCGTTAAGATTAACAGAAATATCTTATGGAAATTAAGCTTTAAATTAGCAAAAGTTTTAGTTACAATCTTGTTAAATAAATGTAATCTATCTTTAGTTAGAATGCATATCAATAATATTGTTAGTTTTGTGGTTTCATTTCGCTCGTTTAACAAGTGCTTCTGTTGAAGACGTTTGAAAATGCCAAGGAACAAATTTCTAGAGTTGAACAATCTCAAATACAACATGGAATAACCAGAGCAGAACTACGTACATTCTACTTGTTATATAAAAGTTTTCATTGACATTTCGCAAAGGTAAGGTTTCCTATTTCACAAGAAAATTAAAAGAAACCTTGTACAACTTTAACTTTTAAAATTAAAAATGAAAAAGATGATTATTTAAGCCACTATTAAAATACACCTTTCTTTAGAATAGCTTAACATGAAGGGTACATTTACTGGTTTTGACACACTTTGATTTTATTATGTAAATTAATTGATTTCAAGAACAATGAAATAAATTAAGGATCTCAAAGAATTTGGAAATTTAATTGATTAAAATTGAATGCCTCGTCCTCTTCAATGGACTATTCTAAGTGGATCTAAACGTGTGGGGGAAATTGCAATATTCTTCTTCACATCCTTCAAAATCCCAGACTATAGCTATTAAAATCTGAAACAAAATTTCTAAAGCTTTAATAAACAAAAAGCAAGCTCCAATTGCATCGGCAGCATTCAATTTTAATTCCAAAGTCCTGAAAATCACTATATTTTACACTGAACATAGATGTGCTTAAGTTGCAGAGGTTAAAATGCATCATTAATTCCTTTTTACGTCCGAAGCAACTGCAATTTACGAAGAATAATAAGTTCGTTAGGTTGTGGACATCAGATGAGTTGTCAGTTTGAAGAACTACCGTTTGGTAAAACATATGGGAATTTTAGTTGCAGTTGCAAATGCGTCATGTTTCCCATTCGTGACAAAAATAGTTATCAATGAAGACAAATATAAAATCTCATAAAACGTTTTCTAGTTAGTCATATTCAAATTTAAAAATGGAATATTTTTGATGGATGAACAATTCTAATTTATTAATTTAAATTGTTATTTATTATTAACCGCCTTTTTTTAATGTATTTCTAGACGGCTTTGGCTTTGGGGTTTCAGATTGAAATTGTAAAGCGATGACGTCACGTTCGGTGATGGGTAGTGAATTAAAATGAACTCGATTTTATTGGAATAAAGATTGAATGCGTTTAACAATGACCAAACCAAGCTTTATGAATTTTAATTCGTATTAAAAACTGAAACGAACTTTCGGAATTTTTCTTGTGAAAATAAGTGTTGAGCTAGCGGGTTAGCCGTCTACTTGGCTACTAATAAACCATAGGTTTTAATCCAGTCGTTACTGGATTTTTAAATTTTTAAACAATGCTGCAATTAAGTATGGTACTGTGGGATTCGAGGAAACCTAAACAGAGTCTTTGCACAACTTCTTTATTTTAAGTAAATTACATTTCGTACTTTAATATTTCCAAACTGTTTCGCACATCTACCGTCGTTGACACTTCTCGTGCACCCGACTTACTACTGGCTCAACCGATGCAAGTTGTACCTCCACTTGAACATCGGTCGTCTCTTATAATTCCCATAGTATGTTTTCAATTTCTTCTCATTCCAGTTGATATTTGTGCCATTTCATCTTTGGCTTTTTGACAACTATAACAAGAAGTTGTAGCATGCTGAATAAGTATATACAAATGATCGAATAAACAATTCTAACACCCTAACCAACTAAGTATATTACATATTTTGGCAATATTTGAAAATTCCTTAGAAACGTATTATACATAAGATAAAACCATAGAAATATTCTAAAACGTTTGTAATTTTTAATTACCAACACATTGAATTGCTTTCCTTCCCAGATTATAATAAATATTCTATGTCTCTTTCTATTCTTCAAATTAACTAAACAGTAAACTTGTAACACCAGTCTAAAATAAAACTAAAATTTTATGGCGAATTATAAAATTCGTTCCGTTGTGCTTACAACATCTAACCTGATTTCTCTAAACATTAATTCTGAGGACGTCAGAATTTCCCTTTTTTAATAATATACTGAACCATTAAATTCGTTTTGTTGTCGGTTTATTTAGAGAGTTTATTCACATTTACTAATATAAAGAAAAATTTCGAGGAAATGTAAAGTTTCACTTGAGAACTATTCATTGTTTTCTTAAATTTTATGACGTTGATTGCTAAGCAGAATTTATAGAATAATAAATAATGCACGACGATTCCTGGTTTCTATTGAATTTGTTGCTTTTATTTCATGTTAGAGAAAAATTTTGAGTTTACAGTTTGGACTATTACAACCTCAGAAAATATTCCAAGTAAATTAGTTGCTTAATTAAAATATATAATTCTTCCCCAAAAATTTGATTCAACGCAAAAAAAATCAAAACAGAAAATATTTGTAAAAGTTCAGCTGTTTGAGGAAACTGTGCAAATAGAAAACCCTTACAAACACGTAAATATATCAAAATATATTTCCCACATTAAGCAAATATGCAATAAAAATAAAGTTATTTAAACAAACGTACGAAATAAGGCAATTTAATTAAAATAAATTTCCAGAGTTTTTTTTTCAGTGACAGTTTGCAACTTGTAGTAAATAATTCTTATTTGGAATGAAAATATCACTTATACTCTATTTCTATATAAGTTCCTTTTTGAGCAAATCATAATGAACAGAAATTACATGAAATTATCCAACCGTAAATTATGCCGTGAACGTTGCTTTGTATCCTAATTCGTATATAAACTTTGCCCTTTGTATATACACCTGTTTAACTTTGTGTTGCTGGCATCAACCTCTAACAAATGAAAATGTCATTTGCGTTTATGCGATTTGGAATTTGGAAAGTTCGTCATTGGGACTAACATTTATTTTTCTTATTTTTTACTATTGGTAAACTTCGTTGAAATCAAAAGGCAAACAACTAACTGTTTAAAATAGTGAACTATATGAAAATACCACTTCAATTAATAAATTTAATTTAAATGGCACTGACCAGCATTAAAATCATAGTAAAATTTATTTTAGAAGATGTTATGTTAGAAAGTATAAGAAAAGTGGATTGCCAAGAAACAATCGTTAATCGGTGTGATATACATCGACTTGGTTGATACCTACGAATCAAAAAAGACAGGAAGTAGCATAACACCAACAGAATGCAATTTAGATGGTGTATCAATATGGCGGATTTTAGAAGCTCATTGGCTGAGAATACTAAATACGTCAACTGTCAAAGATAAAAACGTAAACAAACAGTTAGTCTGCCAATAAAAATTCGTGCCGGTTGGTGTTTCAATATGGCGTGTGTGACGTATTTCCGTTGCACTTGTAGTTATACACCATAATACAGTATTTTTCACCTAGGATTTGGATTGTGTCGTCAGTTGGATTGTGAATTTATCAACAGTGCGTTGATAAATTCACAATCCAACCATACTCTATACTTCATCTCTTTCTAAACTAGGTTTCCATTACCTACTGCGCACGAATGCGTGTCTAAACAGACAGTTTTTGGACGGGGCAAGTTGACGTCAACCCAAATGCTAGATGAAAAATACTGTACCTTAGTGTCCATCCTGTTTCTTTTTATTGGTAGGTTGATACTGATATAGTGATATTTCTGATACTTAGAATTAACCTGGGGGCTCAGTGGTGTAGTGGATTGAAAGCCTGTTTTAGCCCCCAGCTCGAAGCAAAATTAAAAGTGTGAATTTGCAAGTTTTTTATAAGCTCCGTTCGACTCGCAGAAAATGTCAAATATTCTCAGCTCGGCTCGGTTACCGAGCTTCAATTTTATTTATCAATCTCTCCCGATTTTGGAACCCTTCAGAACTTCGGAACTTTACCGAGTTTTGTGCCTTTGTTGTGATCTTTTACCGAATTTCGAGACTTTACCGAGCTTGGAGCCTTCAACGAGCTCCGTGCGAGCTTCACAAAGAATTTAGAAAAAAGCTCGACTCGGCTCGGTTCTTTGACAAATCTTGGGCTCGATCTCACTCAAAGCTCAAGTTTCGAGGTCTCGTTCCCACCTCTACTTCAAATCTTGTCGGTGGTTTGGAGATTGCCTTTAACCACCACGATCTAAATCCTGTTAGTTAAGTTTAGATTAAGTTAAGATGTTGATATTTCTGATGCTTTAGAATTAACCTGGGGGATCTGTGGCGTGGTGAATTGAAAGCCTGTTTTGCCCTCAGCTCTCATAAGGTTCAAATCTCGTCGATGACTTGGAAATTTCCATTAACCGCCGAGATCTAAATCCTGTTAGTTAAATTTAGATTGGGGGCTCGGTGGCCTAGCGAATTGCCCCACCCTCGTAGAGGTTCAAATCTCGCCAGTGGCTTGAAAATTTCAATGGATCGCCAAGAGCTATATCCTGTTGGTTATGTTTAGGTTGAGTTAGGATATTGGTATTTCTGATGTTTTAGAATTAACTTGGGAGCTCGGTTGCGTAGCGGATTACCTTTTTAAATTGGACATACTCTGGGACAACCCCACGTATGTCCAAATTGGTTTGATTACAACTTTATATGTTACGAGCTTATTTTTTAGAAAGAAGGGAGATTTTCTTCCTACTAGCCAACTCATCTTTTTTATTTTTAAGTGCATTTCTTTTCTTTTCTTTTTTATGTGTCAGTTTGCTATCCAGGTGTAGGCCTAGGTAACGAACTTCTATGGTATGTGGTATTTCAACAATAACTATTAAGGTAGACAGGAGGGCATCATTGTCTTCTTTAAGGAAAGGACACATGGGTAGCTTACCTTCGTTCACTTTAATTCTCCACAGCCTAAGCCATTCTTGTAGCAGATTTATGTAGTTTTGTAGTTGTGAAGCAGTAGTTGGGTCTTCACTTGTCGTTAAAATTGCCGTGTCATCTGCGAATTACAGTGTACGGGGTTACGGGTAAGTCTGATGTAAAGTATGATCAAAATTTCTGTTCATCAAGTATGGCCGTGGAAGTGCAAACCAACGCATTTAAAATTGGCTCACATATCTTTACTTCAAAATTTTTGACAGCTGTCACATTTAATATTATATGTAAGCCAATTTTAAAGGCGTTGGTTTGCACTTCCACGGCCATACTTGATGAACAGAAATTTTGATCATACTTTATAAATTAAATCTAAAATCGGGCCCAGCAAGCACGCTGCCCTGTGGAACGCCTGAAGCAATTGAGTGTACATCTGACATTTCTCCACCGTACTTGACCAGATATTATCAACATGATGAGAAGGAGCTTACTAGTTGGGAATAGTGATGCGGGGAGATGTTTGATTTTAAATAGAAGGTCCTAATGCCAAACCTTATCAAATGCCTTCTTAACATCTAGAAAGACTGCCGAGCAATATTTTTTTTCTTCGAAGATTTTGTATATGAAATCTGTTGGATCGTCGAATGACAGTGTCTAAATTCAAACTGATGAACTGGCAGGCATTCTTCTAGCGGCAAGATTTAAATCCTGTTAGTTAAGTTAAGATGTTGATATCTCTGATATTTTAGAATTAACCTGGGGGCTCAGTGGCGTGGTGAATTGAAAGTCCGTGTTACCCCCAACTCCCAGAAGGTTTAAATCTTGTCGATGGCTTGGAAATTTTCAAGAACCGCCAAGATCTAAATTCTGTTAGTTAAATTTAGATTGAGTTAAGTTATTGACGTTTCTGATGTTTTAGAGTTAACCTGGGGACTCGGTAGTATAGTGAATTGGGAGTCCGTTTTGCCCCCAGCTCGCACAAGCTTCAAATCTCCATGAACCACCAAGATATGAATCTTGTTACTTAGTATAGGTTGAGTTAAGACATTGACGTTTCTGGTATTTTAGAATTAACGTGTGAGTTCTCCGGCGTAGTCAGGGCAGAAGAAAATTGAATTTTTGCCCCCAACTCGCAAATGGTTCAAATGAAAGTTCCGATGAACAAAGATATGAGTCCTTTTAGTTAAGTTAAGTTTAGGTTAAGATAGTGATATTCCTGATACTTCGAAATTAACCTGGGGGCTCGGTGGCGTAGTGATTGAAAGCCTGTTTTAATCCCCCAATTTGAAGAAGCTTCCAATCTCGTCGATGGCTTGGAAATTTCCATGAACCGCTAAGATATGAATATTGTTACTTAAATTTAGGTTAAGGTATCTTTAATCTTGCCAAGTAACAAAGTAATCGGGGCTATTAATGAGTGATTTAAAAAAATAACACTTTACAAAAACGTATTGATATCTATCTAAATGTAAATGATAATACAATTTTAACGCATTTAGTATTTGAAGTATGGATGAATAAAATTATTTATCGAAAGTAGTGTTTATAAGTTTAGTAATCGTACGCTTATCATTTTATTATTATCATTATTATATATTTTTTTCGGATGAGCCAACTATGGACTACGAAAATTAATCAAAATGATTTGCAGCTTAAGTTGTTGGTTCTGCTTGTGCATTCTTGAGAGCTTCCTTCCGGGCCCATATCTCTTTGATTCTTTGAGCTTGCCGTTTTTAGCTTCTTCTGATCTTTTTCGTCTTAACCCTTTTTTATAAAATTAGTTTACAATTTCCATTAGGGAATTTTTTGGTAGAATAGTTAAGTTGGCAACAGTGGTATGTAGAGGTGTGTCTGTCGTGAACGATTCGTTCAAAAAGAACGAATCAGTACACTGAATCGAATGAATCGAGTCCTTACTATCAAGTGAATCGATTCACTAATTCACTCGACTCGGTATCGAAGCCGTAAAATTGACCAGTAAATCGGATTCGATGGTGTAAAATTTGACAATGCGGTGGTTCTCCGTCTTAAAAGTAGATTCAAAATTTAATGTAAAATGGCATCATGGGATAGAGAAATTTATTAATGAAGCCTCTGACATAGATTATCTTGCAATAAAAGTGAGTTGATTAAATTTAAATAAATAATTATAAAATTAGAACAATATTTCTTTCAGGTTGTGTTAATTATGGGTTATTCAGGCGCATGAATTAACTAACATGTTAATAGACGACATTGAATATAAAGATAATGCGGTTTTTGTAACAGTATCAAAAACGAAAACTAATCATCCAAGATTATATGCAATAACGAATGAAGTTTGGACAAAATTTGATTAAAAAGTACTTTAGTTTGAGGCCCGATCATATAAACCACAAACGAGTTTTTATACAATGTGTCCACGGATAGGTGATACAAGAGGAAAAACTTTTTTATTATTGATATCACAGAAAATTTTATTCTTGATAATAATTTTTACTGTGTTTAATAGTCTTATTTCTTATGTTACTTTTCCTGCAGGTAATCATTTAAGACTTAAATTCACAATTTTCTTCAGTTTTGGACTTTGAAAAAATTTCTGAAATTTGTAACGACAGATCAATAAAAAAACCAATTAGGGTAGGCTGTGAAATTGAATTATTTTGAATTGGTACTTTAGCCAGATCCACAGAATGACATTTCTAACATGAATTTAAGGTTATAAACTTTGTTTACGATAAAAATGTCAAATTACAAACGTTATAAAATGTCATTCTGTGGATGTGGCTAAAGTACCAATTCAAAATAATTCAATGTCACAGCCTACCCTAATTGGTTTTTTTATTGATCTGTCGTTATAATCAGATCAAGCAGACACCACAACAACTTTTGAATAATTTTGATATTTGTGTTTCCTTTATTCTTGAAACTTTCAATTTAAAATAAAGTTTTCGAAATAACATATCCTAATTTTGCGTTTTTGAAGCGTCTACGAGCACAACAAAAGCCTTAAACTAATAAAAATCAATTCTGTCTGAACAACTTCCAATTTTGCATACAAGCGTAATTTTGTGTTCTGAACAACTTTTATACTATAATATAAAGTCCTACCTTTAACAATATAGTTTTCACTCATTTTCTTAACCAAAATAGGCTTTAAATCACTGTAAAACCCTAAAGAATAGCAAGTATGCACAAAATCATTACCATTCGAATAATCATACAAACGAACTCGTTTGCACCGTTTGCGGCAAACAGGTTTAAGTGCATGGATACGTTTTGCCTTAAACGAATTTAACCCCTTCATTTACGTTTTACTAAATCACAAGGCTTTATTTATTTTGTTAGTTGCTTAGATCAGCTGTTGTTTAATGTAGCATACCTACCAATTCCTGAAAACAAAAATGTCACCAAAAATCATTTAATAATGAAGCTCATTAAAGCATCAAAATGCGTGCTAGAATGAAGTAATTCTGATGCCGAAACAGAGAAAAAAATTTCAGATTAAAATTTTTCGTACTAACTAGTAGTGGAAGAACCGTGTGCAATTAAATTACGCAATAAATGTAATAATCGTAATTCTAAACTTGGACACAACACCCAATTTTAGAAACCAGCATCTCTAGACTCCTTAATGGGATTACGTAAACCATCGTTTCCTTTCAAATTTATAGTTGACGAAGCATTCGAAACCGGAAATGTTGCACTTCTAATGTATAATATCTAAAACATAACTGTATAGAAAGTGATGTTTAAATTCGTCCGGTCTCCTTTTTTTTATTGCGCGCATTTTTACACTGTAAACTCTCTAATAATTGGACGGTTGCGAATTTACGAGTATGAAGTGAGTTTGATAAAGAATCCAAACGGTTTCTCCTGCTAGTTTTTTTTTTTTTTTTGTGGTAAAACGTTGAACTATATTTTGTTTGATTTTATGAAATTATTTTTTTATGAAAAGAGAATGTGAAGGTTTTTACGCAATGCGACACCATTCGTGTTCATCCGCAATAAAAGACGTACTAAAATATATAATTACGCCATTTTCGAACTGTTACAGTAGCATACTTTTGTAGATTTTAATGGTAGTTTTAGTTTAGCTTTAAACTTAACTACATTTTTAATACTTCTAATGTAATTTATCCAGCTAATTAATTTAATAATCGATCTTCCGAATTTATTTCGTCACATGCTTCGCGTGTTGTTCGCTACGTAATAAAAATTTAGAACAATAATTAGATAGCCTTGAGTAGTTAAATTGCGGTGTTTATTTTGGAACGAGATCTAAATTTAAATGTTTAGAACAAGTTATTGTAAAGTGAGAGTCGGAGAAAGTCGTAATAACTTTTGAAGTAGGTACAAATAAAAGAAATTACGCAGAAAAAGTTAATATAATTGCACGCAATGTCAAAATACTCTTTTTATTATTTAGCTCGTGCCATTTTGCTTCGAAATGAAAGCGGTATCGATATAAAAAGTACGGTTGTTTTTACTGCGTGCTTATTTATTTTTTGTCAGGTGAAAATTGAATACAATAGGTAGTGAATATATTTTACTTAAAAATCCACCAAACACGAAGCGGAAAAGTGAAAATGTTAATGGGTTTACAAGAATGTGCTGATTTGATTCCCAGGCTTTTTTCTCTATAAAAAAGAAGTGAAAGTTAAAACTTAATTTGTAAAAAAATGCGAAGGAGAACTGATTTACTGAAAGATTATGCCTTCAGCATTTTGATAATGATCTTGAATCAAGCCAATAAACAATGGAAGATATTTAGACCGTTTGTTTAACGATCACATCTTGCTAATCTGTCTTTTTATTGAACTTTCCCACGTTAGTTGAGACACTTAGAAATAAATCAACGTGATTTCACCTTTAAGCTATAAAATGATTGGACCGAATTCGTACTTCTTTCAAGAAATAAAAATACGTTTCCACTGAAAGAATGCCAGAGGGACGGAGCGAAGGGATAATAGTGACAATTTTTAAGAAAGGCGGTTGAATGTTATCTATATGTAAGATACTAACAACGCTTACACAAGGGAAATTGGTCGACTACCAGTGTGTTCAATAGCATTGAATAACCCCTATGTAAGCACAGGGTAAATCAGGCTCTCCGAGAGAGGATTATACAGTTTCTAGGACATATCAGTGTTGGGAGTATCTCCATTAGGCGACCAGTAAACAGGTTGTCCTCAAGGGGGCGTTTTGTTGCCTCTACTATGAAATCTAGTAGTGCATAGCCTTGTTGTTCACCTGAATGAAGCTGGCTTCTACATTGTAGGTTATGCAGATCATATAACTATTCTGCTCAAGTGCAGGTATGAACAAGTGCTGTGCAACTTAATGCAAACAGCACTTCGACTAACTGAAACCTGGTGTATAGAACACCCGTTGTCCATTAATCAGATAGCTTTTGTTCACCAAAAAGAGAAAAATTGAGGTACATAGAGCACCAAAACTTTTCCAAGTTCAACTGGCCTTTTCAGATGAAGTCAAATATCTGAGTGTTATATTTGACAAGGGACTGAACTGGAACAACCATGGAAAAACAAAAGTGACATGACGATGAGCAGGTTTTTTCACAGAAGACTGCTTTATGGTTGTAGACTGCCATAGTTAGACCCATGTTGGTTTGGAGATCCAGAGTCGGGCAAACCAAAACATCAAGCGAACTCACACATATACGGAGATTAGCATGTTTAAGTGCTACCGGTGAAATAAGACTCACTCGCAGCTCTTGAGACTACCCTGGGCCTTCCTCCACTGGATATCCATGTGGAAGAGATGGCATTGGGGGCAGCCCTAAGACTGCAGGCGCCAAATGGAATTCTAGAACGAATGTTCTGGAACGTGGAGGGTTAAGGCTTCCTAAATCACGCTATGCGTACAGGGTGATGGGGTAATGTGATAAACGCCACCTCCTGCCTTCCCTACTCCGCTACTGGGTAGGCCACCCTCCGAGCATATGATTCGGGGTTTGACCCCGAGACCGTCCGCGCTGTAGTCGAATGCCTTAATCATTCGGCCACTCCAGCGATTATATAAGGGTCAGTTCTTTTGGAAATGTTATTGTTAATTCATTTCTGTAATTACTTTATTAAAATTTGCCCAACGAGTGAAAAAAGATCAAAACGTCCAGCACGTCTCTCCAGTCCGCCTTTGAATACTCATTAACATTAGAAACGCTATTAATTTTCCCTTCTTAGTTTGAAAGAATTTAAAAATCTTCAACGATGATTAAGTGGATCGTAGATTTTTGGTAATATATTCGTTTGGCATTTAAAATTAATTTATATCATTCTATAAATTGTTTTTAATGTTTTATTTTAAAAGTGAAGGATAAAGATGGCTGAGAAACAGTGGCAGTTTCACAGTTAACTATCAAGGTAACCATTTAGAATTGTAAACTTCTAGCTTTTTTCTGAAATCGTCAAGAAAGCTTGTCATGACAGAACTCAAGTTGGTCATGAAAGTGTCACTTTACAAGACTAGTCACTTTCATGATTTTTACAAGACTCATCTGTCACTTTACAAGACTCATCTGTCATTTTTAGACTGCAATTGAATTAGAAATCGTCACTTATCTTATGAAACGTTTATTTAATATAATTAAAATTTGTTGACAATTCATTGTCATGGATATCAACTTCTCATACGACTCTGATGTTGATATATTTTTTCAGTTTAAATCTATTTTTAGTTTTTAGAAAAACGATTTCAGAAAAAATATAATACATCACTGGTCATGAAAGTGTCTCTGCTTGACTCGGAGGCTTTAAAGAGATACTCGGACGCTACGCGTCCTCGTACTCTTCAATAAGCCTCCTCTTCTGCAAAGTTTCACTTTCATGACTTGTAATGTAATATACTATTGTATAAATATTTTTGTAAAATGATAAAAATCTTATTTTGCTGCTTAGATTTCCAAATTTTTGATTTGATCGTCGTAGATCTGCCAAATTTTGAAACAGACATTGAAATCCCTACCTGTTTAGTAAAGAATTTGTTAGAAGCTTACGCTTAAATATAGTGTAAAGGAGTATTCCTTTCAAGACTGTTGCGATGGACTTACTAAGAATTTTCCGGAGAAACTCGTAAACCTAGTAAAAACAAAGGTCTACTTTAATGGATTAAGTTTTCCACAACATAGCGAGGTAATGACGTAATCGGTTAACATTTACGTACGTTTCAAATTATCAAATTTAAATGCCGGTTTTTCTGTTTGCTGTAAAACGTAAAGAAAATGAAGTAATTTTTACACCTACATTCTAGCTTTACCAAACGAATAACGGGAGTGTTAAAGTAAATTACGTAACTTACATAATAACAGCTTCTGTTTTTCCACGTACACACGTACAGACTTATATTTACTTTGTAATGCATTGCCTTAGGCTTTTACTTTGTTATCATTTCTTGAGTCGGTGTTGGAGGTGAATCAGCTACTTTTATGTTGACATAACCTAGAATTTTGAACAATGGAAACTTCTATCTTCCGTAATTTGTCTTGTAAATATGTCTTTGTTTCCTTGTTGGCGTTAAATAGAAATTAACGAAGCAAGAAGAGAAGAAATAGAGGTAAGATTTCGTCTTTGTGCAAAATTACGTTTCAAGACAATTGTATTATTATCTTTAATTCTTGAGTTGCAAATTTTAATGTATTTTAAGGAATTACATAATTGAACGACTGACCTTCAGCCGCTCAAATTTTCGAGACTGATATTCAAACTTGTCGTCCAGGTCACCAGACCTGATAGTTCGTAGAATTTTTCCTGACAAAATGAGTATTGGATAATTAATGCGAATGTCTTGGAGCTCAACGAAGGTATTAGAGACCAAAGTAACGAGTTAACACAAGAAAACAAAACATGAAAACTATGTTGCAGAAATTGACCTTAAAAATGTTTGCAATAATCCAAAAATAAATTAGAAATTTCGAGAAGTTAATTAAGTTTTAAAATGCAATCTAGGAATGTTAACAGAAGTCAGCTTATCTGATACAATTCGATGCAAATCAAAAAGGTTTAACGAATGATTTCGCATGTGGGTTAATTGCTAAATAGAATTGAAGAGTGCATTCATCTGTTATTTCTAAAAGCGTCCGTTCAATCATGTTGAGTGCTATTAAATTTGTCACTTAAGTGCCATTAAAATTAAAACTGTATCTGCATTAATTATAAGATATTGTCTAACGGCTTGTCATTTCTAGAAGTGAAATTTACAAGGAGTATGAGTACGCTTTCTCATCGTGGATAGAATTCGTTGTCTCAGGATATCGTTTTTTGTTTATTTAGTTATTTCTAATGCGCGATATATTTTTAATGATTATAGGAAATAGATTGATTGCTTTTATTTATTTATTTGTTTGGTAGTTTGTTCATCGTTTCACAGGCGAAAACATCCTTGCGAAAGTTTATAGTAGTTTTTATGTAGTTAAAAAAAAACCTGCTAAAATCTATGCCCTAAAAAAATTATTGTTGTATTTCAATAGGCCAGGTCATAGATCAAATAGCACAGGTCCTAACTTCCTGTGAAATGCAGTCCAAGTTCAATAATGATGATGTCAGTGAATCTGTAATATTTTAAATTGAAACATCCCTTTGGCATTCTTCGAATACATTTTTTTATTGGGTAATATAAGTTACAATTACAGGCAAGCACTTATCTGCTCCATCTTTTACCTTTCAGTATAGAGGGTTGTGCATTGCGTCTTTCCTTATTGGACTGTTTGCAAACCCCTTCCACTCCTTTCTGTTTTCCACTTTATTTCACTTTTAACATCACTGTCTCTGTCTCTTAGCACTTTAACTAGCTCATCATCTTGGCCGGCTTCTTCCTTTATTCTTTACCTTGGTTTTCCAGATTTCACTGGATGTCCTTTATTCCGGTATTTTTACCATATGGCCCCACCATCCTAGTGCCTCTTTTCTAATAGTTTTTTTCATATGTCTGTCTCATCACAAATACCCATTCCTGTATTCTTCGTCCTCTTCTGAAACCTCCCTGTGACTTCCATTGTTGGTTCGATTAACTTTCTTAAGTCGTCTTTCTATCACTCTTTCATGAACTTTACTTGCAACACACAGTAAGGATATGCCCCTGAAGTTTTCACATGACATCCTGTCTCATTTCTTCATCATCAACTTTCATGGATTAGGCCTTAAGACCTGTTCCGGTTCTACGTTCCACCTCATTCTTGGCCGTCTTCCTCTGCATGTTTGGAAGCCTAGTGTCACCCGTCCTATTCGTATGTTGTTTCTATCTCTCCTTGTAATTATCTATTTTGTCTTTGATGTCTCCTTTCTTATGTAACGAAATTATTTGTGCCTTTTGCTAATCTTCTGGTAAGCTTTGCCAAATTTTATTTAATATTTTCCTCAATACTACCTCCCTTGCCTTACCCATTTCCTTGAGTATTTTCGGCTTTATCCCATCTACCCCCTCCTTATTTGTCTCCGACTTACCTAAATTGCTTCAAACTTCTTCCTTTTTCTTCTGAGCCCCCCAATACTTCACAAAACTACTCTTTTCATCTTTGTTTGATTTCTTCTTGGGCTTTCAGTAATTTACCGTATCCATCCTTCAGCCACTGCACTTCTACGACCTATTCTTTCCTTTGAGTTTTCGGCATTCGATATACAATTTATTCCCATTGCCTTCGCCTCTCACTTCTAACTCTTTTCCAAACCTTCCCCGTGATTCTGCTTTACACTTTTTTTTCGGTGTTTACATACTAATTGTAATTTTCAGCATCCTTTGTTCCAAGATATTTTTGCCAAGCCTTCTATTTTCCCTTCATTTCTTGTCTAATAATGTTGTTTCACCGTGGTGTTTGCCTCTTCTTAGTGGTATTTTTTAATGTCTTCCAAATTAGCTCCAGGTCAGTCGAAATAGACACAAATCATAAGTTTATAAACTATTACGTAATTATTATATGAACATATTTCAAGTATATCATAATTTTGGAGAATTTTCCGCCACAGATTCACCAAAACCTGAAAATACTAAATTTGGGCAAATGAATCATTTATTATATCCTCTTTTAGGTAGAAATTAACTTAGGGTTGATTGCGTTGAAAGGTCTTAAACAATTTGTAATTTCTCTCAGCCTAGCCATAAACAAATCGAAAGGATGTTGCTTTAGAAATATTTTCATGTAATGCTACTTTTTCAGGGCGTAATAGAAAAGTGGACATTTTAATTCTTCAGATTGTTTAAACAAGTTTTCTTACTAATTTTTGTAATTTTCATGTGGAACACGTAAATTCCCAGCAATTTAACAGTCTCGTAGCAAAATTCAAAAAATACTGTCATTTTATTCTTTTGATAAGTACAAAAAAGTATTACAAACTATTTTTCATTAAATCAAATAACGGAAAATATTTAGAATGATGCCCACTTTATAGCACACACGCCATATAAGTTTTTAAATGAAGGAACATGATCTGAAAACTACTGGCTTTTTATAACATCGTTTTAGGTTAAAAGTGAAAATAAAGGTCTTTGGTTTTACGTTAAAGACATGGTTTGATTAAAGAGATCTAAGAGAGTCACGAAAATAGCTAAACTACTTCGGACCATTTGCACCGAATGTGTTAAATCCAAAAATACCACGGCAACACAATGGTAACTAAGGAAATGGGCGGTGCAAATGGCCCTTTAAGGTATGCATTCTGAACATTGCGTTTTAAAATAATTATTTAGCGTTATTTCATTTGTATATTTTGTTAACATCTGAAGTTAATTTTCAGAAAGAGTTCATGGAAAGATGTTTATTACAAATTTGTCCAGTATTAACGAAAAATCACCGCAGAATTACAACTAACAAGCACTTAATCGTAAAAATTCCTATTTTAAAGAATTTTGTTTTCTAAAAATACATAGATAAAATCAGAATGATATGTGCAACTATAAACAGTACATATGAGTCACTTTTTGCTTTCGCGTTTCTTAGCTGAACCAAACAAAACTTTATTTTTGTGTGTTAGTAACGCATTGCTACAGTTCTCGGACGTATTTGGAGCTTTTAGGCCGGATTTTGTTGTATTCGTGTATTTAATCCGTCAGTTATTGTTTAATAAAATTTTAAAAAGTTTTTCTTAATATTTGATTAAAATTATTGGCGGGTAAGGAATGGTGATTTTACAAAATTTTGTGTTGTTAGGTTTCTGTTAAACATTCTGAAATAATGTTTTCTTTTTTTGCAGGTAAGGACTCCTGAAGTTTTCCGAGAAATTAATATGGGTAAGGATTTGTACTGTGGAATACCTTTTACTTTTCCATCAATTAATTTATTAACCATAAAAGTTGTATGTACATATATTCAGCCACATGTTGAAGCCTAACTTTTCCATGCGCTACAAATTAATGCTAGAGGCATTTTTATTTAAATCGACAAATTTCGTTGTTAGAAATTTCTTCCCTGAAAAGCATGTATTTCAGGTGTTAGAAATTTTCTTCCCACAAAGCGTTCATTTCTAGTAACATAAATTAGCTTCCTGAAAGCAATTATACTTCAGGTGCTGGAAATGTTTTTCCTGCAAAGTGTTTTTTTCAAGTGTCGAAAATTTCTTCGTAAAAAGCGTTCAGTTCACGTGTTAGAAACTTGCTCTCTGCAAAGCGGTTATTTTCAAGTGTCTTGAGAATTTCTTCCTGAAACCGTTCATTTCAGGTGTTCGAAATTAACTTCATGTAAATCGCGTTAAAAATTTTCTTTCTTAAAGCGTTTATTTCAGGTGTTAGAAATGTCCTTCCTGCAAAGTGGTTATTTCAAGTGTCAGAAATTTTCTTCACGAAAAGCGTTTATTTCAGGCGTTAGAAATGTCCTTCCTTAAAAACGTTTATTTAAGTGTCAGAACCTTTGTTCCTGCAGCAAGGCGTTTATTTCAGTATTAGAAGTTTTCTTCCTGCAAAACGTTTATTTCAGGCATTAGAAATGTTCATCCTGCAAAGCGTGTCAGAAAGTTTCTTGCTGAAGCTACGGAAGAAGTGGATTGCCAACCAGTATCCGACACCCACTAGGGTATAAGGGAAGTGAACAAGAAGAAAGCGTTTATGTCAGGTGTTAGAGAGATGAGCTTCCTGCAAAGCGGTTGTTTCAACTTTCAAACATTTTCTTCGTGAAAAGCGTTTGTTTCAGGCGTTGGAAATTTTCTTCCTGAAAGCGTTTATTTCAGGTGTTAGAAATGTACTTGTTGCAAAGGTTTTATTTGATGTTTTATAAATTTTATTCCTAAAAGCGTTTATTTCAAGTATTAGAAATTTTCTTCCTGAAAGCATTTGTTTCAAGCGTAAGAAATTTTCTTCCTGGGAGCGTTTATTTCAAGTATTAGAAATTTTCTTCCTGGAAAGCATTTATTTCAAGTGTCAGGAATTTTATTTCTGAAAAGCGTTTATTTCAAGTGTCAGGAATTTTCTTCCTGAAAAGCGTTTATTCCGGGCGGCGGAAATTTTCTTTCTGAAAGCGTTTATTTCAGGTGTTTAAAAATGTTCTTCCTGCAAAGCATTTAGTGTAGGTGTCTAGAGATTGTCTTCCGAAAAGCGTTTATTTCAAGTGTTACAAATGTTTATTTCAAGTCTTAGAAATTTTCTTCCTAGAAATCGTTTATTCAAGCATCAGGAATTTTCTTCCTGAAAAGCGTTTGTTTCAAGTACATATTACAAATTTTCTTCCTGCAAAGGTTTTATTTGAAGTGTTATAAATGTTCTTCCTGAAAAGCGGTTGTTTCAGACGTTCGAAATTTTATTCCGAAAAGCGTTTATTTAAAGTGTTGCAAATGTTCTTCCTGAAAAGCCTTTATTTCAGGTGTTTGAAAATATTCATCCTGCAAAGCGTTTATTTCAAGTGTCAAATTTTTTTTTTCCTGAAAAGCGTTTGTTTTTGTTGTTACAAATTTTCTTCGTGCAAAGGTTTTATTTGAAGTGCTGCGAAGAATTTTCTTCATAAAAAGCGTTTGTTTCAGGCGTTGGAAATTTTCTTGAAAGCGTTTATATTTCAGGTGTTAGAGATGTTCTTTTTGCAAAGGTTTTATTTGAAGTTTTAGAAATTTTCTTCCTGGAAAGCGTTTATTTCGGGCGACAGAAATTTTCTTGATGAAAAGCGTTTTTTCAGGTATTAGAAATTTGCGTCCTAAAAGTGTGTATTGCAAAAATGTTACAGTCCATTCGTTCGGATCCGCAAATTGGCTGGAGGCATTTTACAACTTAATGGTGGATTATGGGATTTAAAGACAACCATCATAAATCATTTGTACTAAGCCGGACTCGACTCTAAATGACTTATGATGGTTGTATTTAAATCTCATAATCCACCACTAAGTTGTAAAATGCCTCCAACCAGTTTGCGAACCCGAACGAATGGACTATACAAATTTTCTTCCTGAAAAACGTTTATTTCATTATCGCATGTTTATTTTTAGAATTTTTTAGTAACTTGTACTTGAAATAACTACTTTTGTTGGTTCTTTTTCTGGATTTAGTAGAATTTCATTCACGTAGTTTTTCAGAAGATTCGCACCGAATGTGTATGAATCAACGCAACTATCGTAATATCTTTATAACTGTTGATTTTATAACAATATTCAAGATGCTGCAAACTTATTTGTTTTATGTTGTTGAGTTATGTGCTGTATTATCTAAGTTAACGTTATCCTAAAAATTTCTACCAATCCAAAATGTACAAACTAATTTATCAATGTGCAAAGAATTAATATCGCGATGGGAAGTCGTTGCATTCGAACGTCAGTTGTTGATTTTAAGACATAAATCCTCCGAATAAGGTCAGATACCATCGTAAATTATATAATACCTGAACAGTAAGATAACAGTTTTAAACTCCATTTCTTATGAAGTCGTTTGATCTAACAGGTGAATGTATTTGTAAAATAATCGTTTCCTTATAACTCAGTTAACTGGCGAGCCTGTTCTATTGATAGTAATTAATTTTTATTCAATTACCAGCAATTAATTTCAAAGTAACCGAAATTCGATTAAAGTCTATAATAAAACACTTGTTTGCACATTACGCAATTCACGTGCGGTTATTATTCGTTTAATAAAACGTGTAGAGCTCCAATGAGGGTTGTTCACCGGTTAATTATAAAAAATGACTCTGCCCTTTTTACATTCGTGCCACGTAATTACTGAAGCCAATATTTACCTTATTTGCGGGATCGTTCTATCGTGGGCAAACTTTTTCTCGAGTTCCTTACTTTTAAAAAGTTTATGAAGTTTATATTCCCTTATCCTATTCCAAGTTCCATGCAACCTTGAATACTTATTTCTCAGATAAAACAAAATGTATTTGTACAACTTGTGTTACTACTTATTAGTTGTGTAAATATTTAACACCTTACAGAAATGTGGGTAGGCTGTCATGTTGTATCTATCAGTTTACACAATCGTGATTAATATAATTGATTATTTATTAGTCTACAGTAAGATTTAATTTGCGCTAATGTTAATTAGTTTTAAGCTATTTTGTTTTAGTTGAATATCGTCTAGACAACTAAATAAATAATTCTAATTGCAATAAATAAAGCTGCCATTGTTTTCAGATGTGTTTATTTTAAACGAGCTCTTCGCTTTGGCATCATATTAGCTAGCACGAGTTCTAACGCACTAGCAGTTCAGACTACTCGT
Organism: Melanotus villosus; assembly: GCA_963082815.1. NCBI lineage: Eukaryota > Metazoa > Arthropoda > Insecta > Coleoptera > Elateridae > Melanotus > Melanotus villosus. Next base: position 9,049,093 of record OY720423.1, on the reverse strand, counting down.
TTATTATAAATTATAAATAAATTATAAGAAATGGCAGTTAATTATGCAGAAACGCATGTAGAATTTATTTAATTATTATTTACATAAAAGTTGTAAATAACTTTAGCATAAATTAACTGAATGTTGTATCTGCTTACCGCCATCTTAAAACGAGACAATGTGATCGATCTCATTGGTTTTAGAATGTTCCAAAACAATTTTTAAAAATGACAATTCTTCTCTAATTTTAATTTGCAATTTGACAACGATGCGTTTCGTTATTCCAAAAATCGCGTTAGTTGGATTATGTGAATGTGAATCTTTTTTTCCAAGAAATTTAGGCATGCAAATTCGGAACTGGGTTTTCAAAAATGCAGAAATATAGGGTGTTCTATGTAAAAACCGAAGCTTGAGACGAAACCGGAACTAAATTATTTTATGGGATAGAAAAATACGTTTTTATTTGCAACAGTGAGTAAGTAATTATTTTACTCATGCTTGCGGGTGAGTAAAGTAGAACTTGAATATACTTTCCTAACCCGATGTAATAATTATTTATTTGTTAATAAACTTCGACAATCCTTGTGTCTAGGCCTGAAAGTTAAAAATTAGGTGTTACAACCTGTTAATATATTTAATCGTGGTACAATTTTATCTGGTTATCATCCCATTATCCAAACAATCAAAACAATGAACTACAAAATAAAAAATATCTACGATCATGCCAAGATAAATACTAGGCATTTTATTTCTCTCGGCACTCAGTTATCATCATCATCATCATATCATCATCAACCTTCATAGATCAGGCCTTAAGGCCCCTTCCGGTTCTACGTTCCACCTCCTTCTTGGGCGATCGTCTTCCTCCGTCCTATTCATAGTTGTTTCCATCTCTCATTGTAATTTTATATTTGGTCTTTGATGTTATAAATTCCAAGTTTTTCTGTGATATTGTTATTTGAGATTCTATCTGCCAATGTGCATCCTTATCAGTTGACAAAATAAACTTCAGGCGTCATTAAGAGAAATCTTCGTAAAAACTCTACAAAAATTAGTGAAAATAGCATTGTAATTTTTTATCAAGCATTTAGCCAAGACGCAATTTAGCAAGGACGATGGCGCCATTTGAGATGAACTATACATTTGTCCCTTTAAAATGTATAGTTCGCCCCAAATGGCGCCATCGTCCTTGCGAAATTGCGTCTTGGCTAAATGAAGTGGGCAGGCCTTAATATGCAATATTTAATTCAGAGGGCCTTGGGACAAACAAAAAAGACGCTTATGTAAGTTTTTAGATTGTTTATTTTATAGTTACTCTTCAACATAGAGAAGTTTAGTTCGTGAATGAATAACGATTGAATTATAATATGAATGTTGATGAATTTTAGAACATTAACGCTCACTTGTATGTTGATGCGCAAAAATGAGACTGAGATCGAATAGGTGTAAGTATAAGTAAATAAGCAACCGCGCACGTTTTACAATCTCGCTCACGCTGCGCTGGTCGGGCGCAAACCACCGACATCCGTTTAGTGGTAAATACTTGATTGGTCTCCGTAACTATTTTCATGACCTTGCTCCATCTTACAGGTCCTATTCATGTCACTGTTCCCACGATTCACTCTTAATTGCGTTGTCATTCAGGATGGAGGTAATCCAAGTTAAATTAAATATTACCCGTACAATGATGTCTTATATTTTTCTATCGACTGCTGAGCCCGAATCGACCCTTAAGGCCAACGCGCACTTAGCCACGCCACGGCGCGCCACGCCGGACGGCAATTTTAAATTACATTGGTTGTTATGGAATAACGCGCACTTATCCACGCCACGCCACGGCGCGTTATTCCATAACAACCAATGTAATTTAAAAATTGCCGTCCGGCGTGGCGCGCCGTGGCGTGGTTAAGTGCGCGTTGGCCTTTAGTATTTTTTTTGGGTTTTTTTCCAGAGCATTGTCTTTTTGATCTTGGAGATTTATATAACTCTCAACCGTTCTTGATCTAAACTTTCTGCTCGATCAATAAAGTTTTACTTGTAGTACAAATAAATATTGTTTCTCAGTATTCAACCCTGTGACTTCCACTTTTGAAATGCAGAGATAATAAATAACAGGAGGTGAACCTGTTGTCATTTACATCCTGTAGATTTTGTTGTTAAAACGACCAACATTTGCATATGTCCTACGAATTTTTTATTTGTGTTTGTGATCTTTCAAGTCATCATCTGTAATCATAAGTATATGGCTTTTTAGCTACGAATTTACATGTTTTTTTAATGATGATTTGTTGCAAATAATCGCCCTTAAAAGTATGAATGATGGGTTGCCTTTTTAAGGCGTTTTTATGGACTCCTTTTGATTCCTCCAAAATCATTATATGTATTAAGTGTTCGGCCGAAGGATTACCATATTTACAAAAATTGTTTTCTTTGGGACACCCTATAATTCCTTGAAATTTGTTTCTCGACTTCAGATAGATACCTTTTAAATATCTTCTCATTCAAGGGTTCAACTGGTTCGAAAATAATGATTCTAATGTTTTTTTAATTGGCAGAATTAGTTAAATTAGCAGAGTATCTTTTGGTGTGGATTATTGGTGATGGTAATCGAATCCAAAAACATAGTTAGGTATCAGTATTATTAAAATTGGGTGTGAACTATTTATTGCGGTTCAAGTAATACGTTTTAAAACTTAATTTAAACATTAATTTGTAGCCTTACATTTTTTTCTTTCTTTCTTTTATCATCTTATACCTTTACAATTGAGGGGGCCGGATACACCGAGCCGCAGAGCGGTCATCCATCCAAGTTCCGGCCAAGCAGGCCCTTGTTTAACTTTGTATATTTCAGTATTACGTGCACTCCCACTCTGCCGTACTGGTCAGTTGTTCAAATCCCTTTCTTTATACATATATAGATTTTTTATAATAATGTTACACGTTTTTTTACTTGCTTGAAAATTATTATTCGTTCAACTGTTGTGAAAGCGTGCCAAAACAACTAACTTTTTTATAACAATAAACAGTATATTTACAAAGACAACAATAATGTTTTTGTATTATATCTGTAATCCTTTACATTATTGTTCTTTGAGTTTCCGTCAAACTTATCTCATTTTTGTCGTAAAAGGAAGCGATATGAAATCTTATCAGCAAAGGTGTGCAGCACATTTTTGATACTTAATCACGAGCTACTTCGCTTATCCGTAACAGATTTATTCAGTACTAAAAGTTCATCGAGAGGAATAGTTTGTTTTAAATAAACTGTTGTGAAATCAACTAAAACCTCATATTTATTTAGTTGATAAGGCTTTTATCAACGAAGGCCTGGCAATGGGTGGTGTGTTTTAAATGCTTACCTGTTGTTTGCTCGATCGGTTAATTTTGAAATATTTGATACATTGTAACTTGATGTCGATACGTTTAATGACGGATTCCAGCTGACAATAATCTGTGGTCGTGAATTTTAACCGACGATTTATTCATAATGTGGTGGTATTCTTGCAAACACTTCCTGCAAACGGTGACGGAACCTAAACACGAAGGTAACTAACTTTACATTTTGCTTCATCATTATTTTTTTTTTACGTTACTTAAAAACTCCGGACAAATTTTTTGTTTCCGGAAATTTCAAAATATCCTCGCAACGAATCAGTTATGTCCTAAATTTCTTGTGAATGAGGATTTTTCAACAATAAGAGGATTTAAAGTTGGTTAATTTCGCGGAAGTTGTTGTTCTCGAACACGAAGTAGGTTTTAGCGTTGCCTTCCACACGACAGCTGAAACGTCTTTGGAAACAAAGCTTGTAATGTGGTTGACAAGTGATAAGTCGTTGGCAAATAGGTATTCTATTGTCTAGTGGAAACGTATTTGATTCGATTTTCCGTTCTCAGACCGAGGAAGTATCGTTTTCTGTATGTTGAAAGCGAAACATTAGTGTTATTGTTTTTGATATGTGCTGCTCTTACTTTTAATAAATTATTGCTAAAGGGCTAAAACAGGCTTAATTAAACGAATAAATTTCATTTCATTCTATTATTTTTTTTACATTGTTATAATATCAAAAGATCCAATTTATAGTAGTCATCCTCAGAGGGCGATGCAATTAAAACTGATGTTTTAACTAGATACAGCAAATGTCATGTTGACAAAATACAAAATAAACATAACATCAAAAATTTCAATTACTGTTTTCATACATTTTGCCGGCGTCGGCGCTTGAAGGTTACCTGCCAAATCAAGTTTGATATTTTGAATTCACTAAGCCTCTGTCAAAACGTCCTCTAAAACGTTTTTAATTTGGAATACCTGCCAAAAAAAATTGACGTAATATTTCCTGAATCTAGGCACGACATGACTTAATTTCATGCCCTTCTGAGGATGACTTTAAATTATTCCAAATATTTAGTCTGTTTTATCAAACTGTTGAGGATATTCCAATAGTGCAATATCAGGAACCATTCATATGAAATTTGACTTCTTTAATTAATCATAAAAGAATTAAGCACATAATTTAGACAATTTTTACATATAGTGTAATTTTAAATGATTGAGGACAATTTGAATTAGTTTTTAGCGTATTTCATAATTTGACTTCTGCTAAACTGGATTAATTTGGTAACTTTTGCTGTCGAATAACAGGAGCAACTCGCTAACTTTGTTGAAGGTTTCTGCACGCCATTTGTTTATTTTGTCTTCTAATACAATATGAAAATAAATAATGACCAAAATCCATATTGGAGACGCTACCGATAGTGTACGTCAAACATAACAGTAAATTGTCATCGACCATTTAAAATTATACTGTATTTAACAATAGCAAAACACGAAAAATTATTATCTTCAAAATTTATTGATTTTTGCATTTTAAATAGGAATAGCAGGGAAGATAAAACTGAAGTGTTAAGCAAATCAAATTGCATCATAAATTGATAACAAAATGTACAAATTGTATCTCGACTGTATATAATTAACCGTACATGCAGAGTAATCGTTCCTTTATTAAATTCTATTCTACCATCTTATTTTGTGGTTATGCAAGACGAAGTTTGTACAACGGCGATTTTATTGTTCTCTCTTCAACAATGTACTTAATTGTCTTTTACATCGTGCGAGCAGCATCGAAATGTGCCATAACTGTTGGAGATCACGCCTTCGTGTTTTACATTTGATGGTAATAAGTTCATTGTAACCATTACATGCATGCCGTTTTTTTATGGTTCATTGTTGGCGGAATCGGTAGTTATAGAGTTTTAACACAATGCGGTTGTTTAATGGACGTAAATTAAATCGTGATCCGTATGTTTTGAAATACGATTCAACTTGCGTAATATTATAAATACAAATAGGAAGTAGTGTTAGATTGATATGGTATTTTTATTAAAAGAAGTATCGTAGTTGGTTGACTTGCGAAATTACGGAGACGTGAAAAGCTGTAAATTGTTTTTGTTAGGAACAATTGTTCGGATTGTTCGGGGAAGGGGGGAGGACACTGAAATTTAAATTTTGTGCCCAAACAGCGGAAGCTACGTTTATCCCGTACCTGTCAGATGGTATTTTGAAATTTATATGGGTTTGAAGTAGTTTTTGAACCAAGAGTGGTTGGTAATGGTAGATATAAAGGAATGCGCTTAATATACTAATATAACCTTGAAAATCGTTGGTGCCTGAAAAGAATAAAATCCTGTAAGATTCAGCACGCGTATAAACAGAGTAGGACATTCATAAAGAGATAAAAAATAAATAATGAAATAACAATTAGCTAATGTCTTTATGGTTTACATCAAAATAAAGTTTTGCAGCAAATTTAGACTTATCGAAATTGTCAGTTATATTAGCTATAAAAAAAGATTGCAGAAGTAGTTGACCCCCGCCCCCCTGTACTCGCAGTGAAAGAAAAAAAATTGCATTCTATATAGCCTAGTAATCTAAAAAAAATGGGGTTTTCGAATATTTTGCAAATCGGCAGTAAAGCCATAGATCTATAATTATTGCTCAGAGCCTTTTAAGTTAAATCGAGTAAACTAATAAAATCCATCCAGTTTTCACCATTTAAGGAAAGTAAACTTCACAATTTCTTCATTGATTTGGTTTTATATGTTAAGTACGGTATTTAGAACTTCCTAACTTGTTAAGAACTAACCTGAGTCATACATAATTAAGTATTCCACAGGTGCATTTGTGTTTACATACTTAAATTGTCACAAACAGCAGCGGTAGTAGGTTATATAAGGAATGCCTGGTCACATTTTTGTGGGTTTGTGTCATTAACTTCCAACTCGTTGTGTTTTTTTTTTATATGAAAAATGTACCTTCGCTTACAGTTCATCACACCTACCATTGCTTCTTTGTAAAGTACCGTTTCGGGGAAAGTTGTGATTCTGAGTCATCGCATTTCTTTGTTTTTTAACCTTAATATTAATTGCTCTGATAGCCTTTGAAATTTTAATACGAGACTGCTTAGACTGCCTGAATTTACGTCCTTAGGGCAGTAAAGACTACTTGAAGAGTAATACATCGACAATTGACACCTATTGCTTATATTATTCATAAATCCGAGATTGTCACATCATTTCGGCGTCGTCTTCGGAAAGGGCTCGTACGGCCACGTTTAAAATTAGCAATCCACAAATAAAGGGGAAGACTCGCCAAGGACACGATCCAGCTTACCTTTTCATTTGGGTTACCGTTGTCCTCCTTCAAAAAATAAAATTTTATCACGGCACGAATCTCCTTTCTCTCCATCTTTTTTGAAAATGCTTGCACGTTCGCGCACTTCGCGGGACTAAACAATAACCTCACAATGCACTGAGCTGAAACGCGGTAAGGGCTCGTTTAAAGGATAAAACTTATCGGCCGTGCATCGAATTTGATGATGGTGCTGCCATTTCTGCATCATTTATCTTACTTTTCAAACGAACCACGTAATTGTATCTTTTGGATGACGACTATTACAAAATTCAAAGTTCAAAATTATTGTTCTAAAAACCAAACAACATTTCGATTGCTTTTAAATAAATAGTCTTGCGTCTTTTCAAATATTAAATATATGATTCATAGCTCTGATTTAAACTGGTTCAGTTTAACAGTAAACGTGGATTAATGATAACTTTCTGCCGGATAATTCCAAGCCGTTCACAGTTTCCCCTGTCAGCTATTAAAGATACATCTACTGTGGGACCCGACATGTGGAAAATAGAGATACTGGAAAGCTTTTTGAAAGTCGGATGTGAAAAGCAAGAGGACTGCTAACATTACACCCGCATATAACTTTCGTTTTTGTACGTATAACAAACCAATCGGGCCCGTGTTCGGTTTACTGGTAGAAATAAATGGAATAATAGAAATTCCGTGTAAAAGCCGTGTTTATTTATTGGTCCACGGTGTAAATTAAGAAGCAACATAAAAAGTTAAATAGAAGTGAACGACTTTAGGATTTCCTCCTAATTTTTTTTTAATTAAGATGCAGCGGACACGTAAAACAGCACGGTAGGTACGTCTACTGCGATGATTTTTTTTATAATAAAAATTTGCCTTTAATTTGTAATTTTAGCCCAAGGTTTGCACGGTGCTTCATTAAACTAATGAAAATCCTAAGCCAGATTTATTAATGTTTCGTTTTCGTACTGCCTTCTATCCAAGGGTGGTTTTATGTAAAACGAGTAAAATTTAGCCGGCGATGTTGGAAAAATAATTTGTTGTACGTCGTAGATGGATTCATGTTGTGGTACTACAGGTCATTGTTGAAAAAGCTTTTGAATTAGGATCCGAAAAAATTGTTCTATAAATGTCACATTACCATTCGTTTTCAACTCAATGTTCTTGTCCTGTTTCAGACTTAGTAATAATTTAAGTTAATTTAATAACATTAATTTGCTTGTTAATTTTTACAAACGCTATGGCAGCTTCAAAACGTACATTTATTTGTTTTAAACTATTTATAAAAAGAAAGAAGCATTTTCAATCGTGCTCTGTTTTGTTATCGGTTTATTTGTCGGATCGAAAATAATCGAAGGGTGCCAGATTAGCCAGTAAAATGAACGCAAAATCGTTTTAGAACCGATGTCGTATATTTTCCTGATTAGTAAAAAGGTGATGGGTATTTTAGGGAAAGTAGTATCGAACATCAAAAACCCTGTAAAACCACAAAGATTAATTAATAAAAACATACGTATTTCGGCCACTAAATTGCCATCCTCAGTGCTAAGCTTTCTTGATATTCCGTCTCTGAAGATATTCTCGCTAGAGAAGGCGATTTGCCGAAAAGAATATTTTCAGTTCTGTCCAACCCAACTTACTTTTGTACTTTGATGAGAAGAGAATATCTTCCGAGTCGGACTTTATCAAGAAAGCTTTAGACTGATGTTGGCAACTTAGATTTTTGTGGTTTACAGGACCTTTGATGTTCGATATTATACTACACCACAGGCTCCGTGCCTTGGTTTAATCAAAAGAAAGACTGCTGTTTCAATATGATCTGACAAATTGAAGGTTTTAAATGTGACCTAAGCAATGGTTCATCTAATTCAATTGGTATAACCAACAAGTAATTTCGTAGGGACTAACCCCACAACATTTTAAAGGCTGGATTAAAAATCGAGTAACTAGATCAAGTTTCTTGGAATTGCTTCTCTTTATAGTGCTTTTTAAGTAAACAAATTTTATTGCTTTTGTTAGACTTTCAGACATATGCAAATTCATCGGTTTTTTCCCTGTAAGAACGGCAAAAATAAGCCATGCTTATTTAGTGTTGTAATATTTGAACAGTGTTAGATAAGATACGGATTTCAAATAACCTGATCTGAACGTTTTCAGAAGCTCTTTGCGTATATTTTAAAACGTGTTAAACTAATCAAGTCCAATTAATACCCAATACCGGTAGGTTAGCTTAACATGTTTCTTATTTTCTATGGAAGTCGAATGTTTAGGTTTTATAATTGACTGAGAAATTTACTACGTAGGTTGCTGTATTCGCATGTTGCATTAGATTATTAAGTTCTTTAATTATTACAATGAATCATTATCTTGCTAAGTTTTATTATATTTAATTGCTTGTGGTTGTTGTATAATCTACCTACGAAAATATCTTTTAATATGTATTTAATATATTAGCCAAAAATGTTATTTATGTGTGGGAATACGAGATAAATCGATTATAAAATAATCATGCCTTCCTCTTCGATATGAATATGTTATTTATCAGCAATTATTATGTCGTTTCGCAATTAATACTTAACAGCAATAACAGTATGTACTGCATTATCTCTACAAACCTTACAAAATACTCGAGCAGTATAGCTGAGGTTGCACGAGCTTATCAAAAATATTCCGTAATATCGCATTAAAAGCTTCTTCTTATTCCACATTTCTGTTGAGCAGATTACTTAACTGGTGTAAAAAAGGTGAAGGCAAACAACTGGATTTATTAACAATGCATATCAGCATTATTTTAGTAATTCCAAATTCGTTGGGCCATCACTGTAGGTTTTAATTAGGAAATATGGGTCGAACACGCGCGTCTTAACAAAAATAAAAATTAATCTTTGCAATTTACCAAAAATTTTGCCTTGAAGGCATTAAATCATACCGTAGCAAAAGTGTACAGTCATTAGAGTCGCGATTCATGCTACCGTGAGTTAGACTTGACCCAGATTTCTGGGTCACCCACATTGATTTATGCGGAAATACGAAAGAACATCGCCATTATATGCAGAGGATATAACACAAAGTGAGCTTGATTGAAAACCCTCAAACGTATTACTTTGTATATGTTGCTCAATTGGTACACGAACCTTCCGTTTAAAGTTTAAAGTCTTTGATGTTTTTATTAAAAAAACCTTTGTTTGAGTGATTCGAAAAAATTCAAAATTTCGCTCTATTTAAAAATAAGAGAAACTTTTATATTTAGAGATTTTTAAACGACCTTTACAGTTCAGGGAAATGCTAACCGTGAGTTAAATTTTAATCTCGCGATATTTTTTTACAGTGTACGTGGGTCGTTTGAAAAGTAAGGTAAATGAAAACGAAACGAAATGAAATGATTAACGATGTTCCAAAGCCATTATACCGTTTTTATAAAATGATTTTTCTTGATCTGCAAAATAGCCGTTCAAATGTAGGTCAGACGGGGCTAAATTAGTGAGTAGGGCGGATGATCCAATAATTCGAAGAAGACTAGCCAAGGACACGATCTAGCTTACTTTTTATGTGGGTGGCCGTTCGCCCTTTCAAAAAATGAAATGTTATCAAGACACGAATCTTCTTTCTGTCCATTATTTCTGAAAATGCTTGCATGTTCGTCTTATTTCGTGTGACCAAATAATAATCTCATAGTGCACTGAGCTGATACTCGGCAAGGGTTCGTTTACCTTACTTTTCAAACGACCCACGTATATTGAGATATTTATTACAAAGACCAATAGTGGTATATTACCAGGCAAACGTTTGTATACAAAAAACATAACATCAAAAATCAACCATCTTCAAACCCCCTCCAAAAGTGTCACATATACTCTCTTCAGTAAAAGATAAGCATCAACCGTTGTCATCAAGAGGCGTCTATAGCATCCCCTATTCTTGTGGTTCAGTGTACAATGGAGAGAGAAACTGGTCGCTCAGTACACACACGTATCTGTGAATACAAACCTTGCTTGAAATCAGGTCTTTTCTCACACTCAGCTGTTGCAGAACATCGTTACGACACTAGCCATAAGATATTGTTTGAAAAAACTTCAATCATCGCCAGTGCCCCTTACTTTTTCAACAGGAAAATCCGTGAGGCCACTGAAATCAGTAAGACCCCCAACAACTTAAACCGTGACATTGGTTATCATCTATCAAACATTTGGAAGTCTCACTACTGGCACGCCTGACCAATCTTCGTCTTTATCCTACACGCTTGACCGGTTATAGCCCCCTAAAAAAGTGGGCGAAACGTTCAGTTCTTGTGTCTTAAAAATGACGCGGTCCCAACCAGGTAGACGTTCCGTTAAAACCATTAGTAATTGATAAATTCAAAAAACCTAGATGTTTTAAAAATTTTCAAAACCCTGTTGTTTAAAAACCATTACCACTGCATGGATGACAACGGAAATGTTTAAAAACTAGTTTGTTCAATACTTTGTTCCGGAGCTATAGATGTGGTCTTCATAACAAGTTCAAATTTGGGTTTAAATTGCTAAAATGTTTAGGCCAAAAAGGTTTTACGAGATCAAAACCTTCCAGAAAGGGCTATTCTCTTTTTAGACAATGTTCTATCGCATCGTCCAATCTAAGAATTAACAATTAATGTACATGCCCCCCCCCCCCACACGTTACACCGCTCATTCGACCCACAGACCAAAATGCTTTGAGTTTGAAACTTACGAAACTCATCTACATGTTGTAAATTAATGTCATGCAGATATTTCAAGGGGTGATAGTACTCGGCAAAATAAGAAAAAAATGTTAATATACACATGATCAAAAACGCTCTATTTTCGATATACAGGGTTGCAAAGTTTCAATTTTTTTTTTCGTATTTTGCGTTTTTCTCCCTGACGTTTTGAGATAATTATTTGAAATTTAGTATAGCTACTATCTTTTCGAATCTCTACAATAAAATGTCAAAATCATCAGTTACAGTATACAGGGTGTTACATTTCTTTGGGTTACCGACCATTTTACCTTCCGGAACTTTTTTTTGGAGCACGCTGTATACATTTTTATATCTTAGTTGAATTCCCTGTTCTTTTCTCCAGCTTTTTCGTGTTTTACATTATTCCCGTATCTGTCACCGTTTTCGAGTTATTTGAAAAAATAGCGATCAATATAAACCAAGTGTAGTCCAAATAATTTTTTTTTGTTACACGAAAATGTTTCATCATCATCATAATCCTCCTTGACGCGTTTAACAGACCCTTCATGGTCATTCCCTTTCAGCTAAGCGTCCCAATAGTGGATGTAACCAGTATGCTACCTTTAAAAATATATTTTTACTGAAATTACGTTCTTGTGGTACTTTTGTGGATAATAAAGGCGATGCCTCCAATAGATTCGGTCCCATTCTCAATGTGGTATAGGAGATGACCAGATATTAGCTTGGACAAACCTTGTTGGCGTTGTATGACTTCGCAGAGGTTTACTACATCCCATTTTATATTTGCTTACACGATTTCCAGTTCGACAATCTTTTCATCTGTGGACAGAGGTGTGGCGTTGTAGGTTGTTATATTGAGTATTTTGGATGTATGGTGTCTGTTTTCCATTTTCATCTACCAGTTTCACACACCCTCTATTTCCGTCCAGCGCGCCCCCGGTCGTCCTTTGGTCTTTTCCCAACAAAATCACCTTTAAAAATCCTGTTAGTGATTGTCGTTTCCTTCATTTTTTGTAGATGTTCTTTCGAAAACAATGTTGTTGAGCTCTAGGTGTTGATATTGCTCCAATCTTTTCCTTGACGTAATCATAAATTTTGATTTACTTTGGTTTACTCTGAGTCCTTTTCTTTTCCATTCCGAAATGTTCTGGATATTATAGTTATGTCGTCCGCGAAAGCCAAAATTTGTACCGTCCTGTTTAATATTGTGCCGCCTTCGTTTATGAGTAATTTTCCCACCACCCACTATAAAGCTAGATTAGATAGAATCGTTGACAGTTGATCGCCCTGTTGCAGTCCGTTGTTAACTTGGAAATCTTCGGTTAGTGACTCTTGTATCTTTATTTTAGCGATTCTGTTTTCTTGACACATTTTTATCAACTTAGTTAACTTTATGGAAACATTGAAATCTTCCAGTATCTCATACATCTGTTCACGCCTGGCTATATCTATAAAAATATAACTTATCTCCAGTTTTTGCCATAGCGTAAACATGTGATCCAAAGTTGATCTCACTCTCCTAAAACCAATTTGATATTATCATATCACCCACATGCCACATCCCTTTCCATTATTGGTGTTAACTTTCTTAATATAGCGGCGCTAAGGATCATGTATCCAACATTTAGTAAAGCTATTCGCCTACAGTTATGGCAAACGGTTTTATCTCCTTTGTGCAACGGACAAATTATCTAACTTTTTCTTTTCATACTTTCAACAGAAATTTACATAGTTTGCCTGTAATTCTTTTCCCACATATTTTATCATTTCACTCGGTAACTATTAATTCTTCTCCGAAGTTCTTCCTCCGTGGGTGTGTCACATCGCTCCTTTGTATTTCTTCATTTTGTTCTCGCTCTATCTCTTCAGGACGGTTGGTTTCTTCATGTGAGTTTAATAGCTTTTGTAAAGCTCCTTCCATATTTTCGAGCAACCTTGTTTATCACCAACGAGATTTCCTTCTTCGCTTTTACATAATATATTTAGTCTGGGTTTATAACATTTTTTTGATCGCCCTCGTTCCTATAAAATGTTTACTAACTAAAAATTTAGTATCGAATGCAGAATTTGATGAAGAACTGCGCGAGTTAAGAAGAAAATTGAACAAGGATAATATTACCTTACTAAAATAAATTGGACCGCAAGAATACACTTCAAGGACATTGAATAATGGAACATGGACATTGTTGAAGTTGATGCGCAAAGTTGTTCGAAAGAGGGCGAAAATGAAAATCAGGACCATGACGAAAATAAAGTAACACCCCAGCTCCTATGGAAGCACTGCAAACAGTATTAATATGGGCCGTATGTAATGCATTGGGCATGAATTACATGGAAACATATGTGAAAATAATGCTTCTGTTAAAAAGGGTCAAACGAAGATAATTGGATATTTAATAAATAAGGAATAAGCAACTGTAAAATGACAATTGAATGTTTTGCATTAAGAACATTTTTGTAAATTTGTTATTTATGGCTTTTGACTAAACGAAAATTTTCTTAACAAAGCGACAGCTGTGACCAGATAAATAGGAAGTTTTGACCTCAGCTATTCCAAATGGCGGCAGTAACCCGAAAGCTCGTTATACTTTCGTAAATCTACAAAAAGATTGCATTGTTGCAATTATTTCCGGCAGAAGTATAACGGTTTGCAGTTTTTAAAACCTCTTATCACTGAATGTTTTGTTTGTTCTAGTTTTTTGTGTCATAGTAACCCGCATCTTTAGACCAACATAACCATTTTCTGTAAAATTATTGCTAATCTGCGATGTAGCAAACATTCAACCGCCTAGACGGAAAGAATTTTTTATTTTCTTTTTAGATTGCTAACGCTTAATTCCTTTAGTAAATGTTTATCTATAAAATTCAGTTGGTATTTCGTAGATACTACGTGTAATATGAGCAAAAGGAAAATCCATAAGGGCTGCCCATGGAATACCATAAAATCAAACAAGACAATCACACTTCTGTGACAGTGACAGTTGCCTTTTATTTTGTAGTGTTATAATAAAATGGCTTAAAAGCCCCATGGCCAACTCATATGAGTTTTCCTTTTGCTCATACTATAGTTTGAATTGATATTTAAGAATAAACATTCTATAAATTAAACTGAGTACGCCGAGTAATAATTGCAATTGCATTAATTAAATTAATAACGCTTATCGTCTTGATGCTAGCAGGTTCCAATTAAGTCACGTAGTGCGTTTACCCCATCGCAGATCTACATTAAATGCCAATACTAATAATAATCTGGTCATGCAGACACGTACAGTATGTCCATGTTTGGAAAGAAAATGTGTTTGTTAAGATTAAGATATCGTTCCCCGACACCTGGCACCATGATAAGTTTAAATAAAGCACATGCCTATTTGTTAGGGTATTGCATTGTGTTTGGCAAGGAATCAACACACTCTGTTGCAAGAGAATTAGTGCAAAAAAAAAACGAAAGGCAAGTCAGTGGTTAATAGAGCTTCACAATTAACGTCAATGATCACCTGACTTTGTAGATTTGCGTTGTAAAATAATAGTTGAGTTTAATTACATGTTTTTCCAATAGATTATTAGCAATGTTGATATTGCGAGCGTGCGGTTTTTGTTTCCGGTACGTGTTGAAAAAGAACTCGCAGAAAATCCTAGTTTTACATTTGCAAATCGTTTTATTAATTACCATAAACACATATTGCATACTGTTGAATTATGTCTGTTTTTTCATATCACCCAATTTAAAGCCATCCTCAGATTGTGATTGAATTAAAACTGCTATTGACAAGACACAAAACGTATAACACCTCATAATTTTCAATTGATTGCGTTCGTACCTGCTAAATCAAATTGTGAACTTCCTAAGCTTCTGCCAAAGCGCCTTCAACTTCAAACATTTTTTATTTGGAATCCCTGTCAAAAAAATATGGAATATTTCCTGAATCTTCCACAGGATTTATTTGTATTTGTGTTAAGCGAATGCCCAGAATAATTTTCTCAGAAAATCGTAAGCTATAGCGATCAAAACCTATTATCGCATCAAAATTAATTTTCCAAATCAGCCCACTGCTAGAGTTATGTTCCAAGAAAAATTTGTTAAGTTTCATTTACAAATTACGACAAAAAATTCGCGCAAAAAAATACGTTTAAATAATTATTCTCAGGTGATTCCGTGACGGACGATTTTCTTCAATTTCTGCAGAGTGAATCATCGGAATGAATAATAAGTTCGTGCACAGTTACAACAAACTTTTTGCGTGGTATTTGCATAACGACCATTCGGGTACATAAAGTGACTGGACACTTCTCGACAAGTTTCCGTATTCAAATCCTGTTATACAAATTTAACAGGTGATATAATGAGCTGCTCAGAAACGAAGCACGTGCTGTTAAATATTCTTGTTTTTTGGGTTAGTGAGAAAAAGTGAGAATTTCTAAGTACGGAAACTACCGAAGCTGTTTTTTTCCTTTTTATTTTATGTTCAAGAAGACGAAGTAGGTAATCTATCAATGTCAAATGGCCTGTTTAAAATGTAGCTCTCGTGTGGTTCTCTTTGTCTCCGCGAGTTTACGTAACCATAAATTCTATTTTTGTTTAATTCATATTAATTGGTAATTAATTTTAAATACATATGGAACTGAGAATTTCATACATATGGATGTTCTGTGCGTTCTTTTCTGGTGATTTAATTATAGTTTACTTGACTAGGTTTATATTGTAGAATAATTAATACACCTGTCGCTCAGAGACTCCATTTTAAGATAAACGTACATTATTCGAACCTAAAATGTTGGTTTGGTAATACTATATTTTGGAATTAATCTAATATTTTGATTGAATTTTCTTTGTTAATATTTTTCTTGGGGGTCAAATAAAAAATCTTACTTTTCAAAAACGTTTTAACTCAACAGATACATTTTGAGTACAATCCGTTCCTATCTTGGAAGGAAATATAAGTTCTTATGAGATATGTTTGTCTTCGTTCAATTTGAGAGTTATCTCAATCATGCCATCCTTTTTTAATTAAAGCAGTGTTGTATTTTGGAGGTCGTAGTTTTGCACGTGGCAACGCTGTTCTCCATGAGCCATGTACTTCTTTCTAAGGTAGGAACGTTTATTACATTTGTTATTCAAAACAAATTGAACATTTGAAATTGTTACGTTTAAAATAAATAAATACTGAGATATGTATTGTAAACCAATGAAATAATTGTATATCAATTTTTCGTATAAATATTTATATAATAACGTTCTTTGATTCATCCAATTTAATTTAGCAGAAAAAGGCATGGAATGAATGTTTGGTTGACATAAGATTTATCATTAGAAATACATAATAAGAGGCGTCCCTTGACAAGGCTTGGAAATATAAGTTTAAGTGTAAACAACTGCAAGTGGATGGATTTTCTTAAATTTAAGAAATGGGTTTTTTAATTTGATGTCTACCTATTTGCCTTAGCTTTTTTTAATTTATAAATGCTTATGGAGCATTTATAACTATTATAATCTGATCAGTAATCGATCAATAAGTAATTTTGTTCAAACTTAACTTAGCTACAAACATATTCTCACTCAGTAGCGGTCCCTAGGCACTAATTTAATAACACACTAGTATTTAAGTTGTACACAAAATACCACATATATCGCAGATACTGGACAGACTCCCTAAAGCAAGACACTTCAAAGTCTTCCTAGGGGATCCGTCCATGACTCTAACATAAAAACTGTTAACGTTTGGAAGCGATGAAGCTTTGCTTGTACCAAAAATCCTGACAGGACGGTGTTCCATGAACAAAGACTGACGTAATATGGGAAGCTCAGAAACACCACTGTGCAGATCCTGTGAAGAAGCGCAAGAAACTCCACTTCACTGTCGTTGCTACTGCGAGAAATTAGTAACTTTCGGGCAAAAACATTTTGGGGACACTTCGAGCCTGAAATGTTGAAGAATATTTCAGTAAACAGCATCTTGGAATTCTTTCAAGACTCGAGGCTGCCACTATAGGGAGAAATAACACGGGAAGCAGAATAGGTCTTAGGCCGAGTTACGGGGAACTACGTGTAAACCAACCCATTGGGGGAAATTTCGTGAATACAACAGATATTTTCGAAATTTCTAATTATTATACTTCTTCAACAACTACAGTTCGTATATAAAGATGAAAGATGGACTTTTAAGGTCGAAACTAATAAGTTCGTAAATAAGAATAACAGTTATAGTGATGTCGTTAACTATTTCAAATTATTTCTGTCCCTCTCGGGATTATTTTGAAATTAAAAACTGGCGTTTCTTGTCACGTCCCATATTTCCTTTTCTTTCTCTTTTAACCTCTTATACCTTTATAGTGTCGATGGTACCGGACACACCGAGCTGCAGAGTGGTCACCCATTCTTGCTCAAACCAAGTAGGCTTCTGCTTAACTTACTATATGTCAGTATTACGTGCACTCCTACTCCGCCGTACGGCCAATTTCCCATATTTCTTTAAAAAAATGAAGAAATATATTTATAATGTGGGGTTGCCCTTTTTTACTTAAATTTGATGTTAAACAATGTTCTTTACTTTTTTAGTTTAGTTATTTTCTTGTTACTTTTTTGGGGTTCCTTTGAGTAACAATATCAAAGGAAAACAGGATAAAAATATATAAATTTGTAAAATTTCATTGTATTCCTTGAAGTTACAAGAAGTTTCCTAAAATAATGGAAATTCTCTGGGATTCCTTGTATACCAAGGGCTAAATCGGAATATATCTGAATGGAAATCCATAGAGTTCCTTGGAAATCCATTTGACACACAATTTTGCTACTTAAAATAATTTCAAGCTTGGAGCTCAGTCTAATTTTACACGATCCAGAGTATATTCTACCTTCTAAAATAAAAAATATTAAAAAGCAACGAATAATCCTTGTTTGGTTAAAGCAACACACAAAACAAAATAGAACCAAAAATATCGATTTGCGCCATCTGCCGCAATCAAAATGCAGCGTCGCAAACATATGCCCACATTATCGAAACTTGGCACATACTAAGAAGGCCATAAACGCACAGACCGCAGAGTATACTTATAAAATCTTAATGGGCTGACCTATTTCGTAGCTACGTCGTAAGGAATTTACCAAACCCAAAGCGAATTTGTAATTCCCTTCGAGATTTTACCGGATTACGTGCGTGATCCTTTCGTATTGTTTCGGGGCCCCGTTTTAACTTTGCATAATTCTTTTTGTTGTTTTTATTTGGTTTATGTTTCTTAACATGATTTTTAAAAGTCTATGTATAATAAGATTATAAAATCCAGCAATCTGCAGTGGTTGCTAATCGATCTCTTGCATATTACAAATATGGAAAATACAGGGTGTTTCATAAAAAGGCAAATACTTGCAAATCGCTCTATTTATCTTAACTGTTCTTACGAAGTTTCAACCAGTTTCCGTTTTGGTTGGTTACATTTTGAACTTAACGTACGTTTCTTAGCACTAAACTTTTAACGAATTAATTACATACCAACAATTCTAAATACAATGAAGATAAAATTATAAAAGTTGAATAACAATTAATGCTGTAGCGTGTTCCTGACATTTTTGGGGTCAAGTAAATTTTCTGTTAATTGGCCTTTGTTTATATGTAGATAATAGTATTTTTAACAGTTTGAATCGACGCGTAAATTATGTATGTACATACATATATTGTTATGTTGAATAGAACATAACCCTTTAAAACGTAGAACTTGCGTAACGCTTTTGTGTCATCGAAACCAGAAATTGTATGCAAATATTGAAATACAATAGTTTCTTTTTATTATTTGTATGTTTTATTATTTACCATTTTAATGGCTACAATTATGTGTCTTGTGTGTATGGGATTCTGCATATTGCTTATTTAACTACTCTTAAAGTAGTTAAAACATAAAACATAAAATGTAAAAGCTTCAGTAAAGTGAATACTTATCTGCATTATTAATTACAAAAATTACATGACTGAATTTAAGCAAGAAATTTCGTTTCATACAATGTGGATTCACCTTAAATTTTAGAATTAAAAGAAAGCTAGTTTTTTTTTTTATAAAATCAAATCAATTAATTAATAACAATAAGAAAATACAAGCTTTAGCCTCCGTTCCCTAATTGATTATGCACCCCTGTTTGGCTAAACAAAAAATGGAATTTTGCTTCAAGTTTCAAGGCTAACGTGTTTAGTAAAATTAGTTTGTATTCCAATTCATCTGAAATTAAGTCTAAAGGGACCCACAGACTTCCAACTTGGTTGTCAGTTGTCAACCATGTCGTCAACCTGTTTGCCACAGACTGAACAACTGAGTTGACAACCTTAACGTAAACACCACTTTAAAAAAAAAAATTGTCGTGTAATGATGTACGTAGCATATTTATGTTGTTTACGATTGATGCTTGGTGTATTCAAAATGAGCGAAGCTTTGCTATATGTAGATGAGTTATGTGAAGAAGAGGTGAAAAAAAAAGAAAGAATTTGGTCAAAGGATTGGTAACAAAACCGAGCGCAATTTTCACATTCAAATTTAATGAAGAAACTACGCATTAGTGTACCTTTTAAAAACTTTTTAAGAATGGACAGTGAAACGTATGACGAATTATTAGAGAAAGTACGACCATTAATAGAAAAAAGGAACACCGCTATGTGTTATGCAATTTTTGCGAATGAACGGCTATCAGCAACTCTCAAGTTTTTAGCCAATGGACAGACTTTTGAAGACTTAAAATTTCTTACGGCGATATCAACACAAAGTCTAGGAATAATAATAATAATAATGGAAACACAATTATTTAAGAAGAAATAACTTCTGTGTATTTACTCATTTGAGTTTCCTGGTCCCGAAGAAACTCTAATGCTTCGAAATATACCATAAATTTAGTATGTATACTTCTTCTGCACCAGCTCCTGACCTCTGGCTCTGTTCTACTTTTTTCAGCTCTCTCCTGAACCAGGTCCTAATGTTGGTCAGCCTCTTATTGAAACTGTCTACATTAGCATCTTTGTCGATTTGCTTGTACAAATCTAATAGCTTTTCGCAAGCAATTCTTTTCTTGTTTCGGTCTTTAAATATATCCGACTTAACCTTCCACAATTCAGGCAAGTCTCTATATTCCTCGAAAAACTCCTTCAAAGCTTCGTTGTTTGGAATAGTAGCCATATTTTTGTTATCACAATCGCAACTAAAGCCACTATGCCGTACAACTTCACCCTATAACTCCTTGATGTGAACTAATGTTTGCAACCGAGTTGCCAACACTGCCACAGACGCTACAACTTGGTTGCCATCATTAGGCTCCTCCCACAAAAAATCCAAACTTTTTGATTTTACTCCAACCGTTGCGTTGGTCCAACATGAAATTCCAACCTTCAACCTACCCACAGACCATCAACATTGATTGGCAACCAAGTTGGTAGTCTGTGGGCCCCTTAAAACTTTATCCATAAAAATTGTAAATGCTTTTGTATATGTATTCTGTACAAAACATAAATGTAGCTTGTTAGCATTTTTTATAAAAATTAGAAGTTAGAACTGAATGAATTCAAAATCTGCATGAAAACTTGTAAAACAGACGTTTGTTATTGGCATCATGTTGGCCTTGGTGCATTTTTAATGTAAATTCAGGCTTCGTGTACTTTTCGTGAGAATTAATAGCATTCAATTTTCATAAATTAAATTACAGTTTCCAAATTTAGAATAGCACGTGTACAACATTATTCCAAGTGTATTTTTTATTCGTTTACTGCTGTAGATCCTAGGCTGTTATTTGTTTTTATGGAAAATTGAAGATGATGTTTATTTGAATAGTTAGTAATAAATTTAAAATTAATTTAATTAATTCTCGTATTGTAAACTAATTTTGTAGTAGGAATTATCATTAAAATTGGTATTTTTTTGATTTCTTAAATTTAGACTAATTCCATAGTAAAACATTTTGACTGAACGTAAATAAATATATTGCTCAACGAAATTAGTCCCCCATTTTTATGATCAATAGTATATTACATACCGACGTGGAAAGCAGTTCCTTACTGTCGAGAGATAATTATAGTTAACCGAGACGCGAAGCGTCGAGGTTCATTATGTCTCGAGACAGTACTGAAACTTTTCACCAAGGTTTGTATACTATTTTATTTTCAACCATACATATGAATTAATATGAATCATTTATAATAATAATTCATATTTTGAACAAACAAGCTGTCACTTAATGACAGTTGATTACTTGATCAGCTGATCACTTTCCACCTGGGTGGAAAGTAACGGGTAACTTTCCACACGGGTGGAAAGTAACACCCAGTAAAGGCTAATTTTCCAGCTTACAAAACAGTTAGTAATAAGTATTTGTTGTGACGTATTTGTGGCATGCAGGGGGATGCTCCACAGGATATCTTTTTATTCTTCAATCCGTATTTATCGCTTCTCGATATCTTATCTCTTCTGAGTGCCATATCCTTTTCAGGACGTTCGTAACCACATTTTTAAACGACTTGACGTCGTGAACTTATAATCCTCCTATACTAGGTGTGGTGTCTCACTGGATTTTACTTTCTCTTAATACCACAAAATAATGTTTACGAAATATTTATAACAAAAGATAATTTATTCAAAATTGAATTTTAAATTAAAACAAGTTAAGTAAAAATAACCACGTGAATTACAATGAACAAAGTACAGGTAGGATCAACCAATACCTTGTTGTAACCAAGAAGTTCAGGAGCCAACAACTCGTCACATTCATTTCCTATTTCCTGTGTAGTTGGCAATGGTAGGGGATGGCGCAGCAGCTCTAAGTATTACAAACGGGTGCCGAAGAATGGCAAATACAAATATATGCATATACATAGATATAAGACGTAAACACTAGGGAAATGTGTTCTCTGCAGTGATTTTTCGTTGCCTTCTGCAAAGTTTGTGATCATGTATTAGGTCAATTAGGTGTATAGTGTATGTGTCTCAAGTCTACCACTCCCCAGACAAAATCGTTAATTGTAACCAAACGATTAAATGGCTTCACTCGCTGAAGCACCGACCTCGTGAACAATACATTGTAAGAATCCTTACCACTGCGTTAGATTCGAACCCAAAACTTCTAGTTAGGCGCCCAACGTTTTTACCACTGCGCCAACGAGCCGCTCTAGTAGATAAACATAGGTCTCCCTTAATTTTTTCAAGATTTCTTTGTTTTAAGCTATTTTGGTCCGGTTATTTGAGGGCATCTCTTTTACGTCGCCCATCCATCTCTTTTGTGGCTGTCTTCTACTTCTTTTGGTGGCGCGGGGTCTCCATACTGTGATTCTTTTGGTCCATCGTTCTTCTGATTGACGCGTTACGTGTCCGGCCCAATTCCATTTGTGTTCTTCTGTTCTTTTGATTATATTGGCTAGTTTAGTTCTTTGACGAATTTCCTCATTCGCGATTCTATCTTAACCCCAATATATTCTGCTCCATTGCGCGTTGGGCTATCCTTAAGGCCTCTTGATGGTCTTGACCATGGCTTACCAAAGCCATGGTGTCTAATCTGTAAGTCATTACTGGTAGTGCACATGCATCGTATACTTCCTTTTTTAGATTTAATGGTATATCGGTTTTGAATATGTGTGTTAGTTTGCCATATGCAATCCACCCTTTTCTTATTCTGGGTTTTCTCGGCCGTTTGGTTATTCTTCTTTATTGTGATTGTGTAACCCAGGTGTATGTATTCTGTTATTTGTTCTACTGGGTCATTGTTAATAGCGATATTTGTCGGATTGCAGGCCATTATTTTTATTTTCTTTGTGTCCAGGGATTCATTATTTAAATAGTTCCGATATCATCTGTTGTAGATCCGCGTTTTCACTGATGATCATTGCGTCGTCGTCAAAGCAATGGTGGTTTAATTTCTTACCGTCGATATTTATTCCCAGGTGCTTCCAATTCATTATTTTGCAAATGTCTTCCAGTGCCAGTCTGTCTTTGTGACAGCTTCGCATTGAAATCACCACCAGCCTGTTGCAGAATGTTTTACAATACGAGTACTCCAGATAGGCCTTCTTCTTAATTTTGTATTTTGGAGGGCAGTAAACCGCTGAAATTTTTAGAGTTGTTTTTTCTTCCACTACTGCAGTGGTTGCTTGTAGATATTCTTGTTCGTAATGTTCTAGTTTGTGATGTTTGATATTATCCCTTTTTATAATTCCCGTGCCACCGTGCGCCTCAACGTGCGGGTGGTTTGTGTGGTAGATTTTGAACTTGGGGAATTTTAGGTGATTTTTTTGAGTAAAGTGCGTTTCTGAATAATACTAGGGATGTTCTCTTTCCGCTGAGCCTATCTATTAGGACCATTAAAAATTACAACATATTTTGTTTGACAGTGGAAGCTAGTTGTTTACAAAAATACTTGAATATTTTAAAATACTTAAGCTTAAAGTAATCCTTTTCGCAAGAACATTATCAAGCTGTGATGTTTTACAATTTCAAACGTGGTTTAAGCCGTAAACAATGTTTTGAGGAGATCAATGGAGTATTTGGTATCAAGTCGTGTTCTTTAGCTACCATAAAGCGGTAGTACAATGAATTTCAACGTGGTCGACTTTCCTTAAATGACAGTTTTCGAACTCCTAAGCCAAAAACAGCCGTTATCGAAAAGAATATTGTTCCTGTTCGGAACATGATTGAAGAGGACCGGTATGTTACTGTAAGGAGTATTCAAGTAACTCTAAAGATTGGTGTGAAAGCAATTAACACTATTTTACATAAACATTTGAAGGTACATAAGCTTTGTTCCCGTTGGATAATGCTCGGCCACACACGGCTGCTCGAACGATTGAGTTTTTTTTACGAATGCAAAAATGCATTGACTGTGGAGGGGAATACTTTGAAAAATTATAAATAAATGTCTTTTGTCCATAAATTGCGTATTACTTTACTAGACTCAGCGGAAAGAGAACATCCTATGTACGTACATCAGTTTTGTTATTATGCAAAAAATGGTTTATTTCTAGTTCGTGTTAACATACGCCGAGTTATTACTGTGATGTTTTTTGCCTTTGTTGGAGATAGAGTTTCTATTGTAATTGCTTATGTACGATGCAGCCCCTGTAATTTTCGGAGTGATTTTCATTGCAGTTAACCCATTTACATGTTTGTCCTTTATTTTTCTAGGGCATTTTGTGGTGTGATGATTGTCTTTCCGGTTTATCAGCTTTCGGTTTCTTTCGATATGTTGTTAGGATAATCTAATTTTTCAAATTAACAACAGTCTTAACGAATTGCATACTTAAGTATTGTTAATGTTGGTACTTTTTTTAGCTTAATGTGGGCGATTCAATGAAATTATTTTTGTGAAACAATTGTTAAGGGATTTAATTATTACATTATCTATTGTCTGCAATGAAAACAAAGGAACGTGATAAATAATTTTATGTTGTGTATTTCCTTTTGTTCCAAATCTACGAAAAACATTGACAATGGGTCTTTTGTTTTACTTTGTTTTGCATTCCATACATTTTTGACTTTGTGCGAGACAACCAGGTATGAAAACGACTTAGGAAGCCTTAACCCTCGCGGCCATACTCCGTCGCGTATTGCAGGTGCCGGTACCGTTACCTTTACCCATAGCCTCTATATTTTGCTTAATTTTTGTTGTAGCTTGTAGCTGTAGAATAGTGCAGATTTTTTAAGACCACTCTGAAACATCTCTGTTCTTTTGGTTTGTAGGTGTGGAATTTTATGTTTTTTTGTGTGTAAGAGCTTTGCTAATAATATAATATGCCTGAGCTGTTTTAGGCTGTACTTTCACTTGCTCTTTGTTGGTGGCTTTTAGTATATACAGTATGTCCCCGGATTGAGTTTACTATAGGTATGATTGACCAAAAATTTTCGAATTAGAATTTCATATTTTGGGATTCCGCCCTGCTTGGCCTGAAACTTATTTTTAGTTTACTTTCGATTTTTTAAAATCAAGTAGGCCTTTACAGTTGAGCAATAACTCTTTTCGTTTCAGGTAAAGTACCTTTTCGGTTCACAGTACGCCAAAGTGTTACTAAGAAAAGTTGTTCAGAATGAAAAGTTATCGCGGTGTACAAATTTTCAGAACGATCGGCCTACTTTGATAAAATTCATTATTTGTCAATTTCGTTTCAGGTAAAGTACTGTTTCCATTCACAGTACGCCAATATTTTACTAAGAAAAGTTGTTCAGAATAAAAAGTTATGGAGTTATGCAAATTTTCAGAATGATCGGCTTACTTTGATAAAATCCAGTATTGGTCAGTTTTATCAAAGTAGGCCGATCATTCTGAAAATTTGCATAACTCCATAACTTTTTATTCTGAACAACTTTTCTTAGTAAAATATTGGCGTACTGTGAATGGAAACAGTACTTTACCTGAAACGAAATTGACAAATAATGAATTTTATCAAAGTAGGCCGATCGTTCTGAAAATTTGTACACCGCCATAACTTTTCATTCTGAACAACTTTTATTAGTAACACTTTGGCGTACTGTGAACGGAAAAGGTACTTTACCTGAAACGAAAAGAGTTATTGCTCAACTGTAAAGGCCTACTTGATTTTAAAAAAATCGAAAGTAAACTAAAAATAAGTTTCAGACCAAGCAGGGCGGAATCCCAAAATATGAAATTCCAATTCGAAAATTTTTGGTCAATCACACCTATTGTAAACTCAATCCGGGGACATACTGTATTTAGTCTTTATTTTTTCCTCGATTCTTTCTTTATCTATTATATCGTCGCCTTCTTCATTTGTTTCATCGTTCAGTTGAGAATATCTGTTATTAGTACGTAGCCAGTAATCGGCGATTTTAGATTGTTTTTGTTGTTTTGTCGTTTCATCTGAGCTTCGGCCTTTTTTACGTTTATAATTGGCAGTACATTTTTGAATTTTAAACGACATTACGTTAGAAGTGATTCACCAGCAGTTATACATAGATGACAAGAGCATTATTTAAATTAATTATAACCAAATAAAATTTCATTGTTCTCACATTACATGCAATTGTAACTTTAGAATTTTAAATAACAGAGTTCGATGATCGATGATAATAATTTCACATTGCCGCTAAATTAATCACTCATTTATTTCTCTAGGGAGGTAAATTCACACTTGATACCACCTTCAGATATGACCAAATGTTAGGTGGTAAATGTAATTTCTTAAATCTCAAAGGAAAGAATGTTTTCGACCGAATATTTAATAAAAATACCTGCTGTATAACTTTCGAGAAATGCCAATAAAATACCGAATCAAATTCAAACCGTACAAAACTAAAAAGCATTACAACATAGAGCAAATACTAGAAAACAAAAATAGGTCACAAAAAGTTAATTCGAAGCCTGACAAACACGTTCTTTTTATTGTTTCAATAAAAATACTTTATTGTACCATCGTTGTCCTTGCCATTTTAAATTTCACGATCAAGTCCTAAAAATCCTGACAGCCTTGGAATAGTGTAACACCATGTTTGTTACGTAAGAACGATATCCATCATGTAAATTACCTGTCTTAAATTTACACAATTTTACATTTTTACGAGGTGAAATGTTTTGTTGGCCCATGGTTTTTATGGAACTCCTGTAATTAATTATGGCTTTGTATAAATTTAATTTTAGCTAGTTTGTAAAGCCACAATATTAACCGATTTTCAAAATTTCGCAGTTTATTAAGAGGGGTTATTAGGAAGTCAAAAGCTCGGCCTTAAATGGAAGATTCTAAATTTAGTTAATTTAATTTTTAATTAAATAGTTTAATGTGTAGAAACTTAGTTTTCAAGGACTGTCATCAAATTGCACATGTCAAGGGAAAATCATAGATTAAAATTAATTTCGAGGTCAACTTTTCTCGAATTTACATTAATTTTATGCGGACGCACCCTATGCGTAAAATGGACACCTTGCATATTTCTGCTGTAACAGGGTTCCCACTTTTCTGGAAAACCTGAAAAGTCAGGGAATTCTTTATTTTGGTGAGAGGGATTTTAAATCATTATTTTTCAATAAGTAGCAATTATAACAAAAATGGTACTCTTTCACTAGTCAGGGATCTGAAAATATTGTAGTCAGGGCAATCTGAGAAAAGCCAGGGAGAATCTACCTCAGTGGGAACCCTGTTGAAAAGCGAAATCACTATTTCGTCACTCTTCTAATTTAAAAAATAGATTTGACATTTACTTCATTTATAAATTCAAAATATTATTAAATTAAATATTAAGATGCGAGTGAATTCTGTAAGAAAACAAAAAGAACATTGATAAGGATTGACTATGGAATATCATAAAATTAAACAAAGCAAGCACCCTTCTTTGACAACTTTTGACATTTGCTTTTTATTTTGTTTCATTCCATGACCAACTCTTACGAATTTTCTTTTTGATGATATCATGTGTGGATAACTCCTTTTCGAACGACATTTGAAACGCAAGGTGCGAATAAGCGTAGAGTATTATTATGTAGGCAACGTAAATACACTGGGATAGCCAAAGCATTAATACTTAATTTTCATCAGAGACAACCCCGAGGGTTTCACGACAATATCTCGCGCATAGCTTTTATGTATTACCAACCAAGTATGTGTGAGAACTTGCTAATATTAACTTTCTCATATTTTATCTTCTGTATTTGTACCATGAGTTATTTCGATATTGTAATGTATTACGAACGTAATAAGTCTAACTGGAAATTATAGATTTCAAGGATTATTTTGCCTTGTATGAATTTAACGGGACGTGTTGTACGGATAGTTCGGTTGTAATTTTCGATTTAATCGGATTTTTAACAAATGTCTTATGAAAGTGAAAATACTTTAAATGGTATACTTGCAAAGTGTTAACGTTAATAATGTAATCAAGTGATTTAGGATCTCCTCCTGCTCGTAATATGTGACAGAATTTATGTGGATATGTTTTTTCGCTTGTTGAAAGTTTAATTAAATTAATATAGCTAAAGTTGCGTTTCTTTATTTTTTCTACGAGCAAAGCATATGGCATTACCTCAGTACTTAAATTCTGAATAGCTAAGGTAAAGATATCGGCACTAACGCCCGCGATGGAGCATGGCCGGTAACATGGAGGGTTAAGGCCTCCTGAATCGCTCTTCACACCTCGGTTGTTTCCCATGCCGTACTTACTTAATTTCGGGTTCTATGAATTCAAGGAAATTTTACAAAATCCCCAATAACTCATAAATGATTAATATTGAGTTATGGATTCAAATTTTTAAATTATAGAAAAACTCGTATGTTATATCTAAAATAACAGCTGAATAATGCAGCAGAACACCACTGTATAGTGAAAACAAAATTTTTTCTATATAAAGTTTTCCTTTAATTTCTATAACAAAAATGCATCCAGCAAACACGGAACCGTAAGCCACTCTGTATATATTGTTATAATTTACGTATATCAGTTAATCATAGTACCTACTTTATATGTAATTGACGAAGGAACATACATTATTCAAATAAAAATCAAAAGAAAACGAGATTAGGCAAAAATGTATTTCATTAAAGATACATTGCACATTGTACATGCTATTTAGTAATATTATGACAATGAGAAAAATGTTATTCTGAATTATTGCCACTGTCAGTTCACTAAGTAACATTTACGTGGATTTTTGTACCTTTTTTATTGATCATCATGACAGTAAGGAAGTACGCCTGAATTTACGTCTTTAGGGCAGTAAGAGCTACTTAAAGAGTCAAACATAGATGAACTATTGCTTGTATTATTAATAAATCACTTTCGTAATGATTAATTATTATGTCAAAAATTATTTAAATTTAAACCATTGTGGATAACATAAAAGTAAGGTATTTATTTTATCTCATCTTACGTGGTTACGTCATACCTAACGAGTAAATTTTACTTACTTCCCTTGCTGTACAGATAACCTTTCATTGTGATCTAATCTTTTTTGAGTAACAACTCATCAACTTTTTCGTTAAATAGCCTTCATTTTTCTGTAGATTTTAGGATACTGATTTGAATCCTCTTTTCAATATTTTTGTGTAGGTTACATCATACTGTTCTAGGGAAAGAAACTAGGAACCACAATACTTGGATCAAATCAAAATGATGACAAATCAAATCAAAATTAAAATCGTTTACAATAATATTAAACTTTTTTTTAAATTTGACTATAAATATTTACAATCTGCTCAATTGGACAATAAGTAAATTTGTTGATTGTAGTTAAATATTAGAATTAAAAACGACATTTTGGATACTTTCCCAGTGAAAAGATCCCGTATAAAGATACTTAATTTATATTAATGTGTAATAACTAGATTACTGATTAATAGCAAAGATTAGAAACTAAAATCGATCTTTTAGGTTTAGAGCAGTGGTCGTCAAAGTGGTCGATATAACATTGTTAGGGCTTGATTCGGGCTCAGGGGTCGATAGAAAAATATAAGACATCATTGTACGGGCAATATTTAATTCGGTTAACTTGGATTGCCTCCATCCTGAATGACATACTTACACGTATTCGATCCCAGTCTCATTTTTTGCGCATCAACATACATGTGAGCGTTAATGTTCTAAAATTCATCATCACGAACTAAACTTCTCTATGTTGACGAATAAACAATCTAAAAATTCACATAAGCGTCTTTTTTGCTTGTCCTATTATAATTACGTAATAGTCAAACAGAGAAGGTCGATAAAAACTCAAGAAACTCTTGAAGGAGTTGACGGTTTGGCGACCCCTGGTCTAGTGGGTTAAGGCTTAAGGATTGAGTCTATAAGTTGTGTTGCTATTGTGCAATAGATTCACTGCGAGGATGTTGTTAATTGGTATGGGTTTGAAGTCGAAGAAGATACCTTGCACTCGCACACCTCACTTCTTCTTTAACCTCGTTTCTCACATAACATGAAGTACCCGCTATTCTCAGTGTTTTTGACTGGTACCTTTGCACGTTCTCCAAGTTAGAATTGCTTGTGGTTCCCCATAGTGGCATCCCGTTTTACAAAGTATTGTTATTTAGTGTTAATTTGGATGTATCTCCGAGCAGCTAGTACATATAGTTTGCAGAACTTCAAACCTAGTTGTTTTTTTTTTCAAGTTAAACCTTTGATCAAGATGCATCTCCAAGTATCTTACATCCTCTGCTTGTATCGCCTGATTTGTTAGGTCATGGGGCATTAAACTGAATGTAGTTAAAAAAGTAAAAACAGTAAAATGAAACCTTTTTTAGCTAAACCCTTAAATAAATAAAACAATATTCTGTGACGGTTTTCTAAAATAAAAAAAATGCAAGGAGAATTCAAACCTGTGCCAAATTGAATAGAAGACCATGGCTATTGGTACAAAAAAAATGACGTCATTATTGCACAGTGAAGTGCTCTAATCGTAGTAGAGAACAATATAACAAAATTGCTACGTTCAAGGACTCTTTCCAGAAATCAATAATTATCATGATATCGAATTTATTCCAAACTTTACGAATGTGGTGTATAAGGTGTGTTAAGGTTTAGAGATTTTAAAAATTAACCTAAAAAACTTCCGAAGGAACGCCATAAATTTACGCTGAGCAAAGCAAAGCTAGAATCAGAGGGCAGCTTATTATTAAGGTTTACTTTTAACATTCTATATACACATTTTTGACTTTTGTGGCTTTTCCCTAAAGTTATTGTAATTCCAATTGTAGTAAAATTCATTTTTACGTGTATATCGCCTCCATTTTAATATTAGTTAAAACGCAAAGAAAACAGTTTGTGAAAGTTGCACTTTTACCATACATTACATAGTGAACCTGATGCATAATATTTATTTTTAGACTGTGTAAGTATAAATATTATTACAAAGGTACTTAAGCCGGCTTATGGTTTTATATTTGCGGCACAACCGTTTACTAAACACACAGTTAACACGTCTGCTAAAGAACCCTTCCTTACATTGTGTAACATGGTGTACGAACAAATAGATGTAGTAATTCGCACATCACTACTTTTATGAATTTTCTGATTATTAGGAACTGTCTGACGTAGACGTGTAAAGATATAAAGGCAGCATTGTTAATAAATGCTAATGAATAGAAAAATAAACGAGGGATAAATAAAAGACTCGTGCGTTTATGGTATCCCACCTGTGATTCACAGAATACAACTTAAAAGTTAAGTCAACACTTAAAAATTTTAAAGCAAATATTTGGACAATTACGATTAAACGAAGGATTTGAAACATTTTTAAGAATAAACATACCACCGTTTGGGCCAGCTATAGGGAATTCACTGCCAACACCATTTGAAAGGCTGTTAATGACTGGAAATTAAATAATAAATCGGAAAATGACCGCAATTTTGATCGAGTAATGATAAGATTGATTGCATAAAGATTTTAATCGAAAAAAATAGTATATTATAATACAAGTGTATAAGAAAACTTTTTTCAATCCGAGCCCTGTTATTGTAAAACTAAACGTTTTTCATGTATGTTTTGCTTAAACTAAAACGGACGTAATTCGGAACATGGCAACTTGATTAAATTTTTTACTGATAACGCTTTTCACTACCGTTTAGTTTTTGTTTGTTTATTCGAATACCTTTGGATTTTTCAAAAAATTGCAGGAGACAAAAATGTATTCTTATTGAATTTGACATAAACAGATGTAGCTTGGCCGTATCCCCGCAGAGATACATTTCTGGATGTAATTAAATCATATCAAAATGATTAATTTGATCTGAAAAATGCCGCCCCATAAAAGTTTGTCGGTATAATTTAGACACCCTGTATAGTTTAGATTTATTACTATGTCGTATTAATGACTAAATCTGTTTAATCTGCCGAAGTGTTTCCTTGGCTACAAATACTTAGTAGCAGGTGCAAAATTTGACCTTTAAAGTAATACTTTATAAATAAAACAGTATTGAAGGCTTCGTGTTCGCAGATTAACTTCGTTTGTTTATACATAATTAAAGACTCTGTAGTTAACGAAGAACTTCAGAAAAACGTTTATTATATGAAAGTTAGTGACACTAACACCGATAAATTTCATGAAGCAACAAAATTAAATTTTTATTAAATATTTGCAACATATTAGTTTACTTCAACTATTTTCATCTTTTGTTGTTTGAAGTTTTTAGGCAGCACACATACGAGCGAATGGTAGTTTTTCTTTTAAAATATATTTTGATAAAAAAAAACAAATTCGGTTTACTATAAATAAACTTATAAATTAGTGCTTGCCAAAGTACCCGCAGCATTTGTACTTGCAAATGAAAAAAGGAAATTGTTTTAATTGCTAAGACAGCCATGGGTTGCAAGGTGTGTTGCCTATCCAGCAGGGATGAATTATCAACTAGGCCTAGGGCTGGGAATTTTTTTCGATATACCGATATATGTATTGAATATCGATACGATATATCGAATTAATTATCATCGATATATCGATATTTTAAAAAATATCGATATTATTTTTAAGAATTTAGAGCCATATTCATAAACAGTGTTTAAAGTTAGATGTTACTAATTGCTATAGCAACATATATTAAATATATTGGTTTAGTAGCTACTAAACCCCTACTAACTTTAAATACTGTTTATGAATATGGCCCTTAGTGTTTAAGCACGTTTTATTTATGTTATTGTTTTTAGTGTGAATAAACTGACGTCTTATTGTCGGAAAAGAATATTTCGAGGATAAAATAAACAGATACCTCACGGGTTTCGTGACAAGACGCTTACTTAATTCTAATTGCATATTTGTATTTATGTTTCCTCATTAAATTATTTAATATTTGGCCACCGAATTGTAATGCCAAAAGGTGATTAAAGGAGAACATTTCATGGATATATTGATTTATTCTATATGTCAATATATTCGATATTTTCGATATCTTTTTTCATATCGCACAGGCCTAATTAGGCCTCATAGGCTAAAGCTTATAGGGTTTAAAGGCCTCATTTAGTTCTTCAATAAACTTTTTAAAAAATATCTTAAGATACACCAAGACATACGAGTATTTAAGAATTTATTTTAATTTCGCTATTGTTAGGGGTCGGCAGTATGGCACATAGTACTGCAATATAGAAAGTTAAGCAAAGACCTGCTTAGTCAGAACTTGAATGGGTGACCACTCTGCGGCTCGATGTGTTCGGCCCCCATGACACTGTAAAGGTATTAGAGGGTAAAAGGAAAAGATAAAAGATATTTTCAATTTTAACTTAACGCTGTAAATCGAAAACAAATAACAATCGTAGTTATTACAATATTTGTAGTTTTTTAGTCATATGCTAACATCAGGATTTCCATTGTTTTGGAAAACCGGGAAAAGTCGGAGAATTAATTTCGTAATTTTTTATTTTGGTTAGGAAAAATCAGGGAATTTTATTAATTTATGTGAAGAGTCTTCTTCTTAATCGGTGACCCTTGGCTGTCGAGTTTACTTGTTACATAGTTTTCCTCCACGCTTGTCTGTTTATCGCTCTTGTTGAAACTTCAGTTCGATCCATTCCTTTGGTGTTGAAGGGTTTGTTTATTCCCATTTTTAACTGGTCTTCTCCTTGGCCTCTCCTTACGATTTGGTATTTCGTGCTAGTTTTGGAAGTCTGTTTTCTTGCATTCTTTCTAAGCACCCAAATCATCGTAGCTAATTACTTTCTGTTCCTTTGTTTACTGGTTTGCAGGGCGAGTTTTGTCGGATTCTCGGCGGGTGGCCTACTGTCGTTACAGTCATTGATAATAATTGGGAACCGAAACGTAGTGGTGGAGTAGGGAAGGTAGGCGGTTATTGAAGGCGTGGTGCTTACCACATCACCGAAGAGACTTAGGAGGCCACAGCCCTACATATTGTCGGCTATGCTCCCTTGCAGAGCGTTAGTGCTGATTACTTTATTTTTATATAAACTTTTAATAACCAGAAGAGCTCGTCTCCTACAGTCTTTTTTTTTAGTGCTGTACTTCTTTCCCTAATTCAAACGCCTTCCATATAATTTGCCGTGTTATAAAAATGTGATTCTGCTGGCACTTATTAGGACTTAATCCGCACTATGCTTCTTGCATTTGGTTTTCTACTTTCTTTCCAAGTCACTTTTCTAGAATTCTTTCGTATACCTTTGCCGTTGTACTTAGGAGGGATATCCATCTGTAGTGTGTGATTATTGCTACTCGCCACTCTGAAGGTAAGGACTTTGCCTCCATACTAAACTTAATAGGTGCAGCAGTATTATCTTCCCTTCTGCTCCCATCGTTCCTAACATCTCATTTGTGTTGTTGTCTGCTCCTGCTACCTTGCCCATCTTAACTTTCTCCAGTGCGCCTTGTAGTTCTGCCATTGTAATTTTGTCTTGTATGTCGTTTAGTTCCCTGTTTTCTGTTTATGTCGTCTCCTGCAGTGTTCATTTCCATCCCTTTTTGATTTCCTAACAGCTCTGTGAAATGATCTTTCCACCTTTTCATGACATCCCTCTCTTTGGTTATAAGTTTTCGGGTACGTCTTTTCAGATGCCCCAGAGAGATATATTTTCCACTTTTTAAGTTTCGTAAAGTATAGTTTTCGTTGTTCAGATGCTGGTATTCCAAATTCTTCACAGGCGTTTCCCTTTGCATCTCATACCAATTATTTCTGGTCGAATATTTTCTATAGTTCTCTTCTTTCCTGTCTTGCAGATATTTTTTCCATAGTTTTTTCTTGGCTGTGACAAGTCGGAAAATTTCATGATCACATAATATATTTTTAAATTTGCCGGTCTAACATTTTAGAATCCGGAATATGCCTATTACCAAACGATTAAAATTGAAATGTATGGGTAAAAGTATAATTGATATCCAGTAATTTTTTAAGTTATGTTTCCCTATGTTCAGCGGTATAGTGTACACCCTATATATTATTCTGTAATGGTATGTTTGTGTTTTCGCTATGTTTTATGGTTGTTCGAATCTGTTTACAGTTTGTTTTGAAAGTTACTACTATATTGCACATGTGTTAAGCACTTAGAATGTCGTTTACGATTTGAGCTTTTTATCACATTCAGATTGCCAAAGAAAAAAACAGAACGTACTAATCTCTTACTCGCGTTTTTTTTTTTTTTTCAGTGAACAGAAGTCTTTTTGTATTAATTTATTTTTCAAGAAGTGACATTTATAAAAAAGGTTGTACGTTTCGATGGTCAGGGATGTGAAAACATTTTGTTCATGGATGGCAGGGAAATGTCAGGAAAATAAGAAAATCTGTCTTCAGTGGGAACTCCCTATTCACTCTGTATAAAGTCAGCATTGAAAAATCAAGTTCTAGTCGACTTTCAAAAGTAACTTAAAACCTATGTAGACGCAGATCATAAAAGCAATTTGCACGTCATATTGCACCAGGCGAGAATATTAAATCGCCTAAAATAAATTAGCGTTAGAGAATTCTCACAAGTATTCGAACGTGACGACTGGCTTCAATAATCGGTAATTTTGTTAGCGTGCCAAAATGTGCTAAAATTATCAGCATATTTTGATACCGACCTTACGATGTGTTTCATGATCTTGGAAGGTCGTGCATCTATGTAGAACAGAATGAATTCGTGACGCAATACTGACGTCAAAGAAACCAGCTGGTCCAGAGTAGCCCATCGATCCTCTCTTCCTTTATTATTTCACCAACAGATGTTATAGATGGGCACGTCTCATTATTACAAAGACATTTTCGTCCCGTTTAGAATTTTTTTATGTAGTTGAAACAGGTTTCACCTTGAAAATAGTAACATTGTGCTTTGCGTTGTTTAGAATGATAAAGCAAGAATCCCGAAATAATACGAATACGAATTATTGTGGATGAACATATGTATTTTTTTAAAAGGAATAAGATTTATTAAATTTATTATTCTATAATTTTATATTTCTACTGAAGGTTACGAATCTACTTGTAAATTGAAATGCCAAGGCGAATTAAATCAACGCTTTCTTCGAATATCCTCCATTAACCAACTTGTAGTAATCATTCTTTTTTGTATTCAGTATTTATCGAAGACATGCAAATTTAAATTCAATTTCCTGGGCCGATATGGTGATTGCTGATAATAATTGATTAATTTATTTTAGTTATATTTACCATTTTTCGACTAAACAAATTAGCACATTTGAAAAGACTTTATTAAGTAATCATTTAAATGTATATTTGTTGATAATAGAAATTCTGTTGCTGATTCATTGAGTATGTCATTTGATTTCTTTCATAAGCATTCTTTAAAAGTAGAAAACGGCTTTGCGAAATTTAGGTAATTGTAAATAAACAAACCGATTGTTTATATGTAATAATTCATACGGCCTTGTGTTTAAGGTTCCGGAATAGTTTTAAAATGTGAATCAAAAAACTTTTATACGTTTTTAAAACTAATGAAAATGTTTACAACAGTCGAACTTAAATTGAGTAACAGTTGATGCTGTAAAATTAATAACATTTATTTTACTTTGCTTTGAAGGCTGATACTCTCTTTTGTCCGTTATATTATGCCGTTGCTAAGTGTTGTTTATAGTTTTAACAAAGAGCAATTCTTCTTGTAATGTTGTTAAATGCTAAGCAAATTACTCGTCCTTGTTTTTGTTTGTTAATACATATTACTATCTAATGCAGAATACGATGAAAAAGTCGCCCCTTGGAATAAATCAGCGGAGGCCAGATCTAGAGAGTATGGTGCGGATGAATCAGAATTTCGGTTGAGTTTTAGTAGGAATGCCCACTATGTATAACTCCTGTAAACTTAACTAAGCAACAAAAATTTTGACGAATGCAAAGAAACCGTATTTTTTAAAATGTTAGGGCTGCAGACTTGGACTATTTACTCGTAAAAGATTTGAGCTGGGCTTCCTCTTTGTTGTTAAAAATTTGTATGTTTAAACCAATTAATGCATTCAAGCTTGTATCATTTCTAGTATAGAAAACAATCATTAACAAAAGATATTTAGTATTCTTCACGAAGTAAAGGTAAATGTTCTGACAATTTATAAAGGAGTTAATGGACTTTTTCGTGAGAAAAATTTCAATTGGTATTTACTAATTATAAATTTGTTTAACCGTACGATAGTGAGTCATAACGACAATTGAGTAATCAGTGTAATAGCTTCTGAATTCCTAATTAAAATTGAATTGATTAGATTAGTGGGTGAGTTAACTCGACTTGTTATCATTAACCATCGGTTAATTGCGCAATAGATATACGCATTAAATCAATTTAGTTTTAACAACAAAATTAAATCTTTACGAGGCCCACGCGTGCATAGAAATAAACTTTAGTACCTACACAACAAAGAACAAAAGGAACCAAAACGGAATTTAAATCATTAAATGACGTGTGCGCGTTTTATAAAATTAATCACGTGAAAAACGAGGAAAATCGTGCAAATGTGTGTTGACAATGCTTTTAGTTTTAGGTAGATAGCAGGCAATTTAGAGTCGCATTGCAGGTTAGCGTAATTCGTTAAGTTTCAACTACACAGAGGCTCGTTTATCATCAGAAAATAACGAGGGCTAACAAAAGTTCAAGGTCGGAGCTTTTAGGAAAATTAAATTGCGAAGCATCCAGTTGGAACAAAGCCGCAAAAACGCGGTCATTTAACGTAATAAACGTTTCAAGATCTCGTTTATTTAAGGTTTACATTCGATTTTTTTAATTAGCGCTAAGTACTAAAGTCCAGTGAAATTTGTTTAAACGAATTTGATTAAAAACCCCTCTTGCAAAATTAAGCAGTTACGAAACAGAATAATTTGTTCCAATTGCATTTTATTGATTAAAATCTTGTTTAACATAGGAACTTTTCACGTAATGAATTGAGATTAAAAATGTCGATATCTGTTTGGGAATATGATTTAAGATGCATTTAGTTAAGGCATGAGATTTTATTAAAATGCACTTTGAAATATACGTTTTCCCCAGTTTGAACGAAAGAAATTAACTATTTATACAGCAAAGAAAACATGTCGAGCATGGAAGCTTGCAAGTCGAGCGGAGCATTTATTATAATCAATTCCCCTTGCACTTTTCGTATATTATCACTATATGCCTTTTTTGTATATGTATAAGCAGCGTCACTTCTATTTGCCAATCTTCCGGCACTAACCCTTCATGCCAAGCCTTATTATATATTTTTTGTCCCATGTTCTTTAGCATTTCTGCAGTTAGTTTGTCATGTTCAGAGGCCTTTCCATTTTTATGCGTTTTGATTGCATTTGTAAGTTGTTCGTACGTTATCGACTCTTTGCCTTTCATTTTCTTTCTGTGCTTCTTTCAGTAGGTCTTGAAAATGTTGTTTCCATCTTACCATTATTTTTTCCGTATGTTATTATTTCTCCTTCCTTATTCTTATTGACGGTCACATTGTGGCACGTTTTTGTCTTCCTGGTGTTTTCCGGCACTTTGTAAAATACCTTTTGATTGACTTTAATACTAATTTCCATTTTTCACCAAACTTTGTCCAGCTATTCTTCTTGCTTTCTCTTGCCATCTTTCTCACTTAACCTCCTTGGTTCTTGTAAGTCACATATCTAATTTCTGTTCTTTTTCGCAGGCATTCCTTCCATCTCTTCTTCTTTATTTTCAATTTGCTTTGCCGTTTCAGTAATTCCTCAATGTGTTTTTATTTCTAATGTCGATCATTTCTATTATGTTCTTGACTGATTCTTTGTATTTCAGTATAGTTTCCTCGTCTCTTAACTTATGTACCTTTATAGTTTCATATACAGTACTTCCATCGTTAGTTTTGTAGTGCTTTTTTGCATCTTCTTTTTTTGTAATTTTCGCTACTAACGTATAATAGCCAGTATATATTTCAGGGCCTCGCATAACTCTCACATCTTGTATTTCTTTTCTTCTATCATTTTCTATTAATACTTATTTATGCATCTCTTTGTGTTGATAAAATGTATTACTATTAAGTTATTTAGAAGACAATAATCGATTAACCTTTTACCATTATTATTTATGTTCTCTTCTCCATATTTGCGTATTACTCCAGTTCAATTTCAGTTCAATATGTTCGGCAACATAAATTGATCCCAAAATTTATCGTTGTTTTAGGTTGTGTCATCATCATTTAGTCCGTAAACTGCCAGTATTGTGGTTATTTGCCCTTCTATATTCATTTCTACGGCAAACGGCAAGTATTCTCTCCGAGTTTAATGTATGCCTTCCATTGTCTTATGCTCTTCTCTACTTCTTTGTTCATTAATAGCCTACCCTTGCTGCTACTCTTCTCCCCTGTGGAACTCCGCTATATATCCATGTATGAGTGATATAAACTACAATGAAAATTTTAATAGATTGCACCCTAAGGAACGCTTCTTGACCACTTCATATTATTGCCTCATCAACCATCTTTATGTTATATAACAATTTTGGACTTTTTTGTTTTCCGTTTCAAAAATATTAGAGGGAGAAAAATTGCCAAACAATTGAACGGTTTACAGTATGAGGATGGTATTTTTGTTTAAGACAAGAGGTACTTTGTAGGAAGAGTGAATTGTTGTTTTGAATTCAAGTTTAATGCGTTAAAAATTATTCTAATAACGAATAAGATTTTGTAGAAATTTAAATTTTGTAGGATTCACTCCGTTGGGGAAATTGTAATACTTTAATGCATCGAATTTTTGACGAATTATGCAGACTAGATTTCACAGTTTCCCGTTGGGGAAATTGTAATACTTTAATGCATCGAATTTTTGACGAATTATGCAGACTAGATTTCACAGTTTCCAATTAAGTGGACGAATATCATATCTTCAGTGATTTGCTTCTGTTGCCCAATTGGCAGAGCATTGGCGCGTAAAGCTGAAGGTCAGCGGTTCAAATCCCTGCGGAGGTCATATGTTTGTATAGAATTTTCTTCGTTCCTTAAAAAAGTACTATCGGGAGCAGTTGAAAGTAAACGGCGTTAACCATGGTACTCCGTTTTTTTTGCCAGTATTCTAGTTGTGTAAATGAGATTTTTAAATGTAGGTATGATGGCCGTATTCTCACGTCTTCCCATTTTCTTTTAAGTTTATATACAGCATTTGATTACTAGCTTTTAGTAGTAAATATCTTGGAAACGGTTAACTATAGCAACATTTAAGCAGTATATCTTTTGTGTATAAGAAAAATGAGGCAATTATTTTTTACAATTAAATCTGTCTTCTTCTTCTTCTTCTCCCAACTCCTTCAGCCCCTTTAGGCGTCGAAGGTATTAGTTCATTCACCATTCACCCACTTCTTCCAATTCTTCCGGTTCCTTGCCATCTGCTTCAATTATTGTAATGTTTTTCCTTTTTAAATCTGCCATAACTTCAAATATTAAAAAAATTTAACCTTTTTATGACTTTAGGTGTAACAAAAGTAACTTTAATACTATTACCTATACTTTGTTTATTTTTATATACTACATATTTGTTTTTGTCGCGTTTGCATTTGTAAGTACTGCAGCGCCACACAACAATCAAGTTAGTTATTCTTTGCTGTCCAATCTGGTAAGGTGTGCATATCGTACGTAACTCCACGAGTAACTATTAAACCACGTGTTAACTGATTCAATCAGTATTCAGATTTAAGTGTTAATTAAAGTTTTCAAAATCTTTCTACTATTTTTATTAAACCGTTCTCTGGCCGAACTGTTTCTAGTTACTATTGAAATCGATCAGGAAAAAACAAAAGGCAGAAACGAAGACTGACCTCTACTAATAGCGACCTTTCTGCAACAATAACGTTTTGTTAAAAACTAAATTACAACCAAGGTCAGATTATTGTTCTCCATATCAAAAAAAGTTTCTTTTTTACTATTTTATTTTATTTATAAATCTGTTACATTCGAAACAATAAATAAATGTTGTTAATAATAATGAAGAAGACATGTAGATGTAGGAAAATACCCAGTGGTGTTTCCCTTTCTGTTACAATTGTATTTAATAATTACATACGATAAGGGACCCTAAATCAACTTAAAATCTAGGAGATAAATCATGTAAGTCTACCTCCGATGAGTGGTTGAGCCAAGATATTTAGAGCAAGCCTGTTTGGATGAGAACCAAGTTTAGTAGCATAATTAACACAATTCCTTTTTATTTCTTCTTTCACCGTTGCCATCTTCAGGTCACGTGTGATAATGTTGTTGGGGAGGAAGAAGGAACATTGACTATCGTTCTGATTCCTTTCCAATATTTCGATATTTGAATTGGAAGCTCATCCCCATAATATGACTCCATACGTCTATACTGGTTTACGCATTGCTTTGTTTACCAAGAATGGAGTCTGAGGCCTAATTACCTTGTTTTGCTGAAAATGTTCTACGTCAACTTTAGGTCCAAATGCATTCGAGGTATTTGGCTTCGCCCCGCTGCGGGATCTGTTGGTTGTTGAAACTAACTGGGGGGCAGTTGCTTTTTCAATTTGCAAAGGTACATAAGCAGATTTCAATTCATTTGATTTGCTTCGCCACTTCTTAAATCAGACTTGGATATTATTAAGATTCATTTGAAGTTGTTGTAATGCAATATGTGGATTTTCGTGGGAAAAAGCATGACTGCTTCATTAGCAAAGTAGCAGTAGTTGCTTTACCAATTGTGGGTTGGTCAGCAGTGTAAAAAAGATACAAAAGGGGACCCAGAATGCTGTCCTGAGGAACACCAGAGTTGATAGGATGGATGTTTGTTTATTATGGAAGTTAATAAAGAAGTGGCGTTTTCTGGTTTTGTACGGCAGTCTAGTCTGCCAGACTTTGTCAAAAGCTTAGCTTACGTCTGTGAATACTGCTGAATACTATTTCTTATCCTATAGATCTTGCATAATTCTATTGCATACACGATGAATCTGTTCGATAGTTCAATGCTCCTATCTAAATCCAAATTGATGGTTAGGTATAATTTATCTTGATTCCAGGATTGGGTCTAATTTGACCTTGAGAATATTGGAAGAAAACTAACTGAACTAGACTATTTTCCACCTGCACAGGAAAGTAGTCGGTTCTTAAAATAGCATTATAGATGTATGTAGGTTATTAACTTTGATGCGTTATTTGGTAATTCTAAGATTATCTTAGAGGTAATAAGGCCAAAACCTGGAATTTTTGTTTGGGCCACTTGAACAAATTCTAGGAATTGGCTGATTTCAGTATCATTCAGTATGGATAAAAAACATCTTCTAAATAATTTGCGGAGGTCTCCGCCTTTGTTGTTTTTAATCCAGTGTCTGTCTCGTGCTCTTATTGGAGAGTCTACGCTTACTTGCCAGTTTTTCCTTAATTAGTGTGGGTAGCTAATTCGTCTATTTTCACTTATTTCTGTATCGGTTTTGAGTGAAATATGAAGATCCAGTTTGTTCTCAAGCAACTCGCGAAAATTATCCCAGCAAGTATATTTGTTACTCTGAAAAGCATAATAATATCAGTGCTTATTAGGCCATGTGAATAGTCAGACGAAAAGTCAAAGCATGATACATAATTTTGAAGATCAGTGGGTATTCCTTTGCTCACACAAAAGTCAACTAGGTTTAAAAAGGTAAATTTTGCCTTTGCCTTAACTTTTGAACCAACACGAACTACTGTTGGTCTGTGTCCTATTATTTAAAGACCACCCTGTATGCATTTGGTGGAAGTGTAATATCAATCGAAATTAATTTAAAGTGTGCGAATAAAAGCCTTTTAGTACGCACTAGAAACTTTGAAATACACAAAAAACAAACGG
This sequence comes from Melanotus villosus, assembly GCA_963082815.1. NCBI lineage: Eukaryota > Metazoa > Arthropoda > Insecta > Coleoptera > Elateridae > Melanotus > Melanotus villosus. The sequence continues at coordinate 9,006,140 of OY720423.1, read as the reverse complement.
CTTTTTATATACGTAATCGCTGTGCAATCAGCAACGCGTGATAAAAGTCGAATCTTTTTAGCAACAGTGCCGACCTATTTCAGCCCACGGGAGCGTTTAATTAATTCGCGGATGTTGCGGAAGGCTTTACACTATGATAATGACACTTTTGTTCATATACTTCGCTTTAATAACGTCACTCCGACCTGGAAAGCGACGGTATACACGATACCGTTTGATATTGTACGTACAATAAGATTCCTTGTTATTAAACGAAATTCCCTCGGAACAGAAATTCCGAGGCTGATCAAACCCCCTACGGTGATGCGTATTTAAATTAAAATTTACGTTACACGCATGTTTCTCCGAATTGTAAAAGCTCTCAAATTTCAAAAGATGGCGATCCCTAGGGCACTACTTTAACATTTCGATCGTTTGATGTTTTGGACTATTTAATCTAAAGCAAGGTACTTTCGAATTTACGTAAGTTATTGATTAAATGCTCGGTTAAGACCTAATCATAAAAAAAGTATAACCAGAGGTCAGTGGTTCAAATGCCTGATGCCTGCGGAGGTGATGCTTTTTTATATACCAAATTTATTCAAATTTATCAAAATCATTATTATTTTATTCCTTTATTATCAGACTCTTGCTGGTACTTTCTCGTGTAGACGGACAAAAGCCATCGGCTGAGAAAAGCTCTGATAATATTGGGTGTATGGAGGATGATTGCATTTTATATTATTATTATTATTAGTATTAGTATCGTCTCCTTTGTGTATGCTTGCTTAACACAACAAAACTTTTTATTTCCAGGTAAGCTGACTTCTCAAAAATTGGTTGCATCCCAACCTCTTAGTATAACCACCTGGTAAGAACTTATCTATTATCGTTATTACACCATTCTCACTTAAGGCTTAAATATCAAACCATTTATAATTCGCAGCAAGCTAGCTAGTATTATTATGCACACAGAAGGTTGGCCTTTATTAATAGTGAACATTCTCTCGGTAAATTTACACACGAACCTTATTACCTAAATAAGAAACGAAACGGTTTTTAATTAATTTTGCAAAACGTGTGCGTTTATAAAATTTGGAATAAATTCGGTAAATTCGTGATCATCGATCGAACAGGCTAATTTTGTTTCCAAAAAACTGTACTTTAATAAAGCATGCGCCTATTTATTCACATTAAAATAAAATTTTTCAAGTTCTGAAAATCTTGAATTTTTTTCGATATTTTATTTTGAAGGTCAGTGGTTCAAATCCCTGCAGAGGTGATATTTTGCTATACTATATAGAATTTACATAATTCGTTCAGAATATAACATTTGAAATAAAATAAAACGTCTTTTTATTAGCTTATCACTTGCAAGAAGTATCCATTGATTTTGAAAACCGTTAATAATAATAAACAAATGTATAGGTTTATCCCATATCTCCTGAGAAATTTAGGCAAAAATAAGCTACGTACAAATTCGGAGCAGTCCTTGATGGAGTTTACTCAGAAATAAATTTACCGGAAAAAGGTCAGTTGCATGGACTGGAAAACCATCTTAATAAATGTTCCTCTATAAGGAGAATATCAAGTTATCTACGTGAATTTATACAGCATCTACTTTTTACGGGGGAAAGTAATGTTATATTAAAAAACCCAGTTTTGGGTTGTGATCAGAATATGCTCCATAAAAACATTGTAGTTTATTTATTATTACACCTGAATGTTTTGATGGCAAATTTTGTATTATTCTAAATATTTTTTTTACATGATGGGAAAGTTGCTTAAGTCTCTAATGAAATTGTCCCAAGTTTATATAAATTTAGCTGTAATTGGCGAAATATTCAGATTTGAAAAATATAAAAGAGGTTGCATTGTTTATAATTGTAAAAATAATGTTTTTGCACTTTCGGGCGTAAAATTCCGCTTTATATGCTTCAAAATAGGGTGCAAAATGCGCACTTTACGCCCTGAAAATTTTTAGAATAGCAATGCTTGTTTACACTCGTTACTAATTACGGTGCATTTTTAAACAATTTAAATGTCAGCCTTACCATGCTTTACTTGCCAATGTCATTTATTTTGAAAATTTTAAGTAATTAAAAGGAAAGAAGAAATGTTTCTTCGTTCAAAATTTTTTACATCCACTTCAGTATCTTAATAAGAAGCTCGTTGGCGCAGTGGTAAGAGCGCGCTGGGTTCCTAGTTAGGAGTCGTGGGTTTGAATCTTACGCAGTGGTAAGGATTTTTATAAACATTTCACCACTGTTGGAGGTCGGTACTTGAGCGAGTGAAGTCATTTAATTGTTTAGTTACAATTAATGATTCTGTCTGCGGAGTGGTCGACTTCAGATGGTAACAAGACACGTACTACACTATACACTTAATATACATTCACAAACTCTGCAGAAGGCAACAGGAAACCAATGCAGAGAACACATTTCCGTAGAATGTATGCATGTCCTTCCCGCTCCTAGCGGAGCATAGGGCGCCTTAAAGACGTGTCACTAGCAAGTTCATATGCGTGATTAGTTTGCTAGACTAATGCACCCTTATTATTAATTATTATAGAGTTGAGGGCTTTGACCTATTACTTCCTTTCCGTCACTTCAACCCCTGATGGTTTTTTTGTAACTTGTGAGCCCTAACATCGTTTAGAGAAGTTGTAGTCTATTTATAAACCTTAAGATATTGTGGCGAAGTGGGAGGTTGGTTTATTGTTAGAGATTAAGATAAATAAGTTACTTTAACTATCTAGGTAGAGTCTTTGAAGTCCCAATTCAAAGTGAATACAAAGTTATTCTAAGTTCTGAATTAAAGTCAAGTCATATAAATTATTACAAATTCAGCTTCAAAGTAAAGTTAAACAAATTAATCTAAGTTTCAATTCAAAGTAAACTAACATAAATTATTCTTCTAAGCCCTGATTACATTTAAAATGACTAAGTCCATAAAATGAATTTAAATAATTTACACAAATTTAAAGTTAAGTTAAAATATAAAACAATCTTACATTGGAACGTCATCTTAAAGGGTGTCGATTTACCGTAGGGTCCGTAGGTACTGCTTGCTTGATAGCTGGGTATAAACGCAGTATATATACGGAGAATTGATCCCCTTCCTCCAATATTTATATTGTAAAACTGCATTAAATCACGTACTACGTATCAGGTTTCACCGTTCATTGCACTTCCATATACTTGCATTAAAAGATGCAACCCTGAGACGACGCGTGCGACTTATCAGTTAATGGCCAGATCGAATGACGTCATATCAACACGTGCACTAGTGAATTGAGTAACTTGAATGCACTTCAAACTTTGCTTAATATTTTTACATTCGTCTTTGTTACAATATCTCGGGGTTTTAACTCCCGTATTTCAGTAGGTGTCATGCTTGCTTTCCCGAAAATATTTTGTCTGCGGCGACAGGCATTCACATAGAACCTCTTCCTTCTATCTTTGAACCATCCGTGTACCATTGGAGAGATCCTCTCTTAAATGAGGGCCCTTCTTAGGACCACATTTCCCGGTTTAATATGTTCACTCTATAGGGTTGGTCGAAATTGTATTTTATCGGCATAAAATCCGTTTTTTTTTCTTCTCTAACTGTAACTGATTAGTAAAAAGGCCGATTCTCACTATTCGTGCAAGGCGCGGGCTCGGCAAGCGCTCGGCGTGGGCAAGGATTTTATGGAGTTTAACTTGTTTAGTTTTTGGCCACCATACAAGCGAGGCATAGGTGATCATGGGTCTTATTATGGCCACATACTCGTATAACCAGTAGATCAGTTGTGGTTTTAGACCCTAATTTCTTCCCAGCAGTCTACGGCGTGCTTGGGTTACTACCACTGCTTTCTTCTGCAGTTTCGTAATATGTGAGTTCAACGTTAAGTTCTGGTCTAGTGTTACTCCTAAATATTTGACTTTACTACTGAAGTCAATGATCGTCCCTTCCAGCATGGGAGCTTTTAGGTTTAGCTTCCTGCTTCTAGTGAAGGAGATAATTACCATTTTCTTTGGGTTTATGCTTAGGCTTTGATTTCGGCACCATGCATGGGTGGTGCTAAGAGCCATCTGCATACGTTGTGATACAACTGCGTCAAATTTTACCACGGACCGATATGACAAGGGCGTCAGCGTACCCTTGTATTTCCAAACCGTGTTTTTTGTTAGCTCGTTTAGGAGATCATCGACTACCATAGACAATACCCCTCCCCCCTGGAGATAACCCCTAACAGCTGTTATTGTAATCGATTCTCCTCTCAACTTTGATGTAATATTTCGACTTTTTGACATGGCTTAAATCCACTTAATAGTCGAAGGGTCAAATCCTTGTCTCATAGCAGTTCTTTCTATGGATTCGAAGGTGCTGTTACCAAACCTCGCCCTCAATACCTTCAATACCTACGAATGCACAGAGAACTATTTCTTTTGCCATGTACGTCTGTTCAAATTCTTTTGCGACACCATGTAGAGTGTATTCGGAGGAGAGCGTCGTTAATTTGGGGCCCAACAACGAATGGTCGCCAGGACTCGATACCGACCTCCAGACTACAGCAAAATCCTGCCCACCGGGAGATTCGAACCGGAGACTAACGTAACGCTAGCCTGGCGCTCTTACCACTGCGCTACCCTGGCGTCTTAAGGGGGATATAATAAAGTTCATGACGCCAAGTCGTTTTAAAATGTGGTTTTGATCCCCCTCCCCAACGTCCTGAAAAGGCTATGGCACTAAGAAGGCATAACATGCGCTTTACGTTGCGGACCAAAAACAGCTTCTTTAAAACCTTCATACATAAATAACTATTAATATGTATGTGTGAAGATTCTGCATTTAAAAAATGTTTTCTGTTTTTCTGTTTCTGAAAATGTAAGCAAAATGTAAGCGTTGCCTTGGAGGATCAGTCACATTTTATCACTAGTTAGAAAAGGAACCACTTTTCGCAATTGAAATTACATGTCAAAATGTTGATTTTTTGTAACTGTATTGGGAAAAACTATTAAACAATTAATTAAAAAATAAATGAGAAATTTGTCCCATGTAAATCAATGTTTTTGATTGAAAAAGGTAAACAAAATTTACATACCGTACTGGCCAAATGGAATCCATCGTTTGGTAAACAAATTCAAATTAGTGAAATAACACTTAATTGAAAATATAATTAAATCAAGTTGGGCTGATGTGAAATTTAAATACCGAATAATGCAAATGAATTTGATTTCAGTGGCTTGTGCCTGAATTGAATAATTAGCTGGCTTGGAACGATCTTCCCATTTATGAGACCTTATTTTGCTTCGTATTCATAATGTAAGGAAATGCACCAGTGGCGGCTCGTGGCTGGAAATCTTGGGGGTGCTGTAGCTTTCGAAATATACATACCAGTAACGATCCTTGATATTTTTAATGTGCTTTTTAAGCAAAACAAAACAAATCGAAATTGTACTCAATTCATAAAAAAATTAGCTTACAGGAAAATGAAATAAAAAGAATTTTTATTTAAATATAAAATCCATTCTCAGCCACACCCATTCCAATACAGTATCTTAGTCAAAAAGTAAGCAAGGAAAACAAAATAGAGCATTTCTAATTTCGCAACTAGGCAACCATTTTATTTTTTCATGCCAGTCCTTGTTAAAAGATCTAGTAAAATATTTTTTGCACTCCCCGGCGGAAAGTTATTTCTTTACGCCCGCGAAGAAGGGCGTAAAGTTAATTATTGTAGACCGCGGGCGCACTTTACGCCCGCAACCCGCAACAAATTAATAAAAAAGTAGATTACCTTAGTTACAAAACAATTTTTATATACCTAACTTGTAAAATCACTCTTGCCGCGAATGCGTCAATTTGACATTTTTAAAAATGCCATTAGAAAATTTTTATTAGAAATTAGAAATCAAAAAATTTAAATAAAATCTTCGTCCGTCCAAAAATATTGTATGTTATGTACCGTGGGCTAAAATCGATACCCTTACACCCTTGATACATAAATAACTATTTTGTTTTTACTAACTGCTTCAATTTTTTCACGTAATGACAATTGGTAAAATGTAATTTTTTAAATATATTCAACAGTAACATATCCATCATAACATATTTAAAATAATATTTATTATTTAATTGTATTTTTCTGTAACAAATATTTAAATGTTAGAAAAAAAAACAGAATATTATCCTACGTACCTATATGAAAGATTAATTCGCTCTGAATAAAAACATACAAATTAAATCACAAATAAGCTGACGCTGCGTAGACAGCAGATTTCGGGCCGGTTATTTTGCTTACAAATTCCTGGCGAACAATGATGACGCTGTACCGGCTGTACAGAAAGCAGCGTTCGCGCTGCTATTACCGTGTGTTATTAAGAACTAACAAGCCTGCGCGAAACTTGCAGAGAAATGTATGTTTTTTTGACACTACTACGTTTTGCAGTGTCTCGGAACTCCGCGGGACTTTCACCGACGCGACGTACGTTTTCGACAATATTACATTTCGCAGCGTGTCTGAATGGAATCTACAGCTTCGGTTAAAATAATTCCTTTTAAAAGCGGTTTAATTAATTAAATTTATGTAATAATTATGCAAAATATTGAATGATTGTTATATTATTGATATTTTCAAGTACAAATTTAATAGGTAATTAATTTTCGTATTTTGTTCTGGGGGTGCTGCAGTGTCGCAGCGCTTATGGACCAGCCGCCACTGAAATGCACGCGAAGTTTTTAATTTGCTGGAGTGCAATACTTGTCGAGAAAACTGACTTACGATATGCTTGCACCGTCTGCAAAGTGCAGCTCTTTTTTTAACAAAGTGGGTGTTGCGTGTTTCAGAGGTAAAGTTGTTCCGTAAACTATTTTTACCTTGTAAAGGCAATAATAGAACAAAGAGAATTACTTAAAAAAAAATACAGTAAACATTCAAGTTAATGGGTTCGTGGGTTGGGTTCTGACCCAATTTTAAGGTTTTGAGTAGGTGTAATCCGTTCTTACTATAAACGTGTTATTATTGACAATTTCACCTTGGTTCTTGATATATTTTCAAGAACTTCTTGATGTATTCCTTGAAAATGGTAAAAAACGTTTTTGGTTCTATGAAATATTAGTTATGTAAATTGTAATTGCTGTGCTGCTCTCATTTCTTCTTCTACTACTTCAATCTAATTTGATTGGTTGGCAACCCTCCATCTTATGTTATTGCAAGCCATTTCTTTTTATTTCTGAGTACTTTGTGACTCCCACACTACTCGTTTAAGCTAAAGTAAATAGAAAATGTTAAGTTGGATGCGTTTTTAAGGGTCAGTTTTGTTTAGAAAATTATTTTTATTGGCAGAAACCATTTTAGAATTTTGCTCATTTAACTCTGAAACATTAAATATTCCGACGAATTCCGTATACACATAACATGTGTAAAGATTGGATTTCAGTAATTAATATTGAGAATCAGATGTTGATATCATTAAACAAGTATCGGAATATTACAAATTTCATCTTAGTCGTAAAAGACTTTACCGATTTTTATTTTATTTTATAATGATTAACTTTGTGAAAATTTACGTTTTGCACAGAAGGCGTGCACTTTTAAGATACATTCGGATTACCAGTTTGTGAAAGGAAAGGGTAAATTGATAATCCATAGGGGATAAATTTGAGAAACAGTTTGTGCTTTAACGATGCTGTAATTTCGGATCTAATTTTAGAAATTAATGCTACATTACATTTGCTGTTTAGACTATTCGAATATAATTGGGGTTTTACACTTGGGAAACTTTGACCTGTTAATTAAAACTGTCCCAGTTGTAATGCGAGGGCACTTTATAGGATTTTAGTGTACCTAGTTGAATGAATTATGTAATAATTGGTTTTAGGAATAAATAATTTGCAATTTTTAATGAATTAATTATTGTTCAAAAATCGTATTGGCATTTTTTAAATTAATATAAGTAAGCAAACTTTTGAATGCTGGCTTCGATGGTTGGTGCAGAAGAGTTACTTGGTAAACCAAAGATCACGACCGAGGCTAGGTGACATTTAAATACGAAAAAAATCTGTGCCAATACGATGCTTGACTTGATAAATATCCGTTTCAAAGGTGGAAATCCCTTGGGTTCTGCAAAATGTATGAAAATGGCGTCAATACCTTGCCAACTTCTTCTTCTAGTGCCTCTTCTGCCGAAGATTGGCGATCATCAATGCTATTTGAATTTTGGATGTGGCCGCCTAAACAAATGTATGTTGGTGTCATACTACTCCCGAAGGTTTTTAAGCCATGAGGTCTTTCTGCGACCAGATCGCCTTTTACCCTCTATTTTGCCTTGCATTATTAGCTGTAGTAATCGATATTTTGAGTTTCTCATAACATGGGCGAAGTATTCCATTTCTTAACTGTGTAGAGTGTAGAGAATTTCAATTTCTTTCCCTAGTTTATTTAAAACCCCTGGGTGTTTCTAATTTTGTCGGTCCACGATATTCGCAAGATCTTCCTATGCACCCACATCTCAAAGGCTTCCAGTTTATTACAAAATTTCTTTGTGATTGTCCAACCCTCTAGGCCGTATAAAATAGTGAGAATGTAGCATTTCGCCATACAAATCCAAAGATTCAGATTTAAGTTACGATTCCTCAGTACTTGTCTGATCTTCATGAATGCATTTCGCGACAGCTGTATTTTGAACATAATTTCTTGTGTTATATTCCACGACTCGTTTAGCCAACATAAATCTAAATCTAAATATTTGTAATGGCTAACTTTTTCAAGTTCCTTGTTGTCAATGTAAATTCTAATGTCGTTGTGGCGGTCTTGCTTAGAAATGATCATAATTGTAATCTTGCGTAAGTTCATATTAAACCCTTTTGCCCTGGTCGCGTTTGCAGGCATTCTGGGGTGTCCGCTATTAGCGCATTATCATCTGCGTAGAGTAGACTCAAAACGAGAAGAGCACTCACGTGACTATGCGCCGTAGACCTGAAAGCGTTCGAGCGAGTCCAAATTGTTACCGAAGGAGAGACTTTGTTGTTTTTCATTGGCGTTCGTGGTGTTTGTTTCGTTCGTTTCGTATTTCGCCCCTCCACCCTAAGTTAAAAATCTTGTGTTACGCCACTGGAGTTTTCCCGCCGCGCAGATCGTTATTGACGTTTTGATTCTACTCTAACGAATATTATTTATTTCTCCGTTTACTGTGTTTCCTTCATCAATCATCACATTCATTCCAGACTTCTGTAAGAATTTATTCAGCATATAAATTAAAAAGTATCTGAGAGAAAACGCATCTTTGTCTTACACCCCTTTTGATCAATATATTATCAGTTGTTTCACCTTCTACCTTTATGTTAGCTATTTAGTTCCAGTATAGGTTTGCTATTTTCATTATATCTTTATCATCGAACATTCTAACCCAACCTTTTGTAGTAATGGAATTAACTTGTCATGTCTAACTCGGTGAAAGGCTTGCTTATAATCGACAAACCCTATGTACACGTGTTTATTTACCGAAACCAGACTGGGACTCCCCCAATATCTCTCACACTTTCTATAAATGCGATTATGAATTACTTCTAGGAAAAGTTGTAACAAATTGCTCATTAGACTTATCATTCTACATTCCTTATTAATTAGCAATGCTTTTTTTTTTTTGAAGAGTTATAAAAGTTAATTTCAGTCAGTCTTTTGGCATATAGTCTGAGTTGTAAATCTTGTTAAATATTCAGTTATTATCATCAGATTTTCTTCTATTAATTTTAAAACCTCTGAATGAATGCCAACTGGTCCGGGTGTTTCTTCTGACTTGGCTTGTTCTACCACTTTCTTAACGTCATCTTTAAGGCGACAGACTCATTAACCACCAACCGCTGTCAACCAAAATTTCAGCATATGCAATCACATGCTGTTAGTCTCACTGAACCACCGACATCCACCCATCATCAACAGATGGTGGTCACCGGTTTAAAATTTTCAACTTGTTTGAATTTTGGTGGACGGTGGACGTTGGTTGTTGACACTACGCGTGCGCCAAGGCGTATAGCGTCAGCTGATTTACGACCGCGAAAGGCGGGAAATTTAAATATAAGTTAAACTAGGGCAGGTTATTCCATTTGTGGGTATTCTGACCTAAAGTAAACATAATCGAAAATCTGCGGCATGCGCTTAGCACGCGATTAACATAAACATAACCAACACAAGGACACGTGATACTATAATTACAGCCTTCAAGACCAAAGTTACTACCAATATATCAATTTCAAGTCAAAAAATCACTAACCGGGCGGTCAGCGGTGGTGCAGTGAGACTGCAGCATGTAATTTCAGTTGGTGGTGGTGGGTGATGATTAGGGCTGGGCGATATTAAAAAAGTTATCGAAAATATCGATATCAAAAAAATAGCGATAAAACCGATATATCGATAAGTATCGATATGTATCGATATGTATCGATGTATCGATATATCGATAAGTATCGATATATTGATAAGTATCGATATTTTATCATTATCGTTATTCGATATATCGATAAGTATCGATATTTTATCATTATCGTTATTCGATATATCGATAATTATCGATATTTTATCATTATCGTTATTCGATATATCGATAAGTATCGATATATATCGATATATATCGATATATCGATATTTTTTCCCGGCACTACTCGCAACTAGGGCTGGGCGATATCAAAAAATTGCGATAAAACCGATATATCGATAAATATCGATAAGTATCGATATATATCGATATGTATCGATATGTATCGACATGTATCGATATATCGATATGTTATCATTCCGATATCGTTATTCGATATATCGATAAGTATCGATATATATCGATATATCGATATTTTTTCCCGGCACTAGTGATGATGCCTCAGTGGAACTGCCGCCTAAGAATACTAGGCCCTGTATTTCTTTTTAATTCCAGCTCTTTTAAAGCAAGCCTTTCATCATCGAACAGTTCTTTGATGTATTTTTTCCAAAGCTTTAGTTTGTCTTCTAGTTCTTACAGGATCTTATTACCATCTTTAAGTATATTCTTACAGTTCTTCTTTGTATGCAATCCTGTAATTTCCTTGATTTTTTTACGTACATTGTACGTAACTGGCTTCAAATCTTTCTATTTCCTCACATTTTCTCATCCAGTTTTCCTTGCCCCGTTTTACTAACTTTTGTATCTTGCCAACGGATCAACAAATACGGTACGCATGCGCACAATCGCGACTGCAGCGCCTCAGTGGCAAAATTTGAACTTACTTTCTGGATATCCCTCGTAAAAGTGTAAAGCTACCAGTCTACCACTGCTGGTTTGAATACATTGGCCAACTCGCATCTTATAATATGGGCTTAGTGAAAATAATAAAATTAATCATATTGGATGGTAACTAGTTTTTTATTTTTACGTAAAGAATCTTGTCGGGATGCTTTCTATATCAATGATTATGTTTTGAATATAGGTATAAAGTACACGTAAGTAGTTTTAAAGAATTCATAACATTAAAAGATGCTGCAATTATGATTCAATTATTCGGCCCCAAACAGGACCGGCCGCTGGAAATTTCCTGTCTTGGCCGTCCCATCCGTCCCCAGGTTAAAGGTTAAAGCAATATATTGTTTGGAGTTTTACAATAAATTTACTTCCTAAAGAGAAAAAGAATCGGCTCATCCATGTGCATGACATTTTAAAAAGTAGCGTTAATTAAGCAAACAACTTGTAGGTAATTTAAGTACTAATTAAAATAATTTTTCTAAAATTAACAAGAAGAAAAAAGCTAGAAGGGTGCGTTTTAAAAAAAGTCCAAGGCTATCACCAAAAAACCTTAACATAGTCACGCAGTATTTAAAGCAGCATGCGGCGTTTTATTTTTAAACTCTTGCACGCGTCGTTTCGCAATTCATTTATGGATTGTCTTGGGAAACGTTACTTTACTACTACCTTTTAATAGTGTTGTATTAATTGCCATCGTGAAAACTAGTTTTTCGCGGCGTTTGAAAAGTTCAAGAGTATGAACTTTATGGTTGAGCGTCATCGTTTTGTATTATGAATCATACCTGAGCATGGAAAGGTGTGTGCTCTCTCCTCGGTGCCGCATTAACTACAATGTGTTTGCGGTCTATTTGTCGTCGTTCCGTCCGCTCCGTAAATCGAATTCGTGTGAACTAAATATAGGCGATTAACTACCGATTGATAGAACAGTGTCTCTCCTTCCAACTCGTTTTTAATTGGGCTTCAGTGTTATGTTGTGAAATTTGTGTAATCAAAATCAGTCAGCCAGTAGTTGAGGTGTTCGCGGTGTGGTGTGCTAACGTAAATTCGACCGTAATTTCGTACGAAAACTGTGACAATTTGGATTTTTTATGTGCTTTACTTCGCTTTTCGATGGATTTAGATATAAAATCAAATGTAAGTTGTTAATACTGTTTTATTTATTCGCATCTGACTTTTCGTTTACGTATTTTTAATTCTCCGACGTACACCTACGATTTTATTGTATTCGTTTCCTGTCCAGTTGCGCTCCAAAACATTTACCAAATATTCCGTTTTCACCTAATACCGTAATACCTTATCATTGCTTTAGTATTTAGTGTTTGTGAATCATGCGGTATGCAAGGAAAAGGCCCTGTTGAGAAACTGTTAGTTAGGGAATCCATCAGGAATTCAATAAGTCGGTATTTCCATGTTCTGGGCGATTTAAACGTCTTTGTTTGAACACATTTCCGGTTTAAACTTTAAAAATTGACTGAACCGATCATATTATTAAAACACCCAGTATTTGAGCTTCGTCTTAGTAAATCCGTTTTCAAGGGATGACATGACATTTTAAATTGAACACCCTTTACATTGCGACGCTGGTTTATGTAGAATTAAATTTTCTTGTCACTGATGATGATGAGCATCGCCTGGGCCAAGATTAATATTTAATTTTGGTTCAGTTGACTACAATTCTACGAAAATTTCAAGTATTCCAAACAGTTTTGTAAAAATAAATCTGCAGAAGAAGTAAAAGTCTGTGGACAACAAAAATTTCCCTTGTTTTCCCAAATTTCAAATCGTCTGCTATTTTTAAATATAAAAATTGTTTCTCATTGTTAGTGGATAATTTTTTCATTTCGGATGTTTATTAAATACCTAATTAATTTCTGTAAGATTGCTGCCATGGCCAACTTGAAATTGTAGGTTTTTAGACGAAACTACAGCAAATGTTAATCTTGACCTAGGCAATGCTTATATCACTGACAAGGGAATTTAATTTTACATGACTCAACGTCAAAACACAAACACACAAGGTGTTCTATTTAAAACGGTAGAATTTTATGTTATAAAATAACCAACTGTACGAAACGTTTTTCGCTAATAGAAATTAAAAGTGCAATTGTTAAAAGCAATAGAAATAAGCCAATAAATATTATTTCAAACTTTAAGATTCTAAACAATTCTCCAAAAATATTCGATTAATGCATTATAAATGTTAGAAGCGGTTGATAGAAATGACTATGAAATAAAAAGAAATACAGCAAACGCGGTATATAAGAGGAATAAGAAGGACTGGATAAATACGATATTAGAGGATATAGAACAAAACGGGCGCAATTCTAAAATACAGCAATTTTACAGAAATATAAAACTCCAATATACTAAAACAGGGGGAATAAAAGACAAAAATGGTGTAACAGAATATGCTCCCCAAAAAATAGGAAACAAATGGATGAAATATTATAGAGGAATGTTAGCTACAGTGGAAGGTAAGGTAACATGAGAGGAAGATGAGCAGAAGAAAGTACTAGAGAAGAGGATATTCAGGAAGAAATAGGAAAACTCAAAAATGGGAAAACTCCAGAAGACGATAGAATAGAGGCAGAACTGTTGAAACATGGAGGGCAGCAACTACACGCATAAATACACTTTCTAATCAAACAAATATGGGCGAAAAATAGGATGCCCGAAGACTAGTATATTGGTATAATGACGTCCATATACATATAAAAAGGAGAACTGCAGGAACTACAGACCAATAACCCTACTAAATTTTGCCTATAAAGTCCTGGCAAATTTGGTAAATAAAAGATTATAAATGGCTTCCGACCGGGTAGATCTATAAACGCAATACAGACATTGGAGCAAATATTCGAAAAAACATGGGAGCACAATACAGAAATACACGTAATTTTCATCGACCTCAAAAGCGCTTTCGACACAGTCAACAGAAATTTTAAAAGAGCTGAAAATATTAGGAATATCCATATCCAAAAAACTAAGAATAATACTAGAAATGAGCTTTAAAAAAACAAGACCCAAGGCGAGATTCCAAGGAACAGCAACAGACTCGATTGAAGTAAATAAAGGGGCGAAACAAGGGGACTCAATATCTCCAACAATATTTAACTTAGTACTAGAGGGCGTTGTAAGAAGGGCAAAATTAGATAAGAAAATCTACATGATCAATCAGATACAAATAATAGCGTACGCAGACGATGTTACAATAATAGGAAATACAAGAAAAGATCTAATAAGAGCTATAGAACACCTGGAAATAAATGAAGAAAACACAAAATATATTAGGATAGAAAAAGAGGACGGAAATACACAAACACCAAAGGTATAAATTGGAAGCAGTCACCTCCTTCAATTACATACTTAGACTGACTATAGGAACAACTGGAAAAGACAGAGTTAGAGAAAGAATTTTAAAAGGAAATCAAATGCACGGTAGGAACAGATCACCATTGAAAAGTAAACACCAAGCAAAAAAAACAAATAATAGTATATTATAGACCAAGGTAGAGAAGACATTTTTCTCAGCCGAGCAGTATTATTTCCCGACATGCGAAACATGGAGGGAAATAAGTTGCGAGGCTGAGAAAAGTCTTCTCTACCGTGGTTTATATACTATTTTTTTCACTACTAGCACCTTTATTCCTTTTAATTAATCATTTTTACATAAATAAAAAAATAAATGACAGATGCGTATATTTATTTCTAAATATCCACAAAAATCAAATAGCCTTGCTTGAAAACAAGGGGAGAGGTTAATTTCAATTGACATTTGGGTAAAACATATTTAAAATAGGCACCTGAGCGCATAGCAATTGTTTCTATTATTAACCAGTAGTCAATAATAAAAAATTATTGACCACTAGGAGAGAAATTCATCTTCTGGGTTCGAAAATAAGGTCAATAATTACATCTTCTAATACTAGTAGTGAAAAAAAAATATATAAAACCTTGATAAGATCGGTCATTACCTATGCGATGGAAATAACAATAAACAAAAAATAGGAAGAAGATCTAAAAATAATGGAGAGAAAAGTAATGATAGCAATATTGGGGCCAAATATAACAAGGGATGGAGAAGTAAGACCGAAAAGAAACAAGGAGATAGAAGATGAACTCGGAATAGAAAACATAATATACAAAAAAGCACAATGAGTACAATGGGTAGGACACATAACTGAAGAAAACCGACTGAAATGACCAGGACGGTAACACAGTGGATCCCAATATGGCCCAGGAATAGAGGCAGACTGAGGAAAAGATAGAATAATGCCCTAGAAAAGGATATAAAAGTGATGGAAACTAAAGACTGGGAATTAAAATTCAAAAATAAGAAAATAACGCAGGCACCTAGGATCCACAGCAGACTCGATAAATGGATTTTAAAACGCATTGCGTTAGCCACAATGCACGAGGAATGTTAGAAAATTAAAACCCATAATTAAAACTACAATTACAAACAAACACCTGCAAAAATCCAGTTTTAATATAACGAAGCAGTGCTAAAAATTAATTAAAGAGAAGTCGAAAATACATATTTACGATTAATTAGAACATGTTTTCTAACGAGGCAAAGTGGACGTAAACACAATCACATCATCATTATCACTTTGGAAATAAAACAAATAATACGTAATCTCAATAAATTTACGTAGTGTTTTCTGTGCTGTCGTCGAAGGTTTCGATAAAGTTTTCGTTCAAGCTGTTTTGTGTTTATATTCTTGCGGGTATTTCCACGTCACGAAGAAGGCGAAATTCTTGGTAGTAACCCGAATTTCCGGAAAACACGGGGCTTTCTGCTTGCTGTTAATTACTGGAACGTGACGCATTTGCAAGTAACTTCAGTTATTTCGAAAGATTTATAGAATTAGTTCAAGTTCGTCTTGTTGTTGTTGCTCTCATGCGTAATATGTAAACATGCATCAGAAGATGATTTATAACGAATCCTTGTGACCTCGGAAGCTAGCTAGAACGGAATTTATTTACCAAATTTTGGTATAAGTATTTTTATTTTAATCCATCTTTACGTATTTTTTATTGCAACACAAACGCTGTAATTGGCTAATTCTGAAATAACAGTTGTTTTGGATATAAGTGTAGAAACCCACTAAACGACTAAACAGTGGGCGTTGAAAATTAAACTTTGTGAATGTTCAGTTTTAATAAAGAAACTAATCTGATTATTTGAGAAATAGTAGTTAATTCTGGATTTAATGTGGAAATTTTCGGCTGGCTGAAAAGTATCAAAGGAAAATTTTTACACGCTTGACAATATTCTATATTTTTAGTTTCATTGTTAATGCCCTCGTGTTACACTGCTTTAAAAAATCCGTGCAAATGTCACATTATCTATCTGTTTGGAATTCATACAGAGTTGAAAAAAGTGGAATCAAAGTTTTTCTATTAAAATGGTTAGGAATACGAATTTACGAATTTCAAACTTTACCTGGTGTAAACACGACATTTCAGAGCAGTTTTAAAAGACAAAAATAATTCCGTGTGCAAATTTACACTCAGTTACGGAATGAAATGCTAATACTATGCGATTGCCTTTTAAAATAAATACTAAAAAGATCAATGATAAATTGAATCATAACTAAACTTTCCAAAATAGAATGTCGTAATTCGTTGTTCTTATAACCAGAAAAATTGTTTTCTTAAGTTTACGGAAAGTGCAGGATGTTCGCAATAAAAGTAGGTGTATCTGAGATGGTATGAATTAGTCATGAGCTTTTTTTAGTATTATTTATTCTATAGTACGAGCAAAAAGAAAATTCGTAATAGCTGACCATGGAATTACAATACCATCAAATTAAACAAAACAATCACGCTTCTTTGACAGTGACAGTTGCTTTTTATTTTGTTTTATTCCAATGGCCAACCCTTATGAATTTTCTTTTTGCTCTTACTATAGTATACCACGTTTCACACTTCAGATTCAGTACGGTAAAGATAGGGGAATGTAAACCTTATGGGAGTATTTTTGTCGACGTTACCAGTTCTCGA
This sequence comes from Melanotus villosus, assembly GCA_963082815.1. Classification (NCBI taxonomy): domain Eukaryota; kingdom Metazoa; phylum Arthropoda; class Insecta; order Coleoptera; family Elateridae; genus Melanotus; species Melanotus villosus. The sequence continues at coordinate 8,988,897 of OY720423.1, read as the reverse complement.
AAAAAAAAAGTTTATGTATTAGTCAAATCGGAAGTTCCCAAAAAGTTTCTCAGCGAATACCCAATACCCGAGTTTATAAGTTTATAATTTTGTTATTGGAGGTGTGATTATTTTCAAATTTAGCAGAAATATTTCTCGCAGATATCTACTAACACTCAATAAATATCAAATTTTTCGGAGTAATATTGCCGCAATCTCATCAGACCAATGCCTTTTTATCAAATGCCGGGGCATGTTAAAGAAATTATGCCTTTTAAAAAGTTAGAGACATACATTTAAGTTAATATGTATGATCAGCAAATATTTTTACATAAAAATTTGTTTGAATACCGCTGACAAAAATATGGTTAGTAAAGGTAACGGCATTAGTAAGTGATTAGTAGTTGTAGCTCAGGAATACAAAAGCAGGATTTATTTATGATTGACAGGTGCATATTTATTTACAAACAGTTTTGTGCTGAAAGCTGAAACATGGCAACATCGCCTTGCATAAGAGCCCGTACTGAATCTGGAGTATGAAACGTAGTATAGGATAGGTCATTCACATAAGACGCGCCACTTAACAATTGGAATAGGCAACCCAACGTACAAATTGATAAATATCGCTGATCCATGACCCTTTAACCCTTTGTCTACCGCAAAAAAACTTTCAATACCTACCGTTCGCGGGTCCATTGAACCCATGTGTAATCCAAGGTGTTTTTCTTTATTTTAACATTTTTATTGTGTATATTTCAAACATCAGATTCAGTACGGTAAAGATAGGGCAATGTTTTCTTATGGGAGTTTTGTGGTCAATGTTGCCACTTCTCCGCGGAGGAGATATTAGTTGTTAGGTGCCTTGAAATACAAAAGCAGGATTTATTTATGATTCACAGATGCATATTTATTTACAAACAGTTTTGTAATGAAATATGGCTACATCGCCTTCCATAAGAGTTCGTACTGAATCTGATGTTTGAAACGCAGTATAGGTACATATTACTTACACCTGTGACCTGTGACAAGTGTTACAACAAAGTTATTCAACACATTTATTACGTAATGTTACAGAATGTTTTCCGCATACATAGCACGTTGTTCTAGTTTTACGTTCTTTTTTAGATATGCATAATATGCTGCATCGACTTTTCTTCTGTGGTGGTTCATGTTCCTTGCTGGTTTATGGTACCGCTTCTTCTAAATTTTCATAGTATTGTGCCAGCTGTTTTCCTAGTTCTATTATAAAAATGTTTCTCTTACGTAACTTTTTGTCATAAATTTTATTGAGAAATGGCCACACTATGAATGCATTCATAACCCTAATATCGATCATATTGTAAAAAATAGTCGGTGAATGCACCAAGTAATGTCACAATTTTCCCTCTTTTTGGGCAGTATAGAAGTATCATTTTATCGCTTTGAAAACCAAATAATGTGGGAAGGTTTTCGCGGTTCTTGGGATTCGTAAAACAGCTGGACAAGTCTGGCTTATTTTGTCGGATTGTTCCTATAATAGCCTGGATAGTTTGATAGTAAATAATTTGCAAGTGAATATGAAGTAAAAAGAATTGTCACAGGTTATATTCCGTCCAGATTTTTCGATGTCCTTTACTAATCTCCTTACCACATTTTCGCCTTGATTTTTCCTTTCTCCAGTTTTTCCTATGTAAATCTCTAAGTTCCAGGCAGATGACGTGAAGGTGTCCAAAATTTGATGCCATATTTGCCTATACGTTGCCTTTTGACGGTATACATTGCCGAAATGAACATCTTCCCTTAAAAATTCCCCAATTGTTTATCCACGGACATACTCCAGCGTGGAATATATCCGTCTTGCTGGTAATCGTTTCACATTTCGGAACACTCACGAATCGGTTTATCAGTGAATCAGTTTTCCTTCTTTCAGCTGCGTTATCAAACCTAAACACGTGAAGTGTATTTTGAAACCTAGTGCAGCTCATAATATTGTTCAAAAATTTTCGTCCATCCTTCTTACTCCACAACTGAGATATTCTTCGTTTTTTGACTTATAAACTCCAATCAGTATTAGTGCCCCAATAAATCGTAATAGCGACTTCCACTTATTTCCACAAACATTCTTTCCTTCTACATTCGTCCATTTGATAATTTCCAAAAGCGCTCTTCTAAGATAAATTAGAAGTTTTGACAGCATCTCAGACAAGGATTGGAAGAATGTCCAAACATGCCTCAAACAGTGGCAAGCATTGATGAATAATATTATCACATCAAAAATAAGGACATTAAGGACTCAAAAGAAAAGCGAGAGGAGTTACTACTACTAAGTAGGGAGCAGCCGAGGAAAGATATAAGCCTGACAACGGGACATTGCAAGCTCAGAAGACATTTACGTGCAGAATGTGCGAGGAGGAGGATGAAACGGTAGGGCATATTCTCTGCAAATATTCTAAGTTGGAGCCAAAAAGGCTACAATACTTCGGAGTTAGAAAAAACCCGAAGAAATGGCGAAAGAAGACATTCCAAAGACGTATCTAGGGAGTATAATAAACCGGTTGTGTTTCAATGCAAAGGGCGCTGAAGCCGAACCGATCCCTTGAAAAAACAATTGTCGGTTGGCATATCGTGTAGGTCCTGATTTTGCTCGCAAAATATTTTGCTGACCTTGTCGCAATTTGGCAATTTGACTGGATTTTCGTGCCATACTTATTTATTTTTCGATACAAAAGTTAGATTCTGTTCGCTACCGGTTTTTGCAACACTGTTCATTTCACCATCGTTGGAGTTCACTGGATTTTCATTATCGGACTCAAGATAATTAGGGTTATTGTCCAATTCTGAATTTTTCTCGCCGTCTGATAAACCTTCATTGATGTCCATTTCTCCATCATCTTCAGACGGAACGTGCCACCACTGTTGTATTCAGTATCACTCGTCTCATTTATGATTTGTTCTAACTTTTCAGGCTTCAGGGATCTTCGTGTACCCATTTTTTAAATTTCAGACACCAAAATAACTATTATCAACTAACAAAACTGAACTTCTTCGAGTGGCTTGCCCTTTACAGGGCGTTGCCGTCTTCTCTCCATATGCCTATTGTGTGGGTGTGTCAAGTGGCCTACAGACTTAGGGGACCTACAGCTTAACATGGGCTCCGAACCACGGAAGTGCTAGCATTTCTACTTCTACTTACTAGGCAGAATACACCTCGGTGGTTTGTCATTGCCTTCCGAGGGCTGCGGTCGGCATATATAAAATATATTTATCTACCCGATTCGATAAATAAATCACTAGATAGATTTAGTGTAGTCGTAGTAGCAACCTTCACAGTAGCTCAAATTATACTGACCACTTTATTGATATGATTCGTTGCTGTTACTCGAACAGCGGGGAAGTCCCTAATTCGTTAAATTCTACCGGGGGAGTCCCTAAATTTGTTTACTAATGATTTTGTCTATAAGATAACAAATGGGTCCAATAGGCCCAGGTGGTAGTTCACGATAGAAAACTTATATTAAAATAAATAAATAACTACCATCAAAAAGTAACAAAAGGCATGTAAAGCAACAAAGTCAAACAGCACTAGAAGTTAATACAGGGTTATTATACATAATTGTAGTAAATTTAAATAATTTTGTATACATTTTCATGACTAGAAATTTCTGACACATTTAGTGATTAACCAAACAATAAGTAAAGTATTTTTCATCTAGCATTTGGGTTGTGACGTCAACTTTCCCCGCCCAAAAACTGTATGAATAGACACGCGTTCGTGCGCAGTAGGTAATGAAAACCTTGTTTAGAAAGAGATGAAGTATAGTTGGATTGTGAATTTAGCAACAGCGCGTTGGCGTGACAACCCAAATCCTAGGTGAAAAATACTGTATTTATGAACATATCTACTACAAACTAGATCAAACTTTGAAAACATGTATGTTGGGTTGCATTTGAAGTTTTTAAGGTACGCGTCGTACGTGAATCACCCAGTATAAATTGCAAAACATTATGAAAGCTAAAACTTTGCCAGACATAAATTTAAACGAATTTTAGTATTCGCCGAAAAAAAATCTGTTGTTTTTTATCACAATAACAATAAGTAAGTAAATAAATTGTTGTTACTTTACAGGCCTTTAGAATGACTAGCATTGTAATGCTAAAGATAAATTCATTGATTTAACCCGTTTTTATGGCGGTACGTAATAGAGACGGCCATTAAAAGTCATTTACGATTTAGCGTAATCTTTAGTAAAGGTCATTAGTCTATTACATGTAAACTATACTGATAAAGTTTTCCATTTAACTAGTTTTTTTTAAGTTTAATGAAACTAACACGAAGCAATCTATTTCTATATTTTTCCTAATTTTGTCATAATTTTTCGATTTAATGAGTTTGAAATAACACAAATATTGCTAGTTTTAGACGTATCAGTTTAGCAAATTAATGCTCATTGACAGAGGCCTGTCGACTTAATTAGTTTGAAGTAAGACAATTGCTAGTTTTAGATGTATCAGTAAATGCAATATTGAGGCCGGGTTGCACAAACGTGATTTAACAGCTTTGTCAAAGTGAACAAAATTGAATCAAAATTCGAATGCATATGGCAAATAACATATTAGTAAACAAAAGCTTTGTGCAGCTGGCCCTAAGCTAGATGAAATTGAATGTGGAAGTGGAGGTCGTACACTACAACTTAGCGAGAAATCTATCGGATTTAATGGACTTTTTCGCCGGACTAATTTTTCTTTGTAAATATATGAATTTTGATTAGATTGTGTTCATTTTGAGTGCTGATAATTTGGTGAATTTGTTAAATCGTGTTCGTATAACCCAGCCTTGGTGCCTTTCAAACCAGCCACAGCCCTTTTCAAGTGATAGTGGACGAGCTATAATAAGCACATTTACGTTACCTTTTCGCGATAATAATTGATGGTAAATTTAAACACATAAGACATAGATAATTTTTGGTTCGTTTGGGGGGGGGGGGGGGCTTTTCAAAAGGGACTGTAAGATTTCTAGTAACTTAGCATTACTTCAGAGTGTCAATTGGATTCCAGTTATTAATTTCTTTCCTAATCTCTTTCTCGCCTCCTCTCCTCTGCCTTTTTCTGGGTCAAGATATGGTTCACCATATTTTTCTACGCTCTTCCATTTCTCCAGATCTTCCATCATTTTCATTGTAACATTCTCCACTGTTAATCTTTCCCCCATTACCAATTCACACTGTAGTCTGTCTAAGGTCCATCTATCGCACCCGAAAAATGTATGATGTGCGTTATCACTCTCATGGCCGTCCTTCTCTGCACCTTGAGTAGCTTCTGTCTGTTGTTTTTTCTCTATAGCCGCGTGCCAAACTGGGCGTATAATATTATGGATTCCTCCACGGCCCCCAAGACTTTTCGCCATCCTTCTTGTGCCCCTCCGACTCGTGGCATTATTCTGTTTAGAGCCGTGACTGCTTTACATGCCTTTTGACTTATTTATTCGATATGCACTCTGAAGTTTATTCTCTTATCCATAATTATTCATAGATTGTATTTCAATATCGTCATCGTTTCACATGTCTTCCTTCCAATCATGGCAACAGTTTCTGTCTTTTTCGGTGCCAGTTTCAATCTTCTGTCTTCAAGCCAGTTATCTATCTTCCTCCTTTTTTGCCACCACGACGGCAGCCAAATCATCAGCGTACGCGATTAATTTGACACCGTTCGGCATCTCTGTATTTAGTATGCCGTGGTACATCATATTCCACAGGATGGGCCCGAGGACCGAACCCTGTGGCACACCCGTCTTCATGTTTATGAATTTCTCATCTTCTACTTCTACGTATCTATCGCTGAGATAGCTTTTAATCATTCTTATAAGATACTTAGATTTTTTTTTCTCAAGTGCCCCTATACAGTGCAAATTTTGTTACTACGAACATAGCAGACGATATGACCAGTTAACAATTGCCAAAAATTTGACGTTGACAGTTAACGAATTTTTGTCAACATTTAATCGTTGTTCTGTGTCTTCTAATAACTGAGATACCAATGGTGAGCATCGAAATGTGGACACAATGTGTACATTATACATAAATTCCTTTTCCGCCAGGTCTTCTTTCGTTCTTCATTTGCTATTTTTATAATTTCCCTTGCTGCGTCTGTGGTAGATCTCCCTTGTCTAAACCCAAATTAAATGTGTGCTCGATAACCCGCCCTTTGCGTCGTACTCTTCTGCCAACCTTTTGACTATATAAGATATAGATACTGGTAATTGCGTGGATTACTCAGATAGATAGAAGCTAACAAGGTATCATTTTTTTTTTAGGTGTTACAATTCACTTTAATCCTTTGTAATTTGAAGTTCTATGATTTTTTTCTTACGATTTAAAAATAAATTTAAATGAGAACTAGAATCACCTTACTTTGTGATTGTAGTCTAAAATCCAAAATGTACTGTGTACTTGACTTTTACAAATTTTAATTTTAAAATTAAAATAATTTGGTTTGTAAAATTAATATCATATGATTTTTCATTTTCAATCCAATTTAATTCCAATTTATTTTATAAAAAGATGTTGCACTTCAGAATAAAAATTGCAGTTTTAAATTAAATCAAAATACTTTTATCTATTTTTTAAAGCACCACTTTTCGTTTTCAGTTGGATTTAGCTTCAATTTTTTGATAAAAAAATCTTAGATACTTGAAGACTCCAATTTTGAAATTACTTTGCCTTTTACTAAGACATGATTTTTGGAATTCAATTTAATGAATATAAATTTCTTTCTTTAAGAAATCTTGTTTTTGAATTAAAAATTTCAATTTTAAAATTAAAATCTTCTTTTGAACTTTAAATATTTTGGCATGCCTTTAACAAATAATACTTGTCTTTCAGCCGGATAATTCACAATTCTTTTTAGTTTAAAATCCCAACTTTGAAATTAAAATATATTGACCTGTTTTTAGGGCAACATTTTTCTTTAGCAATCCGATTTAATTTTATTTTTTTATAAAAAAAATTCTTTGATTTTAGATTGAAAATTTCAGTTTTAAAATTAAAATACTTTTGACTTTTTCAGTCTGATTTAGCTTGAATTTTTTTTTTATAAAATAAGAAAAATAATTCCGTTTTTGAAATCAAAATATTTTCGCCAATTTCGATTCGTTTTTCAATCTGATTCAATTTCATTTATTTTATTAAAAAAAATCTTTGATTAATAGCTTTAAAACTTTTAAATTAAAATACTTTGACCTGTTTTTAAGGCACAATTTTTGTTTTGGATTTAATTTAAATTTTGTTCTGTTTTTCAGTCTGATTAATTTCACATATTTTATAAAAAAAAATCTTGGAATTTACATTCACAATTCCTATTTTAAAATTAAAATATTTTGATCTGCTTTAAAGGCACTATTCTTGCTTTCCGTCGATTAATTGTATTTATTTTATAAAAGAACCCCGATTTTAAATTGAAAGTTCCAATTTTGAAATTAAAATAATCCGGTCCGGTTAGTATTCACGATAATAATTTATGGTAAATTTAAACACATAAGACATAGCTACTTGTGATTGCTTGAATTACTCAGGTAGATGGAAACTAATAACGTATACTTTTTTAAGTGCATCAATTCACTTTAATCCCTTGTAATTTGAAGTTCTAAAGTTTATTAGCCGACTGTGCTTCAATCACTGAATGGAAATACGTCCAATCATGCTGATTCTTTTTCTCTGCAAAAGTATAATCTGGCGTGATTCTACATCTTTAAGTCTTGTAGGACGTGACGCCTTACTGAATAGGCGACCCATAAAACACATCACCGATATAAACCTTTTGGGAGCAGTATGGGTGGTGGCCTATTCAATAGGGGCGAGGAAGGAGTCACGATTAAAAATGGGCAAACAGTAATAACATTAAAAATGGACCATCATTCATTCATAACTTCTATAAAAACCTTGCCGCATCCCCAGAACCCCCTTAGAAAAATTGAGTTGTGTCGCATTAGAAAGAACGAAAGAAGCACAGAATATTACTGTGTGTTTATTTTACGATTAATCGAAGTGAGATGAGTTATTTATAGCAATAATTATGTAAATATCCTTATTGCTCTTAAGTCAAGTGGCAATAAAAATAACTTAAAAATGTGCTTCAGTGGCAGAGTGTTACGGTCGGGCACTGAACGCAACGTAATCAGCTTCACCAACGAGCAAACTTGAGGCTACGGCCTACTGATTTAACAACACCGGCAATCACAGTTCCTCGAGCATAAACTGTCTCAGTCCAGGTAAGAAGATAAGGCGCGTTTCTTCTTTCTAACATTTACGGTGTAACATTCGGTACGCAATGTCTTTGTGTCCAGGTTTACTTTATCTAAAATTCTAAAAGTCGTTCGTTACCGGGAACCGGTGCGTTTTCTTATTCAGTTTAATGTTAGCCGCATGCCCGTCAATTTGTGCCAGAAAGTCGAGCGAAAGTTCACCAACATTCGTCACTCCACAGGTATTTAGTATTGCTCTTTTGTGTTAAACAATAGTGAGAATAAGGATAATGAATTATGGATAATGACATTATTAATATGCGTCGCATTGCTCGTTATTATTGCGGTGTGTGTGTTTGTTGACCTTTTTTTCCACCACGTTGCCTTTTTACTACGACTTATTGTAAATCAGTCGGAATATCAAAACAATTTTATATAAAATCTATGCATAGCTTAGGTTTTAAACCTAAAGTTTTATATTATTTGCTTATTTTATTTACAGGAATGAAAATTGTTATATAAAATAGGGTCCGCTTCGTAATCAGTTCACACAAGGTTCAAATCTTGTCAATGTTGTAAAAACTTTCCACGTGCGTGAGTGTCATAAGTTACAAAACAGTTTTATTTCGATATTCTTGATTTTGGGAATTATTCTCAAAATTGTATACATATGGAGTACCTATTTTCTTATTTTGTGGAAATCCCACCAGGAAAGGTCTTGAACTTGAACTAGAAACAAAATATCGTAGGACTAAGGCTCCTATGGGAAACATAACTTTCCGAGATCTGTTGCGAGTCTTTTCAGTTTAGTTTTCAGAAGGGAGAAGAAAACAAACTTGAGGTGTGCAAAAATTAAAATTCTTTTATAAACCTTGTTTACGTGCCTGAAGATTGAATAATAATAATGAATATGGAGTTACCGGTATTTATTGAAAGTTGAAAGAAGTCGTTCAAAATATTTGAAGGTGGAAGTTTCCATTGTAAGACCTAAAGTGGTAGTTCCCCTTTAAAACTCAATAATTGCAGTTAAAAATTTCGCATTTCGTTATTGTAATATTAAATGAATTCAAAGATTTATGGATGTAGAAATGTTTTACTGATCGTAACATTTGATTTAGTGGTTTGCTATCAAAAACTCATCAATTCAACAAAATTAGTTTTATATAAAAGACATTTCAATTATAGAATATTGGTTGTTTTGTTCTTTATCTTTTATGTATTATAATCAGTAAATCCTTAAAACTTCCGATTTGAAATGCATAATATGAGTAAAGAGAAAATTCATAAGGGTTGGCCAGGGAATTTTGAAGTGTCACTGCCAAAGATTGTTTTATGGTGCTGTAATATACATGACTTCAAAATTCCATGGCCATGTGTCATAAATTTTCTTTTTGTTTATATTGTATAAATACAACCTCAAAGACTGGAACTGTCTTAACATAAAAATTTACGTTTATTGTTGAGACAAATTAATATTTTCGTATTACTTTGACTTCGTTGTCTTTCTATTGCAAATGCCTTGCTAGTTAAGTACTTTTGAAATGTTAATAATACTGGATGATTCATATAAATCCCTTAACAACTGGAATAGGCAACCCAACGTACAAGTTCAGAAAATACCGGGTGGCCATAATCAATCATATTGCTATAAAATGACTCGTTGAGAATTAGACCCAGTGGTGCAATCTCTTTCTACAATATAACATGAGGACATGTTCTAACAAATAATATTTAGTAGTATTAGTTTACTGTGTCTCATGGCCTGCATGGACATTTCCTCTTAAGTCTTCTGGGGGAGGTTCTGTCCAGTAAGGGTTAAATTGCCTCATTGGGGTGGACTGCAAGTTTACTTTGGTGTTTCCTGGCACATTGGGCAATAACTTCAGTAACATATTGGATCTTTAAATTTTCGATATGTACCAGGCCCTTTGCTGCTGAGCGTAGTGTTTTTGACTGGAACCTTTGCAAGATGTCAATATTGGATGAACTGGAACATCCCCACAACTCAATTCCGTATAAATCCATATTGGTTTAATAATAACTTTATATAGCATGAGTTTATTTTCCACTTCCAAATAGCAAATTTTTTGACTTTTAATGTCGCTTTCCTTTCGCACGTGATTCTTTTATCCAAGTGCATACCCAAGTATCGTATTTCATTAGATTGGGGTATTTCAGTGTTATTTATTGTGCTATGTGGACATTTCTGACGTCGTGACGGACTTGTCCTCATTAACTCTGATCCCCCATTTTTGCAACGTGATACTAGGTTTGTGGGTTTTCGTTAAAGCAGGAATGACTGTGTCATTTGCGAAGGTCCCTGTAGTAGTATTGGGTGTAATGGTAGATCTGCGATATAGATAGAGAACATAGAGAACAGGACCCAACACACTTTCTTGCCGGACTCCAGAATAAATTCTCTTGTATAGGTACTCAGATACTTCCATTACCGAATTTAACTTGGAAGTAACGGTCCCATAAATATGATCTAATTGACAGGTAGTATTGATGTGGAAAAGTTGTTTTTATCTTGCCACATCTTATCGAAGGCTTGCTCAGCAGCAAGGAACACAGCTGAACTTGCTTTTTTTTTGATATCAGTAAGGTTATGGCACTGTTGGGTTGCAGTATGATCGTGTCTAAAACCAAACTGATGATTTGGTGTACAGTTTTCTAAGATGAAGTCTTCATGCATTCTCTTAAGTAGGTATTAATTTTTCTAGTAGCTTTGATAGCAGAGGCAGTAACCTAATAGGACGATATGATGCTGTGTCGTTGGGTAGTTTCCCAGGTTTCGGAATCATGATAACTTGGACAAGTTTTAACTGAGTAGACCAGTAGGTTTGCCGTAATATACGCATAGTTGAATATAATAGTCATCGTTGTTACTGATTTTCTTGGCAGTTCTTTCAGTATCTTGGCCATTATAAGATGGTAGCCTGGTGTTTTGCGACAGTTAGGGGTATGTTATACATACATCAACAGATAACCTATGTGGTTCTCTTTCTATCCAGCGCTTTTTCTCTCTACCTTGAGATATACCCATGTAGTTTTTATGCCCTCCTCTATCTGATCCCTCCATTTTGATTTTGGTGTACCCCGACTTCTCGTCTTTCCCAACGTGCGCAGTAATATCTTCTTTGGCCTGCGTTTGTCTTCCATCCTCATTAAATGACCTATCCATCTTATTCTCTGTGCAGCTATATGATTATTCTTTCTGTCCCATCTTTGCTCCAGAAACACACCTAGGATTTTTTGGAATCAATATCTCCCCCTGAGGTACCCCAAACTCAATTATTCTATTGAGAATTTTTCAAGCAGCATTGTTGTTGGTAGTACTGCGTAGACGAAGCAGCATCACTTGAAGGTAACAGGCACTTTCAACTCCTCTCTCCTCTGTCTTGTTCTCCTTGAGAGAGAGAGTGGTGGCCACTGCTATTGTTTTTACGATGTTGTTCCATTTTTCTCGGTCCTAGGCTTCGAGCTTGTGTAGGCTCTTCCCCGTTGTCTAAACTAGCTGGTCTGTCCATCGTGTAGATGATCTCTACCTCTAGGCCGAGTTTCATGTTGTCAAAGCCTCTTCGCATTACATAATCAAATGGTCTTTAGTTGAATTTCGCTGGAAAGTCGTCGATTAGTGCCAATTTCTTCTTTCAATACTGATTCGTTTGTTCTATGTTCAATCCATGATATTCGTAACATCCTTCTTCAGCAAAACATCTGTTGGAATCTTCACGAACTCGGTATTCCTGCTTTGGATATTTGATTGCGTCTCTTAACCTTTCCTGAATTTGTTAGAAGTGAAACCGAATAGGCCTATTTGATGTAGGTCTGGTTTATTTTTTTCTATCAGCGATCATCACTTAGTCTTTCCTATATTTGATTCTAATCTAGATTATTTGCTTTTTGTCTACTAATTTGACAAAGTACATATTTCGTCTTCGCTCTTTGCTAACAGAGTGATGTCACCGACAAAACGTAGGTTGCTTATGAATATAATAGCCATCGTTGTTATTGCTTTTCATGGCAATTCTTTTGGTATCTTGGCCGTTATAAGATCATAGCCTGGTGTTTTACGACAGCTTTGGTATCTGATCTCGTTTCTTCTCCAAGTGAAATTGGACAGTTAGGGTGTGAAAGCTGTTGAAGCGGTGTGTTGAGAAACTTTTGCAAGATATTTTGCGAAAACCTCAGCTTTTTCAGCTTCAGATATGGCAAGTGCTCCTGTTTGGCTACGTATGGGTGGAACTGGTTCTCTAGGTGTCCTTTAATTGCTGACCATAACGAGTTGCCAAATCTTCTAAATGATTCTTAAATTGTCCATTCCTTACCAATTTCAGCCCCCTGTTTCAATCTGTTAGTGAGATTATTGTACCTTTTTCCGTCTGTTACGCTACGAGTTCGCTGCCATGTAGCCCTTGCTTTGCGTTTCTCCGCTAGTAATTGCTGTAGTTGCAGTGGGATGAAATGCTATAGTTCTTAAATTCTAAGCTTACTACGGAACCACTCGTTTTCAACGAAACCCTGCGATCAGGCAAAACCAAATAAAGTGATAAACTACCATTAGTATAATGCGAAAGAACAGAATAAAAGACATTCCGGTGGAACTATTGGTTTTGCCTGATCGTAGGGTTTCGTTGAAAACGAGTGGTTCCGTAGTAAGCTTAGAATTTAAGAACTATATTTGGCTTTCCTTATTAATTTTTGCTAAAAAATATTAAGTCGTAATATTGTTGATGAGTTGATGAAGTAATGCACCATTGCTTGGTATATTTACTTTAGTAATAAAAGGTGACCTGTTAGTGTTAAAACACAAACCCAACGCTGCTCTAAATCTCGGTTACTCTTTGTTTTTATGGCAGGGATACCGTTGTACGTTGTAGGTATTAGATGTTACATAAATTAAGTTAAGTAACGTCTTCGTGTTCCGTAGGGTATTAATAATGTGTAGTGAATACTTACACAATGGGTATTAAATAATTTATTGCAAAGAGTGATTCTAAAATAAAGAGATAATTTTAGCATATTAAAACGTACGTCCTCGAAGCATTAACTAAGATTGTTCATTTGTTTTGTTTATGGAAGCTGTTAACAATCGAGTTGTTGAGAAATTGGGCCCAATGAAAATTAAAAAAATCAATAACCAACAGCTGTGGGTGTATATTGCTTGATATGACGTTTTTTATGTGTGTCAGACGAACTAGCCAAATTGGAGATAACATTTTAAGGCTACTGGCGGTTCATTAGTCGGTTACATTGATACGTGGCGGTGGTAAAGTTATCGGTTTGTTTCCTTATTAATTTGGGGTACGTATACTTATGCTTCCTCTGATATTTTAAGCGGAGTATTCTTTGAGGACGCAATTAAATGACATCCGTTTTGTAACTACTGAAATTAGCTGTTTAATAACTTTTCTCTAGGCATATGATGTAATGTCGATGATGCATAAATTAACTAAACGTTCATCATTATTTTTATATTAGATTTAAACCTAGGTTTTTATTTTTATTTATACTCCGTAGATAAATAAATGCACAGTAAAATAATCATCCATTAATTCTCCACATCGCCAAATGCTTCTCGCCATTGGTTTAACCAAATGAAAATATAGGTAAATATGTTGTGTATCAGTTAACACATGTGCTTCAATAATGAAGATAAATATAGTTTTACATAAGACCTCTACATGATTAAGTATGATTGATTGTGTAAAGTCGAAGCGTTTTAGTCGTCCTTTTCGTTATAAATCGACTGCCTGTGCGTAATGATCGCGCGCTGGTTTTTAAAACAACATTGTTTTTCAGTTAAATAAACGTACCCGAAACTTTAAATTACGCTATCGTGATGATTAATCACCTACAGCAAACCTAGAAAGTAAGTAAATTTGGAATTTATTTAAAAATGCACCCTTTTAACGTAATTTTTCACCTGAGTTCACCTTACTTACAGCGGAAAACGTTCAGGTAATCCAGTTTCTTAGATCAAATCGGGTTTTCGATTTATTTTCCTCGTTTTCAGATCGGTTCGGGTATTACGCACATCCCATCTGAGATTTTTTAAAGCAAAGATAACTCCTTGGAAAATGGAAGAGAACGGTGCCTTTAAAATTGCACTGTCAGGATACGAGTTTGTGCCTATTTTTTCCTTAAATAACTCGTGGATGAGATGCGATTGAAACAATTTAAAAGGTCGCGCTCCTTCCTATTTAAATAGCGATTGACGTCAAAATCAGGTCAATAGTCTTTTCATTTGCTTATTTGTGGAGTTGTATAAAAAGAAAATTTCTTAATTTTGTTGTATTTTTAATAACATCTCGGGTCCAGTGTGACTTGCAAAATAAATTAATTTTTTTATTAATTTTCCCGTTTCGATTAATTCGTGTGAATTTCCTACGTAATACGTGAGGCTCATTATTAGGATACATCCGAGAAACTATTACAAAAAGTTAATAGACGCAGATACTTTAACTTAAGTAGAAAGAAATATTTATCGATTATTAAATTGAACATTTCTTGATAATTAGTAAAATATTCACATGCTTTGATGATACTGAAGTTCGTTGATTTTCTCAGTTTCAAACTGACCAAAACTACTTTCAAATTTTGAAATTATTTGAGTACTTATTGTCGAAAAACTGAAAACGAAATTGGTTTGAGTTAAGTTAAGTTTATGTCTTTATAGGTAAATTAAGAAGCATGCAAAAGTATACTCCGTTCATTTTCATTTGGCGGGATTCGACGAAGAAGGCAGACGAAACAGTAAAGTTTTTCCGTTTCTTAGTTTCAAAATTACTTCTGAAGTACTGCCAAAGAACGACGTCTTTGAAAAACTAAAATCTCTTGGGCAATTTTGAATTTTAATTTGATACAAAGTATACTCTGTGCATTTTCAGTATGGGCAGAATAACTGTAATGTATTTGCTCGATTGTTAAATCCTTCAATGCATTTAAGACAAATTTAAAGGGTAGGTTTATGTCTCCCAGAAAAGAATCTGAATTACTGCTATTTTTAACTATACTGTAATCTAAATTACTCATCTGTCCTGTTCCTGCCGGCTGACATTGCACGAACTGTACACATTCGAAACTTAAATCTATGATATTTGGAAGTCAACACAAATTTTTTTCTTAGAAATCACAGAGTTCAAATACGGATTTCATTACCAAAGCATTACGTAAAATAAAGATTTATTTGTTTTCCCAAACAAGTGAATCTTTACAATTTTTATTTCTAAAATGCTAATCCTTTATTGTAAACTTCTGCCACTTACGCAATCAGCCAACTGGCATTGCATAAGCTGTACTCATTCGAAACCTAAATCCAGACTATTGGAAACTGGACAGAATTTTGTTTAAAGATTTGGTACACGAAATAAAGATTCATTCAAGCATGCTGGTGTTGTCTTCTTTAGTGTACCTAAGCTTAGCGAATTTTCTGTTGACACTACATAAACTATACCCATTCATAACTTAAATCCATGCTAATGTTAACAGCTGAGCACAGAATCTATTCTTAACAAAGATTCAAGTCTTAAATTTAAATTCGTATTTAATTGGCGAGTTGTATCGTAGTTTGAAGTCTTCTTTGCTGTTCTTTACTTTTTTGTCGATTTCGAAACCTGCCAATCGACAGTGCATAAGCTATACCCGTTCGTGACATTTAATCTGAACACCCAACCCTTTCATAACAAAGCTTCAAGGCTTAAATTCAGATTCGTATTGGATTGGCGAGTTCTAGTTCGAAGTCTTCTTTACTGTTCTTTAATTTTCTGTCGATTTCGTAACCTGCCAATTGACACCGCAGAAGCTATACCTATTCGAAAATTAAATTCAGACTAACATTTGAACTTGAACACAGAACCCTTTCTTAACAAAGATTCAAGGCTTAAATTCAAATTCGTATTGGATTGGCGAGTTGCAGTTTGAAGTCTTTTTTATTGTAAATTTAATTACTTTCTTTAAAAAATCGAGACTTGGATTCAAACTCAAATTGGATTAACGAGCCCTAGTCCGAAGGATTACGCAAAATAAAGATTTATTTTTTCCTCCAAAGATGTAAACTTTTAATGTTAATTTCTAAAATTGAAATTGCATGTGCTATTATGCCTATTCGAAAATTAAATTCAGATTGACGTTTGAGCCTGAATACCGACTCATTTCTTAACAAAGATTCAAAGCTTAAATTTGAATTGGATTTGTTTGAAATCTTTTTTACTGATAATTTAATTACTTTTCTGTCGACTTCGAAACCTGCCAATTGACACTGCACGAGCATACCCATTCGTTACTTAAATCCAGGCTAATGTTAACAACTTAAACAAAACTCGAGGCTTGGGTTCAAGCAGGAATGATAATAGGTACCTTAGTTTGAAGTTTAGTTGAAATAAAGATTTATTCATAAGCTTAGCTACTCTTCTGTCCTTTTTGAATCCTGTCAGCTGGTAGTGAATGAACTATACTTATTTAAAGGCAAATCCAGGCCCAAGTTTAGAAGAGGACACAAAATCCTTTTCTTAAAGCTCTAGTCTGAATGAAGCATTACATAAAATAGAATTTTTTTCGCCTTAGGTGTGAATCCCTTACAGTTTTAATTTCCAAAATGTTAACTTTGTAATCACGAATAATAATACGACAGGCAGGCAATCTTTCGAAATACAAGAATAAAATGTTTAATTTAATTTGCAAATTGTGAGTTTAATATTTGGAAAGCCTATTGAAAAACGTGTGGTTTATGTTTAAAATTTATTATTGTTAGAAATGTATAAAAATTGGTTTTCCTGAATTAAAAAAAGCTTATATGTATTATTAAAAATTATGCAGTTCTGCAGAAGGGTTGCTTCCTACTTTTTTAGGCCACAGTTGTATTACATTTAAAACAAAAGACACGTAAAATTAGAAGCTAAAATGAGGTGCAAGCAGAATATGTGCGAAATATTTTAGAAATTTTAAAGTTTAAAATCAGTCACTAATAAATACATAAATCAAAGAAAACTGGACATTTTTAATTGCCTTGCTTGTTTCTTTGTTTAGTTTAATCAATCAGTATAACCGACTTGATCTTTGTAAACCTCAAGTCTTCAATAGATAAAGTTGGTGTTACCTTACTATTTCGCATATAAAAAAATATTAAATAATAATTACAGGAAAGTACGGGTCCTCAACGTCTTAAAAACTGGTTCTAAATATACAGCGTGAGTCGAAAAAAGCAACTTTTTGAACGTGATTACTTTTCAGTGCACCTTCTTGAATATATAGGGTGGTCCAAGTATTCTGTGTTTAGTTCATGTTTGCTTTGTTACATAAATTTCGCTTTTTTTACAAAATCTTAGACCGCAAGTATGTTATACGTTTTTGATTTATATACTTTTGGAAGAAAATTTAATGATTACTACGTGGACGTCACCTTGAGGCTGCAACTAACTCTTAGATTTACGTTAAAATATTGTTAACAAAAGCTGGAGGCAGTGACGTAAATATGCCAATGCGCATTGGGGCCCATGTGCGTCACAGAAGGACCCATTTGCTGAATCTAATCTATGTTAAATTTGTCATTAAATTTAATTATTTATATCTGATAATGTGATAACTAACTAATATAAATATAATACTACGAAATATTTAAATTTTATACTCTACCCAATAATTCAATTCCTCGGTAATATAGTTTTAATTTACTACAATGTAAATGTAACGCAATCCTAACAGTTTTAACTTGCAGCAAAAAATTGAAAAACTACATACAATTCGTGAGTTAGCTGAACTAGTCATGATTAAGTACTATGATATAAGTTCTAGTTTTTCTGAAGTATACTCTCTATTTATTTTGTATTTAACTAACAATACCTGTAATGTAACAGTATCCACTCTCTTCGTTAGCACAGTTTAAGCATAGAAGCAGAAGAAGCGGAAAAAATGGATGTGTCTAAATTAATTAAAGATTTTACTAATGCCAAATCAAGAAGGTGTCCATTATAAATATTTATAATAATTATTGTTAAATTATATACGTATAGATTTTGTTCGTTATGCGTTAAAAATTATAATTTTTTCCTAGCCAATACAAGGAGGTTTCCTTTTTTATGTGGGAGGAGTATAAGGGGCTCCAAATTAAACTTTGCATTGGGGCCTTTTTTTGTCTAGTTACGCCACTGGCTGAAGGGATGAAAATTGGCCATGTTTTAAAATATTTTTAAATATACAGGATTTTCCTAAAAATGCCTTTAAACTGGCATTTGTTTTTATAGAATTCCTCCTCGATGCTGATTTTACTAATACAGAGTACCCATTTTAAAACTTCAAGTCTCTAATTGTTTAAATAGGCAACATACAGTGCAGTTACAAGACGACTGTGATTTTAAATATAGGTTGTTTAAAACATGACATAAGCCAGGGTGGTTCGAATCCCCCTGGTGACCATTCGTCGTTGGGCACCTAATTAACGATGCTCTCCTCAGAATACAGGCTTAGGAGGTAGAGTAACAAGGTCTCTTACACAGACATACACATTATACTCTACACATAGTGCAGTATGTAGGTATAAACGGCGCACCAACTTCAGAACCCGCAGAGACGGACGAGGTTGTGCATTGCACACGTAGGACCTCATACGGTAACGCACCAGCCTCGACATCGAAAGGTATAAGAGGTTACAGATAATACATACATACATAAAACATGGCATTCCTATGATTAAACAAAATTTAAAAAAATCTGAAGTCACCTGTGCGTTGTACTGTGTGTTGCCTATTTACAGAATTTCAGGTTCGAAGTTTTAATTAAAATGGGCACATTTGGGTTTGCAAGCGGGTTACAAGTTATAGAACCATCTAGCGAATCGTGAAACACCCCTTATACTGTTTCTACAATACATAGTACGTACTTTACAGTTTTTTTAGATCAAAATTTAAGGTTGTCTGTATAGCAAGGGAGGTTTTATGTTCTGCAAAATGGTTTAAATTTGATTAGTATATTTATTAGACAGCTTGGGTAGCTCAGTCAGGTAAGTGCTTGCTAGCTAGCCGGCTGACACGGGTTCGATTCCGGCGGTGGCCATAGTATTATGGAACCGATTCGTTAGCTCGGGCTTAGGTTTAAGGTGTGTTGTGGATGAAAGCTGGTTGGGGCGTGATGCAAGTCCAAAAAATGAACCCATCACCTCCGCTGCACACCAGCAAGTATGAACGAGCCTCGCACTGTATTACGGTAGAAGAGGAAATCGATAAAAAAATTATATTATAAAATTAATCATTACTAAAGTGATTTAGAAAACTAGCGGTAATACTAGAAATAGTGTTAGTATAAAATGAAAAAAACTTGATTAACCATCTCGGTCATATATTCGACTCCCATTGAATATGTGATCTACTAACTACCTTGCACTGTAGAAGCGGTGTCTAGCGGCTAGCGTCACAGGCATGTTAACGTCATACAGTGTTCCCTGTTGGCATGGGGTGGGCCTGGCGTAATCCAGGATTGATCCATGAGGATCTGCTCCATGCCAATTGATGATGATGATGATGATTATGATAATAATAATATTAATAATAAGCGATAGTTGCCCATGTTTGACACTTAAAGTAGTCTTTACAGTCCTAATAAGGATGTAAATTCAAGCTTACTATCACGACAACCAATAAGTTTTAAAATGGGCACCCTGTATAACATTTAATGGTCTCTAATTTGCGATTAACGGTAATTATTCAGTTATTCTTGAAAAAACACTTAACCTTTAAAAACTTTTCGGTGTTTCTAAATTTGAATGGCCAGCAAAGAGTAATGACCTAAATACAACATTGTTATAATCTAATCAATATGCGCTTTATTAAATTTTTAAAATAGAAAGTGTGACGCGGGATCTAACATTTACAATGTTTACCTTTTGTTAGATACATTATGCAAATGCGTTTGTGTTTATAATGCTTGTAAAATAGGTAAAGTACGCTTTGGTCATGTAAATAAAGATATCTGCTAATTTTTGTTGCATTAAAAAAAAATATTACCGTTTTGTAATATTTTTTTTCTACAAACACTACTAAAAACTGAATTTTTAACACGGCATACTGCAATTAAAAATGTAATATTAAATCGCAACGTGTTAAAAGTAGATCACGTGGTTTACTTTTAACACTAGTATTAAAAGGCTGCTGTCACAATGACAGAGCAACTAAAATATTAATCAAAGACTGATTTTACCTACCAAATTGACAAATCTAACGTTGCCCTACTAGCAGCTTCTTCTATATCGACCGGAATTTCTTCACTTAGATTAGAACTCATCTTAAATTATTCTTTTTCACTTTTGACAAGCATATGTCAAACAATACAATGTAAGCTCAATTCTAAATTGTTTCGTAAATGTCACAGAGTACTAGATTTTTTAGGTAACCTTTGGAATCTCTAATAAGAGAGTTTAAAATGCTTTCAATGGCGTTTGTAGAAAAAATAGTGTATGATATTCGTGTTAAAAGTGATTTTATTTTGTTCGTGGGGTTGCTCAACTCGCTACGCTCGTTTCGCAATCTCCCCCACTCACAAAATAAAATCTCACTTTTAACACTTGTATCATAAATAGCTATTATCTACTTTCGTTTCGTAATATCAATATTTCGAAACGAAAAATCGTGTTGTAATGAACTATATTACAGCACTAGTATCGTAATAACTTTCGACATAAAAATGACAGATTGACAAGAGAATTCATGGTTATTTTATTTGTTATAAACATTTATTATGCACTTTTTACGATTTTTACGATATGAATATACTACAAAGCTTTATCTACTTTCATGAAATTAGCAAAAAAAATTAAATATTTGCCAATACCACCAAATAAACAAAAAATCAAGCCTTAACGTATTAGATTTCAATGAAAATTGGAACAGTCAACTTTTGCATCAGGCAATTAATTATTGACAAATATTTAATTTTTTTTTGCTAATTTCATGAAAGTAGATAAAGCTTTGTACTATATTCATATCGTAACCTCGTATTACGATCCTCAATGGATTTGTCAAACTCGACCTGCGGTCTCGTTTGACAAACTTTCCATCTCGTATCGTAATACGAGTTGTTACGATACTCATATCGTAAATAACTATTTCCTAACTCAAAACAGAAGAAGGAATCGCACATTTAATATTGGAAAATAAATTTGTCTTAATTATCTTCTTCTGAGCCTAGTAAATTAAAAACGTCTACTTTATAATTAAAAGGGCACAGGTTCGAATTACAACCGTGGTCGCATTTTCCGTTCTGAAGCGACTGAGGTGCGAATTACAATAATCGGCCTCGTAAAACCTGAAAAATATGTTAATATGTATGTATTTTGTTACAGGGGTCCTGGACATGACTGCCACGGAGAACACAATCCGTTTCAGTGTCCACACCCTGGACAAAGCAACCAAAGCAAAAGTAACATTAGAAAACTATTATACTAATCTTATCGCGCAGCATGTCGAACGGAAACAAAGGTAAGCGTTAACTAACTGGTCATTAACTTCATTGTTTACTATTATCATGGCGTCATAAACGTTATTGATAATGATGACGTTTTTGTGCAATTAAAGTGTGAAATTTCAATACTCTTTGTTATTTGTTGCTTTCGTAATTTCCTGACCTCATCCATTTGTGTAAAAGCTAAGAATGATTTTTTTTTTAAATAATTGGGTAATAAAACAGTGGTAGAATAGGGAAGGTAAGCGGCTGTCGAAGGTGGTAGCATCATCCCGTACGCATGGAATACGTAGCCAACCATACTCCCTTCCCTACATAGTCCGCTCCTCTTGTACCCTAAGGTGTCTCGAGGTATCCAAATTTCGTTAGTTTTATTCTTCTGTTTCTCTACTGAACGAAATTTGTCCATCCCTTTCTATTTATAGCCATTTCTTTAGCCGAGTTCCAGTCTTTTCCGCCCTTCTTATTATTTCTTCGACTGAGTTATTCCATGTCATTTTGGGTCTTCTCTTTACATTTTTTCCACTATTGGCTTTGCCTCCCATACACTCTCTACGTGTCTATTTTCTTCTATTCTTATTAAATGACCGAACCACGTCAATTTTTTGTGTTTTATAGATTCTTTTACTGATTTCTCTCCTATTTGCTTTCGAATTCCTGTTCGTTCTTTTAATCCCTAGCACCCTTATGTTTGTGTATTTAATTTCCACAACTTGTATTTTCTTTTCGTGTCTCCCCGTAAGTACCCAGTTCTCTCCTCCATGTACAGTGAGTTCAAAATTTTTTAGATAAGTACCAAAATAATGTCTATTGAAGGTTTAGAATTTATTAACTATCATCACTGTGTTGCTGTCATAATACTGTTATGCAAATTTCAATAAAATTGTAAAAACAATGGTGTTCACAGTGGAGCATAAAACATTTATGATTGCATCATGGCCAGCCCTTATCTAAATTTTTTTGAACTCGCGATATAAGCACTGGTAACTAAATGGTTAGTTTTGGTTAAAACTTGTAATTGAAGAATTTTCTCCGTAAAGCATGATTATTTTATTTCCTGTCTTAATTCTTTGCCTATGTTTCCGTTACTATCTGTAACACTTTCTAGATATTTCTTCTTCTTCTCTTATATAGGCATAGTGGTCTGTTGCTTCTTTGTATTCTTTGCTCGTGTTCGGTCGTTTGGAAGGTTGTCACTCCACCGTTTTCGGGGTCTTCCAATACTCCTTCGTCCTAATGGTGACTTGTCTTTCGTAATCTTCACAGTTCTCTCCTCGGTCATACGATCAATGTGCTCAGTCCATTCTTCATTTCTATTTAGTACTTAGTCGTTGATGTTTTCTATCCTGCATGTACGCCTGATGTTCTCGCTCCTTTCCCTATCCAGGAGTATTTTACCAGTCATCCTGCGTAGGTACTGTTGTTTCTAGCATTTTTTTCGTTTTTGATGTCTTGGATCGTTATAGGTCTAATAACAGTCTTGTAAATCCGGGATTTTGCTTCGATTCCTATAAGTTTGTTACGCCATATTGTATCGTTTAAGTATGCCGCTGTCCGCTTGTCCTTTTCAGTGTGGATAATGCCGATGAGCTCATTTTCCTCTTTCTTCTGACTTCTGATTAATCGCCATGTTCCATTCTTTTTGAGAAAATTTTCCAATATTTGTTCATAGTTTGTCTGACTAGCGAGTTAGTATCATTGCGTTGTGCTTTTTTTTGCATTGTTCCGCATTGTTCTTTGACTTCTTTGGAGAACCATGCTGTTTTTGTTGGGTCCTTGTTTTCGTTTGCTTTTTTTCGACTTTCGGGGGCTTCGAGTGCCGCTTCTTTAATATTTTTCGTCGGATTTTCCCAGCTTCTGTTGATATCTCCCCCCCCCCTTTTTTAACGAGTTCTCATCGATTTTTGTCACTAATCGGTTTTGATATAGGCCTTTTACAGTGATGTCCCATAGTGTTTTGACGTTTTTTGTCCATGTGATTCTGGTTCGGTGTTTTTTTTTTCAGTTTAAGTTTTACTTTGATTTTCCCAAGCAACAAACTACCTACATTAACAGAGTTTAGGGTTTTTGCCTCAAGTATTCCTAGCGGGTGGCCACATCTCTCTCAGTGTAGCGTTTCCATTCTTCTTTATCTTGAGCAAGTTGGGTGGCTTCATATTCTTAGTCCTATTATGGGTTTCATCTGGTCTATCCAGCGGATGGGCGGGCTTTCTCGTTGTATTTCTTTCATTGATTTTTCTTTCTATAACTTGTTTATCAATAGCATTCGCTTTTCTGGCTATATGTCCAAAGTATTTTAAATAAGATTTCTTGATTTTAGTAGAAAGTCTTGTCTTGGTTGTTGGTTACAGTATAGTCGATTGTTGATCGTTGTCTTTGAGTGTTTCTGAATGTGTATTTGTATTGTAGCTTGTAGCCAAATAAGGTGTTATTGTTCAAGTTTTGTTTAAAATGTCTTCATTAAAACTTTGCTTTACATCAGGAACTACTTCATTGCCTATACGCGCATTAAAGTCCCCTAAGATTATTGTTGCTTCATTCTGAGACAATGACTCGATGATATTTTGAAGTTGGTAATAGAAGTCTTTACGTTCTTGTTTTGGCTTGTCTTCGGGTGCGTATATCGATAATAGACTTAGCTGTTGAGCTCCTGTATCCTTACGCGTAGAATTCGGGAGGTCGGGGGTTCGAATCCCACGGCCGACTGCCGTGAATCAGGTTTTTGGGTGGTTTCCCTGATTTAACAGAGTTAATCGTCTCTGAGGTGAATACCGGGCTAAAACTTTACACCCATATGTGTTCTTTCGTCCTAGTTTAACCCATTCTCATATCGTTACGTTGGAAGAAGAGTGACACAACTCAACGATATGTTCTTTCTCCGTGGTTGAAGAGGGGTTCTGCTCCCCTATAGCGGCCCGCCACCCCATCTCTTCGGAGTGGAATGAAATAACGATGATCTTCCTTCCTTTTTTTCCTTCCTGTATCCAGTTGCATGTTCCCCTTTATTCACACCACTATATACTACTACATAATCATCGTACATCTTTTGACCTTTTCCATTGTTTTTTGTTTCTTGCAATCTGCATCTGTGAATGCACATGCTGGTTGTAACCTATTATACATTTTTCTATTTTGGCATACCTTTATGGCGTCATTTATTGCACACAAGAACTGTAGAGGGCTTAAAACACTTCCTTGAGTAACTCCTTTTGTAGTTTTAAATTTCTTTGATATCCTATTTGAAGTTCTTATTAGGTTACTAGTCTTACTGCATATATTTTTAATAACTTTTTATCTTTGGGCTCTCCGAAATTTTCTCGACAGATGGAGTCAAACGCCTTTTGAAACATATGTATATCTCACTATTCTTGGCTAGTTTTTTTTCAATCATTTGTTGCATTGTTATATTATGCATGCGTCCAAATCCACTTTGTATATTTAGTAACAAATTTTCAGCTGCTCTTATGAAATTGTTTTCTTTCATACACTTTTAACAATGTACATAATAATGTTATTCCTTTATAGTTATTACATTCTTTAGTGTCTCTTGTCTTGTGTATGGGTAGTATGATTCTGATCTTCCAATTATCAAGTATTTCTTTGCTAGTCCAGCAAATGTTTAATATGTTGTGAAGTTCATCTTTTTCACTCACTTTCTCTCTCGGTGCTTTAGATTTTTTAAGTCTTGCTCTCCATCTTAGTAATACTTTCTTCCTCTTACAATTCTTCACCTTCTCTGTCAATTAGTACTGTTATTGTGTCAATTAGTACTGTTATTGTCTTGGTGTTAGCTTTCTTTCTATTCAGGTTAAGTAGCTCTACAAATTATTCTTGCCATCTATCTATAATTTTATCCCCTCTTTTGATTTATTTTGCTGAAGTTTGTAGGCAGGAGCATGTCTGAGTGTATTAATTACCCTACAAGATATTTTTTGGGTCTCTTTTTTAACTGCTCTTTTTACTTTGTCGTTCCACCACGCTGTTCTCTCTTTATAGTTTGAATCTACAGTGTGATTTTAAATGATTGAGGCGGATTGAGGAGAACTTGAATTTGGCGCCACGAATTTTAGTGTATTTTGTATTTTGAATTTGGCTAAACTGGATCAATTTGATAACTTCCACTGTCAATAACAGGAGCAACTCGCTAAGTTTCTTGAAGGTTTTCAAATTTTGTTTAGTTTGTCTTCTAATGCAATATGAATATAAATAATGACCAAAATTAGTTTTTTATTAATTATTAATATAATATTAAACATCCCTATTCGAGGCGCCACTGATAAAGCACGCCAAACGGGCTGCATATTGCCAATATAACAGTAAGTTAGTATGGCGCCAAATTCAAATTGTTTTCAATCATTTAAAAGCATTTAGCTTCTTTTATCTCTTACGTTTTTAATATCCCTTGTATTCATTTTTTCTATAATTGTTCTTCTATTAGACAAATTAATCTATTTCATAACAAAGTATCTATATGATGAAGGGTGATTCAGCTGATGATTATCCTTTTATCTTTTATGTAATCTATAATCGATTTCTCCCACTTGTAAATGAAAGAAATGTATTAGTTATTATCAGGTCATTATCAGTGCAGAATTCCAGCAGTTTTATTCGGTTTTTATTTAGTTTTCTTCTCCATATTTCCCAATCACCCCTTCCCACCTTTCTACGTCTCTTCCAACCCTTGCGTTGAGATCTCCAGCTGTATAAGTTTGCCGTTTTTCGATTCTCATATTTCTTGTAGCGTTTCCCAGAATAATTCTTTTTCCTTTTTTAGTATTTTGTTCTCACCTGGCCCATATACTATAACTGTTCCGATACCTTCACCTTTTTAGCATACCACTTTGATAAATCTCAAAATCTGTGAGAGAACTCTTGAATATTTGTAATGCTTGTGGTTAAGGAATAATTTAGATTTTTCAGCTAATTTTACATTTTAAGTACTATTCAGAGATTCAAAATTACTTGCTTATTTACTTATTACCAATAAATTATTAGGTTACCTATAAATACGAGGGTGAATCAAATATAAATCGGAATTTCTTTCCTGTCTATTTTTGGACGAACGCTTAGTTCTGTAGCCATTAAATGTTATTGGTGGAGATGTATGAAGTGGATTCTCACCTCAGTTCTCCTCAGCCAACAGCATTATGTCTGAGCAAGAGATACACTCATCCATTGAGAAACGAATTATTATCAAATTTCTTGCGAAGGAAGGCGTAAAACCTTCCGAAATTTTTAAAATGCTTAGTGCACAATTTGTGCAGTAGACTTAATCAAAGATTCAAGTAATGTGATTGGCACAAAGGATTTCCCGAAAGACGGGAAGAGTAGAAGCCATCTATCAAGTCGTCCACGAACCAGCAAAACGCACGAGAACGTTTGTGCCGTCCGCGACCTTATCGAGGGTGATCAGCGTTTGACGATTGCTGAAATTGCTTTCACAGTAGAAATAAGTTCGGGAGCACTCAGCCTACTATTTTCTATGACTTGGGTTACCAAAAAGTCTCGGCTACATACGATGAAACTTGGGTTCATCATTATATGCCTGAGTCAAAACAAGCTAGTATGGAATGGAGAAAAAGAGGAGAATCTGCACCTCTGCACGTGTCAAAGTACTCGCCACTGTTTTCAGGAATTCTCAAGGCGTATTTTTTATTGATTTTCTCCATAAGCGAAGAGCGATTAATGTGATTTATTAGTGCCAACTCTTGGATAAGGCGAAACGTGCTTATGGACGAAAAAGATGCGACCTTGCAATCCGGAACTTCGACAAAAGAAAATCTTGAAGAAATTCATTGAACAGCACTATAACAAGCTCCCCTACAGCCATAGATAAAAAAACCAAGATCTCTGATGTCGATGTGCGCTAGGCTACACTATGAATACTTTCAGAACACGGTTAAAGATGGCACTGCATGAAAATTTCTTTGTATAACCAGTATTGTTACAGTAGCCATTTGTAAAATTCTTGTGACGTCACACAGATTTAACAAAAAACTTAATGCAGTAGGGAGTCAATATTTTATGATATTTTAGTTTCGTGCTACTGAGGCGACATCTTAGAACGAACTCCTGAAGGTAGTCTAAAAACGTAACCACAGGTCAGAGATCTTGGTTATTTTATCTACGCTACAGCCCTGTGAGTCCCACTTCTTTAAAAGAAGCTCTGGGAGGACAACGATTTGAAGGTGATACTGAGGTGGAAGAGTTCATGCACAAGTGGCTTAAGACATGTCCTTCATCTTTCTTTGATGAGGGAATCAAGAAACTTCTGATCCCATAGGGCAAATGTATATCAAAATCAGGAGATTTTGTAGAAAAATAAGACATATTTCATTTTACTCTGAAGAGTAGAGTGGGGCAGAAGTACGCACCAAACGTTTGACGATGTACAAAAACTTTAAATAAATATCATATGTGCTACAAATTCACTTTATAAACTGTGGAGGGTCTATGCAAACATTTGATAATCTGAATTTCACTTATTACTGAAAATACGGATGGCTGTACTTTCGTACTTTTGCCCCACTAGTAGGGTAAAAGTACGCAAGTGATGGGGAATATGCATCCTCCGAAGATCCAAGTTCTCTGGGCCACTTGACATTGAGACAAGCCGGTTTGCAGGAACTCCTTGGCTCTTCTAAATATCACAGGGGTGATGGGATTGCGTTCAGATTTGCGTTTATATATTCTGAAAAAGCGCGAACTTTTGCCCCAATTGAGATTTTAAATTTGGTGCCACAAATTTTTAAAAAATGCAGAAACACGGCGATGCAAGCGTTGAAGTCTACGAATTTATTCGTAGTTTGGAGTGAAGTGGTGGACATTTAATTCTGACTATAGAGGGCGCTGTAGGTTACTTGCATATTTAAATATGGCTGGTGCGTACTCTTACCCGCCACGAACTTTTGCCCCACCCTACTATACCACTAAAATACATTTCTTAAAACAAATTCCAATTTATATTTGATCCACCCTTGTATTTATTTCAATCTGCAGCTCTTCTAGTTTTCATACTATTTTGAATAGTCGCAAATCATTTAATTATTTTTTAAAATCAAATTTTAAAAATAGTAATTTAACTTAATTTTGTTTTAGGTTAGCAAAATTAGAAGAATCTTTAAAAGACGAAAGTCTCTCGGAAGAGCAAAGGCATGAGAAAAGACTACAACATGCACAGAAAGAAACCGAATTTCTCAGGTTAAAAAGATCTCGATTAGGTGTAGAAGACTTCGACCCACTTAAAGTTATAGGAAGAGGAGCGTTCGGGGAGGTTCGATTGGTTCAAAAGAAGGATACCGGCCACGTGTACGCCATGAAAATATTACGGAAAGCGGATATGTTAGAAAAAGAACAAGTGGCGCACGTCAGGGCCGAACGTGATATTTTAGTAGAAGCCGATCATCAATGGGTCGTAAAAATGTATTATAGTTTCCAAGATCCCATTAATTTATATTTAATTATGGAGTTCTTGCCTGGCGGTGATATGATGACGTTGCTTATGAAGAAAGATACTCTCTCGGAGGAGTGCACGCAGTTTTATATAGTAGAAACTGCCTTAGCTATTGATTCTATACATAAGTTAGGTTTTATACATAGGGATATTAAACCAGATAATCTTTTGCTTGATGCTAAGGGACATCTCAAGTTGTCCGATTTTGGGCTGTGTACTGGATTGAAAAAATCTCATAGAACTGAGTTTTACAGAGATCTGAGTCAGGCAAAACCTTCAGATTTTAGTAAG
Source organism: Melanotus villosus (assembly GCA_963082815.1). Taxonomy (NCBI): domain Eukaryota; kingdom Metazoa; phylum Arthropoda; class Insecta; order Coleoptera; family Elateridae; genus Melanotus; species Melanotus villosus. The sequence continues at coordinate 8,959,507 of OY720423.1, read as the reverse complement.
TATATGTACTTATAACCATAATTCATAACTTAAACATAACTATAGGAAAGTAAATTAAAATTATCACAAATTCAGGATGATTCTTCCAACGTAACATAAGAGTTCCGACAGTAAAATATGCAATTCAAATTACATAAGTATTTATTGCTGGGCATCAAGTACTATTTAATAAAGAAAATGTCAATAAATATTAATGCCTAGTTTACACCTGATGAGTGCTTGGCCGAGATACTCATTATGCTACTGGGTCGAGAGTTTATGTCCATCTCCATATCAGTTTCAGACGAGTCGATTCATTTTTTCGCGTCGTTCGATGAATTGTAACGTGGAAGATCATCGTAAAATGAAGAAATACGCCAATCTAATTATACTTACCATGTTAGAAGATGAGTTGCACAACCAAAAGAAATGAATTTGGATAAGAAAATGGCTGGCTTATATTCCTGCATAACTCTAATGGTCGTCCCATTTCATTACCATTTTTTAAAATTTGTATTAGGCAACGAATACCAAGATCATCAAAATATACCTTGCCACTCTTCTCGACCGTAAACAGGTTCACATTGACCGAGTACAATGCAATGGGTGGAGGAGGTGGTTCCTCGGCCTAGTGAAAGAACATGGTTCTATTTACTAATCGGGTTGCTAGGCCAAGTACTGTACGAAGCGATCACATTGGTTTAGTGCTCGGCCGAATACATTGTCTTGACCAAGTACTCGTCAGGTGTAAACTGCACAAATGTACCTATACCAATACTAAGTAAAAGCAAAGGCCCATATTTGTCTATTTTAGCTTTAGACATTATTTTTACACCCTTTTTGATGCTAGAATGTGTTTCATTCTTAAACAATTTTTTTTGCAACTATTAAATATTTTCTAAAGGTTTGTTGTGGAGTGCAATAATTCCCTTTTTTTTCTAAGGCTCCCACTTTATACATTATTAGTACAAATCTAAAGTAATAAATATTTCTCAAAAAAAATTACATTTTAACATCTAAATTTTTTTAAATTGTTTTTAAGACTTGTTTCTACTTTTAGTAATAACATCAAGTCCAATGGATAGTAAGAGAAGAGCAGAAAGTTGGAAAAAGAACAGACGAGCATTGGCATATAGCACAGTAGGAACTCCAGATTACATCGCTCCGGAAGTGTTCCTACAAACCGGTTACGGACCTGCCTGCGATTGGTGGTCGCTCGGAGTCATTATGTACGAAATGCTTATAGGATACCCTCCCTTCTGTTCAGAAAATCCCCAAGATACTTATAGAAAAGTTATGAACTGGAGGGACACTCTCCAATTCCCTGCTGAAGTTCCGATCTCTGAAGAGGCCAAAGAAACTATTATTAGGTATATTTTATTGAAATCATTAAACTTGTTATGTATTAAATGCGTTTTCTTTTCCGGTTAGATTTTGCTGTGAAGCAGACAGAAGATTAGGTTCTCAGAAAGGTCTTGAGGAATTAAAATTAGTGCCGCCCTTCTTTCGTGGCGTAGATTGGGAGCATATTCGTGAAAGACCGGCCGCTATACCAGTAGAAGTTAAATCTATCGATGACACATCTAATTTCGATGACTTCCCTGATGTTAAACTAGAAATTCGTAAGTATTCTTTTATCATATTACTGTAATAATAATAATACCAGATCCTAGTAACCTTCGAATGTGTACGGATTCAGCACTCAAGTTGTGTAATTGGGGTTACTTAACGTATTTGATCGCTTTAGCTTTTATGTTTGTCAATTTTTACAGCGATAAAATGTCACATTGTTAACCCTAGAATGGTAACGCAAAGTGACATATGACACCACTTAGAATTGCGGTTTTATTACAAGCAAACTGCATTGTTGGAACAAGTAATGTTTATTGTGTTTAGTATTTTAAATTGATTACAAATCATCTACACACAAATATTCAAATAGGTCATTTGTGTTCGACACATTAATGGTCTTTTGCATTGGACGCACAGCTTCCGTCTTTTTCTGTTTTTGCTTCTTCGACAAATGACATCGTTTGTTACTGCGAATTTTATCTTCTTTTCTTCCCGGTCCAACATGCCCATCATTATCACATGAAGAGGCATCGAGTTATCTTTATTTTTTATCCTGCTGTCGAGCTAGGTTATTGAGAAATGCTCTCCTCGATATGATTTTGTAGTTACTAACAGCTCTTGCTTTATTCGCATTATGAATGACATAAGCATTTATCGCTACTCCATTTAGCCTAGCATTCCATACAATACAGTACAATACAATAAATTAATCATAACAATATGGGAAAAGGAAAAGATACCGGAGGACTGGAAGTTAGGTATTATAACTCATATACAGATTGTCCGAAAACCAGTCTTAACATACAAAAATTAATGAGTGCAACAAGGAAGACATAAACAATATAGGTAGCACAACAAAGATAGAATGCAATCATGGCTAGGTAAAATTTTAAACTAAAGAATTCTCTCCAATAACAAGCAAGTAAGCAAAAACAACTGTCATAAATATTTTACCTGTCATTAAAAGGACTGCAGATTACATGGCAATAATAACCTCCGAATACAAGAAATGAGAGCATTTATTTCAAGAAATAGAAAAACAAGCCATGCCGAAGAAGCTGTGCATACAAGCCACTTCATCAAGCTTCTAACGGAACGAAGGGTGGAACCAGGGTGGTTGCTAGTAAGCTTTGACATTGTGTTCCTGTTCACCAACATACAAGTGGATAAAGCTCTACGAATCATCGAAGAGAAATATCAACCTGACCAACATATAATAAGCCTGACGAGACACTGCCTAAACAACATGTACTTCGTTCACAGACCAGCCAGCGGTACAAACAAATAGAAGGGGCATCGATAGGATCTCCTCTATCCTCAGTGATAGCTAACCTATTCATGGAAAACTTTGAAGAAATGGTGCTAAGAACAGCGACATACTTGGCTTCGGTATGCGGACTACACCTTTGTCATTTGGACTCATGGAAGAAACCTGAACAACGTACACCTAAAGATCAAATTCATAATGGAAGTAGAAACCAACAACCAGTTACCGTTCTTGTAGGACCTAATCAAGAAGAAATGAAACGGTAGTTTAAGTCGCACGGCCCACAAGGGCCTACACACACCGACTGATATCTCAACGCACAGTCTCATCACCACCCAATTCAATGGTAAAGACGCTCATAACAAGATCTGAAAGACCGGCAGACCAAGATTACATCCAGCAAAATTACGTGAGGCATTGCAACAGAACTGTTTTACAAAGCAAGCCATAGACAGAGCAGCAATAGAAGCAATGCTACATAGACCTCCTACCCTTACACTTATGTGTGAGGACAGAGGCAAGGTTAAGCGTTTTCAGGCTGTAGCAAGACAACTCACTTCAAACCCGGAGATCTGGTTGGTCACTTAACCTTTAAGTAGGCGCGTGGTTCTTAGGTACACAAGCGGTCACGTTTTAAAATGCCCCGACTGTCTTAATTTTGGCTTCTTTTATCAAATAAAATGCATGTAGGGCTTGATACACAGGTATAATATTAAAATTTAGGGTAAATATATACAGAAAAATACAACAATAAAAAGGTAAAACCTTATATAGCCCCATCAGAATGAAAAATGGACGACAAAAGTTGATGCTAGTATTCTTTACGTAATTTTAGATTTCACAATAATTTTATCTATCGTTGAAGCATTCGTTGCAGATATTACTTGTGTGTTCGCCGCAAATATTTTTTCCACAGATTTTACAAATATTCCTTTTGCCTCTTGCAGCCTTATAGGTACATAGGCGCCAGTAGCATAACCTCTCGCATTTCTTGAAACAAAGTAAATGTTTTTTCGAAGATAAAGGAATACTTAAGCATACCGATTCAGAATAGATTGCTCAAAGTATACGTGAAGGGAAATATTACACAAAAATTTATTTTAGAAACGGTAGGCTTCTAAACATGACCTGGCGCCTGTAAGGTGCCACGCGCCTACTTAAAGGTTCCTCCTCCTCCAAGGTCATCAGTCCTTAGACTCGTTTGTTGCAGCCATCCATAATCTTCTATCGGTCGCTTTCCTTTTCATATCGACGTAGTTCTTGCTTCTAGAGTCTTCAATTATTTGTTTAATATATCTGAGGCGGGGTCTACCTTTCGGTCTTTTTCCATTTACTGTGCCTTCAATAATTATTTTCAGTAGCCCATCTCTTCTCAGAATATGACCGACTGTCTGCATTCTTCTTTTGACTATCTGTCTCCATATGTTTCTTTCCTCTCCCATTCTTATTAGTACTTCTTCGTTTGATATTCTTTCAATCCAGGCAATTTTTAGAGCCCTTCTGTAACACCACATTTCAAAGGATTCAATCATCCTTTTGTCTGCTTAAAGGTTAAGAATTGTAAATTCAATTTACCTGGAGTCCGCGACCAAACCATCTAATGTAATGCCGGCAAAGTGTGCTCTTTTCAAGTGCTCATTGATAACCGCGAAGAGTGAATCAAAGTGACTGCAGCTGGATAAAGGAGTAAGTGTCAAGCAAATTGAAGGGGTTGGTATGGGCATCTTAGGGCCTAAATGCAAGGTTTATAAACCGCTAGCTGAAATTCATGCAATAGACCTCTGGGCACAAGGGTGCCTTAAGAAAGGTTTGCGTGAAGGAAAAATTTATATCTTATTAGACAGAAGTCTAAAATAGTCTGGGACTGCAAACAATCCCTCAACCAACTGGCTACGAACAACACATTAATGTGGGTGTCAGGCCATGAGGCAAATGCCCCTCTGGCTTTTTGTATTATTTCTTTAACATCTTCCTTTGTTCCTGCAAAGGTCATATTAATACATAAAAAAGGAGGTAAATGTAACCTAGATAAATACCGTCCAATAAATCTGCTACCTCATCACTATCAAATAAATTCGACAATTATTAACCCATCAAACAGACGGCAGTCCGCAAAGGTTACACCATTATAGAGCATCTACAAACAATAGGTATACTCATAGAGAAATGTAATGAATACAACGTACCCCTTCAGCTGGTCTTTGTGGACTACAATAAAGCGTTCGATTCCATAGAATTGTGGGCAATCTTCCAAGGATAGATTCAAGATATGAGGAACTCCTGAAACAAATATATAACAAAGCAATCATACAAATAAATATAACAGAAGACATAACAACACTGAAGATAAAAATTGAAAGACGAGTCAGGTAGGGAGATACGATCTCCCCAAAATTATTTACCCTTGCGTTAGAAAACGTATTCTTCTTCTTCTTATGGCCTGATAGTAACCCGTAATAACGAGTTTTGTGAGCCCTCTTAGCACGTATGCTAGGCAGGAGGCTAACCTTACTCCTCGAATAGGGAGAAGAAGATTGACCTACAGTGGTGTGGGGTTGATGAAAACATATTCTTTCTTTCTTTTTCTTGTACCCTCTTATACATTTACAGTGTCGAGGGGGCCTGACACACCGAGCCGCAGAGCGGCCACCCATCCAAGTTCTGGGCAAGCAGGCTGTTGCTTAACTTTGTATATTTCAGTATTACGTTGAAAACATTTTAGATATTAAATTGGGAAAAACGTAGAGTGAAACTTGATGGTCGACACTTGAGTCATCTTAGATTTGCCGATGACATCGTGATTATAAACAACAATATAGAAGAACTGCTGTAAATGTTGAGAGAACTGAAAACGGAATCGGAGAAAATTAACTTGAAGATGAATCTGAATAAAACTAAAGTGACAACAGAGGAACCGGCAGTACAGCAGAGTGGGGGCGCACGTAATACTGACATATTGAAAGTTAAGCAGTGGCCTGCTTGGCCTGAACGAGAATGGGTGGACCACTCTGCGGCCCGTTGTACCCGGCCCCCTCGACACTGTAAAGGTAAAAGAGGGTAAAAGAGAAAGAAGAAAGACAACAGAGGAAGATACTAGAGTGGGAGTAGACGGAAATGAAATCGGGAAAGTAAATAACTACACATAGCTAGGATATACAATTACCCTTGGCAAGTAAAACCAAACTGTAGAAATTACTAGAAGAATACCGCATGACCTGGGCTGCGGCGAGTAAACTCAACAGGGTTCTAAGAAATACAATACAATCAGCCAACCGATTAAGAACAACACAACGGGCTATAGAAAGAGCTATGTTGGGAATCTCTCTGAGAGAACACATTTGGAACGAAAATATAAGAAGAAGAACGAAGGTGGACGATGTAATTGGTAACATCGCGAAGCTGAAGTGGAGTTGGGTGGTACATGCGGCCCGCTAAGAGAATGAACGATGGACTAAGAATATCATCCAATTGAGACCAAAAGATCACAAAGGAAGTGTGAGAAGACCACCAAAACGCTGGCTGGAAGATATTTAAGCAAGGGGATGAAGCAGGACAAAACTGGGATCAGCTGGCCCAAAAACAGACAGGAATGGAAAACTCAAGCGGAGACCTACATCCAGCAGTGGATTTTAGATTTGTCACGACCAACCACACTTAAGCCTGAAGGCCCATTGTACGGGAACCACACTTATACTAACTTAAATCTAGGAGTATACTAAGATGCATTGGAGGAACGGCAGTTTGAACTTGAGCCAGAACATACTAATACATCTGTCGACCCCGGCTCCAATGGGGAGCACCACTCGGCCACCGAGTGGATACAAAGGGGTTGTTAAAGAAGAAGAAAGTTGGATAAAACTCGTTCTTGGTATAGCAATGAACTAGCTATTCTTCCTCTACTTCTAACCTCCAATAAGCACCACTGCCAAAACGCCATGTCAAGTACGATGGTCCACTATAATGCACCCCAAACCGTAGCGTATACTAGAGTTGAGCCGAAAGTTGTTGGTAATCTGAAATATTGTAAATATAACCTCACATTTTAATAGAATTTACTTAAGCGTTTTCTTTATGTCTGCTATTATAATAGGCGAATTCAATTTAAAATATGTAGAATGCAGAAACAGTAATTGAGTAATATAAAAATACCGATTTTGCGTATTTTTTATTGCAAATGAAAGCTGTAAGTTGGAAAGTTAAGTTCTTGCTGAATAATCTCGTAAAAAATACGACAAATAAGTATCGATTCAAGTGCGCAAGTCGTTTGAAACAGTTGTCTTGTTGAAAGTCAGCAGATTTCTAAGTTGGAGGAAAGGAATTATTTGCATTTCAGAACAAGTTTGTCGCTGTCAAAATTGACAAATATAAAAAGTAAACAAAGAAATAATCGCAAGTTGCAGTAACAAACATCTGTGCTATTTTTATCTCTTTCTAACATTATGCAAGCCCAATAACCCACGTTGAACTCTGAATCTGAACATATTCCGAAGGTCTTTGTTTAAAAAATACATTGGTGTTTCCTAATGTTGCGTCTTACCGTGGACATCCGGTATATCTATCATACAACTGTTTCTGACTGATTGTTAAAATTTAGTAGAAAGAGATAAATTAGAATTTTACATAATCAATCGATGAGACGCATAACCCGTCTGTGACAAATAACACTGGCCAACAAATTTCAACTTTATTTTTGGGAACTTTTCTCGAAGGTATTTAAAACCGTTATTAAAAACTCACTGAACTCACCCTCACGGCTTTATGCTGTGCTATTTCAGTTAAAGTCGCAGCCTTTATATAGCATGTATCTGCTTATCCCCTCCCTAAAGTGTATGAACCAACCAGATTAGAGCAACAATGCAAACTTGTCGCTCATTGAGTGAGCGAGTTACATCATGTCTGCATTTTCTCCGTAACCAGAGCTAAGCCAATACTGCCACTTTTCGAACAATTTGTACCTAATATATGCTGTTTAATTTTATCAGTTACTGACTTAGTGTAAAAACTTTGTTGGCCAGTGTAATTAAGTTTTTGTTAGATTTTTATTTGGTAATGCAAAATTTAAAAGGATTTTTGTTTGTTGCAGCTGCTGCACCTTTACCTCAGGACGGTGAAGTGTCTTACAAAGACTGGGTATTTATAAATTACACGTTTAAAAGGTTTGAAGGTCTGACACAACGAGGGACTCCCACTAAAAAATAGTTTATTGTCGACTTTAATTAATACATTTAGCTTGCAAATTACATGTGCAGTTCTTTATAACGATGAGCACTTATTTTTAGAAAATGAATTTTTCTTGAAATAGTAGGTACCCTAAAGTTTTACGCTAGGTTATGTAAAATATTAAAAGTAAGAAATTGCAAAATGCCGTTTGCCGATTATTTTCTAAAAATAAGTAAACTTTATGTGTAGGCCTGAGGCAGTTTTGTATGTGAATGTATTGTGAGCTGTGAAAAATCGAGTTTTATTGATGTGCTTGTAATGGTAATAACATTTTCGCCGCATCGTCTTTTTTTCATTTGCACCCATTTTATTTCTACATTAATAAAGGTCTCGATACCTTGTATTTTTAGGAACGGTTATTGTTTGATTTGATTTAATGTTATTATCATTATAAGTACTTCCCTGTGAATTTATTGTTTTATTGTTAAAAGTGATACTACATTGTTTACAACACCTAATTTGTTTTTAACTTACTCGACTATTTGTGTGTTTAATAGGCAGATATAATTAATTTTTTATTTTATTCCGTACCTAAAAATTAATTTTTCTGATGTGCGTATATATTACGAGGCACAAAGTAGTATAGTTTTATAAAAATTAAAAAAGCCGTTTTAAAACATTGAGTCCTACAAATTTGCATGCCACGATAAAGCACATTTACATTGTCTGAACGAAAAGTATTCTACTTGAATAGGTTATAATTCGGTTGTACGTGTGCGGAAAAGGAGATGAAATTGTTTTTAAACCCGGTCTACTTTTGCAGCAGATTGTGTGAAAGTGCTTTATATCGAGTTTTAAATGTGATCGTGAAATAAGAAATTGCAAAGAGCACTGATATGTAAAAGTGGGTAGAAAGCTTTTCACTACTGGCTATGTCTTATATATAATGTATAATAATGCTGTCTAAAAACGTAGTATAAAGTGTAAAAAAAAAATGTTAATTAAAAGTAATATAGTTTTGTACAAAAGCTGGTGTTCATGTAGATTTTTGGGAAAGTGTCGCCAAGTATAATTTTTTTGTTAAACATATCAGCAATTATGACTGTCAAACAGTCTGAAAGTGCATGTCAGAATTCTATTAGATCGTTAAAAGTTAGCTCTCTACACCCTGCACCAACATTTTACGCAGTTTTTCTCCTTCTTACCGAAAACTTGGTGCAAATTTAGGTAGAATTATTTATCACGCAATTTGTTATTTATTGAAGTTTGTATTTTGTAGAAAAGTTGCTAACAGATTTTCTGTAAATATATTTACTTCAGAAATGTGTATAACAATTGAAATTTATTAAAATGTGGTGTTTCATTTCCTGAATTGTGTTTCTTTATATTAACACTATACTGTGCATGCATTATGTAATTTTACTATGAAATTTCGATTACAACTTTCTTCTTGAAGTGGCGTACCCTTCTCTCTGTATGTCTGTGGTGTGCATATCAAGTGGCCTACAGACATAGGGGACCTACAGCTACGGCTCCGAACCACAGTGCAAGCACTTCTACTCCAGAGAAGACTTATTAGGCAAAGTACCTTAGTGGTTTGCTATTCCCTTCCGAGGGAAGCGGTCCGATGTATGCGTGGCCCTGGGACTCAGGGAATCGATCCTGGGCCAGTCTTAATTTCAGTGGTCAGATGCACGTTGAACCAATTGAGGCATGGCATACTTTAAGAACTTTAAATAATAATTGTGGAAGCGTAAGACCACAGCTAAAAAACAAAGACTAAATAGTCAGTGAAGCATTACACAATTATAACGACAGTTTTTTGTTTTGATTTCTTATTAAAGAAGTCTTATTTGCCAATGTGAGCTTCTAAATTTTTAAATAATATTTAAATACAAATTTCAATACGGACTAATTAGAAGTTGTACAATACTTATCTTTAAACTAAATGTCTGTAACAGGAACACATGAGCTAAAAAGGGTAAGTTTGGATTTGTATTTCAGTCCAAAATTGATAATAATGTGTCGCACTCGAAAACGAACTTTTGGTAATAGGAACACATGAGTTAAGAAGGGTAAGTTGGGCTTTGTATTTCAGTCTAAAATTAATAATGTTCCGCACTCGAAAACTAAATGTCTGTAACAGGAACACATGAGCTAAGAAGGGTAAGTTTGACTTTGTATTTCAATCCAAAATTAATAATTTTTCGCACTCGAAAACGAACTTTTGGTAATATGAACACATGAGTTAAGAAGGGTTAGTTTGGCTTTGTATTTCAGTCCAAAATTAATAATTTCTCGCACTCGAAAACAAACTTTTGGTAATAGGAACACATGAGTTAAGAAGGGTAAGTTGGGTTTGGCATTTCAGTTCCAAATTGATAATTTGTCGCACTAGAAAACCAACTTTTGGTAATAGGAACACATGAGTTAAGAAGGGAAAGTTGGGCTTTGTATTTCAGTCTAAAATTAATAATGTTCCGCACTCGAAAACTAAATGTCTGTAACAGGAACACATGAGCTAAGAAGGGTAAGTTTGACTTTGTATTTCAATCCAAAATTAATAATTTTTCGCACTCGAAAACGAACTTTTGGTAATAGGAACACATGAGTTAAGAAGGGTAAGTTGGGCTTGGTATTTCAGTTCAAAATTGATAATTTGTCGCACTCGAAAACGAACTTTTGGTAATAGGAACACATGAGTTAAGAAGGGTAAGTTGGGCTTGGTATTTCAGTTCAAAATTGATAATTTGTCGCACTCGAAAACGAACTTTTGGTAATATGAACACATGAGTTAAGAAGGGCAAGTTTGGCTTTGTATTTCAGTCCAAAATTAATAATTTCTCGCACTCGAAAACAAACTTTTGGTAATAGGAACACATGAGTTAAGAAGGGAAAGTTGGGCTTTGTATTTCAGTCTAAAATTAATAATGTTCCGCACTCGAAAACTAAATGTCTGTAACAGGAACACATGAGCTAAGAAGGGTAAGTTTGACTTTGTATTTCAATCCAAAATTAATAATTTTTCGCACTCGAAAACGAACTTTTGGTAATAGGAACACATGAGTTAAGAAGGGTTAGTTTGGCTTTGTATTTCAGTCCAAAATTGATAATTTGTCGCACTCGAAAACGAACTTTTGGTAATATGAACACATGAGTTAAGAAGGGCAAGTTTGGCTTTGTATTTCAGTCCAAAATTAATAATTTCTCGCACTCGAAAACAAACTTTTGGTAATAGGAACACATGAGTTAAGAAGGGAAAGTTGGGCTTTGTATTTCAGTCTAAAATTAATAATGTTCCGCACTCGAAAACTAAATGTCTGTAACAGGAACACATGAGCTAAGAAGGGTAAGTTTGACTTTGTATTTCAATCCAAAATTAATAATTTTTCGCACTCGAAAACGAACTTTTGGTAATATGAACACATGAGTTAAGAAGGGTTAGTTTGGCTTTGTATTTCAGTCCAAAATTGATAATTTGTCGCACTCGAAAACGAACTTTTGGTAATAGGAACACATGAGTTAAGAAGGGTAAGTTGGGCTTGGTATTTCAGTTCAAAATTGATAATTTGTCGCACTCGAAAACGAACTTTTGGTAATATGAACACATGAGTTAAGAAGGGCAAGTTTGGCTTTGTATTTCAGTCCAAAATTAATAATTTCTCGCACTCGAAAACAAACTTTTGGTAATAGGAACACATGAGTTAAGAAGGGAAAGTTGGGCTTTGTATTTCAGTCTAAAATTAATAATGTTCCGCACTCGAAAACTAAATGTCTGTAACAGGAACACATGAGCTAAGAAGGGTAAGTTTGACTTTGTATTTCAATCCAAAATTAATAATTTTTCGCACTCGAAAACGAACTTTTGGTAATATGAACACATGAGTTAAGAAGGGTTAGTTTGGCTTTGTATTTCAGTCCAAAATTGATAATTTGTCGCACTCGAAAACGAACTTTTGGTAATAGGAACACATGAGTTAAGAAGGGTAAGTTGGGCTTGGTATTTCAGTTCAAAATTGATAATTTGTCGCACTCGAAAACGAACTTTTGGTAATATGAACACATGAGTTAAGAAGGGCAAGTTTGGCTTTGTATTTCAGTCCAAAATTAATAATTTCTCGCACTCGAAAACAAACTTTTGGTAATAGGAACACATGAGTTAAGAAGGGAAAGTTGGGCTTTGTATTTCAGTCTAAAATTAATAATGTTCCGCACTCGAAAACTAAATGTCTGTAACAGGAACACATGAGCTAAGAAGGGTAAGTTTGACTTTGTATTTCAATCCAAAATTAATAATTTTTCGCACTCGAAAACGAACTTTTGGTAATATGAACACATGAGTTAAGAAGGGTTAGTTTGGCTTTGTATTTCAGTCCAAAATTAATAATTTCTCGCACTCGAAAACAAACTTTTGGTAATAGGAACACATGAGTTAAGAAGGGTAAGTTGGGTTTGGCATTTCAGTTCCAAATTGATAATTTGTCGCACTAGAAAACCAACTTTTGGTAATAGGAACACATGAGTTAAGAAGGGAAAGTTGGGCTTTGTATTTCAGTCTAAAATTAATAATGTTCCGCACTCGAAAACTAAATGTCTGTAACAGGAACACATGAGCTAAGAAGGGTAAGTTTGACTTTGTATTTCAATCCAAAATTAATAATTTTTCGCACTCGAAAACGAACTTTTGGTAATAGGAACACATGAGTTAAGAAGGGTAAGTTGGGCTTGGTATTTCAGTTCAAAATTGATAATTTGTCGCACTCGAAAACGAACTTTTGGTAATATGAACACATGAGTTAAGAAGGGTTAGTTTGGCTTTGTATTTCAGTCCAAAATTAATAATTTCTCGCACTCGAAAACAAACTTTTGGTAATAGGAACACATGAGTTAAGAAGGGTAAGTTGGGTTTGGCATTTCAGTTCCAAATTGATAATTTGTCGCACTAGAAAACCAACTTTTGGTAATAGGAACACATGAGTTAAGAAGGGAAAGTTGGGCTTTGTATTTCAGTCTAAAATTAATAATGTTCCGCACTCGAAAACTAAATGTCTGTAACAGGAACACATGAGCTAAGAAGGGTAAGTTTGACTTTGTATTTCAATCCAAAATTAATAATTTTTCGCACTCGAAAACGAACTTTTGGTAATAGGAACACATGAGTTAAGAAGGGTAAGTTGGGCTTGGTATTTCAGTTCAAAATTGATAATTTGTCGCACTCGAAAACGAACTTTTGGTAATAGGAACACATGAGTTAAGAAGGGTAAGTTGGGCTTGGTATTTCAGTTCAAAATTGATAATTTGTCGCACTCGAAAACGAACTTTTGGTAATATGAACACATGAGTTAAGAAGGGCAAGTTTGGCTTTGTATTTCAGTCCAAAATTAATAATTTCTCGCACTCGAAAACAAACTTTTGGTAATAGGAACACATGAGTTAAGAAGGGAAAGTTGGGCTTTGTATTTCAGTCTAAAATTAATAATGTTCCGCACTCGAAAACTAAATGTCTGTAACAGGAACACATGAGCTAAGAAGGGTAAGTTTGACTTTGTATTTCAATCCAAAATTAATAATTTTTCGCACTCGAAAACGAACTTTTGGTAATAGGAACACATGAGTTAAGAAGGGTTAGTTTGGCTTTGTATTTCAGTCCAAAATTGATAATTTGTCGCACTCGAAAACGAACTTTTGGTAATATGAACACATGAGTTAAGAAGGGCAAGTTTGGCTTTGTATTTCAGTCCAAAATTAATAATTTCTCGCACTCGAAAACAAACTTTTGGTAATAGGAACACATGAGTTAAGAAGGGAAAGTTGGGCTTTGTATTTCAGTCTAAAATTAATAATGTTCCGCACTCGAAAACTAAATGTCTGTAACAGGAACACATGAGCTAAGAAGGGTAAGTTTGACTTTGTATTTCAATCCAAAATTAATAATTTTTCGCACTCGAAAACGAACTTTTGGTAATATGAACACATGAGTTAAGAAGGGTTAGTTTGGCTTTGTATTTCAGTCCAAAATTGATAATTTGTCGCACTCGAAAACGAACTTTTGGTAATAGGAACACATGAGTTAAGAAGGGTAAGTTGGGCTTGGTATTTCAGTTCAAAATTGATAATTTGTCGCACTCGAAAACGAACTTTTGGTAATATGAACACATGAGTTAAGAAGGGCAAGTTTGGCTTTGTATTTCAGTCCAAAATTAATAATTTCTCGCACTCGAAAACAAACTTTTGGTAATAGGAACACATGAGTTAAGAAGGGAAAGTTGGGCTTTGTATTTCAGTCTAAAATTAATAATGTTCCGCACTCGAAAACTAAATGTCTGTAACAGGAACACATGAGCTAAGAAGGGTAAGTTTGACTTTGTATTTCAATCCAAAATTAATAATTTTTCGCACTCGAAAACGAACTTTTGGTAATATGAACACATGAGTTAAGAAGGGTTAGTTTGGCTTTGTATTTCAGTCCAAAATTGATAATTTGTCGCACTCGAAAACGAACTTTTGGTAATAGGAACACATGAGTTAAGAAGGGTAAGTTGGGCTTGGTATTTCAGTTCAAAATTGATAATTTGTCGCACTCGAAAACGAACTTTTGGTAATATGAACACATGAGTTAAGAAGGGCAAGTTTGGCTTTGTATTTCAGTCCAAAATTAATAATTTCTCGCACTCGAAAACAAACTTTTGGTAATAGGAACACATGAGTTAAGAAGGGAAAGTTGGGCTTTGTATTTCAGTCTAAAATTAATAATGTTCCGCACTCGAAAACTAAATGTCTGTAACAGGAACACATGAGCTAAGAAGGGTAAGTTTGACTTTGTATTTCAATCCAAAATTAATAATTTTTCGCACTCGAAAACGAACTTTTGGTAATATGAACACATGAGTTAAGAAGGGTTAGTTTGGCTTTGTATTTCAGTCCAAAATTAATAATTTCTCGCACTCGAAAACAAACTTTTGGTAATAGGAACACATGAGTTAAGAAGGGTAAGTTGGGTTTGGCATTTCAGTTCCAAATTGATAATTTGTCGCACTAGAAAACCAACTTTTGGTAATAGGAACACATGAGTTAAGAAGGGAAAGTTGGGCTTTGTATTTCAGTCTAAAATTAATAATGTTCCGCACTCGAAAACTAAATGTCTGTAACAGGAACACATGAGCTAAGAAGGGTAAGTTTGACTTTGTATTTCAATCCAAAATTAATAATTTTTCGCACTCGAAAACGAACTTTTGGTAATAGGAACACATGAGTTAAGAAGGGTAAGTTGGGCTTGGTATTTCAGTTCAAAATTGATAATTTGTCGCACTCGAAAACGAACTTTTGGTAATAGGAACACATGAGTTAAGAAGGGTAAGTTGGGCTTGGTATTTCAGTTCAAAATTGATAATTTGTCGCACTCGAAAACGAACTTTTGGTAATATGAACACATGAGTTAAGAAGGGCAAGTTTGGCTTTGTATTTCAGTCCAAAATTAATAATTTCTCGCACTCGAAAACAAACTTTTGGTAATAGGAACACATGAGTTAAGAAGGGAAAGTTGGGCTTTGTATTTCAGTCTAAAATTAATAATGTTCCGCACTCGAAAACTAAATGTCTGTAACAGGAACACATGAGCTAAGAAGGGTAAGTTTGACTTTGTATTTCAATCCAAAATTAATAATTTTTCGCACTCGAAAACGAACTTTTGGTAATATGAACACATGAGTTAAGAAGGGTTAGTTTGGCTTTGTATTTCAGTCCAAAATTGATAATTTGTCGCACTCGAAAACGAACTTTTGGTAATAGGAACACATGAGTTAAGAAGGGTAAGTTGGGCTTGGTATTTCAGTTCAAAATTGATAATTTGTCGCACTCGAAAACGAACTTTTGGTAATATGAACACATGAGTTAAGAAGGGCAAGTTTGGCTTTGTATTTCAGTCCAAAATTAATAATTTCTCGCACTCGAAAACAAACTTTTGGTAATAGGAACACATGAGTTAAGAAGGGAAAGTTGGGCTTTGTATTTCAGTCTAAAATTAATAATGTTCCGCACTCGAAAACTAAATGTCTGTAACAGGAACACATGAGCTAAGAAGGGTAAGTTTGACTTTGTATTTCAATCCAAAATTAATAATTTTTCGCACTCGAAAACGAACTTTTGGTAATAGGAACACATGAGTTAAGAAGGGTAAGTTGGGCTTGGTATTTCAGTTCAAAATTGATAATTTGTCGCACTCGAAAACGAACTTTTGGTAATAGGAACACATGAGTTAAGAAGGGTAAGTTGGGCTTGGTATTTCAGTTCAAAATTGATAATTTGTCGCACTCGAAAACGAACTTTTGGTAATATGAACACATGAGTTAAGAAGGGCAAGTTTGGCTTTGTATTTCAGTCCAAAATTAATAATTTCTCGCACTCGAAAACAAACTTTTGGTAATAGGAACACATGAGTTAAGAAGGGAAAGTTGGGCTTTGTATTTCAGTCTAAAATTAATAATGTTCCGCACTCGAAAACTAAATGTCTGTAACAGGAACACATGAGCTAAGAAGGGTAAGTTTGACTTTGTATTTCAATCCAAAATTAATAATTTTTCGCACTCGAAAACGAACTTTTGGTAATAGGAACACATGAGTTAAGAAGGGTTAGTTTGGCTTTGTATTTCAGTCCAAAATTAATAATTTCTCGCACTCGAAAACAAACTTTTGGTAATAGGAACACATGAGTTAAGAAGGGTAAGTTGGGTTTGGCATTTCAGTTCCAAATTGATAATTTGTCGCACTAGAAAACCAACTTTTGGTAATAGGAACACATGAGTTAAGAAGGGAAAGTTGGGCTTTGTATTTCAGTCTAAAATTAATAATGTTCCGCACTCGAAAACTAAATGTCTGTAACAGGAACACATGAGCTAAGAAGGGTAAGTTTGACTTTGTATTTCAATCCAAAATTAATAATTTTTCGCACTCGAAAACGAACTTTTGGTAATAGGAACACATGAGTTAAGAAGGGTTAGTTTGGCTTTGTATTTCAGTCCAAAATTAATAATTTCTCGCACTCGAAAACAAACTTTTGGTAATAGGAACACATGAGTTAAGAAGGGTAAGTTGGGTTTGGCATTTCAGTTCCAAATTGATAATTTGTCGCACTAGAAAACCAACTTTTGGTAATAGGAACACATGAGTTAAGAAGGGAAAGTTGGGCTTTGTATTTCAGTCTAAAATTAATAATGTTCCGCACTCGAAAACTAAATGTCTGTAACAGGAACACATGAGCTAAGAAGGGTAAGTTTGACTTTGTATTTCAATCCAAAATTAATAATTTTTCGCACTCGAAAACGAACTTTTGGTAATAGGAACACATGAGTTAAGAAGGGTTAGTTTGGCTTTGTATTTCAGTCCAAAATTGATAATAATGTGTCGCACTCGAAAACGAACTTTTGGTAATAGGAGCACATGAGTTAAGAAGGGTAAGTTGGGCTTGGTATTTCAGTTCAAAATTGATAATTTGTCGCACTCGAAAACGAACTTTTGGTAATATGAACACATGAGTTAAGAAGGGCAAGTTTGGCTTTGTATTTCAGTCCAAAATTAATAATTTCTCGCACTCGAAAACAAACTTTTGGTAATAGGAACACATGAGTTAAGAAGGGAAAGTTGGGCTTTGTATTTCAGTCTAAAATTAATAATGTTCCGCACTCGAAAACTAAATGTCTGTAACAGGAACACATGAGCTAAGAAGGGTAAGTTTGACTTTGTATTTCAATCCAAAATTAATAATTTTTCGCACTCGAAAACGAACTTTTGGTAATAGGAACACATGAGTTAAGAAGGGTTAGTTTGGATTTGTATTTCAGTCCAAAATTAATAATTTCTCGCACTCGAAAACAAACTTTTGGTAATAGGAACACATGAGTTAAGAAGGGTAAGTTGGGTTTGGCATTTCAGTTCCAAATTGATAATTTGTCGCACTCGAAAACAAACTTTTGGTAATAGGAACACATGAGTTAAGAAGGGAAAGTCGGGCTTTGTATTTCAGTCTAAAATTAATAATGTTCCGCACTCGAAAACTAAATGTCTGTAACAGGAACACATGCGCTAAGAAGGGTAAGTTTGGCTTTGTATTTCAGTCCAAAATTAATAATTTTTCGCACTCGAAAACGAACTTTTGGTAATAGGAACACATGAGTTAAGAAGGGTTAGTTTGGCTTTGTATTTCAGTCCAAATTAATAATTTCTCGCACTCGAAAACAAACTTTTGGTAATAGGAACACATGAGTTAAGAAGGGTAAGTTGGGTTTGGCATTTCAGTTCAAAATTGATAATTTGTCGCACTAGAAAACGAACTTTTGGTAATAGGAACACATGAGTTAAGAAGGGAAAGTTGGGCTTTGTATTTCAGTCTAAAATTAATAATGTTCCGCACTCGAAAACTAAATGTCTGTAACAGGAACACATGAGCTAAGAAGGGTAAGTTTGACTTTGTATTTCAATCCAAAATTAATAATTTTTCGCACTCGAAAACGAACTTTTGGTAATAGGAACACATGAGTTAAGAAGGGTAAGTTGGGCTTGGTATTTCAGTTCAAAATTGATAATTTGTCGCACTCGAAAACGAACTTTTGGTAATAGGAACACATGAGTTAAGAAGGGTAAGTTGGGCTTGGTATTTCAGTTCAAAATTGATAATTTGTCGCACTCGAAAACGAACTTTTGGTAATATGAACACATGAGTTAAGAAGGGCAAGTTTGGCTTTGTATTTCAGTCCAAAATTAATAATTTCTCGCACTCGAAAACAAACTTTTGGTAATAGGAACACATGAGTTAAGAAGGGAAAGTTGGGCTTTGTATTTCAGTCTAAAATTAATAATGTTCCGCACTCGAAAACTAAATGTCTGTAACAGGAACACATGAGCTAAGAAGGGTAAGTTTGACTTTGTATTTCAATCCAAAATTAATAATTTTTCGCACTCGAAAACGAACTTTTGGTAATAGGAACACATGAGTTAAGAAGGGTTAGTTTGGCTTTGTATTTCAGTCCAAAATTAATAATTTCTCGCACTCGAAAACAAACTTTTGGTAATAGGAACACATGAGTTAAGAAGGGTAAGTTGGGTTTGGCATTTCAGTTCCAAATTGATAATTTGTCGCACTAGAAAACCAACTTTTGGTAATAGGAACACATGAGTTAAGAAGGGAAAGTTGGGCTTTGTATTTCAGTCTAAAATTAATAATGTTCCGCACTCGAAAACTAAATGTCTGTAACAGGAACACATGAGCTAAGAAGGGTAAGTTTGACTTTGTATTTCAATCCAAAATTAATAATTTTTCGCACTCGAAAACGAACTTTTGGTAATAGGAACACATGAGTTAAGAAGGGTTAGTTTGGCTTTGTATTTCAGTCCAAAATTAATAATTTCTCGCACTCGAAAACAAACTTTTGGTAATAGGAACACATGAGTTAAGAAGGGTAAGTTGGGTTTGGCATTTCAGTTCCAAATTGATAATTTGTCGCACTAGAAAACCAACTTTTGGTAATAGGAACACATGAGTTAAGAAGGGAAAGTTGGGCTTTGTATTTCAGTCTAAAATTAATAATGTTCCGCACTCGAAAACTAAATGTCTGTAACAGGAACACATGAGCTAAGAAGGGTAAGTTTGACTTTGTATTTCAATCCAAAATTAATAATTTTTCGCACTCGAAAACGAACTTTTGGTAATAGGAACACATGAGTTAAGAAGGGTTAGTTTGGCTTTGTATTTCAGTCCAAAATTGATAATAATGTGTCGCACTCGAAAACGAACTTTTGGTAATAGGAGCACATGAGTTAAGAAGGGTAAGTTGGGCTTGGTATTTCAGTTCAAAATTGATAATTTGTCGCACTCGAAAACGAACTTTTGGTAATATGAACACATGAGTTAAGAAGGGCAAGTTTGGCTTTGTATTTCAGTCCAAAATTAATAATTTCTCGCACTCGAAAACAAACTTTTGGTAATAGGAACACATGAGTTAAGAAGGGAAAGTTGGGCTTTGTATTTCAGTCTAAAATTAATAATGTTCCGCACTCGAAAACTAAATGTCTGTAACAGGAACACATGAGCTAAGAAGGGTAAGTTTGACTTTGTATTTCAATCCAAAATTAATAATTTTTCGCACTCGAAAACGAACTTTTGGTAATAGGAACACATGAGTTAAGAAGGGTTAGTTTGGATTTGTATTTCAGTCCAAAATTAATAATTTCTCGCACTCGAAAACAAACTTTTGGTAATAGGAACACATGAGTTAAGAAGGGTAAGTTGGGTTTGGCATTTCAGTTCCAAATTGATAATTTGTCGCACTCGAAAACAAACTTTTGGTAATAGGAACACATGAGTTAAGAAGGGAAAGTCGGGCTTTGTATTTCAGTCTAAAATTAATAATGTTCCGCACTCGAAAACTAAATGTCTGTAACAGGAACACATGCGCTAAGAAGGGTAAGTTTGGCTTTGTATTTCAGTCCAAAATTAATAATTTTTCGCACTCGAAAACGAACTTTTGGTAATAGGAACACATGAGTTAAGAAGGGTTAGTTTGGCTTTGTATTTCAGTCCAAATTAATAATTTCTCGCACTCGAAAACAAACTTTTGGTAATAGGAACACATGAGTTAAGAAGGGTAAGTTGGGTTTGGCATTTCAGTTCAAAATTGATAATTTGTCGCACTAGAAAACGAACTTTTGGTAATAGGAACACATGAGTTAAGAAGGGAAAGTTGGGCTTTGTATTTCAGTCTAAAATTAATAATGTTCCGCACTCGAAAACTAAATGTCTGTAACAGGAACACATGAGCTAAGAAGGGTAAGTTTGACTTTGTATTTCAATCCAAAATTAATAATTTTTCGCACTCGAAAACGAACTTTTGGTAATAGGAACACATGAGTTAAGAAGGGTAAGTTGGGCTTGGTATTTCAGTTCAAAATTGATAATTTGTCGCACTCGAAAACGAACTTTTGGTAATAGGAACACATGAGTTAAGAAGGGTAAGTTGGGCTTGGTATTTCAGTTCAAAATTGATAATTTGTCGCACTCGAAAACGAACTTTTGGTAATATGAACACATGAGTTAAGAAGGGCAAGTTTGGCTTTGTATTTCAGTCCAAAATTAATAATTTCTCGCACTCGAAAACAAACTTTTGGTAATAGGAACACATGAGTTAAGAAGGGAAAGTTGGGCTTTCTATTTCAGTCTAAAATTAATAATGTTCCGCACTCGAAAACTAAATGTCTGTAACAGGAACACATGAGCTAAGAAGGGTAAGTTTGGCTTTGTATTTCAGTCCAAAATTAATAATTTCTCGCACTCGAAAACAAACTTTTGGTAATAGGAACACGTGAGTTAAGAAGGGTAAGTTGGGCTTGGCATTTCAGTTCAAAATTGATAATTTCTCGCACTAGAAAACCAACTTTTGGTAATAGGAACACATGAGTTAAGAAGGGAAAGTTGGGCTTTGTATTTCAGTCTAAAATTAATAATGTTCCGCACTCGAAAACTAAATGTCTGTAACAGGAACACATGAGCTAAGAAGGGTAAGTTTGACTTTGTATTTCAGTCCAAAATTAATAATTTTTCGCACTCGAAAACGAACTTTTGGTAATAGGAACACATGAGTTAAGAAGGGTTAGTTTGGCTTTGTATTTCAGTCCAAAATTAATAATTTCTCGCACTCGAAAACAAACTTTTGGTAATAGGAACACATGAGTTAAGAAGGGTAAGTTGGGTTTGGCATTTCAGTTCCAAATTGATAATTTGTCGCACTAGAAAACGAACTTTTGGTAATAGGAACACATGAGTTAAGAAGGGAAAGTTGGGCTTTGTATTTCAGTCTAAAATTAATAATGTTCCGCACTCGAAAACTAAATGTCTGTAACAGGAACACATGAGCTAAGAAGGGTAAGTTTGGCTTTGTATTTCAGTCCAAAATTAATAATGTTAAGAAGGGTAACTTTGGCTTTGTATTTCAGTCCAAAATTAATAATTTTTCATATTCGTAAATGAACTGTTTGTAACAGGAACACATGAGTTAAGAAGGGTAACTGAAAATAGATTTCGAATATAAAGTTGTTTTTTAATGTTTAGAATAAATTTTAAAATTAATTTTAGAGCGTCTAAAACCTTGGGCGTTAAAAATTTATTATAAACACAAATAATTTGTTAAATATTAGAAGTTTTAGACGTCAAAGGTTAATTTTGATTTAGGTTACTGTTTTATTTTGTTTATTTTAAAATCATGTTTGAATCTTGATATATTTGTAAGGTAAGGTTAGAATTTTTAATTAAAATTAGGTTAGAATTTTGTGCCGTTAGTGTAAATAAAAGATTTCCTATAAATAAATTTTTATGAATCTTAAATGCTGTATAATTTTCTACCCAACTAAAATCCTGTATGAATTTTGTCCGGTAGATCAAATGAACCTTGAAAGTGATGTATAAAATTTGAAATTCCATGAGTTTGTGATGTTAGTCGCAGATGCTCTATACAGTGTGCCTCACTTTAGACGGCACCACCCCAGTATTTTTTTTATATATTATCGATTTAAAACATCCCTAATACGACTTCTTCAATTTTGCTGTTTATTTTAAATCGTAGTAGAAAGTAACATACCCTAAAAGTACAATTTAGTGAGGGGTATAATCAGAAAAAAAGAAATTTTTTAAATCGATAATATATAAAAAAAATACTGGGGTGGGGCCGTCTAAAGTGAGACACACTGTAGATACAGCCAAGACAAATGAGGAAAAAAAGATCAGATAAATTATGAAGCTAAAGGTTGTGGGTTCGATTCCCAATACCTGCCATACTAACTTAGCATTTTTTGGACACAAGGAGCACGCAGATTTGGAAGATGGAATTTAGTGTACGAATTACACAACTAGTGACAGTAACAATTGCCTTGCAGCGCATTTGAGGTAGGTTTTCTAAATTTTTTTAAAGTAGTATTCAACTGGAAACATGGGTACTTGTGTGATCATAAATTAATCAATGTGAAGCGTAGGTCAGAGGTTTTAGCGTTGGGCTGTAAAACCAAAGGTTGTGGGTTCGATTCCCATCACCCGCCATATTAAAAATAATCGTTTTTGCACTCTGAGGTGCACTTAGCCTTTGGAATTGAGTATATGGGTTACATAACCGGTGGTAAATAATTAGTCGGCTTGTAACGATTCAAGTTTTTCGAACTTTTTAAAAAACAGGATTTAACACGGTAAAGGTAGGAACTTGCATCTTTGTCTTTCTCAATCCATATAGGATGATGCGAGCTGTGAAGGAAAATCGAATTTAAGTTGGAAACTACCAAAACCCTAAGATATGCTAGTAGTTTATACTTCGATTGTTAGGCATTGCGATCCAATTTTGTAGGGGTCATCCTCCTCCCACCCCCTTACCAACCCACCCTAATATATTAAGCTCCTCTATATAACTATCTTGTGTTTAGTTTACTCGTGACTGATAATTCTCCTGACATCTTTTAATTCAAATGTTAGTCTGAGATATATGCAAATTACAGTTCCCGCTTTTAGAATTATAGTACAAGAATTACAACATGGCGTAGCGATTTATATTATATGTCCATACTTTGTCACGTGCACTACAACATTGTTGTCCCTTGGCGCGCGGCTAGCAAACAGCGGAGAAGGGGGGTTTGAAACGGTAAACCCTTCAAATAGGGGTGGTCATAATCGGAATAAAAATAGGGCGCCACGACGGAAATCACCCAAAGATAGTTCCTCTAGGGCTCGAAGGGGTTGGGGTTAGCTGGACCCCGCTGCAAGATGTGACTTACCTTGCTTACTGAAATTCTTAAAACTTGTAGGCAGGCTCCCACTGTATACGTAAATCTTTACCAAAACACTAACACACAAAATATGATCGGGAGGCACTGAAAACACTGACAAGACCAAACTAAATTGACAATTAGATATTTAATAAATCAAAAAGGCAAAAATGGATACACAAAAGGGGCGACAGTTAACATGTTACGTCAAAAATAAATAATAAATGCGATACTTACTTTAAAGGACGATGGGGCGATAGAATTGAGGGTACTACATTTACGTTACGTACGGCAAATCATTCACAAACTAAGCCCCTCAATCCCAGGCAGAATATAGGATTAACAAATATTAAACTAAAATTCAATCAGTAAAGCTAAATCTTTATACATGCAACATAACACAAATTTTAACTTGACTTTACTTAAAACTTGCGACAATGAAATCTTTAAAGGTGAATTGGTACTGACAAACTTGAACTACAATCTGAACATAAAAATCTTTACTCAAACACAAAATTACTAAGACAAACTAGTCAACCGTTTGCCAACGGTCCTCAACCTTTGCAATGTGAATATTATCAAAGCCGCCTAAAGGCGAATCACAAAGCCTTCACACATTATCGCCGGATCAAACAAATTGACCAGACATCGGCTACTCTAAAATTACAAGTTGCAAACAAAACACAAAAATAATAAAAAGGAGGTACTTACTAAACTTCAAACCCAACTGAACAACATTGATAGAGGCCTGTCCGCAAGCGGCAATCGTAGGAATTGAAACAGTTCTCAGAACTACAATTTGTTGAAAGATTTTGTTGTTAGGTAATTTTGAAATACACCTATACCACTCCCTTATGAGACGCCACTGAAAAATAAATCATGATAAATTCGAGTTGCCAATGTGACAACAATTTAATGTGGCCGGAAATTCAACCTGTCTTCAATCAATGTGGATCACATATAATGATATTATATTACTATTAATTATCATTGAATTCAAAAGTCAACTTTTATAGGCAAAAATTATTATTTTCAGATGAGAATCTAATTATCTCATTCTTAACACGAGACTAATACATACCTATAATCACTGAAAAATAACTTTGTGCCGTAGAAAGGCAACTTAATGACAAAAGACGTACATCACTAAAAACTATAAATGATATGCTATCTCTTTGTGACAATTTATAATGCGTACTAGTCTCAACACCGAAAGGTAACTACCTATAAGTGGTTAACGATTACATACATACATGTCAATTTTGGTTAATTTTGTACAGGAAATCAGAATTCCTAAAATAATTAATATTTCTAGAAAGCCTTCGGTCCGTTCTTTATACTTTCTTAGGCGTGCAAAAAGGTAGCACTTTAGATACTTGCCGTAGAGATAAATTACTACAAATTAGAAATTTACTAGTGTTGGAATGTTCTTAATTACATATTAGTTTAAGTATTATAATCTAAAACGCAAATATTTACGTGTATGGCTGTATGCTGTAAAACATCCATGTAAAACCATCAAGTATATGCCTATTAACTATTAATAGTTTTACAGTTTTACTACAGTCTTATACCTACCTAAGAAGAAATTATACAACAGATATATGCACATCATTGCACAAATGCGCCTACGCGTGTATGAAACCAGTTATACAAGGGTCAAATCAACATGTTTCGAGCCACTGTAATGCCGTTCTGTGGACTCTTTTTTTTGGCGCATGGGGTTAAAAGTTTCCGTACGACGGCCCGCACCTTTCCCAGCTACTTCAACGCTGGAACTGCCCGCCGCCGCCTGTTTTCAGCCACCACTAAAGCCGTCCTCTACTGCTGAGGTCACACCATAACTCACTTCACCTGATGCCGCCACCTTCCGGCATACTTCTCGCCAGGTCAAGCCCTCGTCGCACCATCGCTCATTATCGAGGCCCCGCCACCTTCGCTGTCGTCTTAACCGTTGCCGCCGCTGGTCAAGGTCCATCACCGTCGCCGCGAAGCCTAGTTTTCGCCATCATTACTACGATTTTCCAATTCAATTATGTTTTTTTTATTAGTAATAAATAATTATTTTCAGCCTCTTGTCTTTAATTACTGAGCTAGCCAAATTGAAGAAGGGCCTGGTTTGTGTCACACTATACACAGTATGTAGGTATTAAACGGCGCACCAACTATGTAGTAACTCGCAGAGACGAGCTGGGTTATGCTAACGCGCTGGCTCGACACCGAAAGGTAAAAGCGGTTACAGATACAGGCAGATTCAAGTATTAGAAGCTGTGGCCACAAAAACAAATTTTTATGCAATCCTCTGTACACGATTGAAGAATTGAAATAACAAGAGATATCATTCAATGAGTATAATTTACATTTTACTTTATATAACAAACTTTTAAGCAGAAATTAGAATGTTTTTATTGGAAAACACTTATTATTGCATATAAAAACCAAAACAATGACGGTGATCCTATACTTTCGGATGGCAGTGTACATAGTTTCCAGTACGATGTTATAATGGTTTTATTAGAATAAAGTTGAATGAACACATACGTGACCTTATTGTAAAAAGGAGTTATGGTTTTATTTCATACATACATAATCAATTTCCTCTTCTACCGCAATGCAGTGTCAAGGCTCATTCACACTTGGCGGTGTGCAGTGGAGGTGATGAGTTCATTTTTGAACTTGCATCACGTGCCAACTAGCTTTCATCTACAACACATTCATATACCTTAAATCTAAGCCTTAACTAATGAATTTGATCTAAATCGGCTTCAACGCTGGAATCGAACCCGTGTCAGCCGGCTAGCCAGCAGGCACTTACCTGACTGAACTATCCACATGAGGCGTTTATAATTTAAATGGCACATTTGAGAATTACCATTCTGAAGGTATTCTCTTTACCCATGAACACAAAATTTTGTTGGAACTTTTAAACAGATAATTAAATAGGACAAGATTATTTTTAAACCACATAAAAATTATTAAAGCTTATTATATATAAATAAAATTATCATATGAATTTGAAAATATATTACTTTCATGAAAAATCTACAATAATGACATATTACAGATGTTATGAAAAATCATGTTTGAAATAAGTAATACCACAGTCTAGTAATATAACCAGTCGTCTCACTCGCCGGATTTTGTGGGTCCGAATTCCAGTGCGCCTGTGTAAAGTTTAGCCGAATGCGCAGTTAGAATAAAACGTGTTTGCGGTGCAGTTTGCAGTTGTTAGCCGTAAACCGCGTGCTTGTAGGTGTTTGAGCGGTGCTTGTTATTCGTTCATTCAAAAATCGCGCCAAAATATTCATGATCAGCCGAATGCGCACTGCACATTTCGGAGACATGAACATCAAAGGTACCGACACTAAGTGAGACGACTGGTTATATTACTAGACTGTGGTAATACCTACAAAAACCATAAAACGGAGCTGTATTTTCACTGTAAAACTGACAAGGAATTAAAAAGTCTCAAATAGAAGTACAATCAAAACTCAATATTTATTATTTTTTACTGGGAAAATTATATTTAGTTATTTGATGTTATTTACGAAGGCAGTTTGGCTTTTTGTTTTAGTTTCTTTAAAGATCGCTCTTTAGCTTTTTCATACAAAGGTGTAAGTTTACCTTCCCTTGCCAAAAGCTTTAATATTTCCACTATTAACGGTAAATAATTATGTTTTCTTCTTATGTTTTCAATTTGATATTGTCTCTGCTTGCTTTCTTCTTCTTCAATTAGTAATTTTAAGCGAGCTAATTCAGTTTGTTGAGCGTCAGTTTCCATTCCGCTGTCCTCGATTTGTTTTTGAAAGGTTTGTATTTGCCTTTCGTAAAGCATTTTCTTATCTGATACTATTGCCATCAAATTAAAATGTATTTCTCCTTCGCTATACCTGCAATTGCAATTAATTAATACATAATCAAATTGTCGTTATTAAAAAACAGACTTTTGTATTCTTTTTCCAATAATTGGTCTCGCAACATCGGTCCATTCTGTATCTGCAGAAACCGGACCTAAATCGATCGGACCAGGTTTAAGGCCATCCAATTCGTATAATCTTCCATCCATGGGTATATAACCCACAAAATGAAACACATCTTCACTTTTAGCCGATGCTGAATTGTCAAATTCAAATAAGGTTTGTCTAGCGAAGGAATTATGCACGGCCCGTATAACTGGTGAGTTGCTTATTGTTAAGCCCTTCATATTTGCATCAAAACCTTGGCAAAAATCACGCAATTCCGTTAGCGTAGTTCCTAATTTTAAATCTGAGTGCCGACAATTAAGTAAGATACTTAAGATCGCTTGTGTAGCACAAGCATTTTCGATCACTTGCTTCGCAAAGAAGATTTTATCCAATCTATTATCTTGAACTATAGAACCTGCACATTCATCATCTTTTGCCCATTTAAATAAAAATATTAAGCCATGAATTGGTCTAAAAATCAAAGGGTTTATTAGTTTCTTTGTTAAATCGGTGAAGACAAATATAATTATCTCAAATAGCTTCAAAATTTATACAGAAACAAAATGTATAATTTTGGTAACTAATAATTTATAAACTCTGCAGTTTCAGACGTACTATGACTTGCGTTTTTCATGTTTTTTGTATCGATCGAATGATTTTTTACTATATATTTTAGTATAAAAATTAATAATGGTAATCTTACTTTAAATTTTCGAATTGCTCTCCATCTAAACTCCACAGTTCTTCCACCTGAACGCCTTTAACTCCTAAAATTAAAACAAAGTTAATAATTAGTTATTTAATATTATAAAAAGTATTATACCAAATTCTCTAATTAATTCACTAAAAACCCCTGGATCGCTTTCGATTAAACACCAATTTCCTGCACTTTCTGTCATTTCTTCTAATTAAATGTAATAAAATTATATTAGTTTCTTGGAGATAACCTCAAAACTGCTCGTCACCCGCGTCTTGTTTGTTATAAGCACGGTCTACCAATGGTATAGCAACTGTCAAAACCTTATGACGTCATATAACAAACCAAAAATCTATCATTTCACACGGATGGCGCCAGGGTAACTAATATTCGTAGTTGTTAAATAAAATATCTGAATTATCGACATCATTGGCGTGCTAAATTTATAAATATTTACGTCACACAACATCTAGCATCTAGAATCAATATACAGGGTGTCTCTAAAAGGTCTGTACAAAATGCTAGCACAAATTCCCGAGGCTAAAATATGAGGATCTAGCCCAATTTACCTTGGTCCAAAAGTTGATAGTTTCCGAAATACAGGGTGTCAAAGTTATTATTTTTTGAAACTTTTTTGTAAATATTTATCTTAATAATAGCATGATTTGCACGAAATTTGGTACTTAGGGGTTTTTTAGGATGAGAAATCGAGATCTGATCACAGTTTCGATGTACATTGCAGCAGCGGACTTTTAAGGGGGGCAGGACGTGGCCAGTGGCGTAACCAGAATTCTTTAGCTACAGGCGCTCAGCATTTTAGTATTCAACCACTAACAATGAGAATGTGTATTCTCGTGTTCATTAAGTTTTATGATGGCATTGGACCAATAGGAAAATCCAGTCGATATAAAAGTCGCAGAATCGCCAGAATCATTAGTTAACTTTACTTGTTTCAGATTAAACATTATGCATGTAAAACAATAGGCACTATCGTTTTTAGAACATTCAAGCCAGGAAAAACGCGAAAACCAGCTAGAACAAAATGATCGCCTCCTTATAGTATTTTTGCCAAAATTTCGCACAGGATATTTTTCTTAATGAAACTTGTCTGGGCCCTTCGTCTTTTGAGCCCAATGCACGAGCAATGCCCTTATTTTTATTATAAACTTGGGCAACTATAGATGATGTTGAAGGCAAAGTAGTTGTGGGCTCACAAATATCATCTTTCCCATGTGCTTTAATTTCGCAAACTTCACCAGTTTCCATGGAGAATTCGGCGTGTTTATCAATATGTGTAGAGTGGCTTCAAATAGAGAAGAACCTGTGACAAATCGGCGTGGCGCCATTTCTCCTCCAGGTGTTTTTACATAGGTATTTTAGTAAACTTTAGACCACGCAGGAGGCGAATTTTCGGTACTTTTTGAAAAACTGCTTGGTAGGGGTTGTAGGCCAAGGTGTTCTGTACAACATGCATAGGTCACCTACCGAGGACAACTCCTGTAATTGGAGAAAACAAATATTGAAGATTGGTCCTCCAGGTGTTTTTACATACGTATTTTATTAAACTTTCGACCTCGCTGGAGGCGAATTTTCGGCACTTTTTGAAAAACTGCTCTGTAGAGGTCCTCTACAACACTCATAGGTCACCCACCGACGACAACTCCTGTAATTCGAGAATACAAATATTGAAGATTGGTCCTCCAGGCATTTTTACATATACGTAATACGTATTTTAGTTAACTTTTAACATCGCTGGAGGCGAATTTTCATCACTTTTTGAAAAAATGCTCGGTAGCGGTTGTAGGCCTGGAGGTCCCCTACAACACTCATAGGTCACCCACCGAGGACAGTTCTTCAATTCGAGAAAAAGTAATATTGAGGATTGGTCCTGCAGGTGTTTTTACATAAGTATTGTAGTAAACTTTCGACATCGCTGGAGGCGAATTTTCAAAACTTTTAAAAAACTGCTTGGTAGAGGTTGTAGGCCTTGAGGTCCCCTACAACATCATAGGTCACCCACCGAGGATAACTCCTATAATACCAGAAAACAAATATTGAAGATACATAGATACGTATTTTAGTTAACTTTCCA
Source organism: Melanotus villosus (assembly GCA_963082815.1). Lineage (NCBI taxonomy): Eukaryota > Metazoa > Arthropoda > Insecta > Coleoptera > Elateridae > Melanotus > Melanotus villosus. The sequence continues at coordinate 8,928,986 of OY720423.1, read as the reverse complement.
CCTGGCTGGACGGAAATTTACGGCACTTTTTGAAAACTGCTCGGTAGAGGTTGTAGGCCTAGAGGTCCCCTTCAACACTCATAGGTCACCCACCGAGGACAGCTCTTGCAATTCAAGAAATAAAAATATTGAAGATTGCTCCTCCAGGTGTTTTTACATAGGTATTTTTTATTTTAGTAAACCTTCGACCTCGCTGGAGGCGAATTTTCGGCACTTTTTGAAAAACTTCTCAGTAGAGGTTGTAGGCCTAGAGGTCCTCTACAGCACCCATAAGTCACCCACCGAGGACAACTCCTGTAATTCTGTAGGAAAAAAATATTATCGTGCGCTAGTTTGTGCGTTTTAAAGGTTTTTCGCATTTGTAAACCGTTTTTTAGTTAATGGATGTGTTTAATTAGCATTTGTAGATGTTTATTACGTTAAATAGTTAAGGAAAACCTTAAGGAAGTCATGGGAAACGTGAATTTTATCTGACGCAAAACTTACGTACGGCGGCTGAAATACGCCTGAAAAATGTATCCAGATACGTATCCAAGTTCAAGACATAACAATTTAACAATAAGAAGGAGCATTTCGAAGAATATTTCCAAACAGTAGGTATAACAGGTTTATCTCGAGAGGAGACTTTAACACGAATATTGGGGATTGAGTCTGACCACCATGAAAGGTAGAGAATTGATGAAAGCAATAACAAGTAATGGATTAAACTACCTGTCCACAGGTGAACCAACCAAGTGATCCTCAGACATGACAAAAACACCTGATCTGCTAAACTTTTGTATTACAATCACTGCAAAGTTGAATCTTGTTTAAACCTGTTATCTGATCACACCCCAATAATAGTGACAGTGTATATCTTCAACTCTTGTGTATTTGTTCAATTGTGGCGTGCTGCCTGCGAAAACCAAATTGATGATTGAGTTTGATGTTGTTCTCCAAAACTATAGGCATTAGTTTCTGCAATAATAGATTTTCAAAGACCTTCAGGCAGGAGGTTACTTGGTCTAAAAGAAGTTAGCTCATCTCCTAGTTTACCCGATTTGAGAATCGGTATGATTCATTTATATTCAAAGGATTAGACTCAGCAAAGTGGTACCTCATGAGTTGGTACGGACGCGGGCGTAGCACGTTTTTCATCTCAATTAACCCCTTTCGTGACCAGCCCGATACGTTTACGGATTAGAATAACGTATTTTTGTATTTAATCTAGTCGCTTAAAGGGCTAATTGAATTATTTATTCAATAATGTCGATTGACTGATGACTTGAACTGACTGTCAGCGAACACGAGGTGAAATACGAACATGCCTGAAGACTCCCGAAGGTGTTCCACCCTCAAGCGCACGCCCCCACTCCTCTAATGACTGCCTCGGTTAACCCGGAGCCTCGGATAATTACGTAATTAGGTCAATTTTACAATTTACAAAAGATGTGTGATATTCATACATTTGATTTTATTTTTGTGATTATTAATAACAACATTTTGTATAACATACCAGTGTCAAAAATTGGTCAACACGTACATAAAATAAGTATGAAAATTTTTATATTATTTCGAGAACAAGAAACTTACAAATAAAAGCGTACACAATATGATTATTGACTAGGCAGCTATCTATTTTAAAAATTTGCAAACTTAACAGATTTTGTCACCAAATTATTATAGGTTGCTGCGATACTTCGAGAATTTATCACTAAATACTTGTTATAGATGGCACTACTATTGCTTTTTACTAATTCAAAATAGACGCTATAATTTAACTTATAAAACTAAAAACCAGTTAATAAATGTTTAGGAAATACTCTAAATCTAGACATGATCCATATACACACTGATATTACTCAACCTTTGTTTTCCCGCGTTTTGTTAGTCTTTCAGTCAAGTTCCTACGTTAGTTTTTGTAATGTTACTGTTATGTAGCTCACACATACAGTATATAGAATCGTTTGTGCTTGTTCTCCCGTCTTTTACATATTTATAATCTTCAACTATTTTACTTAACCAATTCAACACGAAGTCTAAAACAGTAAATAAATGAGCATCTTTTCAATACTCTACAACAAGTGAATATATTATATATTTTTGGTTAAACCAAAAAAAGAAATAATTTGGTACCAAAACCTGTGTAATATTTTACATGAAATTAAAGCTTAGAAATAGTTCGACACACTTAGTCAGCATTATTATTAACTATATACTGCTATAAGGCCACACTGAGTATTGGAAATTGCGCTATATTTATAATTTTGTATTTGCATGAGAAAGTTATATTAATTCTTTACATGTTATGGCACAAATTTGTTAGTTTAAAAAAATTCTTATCTCACTTTAAATTTCCCTTTTAATCAGCCATCTGCTAAACAAAATTCATTAACATTTAGTTAATACTGAGATAGAGATTATCGGAATTAAACTAAAGCAATTAAAACCTGCTATGACCATCTTTGGCGAAACAAAGCACATATTTTTTAATATTACTAATTACAATCAGAATAATTGTGTAGATTCAAGAGTTGTTAATGAAATTGTTTCAATAGTTAAATACTAAAAATAATATCACACAATTTTTTTGTATTTAAACGATACTACAAGGTGTTCAAGTCAAACTTACATTAATTTAATTTACTATACTCTGGACGTTATGCATTGCGTGTCAAGATGTTTGTGGTTTTAATGCCGTCGCACTGGTGGGCGTCGGTAGCGGTAACTTTTGTCCTTTGTCATCATATCGTCTTTCCCGGTAATATTTATAAAAAAGTACATTATTTACGATTTACGTCGCGGCGGCAAAGAACTATTTTTATGTGCAACTTTATTTTTAAAAGAGCCGCCGATTCTAGAGCTTTTCCTAGAGGGAAATCATGAAAAATGTTGAGAATAAAAAATGAGAATCTTGAGAGTTTTTAATGAGATTCATTTTGAGAAGTGGACTTTGCCGTTTTTAAGTAAAGGTAAATGATGGAGAGTTTTGCAAACATCTTCTACGTCAGGTTTGGGTAAGGCGGTAGATTTTAAACATAGTTAACATGGAGATTTTGTGGCTGATCCAAAATCAAGGAACTAATCGAATGTTCATGTATTTTTCATTACAAACAACATGGAACTCGTCAAATGGGGTGGAAGTCAGTGCTCTGTATTGTTTGATTTTGTATTCTGCGCTTCCATTGCCGGATGTAGATGGCGTAGAAGTAGTAATATGGCGCTGATAGTAAGAATGTAGGTGTGCTTGAAGCAGTCGTTCAGTGAACGTTAAGTTTTTCTTGTAACGCAATAACTATATTATTAAACATACTTAGTCAAACAACAACCTTTTTATTTAAAACCATTAACGAAATAAAAAGGATCGCGTAAATAACTGACGATTATCGGTTCTGTGAATCTCAGACAGCATCCGTTCTGTGCGTCAATCCGGAAAGTGAAGTGTCAGGAAAAGGCGTGGATATGGCCGATAATATTAATTTAACTTCAGTAAACAAGTTTGACGGAAAAAACTTCCATCAGTGGAAATTCCAGGTTAAATGTGCTCTTAAAGCAAAGGGCGTGTACGACATTGCAACCGGGGCAGTCGCGAAACCCACTGCCGAAAAGGTCGAAGAAATCGCCTCCTGGAATAAACGAGATGCGCTAGCGATGTGCATAATTACGACCACAATGGAGTTAACACAAATCACTTTGGTTGAGAACTGCGAATCATCAAAGGAAATCCTAGACAAATTGGATGGAATATACTCGATAAAAACGGAAAGTAATAAAATGATGGCACATGAACAATTCCACCAATATAAGATGCCAACAGTAGATTCCGTACCACAACATATTGCTAAAATTTAGTAAGACAAATACGAGATAGTGGGGCCCAGATAAGTGATACTTCAATAATAATTAAAATATTGGGTACATTGCCGCTAAAATTTCGAAACTTCAGACAGGCGTGGTTGTCACTAGAAGAATCGAAACAAACAATTACAAATCTGACAGCTCGATTAATACACGAAGAAATGAATCTGAGAAAACCAAAGCGATTTGAAGATGCAGCAGACGTCGTATGGGAAATAAACATAATCGAAGCAGAAACTCCTGAAACTATTGGTGACGACAACCTGGAGAAAGTAACAAATTTTACTTACCTGGGAGTAAACATATCCAAAGATGGAAGTGAGGAACCAGAGATCCGAAGAAGTCGCCCAGGCAAACAAAGCGTACTTTGCCCTCCTATACATACTCATATCCCGTAATGTACACCCAAGAAACAAGATTCGTATCTATAAGAGCATCATCAGACCTATAATAGCATATGGATGGGCTGGCCATGTAGTTAGAATGGAGGAGCAGAGAATGCCAAGGAGTGTCCTTGAATCGAGAGTGGAGGGGCGTAGACCGTTAGGAAGACCCCGGAAAAGGTGGCAGGAAGAAGTCGCAGAGGACGCAAAAAACATCTTAAACGTCCATAATTGGAAGAGAGCTGCCATGGATTGAGATGGATGGGGAAGAAAACTGAGGGAGGCCAAGGCCCGAAGCGGGCTGTAGCGCCATTAGAGAGAGATGTCTTGGTTTACTATATGTATAGCTTGTTTCACATATGTTAGCTAAACAATGTTTAATCACTTGACTTTGTAGTGTTCATGGTTATGTATTCTTTTTATTTAAATTTTTACTATGTTTATGTAAGAAGCTAGGAATATGGGGAGGTGTTAGATTTTGTATTCTGCGCTTCCATTGCCGGATGTAGATGGCGCTGATAGTAAGAACGCAGGTGTGCTTGAAGCAGTAGTTCAGTGAACATTAAGTTTTTCTTGTAACGCAATAACTATATCATTAAACATACTTAGTCATACAACGACCTTTTTATTTAAAACCATTAACATGTATGAACCAAGAGATTGACCAAAGTAGTAACAGAGGGAATACGGTGAAATCCACAACGATTGCAGAGGAAACTTATAAGCGGCAAAAAGTCTACAGAGTAATTACGACGATCTAAAGTTTTTAGCCGATTCTCGTGTCCAAAATGCTGAGGGAATTATGGTTTGGGCTGTCGTATCAAATGAAGGTCGCTTGCCGATAAAATTTGTGGGAAAGGGTATTAAAATTGACCATCCATCCTTTGTCCGTTTACCCTCGTGAGGGCTTGGTGATACTGTTAGGTTTTGGTATTTATGCTAAATAATTTGGTTTTTTTAATCAAAAATACAGTGACATTTAAATTAAAGAATTAGTCAAAATCTGGGAAGAAACTAGCGAAGACACCACACAAGTTGTATGGGCAAGTTCCCCCAAACATGTAACTTTCAATAGTTCTGTTACCTTTGTAAAAAAATATAACTTGTAAGATACATCTCACAAATTCTGAATAAACGCGTTTTAATGTTAACAGTTTGACTTGAACACCTTGTAAATAGTTTTTGACTTATTCATTAGTCTTTTCAAATGAGCTTTATAAATTTAAATTTTATAAAATAACAGTAATACCTTAAACCCTTACTCTCACTGAGATTCGTATCAATGTTTAACAACATAATTGTGGAATGTTATAAGTTATCAAAATTAACAACTTATAAGTGTATCGTTTAAAGAAAATCAATTACTGTAAACTCTTATTTTACGTTCGATTGTTCCACGACACATCGGACAATCTTGCAATGCATCAGAGCAACTGACACAGCAACATAGATGACCGCACGGCACAAAAATAACTTCACACTAAAAGAAAATTATTTAACGATTAATAATTGGAGTATCAGAAAATGTATCTTCAGATTACTCACATCAATTTCCATGCATACAACGCATTCGTTTGTATTTTGGAAGGATTCACTTAAAGGAGCGCTGGCTTCTTCATGAATAGGTGCCGATGCTGCTGCATCATAATAGGCTGCTGTTTCGTTTGAATATGCCTCGAAGGCTTTTAGTATTTTCTGTCTGTCATCACTGTTTGTAACGCCTGCGTTCTTTATGTCTTCTTCATTTATGTGCAATACATCACCTATTCAATAAAAATGATAATCAAAAGGGCATGCATTGTATGTAAAATCAAATTTTACCTTTTGTTTGTGCCAAGTGAGCTAAAAGTGGTAAACAATGTAGGACACCGCACATAAGCAAAGCTTGTGAAAGTCGTGGATCCATGTTCTTTTGTGCTTCTGCTACAGACGATGGTATTCTACGATAGATAATATTAGGGCTCTTTAAGTCGTACACTTTCAAATGAGTGAAATGGCCTAATGTACGGCAAATACATTTTTAAAAGATTACTTACCTATCGAGAAGTTGTTGATATTGCCTTAACCAAAAATCTTCCATAGTATTTTGTTCTTCCATCGATTTTAATGTCGATAAAAGTTGTGCCCTACGCTCACCTTGTTGGTGAAGTAAATCCATTAGTAACATTGAAAGATGTATTCGTTTCTCTGCTAAATCATTCTGGAAAATTATATTAGTTTGACTTTCAAAGAGCATAGATGTGCGTTATCAGTTATTGCAGCAAACAAGTGCGATCAACTTACGGCCAACTATACCTCATTTGAAGCGAGCGGCTCAGTGCAAATGCACTACTCGGTGAGTGTAAGCCTTGTGCGATGGCTTATTCCACAAATACCGCTCCCATCAAATAATGTAATAATTATGATCAAAATATACTTTTGCATCAAACCCCTCAGCATTTTTTACCTACAACTCAATTTAATAGCCAACAAATATACTTCCATTAAGACAAGAAGTAAATAAACGAGGCAGGAAGGATAGCTGTGAGGTACAATCAAGAATGGTTAAACATGATTACCGGTTATATATCCAAACCGAAACAAATAACACATAGGAAACTCGATCAGAAGAGGTATTAAACGACAAAAAATCCTGTGCCGCCAATATTTTATCGACAGTATTAAATACATTCAACCCTTAATGGAGATACTCGAGAAAATAGCTGAAACGGACTACACATTAAAAGCCCTACATAATGACCAAGTCAAATTATAATCAAAATCATCTAACAGCTACACAAAAATTATTAAAATTTTAGTTGAAAAAAAACAACCAATTCTGATAGATCTTTCAAGGTAGTTCTATGTAACATGCACCCATCGACAGCAATAGGAAAGTTGGGTCACATTGTGCTCCATGTAAATAACATCCGACAACAAAAAACCAAGAAACTATTGAATTTCCCTTATTTTTCGTGGAACTAATAAAACAAAACCCAAACAACAGACATAATTTGAACCTTTCCATACAAAGCGAACCATCCCTCAATAAACTAAGTGCCAGAGGTGTAGTCATAACTAGAGATTCTGCTAGACAGCCATGCTGCATAAAATGTATGAGAAACCACGCGACAGCTGCCTGTCAACGTAAAGAATGCAGCAAAGATATGCAATGCGTGCTTGACAACGGTAACCATTGGGCGAATTATAGAGGATGCAACGTTCATACCAATCACACTATCAACTTTACTAATAAACATTAATGAACAAAATTGAAACATACCTATAAGAAGTGCAAAAGAAAATGTATCTGTTCTTAAGAGAGAAACGATAAACAGCATGTGGCCGTAGCTTCTCATTCACACGCTCTAGATGGCCTCTGCTGTTACCCTATGCAGTCGCAGTTACAATTAGACAGAGTTTATTATGCCATGCATATCGCTATTCTTTTGTGCTATTCTATCGTGAATCTGTAACAGTTCTCTGTATTGTTTTCGTTTTATAACCCTTGCATATCCATATCCAACATGTCACTGTCAAAGCGAAAAAAGAAGAGAAAAATAAACTTCGAATGCCGTACTTTTAAGGCGGAGTGGAGTGTGAATTATTTTGTTATCGAATTAGATGACAACGCACTGTGTTTGTTGTGCAATGACACTATAACTGTACTAAGCGAGTACAATATACGTCGTCATTACCATACTAAGCATTCGACACAATATTCGTAACTCATGGGGAAGCACTGACGGCAATTTAATTAAATCATGTTTAATTGTCGCAGCCGAAGAAATGTGTTCAGAGAAAATCCATCAGGCTTTTGGCGGGAACAGTTACTCGAAGAGTTGAGGAGATTGGGTGCAACATCAATAGCCAATTAATGAACAAAGCAAACGATTTTGAGTAATTGTCCGTGGCTCAGTTGCTACTGTTTATTCGAGGAGTCAGTGCTGAGTTTCAAGTAGCTGAAGAATTAGCTACAATGAGTAGTCTGCATGGAATGACTACAGGAAAAAATAGTTTTTAGGAAGTTGAGAAAACTCTAACAAAGAAAAATCTGAAGTGGAATGTGTTACAACTGATGGTGGTAGAAATATGTGTGGAACAGAGAAAGGATTAGTTGGACACACTTACAAGGCTTATGAAACTGCAGGGTATTCAAAGCCTGTGTGTTATTCACCAGTAGATACTTTCTGGGAAATATTTGAAGCTGTCATGTGTTTTGGAACCAGTTGTGTCGGTGGTGACGATCGCTCTCACGGGCTGAACCATCGTCAGTTCCGCGATTTTTTGTCCCAAACAGATGCTGAATATCCTGTCTTGCCCTACCATACAGCAGTTCGATGGCTCAGCAGTGGTAACGTTTTATTGCAGTTTTTTGAGCTCAGAGCAGAGATTGAACTTTTTCTCAACGAGAAAAACCGCCCTCAACCACTATTATCGAACGCTTTGGAAATTAGCTCTTGCTGCAGATATCATAGGATATCATAACGGATTCAACTTAAAATTACAAGGCAAAACAGTGCGTATATGTGAAACTTATACTTCGGTAAAGTCTTTTCGAAGACAACTGGCACTGATTGAGTCACAAATCATGTTAAACAGGTAGGTTGGCCTATCTACAGAAATATTGAGTTTGCCTCTTGGCCCGTGGAAACTAAAATATTTATCTACTATTTGGCCCTTTACAAAAAAAGTTTGCCGAACCCTGATCTAGACAGACATCTGACATGGACAAAACATATTAGGTTTAACTCTCAGGAAATACTACTGGTTAATTGAACCAAACTCACAATTATCTCTTGAAAATAAATTATTGCTGTATAAAGTAGCAATCAAACCCATCTGATGCTATAGCATCCAATTATGGGGAGCAGCAAGTGAGTCAAACATTGCCAAAATGCAGCGCTTTTCAGTTCAAGACTTTGAAATTAATAACCAAAGCCCCTTGGTGTGTGCTAAACCATATAATCCACAGTGATCTCAATATGCCTACTATTAAAGAAAGCATCAAAGAACATAGTAACAGGTATCAAGGCTGTATCAGAACCCACCCAAACAACCTAGCAGTCGACATACTACAGCCCCAAACCCGAAGAGGCTTAAACATTTCAACTCTCTGGATTTGACAAAAAGCTTTTAGCATTTGTATAAATCCCCAATAAGTCTAAAGAATAAATATTATATTTATCCGGTCAAGCATTTTACCAATATGTAAAAGAAGTAGGGGGGTTATTAAAAAAAAAATACATACCACTTGTTCGTCCATTTCCAATTTTCGTCTATCCAATTCTATAGCAGTTAAAGCAGCCAGTTGCGTTTCCACTAATCGCACTTGTTGAATAAGACCCCAACTTCGAGCATCACCTCTTTCTAATAACGCCCCGACTACCACTTTTTGTAGTTCTACGTCTTCTTGTAACTGCGACACTAACTCTGAATTTTGTAGGTTTTGATTACGTAACACGTCGGATAGATGCGAATCCGATTGCATTTCTCTGTAAATATGCACGTTTCAGAACTTATAAATTCCGTTTACATATATTAATGGCTTACTGTTCTAATATACTTCTGGCCGTTTCAGAACGACTTTCACGGTATTTATGAAACTTCTCCGTTTCTTGTTCGAGTAATTCTTGCATGGCATTTAACACATCGATTTTATGAAAACCTTCATTGTATTTGGATGCGGCAGCTAGCAACCGTTCCTCTTCTAGTCTTTCTAGTTCCAACAATTGTGCCAACGGTTCTTTGTTAAGCGCTAATAATTGATTGATCGCAAGATCTGCGTTTTGTTCAACTACAAAATTTAGACATAAGTTTCACAAGCTAATACAAATCTAAACAAATTTACCTTCGTGTAGCTGTTCGATCAGTTTAAATCTTTCAGTATCTTTTATTTGTTGTATCTTAGCTACTTCTAAATCGAGTTTTGACTGTTGATTTGATATATCTGTGAGAAGCTGTAATAAAATATGTAATAAACAAGTTCATCGTATAAAGCAATGTGAAGTATTACCCTTTCTCGATTAACTTTCATGGCACTGGCCAATTCAAATTCTTGCCTTTGCAGCAGTTCATTATTTCGTTCGATTTCCAAGAAGTCTTGTACTTTTTGTTCCTGCAATGTAATGTTTCCGTCAGTATTTTCCGGCTTTTGCTATATTAATGTAATAATTAAAAGGAAACATTGCCATAGAAAATGTGCCACAAGATTAAATAAACCACACAGGCAATAGTGAAGAATTAAGAAAAAACGTGAAAACAGTTGTTATATGCTGCTGTTTCGATTTTCATGTAATAAATAAGACAGGATGATGAGAATCATGATGAATAATAGCAATCATATAACAAGTTTTGATAAAAATAAAAACTATTAAAAAAATAAAAACCAACTACTTCACCAATTAGAAACATTCCGGGTAAAAGAAAAATAACATGCCTTAATTTTTTCAAGCTTCCATATTTTAGCCTAAAAAGAAACAGAAATGGAAAATTAGCTAGCGGTTTTCGCTGGTATTTACATTTAACACATACAATATGTCACTTAAAATAACGATTTATACATTTTAAATCGCTATAAAAATGATTCGTATAATGAACAGTCTAAAATAGCCGTCAGTATAAAAACTACCTTGTAACTGTCTTCATAGGAATCTGCCGTATCCTTCTCATCTGAAGAAATCGGTAATTCTTCTAATGAGTCGGGAGGAATATAAGTAACACCGGTTTCTACAAATTCGGAGTTTGAATTATAATTTAATGATTTATCATTAAAACTTACCATCACAGATGTATTTCATAATAAACTCAGTACCGCCCTCTACTATGGCAGCAGGAGGAAAAACAAAGTTAGCGCTGTTTACTAATATTTCTATCAATCGCTGCGCTAGACAAATCGATTTTGGAAGATAATTTATGCTAGTATTACCAAGAATATTTAATTTACGCAAACTAACTAAATGGCCAATATCTTCTGGTAATTTTTTCAAGAGATTGTTCGAGACATCCAGTATGCGTAATTTTTTTAAATTACACAAGGACGAGGGTAACTTCTTGATGTGATTGTCACTTAAATGTAATTCCTACAACAGAAAAACCATGCGATACTTTTTCAACATTAAACAATCGTCAACAATAAATTACCAACAAATTTGTTAACAGTTCAATATCATCTGGAATAGTCGTAAAGGCATTATCACGTAAATCTAAAACTTTCAGTAAATGTAACTCCTTTAAATTGCCACCTCCTGACAACGAAGATAATGCATTGTGTTCTAGGTGAAGACTTTCCTTTAAAAACACACGACATAATGAATAAATACCCGTAGGTATGTGACGAATACCACAATCCGTTAAATCAAATACAGGTTCTGGATTTTCCCTGGCCTGTTAAATGTAATTTCATTAATAATGAACGAATTTTAAAAGTATAAAAACAATCGATACTTACTAAATAAAGTTTGTGCTCAAGCTTTGTCTTATTTTCTTTTTTATTTCTTCGAAACATTCTTGGCAGTTAAATTAATATCACACTGGTTTATAAAGGCACCAACTTTCGTTTGCTGAAAATATGAATAATTGGATTTTCCAAGAAATCAAAAAACAAATATTGCACAAGTCTATGATTACGTCATTTAAGCAGTTTCTTTAATTAGTGATTGTACTTACTTTTAAAGCACTTGGAAAATAATTGTTAATTTAGCTTAATTAAATTAGTATTTGGAGAAAATGTTCAATTTTTAACTACCTTTACGTTTCATACTTTGTTTAGACACCTGTCAAATATCGATTTGTCAAATTACAGGTCTACCAACTATCGTTTGAAGTTACGCAATGAAATTCCCTACATTGATTATTGAACAATAGTATACAGGGTGATTCACAAATGATGACTTACGTATTGCCACAGCAGTGTTTTTTCCGTCCACCGATATGCGTTTAATCAATATTTAAAGACAACCAAGTTTCTGTTTATCACATTTCTTTATTGTTCAGTACATTTTTAAAATGCCATTAACTAAATAAATTAAACCAAACACTACATACTCAAGATAAATTGTGTATACAGCATTTGACGATACTAAACAGAGGCTTGTTTCATTCTATTAGCAAAGTATCTTGGATAACTAAGAGATACACTTGTGAATTGTGATTAGTTCTATCATTACGGGTAATGACAAACAGATATTACTAATAACAGCCAATCTATCCTCGAGTACAATGCCATTGAAGATTATACCACAAATTCTATAACTTAAAAGGAATTTAATTTCGGCCATCGACAATATTGTCAGTATTATTTTCGGCTTCGGCTGCAGCAAGGGATGTTCTTCTTATCCTGTATTCTGTAGGTGTTAGCATCCCACGTAGGATGGTATCGAAAGAAATATTAACACCCTTTCCACTCATTTTACAATACATATCCCAACACTGTTTCTCTTTTGGTGTGACAAATGTAGGGTCTGCGTTTGGATCTTCTTCAGGGCCGGGATTACCTTTCTGTTCTTTATTTGTAGAATGTGATTCGTTTATATTTGGACTTTCGGATATGCAAACTTCTTTAATTTCTGCTGGATTGTTTAGATTTTCATCTGCAGGATTTTGTTTCAGTTTAGGTTCCACAGGGGGAGTTTCTTCAAAACTAGAACAAGAAGTTTTATTAGAGATTTATTTCAGTCTGTGTTTGGGTCAATACTAAAATTAGGTTTTGGTCAAAGAAAATTAAACAAATATAGGTAACTCTTATGTATGTATGTAGGTTCCTTTTCGCTCCTAGTGGAGCATAGGGCGTCCTGAGACGTTTCTTAGCAAGGTTTACATTGCCATTAGTTTGCTAGACTTATGGCACAATATAAGTCTTATACTAAACTCAATATATCCTTACCCAAACTCACCAAGCCGTCGGGAAACAGCGGCGTTTTAAGCCAATTTACCCCCAAAGACGTTGATAAAAATGACGAATTTTAAAACTCAAATACCCCACGTGGGTACGACAAACTGCCCAGAATCCCACATCGGTAAACCTAGCTGCCTCAAGGATTTTGGGGGACGCAACAATTCGAAAAGAGTAGAAACAAATCTACCAAACAAAAATAAATATTGCTACAGCATTTTTCATCTAGCATTTGGGTTGTGAATAACCAAAGGAAAGTTAAATCAGACGGTGGAGCTAAAAAGAAGAATGAAGAAAAGTTAGAAACGACATAAAACTATATACATAATGACAGAATTACAGAAAAGATAATACAGAGTAATGGCAATGTGAAGGTACTGAGAGGAAAACTAAGCATAGGAAGGAAGAATATCATTAAAATACAATCTGAAATAAACAATTCTACAAACCATCGAAGGCTTCTACGAAAATTTATATAAAACAAGACAAAGGGAACCACAAAACCAAAAAAAAGTACACCAAAGAAAAATGATCAATGTTGGATCAGAAGACATTTCAGAGGTAAGGTAATCTGCATTAAAGCAAATGAGAAACGGTAAGACCCTTGGGGGTGGCAAAATCTCCTCCATGGAAATGTTGAAATATGGTCGCAAAAGACTATTGAAAAAGCTAGCATATCTCACGAATAGATGTAGGAAAATACCTGATGATTGGTATAACCGGGGCCTTCGCTATACTACCGGGCCGGACCCAAGCGTAGTTGGGTGGTGGGGATGGGGGCTTACATTTCTACAGCTAACATAAGAACTACATTGAACTTTACGAGAATTTAAGCTTAATACATGAAAATTTACACTTCTTGTGGTTCACAGCCGTTTTATCGTTGCTATACATTTATTATTGTTGCATTATAAAATTCAGTAGATCTTATCTATCGCATAAATCACATTAAGTATATTAAATTGTAGGTATTTATTGTTTACATATGTATGTATAATGGAGGCAGCATTTAAAAAAATGTTAAGTATTATAACTGTTTATTTGTAATTACAGACACTAAGGTAATAAAAACTACATAAAATAAACTAAATATAAGTATTGTAAAAGGAAAAACTATAAATTATGAAACAAAGTCTAACTTAAACAGTCAAGTTCGAGTGGAAACTCCTACTACTACACATCATAATTTTTAAGAACTGACAAAGAATTCAAACTGAACTATAAACATTTCAATTAACTAAAGGTGCTAACTAAACGTAGCTAATCTACTACTAGTTAGCTAAGCTAAACTACATAGCTATCCACTCGTTAATAACAATAAAGTGCAGCGGTCATTAAGAATAAGTAGTTAACTTTCTTTTCTTTCCTTTTCTTTGAGGATCATCACTTTTATTTTTTCTGTAGTTGTTTAATAAAATATTGGAAAAAATAAACATACATTTTTCTGTGATTGTTAATTGTTACACTCTTAGTATCACATGTGCAGGAATCTGTACTTATTTTAATATCTTCACAGTAACTAACACTTAAATTGCACAAAACTTTTCTTTGATTTATTGCACTTAAAAATTCTGATTCATAAATGTCACTAATTAATACTGTAAATATCTTAAGCATAATAATTAATAAATCGACCACCCACTGTTTTGGAAATTTTAAACCGCCCCGATCTAAGTCTTTTAAGTAGATTAAAGTTTCCTCGCTATTTTCACATAGCAGTTTTTTGTCATGCGTTAATTCCTTCTTACATGAATTACAAGAAATTTTCGATTTTAAAGTGTTTGCAATATAGCCACCTATATAAACCTCTGCAAACACTTTAACATTCTAAGCCCCCATCCCCTCTACTTTCTCGCTGTGCGTTGGCGAGGATACGGCCCGGTAGTATAGCGAAGGCCCCGGTATAACGCAACAATAATAATAATAGATAAAAAAGTGACACCAAAAAATTATAGCCCATTAGTTTACTATCTACCATGTACAAACTACTGACGAGAATAATAACAAATCGCATAGAAATGAATATAGATTTCTATCAAACAATGGAATAGGAGGGCTTTCGAAAAAGGCTTCTTAACTAGAGAACATTAGAATCATCATGATTGTATCCTCCACGGTATACATAGAATTAGAATCATTATTGATAAATGAAATTTAGAAATGTCAGTGTCAGTGTTAAAAGAATGTCTTCCGGGTTGGGATCGTATTCATTGTTCAGAAAGAAAAACTCGACATTTTGTCCGCTTTCTTAAGGGGCGATATCAGGAGGGAAAAACGGGCACTAAAAGAACACGGTAACTAAGCGTGTCAACTACGTCAGAGGCGAACTCTTTTAGCAAAAGGCGACTTTATACCGGTTGTAAGAAGTTAAGTGTATCAGATGAAGATAACGATTGGTCATGAGTGTAGGGGGCGGAGCTATTATCAATGACAGACTTCCATATATCCAACAGACGATAACTAACGTTCGATTCAAATTGTTAGGGGTCTTGATAATTTAAATAATCTCAGAGATTTTGCTGTTGAAAAATTGAGAAGAAATGGCAATGATGATTTTTGAAACAAGATCTTATGCCTAGTGTTGTTTCTCCAATGTATACTGAATCACAAGAACAAGAGATGTTGCAGACGCCTCTTGACGATGGGAATGTAGACTTATCTTTTACTGAAGGCAGTTTTTTTATTATTACTAAATACATTTATTCCTTCGGCATGCTTCATCATTACAAAACGATACTACATACTGAAGGATGTATTTGTGACACTTTTGGAGGGGTTTGAAGATGGTGTTGATGTTACGTTTTTTTGAGAATCAGTAATCTGGCGAGTCTATAGT
Source organism: Melanotus villosus (assembly GCA_963082815.1). Taxonomy (NCBI): domain Eukaryota; kingdom Metazoa; phylum Arthropoda; class Insecta; order Coleoptera; family Elateridae; genus Melanotus; species Melanotus villosus. The sequence continues at coordinate 8,913,058 of OY720423.1, read as the reverse complement.
AAGAAGTCAGCAGCCTGGGGCGTACAAGTGTTCTGAGAACTTCCCGAGTGTGAGGGGTGTACCTGTTTTGCGATGACCTTCTTAACGCCCCTTTTGTTGACGAAACCGTCTTGAATATGGGCTAACTCGACATGAAGACCGTGGGTTGAGAGCACGATGAACGAAAGTTTTTTTGCCGGATGATGAATATGATGATGTGAATTGGTATGAAGATACCTATTCGTGTGTGTGGGTTTACGGTAAACTGAGTGTCCAAGATGATCACTCGGTTTGCGACTTACCAGGACATCGAGGAAAGGGAGATAATCGTTTGTTTTTATTTCCATAGTGAGCTTGATATCTGGGTGTTGATTGTTGAGATGTTCTAGGAAAGAAGTAAAGTTATGTCTTCTATGGGACCAGATAATAAAAGTGTCATCTACATAACGAAACCAGACCTTGGGTTTTACATCAAACGATTCCAGGGCTATTGCCTGTAAAGATTCCATAATGATGTTCGTAACCACCGGAGAAAGGGGAAAACCCATAGCAGCGCCTGTTACTTGCTTATAGAATTGTTAAAAAGGAAATATGTGGAAGCAAGGGGCAAGGCACTTTTCAACGAGAATGGCTAAACTTGCAGGTTTGCCATCTTGAATTAGTAACTATTCAATGATAGTTACTGAGTCAGGGATGTAGACCTTTTGTAAACAGAGAAGTCATTAGGGTCTGCAGTTAGATTGTCGATGAGGTTTACAAAGTGATAAGAACTTAGAATATGTGAAGAAGATTTCCCCGTATATGCCTTAAGGATGCCAGGGAGATATTTGGCCAAGTTGTAGGTAGAAGAATTTATGGTGTTAATAATGGAGCGGAGAGGAGGCTACTGTTTGTGAAATTTAGGAAGACCATACAATCTTGGTGGTTTGGATTCACGGATTAGATGACGTTGAATATCCGTTGGAGATCAGATGACTTAATGAATGTAACAACCTCGCGTTCGATTTTGGAACTTTCAGAAACTAAAATTGGCGGGGATTGGGCATTAATGTAGACGGTAAACCACATAAACCACTTAAAATACGCAGACGATGTCGTTTCGATTACCAATGGGATGGCAAAAGATAAGGGGATGCAAACAGTAGATGGATTGACGACGTCAGAGGAACTACGGGCAAAAAATGGATACAGTTGGCACAGGATAGAGTACGATGGAAATCGATGGGGGAGGTCTATGTTCGAGGATGGACGACAGGGGCTGATTAAATAAGAAGAAGAAGAAGTTTTATACTATTACTGAAAGATTACCTTTTTTTACTGTAATTTTTATTGTAATATACAGGAATTTAAAACTGAAAATAGGCAAAGCTTTCAGGCTGCAATGGGCATGTTGCATAAATTTCCCTGTAAAGGGCTACAAAAAACTTCTTTATTTTTATTGTTGGTAGCTAATTTACAGACAAACAGACAGACAGGCAAGCAAGCAGATTCAAAATCGTTGTGAGGGTTCAAATATATCGGCAAGGGAACATGGCCGGCAATATGGAAAGTTAAGACCTCCTCAGTCGCTTCTCATACCTCGGTTGTTTAGCACGCTATGCGTACGGGGTGCATTTAAACATTCTGATATACACTTCGGCACCTTATACCAAATCGAGCCCTGCCATTGGCGCATTTAATATATGTGGGCGGATCGAGTAGAGGTGCTGAATTCGATACCATAATGTTAGGCAGTGCTGAAATCAAGGGCAGAATGTTGAAGATCGGTTTTTGCATTTAAATCCAATGCTCATATTAGGGTACAGTCAACTTCTGTGAGTAGACGTTGACCTGGAATTACTAATGGAAGTAAAAGATTGCCTATTGATCGTCCAGGTAATGGAGAATTTACAAAAAGACGCCTAAAACGCAGAAGAAATTTAGCAGCAAACGTCCGAGAAAACAAACCGAACGCCAAATCACACGGTGCAGGGCATTAGAACAAACAAATTAGTCTGATGAAATGTTTAGTCATATTATTTGTTTTTGCTTTTCTTTTGTATTAAAACTGTTTTAGTAAACGTTTTCTCGCATAATACAATTTTCTTTAATATTCCCTTTGATTGCAGCACTGCGTAACATTATGACATCGAATTCGCTGATTTTTGTTAGTGAATTCGTCTCGCCGATTTTGCATAGTAAATTTTAAATTATTTGCGTTTTCAATTGTGTAAGGTTTATTGGATTGCGTACTTTGGCGAATCTGCACTTTTCATTCCACTTATTGTTTACAATTATTTTGCATTAAGTGATTTTGCAACTTGTAACAAAGCAAAAGTTCTCAATTAGCAGTAACATTCCACCCCTGATTTCAGCACTCCGTAACATTATGGTATCGCATTCACCACCCTACTCGCCCACAGCGCCAATGAAAAGGCTCGATTTGGTATAAGGTGCCGAAGTGTATACCAGAATGTTTAAATGCGTACGGGGTGGTGTGGTAAGCGTCACGCATTCGACAATCGCCTACTTTCCCTACTCCACCACTGTGTTTCGGTTCCAGATTACTTTCAGTGACTGGGTAGACCACCCGCTGAGCATCCGACTCGGGTTTGATCTCGAGACCGCCCGCGCTGTAGTCGAATGCCTTAACTACTCGGCCACCCCGACGATGAGGGTTCAAAGGAAATAAAAAAAATATTAATAAACTAAACATAAATATGATTTCAGGAAAATAAGCACAGTTCTACTATTTTAAGCCCTAAAATTTATATAAAAGTTAGTAAAAGCAAGAAACCGTTCGTCTGGCATGCATTTTGTGTTATGCAACTTAAAACATAATTTAAAACATGTACAGGAATTACCAGTATGCGTTATGAGAATTCTACATTGTTTTAAAGTTTATCTTTTGGTGCAGTACACGCGAATTTTACGCGTATGATCATAACTCGTTTTGGCAGTTTCTTAATGTTTAATTTTCATAGTTTGTCTGACGTATTTTAAGGTCTCTGCATACGAAGAAGAAAACATTTAACTTATTTGTAATATTTCAACCTTAGCAAAGAAGCTAAATTTTATTAAATAAAGCAAATAAAGTGGTAATTCATGTTCTTAAAACTCCAAAGTTTAAGATTGAATAAGTTCTAAATCGATTTAAAACTTAAATCTGGAAATATAATTAAACAAATTAATTTACGTTCCAACTTTCGCAATAAAACGTTCCTTGACTGGTGAAAAAATCGGCAATTGTTTTAAAATAGGTGACTACTAAATCGCAATTTTTCATGGCTTTTACACAAGAAAAAAATCTGGGATTGGTTTTTTTCACGACATGCAGCCTTGTAAAAATAAATCAGACGTTTTATTATTCAGAATTTCGCTAGAATTTCGTGATATCAAATATAATATTGGTTATCGACTTATTTGAATTTGAATTAGAGTGCGTGATTGAATACGATATTATTGCCAAAGTTTAATATGGTTATGCTTATTTTTGCATACGATTTCCTTATTTCTTGTTTTTTTCGAAAGAGCATGTGGATGTTTTTAAAAGTAAATTTCATATAATCAGTCAAGGTAAATGAATGACGCGATCAAACTAAAATAAATCGGGTTATCTCTCCGATTTTCGATTAATCAAAGCGAATAAATTTCCGTGACACAGTAGATTTTACATGATGTAAATACATAAATATGTCAGTCTTGATCGTAGTTGGATACATTATTTTCGTTTTCAATTTTAATGTTTAAAATATTATTATTTCTGAAATGTACGAGTACCAAAGCGTAATGATGCAATAAAACTTGAGGAATTTCTCTTTGTAATCTTAGGGTAAAGATGGAATGACTGAAGACATGCCAATTCTAAAAACAGGCGGTTCACGTGTGGTATGAGGTATGACCTTTTTTGGATAAACAGTTGCTACATGATTTATTTTCTAAAACATTCAAGAAGGACTTCGTATATAAAATAATACTGTGGCTTGGTTCGAACTTCGAAAAGGGCCAAAGTCATAAAATGCGAGTTTCGGCAAATCAGTTTTAAAGTTTTTGCTTAAAATACAGTAGGTACCTAGTAACGTATATTTATATGTATCATTTACATCTTTTTTAAATCATTTTTTCTAGTAAAATAGCATTGATAGTCATTGTTTTTATCTTTTAAATTCATTAGGGTTTTCTTAACATTTTTTTTTAAATATGATTTTGGACCTTTTAGGACCAACAAAAACATGGTAAAGAATACTTTGGCATAACTTAAAACTGGTATTATTTCAACAAATTTAAAAAAAAAAGCAATATTTATTCTCAGAAAAACTAGTCGATTCTTTTGTTTGCGTCTTTGATTGACTTTAAATCCGAACTTTCTTTATTGTCAGGTCCAGTGTTGATACAAACGTGATTTGACAGACTTCAATTCTTTCTAAATTTTCATCCAAATACACAATAAATTCTGCTATATTTTCTTCTACTTTCCTCCTTATTTCCTCTTAGTCTCTATGTTCTTTTCTGAATTTCTTAAACGTGATTAGCTAGTGTGATTTTGTGCCTCCTGAGGCAGTTTATAAAAATCTCTAAAGATTTTCTGTTTTTTTTTCGTTTGCAAGTTTTGTGAAACATTGTCTTTCAAGGACTTCTCAGAGACTTTTTCCCTTTAATTGTAATATTGTAAGATAGTGGATTATTTGGGGAATAGCTTAAAACATCGTCATAGTAAATGAGTTAAATAAGTTAACATTTAGGTGTGGTCTGATATAACAGGTTGCGCAATAATTATTATTATAAGAAGTAATTAAATGTGTTTGTCAACTGAGGATGCACCTGCATAAATATGTGTCATGCGAACATCTGGTTGGATTATGAATCATCCAATGTCTTACGACTAATGTTTATTTAACGCAATAATTAATGATAAATTCTATAAACAGTTTGTGCAGGTGTTAAGACTCTGGGTAGTATAAATATGTGATCCTCACCATAGGAAAGTCAGTCTCTTGATAGAGTCTCACTACGATGCTTGCTTAATACTCAGACGAGAGACTCTACCAGGACCAACTCTGGTATTAAACCAGGAGTTGGATTAAATATTCTTTACAACATTGTTACCAAGATGTGTGCGACTCTCAGGATGTTCACGTAAGATTAGTGTTTTTTATTAAAATGTAATGTTAAGGTTTTGTACGCTGTATTGAGCCGTTCATCCAGTTAAGTGTTTGGATTTCATATTTGTAGAACAGTTTAAATAATGTTTGTATTTAAAGTTATAACAATATATCTGATGTTAGTTAACCGTGTACTTTAATATAACCTCTTGCAAAAGCAAAGCATAAACACTCGTAATGAAGTTGCTATAAGTCTCTACCATCATAATCAATAAATGCAAAAAGCACTTCGTTACAATATACGCTTTTCCCTGGGCTTTTAAAAATTTCCTTTTATTTTTATCCCAATTGTTTGACTAGTGCTTTCTTTTGTTGCTTCTTCTTGAACCATTTTTCTTCCTCTTTTCTTTTCATGTTCGTCTAAGCTATCCTGATGTACCTCATTCTCCACAATATTATTAAAATGAGTGATAACATGGTTTCCTGGTAGCTCTTTAATTTTTTTAGTTGTGTTTGCACTTTAATCTGAATTATCGCTGCATCTTCTTTAGGTGCATAGTCATCACTGGCACTTCCTTCAAAATCGTTAAAAATTTCACTATTATCTTGGTCATTTCCTTTAAATGGAACACATGTTTAGGTCATAATTTATTTTTATTTTCCTGTGCATTTAGGAAAGTTGATTTCTTTTCACAAATGCATATTTCTTGATAAAGATAAAAAACGTCTAAAAGAAACACCAAAAAATGTTGTATCTATGTCTATTTAGCTGGTAAATAAGAAAGGCCAATGTCGATTTTGGGAATTAAATAATAAACCTATACTCAGATCAATGTTTGCATTGGACGTTCTATCTATAAAAATAAATCTTTATAAGATTTGAACATGCCCTAAGTAGGTCTGTAATTTTTTTGTTACCACAGAGAGACATTGGCCCTTTCTACACATAAAACTTTTCTTCAAATGCAATTCGAAATGTAAATAGGTCCAAATGGACATTGACCCTTTTAGAACCAAGCCACGGATTTAGAAAGAAAACTTGCAACTTGACGTGATTAAAATACATTTCCAAACACTTTTCTTCGAAGCAGTCCAAGTATTCTCAGCTTTAAAGGGACGGCTGGAATTTTCAAAAAAGGACTAAAATGGGACTAAATGGGCCAATAAATCAATTTCGAAAGACATTAACAAATATTTACAAAAGTGCTTCTTGTAAAAAGTTTCTAACTCTTCAAGGGTAAGGTACAAGCAAAAACAGAGTGTACAAGAAATGGTTGTTATTGAAGTATACAGAAATTTTTGTAGACTGACTGATTTTGATCTGATTTTGTATAATTTCGAAAAAAAAGGTTGGGATATTACGACAAAAAATAAGAGTTAATGGAGGAACGAAAATTTAATATCAAGCTACAAATATGCGTTCATTAGATTTGGCCAAGCCATAGACGTAGTTAGTAAGTGTTAATAATAGTTATTCAATGAAATCTGTATTTAAATAAGTTATCTTGTACGAATACTCTAGGATGTAGTGTTACAATGTAATGTAATGGGGCATACCGTTAATAAACGATGTATATCAAATCGTGACCTTGCCTAACAAGCTAACAACTATGAATTTGCCACACCAATGTAGATATACCTATACTACCCCGACAAATAGATTTCTTAATTATTGTGAAATGTTAAGTGGACAGCATAACTAACAAATTATTTATTAAACAACTTGTTCGAAGTATCCTTGACCATATTTTCGAAAAAGGGCTCAAATAATTAGATTTTAAAGCAATCGGCACAAATCAGTTTTGAAGTACGAGTACTTATACCTAATACTTTCTGAACCGATCATTCAAAATTTGTGTAAGTACAAAAGTATCGTGTTAACATCTTTAGCCGTAAATTTTTAAACTACTTGAAACACATTTTCTTTCTAAAAATGGGCTAATTCTGTTTTGCATATCCCAGAAAACATCGTCATATTAAAAAAAACTACTGCTTATCGCAAGAATATTTAATTACTTATTACTTATTATTTATCAGCCAGTTAAATTTTTGTTAAGTTCCTATTTCCAAATTGAAACTAAGTCTATCAACTAAACATGATTCATCATCAGTTTTTGAATTCCTTACATTTATCAGAACGACCATTTACCTTTAGTATAAATGATATTGACGTGACCCGGAAGAAAATAGGTAAATGGAACGCTCGACTCATAAAAAAGTCGAAGTTTTTTGTAGTTACATTTTTCTTTTTCCCATTATGCACGTTTCATTATTAAAAACGATCGCGTTCGTGAAATTATCGGGTTATTACCAAACAGTACGAAACCCTTATTGTGTATTATCACCTTCGTAATTTCTGTGGTACCATAGGGAATGAAGGAGTCGTACCAGTCGTCATTACCAGTCGATTAGACCGATAATTAATTTAATTCGAAATTTAATTTCAAATCGATAGTTCGCTAAGATAAATTAGAAATCAATAAGTCAATTACCGTATATAATTCGAAGAAGTATTAGTATAATTAATGGGAATACGAAATTGATCAAACACGATTAGGGTTTGCTTTGAAATCGCTTGTTGTTTACAGTTTCAACGCCAAAATGATTTTCGATTCAATGTCAAATAATAATCAAACCACCCTGGAAAAGTATGTTACGACTTTTTATAAATTAATTAATAAGTTAGCATAGGTTTGTGAGAAAATACACCTCAGTCTAATGAAACCCTGAACATTTCTAAAAAAATCACAGACGTACAAGGTTTTAGTTACTTAAAACGTGAAAACGTATTCGCAATTAGAAATCTAATTGTTTGCATGTATGGTATAAGCAACAGGTGTTTCATATTTTACAGAGTTTTAACATTACGTGGTTTTCAACGTTCGTTTTAAAAGTTTGTTTGATGATAAAAATCAAAAAAGAAATGAACACACTTGCATTGCATTTATACAAAAATGAGGGATTCATAGTTTTTATCCTTAAATACGCCACTTTAATTTGTTAACATGAACATGTAAAACAATATGAAGATAGCAGATGATTATAAAAATGTCCTGTAAACCGTTAAAACAAAATAAAAACATGTCGAACAAGAACGTAGAAATAGTTAAAATGCACTAAAAGTATTTCCCCAAAAAAGGGAATCCTAAAACATTTAATTTCTAAAAAAAGAATATGATGAACAGAAAACGAAAAGGTGTGAAAAAATAAATCGATTAAATAAAGGAAAATAAACTAAACTCAAATGAATGAACGAACAAGCAGAAAAAGAATAGCAAGGACGTAAAAAATTAATCAAAATACAGGGCCGTTATTTAAATCTAGCTAAAAAAATACTACATCTTAATATCAAACTCTCCTTCAAGTCAACTGCTTCCGTAACTTTATAAATATCTACCTGCTATCACACACCACCGCGGAGCATCTCGCGGTTTTTATTCACGGGAGGTGCCAAATCGTGATAAATGTGTTTCAGAAGGAATCTGATAAACTTCTAAAGTGTTTTTGTGCATTTATAGTCAAGAAAAGTGACTTATTTCGCTATTCATGATACGGTAAGGCCAGTAAAACATTGTATTTGTAGTTCTGTCGGTTTTCTTAATTTACAAACTGAGAAACCTCTGTTGTTCTCGCAGTTGTGACACCTTCCTTGGCAGTTTGTTGTAGAAAAAGAATTTAGCAGTGGCAGGGTTCGTATCAGAACGTACAAAGTTCACCCTAAAATTAGTAAAAGATGGTGAGTCACTAATCCCAGGGGGTAATTCCTACCGTGTTTTAACAAACAATGAAACTTTAGTAGTACTTATCAGATATGCAAGGAAATGGTACGATTACTACAGAACTTCGTGAGTAAAGAACTCCAGAGTATTGTTCTTCTACGAATATACAGAACACCCAAGCTTTAACTCATCAAGGTAAGAACATTAGCTTTACTGGCATTTGATTTTCAAGTTTTTTTTTTGATACTTTTAGATAATAACTAATAACTATGAAAGTAAGTAGTGCCACCAATGTAGACACTACATACAGATTCCAAATCATCCAGTAAGACTTCTCCTCCGACGACAGGTATGCGGATCCACCCTATATTAGCGAACAATCTTCGTCTTCAAGTGAAGGATCTGAACTGGAAACCCCTTCAAAAATATTGGAAGATAATGCTGAAACCAAAGCCGATAATGAAATAAAAGAGGGGAAGAAAAAGGCCAAACCAGAACTGTGGTAAAAATTGAGAAATGCTGGTAAAGAGTATGTATCTTGTTCTAAAACTAAAAAAATAGTTGGAGCAAGAAATATAAATTTTTGATGACTTCTGGAATTTAAGTGATTGACAAAGATAACGAGAGTTCCTGTTATTCAATATGGAGACAATTAATCCAAAATATCGATACGTAAGAGAAGGAAGCAATTGTTCACGAAATAATGCGTTTTATTTCTCCATCAACGGAAAAAACATTAAAGAAAAATACTTTAAGCATCAGACCGACCTATAAGAACAGTATTAAAAAAAGAAAGGTTTCAATGGACAGCAGAGAGAATAATAAGGAAAACAAAACCTTGAAAAAATAATGAAAAATTTTAATTTAATTTAATTTTTAATTTATTGTTTGATGTAAGACAAGAAAAAATAAAAGTTTCAAAAGAAATTAAAAAAAATGAATCAAAAGAGAAGAAAGAGTTTCAAAAATAAAAAAAAACGAATTAAAAGTTACGAAAAAACAAAACTTTCAAAAAAATAAACAAAGAAAAAATCGAATCAAAAGAGAAGAAAAAACAAAAGTTTCAAAAAGTAAAAAAATAATAAAAAGATAAAAGTTAAAAAAATAATAAAGAAAAAATTAATCAAAAAACAAGAAAAACCAAAGTTAAAAAATAATCAATCAAAAGAAAAAAAGAATAAATAAAAGTTTCAAAAAAATAAAGAATCAAAAGACAAGAAAAATAAAAGTTTAAAAAACTAAAGAAAAAAAATCAATCAAAAGAGAAGAATAACGAAAACAAAAAAATAAGAAAAATGAATTAAAAGATAAGAAAGAACAAAAGCAAAAAAAAAACGAATGAAACAAGATAAGAAAAACAAAAAAAAAATGAACAGATGAATCGAAAGAGAAGGGAAAATAAAAGTTTTCAAAAATAAATCGAAAAACTAAAAAAAGAAAAACGACGAATCAAAAGACAAGAAGTTTAAAAAAGATAAGAAAAAGAAAAGCTACAAAAAACATGAATCAAAAATAAGAACGAACAGAAGTTCCAAAAATGAAAGAAAAAAATGGATCAAAGATAAGAAAGAACAAAAGTAAAAAAGCGAATTAAACAAGGTAAAAAAAACAAAAATTTCAAAAAATGAAAAGATGAACCAAAAGAGATGAGAAAACAAAACTTAAAAAAAAAATGAATAAAAAGAGAAAAAAGACAAAAGTTTAAGAAATAAAGAAACTGAAACATGAATCCATAGATAAGATAAACGAAAGTTACAACAGCAATTGATAAAAAATAAGAAAGAACAGAAATTAAAAAATAAAGAAAAAATTGATCAAAAGAGAGAACAAAAGTTTAAAAAATGAATGAAACAAGATCCGAAAAATCAAAAATTGCAAAAATATGAAAAGATGAATCAAAACAGAAGCATAAACAAAAGTTTCATAAAATAGAGAATAAAAAATGAATCAAAAGAGAAGAGAAAACAAAAGATTAAAAAAATGAATCAAAAGAAAGAACAACATTTTTAAAAAACTAAGGAAAAAATGCTTTTTTATATTTCTTAGTTGCGGTTTTCGCCACCAGTTGCTAAACTAGAACTAAATTAATGAACTAATACCTCACGTAACGTTTCGGAGACAAGTCCGTTTTCAAACAACGCAAAAACTTTAAAACGAGTAAAATTTTATAATTTTATTTGACATACAAAACGATAAAGATGGGTCTGGATCAATTGGTTATAGAAATTTTTTTTCTATATAATGTCAAACTCGCCACAACAAACCGTTAGAAAACTATTTAAAAAAATTAATCACAATAAAAAGTTAAAAAAATAAACAAAATTAATTAAACCAAAAGAAAAACAAAAGTTCTAAAAAGTAAAGACAAAATGAATCAGAAGAGAAGAAAAAACAAAAGTTTCAAAAAAAGAAAGAACGTAGACAAATAACAACCGATAAAGGAATAAAAGTAAATAACAAACTGGCAACAATGAGAAAAATACCAGAAAAAAGAAGCCAAAATGAGAAAACAGAAGAACAAAGGAAGTCTAAATTACGATTATACACAGAGTATATCGGAAATCTTCCTAGCATTTCTCATACTGACTGACCAAAACCGATGTACTTTAAGCATTTTTAGAACCGTAAAAAAAGAAAAAAAAAAGAAAAACTAAGCAAATGGAAAACTCTTAAAACCTAGCAAGCCTTGTAAACAAATGCGAAACAAATACAACTCAAATAACAATCTAAACAAAAAAGAGTTTTAAACGATCCTGGACTACTAAAATCTAAATAAAAAGTGGATGGGGCCTGTCTCTGTTTTAAGAGATTAGAGCTGCGTGTTTTCTGATTTCTCATCACCGAACTGATGTAGAAATTTCTATAACAATGTAAAATCGTTATCGAAAAATAAATACAATTGCGTTCCTCCAAAACCAATAAATGAAATGTAGCCCTCAACAATTTCGTGATGAAGAAGGTCGGGAGAGATATCTCTAGGTCACCCTTATCCTTGTTTCCTGTTAGCTCATCATTATCAGAGAACTGTCGCATCTAAATATCAATTTATTCGTTGTCAGTTTCCTTTTTTTTGTATGAATACGCTGAGTCATGGAACTTACAACTATAGGTGTAAAAATGTAACACCAACCTGCGTTCAGAAGGTGCACTTTTGGTTCGTACCAGGCGACGTTTCGGTTCCCTGGCATCTTCGGAAACATTCTCCAATGTTCCACGTTTCTCTTGGGTGGTATGACCGTTTGCCGATTTTGTCAGTCCCGTATTCCCCAACATCAAAGTCGTAGCAACGGAACCCCGGCGTGCAGGAAAGCTCGCTGAAAAACTTCGAACGGCGTGTATGCTCGACTGTTGAAATGACACTGAAACAATACATTTCTGTGTTTGTCAAGTATGCGTGACGTGCACCAGATGAACCTAAAATATTCAATATATTTTTTTACGGCCGACAAAATATATGCAATAAATGGGAACGATTTCACATTTTTAAGGGTTGGTAATCGATTAGACTCGAGCGCGTGAGGATTTTTCCCCCCTTGCTGTTACAAAAGACAATTTTGTAGAATGTAATGAAAAATGAATGCTGTTAACTTAGCTGTCATAATTGACCCAGAAAGGTTTTCCGTGAAATACCATTAATTACCAAACTTTAAATGGAGATTTTTTTTGGGAAGGTTAGGGTTTAGTTTGGAACAGAGGCGAAAGGTTAATAAGATTTTTGACGGTGTATAATGAAGTCTTTTCAAACGTGTCAAAAGTCGAAAGTGGGTTAATACGATTCATATTAAGCCTTTACTAAGAATGTCTAAAGTTAAACGGTAAGTATCGGTGAATTTTTCTACGAATCGAATTAGATATCGATGTTACATTAGGTAATAACTTTTATGCTGAAAACTTTATATTTTTCGTTCGTCTTTTATCAAATCTAAAAGTTCGAAACTGCACTAAATTAGACTAAAATTTACATCGCCTAATCGTATTTACTGAGTGTACTGTAACCACACTAATATTATACCGGGTGTCCACGGTAAGACACAACATAGGGAAACACATGTATTTTTTAGAAAAAATTCAGGTTACCTGCGGAATACGTACGGATTCAGCAATCAACATGCGTGATTACTTAATGATAGAAAGAGATAGAAATAGCGCCGGCATCAAACAGAAAACAAAAATAAGAGTATTAGACGTAAACGAGTCCATAGAGGGCTAGAATGCGGAAGTGATCACTACCTAGTCAAGTCAAGTATCATAATACCCTATACCAGTGGTCGCCAAAGTGGTCCCCCAGGGGTTGATATAACAGTATTAGGGGTCAATTCGGGCTCTGGGGTCGATAGAAAAATATAAGACATCATTGTACGAGTAATATTTTATTCGGTTAGCTTGGATTACCTCGATCCTGAATGACAACGTAATTAAGAGTGAATCGTGGGAACAGTGACATGAATGGGACCTGTAAGATAGAGCAAGGTCATGAAAATAGTTCCGGATAGACCGTCTTTACCAATAAAAGGACGTCGGTGGTTCCCGCCCGGCCGACGCGGCGGGAGCGAGATTGCAACACGTGCGCGGTTGCTTATTTACTTATACTTATACGTATTCGATTCCAGTCTTATTTTTGCGTATTGACCTACAAGTGAGCGTTAATGCTTTAAAATTCATCAACATACATATTATACTTCAATCGTTATTCATTCATGAACTAAACTTCTCTATGTTGAAGAGTTGAGTAACACATAAGCGTATTTTTTGCTTGTCCTATTATAATTACGTAATAGTAAAAGAGGGTCGATAGAAATTCAAGAAACTCTTGAAGGGTTCGACGGTCAAAGAAGTCTGGCGACCCCTGCCCTATACATACTTACTACCAGAAGCACGAAGATGAATATACGCATATAATGACACAAACAGAAAACGCTGCGATATATAACACTGAAGGACTATTAGAGGAAAGTGACGATGAAGCCCTAAAAGAATATTACATAGAAGCACCAATTGAAACCTATACAATCAGATCGTAAATGCACTCCACCTGGCAGCAAAGGAAGCAATAGGAATAAAAACCCAAAATTAAAAAGGAAGAACGACTGGTGCAATGAAGCTCTAGAAGAGCAGAATTAAAGAAAGCAAATAATCTACCATAAATGGTTGAACACAAAGGAAATATCAGATAAAGTTCGCTATAAAAGGGAACAAGCTAAATACAAGCGTCTTATACCTAATGCAGAAAAAAAAATGCATGCTAGGAAAGAAACTGAAGACTATAGATACACGAACCTACTTCGGGGATGCGACTCTGCCCACGCAAGCCTTGGTTTCTCCTCACTTCCTACTATAGAGGAAAACCAAGTCCTAACCCCAGTCCTAGCCACCTCCCCAATCCCTTACCACGTACCTATCCCACCTACGCGAAGAAAGCAACGTAAAAATAGAACTGTTCCGAGTACAAGTAAAAAGTATTCAAGTACCGAGTACGAGTACTCTGCAGCAAATGTACTCGAGTACTGAGTACAAGTACTCATTATATGTAGTTAAGTACATTTTACTGAGTACAGAGTACAAGTACATGTAAACATGCATAAAAAGTAATTTCTGAAATTTTGCATAATAGAAATGTTCTGGAGTACACGAAATTGGGCTGGATAGCTTTCGGGAAGTTCTCACACATACTTAGCTCCAGAAAATTCACAAAACAACAAAAAGCTTATTCTTTCAGTGCTCAGTTGTGAAATGCAGCTAGCTTTACAAAAAAAAAAAATTATAAAAATCAGACAAGCACAAACAGTAACGGAAAGGAAAATTATTGGAATTAAATTAAAAGATAGGAGAGCGATCTAATTAGATAACAAACCGGAATAAAAGACATAATTGAGCACATAACTAACTAAAATGGGGCTGGGCGGGATCTATCTAATGAGAACGATGGGCGCAAGATGAACAAAGAAAATAATTAGTAGAATGGATGCTTAGAATAGGAAAAAGAAGCGCAGGAAGGCCACCAATGTGCTGGGCTGATGATATAAAAAAGGTGGCAGGATAACACTGGCAATATGAGGCTCAGGAAAGGAAAAATTGGGAGGCCTTTATCCAACGAAGGATGACAGAAGGTTGTTAAAGAAGAAGAAGATGCTAAGTCGTTGAAGTACTTAGAGCATATATCCAAACACAAAACTGGCCTGAAATCTTCGACGGTGTACCAAGCAACCCCAAATTTTTCTAAACAATTTCCTTAACAATTCTTCTTCTTCTTCAAATCCTTCCTAACAATTCAAGTATGGAATATTAAGCCCGTAGCGTAAATACAAACTTAAGCAGTGATTTGTTAAGCCTTTCAATTATATTTAAAGCACATTTTCAAGTTATAAATTGCGTTGAAAACCCCCTGTTGACGGGTCACACAAATGTAAAATTTTTCCAAATTTTCCAAAACGTCCCAAAAGTCTTTCGTCTAAACACAGCCCTCGAAATAGTTAAAACCTACTTTTAAACATTAAACTGCGTTGTAAGGTAAAACAATTGCAAAATTTTCCAAAAAAAATTTATTTCCAAGCGTTAAATTGTATGGAAACCTTGTTGAAAGAATATCAAATTTTTCTGCAAGGGCTTTAAATACAAATGCCCTTCATGTAAAAGCAACTAAAAAAAAGGGCCAGCCCTATAAGATTGCAGTTTTTAAACAATCTTCTTGCGCTTAACTTAAACCATTCTACATCACCGCCCAATTTTTAGACCAATAGGGCCGAAACGCCCTTAATCATCAAATTACTATTTTCCAAATATTAAAGTAGTTTAGTTTGATTTAGTGTAATTTTCAGCGCCTGACAGTAAATTTCCAAACGGGTTAATAAATTTTCACCACGTTAGCAATTTTATCGGAATTTGTTTCATTCCGTTTCCGTGAAAGTTGTAATGGGGATGAAGGTCAGATCGGGGTCGCGTGACTAAGAACGAGAATTTACTTCTTCGCTTTAATTAAGGGTGGTAATTAGGAAGCAGGTTGTGCCTCTTATGCAAAGAGTTTAAACGGTTGTCAACATGTCAACGCTTACGAAACAATTTCGCCTCTTCCGAGTTTTCTTTTGAACTTACTTTCTAAGAAAAATAAATTCGATATTAAATTTGACAGAAACTAACGTAATACTATTTTACTAAGGCATTTCTTACAAACCTTTCCGGGGACTTTTTTTTACAAAGTTGTTTAGTCAAAAATGGTGTGACCCCTAAAAAATTAAATCAACCCATAACCCACCTGATTTAACAGCTTTTCGTAATGTGAACGACTTTGGTTGCTCCAATTTTTCATTCTTCTCAGCAGAAACCGTTTTAGATGGCGAACTGATCTTCGCTTTTGCTTTGCCCTTCTCAGTTTCAGCATGTTCTTCTGCTTCGCTATCTTCGGGGCTTATCAACGATACCATGGTTATAACTTCCGCTCCTGATACCGAAACGCATCGTTGAAATTTTTTATTTTTACTTTTACCACATTCTTCGTCTTCGACGCCTGTTGGTTCGTCGTCTGTTTCGGCCGATTTTTCGCATTTTTCTTTCCTTTTAGGTGCGGATTTGATCCTTCTTTTCACGGCTACAAACTTTGGTTTCGCCGGGGATGGTTTCAAAGGAACCGACGAAGCTCTAACCAAAGGAGGCCTTTGATTTTCCCTTGTAATACTGCCGTTGGTACCGTTAAAGGCAGAATTCGTACGGCTGCGAAAACTGTCCCGTTTTGCACTCGCAGTCATTGGTCGAATTATAACATTTATCGGCTTACCTTCATTTCTATCCAAATCTTTCTGTGATTTCTCTTCTGCCTTTTCGTCTGATTGTTGGTGAACTTTAGGTATGGTTGTTTCGGTAATTTCTGGTTCTAATTTTGGGAGGGGCGGTGCAGAATTTTCTTTTTCTTTGACTTTTGCATTCTCTAAAAGTGGAACTACAACAACGGCTCTACTCTTAACGTCTAGTGTTTTTGTAGGGGAATAAGTGATGTCTCTTAAAGTTTCATCGACGCTATGCGTTCTTCGCATTCGTTTTTGAAAAATATTTTTATAATTGATTTCGTTATTTACGAGTTCTTCCGGTTTTAATGGAAGAATAATTTTTGGTTTGTTCACTATTTTATCGAATGCACTTTCGATAGGAAACGTGGCACCTTCCGTATCCAAATCGTTGTTAAATTCATCTTCTTGTTTTTCTTTTATATTGTGAGCTAAGAAAATATTTAGATTTTGTTTACCTTTTTCACGATCTTTCCAAGCTTGCCTTAATCTTTCAGCTAATTCCTGATGCGATAATAAAATCGAATCTTTATTATTTAACGATGATTGCCTCATAATTTTTGCGGTAACCGGCCGTTTTATCTCTTTGCACTTTTTGGCGATGATTCCTTCTTCCGTTTTGTGAACCATCGTTTCTTGAGAAGTATCCTGGTGGTTTTCTATCCAAGCTTGTTTCGCAGGTGGAGGACGATCCATGGCTTTGATTTGATTTTTTGTGCAGAGAGATACGTGGAAACCCAATTCGGGTATCCATTTTTCCTTTGTATCCGGGATATCTTCCGAAAATTGTTTCTTTAGGCATTTTCTTCCTTGTGAGGTGTTTGCTGACAGTGAAAGTTGACGGATTGGGGGTTGCTTACGCGGATTCGACATTTTATTGAAGATGATCGCAGTTTGCTGTGTTGATCGATTGTTTCTGCTTTTTATTAGTCCATCCTGGGTACGGAGATATCATTATTACTCACATTTAATTAAGTTACTTTGGGGTGTATTTTTTTAAATTGATAGTTTTAAGTAAGATGTCGTGTAACTGTGTCCCGAATTAATTATTATGAAATACGATAGTTGTATAAAATTTCCAAACACAATTCGCCCGAAAGTTACAATAAATAATTCGTGCCATGTGAACCACGACCTCGGAAACTTTACTAAACTTCGTGCTCACTCCCTGCTCGCAAAACTTTGACTGAACCACAACAAAACGTGCTTTTCAACCCTTACTCGGATTTTACTCATTTATTATTGATCAGAACTTTCCCTGTCTGTTTTCAATTTTTATCGTTTTGCTGTGAGCTGCTTATTATTCATTACATAAGTGGTGAAAGCAACTAAGTCTCAAAAAAAAAGTTTCTAGTAGACTGGTACCTACAGATACAAGATTTATGCCGAAAATTTTAGACCAAAAATCAAAATTATTTTATATTTTCGTTATTATTATTCTGTTGTTAGGTTTGCGCCGAGATATACCTATATTTCGGGCTAAACCGAATTACTTTTTAAATGAGGAAATTACATTCATAATAATCCTATTTCGGATTGATTTTAGCTTTCCCTTGATAATTTTATTATTTGTAATTTTGTATAAACCGTTCCGTTGGCGAAGCAATATAACTTCATAAGTAGAGCATTGACTCGCGAATATGTGTTGATTGGAGTGTATATTTATTGGTTTATAGGTGTATACGTGGTAATTCCCTCTAAGGGAAGTTAATTGTTTGGTTGTCATGGTGAGTTCAAATTATTTTAGAGCGACCCTTCTTATAGAAGGAACTCGGTCTACATTTTTTTATGTTATTACTTTCGGGTATATTTTAGAAAACAACTGACACGCTTTAAAAATTTTGTACGATTTTTGAAAGCGGGACGTATCCCTCTGATTTAAAACTTATACAGTTAGTTATTTTGCTACGAAAAACTTATCAAACCGATAATAAAAAGCCAAAATACTTGTAACGCTTTATTTTATCGGACTCAAAGAACGGCGCGAAGGCCAGGATTCAAAATAATTACAAAAAAATTAAATATTGACTAGGTATAATCACAGACTTGACAAGATTTAAAGATACACTAAAATTCAAAAAATACACACACAAAAATAAATAAAGCTGAAGGCTTAATAAGTTAATAAAAATCAAAGTTACAACAGCTGAAGGCTTAATAGGGAACGCAAGGAATATCTGAAAAACAAATTCACCCCTAATGGCATAAACGTTTATCTCATAGGAATGAAATTAGTGGTAAAAAAAACCAACTAACTCATTCATTGCGGAACCTTTTTAAATATGAATATAACACATATAATATCAAAAAATATATAGATCTAGAAAATATCCAGAATAAATAGCAATAAAATTCTAAATAGCAAAATTTAAATTAGTGCATTCATTTATTAGGAGTGGAAGATCTTAAGTCCAAAATTTTAAATGAAATAAAATTAGTAAACCACAGCCTAATTTAGGAATGAACAATTCAGTACAAAAGTTTAAATTTGAAAGTTAACTACAAAAAAAATTAAGAAAAAAACATATGGCACACACATGTTAACCATACTAAAAGTTTATCAATTGAAATAGACAAAATCACAAGATATAATAATAATTAATCACTTATCTCCCCACATCAAACGTTACAACGGCAGGTGTCTAATGGAAATGGGCAGAAGGAAATTGTTGAAATCCAAAATGAAACTGCAAAATGGTGTCCTTCACGTGCTTCAAATTTCCCAATTAGGCATAAATTGAAGTATGCACGCCAAACCAGCAACCATTAATAAACTAAATACTTCCAATCAGGGAAGCGGATAGTGAAATAAACCCTCGTAAGCCGCTGTAAGATTCAATTCCATAAGTAATTGAAAATAAAAGGAAAGTTAAACGCACCACAAAATTAACGAAAGTGCGAATACGAACAAATTAAATAATTAACACATCGAAGCAAATCCAAAGTGCAACGGAATTAATTCCATTCAAAGAATATAATTAACGAATCAATCGTAGGTTAAATTAAACATGAAACGTGGCCAACAGGTCCGTCCATTTGAAAGTTCAACAGCAAAGAGAACTCGTGTAAAATTTCAGTACGACACCTTGACAGAAATCAACACTGCGCATGCGCAAAATACTAGTGCAATTAGAGTACAATCCACTCCCACCCAATTTGCACTATGCAATTCAAGTGGCATAACTTTTAGGCGGAAAATTGCATTTAAATATGATCTTCAACTCGAAAGATTTCAAACACGAAATATACACGGTGCGTAGAAAGTAATGAATTCACACAATGTGAAAATATTATAACAATTAATCAAGAAAAATGGAAAATTTTGAAAATTAGAAAAAATAAAGCAAAACAAGCACAACTTAAAATCTCCACACTTAGACAACACTGGCATTTCATCAAAAACTGATACAATTTTACTCGCTAAGCAAAAAAATTGTAACAATTTTGTAATAAAAATGAATAACCAGGTTCTTCAGGACTTTTCAGTTTCATGAGTAATATGCTTGCTATTACACGCAAATGCGATAGAAAGTTAAGGAGGCAGTAAATGTGATTCAAAATAAAGTTCAAAAGACAATAGTCATGGGGTTTAATTGCTTTGTATTCGACTTTTTTTAAATATCGTGGTAATAAATATCGCAAATTCACAAAATAAATAAAATTTTGAACCCTTTCATTATACTTAAACAAACTTACTTTCAAAGATTTAAGAGAAATATAAGTATCAAGCGGCGTCTGACGACTTCGTCGTTTGCGTTCACTGATTAAAACACAGATTTTTACAGCTTACAAGAATTATCTGAATACCATTGAACAATCTATTAGTAGATATCGATTCCAAACAGTTTTGGTCATTTATCCAATCTACGAGTAAAAAAGGTACCACTCGTATACCTGCTCAAATGCATGCAGATAATAATTGTTTGAATACACCTGATGTAATGACTATTTTAAAAGCATCTATTTTACCTTCATCTGTCTCAAGTTTTGGTATTGGAAATATCTCTAATAATTTCGATATGGTTTCATCTGTTGACATTTCTAAGGTTTCTGACGAAGAAGTTTTAAAATCTACTCTCAAACTAAAAAACTTATTGAACAACCCTCGTATATTTAAGGCTAGGAAATTTGATCACTTTGATTGTCATAATTAGCGTCGAAATCGCTGGGTATTTTATTATAAATTTTTCCACATTTATTTAAAAAGGTATGCTGATAAGACTGATATACATAAATTTTATTGGGAAAAAACACGTTATAGATAAATAAAAAAATAACAAATAGCAGCCTTCTAAATACAGATTTAGTTTTCAAAGGACGTAAAATAAAAGCACACGATTGAATTTTAAATCATATTAGACTGGCCTTCCTTAATAATAGTTATTTATTATACAAGACGATAAAATTGTATTTTATCTTCGAGGGCGTATTTTAGCGTCGAGGCGCTAATTACTCTCGAGAAGATAATTAAATTTTATCGCCGTGTATAATACTCTATTTTTTTCTATAGCATTTATTTTAAAGGAAAAAATTTATAAAATAAATTTTATTTGACAATGACGTATAAAAAATTACAAATCGAGTCACGTTTTAAAATGTCATTAGTATGGGCGTTTTAGGGTTAAAATTAAAAAAATAAAATAAAGTACTTTATCTACCCTTGCTGTTAAAATAGTACTTTATCTACCCTCGCTGTTAAAGTGCTACTTTACCTACTCAAATTAATAGATAAAGTAGCACTTTAACAGCTGCTATAGAAAAAAGAAAGTAAATTATGACTGATCCAATGTTTTGATAGCTAATCATGTCAAAAGCACGTCTCATAAAACTCAATATAAAATCAAATTAGCCGCTATAATGTCGAAGCAATGTAGCGAATTTACAATAGATGGCGCGTAATAATTCGACAGAAAACTGTATACACTCTGGTACCGATTGAAGCGGTAAAATTAAAATACTTATGAGTTTTTGCGGTTTTATCAGTGGCGGCTCGTCTATAAGGGCCTTAGGGGCCGGGCCCCACCTATATTTGTATAACTAACCTAATAATTGTAGTTTTAAAAAATATGTTTCTTATAATTGTTATTTGTGATCTATTTCCAACACGTTTTATTGTTTAATAAAAAAATTACTGTAGTATTTTGTGGCAATATTGTATAATGCGACTTAGTACGGTCTTTGAGGCTAGCCGTGTATTTTGTATGTGTAGAGCACGGGACATTATGAGGTGCGTGCACTACCAATCGTGTTTGCTTACCGGGCGCAAAGCTTATCTTGGGGCCCGTTATTGCGTTTGTACGTAAATAGCGCGCGATACTTTCATTGCCTTATTATTTTTTCCTCGTTGTTGACCTGTTTTATTGTTTTTAATGTGTTTAATTATTGTTGTCGTTTTTTGTTATAAATTATTTTAAAGTTTAAATTTTTATTACGTCCATAAACGATACATTTTAACTATGAACAAAATCGATAGTTTATTGGAAAAACGTTTTTCGTTATTAAGTCTAGAAAAATAAAAAAATTAAATTGTTTTTGCCCTTGGCCCCACCTGTTTCTATTGTCACCAGCCGCCACTGGGTTTTATCCCTTTTTATTTATTACCAATTCATATTTTTTATAGTGTGGTTAATTATTTAAAATTCTCTGTACGTGTGAAATGTAACATAAAGTTCTCCAAAAGACAGTCAAACTTTGTTGGTTTGTATTGCTTAATATGAATAAAGAAAATTGTCAATTAAAAATTTGCTGCATTTGAAGCACTTGCGATTATTTTGTAATCTACCATGAGATCAAAAAAAAGATGATTCTGAGCAGGCCTTGACTAGCATTCTAGAACCAGTGTAGCCAATCGTGTTGTATTAGTCAAGGACTGCTCAGAATCATTTTTTTTTCGATCTCATGGTATTATACAACCCGGAAAGCTGGCGTTAAGGTTACCATACTTGCCTTATAAATCAGGGATCTCGGGTTCGATTCTCAGTCAGATTTGTGATTTGGTGAAGAGAATATCTTCAGAGACTTCAACCAACTTTGTCAAAAAATTTATACACTGAGAATGACAATTTAGTTTAGCCCTGGCAGAAATTATCGATATATCGATAATATCGATATTTAATGAAATATCGGAAGACGATATTTAAAACATGAATATCGATAAATATCGATATTTATCGATATTATCGATAATTTTCAATAATATCGATAATTTTCAATAATATTGATAATCGAATATTGATGACTTCGATAATTTCGGTTAAATCGATGAGTATTTAGTAGATTTAACAATTTCTCATAATAATTGCTCTTTTTTGAATTTCTTCTAAAACGCAAATTTTTTGCACGTTATCTCTTATAATATCTTAAATAGTTAGATTCGGCAGATGACTCTAACAAGTATATTGATAATTTAAGTATCGATAATATTGATATCGCTAATATCGATAATACAAGTACAAGTTAGTTAGTAGATATCATGATACAATGTGATTTTTTAAAAACTGAGTTGCAGCAGGCCGTATTCTGACTTAATACAGACAGTTCTAAGGTTATTAAGACAGAATATGACCTGCTGCAATTGAGTTTTTAAAAAATCACATTGTATCTACTAACTAACGTATACATATATTGATACAGAAGTTATTAGTATTAATTAAGTATATTACCGGTATGATATGATGTTTATCGATATTATCGATAACATTTTGGCAAATATTATCGATATTGAAATTTCAATATCGACAGGGCTAATTTAGTTGCCAAAATACGTATTTGTTTATATTAAATATTCATGGGGTTTTACATGGTATTTGATGTTCGCTTTTGAACCAGACCACGTGATCCATTTCTCAGATTAAATCAAATATAAATTAGATTAAGCAAGTGTTTGTTTAGTTCTAACAATTTTAGTGTAGTTAAATTAGTTCAAATATCCTAAGGGATGTTGGCGACCAATAAGGCTATCTGTACTTTAGAAACCGCCACACCAAATAAAGATGTTGTAGATTTTTTGTATTAATTAGATTCCAAGGGAAGTGACTAGAAGGAGAGGCCAACCGGAAAGATGCTGGGCAGATGAGATTGAAAACTATGCTGGACCAACATGGTAACAGCAAACCAGAGATAGGAACAGATGGTTCAGAATGGGCCAGGCCTTTGCCCTTATGAGGAATGTATAGGCTGGCTCTCAAGTAAATAACTCATACAGTATGATATAAAATAAGTAGACTGTTTTATCGAAAAATTCGAAAATTCTTGCAGTTGTTGTTAACTTTGTAAAGCATTGAAAATTGTCATTCGATAGAAAAGGACATTGAGGTATACAAAGTTCCGATTGGAAAAGGACATTGAGGTATACAAAGTTCCGATTGGATGGACAGTAATACCATCTCTTAATTCTTGATGTAAATTATTTTGAAAAAAAAGTACTAGTGCTGTCAACTGGACGGCCAAAGTCTCCATAACTTGGAAATTCCTCAACTTTAATAAAAGAAAACGTTCCACATAACCTCACTTATCATTGACCACTTCAACCAGACCTGTTTGTTCACATAGGTACAGTCGGCTGGTTTAATATGCTGCTTACCTCATGCTTAGATGTGTTTGAAATTTTGAACATTCACGGACTATCGACGTGATTGAGCTGTTGGAGTTCCTACTTATTTATAGGTACCTATTCAGTTGGAACTATGTACTTTACATCAGTTTTGTATGTAAAATAAAATTCTAACATGAATAACATACGACAATACTTTTTTAATGTTTATTCAATCATACGATTACAATTTACTATCTAAAGTCTAAGTTAGAAACATATTTTCTATATACCTTAGGTAATTCCCATATAACTAGTCCAATATATATATCACATACCTATGCTTCGTATCTATCAATGTATTATAAAAATCCTACGAAACCAAAATTAAATATTATTTCAAACTACTGCCATGAAAAAATAACAAACGAAATAAACTAATTTCAATTACAATAAATTTGAATGCAAAACAAATTGATCACAAAGCTCTAAGGGTGACATTTTAAACCTAAAATTGTGCCAATAAATGTATTTAGTGATGTGGTTAAAAGAAACACATTAAGCTTATAATTTTAGTTCAGAATAAGTTAAAAAGGCCCCGCAAACATTCAATCCGAAATCCTCCATTTTTAGTTGATATTATTCACCGTCAATTACTCACGTCATGCCACTACCAGCAAAATTACAAAGACAAGCACGTATACGAGTATTATTCTAAAGTCAACTTTAAATTAGTTTCATCGTCACACATATAAAAAACAAACAGGACTACATAAACCGATAAATGAAATTTTACAAAGACTAATGTATTACTACAACATCCAATTTACATCAATGTGAAACAACCTCCAAATTTCTAGAAATATATTGTGTTACAATGCCATTCCGTGTGGACATACATACAGATAAACATTCATAAAAGATATAAATATAATTAGGTGGACTCTGCATGTCTGAAAATGAAACAAATTTGAGTCATTATTTTGTTTATTATGACATAACAAACATTATATTTAAATATAGTGATGTGAATTGGTTATATAATACCCATTTGCTAAAATTTATTTTCAACCAGATTTTAAATTGCCTATCACCAAGAGACATTTGTTTTTTATATAATTTTCAAGATTAAGCAATTAATGAAAATAATGTCGATGTATTTAGTATTAAACTAATCAGCCACTTTCTTATCCAGTTAATGTTGTTAATTCAGCTTTACCAGGCCATTAAGGCCTATAGTTGAGGAGGACACACTAAGCTGAGCCACCGATCCTTAACTTTGCACAGCGATGCGCCACACCAATACTCAACCAGTTAATAATCCATTTAAAAACGTTGAATATATTTTTAACAGCTAAATTTCCATCATTATATGAAATGTTATGAAAGCATTTGCAACAAATAAATGGTAAATACGAATACTATACCTTAACACACCTGGCGTAATTTATCTTTACTGCACAAGTTCGGATATGACGCGTGCAAGATCATCATTATAACGAGCTAAAAGTGTAGCATTTAAATCTCGGTCCCAAAAGCCCATTTCTGAAAGGATTCGTAGAGCTCTTTCACGGGGTAATTCCGGATCAGTTGTAGTCCAATGGCCGTTTTCCCATTTTGCCTGTAAAATTAAACTGTATTCACTAATTGTTCATTCATAATGGGCATGTTGAGCTAAGATATTGCTAGTATAATTCAGATTAATAAAGAGAACGCTTCTTATAACTCCGCCGTAGCAAATCCCGAGGGAATATAAAATATAAAGCAACTCATCCTTCACAGAACAAAATTAGCCTCGGATACTGGACGGATATCATGATGGACTAAAAATTATTGAATTTTATTTTAAGATTGTGGGATTAAGTCTTGCTCGTTTCCTCAATGTTTTTTGTTTAAAGTTTGTTGTGTTTTTGTTTATTAGTTCCTGCCGATTGCTTAAAAAATCAGTCTTTCCCAAGACTAAATTGTGTGCTTTGTTCAATACTGTTTTACTATACGGCTTTCTCTCTTGTTCATTTGCGCATTTCGTGGCCCATGACATTTGGCAATGCCTATACCGACGTATATGCCTACTAAGTAGCATCTCAAAACTATGAACAAAAATCATCTTAGAGAAAATTATAGGAACGCAAGGTTTTGAAAGTACTCCAAGAGAAACAAGTACAGTGTATAGGGGGACCAACTCAACTCAAATTGCAGAACAAAAACGGTAAATGGACAATTGACTGAAGAAGTACCAGTTTTATCCAGAGCAAGACCAGGAGCTAGCCTTAGCCCCACAAAACATAAAAGCAGTCAGTGCTGGATACAGAATGGGGAATAACATCATCAAAATAATCTCCTACGTGGATGACGCTGCAATTGTAGCTGAAAACAAAGATGACCTCCAACGCTAGTACGAATTTAAAATAATATTAGGAACATTTAGTACAAAAATACCCACTTAAAAAACTCAATCAATGACGATATCCAGAGAGCCGTTATGCAGTAAACTTTCCATCGACGATCAATCGGTTACGTAAGTTATAAACTTGAATTACCTAGGAGTTAACATGTTCAGCAAGAAGTACAATCCTAAGCAATAAAAGTAGCCACGATATCGGGCTGCTTGTGAAATAAAAACATAACAATAGAACGCAAAAAGCACATCTACAAAACCTGCTTTAGGTCCATTAACTTATGCTGCGGAAACAAGGGCAGAGACCTCCAAAACAAAGCAAATACTTAGGAGCACAGAAATGGGACTTGAAAGAAGAAATAAGTATGTTAGTTCTTAATAACTAAAAATCAAGTCACAAGTCTGTTTTTTGACACAGTATGGTTGCAAGATTTATTCTTCATGGTTGATATAACAAAACAATTATATGATTTAAATTTAAAACTGCAAGGAAAAGATAAGATCATTACGAACATGTGTGACCAAGTTAAAGTATTCAAAAGTAAACTAGTTCTTTGGGAAAAGCAGTTGAAAAATGAAGTCTTCCGACATGCAACATGAATAAATCAACTGTAGGTGAAACTGCATTGTATCAAAAATAAGCAAATAAAATTTTTAAGTCAGAACTGAATTTAAAAGGCTTGTAATTTTAAATTTTTGGAATACAAGTGTAAGGGTGAATCATCGAAATCCGGTAGGGACCTAACGGGACCTTTTAGGGAAAGTGCGTAGGGCAGTGTGACAACGGACCTCGTGTCAAACGTAACCACGAGTAGAAATAGGTGTGTAGAGACGTTAGTTCGTGATTAGGTTATTACGTAACCACGTGTAGAAATAGGTGTGTTAATTGAATAAAGAAATTTTAGAAAAAACTCCGTTCACATATTATTTAATCGTCCCAACACAAGTTTTCTTTGTTTTTTCAATAAATACTCATAGAACTAGTACCTAATCAAATGCAAATGGAGGTAATTGAATTCCAGTGCGATTCAGATTTGAAAATGCCCGAAAATTCACATATGAAATTATTTCCATGTTTGGAAGTACTTATCAGTGTGAGCAGTTAATTACAATTATTAAAGGAAACAAGCTCCTGTCAGATCCAGAAACTGACATTCTCCTTGGGTCAGTTTTGAAAGTAATTACTGCGAACAAGACTTCCCCCGAAGTAGGAAAGATAGTAGCAGAGAAGAGATGCCAAGTGTCAGGAAGAAAACATTAATTTTCTCATTGTTCTTGTTCTTTTTTTATACTATACTTTTCTATGAAAATTGAAGTTTTTGTTTTTTGCGGCTCACCTAAACTTAAACCTTGTTTATATTATAATAATAATAATAATCATAATAATAATAAAAGAAAGCCGTTATTCTCCACACATGCAATATCACCAGAAACTTCTTAAACCACAAATAGAAAATGTGTAGGCTTGGCAATATGCCCGTCTATACAGGAAAGTGCCAGCAAAAGGCTGAGTAAAAGAAAACAAAAATAATAATAATAATATGTTTATATGTAATTTCCAGTAATTGGGGTTTCCCTGTTGGAAATAAAACGTATTATTATTATTATTATATGGCCTGTGTTAGCCTTTGAGTTTGACATGCTTGATGTAGAAGATGGACAATAATAGGATGGCTAAAATAGTAACTACTCAGAGACCCATATTATCCAATAGGCCAGCAGGATGCCCTCAAAAAGAAGGTACAAAAGCTGAAAGTCAGCATCCCAAGACAAACGAAATAAGAGGCAAACATTTTGAATCAATAGGACATAGCCCTAAACGAAGAAGGAGCCTTCTTATGTTCTTGTTTATTAAGTAAAAAATTATGTATAATATAAATAAACCCAGTAGGTCGACCAATGAAAAGACGGAGAGACGAAATAAAAGATGTGGCAGGACCAGGATGGACAGAAAAAGCTCAGCAGCGAGACAAATGGAGAAGAATGGGGGAGGCGTTTGTCCAAGAGCGTCCTAATTACAATTACAAAATAGCAAATCAACAACAGTTAAGTTGGGGTTTCAAGCACTCTTTATGTTTGTTCCAAAAATATATGTGCATTTTTAAAGCAAAATACAAGGCAAAACATCAGCAGAAGCCCGTTGGATCTGGCAAAATCATAATTGAGAGATGCCAATGGCGCGATGACCATAGCAGTTATGGACATTGATGCCACACATCTATAAGCTCAGATTTCGCTCAACAGAATAAACAAACCTTTATCAACAAACTTATTCAACACAAGCAGAAATGTATGTAAATTAATGACTTGATTGTGGAAGGCTGAAATTTAAATACAACAATCGTTGCCACAGTAACTGCTTGCTTTGAATACATTTTTATTAATTGCAAAACTCACCTGGAATTCTGGCGGTCTATTGAGTGGTGGTGGTGGTGCAGGTGGTGTGAACATATTCAAAACAGAACGAGCAGTATTAATGGCCGAAGAAGCAACGTTAACCGCTCCAGAAACAAGAGTGTCCGGCAAAATATGGACTGTAGCTGCTCTATTTCCATTCACCATTCCAGGTGGATTGTTTGGTACCTCTTCATGGACATTTGCATGCACAGGCGACTGCAGTTTTATGCTTGTAGCGGAATTTGTTGACGATGCACCAGCAAATCCAAACGTTTGGGTGCATCTATTACTCCCTTCGGGCGAACAGCAAGGTGGAGATGACGGATGAAACGGTGGCCAATGTGCGTTGGTATGAAATGATGGTTGGTAGTGAACTCCATATTGTTTTGAATGATTAAAAGGCATCTTATGTCGTATGTAATTTCCAAATCTATGATGAAATCTGGCTCGTGTTCCGTTCTCATTCTGTGGTGGTGGAGCGTTCTGATCAAATTCTAAATTAGAACATAACGGTGGAGAATTGATATGAGCGCTTGCTTCAGGAGGGTATGTATATGCTGTATTAGATGTTGACCAACTGTAACTCATTGGATCTATTCTATTTTCGGTTTTACAAACTGATGGGCAATCACAAGTGTGCCCAAGAGAATGCTGGGAAATAGTACTTCCATCGACGGCCATTGATGTTCGATTACTTTCGAAACTTTCACTTAATTCAGGTGGTAAACTTTCATTCATTGTGTTTGATGGGTAAACTACTTCAAATCCAGGACAATTCAACGGAAATACAAAAAGTCGCGACTTATTTGACTTATTTGAAACAGCATCGTCTTCTACAACGGTGCACTGAGAGCTTTTGGGAATACATTCGGCTGAAACGTAAATGCTTTGGGTAACTTTGCAATTTTGGACAGAATCGATTCCCTTTTGTTCATCATTTACTGTACGTACAAGTGCAACGGCTTCATTATTTTCCATTTTAGGTGTAGGAGCTTCTTCAGCAGTTTCCAAATAATCAGATCGCAATAAACGTTTTGGTACCGCTATTTTTTGCCCACTAACAATTACATACGCATAACCAGGTTCAATCATAATTTCTGATGTTACCAGGGGTTCTTCTTGAATTTTAGCAGATTCGTTTGGGTTCTCAGAAATAATAAAAATTTCTTGATTGTTATTATTGTTGTCACTTTCTTCCGGTGGAACATTTGATTCGGCACAATCAATTTTCTCCACTTTAATTTTACTGCTAATAGGGATACACAGATTTTCAGATTCCACGTTGTTTTTATTAGCCGTTTCTTCATCAGTAGTTAGGCATTGTGGCATAGCCACCACTACAAATTCATCACTGGGAGCAGAATTTAGGGATGAAGTACTATCAGCGATAGATACAATACTTTGATTGTCGCTATCAGAACTGCTGTTGGCATCTGAAATAACGACAGCTTCTTCAACTTGTAACGCCTGAAGATCGGTTGTCATATTTTGAATTGCTTCATCATCAACTACATCCTTTACTGTAGATGTATTTAGTGGTTTATCATCTGCCTTGGTTATCAGGGAAAATTTAAAATTGTTAAATTCATCAGTACATAATGCATCTAAAGCATCCAAGTCTAATTCATCTGTCTTTAATTTTTTAGGTGTAGACGTCCAGCTGCTGTTTACAAGAGATTCAGAGATTGCGTCATTTTGAGTGTTATCCAACATAGTAAGCGGAGGAGTTGGCAATTTTGCGGGAAAAGGATCGACCATAATATGACAACCAAGCCAATGACCAAATCGACGTCCCTCATGATGGAAATGCCAATAACATTCATAGTAACCAGGTTTTCCTGTTAATATTCAAGCATTAATTATTTAAAAATTAAAAATCTTAGCTACTTGGGGCTCTGTATGGCAGAGACCATATGACAAATTGTTCAACTTATGAGTTTTAACAACAAGGATTTCCCAATATTTAGAATTTGACAAATAACAAATAAGCGTTTTATAGCAGAATGCATTCAACCTTAACTATTACACTTACGCAAAAAGTAATAAAGGTGTTTCGGGCCAAATTTAATGGTGTAAACTGAAATGTAATAACATCTTTTGATTGTTTCAAAAATCCATTTTACAGTTCTAATCATGGGAGACCTAAACGGTAAAGTAGGGACAGAGAATGAAGGATTGGATGGTGTCTTGAAAAAAATGGAGAAAAAACAAAAAACAATAACGGAAGTCATAACTAATACAAAGTTCATGCACAAAACTAGAGATAAAATAACAAAAGAGAAGACCCACACACACAACAAAAGTCACTAATCGATTACTTCCTCATTAGCAGATACAAGATGAGAGAAATAACAGTTGTAAGGGTAAGGAGATCAGCAGAAATAGCTAGCGACCATTACCTAGTAACTCTAGAAATTCTGGAAAAAGAACAAAAACCAACAGAAATGAAAAGAGTAACGAAACAAAAAATAAAAAGCGACAGACTTGAGGAGAAAACAGTGAAACAAGAGTAACAGAAAAATACAATAAAGAACCAGATAAACAAGTATCAGAAGAAATATGGCAACAGTTCAAGAAAATAATACACAAGCTGCAGAAGGAAGCCGTGTAAAAACAAAAATAGAAATTAAAAATAAGAAATTCATGGTGGACAAAACAAATCACCACAGACATATGAACAATATAAAGAAAAACGGGATGAAGTTCAAAGAATTGTAAAAATAGCGAAACAAGAAGCCTGGGTAGTGTTCGGTTATAAAATAAAGAAAGATGGAGACAATATTTAGAAACGTTATTAGAAGGAGATGAAGCAAATAATATTCCCAACGCAGAGGACAAAAAACAACGAGTAAAAAAAGAAGAAGACAAAAGGAAAGAAGGAAATGACCATACATCAGAAGCAATAACAAAAAAGAATAAGGAGAAAGCTATAAAGAAACTTAAACTAGGTAAAGCAGCAGGGATAGACAGTATTACTCCAGAAATGAAGGACGAAAAGAAAAATTATTGGAAGTACTAAACACAGCATACTCGGAAAGCAAAACTCTGCAGGACTGGCAAACAGGAATAATCAGCCCAATACATAAAAAAGGTGATACCAAAGACTGCAAAAACTATAGGGGGATTACTCTGCTGAACATATCAGGAAAAATATATGCTAGAATATTATAAAATAGAATACGAGATTATCTAGAAGGCACCATGGAAGGAAGAGTGACAATGTGGGTTCAGACCAGGACAAGGAATGCAGGATTTGTTTTTCCTGAGTAGTCTGGGCCCATAACCTGTTGAGAGCAAATATTACTCCAGTATTATGGAAAAAAAACCAAGTTTGCAAAACTTAAGAATATTTGGTAAGTGTAACTTGTGTTCATACACCGAAAGAGAAAATGAAAAGCAAATTTGATGGCTGTATTATGGTGGGATATACTCACAACGGGTACAGATTGTGGAATCCAAAATCAAAGAAAATATTAACTGAACGAGACATGATATTTGATGAAAGGAAAACGATACTAAATCTTGAAAACCTAAATGAATTAGATGATACCATTACCCTAATTAAAACCAAAACCGTATCAAAAAATCACGAGGAAGAAACTCAAAAGGAATCCGATTATGACAAAGATGAAGAATGAAGTGGTGAAAGAGATGAAGAATCTACAAATCAAGGAAACAAGCGCATATAATCAAATGAGTTATAATTCCAAAAAGAAATTTTGAAAAATTTGATTTTCGTTTGTAGCTCAAATTTCGGTTTGCATCATTAAATTTGTCATGAGCTCATGAATTATGAGACTTTTTTTTGCATAAGTGTAATAGTCAAGCAGATATTCTGGTGCATGCTGTACAACTCTAGCATAAGGTAGATGAAATACGATTAAAATTTTCTGCTTTTGTTAATCACTAACAGGGTTTGGGTGGTTTCTAGCCACCACAAGCATTTTTTCACCTCACCGTCGAGTTCTCACTGAACATGCCGAGTCGACAGTTACATCATTAAAAGTATAACCCCAGAAATGAAGTCTGATTAGCAAAAATTATTAATTCCTTTTTTAAATAGTATTTTTCACATCCTGCTGTAAATTATTCTGAATGCATATGCATATTAATAAGGAATAATCGCACCGTTAAAGCACGACTGATTACAGTAATTCTCATTACCCAACGGAAATCTCCATCACTTATGAAAAAATATAACCTTCAAAAATCGATGTTATACATACGTGTGGTTATAAACCATTTCCACTATTTTGAGTTCGCTCAGACAGCAACACGTGTATTAGTTAAATAATGAATACTAACCCATGTTTGCAATTAAAACAAAAAATTGTTGCACTCTAAAATTCAGTTACTTGAAGTTTGCATGGTTTATAACATTACGATATTTGTCTACCAGTATTTTAAGTAAAATAATAAGAGTCCCATTTACATTTAGTTACAAACTACCCTAATAACTGTACGATTTATTTTTATCTTATTCCGAATTGCACTTAATTCATTACAAAGTCAGATTAGAATTGCCGAGATAAATACATAATCGTTTCAGTAATAAAATTACTAAAGTTGAACATTGTAGTCATGTTAAAGAAATGATATTACTCACTAGGTATTTCTAAATACACAACGACAGCGCCTTTTTCACCAGGATTAAGTTTTGGACAAGCCACACTCTTTTCAACGGCTTTTAAAGCTTCAGATCCCCAAGCATAGCGAAGTTCAGTCTGCAATGTAAAGTTATTTTTAAATTATCACCTTTGTTATTAATTGAACTTTGCTTCAGCTAAAGTTTCTTTTGCGACTCATAAGGTTTGTTTAATCCATTTAATTGGCAAAAATTATTATTTTAGGGCTAACTATGCGTAAACATCAAATTATTTATTTGTATTCTGCAAATTCAGAGCGAAAGATTTAAGGTTATTTTACAAATAAAAATTAGTGAAAATTGTTGTATCTCCTTTTTCATCAATTGTAAAGCATTAAATGGAGATAAATTGATTATACAAACAAACATATTAAGTCTTATGAGTGTAAAAAATAACAATAATAACTAATAGGAATGGCTTACATCAGAAGTCCATGGCTTTGCACCAGTATTAACAACTTCCCATTCTTGCTGATAAGTTTCCCCTCCAGACATATGAGGAATTAATGGTTCATGTTGTTCAGCAGAAGCATCCATAAAGAATTCAGAAGTAATCAAAGGCATACCAATAGGACGGGTCCTTATACTACTTCGACTGACACTATCAGAACTTAAGAGGACCATTTTCTTCTCTTTTATTTTCATGGTTTTTTGTTCTAATTTCTCCAATTTCGAATCAAGTTTACGCTCCAATTTTAAAGACTTCACTAAATCTTTGCTGTAATATTTAAAACTATAATTTCGAAAGCAATCGTTTCAAAATCACACTTACTCGTTAGTTTCTCCAGTATGCAAAATAAGTTTACGTGGGCGTTTAGTGGGTTCAACTTTTGATTTGCGAGAATGATGGCACGGAGGATAGACAGAGTTCTGCAGTTTCACATTTGACATGTTTGAGATTACTGATGATGTAACTTCTTCCACAATTTCTTTTTTGTACTGAAATTAAAATTAAATATAAATAAAATGCGTTTATATTCGTACATCGGAACATGATGCAGGGGCTTGCAATATACAGGAATTTCTATGGTAAATTTTTATTATGTAAATATGTTTTTCGCAGAGAAAAAAATAACGCATCCACTGATGCTACTTTGCTGTTTTTGATTTTCCTGTAAGAAAAAAACTGTGGAAATTAATTCTTGCACTTTGACAAAAATCAGTAATGCCTTGGAATTATTGTGAAACAAAAAGCAATTGTTTTTTAGCTGTCACTTTTGCTTGTCTGTTAAGTGTCATAACCGATATTAAATAATTTTTTTTAAAGTAATCTACTCCACAACAGGAAAAAGTAGAAATTATAAGTACTACTCCGGAAACAGCGATGTGAGTATGTGATGCTTGCTGCAAAATACCTGAAGAAGACAAATTTACTCCATAGGACAGTCCAATGAATAGTCGGGAAGTTTGAGAAAACTGGAAACACAGTAATAACAGAAACGACAACGAATTTAATGTAGTAGCTGCAGTCAACAAAAATCCAAATATTAGTGTCCGGAAGGTAGCTAACCAGCATGGCATTCATCGTTAGACTTTGTAGAAAATGTTAAAAAACCAAGTTTCATTCCTACAAAGTTCAGTGTTAGCAGGAATTACTCCGAGGGTATGATAATAAAAGAGTTGAATTCTGCTACATGCTGACAGAGAGTAAATGAAGTCTGGGAACTTTTGAAAAATATTTGCTTCCTAGACGAGTGTACGTTAAACAATATACCCAACCGGCAAAATTTTAGGATTTAGGCTATCCAAATACATATTTAGAAACGAGAACGCAGATCAGAAGGTAAATGTTTGGATGTCAATATTATTCGATCATTTTTCATCAATGGCAATTTAACAGCTGAACGGTTTTTACAAATGTTTGAAGCTGCTCAAGGAAATAATGAGATTTGATTTGATGAGATCGCTAATGATCTAATAAAAAATACAGGCGAAAAACTATTAAGAAGAATGCATAAACTAATAACAGATATATGGAAAGAGGAAAGGATGTCGAACGAGTGGAGAACAGGATGGATTGTCCCAATCCCAAAACAAGGAGACCCAACAAACCCTAAAAATGCTACTAAACTCCTAACAACGCTCATCAGACAGAGACTAGACAAATACGTACAAACAAAAATTGACGATTACCAACAAGAATTTAGAGCAGGCAGGTCCACCATTGATGCCATACATATCATGACACAAACCATCGAAAACTGCTATGGGCATGATATAGAACTACACATTTTATGTGTAGACTTTAAACAGGCATTCGATAGCATTTTACGACATAAACTAATGTAAGAAATAACTATGGATTACTTGACAGCAAGAATCATAACAGAGAAGGGTGTAACGGATGCGATTAGTATAGAAAAAGGAGTAAGACAAGGCGATGTGCTCTCCACCACATTTTTTAACATAGCATTAGAAGGAGCAATCAAAGCTGCACAAGTTACAAGAACAATCGCACAGAGTTCATGCTAACTAGTGGCCTACACAGATGACCTGGCACTGATAGGAAGAGACAGGAAGAACCTAGAAGAAACACTATTATTAATTGTAAAGGAAGCCAAAGAATGAGGCCTCGAAATTAACCAAGAGAAGACCAAATACATCAGAAGCAGCAGACGAAGTAACATAGACAACAAAAAGGACATTCAGATAGGAGAATACAGATTGGAAAAAGTGACAAATTTTAAGTATTTAGGGGTTATGATAAATGGAAGAAATGAGAGAAGTGCAGAGATAACACAGCGTATTCTGGCAGGAAACAGAGCTTATTGGATATATCATAAATTATTAAAAGACAGAAATCTCAGTAAGAAAACCAAGTACCGGACAGCAATTAGACCAACAACCACATATGCAGCAGAAACAATGTGCCTCACAAATAAAGATGGAGAAAGATTGAGGATATTCGAACGGAAAGTGATAAGAAGAACAATGGGACTAATAAAAGAGAACGATGGCGAACACAGGAAGTAACAGAAGTGGTAGAAGAAGAGGACATTGTTAAAATCACCCAGAAAAAATGGGAGGGGAGTGGGCATAAAAAGACCATGTTATTAAAGTTATGTTATCAAAGAATATATGCGATTTGGTTAGAATGATTAGATTATTTATAAAACTCCAATACAAAATAAAATATTGTCTTACAAGATAATAACAAAAACATCCTTTAAACACTGTGCTTGTTGTGTTAATAAAAACAACAAAAATAAGCAATACAACCACATGTCTTAAGGCTATCAGGAAAATAAAATCAGTTCTCCTACTTTTTGTGAAATAATAATTTAAGATAAATATATAGTATATGGAAATAACATTGACCCTGACCCTGTCAAAACCCCCGTAGAATAGCCTATAAGTGTTAGCTACTCTAAAGATAAAAATAAATTTAGCAATGTTTGGATTAGATTGTATTCTTATTTATCTGCAAAGTAGTTGTATTTTTTACAATAACAAGATTTTGTTGTAGTTACACAAAAAATCAATTACTAAAATAACACACTTTTGAAACTTGTTTCAAGTCCGCTTCTTTAGCGGCCTAATACATAAAAGTGTCATAGCAATACTTTAGTGGACTGAATGCGTTTAAATTTATTAATTAAGCGAGTGCTCGGGTGGCTTGTGTGATACGAAGTGAAATTGTAAATAGTGTTAGACACTATATATCTCAAAACGAATTTTAAACATCAGTAAAAATAATGTACCATTTGGGATGAACTTCAAGCAGCTAGCGATAATTTTAAAAATAAACTAATCATTAAGGGGGACTTTAACGCAAGAGTGGGTAATGAAGCAGATAAATGGGAGGGTGTTATAGGGACATAATGGTGAATCTGTTAAAACTAATATTGGCATACACAACGGACTAATTATAACAAATACATTTTATGAACATAAAAATATACATCAAATAACAAGAGAAGCTCCCTCTAGAAATGAAAAATCAATATTGGATTACATATTGATACAAAGAAACAATAGGTAGCGACCACTTCCTTGTAAAAGCCACCATCAGTACAAAACCCCTATGCGAATCTTGTAAAATAAAGGAAATAGTAAGAGTTTATAAGTTAAGAGATGATGAAACAAGAAAGGTATATGAACAAGCACTGGAAGAAACTTTCAGGAATAAATGGATAAATTTCAAAGATACGATTTTCAATACAGCAAAACAAATACATATGTGGAACTGCAAGACCCAGACTTAATAAAAAGAAAACTGCCTGCTGGAATAATATAGTTAAAAATAAGTCAGTATCAAGAAAAGGCTATGGAAAAATTACCTAGAGAAAAGGACACTGGAAGCGTATGAAGCATATAAGAGACAAAGAGAAAAAGCAAAGAATACAGTGTTGTGTTAGATGCCAAAAGGAAATCATGGGAGAAATTTGCGAAAATGCTTGAAAGAAACAGTAAAGAAAATAAAAAAACTATTCTTTAGAACACTGAAATCACTTAAGGCCGTCTGGCACGATGCTAAATTTTCTAATAAATTTAGGATACGAAATTTATGTATAAATTGAGGATGGTTTCATACAGGATTCTGAACTAAATTTAGAATGAAAAAATTTGAAACTAAATTATTTAAAACGTGTTTCAAAAAATACAAAATTTATGTACTAAATGTGCGCACAAACATAACCTGCAATTTTTGTGTAAAAGGCGGTTTTGTAACACAAAAATGGAGGGTCTTAGGACATATGTTTATTAAGCAAACCCCACTTATTTTTCGTAGTTCTATCAGCCGTATAATTTATGCCATGTTTTTTTGAAACACCGTGTATAATGAGATATTGTTATTGTTACTACCGTCGCCGCTGTGTAAATAGGAAGTAGATTTCTTGCCATTTTCACCACCAATTCAATTGATAGGGAGTTGATTATAACAATACAAAGTTGTTCTAGGTTCTGTAAAAACATGCAAGCATGCAACACAGAAAAAATTGGTGGGGTAATATGTAATGCAACATCAAGATTTTATAATTCCCCAGAAAATATCTCTAACTGCGCCGGCGCAAATCCAATTTTATGTTCAAAATATTGTTTCGTGTCTGACAGCAGATATTCTTTTTTGTACAATATTTAGGATATAAATTTAGTACAAAATTTTGAACTAATTTTTATTTTAAATTTAGTATCGTGTCAGACGGCCTTTAGAAACAAAACTCAAGTAAAGTCCAGAATTACAGTTTAAGTTTAACATAAAAACAATCTTACATGTATTTACTGGCACGGCATCTTGACGGCTGGAGATAAACCATATCTCTTATGTGAATTGGTTTTGCTTTTAATACAGAAAATTGACCCCTTCTCTCAATATGAACGTGGGAAATGTCTACTTGTTATCTTACAAGAATGCTGCTGTAAGCATTTCGCATGCCTGCAGAATCATATAGAAGCACGTATGAGGTATCAAGTTGCAGTACATTGCACCTCACATTCGTGCCTTATCTTGCATTCTTATAAACTGACGTTACTCACGCTTAGATTTTATAATTTCAAGGAGGCCAAAGAGACGGCTGTAGGCAGGAAATACTGACAAAATTCACCAGCAACACAAAGTAGAAGATGAACAAGAAACCTCGACACCTAGGGGTACAAGAGGATCGATTATGGCGATGGAAAGAAAAATGACAGTCAAGTCTCACCCTGACTAAAAGATTATTTGATAACCTGCCCGTAATTCGTAATTAGAAATTTACAACAGCTTCAGCTAATACCTTCTCTTTAATCATAGATTCGTCCACTAAAACTGTATTTTGCTGACTTGTTAAATAACTATTACAGCATTGTTTTTAAGATATAGAGGGCAGTTTCATTATTGCACAATATTACTAGCCATTTTTGGCTAATACCAAATGCTACATACAGGCTAACGCTTACGATACCGGCAATTAGTAACTACATTTTGGGGCATCTTTTGTTAGTGCTTGGTATGTAAGCTACACATAACCGCGTACGAAAAAGGCTATCATTTGAAAGTTTGAAATATAATTAACATAACAATTGATTTGTAGGCTACGTTAAACTTTCTGTATTTATCTTGAATGGTTTTGAATGACTACTACTACAGTTTTAAAATACAATTAGTTATCAATTGTTTAATATTTTAATTCATTTTTTATCAGTGATATTATAAGTCATGCAAGTTATGAGTCAATTCTTAACAACTAATATTTAATTACTCACAATGACAAAGCGTTGGTTTATGTGTAATATAAAAATTGGAGAATTTGTAGATTTGTCACTTTGTAGAAGAATTATGAAAGATAATGAATTTCTTACCCCTTTCATGTATTTCTTAAACCATTCTGGAGGTCCATCATCTTGTACAGCTAACGGGTGGTTAGGTTCAATTATAGGGTGAGCCTTTTCTTCTTCCAAACGTTGTTCTGCAGAACGTCGAAGCCGTTTCATACGACTTGTTTTAGAGTTGTCAGATATACGATCCAATTTGAGAGTAATAATTTCTCCATTGCGGGCTCTTTTCCTGAACGAATATAAAGCTATTTGAAAGTCCATTTGAGATTCAATCGGGAAGTCTAAATCATCGCTGCTCACATACGAGACCCTCACATCGTCGCAAGTAGCTCCAGAATTCTTAAGCTGTCGGGATGTAAATAATAATTACAATATCTGATTTTATCAAAAAATGTCGAGACATACCAAATAGGACTTGAAAGTTTCCCAATTTATAGTTGTAGCAGGAATGTCATACATTCCGACGATGTTTGCTTTGTCATCACCATTTCCAGTAGCATTCCTCCATTGTAAATTGTATACAATTTCCAGATCCTTTTTACCAGTTCCCATTTTGTCGAGATTCTTTCAAACCTCAACTTTAAAGGCAACCAATTTCGTTTTCAATCATGCACTACAACCTCGCTGATGTTTCACACCGCAGCCAAAATTATATCACGGGGTAATAATTTATTATCAAAATAATGCAAGAGTCAACAAAATCAAGGATAAACACAATAGCACAGCTGTTTTAGTGCGCAAGTGTTAATAAACTGCGTAGTAGTTTGACCTACAATCACCTACGTCTTTTTTTATGGAATTCTGGGTAAAATAAAAATGATGAATCTTCATTTGTTAATCGGTCTTTTCAAATTTAAATTACAGAAAAACATTTTTAATAGGACTAGAAGAAATTGTATTATTTCTTTCTTCATACAGGAATTTTTATGTTAACTAACCTTTCTGACTGTTGACGTTTACAGTGGCGTACTCATGTTGATGTTTTTGTTATTGTTATGCAATCCATCATAAGCGTCGAATCAGGGGATCGGAGGGGTATATTATATAGGAAAAAATAGGTTTTTTTATTCAATTCAATCAAGACTCAATCACATAGAACATACAATTTTGTTTATACAGGGTGAGGAAAAAGTAACGCAATATCACTATAACTCTTTTATTGTCGATTTTTAGAAAAAATATTTTTAACAAAAGTACCTATATTTTTACATTTTTGAATGCAGAATAAGAAACTACCTTCAGAAATATTAACATAATTTTTTTTATTCATAAGAAAGCAATATAAAAATAAAAAATAAATTACCGATAACGCAAAATCAAGATATCTGATTTGAAATTTTATTGAGACTACAAAAAAATATTCAAATTGTGCTCCGTTTACAAGTGGTTTACAACTTGGCAGTGATGTAATGGTGATGTTATTAATATGGTGTTCCTACTCCCACTATTTTCCATACAAAACTTTTGTACCACGGACTATTAATAGTCTGTGTTTTGTACTATATCGTCTGACAGTTCGCGTACTAGTTTAGATATTTGCCGCTAGATGACGGCACAAAATTTGATATTTTCATAATCATAACCTATTATAAAGCAACGTATTTTTATAAATTTTGCACTTTTCACAGAAGATACACAAAAACACATAAATATAATATAAACGCTGCAGCTTTAAGAACAAATCGATTTTTTCTTCGAATTAAATATTTCTTCCCAAAAGGTTTGCTGCAATGCTGCAAACACAAGCAATTTCATAAATTGTTCTCCCAAATGTTTTTCTGGACATTTTCGAAAATCAGGTAAAAAGCACGGGCGAAACATAATACTTTGTGTTCCCAAGAGTTGCGATAACATTCAAAATTAAATATTTTGGCAGTTCTTGGTGTCAACATTCAACTGTCATTAGTGCCATCTTACAGCAATTGCGGCAACTAGTACGCATATTGTCAAAGAATACAGTTCACAAACAATCGAAGGAGTGGAGACACCATATCTTAATAACTTGTTAATAACATCACCCATGTAATCGATCAATAAAATGTCTTAGAGCGAATTCTGTATCATTTGTGGCGTAATACGATTGATTTCTTCAGCTATTCGTCCTTCTAATTGTAATTTTTTGCATTGCTTTCTTATGAATATAAAAAATTATGTTAATATTTTTGAAGGTAGTTTTTTATTCTGCATCTGAAAATTTAAAAATATACTGGGTGTCCTATTTAAAAGAGTAAACTTGCGTGCCCCTATACTTACACGTGATGACGTGAGACAAATTCAAGGCTACAGGTATATGGAGTACCTACTTACCATCTAACAACTCTTCTTAAAAATATTTTTTCTAAAAGTCGACA
The DNA here is from genome assembly GCA_963082815.1 of Melanotus villosus. Classification (NCBI taxonomy): domain Eukaryota; kingdom Metazoa; phylum Arthropoda; class Insecta; order Coleoptera; family Elateridae; genus Melanotus; species Melanotus villosus. The sequence goes on along the minus strand of OY720423.1, from coordinate 8,870,924 downwards.
ATAAAAGAGTTATAGTGCTGTTGCGTTACTTTTTCCTCGCCCTGTATGTTATTTGTAAAATAATACATCTTGTTTGTTTATTTATTTATTTATTTATTTATTTATTGAAATCGAATCTAGGCTTGCGGGTTCCAGGGATTTCCAAGCACGCCGACTAGAATTTTGCCGAGCGCCAGGGATTTCCACCTCAGGAAGGGATCTTGGCTAAACTCGAGTATAGTGTATAGTGGCCCCACTCGTTCAGACGGGACTAGCGCTACGTAGCGCTACAAGCTAGCGCTAGCAACCGGCTGAACCACAAACCTAGAAATTTCTAGGTTTGTGGGCTGAACGGCCAAACGACTGAACTGCTTCGAAAAATGGCGACCGCTAGTGTAAACAAATCTCCGCTAGGCTAGCGCTAGTCCCGTCCACAGACCATATACCCGTCTGAACGCGCCCAATGAGTGGACCACCATACTTGACATAACGTTTTGGCAGAGGTGTTTATTGGAGGTTAGAGGTAGAGGGAGAACAGTTTTTTAATAGATGTGTTCATACTGCGAAGTTGCGTGTGGCGCATGCGTCAATCCTCCATGACAGTTTCGAACCAGAGGTCCAGAGGAGCAGATTTGACTAGGTACCTAAGTTAAGCGAGTTTTGTGTTAATTTTCAACAATAAAATGGAAAATTCGAAACCAAAAATACGTGGCGCTCTTAAGCATTGTATTTTTGGGGAGTGTAACAATGATAGCAGATTTGGGCTCTTTGCTTTAAAGACTGTCATTTATTGTTTTGTCGTTTCAGTTTATCTCACAAATAAGTAAATGTACTCGTATCAGTAAATACCAAAACATATTAAAATCAAAATGAGGAACACTCATTTAATTAAAGAAAGAGATTCATGATCAAAACCACAACAAAGAAGAAAATGAAGAAAATATTAACAACGTTAAACAAGATAGTAGAGAGAATAAAGAAAACAACAAAGAGAATCTCATCTTAGGAGAAGGCGTAAAACGAAGCATGAGAAAGCCTCGAAAATTTGACGATTATGTACCTACCTACCTAATGCTAAGTATGGAGAAGTCATGAGTGGTTGTGATAAAGACAAATGGAAACAAGTAATAAATGAAGAAAAGGAATCGTTACATAACAATAAGATGTGGAAATACATTGATAAAAGAGAAGCAAATGGAAAGAAAGTTTGACAAGCAAATGGATATTTAAAGTGAAAAATGATGGAAGATACAAGGCAAGGCTTGTAGTAAGAGGAATTAATTTTGACAAAACCTATAGCCCTGTAGTTAACACCAATCCACTAAGAACAATGTATGCCTTAGTTATTAAAAATCAATACTTTATTAAGCAGCTCTACACCTAATGGTATAAGAACCTATGTGATAAGAAGAAGAAGACTTTATTAAGAAATTCGACATAAAAACCACATTCCTAATACCTATGTGGAGAACTTCTTAAGGAACTGTATAGGTCATTACCAGAAGTGTTTGAAAACGAAAACAAAATATGCTGATTACAAAAGGTCTTATATGGTTTAAAACAGGCCCCTTTGCGATGGAACAAGCATTTTACAAAATTTCTGAAAGACAAAGGTTTAAACACTTTAAAAATTGAACAGTGCATTTTTAAAAATACTTCTGGAACTCTGTTTTTGGCAATATACGTTGATGATGAAATTATCTTTGGTGAAAATGAACATCGATAAGTTGTTAATGAACTGCAAAGAGAATTCCAAATAGTAAAATATGAAGAATTGAAGATACTATGAAACTTGGCCAGTTCGATTATTACTTAGAAGATATATTAGAAAAATTTAAAATGGATCAAGCAAAACCTGCAACACCAATGGTTTATGATAACAGAAATGATCAAAGTGAAGATAACAAGACATTTCCATATAGAGAACTTTGTTGTACTTGGCCAATAAAACAAGACCAGATATCACATAGGCTGTGAGTTTCTGTAGCAGAAAAATGGAAAACTAACAAACATGGATGTTACAAGTTACAAATGTAAAACAGATTCTTAAATATCTAATTGGAACAAAGAATGAAGGTATAAAGTATTACACAAACTTACAATCTTGTTGCTTATTGTGATGCTGATAAAGATTCAAGAAAAGGTACAACTTGTTATGTAACCTATCTCTGCAATGGACCAGTCTCATGGGCTTCTAGAAAATAAGCAGTCGTAGCTTTATCAACAACGGAATCCGAGAATATTGCTGCAGCAGATTGTGTAAAAAAAACTGTTATACTTAAAGGCATTGTTAGAAGAACTAGTGAACTCAGAAGTGAAAGTGATGTTAAATGTTGATAATCAAAGTGCAATTAAATTAATCAAAAGTGGTCAGTTTAATTGTAGAAGTAAGCACATAGATGTGCGATATCATGTCATAAATGAGAAAGTGAGTGAAGGTCTGGTTAATATAAAATATTGTGCTTCTGAAGACCAGATCGCAGACATTTATTTTTTATAAAACATTTTTGATAGATACCTAATTGAAAACTAAATAAAACAACATCCTTCTTTACTTATTTTTCATATAATAAAAACAATTATATATAAATATTTTATGAAAAAAATTAGGTGATCAACCTATATTTTTTAAACTTCTACTCATTTTGTACGTATTTGTAACCCATCGCCATGTAAGAAAATAGTCCCATGTCGGCTATCATTAAGGTAGAATATAGGAAGAACATGTGTGACTGAAAACAAATAGGGGTCAGTTGTATCGACCATAGTAATTTGAACAAAATCGCATTAAATATGAATTATACAGCAGTTAATGTATAAAATCAACAAAATTTTAATGTCATTTTTTTTACCTGCTTTGAAAAAAAGTTCATTGCTTCTAATAATACTACAAAGAGTTGTCCAAAACCAACAGTAAGTAGCCATCCTGCTTGTAATACAGATTTCATACTAGTAGGAGCTTGGGCATAAGAGAATTCTAAGCCTGAAATAGATAGCATGATTTCTCCTGCTGTTATGATTATATACTGAGGGAGCAGCCATAGCATATGAATATAGTTATGTTCGGTAACTTCCATTACTTTCACTTGCTAAAATTAAAATATAAAACAAAATATATTAATTATTTTGTATCTCAATATCCATTTACGTCTTTTTCTTTTCATTATAAATACCTACCAGATGATCAAAAAATAATAAAATCAGGCTTAGCCATGGAATGTTAGCCTTGCTTTTTAAATTGCTTAACTGAAATCACCATAAATGTTATTAAGTAGTTAATTTTATTAAAATCTTTTTTGATCATACGATACATTGCACCCAAAAAAGGTAGGTTAGCTCAAGAATTAATGTATTTTGAAAACGTGATGGGGAAACATTGAACCGGGGCAATTAACGAAAACGATATAAGACTGGTAGAATTCGGTGCGCTGAATAATTTTGTGATAGAACAGTATTCGCTCACAAAGACATCCATAAAATAACGTGGATCTCGCCTGGTGATAGAGTACGAAATCAAATAGACCATGTCCTCGTAGAAAAAAAAAACTGGTGGAAATCTCTTCAAAAAGTCGGGGCTATGAGAGGGGTAGACGCTGCATCGAATCACCAACTTGTAAGAGCAAAGATGAAAATCAACACTATGGGCAAAACTTGGACAGACAAAAATTCGACACAATCTAATTAAAAGACCAAAAGACTCTAGGACCATACCAAAGTGCAGTGGATTCGGGGCTAGGGAAACTAGGAAACCTGGAAACCCAAAAAATAGAAACCGTATGGGAATATTAGAAGAACATGATTAGAGAAGAAGAAGGATACAAACACAAAATAGACCAGCCATGGATAACAAGAGAAACAATATTAAAAATGGAGGAAAGGAAGAAACTGAAATACACTTAGTGATAAATATACCCAGAAAAAGGATGTGAAGAAAAGTGCGAAGAAGGATGAAAGATCATATATGGAACACTTAGCATCAAAAGAAACATTACAATATGAGAACCTGTATGAAATCACAAAAACAATAAAAAGGAAGAGACATGTAAATACAGGAAAACTAATTGCGCAACAAGCACAGTTATATAACACACAAGAAGAAATAAGAAAAGGTTGGGTGGATTACTTCACAGAAGTTTATAAACTAACAACAATACAACAAGAACAGGGATCTTCCGTTCTATGGCTCTCTGGTGTACTTGCAACTTCGAGGTGGCCTTTTTGTTTAATACCCATGTTTCCGCACCATACATTGTAACAGGTAATATACACTCGTTGTGTATTTTGGTTTTCAGCTTTAACGGTAGTTTCATGCTAAGTATGGTCTTCAATTTTCCGTAAGCTGCCCAGCTAAGTTTTATTCGGCGATTTAAGGCTGATTTATAGTTCCGTAAACATACAACATAACATAAACATATAAGTTAACATAACGTAGAATATAAGCTTACCCTTTCATAGATCCATAACCTATCAAATTTACCAAAATGTCAGACGAAGAAGTAGAAGCTGCTATAATAGTAGTAGTGTTGTATAGATATTATTATAACAATGAAAAAGTTCATAAGCGAATGAAAAGAACATTTAAACAAGATTTATAAATCGATTTAGAGAGTCAACTGATTTTTATTTTTCCACTTTCATTCATGTAAACATAATTCTGCTTACTTGATCTGTATAATTTCATATGTTTATGTTAAAAATTAAAATTGAACCAATTCATATGTAAACGATTATGTATAACGGTTATGTTTATGGATCTATAAATGGTAATACTGCAGTACTATATTTTATTTTGTTATGTTTATGTTATGTTGTATGGTTACGGAACTATAAATCAGCCTTTATTTCGTTGTCTTGACATTGTTTTCCCGCTGTGATTGCTTGGCCCAGTTTTTATGGTGTTCATTTCCAGATCGACTCTCTCTGCTTCTTGTCGGAACTCTTCCATGATGTCCTTCTTCATCTTCTGTGAATATGATGACATCATCTGCAAAACGTAGGTTGCTTAGTCTTTCGCCTAGTATATTAATGCCCTTATTTGTTCAGTTTAGCTGTTTAAAAACGTCTTCTAAAACAAGGGTAAAAAGTTTAGGGGACGTGATATCACTTTGTCTAACTCCTCGCCTTCTCGGTGATATTAGAGATTAAGTCAATATATCGTTGATCCACTCTCGCATTTCTTCTTTACGGCGCTTGTGCTGATGGTATCGAAGGCTCTTCTCAAGTCTATAAACTCTATCCAGAGTGAGATGTTGTATTCTCAGGACTTTTCAATTACTTGTCTGAGATGTACCAGTATATATATGTTCGATCGTACTATGTCCTTTCCTAAAAGCGGCCTGTTCTTTTGGTTGATCCAACCTGTTAGTTATGACCCTCATGAACAGCTTGGATAGGAGCCTTATAGGCCGATAGTTTTCCAGATCCTTCAGATTCCCTATTTTGTATATCAAAATTACCACAGCGTTTCCCCAGTCTTCTGGTATAATACTCTATATCCTCGTAAATAAAATATGGTCAGAAGAAAATATACCAGAAGATTGGGGACAAGGTATCATAATTAAACTGCCTAACAAGGGGAATCTAGCCTTATGTGGAAACTGGAGACTAATAACAATATGTACTACTTTTCGCGTCTAGTAAAATAATGACAAGGCAATGTTGGAAAGAATGAAAGGACCAATTAATGGAAAACTACGCGAAAACCAAGCGGATTTTACAGCCTAATATGTCTTGCATCGATAATATATGCTAAGGATTATTCTAGAACAAATCACTGAGATGAAGGAGGAAGTATTCGTAAATTTTTTAGACTTTGAAAAAGCATTCGATTCTAAACAGAAATGTAGTGGAAAATACTGGAGCAATTCGGAATACCTGAAAAGTTTATAAGAGTTATAAGATTATTTTACTAGAACTCAACAACGCGAGTGGAACATGAAGGTCAACTTTCACATCTAGTGAAAACACAAAAAGGGCGTCAGACAAGGATGCATTTTATCGCCAACCCTATTTAGTTATAGTCATAGACTGGATAATGAGAAACACAGAAGATAACATTACTGGTATTAAGTGAAACATTAATAAAAAACAAATGTAGGAGAAATCTACAAGACTGACCAAAATTGCAAGAAAGGTGGGACTACAAATAAATAGCAAGAACACTAAGTTACTGGCAAAAGGAGTCAAAGAATTCAGATACTTAGGCAGTATAGTGACTTCGAAAGAAGGCAGTATTTTTAGGCAAGAGATGGACAGGAGAATAGCGGCAGCTCGTAATATGGTCTTCGGTAAATATTAAGAAGGACACGAAGATAAGACTATTTAGGTAGGTATATCATGGAACGAAGCGAAGAAAATAGCCAAAGACAAGAACGAATAGAGGAAGTTGCTTAAAATCTCTAATCATAGTAACTACGGAAATGATCGATTGCATATTTAAAAACTCCTAGCCAATTACTAAAGGTGGAAGTTTTAAGTTTTTTCTAACCTCGGCTTGACTCGGTATGGAGAAAATTCGAAACATGCTTGGCTCGGCTCGGAGAAAATGTCAAATATTCTTGGCTCGGTTCTGTTATCATTGTTATCAAGCTTTGACCTTTTATTGAGTTTCGAGCCTTTCTCGAGCTTTAAGCTTATATCGAGGTTCGATCTTTTACCTAGCTTTGAGCATTTGCCGAGGAGCACAAAGAAAGATAAGACAGGAGGGTGGACCCGACTAATTTCTTGAATTTAATTGAATACCGAGCCTTCACAGAGTTTCAAGATTTTACTGAACTTCGAGCCTGCACTGAACTCAGAGCTTTGCAAATGGTTTAGAAAAGCTTGGCTCGGCTCGGTTCAACAAATCTTCGACTCGATTTTATTCAAAGCTCGAGCTGAGTCCAGCCAAGTTCGAGTTTCGAGGTTTAATTCCAACATCTACCAATTACTTACAAATTTATCTTTTGCTGTCGCAATTATCCCGTATACGTAAACACCACCAGCAGCAAATTTCTCTTTAACTTTGAATGAATCACCAATGTGAATTTCAGTGGTACCAGGCTGTAGTGGTATTTGTTGTGTATCACCGGATACCAATGTATTAACTAAATTTCCATATTTATTGAAAAATTTAATATTTATTGGATCAGTAGAAATATCATTCAAGTTAACAAGTGGTCTAAAAATTACTTTTAAGTTTTGGAACGTTTAAAGCTTAGTTTCTATGAATTTACCTTACAGCTGGATCTCCGCTTATTAATTTAGCTACTGAGTCCGTGATACTTGTTGCTTCACCTTTGCTATTAAATATATAACCAGCAGCTTCTTCTTCAGTAACTACAAATTCACCCGTACCAGTAGCACATGATCCTGCCATACTGTAGCTATATTTCTTTTTGTCACTAACTGGTATATCTATCTTTGCATAAAAATCCAATGATGGGATTTTAATCGGGGCACTATTTAAATGTTCAGAAGTAATTGTGATTTCACATGGCATAATGTTATATATACGTAACTGTCCATTTCCCTTTGCTGGTAAAACAGGGAAAGTAGCTTCAAGTGCAATAGCAAGAAAAGCTGTCAGTATAAAAGAACATCCGGCTAAAAGACCTCCCGTTGCAATCCGTTGCAAAGGAGTTACGAGTATGCTACATTTTGCAAATAGGGGATATACCACATAATTAAATAATGGAATAAATATTAGTACGAGACATGGGTTAGTAGCTAGCATTTGATCCGGGAGTATTGTAAAGAGATCTCCAACTTCACCATTCATTCGGCGTGCTTGAAATGTCCATCCGGTAGCTTGTTGTTCAAAAAGAGCCCAAAATAAAGGAAGTGGCATGTATAAATATAATACTCGTAAAAGTATTTTAATTTCATTTACTGTTTTTTCACCATGTTTCTCAGTAGCAAAATCTAACCAGTGGTCTTTCTTTACACCTTTCGATTTACATTTTAGTTTAAGAGCTGTCTGTTGAGGAAAAACATAAAACCGATAAGAATTTTATTATTGAGTTCAAAGACTTCCACAGTCAAAACAAACGTCTTACTGGTTGGGCCGTACCATTGTTGAAGAAGAAGAACGCAACGCAAATATCGTCTCCTTTTTTAAGGGGCTTCATAAGGAGGAAAAAGGGGCACTAAAAGAGCGTAGTAACTCAAAGTGTCAATCATGGCAGTAGTGCTCCCTCTTGCTAAAAGAGTTTCGCCAGAGTTGAGTTAGCGTACTCTTTTAGTGCCTCTTTTTCCTCCTGATGAACAAAATGTCGAGTTGTCCTTTCTCAACGATGACACCTGGAAGCCTTTTTTTTAAATTTTATTATTGTTTGCTTAATATATTAATTAGTTAAAGGCAATTTTGAAAGAATAATGATACTGATTATTATTCAAGTTTTAGGTGGGAGTGACTGAACTATTAGTTACTGTTGTGACTTGTCGGCCCATTTCATGTAAATTATAAATACTTACACAAATACATGATGTAACTTTTAGTACCATATTACCTTGGGGTTGGTTTATTTTATATAAAGGCTTCCCTGAGATAAAAAGCACTAAAAAGACAAATAGAATATTAAGTGCTAAAATATGAAAAATTTTGATTATACCGAGAGCTACAACCATTAGCATTCCAGGAACTATAAATGCCAATGGGTAACAAGTAACTTCACCAAAACAATGGACATTTTTTCTTAATAACGGCGTTAAAAACACTGCAGTGAGGCTTCCAGCATTTATAGCAAAATAAAATAAATGAAAAAAAGAATCAAATTGTTTTGATTGTAGGGGTAAATCGAACTGATCCCCACCAAACGCTGCAACACAGGGTTTTATACCCCCTGTACCGATGGCTATCAGTAATAAACCAATGACTGCCGATTCACGTGCTGGTAGTCCTAACTGTTTAATTGTAGAGATTGCAAAGGTTATATTGCCAAGAACATAAACCATCGATAAATATAATATGGTTTTGAATTTTCCTAACCAACTATCTGCAATTATTGCTCCTAAAAGTGGCAGAAGGTACACCATCATAGCAAATGTATGATATAATAATGTTGCTGCATGTTCAGAAAACAGTAGTACTTCTGTAACGTAGAGACCAAGAATTGCTAAAATAAATTTAATGTTAATGCCAACACTCTTGTTCTATGAGTTTTTAAATTCTCTACTGTAAGTAGAGTATATACGTACCTCTTAAACCATAATAATTAAACCTTTCGCAAAATTCGTTCCCAACAAGGAAAATAATAGATTTGGGATAGCCAGCTGTCTACAACAAATTACAAGTTAAAAACATAAGTTAACCTAATTTAAAAGCTATGATTAGAGATTGAAAATCAATTACGTTGTGGTTCAGCCATAGTTTACTTTATTAGGATAATGCTTTAAAAAGGTCAAACATTGACACCTTACATGTTGTATAAAATATATTCAAATGTTTACTTTTCAATAATTAAAAAAAGTTGATGTGTGACTTCTTGATTTCCTTCTCTACAATTTCAACGTCAGTGATCGAAGTGAGGGGTTATTATGCAGGGGAATGCCTAATTTGCTTACCAGCGATTATCCTTGGATGTCAAGCCCTTTTTGCCATGCCACCAATGATATGATAAATGTACTACTAACACATTATAAAAGTGATTTTATCAAAGTTACAACCCAATCCACTCCAAAAAACACCCCTTTACTCTTGAGCCATTTCGGAAAAAGCTTGCAGGGCAAGGTCCTTCAGCACCACAATGGTCGCTTCCGGTTGCACATTTTACAGTAGACCGGAAAACGGCTGCTAAAGTGGTCACTCTCGATCGCCTTACTTGCGTCATAGCCTCATTTAACACAAGTAAGAACCCGGGGCCTATCCTTCTTACGGAGGGACTGGGAATCATTGAGCCCGTCTTTCCTTATTTACTTCGGACCTATCTGGCTATGGGCTACGTCCTCATACCCTTGAGGAAGGTCACCTTTATTTGCAATGCTGGATGTCTTCTTCTTCTTCCTGTTCTTCTTGTTCAGCCCATCCCAGTCCACTCCTTGACAAAGGCCTCTCCTAGTATTTTCCAATGATTTCTATTTCTAGCCTTCCGGAACCAATTCTTTCTTGCAAACTGCCCCACATCAACCATCCATCTGCGTTTAGGTCTTCCCCGATTTCTTGTCGCGTAGAGAGATCCCCAGCATTATTCTCTTCATAGTTCGTTGATTGACTTGAAATCTATTTGCGCTTTGCTTGCTGAGCGATATCGGGTCTAAACCATAAGTAGCAAGAGGTAAGACACATGTGTTATAAACTTTCCGCTTAAGGTTGATAGGCATACTCTTATCTTTCAGAACATGTTGTAATTTAGGTACCGTATTCTCCGTGCTATTTCTGCCGTTTGATTTTCTTTTCCCAGCTTTATAACGTGTCCCAGATAAACAGACTCATTTACTTTCTCTAGAATGTTGTTTTCTATCGCAATCTGGATGTTTTCATCAAGACTCATTATTCATTAACTTAGTTTTACTGGGGTTTATCTTTAAGCCTACCCTGTTGGATGTTTCGTTAAGATCTTGCAACATTTTTCCCAATTCTTCTGGACCACTAGACATGATGACAATGTCATCCGCAAAGCGGAGGTGACTAAGGTAAGATTCGTCGATTTTCAAACCTTTGTCTTCCCAATTTAATTTTTTAAAGATCTCTTCTAAGGTCAGTGTAAATAGTTTAGGGGAGATTACGTCTTCCTAACGCACTCCTCTCATAAGGCTAATGGAAATTTTATATAAACATAAACCTAAAGTATATAACAAGACTAGTTATTATTTTACCTTAATCCTAAGAAAGCTCTAATCATCTATGTAAATACATAAGCTTTATATATTAAAATGCTTTTCTTCTTATATAAACAAATGGCCAGTGTAAAATCATTATTTGTATCAGTTACCTAGGCTCTTTGTTGCTGCAAATACATACATTTTAAATATCAATTTTTATTTCAAAATGGGTTGAAAATCAGTACATTTATTAAAATACCGGCGTTTAAGTGCAAATAGGTGTAGTTTAAAATTAAAAAGAAACATTCGTATATTTCAAGTACAGGGACAATTGAATATAAGTTGAAAGAATATTTGTTATTTGGACTCCTAGTGATATTTCAATCGAAATAATTAAGGACACGCTCTTTTGCGAAAAAAACATGCTTCCGAAGTTAAAATAGTTTTACCTGCAGACGCTGTTACCAGAATTAATTGGTTCACGTTATGCTCGAAATTTGCCAATTAGGCAACAATGGTTGAAACAAATTTTGACCGGGTCACCCCCCAAATCGATTCTAAAAAGATAAAAAATAATTTTAAGATTTACCAGACCTCTCAATTCCGTCGTTAAGGGGTGCCCCAAGGAGCCTGCTTTTTCCCATTTAAATAACATAGGTTTTCAGCACACTTCTGGTTTTTATTTTTTTACAAAAGTAGGTGTGCCTGAAAAAATCCGACGAGTGCTGCGATTCATTGCTCATTGGTGTCCCTTTCATGGAAAAATTATGGGAGCCAAGTGTCATATCTTAAGCAAATAGATAGGGGGCGAAGAAAGGGCTAATTTTAAAATATTGTCGTTTTTCTCGGCTGCAACGAGTTGTTAAGATATGACACCTGGCTCCCATGATTTTTTCCGTGAAAGGGGCATCAGTGAGCAATGAATCGCAGCACCCGCAGAATTTTTTCAGGCACACATACTTTTGTAAAAAAATAAAAACCAGAAGTGTACTGAAAACCTATGTTATTTAAATGTGAAAATGCAGGCTCCTTGGGGCACCCCTTAGCGATGGAATTTAGAGGTCTGGTAAATCTTAAAATTCCTTTTTATTTTTTTAGAATCGATTTGAGGGGTGCACTGTATACTTGTATAGCTATGTAAATCCTATTATTTATACAATATTTGTAGATACGATTTTTTAAATTAATATATTGCCTATAAAAAGAAAATCTGAAATTATTTAGCTTTAAAAGCTTTTAAACTCCATAAACAGCAAAACATTTGGAACCTTCTGCACAATCTCTGGTGAGACGTTATAATCCCTAGGAAATAATGAGGTAGATGTTAACTGTGTTGCCTAACTCCTTTTTCATTTATGATTTTGATATTGACTTTTTAAGAATTTATTTTAAGAATCTATACTTTTATGAAACAATTCTAAAAAAAGATCTATACATATAAAACTTCGGAATGGATAATACTTTCCTGCTATAGAAAGAAAAATTGCATTTTTTGAATATTCTGGATTTTATGTTGCAAAATATACATTTTTTAAATTAATCTATAACATACAAATTTTCATGAAATTTGATTTTTTCATTCTATAGCAGCAAAGAGAAAGGATGGTTCTATGGGCTTATGTATTGCACTTTATTTCAATATACTAACTACTTTAGTAATTTGTGATTTAAAAGGTATTCGGGCTGGTACTAAAATCCCCCCTTAAGGAGTGTAGGAGCCTAATGAGACTTGTGAGGTCCCAAAGTAGCTCTCATACGATAAGAAGGAATGGAATCCTCCCATCTTCTAATCAGTTGCAAAATAGAGGAAGCTCCTTTCAGCAAATCAAATTGAACTTCATACTGAAGCTTAGCCGTGATTGGCTGAACGGTTTTGTATCAAAAACCTCATAAAAATAAAATACTAATTTTCTCATAGGAATTATTTTATATTGTCACGTGATTTTGCAATCCCGTGTTATTTTGGGAAATTTTTAGAGTCGTGCTGTACTTCGTAATTTTAATTTCGTGATTTGTTATGTTATTTTTGCTTCAGTTAATTCCGTTTTAGTCTAAAGGGCACAAAAGGTCAAGTTCTCAGCGCGTTTTGTTCAAAGTTCTACGAATTCTTCAAGTCATCTCAGCATGTTTCGTCTTTGTGAAACATTTTCTTTGTTCAAATCACAAGGTGACCCAATTCACGCGTGTTTCATCAAGACATGATGTCATCTTGTTTCGGTTAATACAATTTCTCGTGATACGGTGCGGGGAAATCCCCTGTACATTGGGCCGCGTCAGCCGTTCTGTGGCGTCGTTTCGATTCTTTTTCCGTTCCCCTCTTTAGTGCGTGACAGTTAGCCAACGATATCGGGCGTCTTCTAAGACGTGGTGCGAGTGTATCGTTTGCCGCTCCGGTGTGATATACCTATAGTGTGGTGTGGAAGTTAAGTGATAGTTGTCGAGTACCGTTCCCATGCAACTTCATCGTCTGAGGGATCCTGAAGGTATGTTTCGTCGTCTTGCACTCGTTTTGGAAGGAAAGAACATCTTAGCTCGTCCACCGTCGTCACTCCCTGGCTTATCTTTTAAGTATCATCATCGCCAGGTAAAAACTATTCCTCTTTATGCTGCTCCTGCTTTCTTCGTTTTGTGTTTGTGTTTGTAACGTCAGATTCAATTCCTACGTTTGCCTCTTGCTGGTAGGCCGACATCAACGTCCAATTTGTTTTAAGTTAATAAGTACCGCCTTTTGTATTTGTCTTTGTGTTTGTGTTTTTGTTTGCAGCCTGTTTTTGAAGTAGTCAATGCTAGTTTATCTGTTTCGTCCAGTGGTATTGTGTTGAAGGCTTTGTGAACCTCGCCTTGGGCGGATTTAATGTTCACATTGCAGAATCTGAGGGCCCCTGGCAAGGGGGCAAGTAACGATTTTATTTGTGTTCAAGTAAAGACTTTAAGTGTTCAGATTATAGTTCAGTTTTATGTCAAGTTAGGATATTGTTTTGTATTGTGTTGCATGTGTGAAAATATTTGGTGCTTATTTATTTTGTTAATGTATTATTATTTGTGTTTTCCTATCTTTTGTTTGGAATTAAGGGGCTAAGCTTGTGAATATCTTTGCCGAACTTAGAGTAAATGTAGCACCCTCAATTCTCGTTCCTTTAGAGTAAGCGTAACTTTTATGATTTGTTTTTAACGTAACATATTTTTGATTGTCTTTTATGTAATTTCATGTATTCATGTTGTTTAGTGCTCCCCGTTACCATTTTGTGTTTCAGGGTTTTGTTAAATTTTATGTGTAAAGTGTTGCGCCTGCGCACAAGATTTAGAGTGTCACTAAAGTTTTATTTCAGTCCAGCAATGTAAGTCATATCTTGCAGCAGAAAGCAGCTACGACGACCCCTTTCTCCGAGCCCTTGGAAATCTTCTATGATGCGTTTCCTCCCTTTCAGATCTTTGAGTGACTTAAATATCATAGTGGCGCTCAACAATTTCCATCCCTTTTACGACCACCCTTAATCAAAGGGTTCTACCGTTTCGAACCGCCCTTCTCCACTGTTTAGCTAGTCGCGAGCTTAAGGGATTCCATCATCGCCTATTTAATGTCGTAGTGCAGGATTGGCATGTGACACAATTCTGTCTTCACAAGTACCATATAATGTTATTATTTGTATAAGTAATTTTTATTTTGTATATTAAAGAATACATTACAGTTATTTACATTCTACAATTAAAAAAATATGTACAAGCATGGAACAGTGATAACAGTAATAGCAAGATAATAATTTTTAATGACTATTTCAGAATGTCAGCTTTTTATTAATACTTTAAATTGCCATTACAGATGTTTCCCAATTCCATTAGTTAGCGGGTACTTAAAATTGTATTCACGTTTCGTCGTTGCCCTTAAAAGCAGCATTGTCAATACCATTCTGTTTCATGGGCAAATCGTCTTCTTCCGCTTTTGGTTTCTCAACATATGTGTATCTCATTGCCATTAAAGAGAAGATGGCCATGTCAACTAACATAAGCCCAGCGTATAAAAAGAACGTTTTTGACTAAAAATATAAAGTAAAATAAAACTCATAATGTCATTAATTAAAAATTGTATCGCCGTACGAAACATTTACCTGGTCATGGAATGGTTCAGCAGATTCAATAATAACCACAATGAGATTACCAAATGCAGTGGTTAACAACCAACATGCTTGCAGTACCGACTTCATACTAGTAGGTGCCTGAGAATAAGCAAATTCTAAACCAGTTATAGAAAACATAATTTCTCCCATTGTGATGATTATATACTGAGGCAATAACAACAAAATATGAATTGAATTAGGCTCAGTGATCGTCATAAGCTTTACATCCTAAAAAATTAAATACATTTGTATTACTTTATTTTGGTAAAACTTTTTTGATTTTACTTACAAAGGAGCTTTTGTCTGTAGCAGTTGCAAGGAAAGTATAAACACCTCCTAATTGTAATTCAATTTCGGTTTTATATGAGTCACCTATTTTTATAGTATATTCGTCTGGTCGCATATCTAATAAGTCTGTATAACTCGTATTTGATTTAACTTTAACTTCGCCATCAGAGTCTATAAAGTCTATATTAACAAGTTCATCTGGTTGAAATATTCCGTTCTTGTTAATGATGACCCTAAAAAGGAAAATGAATAATGTCAGCGATATTTTTCCAATTAAAGTTACAAATTATTACCTAATATTTGGATTGCCATTGCTGCTTTTCTCAGCACTATCTTTCAAACCCAAGGCAGGTTTATCATTTTCATTAAAAAAATAAGCTACAGATTGTTTTTCACGTATTTCAAATTTTGCATCGTTATTTGTGACTTGAGAGCATTTACTTTCTAGAGTGTATGCATATCTAACAACATTGTTAACCTCTATATCTATATCTGTGTAGTTTGTCAACTTCGGAATATTTATAGGTTTGTCACTGAGATCTCTCGCGTTAATTGTAATGTCACAAGGTAGATTATTGTAAATTCTTATTTGTCCATTTCCAGAAGTCGGTAATATTGGATAAGTACTTTCAAGTGCAAGAGAGATCGAAGCAGATACAACAAATGATAGAGCCGCCAGACATCCTCCAGCAACAAGACGTTGAAGAGGAGTTGTTAATAGGCGGCATTTAGTGAGAAGGGGATAAACGACATATTGAAACAGCGGTATAAAAGCTAAAATAAGTAGAGGGTTCACGACTTGCATCTGATCAGGCAGAATTGTGAAAAATCCAACATCTCCATTCATACGACGTGCCATAAATGTCCATCCTGAACCTTGCTGATCAAACAGTGCCCAAAATACTGGCAGAGGAATGTATAATAGCAACACCTTTAACAGTGCTTTAATGTCGTTTACTAATTTAGTACCATATGTACTTTCAGCATAATCCAACCAATGGCTCTTCTTTTCTCCTTTAGACTTTATTTTGGTGCTGATTGCATTCTATAAGTGTAAATATTGAAATTTACCAAAAAAAACCTTATTTGTTAGCACTTACCCCAATACATTTGCTCACTTTAACCAACATATTTCCTTCTGGTTGTCTTATTTTATACTTAGGTTTGCCGATAGCAAATATAACTTAAAACATATACAGCAGTTAGTTATACTAAGTAATTCCTTTATAATATTTATTTGAAATACATACCAATAGATATTATCATTAAAATTCCAGGAATAGCAAATGCAAGCGAATAGCAACTGTCATCTTCGAAACATTTAACATCTTCACGTAAGATTGGTGTAATGAACGTCGAAATTAAACTTCCCGCATTTATGGAAAAATAAAACAGCGAGAAAAACATTGCCAGTTGCTTTTCCTGTTGTGGTAGTATAAACTGGTCACCACCAAACGCAGACACGCATGGCTTTATACCACCCGTTCCCACAGCTATTAGTAGTAAACCAACTATAGAAATTTCTCTCGTAGGAAATTCTAAGGGTGGTGTAGCAGCTAAAGCCAAAACAATGTTACCCGCAGCGTATATGCAGGATACGTACAATATCGTTCTAAATTTTCCAAGAAGACTGTCAGAAATAATGGCACCGAATATAGGAAAGAAGTATACCAGCATAGTAAATGTGTGATAGATAACAGTTGCATCACTCTCAGAATATAGTAGAATATCCACAAGATAGAGACTGAGAATGGCTGTAAAATAAAATAAATAATTTAGGCATATGTAAATCAGTCACTGAGAATCTGGTAATGAACTAAATAAATACATGTAGTGAAATATCAATTATGTTGAAGGAGCTCTTCTACTGAGGGTGTAGTTCGCATTTGTACAGTTATAGTTTATTTTTACATCAAAGCGTTTGCCTAAATCGTTGCTAGATTCTCAGTGAAAAACATTTAAATCTGTTGCACAGGGTGTAATATAAATAATAAATATTGAGTATTCCTTGTCCGGAAATTGAACAGGTGAAATAAAGTTAGATTGAAGAGTATAAATCAAGCATCTTAGGTGACTTAATTTTGACTGAAAACATATTAGAATCAATAAAATTAAGGATAGATCTGTTGTTTTTAATACTACTAATATAATACTCAATCACACAATCAGTATTTGTTGATTTTTATTGATTGGTGCAGAAAATGTTGATAGCAATTGTTATATGAAACATCTACAAGCCGAGGAAAAGAAATAAGAAGAAGAAAGGTGGCAAGATATAAAGACGGGGTTAAATCAGGCCAGCGAGGAAGTTATCGGCACAAGGAAAGGTGAAAGGAATTGATTGGCAGATAGATGCGTGGTTATAGAAGAACGAGAAAGGATAAAACAGCAAATATGCAGTCAAACCGATGAACGACGCTTGCCCCAACTAAGAGTTCAGTACTCCTGGCTTAACCAAGTATTATAGCAACGAAAAAATAGACACAAAGGGCAGTACTAGGAAGAGTTAGCAGATGATGCTCAGAAATCTGCAGGGAATGGAGATATCAGTTAATCAGGAAAATTGCAGGAGAGTCAAGATATAGAGTAAACAAGGCAATGTACTAACTATCTACTAAACCTACTAATGAACAGCAACTCAACAGGTGGAGAGAACCTTTTATGGAGATATTAAATATGGATCAGGAGAAGCTAAACCTAAATGACGCAGAACATATTGATGAAAACAACAATGCACTGAGAATAAACGTTTCTCCATCGTCACGAGTGGAAATAATTACGGCTATTAAGGGTATGAAGAATAGGAAAGCTGCTGGCATTGATCACATTATACAGCATTCACTCTCGTATTAGAAGATATCTCATGGGAAAGAAAAGGTCTGAATATTGATGGAACCCATACGAGTTATCTCCGATTCGCGCATGACGTAGTGATCCAGAAGAATTAAAACAAATGATAACTGAGCTACTCCGGAAAACAGAAAATGTCGGTATGAAAATAAAGACCCAAAAAACAAAAATCATGAGCACAAAGGAAGTGGATAACACCGTTGCCAACACGATTTTAGAGGTAGTCCAAGAGGACACAAAATTAAACTCGGAAAGGAAAACCAAACTGCCGAGGTATAACGTCGAATAACCTTGAGTTGGGTAGTCTTTGAGAAACTAAACCACATAATGATGAATCCTGATGTCCCTATTTGCTTCTTCATGTTGCAACATATGGCGTGGACACGATGTCACTCATCAAGAAGAGTATGATTAAATTTAGAACTTCCCAAAGAGCTATGGAGAGAATAATGTTCGGCGTCAGCCTCCGGGATATTAGACGTAAAACGAAGGTGACTGATATATGTGAAAGAATACTGAAAATCAAATGACAATGGATCAGACACGTAGCTCATCAAGATGCAAACCGCTAGAACGCTAAAATCATTTTATGGAGACCAAGACCAACCAAGAGAAGTGCCGGAAGGTCAAACAAACGGCGGGAAAAGAGTGATTTCAAGTGGCTCATGATAGACAGAAATGAAAGAGACTAGGAGAGACCTATGTCCAACAGTGGATAGACCAAGACTACTAAGAAGAAGAAGAAGACTGCAGATGCTCTCAAGGCTGATGTTGAATTAAGCGCTGAGCTACTCCTTCCACTTTTTCGTGATATTAGGATAAAGATTAGAAAGATACCTAAAAAGGAAGACCTAAGAAACGGTAGCAATTGGAGGGGTATTAGCCTGCTTAGCGTGTGTCAGAAAGTATTTAGCCGAATTATACCGAACAGAATAACAGACAACATAGACCGGGTTATCAGAAAGCAACAGAAGGGTTTTCAAAAACAGAGGTCACGCATAGATTTTGAGAATACATTTTCTGCCATTATGAGAGAACTACACGAAAAAGGTTACCATAGAAAATTTAGTGAAAGAGAGTTATAGTCAGACCAAATCCAGAGTATTATAGAAGAAGTCATGTCTGAAGCTTTTGAAGCCATATCTAAAGTCTGACAGGGATATTTACTGTCACCACTACTGTTCATATTAATGATGGATACAATTTTAGGGTATATGCCGAATAACAGCAATAGAGGAATTAGATGGAGCTTCACAGAATTCTAGACGACGAATGTTTGCTCTCACATACGCATATTAGCAAGCAAGATAAAGTAAATAGCCTAAAAGAAGACGCGATGAAAGTTGGGATGCTAATAAACAAACAAAAAACCTAAGAAATTTGCATCAATGTAAGATCTAATAACCCAATAATGCTCGACGGTGTGGCAGTTGAGAGACTGAGTAGCTTTATCTACTACATTGGACAATGATGTAGATAGACAAGGGGGAGCCAAGAATTTGTCAAGATTTATTAACATTTATTTAAAGAACTACAAACTAAAATTAAAACAAGTTTAATTTTCGTAATATAAACCACTATGTTCTATGGTCTTAACCTATCTCTCTGCCAAATTGCAAATGTCTTAGGTTTCGAATAAAAAAATTCTCAAACACCAGCTTCGACTTTATTCACCTCCTTCGATTCGATTCTATGTGCCACACAAACAACGAAAACACCCGACCGCTTCTTTTGGAAGGCAATGGAAAACCACCGAGGTATTCTGCCTAGTAAGTCTTCTCTGAAGTAAAACTGCACGCACTTCCGTGATTCGGAGACTTGACACGTACACTATAGATATATTGGAGAGAAGACAGAAACGGTCTGGA
This sequence comes from Melanotus villosus, assembly GCA_963082815.1. Lineage (NCBI taxonomy): Eukaryota > Metazoa > Arthropoda > Insecta > Coleoptera > Elateridae > Melanotus > Melanotus villosus. Next base: position 8,851,084 of record OY720423.1, on the reverse strand, counting down.
AAGGGCACGTGACTCAAAGAAGATGCAGGAAGTGGGCCATGGACCGGGACAAGTGGAAATCGGAAGGTCTGGTGAGTAGGCAGGATGCCCGTGAAGTTCAATTTTGTCCAGCTCTCGAAGTTTGTTCTTGGTTATTCTGGAAGTGAGTAGAGCCCAGCGGAGATGCTACGGCCATCTGTACTGGTTTCTTAAATTTTCACCAAATGAACACGTTTAACCACAGGTTTAGGACCAGGATTCAACAATTGATACCACTTTTCCAATTTTTATCATACGCATAACGATTCGTTGGATGAAACAGTCGTTCATTGAATGTTTTACCAACTCTTGGCAAACATTCAATAGTTGTTGTGGTTCGGCAGGTGTTAGCTCATGAGGTACCACTCGATGTAAACTGTAAACTATTCCTAGCTTGTACAATTGCTGAATTAGGTACCCTGGATTATCCTATCATAAATTAGATTGATAGTGCTTTTTGTCGGAGTGTCTCCAACAGCTTAACGCACATTAGGAGGTCTATCAGAACAAAGTTCACCTTGAACCCTGGTTTTCCCGCTGTTGAATCTAAAAAACCACGCCTTTTCCTTCCACAGCACAAACAAAGCGTTAAGTCAGCGCTGTTATATAGCTGCGAGATCTGGCTACTAACAAAACAAATTACAAGAGCTAGCTACAAACCTTTGTAAATCGTTGTTTAAGATCTATACTGAAGATTTGGTAGCTAAATATTATCTAAAATGAAGAGCATAGAGGGCAACAGAACAAATCCAAATGGAAGAAGATATTAGAATAACAGAGAGAGACAAAGAAAATTTGGGTGAATTGAGTATACATTAAGAAGATATAAAAATGAAGTCTGCCATAAAGCGCTGGGGTCGAAGCAGGCCGAAAACTTTCTGGCGAAGGACTATACTCCAAGAGAGCAATAAACCAACTGATAAAACGAGAGCACTAGTGAAAAACAGAGTTCGGGGGGATGGTTCGTTGACTCCATATGTGTCTAAAGGCACATGGATCCAAGAAGAAGAAGAGTAATTAGTGGTGGAGATAACTATTACTTACTGAAAAATAAATTGGCAAGAAAATCATATTCACTTCTTTTGTGCTATTTCTTTTATGGTTTTATTTATATTTCACCCCTTATAAACTTAGTCATAACTAGGAATTAACTGTTAAAGACTTTAAGTTTACTTATATCAAAGAAATGTAATCTATACTTGATACTTACTGCGCATTCCATAGTAACTGAACCGTTCGCAGAATTCATTGCTGACGATGAAAAATACTGATTTGGGATAAGGTAGTTTCTGAAATAAAAAGCAGATGTTATTATCACAGGACAACATACTTTTTACCTTACTGTACTAATAGTATACGCAAATTAAACATTAAAACATAGAATAGGAGAAATAATTTATAAAGTTTTCATATTACGTAGATAAACTCTCAGCAGGGATAGAAACAAAAACCCGAAAAGTTCCCAACTGATGTGTTCGCAACATCCCTTAGTTACCAAAAATCACCCCCCAGCTCGTACATTGTGCTTGTTTTTCCAATTTTTCTCTTTAGCCGTTGTTTAAACAGGAAATGTTTATAGAAACAAAAATATTCTTTATTAAATTTTACACAAAAAGTACTATATTGATGTTTTGGCTAATCCCCATCCAATTCGCGAATAGTTATTTGTACAACTAGTAATGCTCCCATCTGGGATGGTTGGGTCACTCGTACAAGATGCAACAAAGAAGAGAAAAAGATGGGGCAAATACGTGGAGGAAGACTTAAAATTATTAGGAGTGAGGAGACGGGGAGTTATGGCTGAAGACCGAAAGGAACGGCATAATGTGGTGGAGTGTGCCAAGGCTCTTCAAAGCGCTGTAGTGCCAAGAAGGAAGAACGATGTGTGATTCATACCTTTACACCAACTAATAAGTTTGAACCAAACTGGCTCTAAAATTAAATCGTGCTCATCGTTAACTAGCAGAAATTACAAAGCACCCTCCTCCCCAACCTATTTTTACCTAACCGAGATCATGGTCACCTCTAGAATCGAACCCACGTCGACCGTCTTACTAGCAGGGTCTAAACCGATTGAATCATCCAGGTCATCTATTAATCTGTTTCTATATTAACATTAATACAACAACAGGTGTAGGTGTAACAATATTACGTTTCTGAACATTTCATCTCTCACAGAAATAAAGCAGAAGCCACTTTCTCAAAAAACTTCAAAGGTCAATAATATTTTCACAGGCTGACATTTCGTGTGAAATTTGGCAGTGTTTTATAAGTAAACATCATGCATGTATGTTTCCATAATAAAACTATTTGTATTGCTTTACTAGTTTTGTTAAATTGTTACGTAAGTCATAAGTTTCACTGCAATAAACCAACTGCTGCATGACTGCATTACTGCATTGGCGATGAAGGTAAGAAAAGAATTTTAATTATCTGTTTTTGTATTAAAGCTTTAGAAAAAATCTAATTAAAGTAGATAATTTATTAAGTTCTGCAAAATTCCTAAAGAGTGTTGTTTATAAAATTGTTACGAAAGCTCCCCAATGTTGTAAAGATTAGGGCACTAAATCAAAACATATCGTACATAATATATTTGCCAAAATGTATTCTGTATCATAACAATCAATATTTATGCGTTAAAAAAACGAGTAAATTACATTTAGTCATCAACAAGTTAATTTATCTATTTTAATTACACTTGAAACACCTCTACTCATTGCATATTGAAAATAATAAAATGTCAGTCATGCAGAAGTTTATAACTGTATTTTTCGTAATTATGAAAGCAAAAACAATATACTCAATGATTTATTTTATTTTATATATTATTTCTAAACCGAAAGTTGCCGAAAAAACGAGAGTGGAAGCGCACTGCAGCTAAGCAAATTCCTTTCTCAATAGACCGTAACATTTTATCTGATGAAATTTTATAAAGTAGGTGAGTTTGTAAACGATTGTGTTAGATATATGTGTCACTAGAATTAAAGTGCTATTAAGATTTTAAGCTCCTTGTACTTTTAATGTTCCATGTCTGTCCGGCCAATTGACCTTTTTAAAGTTAAGTAATATATTCGGTGTTTACTTCCTCTATTATGCAATTTTAAAAGATTCTAACATTTTGATTAATAAAATTCTGTTTTGGAGTACATTTTTAACAATAAATTCTAAGCTAATAGCCAACAATAAGTACGATAATTAACAACGGAAATAAATCTACATTTTTGTAAGTGGTAATTTACAAATTAAAAAAAAACACAGCTACAAATCCGAAATTTACCTTAAAATACTTGTTTAAATTCACTGTTAAAATAACCAAGTTAATTAAGGATAAGGAAGTAATATTTTTCCATTTTATGAGGGCACGTTTTGACATAACTTAATTAATTATTTCTATTAGTTTTTCGAAACGCTTAATTATGTTTATTTTTATAAATTTAAATTATTAAATTGTTTTTAACATTGGCGTAGGTTTCGATTAAAAAGCAAGGTTGTTTCCTGAGTTTCACTTAAAATATGATTAAAAAATGGAGCAAACAATCTATAAACTTACATTTTGTATAGCGCAATGTGTATAATAATAATAAATATTTGGGAACCTAAAAATTATTCTTTGAAACATAATTCATCTTGTTGTTTTGAGATAAGAACTGCAAACTAAGTATCAAAAGCGCCTTCTATATCAATGAATATCTCATAGGCACGTTTGACAAAACCACCTTAAATAGCATTGAACAAGCGCTATGTAAACATGGGGTAAATCACACTCTCCGAGAGAGGATTATATAGTTTCTAGAACATAGAGCTGTACATATCAGTGTTGGAACAAAACAGAGACTGTCCTCAAGGTCCCTCTACTATGGAATCTAGTAGTGGATAGCTTTCTTGTTCGTCTGAATGAAGCAGGCTTCTACATTGTAGGTTATGCAGATGATATAACCGTTCTGCTCAACGGAAGGTATGAACAAGTGTTGTGCAACTTAATGCAAACAGTACTTCGACTGGTGTATAGAACATTCGTTGTCCATTAATCCGGCAAAAACCAAAATTATTTATTCACTAAAAAGAGGAATATGAGATACACAGAGTACCAAAACTTTTCCAAGTTCAACTGGCCTTTTCAGATCTGGGTGTTATATTTGACAAGAAACTGAATTGGAACAACCATGTACAAACAGAGTTTGGGGACCTTCACCGAAGGCTTTCTGGTTGTACTCTGCTATAGTTAGATCTGTGTTGGTTTGGTGGTTCAGTCAGGCAAACCAAAACATCAACTGAACTCAATGGGAACTGCACTGCAGCTATGGAGGTTATTCTGGGCCTCCTCCCATTGGATATCTATGTGGAGGAGATGGCGTTGGGAGCAGCCCCAAGACTGCAGGCGAGAGGGTTGTGGAATGACAAGGGTACTGGGGGACGACATCATCTTATCCTTAAGGAGGCAGCCCAAAGGACATCTCTTCTGGGAGCGGTGGTTGACTTCCTCTCTCCCAGATATTCATTCAAGATACACTTTGGTGTATATATGAACTCCGATTATGCTTCCGAATATATATAATACATCCATCTAGACGGATGGATCTAAAACCGTGGAAGGGATGGGTGCAGGAATCTTCTCACATGACCTGAACCTCCACATAAGTATAGCACTAGGCTAACTTACTGCCGTTTTTCAAGCGGAGGTAATTGTCATTATGCAAGGTGCAAATGAAATTCTAGACCGAAAAATTCAGTAAAGCAGCGCACTGATGGCTCCAATGCCACAACACACTAGAGCTAGCTGCCAGAAACAATATCCTACAACTTATACGGGTTAAAGGACACGCATGATTATATGGAAATGAACAGGCTGATGAATTGGCCAGGCGTGGTTCAAGGCAACTCTTTTGGGGCCTTGAATTAGCAGTGGCAGCGTCCCTGACTCATACATATAATAATAAAACAAGAACCCCATAGTCGCCACTATGACATATGGGTTAACTTAGATAAATGTCATCAAGCGAGCATGGCTCCCTTTATCGACATTGTTTAAATTCTGCATGCAGTTAACAAGAAGGAGACTACGACTTTTTGTAAAGAGTGCAGGTCCAGGCTATTAAAAAACGAAGAGAAAGACATATCTCTTTTGTGGATCTGCAGATCGCTTTCGACAGAATTAAAAGAGAAGGGAGATTACTTTTAGGACACTGAAAATTGAAGAAACATATGTACCGATTAAGGCTCACTAACAGCCCGACCTGTAGAGGTTCTAGTTGGGAGGAACAGACTGTGCGACTGCCTTGCACTCGCCTCGATTAGAGGTGCCATGTTGGGGGGGTTTCTGACCTGATATGGCAGGAATCCGTAGCATACCCTTGGCTAGCATCCTCAGTTTTACTGAGATGATTGGATGGCTCGAATAAGACCACCAAGGCATGATTTCTTGAGGTATGAGCCCACTTTCAGGCCTAGGTGCACATGCACATAGTTCATCCCCCACAACAAATCAAGAATCCGTTTACACAATTTTAATTTTAGGGCTTAACTCGTAAATTTAGATTTTGTTCTTAACAACTGATTTTCTAAATTTAGCTTTTTTTAATTCATCAAAAATATTTGAATTTTTAAAACCACTCCGCGTTGTGATTTTAGACTTTCCAATGTAAACTTTTAATTTCCAAATCTACAGAAGCGAATTTCAAAATTTTAAACATGCATATCAAACTTTAATTTCGAATTGAAATTTTCTTATTATCATCAAACATAAAATCGTAGAATTTAATTTTAACTTTTCTATTTTAGTTGTATAACTTCTATTTTTAAAACCCTATTTAAAAAATATCTGCATCCATTCAATAAAATTCTATTTGAGAGTGGAAATTCTTAGTCAAAATTTGCAATGTTTGGTTTTAACAATATTCTCTGAATTGCTAAATTCACTCATTAAAAAACTGATTCCGAAGCAGCAAATCCCTACTAACTTCATATATTTAAAATTAACCAGGATATTGAATTATGGCATTAAAGCTTGTTTTTATTTATTTATTTCTCTTTTACCCTCTTATACCTTTACAGTGTCGAGGGGGCGGGGCGGGACAAACCGAGCCGCAGAGTGGTCACCCAGTCTTGTTCAGATCAAGTAGGCCTCTGTTTAACTTTCTATATGTCAGTATTACGTGCACTCCCACGCTGCCGTCCTGCCGGTTAAAGCTTGTTTTTAAGGCTTAAAAATTTTAAAATAAAAATTAAAATTTGGTACTTAAAAAGGTGAGAATTTGGGATTAAAAACTGAAATTTTTTAAAATTACTTTTTACAGCTGAAACTACAGGTTGAACTTTAAAACGGATTTGAGTACAGTGAGCAGATTTGGCGAACCAACCAATCACCAACCATGTAATGACAATGGGGAAAGACTCATAGAACTGTGCGAATTAACAAATCTGAGGATAACAAACGGATACTACTCGCAAAATGAATACACAACTATGCATGGGTGAAGGAAACAAGAAAACTGCGATATATAATCGACTACATAATGGTAACGAAGGACACCATACTTAGAATAAAAGACGTAAGAGGGATGAGAGGCGCAGAATGCGGGAGTGACCATTGACTACTGCTAGCAAGAATGGAATTACCATGGTTTGAGCCCAAAGGAATTACAATTAAACCTAAAGAAAATATGGAGAACAAGGCGACGAACAGGAAGAGCTTAAAAATACACCTATTACAAGAAAAAAAAATTATATTGTAATAGATTAGATCACAAACCAAATGAATTTAAATATAGGAAAGAAAGAACAAGGGAGTGGAAAATACAAATGCGAACTGAGTGAAATGATAGTTGTAATACCAAAAATGGTAAAGCACGAAAAACGAAAGGGATTTACACAATTACAAACAGAAGAATAGAGAATGAAAAAACTAGTAGCAAGCCAAAAGAACAAAGACTGAGAAAGAGCATGCCAACGGATAGACCAATATAAAGGAGGAGCAAGGAGCGCGATGTCTTCGAAATTAAATTAAATTACAAGACTAAGAAGAAATCACAAAGAACAAACACACATTCCATATATCCCTGAAAAAGAGCGGGAAACATACAATAAGAATCTTTTAACGAAATAACGGCAGGAATTTATAGGGAATAATGACGACATAGAGATACGACAGAATGAAGAAGAAGAAGAAGAAAAAATAACAGTATCTATGGAAGACATCAAGAAGGTTATAAGAAGCATAAAAAATAATAAACCACCAGGACCCGGAGGAATTTCCCCGGAACTCATAAAGTATGGGTCCAAGAAACTGTATGGTATGCTGAAAGATATGTTCCAACAAACAATAAATGGAGAGCAAATTCCCAGTGCGTGGAAGGAATCCTACAGAACTTCGATCTTTAAAAAAGGGAACCGTCGAAATTGCAAAAACTATAGAGGAATAAGAGTAATAGCAACAATGGGAAGAGCGCAGGTTTTATCGCAGGCAAGTCATCTTCAGTCATCATCAAGATGGCAAAAAATAAAGAAGTACACTTAGCCTTCATAGATCTGAATAAAGCCTATGACTGTATACCTAGGGAGAAGTTCTGGCTAGCGATGATGGAAATAAACCTTCCTAATAAACTCTTCAGTGCTGCAAAGGACTGGTACAAGAAGAACAAAGTATAAGTTAACGTCGGATAGACATTAACCGGCAGTTTTAAATCAACGAAAGGACTCCTCGAAGGATGTGCGACATGGCCCACTTTATTTAAAATAATATAAATGTGAAGGAATAGGAACATCAGTTAGAGATACATAGACACACCTATACACGCTCAGTTCTGGGAACGACCAAGTAGTAGCGGCACAAAACGAGGGGGATCCGCATAGAGCAATACAAAGAAGCAAGAATGGGAATGCTCCTTAAAAAAACAAATCTTACAATATTAGGAGAAAGAGTAAAAAATTTAGAAATAGAACAAGGAGCGGAAATAAAAGGTACGGACAAGTCCAAACATTTAGAATTTATTCTAGTAAAGAACGCAACTACAGAGATAGCAGAAAATAGCAGATTGAAACAAACAAGAGCGTATATTCGACCATTAAACGCAATACTGTGGGACAGAGAGATAACGAGGAATTTAAGACCATGGTGCAAAGCATAATGACCTACGCAGCGGAGAATTAGGTTATAAATAAGAAATATAAAAGTAAGCAACCGAAATTTGAAAAAAGAAGTTTAGTCAGGTGGTGCAAGGAGCAAGACGACTTAGAGTAAAGTAAAAATATACCAGACAGTGGTTAGACCGACTTTAACTTATGGGGTGGAAACCAGAGCGGATACAACTATTGAGAACGGCAGAAATTAATACTCTAAGGACAATATTGGCAAAGATAAGGATGCACAGAGTCAGAAATCAGGACGCAAGAGAACACTGCGATATAGTAGACATAGTAAAGTATAACAGCAGAAGAAGAAGAAGAAGAGTGGGACAGCTATAGATAGAACAGAGGATGACCGAATGATAAGAAATGCAAGAGACTGCAAACCACGAGGAAAAAGAGGGATAGGCCGACCACCAAAGCGCTGGGCCGAGAGCTGCATGTCATCGTCAGTTGAAAACTAGAAGCGTGAAGAAGAACAGGCGGAGATCTTAAATAAAAGATGATGATGAAGAAGAAGAAAAGCAAGATCGAAGCGACATTGGAGAAGAAGTTCAGAATCACAAACAATGATTTAAGAAGAAGAATGCAAGTTAAATAATATAGCAGCACATATGTATATATCGAAGAAAAGAGACTGCAGTGGTATGGACATGCCCGACGAGCCGGCAGGACAAGGTGGATAAACAGGAGATCCTGGAGAAATGAGGTAGACGAAGCGATGGAAAGAAGAGGTCTACAAGATGGAGGAGGGGAGAACAAAGAGAAGTGGAGAGCCTTGTTAGAGAAGGAACTGAAATGAAATTTTAACAGCAGGACGATGGAAATTATTATAATTTAAATATTCAATTCTTAAAAGCGAAACTTAAAAAATTAAATAAGTTTGAAATGTTAAAATTCAACAACAATGATTAATTTAAAATTTTGCTTTGCAAATTCAAATTTTGAATTTATCAGTAAGTAATTAATTAATGTGTCTATTGTATTTTTAGAACACTGCAAGTCTTTGTTGGGTGAACTGGATTTAATTTCTAAATCTTTCCAAACCACAAACCACTATTGAAAATTCAGATTTTATTACTTATTGTTCAATTTGATATTAAATAATTTTTAATTGTGGCACTGCATTTTAAATTTTTATTAGTGAAATATGTAGTTTTCAATCAAAATGTTGACATAACTAAGCACAGTTTAAGTAACTGTTACACTAACATTTTAGCCCTGAGTTTAAGCTAAAATCGAGATTTTTATCTCAAGATTTAAATTCGAAAACGTGCAATTTCTTAGCCTACTTTATAATATTACATTCAGCAAGGTTTTGGATTATAAGTCACAGTTTAGTTGGGATTATTAAGTAAATAAAAATCGTGAAATTGTCCTGTAATTAAATTCGGATGAGGGGAATTTTTACCTTGCTACGTAAAGGAATTTTTCTAGATTCTAGGAATTTAAAGTTTGTCTAAGATATTATAAACATTCCATAACATTTTTATAACGATTAATTCATTAAATTTCATGAGGAACTCGTCATGGTTGCATATTCTAACATGTTTTCCTTGAAGTGCTTGTGAACATCTATATGACAATTACATTGTGATTCGGAACAATCACGCGTCTTTAACAATTCGAGGTCGGCAACATTTGTATTATTGTATTTCGTTTATAGTATTTAAGTCAGTTTAAAACTAAACCTACAATATTTAAGTGTTTTACTCCGAATTTACGCTGTGTAAAATCTTCAATCTCAAACCTTGTATGATCTTTATTTAACAAGATTAATGTTCGTGTATGAACTGCGATTGTTGTGTTGTTGAATAACGAGTAAACAAACGTTTAGGTAAACCACAGTGATGTAATTAATTAGGCAAGAAAAACGAGTTTGGGGAAAATTCTATTGTTCGTTGGTTATTGACTAAGCAATATTATTAAGTTGTGATGTTTAAAAAAATCTGTGTCCACGTTGGTTTATGAAAAAATCATTTGCCTTGCATCAGTGCACTTAATTATAGAAAAATAACTGGAACGAGTTTTAATCAGTATTTAATAATTGCCAACGTTTTAAACTTAATAACACGCCTTTTTCAACTCGTTAAACTCTGTAAGAAATGAAACAAAAAAGAGCATTTATTATTTACCTTTTTTCTTGGTTCCGGTAATTCCATTTTAATTTCCATAGGTAAATCCATTGTTACTTAACTAAATCGTGGAATAAATATTTAAAAAAAAAATTATGTACTAATATCACAGCACTTTTTCATTTTCACTAAGTTATGACTTTTTTTAACAGTTCCAACATATGTTTGGATTAGCTTCAGGTGTTTTTAATACTCGGACAAATAACAGGCAATTAGTATAAAAAATAAATATTGACTTGTCGATTTGTTAAAAAAAAATTAAGTTTAAAATTTTAGGCGCGACACACTTTTAAAATTCTTTAACTTTAACTACTAGCGCTCATGTGTTGTCGACAATACAGCGCTGTAGTAACTGATGGAAAATACTTGGCGAGGTACGCTTTCTAATAACTTCGGTGGGACAGATTGGCACTGATCGACAAGCGCCACAGGTGAACACGAAAATTATATTGTTGATACGGCGACTTGCAACGATCGGTCATCGACATCACTCAAAGAAATTGTTTTATTGGAATGTTTTGGCTCCAGACTAAATTGTACTGGATTAGAATTTTAATTAAGATACCGAATTGGGACCAAATTTAATGTTTTTACATAAAATGTTGTAGCATTTTTTAATTCAATTTATGAAGGGACCTGCTTCAGATTTTTATTCTGTATTTTTATTCATACCAAGTAAAACTGCTTCAGTTGTAACGAATGTTAATTAAGATACCGAAAGGGCTCAAAAAAGTCCCTTTTCACTGTCTCTTCAATTTGTAATTTTTTAAAATAAATATTAAAAATTTTTTTACAAAGAAGCAATTTAAGTTTAAGATATTGGAGAGGTCACAAAGGGCGCCCATTTTGGTTTTCTTATTTTGTATATTAAATAATAAGGAATTGTTTTTTATACCAAGAGGTAATTCTTAAGGTAAAACTGTTTCAATTGTACTGAATCGGAAGGTTAATTAAGATAACGAAAGGAACCAAAAAAGTGTCCCTTTTTATTTTCAATTTTTATATTTTTATTATAAATATTAAAGAATTTTTACAAAGAAGCAATTTTAAAGTCAGTTTTGAAACTAAAACCGTGCTAATTAGAATATTGTTTAAGATGCTGAATAAGGAAAACTGCACCTATTTTGATTTTCTCATTTTGTATATTCAAAAAAATTCTTACTAGAATCTCCATTCGTGCAAAGAAATATGTTTTAAACGGATATTTTGTAGGTACTTGAGAACTGCCTCAACCGTATTAATTACAATTGTGTTAAAGATCTCATTCTGTATGTTCTTACTAATGTTTTCATTCGTGCTAAGAACTTTAAATTGATTTGTTTTTAAATAAAACTGTTTCAACCAAGTTCTAAGTGTCTTCACTTCTATTGCTGCGATTAAAATGTTTCTTCGCTTTCAGAATTCATTATTTTGCCCTTTTAAAGCCAAATTCCTTAAATTCTATGTTGTTTTCTGCCCTGAGATATTACCATTGTTTTCAAAACTCTCCTCAAAAGTTGCAGTTTTAATTAATAGATTCTAATCTTTTGAATTTTGAATATATTCTGTCAAATAAAACTTCTTCGATTACATTAAATAAAATTAAATTCTGAATGCCCCACGTTGGGCGCCAATTAATTGTTGTGTTTTCTGAATACACTAAATATTAAAGTCTACTTAAATGCCACACGTTGGTGGGCCAATTAATTATAATGTTGATAGATTACAAAATGAAATTTCATTTGCACCTAATAAATAAGTTGGGTTAATCCTGTAATTGTGTGTGTATCGTTTGTGATCGTGATGTATCTCAGGGTGTGTGTATTAAATGTGTATAGTTATACGAATTATAATTAACACAATAAAATTTAGTATCACAAACCTCCTGTAAAATAGCGGCACACAATACGGATAAAAACTGAAAACACTACTACAATACATAAAAATAATTCTTGAATAGAATCGTGGATTATCTTGAGTTTTAAAAAAAATTTCGAATTACAAATGAAACAATAATAAAAGAAAATATTGAAATGCTTAATAACTTAATAACTCCTCCAAAATGAGAAGAGAAAACAGAAAATAATTTAAAGTTTTGGCTTTAAGATGGAAGATAAATTTAATCACTATGAAGATTCTTGAAGCCTTGAGGTATTAGTATTCAGTGATTCTTTGGGCCTCTGCGAAGCTTCATATTTAAATCAATTTGAAAAAGTTTTATTTGCCAAATAAACTCAAAACTTCAATTCTTTAATTCCATAAAAATGTTCAAAATGGGCCTCAACAGACATTTATTTTGAAGAATTTTTATTTGGAAAATCAAATTTAAAATTGGAATTCTTTTTCCCTGTAATGTTCAAAATGGGTCTTGGAAAACTCTTTGAACTAATGGATGAATGTTGTACGGTTTACAACTAATATAATGAACTGGAAATTTAGAAAATAAAATTGCAATCTTGTACTAATCTGAATCTGAAAAATTTTTATTTAACAAAATTAATAAGTTGATTGAATTGTTTAAATTTATATATGTATTAAATTAGAATTTTAATAACGATTACTGAAAAGGGACCAAACACGTACTCTTTTCCATTTTCTAATTTTGTATATTAATAGAACAATGTTAAGGTTAACACCACCAAGAGATAATTTGGAAACAGATTTTACTAATTAAATTACCGAATACCGAAATAGAATATTAATTAAAGTAACGAAAGTGGCATTCATAATGTAATTTTCTTAAATAAAACTAAGAAGATTTTAAATATTTTTCAATGAAAAATTATTTAAAATTTAAACAAGCTACGCCCATTTTGCTAAAAGAATACCTACAAAGCTAATTTTAGAACAAAACAAGGTCATTATTCTTAAATGATGGAATTGCAGGTTAGTTTATCCTTCACCAGGTTCTGCTACCTGAATTTGTTTATAGAATTTCTTATGGTTACAATTTGGAAGGCAATTTTTTATTTTTTTTAAATTGAACTTTTAGTAATTCTATAATTTTTTAAAGAAAAAGGAAAGTTGGTTTTATATTATTTTAGAAATCTAAGGTTATTTCTGTGTCAGTAAAGGATTGGAATTTAAACCGAATTCAGCAAAATTACTTGTAATTTAAGTAGTGAATATATTCTAAAATTAACTAATAAGACGGTTCTAAACACAGAATCAATTTTGAATTAATTATTATTTTTGAGCTTGAAATTCCAAATTTCTGAATTGAACATTTAAAATAACATTTCCATTAGCCTGCTGTTAAAATTCCAATTAAATTGTAGCTTTCGCCTTTTCGAGTTTCTTTTCAAAATTTTCAGTTAAGGCTTAATATGTTGTAGTAGTAAATAAGGAAAAAATCTCAACTTTAATTTGAAAATTCTGAGATTTCCAAAAATTTTGGTTAGAGAGAGCATAAGTGTTAGGCATTTTACATCTTGATTTATAAGGTCAAGACGAACTGAAGACTAAAATCAAAGATTTAATCTCAAAGCAAAATTTTTAATTTCTGTTTAAGCATTTATCAAATTTCAAATTTTGGCTTTAGTTATTCTAAACGTTGGAGATGCATTTTTAAGACTGAATTTCCTGCAATTTGGGGTTTTGTTAAAACTTTCAGTTTATAATAATTTTGAGGACTAAGTTTCAGGTCAAAATTTCTGTTTTAAGAAAGTTATTCCAGCATACCTTTTAAGCTACCCCAAAAGCTCTAAATATTTATATACTTGTGAGCTTACACATCAAGTTTTGGTTTTAGGGTGAGAATTAGCTTGGAGTTTATATTTTTTCTTTGTTTTTATTTATTTATTATGACTGAATTTCAGTATTTATTGTTAAAAGAACGTCTTCTGGGTTGTGACTATGTCATTGTTGAGACAGAACACAGAAGTCAGGAGGAAAATGGGAGCACCGTCAGCCAGAGGCGAAACTCTTCTAGCAAGAGGCTTCCTTTGATTACAAAAACTAAAGTAACTAAATTGAAAATGTTACGAGCGTGTTCGTTCAAGTTAAATCATTTATCATATTTTTTTAATAACACCAAATGAACAGGTACGCTTCAGAACAAATAGGTGTATTCACCTTTGTGTTATGCTAAAAGAAACAAAAACTGTTTTAAATCTAGTTTACAATCGTAGTAATTATAGGAGGAATTCCATTCTCAATCTAACTGTAACGTAATTTTTTACTCTGTGGCAAGAAACGCTCTTCTTTTTTGATTTTGAAAATTCCGCTTTGTATTTACACACATTTTGAGTGGTTGAGAGATTAATAGCTTTGAAGGAAAAGTTTTTTTATGGACATTTCTTCATCGACAATTTAGAAAACAACAAATTCGTTTATTACGAAAATGTTCTTTTTTTTTCTTTTGTTTTGTTGGTTTGTCATGTGCAATTATTAATACCGATGGCACGAACCCTCGCGACGCCTATGCTGGGTAGAAAACTACCTACTTTATCCATAAAAAAAAAATCTGAATGCAGAAATTTAGTTTATTTATTGGTAATTTCGTTGTGTAAGTGCAAAATGGGTATATTGAAGCAAGATTTCTCAAAAATTCTAAGGAAATATTTCGGAATATTTTTAAAGATTATACTAAAGTTTCTTTATTATGTTATTGAAATAAGTAAAGAAAGTGTGCCCAACGGAAACACTAGAAACATTTGTGAAAACCAACGTTTCTTGTAAGGCGTGCATATACAAGAAAAATTCCTTCAATGGTGGTTTTTAAAAATGATCACGTTTCACGTTCAGTATGGAAAATATTCTGTAGATAAGGCAAGGCTATGGAAAAATAATAGTGATTGCACTGTTTTTCTAATTATTGTTTATTGATCTGTCTTTGAGTTTGAATGGTATCAGAATTTTAGGTGTGAGATAATAATTACTCCTAGTAAATAAATTAATTTCGGATATGGTTTGCTAAACTGACCTTTCAAAACGAATTAAAATTATTTTGTTTCATTGTCTTCTTTATAAGCAGTATTTTACGGAGTAAATGATAACGAAAGTTTTTGGGTTATTCGCAAAAGTGTTAATATAATACAAGGTTTAATATCAGTATAATTGTTTTTAATAAACAAATAAAGAAGATATTAACAATATTAAAGCAAGCCAGTATATTATATAAATCTATAAACCTTGCATTAAGCCGATATTAGCATACAGTACAGAAACAAGGGCAGATACGCAAAAGGCAAAACAAATTCTAAGATCTAATGAAATTAAAGTTTTGAGGTGCATAACTGGAAGAAGATTACTTAATGGACAGATTCAGAACCAGTAAATAACAAGACTTTAGGAAAATAGATCCACTGTAGATGCCATTATCATACTCCGACAGATTGCCGAAAAATTCTTAGAATTTAACGCGTTGGCATACGTATGCTTCATCGCTCTAACAAATTCAATTTAGTGCAGATAAATGCCATCACATACATCGGTACCGGGTTACGGGTTGGTGCGCCGTTTGATCCTACATACTGCACCGTGTGTATAGTGTAAGTGTGTGTACGTGCAGAACCTTGTTATTCTGCTTCTTAGGTCTGTATTCGGAGGAGGGTGTCGCTAATTAGGTGCCCAACGACCAATGGTCACCAGGGTTCGATATCGACCTCCAAACTGGAGGAAAATCCTGCTCATCGGGAGATTCGAACCAAGGACTAATTACGTTACGCTAGCCTGACGCTCTACCACTGCGCCACCCTGGTTTACATCACAAACATATTACATGAAAAAGAAGTACCGAGCGAGTATATAAGAGTAATAAAAAATTTACGAACAGATCGACGACAGATGCAGCTTTTATAATGCGCCAGATAAGAGAAAAATTCATCGAATATAACATCCCAGCCTACATGTGTTTTATAGACATGACGAAAGCTTTCGATAGGGTCACACTCACGGATGTAATAAACATATTAAAGACAAACAGGGTTCCTCGATGAATGGTTGAACTAATCAAAGAAATTAACACAAATAAAATTACAAGGAGAGCTAACAGAAAAAATTAAGATATTAAACGGAATACGACAGGGAGATAGTTTGAGCCCATTCTTATTTAATTACTTACTACGATAATTGTTATATAATACTCAAGGATTGAAAATTACACCGTTGAACCTAAAACTGTATTTCAAATGTTTATTCAAAGAAATTCAACGAATGGAAGTTTCCATATTAAATGAAAATTACTTTTTTAAAGACAAATGCAATGCCCTCACTCCCTTAGATTAATCAATATTTGGTTTTTTAACTAACCATTCGTATTATAGTTTTATATATAAGGTCATTGTCCAGTGGTAGTAAACGGCAAGCACGCAATTACTGGAGGTTTCAATGGATTATCAGATAATCTGTTCAAAGCTCGCGTTCTCTAAGGATTACAGAAAGCTAATTTCCCATGTTTAATAATTTACGATAATTATCAAATGATTTGTTATAATCCTAATGTAAAATTTAATAGAAATTCTTAAATATTTATATTTTAGTGTTCTTAGAATTTCCATTATTTGGTAATGCTAGTCGTAGTTTTTTATGTTAATCTGCTCGAAGAATTATTATTTTAATCTGATACGTAAAATAATAGCTGGTTGGTACATGTTACTTTGCTAGGAATTATATAAATATTCAAATGATGATTAATTTTTAATGTGCAAAAAAACGAAAATAAAGTAGAAGTATACAATTCAAATGGGAAATCGTTAAATGAAATACAGATTGAAAGGCATGACCAAATCTAAATGTTTATTTAATATTCGGATCTGAACACAAAATAAGATTCGCTTTTAAAAGTTAAGTCGTCTGTCTTTCTAAATTTGTGTTTGGAAGATTTAAAGTTAAAACCACAACCTTGGATCTGAGGCTTAGGTTTACATTTGGATCTAATAATAATTTTATTTTAAATACACAGTTTAAAATCGCAGTGCAGTTTACTTAATTTTCAAAGTATTAGTAAGCCAAACGGCTCTTTTACTTTGTACTTTTGGCTTTGCTTTAATTTAGGTTGAGTTATTCGTACTTAAGTTGGTTGTGGCAACGACATGGCGAAGGAGAAGGAATATGGTAAATAGAGTTGAAACAAGCTGGCATAGTAAATAAAAGGGAAATAGAAGAAGTCAGAATAGGCACGTGGAATATTACTCAACTGCCTGGGAAAGAAATAGATTTAAGAGAAACTTAATTTAGAAATATTAGAAATTAGTGAGACGAAGAAAGTGGGAGAGCGAAGAATAAGATTGGGGGAAAGCACTATCTATATTATTCCAGAGTAGAGCATGGGCAAAGAGCGAAAGAAGATGTAGGAATTGCTGTAAAAGAAGATATTAATTGCGTGGTGCAGTTTGAAAGAGGCAATGGTAAATTTTAGGCTCAGAAGAAGAAATAGGAATAAGATTTTTCAACAGATGGTAGACAGAAGAAATGAGAAATAGGAAAAAATATAGTTATAGAAGATTGGAAAGGAAGGATCGGAAATAATCATGGTATTGGGTTAGAATGTAGAGGACCGTTTGGAGAAGACACTATAAATAGGAATGGAAGAAAACTATTAGAGTTCTGCTATGAAAATGACTTACTCATAGCTTATAGGAAATTCCTTTTGGGAACAAGAGTTAGAGGAAAGGTACACGTACAGGGCTGAAGAGAGGCATGCTGAAAGTACCTATAATATACACACAGCAATTAAGAAGCCCATGCGACAAATCAGACCAGTAGTAGATGCGGAATTGGGAATAAAACACAGATTAGTGGTAGCCAAAATGAAAAATACCAGAAGAAACAGACAATGAATTTGTAGATTTAAAGGCAGCTTTTGATACAGTAGAAAGAGAAACTGTCTGAAAAAAATTTTCTTTCTTTCTCTTTTATCCTTGTTCGAACACTAGCCAGGAATCGAATTGAGTATAAGAAGTGAATACAAGGATAAGAAATGGACAACAAATCCGACGTTTTAAAAAGGCTTAACGACAAGGACAGAAGAAGAGGAAGAAGAAGAACTTGGTTACACGTTTTCATGTATTACATAAGTAACTCTTACATGGAATTACTCAAAAGGCTGGATTATCCATTATTTATTATTAGCCTGTACAAATCCCTATATAGGAAAAAGCCTCCCCCCCTGTTCTCTTATTTCTTTGCACTTTTTTTTCAAATCTACTCACTTATTAGTAGAGACCGGATTTTAGGTGATGCATCCAAATAGGTAAATTTAGCTAAATCCATAAGCGTACTAAATATTTGTAAATAAGGTTGCCCCCATTTGCACCGTTGTGTTTCTTCAATAACAAATGATTGGTTTGGTGACTCAACGAAAGCTTGGCCACGCCGATTGTAAATAGTATATTGCACCATAATGATTGGTGAACTTTGCCATCATTTTTTATTAAACACTACTATAATTTCTGGAGAGCGGCAATAGTAAACAACTGTTTTAAAAGTGCTACTTAAGTGTGCCGATCTACTGAAAGGATTTTACTAAATTTTTACTAGATGCGGTCTCTACTTATTAGTGATTATCCATTAGGTAACATAAATCAAAAGAATGACCTTAAAAGATTTAAATCTGGTTGTATTTTAGGAGAACAAACAATGCTTAAAGTATTTATTCAAAAAGTAGCTTGTACTTTATTGTAAGTCCGAACAAAAAAAAAAACAAGGAAAAGGGGCTAACTTAGTGTTGATTCGTCTTGAGTCCATTTAGGGTTGTTGTATGGGAGGAGGCACTTTGCAAATAATTATAGTACTCGTAATAATACTCGACGTATTGATGATAATCAAGAGTCTAGAAGTTGGACTAAAAAGGCCTAAATAAAAATATTATTTGGTGGTTTTAGAGGGACTTTAAGCCCTTAAGATTCTACGTCACTGAACCCATGAAATCTTAGGTGATTTGTTTTCGAAAATTTATTATTTATTATAAAAGTTCTATGTTACTTGTCAACTCATCCATTTTAGGAAATTAAGTTTGTAATTTTAAATCGACGAATTTGATTTATAATTTTGGATTCAAATATAATTAGTGGTTTTGATATTTATTAAGAGTCGAATCTAAAAGTACGTGGAAGTATCGAACCTTAATTTATAAATTGGGACATCCTAATAAGGGTTCTAAAAATAGATGATTACATTGAGCTATAAAACTTTTTGTTTATTTATAAATAGCTTTGCATTATGTCTGTATTTATTTTTTATACGGAGTTGTTGGGAAAATTTGTTGTGATGTTCACTATTTTATGAGAAATTAATTTTTAGTGTTCGGAAGAGTTCTACATTTAAATACAGCCTTGAGTTAGGAAAAGTCGAATTTTCCGAACAAATACAGAAAACATAATCGTAAATTAATTAGTATTAGTACAAAATAGCTATTTATTACTAATAGCCAATGTAGCTAAATCTTTGGTATAAGAAGAATCAGATATTTTTCAGAAATTTCTTGAGTAAAAAATAACGCTTAACGCGCATTTTTTAATAACAAAATCGGAATTCTTTAACCAATTTTTAAATTTATAAATGTGAAATAAATATATGTCAGTTTAATCTCTTTTTAAAACAGTAGGTACTTGTTAATACGTAGAAAAACTATATTTTTCCGTGTTCTCCCCCGATCAAAAGTCCCACGCTTAATACGGAAAAATTCACTCTTCCTATCCAATTGAACAAATAACTATTTTATAGGAATGTATATGCAATGTGTCATCCTTATCTTAAGCTTAAGATAAACATTTGTATTTACTTGTATTTTCTGTAAATTTTGTACTAAGAAAATTCAACGAATACCTATTTAAGAAAGGTAAGTCATCAACGTTGACAGAAATAATGACGTCATTATGTAAAGCACAATAGATTTAATTACGATTTTGTTACATTAACTAACAGAAGATATGACTCTTAATTCGCAGCTCATGTTTAAAGTTGTCTTTAACTAAAGTCGTGTTTAGCGTAGACATAAAGCAGTATAGATTTATACTGTTTTTAATGTATAGAAAAGAGACGCATAATATTACCATGGCAATTAAATACGGCGTTAAATTTAAACATGAGGTGAGAATACCAACCACTGTGTATATTCGATTCCTATACTTTAGGAATTCGTTACATATTTTGGTCCCCACTTGGTGCCTTCATGCTTTTTATTTTTTTTAAGCGCAAGCAATTGGTTTTTCTGTTATTAAGTTCTTCTTGGTCAGTACTGTTACAGAGGCTCTTTAGTTTATTATCCAGTTTTCCTTGCTTATGGAGCTTCTTTCCATATTTTCTTTTGTTTTACGTTCCATATTAGTTGTACTCGTAATTGACATATTTTTATTAATTCCTTCCTTTTCAGCTATTCTTCTTGTTTTTTGTTTTTGTCTATGTTTGACAAACTCCTAACATTTTTAATTTATGTTTATTTATTTTTCCAGTTATTCTTAACTCTTTTCCAGTTAATTAAATTCAATTCCACGTGACAGTTCTTACTTCTTGTTTTCCTCATCTGTATTAATTATTTTTGATTTTCTCCATTCCTATTTATCCGCCGAGTCGTTGTTATAGCTTCATTTTTCTTTCTTTTTGTTGCTTATTCATTGAGGTTTTTTATTATTATTTCTCTCTTCTTGTGTTGTAATTTTTGGGCAACGCTTTATACTCGTGGCTGTTCATATATGTATGTATGTCTTATTGTTTTCCCTTTTTCGATATTATTTTGCCATTCTGACGGTTCCCCTTGTTTTGTTTATCTTTAGATTTATTTTTTTGCTGCTGCTTTTAACTTTTATCCTCTAATAAAATTTAGATAGAAACGGTTATAAATATCTTAGTTGAAATTACTAATTTAGATCTTAACAAAATTAAGTAACACAATTTGTTTGAACATTTTAACAACATTCATACTGTCGGAGTCAAGGAAACCTAACAGAGCTTTTGCACAACTTCTTTATTTTAATTAAATTACATTTCATTACTTTTGTATTTTTTAAAACTGTCTTGCACGTGTCGTTGTCGTACTTTTCGCGCACCTCACTTACTCCTCTGACTCACCCGATGCACGCTGGATTCTCACCTGAACATCGGTCGTCTGCTATAATTCCCACCATACTTTAAAACTATAGATTTGAAGAAATATTGGTAAATGTATATTTAAAAGTATTTTCGTAAGAGTTTATGGATTTTTATATTAATTTTGGATTTTTAAAAATTATTTCCTTGTAAATCAAACGAAATTATTTGTTTTTTCTTATTAAAAATTAGGTTGATACAAATATTTAATTTTCTTATATTTTGGAATTTATCGGTTAAAGAATCAGATTGGGTCTGAAAGATCTCTAAAGTTTAGTTTAAAGCAATGTCTTACGTTTGTAAATTTTAACATTTCTTAGAAGTTGTAAGTCAAATAGATTCTACTTTCTTTTATTTCTTAAGAGAATTTTTATATAATTTTGCTGTCCCGAACATTTCAGTAGTACTTAATACATAAATAATTTTTATTTGTACTCTATTTTCGACTTTGTTGTGCAAATTAAAACAAATTAACTGCACGTTTTTACGCGTTACAATTTTGCACAATTAGTGTATTAGGTCTCGTAATTAACTTTGTTACACTAAATTAACAAATCATTCAACCACGAATCGAAAATCTACAAGTCACCCAATAACACTTAAATTCTGTTCAATTAACTGAACGTTTCGCATTTAGCTCCTTTACACTAAAATGAGCTGAAATAATAACTTTTATTATTGTTAAACGAACCGAAGCCGGTGCAACAACAAAATTTCTCATATTATGAAACCGTGTAGGTTGTATTTGCAGGTTGATATCTGTGTCAATGCCAAAAGAGGGTATGCACCTCAAAATTATATTTTTTAACATCAAACTGATGCATTTAAGTATTTATAAAAAAATTATAGCCGTGAGTTTGGAAAACTAATTAAAGGTATAACGTACTACTTGATGGTTAATTTCCTGATATATTTAAGGCTGAAGGACTAGCAACAATAAAATATCTAATTAATATCTAGGTATATACCTTGCAGAGTGTATGACCGTTAATTATATAACAACGACCTGTGTATTTTACATATTGTTTGAAACAATTAAAAAATAGAATTTGTTGTTATTTTAGTGACGTGTTTTAGGAGGATATAGGTTATGGATTTCTAAGAAAATCGTAGGTTTTGCGTAAGACGTGGGAAGACTAAAATTGCGAAATTTTGTTTCATTTGTCCTCTTTGGGCTTCGGTGAAAAGTCATTATCAATTAATTTTTGTATTGGAAATGTTATGTTTAAATCGGTTTTGGTTTATTAAGCTGTTGAACTCTAAATCTAAAATTCTTGTTTTAATTAAGCGTAATTTATTATTGAAATTGCAAACGTTTATAACAACCTACGTAAAAATTCCTTCTTTCTAACCTTAAGACTCAAATTTAATTACCTAAATTTCCACATACCAAACTTTTTAATGTGATTAAGGCCTTCTTGTAATAGCTGGGAATGTGTGTGTATTTAAATTTATCTTTCGAAGATTGTATTCTAAGCAATGTTTGAAAAGTTACAAAAAGAATAGACAGTAAATTACATTTAAATTCAGATGAATCTGAAAAGGCTATTACGAAACAAAAACATGAAAAATTTGGAATAAGTAAAATTCTATTTCTATTTAGAAACATTTTTAATATTTAAATATGGTGTTCCTCTTGGTTTTCCCATTACGTTTCAGGTAAAAGGGCGTTAAGTAAATAAAACATCAAGGAAAATTACAAAGTATTACCGTTGATCCTATTCCTTCAATCAACGGTATTACGACTCGTTAATAATGTTGTAGCAGTTAGAAATGTGTCAGCCAAATGGCTAAAATTTAATCTCGGTTTGGTTTAAACTAAACACTTCCTTGGTTGCCACATTTTTTCACTTAGAAATTGAACGTTTGGCTACCAAAACAGAAACTTGAATTAAACTGAATTTTTCTATTAAGAACAACAATGCTAACAAAGATTTTATTCCCTTTAAACCGATTTTGCTATCCTTATTGAACTTAAATGTTAAATAAATTCGGTGCAGACTGTCCCCTATGTGTATTTATTTATCATTGCTTATGGAGGCAACTAACAATACAAATAAGTAAGATTCTCCAGTGTAGGATTTCACACCTAGAAATTTATTTGTGGAAATTTTAGCAGCATTTTAAGAGATTTTAAAGTGAACTTATTTCTAATTTTATGATTTTTTAGAGGATTTGTTGATTTGGCTTTATTTTTAGAACCTTCAGTTTTCACCATAAATTTATTTATAAAATATTTATTTATTTAGGTTTAAAACGAATTTTACCTCAGATCAGAGTTTTTCCAACTTAGGTAGGAGGGGAATCGAACCCAAAATCTTTATTTTTATTGTTTATATTAACTATTATTATTATTATTAGCCTGTACATTCCTACATAGGGCAAAGGGAAAAGGCCTCCCCCTTTTCCCTTATTCTTTGCACTTTTTTCAAATCTACTCACTTTACTAGTAAGGGCGTTTTGGTCTATTCTCCCATACCCACAGTGACCGGCACTCATGGGAGAGAGGAGCCGCGTTAACGGAGCAATCGGGACACCCACTCCAGTACATACTGACCGGAGATAACGAAGCTTAACTCTCCTGATCGTACTAGACTGGGGGTACATAACTACCGCAACTCGGGATCTTTATGTTAAGTTATGTTCCATAAATTGTAGAAAGAAAAAAATCCGAAGCGTATTTTTTAATACTGAAAATTAATGCCAATTAAAGATTATTTAAGGTAACAAGCTTGCTTAATGAATAATAAATAAAAGAATATGGATTGGATTGTCATTTAACTAAATACAATCGGAAAGTGACTTAAGTGGTCCAAATATTGTCCTTATCCTTATAGTCTGTTTCTAAATAATATATTTTGTAAATTTGTTTGTCAATTTCGAAGAGCTTTACTTTCGTAAAGGCATTTTAGTCTGAAATTGTATCTAGAAATGTATAATTGAAATATTTAAAATGCTACATAAATACCTTTTGCTGTGCTTCGGTCTCGTCAACAGCAGCCTTTACCATCGACGAATTATCCAAGCCTGTAACAAAAAAAAAGATTAAATAATAACCGGCGTTGTTCCAAACAGCGCTACGAACAATAATTACTTTTAATTAAAAAACAAGTAGGTTAAACTAAACCTACAAAAACAAAGAACGCCCAATCATGCGTGTCCTGAATGTTGTTAATTGTAGTAAATAGTTTTAAAAAATTCCTAAAATTATAGAACGTTTGGAATTAATTAACAATGCTCATCGTTTAAAAAAAATTATTTTAACCAAACTCGCAGCCTTGTACAAGGTTAGAAGATGATTAATAAGTTTACTTTTAATACACTTATCAGATCGCTGTCATTGGAATAGAGAAGACCGTTGACATTAATCTTTAAAAGAAAAAGGTCGTATATATGGGAGAAACATAATTTTCAATAACCTGATTATTATATCTATGTAAACAATTTAGTAAGTGTGTTCTATTAACAGGAGGTGAAATCATTAATCAAGTACTAAATTAAAACTGAAGGCTTTTCTTGAGATATTCTAAACGAAAATAAAAATATTTCTGTTATTAACTAATAAAGAAAAGTGTTTTGCAAATAAAATGATAAAATGTGCAGTGTGTTAAACATCTTTAAAAATTATTTGGTTACAAAATCTTTCTATCATAAAAGTAAAAAAATCGAAGAATATGATAAATTTGGTTTTATTGAAAGTATTATTAAGAATTATAACTGCAAAATAATCCCAAACCCTAAATCTGGTAAAAAAATCAGTTTTTAACTATTTTACCTTTGGACCTACACATTTTCCAACATGCATACTTGAAAAATTGATTTGCATTCATTAAACTATATTATTCAAGGGGCAAACACTGTGGTTTTCTGAAAAATGCACAGAAGATAGATGTCGATAACAAATCAAATAATAATTTCATTGAATTTAGTTAGAACAATAGCAGGAAGTTTGATTGCTAATCTGATGTTTATTCTCTTCTTACGTTAGGCCTTTTCATAATCCTTAATTTCTTATTTAGCATTGTTTAGCTACGTTATTCTCGTGTAATACTTTTTTGTATAGGGGCACAGAATGTATTTATAGGAATTTCCGGAAAAAACTATTTTGCAGTTTCACTGATTTTCTATATAAGTATTGGGAAATGCATGCTAGTCATATTACTGGTTAAGGGATGATTTATTTAATTTTTTATAGAGAGACTGACACTACGTTTTACCTTCTGCAAATAAAAGCTATGTCTATAATTTTATTTCTAAAAAAAAAAACAATTAAAGCAATATTTTTACCAGCAAGCAAGCAAAGATTAATTACAAAGGAAGATTCAATGTCTGCCTATCAAACAGACTATTTAGTTTTCTCCTGAAATTAAGCCCTGTGAAGCACATTAGAAGTATGAAACCTTATTTAACAAACATAGATAGGAGCATGTGTAAAACATTAAATCTAGATTGCATTAATAACTTCTCTAAAAAATGAAAAACTACACAACTTCCAGCTTATGTAGAATCTTATTATATCAAAAGTAATAAAGGAAGATGTAGTAATACCAGTTATCACACATAATTAAATAATAAAAAGATTACTAACGATAATTATAAATATAATTTTTGTTTTTATAACATTTGAGATGAACCTGAAAAGGATTGTTTATGCAAGTAAGTAATTACCGTTAATTGTTTTTATTTGATATGGGTTTTTAGGTTTATGTTAAATTCATTAATTTTTCTCGGTTAAAACTTTGAGGAGAATGTAAAGCTTTGTAAAAATTCGTTCATATATTTTCAAAATCAGAAATAAGCTTTTAAAGCTCATTAAGCTTATTTTCAAAGAATTCTTTACAACCACTAAAAGTAGATACAGAAAATTTTTTGATAAATAATGAAATGCAAAATAAGCCCTCACATAAATGCTTTTCAAAATACAAATTCGAAACCGGTTACATTTCATAGTGTTTAAACTTTAAACAACATCCTGTATTTAACAAACAGTTGATAAAACAACTAATAACGTAGGTTATCCATTCATAAATTGTTGTTGCCTTGGTGTTATGTCGATTATGTTGCACTAATTATCTAAACAATAATGAAACATTGTTACTATCATATATTTACGTCAAGGAACTTGTTTTGTTTGGTGGGTTTTTATCGAAATACAATCACTCTTTTATTATATTATTGTAAAGAATTAGATTTTTTTACTGTTGGGGTCGTTGGTATCATACTTATTGTGGATATTTTTTAAGAAGACAGCATTATTACAAATAAATTAATATTAAAGATATTGAATTTCTGCAAAGTGCAGGGATTCCGGTAAAATTTGAATATACGCAACGTGAAAAAATTGTTTCTTTGTGGATTTTTGTAAAAAATTTAAAGTAATTCCGGAATGTTCTTTTGAAAAAGCCAACAAGAAAAAAGTAGGATTTTCAGTTGATTTTTTTGAAATTTATTGCTGGAAGCTTCAATTTTTATTTATTTATTTTTGCTGAGTTTAACATTTTTGTTTCTAAAAGCTTTGACTGTGGAATAATCGCCAATCAAATGATTGATTCTTCAGATTTCGCAATTAGACTTTGTTTGATTGTATTACAAATAACTTTAATTATGAAACATTTCTATAAAAATTTAGTTAATTTGTGTTACATTTTAAAATTGCAGATTTGTAAACTGATATAATTAAAGCGCCATAATATACGGTGTGTCCACAGATAGACCCAACTACACCTGTAAACTTTGTTATTTCTCATTTTTAGAGAAATATCTTTTATAAAAAGTTTTACTTATTTATGTTAGAATGTCAATAATATTTACAGGGTGGTTAAACATTACGGAAATGTGAAATCGTGCGAAGAGTATAGTAAGGGTAGATTAAAAATTTCCCAAGTATGATTAAATTGTACGAAGTTAAACAAAGTGACCTACTTTATTCAACGATATAACACAAAATTATAGAATTGATAATAAGGGTATGATATAACAGGGGCAAGGAGAACAATGCCCACTGATGCTATGGAGGCTCTCCTAGACATCCCCCCTCCCCATATAATAATACAGGGAAAGGCAAGATTGGGAAGCCATATGCAAAATTCACTGTACAACTTTCGTTTAGATACAGAACATACAAGTATAGTTGGTAGCATAAAGGATCCTCTAGTTGAAATGAGGGTGGATTATATTACTCCTAAATATCTTATAAGCTCACTTTTCGAGGTGGTAATTTAGGATCGTTATGAGTGGAAAGATTCCAAAGAAGATATTCCTCCTGAAAGCCTAATCTGGTGCACGGACACAACAACAACAACAACCCAAAAAAGACTATTGGGAAAAGTTTTCAGTCGATATGGAACATGATCTATTCGGAGGTCTAAAAGTATGGAATATGTTGCGAAATGGAAAAAAACAATTAACGAGGAAGTACAAATAAACACCACAGAAATAGAAACCTGGGCAGCATATTTTAAAAACCTTTACCGTAACTCTGATCCAAACAACGATGAACAAGAGGAATTGATGAACGAGGAAAATATTGACTATGAGAACATCAAATTAGATGACATACAAAGAGCCATAAGCAAACTAAAGAACATAAAATCTCCTGGTATCGACAATATCACTAATGAAATGATAGAATATCACTAATGAAATGATAGAATACGGTGGCCTAGGAAAGGAAAAATAAATTATATTTATAAGCATGTTTCAGAAGATTGAAAACTCTGGATTAATACCAATGGAATGGAAAACTAGTATAAATACACAAAAAAGACAAAAAGAATAATTGCAGAAATTATTGAGGAATAGCGCTGTGAGTTCCATGCTCAAACTACTGACTAAAAACGCAAAAAAATTGGTAATAAGGTAAAAATGTGCGAAGAATAGCAAGGATTTAGGTCAAACGGATCGACAATAGACGCAATATTCATTTTACTACAACTAATTGAAAAATCAATAGAGTTAATAAACCTACGTTTTGTGGACCTAAAATAAGCGTTTGATCGAGTAAGGTTAAATGATGTAATAACGCTCTTGAGACAAAACAACGTGAATACAAAACATTTAAAAATAATTAAGGAGCTCAATAGCAATAATAAATCTAGGATCCAGACTGACTCACCCAAGAAGTACAAGTAACCACGGGTATTAGACAGAGAGACAACCTAAGCCCGACTCTCTTCAGCATCATCATGAACCAAATTACCAAAAGTGTAAATGAGATCAATGTTGAAGTTGGATATAGTAGGGGTAGTTGCTCAGTAAAAATGTTGTGTTATATAGATTTAAAATAACATCCAAAAATTTAACATGCTTATATCTCCTGAAAAAATACAAGCGACGGTGATCTCTAAACACCCGGTCAGATGCAAATTGGCAGTGGACAACAAGATTATCCAACAAGTAATGAGATTTAATTATCTGGCAGTAGGCATACATATCAAGCTACGGACATCTAACATAGGAAGTTAGAACACAAAACAATAAAGCAATATCAGGCTACCTTATAGATATAATATGGAGAAACAAATATATGAGCGTGAAGAGCAAAACGCAAAACCACAATATACTGAGAACGACGGAGATGAAAGTGTTGATAATCATTAAAGGCGCCACTCTTAGGGATAGAATAAGAAGTGATGCAATAAGAGAATAACTTGAAGTACATAGTAGTAAGATGGACAAGATCGCGGCGACGATATTGGAGAGACCACGTTGCCTGGATGAACCCAGAACGCTTGGTAAAGTGGGCCAAATCGCAAAGGCCAGTTATCAGAAGACCAATAAGTAGGCTTGTATTGGGTAAACACGCCTCCGTATTTCAAACGGAAATATATGCGATATTGCATTGTCATCTATATCTACATAATGTCAGACAACCAGGCGGCTTTAAAGGCTCTCTCGAGTAGTAGGACTTCTTCCAGACTTGTATGAGAATGCCTAGAGGAACTCAATTGCCTGGTAGAACAGAATGTCGTGAAACTGTTCTGAAAACAGGTCATTGTGGCATAGACGGTAATGAGAAAGCCGATGAATTAGCAAGGCAGAGATCGACTGAGGCTTATCTTGGGCCAGAACTAACCGTAGGAATTTCAAGAAGTGTCATCCGAGGTTAGGTAAGTGACTGGATTGGCACTCAATACGAAAGGTACTGTGGATTAACAGATCAGGACAAAACCACAGCAAGGCATTGCTAAACAGACCTTATAGGTAGGGCACAACCCAGGATTGTCACAGGTCTACTAACAGAACATGCAACTGTTAATGAACACCCGTGGAAGATCGGCAAATACAATGAAGACCTTACTTGTAGACTTTGCAATAAGGAAACAGAAACAGCAACATCCATTTTGTGCGTCTGTGCTCTGGTAGATATGTTAAGTGGCGCTGCCACCGTCGTTCTGAAAGTAGGTATGTTACAGGGGACGAAATACAGAATTTATAAATATTTATAAATAAATAAAAATAAAAATAAAATAAATATATAAAAAATAACAATTTCACATTTCCTTAATTTCTAACCATCCCGTAAGCGTTACTGACACTCTAACTTTGACAAAGGGCCTTTCAAAATAAGCAAAACCTTTTATAAAGAATGATTTTTCCTCTAAAAATGAGAAATAAAAAAGTTTCGAGTTTCTAGGTAAAGTTATGTCCATCAGTGGACACACTGTATACATAAAAAATATGCAAATAAATAAAGATATAAATTAAAGAAGATTCCTAAATACCACTTGATTAATCCATTATCCAAAACCCTGTTTTCAAAAAAGGATTCTGAAATTCATGTTATTCTTATCAGTAGGTATTTTGATTTTGATACGAAAGAAATATCTTCATACTTTACTGGTTTTCATTGCCAGCACTCAGGTTATCAGGCTAGTTTAGGTCAGATTCTCGCTTTTTTCGAGTTAATACAGGTTACTTCTGTTCATCGATAAACTGCATTCTCATCAGGTGATAAATTTATGAGTTTATTTTGCTAGTTATTGAACAAGGATGGATTTGGGAAAATCAGGCGAATGAACGTCAATAAACTCTTTTTATTCTTTGTACTTTGTTGAATCGCTTTTACTGATATGTTAAATAGGGCGTAGAAAATTGTTTAAATAATTTAAATAACTTAACAAAAATACTTTGATTTTGTCAGAAACCGTCTCAATCAAATTAATAATCTCTAAGAACAAATCGTTTAAAAGTAAACACCAGCAGAAGGCTTAAAAAGCAATCGCGACCCAATTCCCTTAGAAAAACATGTCAGTGCTTTGATAAAGGTCCGTTCAAGGATTTAATTCGTAATATCGCGTCGTAAAGTTGCAAACCCCAAAAAACCGAAGCTGTTTTGTTTGGTATTTTATTGACAATTTTATGGGCAAACACGTTTAGTTATTTGCAATTCAAATTAGTTGGACTCCCAACGTATTAATATTTTTTAAAACAACAAAATTCGGGTTGTTTTCCTTCCAGTTTAAGCGGATTTTGAAGGTCAAACGTTTTGCGATCGCGTTTTTATAAATATTTTAAATTTTTGGTAAATTTTGTACGTAGTTAGATAACACCTGATTATCAGCGCGAATTTTTTTAATTATAAGAAGTGAAATTGCTGATAAACAAAATTCTTGTTATGAGTTTTTATGTCCATAAACGAACACGTGGAAGAATTATCGTGGTGGAAAACAAAATGTTTTCGATGTAAAGTCTTTGTTTTTTAGAATTTTCGAATAAACAATAGTTTATAAAATGTTTCATAAACTTTTGATACTCGTGCTTCCCCAAACAAGTTTTGGATTCAGTTTGAACTAATTCAATTTACTTTTTTCTCTAACCGTGAATTCGTGAAAAATGTTTCATAAATTGCAGGTCCGAGTTTGGACCACTTTGATTAACAATCATCATTGTTATTAGGTATAATAAATGCTTTTCAAAATACGTACTTAAATTAAACTTTTATCATTTTTATCAACGAATTATAATCTGAGCGTAAACCTTGTTAGGTGATTAATTGCAAATAACTTAAAAAATGCCCAACGTACAGTTGTCAATCATTTCTTGTTTTATGCAAGTATTACAATAGCACAATGTTTTTTATTTTCTTATAAAATTCCAACTTTACGACGTTGTTTAGTGTTTTTGCTTATTGCAAGTTTGTAATGTTCACAAATAGGTTAAAGCTTTTGACGGTGTTAACACGTGTAATAATGGGTTATCATAAACAAATGAATATGTAAATCTTAAATGTTTTACATGTAAATTATAGCACTTAAGTGAATGCAATCTCATCTAATTTTCCTAAGCATTTTAATGTGATCGAACACAATAGGACGTAAGTGGGTTTAAAGTTATTTGCTTGATTATCGTGCTACATTTTCCAATTGTTTTTTAAATTTTTAGAATGATATTTTTATTAGGTACGTTATTTTTCCCACTGTTTCGTAATTTTCAAAATTTGTATTTATGTTTTTGACGTACAATGCAGAGTTATCTATTGATAGTTTTATAACCAACGTAATGCGAAGCTAAAAGTACCGAGTAGTGTTAGTAACCATGGCAGTTGATGCGCGTTGAGATTCTTGGCACCCGCAAGGCTAGATCTCGCCCAATAAATAAACAAACAAACCGTAACAGATCAAAGCTGACAGGTTCCAAGAAAAAATATTACACAAACATAAGTCCAGTTTGTTGTACAAAAAGGTTAAGCGGTTGCAATATTTAACACCGTCCATTTGGGAACAACTTTAAATTGGCATTCATTTAATTCTTTTGTTTTTAATAACACAGTAACAATATAAAACACGCCCTGGTGCGAACCTAAACAGTAGCCACAACGTAGTAGTAATGACATGCAATATAAAGGAATAAAGAGGACAGAGAAGAGGTCCATAACAAAACCTTAAAGTTGGGTAACAAGCAAACTAAAAATCGAAGAAGTAAGGAAACAATACCAAAAAAAAAAAAAAAAGAATTGACGATAGATCAGAAGTGAAATAACATAAAAACAGCTGCAGTAACTTCTGCTAGAGAGAGACCGTAGGTCAACACTAAAACGAACTAAGCAAACCATGAATTAGCCACGAGATAGTAAAGCTAATAGAAGAAAGAAGAAACAGGACAAGGATAAAACCGAATACAACAAACTAGAAATCCAGTAAAAGTAATACAGGAAGAATGGCTGAAAAATTATGGTGCAGAGATTGAAGACAATTTCAATAAAAGAACCACAGAAAAAACACACAATCCAATCAAAAAGCAATTCGGAAGACATAAAACTAGAAGCTGTGAAGGCAAATTTATTACGGAAAGCAAAGAAAAATGTGAACACTGGAAACAATATGTTGAAGAATTTTACAACTCCGTAGACGACATGCCAATAATTGAATAGGAAAAAAATACCGCAGGAAGTAGATGCCATAAAAAACTAAAAAATAGGAAAGCATATGGAATAGACAACATTCCAGCAGAACTGCTACAAACACTGAATGATTTACTGGCAGCTCTTCGTTATTATTCTTGTTTGTTTGGTTAATGATGTCAATGTCATCAACATATGCAAGCAGTTGGGACATTTTAGTGAATATTGTACATGAAGTCTGAATTTCTAATGCCCGTACCACTTTTCCTAGGGTAATGTTAAATACATAGGCGACAGAATAACGTATCTCCTTGTGCTATTCCTTTATGCCTGGAATTGGTTAGATGTTTCATGCTAAATTATCATCTTTATAGTAACTTTGTTATCTGTACTGGCTTTCCGGGAATCCCAGCTCTCTCATAGCATTATACAGTTCGATAAGTCGATGAACATGTGGTAAGTATTTATGCTGAATTCTGATGTTTTTTCTATGATTTTCTACAGTTTGATCTATGGTTGATTTGCCTTTGCAGAATCACTATTTTTTCAGAGTGTACTGTTACCCTAGGTCCTAGGGTATATAATGTTAGATAAGATCTTATAAGCCGTATTCGACTCATCTGGTATATTCTCAGTATTTCATATGTTCTATTATGGTGGAATGAGCACCAGGCCAACCTGACGAAAAAAGCAAGAAACTTTTCAACAGAACTAAAAACACCATAGAGTGGGATCAACACGCCCAAGCTCTGGGAAAAGTAAAAACAGACTCGTGGAGGAAGTTCTGTGGGGATGTAGAAAACATAACTCAAACAGCACGCCTGCACAAAGTTCTGTCAAAGAACCTTTTAACTCCAGTCGGGAACATGTTAAAATCGACAGGGGGATACACAACAAACGAAAGTGAAACACTGGAAATGCTTATGCAATTACTTTTTCCAAAATCACTGGTCGCTAATCAGGCTGACGCAACATAATAGCCAGTACCTAGCAACTTCTCGAGGAAACCCATGAAGGACGACTGGAAGGTTGATAGAGGAGCTTACAAATCGCCCGGGCCGGATGGATTGCAGCAGGAAATACCTGCCACTGGCATGAAGACATCAAGGTAATCTTCCTTCCTAAATCAGGGCGAGAGTCGTACGCCCAGCCAAAGGCATATAGACCGATTAGCCTAATGTCGTTTTGCTTAAAGTTAGGGAGAAAGTGGTGGATAGGCATATACGAAATAAAAAACAACCCCCTGCGTCGTAATCAACATGCATATTAACCAGAAAGGTCATGTGAATCAGCACTTCACAACTTAGTCAGTAGATAGAAATGTTACTAAACAATAAGTCAATCGCTCTAGCTGCTTTCTTGTACATAGAAGGGGTATTTGATAACACATTTGATTCTATAATAACTACCACATTCAGACATGGCGTTAATTAAACAGATGAATAAAAACCATGTTAGAGGGCTGCCATGTACAGGCTCATTTAGGAGTAGAATCTCTCAAGGTACATGCTGCTAAGAGCTGCTCACAAAGGGGCGTTTTATCCCCTCTACTTTGGACTGGTCCCGAATGATCTCTTGAAAACACTCAATAATAAAAGGTTTTACACCCAAGGATATGCGGACGACATAGTCATCCTCATGCAAATGCCGCTAAACATTACACAGAGGTGGTGTAAAAGGGAAAATCTTAAGGAAAACTCTCACAAAACAACACTAATATCTCTCACTAAGAAAACAATTGTAGGGACATTCCATAACCTCTTCCTTTTTGGTGAACGTATTCAGGTTAGCCAGAATGTTAAATATCTGGACATTACCCTAACCCTAGATGCAAAACTGAATTGGAATATACATCTGAATAATACTGCAAATAAAGCGAAAGTCGCCCTCATAATGGGCAGACGCATGTTTGGAAATATGTGGGGACTGAAACCAAAGATTGTCCAATGGTGCTACACCGCGGTAATCAGACCCATGATAGCCCATGGCACACTAGTTTAGTGGTCAAAGATAGAATAAAAAACTGTCCAGGATACAGAGAGTGGTCTGCTTGTGTATCTGTGGAGTCATTAATAGTACTCCAACAGCATCTATGGAAGAGTCCTTTTGAGACTAACTCCCCTGGATTGGAGCTGGGATACTAACCAAGAACGATATGAATATATACGAATACAGGAAGCAGTTGCAGGAGATCCCTCTTATACTTATCCAGAGTATTCTTTTGAAAAACCATTCACGGCAAGATGTGATTGCAATGACTATTCTCAAGGAACCGCACCCTACCTCTTGAAAGGGATAGTCTGGTATACAGGGGCTGGAATATATGACGTAAGACCAAGTGAGAACATCAGCTGAAGTATTTGCTATAATGATCGATCAGTGTGTTCAGGAGAATGCAAAAGGCGGGTGTAGCCAACAACGCATAAGCATTCTGCCCGACAGTCAAGTAGCCTTAAAGGCATCATCTCGTATTGTCTGTATCACCTGACTCTATTAGCTGAGAAGACTCACAAGCATGGTGGGAAAGCACCCGAACAGCGATAGAAAAATAAACAACATATTTCTTGCTGGGTTGCAACACAGGGACAGAAACTAGAGAGGAAAATAATTGGTAAGCCTTCACGCAGACTGACTTCTGACGTACTATACTTAGGTCGAACTCAGATTAGAAGGCTGGTAAGACTTCTCACAGGACACTGATATCTGAGAAAACACCTACAACATTTTGGGAATTTTATTTTCTTTTTATTTCTTAAAAAAAATAAAATGTGTTATACCGAGAGTGAAAATTATTTTTTCGTAGATTCCTAACCTTTATTTCTTATACGTAGAAATCCAAACCTCTACGCAAATAAATTCTAATTTTAAGTCCTAATAATGATTCCTTAAATAACACTTTTCAAAAATCTGAAGAGTTCAAGCCAATAGGATTTCTAAAATTGTGACTTTATTTCTTGCGTTTGTTAACACGAGTTAAGTTGTTTATTAAATCAGTATTTAAATGACAATAAAAATAAATCTAAACTAGATATCCTAGACCTAATTTAAATTACATATTTAGCGCTTTGTAGATTGGCATTATTGCAAACTCTGATATTTCAAGTTCGTAAATTACTTGGTTAATCACGTGATTATTAAATGTAACTGCCCTTTAACTTCTTTAGTACTCGACTTAGTTAACATTTATCTAATATAATATTTAAATAGCATGTTAAACTTTAATTTTAATTTAAAATTGTAAGTGGAAAAGTTTCTATTTTAGGTGCAGAACTGGGGAGGGAAAGAATAACTGAATTGGGTTGTTTTAAACTCGTTCGAAAATCCGCAATTTCAAAGGAAAATTTTGAGTAGGCCCAACGTGTAAAGAATCAATAAAAAATTGTATAAACATTTCTTTGGCGAACATTTACCTTGATTTTTCTAAAGGATTTAGATCTTGTAAAATAGAATGCATTCAATTTAACTGTAACTTAATTATTTTTGGAAACTACATAATTTTACAAAATAAACAAATGGAAAGAAATAATAAGTAAAATTTAATTCAGCCAAGGAACTAGAATCGATTTAGAAACTCTTTTTAAGACTTTTGTTTACTTACCTTCTATAGGTATTTTCACAATATTTATTTTCATGATTAATCACAGTTTAGAAGAAATATTTTAAACGAAAATGATATACCAAACCCTCAGTTTCCTTTCTAAAGAATCAGATTTCAGTCGAACATATTCAAACTAAAAATATGTATTTTATGAGTATATAAAAAATGGTGTCAGAGTTATTGATGTTGAAACATTAACTTAATTAAATACGTAAGTTTTATTGGAGGGTTTGTTTGCTCCTCAAAATAAATTGTACCAAATACTTAAAATACTAATAAATCAAACAAGAAAATTCTTACATATAATTAAAATATTTTTGATATAGGAAAGTTAATCAAGGTTATTTCCCTGTTAATGAAACTTTCACTTGCTCTCAAATTTGAAGTCGATGACATTTCAATACGGTTATTTTTAATTGAAAGTGTGTTGTTTTAGGTTATTGGTTTCACAGTGACGTAATTTAGTGCACTTCGTTACTACAGTTGTTAAACATTTTCATACTTTGATTGCAACCTTAACGCTTTGAGCTGCATTTTGATTTTGTAATTTGTAAAGTTAAGTGATTTTTACACAACTTAAGTTTTAAACCAGTAAAGCCCAAACTCCCAAACAAAAAGGAAAAATGGATTTTAGGTATTTTATTGAGATTACAAACTGAATTTAATTTCTACGTGTGAGCCTTTTATGCGTTTGTTTATTACAGATAATTGTTAAATATTTAATGGCAGCAATAAATTAAACCCAGTTAAACCGTAAGCTTCAAAACCTGTTATTCATTTGCATACCGCAACTTTCAATAAATTTATTGTATTTAGCAACCTGTATGTGTCCTAGATTGAAATGTTTTTGCATTATTTGATCTAAATGCCACAAAATGCTGGGAAATTTAGTTTTAATTTATATCAGTTAATGTTACATAATTTAGGACGGCGAAAATGGTTTCTGAGGAAATTCCTGATTAATGTCTTACGTGGGAGGAATTTATTATTAAGATAAAATATAATTCTTTTATTTCTTTTGAGTAGCTTCGGTTCCAAATTTGAATTTTGAATGTTTTTTGTTATTAGATTTTTTGGAAAATTTGTAAACTTTGGGGCTCTTAGAAAGAGGCCCAAAGGTTTAGAAGCTTAGCAGAACTTAATTTGAAGTTATCCTTATCCTTATCTTATCAATAGCAAAAGTATTAAGATGTACTTGTAATTTTGAACTTTTTTTGAAATTTGTTTTTATTAAAGAAAATAAAGTGTTGAATAATAAAGAAGTAACAAACACAAAATGAAAAATTCAAACCTTTTAAGTAGTTTGGTAAATTAAAACTATTTTTGGATTGATTAACAAACAAACCCACTTAACCTACAATTAAAATTGTGTTTTAAATGAAACAAAAAAATTATTTTGGACTTTTAGTTTGCGTGCTAATATTTCAAGGTTGATTATATCCTCGACACAAAATTATTTAAGGCGTATTTGTACGTTTTATTTATGTACCTAATTATTAAACTGAGAATATTCTCGATACCGAAATTAGTTTTGAACATAAATATTTAAATGTTTAACCTAAAAGCAAGGAATCTTTATTGTACAATTTGGTCACACTTCACACTTAAGTGATTTTACATCGCGTGTCACAAACTAATTAAACGTTCACCAAGCACTTCAATTTTGGGTTGTAGGACAATTAGAAGTTACAAATGGAATTGTTGAGGAATTCAACACGCGCACTTAGCATACTAAAAAGTTTATTTGTAAATCTATTTTTAAAATTTTATCCAGCATTTTGAATTTGGCAAAATGAGAATTGTAAACAAAAATTCAGCCTCGGATAAATAAATGGGGGTCATCGTCCTGACATACAACTGAAATCAGTTCAAGATATACTTATATTAAACATTACATATCAATTAAAGGACAGCCTTGATCCAGTTTGCAAAATTGTCGATGCTTCTTATTTAATGGAATTCGTTTTCATCACAGAAATTTGAACGAATTAATTTCGAATTTAATACTTTATTTTGATCTGATGTAATTTTCTATTGTGAAACGTAAGCATACGTGGAAGCCTAATTTTTTTCCAATAAGATTTGAAAATGGTGTCGAAGCCAGGTGCGTTTTACCGGAGGTGAAAATTATTTTTTGGGGGTCTACGTAAAGTAATAGAATTTTATGATGTTGCAATGAAAATAAATTTAATATTTTCTAAAGTTTTGTTGTGGCGAGTTTGATATTTTAAACCGAGAGAAATCCCCAATCGCTAAGGCACATGTCTCCCTTGGTGCCCCTTCTACCTTCTACATCCAACAATGCGTGGAAATTCTTAGTTTGTTTCTTCATAGAACTAAAGTAAACTACGATATCCGCAAGAACAAGACTAACGTGACAACAAGGTTTAATTATTCTGGCTTCTGAAATACGTTATGGGACCACTTCGATATTATCGATGTTGCCAGTAAGTATTATGGTTCAATCGTAAATTGGTAAATAGCTTATAGTGAAAACAAGGCGGCGGCAATGGCGAAGGCGGCGGTAACGGTGAAAGCGGCGGCAACCGCGAAGGCAGCGGCAGCGCTGCAGGCGACGATGGGGGACGGTTTCGAGAACCACCACTTTGACTTGGCGAAAAGTTTGCTGAAGGTGGCGAGATGTGGATCAGGTGACGTGGGTGATGGTGTGGCTTCAGCAGTGAAAGGCGTCGTTAGCGGTGGCTAGGAACAGGCAGCATCCGACGACGTAGGCGGCGGCGAGCGGTCTAGCGAAGTTTTGAGGTGGCTGGAAACGAGCAGCGTCTGGGGACGTAGACGGCATCCTGATCAAGATACCGGGACGTTGATGAAGAGGTGGATTTATAGCCCGAAAATCCTAATATGCTCTCCCATTGGCTGGCGAGTGGTGGTAGAAATGGTCAAACCTGACAAAATCCCTGTTTTCATTTTTCGGAAATAATTGTCCCCAAATGTAATTGCGGATGTGGCTAATGGTTATGATCGTCTTGCCGGCCAAAAATGGACCATGGTGGTTTTTCCCAGAAGCTCTTCAATTAGCATACAGGGTGACTTGAAATTAATGAAATGAAATGTATTTGAATATAGGCAAATGAGGTTAAACTGTTCTAGTTTTCCCTGAAAAATCGGCTGGATAAGTTTGACGGGCACTCTGTACGATTATTTGTCATGTTTTCATTTTGAAGCTATTTTGTTTTACCACAAAAATGATAATGAACCTTTTTCCAATTCCTACACATAAAGTGGCATTTTAATGTGTCAAATCTAGTTATTAAAGCAACATTTTAACGTGAATAGTGGATAAAGTGTTGCTATAAA
Organism: Melanotus villosus; assembly: GCA_963082815.1. Classification (NCBI taxonomy): domain Eukaryota; kingdom Metazoa; phylum Arthropoda; class Insecta; order Coleoptera; family Elateridae; genus Melanotus; species Melanotus villosus. Next base: position 8,811,546 of record OY720423.1, on the reverse strand, counting down.
CATTTTATTCACTCTTTCCATGACGACACTGTTGCTATAAACATTTTATTCACCCATTCCTTGACAACCTGAATAAACTACTTGTTTTAGAATAAAAATCATGGTGCCTTTAAATTTAGGTTGCTAGGCATTGTTTAAAAACTAGTGTAATATTAATATTTATGTAAATAAACAATAAATTGATAATTAACTGTTTTTGAGAAACTTTAATGTAGGAATTGGAAAAAATATTGTATGCTACACTTGAATAAAGACGTTTTATCTACGAAAGGAACAGTTTAGCTCACGAGGCGCAGCCGAGTGAGCTAATTTCCTAATTTCCTAATTTCTCTTTATTCACTTGTACCATAAATACCTATCTATTTATGTTTGCTTTTTTCAATTATTAATTTAGATTATAAGCTGCCATTTATTTTTTTATTATTAAATTTGTTGAAAAAAAACCTCATACTTGTAAACATAAAACTAATGAACTCCACAGTATGTTTATCTATTGTTAAACGTATTTTTTTTTCTTGGGCTTATAATGAACAGCAATAAATATCCGATTATTCATATTAGAGAGATAAGAATCGTATTAAGTGTAATAAATTACAGACGCGTCTGGGTTGCATTTAATTAATTCATTACTACGTCAATTCATTCAAGTGTTCTATCCGACACAACAAAAGATCGCTTAATGCGTGGACGGTTTTCCGTAGTTTTATTATTGAAACTGGTTTAAATAATCCCTGTTATTAAGTTTACTTTACTGTCTATATTTGGTATAACTAAAAGTATGTTTACATTAAGTCTGGTTTTATGAATTTAGCAGGTTTAATATAGAGCAGGTTCATAAAAAAATAGCAAAAATTCGTAGTAGGCAGTAAATTTTATAACTAAGTTTTTTGGATTTAACTTAAATTGTATGGTTTGTGAATATTCATGGAAAGAACGGGCAGTACTTAAAAAAAAAAATTGTCAATAAGTTACGTTTAAGGGTGTTTGTGGGGACATTGTTCTTGTTCACTGCACCGTTCGGAGATACGTAGGAGAATTTAAAGCAGGCAGAGAGTACCTACCAAACAGCGTTGCTTGAAAACATTGACATAGTTCATGATTTAATAACAGATGAAAGGCTGACTATTGTAGAATTGATTGAAGGTACAGGCTTCTCTCACGGAAGTACTAAGCGAATTTTAAAAATTACAAGTGAAGACAATGTTGGTGGCTTTTTTTGACTTTAGGGGAATCATTCACAAAGAATTCGTCCCTAAAGGACATTTCCCCTCTTCCCAGGCATCCCATCCACCCCTGCGTTCAACTATCAAAAATCCACGTGTTTAAAAGATGCTGAAATAATATATTTGTATAAATTTGGGGCCTCTAAAAATCGGGGGCCCTATGCGCGCCCCTGGTGCGCATATGCGTAAATGCCTCGCTGAAGATAGCCGAAGGGGAGGATTCAAAAAAGTTACAAAAAGTTTCAGAAGTTTAAGGGCACGTTCTGTTTGTAGAATTTGTGTAGACTGGATTTAGAAAATTTGAAAAAATATGATGACTCTCATCTTTTTCCTAGGTACTTTCTTGGTTTTCCTTTTATATAATCAACAGAAAATAATGAGACTTGAGTTAACTCGAAATTCCTATTTTGGCAAGAACAGATTTGAATCAAGTATTTTAAGACGTTTTCTTTAAAATTATCAGACTGAAATCTTGAGAATATGTTCTTCACATAATCAATCATAAGTTTAATTCATATTTAATGGAATAACTGATTAAGGTTTTTCATCAACGTTAGATATTAAATTAATAATCTTTATAGCAATTTTCAAAAACTTTTTTAGTTTCGGCGTTCGTTGCAAAAAGGAATTTAGCTTTCTTAAGTAAATTATAGGTTTTATTATTTCAAAGAAAAACTCTTTTATCAAAAGCTTTTCTGATTTCCAAACGTTTTCCATAAAGAAATCTAGTTTTATATTGGGAACATTGCCTAATCTCAATCTATTTTCTAAAAAAAACTTATTTTATTTGAAAAAGTTTTTTCAAAATTCAGATGAAAATTATATTTCGTTTAACAACTTTTCCAATTTTAATTTAGTGCTATTTAAAAACCAAAGGAAAAGAACTAAACGAATTTTCACAAAATACGAACTTCTCAATGAGAATTTTTCCAATTGAATTTACAGATATGGCAAGAAAACTTCCCAAATAAAAATTTACCAAATTGCACTTGTGAGTTTGATAGAAGGCAAAGATCAAATTGTCTAAAAATAATTTTTCATCAAACTTCTCCCTCAGTATTTCAAATTCAAACTGTCGCCAAGAATTAATGTTTCCAAGTTATAATCATCTCGGGTGGTCTTTAAAGTACAAGAGAACAACCAGAGGCGCCAATAAAACCGAATTTGAGACGTGATAAAATCAATTCGAAAAGCACTTCTGGCTATTTAATTTCAGATATATTTTGATGGAATAAACAACACCTCCACAAAACTTTGGTTTTATGTGCAAAAGTTTTGCCCGATAACAGAGAGGAATCAAGGTCGATTTTAACAACCACTTGTAGATTAGATATTTTCGATTGCGTATTTAATCATTTTTTTAACATCGAGTTTTATGGCAACGAACAAGGAGCTTCTATTAAAATGCACCGTGTGAGCTTGAAAAACAACAATTGATTTTTGATTTTAAGTTGATTTGGTTTTTGGCTTATATCCCGTTGCCAACAAACTAAGCATTTGATTTTATAGATAAAAATAATTTATCCACGATCTGTCAATTATTCATGTGTTTGGTCAGACATAATGCTATCCATTATACACTGAAATCATTATGCACGGCGTCATGGTAACATCATTGTCTACGGTGTATAATGAAGGAAATAGGTTATGTTTCTAATCCTAATTGACAGATTATTGACAAGTCGTGGATAAATTTTAATTAAAAATTCGTCGTATTTGTGTTTGTGGATAAAGTATAGTATACGACTCGCTATAATGGCTACTATTACCTCGGATAATTGCAAACCTCGTTCGCAAACTCGCCTCTGTTGCAAACATTAACCTCGGTAATAATAGCATACATTATAGCGTCGTGTATAATATACTATTATAGGAAATATATTATAAAAACTTGTTCTGTGAACTCATACAGAAATCAAGTATCAAGATTTTATACTCAGTATTATCGACAGAGCTGCCTAGTTAGAGATTATAGAAAATTAAAATATATTTTTTTAAGTTTACGCCCTCCAGGAATGTTCACCTTTTAACAGGTATAGGTATCGGCACTTACACTCCGTGTGGGAGTATGGTCGGCAACATGCAGGGCTAAGGCCTCTTAAGTCGCTTTCTATACCCGGTGGGTGATGTGGTAAGCACCAAACCTTCGACAACCGCCTACTTTCCCTACTCCATCACTGTGTTTCGGTTCGCAACTAATTCCAGTGACTGCCTAGGCCAGTGGCCGAGCGTCCGATTCGGGTTTGACCCTGAGAGCGTCCGTGCTGTAGTCGAATGCCTTAACTACTCGGTCACTCTCGCCACCTTCTTCTTATTCTTCTTAGTGCTATATCCTTTTCAGGATGTTGAAGTGGGGGGTTGGGGGATCAAAGCTACATTTTTAAACGACTTGGCGCCGAGAACTTTGTTATATCCCCCTTATAACTACTAGGCAAATGTGTTCTCTGCAATGCTTTCCCGTTGCCTTTTGCAGAGTTTGTAATCATGCATTAAGTGTATAGTGTATGTGTCTTGTTACTATCTGAAGTCGATATCTCCCCAGACAGAATCGTTAATTGTAACTAAACGATTAAATGGCTTCACTCGCACAGTGGGGAATTCTTTATAAAAATCTTTACCACTGCGTGAAATTCGAACCCAAGACCCCTAGCTAGAAGCTCAGCGCTCTTACTACTGTGGCACCTTCTAACTGGAGTTTATTTCAATTTTAGTGTTTCTACTTTGGGAAGCATATGTAGAATAATTAATGGCCACTTGAAAAGCAACTAAAATACAAATATCCACCCATAAAATGTTATTTCGATTAATGTAATGTAAACTATGCAGATCTTCTAATACAGAGGCTCGTCCCATTGTGAACTTTTGTGGGGTACACAATATATACAACTAGACAACTACTATTAAAGATAACCATAATGACTGAGCAACTATCTAACTTAATCAAAGTACTTGGTAGCTTATCGTACGTCCAAAAATTTTTTATACGTCTCGCACAATAAAGAATTTTTTTGCAAACAAGACGACGACACCAGTTTACCTGTTGTTGTTTTCCAAATCGTTACTTGTTATTTGTTGTGTTGCTTAAAAAAATAATTCCCATTTTGTTTATCTGCTCTGCTTCAGTTAGTATTTTTTTTCTTAAAGTCACATGCATCTGTTGTAATTACAAAAAGGCGAGTCACTGAGTTTAATAAAACCTTGCAATTAGAAAAAAATAATTCCAACAATGTGCCTATTTGTAGAAGATAAAACAGCAGATTATAATTTTTTTTATTGTTTAATGCAGTTTAAGTGTGAACTATTGTTTCGTGTTATTGCTTCATGCGTTGTGCGCTGAAAACGTTGCAAATGAAAAGCCCATTAAGTGTTGTTTATTTATTGGCTCGTGTGTGGTTTTAAGTATCCCACGAAAAAACAATGCTAGACAGCTAGCTATATTTAACACGAAAAGCTAAATTGTCAAGAACTTTTTAAGAACTTGGGAAGAATATTTTGCATTAATTCTTTTCCTAAGATTATCGACATTTTTGGTTGCTGTTAACTACATTTGAAAGCTTAAATGTCGAAGTAATAACTAAGTTTGAAAATAATAAAATTCTAAATTACAACTAAAGTTATTTGAATGAGGTACACCTTTTCTAATCAAACAATTAAAATTAGCTTGGCATAGATTCCATTAAAACTACATAGTTACATAAAACAAATACAGAAGTAAGCAGGCATTTTTACAGAAGGAGAAAAACAACGATAAATTTTATCTTTTAATGCAGCTCATTGCAAAATAAATTGTACTTCCTGTTATTGTAAGAATGGTGTTTTATAGGTTTAAAAACAAATAGGTAGAAAAAATTGTCGATTTCCATGTTTAAGGTTTCGACGTTTTCACCACAATAATACTTTTGGATTTATTTTAATCAATTATGATAATCCTGGATATAGAAAAATACTATAATTCGGTAAAATACATTAAAGGTCGATATTTCAGCAAGTTTAAGCTAAAGTTTAGTTTAAGTAGGTTTAAATTGGGATTTAAGCCAAGCCTTGCTACTTTAAGCCTTAGTTTAAGCTGCTTTAAAATAAGCTTTATGTTAGCAATCCATAAAAGTACGGTCTTAAATGAAGGGGGAAACTCGCCAAGGACACGATCTAGCTTACATTTTATTTGGGTCGCCGTTTTTCCTTTCAGAAAGTAAAATTTCATCACGGCACGAATCTCCTTTCTGTCCATCATTTTGAAAATGCTTGAATGAGTGACCAAATTATAACCTCTCAAGACACTGAGCTGAAACTCGGCAAGGGTTCGTTTTAAGGATCAAACTTATCGGCCGTGCATAGATTTTGATCTTGGTGCTGCCATTTCTTCTTTACACTCTGCACTAAAACACCGACTTTAAAAGTATTTCCCAAAGGAGCGAATGCTTACAAAGTTATTCTCAAAAATATATTTGGATTTGACAAAAGTCGTGTATGTAAATACATCGTAGGGAAAATCTTAATCTATATAATTATACTATAGTTATTTTCGTATCAAGTGTCGAAAGTAGCAAATATCAAGCGAGTGTTTATAAATAGATATACGAGTGCGGAGCGTAGCGGAGCACGAGTAGAAATATTTATAAACACGAGCGGAGATATTTGCCTTTCGAACGAGTTACGAACACTATTTTTCCCACGACCAAAAATGTACATGTCAAAAAGTAACACTGACAGTTCAGGTAAAACGACCGTCATTTTTTGTTTTGAAGCGGCCGCAGCTTCCTATTATTGCGCAAACTGTGCGATATATCCCTATACGTGTTCATATCGCACGGGTTGTTCATTTGTTTTGCGAAAGTCAATCGCACGGGTGATATTGTCAACTTTCGCGCCTAGTTTGTTGTGCGTTAGGAGCGACTTTCTTATATGGTCGTGGGAAAAGGTATTATGGTGCACAACTACAAGGGCAACGGAAATACGTCACACACACCATATTGAAACACCAACCGGCACGAATTTTTATTGGTAGACTAACTGTTTGTTTACGTTTTTATCTTTGACAGTTGACGTATTTAATATTCTCAGCCAATGAGCTTCTAAAATCCGCCATATTGATACACCATCTAAATTGCATACTGTTGGTGTTATGCTACTTCCTGTCTTTTTTTATTCGTAGGTTATTTCACAGAAAAATCTGACGACAAAACGCATACAAAAACATTTCCTGATTATTCCGGAAATTATAGTTAGAGTTGGTATTTAATGTGGCTTAAGTATGGTATACAGAATCAAGGTTAATTAGGAAATTAAGGTTACGTTGGTTACTAGCAAGGATTAATAATTGCAGAATAGAAAAACACAGGTTGTCACTACTAATTATTTAGTTTTTTTAGCTCATCGGCCTCTTTACGTGTTGTAGTTACAGGAAAAGTTTAATAATTTTACAGAAAACCCACCTAATATATCTAAGGAAAACTTTCCACAATTTTAGACAAACAATTAACATACAAAGAAGCGTTCATTCAAATATAATATTAAGCATAACTGCATTTCCTTGTGATTTAATTCCAAGCAAGCAAAATTGGAGCAAATTTGAAGGCGAAAATACAATTAATTAAGTTGGTTGTTGAAACCCCAATTAACATTTATTTAAGTAAAAAACAAATGGCTGGCATGCATATAACTTTTATATTATAACTAGGAAGCAGCAACGATTTCCTAGGGAATTTCCTGTATATCAATTTCTTTCAAGTGTAATGTGCAACTCCATGAGAATAAGTTAGCGAACATAATCGTTTATTTGTATAAAGCAAGTTTAATTTATTTTGTATTATTTTTAGCCTGTGTTTTACAGTAACTTAACTGTTTTTAATTAAAGTAAGATTCCCAATTATTTGTAATTAAATAAGGAAATTTTAAGCCCAATACTTAAGGGGAGGCCAATAAATAAATACTTAAACATTCAGTTTTTATGTATTTTGTTAAACAATAGCTGTAAATCCAGTAAATAATTACCTGTCGGTTAAAGTAATTGATAAGGTGCTTCTTTCAGTTGCTGATATGATTTATTTGACAAAGAGAATTCGCCAATCATTGTAAGTTGCGTTGTTCTAAGTTGTAACGATTAATTGTTGGTAATAAAATGAGCCAGTCATGACTGGCATTTTCGTAAACGAGACAACTACAAATTAAAATGCTTGTAATATATTCATTAGTGCTGATTGTAAGCCGTTTAGGTACTTCTTTGGGTGTATATTATTGAAGCTAAAATTGCATTATATAATTAAATTGATCTAAAAACGGTTTTAAAGATCAATTTTTTTTGCCAAATGATGGAAATTATTTAAAAATCTATAGCCGATTCGCTCAGAAAAAACTAGATTTTGTCAGTGAAAATTGTTTCCAGGCCTCAGAAGTTAATGGCATTAGTAGAGTCAACAATATCGGAAAATACCTAAAATTCAAGTAATTGTAAGTGGAGTTAACCTTTTGTTTACAATCAAGCTTTTCGAAAACGAATGTGCTATAAGAACTGGAAAAAGCGATGAGAGAAAATTGTCTCATTTTGCAGGTGTTAACCCTTAGGCAGTGATATTTTGAATTAGATTTCTAGCAATGTTTTTTTTAACAAAAAAAGGTGATGAACACAAAAATGTATTATTCTAAGCTAAAATACTATTTGTATCTTTTTATATAAACGTACAGAACTTATTCATTAATTCAGCTGTTTAACTTAGACAGATTTGTTTATTATTTTCTTGCAAAGCTGTTTATAAGATTATTCTCACTTCATATGTTTTTTACTTAAAGATATTTTGATACATGTGGACCATGCGTAGGTGAAATGTCAGTCGTTTATTTTGTTTCGACTAAAATCGAGTCACTTTCACTGTTAAATTCTGATGTTAAATTTATTACGTACGCCGGATGCAATTTCTTTTTGTTGTTTTACTGAATATGCTGTTCAAATTTAGAGCACACTTTCATTACATGTTTGTCAGCCGAGATTTTAAATCGTAGGTTAAAGCGATTCAAAAAATAAAAATCGGACCCCAAGCATGATATTTAAGCCTTCATTTCTGAATTTTATATAAAGACACACAAATAAATCGAAGGAGTTTATCCATGTCACCTTTTCGTGGTTGAATTTATAAAAGCAACATCCACTGACGTATTCTCGAATAAACAAACGTATTTAATCCCAATTTTGCTTCATTAAATGAACTCATGTTTAGGGAACGATTTACTAACCACAAAACAATAATAACTCGGGGATATTTACTTCAAATAATATTAACCTTTAAAAAATTTTGTAGATTAAAGGTCGTTTAAATTTGTTTTGAATCTGTTGAGAGGTAAACGACAGTTTTTATTTTATGTTTTAAGACACAAAGATAAAATCTTTGCTTTAAATTTCCTGGTTAATTTTATTAGCGGAGTGAACGGTCGGTTTACTTAAATTAAGTATCTGTAAATTAACTTTGTAAATTAAAATGCAGGTATTTTAGAAATTGGGCCACGGAGTGCAGTCTATAAAATTTTTTTATTATTTTGAAAATATCTTCTTTTTTATGTAAAATGTGACAAAAAACGTTAATGTGGGTTTCGTACATAATTTAAAGATTATGATTGTACTGATTTACGTTCAATGTGCTTTAATCTTACAAACGAAACTGCGAATATTTTATAATTAGGATTACATTATAGAAAGGAAAGAAATTAAAATGCAATACAGAAGAAAGCATTAACAATAAAATTTAGAGCTTAAAAACAATTAGTAAATATGGAAATTGTAGAAATTCGCAGATAAAAGTACGCGAAAGCTCTGAAAGAGACACAAAAACAAACCATAATAGATAGAGAATGGGAAAACATAAAAGAGATTATACAAGAAGTAAAGAATGTACTAGGAATAAAATAAACACAGACAAGGAAATACTGCAAGTAAGGAATAAATGGATAGCCACAGGAAGCGAACACAATACGAATATATAGAATCCAAAGAGAAAAAGAAAAGTGCAGAGAAATGCTCTAAAAGAAAAAAGCCTCAATGGATTGATGAAGTTATGATAAATATGGAAGCCAATAGTAAAGACAATAGAACGCTCTTCGAATACATAAAAAACCAAGACAAAATAGATTTCAGCAAAAACAAACAACGAAGAATGGGACACATACTTCACAAGACTGTACCAAGAGAAAAGTAATAACACAAAAACTATAGAAGAATTAACCGATAACAGAGACAGTCAAGAAGGAAAAAGCAGCAGGACCAGACGAGATTAATAACGAACTTTTCATGCGGTGAAGAATTATGGAGAAGATTACGTATAGGTATAACCTAATAGCAAACATTTGGGGAAAAAATTATACCGAAAGAATTAGACTAATTAATAATAATAAGAATGTTATGTAACAATTACAGAGGAGTCTATGTCTATAAGATGCAACAATCATCATGGAAAGACTAGTAGGTAGGAGAACACCAGCAAGGTTTGAGGGCAGGAAGGTCCACGATTGATGCGATTAACAGACGACCTAAACTATTGAAAAATGCTACGAGTATGACATGAAACTCCACATCCTGTTCATTGACTTTAAATAAGCATTCGATGGTAACTATGTATATCCAGGCAAATACGAATTGAAGAAATGAAGAACATAGAAATCCCAGCAAAACTAATTAGGCTTACAAAAATTACCATGAAAAATTCAAGAGCTAATATAATAACAAAGGAGGGACAAAGAGGAGAAATAAAAATAAAGAAGGAGTAAGGAAAGGTGACGCTTTATCCACAGTATTATTCAACATTGCGTTGCTAAGCCCTCAAGGCGATGGGAATCAAGGGGACCATCGCACACAGTCTGACCCAGCTTGTAGCATACGCAGATGACTTAGCTCTAATAGGAAGAAAGAGAAGAAGTATGAAGGAGGCACTTAAGAATCTGGCAAGAGGGGCAATAAAGAGGCTTAGAAATAAACCAAGCAAAAACAAAATCATGATAATTTCAAGAAGGAGATCAACCAACCAAGATGTAATCAAAATAGAATATCTCTTTCAAAAGGTACAGAATTTCAATTGTCTAGGACACAAAAATAAAACGAAAGAGAAGTAGATATCAACAAGCGTATTCAGGCGGGCAACAGGGTTTAATTGATTTTTAGTAGGACTTTTTGGGGTTTTGTGCCAATCATTCTTCACTTCGACTTTAGTCTTTGTTACGCCCTGATCCAATCAAAGGAAATCTGTGTCCTCAACGAGTTGCTCGTACGCGGGAGCTACTCCACTTGGCGTTCCTTTTGCAGTACAGTGCTGGATAGCCAAAGATTATGTGTAAGGTTGTGTCTTCCTCTTCCTGACATAATCTATGGAGTGTGTCTCCTCGGTATATTCCTATTCTTTTGTAAGTGTTTTCTCATATGGCAGTGTCCTGTGACAAGTCCTACCAGCCGCCTAACCTGAGTTCTTACGTCAGATGTCAGTCTGCGTGAAGGCTTACCAACTATTTCCTTCGCCAGTTCCTGCCCCTGTGTTGCAACTCTGCGAGAAATATGTTATTTAACGATCTATTTTTCTATCGCTGTTCGGATGTTTTTTGGGTATGCCGAATACAAGTTCTGGGCCGATAAACGTGGTGATTGCGCCAGTTCTTGTGAGGAGGTATGCTGCTTCGTTTCCCTCTATTCCTGTGTGCCCTGGAACCCATATGGGTGTCCTTCTTAGCTAAGAGGGTCAGGTGATTCAGGCAGACTATCTCTTGGTGTGGTTGCTTGAGTCCAGCCATTGCGATCACATCTCACAGTGAATGTTTTTTCAAAAGAATATTCTGGATAAGTATAATCAGTGTCCATTCTTAAGATGGGATCTCCTGCAACTGCTTGCTGTATTCGTCTGTGTCCACATCGTTCTTCGTTAGTGTTCCAGCTCCAAGTTTCAGGCTTCTACCCACAGATATCTCAGGGGAGATAGTCCCAGAAGGGCTTCCATAGATGCACAAGCAGGTTAGTCTCTGTATTCTGGACAGTTTTGTGATGGCTGTTTTTTGTTATACCGCTGATCATCAGACTAGGGCGCCATAGGCTACCATGGATCTGATTTTTCCGAAGCATGGTACCATTGGACCAGCTTTGGTTTCAGTCCCCGGGTTACTGGGTATACCAAAAGCTCTTACGAGACAGAAGCATCAGCAAGAAGACCAAATTAAAAATATATAGAGCTATCATTAGGCCGACTACAATATACGCTGCCGAAACAATGTGCCTTACAATGAAGAACTAGGAAACACTGCGAATCTTCGAAAGGAAAATAGTAAGCAGAATCCTAAGACCAGAAAAAGTAGGAGAAGAATGCAGACGTCTAATGAGTCACAAAATCAGATAAGCTTCAGAAGGCGAAGACGTAGTAAAAGTTATAAAGGCGCAAAGATTGCGATGATTTGGGCATGTATAAAGAACAGAGCCAAACTCCATAATAAGGTAAGTAACTGAGTGGAAGCCGGGAACAAACAGACAGAGGGAAGACCCAATTTAAGGTGGATAGATCAAATACACGGGGACATGCACAAATTAAACATCAACTGGAGACAAGTAATAGGAACTGATAGAAAATAACACATGCCAAAAAGCACACCAATATATTATAAGGAGGAAACGGGACAAAAAGACTACGCGGAGCGATTCCCAGCCAAAAAATAATCAGAAGAGGTCTGGGTAAAGAGCGGTTATCATCCTCTACAGAGTCTACAGGATGATTAAGCCTATATATATTTTTTTGTGAGAAAAAAAAAGATAAATTTAAGTAACCATACTCTTTCTTTCTTTCTTTCTTTCTTTCTCTTTTTACCCTCTTATACCTTTACAGTGTCGAGGGGGCCGGACACACCGAACCGCACGAAATTGTCTATTTATTAAATAAAATAAATGGACACCAAAGAATTAGAAAGGAAAAGAATAAAGCATAATGTAGAAGCAAAGGATGGTCAACAGACAAACTTAATCAAATAGATTACGCCTTTGTATTTGACAATGTTCGAAATATCAAATTTCTTACTATGAATATAAGTATCAGGGTGCTAATTTTTCAGTATCTTTCAGTATCTGCAGTCCGTAGCAAATTTGCTTAATCATTTATGGGTAATCTTAAAGATAAAAATGTCTGCAATAAAATTAATCTGTCAATAAAAATCTCATCTAACTAATTTCTAAGTTATCTGTCGCACATTTTCGACCTTGACATACATTTCTCAAGGTTTTAATAAATCTATAGACATTTTTGAGAATTTCTGCTTACAAACTAACAACATATTGTAAATTATTGCAAAGAAAATTTATACTCGCATCAGATTTAAGTCACTATTTTCGTGTTGTGATGTAGGTAGCATTTGTGTATTTTAAAGCCAAGAAGTTAAAAAGGATTGATTAAAACAGATAATTAAAAAGAAAAGACAACGAAAAATGATAAATTGCTGTACTGAACCGAAGAAAGGGGTACGTGCAAGAAGACAAAGTAATAAAATCGAGGTTAAAGTAAAACAAAGGCTGGAAAAACACAGAAAACTTGAAATGGAATGTAAAAGAATACAAAGCTACGAACAGGAAAACGAAAAACAAACCGCAAATATTAAACATAAAAATTAACTAAACGCTTAAAAGAGGAAAAGCAAGAGGATTTGCCTATTCATTTTTTATAATTAAATTTTATTCTAATACATAACAATTTTATTAAAAAGCCAGATAATTTTGTTTTGCGTAAAACAGGAAAGTTTGTAGGAATTGTATTTAATTACAGGCAGTACCTACAAATTAATGAAAAAACAGATTTCAAGTGCAAAGGAGTAAAGGAAAATTTTGAACCTTATTAAGTGCTCAAAATACAGAATTGATATCAAAACCTTTAAAGGTAACCTTAATGATAAAACAGTCTGGTATTAAACAATCTGCAAATAAATATTACAATGAAATAGTTTAATTATCGCAAATTTTTAACCTACAAATGTTTTTATCGTGCGGAATTATCAGGTTTGCTTGTATAAAACTTTGCTTAGGTTTTACATTGTAAAGTAAATAATTAAAAAGTAACCTAAACCTAGGTTACAAATTCAGTTAAATTTAATAACTGTTTTGGGAATTAATAATATAATAATTAGTCAAAAACATTAAAGAAAAGTGAAAAATCCTAAATTAACTAGCGTAAAAGCGAAGGCCAGTGGTTCAAATCCCAGCGTGGAGGATATTTTTCTATACATAAAAATTCCATAATTTGTTAATATATATAAGTACACTATATCAGATGCTTAATTCGCGTATCAGAATTTCAGAATTTTCCAAATTTAGTGTTTTTGCTATCTACGTACGTCTGATGAGCACAAACACCCCCGAAACCATGGTCGTATGCTATTGCCTGATAGTTCTCGTTAGATTATTGTAATTTTCAGTGTAATTTGTGGCGATTGTTTTAACGGTTTTAGTGAGACACCGTCAACTTTCAATGCTCACTGATGATGAAACTCCACACAAAGCTTGCTTGGATTATTAGAAGTACAATTGTAAAGCAGTAGTTTTCATATTAGAATAGCTAATCTTTGAAATTTGGATTACAGATAAATTTTGGCATTTATAACCTAAGTTTAAGCAGCTGAATTCGTAAGATTCCTTTTGAAAACTTTCTTTTTTAACAAACGTTAAAAGTGTTAATTTAAGATTTAAGTCCGACCAGAACCAATATTGTTTGTTACTAAAAACAAGTGCTATTTATAAACAATCAGAATTTCTGGAATCTGCACAACCCATTCGTAGATTACTCTTTAAAGATATAACCTATTGTATGTTAATTTCAGAGACCAATTTTGGGATGACTAATTCGAATTTCAAGTGAATCAACTTGCTTATTGGTTCATATATTTTTTAGAGCTTGCTTTAACAATAGGCTTTGACGCAGTGTTATTGTGGCCACTAATGTAAATAAAAAAATAATTACATTTATTAAGTTGAAGCATCAGATTTTTTAGATAGCAACTTGATCACTGCTGGTATTAATAAGATCGTAGTAATAAAGTTATCTAAAGCACCACTCAGATATAAAGATAGAAGACTCTTAATATGTTGTTGATGGGCTTTTAAAAAATAACAGTTCTCATATCAATATTTTTAGGCGTAGTTAGATGATTTCAAAGTATGAGAAAATCAGAATTTCTTGGGGAAACAATTTCGAATTCATATATTATAAAGAAAGGGGTTTTACCATAATGGCTGCACCAAGCAGCAGTCTTTTATTTTAAATTATATTCAGAACACTGCTTATTCCTTTGTTTAATTAATTAATTAATTGATTAATTTATTCGAATGTAATCGTTAGAAGTAGGCGCTTAATTCAGGTGTTTTTTTGTTGAAATCAATCTCCATTGAATTTTTATAAAACAAATTTACAAGCTTTGAATAATCCTGGAAGTCACAAAAACGTATTAAAAAGTTCGACTGATAATTTGGCGAAGAGAACATGCAACGCAGCTATAGTTGCCGAAATACGTATTCGTTATTTGAATAATTTACTGGGGGTTTCATGATTATTGAGCTTTTCGTTACATTTTAAGTTTACTCACAGAAATATCTGTTTCTTTCTGACCAACACACATAAAAACTACAAAAAAATAAAAATTGTATTTACCTTCGTTTTCCTCATTCATCTCGGCTTCCTTTTCGTTTCCCATTGTGAATCACTGCTTTAAAAAAATTGACTACGTTTGAATTACACGAAGTCTAACATCGGACTGTTTTAAAATTGCTTGTCCTATCTACAATCAAGGAAAAAACGCCTTCATGAAACAATACATCAAAGTAGCAGATAAAAAATATCTCTGGATATCAAACTATTTAATTTGTTATAATTTTGCAACAATCTTTTATATTATCTTAACAGTAGGTAATCGATTAAAGTCATTGTTAGTAGCTTAATCAGTTTTTCTTAGTACTTTCTGATAAATCGGTGTAATATGTATTATTAAAATTAAATCAAGTTATGTCAAGCAAACAATTCTGAAATTATAGAAACTTAAGCTTGATTTAATTAATAATACTCGTATTCACTCGGGGATATTGTTACATGTGTGAAAAAGCCTTTTATTTAGAAGGCTACTGAAACGACCATAGTTATTTAAACTGACAACTCAAGGTATTCGCTAAATATGAATTTTTATCTTTTTTAAACATTCAAACGATAATTTATTATTAAAACTATTACACTGAGTAGTAAATTCCGAAACAATGCTATTTCACCAAGTGAATTATTTTCCTTCCATTAAACACTTTGAAACGTTCAAGTAAACGATTTACTGAAGTAAACCTTCATATTCTTGTACTAAAACCACAGTTTAAAATTTTTACGAGTGTTTCTAATCAGTGTTTAAATATTTGTTAACTTTACTGTGTTATTTAATGAAATTTATTTTCTTTGATCTATTTTGTTAAATACTAGGTAACGACGCTGCACTTTTGAATACAATTGTTTTGATAAGGTTTCCATGCAACTTGACTTTTAAACGTTTAATGGCATTAAAAATTACGAAAGAGGAATTATTTTGTAATTATGGTTTTATATTTCATCAGTCGGTTTGTAAAGGTGTAATCAGTTTCTGAATTTGGTTATTTGCAAAATTCTTAAGGGAAATTATTGAATGATCTAAGGTGGAGTAGTTTGGTAGGTACCTTTCGATATTGGTGAGTAAATAAAGAATAAGGATTTTTTTTAATTCCCCCTTTATATTTACAATCTGTTCACTTGGACAATGAGTAATTGATTTGATAACATATAAAAACAATAATAACATGCAGGAGATACTTTCAGTGAAGGCTCTCCTTCAATATAAGGATTTTATGACAACATGGATTACTTAGTCTAAATTTATATTAATCTTAATTCAACTTCTCCATTAGGTCATTGGACTTGAATCATTTTAATAGTTTCACTTCACCAGTGTTTCCAAACAACATTGTAATTTACACCGAACCGCTTGATTTCTTCTTTAATCGAAGGAATTTGCAAGCCTTTTGCAATTATGGTGTTGAGAACATAGTAGGAGGCGTTAACTACTATTCTTAGTACTTTGTTTTGGAAGCGCTGTAGGATTTCGAGATTCGAGTTACTTGCTGTGCCCCACAGCTGAATCCTAGAATTCCATATGTGTTTAAGGGTTGTTTCCGTTTTGTAAAAATATGTTTTTCTCTAGATAAAACGTCTGTCTATATGTATTTCAAGATATTTTGTGCCATCTGCGTAGATCAGTTAGGTAAGTGCCTGCTAGCTAGCCGGCTGACACAGGTTCGATTCCAGCGGTGGCCATAGTATTATGGAGTCGATTAGGGTCGAACTCGTTAGTTAAGGCTTAGGTTTAAGGTGTATGAATGTGTTGTCGATGAAAGCTGGTTGAAGCATGATGCAAATCCATCATCTCCACTGCACACCAGCAAGCGTGAATGAGCCTCGACACTGCATTGCGATAGAGGATGATATGGATTATGTATGTATGCTTGATTTAGTTAGTTTTTAATTTAAAGTGAATGTTACATGTACTAATTTTAATTCATTGGCTTTGATTTTCCATTTGATTAGCCACATTTGTAGTATGTTTAGAGGTTCCTGAAGATATTGTGATGCAATTATTGGATTGTTATGTACTGTGAGTACTGGAGCATCTGCATATGTGGCAATTGTAGTGTTGTTGGTGGGTAGAAGGTCAGCCATGTACAGGAGATAGAGGATAGGTCCTAATACACTACCCTGTGGTACTCCAAACTTGATTGGTAGCAATTCTATATATTGATCCTGATATTCTACTAGAAAGTGTCTTCCCGTTAAATATGATTTAAGAACAATGGCGAAACAGTGCGGAAGATTTTCTTTAATTTTGTATTGAAGGCCTTAATGCCAGACTTCATCAAAATCCTGGCTGATATCCAGAAATGCTGTTGAACAATACATTTTTGCTTCGAAGGCGTTATTAATTATATTGACTATCCGGGGTACTTGCTCGATAGTGCCATGTTGGCTTCTAAAGCCGAACTGATGATCAGGAATAAGTTTGTTGCTATCTAGGATCCTCCTTAGTCGTTTCAGGAAGATTTTTCAAACACCTCCGAAAGAATTGGGAACAAGCTTATGGGGCAATAGTATGTCGTATAGGTTTTAATAGAATAACTTGTGCTACTTTCCACAGACTGGGAAATAGCCAAGTCTCAAAACTGCATTAAGGATCTGTTGTATGGCTATGTACCCTTCCTGTAACACTTTCCCATTGATCAAGTTAAACCCTGGAGCTGTCTTGGGGTTGATGTGCCGTAAGATTGTATTTTTAACTTCAACGAGAACACTTGGTATGGCGCATTAAGGAATTCCTGGATTTTCTGCTCGTGTTCTGGTGTATCTATATTATACTAGGGTTCAAGGACTTTTGTTAGATGGTTTGAAAACGTTACTACCTCTTCTTTATTGCTTCTAGCCCATTTATCATTCTGATTTTTTATTAATGGATAAGATGTTTGAGGCCTTTTCAATTTCTTAGTTGTCTTCCACAGTGAATACTCTGTAGCATCTGTGGCAGTTAAGTTGCTTAGGTATTCTTGAATATCTTGAATTCCTTTGCTACTTTGTTGAAGTTCATCTTATCGTTCTCACTTCTAGTGATCTGTCATATTTTGTCGTTTCCTTCTTTCTTTAATTATCTCCAAAAATTTACTGTTTTGGTTGTCCTGCTTTTTACTGCAATTGATGAGGTGTACATCTTATAATTATTACATATATAAAGCATCTGATACATTTTGGCGTTCATTCTAGTAATTTGGGCTTAGTATATCTATAGTTCTCTTTCTATTCGATTTGTTTCGTTTTCGGTTCTTCAACGCAATTCCGAGCATTCACCGTTCCATCGCTCTTTGGTATTTCCTCAATTTATCTATGTTCAGTTTAGTATATGTCCACGTCTATGCTCCATAGGTAAGAACCAGGATGATGCAGATAATGCAGATATTATAGACTCTTGTTCGTAGAATGGAAATGGGATCGACATAACAAAAGATATTAAGATGGAAGATTGAACAACGCAAAGCTGCCGCCCATATGACGGGAAAAGACGAAGAGGAAGACCGCAAATGAGACGGGCCAACCATCTCAAGGGGATGTTGGGCTGATGTGGCGTCGAGTGGCCCAGAATAAAGAAAGATGGCGACAACAGAGGAAGGCCTATATCCAAACCTTCATTACGGATAGATAATGGCTAGAAGAAAGAAGAAGAATACCTATAGTGTAACAGTATATTTCTGGGGGGTTTTAGAACATTTTTAAAAAAGAGAGGTCAAAACTGATTCTTGCACACATTCTTGGTCCCATAAAGCAATTTTTGTTGTTTTGAAATTACTTACATGAAACATATACAAAAATTATAAGATGAAAGGCTGCTGAAATTAATTAGGATTACTACTGAGCAAATCTCAATATCTTTGATAAATCTTATAAAAGGTTAACTGCTAACTATGCAACATTCAGCATGATAAATTGACGATTTCTGATCCTTTTATCATAGTAGAATCTTTTGGAGGGCTTCATCATCAGCTTTCAGTACTCTACTTTTCAACTGATTTAAGGTATAAGTGGGTGATGACTGGTGACTAATACTCGATTTAATATTGCTTCATACAAGGTGATTTAAAGCCTAAAATGTATGTGGCAGAATTAGCTATAATTTAGAGCTGTTGCAATTCATCCATATTTAATGTATGTACATATACATAGCGTGCAAGTATTACTGGAAATAATGTATATTACGTAACAGCCAGATAAAGTGATATAGAAACGAAGAAATTTCAGCACAAACCTTAGGCGTAGATATGGTGGTATACGGAATTGTAAGGTGTTGTGTTCGATTACGGCTAAGGTCAGGCGAGTATTTTAATACGAAAAAATTTTGAATCTTTGCACTTCTGCATTTGAACTTCAAATTAATCTTTCTTAGATATTTAACTTATCCTGAAATATCTTAACGTTGAAATATAATCTGTTAAACAGTTATAATATTGCTTTAAAACGTAAAAAAACTTTTGCTTTTTCATTTCCCAAAGAATAATTTTATTTGTTTGAAAGATATCTGTAACTTATCATAAATTAATGTAGTCAAGTAAAAACTTAAGATATCTTTTCCCACAAATTCAGATATAGAAAAATTTGCTGAAATACACCGCACGTATTTTGAAGGTTCATTGTAAGGTTTCTCCTCTCTCTTTCAGTGGCGGCTCGCCAGGTGAAGTAGGTGAAGAGCCTCTTCACCTAAAATTTGTGCATCCAAATTATTTTATATTCAAATTATTTTTTATTTTCGACACTTCAATATTGCGTATTGAGAGGATTTTTTTATTATAAATGCATATTATTTACCATAATATTCGTCACTGGCCACTAGCCTATTTTGTCCGTGTCTACACCGCATTCCAATGAAAAACGCGCCTGAAGCGAAGAGTTGGAATTGACTTGCTTTAACAACTCTGCTCGTTGCCATGGTAACGCATACCGGCGGGCCGCTCGTTGACACATCTTGAATCGCTAGAGTGAAGTATTTAGTTTTTTATCGGCGAATGATTCACTACATTCACAACGTTTCGCTTGTCGGGTGTTAGTTTATTTTATAATTCATTGTTGGATAAAAATGAATCGATACGTGAACCTTTTGTTTATATAAACCTCACGTCTGGGCAATAAAGAGAGAGACGCTAACCTACTTATTTTTATTTACTAGTATTATTAGTCAGTTCAATGCCAGATATAGTCTCGAAACATATGTGTCGTACCTACAAAGGACGTATTAAAATATCTGTGATTTTATTAAATATCTGAAGTTCCTAATTATCGAATAGTCGGTTATCACTGATTTCAAATAATTGAAACTCATGTCTTGTTTTGGTGTTTGTACTGTTTGTTGTTTATGTGTTTGTTTTGCAATAAGTGTGTGTTTTTAAACATGAAACAAAAGGCTTTAACAATTTTTGCAAAAAAGGACTTAAAGGGTAGTGGAACTTTTAGCAGCATTTTTATCAAGAAGTCCTATAGAAATTATATACCTAACTAAGGAATACAATATCTCACGATAGACTCTCATCTTTGGCGAATATTTCAATTCAAAAAGAACTCTTACTAGGGTTAATTAAAAACCAACCATTTTACGAAGATATTACCAACAAATTTGCTACCCTAAAAGACAGAAGGATTGACTTGGTGTAAAAAATTAGGTAAGTCCAAATAAAAAGTATTTTTTAATGAAATTTGATAGATAAAAGAGACGTACAGAAAAATAATATCAAATTTTATTGCACAAATATTTATACTAAAACATAGGTATATTACGAAAAACTAGACTAACTTATTATGTTTATTAAAAATTATTACTGTTTCTACTGTTCCTGAGATAATAATAATCTACTTTGGGAATGCTTAGCGGCGTCGAATAATATAAAGCTAGTCGTGTTAAATGGTTTTTATTTACAGAAAGAAAGTATTTACAATATACAAAATGAACCGTGGTCGAGTGTCGTTCGTGACCAACTAACTGTGAACTCCTTGGGTAACACCTCGCACACCGTTAGGGTTGTTCACCCTTAAGTCCCGTTAGACTTTGCTAAACCTAAAACCGTTAGGTCTTCGGCGGCGCCCCAATGTCGGCTGCCGCTACATCACCCCCTTGCCAGTAATTAAGGCTGGTTATGCCTGCAGTCGTTCAGGAAAACGGACTTGCCGACCACTTCGTGTTATCGTTGGAGTGGGTTGTTTTGTTTGGTTAGCCGGGGGCGAATTTTGTTTCTTCACAGCTGCAGGTGATGCCTCGGGTTGTTCTTCAGCTGTGACGAACGCGGGCTTCAACCTGTTAATTGTGACGGTTTGATCCTTGCCTCGCACGTTTACGACAAAGGTTCGTTCAGCCCGTGATACCACTGGAAAGGGGCCGTCGTACGGGGGTTGAAGAGGTCGTCGAACTGCGTCGTGGCGTATGAATACGGTTTTGCAAGTGGCCAATTCTTGTGAGACAAAAGTTGATTTGACGCCATGTCGACTGGCTGGTATTGGCCGTAACTTGCGCATTTTTTCTTTCAGAGTGGCAACGAAGTCTGATGTTTCGGGTTCTGAAACAGAAGATTGATTAAAAAATTCACCCGGGAGGCGAATGCCGCTCCCGTAGGTTAGTTCTACGGACGATGCTCCTAGGTCTTCTTTCCAGGAAGTGCGAATACCTAGCAGCACTGTTGGAAGGACTTGCACCCAGTTTTCATTTTGATGGCATTTTATAGCTCCTTTTAGCTGCCGATGAAAACGCTCTACCATTCCGTTGGCTGCGGGGTGGTAAGCAGTTGTCCTCAAATGATGTGTCCCTGTTAGGTTCATCAGCTTTTTAAACAGGAATGATTCGAACTGGCGTCCCTGATCGGTCGTTATACGTTCTGGAACGCCGAATCGTGCAATCCAGCCACTATAAAGAGCATTGGCGACAGTTTCCGCTGTGATGTCTTCGATAGGGATGGCCTCGGGCCATCGCGTGAAACGGTCGACACAGGTTAGGCAGTATTTAAATCCGGCAGAGTACGGTAGCGGTCCCACGATATCGATATGAATGTGCTGGAATCGCTGCTCTGGTGCCTGAAAGTTACCTACGGGCGCTTGCGTATGTTTTGTAACTTTTGAACGTTGGCACGGGATGCAATTGCGCGTCCATTCCCTGCAGTCCTTGTTGATACCTGGCCACACGAAGCGTTGCGCAATTAACTTGGTCGTAGCTCTAATTCCAGGATGCGCTAAACCATGCAGTGAATTGAATACTTGCTTTCGGAATGCCGTCGTTACAAAAGGTCTTAATTTGTCTGTTGAAACATCACAAAATAGATTAACATTAGCTGTAGGGAGGTAGATTCGTTTAAGATTTAATGTAGTGTCAGTCTGCAAAAACGTTGTGAGTTCTTTGTCGTTCACTTGCGATTCCGCGAGGTCTTTATAGTCAACACTAACCGAAACTTCACTTATCCGCGAAAGTGTATCTGCTACTACATTATTTTTACCTGCAATGTGTCGGATGTCGGTAGAAAATTGACCGATGAAGTCCAAATAACGAAATTGTCGCGGAGAGCACTTTTCTAGTCTTTGCTGAAACGCGAAAGTTATTGGCTTATGGTCCGTAAAAACCGTAAATTGGCGTCCTTCAACCGCGAAGCGAAATTTCTTAACAGCTGCATAAATAGCGAGCAATTCGCGATCATATGCACTATATTTACACTGCGCGGAAGTAAAAGTCTTGCTGAAAAACGCGAGGGGTTGCCACAAATCGTCCACAAACTGTTGTAGTGATCCGCCCATGGCCGTGTCTGAGGCGTCCACTGTTATCGAAAGAGGTGCGCCGATTACAGGATGTGTGAGTAAGGTCGCGTCGGCTAATCCCTTTCTAATATTTTCGAATGCGTTTTCTGCTTCTGCCGTCCAGGTAACGGGGGTTTGGCCTTTAGCATTAGGTATTTTAAGTAATGTGTTTAACGGTTGTTGAAGGGTCGCTGCCCTTGGAACAAAACGTCTATAAAAGTTTATCATTCCTAGAAATCCTCTCAGTTGTTTCACTGTTTGTGGCTTTGGAAATTCTAGAATGGCACTCACCTTCTCCGGAAGTGGTTTGGTACCTGATGCGTTAACACAATAGCCCAGGAATTTTACCTGTTCTTTACCGAAAATGCATTTTGCTGGATTAACGGTAATTCCAAAGCGGTCCAGCCGTTGAAAAAGTTCCTCGAGGTGTTGAAAATGTTGTTGTTCGTCTCTTGAGGCTATTAAAACGTCATCCAAGTACGCGTAACAAAAATCAAGTCCTCGTAATACACTGTCAATAAACCTTTGAAATGTTTGAGCGGCGTTTCTCAACCCAAAAGGCATTACCGTAAATTCAAACAATCCAAAAGGTGTCGTTATTGCAGTTTTGGGAATATCGGCACTTTCGACGGGAATTTGGTAATAGGCTTTTACTAAATCAATGGTCGAAAATATTTTTTTACCGTGCAGCATCTGTGCGAAATCTTCGATGTGCGGCAAAGGGTAGCGGTCCGGAATAGTTCGCGCATTTAAGGCGCGATAATCTCCGCATGGACGAATACCTTCTGTTTTTTTCGGAACTAGATGAAGAGGAGATGCCCAGCTGCTTTTTGAAGGCCGGATTACACCTTGCTGAAGCATTGCCTCAAATTCATTTTTAGCAAGTTTTAATTGATCTTGTATAAGTCTCCGTGGTTTGCAATAAACCGGTGGTCCATCAGTTGTCGTGATGTGGTGGGTGACGTCGTGCTTAACCGGCGGCGGCACACCCGCAGGTCGCGTAATATTTGGAAATTGGGCTAACACTTTATGATATTCCGAAGATCCAAATACTGTTTTAATTGAACCGAAACACTCATTCGAAGAAAGTTGACCGATTGCGTATAACGATGTTACAGAGTCCACTAACCTATGATTTCGAATGTCTACAAGAAGTCCGTAAAAACTTAAAAAATCTGCACCCACGATCGCTTTGCTGACGTCTGCAATAATAAAACGCCAATGAAAAGCTCGACGTAAACCAAAGTTTAAATGAAGGGTAACTAATCCATAAGTCGCTATTGATGTCCCATTAGCCGCGTACATTTCGTATGTTGATTTCTGTACATTTCGTTTGATTAATGTCCGCGGAAATACACTCACATCAGCACCGGTGTCCACTAAAAAGTTTGTTTTTGTATCGCGATCGGTTAGAAAAAGTCGGCCCGATGTGACATCATCATTAACGGCCGCGGTTAATGACGGTCCACGTCGTTTCCCTGCCGGAAACTACATGGAGATCTACACTTTTTAGCATCTGATCCGAAGCAACGGTGATACCAACATTCTGCGCTTGATTGACTAGGCGACGCTGTTCGGGACGTTGTTTCAGGATACTTCCTGTGCCTGGAGTTACTCCTTGAACGTAATCGGGAAGGTGTACGCCGTGGATTACGCGAAAGTTCTTCCACGCGTAACGTCAGTTGCTTTATTTGTTCCGATAAGGCGTCGATCTCCGGATGTGGTTTGGAGACACTAGCAACTTGCAATGGGTTTCCGCCGGTCGTTTCCCGAATTTTATCAGCTATTTCCGCTATCTTCTCTAAGCTTAAATCAGCTTGAGCTGCTAAAATTGACTGCATTACCGTAGGAAGGCGGTTCAACCATAGCGTCCGAAGAAATGGGTCCTGTACCGAATCTCCCGCCAAGTTTCTCAAATGCCGTAAAAATTGGGACGGCGTTCGGTCTCCTATTTCTTCGTGTTCCAGGAGCTGCTTTAATCGTTGCTGTTGTGATGTTGACAGTCGACTTATAAGTTCCGATTTGACCTTTTCATATTTGTCGTTGGCAGGTGGTCTTGTAATTATGTCTTCGACCTCCTGAGCGTATTTATTGTCCAGCTGCGAAATAACGTACCAGAATTTTGTCGAATCTTGCGTAATGCCACTTAAATTAAATTGTCCTTCTAATTGGCAAAACCAAAGCGCGGGCTTTTCGGGCCAAAATGGCGGTACGCGGATGCTGACGCGTTGAATTTCCGGCACTGCTGGAACTAGCGGGATCGTAACTTCCTGCCGATTTTCCATTTTCCGACTAATTAGCACTATTTAAAAACGCGAAACGAAAACTAAGCACTACCTTGCGAAATACAGATCACGTCGGGAGTCACCACTTTGGGAATGCTTAGCGGCGTCGAATAATATAAAGCTAGTCGTGTTAAATGGTTTTTATTTACAGAAAGAAAGTATTTACAATATACAAAATGAACCGTGGTCGAGTGTCGTTCGTGACCAACTAACTGTGAACTCCTTGGGTAACACCTCGCACACCGTTAGGGTTGTTCACCCTTAAGTCCCGTTAGACTTTGCTAAACCTAAAACCGTTAGGTCTTCGGCGGCGCCCCAATGTCGGCTGCCGCTACACTACTATCTACTACACTATCTATTTATAACTATATAAACTAATAATTAGTTTGTTAAATTAAAAAATAGCAGAAGAAAAAGAAATTAATCGTACCTACTTATTCATTCAATAAGATTTATATTTTTCAGAATGATACAATATTCATTTATAATAAAGTGGGCTCAAAAAGTAGTAATAGTAAAATAAGATCTAATATCGCCCTTTTGATAACGAAATTTTTCGAACTCGCTTTATTAATTTAAATTTTTTGGTAGTAAAAGTTCATTTCGTCTATTACCAAAACGATATTTAATTGTTTCCGCAGAAATTTCATCTAACTGAAAATTAATATTAATTATACCTAAATTTGATAACCTATCCTGGCCCGTTGTTGCTCTAATATACGTTTTTAGTCGTCTTAGTACACTAAAAGATCTTTCACAACTACAGGAATTGATAATGCAATTTTCTGTATTCGTTAGATTAGGAAACATTATTTCATCTAAATGTGAAAATAGTGAGGATATATCACTTGGTTTAGGCGTCAATTTTTGAATATAATTTTGACAAACAAGGAATTCAGACTATAAGTCTTGCTGCTTTATATTATAAACATTTAAGAATGACTGAAATCTGATTTTACCAGCTCTACAATCATTCGGTCGAGGATAGAAAAATATATATACTGCGTTCCCCTTTACTGTTACAAGACTTGAAAGAAAAAGTAAAAATTCCTCGAAAAATTCCAAAAAGTCTAAAAACTTTTTAATGTATTATACCTTATATTATTAGGTATTTATTGTTGCATTACAATTGGGGGGGCGCAAACGTCAATTGGGGGGGGGGGGGCAAAAAAGGGCTAACGACGCCCCTGATCACAATAGCACTTCACCTATTATTTGACCCACGAGCCGCCACTGCTCTCTTTGCCTATGTCACTCAGCGTAAAATAGATAAAATTCAATAAAACGTTGGTGTCAATGAATCGACGTCCATTTTCTCATTTCTTATCAGTAAACTCATAAAGGTATTCAGAAACAATGACTTCTGATAGTAGGTAAGGTTGATGTAATCAATATAATCAATAACAATATTCATAAAATAATAACATTCTTCGATATATTGTCGAGTTTTTTTTTGATAAAAATTGTAGTACACCATTGAAAGATAAGACAGGGGGTTTTCAAACTAAAACAAAACCACTTGAACTTTGATACTCTTATTTACAGAGTCAATTTTGATGTGTGACTTGCACTCTATTCCAAGGGCTTTAGAAAATTGTTTAAAAGCTGATGCAACATAAAAAGGATTTTGATTTTAAATGAAACGAGCTTATGGAAATAAATTTAATGTTCTTTTACTTACATCTTATATTTATCAATGTTAATGAACAATCATGAAGAAGAACAGAAGGTTATAGTATTATACTACAAATAAAAAATTCAGAACAATACAAATTTAAACAATAGGATATAAAGGACGAATGAAGTGTTTATGCAGATATTTTATTCATAAATTTATTAAAAGTGCGGAAAAATATTACACTTTTTATAATAAAATGTCATTTCTTTAAAATTCTGATTGCTAGGTATTGCTTACAGTCAACGTATTGTTAATAAAGATAACAGTTTGTATTTAACAATTACCTGTCGAAAATGTAATACAAGAATTAGAAAAAAATGCACAATAATGAATGAAGCGTAGTATGACTTTTTGAAAACTGAAGAGCTTTATTATTGGAATATTGCAGACATAAAAATGATGCATAATAGAAAATACAATATATAATCGTTATCAGTTTTTTCATAGTTTACTTCATTACTTAGATAACTTATTTTGAATATCATATAACTTAATATCCTTCGTGTTATATAAAATAAATTCAAAGAAAACTGAAAATTCCGACATGAATTTTGAGACTAACTAGAAATTAATTCTTGTTTGTATATTCAGACCCTTTTCTTAAAGAAAGGGGAAGTATATAAAATATTCCAAATATTTTTGGATAAGGTGAGGTCATGCTTTCGTTTTATTAAGTTTCAAATTGTACATTTACATTTTTTTGTAATTGTCACACAGGTTAAGTTTGAAAAAAATGCGTGGTTCTTATGGATAATGCTCCGCAATTAACATAAATCATAATTTGAAAGTAGAGCAAACGACAATCACATTTAAAAAAGGCAATCCGAGCCTTACCCAAAAACATTTGAATTTGGTAATATTTGATAATTACATTTTGTATAATATAAGTAAAAAGTATAAAATGCAGAGGAATACAGTCAAGGCTTTGGTGATAGAATAGAAGAAAAATACATGGGAACAGTTTGGTAGAAAAATAGGAAAAGACGCGAAAGCTAATCAGAAGTTATTCTTCAGAACAGTGAAAAATCTAAGGAATGAAAAATATAATAAATTTTATTAAAAACAAAAAAGGAAAGCTGTCAGAAGAAGAACATAAGATAATGGAACAATGGACTGAATATTTCCAAGAACTTCTGGGTAACGAAATACCAACAGAAAATATAGAAACAAAAAAGGGGAAAAAGAGCACAAAGATATAACACAGGGAAAAATTGAAGAAGCAATAAAAAAACTAAAAAATGGGAAGCAGCTGGACATGACAAAATCACAGCAGAGATGTTGAAAAATTTGAGTCAAAAGGAAGATCATAAACAAGGCCTGGCAAGAGGGAAAAGTACTCAAGGATTGGGAAATTGGTATAGTAATGCCACTATATAAAAAAGGTAATCGACTGAAATGTGATAAATAGAGGAATCACTTTACTCAGTAATGTTGTAAAGGTATATGAAAGAATATTAAATAATAGATTACTAACACATGTCATATTGAGCCACAAATAGAGGAGACCTAATCAGGATTCAAGGGAGGAAGGAGTATACAAGCTAACATCTTCACATTAAAGCAAATCACCGAAAATAGGGAATATGTATACTAAAAATAAAAATCCCCTGTATATAATATTAGTAAAATACATAGAAGCCTTATTTAATACATCAAAATATAATTTTTTTAAATATCAGCAGAGTAAACAAAACTGTTGGTGGCAGAACATCTATGATAAAAACAATAGATATTTAATTTGATAATTGAAATGTAAACAAATAACTTTATTTTCCTTAGGAAAGAGGAAAAAAACAAGTTGTTACTTATGTGCTTTTTAAACGAATCTTAGTGATAAAATATGAATTATGTACTTCCGATTTTATTACTTTGAAGAATTATTTAAAATCATTAAACACGATTTCGTTTATTAGTTTGACACTTTCCAAAGGTTTGCGATAAGCTTTAACCTTACCTTACCTTTTGCTTATCTTTTATAATTAATTGTTTTAGATAAAAAATAAAACCACGTTGTTACCATTTGCTAACAGAATTTGGTGAGTAAAGTTAATTCTTTAGTTCCGTTGATTTGATTCTGCGGAAGGTGCATAATAAGTTGAAAATTAAGTAATTCTTAAATGATATAAATTAAACAAGCGCATTTATTGTAGGAAAATATAGAAAGGATTTATATTCTCGATTCTCATTCTAATGTATATCAATTCAGAAACATAATTTTCCACCGGTCTTTATGGAAAAGTTCGAGTACATAGTACACAAAGGAAATTATTTAATAACTTTCCCTGTAAATTTGTTTAATTGTGTCTTAAAAAAAAAATGCATAATATTGTTTCCATTATTTATTTAGCTAATATATTTACAAAAATATTGAAACAGTGCTAGCTTCTAGCAATGGAAATTAGTTGACGATTTCTAACAAGTAAAGCAATTATATTTAGATACCGTTTTAAGTCCTAACTGCTTTGTAAAATCACAACCTGAGGTATTTTACTTTAAATTGTTATGCAGAGGAATGTTGGAAAAAACGCAGAATAATAACTTGATGTGAATCAAGTAAGTAACTGCACAACTGTGGCAGACTGAAAGTGTCTTGAGGGAAATTAAAAAAGTGAAAATGTATGTTGCGAGTTTAGGCTTAGGTATTTAAAATTATTTTTAGATTATTGCAAAAATTCCCCTTTAACGGTTACCTATGAGAATTTCCGCATAAATAATTTTTTTAAATTTTACTCTTTGGCTAGAAGTCAAAGTCAAGTAGAACAAATTATCTTGAAGGTTGGATAGTTTTTCAGGTTACCTAAATATGTTGTAGTGATTCAAGAAACCAAGAAATATTTAGGAGTCAATTGTGTTCAGAGTAAAAGCACGTAAAAGGCATCTGTAAGTTCGGGCTAAATATTATCTAGATAGAGCAGTGTCAAATGTACCTCCTCCCCTGGTTACTGCCGTGTATTGGTGTATTAATTATTGTACCTATCAGTATTTTATGAAAATGTAGAAATTCTTGTAATGTGGATTTTATGCAACCCAATATACATCACATTGCAATCGAGGTTATTGGATTTCCGAAGAAAGTATTTTTCATTGGATGTTTACTCTTTTACTGACGTCCTCCATAAAATTATTTAAACAAACCCCTCCGTATGTCATAAACCCCAGCAAGAAAAAAAATGACTATTCTTTTATATTTCAGAAAAGAATTAAGAAACTACAGTATCTTAAACAGAAGCGAAAGCGGAGACATTTAGGAATCAAACTCTTTGTTTATTTTTAAATCCTGAAATAGCATGATTTTATTATAGCTTATATCTCATTTAGGGTCGATTTTTCAGTACGAAACTCATGCTAAAATACATGCCCTTAGCTTAATGGAAAATATTGGTTTTTGACTTTTAGAAATTATTTTCTTTGAAGGAATCTCTTTTTTCTTACTAGTTTAGACGTTTAGACTTTATGGTTTAAGTTTAAGCTACAAGTTGACGCAAGCCGGCTTAAACTAAGACTTAAGCTAAGACTTAAGCCAAGCCAAGTTAAGTCATATTAAGCGAGTTCTTTTTTCCATTACCTAATCAGTTAAATAAATAAATCGTGATAGTAAATGGAATAGAATTTTAAATATTTTTGACATAATAATTTACTAAATTACTAAATTAATTTATTAAAACTGTTACAGAGTTACCTTTTATTAAAGAAAGTAGAAACACTTTAACATGAACGGTACATGAACATAATTATTTATTATGTTTTTTACAAAAACTGCACATCTGACATATCTGTACATAACTACATACTTTTCTTAGTAACCAATACTAGAATCTAGATAGATGACGTACATATAAAGCTGGAGTGTTTTCTTTCTTATTCTAACAAAAACCATGTACATAAGTAACAATTACCATGTCAAAGTAGCTATTTACTACTTCCTACTTCCCTAGTGAGGTAAATTTATATCGATTCGGCTGCTGTCTTGTAGAACAATAAATAAATGGCAAAAAATTCAAACCAAATGTCAGAATGATAAATACAATAATAATTGTAACAAAAAATGTTATTCTAATTTTAGACTTTTTTATTTCTTAGGAGTTATGTTAGAAAAATTCTGTATTTGTGTATAAAGTAGAGTATACTTTGTACACAAATGCAGAATTTTTCTATTTCTATTTATTATATTTTTAGTACGGTGCCGTAATAAAAAACTGATACTTAACTAAATCCTATTTGTATTAGGTATAGAATGAAATCAAGGTTATGAGTAAAATGGTCTATATTAAAATAGATTAATATTACAATTTGGGAAATGACTTGTTTTGTAACATAGAGGCAGCTTCTATTAAAGGTATTCCTTCTTCATCATCGTCGTGTAGCATATAAACGGAACTGTCAGCTTCTAATTCAACTATTCGGTAACGCACTCCCATTTCTGTAAATACAACCATATCACCGACTATCAGAACTGCAAAAAGGAAGAATTCGTATGCCTGGAAGTAGAAGGGAATTACTTTAGACGAATATTTTTATATTTACATTTGTTTTCTAAAAATTATTTATGATAAGTTTATAGAAAATTCTGAACCTTTGTTACTGCAGTTTTGACAATTTGTAGCTTTTTTTCGAAGAGGTTTTGTTGTTAGTTTGGTGACTATTCTAAAAGTCTTATGGCAGGTTGCACAAGCATGATTTAACAGCTTCGTCAAAGTGAACAAAATCGAATCAAAATTCGAAATGCATATGGCATATAACACATTAGTAAACAAAAATAAAAGCTTTGTGCAACCGGCCCTTAGTCCTTAGTCTTGAATTGTAAGTTGATGTTTAGAAGAAGGAAAAAAACTAGTATTTCTATTTTACTTTTAATGATTAAAGTGAATTTATGAATCTGTCGCAGTTTGTAATAAGCAAAGAGTTTTTGTTCTATTGGGTACTCCATTGTCTAGATTCAAATTTGGTTTTTAAATATTGGAAATAATTGTTAAATTTAATAAACGAGTATGCATTGTTTTATATTCGCACGTCTGTTTTGATCACAAAACTTTACTTGTAATTTAAAAACTAATATCCGATAAAGTCACCTACATAATATAGAGAGAAATAATATAAACCAAATGGTATATTTTTTCATCGATTTTTATAAATATTTTTATGGCAAATATTCATTTTACCCACAGGTGTATGTGAGATTATTATGCTTTGGATAAAATCTAACAACCCTGTTTCATCAAAATATTAAGATTTTATGCAGAAAAAAATCGACGCCAGCTTACAAATACAACTTAATTTTAATAATTATCCCCGCATTATAAGATATAAGATAATCTACATTATAAGAATGCGAGCTTTAACATAATACATATTCAATTAGGTACCTAATACGAACTTACTTGGCTTTTGCAAAATTGTGCCTGCGTAATAATGATGACCAGTAAATTTCCAAGAGCAACTGAAACATACCAGGCAGCTATAGTAACAGTCTTCAAACATTTCGGAGCCTGTAATTGGGGTAATTATACTGAATAGCTGGTAAATTATATGTTGCAAAACAACGTTATACTTGTGTAAACGAAAATTCCAACCCTGCAATTCCAAACATTATTTCTGCTACTGATATTAGGAAGTATTGGGGTATTAACCATAACATACTCACGCTGTTTGATGGTGACATTGTGTATAATTTTGCGAACTATAACAAATAATTATTAGCTCTCTTTGTTACTGTTTATGCATTTTGACAATATTTTTGGTAATAATTTTCTACAAATGTATGCTTAAAATTTTTCATATTTCAGCTGTATATGTATTTCTAATAACTCATAAATTCATGTCAAATTAATTAAGGCATCACTTATAACCTCTACGTTCCGTCCATTTAAGATCCTAATTTCTCATTAAAGATTTATCAGTAGAGTAAATTTAATTTCGATTTACCTATAAAATACGGGGTTAAACCCGAGTCGACGGCTGGCCTACCTAATCACTGAAAATAATTGGGAACCGAAACACAGAGGTAGACGAAAGCCGTGGTTCTTACCACAACCAGGTATGAAAGTGACATAGGAAGCCTTAACCCTCCATGTTGCCGGCCATACTCTCTTGCGGAGTATAAGAAACGATACCTTTTTATATAATAATACTGTACCTCAATACCACCAGCTCGATCTCTCAAAACCAAAGTGTAAACACCACCTAAAGCGAGCTGAATGTTATCGCTGAATAACCA
The DNA here is from genome assembly GCA_963082815.1 of Melanotus villosus. Lineage (NCBI taxonomy): Eukaryota > Metazoa > Arthropoda > Insecta > Coleoptera > Elateridae > Melanotus > Melanotus villosus. The sequence goes on along the minus strand of OY720423.1, from coordinate 8,778,793 downwards.
AAGATGTTCCTCGCATTGTATTTTATACTCGTATCTATAAGTAAATTAAAGAAATTATTATTTTCACCAAAAATATTCATCTGGTTACCACATTCCGGGAGTTAACTCCATATAAGCTGAAACGGCGAGATTTCCTGGTGGATTATCGTTAACAAAATAAATGTCCGTAAATCCTGCCGTATTACTAAGCACAACTGTGATGTTGTGGAGGTTCTCGGAGCTTCTAATATAAGCTATCCTGGAATGAGATAATTAAATTACTTTGGTAATTATTTTTCAGATTAAATTTTACTGAAACTAATTATTTACTACGAACTTCTCTATATAAAAAGTGGATAAATTAGGTCAGGATTTTTATTTTATTTCTTGTAACATAAAAAAATTGTTTGACTGCAGAGTGAAAAAGTGGTCGCGTTCTGGGTTACTACGATATCTGAGAATTTGCGATTATGGAACATCGAACGTCATTATGTAATTATGTCATTATGCAATTTCGTCTGGCAAATTTACATGTTATTCTCCTTTTACGAGATTATATCGGCTTTTGTTTATCTCGCGGATTTAAGATACGCCTTTAAAACATTGAGCGGCTATAAAAATGTGGATATTTAGCCTTTTGTTTTCTTGCCAGGCCTTTTGATAGTATCCTTTCGTAGCAAATACCAGAAAGTTACATTTGTACAGTCTATTTCACCTAGGATTTGGGTTGTGACGTCAACGCGCTGTTTATAAATTCACAATCCAACTATACTTCATCTCTTTCTAAACTAAGCTTTCATTATCTACTGTGCACGTGCGTGCGTGTCTACCCATACAGTTTTTACGTGGGTCAAGTTGACGTCAGACATTATTAATAAAGGCAATAAACCTACATTTACGTATGCGATTAGGAAAGAGGTTTTAGATGTAACCCTTGATAGTCCGTTTATAAGTAATCTCTAAAGAATTGTTCTAGAAGAATATCAGATCATAGCTATCTAAGCTTCAACATAGAGGCAGTGCTAGCCTGTGTTGAAAAGCGGAGAATACTGATTGTAATGGGGTATGTTGAATAAATGTATTAACATTTTAAAAACCCAGATTGACTGACTGGATTGTCTATAAAGAGCATTCGAAGTCGGAAACCGACGGTCACTTAATACAAATAGAAAGTGTAGAGGAATTAGACACAACCTCAACACAGTTAAATTTATAATATCAGCTTATGAAAGAAGCTGTCCTCTAAAGCAGAAGAGATGTGCCTTGGTGGAGTAGAGAACTTGAACAGAAAAAGGCTGAAGTTAGAAGAGCCTTCAATAGAACAAAATACTCGCACTACTGGGATGCACACAGAAGTGCATTAATCGAATATAACAAAATTCCGAGAAGGCCTAAAAGACGAACCTGGAGGAGCTTTTGCGGGGGAATTAATGAAACAGGCACAACTATGCGCCTGCAGAAGGTCTTAGCAAAAGATCACTCAAATGGAACCGGATTACTTAAAAAATTCGATGGAAAATTCTCGGAAGAACCCAGGAAAAGCAGACTTTTTCTTCTTCTTCTTCTTCTTCTTCTTTCGGTGCCTCATCCTTTCTAAGGACGTTGCCAAGGGGGTCAAAGCCACATTTTTAAACGACTTGGCGTGGTGAACTTTGTTATATCCTCCTTTTAGTTACTACGGAAATGTGTTCTCTGCGGTGGTTTCCCGTTGCCTTCTGCAGAGTTTGTGACCATCTATTAAAACAAAATCGTTAATTGTAACCAAACGATTAAATTGCTTCACTCGCTCAAGTACCGACCCCAAACAATGGGGAATTCTTTATAAAAATCCTTACCACTGAGTGAGATTCAAACCCAAGACTCCTAGCTTGGAGCCCAGCGGTCTTAGCACTGCGCAAACGGGCTTCTTTCAGACCTTTTTAGACCCCCATTTTCCTGTGTCTACCTAAGTTGAAATGAAGACGATGAAGTGGAAATCACTCACTGCCCCACTAGATAAGGTAAAAATGGACAATAAACACTTTTAAGCCCTTTAAATGACCAGGAGGAAGGGATTTTTTCCAGCTCTACTCCAATATAGGAACGAAGACATCATTCCTTCATTAACAAATTTCTTTAGAACTTGTTATTCATTAGGGTACATACCTAAACCCTGGAGAGAAGTCAATGAGGCATTTATACCAAAGACGGGTAAACGCCCTCTGGAGGGACCTAAATCTTACCGACTAATCAGTCTTATTCCATTTTTCATGAAAATAATGGAAAAGATAATAAATTTTTATACGAAATCGGCTTCATGTGAAACAATTTGCATACCAAAAAGGCAAATCTACAATCAATGCTCTACACTGACTAGTTAGTGTCATTGAAAAGACATTATCTACAAAAGAAGTGGCTATGTGTGCGTTCATAGATATAGAGGGTGCCTTTGGCAACACGTTCTATGAATCGATACGAAACGTCGCAAACAATAGAGGCATAAATGCTCCTGTTATAACATGGATAGAATCCATGCTAAAAAGCTGAAGAATTAAAGCATGTATTGGGAGTGAAAACACAGCCGTTACAACTAGAGGTTGTCCGTAAGGTGGAGTTCTCTTTTGTGATCTCTGGTTATGGATGATCTCCTAAGCAAACTAGATAAACTTGGTTTAATGTCTAAGGATATGCGGATGACTTGGTCGTTATAAGAAAGGGGAAACATGATGGTGTTGTTTCTAGTCTTACGCAAGTAGCCTTAAATATGATTACCAAATGTGGCTAGGTGTAAATCCGAACAAAATATAATATTATTGTTCTATTTACAAAACGAAGGAAACTAAACATGTAATCTTGTTTTAAATAGAATCCAACTAGAATTTTCCAGTGTAGTAGAATACTTGGGCGTTACTCTCGACCAATAACTAACCTAGAACTATCATTTAAAAAAGACTCTTACAAAAGCAACAATGGCAATGTGGATATGCCAACGGATTTTTGGAAGGATGTGGAGCCTAAATCCAAAAATGATCTATTGGTCATACAAAATGGTTATCAAGCCTATTGTCACATATCTCTCCTTTGTATGGTGAAAAAAAAACTGAACAATCTGTAGCCATTGGCAAGCTATAGAAATTCCAAAGACTTGCCTGTTTAGGGATGGATTCTGGATTATAGGTGGATGGTGACTATGTCAAGTGCACTTAGAGCTCAGTTGGGTCCACTGTGTTGCCTCCGTTTCAACATCCTCACCTTAGCCACATCACTCAAGCCACCCTAACCTTTGAATGAACCTGAGGATTCTTGCCAGAGGGATGTTGCTAATACTGGCCATGCTAGGCCAGAAGTCCCCTAGCATGGATCTTCTGATTGGAGCGAGTGCAGGACATTCGCACAGAATGTGCTCTGCCTGTTTAGGGATTACAGGAGCTATTACCTCATATCCCACAGCAGCAGATGTTGATAGACCTCCTACCCTTGCCATACCGAAGGCCTGGCTGCCGTTTAAAAATGCTGCCGTATAATATTATTTTTCTTCAATTATTTGATTGATGGTGTCTACTATCTCGTGTACCTGATCTTCGAATTTCTTTTCTAAATCCGAATTGATCGTCCGCGATTAATTCAATTTCTTCAATAATAAATTGGTTTGAGTCTCTTCTAACAGTTTGCCTAATTGTGGTAATAGGAGGAAAACTCGTTTTGTTATTTGCCTGGTTTTGGTAGTAGAATCAATTGCAAAACCTTCCATGTAGCGAATTGCAGCCGGAAATCATCCTAACCTTCGAACTGCGTTGTATATTATTGTAGACCCTTACGGGGAAGTTCTTTAATTAGTTGGCCGGCGATAAGGTCAAAGCCAGGAGACTTTTTGGGATTTAAGTTGGGTTTAATCATTTCCTTAACTGTGAATAAGTCCGAAAGTAGTGATATTTAGAATGGCGCATCTAGGGTTTCTCTTATTTCCACAGCGTATAATTTAAATCTGGCGAAGCATCCAGATTTACAAGGTAATCTTAAAGCGATTTTTTAGCCTTTTGATTAATTCTTTAAATTTTGCGGAGACTTGGATGTAGCGTTTTTTGTCTGAAGGGTATTGTATAGACTACCAGATTCTTCTTAACCTTCTTTTTTCAGCCATTTGTTTCTTTACGTATTAGCACTGGAGTTTTATTCTTTTGGTTGGGATTTCTGGAGTAGCTTCCCAAGCAGATTCTTGAATTGGTTTGGTAAAATATGATACGGTTAACTCCAAATCCTCTATTGTTTTTAGTGGGATCTCCAAGTGAAGTGCTCTGTAGTAGTTCCAATCGGGGTAGTAGATTAGAGAAAAACCATTGATGGAGTACTGTTAGGGTATCATTGCAGGATTCTTGTAATTGATTGTTGAATTTATTACAAATTAATAGCGATGTGTCATCGGCATATAAAGTACAGTTAATGCTCTTTTTCAGGTGCATATCAAGATCATTTATATAAAATAGAAACAGAACTGATCCTAAAACCGAGCCCTGTGGGACTCCTGTATCCATAGTCAGTTCTCTGGATCTAGTATTATACTGAGTATTGTTTTGATTATAATTTAGTTAGTTACGAACTGTTGCCTATCCTTTAAAAATGATGAGAGCCAAGCAAGAGCTACCCCTCTGATTCCATATTTCGCAAAACAACAAAACCTAATTATTATTAAAACCCCTAATAACCGATGATGAGAGTAACATTCTGAGTCTTACCTTATTCTAGGTTTTCCACTTAGAGATTTCTTAAAATCAAATGGTTCCGTGATGTACGTTTCAATATGATTGTTTTTATTAACACCAACGAGTATTGTGTCGATCTGTAATAGACGAGAAGATTAAAACAAAAAGATCAAAACAAAAAGATCAAAACAAATCTACTAATTAAAGACGACGTATTTTATGTTTCTTTGTTTTGCTTCCATTCTTTCTGTTTTCTAATTTTTTTACTTTCCTCACGACTTACAAAATTAACTCAACCACAGCTTGAAAACTGAATTGTACTTAACGAGAAATGCAACTCGTTAACAGCATCAACAAACTTTACAATCCTTGATTCGTTATTTTTGTAATTCTAACACTGCTCTTCATGTGATTAATTTGAATAAAAGCTTTATACTTACGCGCCGATCAACTGCCATCACGTTTAAATCTAAATGATTTCCACTGAGTTTTAATTTTTCACAAGTGCCAGGAGCATCTACCGTGTAACTATAGTTAGTACGATTACGAGCCAAAACATTTTTAAATCTGTATATTTCAGTGGCGTGTAATTCTTGTTGTTTATTGAAAGGGTTTCCGATAGCTACGGTGCAGGGTAGGGTATTTATAAAATCTAGTGACGCCTTTTGCTTATCTGGAAGTTCGGGATAAGTAGTTTCCAATACTAGTTCTAGTATTCCGGCCGATAAGAAGGCAAAGCCAGCTATTAAACCACCTATGGCCATGCGATGAAGAGGACATTCGAGTACGCGAACTCTGTTAAGAAAAGGATAAAAAAGTCGGTCGAATAGTGGGATCAAAAGGAGCACAATGGCAGGATTTATGACCTGCATTTGATCAGGCAATATTTGAACTCCGAGGATACTTCCGTCCATTCTTGATGCCTGCAATATAAAATGTTACTGCTTTTTATGCTTATCTGGAGTGCGATAAAGTGAAACGGAGAAATAGAGAAATATTTTGCTACAAAATACGTCGTGATAGATTGAAAAGAAAATTGTAGACTCGATAAAAGCAAACCTGAAACGTCCATCTTGATCCTTGCTGATCAAAGAGAGACCAAAAAATTGGCAAAGGTGTAAAAAGTAAAAGTACGGCACCAACGATTTTCATATCGGCTATGAGTTTTGCGGGAAATTTATCGCTGGCGTAATCAAGCCAGTGCTCTAATTTTATTTTACCTCTGCATTTGTATTTTGTGACGAGGGCGTACTGAAAATAAATGTCTAATACTGAATTGTTAGTTACAATATTTAAATTTAACTTACTAAAGCACAGCGTGTAAATTGCAAAATGATGTTTTCCTTCGGACTTTTTAACCTGTATAAGGTTTTTCCCATTATAAATAGAACTGAAAATAAAAACTTGTGATCTCTTTATAAGGGCGAAAAGGTTTCTGTAAACGTTAGTTTAAACATACATCATCCTTCAGGAGTTACGACTGATTTAATTATTAATAATTGATTCAGAAAAGTTCATATTTTTTATTTATAGAAGTTTACAGAAGTTGTTGAAAATGTCCTTCTATTCGTCTAACTATTGACTGTCTAACTTGCTCAAAGATTCCCGGTGTATTTTTAGCACAAATCAGAGTAGGTAAGTAATATCAAAAATTTCAGTGTTTACTCTTCGAATTGGATAATTCAATAAACTGTAACTCCTGAGTGATACGTTGTTGGATCAACGTTTACCTGAAACTTTTCATTTTTATGGCGACCTTAATCTAATCCCTGATTGATTTTGGCCCTGTATATAAACAGAAAATTTATTTAAAATCTTATTGCTTTACACAATTAAACAAGGTTGCTTTAAGAATTTAGCTTCCATTATCTTTTCTGTCTTTTCAATAACAATAATTGGTTAATTTTTGTAAATTGCTTAATTGAATGTTCGTAGTCGTAAATGAAAAGGAAAGTCAAGGGCAAAATTTTGAATTTTGTATACAACCCGTTTAAACCTTTTTCACGCATCCAAATGGAAGAGTTATGTATGTCATTCTGTTGTGAAAACTAAACAGTAATTTATTAATTTATTTAACAATAAAATTTATGTGTAAACGTTTGAGAATCCAAAGGCAAAGCGAAAGCCAACTTACCTAATGCAAGCACCATAAGAGCAGCAGGAAACCCAAAACCAAGGGCGTAACAAGTATCTTCTCCAAAACACGTGAATGATTTTCTCAATACAGGCGTTAGAATCATTCCAACAAATCCACCCAAGTTTATGCTAAAGTAAAAGATGGAAAAGAATTGTTGCAACAATTCCTTTTGAAATGGTAAGTGAAACTGATCTGCACCGAATGCCGCAACACAAGGTTTTATGCCCCCAGTTCCTATTGCTATTAACCATAATCCAATTGATGTAAGTAATCTGAAAAGCAAAAGCAAATCATTATTAAGTACGTTGATCCACGTTTGCCTTTTTCCAGGGTACATTCAATTAAACATAAATTTAAAAAATGCCTGATTTTTTGCCCGAACCACAAACAACAAAGCCAGGGTGCAGTGGTAGAGCGTCAAGCTAGCGTTGCGCTAGTTCTTGGTTCGAATACCCCTAATGAGCAATACCGCCGTGTAATACAAGTGCGTGCGTGAATATAAATAAACTATATAAATAAATTAGTTAGTGTTTCAGCGGGTTAATATTAGTAATGTGTTTTTAGTGTTTACACCCTACATCCTATGGTAAAAGGGCTCAAATTTTAATCAGTTTGTATTGATAAGAACACTGACTTGTCGTTCATTTTATTACATAAATAAAACTGTGAGTGAACAGCATGTGAGACTCGAATGGTTGGATAATCTAAGCATAGCACAACTTGATCCAGGGTTAAAAGTATAAATTCAGATACCCATAAGAATGGGGAAGCTCAGTTGTAAGAGGGCTAGGCTTGCATGTTGCGAGTCCCGGGTTCGAATCCCTTGGAGATTTTTTCTCAGGCCTCTGGGATCGGTACTCGGCCTGGTGAGACCATTCACAGTTGAGCTTAATTAACTGTCCTCTACTCGGAAGACTGATCTATGAGATAGAGTAATAAGGCCACTACACATGTAGTAACACACACATAACACAGCCATCTGACTTGAAGTAATGCCTAAAGGCGATTCCGAGCAGATTGGCTATACACGTATAAAAGACACACAAAAAGAGAGAGATATACCCATAAGAAAAAAATGGAACAAATATGTAGCTTATAAATAAGTACCTATGTAAAAGTCAGGAGAGTTAAATGTAATTTAAGGGCAGAGTGGTAAAAGCGTAAAAATAAAAGGCAAAAGGAGGCATAGAGATGCACTTTAATAATATAATAAAATAGAATAGATGGTTAGTAACAAAAGTTTAAATATTAATAAAAGGGCAGAAACGTAAAACTTAAATTATAAATAAATGATGTTTGGCGTTTTCGCAAGTTTTTGCGACTAAATAACTTAATATTTTATTATTGTGAACTTCTATGATGCAACAAATAAACAACACCAAATTAAAACAAATATTTTGGTTATATTTGGATGAGCTTTAAGTTTAGAAATTAAGCTCCATTTGAAAGTTCGCCTTTTATACCTAGTCATTTAATGAAGATTTTGTCGAGTGACGTCAATTCAATGGTAAACATTTCATCTATGCCCTGGTTTCAGATGTCAACACCATTAAAATACCTTCAGCCGTCCCTCTTTTCACTACGTTCCAGTTTACGTTTTTGTCCCTTTAGATTTTCGAGGTTACGCAACTAAATCTACAGAACTAATTAAACTTTCGTATTAAATATTAATTTGTCAAGCATATTTTCAGGATTGGACTGAAAAGGCTGAAAAGTAATTAGACATGTGTTTATGTGCCGAATTTAATTTCGTTTGATGTTTTGAGTACGGTCTAAAATTACGTACTTTTGAATGTAACTTTCGAGAAGATGAGAATTTTAAACTTTTGTTTGTTAAATTTACTTCAGGTTTAATTAAATTAGCAAGTGTTTGGATTCTGTGTGAGAATAATGTAAATGTTAAGCGTTCTATGGGTGTTCACAGGATAACAAAAATCGGTTTAAAGTGAACAAAAAGTTTATTGCCATTGATGTTCTTAATAGAAGGATTCTATTTAATACAGGTTCTTGTATTGGTAGCCATACGTTCAATTCCACAAAAACATAAATCAGGTGCGCATTTCGTGCTTACGGACTGATATGGAACATTATCTTAGTGAAAATAATCACACACAATTTGAATTTCTTCTATGATAATAATGAACGTGTAATTGATTTTTTCTAGTTGATATTAAAAAATTCGCCATTCCTTTGTTTTTTAAAATAATTGTTTGTAATTTGGCAGGAATAATTTTCAATCCATTGTTTCTTAGAAAGCAAAAACTGCAATCGCTATCTCAAAGTGTTCCGGAGATGAGCGGACTTAAACAGGGTTCGTTTTTTTCTAGCCACCCGGTATATTCCCATTTTTGTTTTGGTATCTGCCTTTTTCCTAAGTTTTTATTCGACTTCTTTTCTTCCAATATTTTTGAGTAAATTTCTAGTACTACTGGTGATAGACACAGCGCCCAGTAATTTCCGCATTCGCTGGTATTTCCTTTCTTATTATATTATTATAACGAGGCGCGTCAGCTGTCAGCAAGAACGTGAATAGTTTCGCTGGTATGCGTCAGTTGTTCCCAACCCTTCGCCGATTGCATCATCGGATCGAGACTGTTTTCGAGTGTTACTCGACAAGCGTGGAATATACTGGACTTAACTTGAAGGTCGTGGTTAGGCTTGAGCGAACGAACAGTCTACCAGAGAGAGCCTACCAAAAACTATCGACGCGATCATGTGCTCGGTTAAAATAAATGTGCGCGGATTAAGTACAAATACGTGAATATAAATAAATTAGTTAGTGTTTCGGGTTAATATTAGTGTTGTGTTTTTTAGTGTTCAAGTTATTGTTTTGTGTTAATTATTGCGTTGTTTAAATTTGTTAATAAATAATTCACACCACGAACAGAAGTTTTAAATAAACATTTTAAAAACGTTGCATTATGTTCTCATTACTTTGTCCTTTTGGACTCCTTGGCATCCCACGCCATTTTAAATATTTTTTTTACCATTTCGTTATTTGTTCTCCTCCCATGTTTATTAATTCTGGAGTTATTTTATATTTTCCCGACGCTTCTCCATATTTTAGGCTTTTAATAGCCATTGTTACTTCTTCTGATATTTTAATTGTGGCTTCTTTCTTTTTATAATATTTCCTCCATGTTTCAGCTAGTTATTCTGTTCTTGTGATCAGTTTGTTATTTTCGTAATTTAATTTCTTTTAATTTTCTTGATTGTTACCCAGAATGGAATTGTTTTTGATTCTCCCTATATGCTGTTCTACTTCTGTGCCAAATTTCTCCCAGGTTGTCTTTTTCGCTTCTTTTACTGCATCTCTCGATTAATTTCTATTTTTTTATATAATCTTCTTTATCTTGTTTTCTTTAGACGTCATATATTTTCCCATGCTTTTTTATTTCGGCTTACTGCTTCCTTGACCGTTTCGCTCCACCATTTTGTTGTTTAGAACTGTGTATCCGTTTTATTTATTCCACATGCTTCCGTTACAGCTTACAGTATTATTTTTTAATGTTTTCCACTTTTCGTCTGCAATTTCTTGCCCTGCTGTTTTTAGTTCCATTCTCTCTGTTATCATTTCTCTATATTTCTTTTGGTTCTCTACACTGGCTAGTTTCTTTATATTTATTTTTTAAATCCTCTTTACTATTCCTTTTTACTCAATATAAATTTCCCCATGAGTAGTATATGATCAGTGCCTAGTTCTGCTCCTCTGTATACTCTTATTATCATTTACCTTAGGTCTATGCTGTATAATCAATTATACTTTCTGCATTATCTGCTCCGTCGTAGGTGTACTTTTTATAGAAAAATGTATCATTTTCCTTCCGGTTTCGTTCAGTATGCTTTCTCCACCATATCTTCCAGGGATTCCGTGAACTATATATTTGTTACCTGTTCAGGTTTTTCATTTGCCCATTAATATTGCATATTCTGATTTCTCTCTGCTAGTTTCTGTTATTTCCTGAAATTTTTCATAGAATTTGTTTGTTGTTGTACATTGTACAATGCTTATTGATTCTTGCAGGATTAGATTTATTATTTTCTTTTCTTTTCCAATTCTGGGCATGTTATTATCCTTACTCTGTCTTTTGCTCTGTTACTCTCCTCTATTTCTGAGCATCTTAGAATGTAGTTTTTATCCCATGTTCTTTCCCCGGTGCCTTTTCTGTTAGAATTGAGATTTTAATTTTCAACAAAGCAAACGACAGCCAGCCAGGAAGACCATTGTAATGTTGAAAATATAGGTAAATCTCTACCTCAAACTAATAACCTTTTTTATGTTTCGGAGGTAAAAGATGAAACTTACGAAATTAAATGTAGAGGGGGCGCATTATTCGGAGCCTAAAATTTTGTAAACAGGCAATACACAATACAAAGCACAGGTGACTTCAGTTTTTTTGAGATTAATTATAGGAATATTAGCCTGAAAGGTAATATAGAAATATTATGCTTCAAATAAATAAGCAAACAATATTTTCAAATTATAGTCGCCCTGTACCAGTGTACCTGCACTGTGTGCTGCTTATTTAAAGACTTTCAGTATAGATTAAATAATATTTTTAAAAATCTTAAGCACTTATCGGCTGCAAAACGGTATGAAAACAGTAATCAGTTAAAATTCGCTGTGAATAGGTGGTTGCACGAACAGGCGGGAAAGTTTTACGACATATGAATACAGAAACTCGTCTCACGCTACAAAAAATGTTTTAGCCTTGGATGGTGACTGTGTCGAAAAATAACTTAATGTATAGAAATAAATATATATTCTTTACTGGTTAAATAATTTTTATTTAAAAACAAAACGGGTATTAGATTCTGGACGACCCTCGTAATTTTAATTTTAATAGAAAACCATAGGTTAATTATAATACAATTGCTTTTACATTCAAAAAATTATACGGTTTTAGTCCGTTTCCAACAAAGGTGCAATTTACTAAATAGGTATTTATAAATACTTACATTGGTGAGATTTCTAGAAGTGGAATAGATGCCATACACATTAAAAGGTTGCCCACCAAATAGATAAAGGAGAAATATAAAATCGTTCTGCAAAAAGAAATCAAAAGTTATCTTGTGGAGAACAGTTTTGTATTACGTTATCGTAACTTATACTCAAGCTATTTTAATTTGTATCTAAATAGTTAGGTTGTTAATTTTATTACACGTGAGAATACATTTTCTGGATTTTCCTTCGTCATTTTAGCCGAATAAAATAAACTGAAGTTCACGGTTTTTACAGATTCCTGCAAGTTTTATGACAACCCATATAAATACAGAGTGTGTCTGACTTCGACCGATTAATTTTTAGGGACGATGCGATGGGGAGTGCTAATTTTAATAACTTGAAAGTTTAAGATACCGGTTTCAGATGATCCAAAAAAAGTTGCTGGGAATGCGTTTTTCCATTATTATTATTTTTTCTCTGTTTTTCCCAATTTTACGTTACATTGCGTTAATTATTCTATCTTCTGAGATAACCTTCTTCTTTCTCTATTTCTCCCTTCTTCTTCCCTTTATTTTTCCCTTCTAAATTTTTCTAGTTGTATTGCACTTCTTTACACTTCTGCCTGCGTCTCCCGGCTCTTTTGCTGTAACAATTGCTTCGTATTTAGCATCTCATTTGCTTCCATTCCTCCATCTAACTTCGAATTTGGTGTTTTGTTCCTTATTTTTCTTGTATTATGGGCCTTAAGGTCGCTCAAGAAAATGTTCGTGTTAGCGCTGGTGCAAAATCCTACGTTCACGACCAAATAAGTCAAAGAGCAAAGGAAAATGTGCAAAAGAATTTTACATTAGGAAAATGGTAGCTGATATAGATAATAAATTTAGGAATAAAGATGTAAGAAAATTTTATAAAGAAATTAAAAGAGTTAGGAAGCGTTATACTACAAAAACTACATTTTGTAAAGCTAAGAAATTTGGTTGGAGGAGAAGAAGAAACGCTGGAAAGACGGGCAGAATACTTCGAGGAATTTTGAATGGACAAGAGAGCAAAGACGAAGCAGTACGAAGCATCAATGTAAGAGAAATGGATGCAGAAGAAATGAAAGAGCCAGAAAGTTCAGAAGTATTAGGAATAATCCGTAAAATAAAAAGCACGAATCCCGGGGAAGACGGAATAAAGGTGGAAATAGCTTGAGGACAAACTAAATAAACTAACAGAAGGAGTCATAAAAGATGTATGGAGAAAGGAAGAAATGTCCTACAGAATTAAGACAAGGTCATAATATGTTCCACCTATAAAAAAGAAGATAAGCTGCTATAGATGGATTGCGCTACTAAATACCTTATAGAAGATATTGACTATATGTATCGAGAATAGAATGGTAACGTACAGTGAAGCATTATCAGGTAAATATTAGTGTGGCTTTAGACCAACCAGGTCGGTAATAGATCAGATATACATCCTAAAATATATCCAAAAGAGAGCAGCTATACCAAACATTAGCGGAGTTCAACATACCTGGAAAGCTAATGAGACTTATTATGATGAGGCTAAGAAGAACGGAAAACAAAGCAGTAAATGGGAAATTTAGAAGAACATTATCTCCATTATCTCTCTTGCTATTTAATTTAATACTTGAGACAGTTATCAGGGATGCAAAAGCATAAGGTAGGGAATAATCTACTACAATTATCACAAGTGTCTTCACAGATGATATAGTGTTGATAACAAGAACCAAAAAAGAATTACTAACAGTCGCAAGAAATATCATAATAGCAGAGGAAAAAATGTGATTAAAGATGGAAGAAGTCAAAACAGACTGCATGGTGTGGGATGATTCGGAGCGAGAAATGCAACAGTTGACCGAATACAACTTCCAAGAAGTACAAAATCTAACCTACCTGGCGGCAGTTATAAAAAGAAGATCAAATAGTAGGGAGGAGGTAAAGGCACGAATAGCGGCAGGGAATAGGTGTTTATTCGCACTAAAAAGGATAATGGGAAATAAAGCAACATCGAGAGCTATTGATGTGAAAGTATACCAAACTATATTAATGCCAATAGCAACATATGCTGGTGATGTGTGGACAAAGACTAAACAAGACCAAAACGCATTAAGTATATGGGAAAGAAAGTTTTGAGGAGATATATGCGAGAAACTAGTGAACATAAGATGAAAAAGAAACCCCTTGATTCCAAGTCAATTTGGGCTGTCCACGTTTTCTCCAAGGATCCTTCTGGATCATCCATATTTATCTCCAATCCCCATTTTAGGCATTCAGTTCGTCTTCATTAAGATGTATTTTGAATAGGGTGGGTAATATACAACCCCCCTGTCGGAGACCTTTTGTTATGGCAAATTTGTCAGAGAGTTCTGATCTCACTTTAATTTGTCCCGTTGTATTATATTATTTATACCATTCTGGATAATGAAAGTCCATAGCTTAGTTAACTACACTACCACAAGCCTTTTGAATATCAATAACGTAGTGGTTATCACCAAAAGTTATGTTAAAAGTTAATAAAAATGAGTTAATTAAATTTAGTAGAGTTTCCGATAATTCTTAAGTGCCAACATGGCTGTATGTTTAACCAACTACGCCACGTGGGGGTTTGCTGCGAGAGGTTTTATATTAAAATTCTGGTTCAACTAACATAGGTAACATAAACTCGTATTGTACGAGTTTGATTAAGTTATAAAATATCCTTTAGATTTAAAGTTAAAAGTAAACAATTATACCATTTCAGAGATAAGTTCTAAGTACCTACAATCAGCAAACTTAATAAAATGAAACAAGTCTTACTATGAATTGAATTACATTTAAGTTAAATACAGAAAAATAGTCTTACATAAAACTGTATTAAACATCACTAGTACGAAGGACCTGACGTTTTAAGGACATGATTGTTCGACGGCTACACTAACCATAGTCAGTTCTGTCAAAGAAATTCCTTATATAAGACGTCAGCGCCCACCCCCTGTGCTCACACTATGGGCATTCACCTTGAGCTATGAACGTGCCAATCGTGCCACACGTCGTATCAAAGCGCGTGGCATATTGTAATAAAGCGGTGTATTACAATATGTTTCGAGCTAGTATTTTTTCTAGAAGCTGTCGAAGGCCAAATATACTGTCGATGTAGCTCTTAAGCCATTCTGTTCTTCTATTTCTACAGTCCCAGCTTCGATACGTGCCATACTAATTTTCCCGTAGAGTCTTCCAACCGTACTTAAAACCATGATGCCTCCTTTCGTATGTACAGGTGCAATACAACCTTTTTGCAGTCCTCTGGTATGTGTTCTCAATTTAAGTTTTTATTAAAGAGTTTTGATAGTTTTTCGTATAGAATGCTTGGGCCATTTTTACAAGTTTCATAGGGATCCCTGCGAGTCCCACTGCTTTCAAGTTTTAATTAGATATCAAAAGCTCATCAAATTTTTATTGGCACTTGAAACTGCTCAATTTACTTTTTTAAGGATGCATATATCATATTATTATAGACTTGAACTGTTGTTGATTAATTAACTAACTAAATAATTTCTACCTTCATAATCTAAAGATCAACACAGACGTAAATATTTGCTAATTCCTCTTTAATAAGCTTCAGGTATTTACATTCCCCGATAAAACGTTACGTATTAAATAACAAGTAACCTTTGACTTTTAGCTACAGGAAACGGGGAACAAATCCGGCAATAAAACAACATATAAAATTTATCTTAAAGGGAATTACGTGGGATAAAAGTAATTTCTATATCCTCACATTATCCAGAAGTTACTCTGTCTAGATCCTTTGTAGATCCTAGATACACCTACAGTTATGTTGAAATATCAGTTCGTGTTAAAGGTCAAATACCTACCTTTAACCTTTGGCCTTAATAATAATTTTGAGCCGAAATTGGAACATCGATAAATGCAACAACAAAGCTTTATTAAATATTCATAAATAATGATGAACGATTGCTGAAATGTAATTTATGGAGCCTTTATTTTGTTGAAAACAACGACCTTTCAAGAATTCTTTCGTGTATTTTATCAAAGAAGTTAATTTAAGCAAAAACAAAACGTTTTATTAGTTTAGCCGAAATTGGTGATTATTACAAACTGTGTTGGATATTCGAAATTTATTATTTATGAGTTACATTAACGGGTGATTCAGAATTCGATAAATTTTTAGGGATCATGAAACTTATTAAACGAAATATCTTTTATGAATAAACTGTATGTAATATTATTATATATGGGCTTTACATTCCGAATGGAGTAGTTGTGGTGAGTCGTTCTTTCCTGCAGTTTGTTATTCGTCTCAACTTTGTCTAATACTTTCTTCCTAGATTTGCCCATTTCATCCTTGTAGTTACTCTCCTGCTTATTAAATCTTTTAATATTTGGCCTTTGCGTCTGCCTTCTAGTCTTACCCTCCTTTTTATTCGTCTTATGAACGAAGCTTAGGCCAATGGCCTGTTATTAATTTCCTCGTTATAATCGGTTTTAGATCTTTACCTTTACATTGTTTTGGAGATTTTATAATTTTTACTGTCTTTTAATACATGTCTTATTTCAAAGTTCATAAGCCTTCTGTATTCTCCATCCTCTGTTTCTTTCGTTTTCGAATCAAATATCCCTCCGATCTTTCCTTCATAGATTCTATAGTCTTCCTTTATCTGTATCTTTCAGCATAATGTAATCGTTAGTGTAATGGTTACTTGGTAAATTCTCATTTTTGTGTATCTACTTATTTTTTGCTCTGCATAGGGGTTTTATTTTGGTAGTATATGTACCTACAACCTAGTTGTATTCTTTGTTCTATATTAAACTTGCTTTGATTTCTATTACTAATTATCGTTCCTAAGTATTGGGTGATTTAGAAACATTTTGACAAAACACTACAGCAAATTGTTCTCACTGAAATGAAGAAAAAAAAATGCTAACATGCATTTGTTCAAAAACCTTCGTTAAGAAGATATAACATTTTGCAATTTGGGTTGCATAATATTATTTACAATTTTTGAAAGAGCGTTTTGCAGTTTAGTACCCTATCATTGTTGAGAAAGAAGAAATCAACGTTTCGCCCGTTTTTTTAAGCGGCTTAGTCAAGAGGAAAAGGGGGCACTAACAGATCACATTAATTCAACGTGTTAACCATGCCAGAGGCAAGAGAAAGAAGGCACAGTAACTCAACAGTTAGCCCATATTCAAGGCAATCTTGTCAAGAATGGCTACAATAAAAGGGTCGGAGAATTTTATTTTAAGTTAAAAGGGAGGGGAATATCCAGACAAAAGCAGAAATTAAAAAAATTAGATAGTGCATCAGTTAAGTAAAATAAAATAATTTTCAAAAAATACTTGTCTTAAAAATTATGTCTTGAATTTAAGGAAGTCAACGTTTCGGATTTGTGTAGCAACAAAAAATTTGACTTAAATTTAAGTCCTTATTAAAAGCAAGAGGAACGGAGTACTACCTTTTGCATTAAAAATATGGATAAGAAAATATTTTAAACCAAGTCGGAAATTAATGCAATTTTAAGGGTCTAAGGGCCGGTTGCACAAAGCTCTTGTTAAATTAACGAATG
Source organism: Melanotus villosus (assembly GCA_963082815.1). Classification (NCBI taxonomy): domain Eukaryota; kingdom Metazoa; phylum Arthropoda; class Insecta; order Coleoptera; family Elateridae; genus Melanotus; species Melanotus villosus. The sequence goes on along the minus strand of OY720423.1, from coordinate 8,761,478 downwards.
ATCAAAGTTGACAAAAGAGCATCATTTTTTGTTTACTAATGTATTATTTGTCATATGCATTTCAATTTTGATTCGATTTTGTTCACTTTAACGAATGATTAAGTTGACCAAGCTGTTACATCATGTTTGTGCAACCCACCCTAAGTCTACCGAAAATTATTTCAACCTTTTGTTTATTTTTTCACTGACAAGATTTTTATTAGAACTACTTATTGTAACATAATAACTCGCATATTTATACTGAAAACGTATTCCTTATTATAAAACGAGATCCTTGCCTTGCCTTTATTAGCCCTACGTAATAGATATTTGTTTGCAGTTATTGCCTTGAGTGAACGTTTCTTATTAATAGCATTAAAAACAAAAACCCACATCTACCCAAAGGGATATTAGGTTAATATAGTAAAATACAGCAAAGAATTTTAAAGGGATTTATCCCATGAGAATAATAAAAACGTCAAAAGTTATCCCTGCAACCTACGTATTTTAATTTACATAATTGTATTCGGAATAAATTTAATTAGGAGATATTTTTAGACTACGGTTGACTAATCAATGATAAACGCTTTATAAATTGTTGTAAACTAAGTTTGAACACGAATAAATAAAATATCGAATTTTATGCGGCGCAATTTCATTCGTAGGTAAAATGTTCAAACTCGGTTGTAATACGAAGAGAGGTGAAATGGAATACGATCAGTGGTTTTAGTTCCTGGCTCATGAGTTATCGCGGAAAAGCTTGTAATCCTACCCATCCATCTAAAAAGTCACGTATAGGATAAATTACAAAAACAGTTTGCAATACAAAGCACGTTGGTAATTGAAAAATTTATTCATTTACGTGAAAGAAGATTTAAGGCTGATTGTTGAAATGCTGTGTGATTTAGGATTTGACACATCCAGGGTTTACCATTTATTAGTCGGTAACTCTCCAGTGGCGTTATTTCAGAATTGTTTTTTTTTTTTAAATCTTTTTAGAGTTCCAAGCTACAATATATTCAAATACACAGGATGTGTTGCCATACCTTTTTTTTAAATTGTCAATACTTTATTTACAGTCTACTTTACATAGAACTTTTAAGTCAATGTGCTATAATTAATAAAAATAAAATTATTACGGATTTGCCTGTTGAAAAAAGATTGGCGAGGATCGAAAATTTTTCAAAGAAGATTTTATGGCCAGTGTCGTGATGATGTTTAGCAACAGCTGAGTGCGAGAGAAGACCTGATTTCAAGCAACGTTTGTGTTCACAGATGCGACCAGTTTATCTAATGTACACTAACGACAAGGGTTGAGGCTTACCTTCTACTGAAAGGAGTATCTGTGGCGCTTTTGGAAGGGGTTTGAACCTGATTTTGATGTTATATTTTTTGATAATCCTACGTATGAAATCAGTAACTTGGTGAATGTAAGGCAAGAAGACTGTAGCCTGGGGTGTACACTGTACAGGTATTCTTAAGAACTTCCACAGTGTGAGGGTTGTAATTGTTTTTTGATGATCTTCCTAACCCCGTTATTAACGAGATTGTCTTGGGTATGGGCTAACTCGACATGAAGGCCGTTGGATTGAGCACGGTGAACGAAAGAATTTATTATGGAGAGTTTTTGTGCTGGATGATAATGGGAATTGGCGTGAAGATAAGCTCAGAAAACGTATCTTTCTGTAAATAAAAGATAGTCTACTTAATTTTTTGTTTCCCCCATTTGGTGATATCCAAGTCCACTTTATACTTACGGAAGATAGGCATAAAGATTTCGCTGTTCTAAATATTGCAATAGTCTTTTTCCTCTGTCATTCTTTGAATCGCAACCATAGTTGCCTACCTTAGTGTCGGATTGTTCTTGTTTTATCCAAATTTAGCATTAAAATCCCACATTATGATGGTTAGTTTGGTTGGTTTGTCGTTGGTCTATGGCTGTTGTCATTTCTTCATAAAAAGTTTCGACTTCCTCGTCCTCCTGTTTTATTGTCGGTGCATAGATCTGAATAATTTTCGAGCTTATCTTGTTTTGTTCTAATAGTATATAGGCTACTCTGTCGTTATGAGGAATCCTACACCTCCGTATGTCTCATTTTCATTTTCTTTATACAAGGTGGTACACGTGAAACGGGCGTTTTTTTAAAGAAGCATTACTCCATTAATTTTTAGTAAAAAAAAATATTCATTACCATAGAAATAATAGAAATAATCTGAAATAATAGTTTAACATGCCATTTTCAAACGCTTAAGTGCGGAAAATAATATCATTCAAGTGATGGCCATTTTCATGAACACACATTTATTCTTTCAGTATCAGTCTCAGAATCAGTTATTCCATCTTGATTTTTTTGTAGATTTTGTTGTTTCATTAATTCTTTAGAAAAATCAGTAGAGAAGCATTTTTTATTCCTACTTTTTAAGTAGTGTTTGGTACGTAAATGTCCAACTATACTGGCCACAAGTGCAAGACAACGACAAGAGATAAGACACCAGATCTACTAGCCTAAACAGTAGCGCCTACTACACAACATAATTGGCAAATCTAAAATATGTTTCAGCATATCGACAGAATAACAAAAATAAGTTCAATTTGTCAGTTTTCTAGAGGAAATCAGTAGATTTTACATACAAATCAGTAGGTCAGTAGACTGAAGGTAAAATCAGTAGATGTACTGATAAATCAGTAGATCTGGCAACACTGTACTAAACGGCCTCGCATGGGGATTCGGTAGACACCTGCTGCGGGCCGCCTCTCCTCCTACTAGCCGAGTAATATTCATTCCAAAAACACCCGTTTCCCGAGGACCACCTTGTAGTATCCTGTTTCCTGAATTTAGGTCTATGCACTGTTCCCCTCTTCCCTTTACTTCTGAAAGTCCCAATGAGGGGGGGTTGTTTAAATGAGGGAGGGATAGGGTTAGGGGATTTATCTCAATTATAGGAGACGAGAGTACATCGAGAGCTCGCGGCGGTAGGGTTGCTAGTCCCTGAAGTACGTCTATCCCCTATCTGGATCATGGAGGAGTACCTACCCGCTACTCTCATACCTAGGTTTACTTTAAAGGGTTATCACAGCACAGGGCCACGCCTTATAGGTCATTAGCCAGCTGCTGTACTAGTTCATTACTGTGTCCAGTAAGTTGTTGGTGATAATTTCTGGTAGATCTTTTGATTTCGTTCTCTACGAAAGGAAAACCGTGGTGACCACCAAGGCGCGTCCAACAGTATTGTAGATTGGAATTATTGTTCCAGTGTCTTTAGTCTTACTGGCTTGGTGCATCCTCAAAATTATATGCCGTAGGTCCAAATCGATTTTAGCATTGTTATGAATTCGAAGACTTCCACCATCAGTGTCAGTATTAACAAAAGGTCTTCTGTGTCATTGTTGAGACAGAAAAACTTCTGTCTCAACAATGACACATGCTGATTGGCAATTTGGACTTCCTACCGAGCCAGTAAGTACATTTCATGATATTTCAGATTTAGTTGCTTGCGTTTTGTTTGTTCCATCTGAGACGCTAGTCGATGTATATTTCTAGTCTTTAAGTTCTTTTATACGTAGTTTCAGGTCTATTTTGTCTTCTAGATACTGTTGAAAATTTTCCCAGTCGGTTTCATTTGAGACAAATTTAGGACTAAGTTCCTTTCTAATAACACTGGTGCTTAATTTTATTATAATTGGTGCGTGATCAGAAGACACAACATAATTTAATTTTATCATATCTGAGTTGATTCGCTATTCCGTGAGATATGAAAAAATGCAGTAGGTCAGATATTTTATTCGGGTGGGATAGCTCATAGGTGGGTTCGCCAGTTGAATAGTTACATTGTGTTAGAGTAATCCTGGATCCCCAATGAATATACTTAGCATTACAGTCGCCACCAGCAATGAATTTGTTTCCCAGTGTCAAGAAGAAGCTATTGTATTGATCAGTAGAGATGGTGTATCTGGGAGGGCAATAAATAGCTGAGACAACAAAAGACTAAGAAAATGTGTTAATTTTAACATTTGTTGCCTGGATTTGTCCAGTTTGGTATTTATCTAACTCTGTGCTATCTGGGTGAGTTGTGCTGTAGATATAGTCTGTCTGTCTGTATCCGTAATTTCTTTTACCTTTCGATGTCGAGGCTGGTGCGTTAGCATATGTGACTTTTACGGGTGCAATGCACAACCCGGTTGGTGCGCTGTTTAATATTTACATACTGCTCCATGTGTATAGTGTAAGTATGCGTACGTGTAGGATCTTGTTATACTACCTCTTAGGCCTGTATTCGGAGGAAATCATCGTTACTTTGGTGCCCAATGATGAATGGTCACCAGGACACAATACCGATCTCTAGATGCAGGATTTGAATCAAGGACTAACGTAACGCTAGTCTGACGCTCTATTACTGCGCCACCCTGACATTTTACTGTTACATATAGTCCTCTCAGCGAAATGGGTTTCATTGGGAATCAATTAATTAAAGTTTATAGTTTAAGAGACCGTTTATATTTCCTATTACAATTCATAATATATGGACCATTATGGAGATAATTTACTAATTATGGTTGACAGTAGATTAAGCATAATAATGTTTTGGTTATCAATTGGGCAAACGCGTTTTTAAATTCGGCGAAAAAAAGTGGTTAATTGTTCCTCCAAGTTGATTTGTTACTTATTAGAACTTGGATAGTTTGAGAGTATGTTGGTTTATTGTTTTGTTTGTTTTCACAATTTCAACATTGTTTAAATTTGGAAAATTTATTAAGGTCAGTAGTCGTGGCTGGAATTAATCTTCGAATTAGCGTAGTTTTATTGTTTGTTCTGTTTCCTGTATTGATTAAATTCTTGTATGTTGAGTAGCCCTCAGTTATAATTAGTACAGAAACGAGACACAAAATTTTCGATGAAGTATTTTACATTCCACTATTATTCTTTAGGTAATGTTTTGCAAGGTTTTTCTATCAATAGCAATAGCAAAGAGTAACCGATCTTTGTATCTTTGTATGTATATAATATATGTGTTTATTTATGATTATACATAAAGTAGGCTTTTACGAATTCTAAGCAGTGTGTAAGTTGTACGTTATCGCATTAGGGTAGTAAATAAGACAAGTTACTTTACACACTGTTGACGCGGTTACTGTGATAAACAGTTCGAAAATATAGAAACGAAGCTGAAGCAATACTGATAATTTTTATCTTCACATTCCTTTTTCTTATGGTAGCAGATAACAAAAATTACGCAACATTTATGTAAAGTGACATTATGGAACTCTTAAGCTTACTCGTTAAATACTGAATCACTTTACGTACCATTACGTTACCATATAATATATCTACTACTAAACAATTGCACCAATCAATTTTACTTTTCAGTGTTTGTTCACACATAAAATTAGCAGGAATTATTGGTTAAACCACAAAAGTTAATACAAACGTTGATATTCCGTGTCATGAAACGTATAAAAAATATTTTCAACTTAAGTAATATGTAATGATTATAACGCTATCCTTACCTGTATCGTCCTAAAAAACTATCAGCACAAATAGCCCCAGCAATCGGTACGACGTAACATACCATTATGAAGACGTGGTAAATTACAGTGGCGGTATTTTCAGGAAAACGTAATTCATTTCGAAGGTACAAGGATAAAATCGCTGAAAAATAAATATTAATTAGAGTTTGATTTTATATGCATTGTCCTTGACGTTGTTGAGAAGTTCTCATTTGAGTTTTTTTAAATTATTAATTTTGGAAATTCCTTAGGATTGACTCAATTTAGGGAAATACTTTTAAAGTCTGGAAGTTTCATCATTAAAAATATATTACAAGTATTATTTTGGGATTAGAATAAATGAAAATTGCCGGAAAAACAATTCAGTTAATTCTGTATTTCATCGTTATTTTTATCGTTTAATTATTGTTTAATTGTTAAATAAGTCTAATAAATTTAATTGTTTTGCGAATTTAACATGAATTTCTGATGGATACTTATTAATATTTGTAAAGCATGATGTTTGGATATTTATCGTAAAATCAACCAAGCCACGCAGTTTTTATTATTAAAACGTTTTGGTTGTTTAATTTTTTAACATCTGCAAATCTGTAGATTAGGTATATTCCTTGTTTTGTCTTTTTAAATAATCATTTACACTTGTTTTAACACGATATGATCGAACAAGTTTCAGATATAGTAAATTACGAAATGATATATGAAAGGGTAAGCTCTGGTTATGATGTATTTGTATGCATGTTGGAGCATTTTAAAACGTCATCTTCTTCGAGGCTTTTCGTCTCCCTGTTTTCTGTTACACTCCCAAAGGGGTTAATTAAGTGAGGAATTTATTTTCTTAAAAATCTGTCAGTTCACAAGCATTCTTTGGACCTGTCTGAGGTAGTTTGGAAAGCCAAAAGCATTGCGGGACTGCCACAGGCAGTTTTTGGATCTGGTTGAAGCAGTTCTAGATGGTTTTAGACAGTTGGAAACTGCTTTAGGTAATTGAAGACCCACTGGGGTAGTTTACGGCTATCTGAAAGAGTTTGGGGCTGTCCGAGGCAATCGGGGCTGTTTGAGACTTTCTGTTGCAGTTTAGGGATGTCTGGGTTGTGTAAGGTGATTAGAGGCTGACTAAAGCAGTTCGGACCTATCTCATGGAGTTTGGAGCTGCCGTAGGTAAAGAGCTATGTCAAAGATTCTGGGGCTACTTGAGGTTGTTTGGGGGACTTCGTGGATTTCTTGGAGAGTTAAAGGTTGCCTGAAGCTATTTACGGCAGTTCGGAATGTATGAAAGATTTCGGAGCTATCTGAGGTAGTTGGTTATTGTCGAAGATAGTTCGTGAATATCTTAGAGAATTTAGGGTTGTCTTAAGTAGTTCTGAGTTATGTACAGCGGTTCGGGGCCAACTGCGGTAGTTCGGAGATATGAGAGACTTTGGAGTTCTTGCAAGTAATTTTGAGCTATTTGAGGCGGTTCGGAGCTGTGTAAAAAATTTAGAAACTACTTCAGTTGTTTTAGAGTTTAGGGTCGCTTGAAGCAGTTGTGAGCTGATTGAGGCGGTTCGGGGTTGACTGGGCCAATTTGGGGCTCTCTCAGGAAGTTTTAAAATATCGTTATTGATGAAGCATTTTGTTATTTTCTTGTAGATCTTCTTCTTAGATATTTCTTGTCTCACTGTTTTCTGTTACAGAGTTTGATCAGTGAAGTAATTCCTTTGTTTAATTCAAGATTTTACAGATATTTTTAGGGTTTGTTGAAGTAGTTTACGAGTAGAACATTCGAAAACATTGTGCGGTTGCTATCGGCAGTTTTGGTATTCTTGAGGTAATTCAGGATAGTCTGGGGTAGTTTGTGGCTGACTCAAACAGTTTGTCGGAGCTAATTCAGGGATTATTAAATAGAATGAGACCTTCAGATGTATTTAAGGGATACCTTAGAAAGTTCGGAGCTATCTGGGGCTGACAGAGAGTTCAGGGTTATTTCAGAGACTTTGGATATGCCGTGAGCAATTTGAGGCCATTTAAGGCAGGGTTTCTTGAAGCAGTTGTGAGCTGTTTAGAGTAGTTCGAGATTGACTAAATTTCAGGGAGTTTAGAATTTTCATAGGCAATTTGTGACAGTTAAGAGTTGTGTCAAAAAAGTCGGGACTGCTTTAGGTAGTTGGTGGTTATCTGGGACAGTTCGTGGATTTTTTTAGAAGGGTTAGGGTTAATTGAAGTAGTTGTGAGCTGTTTATGGCGGTTCGGGGCTTACTAAGTAAGTCAATTCCGGCTATCTTAAGGAGTTTGGAATTTTCGGAAATTAGAGAGTTCAGAATTGTCGGAAGCAGTTCTGGGCTGCAAAAGGCGACTAAAGGCTGACTGGAAGTAGTTCGAGGCTATCTCAGATAACTTGAAGTTTCCGCAATTGCGGTAGTTAGAAGTCGTGACAAAAATTTCGGTACTACTTTAGGTAATTGATGGTTCTTTGTGGTACTTCGTGGATTTATTAGAGAATTCAGGCTTTCTTGAACAGTTGTAAACTGTGTAAGGTAATTCGGGGCTGACTGAGGCAGTTCGGAGTTACGTGTGAAAAGTTGAAGTTTCCGTAGGAAATTTGCTGTAATTAGGGGTTGGGTCAAAGATTTCGGGAGTACCTGAGGTAGTTGGTGGTTGTATGGGGTAGTTCATGGAGTTTTCCAGAGTTTAGAGTCATCGGAAGCAGTTCTCAGTTGTATAAGGTGGTCCAGGGTGGCTGAGACAATTTGGGGCTACGTTAGAGAATTTGAGGTTGCTTGAGGCATCTCGTGGTTGTCTGTGACAGTTTAGAGCCGTCTGAGGCAGTTTAAGTCTGTCTGAGGCGGTTTTGAGTTAATTTTGGGATGTTTCTAGTTATTTCAGGCAAGCTATATTAGATAGTTCGAAACTATGTGAATTTATTAGATAAGTGATGTTAAAACTGCTACTAAATATTCATGCAAATATAGACATCTTAGAAAAGTTATAAAAATAATAAAAGAAATATGGAAACCACTTCAGAGCCCCTGTAATGTTTGTGCCTCGAGAATGTTACGCTATTATTGGTTGTACCCCTTGTAAGATTCTTTCAAAATTTCAAAGACATCCATCTGAATAATTTCAGGCGGTACAGTATAGTTAAAACTATTTGTTAGAAAATATTAAACCATATCGGTTTTATAAAAGGTTAAAAACTGTTCTCTTGGTATGTATTTGTGATTTAAGGAATTTTGCTAATATTTTCTATTTAAAGATATCTGTTAGAAATATATGTATCTTTTAGGTTTCATATATCGATTGGAGTTTGCTTTGTGGTTTATTTGTTGGGATTATTCGTGGCTGTTTGATATTTTAATACTTGTGGTGTCGTTTCCTTTGTCCTTTTTGTAGTTCTTCTATTTGTTTGTAACTCAATATTTATTTAACATTACTATACTTTAACAAGAAACAGGATTTTTCGGCAAAGGCTAAACCTTAGTAGACACAAAATTAAAGCGAAGTTTACTTTTGTTTACATTTAAAGGTTTGTGTAGTTGCATTTCCGTAATTTTTAACGCTGTAATTTTAAGTTTCAAAAGGAAAATGATTTCCTCTTTTGCTCACTTAAATTTTTTGACTAGTTTAAGTACTAACAGAAATTTAGATTATTTAACTGAGGTTAATAACGACAATACAAATCAACATAAGAGTAAAGTAAGCTAAAAATAAAAAAAAGTGATTTATAAATTGGTTCTAAAATTAGCCTTGTAAATTGAGGAAGTTAATTTTTTCTTGAACAAAGAAACTTTTAACCCAACTACATACATTTTCTTCTAATTAACTCAACTTTGTTTCCTTTCGTAATTTATTTATCCAGTTCAGTTGTTAACACAAAGGGGTCTCGTAAATCACTTTTTCCTTATTCTGTAAGTTAATTCAACTCCGAGTTCACTTAATTTTAAACTGGTGAGAAAGTGAAGCTTTTTTAATCTAATTAATTCAAAGTTAATTTAAGATTTTAACTTTAATTTAGTATTAAATTATGTAATGTATACTTACTTCGTAATCCACAGAAGGAAAATCGTTCACAAAATTCGGTTGCGATAATACAAAACACTGAAGTTGGATATGTATCCTTCTAAAAGTAAATGTGTTAATTTCATTGAACTGAAACTTATTCATGAAATTAATACCTCTTTAAAATCTAACATGCTTGTCTTAAACTTTTTTTTATTATGAACTTATATTAACTAAAATTAAAAATAGAAATATAATAACATAATTGTCAAATAAAAGTCATAACTGTCATTTGACGTTTGTGAAAATCAAAGAGTTACGATTTTGGCGATTAAATTTGTAAATCTGTAAACACTTCTGATTTAAAGAGGTCTTGTATTAATCCTATCTCAAATTCATGATAGTTGAACTCGAAAAAAAGGGTTTATTAACTTATAAAATTTATTATAAAATTTACATTTACTTGACATTGCACATAAATTTATTGCATACAACAAGCTTTGCAAATATGTATAAATTCCAAAACATAAGTTAATATCTAGATAACTATTGTGCTTTAAATATACACAAATATCTACGTTCAGAGATCAACATTTATTAGGTAATATTCGGAAACTTTTGAATATTCCACGGTAAGAGTACCATAAAAAATATAATATATTCGTTCGATACATAATGGCTTCCCATAAAAATAAAACGCCAGTTTAATATCTGAACGTAGAAAAGATTATGCTAAACGTGTTTGCTTCATGAAAACCATATAGGAATATTTTTTGTATTTCTAGTTTTTTATATCACAACATTTATCGTGTTATTATAGTATAAGAATAATACATATTTCCATTTAGAATACCGCTTATAGCCTCCAAATTCGGAGGTAAAATTAAAGTAACAAAAAAACATATTCGTGCAAAAGACAGGTGTTTTAATTTCCTCAAGTTTGTTTTACTAATTATGTATTCTTGTGGTTAAAAATTTACACAAAACAGTGCGTAGATCAGCTGAAATGATAATTGTAAATATTTAACCAAAAATAAATTGGAGAATGTGCTCGTAAAAGCATAGAAACATCACCGTCGGTTCCCAAGCGTGTTTGTCAAAATATTTACTACTTTTCATACTGATAAACTGATAAGTATTTAATATATTTGGATAAAGAACTCTAAACGTGCTTGCGTGACTTAGATAGCCAAACATAAACAAGGTAATTACAACTTGATTATCTTTTTAAAAAATTTATGAAATTTTATGTTGAGCCTTTTTTATTTAAAAGGTAAAGGTATCGGCGCAAGGGAGTATGGTCGGCAACATTGAGGGTTAGGTCTCCTAAGTCGCTTTTATACCGTTGTTTTGCACGCTATCCGTACGGGGTGATGTGGTACGCATCACACCTAGGATAACCGCCTGCTTCGGTCCCCAAATTATTTTCAGTAGTTGGGTAGGCCACCCTCCGAGCATCCCGTCAAGTGGCGATAATTAAATTAAAGGTAATACCAATGTTGTAAAATTGAAAAGAAGCAAATTGCTTTCAGGAAAAATAAATGTAGTTCTCTAATTTTAATTTTTGCAATTTAAACTAATTCATGTTTAGCCTTTTTGAACTGATTTTTAAAGGATAATAATTTTAAGGAAGGCGCTTTATAGCATACTAAATCTTTTATATTTGTCCAAATTTAATAATCTGCAAATTGATGTTGATTTATTTAAAAATTCACCGTTAAGGAAATAAGTTAATATTCCTTTTGATTCGTTTTTATTACGTATAAGGAGAAAATGTTTTCTATTTTATCGGTCCTACCTAATAGGATTGACATCTCAACTGCTAAATTTTTAAAAATTCGGCTACGGCTGGGATTCGAACTTGTATTCGCTTGCCAACAAGGCAACCGTGCAACCATTAAGCCACTAAGAGACCAAGGATTCTGTTTTAAAGATATCTTACAAAACTTAGAGTTTGCTGATCAAGCTTTATTTATTTAAAATTAGACTTACTTTTTTACTTTAAGTTTTTATTTTAAGTATTCCTGGCCTACCTCTTAAATAAATAAATTTTGGAATAGAACTGATGATAATTCACAACAATGCCATTTGAAATACGAAAGTTATTCTCGAAAAACCAACTTTAGATCATTCTAATAACAGTTCTAGTTCTAAAACAATTTGCTCCGAGTGTTGGGGCACCCTGACTTTTATTTTACGTAGGTCTTGGCACTCTAGATTAATAAATAAAAGTTACTACTTTGTCATCAAGATGTTTCAAACTTGATATTAACATACGTAAAATTAAATGGAGATGCTAAAGATGTATAAATATACAGGATGTTCCAGAGATGATATTAATTCCGGTGAAACTTGTGCTCTATATCAATGACGTCTTAATAGTATATTACATATACCAAATTTCATTTTGATATCTTAAAAAGTAATGAAAATATAGGTGTGCCTCGGCTTTCATTGACACCCTGTATATTGAAAACAATTGAAAAGTAATTATATTTTATTTATTTTGCGTTTCTGTGATGTATTTAAACGCTTTTATTGTAAAATATTGTTATTATAAAGAAAAGTAACTTAGTTTTTCGGAAACTAGTTTTAACAAAGAGATGAAGGTCAATCAAACATTTCCTTCAGTGTTTGCTTTCTTAGTAAACGAAGGAGACTTTATTTATACGTATAAGAGTCATTTAAATGGTTGAAATTTAAAGGAGTTCGTTACTTGTACTTTTTACAAATTTCTTATAAGTAACTCTATTTATTTTTCCTGAACAACAAACTTCAAATTAAAATTTGTTTTGTTGCTTCTTCTGAATTATTTAATGCCCCTACAGTTTCGTTCGTGTGTTTAGAACCTTGCATTCTACGATTTGACAATTTTTGGTGCAAATATTTCCTAAAATTATCACAGATTTTCGTGTGATCCCAGAATAATCTTGGTCAAATTATTCCTTTCTAAAGTTCTAGTAAATTTTTAACGCTAATCTACACTATTTACATTGTGCAATGAACCTTGTGTGACATTTATACATTCTTTGGAAGGAAACCTTTCTTGTTACCTTTCGTAATAATAGTAAGAAGAAGAAGAAGCAGAAGAAATGATGTAAAAATCAGCGAGCTCAATGATTCTTATACAGAAAAGTCTGTACATACATTTTTTTATTTACGTAAAGGTAAAGGTATCGGCACTAACGCCAGACAACATGTAGACCTCGGTTATCTCGCACGCTATACGTAGGATGGTGGTAAGCACCACTCCTTCGACAATCGCCTACCTTCCTTAACTCTTAATTATTTAAGTAACTGGGTGGGCCACCCGCCGAGCATCCGACTCAGGTTTGACCCCTAGACCGTCCGCCCTGTAGTCGAGTGCCTTAACTACACGGTGATGTTTACGTTTTTATGCATTATACTGAAAGGGCAAGCGATAAAATCCCAAATACTTTGTGAAAATTAAAACATCCTGTTTCATGCACCGACGAGTACAGTATTATATTTACACATTAATTAATATATACACATTTTGATAAATAACAGTAAGAAAATAAAACTTGCACAATGAACACATACACAGCTAGATTACTGTTAGTTATATTTATAGAACAGCATGTATATATATAATAAACATTTACTTTACACATATTTTGGTGATTTTGGACAGTAAATACATGTATATATATAAAAACATCATAAGAAATGTGCTGCATATCAATTATTTTATCTGTTGTGCCAATTTTAACTTGGATGCATTACGATTATTTTTGAATTTTTAACACTGAAAATCGATTATTTATTTACGGCAGAGTTTTTTCATTTGTTTACCCATTTATAATCGGTGCTATGTTAATAAATCAAAATTTAGTCCAAGCATGATACGGGCTAAAATTAGCCTCCCGTAGTGATTTAAAAGCTCGTTTTGTACATTTTTGTAGTTGCGATGATTAATGGCGTTATCGATTGAGATGTTTTCGTTATTTTTTTTTTAAATTAAAGGGCTTCCAAAGTGCTTTGTTTCAGTATTTTCATAGTGGATTTTTTTCATCAATTTTCATGCAAAGGATTAAGGCCAAGTCATGGTTGTTTTTTAGAGCTTTTTCGTGAATTAGGAATATTATAACATTATAAGAAGCGGATATTTAAAGAAATGGCAAACATTTAATCCGATTGAAGCTATAAAGTTATTTATGTTAAATTTTACTTTTGATGCCTAATGCGATTTTGATTGCCATAGAAAGAAGGATATTTTTACCTCTCCATTTCCTTGCGACTTTGAGATATATTTTATGTATTCAGCAGGAAATAACGTTTGAATTTCAAACACACAGCTTTAAATAAGAGAAAAACAGAATAAACAGGGATAAAAGGAAGATCTAAGGAGCTAACCCATTATATAAACACCGCTTTTGTTTCGAGATTTTTGCAACACGTATCATTTTAAGCTTATTCTGCTAAGCAGTGACTAAGCGTTTATTTGTAAATTTGATAATAAAAAAAGGGCTGCCGATTTTCTCCTTTGTTAGTGGGGTCAAATCCTAAAACCCTGTTTTAATCAGGTGAATATTGAGAGGTTTAACGGAATTTTAACTCTTTAACCGTGGAAAGAGGTTAAAGTTTTGGTTAAAATTTGAATAAAATGCGCAATTAACCCCAAAACCCAGACCTACCCTTTACACTCTTATTGAAAAAACGTAGCAAAATTATTGTGTGCTCAAAGAAATGGGTTGGGTAAGGTCAAATCTCTTTTAGGAGCTACTTCGTAGCATTTTGTTTCAAACCACGGATTAAATCTACATTTTAAATAAATTAAATTAATCATGCTTTTCTGTATTTTTAATATTTACTTAATAATTCCATAATTCTCAGCCATTTTCACTTCAGCTGACCGATTTTTAAGTGCATATTTCTGTCCACTTTGACCTTTGCATTTAGTTTAAAATCCTCATGTAAAAAAGGAATAATGCCAAGCCACGCTTTTGGGGGTTTATAACTTATTTTTCCATTTACATATATTTCATTCGTCGTTAATATTCAGTTGCAGGAGAGCTTTCGACAGAATAACAATTTTTCATAATCATACGTTTCTGCGGAACATGTCAACTTGTTCTCTGAAAGATGACTGTATTGAAAACGAATTTTCTTTAAGAACTTTCCAAATTCGCCTTATGGTACAGCTATATTTTTTTGTCATTGTTTTTACGTGTTCTTTTTCAGTGGCTTTTCTTTGTAGACAGGAAAAGGCATATTTTATATGTGACAGGAATTTTTAAAGCGTTTCACATTTATACTTTTCATTTATTGTCTAAATTTATAAGCTTTAAAAAACGTACTAGCTTTAGCAGTGCTTTATATGTCAAACCAAAAAAGAAATGAAAATAACAGCTAACTTACTTCAAATAATGGATTTTAACTATAATTTGAATGATGCTAAATTTGGGATTACAAATTGGAACACTTCAGGTTTTAATTGATTGGTCCTTATGTTCCAACTCTTTCAAAGTTAAAATTTTGGATTAGGTTTGTTAATTCTGGAAGATGATTAAACCTAAAAGTAAATAAGTGCAATATTTCCAATATTATTAATTATTGATTTAATTAACAACAGTTAGCATTAGAATAATTTAAATTAACAAAGGTTTCTCTTGCAGTCACGTATTTATTACACAGATTTTCTAATAAGCTATCAATGGAAAATAATTTTAAAAAATTCAGGATTTATTTCCAAAAATCAATCGATAATATTCCATTTAAATTAGTACGTAAACATAACCTAATTTTTAACTGAAAAATACTAAAAAGATGTGAAATTTTGAGGGCCGTTTGGAGGCCTCTGATTTAACATTTAAATTCTAGTTAAACCACAAATTTTCTGTCTGTGTCAATCTGCAGTTTAAGTGCATAAGAAGCTTTGAAAACCACCCATAAATACATATTTTAAAATCATTAGAATTCATCAAGAAACCATTCATTGGTTCCAAAAATTTGGTTGGTTTGATTTGGTTTAAGGTTTATTATGCATGGCAGCATCATCTTAGTTTATGGTTACTTAATGTAGGGCTTTAGGAACGGTATTTCAGTACAGGTTTAAGTTAAAAATCGACTGAAGCCAGCTTAAACTAAGACTTAAGACAATACCACCAAATATTGTGCACTTAAGCTATAAAGCTTTAGTTCAAACCTGTTTTGAAACGCTGGCTCTAAATTATGCACGTCAAGATTTAAGCTGTAATCCACACTTAGAAGATGGTTTTGATCATTCAAATTATCTCAGTAAAATTTCGGAAATTCTGCTTCTGAACACAATACATACTTGAAATATTGATTAAAATCAATTAATTTGAATATTTGAATAAGTTAATCGAAATTATAATATTTGAATTGTTTGGTTTTCTTTGACAATTTTGAAGCTTTGAGAATTTTTAAAAAATTACCCACAACACGACTACTTCAACTAACCTCAGTTGAAAATTTTCTACTTTTATAGAAGGCATTTTTAATTTCTCCAAATGATTTATATCGCCTTCCAAATAATTTCCTAAAATTATTCTCTAAATTTTGATAATTTCACACAATGTGAAATGAAGAAGTAATATTTTAAATTATTTTACTTTTATGCTTTTTAGGGGTGTTTCACCATCAGTTGCTGAAAATTGAAGTATTAAAACAATTTTACAAAAAAACTTGGGACACCATTGGATCCCTTTAAAAAAAGTGCCTTAAGAATGTTTTTACAGAAACAAAAAATATTCATAAATAAATAAGTTACGGGGGTGGGTCAAAAATGCACAAAATTGAAAACCACCCTATATCTTCTAAACAGTTCAAGGTATCGATGTGCGGTTTTCGGCATTCAGTTTCTCACAAAAATCGAGCTCGCAACATGTAGGTTAGTTGTTTTCTAGCTCCTCTAGAAATTGGTGTTTCCTATCAAAAGTGTCCAATTTGGACCACCCTGTACAGACTGCAGACTGCTTGAGCAGTGTGAGATTCCGAACTGGAAACTCTAATCGCCTGGGGTATTACAGTTTTAAAATTCACTAGCATGTTTAGAAACATCTTGGCTGAATTAGTTTTCCATGTGTTGGATAGCCTTTCCAATGCTACAACCCTCCTCCTTTCTCCGGGCTTGGGATCGGCAGTGGGAATCTCAGAGTTACCCAAAGGATGGAAAAGTTTTCAAATTCCCAAAAAATTTTTTTAAATTGGTAATTTTGTAAATTATTTAATTTACCTAATGTTCAGCATATTTTTTTAAAAGTGAAATAAAAACCTTTTACTCGCTTTAATTAGCGTAATATTTATCGATGTGTTTTGGGCTTGTAAATAAATTCAAATAGTATACACAAATCTCTATTTGGTTATACTGGTGAATGTCTGAATACCAGCTGCAGACTAATTTTATAACTTGACAGCCCTTTTTACGTCTACCAAATATTAAATTAATTAACCCAACAATAACACCAGAAAACAGT
Organism: Melanotus villosus; assembly: GCA_963082815.1. NCBI lineage: Eukaryota > Metazoa > Arthropoda > Insecta > Coleoptera > Elateridae > Melanotus > Melanotus villosus. The sequence continues at coordinate 8,744,555 of OY720423.1, read as the reverse complement.
GGCAGAGCTGCAGAACATTGGATAAATACTGTTTATCAAAAAAAGGTTCTAAAATGAGAATTTAAAATTATTTACTGCCCCTTCAGATGGGCGCCAAACTCTTCGAGTCCTACTTGCACCACCGTATTTTCAGCCATTGCTAGACAACATCATCACTTTTGGTTTTCAAATTATTGATTAAGAATAGTTAGTTACCGAGCAAGGGAGGTAAGTGAGAGTTACTCCGACGAACATGAAAGCTCTTTTTTCACAATAAGAACTGTTATAAGCTTATAAGTAGTGTCTGACCGAAGGTCAGTTTGTCAGCCGAAGTCGAAGCCGAAGGTGCAACCAGACTTAGAACCCTTATGGTAAATTAGTGTAAATAAATTAAATAGCATACAAAATTTTTTATTTTTTCCGATGGTAAACTTAATTTTATGTTTCTTTATTTATTGAAATACATAAACATAATAAAATGAATAATATTGTACGTAATATTTCGTTCCTTTGCGGGAATCGCTCGGCTGGGTGTAACCTTCGGCTTCGGCCAAACCTTCGGCCCTTTTTTCGCCGAAGCCGAATGTGCTTTTTGCGGCCGAATGTGGCCGAAGCCGAAGCTTCGGTCGGACACTACTTATAAGTAACTTTTAGTTACTTAATACAACAATTTGATATAACTTGTGAATACATTAGTAAAATGGTACGAAAGAAAAAACTCTGACTTTTCCTTTGCTGTTTTTTGGCCAACAACAAGTTTGAATTTTCTGGAAGTACTTATATTCCTAGGAATTGGAATTTTCTGTGATAATAATAAGTTATTTTATTACAAACAAAGCTGATGGTCGCCTACGCTTGGGTTACAAAGTAGCTGTTACTTCCCTAGGGAGGTAAATTCACGCTCACTTCCATACCGTCATGGCAATCAATAAACAATCTAAAATCTCTTTTACTTGTACATATGACATGGTAGGTGTAACTTACTGTGGATAAATGTACATGGATTCTTAAATAATAAATTATTAAACAAGTCAATTTTTATAAATGGGTAAATTCTGAAAAATGTAAATAGCTACTAACGTCAATTATCTTTCTTTCTGTCGATTAGATAAATAATTGTCTTAGGCACGACAGATAAAAATATGATTGAAATACAGTTAAATGCAGAAGCGATCACAATTCACCGACAAGCCAGTTCACACTTCAGTGGTCCCCTATCACATTATTTATTTATAATAATTATGTCCTATCTTCGTTAGAGAGATCACAGTTGGGAAGAAGGCAACACTTAAAAATGTTGTTTACAACCATGTTTTAGTTAGCTGTTATTCTGAACTGTTGCTGTGTTTTGTCTTAAATTTAGAAAACCGTTTCGGTGGAGAAAACGATCGCAGCCTTTTTACGTTATTCTCCAGGGAGATGATTTTCTTTTTCCTTTTTTTTATTATACATATAACTGACATGCAATGACATGCATACAGATTTTTTAAAATGTGACGACTCTTTATAACTAAAACATGGAAATACCTACGTCAGTAGAATACATTTACATACATTCAGTACAATATGGAATTGTGTCGTTATAATTTTACCATATTTTTAAGTCAATTTAAATTTTCTTCTTGGTGCTGTCTCTTTGTTACACGAGGACTAATGAAATTTGATCATAAAATACATTCATTTTTTTGATAAATTCCAGTATTGTCTGTAGTTGAAATAATAAAGCATTCGATAGGCACTCGGGGTTTTAGGTCCGCAATTTCTTAAACTACCAATAACAGCGGATACCTTAAGGGATTTTGCGCAAATTAATAATAAGCGTTTTGTTATGTAGTTATAATGCTTAGTTTGCATTTTCATTCTGAAATCTCAACGGTAATTTCAACTGTTTTTTTTTGTAGTATAATTCATTTGGGTTTCTCTGTAAAATGGTTGGCCATATTAGGGTGCTTCAGTTAAGTTTATATTTTTTTAAAGCTCGTCTCGGTTCGGCTAGGCCCGAAGAAAATGTTCGGCTCGGCTCGGTTACCGAGCTTAGAGCTTTCACCGAGCATCGAAATTTTCCAGAGCTTCGAGCATTTATGGAGTTTCGAACCTTTGCCGAGCTTTAAGTTTATAATAAAGCTTCGAACCTTTACCGAATTTTGAGCCTTTACCGAGGAGCACGAAGAAAGATATGTGCGCCCGGTCATTTTGTTTAATTAACTGAATGTCGGGCATTTATTGAACTTCAAGCTTTCGGCTTTGCCGAGGTTCTAGCCTGTAACGAGCTTCGAGATTTACAGGTAATTTAGAAAAACCCTCGCTCCGCTCGGTTAAATAAATCTTAGGTTAGATCTCGCTCAAAGCTTGATCTGAGCCGAGCCTAGCCGAGCTCGAGCTTCGAGGTCTTGTTCCTACCTCTAGTTTTAATCTCAAAAATTATTTCTGCATATTGAAATAATTCTGTAATAATTACGTATGTAGCGCAACCACAAAACCTTGAACAAGGGCGTCTTAGGTTTGTTACACTTAATTCATTTGCCAAATCAAAGCATTAGGTTGAATGCTCTATGTTACAAACTAAGCCACCTTTGTCCCAAAACTTTTAAGATTACTGTATTGGAATACATTTCTTAGACATTCTAAGTTTCAATTCATAACTAATTATAAGAAATAATTGAATTTCCGGGTTAGGACGTATCAGTTAATGAAGCCCCTTAAGAAAGTGGGCCAAAGGTTGAGTTCGTCTTTCTCAACAATGGCACAGCGCCAACACGGACATTGACCGTGGAAGTCTTCGAATTCATTTCAATCCAAGAGGCTTTTTCGCCATCTCTGATAAAATTACCTTTGGTAACAAGCAGCCTCAATCGGCTCAATTTTCTATTAATATTTAATTACCAACAAAACAAGGCGAAACTATGGCCAACCATTTTCTAAAAATATGTAAGGGGTGTATATACATGTAATACGAGTGTAAAAATAATTTTTGTATGAATTCGTTTTGTGTAACTTATCAATATTTCTATTTTTATCCGTTACGGTTGCCACGAAAAAGACGCTTCTATAAAATATTTCCTTTTCAATTTATTGTTATCCTATATGTATTCGTAGCAAAGGCAATTTCAGAATGTGACGTGTGGGTGGGTTACTAAAATCTAATTCGACATGTGTTTGCAACCCCGCTTTGATGTGGTTACTGAATGATAATTGATTTTTACAGGAAATTGCTTTATTTTTTAAAAATTTGCTTTGTGATCAATATTTTAAGCACATTGAAGTTTGAATTTTTTAACTCATAATTCGCATTGCCTTTCATTCTATGACCTTAACAAAAATCTTTATTTAAATTAAAGTTTCCTTCTTCAAAATTGCCCTGGATTTTCAAAAAAGGCATTGCCTTTTGAAATAGCCTGGAAGATATCCAAAATAAACACTTTTTAATTTGGAGGTGTAGAACAGCACAGAACAACATAAAAATAAACGATTAGTTATATTAATTTTGGGACATCTGCCAGTTGAATAATTAACTAATTGACGAACTCAGAAATCAAGCAGTTAACGACGGAGTTTACACCTTGAAAAATAGTCGATTATATGCAGACTTTGCTCCATTTTTTGAGAACCAATTTTAATGTAGGGGTGGTGGGCGATTTTTGTTTCTAATTACATATCTTTTGTCTGTCTATAGACACCTCGGTTTTGTTAAAATAAAAAAAATAACGTTTTAGCAATAAAAGACGTACAACTCTATTTTACTTAAAAAATTCAAATAGTATTTGCAAAAATTGCGATATCGAAAAAATCTCCACGTCATCGTCAATAGATAGATAAAAATATCTTCATTTCAAAGGCTACACGAACATTTTTCCAAGATGCAAATTAATTCGGAAATAATGGAAATAAGATTTTGGAAATATCATTGTAACTCACTATTCATAATGTAGCGTGTAGGCAACTCAACTAACATTCGAACCAATAATAGGAAATATTTAAAATATGAAACAGAATTCGAAGGCAAACTATTTCGTATTATTCCAAGAAACAATTTAATCATCTCAACTTGTCAGTTATTACCCGACTCTGCAGTTTTGAGTCATACACAAATCCGTGGACAAACCATTTTGCTTATTTAAGTAGTTATGCAACTTTAGATACGTCAAATAGAAAGTCACTGTATGTAAATGCCAGTCTTAAGCGAGTGATTATGTTTTCTAATGAATATAAGGTTTACTTGCTTAAGAGTTAAGTTAATAGGCTAGAAACGAAAATATACATTTAACGGGTTGCTTAATAATAAATTGGGTCTTTTACAGGCTTCACTGTTGGATTAAATTATTACAGTGATATAATTAGAAAGGCAATTAATTAATCAGCTATCTACTTAATGGTTAAATCGATTAGTAAGAAGTTCTTTTAGAAAATTCAAGAACAATTAATCCTGTGTCGGAAAACAATTAGGAAGGGCACTTTAATTGTCGACTAACATAATAATCAATCGGTTAACAAGTCACTTAAACTGTTAATAAATTAAATTGCTTCAGGTGAACACAACATTATTTCCCTCTTAAACTGTTCAGCTAAGCAGTTGGAATTTATCTTAGTCATCAAAATCATTTAGCTGTGAAACTGATGAAGTTATTCAATAATTACTTTTGGAGAGTAGCTAAATAAAGTTTCATTGCATTGATTAACTCCGAAATTATTTAAGGCTACATAATTAATACGTAATCAGTTATTCGAATTTTATTTTTATAGGCCTTTCGCCATCAGTTGCTAAAAGTTAAGCAAATAAAACTAAACCATAGACACAAAATTTCAGTCAATGCCTGTTGGGATACTTGGCACCCGTAAGTTTAGATTTCGCCTAAAACAAACAATTAACTCCGATATGATAGGTACTTCAACAGGATATTTAATAACTAACTAACCAAAGAAGCAATGAAAGAGGTGGCTTGTTAAATCGTTGTTCCTTCCAACTATTATTATTGTTAATAAAATGCTTCAACGTTCAAGCCAATAATTTCTAGTTTAACTTCTAAAATTTGGTACGGATTGTTTGCTTTATTCTGCATTACTATTGAAGTAAAGTTTTGTACGTATACTAAAAATAAAAACAAAAACTATACGAATGAACTTAATTTAATTGTATTGTACGCTGTTGGGTTTGATTCAATAGATGAATAGAGAAATAAAATCTCTCATGAATTGCAATTCATCTGAATACAAATGCAGTTAATAATTGTGCAAAACCAGAAACGAATTGTGTAACGTTTCCACGTGCATTTTATTGTTAAAAGTTTTAATTAATTTTACGGGTATGAAAATGTAAATTTCGAATACAAATAGCTTCGGGGAATTTCTGTGTAGGTAACTATTTAATAAATGCTGATATACAAATAGGTTTAATGTTTAAATGCATTTTTACGTTTTGGCTATTAAACCTAGGGGAACGAACATATGCTGTATTGTATTAATAAATGCGTTAAGTATTATGGGTCGACCAATATGTTTATTAAAATTTTCTTTTCTTATACTTTTAAACGTAAAAGTGGGATCAATAATCTTTGATAATTAATTATTTTGCTAAATTAAATAATAAAAATGAAGATTAACTAAAACAAACGTTGCTAAAACAGTTATAATTTGGATTGCAACTACTAATCTACATTCAATTTACAACCACAATGAAGTTAATTCGCTGGGCTACAATAGTTGTTTTAGGATTTCTCGAGTTGCTATAATAACAGGAACGTTCTGTTCTATTCATTGTTATTTCGCATTCTCCTGCTGTTTCTGTTACTAATCTAGATTAATTTGTACCTTTTTATTTAGTTCGAAATTTTTCTTTTGAAGAATATTTGATGTTGGTTAGGGGTTATGCTCTAAAGAAATAGCGTGATAGATTAAATAAATCCATCCCCTAGAGTTTGGGGTCTTAGAATTAAGGCGCTTAGGATTATCCGAGAACTATTTTCTAATAATGTTGGGAGTATTTCTATCTGATTATCATTAGAGAAAGGTAGACCGGAGAGGCTAGAGAGGACTAACTTAAGAATTGCCATTCCTTAATTTCTTCTTTACTCCCACATTTATAATTTTATGACTTATAATCGCAATTTTTTAGTGAAATCATCAGAGAAGTTAATAAGCAAATTTATAAAAATAGTTCTATTATGGTGTTTGTTGATATACCATTAGTGAGTGTACGAACGATTTCACGATAATTTTTCTAAGGGACTCAGATTAAGTAAAACCGCCACAGTTATAAAACGCTAGAAATCGGTAGCCTTTTCAGGGAAGCATAGTTAATCTTAAAATCCCAAGTTAAGACGATGTAATAAAAATTAGCAACACCTAAACAGGCCAAAATGTTAGATCAATAAAGGACAGATTTAGCCAAAATGTATTTTTTCACACGGGTCCGTCAAATTATTTGCATGTCTTTAGGTACCTACCTAATTTTGATACTGTTACAACCAGGGTGTTGTTGCAGTTCTAACTAAAGGGTGAACTCTACAAAATCCGGACACGGAAAAGTGGTTGTAAGATAGACTCTGCAATACTTTTGAACAGTAAGTATTTATTTTAAAGTTACTTAACAATAAAACGCGATATTAAGTTAAATCATTCTGATCTTGTGGATCAGCGTTTGTACGGTGGCAGTGTGGTAAACACCTACTTGCCCTATTCCATGACTGTGTTTTGGTTCCCAACTATCATCAGTGACAGGGTAGGCCACCCACCGAACACCCGACTCGGGTTTTAACCACTCGGCCACTCCGGCGATATTAAAGCATTAAAAACACAGCAATCAAAAGCAAATTTTTAAGTTTAGAGTTTTGGGAAAATTGCTATAAACTTAACCACTTAGTTAAAGCAAGCAAATATGGAAAATTAAGCTCTATCAATGCATAACAAGTAAGTATAATTTTTTCAGCGACACGTCACATCTGAACCTTGCCTTTGTGTTGTTTTTTCCCCAAATGTTTGTCTTTTTAAACAGTACCTACTAAACCAGTTGAAGGTTGAGATTTCAGAACGTGTATTTGCAATTATCTTAATATCCAAGCGGAAAAGAAGAATAATAAAGCAGAACACACATTCTTAAAGCAAATTTTATTTAAAATTTATTCCCTTATCTGTATTGTTAGGTTATAAACTTTTCTGTCGAATAAACAACCCAGAAAGGGAACGAAAGCACTCACAAACTTTTAATAATGTTTGGAGTCGAAGTAAAACTGATGAAATCCATGTGTTCGGCTTTAAGATGCCAGTTTAAATGTATATAAAAGCACTGGAATTTTCTGTCCTGTATTTGAAAATTGTTTCATTTTCTGACACATTCCCGTACAAACTGCACGATAATTCTGTGGCATTCATATTAGGACGATTATCTTAATTGCTTCCTGGATCCATTCCTGCCACAATTAATTTTATTACGTAGCGTTCCACACGCATTCGTGCGGTTTAACTAAGTTACATACCTTTTTTTACAGATTTATATTTAAAAGCTAAAATTAACACTTACATTAATCTCACACAAGCGTTAAAAATTTGTTTTACAAAATACGACGTGCAAGGGACAGTGTTTGTGGACGGAGTAAAGCAATATGTTTTAAAATTAAATGCTAATCGTATGTTTTTTACCTTTAAATTTGTGCTTCCTTTCTGATATGATACATTTTACATTTTTGTCGAGAGGAACTTACCAAATTAAATAACAGTTGTGAACACTTAACGAGCGAACAATTGTAATTTTACTAATCTAAATTTACATCAAAATCGTTCGCTTATTAGTGCGTTGCATACTTAACACATATACAAACATTTGTCTGGCAAAGATAATATACCTGGACGCAGGAATACTTATATACCTATAGGGAACAGGCATATCAGTCTTTTGCAATTTTTTTTCTTACATTCATATTATTTATTAAAGCTTGGGAAAAGGCGTGCAAGAAGTATGCATTATATACGTTTGATATTTAGGATCCAGGATGCACCCATTAAGATTTCTTTTGTTATCTAGTTTTTGCGATATATTAAGCTCCTATGTTACACCGATGACTTAGGTAATTTCAAATAAAAATACTGGTCATTTCTTGCGCCCGTTTTAAATGGAAATAGCGCTTAAGGAATGTTTAAAATAAAGCATTAAAGGGAAACATACCGGACTGGAAGTTATTTCAAGTGGTTTATTCTAACAGAGTAAACTACAGCTATTTTGCATAAATGTAAAGAATAAAACGTCTCAAAAAGTTGTTCACTTGAAATAACTGTGATATACAATTTTAAAGCTTACATTCTATTTGCTAATATATTTTTGTTTGTTGCCTTTATACGGCAAGATTTATCGGAAAACGTCTTGATTTCATTTAATACAACGACAGGCATTTTTGAAGAGGCAAAAGATTACTCAAATGATTATCTTGTAATGTTTTAAAAGGGGATAAATGACAACTCGTTAACGAAACGTTTTATTTTCATTACAAGGCCGTTTGTGCGATTTATAATTTTCAGGACAATTAGAATAATTGCTGAGGGCGAGGTTGAATTTCACAATTCTTTTTAGGTTGCTTCTGCTCCTTAGTTTTTAATATTATAGAAAGACATCGAAGGTTTATTTAGTTAAATCATTATAAAGTGACATTTTGCAAAAATAGGTTTTTAATTATTTGTATTCATGCTGGTCTCAATTCTAGGTCCAAAATAGTTTTTTTTTTGCAATTTTAAATAATGATTTGAACGCCTGGCTTAGTAATATTTTGATTTGTTTTGGTGTAAGGATTTTAATTAACCTTTGTGTGATGCTTACTGTATAATTTGGTATTTTAATATTCGTTCGTGATTTAACATTTCGGTTAACATATCAGACGTATGTAAATAGACCTTTGATTTTTAGTGGGTCTTTCTGGGTTTTATTTATTCTGCCTTCGCCATAAAATTCTATATCTGTGTTTTTCCGACAACTCTTTAATAATTATGAATCACAAAAAGTTCCAAACATGTTGGATAATCAAGCCAAAAATATTTTGTGGAGTTGCTGTGATAATAATAAATATAAATAAAAAAAACCAGCTTTAAGTCGATTAAATTATTTTAAATGATTGAGGACAATTTGACTTTGGCGTGTGTTTCAAATTTCGAATTTGGCGAAACTGAAACAATTTGGTAACTTTCGCTGTGAAATATAGTAACAGGAGCAACTCGCTAACTTAGTTGAAGGTTTTTAATATTTTGTTTATTTTGCCTTCTAATACAATACAGTATGAAAATAAATAATGACCAAAATTAGTTTTTTTAGTTATTAATATAATATTAACCATCCCTATTCAAGACGCCACTGATAGAGCACGTCAAACGGAGAGCATATTACCAACATAATAGTAAATTAGTATGGCGCTAATTTCAAATTGTCCTCGATCATTTAAAATCACACTGTACGTAGGAATGAAGGGATTATCGAAGAACTCTTACTAACTTAGTTTAAATATTCGTTCAGATATATTTGAGTTATTTCTTGAGAAAACCAAATTAAACAAATCCTGAAATTTTGCCCTTTCGACTCTCAAGTTAATTTTTAGCATCTGAAAAAGATTAATTTGCAGTTTTTCAGGTTGAATTATTAAACGCGTAATCTTTTGCAGGAAATATTTGATATTGTTTGAAGTTATAGAAATGTTATTTCTAACAGAATCTTTATAAAGTAGGTGGGCTTGACTAATGGTAATTTTAATTTAATTAACCTAATTATTATTGTATTAAAAGGCTTCCTATAAAAGCAATAATATGTTTCTGTACTGTGAACGTGAAAGTTTAATTTCAAATACTATTTGCTAAATCTGATTAATTTAATTAAAGAATTTTGAAGAGAAAAATCCGAATTGACTTTTGACTAATTTTAAAGCTAAAAATTCTAACAAATATTCCTCTTTATTAATATTTTTAGGTTTTCAGTCTTAGTTAAATGTGTATATTTTCGAATTTTTTAAACAAATTTCAGCTAAAGCTGTTTAACAATTCGAATCATTAAAATTTGGTTTAACGTCTTCTAAATAAACATTAATTTTTGTGTGGGAATTATAGGGACTTGTTAAGTGCCAGCTTAATTTGAAAAAAGGCTTTACTGATTTTTCTGTCGATGAGAATCCCCTTAAACAAACATTTTTCGTATCAACAATTTAGCTGTAGTGAAACTTTCTACTATCTGAGAGCATTCTGAGGCCTTTCAATCAACTATCTTTTTTCTACATGTTGCAGTGTACGAGCCAAACGTCGACCGCACTTTCTTCAAGTTCTAGACGTACGTTCTGCAATGTTTGTACGCGTTAAATGGATATGAACGCGTAATTTGTTGAGGGTGATTACTGCATACTCTTAAAGGCGTGATAAACAACTGCTTGAGAAAAGCAGAAGTGTCAAAACTGTTCAATGTTGTATAAGTTAAGTTCTTTGGTACTTAAATATTTTTGATTGAACTTTGAAAAACTTGTGTTTTTATAACGATCAGAGTTGAAATACTTAGCAATTTCGCTTAATAATAAATAAAGAAGCAAATAACAACAGCCACTAGAATAAACTATTCAGGACCGCTGATATTTAAGCAACCTTCGACTCAAGCGCTAGACGCGATACGTAAACTTCAGAATGCCTTCTAGTTCTCGGCTGGTATAACTGATATGCCGATAATTATGTGTATGCATTAGGGTATCAGCAAAGAATCCTGCGGTATAAAGAAAAATCTTCAGAATGCCTTCTAGTTCCCGGCTAGTACAGCTGATATGCCGACAATTATGTGTATGAATTAGGGTATCAGCAAAGAATCCCGCGGTATAAAGAAAAATCTTCAGAAGCTCAGTTTAAATTTTTTATTAAGCAATTTTGAGAGAAATGATATGAGAAACAGCTCCTGAAATTTAATATTTTTTGATTATTAAAAATGTTAAAGCTTAAGTTATTATGTTGTAAACAAATTTTTAGTGTATTTGCAAAGATTAATTTGTAGTTTAAAGGTCTAATTTAAGGTTATACTGTTCTTCAGGAAATACCTAAAATTTTCTGAAGTTGCAAAAATAATATTTCTTCCAGAATTTCCATAATAAGTAGTTAAAATTTCATATTCCTTACTGAAAAATCACCAATTATGAATGTAGGCTTTTCCAAATTTAAGAACGAAGACATTTGTATACTAAAAAATAAATGAATGCCCCACAATAGCACATGTGGTAATCCACTGAACAGTATCAGTCAGCAGTACACGACCATTGTTCCCTTCTATTTTTTTTTGCAGAACGGTATTAGTTGGTTGCGTAGGCCTGATGAGAAGCAACCACTGTGAAACGATGATCGTATGCTGCCGACTAATACAGTTCAATAGACTTCTTGTGAGGTATTCCTTCATTTATTTTCGCCCCTATTTCTACTGTATTTGTTTGTTTTATTCTCAAAAAAAAGAGAAGCTAAATTTTCCATTTAATAGTGCAAAATAAGATCTGAACATTCATTCTTTTCTTTTAAAATATAAGCATAAGTGTTTAACTAAGTTATATTCGTTTGACAATTTCTAGGAAACAAATTAATGTCTAAATCACTTATAAGGCGTATGTGTGCATTAATTTGAAATATAAAAAGGTATGGGCACTAACGCCCCATGACGGAGCATGACCGGCAACGTGGAGGGTTAAGGCCGCCGGTTTTTTCGCAAGCTCTACGTACGGGGTGGTGTGGTATGCCGCCTACAACAACCGCCTACCTTCCCTAGCCCGTCGCTGTGTTTCGGTTCTCAACTATTTTCAGTGAGTGGGTAGGCCTCCCTCCGAGCTTCCGCCCCGGGTTTATAAATATGATTCATAATAATTAAATTTGCATCCTATGATTCCTACGTGATTATGAATATTATTCCCAGATTTTGCATAAAAATCAATATTTAATAGTAATTTTTAATTTTTTTATGTTATTCAAAGAGACTACGTGAATTACGCTAACTAATTAATATGTTTATAATTATAAGTCACAATCAATCGATGTAAATATAGAGTGTATAAATATTTCAGCAGTCTAATTAATTTGTGTATGGTTGTCATATTCACAAGCGATTTGTGTGGTTCAAATACCCGATACTTAAGCTAATCGTTGTTGGTTATTATGGTATTAAATATGAATAGGGCTTGCAAAATGTCACTTTCGTAATTTGTTATTGTAATAAACAGTAACATGGAATTATTAAAACCTCCTTGTCAGTTTCAACGGTAATGGAAATTATGAATGCTCTAGTTAAGTTGTTAAGTACATTTTATTGATTAAATCGTTTATATGCTTGGTTTATTCAAGCTCATATTGATAAAAGGATCAAAATAAATTAAAACGCGTTTAATTTATAATAATAATAGCTGTACCCAGAAACATATTTCCCGATAGTATCGGTTTTATCAGCATATTAAAGCTTTGTATTATTATAGAACAATCGAACAAACTTCGGCTTCGTAACGTTAATAATTTATTTGAGTTAAGTCCATAAATATTACAAGTAAATGCTGTCCTAATTTATCTTTGGAATGATTTAATTTTCGTCTAACAGCTTCAGACGTTTTTCCGATAAACCTCTATAAAACATCATCTCAATCGTCCATCGAGATATACAAGAGCGATTGGAAAATCTTCAAATGATTCATTTGTTACGATTTACTAAATCCAAACTCCCCTGCTATAGCTCTCAGAGCATGAATCGTCTCATCATAATTCGTAGACATCTCTGCCATTCGGTCGACCAGAGGATCGTTTCGACTGACCCTCACGACACCTCTGGGGGCTGCAGTACATGTTATAACCCGGAATAATATGAACCCGGACGTCTCCGGAGGGTCGGACACCCTCGGGACGTTGCCTTCGTGAAAATGAGACGGTAGTTTTGCAACAGCAATAATGGAATAGGTTAACGTAAGCGCTCCGAAAATGCCTGTTGATTATGCAATACAAGATGCTATTAACGCACGATTTACTAATAGCCAGCCAGGCGAAGTTGTAGAATATGCTATCTGGGATGGTACGAACGGTGCCCACAGCTAGGACAACGCCGAATGGGAGCCAAAATACGATAAAAAGTAGAAAACTGAACATGTTTGTTTGCATAAGTGCGTAATCCCACCCGAACGTAACGGGTGGTTTAAAATTCGGCCTCGATTTTGCTACATAAACCTGATAATGAGTCCGTACGTAAAAGAAAAATGTTAAAGTAAGAGGCACAAATACAAACACTATAGCTACAGTGGCTTGGTAGGGAATCAGACCTGGATATTTTCTCGTACAGTAATCGAAGGAGAGGTCTTTCGCGAATTGAAGACCAGAAGTTATAGCGCACAAGGCCCAAAATACAAGAAGTACAGCTGTTATTCTACCTGGTGTTAACATCTCGTAGAAGGTCGGAGCGCTGCATAGGCGAATTTGATTTTCAATAGAGATTGCTGTTAAAGATAACACTGTTACCAGAAAGCAAAGGGCTGCCAGAAACCATTGGAATCTGCAGACTACCAGGTTGTCTTGAAGGCCTGCCAGAATAACTACTGCTGAAGCTGGTACGACTAAACCAGAAACGAGGAGATCTGCCAGTGCCACGTTCACCACGAATGTGTTTCCTGAAAATAAAATTTTTATTAATTTCCAGAGAATTTACATAAGTCCTTTGTCGTTCTTATGTTTCTTACAGGAGAGTGGGGGAGTGGTCGGAGTCATTAGTTACTTTTTCAAGCTCAACTTCAAAAGTTGTTTAATATGCATCTTGTTAAGTATCTAATTCAAGTTTTTTAACCAATACGCAACATATTATTATTACTTTTTGTCATTTCAAATTGTATTAGTTAGGCTTAGGCGTCCATCAAAAAATTGAAACTGAGGTTCTTAAATATTGATAGAAGTTAGATGGGAGCTTAGATTTTATTTCGTATATTTTTAAAAGATTTTTAAGCTTTCTAGGTATTGTTGTTCTCTAGGCAGTTGTTTCTAAAATAATTTTCGGGACAGTTCTACTTACTGAAAATATTTTTACTTACTCAATTTTATTATGCGATAAGATAATACAGCCATTATATACAGGGTGTCCCAAAGGGTTAATATGGCAGTTTAAAGGATAATAAAACTACAAAAATACAAATTATTCAAAAATAGCCCCACCAGCTTCTATGCACCTCTCTAATCTTTCAAGTCAAAGTGATACGAAATTGAGCGCCAATACAATTAAACTCATTAAAAACAGAAGAACTAGAACAGGTAAATTGTCAGACAGATTCAAAGAACTAAATAAGCACGTAAAAAAAGAAATACGAAAAGACACAAGAAATCACAATACTAACATCATAGACGAAGTCATAAGCTAGAACTGCAGAATGAAAGTACTACGTTCACAGCTAAAGTAGAAACAAAAATCCGAAAGACAAAATAGTAGTAAAATTTACGAAATTAACGATCAAATAACAAACATATTTAAAGAAATCATAAAAGAAGTGAAGCACAAACCCAAAAATAACAAATTAAATGAAGATATTAAGAAAATGGTAGAAAAACGAAGAACATTAAATAAACAGAATAAGAAAAGGACTATGGAGTATGTGGAACTCAATAAACAAACTTATTAGAAAGAAATATGGGAACAGAAAAATAGAGAAAAGGAAGTAATGACTAGTAAAACTATAGAAAACAACAAGAGTATGAAATGTCTAAGATCAACGCTTGGGAAAAAGCGAATCACTTGAAGAGAAAGGCGATCGAGAAGTTACAGACAGAAGCCAAATGTTGAGAATCATAGAAGCTTATTGTACATAATTGTATGACAACAGGAAAATCGTATAGTAAGAAACGAAGGCTCGGATAGCTCTGCTCTGACTTTGTTCTTGGAATTCAACCTTGATTTAAGCATTTGCCGTAGTCGGCGACAGAATTCTTTCTTGATTTTAATCTTTAGCTAAATGCTTTTATACTATGCAGTGCCTGCCCGAGTTGTATTTCATTTGAACCGAATGTTTTAATATCATCAATGTAGATAGATGACCAATTATGTTGACATTGCCAATCCCAAATCTTAACTGCCATGTTTGATACACTGCCGCAGAATGGCGAAAATGAATTACCTTGAAAAATGTCTGGTTTAATAGCGATGTTGCCTGTTTTTATAATACCATTTTGACGATAAAGATGTTTTTCGCTGACTCCTTGATAAATCGAACAATTGTTAGACTTGTCCGATATATTCTAAGAGCTTCCAATATTCAAGAGTGTGGAACGCTATCAATCACCTTTTGATAGTCAAATTATTGTTTTTACCCTAGTTTTTGCTCAACACTTGGTTGGCTTTTTACCAGTGGAACTCGGTTACGCAACTTAATATGTAAAATTAACCTTAATAATGCAAAAGTATTTGCTTTAGTTATCAAATTTTGTTATTTGATTTATGGGGGCATGGACCCAGGCGCCCCCCAGAGTGTATCAGTGGAATAATACTTTATCTCCATCCATTAATTTTCATTTAAGACTTACCTCATACTCTTGTTTTAAACTTCATTGTAAATTTACAATCTACTCAAACTACAGAGTAATAAGTAAA
The DNA here is from genome assembly GCA_963082815.1 of Melanotus villosus. Lineage (NCBI taxonomy): Eukaryota > Metazoa > Arthropoda > Insecta > Coleoptera > Elateridae > Melanotus > Melanotus villosus. The sequence continues at coordinate 8,728,999 of OY720423.1, read as the reverse complement.
TATTATGACAATGTTGCTATATGACACCATATGGGCACCACCCACTGATGGGTCTCGAGGATTCACTTATCGAGAACTTTAGTAGCGATTTACTGCTGTTTACTTTGATTTTCCAACAATATAGCCAACTTTGTAGGAGGTTTAGGCGTGACTTGATCTATTGAGAGATAGTTATTATAAGGGTTGGTATGGTGGTATGTCATCTGCAATCTGATTAAGGTAGTGTTTGTAGTTGAAACGTCTTCAGTATAAAGGAGGTATAGCAAAGGACCGAGGACACTTCCTTGCGAAACACCAGAGTTAATGGAATGGTAATTTGATAGTATATTCTCGAATTGGACTTGCAATTGTCTTTCGGTTTGGTCGAATTTTAAAAGGAGGTACATTTTATTTTATATAACAACCCGCAGTGCCAAACCTTGTCGAAGGTTTGCTGGATATCCAAGAAGTACACGTTTCTTCCGAAATTTTCCTTGATTTTAACTATTATGTGGCATTGCCGGATGGTTGAATGTCCTTCGCGGAAGCCAAACTGGTGCAGAGGAATTAGTTCCTTTAGTATAGCAGTAAAAGTTTGAATAGCATAGACATGAGATGCGGATGTGTCCCAGGTTTAAAGACCATGGTTATTAGTACATATTTCCAGTGAGTGGTGAAATGACAGACAGCAAGCGTACGATTGTATATCGTTGTAATAAGTACTATTATTTTTTAGAGAGATACTTTAGTATGTTTCCCACTATAAGATCATAGCCAGGGGCTTTATAATTTTATTTCTCTGTAGACTTCTGCAGAAGAAACTGGTCTCAGAGGTAGAGATAATTGGCCAGGTGAGTTGAAATATTCCTCTCTCTTTGCATCGAAATTAAGGGCATTAGATGGTAATAACGTGAAGACTTGAGCGAGATGTGCTCTTGCTTTCTATTCCTTAGATCGAACGCAACTTCCACCTGGTTTTCTTAGGAGCGGTACTAAAGTAGTAGACCTTTTAAACCTTTTTTTGGCTTTCCAAATAGAGTGGTTTACTGGTAATATGTTAGATATGTAGCAGCTGAATGCCGCATTTCTGTTTTCCGGAATAGCACTGTGAAGTCGGTAGGTTAATGGTTTAGGATAGATTTCTAGACTTTTTCCATTTAACACGAGTTCTGCGTTTTTCTATTAATAGTAAGTGTTGCAGATAATACTATGTTTCTGAGGTTTTCTGTTGAGCTTTTGATAACTACTACAGCCACAGATATCGGCTCTTCTGTTTGTCATATTACGCATGTCAATTGATAGGTTTTGATATTTAATAAATTTTTCTCTTTTTGTTTTGATTAAGCTATTATTACAGATTTTTTAAAATTATAGTTCGGCATTTTGTTGTTTACGTTTTTGTATGTAAATTGTTGGACAATCGAAGTGGTCCGGGCTCAAAATACATTATGAAATTAATGAATAACTGTTGTTATTAATAAAAGCTCCACTGGTAAAACACTGCGACAATCAGTATAAAAGCAAAACAATAAAGGAATTATCAATAAATCACTGGGACAGATGCTTTTAGGAAAATCAAAGAAAAGCAGATCAAAATAAAAGAGAACATTTTTAAGCTCAAAGAAGTAAATCTGAAAATATCATTTTACGTTTCTAAACCCACTTTTGATTTATTCAAAATACTGACGACGCTGTAAAATTGTATCTTATCGTTGAGCATTTATTTGACCTAATTTTGTATAAAACATTAATATAAGAATTATTTTCTAAGTTATTAACGAGCAGGTATCCTGATTTTAATGAATCCATCATAATCCTGAAATGACGATATAAATTTACTCTAAATTACTAGTTAAATTTTAATTAAGATGTGCCTTACCCATAACAAGATTTTACGAGGAAATGAGGCAACAAAATTCACTCCAAGGTAAACGTCATTAAACAATATGTGTCTTTAATTAAAGAACCTGTGTGAATCAAAAATGCAAGGCGATAAATTAATTCTGTTTTCACAAAGTTTCCTTCAAAACGACGAAAGAATTCCACAGCTGCGGCGCAAATTAAACCATTTAACAATCTGATTTCCCAAACACAATGAAATACGTTTAAAGATTACTTTTCAGTTCGATTACCAAAAGAAGAAAGTCAATTTTCATCCTCGTTTATATTTTTAGGGTCAAAAACATTTAGTCCGCTCTAAAGCATTTATCCGGAGGCAATTTTTTCTGTAAAACGGTTTGATCAGTCTTAAATTGTGTCATAAATAGGGGTTAGCAATTCGAGAAACTTCCTCGGGAACGGGAATTCATTGCTGATCAATATAAACCCATTGCTCGTGTGTTTTAGGCGGTACCGGAAATAGATAGGGTTCCACGTTATCCGTGTTTAGACCGTCTGATCTATTATTAAAGGAGAAGCCTGACTGAACTTTCATTATTAATTTCGACGTTCCGTAAGTTAAGCTTTTCCTTTAATAAAAAGATATTGCTATTTAAGTTTTTAATCATCGCAGATACTTCAGGATAGAATCTCAAGAATTTCTATATTGTTTATCATGTTTTAGTTTTTCGTGTAATTATACGAGTAATTACATTTATAGAATTTATAGACATAGAAACTTTCGAGAATCGGTCAGAAGTTCCACTGCAAAAAGTTTAATCCTTCGGACTGTTTCATTAGAAAAACCATTAAGCTGACTTTACCTCATTAGGGATTGCTAAAAATACATACCCAAGAAGTTCTGTTATGAGTACAAAGCCAGTATGATACAGGATGTAAATTAAGGACATAGTCAAACTTATGTAGGCGGGGAGGGGAATTGTTTGACTAATTAAAAAATAATAATAAGCATATGCCCGAAATGTCTTCAAAAAAACTGTGTTGAAATTGAAGATGGGCATTTTCAACAGCTTATTTATATTAATACTTTTGTTTTATTCTTAGTTTACGAACAATTGCTTTATTTTTTAATATCAATTTAGATTTTAATACATCAAAGAGGCAACTTTTGCCCAGCTTTTAAGGATAATCGATCTCTGCTTGACACAGGTAAGCTCTAACTTCGGTTTTGCAATTTTTCCATTATAAAATAATGAAAATACGGGTTAGATAACGATTAAAAATTAGTAGTAATTGTACATTACATCCGAGGTGGTAAATGTTTCATTACAGCTGAGGGCTTCGCCTCTCGGTCATACATAGCGCGAGGCTGTGATGAAACTCCCACCGAGGTATGTATACTATTTTATTCACAATTATTAATCATTGAATTTTAAATTAATTTTATTAATATTTTTTGACAGCTCTGTTATAATTTATTTTAGCCTACTTTAACATATAGATCTATGACAGTGTCGCTAGGCAACCGTACATAAACATTTCCCGCCCGTGGCGTGGGTGAGAAGTGTTTTCTGTTACTCTCCATCCAAGAGATTGTCAGTACAGTTAGGAATGACGTATTTCCCAACCTCTAAAAGGTTAGGAATCGACATATTACTATAATGATTGTGAATAAACGTTATGTAACGTAATATATACAGGGTGGTCCATAAGTAGTGAGACACAGGCCAACAGTAGATTTGTAAGGTCAAAATGTTACGATTTACCTACGATTACCTTGGTCCAAAAGTCAATATTTAGAGAGATTTATGGTGTTAAAGCTGACATTTTAATTTTAATTTTCTTCTGCAATTTTAAAAGTTTCTCTCTAAATAGTGACGTTTGGACAGGTAATTTTAGGTAAATCGTAATATTTTGGCCACACGAATCGACTATTGGTCTGTGTCGCATTACTTACGGACCGATTTTTTGTTCGTAATATTTTCTGAGATCTGTTTTTATTTCCCTAGATATGGTTACCTCAAAATATATTCAAGATAAAAAACTATTAAAAATAATTTAGAAAAAAGTAGAGTTAGCAACTGCGTAAGACGGTTAGTGAAAGTGGTTTTAAACTAAAACGAACAAAAATTCACAGCTAAAGCAAAGTTTAAAAATGCTAAAGTAGTACACATAAGAAAACTAAGACAGAAGAACCCAACATAGATAAAATTAAAGACATAAATAGGGCCAAAGTATCCTTGTTAAGAAAGTAGAGGCGAAGTGAATAACTGTGATAATAAGAAACTTATAGGTCGAGCTCTGGCAGAACGAGAAGCGATGTTACCAGACTTAACAAAAATAGCTGCATCAAAATAAAAACAAAATTACAGAATAGCTAAACCAGAAATATGGGAACAGATGCAAAGAAGAAACAAGAAAAATAAACGATCCAAAAATTCTAAGAACAAATGAAGCTAATGAAAGGTACAAAAATGAAAATCGAAATGAATGAAAGGAAAATAAACCCATCGAAAAGAAACATGCGAAGAAAGAACTTCTTCGGGATTACAACTCATGAAGGAAGCAATTGTTGGGAACTAGAAAACGAAATAGTAAAGACTAAAGAACAGTAATGAAAATAAATATAAGCGAAGAAGGGATACACTTCAGAAAGAAAATTGATAGAACAAATAATGAAGGACCAATATTAATGGTAATTAATTAACAACCTACAGAAGAAAGTTACAAATTCTTACAAACAGAAACAATTTAAATGGAAGAAACATATATAGGTATACAAGAAGATTATCCTACAGAAGTAGTAGAAGCAAAGAAGAAGGGAAAAGAAGCATACTTAAAATATGCTAAACTAATAATAAACAGATATTTAAAAAGAAGAATATTTTAAAACTTTAACTTTAAAACGAAATCTTTTGGGGCATAAGTGTATGTGAACTTTCTTAAAATTAATCAAAGAAGCCCCCCCCCCCCCGTACTTAATTTACACCTTGTGGTTATTTTGCTAAGTAAAATTTGGAACACTTATTCAGAATGAGATTTTGATTGAAATTTATAAGATTCAAAGACAAATCGTCTGATAATTATTCTCTACCCCAAAAAATTCTTTCCAAACAACCCCTTTAACAAACATTTCTACATTTGAAACACCTTATATATAGGTGCAACTTAATTATTTTTACAATATTTATGATATTTTAACGTAATTAAAATCTTAATTTTTTTTTAAACTACTTACTAAAGGATTATTTAGAACATAAATTGTTTTATTACTATAAAGGAAACATCAATATTACCCTTCCTATTTCCAATAGCCAATTTAAAATCTATTTATACAACTAATCAAAAATGAGAGTTGATCATAAAATACATAAAAGCCATGAGAGATTGAACTTGTTTACAATTTTCCTTTCACAGGCTGTTTCGTGAAACTTTGTTGTAGGAATCAATAAAGTATTTTATGCGGAGGATATTGAATGTAAATTTTAGGTATTTTGTGGCAAAAATTGCGTAAGCTCATTTTCTTTTTCTCCTTTCCCTTCTTTTTTTAGGGCAACGCATGCAGTCCTTCTATATTTAGACCCGAACTTTTTTTGTTCTTTAACTTCACTGTTAATTAAGTTACTGTGAAGAAGGCGTTGTTAATATCGAGAAACTCTTTGCTTGATTAAAAATCCTCCTTTTGATCTCTCCGGGGTTCCTAAAACACTTGTAGGATCCATTCAGCTCCAGTATATCGTGAACAGGTGTCCTCGACGAGTCCAATCGTGCGATATACTCGACGCTCATCTCAAGCCTGGCGAATTGTATTGCTGTCCTGCCATTCTTATTTAGGGAGCTTGGGGGAAATAGTTGGAACATTTTGTGCATGAAAAATTCCTAAATTTTTAAAAATATTAAATATTATAATATTATTGTTTCACAAAGATTGGTAGAAGTTTTCAGAATTAAGTATATGTTACCGTTAAAACCCGAAATCAGTGAAAACTAGTTTTAACTAGTCAAAACTAGAAGTAACCAGTAGCGATTGTGGAATCTAGTTTTGACTAGTCAAAACGCGAAGTAACTGAAGGTATTTGTAAATACCCGAATAAATTGCATCTTCTATATTAATTCGGGTTTTAACTTGAAATTTCAGTTAAAGAAGAAGATCTTACCAATCTCATTAGGCTCCTGCAACAGTCCTTAACCCTTTTAACTGTACGAGAGCTACTCTGAGATTGTACAAATTTCATTAGGTTCCTGAAAAACACCGTAACCCTTTTAATAATACGAGAGTGTCGTATTAGGTTCCTACATCCTTTGTTATATCGTCCTTTTCAGGAGATTCACAGCCAAAACACACCAACTCGGTTATGAACATCCGCCTTTCGAATACCAGTTGTTAAGATTCGCTGTTCATGAATATCATTGTCTGTGTGAATATAGCTTAAAGTTGTACTTTGACTTGCGACTTTTCTTTCCTACCCTTTATCAAAGACAGGGTTATAAATACACAACAAAAACAAACGAGGGTCCAAAGCTTCGGGGTTTTTCATCAGTTACAGAAAATTTTGAATTTTCAACACCCCGCATCGTCACAGTGGTTGTTATTGCTAGATAAGCCAGCCTCTGTAAGTTTATTAATAGTTTTCCTAGTTTTGATTTTATGCCATCAAACTAAAGCCACATATCCTCGCTTGGCGGACAAAATCTTCTATGTGTCATATTGTTCTGAAATATGATTTTTGTCTATTTCGATTATTTTGGCCTTTCTGCAGTGTTTGGTAAAACCCCCACCGTGCTAAATGGTGTATAAAAATTATTAAAAATAATTTTACATCAAAGTTATGAACATTGCAAAGCGTTTTTTGCTCCGCTTTGAAAATTTTGTTTTTGACGCACAGAAGGTTTTGTCCACCAAGTGACGATATGTTACTATGGGTACTAAGGCAAACAGGAAGGAATTAAAAATTAAAATCAGACCAGCTAAAGAAAACAAGTGGAAAGAACTCTGTGAAGGGATAGAAAATGATATTTGGGGCCTTGGATATAAGAATTTAACAAAAAGAATAAGAGCTCAGCTCCTACCTATGGAAGTTACAGCAAAAATGAAATAAAATGAAGAGTTATTCCCCCAGCATAAAGAAGAAACGTGGAAATACCAAGTCACATAAGACGCAGTGGTGTTTACAGAAGAGGAACTACAAAGAGCAACTGCCAAAATAAGGGCAAAAAAGCACCAGGACCTGACAAGATACCGCTGAAATTACAAAGTGGTGACGGGACGTTTTCCAGATTGCAAAAGGAGTTTTTCCGACGCGCTGGAAGATAACCAAACTGATTCTTATACTAAATCCCGGGAAACCAGATTGAACTCCCTCTGTTTATTGGACACCCTGGGAAAGCTACTAGAACAATTAATTGTGCAGAAACTGAGAGAGTAGTTAAAGGAAGGGGAGGATATATCCGAAAGACGATACGGCTTTATAGAGGGTCGATCGACAGTACATGCTATAAATAAAGTACACAAAGCAGCAAAGGAGGAGCTGAGAAAATCTTCAAAAGCGAGGAAACTATATGCAATAGCGGCATTAGACGTACGAAACGCATTCAATTCAGTGCCGTGGAAGGAGACTGAGAGGGAACTAGAGAGAAGAGCTATTTCATCGCAGCTCATGACGCTAATTAACAGCTACTTGGAAAATAGATACATAGAGCTGGAAGAGGAAAAAAGGCTGAAAAGCACGGGAAAATTTAATTTACATTTGAAGGCGCAACGATAACGCCACAAAAAAACCATAAGGAAGTGGAAGTGATGTGCTATTGGCGGCAACGGCGTTAACAATTTGGATAGATGCCATTAAAATCAAACTATACCAAAGGAAACTTAAACAGGTACAACGAAAGATAGCACTACGGGTCAGTAGAGCATACAGAACCGTCTCTGCGGAGGCAGCTAGAGTACTCGCCAGCATTATGCTAATCGACCTGATGGCAGAAGAGAGGGCTGCAAGAGAAGGTCCAAACAACAAGACATACTGGCGAATGGACCCATAGCCTGATACTAGAACTGAGGCAATAGGTGGAAAGGAGCCATTGACACATAGGATACTACCTAACGCAGATGCTAACAGAGCATAGATGCTACCAAAGTTATTTGGACAGAATAGGAAAAACAGATACAGGGACATGCCTCTATTGTAACGAACAAGAGGACACAGTAGAACACATGCTACTAAGATGTAGGAAATTGGAAAGAGAACGAGAAGAGGAACGATAAGCAAAGAGTTACGGGAAACAAACATAATAAACATTATGGTGGTATCTGAGGAGCATTAGTCAACGATAGAAAGCATGATAATAATAATAATGAAACAAAAATGAGAAGACGAAAGAGAGAGAAACCGGGAATGATAAAGAAAGAGGACAACTTGCACCATAAAGATATGCGAAGGCAGTTCCATAGTGCAGGCTGAAGAACAGGAGGGAGAATGCAGAGGTGTCCATCTGTCCATAAAGGATTTCCCCTCCTGCCAGAAGAAAAAGGCTACTATTTTAGTGTACACCCACAGCACCATTTTTGGTTTAAGCCCCCAAGTTTTCTACATGCCCATAGTGCCCTTGTAACGTTTATATTAATTTTATTACTAATCTGCAGTTTTATCCTCACATCGTTAGGCCCTTCACACTGCGAAGCTTTCTATTTTTTTGTAACGATTATGATCGAGGTTTTATTTAGATTTGTTAGTCCATCTTTTATACACCATCTTTCCACGGTTCGTATGGTCTGTTACGAGTACATCAAGTTTTATACAACATCTCCATATATCCGGCTTATTAAGATGGTTAAGTCATCCGCATACTCTTGCGCAAAAAATCATTTCTGGAGAGATTACCATAGTTCATCGACCACGAGATTCCACAGTAGAGGGAATAAAACCCCACACGTGTGGGCAACCTTTGATAGCCGACACCTTCCTGGTTATCAACCCTAGAGTCGTATTGATTTTCCTGTCTTTTAGGGTGAAGCATATCCATCTGGTAACCATCTGGTTCACTCCACGCCTCTTTATAGTTCTTTCGATTGTTCCTTAGGAGGTATTATCGAATGCACTTTCTATGTCCTAGCTTAATTTCTTGTATCTGCAGAGAGTTTTGTACTCTTTGAATTAGCACATGTATGACTGTTTTGAAGCAAAGGATTTGTTCTGAGCACCTCGTCGTTAATGTAGCTATCAGCTAATTTCTCCATTGTTTTCAAAAGAAACTATGTGAGACTTATTGATCTAAAAGATTTAGCCCTGGTTTTGGAATAAAAATGACCTTGAGCTGGCTCCACTTGGCACATAACCAGTGCGTAGACTAGCCCTAAAAAGTGTACACAGAGGAGAGAGTAAGTATTTAATCTCCTGCTACATCAAAGCAGGGAAGATTCAATCCAACCCAGTGGACTTGTATGGTTTGAAAAAATTTATCGCTCATGCTAGTCTTGTTCTGTTTATCACCTTGTGTGCTGCCCTCCAGTTTTCCCTGGTAGCATTTCTTTTTGCTTCTACGTTTAGACTTTTCATATAATTTTGTCCTTGAATTTAGGTTTGTTTTTGAAGTAATTTTTTGAAATTACTTTTTTATTGAATTTAAATCGTTTCCGTTGATACAAATCACATTTGAATTAAGGCTTTTTCTCAAAAATATGTGTATATTTTTTTAATAATTATATTTTTGAGCTTGAATTCTCTCTTAAACCTGAACTAAAATTATTTATAAATTCCAACTTGGGATTTGGATGTAGATTTGTAGTTTAAAAGATTTTTAAAATTTAGACTCTCTTCTCGGATTTGCTTTTGAGTAGAAATTCTTAGTTTTTGTTTCCCTTTTGAGTTCAAACTTCTTAATGCGAGTTTAAAGCAAGAAATAATTATAATGAATTCGGAGACTTCCACAGTCAGTGTCAGTATTAACAAAACGTCTTCCGGATTGCGACCGTGTCATTGTTGAGACAGAAATAATTTAGAAATAATTAATATTATAAAATTCTTTCTTTGAACTTTATCAGGACCCTAAAGTTTATTTTCTATCTTTTTTAATTTTAAATGTATATATTTGTCAGACTGTGTAGCTTTGAAAATAAATGGTTAGTTTATTGGCTTTCTTAGAAGTTAAATTTGTTTTTCTACAAATTTGAACTTTTGCAGATCAGACTTGTGCCTTAGAATTCAGAATTGTTTATTTAATGTTAATCTTTGATTTTTGGCTGTTGTTTTGGTTTCATATCCAAATTGTCTGATTCAATTTATTTTTAAAAATGAATTTTCCTGTTGGGATTTTATTCGTTTTTTATTAAATTCGAAATGCTTTTTAAATTCATGCTTTGCTTCATTTATTTAGAATTTTTCTCTGACGTAGATTGCCGAAGTTCGTAATTTTGTACTGCGAGTTAAAGAACAATATTTGATTTCTTAGTAATAAAAAAAATTTAAATTCGTAAAACATTTGAAATGCTTACAGAATACTCTAATTAATTAAATTTAAAAGGTCAATAAGTTATACAAGAAGCTTTTATTTTCTTGTTGAATAAACTCAGAAAATCAGAAATCCAAGTTTTCGTAGTACTTCGCTTGTTAGCGTGACAAAAACTGATTAGCACTTTCTAATACAGAAACTATTAAACCACTAGGTACCTTTATCTTTATGGTTGTGCAAATATAAAACGGGTTGTTTATTATCCATTATCACTCGCTAAGGTGCTTTAACTGATACACAGACAACGACAAAGTTATGTTTGCATGTTTGTACGCTTTTGAAGTTCGTAATGTAGCCTTGGGGATTAATTGGGACCAGCATTACTACTCTTTTAGCTATAAACAAACGTGGACTACAAACACTTCAGCTTGTCTACATGAACACTTTTGTAAGGAATGGAATTTTTGGTGCTTGTTTGTTTCCATAAAACTCTAATTTTGTATGCAAAATGCAAAGTGAAATTTTCACGTCAGTCTGAAAAGGCAACGTTTTGAATTAACAAACCTGCAAATATTATTAGGCAATAAATGTCTTGAAAAGCTAAATGTTTCAGATGGAGAACTGTTGATCTTTCAAGTGTTACTACGTACAAACTAATTCAAATTCTGTCGGTATTTCAGATCTAAGGTTTCGATCATTCCGATATTTGCCATAAAATTTATTTCCAGAAACCGTACTTGCATTAAGTTGATTAGAAATGTTAGTCACGTTTCTGTTATAAAATAAATTCCTGGAATTACTTCCTGCAAGTTAGCTAACTAACAATTTTAAGGATAATTGGTCAACACTGAAATTCGGTCTTAAAACGATTAAATTGAGTTGAATGTAGAAAATACTTAATTCCTAAGTTTCAAGTGCACGAATGAAATTAAATTGGGGTTAATTTTAGAATGAACCAGTAGTACTGTGGGGTTCTAGGAAAACTAAACTTTATTTTAATTAAATTACATCTGTCGTTGTTGAAGTATTTTTCGCGTACGCGACTTACTACTTGACTCACCCGATGCACATCGGACCCCCATCTGAACATTGGTCGTTTGCTATAATTCTGATAGTGATATAATTAATTTAATTTGAATAAAAATTCTGAACTTTCGTACGTATTTAGAAACATTTACTGAAAGTCAAGCCCTTCTTTATCTTTAAAATAAAAATATGAATTCTTCTAAAGTCCGAAACAATACAATTTGTGCACAAAGGGGGTAGAAGTCCTGTACTAAATCATTTCAGGACGTCAAAGGATGATTTCCTGCAGCTGTTTTGTAATAAATTTTCTGTATTTTTCAACAATACCTTTGATGTTAGGGGACGCTGTGCGAGCTTAACGCTCCAGTTAACTGAAATCTCTCATTTCTATTGTTGGGATTCATTTTATATAGGTACCTAAACTGCAGGCTAGAAGCTGCAGTTGCACGGAAATAACTCTTTTGACTCAAAGAGGTTAGTTATACGAGTATTTATGAAATTATTTTTCTTTTAATTTGAATCGTTTCGTATTCACCCCAGAAGCGGGTTTACAATGATGATTATCACAGAAAGCTTTAGTTTCTAACTAATTTAGCTTTGGTTGGCGGAAAAGGTATTTTTTGATATATACGCCGGCGTAGCAAACTTTAACAGTCTTATTATGGAAATCATCCACAATCGAGTAGAATTAATTAAAATGAAAGTTGTGATAAACATCACAAAAACCCAGAACCTAATTTACAAATCAAACATTGCAAGAATTTTAATACAAATTTAATATTTAAAGGGCGTGAAACTTTCCTGAAGTATCTGCAAACTTTAATTACCTTTAATCCGAATACGAAAATCGCAAGGGATAAAACTTTTAAAGGGTGTAAATTCTTAAAATTAATTAAATAACTTTAATAATTAATGGTGGTCAAATCGTTTCCGTTTTAAAACTGAAAAAATGATTTTAGAAAATAAAGCAGTTTTAGAATTTAGATACCTAAGTGAGCATTGTTAGTTAATTTTTAAAATGCGTGCTTGAAAATGGAAAACACGAAATAACAACAAAAGGAAAGCCACCGATAAGGGACTTTGAACCGGAACCGGAAAGTTTGAGATTGAAACCGGAACATCGAAACCGATCAGTGTGCAAAGACATGAAAAAACTTTTCCTGTGTGTTTTTTTATTTTTAAATTTAAAGATAAGGGTTTTTGTGGGGGAAAACTGCAGACGAATTTTTAATTTTCTATGAAAGTTTCGTTTTAAGGAAACCTGTCCAGTGTAAACAAAAGTATTCAGGATCTTCCTAGATTAAAATAAGCTATGTCCTTGTTTCATAACATAACTAATCTTGTCCAATATAAAGTCGTTTGTTACTCAAGTTAGGGTAATTCTAACCCAACCGAATCGGATTGAGTGAAATGGTTTGTTGATTTTTCGATAAATTCAGTACCAACATAATAAATCTAAATTACTGTTTTAGAATTAACTTAACATTTTCTGTTCTGTTATTTTTTTTAAACATTTTCGGTGGATTCTAAAAATAGACAAATAGATATGTAAATGTAAAATATGTCTGTCTAACCGAACATTGATTGATTCAATCTTAAACCTGTCAACTGTTCGTAAATTCTCAAAGCAAAAATCTCGCCGAAATTTATTCCAAGAGTTGGCCTACTTCTGAATTTGATCGTATAATTTGCTTGTAAACAACCCAGAAGGAAAACGAGTTTTTCTTCTTCTTTTCTTGTTAAAAACCAAATCGGTGCGTCATCCTGTTTTCGTGCTGACAGCATTCAAATTCTGATGTATTAAGAATCGATTACGAAAATAGTAAGGTTTCACAAAAATGATTACTTCATCTCCAAGGAATGGCATGTTTGATAGATATCAAAAATTGCGCAGATCGTAAATCCTTAGGGTAACATTTTTTTGTATTTATTTAGTAATACGTGCTACGTTTTTGTTTTACTTTGAGGTATTACAATTCTAATATTAGGATGAATGGATGTTTATTTTTAACTTATTGTTTTGTATTTTTTAAATTTTCTTTCACTTTCGTGACTAAAATTTATAAGCATTACTAAGCAACATTAGTGATTTTACTTGATGAAATTATTTGAAGTAATTTCTGCACTAAATATGTTGATTATATTTGTCGAAACTTCAAAATATTATACTTATAAGAAGTATTAAAAGACAGGAAGTTCTTGTTATTATGGGCGATTTTAACGCCAAAATAGGGAAAGGGAAAGTTCTAGACATAGTAGCAGAATCTGAATTGGGAGTTAGGAATGAAAGAGGGGGACGTCTCATACAACTAGGCCTGGAAGAAAAAACCGACCTCCCCACAACACACTCCACAGACAATAGTAAGAAACCATCGATTTTACATTAATAAATAACCGTTTCAGAAATGGAATAAAAAGTTCAAGGACGTTCCCAGGAACAGATGTGTGCTTGAACCATATCTTGCTGATAGCTAGCTTGGATATAAAATTAAGATGAGACTTAAGCTCACCAAAAAGAAACAGAACGAACATTGGAAAACTTAAAAATGAAGCACTCAGATAAAGGCTATTGGCGATGATCGAAGATTTTTCAAACATGATATTGTGGCCGGTGTCGAGATGATGTGTGAGAGAAGACCTGATTTCAAGCAACGTTTGGGTTCACAGATACGTGTGTGTACTGAGCGACCAGTTTCTCCAATGTGCACCAAACCACAAGAACAAGGGATGCTGTAGACGCCTCTTGATTATAGGGTTTGAGGCTTATCTTTTACTGAAGGGAGTATCTGTGGCACTTTTGGAGGGTGTTTGAAGATTTGATGTTATATTTTTGGGAATCCTATCTATGCAGTAACTTGGTGGATGTAGGTCAAGAAGCCTGGGGTGTACAAGTGTTCTGAATATCTGTGTTTAAATGACCTTCCTAACGGACCTTTTATGGGGTATACTAGGATTTACAGTTAATTTTTAAAATTTTATACAACAACAATTACGAAAAATATACAAACTGTGCTCTTAAAAAAATGCAAATAAACAGAAATATTTTTTAATTAAAGAATAAAGAAAACCTAAAATACAACGTTGTTCGGTTGTTTGTACCTTAACTCTAAATAAAAGTTTTCTAACATTTCCTAAAGTTGCATCTAAAGCCCTTTGTGGTTTATATCAGACTTGACGAACAATGGAAGGTTAAAGGTTAATAAATACACTGGTTAATTAGCAACGCACCTGTTGAATTTCGCAATTATATTTCGCCATATTATTGTTCGCTGTTACAGCCACCAACTAAAATTAATTCAGGCTTTAAAGAAGTAAATATATCTGGATTGTAATGACAAATAATTAACAGGGATTTGTAAATTAAAGGCGGATTTAAGTTAATAAAGGACTTTAAGTAAATTAAATGTTATAATAATTTATTAGTGAAGCTGCAAATATCTAAACCAGTAAAAGGGCGAAAGGTCAGGTTTCATTAAATATGTAGATAACGTTCGTAAATAGGTACGTAGTTGCAGCTTCCGAATAGGACGAGTCGAAAAATTTGTTTAACATTGTGGCGTGGCGACTTGTGATAAAGTTTAGTCAGATTTAAATATTTATTTTATAATTTGAAGGTGAAGACGTAATATTGATGTTTACATGAACCACAGAACTTTTTTGCAGCTAAATAAATATCGAATTTAAATAAATAAATAAATAGTAAAAGAGCCTCCTGGGATTTTGGGCTTAACACTTATTTTATAATTTTTTATTAAGACATATTTACTATTGTGGTGTAGTCGGGGTTGAGTTATTGTTAATAATTAATATAAATAAGTTATTGTAATTAGTTTGGTAGAGTCTTGACCGACGTCGCCACTTGATGATTGCTTGGTATTGTTGCGAGAGGTATTAAATCAAAGTCCAATTGAACTAACATTCATATATTTTATATACATGCTTTAGTGTTACCAAATCTTACATTTTTAGTCCCCAATTCAATGTTATACAAAATGTATACTAAGTTTAATTCGACACAGTTTGTTAAGTCCAGAGTCAAAGCAAATTCTCTAACATTTAAGAAATAAGTTCCAGTTACCTTTAAAACGACTAAGTCCGTAAAACGAATTTGAATAATTTACTCTAATATTTCACAAGTTTTGCATTACATTTGAAACGACTAAGTCCATAAAGAGAATTTAAATGATTTACACAAATATTTTACAAGTCCAGAATTAACAATAAAACAATCTTACATGAGTATTTCAGCAATCATCACCTTGGAGGGTATCAATTCTCTGTGGATACTGCTTTGATGGATCAGACTTATCCATCCTTTTAGCTTAATTTCAGCAGTATTTATATGGAAAATTGATCCCTTCTCTCAATATAACCATGGGAAATATCTAATTGTACCGGAGCACGTGTGTGGCCTCGAATGTCACCGTACGTTACCCTTTATTTGTACGTGACTTATCTTGCATTCTCAAAGGTTGTAATTCGATACGATGCCACGTGTAGCTCGCTTAGTGGAATGACCTGTCGTCATTCCGCCTGCTCGTGTACTTAAACTGTAATTTTAATATCTTTTATATTCGTCTTTATGACAATATATCCTTGTTGTTCAATAATCTTCTGGGGATAGTTTCTCGAAGATTCTCTTAATCGGACTGTAGGAGTTTACATTATTTGGTGCTTTACTAGGCCTTCCGTAAGATAGGGTAATACGATATATTTGACATGCCAATATGTATAGTTGTTAATAATACAATGATCCTTTTGGAAGCATTTTCAGTACTTCTGTTGCTTTATTGTCGTTTAACTTTTTTATCCCGGATTGTTCACCGAAAATGGTTTTATGTGTAGGAAATCCTGCATGAAACGTCTAGATATTCCTAGATATGTAGGTTCGTCTGCTGTGTTTAATTAAAAGGGTTTATAGGTGTTCAGCTGTTCGATCTTGCCAGGTTCTATTAGTTTTTCGTACGTGTGGGATAGAGCTAATAATTAAAGTTAGCATTTTGACAATCTAGTAGGACTACCGCGCGGAGTCGTCCAGTTAGTTTGTTGGAATTGGGCGCAATTAGGAAATATCCAGATTCTTCTTAACAATTAAGGTTGTCTTCAGCATTGAATGTTCACTTCAGAGAGTTGTCGATTTTAATAACGCCGATTATTCAAAAATAAAATACGTGAAACCTTCTCGAAATAATGGAAATGTTTCTTTGCTCACTCCAATTCTTTTAAGCAGATATCGATTTTTCAACCGGAACAAATTGAATTTAGTTTTACTTGCCTCTTCTTCTATTTCAGGCGGAGTGCACAAATATCCTACTTCCTTATTAGTTTCGTCTATTTTTATGTTTTGCTTCTAACAATGCGAGATTTTTAAAACTGAAAGCGCTACAGTTTGTTTACATTTGAGGCACATATTATTTTCATAATAACCGACCACTATTTTTATGTACAAACTTGATATTCTACAAAAAGTATGAAAATTTATGTAAAACACGAAATTGTTTTAAAAAAATTAAATTCTATTTTATTCAAAGTTATACTCTGTTTAATGTTCGTTTGCGGCAAATATATCATTCGCCACGATTAAAAATAATTTAACCTTTAATGTATTAAGTTACAAATGCTTGGGCAGAACGAAACAACCAATTTTTAATGCCTTCCTGTGAATTAATTGTTACCAAGCTTATTGAATACTTGACAACATTCTCTCTGAAAATTGCCAGCTTATTCTAAAACCATGTTTATCGACATCCGTGATCTAAATAAATATGTAAAAGTTAGACCTGACGAGGTGTAAAATGTTTCACTCAAATTTCCTTGAGGGTAAGATCAATCTTATGAACGACATAAATTGCAAGAAATTTCTGCTTAATGTTGCTAAGTTTGTAAACTAATCACCTACCTCGTTTTCTGAGATAGTCGTCGATCATAACAGCGCTTATCATGAAAACATTTCCGACGCTGCCGACGGCTGCTAAAGACGCTAGGATGAGGAGCCTCGCCACTCGTGACCAATCACCACTTAAAGTCACCGGTGACACGTTCTCTCCTCCAAGAGTAACTTCTGTCATATTAGATAGAAACATCCAGCCACCTGTTAAAGTACAAAGATGCTATTAGAATTATGCATTTGGAGATTATCTTTAGGTTTTTTCTTAAACTATACTTTGAGCATTTTGATTTTAGTTTTTATTTTCAACGTTACATCCTTAAAGACCGAGTGCAATTGTTTATTAAGATAACCTAAATGCGTGGTTAAATTTGAATTTTGTTGATGGTAAATTCTAAGCTGATGGGTTTCAAATTAAACAACATACCTTCCTCGCACAATTCTAACAACTTTAAGGAACACCTTAGCCGTGAAGGATTTGAAACAGTAATTCCAAAACGTTTTAAATTAATTCCCAGACACCAAAATACGTCCAACTTGGAGAACTCGACATGCCGGAAAGAACGGGAAATCGAAAAAGATCCAGGAAGACAAATTCACCAATTAATTTCAAATAAACTGCTAAGCCGAATAGGCAACTCTAAATACTAATATGCCTAAAGTGTTAACTAAACTAGAAGTCGTTTACAAATTCTGAAAGTCCAATATACCTGCAACATTATATTATAATAATTATAAGCAATGCTATTTATTGGGTTTAGGTGATGTAACAACGGAATTCATACGCATAAATGTTTGATAATCAAAACTTCAGCAACGTTTAACTAAACACATTTTGGGTTTAAAGGTATAAATTAATAATAATTATTATTAAATACAACGAAACGCAATTTACCTTTTGCTTAGAATTATAATAAGATTTTTATTAAGTAAAAGTAAAGTACTTTCAAGAGAAGCAGCATAAAGAAAGGCTTTCAATATTGTTTTAGTTATATCTACTGAAGTAGGAGCCTCTTGGTTGCTGTAGGTTTCTAGTGCTTATAGAAAACTTTCAACAAGCTTTGCCTATCATTTATTGCTGCGGGATAAAGTTAGGTTAGATGGAACTTTTATGAGGTAAAATAATACCGAAATATTGGCTTGGTTAAAAGTTTCTTTAAAACAAACCTGTTGGAAAAAGTTGCAATAACATTATAGGAAGAGTATAAAAAAGCACCATTCATATACAATATAATACGATAGTAAAATAGAAAAATAATATTATTTATTTCACAATCCTTTTAGGGTTCAAAGACAATTCTTTTTTTTAAAATAGATTTCGTGCCGCATTCACGTCGTTGAATTCGTGTTAGAAACCTGAGATTTTCTTGTGCATAATATTTAGAAAAAATTATAAGAAGAAATTGAAAGTTTATGGATTAAAAACCATAAATAACTAATCAAGCAAAAATACGAAGAACAAATAATTACGTATTTCAAAATAGAATCAATATAAATGCAATTAACTTTTACAAATTCCAAATAATACCATCCCCTAGTTTTGCGAAACATTAACCCTCTTCAACAATTTCTAAGCCAAATAAAAATATTAAAGTAATTTCTATTGATCTTGAAATCTTTCATGCTTTCAGTGTTTAATCTGAAATGGCAAGGAAGCCTTTCCTTTATTCATCAGGTTTTACTGCAGTAGACTTCATTTTCCGTTGAGGTAAAGTGTAAAAGTCTTGAATAAATTATAGCATATGCCCTTATTAAAAATGTATAACAATGTTAGATTAAAAGGTCGTTAGTGCTTAGAAAATTCAATGTATGTTTCCATAAACGTAGATACTGCACATCAAATGCTTTTTATAATTATCGATGCTTTAAAACTGTTTAAAGCGTATAATCTATGTTCTTTTAAATTTGGCTTCAAAACACTTCCTTTGGATTTCTTACATTCGTGCGTTAATGCACCAGATTCGATCGACACTAAGGTCTGAAAAGTTATAATATTTCTAAATAAAGACGAATTTTTTCCTTAGTGTTCTTTATATACTTGTCAATTTATTAATTCTGCTAAGGAGAAATGAGATTTTCGAGTAGAATTTTCTACACTATGTGATTAATAACACACAAAATCCAAGTTGCTTCATTGCCATAAATAAAAGTTTAACTCGGCTTCAGCTTTTTTTTAATAAATGGCCTGTCAGTACGATTTTACTGAGTTGTATTTTATCCGAATTTAACGTTCAGTCTAAATATCGTAAAAAAGTTCACTTTTATGGTTTTATTTAAAAGGTGAAATTGAATTAAATGTTTTAAAATCGTTGATATATTCAGGAATTTAGTCACCGTCAAGTAAGTTTCAGATTGCTTAAATTTTTATACATCGAAATAAATTTCGTCGCAGTTCGTTTAGTTACGATTTGATATACTTAAAATAATATCCATGATCGTTTTATTATATAGGGTTTACCACAAAATAAGGTCACTGCTTCGTGTACGTAATAATCAGTTAAACTAAGTAACAAATTCTAATAAAGTTATGTCCCAAAGTAAACCATTTCCAAAATACAGGTTGTAAAAGATTTTTTAAAGCAATTTCCACATTTTTACAAAAATTGTTCAAAATTTCCACCGTTATGTTTTAAACACATTTTAGCTCTTCTTAAAAGAGATGTAGTTGCCCTGCGTAACATATGGTTTTGATTTCCGATTATTTCCGGGGCTTCAAATATACGCCTCTTAAAGTCTTCTACATTTTCTGAAGGTGTTTGATATACCATATGTTTCATGTGGCAACAGAAAAAATATGTATGTACACATTTAAGTCAGGAGATCTTGGTGGTCAAGGATGGTCTCCTCTTCTACCAGTTATAACACATTCAAAATGTTTCACACGCTTAGGAAAATATACAGGAGCACCATCTTGCTACTACTATCGCATGGCTTGTCTAATGCCAAGAGGCATGTTTTCCCTTTTAATATTGTAACGAGATACGCCAGCACACGTGTGGGATCATATGCGTCATCCACTGAGAAGCTTCCAGAGCGGTCGATGGTTACTCATACTCGCGCGACTAGGGGAACTTTCTGGAACGGAGTTCTGGAAGGACGAAGCTGGGATATATAAGACGCGACCAAACGAATACAGTCAGTCTACAGCAAGTTTTTACCAAGAACCTAAAAGTGGTATACGTGACGCGTAGTGTGATCGGTTAATATAAATGTACGTGAATATAAATAAACAAACTGTATAAATAAATTAATTAGTGTTACGGGTTAATATTAGTGTTGTGTTTTAGTGTTTAAGTTGTTATTTCGTGTTTCTTCCTTCGTTGTTTAATATTTTAATATTTGTTAATAGATTATTCACACCACGAACCGAAGTTTTAAATAAACGATTTAAAACCGTTACAATATATATGAGCTCTTCTAGGAAACATTTTCGACTGCCAACTGCTACTAAAACTGACTGTAGTTTGTTTAGTAATCAACACAGACAAAATGGCCATTCTTTAGTTTTAACTGGTTATTATCTCTGTTACACATGGGATGAGTTGTTACAATTTATTTTTCACAACGACTTGTAGTTTAGTAAACACTTGAAGCATGGTAGTGGTTCGGGTTGCCTATCCTGCTTAACAGTTTGTTTTGATGATCTTCTTGGAATATCCACATCTAGGGATTTCTGAATCTATTTGTGAATTGGTCTTCCTGGATCATTTTCGATTTCCTGATCTTTCCGGTGCGTCGAGTCCTTCAAGTTGGACGTATTTTGGTAACCGGGAATTAATTTAATACTCCTATTTTACATTTATATGGGTCATCCTGGTACCAAAAACTTTAATTGGATTGACAGAGGTGTTTTGTGGGGATTTCGCTTTGGCTGATTTTTAGACCTCCTCTGCAATCCAA
This sequence comes from Melanotus villosus, assembly GCA_963082815.1. Lineage (NCBI taxonomy): Eukaryota > Metazoa > Arthropoda > Insecta > Coleoptera > Elateridae > Melanotus > Melanotus villosus. Next base: position 8,707,923 of record OY720423.1, on the reverse strand, counting down.
GCAGATGACGTGGTTTTTAATTTCAACTTTTCTTACACTCGACGGAGAATTTTTCCAGCTTATATGCCCATTTTTAGGCCAGAAACTATTTTTATGCCAGTAACTTTATGGCCAGTTATTTATGGGAGATTTATGGTCAGTTAATTATAGATTGAGATTTTCGGACAGTATTGGTATTGGATAGATGTGTGACCAGGTTTATAGTAAATTCCTGTTGTGTGGTTCCGTTCTTTGTCGTCGTGATAATTAAGGTAACCGAGAACATTTCCACAGCCTGATATTGGTCTGTGAAGAGTTTATGTCCTACATAACGGTGTCCCACTTGGTTATCCTGTAAGGTAGACCTGTGTAATTTCCTACAATAAGTGATGCACGGGTTGTGATAACCTAGAATGTTTGTTGATCATCGAATTCTGTCAACGCATATGTTGTTACGTATTTAGGCATGTTTTATGTAGCAACCGTTTGTACTTTGTTAACTTCATGTAACGTCATGTTGTAATTGATAATTTACGCTTTTTTTCTTTTAAATTTAAAGATTAATTACCGCATTTCTTGTTAATATCAAGACACGTTGAGTTGTCGTTACTCCGAAATCTTTAGGGTGACGCAAGGACTTTGTGTAGTTGCTAGATACGCAGCAATTAAATAGTCCATTTTTAAATAATTTAAGTTCATTGTGCGCGATTTTCGGGAAGCGCATGATACAGGCCTGTATCTATGCGATTCCGTACGTTTATTTGAGACTTTTGTTCTTGCGACATTATTTTCCCTATCGGCGACTCACTTGTATTTATAGTTTAACCTCATTAAGTTCACTTAGATTTGGTTCAAGCCTTTTTATGGTAACTCAAATTAGGGTAGCGTGAAGTAATCTAATCCCCTGTCTTAAGTTACAGAGCTTTTTGTGCTTTGTTAATTTTACCTTCAATGGTTCAAATGTTTGCTTACCTCCGATTTTAGTCATCCCGTTTCGATCCACAGCTTACTACGTTATTTAGTATTTAAATATTTAATTGTTTACCTACTTTAGTTAGAGACAACTTTAAACATAAGATCAGAATACGGCCCACTAGCTTTAAATCACCCTGTATTTGACAATGAAAACAACAAAGAAATTTATTGCGGTTATTGTTAATTTTAGTAGCGTTATTTGACATTTAAATATTTCCTGAAAGGCTGTTATGGCGAGTTTAATATTTTATGCATCTTTTTTGGGTATTTCGCCACCAAAGAAGAGGTATAAAAATCGCTATACATATTTTAGAGCCATATTTCAATGACATTTTATAACGTTTGTAATTTGATAATTTTATTGTAAACAAAGTTTATAACCTTAAATTCATGTCAAATATGTCATTCTGTGGATGTGGCTAAAGTACCAATTCAAAATAATTCAATTTCACAGCCTACCCTAATTGATATTTTTATTGATCTGTTGTTATTATTATAAAGAGACATACAATGTGATTTTTTTTAAACTCAATTGCAGCAGGCCGTATTCTGACTTAATACAGACAGTTCTAAGGTTCTTAAAACAGAATACGGCCTGCTGCAATTGAGTTTATCACATTGTACTTCCTTACACTGAAGCAATGTATGTCAATATAGATAAAACCAATAAGGTGATTTATGACTATAATTTAATATAAAGCGGGAACATCAATATTTCAAATGAAATTTGTTGTGCATAATCAGATTGGGGTTTAGAGCGGAGAGAATAAGGTTAGCTGTTTTTATTTGAACAAATAATTGAGGCTGTGGGTGGGATAATCAAAATCGATATTTCAAAACGGTAGGTACTTCATTCACTATTTTTCCCTTTTCTTGGTTATTTTTGAATTTCCATTAACTAGTTATCGATTTATGAAGGTACTAAATAGAGTTCTTATTATTTTTAGTTTTAATGGCATGTAAGCCTGACAATTTAATAAAAAGGCAATTATAATAGGAAATTTAGATACGTCAAAAGCATATCCCTTCGTAATTGAATATTATGTGTTTTTGATTTTTCAGAAGCAGAAACGTGTACGCTATGTAAACGTTCCTGTAAAATATAATTAATTGCCTGTTTTGATGCTTCTTTGGATTTTTAATTAAATTTTAATTGAAGCATACCGGTAATCTGTTCGTATTATTTAATCTGCTCGTAAGTATACGTTTGATCAAAAACAAGCCCCGAGTGAAATAAAATTTAGAAAAACAACACATTTATTTTCCTTTCAAGTATGTTATATTTTTTAGTAAGAACAACCGGTGAAGCTATACGGTTTATTTACAATATTCACCTTATGAAAGGGCTTGTACGTATTTAGGATTCTTTCTAAGCGGTACTTCGTTTCGGTTTTGTACGTTAAAAACTGTTAAAAGTAAACATTTGAAAAATATACAAAGTGAATTTTTTCATACTCAAAGCTGAATGTTTTAAATTTAGCAAATATTTATGTAATTTTATACCGCAGGCAATTGTATTAAAATAGGTAACAGGAACGAAGTGAAATAATAAAGGGTGTGGAATATATTTAGGAAATAAATACCGCCTGTAAATGTAGGAAAACAAAGGTGCAATTTTTTACTGAACATCGAACAATACAGGTGGATTTCATTTTTAAATTCGTTAAATAATAGGTTAGAACGACACTGTAATTTTGAATTATTTCTTCAGACAATGATTATTAATCGAATAAATGTAAAAACGGCAAAATGTTGTTTAGAAATATCAGGTTTACTAAAAACGTACAAATAGTTTTACACGCTTTTCAGCACTTCTGGGAAACCGTTTTGTTACGTCATACTGTAAGTTTTAAAATTTCAGGGGAATATTTGTGTTTTACATTAAAACTATTCATACAAAAAAAAGGTTTAAAACTTTCAAATATATTGCTATGAGATATTCCTTTTAATTAGTATTCGTAATATTTAATTAAAATTTATAATATTTGAAGTATCACATACAATTTTATATTTATTATCAGCTAGCTCAGTCTGTTTTTTTTAAATGAATATCAAATTTTAGAGATCTTTTAACACAAGGTCGTTAATAGGGATCGCGTTTATGAATTTTTTTTAATTAAAATTAATTCATAAAGCACAGCCTCAAAATTATATAAAACTTTTACAATAATTAACAATAACCTTAATATCTAAACAAACATTTTTTATGTTTTATAAAGAAAAAAATAACAAGTTTACCAACTACCTTTCACAGATAACTTGCACAAAACCTGTTCAATAGTTGCGTGCTCTCCACGAAAGCCAAACTGGTGCTCTGGTACTAGATTTTTAAGTTGTGGTTTCAGTCGTTTTAAAAATAGTTTTTCAAAAAGCTTCGAGAGCACTGGTAATAAGCTGATCGGTCTGTAAGATGATACTTCTTCAACGGGTTTCCCAGGCTTTGCTATAAGAATAATTTGGGCAGATTTCCACTGGGATGGGAAATAACCTGTTCTTAATATAGCATTAAATATATGTGTTAAAGTGTTTTCTGGAAGGTGCTTAATTACTGTTCCAGTGATTAATTCGTAGCCGGGTGCCTTTTTCGGGTTGAGATTTCTTCTGATCATATTCTTGACTTCACTCAATTTAATGGCTTTAATGGGGGGAGACATTTGATACGGATGATCTAAAACAGTAGTGATAAGTGTTTCTTCTTCCTCTGAGATTTCTGACGGGAAGGGCTGAAAGACTTTTGCCAGATGTTCGGCGAAGAAACTGCTATGTATTTTCTAGCAAAGTGTGAGAAGTATGGAGAGCAGCGGAGAGCAGTATTTTGGCAAGAAGAAGATTAGTCCGGAAGAGGTGAAGGAACTGGATCTAACAAGGATTTAAGTTCGTTATATTAACGGCGAGAGTAGACAACGATGGAAGCGGGGTGGGGAGGGGGCGATCCCTAGAGCATTGGTTCCTTAAAAGTTGACATTTGAAACAACAATATTTTGTAAACCTTGATTTTACAAAATAATATTAAATTTTGAGTTTGTTGAATTACTGACTTTATGCTTTGAACTAATAAGCTAGAACCTCCAACTAATTTTCCCTAAATTACGAACAACAAAAATACAGATTTTGTGGTACACACTAACTGTTTAGAACTAAATTTAGCATTTACCACTGATCTTTAGTCAACATCATTCAATTTGTATTTTTTAAGGCGCACTAAATTAGAAACTCGAGTTAATTCGTTCTTAAAACTCTAAAACCAGAAACTTTCGAAACACATTACACAAAGTTACAAATTTAATAATCATTGTTGATCCACAATAAGTCATTTGTCAGAATAAAAGTTTTTAAATGAATTATTAAAATATATCTTCAAACCTAAAAGGACCCGGTTTGAAAGCACTTTTCATAATTTTAAAATTAATTAAGCAACTTTCGGAATATAGAAGTATTTTATTTTTAAATTTTTTATTGGTACGAACTTCTAAAATTAATTATCCTATCAACTTTAAATGAGTCGCCGGAAATTAAACTCGAACCAAGGCAGACTGCATATTTTACACATTTATAAAGTTTTCGGGCTGTACTTTTAGCCTGCTTGAAATGACTGCTGCTGATATTAAAAGACCAAGTTCTGTAATATTTGAATCCGAGATTGAAATCTTACTGTTTTATAACGCGTAAATTTGAAACGTTACTTTCACCAGTTTGTCCCATAAATAAATTCAAATGTTAATTTTTGGGTTAATCTTAGACTGGGCGTAATAAAGGGAGACGTTGTAAAGTTATTATTAACGTAAAAGCATATATACAATAAGATGTCGCTTTGCATACTGACCTTCGGGAGACATGCTTGTTATTCTGTCAAATTAAATTACTCCAATTCGAAATTACGCCTTTAATGTATAACTATTCACGTTGCTTCAAATGAGAATTTGCATATTTGAATATTCGCCTATATCTTGATCTAAATTTAGAACACAGAATTTTGCGTAATTTGTGTGGCGTTTTAGTGGCTCAAAAATCATTTTTTAGGATGTAAACCACTATTTATCGCTACATTTACTTAAAAATGGCAATTATGGCAATACAAAAAAGGGCGATAATAATTTGGAAAAAGTACTAAAACAAACAAACTTTGAACAGGACGGCCAGTTGAATATTGCGAAATCGATTGAAAGTTAGAAAAGGAAAAAACTAATATGTACTGAAACTTGATTATTATTAATTTTATTTGCAAATAATATAATCGACATAAATATTACTATGCATCGCCTACTCTAATTCTGCTGTAAGTAGTCTAAGTAAGTTTTAAATGGCGGTTGAACGGGTTTTTGTTTCCTCGCCCTATGCAGTTTCAGATTTAGTTACAACAAGATATAACGCATTGCAAATTTCACGAGTCAGATCGGGACACGGATATGCGTTAAATCTTGTTGTAACTAAATCTGAAACTGCAGAGGGCGAGGAAACAAAAACCCCCTTCAACCGCTATTTAAAACTTACTTAGACTATACTTATTGAACACATAGTACATTGACCTTTTGAAAATGTCAAAAATTAGCATTTAATTTTTTACACAAAAATTGCGGCCATTAAAGTAATAAGTTTTATTAACAAAAATAACATTTTAAGCGCAAGAAGTTTGTCTTTTAGAAAATGGAGGTTTATCTTTCGATGTTCTTCTATCCCTCACTTTGCTTCCGCGTGGTATCCGATTTGGGGTTGAACCTGAGACCTAATCAAGGCATACAAGGCGTAAATTTGTAATAGCAAAGTTATGTAATCAGAGAGGTTAAAAAAATAATTTTTAAGAATAGTTTACTTAATAAAATGGAAATAATATGTACTGTTTTAGGGTACGTACCATGATCTTTCCATCGTTAAGCATTAGGATAACTTTAAAATTGTGCTATAATTTGATTTCGCGGTGTCTTAATATGTAAAAATGATTACCTTAACTAAATAACAACCTTTTAATCACTGAAAGTTTTAGTAAGCCTAATAATTAAAAAGCCAAATAAAACCGGAACAAAATTGTTCCTAGAAAGGTAAATACTCTAAATACAAGGAGATTATTTATTTAAGTCTTTAATCAAAGATTGGAAAAAAATAAAATTAACCTGGTTTATTACTAGAATACCAAGTCAACTTAACCGCGATTATTATTAGCACCAACCGTTTAGAGTTTTTCCGAATTTAAAGGACTTTCACTCTCGGAAAATTATGGTTTTCATTTGTCACGTGATTTTACAATCCCGTGTTATTTTAGGATTTTTAAGCCATTTTAAATTTATTTGTAAATTCGTTAGTACGGTCCTGTACTTGGTAATTCTAATTTCGTACTTTGTTATGTTATTTCTGTTACAGTTTAAATTCATTTAGTCTGGAGGACATAAAAGGTCAAGCATTTAGGCACGTTCCTTAATAACAGTTCGAAGAAATCTTTAAGTCACCCTCAATATTCCGTCGTTGTAAACAGTTTTCCTTTGTTACAAATCTTAAGGTGACGCTGACCTCATCGTATTCCATAAAATGCAGCTAGTCGTGATATGTTTCCGGGAATTCCCCTGGAAGCGAGGTTATGTCAGTAACGCCGTTTGTAAGTTTCACCTCCCCTTGTTGCTTCAGTACGTGGCCTACCCTCACACACGCTGGACGTTTTGAGTTAATTGAGACGCGCATCCAGTTAGGTCTTTATACCAACGGGAAGGGCCCTATTATCGATAGTTTTCAGGGAAGACTACAATTTGACGACTAAAGTTCGGATTCACCTAAAGGGTACCATATACTCCCGTAAAGAGACAATCGTGTGTTAAGTGTTGTGTTTGTTGTTGAAAGTATCGTCTTCACACGTATTCAATATTAATATTGGATTAAGTAAACCCATACCCCAAGGATTATTATTCGTCATCTTGCATCGCCTTTTGGAACAAGGACACCATCTCCTTAGTTGTTTTGACCATCTTCGAACGTCCGTCCACGTACTCCCCGGCGACTTTAAGAACATCTCGCTAGGTAAATCCTTCAACATCTTTCGCTACCCCTGCTTTTGTATTTTCAAGTAAATATTGCCTCTTGCTCGCAGGCATCTTTTAGTGTTTTGTTTCAATGTACGTTTTGAAGTTAATAAGTACCGCCTTTTGTTATTTGTTTGATCTTTGTGTTTTGCGTGCAACTTGGTTTTGAAGAAGTTAATACTAGTTTATCTGTTTTGTCCAGTGGTATGCGGTGCTGGCTTTGTGAACCTCGCTTTGGGCGGTTTTAATGTTCACATTGCAATTTGAGGGTCTCTGGCAAATCACTTACGCCTTGGGCGGTTTTAATGTTCACATTGCAATTTGAGGGTCTCTGGCAAATCACGTAACTAATTTGCAGTAATTTTGGTGTTAAAAGTAACGTTCATTTGATTCAGATTGAAGTTCAAGTAGTCAAGTTTAGAATATTATTTTGTGTATTATGTTGCATGTGTGAAATTATTGGTGCTTATTGAATTTATTGTTAATTTGTTTAATGTATTATTTGTGTCTTCCCCATCTTTGTTTGGAATCGAGGGGGCTAAGTTTGTGTTTGATTTGTTATTTGTTTTTAACGTAATATTTTTGATTGTCTTTTAGTGTAATGTTTTGTATTCATTTTTGTGCTTTTGGTTCAGTAAATATTTAGTATTCAATTCAGTTTGATCTTGTTATTGCGTTCAGTACTTTCCGTCTTATTTGTGTTTCAGTGTTTTGTTAAAGAAGTTCGAGCATTGCAGTAAAGTAGAGTAATTTCAGTACCAAGGTAAGTTACATCTTGCGCAGTGTGTAGCTATGCGACAACCCCCTTTTCTCCGAGCCCTTGGGAATCTTCCATGATGGGTTTCCTTCTTTTAGATCTTTGGGTGACTTTAGTCATGGTGGCGCCCTATCTACCGTTTACGACCATCCTTTTTAAGTGTTATTAAGTGCTTTTTCAGCGATACGAACCACCCATCTTCACTGCAGTCTAGTCGAGTGCATCCCGGATTTGGCATCCGCTATTCAATGTCGTAGTGTGGGTTTGGCACGTGACACATTATTTTGCCTACAATTTGTCACTAACAACAATGTACAATAGTTGAATCCACAGCTTGGTTTAAAAAAATATTTAAATTATGTAAGTTGTGGTTAATAAATATAACTATTTTCAAATTTTGCTATTGTTACAAATTTAATTTTTGCTGTATTTCTTCTTAAACATATTTTATATCCCATTCGGCTTCTAAATAGTAGGAGTACTAAAATAAATACATAGGTCAAAGTGAACGTACCCTCTACTTTAACTTATTAGAGCGGGTCGTCCATCTTAATGCGAATTTATTCCCAGCCGCACCAAGAGGAAGCGAAATGAGAAATTGTTAGTTCGTGCATGCCTAACTTCTTAATTAAATATTAAACAGGTAGGCAAAATGGCCACTTAAAGGTAAATACAGTTACAAATTGTTTACTTCGATAGGGTTATTTTGGCAAACAACAGTTCCGGAATATGTTCGATGGAATATTTAATTAGTTATTTAATTTCCTGTATGTTGCATTTGCAACAGATGTGCATTTTGTGATATGCACTTTTGATGTGTTACGAATTTAATAATGAAAACATGCAAGCGTGGTTTGGAATAATTAATATCCGATGCAATACACCGAGAGAGTAACGGTAGCGGTAACTATTTACCCGATGGCTGAATAATGAATGACATGCAATGCAACATTTGGAGATGATATCAACGTGACGAGTGACGAATATTCATGCGGAATAACTACCTACTCGATTCGCACTAACAAGTCTACATTTCGGAAACTTTACTCCCAATAAAACTAAAAAACCAGACTCGGGAGAAATCCAGCTAATTCCAAAGTTAATGGCTTCCATTCCCTTTTTATGCGTTTTCAGGAATCGTTCGTTTGTAAAAGTAACAGTTTTACTACTTAATGAGTATAAAGAGGAACTTTAACCCCGTTCTCATTTTGTACGAGATGAACAAATCCATCCGTAAAACACGAAAAAACTGTAAAAATGTACTTGAATCTGAAGATTTAAAGTGATTCCTGAAATTTAAACTTTGTACTATTTTAAGCCAGGACCAAAACAATTGAATGCCTTTTACAGCGTGTAGAGTGAACCATGAACAAAAGGGGAGAGCATTTTGTTACGGTGCTGGTTTAGATCTAAAAGTAGGGAGCAAATATGGGGACCTTTGAACTTTAAATTTATAAAAGCTTATCCAGCTCATAATAATTCATACTTTTCCTCTAAATATAATTTTTTTGGGTATATTACAAAATACATATTTGTTGCATTTTCATAAAAAATTAATATTTCAGACGGACCAAAATCTTTCTAAAATTTCTTGGGCTTTATTTAGCTCAAATATTCTATTTAAAATCATTTGACTATATTTTAAATGGAAAATTCGCTCCAATTTTAACAAATATCATATTCGTTTTACATTCTTTGTTAAAGTCTAGAGTTGGAATTGTATTAAAGCAGTTCAAAAAAGTCAAATATAATATAATATGAGTGTTTATGAGTTCTTATAAGCTTTAATCACTTTGCTGAAGCGTTATTGATTCTTCAGAAATATCACCTATGACTCATTATAAATTCCTAAAGTACGAGGTTTGGCAATTTAATTCCCGACTGACAATGCAGCTCTAAAGATACGTGATATTAAGCCAAAATTAAAGCAGCATGGTTTAGTTCACACTTTATCAAGAAGGCTTTGCTAATAGAAACATCGAATAGCTGGCCAGTTACTTCGCAAGACGCTAGTTCGCAAATCGTGTTTCTGTCAGTCGTCATGGAGCAACGAATTAATATTAAATTTTCTTGTAAATGAGGAAAACCTGCCAGAGAAACTTATGAAATGTTAAAAAGTGTGTACGGTGATGACACCTTAGATCGTACTACTGTGTTTGAATGGTTTAAACGATTCAAAGATGGTCGTGAGGATGTTCAAGATGACGCTAGAACCGAGCGTTCGTCAACCGCTCGACACGCAGATCGGAAAGGTCAGTGAAAGTGTGGCAAAAGATCGCCGACTGACTCTCCGAATGATGGCAGATGAGTTGAATATTAATAAGGAGGCGATTCGACAAATTTTACAAGAAGATTTGGGAAAGAGGAAAATCTGTGCCGCAGAATCTGATAGATGAGCAAAAACAGAGGAGAAGTCATTTATCATGAAACACGGCGTTGCTGAAATCAATCACCTACCCTATTCGCCAGATTTAGCACCGGCAGACTTTTTTCTCTTTCCTACAGTGAAAACTGTTCTCAAAAGAAAACAGTGTCAATACGTGGAAGACATTAAAGAAAATGTAACCGCCGAATTGAAAGCAACTCCTTCGGACGCCTTTTCCGACTGTTTTCACATTTTTTTGTATTCCTTCAGTTTTACTGTCTTACTCTTCTTCTCAGCCTGTTGACATCCGCTGCTGGATGAAGGCCTCCTCCATACTCTTCCATTTATTTCGGTCGTGGGCCACCCGAATCCAATTTTTTTCCCGCAACTTGCTGCAAGTCATCTCTCCACCTTGCTAGGGGTCTCCCAACATTTCTTTTATTTTCACAGGGTCTCCACTGCAACACTGGCTTCGTCCATTTCACATTGTCTCTAGCTACGTGACCCACCCATCGCCACTTTAATCATACTACTCTTGGAGTCTAATCTCTTTTGGAAGATGTACCAGTCAATTGGTCCGTTGATAAGTTTTTGGGGAGGTTGTTTCATTTGTGGGGTGCCCAGAAAGGATATTAACACAGGTACATGGTCGGAGTTGAGTTCGGTTATTACGTTTTGATCTGTTTTGGAAAAAAAATTTGAAGGACAATGTCTAGCATGTTAGGCTGGTGATCTTCGCGGTAGGGATAGTACGTATTTTCATTTGGGTGTAGGATTTGAAAGGCATAAGTGGTTGAATATTGTTCGAGCTTGGTGCCTTCAGGGTTAGTAGCTCGGCAGCCCCACACTCTGTGTTCGCAGTTGATATCTCAGATTACTAATATTTGGTCATTTGTGTCAAATAAGGATTTTATGTCATTTTCATTGAGTTTTTGTTTGGTTGCCTATATGCGCTATAGATAGTAAGGTAACTTAGGTCGTGTAGTCGTACTTTGATACCAATGGTTTCGAGAGTAGTGTTTAGTATGTCAGGGATTCTTGCATGTTCTAATTGTTTCTTTATAATGATGGCTACTCCTTCTGAAGCTATTCTGGCGTTTCTATCTTTTCGATATACACTGTATCCTGGTATTTTTAAATTGTCGTTGTCTTGTAAGTGTGTTTCTGTAATGCAGGCGATATCTACATTATACCTGGCTATTTTGTATTGGATAATTCAGTTATATTGTTAAACTATGTAATATTCTATTATTGAAACGCTCATGTAAGCTACAAACACACAAAAAAAAATTTAATTAACAGAATAGCTCGCATGGTTTTTCTGTTAAAAATGTTTTTTATCTTTGAAAATGGAATAAAGTAAAGAATTAGATCTAAAAGCAAACTTCATAAACTCTTTGTTAGTTATTTAATGCTATTTTAAGGGCAAGTTTATTTGAAATTTACACCCAAAAATGCGATAGCAATGCAATGGTAACCAAGAAAAGTTTCTATGTAAACTCAAAACACTCAAAAGAAATTGCAAAAATAACCTTTATCCTCGTAAAGAGAATTGTTTCCATTCTAAATAAACTATTTATTTATCAAACACTTAAATACAATTTTAAAATTTTTCTTGAAACCGGCACTTAATTTTTTATTCTTCAATTAATTATCTATATGAGTAAAGTCAGAAAAGGATTTTCTCGAATACAAAACACATAATATAATATAAAAATAACCAAATTTACTTTATTAAAAGCTCGACCTTTCTAAATAATTTGTAAGGTGTAGAAAGGTCATGAACTGAATGGAATATCTGAACAATAAGAACAGTTTAATTAACACGACTTAATTCATTTACAGAACAATGAAAGTCTGATTGTCTTTTACAGTTTCTCCGTAGCTGAAATTAGTTGTACGGAAATACATTTTCTAGTAAATAAAACCGTTTTACGATTATTTAGAACTTCACGTAATTCGAAGTAATTCAACTAAATGACCATCGTAAAATCTTCATTGAATTGTATCGAGTATTACTTTACGATTGTAATTTTCCTCCTGATTACTTTATGTTAAATAAGTAGAACAGTCTTTTAAAACGCAACAGAACCAGTAAGTCATAATATTTAATTGTTACTGATTATTTTCGTATTTTAGTGATTGATCAAAAATTATCGAAACTTTCGCATAAATGCCTTACTTTACAGTGTTCTTAGAGATAATCAGACATGTTTTTCGTAAAATAGGAAAGAATTTATGTAATTAAAACTGATAAATTAAGTTCTGAAATTACTAAAGCAAGAAAGGTTGTATTTCTTATTAGTTGAACGGATTTAAGTATTTCTTGATCTAAAAACAGAAAATATATTTTATCGTTAAAGTAATTTGGGAAACAATAACCAACATTTTTAAAATTTTACCAAAGGAATCCCCGTGGTACTATTTTATGCCGTATAAATCAGCAGCTGACTTACATTTTGTGATCATCCGGACACCCACGAGATTACCTTTTAAAGGACGATGTAGATAATTCACCTGATTCCAAGGGATATTCTCGGCAAAATTCGAAAATACTAAAGAGCATCTCCGGTGGCTATTCAATGACTCTTTGTTGAAAATTAGAACTAAATTACATTCAGAAAAGGGGTCTCGGTAAATTGAGGGTTAACATAAAACCAATTGACAAGATCTGCACGGGAATTGTTTATTAGGGATCCTGGATGGTGCTGATATAGAAGGAGCTTGATACATGTTTAAATTAGGGTCTAAAAGCAACTCGGTGGTTCTAATTATTCCCAGATTACACATTGTGTTGGTCTGCCACCTGCTAAATGAAATTTAAAGCGGTGTGACAGCCTGTTGTTATATATTATGAGATTTCTCTGGGGTTAATCTATTTTAAAGCCTTTTAGAAGATAGAACGCCTCGAATACGTTGCGTGTTGCGTTTCTTGTGGCTGATTGCTCTTTTTATTTTTTGGAAACTAAAGGCAAACTTAGGATTCAAATCTTTGAGGTTTTTGAGGCTAAAATTCTAAGAGCAACTGACATCACATTCAAAGTGAACATTTAATTTCATTTGTGTCTAAAGCTTTGAGTGTGGATTCAATTTGAAGGTTTGAATCAGGAATTGTTTGAAATATTTAAACAAATAAGATCGAAATTCGAAGATGTTTCTCTTGTAGTGCGTTGGTTTTGAGGATTCGAATTTCGTATATAAATCCGAGTTTTAATCTTTTAATAATCAACTTTTGGATTAGGATCCTTTCAGATCCAAAATTCTAATTTTAAATATCTTTAAATCTTAACATTTCTACTTAAAAGTAATTACGCAACCAACTTCCACCATTAAAAATTTTATTTATAAACCTCAAAATACTATTAGGTAAATAAATTCCGCTGTTAAAATTATATTATTATTGCTTTTAAACTGTTTACAACTTTGAACTACATACTAACAGAAAACACGAGAAAAACAATAAGCCTTGACGTCAAAACATTCAACAAATACATTTATTCAGAAGTTAAAGATAAAAACATCTAAAGTTCAAAAGTTGCGCGCGTTTTATTTAAGCTTCTACATTTAAATGTCATGAACAACTGACCTAATCAATCCTGGATTATTACCTAGTTTACAACTGTCTTACTTTCATAAAACAATTGCGTGACATATTAAAGTAAAAACATTTAAGCCTCGTATAAATCTACGGTTTTGATGAGACAGGTTGCTCATAAACCTAACAAGATAATCTCATCAAGGTGACAAAAATGGATTAGGTTTCTTAGGTGATATTAAAACTTTCCCTGAACAAATTCTATTATTAGAAGGGCAACATCTGTATCAACTTATTTTTATAAAGCTTATAAGGAAATTTTATTTTTACAACCACATGTTCCTTCGTCTATGAGAAACTTAAAAATCCTGTAATGAAATTCTATAAATGGCAGGCACAGGTTTTGTTTAGTTTAACATACTTGCACTGATATTACTTTAACTCAACGTTTCGATCAGCAGAAAAAGGGGGACACGAAAAGAGCACGGCAACTCAACGTGTGAATCAGAATGGCGGTAACTCAAGTTGTAAACCAAGCCAGAGGCGAAACCCTTCTGAAGGAGAAAACAGCAAATTTATACCAGTTGTAACTGATCAAGTGTATCAAACGAAGATGACGATTGGCCAGGAGTGGAGAGGGCGGAGCCAGTAGCTATAACAGACTTCCACATGTCTGACAGATGATAACCAGCGTCACGATTCAAGTTGCAACCACTGGAGAAAGGGGAGAACCCACAGAAGCGCCTATTTATCACTTTATTATATTTTAAAACTATTGATAGTCTTACGATACTAATAAAAGAACCATATAAATGAATCGTCAAGGAGCTCCTTTCATCCAATGAGAATTCGAGTCTGATATATTGAATCTTATTTCAGAAACTATTTGTTGTAGCTAAATTCATTTTTGTTTTCGCGTATAATGTGAAAGTTCACAGTTTTATAAAGTTATATGCAAATTTCCTAGAAAATAATTCTCAGTTGGATGGTTTGGTGAATCAAAGAGACTTTGAAAGGTCAAAACTAATAGTTTATCTCAGTTATCATTAACGTTAAAAGTTATACATTTGAGTATTTTACTTTAAAGTTAATTCTGCATTTCATTCATCTCTGCGATACTAGGAATAATTTTTGAATTAAAGATTATAGTCGAGGTTTATAAGATCTACCATATTATTTGTTTTTTCAGTGGATATTGGAATTCTAAACTGGGGAATTTCAAAAACTAAATTATTGCCCTTGTGATAATAAGGTGGTATTTAATTAAATTAGTGGAAGCACTCGCCCCTGTTTGTGTTAATGGGATATTATGCATTCTGTCACAACAATCCGTGCCTGATCGAATTATTGATTGATTAGAACAGGACTTAAACGTACTTCAACACATCGAGTTGTTACGAGACCCCATTAGTAATTAGAGCACCATTTAATGACTTTTAACAAAGGAACTACCGCGTTAAACCAGTGTGGAAATTAAGTAAGGAATAAATTCGGTAACTCCGTTAATCTTTGTGATAGAGCATCCGAAAAAGTTATTTTCAAATTTAACTTTCATTTGTTTTAAAAGTTATGAGGTCATCAATTGGTTTTTTAAATGACATCCTATATTTTTTATTTTTTATTTCGATGGAGTATTTTAATCTGTTATCAATGGTATACAATTTTGATTAAGTTACATTAAAAAAAAAAAACAAAAAACAAAAAAAACATCAAATGAACTAATAAATTTATGTGTTTTATTTTTTAGGCCATTTTCAACAATTTTAACATAAAAAATGAGTGTAACATTATGGGTTTTAATTTTAAATCCAGACAATAGGATTACTCGATTAATTTCGTTCATTCTTACTAGGTACATATTTGAACTTATCTGCCGTTTTTCTTGATTTTTTTTAAATGTAACCTATACAATATTTCTACGCAAATAAACAATCCTTGGCATGATACATTTGAGCGTAACCATACTGTATATAGCTACTGTCTTCGCAAAGTGTGACTGCAAATTCGCCTTAGTGGTTAGGCTTTCCGTCGATCATCTTTTAGTGCGATGATCTGGTTTACGGAGTTGCTTTAAATATACGTAAGTTTCAGATGTTTGGTGATAACCACTATGTTACAATATTAATATTCATAACTGTGAAAAACCAACATACTTTTTGACCACGCATTACATCAACGTATGTTTAATGTTGAAGTACGACATCTAGAGCACCTGCTAGAATAATTATTATAATAAAAATATCGTTAGTTATCACAGATCTGCTTCTCATTAATAAAACACTGTCATTTATTTCAAACAGCCTTTTATGATTAAATTACTTGAAAATAGTATTTTATAATGCACAACCACCAAGCCTATGGCAGGTTTCTAATTGACTACCTAAGTTAAATGTTTATCAGTTATCACAGTCCTTTGTAAAAGCTGTTATTGATAACCCTTTAATTATACAACGAATTCACACTTTCTGCGTATTCCCTTTTATGTAGTAGTATATAGGATCGCCTAAATAGATTCCTCAATTTCATCATCAAACACAGAATTTCTGGCTAGGGATGTACTTTCCATTTCTAGGACGGTTCTAATACGTAAATGACAAGCAGAACTGTTCGATATTGACATGTATAAGTTACAGGTCTCATGAATATATACTGCTACACAAGTTCCTGATAACGAATTCCTGACATTGTTATGTTAGGGAGTTGTTGTACATACATCTTTAGTTACAACGAGTGGGCTGGCATGTTTGACTGCTGTAAGAAATACATTTTTGATGCTATTTTAGCTATAACAATGTATTTTTTCATACTAAATGAACCTTGTTAATTGTAAGTAATAAGGGGTTAATATTACTGTCTGGCTTAAGTAAGTTTTTTACCAAGTCTTAAATTTTGAAAAATCTGCTCAATGTTCCCGTTATTATCTTTAGTTTGGATGTGTCACTGCTTTTCCGAAAGTTCTTAATGGCAGTAAAGCTGCGTTATCGCAGGTTTCTGTGTTAATTTTATTTTTATTTAATTTGTTACTATTTGCCTTCTTACCCTTGCTACTAACTATCCAAGCCTCTAAATTGAAAATGTGAAACTGAAGTAGCACACTTATTTTTAAGCAATAGGAAAGTATTTCAGGAATCCCCAAAGAGAAGCTTTCCTATGCTTTTCAAATGGATTGTTGCTTAATTTGGCAAATTTTTACATCAAATATGGAACTAAATAGTTATTGCAAAAATAGATTGCAAACTGACAGTTCTATTTTGTTGGTCAAATTTACACTAATTTTTCAGAAAAAATTATAAAAAAGCTGCCACTTTTAAAACTAAATCCAGCTCTGTTTATTTTTATTTAAATTTGAGCACGGTTGATAAACCTTCCATCTTATCAAAAGCCACCTTTAAATATTACGAACATTTTTATTTATAGCATCATAAAAAGTTTTCTAGGTCGCTTACTTTATCTACCCCTTTATTTAATGTATAGTCGTAGTCAAGATTTTAAGAGTTAATTGATTAACACCGTCACACTTCGACTGATGTTTTCATGTGTTTTAGAAATTGAATTCTGATCGTTTTCGAACTATACTTGCTATATCAACCTGGCTTTTGATGTATGTTCAATACAATCCGTAATTAAACGTTTTTTTGTGTTTATAAATGCGTAGGTTGCATTCATTCTTAATGCACAGCCGTGGGTATTTAAGTATCACTTCACTTTGAACGGATTTATAATAATGGTCTAAAATTAGAATTAAATGCGTTCGTAATGAATTTAAATTTTACAGATGAAGGATTTTTAATAAAAATATAAAGAGAAAACCTACCCGTATTTGTAGTAAACATCAACTTTTCTTATTATGTCATTCCTTCGAAGTTACATAATAAATCTGACGTTACACCTACTAACTTTTCTTTTATTAAAACTCTGGAAGTTTCTTACAAACCGCAAGGTAAGAGAATAAATTTAGCGTGTTGAGACTGTAGATTCAAACTTGTGTAATTACATTTCGACGCTATGAAATACAAGCGTTTATATATTCCAGAAGCTTTACGGATATCCTTAAAATTTCATTAAAACTAAAAGTTACTCCCAACTCTTGCAGCTCTTGTGATGCACGGCTTAGGTTCAATAAAGTACGTTTTAAGTGCTTTCTTTTTAGTTTTAGTCTTTTGATTACCACTAATTGCATTTTTGCATTTTGCTTTTAAGGCACAGTTCTTCATTTAAGTAATTTATGCCTTTTAATTTTCAAATGAATTTATCTGAATTTTTATGGTACGATGTGAATGTGAGTGTACGTAATATACGTCATACAGATATACTGTAAAGGCGCACGTGTTATAAACATTTTAAAATAAGGACTTATTGGTTTTTCTTTTATTTTATATAAATATGTAAAGGATTGTAAGTAATATTACAGCTGATTCTGTAAACAGATTTAAGATGCTAGATTTAAATAGACTTAAGGGCACATGACCATTAAAACGAAATGTTTCGTTTGTCTTGTAATTTATGTTTCCTTTGCGCCTTTGCCGCAATAATAATTACTTTTTCATGCCACTTCATCGAAGCGACGGTGTCCGAAAGGGTATTTCTTTGCCCTAGCTAAGATGGGTGCTTAACCAGATGCACTCAAGTAAGCTAACGTAGCAAATTACCAATTGTTAAAGAAATCAGGTTACGTTGCGACACTGCAAATGGAACTATAAATCTCCGTAGTAATATAAAAGCATTTCTAGGAAAATTAGTTTCAGATGAAGGGCCGGCCAGTCAATCACGGCTAAACTTCAACATGAAATTTGATTTCATTTCATTAAAGAAACCCCTTCTAGTTTGGGGTGGTCCAAAATAATTGTATAAATAGATAAATACAATTGATCGGAAGATCAAAGGGACCATATTTCCTTTCTAACCGTATGGTAGCTACTCTGTGACCTCACAAGCCATATTAGGCTCCGATAACATTCCATTACTTACTCCACATATGCGAGCTACTCTGTGACCTCACAAGTCACACTAGGCTACGATAACACTCCTCCACTCTCTTACCGTATGAGAGCTAATCTGTGACCTCACAAGTTATACTAGGCTCCTACATTCCTACACCCTTTGTTTATTTTTCAGGAACACAAACGTAAATACTATAAAACAAAAACCTTCGGACACCATCCTTCTATGAGCACCCGCGGCATCCGCACCGACCATTCAGTTGGGTTGAGCCTACGCCGTCCGCACCGACCATTCACCCTTGAGGGACCTCACTGCTATAATTCACCGTCTAAGTCAAAAGAACATCCACACGAGGCTAAAGCGGTAGCTACCCCAGGATATACCTGCTTGACAGTCATTATGAAAATGTTTGAACTTAAAAATCCCAGAAGTGTCCCATAGAGGTTACGAGGTGCCCTCGCCATTATTTTTACTTGTGCATTATAATCTTATAAATCTGCCGTGTATAACATTTTATTTGTTGAGCTGACTTACTAATAAAAAAAAACTTCATTGCAATTGATGTAGCATCAGATTCCACTGTTTAGATTAAAAAAATAGTATTTGAAACATAATTGTACAAGTTACAAACTCTATCCTGTTTTAAATAGGTAGATTTAAAAGTATTACAAGTGGCGAAGATTTTGTAATAGAAAATAAGAAGAGTATCTTCGTGAGAATCTAGTAAAAGGTTGCTCGAACAGGGCATCGTCAAAAAAATTTAGACATGCTCCATATTGACCAAGTCATTGTCAGAAGATGACTTGAGTACGTCCTAGAGATCTTGAACCTAAGATGGTATCTATGCAATGAAAATACAAGACTTCATTCACCATAAAAAAGTTAAAGATGGAAAAATCTGCAGGGAAGGTTATGGAAAACATCCTCTGGGATGAGAAATGACTTTTGCTCTTGGATTTCAAACCTCACAAGGTTGCCATAATTGATGAGAGGAGCGTTAGCATAATGATGACTTTGGTGGAGTCTATCAAGGGGAAACCAGGAGGAAAACTAATAACTAGCCCGTTGCCCCTTCTGAGTTTCAGTTAGTAGCTGTCCATCCTACAGTTCTGAGATTTGAAGAACTGCAAAACAGTGGATGGAGTATAAAGAACCATCAGAGGACTGCAGCCTCTCCCCTACACTTTATAATATATACATCGACATCTTTAAAATCTGGAAATCCGATACATGGATACATACACAGAACACTGAACAACACAACCCGAAAAGATACAAAAATAAAATTCTATAAAACCATGGCTACATCGTTGGTTTTGTATGGAAGCAAAAATTGGACAAATACCAAAAAAGATGACAGTAAGATACAGACAGATGAAATGAGTTTTCTGAGAAGAGTAGGGCTGTCCAACAAGAGATCTAATATAAAATGAAGAAGTACGCAATGATAGATAAATACTATAAATGAAAACATATGCGAATACAAGAAAAAATGGAGACAACACGTAAATAGAGTGGGAAATCAAAGAATATTTAAAAATCCTACAATTCAAGAGGCAAGAGAGACATAGGCCGGCCGATGAAACAGTGGCCACCAAACTTTGGCAATCACCTGATTCGTGTAGGGCAGAAGAAGAAGAAAGGTATTGGCTAGTACATTTTCTATTTTAGAATCTAATTTTTCATACAATTTGCCTTTAATTTCTATGGTATCATCCTCTCCAGGTGCATATACTTCTATTACGGTTACAATTCTCCCTTTTATCTTTAATTTTACTTGTACAACTCGCTCGTCAATTTGTTTCCAATTTTTACTGTTCGTCTCTATTTCTTTCTCTATAAATTATAAGGAATGTTTTATTTCTTCTTCGTTTATTTCAAGGACTTCTTCCGAATTTACATTTATTACTTTTCGCTCTTGGTTTGGTTTGTGATCCTGTTTATCTACTTTTGAACTATGTAAGTACCTATCTGTAGAACTTTTCTGTTACTTTCAATAATTCGTTGCTGTCTGTACTTTATTTCTATTCCTTTATTATTTTTGTCTTTCCTTGCTTCTTTCTTAAAGATTTTACATTTCTATTTTCTTCTATAATTTTTCTATTTCGGCCTCATACTGCCTTGATAAGTCTTTTTGTGTATTTTTTTTTTGTTTCTTTACAGACTTCTGGGTATTCATCAATCCCTCCTTCTTCGCTCTATCATATCTCTCGTTTCTTTATTTATTTTATTTTCTTTGCTACTTTAGTGTCGATTTCCTCAGAATTTATTCTGTTCAAATGATTGACCATCCTTTCCAAGTCGTCTTCTTTTCCTAGGTTCTTTTAGAATTTCGTTTTTGTACTCATATTATTTTCGTTTAAGTAAATTCGGTTCTATGATTGTAATTTTCTTTTGTCTCCTTTCTTTTTTCAGTTTTACAAGAATGTTCGGTTTTACTAGTCTGTGGTCCTACATATTCTTCATTTCCTTCCTGTTTATATCCTAGTTTATTTAAAATCTCATCCTATTGTTGTATACGTACATACGTAGTCTTGCTTTTATTTAAAGTTGTTGTTATTTCATCATATTGTAACGTTTTTAAAACGTTTATTTAAAACTTCGGTTCGTGGTGTGAATTATTTATTAACAAATTTAAACAACGTAACACTTAACACGAAGCAACAACTTAAACACTAAAAACACAACACTAATATTAACTCGAAACAGACAGTTTATTTATATTCACTTATTCGTACTTAATCCGCGCACTTGATCGCGACTTGTTGGTCGGCTATGGTAGACTGCTCGCTCCCAATAAAACGCGCCTTTTTATATACCAAGCGGCTTCTAGAATCCAAGCCGCATCTTTCCAGACGATGACGTAATGAAACAGTCTCGAGAGGATGATGCAATTGGCGAACAGTCTGGAACAGCTTAGGCATACGAGCGAAATGATTCACGTTCAGGCTGACAGTTGACGCGTCTCGTTGCAATATAATAATTCAACTTACTCATCTGGGTATGTTTTAGTTGGTGCATAGCATTGAATGATCTTCATTTTATAACTATCGGACAGTTTCATTGTTTGACATTCCTTTGTAGCATATTCACGTACTTTCGGTACAGGCTCTTTGTGTATTAAGAATCCTACGACATTTCTTCCGATATTCCATGTTATTTGCTTTAATTCATTTTCGAGGTCGTTGAGTTAGGGTTATTCCATTAAATATCATACATTTACCGTACCTATTGCCATTTTAGTTTACCTGTGATAGGCTCTAATAACCCGCGAAACACTTAACACCTTTGATCCCAATCTTGTTCTCCCTGATGCCTTGGGAGGAGAAACCAGGATCACCAGGAACCCGGGGCCTTCGTTTTAAATTACTGCCCATCATAGTTTGTAGAAATTTGGCATTAAGCACATTAAGCTAGGCGAGTTGGTGCTTTATATGGATGGGTAAGGATACATGGAAGTGGGTAGGATTAAGGTTGGTACTTGGTTCCTTGCCGGACCTGGGGAGGCTCGAGTGGGTAAGATTGCTTCCCTGAAGTAAACCTATCCTCCACCAAGACCGTAAAGAAGTGCCTATCCGCTACCATATCCAAGAGAAATACTATAATAAACCAAATTCTGCTATTGGTGTTTATTTAGATGCCGGAATGAATTGGACATATCGCACTGATTCGCTTAGTACAAAACTAACAAAAACTTTATATTTTCTGTGAAATTTAAGAAATAGTTTACCAAATAATGTGCTTTGCTAGCATGTGACTTGTTGTTCGACCCTAATTTTGTACATGCTGTTAACAAGCGGGGCCATATATGCCATACATCTTTAGACTGCAGAGAAAGGCAGTTACAATAATTACTATATAGAGCAAAGGCATTCCTCTTTATTTTATTCTTTGCACATTTCAAGGCATTGCCGATTTAATTTTAGGGAAGATCTAAAGGAAACGTTCAGCTCTAATATTCTCATTTATACATATTTGTAAAAAACAGCTTTACGAATAGGTACGCAGTTATTCGTAACATTCATGATCACAACACCAGATCTCGAAACACTACAAATTAAAAAATAGCAATAAACTGTCCTAACAATTAAAGTGCGTTATTTTTTTAATAAATTACCTGAAGCTATGAAGGTGCTGCCCATAAATATATTTACAAATGTTAATAAATTTGTTAATGCATGATAAGATAACTGTATAACCTATTTTGTATCATATGTACATATATTTTACATAAATGTAAATATTATTAAATATTTTTGGACGAGCGTAAAAACACATGTGTTTTTGACGTAATAAACTTCTCTTATCTTTTCTTAAAACGGTTTCCTTGCCAACTGCATTACTCAATCAAACTATACTTAAGTGCTTAGAACAAATTTGTATTCATTTGCAACACAATGGGATAACATTTTCTTATTTTGTAACGGAATTCTTGTTTTTATCACTTGGTTATTTTAACTGCGCATAAAAATTCGAACTTTTGCTGTGAATGAAGAACGCGATTAAAATTATTTTTAGCATTTCAAGTTTCTTATTTTGCACTTACTTGACACGCATTTTAAATTTATGCTATCACAAAACATAAAGCAGTATAGTTCTAAAACGAAAAAAGTTCTTGTTCCGTATAAGTTATGGAAATCAGAATGTTACTCGAGAAAATGCAGGATAAAAGAGAAAAACGGTAATATTTCATAAAAGGGAGATTTCTGTAAGATAGTATCATGTCAAGAAAAAGAATCGAGCACAGAAAACCGAAGTTATCGTACCGTATACTTATCCAAGACACGCGATCAGGACAACAACCCTTAAAGAGGCTTTCAAACCTTACTTTTATAGATATTATACTCTTTGTGAAGATTTCCTGAATTCGCTTCCTTTAAATATTTACATTTATGTTCTGTTTTGATACCATTTTGAACAGTAATTAAAATCCAAGGTGATATTTAACTGTTTTCAATTTTAAAAAATAACTTAGTATTTAAAGCAGTTGATTCAATTTTCTTTAGATTAACTAGTATTAATATTTTTTAAATTAAAAATGAAAATCAAAATTACTGTAATAATGTAGCCAAAAATGTGTGGCCTACTAGAAATTATACAAAATAAGAATTGATTAATGTTAAATTGTAATCCATTACAAAGAAATAAACTACAAAGGGAGCTTTCCAGCAGGAATACGGCTAAGTACGGTCTATAAATTCTAAGCTAACTCACTTAAAGGAAGTTATGCTTCATTAAATTCACCACGCTAATTTTACTTAGCAGAAACTATCGTTCTTATTGCACTAACCCTAATGATAGTAATCACTTTACTCTGACCGAGTGCACACGTTCCTGTAATGTTTCTTTTTATTTTATTCCAACATTATCTACTTTTAAGAAGTTCAGTTTTATTAGTTTTCGCAATATATCCAATAAAGTGTTTCGAATGTTCCAAATAAAGCATGACGTTTATCCAGAAAGAAAAACTAAACTTCGGTTATTCGAACTAACAAGAGCAATCTGTAAAACTTATTAAACTTTTAATAAGATCGATATTTCGTTGACCCCTTTGGGAAACGATCAAACGAAAAACAGCTAAAAATTGAGTGAAAAGGACACTCGAACAAAAAAACTAGCTAAAAAACTTTTAACGTAAGTAATTTTCGTTAGAAAACGTTGATGTAAGGTTTTAAGTTTCTTCGCAGTTCTGCTTCGAGTTTTCTATTGAACTGAAATTGTTATTCATTTATCTGAAATTCTTACATTTACGAGCTTAGTAGTAAATTTGTTCATAAAATAACATGTACTGAAAATAAATACTGCTCCCAAAAATCTTAGCATACGCAGACGACTTACTGATTCTAGCGGAAGAAAAGGCCGATGTGGGAAAACTACTACAGGAAATCACAGAAAACCTGAACGACACGGAACTGGAAATTAACGTCGATAAATGCGTAGCCATGATAAGACAACCAGGACTGCATAACCTAGGGGCAATGGAGAAAAACCTGAAATTTGGGAATTTCGAAATAAAACAAGTCAGGAAAATGAAGTACCTAGGAGCTTATATAACCAACACGCTGGAAAGACCAACAACGGTAAATCAACGAATCATCAAAGCCCACCAGGCTGCCTTTGCCATACTATCCACACTACAACGGCATAAACTGCCCCGGAGACTGAAGAAGAAAATCTACACAACGATAGTCGGAACAATGGCCCTCTACGGACTACAAACCAGTGCAATAACAAAGGGGAATAGAGAATTCAAAAGAAGACGAAGGGGCGACAGCACACGAAGTACTAGACGGGAAAAAAATAACTAAAAAACACGGCTAAAGTATTGGGCACACATATTAAGACGAGATGACGATCACATATTGAAAAAGGCATATAATCTAACAACAGACGAAACGAAGGTGGGAAGGCCTTGCTACACGTGGAAAACAGCACTGGAACAAGATATCGAGCGATCAAGTATACCACAACAAACTTGGGAAGAGTGGGCAAGGAATAAAACTAGGATGAAGAGGGAAATGTTTTACATATGCCATACATTCTTAATACTCGTATTTAACTGTCTTTCCATGTCTCGCTCTTATTATTAACAAAGTAACAAATCTAAGACATACTTATTTTATTCAAAAGCGATGTTACCAGAGATTTACTCAGGCATTTTAATTTCTAAAATAAGGTAATTACATTTGTTGTTGATTTGTTTAAAATAAAGGAATTCTATAGTTCTACTTAACAGCAATTCTAACAAGAATATTTGGCAACGTAGCATTCTCTACTGAACCTAGAATTAAACATCCTCCAAAACAACAGTTTGTTCAAATTTCAACCAAATTAAAAACCAATATATATTTATAATAAGTAAATTAAAGTCATGATCTACACTAATCTTATTGCCTTATAGAAATTTACAATTCGAATTAATATATAAAAGCTATCAGTGTCCATATAGTTTATGCTTTTATTAATTCAGCCTTGATATTGCTCCTACTATTTTTTAATTAAAATCATAATAATTGGTTGTTTAAATAACACCTTGACCTTCTATATAGATTGCAGCTAAGATTCTGCTAAATATTGTCCTATATTTAAAAGTTTAAAGGTTTGTTTATCACTTTTGTGATTTGAGATTTTCAACGTCATAAGTCATAACGAATAAAAACTGTATGTAAAATCATTTTGCCTGCAGTGCAACTTAACTAGTAAATCAAGGCATACTTAATAGTTTGGTTAATTTGGGCATCTTAAATTCTAAATAAAGCCTTTGTGACCTAAAAAATATTTGTTTAAATTTTAGTTTAAAGATATCTTTAGTTTTAGTTAGTATGATTTTAATTATTAATAAAGACCGGATTTTAGGTGATGAGTCAGCCAAATAGGCAAATCTAGCTAAATTCATAAGCGTATTAAATACTTGTAAATAAGGCTCTGTAATTCTAGCAAAATCCTTAAAAAATTTTGCTAGATTTATAGAATATAATAACAATGAGGCAATAACTGACAAGTAAGTAACTATAATATAAGTACTGTAGTTCTCTTCAACTTATTTTTATTATCTATAACTATTATTCCCTATTCTGCTGTTACTCCCACCTATACGGTTATGATCTTCAATAACAAAGAATTAGTTTGGTGACTCAACGAAAGCTTGGTTATGCCTATTGTAAATATATTACACTATAATGATTACTGAATTGTGCTATCCTGATTAAACCGGTTTGACTACTTTTAGATGCGTTAGGAAACACTACTACAATTTTTAGAGAGAACCAATAGTAAACAACCACTTTAAAAGTTATTTTAACTTACTATTTAAGTATGCCGCTCTACTGAAATGATTTTAATAAGTTTTTACTAGAACCGTTCTCTAATTATTAACTTTAATTACTTACAGTGTTTTTCTTTTGCTTTTCCTCTTTTGTCAATTGCGTTTCCCTGTTTAGCAAATGACTTTCCAGATTATGAAACGTCAAAGTTATCTTGCAAATGACATTCCCTATTTGTCAAATCTCTTTCCGTTTTTAGATAATGCTTTTCCCACTTTTTTTAAAAAGTAGGTATGTAATAACAAAAAACTGGGAAAAGCATTATCTAAAAACGGAAAGAGATTTGACAAATAGGGAATGTCATTTGCAACATAGCTTTGACGTTTCATAATCTGGAAAGTCATTTGCTAAACAGGGAAACGCAATTGACAAAAGAGGAAAAGCAAAAGAAAAACACTGTATACTGAAATACATCGTATTGACCTTAAAACTTTGGTTCAAGTTCTGCTTGAATTTAATATTAGATACGATTTTATGAAGTTTGAGTAGTTACGGTCTCATTTACGCTTAATTATATAAAATGGAAAGGAGATATTGTTTCAGTACAAATTTTTTCAGGCAATTTTATAACTTAAATGTATTTTAAAATACTGACAAGGTGTTTCTGAAAGTACGATTTAATTAATAGTATATTAAAATACAAGTTGCAGAAGGCATCTATGCAAGCACGAATTTGAAATTCCGAAACGAGCCGCATAGCGGCGAGATGAGGAAGAAATGAGTGCTTGAAGGACCTTCTGCAACGAGTGCTTTATACTATTTTTTCTATTTTGCCACTTTATACCATTTTATAAATTAAAAAATATTTTTTTTTCTATTTTGCGTCTAGAATAACTCCACAATTATTCTAACACTCAAATGACGTCATTTGGGTGCTAGAATGGAGTTATTCTAAACGCAAAATAGAAAAAAAAAATATATATATATATAATCAAAAACCTTTTTACCCGTTAGGGTGACGGGCCAAATTATTGTTCTATAATTAACGTTTCACAAATTTAATAATTTAAATAGAAAAATACTATTATAAACTCTTTCAAATTAAAAAGGGAGCAGCGGAAAACGTGTAAAAGTCCTCTGGTTCGATTCCCGAGACCAACGATATCCCCGCCGGAATTTTAGAGATGGTACGCTTCTCCACCCTTCGGAGGGTACATTAAGCCTGCGGGGTCGATTATCATACTAACAGCGTTGATAACCGTTAACGTTACAACACTGCGGGTGTTCTTCACCTCTTTCGACGGGTAAGACCTCCTGCCCGGCACATGTGCTAAAAGGGTTCATAGAACTCATGCTTATGAGTTAATAACAGGCCATTGGAATAAATATGATTTTGGCAAAAAATCAAAATTTTTTGATTTCAAGAGTTTTTTAAGTGTATCATCGGTTTTGTAAAAACATAATTTTTTTTTGTTTTTCAAAAATCTTTCTCTGCATATCAACAAATGATCCTAAATTTTTCAGCGAAAACTTGTTTCACATGTGTGATACTTTCTTAATAGTTTAGTAATTTAGCTATATTTCCATGTCCCTCCATTATTATTAACATAATAACAAATTTGAAAATTATTTATTTTATTCAAAAACTGTCTATTTTGAGCTCAAAGTGGCAAATTAGCTTTCTGTACAGATTTTTACAACTTAGTTTGTAAAGAAAAATAATTTTAAATTATTAAAACAAAATGATGTATTACAAAATATAATTTTAAACCTTTTCGAACATTCCTACTATTCAACACAAATACAAGAGATTAGCAAAACATTACCAGCCTCACAGTCGAAAATTCACCTATCTAAAATGAATGCATTCGCAGTGGATGGATCAATTACCTGAAACAAAAGAAAGCTTTAATGGTAATCCAGATTTACTACTTATTCATTGTTATTATATAATAAAGTAGGTCTGTTTATTTACAATTATAAAGTAATCATAACAGATGAAGTAATAATAGGCATAAAAAATGTTCTTTGAATTTTGACGGTAAATTTAAAAAAATATGATAAAATCGTCTAAAAATAGCCTAATGGTGTACCTCAGCAAAAATTGAGAAACTGATGTCAATAATCTAAAGAAATAAAAATAACCTACGTTTTCCAAACCAATTTGAGAGGCATTGAATCAGTAAAAAATATGCTCAAGGCCTATCTCATTAGTCAGAATGGTTGTAATTAAGTGTAATCAGCACCTACAACAGGGCAACCCTAATGTAATTTTGATAAAGTCTAATTTTGAATATGTTAAGTACAATGTGATTTTTTAAAAACTCAATTGCAGCAGGCCGTATTCTGACTTAATACAGACAGTTCTAAGGTTATTAAGACAGAATTCGGCCTGCTGCAATTTAAAAAAAATCACATTGTATATTAAAATTGCAAACTTTTACGTTGTGCGTTAAATTTGGATTTCGCTGGAAGACCTCTCAATTGGAATTACTTTATTGTAACCCTTTGACCAATACACACAACTAGAAAAGCAATGCTTTACAGCGGTGTACGTGTGATGATTCATTTCTACAAGTTAGTGCAGAGCAACAAAGTGCAATACAACTAACTGTATATTTTACAGTAATTAGATACACGTATCAGCGTACTAATCAGACCGGATCCAGTGATAAGATTTTGTTGAGTATTTCTATTAAAAATCCGATACTGAAGGGGTAGTAAATAAACGTTTTCACGGTTTTGCATCTGGTACTTGTCCAGAAAACTAATAAATTTCATAAGTGGGGTGTCTGAATTCCTTTGCAATTTGACACTTTACTAGAAAGCGTGTGTGTCGGTTTGTTTACATACTGGGCGGCGTATCTGATAATTTAGAAAAGGAACGGTGGTTTCAGTGCTTAAGTCCGAGAATTTATGGTATTGCTGTTTTTTGTTTCCCCTTGAAATCATTACTTTCTGGCCACACAATTACCCAAAAAAGCGCCCCTAACGTTATGCTTTGAATAAAAGGAACATTAAAATATAATTCCTGAAAAAGAAAATAAAATTAGTAACGCCCAGCTGGTCATTACATTGCGATATGTTAAATATGCCAACAAGATAGGGAAAATGTACATACATATGTGCCATAGACCTGCAGAAAGCTTTCGATACTATCTCAAGAAAGAGACCCTAACACAGCGAATGACACCAGATAGTTTAATAAAATGCGGCGAAGAGCTTTCACCGAAGCACAGTAAGCACAATAGGAACCAATTATGGAACAACACTCATCACTAATAAAAGTGTCAGGCAAGGAGGAATCTTAAGTTCACTGCTGTTCATTACAGTGGATGAGATAGCATTAAAGACAAATGCGACTGAACAAGGATGTAGAGTAGGAATCAGGAAACTTAAACCAGTCGTTGTCAACTGCTGATTTCTAAAAGTAATAAGCAACCGCTAAAAAGCGTCATAGAATTTGAAACATGTGCTCGTGGAAACCATAAACCACATAAAAACTGAAGTCATGTTAATATCTAGAAACAGTTGCAAATAAATTTTGACGGACATAAAATGAAGCAAACTAACACCAAGAAGTATTTGGGCTCTATGCTAGATAGCGAAGAAAACATTAGAATAGGGACAACGGCCAGTCTATTTAATGCATTAAAATCTGCATTCCTTAACAAAAAAGAAATGGATAAGAAGGTAAAGGTCAAAATGTATAAAACCGTATTTAAACCGGTCTTAACATACGGTAATGAGTCGTGGGTGCTCAGTAAGAAGCTAACAGAATTGGGGGAGTTACTAAGAATGATAGTCTAAGAAATACAGAGATTAAGGACAGGCTAAAAGTTAGAGGAACCAATACACTGCAAACAACTAAGCTGGAGCGGACACTTAATTAGAATGGAAGAAGGAAATTTAGTGAAGGAAGTTTGGGAGTCTAGATCGGTAGAGAAGGCAACGCGAGGTAGTTATAAGAAAAGTTGCAGAAATCCTAAGTAAGAAAGAACGCTTTTGGGCCGGTGCATAGGAAAAAGCAGAGTAAACAGAGTAGGAACTAATTATGGAACAATAGAGAAGGTCATTACATTACTAACAAAACTAGGAATAAATGGAAAAAAATATGCAGAAATGGGATAACACTCAACGCCTAACCGTAGAAGAATTTTCTACTTACATTCGACAAAATAAGTAATTTAATCGAAACATAACTCTCAGGGCCTAACATAAACAGGCTAAAATGGCGAATTTTCTTGTATGTATTATTGGTTTTGTTTAATAAACTATGGTGGGATTCTATAAAATCTGAAGAGAGCCTTTGCACAACTTCTTTACTATAATTAATTTACATTTTATACTTTAGTATTTTGCAAACTGTCTCGCACATCTGCTCGCGCACCCGACTACTCTGACTCACCCGATGCAACCCGGACCCCCACCTTAACATCGTCTCTCTGCTATAATTGTCACACTATTAATAAAAAGGTACTTTTACAACTTTTTTTCGAAAAACATTAGAGAATTAAAATGCCTAAAATTGCCTTTAAAGCAACTAATTAGAGTACATGATCTTCATCACAAATTTCACGACTTGGTACATAGATGACAATGACATAAACTTCAAATAAGGGATCTATGTTGGAAATGTACGGGAAATAAATAACACCCACAAGTGCAGAAAAACAAAGGTAAAAATATTCCGGATATCATTAAATTATTGAAAGGGATAAATTAAAAATTGGACATTTTGTTTACAACTGTTACAGATTATATAATTTGTTTATAAGGGTAAGCTACTAAACGAACCGCAATTTTAATGATTTAGGTTAATTTATTAATTTGTGTTTTTTATTTTCTTTTCCCTAAAAAAGCTACAGTTTTGTCTGTTCTACTTGAAAATCGAACATTATACGGAAGTAATGAAAATAAAATCCGGCAAATTTTTTAAAAACATTATTGCATTGTGATAATAAGCAACGGCCCAGTTTAGCGTAATTAAGCCCGCATAAATAAGGCCTATTTGCGTGTTTTTACACCGAAAGCACCTTAAGATCGTTTACGATAAGGATAAACTTGATATGTCTCAAGTTCAAAGCACACCTGTAGAGCTCTCCCGGTAGCACACATACTAAAATAATCATACGTCTAACGATCACTTAAAATCAATCGTATCGTTCGTTAAAAATAACGCTATTGTCGTCAACAAATACAGGGTTCGATAATGTTTCTTTACACACTATTATTCAAATACCAAACCACGTTTTGAACAAAACTTAAATGTTGGCAATATATTGTATGCTACTACAAGTTATCAGTTTATTTTCTTTATTTTACATTTGCGTGTTGAGGTTTTCACCAAAACAATCCTTTTGAAAATATTTATTTTAAAAGGGGCCACCAGCACTCTATAAAACAAACCACTTAACGTTATCTTTCGAATAGCATAGTTTTATCTTAAGACTCCTCAGTGTTTTGTTACGAATTCATTTTTATGCCAGAGTGGGTGACTTTTAAATTAATGTCAGTATCAGTTACTATTGTGTTGGTACTTCTGAACCTGAAAAATTTAACGCTTCAAAGAAAACCAAACGTAGGTCACATGCTTTTAAGGCACTTTATAAGTATTGTTGATGGTATTTGGGATAATTTGAGTGTCAAAATGATATGAATCGTTTTTCATGTATTTATACAGGGCGATTCAATGGTATTGTCATTAAATTAAATGGGTATATACTGACGCTAATAGAAGTACATTACAGCAAAAATTTAAAGCTTATTGAGATTTTTGTTTATTTTAACTTTTGTTACACACTTTTGAGAACCACTGGCTAATATGCATTTAAAAAGCCTGCGCTAGAAACTTGACCCTGCAAAAATAAATAAAACAAGACACAATTATGTAATGAACTGACCTTAACCTACGTACACATACCTAGACTCCCTTATCAGTATGCGTATGAACAAGAAAGGCGTCTGATAAATTTCGATTTTGAATGTAAACAGAACGTACCTATTCCAGTGACTCGCAACCAACTTTTTAAATTTTTTCTGAGCTTACCGTTTACTTGCGACACACGGTTTATTGGAAAAAGTTGTTCTATTTGATATGATCTACTGCCTTTAAAATTAATGATGATACTTTTGAATCACCCTGTAAAGATCTTTGATGACCAAAGTAGGCCATAGTAAGACATTTCCTGAAATACGTCTGTGTTGTCAGTAAAAACCACATTGAATTTTATTTTATGTTAAGTTATGGTCTGCAAGAGAATCAACATTGTCAGTTGCACGTAATTTCTTCTTCTTCTTTTTTCTTTCACATATGGATAATCCAAATTGATAGGCTAACTGCCTCGCGTTCTTTTCCATTCTATCTATGTGCCTGCTCCAATCCTTTCTTCTCTGTCTGTCCCATTTGCCTACATCCGAGATTTTGCTCATTTCTCGAAATTCTCGACTTCTGATTATATGAATGCTTCGTATTGTTTTCATTTCTATCGTCCGCATCATTTGTGTTGTTTTCGATGCGTCTGGCCTTGTTTCTGCTGCATACGTTAGGACAAGTCTCACAGCAGTCTTATATATTCTTATTTTGCTGTCATTATTGAGATATTTATTTTTCCATATGATGTCTCTTAGGCATCCTGATATACGCGATGCCTTTATAATTTCACTTCTTGTTGTAAGTTTCTATCGTTTGTTATTGTTGTTCCAAATTAAACTGGCTGAACTGTTCAATGATTTTGTGATCAGATTCCAGCTTGCATCTCGCCGGTTTGTCAGTATTAATAATCATATTTAGTCTCTGTAAGTTGTCTTCGGAGTCAGATATGGGCACGTGGAAATAGGTATTTCCCATTTTATATCCCGCTGTTCTGGGTAGTTTTTCGATTATCTCGTAATTTCTTGATGTTGTATTTATCACTTTAAAGTTTTCGAAACATAGTTAATACGAATTTTGATTTTAATAGAGGTTTGCAGGGGCGTTTTAATTTCTAAAATAAAGTAATTGTATTTATTTTTGCTGTT
This sequence comes from Melanotus villosus, assembly GCA_963082815.1. Lineage (NCBI taxonomy): Eukaryota > Metazoa > Arthropoda > Insecta > Coleoptera > Elateridae > Melanotus > Melanotus villosus. The sequence goes on along the minus strand of OY720423.1, from coordinate 8,674,583 downwards.
TGGCGTTGATTTATTTAAATTAAAATTAATCTGAAAAATTGATTCTTTACGAGTAACACCAAGAACATTTGGCAACGTAGTATTTTCTACATAACCTAGAACCAAATTTGATATCACCAAATAAATTTAAATCATGAGCTACATTGGTCATGTAGCCTTATAGGGATTTACAATTTGAATTGATACATAAAACTATCAGTGTCCATATACTCGTACAAGCTTTATCATTTTATTAATTCGGGTTTAATATTGCTCCTACTATTTTTTTTAAGTTAAAAGTTAAAATCACCCTTGTCGAATATAAATTGTCTTTTTAAACAACACTTTGATTTTATATTTATGAATTACTTAAGTTATTAACAAGCCCTCGGCGTAGGCTTCGGCCATAAGAGGAAGAATAAGAATTACTGGCTCTGTTATTGTTCTACATTTATATTAAAAGTAGGTTTGCTTATCACTTTTTGAGATTTTCGATGTCATAATGAATAAAAGATTTAGGGAAAAGCATTTTACCTGCCGTACAGCTTAACTAGTAAATTAAAGCATACTTAATATTTTTGTTGATTTAGACATCTTAAATTCTGACTAAAGCCTTTGTGAGCTAATACATTTAGTTTCAAGATGTCAAGTTTTTAGTTAGTATGATTTAATTATTAACTTTAATTACCTACTTAGACTGAAACACATCGTATTGACCTTAAAACTTCGGTTGAAGTTCTGATAGAATTCGTACACCCACGTTTGTAATTTCATCGTCATCTGTGTAAAACTTCATGAAATGTTGAAATACATACAAATTAATAATATTTTATAAAGTTCGGATACTTACAGCCTTGTTTACGGTTAATTAAATGAAATAGAAGGGGGATAATGTTTTATTTCAGAAATTATTAATTTCTTTGGGAAATTTTCTAACTTAAATGTATTTTAAAATACTTACAAGATGAATCTGGATTCTTTTATTAATCTAAGTCTTGGACACACTAGCATAACCAAATAATCCATTATTTAATTCTTATTTACTCATTAGTCGTTAACCTTAGGGCATTGCATTAGTCTAATTTAATCCATGATTGATTTATGTTTCCTTTCCATTTACATATTAAGGTTTTCATTTTGATTGATATTGATTATTCTTTGATGCGACCTTCTGTTTCCGAACAAATACTAATCTTGAACCTCATCTTAACGTCCTTTTAATTAAAACAAATATTATTTTATTTTGGATGTTTGGGAAAGGATATTCCCTTTTTGATTAGATTACAATTATATTACAAGTTTTAATGACAATCGAATTTAATCACACCGACAAAGAGAATCTTTAAAAATATCTGAAATCCGTCTTATGAAGCGAGGCTTTTCGGAAAGGAGTTTACTTTAATAATAAACGAAAAAGAAGATGTAAATACGGAAACAATATAAACGTTATCTTTGATTTGAGAAAACAAAGAAAAATTTCATGAAATACAAATAGTTATCAGTCAACAGCAATAAAACTAAACAAGCAATCACGCTTTTCACTTTAATAACAAATTTAAGGATTTGCAACTGTCTGACATATACACTTATCCTTAAATATTAGAAAAATTTGACAATAAAACCCTTTAAATTGCATAACTAAGGACAGCTTTCTGCAGCTAGACAAAAGTGTGCAAAACTCATGCAATCATCAAAAGCTCCTTGATTTAAATGTTTATGAGCAATCTAAAAATATTTGTTTTACCAACAGAGGAGTATTTAACCCAATATGTATAGATAATGGTAAAATCGATCGTGGCTTGTTCCATTGTAATGCTGAAATGGAGTGCAGCAGCTACACATCCCCTTCAACAGGTTGCCATGGTTGCGGAAAAGCTGTCGTTTCGACAAACACATTGCTCTACGAGGACCGTGGATATTACGGCAATATTCCACTTTATTATACCGCTGCCATAAAGCAGCCAGTGCGCTTTTAGTGTTGAAATGCAAATAAAAATGCATGTAGTATGGAAATTTTACTGGACGTCAGAAATGCGTCTTCATAAAATTGCTAAGCCTTTATATGGCGATTTTAACAGGCAATTTAATCCTACTAGACACTCCCTCTATTACGGTTGCAAACTTGGTGAACTTGTCTGCTGAAAGTTATTTTATTCTGAACGAATGAAATTTTATGAAGTAATAATGGATTAAATTATTAGTTGTGTGAGACTTAATGAGAATGGGTTGGTATCAATTAGTTCGCGTTGGGTGTGAGGTAATCGAAATGAATTTTACTGAAATGTTATTGCCTGTTGGAAAGTTGGAAAATGTATAAGTTTCAAGAAAATAGAAATAGAATAAATAATCAGTTGCCTTTTCCCGATACACTGATCACTGATCACAAAAGACAGAGTCAGTCTATCGCAAGAAAACACACAAATATTGACACTACATTTCCCACCATCACCAGAATGTTAAAACAAGTGCTGTAAAGAGTCTTTACAGTAGAGTAGGGAATATATGTTATATTTCAGTGTGTTCGTACATTTATGTAAATCCGCACAACCAGAGGTTGATAGAAGCCCTTTCAATCGCGAAAATACGTAGGTTGGTAACTCCGGCAGGGAAATGCTTCGAAGAACTCAATGACCTGCAGAACAGAAAAACCACAAGCCTATTTCGGGTTCCAGGTTACTGTAGGATTGAAGGCAATGAAATAACGAACTAAATGTAAAGGCAAGTAACGACCAAGTTTACATAGGTCGAGGATGACTTGTGAAGTAAGGATCGCGTTCCGCAACCATGTAAATGTTTAAATTGGGATTAGTTTCAAATATATTGAAAAACAATCCAGGATATATCTATAACAAGTTTACATAGGTCGAGGATGGCTTGTGAAGGAAGGATCATGTTCCGCAATCAAGTAAATGTTTAAATTGGTAATTAATATCACACATACTGAAAAACAATCCAGGATAGGTATATCTATAACAATGAATTCATAGGAAAACTTTGTGTGAAAACGTTACAAAACCTTTGCTCTTAAGTATAATTTAACTTAACGTAGGCGTTCCAATACTACTCCAGCGGCGAATTAGAAGATATTACAGAGACAGTAGAAAAGAATTCAAAGCAGAAAAGATAGAGGATAACTACAAGTTCACAAGTAGACAAGATAACAGTAGAGGAAATAAAGAAAGCTTTAAATACATCAAAAAATAGAAAAACGCCAGGCCTGGAAACCTTCCCATTGACCTAATGAAATATGGGCCACAGGTATTAATCGAAATACTGGCAAAAATATTTAATAAATGTACGATAGAAGGTGACGATATTCCAGAAGACTAGAACTTATCATATTTTAGCCAATTTATAAAAAACGCTACACATATTATAGGGGAATAAGCGTGATTAGTTCAATGTACGGCAGAATACTAAAAACGCGAATAACTAGAAGCCGAAGAACAAAGTGGATTCCGCGTTGAAAGATCATCTGTTGACAATATATTTGTATTGCAACAAATAATGAACAAATAGAAAGCTAAAAATCAATCTACTCACTTAGTATTTATTGACTTAGAGAAACCATATATAACACGGTACCTCCGAAATTACTTTTTGAAACATTGACCAAGGTTGGCCTAAATAAGATCTATGTTCAGGTCATCCGGAACATGTATGCAAAGTCAAAGAGTGCAATAAAAATTGGAAATAATATTTCACAATCTTTCCCGATAACGAATACACTTAGGCAGGGATGTACCTAGTCTTTCACCTACTTTGTTTAAAACATACATTCAAGAAGCACTGAACAACTGGAGAAGAAATACTGCGGGTATGGGGAATCAAAATGAAGACCAATGTTTGACGACCTTCCTGTTTGCAGATGATCAAGTAGTCATAGCTTGTGATGAAGAAGACGCGGATTATAAGCTAAGACAATTAGAAGAAGAATATAAAAAATGGGTCTTAAATATGAATACGGAAAAAACGGAATATCTAAAAGGCAAGAGAAAGATCAAGATCTACGAATCAGAGGAATAAGAAAATGTAGTGAATATAAATGTTTGGGAAGCATTTTGTCGGAGGAAGGAGTGCAACAAGGCAGGAAGTCCATCCGTATTCTAAACTCTGTACTATGGCCAAATAAAAAGAAGCTAAATACAAAAATGATGCTACACTGGATCATCGTCGAACCAATTCTAACCTATGGTTCGAAATGTTGGCAAATGTCATAAAAAAGACAAGAAGATGATAGAAACGGTGGAGATGGTTTTTCTAAAAAGAGCGTGCCGATTATCAAGGATACATCATATACCAAACGAAGCAATAAGAAGACAAACGGGAAGGATATACCCAAGCGGCGACAGAATAGATACCAGGCAGTTACCCTGGTACGGTCATATAATGAGAATGGGAGAGGAGCGATGGTCAAAGAGAGCCTTAGAGTGTACACCACAAAATAGAAGCAGGAGAGGAAGACCTACAACAACATGGGGTGCAGGAATTTAACATTCTAAACTCTGTACTATGACCAAATAAAATGAAGCTAAATGCAAAAATGCTGCTATACTGGATCATCGTCGAACCAATTCTAACCTATGGTCCGGATTGTTGGCAAATGTCATAAAAAAGACAAGATGAGCAGATGTTAAGAATCTTAGGAGTATAAATATAGGAACCCTACCATAGGGAAGTCAGTCTCTTGATTGAGTCTCACTACGATGCCTGATTAATACTCAGACGAGAGGCCCTTTCAGGATCAACCCTGGCCATAAGCCAAGGGTTGGTTATTACAAACATGTGTGCGCTTCTAAAGTTATTCATGTAAGTAAATGTTAATGATAATGTTTTGTACGGTGTATTAAGTCGTTCAGACTTAGAACAAGTTATGTATTTGGATCATGTTTGTTGAACAGTTAAATTGTGTTTATATTTAAAGTTATAACAATATATTTGATGTTAGTTAACCGTGTACTTTAATATAACCTCTTGCAAAAGCAAAGCATAAACACTCGTAATGAAGTTGCTATAAGTCTCTACCATCATAATCAATAAATGCAAAAAGCACTTCGTTAAAATATTGATAATAATTTTTTAATAATTTCAGTTTAGGTGTATTTAGAATTCCGTTAGAAAGCATGGAATGGAGTTTTATTCCCTGATATTAATGGAATCCTCGACCTAATTTCTCTTTTTTATTAATATAGAATATTAAAAATTCTTTTCTTTCTAAGCATATACACGAAACTAACATTTATTAAAATATAAGTAAATTAAATAACCTGCTTTTTTGTAAGTTTTACATCATCTTTTGATCTCGCTTGTCATATCGTTTTATTAAATTAAAGTAAAACGTTGGCCCAGTTGAATATTTCTTGCATCTACGCATTTCCTTACAAAAGCACGAATTTTCACAAACGAAGAAAGCGTCACACTTTTTTCATTTCCACGAACGTAAATTAAAATTCTGTAAATGCGTGTAACGAATATTTTTCCTCGTTTCCTGGACAAGAACGACCGCATAGAATACCGACTCAATTTTAATTATTTCGAGAGGAATTCTTAAAAAATACTCAGCCACACGCAAAATACGCAACCTACGCAGATAATTTAATAATAAACAGAACTATCCTTGATTGCAATATTTTTACACCCCACGTTCCCTTCCTACCAAGAATTTTAATGAGAATTGAAACCAACTTTACTTCCGCGTGCTTTTCTCACCTCGGAAACTTTTTAAAAGGTCAATTTCGCCCCTCATTTGATACATTGTGAACCACAATCGGAACGTATTTTGGATTTGCATTCGTTGGAAATTCTGTCTAGCGTATGAATTCGTACGTTAACTTCTAAAACTGCCGTTTTAGTTACTTCGCTTTCGGCTTTAATAAATCAAAACCTTACCCGTAAACCTGACGTGACTGTAAAAAGCAGTTTTATATCGTTATTACTCCCAGAACAGTGGAATGATAAATGACCATAAAAAGTTTTAGAAGTTATACGAAGGTGAAAAAAGAAGTCTAATGAAATTTTAACAGAAAGCAGTAACGTACTTTAAATGTAACAGGTGTTTTTCTTGTACGCGTAGAATTTATTATTAATATTTAATGGTGCACTTTTCAACTTTCGTATTTTTATGCTGGAAAGTTCTTGGAACTCGTAGATCTACTGTGTAATGAATTGTGAATAAAAAATGTAGGTAACGCGTAAACTTTATGAAAAGTGGTTGTAAACAGGCAGAAACGTACATTTTCTAAAAAGACTTTGTAGTACTAAACTTTATCTTTATTTAGATTGTTGGGTATATTCTACTACTTCGCACTGAAAATTAATTAATTGGTCATCAGCCTAGGCTTATGTCATAAGAAGACGAAGACAATTTTAATGTTGGAGATTACAAATAAATTTCAAGCTTGCAAGAACACCATTTCTTTCTTACATACTATACTTGTGAGAATTTAGAAAAATTCAGCATGTTAGGAATTAGATCCGTTTAAATATTGTAACGTTTTAAAACGTTTACATAAAACTTCGGTCGGCGGTGTGAATTATTAACAAATTTAAGCAACGTAATAATTAACACGAAACAACAACTCAAACACTAATACTAACCCGAAACTAACTAATTTATTTAGACAGTTTATTTATATTCACGTGTTTGCCTTGGTCGCGACAGTTGACTCCTCCCTTCCTAATAAAACGCATCTTGATATACCAACTGCGGCCTTCGAGAATAACTCCCGATCACACCGGAAACGATCGTAATCGAACAGCCTGGAACACTCTCGCAGGCTTCTGTTAGATGACGCGTACGACTGACATCATCCGCGCGTCTCGTTACAATATTCAGACAGGTTTAAATGCCCAAATAGGAAACAAGCCCCCTTTAAGTGAATTAATTCAAAAACGGCACTTTCTGAAACCTGGTGACCTAAATTCACGCGTATTTTGTCAAGGCACGATGTCATCTTGTTTCAAGTATTGCAACTTCTCGTGATACGGTGCGGGGGAATCCCCTGTACGTTAGGCCGCGTCAGCTGTTCTGTGGCGTCCTTTCGATTCTTCTGTACACCCCGCTTCCTTAGTGCGTGACAATTAGTCAACCTTATCGGACGTCTTTTAAGACATGGTGCGAGTTTATCGTCTGCCGCTTCGGTCCTTAAACCGAAAGGCCTCTATTACCGGTAGCCCTCTGGGAGGGTTACAATTAGCGACTTGGTCGGATTCATAAAAAGAGTCGTGTGTGAGAAGTTTTAGTGATAGTTGTCGAGTACCGTTCCACACAATTTCCTCATTGAGGGATTCAGAAAACCCATGGCTATTGGATTATTCTTCGTCGTCTTGCACCCGTCTTGGAGGAATGAGCATCACAGCTCCTCCAGTTTCACGTCCGTCAGTTCACTCCCTGGCTTATCGTTTAAGTACACCTCGCCAGGTAAAAACTATCCTCCTTTATGCTGCTCCCGCTTTGCCTTTTACGTTTTTAACGTCAGTTTTGATTTCTCCGATTGTCGCTTGTCGGCAGGCCTTTTTAATGTTCTTCAGTTGCTTTCAAGTTTAATAAGTACCGCCTTTTGTATTTATCCTTGTGTTTGGTTTGTAACTTGTATTTTGAGTTGTTCAGAAATTATAGTTCAAGCTGTCAGTATTAATTTACCTTTTAAAAATTTTACTGCTAGTAAGTGTTAAATCAAGTAAGATATTATTTTGTGTCTTGTTGCATGCGTAAAATTAAACGGTGCCTATCGAATTTTTAGTTTAAGATTTGTTATTTCCTTATATTATTTTGCCTGGGAATTGAGGGGCTAAGCTTGTGAATGATTTGCCGAACTTAAAGTAAATGTAGTGACCTTAATTCTATCGTCCCGTAACGTAAGTGTAATTTTTATGATTTGTGTTAACGTAATATTTTTGATTGTCTCGTGTGTAATGTCTTTGTATTCATTTTTGTGCCTTTTGATTCATTAAATATTTCACTGTCAATTTAGTTTGGTATTGTTATTTGTGTTTAGTGTTCCCGATCATATTTGTACATTAGTGTTTTGTTAAAGATTTACATACAGTGTTAGCCTGCCTACAAGTTGGAGTATTGCAGTTAAGTAAAGTTAATTTCAGTCAAGCAAGGTAAGCCATATCTTGCAGTAGGATGCAGCAGGGAGCAGTTTAAACCCTTCGGGAATCTTCTGTGGTGGGTTCCTTTTAGGCCTCAGGGTGACATATCACAGTGGCCCCAAATTTCATCCCCATTATGACTACACCCTTAATTAAAGGGTCATTAACGTTTCGAACCGCCCTTCTTCACTGTTTAGTCTAGCCGCCCGCCAAAGGGGCAACAACATCCCCAATTTAATATCGTAATGCAGGATAGGCACGTGACAATACTTTACATAATACGAATAACTAAATATTTCAGGAGATTTGAACGCCTAAATAAGAAACAAACCTTACTCAAGATAGGCGTGAATTTAATATAACACCATATAAAACCTGAAACAAGTGACAGAAATCTAAAGTAAATAAAAAAAATGTACATTAAAGCAAGTTTTTAGTTGCTTAAAATATTAAAAAGCACAAATATTTATTATTTCCAGATGTTTTACGACATCCACGGATAGCTTAAAATTCGAGCTTTAATTTGAAAATTTTAAGATTACAGTTAATATGTTAAGCTTAACTTGAACGTATTTAGACCGAAGTTAACATTTTAATTTCAACAAATTATATTTCAGGTTACTTTTATTTAGATTTAACATGGAAGTTATAAATTATAGTTAAGATTTCATTTGTTTAGTTATTAATTTATTTGAAAGCCGCTAAGTTAATTTTCAAATTTTAAATTTTACTGAAATTCCTGACTAATGCCAAAGATTCAGGTTTTAAATTCGTGAGTTCTTAGTGAAGATTAAATAATTAGAAGAATAGAAGGTTTAAGGAATAGTTTAACTTGGAAATTAAATACTTTGAAGTAAATACAGTATTCATATTTTAATTAGCCAGTATTTCTAATTTATTCGATAAACTAAATTATTTACCAGTACTCCCATACACCACAAAATTTAAACCACAGCATGATTAAAAAGAAAAGAATTTGAATAAATCTTTTGGTCCAAAACTTAAAAGTAGTGTATATAATTTCAAATTAAAATCTTTAACGTTTTTCTTGATGGATTAGTAGATTAAGCATGTGCTTTGTAAACAATATCTAATCTGAAGTAATCGAAAGGTAAGTTCATATTTAAAATATAAAAAAAGACTTTAGTAATTTTGAAACCTACACCTTCCTAAAAAGGCATTCACACTTGTGGACTATAAAAAAATTCCTGAATATCAGATGTAATCAAACCGACAGCTCGGCTTCAACGCTACGGATCAATAAGATATGAGCAGAAATTCTTCCTTTGGAATCGGTTTTCCTCTTAAAACGACTATTGATAACTGCTCACCGAAGCAGATGCAATCTGATGCCTTTTCCACAACACAGGTCACTAACTTTTAAATTTCGTTTAACTTCCTGAAAAACCCATTCTCTTTCTTACAGCATCCGCAGGAAATTAAAGCAAAATATATAGATATAAAAGCAATAAGTATTTCACGTACTTAGGGATTGTTTCTTGGGCAATTCCAAATAAGAACATATTATTCCAATAAATTTTGCCACTGCCTTAGATTTGTAACAACTTTCCTTAAATATTTACTTAAAGTTTTAGATGAAATCTCCGATTTTATAAGATTCCAAATCTCTGGTATTTTATTTTTAGAGGAAACTCGTCCAGTTAAACACAAAACAATATGAATGTGCAGGTGCTATTGGTACCATAGAGATAAATAAGTGCCGAAGTACCTTTCCTGGTGGGAAGCTGTACTTAATAACGACATTCTTCACTATTTTTTAGTACATATAAATCTAATTTTAAACCTGTAAAAATCTTTAATTTTTTTAAATTTTTATGTCAATATACTGGGTGGTGCCCACACCTCTTCTGCTGTTAATTTCTGAGTTAATTAAATATTTACGGGTATTAAAAATACTTTTAACGTAATTAGCAAGCGTGGGTCACCCTGTATATAGCTTAAAATAATGAAAGATGCAAAGCTCCGTATAAAACTGATAAACAACTTTTAACTCATTCACTAAGAATGATTGCGGGAGTAATTTAATTTCCCCAATTAATGAACAGTTTATTAAATTTACCTTTTTGATTATTTTCGACGAGTTCTTATTAGATTTGCCGTTGAAAAGGAAAAACGAATTAAAACTAATTAGCAGTTTACACCTACTTCCCCAATTTTTAGAATTAGAAAGTTCGTTACAACGGGACAATAATGATTTACAGTCGTCCCCTAAATGTCCTGACTATCTTTTTGTCTTCTTTTGTATTTGAAGGTCTTTCGTTTAAATCTGCCGTTTTCTCGGTGTTTTTTGCTTTTGTTCGGTGTGTGACTGTTTCAGTTCATTACTTATTGTGTCAGCCTGAATTCTTTGCTGTGTTTTATCTAAATTATTTTCAAGTTATCTCCTTGGGTCTCTTATGTAACGATTTTCTTGTCTCATGGAATTCTTTGGAACATTTTGCTCCTCAGCAGACAAATAACTATGATAGTGTGATTTACAGAAAGTGTTTTATATTTGCTTTGCTCTTCTGTCGCGCTGTATTTCGTAGGGTTAGTTTTTTGCAGTTTTATCGACACGTCTTGTATTGACGATACCTAATATCCTTTGCCTTTTTCTATTTTCTTAAAGGACACTTTCAGGGCTTCAGTACGATTTATATCAAGTGACTTGTGGAATTAAAAGTCGCATTTTAGCTCGGTTCAAGAAAGGTTAACAAAATACGAAATAAGTAATAATCACATAGACCCGTATTCTCGCCACATTTATAAAGTTTTCTCGAACTAAAGTCTTGTTTCACATTAAATATATAGCTTTATGTAATTTTATATCTGAATAAGAGAGATACCTATACCATATTGCCATTGTAATTAAGCACACTGTTAAAAACCGTCCACAGTTGTTCTTAGTTAAAATTTGAATCACTTAAATTTTAAATTGGATTATTTAGTGGTGGAAAAATTATTCATAATCATTAATAAATAATTGACTTCTATAGATTGTAGTAGTAATCGATTAGAGAAATTATCAATTAATAGCATAATCAGCGATTAATCGATTATGGTTGCATTATGTCCACTAATTAAATTAACAGTACAACTACTGTAATTATTCAGATTGCCCTAAAGCAACAAACGTTGTTGTTTGTTATGATTATTTTGCTCTGATTAAATATGTCTTTAACTTCTGCTGGGATGTGACGTAAATGCCCGTCGCACTACATGGGGCAGCAGTAACAGCATTAAACGAACTTGAATTCTTCTTAGCAATTGGCATGTATCGAAAGAATGATCTCTGTCCGATCACATAAATATATAATAATCTCGCAAGGAACTGCGACTAGGGCTCTTTAGGGATGAGTGTCCATGCAGAGCACGAATAACAGTGGACTTAGAACTGATGGCAGATACTGTACAATCAGCAATACTCAATGCTTACTGGCAGAGGTGTACATCCACGCTGAGGAAAACATGGTAGAGCAGGGTTCTCTCTTCACTGAGGGCAAACCCTAGAAAGCTTTTCAATCAGGTGAAAAGATCAGTTAATTGGTCTGAACACCAAACAGTTCTAACCAATCACAACAAAGCAATAATGACGGCCAAAACCTCACTCAAGGGGGTACTGCAGGGAAGTAGAACACTCATCTGAATGTGCAAAGCTCTAGGCATAGAAGATATACTGAATCCGGAAAAGAGACTTTTTACTTTAAGCTCATTTTCCGGGCAGCGTAGAGCATTTAGCTACAACCCGTGGCCTACACCAAATAACCCTAAATAGGAGAGCCCCCAGGGGCAGTTAAAGACTAGTAGGGAAGATTATTAACCTGACAAAGCTCAAACGGGTCCATTTAAAGCTCCTGGCGGGGATAGGATCTTTCCTGGTTACTGGTTTGCTACAGCAAGTCTTTGATGAGCTGTTCTTAATCCTGTGTATAATGCTAAAGGCCAGCCTGGCCCTAGGGTACATATACCATTAAATTTGAGAGAGGTTAGGATATGTGTTTATACTAAAGCCAGGGCGCGAAAGCTATACCGACCCATAAGCCTTCGTTAAAAACGTTGCAAAAATTAGTTGACTCAGTCAGGTACATCCCGCGAATTGGCGGTTCACGAACTAACCAAAAGAGCAGAAAAAGCGACAAACTCCAAGAAAATTGCACTTGGAGCCTTTTTAGACTTAGAGGAGGCATTTGATAATACCTCCTGTGAATCAATAATCGAGTTGTAGAGATGCGTGATCTGTCACTGGATAAGAACCATGCTAGGAAGCAGAATAATAACTACTAGTCTAAACAAAATATCCAGGGCACCCGTAGCCCGGGGATATTCGGAGGGAGATGTCCTATCACCCCTACTGTGTACTTTATGTTGGATGATCTCTTAATGGAACTAGAGAAGAAATGCATTTACGCTCAAGGCAGTGCTGATGATATTACCATCCTAATCAGTGGGAAGTTTCATGGAACGATATCTGATAGGCTGCAAGTTGCACTGAAAACTACTGAAAGATGGTGCCATTAAAATATATCTTGGCAAGCCCAGAGGAATGTAGAAATGTACCCTAATGGCCTTTGCAAGAACGAGGTCAAATGGGCCTACAGACTCCATCTAAAAACTGTAACAAACAAAGCTGTTAGGGGTTTCTTTACCTGTAAGCAAATGTTGGGAAAAGCATGGGGGGCTATATAAAGCTGAGCGGGCTACAACGCTTAGCACGGGAGTAATGTCTACAAATCCTGCAGTAGCGCTGCAAGCTCTACTAGACCTGCTCCCTTTGCACCTTGTGGTGAAGGTAGGCAGAGGCTAGACTAAAGGCAGTAGTCACACTGAAATCTTTAAACAAATAGAGGAAAACTATAATCCTTAAGATGCAGTAGATAAAATCATACCGACCTTTGACTTTAGAAACCCATTAAGGGTGATCGTACCGAAACTGAAAGACTGAAGCGAAGGAAATATACCTATTACACATACAAATGCAAATCTGGTACACAGAAAACGGAACAGGAATAGGCTTAGCTTAAACCTGGGAAATCTAGCACCGTGTTCCAAGCTGAAATAATAGAGAAACTCACATCTGCTTAGATCATGCTGCGGAGGTCCTATAGAAATAGGCGGATCTACTTCACGACACACGCAATAATTACGTGCATCGTTAGCTCCAAACTAGTATTTTAGGGTGCCATGACAATTTCATACAACTGGTCCAAGAGAACAGGTTACACCTGATGTTTGTGTCAGGACATTGTGGAGTACGTGGCAATGAATAAGCCGACAAATTGGCAAAATCTGGAATCAATAACACTCTCTGGGGCCAGAGCCAACCTGTATAATAGCATATGCTGTTGCCAGGGAGCAAACCAAAGAATAGCTAGGGACAATACATCGTGAGTATTAGGAGAATTGCCCAAGGATGAGACGGCAAAAATATTTAGAAATCTCGATAGAGCGAGAATAAAACAGCTGACAACAAACCTGACAGGACACTGCCATCTGAAGAAACACTTGAGTGTACCAACATTATCAGAAGATGCACTCTGCAAAATTCGCAAACATTCGTTCTGCTACTGCGACGGACTATCCAATCGCAGGATAAAATACTTAAATTTACCCAAACAATAATCAAATATTATTGCTTAGATTAACTGCTTTACTGAGGTGTTTTTCCTAGCACTATAAGATCATTAATTCTTTTTATTTATTGTTTTGTTTATTACTTTAGTCTGCTAGTTTTCTTTATATGAACATATTTTTGTTATTTTCGTACTATAATCCTCATTTTAATTTTGTTTGTGTATCACCGGAGACCGGAGTGGCCGAGTGGTTAAGGCATTCGATTACAGCACGGACGGTCTCGAGGTCAAACCCGAGTTGGATGCTCGACGGGTGACCTACCGCAGTAGTGAAGTAGAGAAGGTAAGCGGTTGTCAAAGACGTGGTGCTTATCACATCACCTCGTACGCATAGTGTGCGAGACAACCTGATATAAAAGCGACTTAGAAGCCCTTAACCCTGCATGTTGCCGGACGTACTCCCTCCCTTTTCCTGTTTGCTTAACTAACACGTTTTTTTTTAGGCGACTTTAATTATTGCAATTTTTAAAGAGGTCTTTTTAAAATATCTTTTTTTATTGTTTCTCATTTCTTAAATATTAATACAGAATTACAGACCTTCTTTACTCTGAAAATCCAGATTATAACAAATGTAAAACAACACCACCAAATGAATTGTACTCAAATTTAAATTCCTTAATAAATGTTTACCGAAGATCTTAAAGTTTCATTTTCTTAAACTGCATAAATATTGTGAAGTTGTAATTGAAACAAATCAAAGATTATCAGATGAGTTAGAAAAATAAAGAAGGTGATTGATTATATATTCTGGTTTTTTTATTAGAATTTCTTAAATACTTTTAAAACGCTTCTTGGAATGTTTTACTTTTGATTTAAAACGAACATTTTATTCAAGGATTTTTTTTGATCCTTACAATATTACAAGTTATTATTCAGTAGCTCGTTAAATTTCCTCTTTTCCTCTTAGATTCGAAAATTAAACGGTCATTTCTCTTTGTTACGCTTCTAATGTTCCTCGCAAGAAAAGTGGGGTCTAATTTTGCTCTAACCTCCAACTCGAGTTACATTGACTCCGGCTCTTTTCTTAATTAAAATCACTGGTTCACTGACTTTTTCTTTTAACTTCTACTGCTACCTTCCTGTGTATCGATTTTATTAATTATTCCATTACTCTTTTTGATTTCGGATACGTTTTCTACTTTCCGCGGTAAATTCATTAATTTAGTAGGTAATTGCCTTACTTATTAGTAATTTATACGTTGGACTTCCATCGATGTTACTTTTTTCGTAGGTCATCGACAAGTTCTCAGAAATTCATAGAGTATTAGTTATTAAGTAGATTAGGCATTGTTCAGAATAGATTTGATAAAGCTTTGACAGAATTTGGTTGTTCTTCAGTAAAGCACGTGAGGGATAAAACAATACTGGGGCTATAATTTAGTGTTAATTTTATACCAAAGGGTGGATGGCTTAAACGTTAGAACAATTTTTAATGTTACACGGTTTGAGAACATACTATTCGATTTGTTTTAAGCTGCTCTGTCGATTAGTTAAAAACTTTTCCGAAAAAATATCACCCAAAAAATGAATGAAAACATACACCCCCCCCTCTCTCTCTCTCTCTCTCTCTCTCCCTCTCCCGTTTTGGGAATTTCACAGTGTAATTAATATTGTTTAAGTAACCAAACTTAATTGAGTATATTTATATCCAATTAACCGGTGAACGACTTAAGGTTTTACTTTTCCTTTCTCACTGATATCAAACGAATGATGAAATTCTGTGAATAGAAAAATATCATATCCACAGGGATTTCAATTACTGATCTTCGGATTTACCAGCCAGTTTCCCAATTGAGCTGCGAAGCCAAATTACCAGACAGAATTTTTATAGTTCGTTAAAATACATTAAAAGTATTTTCTAAAGGAACATATCCTTTCTTTCTTTCTAAAGACGCAAAGAAGCTACCGAAAGTACTTCAAAATACGTAACCTATCATTGATACTTGAGGGCTTCTGAAGTGATTATTTGAATAATTTTAACTGTTGCAGTTGTTGGTACATATTTAAGATAACATTTGGTTTGATCCAGTAAAGTAGTTAGTTTACTTAGTTATCTGCTTTAGTTTTCAGACGACATCTTGTGATAGTCCTAGCGTCGTTATCTCACGTTTCTAATCCGAAGTTTACTTAAAACATTGCTCAAAGACTATACAACAGTTTTGGTATTCTATATCGTCTCTAAAAACGTATCAGCATTTATCATTTATCATTTATATATACAGGGTATATTTGAACTACTTGGAGGAAATGCCGAGGGCCGATTCTTAGGTGAAAATTAAGGATATTTTTTCATATAAACTTGTGTCCTCAAATGTATCCCTGAAGAATTAACTATGCGTCTCAGAGATGGAGTTACAATTTGGTTTTCAATTTTTATCTTAATTTTGGACAAAGAAAAAAAAATGAAGATGTCAGTTGACGTTTTCTACAAATAGGAAGGCTCCTTAGAAATATTTTCTTCGTTCGTCGATAATGTTCTAAGGGGATGAAATTTAATATTCAACTCCCTCCCGTTCAATTTACATTAGAACTTTATAATGCACTAGAATTTATACGTCTAAAAATACACATAGAATATCCTGATTTATTTTGAAATATTTCTGTTTTGTATTTTTTCGTAAGACTAATAGTTTTCGAGTAGAATTTCAAAGAAGGAATGTTAACCTATCAAAGCTGAACAAGAACACAGCGACATATCATTTTTCACATTCAACGAATACAGCACAAAATACTTTTTGCCTATTAATATAAGTCAAGGAACATACCAGTCAATTATCTTCATCCTGTATATAATTAAAGTATTTATTTATTTATTTATTTTATTTATTTATTTATTTATTTGACAAAGACATGGCCCATCAACAGACATAAGCCCATTTACAGACGGACCAATAACAAATGAAAATTTAATACAAAATTAAAAAATAATAGTTACATTATAATTATTACTACAGTTTTACATAATAGACGATAGAAGTCGGAAGAGATTATTTGAAATTATTTAAAAAAGAAAAAAATAATAATA
This sequence comes from Melanotus villosus, assembly GCA_963082815.1. Classification (NCBI taxonomy): domain Eukaryota; kingdom Metazoa; phylum Arthropoda; class Insecta; order Coleoptera; family Elateridae; genus Melanotus; species Melanotus villosus. The sequence goes on along the minus strand of OY720423.1, from coordinate 8,657,852 downwards.
ATAACATTACATACTACTTTTTTACATTTTTACATTTTTTACATTTTTTTACATACTTATTTACATATAAATAATAGAAACCATTGTATTGAAACCATCCATAAATAATAGAAGTCGGAAGAGATTACTCGAACACTTACAGAACTAAGGAAGGAAATATAAGCAGTGATGTAATAGTAATAGTAAAGACATAACATAACATAACATGTATGTATATGTAATATGTATGTAATAGTTATGTCTTTATAACATAACATAACATCCTGTAATTTTCGTGTAAGATTATTTTTATATTTAATTTAACCTTAAAGCAAGACTTGCTAATTGTTTGTATAATATACTTTAATTCTTTTCATGAACGTTGTTGTTTAAATGTAATTGGAATTTACCTTCTTAACTTGTTTTTTATTTGGAATTGTAACCTTTGTAAAATCTGAAGCAAAGTCACAGAATACATGTTGTTAGTTGAATTCGACTTTTAATAAAACCTCTCATAAAAGCCAAGCAAACACTCAGGTGACGTAGTTTGTCAAATCAAACTAACTTAGTTTTGTTAACTAGTAACATATCTGTTCAAAACCAGTACGTCGCTTGCCATAAGAAATACGATGTGTGCAGCTGCATAAAATGATGAATCAACATTCTTTAAAATATACAGATTAGCACGTTCGGGGTTCAAGGTGGGGATATCTGATTCTATATAGGGAACCACTTTAACAGAAGGAAACTATGGTCAGTGCAAACAGCCATGTCGTTGAAGTCGGTTCTCATCCTTAGTACTTTCCTACGATTTGTACGTAAGACTATTTTTCTGTATTTAATTTAATGTAATTCAATTCATTGTAAGACTTGCTAATACATAGTTTGGAGTTAACCCTTTGTTTTATTTATTAACATTAACGTTTGTAGCTCGTCTTTAAAATTGTTTAAGTGTCTTAGAGTCTTAAACTTTAAACAATACTTGTGAAACCTAATTCAACGTTTGGACAATATATGTGATGTTAGTTGAACTTGACTTTTAATATAAAACCTCACGTAGCTAAGAAAACACTCGTAGCATAGCTGATTAAAGTACCTAAACTGAATTAATTTATCCCTATTGGTCAAAATCCACTATGTTACATTTGGTGAAGGTGTCGGACATTGAATCATGGGTACTGTCTAAACGCATTAAATCGAGACTACAGGCTACAGAAATGAAGTATTTGCAAGGAGTTACCAAAAGAGACAGAATTAGAAATGCGGAAATAAGAAGACGCTTACAAATGAAGCCTTTAAATGACCGAATTGAGGAAAGTCAACTGCGATGGTTTGGTCATTTCTGTAGGATGAATGACAAGCTACTACCTAGAAGGACATGGATATATAAATCATGCGGTATAAGAAGAAGAGGCAGACCGCGAGATACTTGGCAGGGACACATAGAAAAGGCAATAAGGCGGCGATGAATAGAATATCGGGAAGCCGAAAGAGCAGCAGAAGACTGGAGTAAATGGAAAAGGTTTTATAAAAGGGCCAAAGATAACGCGATGGTGGAGAAGAAACAAGAGCAAGGGTAATGAGTGAGATAAAAGTGCAGGCATAAGTGTGTAAAAGTGCTATGGTAAGTAAACGTTCTGCCATAGAAATAGGTGGCGGTAAAGTGAATAGGATGAGTTTGAAATAAGAATAATAGCTAAAATTTCAGTGTAAGGATAAGTAGTTTGGTTCTATAAATGTATATTAAGTTTGAATTAGAGTTTCGGTTTAGGTTTAATTCTGTAAAAACGATGTAAATATTTTCCAACACCGGCAACAGCTATGTTATTTAGTCCTCTACTGTTAAACTATTTCCTAAAAGACAAAAATCAAAAGATAAGCTTCTATTAGAATTTTTCAACAAGGTTTTCGTATTCGTTTGTAAATAGACAGACTAATAAACCTGCAGGTTTTCCATAAAAAAAAACAAGAAAATTTCGTACAAACAGCTCATTTATGAAACGTTGCCCTTTTGACTCTTGCTTTGAATAATAAACCGTTTAGTGTTTCGATAGAACTTGAAGGATTTATCTGTTGACAGATTATCTTTCAACGTGGCCATTTCGAGAATCTAGTAACTGACGCTTCTAAATTATTTATTCGCATTCCCTTCAGATCTTTAATTACGGAAGATTTGAATAGGAAAAGGCGCAACAGTTGAGAAACTGGCGATATCAATAATATAATACCCAACAATTCTGACATGTATTTGAAAATATGTGGTTAAGTGTGCCATTTTCCTGGTTTCGCGTTAGTCTTAGTACGTGGCTTGAGTATTTTAGTTTTATCCCCGAATGGTTGATGTATTATTACAGGAGTAACTTAGAACGTTGTTCCTTTATTATAATATACAGCGCCATAAATTATACAAGTGGGAGTGTCGACGCCAGGAACTCAGAGGAAGTTTTCGTGCAGATAAGTGCATATTTAGCGAGTAACAGGATCTGGGTCGTCGTCTACCCAATTTTCTCACAAAATTAAATCAAGTAATGTTAGCAAAGCCAACGGGTGTCTTTGTAAATGCGATGTGTTTGACTTGGGGGTTAACAACCCTTTCTGTTCAATACTCGTACAATTATATTGAACCTTAGAATCGGGTCGTGCCACGTACATAACAACCAATTAATTATAAATGCTATTGACTGGCATTCGTACTTTTATAACAAGGTCGCGTACGTACTCATTTTGTTTGTCAATATGGAAGATTTACGTGAGGGGTCGTTCCTATTTACCCTTAATGCCACCGTACTTTGCAGAACGCCAGTTTACCGAACAACAACGTAATTTAATTTATGTGGCTATGAGCTCCCGTAATTAAAATCTAGAATTTTATTACGCAAAAGCTTTCATATAAAAAACAAGGGAAGAACCTCTCTTACGCTATGAATTATCATCGATGTGTTAAACATAAAAATGCTTTTAGTTGCAAATACAATATCAAACACGATGCGGTGAAGTACGAAATTAATCTGTAAAAACTTTACGAGTGGCATAAAATTTACACCATTTCAGGCCTAAAAAACGCAATGAAAACCCTAAGACTAATTCCTCCTTGATTTTTCTAATACGGTTTTATGATAATAAAAACATAATACGAAATTTTTTCTTTAATTAAAAACCGAAATAAAATCAGCCTGGTTTAAAGCACGTAACAACGAACTGACAAAAATCATGGAAGTAAATAAGATCCTTTTTGACCCACCCAGCACATAAATCATTTTTTTATTTTGACGCCTTATATCGTAGCGTGTTTTCTAACCGTTTCCGGATGACAACACGAAAGCATAGGCAAAATATGGTCCTGATATGTAAATATCTCTATTTTTTTAGTACATTGCTCGGTTTATCAACATAACTATCGTATAAATTCAGATATAATCATCAAAATGGGTGAAAGTTGAATTCAAATTTAATCAAGGTTTATGATACCTACCTACCTTTTAGAAATTAAATTTTTACAGATTCCTTCCTTTAGGGAAATATTTTTAATGAAATACATTTAAAATTATAATGCTTTAAATAAATTCAAATTGAAATAACCAAACGTATAACTATAGAATCAAAATACTGTAGCGGTATAGGTCATGGGAAAATACACACCTAGAACATCCTTGAAACTACTATCGTATTTTAGCGTAGCAAAAAGGACGTCACAAATAACGAATGCCCAGAACCCTGGTGGTTTCTATGTTCTATCATATTCTTGTAAGCAGCAGCAGAATATATCGTGAGTTCAAAAAGTTTTTACATAAGGGTTGGCGTTGAGACACTCAAGTAATGTCTACTGCAAGATTTAGAACCTTTGTTTTTACAATTTTATTGAAATTTGCACAACAGTATTATGCCAGCAACACAATGATGCCAGTTAATAAATTCTAAATCTTGCAATTGACATAATGTTTGTGTCTCATGGCCAATCCTTATGTAAAGACTTTTTGAACTCACGGTATAAAAATGCATCCCGGCAAGAGTGCGTCACATTACAAGATAGACACAGTTGTTACGTACTTTTGGTGGCGATAACATAACCATCAAATTTCTGAAAACAAAGAACACTTTTTCTCAAACGGCACATTTCAGAACATACCTGAGTTAGGGCTTTTAAAAGCTCTGATCCAGATCAGAATCTAAGGGAAAGTCGTTCACATGACGCGTTGGCGTTCAGATGTGAATTAATACAAAAAGACCTAGTGAGTTTGTGTGTGGTGTGTAGAATTGAATGAATGGCAGATGCATTTTGGATGACTATTCACATAAAGATGAAAAGCTAGTTGACCTCGGAACACATGCGATGCGTAAGTTACGGGTGCGAGGCTGAAATGCATTTTTCGATAATTAGTAACACAAAGATGAGAAACTGCTCGGTAATTATGTAACTGTATGCATGACCAGTAGTTGAAATTGTTGCTATTATTGTTATTGATGTTAAAAAACATTGAGGCTTGTTGGGCATTTTGTGTGAGCATATGCGGCTCGTTGTTGTTTATTGGAGCATGAAGGCTGTGGGACCCATTTAGCCGGGGAACTTGGTAATTCGGGGTGGTTAATTTACGCAGTACAATGACTCCTGGTTGTGCACCCAAGGTGGTCAGGTAGGCCATCCGCATCTTCTTTATTCTTTATTCTATCTTCCTAGACCGTATGGGTCATCTAGAATGAATAGAGCATCGACATGGGTGGATTTCCATTGTCGACTATGTTCTGCTATAGTTGGCTTGCGCGCGTGTCTTCCATTTTAACAGATTCATTCGTCATCATTTCTCAACACCTCCGAGGGGTTTCTACTAGATGCAACGTGAGATTCAATGGGGGGATTCTTTCCCCCCTATAAGTAAACACTAACCGAATCTGTACTGCTAAATGTAGTAATGTGTGCCTGTTTTGCTTTCTGTATCGCTGCTATCTGTATCAATGTGAGCATTAATGTGTGTATCAAACTTTGGGTGATTACGAAACCTGGCCGAGGCTATGCGTTAATCTAACCTTGACGGAATTAACATTATTCCTATGCAAGTTGATCGAATGTGCTTTTTTTATTCTGATGCCAGTGTGGTGCAGTGGTAGGGCGCCAGACTAGTGTTACGTTAGTCTTTGGTTTGAATCTCCCGATGGACAGGATTTTCCTGCAGTCTGGAGATTGATATCGAGCCCTGATAACCATTTGTCGTTGGGCATCGAATTAACGACGCTCTGCTCCAAGTACAGGCTTAAGATATACAGTAACAAAGTCCTATGTATACTTACATACACTTCCAGTATACACTATACACATTTACACATGGTGCAGTATGTAGGTATTAAATGATGCACCAACCACGTAACTCGCGGAGATGAGCCGGGTTATGCATTGCACCCGTAAAAATTACATACGCTAACGCAAGAGATTACGAATGCAGACAGACAGATAATTTATTCTATTTCCTAAGTAGAGTATAGAGCCTCAATAAATAATTTAATTTCCATTTTGTCCTATTACGAGCCATTTGTTTCACTTCATGCCATGACCTGCCTTCTTTCTGAATTTCTTGTTTCTTCTAGTGCCGTTCTATGTTGCAGTGTTTGAATCTTTGCGTCTGAAGGAGTGCCCGGTCCAGTTCCGGTGCCTTATCTCTAATTTAAGTTTTTTTTTTGGCCAGTTACTCTTCATAATTCTTCATTTGTGACGAGCCTTGTCCAATGAATTTTCACTATTTTGCACAGACATCAGTTTAAAAATACTTATATTTTGTTATCTGTTGCTGCTGTTGATTTCCATGTTTCACAAACATAAAGACTTAACGTTACTATTAAAGATGTTAAGTTTAGTTTTTCTAATTGCAAAAGCTGTTCTAGCTTTGTTTATGCGTTGTTTTACACCTTCCTCTGTACTGCCATTGACTGTGATTATGCTTCCTAAAAAAGAAAACCTGTTGGACGCCTTCTATAGGCTCCTTATTGATGGTTATTGGTTGCATGTTGCTTACATTGATACGCATGGATTTAGTTTTGTTAGTATTTATTTATGAACCTTGTTCTGGAAGCCGGTTGAGTTTTGTTAGCATCGCTGCATGCGTATGGGCTAACAGGCATAAATGTCATCTGCGTAATCTAAGGAATGTAATTTATTTTGGAGTCCCCAAGTTATACCTAAATGTTCGAAGTCTGTATTCTTCATTGCCCAATCGAGAACAATCTTAAACAGCTACTTAACTGTGACAAAGGACAGCCCTGTTTGATACCTGACTGAATAAATATGCCAGGAGAATTTCTTCCCTTATAAATGACATTACAGGTTGCTCCTTTATAATATGGATTAATTTTGGAGGTGCACCAATTAATTTTAAACTTTTCCTGAGTGTGTTGTGCTTGATGGAATGAAAGCCACGTGTAAAAACAATAAATGTTAGGCATAATGGACTGTGCTTCTCTATTCCGTCGTCTGCTCTATAATTATTCATAGTGCATTGATGTGATCAATGTACGATCTACAAGGTATTAAATCCACACTGCGTAGTTCTTATTAAGGGTTTTATTCGACAGTACGTAATTAATTATTGGTCATGTTAGGCAGCGTTATGCCCCTCCAATTACTATATTGTTTGAGGTCACCTCTCTTCAGTAACTTTACGATAGTGTCTCTTTCCATTCCAAAGAAATCTCTTCTTAAGTTCCAGATTTCTTGAAAGACTGAATGTAGAATTGTAGCTGTTTAATATACATCTATCTTCAGTAATTCCGCCGGGACGCTTTACCATCCTTCAGTTACTATGGTGATAATTAAATTTTCTTAATCATGGGGTATTTTACATCTATTCTTAGTAATTGTGTTTGTATCTCATCGATTACAGCTTCTTCTATTGGGTCACTTAGGATCTCATAGAAGTATTCTGCCCAAAGCCGTATTTGCTCTTCTTCTTATGTTATAAGTTGCCCATCTTTATTTTTTAAGGTCGAACTTTTACAACTCTTAGAAAGATATCTTTTACTAGAAACTTTTATTCTTAATTCGCAGTTTCAACTCAAAACATGGCAGAGTAAACTTTTTATTCGGAAATAGTATTCATGTTTCATTAGAGGTTTTCGAATCGAATCGCCAGTTTGAAGTACATAATTCAATTCATGAATTTGAATATTTAAATTCGAATTAAAGAATTCCACCATTGAGTTTACATAGAAACGTCGAACTTTTACAGCTGTTAAAAATATTTTTAGTCGAAACTCTTATTAATCTAAATTCGTGATTGCAACTCAATACACGGCAGAGTAAATTTCCTTTTTAATCGGAAATGAAGAATCATGTTTCATTAAAGGCTTTCGTTTTTGAATATTTAAATTTGATTCTTCGAATTTGAATTAAAAAATTAGACCATAGAGTTTGGATAGAATGATTGAACTTTTACAGCTCTTAAAATTATTTTACCTGAAATTCAAATTCGAAATTCGCATTTTGAACTCAAAAACAAAGTGAATTTCACTTTTAAATGGAAATGAAGTATAATTACCTTAAAGGTTTTCGAATAGAATCTCCAGTTCGAGGTACATTATGTGATTCATGAATTTGAATATTCAAATTTGAATTTTTGAGGTTGTATTCAAGAATTCGAATTAAATTTGGGTTATTTTACAGCTTTCGAGTTTTGAATCCGAAGGATTGACGTTTTGAATTTTAAATCTGTGGTTAAATAACTTTAAAGTTTTGTGCACAGCCAAATGATTTCGAATCTTACATAATCACCCTCAGTGATAAAGCTGTGACATACATCGTGTTACAACCAACATGCCGTGTATCAGATTACACAATTACTTGCAGGATAATTACTATCGGTTTTGCTATAACGCGGCCGTTTCACGATACTCAAAGATAAACAGAACATTATTTTATATCGAACAGGAAACTGGGAGAGCTGAAGAGCGAGTTTATAAAGTTTATCTTCGTATATTAAGTTACAGATAAGTACGTAAAGTTTATACCGAACAATTCTTATCGGTTCTGCACACATAACATGCTAATAAACTTCAGTTTATATTTTGAAAGATAAACATAGTGTTTAAGTGGAAATTAATTTTCTGTATATCGAAAAACGATATTTAGCACTTTAAGTTAGGAAGCATTTTCGGCGTGTGTAAATTTATAAAAATGTTGTTGCAGGAATAAACCTGCGCTCCGAATAATATTAGGGTTGTTTTGGATCATCAGCTTTATTCTAAACCAGTGTTGGTGACTATATTTTTGTTAAATCTCCTATCTAAGAGTACACCTGATTGTTAAACCTAAATGTGGGAAAATTAAATTTTAAAATATCCACATGATATATAGTAATAAATCAATGTGTTTATAGTTTACTCAAATTTGTGTCTTGGGGAATTAGTTGGTATTATATGAAATTTTACAATGAACCAAAGAACATCGGTTCTATTTAAGCCAAACGTAGTTACTCATTAAAGAACTTCTTATTAAACTTCAAAAAAAGTTAAACGGCAGCAAGTATTAAGATTTACTTTCTGAATATCTTGAATATCTCTGAGAACTTTGTAGGATTTTCATTAATTTCCTATTTATGAATTTATGAACAACGAACGCGTCTGCTTTTCAGGTTAAACATGTGAATACCTTATGTTTATGTTTTTAAATATTTCATTTTTTTGTTAAACAATTTACGATTTTATTTATATATCTTTTGAAGTCTCTCCAAGCCTCCCAGTTGCTCGTCTTCTAAATTATTTCCCTCATTGCCTTTCTTACGTCTTCGCTCCGGATTTTTCTTAGTCTACCACGCTTCTTCTTTCCTGGAGGTGGCTAACGCAAGATCTTCTTCGACCATCTATTTTCAGGCATCCTTAAATGATGACCAAGTCATATTAATGCTCGTTTCTCTATTCTATCTGAAGTTGTTTCTATGGCTCCCATGCGATTTCTAATTTCCTTATTTGGCATTCTTCTACGCAGATAATCCATCTTTCCAGCGTTAATTTTTTGTTCTACATATTGCTTTGCTAATAGTCCATACTTCCGAACCGTAGCCAAACCAAAGCTTTTTACCAATTGTAAGTTAATTTCTTTTAGAAATTCGGCTAATCCATCACAATGGATTCAAACAAATAATCACTTTTTTACTTTGCTGTATGTATCAATAATAACTCCCAGGTGTTTGTTAAGCTTTCATGCCCCACTTCTCATATTCCTTGTAGAGTTATAGAATCATAAACTCCAAGTCATTGATATCTGATGCTACAATCACTTGATCATCAGCAAAGTTTAAAGTAAAGTAAGTTAACATATTTGCGTTAATGGGGATACCCATACCAGTACAATGTCTTTTCCAATTATTTAAAGCTGCTTCAAGATAAATGTTAAATAAATGGGGGACAAGCTACATCCTTGTCTAAGCCCCTTAATTGTAACTATTGGATCTGACCATTGCTTTCTATTTTAACGTATGACTTGTCATTATACAATTATTTTATTAATTCTATCATATATGAGGATTTCTTTGCATCACTTCTAAAGCTTCCCAGAGTTTACACCTAGAAGTGGAGGCATAGACTTTTTCCAGGTCGATAAAAGTCAAATGGGCTTCTTCCCCTCTTCCAATATTTTTCTGCAAGAGTTGCTGCAGTGAAAACAAATTATCTATACAAGACCAACCTGGTATGAAGGTATGGAATTGAACTACGTTATTCATATTAATATTTTGTTAACTTCCGAAAATCGTCATGGGATATGAGATCAATTTCTAGATATTGGTTGCTATAAGATACTTAAAACTCTCTATTTTCTGTGATTTTGTTGATGTCTGCGATTACTTCCTTGTGATTATTTGCGTTGTGGATGAATATATTGTTGTCTTAAATTATTTTCATGATTTTGGCTTCTAGATGTGGTATTATTATCGATCAAATCTTGTATTGAGAGAAGATCTTCTTGAGGTGGCCCTTTCTAAAGGACGTCCCGGTCTTCTGTTCATTAGCCTACAGACATAGATGACGTATAGTTTTACGTGCACGTCTACTCCATAGAAAACTTACTAGGCAGAATAATACCTACCTCTATAGTTTACCAATGCCGTTGGGTATTTTAAGTGTTGCATAGTCTGGGGAATCGAACCTGGGTCAGTGGTCAAACGCACCCTGAACCAACCACGGTAATTGGTTTACATTGGTTAAAATATGGTATAAATTTATTGTGAAAATTCAAATTTCATTCGAATTTGGGTAAATGTAAACAGCATGTATTCCAGATATAGTGTAGAAAGTTATATATTCACTTATAAACCTCTTCCATTTGCTAAATTTTAACGTCCGATACATCTAACAGTTACGAGAAGAATTATTGAAATGATGTTTGGGTTGGAGTTAAAGAAAGGAACATTTAGTTATTCAGAGAGACGATTAGTGAAGCAGTGAAATATTAACTATTTAATTAGGTAAATAATCGACCAATTTACTAACTAGCTAACTAGCTCATTATCGAATAATTTACAACCCAAATGCCTTTTTCATCAGATGCTTTGAATAATTTACTGTTGAATTAATTAGTTCATAGCAACCATTCAAATAATCTTTTTGACTAATCGTTAATTGTTTAACTAATTAGTTCGCAAGTTGGTTTGATTTTTACCAGTTTTACTGTGATTGTTTTGACTTTTTTTGGGAAAGCTGGTTGATGGCGCCTTAGTGAAACTACAAGAACCGGAATCGGTTTAATTTAAAAAAATACTATGGTCAGAGCACGAACTACGAAAAGGTCGTTAAAATAGAGTTAACCTAAAACTCCCACGCTGATGAAAGTTCCAACGAGGGCTACGAATTCAAACGTACTGTAATGCACGCCTTCCTAAAATTCCAGAACTTCCTTGCTACTTGACTCACTAAAGCATTTTATAAATTATCTATCAAATGAAGTATCACTTAATAACTATCCTAAGTAGTACAGATTACTAGGTAATTTCAATAAAGCAACAAAAAGCAAGTGCGCTTCTTCAACAGAAAGTGGAATGTAGATGGGTATATCGGAAGTAAGTTTTAATATTATTACACCTCCTCACGGTGTGTTGCTATTATCACATCAAGGTTTTAAATCAACTTTACTGAGCGAAATAGGTCGCTCCTGTTGATCGATACGTGGCGCCTCCACCAATTGCATCATATTAAGAAATTGCATCATCGCCTAACTTTACACCTACAAGCACGTCAGGTTTGTTACAATTGTATTTTATTTACCTGCTTTAATCACCAATTTAAAGTAATCACCGTGTCGTTTTCAAATTATTTAAGATGGAAGCTTATTCTTATGTTAGACTTGAAAAAGTTTTAAAGTTATATTTCTAGGTCAGTTTAACAATCGAACTCGAGTTTTTCCTTTTTATATTTCATGGGTTCTCTAAATTTCTATTCCCAAATTAACTAATTTTAGTTTGTCTTTGGCTTAAGACCCTCGGTGAAATTTTAAGAATAGTAAAATGGCTTAAAACCTTTCGTTGCGTTCAAGCAAAAACTTGAAGGGTTTAGTTCAGGACTTAAAATATTTATAGAAACTTTCTATGATTACATAATAGGGTTAGATGATTGATAGTAACATATCTCGCAACGTAACCTGTGAATCTGATACACAAGCTTTGGTTTACCTAAGAATCTTACAACAATTTTATATTGTAACGTAGTGGTTTATTAGTGAGCTACGTAATGTGGCGGTTAAATGAAGGTAACAAGTATTAAAAAACTAGTTGGAATACTTGAACTTGAATTTAAATGTCTTATTTACCTTCAATATTCGAAGGTCAAACAAATTCAGATTAAAATCCGAAATTTAATTTTGAATTCCAAACTTAAATTCTATCAAGGTAAAATTTTGAATACCAACTAATTTAGATTCGAAGTCATTCCAATTCAAGAAGTGTGAATCTAAACTATCTAGAATTCTCTAACTGAAGTTATAGTCCAGAGAAATTAGACAAAATAAAAGCCCATCTCTGGAAAAATTCCCGGAAAGCTGAATTTTGGTATGGACCTTGATATTGTGGTTCTAAACAAAATGTCAAAAGTCCCCATCGATCCGAGTGCCGCTAAAAATTTCATGTGGGGTCAAAGGTCACAAAAAACGGTTTTTTGTAAATATCTCGTTAACGGTCACATTTACGGAAAAAATGTTTATTATCAAATTTGTAACTTAGGAAATTTCCTACAAAAACCATGTAATGACTTTTATTCATAGAAGTAACTCTTTTGGAGATAATGCGATCTACAGAGTTGTAATCTTTATTTTTCTTACGAAACGTGCACTCCTTTCCACACTACCTTCTACCTTCGAGGTAGAATACAAGCTGAGTTTTTTGTACGTGGTGTCTGCAGTAAGCCTAATCCACGTTTCTTTTTGTTTGAAAAATGTTTATTTAAAAATAATACTATAGTCCAGTGAAATTAGACAAACAAGAGTCCCATCTCCGGAAAAATTCCCGGAAAGCTGGATTTTGGCATAGACCTTGATATTGTGGTTCTAAACAAAATGTCAAAAGTCCCCATCGATCACAGTGCCGCTAAAAGTTTCACGCAGGATTAAAGGTCACACAACGCGGTTTTTCGCGAATATCTCGCTAACGGTTACTTTTATGGAAAAAGTATTTATTATCAAATTTGTAGCTTAGGAAATTTCAAACAAAAATGATGTAACGTCTTTTATTCATAGGAGTGACCGTTTTGGATATAATGCGATCTACAAAGTTGTAACGAACAGTGTGCACGTGGCGTATACATACATGCCGTTGAGTGCACACCATTCGTTACAACTTTGTAGATCACATTATCTCCAAAACGGCCACTCCTATAAATAAAAGTCATTACATCTTTTTTGTAGGAAATTTCATAAGCTACAAATTTGATAATAAGTATTATTTCCGTAAAAGTGACCGTTAACGAGATATTCACGAAAAACCGTGTTGTGTGACTTTTGACACTGCGTGAAAATTTTAGCGGCACTCGGATCGATGGGGACTTTTGACATTTTGTTTAGAACCACAATATCAAGGTCCATACCAAAATCCAGCTTTCCGGGAATTTTTCCGGAGAGCAATGTCTAATTTCACTGGACTATTATGTTTGAAAAATGTTGAAATCAAAAGGAAGAAATTCGATATCGAATCAAAAATTCAATAACTGGATCTTTTTATATAAGAAAACAACCCTCCTGTACACTTGCTCCAAGAATAATGACACCGGTTTAGCGTGCCGCACTGCATAGTTTGGCTTTACCGTGAATACTTGAGAATAAATTTACACCAACCTGTGGAATTTTTAATCCTACTATACAAAATTATTTTAAAAAATAATTTATTGGGAACGCAAATCTTTGAAGAAACATTTTTAAAGTATTTTCATGAATTATAAAAATTCTGCATACATAAATAAAAAAAATGAAATGTAAACCCCAAGTTAGTTAGTTAGTAGTTAGTGGTTCAAATTCCTGCAGAGATTAGATTAAAAATACGGGCTAATTTCCGAATCACGACGGTCGTGCTAGTGCAACTTGGCACATTCGTTTACATATTTCTAAGCCTTTACTGCGAGAACTGTTAATATACTTATTCTTTTTTTTTATTAGTTTGAGTCTGTTTTTCCCAAGCGTGTTTATAGATCTTTATCGATTCTTGAGGCTTCGTATACGTTTTCTGCCGGAAATCCCTTAACTGTTTCCATTTAGTTCGATCTTGTACGTCTCCCATCCAGTCGTTTGATATCATCGTATCAACGTGTTGGTGGTCTTCCTCTATTTCGTTTCTCCACTCAACTAATCTCTTCGTTCATCCGGAGTCGGCCACTCACGCGATATATCATGCTCAATTCCGTTTCAGATTTATTATTTTCGCGATAATGTCACAAACTCCCGTTCTTCGACGTATTACAGTGTTCCGTACACGATCTCTTAATTTGATACCAAGCATTGGTCTTCCCATTTTTCTTTGGGAAATTTGGAACTTCTTTATAGATACTTTAGTTAACCTACGGGTTTCGACTCCATATGCCATGGTAGGCAAGACACATTGATCATATACCTTCCTCTTTAAGCTTATTGGCAAGTTACTGGTTAGAATACCTCTAAATCTTCCGAAGGCTGCCCATCTCAAGCCTATTATTCTTTTCAGCGTATGTGTTTAGTTGTCTCTACATAGTATTATTTCGTGGCCAAGGTATTTATATGTTCTCACTTCTTCCATGATTTCGCTGCTCATCGTTATGATTGTTGTTGTAATTTTTGTTTTCTGTATACTTATACTGAGCCCTGCCCTTCATGTTGCTCGTACTAGTTCAGTTAACATCTCTTTTGCTTCGCCCAAGTTGTCCGATAATATCATTATGTCGTCGACGAATCTTAAGTAGTTGAGTTTTTCACCGTCTATGTATATGCTGATCTCTTTATTTTTCCACTCGAGTGTTTTAAATGAGTATTCCAACACTGCTTTAAAAGTTTGGGAGATATAGTATCCTCTTGCTTTATACCTCTTTGTATTGGAAACTGGTTAGTCTGGTAAGTCTCTTTGGGAATCCTTACGCTTGCCGTTGAGTTTTTGTATACCTATGTTGTGGATTTTTGAAATCTACAAATATAAGAGTCTGTTGGGTTCGATAGTTTTCCCTATTAGCAATTTTGCTGTTAACAGGTGGTCGTTTGTGACAAACCCAGCCCTAAATCCCGCATACTCTCTTGGTTGGTAAAAATCCAGTTTCCGTTCTAATCGGTTGTTAATTATTCTAGTGAATAATTTGTAAAGATGGGACGGTACGGAGATGGGTCGGTAATTCTCCAGATTAGTCCTATCTACCTTTTTGTGAATGAGTATCATCAACGCATTATTCCATCTTTTTGGTATTTCGCCGTATCACAGGCAAAGGTTAAAAATGGCTTGTATTTTTTTCATCAAGATTTTTCCTCCTAATTATACAGTGAGAGCAGAAAAGGTTGACCGAAAAAAACTACTTTCCAATGCAGGTATTGCCAATTTTTACTTCCACTTTGCTTATGCGAGTTTTGCGGTTCAGTGTGATACTAGCTGTGCATTTTGACGTTTGCCTTGCAAGTTTAATTATTCACCTTTTCTCGGGTAAAAGTCTTCATAATCTTCTGCATCAGTCCTTTTCAAGACTAGCATTGCTATTTTCGTGTTTAGTACAGGTTAAGTGCGACTATTTTTCCCAATATGAATAGGTTTAACGTTTCTGTTGGTTTCTTAGGTTAGGTGCAGTCCATGCTTACATTCATATGAAGCGGCACATTTTTACTATGTTCATTTTTCAAAGAGGCGGCACGGTCAGCTATTACTGTTCTTCCTGTACTTCTTCAAGCTGTATTTCGTTTTCTCCGGGACATCTATTTCTTTTCATTTGCTTTAAGGCGATTTTCTATGTATTTCATCTATTCCTGTTTCAAGTGGTATGTCTTCAGTTTTCTTATTTTGCACTCCAGTTTTCTCGTTTACTTCTTTGTATTCGTCTTTTTTTGTTAGGTCGCTTGTATACTCTGTTTATTATATTTCTCCTAAGTTGTTTTTGAGCTTCAGAATTTTATTTTTCCCTTGACTTAGCTTTCCTCTGAGAACGTTAAAGGTTTTGTTCTTCTCTATTTGTTCCTTTAATATTATCTGCATTATATTCTCTTATCTCTTTTCTAATCGCTTTTGAAATGTCTTTGTTTAGTTGTTTGATTTCTTTAGGGATTACATTTTCTATTTTTTCTTATCTCCCTTCTGTGGCTTAGTAGCATGCGTGTTTGGGGTCTTAATTTGTTCCTCTGTTTTTGTTTCTTCGCCCCGGAATGTATCGGTTATCTTGTTGTTCAGGTCTTCGATATTCGTGGTCGGTGTTGGAATTTCCGTAATACTTTTTGTAACTGATTCTTCGGACGTTTCTGGGTTTTCTGGTGGGATCTATTTTATTCGTTTTCCTTCTGATTATTCTGTACCTATCTTTCTTTTCCCAAATTGATTTTTATGAGTATTTTTGCTTTCGCCGTTCTGTGATCGCTTCTGATGGAAACCTGAGTTTTCTTATATAAAATGATATAGTCGATTTCGTTTCTAGTTTTTCTATCGGGACTTTCCCAAATCCATCTTCTGTTTGGTCTTTCACAGAAGAAACCAGTTATTTTTTTAATAGGAAATTTATGAGGATTTCTCCGCAACTTCAGCTTACTTCCGGTAAAGCCGGAAGTAATACAATCATACTTAAACTGAAGTCTTCTGTAATACTGGCTTAGTAAAAATGAAATTTCTGGTGAAAATCGTATGATAAGCGAATTTATACAGCTTTTTGCTTTAACTGAAAGATTGGAAAGATGAAAACAAAAGTTCACAGACATGTTGTTTTAACACGTTCGCTGCTGCGGCGTAGTTGGAAACCTAGTGTTACATGCCGACCACGCCGTGAGGCATAGTACACACTGGCGGCTAGGCTATCTGCTTGTGTCGGCATTCTTGTGAAGGCCTGAATTTGCCGAATGCCGACATAAGCAGATAGTCTAATCGGCAATGCCAGACAAACAATAACAAATAAATAGCAAATGTGTGTATTACGCGTCACGCGTTTTCAGCATGTAGCAGTAGGTTGCCGACAACGCCGCTCGGCGTGACTGGCAGTGAACGTGTATCTAACACTTTCAGAATTGGAACAGAATATACTAAACTTTTTTATTATTAAAGGAATATATTTTTATCTATAAAATTATTATTTATTTTAGGGACTAGCTGTATATTTTTGTTAAATTAACGTACAGAATTTAAATATATGAGCTCACTTTCTTGTGAGCTATCCTCGTGCGTTTTTTTTTATTGCATGCTTAATATAAACTTAGAGTTAAGTCAATTAATTCACACGACGCTTTTGAAATGTCCTTATTACGTTCGTGACTCTTATTTACTGTTATCACGGAGTCATCAAAATACACAATGGTTGTTTGAAACCTAATTCATTAACATGAAAATGTACATTATTAGCACTGGTATTATTAAAATAGCTAATATTCATGCTTACTACACATAAATCGTTAAATTTCATTCATTTTACGAATATCACTTTGTCAGATCTTGTATTTAAAAGGCTTTTAGATTAATTTTATTTCTTGTAGTGTTGATGTTATATGGTTTTTCTTTTGTTATATTAATGAAGTCTATAAATCAAGATATAATGGTATTCGAATGATAATTACGTGGTAAGTGCTGATAAATTTGTATAACTGCCTTAAGCTTACGAATGAATTAATAAAAAAAAAGTGTCCAAATAAGATGTTGGTTTAAACTAAACCTAAATTTCAAAAAAGTTCAGTGGAAACTGCCATAAATTTCTGGCTACTCTGTATAGTAAAACAATCCTGATATAAAGCGAATTGAAAGCTTTTGTTATCTAAATAAAGGTTTTAAGTCTTGAATCATTTAAAACAACGTATTGTTCTATTAATTCGAGAGAAAAATAGACAATGGTATCTTCTTGAATTAAACTATGCAGACTGTGCCTTATTAAACTTTATCCTCTTTACCCACAATTACACATAGCGACAAAATGGAAAGCTTGTTAATTTAGTTTACAATTAATCCCTTTGTCTTCTGTCTCCATTCCTACCACAAATCGATTATCTGTTCGGTACATGTCAACCGTACTGTGTATTAACTTTTCAAATTTGTATCAGCTAAAGAGGATTTTAACAGCTTTTTTTAGAACCAACTACGTTTATAGTTCAAAATGTGTTTCCAATGATTTTAGAAATAATTATTATTTACCCCCTGTACTGAATTTTGCTTTGTTTATTTAACGGATTTCAGATTAATTTTTGCTCCTTTTGGATCTTTAATGCTATAATTTTAAAAATATTTTATATTAACAAAATATACCCATTCTCCTTGCGCTTTTCGTCATTCCTTTTTGATCCTTGATTTTCAAACAGTTGTTTGAACATACAATTGGCCTTTACGCTATAAATTCGTTTGACATTCGCCATTCTGTACATATTCATGCATGCATTTGAAATAGATCCGACATCAAACAGTCGGAAAACCGGGAAAACATAAACTGTATACGTTTGCTTTTTATAAAACGCCCGGTTTCTTGTTTTTATTTCCATACTCTGCGAATTTTCTATATTCAGCGAAGTAACAAAGGGATTAATTATGAATGTTGATGAATTTAACCTACAGGCTATCTAAATAGAAATAAATGTTCGAAAAATCAACACATAAAATTCGAAGCTTTTAAAATTGTTTGCATGTAATTCAAAACCTTCCTTGCTCAATTTCGTTTACGTATTTGATAATAAAAATGGACCAGCAGGTTCGAGAACTACAGTTTTTATTTTAATTATATGCGAAAACACTGAGGATTTTGAATTATAATTATGACCAAATAAAAGTGGCTACTTAGAATACTAAAATGAAAAAAATTAAAAAACTGGCACAGCTCCAACAAAGGAATGGAAGTAATGATTTTCACGTAAAGCAAAATCGAAACATTATAATTATCTGGTTTCATTGTGCTAAGAATAAACTGTCTCTGAAATAAACTTAACCAATAGACAATCCCTTATAAATTATGTATCAACTAAACGAACTGTCTACTTTTAATTCATCAGAATTAACAACGGCCAAAGGAACAAATCAATCCAAATCCAGCTTTCATTAGGCTCCGTTTTCTTTTACCAAATCATAATTTAGCAGATATCAATTTTCTGCACATATAAATTTCCAATGTTTACAATTAAACTATTTTCCAAATCAATGGTTTTATTAAAAGAGTTCGCAAACAAGCTTATATTTCATATTCAAAATGAATATTCACGAACGTATGCATGAATAATGTGAAATACTGTTCTAAAAATAGTTAAAGAGGGTTTAGTTAGTACCAATAAATAATGAAATCGTTAATTAACTTAACATCCTAGTACCATGTGATATTTCGACGATTAAATTTGCATGAGCTTACAATTGATATAGAGGTAGCTATTTTCATTTAATCGGGCTCTTAGTGATTGCTGATTAGCTGATTACAGATTCGTTTAGATCTTTCGGAAAGGTAACTAGTTAACGATATGCATCACGTAGGTACAGATTTGCATTTCCGACTGCATTAACTCACACACGATCGTGCCCTTAAAACTTTGCCAAGATTTCAATTTACGCGATGCATGGAGTCATGCACGCTAAAACTTAGATTAAGATAACCTAGAAAAACTTTTTGACCTTAGACGTCGTTTTCAAATGTAGGTTGCGTTGCAAATATCTAAATGAATGAATTTCCTCAAAGTTAATATTAAAGTTCAGGAAATGCCTGAATAGCTGCTTGTGTAAAATTTAAGTTTAACTTAAATTAAATTAATAAAGTCCTAAAATTACACTGAAGTAAAAATTGATTTATGTCGATTAGAACCAATTGAAGATAATTTTTTTTAGGTTATTAGGTAGGTATAGAGAGGGCTTAAAAGCCGGGCGACTGCCCCGAGGCGCCAAACTTCAAAAATTGTTTTAAATGTTATCAGTGAGTGGGAGGAGGGTCTGAAAATATGATCCATACCAACCCGCTTAAGTTTAAAATGTAACTTGAGCCTCCCCTGATTAAGTAACAAATGTGTTTAGAATTTTTTACTGCAAAGAATACCCAAAATATAATATCAATGTCATTCTTCTCCTCCTTTGTTAGCGTTACCTATCCCATCTATGGACATGTGCCCCCTCAAAGCTTTCCATCTATCCCTGTTCTCTGCTGTTTGTATCAATCCCGCTGTTAGTTTTACATCATCCGTCCATCTCATAAGGGATCTTCCAGGTGTGATCCCCACTGGATTATTGCTTTATACCAGCGGTTGTCGTTTAATCGTGCAACCTCCATTTTAAGCTTAGTGCTTTTTCTTCTGCCTCTGTAACTTTAGTTTGTGTTCTTATCCATTCATTGGTCTTCAGAAGATATCTGTCATTGACGTTTATTCCTTTTCTTGTCCATCTTAATTTTCTAACAAAATTCGAATGCCAGTGTGAATAGCTTTGGTAGGCCTCTAAGGGCCTATTACCTTGCCTTGCTCCTCTATTTAGGTTGATTACCTTTGTGTTTTCATGAAGTTTGTATGTAGCTGTGGATGTTCTGACAATATTTTCTAATAATCTGATGTATCTATAATATATTCTACAGTTTTGGAGTCCTTTTAAAACTGCACATGTTTCAATGCTGTCAAATGATTTTTGGTAATTCATGAATCCCAAAATGATTGGGAACTTATATTCATTCGATTTTTCTATTAATATTTTCATGGCCATTCGTATTGTAGTTCTTACGGAACTCTGCCTGATCCTGGGAATGATAATCATCTAGCTTTTTAGTTAATCTGTTTGTGATTATTTTTACCAGGACCTTGTACATATGTGAGAGGAGGCTAATTAGTCTGTAATTTTCAAGATTCCTTTAGTTACCTTTTATATGCCGTGGCACTACTGTTGCGTTATTCTCTTTTCGGGGTATTTGACCAACCTAGACATTCGTTTAGTAATTTAGTAAATATTTTTAAGAGTTTTTCTGTTCCATATCTTATCATTGCCTGGAGCTTTATTGGTTTTCATTAGTTTTAACGCAAGCCAGCATTGGTGTAAATTAACTTAATGAACAACTGACAAATACAATACTTAGACCAAACAACCGAAGAAATAATAACTCTGCCAAAGAAGAGGGACAAAACACAAATAGACGACAAAACTGAACAACTAATAGAGAAAACAAGAAAATTAAATATGAAATGTCTAAAAGATACAATATAGCAGTGGTTCCCAAACTTATTTTTCCGCGGAACCCTTATACAATATTCCATATACCGTGGAACCCTCGCTATATCTACAAATATCCTAATCTTAACTGGGCAGTAAAAAAATACCTACAAATAATTTATTCAACCATAAATGTATATACGTACAATGCACAAGAGATGCAATAAACTATACAAAACAAACTACAAAATAAATATGAAAGATTAATGAGAAAAATGTAGATGTTTAGACGTCAATATTTTCTGAAAATTTGAGTCGCGGAACCCCAGGGTTCCACGGAACACACTTTGGGAACCACTGCAATAGAATATGTGGATTTGAATAAAACGACACGGAAGAAAATAAGACAACAAAGGGTTAAAGAACAGTAAAGATTAGTGACAGATGTGATAGAAAAGAATGGAAACATAAAATGTCTTAGACAAAACCTACATCGAAAACAAATTCATACGCTCATCGATGAAACTGGAAAACCAGCAACAAACAAAACTCAGTTGCTGAAAGTAGTTGAAAAGTTTTATAGCAAGCGCTACGAATCCAAGGTTCAAGAAACGGACAATATAACGAACACCAGAACAGACAAAAAGACCTTAAAAGCTTGGGATTAGAAGAATTGTCAAACATAACATAAGAAAAATGAAAACCAATATCAATACCACCACTACAAAACTCGTGTGGAGAGAAACAGCAATGTTTTCTAACACGGGGCCCCATTTTTACTAAAGAGGATAATTAACCTAATTAATCTACAGAAAGCTAAAGAACATTTTTAAGTCAAATGTCCTGTCACGTGCTAATTCCGCACTATGACAACTTATAGGGGACGTCAAAGTTCTGTGGCACTCGGCTAGCAAGCAGTGGAGAAGGGGGGGGTTCGAAACGCTGAGGCCTTCAAATAGGGGAAGGTCGTAATCGGGATGAAAAATGGGCGCCACTGCGGAAATCACCCAAGATGATGATGAAGAACGTACCGCAGATAGTTCCTTCAGGGCTCGAATAGGGTTGGGGTTGCTGCACCCTACTGTTGGAGGTACTTACCCTTACTAACTGAAATAAAACTGGAACTGGTGGGCAGGTTCACAAGGCTATACACAAATATTACACTCGACATAAAACGCAAATAAAAAGCAATAATAAATTAACAAGGAAGTTTAATGAATGCAAGTAGTTAATATTCAAAAGATTATACAAAATGAATTTATAAGTTCTATCTTAAATCACGTGAAAGGGGTGAGTAAGGGATGCCACATTTATTCTAGTTACGCAAATATAATTAACAGCTAGACTCCCTTAATCGCAGTCAAAAGAATGGTGATAAAAAAAACTTAAGCTAAAAATTCAATTACAAATGATTTTACACAGGCAACACAAAATAAGCAATCGTCACGATAGTTCGCACTGTTTCTGAATTATTAACGCTAAAGCAAAAAGTAATACGCACTAGTTGAATACTTAAACACTTCGTTGAACAGATTACACAAAAGAAAGGATGCTTGAAGTACTTTATCTTCACACAACAATTACTGGTGCCTGTTCACGAGTGAATCACAAAAATACGGTACTGAATTAAGGCTTGAATGGGTACACTCACAACCGGCAGAAAAAGGGCAGCCTTAAATTGCGTTACCTGGGAAATAGAGCTTGTTGAGGGTAGCCCAATGAAAGCGATGGTCGACCTCCCCAGAGAGAGAGATAGTAGCGGTCAGCGTAAAAAGGGATGGGATCCTTCTTCCGGAAGCAGATGTGACGACAACAATATGTCCTTAACTGGTGGATTTTTAATCCAAAAGCGAAAACTGTGTGGAACGGAACTTCACCAAACGTCAAACTTAAACGGAACTTTCAACACATAACTTAGAAATAAACGACACTCTCTGAGATAATCCGATAATGTGCCTTAACATAGTTTTTCCAAAACTACACGATAATGAGAGGCCGACGAACACGAAATTTCACTACCAAGTCGGAACGATAATTTTAAGACCGCTAAGAAGGACAGCTGGCTATACTCTGAAGTGCCTTGCTATTTTCTTTCGTAAAACGAAGGATGTTAAAAAGAGATGCACAAACGCTCCTGCAGCACGCGGGGGAACCTTGAATGACGTCACACTAGCGTTACCCCGTGATCGACGGGTGCTTCCCCGAATTCTTAACGATGGTCATAATGGTCATCCTATTTGGGATTTCCTTGAATTATTGCGCAGCCAAAAGAAGGAATGTGCTGAATTGGCATTACTCACGCAGGTTCTGCAAGCCTCGGGGCCGGCTTGAACTTTGCAAAACAGGGCCGTATTATACTAAATTTACACAAGATTTCAAAAGCCGTGACAATCCTTATAGGCTCTATGCTAAAAGAAGCATTTTTGACCTATGCATATTACATCGTCTAACGTATGGCTCCAAAACACTGATGCTAACTAAAAAGATCATAAAGAAAATCCGCGTAGGCCAAACAGCAATAGAATGATCGCTGCTGGGGATATCACTAAGAGACAAATTCCTAAGACCACTGTTAGACAAAAGTCGCTGATACAGTCACCACTTTTATACGAAACTTCGTCAGAAATTTGAAGATATGATTTTGAGGACACCCTACAACAATAACAAAGTCAAAAGTTAGCATAAAGCAAACCCAAAATTGCATCTAACCCAAAATATGTAGGCAAAAAGCCCCTTGGATAATGTTGATACAGCAATAAAATAGCTACAGTTTATCTAATGGGTTTTACACAAAATACATTAAGGGTAGGTTTTTCGTTTTTAAGTATTTTGGGTTGCCTGACTTAAAAACAGTCAAGAAAGGATTGGATGTTATAGTATTGCTTCTACCTAACAAAACTTCAAAATTCAGTATACATAAGTATTTGCGAATACCGATTTTTAATCTCTTTGAAAGTGATGAGTCGGTGAATGTTGGGTTGCCTATCTTTAATCAGTTTTTAAAAATTTATAAGCATTTTTTTCTAAAGTCAAATAAAGATTACGCCAAAATTATACAAATTTGCAAAAGGGTCGATACATGCATAGGAAGATAATATTGAAACCCACCCCGCGACATGCAGAAATCAATACATTGTTGATGTAGGTCTTGTGTAAATCCCTTTTTGTAAGTTTTACATAATAGGCCATAATTTGACTTAAGAATGATAATAAATCTGTATTGGAATCAAATACCCAGTGCGAGATAGAAGAAGATCAAACTGATACAATCAAGATTTTATGCGAAGTGAGAGTGTATTGTCGCCACTGCTATTTAACATCTACTCCGAACAAATATTCAGAAAATCCTTGTACAGCGCACAAGAAGGAGTTTTGGTAAATGGACATCGCTTAAATAACATCAGATACGTTGATGACACATTAATATTTATTGATAATATGCAAGACCTGAAACAGCTAATGGACAGAGTAGCAGATAGTAGCCAACGATATGGTCTTGATATTAACATTAATAAACTATTAACTAACAAACTACATTTTTGTTTGTTTGCTAATAATAAGTATGCCTTAAACTGTACTGAAATTCGAAATACAAACCCAAGAGTTTAAAGAAGCCAAGAAACAGAGTTATTAAAATACTCAAAAATATTCATTTCGATTCACAACTCTAATTTTGTAACCTACAATTTCTAGAATAAAACATACATTTTCAGCACTTGATAAAAGCAAAGTTTCCAATTAAGTAAAATGTTGGAATATCAACGTTTGGAGGTTTACATTGTAATGTTGGAATTACTAAAATTTCGAATTTTAAATGGTATTTCCAAGTTTCTGTTTTTCTGCTTCTCTTCAAAGCATGTCACTGTTTCAATATATTATCAAATTGCCCTTAAAAAATTAATATCTGGGACGCACTGGCTATTCTGTTTATGCAAATTTATTAAAAATATTTTGCTCTATTTATGGAATTGTTTAAACGCGATTAACCTTCCTGATAATGGACACACTAATTAGAATTTTTCATTCATGAAAATAGTTCACCTTAATCCAATTTAGTTCAAGAACGTAAACGTTAATATAGTAAATCACAAGAAAATTATTTTTTATTTATGTTAACACCGTAGCCTTAACGTGTTTACATTAATTACTTAAAGCACGCAATCGCCAGCAACCAGTGGCAAAGTATATATTCATGGGTTATTAGAGAGTTTCCGTGCCCATAAATTTTGCTTGAATTACGAACTTAAAATAAATAATTTTATTATGGTTCTCTTTAAACCAGATGTTTTAGTAGTTCGTATTAATGTATTCATTAGAACTTTGAAGTTACATTTAAAATAAGCCGTTCTGTTTTTTACAAATTTTTAGGGTTATTAATCAAGCAGACAACTTTAAAGCGATTTAAAAAATCCGTAATGTCGATTTTTCTAGTTACTGTTTGTTACAAAGCACGAAAGGTATTTTCTTGAAATGCTTCTACGTTGTTTTAGTTGCGAAGTGACAGATCAATAAAAAAACCAATTAGGGTAGGCTGTGAAACTGAATTATTTTGAATTGGTACTTTAGCCACATCCACAGAATGACATTTCTAACATGAATTTAAGGTTATAAACTTTGTTTACAATAAAAATGTCAAATTACAAACGTTATAAAATGTCATTCTGTGGATGTGGCTAAAGTACAAATTCAAAATAATTCAATTTCACAGCCTACCCTAATTGGTATTTTTATTGATCTGTTGTTATTAAGTTGATCACAATGGAAGATTTTCCGGAACAAAATATGTAGTTGAACGGAGTTCAAATACCGTGAAATACAAATTGGGGGGAAGCGTTCATTTTTAATGGCGGGTTTGACAAAGCGAATTCTTAGCAGTTTAAAAAATCTGAATGCATTCGCCTTTTTATTCTTTTTATCCAGAAAAGTCATCTTTCGTGTTCGTTGTTGTGCTTAATTTGCATTCAAATGGCATCGATGGCTTCCCGGTTGGTTTCCCATATGCTCACATTCGTTGATTGCCTATTTTTTTCATGAACCTTTATTTAATTAACTCTTATTCTCCACGGAGTTTGGTTTTAATTAAATTGAAAGTGGAGGAACGTTCGTGCTACGACCCGGGAGCCGTTGGACAAATCGTATTAATCAAGGGTCGTTTGTGATAAATGAATGAGATAGACTAAACTGACTTGTGTACGTTTAACCCTACGCACTTCTCGAACAAGTTTATAGTTTTGTTTACTTCTACCAACCAAATAACCTTACTTTATTTACGAGATGACCTCATGTTTTCTTCTTAACCAGACGGCATTATGACTTTTTAATTAATCTAAAAGTTTCTTCATAAAACTGAGTAAAAACTCTTGTAAAAATCCTATAAACCAAGAATGCTAAAGGCAGGAGTTAATAACTTTTACTAACTAATAAATCTTCCGATATGAACACAGATTGCGATTTTACGATCAATTTTAAAGGGTAATCAAGTTCTAATCTGTGTCAGTAGCACATTTATCATTTATTGTACTAAGTTTCTCAAGTAATGGAGAACAGGTAATTATTTTAAAGTCAATTAAACTTCAGTACAAGTTTCCTTGCACTTAAAGCATTACAAAATCCTCCTATTAACATGAGGATAACTGGATGGGTATTTAAAGTAGCGTTGTAATGGATGACAAAAAATTTCTTCGTAAGAATTAAACACATTGCGGCTCCCATTTTACTTTAATTACTTTTGAAATGGTGTATTTATATTTATAAAAGCACATTCGATTGACTTACCAAGGAATAACATTAGTTCCACCAAAGTTAGATTAATGCGTAGCCTCGACCAGGTCTCGTAAACACCCAAAGCTTGATACACACATTAATGCTCACATCACTCAGTCAATTATATAATACAGATAGTACCGATACATGAAAGAAAAACAAACACGCATTACTACAGGGGGAGGGAATCCCCCTGTGGAATCTCACTTTGCATCTAGTAGAAAAGCCTCGGGGATGTTGGAAAGTGTTGGGTGCGCCTTCAGCTACTTGTAAATCTGCCGCAAATCAACCAATGGGAGATCTACTCTTGTCAATGTTCCATCCATCCTAGACAACCCATATGGTCTAGGAGTCCGACGGAACAAGCAATTGCGGAGGCGGGCTTACTGACAGGAATAAAAGTATCAAGATGCACGTGGATAACCGCCGTGAATCAGAGAGATGACACTCGCGCCAGCTGTATAGTGCGTGCGAACTCTGAAATAGTATTCTGTAAAATGCACATCTCAGCATGTTCATGGCAGGGTGAATGTATGTAACATCAGTACGGAAAGTGCAAGAAGTCAGGTGCTTCGTATTTAATTTAATTTAATTCAATTCATAGTAAGACTTGCTAATAGTGTTCATCAAATCCTTTGTTTCATTTTATTAAAACGTAAATTTTGAATTTTTGTGCTCAAAATCGCAGTTTTTAGTTTCACTCCTGAAATTTAAAATTAACAAAATCAAACTATGAAACTAAAATGAAACAGAAAATAAAGTTCATAAAGCATAATTTTGGATTTAAACTGAATTTAAACCTAAGACTGAGTTGTATTTAATATTCAAAGTTAAGGTGTGGTGTTAAAATGCAGAAACTTGGAGGTTCGACTTGAAGTGCTAAATTCAGAAGCGAAAATTCTAAAATTTTGCCTTTAATTAATTTAACTGAAAATTTTTAACATTAAAAGCTTTGATACAAAAAGAAGAATAAATAAAATTTAATACATTTTCAAGGCTGTAAAATCTTTATTTATTTGTAATTTAAAGCTATACAAACGTTAAATTATGACTTACAACTTTTCAGTTGCCACTTCGTCAGAAATATTAAATCCCTTTTCAATGTAAAATTATTTTAACAATTACATTTTCAGCCATTAAATCCAAACTGTTTTTAACATGTTTAAAATTGCAGACCTCAAACTTTTCATATTGTATAAAATTTTAAGCAACTTCTAAATGGCAGTTTGAAGGACACAAACAGAATTTAACCTCGTGTAATTGTACTCAACTACTCAATCTAGTTGTGAAATCTGTATTTTAAAATTAAGTACCCCTTTAAATTCTAAAACAGCACCTCACAGCGTGTAGAACGCTAATTTATTTAAACTAATTTTACTTTCGAGACGAAACTACAGTTCTTTATTGCTTCTGCTTTACATATAATTCGCATTTTTTATTTAAATATTTAATTGGACTTGGGGATTTACGAATTTTAGCAGTTTTGCTATTTTTAAGTAATCTTTTAAAATGTATGTTAATTAAATACAGTTATAAATGTATAATTTCGATTTTGCTGTGATTATTTAGATTTCAAATGGCCTTAAAGTTTTTAGTAATTTTTAGTAGGTATAAGCTAAAATTTATTTTCCTTTTGAAGTTAAGAAACGCTGGCTTATTCTATTAAGTATTAAGTAGATAAAACATACCAAATAAAATATTAACATAAACTAATATTTCGTTATATTTATTATTAATTCCACTAATTTGTTTTTAAGTTCATCAAACAAGCTCACTGAAGATTTCTTTTAACCCGTAATGAGCACTTTGATAAGGGAGTAAAGCTTTAAAACCATTTCCCCAAGAATTGCCTGAAGAATAAAATGGCGAAAAATATGTGAAAAATAAAATGCCAAGAATCTTGATATAAACTTGGAGAAAATAAAATACTTGAATGTAGGAAGGAAATGAGAAACCATTTAGCTAAAAATAAACACATAATACAGACGTGCGACGAATATAGTTATTTAGGGGTAAAAATACACAGGAAAAGCCTGGTTTAGCTATTCCATTAGATAATCAAAAGATTATGTAACTTAGCACGACTATCAACTCATCCAAGCGAATTTAGAGATTACTTTTAAATAAATTCTCGAAATTGCTTTGATTTGGTAAATTAATTCTTGGGTTGTTTTTTAAATAAATTTAAAAGTTTATTAATGAACTATTTCATACTATATTAAGCTGCAACTTCCGCTACCACTAAAGAAAACATTATTCTTAAATCCATCGGTTTATTTTTATACGGAAGCAGCCCAGAATTGATTTTCTATTCATCGTCCATAATAATAGACACCAAACAAACTAATTAATTTGTCAGGAAGCTTCGATAAAGGTTTGCTAACATTTCGACCATTTTACATCCGTCCCTGCCCTCCTTTAATGTTTAGAATTTTAAATTCAACAGAAATCAAATTTGCTCTTTAATTAATAATTGGGGGCCTTTAATTTAGGACTGGTTCCAATTATAATCTTCACGCCAGAATAAAACTTTTAATTTGAGTTCGTCTAATTTAAAAACATTTATATTAAACTGATTGATTTGTATTTGAACTTTCAGAAATATAAAAATACATTAAAGGTCTTTTCACTTTTTCAATGCTATTTTTCAGAGTTGGGAAAATATTTTCAATAATTAATTTTAATTTCGACCTAGCAACTGTTTTTTCTTTTAATTTATATCATTGAACACTTAATTATGTTTAAACACCAGGCTTGAAAGTCAACGAAGTTAAAGGTAAACGAAGAACGCAGCTTTGTAACTGTGTTAATGAGAAAACGAATTGTGCAATGTGGTTGTGCAAAATCACTTCGTGAGTTTTATAAAAATTTAGGATTTCACTCCTGAATCTATAAAATTCATATCTGTGAACTCGGAATTAAAGCTGAAATTTTCGAATCCATAATTCGGACTGCAAGCTGAATTCAAACATTTCAACTCCAAATCAGTACTGAAACTCGAATTTTGGAAAATAAACTTAAGATTTAAGTTTTTTCTAAATTTACAATAATTAATATAAGAAGACGAGTGCTTCCAATCTCCATCTATCATAAACAATTCCTTCACAGCTTATTGGCATGGGGTGGGCCTGGCGTAACCCAGGATTGATCCACGGGGATTTGCTCCATGTCAATTGATGATGGTAATGAAATTTACAGATTAATATAAGAACACTCTTTTGGATTTCTAACTTTTTACATTTGAGTTTGCAGGCTTTACTAGAAGAAATTGTTGATATTTAAATATCATAAAAAAACAGAGATGAATTTTGCACACATAAACTCGGTTATTGTAGGGTTAAATTTTAGTCGAAAAACAAGCCTTCGTTAATGTATTTATTGATTAAGCAGTGACTCCAATTAAATTTTGCAGAAGGTGAATTCATAACTGAAGTCAGTATTTCAGCCTTGAAAAATAATTGCAGACATAAAGTTAAACCTCATTTCAAATTCGATATTTTATGAAAGTAAACCTAGACTTAATTTTGGTAAGTCGTATCTGGCTTGAAGTTCAAACTCTGAGGATTCAAGAATGAAGAAAGAAGAAATTCGAATTCGGATTGAAACCTTATGTTTTACAAATCAGAGGAATACAAAGAACCTAAACATAAATTACACAGAATTTAGCAATTGCGAGTGTGTAAAATTGACCTTTCAGTTCATACTACATGTTAATTTTCATAACTAAAACATGCGGTAAAGAGTGATCACTCTTTTGCAATCCCGGTAAAAAATAGTATAACTTCAGGATCCACGTCAGCCTTGGTTCTCTCCACCTCCCAATCCTGGGGGGGGGGGGGCATATCCTACACATAAACTAAAATCTGCCCTTCTCTACTCTATATCCCCTTACCAACGCGCAATGGCCAGCGTGGTAGGTGAATGGCTAAATATCCCTCATGAAATAGAAATAATAAAGAAACCCCCCGACCAAGGCAGCGGTTGGAAAAGGAAGAAGACATGGGGTGCTAAGAATCTCCGAGAAGGATTAGACTGCCAAAAGAAAACTACGATGGTATTTGGAACTTTAAATGTACGAACATTGTTGGTAGAAGATCGTCTATATGCGTTGGAGGAAGAACTAAATAAAATAAAATGGGACATTATTGGTCTATCTGAGATGCAAAGGAGAAGAATGCATATCATTGAAGTCAGAAAACATATTGTGGGATTCAAGGAAAACTAAAGAGTCCCTTTTGCACAACTGCTTTATTTGAACATAACAATCCCGTACGTCTTCCGTTGTTACCGTTCTACTTCTCTCGACTTACTACTACTTACTGCCGACCGATCCCCGCTACCCACCGGAACATCCACCTGAACACCGCCCATCTGTTATAATTCCCACAATATTGTATTATAAAGGTTCAGATAACTAAAGCATCACCATATATTATAACATTTGATAATAAATCAGAAAGAGTTGCATCAAAAACCATTCATATTCAATTCAAAGAAAATAGACGTGGAGCACCGACTCGAAAACAGAAAACGAGATAGGCTATCCTGTTAAGTAGTAAACACATAGTGCAAGATGTAACAGCCATAAACTCTTTGGATGTAAATAGTAACCATAAGTTATCAAAAATCTCAGGTAATGTAATGTGTGGTCATCAGCTCTAGAGCCGATTGGTCACAGTCTTAAAGCTGCTTATACTAGGGAAATGTGTTCTCCACAGTGGGTTCCTGTTGCCTTCTTTCCGTTGCCTTCTGCAGAGTTTGTGAACGTGTATTAAGTGTATAGTATGTGTGTCTTGTTACTATCTGAAGTCGACTTCTACACAGACAGAATTGTTAATTATTGTAACCAAACGATTAAATGGCTCCACTCGCTCAAGTCGGTAGTTGTGGTCGAACAGTGAGGAATTCTTTCTAAAAATCCTTACTACTGCTTGAGATTCGAACCCAAGACTCATAACTAGGAGCCCCGTGCCAATGAGCTTCTCAGGTACGCGAACTATATATTCCTGTTTGCAGAAACCCCTGAACAGCTACAGACTAGGTTAACGGAGTTGGACAAAGCTTCCTTTGAAATCGAACTGCACATGAATTTAGCAAAAACAATAATCATGTGTAGTAGAACTTTACAACAAAAAATAAAGAGTTGGAAGAAGTGAGCAGTTATGTGTATTTGGGACATACGATAACCCTAGACAAATTAACCAAACAAAAGAAACTTACAGAAGAGAAAGGTTAGCATGGGCTGCTTTCGGAAAACAAGAATATACCTATGCATCTCCAATCTCGTGTATTCGATCAATGCGTCTTACCCATCTTGACAAATGGGGCACAGACGTGGACTCTTACAAAACAGTCGATGAATAAACTGAGAGTGGCACAGGGAGCGATGGAGTGCCAAATGTTGGATATAACGCTAAAGGATCGTAAAACCAATACTTGGATCCGAAATAAAACAATATTAAATGATGTTGCTGAAGCAGTAGTCGAGTGAAATGGAACTACACGGGTCACGTGGCAAGATATACAGAAAAGAGAGACCAATACAAATTTTAAATGGTGACCATACATGGGAGTAAGAATGCGGTGGACATAGGGCCTAAAGAGATCGGCTGTATTTACCTGGATTAGGGATGCATAAAAGTAGCCTGAAATGATTGATGCCTATGTTTAAAAATGGACCGGGAATGACTAAAAGAGAGAGAGAAAACAGCCACTCTTTATATTATTTTATATTTCTCAGTTGGGTTTTCGCCACCAGTTGTTAAAATTGAATTAAATTAATTAACTACAAAATAGTTTGAGGCAGTATTAAAAAGTATTAGAAACATTTGTTCTATTTTGAAACACTTATTTTGGGACACCTTGTATACTTAAAAAATTATAGATAGGTAGTTTGCAAAATTGATGCAAATCTTTCGTATTATTTGATTAAACCAATCGTCTTTCATAACTTTTTTCATTGCGTCCTTCCTGGAAGCTTTTTACGTATTTATTTTTTTCGTAGAAGATTAAGAAAATTAAGTGATTTGGAACTCCTGTTTAAGGGGGTAACTCTACAAATTGAACTTATTGTGAAAAAAATTTACTCCAATGCAATCGAAAATTTCTCTTTCTCTTAATGTAACACCAAGAAGTCCGAGGATTTATTACTGTGGCTTTAAGAGAAATTCTTGATGATCGAAACATGCAAAATGTTGTAAGCTCTTCGGCGTACCAGATCAACCAAGTTTTCCTACCTAATTGCTCTGCTAGCCGTAACCGTAAATCCAGCTAACTTCACGCTTGTTTAGAATTAGCTGAACAAGTTAATCGTGAGACTTAATATAGCTTAACATACAACCAAGTAATAACAATAATTACAACTGGCTTAATACACACATCACAAAAGTCTAGGGATATATTTTTTTTTATGCAAAACAGTCAAGTATTTTGATTTTTTTTAGGTGGTCTGCATATAATAAATTAACACAATACTTTTACAACATTCTAAATTAGAAATTTAATTTAAAACAAAAGAAGACAAGTTGAAAAAGCTTTAACGAAACTTATTAGCAAAAAGTTGATTTTATACAATCATAAGAAATTGAAGTGTCAGCACTTAAAGTATTAATTAATTAAATTTAGTAGATAGTATTTCCTCCTCTTTGGTTCAAAACGGCTCTGCATCTTCTAGGCATTGATAAAGTTAAATTATCTATTGCATCTTGCGGTAACTGTTGCCAGTGTCTTACAAGGGTATCACGAAGCTGAATCCGAGTATGAATTTCATCCAATTCACTTTCAATGCTTCTTCCCAACATGTCCCACACGTGCTCAATAACGTTTAAGTCTGGGGACTGCGCAGGCCATGGTAAAACAGAAATGTTTTCGTCTTCAAGCCACTCGGTAACAGTACCTGCAACGTGTGGGGTGGCATTATCATGCATTAGAATGAACTCAGGTCCAACAGCACCTGCGAATGGAAGCACTATAGGCCGCAGTACCCTATTTAGATACCCATCGGCATTTAAAAACCTCTCAAGAAAACAGAGATCTGTTTTTCCGCCAATGCAGATACCACCCCACATCATTACGGTACCTCCTTTATAAGAATGGACATCTTGAACACATCTGAGCCTTTCCAAGTTACCAGGTCGCCTCCACACTCTAACTCTTCGGCTGTCAGGGTGTATTCCAAAACGAGATTCATCTGTGAACAAAACCCTAGACCATTGCTCTTCTGTCCACAGAATATGCTCTTCAGCCCATTCTACTCTACGTGCTCGATTACCATGTCGAATTGGTGGGGCTCTTATTGGACGTCGGGCGTGGAGATTGGCTTCATGCAATCGATTTCTGATTGTTTGAGAACATACAGTTACATTAT
Source organism: Melanotus villosus (assembly GCA_963082815.1). Classification (NCBI taxonomy): domain Eukaryota; kingdom Metazoa; phylum Arthropoda; class Insecta; order Coleoptera; family Elateridae; genus Melanotus; species Melanotus villosus. The sequence continues at coordinate 8,624,006 of OY720423.1, read as the reverse complement.
GAGTAGTCTGAAGCTGTGAAAGCAATTGTTTAGCCGTAATTATTGGTCGTCGTCTAGCTTCAAATGTTAAGTAGCGATCTTGAACTGCGGTAGTAATGCGTACACGACCTGGATGTTGTTCGCTAGGATCTCCGGATGTCCTATATCTACGCCACAGTCTGCTGATAACACTTTGAGAGGTGTTTAAAGCTGCTGCAACGTCAACTTGTCTTCGACCAGCTTCTAGCATACCTACAGCTCTGTTCATTTCAGCTAAACTTAAATGTTGTCGTTGTTGATTACCTTCCATAATAACAGCACCAATAAAACTTAAATCACCCCAATATAAACGTAAATTAACTATAAATGATGATTAAATTATTCCCTAACAACACTGAAATTGCTTTACTTTTAGTTGAATTGACAATTAAGCATTTGCATTTGTTTGTTTATTATTGAAACAATTGCTATCGCTAGCCCAAAGACTAGCACTAGCATACTTGATCAATGGTAGAGATATTTAATAACAAAATTGATTTATATCGATAAAAAAATATATATCCCTAGACTTTTGTGATGTGTGTATATACGTCCGTCAAATGTATTCAACGAGCTGTACATTAATCATGCAAATAAATCACATAACATTACACGAAACACTAACCATCATAACTAATTCGAAATATTTGCTTTTATTTGGTGGGATTTATTAAAGTTGTCGTTTCGTGCGTGTTGTTGTAATTTTAGAATTAAATTGGAAATTTAATTTGTAATAAGTTACATCGAATAAAAAACTAAAACTATCGAGCTTATTTCCTTCAAAATTTGAAAGAAAATGTAAATAACTAAGTGAGCGATGGAAAATATAATTCGTTAGATGAACTTGTACGCGACAGTTGTTATTTATTTATTTATATAGCTTTTAAAGTAAATGTAAAAAAGGCATTAAGTTTTGTTTCCATTCCATCAAAAGTTTCAGACTTAGACAAGTCTCGTTAGCACCAAACACTTGATATAAATGTTAGGTGTTCGCACCACCCAAGGAAATATTAGCTACCTACGCAGTATACGAAAGTTGCAACATAATTTAAGGGGGAAGTTCGCCCACCTACAATCCCACATTGCATCTAGCAGATTGTCCTTAGGGAACAAAGTAACGTACGACTTTTACAAATGATCTTAATGTTGTGAACCGACGGATGTCTTGTTGGACGCCTGCTTGCGAAAACTGTAGTAAACGCCTATCTAATTGTAAATTATTTTCAACCTAGAAATACCTTTAATCGAAGAAATTACTTCTTTCAGTTAAATTGCAAGTACTTACATGTTATACCAAAGTACATAGCCGACTATCAAGTTTTTGAAATAAGTTAACAATAAGGCCGTCATATAGCAGAATGATTAAATCTTCACTACTTAGAAGAAATATTGGAATCTTTTCAATATGTCAGTTAATCGTACTTAAAAAATGTGTTTATATTTATTTACAATGTTTTTTATTACCGGAGCTACCGCAATGTTGGTCATAATGCCGGATTTATACCAAACGGACTTTTAGCGAACAGAACACGAACTCGGTCCCTTTGTGACAGTTCGCGAACAGTTTTATATTATTGTGAACAAATTATAGACAAATAACGAACTAAAACGTGTTTAGGGACTGTTTTCGTGGACACACGAAAGTCCCGTCTCTTGTCGGAAAAATCAAAAGGTTTCCATGTTACAAATCTGATCCGCTGTCCAGGTGTGTTTAGTGTGTGAACAAGCTGTTCGTTGTTCGTAAACGTACTGCATGCAGCACGTGGCCAGTCTTCATGCGTTCTTCATAGAGAAAACACCGAACATTATTTATTGTACATAAATAAATAATAATGCCTAAAAAAATTGGACAGCCGAAGAAACGCGTAGGTTAATTGAAATGTACTGAGATCACCAAAATTTGTGGAATCCCAAAGATCCAATACAAAAAGACAGGATTTAAAAAAGCGACTACTTGAAGGAATTAGGAAATGCGTTTGAGGTAACTACACTGCACTTGTAAATGTAAACTGAATTAAAATTGAACAAAGCTCGCACTAATTTGTCTCCATTTCGTTTAACTTTTGTCAGCTTGGTGTGAACTACTGTCCAAATTTTGTTCGTTCATGAACATGTCTCAGTTTTGTTTTAATTTTGTAACAAACGGACTGTTTCTGTTTTGTTTTCGGTTGTCCGTTTGGTGTAATTCCGGCATAAGAGTGTGAACAATGACAGAACAATTTGCTGGTTACCTATAATACTAGTCGACTTATATCTTAGGCACAACCTCCTCAAATGATACTTTGAAGCAACACCTCCGCAGATCAATAATCAATTCTATATATAATATCAAAGTACATCTCACAAGAACTAATACTCCCACGTTAAGTATCACTTACATCGTCAATCCCATGCTGATCTGTAGATTAACCTGATTACTTATATTGTAACTTTCGACCTGGATCGACATTTTAGACTATAATATTTTAGGCTCTAAGTGATTTTAAAATAATATTTTAAATGCACGATGTATCTGATTCGGTCGACTATTAAAGATGTGCCAAGAAAAAGTAAAACAACGACACCAGGGATTAAAAGAAGTGGAAGAAAAGGGCCGTAAAATAAAGAAAAACAGGTGAAATATTCCAATGAATCAAGCCAAACGTCTGCGGACAAAAAAATTGAAACACCAACGTTAATCTAGTGCTCGTTTTTATTGATTTTAAATATTGTAATTATGTCTTTCATGTGATATTGACTTTAAAAACTGTCAAAAACAATCACATGACGACTATGATTCAATGACATGAAAAAGGCGCATTTACAAAATGTAAAAATTAGTGCTTCCAACTTCCAACTATAATTACCACCTAAGCAAATAAATAATAGTCATCGCCTTCGAGTACCACTAGTTACCTACCTACTTTAGGTTTTTTAGTAACTTCTTGTGTTACCTTCGACGTCTTTATTTTAGGCTCCAAACGGAAGTGTAGGTACAAACATTGTTGCCTTTAATGCTTTTAGCCAACCCTAAACGTATGTGGGATTCAAATAAATTGTGTGCGTATTGTTTAGGGAAATAATAGTTCTGAAAAACCACCAATTACTTATATTGTATGAACCTTTTGACGGCAATGACGTAAGCGCCAGATTTCTTGAAGCAAACACGGCATTTTCTCAAAGGACACATTTAAATATGCAATTCGTTATGGTTAAAAGCTCCGATCCAGATCAGAATCTAAGGAAGGGGGAGTCATCACAGGACGCATTGGCGTACAGATGTGTTAATTAATGCAAAAAGACCAAGTGAGTTTGTGTATGGTGTGTAGAATGTTAATTAGTGGTGCACTAGTGTAAAATGCATTTGGGATGATTATTCACATAAAGATGAAAAGCTAGTTGATCTTGAATTGAACATATGTGATTGCATGCCCGATGAAATAAGTCGGTATGAAAAGCTACATATGCTGATGTACTGATTTCTGACAAGCGGCGAGGCTTGTTGGACACCAAAAATATGAGGCTCTGGGGCCCATTTACGTGGCTATTAGCCTGAGACTTGAATAACTACGCGTAAGTGATCTAAAGGTCCTTGACTGTCTGTAAAATACTCGGACAGTGACGCCGGAATGCGTGCCTCGGGATGGCCAGGCCAGGCCCTTAACTCTGTTCCATTGGCTTCCCAGGACTTGGAGTCACCTAGTATTGATGGAACAGTGACATCGGTAGATTTCCATTGTCGACTATGTCCTGCCATAGTTGGCTCACGTGGGTATCTTTCGGTTTAATGGATTTATAGGTAGCTGAAATCAACATCACCGAGGGTTTTCTACTAGACCCCCCCCCCCCCGCCGGAAATAATCCTATCCGAACATATCCTGCTAAATGTAGCAATGTGTGCAAGGCTGGCTTAAGCAAAAGCGGGTTCCGGTGCAAAGTTAACTTGCGGGGCCTTTAAACAAATTTCGTACAACAAAATAATAATTTATTGCACAAATTGGTATAGTAAGGAGTACATGAAAATGATAAATATTTAATTAAATTATTTTAATAAAATTAACATTTCGACCACACAAAAAATCGTTAATAAATTAAATAACAAAAATAATTGCTTCATATACTTATAAAATACAATTTGGTATGCGACTTACTAGAATAAGGTTACAATATGTGATTTTTGTTTCATTTTCTTACATGTTTTATAGCAAATTCGTTGATAATATCACCATAATTTAGTTTTTTGGCTAATTCGATCTCAAGTAATTTTTTATTATTTTCAATCTTGAGAAAGATCTTTCTGCAGATGCGACGGTAATTGGTAAGGTTAATATAATTTTCAGAACAGTAACAAAATTTGGATACAATTCAACTAAATTATTTTTGAATAAATATTGTCATATTTGTAATACATATTGTGATCCTGGAAGGCAAAACTCGACGACAAAGTTTGATTTCATTAAATAAATCAACGCAATCAATATCGTCTTGCAAGGTCGCATTTAAGTTTTTGCAACATTTAAGAAGATCGTCTGCAGTGAGTTTTTGAATATTATCCGAATTATATAAAAAGTCATATAATCGCACTATTGATTATGACTAGGAAATATTGAATTCGGAAATATTCTTCACCAAATGAAATCGGCTGATCGGTTCTTTCGTAACAAAATTGTTTTGTTTTTCGCCCAGTTCTTTGATTCTTAAATTCAGGTGTCACTTTCGATTCTTCAACTATTTACTTTGCAGTTATTAAAGAAGATTTGAATCCCGATTCACGATACTTTAAAAAAAATTTAAAAGGCCTTTTAAATCAGTGAGAAACGCGGGGCCTTGTGCCGGCCCTGAATATGTGCCTGTTTTACTTTAATGTATGGCTGCTATCTAACTATGTATATTATATATGTATTTGCCTGGGTTATGTGAGAATTATCACATGTATTGAGCTTTTGGCGTTTACGAGACTTGGTCAGGGTCACACATTAATCTAACGCGGGTGGAACTAACATTAGTACTTGGTAAGTTGTTCGAATGTGCTTTTATAAACACTAATACCACGTCACTTTCAATAAATAAACAAAATCGAAACCAGCGGCACTATCCTACACTTATCGTTATCAGCAACATAAATTGCTTAAGTACTCTTAAAATAAGTACATCATAAGTACGTTTTTGTTGGTTTTCAATTTCAGCTTTGTTTTTCTGCCGTCTTTCGAAATACTTAACGTTATATAATATATATATATTTTTTTTTTATATCTTTAATAATATTTACAATCTGCTCTGGTGAGCAATAAGTAAATCAGGTGAATTTTACAAAAAGAGTACATGTTGGATGCCGTCCCAGTGGAAGGCTCCCCCAAAAATTACTTATTAACTATGTACAGATAATATTTGACACACAAGTCACGCTAGTATCGATCCGGAAGATCCAGGGGGCTGAGTCTCCTCAGCCTATGGACTGCATTGCTATTATCCAGCAGATTCACGGCAAGATAGTTCGTATGATTTTCTAATCGTGAAATATATTTTGCACTCACGCACTTCACTTCTTCTTTCACTAGTTTCACTCGGAGATCCCGATGGATGACTTCGTTCCTAACGTACCACGGAGCATCTGCTATTGCCCTTAGGGTTTTAGACTGGAATCTCTGTAAAATCTCCAAGTTGGAGTTGCTTGTGGTACCCCATAGTTGCAGCCCGTATGTCCAGATAGGCTTTAGTATACTTTTGTAGAGTAGTACTTTGTTGTGTAAAGTTAGCTTGGATTTCTTTCCTAATAGCCAGTTTAACTTGGAGAACTTTAGGCCCAGTTGCTTTCGTTTAGTAAGTATATGTTTTTTCCAAGTTAGTCTCCGATCGAGGTGCATACCAAGGTATCGGACGTCTTCTGCTTGCGGAAGTGGTGTATTGTTAAGGGTAACTGGTGGGCATGTTTCTCTTCTGAGTGTGAAGGTGACTTGGGTGGACTTGTTTTCATTTGCTTTTATACGCCAAAGCCGGAGCCAGTCTTGCACTTGGTTGAGAGAGATTTGTAAAATTCTTGATGCAATAACAGGATTTTCGTGAGTTGCAAGAATTGCAGTATCATCTGCAAATGTAGCCGTCGTCGTAAGGCCGGTGGTAGATATATCTGCCGTGTACAGTAGGTAGAGCACGGGCCCTAGTACGCTTCCCTGCGGTACTCCGGAGTTAATAGGGTGTAGTTTTGTTAGTTCATCCCGAAACTTCACCTGGAAGTATCTGTTACTCAGATAGGATTTGAACAGATGAAAATAAGTGTGTGGCAGGTTTTTCTTAATCTTATACAATAGTCCCGCATGCCAGACCTTATCAAAGGCCTGGGTTATGTCGAGGAAGGCAGTGGAGCAATATTTCTTCTCTTCGAAGGCCTGGTTGATTTCGCTTACTACCCTGTGAACTTGTTCGATGGTGGCGTGGTTCTCTCTAAAGCCGAATTGGTGTGCTGGTATTAGATCGTGGTCTTCTACAATTGGTTTAATTCTTCTGAGTAAGAGTTTTTCAAAAACTTTAGATATTATTGGTAGTAAGCTGATCGGACGATAAGATGTCAATTCTTCAGGAGGCTTTCCTGGTTTAGGTATTAGTATTATTTGGGCCACCTTCCACTGGGCCGGAAAGTGGTTCAAACTTAAAATAGCATTAAATATAGCCGTTATTAGTTTGTATCCTTTCTGTGGCAATTGTTTTAGGACTTTGCCTGTAATCAGGTCATAGCCTGCTGCTTTCCTAGGATTTGGTTCGGACTTAATTAACGATCTTACTTCTGTTATCGTGATCTTTTTTATTGGTAGACTTAGTTGATCTGGTGTCTCCAAGTATAGTTGTATTTCGGCTTCTTCTTCTGGAGTTAGTGCAGAAGGAAAGGGTTGAAAAACATCTGTTAGATGTGCTGCAAATGTATTAGCCTTTTCTTGCTCACTCCTGGCCCAATTTCTATCAGGTTTCCGAATTGGGGGGATTGCTTGCTGTGGTTGTTTTAGTTTCCTCGTGGCTTTCCATAGGGAGTAATCTGTTGCTTCGGTAGCAGAGAGGGTTGATAAGTAATATTGTATAGCCTGATTTTTTTGATCTTGAAGCTTTGCTTTCAAATTTCGTGTAGCATTGTTGAGCCTATTTTTATCATTGGGGGATCTAGTGTTCTGCCAAATTCTGCGAAGCCTTCTTTTCTCAGCTATTGCTCGTTTGATTACCATAGGTAGAGTATTATGGACATCGCTCGCTTTCGATAAGGGGGTTGAGTCCCATGCCGCACTTTGTATAGTACGATGCAGGTGCTCAACTGCATCATCGACCTCATCGATGGTCTTGAGGGGTATGTCTAGATCTATTTTCTCGTTGACTATTACTCTAAATAAGTCCCAGTCGGTTTTCTTATTACTGAGTCTGATTGGTCTAGGCCTGTGACATATAATATATAAATTGCATTCGTGTAAAATTTTGCCAAAATGTGTCGAAGAGGCATCTTCAAAAAGAGGCCCAAATCTCTTACGTTTTTTTAATTCTTCCAAAAAGGACGTACAAAAAAATATGAAAGACGCCAATAAATAATCAAATAATCTGTTCACGAAATATCTGCATCCATTTTGCAAACAATTTTTAATTTATTGACTATTCACAGGGAGCTCCAAAATAAGTGTTCCAAAATGCATCGACCAACAGATGCATTTTGGGACACCCGGTATAAAAGTTCAGCAAAAACAATTTTTAATATTTTTTAGTATAATAAAAAATCCTTTTGTAGATTTTTCAAAAAATTATGAACTGAAAGGACAGTTTGAAACATTTAATTCTGTGCAATTTATGTTTAGATTATTGATAATCTTTTGTTTTATAAAATCTCAGGCTTGAGTCCGAATTAAATTAAATAACTTTTCAAACGATTTCGAATTTTTCTTTTTCTTCTTCTTTTCCTTTTTCCCTCTTCTACCTTTACAGTGTCGGGGGAGCCAAACGCACCGAGCCGCAGAGTGGTTACTCATTCAAGTTCTAAGTAAGCAGGTCTTTGCTTAACTTTCTATATTGCAGTACTACTGCCGGCCGCGAATGTTTTCTAAGAGTTAAATCCCGAATCTGGCCTGACATTAGCTTCAATTCCGATCTGTATTCAAGTTTTCTTTTTAACTCTAAAACTGAACTTATGTCTGTAATTATTTTGACTTCAATTATGAATTCGCGTTCCGCAAAATTAAATTGGTGTCACTGCTTTTAATTTTATTTAATAGATAATGATGGTTTGTTTTTCAACTCAAATGTAAACCTGGAACAATCGAGTGTATGGGCCCGAAATTCTGACTTGTTGTAATATTTAAATATCAATAATTTTCTCTTGGTAAAACCCGCAAAGTCAAACGTAAAGTTAGAAATCCAAAAGAGTGTTCGTATACTAATTGTGAATTGAGAAATAAAAATTTGTATTTAAAAAAAATGAAAAATTCGGAATTAATATTCCAAAATTCCGGTTTCAGTCTTCTTCGAAAAATTCAGCTTTATGCAGAATTCATATAAGTTTTATTGATCCCAAACTTTACAAAGTCGGGTGTGAACTCACGAAGTGGTTTTATACAACCACCCTGTAGAATTCGTTTTCTTATTATCGCAATTACAAAGTCATGTTCTACGTTTACCTTTACCTTCGTTAACTTTTTTTAAGTCTTACAAATACGATGGGAAAAATTTATTTCGAAATATTAAAGACTTAAAATAATTGCCTGCCGTATTTTTTAACATCATAATTATTGATTTTTATGTATAAACTTCCCAAACTTCCTTTAAAATTTTCCATTAGAAGATAATACAACATTGTTAAAAATCAACTAAAATGTCGATATATTCGCCACTTTTCACCAGATTTTCATTCTAAAAAAAAATTTATACAAAATATAGTTTTCTCATGCGTTTGATCTACAAATATTAAACTTTAAGCATACCGAAAGACGGCAGAAAAACAAAACCGAAATTGAAAACTAACAAAAACGTACTTGTAATGTAAATGTCAAAAACTGGTGTGGTTATTTTGCTTTAAAATAAAATGTTCGAAAATTACCGGTTGCCCTCAAAATTTCCATTAGAAAAAGTGAACTTTAACAAGCTTTTCCAAATTTTCATCTTTTTTTAATTGTTAAAGCTTTGAATGTTTCGGAAAACTTCTGTGTAATTTTTATGTTTGTTCTTCTTTAATGTTTTTAAACAAGTCACCCAAAGAATTTATGCAAAATTAATTTCATAAAGCAATTTTTACATACATACTTCAGGAAGGGTTTGGAATTTAAGGGGGGGGGGGATAATTTAATGTTGTTCGATTTTAAATCCGTCAGTTTAAATGTTATTTTTTATTTTCCAACTAATTTTTGAAGTATTCACATAAAAGTAACACATAAAAATCATTCAACTGCTATAATTTATTCTAAGTCAAATATTCAAAGAAAATCTCAAAATGAAAATCAAGAAAACTTCGAACATCCCTAACATTTGATATAAGGAAAATCGACTGTCCCTTTTGAAGTCAGGATCATTTCTAACGTGCGTTTCTATGGTTACTGCATTATTCTTAACAAGCATCTCCTAAATTCACTCCGCGCTTTTTCATCGCTGTGTATTATTTATTAATTAAAACTACTTCTCAAGTGAACGAAGAACCAAAGCGTGACGTTCGTCTTTTCATACATAATGTATGCATCTAATGTAATAAATTTCATTTTATTTCATTCACTTGAATACGCGATAACATACCATAAAATATGTTTCTTAGAAATCGACCCATCAAAAAATTACGAGTGCCAATAAAATTCCTGATATGATTTACTACGTCACCAAGGAATTAACTGAGTGCGTAGAACGCAGAATAAAAGAGGCGGAAAAAGTATTATCCTTTACTTGTTAATAATTCGTTCCGAGTTGTAACGAGGGAGAAAATTTCAAAAACGTTTAAATATAAAACGCAAAACGCTCACCTTCGTAATTTGGGTGAAGTTTACGAAAATCTTCGCATTTCCAGTTGTTTTCGTAGGCAACGTTCCTAATTAAGTAGCACTAGCCTCACACTTATCACTAAAGTTCAATGGATCGTTATCAGAAAGCCGGTGGTTGGCAGAACGTACAGGGACGTCCTGGTGGTGGAGAGACGCTTCAAGGCGTCTAGGCGACAGGCGTCTGTCTGACACGCTCGCATGCGCAACACGCACCTAACTCCTGACTCGCGGTTCGAAATGATAATCCCGATATGCTTCCCTTCAACGGTTCATCACCATTTGATAAAGGGTTCCCTTATTTTCAAACCGTCTTTAAACATGACGATAAAGTTACTTGTCGAAGACACGGCCCGACGGCTCTAACCGTGAAAATCAACTGGATTTTTGCTTAAAGCTTTTAGAAAGCGTCGTAATAACGTGACATTTAAAATCTCGAGGGACTTCCACGTAAAAAGTTAGTTGTTAAGGATGCCTTGTGAAATCCTAGGCAACCTACGTTACGCTCTTAACATTATAGTTCAATTTTATAAGCGTGGTTAACTTTATGCTTAATTGAAGTAGGTTTAATGTAGTAAAAAAATTTCACATACTTAAATAGTTATAATTTATAATAAAACGTACATCTTTAATAAAAACTGCTATTCCGTTTATCTTCAATCTGGTTCGGTTCACCCCATGGGTGGATGGGACGGCTGGGCAGACGGTCGTGTTTGGGGCCGAATAATTGAATTGCAACACCTTTTGACATTATACATTTTTTAAAACTACTTATTTGTACTTTACATTATACTGAAAACTTAAACAGTGATATAAAAAGCACCCGTATAAGATTCTTTGAAACTAGAAACCATCCAGTATAATTAATTTTAGTATTTTTACTAAACCCAGGTTATACTTATTATGTGAGTTTATATAGTTTATATAGTGAATGTTTCTTCTCACTTTTCCATTCTCTTTCATCTTGTGCTTTTATTTTGGCTTCATTTCTTGATTGTCCTTTCTCTTATCTTCTTCTTCATATTTATCACTCCCTGGTATTTAAAATTCTTGGCTTGTTTTCTCTTTAACCGGATATTCAATTTCTCTTGTTTCTATACTGTCAGTTTTTATACTGTCATCGTCACCTCGTCTTCTTGGTTTAGTCGACATGTTATACTTCTTCAAAATCTCATTCCTGTATTGCCTTTTTTCATTCCAGCCATAGTCACCACATCGTCAGCAAAAAGAAATTTTAAACTGGGTCCTGATTTTAGGAGCTCAACATAAGTTTCTTTACTTTCAATGCACTTTTTCATTATGACATCCATTTATAAAGCGCACAAGATTGCCTCATTATTCCTTCCTGTCTCGGTCTTCCTTTGATTTTTGTTAAATATAAGTTGGTAATACTTACTTCCTGTACTAATGTAACTAATGTCGGATCAGTCTGTACTGTACGCGCCAAAGCGTTGTAACATGATAATTATATTTTACTGTGTACGTTATACTTAATATACTAATATTAAAGTGTTATCTTATTTATGACTACCTTCCAACACTCGAATAGGTTATGGAGCCCAGAAGCTAGAACCCAGTAGAAGATAAAGTCATAATAAGTAGTGATAAATTATCAAAAAGTAAGGTTATGTAAAAAACGTGGCGTGGCCCGTGAAAAAAGTAATTGGTTATTACGAAAAATGTGTGATACATTCGTTGTTCACGAATTAAGCATTTGTTGCTAATTAAATCGCAAATAACGTTTAAAAATGGGCAGTAGTGAACAAATTTTACCAGAAAAATTAAAAGGCAGTGAAAATTATTACACCTGGAAATTCGCGATGAAAAACTTGCTAGAGTACCATGATTTAGATGGATGCATACTTTCACCTTGTAAATTCAAGCACGAATAAATCTAACTTTAAACATATCTAATAAAAAGATTTTTAAATGTTATAATTGTGGTAAAAAGAATCATAAATCTGCCGATTGTCGTAATAAAAGAAAACATAACGATAAAAATGAAAAACCGGACAAAAATGAAGCTAAAAGTACATTTACATCGGTATGCCTCACGGGTGAAAATGAAAATAAAAATAATAAGTGGTATATAGATAGTGGTGCAACACACCACATGACACCCATGTCAGATTGGTTGTCTAATATTAAATGTAGTTCAATTAAAGAAATTAAAAGTAACAGGTATCGGAGAAACTTCATTGTGCGTAAATAATAATGAAATCGATGTAAATCAAGTGTTACTAGTACCTGAACTTAGTGCTATTTTACTATCCGTCGCGCATATGGTTAAAAACGATAATACCGTGATATATGATAAAAATGGGTGCTCAATATATAGTAAAGACGATAAATTCTTAGCACATGTTAAGTCAAACTCGGGTGTTTATAAACTTGAAAATAAGTCAACTGTTTGCATGTTGGCAAATAATCAAAATAACATTAATAAATGGCATCGGCGTCTGGGGCACATCAACTATGCTGATATCCAGAAGATGAGCAAAGGAGTAGTGCAGGGCATGTATCTTCAGGGTGAAGCAAACAATGTCAAATGCGAAGTCTGTTTGGAGGAAAAGCAAGCTCGACTCCCGTTCAAGCAATCCAATTCAATGGTGTACTCGACCTAATCCATTCCGATCTATGCGGTCGAATGGAGAATACATCAATAGGAAACGCTAAATATTTTTTAAGCCTTATTGATGATCATTCACGTAAGATATTTGTATATTTTTTAAGGTCCAAAGACGAAGTCCTAGGCAAATGCAAAGAGTTCAAACAGATGGTTGAAAACCAGGCGGAAAGAAAAATCAAGGCAATCCGTACCGACAACGGAAAGGAATATTGCAACCAAGAGTTCGAAAGTTTCTGCAAGAAATCTGGCATTATCCATAAAAAGTCGACAGTTTATACTCCTCAACAAAACGGCGTCGCCGAACGCGCCAACCGAACGATCGTTGAACGAGCAAATTGTATGCTGCTCGGCGCAAATCTAGAAAACATTTATTGGGCAGAAGCAGTCAACACTGCAGTCTACATCATCAACCGATCAATAAGTAGCATAACGAATGAAACACCAGAAGGCGTATGGTCTGGAAGCAAAATCAATATTAATCATATGAGAATTTTTGGTTCAAGAGTTATGGTCCACATCCCAAAACCAAGAAGATTAAAATGGGGGAAAAAATCAACAAAAATGCTTTTTGTTGGTTATAGTGAAGAAACGCAAGGATATCGCTGTATAGATCCTATTACGAAGAAGATGGAAATAAGTCGAGATGTAGTTTTCATAGAAACAGAACCTCAGACTGAATCAGTAATAAAAATCGATGACCAGAGTATCGATTCAGTGGGAGAAAGCCAAGAAAGCTCGGTAAAAAACGAGAATCAGATGAAGAAAGCGAAGAAAATTCAATATCGTCTGAAGAAGTCTTTGAAGATCCAAGCGATGAAACTTACACCCCAGAAGAAGAGGTTGTAGATGCAACTCAAGGTGTAAGAAGATCCTCTCGTGCCACTAAACCAAAAAGATTAGACGGCTTTTTGTACTCAACATCAGCAGATGAAACAGTAGAAGGCGATCCATCAACAATCGATGAAATCTTGTCAAGGCATGATAGAAAAGAATGGGAAGCAGCAATCGAAAAGGAATTGAAATCCCTACATGATAACCAAATATGGACTTTAGTAGATCTTCCTGAAGGCCGAAAACCAATTAAATGTAAAATGGTTTTTAAGACTAAAACTAATCAAGATGGTAAAACAGTCCAACACAAAGCCAGACTGGTAGCCAAAGGATGCTCGGCTCGTATTCGCCTACCTCAAATGTTAATACGTCCGTACATTCCTTGTAGCTTAAATAACTATTACTGTGTACGTTATACTTAATATACTAATATTAAAGTGTTATATTATTTATGACTACCTTCCAGCACTCGAACAGTTTTAAACATTTTTGCTTCGATGTTCTGTATTACCACATAGGTAATTTATATTGTCGTTGTATAAGCTTCTTATCGCTTTAATATGTGTGTTATCTGTGGCTCCTTCTTTCAAAATTTTCCAGATTTGTTATGTTCTTACTCAATCAAAGACCTTTTCGAGATCTATAAATGTGAAGAAAGCTCGCTGGATTTTCTCTCTAGAACTTTTTCTATTATTTGTTTAAAGGTTCAGCGGTCTTACATACTTCTAGTTTTCCTAAAACCACTTTGTAAGTCTTCCAGTATTTGCTCCATTGTTGTTTGTAAATCTCTTTTTCTGCCACTTTTTGTGCCTCTACAGTTATCACAATCGCACAATCTACTTACCAGTGTTTTGGTATTTTCCCATTCGTCAGTGCAGCTTTACATATTTCTAGAAATAGTTATTTCCCTTTCGTTCCCATATTTTTAAGCATTTCAGATATTATTTTATCGTGACCTGGTGTTTTTTAATGTTACAATTTCCGTTTTTATTTCTACCTTAGTTATTAGATAGCCTCTTCCTGGTTTTCTATAATTAAACGTATGATTTCGTATTCTTTTTCTGCAACATCTTTTTCTGTTGTGTTTACTACTGCTTCGAAATGCCCCTTCTATTTTTTGTAGTATTTTTGGACTTGATCGCAATTTGTACATTTATTAAAAGTCTTACGGATTGAAATTCAAAGCTTTTTATTTATTTTTCACTATTTTTGGAAATGGACTAAAACGAAAACGACAACAATGTGGTGCCGAAAAAGAATTTACCAAGAGGAAATGGCGTACCTACATTAGGGCAAGCAAACATAGCATTTCTTTAGACATGATATTCTATAAAATCAGTAATTATGACTTATTTAATAATTTTGTCTAGACACAATATCTAGATAGTACGTTTTGTAAAATTCGGTAAGGAATTCTTGGACTTTTTAATACTCATTTGAGTTAGGAAAGGTGCAATTTTTCTTATCTAGAATGTAAAATAAAACAAAAGAGAAACAATGAAAACATCTATTTTTTATATATGTTAACTACAAAATTAGAACAATTTTTCCATGGCAATGAAACATTTCACTACATCAAAAGGAACATGATTATGTAGGTAGTATTTGACATAAAAAATGATATATTTAGTTAAAATGAAAAGAAATTCTTTACCGAATTTTACAAAATTGTGTGTACAATTCGTTCGGAAAAGTGTTTTTTCCATTCATGAAGTGTTTTTGATCTCAGCTTCACCTCGATCAAAAATCTCACGTCTAGAATGGAAAAAATGCACTTTCTCGATCTCATTGTACAAATAGCTATTGTGCGTCTAAAGTTATAGTATAGAAACTAAAAGGCCCAAAACTGTTCATGGGCCCTTCATGAAGCCCTTTCGATAACCATTGTTAAATCTTCAAACTTCTATCATGTTTAAACAAATTGCCGAAGGACTAGCCACGAAAGATGTAATAATAGTGAAGATTAAAAATAAATTCATTTATGAAACAATAAGCTCGTAAACTTCAATTGGAATTCTAAATTCATTACTGCGACAAACGTAAGTTAAAATTTAAATTCACGTTTCTGTTATCTCTTGACACAAACGTTGTAACAGTCCACCTTGACAGCGTTCAAAAATGTCGTCTCCCGCAGCAACAACGATGTCCAGAGCTACATTAGAAGAATTAAAGTGTGTTCTGTGCTCTTTATATTTATCAGTGCCGCCAATTTCGTACAATAAGAAAAATAAGTTTGTGTGTGGTCGTTGCTATCAGCCTAAAATACGTGATGATTCTCTTTGTTGTACCGCCGTAGCCTACGAAACAATAGCTGAACTTCTTCATTTTCCGTGTCGTTACGTTTCCAAAGGCTGCAAAGAAGAAAATCTGGAGTGGAAAGCGGTGAGAGATCATGAAAATTCTTGTACGTACCAGGAATCTAAGTGTCCTTTGGAATTTTTATACTGCAAGTGGGAAGGCAAACCTGAATTGTTGTACGATCATTTTTTAAAAGAACACGAAGAAGAAATTTTAAATACCGATACTTTTAATTTAAATCTAACGCAGGATAGTCAAAAAATATTTTTGAAACCGGCGAAAGATTGTGTTTTTCTTATTTATATTAAAGTTCAAGTCAAAGACAAAAAAGTGCAGTTCGGGCTTTACTACGTTGATAAACCTGCTAAAAATTATTGTTACAAATTAGAACTAACGAGTGCAAAAGGTTTGACTACTAAAATGGTGACTTTTATTGAATCGTGCATAGTTAAGCATTCTTTGATTTCCTACAAGGTGTATCAGATACCGATTAATATCGACGATGTAAAAAATATATTAGGCAACTCTTTAGCTTGTAGACTTGCCATCATTAAGGAGAATTCGACCTCTGTTAATGCAAGCGAAGCACGATCAGTTGTTGACAAGGAACTCTTACCTGATCTACAGTGTCCTGGGTGCAAGAAATATTTTACACCTCCTATGTATTTATGCCCAAATGGACATACTATTTGTAAAGACTGCAAAACTGAATTTGGGTACTGTGCCGTTTGCGAAGAACCTTTAAGGGACAAACGTAACATAAAGGTGGAACAAATAATAGTGCATATGAACTACCCCTGCAAAAACGAAACCTTCGGCTGTAAATTTATAGGCAATTGTAAAACTATAAACAATCACAACGAAGAATGTGCTGTTAAACCTATCAAGTGTCCGTTATCTTCTTTAGAACAGTGTTTTTGGGAGGATACAGCCAAAAATCACATCGAACATGTTATTGCCAATCATTCGAAAAAATTATTAAATATGAGTGGTGATAATGAGGTAGTTGTAACACGAAATCTGACTTCGAAAAAAATGATCACTTATAATGTTATGCATTACGACGATCAGCTTTTCAACATTTGTTGTAAACATAGTCGGGGTTTTGTGTGGTGGCGTTTTCAGCACGTCGGACTTGAACCGACCAAAACGTCCGCGTATAAATTTCAAATCGAATTTTATGACCAAACTTCTTTAGGTAGAACATTTATTATAAATGATTTGTGTTTAGCTACAATTGATGAAAAGTTATCTCATGAATGGTTAGCTATTCCTATTGAGTTGTTGACTCCGTTTATTGATAACAAAACGGTTATTTTTAGCTATAAAATCGTAAAGGATTAATTGTAAAGTCTTTATGTGTTTATTTTAATATTTTATGTTTGTTCCATGGCAAGTTTATGTGTAAAATACGCTTTTAAATTGTTTTCGCTAAAGAAATAATTTCCAAAGCAAAGGTAGCCATGGATATTTGTTTAAATTTTCATACGTGGCAATTGTTTGGTTGCTGGTTGTTCCAAAATAGATAGCTTATATGTCACAGCCACCTTTGTTTAAAATTGCGTCTATATGAATATAAACAAAAACAAATAAAGAAATTTGTCTGTTGTTTTATATTAGCCTTGTTTTCTTCGTCGCTTTCTAACTGATATTATATGTATAACAATGTTCGTACATCAAATTGTAATTTAAATAATAAATATTTAGTAGCTCTGAATTATGTTTACTTCGACGTTTCATGATACTAAAAAAACATTTAAAATGAATTGCCATCTTTTCCTGTCGACATTTTCTCAACATGTAATCACTTTGAATAATTGGAACAATAGTTGGGAATACAATCTTCCAAAATAACGAAGTTTTGTTACATTTTTGATTTAATAGCAGTTGTTTTTATTGATAAACAAAGTAACAAGTAACTGAAAAGGCTTATTACTTCATAAAATGATTATAAAATAAGCTTTTAAACATTTTGTATCTTAACCTAATATTTCCCTAAATAAATTCAGTTTTGAAAGCAATCATTGGAATTTTCTATTATTTTAACAAATAAAAAAATTAATTTTTTAGTTCCAAATTTTAATATAAAAATTCGTAAATGTTTTTAAAACACGGCAGTGTTTGTAACTTTTTACAACAATCAGAACATGAAATTTGATGAACATTCAAAAGTTCATTGCAGGTTTTTTCGTTCATAATCTCTTAACTGTTTCGGAGGTGCAGAAATATTTACAAACCTAAGTCTGTAATTTAGAGCTTTTCGTATTTATTTCTTCCCATTCGCATTTTCTTCTAATTATTTTTCCTTTTCATTCTAACTCTGCTTCCCCCCTTCCCCCTCTTCTTTCATATAGTTCTTTTTCGTCTTGTTCTCTTCCTTCTTGCTACTTTTAATTTTGTTCATTTTTCGTCTTCTTCTTTTTATAATAATCATATTTACTACTTTTACAAATTTTTACCTTGTTTTTCTCGTTGTAAATTCGTTTTTTAGATAATCTACTTTTCTACGTTTCACACTTTTACCTTCAACTCAATTCATCTCAATTTTATTCGCATTTTGTTGTAGGCAGCAAAATCTCTAAGAAGTCTATGGAGTCTGCCGTTTTGATGTAAATGATGCAAAAGAGGTAGTTTCCCCAATTTCCATAGAAATATTGCGAAAACTTTAGAAATTACAGCAAAAAATTAAAATTTCGACTTTGACACCCTGTATCTCCCTAAATATTAACTTTTGGACTAAGGTAATTTTAGGTAAATCGTTATATTTTGACCTCACGAATCTACTGTTGGTCGGGGAACCATTACTTATGGACCACCCTGTATGTAAGTAATCTTTTATTCTTAATTCGTTTGCGGTTGCCATCAGAAAATTCCATCCTATCCGAGGCCTCTGTATATTGTGTGTGTATCCTTCCTGTTCTTTAAACCTCTTCTGATGTGGACACCCAGCTATTATTCCACCGTTTGAGGGGCCTTCCTGGATCTCTTCTTCCATCTGCTGGTCGGTCATCTCTTGCTCTCCTTGCTAATATGTGGGTGCCCATTCTGTCCATATATACATTCATCAAGACAATGCTCCAGCACATCGGGCAGCAAATATTCAGAATTTTCTTCGTGATAAAAACATTAAATCTACATACAATTTTTTTCAATTGCAGCCCTATAAATCCAATTTCTCGAATAGATTCTTATATTTTTATATGTATTCATATCTATAAATACTACTCTAATATATTACTCAAATATGCAATGTAATCAGTGTTGTACTAATTTTATCTGCGTTTCTAATTCGGCATTTTCTATTCTTGCCGCGAATTTAGTCGACAAACTTCTGCGTTGAGGTAGCTGTACATACAAATGATTTATGATGGTTGTATTTAAGTCTCATAATATACCACTAAGTTGTAAAATGTCTCGGAAACGGTTCTTGAAATAAATTTTTATCTATACACCAGGTAGAAGAGGCTTTGGGAGAAGTAAGTAAGTTGAAATAAATTATTTTGAAACGAAAAGAAAAAAAACTAGTGCTGCCAGCTAGACGGCCAAAGTCTTCATAACTTGGAAATTCCCCAACCTTAATATAATAACGTCTTTACTTGCTTCTGAAATAAGTTATCATATCTGTAAAGTGATGTGGCAGATGATTAAACAGTTTTATAAACATATCATCGGCAAACAAGGTGACTCAACTTGTATTTAAAATCTTAACGATATTATTCAATAATATGGTGAAAAACCGGGAGCCAAGAATTCTACCTTGGGATATCCTTGCTTTCACTTAGTATTAGAATGATATTCTTCATTTCCACCGATTTTTAAAACAACTCTCTGTGAGCGTTCTATCAAATGTGAAATAATCCATTTAAGTTACCAGTCTTTGATACCCTACAATAAGAGTATTGTATGGAACTGGGTAAATTTTTTATTTTGAACTAGATTTTGAATTAAATAATGATTTGAAAAAAGCAGAGCGAATTACGTGGACAACCAGGGACGAAAATCTTATTGGCAATCAGTAGAATGTCTTTTCGTATACTTTTGAAAATTCAGATAACAGAAAGATTGCTTGGTAATTTTCAATTCTCGTATTATTCTTGTTTGAGATAGGTAGGAAAATACCTTCTTTAATATGGATTTAATTATTAGTTCTTTTAGTATGTATGTGTTTCGTGTTCTGTCTCTCTGCGTTACTGCTAACTTTTCTTAAGTACTGCATCTCCAGCGTTGAATCTCGTTCTTCATCTTCATTTTTATAGAACACTTTTAATTATGCTACAAATTTCTGGAACAAATATTCTTCTCTTCTTCAGCAACCTTTTACTGTCCGCTCCTGGTTGAATTTTCCATTCCTGTCGATCTCTTGTCATCTTGTACCTGTTTCTGCCTGCTACACATCTCTCATATATCGTTCATCTACCTTTTGGAAGGTCGTATAATCTTGCGGGTCGGTCTTCTTCACCTCTCTCGATGGGTTAGGTTAGCCTCCTGCCCAGCATATGTGCTAAGAGGGCTCACAGAACTCGTCCTTACGAGTGTATAACAGGCCATCGGCCTAGGCTTCGGCTATAAGAAGAAGAAGAAGTATAATCTTGGTTTCTATTGTGTGATATGTCTCGTCTTATATCATATTGTTTGGCGATGTGACCTGACATTTTGATGTAGCAATGTACTATCTCTACTTAAGTTCGTCTTCGTATCTTTTTATTCCGTATATGATCCCTAAAGCTTACACCAAGCCTTAGTCCCTCGATTGCACGTTGTATGGTTCGAAGTTTCTTAGCGGCTTGAAGCGTAAGTGTGAACATTTCAAGTCCGTAGGTCATCACCGGTAGTGTGCCCTGGTTTTTAAACTGATGGGGACCTTGCTGTTTTTAAGTACGATACCAAGCCTTCCGATAGCCACCCAAGTGGTTCGGAGCCCACGTAAAGCTATAGGTTTCCTACGTCTGTAGACTACTTGACGCGCATACCACTGGCATATGGAGAGAAGACGGCAACCCCCTGTAATGGGTACGCCACTCAAAGAAGAAGAATAAAGTATAGTTTCCAAAATATAATTCAAACTTATTGTTATAATAACGTAACTTAAAAGTTTATTATTGGAGCAAATAACTTATATTATGTTGAAACTCAAACTGATAGGCCTGCAGTTGGAGATGTGCATTCTGTCTCCTTTTTTGAATAAAAAACCATCGTCAAAATGTACCATTGTTGTGGGAAATTCTTGGTATATAGTTAAACAGAGTTTGGAGTAGTTGTATAATTTTTCCTATTCCTGCTTTCAGGAGTTCATTGCTAATGTTATTTTCTCCATTTGCTTTTTCGTTCTTGAATTGTTTTATTGCTTTCCTTATCTCCGTTTTTTGGATCGGGAGATATCTTCTTCTGCTATTTCTAATTTGAAAGTATACAGGGTTTTTATAAAAGAACTCCTTGGTTTCAAAAAATTACTATGAAATAACGGAATAAGTTAAAAGCATGCAGTTTTCATATCTGTTTCGGTATATTATTAAGTTTTTCATCACTAATATTCGTCGCGGTTGGCACCCCTGCGTGAAGTTGGCGCGCGCGTGAGATGGGACTATCCGGCCGGCAGTCCCACTGTCAGTCATGGCTACACCGCAGCAGAAAGCTCAGTGCGTGATTTGGTTCATTGAAACGGGTTCAGTAATCACAGTTCAGCGTAATTATCGACGGGAATATGGCGGTACTGCGCCTACGTATAAAACAATTCTGCAGTGGGAAAAGCTGGATTACCGTTTGGACGTGTGCAGGGCAACGAATGGTGCACATATCGAACGTTATTAAACACACAAAAAAACTTCAGAATTTACCCTTTCAGAATATATACTCATTTAAGTAATTCTTTGAATATATTGCTGTTTAAATAACACTTGAAACCGAGGAGTTCTTTTATAAACACCCTATACAATAAAGTTTCGAGTAATATTAAGTCACGTTTTCTACAATTTCATTTCTTGTTGTGAGGATTATGGTGGAGTTGAATCTCTGAGTTTAGGAATCCATTTCTTCTTAAAATTTTGTAGTTCTTTATTCGCCTTCCGCGTAAAATTCGATTCTCCGATTATTTTTTTAACCTTTTGTTTTTGGTGTATTTTGTTTTTGTTTGTTTGTCTCACACCATTCTACTAGTTTTATTTTGTTGTTTGCTTTCTCTCTCCGTAGTGTTTCTCTGCGACTGATAAGGGTACGCGTTTCCTCTGAGAGAACTTGTAGTTGTCTTCCTTTGTTTTTGGGGTTATACTAAAGGTATCTTATAGCTGTTTTTAGGCAGCTTGTTATGGTGTACATTTCTTGGAAATGACTGAATCTTTCTGTTTGTATTTTGTTCATTTGAGTTCTGATTTCCTTTCTTATTTCAATGTCACTTGCATTGATTTTTGTGTGATATTTCTTATAATCCTTTCGCGTCAGTGCTTTGATGAGAACTTAAAGTTGCGATTTCGTTCCGTCCATCTTCGTCCAGATCTTCTCTTTAATATAGGTAGTATTTGTACTATGAATAGATTTTGACTTCATGCAAATTCTAATAGTTTCCTACCTCTTCTGTCACTTTCACCATATCCATAGGGGCCTATTGCTTACTCTTTTCCGGTTTCTCTTTTACCAATCTTAGCATTAAAGTCTCCTGCTACTATGAATATGTGATGTAGATTTTCAATAAGTTCATCATACATATAGCTAACGTCTTCTTCTGAAGCGATAGCTATTGGGCAATAGACTTATATGATAACAATATCAGAGCGAGTGCTTCCCTTTAATATTATTACAGCTATTCTATCTGATATTCCTCGTGCTTCGCTTACAGTATTTACTAATTGTTTATGTAAAATCGAACTCCTGGTTGTCCTTTGTCTGTTCCACTAAAGCATGGCCATTCTTGTGTTCTATTATTTCTTCACCTAAACGTTTTACCTCTGATTAGATCCCATTTTATTTTTTCTAATGCTAATTCGAGCTCCAATAGTCGTTCTTCCGATGCCAGGCGCTTTACATTAAAGGTGCATATAATTAAGTTACATGTTTTATCAGGGGGGTTTGGCCTACCTACGATACAAAATTTGACAAATTTTGATTAATTCTCCGACAAAAAAAATTACAATTATGATTAAATAAATTATCAATGATTTACATCGTAGTTCTAAACGCATATGATTCTTTCGAAATAGAAAGTTTGGTTGGAAATGGCAATAAAATTGAATTAAATATGACATGTTCCAGTGTTTATTTTCACCAAAGAGAACGCTCTTAACATCGCAGTTATTTATCTACTTTTAACACGAACGTCGTACCTGTAACGAATTAAATCAAACTCAACACTCCAACTTGACAGTGCTCAAAAATGTTGTCTCCAACAAAACTAGAAAAATTAAAGTGCAGTAAGTGTTCCTTACATTTATCAGTGCCACCAATTATCTACGATAAGGAAAATAATTTTATTTGTGGTCGTTGTAAATACGAAGTGCCTGAAGATTCACTGTGTTGTACTGCAACGGCTTACCAAACGGTAGCAGCTGAAATTCTTCATTTCCCATGTCGTTACGTTGATAACGGTTGTAAAGAAGATAATATCGACTGGAAATTGGTAAGAGATCACGAAGTATCTTGCATGCACCAAATAAATAGATGTCCCTTGGAATTTTTACCGTGTGAATGGGAAGGCAAAGCTAATCTCCTTTACGAACATTTTGTTAGGGAACATGAAGAAAGTGTATTAGAAACTGGTAGTTTTAATTTAGATTTATCACTGAACAACCAAGAAGTATTGGTAACACCTATCAAAGATAACGTTTTAATTATCAACGCTCACAATAACGAGAGTAACTTATATTTTGGTATTTTCTACGTCGAGAAACCCATCGAAAATAGTTTTTATAAATTAGAACTAAGCAACGCCGAAGGTGAAGATAAGAAAACTGTGACTATCTTAGAACCCTGTATAGTTAGATTTAATATGATTCGCTACAATATTTATAAAATTCCGATGGGCGTCAACAATGTAAAAAAAATATTGGGCAGTCGTATAACGCTTAAATTTACTATCGGTTACGTTAATAAAAATGATAATTCAGAGGCAGTAGATGAAAACAAACCAGGAAATAAATTGTACGAAGCAGTTTCTAACAATTTAGAATGTTTCAACTGTAAGGAATATTTAACACCACCGAGTTACTCATGCCCAAATGGACACGAAATTTGTGCAAAATGCAAATCAGACTGCGGAATTTGTTCCACTTGTAAAAGTCCTGTAAAGGACAAGCTGACTTCACCCGCAACTCATATAAATTACCTCTGCAAAAACAAAACCTTAGGTTGCGAATTCGTAGGAAATTCTAGCACAATAAAGGACCACAGTAAAAATTGCCCCTTTGAACATATTACCTGCCCATTAAGCGTTCTAGCCAAATGTCGTTGGGAAGACAATGCCAAAAGTTGCTACGATCACATATTTGCCAACCATTCAAGATTCTTACTGAATGAGAATGGAAATGAAGTAACGATTACGCGAGATTTAAGTACAACTGAGAAGGCCGTTACTAAAATTATGCATTATGAAGGCCAAGTTTTTAAAATTTGTTGTAGACGTAACATGAAGATGGAAGGCATCATGTGGTGGAGCTTCCAACATGTCGGGATGGAATCAACAGAAATATCCCCGTATAAATTTCAAATCGAATTTCATGACCAATCTGATCAAGGAAGAAAATTTATTACTGATGCTTTATGTTACGGCGTAAGTGATGACTATAAACTTATTAAATGGTTACGTATTCCTTATAAATTGTTAACTCCGTTTATTAAGAGTGATAAATCGATTACATTTACTTACAAAATATTAAAAAATTAATTGACTAAAATTAAATGAATTTGCTTGTTCTTGAATGTGAGAGCCTTTTTTATTACCATAAAATTATGTATTAAAATGTAATTTTCTGTGTTTTAAATGTATGACTTGATATTTAGTGTGTTTCTTTGTATAAATAAATATTGTGCTTCTTCACAAAATGTACTTTTTGGTTTTAAGAATACAAACAGCTACTGAATTTTCCAAAACCTTGATCAATTCAGTTACCGTATATTTATTGTTACTGCATGAAATTTTGTTGAAATTCTCTGAAAAAGTTTCCAAAGTGAAAATGTTGGGAATTTTTCTCACAAACATTTCTTAAGCTTTGATTTTTCCAAAACCTTCGCTAATTTAATCAGGATGCCTTTATTTTTTAAGAAATTTTGTTAAAAATTTTCTACCAAAGGATTCTGAAAATGTATGGATTTTGTTCACAAACTTTACAGATTTAATCAAGATACCTTAATTTTTAAAGAAATTTTGTTAACAATAAATTGTTTAAAGTTTCTACGAAATTTCCCAAAAACTTTTAAAACCTTTGTGTATTTTTTCAGCTATTTTCTAGGCTGTCCTGTTTTGAATTTTCCAAAACCTCCGTCGATTTAACTACGACTTTTTTATATTTAAAGAAATCTTTCAGAAACTTTTCTAAACTACAGTTGCCCGTTTTGTATGAAATTCCTACCTGCTGGTATTATCAAATAACCAATAAATTTTTCTTTTTAATTTTTGAAATGTTATATTTAAATATTTTCACTACGGTTTTGTACGTGTAGACTAGATATTCAGTTTTAAAAATACATAAAAAGGAAGAATCGATAACCAAAATCAAAATCTGGAAAGACCCAAATAAAAATATAAAAGGCAGTGAAATGAAATTCTGAAGTACAAGGTTTTAAAGAACAAGTAAAATAATTTTGCTATTTATTCTTTATAAAATCGGGATTTGAAGATTTTAAAAAAATTTACACTTCGCTAATACACCGATTTACTTTTCAAATCTTTCTAAAAAACAGTTTGTTTGGTAAATGTTTTTTTTTATCTTTATTTATATTTACAATCTGCTCTTGTGAGCAATAAGTAAATCAGGTTAGAAAGAGTTCCGTCCTGACCGCGACAGCGTAAGGTCGATATCAAACGCGCCAGTGCATCTTATCGAAACCCCTAAACCGCGACCAGACAAGAATTAAGCATAAAGTTTAAATAAATAAAGTGCATTTAGCTAAAATCAGGTAACAACCTTTTCACTAAATCATAGTAATTAAACTCCTGACTACAGGGGTTTATAAACCAAACCGTAATGAACAACACTAATATCACACCAAACAATTCTCAACAAACTATACTACACAATGTAGATAACCCCACGACAAAAACCTTCGCTAATGTAACATCCGAACAACAAATAAACTTCCCGAAAAAGGATTAAGTAATCATTATCAACGGTATAGGAGGAATAAACCTTAAGGAATACATAAAAACGATTGGCAACATTATTGATCCCTTAAACATAATCTTTGCCTCCAAAATGGCAAAATGTCAAATAATAGAATATGCATTTACTTAAGGAACAGAACACTAGTCAACCAACTTACTAGTAAATACAAAATGATAATGATTGAAGGTCACCAAACCAACTTACGACCACTAATATCGCCAGCACAAAGAATCGTAATATCCAATGTATGCCCTTCCATACCTCATGATCACATAAAAACCGCCATACAAAATATGCAGCAGGGCTCGAAGGTAAAGAATACAGTCATATATTAAGCTTTAGACGACAAATCTATATCGAACCCCAAACCGAAACATTGATTCCTGAATCACTAATCATTAAATTCGAGGACACGGACTACAGAATTTTTTTATCAACAATTACAACATGTTTCACATGTCGCCAACCAGGTCACATAGCAGAAAAATGCCCAAATCAAAACCATCCACCAAACCCCACTATAGCTACTCCCTTTAACCCAAAACAAACGTACCTTATCCCAAACCACAATAACGTCCTCAAATGAATCCCCCGACATTTCAGAAGAGAATATACTCAATATACCACCCCTAGGTACCCCTACTCCATCATCCCACTCTCAAACCGAAACACCAAAAGGCGCAATACCCAAAATAAAAAAGCTCGATAAACCCAAACGGATCAGAAAAAACTCAGACAAAGAATCAGACGGAGAAAATGTAAATATAGAAGAATTCCTAGCCCCCATCAAAGAATTACTAATTGATCCAACAAAACAATATCCTATAAATTATACTAACTTTAAGGATTTCTTGGAAAAAGCCCATTCTCATGAGTGGGTTGATTTATCTTTAGGTAACTCAGAAAAATTCTTTGTGGTTGCATTTTGCTGAATATTTCCGCTTCTATTGATGGTAGAGACCTCCGGCTTTTTGCATTCTCTTCGTCTTTAATTTCTTCATAACGTAATAATAAAATTATTGTGTCTTTGCATTTGAAATTTTTGAGATACTTGCAGTTGAAAGCAAGTTTCCACTAAAATGCTCCGAGAATTTTAGAAAAAAAGTTGGAAAAAAATTTTAAATAATATTTTTAGAAGACAATATTTATAACTTTAGGAAAACACCGAGTGTTTTGAAAAATAAAAATTCAAACCAAAGATATAACTATTTTTAACCTTGGAGGTTATGTCTTCGCCCTGCAGTCCATCGTCAAAATTAATAAAACTTAAAAGAATCCATTTTATGTAAAATTAGACGTTCTTTTGAGCTAGACATATTCTAATAGACCTTCATTTAGAAATTTTTCGAAAAAAGTGCTATTTAATGATGCCGCCCCTCGATTGCGCCGCCCGCTGAAAGAATCGGCGGCTAAAAATATTTTTAATGGATTTCTTAGGTTCAAGTTTATTCATGAATTTGTTTCCCCGTTAACATATGTCAACTACTTTCCGAGATGTAGTCGGCGGCCGCGCTTAAGGACTCACCCTGTATAATTCGGCGGTCCGTAGTACGGGATTCTATTGTCCTGGCCCTTTACGGATGCGTGCGGGAATTACTGACAGGTAAGTGAAACCCCTTTAACTTGCCGGCGTTTATTACGCGGCTTTTCTGGAGCGATCGGTCTTGTCAAACGGCGGCTTCCTGGTGCCGGCGGCAACGTCTTCGTCGAGTGGGAACGTGTAGGTTCGGTCAGGCACGTCTTCGACGTGCGGGGATCGTGGGGATTGGTAATTTACGTCGAGCGGGAGAGATCGGTAATTAACGTCGATCAACACTGGCGGACGAGAGAGTGCGGTAATTAGCGTCGAGCGGGAGGAAGCGGTAATTAACGTCGACCAACACTGGCCGACGGGTGGAATCGGTAATTAACGTCGACCAACACTGGCCAACGGGAGCGAGCGGTAATTAACGTCGGCAAACACTTGCCGACGGTCGGGCTCGGGGTTCTAGGTTGGACAACGGGTCAGAGGATTCTGAATCTCAGAGTGATAGTCCCTGTCTCCGGCTGGGGGCTCTGCTTTTATACTTTTCCCTGGTCGTTCATCTCTGTCTGCCCTTATGCATAGGAAAAAGTTCGAGGGTCACGTACGCCGGCGAGTCGTTATCTCGACGTGGTGTTTGGTGCCGTACTGGCTGGATGATGTCCGGTTCGGAAAAATTCCGTTTAACGTGTACCTGGATTCGACTTGTTTTATGGAAATTTTATTTTCAAATCATATACAAGGCTTTAAATACAGGTAGCACGTTACAGCGTTTTCATCTGCCCCTGACTAACTACTTTGTCCTTTCAGCTTGTACTTGCCTTTATACATAAATCTTGAGTTTATTGTTATTAACTACTTTTCTTTAAGGAAGTTTATGTTTTTTTTTGTTCATGAATGTTTATGTTTGGTACCACGTAACTTTCTAGTATTTCTTGTATTTCAGTAATTTTATTTTTTATGTAAATGCAAATGAAACAACACGAAACCGTAATGGCCCTCGTAATTTTTGGCGTACGAACCAGTACATAGTTACAAACATGGCCATAAAAAAATGGAAAATACTTGTAATGGTTCCCTGTTTTACGTTACATTTGTTGCTTTTTATTTCTCGGTGAAAAATGTGCCAATTTTAAATTTTAATTTAGTAGTCAATTTTTGTATGAGTAAATAATCCTTGTATTAGTTACGATTTGCACTTTAAAATTTTAGAAAGGCTGTGTGAAATTTAATATTTTTAAGAAATATAAACATTTAAAGCCTGGTTTTCATCTTCTGCTAAATTAAACTTTTTCTTGGTAATATTTGTTAATCCAATTGTTTTCATTAATAAAAGAAAAAGGGTAAAGTTTTCTAAAAATTATAAGAAATATTTAAAGAACATTAAGTTAATGCGGAACGATATAAACAGATTTTTTAATATGGATAAAACAACATGCACACAGAAGTTGAAAAGCCCAACTTTTATAAATTCTCTTTTCCTGACATTTATAAAGTTCCTGCTAATTAATATTTTAAATCTGCTGGGAATTTTAATTTCCTTAATGCAAGGTAATTGTTCAAGCAATAAAGAACACGACACTTGTGGTTAATGACATTAAAAACAACCTCACCCTCTCACCAACCCTTTTGATCTTTCCGGCCATATTTTTCTCGGTTGTTAAATATTCATTTTTAGTCAGGTTCGTATAATAAGATTTAGCTATAAAAGAACGGCCCATAATTAGTGTAGATATTTCTTTTACACGTGTCTTTGTAAGCTGGAGCTGTCTTTTTGTAACTTCTCAAGGCATCCGTATTTAATATTACAAGGTTTGAAGACCCAGGCTTTAAAAATAAATCAAGTTTTTTTTAACTAAATATCTACTTGTTTATTAATTTGCTTAGTTTCCTTTGGTTAACCTTAAATTATCTTTCTGAACAGATGCTTTGTTTAATAATTCTTCGTAGGTTTTCTTAGATTCGTAGTTATCGCCCCTTAGTGGCTACTTCCTCTTTTTCTCTACTTTATCGTTCCATCCTTAACAGTTCCAATTGCTACTTTCCCTTTATACTCGTACGTTCTTCGTCATCTTCTGATTCCCCTTCACTCCCCGAAGAAACTTTAGCTTTCTTAGATTTGGGCGAATTCCTTCTGTTGTTATATTTATGCTTTTTGTCCAATTTATTACGTTACCTTTCATCACTGTTACTATCTATAGATGAAGAACTATAATTCTTTTTCTTTGTATTTTTTTATAGAAAGATGTATTACTAAAAAACTTTGCATGTTCAGTTTTCAGCAGTGGCTGAACTTTAGGTTTTGACGTTGTTAAGTATTTTTTTTTACATTCAAGGAATCGTGCAAAGCCTTACTTTTAATAGGTATATAATTTTTCTGTTTCCTTTCTTGAACGATCATGAGCAATATAGGTAGTACAAATTTTTTTACCCAGAGTGTCCTCTTCAAGGTACGTTAAATAACCAATTTGTTTTTCATACTTCTCTTATTCTTCTTATCATTTGACGTTTTACTTTCGGCAATATCATCCTCCACATCTTGAAAGAAATGTGGTCTGTTAATTCTTTACAAATCTGTAATTCCTGATAATTTAAACCGAGTGTAATAAAATCGTTGGTTTGTAAACGCTCGTGCTCTTTTGTACGCTTCTCGTTCCGCTAAGTTTGCTCTTTCTTCTTGGGCTTTTTGCTCTTCAGCTGTTTTTGCTTCATCTCTTCAAACACGAGCAATATTTCCTTTGGTGCGGACATGCCACCTCTTTTTTGGTAGTATATTTATCTTATTATTCTTCTTCCTCTTTGAAATTTTTGTCCTAGGGCTTAGGGCAGAAGCGGGCTCAGGCTATCTCCCCGCTTAATATCTTTTTTCATTTGAAATTCTTCTGAGTCTATTCCATTCATCCTGACAACCCGTTTTGTGCTCTTGTAACTTCTTCTTTTCCGCAACGGTTTTGATATACCTGCGTCTTCTAGGGCGTTTCATAGTTTCTGTTTTGGCACTTTGTCGAAAACCGATTCTATAGGTAGATGTAGAAAACCTAGATACATTTTCCTGGGTTTGTCTCCCTCTGCTGTAGGTGGCTTGTTCCTCTTGAAGATGTTGTTCTATTTCTTTTCTGACTTTCTTATATATTGGGACTATTAGGTTGCTATCCACTTTTGGTACTCTTGTGATGTTCCATACCATATGCATAGTTTTGTTATTGTTCCCCCATATTTAATTAATTCGGGATTGATGTGGTCGCTGCCTGCTACTCTACCTCTATTCAGAATAATTTAAGGCTCTAGTCAACTATCTGGGTCCAACAACAAACAATTTAAAAAAAAATCATCAAAATCGGTTCTGTTTTAGTGGGTTTAGAAGTAAAAACCTTCATTGACCCGACTACTTATAAAAGCTAAATTTTCTTGGTTGTGGTCAAAGTTCATCAATTTATAAAATAACGAAGAATAAAATAGCCAACAAACTAAAAACTACATTTTTTATGTAATTTTCTTTTTCTTTTTCTTTCTATGATATTTATGGAAGGTGTATTCACGGTTAGCGATGAAACTTGGCTCTTAGCGAGAAAATTGATTTTTTCTAAGTGTTCTAGAATAAAAATATTTCTAAAATTTTAAAACAGCTGTTAGATACAAACCATTGCAACAGTGAGCGCTCTAGCGAAAACCTGTTTTTTTAGATTTAGGCCTGTCAATCATATCCATCCATATACATAGGTTCCATTTCAATCAAGCTTTCTAAAATAAAAAAATTGGGTTTTTGGGTATTTGGTGGAAAAAAAGGGAAAGTTTTTCGACTGTTATCCATATACACAGGTTCCACTTCAATCAAGCTATTTAAAATTAAAAAATTGGATATTTGTAAAATAATACAACAATATTTACAAAAAGATGCGATTTCAATTGTTTTAAATAAATGCTTGAAATTTTGGGTATGGGCCTAAAATTAAATTCTAAGCAACTTTTTCAAATAATTTTCTTCGATATTTTGCCATCTAGCCCCACTTTTTGCGACTTCACGGTGATTTTTTTTAATTTGCCGCCATACCAGTGGTCATGTGACATACCTCAAATTCAATTTTTAGGTTACCGGCATGCAGAACCCATCCCCCATAAAAGTTTTTTCGAGTTACTCGAGGGAGTATGGCCACCAACATGTAGGGTTAAGACCTCCTAAGGAGCTTTCATACCAGGTTATCTCGCACGCTTACGCGTACGGAGTGATGTCTTAAGCACCATCCCATCGACAATAGCCTACCTTCCCTACTCCACCACTGTGTTTCGGTTTTTCCCAATTATTTTTAGTGACTGGGTAGGCCACCCGCCGAGCATCCGACTCGGGTTTGACCCCGAGATCGTCCGCGCCCCACTCGGCCACTCTGGCGATTCCTAGTAAAGGTTGTTTAAAATATTTGAAAGAAATTTTATATTTTCTTCTTGAAAGCCCTTCTGTTCAGAAATCTTTTCGCGGAAAGCTTTTTATGGGTTTCTTTTTTCTGAATTCTCTGAAGTTTACTATTTTTCTTATCTTTTGATGGCAAAAAAAATAGAATTTCCAGAACAAAATGAAAATTTGAATGAATCTACAGAAATTATAAATTTTGTATGATTGTGAATCCTTGATGTTTCAGAAATGGGCACAAATGTTTTCTAAATGGGTGCTTTATATAAATTTGAGTTTCGCCTCTGGCTTGGTTGACACGTTGAGTTACCGTGCTCTTTTAGTGCTCCCTTTTTACTCCTGATGAAGCCCCTTAAAAAAGTACAGTTCTTCTGTCTCAACAACGTTCTGTTAATACTGACACTGGCCATGGAAGTCTTCGAATTCATATAATAAATAAATTTATGAATACACCAATTAAGCAATTAATAAATTCCAGTGCTTTTATTGAACTTACGTTTAAAAAATACAATGTCATACAAATAAATAAATAAAAGATACTTTTTAACAATTTTTCATCTAAACATAATGATTGTACTTTCAGAGTTATTTCACATAATAGACTGAAAAAATAATAAATTATAAATATATTATATAGGCAAAGTTACTGTATTAAAGTTAAAACAAACAATATTATATAAAACCCTAAAACTGACTACACAATACATTAACTACTGGGTATAGGGATTACGTATTTCATAAAATAGTCCTAATTTACAAATTAATAATTAACTTATGTACAATAAATGTTGTAAAGAAACTATGTACCTGATGTGTGATCTCACTGTCCACTCCTGCAAAAGGAAAACAATATTAATAATCACTTACAAACATCTACAATTTTACTATGACAAAATAAAATTTCGTGCTTTCAGTCACTAAAAAAAAACTTTTCAGAGCATTTTCCTAAATTATAATAATTACTACCAAAAAGTAATTACATAAAATATTATGCACAAGTATTGCACAATGAAAAAAGTAAGTACTACAAAAAGGCAATATGTTCATCATTAATTGCGTAACATTTTGCAAGCTCATTCAATCACAAATTTATTTAAAAACATGTTACAATAAAATGCAGTAATATGATTAATACTTTATATGAAGTCACATAAAACAATTAATAAAATAAACTTAAATTTTCCAAAGCAAAACGATCATACTTAAAGTTTTAGAATTAGCCAATAGATAAAGGCAAATGTAACGGCGCTCCGCGAGGGTTAAAGCCTCCTAAGTCGCTTTCATACCTCAGTTGTCTCGCAAGCTATACGTACGGGGTGATGTGGTAAGCACCACGCCTTCGACAACCGCGTACCTTCCCTACTTCACTACTATGTTTCGGTTCCCAATTATTTTCAGTGACTAAGTGGCCATGCCAGTGTTAACAAAAAACTGCCTTTAATTTTTATAATGCGAAAGATATTTGAATTCTAATTAATCACAGCAAAAACTTCTGAAGTAATCAGTAAATTGTCGATCTTTACTTCATATAATTATGCATTTGCCGCAGTCTACAAAACGCAAAAGCTGTCAAACCAAAATTTCAAAGCTTTACATGCTAGTTATAAATCCATGCATTCAAACTTCCTTTAATATTACGAAATTTTTAACTTTTAACAATGCTTCAAATGGTATGAATGGTTATTATGAATAGAAAAAATGATTAATAATGAAAGAAATAGTTATTGCAAAGATCTGACGATTAATATTAGCATAATAATCGAACTGTTAGTATCTGAGCGATGTTATTAGTTAAATGATCATGAGCAATCGTAGTATACGTCCAAATTTGCTCTCAATTTAATTATTTTTTTACTCTACACCCCCACTCTCCCTGTTATTACTGAGTAGCCGTCACTCATATTACCGAATATCTAAACCCAATAAACACCCTAATGCTTCACTGATAGGGTTGCCAGACGTCCCGGTTTTTCAGGATTTGGACCAGCAAATATCAAAAGTAGTAAAACGAAAGCCTAGAAATTACGTATTTTCGCTTGTTTTGCTAGCCAAAATTAGTTACTATTTGTTGATTAATATATTAACTAATCTTTCTAAGTCACGGTGATGGCTCAGTTGGTTTAGCGTGCTTTTGACCACTGCGATTAAGACTGGCCCGGTTTGATTCCCAGGGCCACACAAATACCGAAAATACGCGATCGCTTCTCTCGAAACGCAATGGCCTAGTAAGTCTTTTCTGCAGTAGACATATATGGAGGACATGCCACTTCTGAGAAAATCTTCCTTGGGCCCCTTTCCGGCTTGGATGGTAGGCCACATGGATTCCCTTTTTGTCCCAGTTAAATGTTAATTTACGTATTAATTGCTTATAATGGCCTTATTTCAAATACTAACTATGATAAACTATACAGGGTGGCTGAAAACAGTAAACGCAAGTTTTGGCCACTTAACATTATCAATTTAAATGCTGACAAACTCACAAAGTACTTGTCAGATGAAGTGCTTTTGTTTGCTACGTTCAATTGTTTAAGCCTACTTGATCAAAATTTAAATGTAATTTTTTTTGGAATTAATGATCGTATTTGAAAAATAAAAATGCCCGTTGAAAAGAGAATTGAAAGGCCTTTAGAATGGTGTAACGTTTGAAACCCCTTTCTATTTAAAATTTTTGGGGTGCAATTCACCCTCATCTTACGGTTGAAGTTGCGTAAATAATACTAATCAATTCAGATGTTCCCCTTCGAGCGTTTTTCGCAAAATTGATGTTAAGTGGCCAAAACTTGCGTTTTAGTTTTCAGTGGGCCGTCCTGTATATATTTGAAAACCTCTTAAAATGGCATTTTAAATGAAGTCTACGCCGTCTATGATTCTCATATAAAAAACACAAGTTAATAACAATGGTGGACGAATGTTTTGATGGAGATCAAATATAACTGGCTTATTGACCGAAAAAACATGGAACATAGAACTAAAGAGATGAGCAGAATAAAAGAAAACCTAAAGAAATGGAAAATACTGCTCCACCATTCTCTTCAAAAACAAAAAACTTGAACTAAAACAGCTGACCACAAGTATAGAATCCACAATTTTTCGATGAATGGATGTAAATAATTGTAAATAATATTATATTATATTTTGGACCTACTGACTTTAAAACATTTTAAAAGCCCATTTAAATCTTGGGTGGAACGACTGTTATATTTAAAAAATAAAAATATACTTTCTTCCACAATTTAAACACTTCTACAACAAAAAAGTATAGATAATTCATATATTTCAATATTGAAACAGCAAAAAGCTCGTATTATTATTTACTATTAAAACAGTACAACGCTGGTTCAACAAACAAACACATTAATTTCTAATGTAATTTATGCACTGTTAAAACACGCAAAACCTTTTGTCATATTTTAAGAAAATGTGAAACCACAAACTACATCACTAAAACTCCAATTTATTTTCCTTTTACCCTCTTATACCTTTACGGTGTGGAGGGGGCCGAACACACCGAGCCGCAGAGTGGTCACCCATTTAAGTTCTGACCAAGCAGAACTTTCTATATTGCGCTCCCACTCTGCCGTACTGCCGGCATATTCCAATTTAAAAAAAATAGTACAACTAGCATTTTACCAACACCATTTTTAGTTAAACTTGCAGTTTATATTTAGATCAATATTTTAACAACGCTTTTTTATACCAAACTCAAATGCATTTAACAATTATGAAACGAAGTGATGTAAATATAAACTCTAGAACTGAGCATTGCACTACGTCTAAGCTAATTCCTAGTGCTACAAATATTCTTTTAACTCATCAATTCAAATACGGCTGTGATCAAAAAGTATCAGGAATTTGTATTTATTCATCAAAATTTATTTCGACCCCTTGAAAGTAATCCCTCCCACTGCAATACACTTATGCCAAAGTTTTTTCCAATCTAGAAACATGTTTTAAAGTCCCTTTGAGGGCGTCAATCGACGCAAAACGGTGACCACTAGTCGAGGGAATAGGACAAAGTCACAGGGTGCCATGTCAGGTGAATAGGGAGCTTGCGGAATCGTGTTTGCTGAATGTTTGGCCAGAGATTCACAAAGAATTGTGAGCAAAATCCATGAGTTAGCTCGCCACAAATTAGGTCGTTTTCTACGAATTGATTCGCGTAAACGACGCAGCTCCTTGTTGACGGTTTGGCCAGTGGGAAGGAATCCAAAACAATCGAAGAAAACCGTCAACATTACCTTGATTTTTGATTGACTTTGATGTGATATTTTCGGCCTTGCTTCACCTTTCGAGCGTCATTCACGCGTAGATTCTAGTTTCATCGCCTGTAATAATGCATTCCAAGAAGGATTCGTCTTGAGAAAGCATTTCCTCGGCCACTTTAACACGTTCTTTTTGGAAACTTTTTCGGAAATACTCGAGAAACTACGCGTAGCAAGCCAATATTATATTTTAAAATTGCTTGACATATTCCAAATGATACTGGGACATGTTCAATAATATTCCTAATTGTTAAATGACGATCTTTGAGTGTCAAATCATCGACTTGAGCGACGTGGCCTACCAGAGCGTGGTTCACCTTTAACGCGTTCTTTGACTTTCTTGAACATTTCTTTAGCAAAAAATACAGATTGTTTCTAAATGTCGTTGAAAGTCAAACCAAACTAGGAAAAAATGGCAACAGCGCCAATTTAAATAAACCATTCCCGATACTTTTTGATTACAATAGTATTTCACGCCAAAACAAAATTTCTATGTAATACTCACCTTTAATGTATTAGAAAAAGACTTCATCTTTGAACATATGGGGGAATTTCTTTTTCATATCCTCACGCCAAGCAAGATCACTCGCCGAAGTATACCTAAGAATGGTTTATTAAGTATTAAGAATGAATTCAGACAGCAGTGCCAAACTAATGAATAACGTAAATAAAATATTTCATTTTGTGCATTTAAGGCTAAGCAGAACCCTAGCAAAGATAACGATGTGTAAATTAGCTAAATTTATTTTATTTCAATCGCTTAAGTAACAAACTCAGTCTCTATTGTTATTAATCATATTTTACATCTTTTTGTGTTTTGATAGTTGATATATCTTTCAGATCAAATACGAACCTGCTTCACAATCAGAATATATTCCACAATGTAATCAAAATATGTACTTAGTTAATTAATTTTAACAAGGCCTCAGTTAATAAAATAAAAACCATTTTACACATCGGAAATTTCCCATTTTCGAATTAAAAAGCGATTCATTTCCCTAAACAATTTTTAATTAAGTGCATTGATTACTTTACTGCAGTGTTAAACAAAGCAAACAGTTTTGGCAGAACAGCCTTGCTTTAACACCTATTAATTGCCAACTCTAATTTTAAACTACAGTCTATTTCACCTAGGATTGGGGTTGTGACGTCAACGCGCTATTTATAAATTCACAATCCAACTATACTTCATCTCTTTCTAAACTAGGCTTTCATTACCTACTGCGCACGCAGGCGTGTCTACCCATACAGTTTTTGGGCGGGGCAAGTTGAAGTCACAACCCAAATGCTAGATGAAATAGACTGTAGCTCGAAGTAACCAAAATTAAATCAGGTGTTAAACGTAAGGCTTTCATACCAAATGAATTTAACCATACGTTCGTTATAAGTGCTTTATTAAAAATACGGTGCTTAAAAATTTCCATAAAGCTACAGAAAGCTTTGGTGTTATCTTTTACAGTTAATTTGATTTTCTAGAAGGATCCTGTAAATCGTAATTATTTATTGATAAAAATAAGCCCTTGGAAGATTTTTGTTAACACAAGACGAATATATATTGGCTATGCCTATTTGTGCTATACTCATCAACAAATAGGTAGCAAAATAATACGCCTACATAATTTAAAGATTAAAGCCCAGTTGTTTTTTATTTGTTAGTATTTTTCTAACGGCATCTCAGTCACATCAACACAACAATAGAAACAAACCCAAAATATATATTTTCGGTTATTCAGGCGAACTGTGCGAATAATATATGTTAATATAGCAATCTTTTAAAATTCCCCACACTGAAATCTATGAAGAAAACATCAATAACAGAATATATCCAACTTCACAACAATAAAAATAAAGAATCCCTTCTTTAAAAAAAAATGTGAAAGAAGTAATCTTAAAACGAATACAATTAAAAAACAGCAAGAGGATAGAAGTGAAAATAGAAACCCATGAGAATGTAAAAAGTTAATTTTACATTTTTGTTAATTTTTTTGTCGAAATTTTGTCAGTCTACAATGATATCCAGAACCATCTTCGAGGTTGTCGAGAACGGGTTACTACCCCAGTATTTTGCACTATGCCATAACAATTACATCTTAAGAAGCGACTAGCTTTACTTCGTCTTGGAAGGAAGATACGTTCTCGAATTCTCTTTCGCCGCCTGAAAAAACCCTTTTGATTTTAGTTGGGCTCAAATGAGAGCCCAACAATATAATCCTAACTAAACATTGAATGTCTAGTTTATCTTAAGTTTAATGAGCTAAATTTTGACTCGACAACAATCTAATGTAAAGGAATTATTGTACGAAACCCAGCACATTAACCATTCGAATCGTGAATAATTATTAGTATTTCCACCACCAACGAATGCTTAATGACAATTTAAAAACAAATACTCAAAGTCAATCGTTCAGCGACAACATTTAATCAAAAATCCAAGTTGAATCTGAATTTTAAAGTTTTATTATATTGCACAGGGGTGGAAGGACTTGCAAGCTCTTTCCGTAACTATTAAACCTGCGCAGAAAGTAATAAAGGAATGTAAGGTTAAATTTTTGAGACAAATTTAATGGTGCAAACTTAAATTTAAAATCATCTTCTGTTTGCGAGCTACAAGCAAAAAATCGGAATTATAACTCCGAACAACAAAAAGTAAGAACGGTCGCCTTGTCGGACGTCTTTTAAGAAGTGGTGCGAGTTTATCGTTCCCAGCTAGGGTCCTTAAATCACCGGAAGGCCTCTATACCGGTAATCCTCGGGGAGGATTACATTTGCGACTTGGTCGGATTCACCAAAAGAGTGCCATATACTCCGGAAAGATATAGTTTTGTGTGAGAAGTTTTAGTGATAGTTGGAGTACCGTTCCTCACACAATTTCCTCGTTTGAGGGAAAACCCATAGCCTAAGGATTATTCTTCGTTGTTTTGCACCCGTTTGGAAGAAGGAACATATAGCTCCTCCAGTCACGTCCGTCACGTCACTCCCTGTGCCGAGCAAGTACCAACATCTCGCCAGGTAAATCTACTCTCCTTTTTCGCTGCTCCTGCTTTGCCATTTCGACGTTAGTTTCAATTTCTTCGTTTGCCACTTGCTGGCAGGCCTTTTTAACGTTCTTAAGTTTGTTTTAAAGTTTAATAAGTACCGCCTTTTTAGTATTTTCGTGTCTTGATTGCAACTTGTAATTTGAGTAAAGTTCTAGTCTATCTGTTTGCCCAGTGGTATAGTAAGAAGGCTTTGTGAATCTCACTTTGGGCGGATCTAACATTCACATTGTAAAGGTTGGGGCCCCTATCAAATCAGTGGACTAGGTAGTTTCATTGGTTTTGTGTTCAAGTCAAGTAAAGTTCATTTGTGTTCATATGTAATTCAAGTATTAAATCAAGTAAGATATTATTTTATGTTTTGTTGCATGTGTGTAAAATTCTACGGTGCTTGTTAAATTATGAATTTAAGATTTGTTGATCCTATGAAGGGCTAAGCTTGTGAATGATTTGCAGTACTTAACGTAAATGTAGTACCCTCAATTCTACCGTCCCTTAAAGTAAGCGTAACTTGTATTATTTGTTTTAACGTAACATATTTTGATTGCCTCTTGCGTAATTTCCTTGTATTCATTTCCTTGCCTTTTGATTCATTAAATATTTCATTGTCAATTTAGTTTGGTCTTGTTATTTGTGTTCAGTGTTCCTGATATTTTGTGTATTAGTGTTTTGGTAAAGATTTATGTATACAGTGTTAGCCTGCCTACAAGTTTAAGCATTCCAGTAAAGTAAGTAATTGTCAGTTCAGCAAGGTAAGTCACACCTTGCAATAGGATGCAGCCACAACAACCCTTTGTCCGAGCCCTTTGGAAATCTTCTGTGGTGGGTTCCTATTTAGACCTCAGGGTGACATACCACAGTGGCGCCCAATTTCAACCCCATTATGACGACACCCTTATTTGAATAAGGGTTTTACCGTTTCGAACCACCCATCTCCACTGTCTTGCTAGCCGCGCGCCTAAGGGACTTTTATCACCCCCCTTTAAATGTCGAAGTGCCAGTTTGGCATGTGACAAGGCTTATAAAAGAAGAAAAAAACCAAGAACTTTTACTACCACTTCCTTTTTTTTTTTTCAACTGTTAACGTCTTCTTAACATTATACAAAACTGATTGAACCGTCGATTTACCAATTGTAAGGACTTTTGCAATGTCACCTTCTCTTCAATTCTTTTAACATTTTATGACAAAAAAAAATTACTATGGCGTTGACAAGACAGCAGTGACTTAATTTCGCGGTAAAACAAACAAATATAGGTAGCTTAATACGAACCAAAAAGGCGAACTGCACCCGACCAAATTTTTTCGTGTCCACACTTTACTTTCACATGAAGTTAAAAACCAAACAAATACTGCCGAATTTGGTAAGTAACTAATTCATTTGTCTTATATTTTACTTTCTTAAATATTGGGAAACTAGTTGATATTTAATTTGTTGTTTAAAAAGTGCATTGAACCATATATTTTTGAAAACGGCGAAAAGCGACTTATTTTAAAGTGTCAAGTTTATGTTATAATGTTATAAAGCAACATTTAATGAGCAAATAAAAATTCCAATGTCACCATTAAATTCTACACGAAAAAGTGCCGTTCAGATGTTTTTACTTTATGTTTATTCGCAAAAAAGCGAATTATAACTGAGAAAAGGATTTTTTAAAAATTCAATTTTCGCTTGTAGCTTGCACCGTTAAGTTTGTCTCGAAAATTTGGCCTGAGAATCCTTTATTACTTTTTGCGTAGATGTAATAGTTAAGGAGATAGCCTGAAATGGTCCACCCTGTACATTATAATACCCCTGATCACATAACAATCAGATTCGCCAAGTTATTAGTGTAAAATATGGCAGCATTTTTATGCTTAGTTTGCATTCAGTGGCCAGGGGGCGCCACCATTGCATGGGCAGACACACGATTCGAGCGACTCTGAAGTGCTTGGAATCAGATGATTTGTATACAAATCAAGCACTGCAGGGTCGCTCGAGTCGCGTGTCTGCCCGTGCAATGGTGGCTGTCCCCTGGCCACTGAATGAAAAATAAGTATAAAAATGCTGACAGATTTTACACTAACTTGGCGAATCTGATTGTTATGTGATCAGGGATAATACTAATACATTTTAATAATAACAATAATAATAATTGTTTATACTGCAAATCAATTCAAAAAGATTTAAAAAAACATATTTTATTAACAAACACATGAAATATTGTTTGAGTGAAATTACCGATTGAGTATTGGAAATAAAAGTCCAGTTTTACTAATTTGTTGCTAATGAAATGTAATGAATAGTGAAATTACTATTTGAATAATTAAACAAAATTCCATTCCTACTAATTATTCAAATTTCATGCATTAAGATGGAAAACCAGAGAACAAATTAACATCAATTTTTATTTATTGTTTTAAATTAAAGAATGCAAAACAAAAATTTTTTTCTTATACTAGCTGCTGTAATTCTAGACTTTTGTTACCTGGTTTGCTTTCATTTACGATTGCTTTAATTTTATGCATAAAAAAACATTTTAGTCTTGCTTCAAAACAAGCGCAAAACTGTTGCTCTGTTCGAAAAAATTTCAACTAACTTCGATTCAATTACGTGCACTTTCGTTAAAAATTAAACATACAACTTACCGATAACTACGTTGTTCTGTACTAGATCTCGAAATTGAATGATGTCTACTACTCCTACTACTTCTTGAGGAACTAGAAGATCTCTGTGAATATCTTTGATCGCTAGAATGTGAAGGATATTCCACCCGCCTGCTACTTCCTTGGTGACTTGATCTACTCGATTCCCTGGCAAGTTCTCTGCTCAATTCTCGACTCGATTCCCTGCTTAATTCTCTACTTAATTCCCTACTCGATTCTCTACTTGAATAAGGATATGATCGTCGACTTCTATCAGGATAATACGGATAATATTGGCTGGAACTCCTACCTTCTTCGGCAGCACTATAACTACTACGGCTACCGCATGGTAGTTCTTTTCTTACATTATTACTTGGCCTAGGAATAGGATTAACAACGCCTATTTGTTTAACCGGTGTAATTACATCCGATTTCTTTTGA
Source organism: Melanotus villosus (assembly GCA_963082815.1). Lineage (NCBI taxonomy): Eukaryota > Metazoa > Arthropoda > Insecta > Coleoptera > Elateridae > Melanotus > Melanotus villosus. The sequence goes on along the minus strand of OY720423.1, from coordinate 8,581,673 downwards.
AGGTTCGAATCTATATTAAATATGCTACTTGGAGGAAGTGTGCGTGCGCATGATGTATGTGAATCTATTAAATCTTTGTTAACTTGCTGTACATTTGTTTTAACACTTTGTTGATTACTAGAAGAGCTCCTCGTTTCCACCGTTTCCACTAATGATTTATTTCCCACAGGTTTAACGTTGTTAACATTTCCTTCTTCAACCAACTTATCAAACAGCGCATTCATCGTTTCTGGTTCCAACCTACAATCTTGCTTCGATTTCTTTTTCTTCGGAATGTCATCGTCAGAATCTTCAAAAATACTATGTTTACTTTTACTTCCAGCATCCAATTCTACATCTGATGCGTTGTCATTAGTGGAAGCAGGCTTATTTTTATCAGTTTCAGTCGACGGCTTTAACATCTTACTTTTTGCTTTTAAATCATCGGAACTATCCTGCTTTCGTTTGCCTTTCGATTTACCAAAAATATGATCGTTTTCTTCTTTCTTGTTTTTGGTTTTTTGTGCGATCCTCAGTGTCTCATATTCGTCGTTTTGTAGTAGTTTTTCAATTGAAGAATAATCAACCGGTTTTCGTTTCCGACGCTTTACGTTATCAATCATATCACTTTGTCCGGCGGTTGCGGGAGAACCTTCGCTTAGTTTATTTTCATTACCCGTATTTAATTCATCGAGTTCCTTCGGTTGTTCACTACTATGAGTTTCTTTAACAGCGGTGTTGTCCGGATTAACATGCTTCGGAGTCCTGCCACCTAATTTATTTACACTTTCTAGAGTAACACTACTTTGATTATTTAACTTATTGGTATTTTCTAAATTACAAACAACTTTTTGCTTAGGTTTAGTATTTAATCTATTTTCCATTAACAGATTACTTTCTTCCACCGATAACCGACGAATTTGTTTCTTTGCATCAGTACCGTGTGAATCTTCTATAATGTATAAACTTCGTTCTTTAGATGGGATAATTTTAAATGTCTGGACTGAAGCTTCAGCCGAAGTTGTTTTCCCGCTAAGGTCGCTTCTTATTTTTAATTTCACACCATGACTAACTGGAATTTCAGTTTCATTACCGCTTGAGCTTCCATCGGTTGTGTTGCTTTCACTGTCTCTATCATCCAGACTTTTACGATCACTAGGCTTTTTAGGTTTCGGAGCTGAAACTCGTGTTCTACTGCTGGTGCGAACAAACCCCAGGTTAAGACTGCTCGACGTCCTTACAGAATTATTGCTGCTATTTGAGCTTTGTTTCATTTTATTAGTGCTAGTTACAACCTTCTTGGTATTTGTCGAGACTACTTGGAGTTGCTTGGATGTATGAAGAGGCTGAACGTTGAGGTTTGTTGTTATTCGATTACCTGCTAAGCTGGTCGATGAATTAGCAATGCTGTTTGTTATTTCCATAATGGGTTTCGGTGGTTGCTCGGGGTACTGCGGAATACGTTCGACTATCACTTTCTTATTAGACATGTTACCGTTCACTGAATTATCGTACGCAACCGGTAAATAATAAAAGTTCGTAAAATCGCTTTCCGATAAATCGTTTATAAATGAAATGTTGGTTGATTCTGGTTGAATATATATGTTAGAATTTTCAGACATTTGTACAAAGTTGCAATTAGATTCCAAATTCTGTATGTTTGAATTATCTAAATTCGCTGGGGTCGTTTGAATGTTATCCGATTCGATACTATAATCGGATCTACCAGCTTGAAATGAATTGTCTTTACTTAACGGATCCTGTGTCGGCGTTGCCATTTTGTTTAAATTCTGGATACTCGTTAAAACAACGTTCATTAATTCGCTCATATTCTCAACGCTCATTGTTTGTTGTTGATACTGATTAATATAAACTTCACTGTTATCTTTTGAAAACTCAATATTGTTGCTTCCCGAGTTTTCATCGTATTCCAAAACTTCTTGTTTTAAATTCGTCTGATAAAGATTGTCACAAGTTATTGTTTGCGGTAAAGGCGGACTAGATTCTCGTCCAAGCGTATTGCCTATTAAACATTGCTCCAACAATTGAAAATCGGTACTACTATCGACCGAAGATTCATTCAGTGAACTACTTGGTTCCTGGTTATTCTCACCGAGAGTCGGAATATACGGCAAAATATTATCGTCGACAAGAACACTTTCTAATTCGGGTGTGGGAATTTCTTTGCTGGTGTCCGATGAACGATCGCTTTCGTTAGCGTCACATTCACCCCCAAGCAAAGGATCACCTACACTGTGATAATTATGATCAGTACCCCGGAAGTAAATGAAACCGGTCTTGTTTGTACGCGTTTGATCAGTAACGTTTGAAAATATAACCGCTATGAGATTGTCTGTTGTTTCACACGAAGTAGAAGCTTCAGCATTAGAAGTGGTCAAATCCACTATAACATCTGATGGTTGTTTTTCCGAAACGTTAAGCAACTGCACGGAACTTTCAAGTGGAATTTGATTAATTTCAGCCACAGATTGGGGAATAGGATCAGTTCGAAGTGAATGGCTTTTATTACGACTACTAACGGTAGGGTTTGAGGTATCCTTAAAGTTTAAAATATCATTCGGCAAAGTAGAAATTTCAACGGTTTCAGAAAAATCAACGTTGTCGATTGATTTCTGTGCGTCCTGCGAATAAGGAAATATATTTTCGCATATTCCGTCGTTTAACAAATGACTACTTTCAACGGTTTCTGTTATTACCGTCTGGGAAATTGGAATAATTTCGTGAATATTATTAGATTTTAAATTGTTGGTTTCGTGAAAACCTGTACGCAAAGGATTATTTGAATGTACATCCTTGCCGATAAATATGTCATCGAACCTTGAACGAATCTCCTTCGATTTGTGCGCATTTTCATGCAGCATAAGTTCGTAGTTTTCCTTCTCAGTGAAAAATGGATTCATCGGTACTTTCCTCGATTTGTTTTTATACGAATTTGTAAATTGAATGATTTCGTCGACCGAAACGGGATTTTCTTCGATCAAACTACTGTCTATAATCTCCGGTTCCAGTGCACTTGTTTCCACCATTTTTAATATCTCATGCTCGGAAATAACGTCTTCAGCTTTAGCTTTTAAAATATTTTTCTGCTGCACTTTCACATTTTGTTCTTTGTTCTCTTGCTCCACAATAACCGAAACTTTGGAAGGTTGTGGATCTTCTTTGCTGATTACCGCCGGTGTAGCTGTAAACTTATCAACTTTATTTACTTTATTAGCCGGATCAGAAGCGACAATAACAGATGAATTCTGAAATTTAGTAGCAGAATCGACACACTTTTGGAAAGAACTGTTAATAGAATCATCAATCGTTTCTTCAACCTTACCTAGTTTTAGATTACAAGCTTCACCTACGGAACCTTTTTGTGAGTTGCGGCTTTTTAAATTTTTAATAATTGAATCAATGCACTTTACTCTACGTTTTTCTGGTAACTTCTTGTTTTTATTTTGCGGTGTAGATTCCACCACATCAGCGGTGGTTTTTGCGGTATTTACTTGGATTACATTAGTATCAAATTTAATGCGGACAAATTCATTAGCCGTTCTTGTACGGCTATCGTCTGCAAGTAGTTCGTTGATACTGAAAGTTCTGAGCTTCTTTTTGGTAGCAGCGTAATGAGTATCGTCCGATAATCGACGCTTTTGGATTAATTGTTCCCTTTGTACGTTTGCAAAATGTTCTTTGGATTTATCGGTTGTTTGTCCGGGGAAATATTCGGGTATTTTTATTAATGGTTGTGTGTCAACCGATTTTTCACAAACTGATTTAACTTTTAAATTATCAGACTGCTTTGGTTGAATTTCTATCGCGGGTGTAACTACAGTTTCTGTTACTTTGACGTCTTGATTGTCCTGCATTATTTCGTCCGTATGTTGAATTTGAAGGTTTATTGGGGAGCTTTGGACGGGCATGCTTTGAATTTCCGCGTCTTCACTCTGAATTAAGCATTCTTCACTTTCTTTTTGGTTTTCTTGCAGTGTGCTATCATTAATTTCTGATTTCTCATGTTCGTCAACGCTTTGTATACTTTTTTCAGCGTTAGTCGTTTCCTTGTCTTCTTTTTTATTTGATTCAACGGTATCAAGTGTCGGATTTTCTTGAACAACTTCCAATATTCCAGAAGTAGAGGTGGCATTTTCGTCTTCTTCGTTAATTACGGTTTCTTGTAAATGAGCTTTTGTGGTTGTGATAGAATCCTGTTCGGAGTTAATAACTTCCACTGTGAGGTTCGTTGTAGACACCATTTCGAGTGGTTGCTCTGTAGTAATTACCTCATTTGGCTGCGATTTTTCGCCCTCTATTTCAGCTGTTAGCTCGTCGGAAGTTTCTGGCAGCGACTTAATTTCGCCTTCCATTTCAGATGTTTTACTTTTGGCAACTGTTTCATTATCAACAGGTGCTTCTGATGATTGTTCTTTGTCCAACAGGGTTTCCTTCTTTTCATCATTACTTCTTTCTTCTTCCTGGGCGCATATTAAGGTTTCTGTGGAATCACAAGCAGATTCTTCGGACACATCTGTAGTAAAGGTTGTTTCGGTTTCAATTAACTGTTCGTCCAACTTCTCTTCGTTTTGTAGTACTTCACCTAAGAGAACATTTTGATCTGGAATAAATACGGATTCAGTATTATCTGCAGGTTTTTCCGATAATTCTTGATGTATAACTTCTTCGACTACTACAACTGCTTCATTATCCAGGGAACTTTCCTCAGATTGCTGCTGTATTTCCACAATCTGTTGCTCATTTTCTCTGTCATTAATTGTCATCACAACTTCCTCAGAAAAGTCTCGAGTTACTTGAATTTCTTCCGTGCTAATTCGTTTGCTTCTTTTTTCTTCAGGCGTTTCGGTTTCCGTTTCATTTTCACTGTCATTAATTGTCGTCACAACTTCCTCAGAAAAGTCGAGAGTTACTTGAATTTCTTCCGTGCTAATTTGTTTGCTTCTTTTTTCTTCAGGCTTTTCGGTTTCCGTAACTGTATCTTTCTCATCCGGATGTTTTCTTTTCGCATTTCTTCCTACATCTGTTGTTAGCCCTTCTTCTTCGAATCTATTTTTGTTTTCTTCTTCAATTTGTAGACCCTTTTCAGTCTCCGCTGATTCTTTAAGTTGAAACTCCGTAATCACTTCGGAATCTTTTACCAATTCTTCAGTGGATTCCAATGTACACACAGATTCTACTTCCGCTGGGTTTTCATTACTTTCGTTTCGCATGCTTTTCTTGGAACTCATTGATAGTTCCTTTTCAATCTCTGTTGCTTTTTTAAGTTGAGACTCTCCAATCACTTCAGTGGATTCCGAAATACACACAGATTCTACTTCCGTTGGGTTTTCATCAATTGCTTCTTCATGTTGTTGTGAATGTTTCTTTTCATAACTTTCGCTTCGCATGCTTTTCTTGAAACTCGTTGGTGGTTCCTTCTCAGTCTCTATTGCTTCTTTAAGTTGAGACTCCCCAATCACTTTAGTGGATTCCGATATACACACAGATTCTACTTCCGTTGGGTTTTCATCAATTGCTTCTTCATGTTGTTGTGAATGTTTCTTTTCATAACTTTCGCTTCGCATGCTTTTCTTGAAACTCGTTGGTGGTTCCTTCTCAGTCTCTGTTGCTTCTTTAAGTTGAGACTCCCCAATCACTTCAGTGGATTCCGATATACACACAGATTCTACTTCCGTTGGGTTTTCATCAATTGCTTCTTCATGTTGTTGTGAATGTTTCTTTTCATAACTTTCGCTTCGCATGCTTTTCTTGAAACTCGTTGGTGGTTCCTTCTCAGTCTCTGTTGCTTCTTTAAGTTGAGACTCCCCAATCACTTTAGTGGATTCCGATATACACACAGATTCTACTTCTGTTGGGTTTTCATCAATTGCTTCTTCATGTTGTTGTGAATGTTTCTTTTCATTACTTTTGCTTCGCATGCTTTTCTTGAAACTCGTTGGTGGTTCCTTCTCAGTCTCTGTTGCTTCTTTAAGTTGAGACTCCCCAATCACTTCAGTGGATTCCGATATACACACAGATTCTACTTCCGTTGGGTTTTCATCAATTGCTTCTTCATTACTTTCGTTTCGTATGCTTTTCTTGGAAGTCATTGATGGTTCCTTTTCAGTCTCTGCTGCTTCTTTAAGTTGAGACTCTGGAATCACTTCCGAATCTTTTACTTTAATGGATTGCGATGTACACAGAGGTTTTACTTCTGTTGAGTTTTCATCAGTTGCTTCTTCATGTCGCTGTGAACCCTTCTTTATATCTGTCTTTTCATTACTTTCATTTTGCGTGCTTTTCTTCAAGCTCGTCGGTGGTTCCATTTCAGTCTCTGCTGCATCTTTAAGTTGAGACTCCGCAATCACTTTGGAATCCTTTACTAATTCTTTAGTGGATTCCGATGTACATACAAATTTTACTTCCATTGGGTTGTCATTACTCTTTGATCGTCCCTTTTCAGTCTCTGTTGCTTCTTTAGATTGTAACTCCACAATCACTTCGGAATCTTTCACCAATTCTGTAGTGGAAGATTCCGATGTACACACTTTGATTGAGTTTTCATCAATTGCTTTAATTTTTGCTTCTTTGTGTTGCTGTGGATTTTTCTTTTCATTACTTTTGTTTTGCATGCTTTTCTTGGAATTCAGTGATCGTTCCCTTTCAGTCTCTGCTGCCTCTTTAAGTTGAGACTCTGCAATCAGTTCTTTAGTGGATTCCGATGTACATACAGGTTTTACTTCTGTTGAGTTTTCATGAGTTGCTTCTTCATGTTGCTTTGAATTTTTCTTCACATCTGTCTTTGTGCTTCGCGTGCTTTTCTTGAAACTCAGTGATCGTCCCTTTTCAGTCTCTGCTGTTTCTTTAGGTTGAAACTCCACAATCACTTCGGAATCTTTTTCCAATTCTTTTGAACACACAGATTTTACTGCCGTTGAGTTTTCATTAGTTGGTTTAATTGGATTTTTCTTTACGTTACTTTCATTACTTTGCGTGCTTTTCTTGGAACTCAGTGATCGTTCCTTTTCAGTCTCTGCTGCTTCTTTAGGCTGAAACTCTGCAATCACTTCGGAATCTTTTACCAATTCCGTTGTACACACAGAATTTACTTCCGTAGAGTTTTCATCAGTTGATTTAATAAGTGGCTGTGAATTATTCTTTACATTGGTTTCACTGCTTCGCATGCTTTTCTTGGAATTCAGTGATCGTTCCTTTTCAATCTCTGTTGCCTCTTTAAGTTGAGACTCTGCAAGCACTTCTTTAGTGGATTCCGAGGTGCATACAGGTTTTACTTCTCTTGAGTTTTCATGAGTTGCTTCTTCATGTTGCTTTGAATTTTTCTTCACATCTGCCTTTATGCTTCGCGTGCTTTTCTTGAAACTCAGTGATCGTTCCTTTTCAGTCTCTGCTGCTTCTTTAAGTTGAAACTCCGCAATCACTTCGGAATCTTTTACCAATTCTTTTGAACACACAGATTTTACTTCCGTTGGTTTAAGATTTACTTCTTCGTGTTGCTGTGGATGTTTCTTTATATTCGCCTTTGTGTTACTTTCACTGCTTCGCATGCTTTTCTTGAAACTCATTGATGGTTCCTTTTGAGGCTCTGCCGCTTCTGTAGGTTGAAACTCAGTAATCACTTCGGAATCTTTTACCAATTCTTTCGATGATTTTACATCCATTGGGTTTGCTTCTTCATGCTGCTGGGAATTTTTCTTTACATTCGTCTTTGTGTTACTTTCATTACTTTGCGTGTTTTTCTTGGAACTCAGTGATCGTTCCTTTCCAGTCTCTGCTGCTTCTTTAGGTTGAAACTCCGCAATCACTTCGGAATTTTTTACCACTTCTTTTGTAAACACAGATTTTACTTCCGTTGAGTTTTCATCAGTTGGTTTAATTGGAATTTTCTTTACATTCGTCTTTGCGTTACTTTCAATACTTCGCATGTTTTTCTTGAAACTCTTGGATGATTCCTTTTCAGGCTCTGCTGTTTCTTTAGGTTGAAAATCTGCAATCACTTCAGAATCTTTTACCAATTCTGTTGTGCACACAGACTTTACTTCCGTAGAGTTTTCATCAGTTGGTTTAATAAGTGGCTGTGAATTGTTCTTTACATTGCTTTCACTGCTTCGCATGCCTTTCTTGAAACTCAGTGATAGTTCCTTAAGAGGTATTTCAAATTCAGAATCAAATTCTTCGTCATCGAATATTTTCTTGACATTACTTTGTGTTTTTGTTTTTTCGTTAGATGATTTTTTAATAACACTAACTTTATTATCAGACTTATTTTTCTTTTCGTCAGTTGACTTTGTTCTGGTAGAACGTGACCTAGATTTTTCATTCTTGTCAGTGTGTTTAGATGAAGTCTTTAGTGACGCTTCTATCTTCGACGTAGGCTTCGTATCTGAAGAATGTGCACGGTTATCACGAATGATTTTTTTTTCTTCGGAATTTACATCACTTTTATTGGCTTTTGTTTTACTGTGATCAGTGTGATCGACAGATTTAGATTTCTCATCTTTTGTAAGTGTTTCTTCACATACAGATTTGCTTCTTCGTTCACTGACTTTTTTAGATTTTTCTTTATTACTCTGTTTGTTCTTCATTTCATTCGCTTTCATTTTAATATTTTCACAATCAGAACTAGGTTCTTCAGACTGTTCGGAACGATGTTCGCAAGGTAATTTATCTGCCACAACTTGTTTACGTTTCTCGTACCGTGAATCGCTTCTTGTTTTTACTTTATCAGCAGATTTCGATTTTGTTTCTTCAGTTAAAGATTGCTTGGTAGTTTTATCGACTTTTTCTTTACTTTCAAGCGATTGTTGTTTATGTAATTTTTTTATTTCTTCATTTTCCTGGGTGGATTCACGACTAAATCCGGTTTTTACCGATCCTCGTCTTTCTCTTTTCCAGCGGTTTTCTGACACCTTATCTGTCGAAAGAGATTTCTCTAACTTGCTTGTACCTGTTTGTTGTAATGAAACATCATCATCGTTTAAGTTACTTATTTCATTACTGGAATCTGCTTTATTGCTTGATTTTTTATCTTCCTGGGTTGGTTCTTCGTTTTTTAATTTTAAATCCTGTGAAGAATTACTGTTTGAACTCTGACTTGAACGTCTGCTGTTTCTGTGCTTGTGATCCGACGATTTTTTATCATCTTCGTCAGGTTTGTCTTTATCGTCTTTTGATTTAGTTTTGTCCGTATTTTCGCTTTTCTTTGATTTTTCTTTGATGTCTTTCTGGGTGTAGCTCTCATTCATCGTCGTTGACGATGATCTACTTCTAGTCGACGGCCTTTTTTCAGAAGTTAAATCAGTATTATTTATTTGCTTATCATTTTTAGCATCCTGGTTGCTTTCTTGATGCTTCTTTAGGTTTTGAACGTTTTCCTCTTCACTCTTATCATATATCGAACTACTCCTTGAGCCAAACGATTTATCTTTACATGATACTTTAGGATCCGTGTCTTCATGCGGCTTCTTATTCTTTTCCTCCTTTACTTGCGCAGCGGATTTTAAAGCTTCTTGTACGGACTTTCTTCTCCTTGTTATATATGTAATTTTGACACTGCTGTCTTCTACTGAAAACAACGGCAACTCTTCGACTATTGGATATTTATTTTTGGCCTTGCCTGGCTTTTCTTCAGAAAAGGTTTCGGTGGGTTTTGATTTGTCACGTTTCAGATTGAGTTTACTTTCAGAAGAACTACGCAGTACCTTTGGCATCACCGGAACTTCTTTCTGCTTTTGCGAACGACTGCGTGTTTTGGCTTTGAACGGTCCTTCTTTATCTTCTTTATTTTTAGATTTTTGACGAGATTCTTTATCGGAAGTGCAATCTGCGGTACTTCTTCGTCTAAACTTCATATCGATCTCTCGCTTGACCTTTTCTTTCTTTGAAGAATTTTCAGTTTGTAGTTTTGTAAGTTCTTCGGGTTTTTTCTTATGTTTTGTTTCGGATGATGCTCTACGATCATGTTTTTGTTGCTTGTAATTGCCGTCGGAACTTTTCGATCTGTGTTTGTTTGTTTTATCTTCCAAGGATCCACGATACAATTCATTGGCCCTTTTCTTATAGTCAAACTCGGCTGGCAACTTCTGTAAATTAACGTAAGGATTTTGAAATGCTTTTAAAGCAGCTTTCGTACGTACTTTTCGGAATTTCCCATAATCAGTAATCCTTTTTGACACTGTGGCTTTGCCAATTACATTCTCATTGCTTTCAGCGATAATCGGTGTTTCTTCTTCTGGTGGACTCACTTCGGGGATTTGTTCGTATGCTATAGTGTCGGTTTGTTCTTCGACTTGCACTGATGTCTCTTCAGGTTCGTTGTATGATTCAACTACTTCTTCTGCAACTGTTTCAATTTCATAAGCGACCAATAACGGATAATTATCTTCAACAAGCTCTTCTCTTTGTTGAAATATACTGCTCGAGTCGATTGCTTCTTCTTCCTCTTCTCTTTCCAATAGTGGCATTTCGGAATCTTGATTATTATACACCTCAACTTCATTTACTTGTATTTCATTACAACTTATATGGTCGGCTGGAATCTCTTCGCTGCTCGAATTCAATTCTGTAACTTCTGCAATTTCAGAAACTATATTGTCGTCACAGGATATTTGAATTTCTTGTGGGATCTCCAAATTTTGTTGATTTCCAAGCAAGTTTATTTCTTGTCCAACTTCTGCGACTACTGATTCTTCTTTATTTTCAGTGTAATTAATAATATCCGATTCTTCATCACAATCTGCTGTTTGATTAGTATCTGTAGATAGACCACCATCTTCGATTACTTCACCAACTTCTGGATCATTTGTAACGCACTCGGAAGAAATTGATTTTTCTGTTTCTACCACTTCTTCAATAACAGTTTGTGTATTTAATTCCGTGTTGACTTCAACTTCAGACTGAATTTCTGGTGACACAGTTTCATTTTCGGGCACTTCACTAATAACTTCATCAGTGTTATCATTGATTACCGTTAATTCCGGACTATTTTCTTCAACCACGTTAGTGGTAGGTGATTCTGCACCATCATCCGGTAATTTAGTGATAGGTTCAACTTCGACCGACACTTGTTCGGTTAATTTTTCCATTTCAGGAACTGGTTCTTCATTTGCAGTTTTGATTTCCTCAGGCAATATTTCAGCATTCACCTCTTTCTCCGGTTGACTATCGGATGGTTTTTCTGCTTCATGTTCCGCATCTTGTTTAGGAACTTCATTACTTTTAGGTTCGTTCCTTTTACCGTAATTTTTCCTCTTTTTTACCGGCACTAATTGAGCCGTTGCTTTATAAAACCAAGTTCTTCTTTTGTTCTTTTTCAGTGGTATACTCGAATAGGTTTTGGTCTCACTTTCGTTAGGCAAATTATGCGATGTTTTCTCATCTCTGAGTTCCACTATATTTGGTTGGTTTTGTTGTTGTGCAGAGGATGCCGCTTCATGAGGTTCCGGTGTTACAACTGCTGAAGCAGAAACAGGCACGGTGTTTTTGTTTGCGTCTTCAAGAACATCAGTGGAATCCACCGGCTGAGAAGCTTCAGTTTCTTCCTTTGATTGTGCAGCAGAACAAGTTGTATCATCTACGTTTTCCGGTGTAAGTTTAGCCTGTACTGCTACTTGTTGATTATCTGTTGCAGGGTTTTTCAAATGTAACTCTTTACATAGTTCATCGCCGGTGCTTAGAGAAAGGTTGATTTTTTCAAATTCTTCCGCTTGTATTAAGATATCGTAATTTATACCAGGATATTCCCGTTCGCTTTCTGGAATGCTTATAACAACTTCACCATTGTTAGTTTCTTTTTTATGAGAAATTAAGGTAATTCCATCTTCAATTGTATCCTCGTCAAAAGCAGTGGTTACAATTTCATTTGTAGCATGTTGATTATCGCAGCTTTGTATACAGGTAAAAGGTTCATCTAAACTTTCTTCGTTATCAGTAATATTATTCGGAATTAAATTATAAACTCTAATAGGTGGAGGTGTAATAAGGTTTTCTAAATTCATAAAAGTCGAAGGAATACATTTACACTGTTCTTGCGTTTGTAAATCGGTTTCCAAATTTTTAAGGCTGCTGCTCCTGGTAATTCTTCTAGTAACCATGCCTGTTTCACCACTGTTTTGGATTTTAAGAGGTTCAAGATTTTTAGCAACCTTTTTACCAGGTTTTCTTCCTCTTTTACCTTTTTTATTTCCTTTCCCTTTACCTTGAACTGCATCTTCCATTTTTTGTTGTTCGGCTGCTACGTATGCAAGCACATCTAAATTATTAGAACAACTGTGTTCGGTAAAAGTATTGGTATATCCGTCTTGAAGTTCTTCGGAATCTTCAGAAGTTTTATGATTACTTTTCGACGGTGTAGCAACTTCAACGTTTGCGTGATTTTCTACTGGTGTGGACTCGTCTATCCCATTGGGTAAAACAAGGGGCTCATCTTCACACATCTCTTGACTATTTACAGTTTTTATCGTTAACGCTTTGGATTTATTTTCTTTACGGTTTTTAGATACTTTAGATTTATTTTTCTTCTTTAGAATGTTTCCATCATGTGATATGGTTTCAGGTAAAATCTTATCTGGTTCACTTACAACGCTTAATTCACTTTCTTTATCTTCTGGTAAAGGTCTATCTAACGCTTCCAACTCGGAAATGCAAGGCACAGTAATTCCATGGTTAAGTGGGATAACTTGATCCTGTATTACATCAATAAATTCAGATTCTTTGCATGTTTCTGCTGCAGACAAGTTTTCCTTAACATCTAAATTTATTAATTCACTTTTGTTATTCTCATCGGAAACAATCTGTGGCTTAGCCACAGTTGATTCTTCTATTACATCAGAATTTACAAAAGTTTGGGCACTTTCATTCGAAGCTTGATTAACATCTGTATTATTTACAGAATGTAATAAATCTTCGCCACCATTTGTACATTCGTTTTCCATCACAACAGCTTGAGTGTCAGTTGAGGACTCTGCACTTTCTTTAACTAAATGAGTTTCATCACTTGATTTCAGGTTACCACAGTCGTCGCTATTAATAATTAAATTTTGTCCCAGAGTCACACTGTGATTATCACTAGATCGTTCGACAGTTTGCTTCGCACAAGGCTCAACAGTCTTATCTTCATTGTAACTGGTTTGATGTTCAACCAGTGTTACGTTACGGTGATCACTACATTTTTCTACAATTTGCTTCTCAACCGGCTCATCTTCGTTGTAATTGGATTGACCATTAGTGGTTTGATGTTCAACATCATGTTTAGTAGGTTTTCCCAGCGGTACGTTATGATGATCACTACACTTTTCTACGATTTGCTTCTCACCACAAGGCTCAACAGTTTTACCTTTTTTGTAATCAAATGGAGCGTTGGCGGTAAAATGTTCAATTTGAAGTTGATTATCACAGACAGAATATCTTTTAGTAACTTTATTTGGTGAATGTTTTTTAGATTTTTTTGTATCAGTAGTTACAACACTTTCCTTCGTTTGATGTCTGGAAGTAGTTGCAACATCAGGCAAAGGAATTTCGCTAACGCTGAAATGATTATTTTCGAAGCAGTAATCGGTAAGGGTTTTATCACTTAAATGATTTTCATTGACAGTAAAAGATTTTGGTGTTTCAATTGGCGAAGCACTGGTCTTACTCAAAACCTCCTGCTGTTTCCTAGTTGTAATAGCACTTTTGTCACAAACTGTGCTGTTTGTTTGTACAACTTTTGTAGAAGCTTCCTCTAAGTGATTGCTATTACCTTCGGAAGTCGAAATGTTACTAGTATCATCGATGTTACCTCCGTCATTGCTATACTTATTTAAGATTTCATCTTCATTTTCTATTTCATCATCTGATATATCATCACATTGTAATAACGCCTCTTCTATGTCTGATGAATGGGTGATGATTCGCGGCCCTTTATGAGATTCCACCTGTTGTTGTTTACTTTTTGTATCGTTCGTGATTACCGGTGAGAAACTATTGTCTTCGTCAACGTCTACAATTGGTGAACTATTTTTATAAAAAACTTCAATATCACTGTCACTATCGTCATCAATAACATACACACTAGTATCAGAACTAACACATCTTGGATTAAAAGTTTTGTTATCACAAGTACTTGAGGTAGTAAAACTATTGAGCCCACTGAAGCTATCAAAACTATCACTAATATTGCTTGTAGTCCTAGGTGAATTTTGTACATTAAAATGATCAAACACAAATTTCTTATCTTTTTTATCATCTAACTTTTGAACTTCGTCTCGAAAATAAATCATATAACAGTCTTCATCTTCATCATCGAGATCAATTGTCATAACTTTCCTTTCTGCATTATAACATGCAAATGATGACGGATCTATTTTCTCTTCTATTTCATCTTTAATTTCACTCTTCACAGGTTCAACAACCTAAAACACAAATTAATGTAAATATAATAGAATAATTAGAAGAAGCATCTTTAGAAATACATCTTTCATAACAGCTAAGATAACAGTACTTTCACTTTAAACTAAGACAATATATCAAATGGGCGGGATAACCCTAACATCTGCAAGGGAAGAAATTCTTTTGCACCACACACAGCAGTCTGTGGGTGAAGGTAGCAGCCCTACCCAGGCCCGTTCCTGGGGAGTCAAGCGTCTGCGTGCAAGATATTTTTTTCCGCCCCTTCTATGTATTTTCAAATATTAATTTAACTAGAATAACTAAAGCGGTTTTAGAAATATTGGAATAAAAATTTTTAAATTATTTTCAACACGCTGTATCTCAATAATAAGGCCGTTGCCGACCTATGTTCATATGAACTTTTTTGATCAGAGCAATATGTAACAGCTGTGGATTTCTACCTAGGAGCCTGTTTTTTTTCTGAGGTACCTACCTACATCTTTATGTTTTTTAATATGTTTTTGCCACATTAACCTTTCGTCCACGTGAAAACCCCAGTATTTAGCTTGCTGTGAACGTTATATGACTTCGTTTCATTGACTTTTACCATCCATTGCTGCAACCATTCTTTGCATTTATGTAGTCCTTTACAAGAGATTTGTTGTTTGCAAATGTTCCAAGTGTTATGTTTATTCGTCCAACAGAGTATCTTCGTTAATTCGCCTGAGTGTTAGCCTTTCAAAAAGTTTCGACACAACAGGTAGCAAGCTGATTGAATGATAAGACTACATTTCGTTGGGCGACCGTCTAGATTTTTGGATTAAGAAAATTTGTGTACATTTCAGTTGCAAAGGCCCATAATTAGGTCATAACCTGGCGCTTTTGTATTACTTATCAACTTTAATTCGTTTCGTAGCTCATTAATTCTAAGTTTTTGAATTTGGGGAGATGCCACGGTGCAGCGAGAGAGTTGTTAACATCTTTATCAATCGTTTAAAATTAGGTAAATACATCTGCTACGTGTTGGGCAAATAGTTTGTCACGGCCTTTTTGAATTCTGCGTCATTTTGAATTTTTTGGTAAAATTCTTTAGTTCAGCTCTGTCCTTTTTAATTTTAATCCCGTGTCAATTATGTTATTTTTGCTACAGTTTAAATTCTTTTCAGTCTGTAGGGCATGCAAGGTTAATCGTTTTCCTTGCAGTTCTACGAAGTTTTCAAAGTCACATCAATATTTCGTCATTATTAATTCGGGGAAGCCCCGATTGATCATGAGGTACGCTAAAGCAGCATCGTCTGTCTTCGTCTACCATCCTTCGCTTTGCGGAAAAAGCAGCAAAGCCCTTCAGAGTATAACCAGCTGTAAACATCAATAGTCGTGCAATTACCGTTTTCCGGAGTTTTAGTAGAAATTCCCGTTTTACGATTGGCCTCTCATACCGTGTAGTTTTTCGTAGAAAAACTCTTGCGACATTGTAGTCGGATTCACCCAGAGACTATTTCGTACCGGGAAAATTTAAGTGCTGTGTTGGAAAGTTCCGTTTAAGTGACGTTGGTGAAGTTACCGTTTCTTCACAGTCCTTTGTTCTTTGGATTAAATCATCTACCAGTGAGGGCACCTCGTTGTCTTCACCCCTGTTCCCGGAAGGAGGACTCCATCCCTTCTTTTCTATGCCAACTGCTGTTATCTCTCCCTGGCCTTCTGATCAAGTACAAACATCTTGCCAGGTAATTTACCTTCCTTTTACGCTGTACCTGCTTTTGTCGTTATGTTTCAACACCCCTACGATTGCCGCTTGCGGACAGGTCTCCGTCAATGCTGTTTGGTTAAGCTTAAAGTTTAATAAGTACCGCCTTTTTATTATTGTTGCGTTTTGTTTGCAACTTGTATTTTAAAGTAGCCGATTTCTGGTAAATCTGTTTGATCCGGCGGTAATGTGTTGAATGCTTTATGAATCGCCTTTAGGCGGCTTTTTATTCACATTGCAAAGGTTGAGGACCACTGGCAACCAGTTGACTAGTTTGTTTTATTACATTTGTGTTCGAGTAAAGCTCTTTGTGTTCAGATTGTAGTTCAAGTTTGTCAGTACCGATTCACATTTAAAGATTTCATTTGTAGCAAGTTTTAAGTCAAGTTAAGTCAATATTTTGTGTTATGTTGCATGTGTGAAAATTTAGCTGTGCTCATTGAATTGTTAGTTTAATATTTGTTAATCCTATATTTTGCCTGGGATTGGGGGGGCTTAGTTTGTGAATGTTTTGCAGTACGTAACGTCACTGCAGTACCCTCAATTCTATCGTCCCTTAAAGAAATGTAGCATTTATTATTATTGTTTTGACGGGACATATTAATTGTCGTCCCCTTTTGAGTAATTTCTGTGTATTCATTTTTGTCTTTTGATTTATTAAATATCTACTTGTCAATTTAGTTTGATCTTGTTTTTGTGTTCAGTGCTTCCCGATCATATTTGTGGGTTAGTGTTTTGTTTAAGATTTACGTATGTATACAGTGTGAGCCTGCCTAAAAGTTTAAGAATTTCAGTAAGTAGCCATTTCAGAAAGCAAGGTAAGTCACATCTTGCAGCAGGGTGCAGCTACAACTCCTTTTCCGAATCTTCTGTGGTGGGTTCCTTTTAGACCTTAGGGTGACTATAATACCACTTTGCATTTTTATTATTAATAATTTAATAATTATTTTTATTAGATCAGATCAGTTCACTAGGGCAGCGGGCAGCTAAATGAACACTAACAATACCGAACATTTAAACCTTAATAGATTTTTCTGGCTTTAGCGAATTCGTTTTATTTCGCAGGCTTTCATAAAGGCATATAAATGCAGGTGTCTAACATATTATATTAAAAGAGCCGACGCGCAAAGGCGGCGACTTCGCAAGCAATGCAGTATGCTGTCGAGTTAAAAGGAGTGCGGTTGCCGCTTTTGACAATCTTCCGACAAGACAAAAAGGCGGTATTTTAAAAGGATAAATGAATCCAGTTATCTCAGTTTTGATTGGGAGTTTTTATTAAAAAGATAATAATAAAATTAAGTAAGCCTTCTGCGTTTACTAAAATTAAAATGAGTACCGAAATGGCGCCCCAAACTTTTGCCGCCTGCGTGCGGTGCATTCGCTGCATACCCGCTAGGAACGGGCCTAGCCCTACCATCAGACATTGGAAGTTTAGGCTAATAACCTGGATTCTCCGAGAACCATTAACAAGAAATATAAGTTGACAACATAGAGAAGAAAGCTTTCTACAGCCAACTAAATCAAATATTAAGTAACATTAAAAGAGAAGATCTAGTCATAGCGTTGAGCGACTTCAATGCCAGTAGGCACCGATAATAGTAAGATAGAACACATAATGGGAGCTCAAGGAATGGAAGGGCGAAATGGAAATAGAAATTTCTTAATTGAAACTTGTGGTAAACACGGCTTAAAAATAGGGGGAATACTCTTTAAGTACAAGCTAGTAGTGGCCGATTTAGTGGCCGCTGATGTCGCTAGCATAATAACAATGATCGAAAGTGGCCAAACCTACAGGTCGATCGGCAGACTCCTCAGTGTTTCAGTCTCTTGTTATTCATCGCAATGTACAAAGGTTCAGACAAATTGGATCTTACGTATGAAGACATGGCCAAGGCATAAAACCAGTGACTACTGCAAGGGACGACCTATTTATTCTGTTGCAGACTCTGAGAAATCGATGTGCTAGCCGGGCCACACACTGAAGAGGCAAAATTCAAAATACATGCATTATCCATGCATTTTTGACGTTAACATGCGTCTTCAGTATGCAGCCTTGCTAACAGCTGTCCAGATGAGAAATGCCCTAGAACAGGGATCCCCAACCTTATGCCCGCGGGCACAATGGCGCCCGCTGAGCTTTTGCGCAAGCCTGCCTCTGTTTGGCCTCGACAGAACAGTTTTTATTTAAGTTTAATTAAATCAGACGTGTAAAATATAGCTCTGCAATGTAACTCAAATTTTGGGCGTTGCAAGCTCAGTTTCACAAAACAAAACAAACTAGGTTCATAGTTAGGTGATTAAAGTTAGTATTAGTGACAAATAAGCAAATCAAGATACAAAAGCAGCTGAACGTAAGTAAATTTTATTTACACAAGGTCATTGAATAAACTAGAATTGGAGCGTAGCGTTTAAGATAAGAGGCACGACTGGTACTTGTCAATAGACAGGACCGCACTTAGGGGAATTGATCAACTACAAACGCTACAATCTGAATAATAAATACCGATTGACTGATAAAGGCTGGTTTCATGACGGGTTGACTGGGATCCTGTCTTTTACACGGTTGTTGGTAGAATACGTTGATAATAACAAAAACGAACAGATTAAACCTAAAGAAGCGAACTCAAAAGAACAAAGAAATGGGAAAAGGAAGTAACCAACATGACGAATTACTGCAGATGATGAAAAGTTTAATGGAAGATGTGAAGGATATCAAAGAAGGACAGAAAACAATAAGCGAATTAATGGAACTCGTAAAAGAACTAAAAAATGAAAATCAAGATTTAAAAGGGAGATTGAACGAATTGGAAAAACGAATGATGGAAATGGAAAATAAGGCAGATGAGAGGAATGAAAGTATATAGAAAAAATGTATATGGCAAGACCAAGAAAATAGGAAGAATAATGTCATTATAAAAGGATTACAAACAACGGATACTACAATGACCCAAGATGTAAAAAGAATGATTGAGAGAGATCTACAGATCGAAACTGACATTAAGGAAGCAATAAAATTAGACAAAGGAGGAGTAAATAAAATTATACTTGTGAAACTAAATAATTATGAAGATAATGAGATCCAAAAATAAATTGAAAGGAAGAAATTTGTATATCGAAGAGGATTTACCAAAGGAAGAAAGAAGAATCCAGTATGAACTGAGGAAGACAGCCAAAGATTTAAGAAGTTCAGGAAAGAGTGTTAAAGTAGGATATCAGAAACTAAATATTGACGGAAAGATGCACTACTAGGATAAATCTCTGGACAAATTAGCAGAAACAAAAAACTAGAAGAGGAAGTCCGGGATATTAACCAAATCCCGGATAAAATTTGTAGGGTTCAGGAAACAAATAAGGGACATGACGCAGGAGCATGCAAATGGTATAGAATAGGAACATGGAATATAAGAAGTTTAAATGGGAAAGAATATGAAGTGATACAAGAAATGAAGACATTGAAAGTAGAAATACTGGCTATCACAGAGACCAAAAAGAAAGGATCGGGAGAAATGATTATAGAGGATTATGGCATAATATATAGCGGAGTAGAAATGGATAGAAGAACTGAAGCAGGGGTAGGTTATGTGCTAAGCCCAAATTATATGAACAAATTAGTCGAATGGAAAGCAATAAATAAAAGAATAATGAGAGTAACAATTGGTCATAGTAATAATGAGAAAATGGAATTAATAATAGTATATGGAACAGGTGAAAACGATACTAAGGATGAAAAAGACCAATTTTGGAATGAGTTACAAATGGTGTATGATGAAGTTAATAACCCTGTTATAATTACTGAAGATATCAATGCGAGAATAGGTAATGACGCTAAAGGAGTGATGTGTACACATGGTGAAAATGTAATAAACAGGAATGGCGAAAGACTAATAGACTTTTGTATACAAAATGAACTGGTGATACAAAACTCCTTCTTCCAACATAAGGACTGTCATAAATATACTAGAGAAGAACCAGGAAGAAACGAGAAATCAATAATCGACTACATCATTACAGAGAAAGCAAAGAGAAGCAAGCACACAGGATGTAAGAGTATATAGAAGAGCAGAGTTATCAACAGATTATTACCTACTAGTAAAAAAATGAAAAATAATGAAGGAAAACATTGTGATGTGACAGTAGGAGAAATTAAACAAAAACCATTAAGACATATAAATTCCAAGAACAGCAGATAAGAGCCAAGTACGCAGAATGCATAACTGAGGAGATTCAGTGTGCAGAAGAAGAGCTACAACATGCGACGCTAGAAGGAAAATGGAAAAAATTTAATGAAATTATATACAAGGCCGGCTCTAAAGCATACGGGGTAGCAATAACCGGAGGATCTAAGAAAAGAACAAGTTGGTGGAATGAAGATATTAAAAATATTATCAGAAGAAAAAAGACTGCATGGAAAAAATATTTAAAAAAGAGAACTAATGAAACCTATGAAAACTATAAAAACAGCTAGACAGATAGTAAAAGAGGAGGTTAAAATAGCAAAGGCAAAGGAATGGGAGGATTTTGGGACAAAGATGGAAAAAGACAGTAGATCTAACCATAATAGTAATTTAAAAAACTAGTTTCATAAGACACGATTTTAGAGCACGTGTCCAAGTTTAGAAAACGAGCCGCACAGCGGCGAGTTTTCTAATGGACAAGTGCGCTTAACACGTTCAATGCCGGCAATTATTTTGTATATGCATCTCTAGGGCCACCCTAGGGCCTAGAGCCCCGCGTCATCACATGCAGAATATCGATACCACGCACGCAACGGCGCGAAAAAACCTAAACTGGAATTGTACTACACTCTAAAAAGGTTCATAGAATACGCCAGTAAAAGATACAGTGCTCAAATAGCACGCCAGCAAAATGGCATTGCATTAACTAAGCTAAAGTGCAGGACGCATACGTGTCGCCCTTGGCGCAGTAATTGAAACCTGTAAGGACGCAACGTATGCGTCCTCGGCATTCAAAGTGTTAAATGTCTTATGAAACGTGTATTTTATAATATTTTTTCTATTTTGGTTATTTAACGCCAAGAAATACAAATTTCGTTATTTAAAAAAGACAGTAGTTACACCCACCAGTAAAGCTCCGCCCCTTTTGACATTTTGCTTTGCCTTGATTGGTTGATTGCCGGATTCTTTAAAGTGTTACTTTATAGCACCCAAACGAGTTTCATAAAGTAGTCATTAAAGAACCCAAATAGAAAAATTATTTTATAGAGCCTTAAAGAAAGTGAAAAACAAAGAAAGACAAAACAAAATGAGGCAAATTAAAGACAAAGAAGGAAAGATAATCAACGAAGATAGTAAAATAATGCACAGATAGAAGGAGTACTTTCAGGATATATTGGATGGTGTGGGTATAGAAGAGAATGAAATAGAAACAGGAGCATAAAATACAGGCATAAATGTAGAAGAAAATGATAGCATAGAATTTGAAGAAGTAAAAAAAGCTGACGGAAAGCTGAAGAATGGGAAAGCAGCAGGAATAGACAGCATGAAAGCAGAGCTACTTAAATGCATGAGTGAAGAAGGATTTTGGCTATTACATAAAATTGTTAATAAAGCATGGAATACATTAACAGTCCCAAAAGATTGGAGAATTTCAGTCATAGTGCCAATTTACAAAAAGGGAAATCCAAGGGAATGTACTAATTACCGAGGGGTGTCACTGCTCTGCACAGCTTGTAAAGTATACGAGATAATTTCAGAAGAAAGACTAAGAAAGTTTATAGAAGATAAACTTCATGGGGCGCAGAGCGGATTTAGACCTGGACATTGTACTCAAGACCATATATTTACAATTAGAAATACAATAGAACCTGTAGATTTTAGGTGATCATTTGAGCAAGCGTAAGGTCTGTTTTTGCTTTGTTCTGCAGTTGTTCATCGAGGACCAAAAACATGAGCACATTCAACAGATTCAGGACATCATCAGAACAGCTCGCCGCGACCAATATTTTCTCAAAAACATTATGACAGAGGTGATGAGACATGGTGCTATCTGTTGACTAAACGCCAAAGTTCGTGTGGAAGTCATCAGATGCACACACACCGAAAAATTTGTACGATTCAAAGTACATCATGCACAAGGAATTGGTCCCAAACTGCCATTATATAAAAAGTGTATGCTGAAAGTTGGTCAGTTTCCCAGCGAATTAATTTATAATTGCCAGCAATATTTTAAACGCCTTCCACACAGGCTTAGTAGCAATTTTGTTTTATGGTAAGGGTAACCACTACTTCTATCACTTCTAAGTGAATGTTATGCCTTCAGCAGTGATGGCTCATAAAATTTATATTTGGAAAGTTTACGATTTTTAATAAACGTTTTACTTTTGTAATTAGCGAAAGAGTTTATAAATTGCCGTTAAAAATATTTATATGCTAGTCTCAGTCATTTTTCTAATAAAACGACAGAAAATACAACCAAAACTACTTCGGTTAAATGGGTCCTTTACAGGGTGTTACTGGTCTTCTCTCCATATGTTTGTAGTGTGCGTGTCAAGCAACCTACAAACATAGGGGACCTACAGCTTAACATGGGCTCCTAACCACGGAAGTGCTTAAAGGCTTACTAGGCAAAAATACCTCGGTGATTTGCCATAATTAATTCGATCAGTATTAATTTAAAAAATATGAATGATGGTTGGAAGAGTCGTGCCTCTAAACCTTCAAGGAGCAGCCACCACTAACCATCACATTACTTAATTTTTAAATAACTTAGTAAACTAAATATAAAGCATTCAGTCTGGTAATTGAATCCTAAACTTCCTAAATGATAGTCTTAATCGTCAAGCCTCGTTGTTACTAAACGGATGTTACAAAGCCTTACCTCCTCAACAAGATCTTCCACCTCATCATCCGATTGATTAGAATCCTCTGATGCACAATCCCGCCTTTGTAAATATTCATAAATTTTTTGTACTTGTGGCACTTGCAATAATTTTTCTAAATTTAAATTTTTATTTCTGCTTCGGATTTCATTAACTTTATCTAACGCGTTTAACTTCCGCAACAATTTACTGAAAATTTATTTAATTAAAGTAAGCATTTTCCACCTAAACAAAGACAAGACTTGACTTACATCATTATGTTTTCAACTAAACTGTGTTCCTTTTTGTATTCAGACTTTATGCTTCTCATCACATACAAAGCATTCATTGCACAAGCATCCGCCATATTCTTTACTAATTCTCCATTCTTCCTATGGGCTGTTGGATCGTAAAGCATGATCATCAGCAACGAGAGGATTCGATTTTCCACTCGTTTCTGATATTCCGGTGAATAATTTTGAGGGCAGTATAGTACTTCATATTCCAATTCTACGTAACAGATTAGTAACAAGTGTAGTTCTTCGGAGAGGGGAAACCTTTTGTTAACCTGGAATGATATGTTTAAACGCAAAACTAAGCAGACAACTTATCGAAATTCGTACCTGCGTGTGTCGGCAATTACTGTCGTGTAAAAAACATAGCTTTCTACGGACATCTTCAACAAATTCAATAGTTTGTTGTACAGGTTTTGGAACATCTTCAATATATCTGTAATTTTACGCAGTTTAAGTTTCTTGATTCATTCAATGTAAATGGAATTGGACACCACCCCTTTTTACATATGTTTGTGGTTCGAGATGAGTGGTGATTCATGTTTCCGTATATTCTTTCAAAATTAATTTAAATATTAAATGATTTACGGCTTGCAATTACTTGGAAAAAATATGATGATGATTACGATACATGAAGGTTTCATAAACAAATTTAATTTCAAAAGCAAAATCTTATAAAAAAAGCAAACTCTTCATTCTTCTCTCTTCTTTCTTCCTCTTACATCGTCTTCCTTGTTCTTGCCAAATTACTTCGAAACTGTATGTCTAAATATTTAATAGTTTTACGTGTTTTACTGAACCAAAATATTTGAATTCAAAAATGTCTTCTTTCTTCTTACTAATTAACGGTGAGTAATGTTAAATTGATAATGAATTGCAAAAAACTAAGTTTTACTTGGTTAAAAAAACATGCATGAAACTGGGCAAAATTTGATAAGAAAAAATTCGTCTTCCTTCATCCGAACTGGTCCTCTTCTTTCTTCAAGTGTAGGAGCTTCGCTTTAACTAATGTAGATTTTGCATTTCTTCATTTCTTCGAACCTATCGCGTCTTTCTTAGAAATAAAAACCAAATCTATATCTGAATTAAAGAGGATAAAGATATCTGAATAAATTATCCATGAAAAAAACATAACAAAATTTCACAATAAATTAATAAACTGCAATAATTAAGAGTATTATTCAAACTTTGTGAAATTAATAAAGTGAAAAATTCGCCCTGCCTGGAAATAACAATCCGGTTTAAAATAATTCGTCAGATTTATGTCGAAACATTAGAATTGATAATTACCTTCTCAATAACTCAGTCACATCAAACAGTTTCGAAGGAACAGAAGGATCATCTTCGTCGTATTCTAATAACAAAAGTTGGTTCTTGAGAAGTACATAATCTTCATAAAAACAGTCTGTAATTTAAAATGTTATTGTACGTATTAAAATTAAGAAATCAATTTAACTTACGCTTCGATGACTTCTTAAAACATAATTTATTAAATGTATTACAAAGGACATCACATGGGTCAGCCTTGGACGACCGCACATCACAATCACGGCGAGAGGCCATTGTTCCTGGAATAAATACAAATTGTTAGGATTTTCTACGTTTTTCGGAGTAAAAGTAAT
The DNA here is from genome assembly GCA_963082815.1 of Melanotus villosus. Lineage (NCBI taxonomy): Eukaryota > Metazoa > Arthropoda > Insecta > Coleoptera > Elateridae > Melanotus > Melanotus villosus. The sequence continues at coordinate 8,556,830 of OY720423.1, read as the reverse complement.
AAGTTTTTATGTGCGTATCTTATTCATAACTTCAGTTTTTGTTTAACAATAAGGAGAAAGAGATTGAGTGTATTTCTTTAAATTATTTTTAAAGTTTTTCGTTTTCAATGGTAGGTTTGATTAGAAATTTTTATAGTTAATTCTGTTACAAAATAATTATAATCTTTTATTAATAGAAAACCAAACAAACCAAACAAGACAATGTCAAATTCTTGAAAATCAGTTATTTGCATATTTAAACAAACATGTATGCCCAAAGCAACCTTTTCCTGAAAAGAATACTAAACAGTACAGATACAATCTTCGATTCTTCGAATAATTTACGTTGGTCATAATCACTACCCTCCAAATTTTTATGTAAAATACATAACGTTGATAACGTTATAATTCAATGACCTAACCGCTACTTTTCATTTCCTTAAAAATTCAATACAAAATTCACATTTTTCACTGCAAACACTGATCGAATTTTCCAATAATTTTTAACGAAGTATTTAAATATAGATTTGATAAAGGTTCAAATTCACAAGCGTAATTGTATACTGAAAAATTTTAACTGATGAATTTATTCATGAGATTTTCGAACGATAATCAGGTAGTTTACCTTCAAAAACAATGAATGATAACAGTTCAATTACACAGGTGCTGCTACCATTAACGCCGCATATTTCAAGTTTTGATTTAGTGCTTTACATTTCATGAATACAAAATGATTAATAAAATTGTTTAGGTGTGTTTTAATTTAAATATTATGAAATCAATTTTTTTAATTTATTTGCAATAGAAATTATTAATATAACCGAATTATTAATATGAAATGAAGAAACCCTATAAAAACTTAATTGAACAAAGAAGGCTAAACCCAATAAGATCGCTAATTAAACGCAAACACAAAGCTGTAAACTTATTAACAGAACAAAAAGACATAATGCAAAGATGGAAAGAATATTTCCAAGTAGTAGTAACGCAACAGCATGCAATATAGAAATGCAACAAACCCCAAGTTGAGCTCTAAGAAGTGACTAAAGTAATCAACTCAGTTAAAAACAAAATAGTAGGCGAGCTGCTGAAGTATGGGGGAAATACATTGACAAAAACCATACCATATGAGCTTATAGTAAAAATCTAGAAGAAAAGATGCCACTAGACTGGACAACAGGATTAATTCGACCAAAATGGTAAAAATTAGAGAGCCATTCACACTGTTAAACACAACATATAAAGTTCCGTCTGAGGTAATATACAATAAACTTGTGCACTATAATAGTGATCAAATATTAGGGGACTATCAGTGTGGATTTAGACCCAATTATTCAACAACCGATAGTATATACCTACATAGTAAGGTGCAAACCAGGTTTAATATCCCAACATATCAGGGGTGCCACCACAGAATGAAACAAAAGAAGAGTAGGTAATGTCAAATGGGCGGATGTGTGCATGGAAGAATCTAGTACGGCAGTCAGGCATTGTTTCCATGAATACGAAAACATCCGCATCGCGGACTTTTTTAAGGAACACAATAATTATGAAGGAGAATTAACGAAAAAGATTTTCGCGGCACAAGGAGTGTGCGTGCGATGGGTCAATAGACTTATCAAATGTTTTCTGGAAACGGGTGATGTGAGGCACAGCAAGAAATTTGGACCACAATCCACAGCAGGATGTCAGAGGATGGTGGAGAAGCCAAAGAAGTTGTTCAAACCGGAAAAAGGCTGGCATTCGGTCAAAAAAGAGATTGAAGGTGGCAAGAATAAGAAAAGAGGACCTTGCTAAGACGAAGAAGAACTGCGCCAAGCTATACAAATAATTGGTACCATTAGGTGGCAACAATTTTTTCATCATCAGATGAATGCCACTCAGTTTGTTTCCATTGTGCCCTGCGGAAGCTATGGTACAGCCTAAATCAAAATTTCCAAAGAAGGTGATGGTGTGACAGGAGCTTGCACAAGATGGGACATTGTCATCAGCTTTTGCCCAGATGTATATCAGGAAAATTTTGCTGCCGCAGATCTTATTTCTAAACGTCATGCAACCTATCCTGTTCTGGCCTGACAAGGCATTCTGTCATTATGCCCATGCAACAACAGCTTTTCTGGAAGCTCACAAAATTCGATATGTTGCGAAGATAGACCACCCGAATACTGTGCCGCAGTACCGGCCGATCGAGTGGTTTTGGTCACTCGTAAAGAGAGAAATAATCGCTCGGAATTTGCTAACGGAGAATGTCACTCAATTCAAGTACAGCTGGGCGAGGATTTCCAAGTAGATCGCAGCAAAGCATGGTAAAACTCTATTCCGGAATTTTATCAAGAAACTGCGCTATGGCGGACAGGAAGGTCCATATTCTGTCTGTTTGAAGAAATTCTATAAGTTACCTGACATAAATTTCATCCAACTTTGATTTCTTGTTCTCTTTTTATATCATAATCCTTTCCTAGGACAATAAACCTTAAGACAAATAAATATTTGAAAAATTTTATGAACACAGCACAGAAGCATATAATCTTTTTCTAGTGGGAAGATGATTGAATATTTATACCAAATCCAGATACCAAAGAAGCTCATCAAGATGACTCAAATATCCAAGGACGAATCGCACAATGGAGTTCAACAGGGTTATGCGCTCTCAACAGTGTTCTTTAACTTAACAATAGATGGGGCTATTAAACGTGCAGAGCTAACTGGATATATAAAGCGAAACTTTACACAAATCTGTGATTATGCAGATGACATTGTAATTATTAGTAGAAGCGTAGAAGAACTTAAACAAAGCTTTAATTGGCTAGAAACAGAAACGGCTACACTTGGACCACATATCAACGATGGCAAAACCAAATATATGGTGGTTACCACAATAGAATGAATACTTCCAGCAAGAAGTACAAAAATTTACCTATCTAGGCTCACAAATAACTTGTCGGAATGACATAACCGAAGAAATAAATCAAAGGATACAGGCAGGGAACAGAGCAATGGCAAGTAACAGAAACATCATAAAATCAAAATTAACAAGTTAAAAACAAAAATGCAAATAATTAAGCCCTGCATAACTTACGGTGCAGAAACGTGGGTGATGACGGATATGAACAAAGAGAAACTTAGGAGTGTACGAGAGAAGAATCCTGAGAGGTATATATGGCGGGATAAGAGAAGCCAATGCAATGTGGAGAACAAATGCCGAAATCAATGAAGTAATCGAAGGTGCAAACATAGTAAGATTCATCAAAGAACGCAGAATTGAATGGCTTGGTCATACATACAGGATACTAAAAATAACTGAATGGGGAAGTAGGGGCAGAACAAAGAAAAGATGGAAGTGGTGATGAAGGACCTAGAGAAAATAGGAATTAAAAATTGAACAAAAATAGCGCAAGATAAAAAAAAGATGGAATAAGCTTACAGAGCAGGCGAAAACCCATCACGGTATGTAGGGTAAAACTAATAACCTAACTGGGGAGAAGATAATACAAGCACACCCCCCCCCCCCCCCACAAAACATATAACATGGACATGGCAACATGGAACGTTTTATAGCACAGAGACAGCCACTTTGCCTATCCAAGCCTGGTTATGCTTGCTGACACATTAATCATCGATCTCCGTATTATTTCGTATTCGAAGTAGTCTCGGTCTCAATTAACTCGGAGTCTACTGTACTTGGGAGACACGTTTTCGAACAAAGGTGGAGACAGTGCGGAAGTAAATGCTAGATTAGCAAAAGGAAGCAAAAGTGCGGAAGCTTTCTTGCGTTTGTTTCAATCGCGAAGCGAAAAATTGCAGGTATATAGAACTGTAATTCGTCCAGTTGCGACTTGTGGCAGTGAACTGTGAGTCCTAAACAAAAATGACCACAAGAAGATATTGGGTAGAACTTTGGAGGTAAAAAGGTGGAGAGACAGATGATACAGAAAAACGAATGCAGCTGTACGGAAAACCGAGTCCGTCTCAAGAAATCATAGCACAAAGAATCAGATGGATGGGGCATGTGCAAAGACTCGACGAGGGCAAAGCTACGAAAGAGGTTCTAAGACATGTTGTGGGGGCGAGTTAAATCGGACCTAAGAAAACTGGAAGCAGGTGGCCATGGACCAACGCAGGTGGAAAACCATAACTCAACAAGTCTTGAGCCTCTAAAGGCCTGTCGAGCTTATACATGGACTGAATTTCAGTATTCACCATGCTGACTGATAATCGAATTTAGCTGCATTTTATTCGCCAAACCGCTTACTTTCATAAGTTTTTAAAATTAGGTTAAAAGATAGTGTTATTTTACCGATTAACACATAACACATGTTAGTAAACTCAACAGAAGCTACAAATAAATGCTCGAAAATACTGAAAATTTATGCCTCATCTTAATATCTTAAATTTCTACTAGTATGTATGGCCCTAAATACAACTCATTTTACATTAAAAAAGAGTTCTGGTGTGGATCGAAGATGTGTTTGAATTTGTGGTAATCTAACATTTAAGCTTTCACATGACAACTAAGGAAACATCGAGTATTCATTGATCTGAGTTTGTAGTAGAAAATAATAAATAATAAAGGTAATACACAAATGATGTAGTACATTATCAATGACTTACGTTCCTGCGAAAAATGATGTAACTGACTACTGCCCATATTTAACAATGTGTAATTCCTTACATAAAGAGACACTACTTAATAAAAATTTCACAAACACTTAAAGGCTTTCCATTTAAATTTTATAAAGAAAATTTTACTTTCTAATATGGATTTTCCAAACAGCCTAATTGTTTCTAGGGAGAAAGGTGATTATTAAACAGTACTTACATAATTAGTTTACATTTTACATATACCTTTTGTGCATTCATTCAACAAAATAATATTACTTTCAAAACACACAGGCATACCTAACTTTAGCATATGCATTACTGACACCTGATAAGAGACTTCAAGTCTTTAAAAAAACTACAACAGGTTTCTAATATGGATAGCTTATCAGCAGCCAGTTTCAATTGCATACCTAATCTAATCTACATCATGACTAACCAGTAAACATCGGCCTCTAATGAATTGAAAATGATCTTAATTTTTTGTTGTTAAAATAACCTATTTCCTTAGGTATCTAATAAATTTTAATTACCTAATAGTAATGCCAAATAATTTTTTTAAACTATGAAAAATTCACCAAGTCTGCAGTTTTTCTCTTTAGTACAGTATGGCAATTGCTATTTACGATTAAAAACAATTGTGCAAATCTTAGCATACTCAAGCAGGAATTTTTTATATATTTGATTATAATTTTATTATCATTCATCTTTTAACATATGGGTAAATTAATCCATCGATCGGCAAGATAATACCAACAATCAAAATAGGTTTAATGAGTCAGTTACCTAAACAATAAATTATACAGTGTGAGTATAAAAGGCAAGTGACACTGATTATGGAATTTAATTTTATTTATTATGCACGTCTTATTAAACAATTGGTGTTTCTTGAAGTTTAAGTAAACAAAATGTCACCGACTCACCGAATCAAAAGCAAATTCGAAGTGAAATTGTGTAGTCTCACATAGCAAACCCTAGTTTATTCACTAGAAAATAGCAATTTTTAAGAAGAATCCTAATATTGCAATACGACTTGTCCCAAAGAAAATGAATGTGTCAGCTTCGCACATACTTGCTTCCAGCTATTTTGCGGAACGGAATGAATACCTTATAACAACTGCCAAAGAAGGTAGACTCAGATGGTTAGGGCACGTGTCTCTTATGGAGAATAATAAAGTAGTAAAAAATGTTGTACGAAGAACCTCGAGGACAAGCAGCTGGAGGCAGACCAAGCTATGCTATGCAAGTAGAAAATTGGGGAAGAATAACCAATGATAGACGTTTATGAAGAATTATCACTCACCAAGGCAAGGACCTTGACGGCCCATAGAGCTTTACATATACCTAGGCGTACAAAAGAACATCTACTAAATGTCCACCATTATTGTGCTCACAAATTTGTTCTCTTCATCACATTCAGCATAAGTTTTTGTAAAGTTTCAACCATTTAAGTTTATTTGTGTTATGTTATCTCGCAGTATTTGTACGGTATGTAGCTTGTGAACATGAACTATTCAACTAACCTTCGAATTGACAAATCAAAAGTCTACGATATTTCCGTTGAGTCTACCATTTTCTAACTAACTCGCTATGATTTTGGATCAAAATTGACACTCAACTGTAATTCTTCAAACGTCAAACATAATAATTGTGAAAAAGAAGTTATAATGGTTTTCAGTCAGTAACAAACTTTGAGAAGCAGCTTGGCACAGTGACAAGAGTGAATCGAATCGAATTTCACGCAACGGAAGATTTTTACAAAAGATTCCCAGTGTTCGAGGTCGATACTTGACCGAGTAAAACCATTTAATCTTTTGGTTAATTGCAAGATTGCAAACCAGTCGCAAGACTTATAACTAGAGAGAGAACAAACCTTATTACAACCTTGTGCTTATACAATTACATTTTGCTGATAAATAACCAATAATAAAAATCACACAATGATAAATATTCCTTTTCTGATTTTAACTGTGATAATAAAAAAAATACCTGGGCTAATTTTTATTAATAACTTCAGAAAAATTTCAAAAACTTATGCATTTGTTAGGTTATAATTATTTAATGTAATGATTTCCTCACATGGCTTATTTAATACGCACTTCATGTTCATCTAATTGGCATGTGTTGATACTTAATTAACCAATTGGCCTTAAACTCGATAGTGAAAACAATGTAAATAAATAAACTTGATACATGCTCCATTTCAACAATGTTTAATGAAAACATATACGAATATTTTATTGAAATTGATGGCATTTGGAACATTGCTAGTTTCACGAATAGCACAAGACGCACAACAAATTTCACTGTACATAAAATAAGTACTAAATCGTTCAGGTTCTTCTTTTGCCCTCTCATACCTTTACATTGTCGAGGAGGCCGGACACACCGAGCCGCAGAGCGGTCACCCGTTCAAGTTCTGGCCAAGCAGGTTCTTGCTTCACTTTATATATTTCAGTATTAAGTGCACTCCCACTCTGCCGTACTGCCGGTTCTACTATTATACTAAAATGTTTACTTACATTTACTTAGGTACTTAAACAATGAATGGAATTTCAATATTTTTGTTATCTGATTGAACATAGGAAAACAACGCGTAATTCCTTCACTATTTCTTTATGATCTAGTTTTTCTATTAAAACCATATTCGTACTGCGTAAACTCAAGCGAGGTATATAATCACATGGCGATCACAATAACAACAATTTTCTAACCGTTTTTCTGAAGTTTGTTTATGTTTTGACAATCGTAACAACTACGGTAACTATTAAATAATACTATTAGCTCAAAAGTAGAGCTAATTAAAGAAGATACCAACAAAAAAAAACTATTCATACCTTGTAGTTTTAATACTTGATTATTTATAAAGGTCACAATCTAACTGTAAATTATAATTCTAAACGAACCACATTGGTAATGTGTTAGCATAACGTGACTTGAGTAAATGCCCATAAATGACGAACGTATTAGTAAAATACTGGCATGGTTTTACATATTCTGTTCTGTTCCAAGACAATATACATAATTTAATCTGGTTTTATACACCCCACATTCTCCTTAAAGGGTCATTTTAAAGTTATGCTAAAAGAATTAAATACTCACTCTGCTAGCTGCGATGCATTTAAATAGATGATCTGTAGCACATATAACTGGAAAATAAACGAGTGTTTCACAAAATTCCAAAGTTAACGCAATGCACAAATATTGGTATTAAAAGGATTTGCTATCATGTTTTGTTATAGCATCCTTTTTTAGGGGCAATTTCTGTCTGGCAACCTTACGCAAAAGGAGCTAATTATGCGGGAAATTCATCAAATTTGAAATTTCAGTCGTACTATTCCCTCAAGGTAATAATAATTATTTCTGGCGTAAATGTAATTACTAAGTGAGACCTAATCGGGAAATTATACAAAATTTCGTAAAATTTTAGTAAAAACAGAAAAGCTCCTAGGGTATTTTTGGGTTGTACTGTTGGCGATGCGCACATTTTCTTACGTCAACCAATGAGCCATCAGAAGAAATTGAGAGCATTTACCTTCAGCTGTGAATTGTTCCCCTTATGTGACATGGCGTCTGAGAGGAAAGTTAGATGTTAAGCGGGTTCAACCGTTATTGCTGTTTTTATGCCCGTATGACGAAGCGGCTTTTTGTGGAAGCCACAAATAATTTCTAGAGACTTGCATTGATGGTAATGCATGCAAGGAAAACGCAACGGATGAACGATGGGTAGGAATTCACCTGTATTGGCGCAATCATAATACAGGCCTTTTATAATTTCACAAAAAAATAGCCAATACTTCATATAAAATCGATATGTTACGAAATTTTCTTATAAACCTGGTTTCTTTTTGTCCATAGGTACTTCGAAAAGCATCAGACCCATCCCTATCAGGTAATGTATAAACAAATCAATTCCTGCCTCTCCTCAATTCCGAAGTCCTCAAATCAATTGTTCAGATCGGTTCCCCTTCAAAAGTTTGGGATTGTAAATTGCAAATTGTCAAAATTCGTCTTGAAATTAAATGTCGATGTTAATCCGATTGATAATTGGGAGTGCCGTAATTTTCGTTTTAACTCCTTCGGTTTACGAACATTTTATCGAATTCAAAGCTTCCAACACAACTCCTTTAAGTATTAAAAGAGTTTTACTTAACACCCAAGTAAACATTTTAAAAAGTAAATAATAAATTTTGGAATAAATATGGCTACCTTAATAGCTGTCAAGTCAACCCAACCTTTTGGACAAGTTTTTTTATTATTTATCAATTTTTTCCCAGAGCTTTACATACCGAGTGCTTGTTAAACAGCTTATCCTCATAATTAATAAATAATCTCTTTAGAATTCGAAGTATAATTCATCAAAAAATTACGGAACGAGTGGGGAACGATACGAGCGAATTAGAGATTCTCCAAATGGAACCTATCGATCAGACAGCCCAGACTCACAGTCTCCACGCGATAGGGACAGAGTTTATCAGTCTAAAAGCTCCTATATACAGAAAATACGTGAAAAGGAGAGAGAAAATAGAGACTACAAGGCATCCAGAGATAAGTATTCAGGTAGTATGTTGTCGCGACTGAAAAAAACCTTATTTTAATTACGTTGGATTATTCTTTAGATTGTGCCAGGTCACCAAAGGAAAAGCGCAGTCGAGAATCTGAGTATAGGACCAACCATGATAGGAGTGATGACAAAACGGTTTTGCACCCTGCCGTAAAACCGTCTCAGAATGCTGCACTGCGAGATCGAAAACCTGTGCATAACAACTGTCTGGATAAGGTAATAATCGTGAGAATCTTGTGGATTTTATTTAAACTAGTGCATTTTTGGTTTCTTTTCCTGCAATTGATAAATTCCTAACATTTAACCCTCTGCGATTTCTTCATAAATTCTTGTAATAAATACAAAGTTAAATTGTTTTAAGAATAGATTTATGGTTGAAGTTGTTACATACCTCTTTAAAAGTCATATTTTCGATTGTGACACGTAATAACTTTGAATTCTATGATGAAGCTCCTTATTATAAACAGATGTTCTTTTTCTTGATTTGTTAAAGATTGATTACCTCAGTTTTAGTTTGCACTTGTTATTGTTGATAATACTACAGTTGTTTTGACCTAAACTTTTTTATTTCTTAAAATTAACTTGCTTGATTTCACATTCAGAATTGAGTGCTTATTTAATGTGTATATGGTTTTTTTAATATAAACATATAGTTTAAATAGAACCTGTACAATTCATGTAGTTCAAATGTATAAAAATTTCTTCTGTAGCGAGAAGATCGAGATAGAATAACAAGAGTTGGTGACTGGTCAGAACATATTAGTTCATCTGGTAAGAAGTATTATTACAACTGTAAGACAGAGGTATCCCAGTGGGAAAAACCTCGGGAATGGGTTGAACGAGAAAGGGAAAGAGAACGTTTTAGAACACGGGACCGAGATCGAGAGTCTGACCGCAATTATAGCAGCTCCAGTCGTTCTGGTACGAGTAAGTTATGTTTTTATTTTTATTTTTTTGTATCAGTGTAAAGGAATAAGCTTCTTTTCGTTTTCTGCCACAAGTTTTTAATGTGAATTTAGAGAAAGTAAAAAGGTGTTCTTGTATTGTAGGACATGAAAAACATTCCAATTCACGTAATGTGAATATTAGTAAAGATGGAGCTAGAGAAAGTGCTACGGGTAGCCGCCACTGGAGTAGTGGTAGCAGTCGAGAAGACAGTGAAGCACCAAGTAGAGATTCACGTACATCTCGAAAGTATTCAGATGATAATATGCAGTCCATGCAAGATATGGATATTTCACCAGGGGATAGTACGCCAACTTCTGAAGTATCATATGCCCATCAACCCGTTTCGACACAGCCTTGTACTATGGAACAGAATTCCATGGGCCCCGTGCTTTTAGCAACGGCCTTGCCTCGATTAGTTTCGCATCCAATGCAACTCCCATCTACACCAACAGCTACTAGCCGACCAGAAACATCACCTTTAGCTAATGCCCAGAGCACTCCAGTTATGGTACCTCCCCCTTCGAGTGTTACTATATCTAATGCACCTGGACCACCTGTTACTCTTACTACTCTCCCTCGCAATTTATCACAAATACCCACTACCCCTGAATCTAATGAAGTCAAGACGCTACAAACTATACATAATGTGCTTGTGATGTCAAGACAGACTACGCCTGGTGAAAGTGCACATACACACTCTCTTACTGTTGATACAAATCATAATGGGCCAATGGGTGAAGGACCTCCAACACCCACACATTCAGAGACTCCGGATTGTGCAAAAGGTAAGATGTGTTTTTTCTCTTAGAACATAAATCAAGACGGGCTTGCCTCTAATAAGTTACGATTTTTAAAATACCAGTATAAAGGCACTTCCTAAATGCCAATGTTTGTAAACAATTAAAATGGGGAAATTCAAGCATGAAATAATTTCCTGCTTTTCATAAACAAAGCAAGGTTATTTTTATTTTTGACCAAATTATGTAATATTTATTTTCAAAGTCGGATAAGTTATCACTCGGTTAGGAACAATACATATAATTCAAAACGTATTATACACTTTCTTGCTTGATAATGATACTTAATTGGCCCCAAAAATAATGAATTTCTTATGTTGACAGATAAAAAGTGAGTTCATTGTTTTCATATCGTAACAAGGAAGTAATTAAGTGATTAAAATATAATAATCCAACACTGATTGATACAATATCAGAGCCATAAAACAAAAAGTATATAAATGTTCCTGTTTCATTGGTCACTCTGTAAGATACCTGATTAATTTGAAAGATACTAATCTGCATTAGGTCCCAAGTTGTGGTAGCTAGGTACCCGAGAGTTTGGTTGTCTCTAGTCAGTATTCGAATTGCGCTGTTAACGCGGCATCTCTCGCACGAGGACCGGTCACTATGGGAGAGTAGATCAAAAACTCCTAACCGAGGCCTCTCACCCAGCCAGGTGTTTTTGCCTCTAGTTTAGTTGCTAAATTTTCCAACCATGCTGTTTAAATTTTTACTCCTAATGCAATACAAAAGGGAACAAAACGTGTCCTTTCTGGTTCAGTTGTATAAGTCGCTATTTACAGAATGTATAGGGCTTCGTGTTATAGTATATATCACTTTTAAAAAACCACCACCTGTTGAATTATGTTGACAAAATTGACAAAATTGAAATAAAGGGTTGGCATTATCATTTGTCAGATTTGAATTAATTTTCAAAATCAATTTGTCTAACATTTTTGGAAAACTGAGACGTAAGAAACGCAATTTATTAGATCGAAAGATGAAAAATGCGTTAGTCAAATGCTTTGAAGAGTTAAAATATTTGGCACCAGACTTAAGTGATAGATAGATTCACGAAAAATTAGAGAATATATTTTCGGTAAATACAAATCATGTTCCTTTATTTACAATATTTACAATTTTTTTGCGTTATTGTTTGACTTTGTGCATAGAGTCCTTAAAGTGTGGCGCTTCAGTTCTTACACTACCCCTTCTCTGTGAACTAAAAGGTTTATTTAAAAGAACTAGAATTATTTCTTTAACTTACTATTTTACAGCACCCCAAGATGAAGCAAAATTGACCGTATAATGATAGGAGTATTATTTAGTACTGGTTACAAATTCTAATGTACAACGTGATCTGGTAACGAAAGGTCATAGCGAAAGATGACAGAACAAATAACATCATAACTGATCATAACCTCTAATCTAAAAGTCAAGCTGAAATATTTCTCACTAAACATTGTTGCCGGTTGTATTTCTAAGGTATAGTGCGACGTTGGTGGTTTTTTAATTAGATTTAATTTAGATCAAATAGACTAAATTATTTGATGATAACATTCAGCAATGATTTCTGGTTCTCAGAAGAGTGTTCACGAGGGTACTGATCGAGCATATCTTCTTGTAAGGATGTTAATTACAGAAAACTTAATTAAAATCAAAAAACTTGAATGGGATAATTGTGGCACACTAGCTCTATATGAAAACAAAACTGGCTAAATTCGGACTACTGTTAGATCTGAAGTAACAGCCCTTTCTTCTTCTTCCTTCGGCTTCTTAACCCTTTGTAGGTCATCGCCTGCTTTTTCAAGCATTCTTAGCCTTGCCTTGTTTAGAGGGGTGGTCTCGTCCCTCCTGTTTTTCTCGTTTCTTTCTTTTCTTCGGTCTGTGTTCTGATGGTGATCGTTGTTATTTCACTTTCTTGTTTCACTTATCACTTCACTTCCACCACCAACAGCCCATTAGTGGATAATATTAAAACTTTATCAACGTTTTTCTAACTCTTCAGAACGGTATTATTATTATCAGTAGAGCTTGGATTATATGCCAAATGCATATCATCATTTTTAGGCATATCTTCTTGCAATTTTGTTTCTACATGAACTTAATTGTTTTATAGCATTTTTTGTATTTCCTATAATGCATAAATGCATATTTTACCAAATATTTAATAAATGCATATGCAAAATGTTATTCTGCATAGTATAAATTATCTTAATTTTTATTTTTAAATAGTTAAAATCTCTTTTCAGTGAGCTTCTTGAGATTTATTGTTTGTCAGTTTAACTTGGAATTATGGAATTATTTATCAGTGAGGTCAGGTGTTTAGGATTACTTGGTTCAAGGATTACCCCTTGTGTTAATGGGTTTCATAGAATTTGTTGTTCCTCAGTCCTAATAGTTCAGGGGGGAAATTTTAGATTTTATGAGTTAGTTTTGAAGAATCCGTTGCTTTGTAAAGACAGTGGGTAGCTAATTCAAAATGCCGAAACAATCGACTGATAGATGTGTTTTATTACAAAAATGGTGTGAAAATCATACTGATTTGAAGATTATTGATTCTTCTCATGTTTTTATTACATTTTGCGACAAAAGACTAAGCTTTAATGATATTTCCTGACTGTAATAATTCAATTTAGCTACCAAATTACGTGGAAATTTAACCCTTAAACACCAACATGCATTTTTAGGATGATAACCACCTATGTCGGTACTGTAAAATAAAAGATAAACTCGAAATGTATTTTTATTTTGCAAATTTTAATGCGTAACTGCATATTTTAGCTAATTTTTAGTGCATATTTGCATGCATATTTGACCATGTTTTAGTGCATATAATCCAAGCTCTAATTATCAGCCTAAGGAATCTCATTGTTGGGCAAAAGGCCTCCCCCTTTTCTATAGTTTCTGACTACCATTCTTAGTTCGTATGTTCATTAAAAAAAAAACTCTAGAGTGCTTTGAAAATTTTTAAGTATGTCTTTGGCTGTATGTTACATATGAAAATCATAAATTTGAGGTTAAGTGACATTTGAATGACAGCCGAAGAGCAATATGCAGGAATTAAATTACGCGGTAAGATTATTCGGTAGAGATATTTCGGAAACGAGATGTGGTTATCAATTGAAATTTAATGATGAATTGGGAATATCTCAGAACGTTACCCAGAATTGCATATACGGATTAACATTTCTTGTAAAACTACTATGGTTAGTATGATTTCAACTAGTACATCCCTTCTTTCGTACTGTAAACAGCTGCTTATTCCGTAATTTCGCTTTCCGTATATCCATTATAAAACTTTCTTAAAAATGCATGCCCTAAGACTCGACATGCGCTAATTTTCCAGGGATTGCTGCGAGTTTTTTTTTTAATGAACATACTTTATATATTATTAAAAATAAACTTGGGGTTCAGAGGTCTACCTTTTTTCTACTCTATTGTGGTACTTTACGTGTTACACAAGCAACAAATTCAAGTAAAATAGTAGGTACTAAATTAAGCTCTTTTTTTTTGTCTTTCGATTGATACCAGCAAGCAGGAATTTGCATATACATATACGATTTTCCATGCTATTCCCATATGTTCGCCACTTAAGTCAAACACTCGGTATAGTGTTGGTGTAAATGTAAGCTATACACTTTTACGCAAGAAGACTTAAATGTGGACTGCACAACATTGTTCTTAATTTAATAAATAGAAGTCAAGAAAAGAATTATGTTTGTTTATTAATGTCTTATTTGCCATTAAACTGCCTAAACATACTGTACCATTTTACGCTATTGAATCCGAAATGCTGAGCAATTTTACTTCAAAACATTGAAGACTCAAAATGCAGATAAGTTTGTTGTACCTACGATTCAATTTTGAATTGATTCATAAATTCTTCTCGTACAAATCTGTCAAAAATTACTCGACACTACTTCGGCACCAAGTCAAGTCACTTCAAAATAAAGACTCGATTTGTTTGAATCAGTGTACTGATTCGTTCTTTTTGAATGAATTGTTTACAACTCGCACATCTCTAATACTCAGTTATATTGTGCTTTGGATTTCTTTTATTATGGTAATCTGGTCTGTGACTGATCTATATTTTCTGAAACCGCATTGGTTATATTTTCGAAAAGTACATGAGAAAATGTGTTACTAATGCTTCAGACTGATAGCATAGGACCCTTCGTTTCCAGCTAGACGAAGCTTGGATTTAAAGTGTTGACAGAGGTTTTTTCCAGGTTCATGAAATTTCTTTCGAAATTCTTTTTCAATTTTTCTTAAATTGAATGATATCAGAAATCAGTGTCCAAAAACGCTCAATCTATTCTGTCCCATGTTGCTGACATGTATAACCGGATTTTCTTCAAAAAGGACATTTGTTTTGTGGTCCAAACAGAATTTTTTTTGTGTGTTAAATGAATAAATCCAAGGTATGAGAATTTGCTTCGGACACTAATTTCTACAAATTTCACCATTTAGTCCGGTTTTTCCACAGTTCATCACAAAAGCAGGGAAGAATTGACCGTTACTTTGGCGGGACATTTTGACTTTGGAATGGTTTTAGATGGTATAGGTGGTGTGTGACTTGGAGCAATTGGAACATGGTTGAGCGAAGCTTGAATCACACTTTTCTTGTAGAGCATTCTGACAACTTTCTATTTCTTGTGTGATCGAATCCCAGTCCCTTTTCTGTTCCTGACTACAGATCCCACTCCAACTTTCAGTTTTACAGCATCTTTTGTAATTGACATGTTTGAACGTTTTAACAGAAAGCTGTCTCGTCTTCTCTACCTTCCTCTTGTTTCTGGATACAGAAATTCTGATTTTATAATTACTCAGTTGATTCGTCTGACAGGTATATTTCCTTACCGCTGATCAAATTCATGAGCCTGGAAAAACCGAGCCATTTGCTGTCTCTATTTCTTAATGATTTTTGACTTTAGCATGACATTAGAACTTTGAAAACAAGGAAGTAAGCAGTCATCGGAACCTTGACAGATGCTAGCTTGATTATTTTTTGTTTCTATACTTCCTTGCACAGCCTACTGTTTTTGTGTGTCAATAAACCTGTTACGCACCTTGTAGAATACAGCTTTATATTCTTACCTGAAGGGGTGTACAAGGCTTAGGTCTTTCACGTAGGCATCTCCGGTTCGATTCCCGAGACCAGTGGCATCCCCACTGAAATTTATAGGTTGTATGCTTCTCCATCCCGGTTACCATACCGACACTTTTGATAACTGTTTGATCTTCTGCGCGTCTTTCGACCGGTAAGGTTAGCTCCTGCCCGACTCACAGAACTCATCCATGAGTTGCTAACAGACCATTGGCCTAAGCTTCGGCCATAAGAGGAAGATGTGTATTGTAGGCATTGTATACTATTTCATCGACATTTTGTAAATTGTTCACAATAATCCCCAGTAGTTTTTTCATAATTCTCGTTTGGAACTTTTGCTGTCGATTCTGAACTACGTTTAACCTTAAACAAATATAAAATGTAAGACTCATCATTCGGTTCTAAAACTACGATGAATTGAATTGATTGACAAATAAGAAGAGTTATAATAGTTGAGAAAAATTACATTTATGTGATTGCTTTAATTATATCTTAGAAATAACCTTATTTTGTTATCATCTACATCAGCCGTTGCACTTTAAATTTAGACATTGTTTGAGAATTACTTACGAACAGATGGCGAATTTAAATTTATTTAAAGATGCCTAATTTGAGTTTGCTCCCAAAGCACTAATTAAAAAAAGAATCCTGTGAGGACACTAAGTTGGTATAAATGTCTTCCAACTGCAAGCCAAATTACATCCTTTTCTGTAACAACTGGCGCAACAAGTTGAGCTGCGAACAGTCGTTTAATGTAGATTGTAGAAATTATTCTGTATAGTCTGTTCGTTCGGCTTCATAATTTTGACTTAATTTCTTAAATTATTACAACGGGTAATAAAAGCGTTATGAACAGTTAGAAGTGGCAAGTCTTGCCGTAAACACCGTACCAGGCACGGCTTTAAACTGTTGCTGCAAAATGTTTTAACAATATGTTGAGGCCGCTGTAAAATTTTTCAAGTTCAGCCTAATAGGAATAATTTACTATAGCTATATTTAAACCTCTAAGCCTCCGAACTAACTACAACTGCTCGTTCTTGAGTTTGTTTTGCTCACAAATAAAAACCAACGTGTCTAGTGTGGATCTACCTTTAGAATCGAAATTCCTGAGGTTTTTCTTTAATATTATTTGTGCTTCGCCAAACAAACCATAGCAAAAGTCAGCTGTGTTTATAAAAAATGCAAAGAAACTGATAATTACCTCTGTTTAAGTAGATCGCAGCCACATTGCACTATTTATTTCGTTAATAGTTCTTAATATTTCTTTACCGATATAATTTAAACACATATTTCACCAGTATTTCACTGTAAATTGTTTGAGTATGCTCCCCCATAATAATCACTTGTTGCTTTCGCGACCTAGTCGGTACTCGGTACTGTGTGTGTTTAATGTTTAACCTATATATATTTCATGTTGAATCATCGCCTTCTTGGTATTGCAACAAGTCTAGTAGACAAAACATTATCACGATGAGTGTACGTTTATGTATTGCAAGCCGAGTAATATCCTCGTGGTTAACACTGATTATTTTAATATTCATTATGATCATATCAAGTGTTGTTAATATAAACAGTAGTTATCAAAGGTATGTTTCTTTTTTGTTTTATTTTTAAACGCATATTAAGTTGTTCTCATTTCTGCTGCCTTTATGACTTAGGAGAAGTTTCAATCTATTCAGAATAAACCTAAAACGGAGCCTGTGGTCTGATTCAATGGGACACCCCTGAAATTTTCCATAAAATCTAGTCTGATTTGTAAAAACATTTTAGGAAATTATTCGTTTTAGAACTACAAAAAATTAACTAAATTTGTACACAAACAAATTTGATTAATTTTTAAGGCCATTTAATATAAAAATATGTCAGTATTAATTAGCTTACTTTCAAACGAATAAAATAAGGTAGAAAATTACAAGTGCAGAGTTCATCCCCTATTTGTTATGTATTTAACTTTTTTATGGTTCAGAAAATGGACTTTCTAAATTAAGAAAAACATTGTGTTCATGTAAATATAGACTTTTTTGGGGTTTTGTGCCCACTTCGACTCTGGTCTTTTGTACGCCCTGATCCAATTAAGCTAAATCTGTGCCTTCAATGAGTTGTAGGATATTTTTTTACGAGGTGCTCGTGTGTGAGAGCTATTCCACGTGGCGTTTCCCCAAAAAGTTGCTGGACAATCAAAGATTATGTGTAAGGCTGTTTCTCTCCCCTGTATATTCCTATTTTTGTACGTGTTTTCTCAGATGGCGGTACCCTGTGACAAGTCCTACCAGCCGTCTAATCTGAGTTCTACCTAAGTGAAGGTTTACCAATTATTTTCTGCCCCAGTGTTGCAACCTAGCGAGAAGTATGTTGTTTAACAGTTCATTGTTTCTTTGGGTATTCCGAATACAAGTTCTGGGCCTATTATAGACGGGGTGGTTGCACCAGTTTTTGCGAGGACATCTGCTGCTTTGTTTGCCTGTGTGCCATAGCACCCATATGGGTTGAACTGTGTCCTTCTCAGCTAGTCAGGAGACGCAGACATTCTCTCATTAGTTTTGAACTAATACGAGATGATTCAAGTGCTTTTAAGGCTGCTTGACTATCAGATAGAATGCTTATGTGTTTTGCATTCTTGTGAACACACTGCATTATAGGAAATAAATCAGCCTGAAGGACCGTGGTTTTAGTTCCCAGAGATAAACTGATGTTCTCTCGTGGCTTTACGCCATATATTCCAGCCCCTGTACCCTCACTGTACTGGGATCTGTCTATTCCTTTCGAGAGGTAGTCATTGAGTTCAGTCATTGCGATCATACTCAGAATACTCTGGATAAGTGTAATCAGTGCCCATTCTTAAGATGGAGTCTCCTGCAACTGCTTCCTGTATTCGTCTGTGTCCAGATCTTTCTTTGTTAGTGTCTCAGGTCTCAGATACAAGTGATTTTCATCCTATGTGCCCCAATCCAGGCTTCCCCCTTACCAGAAGGGCTTCCATAGATACTGTTGGAGTACCAGATACACAAGCAGGCCAGTCTATTTTGTATTAAAATTATTAACGTTTACCTTGTCAGTCAATTATGTGAAGGTTGATATATTCTAATATTCTTCTTTCTTTCCGTTTTACACCTTTATAGTATCAAGGGGCCGAACACAACGAGCCGCAGAGTGGCCACCCATTCAAGCAGGTCTTTGCTTTAACTTTCTATATTGCAGTACTACGTGCGCTCCCACTCTGCTATACTGCCGGCCATATTCTTATATTCAAATACAGTATTAACAAAATATTGTAAGTTAGTAAGCTCCAAATTCTTTGTACTTTCACCTTTTGTTTTTGTATTTATAAGTTTGGTAATCGTGTTGCAAAATGCAGGTTAGGTATAACAGATTTCAGTCATGTAACATTCAGAATATGTGATATAATATAAAATTGTTACGGTTTTGGTTTCATTAGGGCCAAGTAAAGTATTTTCAGTCCGAGCTTGTCGGTCTGTAGGTATGGGTCTCGTCTTCTAATGGTCTTTCAGTTTATTGCAACTTGCAACAAAACGTCAGGCTTCCTCTATATCAACCTTCATTTCCACCTTTGGACGTATGTAGGTCTCCCCAAGGGTTTTCCATTGCATCTATTGTGTGCACTTTTTATCCAGTTTGTGCCTGCAAATTTCTTAATGTCAGGCAATAATAATTATTTCAATTTTCATTATACAAGAAAGGATTTCGGTTCGGATTTAGCTCATACAGCAGTTCCGATCCAAAATTTTGGGTTTTTCCGGATATCTTCGGAATTTCCCAAATTTTGAGGCGGCATTTTATTGAGCTCAAAATTACGCAACTTTTTTCTAATTTGAGCCACCCTGTATCTTTTTCCGTTTTCAAGATCCCCCATATTCCCCATGCTGTTCATTCTTATCTTGGACACCCTGTATAAATATTAAAAAGTATCAGAGAAATACAACGGGTCTTACTCCATTATTGGTGGCCACTTCATTTGTTATTTTTTTTTCCTTTTTATGATAATTGTTGTGTTTCTATAAAGGCTACGTGTTGCTTCAATAATATGTTTTGGATATCTTTTGACCTCCATTATTTGCCATAATTTATTTCGATTTAGACTGTGGAAGGCTTTTTCAATATCTATAAAAGCTAGATGTGTTTGTAGATTAAATTCCCTTCACTTTTCTATGACTTGTTTAATGGTAAACACAGCATCCGTACAACTTCTTCCCTTTCTGAACCCAATTTGTTCCTCTTGTGAGATGTTCTTGCTTATTGTTTTAAGGGCCGGTCTTTCAAGCTCCTAATAAGTTATTTGGCAAATATTTTCTATGGAAACGATTATATTAACAAGGGTTGCCATAGAAAATAATAGGAGAATAAATTTATTAGGAGATTGAAAGACCGGCCCTAAGTCTTTCATGTATATTTTATGCGCCGCGTCTAATAAACTTTATACCTCGATAGTTTACTCGAGACCATTCTTGTGGAATAGATTTGTTTTTCCAACATTTGTTGAATAAATGGAGCATTCTCAAGTATAGTCAAGTTCCTCCTTATTTAAATATTAAATAATTCCATATTAAGATCATCTAGTCCAGTTGCTCTTCTGTTTTTTGCCGTCTTTAGTGCATTGTTATATGTTATATGATATCATCCGAACCTATATCGCTTTGCATATAGTACTATAGATTTTTCTAATGTTCTACCCAAAGGCTGTTGTCTATATTATCTACTTACTTCTATATTTTCTCTTTCAGTTTTTCCTAGCATTTTCATTGTTTTATATGCCGCCATTACTTGTCTCCCGTGTAGGTCGTTTTCAATGAGGTTAATGAATCTATCCCAGCATTCTTTTTGTCCCCTTCTTACTATATTTTTAGCGTAATTCCTTATTCCTTTACAGCTATCATTGAAATCAATGTCTAATCAAGCATTTCGTACATCTACAATGGTAGAAGTAATATGAAAAAATACAGTCGAACTCGCTTAAAACAAGCACGATTATAACGGGATACTTGATATAACGAGCTCTTAAATAAATGGTTGAATTCATATTTCTTTACTTGCTAATTTTTTGCAGTTACTGCAATCATGTTTTGTGGAAATATGTAGTCTCATTCTAAACATTTGTTTACGATTTTCATCTTCCTCTTCTTAGTGCCATATCCTTTTCGGGACGTTAGCGAAGGAAATCAAAGCCACATTTTTAAACGACTTGGCGCCGTGAACTTTGTTATGTCCCCCTTATACAAGGGAAATGTGTTCTCTGCAGTGGTTTCCCATTGCCTTTTGCAGAGTTTGAGATTTAAGTGTATAGTGGATGTGTCTTGTTATTATCTGAAGTCGACTACACCGAAGACAGAATCGTTAGTTGTAACCAAATGGCTTCACTCGCTCAAATACCGACCTCGAACAGTAGGGAATTCTTTGCAAAAATCCTTACCACTGCATGAGATTCGAACCCAAGACTCCTAGCTAAGAGCCCAGTGCTCTTACCACTGCGCCAACGATTTTCATATCTACCATAAATTTTTGGTGTTTGTACGACTTTTGGCTCACAAATATCTGTTTATATTTTGTATAGTTCCCAAAATTTTTTTGATTTTGTGTTATCAGTTAGCTTGAAGCTTTTGCAGAATGAAGTGCAAGGATTTGAATTACTACAATAAAATAGACATATTTTCTATTCGCAGGAAATTTGAGATAATTCAAGAGTTAGAAAATGGTGTAAAAAACACTGTATTAATAGAAATTGTTGTTTTTAATTTTTGGAGCTTCTCAGATGTAGATGTTACATTTAATGAATATAACGAGCAAACTTTTACAATCTCGAAGGTCTGGTTATAACCGAGTTACACTGTGTAGTTTTTAATTTATTTTTAAGGTTGTGGCCGTAGATTTTACAGTGTATTAAAATCGCTCTAATCGGCTCGCACTCCAAACTCTCAACACGCAATCTAATCAACATAAATAAACACCACCACCATCTACTGTCCCACAAATAAACACAACGCAGTTATCTCAGAGAAGTAGATCAAGTAGAACAAGCAAAATAAACAAAGATATAGTTTTTTCTCTTATCCTTATATGCCCTTTTTTTAGAGCATCGGATTGTTTCTATTATTTTAAACAGCTTACTGCGTCTTACTCTCGCTGTTAATTGCCTACACTCTGCCGTTGTGGGAGAGAGTTGCCGCATTAACGGAGCAATTAGACTACCCGTTGCAACACTAACTGGAGACAACGATCTTAACTTTCCTGATCTAGCGAGAATTATAAAATTTAATCAATAAACTGGTTAAGATATTGTTTATTTATTTATTGGGCGAGCTCTATGTAGACTTGTAGGTGCCAAGGATCCGGGCATCAAATATTAAATATTATTGTTTCATACACACTTTATTCGCATTGTTCGTAGCTTCCTATCTATGCGTACCTCTACAGTGTGATCAAGAATAGCTGCTTTAGTTAGCAATAAAATTGCAGTGATTCCTGGCATAACTTGTTAAGCAAATGTGTTAACGCTTAATCATCCGGGTTTTATTTGACTGATGTTCCAACCCGGGTCGATCTGAGTGACGGCTCTCTTTGAAGTATTGCATTAATTCTGTGCGTATCCATAACCTCTTATCTTTTTCGGGTTTCCACTAATGACTAAACTCAGTTGTGCATTCTAAGCAAATTAGTTTTTCGCAAATTTTGCACATGTACGACACTTTGGTTTCTTCGTCGATTCATCCTCAAATCATTCATAACTATTTATTCAAAATCTGACACTGTAGCTCACACAGGTTCTGAACAACAGAGTATCCACGCCTAGACGCTTACACTCAAGTGCGCTCAGAAATGTAAAAAATTTTGTACAAGTTACTACAACTTAAAAAGTAGCGCAATTAACTGCAAAATACAGCTACCATAATAAGAGATATGTAAAAGCACAAACCTGTTAGGTGTTAGAGTAAAAAGGCACAAATATTTAAACAAAACGTAGCGGTCTGTGAGAGCGACCCGGTTGATCAACGACTGATTGCACAAACATGATTTAATAGCTTGGTTAAAGTAATTTATTGTTATTCACCAAAATAAACAAATGAGTAAAAATTCAAACAAACAAAAGTTGGTGCTCTTTTGTCAACTTTGATCATTTGTTTACTTTAAATGACAATTTGTAGGTTATGTGATGAATGACAAGGATTCAAGTAGATAAAGCAAGGGCTTTACTGTGGAAAATCCAGAACTGCTTGCATTATGAACAGTTATTTTGCACATCTAAATTAAATTTTAACCTCAAAATGAAATGTCACTGTCAACTACATGAAATAGAGGTTAACACTGTTTTGTATTACCAACTGAAGCAGTGTTTCTTGATCACAGTGTATTTTAAAACTTAACCATAATTATTCAAACTTTTACATTTATAAATTCCTTGTGCATTTGATTATAACCACAAACAGCAATATTCTTTTACTGAATCATTGTTAAGAGTTATTCTAATGAATAAAAAACTTTGGAGTGAATTGTGTAAGGAACCAATTTCTAGTGTGTAGTGATAGTCTGTGTCCTTTGCATAATGTTATTTCTATATCATATCATTTCAAACAGCTCTTTGTGTTTCTTGTGGCTTGTTTATTCATGTTCCTTAAAGGAATTTCATGATGCAACTTAGTTTAAATCGACTTATGTGATACTGAAAAAATATGTATCGGTGCTGTAAAATAAAAAAACAACAAACTGGCCTTTAAAAAATATTCTAGTGATAAAAGCATGTTACAACAATTGCAATAACGTTTTCTTATTTGATCGTACTATATTAATAAATTCCAAGTCTTAAAGCGTTGAATGAAAAAGTAATGCGAGTGATGGAAAAACTATGTCCCACGGGCTAACTCCGGCCTGCGAATATATTTTTGCAGCCCTTGTGAAGATTGTTAAATAAGAGTTTAATATTTAAATCTAACGCCAATGCAATCAATACCTGGCAACATTTCTTAAATAGATAAAAAGTGCAACTATCGAATCAATATTCTCTAGCCCTCCACATATGTCAAGTTACTCCAAATGGCTGAACCTTATAAAAGTTTCCCCTTCACTTGCCAGACAAAGGCCTAACTTGTTTCTGTTGTCTGAATAACAATAGGGCAGCTTAGTCTTAGGGATGTAATCCAATCTGCTTAACTTGTTAAGTATTGTTAAAGAATTCATTAAACATTTCGAAACTATTTATTCACTAATAATTATACTGACCTGCAATCGTGGATTTGCTTAAGATGAACTATACAAACCTTAATTCTTGTAAATACGTATATAAAATGCAAACATAGATAGGTACCTATATAATAAATGGAAAAATCTACAATCATTTTACATTTTATAGTAGTAATACCAATGGGTAGTCCCCCACCAAGTGGCAGCCTATCATCGTTACAAGGTGTCTCGAGTTCATTGCAGGCACTGAGACCACAAGGTCCTTCAATTACACCATCATTAGCCAACCACTATAGAGATGATTTGGTTAACCATGTTAGAGGATGGCCGGCAGAAATCCTCGAAAAACAAGTAATACACATTAAAATAGTGCTGTTGCTTGCTGTCTTACTAATGATTGAATTTTATTTTACAGGCTGAAAAATTAGCTCAGGAAGCACATATAATGGGCAGTATACAATGTGCAAAAGTGTCCGCAGAACTTAAATCGGCAAGATCAATAGTTCGTCTGACTGAAATCCAGGCCACATTACAAGAGCAGAGGTAAGTTCAATGTAACACATTAAAAAATATTTAATTGTATTAATTGGTTATTACTAACAAAATTGTATCAAATCACAGCTGGTATCGAAGTATTTTTATTTTGGAAACTTTGCATGAGCAGAACTGTAAAACAAATAGTGAATGTCGAAGGAATTTCTATGCATATCATTTTGTGTACTCTTTTTGTTGTTGACCCCCATATTTTAGTAGTTTACTTTGGATGTTGTCACTTCTCGGGCTCTTGTTTCTCATCTTTTCCAGTACTCTGGGTGGCTCCCACTCGTTTTGTTCTTAAATTCTTCTGTACTTTCTTCCATAATTGTTTTATAATATTCTTTCCGTCTGCTCTCTTCGTCCTTATCAGATCTCCGACATATATTTACTTTTAGTTGATATTCTTTCCTGATATTTCCTCCTTTCCTGTAGAAGGTTCTTACATCTTGCTTCTGTATAAACTCTTTCCTTCTTAATTCTTTAAACTGTTCATCTCCCAGGCGGAATTTTATGTTGTAATTTGATATAGTTTCAAACACTCCATCCATATCATTGTAGAGTTGATCCTTAAGTTCCTCCCCCGAGTCTTCCACATGGAGGATATAATGACGGCAATTACATTCAGGGAATTTATCGATACCACCTTGAATTTCATGTGTGAACAGGATTATAATTTGTATGACAATTTAATAACAATTATTTTCTTTCAGAATATTGTTCCTTCGTCATCAAATAAAAACATTGGAAGAAATGAAATCACAGAATTCGTTTATGTCGGATGACTCGTAGTGGCCGAGTATATCACAAGATTAGTGTTAATGCTAAACATTTTTATTTAAGTGAAAAAGTATGCATAACATTACTTTCAACCGGTGTAATTTATTAGTTTTTTACAATTGTTTGTCGGTTCCAGAGCCTGCAAGTTTAGGCTTGCTATGGCCCGTCTGGCATTTTATTTAATAATTTAGAAGAATTAAAGACTATAGGTAAAAGTTCTGAATATGTGACTTTCTATTTGTATTATAATGGTTTTATCTTTTAGCTTTAGAAAAAAATAATATACCTAGTATAGTCCTTTTCGTAAACTCCTAGATGTACATTTTCGTGTGCTGAATGAATGAATAAAATATTAAGGTTTTATTTTAACAAGTTCTTGTATTTTCGTACTATTAAGTATTTTCTTCTACTGCTTCTTTGTACATATTAAGTACTCCTTTTAACTTTGTCACTACTGTTGTAGTCGTTTAGTATTTATAAAGAATCACTAATTTGATGTCACTTTTATATTTTTATTATTACCTCGGAGTAATTGTTTTATGTTGGTTGGTGTTATTGCCTATTGATTTATGTGAATATAATGTTCTAGCTACACCGAACCGGTGAATGAGCGGTTTGTTTTTTTAGTTGAAAAATCATGTCCTATATGTAATTCGGTTATAAATGAAAAGGGCCTATCGATTTTTATATTTCTTTAATAATTTTTTACAATTTAGTTATCGGTCTATGTTTAATGTCGTTTTGATAAATATACAAATGTGTTGTTAGTAATTTTGATTTTTTGAAGCTTTACTGTTATATTTTCTTATTCATCAAACGACAATGTACACGTGGGGAGGGAGCAACTGTTGTTTGAAAGGCACATTAACGGTCTGATTCTGTGACTACTCTGTCTAAACGGTCCCATTCTAACTACATGTATTTGTTACGTATGCTTTTAATTGCTATTCAGTGTCATTCATACTTTGTGGTTATAATTTTATTTTTACTTAAGCTGTTATTCGTAGGGGATATGTGATACCTGCAGTTTTGTTAAATTATCTTTCAATTGTATAGTAATTTCACTGTTAACATCATTTTCATTTTCAGTGTATTCTTGTATGTATATTTAGTTACTATTCAGACAGATTCTGTAGCATTTTTGTTCCGTTCTGTGTATGATCGCTAATAAATTTTTTTTATACTAAAAATAGTCAAATGGAAACTAACAGCGCTGAATTCGTTAACTACAATATAAGTTATTCTGTCACTTTTTTTTTTAAAATACCTTTCTAACTAATTTAAGCACAAAACTATGGCCGATGAACTTTTTTGTATAGTTGTCCTTCATGTATTTTGCGTGCGTGTCACTGTTATATAATTCAAATGTTCCAAACTGATAACATTAAAACTTTTTAAAATAGCTCTTTCTTTTTCATATTCATTTGATTTAACATCATTTATAGGTGCTAAAGTAACAACTTATCGCTTCATCACGTATCTACTTGTTGTTCCCAACTGCTTTAAAACCCGAAGGAAACAAGCTAATGTATAGAATAACTACGTAAAGTATTCTCAGGGATTTATCATATTTGTGGAGTACTGTTAAGCGTAATTAATGACGTAAAGCTAGGATAGTTAGGCAAAATAATGTCTCGAAAAAGGCAAAACAAAAGGTTTAAAAAAGCACTAAAAAGGCAAAATTAAAAGAAACGGCGTTTAACTGAGAGGGAAAAAGCAACAGCAAACTATCTATTCAAATTAAAATAAAAACAACTGAAATTCAATTAAAACTGTTTATTTACAAAAAAATAGCATAAATACGTATATAGGTACGCACATTATTCTTTAAACATTGGTTTTATTACGCTACCAACTATATATTTTTAATATCATAACAATCTTTTTCTATTTGGGTTCTTTAATGTCTACTTTATGAAACTCGTTTGGGTGCTATAAAGTAACACTTTAAAGAATCCGGCAATCAACCAATCAAGGCAAAGCAAAATGTCAAAACGGGCGGAGCTTTACTGATCAGCCAATCAAGGCAAAGCAAAAGGGGCGGAGCTTTACTGGTGGGTGTAACTACTGTTTTTTTTTAAATGACGAAATTTGTATTTCTTGGCGTTAAGTAACCAAAATAGAAAAAATATTATAAAATACACGTTTCATAAGACATTTAAGCGCACTTGTCCATTAGAAAACTCGCCGCTGTGCGGCTCGTTTTCTAAACTTGGACGCGTGCTCTAAAATCGTGTCTTATGAAACTAGTTTTTTAAATTACTATTACACACCGTCAATTCAATTATTACTTTAATTGGCTTCAAAATTATTATTTCATAATAAGAAACCAAGTTTATGTTTCACAAATTTTGGAACTGAACTTTCGGTTCCAATTTTAATGTTCAACTATTTTATTTATCTTTTTGTTCCCCTGGTTATATTATTTTTCTTAAAATTAACACTCTACAGATTAATTTTATGACATACATATTTACAAAATTAACTCACTAGATATTCTACCCTAATTATTTATAATATTAAATCTCTAACTTATAACTATTTACATTTTATTAACAATAAATTTCCATGATTTTACAAGGTGTCCACAACTCACTCTATTAAAATTCTATCAAAACGATATCATCTCAATATGTTAAGGCTCGTAATACCTCACTGTCATTAAAGGCTTCTTGTGATTTTGAGATGGCATTGCAATTTGAAGCATCAAATGAGAGTACAACCTGTAAAAGAATATGTATTAGTTGGCAAATAATTAAACCATTTCATAAATCCAATAAATTTATGCATGTTTGCTGTTTTTCTTTACACTTATCATATCATGATTCAAAAATAACAAAATGTTAGTATGTCTACAGGGTGTCCCAACCATCTGGGATTTTTCGATAGCGTCTTTATTATTATAATTGTCAAAATATTACTAAGAAAATTTGTAGGGTTTGATGTTCTACATATTCTAAAATTATTTTCGTATATACAGGGCGTTTCGTAAACATGTGACGATACAAAGTTGTGTTTTCTTTAATGGAACACCCCATATTTTTTTTACATATTTGGATTCTCCCTTCAATGGCGATTGCAACAATATAGCATTATATGGGTCTATTGTTAATAGTTCCATAGTTATTAGTTAGCCTTTAACGTTTTCAGGCCATCGTCAAATATCATATTGGTAATATTACCTGATTTAACAGCATTTTTTCCTCTGAAAATTAATTTTCCTTCATCTTTAAAAACGTTAACACTGCAAGACAATTTTATTACATGTTTATCAATCATTTTCGCCTGCAAATATTAAATTAATAGTTTTTCCTGAACTTCAAGAAATATTATTGAAAATATAATAATATTAAGTACTAAATGAAATCAAAATCTACGAAGAAATTCTGTGCTTATTAACTGAAGTTATCACTTTTTATAATAAACTGAAAAATATTTAAATAGGTACCCTTTATTTTAAACGTTCAAATACAATATGATAAAGTCTTGAAAAGGCCTGTTGACTGACCACTGACGCGCCGGTCAACCTAACCTAAATCCGTTTTCAACGCAAATCATTTAAAAATATGATCGAATACGGACAATTTACTCCTGTAGGAAATTTAGTTTTGCCCTGTGTTATACCAAAACTGGCTCCAAATACGTTAAATATCTATAATTTTTATTTGAGGCTGATTTAAAAATTTCTCTTATGGGAATTAACATGGCATTCATTTTTGTTTGGAATCAGTTCGCTCGCGCCATCGTCCTGTGACACTTTGTCTGTCTATTAAACGTCATTGGTTACCATGACACCGTGAATAATGATTATTCACTGCTGGCAGTGTAAAATGGATAGCATTAATTAACCAAACACATGAATAATTGACAGATTATTGAGTAGTCGTGGGCAAAAGATTGTATAGCTGTTTTAGGCCAACACGTGTAGTTTTTGAAGAATTGTTAATTATAGTTTTGTAAAGTAAATTTAGCAACACTGTGTGGTCAGTCATATTACGTCACCTGCTATATCACCAATAGCAACCCACTTGATTTAATATAATTTTGTATTGTGCATTGTTGCAACATTTATGAAAAGCACAAGTACAATCTGGGACAAATGTTTTTGCCAGGCTTGACTGGTAACCTGGAGGATAGACAACCCGCTTACCGAAATAGTTTAAGAGGTTGCATATAAGGTCGCTCTTAAACATTTTACCTATGCAGTTGGTAACACTGCAAAACTGTAGGTGTAAAAAGTGTGATTCATTTCGACTATTCAAGGGCCGGTTCTACAATACGCATTTAACTAGAGAGTAAATCTATCCTTTGAATAAATACAAAATCTTGGTTCTATAAGTTTCTTTAACCAGGAAATAGAGAAAACGTTGGTATAACCACAGTCTAGTAATATAACCAGTCGTCTCACTCGCCGGATTTTGTGGGTCCGAATTCCAGTGCACCTGTGTAAAGTTTAGCCGAATGCGCAGTTAGAATAAAACGTATTTGCGGTGCAGTTTGCACACGTTTGCAGTTGTTAGCCGTAAACCACGTGCTTGTAGGTGTTTGAGCGGTGCTTGTTATTCGTTCATTCAAAAATCGCGCCAAAATATTCATGATCAGCCGAATGCGCACTGCACATTTCGGAGACATGAACATCAAAGGTGCCGACACTAAGTGAGACGACTGGTTATATTACTAGACTGTGGTATAACTAGCAGGTTAACTTATCCCGTGCGCGCGCGACCAGATAAGAGCTTATTCCACGGATAACTCGTAAAGTGAGGTTATGCAGTTGCATTTGTTTACTTGTTAGGGAGGTTTAACCGTACCAGATTTTAATTTTCGTGGCGGTAATAATGGCTGTAAACTATAATATAATGTGTTGGTGTTTGAGTCCGATGATGAAATTAACAGCTCAATGTCATTGAATGCAAAATTGCTGCAGCGATCTCTCTTCTCGGCCATAAATAACAACAAATCAATAATTATTAGTTATTATCTATTATTATAGGATGACGCTTTTTTCATACCGTAAATATTTATAATTTGAATTGCAATCTCAAATAGCTACTTTTATGAAGCGCAAATCCAACATTTAATAAATTATATTTAGAAATAAAACACAAATAATAACAACAAAACTGTAATAGTAGAAGCCACAAAATGAATGGATCATTAATTTGTTATGCGATCATCAGAATAGCCCGCTTATGTAGTATACATCATGTGCAAGATCGATTGGTAGCTAAAATTCTTACCTATCGGGCCCAATTTATCCAAAATAATCGAATTATTTGTCAGTTCGAATGCGTACGTAAGATGAAAGTAAAGACCTGCAACATATATTTGGAGTTATCTAGTTGGTCAATTATATAGCTTGTAGAAGTAACAATGGGCGCGTTCAGCCGGGACTAGCGCTAGCCTAGCGAAGAATTGTTTACACTAGCGGTCGCCATTTTTCGAAGCGAAGTCATTTGACCTTCGCCTTCGCCGTTCAGCCGGTTGCTACCGCTACTATGTAGCGCTAGGCTAGCGGTACCCGGCTGAACGCGCCCAATGACAGAAGTGGTTTGGCATTTGGTAAACGCCCATGCTGAAAAGAGGGGAGAAAATTATTATGTTCTAAATTACATAATAATCTAACGTAAATGGTCTTTTCAAGGACCTTTACAGAACTAGATAATAACGCTATAGATCTATAATTATTATTAAGATGAGTTGTGTGCAGTTTGTGCCTCTAAGTTTATCTGATATACCTGATATACCATTTAACCCAGTGAAGAATTTAGAAGACTTAAAAATTCAAAATTAGTTGAAGAATTTCTTCAGGATCAACAGGACTAGTCCAGTGCTGTTTTTTTAATTTTTAGCGACTGATTTAGAAATACCCCCAAAACATTAAAAACGATCAGAAAACCCGCCACAGTAAACGTTCAGAAAATACAAAATAGAATAGGTTAAAAACCCACCAGCTGCTGTAATAAGTAGTATGAATCTATTATAGAATCTTTTCCGCGTTTAACCAAATTCCGCCAGATACAGTTGGCACGAAACATTTAGGATCCATAACCAATGGGATTATTGTCTTCGGGCTAAGAGTAAATGTAAAATTCTTCAACAAAACCGCCAGGGCAAGTTTTGTTTGCATCATTCCAAATCGTAAACCTATAATAAATGCGTTTTATTTTATTAATTTTAAATCGTTGTTTTTAATAACCTACCAATACAAGCTCTTGGTCCTTCTCCGAAAGATAACCAAGCGTAAGGATGTCGTTGGGCTTTGTTTTCTGTGGAGAATCGTTCAGGATCAAATTTGTCTGGATCAGGATAATATTTAGGATCGTTTTGAATTGATTGTATTGGTATAATAACACGGACACCTTTTTCCAATTTCAAATTTGTATTGGGAATTTTGTATTCTTCTGTACAACCTCTTATTAGGTCTGAAAGGGGTGGATATTTACGAAGGGTTTCTGCAAGAGAAGAAAAGATTGTTAACTTCTAAAAATAATGGGAAAATATTATATTATTTACCCTGAATGCACTTTTCCATATAGGTCATTTCCATGATCGCTTTATAACTAATTTTTCCATTGTGATTCTCTAAAACGGCATTTATTTCCTCTCTTACTTTGTCTTGAATTTCTACGTTAGAAACAAGTTCGTAGAAACAGAATGTGAGAGTTGTGGAAGATGTTTCAAATCCGGCTAGGAAGAATACAAATGCTTGTGCTGCCAATTCTGCTATGGTTAGTGACTTTCCTGCTTCTGATTCCGAAACATTTTCATTGCCTAATTGACCAACACTTTCCTCATCCTTGAGCGTTACATTATTTTTTAATTGAATAAGTAAATGCATAAAATCCTTTCTTACTATATTATTTTTCTCTCTATACTCCACTGTTTCCTTCGCCATGGCCATAAAGAACTTTGTTACATCACTTTTATTCACCGGTTGTCTAAAAAAACTTAAAAGACCCGGAAAAAAGGCGCCCACTGCCTCCCTTACTGTTTCAAATGTGGTGCCTTCGAATATTCGTTTTCCATATTTTCTAAATTCGGAATCTGGATTTGTTAAACTATTACATTCGATTCCAAAAGCACAGGATCCAATAACGTCAGTTGTAAATCTACCTACTAAATCCTTGATATCAATATCCTGCCCTTTTTTAACCATTTCGTCCGTAACAACCACAAGCCCATCGGAACATTGAACCAATATTTCAAACATCATTTTCATTTTACCCGAAGTAAATGTTGGTGTAAGTTTTGCTCTCAGATTCTTCCATTTCGAACCCTTTAAAGAAAACAGATGCCCACTTAACGGATCGACCTCTTCGTTAACGTAACCACCACGATCGGAGAAATGATTGAAATCTTTCAACATTATGGATTTTATTAGATCCAAGTCAAAAACGATTAGTTGGGGTTGCGTTAGGAAATAATAACCGCAATATTTCAAACCTTTGTTTTTAAATGCGTCGTAAACACTTTTTATATGTATACCGAATTGAACTTTTTGACAAAGTAAATCTTTCGTGTTCCCAAAAAAAAAATCGACGGGTAAAGTTTGCACATCTCTGCGGTCCCAATAAGTAAACGACCACTTAACGTACACAATAATCACTACAAGAAGTGACACTGTAAGCGCTGTAATGTCTGTGTAAATATTTTCTGTAAGAATTGCCATTTCTAACTACGTTTAATATGCACACAAAGTATTTGCAGTTGATACATTCCAGTACGATGTCCACTAGTATTTTGAAGTGTTCTCTTTATATCATTTTATAGTAAACTATCGTACGTTTATCTTTTATCTGTGGATCTACTGTTATCTAATTGCAGTTGTAATACTGCAACTTTCGATGAGTTTACAATGCCTTGAGCAACAAACGCTTAAAAAGTTGCAGCGTAGTCGTAATAATTGCACGATTAGCAAGATACGTCGGTCCCTCGAAATTCATACTTTTAATAGCCGTGAACCATGACCGCCTTCGATATTCTTGTTTAGGGGGCATTAGTAAAATGAAAAGGCAATTTAAAGAATAGCAGAGCAGCTTTGTTTATTCAGAGCAGAAATAGGAACAAATTTTGGTTTAGGATCCTTTAGATTAACTGTAAACTGCTTTATTTTCAAATGTGGTTTAATCTGAAAAAGGGGTCAAACAGCATCATTAATTTAGATACTTTGTAAGGACGCCTATGTCATCTTCGTTATAGTGAACTTTGGACTATAGCAATTTAAAATCATTATTGTCTTTCCAGCTTTTTAAGCGTCCTTCAGAATACGTTTAGGTATTTTATGATGTTTATTTACTTAAAACTAATACGCATTAAAACAACTGCAAAAAGTTGCAAACCAGTAAATTGATTAAAATTTCGAAAAATATAACAGAAAAATGGTTTTTGAAAATATTTTAAATTAACTACCACATCAAAAACCCTTATTACAGTTTTTTTTGTAACATAAATTTTAGTTGTAACGTAAAACGCATGCTTTAAAACGTTACAACTCATGTTGCAAAAGATTATGAAGTGCAAATCTAAACTACTTCATAGTAAATCTTTGTCTATATTTGGTTAGCGTGATTAATCGATGAAACTGCAAGTTTTTAATTTTGTTCAATATAAATAAACAAATGTAAAAGACGGTAAAGTAATACTGATACTACTAAGTAAATAAATATTTATAAAATTATTGAAGCACTTGACCTTGTTATATAAGCATCCTATTTGCCCACTTTCGGCATTTGTTGGGAGTTATGTCAGCTTATATTAAGGTTCCATTACGTAACAGAACTCATCCTATTTGTCATTAAGAATGAGATATCAAGTTTTGTGGTAAACAAACGCTGCACAGGAAATAATTGTTTGTCTGGAGCGTTTTTGTAGCGAATGACTTAACATATTTATATATTTGCGCTTTTAGTTTAATCGTTGCAAGTACAGACAGATCAATAAAAAACCAATTAGGGTAGGCTGTGAAATTGAATTATTTTGAATTGGTACTTTAGCCACATCCACAGAATGACATTTTATAACGTTTGTAATTTGACATTTTTATTGTAAACAAAGTTTATAACCTAAAAATTCAAAATTAGTTGAAGAATTTCTTCAGGATCAACAGGACTAGTCCAGTGCTGTTTTTTTAATTTTTAGCGACTGATTTAGAAATACCCCCAAAACATTAAAAACGATCAGAAAACCCGCCACAGTAAACGTTCAGAAAATACAAATTACACTACTGGCAAATACCCAGAGGAAACTGTAGGGCCAGCAGGTACCGTAACACCTGCTGGAGGCACTGAAGGCCCCGCAGGTTACACTACAACCAGAAAAGAATACTACACTACTGGTAAATACCCAGAAGAATATTATTACATTGCTTATACCTAAGAAAGAAACTAAATACAGAAAAAATAGTGGTATAGGCTTGTGGGGTCCATTAGACCCCAGCAGACCACTAAGGTAAAAAAAAGTCAGCAGACCAACGGAAGGTTAAGTACTATGAGTGATGCTAGTTTTTCTGAAGTATACTCTCTATTTATTTTGTATTTAACAATACCTGTAACAGTATCCACTGCAGAACGTTCGTTCTCCAAATTAAAAATTATCTGCGAAATACTATAGGTCAACAACATCTCTCTTCGTTAGCACTCTTAAGCATAGAAGCAGAGAAAATGGATGTGTCTAAATTAATTAAAGATTTTGCTAATGCCAAATCAAGAAGGTGTCTATTATAAATATTTATAATTATTGTTAAATTATACAGGGTGTATCTAAAACATATAGTCAAACTTTATAGGCGTCTTGTAGACGTCAAAATAAGACTTTTTTTATATAAACATGTGTCCGAAAATGCATCCTCTTCGAGCTAGAGGACTTCGAATAGTTGAAGAAAAACCACACATTTTTTTACTACTTTTTATTTTTAGTTTTAACTACAATAAATGTTCAACATTTGAACCATTTGAGGCAATGCATGCTTCCATTCTTCGCCTCATTGACTGTCGCACCCTTTCAAAAATGCCATTTCCTGTGCAGTGAACCTCATTTTTCTCACAAAATTCAGCAAAATAGTATACAAGAGTCACTCAAAACGAGATAGGTACGTAATTTTAAATTGACAGTGATCGGAAAACAAAAGACTACTTAATTCTGCCCTATTACTTTGATATCTATTCAACTTCAAATTTTAAAGTGACAATATTTCCTAAAAAAAGAAAAATATTTAGTAAAAAAATGAGTACGGAAACTTGACAAGATTACAATTTAAATACAGTATAACTTCGCTAGTTCGGACATGCGCTAAACCGGACACTCCAGTCATTCGGACATTGCTACAATTCGGACATTTGTGTGTCATTTGTTTCTATAATCCGGACACATACGAAAATCACGTAAATTTCATGTTTTAACCGTAAGTGCACTTCGGGGAATAACTTAATTGCCTACTTTCGTTAAATGAACTTCAGGGAATACCCCAACTTCCTACTTTCGTTTGTGTTTTCTTTGTGTGACCATTCCTATTGATACTTTAGGTGCATGTGCAAACGTGTTGCTTATACTTATTTAAACTGTTTAAAATGAAGCGTCGTCACAACACTCTGACTATAAAAGAAAAATTCAAATTCTAGAATTTCTAGAGAGCGGCAAAACTATTCGCTTTATAGCTGAAAGGTTTAATGTGCCAAAATCAACCATATATGATATTATAAAAAGAAGAAACAGAAAATTACACAGTTTGTTTCAAGTACGTATCATGGACCAGCTATGTACGAATTGAGTTTTAAATTTGAAAAATAAGCATGGCTTATTATGGACGTAAAATGTAGGCTCCAAGAAATTTCTTCGTGAAGATGAACATCCCAAGGTAGCGAAGGCTTTGTATACCTGGTTTTTGCAACAAAGAAGTCTTCATGTACCAATTTCGTCTGCAATTCTAAAGGAAAAGGCCAAATTCTTCCACAACGAAATATCAGCGAAAGATGAGTTTTTAGCAAGCTCTGGATGGTTAGATAAATTTAAGAAGAGGCATGGAATTCAATTTTTGAAAATTTGTGGGGAAGAGGTGTCTAGTGACACAAGTGCAGTAGAACTTTTCCAGAAGAAATTCTTAAAGATAGTTAGGGAAATGAATTTATCAGAAGAGCAGGTGTATAACGCCGATGAAAGTCCTGCATTTTGGAAAGCGTTACCAACAACCACGTGGGTTCATGAAAAGGAGAAGTCTGCACCCGGCAGAAAAATTGCTAAAGACAGGTTCACATTCATGCCTTGTTCCAATGCGGCAGGAACCCACAAGCTACCACAACTTGTTAAAATAAATAAAAATTAAAATAAAATAGTGAAGATGCATAAAAACCATGTTTTATTTGCTTTATATTTACCTTTTTAAAATATTTCTATAATTCGTACAATTCGCAAATCCGGACTAATAGAAAACTTTATCTGTCCGGATTAGCGAAGTTGCACTGTACACAGAAAATCGTAATTTTGTTTTTGCCATATCTTTTACAGTAATAACACAAATAACTATGTAAATATGCAAAGTTTTAAATATGAATCTTAGGCAATTCTTGACCTCTAACCTCAACTCGTTTTTGACGTTTTGCTAAACGCGCCCGCTTTAATTATTTCTTATGACTTTTTGATTTTTAAAGTAGTTATGCAACTTTAGATACATCAAATAGCAAGGGACCGTATGTAAATGCCAGCTTTAGGGCTGTCAATAACTCCTCATCTAAGAAGTTAACATTAAATTGGTATAAGACTATATTGCCTGTTTTTGATGTAGAATCGCGTGGTGTGGATATTATCCGCCATTTACTCTACCTCTTAAGCTTGTATTCAGAGGAGAACGTCGTTAATTTGGACTCGATACCTACCGTCTGCTCATCGGAAGATTCGAACCAAGAACTAAAGTAACACTAGCCTGATGCTCTTACCATTGCGCCACAAAAAGAAACAAATTAACTCCTTATACTAATGTATTTTTATTAACTTAACCAAAAAAAACAGAGTTTTAACAAAACTTGGCTTGATACATCATAAGGAAAATCACAAACAATAAAATTGGATTTACAAAGTAAAGTTTGTGGACAAATATATACATAAATGTTGTTTTTTAATGGTAATGACACTTAAAATTATGCACTTAAGTAAAATAAACCAAATGAAATTAAAATACAGAAGTTGTTGTCAGTGGACTAGGCCAAGCTTTACCTCTAAATTACAATAAAACAATATAAATAAAAAAATAAAGGCACAAGAATGCTGAAAATTCCATTGTAATGTTATGGTATAAATGAAAGAATAATATATACACCTTAAAACAAAAAGGTATAAAACTATAATTATTTAAAATAATTAATATTTATATTTTCGAGATATACGCCTGCAAATGAAATTTTCAGCAATAATCTAGTATAACGTTTACTTTTCTGATATTTATATTTACAATAAGCAGTCTAACTCCTTTTCAAAAATGACACGATTCATTTCTCTAAAACAACACAAATATTTATATATAACAAAATTTAAAAGTTATCACTTATTTCTGGAACTAAAATTTCAAGAAAATACAATATATATATTATGCGAACTATAAAATAAATGTGTTGCAAGAATATCACTGATACAGCATATAAAAATATCTACATTTCAAATAACAAATTGTTTTTCACGATACGCGCAGGAACATAAGGAGTGAGCCTACTTTTACTTTCTGTACACAGACAAAATAGTAATCCCTAACAAATAAAAATGACTAAATTGTTCTATAGAAACTATTGCACCACGTAATTTCCGATGAATGTAAAAACAAAATGTAATGATCGCTAAAAACCGTGCTACTATTATTAAATACATTTGTCTGTGTACATCAGTTTAAATAAAGATACGCAGGGGCCTGACCCATGAGAATATCACAGAAAGCATAGCCAATATGGCAGTCATATAAATATTACATTATCAATATTTATACATCGAATTTTTTCAATGATTTTCATTTCACTTCACAACAGATGAGACCATCCATCTAAATATCGGTAAAAAATTCTAAATTCTATGGATCAGACCATGTAATATACCTACACTATAGTACATGTACAATGTAGGAATACACAATTAGTATAACAGTTGTTCTTGTTAAGCTTACAACGCAACTGTGAACATCGTACGACAGCACGCATTTAATGTAGTACAATAAATTCTAAATACGTTCAACATTATATTACAGGTTTCGAAATGGTCAATGCTCGCTTCGGATATTCACAGTTCGTCTAAACTTCATATACCTAACATTCAACAGGTCTGAAAAAGCATCATCCGAGTTAAATAATTTATTTAACACATCACTTAATGCATACACTTTACAAAATATACCTTATAATTAAGGCTAATATTAAGTGTCACGTGGACATAAAACATACTTCATCGCTATCATATATTTACACGTGGCATGCTATTTTTCTACGCAGTACTTACCCACCCGCTGCCTGTTAAGTCCTACCCTTTCCTTTTCCATGTGAAGGACTATCGCTGGGTTCTTCTAACCGCCCTAATTTTCTTGCGCTGTGCTACCATCGAACTATCTGGAGTAGGTTGTGCCCTTTAAGGTAATGAAAATAAATATTAACAACCAAGATCATTTTTACTAACATACATCATACTGGCATACTCTCATTAATAATTTAAACAAACATGGGTTGTTTAAAAAGTACGACAAACGACGCAGAGATGCCAGCACCATTTATCAAAATTGATGCACAGCCGTTAAGTTTGATCCTTTAAAAGAAGCCTTACAGAGTTTCAGCTCAGTGCATTGTGAGGTTATTGTTTGTGTAAGCATTTTCAAAAATGACGGACAGAAAGGAGATTCGTGCCGTGATAAAATTTTATTTTTTAAAGGGGAAAACGGTAACCCAAATAAAAAGTAAGCTTCATCCATGGCGAGTCTTTCCCTTCATTTAAGACCGTACATTTGTGGATTGCTGATTTTAAACGTAGCCGAACGATTACCGAAGATGAACCATGCAGCGGATGCCCAAGTGATCTGACAAGTTCAGTTATGGTGACTAAGATCCACAAAACAGTTTTGAGTGATCGAAAAAGAAGAGAAGCGTATTCGAATGGACATTTAGTCTGCGTGCTTGGGAGCGTTTCAAGTGTAACCCCAATAGCTTTATGCGCTGGTTCGTGACCGTCGATGAAACAATAGCGTTTGCCGGCAGGGTCATGGCTTCAGTTTTCTGGGATTCAGAGGATGTGCAAAATTTGAGCGAAGAAATCAAGAAAAAGCGACGATAATGCACACATCCAACGGTTTCCATGGCTAAAATCCATGAACTCACGTTCGAATTGTTGGATCGTCCGCCTTATTCACCCAATTTAGCCTCATCAATAATCAATAATTTGCAGAAGCTGCATTGTTGACGGTGCATCGGAAAAAGCTCATAGTCTGGTGGATGGAAAGTAATTTTTCTACTATACTCGTTGAGCTCATTTCAACCCGATGAGCCGGAGTACAGCTAACAGCTAAGTGAGTAGTGTGGACAGTTGATTCTCAAGCCCAACAAGTATCGAAGTCCCAAATACGAACGTGAGAATGAATACAAGTAATTCTTCCTTTTATTTGAAGGAAAGTACCATTAATTTTTAATTAATTAATTCCAGACTATAAAAAAATTACCACCTGTCTGGACATTCAAAACAAGGACAAGCCTGATGTGCTACCACTGCATTATTCTGGCCTTTATCAATGTCTAATACATGTTTTAATTAGCCGAACTTAAATTTTGAATTCACACTAACTCAATATTACTGATACTTTAAGTTATAAATCAACATCTGTTCTAAATATGTTAATAATATATTTTTTTCAAGCCCATTAAAGCAATTTAATAAAAGAAATTAAAGAAAACAATAGCCCAGTGGTCCACAACCCTATATCCGTGGGTAACTGGACCTTCATTTTAATTACCCACTCACTACTATTAGCTCACTTGGCTTTGCACTTTCCATTTCTACGTAATTTATTAAACTAATCCATAAAAATAACTTTACGAAAAAAAGAAATTGATAATGCAAACTTGGAAATGCTTATTAATTATATCCGTAACATAAAAGAAGATTTTTCATCCAGATTTGAAGGACTAAAATCCTTCGGTCCAATGTTTTCATTTATTATACGCCCCGCCCCGATGGAATGGATGAAAAAGATATGGATCTTAAATATTTTGAATTTCTTTTAATTCGGCATTGTTGCCCGAAATTTTAGATTCAAGGCAATCCAGGAAGCTACCTATTCGAGATAGTTTTTTAACTTGACGTGCGCGTTAGAATCTATAGTAGTATAACCCTGGAGCACTCGCGCTATGAGCATTTCTCTCACATTTTTCGAAAATTGCCGCAATTTTTTAAACTCTCGTTGCTATGGCTTTGGCGCTCCCTCTAGCTGACTTTATATCTCATCTCTAGAATAATTAGGGTAGTTTGTCATTAGCTGTTATAATGACCACATTGCAGCGTCTGTGTGACAGAGATGTGCAGAAACGTGAGCAAAACTCTCATTATGCGAGTTCTCGCGTCGGCCGAACTTATATATTTTGTTTTTTTTTTTTTTTTATTTATCAATAATAAAATCGGATAACTGATGCTGTTTTTGATCATATTGTCTTAATTTATTAATGCTTATACACTACAGGTCTAAAGGCCTTCTACAACACAGGTCATTATAAGGTTAAAACGCACATGTGAGGAAAACGCTCACGTGCGAGTTATGGAGGGACAATAACAGGCGCGAGTGCTCCAGGGATAAGTAATGTAAATATGGATGTAATTAAATAGGTTTTTATCTTATGTAATTTAACTTTCTTTACGTGGATTAGGCCTGCTGGGGAAACCACTTTAAAAAAAACGCGCCGGGTACTCTACCGCTAGGTGGTGAGGAAACGAGTACAGAAGACGGTCCTTAGAAGTACCCCACGTATTATTCAAACGCAATTAAGTAGTTTTTTTACAATAACACATCATTTTAGTATTAAGGTTTTCGACTCAGAATTGTACAATGAATATCACTACTTGGAGCTTTTGCGACGATTTGTATACACCCTGTATACTAAGTGTTGCCGTTTTCCAGATATCGGCCGTTTTAAATATTTTGCAAAATAAGTAGGTGACTATTTAAAATAAAATTAATTTGTGGGCACGTAAATGCTTCTAAGACTTTAATTTTTTTTCCTAATTAATCTCATTTTTAAAATAATCCAGATGTAATCACACTATTGTTATCATGTTTTTTTAGAATGATTGGACATTATAAATTAATAAAAAAAGCCTAGAAGCATAGGTTTTTATTTTTATTTTTGTAATTGAATACTATTCCATATTTTGAAAATTTAAGAGCGCTCAAGTCTTTTTGCATTATTAAAGTCCATTGCATCTGTGTCCAATCTTCCATATTTATAATAGCGGCTAAGAAACCTCGGAGAAATTATTAGTGTATTGGAAAAATATGACTCCTCTGTAAGTTACTAAATGCTCACCTTAAAGTTGACTAATTTTACTTTTAAATCCCAAAGTTTATGATATAGAATCATGTTCACAATGCCAAGATATTATAAATAATCTACAGCGAATTCAATAGCAATACATGCAAATAATTCTACAAAATAAAACAAATATCTACTTACGAAAAAGTAGGAGTTGCTCCTCCAGTAAAATTGAAAGTCGGTTTTACATTGGCATTAAAATTGGGAGCCGGGTTTCCACCGAAATTAAAACCACCCACAGCAGGTTGAGCCTGTAAAATGATTAAATATTATTTCGCAAAATAATTCAGTGATTCGTGTACATTGCAAAACAAATAACTGTACAGGTGAACAAGTAATGCAAATTCAGCTCATTGCTTCAGTATTTATTATCTCAGCCGCACCGCTATTTGTGTCGTACTATACACTACAATAAAAATATAGATACTTACCGCATTTGGATTAGAACCACCAAAACTGAAAAGACCTTGGGCAGGAGCAGCTGGAGTATTAAATTGTGGAGTAGCCCCGAAGTTAAATCCAGTTTTTACATTATTATTACTAGCACCACCGCCAAAATTAAAACCACCATTTTGTACTGGGGGTGGCTGCGGTTGTGGTTGAACTGGGGCTGGCGTGCCAAATATACTCGGTGCTGGCGGTGCCGGCGTTTGGAATGGTGATGGATTTTCAACCTTCGTAGCATTAAAGTTGAAGTTTATACTTGGAGCAGGGTTAGGATTGGGAGCGGGAGCCGGAGCGGGATTGAAACTAAATCCACCAGTAGGTACACTCGTTGGTACCGCACTACCAAAAGTAAA
The DNA here is from genome assembly GCA_963082815.1 of Melanotus villosus. Classification (NCBI taxonomy): domain Eukaryota; kingdom Metazoa; phylum Arthropoda; class Insecta; order Coleoptera; family Elateridae; genus Melanotus; species Melanotus villosus. The sequence continues at coordinate 8,514,015 of OY720423.1, read as the reverse complement.
GGCAGACGTTTTAGGTGGTTCTGCCGGTTTGACAGTTTGACCAAATGAAAATGCCGGAGCCTTTGGCGGAGGTGGTTCTTCATTTGGTCGTGCTCCAAACGCGAACGGTTTTATTTCAGACAAGGTATTAGATGTTCCAAATCCAGCGGGTGCAGCGAGTGATCCAAATGCTGGAGCAGGAGTAGGTGCAGGAGACGATACTGGCGTTTCAAACATTGGTTTAGTAGGTGCGCCAAATATTGACGTACTTGCATTCGCACCGCCAAATACATTACTTGCGGCCGCTTGAATATCTGTATTCATACCAAAACCTGACGGATTGTTTGTCGGTTGTGGTTCAGGTTGACCAACGTTAAATTTAAAAACTGGCGCTTCAGTCGTTGTAGTCGTATTTCCAAACATCGGTGCTGCGGTTGTTTTAGCACCGAATGTAAACAAGTTGGAGGGCGCAGATGCAGCAGGCAAAATAGATGATTGTACCTGTGAAGGTGCACTAAACGTAAACGAATTATTTGGTGCTGTAGACTTTGTTAAAGTACCAAACAAGTTCGTCTCAACTTGATTTAAATTTCCATTCAAAGGTAAAGCAGGTTTTTTAATTAAGCTTGCATCAGTACTACTCGGTGGTAGTTGCGGTTTTGGCGGATTAAATATTAAAGATGTAATGGGAGCATCTTTTTTAATATTGCTAACTGGTGAAACTTCAGTGCTGTTTAATGGTCGCTTCAATGACGGCATGCTTGTTCCGAAAGTAAAGCCACCTATGGCCGGTGTAGAATTAACAGGTTTTACGGCGACAGTTTCTGTCGGTTTTTGAGGCGCTGACGACATAATTGACGGTGGAATTTTACCGACATCAAACTGTTTCGGTGGCTGTGGAAAACTACTGCCGAAAGTAAAGCCAACGGAGGGGATAACAGGTAATTTAAGAGTTTCTTCCACTTTTGGCAAAGGCGCATTGATCGTTGGTAATTTATCACTAGATATGACTATTGGTTTAGAACTTGAAGTAGTAGTTCCAAACGTAAATCCAGAAGGAGCGATCGAAGTCTTTTCTGGCAGTTTTTCAGGAGGCTTAAAGGAAAGTTCACTGCCTGAGTCTTTTGGTTTTGGTTTGGTTTCTGTAGGAGCAACATCGTTAGCAGTCGTCGTTTTGGGAGGAATTCCAAACGTAAAGGTAGGAACAGACGAAGTTGTACTTGTTGCGCTACTTGTAGTCGGTGTACCACCGAAGATTATTGGGGCAACGCTCGTTTCAATTTTTTCATTTTTGTTTTCATTCTTGTTACTTTGTGGAGATTCACCTTTTAAGATCGACTTTAAGCCTTGAGCATCAATTTTTGTGTTGCTAGGGAAAATGCCAAAATTGAAACTCGTTATCGATTCTGCCTTTTCTTTCGGCAAGTTGATTTTACTTGAACTGCCAGGTTTTGCAGTGTCACAAGCTGCACACGCAGTTTTATCGCTGGCATTACGAATCATGCAAACTGCACATTCCCACTCGTCACTCTTCTTTTTAAAACTATCACCAAATCCGCTAGTTATTGTATTGTCCTTCTTTACAGCAGCACCGGGCCTACTTGTTTCGCATGCCACACATTTGTTGGACTCATCTTTATTTCTAATCATACAAGTGGGACATTCCCACGTCGAACTTGGAGCTTTGAATTTATCGCCAAAGCTATTAACTACTGCAGGTATTGAAGTTATAGGCCCATTTGGCTTATTCGTAACGGGTTTAGGTGTAGTGCAAGCCACACATTTTGTATCTGAGCTTGAATTTCGTACCATACAAGCACCACATTCCCATTTGTCGACGCTCATTTTAAATTGATCACCAAAGCCTGGTTTAAGTTTAGGCGGTTCTTCCTTTTTCCTTATCAACTCTTGTTTAGGTTTGGCCGTTTCACAAGCGGCACATTTAAGTTTATCTGGGAAATTTCTTATACAACAAACTGAACATTCCCACATACCAGGAGTGGGCTTAAATTTATCTAAGGAACTTAAAGGTGCTTCAGTTTTAGCATTCTTAGAAAACATTTCTTCAACACTACCTGATAGTAATTTGGCCGCTGGTTGTCCTAATTCGGTATTTTGACTTTTTCTTTTTAAAGTTATACTCGAATTATCTGATGATTTGAAATTAAACGAAACATCGGGCATTTTAAAACTATTTGAATTTGAGGAATCCACCGGTTTCAAGTTAGGCATGGATGATTTATTGGGAGACGAGATATCTGGCATCGTCTTGTCTTTTTGTTTAAATACTGGATCGCTGAATTTGAAATCGTTAATGGCAATAATTGAAACCAAATTTTCAGCCAACACTAATGGATTTGAAAATTTATACTCTATAGTTTCACTGTCAGATTTCATATGCTCACCTGTAGGAATCACCTGCTTTTGTGTAATATGTTCGGACGCTTTTGGAGTACTAGATTCAGGTAATTTTGGCGGATCATTGCAAGCAACCGTAACTAAAGGTTTAGAACATGATGGTGGTAACGGTAATGAGAAATCGAATTTTGGTAAAGTAGTTATTGGTAAAGCAATTTCGGGTAATTTCACTTCTTCCACTGTTTGATTATTATCCTGTTTCTGCTGCCGAGTGGATGTTATTTTATTCTTGATTTTATTACTATGTTTAGGAGGTTGTTCTTCTTCTACTGTCCTAATTTTATATTCGTCGGTATTAAGTGTCGACTTGGAAGTGGTTGCAATTTGTCTTACAGCCACAGTACTGTCTTGTAATCTCTCTTTCAATTTCATTTTCAACAAATCCGGTACAGACGGAATTTGAAGTTCTCTATTTGATGGCGTTGATACTTTGTCTCGCATTAAATATGGGTTCGCACCGGTATATTTCGATAACAAACCTTCCGGTTTAGACCTTTTTTGTAAAGGATTAGGAATTTTCTTTGCATCGGATACAGGAGTCGTGTACTCCTCTAACGCATTCAAAATTCTTCTAGCCGTTTTACTTAAAGCTGCATCATTACTAGCAGCCGATTTATTGACAGGCTTTACTTGTATTTGATTTCTCATTGACATTCGATTATCATTGGATTTTCCTTGTTGAAAACTGTACGCTGAAGCACCACCATACATTGTGCGACCACTATAAAACGGCGAATTAATAATGCGTTTCGTCGATAACGTACGATCCACAAAATTTGGCGAACCGAATGTAGACGCATTGAATGAAGGACGTCTTGAACTTAGTGAAGAATTCATTTGGGGACTGAGGCTCCTTTCGGAGAACAGCGACCTATTGTGACCTCCAAACGTTGCTAAAAATAAACAAATATTTTAAAATTCAATTTCGGACGTTCTAATCATCTTACTAACAGTTAACATATAATCTAATGTTCGTATAAAGTTAAAAATACCTTTGCGATATTGCGCAGTACACATGTGATTTTGCACATTTCTAACAAATGATTGATATTTGCGATTGCGAACTCTTAATCGCATTTTCTCACGAACGTTTTTAGTTATAGTTGATTTACTAATAAACCACCAACAATTTAATTAGTGTGTCATAATAACATACACCTACTAGATTTACATAAAAACTTATTTTTAGATATTCACACTAGCACACTGAAATGAGAATCTTGACAAACGTATGCCGATACTTTCAGGTACATTCACAATCATGAAAGTAAGAATTACGTATGACTAAGATGTTAATGAATTACAACCAAAAGTATTAAAATCAGATTAATTACTAATTATTATAAAAACCAGATTAATCAGAGGAGTAATTTAAGTGAAAGAATAATGGGAATAATGTGTTTATTATTACATATACGTAATAAGAGAACTCGCTGGGGCTCGATTCTTGAAGCGTTTGTATACGCCAACAATGAGTTATCACAGAATTTTTGAAACCGTATTCTTGAAAATCGAATGCGCTTAGATTCGCATACTTCTCATTTGATATCGTAACGAATGGGTCTATTTTTAACGAATGGTTGTTATTGAATGAATTTAGAGATTTCATGCTATTTGATCGTAATCTGTCAAGTATAAACGCAAAATAGGACTCATAAAAGCTTTAATAAGTGATTAAGTTATAAATATCATCCATTTTTATGTTTTATATAATAATTTTTCAAAACATTATAATGCTAAAAATCAATAATAGGAAATTTTTATATGAACAGTTGGATGTGCTTATTATAAAAATATGGTTATTTATCAGTACAAATGTCAAATTATATTTTGGTAAAATTGTACGTTTCAAAATGAAATTCTTACAGATTAATGTTACTTGTCTCTTCGTCTCTTTTACTTAAAATGTCCTGAACATCCAGTTTATTTATAACCTAAAATAACCTTTTGTAAAGATAAGCAAGGAAATCTAATTGGAGGAGATGAAGAGATATTGGAAAGGTGGGTTGAATAGTTTGAAGAGTTGTTAGGTGAAGGAATCGGGAAAAGTGTGGAATTAGAAAGAGCAAGTGTAGAGGTAATTAACAAATTTTACTAAATGTGGAACATCTTGAAATAATCATTTTGTTCAGTTATGACTTCTATGCTTAACAGGACCAACGAAATAAAAAAAGAAGGAAAGAAACTAAGGTATTATGGTGCATAACTACAAGTGTAACGGAAAAACGTCACACACGCCATATTGAAACACCAACCGGCACGAGTTTTTATTGGTAGTCTAACTGTTTGTTTACGTTTTTGTCTTTGACAGTTGACGTATTTAGTGTTCTCAGCCAATGAGCTTCTAAAATCCGCCATATTGAGACACCATCTAAATTGCATACTGTTGGTGTTATGGTCCTTCCTTCTTTTTTTATTTCGTTGAACAGGACAGTATGATACAATCGACAAGGAGCAGTTATATAGGTAAAGGAAGCAAAACTTTGGTCTTACGTAATAAATATTTTGACCTTTGTTAATACACAGCGTTGCCAAATGTATATAAATAATCTAACCTCACTTTGTTTCCAACTCTTCTTTACATTTATTTTATGAAATTTAAACAATTCAATTTTAAAAAAACTAACAAAAATTTCACTGAAATAAAACGACCTTTTATTTGGAATTTACTACATATATTTTGTACAAAGCATTTTTAAATAATTGGTAAATCCAAAACAGTATTTCATACACGCGCAGATTGTAATGACAACACTGTGCTCGATCACGTATCACTGCCAACCTTACGCGAGAAAGTAACTAAATATGACAGCGGCGGAGAGTCAGAGAAAGAGGGAATATTTTGGCTTTTATAGTGGTATTACTATTACCACGAACGGTGACGTAAGACCAAAGTTTTGCTTCCTTTACCTATACCAGTGAGTGTAGGCTGGTTTAAGAGTACACAGAAAATACAAGTACGCAGTCGGAATTTCCACCAACTTTATTGACATAATATATGTACCCAACTTCAGGTTTGTTTTGAAGTGTCAAATAAGTAGGAGTGCGGTTCGAAAAAAAAATGGAAAATTGTTAAAAGGTTTTTATCATTCTCAAAAATATATTTATTTATTGATCAAAACCTTGTAATACCATTAGGTGTCAAGGCAGAAGAAAATATAATGAATTTTATAATTTGAAATATTATTTCTAATAGTAAGTGAAGTTAGTAGAAAAAGAACTTGAACGATACAACACAGCAATTACGGGAATATCTTAAACGCACTAGAAGGGCAAATGGCAACATGGTCCTCTTCTGCGGCAATGATATACAAAGCAAAAATGGTGTGGCTATAATACTAACAGTAGCTTTGAGCAAATATTTACTAGAGTACAAGTGTACGCTCCAACATTTGATGCTAGTAATGAAGACATAGATCAGTTCCATGGGGAACTAGAAGAAACCCTTCAACATATTCCAAACACAGCGATAACACTTTTAATGCCAAGGTCGGTAATATATTAGCAACATAGTAGGAAGACATGGCCTTGGCGAAAGAAATGTACGAGGAGAAAAGCTGATAAACTTCTGCACAGCTTGACTCCGGTAAATGCGACCTTTCAGCAGCACTCTCGCGGATGGTTATTTTCAGATGGAAAATACAGGAACCACATAGATTATATTCTTATTAATTGATACTCACTGGAGAACTTCAATAAATATCTGTAAATACAGTGGCGGAATGTGGAAATTAGGGACAAAGACTATACAAAAATTAATATTATAGACAAGCAACAGTCGCAACATACCCTGCAGACCAAACTGCTCAACGCCCCTGGCCAGGAACCGCAAGAACTCTCAGTAAACCAAGTATAGGGGTTATTTTTGTCATAAAAACTTATTTTGTTTATAATAGATTTCGTATTTCTTCTTACCTAAATTATTATTGTTAGCATAACATATCAAATTAGAGAATTTACTTTTAAGGTTATGGCTCATGTAAATAACTCGCACTATACCGGTTAGATCCTAGTTTAGTTAAAGCAAACGAATTTGACAGTTGCTTTGATAGTCGTATGTGTTAAGAACTATTCGAAAGAAAACGTATGTGAAAATAAGAGAGAATCGAGCCCTTGGTTTTATTCTTGTCCAGCAAAATATGGACTAAGAGATTGTTTTTTTAATGTTCCACCGAAGATTAGATTTTACAAAACAACTGGTTTGGTTAGACGCTAATTAATAACACACATTTTGCATAGATGTAAAATGAATATGCATTCATTGCGTAAATGTTTAAAGGTAACTAAGCCATATCCAAAGATATCAACTTTGTTAAAAGTATTATTATTTACGAATATTCGAATTACTAAATTAAATCAATCCAAATTTAGTGATATCTTTTAAGCCTTTCACTTTTAACACATATTTTGGGCACCTACAACCTACAACATAATTAACTATGTAAACCTAAAATTTCCTCAATTAATATACTGTTTTTTACTCATATTAGCGGAATTATGTTAGGTACTAATAGATTTAATTGTGAGGAAGGTATTACTTAACTTCATACTAAAACCTATGCTTGTAACAGTAACCTAGTAAAATTCACTCGTATTAACAGAGACAACCAAATGTATTTCATAGCAAATTTACTAATTATTTTTGCAAACATCTCGTTAGATCTGTAGCTTGCAATTAAAATATTACGTTACGCAACATGTATGCAAAGTAATTCATTACGAAAGGAAGCCGTAGATAAGTGCTAAAAAGGTACAAGTTTGTGTATTGCTTTTACTGTTTTCTTCCATGATTGTAAGAAGAAATATGAGGAGAAAAATTTCGATGCTATTTAAATATAAACTTTAGCTGGGTAATTCGTAAAGTAAGTCACTTTACACACTGTTTGATCACGTAAAAGCCTACTTTATCCATAGTCATAGAAAAGTAATTTATAAATTTGGTAAACACAGACATTGAGAGTAGCATCTTTATAATGCTCCTGGTGGTTAGGTTAGGTGTTCCAATTATCTACAAAACCTTCAGTGGAAATGTATTTCTTACAACTACAGAATTGGTAATTCGTAACAGAAAACAGTAACGAAAATCCAGCCAGCAGTTTACAATAACAATTGAGCAATATTGAAAAAACATTTCCGTTAGTTGAAGAACTAATTTGGTGCACATTTAAAGCTTTCCTTAAATTTGGTTTATGGTACTATCTAGGTCATTCATCCGTCTCGACGGCAAATGTTAATTATAAACTAAATTCTCGATTTACAGTGCTTGGTTTATGGTACTATCTAGGTCATTCATCCGTCTCGACAGCAAATGTTAATTATAAACTAAATTCTCGATTTACAGTGCTGCTTAGGTGTTATCTCTTATTAGGATATGTATTGCACTATTTCAAAAGTATAAATCATATCACTTAACATTAATACTTACATGAATTAAATAAATTAGTTGGTTTGACATTAGGTAGTGGATTGTCAACTTTTTTAGACTCTGTGGAAATTGCAAGATCCTTCTGACCAATTCGTACCATGGAAGAATACCCACTAGTAGATTCATCACTGTCTGAATCCTTATCACCATTAAGTAAATTTTCTGTTGAATTATAATTCACCGAAATAGTCGGCGTAAATGTTTTTCTTGATTTACTTCCAGAAGGTCCAGCCGTTGGTTCAGGTAAAGGACTTCTAACATGGTTTTGTTTATCTTCTGAATTTATGGTGTGATTTCGTGTGACATCATTACTGGTAAAAGTCATAGGTGAAATTGAATTCCCAAGAAGAATATCATGTACTGTCCCAGATGATGGTATTTTCACCCGTTTGGAAGGGGGCTGAATATCGTAGTATTCATCGTCATCTTCTTCATCCCTGTGCCTTACGACTGCTTTATTATTGTCGTCGTTACGAAACCATTTACTTAATGACGAGGGTAACAATCCGGATACACGGGATCGTACTTTTTTAACAAACGACTGTAAACAATAAGAATAAGATTAAGTAAACTTATAATGAGGCTACATTAAAGAAATGAGAATGAATGTATAAGAATTTAGTGCCAATAGTCAAGGCATAGGAGGTACTACAGTTTCAAGGTTAAAACAATAATTGTAGATATTGATGAATCTAAGTTATCAATACATTTAAAAAATATAACGAAATTCAGTAGATTTTGGCGATTGTACACAGTCTAATACGCTGTTTGCTATTTTTGGATATTACTAACGCGCGAATATGCACAAAGCACGCGTAGTTACCTTATTTGAGTCCGGCTCTTTAGTTAGAGGAGAACTGATGTTAAAACTATTACTATTGTCTTTTGCCATAACTGCACTCACAATTTAACCACTAAAAACACACGTAATTTTACGTAAACATTTCACACTGACAATTTTCCTTGCATGAGGAACGAAAATATGGCGGACATAGAAAGGTTAGTTCACAACATAGTCAAATACTAAAATCACTAACGATACTCTAGGTGGGAGGTCGTACCAACATAACTAGAAACGCGCGAAATTTAAATCGTAACGTTTTCTCACAAACGCTGCTTTTAAATAATATATCCCAAGGTAAAGAATATACTCGTATAACTACACTTAAAAGCAATGAAACATAGCAATTTTCACTTAAACCAAACCAGGCAGAAAATAATAGAACATAACACATTGGATCTTTGATTGCTTTGATGAAGCGCCCAGCTTGCCTAAATAGGGCAGCATGGAAAATTACGGAATACATAATTCCGGTAAAGCTGAGTGTAATGGAAGCCGTTTTAATTGTTTAAACTTTATTTTAAAATACGTTGAAAGTAAAAAGGTATCTTTTAAACTCGAAATAAATGAGTTCTTCTACTTCCACTGCCAACTTTAATTTTATTTAAATTTTTGCAATTCGAATCTTATATTTTTACTTTTGTTTATTTATTAGGATTAGCTGAGGTTGAGGATGCAGTCATTGCCAATTAATGTGCTTCGAGATTCAGTCATCGTGAAATTCTTACGAGTTGAGTGTTGAGGTTTGAACCTAAGTCCCCTAAGCCGCTAAATCATATTACCTACCTACCTACTTCACTGCATTTTTAATTCTTTATCTAGTGTTTTATGTCTAATCAATTAAATTTATGCCTATAATTTTTTTCAATAAACTATTTATTATGAGGAAATGATTTCCAAATTTTATTTTTTCTAATTTGAGGGATTTATACTTTCAGGGGCTAAAACCATTACCTAATGTTTACAGACTATTGTTTGGGCATTAGAAATAAGTTTTCAAAGAACAGTTTTAGGACCTTACAATTTCTGAGAAAGGATTACTTTTGTATTTTATGAATTTTATGATTTAGGTAGGTCATTTTTGATTGCCTACTTCCAGGGCAATTCTATAAGGTACCTTAAAATTGAACTTCTGCGCTCTTACCTTTAGCCACTTTATAAGAAGAAGTATAACATGCTGATTTGAAAATTTTCTGATAAAAGTTGTTTTTTTCTTAAAAGGGATTGTAAATCACGTAAATTTATAAAGCTACAACTTTCCTTTTTCTTATGCTCAGAATTTTGTTCCGATCTCTTATTATTATAAAACAGGATTTATTAATTCCTTCGCCCATTTCACTTCCAAATATCTGCATATTTATAAATTTAAAATACATTTTTAGAGTTATGCACAAAGCTTCACTTCTAATGCACTACTGAATGAGGAAAATTTAACTTGCATATAAATAATTGTGCAATAGATTTACAAAATTAATTTGATAATTTTAATATGATAACAATTATAAAAAATTTAGAATCAATAAATTGGTTTGATATTAAATTTTGTTCTTTAATATTTTTTCAAAGCGGTATAGTTACATCAATTTCCTTGTGTGAAACACATGAAAACCTGATAAAGTGTTTCTGATATAATTGAGTTTTATTTAGAGGTTTACTTTTTTTTGTATTGATATTTAGCTTGAAGATAAGATATAAATAAACGAAATGTCGTAAGAGGCGCGTGCCTTTTATTGGTATATGTAATTAAGATAAAAATTTCTTATAAAGATAAAGTTCGCCAAAATGTACAGGCAAATTGCCAAGCACTTGTGTGTAATAAGTTGCCTATGTTACAGTAAAAACGTATTTGAAAATAATAATAATAAAGTTATTCCAATTTCTTATGATTTTTAATAGCAAATTTATTAAGTATTTGAATCTTTGATTTTATGAAATTTAGTCCACCTTTTCATTAAACCGCACTTTTTCTTTCGGCAATGCGGTAGCAGCACTCAAGCACTCAGGCACATTGTGTATTCGCCTTCATACAGACCGGTCTGACCGGTGCCTAGCCCAAAGGCCAATATCTTGGGCATGGGAAAATGAGATAAAGGGAGATTTCGTCTGCTTCGTTGCAGAATCTGCAACTTGGGCCCTCAGATCAGATGCAGATGCCTCTTAAAGAGGCCAGGGCCTGTGACTATACTGAGGTGTTTTTTATTGAAACTAAGAAGCTGTTCGGACCTAGCATTTGAAGGTCTGTGGATGAGTTGCTTCGCTTGTCTCAGACCAGAGCGTGAAGTCTAATATGAGATGAACTGAGAGTGAATCCAGTCTCCAATTGCTTGCTGAATAGTTGTTTTAGGTAGGCCGAGGGCCGGTTCAGGGCCTAAAAAGGGTTCCAAGTGCCTTCCTCGTTGCCTGACCAGGCACCCAGATTAGTTGAACCGAGCCTGCCCAGGACCCCTCGACATTCCATGATCAATTTTGATTTGGTTTTTATAGAGATCAAGGTTTTGAGTGCTGCTTGACTGTCGGAGCATATACAGATATGTCTTTTTTGGTAGCCTCTGGCGCGAGGTTTTCCTGAGCGCAGACTAAGATTGCAAAGACCTCAGTCTAGAAAATGGTAGGAAACCTGCACCGGAGCAGTCATATTAGTTGTGAAAGCCAATTTCATCTTAAGACATTATGTCCACATTCTACAAGTGTCTAGATTAGTCATTAGATTATTTTGTATAAAAGGCGATTGTAACGGCATTCCCTAACTCCGGAAGTCTCAAGTAATCATAATAGGCAACACACATTACAGAGGTGGTGGTAATGCGTGATGCCTAATTTGGACATAGAATTTACGTATAAAATCAACATATTGAATATTTAGTTAATTTAGTATTTTTGGAGAATTTAAACATTATACCTGTTTCGATTTCTGTAGCTCAAATGAATGCTGCTGATTAATAGACTAATTACAAGTGTGGGATTTAGCACAAATAATACTTTTAAGAGCTTTTAAATCAACAATTCTAAAATTAAAATTCTAATAAGAAATTTTATTGAAGTGCGAGGCAGCACTGTATAACAATCTTGTTTTTCTAGCTGTAAACTATCTCGGCAATAGATAAAATTAGTGTTAAAAAATATACTTTTTTAAATATTTAAAACTATCCGAATCCGATTGGAACAAACTGAATTTTGACCTTGTACTTGCATATTCTGTGAAACTATCTTGAAAGTATTGTTAAAATTTGCAAATAAATAAATAAATCATGCTTAAAGCATGGCACAATTTTTAACATATTTCATGGTACTGCTTGCAACATTATCATCTGTCCCATGTGACTACCCAAGTAAAAACTCGGCCAACGTCAAGATCTTTGGCCAATCGCATGTACCGTCTTTGTAATCGTTAAATATTAATTATTACAGTAGTAGGAAACTTGCATTATTTTAGTTGAAAGTTAGTATCCTGCCTTGGTAACATTAATTAACTTGTAATAAATAATCGTAAATAATACTCACTTTTGACGAATAATTAAAATCCATTTAAATTATGTTTAATGCTTAATACAACTGAAATTTCACTAAATAAAAAACACGTCAAAACAATTTTCATTTTTGATTAATAACTGACGAAAACCTACTTTGACTTCTACTCGTATGCTTATTGTTATCTTTCTATAAATTTGGTTTTAGAAGTGGCAGAGTTTTGCAGTGATTTCAGCGAGTTTATTAGTTTCATGCTTTGAATTTCTTTATTCAAGCAAAATTGCAACATTTAATGAACGATGTGGGTATTTTTAAATCTTCAAAGTTCTCTCATTAAAATTACTGAGTCACTTCTCACAGAGCTTATTTATTTATTTATTGGTAATTAACTGAGCATTCTAATTTCCTGCTGTCATAGTGTTAAACTGTTTTATATTTAATTAAATTCCTTGAGGTGAATTTAACCATCAAATTTGACGAACAAAAACGTACAGTTTTTGAACGTTTTACTCACAACCGTGATAAGAGCTCGATGACTTTTTTTAAATAATGAAAAGGGGAGGCTGAGGATTCACTCTAAAACTTTTAAAATGTAATTTACTTGGACATTTTGCATCCCCTTTAAAATTTAAACGTTGTTAATGTTTAATATTTTATTTATACCAGGTATTTCCTCGATTATCATTGTGTTGTAATAGCATTTTTTTTATTTATCTAAAACATACTTATTTAACAAATGTATTAATAGTATATTATAGACCAAGGTAGAGAAGACATTTTTCTCAGCCGAGCAGTATTATTTCCCGACATGCGAAGCATGGAGGGAAATAAGTTGCGAGGCTGAGAAAAGTCTTCTCTACCGTGGTTTATATACTATTTTTTTCACTACTAGCATCTTTATTCCTTTTAATTAATCATTTTTACATAAATAAAAAATAAAATGACAGATGCGTATATTTATTTCTAAATATCCACAAAAATCAAATAGCCTTGCTTGAAAACAAGGGGAGAGGTTAATTTCAATTGACATTTGGGTAAAACACATTTAAAATGGGCACCTGAGCGCACAGCAATTGTTTTTATTATTAACCAGTAGTCAATAATAAAAAATTATTGACCACTAGGAGAGAAATTCATCTTCTGGGCTCGAAAATAAGGTCAATAATGACATCTTCTAATACTAGTAGTGAAAAAAAAATTTTTAGCCATACTTTAGTGACATGTTTCACTTTTGAGCCCCACAATTTTCAGAAGGGTTTAGAAGTACACAACTTGCATTTGTAAAAACATTCAAATTTTAGAGTGTAAAATGTTCTAATTTTCTTTTATAAAACGTAGGTAAATCATAATATTTTAAAACTAAGCTCTGAAAATACAAATGCTACCATAAAATCTTTCATTTTTGGAAATAAATGGTTTCTTCCATGCACTTGGAAACAACCAACCAGAGGACCCAAATCAATTATACTCGTAGATTATGTAATAATAAGACAAAACGCCATCGCCATCGTTTGAAAAATCTCTTGTTTCTTTGTTGGTATTCCAAGTTCCGATACTCATACCCCTTTTTCGTTTACCGAGTCGTCGTCTATTTGGACCTTTCCTTCTTCTGAGGCTGCTTAATGGGATTTTTAGCAGAATTCAGTTTTACGGATAATGGGGAGTTGGCCCGTCGCACCAACCTTCCTCTTTTATCCGGGCTTGGAACCGGCTGTGTTGGATAATAAGCTACTTGAGCCACCCATTATCCTTCACAGGTAAGGAGATACATAAATATATGGGAGGTGCTAAGAGTACAGAATCGTGGAAATTCATTAAGAACTTGAGAAAAAATGAAAGAAACAAAGTAACTGAATATTACAATAAATTCTAGAAAACCTGCTCGAAAATGAAGACGAAATTACAAACATAGTATCTCAGCAGCAAATTGACATCATTTCGCCTAAAGAAGCAAAGAAAACTATTTAAGACATTTAAGAATGGTAAAGGGGCAGGACCAGGTGGAATCTGTATGTAATTAATAAAAACTGTTCAAACTATTCAATATGTGCCTAAATGGATCTCCACTCCCGCAAGATTGGAAGACGGGTTATGTGACAAACATTCATAAGAAGGGAAGCAAAGAAGAATGCTCAAACTACAGAGCCATTACAGTACTGAATTCAATTGGAAGAATGCTCATGCAAAAGTCCGCCAGGAACCATATTCGCCGGACCTTGCTCCCAGAGACTATTTTATAGTCCCCCAAAATCGATTTTCAGTTAAAATGAAAACGATTTCAAGACATTGAAGAGATACAGCAGAACATGAAGAAGCAGCTACTGGCTACTTCAGAAGACGAATTTAAAAAATGTTTCGAGCACTGCCATCAACGTTGGATTAAGTGTTTGGTTTCGGAAGGCGATTAAATGTCAATTTCATAAATCTTGTATTTCTTTATAAATAAATCCATTCTGGATATTTTTTGATCAGACCTCGTATATGTAAAACAAGCTCTGGCTAAGTGGAAACAGCATTGTTGAAGTATGGGGATAGAAGTGGATGGTGATTACATTTCTACATTACAATACGCAGATGATCAGGTTCTGATAATTTATATTTAAAACTCACTTACGTGATGACTGATGAAACTTCAAGATGTATAACAAAGTTAAGTATACAATTTCATTTGATAATAATTTGAAGTACTCCGGTAAGATTTAAAATAATTCTTCGAAAAATATCGTAGTCCTCAAAAATTGCTAATTTTATAATTAAAATTGAGTATTTCACGTTGTATATTATAAAAAAAGATAAATCATTCTTTAAATCAAACCTCGAATCTTGTATCAAAATAAAATACAAATCCTTGCGAGTTTAAGCAGTCAAAAATGTGAATTAGAAGCCTAAAATCTTCGATTTTGGAAGCAAAGTTTAAATTTTTATTCTCAACAAGTTTCAAGATATTTAGTTTATATTTAAAATAAGAAAAAGAAATAAGTACAGTGGAATCTAAATCTTTTAACTTGGTTGAGGCAGAAAAATTGGTTTTAGTTTATTCAATTTTAATTAACAATTAATTTTTAATATCAAAACGCAAACACATTTAAATTTGTTATAATTTTTTATTTAAAGTTAAAGATGTAGATCTATTAAACAATGTTTCAGATTGGCAAATATAATTTTAAGCATACAGTTTACCACAACTTATTACTTTATCACCTGACTTTGATCCTATTCGAACACTGTAGTCGCCTAGCAAATTTATTTCTCCATTTTCTCCAATTTCATCTAAGGCTGTTTGTAGATCTTCATAGAATTCTTCTTTTATTTGAACTGGTTCATCATCACTTGGTCCGTATATTCCAAATATTGTAATCCTTCGTCGCATTGTGTTAATACGTATGATTTCATTTATAGCTTTGAACTGTATTATATTTCTCTTTTTATTAAAAGTGCTGCTCCTTTTTTAGTTCCATCCCCTTTTGGTACTCCTGAGAATAATAGCATGAATTCATCACTTTTCTCTTTTGTTTTTATTAACGCTACTTTTAGTTTTCTGACTTCATTTATTACATCTGCCATTTTTGTTCAAATTCCTTGCACATTCCAAGTTGTCGTACTTATTGTCCCTTTTCTCGCTTTGTTAGTTTGTCGTATATTATTTCCATCCGTTTGAGGCTCAAGTCTATCCTTGTTTGTCGGTTGATTTAATTTTACAGATAAGAAGTTGCAGGACCAATGCTCCAACCCCCACCCTGGTGGACTACAAACTTTTGTTTTCCTTACAACTAAGAGATCTGTTTTCCCTTTCTATGTCAATGGCTCTTCCGGCTTTTCCACTGTTTTATTTTGGCCTTCTCTGTTCTCTGTTGTCACAATTGTTGGTTATCTTCCTTGTAATCCCATTACAGGGTGTTATCAACCAGGCCAACTGAACCGATGTTGCTTAACGAGCTTGTTACTTCTCCCACTCCTCCTTTTTCATCCCGGCTTGGGACAGGAAATGGCGAAGAAACGCCGAAAACGCCAAACACTTTGCTTCTTATATGGTTTAAAAACTTTAACATCTTTAGCTTCTCACTTTAACTACTTATAATTGAAAAAAGCAAAAAAAAGTGTGAATATTTAAAAATAAAATATTTGTTATACGTATTTTAGTACATAACGCGCGGCTTCAAAATTAAAACACACAGACTGTTATGTTGTTAGAAAATAACATAAGTAGAAATTTGTTCTCAAATTTGAGGATAATTTTTTTGAAAATTGTAAGACGTGTATACTGATACCAATTTAAATTTAAATTTATTATTAGCATTTCAAATTAAAAATATGAAATTTGTAAAAACGAATGTTCGCCCAAATTAAAAAATATTGAAAACTTAAACTTATATTTCAGATTTTACGATCGAACCTAAATATTTAAGTTTTGGATCATAAATTGCAGCATTTCGGAAAGGCTATTTCTTATTTAAAAAAAAATAATTTCGACGTTAACTACCATTTTAAATAAATAAATAAATAATCTTTACTGTGTTTTAGGCTTCAGTCCTTACACATTTCCTTTTCTTGGACAATCTTTATTGCTTTAATTTTTTATGCTTTTATTTGAGCTTTCTTGTTGATTTTTTATTTATTAAAGAATGCGGAACCAACATAAGGTTCCTCCTCCTTAAATCATCAGCCCGTAGGCTGGTTTGTCACAGCAATCCATTCTTGGCGGTTTATGATTTTTCTTTTAAGCCTTTCATAAGCGTTACAGTCCTCATATTCCATGATTTGTTTAATGTACTGGAGACATGGTCTTCCTCTAGCATTTTCTCCCTTCTATTTCCCTTTCTATTATGTTTTTTATTAATCCGTTCCGTCTAAAAGTAGGTGCCCTATTACCTGATCTCGTCTCTTCTTCGTGTGTTTCCACAGTCGTCTTCTTTCTTTGGCCCTTCGTAGAACTTCGTCATTTGTTATTCTACCGATCCAGCTAATCTTCATTATTTTTCTGTGGCACCATATTCCGAACGCTTCTAATTTTCTCTTTTCTGCTTTTCCAATGGTCCAAGTTACGCAGTCACATAGTGCCACACTTCAGATATATGTTTTTATAAATTGTTTTCTGCTTGCTATTGAGATGTTGTTTGATGTCAGTAGGTTCTCTCCATTAATTGAGTTCTTATATTTTCTTCTTTGTTGAATAAGTTCGACAACTTGTTTTGACATCCAAGGTTTTCAGTTCTGAAATCTTTTTGGCCTAGTATTTCATCTGCAGCAATTCCTATAGATTGCTTTGGTGTAGCTGTGTAGCCCATAATATACTGAGATGATATCTGTGGTGTAAAAGATATTGGAGTTCGATGTATTTTAGTATTGAAGTTAAACTTATGGTTGACTGTAATTCTTCATTGTTAATTGAATTTTATGCAGATTTAATTTACTTTGACTCAGAACTCCATAACTGAAATGTAAAAATGAGAATCTAGATAGACATGGTAGAATATTTAAAATGTAAAAAAAAATGTTATTATGTTGTAATTGGAATTTAAATAGCTAGAAACGTAGGGATGTATGTTGAAAGAATTTTATTATTTTATAGCCATTACCAAGGAGCAGGAAAGATTTTTTTTATTAGAAGAAAATATTAGGGAACAAGGAGGCAACAGGAGACAAGAGAAATATAAATAAATAAGAGGAGGGTGAATTATTCTTCTTCAAAAGGAAGTTGTGTTTTCCTTTAAGAGAAGATAAAATAAAGAAATAAGTGGTTTTTCCTGTGAGAAAAAGGGATGTTGAAAGTTGATATTGGAGTTAAATGAAAAATTGTCCTGCTCATTTGAATATGGGAGTCGATTGGAGGATTATTCTGTTTATCGGAGTATTGGAGTCGATTGGAGGATTATTCTGCTTACCTGGATATTGGAATTTGATAGGGGGTTGTAGAGTTCTAATTTTGGATT
The DNA here is from genome assembly GCA_963082815.1 of Melanotus villosus. NCBI lineage: Eukaryota > Metazoa > Arthropoda > Insecta > Coleoptera > Elateridae > Melanotus > Melanotus villosus. Next base: position 8,495,954 of record OY720423.1, on the reverse strand, counting down.
TTGGATTTTTGAGTTGATTTGATTTGGATAGGATTCACAATTGCGTGAGCGTATTAAAACGATTATAAAAAATAGATATCAACAGTTAGACAAATAAATATTAAGAAATCTAGGGAAGATAGGATATAAATTAAAAAGATAATGTTAATAAATCTGCATAAAAGTCACCGTTGTTATGATTGAATTATTGTTATTATAGAACAAAATTATATACAATTAAAAAGACTAAGAAATTATCGAACCTTCAGGACGACCCTAATAATGAGCTATCCGGGGAGGGAGTTCGTAGCAATACATAGAACATAAAGTTAGTATTTAGTTTATTGTTACTGAATCCACAACATAAACTTATACTAAAATCTATAATTTACATTGCAAAATTAGTTTCATAGAAGGTGGAATTAATTTCTTCCCCAATTTCTAATAACGAAATGTATTTGAAGACTGTTGTAAGGTGATTGAATTCTGATAAATATAATGTTATAATGCTTTACCTCTCTACTTGGACCAACTTGCATTTTTAATATACATACTGATATCAGGATTGTTATTAAATTAATTAATTTTTATTATTTGGCGCATTTTGTTTTGGTAATATTTGACAGGATATTCCTTAGAAATGAATAGCACATCAACTGGCAATAGATTTCACATAATTCAGATTATATCCGATGAAATCAATTCATTTTTCATGGCCAACTATGGTCCCAATAAAGATGAAAATTGCTATAAAGAAAATATTGGGCTTGTTATTAATTTTCTGACCAACACGCCATTTATTATATTCTCATCTCTTCATAAGTAATTGTAATAAGAAATAAGGCATCTATGAGAACTGGGTAAAAACATCAACAATGAACAACTCATTAATGAAATGTGTGAGATTTTTACATGGATATCTTTCACCTAATTTTTGCGGGAGCTTCATTATAGGCAAATTACGGATTACTTTCTATTATGCACTAATTTTCTTTTAATGCTGATACTGTTGAGATTTTTAAGCCAACATTTGTTTACTACAACTTTCTGTAACAGAACATTTTGTCGAATTAGACGGTAATTACCGTCGAGTAAAATTTCCGTGGGGGATTCTTATAAGATTAAAAGTTAACAACCTCATTTATTATTATTAGGAAGTACCGCCTTAGGAAGTTTTTTGATTACTGTTTTGTACTCATGAATGTTTGAATTTGAAGAATGTGCTATAATTAAATTCATTAACAATCCGCGTTTTAGTTTTCCTTTTATAACAGGCAACTATGTAACATATCCTTCGGTTTTAAGATTATTATTGTTATTTTGAAAGTTTCGTTAGAAGTGGAAGGCCGTGCTGTACGTTTCGGTAGTTTTCTTTATACATATAGAAATAGGCTTGTTCTCTTTATTGGATATTTTCTTTACTGGACTGAGAGGTTCGGTTGTTTTCTTTGTTAGTATTCTATTCCCTTCAGTTTTTTCTGTTTTCTGGGGCTTCTTTGGCACCATTTAATTTGGCATTTATAACGTATACTTCTTCATAGCATCTTCTTTCTTTCTTCTTTAGCCTTCTATGGTTTTTTTAGGACATACGACAATTTGTCAAATGTTACCTACTCCTTCCGCACTCTTTTTGTTATCTCAGCAGCTTGATTATCTATGTTTGCTGTAAGAGGTTGACCTAGATATTGTAACGAGATGCGTCAGCACACGTGTGGAATCATATGCGTCATCCACCGAGAAGCTTCCAGAGCGGTCGACGGTTACTCATTCGCGCGACTACATGAACTTTCTGGAATGGAGTTCTCGAAGGACGAAGCAGGGATATATAAGGCGCTATCCAAGGAACACAGTCAGTCTACAGCGAGTTTTTACCAAGAACCTACAAGTGGTATACGTGACGGGTAGTATGCTCGGTTAATATAAATGTACGTGAATATAAATAAACAATCTGTATAAATAAATTAATTAGTGTTACGGGTTAATATTAGTGTTGTGTTTTAGCGTTGTTTCGTGTTAACGGTTACATTGTTTAAATTTATTAATAAATAATTCACACCACGAACCGAAGTTTTAAATAAACGTTTTAAAACCGTTACAATATATTCGTCTATTTGTTCTATTGCTGTTGTATTTAGTGCATTTCTTCGCTGATAATATCGTCCATGTCCTCTGAGTTTACATTTATTACTTTTCCTGACAAATTTTCTATTGATCTTGGTGGTGGGTTTTCTTTGGATCTGTATAGATCTTTATAGCATTTTCAGTTATTTTTATTATCTATTATCTCGGATGTGCCCCTTTCTTCTCCATCTTGGTTTTTAAGCATCACTATTTTCTTGTTGCCCAGTTCACGTTCATTCCTTTAAGACTACCATTTCGTTCTATGATATTTGGTGCCCTTTAAGATCTTCTCTGATCTGCTTCGGTACAGCATTATTCAGTTCTTTCAACATTTTTGGTGATTTTTCGTTTTGGTTTTTTGGTAACTTTGGCGCTTGCTTCTAATACTTCATCTGTTATAACCGTATTTAGTTCGTTTAGTGGTAATTTTAGCTCGAACCAGGCGATGGTCACTCCCAATTTAAAACTGTAATGTCTTGTACTATACCTTTTTCTTTGACCAAATTATAGTCAATCTCGTTCGTTGTGGCTCCGTCTCCAGAAACCCATACGCACTTTCTCTACAGCTTTTTTTTGAAAGAAGAAGTTCATGGCATAAAGACTATTTGTTTCTATATAATTAATGAATGTGTTTCCTCGTTCGTTCTGTGTTCCGTATCCGCATTTTCCAATTCTGGTTTTTGTTTCTTCTAATTTTGTTCCGAGTTTTCTATTGCAGTCACCAATAACTAATGTATGTGGGATTTTTGTAGTTATATAATGCTTCTGTTAGTTGTTCGTAAAACTCCTCTACCTCTTCTTCAGTTGATGTTTTTATGTTTGTTTAGGTTTAGAATCATAAGTGCTACTCTCTCTGAGGTCCCAACGTACTGTTTTATTTTGTCTACATGCTTGTTTGCTATAAGAAATCTGACACCATCTAGAGCCTCAGTTTCAGTACCTTTGTAATATAGAACACTTCCAGATTCAAGCTTTAAGCAACCTGCACTTCTTCTTTTAACACAGTAAGTCCCAAAACGTCCCAGTTCATGTGCTTCAACTCATCCTTGTCTGAGATCTTATATTGTACGTTGTTATCTCTGGCAGTCTGTTTTAACCCAGGTATTCTTCTCACCCTCTGCTTTTCGGTCGTTCCTACCACTACCTTGTAAGGTGACTTTGGAGCCGCTGCGGATTGCGCGCCCTTTAACTTTTGTATTAGTCATCTTTAGGGGGTAGTTGGCCATGGCTCACCACGTTGGCCAGACGGGTTGGTGAGTATTAGCGACTGGGATATTGGGGAAGGAAGCATTTTGGTTGGTGATGGGGTATAATGTTAGGACATGGCTTCTCCCGCATGAGTAGAGTCGCATTCGTAGATCTAGATACTCGTATATCCTATCGGGATCATAGGAGAGTATCTACCTGCTACCGCAATAATAACATATTCTTTGCTACCTTCAGTACGTCGTTTTTATCTTTTGAAATTCAAAAAGATAAACTTTGTATATAAAATTGACAAATTCACTTTATGATGGCTGCTTGATAATTACATTTTTGTTTGTAGTCCAGGGTACAGACCCCTTTTTTTCAAATTATTAACACTCGTCTAAAACTTCGTGAATGGCTTCATTTTAACGTAACCTACAACTTTTTGGTCTACGAAAATTCTCGGAAATGGGCAGTTTTCATTCTGGAAATCGGAAAACACGTCAATTTAATGATGTACTAAAAAGGTATGATCAACCCTTTGCTTTCCACTTTAATCGTAAGACAATTTGATAATAAAACCGAAATCAAAATTGGCCTACAAAAATATTGGGCCGTTTGCCGAGACCTCCACCCCCAACATGTGAAAATAACGAGGGTATGAAAATTTATCAACAACCAGCTGATTTTCACGAAATTGTTTAATAAATATTAGTACAATCAAATGGTCATACTGGTCTACAATTTTCATGGGCAGTTTTTTCAGACCTACGCCCTAAACACGTCAATTTTACGATAACCCTTTTACTGATTAACACTTGTAGGCCACGAAGCACACATGATAGGTGAGCTATTTGGTGATTAAGTAATGTAGTGGCCTACAAAAATATTGGGCTGTATCACTTAACCTACAAAAAAAAGACAAAAATTACATTTTCATGATTCCGTATATTTAAAAATTAATTTGGTCGTTATTAATTACTTCGTATTAATATTTCTAATGTGAGAAAATAGAACACTTGTTTTTTAATTAAAATTTTATGTAAAATTCGAAAATGTCATAAAATGTGCAAAGAAAAGCTGGCAAATTGGAAAAAACATTTTTTTTGAAAATCTGAGAAAATTTAATAATTTCTTTAAATAGCTTATTAGATTGAAATACTTATACTTTTTGGGATTACAGTAGGTGGCCAACTAATTAGAAACTTTTGTAAGTTTCAATATTATCTTTCTTTTAGGACACATTTATTGCTTATATAGGTATAATGTACACATACTTAATTTCTATTATTAACTATTAGTTTACTGGGAAATCCAATTAAAATAAAAATTTTGTTATCCTCCCCCCCCCCCATTTGATTGATTCTGCCATATATACTAGGGTGGCCCTTAATTATGGTTGAAACAAATTTTAACCGGGTCACGCCCCAAATCGATTCTAAAACAATAAAAGGTAATTTTAAGATTTGCCAGACCTCTAAATTCCATCGTTAAGGGGTGCCCCAAGGAACCTGCATTTTCCCATTTAAATAACATAGGTTTTCAGCACACTTCTGGTTTTTATTTTTTTGCAAAAGTATGTGTGCCTGAAAAAATCCGGTGAGTGCTGTGATTCATTACTCACTGATGCCTCTTTCACGGAAAAAATCATGGGAGCCAGGTGTCATATCTTAACAACTCGTTGCAACCGAGAAAAACGACAATATTTTAAAATTACCCCTTTCTTCACCCCCCATTTATTTGCTTAAGATATGACACTTGGCTCCCATAATTTTTCAATGAAAGGGGCATCAGTGGGCAATGAATCGCAGCACTCGCAGGATTTTTTCAGGCACACGTACTTTTGTAACAAAATAAAAGCCAGAAGTGTGCTGAAAACCTATGTTATTTAAATGGGAAAAAGCACGTTCCTTGGGGCACTCCTTAACGATGGAATTGAGAGGGCTGGTAAATCTTAAAATTACTTTTTATTTTTTTAGAATTTGGGGAGTGACCCGGTCAAAATTTGTTTCAACCATAATTAAGGGCCACCCTAATATATACTATCTACGCATTTTCTCGCTATAGTTTTAGTTTCAGGGTCGTTCTGCCATACATTTAGGATTCTATTCTTAAAATTTGTTAAATTAGCGTTTCTAAAACTATAAACTTTACTTTTAACTAAAGCCCAACAACAGTTCTCAATGGCATTCAAATTTGGTGAATTGCCACAACGGAAGAACGTCGATGTTACGTTCAAAAAAACATGTTTTTATAGATTCTGCGGTGTGGCACTAAGGGAATCTTACATAAACGCGTTAGTACTATTCCGATAGGGATATTGGAACAGAATCTAAAATGTGTTTTCAAGTTTTTGGTCCATTGTGCCCATAACAAAAAAATATTTTGAAAGTTTCTAATTAGGTGGCCACCTACTGTACAATGGAAAAATTGTAGGAAGTAAGTGGAGGGAGTGAAAAGCTGTTATGATTATGGCTGCGCGATATAAAAAAAATATGGAAAATATCGATATGGAAAAAGTATCGATATATCGATTTATTCGATATATCGGTTGAAATTTTGTACAGAGCCATAATTTAATATTCTGAACAACTTTTCTTAATAATACTTTGCCGTATTATTGACCAAAAAGACACTTTACCTGAGTAGAAAATAGTTTTTTCACATTTTTCATGGCCGTCTTAATTTTTAGAAAACTAAAAATCTGCTTAAAATTCTTTTCAAATCAAGCAGGGCGGAATCCCAAAACATGAAATTGAAATTCTCAAATTTTTTGTCGATTATATATAGTGAACTCAATCCGGGGACACACTGTACAACTGTACATATACGGCCCATTTATATTGTAGGCCACATATTTCAGCGTGTTCTACGCTTCATTTCAAAAGAAAAAAAAAGAAGAAGGAATGGTTGTTAATCAGTAAAATGGTTATCGTAAAATTGACGTGTTTAGGGCGTAGGTCTGAAAAAACTTCCCATGAAAATTGTAGACCAGTATGACCATTTGATTGTACTAATATTTATTAAACAATTTCGTGAAAATCAGCTGGTTGTTGATAAATTTTCATACCCTCGTTATTTTCACATGTTGGGGGTGGAGGTCTCGGCAAACGGCCCAATATTTTTGTAGGCTAATTTTGATTTCGGTTTTATTATCAAATTGTCTTACGATTAAAGTGGAAAGCAAAGGGTTGATCATACCTTTTTAGTACATCATTAAATTGACGTGTTTTCCGATTTCCAGAATGAAAACTGCCCATTTCCGAGAATTTTCGTAGATCAAAAAGTTGTAGGTTACGTTAAAATGAAGCCATTCACGAAGTTTTAGACGAGTGTTAATAATTTGAAAAAAAGGGGTCTGTACCCTGGACTATTGTGTTGAGGTTTACCCGCTAGAAAATTGTTTTAAGCTTCTGGTTGTCCTTTTACTTATTTATTGGGCGGTATCTAGGCTTGCGGGTACCACATTAGTTCCCTGGGTTTCGCAAGGTTTCAGTCGCTTGGATCTTATGCTATAAAAAAGTAAAAAATAATTAAAATCTGAATATTTAGTATTAATACACTAAACGATTACTTACTTGAACTTGTTTCGTTTTGCTAACTAATTTTATGAAAACCACACGCAAACTGCTTTCAGTTTTTGTGGTTGGCATTGTAAAACAATTAAAGGTTAGGTATAAATATTGAGGTTTTACGCTTAAAAGAAACAAATTCTTTTTAAACCTTTTTAAAACTTGAAAGTTTCATAGTTTGCGAATTTTGGTAGAACATTTTAGATTTCTTATTTGTTGAACTTTCCTCCACATATTCCCTTTTTAATAACCAATTATATAAGCAAGTAACAGGTGCTGCCTGCTGCCATGGGTTCTCCCCTTTCCCCGGTGATTGCAAACATCTTTATGGAATCTCTTGAGGCAATAGCAACAGAATCATTTGATTTAAAACCCAAGGTCTGGTTCCGTTACGTAGAGGGCACTTTTATTATTTGGCCCTATAGACCTTGCTTCTTTCCTGTAACATCTCATTGGATCAGCAACACTCTATCAAGTTCACCATGGAAATAAAATCAAAGGATCTCTCCCTTCCCTTGACGTCCTGGTAACCCGTAAATCGAGTGGTCATCTTGTACCCTCAGCTTATCGTAAACCTACATACACGGATAGGTATCTTCATGGCAATTCACATCATCATCCGGCATCAAAACCCTCTCGTTCATCGTGCTACTTCAGTGTCTCAACCGAACAGTCTTCATGTTGAGTTAGCCCATATCCAAGATAATCTCGTCAAGAATGGGTACAACAAAATAGATGTTAGGAAGGTGATAGAGAAACAATTACACCCTTCACACTCTGAAAGCTCTCAAAAACCGGTACACCCTAGGCTAGGGGTCGGCAAACTTTTGAGATGGAAGAGCCAATTCTGTCCCTTACAACAATTTAAAAATTATTGGAGAGCCATACATTTCACATTTCGCCATCACCAAAGTTTGGCTACCCTGCTCAACCATCCCCTCCACTCTCATCCTGCCTTTACGCTTATAGAGCGTTCTGTGCGTATGAAACAATGTTATACTCACATCCTTTCAAACGGCTCCCATTAAGCAGGACCTGCTAAAATGCAATGTGTGGAGCTGGCCTTTTAATTTTACTTCAGGGCCACATGTACGTACCGAAAGAGCTGCATATGGCTCGCGAGCCGCAGTTTGCCGACCCCTGCCCTAGGCTACTGCCTTCTTGCCCTACATTCGCCAAGTTACTGATCGCATAGGTAGGATTCTCCACTCCTGACCAATCGTCGTCTTTATTCGATACGCTTGACCGGTTACAGCCTGTATAAAGTCGTTGCCTTCTTCTGAAGCCTGGATGTTGTTGGTCGTATATCCTCGTGGTTTAATCAAACGTATGCAGGCACAATATTTGGAGTTATTTTTTAATAGAGTGGGCAAATCGGCCTAGCGGACGAGCCAATGAAACCACGGTTGCTTACAACTCAAAAATTACCGAGTTGAATTAATTTCCAAGCCCTCGCTTCGTGCCACAAAACGCATTTCAATAAAATCGCCAAAAATTATATTTGCAATAAAAATAACATTAAGTTTGTTTATTATTAAAAATTTGAAGTTTAGATTCAAATTAACCGTGGTGGAAAAGGCTCGTCGATTTCTTATCGAAACACTTGCTCTATGCGGATTTCAGGGGTTATTTTGGTGTACAGCTCTAGCTTGTTTGTGCAGCTCTAAATTTCAAATGTGCAGTTCTAATTTTTAATTTTGTGCAGTACAAAATAAAAATAATTTTATGATTAAAAATTTTAAATAAATTAAAATAAATTAATTGCTTTGGCTACTTGCTGCTCGCCTAGTTTTATCGCCATCAAGCACAATTCAATTTTTTTTAATTACCCATCCCTACACATCACGAACTATCATTCCTCGCAATTATGCGTATAAGTCAAGAATCACTCTGTGTTTAGGCTATGAGGCCAATAAAAACGACATTTAAAAGTGGACTGTATATTCTTAATTTTTACATTGATTATAACTGTTGCCTGTAGGAAGGCTTGGTGACGACTCTTTCTTACTACCGGTCAAGGGCTTAAAAACGGTCCCTTCTTAAAATGTACCGTTAACTATGGTTTACCTTCAAGATGTTAAAATTTTACAGTTAGGGTTAAAATTTACAGTTAGATTGCTCGAACATTCTGCCCACCTTGAAAGCGACAAGTCTTTCAATTAAAATATTAAAAATGGAATCTTATTAACTAAATCAGAATATTATTAACTAAATTAGGATCTTATTAGTAAAAAAGAAAAAAAAAGATAATTAATTAGATGTAAATACAATTAACTTAACTACTAAATATTATGTATAACTTGATAAGCGTTTATATAGTTTGTTATTATTAGTCAATTGGTAAAGCACATACGCGATTCACGGCACGGCGTAATTCATTTCCACGCACTTTAATGTCCACAACTCTGGTAACACCGTCACTACCTGGATAAAGATGTGTTATACGACCTAATTTCCAGGATAAAGGTGGTGCGTTATCTTCCTTTATTAAAATAAAACCAAGGTACCAATTTTTAACAATTCCCTCGATCGTTGTTTCCATTTAGTTCGCACTTGAAGTTCTGACAAATATTCCCTTTGCCACCGTGTCCAGTAATGTTGAATGACGGCTTGTAATTTTTGATATTTACATAATCGATTTTCGGGAACCTCCATATAATTTGTGTTCTCAGGGAGAGCGGTCAATGACTTCCCAATCAGGAAATGGGCTGGTGTTAAGGATGAAAGGTCTTCAGGATCAGAAGAAAGAGGGCAAAGAGGGCGAGAGTTTAAAATAGATTCGATCTGAGTTAATATTGTGGCCATTTCTTCGAATGTTACAGTTAAATTACCCACAACGCGTTTAATGTGATGCTTAGTAGATTTAATGCCAGCCTCCCAAATCCCACCGAAACTTGGAGACCTCGCGGGACTAAAATGCCAATTGATTTGTTCGTTTGCTACTTGATTTGTAATATAATTAGCGTTAGAGTTAATAAATTCATATAATTTTACCAGTTCGTTATTGGCACCAACATAGTTCAGCCCATTGTCTGAGTAAATATTTTTTGGTTTACCCCGTCGGCTAATAAATCTTTTAAAACATGCCATAAATGCCCTGGTTGACAATTCCGAAACTAACTCGATATGCACGGCCTTAGTACTCATGCATACAAATATACAAATGTAAGATTTTATTATTTTTGGTCCGCGAGTAACTCGGTCTTTTAATAAAAATGGTCCCCCAAAATCGGTACCTACGTTTTGGAATGGAGAATAATCAACTACTCTACACTGTGGCAAATTCCCCATTATGTAATCTGCGCTCTTTGGCTGTGCCTTAAAACAGATTATGCATTTTTTTATCACATTTTTGCATCCGTTTCTACCAGAAATAGGCCAGTACCTTTCCCTTACCGAACATAATAAATTTTGAGTACCACAGTGTAGTAGTCTCTCGTGTTCTGCCCTTAATATTAATTGGGTGACTTTGTGTCCCCTTGGTAATAAAATTGGGTGTTTTCTGTCATAAGACTCTTTCGAATTTTGAATCCGACCCCCTACACGAATTAAACCGTCCTTCATAAAAGGGTTTAAGCCTAAAATATTACTAGTCTTGCTAATTTCTTTATTGTTTACTAAATCAATATATTCACGTATAAAGCTTTCTTGCTGACAAGTTTTTAATATTTTAGTTAAGGAATCATCTAATTCCTTAGGGCTTAATACTCCTAAAAGTCTTTGTTCTTTAGGTACTTGTATATTTTTTATAAATCTCCAAATATAGGCTAGTACTCTTTGAATCTTTAATAGCGAGGAATATTTATTGATTATATCTAATTGGTCTTTAAGCATAACTGTCATGCATATGTTTACGCGTTTTTCAGGAATATCGTCCTCTACCTCGGTAACTTCAATTTCTTTATACCAATTTTCTTCTAGCAACCACTCTGGACCGTGCCACCATAAATTTGAATTATAAAGGGTTTGTGGACATGTACCACGCGAAATTAAATCAGCGGGATTATCACAAGACCTTACATGGTGCCATTCTTTAAATTCGGTTATAGATCTAATTTCGCTTACACGATTTGCGACAAATGTCTTCCATTTATGGGACCCTCCCCGAATCCAAGCTAGAGTAATTTTTGAATCCGTCCAAAAATAGTGACTATTAAAACGAATATCTAAAGACTCTATTGTTTTACTTACCAAATTTGCCAAAAGTAATGCCCCGCACAGTTCTAATCGTGGTAAACTGACTTGTTTTAAGGGCGCAACCCGAGATTTTGCACATAAAATGTTGCAAGAAACCTTTCTTAAGTTTGTTTGACATCGAATGTATACACATGAACCATATGCTCTTTCGGAAGAATCGCAGAACCCGTGTAATTCGATATTTAGATATTCTGAAATTAGAACATGTCGCGGTATTTTTAAATTATTGATAGTAATCAGGTTTTCGCTAAAATTTGACCATCTTAAACAAATATTCTGAGGTACAGGCTCATCCCATGTGCATTTTAATTTCCATAATTCTTGTAAAATGAGCTTTGCTTCTACGACTACAGGCCCCAATAATCCCAGCGGATCGAATATTTGACAAACTGTGGAAAGAATAGTGCGTTTGGTAATTTGATCTCTGTTAGTAGCATTTTTAACAGAATACTGAATGAAATCTAGATTCGGATTCCAATATATACCGAGGGTTTTATTCGGTTCGTTTTCTCCTATATGCAATACACTAGCTTCCACGTTGTCGTTCACTATAATTTTGTTTAATATTTCGCGATTATTGCAAAGCCATTTTCTTAATTCGAATCCCGCAGTCAGTAATATTTCTCTTATTTCCCTTTGAATTTGTAATATTTCCGATACTGTATTCGCTCCTGTTAGAAGATCATCGACATAGAAATCGTTAGTTATTGCTCGACATGCCGAAGGGTATTGTAATTTATTGTCATTAGCTAACTGAATAAGACATCTTATTGCTAAATAGGGAGCGGATGTAGTACCGTACGTCACTGTATTCAACTCATAACACCTTAATGTTTCATTGGGATTTGATCTCCAAAATATTCGTTGATATCTACGTTGATCTTCATCAATTAATATCTGGCGATACATTTTCGATATATCGCCTGTTAAAACATATTTGTATTTCCTAAATCTCAATAAAATCGAAAATACGTCTTGTTGTAGTGTGGGTCCACTAAACTGTACGTCATTTAGGGATAACCCGGTGTCTGACTTCGCGGATGCATCGAAAACCACCCTACATTTTGTTGTTAAACTTGATTCTTTAATTATTGCGTGATGTGCTAAATAGAAATTATTATTATTACCACCCTGATCGTAAATAGAATTTCCTTCATTTATTTCAACCATGTGATTTAACCGTTCGTACTCGTTCATAAATGATATGTACTCCGATTTTAAATTATGATCCCGGTTTAATCTTCGTTCTAACGAATAAAATCTTTTTAACGCTGTTTTTCTCGAATGGCCTAAGTCCTCCAATGATTTTTTGAACGGAATATTTACTATAAATCTCCCACTAGAATCGCGTCTTGTAGTTTCGAAAAAATGCGTTTCACAATATTTTTGAGATTCCGATAACATTAGATCTTTACTACTGTAGTTATTAATTTCTTCAATTTTCCAAAACCTTTCTAAATTATCGTCGATTGAAAGGTGTGGATGAATGCTTACACAAGCTAATGAGCTAGTAACCTTTAAATTGTATGACATATTTCCCGCTACGATCCAGCCTAATTTAGTATTTTGTAAAATTGGCATATTTTGACCCAGGCGTTTCTGTCCGTTGCATAATATTAACCAGAATATATCGGATCCCAGCAGTATATCTATTTCAGTGGGTACATTGAAAGTAGGATCAGCTAAATTTATGGTTTTTGGTATGTTTAAAACATCCTTGTCGAAAAACATTGACGGTAGTTTATCTGTTATATTGTCAATTATAAGAGAGCTAATGTTGATATTAAAATTATTAAAATGAGACGTTATTGACAAATTTACATAACTATTTATATTTGTAAATGTTTCACCTACCCCTTTTACCACGTGATTAATTTTTAACTCCTGTAAGTCTAATTTTTTACACAATTTTTTAGATATGAAATGACTTTGGGACCCGCTATCTAATAATGCTCTACATTTAATAAATTCTCCATTTCGATTCCTTATCTTAACTAGAGCTGTTGACAAAGGTACCTGCGAGGTCACTACTGCGTTATTTTCAGAAACGTGGTTGTTTAACGAGGAATTTTGAGTCATAACTTGCGAGGGTACTTCATTGTTGCTGTGTTCAGTAGGGTTAATATTTCCCGTTATACCTAGAGTTTGATTATTTCTTAGGGTTTCTGAGGGGTTTGTATTTTCTAGATGCAATAAGGAATTATGAGGTCTATGACATTTCAAACATTTTCTTGCCGAACAATTCCAAGAAGGATGCGAAGCTCGTAAGCAATTTAGGCAAAGCTTCAACCGTTTTACTTCTGCAATTCTTTCAGCAACAGACAGGTTTAAAAATGAATTACATTTGTAAATTGAATGTTCTTGTTTACAATAGTAGCACTTATAATTTCCTGCATTATTATTTAAAAAACTATTTGAAGCTTGCCTTTTATACGTTTGATCAGATTGTAATTTATATTTGTCTGTTCTATTATTCTTGCTTATTTCAAGTTTTTCTAATACCTCACATCTTGATTTTAAAAAACTATTTAAATCTGACATAACTGGTAATTCTCCGTCATATTTAAATGATTCCCAATCTCTACGACTTATTGCGTCAAATTTATTTGTAATAATGTAAATCATTAAACGATCCCATGAGTCTATCTGTTCCCCTAAAGTTTTCAAACACCGTAAATTTTTAGTCACTGAATCTAATAATTTCCTTAATTCTACATGAGATTCCTTACTGATATGTGGATATTCAATAATAGCCTTAATATGATTGTGAATCATTAAATTCTTATTTTCGAATCTATCACTTAAAATTTGCCATGCGTTCTTATAATTGCTTGAGGATATTTCAATAGATTCGATTATTTGGGCGGCATGCTTTTCGAGAGAAGACCGCAAGTAGTAAAATTTTTGTATTTCCGAAATCGATTCGTTATTATCTACAAGGGCATTGAAGGCATCCCTGAATTCTAACCAATTGCAGTATTGACCGTCGAAGGACGGCAATTTTATGGTAGGTAGTTTTACAAAATTATTATTTCCGGACCTGTTAGTGCCATTAACAACTGAATTTTCTGGGGAATTATTGATCTTACTGGACTCGAATTTTGCACAAAGAGTCTTAACATTACTGTTTATTGAAAAATATAAATTTTCGAATTGTTCCCGCTCAGTGTCATCAGATTCGGCTTCTACGATATCGATTTCTAATTGAATTTCGTTAAACTCATCCAACAAAGGTTCAATTTTACCCAATCTAATATTTAACTGATTAATAATGTTTTGATCTAATATTTCACTATTTATTCTGTCATAATAATTTTGCAGACGCGTTAATTGCGCCTTTACAATGCCACGCTTGGCTCTTAATTGAGTAATTCTTTCGGCCATTTTATTAACTCAGATTGAAGAAATAAATAGAATGATGAAATAAATGGGTAAGGATTTTTTTTTAAAACTTACAACAGGACTGAAGGAACGTAGCTTTATTTTCCACTTCCCGCCTGAAAGCACTGGACCGTTGGTACGACGTGTGGACTGCAGGAACCCTGGACACTTTTCTTCGTCGTTTGACACTTAATTATTTTAATTCAACGGCCGGCTATTTTTATAGTTATATTGCACTTGGTTTTTTAATTATTCCATTTATACGGCTCGATTGGACCAAATGTTTAGGCTATGAGGCCAATAAAAACGACATTTAAAAGTGGACTGTATATTCTTAATTTTTACATTGATTATAACTGTTGCCTGTAGGAAGGCTTGGTGACGACTCTTTCTTACTACCGGTCAAGGGCTTAAAAACGGTCCCTTCTTAAAATGTACCGTTAACTATGGTTTACCTTCAAGATGTTAAAATTTTACAGTTAGGGTTAAAATTTACAGTTAGATTGCTCGAACACTCTGTATATCATAATTTTCAATAAACATATTATTCGAATTTATTGAATTATTACTTGCATGATTTTAAATTTTCAGAAATTAAAAATTTACCCCCACCCCTTCCCCCTTCTTACCTAACTATCTGAGTTCAGTCAGGCCAATTTGTGCAGTTCTAGATTATCCTCAAAATAACCCCTGGCGGATTTAATTTAAATTGTTTTTATTTTGACTCAGTGCACGGTTGTTATTTTTCAGTGTGGTGTTTTTTAAGTGTTAAAATTTTGTATAATACGTCCGTAATCGTTCGTTTTGTAAATATTAGTGCCAGG
Organism: Melanotus villosus; assembly: GCA_963082815.1. Classification (NCBI taxonomy): domain Eukaryota; kingdom Metazoa; phylum Arthropoda; class Insecta; order Coleoptera; family Elateridae; genus Melanotus; species Melanotus villosus. The sequence continues at coordinate 8,480,692 of OY720423.1, read as the reverse complement.
GGAGCTGTAGAAGTAGGTAGCAGATATGGTCCAGAAAGGTAGGATTTTTACATTTTGGGTTGTTTGGTTGCTTCTTTACGACAGTTTGTTTTATTTAATACATATCTTATTATTTTGGATTTAGACTAGTCTAAACAGACGAAAACGTCAATTAATAATTGTAATAATAAATAAGTGACTAAAATTTAGTTTAAATTTTGTAACTTGTTGCCGTATTATTCACAAATTGAAACGTACTGTAATAAGTATTACTTAAATTTAGGCTTCGACCTTGATGCTGAAGCTGCTTTCGCGTTCATTCTTGTGCCTTGCAGGTGTCCGATAACAGCCATATGGACTTCTAATTTAGATAAACCTTTTTATTTTATTTTGATTCATTGATAGATGTACGAATAATCGAAATGGCAGCTTATTTTGTTACTTTAAAAAAATTTAATTTTTACACAAATGTATCTAACAAATTCTAAACAATGAAAGTTAATTGTTATTTCTAACAGAGAAATTAGTTAAATTGTTGTAAAATAGATTAAAAAAACAATTGAAATTATCCAGGGTAACAAAGACAATATTTAAAAATTACGAGAAAACTATTTAACATCTTCTGAAATTTTGTTCCGAGTTCAAAAACTAAATTTCGAAACTTTATTAAATGTATACGTGATATTTCTAAATTATAAGGCCAAAACGCTTTTTTTTTTTTACAGTGAAATTTCCATACAACAAAATATTTTAGTTCAATTTTTATTTACGTAAATTGCTCCTCAGCAAAAAAACAGTCTTTTACAATTGACCCAAAGTTTAAAATTAGAAATAAAAATAAAATTTGGGTAACTTGCCCGTAATCTTAACGGGGTTAGTTTGTAGAAACTGCAATTGAGGGGTAGAAATAAATCAAAGTGTACACCAAAAAGCGATTACGGTCTTAACTTGTATGGAATAACGTGAAATTGCATGGAAATTTATGTAATTCCTTGGGTTTATGTGATATTTTTTTAAATTGCGTGGAGTTTCCTTTGAATTGTTTAGAATTCTCATTGAATGAAAGGTCTCGCCTCTTGCTTGGTTTATAAGTTAAGTTGCCGTGCTCTTTTAGGCTTCCTTTTTCTTCCTGAAAAAGTGGGCGAAAAGTGTCTCAACAATGACAGAAGGATTTTTTTATATGAGCTTCAGTCAAATAATAGGATAAATTCTGGAATTTCTTAATATAGCCCTTTGCGTGTATACTCTTGATTCAATCCTTAAAACTTTCTGTTTTTAAATTAAAATTTGAGATTTTCTAATTTGGGCTTTTAATTTTAACTAGAAATTAAATTGATAAGGATTCACTGTCTCAGGGAGATATTCTTAATGTATCTGAATGTACTATGAATGTTCTACTCGTATGCGTAGAAAAATAACCCCTTCGGTCTTAGATTTTTTCTTTTTTCTTGTATCTAAATTCAATCTAAATTAGTTGAAACATAATTGAATTGAAACTGACAAGTTTTACATTTTAGAATTTTTGATTTCACCTTCTAAATTTAGATCTTGTATTTATTTAAATTCTTCTTTTTCTTTATCTTTTCCTTGCGCCTTTCGGCATCGGATTTGAGGTGTGTATGTGCCTTCTGTCCATTTTTGCTGCCGTTCCAACCCTCGCTTCATTATCTCGCTTTAATATTTTGGTTTCAATTTCTGTTTTTCTGGAACGAACTTTAACAAATTTTTGCATAAAAATTAAAAGCTGAAAGAAGCCTATATTCTAAACATTTGTAAAACTGGGACCCTAAACATTTTCATTTTAAAATGAAAACCTTCATGGAAGATTTTTAATTCAGTGTTTAAAATCAGCCCCAAGAATTTTCTTTATATTTTTGTTATTGCAAGTAATTTTGCGTCGTTTTTGAATAATGGTTACATCTTAAAAACATTTTTACTTACAAAAAATCTTGGTAATAAATGCGTGAATTGAACATAAGGTTTTATAGGGGTATGGGCTGATAGAATCACGTTAGTTAAAGCAATTTCTTTACGTAACCCAATCACTTTACAATACGATCGAATAATAAAACCTGCCAAAACAGGAAATGAGCGTGCAAGTTTAATTTGATTTTAATTAAATTAAAATGCACAACTTTATTAAAATATTATTAAGTAAGTATAAATTTTCTAATCGATTAATTTATTGACATGCAGCTAATTAATTTAATATTTATAAACCGAGGAAGCGAGCTTTCCCGTTGCTTAAGACTCCTTCTAAGGTAAAAGATGGCTACTGCACTGATCGTGAAAAAAGATAAAAAGAAAATTTGTGTGAGAATGTAAATTATTTCGCACGACTTACCGATACAACTGCGGTTATAATTTTCCCTTTTTATTTTATGGTGATCGGGATCGATTGTTAAATTAATTATTTACGGGAAATAGAAAGTAATGCACTTTACATTTGCATAATATTCAAGAAAGTTTGCCGAACATGTGTCTAAAGTAATTTATTAAATTTTAATTTCGTACCAAATTCGCATTGTTTTAACACAATCTTTGTTTTAGTGGGAATTCTTGAATTTTTCAATTATTTAACCCAACCTTCAAGGCATATAATTTTGCTCTAAAAACGAAGATGACTCGATCACGAAATAGGAACAACGATTTTTCTGTTTTAAATAATTGCTCACGTTTAAGTTGTTCGACTTTACATAAGTTACGTTTTCACTTATGTTCTAAAAAAATTATAATTTGTCAGAGGAATGTGGAACTTTATGAATAATTAGTGTGTAGGCAAGGAAAAAACTGCTTTGTTTAATTGGCCATATTGCTCTGGAATACATTTTCCGGAATTTTCAAAATAATTTTATATAACTAACGGTTTTATTGAAGAAACTATAAAATAAAACAAAAAAGGATTCTCCTTCTTCTTTGTTTACATCCCCTTTGTACCAAAATAGGGTGTTAGGTATTGCTTACTTATGAATTCTTTCCATTCCTTCTTTTTCAGAGCCAGTTTGTCTATTTCTCTCCTCTCTAATCCGGTTTTCTTCTGAGGTATGTATTTTATTTCTGCTGCCCTGAGTTTCCTTTCTTGTATTGGCATTATCGACATAATTTCCATATTGAATGTTAACATTGGTGGTATTAGCGATTGGTGCATGATTGTTAATGTTTGCTTCACCTTAATCTGTATGTAAATTATTCTTGAAGTGCAAGGCACAAACTGTTTCCTTCGTCGTTATCTTTCATCTTTGCCTTCTTTTTCCGTCAATTTTTATTTTTTGCTATGTTTGATTTTATGCTGTTTCTCCATCTGATTTGTTATCAAGTGATTCTTAGTTAGGCTCCCTTTCTTACTATTTTCTTCATGATTTCTCAGCGTCTGGGCGATGCCTGTAAACCTGTTTGTACTCATGTTTTATACTTTTCTATTCCCTTTCCTTTTTTAATTTTCTTTTGTGTCACCGTCTTTTCCTTCTTGTTCACTATCTTCTTGTTCTAATTCTTTCTCTTCTCGTTCTTCTTCTTCGATTTTATATATGCTATTTTTCATTCATTCCATATCTCTTTTAGTTGGGCTCTAAGTTTTTTCCTTTCTTCTTGTTCTTCTTTCGAGTGATCTTCTTCTATATAAATCTTACTTTGTTTTAAGGATTTTTCTTCCTGTATGTGGTTAATTTTACTATTATTGGGCTAGTTTCTACTTTCTTATTTATTTTAAACACTCGATCCAGCTCCTCCTCTTTTACGGTTATTTGGACTTTTTCGTTTAAAAATCCAAAATGTTTGTTTTGATGCGGTGTATCATTATATTAGTTTTTCAAACTTCTTTTTCAAGGTATTCTATTTTCCTTTCGTATTTCTCTTTCATTCCATTCAGTATTTTTATTTATTTCCGATAGCAGGTTTTTCTTCGTTCGTTATATTACCTTTAAGAGTGCTTCGTCCATTTTCTGTATTTAATTTGAAATCTATGTTTCCAGGATTTATCTAAAGTCAAGAAAGGATTAAAAGTTTAAAAATTCCGGTTGAATTGTCTGCTGATGTAGAGTATAAATTGAATTTAATTTTTTATATGAAGCTGTCAATATCAGGAAGTATGATTTAGGCTCTTATTAGTTTCATGTAAAAGATTGTATTGCCAGCTGAAACAGTAATTTTGGTTCGCGTTGCACAAATAAATTCTGCCTTCTACTTATAATTATTTCAATATTTTGATAGTTAAGTCAAAATCCAAAATACTAATTTTTATTGGAAAAAAAAAATCGTTTGAAGGTAATCTCGATTGCGGAATTTTGTAAACAGCAGCTAATTTATGTTAGGTACCCCAAAAACAGGTAACAAAATTATTTCAAGTTTACTGGATCTTTATAATACATTTATCTTCTTCTTTTTAAGCATATTACTCCAAGGAGGAGTATAAGGTGCCATAAAGGCATTTCAAAAACCATTTATAAAGATGACATGATTGCTAGTCTTGCGCATCTATACTTGATTCTATGACCTTCCCAGTTATCTTCTTCCATTCCTGTTTGTTCTCTGCCAATTTCTTTACTTTGCTCCAGGTGATGTTCAACTTCTTCCGATCATTCTCAATATTTCTTTTCCCAGTTTCCTCCTGTCTTCCTACTTTCCGTTTTCCACTTGTGTTATAGTCTAGAATCTCTAGAATTTGACGTGTTGTACTCTTGTTTGGTTTTCTGAGTGTGTGCCCTATCCTTGCCCATTTCCGTTTTTTAATTGTTACTTCAATGTTCTCTTCTCCCGTTATTCTTCACAGTTTTTTATTAGTAATTATTTCTGGCCAGTAAATTTTGCATAGTATCCTAAGGCATTTATTTATCTATATTGTTTTATTTTCCACCCATGTTTCTGCATTGAACTCTCTAGAGTTATTTATGATTTTCTGAAACTGCAATCTATATTGCATTTAAACGAACTAATACAAATTATGGAAAATAATTTTTGATATCGTTTGGATTGATAAATAATAGAGGATTCATTGTTTATATCGTAGGTTAATGCATGTTACTCGCTTAGTTATGCATTGAAGTCACCACATATCATTTCCAATTTTTTAAAATACGCTTTGTTTTCGATTTAAATAAGTTTAAAATTTGAAAAGATGGCCGGAAATATTTTAAAATACTGCCTGGGTTTGTTAATAACAGAGATACATTCGTTTTTACACAGAGCTAATTCGAGTTACCCGCTTAACAATGTGTTGAACTCTTACATTTATCTACAATTCTCTCAAATTAGATTCTATTTTGGAGCTAAATAAATTTAGATCTCGTAAAAGGCGTTGCAAATAATTTTAAATATAGTCTGCATTGATAAAGGATAGAACAATAACTGTTTATACCGAAGATTATTGCGGGTTATATTTTAAAATACTGTCTGGGTTGGTCAACAACAACGATATATTTGTTTCTACGTAGGGTTCGGGTTACTCGCTTAACAACGCGTTGAACTCTCCAGATTTATATATGATTTTCTGAAACTGCATCACAACTGCATTCTGTTTCGCATTTATCCGAATTGATAACATTTAAAAGTTTTTTGAAATAGTGTTAATTGTAGGCGTAACTTTTTATGCCGAAGGTAAGTTATTCGCTTAGCTTTGCATTGAGGTCACCGTGTTTTATTTACAATTTGTTTAAAATGTGCTTTATTTTGGATTTGCGTAAGCTTAACATTTGGAAAAATCGTCCGAAATATTTTTTAATACTGTCTGGGTTCATTAACAACAGGGATACATTCGTTTCCACGTAGGGTTACCCGCTTAAAAACGCACTGAACTGAATTTGTTTATCATTTTCTGAAACTGCATTCTGTTTTGCATTTAATCGAATTGATAACTAGTAAAAGACGTTGAAAATAGTTTTAAAGAATCGAGAAATAATTGTTTATGTCGCAGATAGATGCAGGTTACTCGCTTAAACATGCATTGAAGTCACCACGTTTTATTCACAATTTATTAAAAATATGCTTTGTTTTAGATTTAAATAAGTTCAAAATTTTAAAAAATCGTCAGAAAATATTGCCTGGATTCAATAACAACAGAGATACATTCGTTTCTACGTAGAGCTAATTCGGGTTACTGACTTAACAACAAACACATACACATACAAACATTTCTCGACCTCGGAAAAATATGCAGTTTATATGCACTAAAATATCATGTAAATACACACTTCATAAAGGAGGACACCTTTTACTTTGGTTTGAATATTCGGAGCTTTGTCTTTTTACTGATATTTTCTGCCGACCATATTTTTCATAATGTATTAAACGCATTTTGTGCCTTACTAATTGTTCTCTATCAATGCCACCTTTGCTGGAGACTATGCTTCGAAGGTAGCAGAAATCTTTTGTTTCGGCAAAATACATTTATCACCGATCAAAAATTTTAAAAAATCCATAAGTTGCAAATGTTTTGACCATACACTTTATAATTAGAGAAGGAATTTATTTTTCTACCAGGATACCTAAGAATATAAAGAGTGCATCTGTTTGATTCAAAGTTAGCTCTCCGACTAAGCAACTCAAACGTTACTTTTTAAAACTATAGATTAAAATAGTTGCTTTAATTATACCAGCTAAATTAATAAGAATATGTAAAGTTAGTCGTCGGATTTTAGTACATTGACCATTTTTGTTTCGACCTTTTTTCTAATTTAACAATTAACAATACACCTAATATTTAAGATTAACTTGTGGCAAGACAAGTTGATAGAAGAACTTTTTTTAAAGAAAGCTTTGTTTGTATATTTCACGATATACATTTGATATAGGTAGGTACCTAGTATTAAATAAATTTCTTCTCTTTCATGTTTTTGAAAAAGAAATTTTAAAATTCCAGTTGGTTAATATTTTGTTTTCACCAAAAGTTATAACAGGTAAAAGCGAAACAAAGAAAAATAATCACCTACCTGTATACTTACAAAAAAACTCAAAAGAATTCGCCGACTAACTTAGTTGTTTGCGAGGGCCGTAGATCGCCGAGGATTGCCTTATCAAAGTTAAAACTCAGAAAGTGAATACTGATAAAAAATGAAAAAATTGGGCGCCAGAAAACTTTTCAGTTTTCAAAAAAATATAGAAATACAAATAAGTAATTTTAATGATTTAACAATAGACAAATTAAATGAAAAAATAAAAGCCAAAAATATGCAAACAAACGTACAAAAACAAATCGCTTAGGTTACTTTCAAAATGAATAAACTGAACCAAAAACTAAATATCAACGTTAGTTGAATTAAATAAAGATATTACATGAATGGTAAAAAAAACGATCAAGGTGGATAAATAAAAAAATAAGCGCTTACCTTTATTACCTGAGTGAAAACAAGTCTAATAAAATGAACGATCAAAAAAATTATAGCAACAGCCTTGTTTAAACTCAAGCTTATTACCTTGAAAAAACCACGCAAATTCGTTATGCTAATAAAATAAAATGGAAAAACTAACCTAAAGCGTTACAGTATATTACAACCAAAAATATAAATTTATTTCGTGAAGCGAAAAAGGATTAATATGAAATAATTAATATAAATGCAAGTTAAATTCGCTGAAGGCTTTAAAATTCAATTGTACATATATTTAAGTAAAGCAAAGTTAAAAATTAAGAAATTTAATAAATGGACTAAAACCAGGTAAATTCGACGACACTTAACAATTCAAGAAACACCGACCTTGAGAATCCTCCAAACGATCGAATGGCGAATAACCAGCAATCGTAAATAACTTTTCAATACTACCGCATCCTTCAACTCCATAAATAATGCAGCCGCAAAAAGGCAATAACCAAAAGAGCCGGAGTACGGTAAGGTAACGGAAAGTAAAACCAAAAGAAAAGAAGCTGTAACAAAGTCGCCATTAACACGTGCGTTCAGATAAGGCAATTTCACTTACCACCAGAATCTTGGTGCTTCTAAAAATAGGTTCACAACGTGAAACAAAACCGAAAATCTCGGAAGTTATAATTCGGAAAAGTCCATCAGAATTCAATGAGTAACTTCGGGATAAATTCAAACTCAACTGCTTCGGCAGACAACCCAAACGGAAAAAGCCAAGATTTTTAGAACGCAACGCCTATCCAAACGCGCATGACGCTCTCTCCAATCAGAAAACCTACTCAAAACCAAAAAGTCACTAACTACGTAATCTTTTACCAGTGAATATATAATAAATAGAGGTTCAATAAATGCATTCACCGTAAATAAGCAATTGAAAGGAGCAAAATAATATAACGGAAAATGAACCGTTACAAAGTACTCCGGTGTTCCTCTACCTATTGCAAAGTTATTTCAACACCCTGTATCTCACAAACGAAGTGTTCTACGACCATCTTCTTAAAAAAAGCTCTTTTATGCCTTTGTTACAAATAATTGACTTACCCTGTATGACTTAAAATTTATCTAAAAATTCAATGGTTTTCCTTACATCTACAGGCAAGTGTCAATGTTAATTAAATACTTCTGCAGCCCATAATTGATGATTAAAGGAAAAAGTTAAACTGAGTCAGTATATATTCATTATTTTAAAATCCATGTGAACGTCGTTGATAATTTGCTCTTGCTCAAAGGTGGATCATTATTAACCACCACAACCAAAGCTCTCAGTGGTTTATATCTCTGCAGAGATAATAAATATTTCGTTTTATATACAGAATTCAGTTCCATACAACTGCTATTTTATACCATTGCAAAAAAAGCTGTCGTAAGTCAAAATTGGTACAAAAATATATAAAGTTCTTACAAAGTAGGAATGTGTCTGAAACAGCATTAAAGCAAAAAAAAAAAAATTCAAATTTGAATTTGCCATGTGTCAAAAATTAATTTTAGCCTGTTAGCTTCCAGCTAGATTAATATGCCTTTCTAATTCTGAATTGAAGATTAGGTTAATTAAATATTCGCATATGTGTTGAGGAAAAGGAAGAGATTGTTTAAACAAAAGAATTTATAATTTGCAATTCAAAAATACGTTGAATTCCAGATTTTTTTAAATTCTAAGTTAATCTGCTGCATTAATCTTTTTTGTCAAACACATTGCGTGTCTTTACGAAATTACTTTAGGGACAAATTACATCTTTGCAATTAACTGTAAGCAAAATAAATACTATAAATTATCTCGGTCCTAGTTCGAGATACATTTTTTATATTTGTCATAATTAATTGTTCGAACTTGCTCTACTTCTTATGTTTAAAAAATTAGTTAAAATGGAACAAACTAACGGAAATATGTCTTGATCTTTATGTGATTTCTGGAATTCGCTAAAACCAGCTAGTTGAAATAATTCGTAATACAGTTTTTTCAGAACAATAAGAATAGCATAAGAAATATCTAGGTTTATGGCAATCATTTATAAGAGTCGCGTTTATTTGCGCCAAATTAATACCGAAAGTAAATCGCAAATGCCTTTTGAAGGTTTTACTGCAAAAATGTTACACTAAAATTGCTATTTGATATTAAAGTAACAGTTTACGTAATTTTATAATGATCACAGCCATGGGCAAACGTAAGAACTTTTAAATTTTTCTTCTTCGGATGACGTGTTAACAAAACGACCAAAATCACTGTTCTAACAATTCTTAATTACATTAGTAATTTTTATCGCCTTGTAACGTTCAGAAATTTGTTAAAACAGGCTTGTGATAAATTAGATTCTGATTCTTAGTTTTTAATTTTCTGGCCAATGCTCCGTGTAATAGTAAATTGTAGGTGTATTAAATTGCAGTTAAATTATAAAAAATTTACACTGGACTGACAGCCAAAATTATTTTTTAATTTACAGAAGGAGTAACCAAATTTGAGTATTTAACAACAAAATTATTAAATTCTTGGAAGCCTGGAAAATGAAAAATTGACCAAGTATTTGAAATGAAGGAAATAAACAAAACAGTCTGAAAAAGGCTCACAGAGAAACGTTTAAAGGATTATTCAAAACAAATATTTTAATCTTTAAAGCCAGAGGCATGGGAACAAATTCTGTTTACGTGAAAAAACTTTGAAGCGTTTAATTTAGCGAAAACAAATTTCTATTTAAATAAATTCTAATTAGAAACCTTTAACCATGCCGGAAGATTAGTTCCCGAATTTTAGGGAAAGTCAAGGTGCTGATGGTGAACGCCTATAGTCAAGTTATCAATGAAATATTTGTTTAGAAATTTGGATAAGAGAACTGGTTTTGAAAGTTTATTTCTTTGTTAGGCTTAAACCTTTCGTGCCCGTTGATTAGTGGAATTAAATATTTTCTGTAAAACTCAGGATTTAAATAACTTACGATGATGTAACGCCGACAATTTAAATTAAATTATTTGTAAAGGTTTACTGGGCGTATTTTTGAAATCTAACTTAGTTTCAACGCCCTGAATGTCTAGATTTTACAAATTTTGTTACATTTTTGTAATTATTTTTAATGTGATCATTTATTGAAAAGTTAAAATTCTAAAAACTATAATTCTGCACTTAGATAAATAATCAGCAAGTACGAGAAACTGCCCCAAAAGATATTTTTATATTTTCAAGCCAGATATTTTTATATCCTTGCAAAATATATAAAGGCAAAAGCAGACTGGTGGACAGAAATGAAAATGAAAAATTATATAATTAATTATAGGTGATTTTAACACCAATCTGGGACACAAAATAGACGACAAAGAGACAAAAATGGAAAATTTTGCTTATAGCACAAAGAACGGAAGCAAAACTACCCTTTCTAACATAAGCACTTGTACGCAATGAACTCTTTTTTTAAAAGAACCGCGAGATCAAAAATGAAATAGACTACATCTTAAATCCAATGAAAGAAATAATAAAAGATGCTACAGTCATCAACAAGATCAGTGTGGGAAGCGCACCAAATTAGAGATGCAGGACAAAACGGGTCATAGTAAAAAAGCAAGAAAACATAAAGAAAAGGGTGTTTAAGTTTGAGGTAAAAATTTCAATTTATTTGTCGCTATTTCGGACTAGAGTGCGTTAGCATGTTTGACAAATGGCTAGTAAATATGGAGCGCTATACGATTGAACAATGCGTGTTTATTGTGAAAAATTATTATAAATTTGGTGAAAGTTTGACAGAAATTGGTAGAAAATGTCGTACAAAATACGGCAGAGAAAATGCGCCGACAGTCAAAGTTTGACGAAAGTGGTTCAATACAAGATCAAAGAAGCAAAACCGACAGTCGTATTGGTTGTTCACAAGAAAATATTGCAGCTATTAATGTTAGTGTTGCTGAATTGCAAGCAATGATAACAATCTTCTTATGAAATAAATTGGAATGCATGAACGTAGAAAACATATGGTTTCAACAGGATGGTGCTACCTCTCATACATCTTTTGCAGGAAAAACTTGGTAACCGAAAAATTTCTCGAAGAGGAGACATCAACTGGCCTCATACATCGTGCGATTTAACGCCGTTAGACTTCATCTTATGGGGTTTCTTGAAGGATAAAGTGTATGCTAACAATCCTCAAACGTTTCAGCGATTAAGGACAACATAATTGAAGAAATTACTGAAATTGTGCCTCATTTATGCCAAAATGTTATCGAAAATTTTGGTAAAACGATGCTGACTTGCCGAAGTAGCAGAGGAGGTCACTTGTCTGATATTGTTTTTATTCTTAACCAGAACATGTCTTCTTCCATTTTCAATAAAAATATTTGGACATTTCAAACAATTTATGTGTTTCATTAAAAAATTAAATTTTTACCTCAAATTTGAATGAAACACTAAGGGAAAACTCAATACCAAAATTCCAAATTTTTTTCAGTCCAGAGATAAACATATGTAGACGATATAAAATAATCACAGATACTTTACGTAGAGCAACACAGAAAGTGAAGCCTCATCATAAGAAAGAAAATAGAAGAATCTAGAAAAATGCTCAAACAACGAAGATAACTACCAAGCAAGGGTAAAAGAGATACAATTGAGCATACCAACTTAAACAAACCAATATGAAGATCCATAACAGAAAAGAAAAATAAATACTAGCTATGATTGAAAAGAATAAAAATATAAAGGTAATATCACGTGCAAAAGTAATGACACGCCTAAGATTTGTTATTGTATGATAAACAGCCTTGTAGCAGTTGATGAGTTACTTGGGCATAACCATAAGACTTTGTAGGTAGGATTAACAAGTTAGAATAAGAAAGTTACTCATCGACTGCTGCAAGGCTGTTTATCATACAATAACAAATCTTAGGCGTGTCATTACCTTTGCACGTGATATTACATACTTACTACGTCAAACTATGAACAGAACTCAAATGAATGGCAACACAAAGAAGACATACAAAATTGAAAGGCATTACAAATAATTGGACGTGTAAAAATCGAATATGCCAGAGACCACGCGGGACAACCTCCAAATAAAAATAACAAATTTCGAAGATATGCTGGAAGTAACAGAAGACGACATAGAAGCCGCGCTGAAAGAGATGAAAAATAACAAAACACCAGGAACAGGCAATATTACAAAGGAGATTTAACATCCTAATTCATAAAAACGGAGATAAAAGGAATCTGAAAAATTACCGTTCATTTGCCTTGCTGTCACAACCCAACAAATTGTTAAGCAGAGTGATCACAAGAACAATTGACAATAAGTTAAAACTATACCAGCCAGTACAAGCGATCGTCTATTAACCCTTAAAATTCTACACGAGAAAGTCACTCAGTACCACTTGCTATTATACATCGCATTCATAGACCATGAAAGGACTTTCAATTCCTTAGAGATATGGGTAGTAGAAGAAGCGCTCTGGAGCTGTAGAATCGACCACCGATATGTGTAACACGCACGACACCCCATGTAGGTATCTGTTGTAATAACAACAATTTAGGTTTTTTTGTTGTTGTGGCTGTGAAATAAGTATTGGTAAGGGTAGTACAGGCGGATGTCAGAGGAAGGACACTTGGAGACGATCAGCAAAGAAGCAAGAAAGGGTTGTGCTAGTCATGTATGGTGTGTGGTATTAAAAAGCCACAGATTGGTTCATAAAAATATAGGCCAGTTAGTAAAAGAACTAGGGGACGTCCACGCAATCGATATATTAAACAAATTATGGATGACGTGGGCGCGCGTGATTATGAAGAAATGAAGAGAAAATCCGAGAGAAGACGAGATTGGAACCATGCGTCAAACCAGTCAAGAGACTGAAGACCTAGAGAGAGAGAGAGAGAGTACCAATTTATACTGCAACACCGCTGTAATCACACTGTTTCAACGCCGTTGCGACCACTCCGCCTCAACGCCGCGCCGTTACGATCACGTCGGACCTTGAAAGTGCACGTACTGGTTTTAGGTAACTAACGGACATTATTTACTTAATTTTACGATTATTGTTGAATACAAGTATTCATATATACCACGTGCAGGGTGCAGGTACTGACTGATCACTGCCTGGAGAGACGATAAGCCAATACACATTGTGACGAGGACTTTACAACAGAGACTATACTAAATTGGTAGTATAAAATAGCAGTCCCGTCACATATGCTGGGTTAATAAAGCATATAAATACAAATATCTGAAGAAAAAAATATGATCCCATTGAAAGAGGCGTGCGACAGGGTGATCCAATGTTCCCTAGGCTTTTCATTGTGGCTCTTGAAGACATATTTAAAAATTAAACTGGGAAGGCAAAGGTATCAACATCAATTGATTCCGTTTAAACCATATAACTAAGTTATGTAGACGACATCCTGCTAGTAGCCGAAAGCCAAGAAGGTCTTCAAACCATGCAACAAGACCTCAGAAAAGGTTGTCCCACACATGAGTAAAGAGAAAACTAAAGTCATGACCAACAGAAGACAATCTACCGATAAAAATGACAATGTAGTACTGGAAGTATCACAATATATTAATACATATTGAAATAATATCTTTAGGATAAATTTATAAATAAATATTTTTTTTAATTAATTTGATTTTGAAATGTATACTTTAAAATTGTACAAGTCTAATTTTTAATAACATGTAAATAATGTAAACTTTTTAAGATAAATGTTAATAATTTTAAATTTTGTAGAATATTAGATTTATGTAAATATTGTTAATTTAATGTTGTAAATGATAAAGGTTTTGTTATATTTAAAAAATTAAGATACCCAGGGAAATATTACCATGTTAAAATAAAAAAATTGAACGAATATAAATAAAACAATTTTGAAATTAGAAGATTCATTTTCAAAAATCCTAATTTTGAAAAAGGAATTATAAACAAAATAGATTTAATAAAACCTTTATCAAAGTTTATAAAGAAAATGTTTAATGATACTTATAAACTAAAAATAAATGGAAAATATTTATAAAAATAAAAATACAGTTCTTAGTTACAACTATTTTATTGGAAGAGGTTGAAATTGCAAAATAGGATATTTTGGTCTTGGAATTAGATTGGAGTTGGAAGTTTATTTATTGGACGAGAGTCAAAAGGTGGAATTTTAAGATAACAGTGACAGGAGCGGAACGTGTTGCAGCTATCGTGGGATATTGTTGAAAATAGGATTACATGATTATTAAAAGTGTGGTGGTTAAAAGTGATTAAAGGTATTTATAAAAACAAATTTTGGTTCTTAAAGAGTGTTTAGTTAGATAATAATTTTGTGTATTAAATTATCAAAAGTTGGTAAATCGATCCCTTTAACGTCCTTTTGATAAGAGTTTTTTTAAATTAGCAAATTTAAATACAGGCTGAGCTAACCGGAGCAATATGTATGAAATGTGCTAGTTTTTCAAAAATAATTAATTTTACAATTAATTTCAAAGAGGAAGCATCTCATATCATAACAATATATTTAGGTCAACCCATAAAACCAACCAAGAAAAACCAAATGATAGAGGTTAACAGGAGAATGAAGCTGGGCTGGGCCGTATTTGGTAAACTGAGCGACGTACTGAAAAACCAAAACATACCTCAACATTTAAGAACTAAAGTTTTCAATGGTTGTATCTTGCCAACACTTACCCATGGTTTTCAGACTTGGATCCTTACCCTGAAGGACATGGCCCACGGCCAAGTTGTCAAAAACCTAAATGTTATATATCTCACTTCGTGATCGAAAGATCAGCACATAGATTAGATCCAGAACATATGTAACTGACATAAGGGAAATCATGGCAACATTAAAATGAAGATTTGTCGAACATAACTCAAGACAGACAACAGTTGGAACCCCAGGATAGAACAATGGCGTCCTTGGCTAAGTAGAAGAACGCGAGGTAGACCACTGCACTAGCATACAGAAAAAAAGTGGCAGATAGTGAATTATGGAAGGGACTAGATAAGGCCTATACCCGAAAGTGGATAGAAGAGGGATGAGAAGAAGAAGACGAAGACATAAAAAGTGATTGCAAAATAAAATGTAATGCGTTTGTTGCTAAATTTTGATATAATTTTTCAACAAATATACGGCATCCAAAGTAGTACTAGACAATCGATTTCTGTTCTTCGTAACAAAATCCATGTTTGACCCAATAATAATAATAACCTACTTGAAATGGAATTCTGCTAAATCCTACAAAATAATAATTTAATGGTGCTAAATAAATTGCTTCAATGTGTTAAGATACTTGGCACCCGCAAGCCTAGATTTATTTCATTAAACCAATAACCAAACAACAGTTGTAAATTAACTCTACAAAAAAAAAAGAGTAAAACACTTTCCTTTTTTATTCTAATCTTGCTAATTAAATTAATGCATGAACACCAAGTATTTTCTCTTCGGGAATTTAAACCTTCTTAAACACAAATTTAAAGCAACGCCTTGTTAAACGATTTCAAGCCTCGAGATATATAAAAATAACCAAACTTAAGAAGAAACTTAATTAAGTCTTATATAAGTCAGTTGCACAATTTTCTATTACATTTCCGACCAAACGAAAACGCGACAGTAATTTTACTTTTAATCACTTTTAGCAAGGAAATTACTACAACGCTAACGCAAAAAGAAAAAAATTAGTGAGAAAGCGATATGGAAATAAGGCGTGAAATTAAATTATGAACGAAAGAAAAAAACAATAATAAAAACTTCTAGATTTAATTTATCATCCTAGTTGAACTAGAAAGTGGCGATGTCCGGTCTAGTAATAGTTCCCAGAGACGTTAGTCACATAGGTAAAGTAATGAAAGTAATTATGTATACACGGTCACCGTACCTAATTATAACTCTTGGAAATCTAGATCTTATGCCATTGTCATTATTTTTTCAAATGTTACAATAACTTTACCTAAAGGTTGGTGGAGAAAGTTATTATTTACGAGTTGGGTGGACGAAAATTTGTAATTAGACGCAATACCGGGAGCTACCTGGCTATTTTCACGTCAAAAAAATTGCGTCTTAAATTTAGTTTGTAAACACTATTTCAGATAATAGAAATTTTATAATAATAGAATAAACAATTTGCAAACAATGGGAAATAACCATTGAGGGAGAGATAAATGTAATAATAAATATAACAAATTTAAAAAAGAAAAAAACTAACAAAAACAAAATTAAAAAGGAGCAAAAATTTAATTAGATGTATTGTGTAAATATTTATTTTAAAACATAAACAATTAAAAAAAAAATAAAAAAGGAGCAAAAAATTATTTAAAAATGTATTTTTAATTTCTTTTTATATCAATATTTATTTTAATCTCAATTAATCAATTCTTAGATTTAATTAGATGACCAATTTAATTAAATTAATGATAGTTAATTAAAAAGAAATAAAACTAAAGAATGAAACAATTTAAAATATATGAAAAGCTTATCAATAAAATTGATATACCCTTTACCGGTAGAATTTCTTCCTTCTTCGGTTTTCAGTTCGATGGATTCCTTTGTTACAACACTTTATTTTCCCACCCTTTGTTTGGCTCAAATTATTATATTTCCTACATGTTTTTCAGTTAAGTAACCTCAAATATTTCTGTTTCGTGATGTTCTTTTACATTCTTCTCTGTGCCTGCGTCCTCTCTATTGTTCCTCTTCTATTTTTTCGTACAGAAGTTTTGAACCTTTTCTCTTTCACTCTTTCTTCTTCAGCGTTTGTCCAGTATTGGACGTACATCTTCCCCAACTCTTCTCATATTTCTCTGTCCATCGTCCCTCGCCCATGATTTCACTGCCGATTTTCTGTATTTCTCAGATTTTCTTACAATTTCATTCTAGGCTTTTCGGTATTTAGGGTGCACACACCGTTATCTTTTTTTGTCCATCTCTCATCTTGTAGGTGCATGACGTCGTGAACCCATTGCCATTAAGTTTTGCAACTCTTCCGATAACATATTGCCGTTTGTCTTGCTCGTCGCCCATTCGTTTGTTTCATGGTCTCTCAAGCTAACGCCCAGCATGGCTCTTTCCATCGCCCGTTGTCCAGTTGGCAATAAATGGATGGAATGTGTTATTAGTGACCTTTCCGATCCGTATCTTATATTTGGGGGGGGGGGGGGGCGCATTGGTTATATACTAAGGCAGTTCAGATACGAAAATATATCTTTCATGGATTAGGTATTATTACCCGTTACGGCCCCTCACTCTTGTTCTTTTCACCTTTTGCGTGGTCTGTCTAGTGACTTTCTACCGTGTGCTCTGTATAACCATATGAGACAGACGAACTCAACGTTTCACCCACTTTTTTAAGGGGCTTCATCAGGAGTAAAAGGGAGCACTAAAAGAGCACGGTAACTCAACGTGTCAACTACGCCATAGGCGAAACCCTCTGGCTCGTTTGACAAGCTGAGATACCGTTACCCTTCTGCCTCTTGCTAAAAGAGTTTCGCCTTTGGCGTGGTTGACACGTTGAGTTACAGTTAACGACAAGGTCCCAACCCGGAAGACGTCCTGTTAATGCTGACACTGACCGTGGAAGTCTTCGAATTCATTATAACTATATTTTCTTATGTATTCCACCATCTTCTATCCTTTGGAGGTGCGATTTCCAGTTGTTTCAGTACTGTTTTACTACTTCGTCAATCTGTTTTCCTTTTAATTATTTTCTTCTTTCACTGTTCTTTTGCCTATTTAATCGCGTGTAACCTACTGCTGTCTTTAAGAACCTCATTTCTGCTTGGTCTTGTTCTAAAGCTTTGGTCATTGTCCAACATTTGCTGCCATATATACAACAGGTGTTGAGGAATTGTAATGTAATCGTTGGTTCTTGTAAATAATTCTTTGCAGGCACGTCGACCGGCACAACATTGACTTACGTTATTGATAATAATAAATATCTATTACTACTGCGGTGATTTGTTTAAAACAAAAAATGCTTGCCAGGCAATGGAAGTACCGGGGCTGCCCAATATGAAATGAAGCCATTCTCAGCAGCGGTAAAACTTAACCGAATAAAATTTCCTAACTTCTTAACAACATGGAATTGACATTGTCTTGTAAAATTTAACTAATGTTTCTTTTCTGACCTTATTTTTTAGTGTTCTATAGATGGTCCCATTTATGTAATTGTTTTGTTTGAACATCCACTTCTAGATACGATATTGTGGTCCCTATGAAGTTGAACGATGCTGTCCTTGGCGCCTCCTTTCTCAGTTTTGGTAAATAAAGTATCTTCTTTAAAATAATATAATCGGCATGATGCTCCCTCTCCCCCACCGACATTATTCATTAACTTATATAGGTAATAAAGTTTCTTCTGAAGACCTACACGAGAATTTTAGTTTTCTGGAATTCGTTGTCAGTTAATGAAACAGAGCTAAATTTGGGCTTGGGCTTTTCTGAAACCAAAAACCCAATGCCAATGAATACGTTAAATTTAATTGGGATTAAACCTGCCGGTGTAAAAAGAGCCGATGTGCGTCAACCTCCTATGGGTTACTGAAAAGTTTGTTTGTTTTTCTGAACATACTTTAACTATATTCATTTCTTATTTCATTTGTGTTATATGACCGTCTCTGTATTTTCTTAGAACTTTTTGTCAAACTGTAAAAAAAATATTCCGTTACATTGTAATCAGATTAACGAAGAGTTTGAGCATTTATTTTTTATTTCTCCATAACCTTTTCTTTCTTTTAACTTGTTTTTTAATTTCTTCCGTTCACCATGTCGTTTGTTTTCTAGTAGTAATCATTTTGCATATACCACACACTTCTGTTGCTGCTTCTATTATTGCAGTTTTAAATATTTTCCACAACTGTTGCTTTCGTGGACTTCTCCAATTTATTGTTTACTTCCTATTCATATCTCTCAGCTGTTTCTTTGATTTTAATTTGTATGTTCTTATAGATTTAAATCCGATTTTTCTTTCTTTTTTATTATTTTAACCTTGATTTTCTTTAATCTTTGACACCGAAAGGTAGTGATCACTGTTGATTTCTGTATAATAAATAAAATTAAAAAAAAAAATAAAAATAGGAAGCATATTAGAAACGCACATAAAATTAATAAAACGCTAATTATATTGCATTTTAGGTTTCTTTTACAGAGCGGTGTTTATAGATTTATACTACGTACAAAAATACAAAAATTTGATTTGTAGGGCTACAATTGAAAGGACATGTTTAGTGCTCTAGCAAATTATAGGTAGTTTTAAAGCAAGACTTATTGGATTAGTTATTAAATTAATAGAATAACCGGTTAACATTACACAGAACCCCAAAATAAAGCAACTTTTTTACGGTATTTACGAAAGTAATAAAGCTTAATATATTAAGATATAAGATATTCAATTTCTGCTTCATCTAATGATGCCTAAAACTTTTATAAAAGATTATTTATTGCTGGAGTAGTGAAGAAGAACCAGTAACAAACCATACGCTTTGAATTCAATTCCAGCCGAGATTAAATGAAATTTTTAATCCTGAAGATATTTAAAACATTGTTCTCTTTCGAATACGAGCTAAAACCATAGATGCCTTTCAGAGGGCAGAAGTCTCTTGAGTTGGGTCAAAATTATGGTTGGCTCGTGGTAAAGACCATAACAATCGACGCACATTTAGAACCTTGGCATTCGCAAGCCTAAAACTCAGCCATTAACGAAGAAATAAACAAATTGTTGAAAGATATTAAATTATATTAACCAAAAAACAGTAAATCCTTAATATAACGACGATGACAGTAATTCTTCGAATCGTATCAACATTACCAATTCCTGTTGCTCTTTTGCATGTAAATGACAACATCTCGAGGAAATAATAATGTTTCAGAATATTTAAACTTAGAAACGTTCTAATTTGAATACTTTTGAGATTGTGATACCTTTTCACTTCACCGAACACAGCCTATTGTGGGAGCTTTGATAACATCTCCCTCACAAAATATTTTATAAAAATAGCTTTATATTTGCCTAAAGTTACTTATGTAAATACAAAATAAAATAAAAGCTATCAAAATAATCAGTGAACATGTTCAAATTTTTCTTTTGAATCCTTAAATATTCCATCCAATAAAGCAGCTACCAAAGCTGTGTTATAAAATCATACATGCATTAGATCACGCAGAATAACACATAGCGAAACAAAAGTTCGGTAAGATGTTAAAGATCGTATCTTAAATCTCTGACACATTCCACGAATTTTAATGAATCTTGATATGAAAATCGACGTTGTAGTTGTTTGACGTTGAACTATAGTACTTCCTGTGTTGAACTTTGATGGATAGTTCATGTTACGATGCTATTGTACTCGCGATTACTTTTATGAAAGTTACAAATGAAGCTGGTGTAATTATCTAAAATGATATTGTACCTGCCAACATCTCTCGTTCTCGAATAATAGCGAAAGCTTTGGTGTGAATTACAGGATTATTATTTGAGATGAGGTTTGATTAAAGGGTATACGGAACTATCTTGTTTTGTTAAGTACCTAACTGATAATTTTATGCTATACTATTTTTTCTTTGCTGAATATGATCATATTTTTCAAAATTGCGTAGATGTTGTTTATCTGGATTAGAATTAAATGCAATTATTGTAATTGGTACAAACACTTTTGTGAATATTTGAATTAATTTAAATTATATGATTTGATATACAAATTTATTATCAAGATATTATGAAGATTCAAAAGTATTGTCATTAATTTTAAGGGTAGGTAAAGCATATCAAATAGAATAACTTTTCTCAATAAACCATGTGTCGCAAGTAAACGGTAAGCCCAGAAAAAAATTAAAAAGATAAATACAAAAATTGGTTGGAGGTCACTGGAACAGGTATGTTCTGTTTACATTCAAAATCTAAATTTATCAAACGCCTTTCTTGTTCATACTGATAAGAGAGTCCAGGTATCTGTACGTAGGTTAATGTCAGTTCATTACATAATTGTGTAATGTTTCGTTTATTTTTGCAGCGTCAAATTTCTAACGCAAGCTTTTTAAATTTAATGACAATACTTTAGAATCACCCTGTATTTTAGGACACGTTTTCCATTTGTAAGGAGTACGTTTCCTAAAGATTGGTAATTCATGATTTAATAACAATACATTAGAATTGTCAAATCAATGCGATAAAATGCCGATTTTACTTATTTTTTTGTGTTAAATTACGCGTATAATCTAACATTAATATCGCAAACTCATATAGTCCAGTCAATAAAGCGGAAAAATCTGCGTAGGCATATTAAAATTTGCTGACTCTGATTTAAATGCGAATAAATTCAAAGATCTATATTTCAAAATGTTTAGTTAAAACTTCAACAATTTTAGGAAACTGGCCATTCTAAATGCGTAATAATATCAAAGGGTTTTTATACTTAGGCAAAACAAACCATTTGAACGCAGCTTATCATAATCTGTAGAAATTCAAGGCATATCGCACAGTTTCAGATAATTAACGCCTTTTAAAATGTATTGAAAATTCCTTTTAATGCGTTTTTTACAATAAAGATACGGCCTGAAATAACTCGCTTTGATAACTTCCAGACTTGAATTGGTTTAGAACATTCAACCGTAACTATCTAACTACCTACTTTTAAACGCTGCTGGTTCTCCGCTTTTTAGAAATATTCTGTTTTTATTAAAGATTATTTAATATTATTATTTTTTTTAAAATGTGTAAGTCCCAAATATTTTCTGAAGGTTATTCATGGCAATTGCTTCGACGTTTTTATGGGCATTTTTCCATCATTGGCTGTATAATATTTAATAGGAGTATTCAGTAACTGATGCATTTTAACTGAAATTCTTGAGAAATATCTAATTATTTTACATTTTTCGCAATCATTTTTTTGCAATTAAATTTAAAATTCTTAGTTTATAGGCCAAATAACGAAACTAGTTGTTTTCATAAAAGTTAACCAAACACATAGGGTCATTGTGGGAACAGTGAATCTACAGTACACAGTGAATCAGTGACGTATAGGGTTAAAAGAATAACGCGATCGTGTTGTCTCTTTCCCACTTGTTCACATTCCTAGAGCCTCTCAGTTTACTCCAGCTGTGACGCCGGTATAAGTTTGCACACGTTTTCTGGGAGTGCGTTTTTGTTTTTCATGAACCAAAAAAAAAATTCCATGTAAGTTTCGTTAGTTATTCTTGTCCTAATCCTTGAAAATAATCTATATGTTAATATTTGCATGTAATAATCATTCATTGAGCATTATTTCTATGATATATCCACTGCTCAAGTCGGTGTTTAAGTTAGGAAATGAGTTAACAAAATCAAAATGGCGGGAGTGGTACACAGTGAATCTTTACAAACTAGTACACAGTGAATCAATCCATTGTGTACTTTTATCGTGATTAACTGTGTACTTTTAAATTAACTTTTAAATTTCTGAATTTAAATCTATTTGGTAAGGTGGCAGGCAAATTTGTTCCTAGAATTGATAAAAGACTGGTATGGGTCTGATATGCGTACTAAGCTAATGTTTAAAAATTACAATAAGTACAAATTGTAATGTTCTGTGATTTGCCATAGATAAGGTAAACTGATGTTACATTAATTACAAGCGATATTTAAATGAACATTATTGTGTTTTCCTTACATAAATCTTGTGATTCTCTGTGTACTTTGCTGTGAGTCATTGTGTACACCCCTAAGTACACAGTGAATCATTACCCACTTTTTTTTAAAACATTTATTACCTACTCAAACATCCTAAAAGTCCAAGGAGGGATGTCTTAGAAGAAAATGTTGATAAATGCCAGCATTGTACACTTTTAAGTTTGACCTGTACAATATGCATTTACGAAGTTATATGGCACTGAAAAAATGGTGATTCACTGTTCCCACAATGACCCTACATTAATACATAAAAAATCAATAGTAAGGTGGAAACGATAATAACCTACAGGAAAAATAATTAAGTTTCGTTCTGATTTCAGGAATTTATATAAAACTGAAATAGCCGAAATCCAAATTAATGAATCTTCCAATTAATACTCAAGGCGACGGAATTAAATAGGTATTAAAAAATAAGTAATTAAGAGAAACTTAGCCTTAAAATTCTTGCAACTTCTAAGTGCATATTAATTTAGTTTCATGCCTCTGCGATAAGCATTTCAAGCAGTAAGGCACGTAGAGCATTAAAGTTAACACACAGACGTCCGATGTACTTTTAATTTTAGCTCAAAAAATAATATATAATTGCTCTTTAAAATTATACAATAGTACATTTCGAAACGTATGCGCATATTTCAAAATGTTTATGTATATCGTAAATAGTTATCAAAGTGTACACCTCTTCATAATTACACAATTATCTTTAAATCTAATTTTATTACAATATTTCCCTTGTTACGGAATACGTCGTTACCTTGAATTTAATTTTTGTCAAGTACAAAAATGAAGAAAGCTTTTTTATGGTGTTTGATTTGTTGTAGATTTTCTAACTGGTAAAATTATTACTGGTCCTAGTTAACGTAGAAAAACTTTGATGTTCAATTATTTACTCCATTGTAATTGGAATCAGTACAGTATAGAATTAATTAAACAGAAATCCAGGGTTGGTTATCAATTGAAATTTATGAAATACATACCTATATCAATTTGATTAAATGTAGAAAGAATTAACACTCGAAGGGAGAAAGTTGATACAGCCAAGCAATAAATTCCTGTTCTACATTTAACCTCATATCAGAATATCAGAATCTATGTATTTATATTTTAGTTAATAATAATTAATGATTGTCAATTGTATAGAAAACTTAGCAATATAATAGTTAGATAATTGATTGAATCAACTTTTACTTGATGAAAATCCATAATGCGATAATTAAAGAAATACAAAGTTGATTTTCACAAAATTTTATTGCTGTCCCATGACAATTGTTTCGCCAACGTTTGGCGAAACAATTGTCATGTGACAGCAATAAAATTTTGTGAAAATCAACTTTGTATTTCTTTAATTATCGCATAATAGTTAGATATTGGATACCAAATTTTTGAAGATACTTTTAATAATTTTACAGTTGGAAATTAATTAGTAGATAATTGATAATAATTATAATGCTAACATTATTGTAAATTTAGAACCAAAGATTTAAATGAATTGAGAAACTTAAAAGAAGAGGCTAAATTGTTAGGAGATCACGTTAAATTGCAATCTTTATTCTATGTTATTCATTCATCTACAACAGTTACTATAATTATAATCTTTATTAGCATACTATTATACGTATTTAGAAATAAACTAAAGGCCACAATCAAGAAGAAGGAAGAAGACGCACAAGAATTATAAACAATTCGAATCACTAATCTTCCACAGAACGAAGACGATCTATCTTAAGGACTTAAGAATATGGTATTCCTAGTTTCGTTAGAATTCCGTTGTTTGTAAGTTAACATTCCACTTTCATTTGGACTTTGTTTATCTTCTCAAAAGTAAGACATGATTTATACTGGGGTGGCACTCCAACCAAGAGTTAGTTTTCGTATTGGTAGTTAACTACCCATAGTTCGTAAAATTTCTGATTTTCGTCCATTTAAGAACAAGTTCTAAAAGTTCCTTAAATTTTAATATTTTCTAAGTTGTAACTCTGACATAATTCTCCAACTCTAAACCTTTAAAATGAGCTAACATTTTCTCAAGAATTTTAAAATGTTGGAAAGGTTCTTTCTATTTTGGTTCTGTTACATTGTAGACCTACTAATAATTTACCTAAACACAAAGTTTCGCTTGACCAAACAGAAAATATATAAAATTCCCTTTATATTACATGTTAGTCATCGGTATGGACGGTATGTATGCAAGTAGGTGGTTCCTTATGATCGAGGTATTTGTTTTGGTACACACACCTCCATGAGGATATCCGGTTGAGTGACAAAGTCAACGGTCTTAGATTGTCTTAAGGCATCTGAAACGGTATTAAATAACTAACCCGATTTCGACATTAATAAGTGTTATTGCACATAAAAACCATACCGCCAATTTTATAATTTTAGAACAGAAATTGTTACAACTTACAAGTTCAAGTGAAATTCGAATTACCTTATTTTAGGTTAATTACTGAGCATGAAATAACAAGAAGCGATCGTTAGGTATTATGCTTTATATTTCCAAAAAATTTAACAGAACAGTATTTTTTAATTGTTGAAATAATTAAGAAATTAGGATAAACGTTTTCGCAAATGTTCACAGTTTAGTTAATGTATTTTAATGAATTCTGAAGATTCTTTAAGTTTTCATAATCAATTAAAATACCTTAAAAATATTCTGAAAGGAGTGAAATTTGATCTCTAAAATTAATTAATATTCTTGGGGTTTACCTTAATAATATTAATTAAATTAATTACGCATGTAACTTTTGTTTTATAGGAACAAATACTTTGGTGCATTTGTGTATAATAGTGAAATTCTAAATAATTCTTGCTTATTTTTGGTAGAATTACATAGGATTTTGTAAAGACATTTCATGTCAAAGTATTTTAAATTGGGTTAATATTTTCAATTGAGCATTAAAATAATATTTGAGCAGAAGTAAAGACTAAATAATTTCTTAGGCGTTATTTCGCAAAAAAGCAACAAACTCTTTATTTATTTTTAATTGATTTCAAAGTTAAAAATGTTTGAGATTAGCCTGATGTAAAGGCTTTGTTTCTTGAGCTCTAAAAACTGTTTATTTACATCACATAAATCTAAATATATCAACAAAACAAAAACTTTTCCTGGCATTTCAAAAATTAAAAATTGGAAATCAGTAGAAATTTTTCAATATACAAAATTCTCACCGAGTGTTTGGCTGTTTTTCAAATTCATAGGTTTTTACCTAATTTTCAAAATTAATTTTTTAACAATCTAATGATTTCTAAAGCTAAAGTATTCGAATATTTAAAATTGCAATTGCCTAAAACAGCTTTTCTTAGGTGAATATCCTCGGTTTTTAAAATGTATTGCCACTGCCCACAGTTTAGCAGTTTATTTTATAAAAAGCTGAGATCCTTGTTACTCACAGGCCTAGATCTGGCCCAATAAATAAAGGGAAAATCGTTGTTATAATTTTATAATTCATTATAAGTAGTTGTTGAATAAACGATTATTGTTAAAAACCTAGAATTTGCAATGCAAAAATAAAATAAAAATCACAGAAAACAAAGGTTTCTACATAGTTTGTATTTGTTTTTCTAAAAGAAAGGAAATTTTGTATTTAGAAGAATACACATTCAATGCTCAAATTAATTTGGCCATAATTATCTGAGATGCCTCAAATAACTGAACTCTCCACCAAGAGGAAACTGAAAAGTAAAAGTAAATGACTTGAGTTATTCTGGTATATTTATTGCTAAATGCAGGTTATAGATGTTATTGTTTTAATTGAATTGGCATAATTTTTTGATCCAAATTAGATGTGATATTGATTGAAAACAAAATTAAAACCCTCAAAAATTAATTCTTTTTATACAACCTTATTTCAAAGTGAGAAGTAAATTACTGGAGTAATTTCAACAATTTATTATTATATGAAGCTTTTTGGTCAAAATTAGATGAGATATTTCCTGTACTATTTGCTAAGAAAAAACTGAAACCCTAAAAATTAGCCCTTTTTACACAACTTTATTTTAGAGTAAAAGTAAATGTCTTGAGTAATGTTGGTCTTTATTAAATGTATGTTGTAAATTGAATTTGCATGGATTTTTGGCCAAAATAATAACCATAATCATAATAACAAAAAATATATTTATTTCTCCAAAACAAGTGAGAAGAGAACAAGCGAAAACTAAAACACTGAAAATTGAGCCTTTCTGCACAACCTTCATTCAAAAGAAAATGAAGTTCTTGGGGCTAGTTTATTTACTATTAAATTCTTCTTAAATGCAAGCTGAAAATATTAGTGTTTTTTAGTTCGGACTGTTTTTTGACCAAAATTAGGTGAGACATTTCATGAATTTTCTAATAAATCTTAAAGTTTGAAGTTCCTGCTTAGCGAAGTATTTTCTTTTGTAAAACCTCCTTTTCCTTTCCTATTTTCAAGGGTTGGTAGTCATTATTTTTTAAGGCTTAAAATATTTAAGATTAAAAGATTAATTTTGAAAATCTAAGTAAAAGTTTCTGTTTCTCTCAAAATTCCAAATCAATCAATTCAATGTATAAATTTGGCAAGTCACGGTTGCTTTTGTTAATCGAGTATGATTGCAATAAATATGAAAAATGTTGCAGTCATATGCTTTAGAAAAATTAAGCATTTAATGGAACAAAAAGTTGTAAACAACAGTTTTTTTAAATTTCCAAAATATTCCAATTCAGGCCATAATTTACAATGCAAAAATAAAATAAAAATCACATAAAGAGAGCCCAGAAAAAGGTATCTGAATTTTTTGTACCTGCTTTTTTGAAAGAAAGGAAACTGAAACGAAATATAACTATAAGATTTTGTATTTACTTTTTTCAGTTGGTGTTTAGAATGGTTGTGGATCATAATAATTTTTAATAGAATAGCCTCGGGGATGTACAGGAGTAGTAAGATTGCCTTGTAAACAAAGATCTAAGGTTCGAGCCTGATCGAAGTTAGGCGAGATTTTGAATGCGGAAAACAACTGAAAAACTAAAACCATGATAAAACGATATTTAGCACAATAAAGATCCCTTCCAAGGGTGGAAGTATCTTGGTTCCGCTAAACGACCGTAGCAGTCGACACGCTTTGAGGTTTTTGTGACTCACAAGCCAATGAATAAAAAATAAGAATATTATTTCAGTCCGTAAAATCATCTTACCTTGAACAAACGTTTAAAGAAGCATCTTAACAATCTTTCTTTATTTACGACCTCTCTTTATAAAATATTGCGTTATAACCTTGTTCGTTTCTAATCTGCTGTAATTTCACTTATCTAAAAGTCACCACAATTTCCTCGGGTATTAAAAACAAAGAAACCAACGGGAAACTGTACATAACCCCCCGAGTTAACCCTGAAATTTTCTAAACTATTCGCTAATTAAATACCATAATCATGAATATGAATACACATTGATTGCGACAGGAGTTAAGAATGCTAACGGAATGTTTCTGTCCGTAGCCGTATCGAGTAAACAGCACTATTGTTGAATGAATTTTAAAAACTTTCACAGTTATAAATTTATGTTAAGCATAACTGGTAAGCTTATTGTGTTATTTTATTGCTTAAAATCATTTATTGGGTCATTGGTAGACTGTTGGGCATTCGACAAGAAGAAGACATTATTGTTAATCATTGAAAAGATAATGCTGAAAATAATATCGTTTCTAAATCTTGACTTCCTGTATGTTACACCTACAGAATGATCGATTATGGAAATAAAGAAACCAAATTACATTGTCCGAATTTCCATGGTTTAAATTTTGTCTGAAATTGAACCGACCTTTAGGTTTAGAGAATTAAAAAGAAGCTCTGATTTTTAAATGATTTATTTGATATGTTTATTTATAAATGTTTTAAATTTTTTATTTTTTATTATCAATTAAGACCGCCGCATCAAATTTTTCTTTTAATCTTGCTGATACATGTTCTGTTGCCCCTCATTCCATCGTTACTGATTAATGTTCCTAGATATTCACATCTATCAGCTTGTTCCATTTCTATGCCATCAATCTGAATTCGGTTCCTTTCTTCGCTGTCATCTTTTGATATGCTCATAACTTTGCAATTGTTCAGGTTCAGACTCACCACTTTCTTCTAGATTCTTTTTCCAGACGTTAATGTTTGTAATTTGCTATTAGGTAGTTAGTACTTGTAGCCATTGTTATTATGTCATCAGCATTCGATTTTACGTTTTAATCAAAATTAGGTTATGGTATCCTAAGTAGTATCCTATGTTATCCACATATATGATATGATAAATAGTAAGGAACTTAGACTAGCACCTTGTCTAATTCATTTTTCCAATTTAAATACTTCTGCCCATTTTTGTACATAATTTTGATTACCTAGTTCTTCTAACGTTGACGAAATAAGTGATCGGGGTACGCTGTTGAAGGCTGTTTGAAGGTCTATGAAAGTTAGATAGAGGTGTCTGTTCTTTTCCAGCATTTTCTTTGTGGTTGTCCTTGCACTAGAAATGTGATCCTGGATTTGTCTGCCTAGTCTGAAAGCCCCTTGTTCTCCTTCTATCAAGTTTTCAATATGGCTACATTGTCTTTTTTATATTATTTTTGAGTAGATTTTCAGTGCCACACATTACTCTATAATTATCTGGGCCCATGGAGTCCGCCTCTTTGTATATTACGATAATTAAGTATTGTTCCCATTCGTTTAGTATTTTTTCAATTTATAACTATCTGGCATTCTTTCTTAAGCAATTTTCGAACCAATTCGTTTGTCCCTGTTGCCTTTAAGTTCTTTGCTTTTGCTATTACCTCTATTACTTCGGGTACTGATGTATCGTTTGCTTTTATTATTCCTTGTTGATATTGCGCTTCTTCTCTTCCCTCGTTAGTCTGGTCCCTTTCCTCTCTAAATTTAGTTCCGTAGTATTTTCTCCAGGTTTTCAATATATCCTCCGCATTGGTCTGTAGCTTTACCCTTAAGTTTCGAATGTTCCTTATTTGTTGGTTTCCTCTGAGTCTTTACAATGTTTTAAACTTGTTTTTGATTATCTATGTAATTTTCTTCAATTAGTCTGCCAAATTCTTCACAGGTTTCACATTTTGTTTGTTTAAGTGCTT
The DNA here is from genome assembly GCA_963082815.1 of Melanotus villosus. Lineage (NCBI taxonomy): Eukaryota > Metazoa > Arthropoda > Insecta > Coleoptera > Elateridae > Melanotus > Melanotus villosus. Next base: position 8,450,697 of record OY720423.1, on the reverse strand, counting down.
TCTTTGCTTCGTTTTCTGAAGGTAGGTATATATTCTTTTATCGTCTTCGTTTCCTGTTCTGATATATTTACTCCATGCTCTTTTTTTTTCTACTTTCTCTATAAACACTCATTCTACCACGTCCTGTACGTCCTATGTATTATTTTTTGCGCTACAAATTTCTTTTGCAGTGATTAAGAGTGTTTCTTTGAAAATCCGTCAACTTCTGTTAATATTCACAATTCTTCTATCTTCTTCTCTTTTTATTCTATTCAATTTTTCTTCCAGCTTCATTGCGTATTTTTGTCTTAGTAGAGCGGTTTATAGGGTTTCCAGTATTCCCTCTTAGCAGTTGGTTAGTAATGCAGAAGTTTAACATCCTTTCGCCGTTATCATTTAAGTCTCCTACTAAACCACGCATACCCAGCATGCCACCTCCGTTTTTCATTTTATAATAAATCTTATATTTATGTAAAAAATGGACAATTGATTAATCGACAAATGGATTAGATAGAAGTAAACTAACGATTACCAACATTTTAAGTGATCAATATGAATTAAACTAACAAGTAAAAAAATAAACAGTTGGCGAATATAATCTGTTTTTTGTTGTTTTATCGAGTACTGTATATCCATTCCCCATTTTCAAGAATTCCATTACGAAAATAAGATTCAATGATGAATCGCTTATGTACCTAATTGCGAGAATACCGTGATGAATAAAAATTCAAATCGAAACTGACATTTAATTGACATGTAGAACCAACAACAAGCTAAACCAAGCCATCCCTTATCTAAATAATTTTTATTCATATGGTAGATATTATGCTCGTGTCAGAGACTCACTTTACCGACAGAACGCATATAAAGGTACCACACTATTCTGTCTATCACACAGAACATCCTGATGGAACGGCACACGGTGGTTCAGCAATACTCATCCGCAGTTCTATTACACATTATGGAAAACCAGAATACAACACAGACTATTTGCAAGCTACAACAATCCAAGTTGTTGAAAAGCTCGCAACTCCGCTCATTGTCTCGGCTGTTTACTGTACCCCGAGACACAACTCAACACCTTCTACGGCAGTTTTTCGAAAGTCTAAGTCAAAAATTTATAGCCAACGGGGATTTGAAAGACATAATCAAACAGTATGGTATTAAGCACCATACAACACTGGAACATCACCCAAATAAAACTCTTGCACCACTGACAGAAGATCCTCAACTCTGACGCTTTCGGAAGAAATGGCCAAAAGATTTAACTGTTTAAGGAAGGGATGACTCTACCGGGAGTCTACCAATCAAGCTTAAATAATACAAAATATTAGCTCATAGAATGTATTAATATTCTGATTGCTAATTGAATAAATATTAAATAATATATTATATTTGGTATCAGAAAGTTCGATCATGTCTCACACAAATTGGTTGAATTGGGCTGGCTCAAGATGGCTAACAGGAGGAAATTGCAAAGTGCTGCATTTTTTCACAAAATTATAACTGACAAAAAACCATCATATTTATTCCGTAAAATCACATTTAGGGAAGATGTTCACAACTTAAATGTTCGTTTTAAAGGGATCATTACACCACCTCTTCACAAGACTGCGCTTTTTGAACGAAGCTTGAAGCTTTAGTTACCAAATATCAAAATTATATAATTCTTTCTCTTCAGAGATAAAGTCATTATCATTGGCTAGCTTTAAAAAACAATACAGAAAAATATTAATGCGTCAACAGACCCATAATTAATTAGTTAATTTAATCTAAACTTGCATATTATTATAAATATTACTGTTATTATGTTCTAATATTTTCAAATTATTAAAGGAGAGGTCATCACAGAACTAATTTTAATTTTTAATAATTTTTCATTAGGTTTAGGCAAAATGTTTGTTTACATTTGTATTGTATGTCAAGGTTTCTATGGAAGAGCAGACTTTGTCTGAATAGCGCCTTGTGATTTCTCAGACAACATATTTTATGTCTTTATACTTTTTTTTTTTATATTTTATATTTCACTTATTTTTTTAATTTTTTTATATTGTATATTTCACTTATTTTTCGTTTCTTGAGAAATAAAGACCTTTATTATTATTATTATTATTATTATTATATAATATATATTAGTAGTTGTAATTTTATTCTGTTTCAATCAAAATGCCATAGTTGGAAGAATATGCATTTGAATATTTGCCAGAAATTAATTAAAGAGCTTGTTATTAATTGACCAATAGAATAATTTTTCATTTATCAATATTCATTTAATCATGAAACCAATTGCTGATAATAACAATGATTAATCAGATTATACATACCTATACTCAGAAATGTTATTTTATTCCTGGGGATTGATTATTCTTACATATAAATTGTGCCAAACTTTTTAATTTATTTATTATTTAGATACCTTAAGGCTAAACCAAAATAGCTTATCTCATATAGATTAACAACCTGTTTGAGTACGTAATTTTTCTTGTATCACCTTTGGTATTTTGTATTAATGCTGGCAGCGAAAACATTTTTTCATGAGAACTTGAGTTTTTCGTTAAAATCAAAGGCAAATTATCTTAGCCTAAATAAATTAGAAATGCATAACAACACCGTTGCTTTTTCATTCTCAACTGAAGTCATGGCTACCTGCAGTCCATAAAAAAGTGGACGATGTATAGTTTGATAAAGATCAAATTAATATTTTGATTTTTTTCAATGCCCTGTACAACTTTTCCAAACTTTAACTTTGGTTGGAATACATTAGGACTAACTAAACCAACGACCTTCTCAAAAAAATCCATATTTTCGTAACAATTGTAAGGTTTGTTATTTTTAATAATGATGTTTTGATATTTTCCAAATTCGAACATTTATAGTTTTGTATAATTAGGAACGAAGAAGAAGAAGGAACGAATATCTGAAATGTAACCATTTAAATAGAAAATAAGAAACATTGAAATTACATCAAAACTTTTTCTTTCTAACTTTATGAAATGTTTTTAGGTTAAAATTGTATACTTGCCTCTTTTAATATTGTATAATAATAAGTCTTGTAGTAAATATTTTTTCAGTATTATAAATCGAAAGTAGTTCGAGGAATCAAAATTTTAATTGTACAATAATTATTACGTAAAGATGTTGACATTTTTTTATTAATTTTTTAACCAGAAACGCTTTCATTTCTATCATTAATATTTAATTAGGCTTATCGAATAGGATAAAATTATTATTTACACTTCACCGAACAAATTCGTTTATGTTTATTTAAGAAGAGTCGCGATGCTACGAACCAGCAACTTCTTTATTCTACCATTTCAGTGAAAGGCCGATTAAAATTAAAAGGAAACGAAATTAATAACAATTGTACGTGCTACGTTTTTACATGGTCAGAATATTTTCTAGAATAATTAATTTGCGCCACTTAATTTTAAAACACTTTTTTTTTGGGATTTAACGAGAAGCTTTTGCAACTGTAGCTTTTACCTGAGATGTTTACTGTTGCACTTGATAATAAATTTTGGGAACGTGTTGTTTCAGTTTCTAAATGCCTTAAATTAAACCTTCATAAACGTTTAACTTATATTTTCTATTTTTGATATTTTTTCAGTAAAAAACATGCCATTCAAAACTCAAATATATCTGAAAGAACAATAATAAGTTAAATTTTATTTGCTAATTAAATTACATCGAGCAAATTGTGAAATAAAGTTTACAACTTACGTGTTTCAAGTGACTGATTTTCTTGTTTTAAGTGACCCATATAACTATATGTTACTCATTGTCCCTAAACAATAAGGTAAATTTGTCAACTGCGACAGGTGATTATTAACTACTATTTAGAAATGTTGATTTATTATATGCGAAGATGCAACGATAATCATATCTTTTTATATACGTAATTATAGCCTTGCAGAAATGAATAATAAAAATATAAGCAAAGCCATGAATTAATATTTTGACATGTGTATGAAACGGTTTTTGAATAAATATTTACTTTGGTTCAGGTGTGTTAATATGCTTATTATTTTATATATAAATAATAAATTTTATTAAGTGATAAGTTTGTATTAGTTTGTGAAGCTTTGAACTTATGTAGCTGGCATTTTTCTTTACAACTAAATACCTCAGATTGGCTATATTTTATTTTATTTAGCCATAAATTTACAATTAAAATATTACTAATTTAACTCTACCAAGACCCAGTAACTTATAGTCCTAAAGTAACACTAGGATGATTTTCTTATCTGTGCGTATCAGATTTTGAAATCCGAAAATATTATTTTCAACAACAAACAGTTTCTTTTGCACGTGTGAAATGTTTAAATTTCCAACTTCTTCGACAATCTTGCAAGAGTAAGCCTTTTGGCTTATTATTTCTCGAAAACTAAGTGCATAGAAACACAATTAACTTAAAATTTAAAGAGCTCCACAGTGAAGGTTGCAAGTAATCAGTAAGACTACCTTACAGGTGAATCTTCTTGGGAGGTGGAAGGCGTCGGTCTTCACTTCTTCAAAACGGCGTGGTCGGATGGCCTGGTTCTGCAGAGTTGCGGCAGTCTTCACGGTTCTTGTGAAGTCAGTAGTGTCCGGTGAGTCGACAGGTGCTAACAGCGATGTTGTGGTGTCAGTGGACTTACGTAGTGCGGCTCTATGCCACCTTTGGACTTATCGTACTTCTTGCAAGGGGTAAGTTCACTTTTAACACCATCGATAACCCATACGCGATCAAAACGAAACTTCCCAAGACAATTTTAAGTAATCTCATGTAACTGACATGACTACCGCATGGTTGGATTAAAAACTGTTATAGAAGCGGCATTTAGGTTGCGCTAATAACGGTCTCCAACTAATTTATTTTTGTATGAGTTTCTACTATACGGCCAGTTTGTTTAATTGGGTGGTTAAAATATTTAAACTCGTTTTATTAATTCGTAAATTTTCTTTTATATCTTAATTTTTGAAACCTCGCCTATATATTTTTTTTTTTGTTGAAAAATTATAACTAAATTTCAGAATTAGATTTTCCACAGGTATCTAGATTTCCTTCGAAAATCAAAATGTAAATCAAATTTGAAATAGGTTACGTTCTTATGTTCAGCTTTAAATTGGTTGCATTTTTATACTAAAGTTCAGTCTACCAAGGCCTACTCTGATTCTGATAACTTTACAAATAAATTTAAAAACTTTGAGAACGGCCAGTTTGTTAAACTGCTTGATTCAAATATTGGATGTTATTCGGTCCTTATTTTCTCTGACTTAATTATGAGTTGGTTTTGCTTGTAAGCTAAATTCAGACTTTAAACTAACCTTTAATAAATGAGTTCAGGAAGATCTAATTACTTTTGTTATACATTTCAAAGGGCTTTTAATAATTTATGAATTACAGAATGCAGTTCTCCCTTAAAATTAACATAAAATTTTTCCACTTTGTTGTTTTTAATATTCTTCCCTTTGATGTCTTCTCAATAATATTAAATTAAATTATACATATGTTTTTGTTTAAATTTATATGCCCAATCATTTACAGATTTTTTTCAACCCATCAAAAACTATGCAACCAGCATCTTGAATTTTATTTATTTTGAATTTTTAAAGCTTTTATCGAAATTCCCAAAATTTGTGTTTATTTTAAAATGGTCAGTTTGAATTTTGAAATTCTTTATAAGAGACTCACCATTAATTTCCTCTGTTTACCTTCCAAACCACTATTTCTTTTAGTGAATTATTTAAAAACCCAAAACTTTTTGAGGGTTACATCTTAAACATGATTTAATGTCAATTTTAAAATTACACAAAATTTTGATTGCTTATTTTTAACAATTAAACTTAGATACTATCAAATTCAGTATGTTTAAGTAACTCAAAATTATTTCATTGTGTAAACCTGTTGAACCACCCTTTTTATTTCTATTTTTGATTGTTGAGTGTTTTGATGATTATTTTCTTAAAAATCTAAAGCCATTTGCTGGTTGTATTTTGAATTTTATTTTATTTCAATGTTAAAGTACCATCAAAAATTTTTAAGTCAATCAACTACAACTCATAAATGTTAAAATTCAGTATTTGGTGAATCATTCCTACCAGCTTTGGTAAATCTTCACACAAACAACGAAATAAGCTTTCAAGCGAATTTACATAATTTACAACACAAGCTCAAAATTCCGCTCACAAAACGTCTTTTAACTGGAATAAAGCACCCGGAAATAGGATTTTTAGTTTCCTGGAATTTCAAAATCCGAATATTTGACAGCTCAAAGGATCTTAGAATACCAAAAGACGTAAATTTTTAGAATTGTTTTGATGTTTTGTGAGTTTAGGCACAGTTTTTAACAGTTTAGTGTGGCGAATTTATCTTTTTCTTATTTCTGCTTATTTTTATTCCCTTTGAAGCTTTCCACTCAATTAAAAAAAATATATATATTGAATTTGGGTAATTTCCTGTAAAAGTTTTGTTATTGTTATAACTTTATCATTTTGGAATATTTAACGCTTATTATCTCATGTTATATTTGTAATTTTAAATTTAGTTTTCATCATTCAACACTTATCTATTGTTTGTAATTCTCGCACTTGGGAACTTTCTGTTCAGTTTATTATTTACTTTAAAACTAAATATTTCTAGAAGTAATATATTTGTCTTGATAACTTGTTAAAGTCCACGGTATAACACGTTCTTATCAATAAGAAAATCGTATATAAACTCAAGTGAGAGAACATCCAAATGCATTCTATATCATTTCTATATCATTCTAAATTGTTCTCATTTCTAAGTCAGTCATTCTAAATACAAAGTCTTCAAAAATTGTAAAAATAGTAAATCGTTAAAGTTAAATTAAAAGGTAAACGAGTTTTCTTACAAGAACCAATTGTTCTACATAACATTATTTCAATGAAAAGTTTTGCGTTATTTTTCTACATCCAAGATTTAAATATTGATATTTGAACCTTCGGAAAAGGACTTATTTAAAAGAGTTCATACTAAAAATTCAAACATCTGAAAAATTCCCATTGAAGATTCTGCTTTGGTGTCTAAAGTTATGATAACCCAACAGACTATAAAAATCAGCCCTGCATAATAACTTCAGGAATGTTATTGGCCCACTTTAATCTGACTCCTTCGTTTTACCTTTGGGCAGGTAAACTTAAGTAGTTTGGGTAGACGTAATCTACCTGAGACTACATTAAAGTACTTTTAAAATGCGGAAGGAATTTTTAGATAAATTTGGGGTATTTTTAAACAATTCTGTTGGCCTTTTACTTCTTCTTTGTAATTCTTTTTCTACTTCTTCACTTCAGCGGCTTTGTTTTTCATTTACTGTAGTAAACTTCTGTGATGACTGTATTTTTTCGAGATAAATCACAAGTCAGTTAGGATAAAATCAATAAAAAGATATTTCTTGGAACGCTTTATCAAATATTTCGCAACACCTTTCATATATTTATATTAATTTAAAATAATATGGGAAAATTTCAGAATAAACACCCATTGAACATATTTTGCATTCTTTAAAAAAATGATTGTGAGACATTTTAACGACCCTTATCACTTCAATAATTATTAATTTGTTATATTTGTAATACTCCTTCACTTCTTTCCCGATACTGTTTTACTGCTTAGAACAATAATTTAAAATAATAATATTTTATTTCTATAATCGATCCAAGGTTGTGTTAAAATAGCATTTTGTCACACTAACGATAATCTGTGTGATTTATATGTGGGTAATTTAAATAGCCCTCAACTTAATTGACGGGTGAGAAAAGCTTGGACACTTCGTCCTTCGTCCGATCTAAATAAACCAGGAAACTTATTTGAACGAATTTGTGCAGAAACATGGGTTAGTAATTTATATAATAATGGAATTTATAAAAACGCATACCAGAATGCAATTTTATAAAAATTCACCAAATTAGAAATAAGGAAGTATGTCAAGGAAACTTACAAAACAAAGTCATGAATTTCTAAAAATTATGTCGATTTACAATCTTTGCATGTTTCCTGTAAAATTATAAAATAATATTACATGTGGTATAAAATTCCGTGAAAGTATACTTGTTGCTTTATGCTTTGAAATTACAAAACAATTACAACTATAATATGAGGCGAATTAATTCTTCATTAGTAATCGTACAGTTTTATAATAAATTAACGAAAAACTTCCTGAAAAGTAGACTTTGAAATTTGCAAACAAAAAGAGCCACCAAAGTAGGCTTTGACACACTGAGAATAATAAATCAGAAGCGAAATTCCTTATGCAAAGTTTCCCCAACCTAAATTGTTTAATATTTAAATTTCTAAATGGAATTTCAGATGTAGATACAACTCTAAAATTTGTTAAAATTGTACGGAAATGTGAAATTTGAGATAAATTGATAATGCTAATTTTACTTTCTTATTTTAATATGAGGAAGAGTATATATTGTTTTCTGAATAAACTCAATTTCTAACAAAAGTGTGTGACATGGTTACACAGAAAAAGTGATAATTCGCTTAATTTGGTATTTAAGTTATACTAATCTTTGAATCAATGAAGAAAACACCTGGTGAATATAATTTATAATAGGAAACTGCTGAATTAATTAATTAGTTATGATCGCCTTTAAAAATGAAAATAACTTTCTTTTAGGCTAGAATGTTTAATAGCATAGGGAAGTCTAAATTGTTTTATAAATTATGTTGATAATAGGCTAACAGAAAAAGCAGTTTTGAATATTTTTAAACAATGACTTAGATTGGCCCTGTAGTAAACCCTTCGTTTGCAAGTGCTTCTGATGCATAACGAATAAAATTAATTCTAGCATTTCATTAAATTAAAGAGGGTTTTATGTGGCAGGAAATGCTCGAACTAAAAAGGAAATAGTTGTCACCTTGTTTGTGCCATGCTTGTAATACGGGCTTCTTATAATTTATTAACATCAAAACTGGATAATTTTAAACTCCTAATGCTAACTTCTCAGTGCTTAGTGTTAATCTATTGATCTCTTTTATAAATTTGCAAAGGAAACAAAGATGAGGAATTTGAAGTAATCAAAATTTGAAGTGTAAAAACAAGAAATCAAACCAGCGAATTCGGATTCGAAACGTGAATTCTTGAATTCAGGTTTAAGATTTAAATTGGGGAATGCGAATTCTGAATTAAAACAAAGTTAAAAATACGAAATATGATGGTTAAGCTCTCCCTTTCAAATTTAAATCCATTGTTTTAAAGTAGCAAGCAACCTTCATAATCGATCTAAAATTTGGATTAACCATTCATACAAATTTTTAACCTGTTAAACTCAGATTCAGCTGTAAAATTCTATAAATTTCGATTGCTTAGACTGCTTAGAGAATTTAGAATTTGATTTGATATCTTCGATATTTAATTAAAACAATTTATTTTTTAAGGCGATTAGTTTGGAGATTAAATTTAAATGAATTTCGAATCCAAACCATTTTACGTTAAAATTTCAGTCTGAGGTTCTCCATTCGAAATTGCTCGTAACACTTGAAATTCGATTTTGAATTCGAAAACCAAACCCAGAAACCGAATCGAAATTTGTCTCTGACACCTCGAGTTTGGATTTGAATTTGAAAACGTTGAAATCCAAACCATTCAACTGCAAACAGTTCGAAATTGAAAACCTCAATGTAAAGTCCTAGTTTTGGATTCAACATTCGAAGTGGGAAGTCAAAACTAAATCCGAATTCTAGGTTAAAATCATATTTTAGTTGAAATTTGAATTTCGGATATTTGAATCCAAAACGTTAAGTTCGGGGATTTCAGTTGGAGATTCGGAATTCTAATTTTTGGATAAAATTCGAAATTCACCATTCTAAATCTGAAACTGGTTTGAAATTCGAATATGAAGCTCCGATTCTTGTCTTGATACGAATTGTAATATAAAATATTGGAACTAACATAGTTTGACCCGTATTTAATTCCTATAGGAATCCGATATTCATTAGCCTGAAGCTCAATGCAAATTTGAATCTGAAATCTCCATTGTCGATTCGAATAAAATCTTAGTAAAAATTGTAATGTAGAATAACCGAATTCAAACCATAAAATGCGAGAATTTTATCTTGAGATTGAAATCCTATTTCGTTTGCTTATTTTGGATCGACTTGGAAGTCTGATTATGAGTTTAACTTTGAATCTATAGTCATGCTTCAATGTGCAAATCCTGTTTTAGTTGTAACTGAAATCTCAGATATTTGAATCCAAACCATTTACTGCCAGAAAACCTCTGTTGGTTATTCAAAATCCTTTTTAATATAAATTTGAAAATTCGATTTTGTATTAGCCATTCTAAATCTGAAGCTGGATTAAAATTTGAATCTGAAACCTCGATTCCAGATTTTATTCCTGTATGATGTGAAACATTTGGAGTAAAACAATTGGAAGTAAAAAATTTAGTTTCAGATTCAATATTTTAAGTCGTATTTGATATTTGAAATTCGCGTTTAAATTCGATATTCTTAGCCTGAAGCTGAATTAGAATTTGAATCTGAAATCTCCACTCTATCCGAATTCAAACCGTAAAATGTGAGAATTCTATTTGAAAATTCAAATTCTATTTGTCTGTTCAATCTTGATCCGACAGTCGGAGTTTGAAAATAGATTTAAATTTAAAATATTGATTCAAGGTGCAAATCCCTTGTAGTAGAACTTGGAATCTTAGACATTTGGATGAATGCCAAAAACTTTAATTCATAGACTGAAAATTCTAAAGCTGGATTAAAATTCGAATCTGTGGACTTGATTCCAGGATATAATTTTCGCTTAGTAGAACTTTTAATCTCAATGTGAGAATTTCAGTTTGAAACTCAAAATTTGAAAGTTAATTTTGAATTCGCTAAATCTCAAGCTCGATTGAAATTTAAATCTAAAGTCCCGATTCAATCCTGGTTTTAGTAGAAATTGTGAGAATCTCATTTCGAGACTTATACACATTACATTCAAAGCTCATTCTGTATTCAACATTCCAAGTCTGAAGCTGGATCGAAATCCAAAATTGAAATAATAGCCTCAAGTATTGGAATCTGGATTGAATCGACAGTTGTAATATGCATTAATTATACTTGTTTGTTCTTTTTTACTGTATCTAATGCATCAATACAATGCTTAGAAGAGCTTCGAAATATTCTTCAACATCTTCATAATGTTTGGTATCGAGCTTACCAGAAATGGCAGCTTACCACTTTTTTTAATTCTAAGATTTGAATATCAGACTTAATTAATCAACTATGGTCAAACAGAAACTACGTTTTTACCAAGTTATTTATGGATGCTTATTGTTCTGCTATCTACGTGCTTAGCTATTATTGAGTCCTCCCCGGAGGCCTTGTTGTTCTTGAGTTCTTTGATACTTTGATAGCTTGTTCCACCTCATGTGTTGATGGTATTGGTTGTTCAAAATATATTGCTAGGATCTCACAATTTGTTTGGCCTGTTATGCCTTTCCCCTTCTTGGTCTTTAAATCTAAGGGAGGGGTCCATAATTCTCGACGCTCCTTTTAAAGGTTTTGTAGAAGTTCCTTGTGTTATTTTTAAGATCTTCTTCTATGAACTGAAGAGTGTCTTTATCAAAGGTTCCTTTAATCTGTCTAACGACTTTGGCTGTTTGTTTGTTTGTTTGTTTGGAGGAAGTAGAGTCAGTTTTGTGAATTTTTGCTCTTGTTCCACCTTTCCCAGGTTTCTTGCCTTTTCTGTACGGTCTTCCTGAAGTTTTGGTTTCACCACGGATGTTTCTTCCTAAGCGGGATTGTTTCCTGTACTGTTGAGAGTAGAGTTTCTTTCAGTTGCTCCTAGGTTTCCGTTGGCTTAGGTGTTCATTGAAAGTTGTGTGGTCTTTTATTTAGCAATTGTCAAACTTTGGGATGAATTTTTGTGGCTTCTTATTGTTTGTTTTGTGGTTTCTGGGGATAAAGTTAGAGACGTAGTGCTCTGAGTATATCTTTTGCGTTTCTGAGTACTTTCGCATTCCAAATCTCTTTATCAGAATTGGACGAGATGGTTATATGATCTATTTGGTACTCCCCAAACCATGTGCCTCGTTTCCTTTGGAGGTGTTTGAACCCTGTAGATTTCAATTTTCACGAAAACGTTCCACCGAAGTCTATCAGGCATTTACCATTTTCTTTTTTCTATCTATCTGAGCATTAAAGTCACCCATTGGGATGAGGAGTATGGTTGATTTAAGGTCTTCCCAGTATTGTTCCGTTGTTTCCGGGTCCTTATAATTGCCCTGGTTAACTGGAGCGTAGGTATTAACGATGTTGTATTGGAACGATTGGGCTGAGATTGCTACAAAGTCGGTGATTGAGTCAATGATTTTCTTGGATATAATAAATTCTGTTCCCAGCATATTGATGCCTTTCAGAATTGTCTTGCGTGGTTGGCATTTTAATATTCTGTAGGCTTCAGACTCGAAGGGATCTTCATCTCCGAACCAAGTTTCTTGGACGACCATGATTAATAGTTATTGTTGGGCCATGAGATCGGTGACCTTCTTTAGGGCGTTTTTTAGCGTCGAAGGTCGCGATGTAACTTATTTTCTTTAGTTTAATCTGAGGTGTTATTTTAGATACTGAACATGATGCTGAGGGCTCCCCAGACTTCCATGGCCCTCTTGTATCCTCGTATTTGGAGGCAGTGGATTTAATGCTACCGCATAGGGTAACTTTTCTTTGGTTTGTTTATTGTGCCAGAGTTGCCTCTGGGCTTTTAGTACTGCTTAGGTTGATAACCTAAGAGATATACACAATCGCCTCTAACATGAGGAACAGACACTGACCCAATCGCCGCCAGATACGGGTACACGTGAGTGGGTGTGTTCATGATTTGGTTTGGCAGCCGCTTCACTGAAGTACAGACGCTACCGATTAAAGATAGTTCATCCGCTTTGTCTACTGTTGGAGCAGAGGGTCCTCTTCCGTCATCAAAACCGTTGACTATCTTCATCCGTAACTCTGGAAAAAGAGGCCCTCACATGGTGCTTCCAACCGGGCCAGCTGGACCAAGGTTTTTTTTTATAGAGGTGTTACTCCTCTGTCACTTCCCATTTTGTCCTAACTTCCCAAAACATTGGGCCCAGGTTGGCAGGATTCACTTTATTTTTATTCTTATGTAATTTTTTAATGAAAAATAAACTTATAGAAATTATTCAAATTCATCCATGTTAATTCAGAGAAATATACAATTAAGATGTTGCACAAACATCAAATTCCCCAAGTGATAGTGTTTAATAAAAAAAAATAAAACTTCCTGCGAGCACTCTCGGATTAACCATATTAAGATAAAACTTTCCATATTTAGGAACAAACTAAATCAATTTAAAAGCAAACCACACCTTTAGCTGTATAAACGATTACAACAAAATTAGAAATCGCATGTTTTTACATTAAAAAATGCGCTCGGAAAACGTCCTGCGAATACGTAAACAAAAATTTATCGTAAATTAGGTTGAACGTGATGAAAATGCATTTAGGTAACGTTACTTGTACACACTTTGTATGCATGCGCGAATGCTAATTTACATAAAGATGACCGCGAAAAGTTTCCCTAAGAACGTTCTAGTGGCACTGTTTAATGTTTATAAGTAGTAACGCGGCTTGTCATTATCTAAGAACCGCCGATTTGAAATCCTTCTAATTGTTAGAAATTACGGCTTTTTTACTGTAAGTCCTCACAAAGGACTAACCATTCCTAGTCAGATTAACCTAGCGGTTACGCACTTGAATAGCTGTTAAAATTACGCTCGAAGAGTAAATGACGACCATTATGTAATTAACAAGCCAATTTAGTGATTTTTTTTCTGTCGTAGGTGCTTCGTTTGTTATTGAACTTACATAAAAAAATATTATATTCAATTTGTGTGTGGGGGGGGGGGGAGGTTATTTTCAAGCAATGGAGAATTTACTGATTAATTGATGTATTACAGCAGCTCACAATAACTCTTTTGCCAGATGTTTTAATCAATAATAATTCAGAAAATCACGACACCCTACGCTGAAATGCTTTAAAACACTTTCAATGAAAAAATGAATTTTGTATTTAGGATTTGCATCTTCAAATTTACCTACAAAAACTATTCCCTGAATTAATATAATCAAATTACTTACTTCAAAAATTAACCCCATCGGACTGTTTACCAAAGTTTAATTGTCCCCTCAAACTGAGGTAACTAGAAAAATTATGTTCTGTATGTACTCGTATATAATGAAGGAAGTACCCAATGTAAATTCTGATATCTTAAACTTCCAAGCACATGCACGAAGTGTGTCAAACTAAGCAACAATGAAAAGTAGAAAAGTATTACGTCGTGTTTCTAATGCTGTTTTTTAAAGGTAATTTTAAATGACCACGTTGAATTTAGATAATGAATGGTTCTAAAATAGAATCGCAGCTGATGCTGTTTTTAACATGTCAGACGTTAGTATGTTTAAATTCATTCGTACTCATCGCTCTTCTGCTAGTAATCAATCATTTTTCTTTGCAAATACAAATATTCGTATTTTCTTCAAACATCTTAATTTCAGTTTTTTTTTTTGGTTTAATTTTAATAATAATTAAATGCAAATTGGTGAAATTAATCTAAGCTCTAAAGTTTGGCTTAATTCGCCTTTGTTGTTGTAAATTAATTAGCACGAATTAATCAAAATGCTGCTTTTTGCTGTAGCTAAGTAATTATTTGTCTTTCCACGGCGGGTTCGATTGAAGGAGGGAGGTTGGTTTTCCATTTGTTAAGGGTTCTCAGTAGAGAAATAAGTGAATTTACCACCCTAGGGTAGTAACAACTACTTTAAAAGCCTAACTAACGCATTTTACCGATTAATTTGGTATGTCAAATTATATGTACATCAAACAGTTAAAAAATATTAATATTCATTATGTTTCGAGGTACGTAAATAGCACTTACTAGCCAAGAGTTCGAAACTGGTCAAAGCTCTTTAAGATTTTTTTCACTGTCGATAAAAACTGCTTTAACAATGTAACCTTGATATTGTCAGTAAATTATTCGTCCCATTTACTTCCCTAGGGAGGTAAGCTTACACTTACTTTAGTACTGTTATGACTCACCAATTAACAAAAGGTAAAATCAACGTGCCTTCCCCAAATACATTACGATTGCGATCATGCGATTTACTTCCCTAGGGACGTAAGTGTGAACTCTTACGAAAGTCAATAAACAAATGGTAAATGCACAGTAATTGCAACTTACCAAATTGACACTGCAAAAAACTTATTTTCTAATTTCCCTTGTGCAGCTGCCAGTTTAGATTCGTAAAATAATTGATTCTAATTTAATGCTACGTAACAGATGTTACTATAAATAATTAAATAATCCAGCTGTGATTGAATATAAATAATCCAGTTATATCTTTAAGTCTGCTTAACGTCGTATTTTAAAGATTACGCAGTATTACTGAGCATTTGATCCCAACTAAACATTTCAAAATTAAAATGCAAGTTTTGCTTTATTTTTTTTTCGGCACTTACACTCAGCGGGGGAGTAAGGCCGGCAGTATGGAGAGTTAAGGCTTGCAAGGTCGCTTTTATACCCTGTTGTCTTGCACGCTAAGCGTACTCCACCTCTGTGTTTCGGTTCCCAATTATTGCTAGTGACTGGGGAGGCCACCCATTGATCACAAATATCACAATTAGTGCCACTTAAACAGCATGTATGCTATTAATAGATAGCCTGTCATAACCAGCAGGCTGTTGAGCATAACTGGAAAACCAATCTTCATGAAACGGAGAAACGAAAACCTGTAACCATGTTGTTCTGCTACTCTTGCACAAACGATATTTGAGAAGGAACCAAACAGCGTCCCATTACCTCCAAAGCAATCACCAAAAGACAGAGCCCAAACAAGTTGTTGTAAAGGAAGCTGAAGCTCCCTATTATCGGCTAAATTTGTAGCAATCTTAATCATCATGGTAGTTAAGGGGATATTATCAACGAAAGTTTATAAGTCTTTCAAAGGTTTAATAGTCTATTTGTAATTAAATTTTGTTTTAGAAAACCGATTTACTGCCAAGGTTTTAAAATATCCTGGCTGATTTATAAGAATACCAGGTTTTGCCTCAGGCAAACCTAGTAAAAAAAGGAAGATCAAATACGTATTTTTGTAATTTCCGGCACCACCAAAAATTACACTGGTCAACAATGATTTTTTTTTGTGAAATCTGACGAGTGTTCCTGGGTATATCTAAGGTGGTAATTACGAAAATAATGCTGGTTTTATTTTATCAGCTCTACTTTTTTATTTTTATGAAATGAAAGATTTTACACACAAATACAATTTTTAGGTATAGTTTCTTTAAAAAATCATTCAAAAACACTATAGAACATTCTTTTATAAGATTTTCTTGCATGTGTGGTCGATCTCTTTTTAGACTCCAGCAGTAATCTGCCATCATATGCCTTAATAAAAATAGCAATCGTCATGGTGATTTTGAGGTTCCCACCAAATCATCGCACCTTTTTTCCACTTGACCATTGCCTCAGATACACAACACACTTTTGGATAGATTTTCGATATTCTTTTAAGATATGTTCGCCACAAATATAACAAAAACCATCTGGATTGTTTAAACAACGTCTCCGTGTCGTAGACATATCGAAAGTTTTTGGCAAAACTAATTGTGCCTCACGTAAAACCGCCTAATTGAGGATATTTCCAAAATATCTAAAAAACTAGAGCTGTTGAACAAAAACTAATATCATATTCGACATCAGCGCGCTGAAATAAACCAGAAACAATAAAAATATCAAAGGAACAAATTTAAAAGTAGTATTTTGTTGGGCAGTGTTATTAGTCACTTTACTATTAAAAATTAACAATCTAGAGGGTTTGAGCAATAAATATTTTTTATTAAAGTAGTTTTCCAAGAAACGCTAAGAACGTTTTTAGCAAAACGTTCTCTTCGTTGATATTAAGTTTGGCAAATAAGTAAAAAACAAATTAGAAATTTAGTAGCTTCTTAAAGTAGAACAGCAAAAAACTCTAATTTGTGGTTAATATTTTGCAAAGGAGGCTCTACAAAGTATTATGGGATTTTACGAAATTCCTCCTTTAGCCATATACAACGCACAACCCTTAAGTTGCTGCTGTACTTCGAATAAGGTTTATGCAGAGAGGTTTTTACTATTAAAGAAGCCAATTTGCTTTGAAAATTGTGTTAAATTAAATCGTTTAGCCAGGTACGACTAAACCAAGTTACCGAACCAATAGAGTGATCACGTGATGTTTACGGCTACCTACATTGTGCGTATTGGAAGAGAATGCAGAAAGTTTTACGCCATAAAAATTTTCTAGTTAGTCTACTTTAGAAAAGATATTAGGCAGCAAATATTTTATTGTGTAAATGTACTTAGTTACTGGAGATAAATATAAACAGCATATGATTACTCCATTGGTTCGATAAACCACCCAAACGGTGGATCCTTCAAAATTGTGGTTAAACAAATGAGCGGCCAAAATGACCAGAGAACCAATATTTTTCTGCGCATTTGCCTTATAAATTTGATCTTTGATTGAGTTTGGTTCATTTTACTTACGTACTTTTCCTAATCCTAATCATCAATATTTCCTTCAATCCTTTTCTGTCTTCCGCTTTGTGTTTATTTTCAACTGCAACTCCGTCTGCCCTTGTCCTCCTCGGTCGTCCTTTCTTCTTCTTCCTGCTTGATTTTGCTTCGTATATTTTTCTTACCAAGTTCTCTTCTTCCATCCTCAGTATGTTCCTAAACCATTTGCCCTTCTTCTATTGTGTTCTGTGTTGATTTTATTTTTAACTTTTCCCTGAAGGCGGTTTTTCTCAGTATATCCTTTCTTGTTTTTCCCTCCTTTTTCTAAGAGATCTCATTTCGGTTTTTGAATTTTGGGTCAAAGCTTAAACGTTAGAAATCTTAAAGATTTCTATTTTTATCTCCTTTGGTATTTCTTCTCTTGCCAAAAAGGTGTCCTTTATGGCATTAAATAGTGCTCTTGATTATTTCGACATCCATTTTTCCATTATGTGAAACTACTGTGCCAAAATATTTAGAGCGGTTGACTTCCTCTAGGTTTCTCCCAGCTTTATTACTTGTGTCTTCTCTTTTCTACCTATCACCATCGCCTTCGCCTTCTGTCTGTTTACTTTCGTACTGACCGTTTGTAAACTGCATTCAATGTTTTTGCATCTTTTGCTATTATGACTAAGTTATCCGCGTATAGTAATTCGGAAATTTTTACCTCTTCCATTTACCAGTGTCCTACCTTGTATTGCTTTACTTGCCTTTTGGCTTTCTCCCTCGTCTAGTACTGAGTACAGCAAGGGACTCAGGATACGTTACTGTTTTACTCCTCTTGTGGTTTTCAAAAACTGAGATTTCTCATGTTTAACTCTTACAAAGTTCTTAGTTTGTTTATACGAGTTTCTCCTTTATACCTCGTTCTACCAATATACTCCACATATCATTCCTGCTTACTTTGTCAAAGGTTTTTTTTGAGATCAATAAAGCAGAGATGTGTCTCTCTATCTTTTCTGATTGTCTTTCCGATTATTTGCTGTATGATAAAATTAGCATCTTCACTCTTCTATTTGCTCTGAGGCCATATTGTTAATCTTCTATTGTTTCCTCTAACATTTCTTTTAGCCTTTTTTCTAAGATTCTGGCATATAATTTTCCTATAGTGCTTAGCATAGCGATTCCGTTAGGGTTGTTGCAGTTCTTTGCGTGTTCTTTTTTGTGTATTGGTATCTGACTTGTAATTTGTAAATTGTGAAAGTTGATCTGAATAGAAATTTATTGCACGCCTTCTGTAAATGTTTCATAGTTTCCTCTAATATTTCTCTTAACCTTTTTTCTAAGATTGTGATATATAATTTTCCTATTGTGCTTAGCCTAGCGATTCCTTTAGGGTTGTTGGAGTTCTTTGCGTCTCCTTTTTTATGAATTGAGGTTATAATTCCTACTTGCCAGTCTTCCGGCGCTTCTTCTACCTATAGGTATATTTAATACCCTATTCGTGATAGATTTCAGCATTTCTGTTATTTATTTCTTTCCTGGCGCTTTGTCTACCTTCATTTTCTTAATGGTCTCTTGTATTTCTTCTGCAGTTATATCATTTTAAAATATTCTCTATAAGTCTTTGTAGATGGATGAATGTTATTCTCTCTTCTTTCTAAGACTTCCTCCATCTTGCTTACAGTAAAACACTTAATAAATGATCAAGGTTTTTAATTACAAAAGCTTTCGTTTACTATTCTGCAATCGTCATCAGTTGCTAATTAATAAATAATAATAATAATTGTCAAATGTATTAATTAACAACTGACGATTGCAGACTAGTAATCGAAAGCGTTTGTAATTAAAAACCTTGAGCATTTACTATGTGTTTTATTATAAGTAAGATGGAGGAAGTCCAAGAAAGAAGAGAGAATTATATCATCTTCTTGTAATTTATTTGCTTTTTCCTCTCATTTCCCCTAACGCATCCCTTTTCTGTATCAAGTCCGTTCCTTCTAGTAATTTCTTAAAATATTGATTTCTTCTTCATCTGTAAGTACCTCTTCTTCTTTATTTTTAATATCGTTTATTGTGCTGGTTTTATGCTTTCTTACATTACTAATGGTCCTGAAAATTAATTCCAACGAATGATTAATTTCACGCTTCTGACAAATCGGGTTTATGTAAATCAAGCTAACAGTCTTATCTTTTTGATTTATTTTAAAATATGCCACTTCAACCTTAACTAATCTAAATTCGGACGTATTAAAAGTTTGTTGCTTTTAAAAGTTCTGAAAGTCTTAATTTTAATTAAAAGCCTAAGTTACTGTTGCTGCTGATAAGCCCCAGATTCTTCATTAAATCATAATTGCGATAGGTATAAACACAAGTCATAGGTAAACACAAAAATCACAAGCTTCCTCGGCTTATTTATTTATTATTTTAGTTTATTACTCGTATCCTCGCTAAGTATTTCTTGTAATCAATGTTAAACATACATACATTTCAATGCTTGTCTTTCCTAATAGTTTTGTAATTTGATTGTTACATTGTTTATTTATTCGCATTAAATTGGGCAGTTAACTTTTAGGCAAGTTTACAAATTAAATCTAAAGATACATAAAGGAATTTTATGTACTAAAACTTTGGTATTCAATTTTGTCAAGATAATTTTTTATCTAACAATTTGTAAAAACTAGCGATTTTTCGTAGGAATTTTTAATAAAGACCATTAATTAATTTCATTGGTTGCATTGATTAACCAAACCGAAAACGAAATTTCCAAATTAACGAAAGTAAAAGCAAACAAATCAATTAATCTCCTCTAAATGTTTTTATTACCTAACCCTTCACCTGTTGCATTTAATGATAAACAAGAAAGTAACATTCGATGGGTTGAAAGTACGGAAAGCACACCTACAAAAAAATCACTGTTCATGTGCGGGTGACAGTGAATGTGAAATGAGTAAATAAAATATCGTTCTGGACGTACATAAATTCCTATCTGACTTGTGATTTGTAAATTGTGAAAGTAGATCTGAATGGAAATTTATTGCACATCTTCTGTAAATGTTTCGTATAGTTTAGTATTCCGTACGTTGTATAAATTATTCGAATGCAACATTAAGGATATAAATTGGTGCATAAAATATTGAAATTTAAGAATATTACTTGGGCTTGGTTCAGAGAAACATTAATCTTTTGGTTTGTTCATGCAGGTGTATAACAAGCAAGCATGATTAATTATTTCCAATTATTTACACGATTGAATTACTTGATCCTTGCTTAAAGTGCTTAATTCCACTTTAATTAAGCTATTAAAACCAAAAAATCGTTTGGATAATGTAACATTTGCATACTTTGAATAGATTAATTAATTATCCATGCGAAAACACGGTAGGGGTCCTGAAGTTGAACCTTGCGGGACTCCTGAAGTATTTGTTGCTAATTTTAGAATTTGGGACATTGCAGGTGAATGAATAATAATTTCTTAATTAAACTGTTTAAACTATTTAAAGAAGTCGATGATTTTTAATTTTGTCGCCATATATACATTTTTTGTTTATTGTTACTGACTGTCGTAATGTATTATGTGAGATTTTAACTGTCAACGTTTGGCCTAGAATTTGATAGCGGTGTTTTTTATTAGCATTAATGTTTTAATGTTAGTGTCTAAACTGCAACGAATAGCAAATTCCTGACAGTATAATATTAGACTTGTTTGAGGATTTTTATAATAATTTAAGAATGTCGCTCGCCGTTTTTATTATTTGACATATTTTTGAAAACCGGTCTCTATTTTCGTCAAAATAAAAAAAAAGAGTTAATTTCCAGTTTCTAGTTTATTTGCCGAAGATTAATTTAAAAGACATTTAATTAATTAACTTGATATTGAAATTTTAGATTATCGGTAGTAGATACCTAAGTAAGTAGAGCAAAGTCCTAACCGGAGGTAACCCAATACAAAATGTGAGTTAAAAGTACGAGGAAATTAAATAGCTTTTCTTGTTTTCTTGATAATATACTGGACAATCTAAAATCCGTGCGTGATGCTGTTATGACTACAATTTTGTTTAGTATCTGCAGCCATGACGGAACAACCGGTTCATAATTCTGTTGCGCAGCGAATTATTATTAAATTTCTTGTTAATGAAAGCTTTCTTAAACTCAGTACTGACATGTGACGAAATCTGGGTGCACCATTTTGTCCCAGAATCCAAAAAATCAAGCATGGAATGGAGACACAAAACCGAAGCATAAAAAAGCAAAGGCTACCCCTTCAGCTGGGAAGATTATGACCACTGTGTTTTGGGACGCAGAAGGGGTTTTGTTTACAGATTACTTAGAATATAAGCGTACAATTAATGCCTTAATGCTCAACTGCTTGCTGAAACAGTTAAGCCTGAATTTCGGATGAAAAGACGGAAGCATATTCGGTTAGGAGTGTGGTTCTCCTCCACGACAATGCTCGCCCGCACACCGCCCAATTAACTTTACGTACACCACATCCTCCTTACAGTCCGGATTTGTCGCCTTGTGACTTTCATTTGTTTGGGCCACTCAAGGAAGCAATGGGTGGTTTTTTGTGCAAAACTGGCTTTCCGCTCAGCCAAACTTATTACAAAAAGGAGGGATTATGAAGCTTTCAAAGAGATAATAAAAGTAGAGTTAGAAGGGGAATATGTTGAAATGTAGGATAAATCATCTTGTAAAGATCTTATTTAAATAAAAAGTTACAAAAAAATTCCGGGTTAAATTTGAACCCTCCTCGTATCAGCAAAAAATATTCAACAGGAAACAAGTTTTTCTTACAATTGTTAGGATTCGCTAGTACGTACTTTGTTTAATCGGTTTAAAGTGCGATTTGCTGCACTGGGCTGAATCTTACCTTATGCAAACGATACTTTTTTTTACCAAAGCGTCGTAAAAATATCAATATTTCGCGATTCTAATTTATGTCCGGTATTTGTTTAACTTCGACCTTATCAGTTAAAAACACCTACCTGCGATAACGCTGGTTTAAATGTTGAAACATAACCTAAAATCATAATATCCATTGTGTCTGAAATTAACATAGAAGCAAAACCATATTTGTCCAAGCAAAATTATAATCCAGACATGGCCAACTATTTTACAAAGAGAACGTGAACGGCATTATAAATCTAAATACATTTTTATTACGAAACGCTATATATAGATTGAATAACCGTAACCAATTCCTTACACAATCACATCCTTCTTGCAACTTTTTATTGACAAGTCGTTAAACAGAATTATTCAAATATTGATAAAGACAATTGTAATTATTGATAATAAATTCTGACGTTACTTAAATATTCCCACAGTAACTCGTTAACGGAACACCAACGTTAAAATTAAAAAAAAAAAGTGAAAAATTCCTTAAATACTCTTAATTATCCTCATGTACAAACAGAACCACGTAAAAAATTAAATCATAAGCGTTTTACTAAACAAATAATTATAGTTTATACTTCAACTAAAACGCACTAATTAGCATTTATTAATTTAACAAACATTAAGTTCGTTTTAAACATCGCTCACCATATGCTGGTTGGTTTTACTATTAAAAAACACACTTCGGCCCTCGGTTATCTTTGCAACCAATGAAGATAATGAAATTTATGTAGTCATAAATCTTCGAAGATACACAGTAATTTACTTAATTTTTAGATGATTTTAAAAATTCGTAACGGTTAATAATTTATTAACGATCGTTGTGGAACGTCTTTATATATGCTTGCTTGCTAAAGCAACGGTGCTATTGTTCAACTTTTTTGTGTTGTTTGAATTAATATAAATATAATTAGCATTAGCTAATGGTTTTCTTTTAAAAATAAAAGAGGACGAATACTTAAGCCTTTAGAAAAATTGTACTACGGTTTATGTAATAATGATAAATTAGGACTAATTTTTTTCCTGTTTGTTAGTTAAATCTTCTTCTTCTTCTTCTTTTATTTATGTTCCCTCTTAAGCCTTACGGCGTTGGGTCGTCGATCCAATTCCTATAGGCATTTTCGTTCTTGCCGTTGCCTTAACTTCTTGTATGGTTTTTCTTCTTTTCCTTGTCGCCTCCTTGATGTTGTCTTCCTTTTCTTCCTCTCCTTTCGGATCTCATACCATCTCAGTTGTCTTTTTACTTCTTCTACCAGTGGCATCTGTTCTAGCTCGTCTATTATGCTTTTTCTAATTCTGTCTCTTCTGGTTTTCTTCAGTACTCTTTGTATTTCATTTCAGATGTGGTGATTTTTGATCTTTGTTTGTCTGTTACGACCCATGATTCTCGTCAATATAATGGTGTTATATAGGTACATTTTTGCTTTCGTACTTATTTTGTTTACCTATTATGGAATTGTTTATATGGTAACAATTTTATTTTGCTTTAATTATTCTGTTTTTTACTTCCTCGTCTAATTATGCTGCCTAAATATTCGTATTTGACCACGTACTGTAATTGCATTCCTTCTATTTCTATAGCTGCTGCTTCTTCGGTCCCTTGTTTTCTGGCGTGGAGTACCTTTTCTTTATGTTTAATAAATATCATCCATTTTCTTCTAAATTTGTTTTCCGCAATCAGTTCCCGGGTCATAGTATTTAAATTATAGTATTGTGGGATTCTAGGAAAACGAAAGAAAGCCTTGCACAACTTCTTTATTTTAATTAAATTCATTTCATACTGTATTTTTTTCAACTGTCTCGCACGTTGTTGTCGTTCTTCTCGCGTACCCTCACTCACCTGGTGTACGCCAGACCCCACCTGAACATCGGTCGTCTGCTAGAGTTTCCACAGTATCTATTCTTGTTTGTCGAGTTTCTGCTATACATTTTGTCAGCATCATATTCATGCATATTATGAAGTGCCCTGTTTTACCCCTTTTCTCATATTTAAGGTGCGTGATTTGTGCCCGTCGAGTTACACTATGATTTTGGCGTTTTTGGCGTTTTTGGCCTGTTTGGCGTTCTTCTAAGGCTGCCCATATTTATTTTCTTTTAGGTCCAGGGCAGCCAGGAAGGTAGCTTTATTTTTGCGTAATCTTTTTTCTATATTTCGTATAGTATAAATATGAAACTTCCAAGCGAGTTCCATCTGTGAGAAAAATATTGGCTAGTTTTCTGGGACAATAACAGCATATTACTTGTTGACTTTCTTGGACCTGGAATGACTATTAATGGTAATACTTATTCAAATGCTTGAAAAACTAAGACATTCCATTTCAAATAAACGATAAAAGCGAGCCAAAAATAAGGGAAAGTCTATTCAATAGTCTTAGTCAGCAGCATATGATCATGGTTTTGCAGTTTTTTGCTGCTCGTCGGCTACACTCAACCAACTGATACTGTTTGGCAGAATAAATGAAGTCTAAATAAGGGACTAATAAAATAGTTCTAGGGTGAGATGCAACAGTGGCCCCATCAACCTCAACACTTATTCAAAACAACTAGTGCCACAAATTTTATAGTCAACAAAAAACAACGAAATCATGGCCATATGTGGCAGATGTGGTGTTTTGAGTTTCTAGAAATTTTTATATTTTTGGAAATTGATTTACTGTACATGCAGAATACTGTCTAAAGAAATAAAGCTCCTGTAAACTGTTTAGCTATTGAACAAGTAGTGGCAGAACACGTACAAGACGGACTGCATTATGTTCAACAAGACCGAAGTGCTTTCGACAATGTCTCACTACGTCGTCGGCTGGGTAAGCAAGACAAAAATAGTAAATATATGGACAGACACTTACGAAGTCATTTTTACCGACAAAGAAATGCGTAACACAGTAAACAGAAGAG
Organism: Melanotus villosus; assembly: GCA_963082815.1. Classification (NCBI taxonomy): domain Eukaryota; kingdom Metazoa; phylum Arthropoda; class Insecta; order Coleoptera; family Elateridae; genus Melanotus; species Melanotus villosus. Next base: position 8,425,425 of record OY720423.1, on the reverse strand, counting down.
AAAAGACAGAAAATAGAGAAAACATAGAAGAACCCACTTATGATGACTTTCTGGAAGTAATTAATAAAATGAAAAACGACAAAGCAGCAGGCTCAGAAAATATAGAAGCGGAATGTTTTAAATATTCGGGTAAAAAAATGCTGGAAAGACGATGTGAATTATTTTTGAATATACCTTGTAAACTCGATAATTATCGCAGTTTGTGGTTCCTCCCTTTTTGTATTGATTATCCTGCTTTGTTGAGGAACTCAGGTGTAATTCTATCTTCCGCTGTCGCCTTTTCTTTTTGTATATTTCTGGGAGCTTCAGTTACTTCTTCTTCCGTGATGTTTCTTGTGTTTCAGTCTTCTTCGTGTCTTTGTGAATTCTCCAATTCATTCCGTACGTTTATTTCCATATTCCCTCCTTCTTCCTCTTCCTTAAACTTTTTTTGTAATATTCTCATCAGGCATTGACGCTCTATTAATCGTGGTTTCTAGTTTCCCTCATTCGTTTCTGATGTTCCGTATTTCTTTCGCATGGTTTCCCTTTAAGCTTTTAACGACATTCCAGAACTGTTTATTGTTTAGTTTCTTATCAAACTCCTCACATATTATCTTAGCTAAATGCCTTTGTTTCGCACGTCTTTTCGGCCACATGTAAATACTATTTATAAATAATGCCAAATGTTTAGACCACAAGAAAATTACTTTTTTCAAAATTACACTGTGAAGAATTGGCTAAGGATGTGCTCACTCTAAATTTGTTTTTAGAACACCACTTAAATACGTATTTAAATGTTCAACTAAATTTCAAAGGCAGTTCTCTGTTAATTAATCTAAATCTGAACCCAGGGTTTGTTTAACAATCTTTTTTTTTAATTTAAATTCGTTCTGCGTCTCTTCATAATATTTTTTCCTGTTTATCTTCTCTTCGTTCGTATGTTTTTGGTTTATATATATTTTTATACTTTTTTATATTTTAGCTACAACTGCTATGGTGTTTTAAGTTAACGAATGGTAAAATTCGACAAAAGTGCATTTTTTGTTTTAATGTGTCTCTGCATATTCAGAGTTATTTCAAATTTTCGTTTTTTAACGAATCAGGCTATTTGATATCATTCATATTTGGACTTCTTTCTTTTGTCTAATGTTATTCATTTTCTGTCCTTTCTTTAGCTATTCGATTCCGCATTCTTAGCTTTTTTTCTGCTAATATCTTATCTTTTTCTTTAAGGTTTTTTTCTTAGGCCTCAAAATTTCTTCGTAGCTTCTTTGCTCTTTCCTGCTTAGGATCAGTTGCACAAAACTTTTGTTAAATTAACGAATGATCGAAGTTGACAAAAGAACATATTGTTACTTTACTAATTTGCCATATCCACTCGAATTTTGTTCACTTTGACGAATGATTAATTTGACGAAGCTATTAAATCATGTTTGTGAAACCCATCCTTAGTCTTGTTTCTCGCTTTATTTCTTAATAATTTCCAATAATATTTTAAAGTCTTCTCCTTCTGTTTTGTGTTTATATTTAACTTTTGCTATCTGAACGTTTTTTCAGTTGAGTTAATTTTTACGGAACTCAGGGGGCAATTAGACCTTTTTTAGTGCAATTTCGAATTACTTATATTCTTCTGTTTCTAATTACCTTATTTTTAGTATTCTTCTATTGATCTTCAGGTGTTCTATTTACTTCTGCCATTGGCTCTTTCATGCATTACTTTTTTACTGCTTTACTTGCTAAATTGATGAAAATTACTTTCAATAAACCATTTACTGAGGTATATACCTTATTAATTTCTTTTGCTTTTTTTGAGTCTATTCACTTCTTGTGAAGTTTTGTTGTTTTCATGAAGCTGTTTTACTAGTTATACAAAATCTGCTGTTCGTATTATACTGTCGTGTCTTAAAATTTGTCTTTGTGAACGTATTTAATTTAGTTCTGAACGAATCATTTGGACCTTTTTAATATATTTAAACTCTTTCTTTTGTTCTCACGTTATTTTTTCTTTTCTCTTGCTTTTATTGTTTCTTCTTCTTCTTGTATTTTGCTTGAATTTATCTTTTATCTTTTACTGTGGATCTGTGTTGTGGTTGCCATTATCACTTTGAGGTCTTGTTCGTTCATTCTTTTTACATATGTTTTACGATTTGGAAGGTTTTCGTTTGACTCAATTTTTGTGGAATTGATGGGCTGGATTGTTAGAGCTTTTTGGAAAATTTTCAATTCTTTACAATCTTCTATATCCAATTACTTTGTTTCATTATTCCTCTCTCGGTTTTAGAGTATTTAATTTCCTTTTGATCCATTGATGAAATTAGTTTGTTGTTTTCTTCTTATTTGTTGTATTCCACTCTCACTCTCAGTAAAGCATTTACTGGACAGTTTTTCGAGGGCATCAAATTTAATAGGGGCCAATTTGTTTATACAAAACACCTTATTGAAACATCTGTTCCATTGAGGAGGAGTCATACATATTAATTTGTTCTAACAAGAGGGGTCGTAAATGTAAAATATCAGAGGTTTTGAAGCGTGCTACCATCACAATTCAGTCCGCCTCTGCCTGATACCTTGTTAAACTACAAATTATTAATAAATAAAAAGTTGCTTATGGTAATAAAATATTATTTTTTTTGCTCTAGCAGGCTAACTTGAATTATGTAAATTCAGTTCAAATATAATAGATAAAAAGTATGTACAGAGGGTTCAATAAAAATGCAGGAATTTATCTATTTATTACTGCTTCAGTTGCATTACGGTTTACTGGATGGCAAAATTGTTCTAAAGTAATGAAAAACATCAGTGTTTTTTGTCCAGTTGATTATAAGTAACATTAATTTAACACATTAGAAAAATAGTTTAGCTACATAAACGAATTTACCAGAACTTAATATTAACGGTAAAATTTTTAGAATTAAAATTTCATGTAATTTGAAAAATTACTTGAAGAAACCGTAGCATCATAACACAGATCTTACATCAGTTTTAAAAGCTTATGCCAACCATTCTCATTGCAATAATAAACTCCTATTATTGATACAACGTCTATCACTGGTTATCTCATTAGTAATCCTATAAAATTATTCTTTAAGCTTCTTGGAAAGCATTACAGCAGCTTGCAGTTAGTAATAATAGATAGCTTTTGGTATGGGCTAAAACTTTTTGAAATTTTGACGGCAAGACTTGACGAAGAGTTTAAAAAATCACCTGGCATTTACATATAACCTCAAGCCTACTTCAATTATACCAGGTTTCTGTATTTGGTCTTTCTTTATTTTTTAAGTAATCAAACGATTATCTACTTTTATTTATTTACTATTCTAACAAAATTATTTATAGTTTGCATGAAAGCCTAAAATTGTTCGCAAAAACCTCAAACAAAATTAAAACAAATCAAAAGTTTCGGTCCACCCTGTAGGTATAGGGTTTACATATTTAAAACACGCAACTTTTTACACCACGATTTTAATAACCAAAAGCATAATACATTTTTTATAGAAAATAACAATCATTTATCCTTCCTTTATATCATTTAGAAAAAAATTAATATCGCTGCTTCACATGTTACTTATGCAAAGCTAATTAATTTAAGAAATAATTACTCAGAAACTATTCTAATTATAACAACATACCATACGTTTCTAAAAGCTTAAAGGGAAATAAGCCGCCATAAAGAACATTTTATTCTTAATATTTCACAACAAAACAACAAACATTCAAAGAAAAACTTATCACCGCTGCATATTTTTCCATGCGATTTTTTACACCTACAAGGGGAACTGTACAACATGCGTATATTAACGTACATTTGCATTGCTAATTTACAAGACAGTACTTAAACACAACAACGTAGACTGCCGGAACAGTTTTAGTTACTAAAGAAATGGTTATATCATAAATCACAAGCCGCTTGTCAACATGTAATAACAAATTAGATGTAACTTAAGATTTACTATATAATTTAGTGGTTGTTACGTTTGATGAAATTAATAGAAGGGTAGAGAAGTACAAAACGTTCTGATTTATGGGATTACTCTTAAAGACTCTGATCTACTCGTATATAATTTAAGTTTTGTTAATAAAGAAAAAAGGAAGCATTGAAAGTTGGTTATAAAATTCCGGGATAATTGGTTTGCGAATAATGGCTGTACAGTTTTTAAGATGACTGTAAAATTGTAAACTTGAAAACTGCCTAATTGAACTGAATAAAATAATAGTAAAGCATCTTAGCTGGTCTTAGAATTGAAACCAGAACTATGCCCTTAAATTTGTAAATCCACTCTTATAATTGCATTGGTAATATGTTGATTTTGTGAAGTTTTCAAAAAAATCCGGGAAGTATAATTTGTTTTCTTTTTGGCAAGTTTACTAAGTATGTAATCTGTTTTTTACAAATAATAAAGATACAGTATCGGACACAACACACTTCCCTGCGGCACTCCCGATGCTATTGGCTATAAAGCTGTTACTTCAATTTGGTATCTTACTCTGAAAAATCTTTCCTGCAAGTAAGGCTTAAGGATGGTGTGCATTGCCTCTGATAAGGTTTTCTTTAGCTTATAAAGTAATATCTTACTTGGTTGACATCACCGAACACTGCTGCGCCATAGCCTTTCTCCTAATGATGTCAACCACTCGATGAACTTGTTCGATGGTAGAAGATTTTCTATTATCTTAGCCGTCAATGGAAGCAGACTAATGGTTCGATACGAAGTAGGCTCATTTGGTGGTTCCCAATTTTTTTTAATTACTATCACTTCTGCCATTTTCCATTGTATTGGGAGATATTGAAGAGTAACGTTAACACAATCAATCCTTTTTTAGGTAATTCTTTCATGACCTGGGCGTAATCAGGTCATATCCTGGTGCTTTTCTATTGTTAAGGTTTTTAAAAACATTTTACTTCCTTTGACGTGGCAAGTTTTATGAGCTCGTTTGGTTGTACAAATTCTTCCAATTCCATTGTCTTCATTTTCTTCAGGCCGCGGAAAGGGTTGAAAGACCTCCCGTAGGTGGTCTGCTTTCTCTTTATCAGTCTTGGCCCAGGTTCCATTATTTTTCCTAATGGACGAAATTTGTTCTTTGGGTTGCTTGAGCTATTTGGTAGTTTTCCAAAGTGCACAATTGGCATCTTCAAATGGTGATAGATTTTCTATATACTGCTTCAAGCCATCGTTTTTGTGTTTTGTCTTGCTGTACGATTGTAATTTAAGCTATCTTGTGAATGTGGTAACCTTTAACAAGGCGTTTTTTTTATTTAATGCCGAACCACTAGAGGGCAGTTAATTCTGTTTTCTCTTCTTGATATTGGTGTTGCTTCCCAGACAGCTTCTTGAATAAGTGTAGTAAATTTCTGCACTTTACTTCCAGTTCTGTGGTTCCTTTGAAAGACACCTTCAGGTTCGTTTTCTCATCGATTAATGCTTTGAAAAATTCCCAGTCAGTTGTTTTATTGCAAAGTCTTACTCGCTCCTCCTTTTGTATTATCCTTGAGTGAATAGTTGCAATTGTCGGCATGTGATCAGAAGCAATATCATAGTTGGACACAATGTTCAAATATCTACTAAAAGCCTAAGCAGTCTGGAAGTTTTTGCGGATCTGTTGGCCAGTAGGTGGGTTCTCGTATACGTGGAAAGGTGATCTAGATGTAACTCCTGGATCCCCAACTGGTATGCTTTGCATTATAATCACCGCCAGCCAGGAATCTATTAGGGTAGTTAGGTGGACAATATGCATCTGAGATAGTAATTGATCCGTATACCAGCCTTCAAAAGCTTTGAAGAAATGCCGAAATGGCTCTTCTATTTCGTTTAGTAGGTGGGGGTTTTATGCCTTCTCTTACGATGGCTGCAGCTCCAGCCCTTGTGTTGTGTTCTGAATTTGGATGGGCTGCATTGTAGACTACATAGTGGTATTCTAAAACTCGTGCTAGATGTTAGGTGAGATTCGGAATGAAATTTACCTGCTTGGTTTTGTGGTTTGGTTTAATTCTTCTCTCAGCTGTTGATTTGTTTAATTAGATCAAAGATGGTTTGTTGCTGTTTATTTAAATGCTGTTGCAATTGAGCGGTTTGTTGTTGTAGAGATACACTTTGCTGTTGTAAAATTATTATGGCGTCATAGTTTAGTTGTGGTTGGTGCATTGGTAAGTTTACTTTTTGTCTAAATATTCTCTATAAGTCCTTGTAGATGGGTGAATGTTATTCGTTCTTCTTCTTTGGACTTATTTCTTGGACTTCCTCCATTTTATGTATACATAAGTCCAAGATGTATTCATAGGACGTAGGAAGTCCAAGAAAGAATTGCTTTTTGTCCTTGTGAAGGTTGTTCTATTAGCTTTTGGCCATAGGATGTACCTGGTAGGATTTTAGTTGTATTTGCGCTTTGAATTTTTGTTAAGGGTCAGGGCAATTATTTTGTGGTAGTGCTGTTCCAGTTCTTAGTGGGAAACGTTTTTTAATAATATCGAAATACACTTTGCAGGATGCGCTACTCTACAGAGGGTGCATTTTGCCGGTTTACCGTCCGATTTGTTTTTGTTACAATGCCGGTAATCATGTGGTCCTGCACAACGCAACCAAAATTGTTGGAAAGTATAATGCATATGTATATTATTTTTTTTAGACCGTAGTGGGCCAAAATCTGTATCGGTATTAAGCTCATTAAAAATCAAACAGGCTTTTATTTTGTTAGACATTGAATGCGTTGAAGGTTCTGTAGTGATGGCAAATATGGCGTTTTAAAAATTACTTTAATTTGACATTGCTGGGTTTTCATGAGCTTGAATTAACTGTTGAAAATTTGTATAGTATAGTAAATATTAACCTTAATAATTCGATCGTCAAACCATCACTTCTGGGATGAACATTTAGCTTGAATTCCCAGCTAAAAGACAGATTTATATCAAGAAACTACTTCTCTCCATAGCATGGCCTGTTGTTGCCTTAAATTTTTTTTAATCTATTGTATTATTTGATATTCAAAAGTAATTCAATGTTTTCTTAACGTTTTGTTTTAAATACTTTTAGAGGGGCTTTCCAGTGCCCTTAATATTGTTAATGTCTAATTTAACATTTTCCAATTATTTAATTACTATTGCAGCTGCAGCTGCAACTGTAAAATCATATCATAATCGTCATTGATATCGTTTAATTTGTACGATTAAAAATGTTCTTCATTTCAAAATGGTACTTATTATCTGATATATTTTATTACCTTGCTGACGGCATCAGTAATTAAAAGCAGATAATATAAAAAAAATAGATTAACCTCTATTAATCTACGTAATTTTTCCGTTACACCAAGCTTGAAGCACATAAAACCAAAACCAAGCAGTAAAAAGTTAAAACGGCACTAAAACTTTTATATAAATAGCAAACACTATGATTACAAGAAAAGTGTTTTAACTACTATTAAAATTAAAACGCTAAATTAAAAGACAGACATAAAACCGCCATATTCTTAACTGTGCGATTAAAACCGTTACAGAGCATTTATTATAAACCTATTTTGATCCATAAATGGATTCTTGGTATATTAAACGAAAATTGTTCGAATTCTTATTTGGATGATGATTTAAAGCCTATAATACGAAATTTTAATGCTAGTTTTAATAAACAGACATATCAAAGTATTTTTAAATCAGCGTTTGATAAACGAAAGCCTGTTGATAAATTGATTGTATGGAAACATCACAATAGAGCAATTCTATGAAATGAATGTAGAAATTACAAATTATGTTAAACTGTTTTAAAATATTTTTTAATTTGTTGCTTTTGTAAATTAATCATTGGTTCTTATTAAAAATCCTTTTGCGTTATTATTCATACTCGTAGATACTTACGAAAACCAGAAATATAAGCAAAGGTTCGTCGCTTAACTGAGCATTCAAATCACCAGCGATTTTCAATTATCCTTAACTTCAGCTTAAAAGCAATATTAGCCGCATTGAAAATGTTAACCCATTAGCAATTACCTAATATTACGACGACTAGCAAATAAAAAAAAGGATCTTAACCTTTTATTAAGCATTCATGTATTTTATATTCTGTGTCAGTAGCAAACAATAATCCTCGTTGATCCAATTAAACTAACAATATCATTGTAAGGAAATAATGGGAAAAATAACTAATAACAAATTATTCTAATACGCTCATAATAATAAATGTAAATAACAAGGCATCGAAAACGTCTAGTAAAACCTAATAGAACATCCGTTCTCATCCATTGTCGTTACAAACTCTGCAAATTACGGTACAGACATACACTAACTCCTTAAGACAAGATTTGTGGGTCACTGGCACGATGTACATGATATTGTTCTTGAAGCAATGAAGGCTTATTTTATGTGTGACAGTAACGAAATGTGATACTTTCTGTATTTATTTATGATACGTAAAGTAATTTCAATTTGTGTGTTTTTTCACTAATTATTATTATTTATCAATAAGGAAAATGGCAAAATTCTTAAGGACTATGTGGATGTTCCAGAAGCTTAAAAAATAACCTACAATTGTTTGATATCATTGAATTATACAGTTATAAATTACTCGTACAGTCTAAAAGTTTAAAAAGCGAAGCACAGGTTTTCAAAGTTGCAGGTGTGCTTCTACGTGCATTTGTCCCACGTTTAAAGAGGAAGTACGCCAAGTAGAATTATTCAGAGCGGAACTGAATTCCCTGATGTATTCAATACGTAGTTTGAATAGTTTATGAAGTTGCACCCGTAGAATGTCTTGTTTTTGTTCCTGTTTTATAAATAAACTTTGCAATTCCTCCTATTCATTTTCTAGTTTAAGTAAGTTGCTCACAAAGGTTCTTTAATTTTTGTTTGTGCACAGAAAGTGTTCTGGATTTGGAACGTGTACGATTTTGGTTTTTCGATCAATGTTGTGAATTCATATACTCCTATTTATTTAGTACGTGTTTTTGCAACCGGATTGCGTGTTTTGGAAGTTTGAAAGCTTAGATTTCGTCCAATAAATAAAATAATAAATCTAAAGTAGTCTGTCTGGATTTGGTGTGGGGGATGAACTATGTTCATGTGCTACCCCTAAGAAATCATGCACACAGTCTTGATGGTGTTATTTCATCTAAAGTAGTACAAATGCAAAACATTCATCAAGTTAAACTCTTTGTTTTGTATGGAGCAGTTCCTGTAAGCATTTGAAATTTAATATTTCTTTAGCTGACGAAGCTAACTCGGTTTGAATCACAGTATAGTGTTATGATTTTTGCAGAAAAATATTAACCTGTTATATTCGTCATTTCTTATCATTTCGTTTATTTTCTGTCTTTTCTTGCAGTCTTTTCCTTCTGTCTTCTCTGTTTCTTTCATTTTAATTTTAAATGTTCACAAAACAATCCGTTTATCACATTTAAAATCACTTCGTATCAGTTTTCTTCTTCTCATCCTCTTCTCTTTTTACTCCAGTTGCTTACTACATTAATTTGTAGAACTGAAAAGATTCACTAGGTAACGAAATAATAAAAATTAACTTTGTGATGTAATTTAAATTAAGTGTCACTTGCATTAAACTGAGGTAAAATTTAAGTTGAATCCATGTAGTTTAAATCAAATTAACACTTCAGCAAACATGATTTAGCAGCACCGTCAAATGGATCATTAGTTAAGTTAAACAAAATCAAATCAGAATTCTAATTCATAAGGCCAATAAGACATTGGTAAACAAACAATCTTTGATTATTCGTTAATTTAACAAATATAGGTGATCAAATGGCCCAGAAAAGAATTAATTACCTAAATTGAATTTTAACTTAATTGCAATATTAGCTATATTATTTAATTTAACATTTCTTTTGCTTAAATTTTGATCTCATGAGCTTTGAGAGAATGTCCAGAAATATTGTTAACACAAAGATACCAAAAAGTAATTGTATTTAAGTGTAACTTCCCTGAGTTGCCTAACTTTGAAGATTTGCCCTTCTTATAAAAATAATATCCTATTTTTGTTTTTGTTTATTTAAGTCAAATGTTCATCACCTTCATAGGGAACTGGTGGAAAGTTTTATATTAGTCCAGATTTTTGCATTTTTATCGAAGCTTCCAAATTAAAGGCGAAAGGCTAAAATACATAAAGAAGTTCATAAAGCTCCATTCAAACTGGACACAAAAATATTTGAAAATCTTCAAACAAAGATACAGTTGCTCTACTTTTTCAAATTTACGCCTTCTTTTAAATAAAGGGCGCTTAAATATTATACTTTGTGTTTTAGTTTTGGTAGCTCAAATAATACAAGTTAAAGTATACAAAAGAGGTTGAAGTAGTTTATCTTTCACATAAATGCTGTCGTTGCCAATAAAAGGTAGAGCTGTAAAAATTTTATAATTTTGCTAACTGTAAAAATGAGAGACCAAGAGACCACTTTCCTGGTCCAAACGTAGCCTCATCCCAGAAGGGGTGCTTAGGACGTGGTGCCCTCTTACATCCTCTATCTTCCATAGAAACAGATTTTTTTTTTAAATAAATCTATTGAACACAATAATTAAAAAACAATATTTAACAACTAAAAAAATATATTAAAACGAAGCAAAAGGATTGTCCCACCTGCTATTGGTAACGATTGTACCGTACCTAGCCAGTTTACTCATAATTTAATTCGTTTTCTAATGTTTTTATCTGTATTTTAAAGATTTACATGTTAAAATTTTCAATTGTATATTCTTCCTTAATATTACCTTGTTTGGATCTTACATTACAATTAATTACAATAAAGGTCATTATCTTCAGGGTTAGTTGGCTAGAGTAGCATTGAAATCTCCACTTAAATACATAGGTACAAAATTATTTTAATAAACCTAAATATTACTATCGCCCTACTTCATTTTGTATTTAGTTAATAGGCATGGAGAACTATACAAACTGACTAAAAACCATGTTGAGGATATTTTTTATCAAAAGTGAGTATAACCAAAAAGTCTTACATTAAAATTATTTAAAATTGAAGTCATATTCAGGGTTAGTGGCTTACGTAGCATTGAAATCTCTCCTGTAAAGTCGTAAATGCATACGTAAAAATTAGTTTAAACCTAAATACGAGCCTCGCCCTACTTCATTTTGTATTTTGTGGATATGAAAGTTTTTCAAATTGACTAAAATTAGCTGTATTTTTTATATTCAAACCTTTTAGTTTTATTATTATTCTTCTTCTTCTTTCTCGTTCCTCCTACTGCCTTCACAGCGTTGGAGTAGATTCCGTCCAGGTCTTCCATTGTTTCCTGTTTGATGACATATTTTTTATTGCTTCGAGTGACGTTCCCTGTTTTTGTGCTATTTCTTCTATTAGTTTTCTAGGTCGTCCGACTTTCCTTTCGCTGGTCTTCTGGCTTCTATTACTTCTTTCGCTATTCGTTGTGGATTCATCCTATACATATGTCCGTACCATTTTAGTTGATTTTATTCTAATTTTCTTGTTACATCTTTCACTCTTCCTACTTCTTTTATTATTTTTTGATTTCTCCATCGATCAAGTTTCGTTTTCCGTATGGGTTTCCTTAGAAATTTCATTACTCTCGCTGTTATTCTGCTCTCGTGTTTTTGTTGGGCTGGCCATGTCTCGCTACCATATTGTATTGTTGGTACTACCACTGTTTCGTACCTATATTCTCATTTTTATTTTTAAATTTATTTCGTTTTTACCAATTGTTATTTATTTGATAAAATATTTGATTTGCCTTCTTGTCTGTTTACAACTTCCAAGTGTGTTTTCCATCCTCACTTATAATTGTTGTCTCTCGATTGCAGGTTATTCTTTCTTCAGGTTATTTGCTCTTATTGGTTATACTTGTTATTCTCATTTCGTTTATTTCCTCTGTCCATTTGTTAGTTTTATTTAGAAACAAAAAGTTCAGGATATTTTCTTACTAAAAAGTGAGTATAACCAAAAAGCCTTACATTACAATTAATTAAAATAAAAATTATTATATTCAGGGTTAGTTGGTTAACGTAGCATTGAAATCTACACTATAATGTCTTTAAATACGACCAGAACTAAAACAAAAGAATTTCCCAAAGATTCTGAGTTGCTGTCAAAAGTAAGGACGATGTTACTCAATCATGACTTAATTCAATATTAAAAATTGAGTTTTCTGTATTGTACTTTTTTATGACCTATCAATTAAGTAAAACATCAAAAGTTCTTCTTCTACTTCTTCTTCTGCACGTCTCGGATTAAATATTTGTTACGTTATCACGTCTGGCCTTTCCATCTTTTTCTTTGTCTTCCTACTTTTCTTCTACCTCTCGGTTTGCGTCGATATATTTTTTGGGGAGCTGTTCTCTATCCATTCTTTGAAGATGATTTTTCCAGTTGTTTCTATTCTCTCTAATTTTTTCATTCAGATTGAGGATATCAAGCTTTGTCCGTATGTCTGTATTTCTTTTTCTATCTTGTCTTGTGTATGCCGCCACCGCTCTTAGAAACATCATTTCAGAAGTTTGTAGTTGTTGCTCGTCTTTTTTTATAACGCTAGAAATTGGCACTACTTTGTAAAATTTTAGTAGAGGCTGTGTTTGTACTTTATTTTTAAGAGTTAGTCTTATTGTCCCATTATAATAATTAAATGTTTCGATCTTTTTTGATATATCGGAAATTTGAAAATATGAACCTGTTCGATTGTTTTGTTGTTAAGAACTATCTTCGATCTCACTGGATTTGATTCATAAAAGGCCATTACTTTGGATTTTTCTGTTGAAATTTCTAAGTTATATTCTTTCATTACTTGTATGTTGCACTTTGCAACGTATCTTCTGATTGCGCTACAATAAGCTGCTCGTCTGCAAAGAGGAATGTCTCTACGTACTTTTGTTCGTTCAAGTTATGCTTGTAATTGCGAAATTGTTCTGTCCATTTTCTTATTGCGTCGTTTAGATATAAATTGAAACGAATCGGTGATAAGCTGCACCCCTGTCATAGTCCCATATTTGTGTTTTCCGTTTGTTTCTTCATTATAACCCATAACTTATTTCGTTTTGATGTAGTCAATGAATATTATATTCGCGATGTCTTTCAATTATTTTTTTGGGGAAAAGTATATTATCTGAGCATGATTTTCCACGTCTAAATCCTGTTTACTCTTTGAAGATTAATGTTTCCACTATATTTCCAAGTCTTTGTGCCCGCATTTTTGGGTATATTTTATAACCTGAGGATAGCAGACTTATTCGTCTATAATTATTGCAGTTTGAACGGTTTCCTTTCTTAAATATAGGTTTTACTATTGCCACTTTCCATTCTCTAGGTATAGTATCGCTAGACCAACACAGATTTATGAATCGTAGAAATCTTTCTTTTAATTTCTCTGGTAAGTATTTTAATAATTCACTATTAATACGTGTTGCTTTTATGTTCTTAGCTTTTCTTAGAGCTTCTTTTAATTTCTTCATATTGTTGACTGTTCTCATTTTCTTCTTTTGAATATCATACGTTTTTATAAAACTCGAGTTATGTATGAGAGGGTATTACATTAAATGGGTTACTGTTCGTGGTTGTCATTTTCTATTGGCAATATGAAAGTATCCCATCTATTGTTTTGGTGTTGTCGAATTAAAGTTTTAACGTTGGATTTCATTCCAACAACCAACGCAGAATGAGAAGAAATGGCAAGTTCAACTTCTACAAGAAGCCTCTATTAGAAATGTATATGACAATCGAATTTTGCAACAAAATTCTGGAAAAGATGAGACGATGCAACTAGAAGAAGAATGGGAAAACATCAAACAGATAATAGAAGGAGCAACGGCATACATCCTTGGAAGCTATAAAAATGCCACGAAAAGAACAAATATCTGTTCTGGAAACATAAATACAGATCTTTGAATTTACTATAGACTAACCATGGGGTAACTAATCATTTGAGTTTTCCTTTAAAACATCAAAATTTGCTTCTTTTATTATAAGAAAACAATAATGCCTTGGTTCAAACAGGTCAAACAAACTCTTGAAACTTTCAATATCCGCGAAACACAAATATATGACAGAAAAGCTTTGGGGAAAGAGACCCACAAATCAAGTTTAAGAAGCGGTTAAGCTGAAAGAGATTAGACGAAGCTAAACAACGACGAACCAAAGAATGAAATAGATATGGGCAAGGAAGAAAGCTCTCAAGCATGCATAAGCAGCCCCAACAACTTACGCTGCAAATCATTTTAATTAACTTTCGTAGCCCTGTGTTGGCTCATCCGAAAAAAATATCAAATTGTTGAAAATTTTATTCTATATTCTGCGCTACTTACTTTATAAGTAGTAAATTTAAACAAAGCGTCGGGTTACATTTCTGATCGTTCGTTGAAGTCACCAGGTAAAAGTTTAATAAATACGTTTGATTTAGTAAAACTTTCAGACTTGTTTAATGCAGTATAAAATAATAATAATAATAAGCGTTAATATAAAAGGGTTCAGGATTCCTGCAACAGGAATTTTGATGGACTGAGTCAAATATGTTCTGCTTCGCACAATATTATATGCAATTTTTTTCACTTTTATTGCCGGTGTAATCCTAGCCGGTATTTTGTTTTTTATTTGTTTCTGTATTTTACGAGCTTTTTAGAAACGGGGCCAACAGTGTGTAAAGCAATATCTGCAATTTACGTTACCCACTGAGTGTTATAACGAAGAACTTTACACCCTCTTTGAAAGACTACTTTATGCAGTGTCAACGACTAAATGTCCAAATATCGCTAAATATTCTTTAAACGCGAATGTCTGAATTTTCCCAATTTTTTTTAAATCACGGTTTGGACTTCCTTGATTAGACTGTTGCCCTATTGTGTAAAGAATATTTATTTGAATTACCATAGTATTTCTACCAATTTAATTGAATCATTAGCTTTCTCTAGTTTTTCCGAGGAAAAGCAAAGGAAACCACGGTTTTCACTTTAGTAAAACTCGCCACATTAAACCTTTTAAAACAATAGCAAGAACAATAAGTAATACACGGTTTTCGTAGTAAAACATCAAAAACTGGAATAAGGAGAAATGTTACTTCATTTTGTTTGAGAACTTGCACAACTGGTACAAAAGGTAAAATTTGTTGTGAGAATTTTTATTTTTGCAAATTTCAATTTTTATCTCGTCGACTACTTTCCCAGTTTGTTTTTAAAGTAATTCATACAATGTTTACATTTTTTCAACTACATTTTTTTCAGTTTACAGTTACTCGAAGGAATTTGTTTTAAAATGCGTACATGAGACAAGAAAGTGAAGCTGTGGGAAAACCCCAAAAATTTTTAGAAAACGAAACAAACAATTCGTAGTTTTATGTACCTACTAAATTGCTTCTACGACTTGTATTAAACAAAATTGTTTTTGTTACAGAAACCCATGGTGATGAAGGGTGTAGATTTCCGGGTGCTCCAGCACATTCAAACGTGATATTCTCGGACGAAACTTTAGGTCCGGGCACCGTTGCAACATACACGTGTGAAAGAGGATTCGAATTATTAGGGCCATCTAGAAGAGTCTGCGAACACGGACAGTGGTTACCCGAAGGAATACCGTTTTGTGGTGAGTACATTTCTGTGTTTTTTTCGCTATTTTAAGATAGTAGAAAAATGCGTATCGCCGCAAATTTATGTCTGATGTAGGTTACAGAACCAGAGATTGTTACCCAGACAGGAAATCGGCCTAAATTCCGCTCTGTTTCCGGTCCAAGTAAATGTACTTTTAATGATGTAATTTCTGTAAGACTATTTTATGTACTATTACGGTTGAACTTGCTATCCTGACCTCTACTTGTTGAACTCGTTTAACGTCGCCGTCTTCTTGGTAGTTATTTGTATGCCGCAAAAAAGTTTTAATTTATTAAACTACTTGCGTAATCGTATACTGTGATTTTTATACCTTGGTCGTAAATAACAAACTAAAATTAATTTCTAATTATATTCGGTACATTCGTTTCAATAATCCTAGAAAGTACAAGTTGTTAGTTACTAAGTCAACTGTGAAAGGAAAAAGCACTACACATTCTAATACATAATTAAGTTTTAGTATCGCTTTTAATATTTGTTATTTAGATGGATTACTTTTATTCCTACAGTTCAATCCTGAAATTCAAGAATATATAAAAATCAGTGCTGATTTTCTTGTAATTTGGTAATATTTCGTATCAAGAATTTTAAGGAATAATTTTGCAAAAGTAAACTTTAGAAATTCTTATTAATTGATTATTGATGTCTTCTTCAAGGAAATACTTCTTCTTTATCTTAAGCCCTTGTGCCTTTAGAGCGTTGGGCCGCTTGCCTCGATCCATTATTTCCATTCCTTTCGATCTCTAGCCAACCTATTAATTTCTCCTTCGCTCTTTTCCGTTTGTCTTGCCATTCCGTGTATTCCATCCAACCACGTTGGGAAATACTTTTAATGTATTTTAACAAATTATGAATATTCCATATATAGCAAAAATCACCTCCGCAAGGATTTGGCCCATTGACCTTCAACTTTACGCGCCAATGCTCTACCAAAGGGCTAAGCAGAATATGCTTGACTTGGTCCATAGGAATATCTGGTTCAAGTAATTCTGGGCAATAAACAAAGCCATTTTCTATCAGTCTTCAAACTTTCGCTCTAGTTATTTTCAACAGGTTATTTCATTGAAAGATCGGAAACGTAGCCCGAGGTTATGTTCAAATTAACTATGGATGATTCTATTTTGTTTCTAAATTTGTTTGCTGTTTTTATTTCGAGCAGGGTAGAATATGGAATACAGTTTGCCAAAACCATTGCGATAAAAATTTTCTTTTCTTCAGATGAGTCAACTATCGGCTATGAAAGTTAATTAAAATGATTTGTAGCTTAAGTTATTGGGGTTTTCTTGAGAGCTTTCTTCCTTTTATTCTCTGGCTTTGTTGTTGTTTAGTTTCTTCTGATCTGCTTCGTCTTAACCCTTTCTTAAACTTGATTTGTGGGTCTTCTTGCATCACTTTTTGGAAAGCTCTTCTGCCATATATTTGTGTTTCACGGAAGTTGAAAGTTTCAAGATCTTGTTTGGCCAGCTTGTAGCAAGGCGAGTCTTACGCGAGTTGGCTCTGTCAATGACGCATAGTGTCCATAAAAACTGAGGCGTCTTTCTGTTTATGAGTCTAAGGTCTGAATCCGGTAGGACTCTTTTCCATTCTCGGATTATCTTTTCTAATTCACCATCTCCCTTCCGGACTCCTGTTTTAATCTCAAAATGTTCCGAAATTTCTCACTAAGCTTGACTTTGGAGTGGGTGTTCGTTAGGGTAAGCTTGACGATGTTGAGCATTTTGTGAACAAGTCCCAATTCTTGCAGGATATTGAATAAGGTTGCTCCATCTATGGCGTCATAAGCATTCTCAAAGTCGACAAATGTAACTATGTAGTTATTGTACTATTTCTTGGTTTGCATGATGACAGATTTCGTTTATCTAATTGCATCTTGTGAGTAACTAGTATTTTGGGGAAAATTTTGTATCTTACTGGGAGCAGGATGTTTACGTCCTCTCTATCTCGTTTCTTGCGCAGATGATGGATTAGAGCAGTGGTCCATTCTCCCAAAATTTCTTCTTTACTCGAGATGTCTTGTATGATTTTCGTTAGGATGCTTGTTGTTCTGCTATCCGCGTGTCTCCATAGTTCAGCTATGATCAAGTCTTCCCCGTATGCATTGTTGTTCTGGAGTTGAGTACTCCCCTATCACTCCCCATTTTGTCCCAGCTTTGCACAGGCAGAGCCTGGTTTCCCAAAACATTGGACCCAGGTTGAAAGGCTTGCGTCTATTTTATTAATAATAAAACAATTTTTTCTCACAAAAATCTAATCAACTATAATGAATTCAAAAATTCCACCACCTTATTTTTTTACTTAACTGAAGATTTCATATATTTGCCAAGATAAACGTTATAAAAAATACAATAAACATCTACTCCTATTATTTTGTAAGTTACCATTGAGTAGCATCACCCTAACTTTTGACAGCAGCTGTAATCATTTGCGGCATTGGAATCACTCCTTTGGGGAAATACTTTTAATCCATTTTAACAAATTATGAAAATTCGTTCTAGTTAAATGTATCCTATGATCAAAAAGCCCTTGGATAGTGGTTGCTGTGGAATTTAAGTCATCTCTGAAATTACATATTTTTATTATCTTTATGTCATTGACGTTTACTTGGCATCATCTAAAAGTGAGTAGATTGTCATTAAAAAGGCTCCAAAAAGAATATAAAACGTTTAGAATCCATAAAATGTGACATCCACAGCAACCGCAATTCAAGGACTTTTTGATCATACTATTGCTATCAGCATTTTAGAATTTCACTTACGCAAGAATCATTGTTTAGGAAACTCCGGAATTTAATCTTTTTTTGCTGTGTTTGCAGCTTTAACAATTTTAATTTGTTTGCATTTCTTCTGTTTTTAATTTTTTAGTGTATATTAGATGAACCTAACCTTTCTGATGGTTTCTTATAATTCGTCTGGAAAACCTATTTAGATGGCTTGTTTTTTCGTAACAGGCAAAGCGTAATCAGTATTGAAAAAATTTAACACAATTGCGATATATTCAGCCCAGTTTCTTTTTTATAATATCCAAGTGTAAATTTGCAAAATTTTAGTTTTATCATCCGTAGAAATCTGGTAAAAAATTTTCAGTTCCGTGGATATGTAAGGAAAACCAGTTTAAAAAAATCGTTAAATTAATAACTTAATGCTTTTGTAATGCCATAATTCTGATTTTATGTATTCCTTGCCTTATCTTTTACAAGTTACTATTCGTAAAAATCGTCAACAAGCCTGAGAAGTTTGAATTTGGCCATAAAAACGGTAGATATTAGTAAAATCTCAAGGGAAAAATGTTTTCCTAAAAGCTTCTCGTTTCAAGAAGTGGTTAAAACTAAACTAAATTTACCTGTTTAACCTATAAATTTAAGTAATTGGTGGCGGAAACCCCACCAAAACAAAAAGTGCCAAGAACCTCACTACCTCACTGCAACAATCACTCAAAGAATGTTTGAACTAAATTAAATCTAACCTAACCTAATCTAATACTATGTTTGGCACAATAAAGATTCCTTCCAGAGGTGGAAATCCATTGGGTTCAGCGAAATTCTAGTTAGGTAGTGCTAATAATGATATAATAAATAAATTTAATCTAACCTAATTTTATGGAATTTGTCATTTGAAAAAGAATCAGTTTTTAATCAAATCAACCGTAACTAAAAATAGACTGAGGACATTTCCACCGTAGCTGGAGCTTAATTTATGAGTTTTTATTTATTTGACTTTCTCTCCAGCTTTAAGACCAAAATTGATATTAAAATACAGGATCAGGATTACTTCTGAAACATAAAATTAACGAAGTGGAAAATTTGTTTGTTTTGCAATATGTAATACATTATATTTTTTGCATCTACTTGTAAGTATTTGCTGACATTTGAAAACGTTCACCTTTTTTTTATTATTTTTCTAGATAGGTACTGAAGACAAAAATGCAAATAACTGTTATGTCTAGTAAAACTTGATTAAATAGAATTTGTAACGGCAGGATATTTATGAATGAAGACTATAAAAGTAGTCAAAAAAGACTCATCTGTAAATTGTTAAAAAATTAAAAGTGCCAAATAAAATAATTGGAATAGCTCGAGCAGAAAACTATTATCAAAATTTGTAATTCTGCTTAAGGAGTTGACGTTATCTTTATCATGGAGCATTGAAGTCTCCAACATATCTTTTAAACAAGTATGTTTCATTTCAGACGAGTACAGACACGAAAACACCTATAATAAAAATTCAAAGAATATCGCGCGCTTTTTGTAAATTCCAGATTTCAGTCCTAATTTGACCAAGTATTGAAGCTCCGAAGAATGTTCTACACCTTTTAAAGAAATTTCGAGTGGGGTCCTCTTAGTGTAAATTATATTTGGGCATTATCAAAATATCTTAAAAATTTTGTTTTAGGTTTGTATCATTAAGGCCACCAAAATTATTAAGTTAAGTTCAAATTTTATTCAACAAAGTTAATTGAAAGTTAGTTGCCTTATTGCGCGTTGAAATTACCAAATCTAATATAAAACATTGTTTTGTTTCAGAAGATTTTAGGTGTTAATAAATGCAGATAAAAGGGTGAGAATATTTCATGTTTTTGGAAATAAATTGTGGGTTACCTGTCTGATTAAGCGTTGAAGTCTCCAGCAAATATATTGCGTAAACGTCTTGATGCTAACAAGTAAGGGTTTTTCGGACTTGTAAAAGTCGTATGTTTAGATTTTGAAAATGTTGGGACATAAGTCGTAAAATTCAGTGACAAAAACAAATTTTTAAGAAGTCAAAAACATGCATATTTAGGTGATGCTCTAACACTTGCTTTTTGAACAGATAACAAATGTAATGTAGACCTTGAAGTCTCACAGATTTGTATCCTGCTTTACGAGAGACTTATACGATTTCAAAATTTGGATTCATAAAATTTTGATAAACCACCAAGGTCTAAGAATGTTCCAAGAAATCTTCAGTCTTTTATGATTATCATTCCTTAGAACTGGTACTCTTCCTCTATCAAAGGACGCTTTAAAATAAAATTGGGCCAACCAAAACAATTTAACAACATAACACTAAGCAAAAGAAGGTTAACAATTCTTCTTAAATAATAAAATAAGAAATAAACAATAAACGTGGCCATTAGACCGAAACTACTTATATTTAACGACACTCATTCAAACAGATTAATTTTACAAAAATACAAAAAATTACAACTGCATAGTATAATAACCAGCTAAAGTTATTTATCCGTGACTAAATGGTACGGGAAATTAACATAATGTGGCACAACACGTCCATGACCAAGACCTTCGGCTTACACAAGATTTTAGCCAGGTCAAGGCCCACATGATTCAGTCTTATTTATTCCGTAGGTTTTTGAACTTCGGCGTTTAATTAATAATCGTTTGGTCATGGTATTCCAATCAATCGTTGCCTCGAGAAACAATAAATTTTCCCTCGAATCTTCAGTAGGTGCACATTTGGGCGTTGCATGAATAGTAGGATGGTGTTAAGTTGTTATTACTCATAATTATAAATGATGTTCCGTTAACAAGGAGGTTTTATATACAGGTTTTTCACGTGCCCTATATTTACAGTATTCGGTTAGACCTGTTTCTTTTTTCTTTTTAACACGAGTTGGAATGTTTTCCATTTTAGTTCAGTTATTTTAACCCAAGACTGGCAGGTTTGTCTCTAATCTTAGTAACATTAAGGTGCAACCAAAATTTCTTACGATAGCGTGGGTGATTAAAGAATACGTTGGAGATTTTAATGCAAGATGAGGACGATAACTTGAAATTTGATATTAAACAGAAGCAGCACGTGGGATTATTTGAAATCGTTTGGTAACTAGCTGCACAGTTCTAATGTTAAACCAAACTTATACACTATTAAAGGAATAGTAAAATCTCATGATATTGATGCGAAAATTCGACATTTCTCCGGGGGTTTATTTAATAAATAAGCGTTATTTATTAAAGAAACCCCCGGAGACTTTAATACTTGGTCAGAAAACTAACCGCAAGTTTCATGTTAAAAAGGAAGTTTGTAATGAGTTTGTACTACTATAAAATCATATAAAAATATGTGTTAAAGGCTTTGATGTTCGATGAAAAGGATTTTTTAAATTATTTATTATTCGAAGTTGATCGTTTACATTCGCTTACCTTTAAATGCATTTATTTTACTAATATTGTGTTAGTGTTAATGAATATGATTTTACAACAGCAAAGTCAGCTTAAGTTTACATAAAATTGACTTAAATTTTCAATTTTTGTTTTACACTAGGATGTGGTTTTAGCTTAGACTTCGAGGTAAATTCACACCAAAGATAAAGTTCTATGAAGTTAAACCTCCTCCTCCTTGTCTTCGGCCTTCTCTTCATCCTTTTCCTTCTACTTCTTCGTCTTCTTTCTCTGCTGCTTCTGCTTCTTCTTCTCCTCCTTTTCTAATTCTCCCTCTCTTACTTCTTCTTTTCCGTTTTCCCCTTCTTTTCCTTCTCCTCTGCTTGCCTCTTCTTCTTTCTTTCCTTTTTGTTATTGCCCTTTATGCCTTTCAGGATTAGGACGGCTTCCTTGATCTTTTAACTTTTCTTTCCTTTCATATTACTTGTATTTATTCAAACCATTTCAACGTCTTCTTTGCCAGCCTGCATCTCCTGTTGCCCTTTATGCCTTTCAGCATTGGGACAGCTGCCTTGGTCCTTTATTTTTTCTCTCCCTTGCATTGCTTTCAATTATTTCAGCTTCTTTGCCACCCTGCATCTCCTATTACCCTTCATGCTTTTCAGCATTGGGACGGCTGGCAGTCCTTCCAACCATTTCAGCTTTTCTTCTTTGCCAGCCTGCATCTCCTGTTGCCCTTTATGGCTTTCAGCATTGAAACGGCTGCATTTATCCTTTATTTTTACACTCCTTTTATATCCCTTGTGTTGCTTCCAACCATTTCAGTTTATCTTCTTTGCCAGCCTGCATCTCCTGTTGCCCTTTGTGCCTTTCAGCATTGAGACGGCTGCCTTGATCCTTTATTTTTCCACTTTCTTTCATATCCCTTGCATTCCTTCCGACCATTTCAACTTGCCTTCTTTGCTTGCTTGCACATCATATTGCCCTTTATGCCTTTCAGCATTGAAACGGCTGCCTTGGTCCTTTATTTTTCCTCTCCTTTCATATCCTTTGCATTCCTTCCAACCATTTCAGCTTGTCTTTTTTGCTAGCCTGCATCTCCCATTGCCCTTTATGTCTTTCAGCATTGGGACGGTTGCCTTGAGTCTTTATTTTCCTCTTCTTTCCATAACCTTTGCATATCTTCCAACCATTTCAGCGTGTCTTCTTTGCCTGCAGTTTGGCCTGTAACTACTCCGTTCATCACCGCAACAAATTTTTAGTACAACAAAAAAACACCTTCTCTACGATATTCAGTAATTATTGCATGCCAAATGTAGATACACGTTAAAAAATTAGTTTATGCAATCTCCTTTTAAATTAAAAAAAGATGATAAGAAAAATGCGCCTCAAAAATATTTATTTTGTCCACCGAAATCTTTTTTATCGCCAAGAAACTGTATAAGCATTTTTTTCTTTAATTTTAAATTAGTCCATTATAGCTTACAGATTAAAGTTTCAAGGATACGCTCTCTCCTTTGGAAAATTATTTAATATTGGAAATCAAACAAAGTTGTAGAAAGTTGAAGTAATAACGTCCTACCTTTGTTGTTTTCAAAAATTTTATCACAAAGCATTGATATATTCAACACATAAGTCGGAGACTTCAATGCTTAATAAGCAAGCTAACCCCAAATCAAAAAAGTTTCTCTTTCTGGTTTAGAAGATAATCGATCCTTCAACCCTAGAAAATTCACTAATTTGATAATTTTAATATTGTATAACAACTCTAGTTATGCTTTTGTGTACTTGAGCTAGCCCACAATTTTACTTTAAATGAGAAATGAGGAAAGCTAAAACATGCACAGATTCACTTAAGCTACAGCTGTGCAATGCAGGACTTATTTCTTTAATAATGAAATATATTTTTTTGGAATGATAATTCCTTATTTAATTCGACCATGATTCGCTATTAACAATAGCAAATTATGGAATTTGAACCAAAACACAGTCATTTATTAAACTGTAACGTAAGTAATAAATTGTGAAGTTATGGTGGAGACTTCAATGCTACATAAAGAAAGTAACCGTAAATCAAAGTCTGTTGTTGCTAATAAATTACCTTCAGCTGTAATCAGAACTTTCTTTTGGTAAATTTTGAATATCAACTGCCAACTTCCACATCTTTTTTAACATTAAATCACCTCTAATTACGTGCTTTAACTTTAATCTAACTTAACTGAATTAGTTAAAAATAACTTCGATTTAGAAGGAGCATGAAGTTACGAAACTTATGAATAATAAAGCAATACACGTAATTTCTAATACGAATACTTTTTACCATATTTATTCGTCTAAAAACACTGATAACTTTTGTAAAGGTTGCATAAATCGTTTGGAATATTTTATAGAAGGCTTTATAAATCTTAGCTCAGAAAATCTTAGGAATTTTTAGTGCGATTTCCGCTAATTATTTGCTGCAAAAATTAAGTTTCACATACCATCTGTCTAATTTAAATTCAATTTAATTTAGCACCCGTTGACAGTCCGCGATGCGTAAGACTGAAAGACGTGTAAATACCATCTCCGTTCAAAATCTTCACCTTTGAATAATGAAACCTTTAATTTTTCCCATCTGTTCTTAGTTTCTCACACGTTTTTTATTGACTCGCGGGTTTATAAAACGCGTATAAGTGTTCATCTTTGCATATTTAAGGTGCGAAACAAGAAGTAAACATTTCCAGGTATCTACTTTAAATGTGTCAGAACAATAACCGAACTCATAAATATTTCAGTACACATTTACACAGTGGCAGCAATGACAAGTGATTGACTTAGACAAGTTGCTAAAGTTCCGTTAGTTCACAACTGCAACACGAAACCCACCTGCTTCGATATAAATGTCTATGGGAGCTTGATTCTCAATAACACAGATTGTGAAACGTAATTTTACTAGTGGAATTTCTCACTATAAACACGTAGTAGTTTTTTTTATGCTGTTGAACTTCATTGTAAATTCTTTTAAGACGTTGTAGAGGCTGTGAAGTTTAAAAATTACGAATAGAAAAGAAGCACTTGAGTTTTTTAAATGCCTGAAAATTGTTTTATAACTCGTGAAATTTTTGATATAAAATTGATATTTAGAGTTCTGTCTAAAATTGCTTCCTTTTAAAACTCAAAAATATTTACGGAAAGCATTCTACACAGACTTACAGCATCAAAAGTCAGCTGTGTACCTAAAGCAAAAAGTACGCATTCAATCACGTTTAAAAATACAAATTCCATTCTGTCAGTTGTTGATTGTCGTATTTCCAATCTTGTTCTGAAGTTTCGTATTACAAAGGTTAGGTATAAGTGTTTCTTTTCTATAACTTGACTTTGTTCTTCGGTTATTACCCTCTTTAGAACGGTTTTAATCAACCTTGATTTCAATACGATAAAATGGCCATAAATGTATTTTATTACATCACCCTGTATGCATAGCGTGTGAAACAACCGGGTATGAAAGCGACTTAGGAGGCCTCAACCCCCCATGTTACCGTTCATACTCCCTTTATGTGTTATAAATGGAAAAGTAAATTTCCAAAATTTGATAAATCAGGTCTGAATTTCAACGTCAACTGTTCGAAGTTCAAAATTGAGATTTTCCCTTAGAAATGCTAAAATACAAAGTTCTACATTTTTCAGTTCTTTTGATAAGCTTTTTGCTTTAGATTTTACAAAGACTTTGTTTCTAAATATACAATTTATTACTGTAAATGGATTTATTTCAATTATAAAATTAACTGTTAAGAATGCTTCTTGTTCTGCCTAGAATGCCATAAATTTGGGACGAATTGATTCGAACGTCAATTTTAATCAATTTAATACAAACATTTTAATCGGAATTTAAGGTTTAATTTTTGATCTCGACCGAAAATAATAATAAAACAAATATTGAGTAGATTAACCTGTTATACGTAGAAAAAATCCTGTGTGTAATTTAAGGATTCAACGATGGAATTCCTTTTGAAAGACGGAGGGGGCACCCCTAAAAGGTGATTTTTCAAACAGAAATAATTATACGAGAGTTCTGGGATTAAATTACAATTTAAGCGATAGATTGAAAATAATATGGTTTTCTTATTATTGTTAGAAGAAGCATTTTTTTTTTAAGAAAAGCTTCTCCTTTATACGGCTATTGCCCATTTCAGTTGGTCGTTCTTTGTTTCCAAAGTTTCTTATCATCCCAGTCTCCCTCTCTGAGGTTCCTTTCTGCCATTGCACTGTTTATGTATGTTTGAATCTTTAGCAGGGCAGACTGCTTGAGCAGTGCGGGATTCTGAACTGAAAGCTCTACTCGCCTGGTGTATTACAGCTTTCAAATTCACTAGCATGTTTGGAAACATCTTGACTGTATTCGTTTTCTATATGCTGGATAGCCTTTCCAACGCCATAACCCTCCTCCTTTCTCCGGGCTTGGGACCGGCAGTGGGAGTCTCATAGCTGCTCAATCCACCCTTTGACTTAAAATATATATAATTCTTTTAGCATTAATTTATAATTTTTTATATTATGAAAACAAATATTGTACAAAAAAGCAAAGGAAAAATAAACAAATATGCAGATGAATTCTCGATGTTTTCCAAGGTGATACCGAAATATTCTGTAACTGAAACCAAATTTGAGAATATGAAAGCTTTAAAACGATGTCCAGTTGTAAATGTAAAAGCGTAACTCTTTGTCAGTTTTATCATTTAATTTCTTTAAACTTCAGTATTTGCCAGAAAACAGAAATTGTGCAAAGTTGAAACTCGGAACATAATGCGATGTTTTATCGATAATGTAAGGCTATGTTATTTAACTGTAATGAAACAATGATTATTGCAGTGAGTTTAAGATTTCAGAAGCTTATTTTTGTCTCCCAAAAACACAAAATTACGTCGAATTAAATGGAAGTTCTTGCATTAGAAACCACTCCAACTCTACCTTCAGTTTCTTTATATTTAGTTATTATATTCACAAATAAAATTACATAAAACCTAATAACTTTTTAAGTTTGCTTTTAAATCACTTAGGTAACTGAAAATTATAGAACCGTTCGTATACAGCATAGTTTTTCGATCATCCTGTAGGAAATAATTTAATATTAATGCGACATACATAATAAATAATAATTGATACTAATAATATTTACCGCTGTGCATCTTTTTGCTTATAACAACCCATATCATTATCTGAAGCAACACGTGCGGAAGATGACACTTATAAAAACGAACTTAAACCGTGTAACGGTTTTTGCAGAGAACGCACATTCATGTCACGCATACTTTACGATAGTATTGATATGTTTTAAAGACAAGTACCTCGACCTCGGTATCAAAACATATTAATGAAGTTAAATTATCTAGTATTACTTTGCATAAATTTATGGTAATATAAATGCAAAATACCTTGGGTTGTTTTGAATACATTAGGATTACGTATTAAAAAAAAAAAAACTGCAAGTTTTTTCAGATTACAGAAATGAGATTATGCAAATCGCATGCTTAAGTAGAATATTTTGAAAAAACTGAACGGTTTATAGTTTAACGTTTAACACAATGCTTTGGCAATAATTTTATCAAGAATAATCAACTTTAAAATTGCAGTTTGAGGAGTAAATGGCTGGAAGTTCGAGGATGTCTTATGAAAAAGTAAGGCTATTTTCGAAAAAATCCAAGCATAAGAAAACACCAAGAAGTTAATTTCGTTTCTGCAAATTTTTGCAGCTAAAACAGCAAATTTGATTAAATTAGGGGAATATGCCCAATGCTTTGATATTATTCTTAGACACCATCAGGATTAACTAATATTAAATTGTAATTATTCAAAAAAGTAATTTCAAATCAAAAACGTTGTAGATTGTATGATGCTCAGAACGATGGCAAACAAAAAGAAGAAAAACCTGAAATTTTTTAAAAGAACCAGAGTTGTTTTTCAAAAGGATTAATTTTCAGAAGATTCATGAGATTCCGACTTTCATTAATTGTGATATAAAATCCATTTGAATTTAGGAGACGTCAACCCTTGAGAAATTTGTAATGACTGTTGGAATAGCAATTTTGAAAGAGGCTTCCTTAAAAAGAAACGACGTGAAACGTTGCTGAATTTTTGGGTAAATACAAATGCAGATTTAAGAATACTTAAAATAAGAAAACTAGAAATTACATAATCTTTAGTAACCTTGAAATGACAAACAAAGGGTGCGAACACATACTTTAGGACTCTGAAGTTTCAGAAATAGCTTGATGTCATATTCAAAACGCTAAAAAAAATTAAAACCGAAGGAAGGTGGGTTGTTACCTTTTGAAAGCGTAAAACCGAAAAAAAAAACAAATAGTAAAATTTCAGCTCTCAAAAACTGAAGTATAAAAGAGAAATCCAAGCTTGAAAGCTTTGTCGAGCTAATTCTCAAAAAAATTGTAAACCTTTTAAACGCTATTTTATTTAAATTTGTATCCAATTTTAGTAACAACAACATAAATTCGACATTAAAGTTAAAAATATCAGACCATTTTACCATAGAATCGTACAAAATAAAAATCTTAAAATGTATTTATTTTATTGATATCTTCCTCTATTTTGCTGTAGAACTACCAAAAATATTGGTACTGGTTTCCAGTAATATGTTACATTAAATTTCATAAATTACTGGATCTAAAACATTATTTGATCACATAACATATTTAGTTAGCTAGGCCTGCGAAGAATTACCAGAATTTAAATTTCAAGATTCATATTTGATATTTTACAGAGAAAGACTACTTCGAGAAATACAAATACTTTTGTTATTTATTGTGGGGCTAATTATTTATTAATTAAGAAAAAATAAAAGTGCATAAACCCAGAAATTATTTTCGCAAGTTGGCAGCACACGATCATGGTTTCACAGTTACTGCGGCTCATCAAGCATAAGTAGCCAACTAATACAGTTCAGTAGAAGAGCGGAAGTCTTAATAAAAACCCATACTATTTTGAATCCTAACTAAAATAAGAATTTCGAAGTAGCGTTCGGAATCCAAAAGCTTGATTACTTGATTGAGATTCAGTTCAAATCGAAATTCGACATCTGTTTTCATAAGGAAGATTCTAATCAACTTAAAGTTCAGATATTGATTTTTAAGGTTAATTGAGATTTACGTCCAATTAACCAGAACATATTTTTTGTCTTCAGGTTGAGTTGCTGTCTTTTGGCGTTTATCTGGGCTTTAGAAGTCAGTCTTTGATCCAGGTGGGGTGTTTCACCTCAGTTTTTGTGGGGATAGGTTGAGTGTAAATGGTGACTTGCGGACAAATAGCGCGAATAGTAGTAAAGGTAATTTGAGTAGATTTCCAACGATCTAACCAAATTTGTAGAGGTGTGACTGGAGCTTTTGAGATGCTTTATTAGGGTTGGTATTTGATATCTAAGTAGCAATTAAGGTACTGTTTGCAGTTGCGATGTCTTCAGTTTAAAGGACGGATAGGAAAGAACCGAGGATACTTCCTTGCGGAGCACCAAAGTTAATAGAATGGTAGTTTGATAAAGTATTCTCCAATTGGACTTGGAACAATTTCGGTTAGGTAGGATTTTAAACGGGGTAAATTTGGTGAGGTAGCTTTCTATTTATTTTGTGTAACAACCCGCAGTACCAGACCTTGCCGAAAGCTTGTTGGATATCTAAGAATACCGAAGCATCATTCTTTTTCCTTTGAGATTTTCCTTGATATATTCTATTGCATTGCCAGATGGTTGAATGTGCTTCGCAGAAACCAAACTGGTCATGTTATTTCCTTGATTCTGTATATTAGCAAACCTTCGAATAGCTTAGACAGGAGAGGTAGCAGGCTTATCCGCCTTAAAAGG
The DNA here is from genome assembly GCA_963082815.1 of Melanotus villosus. NCBI lineage: Eukaryota > Metazoa > Arthropoda > Insecta > Coleoptera > Elateridae > Melanotus > Melanotus villosus. The sequence continues at coordinate 8,395,958 of OY720423.1, read as the reverse complement.
GTTGTCAATAAGCAAAACAGCATTTAACCAAACAATGTTAACAGTCCATACTGACAAACTGACTAATAAAATTACGAATATTTAAATTTGGAAGCTTCTTCGTAGTTTTTCATCTGCAAAAACAAAACTGTTAAATCTTTTGATTATCTGGATATTGGAGTTGGCTGTAGTACCAGCTGGTTGTCATAGGTCCAAATGGGTTTGAAGACTGTCCAGTAGATCAGAAGCTTATTAGATAGAGCTAGTTTAGATCTTCTGACAAGTGTCAATAGTGCTCAGTGCTCACTAAACATTATTCCAAGCTGTTTAGCTTCTAAGCCAGACCTTTGTCGAGGTGCATGCCAAGGTATTTTACCTCCATCACTTGAGTTAATGGTATGTTGTTTATGAAGACTGTTGGTGTGTAATCCCTATATTTGATGCAGATGATATGAAACGATTTCGCTTCAGTTAATTTAACACGCCATCTTTTGGTCTAAGCTCTGTTGAAGGAGATTTACAGCTAGCACTCGGTTTTTATGTTTCGCCATAATGACTTTGTCATCAGCAAATGTTGCAGTTAGGGAGTGCTGATTTGTAGGTATATCTGTTGTGTAAATGAAGTACAAAATTGGGGTACTTGATTTAATGGGATGAAGCTCTCTTTGATGTTGTCCGAATTTTATTTGGAAGTATCTTTCCTCCAGATATGATTTTTTTGAGCTTTTGCATGCCACACTTTGGTAAATGCTTGACTTTGGTCGATAAATGTAGCTGCGCAGTATTGTCTTTCTTCAAAAGCCTGGTTAATATTGTCTACGACGAAAACCAAACTGGTGACCTGGGACAATGTTGTTTTCTTCTAAGATTGGTGTTAATCTTTTGGCCAACAGTTTTTGCAATAGTTTACCTAACACGGTTTGTTGCAGAAAAGTCTCTATTTAGTGAAGATCAGCTTCTGCGTCTTGTTTTTTCCATGATCGATTTCACAGTAGAAACAGTTTGACCAGAGACGGTTTAGTAAAAACAATAGAAAGATTTTACACTTAAATCTTACTACTAATAGATTGAATGCAGTTACTAGCGGAATCACCAATGTACCCTGACAGATCGAGTACCTAGCATAAAAGAACTAATTTGAGGGTGGCAGAGTGGCATCTTAATAGATAACAAGTTGAATGATGCTGCGGTACTTACAACTGCAAATGTGGTAAATACAAAATAAATAAAAAGTATAACAGTACTAAACACAGGTAGTAAACTTCATTTTGAGATTGCCAAGTTTAAGAATCTGTATGACCTGCGCTACCTTAAACTATGTTAGGAAATAACCCAGTCAGGACAGCATTGTATGTCATGGCCGTCAGCAGTCCTTGCCCGATAATTAAGTCATAGCCCAGAGCTTTCTTAGGGTTTAGGTTTTTTCTAATCAAGCCTTTGATTTACCTTACTGTGAATAATTCCATGGGTAGCGGTATTTCTAAAGAGTTTTATATTTTTATTTCCTCTTCGGGGGTTAATGGAGATGGAATAGGTTGAAAGACATTTACTAGATGTTGGACAAAAGGATCTGCTTTCTTCAGAGGAGAAATTGGTTGGTTTTGGACTTTTATTCTTTTAGTTGCATTTCATAGAGAATAATTTGTGTCATGTGTTGAGCTCAAATTTGTAAGATATTTTTGAGAGCTCTTAGATCTTTGATGAGACTTTCAACTCTGATCATGCTTGATTGCAGCGTTTTTTTTTTTCCGAAAGGTACCTTGTATTTTGCCAGATCCTTCTTAGCCGTCCTTTTTCTGCGATTTTCCTTTTGACTGTAAAATGACAACCTTCTTGTAGTCTTTTGCAAGTAATTTCAGGAGTTGTTTTCATAGCTGCCTCTTGGATTATTTTGGTGGCCAATTTTAGTTCTTCCTTAGTTTGAAGCTAAAATTTCTTGTCCAGTTGGTTATGATGTTATGAATGATATTCCTGCTTCAAACCAAGCCTAATATTTTTAGTGTCTCTTAAACGATTAAAATTACGTCACTCTTAGACATTAACCTGTTATAAAATAAAAGGATACCTTAAAAACTGTGCTAAATATTCGACAACCATCCATTACTAATTAGTTATTATTAAATTGTCAAGCGCTAAATGTCACAAAGTAAATTTAAAAAGTTTCATCTACCGGTACTTATAATTGATTCGTCTAATTAACAAACCAACAGGTATCGCACTATAACGAAACGCTAATTCAAACCGTTGCCAAAATTCGCCAGGTTAATTAAATCACCGGTAGCAACAAAAAAATGGCAAGGCGCGTTTAAACAATTTACAGTACATCAGTTGTAACATTGTTTTCCTTAAAGGTTTTTAAAGCACACAGACATGACAGGCTCATTTTTTGTCGTTACACTACGTTAAGTTTAAGAAGTAAATTCATTTTTAGTGAAGATGACAGTTGCCGGAGGCTAGCTTCTTGCGGTCTAATGGATTTCAAGATTTCAAGAGATAACAGCAAATGCTTTCACATATTTTTTTCTCACGGATAAAATATGACTGTTGAAACATGAAGTTTCAGTTTGACCGACCGAAAAATGAAGCGCAGTTCGGTATCACACAATTAATATTATTTCTGTTTTCTTGTGCACTTGAGTTCCTGTATTTTTAAAGAATGTAAACCAAAGAGTTTAATTTTCAAAATAAATTTAATTTACTCAAAATTATGTAAAACTAAATTTATTCCACGAAGAAAACAAATCCAAAGATTTTAAGCAGGAATTCTGATTTATTTTTCCATTTTAGAAAACTGTTATAAAATGATTCTTTTGTTCGGCATTTTCAGATATCTTAAATTTTTTTTTCTAATTTAACTTTCTTATTTCGCCGGACAAACCCTTAATAAAATTCTAAATTATCGGGAATCGTATTTTTGGGTCTAAATTTAAATAATCCAGTTTCTCAAGTTATGAATGCAATGGAGGTTTTCAAAAATGGCTGCTTTCGATCTAAACTAAGACCCTATATTTTTATCCATGGTAAAAACAGAATTATTTGAATGAAAATCTCTAAAGATCGCGTAATTTAAGGAACTCAAGCCTCAAAAATTGAATGTAGTTGTTCAGATTGGCTTTCTTAAATCCAAAACTTAGCATCAAATTAATTCTGATCGTCATTAAACGAATCAAGAACACAATTTCTGCTAGTTCTGCACTTTTAATTCAAATCTTTAAATCTAGACTTGATATTCACATTCCAGCGAACTGTTAACATTTTTTTCAATCTTAATTCGATTGAGAATTTCATTCCGATTTCTAACAATTTGTGGAATTATAAATGCAATAATCGGTTTTTGAGATATAAAAATTTCATGAGGAATGCTTACAGTTAAAGGAAGGATCGAAATTAGAATTTTTCAATCCAGAAAATTCAAATTTTTATTAAAATGTTTTGGGGAAATTCAAGCTTTTACGAGTTCTGGAACTAGAATGGAATTTTACACTTGTTTTTTTGATGGAATATTTTAATCAATAATCTTGGCATGATTTTTTGGATTCGAATTAATTAAATCGAAATTAAATAAGTCGGCGGTTTCATGATTAATAATTAGTAAGCCATTTAAATACAAAAAAAAATTGGAATTTTTAGGCCGGATTGAATATTTCAAATCCAAAACTTAGCATCAAATTTTCAAAATCTTTCTACAAACTAAATACATAATATTACATAATGAAATACACAGTTTGAGGACATCTCTTGTCTTTAAATCCAAGACAGCTTAAGCGAATGGAATATTTTAATTCAATATCTTGGCATGCATTTTGAATCCGCTTAAAAAAAGCAAAAATTAGTTAAATCGGTAGTTTCATGATTAACAATAAAATAAAGTAAAAATAATTTGTAATCCCTCGTAAGTTCGGTGAGCGAATTCAGACCCAAAAATTTTTCCGGATTAAATATTTCGAATCTAAAACTTAGTATCAAATTTTGAACATCTTTCAGTAAACCAAATATTACTAAATTAATTATACAGTTTCAGAAACTACTGCGCTTGAAATTCAAATGTTTAAAGCTAGATCAGATATTAAATAGGTAAAGGTATCGGCACTAACGCCCCGCGAGGGAGCATGGCCGGCGATATGGTGGGTTAAGGCCTCTTAAGTCGGGGTGAAGTGGTAAGCACCACGCCTTCAACAACCGCCTACCTTCAGTACTCTACCACTGTGTTTTGGTTCAGAATTATTTTCAGTGACTGGGTTGGGTAGGCCAACCGCCGAGCATCAGACTCGAATTTGACCCCGAGTCCGCCCGTGTTGTAATCAAATGTATTAATCACTCGACCACTCCGGTGATAGATTAGATATTAACATTCTTTAATTTAAATGTGAATATTTTAGATCTTCTTAATCCAGAAATTTAAAAGATTCAAGGTTTTAAAATACAAGTTTGAACCTGGAATTAATCAATGATTTTTCAGCAACCTTCAGTTTCGATTTTTTGAACTTAGATTTGATGATGAAATATTTTAATCCAAACTCCAGGTATGAGCTTTTGAATTTGAATCAACATAACATCAAAAGTAGTTAAATCGGTAGTTTCCGCATTAATAATTTATAAGCCATTTCAATACAAAAGGACATCTTTTCTTTCAAACCTGAAAAATTTAATTATTTGGCTGAATATTACATAATGTGTTACATAGTTTCAAACACTTAACATCCAAATCTTTAAATCTAGATCCAAATTAAATATTAACATTATTTAGTAAAAAATGGATATTTAAATCTTCTATTCTGAATATTTACTCAAACTTTTTAATTTTAAAGATTACAACTTACGTAAGCAGTGGTTCTTCTGAAATCTTCAGTTTCGGTTTCTTGGACTCGGATTTGGTGGTGAAATATTTTTAATCCAAATTCCAGGTATGATCTTTTGAATCCGAATCCATAAAATCAAAATTAGTTAAATCCCTAGTTTAATGATTAATAATTTGTAATTCATTGAAATTCAAAAAATCTTTAAAGTTTGGTTACAGAAAAATTGAGTATTTTGTGTGGATTGAAATTTTTTAATCCAAAATTTAGAGCATCTATAAACAAATGCGTGTTTCAAACACTTCTGCGCTTAATATCAGAATCTTTAAATCTAGATCTAGATTGGATATTAAAATTCTTTAATTAGAAATTGATACTTTAGATCCAAATCTTCAAATTCAAACATTTTAAAATAATTTTAAAGATACAAGTTTGAAACTGGAATATTTTGAACTCATATTTGATGGTGACATATTTTAATCCACACTCCAGATATGAAGATTTTAATACGAACGAATAAAATCAATTTAGTTAAATCGATAGTTTTACGATTATTTTATCGGCATTTACACTCCGCAAGGGAGTATAGCCGGCATGGAGGGCTAAGGCCTCCTAAGTCTCTTTCATTCTCGGCTGTCTCGCACGCTAAGCGCACAGAGTAGTGCCTACCCTGCTGCACTACTGTGTTTCGGTTCCCAATTATTTTTATTGACTGGATAGGCCACCCTCCGAGCATCCGACTCGGGTTTGATCCCGAGACCGTCCGCGTTGTAATCGAATGCCGTAACCATTCGGCCACTCCGGCGCTGTGTTTCACGATTAACTAGTTAATTTATAATCAATTTCAAATGCATTTGGATTTAAATTCGAATTCCAAAAAAGGCTTGAACACCAACAAATTAAGCTTAGTGCCTCTTACCCTTAAAATTTTAAGTTCGCTTTAAATTTGAACCTTCCTTTATTGCTCTACTTGTTGATTTAAACCATTTTACGTAAGCTTGGTGGAAATGGCTCTTAGTTAATTTCAAATTCCAATCCATAGTAAAATTTTGCACAAAACCAAGATTGAAATTCCCACAAAAAATGGGGAGCCTTCCAATAATCTTAAATAGTTTTTTCTAGTTTTCAAGCTAAGCTTTTGATCTAAATTTTAAACCGTTCTGAACATTATAATTTACAGTTGGATTCGATTTCACGAGAGTAAATTGAAGAGTAGGAACTTTAACTTTTCCTGTTTTATGGTCCCAAAATTCGTATATTTCAACTGGTTCTATTTTATTTTTCTGAATTTAACCCTAAACTGGAGCTTTAAGTTCAAATCTCTTCGCGATCCTCAGGTTTCAAAGTTCGTATTTTTTAATTCATCCTCGTAATATTAAAACAAGGAACTGTTTTGTTTCTTTCTGTTCTTACTTTCGATAGTACAAACAGTTTTCCACTAATTTTACTATCGTTACTGCCCACTTAGGATTGTTTAAATAATTAACTTGTCCGACTTCAAGACGGTAAACTATTGAAGAGTACGGAAAGTAGTGGGCGAATAGTTTCAATTACATCACGCCAGAAATACACCTACATATTCGATACAACGATCATAAAAGATGCATATCCAGTTATTCAGGAGATAAATAACGGAATCGGTGTTCTGATCTTGTCTTAGTACTGCTTCCTTACACGCTATTCTATTCCATTTCTGTTCGTCTCATTGCTGGATGATTTTTTAATCAATTCTGAAATATTAATTATGTTGAAAAACTTTCTGTTCGCCCCTCGTACATAATCGTTTGATTTATTTCGGTATAAAAACGTACATAAGGCTTACTCGCAAATTAAACTAAGAGCCATGAAAATCTACACTTAACAGCAATTAAATCCAGGATGTAGGTGTGTAAAATGTCCATTTATCGCCTTGTAATGTTTAATATCATGCATACTTCGTTCTGGCACATTTCATCTAAACGAGATCTTAAGATCTAAAACGGCACGAAGGAAGTGCATTCCTCTTTTGGGCGTTCCCGGCATGAAGCAAGCGATGTGTAAGGAACGACAAATTGCTTAGGTACTGTATAAAATATTATGATTACGTACGGCCATATTGCAATCGACATTATCTAAACCTTCATTAGAGAAAATTGTTGATTAAATATAAAAGAGGCCATCACGAACTGTAGATTATGAATGTAAAAAATCCTTGATTTTCTGCATCGTGAAAATGTAATGCAATTAGGGCTTTTGTAAATTAAATGAAGGTTGGAAATGATTCTGTTGTAGATGCTGATTATATTAAATGAATCATCATTTGCCGTCAATATTTATAGAGTTATGGAAGAAGAAACGTTTTAATAAAACACAGTTATTTTCGTAATCTTCTGGAATTACTGTTAATAGCTTTAACATTGTAAAATCTTCACATAAATTAAGTTATTTATACGTGAAGGTACACAAGATTCCTACAGCGCGAACAGCATCGGGGTCTCGGGTGGTCTACCTAGTCACTGAAAATAATTGGTGAAGTAGGGGAGGTAAGCAGATGTTGAAAGCGTGGTGCTTACCACACCACCCAGTACGTATAGCGTGCGAAACAACCGATGTATGAAAAGCAATTTAGGAGGCTTTAACCCTCCATGTTGCCGGCCATGCTTTCTCATACCTTTATCTTTACACAAAGTTGGCGTTCGTTTACGACGAGTACGATGACTGAAGAGTTAAAGGAAAGTTAAAGTTTGGGATTATGAATCGAACATTAGCTAGCCTTTTTCTTCATATTTAGGCTGAAAAATTGTCATGAAGGTCATAATTTTAGTCGGAAATCTAATCTGCTTCAGGTACATCTTGAAATGATTTTCTTTTAATTAATAACGAAAACAAACTTCTTAGTCCAGTCAATAAATATATTGTAGAGTGCATGAAATATGCGAGAGTTTTTGACTTCAGGGCTTTGTTAGGAGTAGTCCCCGCCCCTGCGAGGTGAGCATAAGGTGGGAGGGGGGGGAGAAGATCCCATTTTGGGGGTTTTTGATTATATCTCGGAAACGGTGGACTCTAGAAGAAATATGTTCTAAATAAAAATGAAAGCTAATTAAATTTCCTATAAAATTGCTTCTATACATATTTGTCAAACTTCCAACGGTTTTCGAGATATACGTTATTGAAAATCGATAATTTTCGAAAAAAATCATTTTTACCTCACTTTTTGTCAAACATTTGCTTCTAGTGCCTCCCACGACCGTTTCTCAGAAAAATTGTTAAACACAAAGTTGTAGAGCATTAAATTTACTTCAATTTTATATATACTTTTGCTACTTTATTTTCAAGTGGATCAAAAGTTCAACATTTTTTTATAGTTATAAGTTTTATTAAATTATTACGAATCATACATAATAATGAAAGTATTTACATGGACCAATAATAATTAAAAAAATTTATGATATAATGAAAAAATAAGCATTCAAGGTTCGCCATCGAAGCATTCATCTTCGTCATCGTTGTCTTCGTTGTCACCTACTTATATAAAATAGAAATAAATATATAGAATAAAATATATTTTATATTTATTTTATTATTATTAATTTTATTATTTATTTTACCTTCTTCATGAATTATTATTTCGACTCCGTTGTTGCAACTGCCCTTGCAATTCGGGCATGCGACAGAGCAGTTTAAAGATGCTTTTCTACAACCACACCTGCCACTGTCACATCCTTTCGTGCATCGGCAAAAAATCATCTTCAAGATTTCGTCAGGAGCAGCATCCAACTCTGAGAGTTTCGGAACTAGTTGGTCATTCCTCCTTTCCCAACCCCAATTCGGCGCCCCGCCATTAGGTTCCACCCCTAGCCACAGGTGTACTTGGTGGTACGTCCAGAATGCATGCTGCTGAACAGCTGCTTCAGTTGGAGGGAGAGTCGAGAGATTAGGCTTCATGTTTGCAGCTGCCTTTATAAATGATTTGTAGCGGAACCCGTTGAGGGATTTTTCTGTGGCTGGAGCAGCATACCATGAGAGAGTACTCATTACCCCAGCTGTCTTGATGGAGTCAGGGGAAGAAGAACCGCTGGCAAATACCTCAGCTGCATGTTGTATGATTTTGGACTTCTGGTACATTTTGACAAAACCCACTTTACTCTTGCGATACGCTGCGGATGTTGAGTCGCAGCCTGTGAATGCATGTAAGAATAAAAAATGGGCGTTGTCCTTCATTTTCAACTCCTGCTGCAGCTGTTGTGAGGAATATACAATACTCTTGACCTTTCCTCTTCCAGGTTTTACCAGCAGAATGTCACGATCAGTTGGGGTTTTGGCTACCAGGAGAACAGCCAAGTCGACGTCCTCTCCAATAACAGCTACTGAGGAATTTTGCGATCTGTTGATAGCTGTCTTCACAATATCAACGTCAGCATCAGCTGAAGCTTGGAGCGTATTGATCCCATTTTTCTGCAGCTGCGTCATCAGCAGGTTTATCAGCTGACTCTTATTATGAAAGTTGGAAAGGAAATCCTCTTGTTTGACTTTCATTTCACTTTCCAAACTGATATTTATGTCCACACATCTCCTGAGCCGATATCGACGACTCTGTTCAGCTGCTTTTGTGCTCTCTGTTGTGTCAGTGTACCCATCAAAAACCACTGTACAATCTCTTCCATAATAATGACTCTTCAGAAATTTAACGTAACCATCACAAATGGTTGATACACTTGTCTCTTTTTGCCAAACAACTTTGTGGACTAGGAATCCCCCATCAACAACAAATTCAAAGGTACTTAAATCAACGTCCTTATCAATTTCCTTAAACAGTGTGTACAGTGCTGACTTTTTGCACTTTCTCATTCCACTTTCGCCGAAGAAAGCCAGGGGGTAGGGAGCTAATTCATATTGCATATAATTCTTCGTCCGATTTCTTGGTAATCGAGATTCGCTGAAAAAGCAAAAATGGATCCACGACAATTTTTTCATTATCAATCTTGATTGTCGAATTCATTGAGGAAAGAGGAAGTGCGCGATCTTTACGTGTCAGTTTGATATTTGTGAATGGTTGTGAATGGATTTTCAATGACGTATATCTCGAAAACCGTTGGAAGTTTGACAAATATGTATAGAAACAATTTTATAGGAAATTTAATTAGCTTTCATTTTTATTTAGAACATACTTTTTCTAGAGTCCACCGTTTCCGAGATATAATCGAAAAACCCAAAAATGGGATCTTCTCCCCCCCCTCCCACCTTATGCTCACCACCGAGGGGCGGGGACTTTTAGTGTGTTTACCTACTAACTACTCCTAACAAAGCCCTGAAGTCAAAAACTCTCGCATATTTCATGCACTCTACACCCCTCTTTTGAGCACTCATTGACTGGACTATCTACAATTAATAACTTTAATAACCCTTGAGTTACTCTCCAGATTTTCATTCAAACTGTTCGAACACGTTTAAGCTGATCATAAAGCAAAACACAGCATAAAATAAAATTATGCTTGATAACGAGATTGTCCTTCATAAAGCAACTTTACTGGTAAATTTATGTATCAGTAAAATCTTCTCGTTGTAAGTTACATCAGATTAGCCAAAGGTAATGGAATTATGATCATAACAGAAAAGATAAATCACCTCGATGTTTCCCCTGGGGCGGTATTCCTAACAAATTTTATATTTCATATTTTAATAGTTTAAACCGTGAAAACAACAATTTCTTTTCCGACCTGTTATCAAAAAGATTTAAAAACTGAAATTAAAAACGTGCAAAGTCATTAATTTTTACTTTGAAATTCTCGAAGTTCCTGAAATTCGTGAACTGGTTACTTAAAAATATTTAGGTTACGTTCTGACTCATGCATTTTTAACGTTTGTGAGAACTACTTGCAGTTTTTTTGTGCGTGCCACGCGTGCCCCAGAAAAGCACAATAATATTTTTAGCTCATCGTGCATGCCATCTTTATATCACGGTTAAAACATGAAATTGCGAATTTAATCTTTGGATATTTCATAATTCCCAGTTATGAAAATATTTCAAAATGAGGAAGAGCAGTCGTCATCTTGATGTTTACAAAGAAGGAGATTTAGGCAAGTGTGGTCATATTATAAATATAAATTTTATGGTTCATGATTGGAGCAATTTTATTATAAATTTTTTTTTTAGATTCTCGAAACTACGAAATATGAAAAGTCATTGTATTTACAAAACCGAGTTGCATATTGTACATATAGAAGTGAAATTATTAGGGATTCACCCCCAAAAAATATTTCTTCCGCAGGGATTTGAACCACTGACCTTGTGCTTTCGCCTCAGTGGCGGTTAAAGCTGATGGTTGGTGGTTCAACTCCTTCCGAAGGAGATATTTTTCAATATATAGAATTTTCAAAATGGGTATTTAATTGCTCCATTTGGGTCTTCTATCTAGGGCCTTTGTTCAGTGAATGGACATTGGTTCTTGGTTTGCTTCCTAGTATTTCCCACTTCTTGTGATAGAGCAGTTTCTCTTTGTAAACTTTAAGTCATGCTCTTTAGAGACTTATATATTGATCTTTGATCTTCCTGTACCCTCTTTGTTATATACTGACTACTAAGATATTCTTCTCTGATCTTTCTGTACCCTTTGGGTTTATATACTGAGACATTTTTTTTATCTTCTTGAACCCTCTTGGTTCGTTTTATTCAAGACATTCCATTTTCAACCTTGTGCGCCCATCCCTTCCACATCTTTATTTACATACTCGATTCAACGCTTGTTTAGTTTTCCTCTAGCTTTCTTTTCTTTTTGTTTTTCCAGTATTCTTTTCCTTGTTCTGTCTTACACTGCTCGCTTTCAGGACGTCAAATTTACATTTCTAACGTCAAATAGCACTGCATCCAACCGTTTTCTTTTTGTTAACTTTTTTCGTTCATTTTGGTGGATCGGCTTTTCAGAATTCGTCTCGCGCGATCCAGCCTTTTAATCCTATTTGCTCAAATAGTATGAACTAAATATATTGAGATGACCATGCAGTTCCTTTGCTTCGCAACTGACCTCTTCAGTCAGTATTCCTCCTAAGATTATTCATTCTTAAAATTCTGCATCCCCATGTTGCGAGCTTGGTCTCTTTCCGCTTGTTCACCCCCACATGCACTGCTTTTGTAGGTACTTTTCATATTTTGTTTGCTCTTAACATCTTCCTTAACGCGCCAATTGCTCTGCTTCCTCTTGTTATTCATTTTTTAATTTCCTTGTGTTCTTCTAGATACCCCCAAGTAATCGAAGCAACTGACTTTTTCAAGTTCGTATTTCTTCTAAAATCGGAAGCTTCAGCTACTTACGGGTTCTTATACACTTACTTAGTTTTCCCTTCATTGATCCTTAGACCATAAAGTCTCCATTAGTTTATTGCACACCTTCTCTGATGCCTTCTCGCTAACAGGGCCAAATTGCCATTATATGCAATGATCAGATGTTTGAAGCAATATACAAGGTGTCTCTAAAAGGTCTGTACCAAAGGCTACCACATATTTCTGAAACGATTTAACCAAACTTACTTCTACCCAAAGTCGTTTGTAAAGGTACTTTCAGACATCGAAAATGTTGTTTTTTAATAACAAGGGTTTATTTTCGGGATTAGGAGTAGATAGTATACACCAGTTTTGGCTCACTCCAAAAGAGGTCTAAATAGGTTAAAGCTGTTTCTTACCTGTTTTGCAGTGAGCCCAAAATGGGGCCAGCCAGAATATTATTTACTGGAAGATAATATTCTTGTTCTTCTTCTTATTTTAGGACGTGGTCCTGTTAACTTCCAATGAGTTTTTTGTTTGCTTTTCCTAAGATGTAGATGTCTAACATTCTGCCATTTTTTGGGTGGTCTTCCTATAGGTCGTCTTGAGTTAAGTTTCCTTGTTTTTTCCCATTTTGCCAGTCGTTCTTCACCCACCCTATCGATATGCTCTTTTCAATGCCTCCGTCTAACTCTTACCCATCATACAACATTTTGTATAGCATACTGTTGACAGATAGTTTCCCTCGATATCCTATCTTGCAAGGTTTAGACCGGTTATGGCTCTTAATGTTCTCATCTCCGTTGATCTAACTATTTGATTTGTGCGTGATGTCTCTGCGGCGTAAGTTAATATCGGCTTAACACACTTTATTGTCGGTGTTCATCGTGTTGATTGCGGCATATAACATCCTTAAGATATGTTGAATATGTACTGGGAAAAGATGTTTCTTAACATAATTTCTTTGCTCGCGAGTGTTACGTAAGTGGTTAAAAGTCGATTACCCACTTCTAAAAAGTCTTTCATTTTTAACGATTTGGCTAATATTTACCTTTAAAAAAATTTACAGGCCAACATTCTAATTTTAAATATTTTTGGCTCTCGTTCGATTTTGCTATCTACCATAGTTTATTCTGACAAAAATAGTTTTGATTTGAACTGCATTTATCTCACATACTTTATTTGGTTGCTACAGGACGAAGGTCTGTCCCCTGAAAATATTACTAAATTGTCAGAGTCAATCGTTCACAGTAATAATTGTGACTAAATTCATAAATTTGTAAGTTTTTTGGACATCTTTTATTACTGCAGAGGATTGATACTGGCAATTTTACAACATTTTCAAAGGCAAAGCATGTAGTAATTAAATAAGTTATATGGCTTCAGTGCATTGCGTGCGTCAAATCTTACCTTATTAATAATTATTTCTCTGTCTACCGCTTAAAGCAGTGTAGAGATACATCAAATCAAAATTATCTTTTATGCCTAAACTATGGCAGATAGCGAAATGTAACTAGGGACAATAAATGTTTGAAATAAGAATATCTGTCTGCAAAAACATTTAAAGGTTAAAAAATATAAGCTTCTTTGCATGTGGATGGCCAACTTTGGAACACTTATTCACACTTGAACTTCAGTTCAGATTCACATAGATACCAAATGTAATTCCCATTGCTAAAAGCAGTCCCTTGTATATTCGCTTTTTTGTAGTACAGCTTCTCTAATAATTGGTCTTCTTCTTTTACTCCTTCTCATCCCTGTAAATTTTTCTGAAAGCCTGCCTTCCAGCACCACGCTTAGCGCAATTCTTACATTCTTACTAAATTAATTAATTTGCTTAGCATTCCTAGCTTGCCCACATCTTCAGAGCTAAATTTTAATATTCAAAATGAGAGAAAGGCTTTTAGAAACAAACAGATAAAAGGTCTTATATTAGTCTCTCTCTGTGCCAAATAAAAGAAAGTAAAGGTATCGGCTCTGATAACCTAAATCGAATATTTCCGAAGATAGCCGAAAGAAGTTAAATACCGAAAAATAGCTAACATTTCATCAACATCCATATGGTTCATCTTGGTATGATCCAATAACGGGTGGAACAGCAAAATAAATATTAAAAAGGATGTCCAAGAAGTAAAGTAACAAACAAACAGATGCTTTTGAATTTCGTTTATTACAAAACAGTATTATTACCACTTTGTATTTTTGCATCGCTGTTTGCCAGTCAATGCAAAAATTACAACTGGTGGCAAACAACACAAGTTAAAGCACCACAAACTTGCTGGAAATATTTAAACAGTCTGCTACAAATAAAAAATATTAAGACATAAATCTGTTCAATTAAAGATAAATTGCTTGTTTCTGAATTACGTAACGCCACTTTTAAAAAACCTTAATATCCCGCTGTTTAATTTATATCCTCATAGATATTTAGCAGAAGGCATTACGCATGCTTTTTCAAAAGCGCTTCCTGCATTTATTTTAATGTAAGAAATAAATATCGAGCATTGCCTGAACTGTCATTAAATTACTCATTCAATTAAATACTTAATTGAGTTGTTAAGGCTATTAAATTATTTCATAAATTTAGGAAATGCTGAAAAATTTTCTTCATTGCATCTACTCTGTCAGTTCTTCTTTAAGTGGACAAATCCCGATTAGGAAGTAGTTAAAATATAAATAAAACAACTAATTAATCTCTGCAATGCTCACATCAACATCATCCATGCTTCGTTTAATAATTGTCACATCTAATTCTACGAAAAAAGTTGCTGATTAGCTTTAAACCACTAAAGCACTTCCGTTCTAAACAAATACTACGTAACTTGCTCGTTCTTGTTTCGTTGTTACAGTAAGCGACTTTTACACTTTTTATTCAGTTATGATTTAACGCTATAACTTGTATTACATGAATTTCGCAATTTTTCATTTATTGTCGTTTAAAACCGTAACTACATTTTCCAGTTTTCATTTTATAAATGATTTAATGCCGTAATTTATTGCATTTCTCGGCTGCATTCTTAGACTATACTAATAAACCATTTGTTAGAAACGGTTGCTCTGAAATTGGAAACGGTGTTCTCTATATCTTGTCAGTGAGATGCTTGTAACCTGCAATTATTTGTTTGAGTGAAATCACGTTTGTTTTGAATTTTGAAATACACTACTTGCTGTTTTTTTTGCCAAAATGCCTAGGCAGTTGGTTAAATCTCACCCACTAATAAATAAACAACCGTATTACGTGACTTTGTTATTATGTAAATTGGTTAACATAATACAACTTACTCCTGAAATTTATTAAATACTTTAAAAACCACCACATTTTCAGACTTTACCACATTGGTTCACAAGAAAACATTCTGCATAATTCAAAACATGAAATCCTTATAAATCTTAACATTCCTCCAAGTTCATTGTATATACTTATTTATTCTTTGAAATGCAACCTACACTAATTTATTTTATTAAAGAAAGTATGGAAATCTTTATTTACATACAATCGCAAGTATTCGTGCATTTATTGAACATCTTACCTTATTCATACTATTAACTACGCTTCATCTGTTGTAACTTTGTTAAGTACGTTACATTTCGTGCCTTGAAGACCGTTTTAAATCATAGGGTTTTAAAAATCACCCACTAGTTTTGCAATTTACCACAGACACATCTGGCTTTAATTGAAAACAAAACATTATTATTTTGTTTATATTCGTTTTAAACACTTTGACAGACTTTAAAGAAATGACGTTAATCATTTTTCACTTGGAACTTTATCTATAAAATTTTATGAAATCTTACATTTTAACTTAAATGAAATTAGAACTTGATAATTAAATAAGACTGAAATCAATTAATCCTTTGGTAAAGTAAGTATTCGTGGTACTTTTAGACAAGACTCATATGGAAATTTAAATTTAGAATATCTAAATCGGATTTAGTTGTGTAAAATCCATTTGTGCTTAAGATTTTGATATTTCTGTTGAGGCCATAGGTAATATTTCTTCCGCTTTTAATATAAACCAAAATTAGACAACACCGGCTTCGCTGGTAAAGAAGAGAAGGTTGCGTTGTAAACTGAAGTTCTCAGGTTCAATTCCGGCTAAAGCCAACTAAAATTTTTAATGTGAAAAATATCTGAAAGTATTTCTCCCTCAAATAAAAGGTAAAATAAAATATCACGTGCCAATGCGATGGTAAAGACCCTTTCCACGGATGATGTAGTACCAAATAACAATAGCAGTCGACGTGTGTTGGGATTCTTTGTACCAACAAGTCTAGATTTCGCCCAAATAAACAAAAAAACAAAAATGAGGAAACAACGCCTTGCATACTTAATAAAAGATTGATAGAACTGTTCTATTTGACAGAAAATCTACGATCTACAAACTATAAAAGAACAAATAAAACTGCAATATTAAGAAAAACCAGCCATAGGCAAACCATGCCCAAAACGATCATGGATTCTTCGTTGATGTTCATATCTAAAGTCGTGAATCACCATGGTTTCGACGTCGAGTTTATTATATTTCTTGGGGGGGGGGGGTATCTATCTCACATTAAATAATATAAAATAAAACAAGTAAGAAGAAATTTTAGAAAAATCCTGACAATTTTGAAAACCCACAACATAAGGTAATTTGTTGTTTTCTAAAGATAAAATCTGAATTTATTGAATTGAAATTATTAACAAAGTTGATAGTTTTGCAAAGCTTTACAAAAACTTGTACAATTAAAAAAAGACAAACTCCCTTTGGTTGCATTCTATTAAGTCTCAAAACGATAACAGTTAATTTCAAGTAGAATCCGAACCGATATCTGAAGCATCCTTCGAAGCATCAAAAGTGCATTTACACACCACGAATCCATTCTACGTTCTCATGGAATGCTAATGTGGCAAATACTTCTTAATTTTTTGCTTGTTGTAGTAGCAATAAATGACGATTGTATAACTGAATGTACACCCACTGCAGTAACACCTTGCAAGCGCATTTAGTAATTATAAGAATTAAGAATGAGAAATTCTATTTATAGGTGTTTAATTACATGCAATACAGATAACTTTTATATAGTGGAAAAATCGATGTTAAAACGTGCACAAAACATAACGCATCGGAGATAATTAGACAACAGAAATGATTTTGCGGAATAACTCAAACATATGGCTTAAATAAAAAATTAAATTGGGATTTTTTGATCTGCGGACGTAATTATATGTTTTATTTTTCTATGAAACTGATAATGAACTTTACTGTTTATATTTTTATTAGGTTCTGTATTTAACACCAGGTTCACTTTTATTGGTCATTATTTTTAATTAATATTTTCGAAGTATAAAAGGCACACATGTTGTATGTATTAAAATGATTTACAGAAAGTTTAAATAAAACATGGATAATACGACTATAACGTGTAATTAAAAAGAGCTGCTTTTTGTTTTAGACATCCTGTATTTTAATTTAATGTAATTATGCTTAAAAAATCTTAGATGGGCCCGTTACGTCCACTGTTAAAACGTTTTCTGAAACTTTTATATTATTTTCAAAGGTTTCAGCTGCTTCATTAGTTCAGCCTACCTGCTTCTAATCTTACAAAAAGCCCACTGAAAGTTTAAGATAAAGATTTTCGTTGGTTCTGAAATATAACAATTCCTTTCTTAAGTTGTTAAACTGCAGTTTTTGTTATACTGAAGTCTTTCTTGGTCGATTTAAGGAACAAGAAGTATCCCACGATCAAATAAATTTGTATTTAATGCAGGTTTAATAATTTGCTTTCATTTTGTGAACTTCAAACACGAACTATGTATTTAGATTAATTAGAGATCAAAAAATAATATCCAACAAAATACGGTAAATGTTGGGAGATTAGATTCTTAGATGGGGAATGGGGTCATTAGGCAGATCTTTTGTGGAGCCCTTCTGATCTCATAGAACCTCTCAAGTCCCAGACTACTTAGGAACCTTGAGACCTTCTTGGCAGCTATTTTGCTCACTTCTTCAGGTGTTAAACTCACTTGTACGAGGTATTGAAACCTTTGGCCGATTATGACTTTTCAGTTTCAGCCGAATCTTCACAGAACCGACATTGGTTACTCTCAGCTTTGTTGATTTTACTGAGATGGTATCTCAAGGGGCAGTGCCTAGTTGGAAGGTTTGTAATAAGCATTTAGTCCTTGTTTGCTGCTCACTTTGGCGAAATAATTTATTATAATTGTACTAATAATAAGTAGGTCTTTTCGGCTACGCCGCAAAACGGTTCAAAACCAATGAAGTAAGACCCTGCTTTAGCAAGTGGATCAACTGCCCCGTTTCCGGAAATGCCTTTATGGCCCTCACCAAGGTTAATTTGTTACGTTTTGCCGGCTGACTTACTGTTTGTCGACATTTCCAAGTGATTTTAGACTCAAACCTGTACGAACTCAGAGCTTTAAGTGCTGCTTGGCTGTCTGATAGAATATAGATTCTGGCTCTACATAGCCTTTTCTGATGCATTTTTGTACACAGACAGCTCTAGTATGAATTTCTGCTTAAAAGAATGTGGGAGCTAGGCCCAAGGCTTTGGATAGCCTTACTCCTGGGCCATAAATGCATATGCCCACACCGGTCGCTGTTTTGGATCCAACTGTATACCAGATGATTGATCCCCAAGCTCTACGTTTGGCAGCCCGAAATAACCACTTCAACGGTTGCTCGTAGTTGAGCCTAACTGGCATTAATATGTCAATTAGTTTGGATATCAACTGGTGTTGAAATTCCTTCGGGTACCATCTCTTTACTGAAGGTTGGTAACAATCTCGAAATATTTATTGCGATTTTGAGTAACATGAATCAGTGATGATGTGCTCATATTCGCCCAGTCGCGAATACTTTTCATCCACGAGTGTTGTCTGCGACTGAGGCCACGTTTTCCTTCTATTATTAGTTTTAGGTTTGGTATTTTGAGCTTCGGTAAACATGGCCTAAGTATGCGGTTTTTCTACGCTTTATTTTTGTTAACAGCTGCCTTTCCAGCCCCATACGCCTAAGCACTTCTTCATTGGATACATGTTCAATCCATAGGCCAACCGCTGCACTTTTCGCAACTAGTTTTGCGCTATACTTTCTTTGGCTTTTGTCCACCACACTACAGATGCATAGGTGATAATGGGTCGTACCATCGTTAAGCATGACTACAAGGTCATTTATTGTTTTAGTCCCCACGTTTTACCAAGGAGCCTACGACAACTCCAAAATGCCATTATTACCCTTTGAGTAGACTCTTTCATGTTGGGGGATTTTTATAACAATCATTAGTTGGAATTCAAATAACTAGCTGTTTGTAATAAAAAATAAGTTTCAATCAAGAAGCTTTTTACTCAATAGTAAAATCCATTTTGAAGTTGCAAATACTTTAGAAGAATCTGTCTGACTTGCGACATTTTAAGCCAAGTAATATCAATTTTTTTTTGAATCGCATGTTATACATTTCATAGTTCATTTATTTGATTTATTTGATCGCAGGATACATATTCTTAAAAAATGTAGTTAATTCAATGTAATAAATTTAAATATAAAAATATCCCGTAAATATCATGAATCATGAAAAATAGCCCTTGAAGTTAGCTTTGAAAAACTTGGCGTTAAAATAAATACAGAGGGTCTAAGTTTATCACCACAACTTTATATAGAATCAAAGCCGTATTTATACACAAAAATTTGTTTATGTTATTTTCTTCTTTAGTTTTACGCTTTGTCTTTTAATTCGGTGGCCTTCCGCAGGAACTGAACAGTAGGAGATAAAAATAAAATAGAAACCTATGAAGGTAAAGGAAATTATAGAAATATTTTGAATAAAAATGTAAACAAAAAAAATTGGAGATAACGAAAAAGAAATAGGTAGATAAAAACAGAAATCAAAATTAATGTAAGAAGAGATTCGATCTAAAATTTGAGAAAATTTAATTAAACAAATAATGTTCTTTTTAATTATTCATATAATAAAAAGAATTCTGTAAGTAAGAAGTGAGAAGTTGATATTGATTAATTGATTGACTTGATATTTTGAAGATTTAACGAACGAAAAAATGAAAACTTTCGTAAATTACAAAGAAAGGTTTAATGATTGCCAAAATTAAAATTTTAGTTTTCATTTATTTATTTGAAATACTTACTTGATACCTATAATTCCAAATTTTAACTCAAACTTTTGAAATTTTAAGCTTATTGTCGTAATCTAAAGTAAGTTAAAAATTTATTAAAAGTTTTTGATTTTTAAACTACAAACCCTGCATTGTAAAACAGAAGAAACGGCGATACTTCCAGATGTTGGTGCAAATCTAGCAAGAAATGTTTGATTTCCTACTCTACTTTGTTTTAAATGCATAAATTTCATGAACGAATCTTTAGTAACATTTAAACATTAAACTAATAGAATGCCGAAGAATCCTAGAAACCGCTAAGTTTCCATCTCAGCCAAAAATACGTATTTGGTTTTTTAATTTGTTGTTGCGATTTTCAGGTATTTTTCGATTGAATTAGAACCCAAGCAAACATCTAAACTTATCCACACTTAATCTCTCAAATTTTCTTTTGGAGTGTACAATCTCCAGGTGAAATAAATCTTCCAAAGCGTATTAGATAAACGATAAAATTTATTAAATATTTATAACGTTCGAACACTTTCCATTTTAAGAAAAATACGATACGGTCATATATTTACCTCCAATTAGGTTAATTGATGTTTATTAAAAGCATAAAAACACAAACTTTTAAATTTTGATAAATTACCATAGCATAAACAGACTTTCATATCAGATATTGACGGTTATCTTAATGCAAATGTAAATTGAATAAAACCAGTGAAAGTGTGTGTGTGTGTTCGATCGTTATGCAAAAGAAAATCGTAAATATTAATTAACATTGATCTTAATAATATCAGGGAATTCACGGTTAAGTACATGACCACGAAAGTGCACGCAAACTTGAAAAAAACCGTAGCAGAAGAAAAGTGATTTTCTGATAATGCTATTAGTTCTGCAATTATAAATTGTTCAGGATAGTTCCTGCATTCCGCAACGTGATCTGGTCGATGACCGTTGGCCAGAGCTTCTCATTTTATATATGTTTACACTTATCAGGCACGAAGATGAATGAAGATTACGTTGTAGTTGTATTAGGTACTTTTGAAGCTTATTCGCTCCAACAAACCCTGGGCGATTTCGATGTCAATTAAATTAGTTTTTCCTTAAGATCTGATTGTCTGCAGTGATGGGATTTAAGCAAATGTTTGTTAGTTTGTTTTTTAAGCCAAGAAAAGAAATTAAGTAAAAACAGCACGAGTTAAAGCAGCATTCGTGCATTCACTTATTTTTCTTTTCGTAGCAGAAAATCAGCTAAGGCCTACTTGTTTCCCATTACATTCTTCGCATTCATCGCACATGTGGTGTTACAGTTAGAGCAATTCAAAGTCCTCGATGACTGTCTTTGGTGGAAACTAATTCTTTCCAGCTATTGCTGTTAAGTAAGGTAGAGAATGTACTTTGAAGCTTGCCATGCTGAAGAACATTTTGCTTTAACTTTTATCTTAGTTAATTATGGTTTCATTTTAAGTTGATAATTTGTTCAGTTATAGTTTGCAACATAATTAGGGAAAAGTTATCCCCCAGAAATTCCAAATTTTAGCAAGTGATGGTTTGATCGAATGGGTAAATAACATTTTGTGTTTGATCATATTCGTATTCGCAGGCAAAGTGGAGTAAATGCGCCTTGTTTCGCAAGTGAAGGCACATACGTTCAAATACCGGCGAAGCCAACAAGTTTTAAAAATTCCAAATGGCCGAAAATTTAAGCACATCCATTAAAATTAATCAACTAACATCTGACTATGCGCCAGATACAAACCAAATCTGGAATTAACTAAACGCCTAGCTTAATAATGAGACTAATAGCAAAAGCAAGAATTACTTTTCTAATTTTTTCAGAAAGAAACTCTTTTCAACAAAGTCATAAATTAAACTGAATGCTGTTATAACAGCAAACTAAAATTATATTTAATTTCTGAACAGCAGATGTTGTTCAAGTAAAATGTTAGTTTACGTATTTTGAACAGTTACAACAAGTAAAACCAATTTCCTGGATATTTGTTAGAATTAACACGAACTGTTCTCATAAATAAAACAGTTTCAACCTGTGTGGAATAACAAGCAAATTTGTCAGACACATGAGCAAATTAAATTAGTTTCATTTAATTTTCGTAATATTCAAATCTTAATTGCTGTTATAACGTTGAATGTTTAACATGTAACATGCCTTCACTTTCTGTAACTGGTAACGAGAAAGTAATAATATTAATTTTTTATGGTTCTTACGAATTTCGTTTTATGTAAAATTTAATTTACATATATTAAGGTGTAAGTAATTGCTTAAACTTAAATGAAACATAAAAATTTTATGATAACAAATGTTTTGGTTTTAATAGCTTAAAAGAAATCGAAAGTTAAATGAAATGGGCTCTTCTCTGCTTCTTCTTTCGTAGGAAAAAGTTATACCTACAGGTAAAATGACTTTTCAATATCATTGGTTTAAATGAAATTTTTATCAAGCCAACTTTTTGCCTTAAAAATTTGTCCAATTCGTTTGTAATTTGTTTTGTTTTAGTGTTTGCATGTTTTCTACCTTCTCTTCCAAACATTTTTTGCCTCTTGTTTTTTCTTACTGCGTCTTTACTTGTTTATATTTTTATTTTAATATTTCGATCATTTACTTTACCTTCAAGGGTTCCAATTGTTCCAATTTTTATCTCCCACTTTTCAGTTCTCTCGAAAGGGTAAGCAATTTAAAAAGAAAGCGTAAAACAAAATCCAAGAAAACTAGAAGACAACCACGTAGGTAAACAGTCCAATAATTTTACGATTTGTTTTTAATTGCTTTAAATGATTCGTTATTATTAAATTCTCAACTAAAGGAACCAACTTTTTGCCTTAAAAATCCTATGTATTTTGCCCGATTCATTTGTTCTTTGCTTTGGTTCGGTATTTGCTTGTTTTCTACCTTCTCCATTAAACATTTCATAGTTTTGTCTTTTGTTTTTTCTTACTACTTTTTTACTTGTTTATATTTTTATTCTAAATCTTTCAATCAGTTACTTTACCATCAAGGATTTTTGTTCCAATATTTTTTCTCCCATTTTTCAGTTCCTTCGGTAGGACACAGAATCAAAAAAAAAATCTAAGAGAACTAGAAGACGATAACATAAACAATTCAGCAATTTTACATTTTGATTTTGATTGGTTTCAACGATTCATAATAATTATGAAATTCTCAACTAAAAGAAATGTTCCTCAAACCAACTTTTTGCCTTAAAAATCCTATTATTCCCGATTAATTTGTTCTTTGCCTTGGTTCAGTATTGGTTTGTTTTCTACCTTCTCTCTTAAACATTTCATTCTTTTGCCTTTTGTTTTTTCTTACTACTTCCTTACTTGTTTATATTTTTATTCTAAATGTTTCGATCAGTTACATTACCATCAAGGGTTTTTGTTCCAATTTTTTTCTCCCACTATTCAGTTCCTTTGAAAGGATACATAATCAAAAATCTAACTAAGGTAGAAGAGAATAATATAAACAATTCAGTAATTTTACGATTTGATTTTGATCAGTTTCAACGATTCATAATTAGCTACAGTATTTTTCATCTAGGATTTGGGTTCTGACGTCAACGCGCTGTTTATAAATTCACAATCCAACTATACTTCATCTCTTTCTAAACTAGGTTTTCATTACCTACTGCGCACGAACGCGTGTCTATTCATACGGTTTTTGTTCGGGGCAAGTTGACGTCACAACCCAAATGCTAGATGAAAAATACTGTAAAAAAAGGAATTTTTGTCGAATCAAGATTTTGCCTTAGAAATCCTATTTCTCCCGATTCGCTTGTCCTTTATTTTGTTTCAGCGGTTGCATGTTTTCTAACTTCTCTTTCAAACATTTCAGTCTTTCTTGTACCCTTGCGTTCGGCTTCAGTCGTCTTGGAATTTTATAAATATTATATGCGAAAATTGATAAATCCAAGTACTTAGTGTTATTTCTAAAAACCGTTATCTCCCAAGATGTAAGGAAAAATGTCATATAAGAGTCAAACAAGAAAAGAGAATACCAACACTCGTGTTTCTTTTCTGTATTTAATTTATAAAAATATTGTCTTCTTTCAATGATTTCAGTCAATGAAAAATCACAATTTTCGATTTTTATAATCAATTTTTCTTGTTTTCCATTTTGTTTTTCTTATAATTTCTTATTATCATTAAGTTTGTGTAGCTTTGAAGTACGAATTTTCGTTTTTGGTTTTGTTTAGTTATTGTAATTAAAACATCTGTTAATAAAACTCAAAAAAAAATATTCACGAATAATTGGCAAGTTGGTAAAGTGAAGTAAAAGAAAAGCAGGGCGAAGTTCTAAAGTTTTGTAGTTTATATAATTGATTGGTATGTCTTTGCCGTAATTTCAGTAATGATTTTTATGCCAAAAGCCTTGTTATTTTTCAAAACTTGCCATTTGTTGGTTGCTTTGTTAATTTACTTCTGATATTTTCATCCTTCAATATTGTATATTACAAAACGACTTATTTTTTGTATTAGGTGCAGTAGAACGTAGCAAAATACAAAGTACAAAACGTCCTTTAAAAAGTGAATAGGTAATTTTGAGTCATTTCAACATTGTAATTTCAAAAATGGAACTGAAGATTCACTTTCTCGATTGAATTGAATTTGCATGTGTTTTTATCGTCTTCTCTTTTCATTGTCGTTTATTTTGCTTCTCCTTTCATAAATAAATTTATTTTTCAACAAAATCTCCATTAAGCCACACGATGTTCCAAAGCACTTCATTGTTGTTGGAATATCGTTGTCCTCCGAGCCATCTTTTGGAAGTCAGACGGGGCTAAATCGGCTGAGTAGGGCGAACAATTTATTCCAAATTGAATTCTTCCACAAATCGCCCCTGAACAAGCAGGGTTCATGCACAAGGAAGCAACTAATTAACACAAGAAAATAATCGAGAAATGCCATGAATACAATGTGCCAGCATTATTCTGCTCCCTGAATTACACACGGTAAGATGGGACCAACTGTGGCAAATACTACACGAAATGGGGGTACCAGAGTACTCATCTGGCTAATTAAATACTCTCAAAACAAAGCCTTCGTCAGGGTGGATGATCAGACCCCAGAGGGGTTTTCGGTGAGCAAGGGAGTTAAACAGGGCTGCATTCTATCTCCTATACTATTTAACATATATGGAGAATGGATATATGGATAATGAGAAAAGCAACAGAAGACTGGAACGGTGGAGTGTCGATAGCTGGAAGAAAAATATCCAACCTCAGATATGCGGATGAAACTATAATTCTCGCATCTTCAGAAGACGAATCGAACAAACTAGTGCCGAGGTCGACTTGCCTGATGACTGTTGATAGAGCAGAATTGCTACCACCTTACAGACATACAAATCAAAACCCAGATAATCTACCTGGGATCGTTAGTAACAAACAATGCGAACTGTGAAGAAGAAGTTAAGAGAAGAGTACCAATGGCAGAAACAGCCTTAGCAAGACTGACGAAAATTTGGAAAGATCATTGGATAAGTAAATATACAAAGCAAAGGCTAGTCCAGTCCCTGATCTTCCCAATTGCAACTTATGGCCTGGAAACCATAACCCCCAACGCAACTTGCTGTAAAAAAAATCTAAAGCTTCGAAATGACGTGCTATCGCAGCGCCTGCAGAACAAACCAACAAACGCATCAATATTACGAGAACTCAACATCAACGACAGGGATCGTTTGGTGCCAACAGTTTAGTGAAGAATACTAAACTTAGTGGGACACGTCATCAGGCGGGATGGAATCAAAAAACTAACTATCCAAGGAAAAGTAGATCGAAAAAGTAGGAGATGCAGATCACCCTGCAGATTCCTAGACCAAGTCTCAAACCTCACAAAACTTTCAATATCGGAGATCGGAGATCATGAGAAACGCTGAAGACAGAGATCGATGGGGAGAGATTACAAACTCTGTGTATGCACCTTGAAGAAGTCACGACGTTCGGAACGAACGACAACAAGGAAGATGTTGAATAGAAAGGTTCTTTGCCGCAATCCTGTTTTACTCTTACATTACTTGTTGTTCTTTTCAGGGTCATATTTAGAAGTCTCATTAACTTGTCAGGTACGTCAAACTCCTGCACAATTCCGATCAGTTTTCCTCTTTTCACAGAGTCAAGGAATGATACTAGCGCTGGGATTTTGAACTCGTAGCAGGTTATTAGGGTCTCATTCATTGTAAATATTTGATCAGTTGTTGTTCGCCTTGCTTTTCTAAAACCTGCCTGATACTCTCCTAGCTGTGGTTCTACTATCACTTCTAAGCTCCTTTTAATTAGAGTAACTATCACTTTGTAGGTCACATCTAATAGCGGTAGATATCTCTATAGTTGTTCTGTCCATCATTTTTGAAAATGCTTGCACGTTCATCTACCTCGCGTAACCCAACAATAACTTCGCAATGCACTAAGCTGAAACTCGGCAAGAGCTCGTTTAGGCGGGTGTCAGACTGAGCTTCGACCGGCAGCGATCGAGTGATATCGATCGTCTACGATCGGCAAGTTTTTAAATCTGTTGTCACATAGAATTTGTCAACCACAGTCGTACATGACGGTAGTTTACACTAAGATTTAATGTCCTGTGGTTTACACTTATTTACAAGAAGCCGATCATTATATTCTGTAGGTAATTACAATTATTCGAGTCATAAAAATTAGTTGAGAATTAAAATACCCTAACTTCTTGGAAAAAATGCCGTTATCATCGGATTCAGGCAGCGAAATTGTACTGTATTATATGCATGTGGAAGAAGTATATTTAAATTTAGATAATGCTATATTTAAATTAATTGCTTCTTTTTAAACACATTTCTTGCACGCCATAGCATCTCGGTTTGAATACGCCGACAGTGGTTGATCATAAAATGACCGATTGTCTCTAACTAAACAAATTAATCTGTCTATTTCTTCGGATTTCCATCCCTCCATGTAATAATACAAATAAATATAAATAATAGAATCAACTGTTGGGTAATTTTTTGCAATGATTTCTCTGCTAGAACCCGATGAATGTGTAGGTCGTGCTTTATATAATAACGGAAAATTCATCGACTGTTCATCGAGCACCGGGAAAAATTTCAGACAAGCCACAGAGTTCGAACCGGTCGGTCATAGTCGATCGCTGCCTTACTTTTTCTGCTTCTATTTCGCGGTGAACTTATTTTTTTGACGTTGGTTTGCCTTCGTTTTTATTTTTCGTTGATCTTCCCGTTCACCTGCCCTTTTGTTTTCTTCAGCGTCTTCTTTTACTGATCTGCTTCATCACCTTCACCTTCTTTGTTTACCTTTGGATTCTTTTAAAAATTATTTCCTGACCAATTCCTCATTTGTATAAGATTTTAGTTACTTATATAACCAAAACTAAAAATTTCATTTTTATTTTGTTTACTTCCGTATCAGATAGTCACTTTATAAAAATTATCAATTCGTAAGTGTTCCATATAACCTTCAGACCGTTGTTAAATTCTTAAATGCGCCTTTGTTATTACAGCACTTGAGATTTTATCTGTTCTAAAAATCTCGGTTGTGTAACAGTAGTTTGATAAAAAGGTTCTTGCATTTCCCCACTTTAAAAATATCCCATTCTAGAGAGTGAAAAATTGGGTGAGCTTTCTATAAGTTGCATTCGTATTTTACAGATTTCATTATTTCTTCTTTTTATTCGATTTTTTAAGTCGTTGTCTCATAACAATCTTTACTGCAATAACTTAATTAATTATACGAAATTAAGGTAATAGCTTAAGATTGCCTCAAATTAAAATGCCTGAGGTTCCTTTTATAATAACGGCCGTAAAAAATTGTTTTTAATTGAAATAAAAACAAATTCATAACTGTCTAACCTAACTAATGCTATAAAGCACTATAATTTAACGATAATTTACAACTCCTTTCTTAATTCCAACATCATTACTCGACTTGTTCGACAAAATAAGATACTTATAACTAACGGGTTTGTACTTTACACAAAAATGTCAAAACTCATTAGCATTACAGCACTGTTACAAGCACAAGAGTAGTTTCTTAGGTTTGAACACTTGAGGGACACTTCGATATCTCTTACTTTTGCTGAATAGTTTTAGGCTGTATATGGAAATTCATTTTCCAAAAACGCACGAATATAAGGTGAAACTTTTGCAAAAATTTTCTTTGTGTTATGACCTGTTTTTACAGCAGGAAATGCCTTTAGTTTTAATAATTTTTGTTCTCGCGGGAGACTTCATGGGTGGTTTACTTCTTGATTTTATCAGATTAGTTTGAGGACGTGAGACTGATAGTCAAAGATGGGTATTGTAATTTCCCACTGTTACAATAAAACTCGCAAATCAGTTTCATTTTATGTAATGTCATTAAAATCAGGAACGAATTTGTCGTTTCCCCGAATTTCATTTCTCGTTTTTCACGGATGAAATTTACGAGAAGACAAAAACAAACGAGGTCAACTTATAATAAATATAAATAATAAAGTAAAATTTAATATTAATTTAAACAATTTAATTTTAATTTGAACAATTAAATTTTCCCTGTATTTATTACAAACTTATGATTTACGAAACGAAATCTTCCTTAATTGAAGGCCGCAATAATTAAATATTTTCTCTAAAAAATTTTAAAATAATCTTTGTGTAATAGAGAGTAGTTGTAATTTTCCAGTGAATGGAATTGATGATACTTATTAATAGTTCGTTACGCCCATGGGATTTATTTTTTAACTTCGGCGAATAGTTCTTGACATTCTTTTACAAGCAGGTTAATTAAGCCGTTAAGGATTTTATTTCAGCCATCTTATTTTAAAATTTGCAAATTAAATTAGAATCTTCCGTCAAAAACAATTGTTTTATCGATTTAGTTTTCTTTAGCTAAAAATGAATGATTCTTAGATTTATAAGTATTCCAACATATTGCGACAAAAGCTAACAAACAAAAATTTTATTAGTCTGGAACGATGTTAAGTTAACCTCGTTTTTCTACATGAATAATTGTATTTATTTTATTTTAGTTATATGTGATCGTTATTTATAAAAAACCGAGCGATTAAATAGACCCGAAAGAATTGCATGAGTTGGTATTTAACATTTAAAATTCAAAGAGGAAATTGGCAGAATTATAGCACCTTAACATCACTTTCATTAATAATTATGCTAATTTAATCTTATTTTGTGAAGAAGTGTATTTTACTTTTACTTTGATTTGACTTGTGTTGACCGCATTCCTTCTTGTATTGGGCCTTTTTGGTCGTTCATTTTCTTCTCTCTTTGATACGTGTCCCGACCATCTAAATTTCCGCTATTCGATCTTATTCACCATGCTAATTACCTTCATATCTTCCCTGATGTGTTCGTTCCCACATCGGTCCATCAAGGTGATTCTCACAGAAGATCTAAACAATCGTGGCTACGTCAGTTTCCTCCGCACCATTGGCGTCACAGCCCAACTTCCAATTCCACAAGTCTTTCTCGTTCTTTTGGCAGTATTGCCCATCCAACCTTTAACTCCTTTAACATCCTCTTCAGAACCTTAATTCTGCTCCAATTCGCTATCAAAGCATTCAAATTTCTACACCTTTTCCAAATTTTCCAGTTCGTTTCGTATTTGAGTATTTCCATCCATCTTGTAAGATTTTCCTGTATTAACTTCTCGTATCTCAGTTATCAGGTTGATGTTTTCAACAAATTTCCTGTATATATCTTGTCACTATATCTATAACTGAAATTAAGATTGGCGCGGGTTCGATTCCTAGAGCACAACGAAAACACCCGACTGCTTTCCTCGAAAGGCAATGGCAAACCAGGTATCTCTGACTGGTAAGTCTTCTCGAGGTCACCAAAAATAATTGAAAAGCAGACTTGGTTAGAAGAACTTCTCTAGCGGGGACAGCATTAGGACGACTGCAGGCAATATTCAGATCTAACATACCGAATACCCCAAAAGCAAGAACTTACGATTAATACGTGTTACATGTCCTAACATATGGAACGGCGACTTGGGCACTTAACATGGGCATAGTACACAGGCTGAAGTAACACAACGAGCAATGGAGCGAAGCATGCTGAATATTGAATGACAACACCGAGATTAGAAGAAGATCGAAAATAACAGATGTGATACAATGACGATGGAATTGGGCGAGACGTATAGCGAGAATGACAGGCTACAGATGGACGTGAAAAATTGTAGAGAAGAACTACTGGATGCAACGGGCGAACAACAGAAAAGAATGGAAACGTGTAAGGAAGGCTTACATCCGACGATGATAGGATAAGCTGATGATGATGATGACGAAGTCTTCTCTGGAGCAGAAGTGGAAGCACTTCCGTGGTTCGGAGCCCACGTAAAGCTATAGGGTCCCCTATGTCTGTAGGCCACTTCACATGCACACCGCAGACATGTAGAGAGAAGACGGCAACGCCCTGTAAGGGTATGCCACCCTAAGAAGAAGTGGTGATATTTCCTGATTCTGTATAGTAGCAAACGTTTGAGTAGCTTAGATAGAGGGGTAGGTCACTTGACACGCACGCTACAGACATATGGAGAGAATACCGTCCTGTAAAGGGCACGCCACTTCAAGAAGATAACTACAATGTTTGTTAATTAGGCTTGTGTACGCCAAATAACACAACGCGCAGCACTTGCTACCGTCATTAATTTACCATAACCCGATTAGAGTTTTTCCAAATTCTAAAGCCGCTCTCCACTATCAAAATTTCCATCAAATGTTTCCATCAAAATTTGGCCAAAATGATTAGAAATACCATAACCACAGTCTCTCGTTCCCCATTTGGTAGGACTCTTCCAATTCTTTCCACTTTTCCTTATTTTGTGCTGTTCTTTTCCATGCCAATCATCCATGTCTTTTAATGTCATCCACCCATCTCAATTGTGGCTTTCCTCTTTTTTTCTTACCTTCGTATGGGCGTCCAATTTTGAATGGCATTATTTCATTCTTATCTAAAAATCTTGCGTTGTGTCCGGCTAATTTCCTCTACGTCTGTAGCTTTAGCTGTTTGTCATAACCATGGATTTCTTTTGTGGTCTTTCAGTATTAGTCCTACTATTGGTCTCGCCATTGCTCTTTGAGTTTTTGCTAACTCGTCAAGATTGACTTTAGTAAAAGTCCAAGTCTGTGCTGCATGTAATTACAGGAAGGAAGCAGGTGTTAAAACTTTGATTCTGTACTTGATGAATGACAATTTGCCAACTAATCTCTATACTATTCGGATTCGACGGTCGTCTAATTCCGTTTCTTAGGTTTTATCGACTGGCCTATCTATAGACATATATTTGGTTCCGTCTACTGTTATTTGTCCAGGGCTGTCTACGTTGTTCATTACTTTCATTTCAGCAAAATTTATTCCGAGACTTTTGGTGATGAATACGAAGTGGAGTTCATTTATAATTTTTTGCAATGCAATGCAAATCGTAGATGGTTTAGTCGTTTATCATTTATATTTATCCTCAGTTGTTCCCTATTAAGCTCCTTAAAAATATTTTCTAAAGCCAAGATGGTGGTGGTATCGTGTCACCTTGTCTTATTCTTCTTTGGATTTCAATAGGTTTGTTGTTAGTGTAAATGTCCATTAATACTGCCATTTCAGCTTTTCTATTATTTTTTCTATATCTATGGTCTGTTCTACAATTAACAAAGCTTTCTTCCACTACGCAACTCAATGCTATCAAAAACCTTCTCGTAATCTACAAAAACAGAATAAGGGAGGAGGTTGTATTTGTTGTTTTTTCTATTTAGATTTTGTTTGTTAAAAAATGGCAAGCTATGCTATAACCTTGTCGAAATCCGACTTGCTTAATACATGTAAATTTTCCATCTATTGTTATGATTCTAGCAAGAAGTTGGCCTATAATGTCCTACGTTGTAGGGGTCTCCTTTCTTATAAATTAGTACGGCCAGGGATTTGTTCCAGCCAGTTGTTATATTTCCTTCAGATAAGCATATGTTTAGTAGAATTTTAAGGAATGCATATTATAATTTGATGCCCTTCTTCTTTAATTATTTCTGCTGTCTTTGCCTAGTGCTTTACTTCTTTTCATTTGTTTAATGACTGAGTCTTCCCCATTTATGTCCGATATTTCCTCTGAGTTGGCACTTGAAATTTTCCATGTTAAGTCGTGTCTGTCCTCTTGGTGTGATTGAATCGTAGAGTTTACCACAGTGCTGTTGTACTATTTGACTCATTCTTCCATTGTCTCTAATTACTGTTTCAGTTTTTCCTTTTCGTCTTCTTTTATTTGTTTTTGAAGAGTTTGTTTAGCTCCTTGTATTCTACTGTATTCCTGTATTCTTTGTTGATTTGCTTTTTTCAGCTACTGTCATGCGTTCTCTTAAGATGATTATCATCGAATTAGCTCATTTAAGTAGGTTACAGTTGTTTCGTTTATCTCCATCGTAAGAGTGATTCAGTTGTTGTTGATACTTCTCTTCGTTTTCTGCTAGTTTGACCAAGTTGATTAGGGGTCGGTTCTGTATCACAACCATAAGGCGAAAAAAATATTTGAAGCGCTGCCCAAACGTCAAATATTTTAATCGAATACTCTTCTTACTCGTAACAGTAATCATTACAAGTCAACCTTGCTACTCGTCTACATCTACACCATCGAGGTCGGCATTGTATCATCAATGTAACAATTACGCATGAATAGGAAAGGGCTTATTGATAAGGCTTGGTGCGGAACAGACCTGCGTACTTACTTTGTTTTACTTCGATTAAGGTCACGTATTTCGTGGTACTTTTCTTCTTCATTTAGCACTCCCACATAAAGTGATGTGGCACTTTGGCGTGTGCCTTTTCGCGAACTAGTTACTTAGAAACACAAGGGGACACTTTCATTCTTGTTTTACTTTTCTTGCAATGTTTTCGCAGCACAAACGTTTTTGGATGTGCCTTTTCTTTTCCCAAATTGCAGTTAGTGTTCGCAGAATTTTGTGCCAGTTAACCTTCAGCCTATTTCATATTATGGCACATTAGCTTTCTAATGGGATAATTTCTAGTCTTCTAATTCTCCCTTCTACTTGTAGTAGTGTTTCGGAGTCAAGATTCGGTTCCGGCCCGCGTTGAGTATCATTTTGGTTATCTTTGCCTTTGCGATAAATATTACTTCCTCGTCTTTCAGTATTTCAAATGCTTCTATTGGCAAGTTGTCTGGTTTGGTGGCCTTCCCATATTCCATTTGATTTAATGAGTCCTCCAGCTCGTTATTTCGTTTGGACTGTTTCTATATATTATCCTATTTCTATTTTATTGTTTTATTGTTTCTGTCCACGTCCACCACCATGCATGGTTGCGTCAAACAATCCTTTCCATCTTTTTATTATTTTATGAGCTTTTGTTGGTACCTACTCTCCTTCTCCATTTACGTGTTTTACACAGATCATGCCCAAGTCTTATTTCATATTTCTGTTCTTGATTATTTTAAAAACTTAAGTCTCCCTCTCTTGCGTTACGTTCTTCGGGGAATTTTGTCTAATTTTGTAACGTTCTATCTTTTTGCCCTCCTATAAAAACCCCGCTCTTTTTCTTGATTTCCTGGCGAACGAATTCATTCCACCACCATTTGTTGAATTTCCTTTTCACCTTTAGGCTTTTCCTGGAATTTTTTTAATTAACTATTCCAATAAAATGGTTCCAAATATTATTAGATGAACTTGCTGCTATTTCTCGTGCAAGATTTACTTCTTCTCTTCATCTAAACGTATCTACTAAATCATACTAACTTATGCTGGCCTTTTTTTCCTCTTCATCATGAGTCTTTATTTGTTTATTAGCAGCCTTGGTTCTTCGAAGCCTAACTTTAAAATTCGTAAACACAGCCTTTTCTTCGCTTCTCATTTTTGTTTGATACTGTTGAATTTTCTTCTGCTTTCATAATCTTGTTTTTGGCTATCAACAGTTAGTGTGCAGAGACCCATTTCAATATTTGTTACTGTCCTTCGTGTTTTTCGCATATTCCATTCTACACAGGATGTATATTCTTTGTTCCTTCTTTCGGCATGTCTTTTCAAGTCTACTCCTGTGCTCCTAAAACCAGGTTGCTTTCCTAATAATTGGCCAAAAACGTTGGAGAAAGAACTCAAACTTTCAAAAGCATTTTAAGATTAGGTTTTCAGAAGCAGCGATTTTACATGAAATAAGTCAGTTTGTCCGACAACGTTGAGTTGGGTAATAATTTGCACTATATTGCTTATGTGGTTTTCTCCAAGACAGATTAAGTTATATTCATCGCGTATTTCTTTACTTCTGTTACCTTTTAGTTTTTGTACACCTAATACTTATGTCGCCCTTGTTTACGTCATTAATAATGACTCATTATTATTATTATAATTATTTGTTCGTTTAATTATAGAACAAAATCTAGGCTTGCGGATGGCAACACATGTCGGCTACCATGCTGATTTACCATTACCCAGCTAGAATTTTCGCGAAACCATTATTAACTATAATTATTATTTACTTACATGTTTTGCTAGCCAATGTCTCAGCATTGATGGTGGCAGTTCTATCCTTCCTTGAGTTCTTTTACTTAGGGTTATTTTTCCCTTCAGGCTTCGGGACCTACTTATTCTGAAGATATACAGTGTGTCCACAAACTTTTTATTTCTGATTTTTAGAGAAAAAATCATTCTTTACAAAAAGTTCAGACTTATTTCCAAATACCATATGTTACATATCTCTGATTAAAAATTGTGTAATTAATGCAAATATGCATTAGCAAAGAGTTTGGACAAATAATTAATAATTTTTAGAATCAGTAGTTCTGTTCTGTTAACGAAGAATAAGATATGTAGAAAGGGTTTAAAACTATTTGGCCTGCAACACACTAACTTTAACATCGTGATACCCTCCATAGAGCATTAAATAATAGGCCCTTAATTATAATAATAATACTAATAATAAAAGTTTAAATTTGTAAATTAACCTAGAAAATATGGGCATTTGGTTTTCTACAAGAACAAAAGTATATAAAACCAGCGGCGCCCGTCATTGAGAATACCTCAAGTTTCTGAATGAAACGTCAGTAGACGGTATAAAATGAAATGGTCTACATATTTCTTCGAATTTGGTCACATGTGATACTTCTTCAACATGAAGATAGTGTAATAGTGAAAACCATTAAAGTATCAGTAGCTCCTAAACGCGCGTCCGTTAGTTCGTTACGGCGCTGACGCCAAATTCTAGCACACTTTACATGCATCCTGAACAAACTAAAAGTATTTTCACAAAGCACTTTAACCTACTTCTGAAATATTAGGTAGATTGTGTGCACTGAAACGAATATCTGAATAATCAACCGTCATCTTCGCATAATAACAATTTTGTTCGTAATTCCCATGCATAACAAACGCCTGCCAAATTAAAAAACGTAATTTTTGGAGTTACTTGGAGTTACGTTAGATAGAGTAATTTTTCATTGTGTTTCATATAAGAAAAGTAATTTTAAACGTTCGTACTTGTAGTTTTGCTTATTGAATCGTGGAGATAATTTGAGAAGGGCAATAATTTGTAAAAGTTGTATTTCTACAGTCTGTTTGCTTCATTTTGTATTTTTGAATATATCAAGAATATAAATTAATGTTATTATTTATGTTAGACAGCTGTCTCTCAGCTGGCAGAAAAGGAAGAAAGCTACAATTTTCAATTATTTAAACAAATATTAATCGAATTTGTATTTTCCTGTTTAATTGAAAATTGGTTTACTTTTTTAATGATTTTTAATGTTTAATACCAACTTTTTAATCTAACACAAATTACAACAGTAACTAAAACCTGGGAATAATTGTAAAATCTTCTTATTTATACATTCGTAAATGCAAATGCAAAAATTATAAGAAGGGCACGTTGAAAGCCTACAACAAAATAACAACATATTTCCTGTTCAATAAATTATTAAGCTTTATAGTTAATTAACAGTTAAGGTTAAGAAGGTTAGAATCTCTAATTTAAAGCTTCAAAGACCGAATCTTACGTTTTATCTCATTATTTTTGTTTGTTTTCTCTTAATTCGGCTCGATCAACTTAATTAACAAATCTGCAGACTTGTTGCTTTCCAATTTGGTTTTATTTTATCTATTTGTGATAAGGCTAAGTTTAAGAACCGATTCTTGGAAAATTAGGCTTGGTGTTTGGTCAAATATTATTGATTAATTAAAAATTCTCATTAGCGAAGAAACATATATGATTGATGAATATTCTCTAAAGGTACAACTGAAAAAAGTCATCCTAATAACCCAGTTGCAAATTTTACTTAATTAACATAAAAGATTAATATTAATAAACATCGGCGAGTATACGTCTTAATATGGCAAGATTGTAAAGTTTTTTTTATTTTAGTATATTATTAACCTGAACAGGAGATCTGACCTACCTTTTATCAAAACACCTTGGCCTTGCCTATGACTTACCTGGTTAATCATTTTCAAGAGCATTAACTTATGCAAATTTTAGAAAAAAGTAGGTCAGCTGGAACATGTTTTGCTGGTTTATAGCACACACTTTTAGGTAATCAATTTTTATTTTTGTATTGTTTGAAACCGTGTTTTAGGAATGCAGAAATTTTCTGATGGGAAACGTAAGAAGCAAGCAGTTATTTGTATGTTACATCATATGTAACGTTAAACTACATTAATACATAATTACCAGAAGTAATTTGCTCAGTACGTACAAAGAAGAATTACTGAAAGTTAGTGTTTTTCTCGCTGTTTCCTGATTACTGTTCTTGTGCACATTAACTTGTATTATCACCAAGTGTAAATAGTGATGACAAACCATCTGCTTGCATAATCAGTACAATCATTTCATCGGTGGATATTAATGCTTTAATGCATGTCAACAACTCTGAAAGTTGGCGACAGATGAACTCATTATGAAGTGCAGCTACATGAGTAAGATAATACGATGCTTTCAGGACTTCCTTATGGTCGATTCTGTATTATATTCTTGAGCTTGTTTTGTCCGCAGGTTTCCTTTGTTCTAATTCATTGTACTTAGTTTAAATTAGTCCTTGTTCGTTTCCACCTCATAAAATTTTCATTTTTACTACCTAAACCCTGCTCGCCTGTTAAAGGCCTTACATGAAATGATGATTGTTGTACTGTGGGAAGATTTTTTTTTGTGTCAGTAGAAGAGAACACAGTCTGCTTGTTTGTGTTTTATTGGGCAGATTTAAAGAATGGCAAGGAGGCTTCAGGGGTTAATTTAATAATTAATTTAATTCCAAAACTTGAAGAAATTTCAGGAAATTTTAAGACGCCTCAGAAAATGTTTCAGGAAAAGCTCAAAAATTTCATAATTTCAACGAAGTTGTACTGGGTGTTTGGTGAGGCTTCTTTCATACATTTTAAGTAACAAGACATCTTTAATATGGGTACTTTGAAACCCCTACAAACTCTTTTAGAGTTTCAGAAGCCCTGAAAAGTTTTAGGTTTTCTCGCAAAAGTCTGATAATTTAAAATAATTACAGAAAATTAGAAAAGGTTTTTTAAGTACTGAAATGGCCCTAAAAAGCCTTTCAATTAATTCTGGTAATTGGAAAAAATCTGATGCTCAACATTTTTGTACTTCAGTAAATTCGGAGAAAGATTTTAAGTTATATGATCATTTAATTTCTTTCCTGTCACTTAAAAGAGCCCCAACAGCGCTAAATATTTAATACAGTTTTATAATTCATTTCGAAATTCGTTGGGTTATTTTATTCAAAAAGAATTAAGGCACTTTGAAAAGACGTTTGAGAAGCTTAAGGTTTAGGGAATTTCAAAGAAAACCTACGAAAATCACAAAAGTTGAGACTGTTTTCGAGGGATTTTTGATGGAACTTTTTGAAACTTTAAAATGCTACAAGAAACTTCTCGAACTTTCCAGGTGTTTAACATAATTTCGAAAATTCTTAGGCTTGCAAGTTTTATAAATTACGCATCAAAATTTAATAGTACTTCTTCGAAGAGAAATTTTTCAGAGAATGGGTTGCTGGTCCATCGCCCCAACTGGAGGACTAGGAACAGTGATTTTTGGGTGTCTTTCAGAACTGCCGAGATCTATCTTCCCGTTTTATAAGGTGGTTCATTCGCGTCCACTTGCTTCTCTTCTGCCACTGAAACCGTTGGCCGGTTATCAACCGAAACCCTGGAATACGGGGTGCTATCAGGTGTTACTCCTCGATCCCTCCTCCTTCCTCACTTTTTATGTTTAAATACAAATATTTTGTGATTTAAAGTTATCTGAATTGTTTAGACTTTACATTTCATATTCAAATTTTTTGAAAACTTCCAGAAGTCTTAAATATTTAATACAGCTTTATAAACCATTTCGAAACCCGTCGGGTAATTTTATTTAAAATATTTAAGACTCTTTGAAAGGATTTTGACTCTAGAGAAGCTCGAGAAGCTTATAGTTTAGAGAATTAAAAAATTTCCAAAAAAATCTGGAAACTCAAAAAGGTTTAAAACCTGCAGCAAAGGTTGATGTGTTTTCGACAAATTTCGACAAATTTTTGATGGCACTTTTAGACACTTTAAAGGGCTTCAAGGAACTTCCCGAGCTTTCCAGATACGACGCATCAAAATGTTTATGTTTAAATATAATAAATATTTAATGATTTTAAGTTGGATTTTATTTTTCACGAGGTTTGCTTTCTTCTGATCTTTCAGATGTTATGAACATTTCCAAAAGAGTTAAATACGTAATGCAGATTTCCAAACGATTTCGAAACCCTTCGACTTATTTATCTAAAAAATTTAAGGCACTTTGAAAAGCTTTTGACAATTTATTGAGAAATTCGAAAACGTTCAGAGAATTAAACCATTAATCTCGAAAGGTTTAAAGTTTTCCTTTGTTTAAAAAGGCCTTTAGCAAAAGACAGATATTTAATGGCACTTTTAGACACCTTAAAGGGCCTTGAAAGCAGACCTTGGCCTTGGTTTCAAGGTCGAGTGGTAGGGGGCGGTTCTAGAAGTCTCCACAATATTCTACTTTCAAGAAAGAACTTTCTAGATACTTAACATAATTTCGAAAATTTTTACAGTCTTGGAAATTTCATTTCTACGTTTAAACATAAACTTTTGTGATCTTAAGTTATTTAAATTTTTAGACTTTATATTTCAGGTTTACCTTTTTCCTATCTTTCAAATGTTGAAAATTTTTAAAAGAATTAAATATTAAATTCAGCTTTACAACCCATTTCGACAACAGTCGAAATTGTTTAAAAATGTGAAACACTTTGAAACGATTTTGACGATTGATCGAGAAGCTAAGGTTTAAAGAATTAAAAATTTTTGAAAAAGTCCACAAAACTCAAAACTCGTCCTATAGTTTAGCGTAAGTTGAGACGTTAAAAGGGGTTTCGAGAGATTTTTGATGGCGCTTTTAGAAACTTCTTCTTTTTCGTTCCTCCTTTTGTCTTCACGGCGTTGGAGTGGATTTCGTTCAGGTCTTTCATTGTTTCCTGTTTGATGCTATATTTTTTATTGCTTCTGTTTCTTCTATTCTATCTTCCATTAGTTTTCTGGGCCATCCAACTTTCCTTTTTCCATGTCTTCTGAATTAACTCATAAAAACATAATTTCGAAAATTCTTACAGTCTTGCAAGTTTTATAAGCTATACATCAAAATTTTTATGTTTAAGTATAAATATTTTATGGCTTTAAGCTACCTGAATTTTGTAGGTTTTGTGTTTCACATGGTTTGCCTTTTTCCTGCCTTACAAATGGTTTGAAAGTTTTTCACAAGAAATATTTTACACAAATTTGCAAACCATTTCGAAACTTGTCGGGTTGTTTTATTTGTAAATTTTCGAAAGGCTTAAACCTTGAAGAATTATGGCTGCTTTTATTGTTCATTGTTTTATTATTTATTTATCTTATTTTTGAAAACCCCTCAAGTTGTTTTAAAGACCTTGTAGAATTTAGAGAAATATTTCTTAAATTGTCATGTTATGTTTATGAATATTAAAAATACCTCAGCAAATTCCGAAAATTTAGAAGAATCTCAAAATATTTTAGAATTTTTTTGCGCCATATTATTTTTTCTCTTTCAAACATGTTGAAACTAGAATTCAAAAAAAGCAAATTCTTATCTCAGCTTTCAAAGTTATTTAGAAATCCAAGGGGTTGGCTTTGTGTGAATAATTATTTAAAAATTCACAAGGAAGTTCGAAAAACTTTCAAAAAGTTAAAGGACTGGAAAATTATATTTACTTTTGTAGTATATATAAAATAAATTTCTAGATTTTTTGATTTTCTTATATCAAAAAAGCTAGCTTTGAAGCTGCCATACAACAACGCTCGGGTCATTTACTAACCGTGCTAAGAGTCCGTAATAAAAAGATCACATTTCAGAATATTCAAAAGCTTGCAAAATGTTTACAAAAAGGCAAAACTTTACAAATCTTTTCCAGATTATAACATTTGTGAGAAGGTTTCGGCTTTCTAAAGCTTCGAAGGTTCTGCAGACCTCCAAAGTAATTTAGAAATTTTTAGGATTTTCAAACAAAATCCAAATATTAGAATTTTTAAGAAACCATTTAATAAAAGTTAAGAAGTTTTGATCGAGAAACTTCATCACATTTCTAGAAACTACAAGCTTAAAAAAGTCCACGAATTTTCTAGATGCTCCTAAAAATTTCAAAAATTTTGCGGTTTTGCAAGTTTTATAAAACTCAAATCAAAGTTCTTAATTTAAAGCACGTTTTCTTAAACAAATTTTAAAGAAGATGCTTTTTATTTTAAGACATCTCTCTTTCTCAATATTGATATTTTCTTCCTCATTAAACTTCAAATCTTACAAAATGTATTTAAAACGGCGACTGCTTCAAATGATCCTTGAATCCTTGAAGACTTGAAGGCATTTATGGTTTGTAGATTTTTATTTTAAGATTCCTCCCTAGCTAAATACTGATATTTTCTTACCCATTCGAAATTCGATCTGATTGAAGAAAACATGTGCTTTAAATAATTCTTGAATCCTTGGAGATTAAAGCACTGAGGCTTGCCAAATTCCTATGTTAGTATCTGCGTATCAGTATTTTCTTGTTCATTTAATATCCAATTTTCGGTATTTTTTTTAGTCAAAAACGACTAGGTACTTTAAATTAATAATCCTTGAAGTCTTCAAGGTAATTTAAGAGTTTGAAAATTTCTGTTTTAGGACCTCTCTCTTCATGAATGTTCATATTTCCTTTTCTTCTTGATTAAACTTCAAATTTTATAGATATTGGTTAGTTGAAACGACGACTGCTTCACATAGTCTCTGAATCCTTGAAATTTTGTTTTAGGATTTCTCCCTTCCTAAATATTGATACTTTCATAGCCATTTGAAATTCGATTTCCGATTTTTTTGATTTAGAAAAAACAAGTTCTTCAAATAATCCTTCAATCTTTGGAGAT
The DNA here is from genome assembly GCA_963082815.1 of Melanotus villosus. Lineage (NCBI taxonomy): Eukaryota > Metazoa > Arthropoda > Insecta > Coleoptera > Elateridae > Melanotus > Melanotus villosus. The sequence goes on along the minus strand of OY720423.1, from coordinate 8,354,437 downwards.
TAAAGCATTGAAGCTTGCCAAATTCCTATGTTAGTCTCTGTATATCCGTATTTTCTTGTTCATTTAATATCCAATTTTCGGTATTTTTCTTAATCAAAAACGACTACTTTAAGTAATCCTTGAAGTCTTCAAGGCATTCAGCCTTTCTATTTTAGGACCTTTCTCTACCTGAATGTTCATATTTCCTTTTCTTCTTGATTAAACTTCAAATTTTATAGATATTGTTTATTTGAAACGACGACTGCTTCAAATAGTCTCTGAATCCTTGAAGACATTTATTGTTAATCAGTTTTTATTTTAGGATATCGGTATTTTCTGATTCTTTAATTTCAAATTTTGAGTATTTTTTATCTAAAACAAACTTGGATCCTGGAAGACTTGAAGATACTTAAGATTTGTAATTTCTAATTTAAGACCTCTCTCTTTCTTAAATATTAGTGCTTTCTTGCTCTTTTCAATTCCAATTTTCGATATTTTTCAAAATAAAAACAATGCTTGAATCCCTGCAGATTAAAGCATCGAGGATTTCTAAATTGTTATTTTAAGACTTTATTTTTTGAATTTTGGTATTCTGTTATTCTTAAATTTTCATTTTCCAATATTTTTTTATCCAAAACAACTGCTTTACATAATCCTTGAATCATGGAAAATTAAAGTATTTAATTTTTAATATTTATCACACAGCTTAAAATAATCTTCTAATCCTTTAATATCAAAACATTTCCAAATTTATATGTTAGCCTTTCAAACCCCTTTTCTGATTGTTTTCTAAAAACTGCTAAAACGTAGTATCATCAGGTGCTTCTGTACTAAAGCTTTAGAATTGTATGAAATATGGAGATATCGAGAGAAAAACTAAAAAATCTAAGAGCTTCTTAAACCTCCTGAAAATAAGGAAACAATAATTTTGGACGAATTATTTTAATTAGTATTATTTTTGAAAGCCATTTTAGTTCCGGAGAACTTTTAAAAATAAGCTAAAGAAAACTTCAGCACAAAGGAAGAGATTTGTAGGTTTTTCATTCTTTCACTTTTGGAAAATTTTAGTTTCCACAATGTCTAAAATATAGGTATCTAAGAAAATCATAATAACATGTGGGAAGATTTCTTTCAATGAAATTTTAATCACAATTGTAAGGATCTCAACAAGCTTCCGGGTAGCTCTAGAATTTTCTAGAGACAAAACGAAAATTCTTGTACCTTTAAAAAGTTCTAGAAGGTCCAAAAACTATAATTGTATGTGCTCTGGAGATGCCTGTAATTATGAGTCTTTCAAGTTAATTATCAGTGAACTAATTTCACATTTCAATTGTTTGCCTTTAAAATTCCAAATTACACTCCACACCAACTTTCTTTCATTCCATCCTTTAAATTTGAAACGTGTTATTGGAGCATATCCTACAATTGACAACAAAACCGATAATTTTACTTTTAATCACGGTTACGGCACGTTTCTATTTGATTTTCCACTTTTCCTTATCTAAACCCGACACACTTCTTTATTTCTATTAAAACCAACGGTATTATCCGGCCAAGTAAACAACCATGCAGAATTCGGTCCAACCGGACGGAAACTTTTATTACTCAAGTGTATCTTCGTCTTGGAATTACGTGACGTCACCAAAACAAAACAGGTGGGCAAAGCATCCAAGTTATGCACTTCGTGAGGTGCGAACGCGAAGGTCGGGGCAACTCCAGAGTCCGGAAGATGGTTTTAAAGTAGGTCGCGGACTCTGGGGTCAATACATGAATTGTGAAACCCAATTAATAATTTCTCTGTTCGTGGAAGAATCACGTCTGCATAGAAAACCATTAGTCATCCTTTATCACCTGTAATCGATGATTTTGATGAGAAGAATGTAAAAGTCCGATTATATGGCGTTAAACTGCGCTGTTTTGTAAAGTGATAATATCGAAACTGTGATCGTCCTTTCGATTTTTAAAAAGTATCTTGTTTAGGTATCGTTTTACACTTTCGTTTAGTAAAAAATGGACTGAACTAGAGTAAAACACAAAATTTGATGTGTTGTTGGTTCAGATCTACTTGTATTTTAAGTGAATACTTTAATAAATCAAGGAACCTGCAGCCTGGAAATTTAAAGTTTTTCGAACGTGATTTAAAGAAATTGTTTGTTTGTTTGTTATCGTTAACTTCTTATACCTTTCGGTGTCGAGGCCGGTGCGCTAACGCGTGTGCTCTTTAGGGTGCAATGCACAACCCGGCCCGACTCTGCGGGTTATGTGATTGGTGCGCCGTTTGATCCTACATACTGCACCGTGTGTGCACGTTTTAAGACCTTGTTGCTCTGCCTCTTAGGCCTGATTTAATAAGTTAAACCGTAAACAAAGTAAATTTACATTTTAAATTTAGTAAACCTTAGCCACCGAAGTTAGATTCAAATTTAGCTTCTTATTGTGAAGCTTACTTAATCGTTTACTTAGAACAAACAATTATTCGACCTTAACAATAGAAGAAAAAACAAATTTGCGGGGAACATCAAGAAATTCACTTTTGTTGCAGTTTCAGATAATAACTGGCAAATACTATGAAGTACAAACATTCATCACGTGAGTGTTTTAAAGTTTTAAAAGGCCGATTTTACAATCTCCTGATAAAATGAATTTTTAGATCTTTTACTATGAATTATGGAAACAAATGTGTTAACAAAGCCAGAAACTTGCTTGAAATTTAAGCACAGCTTGAACCAAGAATGTTTCTGGTTCGAACGAATCTTAGCACCGACGTTACAGCACAAATTTAAGTAAGTTTATAGCTTAAGCCTGCTTAACCTCCAACTTAAAAATCGATTATGCTTTTAGCCATATTTGCAAGTAAGCGAAGCATTGCTCTTTTTTAGGTTTCAAAGTACCTTTACATCCTGTACACAACATCAGCATCATTTTTGGAATTCATGGAACCTAATTTATTGTTCCTTCAAACAAACTTACACTTGCAAAAGAAATTTTGTTAAATGCAAATATCGAAATGCATTTTATCTGGAAATTTCAAGAATTTAATAGCAAAACAATCGAAAGCTGGAATTCTAGTCGGCAAAACATTAGTACTAAATAGAAGTTTTTCAAAACAAATATGGAATTATTCAGAAACTTCAAAAATATTACAAAACTCTAATCTTCAATTACTATCCATGTAAAACATATAAATTAATCTAAAATATTTCCAATTTCAGGCAGAATGAACGTTTCAGTAATTTAGAATTAATATCTAAAATTAGAAATTCTACAAATACAAGGTTTCAGGATTTATAAACCCAAATTTTGAGTTTAAAAACTGAAAAAGCCCTGTCTTCATATTCCAGGATTTTTCAATTAAAATTTTCGGTTTCGAACTAGAAAGTCTAATAATTGTAAAGTTATTAAAGGAAAAGTTCAGATACACTAAATTTTAATTCTAATTCTAAAATTAACAATTTAACGAAACAAACATCTCTGCATTTATATACATATAATAGGTAGAAATTTTAGAACTAAAACCCAATAAAGCATTTCGGTATTTTTTAGTCGAAATTTTCGGTACAAAAATTATGAAATCTATAGAATTAAGCATTAAAAGTATGAAGCTCTATTTCTCTATTAAAGATACCACGAAGTAATAAGTATCGTATTTTTAGGCCAAATTGAGTTTAAAAATAAAAAAAAGTTTCAGTTTCAGAAACCTGAAGTTTCAATATCAGAATTAATACAACTTTTACAAACTGAACTTTTCAAGAGTTTTCCAATTTAGTAACTGATAATCCCAAGAATATACAATTTCAGGATTTACTACATAAAGTTTCAAGATTTTTTGATTGAAAATTCCACGAACCAAACATTTCGCGATTTTTAAGTGGACATTTCCAGTTTACATATTCTAAATCCTATTAAGATTCTCCAGCCGAACATTTAACCTGGACAAAAAATCGTCAGAAGTTTTAAACACAAGAAATTCAATTTCCAAGGTTAAAATTCCATGAAGTAACAATTACGGGATTTTAAGGCAAAAATTCGAGTTTAAAAATTAAAAAAAAAACGCGGAAGGGCTGAAGTTTTAATTTCAGGATCTTTATAGAATTTTGAAGTTTAATAACCCATCGATAGAATCCTGAAAAACATCAAGAATAAAATAGCAGGTCTACAAACTATAATAGGGTACTGGAACATGCAACCAATACTAATTGACTCCCTCCTATATGCTGACGATGTGGTGCCAATAGCAGAGACGAAAGGAAAAATGCAAAAATTGTTAAATATATGGACAGCTGAAATAAATAAATTAAAAATGGAAATAAACCCTGACAAAAGTAAGATGATGGTCATTAAAAATAAGAGGGAAGAAAATACGCATATAAAACTAAACCAACTAGCAGTACTTGAAGAGGTCTCAACTTTTGAATACTTGGGCTCGATTACAGCAAACGACGGTAACATAGAGGCAGACTTATCTAGTAAAACTAAAAAAGCAACGAACATCTACTATGCACTAAATAATACAATATTTGGTAAAAAAGAAATAAACGATAAAACAAAACTACTAATCTATAATAGTATAGCGGTTCCATCATTATTGTATGGAAGTGAAACATGGACTATACAACAAAAATACGAGAGTAGACTAACTGAGGCCGAAATGAAATTTTTAAGAAAAATTGCTGGACTAACAAAATGGGATCATATCAGGAATGTAGATATTGCAAATCAACTCCAACAGGAACAAATAATAAAAAAATATGAAAATAAGATATTAGAGTGGTACGGATACGTGTCCAGAATGCCTAAAAGGATAATGGAGGCCAAAATAATCAAGAAGAAGAAGAAGAAAAGGGGAAGGCCCAGAAGGACATGGATGGAAGAAGTGGCTAAAAGGAGCGGACTCAGAGGATGCAGTATAAGAGAACTAAGAGAAAAGGCTAAAGATAGAACAGAGTATAAAAAAAGGATTAGGAAGACCTAAATATCCGACACCCGATGGGTATAAGGATAAATGGAGAAGAAGAAGAAGTTTAATAACTAGTAAAAACAGGATTTTTTAGTCAACATTTTCAGACGAAACCCCTACAAATGGGCAATAAAGTCTTTAAAAAATAGAAATCCTGGCATCACACAATTTTAAGATTTCCGAAAACCTTAACAGAAGGGTTTTCGGAAACCAAATGTTTTAGGATTTATAAGTAGGAATTCATAGTTTAATGAGCCCTAATAGTTTGTATTTTCCAATACTTTAATCGAAAGCATTGAAAAAAATTATAATTGGGCTCCGGAAAGAAGAAATTGTATTTCCAAAATTACAAAAATTTAATTAGTTCCAATTTTTACCAACAATCTATTTGAATTAGATCAACTTTTTAATAAAAATTAAAAACAATATTACTATACTTAGATTTTAATCTAATGGCTTAGTTCATGCAAACAAGCGATTAACTAAATAAATAAATCACAAATGATTATTTGATTACCACCTAAAAAAGTGAGGATAAATCTGTTCAAAGTTACTGTTCGTAATTCTCACAATTTTTTAATTCTTTGCAAGTTAATGAAAAAAACTGAAAACCTGTGTCTGAGGTAAATCAAGAAAAAATCAAAGTCCAAATGGTAAAAGCAGCAATAACTGACAATTTTTCAAAATATGTCATGACTGCAAAACAAGCTAACTTTTTGATTATTTTTCATGCTAGAACAAGGCAATTTAATCGATTAATCAACCTGAAAAATAAAAATCAATGGCTTCGTGACTACAGCTTCACGGTAAAAGTTTTGTTAAAGAAAGAGGAAGTAAACAGTTTCTTAGTCAATTATGAGACATTAAGTGCTAAGTGTCTGTTAATTATTAGAATTACAAACTTATTAAAAAACTGTTAAAACTTTTTACTACTTTCTTTTAAATAAGAAAGATTTAACGATTTCGTGTTACATAATTTAATTTCGTAAATAAGTTTGGCTTATTTATAAGTTGCTTTACTAATTACGAAGGTACATACCACCAATTTTATTTTATCAATGAACTTTTTAAATTTGGGAAAATCATACGTATTTACTGTTTTAAAAAGTAAAATAAGAGTTTAATCTGTTGGAAAATGTTGGTAATGAATTTTTAACAATCTGTACGTAGAAAAAATCTCATCTTCTGAAGATCAGTGGTTCAAGTTAATTCATGAAAAATTAGATTTGGTATGTTTTTAAATTGCCATATGGACCATTTGTCACAGGTCTAAGATCTAGGATAGCAAAACGTTCTGCCACATTAAATTTGAAAATAGCCTCCCCTCGTGGGGTAATTGAATATAATTTGTATTTCATCACTATAACTCACTTTATAATTCGATATTCTAGAATACTCCTTTAAACTTAAACAATATAAATCGCCTAAACTAATAAATCCAGAAAACATTAGTTCATTTTTGTGTTTGTGTTTGTATTCTCTAATAATTCCGAATATTCTGAAATATATTCCCAATCAACTTTTGATCTGAATTCTTTTATAAAATCTTCAGATAATTTTTGATTAGTTGAAATATCAAACCAATAAACTTCGTCCAGGTGATCTTTTATATAATCTTCGCTCATTACTTAAAGATTGAGTATATTTTCACTTATAATCTCACAAGAGCATTAATTCTTTCCGGAAATTTTTAGGTGTGCATTTCAACAACGTATTAACCGCGAGGGCCGATTACGTTGTTGAAATTCACTACTAAAAATTTCCCGGACATAAATTAATGTTCGAGTGTAGATTCGGTAAGAAAATCGTAACGGCATCGCCATTAGAAGAAATAATAATTCAGTACATATTTAAATTTTAGAAACGTAACCATAGCAACTTGTACATCAGCTGTCACATTTGACATAAAAATTTCCACTTATTAATTTCGCCTAGGTTGGTCTAGCTAGATACAAAACATTTCCGAGAAGTATGGGCTTGGCCGTGGTAACCATGCCCTATATTAACATTTCTATTGATCGTTAATCAATGTCGTACGATTTTCTATAGAAATATTTTTATCTGCAGAAGTATCAGAAGAAGCATCTAGTTCTTCTCTACCAGATTTTTTCATTTATCAAAAAAATCACGGTGCTTTGAAAAAAGTTGTCTTTAATCAGGATTCGAACCGACAATTTTTTTTGGGATTGGAGGGGGCGCCTTCATAAGGGTCCCCGCAGGAATATGATCGATTCCGCGGGGGACTGTGAGATTTTTACCTACTACAACCCCTCCCTGGCTGCTAAAGAGCATCTCGGAATCATTTCTGCATACTTTAAGGTACCTTATTGTGTCTACTTGTTTCCTCTTTCTTCTGAATTAGCTCCTTTATATAGTTTGTCCACCAGCCTCCAGTTGTTTTCGCTCGCCAGCATTACTTCGATCAAATTATCGGGGTCTATAGCCATCTCTAACTGTGTTTCTAGTATTTCCCGTTTTACAATCCATCGAATACATCCAAATATGGTGTATTCTGCGTCGACTTCTTGCCCACAGTCTCATCAATCCCCTGTCGTTCTTATTTTGAACCTGGCCAGATATCCGCCGAAGTATCCATGTCCTGTTAGAGCCTGCGTGATAAAATAATCTACCTCTCCATGTTTTCGGTTTTTCCAATTTATCACATCTTTTATCAGCCTTTTAATCCAAACTGCTATCGTGGTCGTCCGATTGTTCCTTGCGTTGTCTCCCTCTTCTTTATAGTTCTACCCTATTTTCTATCAATAGATCGGTAGGTGTTATTCCTGCTATGGCCTGCAGCGGAAATTGTTCTATAGCCTCCCGTTATATTTAGGGCGATCCTTCTTTGTAGACTGACTGGTTTGCCTTTATATTTGTTTTTATTTATTATTTGGTACCATACTGGCGCCGCATACAGCATTATAGAATTTACTACGGAATTCAGAGTCCTCCATTTGCTAACTTTAGGACCACCCAATCTTGGCATAATTCTGCTTAATGCCTTTATCATATTTTCGGCCTTTTGCACTATTTTATTGATATGGCCTCTCTTGTCAAAATTATGGCCAAAAAATACCCCCTCCCCCCCAGGTATTTTATTTCCTTTTTTGATGCTATTTGTTCTGTGTTTATCCTAACGCTGACTTCTTTCAGTGTTCTACCTCCATATAGCATTGCACCCTCTGTCTTGTTGGTTGCCAGCTGCAGCCGTTTTGCCTTTACTCCTCTATTATCCTCCTAACGACCTCGTTTAATTTCTCTTCCATTCTTTTTATCGAGACTGGAATTGTCGTATCGTCCACCAAGCCCAAAATTTCAGTTCCTTCTGACATTTTCGTTTCCAGAACACTGTTGTAGAAGATGTTCCACAATTTTGATCCAATTACGAAACCGACAATCTAACAGTTATTAGGTAAACTCTTTATCAACTAAGCCACTTAACCCTTCGTAGGTTTAAAGTAATAAACTAATAAATAATTTGTATAAGTATGTAAATGGAACTATATAAATTTAAATTTAAAAGAGAATGGTATATCTACAGTTCATTATATAAAAAAAAGATGAAAAGTTTCAATTTAATCTTGAGGAAGAAGAAGAATGTGAATTATTATGCAAAATTACTGTCATCTTAGTCTCAAAGTCTGGCAAAGCCAGTCCGGGGCCGAAGGCAGTTACCTCGTGAAGATGTAGAAAAAATACTTATATCAAATCGCCAACAAAACCCATAAATTCGTCGTGAATAATTTTTTGGAAATAACCTTAAAGGCCTTTGAGGCACTCCTGGAAATTAACATAACGTTTTAAAAGGGTGTCAATATTATTCCCAAAATGCCCCGAAAGTTTAAAAGTTTATAATCTAAATCTGCAACATTGGCAGAAGAGTTAAATTCTATAGGCTTATAGCTTTACGAACTAATTAGAAACTCAACGGGTTCTTTTTAAAGAAAATTAAAGAAAACGTGGAAAAACGTTTAAAATTTATCAACCTCGAGAACTTAAAAATTAAAAAAAAAAAAACATTTTAAGACATTACATTTGCCTGAAGTCCTATAAAAAATTAATAATTGCAGTACACACTTGTATGGTTTTAGTTATTCAATTTGTTTTAATTTTTTGAAAATTTATTTATTGCTACTGTATTTGAATTTTTAGTAGCTTTGTCTAAACATAAACTCATTAAAAGGGGTCAAAACGCAGATAATTTCTATATTCGAAGAGCTTAATAAACAAGCGGTTAAGAAGTCAAAGCCAGCTGCGATTTCCATTCTAAAAACTTATTTATACTTAATCCAAAAACTATCTGCAACAGATAAATGCTAACCATCTAAAAAGTATTTACTATTCTTTGTTACACTTGTTGCTTCCTCAAAAGCCGCCGATGTTGACTCAAAATCTAATTTCACTATTTGCAATTAAGTCTGAAAACAAAAGAATCTGGCCTGTTTTCTTTAGAATATTTCCCTCTTGGGGGTGGTTTTTAATTTTCTGAGATTGAAATAAGGACGCTCAAGAAATAAATCCACAATCCTGAAACCATTATTTGTTTATAATTTTATTATTTTAGGATCTCTTTAATTTGTATTATTAGAGAAATTTCCCATGGAATCTCATCAAAAGTGATTCATTTTGTAGACATTTCTCATAAAAAAAATACAGTTTCACTGAAAACAATTACTTATGTTAAACAGTTTTAATAATGACACGAAAACCAAAAGCAATCCCAGAAAAGAACCGAGTCATCCATATTAGAAAGTAGGAAACAAGTTTATATAAATCTAAATCAATTTAATACGCGGTATACTCGATAAAATTAACTTTAATAATTACGCGGAAGTACACACACGCAACTAGAAAAATTAGAGAAAATTCTCGAGAAAACTATGTGTGAAAATTAAACGTACAGCACTGTACGTGAAAACTGCAACTCGTATACAATTAAAAAGAAAGTTAATGCGGGTGAGGTGTGTCAGAAACTTGGGATGTGGGTCTCCATGTCATGTTCAACCAGAGGGTCAGGTGAATAACACACCTACGAGAGGAACTAAGAACGCGTCGGTGAAACTACGGTTTTATCTCTGTCGTTCTCTACTTAAATACTTAAACAACGTAATCGGTAATGACACAATGGTCACGTCTCATCGGAATTTTGCCATAAATCACTTTTGCACCGTAGCCAATTCCTAACTGTATTTTCTTAAATGATATTTAATTATTTCTACGTTTGTAGGATCAATGTAACTGTCCCGTTGATTACCGTCATTTGTTTTGGAATTTATGATCGTTTTTGAATGAAATTTAATTAATATGGGATAGAGTAGGTTAACTATGTAAGTGTGGGATGCATTCCTTGATTTATCCTTTGGTATAAGTAGCTCAAATGGGAATCGTGCTGATTTTTAAATAAATAGGTGCACGTATTGAAAGCCTCTGACAGAATTATTGTTTATTTGATTTAAGGCCGTGGTCTTCTAATCAATAACCCATTGTTTTCTTTTAACACGGATAAATGTTAAAATCACTTTGGCTCCTTTTTTTCTGCTTTTATAGGCTAGGGAAATTAAACGACATTGATTCAAAATGATGTTTTAAATTCAAACGATAACACCTACCTTTTTGTATTTATAATTCCAGTAGTTGAGTTAATATCAAATTACCACAAGTACTGTTAATGAATTTTAATGATATCACCACAGCAAAGAACAACGCCGGAACAAGCTATTTTGCCTTGAAATACCTCCCAGTTTATGCCTTCAACTTTTTTGTGGGTGTCATCCGCATGCAACAAGATTTTACGGTATTTACAAATAGACAAGTCATTTAATTAAAATAAAAAATAAAGTAAAAAAGGGTGGCCCTACTACACCTCCTTGTGGGGTCCCAATATCTGCATTAGGCAGTGATGAAATTACCCAGTTTGCTTTTACATAAACTACCTCGGTAATACAATTAAAAAGATTTGATATACTTACTCTGAACCACTACGCTTAGAATAAATAAATAAATAAATAAATAAATAAATAAAAACAAAATTGATTTCTATAATACCAAATTGCCATATCAAGTGCTGAACTTTCCTGAAGTTACAAGAGCACTGTTTTTTAATCTGCCGTTTCATAATCCACGTTAAGCGTTTTTTTTTTCAATTTGTTGTTTTGCTTTGCACTGTATTATTCTTATAGATATAAATAAGCTTCTTCTTCTTTCTCTGATCCCATTTATGCGTTACGGTGTTGGGTCTTCGATTCAATTCCTATAGGCGTTTCTCGTTCTTACTATTGCCGTAACGTCTTCTATGGTTTTTTTCTGTTTTCCTTGCCGTCTTGTGTATGTAATTCTGAGTCTTCCTTTTACTCTTCTCGGTTCTCATATAGTGTACTTGTTTGGGGTATCGGTCTTGTACCCATATTATCTGAGTTCCTTTTTTTCTCTATTCCTGCTATACAACAGCAAGACAAAAGTAACGCAAAGAGAATATGAAAATTGGCAAGAAAATGAACAAACGATGGGGAAACAGTTAAGAAAGTTAATAAGTACATATATCTCGGACAAACAATAAAAATGGAGTTGAAACGTGGGCCTTCACCGAAAGGGAAAGAGACAGGCAGCGAACAAAAATTAAAGACCTTGTACACATAATGGCACGATCGAAATGGCAATGGGTTGTCATTTTGCTCGTACGTCTATTGAGAGGTCGACCAAAAGAACTGCAGAGTGGAAACCATGGATGGGCATTGGAGGCCCCATAATAAGATGGTATGACGACATACGTGGAATAGCAGGAAAAAATTGGATCCAGAAAGCAGAAAACAAAGAATATTGGATGAACGAGAAATGCTGTTTCACCTAACTTTTGAACTTTTGATCTTTTGTTCTAACATAAATGCCATTGTTTTGCTCTAACCTAACTCTGAATCCTTTGTTCTAACCAAAATTTTCATTTTTTGTTCTATCGTAATCTTTAAATCCAAATTTCCTAAATTTGCTTTGCATAAATAATAGGTGTAATTTTTATGACGCGCGAAACTTTTAGTAAAATAAGTTTCGGATTTCCTCTGATAATCATCCTTAATCTTTCCCCAAAGAAAAATAATATAAAAATAAGCTTAAAGACAAAGCGTAAAAATCATTTATTGTGGGGGATTGGGGAACCTCTAATTACCTATCAGATTTAAATAGCATACCTCGAATTGTTGTGAGATTATACGTAATAAAAAAGCGAGAGGGAACCTTTAGTTACTCATCTGTTTTGAGGGTTGTTAAAGGGTTATCAATTAAGTTAAGATACGGTTATTCGTTGAGAATGCGAAACTAAAACTTCAATATCGAACTTGATAAAGATTTCTTTCTTTCTTATTTAAAAGAATTTTCAAATGTAGACTAATCCTTCAAATTCTGTAGTTTAAGATTAAGATTTGAGACGTTGAAATTGTGATTTGCCTTAGTTTTTAACCAAAAGCTTCATGATTTGATAAGTACTCAATTCGAAAATTTTTCTTTTTGGATTTAATATTCGAAATTACGAATGGTCAACTACAAACTGGATTCAAATGTTAGAATTTATGACCAACTTGTAATTTTAACCCAAGACTCTTAAATTTGGGATATATTAATATAATAATAATTTGAGTTTAAAGCTTCTATCTTGGATTCAGCTTTAAAGATTCAAGATTTTACATCCAGAATTGGTTTCCGAATCGAGAATTATTAAACCCATGACTTACTAAAAGTTTTCGCTAAAACTTCGCATTTAAAATTCGAAATTCAGAATTTGTGTTACAAACCGGACTAAAATATTCGAATTTAGGATCTGCTTGTAATTTTAATCCAAGCCTTTCGATTTTAATTTTTAATTCTAATTTTAATACATATGTATAATTTTAAATTCCCAATATTGGATTCAGCTTCAAGAACTGTTTTAATTAAATTATAATTGAGAATTATTAGATCCACGACTTACTTAAATCTTTAGGTTTCAAAATACTTAATTTACAAATCCAAACCAGATTAAGATGTTACAATTGACGATCTGCGTGTAATTTTAATCCAAAACATTTAGATTTTAATTTTTATTTGTAGTTTAAGGCTGGCATTTACATGCAGTGACATTCTATTTGACGTATCTAAAGTTGCATAACTACTTAAATAAGCACGCATTTGTGTATGACTCAAAACTGTAGTCGGATAATAACTGACAAGTTGGGATGATTAAATTGTTTCTTGGAATAATACGAAATAGTTTGCCTTGGAATTCTGCTTCATATATTAAATATTTCCTATTATCTAACGCACTCTGTTAGTTAAGTTGCCTACACGCTACATTATGAATAGAGAGTTACAACGATATTTCTAAAATCTTATTTCGGAATTAATTTGCATTTTGGAAAAATGTTCGTGTGCTCTTTGAAAGGGAGATGTTTTTATCTATCTATTGACGTGTAGATTTTTTTGACATCTAAATTTTTGCAAACAATATTTGAATTTTTTAAAGTAAAATAGAGTTGTACGATTTTTATTGCCAAAACGTTATTTTTTCTTAATTTGACAAAACCGAGGTGTCTATATACAGACAAAAGATAAATGATTAGAAGCAAAAATCGCCTACCACCCCTAAATTAAAATTGTTTCTCAAAAAATGAAGCAAAGTCTGCATATAATCGATTATTTTTCAGGGTGTAAACTCCGCCGTTAGGATTGTAAATTGAGTTTAAAATTCTGAGTTTGGATTCAGTTTCATAGATCTTTTAAATGCGAGTACTGCAGAGAAACCGCTGAAATTAGTCTTCGATTTTATGTATTGTCAATTTAGTAGTTTAGTTTAAAAGGTTTCTTCGATAAGCAAATATTATAAACAATAAAAGGTTTAAGACTATCATTTTTTTTTGCTAAATTTGTTTTCAAGCTGCCTGATAAATTAAAATTAGGGCAACCTTGAACGCAGAAGTATTCTAATAACCTATATCTAACAAATAATGTGCGAATACAAGTGTGCTGCTAATTAAAACAATGGACTAACACTTAGCACTAACGCTAAACGCTACCCATGACCCTGCTTTGTAATATCTGCGAAAACGTTAAGTTTATTACTATTTATTATTCAGTTTAATGGACTATAACTATAGCTTACAAATTTCCAGTTAGAAAGCTGCATTAAAATAAGTAACTTCTAATGGGCTTTTCTCGGAGTTCTATAGGTGATTTTTGAATGTTGTTTGTTGAGTGATGCCTATTGTTGGCAGTTTATATGCAGTTTGGGAAGATCTTTTTTATGTTCAGCATGACGAGTAATTTTTATTTGTCGATTGGTTTTATAGATGGAATTAAACGGCTATCAACATATTGTAAAAATTTTTTGCTGTAAGGATAGTATGCAGTTAGAACGTAACTGTCGATAGGCTTTTACTGTATTATTCTTCGTTTCTTCTATCTGTAGTGGGTTTATATTATTAAAGCTTTTTCGGTTACTTTTAAGATTGTGATCATTATTGCGGCGCTTTAATCGTTTTAAAATAAATATAATGTGTTGGTGCATACGTTTAATATTTAAAAGTATCATAATCGACTAAACCGTTACGTCTTTAAATGCGGTCTTATTAAACACCGATTGTAGGCATCATTCCTAAATTATATGGTTTAAAAGGTTGATTAGAACAAGATAAGGAAATCGTTTCATAAGAGGTGGTGATAGATACTTATGTCTTATGTCGTTATAAAGCAATTGATAAATTTAATAGACGTTCGCAAGCGAGTTTAACAATGAAACCGTAAATGAGAAGAAAATCATCCGAGACTTCAGATTATATGCAGATTGGTAAAGTAACGTCGTGGTAATACCAAAACGAACGCAAAAATTGTTTTGCATCATACTTTACCTCTGTTAGATGAGTTTTTGTAAATCAATTTGGAGCAAATATTTCGAATGATTGCATGAAACCACAAATAACAACAGTTTTTGCCTTCTTGATGTTACTGAAAATGATGTTAGTGGTTCTATCACAAATATACAGTATACAGTATATTTCTTCGTCATATACTGATGTATACATACACAATATGGATAAATAAAAATATACAGAGACTAATAGTCGCACAAAGGGTAAACGACACCTGTTAAAGATAACCATAAATGATAGAAAACTAATCACCTGGATTTGTTGTTCATAGTTAAACCAACTTTTTCCGATCTTTCCTTCTTTTATCATACCTGTTGCCTCTTGGTAATTACTGGATATTATCAGGTCATCCCATAAGCAATGGCCGAATTCTACAGAATTTTTTTAACGTTAATAAATAAAACACACCAAAACGTTTAATCAATAAAATATAATTTCCATTATTATTGACCACTGTTTGCCATCTATCATAAGCTGAAATATGCCATTTGAAAAAAACTGTTGAGGTTTTGATTCAAAAATGAAGTTACAACTTTTTTACATTTTGAAAATCCTGCTGTTCTCTATCATCGTCATCCTCCAGCTTCTTGCGTCCACTGCTGGATAGAAGCCTCCTCTAAGCGTCTCCAGGAATCTCAACTTTGGGCGAGTTGCATCCAATTTGTCTTAACTCTTTTTATGTCGTCTCCCTAGCGAGTTGGCGGTCTACGCTTGCTTCTCTTGTCTGCACGGGGTCGCCACTCAAGTAGTCTCTATCTCTATCATCTAAATCTAGATAATTCTGTAAACTCTGAAATAAATGAAAACACCTGCTAACCCATTGCCCCGTTCTCTGCGATGATTTTCTGAAATTTCGTGGGACACCCATTTTCTGTATTTACACACTTTTCCCAGCCCTTGTAAGTGACGATGGACAGCTGACTTTCTGGAACCAAGTTTTCTTGAAAGATCTTCGACTGTTACGGCAGGAGTTTAGCAACCAGCAGGTCACTATCAAATTTAACAGGACAGCCTAAACACACTTCATCTTGTAAGCTGTAATTACCAAATCTAATTTTTTTAAATCATCGACAACACGTCTTCTGATTCAAAGCATCCCTGCCATAAATTTCCTGAATATTTCGTGTTGTTACACTTGCATTATTATTTTCTTTTTATTCTTTTATTTTAATGCATAAAGCGTTACATGTCAAATAGGATGCTTTGGTAATTCCATAACTTTGGGTGTGCTAATAGATTATAATGTAATACTGACACTTCCAACATTGCTCATGAACAAATGAATCTTCAACACATTTTGTGATGTATGCGTCTTTTTAGGATGGCCCTATATTATCACGTCATTTACAAATCTTAAGTTAATATAGTATCCATTTATATTACTACCACGTCCATCCCAATTATACTTCTTTAAAAAATCCACGAGGGCCAGCATATAGCATCACATCTGATTCCTCTCCCTATTTATAGGTTTTGTTTTCCAATGCATTTTTATCACATTTGTAGCTTTTTTGTATATGTTCTCTATTACTTCTATATATCGGGGGTCTAGTCGGCTATTTCTTAACGAGTTTAATAATGCCCATAGTTCTAGTGAGTCGAAGGTTTTATTATAATCAACGAAAACCGTATGAATCGGTATATTATATCCAAGATTATTTTCTATAATTCTTCTTCTTCTTCTTCTTTAGTCAGCATTCGTCATCCACATGTGTACATATGCCTCCCCTAATATCTTCCAATTGTCCCTGTTTTGGGCCTTTGTCATCCACATCCTTCCAGCCACCCTTCTAATGTCGTCATACCAACGGACGAGGGGCCATCGACATTTTGCTCTACATATGGTTTCTAGGATGTCTGTGTTCTTTGTTCGTTCTCGAATTCATTTTATGGATTACTTGTATCGTAATGTAATGTTTAATATCGCCCTCTTCATATGTTGCTCTGAATTACTCGTTGAGTAAACGGCCACGTTTCTACCCCCTAAATCAGTATAGGTATAACACATTGTTCTGGGATTCGCGCCTTCATGCTTGTGGTAATGTGTTTGTATCTTAAGTCTTCCAAATACTGTCCATACGAGCCTTACTCTTCTATGTAGGTCTGCAATTCTTTATTTAGCTTTATGGTTTGTCCAAGATAAATGTATTGATCTACTGCTTCTATTCTTTGTTTGTTTACGTAGATATGGTCTATATTTCCTAAATCTCTTTTATCATTCTTTCTAATTCTTTCGTAATTCGTATTTCAGATTATTTATGTATTGGCCATTTAAACGCAATCCATGGTTTTCCCATTTTAGATTTTTAAATACATCTTCTATCACTGCTGTGGAAAGCTTTGGCGAGATGGTGCCGCCCTGCCTAATTCCTCTTTCCACATTTATTGGTGTAGTCAGTGTATGTAATTTTATGAGCCTGGTTGCTGCTTTGTATATGTTTTTTTTATCAGTTCTGAGTATCCGTAATCTACTCTGCATCTTGCTAGTAACAGTAAGGCCACAATCCCCTTACTTAATAAATCAACTAAATCAAACAGCATATGTATTGGCCGATAATTTTCTAATATATTTCTATCTCCACCATAATAACATTATTTCAATCTTCTAGTATTCTTCTCAGATTTATCCATCAGGGCTTTACCGACTTTAATCAACTCAGGTATTATTCCGTCTTCTCCAGGTGTTCTGTTGTTTTTCAGTGATTTTATTGCAAGTGTAAGTTCGTCTAATTCAATTTCACGAATATCTCGGTTTGTTTTTGTTGTTGTTATATTACCTTCGCACAATTTTATGTAATGTTTATAGTTTCTCACCTGTCAGATGTTATATTTCAATCGTCCTCTTGTAAATAATTACTATACTTTTATTTAATCATTTCCTAAGTACTTTTAAGCTTTTATTTTCTTCTATTGTGTTTCTTACAAATAAATGTCCCACCTGAACTAAAACCTGTGTTTAAAATTCCTGTATCAATGTTTAAATGCATATCTACACCTGTATTATAATATGATAAAAATAAATACCGAATGAATTAAAGTACCTATGTTTTAAGATTGTTTGAACTTTATTTAATCCCTTAACCACCAGCTTAAAATGGTGGATTTTTCTAGCAGTAACTTTAATTGTAAAACCTTCAAAGGATTTAAACCCCAGTCTGCTATAATTAGTTTCATTAATCACCCACCTTTCTACCTATTTGATTATTTATAAATCTGATCATATTTTAAACATTTTTCATTATCGGCAGTTAATTCAAAAAAATTTCTCCGTAAACATGTAACAACATTTATGAAGCAATTATAATTTATTGAACATTTAGTAATTTTAATTTATCTTTACCAATTAATATCAGCATGTATTTCTGTGATTTATAGAAGTTTCACTCTTATTGCACATATTTTAGCTTAAAAAAAAATGAAATGCAACCAACGTATAAATAATTAATTAACGCTGAAACTTATTAGCGGTAGTGTCGAAGGTTAATGTATTATTTACATAAACTAATCCTTTGTTCATAACTAATTAACACCATCTTCATTTTTAATTAATGTAAAATCCCCCGTTTACAAATATGAAAAATTATGAATATTCCGCACGTTATTTTGTAATAACAACACACACACGCTTTGTATGAGCAATTATTACAGGAAAGAAAGTTATTTTTATTAAAGGAAATTCATGTGCTTCCTTTCGTGTATGATACCGCAATCGGATGTATAGAATCTAATTAAAATCATAAACATGGATGTACGGCTTCTTAAACTCGAAATTAATTTTCGCCGCAATTTAAACATCGCTAATAGTCATCACTTTTATGGTTAGTCTGCCAGGAAACCTTAAAATTATTATTTTACTGACCTAGAAAATCAACGAGTGAAGTTTTATAAACTTGATAACTTTTCAATCATTTAAGTAGACAAGTGTTCTTGGTTTTATTATATTTAATTATGCGGAAAATATGCGGTTTCAATTAAGTTTTATTTATTGGTTTATAATTAACAAATCAGGCGAGTTTTAAAAATTTGTAATTTACGACGTACAAGACCAGATTTCTTAGATACTTTATACTGGGTCGATTTAATTTATTTATTAATTTGCGAAATGCGAGCTTTAAATTAAAATTTTTTAAATTCTTGAAATGTAGACCTAATTAAAGCGCATTCTTAGATTAGACTAAAGCTATATCAAGGCATATTCTATTTTATGTCCGTTTTTGTTGCGTGTTATTAAACCCTTCCTGTTTTGTCCTCGCAAATTTTAAATATCCCTTCCTCGTATTTTGACTTTTTACTATTTATTTTTAGTACACTTATTTGCCCTCTTTATGTCTCCGCTAATTTTATGTTGCTTTTCTCTTAGTTATTTGTATTAACCATTTTCTTCCAATTTATTTCTTCCATTCACTTTTGCTATTGTTTTTTCTATTCTTTGCTATTTCTATTCTTTTCTTTGCTAACCTTATGTTTAGTTCAGCTTGTCGAAGTTTCTTCTGAATCATATCTAAAATTGTCAGTTATTTTTTAACGAATTGCAGATTAGTATATTTTTCAATTAGTTGCTTTTCCTTTTCTTTGGTTAATAATACGCTACATTCATTTTACTTTTGGTTTTCTTTTATATCTTTGCTTTTCTCGCTCGTTTTTAATCCTTTTTACTACTTTCCAAGTTCCCCTTTCATAGCGTTACTCTTTGGTTTGGTTGCCAAACGTAAAATACAATTTTTTTACAGGTATATTAATACAATTATTGTTTTTGCTTAGACTTGATATGATATCAATCTATTATGTATTTGTTATGGCAACTTACATCGACAGTCTCAACAATTATTGCACATAGTGCAGAAGTGAAGTGATTTCACAGGGTTACTATGGTGGACAAAGTAAATCCCGCTTACTTTCCTTGCAATCTAAGTTAATATCAGATTTAATCAAAGTAAATCCTCTATAAAAAAGATTTTTGAGTTTCCTGAATGTGGAACCTTTGTTATATTTACTGTTTCCATTTTTTTCATTGAGTTTAAAATTATAACAGCTATCAAAGTATTCAGCAAAATTAAATTTATTAATGAACTGTTTTTGTTGTAGAAATTTAAATCCTCAAATTAATTTCTGAAATCAAGTTAAATAATTAATTTCCAGAAGTAATTTTCAAATTCGGACCCAAATTCTTTTTTTCAAAAGGACCTCAAGGAATTGACTTTGGTTAACTCAAGTTACGTTTCCACAGTAAAACACGTCGTTGTTATGGAACTTTAGTTTAATTTTATTCCCAAAATTAACGTAAGAAAATTTGAAATACAAATTGGGAGCCTCTTAAATTTTACAAAACTCTTTTTTTAAATGGCGTTCTATAGTAGAACCTTAAATAAATAAAGCAAAACCTACCCCATGGTGTTTTATTAAGTTAACTGCTACACATATATGTTTCAGTTCCATAAATAAAAAACTAACTTCAGGCAAAAAATGGGGGAGGAGGATTAAACCTCCACCTTACTGAATAAAGGGCAATAAATAAGTACTTATCTCTTCTTCTTCTTTCTGTGATTTGTCCTTTCTAAGGACGTTGGCAAAGGGGTCAAAGCCACATTTTTAAACGACTTGACGCCATGAACTTTGTTATATCGCCCTTATACTAGGGAAATATGTTCTCTGCAGTGGTTTCCCGTTGCCTTCTGCAGAGTTTGTGACCATATATTAAGTGTATAGTATTTGTGTCTTGTTACTATCTGCAATCGACCACTCCGCAGGCAGAATCGTTAATTGTAACCAAACGATTAAATGGCTTCACTCGCTCAAGTACCGACCTCAAACAGTGGGGCATTCTTTATAAAAACCCTTGCCACTGCGTGAGATTCAAACCCAAGACTCCTAGCTAGGAGCCCGGCGCTTTTACCACTGCGCCAACGAGATTCTCAGTTCCTTAAATTAACTAATTTTTTATTTACATGTTCATGGAAATATATTATAATTTTAATCCTAAAAGAAGACAAAAATTGGAACATAAAAATAATCGTCGCTTATTACAAAATATTTCAAGTTCATTACGTGTTGCATTTCGTACTTCAGCTCAGCATTGTAAAATGAACAGAAGCTTTCTTATTTTCAAATATCAAAAGGCTCAGAACTACTGAACATTTTTTATTTCCGGAATTTTGGATTTTTCTTCCTTCTTTATATAGACATATTGCCTGTTCTTCTTCGTTACTTTGCCTACATTTCGTTGTTTTGGATGTTGTCACTCCATCTTTTTCGAGGTCTTCCGATACTTCTTCGTCCTGATGGAGATTTGTCCCTTATTATCTTCACAATTCTTTCCTCTGCCGTACGATTAATGTGTTCGTTTTATTTTTTCTTTCTATCTTTTACCCAGTCATTGATGTTATCTATTCTACATGTTTGTCTGATGTCCTCACTTCTTTCTTTATCCATCAGTGTTTTCCCGGCTATCCTGCGCACTATTTTCATTTCTGTTGTCTGTTGACTCTAATATTCTTTTTGTTTTCGATGTCCCGGAACGGTTTTCTGCTGTTATAAGTTAGTATAGATCTAATTGCAGTGTTGTAAATTCGGGATTTCGCTTCAATTCCAATGTGTTTGTTTCGCCATATTGTGTCATTTAGGTATGCCGCTGTTCTCGCCGCTTTTGCGACATCCCCGTGGCTAGATATTTCTATGCCTAGATATGTAAACTTCATTTCCTGTTGTGTGATGTTATCGTCAACCATAAGTTTGCATCTAATCGGTGTCTTGGAGGTGGCCATACATTTTGCTTTTGCCGTTGATATTATCATTTTAAACTGTTTTGCTGTTTTATTTGACTGGTACAGTAGCTTTTTTTAATATCATCCTCACTCTCTGAAATTAGCCCTGCATCATCTGCGCAGCACAGGATTTTAATTTCTTTATTTCCCATTTTATATCCTTTTAGTTTGCGTACTTGTTTTATGATTTCATCTATAATGATGTTAAACAGCAGCGGACTTAAAGAGTCTCCTGCCATTGTTTACCAATATCTGTTCTGTGGGTTCGCCGTTTATTTTGGCTTGAATCTTGTTTGCTGATATTCTCAATTTGTTGCGTTTCTTGGTGATAAAACGTATTGGAATTTCTGATTAACGAATGTTTTAAAACTTATTTAATTTGTACATTTTGAATAGTTTCCCTATAAATGATCATAATTGATTTATCGGAAATAAAGAAAGCTTTAGACTTCCCTTGCGTTCGTACGTAATTTGATAAATATTTATCTACTTAAATAGTAACAGAATACCTAATATATTCTTTAGTAAAATTAAGAAAATGTAGTTCCTATCAGTTCTTTGGCTTGATGTGGCCCAAAAATTTATTTTACTAGTTTGTTTTAACCTTTAGTATTTAAAACAAGAACTGTTTTACTGAATACGAATTAAACAAAAATCTGTATGCACATTTACAGGGATTTGAACCACGGATGTTGACTATAAATTCCTCAAAATATCTTCTTAATAATTCCATGATTTTAATTACTATATGTATTTCTTGTAAGCAATGAAAATCTAGTAGAAGTTCTTCATTGAAGCACATTTCTGGAAGATTCGCTTTTCTTCAAATCAACAAAAGAATTTTTACAAACGTAGATATTACTACTGAATACATTAAAACACTTTTAACACTTCTACTACACATTGCTAGGTTCTTTGTTACTAAAATTCTTACAAGGAAGGAAATTCTAGTAGTTCTTGGTTGACGCACATTTCGAAAAGAATTCAACAAAACAATTTTGCTTTTAAATAAAGTAAGGCACTTTATTAATACTTCAACTCATTGATAGGTTGTGTTACTGAAATTCCTGTAAGGGAGAAAATTCTAAGAGTCATTGGCTGAAGCACATGTCTAAAAGATCTATGGTTCTTCAGATCAACAAAAGAATTTTTAGAAAGGAACATTTTACTTCTAAATAAACAAAAACACTTTAATACTGCTGCTCATTGATAGATTCTTTGTTACTAAAATTCTTGTAAGGTAGGAAATACTAGCAGTTCTTGGTTGACGAACATTGCCGAAAGATCTGCTTTTCTTCAATTCAACAAAACAATTTTGACAGACGAACATTTTTACTATCGAATAAACTAAAACACTTTAATATGTACTCGTTGATAGATTTGTTATTAATATTCTCATAATACAGGAAATCCCAGAAGTTCTTGATTGAAGCGGTTCCCAATTATTTTCAGTGACTGGGTAGGCTACCCGACGACGGTCCGACTCGGATTCGACCCCGAAATAATCCGCGTTGTAGTCGAATGCCTTAACCACTCAGTCACTCCGGTCATTCTTTTTATTGTTACCAAATATAAAATTAGGTTAGAGTTAAAGTTGACTTTAACAGTACTGCAGTATTGCCAGCTTTGGTATTCCAGTCAAGGTCTACTGTTATTCTTTTTTTTAAGGGTGTCACACTCACACTACTTTCAGCCTTTATATTTACAATTTTTAAAACTGGCAAAATATCCGAACGAACTGAAACAATTATTTCTTCATTCTTTACAGGACAAAAATCAGGCTTGTGGCTATCAAATACAACAATAAGAGATGGTATTTTAGTACAGATTTAAACAGACGCTTAGCTTAAGCTATTTAAGTTTAAGCCAGAATTTAAACTTAAGCCCTAATTTCTGATTAAACTAGTAATAAAATATTGGAAATTAATAAATACTAACCCAACAATATTGTAGTTACTTTCAACATTTACAATAAATTAATAAAACAGGTTTCGGTACATTTATACAGCACAAATTGAACATTAAATTGTACAGGATGTTGGTAAATAAAGTCTTTAAATTTTATAGATGACTATTTATTTTCATTATTAATAAATCAAGATGGTTTTTACATTGTAGGTTGGAGCAAACAAACGTTGCTTAACAATAAACAACAAAAACATGTAGCTGTTGTATTTTTCAGTTGGTTTATTCAATACACAAAGCACTTTTAACTTTGGTTTTTATAGTTTATAACAACCATTTTATTCTGTTGTGGGTTGTCTGTATTTTATGACTAAAATTAGGTTGTCTGTTATCGGTTGCAAAGTCTCTAGTGGGCGGATTTAACAAATATTGCGATAAAATATTTGTCATGTGTAAACGTAACTTTCCACTCCAAAACATTATTGGTTGTATTAATAAAGATTTCCATGGTAGGTTAAATTAAGTTTAACGAGCATAATCTATGTTACTTCATTTACTAACACCCTGTAGATTGTAAATATTTTGTAAGCTGTATTCATTACCTTTTTGATGTGCACTCATTTACTCTCTAATCTTCTTTCATCCTCTCTGAACATCCTGTATACCTGATACAAAATATGATAAAATGGTGGTCAGCAGAATGGAAAAATAGGATTAATTCATTACCCTGTTAACTATTTATCTCAGTCACATCACCCCGTATGCAAAGCGTGGGAGACAACCGAGGTATGAAAGCGACTTAGGAGGGCTTAACTCTCCATGTTGCCAGCCATACTCCCTCGTGGAGTGTAAGTGCCGTTACTTTTACTTTAGATATTCAGTTATGTTTTGAAAGGTGGTTTCTGTCTTATTCACTCTTCAAATAGTAAAAGGCCTTTCTTTTGCGACCAATTTATCGGCAATTCAATGCTTTTTCGCCAATAATTTTAGTTAATATCTTTCGTATACAGATTATCGGAAATCCAATCTAAACATACAAAAATTAATGAGTGCAACAAGGAAGACATAAACAATATAGGTAGCACCACAAAGATAGAATGAAATCATGGCTAGGTAAATTTTTAAACTAAAGATCTCTCGCCAATAACAAGCAAGCAAGCAAAAACATCTGTCATAGATATTGCTTGTTATTGGCGAGAGATTTTAGTTTAAAAATTTACCTAGCCATGATTTCATTCTATCTTTGTTGTACTACCCATATTGTTTATGTCTTCCTTGTTGCACTCATTAATTTTTGTATGTTTAGATTGGATTTCGGACAATCTGTATATCCCTTTTCTTGTTATTTTAGTTCTTGTTTTAATTTTTTTTTCATTTACATTAACTTTTAATTATACCGTTTTGTTAATATTCACCTTAATACTGATGTTTCTCACTGATAATCTTCAGATTTATCTTCTTTTTTCTTCTGTATTTTTACATTATTTCGTCTTTCTGCCTTACAATTCACGTTTTCTGACTGATGTTACTATCTTTTTTTTATCAGTTTTCCGTAACTGTTGTCATTATTATCATTTGCGTTATTTAATGGACAAAATAGAAAAATATCGCTTTTGTTGAAATACTTTTCGGCTCTTATGTTTCTTTCTTACTGAAAGCAAAATGGGTCAAATTTAATCTGGCAGCTCTGGTTCTTTAATTATTAATTTATGGTTCACACATGTTGACAGAACCTACATCAGAAAAAATGACAAATTATCAGACATTGATGGCCTGGTGTTCGATGTCTTGCAACCCATTGGACACAAGTTCGAGTCACAGTCCTGATTGAGATTCAAATCTCAATAGCCAAAAATAATAATAATTTAATACTCGGATTAATATCCTTCTAATAACATTTTTATTTCTTTGTTACAGTATTAAACGTAGCAGCTGGAAAAGCACCAATGCAAGTAAGCACAGAAAACGGTGGAATTCCACAGAAAGCTATAGACGGAAGTACGAGCGCATTTTTCAGCAGCGACACTTGCACCCTTACAAAATCAGAACGTACCCCTTGGTGGTACGTCAACTTATTGGAACCTTACATGGTACAACTTGTAAGATTAGATTTCGGAAAACATTGTTGTGGTAAGTAGTTATGTTAATTAACTTAATTATCTTGAAAACGAGGATAACAAAAAACTTTTTCACCTCAGTTATAAATTTCGACATTTAGGTTTGTTAATTTGGGCGTAACTAAAGTTCATTTCTTAGTAAATTGATTTAAATCGACCTAACCTAAGTTTTCTTATAATATAATAATTTAATAATAAACAACAAAAATAATGGTCTTCCATTAACTCATCCCCCCACCCCTCGAAGCAGAAAACTAATTACTTATTTAATATATCGAGGAATATTTAACAAGCTATATTGTTTTTGCCTTTATTTATTCATTCACTTATCAGTTATGCACCTCATAACAACAACCTTTATTGCCAAAACTTTATCAAAACCACAACGTGTTTTGTACTAAGTAAGTAAATATAAAAAAAATAATTTATTATATTTCACTTAAAACTGCAGTTAATAGTTATTTATTATACAAGACGATAAAATTGTATTTTATCTTCGAGAGCGTATTTTAGCGTCGAGACGCTAATTACGCTCGAGAAGATAATTAAATTTTATCGTCGTGTATAATACTCTATTTTTTTCTATAGCATTTATTTTAAAGGAAAAAAATTATAAAATAAATTTTATTTGACATTGACGTTTAAACAATTACAAATCGAGTCACGTTTTAAAATGTCATTAGTATGGGTGTTTTAGGGTTAAAAACAAAAAATTAAGTACTTTATCTACCCTTGCTGTTAAAATAGTACTTTATCTACCCTTGCTGTTAAAGTGCTACTTTATCTACTCAAATTAATAGATAAAGTAGCACTTTAACAGCTGCTATAGAAAAAAAATTACTTTATTTTGAAAAATTCCGATTTACATATGACCATAGTCACATTAAAACTAAAAGTGATTTCAATAATTATTACAATCGTAAAAAACTGAAACAAACATATTTTTATTTTCTATTCATTTAATACTACATTAAAACTATTCAAGGGGCGTTTTCAATATATAATTAGCTTTAAAGAAAGTACGAGTTGGAGGCGTAGATAATCGATTAATCTCATTAACAATTGACGTTAGTAATTCAAACTAATAATTATTTTCATTTGTAAATTCCTATCGAAAAAGGTCACCGCTTTCACAATGACATTGGGCATTTATTACATATAATATTTATGTTGCTGACACAAAGAAGAATGAATGGGGACGTATAACTCATTTGGTAATTAATATTTACTTATGTGTCAAAAGCATTAATACAATTTTTCCAATTATACAAAACTGAAGGGGTTAACTTCTTGCATTTTCTGTAGCTTTTATCGATTTGTACAGGTTTAAAATGTTTGGTGTTTAATTTAAGGGTCGAATTATTAAGAACTTATTCCTTTGGGAAATTTTCAATGAATTTTGAAGGATTGAGTTTTTAGACCAAGCCGAAAGGCTCGACTGTTGCTTTCTCCTAATTTTAAAATATTTAAGGGTAATTTTCAAAAGGCTCCATGATTTTGAAATTTGAACAGCTCTAGGATAATTTCTAATAAAATAAAGGCCATTAAGGTTACTTTTTCAAAAACAAAGCTGAAATTTTTTAAAAAATATGAAACTAAGTATTCAAGTGATCAGACATAATTTTGAAAACGGGCCTAACCTAACCTTCATCATCATCATCAGTCATTCACTATCCCGTTTCGGATATAGGCATCCCCAATAGTTCTCCATTTTTCCCTGTTTTGTGCTTCTCTGTACCAGTACAGTCGCGGTCGTGACTTTATTGGTTCAGCGTGCGTCTGACCACTAAGGCACTAAGATGGCTCGGGTTCGATTCCCAGGCCCACACATATATACACAGAGAAAACACTCGAAAACTTCTCTCGGAAAGCAATGGCAAACCACCGAGGTATTCTGCCTAGTAAGTCTTCTTTGGAGTAGAAGTGCAAGCACTTCTGTGGTTCGGAGCCCATGTTAAGCTGTAGGTTCCTTATGTCTTCACACGCACACCAGAGGCATATGGAGAGAAGACGGCAACGCCCAGTAAGGGTATGTCATTATAAGAAGAAGTATCAGCAGACTCCAGCCGTCTTTTTGAGATCATCAGTCTACCTCTGCTTCGACTTTCACCCCATGGTCTCCATTTTATTATCTTGGTCAGCGAACCTTAGATTGCTGAGTCTCTCCCTTCTTCTTCTCGGTGTGGCGTACCCTTTACAGGGCGTCACCGATCTTCTCTCCATATGTCTGTGGTGTGCGTGTCAAATAGCGTACAGACAGCTCTGAACCACGCAAGTACTTGCAGTTTTACTCCAGAAAAGACTTTACTAGGCAAAGTACTGCGGTGGTTAGCCATTGCCTTCCGAGGAAAGCGGTCGGTGTTTGTGTGGTACTGGGAATCGGACCAGAACCAGTCTTAACCTCTCCTTCTGCCTTCCTTTATTTCCCCAATTGAATTTCTTGAATACGTCTTCTGGAGTTAATGGAAATAGTGTTTGGGATAATATATTTCCTTGTTGTATCCTGTCCTTATATGTACTTTTTCAGTGTTTCTTCATCCAACTATTGAAGACTTCTTAAATGTAAATTTTATAGAAAGTGACCAGCCCTGTTTCGAAAGATATTTTCTTTAGTTTTCCGGATATTGGGTCATAGTAAATTTTTTTTTAAACTGGCTCTACGATATAGTTAATCTGAATACCACATTCCCTTTTGTCAAAGCCACAAGAAGAAGTAGTTGTATGTGATTGGCTGGGCTGCTTTTGATTGTATGTGTATGATTGGTTTCCCTACTCTGTATTGGTACTGTTTTGGTAGTCGTCTTCTACCACGCCCCTGGGTACTTTTCCATGAGTCTGATAAACCCATATATAACAGTTATTCAGATACCGTGACTGCCTAAAAAAGTTACACAACGTTAATGTTTAAACGATATTAAGAGTAGGCAAACGATGGTATTACACAGGACTGAGTGAAATGAAAACAGAATTGGTATCATAAAATATTTTGTTAGTTTCAACGTCTTTTATAGGTCAGGTTTTCCATTTTTTCCATCTTTTACCAAGTATGATTTCCAGATGGTCTGAGCGTATTCTAAGTCTAAGTTCATTTCAGTTGAGTTGTTTTATAATCCTCTCTGAATGAGGTCGATTGTCGATTATCGGCGGGGTTTCCACTAGCTTGCTAGCCCAGTAAACGCACTTCGACTCTATGGTCTTTTGTGTACCCCCTATCCTATCTCGGTTAAGGTAGCCCAGTGCCCTCAACGAGTTTTAGGATGTTACTTTCGAAGTTTTCGTGTGTAAAAGCTATACCACTGTACATTTCCCCGAAGAGTTGCTGTCTCCTACGGTAAAGCGCAGGACAGTCAAAGATTATATGCGAGGCTGTTTCCTCCTCTTCTTCCTATAGTCTGCAGAGTGTCTCCTCTGTAAACACCTATTTTTTGTAGATGTCTTCTCAAGTGGCCGTGGCCTGTAATAAGTCCCACCAGCTGTCTGATCTGGATACGTCTTAAATGGAGAACGTCAGTTGTTAATCTGTGAGAAGGTATTATTTCCTTCGCCAGACTTTGTCCCTGTGTATCGCTGTCCGGATGCTTCCGAATACTATAAACGCGCCAGTTTTAGCTTTTTCATTGCCCTCCACACCTGTGTATCCTGGTACCTCTGAATGAGGTAGTCAAAAACATATGCTTTCTTCACAATGTCGCTGATACTCTAAGACTAAGATCATCTTGACGCTAAATATGATTCAGTTCTATGTTGTTCAATTAGTATGTTTCCTGGGAATTATTAAAATCTACACATAATACCATAATACCACTTTGATTCGTTGAGTTTCGTTTTTCTCGTCCGATTTTCAAGAGTTACGGGAGCTTGCCTTATACAGAGGGTTGTAGTAAAGTTTTATACCATCAGCCAAAAATACTATGTTGATTTTGATACGTACAGGTAAGTCGCTGGTATAAACGAAGAACAGTAGCGGACCAAACAGTGATCCTTGCGGCACACCACTTATGGTTCAAATTTCTATTGAGTAATATTTGTATATACCAAGATTTTCCAAAAAAAGTGTTTATACACAAAATAAAATTCTAGTAATCCTGAAGTTGTAAAATAAAAAATAATTCTGCATTAAAAACATCCCATAATTTGCCATTCATTCTGTTTTAATTTATGAAGTCTAAAGAAAAGGTTAATTTAAAATTATAAGATTTATTTTTATTCTCCATTCGCCTCCAACCGCTGAAATTAGCACAACATTTCCTAGAAATCTCTTCGTTTTCAAATGAAGTAAAACGTTAAAACTGGGATATATAGGGTTCCCAGTAATAATTATAAACTGATAAATAAATCAAGAAACTCGCAACAATAAGCACTAAAAAAATATTCAAACATTTATATTAAAAACCAAAATAAAATAGAACCATATTTAAAAATAGCTTGGCTAATCGTTTATGCTTCAGCAACGTTTTTAATCAAGTTATTAACAGAAAGCTCCTGGTTTCATTATAAATTATTAACAATAAGTTTTAAAAAACTCGATAATAAAGCCATAAATTGAACACGAAACTTCCTCGTCGAGGCTAAACAGATTATTCAGTTGGCTTCCTCGACAAACGTAATTAGTTATAATAAAAAGGTTTTTATCGGTACAATTTGTCAAAAATCTGTTCAATTTCTTAATGAAAAAAAACCAGTTACAGTATTATTACGTTACGTTACCGTCAACTTAACGGTTAAGGTAATTCGCGTGCAGACTGTTACAAAAAGTGTCTTCGACATCCGGTTTTTACAGCAACTTCGTGTTTTGTTTATTTGCGTTTATAGCGAAATTAACAGTTCGATGTTAAATTGGTGAAAACCGACGCCACTTTTATTAAATGTAAAAAAATGGCGCTCGGAAGTTAAAACCGACAAACCAGTTTTGGAATCTTTATTTTTTTTAATTAAGGCTATCGAGAGCAATTACTTTTATTTATTTCTTTTTAAATGAAAAGTTGTACACGGGTCAGGGAAAGTGCACCTCTGGTATGAATAACAGTGGTAAAGTTATTAGAATATTGCGACTTTCTTAGTAGAAAGTATTCTGCTATTCATAAAATCAGAACTAAGTAGTTAAATTAGGCATTGTTACTTAGACACTCTGTTAATAGTTATCATTATCACAGACCTAGATTTGACACAAGCGATGTTCCGCGGCTTTGAGAAAGGTTCTCTTTTTAAATTAGATATTTCCGATGCATGAAACGTAATTACTTCTTTTGATTCGAAATAAGAGATTTTTCGAATTTCACATCAGAACTTAACTTAACTTAAGCTGTATGTTGTAGAAGTAGTAAGTTTTTGTATTGTATCCTTGTTATTTTTATTAACCTTGACAATTCCGATGCTATGTATAGCCTATGGATGTATTTAAATTAAATTAAATTAAATTAATAACAATACAATCCGCAATTCTGTCATGCAACCGATCTTATTTTCCAAATGAAGAAACGGTTGAAACATCCCATTATAAAACCTCGCATTCTACAAGTAATACTAAATTACATTGGTTAGGAATAACGTAACCGCACCCAGTTTAGAAAGAATTTATTTGCCATCGAAGAATTACAACCTGTACAAACTGAATAAACTCATGAATGAAAAGGAGCTTCAGTTTCAGAAATAATGTCAGTAAAAGTCTTTTTTTTATTATTTTGTTGAAGTGTTTAGTAGTCAACTATTTCCAAAAATTCCGAACTATTTTAACAAATTTTAGCGAATGTATCGCCAGAAATTTCATTTGGTAAGAATAATTAATTTAAAATTTCTTATATAAACCTAATAAGACTTTTCTTAAATTCGCAAATTCGGAATTTTATTACGACTATTTTTTCCCTTAAGTTAAAATTAATATTTATTTACATACCAAGGGATGTAAGTGAGATTTACTTCGTCGAGCATAGCGATTACAAACAGAAGATAGCAAAAGTCAGTATTCATGTTAAAAAACATAATAGATCTCACTTACTTCTCATTCTTCGACTGCCGATATACGTTAAATTGCCGCCAAAAATTGAAACAATTTTGGGCCTAATAATTTGACGCGAAATGTCATTAAATTAATACCTTCCTTAGGGTAGTAAATTAACACATACTTTCCTGTTACCTTGACAACCAATCCACAAAGAATAAAATCAGCCTTACACTTTCAAATATGAACAAATGTGACATGATAAATGCATTTATACTAAATTGTCTTAGACTGGGTAACATGACTTTGGTTTTGCACATGTTCATGTGAAGTTCTTTCAGCTGGACCATCATCGTTTCCAATGCCTAGTCATTTGAACTGATTGGTACGATGTCATCGGCAAATCTTAGATGACTGAGGTATTTTCCGTCTATATTTGGTCCCAATCAATCCGTTTGTACATGTCTTCCAAGCCAAAGTGAAGAGCTTTGGGGAAATGACATCTTCCAGTCTGACTTCCCTCTGTACTAGTATTTTGATCTATTTTTACGTCTTCCGAGAGTTGTGCCTGGAGAGTTGCGTTTTTGTAGATGTTTTTATTAACGTCGTACATCTTGAGTGTCATCATCATCAGTTTCAGCCTTCTTTGTTCCATCTCTGGACATAGGCCTCCCCTATTTTTCGTCATTCAATACGGTCCACGGTTTTTGTTGTCCATTGTGAACCAGCCACAATCTTGATGTCGTCTGGTCACCGAGTTCTAGGTCTGCTACGGTCTCTTCTTCCCGTTCTGGGTCTCCATTCTGTGACCTTGCGGTTCCATCTGTCATCCTCTCTTCGCATCAGGAGTCCTGTCCACTAACACTTCAAGGATGTTATACGTCGTGCGACGTCTTCCACTTGTTTTATTCCGAATTCACGTATTGAGCTTTCTGTCTTGTGTCGCACCCCAAGCATTGATCTTTCCATGGCCCTTTCCGCTACGCTCAGCTTTTCCATCCTAGTTTCAGTTAGTGTCCATGCAACTGGTAAAATACACTGGTTGAAGGCCTTGGTTTTTTGATGTTGTAGATATGGTCCTTTCCCGAACGCTGCCCAAGCTAATCGAATTCTTCGTTCGGTTTCTGCTTCTTGGGTGTCGCCTACTATTGTTAACTTTCAGCCTAAATAAAGGTACTCATCAACGACCTCTATGATGTTGTTCTCGATGTTGAGTGGTACTGCATCATGCATATTAGACATAATCTTCCCGAATTCCTCCCAATTCATGGTTTTGAAGACGTTTTCTAAAAGGTTTGTAAAAAGCTTTGGAGATATGGTATCTCCTTGTCTGATACCACGTCTCACATTTATCGGGTTCGTTTGGTCGAATATCTGCACCGTGATAGTTGATTTTTCAAACAGATTCTAGATAAATTGTATGTATCTGTAGTCGATCCTACGCCTTTTCAACGAGTTGATGAGGGTTCAAGTTTCAACGGTGTCGAAAGGCTTCTCGAAATCAACAAAGGCGATATATAGTGGCTTGTTGTATTCATGGATATGGTCCATGGTGTTATATCCTCATCTGAACCCAGCCTGTTCTGGGGGTTGAAACGCATTTAACCGAGCTATGTTTTTGTCAGGAGTTTATAAATATGTGATAATAATGAAATGGGAGGGTAGTTCTTCAAGTCCTTCTTGTTTCCTTTCTTATATATAGGTGTTATTACTAGGTTGGTATTTCTCCATGTCTTAGGTGTTGTTCCGAGGTCTAGACATCGATTAAATAATATTTCTAGGTCCTGCATAAGTTTTCTTCCTCCCATTTTAAGAAGTTCAGTGATGATATTGTCTGGGCCTGCAACTTTGTTGTTCTTCATTTGTTTAAGCGCTTGTTTGATCTCTTATTTACTTATTTCCGGAATACCTTCGGTAAAATGTTTGATAAGTGGGGCTCTTCTGTCTCTCGGACTTATAGGCGGTTCATCAGTCTAGAGTATACTCTACTTTAGATTATTGAGGTGTTTTCGTGCTTTTATCATTTTACTTCTTTTTGATTTAAGGTTTATTTTAACATTTGCCCTTACCATTCGATGATTTGCACAAAATTGATTTATAACCCTTACATCTGTTTACTTAGTCGGTTCCATTTTTAACGGATCCGTTTGGGCTCCTCCAAGTCCATTTCTAGAGCGTTTTTTATGCCCAAAATTTCTTTAATTCTATTTCGTAACTTTTATTGATCCTGACCTGTTTTCGTTTTTCTTCATTCTTCATAAAATGCTCGTACAAAGTGATGACAAATTCGATTACTGGGTGTTGTTCCAAATTTATCCGAATTCAAAAAACGTATTTGTTAAAACTGTTAATAAAAGCCGTTCATAGTTTGCTGTAAAATCATTTTTCCTAATATTCCTGGTGCAATGAATGAATTTTCTAAACTATTTCCTACTTCAATAAGCAATTTCTACAGGTCAAAATGAGTCAGGCACATTTTTCCATTTAACCGATATACAAATTACGCTCCAAAACATTGCAATTGCAATTATGTAAAATACACTAAATCAACATTTGTTTTCCTAAAATTCGCAGCATATTTCACTCTTACGTTAAACACACTTATAATTATTGTAGCTTCATTGTAACAAAACATACCTTTAAGCTAGTTCCATTCAAATTTGCAGAAACAAATTATATTAATTTGCACGTTTAAGTGTTTTACCTTTGAAAGCAATAAGGTTTCTGAACTTCATAGGTAAACATGCAAACTGTTTACGTTTAAATGCCCGGAGCTTCTTCAATTATCGAGTAATAACAGTGATTCGTTTTTTAGTGCATATAATAATCCTTTGTTTCTTTGTTTTAACGAAATTGCTAAGTGTTGATCGCTTTTAAGCAACTTAGTGAAAGTTTCTTTAAACATTTGTTTCAACGAGTTCTGTAAAATCTTGCAAAATTCCTATTTTTTAACAAATAAAACCTGAATTTTTTCGAGAAAGTTTTTAGGGACAAATCGGGCTTTGTTGCTGTAAAAGTTTTCTAGTTGTTAATAACTAACCACCAACAACAAAGTAGGCGCTGTTTGTTGGTAATTTTGCTAGTTTTAGTTTATTAAGTGTAGTACTTTGATCTTTGTTATTCATTAAAGAAAGTGAGATACAGTGGGAAAGTAATTTTATTATGTGGCAATAATTACGTTATTTGTCAAATGGAGTAACATTTCTAATCCCACGTTTAAGTCAAATTTTGTTTACAATACCTTAGTTTGAAGTCTCATCATCACGACACTAAAGCTAATTATCGGAGCAAATAAGGATTTGTTGCGTTTTTTCTTATATGACATGCTCGTCAAAATGCTGTTTTTAAGATTATTTTAATAGAAAAAACTTCTTAAGACAGAAGGTTAAAATAACTCTCCTAAATCAAGGTCGCCAAAGGGATCGCTTTGATGAATTTCAAAATTTTAATAAAATTCGCCAAGTTGAATTTCAAACACCTTTCAAAATCATGCATACTTTTACAAACAATAATAATTTCTAATAATTAAATAACACTTTCTAAAACTAAAATTTACAAATTCTTGTCTCGATTTTCAATTCACTAAACACTGTTCCAATCTCTTTCCAACAATACACCTTTCCATCCAACTCCAACTTCACCAAAAATCTCCCTTATCTTCCAACTAACAATACACTTTCCTTCTCTATCAAATTAACATTCCACCAATATCCAAATTTATAACAACCTCTCCAAAATAAATTCCATTTTATAAAATTTTTATTTATTGAACATCCAAATTATATTTTTATATAATAACAATCTTCTTGATACAATATTTCAATTAATTATCTTTTAGTTTAGTTTTAGAATATTATTGATGATATTTTATTAAGTTTTTTAAAAAATTTTAAAAAACCCAACTGTATTTTACCAAATTACTATTCAACTATTTTTATTTAGTTTTATATCACCCTAGTTATTTTAAAATTAATACTCTATAAATCTTTTATATGACATATTTACACAAATTAACTAACTAGATATTCTACCC
The DNA here is from genome assembly GCA_963082815.1 of Melanotus villosus. Classification (NCBI taxonomy): domain Eukaryota; kingdom Metazoa; phylum Arthropoda; class Insecta; order Coleoptera; family Elateridae; genus Melanotus; species Melanotus villosus. The sequence continues at coordinate 8,318,857 of OY720423.1, read as the reverse complement.
TATTTATTTATAATACTAAATCTCTAACTTACAACTATTTACATTTTATTAACATTAAATTTACATTCTTTTAAAAGGTGTTTATAACTCATTTTATTAAAATATCATCAAAACGTATCATATCAATATAGATACTCTACTTTTCGCTTATTTGTGTTTTGGAACTCCACCAATAGTAATAATTACTTAATATTTCACCACTATATCTGTCTTCATCTTCTCGATTTCGGTTATTATTTCTACCAAGTTCCAACTGTTTCAGTTATTTTCTTTCGCCAGTCTCTTATTCCCTTTATCTTAGTTTTCTTGATCATATCCGTTGTTCATTTTATTTTGCAGTGAATCTTTGCCCCCCCCCCCACCAGAATCCATGATTCTGAGAGCTGTGTGCTCTACTCACCTGGAGTAGTATCGTTTTAAAATTCACTAACATGTTTGGCCGTGTGTTGGATGACCATGACCAGCTCCTCTCAATCCACCCATCGAATGTCGCAGGCGGAGTTTTCCTTAGTGTTTAATGTTTATCTACTCTTATTCGGTAAAACTTAAACTGGCTGATCCCAAGTGTTCCAGCCTATTTTTACTGAAAAGGTGATTCGCCACTGTGTCATCCGAATTTTTTGAATTCGGAGTGTTTCCACTCCTGATGGGGATTTTTAACATGCCAAACATAACAGCGATTTTTCACATCTTCTGTGTTGTTAACAAACCTTTTCTTACTTCTTTGCCTCATAACCACACCTGTTTTTCGTTTCTTTTTCTTATTTTTTTGTTAAATTTGTGGTACCGGCTACTGTTACACAATCAACCTAGCCTACTCTTAACTAACAGAATTCATATCTTGGAGGTTGATTGAAATGTCCACACCAGAACTGAGATTTAAACCTGTGTGAGCTGGTTGCGAGACAAACTGACTGAGCTCCCTATTTTTGTAATATCATTTTTAGTTTTGTAATACTTCTGAGCTCTGTAGGAATTGGTTATTTTATTTGTTTTTATATATTTATACATTTACATTTTTACATTTTTATTTTGGTTAATGTTAAGCTCTGTGCAAATGTCCCTTAATGTTTCGAAACTGTTGCTGAATATTACAAAGGAAAATTAAAATATGAAATATCCTTAAGTTTATTCTACAATTGTGCCAAATCTTCGATGAAAATTTCAATCCCAAAGACTTAAAATAACAGAACATAAACACGTTATACAAAGAGAAGCTAATAAATTAATTAGAAAAATCTATTAAACAATCTAATTTATCGAAAGTCTAACCTATAAAAGTAACATTAAATACCATCAAAATCATAATAAAAAAAATTAGACAACTATAAAAGAGCAATTTTCCACAACTAATCAATAAAACATAAAATTAGCCAAGAATTAATTCTAGTTAATAAGTGGAACAGAAGTTAAAATAGTTTCCGGTTTCTCTAGCCCAGACAAATAGATGGTTTAATAAAAGCCCAGAATAACTCTCACCATGTCAATGCACCTTAAAATATAAAAGCAGAAAAACTATGGATTTCGTTTGTTGTTCTTCATGATATGATTTCACATTAAGAGTTGTAATTATTTTAATAGGTTCAGTAATCAGGTCATCTTATATAAGCAGATTTCTTATTATAAGAATAAAATAATCGTGGAATTTACGTACGTTAAAAACAAGGTTTTTAATTCACCATCGAAATCTTACTGAATGCAAAAATAAAATTAACAGGTGAAATATTTAAAAAAAAATGTGGATGAATAATGATTATATGACTATTTAAAAAATGTACTTTCAAACCTCAAGAACTAAACACTATGAAATTAACATTACTTGCACAAAAATGATGCGGAGAATATCAAGGAATTATTATAATTAGAATGTGTCATGGTCTTCTCTATAACGAATACTTTCCCACTGGTATGAACAATACAATTACAATCTGAAGAGTTATAAATTTTCTAGAAAATTATACAAATTTTGAGACATTAAGAAAAAATGAAGTCATTAACTTTGCGTTGTTCTTTTTGGTAAGCACTAATAAATGTTTTCAAACTGTTCTCTGTTAAGACACAAATATTTTAAATTCTGACGATTTTTAGATTAGTTTCTTGTGGTGTCAGGTGGTTTTGTGTTCTGCTTTAAAGCCTTCCGCCTTCGCTTCTTCTTCACTTAACCTAAACCTTGTCCTTACCGATACAACTTTAATTTACTGTGGTTTTAAGTAGCGCCCCATAGCATAATGTTCTTCGGTAACCATATCATTTCTTACTAAAATTCAAAACATTGTGTTTTTTTGTTTCGTCAAATTATTAAAATGTTAAATATAATAAGCCTTTTAAACAAAGAAGCAGACAAAATACCTTTTAATATCATTTCGCCAATGTTTCTCAGACATTGACCTTAAATAATTTCACATAAAAATTCTTCAGGCAAATACCTTTTGCACCTTTAAAACTTTCTAATATAACATCATAAACAAAAATAAAACTAAATGTATTTTATTTGAGTCATTTAAATTTTAATCCTTAAAGCTGAAGTTGAATACGAATTTTTCAGAATTTCAGATATTAAAAAAAATATAGCGCCTAATTATCCATTTAAAAAAATACCCGCCCAATTATCAATTCGAAAGTTTGCCATAATTTATTACACACTTCGACACATTCACTGATCTGCTTTCTTGCTCATTAAATATAATTTGATCGTAATCTAAATTAAAGATTACATTCAAACCATTTTAAATCGCACACGTTGTTTTTGGATAAGAGTTCAGCTCTAATAAACCATGACTTCAGACGTATACGTATTTTAGCCTTCTTGAAGTCAAAGCCTTCATAATATTTTTTATTTTGTGTGGTAATTCATGGTCAACATTTATTTATGTCCAAAAGGGAAATTTAAAGATTCTATTACAAACATTTCTTTGAATTTGTTTTATTTTTCTTCACATAAAGCCTTTAGATTTGTTGGTGTTAAGGGTATATTAAAATTAGACTAAATAAAAGATTGGTTAAATGCGAAACCACGTACTTCTTGCAATAGACCGCAACTTCAATTGTTTCATAAATCTAGCAGTTTTTTTAAATAAACAAGAACCTCTTCGTCTATCTAGTTTTCTCATTTAACCAAGCTTTTATTTGGGATAATTTCCAAAGTTTTTCACTTAAACTTACAGTTTATTTTTTTTTAATTACAAAGTAAAATTGCAATCTGTTCTGTTATGTTCTACTATGTTATGACGAGTATTGGGCATTGGCCTATGACGACGCATCAGAGTATACATTGTATGGTTACTTAATTTACTAACTTACATCTGACTTATCTAACCCATCCCATCAAAATTGCATTGAGGACAATAACAATCAGGAAACCAAATACCTACAACGTTTTTAGTTATTGTTGGCGAACCTATATGGCAGATCTAAAACGGAGGTTTGTAGCCAGTGGGGGATGGTTTTTCAGTTTTCTTAAATATTTGGCATTGTTGAAAGTAATAAAATTCTTAATGGTTTCCATGTTTAAGTCACTGTATAGAAGAGAGTTGCGAACATACCATGGAGGATTGGTAACGATTCTAAGAACCTTCGATTAGTATCTTGTATATCTTTTTGGATAGTATCAACCACTCTGTGAATTTGTTCCATCGTTGAATGTTGCCTGACGAAGGCAACGCTACAAGATACCATATGTAAATGCAGGATTGGACATGATCAATCACACGATTTTCAAATTACACAGGGTGTGAGGCAAGGGGACATATTATCTCCTGTCCTATTTAATCTGGTACTTGAAGCTACAATAAGAGAATTACACCTACAGCCTGGAGGTACGATATACAATAAAAGCTCCCAAATCCTTGCATATGCCGACGACACGATTATACTGGGAAGAAGAGAACGAGACATAAGGGAGATCTATACACAATTAGAATAAGCTGGAAAACTACAGGGCGGGGAGTTCCCCAACCGGAAGATGAATATATGGAGATAGAGGGTAAAAACTTTGGTAGGGTCAATCAATTTAAATATTTGGGGTCAACGATAAACCACAACAGTGACATGACCAGTGAAATTAAAAACCGAATTGCACTGGCAATAGAGGTATGTATGGTTTCGAAAGCATACTAAAAACTAAAAATATATCTAAAGCGTGCAAACTACGACTCTAAAAAACTGTTATGAGACCAGAGGTTAGTTACGGATGTGAGACATGGACCCTCACACAAAAAAATGAAGAACTGCTGAACCGATTTGAGAGAAGAGTGTTGAGGAAAATATATGGGCCTATATATGACGAAAGAATACGATGGATAGGCCATATATGGCGAATGCCTGACACAAGGGTAGCCAGGAAAACATTAACGCAAGCTCCAGATAGACGCCGAACCAGGGGAAGACCTCGTACAAGATGGCGTGATAATGTTACCAACGACCTAAGAACACTGAGAGTGCATAACTGGACCAACATAGCACTGGATAGGCAGAGGTGGAAGGCAGTTGTGGAAGAGGCCAAGGCCCTCCAAGGGCCGTATTGTCGTGTGTGTGTGTGTGTGTGTGTGTGTGCAATGAAAGTATTGGACAAGTCAACCGATGCATATCGAAATATAGTAAAATGCCTTGAAGCAAATAAAATCTGTTTGAATACCTATCAAATTAAAGAAAACAGAAGCTTCAAAGTAATGTTTAAGAATATACATTGGTTCGACTGAACCAAAAGAAATTAAAGCCGAAATCAAAAAAAGGGGTTATAAAGTCAGGAATATGCATAACGCAAAAAACAGAATGACTAAGAGACCACTCTCAACGTTCTTTGCAGAACATGAACCAAACCCAAAGGAAATATACTTATGTAATTACAAAAACATACTGCCGACGTCCATTCCGTTGCGTTAAATGTGGACAAGATCATCCAACATCCAACCAAAACTTCATGTGCATTGTGTAATGGAGATCATACGGCAAATTATAAACATATCCAAAGTATAAAGAATTGTATCAGATATCCACCATTAAGGGAACAAAGAGGCCCCACCCAGATAACTCAACAGCAGTTTAATACCAAATGTGAACGAAACTCAAACTATCATTTATTTTATTTCTTTTTGTTTAATTTTACGAAGTATTATATAAATTGTCTATTAAACTCAATTTAAAAAACGGAAATTTAAAAAAGCATTCTTCTTGCAAAATTTTCGTTCCTTTTGTTACATAAACGACCTGTTTATCTTAAAGATGAGAAACCCAAAAAAGTGGAAACCGCAAAATGCAACGCTCCAAAACAAATAAATTGTCACATTTGTTAATGGAGAAAGTATAAAAAAATTCTTTCAGATCCGTTCAAGTGAAAGCAGTGGGAAGCAATTCGTTTTGCATTTTGTGGACGAATTGATTTTGCGGATTTGTTGATATTTATAAATGCTTTTGTCGGTGAAGTGATTCCGATGCAAATCGTCGAACTATTTAAGATTATTACTTCATAAATATTCCTTATAAAAACAAGGAAATTTCCCGAGCAGATAAACGAACCAAGAAGGTAATAATCTGGAAAAAAGGTAAAATGAAGTAAGAGGCGAAGAAAGTTAAGCCACGCGTTATGTAGTGAAATTGTTAAGTAATTACTATACTTTAGAGATAGTCACTTCTGAAATCAGATGCATACTAATATGTCGTAGACAAAACGCACTCACTTTCGATTATTGTTATGGAAAGAAAGTCAAATAGAATTACCCTCCGGAACCGTCAAGCGATGCATTTTACAGAGGGAATTATTTAAATTTTAGAGAAATCCTTATGCAAACAATTTAATGCGAATTGTAGCATTTACGTAGAAAGTCGTTTTTTTTTCGCAATTGCGCTAATTATTATTCATAAAACGATTTTATCTGTTTCTTCTACCGTTTATATAAAATTGACAATGCGAGGTAATCGTGACTACCTGAATTAATAAACAGCACGCGTACGCTTAGGTACATTTACAAGCCAAACACTTATTTTCATTTAATACGGAAACAGGATGTAAATAAACAAAATCTACAGAATATTACCTTATTTAACCCTCCTTCTTGTTGCTTTAAAAAATTTAATTCGAAACAAAACCAAAACAAAACTAATAAATAATATTTAATTGTTTCAGGAGCCAATAAACCAGCAACAATAGTAGTAAGAGTCGGAAACAACCGTCCTGATCTGGGTACGAATCCAATCTGCAATAGATTTACAGGATTTTTAGAAGAAGGACAACCATTATTCCTACCCTGCAATCCACCTATGCCAGGTGCTTTTGTCAGTGTCCATCTAGAAGCACCTACTCCGTCTCAATTATCTATATGTGAAGCCTTCGTTTACACTGATCAAGCATTACCGATTGAAAGGTGTCCCCAATTTAGAGATCAACCACCTGGCAGTACAGCAACTTACAATGGAAAATGTTACATATTTTACAACAGGCAACCTATAAAATTTAGAGAAGCGCTTAACTTCTGCAGAAGTCGTGGAGGTACCCTTGTAGATGAAAGTAATCCGGCTCTTCAAGGATTCATCAGTTGGGAGTTGTGGAGAAGGCACAGAAGTGATGCAAGTGGTCAATACTGGATGGGTGCTGTTAGAGATAAACAACACGGTGGATGGCAATGGCTAAGAGGTGAAGAAGTTACGGTCTCTTTCTGGAATTTACCCGTTGGTACTGGTGACTGTGCGCGATACGATGGAACTAAAGGATGGTTGTGGTCCGATACTGATTGTAATATGCACCTTAATTATATTTGTCAGCATCGTAAGTAGATGCAAAACTTTTTTCGAAGTTTATAATATGTAATTACATAATTTTACAGAACCAAAAGCATGTGGGCGACCAGAACAACCACCAAACTCAACCATGGTTGCCCAGAATTTCAATGTTGGAGCTAACGTAGACTACACATGTGATGAAGGCCATCTTCTTGTAGGACCTTCAAGTAGAACATGTTTGGATACTGGCTTTTATAACGAATTCCCACCTGTTTGTAAACGTAAGTTCTTTAAAGTTCATACTAACTACAGTATTTTTCACCTAGGCTTAGGGTTGTAACGTCAACGCGCTGCTTATGAATTAAGTTATAAATAGCGGTTGAACGGGTTTTTGTTTCCCCGCCCTATGTAGTTTCAACAAGATATAACGCATGGCAAATTTCACGAATCAGAGCGGGACACGGATATAAACGTTGTCTTTGCCAATGGACCTGGGCGTAGATGTGGACGGTATTATGTATGAAAACTCATGATTGTAGTTAATATTTAGAAATAAATAAACGTAAATATGTAGTTTCATTTCAATTTGAAAGTATGAATAATTACACCCGCTACAGTTTCCCGTAATAATAATTATCTGTATCTGTATACAAAAAATTTGTAAAAATCATTTTTATTGTATAAAGGATGAGTAAAAACGTTGGGTTTTATACATAACACCGTCCAAATTCAACTGCAAAGGGCGGGGAAACAAAAACCCGTTCAACCGCTATTTAAAACTTACTTAGACTTTACTTCACCTCTTTCTAAACTAGGTTTTCATTACCTACTGCGCACAAACGCGTGTCTACCCATACAGTTTTTGGGCGGAGCTTGTTGACGTCACAACCCAAATGCTAGATGAAAAATACTGTATGTTTAATTTACAACAACATTTTTCACAGGTATTTCTTGTGGTTACCCTGCTGATATTCCAAATGGAGAATACACCTTAGTAAATGATAGTGTTGGATATTTGGGCAGAGTAATTTACACCTGTGATGAGGGCTTTGAAATGATTGGCCGAGCACAGTTGGCATGTGATATTGATGAAAGATGGAACGGTCCACCACCCCGATGTGAAGGTACCAACTATACTCATATTTTAAAAATGTTCACTGATGTTTAACATTTGTCATTTTTTCAGCAATCCAATGTGAGACTCCTTCAGGAATTGAAAACGGAATAGTTAGTTCAAATGATAACGAAACCATTTTTGGAACTGTAATAGAATACGAATGCAATGCAGGTTATAAACTGGTCGGTAATAAACAAATTACTTGCTTATCTAATGGTCAGTATGATAATCTTCCTCCGACTTGCGAAGGTAATTCAATTTGTTGTTTGTTAACATTTTGGGTATATAATTATTACATTTTCAGAGGAATCTACTACTTCTTCATCTTCATCCTCATCTTCATCTTCATCTTCATCATCGATTTCTACTTCGAAAACGACAGTTACTTCGTCCACTCCCAAAATTCGAACAAGGCCTTCAAAACCATTCATCCCCACAACTATTCGAGGCATTCAAGAAAGAACGAAGAAAACAACCACCGATAAAACAACAAGTGAAACATCGAAAATTCCACATATTATAGTAGCTGGTCATCCACAAGACAACGAAATCGCTGGTAGTAGTGTTAATGTGCAACAAAGTGATACCCCTAATGTTAACGTGCCTCTCTCAGTCGATGGAGAAAGAAGAGAAGCGTTTGGTGCAAGACTGAATTTAGGTGCTATTATTGCACTTGGAGCCTTTGGTGGCTTTATTTTCCTAGCGGCTATTATAACAACAATCATAATATTAGTGAGAAGGTAAGTATTATACGTTGTGCCTTCTCCCTACCTTTTAAATGTTTGTACATGTACTAAAAATCCTTTGTCTCTTTTCTTTTCATTTCATTTCATCTCCATTAACTGACTTTGCGGGCGCAGTGCGGGCGTGTCAGCTCGGTCTTCGCACCGGCTACCGGCCGCGAGTGCGATGCCATCCCGATGGTACACTCTTTTGGCGCTACCCTTCCCCGACCAGCAGGTAGGACGTAGAGAATTTTCACGCAACTATCGTCCACATCGAGCTGGATACTTCTCCAATCCAATCTAGCAAGTAACATTATTAATCCAAGGTAGGCAAGATACGCTCCGCACTGCACCGCACATGCATCGCCGCACTATAACTTCACTGTTAATTTCCTACCTGTTCTGTGTATGCTTTTGCTTCATTTTTCCATTTCAGTTTTGGCCATACACATTACTTTCTCTAATTTTTATTTAGTATTTAGTTCTACTTAGACAATGTGTTTTCTTATGACTGAGAGTTTAGCACTGAATATATTAAAACTGCATGAATTGTTTTTTTATTAGAAATTCTTTACGTATATCTGTACTGATTTGATTGCATGGCATATTCTAGTAAGAAAAGCACTCTTGAAAATAATTTTATTAGATAAAACAGCACTTTATTTAATTATAAATATTCTGTACTCTACCAAACGGCACTTCCAAAGTTCATTTCACACTAAAATATTAAAGTTTCATACTACAATTTTACTCTAATCCAATTAGTGCAAATTTTTTTGAATACAAACGCGGTTAAACAATCCAAAGTGAGATTTAAGATGATAGTCGAATCACTAAACATATACTTTGATGTTCCGGATACGCGCGAGTGAAAACTCCAGTAAAAAAATCACGAAGCGAAGTGACAGGAAGGTGGAATAACTGGCTTTCCGGAACAGTGCAAAAATCAGTAGAAACCCACAAAATTGGCGGAAACGGAAGAAGAAGAAACAGAAGAGAACTTAACAAACACCTATCAGATATGAAGGCAGAATTCACATTGGCGAAAAAAGAATTATAATGAGAGGACAAAGCCGAAATCTGGCAAAAACAAAAAGGAGAGATGGAAGAGAGGATCAACAGCCTTGAAAGCAAACTATAAAAAGACGAGAAGGAAAAAAGATCGAAGGAATTGAATTTAAAACAAACAGTTACCGAATTCATTCAAAAAGTGATGGGGATAGAAATCAAAGTAGAAGAAGCTTATAAGATAGGAAAGTGCTTAAACTTCGAACACAAGATGGAAATCCTAAAGTCAAAGCAGAAGCTACCTCCTACTGAAAGAACGGAAAGTTCCGCTTGTAATAAGGAAAGTAGCTCGTTAAAAGAAGAATAGAGGAAAGAAAACACGAGTGGGATATCACAAGATAAAAGTAGAAAGCGTCAAATATGAGCGGTCGAATGAAGAAGGAGGAAGCCTGATAAACGCTGACTTATCAAAACACTAGTAGAAAAGAATCCGGACAGACACAAGGTAAAACACAGCAATGGAAATGGTAAATGCGAAAAAAACTCAAAGAAAACATGAGACCTTTACACCAAGCGGGAAACGTGATGCAAGGAATAAGCGAGACGAAGAAGTATATAATAGAAATCTTGGGAACAAGCGAAGCGTAATGGAGCAACATGAGAGAAATATTCCTGGAAGACCACAAAATTATATACTCAGGACAAAAAGATGAAGGGCATCAAAACGGCGTTGCTATAATTATGAACAAAAAAATAAGTGAAGTAATGATAGATTGCAAACCAATAGACGAGAGAATAAATACCACAGCTGGAAAGAAAATAACTAAGGTATAGTCCAATGATATGCACCCACCTAGGTTACAGATTACGCCATCAAAGAAAAGTCTTATGAGTAATGAAAAATATCCATAAAGAAGATATAGTGATACTGATGGGAGACCTAAATGTGAAAGTGAGAACAGACCACAAAGGATTTTAGGAAATTATGGGAAAACAGGGAATGGGCAAAAGAAACGAAAATGGGGAATTATTTCTGGAACTAAAAATAGGTAGAACGATGTTCAGCCATAAAACATGGGTTTCACCAGATGGTAAGACTGAAAACCAGATTGGCCATAATATATGGATAGCCCAAAAAAAAAGAGCAAAAGATTAATAGATAGCAGAAACAAAAAAGGGGCGGATGTAGGATTCGACCATCATTTACTTATAGCTAAACTACGCTTACTTAGGTGAAGCAAGCAAGAAGACTAAACCAATGAAGCTAAAATGAACTAAAGTATGACTATAATAAAATAAGCAATAAAGAGACCAGACACAAATCTGTAGCTCAGTTAAAAGTATTGTCGAAAGACGTAAATTATTAGTATAATGAACCAATCGAAGCAATATGGGAAAAATACAGAACAGTAGTAAAAGACGAGTAAAAGAGTGCTGGGTTACATCAAAAAGAAAAAAGAAAGCAGGATGAGTAGCGAAACATGGCAGAAGCTAGAAGAAAGAATGAAATTAAAACAGGGGACTAAATACTCAAAACGAAAAACTGAAAAATGATATTCAGAAGAAATACCAAGAATTAGCGAAAGCAATCAAGAAATAATTATATGAAAAAAGATAAATAAAGATATATAAAAAACATAGCAGAAGAAGCTCAACGGGCATCATTAATGCAACATGATAAAACACTGTGGGAAAATTAGGAAGATTAGTAACACTAAAAGAAGCACAAACATCATAATGAGCAAAGAGGGGAAAAAACTTAACCACAGCAGAGGAATAATTGAAAAGAAGTACTAAATGTAAAAAGAGAAGGATTAGAACAGATAAAAGAAATAGACCACCCTACAGAATTAGATATGGATACTGATCCACCAGAAATCAAAGAACTGATTGAGGCAATCAAACGAACGAAAACGAAAATTCCTACTGACATACTCCAAATTCCGAACTCCAACACAAACAATGGCAGAAATACTTCTACCACTATTCATTCAAATCTGGCAAGAAGAAAAGTTTTCAAAGGATTGGAAGATTGGTGTAATAGTCAAACCACCCAAGAAAGGAGACTTAAAAAAATGTAATAACTGGAGAGGAATAACATTATTAAGCATGATATACAAAATATTCTGCACGATACTACTCCAAAGAATAACAAATGCATTAGACAAAGAGTTACATAAAGAACAAAATGGATTTAGACCAGGGCATTCATGTACAGACGTGATAAACATGGTAAGAATAATAATAAAATAGTCAATAGAATATCAGACGCCCTTATTTCTTATTCAGACTTTGAAAAAGCCTTTGATTAGATACATATGAACAATATTACACAATAGAAGCATACCAAAGAAATTAATAAACTTAAAGACGGTTACAAAGTCGTCAGAAGAATGTGAAACAAAAACGGGAGTTAAACAAGGATGTTTATTATCGCAACTACTATTCGCGATCATATTGACACAAACTAAGCCCCACGTTGGGCGCCAATTGACACAAACTAGGCCCTGTTTGTTAACGGGCACTGTGTACAAATTGGGTAACTCAGTAAGTAAAGGCAAGAAGCTGCAAATAATTATTTAGTACTAACTAAAATGTCAGTATACAATCGTAAATAGATAAGAGAGAAAATAAAGCGTCGCGGCGTTGCAGGCGGCGATGGCGGTGAACCTGGACAAGCGCGCCGGCGACGGCAAAGGCGGCGGGGTGTCGACGATGGGGGACGGTTCGACGGGGGCGCACGGCGTTCTAGAGGGGGGGCGACGGTGGAGACCCTGGACCTTGACCTGGCGAGAAGTGTGTGCCGAAATGGCGATGTCAGGCAACGTGGGTGATGATGTGGCTTCAGCAGTGGAGGTGGAGGGCGACGTTAGCAGTGGCTGGGAACGGGTAGCGTCCGCCGATGTAAGCGAGATTGTATCAATATTAGATGTGATGAGAAACACAATAAAGGATCAGAAAAGAGGCATACAGTGGACGTTTACAGAAGCTTAAAAGACTTAAATTTCGCTTGTTGACACATAAAACGAGCCACAAGCAGGCGAAAGTAAATATAGAACTGGAGACAGCTATCAGAGTATGCGAAGAAAACATAGAATTCATAGAAGAGGTCACATACGTGGGAATTGTGGAAGCTACTGAAAATGGAGTACAAAAGGTTGTAATAAAAAAAATAGGAAAAGCGATATACTCCTGCGACTCAGCAAAATATGGGGAACAAGAAATAGAAAAGATATGAAAATGCTATGGTCAAACCAGTCCTCCTTTATGGAGTAGAATCCTGGACCATAACAGAGGACACCAAAAAGAAACTTCGAGTCTTCATAAACAGATATTTAAGGTTTATTCAAAGAATAGTCTGGCCCAAGATTATTACAAATGAAGAATTGTGGAAACAAGCAAAATAAGAAAAAGCAGAGGTGCAAAGCAAAAGAAGTAAACTTAATGGCTGGGACACATTCTAAGAAAGAAGAAATTCCAAAGAGAGCAGTACAATGGCGCTCCAGGGAGGAAGAAAGAAAAGACGCCCAAAAGAGACATAGAAGAGAAGCATAAAAAGAGAAACATATATGTCCTTGGCACAGATGGGCCAACTAGCGCAGAGCAGACAACAATGGAAACAATACGTTTCTGCAAAGGAATAATGGGATGTAGTATTAGTAGTAATACATTATATACTTTGCTACGATTATAATACCAAGCAATAGTTTTTATACTACGGACGGCGGAGATAAGTAAGCCGGCGTCCGCCGGATCCGCGAGTTCCGCAGGCGCCTCTCAGAAGAGAGCCGCAAAACCGAAGACCCCCTCCAAAGCGAAAAAGACCACCAAAGTGCCAACGAAAAAACCGAAGAAGACTAAGGGCGGCGGCGGAAAAGCCAAGAAGACTCGCCCCGTCTACTCTTCGTCTGCCCAAGCGCGACGTAAAGCAAATTTTTACTTAAAATTACAACTAAGTATCATTTAGGGAGTCTTTTTAGCAGAGAAGACTTATTAACAAAGATTTTTTTGAGCTTTTCAAAACATCAGGAAATTCAGGTATTCAGATACAGATGCGGGTCTCAAAAATGTAAAAATATACAGGGCGTTCCATTTAAAAGTTGAAAGCTAAGGTTGCTAAACTGTCTTCTGGTTCAAAAAATCACAATGTTCCTTTGTATTCAACCCCGTGAGTTTCATTTTTCAACTCCAAAAACTAATAACGAAAAAATGAGTGAGCCTGTTTCCGGCTATATACAGAGGGCAGCAGGTACCCAATATTTTTTGCAGTTTTGTTTGTGCTTGGTTTTATAACTTATTATTTACCACAGTTTTATTTTTATGGGCTACTGTTGCATCGTTTTTATTTGATCACTCTTAAACGTTGAATAACAAAAAAAAGAATTTTAAACTAATAACATTTAATCTAGATGTTTGAGTAAATAATGTCTATCAACATACAGACAATTTATCTAAATTCATACTGTTATGTGCACTAATTAAATTTATTACTTACAGAAATCGAAGTGCCAAACATTATCGCCATCGTGCTTCACCAGATTGCAATACAGTAGCATCGTTTGATTCATCCAGTTCAGAATCACGTAATGGATTGAATAGATATTATCGTCAAGCCTGGGAAAATCTGCACGAATCAGCGGGAAGTAAAGCGGGATTAAAAGCTGCTAATGCAGGTAACCATTCTCCCTTGCGTCGTAAAGAAACCTTAGACGAGCCATTTAGGAGTAGTGAACGACATCGGGATGGTTCTGAATTAGTAGTGTCAGATGCCTTTAATGGTGGTGCTAAACCAGGCGAAAAGAAGAGGCATCACCATCACCACCACCATCACGATGTACGACCCCATAAGGAAGGTAGAGAATGGCGAGATTCTAGACCACCACCACAAAGGGATCACAAACGATACTGACAACCTTGTATGATTATTACTCTCGAATTTGAAGAATAGACACTTTTTAAAAATATATATACATAAATATTTATGCACATTGTTAAGTTGTAACACTACTAAGGTCATTATTTATAATCTGTGTTAAGAACCAGTATGTTATAATGTAAATAAGATGGTTACGAGTGGAAATATATAGAAATGGTGAATTCCTTGGCCTTGCCTTAGGAAAAATGAATCATTCAAGAAAGAGAATTTTCCATGAAGTGGATAATTTTGTTGCCACTAGCATGGGAAATTTTAATCAAGGAAAGGCTAATGTAATTCACGTAGTACTTTGAGAAGATGAATAACAAAGGATGTCAACTTTTATTCATTTATTGTAAAACTTAAAATACCAAAACAAAATATTACAGATTTTAATTTATGTTAATTGTAATGTAAGGTATTTTTTTAGAAAATTAGTGCCATTGAATCAGGCAATCATAACATTAATATTTAATTCGTTTTTCTGTCTTTCTATGTGGTATCTGAACAAACGTTTTTAATATTACATGTATTATGTTAATTAGTACATACGATATAGTTATAAGGAACAAATATTAAATAGTAATATGTAATGTACAATTTAATTCGGATTGTTTTAATTGCATTTTACATCACCAGTATACACCTATAATTCTTAAAATCGAATATCCCATATATATCCTTACACTCTTCCCATCATTATAGTCCATTCTCCCCAGCATTCTATAGTCTGAGTATTTCTAACGCATTACATTCCTATAACACATTTACTTTTAATATCAAAAGTTACGTAAACTGTTCTAATTGCGGATATGTTTTTGTTTAAACAAGAAATACAGCATCGAACAAACAACAATAGCTGGGATATTCTATGGACTATAACTACATTTAATTTACTTTATTTCCTGTATTCCCATAAAAACATCGAACATAGAAGAAATGATTTTTTTTAACATTTAGATAGATTTTCACAACAAGATATTCAGAACACAGTAGTTTAAAACATGTACGTTTACAACCTGATCCAAGAATCAATATGTTCGGCAATTTGTTCTCTGGCAGCCTTTAATTGTGGAAGATCCTTATCAGACTTTGGATACATATTTGCGCAATGAGCTGTTCCTAAAAGAACAACCAAGTTACAAAATGGGCAAATTCATAACATTAGCACTACCTTTAATATATATTGCGGGGGCTCCTTGGTTAACAGTCTTAGTAATTCCTAGTGCATGCCAAGGATCTATTGATCCATGAACGAATACCACATTTGTCACTTCGATATCTAATGCTCCGTATAATATATTAGTCCTCTCAGCGGCATTGTATATGAACGAAGCGTTATATTTAGGACCGAATATATCGACGCATTGTTGAATGAAAAACTGTACCGGGAAATTTCTACCGAAAACTTGCGGAGTGTACGAGGATGTTTGGAAAAATCCAAATTCAGTACAGGTTTGATACATCCACTGACGGCCTAGAATTAACATTTAGTTACATATTGTTACAACCAAACTGTATAATCAAGTACCTCCCTCTGCTACTTCACTAGTCCAACTGGTATTCCTGTTTTCATCGATCATTTTATCATATTTATAGTCTACACATTTTAGACCGTAAGTATCTAACAGCAAACTGTTTACAGCCGCAAGTCGCTCAATTGGAGGTCCTAACTGTTGATTTGTCATTATATCACATAACACATCGATTGTAATATTGGTTCCTTTAGTGTCCTTTCCAATACGATTATCTTTATTATACTGAACCACTCCAGCAAAATTTCCGGACAAAGTTTCATACAGATTCGCTATATCATTTGGATTACCAACAGAACCTTCTACAGGGTCGCATAGTCTAAATTTTTTATTGATATTACGCTGACCAATCATGTGCTTTAATAACGTATCGATTTCGGATGTTCCTTCTTTAACTGCGTCAACACAAGCATCACTATAAGTACTCAAAGAATCGTCTACTACTTTAAAGTAATCTGAATAAAAAAAAATGATTAGTTCACTTGTATTTGAATTAACAAGTTTATTTACCGCTGAAATCAACTTTAGCTAAAAGTGGTCCGCTGGCAGACATAGCACCGTGAACCAAATGGGGATATTTTAATCTTAGCCAAGCGGCAAGGGAACCTGGATAAGAACCACCAAAAGCAATCCATTTTGTTTCTTCGGGCAAACTGTATACATCGTTCATAGCAGTAATAAACGTTGATAAATCTGCAAGTGCTTGTTGACTTGATAAATATTGCAAATTCTTTGTTGTTAAGTCTCTGAAATTGCATACGAATTAATGTAATTAGGTAAGTTTACGTCTATCTTTACTATCAGCTGGCCCGGCTGATAGTACCCTGTAAGTCTCCCTTAACTAGCTTTGGTTGGCGATCTATCTAGGGTATTGAAACCCCGAAGAAGAAAGTACCTGGTCCTCCAAGTTGGAGCTTGAGATAGGCCAACACCCCATACTTTTAAAAACATATTTAAGAAAGAACGAACGACTACATTATAACCGGCTAAAAACAAATATTCAAAGACGTCACAGTGTTGAATAAATTTACGACAGCTAACGATCATAGAATGGTTAGAGCTAGAATAAGCATACACCTTGGTAAGGATAGATACCGACTGACCCAAAGAAAAGTTGGACAGACTATTATTAGTGATAAGCTAGAAACCACACTTCCATCAGTTCCAAGTATCAACACCTTAAGTGACCAATAAAAGAAGGACAAGAAACATACTGCCCATACCCTAAAAGAGGAGAGAAAATTAGTCCACAAACAAAAGCATTAATGGAAGAAAGAAGAAAGATGAGAAGCAATAAAATCGTAGATAGGAAACAACTAAAAGAAGTATCTAAAGCTATCAGAAGAGATGTACGCAAATACAACAAACTATTAACGAAAACAAAAGATTTAAAGTACTTAAAAGAAAACTTAAAAATCTTGTAGAAGAATTCTGTGGAGAATTATACGAGTAAAAGAAGAAAAAGATGATCATAAAAAAACTGCCAAGGAAAGACATGATCAACCAAGGATCAGAAGTGCTACCAGACGTTTCCTAACAAAGATTAAAAGAAATAAAGCTCCCGGAGAGGATGGTATAGTGATGGAAGCTGTAAAAACCGGAAGCTACCCATTACTGGAAAAAAGAAGAAAGCCATTCAATCTATGCTTATACATGTAATAGCATTGTACTCATCAACTGGAACAATGGAGTGACAATCCTAATACATTCATAAAAAAGTAGATAAGGCAGACCTCAAAAACTATCGACCTACAAGCTTTTTAAACCATATTCATAAACTATTCTTCTTCTTCTTTGAGTGACAAGTTGTCCCATAGAAGATATAGTCTGCTTCTGTTTTCTAAATTAGATATTTTTGAGGTGGAGGTTATCAGTCTCCAATCACTCTATAAGTTCTTTATTTATACATACTTTACTATTTGATTATTGTCATAAACCATTCACCACTAGGCTGGAAAGAAAACTAATTTAATCAATCTATATAACAGGTCAGATTTAGAGAGGCTTTGGAACCAACGACCATCTCCAATATATTAAAACTCTGATAGAAAAAACTATTGAGTATAACAGACCACTTGCTTTAATGTTCATTGATTTCTGCAAAGCATTCGATACCATCAAAATTGATAGCATTTTGAATGCCATGAGAGAAAGTCGTATAGACCAGCGATTCTCAACCGGTGGTACGTGATGGACTTACAGGTGGTACGTTACTGAAATATTTAATATTCTCTTCAATTTTATGTCAGACAATTCCATTCCTTGGAATAAGTATGTACGTATTGCTGGAGCTCGGGCTTTTACAGAAAAAAATTTCGGCGTTTTATCTAAAATAAAGCGGTTGCTCCTCAAGCTTCATTTACTCATTGCGGCATTCATCATGAAGCTTTGGTAATAAAAACCATTCTAGAAAAATTGAAAACTGTTTTGGGGCGGCCTGTAAAGGTTGTAGATTAGAAGTTCAGATTTTCCTTTGTGATTCTAATTTCAAATTAAAAAAATGTTTCTTTGATGAATTGTGGTTGTCACGATTAGCATATCTTGCTGATACTTTCGGAAAATTAATTGAATTAAATTTAGCCCTACAGAGACTAAACTTTATTTTATTAATAGATAGTTAAAGACAAAATTACTGCAACAATAAAAAAAAAACTCAATTTAATAATATAAGAATTGGATAAAAATAAATGTAGCTTATTACCAGTTTTAGAAGGTTTCATGGAAGAAAATACATTAAATATAAATCACGATTTAGCGTTAAATATAAAAATCATTGCTTCTTTCTAATAAATACCTTCAATAAACATTTTCCAAAAAACTAAGAAAACGACAATTTGATTAGAAATCCACTGATTGCAGATATACCAGAAAACTTCTCGTCCAAAGAGAAATAATAGTCAATAGAAATTCCCTCCGACAGATCGCTGATGGAAGATTTAAAAAATAATACGAGGAGAGTTCGAAGACAATTCGGGGTAGGCACTCTGACAAAGACTCAAGTGTTTCAGTGGTGCCAGAGACTGCCGAACTCTGGTGGAAAATTTAT
Organism: Melanotus villosus; assembly: GCA_963082815.1. Lineage (NCBI taxonomy): Eukaryota > Metazoa > Arthropoda > Insecta > Coleoptera > Elateridae > Melanotus > Melanotus villosus. The sequence continues at coordinate 8,299,797 of OY720423.1, read as the reverse complement.
CCCACGCTAGGCGACCACAAACCTCACTCACTGACACTGAGTTGAACATTCAGGAAATTGATAGACTTATCCGAAATGATCGACGAATTTCCGTCCGTAATTTATCAAACAGACTTCTGATAAGTATAGGTAGTGCTGAAGAAATAATCCATGAACATATGAAATTTAGAAAAATCTGTACAAGGTGGGTCCCAAAGCTGCTTTACGTTGAACAGAAACAAATATGGTTTGAAATCTCAACCGAACTCCTTCATCGATACAAGCGAGAAGGAGAAGCTTTTTTAAACTCAATACTGACCTGTCACGAAACCTGGGTACACCATTTTATCACAGAATCCAAACAATCAAGCATGGAGTGGAGACACAATACTTCACCGAAGCCCAAAGCAGCAAAAGTTATTCCTTCAGCAGGGAATGGCCAATATGTTTTGGGACGCAGAAGGGGCTTTGTTTACAAATTTTTTAGAAGAAAGGCATACAATTAATGCGCCTTAAATAAACAATTATTTTTTTTAATCATAAATGGGGCACAAATGTTCAGTTTGCCCAAAATTGCATTTACCAACGTTTCATATAATCTCAGGCCTAGTGAAAGTGGTGGCCGTACTACTGGCCTCGAACGTTAATTTCCCTCAAATATATTTTGAATAATCACAAAACTAAAAATTGTATTGCAAATTTTATGGTACGTATTTAAAATATAATAATCACGCAGCATGATGAATTAACATCCCCATAAATTTCTAATTCCTAGAAGTTTATAGTGACTCTTTTCATAAATTTGCTATAATTTCCTTTAGTACTTACTTTGTAGGGTGACTCTTCCCATAATATCGATGTTCTAGCTGGAAACATAAAGCCCCAAATTGTGTTGCATAATCGATCCAGGCACCTTTTGTCATCCACTTCGACGAAGCTTCCCCTTCACCACCAATCATTAAAAATACAGGGCCCCCGGCAGATATATCAAAGTATTTATCATTTACAAAGTAGCGCTGAATATAAACATCATTTTCACTTGTTGTTTAACTGTATTATTTAAAAAAAAATTACCTGCTGCCATGTTCTACCATCTGTTGGATTGAAATGATCCAGCCGTTGAGTAAACCATTGATCTTCGATACGAATAGTTTTCAGTTCGATTTCATCATGACCACCAGGTAATCCCAAGTTTCCACCGACATATCGTCCTCTGTTGAAAATTCGCCAAGCATATAATCCATTAATTAATATTACTAATACTATTAGGAAGATGCAAGCTTTCATTTTTATTTAAAAATGCAGACTTTTACGCTTGTTTAATACGCAATTAGTAAATAATTCGAAATACGCTACGATTACATGCAATAACCTATGAGCAAAATTCAGAAACTGTTTTGGTTTTGTTGGTCAAAACTAAACTGATACGATAACCTCCCTGACCGGGGTTCGGTAGATCATCACTGACCATAAAATATAAAACACTGTATTCAAATCTCCCGCTTACAGTGTGCCAGGAAGTACTTGTAATAAAAGTAACTAACAACCGGAACTAAGCGTCACCAAGATTCCTTTCGTTTGTTGATTGACAAGGTATAAGTGGCACGAGGTGTGCTTTTATTAATTTTAAAAGCAAACGTAAGTAACAATATAAATGTTATTAAAAACTATAATTACGAACAAGTTTGACTTATTTGCATAATCATTCTATTAAAAACGATTGGAACTTGATCAAAATTTTAATTATAACCTCTTTTTTTTAATTCAGCATGGCTCCACGATACGAAATAGCAGTAGGCCTACAAAAAGGTCATAAAACTACTAAAATTCCATCTGGAAAAACAAAGACACAGAAGATCCGGCCTGCAAGGTTGAAGGGGATCCAAACTAAACATACAAAGTTTGTTCGGGAATTAATCCGTGAAGTTGTCGGTCATGCACCATACGAGAAAAGAGCTATGGAATTATTGAAAGTATCTAAGGATAAAAGAGCTTTGAAATTCCTAAAACGTCGCTTGGGCACACACATTCGTGCTAAGAGGAAGCGTGAAGAATTGTCCAATATCCTCACACAAATGCGTAAAGCACAAGCTCACGCTAAATAATTATGTTTGAGTTTATAAGTTCTTAAATAAACATTTAGAATAATGTTTCTTTTTCTTTTCTTATATTATACTGGTACGTTGTATGTTATTTCTCTTTATTTTAGAACTTAAATTTACAGCTGTATCAGGTTTGTGTAATAAATCGGTTTTGTATAACCAATTAAACAATTATTGATACTAATACAGGCCGTTTCAAGAAAACGAAAGTTGTGTGGGATTAACATTATTTAATTTTATAGCAACGTGGTGTTTCTGTTCTTGTCTGCGTGGTGTTACCTTTGATATGTATTAAGGGCCTTTTAAACGGTCATTTCAGTTTCAAATGGTTTCAATTAAACTTATTTTCTATTCTGTGTGAAAAGGTAAAAAAAATGGGAAACAGATTTTTTGCAGCAAGCTTAAATGCAATGTGAATTGTCTTGACTACAGGAACGTAACGTTGATGTGTCGAAACTTTCTTTTAACTCAAGATGCGTTATTAAATCTAAAAACAAATTTAGAAAGCATTTACTTTGAGCTTAGATTAATTCTTTTATAAATTTTAAAATTAATATAAAGAAGGTGTGAATGTTTTTTTAGTAAGTGTTAAATAAGAAACATTTCTACAAATGGCATACAAAGTATGGTGGCAAAAACACTTGTGATTTAGCTTATACCTGCTTTTGTACAAATCTTTTTAAATAATGTGCTACTGTTTTTTCGTCCTTTCGTAACTTTGTCTTTTAACATAAATCGCAGCATTATTTAATGTTATGTGAAAATAAATTTATATTAAAAAAGCAACGGTACAGAGTGGTAGAGCGTCAGGCTAACATTATGCTAGTCCTTGGTTGAAATCTATAATTGTATGTATTATCTGTAACCTCTTATACCTTTCAGTGTCAAGGCTGGTGCGATAACGTATGAGGCTCTAGGGGTGCAGTGCACAACCCGGCCCGTCTGCGAGTTACCAACTGTTACACAATGAAAAGTAAAACTATTGCATAATTAATAATTACATATTTATCTATTCACTTGTTTGCTGGACACTAAAGGTGCTTTCTTTTTACCATAAATCTCACGAAATCTCAGATCCAGTTGAGTCGATTTCACCTAATGAAGTTCTTTTTAACATTTTAACAATCTCAATTTAAGTAAGTTACCTCACCCAGCGATGCAGGTACAGAAACTCGCTGCGCTCGTTTCTGTAACGTCCTGCATTCGTTTCGGAATCGCTAACTTCCCGCACTTGTTATGAAAATAACTATTTCCCACGACCATATAAGAAAGTCGCTCCTAACGCACAACAAACTAGGCGCGAAAGTTGACAATATCACCCGTGCGATTGACTTTCGCAAAACAAATGAACAACCCGTGCGATATGAACACATATTATGTAGATAATTCCGGTGTTCCACTCCTCAGGCGTAGTCTTGTGGTTTCAGATTTCCTGTAGTTTTCTGCAGTTAGAATATATATTGATAAGCTCTACAGGCCATGCAGGCCTTGGGCTTTGTTGACTATCTCACGCCATCGCTTCCTACATCTCGCCACTTCTGCCCAGTTCCGAATATTTAACTTCTTCGAGTCTTCTTCAACGGCTTCAATCCATTTTTTCCTGGGTCTTCCTCTATATTTACTTCCGATTAAACTAGCTCTTAGTATAATTCTGGTTGTTCTTTGCCTTGGTAGTCTCTGCACATGTCCTATCCATCTTATTCTTTGTGCCTTGATTATTTCTACAATATCTGGGCTCTTGTACATCTTCATAACTTCCTCATTTGTTCGTCTTCTCTACATGTCATCTATTTTCACTCCTCCATAAATTCGACGCAGTATTTTTCTTTCCCACCTTTTTTGTTTAATACCAAAGTCTCACAACTATAAGTCACGGCTGGCCTAATCACTGTACTGTAAATTCTCACTTTAGTCTTTTGTGATAAATGGTTCGCACGCAGCACTGCATATAAATTTCCCGCGGTTTTATTACCTCTCACAATTCTGGCTTCTATTTCTTTCTCGCTATCACTATTTTGGGTTATTAATGCACCAAGATACACATAACTCTCCACTTTCTCAAATTTTAACTCACTATTTTCATTTAAGTTCACCGTTAAGTATTCTGCCGCTTCCGACGTTTTCTTTGTTCTACTCATTTCCATATACTTAGATTTTTCTTCGTTTATTCGCAGTCCCATTTTTCTTGCTTCTTTGTTCCTATTGTTCTTTCCAGTTCATTTCGTGTTCTTGCAAGAATAGCTACGTCATCTGTGTATGCCATACATTGATGTTCTGTGTTATATATAGTGTTCCTTTCGTGTTTATTCCACTGTCTCGTACTATTTTTTCTAATGCCATGTTAAATAATGATGACGACAATGGATCCCCCTGCCTCAAGCCCCTTCCTACTTTAAACGGGTTTGAATTTTGACCATGTATTTTTACGATGTTTTCAGTATTCCGCAGTGTTATTTTTATCAAGGCAATTAATTTTCTGGGGACTTGCAGTTCTTCTAATGCTTTGTACAACTGATTTCTGTCGATAGAATCATAGGCCTATTTAAAGTCGATGAACGCTGCAAATACTGTTTTGTTATGTTCGTAGAAATTTTCTTGTATTTGCTTCAAGACGAAAATCTGGTCTGTTACGGATCTATTGTTTCGGAAGCTGCATTGGTAGTCTCCTATGACTGCCTCTGTATATGTGTTAAGTTTTTCTTTTATTAAAGTTGCCAATATTTTGTACACTATATCTAATAATGCAATTCCCCTGTAATTCTTGCATTGGGTTTTATCGCCTTTTTTGTAGATGGGAGTTAAAAGTGCTCTTGCCCATGCATCAGGTTCTTTTTCTTCTTGCCATATTAATGTTATGAGTCTCCACAAGTTCATATGTAAACTCTTGCCCCCGAATTTGATCATTTCAGCCACAATTCCGTTCTCTCCTGCACTTTTGTTATTTTTCGTCTTTTCTATAACCTTAATTATTTCTTCTTTACTCGGCTGTTCTATTTCGGTTTCATCATGGTGTTCTTGTGTTCTTGCCTCTTCCACTATTTCTGTCCCTGTTTCATTGTTACTGTTCAATAATTCCTCGAAAAATTCTTTCCATCTATTTCATTTTTCTTCCTCTCTTCCTTGTCTTTGCAGAATGTCGTTCTTTCCTTATATCCTACTTTTTCTTTCTTTACATCCTGATAAAAAAATTTTAATTTCTTTATTTTTAAATTTCTCTTCTATCATTTTTATTCTGTTTTCATTGGGTATCCTCTTTTTTCTTCTACATATTGCCTTTACCTCTTTTCTTTTTTCTTTATATTTACTTATATTTTCCTCGGAGTTTTTGGTATCATAATTTCTCTAGCCTTTCTTCGCTCATCTACTGCTTTTTTACATTCTTCGTCGTACCATGTCTTTCTTATATTACATTTCCTTGCTGGCATTGTTTTCTTAGCTGCTGTCTTTATTATCTGTGCCAATCTCTCCCACTCTTTGTCCACGTTTCTTGTTTCTTCTGTGTTCTTTAGCTGCCTATCGATTTCATTTTGATAATCTTGTTGTATATCCAAATTCTTCAATTGTTCTCTGTCATATTTTTCTTGTTTCTTTACTACCTTTTGTTGGTTTATTTTCACGTCTTGCTTTAGCATCGCCCTCACCAGGTAGTGGTCCGAGTCCATGTCGGCTCCTCTGCAGCTCCTTACATTTGTAATACACTTCATATGTTTTGTCTCTATAAGTATATGATCAATTTGATTAACAGTTTGCCCGTTCGGCGCTGCCCATGCCCCTTTGTATATTTCCTTCTGCTCAAACTGCGTACTTCTTATGACCATGTTTTTATCTGTAGCAAAATCTATGAGTCTTTTCCCATTCTCATTAGTACAATTATGTTTACTAAATCGCCCTATTAGCATATACATTGTTTCTCTCCCTATTTTCGCGTTACCGTCGCCCAATACTATTTTAATATCGTAATTTGGGAGCACATTATTTACATTGTTTCTTGTTCCCTATTTTTTGCTGTAAATGTTGTACCCTTTATTTCTATATTAAGTTTTTTATCTTTCCTTTCTTTGATTTCCGTGTTTTTCTCTAATTCTGAAATTCTATTTACAAGTGTTTTTTTTCTTCCCCCCATTCGGTTTGTCTTCTTACTAATTCTTCTTGTACTTTTTCAATCTTCTCATTGTTCTTTCCAACTATTTTACGATTTTCTTCCAATTCCTTACAAATTTTTTGTTGCAGTTTTTCGTTACCCTTTTTCATTTCGTTACGAATCTCACTCATAAAAGTATTAAACATTGCCTGCATTGTTGCGTGTAGTTCTTCCATCTCTATAGGTTTTTCTTTTACCTCTTTACACGTTTTTTGTTTTATTTGGGGTTCTTGGCGTTCGTTTACTTTTTTCTTATATTTCCGGGCTATTTTTTTCTTCTCTTTTGAGCTTGTCTATGTTTTCCACTAAATTGTCCATGTATTTAGCTAGTTTATATGTCTCACTTTCCCTATTTCCTACCCTAATTACGCTTTCGCGGCACTTACACATTTTACACAGCTTCTTATTGTAGTCGCCCTGTAATACTGTATTTTAATTTTACCGCGCGTTCTTATCTGGATTTTCACACTGCCGGCTTTCTCTTTAACCTTGTGCCGCAGTTAGAATACCAAACTAAAATGTTTTTTCTCCATTTCTTTAAGGTATGCCACTGTAGGTTACCTTCACCAAGTCATGTGCATTTTCACTGTTTCACTTTTACACATGTAGATGATCAAGAGATGGAATATCACTATCACGGCAATGCAATCGCATTTTAGAATAATACTGAGGGCAGCACGGTAGCAAATTGAAATGTGGCAAAGTTCCACCACAAGTCAGTACCTAATGTGGTTTGGATTCACTACTATCTTATAGGTGACTTTGAAGTCTTTAATGCAGATGGAAAATATAATGTTATCAAAAAGGCATTAATAGTTACCGAATTATGCATTGCATTTTGATCCTATTATTTACCTTCTAATTTTCATTTTATATATAATTTTAATAAAACCAGTAGGTACCTTGGTGTAAATTATAGTTAGGATGCCCATTTTAAAATGTCAAGCCTGAAAGTTTTCGAAACAGACATGACATCTCAAAAACAACAACTTTTTAAACTACGATATTTTAAAAATTGCTCAGAATGACCATTGTGGTGTTTAATTAATGTGTTATCACTCTAAAAAATTATTAAAAATAACCACAAGAAATGTATTGAAACACATTTAATAAAAATCAGTTTGAAATTGATTAATTATAACAATTAATTAATAATCATCATCTTTTTTAACAATCTTCGTTCAATAACTTAGATAAAACCACACAAAATGTTTCGTTATTAGCAACAAACGTTGCCCTCGTTTAACAGTGAATGAATCTGCTTTGCAAAACTTCACTTAATTCTCTACTTGTTTATAAAATTAAAAAGTGGAATATTAATGTTTTGTAAAGCAGTTCAAATATACATATATCAGTTATACTATAACAGAAGTAACTAAATAAGTGAAATCAGTCCTGTTTGGAGGAAGTGGATGGCTGAGGTACATTTACTGCACCTGTTTCACTTGCCTCCATTTCCTCTGAAGCTCTAGATGTAGAAGCGGTTGGATCCTTTTGGTCTACAATATTCTAAAAATAAATCATTTACAAACAATTCCACTATTTAACTAAAACTATATAGGGTTGGCAAATAAGTCCGTTCGGTTTACGCCTTAACTTAATGTGAAGTTTGCAGCACGAATGATAGTGAGTGCTGCAGTCACATTAGTGTGGCAAAAACAAGCTTTCAACACTTGTATTACAATATACTAATATGTTATTCAAATATTGTAACCATTTATCTCAAAAAAATTGGGAATTATTTATTTATTATAAAGTTTTCTTTAAAAAAATGCGTTTATTGTTTTTGACACTTTGCTCCTTTCGATATTTCAATGCTTCAATTATAAAACCAACAATTACGTACGGAAGTGAGGTGTGGGTGTTGCAAAAAAGTGACAAAGCTAGTGGGGGAAAGAGCAGTGTTAAGACAGATTCTAGGAGGGGTAAAGGTAGACAATCAGTGGAGCAAAAGAACTAATAAACAACTATACTTCATTCAAGTTAAAGATGAAGTGGATGTAAACAATGATAGGCGCGTGATCAACGCGTGATCAGCACGTGTGCTGCATTTTGGCTAATGCGATTGGCTGAACCCTCACCACTGCACCCGGGAATTGATATCCGTCCATGTCCGGCTTAAAATTATTTTATTTTCATTTTATTTTTTATTTATTGTACCTAACTTTATCATCGAATAAAATGTTCTTTATAAAATGTTATTCCTTACCAAATGTCTAATTATTAACATCATTTCAAATTTGATTTTTTAAATATTTTTTTGCTATACTGGTTTGTATGCAAATCTTTACGAATTTCCTTAATACTACCCTGCTTCTTTCAATCACGTGCAGCGCATGTATTTGTTTACATCCACTCCATCTTTAACTTGAATACAGTATAAGTAACTTGTATAAGAAACAGGACATAGTAACAGATAACAGAAATTTAAAAAAGAGATTACGGTGGATAGGCCATGTAACAAGGATTAGAGAAGAGAGAAATGTCAAACTACTACCGGACCTAGAAGCGAAGGGGAAGAAAAACGAGAGAGACCGAAAAGGAAATGGATGGAATGCCTGGAAGAAGACCCAACCAAAATGGAAATTAATAACTGGAGAGAAGCAGCCCAAGACAGGAAGAGGTGGAGAAAAAAGCACCTGAAATGGTTTTCTGCCGCTAAGCAACCGGCATAATGCAACTGGTGGAAAGATAGCAAGAGGTCGTAATTGGTTAAAATTTATTTTGTGTGTCAAAATCTGTTTTATTTTACTCTAAAAACCGAACAAACTTATTTGCCAACCCATTACCGTACATGTATTTAAATTTCTGACTAAAAAAATAGAAAAAGATAACGGAATTTAAGTGGATTACGGATTAAATGCAATACCTGTAAGTTCTTTACGTCTGAATGACCAAATGCGATGCTGCCTTCTGAGGAAGCTAAAGATGCCGAGAGGGGCGAAGAATGAGGACTTAGACCTGCAGCGATACTAGTTCTATCAGTCATTGTTACTTGAACTTCCTGACAACTGCTGGTGTCGGGAGAATGAAGATGACGACCAGTTGCTAACTCTATCTTTTGCCATAATTCTAAGATTCGTCCATCCATAAATCTACCGATTTGTAACTGCGTTAGGTATTTATTTTCTACAGCCTGTAAAAAAATAGATGTAGTTTTAGAATAAATATCTTTGTTCCGCTCAGTAACAAATCTATTAAAAAACATTTTGCAGTATTCACGATGTCATATTTGAAACTGAAACAATATGTTTAATAATTATAATGTACTTACCTTCATTTTTATATCATATTCTTCTTTAACTTCATTTAACAAACGTTTAAATCGCTGAAAGCTTTCTTCATTTTGATTAATGGTTTGCTCTAATTCTGTCATTCTAGTCCGACGTACTTCTAATTCTAATGTTTTGGTTTCTAACGTTTGACGTAAAACTGAAAATTATTCGTATATTCACTCGGTAAAACAATTTTATTAATCAGTCGGCAGTAAAAATTAATAAAAGTTTACCTTTCAATTCATGATTATAAGCATCATTTAGAAGAATTAATTCTTGTTCATGATTTCGTAACAATGGAATTTCTGCCAATTTTTCTCGATACCTTTGCTGTTGTTCACCGATTAATAACAACTGTCTGCTCACACGTTCAAGTTCACCTTTGCCTTTCTCGCCTGCCCATGCTTGTTCCCTTGCAATCTAATCGATAATAATGATACGTAACATTAATAAATCAAATCAAATCTTTGAATCTAGATTTAAGATCAAATTTGCAGATTAGATTTGAAATAGATTATTAGTCCTATTAATAAAAACTAAATTATACCTTCACATCTGCTTCTGCATTAAGTAAGGCTGCCTCAGCTTGCTGCCATCTACTGTCAAACTCGTTTGTTTTCTTTTTCATATTTTCTAATTCTCTTTGCCAAATTTCATTCTGTTGCTTTAGATATTTGTACTCTTGTTGTAAAGATATATACTACAATTTTAAAAGAAAAACGAAATGTAAGTCGTATGGTAAAACCGAAACTTTCATTAAAAATGTTCTCACCTTCGGTTAATGAAACGCTAATTTGGGAATAAAGAAGGGGGGAAAAGGATTACAAAAACAAAGCTCATGCGGGGACAACTATAAAGGCAAGTCGGTTAAACAATTTAAAAAAAATTAGCGAAAAATACTTACTCTACTTTCCCATAGTTGAGCATTTTCAAATCCGTGTCTTCCTTTAGCGTGTCGATCCCTTTTGATGTTTTCAAGTTGTTCTCTTAAATTATCGATATCTCTTTGTTGTAATTGTACTTGGTCTCTCTGCAAAAAATACCCAGTAGAATAATATCCGCGTAACTGGATAATCATGAAACTTACTAAAGCTGAATTATGTTCCTCGAGTGCTTTGGTGCTTTTAGCATCGGCTAATAAACGTCGATTTTTAACAGCGTGCGTTTCTCTTCTATATCTTTCAAAGAGTAGTTGTTGATGTAAAAGCTGAAGCTGCCCTCTTAAATTTTTGATTGGATCTCGTTCAGTATTTTGAACTGCTAAATCTATATACCTGTAAGATATACGAATGTTATATTTATTTTGAATGTAACGATCGACGCGACGCCACTTACCTATCTAACATCTCATAAGGAGAAACAGTCAGAAACTTATCTTGTACGTTAGTCGGTGCAGGGCTTGGAGCAGGACTAGGTTTAATATCACCACTTTCCAAGGATGGGAAAACACTCAAAAATAAATGTTCATAAGGCATCGGCCAAAAGTTTTCAGTCTGTGTTTCAGTAGTTGTCAGACTTTTTTGTGTTTGTTTACTGTCGCCTTGAACGTTTTCTTTATTTGTTTCTTCGTCGGCTTCTACTAAAGTCTTATTTCTATTGTCTTTTGTAGGAACCACAGGACTTTTTTTCATTTCTGGACACGAATTTGCTCGACGCACAGTATTGCTTGAGAATGGTGCATCTTTAAAGTAATTATTTTAAAAATCCTACTTTAATAAAAAATATATAGGACGTACAATTCCCAGGACTGCTTCCTGTAGAAGTCTCTGGTAATTCAGGTTCGGTTGCACATTGACTGTGATAGCGCAGGCGACGAACACGTTTAGCAAAATCATTCATTGATCTAGAATTTGGCATATGCAATCCACCAGCAGCACAAGGTGAACCATGTTCTTGTTCGCAGTCCAAATCTTCTTCAGTACCTGTAATTATAAATCAATTTCGTTAATAGTTTAAAATATTCAAAAGAGTTGCAGCATAAGTATGTGTGAGGTATGAATAATGAGTTCGAAATATATAAATCAGTGCACTAAACAGAATAAACAAGTCTTGCTTCATAGTGAATGAATTCACATGGTGCTAAACTATTTTACAATTTTGTAAGATGAAATTCAGTAAATCGATTCAAACATTAATTGTTTGAGATCTTAATGTTTCGATGTAAACTTGACTCGCACAAGGGTTTGTAACTTTGTAAATCCTGGTGTACAAATTTTATGTTAATATATGGTATTAGTACTTAGCCTTTCCGTAAAAAGTTTTCATTAATATATTTCTTTTATAAAACCACAAAGAAGTCTAAATACTGCCAAACATGTTAATAATATAAGTCAAACAATTCGTTTGTTTTTTAAAGAACAAATATTGGACACAGACTATGCTAGCACCTCACAAAAAAGTAAGCGAATTGAAGGAAAGAGGGATAAAAGATAGTATAAATGACACAATAACGATAAGACGAAAATGCACTAAATACGACCTTCAGAAATGTCAGAAACACAGGAGGTCAACAACAAAGTTAAAAAAACTAGAGAAAGATGAAAAGGGGACAGAAACTAAGATATTGGAACGCAATGAAATAGTGCAGAGAGAAAATGAAAAAGAATATTTATTCACTTTCAACTCTTTGCAGGAAGCTGCAGAATTGTCGGTGACTGAGACCTTTCGCCATTATTTGGTTAATTATTTTAACAACCAACTCCATTAATTTAGCAATTTCTTCAGGAAGTTTGCGCACATAAAGCTTCTTGATGTATTATGCAATGAAATAATAATACACTTATGCCCGTACTTATAGTCGATACTTCGCATAGTTGAGCATTACTCAAGGTTGGTCACACCCTACCTTGAGATATACTTTGCCGTTTGACGTTTACGCATTCTCGGATTCTCGGCTGAGCAGTTCTCAAGTACGAGATTGAGTTTCGTTCATAAGTACGGGCATTAAGTTATAGTAACTAAAAGAGCCGCATTCACTTGTTTGAAGAGCCGCATGTGGCTCGCGTGCCGCAGGTTGCCGACCCCTGACCTAGAAAGATTGGTGGTACAGGGATGACTGGAGGATTCAAGATCACGCAGCAGATCTCCAAAAAGATGGACAGACCAAATTAAAGACCTAACTGGTAGATCTCTCCAGAATGCAACCAAAGAAGGCGAAAAGTGCGTAAATGAAACTAGTTTCCATAGGTCACAACTCCTCTGCAAAGAGAAATACGAAGAAGAAGATACACTGTTTAGGAATCAATTGGGAATAGTAAAACAAAGAACTGAAAAATAGAATACTGTCATGAGAGAAGCAGTAAGTGCGGAGGAAAGACTGATGGTGACTTTACGATACTTGGCCATCAGAAAATGCCCCACTATTCAATGAAGCCACAACTTTTTTGAGTTCTCTTCGGACAGCACAACGAAAGCTATGTATTTTTTTGGTAACAAAACTGCGATCTGCGTTAGGGTACCTAGTCTTACACTTTTCAACCAAGTTATGCTGTTACCGTTTCACGAAGTGATCTATTTGAGTAGTCTTTTGACTTAAAATTCCACAAACACAGATATAACATACATATTTAAAAACTCTTCCCAAAAATCTCAATCCGCAGACATGATTTAATTAACCCTCCAATACACGCGCTATGAGCGAATCCCTCACATTTTTGTTGTTTAAACCATATAATGATGACTGTTATGACTATAAGCTTGAACGTCCAGGAATGCCTTTAGCGGTGGTTTCAATAGGGGGTAGCAATGCTAGAGTGAAAATTGGAACTTTCTGTCACTTGCAGTTTATAATAATTGAAGTAGTAGTGTTGTCAATGTGAGCGCGGCCCTCACTACGCGTATAAGCACGTTTATTTTTCAGTGGTAAAAAATCCATATTTTAATTTTTGTTTTGAGGACAAATAATTTTTCGGGTAAGTTCCTAATGCTCTATTTTTATTGTGTCTTCATTATACTATAACACGCGTGTAACGGCGTTGTAAACCAAAGCGCGTGTAATGGAGGGTTAACTTTATTCGCGCGATACAGTGATACTGGCGCACACACGTTGAAACATGGAGAAATTCGTATCAGTTGCACGCTCGCGGTATCGATATTTCACGACAGTGATACAGACGTCGATACCAGCTGATACTGATACATCGATACCGAGACAGTCTCACACACACGTTGAGATTTGTATCGCGATACTGATGCTTGATACATGTATCGATACAGATCTCAACGTGAATGTGGGCCTTTAATAACATCACCTTAGATACTATGATTTTTAAAAAAGAAAGAAAATAATCGGGGGAGAGAAAAAACATTTAAAAATAATTGAGTTTTGAAGTATTAAAGCACAAAGACGTGTTTTTGGCTAATTCTAATAATAATGGGTTTATTATTACATGTGAATTGGAAATTTATTGAAAACTCAATAGTATAAATAAATGTAATAAAGTGGAATCAATTATAAGAGTTATTGAAAAAAATTGAATACAATTTTCATAACCTGGTTGTTTTGCTTGATTGAAAATTGAGAATAATATGTAAAAGAATATAATAAATAAATTCGGACTGAACTACAAGTGATATTGGAATTTGGTTTTATATTAACTGTTATTATTATTTAATTGGTGTCTCATGAATTGATGAAGTTGGACAGTTTTGGTTTGTCAGGGAAGCTGATTTGAAAGGATTTCAAAGGCATAAACATATCTGGATCCTTTTTAACTAATCTGAGATTCGCGGATGATGTCACCTTGTTCGCTAAAAGTTCAAACAAACTAGAAAATATGCTGCAATCCCTTAATAAAAAATGCACAAAAGTAGGCCTAAACATTAACATGGCAAAAACCAAACTACTTACCAACAGAAACAAAAACCATATAATGCTAGACAATAAAGAAATTAAATACACAGACGAAGCAGTTTATCTAGGAAAAAATGTATCTTTTAAAAATAATAATAATAATAATATGTCTTTTATTTAGCCATTGCTATTACATTAATATTATAATATATAATTATAACTGGTATGTCACCATTAGTTTACAATTCATTGCACAAATATAATTTTTTTAACTTGTTTTTAAAATTATTTATATTTTCTGTATTCTTTAGCTCGTTATTTAGGGTGTTATATTTTATAATTCCCTTTACAAATACTGAATTAAAAGCGCAGTTCCTAGTTTTTGTTTCTACATAAAACTTCTCTCTATTTCTTGTATCATAATCATGTACATCCCTATTCTTTCTTAAAATATTATTAAAATATTGTGGCATACCTCCCAATTTAATTTTATGAATAAAAATAAGACTACAATACTCACAATACTGTCGTACACTTAACCACCCTAATATTTTTAACATATCTGATATTCTGCTGTATCTGTTGCATTTCAGAATTATTCTCATACTCTTATTTTGTAGTACTTGGAGTCTATCTAAAGCCCTCTCATTAAATAAATATAGCACTGTTCCACAAAAATTATAATATGGCAAAACAATTGCATTATATATAACCTTCCTAGTATTTAATGAAAGGTATTTACCTACTCTACTAAGTACTCCTAACTTCCTAGAAATCTTTCTGCAGACATAATCTGCTTGTTCTTTAAACTTAAGTTGTCGATCTACAATTATCCCTAGGTATTTTATTTTATCTACTATTTCTATCTCTTTATTATCAACCAACACTTTCATTCTATTATTTACAAACATCTGCATTTCTTTCTTCTTAGCTATCAGCATTCCCTTAGTTTTATTAACATTAACTTTTAACTTGTTTGTTGCAAACCAATCACTGATCAGCACTAGGTCTGTATTAACTGTTCCCACTAATTCATTTAAATTCTGTCTTGCTAAATAAATAACCGTGTCATCTGCGAATAGATGAAAACGACAATATTGTATTACATTACTAATGTCATTTATGTACAACACAAACAGTATGGGTCCCAAAATACTTCCTTGCGGTACTCCAATGTTGCTTGGTATTTCAGAAGACACACTGTTTCCACATTTTGTCCTTTGTAGTCTCTTTTGTAAGTAGCCAGTTAACCAGTCCAAGACTATTCCACCAAAGCCTAATGCCTTTAATTTATTTATTAATTTAGTCCGATCAATCGTAAAATAATGATGAAAAAGAAATACAAAGACGTATCACTCAAGGGTGGAAAAAATTTTGGGGCTTAAAATCAATACTAAAAAGTAACTTACCAACAAAACTAAAAAGCAAAGTGTCTAACCAAACCTTAAGCTACGGAGCACAAATGTGGGCAACAAACAGTAGCGATTTAAGAAAACTAGAAACAACACTTAATAAAATGTTGAGAAATATACTCAGAAACTCAAACTACAATGGGCAGGACATGTTGCAAGAATGACAAACAGATGGACCGGCAAAATAACGCGCTGGAAACCGAACTTATTTAAAAGAAAAAGAGGACGTCCTAGAACACGGTGGGAAGATGAAATTATAGCCAAGGCTGGAGTCAATTGGATGAAAACAGCAAAAAATAAAAATAATTGGAAGGATCTGGAGGAGGCCCTTGCCCAATAATTTGGGATGCTACACGGGCTAAATAATAAAAATAAAATAAAAATTTGGCCCAAGACCCCTTTATTGCTTTTTGCATAAGTATAATAATGAGGATATAGCCTGGACTCCCTTCGAAAATGTCAACTCTGTACGTAAATAATATATAAACTTGTCGAATTTCATAAAACCAATTTTTATCTCATAAAAGCCCAACGCCTTTTGTTACTATTCCTAATCGGAGAATTTTAATGCAATACTCTATGAAAGCATGAATGTAAATGACCCTTTAGAATCAATCAACTAAATCGATAGTTAACAAATATTATTTACCTCTGCCACCTTCACCTTCCTGTAAGACACTATCGCATTGCCGAATACTAGGACGTACTTCTGATTCCCCTTGTTTTACTATTTCTAAAACCTCCTCATCTTCTTGACTGACAGGCGAGTCGATTCTCTGTACGGCACTAAGCAAAACACTAGTTTCACTTGTATGGATAATGCGCAGCGGGCTGGTAGGATGCACCATTGGTGGGGTAGACCTCATAACTGAACTTGATACTTCTGTTTCAATAACCTGTATGTGAATAATTTTACAAATTGAATAGTTTATTATCGTAATAATCTTACCGTTGTGAAAATTACAGAAACATTTAATGTAAATTCAGATGATAATCGATAAATGTCTGTGAAATAGGAGTATTTGCAATTACACAAGGAATTACTGAATTTTTATAAACATATCAATATGAAAAATGATTTATTTTGTTTTAACCCCAAATCTAGAAAAATTGTAAAGCAAAAATTTACCTGAGTTCGATCCTGTATCATTCGCTGCAGCTTTTGAACAGTATAAGATTCTCTTTTAGGAAGTCCAAAAGCAGATATTCGGTTTTCCGAAGGAAAATTAAAAGGCGATGTTTCTTTGCGCATGGGCGAAGACGGCTGTGAATGGCTGGGAGTAGAACTGGAGGAACCGATAGACCAGTTTCTAGCACTTAAGGTATTAGTTAAAGCTCTTACAGCAGTTGCAGCCGGAGGTAACTGCGATTTTGATGTAACTCGAACATCCTAATATTTTAATTAATTACAAAATTGTTGGACAGAACTACATCTTTAATTAATATAAATAGGCTACCTTAATAGGAGTAGTTTCCGGGGTTGCCTCGATGGCAGCCTCAGGTGGTGAAGTACCTTCTTGTGATGAAAGCCCAATAGTTGCCACTAAGCCTTGACCCACACCCTGCATAAGCCATGCAATGATCACTGTTACGTGTTACGTGAAATATCGTGAACTAAGATAATATGATACCATATTTAATTTTAACTTAAATATTTCATGTGAAAGTTTCTGATTATACATTTACATACGAAAATATACAATAAACAACACTACTAAAATAAAACACGAGAGAAACTAGAATGATGATCTACCTAACTTACTGGGATTTCTGTAGTAGTGTAGTAGAGCTTAGAAAAATTGCTGAACACCGCCAGAAGTGGATAAACTATATTAACACCCTATGTCCCCATGGGAAATAATGGGACATTATATATAATTCATTAGTGAAATACAATTTATTCAACTTTGTTTAACATTCAAAACGAAGCATAAACTAGTTCAGTATGTATTTAATTTCCATATTTTTAGGAAGACATGGTGGGATAGAGAGTGTGAGTATGAGAAACAAAGCCCGAGCTAATATGCTGCAACGACCGACGCGGAGAAAAGAAGAAATATATAAACAAGCCAGAACAGCCATCAACATGGTATTTAAAAGAAAGAAGCTCTCTATTAACAATTCACAAAGCAAGAAGACTCGTATGAATCCAAAGAAACTAAGAAGATGTATGACTTAATAAGGGATACAAAGACGGAATATCAACTGAGAACTACTAAGCAAGACAAACTTAGAAGACTACACCAAAAGAACATTTAGACAGTTGAACGACAGATGGAGAAATCTACACTACAGGAAATACTTAACCCATAAAATAATCAAAATGAAGGGCAACAAGGCTGAAAGAAATCAGCTAGTGCAGGAATGCCCTCACTAATAAAGGACATCTGGAATCTAGAACTAATGCCACAGGAATGGGAAACAGCGATTATCTGCCCAACATATAAGAAGGGAGATCGCTTGATGTGTCAGAATTACATAGGAATATCCCTGCTATGCGTGGCATAATCGGTGAATATCAGACAGGATTCAAAAATGATAGATCCACAATCAACCAGCTGTTTGTGGTTAGGCAAATAATGGAAAAAGGATGGGAATATAACGTTCCAATATACATATTCGTAGACTTTAATATAAATTAAAACCTTCCGATTTCTGTGTGTTGAGACTCAAACAAATTCTAGTTTCCCTCATATTTTTAAACGAAAAGGTGTTAGACATAAAATTGAATGATAAATACACATGCAAAACCCTTTTCGATATAAAAGCCGTCTCACATTAAAAGAAACTTCTTATAGGAAAATAATACACATCAAATCATGTGCACTGTAAACGACAACTTCTATTTATATGAGACGGCCTGTCCAAAGAAAATAAAATTAATATTCACCTGTAAATGTGAAAGAGGTATAGCAGTAGGAGCGGTAACATCCTGAATAGGAGGAATCTGAGAATGTAGTGTCATACTCGGACTAAAGAACTCCTTTGCATCGTATGCTAGACTAGCAATGGATGTACTTTTCATGGATTGTAATGCACACGAAGAGTCTACAAAAGTGGGATTTTATACGAAGAATATCAAAAGGAAAATCAGTTACGCACCTAATGTTGCCGAATTAGTTGTTCCCGATCTAGAGCGAAAAGATGAAGTTAGGTAACACGATTCATGTTGACATCTTTCACCAACATCCAGTGAAAATCTTTCACATTCTATAACTACATCATGAGCTCCCATTTTTTTCCATCTGTAAACGAATGCAATTTTGTTATTCACTTTACATTTTAATCATAGATATGTATTACACACCTTTCGGTTGTAGTTTCTTTATCTTTGGAAGCAGTAACTAACAATGGGTGCATTTTTACAGTATCCAACATTGGCTAAAAAATGTTCATTATTCAGTTAGTTAGTTATATATATTTTGCGCGATTACCTTGACGGTATGTACAAAGATAGGCATCTTTTCTTTGTTGCGGTATTGATTACGAAGGTATGCTAAAAAATTACATGGATACATCCCATACAGTCGTTGAAAAAGGGCATATAAAGCCACTTGTAAATGTATCATTTGTTCTTCCACCAATTTTTCGGGATTACTGCAATTCCATGCTGCCAGACGACTACAAAAGTACAATTGATTGGGTCAAAATCGTGTTAAACCAGTTTTTCATAAAAAGTCAATTACTTACCTAAAAATTTCAAATACATCATCTAAATACTGGCCCATGCGCGAAGGAACTATTGGCAAAAGAACAACTAACACTAACAACGAACTTAACAACAGAAGGATATCTGTCTCAGTCTTAAAACAAAAGTTGTGGTTAATTCTAATTTTAAAATGTAATTATTTACTTACCTTTAGTAATTTAAGCAAGTTTTTTAAAAGCGAATGCTCAGTGATTTTGTACAGCCATGGAGGTTGCTTTCGTAAAATGTGCCCCAAAAGGGTAAGTGCTTTAACTTTCAGATCATGTTTATTGTTCTTAAGTGCTTCGTCCACTCTAAAACAATAATTAATTACAAACACATAAGCGTTAGCAAAACCGTTATATGTACTTGTTAAATAAATGGATACAATGTGCTTCTTGAATATCAACCAAAATTTCCATAGATCGAACGGAATTTGAAGCCAAATAATAATCATAAACACCATTGAACAGCCAGGCATCTTGTACTGTAAAAACAAACCGTGTCATTAAATTCTATACCTACAATCGCTGATTGATAATCACCAAAATTAAATTGTTCGTGGAACTTCCGCTTAATTTCATTATACACGTCAGTATCATTGGATTCCAATTGAAGGAACCAATCTGCCATTGGTATCGTACTCATTATTTGAAATAAAAGTATTTGGAAAAAAGGATGTCATTAATATTTGATAGATGTAATAGTGATAAACAGATGTTTAAAGTATGTTACGGTTTTTTACTGCAAAGAAGACATTTCAGGGTAGTAAGGATTCATACTATTTTCTTTAACCTGAAACATAAAAAACATTTCTTGCTTCATATTTATTGAACTATTCAAGTAGATGTTTAAGAAGTGCTCCTTGGAATTGTAGAAACTTAACAACGATGTAATTTTCGTTAAATAATCGTAGGAATATTATGTAATTTTGGAAATTTCACATATTTCAAAACGTGCCGATAACAAAAGCAAATGTGTAAGCTATACCTTCTAAAAAAACAAACCTTGACGATCCAACCAAGCTGTACAAAAGATTCTGGCTGTCTGGTGAGGATACTTTGCTGTCAAATCACAGTTGATTTTTTGACAAAACAGCTGGGGATTAACTTTTATACTTGCTTTTGTATATACTACCGCGTATTTTACCTAATCAACATTATTTATACTACCATTTTTAAATTTAAGGTGTGTGAAGTTATACACGAGCTTCCATATACACGAGCTTTCGGGCATGCGCACAAAAACCAGGTTGCGTATTCTGAATACCGAGATAGGGAAACCCATGTAAATGGCCGCCATGCAAAGTAAACAGAACGCCCCTTTTCATAATTCTTTAAATAATTCAAAATTTAAATGACACAATTATTCGCCATGCCCGCTAAACTGTTCTACATAAAATTCTGCGCGTTTCCCAAGAAAAAGTAAACGCTGCCATGCAGGTAGAACTGAATAAATATTGTTTAAAGTACACGGGCATTCAAATGAACGAGCTTGGCGCGCCATTCCTAAATTGTTCTATAATATGCAAAAACGCCAAAAACTAAGCGTGTGAATGATTCCCGTTTGTGTTAAATGATCGGCTATGCTGTTTTATAGTTTTAGTAAAAGTTTCGTGTCAATTCCAGCTCTAATAATGCTAATAATGTTAAATACTAACTTCGAATGCAAAATATTAAGCTCGAACGCCGGCCATCTTAAATGTCGTCTTTCCCGTTCGAAGGTAATTGAATTAAGTCTGAGATATCTAAATGGCACATTTGATTTTGATGCATACCAAACGATTTTGTATGCTATTTTATAGTCTCATTAAAAATTTCACATCAATTCTTGCTCTAATAATGCCAATAATGTTTAAAGTTCAATCGAAGTGGACTGTGGCAAGCCGGCCATCTTTGTATATGGCTGTATGCAACTCTGCTTGAGACGAAGCCGGTTGGCGACTGCGATGAAATAGAATTGGCAACCCTGCAGTGCACGTCGATCATCGATCATCCGTTCGTTGCTGCGTTGCTGCTGTGATGGCCGCTGTTCTGCCGGTGTTATTTTTGTGTCTGGTAAGTTAATGCATTTCTTTGTTATATTAAAACAAATTATCAAAATATTGGAGTGTATTGATACCTTATAGTGTTTTTTTTTTTTTTTTTTTTTTTTTTTTTTTTTTTATTCAGCACGTTCCATTACAAAGTAATACTACATGCTTTATATACATTTGTTTTTTATACTATATTGCCTATTATCTATTATAAACTATACTATATTACATCTTTATGCGAGTGATTTGAATACAGTTATGACTCGCAGGAACAAAGTCAATTTAGTGTGGGCTTCATTATTAATTAATTAAAATTTCGATTAAAGAATGGAGTAAAATTCTAAAACTACAATAACTCAAAACGGCTCATCCGGGCAAGTTCGCCATTTTTGTGAGGGGCGCAGATTCGGCAGTGCTGAACTCGCCCCCAGTGGCGTACCTACGGGGGGGGCAGTCTGCCCCCTCCGCCTTCTTCCTTTTAGCGCCTTCGGCGCAGTGCATTTTTTTGATATTTTATTTTTTAATTAACCAAAACAAAAAATATAATTATTCTTATTACATAATTCTATAGACGTGATAAAATCAAAATGGCACAGTGAGCAAGATCTTTATATATTATTCCTTATAAGAACCGAGCCCCCACATTGTATTTATTTTAAAAATAGACAACTACTACTAAAATTAGCCCAAACTAAATTTTTTTTTTATATAATATCTAAGGCGCCTTCAAGACACATTGCCCCCTCCGCTTCCCAACGATAGGTACGCCACTGCTCGCCCCCGACATAATTTAAATATTTATCAAGTGAAATTTTGTGCTTACGTATGCATTATTTTGTTTAGGGCCGGTCTTTCAATCTCCTAATAAATTTATCCTCCTAAATGTTGGTTTAGAAAGGTTAAAATCGCACATCTTTTGTTTCTGATTTTTTGTTTTTGAACTGAAGATTGTTTTAGTTTGAAAGTTAATTTTGCTCACTTTAAATTTAAATATTGGATATGAACATTTTTATTCTAAAGTCAAATTGAAAGTTAGATTTGGTTGTATTTATTTATTTATTTATTTATTTATTGCTTGCGTCCTGACAAACCCCGTACAAAAACAATACGTTCTACTATTTGCTCTGGCACGTTTCTTTCTCTCAATAAACTTATTATGTCGGTCAGAACATAATATTCGGTCGAACGCCTTTTCTAAATCGACGAAAAGCATACAAATGCTGTTTTATTAAATTCGATCATCTTTTCTGCTATCTGTGTATTACAAAGATAGCATCTATGCAAGATCTTCCCGTTCGGAACCCTTGCTGTTCATCTTGTATCATTATTATTTTGTTTAATTTTTTTTTTATAGTTTTTGTGGTCAAAATGGTCAGCAATGTTATGTCGCGATAGTTTTGTGGAGGTTTTCTGTCGCCCTTTTTGAATATTGGAATTATTATATAAATTTTGGAATTAAAAACCGTGTTTTCGAATATTTCATATATAGCGACGACGACCGTAGAAATATATTTTGACAAACGTAGAAATCTATCCTAGGTTTAAAATAAATTGGGAAATTTCAAAAGATTTTAAATCCAAATTCGAATTTTATGATTGTAATTTATATTCTAAACTAGTAGTACATTTTGGATTATAACATCCTAAATTAATTTTTAAAACTTTAATTTAAAATTCAATGCCAAATTTTATTCTAACGTAGTAAACCTGCAACCTTTTGATAATACTTGTTCGTTATCGGCACTGCATAAAATGAACCCGGACCTCCCAAAAACAGGCCTTTTCATGCTTTCTGATAATTTGATAAGAGTGCAGAGCACAAATTACAGTTGGCGAAGCTGAACGTTTATTTAAGAATATTAATCGACAGTTTTAATTTAAATTATAGTGACGTTTGAGTGCATAGAAATGGTAAGGGCTATTGTTATTAAATTATGTTATCATTTAATAGCATTTTATTTAGAACTCCCTGTTTTCCTTTAAAAATTATAAAAGCATTTTGTTGTAAGTCATTTTATTCTCTCCACTTGAGACCTTGTAGCGTATATTATTTTGTCCAATTATTTGTTATTTTCTGATTTTTAGCGTTATATAATTAGTCCCAAGGAAGTACCCCAGCTTCATATTTTTATTTGAGTATATTCGTTAGTTTAATATTCACAATTCACCCAAGACTGTTTATTGAATTTTAATAGTTTTTACAAATAAAGATGGTAGGATTTATTAGATTATAATAGGTAATAAATTCTTTATTTATGAGACATAAAAACTTTGTAGAATAATAAATCAAAAACAGTCTCGAAATATTTTAAAAAACTATTGTTTCTAGTTTAAGCATTTTCGGTGATTTTTTTCCATAATTAGTTACTAGTTTTGTATCAGCAGGTCTCTTGTACGTACTTATCCGAAATACCAGTGATAACAGTGATTAGTGCAATGACTGCAAGCGAAAGACAAGGTTTTAGTTAGGCATTTTAATCCACTAGTTCATATGTCCACAACATGTTCTTATTGTAATATGAGTCATGCATAGCGAATATATCGCTGAACTGACTATACTTAATATATATAAAAAAAATAAAGAGGTTTCATAAGATACATATGGTTGGCTGTTTTTAGTATCATTCATTGTTTAACATGTCATCCTAATAAATTATGTAACGTAGGAAACGTAGCAATGATGGAGACGGATTTACCTGTAACAATTATTCTGAACTTAGTAGCAAGTTAAGTTAATATTTTTATTACTGGGATGATTCGTAAGTTCCTAATAATCTAAATTCTTCTAATTTTGGAAATTTAAACTCCGTTTTTAATTAATGCGAAAGAATTAAAAAAAATCTTAACTATTTGGTCTATAACATTTGGATTTCATGCATTGAAAAGAATGAACTAAAGTTCATCAATAATACAGTTCATGATTGTATACCGTAACTGTTACATCAGCATTGATATAAACCTGCAAATACGAACAAATTTATAATGAGCCGAGGACCAAGCCTTGTGTCAAACAGCAAGAGGATATTTGAGGAACGAGGATGATGTGACATTGGAGCAGATGAAAAAAGGAGAATATCGATCACCGTGGATGGCCCTGGACCAACAAAAGACTGCTGATTGAGAACATTTCAACATAGGTATAAGGTAAGAACGCATTTTTATTCGTTAGTTTTATTAGAAGTGGTGCAAATGAAGGAGAAGTAACTGTCCTAACCAAGACCTTGTAAGTTCTCTACTTCTTCTTCTTACTCCTGTAGTTCCTTAAGAAGCAAATGGCACCAGAGCGGGCGTTTCAAAAACAAAGTGAATGGCAGAGTTGCTAGTCCTGCTCACCCATCGGTTGACTTCGTTTCTATCGCTCTCTTCTGAACTAATTTCTTCCATTTTTCTATGTCCTGTGCCATGCATTTGGCTTTGCTCCGTGATAGATTTTGTAATTGTAGGTCTTTCGGCAGGTATCTTTCGGTCTACCTATTCTTCACTTTTCTTGTGCATTAAATTCTAACGCTTGTTTTGCTATCTTGTTATATGATTCTCTAAGGGTATGTTCTATCCTGCCCATTTCTCTTTTAATTGTGGTTTCGATCTTTTCCTCATTTGAAATTTCCCATAGATGTCGATTTGATATTTATTCGGACATATCTAAGGCATTTATTAACGAAGGTTTGAAGTTTTTTAATATTTTGTTTGTTTCTAACCCATGTTTTTGCCCCATAAAGTAGGAAACTTCTAATGGTTGTATTGAATAGAGGGAGTTTTGTTTTGATCAGCATGTTTTTTGATCTCTATGTTTTGTTTAGCATATCAAATGTTGTTTGTGCTAAGGCTATATTCTTCTGGTTATATTTTTTGTGCGCCGCCATTGGTATCTATCGAATTACCTAAATAGTCAACGTTCTTTATGTCTAAGTCCCCGAGTGTTATCGTTGGTTCTTCTTTATTTGCATTTGAGAGAATTCTTGTCTTGTTCCCATTTATTGTTAAGCCAACCTTTTCTGCTTCTAGGTTTTAACTTGTTTAACTTTCCTTACATTAGCTGGGCAAGCAGATATCATTTGCAAATTCTCCAAGTCATCCAGTTTGCTGAAAATGTCCCAATTTATTTCGGATTTGTTGTCCTCCGTATTTCTCGCGACCCTTTTGTTTATTTAATGTAGGTTACGCCAGTTCAGCACTTATGCTATTTCATGGCAGAATTCGATGATACTTTGACATCTAAATCGCTAATGGGTCTCTTAGACCTTGTCTTTAGCACTGCTCACTATCACTATTTAAAAGGTCAGGTAGAAGTATTCAACTGTGGGAACGCGAGTTTCTCCACGACCTGTCGATAATAATAAAGAAAGGTAGGTATTGGGACAGAATGCAACTTTGAAGGACTCCCGATTTTATATAGATTTCCTGTGATAGTTTCATTGAATGTTCGACTCTTGTGGAGAAGTTGTCACACTCTAGTTTGAGTGTTCTTATGTATTTGTCAGGTAGACCATATTACTTCAGTATTTTTTACATTTCTTGAAACTGAGTCGAATGCCTTGTTACAGTTAACACATTTGTCTTGTACCTTTTCTATTATTTGTTCTATTATCCTTGGTTACAGACTACAGATCTATGCACGAACGCCTTTCCATAAATCCCTTAGCTTGATGGCTATGGCAAATTTCATTCTCTTCAAAATTAATGTGGTCTAAAGTTTTCGCATCAAGTTAGGTCGCCCTTCTTTGGTATCTTTATTAGCATTCCCTGTGTCCGATCATCTGGGATCCATTCTGCGGATAAAGCCTTATTTACGGGTATATGCAATATTTCTATTGTGCTCTCTCCTTGTCTATTTTTAGCAATTCGATTGCGATTTCATCTATGCCTTGTGTTTTTAAATTTTTTATTTGTTTCGGTGTTTCTTCTATTTCGCCCTTTGTAGGCTTTTCTCACTTATGTCAAGTTGTTGCGTTCCCATATTGTTATTTATTTCTTCCTCGATTTTTTTTACTTTGTAGATCTATGTAAAATATTTTGTCAGTATTTCCATTACTTCTCTGTCTGTTTTATATACTTCGGAATTTTCACCTTTAAGTCTTGATCTGGATTTGTTTGTTTAGTTGTCTTATATAGGATTTTCATATCTTTGTTGTGGGCAGCTTTTTCTGCTTCCTCCATTAAATTTTCCATGTTTGTTCCTTTGTCTTTAAGGCGCCTCTTATTTTTGTTTCAATAATTTTACTGTAATTCTTTCATCATTTTTGTCCATCGTGTTTAATAATTTTAGTTTTTATTTTTGCCTTCCTTCGACTGTGTTTATTGTAACAGGAGCTTTATGGTTTTATATCCAGTGGTTTCTTGGGCTGTCTTGTTAATTGAGGTTTCATACACTTGCCATACATTCTCTACGGGAAGATTTCTAAGGTGATCAAATACTCCTATATGTATATAGAATATATATTTTTTTGTCGTCTTCGATATTGTTTAGTTTTGCGAGGTTAAATTTAGACCTTGCTGGTATGTTTTTGTTATTCTATTTTGTTATCTTATCTCTCATTATTATATTTGCTTTTACGAGGTGGTGGTTGAAGGCTATGTCGGCACCTCACATCGCTCTTACATCCCGTAACGAATTTTTCCATTTTTCTTCGATCATTATGGGGTCAATTTGGTTCTTATGGTGTTCATCAGGTGATGAACACGTGTGAAGGAAACTCGGGTCCTTAAAAACTTTCTTATGTTTGAAAAATATACCGCCAATTAACTATTAACTAGGCTATTTGTCTTAGAAAAATCAACAGACTTTGCTCCGTTTTCGTTCACAACTCCTAATCCATGTTTCTCCATCACATTTTCCTTTCCTGCATGATCACTTCCAACCTAGTAAATTGCCCACAAATATATTTATTTTCAACCAGTTTGAGAAACTGTAACGTAATATTTGATTAAAATGAAATATATA
Source organism: Melanotus villosus (assembly GCA_963082815.1). Taxonomy (NCBI): domain Eukaryota; kingdom Metazoa; phylum Arthropoda; class Insecta; order Coleoptera; family Elateridae; genus Melanotus; species Melanotus villosus. The sequence goes on along the minus strand of OY720423.1, from coordinate 8,272,432 downwards.
CTGAGCACTAAAACATAATAATTATTTGTTCTACATGGAGTAAACTACAAGAAAATAAAAATTATCATAATTTACGCCACAGTTTTATCTGTAGTTTTTAGTTTATCTGTTTTTCCTTTTTCCACAGAATTCAGGCCGAAGTTTACTTAACAAATGGAATATCTTTTAGATTAGCTTTCTCTTAATTTTGTAAATTGATAGGGTGTGTGTACGTGTTTGTGTGTGTAATTACAATAGGTACCTAAATAGGATGCAAAAACTGCAGATGGTTAATGTACAAAGTGTGATCGATCATACCTAGAAGAATTGTTCTCTTACAGGTATTCATAAAAATGCGTAATTATTTCACATAAGTTGTGATTCTAGGCAGGTTTCGAAATGGCAAATTTTCAATATATACGATATTTTAGTAAAACGCTGTGTTAAATTCACATACGTCTGTGACAATTTATTTCTCATCATGTAATTTCATAACATAACAAATAATATCAATACGCGTAATTCTCGATATTTTTCAAAGTCGTAATTTTATAAAATAGAATTCTATTCTCCTCATTCTTGCCTCTTTAAATTGTTAAAATAAAATTACAATTTTTTGAAATATTAAGTATAAGTAAGTTTTTCTAAACACCCAATTACCTACTTATTAATTATATTTCCAGATTTTCAAATGCAATTCTTTCACGATTTTCTTTTTAAATTACTTAACCTAACCTATTTGGCGTTAACTAATTGTTCAACGTGCTTTTACAAAATTCAAACTGACAAATACTCGTTTAGTTGCAATTTTCTATATATTTCTCATGAATGTCAGTTGGTGTTGAGACGATTTTAAGTTATTTTAATCTGCATAATCGTTTCTCGTTCTCGTTGTACCTACTCTTCGTATGGCTTCATTTCGTTTTAAAATTTAGGTTCTAATGTCAATCCATGTTTCTCCCCCATATTAAGTAATCTCATCATTTCCCTCGCGATCCTTTACCATCTATCCTCTCGCTCGAGAACTAGAAACTGTGGTCTGGTTGTGCATCTATGTTTGGGGTAAAGTTGGCTCATCTTGGTTGTCCGTTAGGTGGGGTTACCGCGGTTAGCACCCGGCGAAGTATGCCACACCGCACTTGATATATTTATTATATCTAGTTGGGTATTTTTATATCCGACCGCGGGTGTTTGGCTGCTTACGCGTTCCAACAATGGTCCTTTTGGGATTGGTGAGTTGGACGGGGCCAAGCGTTTGGTACCAAAGACACTCTTGGCTTGAGGAAGTTGCCACTGTTGGACCGGATTTGATTGGGATAAGCCGCTGCCTCACCCATCTATGTACGATTGGAGTTCGTTTTAGTTTATTGTGCACTCTCATCCCTTCTATGTTCCTCCTTTTTTGCTCGAGAACTAGAAACTGTGGTCTGGCTGTGCATTTATGTTTGGGGTAAAGTTGGCCCAACGGGTTGTCCGTTAAGGTGGGGTTACCGTTTGGTACCATAGGCACTCTTGACATGAGGAAGTCGCCACCGGATTATGATCGGGTAAGCCGCTCCCTCACCCATCTATGTACAATCGGAGTTCGTTTTAGTTTATTAACAGTATATAACGGGAGCAAATGCCTTAATTGGTCAGTATCTCGTTAGTTTCTGCTAATTAGGCAAGAGATTCACTTGAGTTGGGGAGAATCGCTTTTGCTTTTGCCCAATCGCTTTCTTAATCAGCTTAAGCCAGATTAGAGGCCATTCGACGAAAGTGTTGCGTGTTTATTAGGGAAACTTAGAATAAAGTTTATTTTAGGTGTCACATTTTTTGTTTCAAGTAGTTGTGCAAGTGAAAAAAAAATAGTAGCTCAGTTTTCGTTTTTTTAAAGGCAAGCTGAAATATTAAATTAACTTTGAAATTGTTGAATTTTTGAATTCGTTTTGATATCTTAAAGTGTTTAGGAAAACTGCATAAATTATAGGGTAGCAAGTGTCTGAGGATCAATTTTTGTTGAAACATCGATTTTTCAAAATTACATTTTATAAGGAGAAAGTGATATATAACATTGAAACGAGACAAAATTATGGTTCTTATGCTTCGTCCTTTTTAGGAGGCTTCGATTAAACGTATTCAACAAATATTTTAATTCATATAGCAGAATTACCGAATTAATTAATCTCCGTAAATCTTTAAAGGGAACAAGGTATTTATTGCTAATATTAGTTTAGGCTTATTTTTCAAATTATTTTAGAGAATTGGATATTTTTTCCAAGAAGATTTTCTACAATTTGCTTTTGGGAAACTTTCTGCAGCACATAATTAGTACTACTCTTTGTAATGTTTTAAGAGTGGTCTCTTGATAATTAATATATTTATAGAAAAGTCTAAATTTTATTGAAAATCAAAGTTACGATTATGTTCAAATTTCTATCGTCGGAAAGCGGGTGTCTTCAGTCTTCAGAGACGTCGCTGGATGTTGTAAGTCAAAGGTGAGTGGTGAATACATGACGTGAGCGATCACACTCTATACAAATTTAGGAACTGCATTTAAATAACTGCGTAGTTAAGATGAATTTTTAGTCTAAGGTCTTACATTATTGCAATAGTTTTAAGTGCGAATAAAAGGAAAATAAACATTTCTACTTTGAAAAGATTTTTTTGTTAGGGCGGTACTAACGTTCCTTTTTATTTTTATAGAAATTTGTCCAATTGTTTAAATGTATGTAATTACTTGTTTATGTTTAAATGCTTTATAAATAGAAATATAATATAAAAATTAGTGAAGATCCTGGTTAACCCAGGGGAGGCGGGGGGCACAATTAAAAAAAGGAGCGGTAGTACCTACTTATTTGTAATCATCTGCAGTCGCATCGTAACAAATCGAGATATTAAATGTACTCATTTTCTTCTTAAATATGCAACTTATAATTTCATATCCTAAATCTTTAGTGACTCAGAAATTTGTTTACGTTTGCTGTTTAGTATTTGCAGTTTGCTTAAGAAACTGTAATATAAAGGTATATTTTGCAACAAATATACTACGAGGGTGTTTTTAAGTTATCTACCTAGCTACGAAGGAAAACTTGCAGCATATAGGTCAGTGGTTCGAATCCCTGCGGAGGTGAAAATTTTTATGTACATATAGAATTTACATAATTCCATTTCCTCTATGATAATTCGTTAAAATTAAAAATAAAATAGACTGTTTGTTATTTTGTTACTAAAAGATCTCGGAACTAAGTAATTTTTTTTAATTATTCCCTTACATAAAAATAATCAAAATTTAAATTTAATTGAATCGATTTAAGACAGTTTCAATATGACGTAATTTCTTATTATTTGATTATTTATGTTTATAATTGGAATAAAAGCAATGGAAAACAATCAGTTGCATTTCGCTATCCGTTTCAAGTAATGTTTTTAAATTTACTGTGTACTTTTAAAATTACAATAATTAATTATAAAAATTTCTTTCAACTTTTTATCGGCAGTTTATTTTTTTTCGTTTTGAATTTTTGATGTAATCTTTTTTTTTTTTTTTTCTTTAGTTTCTTAAGTGTTCGGCTTAACACCCTTTTTAATATTGGCTTCAAAAACATTAAATATTAGCTGTGCACGTTATTTTAAAATCCTGAACGAAAAGAATCTCGGATATGAACTATTTAGTTTTAAGTAAAAATAATAACGTAATTAATTCGTGGCAAATACTATACAGCAGAAGCAAACAAGGCTAAAGAGCGAATGATCTTTCCTAATTTTGTAAATTTAGGTTACTGTATGAATGTTGTGATTACTAAGGTGTAGCTAGCTGTTAGGGCACACGAATTATACCAGGACAACTTCTACGAAAATCTGCAAGGAGAACGTACAAGAAAAGGACATCAAGATGACTACAGTTACAACAAAGGTAACTGAATTCGCTTTCCTTAACACGATCAAAGTCTGCTTTTACTTAGTTCCTTCGTTATTTTTGCAGTTTTTGAATGCTTCGTTGCTTTGAATATTTTTTTAAATTAGAATTGGTAGCCAATTAAATAAATCTTCGAAAGTAGCTAGTCACCAGTTAAGAAGTGTTTTTGAATAAACATTTTTGTACAAAATAAATATATCAAACTCTTTACAAGTTAACTAACGTAAATTATATGAATTAAAATCGAACCTGCAAATTTTGCCAACTTTTTGGTAATTTTTTTGGAGAATTCGAAACTGTTTAAAAGTAGACCGATTAAACGCTTTCATTAATAAAATTTTTATGTAAAATAATTTTCCCGAATTTACTATGATCGTTTGCTCAAGGAATCGCATTCAGTTCATCTCTGAGATAGTAAATAATTTGACTTTGGCAAAATTTACGTAGAACATTATGTACAGATCGTCACATTTAATCGATCCCCCATTTTTCAAATTTATTCTAAAAATTAAAATAATGTCTAAATTTTCGACTATTGACTTTAATATTTTTAAGTTAAATTGCTGCAAAACTTTATTTTTTGTTTCTCAGTTCTACGTAAGATTTGGAATTTCAAATTCATTTATTATTAAAACATAACCGATTCAATCCAATTGGTTAATTTTCAGTTGGTCCCTCTTCCTCAGCTGCCCGTGAAGAAAAGAAGACATATATATTGTTTATTTACTTTCATGTGTGTATTTTGAATAAAACTATTTTTGGTCTTTTTCTTTCCTAGCTGTTAGAAGTCTAATGCATCATAATGTTCGCTATTTTGATGAATTTGGCTCTAAAATTATTATTTTAAAAATTACTTTTCAGTATTGAAAATAGATTTGGAATGTAAAGTTGTTTTGAAATATTTAGAGTAAATTTTAAAATTAATTCGATATCTAAAACCTTGATTGTTAGAAATTATAGTTGCCAAAGCTTAATTTTGATTAAAGTTGGGGTTTTGTTTTACAATTATATTTGAATGTTGGTGTATTTATAAGGTTAGGATTTTGTATTTGAAATATTTCCTATAAATGAATTTCTGAATGGGTTTTATCCGAAACTCAGATACTGTATACATTTTGTTCAAAAAATTCTGTATAACTTTTGTCCGAAACTGAAATCCTGTATAAATTTTGACCGACACTAAAATGCTGTGTGTTTTTTGTCCGTTAGATCAAATGAACCTGGTTAACGGATTTACCTCTTTTTAACGGATACCCTGTGTAAACTCAGTTTTTAATCAACTCAGCCGACGAAGTATAGAACTATAGTTAAAAAATTTTCCAGAAGATGTCAGGATATTTATCAGTCATAGGTAAAGTAAGTATAGACGTATAATATAAATCGCAGCGCCATCTTGTAATTCTTGTATTAAAATTATAAAACCCGAAACTGTAATTGAAACAGATTTTTAATATTTAAAACAGAAATCTGCATATATCTCAAACTAATATTTGAATCAAAAGATGTCAGGAGAATTATCAGTCATAGGTAAACTCGTCGCAAGATAGTTATAAATAGGAGCTTAATATATTAGGGTGTAGTGGTCGGGGTTGGTTGGTGGACGCCCCTACAAAATTGGATTGTTAATGCCCCTGCATAATGCAATGCCTAACAATCTGAGTATAAACTACTAGCATATCTTAAGGGTTTTGGTAGTTTCCAACTTGAATTCTATTTTCCTTCACAGCTCGCATCGTCCTATAATGGATTGAGAAAGACAAAGATGCAAGTTCCTACCTTTACCGTGTTAAATTCTGTTTTTTAAAAAGTTATTTAATTATTTAACACCGCTTATGTAACCCCATATACTCACTTCCAAAGGCTGAGTGGACCTTGAGGTGCAAAAACAACTTTTTTTAATATAGCAGGTGGTGAGAATCGAACCCACAACCTTTGGTTTCACAGCCCAATACTAAAACCTCTGAGCTACACTCCACATTGATTAATTTAGGATCCCACAAGTACCCATGTTTCCATTTGAATACTACTTTAAAAAAAAAGTTAGAAAACCTACTTCAAATGCGCTTCAAGACAATTATTGTTATTGTCACCAGTTGTGTAATTTGTACACTAAATTCCAACTTCCAAATCTGCGTGCTCCTTGTGTCCAAAAAATGCTAAGTTAGTATGGTGGGTTGGTAGGTATTGGGAATCGAACCCACAACCTTTAGCTTTATAATTTATCTGATCTTTTTTTCCTCATTTGTCTTGCCTGTATCTATAGAGCACCTGCGACTGACGTCACAAACTAATGGAATTTCAAATTTATTTATTATTAAAACGTTGTAACCAATTCAATCCAATTGGTTAATCTTCAGTTGGTGAATCTTCCTCAGCTACTCGTGAAGCAAAAAGACGCCACGTATATTGTTTATTTACTTTCATGTGTGTAATTTGAATAAAACTGTTTTTGGTCTTTTTCTTTCATAGGTGTTAGAAGACTAATATGTTAGAATTTTGTGTCGTAAACATAAATAATATTGTAAATAAAAGATTTCCTATAAATTAATCTAGGTGTGTGAAGTTACAAACGAGCTTCCATATACACGAGCTTTCGGGCATGCCCACAAAAACCAGGTTGCGTATTCTGAATACCGAGATAGGGAAACCCATGTAAATGGCCGCCATGCGAAGTAAACAAAACGCCCCTTTTCATAATTCTTTAAATAATTCAAAATTTAAACGACACAATTATTCGCCATCCACGCTAAACTGTTCTACATAAAATTCTGCGCGTTTCCCAAGAAAAAGCAAACGCTGCCATGCACGTAGAACTGAATAAATAATGTTTAAAGTACACGGGCATTCAAATGGGCGAGCTCGCTGCGCCATTCCTAAATTGTTCTAAAATTTGCAAAAACCAAGCGTGTGAATGATTCTCGTTTGTGTTAAAAGATCGGCTATGCTGGTTTATAGTTTCAGTAAAAATTTTGCAACACCCTGTATAATCCGTAACCTCTTCTCACTTATGTGACCCGGCTACAAAGTTGGGCTTTGTAATTTCTACAGTTTAATTTGACCACCTTGTACATGCATTTTCGCCAACTCCTCTCACTTCTGTGACCCGCCTACAAAGCCTGAATTTTTAAGCAGAAATGCAGACTAACTATGGACGACTGTGACAGGTGTGTGAAGTTATACACCTACACGAACTTCCACATGCAGGGTGTGTAAAAACTCGCGTACAAGCTCTGTGTAACTTTATTCCTTAGACAATAATAAGGCGAAATTTTTATAGCGAAAAAGCCACCAGATGCAGAGATGCTTCCTCAACTCGTGCGAAACCTTCAAAGTTCACAATTGGCAACACGAAAAGGAAGCCGTTCTTACAAAATTTTGTTACTTTATGCATAGATTAAGTAATAACGGCAACAATTTAGTATCGTTTATCATTTAAAAGTACCAACAAAAATACCAGTTTTCATAATTTCAATTCACAGAATTCTTCCAAAATGTGTTTGCTTGTAGGTATCAAAAATACGTTTGGCAATATTGCAAATTAAAAATGAAAATGACATTTGTCATGTCATAGGGTATCTTGATGTAGTGACTAATTACTCTGCCCTTTTGTCATAATAATAATCGATGAGTTGGCTGATGGTTGTGTTTGTAAATGCAAGGTTGTCAAATTTAAATTTCTTAAATTGTTATTCTCGGGATTAACTCAGCGTCTACGAACATTTTTCTAATAAGATTTTTTTCTTATTTTTGTCCAAGGAATAATACTGCGGGAAGGTTGTATGCGGGTACACACCCTGTATACACGAGCTTTGAGCATGCGCATAAAAACCAGGTTGCGTATTTTGAATACCGAGATGGGAAAACTCATGTAAATGGTCGCCATTCGAGGTAAACAAAACACCCCTTTTCATAATTCAAAATCTAAATCACCCCAATATTCGCCATGCAGGCTAAATTGTTCTACATAAAATCCTGCACGTTTCCTAAGAAAAAGTAAACGCTGTCGTTCAGGTAGAACTGAATAAACAATCCTTAAAGTATACGCAGGGCCGTCTTAACAAATTTGAGCGCTCTGCACTAAAAAAAATTGGCGCCTTCATCATATTGGATTCAACAATAATTAAATAATACGTATAATTTACGCCCCGATACTGAGTACAGGAGCTTTATTCTTGAAATCATTCGCTCATTTCATACATTGTTAATCATTTTCATAGAAATTCCTAAAATTTTTGTTAAAGTTTAACGAAGTTTAAAATTAAATTAAATCTCAAACTCAGTTCTTCAGCGCCCTTGAAGCATTGCCGCCACTGGGCTATAGCCCATTTAGCCCAATGGATAAGGAGGGCCTGAGTATACGGACATTCACGTGAACGAGCTTCGAGCGCCATTTTTAAATTATTTAAAAATATGCAAAAATAAGTGATTAACGATTATGAATAAAAAATGAGTATTGTAATTATCTTACCATGTCTTTTGACAACTCTGAGCGCAATATGGTGTGTATTCCTTATCGAAAATTGTCAAAAAATCGGAAACTATTCCAGAGACGTACCCATGTCTAAAACATCTAAGAACCAAATGGCTAGTTTTTCATATACATACAGGGTGTCTCACTATATTTTGACTGATTTTACAAGCTTATATTTTCTAAATGGGATGAAGTATTAAGGTGCGGTTTTCACCAATGAGTTTTACATGAGCCCAAGTTTTTTTTATGGTTTTTACGAATATGCTATTCCTTCTTTAAAAACTAAAATAAAAATGGCATTATTTGGCAGACCAGATACTTCATTTTTTTAAATGCAACCCTATACTTATTTGTAGAAATAAGAATAGGCGCATATTTTAGCGTTCAAACGATATTTTAAAAATTAAAATCGGATGAGAAATGACCGAGATAAACGCTTATGAAGATACTACTGTATGAAGTATCTGGTCTGCCAAATAATGCCATTTTTATTTCGGTTTTTAAAGAAGGAATAGCATATTCGTAAAAACCATAAAAAAAACTTGGGCTCATGTAAAACTCATTGGTGAAAACCGCACCTTAATACTTCATCCCATTTAGAAAATATAAGCTTGTAAAATCAGTCAAAATATAGTGAGACACCCTGTACTTTAATGACTAACAATTAATAATATATACTACAAAAAAAAAAAATAATATGCCCTCGATTTGCAATAATAAAATAAAATTTAATTAAAGTGACTCTCTGTTTTAGTTTGTTCTAGTAATTTTACATAGGTACAGTAAGTTGTAGAAGTAATGGCTACTGCACCTTACAATATGCAGCCCATCTATCACCATTCCGGCAAGGTAAACAATCATTGCAGAAATAGAAATTGTGCAGTAGTCATCCTACTTCTACACCTTACTGTACTTACTACCACGTTGGCAACACACTTCATGTGTTAATTTGTAAATATCGAGGTAAATATTTGAATTATTCACGTTAGTTTTTTATAATTTGAGATTTAATAATTGGTCTATTGAATGAAAATCTTGATACACGAATGGTTATTGTGCAATTCAATTTCTTATTTTTTGATATTATGCTTAGGATTTAAAATTTTAATTCTTTTAGCAATTTTTAAGACGCTTATATTCTATATTGACAGCACATCGATCTAAACTTGTGCTGCTGTAACATAGATTTGCCGATGTTGATTACGCTTTCTAACAAAACCGTTATCTATGTCGTTCGTTTATTTATTGAGGGAGAAAATATGATTAATTTATGGACAAATGGGCGTACTCTGTTGTGTTTGTTTTGATAATTAGGAAATTACGAAGTTAATTGCGATGTATGCAATAAATATCATGTCTAAATCTTTTTAATTGATCCTCTAAATCAGGGATGCTCAAACGGTCGATCGTGAAAGGCTTTCAAATCGATCGCCTAAATAATTTACGTTACGAAGTGCCTAGAACACGCGGAAACTTCCGACTCAAAACTAATAACTATTATAATATCTATGTATAGGTATGTGATTCGTCTGTGCAGTTAATAAAGACCTACCACTTATAAACTTTGTAGCCGATAGCCGATAGTATAAGTCAGAGCACCCCTGCTCTAAATCAATACTTTTAGTGATCCAGGCGTAGCACTCGCACATATTATATCTATAGGTATAGTTTTGCCCTTAGTGAACTCTTTAGTTTTAGATATATTATACCTACACCTATGTGGTACCTACTACAAAATAAAATAAAATATTTGCTAAATTCAAGAGAAGTATCAAAGCAAACATGTATTAACAAAATGTTATGTTAATGTTATCGTAGTTTTCTTTATATATATTATTTTACACTCCCGGGCGTAAAATGGCTACTTTATGCCCGCGAAAAAGGGCGCAAAGTTAATTATTCCAGACTTTACGCACTTTACGCCCGCGACAAATTAATTTAAAATATCACAATATTACCTTATTTACAATAGTACATTACATCCGAGGTGGGAAACTCCCACCGAGGTATGTATACTATTTTATTCACAATTATTAATCATTGAATTTTAAATTAATTTTATTAATATTTTTGGTGTTTTCTGTTACTTCCCACCCAAGAGATTGTCATTGCAGTTCGGAATCACGTATTTCCCAACATCTAAAAGGTTAGGAATCGACATATAGGTACAATAATGATTGTGAATAAAACAATTTGTATATAAGTTGTAAAATCATTTTTGCCGTGAATGCGTCAATTTGACATTTTTAAAAATGCTATTCGAAAAAGTTTATTATAAATTAAAAAATTTAAATAAAATCCCCGTCCGTGCAAAAAATATTGTTATGTACCACAGGCGTAATAAGCGACTTTAGCCCTTAGCGTGTTATAACCCTCAGATAAAGCCTCGGTTTATAATATTCACGCCGCGGGCTAAAATCGCTTTCCTTACGCCCTTGATATACAGGGTGTATCTAAAATGGCGCATAATATTCGCACCACGAGATTCTGCGTTAAAAACTGGACAACAAATTGTATAACTGTTTTAGGTCTACACGTGAGTTTTTGTAGAATTGTTAATTAAAGTCTTGTAAACTTAGTAACACCGTGTGGTCAGTCATACGAGTACTACGTTACCTGCGATATCACCAACACCAATAGCAACCCGCTTGATTTAATATAATTGCATTGTACATCGTTGCAACATTTTTTATTAAAAGCACAAGCACTGCAAAAATTTCAGAATTCGGGTGGAACTTCTAAGTGAACCAAGAGTATGTTGAGTACAATTACAGATTAGTTATTTCATTTGTTGATTAAACTACAGCTGAAAATCATTATTTCGTAAAAATATGACACAACAAGCAAGTTGAGTACAATTACAGATTAGTTATTTCTTTTGTTGATTAAACTACAGCTAAAAATCATTATTTCATAAAAATATGACACAACAAGCAAACCAGAATACGACTGAAGGCTGCCAATAACTCCATAACTAAAGAGTTAACAGCAAATTGGTACTGGAGTTTTTTCCTTGAACTATTATATGCATGATATAAAACATTTTATTCATGCGTTCTATTAAGAAACAATTTGCCACCCTTAAATATTGCTGCCTAAATTTCTTTGTTTATATAGACTTACATCTAGGGCATTGGACTATAAAAAAGATGTTAAGATGTTCTTAGTACTCTGGTTTATATTGTAAAATATTAGCCATTTAAAGATACTTATATTTCCTGTCTTAACACAATGAACACATCTACCAGGGGTGGCAGCCCTCTGGCTCCAGTGAAATTTAAGTTAGATTGTTACATTAAATAGATACTTAGCACAACACCATAGCTTTAGACTTTACTCGGTAAATGTAAAAATAAACAAATTTGTATGTTGCATTTATTCATTATCAATAATATATAAAGTTTTTCTACACCTATTTAATTATATTGCAATTATTAGCATTTTTTGTGTGAAAAATAGTACCTATAATTCACTGCAGTGAATTATGGATTCATAATTCACTGCAGTGAATTATGATTTCGGCCAATCACAAATACAAATCCAAAAATCAATATTTCGCTAATCCAATCATATTTTAAATCGCCCGCAATCAACTCCTTCTGCGACTGACAATCGACACGCCCAAGTGTGTTGTCATATTGCTTGTTTACAAAGTTATCAAATTTGACTAATTTGAGTCTAATATATTTGTTTAATAGGTGTAGAAAAAGTATCGTATTACATTCGCGATTATGGCCATTATTCGCTCAGATGATTTGTGCCACTCGCCTGACGGCTCGTGGGCTCAAACGTCATCTTCGTGAATAATGGCTGTCATAATCGCTCATATAATAATATACTATTAATAGGTATGTAAATTAAGCAATATTTATTGTGGTTTATACATCAGCTTTGTAGTTATAATCACGTAATCAAATTATCAAGCTGTCATTTTATTAATGTTTTCGAATCGGCCGAAAGTAAATAATATACATTTCATTTTATGTTGATTTTTACATCATATTTTCGTTTGTGGTGATAATTTATGTTTTAGACAGTTATACAAATTACAATTACAAGAAGTAATAATTTAAAATTTTGTGTTGAACGCCATACATGCCCTTCATTTTCATAAACAAATCGGTATGAAGGTAAATATTGTCAGAAAATTCTGAAATGTATTTCATCCTATTATTTAATTTTAGAATAAAAAATCTACCTCTCATGATAATCTATTATCGAAACCAACTACTGATTTAACAAGGGAAAAGTCAGACATTCGTACAAGAAGGAAATTGAGCGAAAATTCATTTTTGAAAAGAAGTGCCCCAATACTGCAATCTTATAAAATATTTAGCAAACCACCAACACGTAGCTTTGGTGATGCAGATTCAGTTTTTAAACACTCTTTAAGAAATTATAATGATTTTGAGCTATCAAAAGCTTTGAAGCGTGGTCAGACACAATTACGGGTACATAAATCGGCAGAGCATTTAAAGGCAAAGAAGCTTAAGTTTTGGTTTTACATTTTTTTGTTAATTTAATTATATTACTCCAGGAGGAACGTAAATCAACCTATTCACCACCTCTATTTAATGGAGATGGTGATGCTGTACTAAGGCGTAAACTCAAACATCTTGCGGAACAAACACAAAAAGAAAGAAAATCCTTACGAAAGAAACGTTCTTTGCAGTTAAATCATTCAAAATCTCAAGATTTAAGGGTAGACTTTGTAGAAGAAGAAGTAGAGGAACCGGAAGCGGACGTTTTTTATTCACCAAGTAGTGAATTTGATGTAAAAGAAATTAAAGAAGAAACAACCGAAGAAAAGAACTTACCACCAGATATCTTAAAAGAGACTGAAGTTGTTACTGAAATTCAGATGGAAGGAAGTGAAACCAATATAGTAGCCAAAATGGCCGATGATGTATAACAAATTTTGTAATATTTCATCGTCGTAACTAATATTTTATAACTTGTTAGGACCTGCAACAAGCTGAAGATGTGATGGAATATGCAGTAACCGAATTAAGCGAAGTAGTTGTAGAAGCTACCTGGGAGACTTCGGATAATTCTGAAGTCGAAGGAACTACAGATTATACACAAGAAAGTGAAACGGCAACAGAGACTTTGGATGTTCGAATGACAGAACCTGAGGTATGTATATTCAATAATCTAGCGATATTCAATATTTAATTAATTTCGATCGTAGACAACGGAAGTGACTGATCTGTCGGGGGAAAGACTACCCACTGAAACAGAAGATGACGGTATTCTTATTAATATTACATTTCTATGTATAAAAAATGACAATTCTTCTAAATGTTTAGCTACAATAGGGTCTGAACAACCTTCGATTGGATATGATCCTAACATCGATGCTGCTGTAATAAGAGAGCTCGAAGATGCAGAACAACAAGCTATGGAAACGGCTAAGATTATATTTGAACTTAAACAACGCGTTGCACAACTCTTAAGTGTAAGAAATTAAGATCAATCATTACATATTTTTAAATGAATACGAATTTTAGAAATCCAAAATGACAGAAGCCGAAGGAAGGGAACTAGAACAGAAAAATAAACAATTAAAACAACAAATGACCCTATTTGAAGCAAAAACAAAGAGAATTCAATTCTTAGTAGATCAGGCTAGTTTGTTCGAAAACATGGTTTCACCTAGACCTGCGTTAGATAAGAAGCACAATGAAGATATGTTGCCGAAAGTCATTATCTGTGGAATGACCGAAAATAATATGCCTAAAATTATTGTGTGCGATGATAAAAGAAAATCCTCACCACCTCAGCAGCCGAAGACAAGTTTTACCATGCCCGGACCTGCAGTATGTTTTACTTAAATCTAATAATTTCGTTTAAATAAAAACACAGTCCAAAATTTAATGAAATCTTCTGATACCATTCTAACATACTTTTAAACAGAATCGGATTGGCGATTTTTCAAAGCCAAACTGTAATTAGGAGTAGTTTTATTTTAGCCGCTCTTATAAACATGTGTACATGTTTAAAGAATGTCTTTCTTTCTTTCTTCTAGACCCATATTTACCCTTTAGGTCTGTAGGCTGTTTGTTTTCTCAAAAGGCTCCTTGTTCATCTTCAATTTTATGTAATATTTGTTTACGTAATTTGGCCTCTATTATCTTTGTATATATTTTAATGGCTACCGAAGACAGACAGATTGGTCTGTAGTTATGGGCAATATGTGGTTCGTTTTCCAGTCTTCTGGGATTTCATTTAGTCTCCATGTCATCTTAAATATTTCATGTAGCCATTGGGTTACTACTTCTCCTCTATATTTAATCATTTCTGGTAGAATCTGATCTGGACCTCCGGCTTTTCCTATTTTTAGTTTTGCGACGGCCTGTTCGACTTCTTCAAAATGTATTTCTTCTTCACTTTGTTCGTCCCTTTGTTCTTCTATGTTTTCTGTTAGGTTTTGTTCTTCCTCTATAAATTTATATGCAAAGTATTAATCCCAGGTTTATAATGTGTCTTGGATATCTGTCTTTAATTGCATTTATTTCTTTGTTATCCTTCCCGTTTAACGATTTAATGACCCTCCCCAGAATCGTCTGTTGTTTAGGTATAGGTTTCGCAGTTCTTCTCCAAAATTTTCCCAACTCTTGTTCTTTGCTTCTCTTTTGGCTTCATTTCTTTGTTTAACGTATTCTTCATAGTCTTCCTGGTTCTTAGTTTTAATATATTTCTCCCATGCTTTTTTCTTTTTATTGATACTGTAATGTTCCACCATCGTGTTCTATGTCTATTTTGTTTTATTTTGGTTGTACCGCAAAAAAACCCGCAAAAAATAACCCGTTTTTTTGCACCTGAGTAAGTTACGATATTATACTCGTCCCAATGCCCTATGCAGGGTGTTAGGTAATGCTTCTGCCAAACTTCAGGGGTAGGTTTATAACGATAAAAGGAATAAAAAATTCTTATACCATTTTTTTCTCAGTTTCAATTTTTACCCTTTAATTATTTTATGGTTGTTAATAAAGTTTTATTGTTACTTGATGTATTATTAGACTTTTATTTATCCGCAAAAATTTTGTTCCTGTATCTTTAACCCTTTGTTTTTGTTTTGCCCGAGAATAAAAAGCATGCTTTTTTTCAGAAACTATGCATATTAGAAAAAAATGTATAATACCTTTTTGCTCCATTTGTCACTATAAAGCTATTCCCAAAGTTTGGCAGAAGCATTACCTAACACCCTGTATGTGTATCTTTGTTCCGTTGGTTGTTCAAAAAACGTGTTTGCTATTATAAATTCATTTTCTTTGCAAAACTGTAATAATCTTTTTCCATTTCTGTTTATTTCTTTTTCTCCAAATTCTCCTAAAACCCCTAGTTCCGTTTGCTTATCTTGGTTATAGCCTATTCTTGAGTTCCAAACTCCTATGATTATTATTCTTTGATTCTGTTGTCTTATTTAATCCAATATATCTTGAAGATCTTCGTAGAAACTTTCTATTTCGTCCCTTTTGTTCCTTCAGTTGGTGCATATACTTGTATAATTGTTAGAGTTCATGTACATTATTCTTGAGGTACAATCTTAAATTTTAACTCCTTTGTCACTATTATACCAACTTCTTCTTTATTATTTTCTTCTGGTTACTCCTGAATAAAATAAGGTATATTTATTTTCTTCCCTGTCCTTTCTTTCGACATTCACTTAGCCTTTCTTTACAATCATTCTCTTGGATGTTATCTTCTGGTTCACACTCATCGTTATTATTTCATCCACTCCTTCTTCTCCATTTACTTCATCCTTTCCATTTTATGTCTTGTGCAGTTTATCATACTTTGAATGAGCTTCTTTTCCTTGTTTTCTTGCTTCTAGCAGCACCGGTTTTAATTTCTTTCTCTCTTCTATAAACTCTTTGGGATAGTCTTCTTTCATTAAGTTTTTGTGATTTGCGAGTATTAGCAATTTTGTTTTGTAAGTAGTTAATCCAATTAAAATTGGACCGTATTTTTCTTGTCTATTCTTCTTATGAAATCAATCTCCTCATCTTTTATACGAGGTCGGACAATAAAGTAATGATATTGATTTTTTTCCCGTGTCTTGTAACTACCTCCCCGTGTCCAACGGGTATGTTGCCACAGTCACTAATTTGAGAACAGTAGCGTTTCAAGGTCAGACATGTCAAAGCGTGTTGTTACGATAATGGAGTCGCGAACCATTGCACAGCGTTATGCAATTTCATTTTGTGTGAAACTTGGTGACAGTGCCACGGAAACTTACGCGAAGCGTTTGGAGATGAATCCATGTCACGAGCACAATCTTTTTGTTGGTATAAAATGTTTAACTGAAGGCAGAACTGATGTTGAAGATGAACGACGGAGTGGACGGCCGACAACATCACGGACAGATGAAAACAAAGACAGAGTGAGAGAACTGGTACGATTAGATCGAAGATTAACAACGACAATGATTGCTGAAGAACTTGGCATGAATCGAGACACTGTTCGTTTAACCTTGACTGAAGATCGTGTTCGTCCGAACATCGCCGGTAACTGGATCTTGCATCACGACAATGCACAGGCTCACACTACATGTCCGTACGGCAGTTTTTGGCGACTAACGGCATTCCAGTTTTACCGCAGCCTCCTTATTCATTGGACACGGCATCGTGTGACTTTTTTCTATTTCCAAAAGCCAAATCGGTGGCCAAAGGGCATCATTTTGAGACTACCGAAGAAGTCCAAACTGCCGTGACGCAAGCCATAAAGGGTATCACCAAAGAAGAATTCCTACGATACTACGAGCAATGGAAAATACGCTGGAAGAAGTGTGTGCAGTCCGAAGGAGCCTACTACTGCGGTGATCACATGGATGTAGCGTAAAAATGAAAATAGAAGTTGTTCTAGAAGCAGTCCGACCTTGTACAGTAACGTTGAGGGTTATGTGAGGACCAATCAAGTAATGTCTAAAACCTTTAAAATGTGCAAGGGGATAAAGCAAGCCGACAGCCTCAGCCCATTATTATTATTATTCATAATTATAATGGATGAAGTAGCAGAACGATGTAAAGAACGGCTAACATCAACAAAAATTGGAAACAGAAGATTGGAACCGATATACCTGCAACACTTGATGTATGCCGATGATATACGAGAAATTTTGGTAACTAAAACTGACAGAAACATGCAAAGGCAATAAGCGTATGGAAGGAGGAACTAGAAAGAGCAAATTTAAAAATTAACATACAGAAGAGCAAAACTATGAAGATAAGTAAGAACCAAACACCTATGCAAGAAATAAAAGTGGAGAATAACAGGATCGAAGAAGTAGACAGTTACACATATATCTAGGCACAGTATTTACAAATAATGGGAAAATAGAATAGGATAAACAAAGCGAACCATATATACTACATGATAAACAACACAATAATAGGTAAAAGACAAATCAGCAATAACACAATATACTTACCAACACTCACGTATGCGGCAGAAAACTGAGTGCTTACGGATAAGTTAAGTTACAGAATAACAGCTACTGAGATGAAATACCTAAGGAAAACAACTGGGCACACTAGAAGAGATAGAATTAATAATACCATAATAAGGGAAATGCTGAATGCTGAGCCAGTAGTGAAGAAGATAGAGGATAAAAAATTGAAATGGTTGGGACATATATGCCGAATGAGAGAGAATAGAATTTCAAAAATAATGACGGAGATGAAAGTGGAAGGAAAAAGAAAGAGAGGAAGGCCGATGATAACATGGGAAAAGCAGATGGAAAACTTGGCAGGAAGTAGAGAAAAGACCATAACAGACATTAAAAGACTAGCAAGGGACAGAAAAGCATACAAGCCTTAAACAAATACCTGACGCTTAAGGGCATAAAGAAATAGATAAAGAAGAAGAAGCAATTAATAATGCAAGGAAAGGTCAAAGGCAAGAGGAGCGCAGGTAGAAGGCGAACATTCCGTATGGCTATATCGAAAGTACAAATTGCCAACATGAAAAAAGAAGAAGAAGAGAAGTTTAATTCAGTAGATCGTTGACCAAATTCGGGTCTGTTTTCGAACATATACAGGGTGATTCAAAAGTACTGTCATTAAATTAAATGGGTATATGCTGACCTTAATAGAAGTACATTACAGCAAAAATTTAAAGCTTATCGCAATTTTTGTATATTTTAAATTTTGTTACTAACTTTTGAGAACCGCAGGCCAATATGCATTTAAAAAGCTTACGAAAGAAATTTGACCCTGGAAAAATAAATGAAACAGTACACAATTATGTAATTTACGGGTTTCACACTCCTCTCACATTTTTTCAGGTTTGAAACTGGCAGTAGGTAAATAATTACTGGCATGCTTAAAAAGTGATATTAGAAAAAAATGTTGTTAATAAAGCGAAACAAAACTTACATACAATGCTCAAATGTTCTTCCATTAACTTATACACAAACACGAACAGAAGCTGCCTTTCTTTAAGAAATTAAAAGTTCGGCTGACCTTTCACTAAAGCGTTCGAAGAGTGACTGACCTACATAATATACCGTGGACTCTTTATCAGTAAAGCTAGGTTCATGCATCAGCGATTTGCGATTTCCATAAAATTTTGGGGTGTTTTTACCAGTTAGTTCACGCAGGAGCGATTTCACTCGCAGAAAGTAGTAACTTTTCATGAACGAACAGGGTGCTTTGGTTCTGTGCAACCAACACAACTATTTTAAGGTTATGTTATAAATAAATAAAAACGTGTTCTACAGTCAACAACGCGTCGATGAACGCATGCGCAGTTCAGAATATAACCAGCGGAAATCGCAAAATATTGAAACCGCAGAATCTTGAAGTAGTAAATTGCCGCTTATATACTGCGTTCAAATTTAACCAATCAGAACAAAAATTGCTTTCCGCAAATCGCGAATCGCTAGTGCATGAACCTAGCTTAAGGCTTTTGATAAATTTATATTCCAGTGACCCCAAACCAATTTTTGTAGTGATCTTCCTAATTTTTTTCACAGGTTACTGTTTATTTGCGACACATGGTTTATTGGGAAAAGTTGTTCTATTTGATATGCTCTACCTACCCTTTAATAGCAATACTTTTGAATCACCCTGTATAAAGGTTGACTTTTATTAAGTTAACATTAAAAGAGGAATGTTTCATTATTGAAATAAATTCTTTTGTAGTTTGTATAGTTATTACAAAGCAGTTACCTTTTCAATAATAATTCGACCTTGTTTGGTTTGTTGATATGTTTGTTTATTTGAGTAAAATCTAGGCTTGTGGGTGTGGGTCATCAGCACCACCAGAGTATCTTGTTTAGTAACTGATAAAACTTTTGGGCCAAATTTAATATGTTTCAATTAATTACTATTTTCTAACTGTTAGCAATTATTTGTAGAGCGTAATGCCCCAGTTTGCAAAACGACTGAGTGAAAGTTATAACATGCAAGAGAGATTAGCAGCGGAGAATGCAGATTTAGAAGGAAAAAGGTGACTAGATTTTTATTAGTCATAATCAATTGGTGGATCTAGTAGGTAATGGAATTTATTGAAAAATGTGAAAAAACATCACTTTTTGGCAGATATGTTTCGAAAACATTTTTCATTAAATTACTAAGATGCCGTCATTTACAAACTGTAACGAGTGCCCAAACAACTTACAAGTGTAATACAAACTTTTGTGTGTACTTTGAACTTTTTAATACAGATATAAGTTACAAGAGGACCTCCTCGACAAAGATCAAACTGTCGAGAGCCTCCAACGCAAACTAAATAGCCTTCAGGGTGAGATGCGAATGGTCTGTAAAGAGAATTCCTTATTATCAGAGAAGCTTGAACGTATAGAGGTTTGTTAAGAATAGTATTTTTGAAGGAACATTTTCACTAGTTTTACATTTTATAGTCTTGCCCAGCACCTTGCAGTAAAGGAGTAAGTTGAATTTAGTTACTTTGAGTTTTTTTTTCTAGTAGCTGTAATATTATAGGATACTGTTACATCACCCCCATCGCCACAGCCTTGTCCGAAACATAACAAGAAAATGCCTTGCGGTAAAAATAAAGGAAGTTGCCCCGCTGACGTCGAGTCACGCCTACAAGAATACTCTGAAACTACTCAACAACTGGTATATTTTAAATACCTACCTATTAGTGCGATAAGGAATTATCGATAAATATTTATAGGAGAAACAACTATGTGAAATGGAACATGAAATACGTAATATGCAAACGGAACTAGTTGCGGTACAAAAAGAAAGACAACATTTAGAACAACATC
Source organism: Melanotus villosus (assembly GCA_963082815.1). Classification (NCBI taxonomy): domain Eukaryota; kingdom Metazoa; phylum Arthropoda; class Insecta; order Coleoptera; family Elateridae; genus Melanotus; species Melanotus villosus. Next base: position 8,251,846 of record OY720423.1, on the reverse strand, counting down.
GAAGAATGTTGTGTACAACTCCTCCCCCACCCTGTGCACCACCACCATGCCCACCTGCTCCTTGCATGCCTCCACCTTGTGCAAAAGTATTAATACCGTAATGTTTTTAAAGGTTATATGTTAACATTTGTTTACAGCCTCCCTGTCAAGGACCTTGCAATCAAAATCGAAAGGTAAATATTTTGTTTTATCAAGCATCAAATTTATAAAGTAATGTGTATTTTAGAATGGTGGTGGAGGATCAGATCAGCAATTAAGGGAACTACGTGAACAATATAATAGGTTACAAGATGACTATAAATCTAAATTAACAGAAGTGGCTGGTCTTCGTGCCGATACTGAAAAACTGAAACAGGCAGCAAAAGACGCAGAAGATGCAAAGAAAACTGCCGAAGATAAAGTAAAAGATTACGAAAAAGAGTTAAAGAATTTTAAGTCGGAAAAGACGAAGGTATAAGGTTACAAGTTTGCCAAAAGTGTTTTCTTTTGATGTATTAGTTTTGTTCCTTAGTTTGTTGGATCTAAAGAGTTACTGATAGAACAAGAACAGCAGTTGAGTGTAGCCAAACAAAGATTTAGGGAAGCACAAGATGAATTAGAAGAACTGAGGGCACTGATCCAAGATCAGCAAGCACAGCTTGACGATTATAGAAATAAGGTATCATAAATAATACGTAAATATAACGAATACAATTTTCACCAGTTTTTCTGCAGTATTTACAAGCGCAACAACAAGTCGAAGAGCAACGTAGGCAAATAGACATGATGGAGTTAGAAAACAATCGTATAAGCGAACAAGTTAATTTAGAAATTCAAAGGGTTAAAAATCAGTTCCAAGAGAAACTTCAAGAACTTACTCCGTTACCTGATATCCTTAAAGCCACACAGCTTAAACTCCAAGAAGCACAACAAATGCACTTACTTGCAGAAAGAAACAACGAAGCATTAGTGCACGAACTTCAAGCGTACAGAGACAAGGTATGGATATTACAAGATTACGATTTGTGTAACCTAAATAATTGTTTTTGTTAAGGCTGCAGCGATGGCAAACCAGATGGAGAAAGTACGAAGTGACCAACAATTAGGAGCAGACGAGAAAGCTACAGTTGAGCAACGTGCGGCAGAATTCGAGCGCAAATTTAACGAAGCCATTGACGAAAACGAAAGACTTAAAACTGACCTTGCACGAATGGAAGAAGTCGCAGAACAAAATGAAAAAAGGGTTCAAGAAAAATTGCATGAAATCGCTCAGTTGGTGTCACAACTTGAAACGGTCAGGGAGGAATCCGCAAGACAGGTTGCAAGAACCAAAGATAGATGTGAGACAGTTCGTCGATCTATGCAGAACCAGATCGCCGACTTGGAGAGACAATTAGCTCAAAGCAGGGCTCAGGCTAGAGCAGCACAGAAAGACAGAGACGACATAAGGCAAAAGATGCAATCTCAAATTAATAATCTTAACGAAAACTTTGAGGATGCACAAATGCGTATCAGAAATTTACAAGGTCATGTTAATTTCTTGAAAAATTCGTATACTACTGTGTTTCCACCAACTGATCCTATGATGGCAGATGGAATGGATGCATGTGACTGTGGAAATACTTACTAAAATAAAAATATTATACAAAAACTAAATAACTGTGATAAATTCAAGATAGATGTAAATACAGGCATAAATTTAATATTGTGTATTTTTACGTTTTATAGATTATAATTTTATACACAGTTGCAAACTTTTAACAAATTACCATCTTTTCAAATATTGTCTCTTGGTTTTTGTTAATAAAACTGCAATAATAAAATAAACATTTATGTAAATTTCTCTAACTCAAATTGATTTGTTTACAGATTTAATTATAAAAACCCATTGCAAATACATTACCCGATTCAATAAGTTTATAACTTTAGCCAAGGCTGATGGTCTTCTTTCGCTCCTATAATATCGGTAGGATGAGCGAAGGTAAGTGCACTTTTGGGGCAACATCTCTGAATTTTTACTATCTTAGCTGAAGTGTTTTGCAGTATTATATTGGTGTATGTCAGGGTTCACGTATACTTAACATTTCTATTACAAAAGTGGTTAGTTGAGAAGACATATTGCTAAGTTGTTGCATTATTGAGGTCAGTGTTGTTCCTAGGGAATTTTTGTTTGTACTGAAGTGCGACAGAAAAATGTACTAAAAGGTACCGAAATGTACTAAATTATATAAGCGGAAAAATGCAAAATAAACATGTTTCTTCCGTATTTAGAGAATCGACTACTTTATTATATAAAGTTACAAATTAGAATTAGTATCTATAAAATAACTATTAAGTAGGTGCGCGTACATATAAATATTACAAAAATAAAGATACATAAAATCAAAGCAAAGCACATCACAAATAAAAACATTTAAGGTGGGAAAATTTTCGTAGCTGTGGATTACGTATTTTTTAATTTTAACCGTTGTTTGTCTTTATGGCCAAATAGCATATAAATTTCCCACCTTAAGCAAGAAGTAGATCCTAAAAAACGTCTTCATCGTCAACGACTATGTTCTTGATATCAATAGAATTCTTAATTTGTGGCTTCCACCCTATTGTACCTTTGGAATACATATTTAACATGTCTTTCACATGCAAGATTTGGGAACAAGTACTAACATGAAGTCTATTTCTTGTTTTTGTTTTCATTAAATTTAATTGTGAAAAGACTCTTTCAGCAGCAGCAGATGAGTGAGGTAGACTCATGATTACTTTAACAACTTTCATTAAGTGAGGAAACATTTGTTCACCTAATGCATTCTTCATGTTATTGATCTCACTCCAAAATTCATTGATTTTCATATTTTTTTTACCTTTTAAATCTTCACATTCTGCCAATAGTTGCCAATCTAAGTTTAACAGTTCAATATCGACATGTATATACGGAAACAAATTTGCAACAATTGCTATTGAACGAACATCTCCTGAGAGAGCCACTGTAGGAGTGAAATTTAACGCAAATTTTAAGTGGGGGTTATTGAAATTAAATCTTGATTGAATTTGTTTGCACAATTCAATATAGAAATCAAGTGCTCGCAACTTAAAATTATGTACATCTTGTTTGTTAAGGGTATCACACGGATTAGATAATAATACGTCAACATTGGCACCAAAATACATTATTTCTAATGGCATAAAATTTCTTGGATTTGAAACATCGACATTATGTATACGGTATACCTTGCTCTACAATCTCCTTTCTTATGAAGCATTTTAGTATAATTTTATATAACGTGCTTACTCTTTCTAGTAATAGAGGAAGCTTGGAATCTTCACTTTGGAATTCCAAATTTATCCTAGTTATAATCTCCAGCACGTAGGCCAAAAATAATAAATGTAATTTGTAAATCTTATGGTTTAAAGCATTTAAAATTGTTTTAGCAGTAGGTAAGTTGTCTTCCAATGCAGCTCTTTGAAAAAACAGTGTTAGTGCATCCCAGTTACTCAATATTCTGTCTGCTACCATCTGAAATGATCATAAATAATTGTGTAAAATATCTAATAAGAATATCAACTAAATATACTTACACGTAGAGACAACCATCTGGTCTGACTAGGATACAACATTTTCTTTGGTTTCTCCTTTACAAATATTTGGCATTCGTTCAACTCCTCTAATCTTTTGCTGCTATTGGAAAAGTATGTGTATATATCCCTTGCGAACTGTTCAACGTTGTTGGGTAGTTTTTTGCAGGCATTGGATGCACATAAATGCAATGAGTGGCACGTACAGCCCAGAATAAAAATGTGGGGAACTATTTTCAAAAATCTGGCCTTTACTCCTTTTACATCACCCATCATAACACTTGCATTATCTGCAGCAAAGCCAATTATATTTTGATGTGGAATTTTGGCTGTAGTCAACATATTTATAACCGAATTGAATAGTGATTCTGCTGTACTAGATTTGACTTGAATCAAATCGAGAAATCTGTCACATACCCTATTATTTTTCCAATATCTGGCAATAACTACTAGACTCTTACTGGTACTGACATCAGTCGTTTCGTCAATAATTAATGAAAACATAGTGGACTGCAGATCTGTTACAACTTCTTCTTTTGCTGCTGGACCAATAACACCAACACATAACTGGGTTGACTTCTTTCTCTTCATTTTTAAATTTGCAGCAATTGTTGAATCGGGAAATATATCTTTCATTAATTCTGGTAAAGTATCCATTAATCGAAATGGCAAATTATGTTCACATAAATAAGCGGTAAGTTTTAATTCTGCTTGTTTTACATTGTTAAATCTTTTCTTGACTGGATGGTTTTCAGCATATTCTTTTAATGAAACTGTATTTTGAGCAGCTTTTATATGATCCTTATGCATTGAACTGTTTTCATGCCTTTTTATGTGAAAGGATCCACCCCTGACAGACTTATTGCAGACTTTGCAAAAAAAGTTACCTTCTTTGTTTTGTAGCCACTTAAATTCAGTAGTCCAAATCTCCCTAAAATTTTGTTTGTATTTTTTCTTTGGGTGTGATACTACATCTTGGGCATCTTCCATAGAGAAATCACTGCCATCGCTTTCGTTATCATCCGATTGATCACTATTGGTTAGACTTGGAATAATCTTTGAAGTTGACGGGGCATCATTAGAAGGCTCCTCGGAAGCAATGTAAGAAGGCTCTTTACCCTTAGAAAGTTTTATAAGGTATCTACAAGTAGATTAAAAATTGATAAAAATGTAATATGATTGTATAACAACTCGTGTCTAATTATAAACATTTTTAACAGTTGCAATTATGTTTTTAATAGGTACTCACTTTTCCATATTTCACTAATATTACACAACGGAAGCACAGCATAGAAACTATTATTATTTTTTATGCATTAAGCATTTATTATCGCTGTAATGTGAAGGAGTCTCAACCTCACTGACAAATATGAATTTATGAATGCGTTGCAGGTTGCAGATTTGCAAATTGCTTGCAAGTTGCAGTTGGTTATACGTCTTACCACGTACCTATTGCATGTGACAGAAACAGATATAACAATTCACTTCCAACTCCGTCACCGCTACGTGCGAGCGATAGCAGACAGTTGAGAACGCATTCACGGAACGGGTATTCCCCGAGACGAGGACCTTTTGAGCACGTAGAAATTCGTAACATAAAATACATCCGCTGTTGCCACATGCGTCGTCATAACAGTGTTGCATTTTTATTTGATAATTTAAAAAAAAATTTCGATTTTAAAAAGTGTACTAAATTTGAAAATAATGTACTAAACGTACAGACGAAAGTAAAATGTACTAAATTTAGTACAATTGTACTAACAGGAACAACACTGATTGAGGTTATGTTCTGTGGCTGTGGTTATGTTCAACGTTAACTGTCAATATGTTTTACTGTGTCTAAAGTCCGGGCGACGGTAATATGCAGCAAGGATTGTATGGTGCACTTGACCCACTTTTTTCATGTAATGGGGCAAATGTACTTCTTATAGCAGAGGAACGTGCACTGTTTGAGTTTACCAATGCCAATTTACTAGTAATAATTTGTAGGCAACATATCGAGGAATTATAAAAGAAAAACAAATAGGCGCGCATTTGATCAAAATAAGCTAGAAGATGCATTGGAAAAATGTAAACTTGAGGCAAATGTCTATTAAAGGTGCCTCAAACCATTATGCATTTCACATTGAAGGACAAGCAGCCCTACAAATACATGTGTTGAGAGTGATCCGCGTTCTGGAAGACCTACTAGCAGCAACAGTGTGCAAAATGTCGAAGTTGTGCGGGAAAATTATCGAATTACTATTCGTGAGTTAGCCACAAATCTACACATTAGTTGTGGTTCGATTCAATCCATTCTTACGGAGGATTTCGGTATGAGACGCGTCTCAGCTGAACAAAAACATGCCCGTGTTTTAGCTGCTAGTGACTTGCTGGAATGCGTCAGAAATGACGAAAACTTTCTAAAAACGATCATAACTGGCGATGAAACATAGGTTTATGGGTATGGTCTCGAAACTAAGGCTCAATATTCACAGGTAGAAGACTCCAAATTCTCCTAGACCCAAAAAAGCAGCAATGTTAAGACAATGATGACTGTCTTTTTCGACCACAAGGGAATTGTGCATTATGAATACGCTGGACAGACTATTAACAAGGAGTATTATTATCAAGTTCTACTATGATTGAGGGACGCAGTTCGTTGCAAAAGATCGGAACTGCATGAGAATGAAGAGTGCAGCAATTCCTTGCTAAACATGGTATTCCACAAGTCCGCCACCCACCATATTCGCCAGACCTTGCTCCCAGCGACTATTTTATATTCCCCAAAATCAAATTTCAGTTAAATGGAAAGCGATTTCAAGACATTGAAGAGATACTGGCTATTTCAGAAGATACATTTAAAAAATGTTTCGAGCACTGGCATCAACGTTGGATTAAGTGTGTGGCCTCGGAACTCGGAAGGAGACTACTTTGAAGGCGATTAAATGTCAATTTCATAAATCTTGTATTTCTTTATAACTAAAGCCGTTCTGGATATTTTTTGATTAGACGTCATATGGGCGTTTTGTTTTCTGTAGTTATAAAGTAAGTAGGTAGTAAGTATTCTAAATTGCGCTTTTGGTTTTGCAACTTCGTTAGCTGCAGCTGATGATGTAATTTATAAATTACAAAAACTAGCGTTGGGCCGAAGAGGTTTCACAATTTTTGATATAGACTTTACATCATTAAATATAGGATTTGTAATTATATTAGTCAGTTGTTTTTCATTATTATCACTTGTTTAAGAGAGCTTTAAGTGTTCATTATTTTATTTTTAATTTAGTTTTATGTTATCTCATATGGAGCTTTCTTTATTAAAGAGTTTATGTGTTGAGTTTAAATGAAATCAACTCATCGGTCAAAACGAATTGTAGTATAAACTAATAAATTTAACAACGGATCAAATAAAGCTACAAGAAGTTTATGATACAAAAAATATATATTTATGTAATATACACAAATTATTTAATATATAAAATTAATATTTACAAAACTGTACGTAATTTACAGAATATTAACAAGTTAAAGATGATTTTAACCACTGAAAAAATTATACATTAGTTTTTTAAAAAATTTTTGAAATTACAATAACTTACCTCAGCCAAACTAAGTTTGATACTTCCATTTTGCAGGGGATCCTTCAATTCGAATATATCTACAAATTTAAATTAATAAATAAAATAAGTATTTCACAAAGCAAAGTAAACACTTACTAAATGCAACTGTTAAATGTAATATGGCGGAAACGAAATCTCCAAATCGTAGGGTTCCATCTTTACGCATATACCGTAAGATTAAAATTGCTAAAACATCGCTGCTAAGTTGGAATCCAACTTCTATAATAGCATCCTTTAATCGTTCAGCTTTTAAAATTCCTGTTTTTTCTTTCGTGTGATTTTTAAACGCAGTTTGCCAATGTTTAAGACTGCACATTAAGTCTTTGAAATCGTTGAACTTCAATCGTCCCGTTCCTGATGTCTAATTAAATTAATTGTTCAGTAGATTACAAATTAATTAAAGAATAGCTACTTACATCAAATGTTAAAATTACTTGTCTGCAAACTTCCATGGAAGCACAACTTTTAATATAATCATTAGGTAAGCAAGCGTCAAGTAATTCTTGAAGTTCAAAAGCGTTAACCGTCCGATGTTCATCGGCCAATTGTAAAAATACAGCCTCATATTGACTAAAACTTTTAACATCTAAAACAGCTGGAGCTTTAACGATTGCTGATTTAATTAAGGACGGTGCTGTATCCAACAATTTCAATTTAAGCGGTTTATTAGAATAAACCCTTAATGTGAATCCAGATTCTTGACCAGGTTCAAAAGTAGTCGGTACTATTAAGTACCCCCCTTGTTCTAACTGACATCGGTGGCTTACTTGTCGACTGTTGGTGTATTGTGAATTCACTAATGATTTATTTTTCTTGTAAAATACTCGACCAAGCGTTTCCGTTGTACTTTTTGGTAAGGAATAAGCAGTGAAACCGATAACTTTCGGTTCCATTATGCTATGTTGATTAAGAGAGACAATTACTTCTTCCATTTCACTGAGAATTAAATGAAGTTGAGGATTTATATGAAACGTGTCGGGATTATTTCTGCAACCTCCTGCCGTGACTCCTTTTTGCCAATTACCCTGAAACAATCTCATCTGCCACATGTATTTGCTGTGCAAACTAGGTTCATCACGGCTGGTATCACTATCTAAATGAACGACTTCTAGATGTGTAAATGTTTTTATAAAATCCGAGTAAGACATCCAAAATTCTCCTTCAGATGTTCGCTGCTTGAGCCTTTCTTGTTCTGGGGGGGAAATTTCTGACCATTCCTGTGAATCACTGCACCACGAACCTGCATATTCGGAAGATTGACTTAGTGGATTTCTTAGTTTAACCAGTTGAACTGCTTCGCCACTGAACTTTTCCACCTAATAACAAATGGTATTATAACAAAAACATTGTATTTATAATAAATAGTAATTAATAACAAAATTAAAAGCTTTATATTAAAAATTAAGCTAAAAGCAGCTTACAAAATAAATGGAAATAGGTATGTAATTAATGGAAAACACGCAACAAAACATTGAAATCTTAAAAAAGAAGAGGACAGACAAAGGAACAAAAAACTATATACGTAAGCAGGGACTTAATACAAGGTGTTATGGCATGGTAATAAATCTGAGTTAGTAATCGGTTGTGTTATTGTGAAGATGCAGCTTAAGCTACACGAGTAATCGGCACTCCATGGAACTATCGAAGCACTGCCGAACACTGAACCCTTCATCGCAATGAAGGCTAGAAGAGACAGGCTATCGGTACATCGAGGATGTGTTCTGTGAGGGAGCAGAGCAATAGTTCCACATAAGCTCAGACCTCAAGTGTTCAACGGTTCAACCTTTTAAATAAGGTTCACCAAGGAATGGGACGCAAAGAGGCTATTGCTCGTAGTTATGCCTGGTGACCAGGAATCGACCGAGAAATAGAGGCAAAGATTTCTGAACGCAAACATGCAGAGAAATAAGAAATTCGCCGTCAAAGAGTAAGCCGACAAGTTGGCCGAAAATCAACAAACCATAGTCAAGGATTCACGTCGACTTCGCCGGTCTTCGGTAGTCAATTCATACGCAAAATGGTCAGAAGTGATTGAAACCTAACCTAACCTAACCTAACCTAACCTAAGAGAAATATTCGTCAAGTACTGATTACCGGACAACGGGACGGGATTCGTCGCAGCAGAGGTAAAGGAGTATCTTAGGAAACAAGGAATCCAATTTATTTAAACAGCGACCTTCCATACAGCGACAAACGTGTTGGCCGAGAGGATGGTCCAGACCGTGAAGCATCAATTACGGAAAATTCTAGTACAACAGTGGAAGTGGAAACTCAACAACGTTCTATTGGTATTAAGATCCACACCATGCAAAACCACAGGACGATCTCGAGCTGAGTTACTTATGGGAAGGAGACTGACAACGTTGCTCGACAGATTACACCCGGAATCTTGTCCAGTTGTTCACAACGAAAATCCTCAATTTACAACGGGAAGAAGATTAGGTAGGATCGACAGTTGTTTACTGAAGCTACGGGAAAGGAAGGAAATGGGAGTCTAGCACAGTTGATCAGGCTGGAACGAGAAAGTTGGTAATTACAACACCATACGGGACACAACGAAGGCATATAGATCAAGTGTGGCAGGACAGGTCACGAGCAAGGGTCCTTTGGTGGGCAGGGGTTGCACCAAGCAATTAAGCATATCAGCACCCCCCCCCCCCCTCGAAAGGTACAGTTCTATTCAATAAAATCTAGTACAACTCTTGGGAATGAGTTTTGGCATTTTTTTGCCATTCTAAAGTGGGTTTCTTGGCTACTGTGTTATTATCTCTGAATTTGACTTTTAACGTTTTAACTAACAAAAACATAGTTTCTATAGATACCAAAGCCCGATCACTCTGCTCAAAAACAACTGTACTAGATTTTATTGCATAGAACTGTACGTCCGAAAGGCCTCCCGCGTAGCCAGCAGGCCCTGGGAAATAATAACGCCCTCTCATCGCGCTGACCGGCCGTGCCTGATTGATCGTCTACCGCACTAGTGGACGGAAGCCCTATCCTAGCTTCTACTTGCTCTGCAGTCAGTTCCCGAGATGTTAACGCATCTCACACGCCGAGAAACCGAAGTTCCTATCGTTTCAGCAGAACTGTTTGAAACCGTATACCCCGACAAGTGCAATCTCAACGGTTGGGCGATTGGGCAGCCTAACCCCCGTCGTCCCAGTGTTAACGGCATAACTGGTAGGTAACTCGTTTGAAGCTAACCCGGGCTGGCAGGTGCCATGGCAAGTATGAAACCGTTCCTCGCTCTAGCCCAGCACCTCCCAGTTTCAGAGCTTGCACTCCGGTGCACTGGTCAGACAGCTCGGATGCCCGTGGGGTCGCCAAGGCCTTATGCAAGAAAGAAAAATTTCCACTTGGACAGGCCACAGAAAGCTCATGCCACCCTTGGAAGAAGCCGATTAATGGGAAAAAATGAAAATCCATATCAAAACTTAAAGGGGAAAATGATGAAATATATAAAACAGACAGGAAAATAATGGAAAGATACACAAAATATTTTACAGAGGTCTATAAAGTAAAGAAATAAATAGCAATATGGCAATGCAACAACTTAATATAAGCGAGGACCTTGCCTAGAACCAAACAGAAGAAATACTTAAAGAAATGAAAAATGGACAAGCACCAGGCATAGACGAAATCCCAAGCGAACTGCCAAAACTAGACAAGGTGTGGTCCGAATAATGTATTCCAGAAGATTGGACACAGGAAATACTAATAAAGATACCAAAGAAAGGCAATCTAACTCGATGCGAAAATGCTTCTATCAACAGCAAGTAAAATTATGACCAAATTAATTTTGAAGAGAATGAAATTTGCCATATACATCAAACTGAGGCAGAACCAAGCGGAATTTAGAGAAAGACGTTTGTGCATAGATCACACTAAGAATAATAATAACAGAACTTTGCTTCTTAAGGAGCTACAATGGTAAGAAGAAGAAGAAGATAGAAAATTAAAACCAGTCTGGTTAAGTAAGTGGGCATTTGCCGACGATCTTGTTATATTTGCGAAGAATGAAAGAGAACTGAAGAAGAACTTAGACATATGGAAGGAGAAGTTGAAGATAAATGAAGAAACAACATACATTATACATAGTTAGCGGAAATTCAAACGTACAAACAAACATCGAAATAAATGGAAAGCAAATCGAACAAACAGACACATTTAAATATTTGGGAGTGCTTCTAGATAACAAGGGAAACCACGAAATAAAGCAAAATGGCGTCCAAGGTGTACCAGAAGTGTCAACAACGGAAAGTGGTATATAGGTACTCAGTCGGTATTTGTATTCAAATAAACTTTTGTATGTGAAAGATGGCTTTTAACGAAAAGATTCAAAAGCATGGAAATCCTACAAAAAATGTTAGGGGCACAAGAAAAGATCGTATTAGGAATGATCATCAGAGAACGGTTAAAGATGCAACTGGTAATAAAACGGATAGAAGATGATATTGGCACTTTAAACGAATAAATGGAGAAATCAGTTGAAAGAGTGTAGAAAGCCAAAAGTCAAGAAAAAGAAAGAGTAGAGGAGACCAAAGTCAATATGGAATCAAACCATAGACAAAGGGCTCACTCAAAATAAGAAGAAATGAAAAAATTTATTTGTGGCGAAAGAAATGTACGAATAGTATAAAATGTAATGCCTTACACCTTAGGGTAATGCTGTTGATTACAGTAATTATTCCCAATCGAGTGTCGTTCATAGGTAGAAAATTTCATAATCGAAGAATAAACAATATGCAGTTTATGCTAACTTTCCAAATAATTCTAGCAGTTGGTGCGTAATATACACAAAAAAACAATATACAACTTTAAATGACGTCTGACAGGCTGACAATTTAATGACAGTTGTCAAAACAGTCAGCCTAATAATTACATAAAATTTTGGCCAATTAAAAGGAAAAATTTCAGTTTAAGTTAAACATGAAGCCAAAAAACTTACCAAGAAAAGATGCCAAGAATTAAAATTACTAAACTACTTCTTAGAAACTAATTTTATGGCCGTAAAGAGTTTCATGTTATCTTTTTCATTGGCTTCAACCTTAATCAAGATTCTATGTGGTATTTTCTTTTTGGATAGTCAAGGCAATCAGTCACTACACAATACATAGTACGAGAATAAGCTTTGAGTGAGTAACCAATCAATAAAACCAGGTGATTAATTGGTATTTTTTCTTTGGCTTAATTACTTAAATGAAAAAATTTTAGCATTTAAATGTATTAGATGTTTTGGTATTTAAATTTTAAAGCTCATTGTGGTTCAATTTAATTTGCGTAAGTATAAAAATAACAAGAAATAAATTAACTCAACCAAATAGTATTAATTTTAGTTGTATTCCTAAAATAATGGGCTCTAACGATAACTTTATACCCGTAAAACAAGGACAGCACAGGAAATTGTTGAAAGATAAATATAACAAAGCAGAAGAATTAGAACACCTCATACGACCACTTAAAGAACAACAAGCACAGCTTGAGTTTTATAAAAACAAAGTAAAAATAGATTTAAATTAGTTTTGTGCTCAATTTTATGGATTCATTTTGTAGTATTTTCAAGTACATCACCAAATGGGGCTGCAAAGTGTTCAAATTACTAAAATGAAGTTGGAAAATCGTCACATTAATGATCAGGTTAATCAAGAAGTAGTAAAGGTTAAAAACCGCTTTCGGGAGAAACTAAAAAAAATTATGGTATTACCTGAAATACTTAGAGCAACTCGGTTTAAATTATCGGAAGCTCGACAAATGTTTCTATTTGCAAGAAAAAATAACGAAATGTTATTAAATGAGCTTAGCTTCTACATAGCTAAGGTATAGTATTTATAAACAAAAAATATGTAAGTATTTACTGTTAATTTATAAAGGTGGATGAACTACAAAGAAAACCTCAATCTGATAAAAAGTCAGGAAAGGATGAAGCTGCCCAGGTTGATACAGACATCGACGTAGAAGAACTGCAGCGTAAATTCCTCAGTGCCGTAGAAGAAAACGAAAAATTAAAAGAGGATCTTTCCAGGATTGAAACAATTGCGGAACAAAATAATCAAAGGGTTCAGGAGAAATTGCATGAAATTGCCCAATTGGTGTCGCAACTTGAAACAGTAAGAGAAGAGTCTGCTCAGTTGGTTACAAGTACCAAAGAAAACTGTGAGAGGGAGTGTAAATGTATGCTGAATCAAAATGCTGCATTGGAGCAACAATTAATAGAAATCAAGGCTCAGGTTGAATCAGTAAAGAAAAACAGAAACGACATACGGCAAAAAGTGCAAAGGGAGCTCGACAGCCTTAATGAAAACTTTGAAAAATTACAAAAAATACATGTTAGAAATCTACAGAAGTTACGCAGAAACAGTAAGAAAGAACGAAATCTTAAAAAATAAATATCTAAATATATGCAAATAATTTGTTTTTTATTATAGTAAATTTTGTAATTTTATAGTAAAATAAAGCCAATTTTTTAAGGGTTTCTAGTTTTAGTGAGTCTCAGCATTTACTTGGATCAATTAATTCAAATTTTGAGGGTAAAGCCACATACAGAGAATACACTTGACTTGTAAGCAACAACTTTACATTATTTTAAAAGTAGTCTAAATGACCACAAATGCTTTTCTATGTTTTTCCCTTAGCACCACAGACTTTACTTTTGACTGTGGGATTTTAATGGGATGAAACTTCTTTGAAAGACAATTATGTACCTCACAAACTGTCCCACTTTCAACAAACATTTAAATACAAACGGGAATGCAGTTCCTAAGAACCCAAGAAAGAATTGATGGAAGAACGCATGCTATTTCTTCTTAGGGCATGTTGCAGCTTAGCAGCAGGTGGCGACGGAATACTGGCCGAAATCGTAAAGGCCATTAGTATTATTATTATTATTATTATTAGTACTGACGTAATTCTTCATATCAAAGCCATTTACGACCTATGGGCCAAAGAAGCTGTACCGCAGGACTTCAGGGACTCATTAATAGTAAATATCTTTAAAAAGATATCTCCAACGAAGAAGTCTTGCGCAGGTCAAAGTGCACTGCCATAGAAATACTAATATCTAAAGCACGATTAAGATGGGCCGGGCATATCGCCCGCATGGGCGAATACCGCTTACCCAAGACGCTACTGTATGAAGAATTACGCGAGGGCAAATGAAACCGGGGGGGGGGGGGCAACGGAAGCGATTCAAGGACGTACTACAGTCTGGGAAGAAACAGCATAAGATCGGACTATCAGTTCCTGGCAATAATAATGATAATAATGTTTCAGCTTGTCATCAGTACTAGTTGCAGTCTTTACAATTGTTACTAATAATAATGAGGGTAGCAGGTAAATAGGTAAATACTCTCTTACGATCCAGGTAAGAGACAGACCTACTTTAAGTAGTAGCGTACTTGCCCATGTGAGCTCATGGTTTTCCATCCCCCGAGGAAAATAATATCTCTCCCACCAACCTTAGTCCCAATACACCTTATGCTACCCCTTCCTTATCCTAAATGTTGGTGGAGGGCCTCAGTAACCACCAGTACTGGATCAAGGCGAAGGAATGGATTTCCGAAAACGGCTTGATACCGGATTTTTATAAGCGATAGTCACGTATCGACTTACTCGACATCACATTAACCAAGTTTAGTAGCAGTAAAAACGGAAAGAAAATTGATGGCTTCATCTAAATCAAAAGAATCCCGTAGTAAAACAGTCCTCCATTCGGATGTCAATGTCAGATCATTGGGAATATGCGGAAAATTGGAGAATACAATAATGGGAAGACGAAGGAGACTTTTGGAGTGACGACTTCCGAGTGATCTACTCTAGCGATAAGGACAAAACAACTGGAGTGGGAATAATACTCACAAAATAATTGGGAAAAGGAGTAAAAAGCGTCTTATTTTATAGTGACAGAACTATGCTAATTAAACTGAAAGCAGAACCACAAAATCTAGCAATCATACAAGTATACAGTGATGATCAAATAGATCAAATAGTATATCAACAACTAAAAGAAGTGTTTCAATAGATTGACAAAAAGCAATCCTGGGTGATTGGAATGCTGTTTTCGGAGAAAAATAGGAAGATAACATTGCAGGAAAGTATGACTTAGGTAACAGATTTCTGCAGAGAAGCAGACCTGACTATTACTAATACACTCTTCAAACACCATCAGAGAAGAAGATATACTCAGATTAAGCCAGGCGATACGGGGCGTTATCAAATAGTGAGAATAGAAACACTGTAAAACAAAGCGAGCGGATGTCTGTAGCGACTTAGCAACTATAATGTTGTAGTGATGCAATATCAATTGAGACCAAGGAAAAACGGTAAAGTTCAAGAGAAAAGGGCAAAATGGAAAATAAAAAACTTAAAAAACGAAGAAATAAAGTGAAAGACAATCTGAACTAATAATAACAATTATGTTAACACACAAAGGAAATGGGAGGAAATTAAGGAAGCAATTACAAATGCAGCAAAAGATTCGATAGGTGTACCGGTAAATGAATCTAGGAAATCTTGAAAAACGGAAAAGGTGGTATCCCTGATAGGAAAAAGAATAAAACACAAAAATAAGATTAAGAAAGGCAGCGAAGAAAGTCAGGGAAGAGTTGATTGCCAAAATATACGAAAAAATCGATGTATAGTATTAAAAGAGTAACATTAAATTAGCACATTATTTAATCAGAAAATACTTTGGAAAATACAGGAAAGGTAGCGAAGCTATTAATTTCAAGGAAGAGAAGAGTTTTATGAAGATAATGACATAGTAGACAGATGGAAAGAGTACATCGAAGAGCTATACAAATGACTCTGAAAAAATTGAGAAAGAAGACGAGGTTCAACCTAGTTCATCTTGTAACCTAGTCGTGTAATAACATCGAATGAAGTTGAAGAAGCTATAAAAAAACTGAAACCATACAAAGCTGAGGGAGATACAAGCATTAGACAAAGAAACTAAATATGCTATACATAAACTCATAAACGATATATATTTGACAGAAATCATACCAGAATATTGTAATAAAAACGTAATAGTAGAGTTACCAAAGAAAAATAGCACAAGAGAATGTGACATGTATCAAAAATAATGACAAAAATAATACATAAACGCATGCAAAGAAAAATAGAAGAACATTTAGATAAAGATCAGTTTGGATTTAGGACAGGTTCACCGTGCGCCTGACCACTGAGATTAAGACTGACCCGAGTTCGATTCCCAGGGCCACACAAATACCGAAAACAACCGACCGCTTCCCTCGGAAGATAATGGCAAACGAAGTCTTCTCTGGAGTAAAAGTTATGGGCACACATAGACATACCTTAGAGGGAAGGCCGGCAACGCCCTGTAAAGGGTACGCCACCTCTAGAAGAAGAAGAAGAAGAAGAAGAAGCACAAGAGAAGCCATACTTAGCCTGCAAACTATAATTAATAAGAATTTTAGTATGACTAGAAACGAGCACACAGCTTTTGTTGATCTGAAAAAATCTTTCGATAATGTCAACTGGAATAAAATGATAAACATTCTTAAAACAATTAAAATAAATTAAGAAGAAAGATACGCCACAATTCTAAAGGGCGTAAGACAGGAATGGAACCTGTCACCATCCTCGTTCAACACATAACGTATATTGAACAAGTAGGTACTTAATAAACGAATGCAGAGGGATATGCGCAGGAATTAAAATTAATGGAGAACGGATACAGATAAATCAGATTTACAGACGAAAGAAATGGAAGTATTAGTATGCTCCAAATCCCCGATGAAATAAATATGAGAATTGACGTAGACTTAATCAGTCAGGGGAACTCATACAAATACCTAGGAAGTAAAATAACACAAGATAGGAAAAGCACAAAAGACGTAAAACAAAGAGAAGCAAAAATTATGTTGAACAACAAGAAAACATTACTATGCTCAAATAATATCAGTCCTACCATTAGAAGCAAAATTATTAAAAGCTGAATTTGGAGCCCTTTATGGAGCGGAAGCATGGACATGGGGGTAAAAGAACGAAAATATCTAAAGGTTTTTGAGACCTGGTGACCTGGTGCTGGAGACGTACTTTATTGACTTTCAAAGGGCCTTCGATAGTGTTGATAGATCAAAGACGTGGAAAATAGTCGAGACATATGGAATACCATACAAATTTATCGGCGTACTCAAACTGTTCTATGAGTATTGCAAAGCAAGTATTGTATATGATGGTAACCTCTTGAGAGCAATGCCCATTAGAAGTGGAGTAAGGCAAAGGTGCATTTACCACTAACAATATTTCTCATAATAATTGACTGGGCGAGAAGAGAGAAGAGAAGAGCAATAAACAACACTACAGGAATACAATGGAACCCTTTTACCCAGTTAGAAGATTGGTCTACTGGCAACATATCAGAAACAAATCCAAGACAAAACAACGAAGGTAGCGAAAGAAGCCGAAAAAATAATTCTTACAATAAATAACAACAAAACCAAAATTATCTGCGTAAGTGTAACATGAAAATAGCTGGAGAGAGCCCTAAAAAAGTAGGCAAATTCTGCTACCTAGGAAGTATGGTCCATGTAAATGGAGGTACCGACCAAGGTATGAAATCTTGAATTGCCAAAACTCAAAATTCTTTCTACGTGCTAATATGGAATAGGGAATATCGTGCTCCAACAACCTCTCCCTTAATACCAACTTAAGAATATTTAATACAAAAGTTAAAAATGTGCTGCTGTATGGGGCAAAAACCTGGAACAACAAGAAAACAACTACGTTACAAGTGTTTCTAAGTAAACAAATATCTGTGGCAAATACTACCGCACACATCAAGAACCTTTCAGCATAACAATTAAAAGAGGGAAATTGATCTGGATGAATGCACACTTAGGAAACAAAGGGGCAAATTAACTAGACAAGCCTCAAAACAAGATGCCAAAAACCAAGTGAGATGAATGCAAGTGACCAAAGCCCTATGTTCCAGTAAGCAAGTTTACTACCTTTTATACAATAAAATAAAACCATTAACTTACCCTTTCAACAGCATACAGTCGATAATTTGTTCCTATTTGTATACCATTAGCCATTTTTTCAGAATGAGAACGTAACTGAATATTTGGGGGTTGAACTGCACACGTAATGATAGTCGTCATTTCTAAAAACTTATGCAATAGCCTTGCACAAACCGTAGCATCTTGTTTGATCGGTATGCTTTCCGTAATGCCTCCAGTAAGGTCTGCCAGGCCATCAAGTAACGTACCGTATTTGAGTGCTTCATATGAACCGTGTAATCTGAAAAATAAAAATTTCTTTAGTTTTTGTTTAGCTTCCGGCACTGATTACTAGAGTTACTGCTAAGATTATTCGATTACTTTGTAGTTTAAAAATCTATGTACTCTCAATTGCAACATTAATTTACCCCACAGTATCGTTTCGAATTTTTCTACAGCAAAGAATTTTTTTAAATGTTGACACATAATTGCGCGGTGTGTCCAAATTGGCTTGGTCAGTAATTAAAGACAAGAGGCTGAAAATAATTATTTATTATAATCCAAATGATCAGTAAGCAACAGTAAACATGTGCAAGTGTAAACGAGTAACAAAAAAGGCGTTGCGGCGACTGTGGCCTGGACCTCCGATAAGAAGTGCGTTGAAGATGGTGAGGGAGATGGGTTCGGTGACGTAAGTGACCTCGTGTGACTCCACTAGCAGTGGACGGCAGCGTTTGACGTGAATGAGCGACATACGTAGTACGGCCAGGGATGTGCTATGCTTGGCAGCGAAGGCAATGGCGTCAGCAGTGCCTGGTGACGGTGAGGATGAGCGAGAAGCGTCTGGCAACATAAGCGACGGCGAGAGATTCCATACATACATACAATGATGGCACGCATTGCTGGGGTCATGACGCGTCGTTTGATACCTCACTCGACATGGTTGTGGCGAGTGAGCAAAGAGTGTGTCCCACGAATAAAACCGAGAGATTCTCAGCAGCGATGTTTTATAGCACAGGTATGTGTTGTGAGGTTACGCAGGTAGTCGAGTATGGGTTTCTTTGTTTGTTTTCTCTTTCTAGGTGTTTCAGTTGGGAGTCTTGTTTTTGTAGGTTCCTCTTTTATATGTTAGGTAGTTAATTCGACTTTGCGGAGAGTGTTATTAAACTAAATAATCTTTGTGTTTAATAACAAATTAAAATAAATTACGGTTTTTATGTTGATAAAGTTGATTGTGCGTGAAACTTTAAGTCGATTTTTATATCAAAATGTAGCATTTCCCAGTTAGACTGAAATTGCATTTAGCGACTAATTAGTGTTATTTTGAAAATTATTTCCTTTGGACTACGCTATGAAATTTGATCCCTGCACGTGTGTGTGGCTAGGTCCAGGACGTATGTTGTAATTTGTACAACTTGCAGTCCTTGATCATTGATGCGTGATGGGGAGGCCTTTCAGAATGGGCGAGTAACGGACTTGGGGCCCTTTTTTATGGGGAATGCGAATGAATTAATTTTTTAATCTAGAATATTCTAGAACTAGCGATTAGATGAATTTCGTGATTTCTGGTGAAGTTTTTGGAGGTTAATTAAAGCGTATCATGTGGAAGGCATAATGCAGAAGATGTAGAAAAATAATATCTCCGCAGAGATTCAAACCGCCAATACCTCTGTGCTACAAAGACAAATCACTAAGCGGATGATATTCATCTATCACGGTATTAGATTTATTAAATCTAGCATCCAATGGAAATATATAACCAAGGTAGCGAATCCTTAAAATTTGGGCATTAAAATACAGTAATGAAGCTGCCCCACATGATTATTAAGATACATATTAAACCAACGTAATAAGAGCATCTACACCTATGTGTAATAAAAACCAATTCATTTATTGCATAATGGATCAATTTTGTTATTGTTAATAATTGCTTAATGTGAATCATTTAAATAACCTGAATATAAAATACCCAATTACGTACTGAGACAAATTAGTATTCATCAGATTCGATGGTTCGTTTTAGAACAACACGTAAATCCTACACGATAATTTTAGCAAGTTAAATGACAAATGTCCTATTTAACTAATAACATGGAAAGAGTATAAGTACATAAATCAACAATGTATGTAATTAGTCCAAAAAGACGCAGAATTCCTGGCAATGATTGTTACTTACTTCCTACTTACATACATCTCATATATACACCTGTAACAACTTTCTAATTTAACTACTAATTACGTTCGGCTAGAAATTCATAGTGTTTCAGTTACACAAAACGTTTCAGTTTATAATTAAATTTTAATCTAATTAACTGTTATGTAAGTGCTTTAATAACGCTGGGCATGTAATATAAAAACAAAGCGGTCGATCTGCATTTAGAATACCTGGGAAACACAACCCTGGGTGTAATTAAATAAAGAAAAGTGACTCAGAAAAGTGATTTAAAGCGTACTTAAGGTTTATTATTATCTGAAACGTACAAGAAAATAATTAACAAGTAGGAGTAATATTTTAGTAAATGGCAAAATCGATATTTTAAATAATTTTCTTTTGGAGATCATTTTGTTGTGAAAATTTTCTCAAACTCAAAAAACGATCTGTTGTCAAGATCTAAAAGATATAGTCATCATCCAGCAGAACTCGTAAAATTAAAATAAACCCATGAATTCGTAATTTATGGGGCAGTATAAATTTATGTGTTTAGTAACCTACTACTAAAACAGGTATTTGATAAAAATAACTTTTAAAAATCGCATTTAATTAAAAACGTGCACTTTTATTCTTGCAGCACCAGAAAGAACGTTAGTTTAATTTGGAATTTAAACATCTTATGCAAAACCCAATTAAAAGTAAAGAATTTGCACAGTAATTTGAGTTGGGTAACTATAGTGAAAATTAATGGCCCGAAAAAGAGCATTTTTTTGTTCTTGGACTACAGGTGCTTGAGTGCTTAATGATCCAAGGTAAAAATGACTTGTTTGGTATTCTATGTAATTTAATACTGTTATAATACCAGGATATTTTGAAAGTAGAAGAGTGATTTTTAAGACTGGGTTTCGATTTTAATTTTTTTAAATTGTTTCACACAAAAATATTATCATTTTTTATTGCTTTTTTTAAATTTAGATAAAGTTAGAATGTTCGTGCTCCACGGATTAACAACTAAAACAAAACTTTGGATAACAAAAATAATTATTTTCTAATCGATATAACACAGATTTACTTCGAAACTTTACTGAATTTAGAACAAATAAAAAATAACCGAGCATTGAAAGTGAATGTTTAATAAATTGAACTTTAAAATAATTAAATCCAATTAATTGAATGATGGTCAGCAATTGCAACAAACGAAAGCTAGTTAAAAAGCAACATTTGTGACCTAGTGGAGGGTAAAAGTTATCCTTCACACTCGAGAGTACCCAGATTCTAAGCTCAAACTGGGATCAATTGGCGAGTAGTTAAGTAAAGGCTTAGGTAGAGGTTCAGGTTAAGACGTCTTAAATGTCGAGGGCGGTAAACTATTGTAACTCTTATTGGTTTAGCGTTTAAGCGTAAACAAAACTTATGCTAAACATTGAAAACTTAGCTTAACTTAAGTCAGCTTAAGTGATGAACATTATTTAAACAGTATTTAGTTCAGGTTGGTTTAACTGAATTTCTGCTTGAAACTATGAAGCTTAGCTCGGGCAAGAGCTTAACTTAAACTGGTTTAATCTGCAACTTCAACAGACTCGAATTAATTATACTTAAGCTAACTTGCATTATAACCTAGCGAGCTAAGTTTAGTTTAAACCGAGGGCGTCATTTAAACGGTATTCAATAAAGATTGCAGTACACGTTTAGCTTGAGCTGGCTTAAAATACACCTTAAACCAATTTACATTAGTTTAAGCAAACTTATACAAAACTTGTGCGAAAATTAGATTAGTTTAAGCCGCTGTAAGTGGCAAGGACGTCATTTTAGTGATATTTAGTATAGATTTAAGTAGAAGCTTAGCTTAATCTGGTTTACAGTCAGTTTCTGCTTAATTCTGTTGAAGATTCGCTTGGAATAAGTACTAAAAACATCATTTAAGCGATATTTAATACAGTTGCAAGTAGCCGTTTAGCTTAATCTGGCTTAAGCTACGGCTTAATCCGACTTGCGTTAGTTTAAACCAACTAAAGGATTAGCTTAGCTTAAGCCATCTAAGTACCAAAAGCGCCATTTAAGCTATGTTTAGTATAGATTTAAGTAGAAGCTGTGTGAAAATGTGTTCTCTGCAGTAGTTTTCCGTTACCTCCTGCAGAGTGTGTGTGTTTGTGTGTATTAAGCGTATAGTAAATATATGTATCTTGTTACTATCTGAAGGCTACCACTCCGCAGACACAATCGTTAATTATAACCAAACGTTTAAATGCCTTCACTCGCTCAAGTATCGACCTAAAACAGTGGGCAATTCTTTGTAAAAATGTTTATCACTGCGTGGGATTCGAACCCAAGACTCCTAGCTAGGAGCCCAGCGCTCTTACCACTGCGCCATCGGGCTTCTTAGCTTAGCTTAAGCCGGCATAATTACGAAGGAAGTCATTTTAGCGATATTTAATAATTTTGAGTAGTCGCTAAGCTTAATCTGGCTTAAGCCACGACTTAATAAAACTTTCGTTAGAGTAAACCAAGGTAAAGTAAGTTTCTGCTTAAACCTATCGAAGATTAGCTTAACTTAAGGCAGCTTATGTACTAAGTACGTAATTTAAGCGATGTTGTACAGTTTTAAATATAAGTTTAACTTAATTTGGCTTAAGCTATGATGTAAACCTGTTGCAGGTTTGCTTGGTTTAAGCCGGCTTGAGTATCAACGACGCCATTTAAGCGATGTTTTGTACAGTTTTAAGTAGATATTTAGTTTAATCTGGCTAACGCTACGACTTAAACCAACTCGTGTTAGTTTAAACCAGTTTAAGGTAAGTCTCTGCTTAAACCTGTTGAAGACTTCACTTGACTCAAACCGGCTAAAGTGACAAGGGCGTCATTTAATCGGTATTTAGTACAACTTTTAGTAGATTCTTAGATTAAACTGACTTAAGCTACAACTACAGCCAACTTAGTTTCTGCTTAAACCTGTTAAAAATTAGCATGGCTCAAGCCGGTTTAAGTACCGAGAATGTCATTTAAGCGGTATTTGTACAATTTTAAGTAGAAAATTAGCTTAATATAACTTAAGCTACAACTTAAAGCAACCCGCGTTTGTTTAAACCAGTTTACGGACAGTTTCTGCTTAAACCCTTTTGCTCATTCGCTTGGTTTAATCCGGCTTAAGTAGCAAGGATGTTATTTAAGCGATGTTTTGTACAGTTTTAAGTATACGTTTAATTTAATTTGGCTTAAGCTACGACTTCAACTAACTAGCGTTGGTTTAAATCAGCTTAAGGTAGGTGTCAGCCTGTTGAAGATTAGCTTACGTATAAAGGACGTCATTTAAGCGATGCTCTGTACAGTTTTAAGTAGACATTTAATTCATTCCAGTTAATCTAGCTTAAGCTACGACATAAACCAACTCGTGTTAGTTTAAACTAACTTAGGGTAAGTTTTTGCTTGAACCTATGAAAGATCGCTTGGCTTAAGCCGTTTAAGTAACAAAAGCGATGTTTAGTATAGATTTAAGTAGAAGCTTGGCTTAATCTGGTTTAAGCTACGACTTCAGCTAATTCGAGGTAGTTTTAAACCAGCTTAAAGTAAAGTTTAGCTGAGCTTGAGCCGCCTTAAGCGCCGATAGCGTCATTTAGTGGTTTCAAGAATATACTGCGAATAGGGTTTTGGTGAAGGGTGTTCTTGTGCTTTGATAATTATGCTCATGTTGCTGAAAAATTCGATAAATTGGAATCAGCATTTTTACAAAAAGTAGGATAAATTTATTAACTGCATGAATAAAAACTACTAAAATACTGTTCGGTTCTTATATTTGTATAGAAATGAGTTTTATGAATTTTAATAACAACTTGGTTAGTGTTGTTTTTTTATTTTAACCCGGAGAAATACCTGTCTTCTATTTTACATTTATCGAATACTCGAATTACAGAAAAACAAGCACACTTTTCTAACCACTCTTCAGTTATCTTTTTTCTATTACTTTGTCGTCTTAAAAGCAACATTTTAAGTATGGAATTGCAGATTAATATCTAATTAATTATAAGCGTGATCCGTTTTGTGCTTACTGCTCACACATAAATACCATTAATAGTACCGGTATTACCATTAATACATCGCTAATGTATCACATTTGCTTTTTTTAACGTAGGGAATTTTCAAGTAACAGTAATTGAATTAACTGTATACCGGCGTATTGTCTGAAAGCAAATTGGAGCGCGTACCAATTCAAGAAGGCCGTAGATGGACCGTTATTCTCTCCTCTTCAGGTGCATTTCACAATTATCATTACCGAGCACGCCAATTCTTTTGTTTAGAATTGTGTGAGCGTGAACGGGTTCGCTGCCATTTTACTGCTGATATTTTTCCAGTTTTAAAACGAATCCGCTTTATTTTTTACATCCAGAAATATTTGGGTTAATTGGGCAGAAATGCGAATTCTGTACGAATAAAAGCAAATCCTACACAAAAAAAAAAAACGAAATGACAAGTTCTCACTACTTTTTCGGATAATAAATTTGTAGAGAGAATTGAACGTTTTTGAAACAATGGTTTGGGCAAACGAGTTTGAAAGCGTCAATTTCGGTTTTCAGAGAGTTCACTTTTGAACTAGAAACTCTGATTACACTCAGATAGAAATCTTGTTACGTAAATTAGTGAAAAGTTAAAATTTGTGCTAGTTTAAAATATTATTATATAAAATAAAATTAAGGTTTTTTAGTTGCAACTGTTGCACTCTCGGTAGCAACTTTATGCAATAAATTAAATAAAATTACTTAGGTTAGCTTACAGCTCTTTTAAGGAGTTTAATGTATTTAACCAGATTAATAATTAAGTTGAGTCTAAGATTTTTTATTCTCAAATAAATTTAAAATCCGAATGTATAGACAAAAGATTTTACAGTAAAATAAAGAAGTTCAAACATTTTTAAACATCATTTTGAAAATTAAAATATTAGCACTTAATGCCAGCAAAATTAATATCCGATAACAGAATAAAGCTCTCTCATTTGTATTTTACATAAGTTTTCCTTTGATTATCTTAAATTAATCTAAATGTAAATTGCAGCAGGGTTATGACGTCACCATAAAATTTTACATTGCAATAATAATGCAAATTAATGTGAGAAATGTAAAACAAACAGTTTCACTAACTAATAATATCCGGATTTTAATCCGGACAGTAAAATAAATTCCGGATTTGCTGCAAATTAGGTGATTAGGCAAGGTCGTTACGAAACAATTTGAAAAATATTTCTAACATTTTCGAAGTTTAATGGGAGGTAGCTGATTTTAAAGAAGCCAAGGTTATAAAAATCCTAGTAAACTAATCGTAGCAGGTGAGATACATTTTTAGTTCCTTGTTTAGAATAATTTGCTAATAAATCAGAGTACATAATTAATTTAAAATCGTGTTAATAACTTTATTAAGGAATTAAATAATATTTCACCTTTCATTTCCTACTTTTATTTCCTTAATGAAATTTGAAAATGATGCCAGTTATGTTAACGAGTAAGTTACAGAGTCATACAATGCAGGTATTGTTTGTTGATTTCCGGCATTTCAATGTGTTTCCATATATGTGCATTTTATTTGCAAAAAGCTAGAGAAAACGGTAAAAAAAATGCAACGTTATGAGAGTTTCTTATCTAAATTGCCAAATCTTGCAATTAAAAAAAGTCGGTTACAGCCTTGTATTAAAATCATAATTATTCATAATTATTTTTGCAGTTTTTATTCGGAATGAAAAATAATTCCTCCCTTTTTGAAAATTTATTAACTTTGCTTTTTTGAAAAATTTCTGTGACACTGAAAGCCCGTTAGAAGGTTTAATTTTTGTTTTGAAAAAGACTGCTGAAGATAGAATAACCAACGAATGAATTTCAAAATTAATTAACAAATTTTCGTCTGTTTCTTTCTTTCTATTCTGTAAATCCGTTTGCCTCACTACTTTCGTTGGCACAGCCTAAATTTTGAAAATAATTTTGTAGCATTTAATTTTGATCTTAAAATTATTCCCCGATCGTTTTATAAAATTTTGAAAATTAACCAATACTGATTTTTAAACATAAAAATTAAAACCGAAAACAGATCAAAATTACAGCTTAATTTATTTGAAAGCATACAGCCTGATACGTTTTTGCTATTGATATTCAAATAATGTATAACGGATTTCCTGTCCGAAGTATCACATTAAAAAAAATACGTAGAAGTAAAGTAAAAGTTTTCAAGGTCGAGTACGATCTGCAATTAACATTCATTCAAACATAATTTTTTAAAAAACATTTAATTGTTGAAGTTTTGTGGAATTTTTGAATTTATTTAATTCGGTTTTATAAAATTTTTGAGGTCCACAATTCGTTAAAAAAAAACAAAAATTAAAAAGGCACATCGACTACAAAAAACACCAATACTTAGAAGCCCGTAATGAAACCTTGAGGCAGACAAACTATCACCCGATGACAACTCTATATAGAAAGCAACAAAAATATTCAAACGACCAATTGTTACGATTCCTCCCATAAGAACACCCGACGAAACTTGGGTCAGATCGGACACGGACAAAGCAAATGTATTTGCCAAACACCTTGACAATGTATTTGCCGAACACCTTGACAATGTATTTAAGACACTACAGGCGTAAGATAATAATGATGACAATTCCTTCATGCCAATCAAACCCTTCTCACCGTCAGAAGTTTTCCAACAAATTAAACCAACGAACACCCGAAAAGCCCCTGGGTACGACCTAATAGTAGGCGAAGTACTAAAAAATCTTCCTAGGAAAGCAATAATGTTAATTACTTCAATATACAATAGCATCCTAAGACTGCTACTTTCCTCCCATATGGAAATACGCCCAAATTATAATGATTTGCCTGGAAAACCATCTACCCAACCACAACCTCCTGCCTCTACTATCCAAAGAGCTCGACAGACTCCTACTTAAATGAATTAAAGACACTGTAGAGTTAGACCAACTTATTCCATTATACTAGTTCAGATTTCGAGAATCCCATTCAATCATCCACCAAATCCACCGAATCATCAACCACATAATGGAGAGCCTAGAAGAAAAGAATGTTTGTACAGTACTGTATCTAGTACTAAAATCATACCTAGCAGACAGAACTTGTGGGTGATCATCAGCTCAGCGTTAAGCTGTTTTTACTAGGGAATATGTTCTGCAGTGGTTTCCCGTTGCCTTTTGCAGAGTTTGTGAACGTGTAATAAGTGTATAGTGTATGTGTCTTGTTACTATCTGAAGGCGACCACACCACAGACAGAATCGTTAATTGTAACCAAACAATTAAATGGCTTCACTCGCTCCAGTACCGACCTTCAACAGTGGGGGACTTTTTGTAAAAATCCTTACCACTGCGTGAGATTCGAACCCATGACAACATCAAACTGCAACCAAATCGCTTCCGGAGTGCCACAGGGCAGCGTTTTAGGACCACTATCATACCTGACCTTCACATCAGATACATCAACTACAAACAATACTATAGTTGTCACATTCACTGACGACACAGCAATCCTGTAAGTCAATAGATCACCTAAAATAGCAGTAGAACACCTCCAAGACCACTTCAAGACTGGTTTCACAAATGGAAAACCATAGATAAATCTACGCAACTTCACCACTAGACGTGTCGAATACCCGCAAGTCAAGATCAAAAACGTCCCAATTCCAATAAAAACTGAGATAAAATACACTTCGACCAAAAACCACATGGAGTACACACATAACAACCAAACGGAAAACACTGGATTTAAAAATTAAACAAATGATATGCCTAATTGGCAAACTCTCTCTGTCAAACAAAGTACTAATATATAAAACCATATTGAAGCCCATATGGATCTATGGGATCCAGCTTTGGGGATGCGTCAAGGTGTCACACACTAAACTATTATAGAGATTCCGACCATCCGCATGCTAGCCAATACCAGTGGCGGCTCGCCTAATAACGTAGGTGACCTATATTTTTCGGTTCGAAACCATTTTAATTTTTTTCATTTTCTTTAATTCAGTTGATATAACCAGAAAAGAATGAAATAATAACTTCCATTCTTAATTATTAGTAGCTATATGTCGCACACAGCAAGCTCCTGCAGGTTATGCCGCTCCGCAGCACATACGTGTTCTGTGCTACATATTGCAGACCACAAGCGTTCAACTGAAGCAGGTTCGCTTATATAGGAATACTGCGTCAATTGTTGTATGTTTGCATACGTGCCGTTGCCATGGCAACGCTACGCTTGCAAATGAATTTGACGGAGAAGCGAAACAAATTCGAGACCTGCGTCACTCGCAACCTGCCTTCTGGTTTCGGTTATAATTTCATAAGTAAACTCTGAAGTGACTACCTATATAAGTTAGTGAGGCACCATTTTTTAAATTTATTTATACTTTATAGACTTCACTTTCACGTTTTTTGGTAAGTGGATTTTATTTTAATGTTTATTATTACCCCTAATTTCTTTAAAATTGTTCTTAATACATTTTTAAAGAATAATATCAAAATACATATATATTTTTAGTTTTACATTAAGCGAACCCGGGTTCCATCAAAATTTTAAGTTGTAAAAAAGCAAACGACCTTGAACTTTGAAAACCGGGAGGCTGCGTCTGCAGCTCGACCTCCAAAGGAGTAAGGGGGACTTAATAATCTACTTCGCCCATTCCTAAAGTCACGAGCCATCACTGGCTAACGCCCCGTGGTGTGTTACAAACGAAACCCTTCATAACGACCTGAAAATCCCCTACATAGCCATAAACCACCGGAAAATTAGAGCTGGCTAAAGCTCCTCTCATGACATAACATTTACTTAATAGGTACTCAAAATACTGATAAGAGTATATTGCAGATATGCAGTAACTTTTGCTTTACCTACTATTGGAAATATCATAATGTTAGCTGCTTCTATTCAAAAATTATTTGTGGAGTAATATATAGTATATTATATACCAAGGTAGAGAAAAATCTTCTCTACCGTGGTTTATACCTATACTATTTTTTTCACTAATAGCGCCTTCATGCCTTTTAATTAATCATTTTTACTTTAATAAAAAATAAAATGACAGATGCATATATTTATTTCTAAATATCCACAAAAATCAAGTAGCCTTGCTTGAGAACAAGGGGATGAGTCAATTTCAATTGAAGTTTATGTGAAATATATTTATAATAGGCACCTGAGTGCATAGTAATTGTTTCCATTATTGACCTTGGTCAATAATAAAAAATTATTGACCACTAGGAGAGAAATTTATCTTCTTGGCTCGCAAACAAGGTCAATAATGGTATCTTCTAATGATAGTAGTGAAAAAAAAATTAAATTAGCAAATAAATAACTATTGTGACATTAATTCATTAAGTAGTAATTTTTATTGTTGAAATACTTAGTATTATGCTGAACGAATTCTATTCAGTTGCTTTGGATATTGGTAAAAAGATAATAAAGTTAAGCAAGTAACAACCTCGGGGTCAAACCCGAGTCGTATGCTTGGTGGGTGGTCTACCCAGGCACTAAAAATAATTGAGAACCAAAACACAGTGGTGGAGTAGGGAAGTCGAACTCGTGGTACTTACCACATCACCCTGTACGCATAGCGTACAAGGGACCTAGGAGGTCTTAACCTTCCATATTGCCGGCCATACTCCCTCACGATACCTTTACCTCTATAAGTCACGAAAATAATTCCTTCGTTTAAAAATAAAAACTAAGAATATGGTTCGAAACTTAGTATATTTTAACTTAACCATCCCGATAAAAGAATGAATGATAAAGAACTTTTTCAAACAACGAAAAGTTCGATTTTTAAGCCTTTTTATTATTTAATATTTTTATAAGTTAGTCGTACCTATTCTAAAAAGAAATAATATCGAAGAATAATTTCGTTTACCGTCCATCAGGATAAGGAAATAAATAAATTAAAAAGAAACCATCACTGAATGATGATCTAACATAAAGAATTAACCATCAACTCATCAACCTTTCGGCGTTGCTTTTGAACTTGAAATTACACACGGCATTAACTTCTAATGACTCGTCACTGCCGTTAAGGAGTGTTAAAGTTCACATCATTCAATGTGATTGATGTACTGAAATTGATTTTTACAACGACGCGAATTATCTTCCGTTTTCGTTTATACCTCACTTTTATTTTGCCGATTAAAAAGGTGTTCTGGCATTTTGACACATGGAAATTGAATTAGTATACAATGATGTTTATGAAGTGAATATGGGAAGGCGATAGTGTATTAGATAATGAAATTAAACATATATCGCCATTAAAGTTGTGCTACCATTAGCTTGTGTTACTGTAAACTGT
Organism: Melanotus villosus; assembly: GCA_963082815.1. Taxonomy (NCBI): domain Eukaryota; kingdom Metazoa; phylum Arthropoda; class Insecta; order Coleoptera; family Elateridae; genus Melanotus; species Melanotus villosus. The sequence goes on along the minus strand of OY720423.1, from coordinate 8,221,267 downwards.
TGCAGTCAAACATTTAGAGAATACTTAACAAGTGAATACTGACCGAATTACCCAATATTGAGCCACCGATGCAATGTCGGTTCTAAGCAAAACGAGTGAATCTTTGTGAACGAATCGATTCACCAAATCGATGTTCCCATCTCTAGTTCAGTACTTTGACACTTCATCACTTCATACAAAGAAGAAATGACATAATGAGCTCTTATCCAAGCAATTGTGGTTAAATTACTTTTTTACATTCAGGTATAGAAAAATTTTCCCCACTACTGTGGCAATGTCAATTCTCTTTTAAAAATTCCAATTTTATAATGTCGTAGGAAAAATAAGCTATCAAGAAGAAGAACACATAAATAATCAGCTAAAAATAAGATCACAGAGGTGTACAAGGCTGAGGGTGATTGACAATGCCAACGTTTACCAGAAACTAAATAGCAGATTAAACAGCGAATAAGAAAACAATAAAATTACACGACGGGAATCAAAAGAAGAAATTAAGACGGGAAAAGTTGCAAGGAAAGCGAGGAAAGAGACGGTTATGGAAAAGGTGAATGTGGAACAAATACGTAAAAAAGCAGAACTCAACAAACCAGTCGGAAGATTTCAAGGTAGACCACAGAAGAGATGTAAAGAATGCTGGACATCAACTTCAGAAGAGGCCTAACAGGGAATTAAACAGAAAAAGAATAATGAGAAGAAAATAAAAATGCTTAGAAGGGTGGCACATCATTCAGGGACACCTTGTATAATTCAGTCAAACTAGTTTTTGTTACCTTGGACTGTTGAAGAAGATGTTGGAACTCGATATAATAAAATAATAGCCTTTGCAACTGGGTGATTTGGAAACATAAAAGTGTTTCAGTGAATGATATAACTGACTGGCAGAACTGAAAAAAAAAAACACGAAGAATTTTTCATGAAACACAACATGTCTACCGTAATGTAACATTTTAATGTTGTTTGTATGCTGTTCTTGCAAAACACGCATTGTTCTACTCTACTTACTGGTAACAATAAAAATAAAAAAAGGGAACAAACGTTGTATACTTTACGTGTTACAATTATTATAGTAGTACGCGGATTAAATTCTCAATGTACATAACTTATTACTTATTAATGTTACATAAAGTGCATTCTAAAAACCATATAATTGATTCGTCTTAAGACATTTACGGCTCTTTTATTTCTTTCAAGGGCAATTATAACTGTTACTGAATTGTTTTATACGGTTATATTTCACATTTACTGAAATTAGTCGAGGAAGAGACCGCTTTAAACGTTTTAAAATGTTTCATCTAACGTAAAATTCGGAGCAAACTTCGTGCATGACTTAAATAAGACACGATTCTGAAATAAAATACTGCAATAATGAATATAGTCGTGACTCGGTTTAAAAAATGAAACTTAAATGGTTTAAGCGGAGATTTCAACGATTGATTAGGATACAATTCTTTTATTTGTAGCAAAAAAGGTTAATGATATATACAAATTCATATATTTTTAATGTACTAATATGAATATTTATGTAATTTGTTATCTTGCTGTGACAAAAGCTATAAATTTATAAGAAAGACCCAACACTAATGTCATCAATTTTTGTGGAATTTTTCTCAACAACTAATATCAATCGCTAATTCTAAAAGTAAACTTACTAGCTAATACCAAAAGAAGGCATTAACCATGGGCGCCGACTGCATTGGCAAAATATGGGCAGGAAAAATAAACTTAGGATCAAATAAAGATGTCTCTGAAAGTTGCATCTTTCCCGGTGAACTATATTTTAATTTTTCATTAAAACCGCAGTTTAACTGTTAACCCATAATTATTCAGAAAATTCTACGGCAGTCTTAATGTGCCTAACAAATTATGTAAGGACCTTTAGCTGGAGATTTCAATGCTAGGTTAGAACAAATACTTAAAAAATAAAACAACTGCAAAATTCAAGCAGCAATTGAAACTCATTCATAAATAATTTTATTGAAGAATTATTAATTATTTGAACACCCTGTATATTAAAACAGTTATCTATCCTATGAAACTGCAATTAATTAAAATGTCGTCAAAATAATCTGCGACGTATAAGTATTTCTGATGCATTGACAAATTAAGAAATAAAACATCATGTAATGAATTAAGAATTAATAATTAACTAGAAAAGTTGTAAAACTTTAAGTTATCAGTCTTAATATCCTCAATGACTTACAAAAGTAATAATTTGATCGGGTTTATCTGGAGATTCCAATGCTGCACTGCAATAAAAGCAACACATTTGCAAAAACAGTCCCAAAATTCACCTTAATTTTACCTTCAATTCTTCTTCAGTTCTATTAACGTATTTTCCAAGTATTCTAAAAATTAAGTTGATTCACTGAGGTTCCAAGGATGCCCCATTTATACAAACTGATTTAATTGAGGGATTATTTTTAGAAATGAAGAAAATAGCTTGGAACCTAATTAACTTCGTGCAATTAATAAAAATGAGAGGAACGTAAATTATACAACAAAAATAGTTATTATTAACAATGACGCATATAAGTGACAACAAACGAAGCTTTAATCAAGAGAACAATAACAATTTGTAGGTACATACCTATTTCGTGTTTCTGATTTTATATTTTGTAGTAATAAAAGTGAGTAAATTATTTACAGGTGACTGATTTATTTGGAGATTTCAACGCTGCGTTAAGAAAGAAATTTTCTTTTGTCGAAATGTTAAGCCTTTTTTGCTGAACGGGATGCCTCAAAAATAAAGTGCTAGCTAGCTACAGTTCAAATTCGTACCTCAAACAGTTTTTGAACTACTTAAAGCATGGAGTAGGAAATGTGCTCAATTAAATTCGATGATACGAGGGTCTACGTCTAAAGCCTAGAATATTATAAATAGTTTAAGGAAAAAAATAGATTCAATAATGTTAGGGAAATGAAAGGATTATTATGGCGATCTTCCTACAAAAAATACAGACAAACCAAAAATTTTAAAATATGAAACTAATTTAAAAAAACGCATATTAACTGAATGCATAGAAATAAAAAAAATAAAAACATAATTAATTACAAAACAGACGTAGACAATTTAAATACAATATATTACAATTTACTAGACTAATTTAATATAATAAAAACAACATTCTTATTTTATCCCCACAGTCATAAATATATTTTTCTTAATACTTATCCCCACTAACATCCACATACTTTCAGATTAATACTCAAACACGCTTCAAACGTCTACAGCAAAACTTTTAAAATATTACACCACACAAGAATAATTTATACCAATCTAGTTTAAACGCTTTAAATCCATTGACTCTTTAAATGATTAAATAATGGATTCATAATAAAATTATATATCAATATCCAATTGCTTTATCAAGCTTTAATTATTGTAAGTATTTTTCACAATATATTTTTTAAATAACTCTTTCACTTATCTAATTAATACCTTTAAAATTGTTAATTACGTCCTTTCATTTTAGCATAAAATATTTTTAATTCAAATTTTAATATGTAACACTGAAGAAGATATTAAATATCGAAACGTATGACAACAGCAAATAAAACTACAACATGATACAATACGAAGTATTTTTTTGTTGCTCTTATCACGATTTTCCAACTGATTCACTAATCATGAGTGTTGAATGTTTGCAAAAATACTTTTAAAATAGGTAAAGGTATCGTCATTTACACTCCGCGATGGAGTATGACCAGCAACATGGAAGGTTAAGGCCTCCTAAGTCGCTTTCAGCATCACGCCTGCGACAACCGCTTGCCTTCTCTACTCCACTACTGAGTTTCGGTTTCCAAGTATTTTTAGTAAGTGGGGAGGCCACCCGCCGAGCATTCAACTCGGGTTTGACCTCAAGACCGTCCGCGCTGTAACCGATTGTCTTAACCTCTCAGCTACTTCGGCGATACTTTTCAAATAACCAAACTGAATAAACCGATTTATAAATTGAAAGCGAATCTTTGTTGTTAAGTGTAAACTAGAAATTATATTTTATAAACATTCGTTTTTTAAAAAGCTTTTAGGAAGCCCTTTCGTACTTTTTTCAATCCTCGACATAACCAAAGCAATGTTTAGAATTAGGTTTAATTTAATACTAAACACACCGTACAGTGCAAAAGTTTACTCTTGCATAACTTAGAACTTAGCAATAATTATTCAATGACAAATTAATTTTATTAAACCGAGTTTATTAAACCGTTCAGAGAAAGTTCGTACCACGGTTTTTACTTATAGTTAGTGCAACCTTCAATCACACAGTTTCCTGTCGCAATTTCAACATTACAGGTTTTCATTCCACATAAGTCCGAGAGTTAGTTCTGGGTTGCTTGTTATTCTACGCCGCCGATAAATTACCGTAGAAAATATTTAGAGCAGCTTTGCCAGGTAAAAAAATTAAGAATTCTTGGAATAGCGATGGTAAAACTTCACATGTAAAGACTATCGATTTTGCTCTCGTACGAGAAGTAAAGCTGAGGTCGAACAATTTTTAAGCACTTAAAATGTCAGTGTCATACTTGAATAAATATTCGGCGACACATTCAATGAAATTGTACTCAGGTGTACTAGACAGCAAGAACGGTCAAGGTTTTTCAGGCTTCTTAATTACTATTAATAGAAAAAAAATAATTTTTTGATTTGTTTCTAATGCTTGTACTACATAGGGGTTTTAATAAAAACAAACGGTGTTTTACTTACGTTGTTTTTTAATGACTACCTGGTGAAAGTTGACCGAATAGATAGCCTAATAAGTTAGTGTACCCGTATGTCGTTTGCATTTTATATACTTGTCACAGGATTAAACACAGCGTAAAGTATTACGACTATTAATTAGTAGATCACCATGCGAAACGCATTATAAATAATGATGCGTATGCAGGGAAATTTTAGGAGAAATTTAGATGGTATCGTATTACAGTTGATTTAAATTTTTGATAAATAAGATACGCAGCAATTAAAAACTATCTTTAAAAATGAATAGCTAATTAAATTTCGACCCAAATGTGTAAATTCGAAAATTATGAAAAAGCTACAATTTCTAGATTAAAAACCAGAAATTCTGTGTATTTTGATTTAATTTTACATTATTTTCATGATCAATTAATTTTGGTGTTAATTTGATAAATATTTTACTGAGACGAAAGGTTGTTAATCAAGTCACAATCTAATCAACGATGTAAGACTGATTTTCAAGCTTCAAATTTCACTTCCAATTCAGCCTAATTTCCAATTTTCAGTTGGAATTCAATCTTTCAACGCCACGAATTAGATTTAAATTCTAGAACATCCTCAATATTATGAATTTGTACTTGAATCTTATATTCCCTCTAAAAATAAATATATTGAAAAATCAGGAGAAAATTGCGAATTTGGTTAAATATTTTTGAAAGCTGCAGTAATTAATTAAACAAGCCGAATTAAATTCAAGTGACCTTTCGAATCCGTACCTGCTTGTATTCTAGTTGGTTTTTGAATTTAGAAACAGGTGTGTACGGGAGAGTGCGTCGTTTTAGGGGCTTTTAATGATAAATCACCACAATGGGGCTCCCCGGTAATTAATCCTAGAGGGGAGTACTTCACGGAATGGCCGTCAGCAAGGGATATGGTGGTGCATAATAAAAGTGATAAACCAACTTTCTTTAGGGGTGACAGCAGTTCATGTATAGATATTACCTGCTCTACGAAGAGAATTGCCAAGCACATGGACAAGTGGACGGTACTAGATGAGGAGATACTGAACGATCACCAGTTTATTTATTTCGAGATCGGCGGTGGTGCAGCCAAAAACAGAAAGGCGAAGCGTGGTTACGGATTGGAAAGTTTTTCGAACATTATGGTGGACTGTAATGCCTCTTACCCGTGTATTAAAAGAGGCATTTAAGGATATCCAAACACGAATGAACAGGGGGCTAGAAAAGTGATGCCCTTGTGGTGGAATATGACAATTTTATTGAAACCAAGAGGGCAGAGTGTAATACTCGTAAAATCAGAAGGGAAATAACTCGTATGGCCACAAGAAGAAACGTTTCAAAGGAGCAAATGTCCCAGGCAAAAGAGTCGTCAGGAATATAGAAAATGTATAATGGCACCAAAACAGAAATGCTGACCTATGCAATGACCTCGAACTTGACGTGGGGAAACGCTTACCAAATTGCGACCAAAAGATGCAATTACTCTCCGGTGGCCTAACAGTGGACCAGAGAGTTAAGGAGCTATTCGCAGGAAAAGATGACACGTGTGATATCGAGGACATTGCACAAAAAAACGTGGAACTATTCACCGAAGAAGAGTTGAAAATCGTTGTTGGTAGTATATAAACCGGCAAGGCACCTAGCCTAGACGGTACTCAATCTGAAGTCATAAAGGTAGCCACAAAAGCAGCTTCCGGATGGTTATTAGGTATAGTAAACAAATTGCTGCTTCCACAATGGAAGACTGCTAGGTTAAGCCCAATTCCGAAGAAGCAAAGCACATACAGGCCAATATATTTACTGAACACACTTAGCAAGATCTACGAAGGCTTAATTTGAAATAGGCTAGAGATAGAGCTGCATAAAGGAGAGGGCCTTTCAGAAAGAGAATTTGGTTTTCGCAAGGGACGCTCGACTATACACGCGACAAAAATGGTAAGAGAAGAGGCGAAGAACTGTAAAAGCAAGTAGCTTGTATTGGTTACATTGGACATCAGAAATGAATTTAATACTGCCAGCTGGAGCATCATAATAGAGGAACTTCAACGAAGAGAAATACCGAAGTACTTAATAAACGTAATACTTTAAAGACAGAAAGATAGGAGTTGCCAAAAACGTTGAGTGGGACATTACCGCTGGGGTTCCCCAGGGATCAATCTTAGGGCCAAGCCTGTGGGACGTTTTTTATGGCGGAGTTTTAGACTTCAGTTAACAGATCGGCTTCGCTGACGATCTTGCCGGCAGTAAACCCGGAACAACTAACGTACAGGACGACTAACTGAATAGATCACTGATCACGAGTTAGAGCTTGCCTCAGAAAAGACCGAAGTGATTATTTTAAAAGCCCATGGTCGGAGAAGAAAGCGAGAGCAACTAAGATTTACGTTCCGAGACACCGAAACAGTCCCTCAAAGATCAATTAAATATTTTGGTGTGGGAAGCTTTAGCGAACATATTGCTAAAGCATGCAAGATGGCCGAAAAATTATGCCTAACGTAGGAGGAGCCACTACAGTGGTGTACTCTATTATGCTCTATGGAGCTCCAGTTTGACATCAAGCTCTCCGGGTACTCAGGCACAGTGCAAAAATGTAAGTCTCACAAAGAATAATTCTACTTAGGGTTGCGAGTGCATACAGAACAGTATCACAGTTAGCAATACAGGTGATAACTGGTACGACCCCCATAAATTTATTGGTGGAGCTACAAGTGAGGCTGAAAATCTCGAAGAAACGAGACAGACGGCAAGAGAGAGAACCATGGAGGAATGGCAGCGGAAATGGGACGAAAACAGTGAGGTAGGTCAGTGGACAAACGACGCTGAGCGGGTAAACTTCAAACACAGAAGGCTTTATTACCTTCTGATGCAGGCGTGAGGGGGCATGGATAATTAAGGGTGTATACTGTGAGAATAACAAAGAGTGAAGATGATCGTTATGTGTACTGTAGTGATGAAGACTCAGACGCCCACACTTTATTCAACTGCCCAAGATGGGAAGTTTACAGACACGAGGTAAACACAAGACTAGGTGAAGTTGTAACAACTGACAACCTTACGGCAACTATGAGACTAAATAAAGAATCTTGGGAAACAGTAGGAACCGTGGTGGGGAAAATTATGCAAAAAGAAGACGACGAAAGAAGAATGCAAGCCGCAAGATAGTTTTCTTTAGAGAGGCCAGTGAGTGATTCTAGGAAGATCCAAAAGCATGGAAGCGAGCAAACATAAAGAGAAGGAGTTTTAGTCGGTAGACACCTGGACAAGGTGGCCCAGGTGAATCCGGCACGCCCTGGGAGATCAATCCAAGTTCAATAAAATAAACCAGGCGAAATAATTTTGAAATTTGATTGAAGCTGAATTTACGAACGAATTTTATAAAATAAAATCAAGGTCTGATTACAAACTTCGAATTTTCAACTTAACTCTTAAAGTCTACATTTCGAACTCATATCTAACTTTGTGGATTTGGAATCTTCGATTCGAAGATTAAAACTGGTTATAAAATTGAAAGTTTAAATATTAATCACAGAAAGACGGATTCGATTTTGAATCCAGAATTGAAGCTTCATATGTCATCTACAATTAAAGTTCAGATTTCAAGCTTCGAAAGTTTAGCTCAATTGTCATAATTTGTTAAAGAAATTCAAACGGGTTTTAAATAACCTTTTAAGGAAATTAAAATTTTATGGACCATTTACAAGCCTAATCATTGCTTTAACTAAAGTAATATTCACTTGAATAAATGGAAAGTCGAATGTTAAGTAGGTTAATCGATGAAGATTGATGCCTATTGATAAGACTACTTACTTTATTTTCTGCTATCATTAATTTCAAGGCTAGAAAATTGAGTTTCTCTTCGTTGTAAATGACAATTCTTTAGTTTTCTTTCGATTATTATTATTTTATTTTTAAATTTAATCTTTCTTTGTATCTACAGATCATATATACAGTCAACAAAATTAAAAAAGTGAAAGCCTTCAAATTGCTAATATAAAAATAGAGTTTGATTTCGATCACTTTAAGAATCAGTTTTATGGGTTACTGATTATTTGTGTTGTGTTTATTAGAAGCTTTCAGCAAGATAACCATGATGTTATTAGGCATTTCAGTTTAAGGTGGCTCATTTGTTTTTTTATACCTACATATTTGTATTTCAGATTTCAGATAAAATATGTATTAGATAAATAATATTAATGTTGAAATGCATAATTTTAAATCGAGCAGAAATTTATATGAAAAATAGTGAAAGACCAAGATTTACCTAGTTTTTATTAAAAACAAATGTTTATACCTAGTGTTCTCAATCAATTAATGCAGGAATCATAATAACTAGTGTTTTTAAAATTAAGCGCCATGCACACTGCGCTACACGTGATTACTCTCATACTACGAATGTGATAAATTTCTTATAATATTTAAGCTTAAGAAAGAAGATTTATCTAATAAGTAGAGGCCTGATCTAGTAAAAATTTAGTAAAATCATTTCAGTAGAGTACCACACTCAAGTAGTACAAGTTAAAACAACTTTTAAAGTGGTCATTTACTATTGTAGCTCTCTAGAAATTATAATAGTGTTTCCTACACGTCTCAAAATAATTATGCGGACTTAAGCAGGATAACACAGTTCGGTAATCATTATAGCTTTCGTTGAGTCACCAAACTAATACTTTGTTGTTGAACATACACATTTGAGCATAGCCATACAACAAGGGACAACAGCAGAATAGGGAATAACAGTAATAAATAATAAAAATAAAACTTACTTAAGTTATATAGTTATTACTTATTAGTTATTATCTTATTATATTGTTATTATGTTACATAATAATAAGTGAGTAATTTAGTTTAGATATTATTAATGGCGTGTTTGTTATAGTAAATAACAAGAAGGTTTTTCAAATTTTCTGGGGTTAAATTTGTTCTTTTTAGCTGTAAAACGTCTTTAAATAAACAAAAAGGCCTTTCAACGTCACAACTAGTTACCAGCGCAAAACGATAATTTTTTTTAAATAAATCTTCTCAGAAATGATGGATATTTTTATGTTTGAAACTAAAAAAGATATTTAAAATTTAACAGTTAATTTCAAAAGGAAGTTTCATAATTAAAAAATGTTGTATGTAAGCGTCAGATTTCTTGAAACATAAACAGCTTTTTCTCAAACGACACATTTCAAAGCATACCCGACCGAGTTAGGGTTTTTAAAATAGGGCAATTCTTTATGGCTAAAAGCTCCTATCCAGGTCAGAATCTAAGGGAAAGTCGTCACAGGACGCGTTGGCGTACAGATGTATTAAGTGATACAAAAATACCAAATGAGTTTGCGTATGCGTGTAGAATGTGAATGTCCTATGAGATAAGGTCGGTATGTCACTAATGTTGTTGTTGTTGTTGCTGACAAGCAATGAGGATTGTTGTTATTGTTGCTGACAAGCGGTGTTGCTTATTAGGCACATGATGTTATTTGAGCATGAGGCTCGTTATTGTTTATTAGAGTATGAGGCTCTGGGATCCATTTAGCCGGCTATTTGCCTGGGACTTAGATAACTAGGCGTAAGTTATCTAAAGGCCTTTGACTGTCTATAAAATACTCAGATAGTGACGCCCGGATGTGTGCTCCTTAGCTCTGTTTCATTGGCTTCCTAGGGCTTGGGGTTACCTAGGATAGGATGGATTCCCATTGTTGATTATGTTCTGCCATAGTTGGCTCGCGCACAACAGGTAGCTGAAGGTGCACCCATCGTCATGATTACTTCCCAACATTTCAGAGGGGTTTTCTACCAGATACGATGGGGGGATTCCCTCTGCCTCTATAAGTAACACTAACCAAAACAATACTGCTAAATGTAGTAATATGTGCCTGTTTTGCTTTCACATATTGCTGTTATCTGTATTATATGTATAACTGCCTGGATGTTGTGAGCATTAGTGTGTGTATCAAGCTTTGGGTGTGTACGAGACCTGGTCGGGGCTACGAATTAATCCGCAAGCGATGATAAGATCTTCCTTGCCATATTTAATTAAGATATTTAAGCCATTAATATCTTAAGGTATATACCAAGGCAATGGAGAGGGGCCAAAAATAGCATTTATTCCTGAACCAGAGAAACCTGATTATAGGCATCCCAAAGCATTTAGATCAATTAGTTTGATATAGTTTTTCTTAAAACGATGGAGAACTTGATAGACAGATATGTAATGGTTGAGCCTCTTAAAGAGAAGCCATTCTACAGAAACCAATATGCTTATATCCCTGAGCGTTCAACAGAAATTGCTCTACATAGTCGGTTACTACATAGAACAGAGAAAGCACTGATAGAACAATAGGATGCTTCTATGATAGCGAGCATTCAATCACGTAAGGTAAGGTAACTTGGTGTTAGGAAAAGAATGTAAACAGACAGTGATCTTAGATGACAAAAGAGACTACGACTAGCATGGGTGCCGAGTTTTCCAGTTAACCCACTGAAGAGTAAATTACTTCTATTCACAAAGAACGGAAAGATAGAGGGTTTTAAGGGACGTACATTATTTAGAAGGAAACTGCAGTTACAGCAATAAGTCAAGTAATTAGGAGTTATTTTATACAGCAAGGTTAGCTGGAAGAAACACGTAGAAGGTAGTAGGCAGACGATGCACCTATGATTACCCATTGGATATATACCATGGTTATAAAATCGCGTATACTACCTATACACGGCATTGGTATGGTGGAGTAGATGTGAACTGGCATATGTAAAGAAAAGCTGGGACGTATACAATGACTGGTTTGTTTCAGTACGCCACTAAGGCAATAGAAAGTACTGATAGAGATGCCACCATTACAACAAAACATTGAAGTTATAATAAGACGTAAGAATACCTGACTCTGAAGAGACTCTGTGTTGTTATACTGATGGGCCAAGAACAGAATTGAATGCATCGGGAGGTGGGAATTCATATACTAACAGCAGGGATCAGTGTATCAAAAAAAGATATTTAAAATATTAGGTATATTAAAATCAAATTTAATTTTCCTGCTAATTATTTGTGTTGTTTCTATTTCATTCAAGTTCGACATTTTGAATATTATCGTAATTACCTATTGAAATCAATTTGTTGCATTGTTTGCTGGAATTTTACAGTATAAAAAAGAAGTGGTTTATAAAAATTGTAAAACTTAATAATAAATACATTTGTGTTCGGAGAAAAGAACGGACTGTTTAACTTCTTATGAAAATAACCTTTAAAAAAACGACACCTTTATTAAGAAAAACAAGAGATTTTCACGAAAATCAAAGCCTAATTGCTATCTTTTCAGGATAAATTATTTAAAAGCACTGGAATTATAGAATCTGCAATATTTTTCACAAGCTTTTTTCTATTTTTTATATTGGTTTGCACAAATAAACAGTGTTAATTATATTTCTAATAATTTAAAATTGTTGAACCATTTAAATATTAACAGATTATTCAACATTGCCTTTTCTGGTTGAGATTTTTTCTTGTCGTACTAGACAACATAGTTAGCAGGTTTATAATTAAATCATAAAAAAAAAATTAAAACATGGTTTATTAAAGATTATTAAAATAAAACTGAAACACCCAGTAATTAAATCGTGTTAATACCGAAGTAACCCAACTGATGTAGTTACACTTCCTGTTATAACCATAAAAACCTAACCCAACAATAATTGTTCAAAAAAATATTGTAACAACTTCTATTTCAGTCTACTTATTTCTCACGAATACGCAACTTGTCATTATTTTGTTCTAAAAAGACATTTACACAACCATTTTTCAAAAAGTAATTATAGGTTCAGTTGAAATATTTAAACTGTGTGAAAAAAGCAGATTGTGACAGATGAGTGTTTTCTTTTTGTGTGTATATCTGATACGGTTTACAACACCATTGTTGCCTCTTCAATTGTTGCGTATTACTTAACAGTTTGGAAAATTTATTGCGTACAATTCGGGAACGAAATTTATCGATAAATTCACTAATAAGCGGAATCGAATTAGAATTCATACAAGTTTAAAAGGACGTGACTTACTTTGCATAAGCTTTTTCAAGAAGTCCTGGCCAAAAATGATCGGAGTTTTGCGACTGAAGGAATGCTAGTCTTCCATGTACAGTTGGTAAGCGATCGTCAACAAGTACTTCCGTCCATTCTCCGCACCACCATATTCGAAACCGGAAAACTCCAGCGTATTGTTCGTTGTTGAATGACTGATCAGCTGGTACCACCCTATAGAATAATCCTTTACTGAGGAATAGGACTCCTAGGCACGAGACCAACCATCTGTCGCCTGAAACAAAGTTTTAATTACTGACATAAATGAAATAAGAAGCTACAAAAACTTTCAAATGACCATATCAGTAACTACATCATGTAAAAAGACAAGGCGACAAATTAATGTTACGTTCTAAGTGTTCGTGATATGTCGACAAATAAATGGTAAATCTACGTTTTTTAAAATGGAAGTAGATCGGAAACTTAGGAAACCACAAGAAAATATTACTTGGAAATCATTGGATCGATATTTAAATCTTTATTTTTCGAATCCAAATCTAAAGATTTTAAATCGTCCGAGATAGATTTGACGACCGGAAATCAATTTAATTCTAGCTTGAATTTGTCCAAATGTTAAATGTATTCCTAAATTTAAAGCTTTGGTTATAAGTTTAAACTACAGTTTTGTATAGTTTGTATTTAGATCTGATTCTAGATTTGGGCCTTATAATTTCAGATTTTAAGTTCTCAAAGTTAGACTTGACATTTGACAAGGTGAAATGTAACGTTTAATTTTAGAATTTTGAATTGGATATATAAGACTCATTTCTAAATTTTATGTCCAACATGAAACCCTAAATTTCGGTTTCAAAGCTTAAATTCCGACATCAGGGCCGATATTTAATCCTGTACTTCTAGATTTAGGATTTTAACCTTCGAATCCAAATTAAGATTTCAGATGCTACAAGATTATATTAGATCTGAGATTTCTAAATCTGCAATTCAGATTTTAACTGTCCAATTTTTGATTCTAAACACTAAATTTGTTCCAAAAGCAGCAAACGAAATTTGAAGCTTTAATTATAAGGGTGGCGCAGTGGTAGAGCGTCAGGCTAGCGTTGCACTAGTCCTTGTTTCGAATCGCCCTGGCGATCATTCGTCGTTCAGCACCTAATTAACGACGCTCTCCTCCAAATACAGGCCTAGGAGGTAGAGCAACAAGGTCTTACACATACATACACATTACACTCTACACATGGTGCAGTATGTAGGTATAAACGGCGCACCAACTTGGTAACCCACAGAGACGGGCTGGGTTGTACATTGCACGCGTAGAGCCTCATACGTTAACGCACCAGCCTTGACATCGAAAAGTATAAGAGGTTACAGATAATACGTACAGTACCTAATTATAAGCTCAAATCTTAAACCTACTTCACCGCTCAAATTAAGTTCGAAATTCAGTCGAAATTTAAAATCTAAATCTCCACTCTGAAATTTTTAACTCCAAACGATAGTTTCGGAATTTTCTGTATGAAATACACAACTTTAAAACTTCGCAGGATTTTAGAACCCCAATTGAGTATTTCGCATTCTTAGAGTTTTGACCTTCATCGGTTCCGTTTTGCCATGAGCTTACTGAGATTACAGACGTCGTGGGGCGAATCAAGAATTTTTTTCATATTCTTCAGTAAAAACAGTGACATACTACTGTACTACTTTTAATATAGCTTTTCTTCTTTTTAATCTTCTTCTTCTACAGTGATGCGGTGTAGAGATTTACTTCGTTTCGCTTTACGTTCAGACTTTGTTTCACTACACTTATCACTTCTAATTTTACACCTGGCCTTTGTACAGTTTCTCTCTCTTGGTCCTTTTGCTATCGATTTTTCCTTCCAGATTTTCCTCACTTTTTTCCTTATGCATCCTAATCGTGTGTCGGAGCCATTTTAGCTAATTTACGTATATATCTATTCTAATAAAGATTTATGTGAAGGAATCTAGAGCTTCAATAATAATAAACCAAAATCAATCAAAAGAGATAGACATCCAAGAAGGAGTAAGACAAGGAGACGTGCTGTCAGCGTTGCTGTTCATAACATGCCTATTTCTACTCTAATAAAAATTACTATGGAGGAATATGAAAGAACACATATAAAGCAGAGAATACAACAAGGATATAAAGCTTTTTTGCAAACAAACAAATGCTAAAGGATAAAAAGTTGAGTAACACAAAATTGAAAATCTTTAAAACGACGATACGGCCATAGCATCTCCTGGAGTTTTTATTCATTCGACGTTAGTCCATACGCTGCAATTATCGGCAGTTCCTTTTCCTACACTCTGATTTCTAACTACATTAATCGTTTATTTAAGAATTTCCACTTCTGTTTGTTCTTTACAATATTTTTAATTATTATTAATTCTTCTTCTTTGGCGAAATGGCCGAGTGGTTAAGGCATTCGACTACAGCGCGGACGGTCTCGGAGTCAAACCCAAGCCAGATGTTGAGCGGGTGGTCTACCCAATCACTGAAAATAATTGGGAACCGAACCACAGTGGTGGGTGGAGTAGGGTAGCTAGGCGGTTGTTGAATGCGTGGTGCTTATTACATCACCACGTATGCATAGCATAGCATAACTTAGTTCTTCTGCTGCCCTCTTCGGCTTGTTTATTCCGCTATACAATAATCACTTTTTCACAACTTCTATACCTTTGGCATCTTTTCTTAGTTTCTGTTAACGATTAACAGTCCCAGTTTTAATTTTTTGTGACCTTCTACTGACCAGGGGTCGCCAAACTTCTTTGACCATCGACCCCTTCAAGAGTTTCTTGACTTTTTATCGACCCCCTCTATTTTACTATTACGTAATTATATAGGACAAGACGCTAGTGTGAGTTTTTAGATTATTTATTTTATAGTTACTCAACTCTTCAATATAGAGAAGTTTAGTTCGTGATTGAATATCGATTAAATTATATTATGTACGTTGATGCGCAAAAATACGTGTAAGTATAAGTAAATAAGCAACCGCGAACGTGTGTGTTGCAATCTCGCCTCCGCCGCGTAAATACGTTATTTTGGCCTCCGTAACTATTTTCATGACCTTGCTCCATCCTATTGCGTTGTCATTCAGGATGGATGTAATCCAAGTCCGAATTATTATCCATATTACCCGTACAAAGATGTCTTATATATTTCTATCGACCCTTAACAGTGTTATATCGACCCCTCTGGGTCGATATCAACCACTTTGGCGACCACTGTACTAACATATTTTCCTTCGCATTCATTTTAATATGCAGGGCTAATGTAATTCTAAGACAAATTTTGCATGAGAATAAGTCTCGTTGAATTTAGTTAGGAAGGTAGAAGCCTGTAAAGTTTTGTAATCAAAATTCACAATAACGTTAGTTGTGATAATTTATACTACCAAATCGAGCAAGCTTCAAAGTTACTGATGGTTGTTTTGTTTACAGAAATGATATTGAAAATAAAGTATTACTCGATTGTTTCTCTAGGGATAAATGACAATATTTCTGGCCAGGTTTTAGCTTCAAAGTGCAGGAAAAATAGTTAAATGTCTACCAGTAATGGAAGTTTTTTTAAAAACTATGTTACGAAAATAAAACCAGCATCCTGAAAGTTAATAACATTTTTAGTGTTTCTGTAAACTAATTAATAAATAATGAAGCCACAATATGGATATTTCCATCACTACAAAGCCAAAGCTCACGCAATACAAAGCTCATAAGACTATTTACGTATATTTTGTGATGATCGTGTAATAAGCCTAGGTTTCAAACCAGATCATCCACCACGTTTGCAAGATTTAACTGTTAGATTATCTTGTCTTCCTTAATTTAAAAAACACAGTATTTACAACACCTATTAAAACAGTTAAAAGATCTATAACAGCGATATGGTATGATTCAAGAATATGGACATTAAGCAAGGTGTAAACTTATACTTATGTGTTGGTAGCAATAGCTATGGTGTGCATTAGAGTAGTTAGAGGTTGTTCCATTCTAAGTGGCGAAGGTACGCTCAGACAAGGTGGTCACGTTCACCAATAACTCCACCCTTCACTGCTACCCGTAGCCACTGTGCTTCGGTACAGCGTCTTTTTAAGAAGATTATGTTGCTCTTAAGTATCTTAAGACGGCCCACTGGGTCTACTGTGCAACCAAGGGTTTCGCCATTAAGAATGGAATAGCCCTTACTGTAAAACAATTTGTTCAGAGCCATATTCTTCTTCTTAGTGCCATATCCTCTTCAGGACGTTGGCGAGGGGCATCAAAGCCACATTTTTAAACGGCTTGGCGTCATGAACTTTGTTATATCGCCCTTATACTAGGAACTGTTGCCTTCTATGGAGTTTGTGACCATTTATTAAGTGTGTGTCTTGTTACTAATCGACCACTCCGCAGACAGAATCGTTAATTGTAACCAAACGATTAAATGGCTTCACTCGCTTAAGTACCGACCCTGAACACGGAGGAGTTCTTTGTAAAAATCCTTACTACTGCGTGAGATTCGAACCCAAGACTACTAGCTAGAAGCTCAGCGCTCTTACCACTGCTCCAACGAGCTTCTCTTCAGAGCCACAAATTTACAAAAAATATGAAAACGTCAACAGGCCACTACTAAACTAAAATATTTGTTTGGAAAGCATAAATATCAAATAGTTTAGGCAGATGTTATTTAAAACTCAACCTCAAAAAAAGTCAATTAAATTGTTATATTTTGCAGTAGATATGGTTTAAGCGAATACATCCAACAATATTTAAACAATACTTTCTGCAATTGTTACGAGTATTCAAATTAGCTACTTCAACAATAATGATCGTCTTCAGGTGGATTCAGCTGCTTATTTTTCATGATTACATGCTTAAGTCGTTAAAAGCAAACCTAATTACGCAGGTTTGTGCGATTTTCTTGTACAAAATCTGCAAGTATCCTTCAAGTCGTCCCACCTAAATTTATTTCAAAATAATAAATTCTGATTTTTCTTCGGTATAAACCCAAGCTTCCTTTAGCAACGATTAATTAAAATTAAAAAAAGAATCTGCTTAAAGTACGATCATTTTAATGACATGCAGAACCTCGAAAAAATTATTACGCAAAATACATCTGCATCCTGTATGTAAGACGGTGTAATGAAATGAAACTCGATACAGTTAAATAAAAATATCTTTAATGGCACGGTGCCTATCGCAAAAGCAATCTGTAGTATAAATTTTAATACAAATTTGATCTTAAATAATTACGTTAATGGGTTACTCCTACTTTTGAGTGATAATAAGCAATACCACTACTGAAATTACTAAGTCATAACACAACTAAGGGTTGGAATTTTAATCTCCTTATTGGCAAAATTTCTGATATAATTGTTTCCATAATAAATATTTGAAAGTCAAATTTATTAGAAGACTAACAATCAGATTTATTTCACTTCTTATCACGCTTGAATTCAGAAAACAGGGAAATCCTTAGTTAATTCTTCAAGTAACTAATTTGAAGCTGTAATAAAATAAATTACCAAAAATCGAACCGATTCAAAGCTCCTACAATACAATCGTTAATACTGACAACAACGTCATTGTACCAAACCGGGATTATCATCTGTTCGCAAAAAAAGTAAAACTGTAAACTTTCACCCACTGTGAATACTAAATGGATTTGGCAATGTCATATTCTACGACAGCAAGCGGTTCTTTGTGATGTGCAAAAACTCGACACCAACGTAAATATTGACATTCGAATGCAAAAAAGAAATGAAGAAACGTGAAGTTTTTATAATAACTTATAACTTTAGTTTCGTTTTAAATGCTTGAAAATTAACATCAACATGAATTCATTACATCGAGCGTGAAATTACAAATTTATTTTCCGTCCGTCATTAATTCAATTATTGTGATAGATGGAGAAAGTGCTCGTAAACTACGTTTGTTTGCTTGGTAACCGTAATTAATTATTATATGGACTATAAAAAGTAAGTATGGAAATGAAATTGAAATCGTTCGTAAATTAGATTAGGGATTATTTAGCGCAGAACGGTGCGGTTCGTAATTTACTAGAAATTGATAGTTTGGTAGGTATCCACCTACGAGGAATTAAATTTCAGTAATACAGAGAAAGTACTTGATTTTTCTTTCTTTTAAATAAATGGCATTTTAAACCACTAAACACTTGAAATACTAATGGCTAAGTTAATGTTTAAATTACACAGGCTATAATAAAAAACCAGACATCTTTAGAACGTCCTGATCCTGACAGAAACAACAAATAAACTGATTTTCCTGTATAAATTCTCGAAAAATGTTGTTAAAGCTTTTTTCTAACAATTTAACAATCTGGTGCTCTCAAATGTAGCCATTTTACACAAAACAGAAATGAATACAGAAAAAGGTCCAAGTTGCAAGTAAAAAATAGTTTTCACTTTCTTTCACTGGTATTTCAGAAACCTCTACGATTCATAAACTTCTCATAAAAGCCTCAATTTTACTTTTGATAGTCACCTCCTTCAAGTGCAATCGCCCGAAAATTGAAAAGCACAAAAATTTAGAAAAATTCGTTTGAAAAATGATAAATGGGTTTGATACGGTTGATGGGAAAAATTTCAAAGTGAATAGGTTTAATTTGTTTCTTAGCTCCTATCCCATCATATCTCCAAAGGAATGTATCGAATTACCAATAACCCTGTATAGTGGGCAGAAAAAGGCTCAATATTTGAATGCAAAAGAGCTCTCTGATGACGACGGTACTGCTCCAGAAATATTTAGGCTGACGATGTCTAGAGGCAGAGATATTTCATCTTATACTGCGAGCACTAAGATTTGATGACGTGCATGACAGAGAACAAAGAAAAAGATACGAAAATTTGGCACCGATTCGGCAAGTTCTTGAAGATTTCGTAGGAAAATTTTAAAAACAGTTTCAAATTTAGACAATATAAATACTGCAAACACACCAGAAAAAGTACGGCTTGAAAACTGTGGGCTCTGGTTGATTCAGGGTCAAATTAGGAGATCTATGTCGGAAAACAATCAGATGGCCCTTTCAAGCCCGATAACTGCAAGCTTGGTAGTAAAACGGATAGCACAACCAATTTTGAATACAGGTAGTAACTTAACCATCGACAACTATTTCAGCTCAGTTCTGCTGGCTAGAGATATGATTGAAATGAAGACAACTACAGTTGGGACGTTGAAAAAAAAATAAGAGTTACCACCGCTCTTTGTAAATACCAAAGACAGGCCTTTACTAAGCAGTTGGTTCGGGTTTTGCCAGCAAATGGTTCTTGTCTCATATTAACCAAAAAGTAATAAACGCTCCATACTGGTGACAAAATTGACCCAGACTCTGGACAACCTGTAAAAGTTATCACCTTCTACAACATGTCAAAGGGAGGTGTTGAAATTGTAGATGAAATAAAGTCGTTCTACTCTGTGTCTAGGTTTTGCTATAGGTGGCCCCTCAGAATATTTTTTGCAGTAGGTACTGGACATTGGTGGTATCAATTCTCCGAAGAATATATTTGAAAAAGCTATCTCAACAGTAGATGAAGCCATATCACCCGTTCTTCAATATTACATCTGCCAATATTTTTACGTAGGTACCAGAATAAGGCAAACTTTGACAATTCAAGAACCAGATTGTAATGCAGCAAACCAACCTAATCCTGGATTTTGTGCGTTTGCCCAAGAAAAAAATCGAAAACTGAATAAACGCTGTCACACATGCAATCGGGAAATTTATACAGAACATGCAACATATGCTTGTCCAACGTGTTCTTGAAAAAGACCACTTATTGTTTCTCAATGTTTGCTTTTTTTATTGCTTTAAGTTTTGGTTTTTACGTCTAAAGACAAACAGATTTCATTATTTTTCAATTATTATTGTTTATTTAGTTATGGTTGTTAATAAGTATTTAGGGGGTTTGGTACGACGCCGACGCTGTATCCCTATGCATGGGCTCATAGTGATACACTGGTGTTAATAGGTAATAGCAGTGTTAAAGTTGTCGTGAAAGATTAAAAGTAAAGTTAAAGGCAAAATTGCAATAATAGGGAAACAAAATTCGATTTAAAACGTGTTAGGAAAATTAGCTATGGCTCGGTCTCACTAGGCAATCCTGTGCACGCGGCGGGAAATTTAAAATTGAGTTATGCTTAATAAAGCAAATTAAATCAAATAAATTCGACAAAATAATCATATAAAACACAAAAATGGATATAGCACTTGAAGAGTTTATGAGGAGATTAGAAGATATTGATAGAAGAGGTGAAATAATAGAAACAAAAATGGATACTTACCAAAAGGAATTACATATGGCGGATCTGGAAGCAAGGATAGAATTAATGGAAAAAGAATCAAGAAACACAAAATAATTATTCAGGGTCTAAATTAAATGAATGATGAAGTGGAACTAAGTCTGAAGGAAAAGCTTAGAGCTATTTTCAGGGGCATAGACATTCAAATAAATATAGAAACAGAAATAAAGGAAATAAGAAGGCTGGGCGTACAAGAGACACAAAATAAAACCAGTACTGGTAGAACTAAATTCGTGGAATAAGAAAATGGAGTTACTGAGATCGACAAAAAAATTAAGGGAAACAAAGATGTTTATAACTGAGGACTACACAAAAGCTTATCTATAACTTAAACTTAATCCTACCGGGTGGGGGGGGGGAGTTCACTTAGGTGCTTGATTTCTTTCTCCATGTCTCTTTCTATTATGCACTTTACGTCTTATTTCACTCCACTCTATGTCTCTTTTGATGGCCGCATTTTTGACTTCTTCACTCAACGTTTTTCTCGGTCTTCCTTTCGTTTTCGTTTTATATGTTCGTGCTACAAAAACTCTTCTAACAGTCTTATCTTCACCCATTCTTCATTATATGGCCTAGCCATCTTAGCTGCCCTTCTTTTATCATGCTTTGTATTGGTTTCATTTTCAGGTTATCTCTAATGTTCTTATTTCTCTAGCGTATAAATTACTTACTGTACTTAATAATGTGATTCCACGGTAGTTATTACAGTTCTTTACATCTCTTTTTTTGTATATCTGTATAATACTCATAATTCCGATTTGCCAATCATCTGGTGCTTTACCTGTATTTAGTACCTTAGTCGCTATTAGCTTTAGTATTTCTACCATTTTCTCATTTCCTGCTTTTATCATATCGGATCATATCTGATCATATCCTGGAGCCTTACCCGATTTCATTTTCATTACTGCTTCTTGAGTTTCTTTTGTGGTTATTACTGGTATATAATACACTATTAAGAAACCAAAGTTACGTCAGATTTAATTAGATTAACCAAACTTCTGTGTGAGGGTTTAGTATTTTAAACGAAAATCCTGCACAACAAAATAATTTATAATTTTCACTTCAGAAATAAAAAGGGTAAATCTGAATTCTAGTGTAAATACATATATAAATAAAAAAATTTAATGAAAGCTGCAGAAAAACCCTCCAATATCGCGGTTTTATACGAACGTTTTACTGTCGGCGAACGTGGCCTATTTTCAAATCCCTTAAAAATATGTAAAGATAAAACGACAAACCCAAGAGGGTAATAATTGAAGAAGAAGAGAATGATTTTGTAAAACTTTATATCCGTAAGTTTGTTGCTTCCGGGTTCGTTATGTTATAATCAAGGACACTTATAATGCATCTTAGAGAATACATATAGTTTAGCAGATGTTTTGGAAATAGTTCGTTACATCCGATGATTCGTTAAAAGCAAGCTCTCTAAAACGTCCACAACAGGATGGAAAGCCCCGAAGAAATTCTTCGCCATTTATTTGCGTAGCTCTTGTATTTCTTAGAAATTTAAATTTACATATATTATGCGATATGTAATAAATTTTCTACATTGAATATTTTCTAAATTTAAGAAATTTCTAAATATTTTCTTCCGAATTGTTCTGAAAGTAACAAAGAAATAGTTGGCATGATTATCTCAGGTGCTTAATTTTTTCAATGTGCTTTTTAATTTCTATTAAAATTAATATATTGATTTAGCAACCTTAGATACTGCTAAATCAGATCTTTTTTTCGTGATTCAGACGTACCTATCTACTGCAGAATGAGAATGATTTTTAAATTGTCACAGAGTTTTATAAAATTTTACGAAATTATGCTAATAAATTCATTTAATATGTCGATTGATTTTCGGTTCATCTAAATGGTTTCATTTAAAAATAAATTATAATGCGTGAATAATTTTATAATTATTTCGGGATAAAGACTTGAAAAAAATGTAAAATAAATACACAAAATATTAAAAACGTATTGCAACTTTTAATTTTAATTAAAACCTAGAAGTGGCATTTATTATCCAATGTTAAATAATTTGCGCATTCTGTCACCGTCTAAAAATAATTTACGTTTTATTTTTATATGGAATTTATTTGTAAATTCTTTATGTATGAAGAAGCTATCATAGCAGTGCAATTATACAGGATAAAGAAGGATTTTCGAGCATCATATGTGTTTTCTTTAAATCGTGATTAAGTTTGCCTTACTATAATATTAATAAGTTTTATTAACAGGCTTTTTCATTTCCTGAAGCATAACAGTTAACAAATCTGTGAAACTATTTTATGGAAAATTATGCAGAATCAGAACCTTTTATACTGAAAACTAATATTTCATTAAATATTCTCTTTTCTCTCCATCTCTATAAAGAAGATTGTGTCAAACTATAACAACTAAGGTAACCTCAATTTTGAAACGACTCAATTCAGTTGCAAAAAAGTGTAATTTCCAACATTGTTGTGATAATTGTACATTTAAATTTGTCAGCGCCTACTTTGCACTTTGCAAATTTTGCAAATTATCCACTTAAATCACGTATCATTAAAACCTACACAAACACCAACTACTTGACAGCATTGACGACTTCTGCAACTTAGCTAAAAATAAATTCCCATTTATTAACAATACTCATGCAATACGAGTATTACCTTATTTTTGTATTTAAAAAAGACCGGACAGGTTGACCATACAGAGACAGAAACTGGGGGCATACCTTTGTACATATTTTTAACCAAAAACAAAACTTGTTTAAAATTCAAACAACATATGTAAGCACCAAACAAAAACATATGTATGTAATAAGCGTGTCGAAACCACTTGCTATTCAGAAAAGCACCCACATAAACAATGAACGATGATGACCCAAAGTTAAAATTGTTTGGTATTCCATCGCCACTCGGACTACAAAACAAGGGAATGTTTACTGTTTACGTAATTTTTATGAAAATACAAAAGGAGATTCAAGTCGTTAAAAATTGTATAGTGTTGTAAATTTAATCGGAGAACCTTTGAACTGAACAAGTAGAAAGCCGCTTTTGGACGAGTAGGTGTGACAATAATAATTGTTCTCCGAAGAAAATCTTGTATTTCATTTTTAAGGACATTGCTTGTGTTAATTAAGACTGGAGGATTTCAGAAATGAAGTTTAGAATAAAGAGAAGTTCAAGGGCCCTTTGCTTAGCGACAGGGAAGAACAATTACCGTATAAAATAATTTTTCAATATGAAATTACGTAAAATCAAATAAACATAAAGCAGCGTCTGGCCTGCGCATTTTCTAACTGAAAACTCTTTTACAAAGGACTCAGGTATGAAGCAATGCCGAAGGTAATATTATCGAAATAATAATCATAAGTAAAATGTAAGTATTTCTTTTAAACATCCAATTAATTAAATTTAATTTTATTTTTAAATATAATACAAATCATAAATTAAGGTTTAAATGTTTGCAGTCCTTGCAAATTAATTAAACTTTAATATATTTAAGTAAAGTAGGACAGTTTTGCATTATAACGAAAATACCAGTATAAAAACCAGTGATATTTATTTTGCATTAAGGCCACTGTAATAAATTCTTTGGTAGAAACAACAATATATGAACAATTAAGTAACTTGAGCATTCTAAATACCAACGACC
The DNA here is from genome assembly GCA_963082815.1 of Melanotus villosus. NCBI lineage: Eukaryota > Metazoa > Arthropoda > Insecta > Coleoptera > Elateridae > Melanotus > Melanotus villosus. The sequence goes on along the minus strand of OY720423.1, from coordinate 8,196,613 downwards.
GGAAATGTACTAAATTGCCTGGATTATTATTATCTCTTGCAGAAACCGCAAACTCGGTTACACAAATTAGGGATAACATTATATGCAGTATACGTTTACAGGCAAGGAATTAATTATTGCTAGGTACATGTATTTAGATTATTTACCACAAGAATCTATGACATTCACGTTTTATAAAAATAATGCTTGAAGGGTGATACTTGTCAGTTTTTTCTGTCAGATGCTACAACAGGAATTAAATAGAGGTGGGAATCTTCGGAAGCTCGGCTCTGCTCGGAGAAAATGCCAAATATTCTCGGTTCGGCTCAACATCGAGTTTCGAGCTTTTACCCAGCTTCAATTTTATGTCAGGCCTTTACCGAGCTTTTACTGAGTTTTGAGTCTACAACGAGCTCAGAACTTCACAAGCAATTTAGAAAAAAGCTCGGCTTGGCTCGGTTCAGCAAATCTTCGACTCGATCTCGTTCGAAGCTCGAACCAAGCCGAGCTGAGCTCCAGCTTCGAGGTCTCATTCCCACCTCTAGAATTAAAACTACAAAGACTAATTGAACACTTTTGTTCAAGATGAGTTTAAACAAAACTAATTGTTTAGTACCTACCAAAAGTGGTTTAAAAAAAGCGTAAAATTAAATGTTCACCTCACAATCGAACATGCTCATAAAATTAAGTTATTCAAATATAAAATTTAGGTTTAATATTTTTTATAAACAAAGGACATATTAGTGCTGTAAGACGTGTAAGACAGTTTATTACTTTTAAATATGCGTCAATAGAATATTTGGTTTTAGTTTTTACGATTAAATTTTTACGAATTTTCCTTACAATACGTTCTAAAACTGTTTAAAGGGTTTTAGCCTCTTGCAAAGCTGATAATATCAGTTAAAATTATAGGTAAATGTTATACTTATTTTATATTTATAAAACTTTAAGTTTTTACGAAAATTAACCGAGTTGGACTTACCGTTTACCGGGTGGATACACGTGTATGTGACGTCGTGAAGCACACAATCGGGGTTAATCAGTATTTTTATACGTTCTCATTTTCTCAATACAATAAATCGGAAATATGTGTTAGTTTGAATAGGAGTTTTAAATTGTTACCAAGTTTTTACTGTAAATATATTAGTGTATAAGATATTTAGCTAATAATAATATGTATTCATAATTATAAAATTGTATTTTGCATAATTAATAAATAGGTATATGTACAGTATTTTTCACCTAGGATTTGGGTTGTGACGTCAACGCGCTGGTGATAAATTTACAATCCAACTATACTTAATCTCTTTCTGAACTAGGTTTTCATTACCTACTGCGCACGAACGCGTGTCTACCCATACAGTTTTTGGGCGGAGCAAGTTGACGTCACAACCCAAATGCTAGATGAAAAATACTGTACGTAATTACATTAATAGTTATAAAGTTATAAATAAGGTGTTTACGAACCGAGGTTCGTACCTTCCGAGCATGTTAAGTCCTAAACATTCCATTTGACTTATATTTTTTCCGTTACTGGAAGCAATTCATACAATTAAATAATAGTTCCACTTAGAAACATTTTTGAACTTCGAAAAAAGTTTTTGGGACTTTTTTGGGCCACTCCTGTATTTTTGTACCATGAATGTAAACCCAACTTACATTAGCAGTGGAGGAAAAATGCAGTGGCCTAATTGTTTTCTCTAAGTGCAACCAAAAAAAATTTTGGGGACTTTTCTTGAGCCACTCTGTTTATAAACAGGAAAATAATGTTCCGAATATGGAAAACGATAGTAAATCAAAGTACTCTCGAATTAATTGTTAAACATTAAAAAATTGCGGTTCTTTATTATTTTTTACCCTAGTTTCTTCATATATAGAATTCTTACAAACATCCAATAAAGTTATCTTATGGACGTCCAACAAGGATGTCCTGAGGATGTCCATGATTGTGACAAACGGACTACGTATGGACGTCCATAGGATGTCCCGCGGACCATAAACGGGCATCCTATGGACGTCCTAAACGTCCGTGTCGGATGTCCATAGGACGTTTTATGATGTCCATAGGACGTTTTATGGATATCCCTGTACTATATGGGGGTAGGAGAAGACTAAGAGAATTTGGATTAGGTAGTAGAAGGCCCACAATTGCGTCGCTGCTCACCAGAAAAAATTGAGTAGCTAAAGTCAGATTTGCAGAAAACCATGCACATTGATCCACATATCCACTGGAAGAAAATTTTGTTCACAGAAACCAGAATAAGCTTTTAATCGCCAAATGGTGAAGGGATCATGAAAGATTTGCTGACTGCAACATCTCTGCAAGGGAACCATTTGGTATTGGGTAAAAAGTGTTCTGGTAAATAATTTTCTTTTACACTCGCACAGAATTAATCCCCATTCAACAAAGGTTAATTGATGCTCAGTCCTCTCATGCTCAGTCCTCTCTAGAAAACATTCTTCAGGATTATGGCATACCATTTATAGGAAATGATTTTATCTCGATGCAAGATAATGCTCGGCTGTCGTCAATATTTAAGTAATGGACTGACCACCGCAAAACCCAGATTTATATTCAATAGAATACTTTTGGAATGCTTTAAAAAATAATAAGGCGGCAATTACCTGCTTTCAGCAATTATCACGAACTGAAGCTCGCCGTTCTTTTGGAATGGGATAGCATTCTCCAAGAAACCATCTAAAATTTGATAAGAAATTTCCTGGTAGTGGAGCTGCTCCTGACTAAGCCTGTGCGGCCCCAGTCAGATTTTGCGATAGGGTGCATGAGAGTTGTCCGCACAGACTCACAATTAAATATTGCTCAGAGTGTGAATGAGGCCCCTATTGACTCTTTGGCATTAACTAGCCCCGATGCTGTGTAACTCCGGGGTTAGGAAAAAGAGGACGGAGCTCTGGGGTAGCTCCGAAAGATTGAGGTGGTTGGTGAGCAAGGGCTAGCCCGTGAAGAAGATGGTGGAGACCCGATTAAGTAGTAGTAGTAGATGCAAACCGAAACAAGGCCGTCGGGGACCCCCGATGAGTACACCTAAGTTTTGCACAGCAGTAACTCTTATAGTTTCATGGCAATGGCGAATGCGCCGCCACTAGAGCTGCAAGGGTGTAGCACGCACATTACAACCTAACACCCTATATAAGGGCAGCCAAAATATTTTTGCACGCAAGCGACCTTGAAAAGGTTTTGTACCCATATTCTATTTACACGTTCCCGTTTAACACTTTTAACCTTGTATATTTCTTATATTCCATTAGAAAGCTACCAAACCCATCAACAATTAAACGGAGAGTAACTATATAAATAAAATAAAACTCAAGAACTCAATCTTTGTATGGCAACATAAAAATAACGCCGTTTATTAAACAGAATAAGCGGTTAGTAACAACTTTTATTAAAACTGACAGGGGCAATCAAACAATCAACACAAGATTCATAACCTGAATAGGTCATCTAACAAAGATCGATCCGTTTTCACCATCTTATTAGTTTCCTCAAACGGTAAGTGTAATAAATTCTCCGGCGATAAAATCTGATACACAATTATTTATTGGCTACAACTAGAAAAGTTCAAGATTCTGGGCGGACATTGGTATCAATTTCACGATTATTACACCTCAAAAGAATTCGATATCGTTATCACCCAGCAGAATAAAAATATTTAGGTTACACCTGTGTACTCGTATTTAAATATTCCACGCATTGTCTTCTTTCTATAATCCTTTTAATTATCAATGACTTTGGCCGTGGGGGGATTCTTAAAGTCTTGGGTCACGACGAATGTTAATTCCGCCACTGCTCAAAATACTGCGCGATGATATGTTAATCTAAACGACCTTGTATGCAAAGCAGATTTTTATGTTTTCTAATTTATTAATAAATGGCCTTTTTCGAAGAGGAGTCGGATGTTTGCGGCGACGAATTAATATTCTGTGCTCATATATGTTCATACAGGAAGTCTAACTATTTTTGTTACATGAGGATGATAGGAAATGCAGCTACGTGTTTTGCATATTTAAGAGGCGCGTTCTGTGCCTTGCTAATATGTAAAATTACAGTAGCCTGATATTTTAAGTGCAACTATAGTAATAATTTTGTTTAATATGATTAGAAGAAAGTTCTGCAGTTTCTACTACAGCTTGTTTCCAATGATTACGATTAAGTCAGAATTATTTTGAATCATTCGCCTAAATTTAGTTGAAATGGACGAAAGAAATTCCAAAAAAAGTTTAAAAATGGAATCAGCCCTTTTTTTAATGTTTTTGTATGTGAATTTTTATGAAACTGCGCTGCGTTAGTTGCTGGGTGAATTGAGTAGTTCAGCAGCTTACGTTGGCATGTGGGATAACTACCCTGTCCCGTAAAACATACAAACTACAAACTACACAACTGCCAGACGGTACAAAGGCGACACAAGCAAAGATAGAAGGACAACGATTTGGTATTTGCGACATGGCCGGCATGGAATGTCAGAAGTTTAAACTACGCAAAAATTGCAAGAACTAATCAATTATATAACAGATATTGCAGCGATTCAGGGACGGAAATGGAGAGAAATTATCGATTTCAAACATTTTACATGTGGAAATACGGTAAACACATTAGATACAGACTTTTTCGTAAACAAAAAGACTCGACATTTGATAAGAAATTTCACATCGGTAAGTGAGAGGATATGCACATTACGTATAAAAGGGAAAAGGACCAACATAAGATTTATGAAGTGTCACGCTCCCACAGAAGAGCCAGATCAAGAGGCACAAGATATGTTTTATGAGGAGTTAGAGAATGTAGCCAGCTTATCACCACAACGAGACATGAATATAATAAATACTAGGCGATATGAATGCCAAGATAGGTAAAGAAATAGAGTTCAGGTAAGCACGACACTAGCAATGAAAATGATATACTCATAGATTTCGCAATTAGTAATGACATGGTTATTAAAAGCCCATGCTTCCCGCATAAAACCATCCACGAAGAGACATGACAATCACCCGACTGGAACACAAGAAACCAAATTGACCACGTCTTGATCGATGAGACGATGAAAGATATGCATACAACATTATGGATATAAGGAGCTAGCACGGGGCAGATATATACTTCGATCACATCCTTATAAAAGGAATATATAGCCAAAACTTTAAAAAGGTCCAGTTTAATAAATATAGAAACACTGATACAAGATGATAACAAGGAGACCATCTACCAGAACAAGATAAATAAAACGCTGGTAAACGACAATGGAGAAACCACAACTACAGAAGATAAGTGGCATGAAATAAAGGTAGTTCTTAACAATACAGCAAAAGAGATTTAAGGTGACATGGAATCAATGATAGAATGAAGAATGCAAAAAGGCATATAAAATACAAAAAGAAGCAAGAGAAAAGATACTGCAGAGAGAAACAAGACAAGCAGTTGAAAACCATCACAACAAGGAGGGGAGAAGCACATTACATACACCGAAGAACGAAAGAGAATATCAACAGAAACATAGTATAAAGACTTAAAGAAGAACAAAAGAGAATGTCAAACAAGAACAAAGTGTATTACAGATAAACAACGAATCTATTAGGAGAGGAAACAGAAATCGATGACAGAAGGACAGATGGGGTCAATATTTTGAAGAAGAATAAATGGAGAAAATTCAGAAGAAGAAGAAAAAGACGAAAATGAAGACAGTCAGATTGAGCATATGCAAGTGTACAGGCCCCAGATAAATATTGAAGATCCCACATTACAATAAATAGAAGGGAAAATTAAAATATTAAAAAACAACCAAGCACCAGGAGAAGATGGGTTACCTGCTGAATTGATCAAATATGCATCGAATAAAATAACCACAAAAATATACACACGCTGATGTCCAATTTTCAAAAAGACGACAGGCTAAACTGTAATAATTACAGAGGAATCTTCCTTCCTAGTGTAGTACATAAACTCATCGCAAGAAGGCAGCATGGCAGAAAGAATCGAGCAGTACACGGAACAAATTTTGGAAGACCATCAAAGTGGGTTCAGGAAGAATAGGTCTACATCGGGCCATATTTTCACATTAAAAAGAACTCTAGGAAAGTGTTACGAATACAACATCGTCACTAAATAGATTTCAAAAAGGCATATGATAGCGTGAAATGTGACTACCGGAGGCATCAATGAGGGGATTCGGAATGTTTGCTAAACTAATTAAATTGGCAGTGATGGTACTGCAATATACCCGAAGTAAGATAAGAATAGGGAGTACCACGTCAGAAAAGTTATCATCATCAACATCGTATACAGCAATGTATTAAAGCTATTAATAACAATCCCGGAGGTTCGTCACTGTATATTAGGTCAATACAATATCTGACGTATGCAGATGGTGTTGTAATCCTGGCAAGAACAGTAGAGGCGCTCACAACAAAGAGAAACGAAGAGAGCAGGTTTAAGAATCAACGTCCAAAAACTACATGTTGCAGGAAACTGAAGAAAAAAGGAGACAACCAGAAACAATACAAATTGGAAACAAACAATTCGAAAAAGTAGAGCGATCTAAGTATTTCAGAATGATATTAACAGAAACAAGAATCTATGCAGTAAACATATGCTACTACTCGTTGCAAAAAATTTGAAGTCTTGTAATCTATCTATAAATGCTAAATTGGAGATTTTTTTTCTTTCTTTTTGTGTGTGTCTTGTATGCGTGTATAGCCAGCCAATCTGCTCGGAACCGCCTTTAGGCATTACTTCAAGTCAGACGGTTGTGTCATGTGTATGTTACTACATATGTAGTGGTCTTGTTACACTATCTCATAGACCAATCTTCCGAATAGATCACAGTTAAGCCCAACTGTGCATGGTCTCACCAGGCCTAGTACCGATCCCAGAGGCCTGAGAAAAAATCTTCACCAACCTAGGGATTCGAACCCGGAACTTGCAACACGCAAGCCTGACCCTCTTACAACTGAGCTTGGCTTCCCCAAATTGAAGATCTATAAGACCATAATAAGAGTCACAGTAACATACGCATCAGAGACGTGGGTACTGACAGAAAAAGACTAGAACGAGTCTACTAATTTTCGAAATTTTGAGGAAAGCATTTGGCCTAATAAATGATGACGGTATTTAGAGGATACGAAAGAATCAGCAAATAAAATAGTTATACAAAGAACCTGATATTGTGGCAACAATACTACCAGCTAGCATGGTTGGGACATCTATGTAGAATGTAACAAGGAAGATCACCCAGAACAGGATTAGAGAAGAAACCAGAGGGAAAACGTTTAAGAGGAAGGTCTAGAAAAGGTAAGTTAATGACGTGCAAAAGATTTAAAAATGTTAGTAGTACGAAGATGGAGAACGAACGCTGATGACGGAAAGAAGACTTTTAAGAGAAAGGCCTAGAAAGAGGTGGTTTTATGACGTAGAAAAAGATTTAAGATCGTTAAGAGTACGAAGATGGAGAACGAAAACTAAAATCCATTGCAATTGCTGTTTTTCAAATATTCGTTATTACAGGGCGTTGTAGTCTTCTCTCCATATGCCTGTGCGATGTGTGTGTGTGTGTGTATAGTGGCCTACAGACATAGGAGACCTACAACTTTACGTGGGCTCTGAACCACGTAAGTGCTTGCACTTCTACTCCAGAGAAGACTTACTAGGCAGAATTCCATCTCTGATTTGCCATTGCCTTCCGATGGAAGCGGTAGGGTGTTTTTCGGTGTATGTGTGGCCCTGAGAATCTAACCCGAGCGAGCCATCTCAGTGGTCAAATGCACGTTGAACCAACTGAGCCACAACCGTGACTTTCCTGTTACCTACCTTAAACTTTAAGTATTTCATTTCTGTTGCTGCAATCGTCGATTTATGTCTATCAACAATGTCCAGCTCTCCGCTCCGTATATTAACGTTGTTATATATTCTCATTTTTGTTTTGCTGTTTATCTCACTTTTTCCTACTAATGTGTTTATTTATTGTGTAATATAATTGATTTACTTTGCTCACCCTATTTTGTATCTCTTTATCTATCTTCCCATCATTTGATATTACTGATCACAGATATGTATAAATCTCACGTCTTCTAAGTGTTTTAAGTAGAAGTTAAAAAGAGATGCAGCTACTGCAGAGATTCAATGCAACGAAGCCGGTTTTACAGTACGTAATCAACATCCCAGATTATAATCTCTTTCATTCAGGGAATCATCATGCAAATTTTGAGACACATGTTAGCAGACACTGTTTTTATAAATAGTAGAACTGCAGTTTCACAATTTAAGCTTGGAAACCGAAAAATCGACTGGCAAAATGAGATAAAACTTTTTTACGGTACTTCATCTATTAAGTCGTTTCTCCATTAGTAAATTTTTACGGTGTTTATAATATTAGAACATTGACATACAAAATAATTTCCTAAATATAACCTGACTGATTTATAGCTCTTTGGTAATTTAACAGCTTATAAAATCTGTCCGTCCTTGGTGTAATCGCATACATTGTGTGTGAATAGCGGTCCTTATGCATTGGACGATTTTACAACCATATGCTTTTAGTTAACAGTACGTTAAAATACTTCCGAAGCATTTTTTTAAAACAAATTTAAGGACATTTCCTTTCATAAAGGTGCCTTTTTGAAATCACCATATGGATAACTGTAATTACATTACTGTACGCTTTGTCTTTCTCGATAAAACAATTTAACTGTACAGTCTTTATTTTTATAAAATAATTGATACGTGCACAAATAAACCGCAATTTGTTAACAGATTAGAAGTCTTAAAAAGGCGTGGCTGGATAGTGGTAAAATTAATATAGAATGACCATAAATTTCTTTTTTTTTGTACGGTCCTGGCTACGACGTACTTTAAAGTAGATGATGAACAGATGGCTAGCGGTGCTGGAAACGAACATAAACTTCCTATCACCTATTAGTTATACAAAATTTATGGTTCTATTAACACTTTGAAGGATATAGGTTGTAATTTAGAGAGCTTGTTACCATCATTACAAGGTTTAATGACAAGAATCGATAACTGAAACTCCATAAAAAAAGTGACATTGGTGACATCTACAATTATTTATGATTCGTTGCACCAACTGTTATATTAAATAAGTGGGTGGTTATTTTAAACCAAAATGCATCAGATTTTGTTTATAAATACCGGGTACAAACGAAATCTAAAACACTAATTTTTGCTGTTATTATTTAGAGTTGCAAAATAAAGTTTTATAAGTAGGACTGATTACAGAAGGAAATGTAATTTTTTGAGCCTGAAATTTTTGTAGAACTTCCGATATAAACTGAATATGCAGTGTTTCCTAAAAAATATGCAACGAATGGAAAATATTGTTATAAAATTGATTTATCAAAAATTTTTACCCCATTAACAAAGTTCTTGCATACCCTTACAGCAATTGAAAAATTAAAATTTTATTTTTCAGACCTTCAAAGTTCGATTGTATGTAGTCTAAAATTGTTTGAGAAATTATTAAAATAGTTTCTTATTTGTTGCGTACTTGTTGGAAAAGCACTGTAATAAATGATGGATTTTTGCAATTAGGAAGAAATCTTGAATTTGAATACCCGACTGAACAGTCCAGAAATGCTTCTCAAAATTTCAATTTCTATTAAAGTGGTTTGTGATGTGATAGTTAAGAGATTGCTTGTTCGGGTTAAGTAAGAACGGCCTTAGCGAGTCACGGCACTCATGGTTCAAGTATAAATTTTGAAAAGGGATTTTAAGTACAAGAACCAAACCAATGCAAATATACAGAATGTTTCCTTTAAAAGTCTCAAAGTTGAGGTCATTTCCAGCGAAACCTAAAGTGTGTGATACAAATGATTTTGTATGTGAAATAGTTGTAAATACCCAAACTTATAAAGTTCATTTCTCTTGTTATAAAACCATTTCGTATAAAAGAATTCATGGCGGATATTGGTCCAGTGAACATCATTTTGAGCGAGCTGCGACTGATTCGCTAATTTGAAGGAGTTTTTTGTTTAGAAAACGCGATTTCTTAAAGTTATAATTAACTACAGGGCGACACCAGTACCCTCAAACACTAAAGTAATAATAGATTGGCGCTAATTATAATAAAACTCGTGAAGTAAGTGATTAAATGAACTACTGGAAGTAAGAAGAAGAAACCCCGAAGAAAAGCGAAAGGACCCAACTACACTCGCGAGGAGGAGGATAGGCGCACCTGTAACTTACTGCAAGAGCATATATGTGGAATCAAGAGACCCACCTGACGCACAGCTAAGTCCTAGTCTTAAATAATATCTAAGTTGTTTAGATTAGCGTAGACTGAACTACAGTCGGATGATGGTGATTGTACATCTTCTATCTGCATTCAAGTCAGGTAAATGTAGTGATTATAACGCAAATTAGATACATGGATGCAACTGGCATATAAGTGGCGTGGCCATTAGGGTTCATTTTCGCTTGATCTGGCCCTTTAGAAGGTACCTGTTGGTCAACGAAGAGAACAGAGGACAAATAAAGAGGGTATACCTGATATAGCCTGATCGATTCAGCCTCAAGTGTGTGTGAATTTATGTATAGTTTGTTCGTTTGAGTCCGCAATTTCTACTTAACTTCTTGGTTATTATAACAGGCAATAAGAGTATTATGACAAGTTAGAAGTGGCAAATCCTGCCATAAACACCTTACCAGGGACGGCTTTAAACTGTTCCCCCAAAATATTTTAACATTTTATAAATGAATTCTTCTGTAGCTTTTGTAGTTCTAGAATTTTTCAAGTATGGCCTAGTACAAATGATTTATAATAGTGGTATTTAAACTTCATAATCCACCATTAAGTTGTAAAATGTTTCTAGCTATATTGCGGACCTGAACGAACAGACTTTACAGAGTCGGTTGTCACAACGAGGGAAGTAAACAATACCTAGCTAATTAATATTATATTAAAGATATACATAGTTAAAGTTAATTAATCGCGAATAGAAGTAAGTAGTAATTGCAATGCTAATAATTTTAGAATAAAAGCGATATGTGACAAACCGCATATACGACTCAAGAGAAGAATCAGATAACGATGAAATAGAAGGAGAGGAAGAATATATAAAAATCGAAGAAAAATGCAGGAAAACAACGAAGATACAAATAATATAATAATAACGATTAGACTAAGCTAGCATAAAGGCATGCCTGTGCTAAGGCGTTTCATATTATAGACCTAGGAAATTAGCTGTAATATTAGAAATACTATGTATAAGATGATAAAACATGTTTAACCGTCTCAGTCATATATCCAACTCCCATTGAATATATGACCTACTATCTACCTTGCATTGTCGAAGCGGTGTCTACCGGCTGGCATCACTGGCATGTTAATGTTATACAATGCTCCCAATCATCATCTATCGTAACAAATCCCTTCACACCTTATTGGTGGGCCTGGCGTAATCCAGGATTGAACCACGGGGGTCTGCTCCATGTGAATTGATGATGATAAAACCATTTCGTATAAAATAATTATTACAATAATTCAAAACTGTACCCATTTTTGCTCCCTAAATATTAATATTTTTAAGTGCCTTTTTACTTGTTAAGCTTTGTTTTGGGGCCGGTCTTTTGATCTCCGAACATTTGTTTCTATAGAAAATATTTGATATTACTTGTATTTAAAATTTAAATTAAGGATACTACGTTGTCTTAGTATTTTTAATTTAAACCAAGATAGAGTTCTAAACAAGTTCGAAATAAACGACCAATAAAACAAAGAATCGGAACTAATATCCATTAAATTTAAATTAAAATTTTAACACGTCTGCATTCGTGCTACTTCCAGTTTTATTTATTGTGCGTGCTTATGACACTTGACACTAAAAAGAAGAAACGCACCTACTACTTAGAGAAAGTGTATCACTTACGTTCTAATCTAATGTTTAAAGAAAGTGCGTTTGTTTTGACAAGATCTTTCTTGACCTTGAAAATGATCAACAGCAGGTTCATTCTATTCTAAATTATTCGATATTAGGAAAACCGCACCTTCCTTTTAAAGGTATAATCTCACGGAGAACAATAGAAACTTTCACTTACTTAAGACCAAGGCTGACTGTCATAATCATCATAATCAACACGGGGACCTTCGGTAAAGTCATGAAATTTCGGTACAGAGCCAAATTTTTAATTGAACAAGCTATCTTAGCATTAGAAAATTGTTTAAATGGGTTCTTCCTATAATTACGTCTTCAAAAATATCTTTTTGGGAACCTTGTTTATGCAATAAAATTATTGTCATTTTATCCAAATTGGATAATTACAGCAAAACAAGTTAAGTATCATATTTTTAAGGTTGTTTTAAATCAGACTTACTGAGAGTTACATAATTTAATAATCATTATATCACAATTTCAATCAAGAGATTAATGGAAAACTGAAGAACTTTTAGAAGAAGTTTTAAATTTATCAAATTTGGGAATTTGTTTTGTAATAACAGTTATTCGTTGATTACCATGTTTATGTATAGTTTTTTGCGGATAAATTGTTGTGACGTGACGTATTTATATCTGTAAAGGTTTCCTGTGCTAGAGCGTACTATATTTCCGGTATTAAAGCGACTTGTATGACACATTGAAATGTTTATTCACACCTTTAATGACTTTGCTAGCAGGAAATGCTTAACGTGCTATAGGCATATTAGATATGAAAGCATTTGAACTGCATTTTTAACCTTATCAGCAAACAATAAGCAACTGGTGTTACGAGTAAAATTGTTTAATGGTTTCAGCAGATTTATGTTTTTGAATCCATTAATTTTCTTAATGAAAGAAGAAGCTGGAGAATTAAATAGTAGGATTTTAACAAATAATATTGTTATAGCAAATAGTAAATAACCAACCATTTCAGAATATTCATGAATCTGATAAAAGGATAATAAACAATAATTGTTTAAATGCAAAGATCTTATTCAATAAAATTTCATGAAAACCTTACGTCTGTTTTCGAGATGACGTAAAAGCTAAAATGAATCGATAGTTATTACTAACGCTACTAAAACTTACCCATCTTTCCAGCTATAATATCGAATTGTGTAGGCCCATCTTGCACAAATCCGGGCCTGGTGCACAAATCCTAAAACAACGAAAATATTACATCAAAAAACGTATTTTACATATTTCTAGATTTACGAAGACTTAATACACATGACTTCAAATTACTTAGAGATACTCGAAAATGTACATTTTTAAAATATACAATCGAACTCATATTTTGGTATTCTCAGATCATGTTTCAAGTTGTCTCTAACTAAAGTTTATTTAAAGTAAACATAAAACGATAAAGCTTTATACTGCTTTTAATGTGTAAAAAAGGAATCACAATATTGCTATGGTAATTAAATAAGTCGTCAAATTTAAGCATGAGATAAGCATATCGATCATAGAAATTAAAAATCAAATTTAAATTTAACTTCCAGATGCTTGTGGAATATATGAAAAGGGCCGGAGCGAGAGGACATAGGGCAAATAGAATAATAAACTAAGTATTGATCTCGAATCAGAAAGCGGAAGAAGAAAAGGATGAGGAAGCAGAAAACTTAGAACTTTCAAAAATTAAATAGATTGAAGAAGGAAACCAAAAAAAAAGATAAGATAAAAAAGTAAGTGAATGGTCACCGATATCACACAAGGAAAGACAACAGCTGACCAAGCAAACGGGTTATATTACCAATACAAATATCTCGAGGCCAACAGAGAACACTATTATAGTAACAAAAGACGACAATAGCAACGATTATGGACAATGATAAGAAATAAACAAATATGGGGAAATAATTATTAGTACGGCTGAAGAAGTATGCGGAAAGACAAAAATAAATAACCACATAAAAAGATCATCGTGGTGGAACAGTTAAGTGAAGATATAAGTGTAGAATAAGGAGGCTTGGAAAAATATATGAGACAGGAAAGAATACATTAGAAAAAGAAACATGGTAAAAGCAAAACGAATCAGTTGGAGAAATTAGGAAAGGAATCGAATAAAACATATATAAAAAACACTAGAAGATTATGGAACAGGATAAGAGGAGGAATAATGGCGAAAAGAATAAGAGGAATTAAAGGCTAATATGACAAAAATTTCGAGAAGAAGAACAAAATTCCGAAAGAGAGTGATGCAAACCAGAAAGAGGAAGAACAGCTGAATAGTATAGAAATAGAGAAAGTTCTGAATAGGAGCAAAGTTGGAAAGGCATGGAGAGGATAATGTCGAACCAGAGATGATTAAATGGGGTTGAAGGAGAGTTATAGAATGGATATGGAAAATATGTAATGAAGCATGGAGGAGGAGGAAGATACCACGGGCTTGGGAAGTCAATGTTATAGTTCCGATACACAAAAAGGGGATGAGTCTAGTTGTGACAATTACAATTACATAATACAAGGATTGTAGAAAATAGACTAAGAGAGGCAATAGAAAATAAGCTGGATGGACAGGCTGCATATAGGTACTCGTAGAACAAATAGGCAATGCAATGATAACGTAAGCATAATACGAAAAATAATCGAAAAAAAGCAACAATTGTTTCATTCATAGATCTGAAATTGGCATTTGAAGGGGCTGAAATATGGTGATGTCTAGAACTACTGAAGTACCGAAATCATTGATTGCAGTAAGTAAGAGTGATGAGAAGTATTCGAAATGGAAAAGGGGATTAAGCAATGGGATGGACTAAGTCCAGTTCTGTTCATAATAATAAAAATGGATAGAAGAAAATAGTAGGTTATAGAAACCGAATACCAATAAAAGTGGACAGTTTATTATGTGCTGACGACATAGTACTAATTACAGACTCGCATGAAAAGATACAGCAGCTTGTCAACCTGTGATAGAACGAAGAATTTGAGAAGATGAAAATGGAAATAAATATAAACAAGAGAAAAGTTATGGTAATAAATGAAAATATTATTTACAGATATAAGCAAGGGCAGAAGTTTAGAAACGGTAACCACACACGAGTACCTAGAAAGTGCTATATTGAATGACGGAAAGATTAATACAAAAACAGGAAACAGGGTGAACAAAACAAGAATCTACTACGAAATCAATAAATCGGTATTAGGAAGAGGGGAAATAGAACAAGAAATTAAGCTGAACTTATATAATCTTGTGGCAATGCCCACTATATTCTATGCCAGTGAATCATGGGCGTTATAGTTAAAACAAGAAAGTAAAGTAAATATAATAGAGATGAAATTCCTACGGAAGATCGCTGGAAAGACTAAGTGGAATAGAGTGAGGAACGAGGAAATAAGAGGACAATTAGGACAGAAACCAATTCTGATAAAGCTAGAGGAGAGACAACTAAACTGGTATGGGCATATACTGAGAATGGATTCAGATAGCCTAGAACAGAAGGTAGAAAGAAGAGAGAAAGCACAGGAAAACATGGCACAAAAGAATTGAATAAATGAAAGCTCTAGCAAGTGACAAAAAGGCATGGAAAGACTGGGAAAGAGGGACTGCACTAAAAATTAATCCGAGGCATAAGGATGAAGAGTAAGAAAGAAACATTTATTAGTAGAGAAAAAAGGGTAATAGTTATTTAAATAACAAGCGTTGTAAGTCAAATTTATTCAGTCAAACATGGAAGATGCAAACATGCAACACAAGGAAAGTTATTAGCACCCATATTATGTACAATCTTTTTTTACTACTTATATAAACTACCATTTGCAAACTTAAATAATTTTTTACTTAATAATTGGATTTTGTCACTAAATTAATTAAAGTAGATGTGTTACTTCACACTTACTCCGCTATTATTTCTTCCAAATACGATCACGTATTACATGGCACATATACCATGAGATCGAAAAAAATATGATTCTGAGCAGGCCTTGACTAGTACAACGCGATTGGTTACACTGGTTCTAGAATGCCTATGTCAGTCTTGCAATCTTGTTTCCAGAATTATTTAAGTTTATCGTTGTAATACTAGTGAAGGATCACATTTTGAACACCTACTCTAACATGTATTCATCTTAGTTTTCAGTTTGTTCCCTAAATAAATACTGTTTTGTGTTTTAATTTATTTGACATTTATTAACCTCTAACCTACTGCCACATTTTGAAATCAGTCTTGCCAATCGTGTTGTACTAGTCAAGGCCTGCCCAGAATCATCTTTTTTTCGATCTCATGGTAGCTTACCAAATCAGAGATGGATGAAATGCTTAGAACTCATTATAATAAAAAAAATCCATCTTGAAAATTTTTGTCGTTAAAAATATTTGGACTTAACGATTGATTAGTAATGCCAGTTAGAGAATCTAAAATTAAATTTTATTTTACGTAATAAATAATTTTACCAGAAACATATTTAGGTAACACCAACTTACAACAAAAAATTAAAAAGGCTTAATAAAGGTTTGGCATAGCTTATTATTTTTATTATTATATATTAGGGTCGATACTACAATGCAAGTTTAAGCTAAACTAAATTTCAGGCGGCTTAAACTAGGGTTTAAGTGTAGTGAAGTTTGGCTTAAGCCCTAATTTAAGCCCACTTAAGTTAAATTTCTACTTAAATCTGTATTAACCGGCCATTAACGAGCTAAATATCACTGTAGTTAAAGAAATATTTAAGTTAAGAAAAGGCTTGAGAACATCGAAACAAATATAAGTAATATTTAAAAAATTTTAAAGCTTAAATGTTAGGTTTTATCTTGCATCAAAATAAAAACGGACGTGATAAAGAGAAAAATGTAAAGAAAATAGAACAACTTAAAAAATATTATAACATAACCTAGAAGTCATCGCATAAAATATATAAAATATACAACATTTTTAAAAGCTTTTAAACATTAATTAAAGCATAAAGCTCTTAAAATCTAAAACTTACTAAAATACTTAAAGCTTAAAACTTACAACAAACTTAAATCTGATAATTTCAAATCGTAATAAAACTGCATACATTCCACATGAAGTTTGTAAAAAAGCTTAATGTTACCAGTTCTGAGAGTTTGAAAACTTAAGCAAAGGGCTTTTGCCCTTAAATTATTATATTTTAGAAAAAAGTTACAATAGGAAAATACATAAATTCAAAGCTGTAAAAAAATTTAAAGGCTGTTCGTTTGAAGTTGGAAAATTGTTAAATCTAGAAGATTTTAAGTCTAAAAGGTGTAGAGAAGTTTAGACTTAATCACTTACTACGTGAGCAACTTGAAACTTCAAGTTAATAATCTTTATTAAAGATGCAAGCTTTAAAAAACACTTTAAAACTTCAAAACTTTGAAATTCACCAAAAAAAAGCAAAATACCAAAAGCTTAGAGGCAATGTTGAGATTACAAAAAAAGTCCAAATTTAAAGCTGGAGCTATGTTATACTGATTCGCTTGTTCCTATGTTACCTTTAAAGATGTAAGAATTGATAAATACAATAAAACTCGTCCATAAAAAAGATAAAGCTGGCTTAAAATCAGGTTTTGTTATTGCTATTATTAAATCATAACTTAATTTGGCATTGCATAATAAACTATAAAAATCTACTGAACTTTTATTCTACTATTCATTAGTTTTACTTTCGAACGTAATTATTTTTTATTTCCAACACATTCAATATTATCCTATTTAAAAACAGCTGAAAAACAGGTTTAAAAAGTCTTTCCACAATTCGACAATGAACATTAAATAACAGCTACTTCTAATTCAATTTCATAATCATCATAGGTCTTAGAAACAGTTCTGAGCCACCTGCTGCGATAATAACGATTCATCTTGAACTTGTGGATATTTTTACACCTATAAATAAATATTTTTTTAATTTGGTTTGTTATCTAAAGCGTGAAGAGACGTGATGGGGTTTTCGATCTTTACAATTCGATACAGTTTCTTATTTGATTCACACGATCTAATTCAATATTGAAATTCTTCGAAAATTGACGTTTGAAAAACGTTTTGTTTTTACACTGCAATGCATTAGAATATTTCTTTAAACTCAGTTTTATACAAGATATTACGTTTGAAAAAGGATAAGGAAAGAATAGGTCTGGAAAATATTCCATAAACGTAATAATCGTTAAATATATCAAATTTAAGAAAATATTGAAATAATTATTTTTCAAAATAAAACTGAAATCTATTTAAATAAAAAAGTTCATTCGGAATTTTTTGTTTTTATTTGTATGACTTTCATGTTTATGTGCATTTGCCACCTATTTATGTGTTTCATTTCATACCGCATGCTTCGGCTATGCATCTTCGTTCTTTGTTCCATTTTCCTCGGTTTTCCTTTCCTGTTCTTCTCTACAATACTTGCTTTTCACTATGCTGTCTTTGTTCATACTTATTAATTAATTATTAAGTACTGCACTGTTTCCATTACACTATTTGTTTAACTTTTACCAGAAGAGGAAAGTAAAGTAAAACTAATAATTGCCCCTGCGGTATATCACTTTTTAGAAGTAGCAGATTAAAAAAAGTGGATTGCCAGGAGGGTTTTATATTAACATGGTTCATGGCACACTAATCATTAAAAATAGCTAAATAAGCTAACTTCTGGAAAACGGTGTTTCTGAATCGCTATGTGCTCTATCAGAGTCAAAACGAAAAGGACAAAGAGTAGTGCTTTATATGAGTATAGGGTATACCTAATATACAGCTGAGTTGATAGGGATAAAAGAGCTAAAGACGGAGTAGGGATTTTAATAACCAACAAAAACCATTGATTACATATAACATCAAACGAACATGTATATCCTTCACAAATATTTGATGAGAGAGCATTAAATTTAGCAGATATAGAGTAGGAGCATAGTATACTGTTCAAATTCAAAAGAGGGGACCGTGATACGACGAACAGATAAACAAGGAACTGCTAGAGGATGATAAAATATTTGTATCACCAAAGAATAAAAAGATACATATTATAATAACTAAGAGGCAGAATAACAAGGTCCAACTGGTACACACACACACTATACACACGGTGCAGTGTGTAGGTTCAAACGTCGCACCAATCACGTAATCCGCAGAGTCGGGTCGGGTTGTGCATTGAACGCATAAAACCTCACCGACCTCGAACCGAAAGGTATAAGAGGTTAACGATAACGAAGCTTCGACACTAACAGTGATATAGATACAACTGGGAAAAGTTAACAACAAATATCATGATTCATTGGGTAAAAGAAGAGTAAACAAAGAACAGTACACAAAAAGAACTCCGTGGTTCTGCCAAGTAATAAAAGAGCTAGCTAAAATACGAAAATGACGCAACTATAGAAAAATATCAAGAATGTAGAACGGTAAAAAATGACGTAAATAATAAGATAATAAATACAATAATACATTACACTAACAAACATTGACAACGAACTATGGCTAGATTATTTTACACGAATGCCAACCTCTTCTTCTTGAGAGCTGATAACCCATATCAGCTGGTGCATCCTGTTAGAGGCTCTGGCGACCCAGGGTATCGAGGGGTATAGCCCGTTACCAGTTGTTCCGAGGTAACGGGGTTAATCACCCATGAGATGGAAGAAATTATTCGTAGAAACACAATAGGCCTGGGAATAGAACTCAGGGCGGCCGGCGAGGAAAATAATTTTAAGATTCGGCACATGGAATATTAGGACTCCTACAGAAAGGAAGTCGAAATAACAGAAGAAATAAGAAAATACAACTTACAGATCTGGGTCTAAGGAAGACGTGGAATGGCAACCTAATAAAGACAGTGTCAAGACGAAAAAAACACTAAGAGAAGTGAAAGGGTGGGGCAGAGACAAAAACATCTACAAGAAATGGATCGAGGCCCAAAGCCAGACGCTGTAATGGCATATGGAGAAACTTCATCCTACAGAACAGCAAGACGAAACTTCTAGTATTATTAAGATAATGGTAGAAGTAAGTGAAGAAGTAACTAGAAATACTTTGAGAACATTAAAAAATACGGATGCCATCTTTGTGTACATCGAATACAATTCACTAGTATTCCTGTGTTTTATAGATATAGAAAAAGCATTCGATAATATACAATTACAACACATTACAAATTTTGGAAGATAATAACGTCCCAAATGGCCTAACCTTCTTAATACAAGACGTTTACACGGAAAATTATACGAAGAGTAAAATAAATGAAGAACTATCATAGAAAATTTCAACATCTAAAGGGACAAGAGGATAAGACAAAGTGATTCTCTAAGCACCTTTCTGTTTAACCTCTTGATGAATGAAATAACAAGAGGTAAAAAAACATGAAATAATTTAACATTCTTTGCTAAGTATGCGGACGACGCAGTTTTAATTGCGGATAATAATTTATACGTACTTATCAAAGATTTAAGTTAAAAACTTGTAGGTACCTAAAGATCCGATATGGTGCAAATTGTAAAACCAAAGCAAGATAATAAATGTTGTAGAAAGGTCTCTAACTATTACTGGAGATCAGTTTTCGTTTTGCCTTTTGTTTTTTCCCATATCGATTAGGTACACAAGCAATAGAATATTAAAAGATGAAGTTAGTTAGCAAATATATAAGGCATCGCGAATACCTAGAGCACTAAACAACATAATAGGTATATAATAAAAAAAGAGTCGAAAGTATATGAGAGTAAGTATAGTGAGGTTTATTGGAATAGGGTTTTTGTCTATTTCGATTATTTTGGACTTTCTGCAGTGTTTGGTAAAACCTCATACGTGCTAAACGACGAATAAAATTAGAAATAATTTTCAAAATTGTATTACATTAAAGTTATGAGCATTACAAAGCATTTTTTGTACCTCCTTAAAAATTTTGTTTTTGACACCTACGAGGTTTTCCCCCCAAGCGACGATATGCAATTGAAGCCAGATCGGATACTACAAAAGCATTACAAAGGAAGGAAGCAAAGGGAAATGTTAGCACTAAGACAATTGTAAGGAAAACGAAACTAGACCACATTAAAAATAATGAGATAAGAAAACAGTGCCAAATACAAGGCATTAGAACATGAGCCAAAAGGAGAAATCAAGGGCAACCAATGCATGACGAAAAGCTAGCGAAATAAGTCCAAAAGAATAAAGAAGCTCAGGATGCCCTTGTAAACTTGGAAAGACAATCTGGACAAAACACGCTAATAGTCTATTAACAGGAAGAAGACGAAGAAGAAGAAGAAGAATCCCTGAATTGGTAGACGAAGACCCAAAGAATGACCAGTATAACCCCGGATCTAGCTCCGCATGGCTTTTTATGGGGTTACTTAAAAGGCAGCGCTTACGTAAATATAGTATTAAATATTGAAGATTTAAAAGAAAGAATTAGGTAAAACGTTCTCTCAATCCCTTTGATTTTTTTTAAACGATCATTAGAATTTATTTTACCTTTAAGACATTGCTGTGAAGCGAATGGCGATTTGAACATTTAATTCAGCTAAACAATGTAATATGAAAATAGCAACATAAAAGACTAAAGCGATATCTATAGCGAAAGATCCAATACGTTGCAAGTTGATGGTGGAAGAAAAAATTTTTAAGCAAGTGAAAAAATTTGACATAACAAGTAATAGGAAAGTAACAGAAGAACTAAGAAGACAGCAATGATATCAGGACAATTACGGGATGTAATATGGCGAAATAAATATATGAACATTGACAGTAAGACCAGAATTTATAAAACTTTCGTGAGACCTACGGAGCTGAGACAAGAATCGACACGAATAAAACAAAACAAATAATGTGAACAACAGATATGATGACTCTGAGAATGATAAGAGACAGAGTCAGAAACACACAAATAAGAGAAGAGCGTAAAATTGCGGAAGTGGGAAGATACCTCCGAGATAGGCAAAGGCGTTGGAGAGACCACGTCGAACGCATGGACAATGGAAGTCTCGCCAAAATAGCAATGATAGCTAAACTAGACACCAGACGGCTAAGGAAGACCCCCCAAAAAATAAAAAGGCAGCTGGGCCTTAACCTACACCAAGGATCCATAGAGGGGCATTATATAATAACAGGACTAAATCCTAATTTAAGAAGAAGAAAAAATATTATTATATTATTAGATAAGAGAGATAACATATTCTTCTCTAGAAATAATAATTTTTATGACAAGAATAAAGACAAAATATGTATACTATTTGAAGAAAGCTAAAAAAGCTACCGAATATGAACCCGCAGTATTAATTTAAAGAAGTATTTTCAGTTAAAGCTTGATTTAAACAGATTTGTTCGTGGATGTCTACCAACCACCAAGGCAACAAAGCAAGCATCAGTACCCCATCCGCTACGAAAATTCGATTGTTTTTAGAGCAATATTATTTTTCTGAAATCGTCAAGAAAGCTTGTCATGACAGAACTCAAGTTGGTCATGAAAGTGTCACTTTACAAGACTAGTCACTTTCATGATTTTTACAAGACTCATCTGTCACTTTACAAGACTCATCTGTCATTTTTAGACTGCAATTGAATTAGAAATCGTCACTTATCTTATGAAACGTTTATTTAATATAATTAAAAACACTAACAATGAAATACAACAAATTATTAATTGGTATTAGAACTATTAAAATGAAAATTAATGTTAATGCTGCCGTACACCAGCTTTTGAACTTTGCATATTGTTTCTCATATCTTTCTTTGGACTTATCCGGAAGCAATTCTTCCACTGCAGCAGCAGCTTCTTCAATTATTCCAGTGGGAAGAGTGTTTTCCATATTATAAAGCACTTTACAACTGTTTACAACACAAATTGTGACGCTTAAAAAATTTGTTGACAATTCATTGTCATGGATATCAACTTCTCATACGACTCTGATGTTGATATATTTTTTCAGTTTAAATCTATTTTTAGTTTTTAGAAAAACGATTTCAGAAAAAATATAATACATCACTGGTCATGAAAGTGTCTCTGCTTGACTCGGAGGCTTTAAAGAGATACTCGGACGCTACGCGTCCTCGTACTCTTCAATAAGCCTCCTCTTCTGCAAAGTTTCACTTTCATGACTTGTAATGTAATATACTATTGTTTACAAATGATTGAATATTCGTTCATGAACTACGTTTTCCAAAACTTCCGCTATGGACGTCAGTGACCTCGGCTCCACACTAGCGTTGTTCGTGTACGAATATTCGCTATTCGGATAAAGATAACATGCCGCAAGTGTAGATGAAAATGATTCGTATTCGTAATATGTTATCTTTCTCCGAATAGCGAACATTCGTACACGAACAACGCAAGTGTGGAGCCGGGGTGAGGTTAATCAAAGCCTTAAAGGAAGCGAACAACATATTATGTGCTTAGTTGAATTAACATTTCAATTCCTATCATTTTAAAATTAAAATATAAATGTTAAAAGAAATAATCACTATGATACACGATCCAATTTGACATCTTGTAAACATATTTAGCTTAAAGTGTTAACGGTAAAAGAGTGGCAATATGGTAATCTATTACTGATATAAACATTACAAAAATAACATTCCATGCATTTTATCTTGAATTAATTAACCTGTTACTCGCATATTGAGTACTTCCTAGTAGCTGAAACACGATAGTTGAATTTAATATTAGAAGTTAATTTACATACCAATATTTTTAAATAATAATTTAATAAAAACGCATGCAAAAATGCCAAAACCCGCTAAGCAAGCCTATGATTTCAAAGCCTCATTTTCATGACAATTTTAATAGGAAATTGCAAAATAGAAAATTGAATCCTGATTTTCGCTCCTATAAATGATCAAAAGTCACTTACACTGATTCATTCAGGTATGTAAATTAATAATGATTTGCATTAAAAATTTAATATATGCAGGGTGCACGTAGCAATTACGTATTCATTTATTTTACTTTCGACACCATCAGCTCAAAATAATTCACCAATGGCGTTATGTTAATGAAGACCTATAATAAGAATATGAGATACTCGCATTTAAATCTTTGCAACTGGTTATTACTTGACACAAATCGATTCTTAGAGTTTTTTCTGTGGAATTATTACATATGTAAATTAACTGAAAGAGGTTAAGCGTGAATGAAAATAAGTCTTATGTAAATAACTGAAGAAAATGGGTGAGTTGAGTAATCCCTCGAGAATTTTCTTTCTGTGAGAATTTAATATTAAACATTTCGTTGGAATTTTTTATCATTAACAAAGATTAACTGAAGAAATAAAATAGCACCAAAGTGCACCTCCCCCTCTTTTATACTAAAACGAGATCCGATTTCCTATAATCTTAATATTACAGAACCAAGTATTAAACATATCCTTAGATTGGTTACACTAAGAAGTTCTGGAATATTAATTAACTTTGGAAGTTTCCATTCCTGAATACTAACAATTTAAACAAATTAATTACGCAATATTTTACAAAAGATATACTTAAATTGCTGTACTTCAATTAAAAACTTAGCGTGTTTTATATAAAAGCAGACGAATAAGGAAATTTTAATTACAGAGTAATTCAGGAAGCGGATTGCATAATTTTCCCAGAACGGATTATGTGAAGCTTGATTGTAATTCTAACTAAAATAGCTCAGATTCTGTAACAAGTACAAGCTTTTTACATTTCAGCAACAAATTGTGAAATAACTGGAGTTCAGTTGTCAGTAGATTAATGCATTCTGCTAAATGCTTGCTTGAAAGGATTGACGGCAAACTTACACTGATTGTTAATTTAGAAATTTTCGGTTGCGCTACGGATTATTTAAACTTTTTAAAAATTTTAGAAAAGACCAGAGGCGTAACTATGGAGGCAGTTGTGTGTACTGCACAGAAAAGTAGAAAAGGGTAGGTAGCCAGAGAGGGAGAGGGACCACTTAAAAAAAGTTATTTCGACTCTTTGGAACCAGAAAAAAGCATCTCAGAATGGAAAAAAAGCGTAAATAACAAAACCTGGAAGACTTAAAGCGACTCTGAACGGAGACTGGCAGAACTAAAGACAACTTAATAAAATGGGGATATTACCAGGATCCTTCTGAGTGCGAATGCAGACAATAACAAACCATGAAACACTTGTACAACTGCTCCAACTAACAGATAACATGTACCATGGAAGACCTGATGAAGACAAACGACGCCGCAGTGCTATACGCAAGACAATGGATAAATATAGTATAAGCATGCCTTCACCAACTATTCTTATATGATACTATGTTATATTCTATATTATTGTTGTTTGGATTCGAAATAAATAAATTAATTAATTAATTAAAACCATACAAGGATGCAATTACCACAACCATATATACCCCCTAATTATAACTTCAATTCCCAATACAAACAACCCAACAACCAGAAGTGTACACACAACCAATACAACAAATGAACATGCCAAATACCATGCATTATTCAACCCTGGCCAAATCAACAACACCAACAATATCAGCAGTAGCGATAATAAATATTAAATACTCAATTTCCACCACTGGCAATACCAAAGGAATGTGAATGGCAAATAGTTAATCACAATAGTAAAAAATGATTAGACAGTCTAGAAGTGGCAAGTGCTAGCAGAGAAGAAAGGTATTGGCTACGTTAAACAATGCACGACTCAAACGCCACTAGATCTTTCCTCGGACCATTCTGCTGTCATGGTATACACAAACACAAATACAGCAGAAGCAAAAACAATCAACGCTATATTCTAGGCATACTGACTGAGATACGTCTAAAATATAGTTGGACTTTGATACACCGCTAAAAACTAAAGACGATATACATAGAAAATGCGGTCAATGAGATAACAAAAGCTATACAAAAAGCTGCTTGGTAAGCAACTCCGGACACCCATACCCATAACATGTAAATCAAAGAAGTATGTCCAGTAATAATTACGAAAAAAATTGCAGAAACACAAGTTGCGTAAGTGATGGCAAATAACACGATCGGCATAAGATAAAAGTAACAAGGCAATAATTACTGTTGGATATCAAAAACCAATCAGCAACTCACTGCGATGGAAGCTACAGACTACCCACTGTGGAAAGCCACCCACAAAATTAAACGACTACAGCTGGCAATCATCATATCTTTTCCAGTTATGTCTCTTCTGGGCCTCCCTGATCCAATTTCCTACTGCTCTTTTCAGGTCATCTAGCCATCTAGTTGGTGGTCTTCCATTGCTTCTTTTGGTCTCCCTGGAAATCTATTCCATAATCCGCTTAGCCCACAGATCACCTCAAATTCTTGCCAAATGACTTGCCCAGTTCAATTTCAGCGTTACGGTTTTTTCGATGATGTCTTAGACTCCTGACCTTCTCCGGACTTTCTCATTTGGTAAGTAGGCTCTGAGGCTCATGCCCAATAATACACGCTCCATGGCTCGTTGAGCTACTCTTAACTTAACAGCTGGCAATACCACCCGTGAAAAACGAAAATGGAAGATGGACAAGAAACGACACGGAAAAAGCCGTTGCTTTTACTAAACATCTAGAAAATGCATTTAAGCCTTTCCCTTCACATCTGAGTCTAGATCAAGAAAGCTAGAAGAGCTATTTCAAATGGAGCTGACCATTACTGGAAATTGAACGAGCTATTTTAACTGAAATTAATCAAAAAACACCTAATCACTGGTAGAGTATATTGCAAGAAATTACACCCAAATGTCTAAATGTTATAACATTTGTCTTCAATGCCATACTCACACTAAAATAGTTTCCTAGTCAATGGAAAGTGGCTGAAATAATTATTATGATCCCACAGCCGGGGATAAATTGAAACAAATCGTAAAGACCCATAAGTTTATTGCCGATGCTATCCAAACTGCCTGAAAACTACAGAAACGACTCAAGCCAATACTCGAAGAAAGAGAACTTATACCCAACCATCAGTTCGAGTTTAGAAGTCAACTCAGTACGACGAAACAGATACATTGTTCTCTTCTTCTTCTTCTTATCAGCTTTGATGTATCCACTGTTAGACATAGGCCCTCCCAGTCTCTTCCATTTCTGTCGATCATGAGCCACATGGAACCACTCGTTTCCCGCCGTTTGTTTGACGTCAACAACCCATCTTCTTTGCGGTCTTCCGGCGCTTCTCTTGGTTAATCTTGATCTCCACGAAATGTTTTAGTGTCCCAGCGGTTTGGATCTTGACGAGGAACGCGTGCGACCCATTGCCATTTCATTTTCAGTATTCTTTCACATATATCAGTTACCTTTGTTTTACGTCTAATCTCCTGGAGCCATATTCATAAACAGTGTTTAAAGTTAGAAGTTACTAATTGCTATAGCAACATATACTAATTATATTGGTTTAGTAGCTACTAAACCCCTACTAACTTTAAATACTATTTATGAATATGGCCCCTGGTGTTTAATTCTATCCTGGAACAGGCAGGTACGCTTTCATGATCCCGATGGAAGTCAAAACTACCTCAAGAATGGCGATCCTGTCCATGTAAAACTCTTGATTTTTCTCAACTCTTCTGTCGAAAGAAATCAAATCCCAACATGAATCCCATCTACCACCCTATCTTGCTTCTCATATATTCTACATCCTACCACTAGCCAATTCGCATGGCCCGCGTGGCGAGTATTGCTAAAAACCTTTCATCAACCAAAGTAGGAACATAGCATTTTTAATAAAATAAACATGATCTGGACTACAAAAAGGTCTGCTCCGCTATATTCCTGGTCGTCAAACATGCGTGAAGGCATTACCGCCATTTTTATAAAACCAACCTACTTGGAAGGCAGATGGTTCCAGATCAAACAGAGAGAAGAGCTATCAGATCTGCACCTCATTGCCTCTCCAGTCCCCCAGGGCACTATACACAGCTGAGATACCCACAACCAATCTAACAGCTACAACCACGTTAGCCGATGATACGGCCATACTAGCTTCAGATACCAGCCCTGCTGTTGCATCTGCAAACCTACAGTATAGTCTAAATCTGGCGAAGGAATGGCTGAGGAACTGGAAGAACCAAGTTAACAATTACAAACATCACACATTACGTTTACCATGCCCAAGCAACACTTAATAATAACACCCTGATTCCACAAGCTGAAGACTTAAATATCTGGGTATGAATCTAGACTGCCGGCTCATATGGCGTAAACATATCTTGACAAAAAAAAGGAACTTGTAATCAAATTTAATCAAATATACTGGTTACTTGGCAAAAATTCCCAGCTGAATATGGAAAAAATTCTACTTTACAAGACTATTACGAGACCCATCTGGACATCTGGTATTCAACTGTGGGGTAAAGCCAACACTTCTAACATCGAAACCTTACAAAGATTCCAGAACAAAGTTGTTAGATGTATTGTCGATTTTCCGTGGTATGTGCTTAATTATATAATACAAAACAACCTTATTGTTGAGTCAATGCAGTAGGTGATAAAAAATAATAAATTGTAGAAGTATTAAATACCAAAATAGACTCTCGGTGCTTCCTAATAATCTAGCCACCCAGCTTTTATACAACAGTAACATAGACAAATTATATAAATTAAGTAGCAGTCATAGTATGCTAATCAAACAGGAAATTTTCAGAGTTATAAAGTAACTAACAGACCAAGAAACAATACGCACAGGAACTGGAAGGACCATAAAGGAACAAGAAAGAGAAGCTGGACTTTGAATGAAAGGTAAAAGGTCTTCAAAATAACATTACTGGCGGTAGCAGAAAATATATGTGGTAAGAAAAAAGTGAATACCAAGAAGAAAAGAACTAAATGGTGGAGTGAAAAGGTGCAACAAGCAGTGAAGGAAAAGAAGAACACCTGGAAGACGTATATGAGGACCAAAGATGAAGATCACTGAGCAGCCTATGTACGAGCTCGTAATGAAATCAAACATAAAGTGCCTCACCTGAGAAAAGTTCGGGGAAGAAATAGAATCAGCTGCCAAAATCAAAAGAAGTTTTTGCATACTTTAAAGTGCCTTGGGGGAAATTCGGAAAGAAGATTCGAAACATTAAGGATAAACATCAGCAAGTGCATACCAAAATTATTGTTTAGATGATTTTCTCAAGAACTCGTGTCGTAAGAAAGGTGGTAAAGACATCTGGGATGTATGCTGCTTGCACTACTGTTTGCTAGATTCATTGGAGTTTAAAATCCGTTCTACTACTAAAATTTAACGTGTTATGTACACATATTAACAACTCTATGTATTATGAAGAAACCTTCAAGGGAGAAGAAGCATAAGAGAAAATAGAGGAAGCTGCATTGGAGAAACAAGATGTAAGTTACACTACAGACAAAGAAATTGAGGAAACAGTAGCCAACATGAAGGTGGACAAAGCAGCTGGTTTGTAGAGAGGCCTACAGGACAAAAACAATACCCAATGATTGGGACAAAAATATTATGGTCCCCATTTATAAGAAAGGGAGTAGGTACTGTGGATTGCTCTAACTACAGAGGCATCTGCCTCTCGAGCGTCATAGCAAAGGTCTATTCCAGGGTATTAGAAATGAGGCTGAGAAGAGAGGTCGAACAGAATCTTGAAGAAGAACAGACTGTGCTTTCAGACCCAATAGGCAAACCCAAGACCATATACTCACTCTACACACTCTATCATAGACAAGAGACTCAGCCGAGGAAAAGATGTATGTGCTTCATTCATCGACTTACGTGCATCATTCGATTCGGTACCAAGAGAACAGCTTTGGAGTCTCACAAAATCTCAAGTGCCGCTTGGTCTTAACATTACACGGAAAAATTCACTTATAGAACAAATGGACCAGTTTGAATCCCTGGGTGCAACCTTTAAATCAGATGGGAAGCTAGACACAGAAATCAACACCAGGATGCCAGGATCCACAAGACTAGCCAGAGGTACTACAAAATCAACAATATAGTCGTAGGGAAATGGGTAATTAACCAAAAAACGAAGATGCACGTTTACAGAGGCTTATACTTACCAACACTCACCTATGGAGCGGAAAGTTTGACAATACAACAGAGGCTTGAAACGATTTTACTGAGCGGAAAGGATTGAGCTGGGTAGGGCATGACAGATGACCGCAAACCCCAACAAATCTGACATGCCCGACAGGAAGGAAAACGAACTGGAGGACATCCTAGGATTGAGTGGAAAAATCACATTGCTGAAGTCGCAAGGAGAAGAGGAAAGAGCCTCACAGAAGTGCAGAGACTGGCCCAAGGTATGAAGGAGTTCAACTCCTGGACGAAGACACCCCGCCGCTTAACAGCAAAGCACAAACGGGAAACCAAAAGAAGAAGAGATAAAATAATTCCTATTTTATTACAGTTTCATGTTTTATAACACTGGCAAGTGCTAATCTTATTTTAATTAATCCAAGTTATACTTCTTTGCATCTTGTCTATATTTAATACCATGAGATCAAAAAAAAAGATGATTCTGAGCAGGCCTTGACTAGCATTCTAGAACCAGTGTAACCAATCGTGTTGTACTAGTCAAGGCCTGCTCAGAATCATTTTTTTTTTTCGATCTCATGGTACTAATAAAAAGTAACAAAAAAATTGCATTCACTTGTTATATTTTTTTAAATGCTATTTCTTAATTAACTAATGAGAATGGTAACCCTTTATATTTTTTGAATGTTTGATTTGAAGAGTTTCTTAACATTATTTTTATTTGTAGGGTTGACCCATGAAAAACTAATATTCCCTACATCAAAATACGTATTTAATTTTCAGTCTAATCTTCTATTCTATAAATAAAATAGTGACCAAGCTATATGAAAAACATCCTTTGTCTGATTACTTTATAAATACGTTATTGTCAAGATATGAAGGTGATACTAAATCTGCACGTACTAATTTCAGGTTACATAACCAACCTTCAAATTACGTATCGTGTGATCAAAGAACACATCAATTATTTTTCAACATTAAGGTCACGTTCGAAATGTCCTCCCAAATTTCTTAGAAATCTTTGTGAATATTTCAAGCATGTGGTTCTAAGATTTAGACGATAAAAACCCAAAATTTTTACTTGAACATCAAACGTGAAAGCTAAGTATTCGATGTAAATTACACAAAAATTCTAAGCACTAATTAAAGTCGTATAAAAAGTACTTAAAGCGACCAACTGTACGATGTATTTAAAAATCAAGATAAAACGTAATGCCTATTATATTATCATTTCTAAGATAAATTCCTACATCCATTCAAGTTACGTAACCTTAAATATGAAATCCGTTAAATTTAATCTTTAAATTAGTCACGGATTGTATTCACTGTATGGAGTAATTTAAACCTAGACGATAAGTAAATTAAATGCAAATAAACCTGGCAATTCAGTGACAACTGAATTAAATTTTAATTCGAAACTAAAAGGTGGATAACATCTCGAATGCATAAGTTCAAACTTCTGAAGGCATACAAATTTCAACATTAAGCTCAACTAATGTAGCGAGTTTTAGGTTTGGACCATTTTCTTTATCTAAATACAAAATATTACTTAATGGTTATATCACTGTCAAAACTTCTCAACCGTTGCTCGAAATATTCGACTTTTAAAGAGCTGATTTTACATAATAAATTTCTGAAATTATTAGGTATACATACAACACTCAAGGCGATGTTAAATCATGTAGTAAAATCAACACTGAGGAACTTATGTAACAGCAAGATAACTGAAACGCTCTGACAAGGAACCTCAGGTGATTTAAAGGAATTTGTAGGTAATATTTGGACAGATTAATAAATTATCTTTTCAACATGAACAAAGAATGTTATTTTATTAAAATTATTAATTACATACTTTGTTATTGCATTAATCTTTAATACTGACAGGAAACTAACTGGATTTAATTGTTTAAATATTAAACCCAAGTTTTTATAATATGCAGAAAAAATTAAAATTCCTCACACTCTACAAATCTAGCTCCGTTTCAAAAAATAAAATATTTTGTAGTTCACTTTTTGTGTTTCAAGTTGAACTTACTTGGCGTAAATTACGTTTGCACATCTTTGCTTCTAAATGTTTAAATTTTACAATTTTATTTTTGAATTAAAGCTTTAATATGAGTGCGAAAATCATGGATAATTTCGTAATATAAATAATAAAACACTAGTTATGCAAACATCGTAGTGAATTAGTGATATAATTAAACGTGTAAAAAGTGAGAAAAGCTGAGGGAAACTGAATTAAGGAAAAAGAAGTGAAAATAGTGAAAATACAAAAAAACAACAAACGCAGAATGAATGAAGCATAATAACATTAGTAACAGTAGATAAGAGCCGGGTGCGTGGGAATCACAATTAAAAAGGATAAACAGCAATATAGAAGACGAAGTAGAAATAGAAATACAACAATAGTTAGAGGCATTTAAAAGAAGCAGGATAACCATGAACAAGATACAGAAAGCGAAGGTAGTATAATAGAAAACAGTAAGTTAATATGGATAAGATAATTCTTAAAGAAATACAAAAAATGATACAAGAAAACTATTCCCTCAGGGGGGTCAGTAATCCTTAGAGGACCCGTCCTCAGGTGGTGGATAAAGGAATGGCTCCCCAGATATGGGGGGTAAGAGCGAAATCAAATACCTTCAGCGGGCCAACAGGCATAGCAGCAGGCAGCAGGTGAAAGTCAGGAAACTAATACAGCTGATTAGATAGTCGAGGTACGAAACGATGTTGAAATAGCGAGAGTACTGCGGTGAGGAAGGCAACAAGAAACCATCACATTATTTTTCCTGACTATAATCAATTATGGCAGAGTATCAAAATAGCGTGGCTCTTAATCCCCGGTAGCCCATAAGTGCGAAGAATCTCCGGGAAGTTATATTATACACTTGAAACGTAAAAAGTCTATATGAGAGTGGAAAAATTCATAATTTAATTAAAGAAATGACAAGCCTTGGTAGTGACATTAAGGGACTGAGCGAAACTCGGTAGTCTGCTAATGGTGAACGTACTATTATAAACGATCATGTTGGAATTAACGATCTGTATGGAATGCAATAGGAATAGTAATACCAAAGCACCTAAAACAATACGTCAAAAGTTTTGTGCCTCACATCCAAATCTATGCATCTACTCCTAATAAAAACGACGAATGCGTCAAATCATTCTATGAAGAACTGAATAAACTAATGAAATATATTATACTAAAAATACTGACATAACAATAATGGTCATGGGGGAGTTTAATGCCAAAGTTAGTAAAGTGAGCGAAGAAGACATTGTCGGCAATTTTGGATTAGGTAAACGAAATCCAAGAGGTGACCAGTTGGTACAATTCTGCAGAGAGAAGAAATTAATCTTGCATAACACCTTATTTTAACTACCAGCATAACGATTGTATACTTGGTTTTCACTTGCGGATACAAAGGACAATATAGTCCGGAATATTTTATCACAGTTAAAAACAAATACCGCAATGCAATGAAATCTGCCAAGACTAAGTACCCTGGTGCGGACGTTTCCTCTAATCACAATTCTGTAGTATGTAAACTCAGCGGAAACAGTAGAAACGCATACCAAAATAATAGATATAAAAGGACTGAATCAACCAATTATAAATGAGAAGATGGCATAACACGTGATAACGGAGACAGCAGAGAGATATCTGCAAAAGAAGAAAGATAAAAAGAAGGAATGGATATCTGACAAGATTCTGACCCTTATGGGCAATTTTAATGCTCAGGTGGGAAAGCAGGAATCTTTTAGCCAGGCAGCAGGAAAATTACGCTACATGACAGAACAAATTCATGATAATGGGAATAGACAGCGCAACTGTGCTGCAATAACGAATTGGTAATAAGTTTAAAAGTAAAGCCAAATATAAGGAATGTGTGCTTCTAGCAAAAGAAAGAACAAAGACAATAAAGCATGTAAGAACATACACAGCAGCGAATGATGACTCTGACGGCCTTCTGACCACTTTTTAGTAGTCCGTACAATAAAGCAGAGAATAGGAGTGGAAAGAGATAGGTACACAAAGGAAAATAAATGGGATCTAGAAAAGCTAAACGTTGAAAGTCAAAAGAACAAATATATAGAAGAGGTGAACAGAGAAATGGGAGAAAACCCAAGAAGTAAGGATATAGAGAAAAAATGGAAAATTTTAAAAGTAAGCATAACAGTTGCTGCAAAACTGACAAGGACAATTGGATATAGGAAAACAAAAATAACAAAGGATTGAGGATTCGATGAAGAATCTGAACAAAGCCCAAAGCAAAAAAAAGGAGGTAAGATTGAAATAGATACAAACAAAAGGGGCAGAAGAAAACAGTAATAGAGATAATGACGTTAGAAAAATGTACCAAGATATAAGGCAGGCGAAAAGAATTAGGATAAGAGGAATGAGGAAGAAAACAGGCAACACAGAGCATGATAGAGGAAATTAAAACAAACATGGTAGGAGCATTTTACAGTTATTAAATGAAGAGAAGAAGAGAAAAAAGAATACTGCGGTTAACCAACGACAAGTAAGAATGGAGGCAGAGGAACAAGTAATAAACAAAACATGAAGAGAGCGGTAAGATATTAGAAGGCAAGACAATAAGTAAAAGAATAAAGATAAGAATATACAAAAGTGTGATCAGGCCGGTAGTAACGTATGCTGCGGAAACATGCAACTAGAAGGGAAGAAGAACAACTGAGCGTATAGGAGGGAAGAATACTGAGAAACCCAATGGAGACAAAAAGAACAGAAGAAATCGAGTATAGAGCCAAAACTAACCGCCAAATACTAATAAAAAACAGAAGGGAAAGATATGGTTAAAGCAATAAAGGCACAGAGAATACGATAGTTGGGCACCTTAAGGGAACGAAATCGAGGCTCAATAGAACCGAGAAGTAGGCCAAAAAGAGATGGTGAAATGAGGTTATGGAGGATATAAAGAAAGTGGAGGTAAAGAACTCGAGAGGGACAGCTAAAAATAGAAAAGAATGGAAAGAGCTAATAACAGGGCAAAAACACAAAAACAGTTATAGAAAAAACAAGTGATGGGTGACATGGCGGATATTTAGAATTACAAAAGGGGCGGAGCCTTTATCATTATAAATAATAAAACAAGTCTCACGTTTCTTTGTAGGTTTTAATAAAAACTAATATAAATAAACAGAATTTTAAGAAGATCGTCCTTTACAGGTGCAATCCTAGACAAAAATGAATAAATGGTTTAGATTCAGATTTTATCAGAAAATAATAATTTGTCATATTTGGTCATAATGGGGTCGAATAATAATCGTTCAAACTACTTTTATGCTTCTTGCAAAAGAATTTGGAAATCTACACATCACGGAATTGACTAAACTTACTCTGTTGCTCTTTAAAAGTGTGGATTCTTTTGTTGATTAAATATTTACTGTGGGATTCTAGGAAAGCTAAACAGGGCATTTGCACAACTTCATTATTTTAATTAAATTACATTTCCTACTTTAGTATTTTTCCAACTGTCTCGCACGTCTACCCGTCGTTGTTCTTCTCACACACCCGACTTTCTACCCTCACTCACCCGATGCACACCCCACCTAAACATCGGTCGTCTGCTATAATTCCCAAATTCTTGTTGAAAAAATATCAAAGGAAACTAAATAAATCTCCTTCCATTATTTAAATTCGGCTGTTTCATAAATATGTTTAAAAAAGGACATAACCACAATCGAATAAATTTACAAAAATTACGTACATTTATTCTTTTATCAGCTCCCTACATACATAATTCCAATGTTTATGCATTTAAATTATCATAATGCGATCCTTTAAATAAAAAGCACGTGAGTGGTGCACTTAATCTTGCATACTTGCTGTAGGTGTGGTGATTATTTACTGCAGCTGTCCGGATGTAAACTATTTTCGAAATTATTTGTACCAGTTTAATTCTACTAAATTATAGTGAAAGTGATTGAACTATAATCATCTTGTAGTGAACAAATCAGAAATTTAATAGATTTGTTCTAATCGATTTTCTTTGG
Source organism: Melanotus villosus (assembly GCA_963082815.1). Taxonomy (NCBI): domain Eukaryota; kingdom Metazoa; phylum Arthropoda; class Insecta; order Coleoptera; family Elateridae; genus Melanotus; species Melanotus villosus. The sequence goes on along the minus strand of OY720423.1, from coordinate 8,160,816 downwards.
CAAAAGCAAAAACATTGATTCAAATGTATAGCCAGATTTTAAACTAATTCTTCGTATTTCTAGTTTTTTTACAGCACTAAAAAATGAAAACCATATGTAACATAGGCGACCTTCAAAAATTTTCAACACAAATTGCAAGCTTTATATTTCTGATTTTTTGAAAATTCGCCATTTATAACCTTAAGAAAGGCCTTTCGCCATCTGTCACCAACGAAGTTTGCCTATTAAAACTACGAAAACGAAGTTATGCGTTCAGTACCAATATTTTATCTAGAAAAAGTAGTTCGCAGTTGTTTTAGAAAGTTATTTTAACGACGAATTATTTATTAACTTATTTTTTACGTCGCCAAGTGCCTCGGGCAACCTTATAATATTATGTTCTTCTTTAAATTATTCTGACAAGCTTAAGTAGACTACTTCTACATTAAACATCTTTTTACTCACATAAATAATGAGTAAAAGTGAATTTGATTAAATTCCAGTTTGGTTATTTTGTAATTTTTTTATTTTTTAAGAAATTTCTGGAACATTATTCTTACCGATTATTTAACGATTTTGGTTATGTTTATGTATGGTTCTAGCTGAATAGGAAATTTCTTTATACGAGGATTACGAGGTCGCTAAAATGTATGGAAACACGGAGCTCTGCTGGGAAAACCGTGCAAGCTTGTATAATATGGCCATTCTACAGAGCAAAAAATAGTTTTCTTCCAAATGGTGTTTGCGCAACACCGTCATCTTGAATTTCTTAAATTACAAGATAGGCTATATGATACATAATAATTGGAAAGCATATTTTGTAGTCTTGGCGAATATGTTAACTTTAAGTTAATTAAAAAATCGAAAAATCAGAAAATTACAAATTAAAGTTTTGTTTATCATTAAAACCCAATAACAAAGTTTTTGTTTTTATTTTTACAAATTGAAAGAAAATAAATAACCCAAGAATGCGCTAAAAATGTTTTCCATTAATTTTCTGAAAATAATGCAATTTCTCTTCGGAGTATGAAAGTGACATGTGTGGACTTAGTTTCATTTACTTTGATGTGCCAGATGTTTTAGTGAGTTGCTAGAATTGCAGTATCATCGCCGACCATAGTTGTGGTCGTATAATCAGCAATGGGTATATCTGCCGTAAAGAGTAGGTAGAGAAATGGCTCCAATAAGCTTCCCTGAGGTACTCCAGACTTTATGGGATGTAGATATATGAGTGCATCTTGAAATTTCACTTGGAAATGTCTGCGAGTCAGGTAAAACTTCATCAGCTGGTAGTAGGTATGAGGGCGCGCCTGGGTTTTGTTTAAGAACGCAGCAGAACAATACTTCCTCCCTTCAAATGCCTGATTGATTTCACTTACTGCTCTATGGACCTGTTCGTCGCTGGAATATTCCTCTCTAAACCCAAATTGCTGTTCTGGCATAAGATCATGTTCGTTGAGAATTGGTTTGATTCTTTTGAGAAGTAACTTTGGATGTTAATGGTAATAAACTGATCGGGCGGTAAGATGATACTTCCGCTAGTAGTTTCCCTGGTTAGTTATGGTTATGAGTAGTATTTGGGTCAGACGGAATGGCACACGGGGGAGCAGCAGCAATTATAAAAAGTTCTATCTAGCACTATCAAAATATCAGATACGAGTAAGTATGCTCAACAGCACCTCCAAGCTACAAGTGTGGTTGTAGAAGACTGGACAGGGGAAATCACTGTCACAGCACTATCTAGCCCACCAAAGCATAATATAAAAGTAGAACACTACACCCGATTTTTTAGCACACTTGGTGCACGATTCATCGCCGGAGGAGACCACAACGCCAATCACCAGGAATGGGGTGCTAGAGTAACTACCACCAAAGGAAGAGAACTACTAAAGTCGCTCACCACAAATAACCTCAACTATCTCACCACTAGGTAGCTCACATACTGGCTCACGGCCGGAGAAAAAGTTGCGGATTTTTGCGTTTCAAACAACATAACACAAAATTATTTAAGAATCGAACAATGTCTTGACATGTCAGATCATTCTCCGATCATAGTTACGCTAAATTTACAAGTAATTTACAGACCATGTAACAAGAAAGCCGACTGGGACTCGTTTAGAAAAAAATAAACTTAAAAATACCTCTCAAGGCCGCAGATGAAATTGATGAAGCACTTAAACGGTAGCATCTCTAACCCCCAATGGAAAACAAGCGACATGAAAAATATACTACCTATGGCAATAAAAAGAGCAATCGCCGAGAAAAGAAGACTTGGCAGAATTGGTAGAATGCTAAATCCTCAAATGGCAAAAGTAGATTCAAGAATGCAGCACGAAATTTGAATCAAAACCACAAAAATCAGGTTATACAACACCATCTATCTACCTTTTCCGCTTCTGAAGCACCGGACTACTCACTATGGAAAGCCACGCGAAAGCTGAAGCAACCTCAATGAGCAATACCTCCAAAAAAAAAAAACTGATACATTTGCAACAAGCAACATATCTAAGAAATGTATTTCAATCCTACCTTTCTGAATTAACTCTAGAGGAGGAGGCCAAAATACAGCGATACCAGGAGGCACCAGATTAACTATGTCTACCAATTAAAAAGATCACACTAGGGGAAGGGAAACGGAAGAAAGATTCACAATGAAATCTGAAATAAACCCTAAGAAAGCACCAGGTTATGACTTGGTTACAGGGAAAACCTCGAAAGAACTGCCAGAGAAAGGGCTTCCAATACTCAATCCTATATCAAATTTATGAAATTTCAGAAGTAATATTATTAAGTGGAATTTCAGCTTATTCGTAGTTGTTAAACACGGTATTTAACAAAAATTATTATTTACTTGCAACGTTTAGGTCTTTCTTTCTCTTTCCCTTTAGATACCGGCGTGTCCATATGGTAACATTGATATAACGGATTTATATGGCGTAGTTAGAAGTTGGCTTTAATGATTTTGGCCAGATGGTGTCAAAATGCAGTTCCTTAGATGTGTATGTATTAATTGGTTCAGGAGTTTTGTGTGGTGTGCCGCCGTTGCATCTGATATAAATATAACTATGGATGTCCGGTTTACGTAAGTAAGTACCTACACATATTTTCTTATAAGTTTGAATTGCAAACACTTTTTTAACGGGAATTGGTTGGGAATAGATTATGCGAGCACATTGTTTTTATAAATTACTTGTGGTAATGTTGAGTCATGTGTAGCAAGTCTACAAACATGTACGTTGCCAAATGGCAACGCCAGTACTTCCTCGTAAGAATCACTTGTTATTTTCAGATGTGGACTTACCCTGCAGGGGGCTTTGGAAATTGCTTATGCCGATGATGGTCACCCCATTACAGACATCTATATAACCCCTCCTGACTCTCACGAGCTGACAGGCGAGAATTCTGGCGATGAAACAGAATTACTGCCTGACACAGGAAGGCGAAGATCTTATTACACCGGACGATACAACTCAAGACATAGGTGGAGGTGACGTGCTGAACCTTTCTTACGAACTTTTTGACAAACGAAAGATTCAGTGGATTCAAGGGGACATAGTTAAAACCATAAAACAGTTCCCTGTTGGCGATTACTCAGAGAAATAACAGCTGTAGACTTGTTTGAATTGTTCTTCAATCACTCTGTTTTCTCTTTGTTAGAGGACGAAACAAAGCGCTATTTGAACTTTCCTGATCCGAAAGTGACTGTTTCGGAACTAAAATGTTTTATTGCCATTCACATTATAAGTGGCTACAACGAACTTCCTGGTAGAAATATTATCGGTCATCGGAGGACGACAAGAGAAACAATGCAATTTACAATGCCATGAGACGAGATCGCTTTTTTCAGATAATGCGTTTTCTTCATTTCTTCAAACTATGGAAAGTACGACTCCTAATTGAGAAAATTCAGTGCAACTTCTTAGCACACTTTGTTCCGGAACAGCATATTGATTACGACGAATCGATGATCAAATATTATGGGCACCACGGATGTAAACAATGTATAAAGGGAAAGCCCATACGATTCGGATATAAGGTTTGGAATTTGAATACCAAAGAAGGATACTTTTTGAACTTTGAGGTATATCAAGGGAAACGAGTTTGTGGAAATGAGAGTCATGAGCGCAGGTTTGGGAAAGCCGCTGCTCCTTTTGTAACGATGATAGAAAAGCTACCAAATACCTAAGCGCTTGCCTTACTACCTTTACATTGATAATTTATTTTCAAGCATTCCTTTATATAACTTTCTACAACAGAATGGTTATGCTGCTACAGGAACATTTAGGGATAATAGAATACCTAAAAGTTGCCCTATGAAATCTACACCGCAGTTGAAAAAATGGCAAGAGGCACCTATGATTCCTGCATTGCCAAAGATGTAGAAATCCTCGTCGTAATATGGGCGGACAATAGTATTGTTATAGCTGCGTCAACATCATTTGCATTTCGTCCAATGACTGATGTAAAACACTATTCACGAGCCGATAAAAAGCGGAGTCAGGTACCCAGACCAAATCTTCTGACCCAATATAATAAGCATAAGCAGATATAGAATTTCCATCCGAGGAAAAAATGGTGATGGTGTATCTTTACATGACTGGTGGATACCGCCATAAACAATGCATGGATTTTGAAAAGAAAAACAGCAAACTTTCTTTTTGGAGGGAAATAGCACGAACATATCTAGGAAGATTTGGCGTCTTGCCTAAATCCGAAGGAAGACCATCCACATCGAGGAATAGTGTGTCCTGTAACCGAGTTATGATGGACTAAATCACCTTCTAACTAGCACCCCAGAAAAAAGGAAACGTCGTTGTGCCGGTGAACGCTGTACATCCATAGTACGCACGATGTGCAGCAAGTGCAACGTGGGAATGTGTATTGAGTGTAAAGTTATTTTTCATACAGATACATTCTAATAATGTTCTCATCAAATATTTATATTTATGTAACTTATATTAATGTCATTCCAATGTGGAAATAACAATTTTTTTTAATTTATGAATATTTCCTCTTAGTTTTATAGTTTATTGTATCACTTAGGTGGAAACCCTAGCGTTGCCGTATGACAAGGGCCTTTTTTGTTTATATACTACATTATACGAAATATATATCATTTTAATTTGAAAAAGTGTTATATTTACATAAATACCAAACAACTACACCAAAAAATTCTTTAAAAAAAATTTCGGACTTGAAGGGTTTTAAACCTATATACAAGGTTGCTGTATTTGTAACGAAAAATTAATAATCTTTTCAACGATGTATCATTTGACCCATCTTGTAATTAAAAAAAATCGAAGATATTGCGAACGCTATTATGAAATATTCTAAATATAATCCTATTACACAAGCTGGATTTATAATTTTTTTTTTATTTTGAAAGGTTTGTGCAGCAGTAATAAATTTAGGACTTCGAAGACCTCTTTTTATTATTTTAATACAACCCAAGACCAAGCCGGGCACTAATAACAAAATAACAACTATAATACTAAAATGCTTAAAACAAAAACTACTTTAGGCAAGTTCCCATAAAAATGATAAATCTGAAAATTCAATATAAATTTTCCTCTTCTCTACATCAAGCCTTTTGTATATAATTAATCTACGATCTTTCTGAGCCACAGTAGGCCATGATTTTAATTTATTACGTTCGCATTAATTTTACTTAACAGAAATTACTTCTTATTACTTTTTACCTTTAAGTTTAAAGAATATTTATAATGTCTTCGCAATGCTTTAGTTTCTAATTAACAATGATTTAGATTTTAGACTTATTTGTTTCCGTTCAACATTTACTATTTATTTATTAGACGAGATCTAAGCTTGCAAATGCCAAGGATCTCATCGATCAATTTCTTTGAAAATTGAACAGCTTGTTATTTTCAAAGTGTAGGGGATATAGTATTTACAGTTAGGTACTACAATTTCAATTTAAAAAAAATCAAACTTACATCTGGAAACATTGATTCTGCCATGAACCACAACCCTGATATTAATTTAACGTGATTTTCACTGATAAAACACGGAAGTCTCATATTTACCAATGAAACTCTCTCTAACATGGCGTAGAGTGATCTAAAAAAAAAATGTGACTGCATTACACATAAACACTCACTAAAAAAAAGCGATCCTAGCTACATTTAAACCCCAGTTTCAGCCACCATTTTTTATAAACCATATGGCCTTCAGCCTCTTTTTGCTAAAAATCCATAGCTTTCATTATTTTTGCACTACAATTACTTCAAACAAGTATTACAAAATTAATAGGATTTTGTGCAACTTAAGTAACCTTCAGTAAACTACGTCATATCTGATTTATGAAATTCGAGCAACATTTTTAAAACCCAAAGAAAGAGAATGATCCTTCTCCGTCCCCACGAAATAACGTCACAATCTCAACTGCAAGCAATATTAGCATCGCCTTTTATAGAAGCCAGCTGTGATCGAATTTGAATATGTCACCCTTGTATTAACGAATGACTGGGTATTTTTCAAAACATGTAGATCTGCACGTGGCATCAAAGAACTGGTTTTTAAATATGTAGTTTAATGCATGTGGATACAAAAGGCGTGTTAAGACACCACAAGAAGCTTTTCGCCTATACATATAGGACTAGTTACGTTGTTGCAGGTTGTCTTGTATGGTGTCTGCTGATTATTTGTTCGTAGAACTAGAAGCAAAATGCTGAGATTGTGGGTTTACCGGCGTAGGCATGAACGGACATTCACTTTTAGTCAGATGGTAAAAATAACAACACTTGCGGTTGATCCTCTATTCTCTATTATAATTCAATTGTAACGGAATCTGAAGGCTCCGCTAAAAACAAAAAACAACTTGGCTTTGGTTATTAGCACTCTTCCGTCGTTTTCTACTAGCTCGAAATGTTTACAAGCCAAAAAGTGAAACTTAACCTTCCTACGTACTGGTTCGAAATTAACTGCGATGTATTTCACGGATTATTTATTAAACTTGCCATGTCGCTACGCCGAATAGAAAAGGTTTTGTTTTAACTAAGCTTTTGATTGATTGTTCACTTGGTTAGTAGAGAGTTGCAAAGACAACGGGCAATTAGGTTTGGTTTATTTTTTTTTTTTTTTTTAGTTTACTCACTGACTTGCCATTAAATTTCTGAACTAAACTGTAAACGATTGAGAATTACATTTGGATTTTACAACCTGAAAAATATAGCAAAAAAGATAATTCAGTGCTTTTCCAAAATTAGGTTCAGCTATAATTAATGAACCAACTTTTTAAACCACAGTGAGCCATGTGGGAACAGTTTCAGCGATGTAAATAAGATTCTTAGACCTTTATTGGTGATTTCAATGCTCGATAAGACAACGAACCCGCAGTTACAAAATTTGTCATTTAATCACAAATAAGAATTTCGTTCAAATTACAGTAATTTAAAATAATTTATAAATGAACTGTAAATAACTATATCAAAGACATATGATAATTTTAATTACATATAAAAGAAACCATACTCTCAAATTTTATTCTTAAATAAATTATTAAAAAGTGAAAATGATTTTGATATTTATACCCTATTTGCTCATTTCTTAACAACAGTTGGCCGCTGTTTCAGTGTATTCTATTGATAAGAAAAATTAGTCTGCAAGAATGCAGTTTAAGTTAAGTTATAAAGGCAATGCTGTCAAAAAACGCTCAATTTTTATCAAGGACTGGTTCCCATGAATCAACTGTACATACATTTATTTTACTGCATCCTTCCTGTATTTTATATTTTGTAAATAATCATACGTCTTTGTTTATTACTATATACGTCAAGAAATGACTGAAACTTAAAAATCCTTTGAAAATTCTAAAAACAATCACAAAGGCGTACAAGCTCTCTCCATATCTTCCTGTTCATCGCCATTTCCTTCCAGTTCCGTATATTCTATTCCTCCAAATCCTTTGACACTTGTTGGAACCATCTTAAGCGTGGTTTTCCTCTTTTTTTCTTTTCCCATAACATATTTTTTGAAAACTCGTTTGTCATTCTTCTCTCCGGAAGCCTTTCGATATGTCGCAGCCATCTTATCCATTGGGTTTTTATATGGTTACTGATCGTTGCTTCGCCATATAATTCTATTACTTCTTTATTTCCTCTGCGTTCCCAGCCTTCCTTCCTCGGTACATTTTCCTCGGAGTCTTTAATTTCCATATCTACAGCCTGCCTTGATTTGCACGCTTCGCAGTCTTAGCAGTGAGTTATACACTCGCTCCTTCACACTGCGTGGCACTTGTTTTGCATTTAGACTATATTTAGTGCCCCTATTGTCCTATCTCTACGGCCCCCGTGGAGGATAGATCTACTTCAGGGAAGCGACCCTGCCCATGCGAGTCTCGATTCTTCTCCACCTCCTGATACCGGGGAAGAATCGGGTCCTAACCTAAGTCCTACCTATAACATATTTTATCCTTCCCAAACCTTACACCCACTCACCAACCCGCCTGGCAAGCGTAGCGTTTCAATGCCAATACCTCCCAATTAAAAACCATATCGATATTATAAATGTTCTTTATGGGAGAGGCCTACGTCCAGGAGTGGACTAACATGGGCTGAGAAGAAGAAGAAGATTGTCCTATCTGTTCTCACTAACCTAGCCTCTATTTGCTTTGTTTCATTGTCTTCCACTGTTATTAAGACCCCCAAATATACAAACTGTTGGACTTCTTCTATCTCTAATTTTCTTCCATTTTCCAATTCAACTTTTTTTTACTCCTACCATTGGTACCTACTATATTTTTTTCCTTTAGCTCCCATATACTTTGTTTCTTCTTCGTTAATTCTTAATCCTGCTCTTCTTGCTGTGCCTTCTTCTTCTTAGAGTGGCATACCTTTTACATAATGTTCCCGATGCTCTCTCCATATGCCTGTGGTGTGCGTGTCAAGTAGCCTACAGATATAGGGGACCTACAGCTTAACGTGGGCTCCGAACCACGGAAGTCCTTGCATTTCTACTCCAGAGAGGACGTTACTAGGCAGAATACACCTCGGTGGTTTGCCATTGCCTTTCGAGGAAAGCGGCTGGATATTTTCGGTGTATGTGACCCTGGTAATCGAACCCGGGCCATCTCAGTGGTCAGACGCACGCTGAACCAACTAAGCCACGACCGTCTTCTAGCCTTTCAATTTGTTCTCTCAGTTCATTTTCGTTTCTCTGCGTCATCTGCACATACCAAGCATTCGTGATTCTTGATTTTCAAAGTTCCTGTCCTGTTCAACCCGCTTTTCTCATTATTCCTTCCAGGGTAATATTAACGAGTAAGGTTGATAGTGGGTCGCCCTGTCTTAAACTTCTGTTTACTGTAAAATTTGATGACAGAATTCCATTTGCCTTCACTTTGCAAGCTGAATTTCTGATGGTTATTCCGTCAATTTTATTGATTTTTCTGGTGTCTTTAACTATCTGATAATACCATACATGTATTCTCCCTCTCTAGATTGCGTTGAAGGTAAAAATTTGGTCTGTGACCGATCGGCTTCTTCTGAGGCCTCTTTGATATTGTCCTATTTTACTTTTGGTATATTCCTGCAGTTTGTCTCTGATTCACGTTGCCAACACCTTGTAGGTAGAGGTCGTGTCTAGCAGCACTATACCTCTATAGTTTTTGCAATCCATTTTGTCGCCTTTGCATGTGGTTTTCTTTTGTTCTTAATATTTTACTTTATCTACTTCTAAGGGTTCTAAGCCCCTTGCTTTCTGCTTTCTATTTAGTTCCTGTTTGAATTCGTCATTAAACCAGTTTCTGTAGACTTTCTTATTATTTCCTCCATATACTTTCATTCTTCCTCCACAGATGCAGTTTTCTTTCCGCACCTGTCCTTTTCCGCTTCTTCTTTTTTTTCCTGATATTCCGCTCTCTTTTCTTATATTTTTAGCTCTTCTCTACTCCATGCTCGCCTTCTTCTTGGTCTATATTGTCTTCTCTATTTCCCTTATTGGTATTCACTAGATAATGGTCCAATCCCATGTCGGCTCCTCTTGCATAACATTTTTGTACTAATACATGGTCTACTTGATTAGTATTATTTCTTCATGGTACAAAGCAGGTCCTTTTATGGGCGTCTCTATGCTCGAAATATGTAATCTTCATATTCTTCCCTGCAGCAAAACTAATCGGTTTTTGGCTATTTTTGTTGCTCTCCTCATGCTTACTGTATTTTCCTATTGTTGGTGTATTGTAAGGGTGCGCAAGTTTGGAAAAACTAAATTTCCGTTAATAAAGACAAACAGACTAATTGCTATATTTTTTTACTTTATGCTACCATATGTGCAACCACTTGTAATATTTAGGATAGGAATTATGTAGATTACTTAAGAAATATATTATCCGTAAAACGAAACGTTTCGTTGGTTTTTTAATTTATGTTTCGCTTGCGGGGAATTTTAATTACTTTTCAGGCCACTTCTTCGGTGTCCGAAAAGGGTGTTTCTTCACTCAAGCATATATAGCTATAAATCACGGCAGAAATATGAAAGAATTCCTATGGGGAACTTAGTGTTATGCCGGTTTTGATACAAAACCGGTCAGCCAATCACGGCTAAACTTCAATTTGATGTTCAATTTGATTTTATAAAAGAAACCCTTTCTATTTGTAGGCTGTCCAAAATTATGGTATAAATACATTTGATCACAGGAGCAAAAGACAATTCCCTTTTAATTGTACGAATGCTACTCTGGGAGCTTACCATCTCAATAGGCACCTGCAAAATTCCTTAATCCTTTTAATAATACGAGAGTCTTATTTGGTTCCTACATTTTTGTTCTTTATATCGTTCTTTTCAGGAGTTTGGCCGACAAAACACACCTACACGGTTACGGATACCCGGCTTACGACTACCAGTTGTTAAGATTTGCTGTTCAGGAATATCATTGTCTATGTTAATAAAGCTTAAAGTTGTACTTTGACTGGTGACTTTTCTTTCCTACCCTTCGGGGTTTTTCAAAAGTTACAGAAAATTGTGAATTTTCCTTACCCCGCATCGTTACAGTATACACTTCCAGCTTTCCTGTTTGACGTTACAGTCTCCAAATATTACTTTATATTCTTGTCTCAGCAGTTTATCATAAAATTGTTGTAAAGCCTCATAAAACTGATCTCTCTCTTCTTCTTTTTCCTTCTCTTCAATGGGGGCGTGTATGTTTATGAGATTTATCGGTTCCTGATCTACTTCTACTTGTAGGTGGTATTATTAGTATTAGAGCCAAAACAAGAGCTAAATCATAATTTTAACTTTAATTGCTAAAGGCACAATATGACCGGTGATTTCAGATAAAAACCTGGCACTTATAGCAGTCCGCAGAAATTACTTTATTAAGTTGCAGATATAGGTATAAAAGTCTTGTCACTAAAAATCGCACTGGTGATTCATAATTCCTTAACTATTTGTTTTGTGTGAATGAGATTTTCTGTTAAAAAATTAAAAACTAGGCAACGTTTGGCAACATAGCACCGCCTACATAACATAAAATTGTATAATAAACTAGAATCATGGCATACTATAGTCAAAATAAGCAATGAATAGTGTATACCAGACAAAATACCAATTCTTGCTACATTCAAGTAACCTCTGGTTAGCCACAAAGTACGAGTGCATGCCAAGTTTCTAAAAAAGTTATTGACAACATTCTGCGGCAATAAGTTGTAAATTGCCTCAACATGAATTAAACCAACTTACAATACAGGAATGACATAACATGAATAAAAAATATCAAAAAGTAAATAGGGCTCAATGCATTAATATTACATAAAAACAGAAGTTGAAATATACGAAAGGAAAGTCTTCAACTTTTCCGATGTTAAACTAATTTAAGGCTAATTAGTCAGTGAAACTGCAACCGGATGCTAAAAACACGACGAAGGATATGCAGATATGAAACGGAACTGCTGCTCTAAATTTTGTATAAACAACATTCTTACAAAATCCTGCTTACATCGAGTGAATCACCTAACTCCTGTTGAATTTTTTAGTTAAAGTTTGGACGATTACAAGTGAAATTCAGCAGGTGTAAAGCAAATCAAACTTTAGCGAAAATTCTCGATTCTTAATAATTATTTACCTTGCATTCCAAATAAATCTCATACACCTTACAATCAAAACTAACAATGCGTCGCTTAAATAAATAAACAAACGCTATTAAACGAGTGCGTTTCTGATATTCATAACGTAGGTGTGAAACATTAATCTTGAATATATATATAAACAAGCTCACACAATCACGTATAATCAAATAAAAATGATTCTGCACTGCCTTTATATGATTCTAACAACCACGCATTTGTGTGAAGGTAATGGAAAGTCATGAGAATTATCAATGAACTTGCTGCAAGGACTGTGCTATACTGAGTAATCAATCAATTAACTTTTTGTTTTAACGGTTGGGAAATGGTACGAAAAATTAGAAGAACTAAAAATGGACGTGGAAGGTGTACCTTTTGCAATAAATATTTGGTAAGAACCATGGGAACGCGAGTGGGTTTACAAATACAAATAATTTAAACGTTACGTAAATTAGCACCTTTTTAGAGTCCAAATTGAAAGGACGGGACGTATAGGAAATAAAAGAGGGGTTTTCCTGGAAACAGTAATGAATTATATTTCTGAAAAAACTTAAAATCTTGAATTACAAAAGAAACTTAATTCTTAAATAAGTTGTTCAAAAGTGAAAATGATTTGTGATATTTATAATCTATTTGGTGCTTATTTAAACAACAGTTGGCCATCGTTCACGATCATGACGAGGATGGCGGAAGACGAAGAAAATAGCAAAAAAAGAGAAAATGGGGACATGTCGAAGAAAGCATTGATGAAGAACATTAAAGAGAAAATGGCCCAGGAGATTAAGAAAAATAAAAAGAATAGGAAAGGAGAAGATTGGTAAAAGATTAAGAAGAAGAAGGAAATGGGGAAAAAGCTGCAACTATCGAAATCACAGGCAAAACGTGCCGGGTTGTGAAGGAATTTAAAGCTAGTTACTTCAGCAATTTGGTTTGAAGACTCGAGTATTGTTTTAATATTTTATTGGTTTCCCTTTGAATTTTACGTCAAATATTTGTCACCCTGGATGGCTGAATAACAAATGTTTTTTGAACTATCACCACTGCTACTGACACGATGATGACGGAAGAAGAAGAGGCTGATGATGATAAGAAAATAGCAAAGAAGGAGAAAATGGGGAAATGAGCAATGAATTCTTTTTATGTACAGAACCCCAAAAGCTTTTTTTTATCTTTGATAATCACTTCAGGTTAGAAGATGCATTAATCATAAATCAAAGTATTAAACGGCGTTCCCAATAATTACTTGAACCATAAATTAAAGAACTGATTAATGTTTTGAGAAAGTGCAATTCTCAGAACTAATAGAAATTTTGGTTATGCAAAATGTCGAACCTTCTTTAAACTGCAATATGTTTGAGTCAGTAAAAAATAAACTTTAAAGCGAATGAATTTATTTTAAAACAGTGAACAAAGAACAAGTTTCGTAACAGTAGCTTTGTTTCCTTATGTATCCATCTAGCATAAATTATAGGTTCAGCTTGAATGTTAAGTGCTAAAAAATTTCCAACTAGTTTTCTAATACATCGGCATCTCGACCATTTACATTATAAAGCCGCTTTATATCTAAAAGATCTTACAGATATCGAGTTGGTGTTCAACGTAGATCAGTAGCTGAAACTAAAACAATTTCTATTCGAGCAACTATCTGATGATACAAAGGTGGTGGATGCAGTTTACAAGATAAAATCTCCCTGTCTATTTATATCGACATTACAAAAGAAACGCAGTGTAGGCCGTACATACAACTTTAGCATTACTTGCATACATTATTATAGGTGGAGGATATTGACTTTGAAATTATATAGGTGGTTGAAAAGTAGCAAGACTGATGAGAACATTGCATAGTCATTATTAAGGTCTGATCGCAAATTTGCGCCTTAAGGCGTTGATTCTAGTTCGTAGTGGTTCTCGGAACAATCAGATTAAATTATGCAAAGTGAATTGCATATAATCACCTTTTCTCAATCCCAGTCTATGGTGTTTTTGCTTGTAATCTGCGAAATTAATTTTTTCAACTAATTTGATTATAAACACAAGGAATCTTAGGTCATTCCGTAATAATTCAAGCTATTTGTAGATAGCATAGTGACTAAGGCTATAATTTTATTTAATTTGATACCCAACAACCTTTCTCTTGCAAGAAGGAAATGTAAATTCCAATAACAGAATAATTGTTTTCATTCAGACAACGCACAACTTTTAAACTGCAATTTGTTGATTAAAAATCCAAACACGGAGATTCAATGTTAAATTCTTACTTAACTTGCTTAGTTGCTTACTCATCAAGTTGTTACAGTATTTAGCAACCTTACAACAAAGTATTTACATGTAGTTGAAGGCGCCCCATCAATATTTAAAACGAGGGATGGGCACGCTATTTTTGGAAATATACAAACACGGTAAACCTACACGTTACACCCGCAAAATTTTTACACCTGTGTTTAAATAAAGATGAAAGATGAAACAGTATTACCTTGGTTTAACAAATCTGTTCTTGTTGACCTTCGTGTGTGGAATGTTCCTTTTTATTATTGTCACGTGCGAGTGCAATAAGTTTAATATTGTAACATGTGATTTTTTTTCTATTTCAGATTTTTGTTCGGTGTGACCTACCCACTGGGTATATTTATGTAAATGTAACTTTATGGGGAAAACGGTAAATGCGTATAAAATGGGTGAAACCGTAACGTATCTAGGATTAATCTCGTGTAATAAAGTTGATGTTGTTTATTAGATTTACAGCTCGCGGCTAATGTGGTGTGTTTTTCATGTAATATACTTTAAAATGTTGTTTATGTAACAGAATGCCGAGGAAATTGTACTAACGCATTTTCTGAAGTAATTTATCAGTGTTATGTTAGATAGCCGACCAACTATGCGGAATTAAGTTTCGTTTTTACTGATTATATAAAGGTATTGTGTTTGTACAGGTGGATATGTGACTCTGTGCAAGTCGATAAATGAAACATTTTATCATAGATATCACTTGATTAGCCTCAGTAATTATTTTTTTGGTTGCTGATCGAGAAGGCCGGTTATTTGTAACAGATGCTTTTCACAAAGAAGCGTTGTGTTTTGTAGTTGCAATGGGTCGTGGAAGAAGATTAAAAGTCAAGAAGAGCCGGATCGAGGGTGAAGCAACGTGAAGGGTGCCAAAATGAGCAACAAATTGTACAATTAAAAAAATGCTCTTATATATTCAATCGACACGAATGCTGTTGGTTTCTTCAGAAGTATATAGCTTTAATGATAGATATTATTCCAGATCCTAAAATGGCAACCAAGTTTAGGCTTTAGAAGCATTCTTAGTATATTTTCACAATTCCCAATAAATGTAGTTTCCGGTGAAAGGAGCTTTGAAGTCTTAAAATTGGTCGAAGCCAGCTAACCAATAGTTTACTCTTAGCCTTATCATCCTAATTGGTTATCTACTAAAAAGACCCATCGGTCTTTACTTAGATTCTAAATATCAACACTACCTTCACGTGTCACCGCAGCTCACTACCTACGCTCTTTTTCACTATTTTGCTATTAGTATTACACTGCCTACTGTACACTACATACTGTATAAGTTTAAAAGGTTTGATCCTTTTAAGTCTTCGTTTCAGGTTGGCGTTTTCAAGGAGTTGTAGTACTTCATTGTTGCGATGGGCTATGGGCATAAAGTATGTCCTCATATCTTGCTGCAGACGCCTTCCTCTGCTCCTATTGGGATATTCAAGTCCCTATGTATGCAATCATTCATTTCGTACCATGGAGCATCCACAATATTTTTTAGAATTTCATGTTGAAGTAGCTAGATTACATTTAAATTCGTGTTTTTTGGACATCCCCATGCTTGGACCCCATATGTCCACATGGGTCTTAATATTTGTTAAGTTTTGTATCAAGATTCATACCCAAGTATTTAGTTTGCTGATTTACTATGTGGAATATTATTGTTGCTAATTGTTATTAATTTATACACAAATTTATGTCTTAATTCTCCGTGCCCTGTATGGTTGTGAATGCAAGAGAAATAAAACACAGAATTAATGAAGCCAGAAAGGTATGGTGCGATAAAAACATTTCAAAGAAAAATATTGGTCCAATATTAGTGGAATCTACACTCTCCTATGGATGTGAAATATGGACGTTAAACAAGGAGATCAATCGAAGGCTGAATACTATAGAAATGGATTAATTAAGGCGCAGTGCAAGAGTGTCCAGACTAGAACATATAGCAAACGAAGAAATAAGAAATAATACGGAAACAACTGAAACAGTATTAGATAGAGTAGAAATCAAAGGTTTACATTGGTTTGGGCATCTCCTGAGAATGTCGGAAAATTGATGGCCAAAGGGGCTTTTCTAGTGGACACCTTCAGAACGAAAGAAACGAGGAAGGCCCCGGAAGGAATTAGGAAGGCAAAGCAAAGGCGAGACTTGGATGAGGGCGAAGGAGACTGGGCAGGCAACACTTGGCTGTATTTTGGTATATCATTCAATGTATACATATGTATAATATGTATATGCTTTGTTTGTTATTTCAGGTCCAATATATTAAAAATTCAAATTTCCCTTGCAATGTAATTTCCGTTGATGTAGAAATCAAGAAATTCTCCTCTTTGTTGTAAACTTTCTGAACCGCACTGTATATGTATGTATCATGCAATTTTGAAACACTCTGTATATAAAACTAGACTGAAAATGCACTGGAACACTTGTATTGCAAACCTAATCAACTGTCAAATAAGCAACGCTTGTGTTGGTTCACCTAAGCGTTCTTTATTTCCCAATTACTTTCCAGAATACATAAAAAATTTACATGTATGAAGAAACCCTGTGATACTTTTCTAAAAACTTTAAGTTTTCGTTTTTATACAGGATGTTTCATTTACTCAAGTGAAACTTTAAAGAGAACACTCTACATACTCGTATTATTAGATATGTATTGTATTTGATTAGGGCCATCAATTGCCTTTCTAATAATGTACCAAGCTTAAGGTTACACTGTGATAAAGCTTGAAATTAAACAAGAATAACAATAAACCAGCCCTTCGTTTATAAGCATACCCTTCGCAAAGGTTATAGTAGATCGAGTGAATGATTTAATAAAGACATCAATGATAGCAGCCTAACATTAACTGAAAATCGTGGACTATTTTTATATTAACTAGTTAATATCGTAAGTACCAAGAGATTCAGATGGTTATGGAATTATTGTGTAACTCATGTCTTAGCTAGATTCAACAAATATCATGTTGACAAGATACAAAATAAATAACACATAACCTCGAAATTTTCAGTTACTGCCTTCGTACGGTGCCAGTGCATCACTTGAAGTTTAACAACTGCTAAATCACGTTCGATATTTTGAATTTCCTAAACTTTCCCTCTTTAAACATTTTTATTTGGAATATCCTACCTGTCACAGCAAACGAATGACATATTTCCTGAATCTAGGTTCGACATGACTTTTAAGTTCATGGCCTTCTAAGGATTTCGTGATATAAAGTTGGGTTACATTTAATGTTGATTTTCACTAAACTCAGGCATTGCCAATTGCGATATTCCAGTCGAAACTTAAGCTAATTCTAGTTTTACTCGATTTAAGTGTACTTTATACAAAGGATGCCCCAAATGTTGGGAATAATAGAGCTACAGCCATGCATTCAGAACAAAATTAGTCGATAAAATTTTGCAATGACAACGTTAAATGTTGGGCTTTCTCAGAAAATTTTAAATCTTGTCTCTGTTTATTTTTTAATTTTAACAAGCAAACATAAGTTCTATGTTTTTTGTGTTCGGCAATAATAACTGTTACATTTGGTTAAACAAACGCTATACTTTTCTCGCATGCGACTTACTACTGACTCACCCGATGTACGCCGGACCCCCACGTGAACATCGGTCGTCTGCTATAATACCCACAATATACAGAGTATTTTATTTTAAAATCCACAGTTAGCTTTTGGGTTTAAGTACTTCAAATATTCTGTCTTGTATAACAGTATATGATAAGCATTTCGTTTGCTTTTGTTTCTCAAAGTTTGAAAATAACTAGCCTATTTAGAAAAAAATCCCATTCTGTACAAAGTAACCATAACAAATTTTTGGATAAGGTTGGTATTCAGAATTACAAAATCTGTTTCTAAGATTACGACAAGAAGAATTTCTTAAATATTCAGATTAACTCAAGGTTTGTGCTAAAACTACCTACGTTTGTTAAT
Organism: Melanotus villosus; assembly: GCA_963082815.1. Classification (NCBI taxonomy): domain Eukaryota; kingdom Metazoa; phylum Arthropoda; class Insecta; order Coleoptera; family Elateridae; genus Melanotus; species Melanotus villosus. The sequence continues at coordinate 8,142,545 of OY720423.1, read as the reverse complement.
TTAAGAAATATACATTATAAACAAATGCATCACCTTTACAAAAAAAGACAGATTTTTTGTTAATTTAAAAAGTATAAGTTTCACTAAATACCCATAATTTCTGCTCCCGTAAACTTGATACAAACAAATACGTTACAGTTTATTTTTAATCGGTCTCAATACACACCCAATTAAGGTTAATTATATGCAATCAACTTCTCTTCTCTTTCTGTAATAAAAGTAACACTCCGTAATAAGTAGTCTAATCTCACCTGGCTGGTAATTTTCTACAAATAAAATTAGTAAAATCAACCGCAATACTGGTTTATTATCTGCTAACTCAGCCTAGCGATTGCAACAAAAAAAAACATACAGACAGATTACGAACGCCCACCTCCTTTGATATGCCTGAACACATTCGCCTTTTATTAACTAAAAAAAATCAACAATAAAATAAAATAACTCGACTATAAAAGGATATAGATTAAACCTCCGCATACACTAACTTTCCTAACGATACTCATCCAATTTTCTTAACATGGACTGCCTTGAAATGTTCATTCCATAAATAATCCTCGTCCATAATAACTACTTAAGACGAGTTACGGCATCTTCTCGGTTTATTAGCGTCGTATAAGTACGACGAAGATATAATAATTAATAATAATATAAAATGAAGAGCAAACGACCACTGATTAACTTTCATATTCTTCACTCCGGCTAGTGTTTAATTAATGACCGTATTAAAGTCTGGAATTTAGAAAAAATATGCAATACCGCTCTGCTTTGAAGTGAAATTTTTTTATGGAACTTGAAAGAAAAGATCGTAAAATGCAATTACTTATATAAGAATGTGAATTTACAGTCTACTTACATACTTGTTTATGGAGGAAAGGTAAAAGAATTTTATAAATAATATATAAGATTGCTATTTTATACAGGCATTCTTTGGATATTTAAGAGGCTACTTAAAAAATGCAGAAAGCTGCCAAATTAAACGTTGAGCAAAACCAATCAATTCTTCAATTTCCTGTCAGAGTAAACTCAGTTTATAAACAAAAACTTACATTTATCGAACTACGCCAACAAATAAATAATTTTTGAACACCGTTATTCGTAGTAAATCCATAGCCAAAAAATGAATAAAGTTAATAATAAATTATTCATGCAAACAATCTAATTACAGCACACCTACAAGTTAAATTGGTTACAGCACTTGGCTGGAACTTGCTGTCTGCCTTATTGGGAAGATTTCACGTTTCAGATGTAAATTCGTGTTTTAACGTCTTAATATATGCTTAAACAGAATGGCATCCTTGCAATTTAAAAACCATTTGAAATTTCTTCTTTACTTTAACTCTATAAACTCTGCCTCCTTCTAGGCTGGTTTGAGTTACATTTACCTATCTAAAATTTGTTTGTAAAGCGCTTTATAGGCGATAGTCACAATAATTTTAGTTGGAGATTTCAACGATGCGTTAGACAAGAAGTTATTAATGACTTTTTAATGTAAAAAAGCCTCGATACTGCATTGCAGCAGAAGAGGAAATGAATTATGTACATATCTATGTATGTAATGTAAAAAAATCTAACACCAAAATTCATATTAGAAGAGATGGATGATTTACAAAAATTTCATTAATAAAGTTCTCGAAACAATTTAATAGAAATAGAAATACTTAAAGAAAGGAACAAAACATTTAATCTGGTAATCCAAACTTTTAGAAACATACAAAATCGTTTTTGTAAATTGTGTCATCGAAAAACTCGCCAATAAAAGATCTAAGTATACTACTTTTGTCTTTCGAAATAATTTCTGAGTTTGTTCATATTATGGGTAACTTTCTGTTTATCTTAAAACCAAAAAGGTTTCCCTTTCCATTTGAAACGCCTCGCCAAATTTCCATACAATAAAAGCCTTGCTAAATCCACACGCTGCAGCAGATAAAATCGGATTATTCATTGCTAAACATTTATGTTGATTTGGAAATCCAAAACTTTAAAAATAAAAAAGAACGACAAATACATACTTCCGTCTTAGTACGTTGTACTCAAACGCTGCAGCACAAATACAAATAAATAAAAAAACACACCTGTCATAATTATCTCGATCATTCATCAACATCGAAGTTTTACTATAGAATTAAAAATACGAGATACTACACAGTGATAAAAGTGAAGGAATTAGGATGAAGCCTAGTTGGAATTCAATCTATGGTGGCCTGGTTCCCAGATAATTTTTGTCTATATAATTTACAATTCTACTTGCACTATTAAAAATTATTAACAATGCGTTGCCACATTTCTTAATTAAAAGCGGGGCATTGTAAAGTAATAAAATTCCCACTTTAGAATATTTCATATAAAGTTGGAGAAATCTTTTTATTTTATTCAATTACGGTTTTATCTCTTTTTTAGGCAGTAAAGTGAAACTGTCAGGAAAATTGAATTAGAAACGGAATCTTATTTTTAATTAATTAATTTAGACTAGTTTTAGACTAGTTAAGGTTATTAATTATTCAATTATAAAACCATTTGATAAAACAAACCCGATCATTTATAAGTCATTATCTTTAATCAAAGTGATGGTTGAATAATAATAAGTAGATATAAACAAGATATCTTAGATCTTTCATCACCACATACTTAGCTAATACTCCTAACAACTTCATTATTTAATGACACGTTTCCAGGAGTTCAAACATGTCGTGTGAATTTTCCTTTTTTCCCTGCATATTGCATAGCTTCCCATAATCATTTCCGCGAACACCGTAACTTGCTGGTTTATAATTGGAAGTTCTTTGCTTCCGTCTCCGCGTGCATGCATATTAAAACAGGTGTAAAAGATAAACTTACCTTAGGTCTCTTCCATGTGAATTGAAACGGTGGAGTTTGATGGTAGAAAACCGACGATTGTGTAGCGGGGAAATCTGGATCTTCCCATAATTCACCACGCTTCAAGCATGATCGCCTGATGCGGTCGTAATCACTCATCCCCTGAAAGAAAACAAATTTCAGAATTCTAAAATTTACATTTCTTTGGCACGATTATATACTCGAATATGATACGATTTACAACTCTGTGGCTCTGAAAAAGTTCCAGCTATAGACAGGATTTTCAACCTCACGTTTGATTCTTCACTTTAGAATCTTATTCGAGGAATTTTAAAATTTGTCTAGAATACTACGAACAAATATGCTGCACAATCCCAGTTAAGAGATGTAATTTGTGTGGCATTTTTTCACAAAATGCAGTTTCAAATCATAGGAAAATTCATGATTTGTCAGGGCAAAATTTAAAATATTAGTTAGGAAGAGCATCATGCGGCCTATTTTTTATCTAAAACAAAAACGTGGAAAAATTCATAACTAAAGCGTTTCAATTAAATAATAAAACTTGACAACAATAAAATGGCTGAACCGTTTGGTTTTAAGGTTTTAACTATTACAATGCTGTTACTCAAAAACTTGAATGGGTAGTGATGAAGAGCAGCGTAACGTACGTAATTAGTTGCACTTCATTATTCATTGTACGCCGTATGTGGGCAATAATAATTCTTCCTTGTTAAACGCATACAGGCGCTAAATAATAGTCTTTTGTAAAAGTTAAATACCTGCACTTAATTTTTTATGTTCCTTGTAACGTATTGTCGGGAATGTGGTTGATTTTATTACAATGTGAGAACAAATTAATACGCCGACCTTACATATCTTTTTTAATTCTCAGTTGACTTTAATTTCATTCAAATTATGTTCCAAAAACTTTAAGCTAAATTTTTTGCTTCGATTTTAGTACAAATTTAATTTTAAATGTTAGCTGTGGCAAGCCTCTTGAGATTTTTAGGCATTTTTCAACAAATACCCATACAAAACTAAAAATGCTTAAACAAATTTAATTCCGATAAAACAGGTAAACATGATGAGAAAAAAACAAACCAAACGAATTCATCCATTGACAAAATGCTTCAACAAATATTAAAGAAGTTAAATAAAATTGATGAACGTATTTCCAAATTAGAATATCGCGCACAAGGACCGATCCCTAAAACTAAAAATGGCTAATCAGTTAAGCATACTAGAGTGGAATTTCCAATGGACTGCTGCAACATCAGCAAGAGTTGCAAGCAATCCTTGATATAGAAAAAATTGATGTATGTCTCATATCTGAGAACCATTTCACGAAAGAGACATACATCAAATTTAAGGGATTTAAAGTCTATCATACGATCCACCCGGACAATGCAGCAAAAGGTGGAAGTGCAATTATCATTTTAAAAAATCCATCTTACACCATCAAGAAATGGGTTACCAAACAGTGGAGATACAGGCCACATCTGTTAACATTAAAACAAAATCCTATGAAGTAATAATCACAGCATTATACTGCCCACCAAAACGTGCTATAACAAATATTACAGAACGATGTAGCTCTTTTTTCTAACGCATTTCTGAAATCTCCAACCAAACGTAATTATATGTATATTAGTTACAAATCTAAATTGCACAACCTGTACATTAGAGTTCATGATAAACGTTCGTACAAATTCACTTTATACAAATTAAGTTTAAAAAATGTCTTAATTAAAAGCTACAAATTAAATTTATATCTGAATTATGGATTACATATAAGAAACCATACAAATCTTCGAACTTCCTTTCTAACTCATCGTTAAAATCTCCAGCTAAATGTAATCAACCTCTAATAAATTAATCAACTCGTAATTCAAGAAGGAATGTAATAATTAATCTCTAATAGTCATTGATGGTTTTTCCATAAATCTAAGCTTGAATTAAGAAAAATGTAAGATAAAGTGCAGAATACAGAATTATATAAACTAGAAATTCAAAATAAGTTCGACGTTGAAAGCAAAACACCGTAAATTTAAGCTTAAATCTTTTTTAATAAAAACGCAATAAAATCCTCAAATATACGTACTACAAATTAGTTGAATAATTTATTTTTGTAAACTTTTTAAGACACCTTTTAAAATTTCCAAAGAAACAAATATAATAATGAAATCTGCACCACAAATTTACTAAAATAAAATTTTTTTCTACACCTATTTAATTATTTTGTAATTATTAGCATTAAGCGTGAAAAATAGTACCTATAATTCACTGTATAAGTGTGTTGTCATATTGTTTGTTTACGTTTTTCCATTAAAGTTATCAAATTTGAGTCTAATCTATTTGTTTAATAGGTGTAGAAAAAGCATTGTATTACATTCGCGATTATGGCCATTATTCGCTCAGATGATTTGAGCCACTCGCCTGCGGCTTGTAGGCTCAAACGTCATCTTCGTGAATAATGCCTGTCATAATCGCTCATATAATAATATACTATAAATCATTTAGAAATATATTTAAAGAGATATTCCATCTCGAACAAAAATTTTTCAAAATTACCTACTTTGAAATCTACGTAGCTTCTTTAAAATAATGCTGAAACTTTAAGGTACACAGACATTATTATATGTAAACAAATTGCTTATTTTAAGAAGCATTTCAAATAACTTGAATTAAACTGCACAGGTTTCTACAAACTCAAACAAACAAGGTTCTATAGTGAAAGCACAAAACTCCCAATTTCAGCATTTAAATATAAATCACTTGATTGCATTAAAAAATCGTAAAAGTCTTCGATAAACATAAAAAATAAATTACTTTAATAGTTTATTTTCATATATACATAACTACCTTTCTAACGTAACGTTAATATCTCCAGCTAAACGTAATTATTAGTTACATTATGAACTGTCTTGTTGGACATTTTTATAAATGTCTTTTAATAAAATATTGCGATGTAGATTTATGTGAACTCAAATTTCATTAAACAAATCCTGCGTTAAATACACCCCAAATTTAAACCTTTGATAATCTTAATAAATATAAAAACTTTTAGTTTGGCAATTTATTTCAGCAAATTTGTTCTAACGCATCGTTGAAGTCTCCAACTAAAATTAACCATTAATAACATATGTATGTGGAAGCATTGTATCAAGCAACCTCAGGTTTAAATTAAATAAACAACAAAATTTTCAATTTTAGAAATTTAGAAACAAACTGCCTTAAAATCAAGATTTAACGAAATAAACATAAATTTACAAAGGCAAAGAAATACCTAAATAGAAATTAGATACGAAGGAAATTTTGAAAAAGTTCCAGTTAGAAAAATGTTTAAAAAACAAAAAAGTCAAGCAACTACTAAAGTTAGAGATAAAATACAACATCAATATTGGGACATTTTGGCTCTCTTATATTGAAAACAACACGAATTGCCTTTTTTGTTTATAAGATTTGCGAATTACATATTCTGCAAATTTTATCATATTGTATACAGTATTTTTCATCTAGCATTTGGGTTGTGGCGTCAACAAGCTCCAAAAACTGTATGGGTAGACACGCGTTCGTGCGCAGTAGGTAATGAACACCTAGTTTAGAAAGAGATTAAGTATAGTTGGATAGTTAATTTATCAACAGCGCGTTGACGTCACAACCCAAAACCTAAGTGAAAAATACTGTACCTTTTGGGGTGTAAGGGGTGGATAAGCGCAACATAGAGCGTCTACCACTTTATTTTCACTAACGAGGCTCCGGCGACCGAACACAGGCTGTATAACCTTAGACACATTAGAAATGGGATGGAGGAAATGCTATCTCATTAACATAACTTTACGTATACAACATCATGCAGAAGACAAAGGGAAACCACCGAATAAGAAATACTATCCCAAGAAAAGCAGCCAACATACATACTAAATAATGGATATGTCTTCTCGAGTTAAACTTAAATCCGGAGGTTAAATAGTCCCCAATCGGATTTCCGGGCGGCGACAACTCGCTAAGACGTAATGAGGAAACCAAAGTAGGAACATGGAACGTAAGATTGTTACTAAACTGTGGCAAACTGGCACCTAAAAATTGAAATGGAGAGAACAAAAATAGATGCAATGGCAATTAGTGAACTATGAAGGCCACTTTCGGGAGACCTTTGGAGCAGAAAATATAGAGTAATACATACAGGAGCCACTTCTGATGGAAATGCAGGAGTTAACATCATACTAAACAAACACCTAGACAAAAGAATAAAAGGCTACATTAAATACAACGAAAGAATCATCGTGGCCAGGTTAGACTCCAGACCAGTAGACACAGTATTGATATAATTATATATGCCAATAACAGAGCATAAAGGTGAAGAAGTCGAGGAAATGTACGAAAATATATATAGAATAAATCGGACTGACAGTAGACAGTAGATGACAATGTTATTATAATGGGAAACTAGAATACGACTGTAGGTGAAGGTGAAGACGAACAAATGGTTGGGAAATACGGCCTAGGTGCCAGGAACAATCTAGTTATCACTAATACAATATTCAACCATCACAAGCGCAGATATACATGAGAGGCGCCAGGTGACCGAGCTAGATATCAAATAGATTATGTACAACCTAGTCAAGCAGGGATTTTAAAATCAGGTAAAGAACAGCAGTGGTTATCCTGGACCGGACATCGACCACAACATGGTCATTATAAAATATAGACTACATTTTAAAAAACTAAACAGAAGAAATACTAACAAATGGGCATTAAATAAATTCAAAAAAAACGTAGAGGAAAAAGTTCAAAAAGAACGCGAGGACATCGAAGGACGATGGAAAACTCTAAAACTAGGCATAACTACGGTGGTAAACGATCACCTTGGACAAAGCGACACACAGACCAAGTAGTGGGGTGGGATAGCTGAAAATTATACCACAATATTTCACATCTGGCAACCAATACGCCCCTTTGGATTCAGATAGTACATGGGTAGACGAGTCTAAAAAGCCCGGGACACAAATTTTCCTGGCCCTCTAGCGGTGTTGATGACGTAATCAATATGGCCGCCAAAGTTTTGTGACACGCTTCTACATTTCCCTATATAAGTCGGGTTTGTATTTTGATATTAACCTATATTAGTGATTATTAATCAGGAGAAAACGCGCTATCCAACGGTATATTTGACATCATTGTTTAGGTTCATAATACCAAAAATATTTATAACTTTATTAAAATTTTTCTTTTTTATTTTGATTTTTTCGATACATTTTGCTAAATAACTTAAAATCCGTTACATGTAGCTGAAAATGTGTCCTATACTTTTTTGTTCGTCAAAAAATTACCTATGACTTCTATTTTATCACAAACAGTTGCTGGAAATTTGCCAAAACAATGTAGTGTTGCACAGCGAGTCGTTATGGCAACAATGTAATTTATATTAGGTTCCGAAAAGTAATAGAGCGGCTTTATAACAGTGTTTAAGTAGCAAATGTAATTATTGTAATTTTTGATGTATATGTAAATCAATTCTAGCTTTTTTAGGGCGATGAAACTTTCATTTCCGTTTTAAAAGCAGTGACATGAGGCACACTTAAGGCATAACTGTAAGATACGTTTCAAATATTAGGTACAAGCAGGTACAAGGATGAGAAAGAAAAGAATGTACAATACAATATTATTCCAATTTAATATCCAAATTCAATAATATCCTATACATTGTCAAATTACCATAATATCCACATAAAATAATATCTTGCTGTCATATGCAATAATATCCAAATGATTTGTGTAAATTCACTTGTGATTACCGATCACTGTCGGAGCACTGTCCTTCACATACACAAAGTTTCGTACATCGTAATCCCATTTTAACACATTTACAAGATGTGCATCGCTTGCGGCAAGTACAGGAGGTAACTTGTACACAGTGTTTTGACACTTCTGGAATTGTTGTCCACACAGGTCGGTATGATCCTCCTGAAGCTACTGTCCATCCCCACTTGGTTTGCGAAGGTATTGTATTGCATCGCGAATGGCATCGCCAACATCCCCTTCGAAACTGAAAATAATTTCACGCCCGACTTATCTGCTCTCAGACCAGGTATAAATGCTAATAGTTGTTCCTTGAGACGTGTTCTATTGATATTCTTTTCGTCAGTTTGTATTCCCATGTCACTCATGCGCCGAAACACTAATTTTGTAAGATAAGAAAGTTTAAATACTGGAGACGTACTGCTAGATGAGTACAAATCCTGCATGTATTGAACCAATTCCGTTATAACTGTACCATAAACAACTTCTTCGGGATTATGGTAATCTTCTCTTCAAGAACGTTCAGCAGCTCTTGCACGTGTTAGAAAGCGAGTATAGCATAGTTTGTGGTATTTGGCTTCTAATGCTACCAAATCTGTTGACGATAACTTCTTCAACAGTTTTTCATCTTGCAATTGTAGAGCATGACTATGAATGACTATGGGTAGGCCCAATACCCAGCGTGGATGCAGTCACAAGTTTGTCTCTACCTTCTCCTTCATCACAAAACAGACACACCTTTTTCACATCTGAACAAACTAATGATGATCTTGTTAATAGTGATGTAGATGGAGTTTGGTGTGATCCATTGGGTCGTCCTTTCTGTTTCTTTTCACCAGATAGTCTTTCCCCCTTTTGACTGATATATTTGTTCTTGCAAGATTTGTGATATGTTGCTGCATGGGCTACTAGTGTTTGTGCAAGACCACTTCCATCGTCCAACTGATCCAAATTTCTTATAGCACTTGGAAGCTCATTATGGTCAGCAAAAATTGCAAGATTCTTCGCCATTGTTAAATAACCTTCATACTTCTGAATGATTAAGCGCTCTTTTGAATGCTTCTGGCATAACAAACACAGACCCCATACAAACGGAGCCACCACTGGGCCAATCCTAGCACCAATAAACACTGTTATAAAGCCGCTCTATTACTTTTCGGAACCTAATATAAATTACATTCTTGCCATAACGACTAGCTGTGCAATGCTACATTGTTTTGGCAAATTTCCAGCAACTGTTTGTGATAAAATAGAAGTCACAGGTAATTTTTGACGAACAAAAAAGTATAGGACACGTTTTCAGCTACATGTAACGGATTCCAAGTTATTTAGCAAAATGTTTCGAAAAAATTAAATTAAAAAGAAAAATTGTAATAAAGTTCTAAATATTTCTGGTATTATGAGCCTAAACAATGATGTCAAACATACCGTTGGATAGCGCGTTTTCTCCTGATTCATAATCACTAATAATATAGGTTAATATCAAAATATAAACCCGACTTATATAGGGAAATGTAGAAGCGTGTCACAAAACTTTGGCGGCCATATTGATTACGTCACCAACACCGCTAGAGGGCCAGGAAAATTTGTGTCCCGGGCTTTTTAGACTCGTCTACCCATGTACTATCTGAATCCAAAGGGGCGCTTTGGTTGCCAGATGTGAAGTTTTTTTCAGCTATCCCACCCCACTAAAGAAACCATGGATAACAGTGGAAATAAGAGAGCTGATCGGCGAAAGAAGAAACCTGAAAAACTCCATTCCTGAAGAAATCCAACAAAAATACAAAGAAATTAGAAATAGAATAAACAGCAAGCCAAAAAGCAAAAGAAGACTATAAAGAAATAGACGAATAGACAAAGTCTACAGAATATGCGAAATCCTCGCACACATGGAATTAAAAATAAAGATGGGGAAATACTAATCGACAATGAAGAAATTGTGGAAAGATGGAGAGAGTACATATCGGAGTTATATGAAGACGAGGAAACAGAAGAAATCCCCCTAGACCAAGAACGTGAAGATAACAACGAAGAAATGAGCGATGCAATTATGAAAGCGGAGTGTGACAAAGCAGTTAGTGATCTACAAATGAATAAATCCCCCAGAGTAACCGTAATTACCGGCAAAGTTATTACGAGCTTGGGAGAAAATTATATCAACTAATAAACGAATGAACGAAATATAACAAAGTGTCGAAATTCCATCAGACTTTACAATGACCATGGTAGTGTCCACTCCTAAGAAAGCTTCATCAAACAGATGTGAAAATCATACACAATACAATAAGCCTCACTACTCAAGCTTCAAAGATTGTAACCAAGCTCATCTATTGAAGAATAGAACTAAAGATAGCAGAAAACCTGACAGAATAACAGTTTGGGTTTAGAAGAGGCTCAAGAACAAAAGAGACAATTCTTGCATTAAGACTATTAATCTAAAAGATAATAAGATGATGAGGAAGGACAAACTAGTATATATAGCCTTTATAAACCTAGAAAAGGCATTTGACAACGTCAAATGGGTAAGAATATTCAACATACTAAATAGTCCAGTCAAATGGTAATTTAGCTTTGCATTTTGGGTAGGCAGCGATTTTTTTTTATCGGTGTGTAGAGAGGTCAGTGGTGAATCTAAATCAGAGTTTTCGGGGTGGTAACCCCCTCCATTTGGCCGCCATCTTGAAAAGAAGGGTTAATTCGTTTTTTGGATATACCTCTGTAGTCGAGAATCTTACAAAAAGTTTGTATAAAGCTTTTTTGTAGAGAATCGTATTATCTATTATTTACTATACTGCCTTCCAAAAAAAGTGCAACACCTTGACGCCGTTGACCAATTTTATTCAAATTTTCACAGAATATGTGTTTCAACGATACAAACAAATGATTAGAAATTGAAAACCGTATCACTAAAAGTTTAAGAAAAAATCAATAATGTGTAGGTCCTCCACGATTTTCCCGGCACTCATAAACCCTGCGAGGCATGCTTCTAATCAAGTGGTCGATGGCCGCTCGTGACAAGCCATCGCAAGCGACTTTCAAGGCCATACGGAGATCTTCCAAGTTGTTAGGAGGATAGCGCAAATGCCCTACCTTTCTTCCCATCATATCCCACACATGTTCGATGGGGAACAAATCAGGAGAGCAAGCAGGCTATGGAAGTACGTCAACGTTGGCATCTTCCAGGAACTGCATTGAAGCCCTTGCCGTATGAGAACGTGCATTGTCCTGCTGGAAAATAGGGTTGTTGAGACCTTGAAGGTATGGAAGACAAACGGGCTCCAGCAGACTCGCGATGTAATATGGAGCTGTCAAAGTGCCCTCAATGAATAACAATGGTGACCTGCTTCCATGGCATATCGCTCCCCAAACCATTACCCCAGGTGTACGGGTAGTGGGTCTCTCGGCGAAAAAGTTGGGATTTTGCCGCTCCCCATGAAAACGCCTCACCCTCCCACGGCGGTCATGAGCCCAAAGACAAAACCTGGACTTGTCGCTAAAGACCACCCGTTGCCAATCTTGAGCCCAGTTGCTCCGTTCATTGCACCATTCCAGTCTTCGGGCCCGGTGATTAGGAGTGAGGGGAAAGGTTAACAGGGGATGGGGCGAACGCAGCCCAAAAGAAAGAATTCTTCTATAGACAGTGTTTGTTGAGATTGGACGTCCTATTGCTGCAACCCACTCGTTTCCCACTGCTCGTGTTGGGGTAAATCAGCCTCTGACAGCTACTACTCGAAGACGTTGATCTTCACGTACAGTGGAGGCTCTAGGACGACAGGATCCATTTCGTCGACGATAATTGGCCTCCTCGTTCTATCTTCGCCTCCATCGCATGAAAGTCGCCGCATTACAACCGATTTGTCTCGCAATTCCGCGAAAAAAATTTCCTTAATTTTTTAGGCCAATAATCTGGCCCTTCAAGAACTTAGTCAAATGATAGTACTGTCGAGGTTGACGAACTCTAGGCATTTTAACACTCTTGTAGTTCACTTTATCGTTCTTATTTTCAAAAATGTACAGATAACAACCAGGAAAAACACAAAACAATTTCTTTCGTTTTATTGTTACCAAGGTAAAAAACAAAAAAAAAACGGCTCCCAGATATCTGAAATTTTAATCATTTGTTCATATCGTCGAAATACTTGTTCTGTGAAAAATTTATGAAAATCGGGCAACGGCCTCGAGGTGTTGCACTTTTTTTGAAAGGCAGTATATTAATAACTTTTTTACATAGAATTAATAATAAAAAAGTTATAAGCCGGAAAAGACAAAAAATTTAGAGGTTACAACTTTTTTATAATTAATGCTACGTAAAAAAATTATTAATAAAACTTATAGAGAATGCGATTTCCTACAAAAACGTTTTGAACAAAATTTTTGTAAGACTCACGGATACCGAGATATAGTCGAACAACTAATTAACCCTTCTTTTCAAAATGGCGACCAAATGGAGAGGGGGGTACCACCCCAAAAATCCTCATTTAGACTTACCACTGACCCCCATACACATCGTCAAAAATCGCTGCCTACCCAAAATGCAAAGTTTACCTTTTTATTTCAACCATTTGATTGGACTAGTGCAGTCAAATGGTAATTCAATTTGCATTTTGGGTAGGCAGCGATTTTCTTTTTGCGATGTATGTGGGGGTCAGTGATGAGTCTAAATCCGGATTTTCGGGGTGGTAACCTCCTCCATTCGGCCGCCATCTTGAAAAGAAGGGTTAATTAATTTTTCGGCTATAGCTCTGTAGCCGTGAGTCTTACAAAAGGTTTGTACAAGGCTTTTTTGTAGAGAATCGTATTATCTACAACTTTTATTAATATGACCCCACCGCCCAAGTCGGCCGCCATCTTGAACAGAAGGGTTAATTAGATTTTCGGCTATATCTCTGTAGTCGTGAGTCTTACAAAAAGTTTGTGTAAAACTTTTTTGTGGAGAACCATATTCTCTACAATTTCTATTAATAACTTTTTTACGTAGCATTAATAATAAAACAGATTTAAGCCCTTTAGTTTTTATCTTTTCCAGCTTATAACTTTTTTATTATTAATGCTATGTAAAAAAGTTATGAATAAAAATCGTGCATAATACGATTTTCTACAAAAAATCTGTATACTAATTTTTTGTGAGATTCTCTACTACAGAAACCACCTAACCCTTCTTTTCAAAATGGCGGCCGAATGGAGGGGGTTACCACCCCGAAAACCCTAATTTAGACTCATCGCTGACCCCTCTACACAACGATAAAAAAAAATAGCTGCCTACCCAAAATGCAAAGTTTGCCTGTTTTTTTCGACCATTTGACTGGACTAAAAATCAATTGGCATTAAAAATAAAGATAGAAGGATAATATACAGATTCTAGAAAGATCAAACAGCCGTAATACAAAACGATAAAAGCAAGAAAATAGCAAAAATCAATAAAGGTGTAAAACATAGAACAAGCAATTCAAGACTACAGACAGTTCACACAGAATGAAATCAAGATACAGGGGGGGGGGGGGGGGATAGACATACTGCAATACGATGATATCGCCATGATTGAAGGAAAGCAAATAAGAAACAGCACAATCTCTGAATGAATTAAAAAGAATAACGTCACAGAACTACAACACGAAAATAAACAAAACAAAAACAAAGATATGCGGAAAGAACTATCAAGGAACCACGTGAATTTCCGTACCTAGAAAGCATTATAACCCAAACTGCAGAATTCTTCAAGCTAAGAAATCCTTTTGCAATAAGAAAAACCACTAACATCCAATGGCATTAAACTGAATACTAGAAAACAATTCATGAAGACTTATACATGGAGGGTAGCACCAGGCCCGTTCCTAGCGGGTATGCAGCGAATGCACCGCACGCAGGCGGCAAAAGTTTGGGGCGCCATTTCGGTACTCATTTTAATTTTAGTAGACGCAGAAGGCTTACTTAATTTTATTATTATCTTTATAATAAAAACTCTCAATCAAAACTAAAATAACTGGATTCATTTATCCTTTTAAAATACCGCCTTTTTGTCTTGTCGGAAGATTGTCAAAAGCGGCAACCGCGCTCCTTTTAACTCTGGAGCGTGCTCATTGCTTGCGAAGTCGCCGCCTTTGCGCGTCGGCTATTTTAATATATGTTATAGACACCTGCATTTATATGCCTTTATGAAAACCCGCGAAATAAAACGAATTCGCTAAAGCCAGAAAAGTCTATTAAGGTTTAAATGTTCGATATTGTTAGTGTTCATTTAGCTGCCCGCTGCCCTAGTGAACTGATCTGATCTAATAAAAATAATTATTAAATTATTGATAATAAAAACGCAAAGTCAGGTAATTGTCGTGATTTAATATAACTAGATAACTACATTAGTAATTAACAAAACGTCTTCCGGATTGGGACCGTGTCATTTTGAGACAAAAGACTCAACGTTTCGCCCACTTTTATAAGGGGTTTCTTCAGGAGGAAAGCGAGCACTAAAAGAGCACGGTAACTCAACGTGTCAACCACGCCAGAGGCGAAACTATTTTAGCAAGAGGCAAAAGGGACCAATCGTCGTCGCAGTCGGATACGCTTGGCCGGGTACGGCCGGTATAAAGTCGCTGCTCTCTCTGTTTCTCTTCAGTAGGGTTTCGCCTCTGGCTTGGTTGACAAGTTGAGTTACCGTTACCCTTCTGCCTCTTGCTAAAAGAGTTTCGCCTCTGGCGTGGTTGACACGTTGAGTTACCGTGCTCTTTTAGTGCTCGCTTTCCTCCTGAAGAAGCCCCTTATAAAAGTGGACGAAACGTTGAGTCTTTTGTCTCAAATGACACGGTCCCAATCCGGAAGACGTTTTGTTAATACTGACACTGACCGTGGAAGTCTTCGAATTCATTACATTAGTAATCATTTGTAAAATTATTTTTATTTTTAAATTTGGTGTTTGGTAAAGCAAGTCTTGCAAGTAAGTAAGTAAATATGTATTATTGGTAATAATATGTACAGGGTGTCCCAGTTGTAGTTGTAATCTGCCAAACTTTGTGGGGGTATAGGTATAGTACACATTGCTCGGATCAAAAAAGTTCATATGAACATAGGTTCGCAACGGCCTTATTATTGAGACACAGGGTGTTGAAAATAATAATAAAAAATTTTATCTCAATATTTCTAAAACCGCTGAAGTTATTATATTATATTAATATTTGAAAATACATATAAGGGGCGGAAAAAAATATCTTGCACGCAGGCGCTCGACCCCCAGGAACGGGCCTGGGTAGCACTGTATGGATGCGAGACATGGACCATCGGATCAACGGAAAGGAAACGACTGGAAGCGTTCGAAATATGATGCTGCAGAAGAATGTTAAAGATCAGCTGGGTAGATAGAATCATAAACAACGAAGTTTTTAGAAGAACAGAAGAAAAAGCGACGTGACCAGCTAGAGGGGCACATACTGAGGCAGGACGGCCTACTTAAAATTGTAATAGAGGGAAGAATAGAGGGCCGAAATGCGAAAGGTAGAACCATACTACACTATTGGACGTATACTTGGGACCGGCCGAAGCCGAGGTTAGCACCTAGCATTGAAGCATGTCTACCTCCCCCGAAGGGAGTCCCGCAGGACCGAAGCCCTGGAAAGGGATACGCCCTTTCATCGCAATGATCGAACCCTGATCACCTTCTAGTAGCTTCGGGTTGCAAGACCCTAGGCGCGCACTAGTCGACGGAAGCGCTATCCCCGCCTCTACTGGCTCTGCATTGTCAGTGACCGAGTTGATGGGACGCAACTCACACGCCGAGGAACATCCTCTCGTTCCAGCGGAACTGTTTGAAACCTTTTGCCCCGCCGAAGCCAACCTCAATGGTTGGGTGTTGGTTCACCCAACCCCCGGCGTACCAGAACTGATCAACGGCAAACTGGTCACCCGCTCGGTGCTTTCCACCTCGGAATACGTGCGGACATACATGCATAGATGCATGCCGTACAGCATGCATGATACATGCATGCCGCGCCGTAATGATCCGGGTCCAGCTCCCTACTAGTCTAGTGGCCTGCACCACGGTCCACTAGTCAGACTGCTCGGTTAACCCGGGGGCTCGCAACACCCCAGGTCCCGCACACGAGGGATAAGTCGGGGTAGCCCTGTCGGGCCACCATCGCAGACACACGCCCACAGGCGGTCCCGAGGCCGGCCCTGTCGGGCCAGCCGCCAACCCTCACTGCGCACAGAACCCCCGTGCGGGGAAGAACCATACTACAATACACAAAAGAAATAATGGAAGACATAAGATGTAGAACATACGAGGCAACTAAAAGAAAAGCCATGGACCGCTCCGAATGGTTCGCTGCAACAAACTAAACTACAGTATTTTTCATATAGCATTTGGGTTGTGACGTCAACTTGCCCCGCCCAAAAACTGCATGGGTAGAGACGCGTTCGTGCGCAGTAGGTAATGAAAACCTAGTTTAGAAAGAGATGAAGTATAGTTGGATTGTGAATTTATAAACAGCGCGTTGACGTCACAACCCAAATCCTAAGTGAAATAGACTGTACACTGTACATGCTGATCACTTTTGTAAATATTATGTAAATATCCAAAACAAAATGTTTTAGATTTGAAAGACCATACAGTTTGAGAACATAAAAATCATAGAAAATATTCCACTCTCGCTATTCAATAAATTGTTCTATAAAAATGAAACTTAAAGAGTCGTCGAAACAGAAATGAATGCTGTAAGATCAACTTAGTATTTTCTAAACGATTTCTATTTGTTTAAACACTCCAACGATTCTTCTTTTTTAACTAAAGACATACTCAAATTAAAACACAAAATTACTTAGAAAGCAAAACGTCAATCACTCCTGACATATAATTAACCATAAGTGTGAAACCGGAGGTTTTAAAAATCAAAAATTTATTTGTAAACACATTACAAACTCAAATATTCTGGCTTAATTTGAACTTGTAAAACACCAAACCTGCAAATTATCAACTAAACGGTTCAACCGCAAATCCTTTAAGTGGTAATTTATAATAAATTCAGCTTTAAAAGGCCTATAATTAATGTCTTTAAATAAGACAGATAAACATAAAACGAAATTAACTCGCTTGTTCGAATAATTATGAAAGTATTATTAAAATTTCCAACGCACAATTTCCCAGTCTTTGTTAATGCCTATTTACAATTTCATTATCGTTTATTCGCACGACTTTGTATGGAATTAAATTTCTCCCGTCACATATGTGAACATGATAATATTGTTAATTGTACAATTATTTCGTTGTTGTAAATTTTCCTCCTGCGAGTGTGTGCAAAATTAAGTGATAATAAAACAACCAAATCTGATAAAACTCTTACTTTCACGTATATAGCTTTGTTAAATTATGCAATTTCAAATTTATAAGGTAAATTAACAACGTTCAATTTTTAAATCGCCTTTTAAATAAAACTCGCTGCGCCAATAAATTGTCAGTTCGCAGCTTTAATCTGTTACTAAATTGAAGCTGAACGAAATAAACAAAGGCTTTCCAATTAAATTCGCAATATCGCAAAGTAATACAGTTAGTTAGAAAAAGAAACCTCAACAAACATCTGCCGTAATTGCGATTGAAAAATAAACTAATATGCGTAAGCTAATAAAATAGTGATGTATATCTAACATAATATAATAATCACGTGCGCATCCTGTCTTTTCTACGGTCATCGCACTTTGGGTCAACCCAGGTTTGCATGGTTGATTATTTCAAATAATTAATATTACTATCATAATGTATTACACTGTAACGTGATCATCTTTGTGTTTCATGCGAGGCGTTACCCCATCATGTATAACTGAAGGTTGAATTTATTCTGCATTGTTCGTGTTCTTTTAGAGCACATTAACAATTTTAATTGTTATCTCAGACACTGATCAAACTTGGCTTTTGATTTATAAAAAAAGTATTCAGTTCTCTTGCCAAAAAATGTAATTTTTAGATCCCCAAAGTGTTTCGTCCATATTTTTTTGATTTTAGTTACAATTTCTTCTCAGCAAACTGAACCAATGCAACAGAAAGAATTAAACCGTCTTGATGAAATTTTTAAGTTATGACCTAACCGAACAATTTTTAGTGTCTTAAACAACTCACCCCGTACGCACAAGCGTGCGAGCCAACCGGGTATAGTATAAAATTGTTGTAATTGAAGTGTATGGACACACATGGTTGTTGCCAGTATAGCTGATGTGGAGTGTTAGGGGATGGGCACCCTAATGGTTGACTTTGTTGTTGCGATGTGGGGAACATGTCCCCTGTAGTTAATTTAAGTGTAACTGGTTTCTTGATACCGTCTATTTGTTGCATTTATAAGTTAAAAAATTGTTTTTAAAAACATTACGGCCTCGTACGTATCGCGCGATATCACTTAACTTTCTTTATCTGGTAGCGGCGATTGACACATTCTGCTACGAAAGTCAAATGTATATTCTACTGGTTTTACTTATAGTAAAATATTTCCCCAATACAAATTTTAATCTCTAAAATAGAGTTTAAAAGAAGTTGCAAAATAAATTAGTGAATATGTAGTTGTTGTAAAAGATAAAAGTATCGGCACTTACACTCCACGAGGTCTCCTAAGGCGCTTTCTATTCAAATACTAAACCAAGATGAATCAATCAATACAAAAGACAACAATAATCAACCACGAACCTCAAAACCATACCTATATGGTGTAACAAACTTCAAAAACATGATAAACAACCTTTCTTTAGCAACTTACAACAACAAAACCCTAGCAAATGAAACTGTCAAAATTACTGCACACCGATGTAAACGTATAAGAAACTAGTGCGACGCCTATACGAAGAAAACATAATACATTATCCTCGTACATATCAGATCAAAGAAAAGCGTGCGTACCGAATAGTCTACATCATTCTATACCAACCGAAGCTATTAAACAAGATTTAGAAAAAGCATACCATAAAGTTCGCAACAGAATGAATGTCAAACCTCACCCAAACAACAAAGAAATATTTAATCCGTGGAACCTCCCACAAAAAACCGTGATATAATTCAAAGCATGAGGTGCTAAACCTATGGTCAACCTAAAACCAAACCACCAAACCTTTTAACTGTGTAAAATGTAGCGAACATCATTCAAAAGTATGCAGGAACCTAAAAGCATTCCAGCAAAATGTGACTTGTGTGGCTAAGATTACCCTGCTAACTATAAGGGGTGTACTGTCTATAGAAACCTGGTAGCAACAAGAAATAAGCCAAAATCAGCAACAACTAATCAATCCTTTTTTCTCAAACAACCTCATCACACAATATTCCCATACAGAACAACCAACCAACATACTACACAAACACCGCTAGTAGAGGTCATTTCAGCAAAACTGGGCAACCAACAAAGATAGGTGAACAATTAACAACATTCCTGAACGAGTTTAAAGCCATGTTCTCCCACTTAATAAACCAGAATAGTATAATACTAAACCTACTAACGTCACTAACGACGGTTATTGGGAGAGTAAATCCATAATGGCTCACACTCTCCGAGTTGAAACCTGGACCGTTTAACCATAAGCAAAAAATTATAACATTTTAAAATTTAAATAAGGTTGACGTTTTGCTATTATGTGTATATCTAAATCGCATTTCATTGATTGGTCAATATTTTTTATGCCACAATATACTCCTCGCCCTAATAATACAACCCATGGAGGCTCAGCAGTAATAATCTGGAAATCTCCCACCACGAACTACCCAAATACCAAGCAACAAGTGTAGAACTAATAGCTCTACCGTAGCACTTCAAGGTCGTTGCCTTTTATATCGATATCATCAGATGAGTACAAACACTTTTTCTGATCTCTTGGCAATAAATTCGCCGTAGGGGATGATTGAAACGCCAAACATACACATTCGGGCTCGAGAATTATTACCACAAAAAGCCGAAACCTCCTGCTCACCATGACCGAAAACAATTATCTTGTTACTTATAAATACCTACATATTAGCCGAGAGACGTAAAGAAGTGTCCCGTTCTCCTCGATTTTGGTATCCTTAAAAACAATTCTATAGATCGTTCAACTGATCATACACCATGAGTACTACTGTCACTAATCATGTTCCCCCAAAGGCATTGAAAAATACAGATTGGATCCAGTTTGAAAACTAAATAGAAGCAAAAATAACTCTCGGGCTACAGCTTTTATCTTCCGACGACCTGAATGAAGCAGCACAATACTTCACTAAAATTGTGCAAGAAGCAGCCTGGCATTCCACCCCCCAAGACGATCAACAAATATCTAATATCGCCACTATACTGCTACATATCTGGTAACTGAACGCTGAGTAACGTCGAGCCAGAAGACTACGGAAAAGATCAAGAAACATCATTGATCAATATCACTACAGCAGGCTACCCAAAGAATTAAAAGTAGCACTCAAAGGAGCTCAAAATAACACTTTCGTACAATATATCACTAAACCTAGCTGCAGACGATGGAAGGTGACAAAATAGTTAAAAAGGCCACAGCTATCCGTACCGCCAATCCGACAACCTAATGGTGAATGAACGCGGACTGATCAAGACAAGGTTAATATTTTTGCTGCACATCTATCTGAAGTACTTAAACCTAAGTCAGGAGACCTAGACAATAGAATAGAGATAAAGAACTTTATTGAAGTGCCATGCCAAATGTCCCTTGCAATAAAGCCTTTCTCGCCAACAGAAGTCAAGAAGGAATTAAGTAACTGAACAAATGCAACGTCTCAGGATACAACCTAACATCAGGACAAATATTAAAACAAACACCTCGAAAACTTGTTGTTCTTTTAACAGTCATCTACAACCTTGTGTTGAAATAATCATGTTGAAATAATCATGATCCACAAGTCAGGCAAACTCCCGCATAAAACAACGTCTTATAGACTTATCAACTTTCTACCCAAAACAAGCAAAGTATTCGAAAGGCTTTTTGTATAATCCACGAAGAGCATGAATTTCTAACACTTCTACCCAATCACCAGTGGATTTCGAGAGCGATATTTAACAATCCGAGAGGTTCATAGAATGGTGCCTGTGCCTACGAAATCAGAAACTAAATTTCGTGGACTTATCCTTGATCAGAGGCTCAGTTGGAAAAAACACATCCAAACAGATGTATTTCAAGTTCCGAGTGGCCAAAGATCCAAACTTAAAACTATATGGACCTATGGGCTCCACAGATATAGAGATGCGGTAAACCAACAAACCTTAAAAATTATACTAACGTTTCAGCCCAAAGTGCTTCGAGCATTAGTAGGTGCCCCATGGTACGTCAATAATCAGATGCTCCATGATGACCTTCAAAGTCCCTACTGTCACGTACGAGATCCAGCGGGTCGCTATCAAATACCTAGATCAAATAACAAACCTTGAAAATTATCTCTTTCGATGGGTCAGGTTAGCCTCCTGCCCAGCATACGTGCGAAGAGTCATACTTGTGAGTTATTAAGAAGCCATTGGCCTAGGCGTCGATCATAAGAGGAAGAAGAAAAAGAAGAAAACGATTTGATATAACAATTTTACAAAAGTACGAAGTTACAAATGTTTCCTCCTTCTATTTGTAGTTATAATTTATTTATATGAAAAGCTGTGCCCTTCATGTAACAATAAATTGTTAATTTTTTTAATTGTTTGCTTATTTCTTGGGCAAGATCTAGGCCTGTGGGTACCCAGTAGTTGAACTACCTTGATTATTTAGTATCGGTAAAAGATAAAAGGTTTCGGCACTTACACACCGTGAGGGAGTATGGCCAGCAACATGGAGGGTTAGGCCTCCTAAGTCGCTTTTATAGCCGGTTGTCTCGCACGCTATGCGTACGGAGTGATGTGGTAAACATTACGCCTTCGACAACCGCCTACCTTCCCCACTCCACCTTGTGTTACGGTTTCCAATTACATATTTTCAGTAACTGGATAAGCCAGCCTTATTTAGTATTACCTGCTAAAATGTTTCCGAACTTAAAGTTTCAGGCCTGCACCTCCGACAATGACTATAGCTATTACTTACTAATTATTAGTTTACTTTGAAATCACACACACGGCTGTATAAGTAAATAAACACTCGGAATAGCAAGCCTTTGCAACAATTTCTTATAAACTAAATTAACGTTATTGTATAAATAAAATAAATTAACTAAAACAGGAATTTGTTGAAACCTCATAAATATTAATTAAATTTTAAAGTCAAGGTGTTAGTTAAATTTACTTTATTTCCATATAAGATTTTATTAGAAAGGGATTTGTTTATATTCAACTTCTAAATATAGTCTAAAATACTATGTTTAATGAGTAAGTATTGCCAAAAGTAGAAATAACAGTTTATATAGAAGTTTTCAATGCAAAAATTCTTAAATCTTAGTCTTAGATTTACATACATACTGAATGCTGTAGTTTACATAGTAAACATTGAAAAGTAAACGACCTTAAACTTAATATAATTTTTGAAGGTATTTAAGGTATTTTGATTAAGAATAAAAACCATACAAAACTGAGGAGGGAATATGCAAAAAAGTACTTGAGATTTACATTTATAATCTAATGTAGGTGCCGACTGCAGGTAAAAATAGCAGAGCCGTATTTAAAAATTATATTTAAAAGCAGGAAATAAATACCTAAAAGCGAAAAGATGTTTCGGTATTACTGTAAACGAGTTATTCCTAGAAAATTTATTAATACGGCCCATGCCGACAAGGTGCTTGCAATCTATTTAAGGGCCGCTTGTTACTAGGTTTTACATGGGATTATAGATGTAAAATCACAAGTACTTTTTTGCATTTTCGTTGGCAGCAACTATATCACCCATAGCTAGTCCATATGGAGGACTTTAAAGAACAGACGATATCCGAGCATCCAGAAAAACCAAGGGTATGACTTAGATATGTTGATGATGCCTTCGTAATCTGGCAGCATGGGGAAGGAAAACTACATAGCTTCCTCACACATCTAAATAACTGCACACCGTTCAGTTCACAATGGGAATGGAGTCAGACAACAAACTTTCATTCCTAGATGTACTCGTACACATGAATGAGAATGCACTTAAAACCAATGTATATAGGAAACCTACCAACACGGGTAGGTACCTACACTTCGACTTCAACCATCACCGGAGCGTATAAGTAGGTGTGGCCAAGTGCCTACACCAACGAGCGGAAACAATCAATATGCTCGGATAAGGAGCAACTGAAAAAAGAAAAAGAAGTAATCCCGAAGATGCGTAATGAAAATGGATACCCAGGCACATCTAACCTGAATAGGAGGGGTATCAGCACCGAAGAAGAGAAAAAGGAAGAACCAAAGTATATCGCGATTATACCCTATGCTCCGGGTATATCAGACCACATTCGAAGAATAGAACAAAAATCTAAAATACGAACAACTTTCAAATCCACAAGAACACTTAGGGAAACCCTAACCGGGACCATCCTGAAAACGAATTTACCATACGAATGCGATAAACTGTACATTGGAGAAACCAGCCGACTTCTAAGAGTTAGAATCTCATAACATAAGAACTGTGTAAGAAAAGGCGAAACGGAAAATGCAAACTTGCAGAACACGTCTGGTAAAAAGACCATCGCGTCCAATGACCAAATAACCAAATAGTTTGTTTGTTTATAATCGTTAACCTCTTATACCTTTCGGTGTTGAGGCCAGTGCGTTAACGTATGAGGTTTCACGCGTGCAATACACAACTCAGCCCGACTCTGCGGGTTACGTGATTGGTGCGCCG
This sequence comes from Melanotus villosus, assembly GCA_963082815.1. Taxonomy (NCBI): domain Eukaryota; kingdom Metazoa; phylum Arthropoda; class Insecta; order Coleoptera; family Elateridae; genus Melanotus; species Melanotus villosus. The sequence continues at coordinate 8,118,194 of OY720423.1, read as the reverse complement.
TTTGATCCTACATACTGCACCGTGTATGTACGTATTGGACCTTGTTACTCTGCCTCTTAGGTCTGTATTCGTTAAGTAGGTGCCCAACGACACCAGGGCTCGATACCGATCTCCAGACTGCAGGAAAATCCTGCCGATTCTGAGATTCAAACCAAGGACTAGCGTAACGCTAGCCTGACGCTATACTACTGCGCCCCCCTGGCCTTAGATAAAATATGAAATTTTGAGTCATGAAATTATAATAAATAAAAATAACTGGAAGAAATGTTATTCAGCGGAGTATATTTCATTATTTCAAAATTTCTAAGTTTTCTCTCTTTGCATTTTCTAAAATTTACTAGAATATTTATTTGCTATTTTTCATATTATTTAATTCTAATTTAACCAACCTAACGAAGAACCGAATATTTCCAATAAATAAATAAATAAGCTTGCAAAAGTAAAGGTAGAAAAATCATTTTAATAGCCAAAACCGATACAGCATAGCAAAATGTTTTACAATTTCTACAGAAGTTTCAGATTTTCACACTTTGGTTAGCAATTGCACAAGCTTAAGATAACAGGAAATTGTTCCACTGGGCGTTGCAGACTCTCTTAATGCTTGATCGATTTTATCTTTTTTGTTATAAATTTAAAACAACGGACAAACCTTGAGAATTAACCGATTTCTTTTATTTACTTAAGAATTAGTAATTTGCATTACTTTTGCAATATTGGCATAGCAATCTCAATTTAGGAGTCATTCGCAGCTCATTTACAAAATTAACACTAAAAAACGTTCACACTCAATCGAAATTATTCTTTAAAAAAAATAATAATAGTAAATAAATCACATATAATATATTATTAATATAAGATTCAAGCCACTAATTAGTAATAATCTAATAATAAAGTTTTAGTCTTCAACCAAAGTTTTAAAAATCGTAGAAACCCCGTTTTATCATTTTATGTTATATCAAGGATTCAAAAGAATTTCAAGCTTGTTACCTAAGTACGAGCTTATATAAAAGTTGTACTCTTAATAGGACACAGTAGTTGTAGATCACTAGCAAGTTTAATGGTTTCTCAGTTAATTGCCTGACAAGCAGAAATCGTCATAAAACTTATGATAGAAAATCTTTGTGAAAGCTGTCTCTACTTTTAATGTTTTAATGTTTCTTTTTTAACTTCGAGTTGCAACCAATAGATGCAATCGTATAACATGTTTTTAATTATGTGGCCAACTGCACGATAAATCAAACTTTATGTTATGAAAATACAGAGGGTGTCCTAAATTTATTATATTTAATTAGGCCTAAGTAAGTTTTTAAATATCTTATGAGCTTACTGTTTAGGTTTTAGGTCATTGGTTGTTTGACTTTTTTTTAACTGCACCATGTGATGTTTTGTCTTGTTTGATGTTGGCAGATTAGTTTTACCATTTGTTTAGTTGTTGCCATGGTAGTAGGGGAGTAAATCTAAATTTACCCCCCTAGAGAAGTAAGTCAAATGACGATTTAGTAATAATTCCGAGAATAATTCATGCCGATTATGTCATAAATTATTAAATATTACCTAACAGGATTCGCATCCTGCACAAGCCTCCGACTTGATTCGAACCTGCGTTCTCTTGGTCACTAAGTAGACCTCTAATCCACTAAGTAACCACAAGAAACCAATCACTTTTGAAATTTATGTAATTTATATCTAAGAGAATCTCATGGATTGTTATGTATCATGGTATAACTATTGTCCGGAGTATAAACTGATTCCCAACCGGATCTCCTGTGAGAAGATGCAACAAAGATTTACAAACTAGGAAAACAATATCTCTCAGGTCTATGCACCAACAGCCAAAAATAACGCAATCTTATCAATAACTTGAGAGAGCAATAAAATGATAGAGCAATGGGATTTAAATGCTAAAATAGGACAAACAGAAGAAGACGATCAAGTAAAACATATGATTGGTATACGGTTTACGCACAAGGAATGAGTTCGGAGAAAAACTAGTCAAGTTTTGTATTTAAAACAACTTAAATAACCATTACAAATAGTCTATTTCCTCATCACCCAAGGCGACGTAAAAGCTTTACTTGGAGTTGACTGTAGCACCGGCCATAAACTGCTTATGGGAAAAATCAAAATCCGCATCAAAACGAGAAATGCCAAAAGGAAATCCATTTACTTGAGGCCTAAAAATATGACAGATTACAAGCAATAATTAGGAAGAAATTTAGAAACACTCACAGATTTAACAAATGAGATGAGTGCTGAACAAACATGGAATAAAATGAAAACAATAATGTTAGAAACCAAAGCACAAATTATAAAAAATACTTCTACCAAACATATGAAGAGAAAACAGTGGATGATGGAAAAAACGTGGAAAGTTGTGGATGAAAGAAAACAACTAAAAATGACAGGTATTACAGAGGAAGGAAGAGAAAAATATCGAAGATTGAGTAGGAAAATACAAAGCTGATGCAGAAAAACAAAAATCGACGCTTACAAAAAACATTACAAGAATAAGTTCCTAAAAATAAGAGAAAGATCGAGATGGGAAGGTTATTACTGAGATAGAAGAAGTGCTAGATGTATGGAAACAGTATTGTGAAGACTTCTATAGAGCTGAAGAACAAGAACAGGAATTCGAAGACCCTCCTTCTATATTACAAACAGAACATGAACCGCTTGTTCTAAATGCAGAAGTAGAAGAAGCTTAAAGAACAATAACAGCGCAGGTGAAGACAATGTCAGAGGAAAAATGCTCGAACAATTAGGTTACGAAGGTATCGATCTAATATGGAATATCTGTAAAAAAATATGGCGGGCCGGACAATGGCCAAGTGACTGGACCATATCAACTCTGGTTCCGCTCCATAAAAAAGGAGCTAGTCAAAAGTGTACTAATTACAGAACAATTACATTAATATCTCACCCAAGCAAGATAATGCTCAGACTTTTACTACAACAACTTCAAAATTATCTAGATAGTCAGATCCCACAAGAACAAGCAGGATTTGTAAGCGGTAAAGGTACAAATCAACAAATTCTAAACGTTCGGCAAATTATCGACAACTCTATTGAAAAGGAGAACTCCCCAATTATATATAGTTTTACTAATAAGAAAATTATGCGACAACAGCTCAGCAAAAATCAAAATGGATTGAAGAATCTCTAAACCTTTTAAAATCCAACGAGGTGTCTGCCAGGGATATGTCTTGTTACCCAAATTGTTTAATGTTTATGACGAACATATACTGCGAAATGCTTTAAATTTAGAAAACTGGGAAGACGGTATAGTTGTCGGCGGAAGGAAGATACACAACTTACGCTATGCTAATGATACCATTCTTATGGCAAAAACTGAAGAGATGTCCGAACGTATTAAAAGAGTAGAAAGACTGAAATTGAATAGACAAAAAACCAAGTTAATAGCCATCGATAGAGCTAACAAGATCCACCAAACATGCGTGATGTTGAGAATGTTACTGACATAATTTATCATGGTTGTAATGTAAGTAACTCGACGATTGAGTTCAGAAGAAGAATAGCCCAACCTGAATAAGATCTGGAAGGACAAACACATCACAAGAACAACGAAAGTAAAGATCGTAAATACACTTGCTTTACGGATTGCAATATATGTTTCTGAAACATGGACAATAAAAGCGGTAGATTTGGTGAAGATTGATACGAATTTGGAGAAGACTCTTGAGGATTCCCTAGACAGTTCGTGGAACAAATGCGTCCATACCTACTGGAGAAACTCAACATTCGAGACAGACGGTCAATGAAAATACTACAACGCATCCTGAAATACTTTGTACATGTCACCCTAAGAACAAGCAACAACCTAGAAAAATTCGTTATCCAGGGAAAAATCGAAGGGGCCCGATCTCGTGAGCACTCTCGAAAGCGATGGATCGACTAAGTGAAAGAGTTCACCGCAGCGTTATTCCGGGAAAATATGATCAATAGTTACGGAGAAGAAGAACAAGAAAAAGTGAACGAAAACTAACATAGTAATTTTATAGAATTTTTATATTTCCTTGATTTTTCCCAACTTTAGTAATTATGTGCACCTTTTTCCGCTATTGCATTCTGTTTCCTGCATCCTAGCAAAGTAAAAGTAATACTCAACTGCATTTTTAATTAAATATTCGAAATTTAATGCCGGAAATTTTTTAACATATCAATATTGGAATGCAAGCTATTACGTCCTCATAATTTTCAATTTTAAATTCTTGCAGTTTCCGGATGTGATGCACTTAAATATAATTGCAAATGTTTCGTTTCTGAATGTGGTGTTACTGTTAGGAAAAAGGGATTTTCTGGGGAATTTACTTTCTGTAGTAAGTAAAACATATCTAATCAACGTAAATCACTGAACTGCCACTTCAGGTAAATATAACCTGTCAGTTTAGAAAATGAACACATACCCAAAGAAAAATGAAAATCACCACCATTTACAAAGCAACAATAATTAGTAACTAATAATAAGTTTTAATGTTGCTTCTATACATGGAAACAAACCTTTAGCATAATTCAAAGCAACGAATAACTAATCTTGTGCTAACTAATACGTGTTACCCCTGAGCATTTCGTAGAATGTCTTTAAAAACAAAAAGGACGTACGACTAATCTTTACACATTGTTACTGAAAGGTCTTCATTAAATGATTCATAAAAAGCATAAGACAGTGTTATTTAAAATTCTTAATTATGGTGTGAATGTAGACTAACAGCCGAAGGTTACCAGATTTTGTTAGACAAATAAGTTTTTTGGTGTTTTTGAAACGTCTAATTAAGAAAATTGTACACTAAAACTGATGATATAATTTAATCAATTATTACTTAATGGTTATGTACCATCTGTATAAAATAATAAACGTGTTGCTGTTCTTGTAATTCGTTTTCATAATTGGGATGAATTACCGACGTTCTGAATAAATTAATACCTAATAAAAAATAGGCGAATCTCCAACGCAATATACCATTGAGTTCCTCAACAGTCTGTATTAAAGCCAATTTTGTTTTTAATATTCCTGTTGTTGACCGCATTGATAAAGCTAGTACACAGAGATATTTTTTTCTCTCTTATCCTTATGCCCCTTCAGAGCGTCGGATTCCTTCTATCACATTAAACAGCCTACTGTGTCCTATCTTGTTTCTTAATTGTCCATACTCTCCCATTGTGGGGGAAAGGTGTCGCGTTAATGGAGCAATCGGACTACCCATTCGGAGACAACGATGCTTAACTCTCCTGATCGTCCAAGAATGGCTACCACAACTCGGGACCCACACAAATATATACTTAAAAAGAAAATGCTTCAGCGTAAGCCTGCACACCTGCGTCTTATTCAGAAAGAAAATGATTAGAAATGCAGGCTGAAGAAAAGAAAAACACTTGTCTTTACTCACATAATAAAATTAATTATAAATAAATACAAAGAAAAATTAACTAAAACAAAAAATCTGCTCACACACTGAATAAAAACTGCCATTAATTAAATCAATTTTTAAACAACATAAAGAAATCGTGCTTTTTCAGATTCAAAACAAATTTCTTCACTATGAAAGTATAATTAATATATAAATTTAAAATGGCGAAACGCAACTGTTAATGTATATAATTTATGATCAAAGCTAACATTCCGACTTCATTAGAAAATGCGTGATATTTCAATAAAAATCATAGCAGTAAAACTCCTTTCTGTTCTGGTCTTTAAGAAACAACTTATTCATTTTTCAAAATCTTTCATACGTTAATTTATTAGAAACTGAAAGTACGCACAGAATTTGAAAGTTGCAAGACTAACAACTCTCCTTTAAAGATGTTACATAAAAATGTTAATTTACTATCCTCAGTCCCAAACAGATCTTTGTTGTTTTGGAACGCCCTTTCCGAAAAGCAAGCTGAAATTTTTGATTTAGATGTGTAAAGAGATAAAAGCAGAAAATTAAAATGAGTCATAGAGGCTGTTAAATCAAGGAAAGATTTCTAACTGTATCACCTACCAATTGCAAAATTTCTCCACGTAATTGCATTCATTCTGCAGCGCTATAAATGTTCAAAACTGGATTCAGTGCAATATACGATTACTTGGTCCAATAAAGAAGAAGCAATGGCTGTGGGGTTCTTTGCGGAGGCTTATAATAATACAATCGGTTAATTCCCTAATAAATTTTCCCTTAAACGCAACCATTGATGTCGCATTCAGAGATAGCCGTACGATACGTTAAGTAAGTTCTTTTTAGCCATTCAAGCGTAAAAAGTAAAAGAACTTTAATTAACATGTACGTTTCAAGTTCAATTTATAAAAGTCCAGTTATTTTAATATGAAACACCTAGCTTGTACGTATAATACCCTTAAGTTTCAGTCACCACACATCAGTCGGCTCGAAAGACCAACGTAAAATTCGTTAAAAAGTTATATATGGGTAGTAGCTCTGGGTTTTTGGACTACGTAGTGCCCTTATTAGTTTAAATTTGCAAGAGTCCACTTAATTGTGGCGAAATATTTACCTAATATTTAAAAAATCATTAGTAATGTGGGATTCTAGGAAAGCACTGTCTCGCACGTCTACCTCGCGCACCCGACTTACTACCCTCGCCCACCCGATGCACGCCGGACCCCCATCTGAACATCGGTCGTCTACTATAATTCCCACAGAACAAACTATTTCTAATAATAATTATTTTCAATATCGTATTAGGAAACTGAAGTACACTTTTGTTATGAAAAAACTTAAAGTACCACAAAACTGCAGTGTAATTCCACAATATGACCGAAACAAAAGTACACAAAAACACAAGGAAACGAAATAAAACAAAGGCAGAAGGAAGAAAATACATGAAACCGAAAGTGTTCCAAATTATTCAATTTCGAGCAAAAACAGAAAGATGTAAATTATAATGGACATTTCTAAGCAACATATTTTTGCCAGAAAGATATCATTTTCCGTAACTATAACCTCGAGCAATACGAAACAACTTTTAAATATTCAGTTGGTTAGCTAAACCAGTTCAGTTCGTTAATCTCCCGAGATGCAAAAATTTCTAAAAGGTTACCATTTGCAGGAAACCCAAGGTATGTTTAGATAATGTTGTAGAAATTTATAGGCGGAGATCTGTGAGTTCACGCAGATTTTTTAACACACAAATCGTGTTTATGTTTGAAGTTTGAATAAACACGATTTTAATATATAAATAAATTTTGCAATATTTAAATTATTACCGAACGGTTTCACTTTCACTATTTAAAATTTGCTAATTAATTCGTATTCGGGCAAAAAACTTTAAAGTTCTAAAAATACTCCAAAAACAGGTTGTTTTAAAGTGCAGTGCACTTTAACATTTTACATTCACAGACAGTCCTGTACAGGACAAGGTTTGGTTTTTTTCATTTGAAAACAACACCCACGATTTTTTAAAGATGGAGACAGTTTCGCGAATTATTTTAAGAAGTTCGGAGGTGGTGTTAGGTTACGATATACGGTTAAGATAAAGGTTATTTTGATGATGTTGATGGCATTGGTATTTCAAATGGCTAATCTTATCGAATTCCACGTAAAAACTGAAAAATATCTCTGTTTAATTAATTTATCCGTGTATCGGCAAGGTGAACTTGTCAGGATTTTTGTTAACAGTTTAACGCAAATTCTTTTATATAATCATAGAGTTATATTGGTATCTACTAAGAGAGGTTCGATTACCTCTTATTTCGAAATTTCCATATGTTGTTGGAACTGTCAAATTATTAGACTTAAAGGAAATAATTTGCCAGTTATTTATCAGGCAAAACTAAAACTTTTCAGTTCCGTAACCTTAACTTTAGAGTTCTTCAAGGAAATAACCAAAACTAAGGTCAGTCTGGTCAGTCATCAAACAATGATTCTGAAAAATACGAAATATTCGGAAATTCACAACCCAAAACCTTAAGAAATTTCCTTTAAAAATCAAAGAGCCTTCAATAAGGGTACCGCGCAAGAAAATAAATAAAAATAAACAAACAAAAATATTAGTTTGCATTTGCTATTGTTATTACATTTGGAAGCATTCGCTCCTTCAGCAAAATACTAAGTAAGAAAAAATGCTTTGATAAATACAAACGCTTTAAATCTTTTTTAAGTACAAATAACAAGGAAAAATGGATGGCTCATTCGGCGATGAAACCTTCACCAGGAAGAGAGTGATTCAAGAGGTCCATTTAATAACTCTACAATCTTTGGTGAAAGAATTCAGGCTAATCAGGAAGTTACCTTAAATATCGCAGCATTACCCTGGATGTAAAACGAACCTGGAATGCACACCTGATTAACATTGCAAACAGAGCAAAAATGGTCCTCATAGAGGGCAGACGCATGTTTGGGAAAACATGGGGACTGAAATCAAAGATGGTTTCATGATACTACATCACGGTTATTAGTCCAGTGGCCAAAGAAAGTAGAAAAAACAGCCATCACGAAACTAACCAGAATTCAAAGACTGGCCTGTTTGTGCGTATGTGGAGTCATGAGAAACACTTCAACTGGGTCTATGGATTAACCCTTATGGATATTTACCTGAAAGGGGAAGCACATAGAATGAAATCCACCAGCAACTAGCACATTCACAATGAACACACCGTTCACAAACGAATACACTAGAACGGTCACTGAACAAGACTACTCTTTTGACAGACTATTCACTGTGAGATACGGTCACAATGATTGGGTTCAAGGCACCTCACTCTACCTGAAGAAAGAGCTGGTCTAGTTTACAGATGAATCCCGCGCACCACAGAACAGAGCAGGGCCAAGTATACACGGTGTAAGACCAAATGAGAACATAAGTGAATCCCTTGGGACCAACGCCACAGTCTTCCAAGCTGAAATCTTTCCTATAATACAATGCATACAAGAGAACGTAAAACGTGGGTATACTCGACAGCACATAAGCATTCTGGCTGACAGTTCACCAGCTTTAAAAGCCACCTGGAACTAATTCTAAATTAAATTAACGACAGAATGCCTGTCTTGCCTGAGAAGAACACAGTTCAACTCATATGGGTGCCAGAACAGACAGGTGTGAAGGGCAATGAAAAAGCAGACCCCCTCGCAAAAATTGGCGCATCCACCCCGTATATAGAACCAGAACCTGTATTCGGAATACCCTAACAAAGCATCCGGGAAGTTACAGAAGCGTGGACCAAGACACAATATGCCTCTCCCTGAGATGCAACACAGGGACAAAACTGGGAAAAGAAATAATTGGAATGCCTCAATTTACGACCCCCCAGACCCCTGCCATCTACAAAAAAATAGGTGTGTACCAAAGAGATGCGCTCTGAAGAAAAGGAGGAAACGGCCTCGCACATAAACTTTGACTGTCCTGCGCGTAGCGTAGGAGACAGCAACTCTTCGCGGGAATTTTCCGTGGCATACCTCTTACGTAGTACGTAAGTAGCACCCTGAAACTCGTTGAAGGCACGGGACTACCTTGACCGAGATAGGATAGGGGGTGAATTTCCGGAGTAGGAAGGCAGCACCAAAAATATAAACCCGAATTCACAAATTAAGAAACGAAAATACTATAGAAGAATCGCAACGTGGAACATAAGATCATTAGGTATATGTGGGAAGCTAAGGAATGTAAAACTAGAAATGTAAAGACTAAATTTAGAAACCCTGGGAATGCGCGAAATTAAAGAAAAACGAGGACAACTTTTGGAGTGGGAACTATCGAACTATCTACTCAAGCAAAGGAAATGGGGATTAAGAGTAGAAAGCTACTTAATTTACAACGACAGGGTGATTTTAGTTAAATTAGAAGTTGAACCGAAAGACAAAGCTGTATAGTACATGCCAACATCGGCGTACAGTAGGTAACGAAGAAGTAAGGCAACTTTATAAACAACTTAAAAAGAACTACTACCTACTACAATATGTAGACAGGTAATAAAAGCTAGGAAAATACCACAAAGACATTAATTCAAGGATTTATACAGCCCAAAACGCATTTAATATATTGCGGAAGGTATGCAGTTCAAATGAAGTATCGATAAACACCAAATTAAGAATTTTCAACATAAATATAATGAATGTATTGCTGTATGGTTCAGAGACATGGGCACCAAGTACATCGCAATTAAGGGATATGCAAATCTTTATAAAGAAATCCATGCGAAGGATCCTGAAAATATATTGGCCAACTTGAATTCCAAATGTGGAACTATGGGAAAGTGCGAAGCAAAAACCGGTAGAGAAAATCATAAAAAGGAGACGATCGAGATGAATCGGGCATACTCTAAGAAAACCGATGTCAATGGAGTTCAGTATGAAAACTTAACCTGGACTTACTGTGTAAAAATGAAGCGGAGTAACTCAACTCGTGTGTGTTAATTTACTAAGTGTAGTGAAATGAACTGAAAATAATGCAAGGCTGACCTTCTACTATACTAGAAACTAGAACTGCCAAGGAAACGTCTCTAACGTCCTATGCTCCCCAGAGGAGCATAAAAGGACCGAAGAAGAAGAAGAAGAGGGAAAAACAAATTGCTAATTATATTAGGAGATTGGAAGGCGGTGTAGTGGGTGAAAAAAGTGAAGCTATCTGCTATCTGGGAAAACTCGGATTAGGCACAAGAACCCTAGACTTCTGTATGGATAAGAAGCTAACTATTGTTAATACACTGTTCCAGCAACCTCTAAGATGCAGATAAAGCCAGGGGGTATAGTAAGATATCAAATAAATTACATAATTACAAGAAGAAACAAACAATTTAAACATCCCATGAAATTTGGGCAATGAGTAAACTAAAAATCGAATAAGTAAAGGAAACAATACCAAAACGAAGAGGACAATAGATCAGAAGTGGAATAACATAAAAACAGCTGAAACTGTTGCTAGAGAGATTGTACGTCAACACCAAAACGAACCAAGAAAACAATGGATTAACCAACAGATAGTATAGCTAATAGACGAAAGAAAAAAACATAAACAAGACAAAGATAAAACCGAATACAACAAACTAAGAAATCAAGTCAACAGAGAAGTGAACCCAACCCTTAATCAATACTAAAAATTCGAAAGAAATTTTCAAACGTAAAAAAAGCCACTTTTTAACGAAAAGAAAGACGAACACAAAAACTGTTCTAAACACATTAACGACTGTTAAACTTACAATCCTCGGCTTTAAAAAAATCGTAAACCTAAAATACGGTATCTCGAATTTAAAGCCAAAATCTCGAGTTTAAAGGTCGGAATTATACAAATAAGAAAATGCAATGAGATCATTCTTTGCACAACTAAATTACACTCATCAAATCTTTTTCTCATAATAAACAGAAAATAGAAAGAAAAAATAAATAACAAGTGGCCACAATCCTTCTTTAAAATAAAACAACATAACTCACTCAACAAACTCAAAAATTAATCTGGAATTTAAACCCCTACAAATCTTTAAAAATAAAGTAAAGGCCGACCTTTCCATCTTCTACTAAATTTAAGCTTCGACAGAAACAGCCGTATTGCAAAGATTAAACCAAAGAAAATAGAGCGAGAAAGAAGGATTCTAAGAATAATCAAAACCAATATCATAACAAGAAATAAAAAGTTTTATTTTGTACGCATCCCATTTAGTTTAAGTAGAATAGTTAGAGTCATATCTATGTTGACTTTTAGAAATAGTTCTGGCTCAATGTTTTTTAATAAATATAAAAATTCTGTAAGTTAAGAAAGTATCACCTCCAGAGCGATTGGAACCACTGACCTTTGGCGCCAATACTCTTGCATTTGAAAAGACAAAATATATAAAAAATATTTCCGCAAAATTAAATCTTAAAGGGCATAACACAAACGGCGTTGAACAGAACTTATATATTTAAAATGGATATGCAATCACAGAGAAATTGTACAACCTTAAACAGCATGGGTCGTCAAACCAACTCTTCAAGTAAAATCAATTTGTTGATTTATTAACATATTCACATATTCTCTATTTACCTTCACGACTCAGGGAATATGATCCAAAGAAGACATTCCACGTGCCTTCGTTTCATGCCAACACAAGCAAGAAATGTAAACGATATGCTAAGATATTTTGATAAACTTGGGCTTTGTGAAACAAATCGAGTAGACCGGGGCGTTTTTTAAAGGTGACAAGTTCTTTCCTAAGAAGTTCTTCTTAGTATTACTGCCGTGTTTTCTGGTATTAAATTTAAAAAAATAGCCATAAAAAAGTACAAACTTGCCACGACAAACGGTCAGAAATTATTTTGAAAATAACTAAACAAAGTTATTTGTTTCAGTTATCGAAACTGAAAGCTACTGTTGAAAACAGACGATGACTAAAACTTTTCGACTTGTTTTTGATAATACTATACTTTAAAAAAAATATAAAAATTCTAATTTTTTTCCAATTTTAATTAGCAAATTAAATTTTATTCTAAACATCGCTCCTCTTTTTGGGAAACATTTTTAACGAATTTTAATTAATTTACAAAAATGTGTATGTTAGAAATATCTCTGCCTAGATTTGATTTTTAACTGTAAGTCTCCATTATAACTTCTATACAAATAAAGAAATATACGTAAAATTGCTCTAATTTTAAAAGAACCAAGCTGTTCATGTTCATAAAGCAACAAATTAGTACACTTTCTCATATTAACAAACAAAATCATAAGTGAATTGCGTTTAAAGATCAACATAAAAATTAATTCCCTTTTTAGTAATTGCGTACGCTCAGTAAAAGTTTCAGGAAAATCCACATCCATCCACGCCCACTTTGATTAATAAAACTGCATCTTGTTTTATGCTTTTCTATTCAAGTTCAATTTCACTTGAACTACTTTTTCTATATTTTATTTTATTTTTTTATTTATTAACAACCCATTTTGTTACAAACAACTTTCCATGATCTTTATAGTTCTAAATAAATGCATTTTTTAAACTGAATTATAAAAATAACAAATTATCTAGGGAAGAGTGAAAACTGTGCAACAATAGTAACTAACTTCCCTCCATACTTTTCCGGATTTCTCAGATTTTCCCCTTTGACCTTCAGAAAAATTCCGCCCTTAAATTAAATAACCATAAATAAACTTTTTTCTAGCTATTTTTTCCTAAACTTAATACTTAGAGGCTTTTAAGAGATTACAAATTTCCTGGCACGAGTCGTACCATTCCTAAAGTGTTTAAATTAACCTCGGAAGTCAATAAGCCGAGTAATTAGTAATTTTTTATATAAAACATCATGCGCGTCCTTGACGTTGACGACGCGAGCTCACGATTTGCGATTTGCGGCCTGGGGTCATTGAAATCGTACCAACACACAAACTCGTGAGTACGGACGGGTCCGCTACTCTTTCGCACGATTTAACAGGATATCGGTTTGTGCCCTGAATTACATATATATTAAAATCAGCCGGATGGCCCCAAAACTAAGTTGGTATTTTTATGCTGTTACTCAGAGACGGGTTTCGGTATTTTTCATTTAACAACTAACCTTCCAGACCAGTTATTCTGTATCTATGGCGCACATTTCCACATAAAAAAGAATGGTAAATGGCCTTGGTGTTTTTTGGAATTGTGGTAATTGGTACATAACTGCAGTGTTGACATTCATTTATTAATATTTCTATCAAGGGTTTCGCTACGAAAACATTTGCTTTCCCTGCTTTTACTTTTAAAAAGTTTTTTTATTTTTAATTTTCTAATAGAATAAATAAACTTACTAATAACAGCATGAAATTCATAATAAGACAAACAGTAATAACAATACTGTCAGTCGCTTCTTTAAAAACCCGTTAATTAAATAAGTAACTCTCAAAGTTTCTAAGAATTTAAGATCTAAATGACTTCAAACAAACCCCAATTAATTTTTATTAGTTTTATAAGTGTGTTAATGCATACATGATATTCTTGCACGACTTGCGGTGTGCCCAGTTATTTAAAAATTCCGGTAATAAGTAAAGCGCGAACTCACGTTACGCGGAAACTTCAACGCTCGGTATTAACGCAAACCCCGTCGATCATTAATTTTTTACTTCCAATTACATAAATGGATTATATAAAACGGCTAACCATACTTCATAACCGCCCAAATCATTCTATTAATTTCACATTTAAAGAGAAAGGAACTAAAAATGAATGTAAAAATGTAAGCAATTACCTAACGCGTTTTTTTAAAGGCAAACACAAATTAAAACCTTACCTTATTATTTAAAAATAACCAATGTTTCTAACAGCGAACAATTACTTAACTAACATTTCACAAAAACCAAAGTGTTTTTAACACAAAACTTCACAAAAACTAATCACTTTAACCAACCACATATTTCGTTATTAATCGAAATTTTTTAGGATTAAAATTAATAACTAATAGAACTTATACTGATATCTAAACAAATGTGTTATACACAAGAGATATGATCACACGTGTACCGTTTAAAGGAGTAGAAAGCGTGTTGAAGTCGCGCCAGTTCTTCGGCAACTGTTGCGCGAACGGCAAACTACTTTGAAACTAAGTGTTGACCCCGTTCGTTCCTGCCTCAGGCGGTTTGAATGTGATAGGAAAATTGTTTATCCTACTTAAATAAATAATTTTATTTTATGATTTTATAATTCATTATTTCCGCACACCCGCAATTTTGCAAAGGACTATTATTAAAATGTTTTATTCAATTTTGACGTTTTAAACTGACGTTTATTTGTTTATGGCCTGCCCATAAAAGTTGATGTTTTATAAACAATCGTTTAAAATTTTTATTCCGCTAGCGATTTAAAATTTTTATTCCGCTAGCGCTTTAAAAATGTCAAATCCCTTTAAAAATGTCAAATAAATGTCAAAATTGAATAAACAGTTGTATTACACTTGCGGATTAAAATTAATTTATTAACTCGCGGTATCAACGCGCTTGCGGCTACCGCCGCTCGCGCGGTTGAACGTACCGCTCGTTAAACATTAATTTAATCCGCATGTATAATAAATAACTATTCATTATTTTTATTCTTCGTAAAAATAAAAAAAAATATTTTTTTTAAATTACCCTATTTATGTATACTTTTTATAAACATATTTTATATAAATATAGTATGTACAAAATCACCACAGGAATGCTCGGAATTGTAGAAGATACCAATTTCAAAAAGTCGAGCCCCAAAGTTTTAAAATAGGCAACACATGTAGCACTGCACAAACAACTATAACTGTATTCACGCCGGCCTGGTTAGCATACTCTTTTAAACCAGCGATCTCGGGTTCGTTTCCTGGTCCCGGCCGGTGAAATTTTTTAATGCGGAAAAATATCTGAAAGTATGCCGTCCTTCGTATAATGTGAGGTTTGAATAATGGATGTAAGACGTTATTTAATAGAAATGTTTGGGAATAAATTGGATTAAGTTTGAACAAAAGATGGGAATGTTTTGCACTTTGAAGGATTTACTTGGTTTTTAAATTTCCCAATCCCCCTGGTTCTGAAATAAAATGTCGTTTTGGGGTGCCTAAAAACGTGGATTTGTTAAGTTTTTGAGGGTTTTTTCGATGATTTTTCAACAGTTGTTTAATTACCCAAACCACGTTGGTCCAGAAATGGTAAGCTATTTTGGAATGTCTAAAAATGACTAAATTTGCCTCGTTTTCGGTGATTTTTTAGTCATTTTTTTTCATGTGCTCAATCGCTGTCGGTCCAGAAATAAAAAGCCATTTTGGGCTATCAAATTTATTTAGCAATTGAACAGGGTCCGTTGAGCCGAACCCCCCCAATTGATTTTCGGATGTCTGAAAATGGGGAAATTTTAAATGTGCCTTAGTTCAGAAATAAAATATCATTTTGGGCTGTCTGAAAATGTTTTTCTCGGCGCTTTTCATGTATCCAATTTTTAATGGTCTACAGTTTTTTTGGGGTGTTTTTGGGGTGTCTAAAAGCGAAGGTATTTTAAAGCATTTTGAGGCTTTATTTTCGGTGACTTTTCAACAATTTTTCCCTATGCCCAATTGCTCTGGTCCAGAAATAAAATGTCATTTTGGATTATCTAAAAATGAGGATTTTTTGGGTTTTTTGAGGTTTTTTTTTCTTTGATTATTCAATGATTTTTTAATGTGCCCAATTTTTGACCGTCTATAGGTATTTTTGGGGTGTCTAAAGATGATAGAATTTTAAAATTTAAGCCTCTTTGGGTTTTTCATATGCCCAATTGCCCTGGTCCAAAAATAACATTTAGACATCTACCTACTAGCGTGCAACTGCGATTTGACAATGCTGAATTATTTTCTATGAGGCAGACGTTAATGCAGAACTCCTTGATAATCAATGCATCTTGCTCTGAAATTACTCCAGAAACACTGGCTCAGTGTGTAGAAGAATTGACCTTTGCATTGAGGGAGAAGTGAAACACCTCGAATAATCACTTCATTAATTAATTATTTTATGTTGTAGTTATGTAAATTTGGCGGTTTACCTAATAAAATTTATGCATTTATTTAATAATTAAATTTAAGCTTCTTGCAGTGGCTCGTATCTTGATCCCAATATAATAAAATCAGAGATGCTTATGGAAAGTCGGTCATGTATGTTGCATATCGTCAAAAATTAATGTCCGAACAATAAGACTTTAATATTTTGAATTAGTCTGATTTTACATTTTATTAACAGCGATGTTGAGTTTCTACTCAACGAACAGCCTTTGGAGGAATCTCATGTGATGTAAACAAGTCCAGACTAATTGTTTTCCATGTTTGAAGCAATAAAATAATAGGATTACAAAAAGGTGGTTCAAGATTTTTTTAAATAAATAAATTTATTATTGCAAGCGAAGAATATAAAATAGTTATATGCAATGCCTTGTATAATTAATTTATCCTTCATAAGGGTGTGATCACTAAAAATTGGCACAAATGATTTTAATTTTATTTACAACGTTACAAATTTTATAATGAAAACATATTAATAATAGTAGTTACTACTATATTTAGAGAACAGAATCTACTCCGATGTCGGCTGCTTTTCGAACTTTTGTTTTTGTAGAAGCCATTAAATTAGCAAACACCGATTTTGGCGTTTGGCGCAATTTAGATTTAATTTGTGCAATTAAATCGGCATGTGAATTTTCAGTCCAACCGCCTTCATACGTTTTTGTTTTAAATAATGCCAAAATCTTTCAATTGCACGAAGTTGGGGAACATTTGGAACGTTTTCTTCGCGAGAAATATAAGGAATATGGTACCTCTCGAAAATGCTCGTTGTCAGTGCAGCATAATGTGAGCTCGCCATGTCGGGCCAAAAGATATATTGGCCATCAGAATGAAACTTTTGCAAGAAAGGCACCAAACGTTTCTTCACACACTCACTCCTGTATATTTCAGCGTTTACAGAATTTCCAGAAGGAACAATATACGGTGCTGATCTTCCTTTCTCTGAAATCGCAAGCCAGACCAAAACCTTCTTTGGGAACTTTGTATGACGTTTGAGACGTACTTCTGCTTTTACCGGAATATTTTCTTTACTATAATAATGTTTATTTCCAGCGCAATCACTCTAATCTAATGTAAAATAGGACTCATCATCCATTACAATCCAAAGACCATTTGATGGTTTGAAAACACCACTTCGTAGTTTGCGCAGTTTCGTTTGCTGTTGTTCCAATTGTTTTTCGGTGTAGAGAGGAGCAGAAATCCATTTTTTAACTTTTATTTTTCTTTCTTTGAGTATTTTATTTACATATGCCTGACTTATCGTATATTTTGTAGCTATTTTTCTTTGAGTTTATCCAAGAACTCCAACCACGTCATTTTCCAAAGCATCATTTTTCTTTTTCGGCATTTTTCGGGCTTTTCGACCAGATCCTGGCTTACGACTAAGCTCTTTACCATCTTCTACTCTTGAAATAATATTATAGATGGTTCGCCGTGAAATTTCCATCTTCACAAAATGGTTGACTGCATAACTTTTGGGCTTACTTCTATTAGCAATGTAGAATTGGCCAATGATATTTCTTTTATCATATTCATTTGATCCGTCCGTTGTACAAATAACTGCAACTACAGTAGCAGCAGACATCTCTGTTTGACGTTTGATATGTCAGAAACAAATGCTGAACAAACGAATACCGCGGAATATGCACAGCCTGCTAGATTCAACAGTTGAACTGTGTGCCAATTTTTAGTGATCACACCCTTACTTAATTTTCGGCATACAATTTACTTTCTGCAGCGTAAATTAAAATCAAATTTAAGCCTCATTTTGATCTGTGAATTATATAACCATCCAAACAAACGAGTACACGTTGTTGCATATGTAGTTAAAACTTAAAACGTTTAGAAAAAACCGGAAAGTTTAGAACTTAGAATTTTGTATCACTATTGTTAAAACATTTCAGTCGTGATTAACATTGAATTTTTCCACAGTTTTTCGTACATTAATTTACATAAAGGTAAGTCATTACAAAATAAGATCAAATAATTAATTACTGAATATAACAAAATATTGAAATTAAACACCCTAAACTGGTTTTGCTGAACAACAAACTTTAAGAGACAGTGGCGTATCAAAAAGAGGGCACACAGGCACACATTAAACTTACAAATAAATTGTTTATACGTTAAGTTCGCCAATTTTTTTGTAGATATGTGCAGAACTTTGTTTTGTATTCAAAATACTTGCTTATAATATAATATATACGATTGTATGTGTTTGATTGTTCGTTGAAAAACCAAAATGTTTGATTGATGGTTAATTGGTTAGTTTGATGAGAGTTTACTAGTAACTGTACCAACTAAAACTTGTGAGGTGTGAGTGGAGGGGTAGCCTACAGTCAACAATACAGACCTATTTTTGAAATTTTATTTGTAAATTATAAAAAATAATATGTGATATTTAATTTTTCATCTAAAATCGTTACATTCAGTTGTTCTTTCATTTATGATCATTATTCAACGCGATATTGAGACTCATTCTCATTTGAAAAAATAAAATCTGCTAAATATCTTCTTGTTCTCTCCATATGCCTGTGGTGTGCGTGTCAAGTAGCCTACAGACATAGGGGACCTACAGCTTAACGTGGGCTCCGAACCACGGAAGTGCTTGCACTTCTACTCCAGAGAGGACTTTACTAGGCAGAATACACCTCGTTGGTTTGCCATTGCCTTCCGAGGGAAGGGGCCGCGAATTTTCGGTGTATATGTGGCCCTGGGAATCGAACCCGGGCCATCTCAGTGGTCAGACGCACGCTGAACCAACTGAGCCACGACCGCCTTGCTAAATATCTAATAATATATTAAGGAAGCTTTTAATTAGTAATATAGGTCTGGTACATCCAAAAATATGCAAAAAATCTCATATTAATATGAATCAACAAATGTTTTGCTTCCGTTATTGGCGTTATGTATTACAAGTGCCTAAAATTTCAAAAAAAAATATCAGTAGGTATAGTAATGCAATAGTAAAAGCGATTAAAACAAAAATCGATCGTGAAAATAAGAAAAAACCTGAACCGAATGCGAGTAACAGAAACAAAAAATAACGATGTGACAGTAGAAGAAGAGTGGCAGTACATCAAGGGGACAATCGTAGAAGCAGCAGATACCACAATAGGACGTGCACGTAAAGCACGCCGTAGAGACTGGTTCGATGAAGAATGCAAAATAACATTAAAAGAGCAAAAGAGAAAGTACAACACATATCTAACAAGACCCACAACAGCCTTGAAGACTAAATATGAAGAAGCTAGAATAACAACAAACAAACAAGCTATTTAGAAGAATGAAACTCTGCTAAGCTTACAAAAAGATTTCAAGAGTAACAATATTAGGCAAATCAACATCTTCAAAAGCGGATACAAACCAAACACCCATCTACGTCGAGACAAGAAAGGAAATACTTCGAGGAGCTATTAAACTCAAAATAAGAACAGAACCCGACTAACAAGGATGGAAGAATAACATAACCCACAGAACACGAAGAATTCTCTGAGCCACCCACTCCATCAGTATGGAATCGACGACATACCATCCGAGCTATTAAAATATGGAGGGCCGGACTTTATGACAGCGATGACGAGCATGATAAGTAAAATATGGACAGAAACTATATGCCAGGCGAATGTAGAAGCAGCATTGTATGCCCCATACACAACAACAGGGACAAACTGGACTCCTAAAACTGCAGAGGAATCTCATTGTTAAACACCACCATACTGAGAAACAAATTACAGCCCATATCGGAAAGCACAAAACGTGAATACCAGGCAGGTTTTAGGCCAGGACAATCAACCATAGACCAGTTTTTTGTAGTAAAACAAATAATAGAGAAGTGCTCAGAATTCAACATAGATGTGTACCAACTGTATGCGGATTTTAAACAAGCATACAATAATATCGACTAATAATGGAAGCAAAACATACAGGCAGAATAATAATAGCTGACCGTGCCGCCTCCTTAAAAAATTACCATAGTAACAATGTGCCGCTTCATATGTATGTAAGCATGGACTGCACCTACATTCGCGTCTATTTTGACATTTTGTTTGTCGTTTTAGGTTAAGCCCGTTGTGTTGAGCTAAATGGTAAATTATCCCATAACAATAAACAATAATTGCAATCATTAAGCTTAGATGCTTTAACACGAGAAAAGGCGAAAAATTAAACTTGCAAGGAGAACGTCAAAATGTGAAACACGTGCGAAGCTAATATCACACTGAACCGCAAGACCAAGACCCGTATAATCAAAGTGGAAGTAAAGATTGGCAGTACCTGCCATGGAAAGTAGTTTTTTTCGGTCAGCCTTTTCTGTTCTCCCTGTATTACAGCCTATCGTCAATATTTAAGTCAAGCAATATACACAGAAAAACGAAGCTGAGCTTTACAAGACAATACTTAGACCGGTACTGTGTTACGGAGGTGAGACATGGATACTATCAAAAAGAGCGGAAGCAGCCATAAATACATTTCAGAACAGAAGATCTTGCGGAGGATACCTATATGGACCATTATTTTTTTTTTTTATCCTTTGGCAGCATACATTTAGTGAAGGGATATAAATACAATGTATAAAACATAAAATATTAAGATATACAATGTATATAACAAACGGATATAATAAAGAGTGCAGACAAACATATGAAAGTAAAATAATCATAACTATATGTCGATGTCTAGATTTTCTAACCAATCGATTGCTCTAGATGTGGCCTGGATAGTCTTCAATGGATCCATCAAAAGCTCTTCGGTAACAATCAAAGTCAATATAGTTTAACGTTTGGTTTTCTTCACCGCAATCACAGCTCGCTATTTGTCGTATACCTACCCCATTTGTGCAACGAAGCACCGCATCTTCCTGAGTTAGTTCTTATTCTATTTAGTCTGACCCAAATATTGCTGGTGGATTGTTTCCATTAAGAAGTGAAAGATATTCTCTTGAGACTTTAACTAACCACTCATTCTACCATGTTGTTGTGGCATCAAATCCTTCACTGTTGGGGGGGTTCGTGATTTTAACCTACCAAACGGTGTATTGTTAATATCGACATGTATGTGGCAACTCTTGCTTTCTGTTAATTTGTTTTTGAGTACACAACAATGCTTTTAGTCGGCATACATAAGGTGGTTCGATACAGCACAGGACTAGTCAACTAGTGGAAGTTGGCCTAATTGTAGCTACCGGTTATAATTCTCAGTCTCACTTAAAACAATGTCGATCTTCTTTGTATGTGGACTATTTAACCAGGTAGCAGCAGAATATACAAGACTTAAGGCAATTATGCCAAGTGTAGTTACTGGATGACCCAGCTAGTTTGTACAATATATTATTGCAGGTTTTTAGTTTTTCGGCTAGATTATTCAGGTGGGTTTTGAAAGAAAGAGTTCTGAGAGTAACACCTAAATACTTCTACGTTCTACGTGCCTGGCTAAACTTGACGTTAGCCTCCACCTAGTAAGAGCTAGAATCCGTAAGTCTCTCGACAGGACTACCAAAACTAGCACTCTGTGTGGCCAATCAAGGAGGATAGCCAGTGGAAAAGTAGATATAACCACAAGATATATCAACTGTTTATGAAAGCCAATGCTGCAACCTCCATCAAACTACAGAATATGAAATGGGCTAGACATGTCCAACAAATGAACGAATCAAGAATAGTAAAGATATTCCAATGCAAACTAGAAGGCACACGAGCAGTAGGAAGACCAGGGGCCCGCTGGCAAGACCATGCTGGCAGCCACCAACTGGAAAAGGGTGGCTTTAGACAGGGAAAATCGGAGGCGGAGGAGGAGGTCCAATTTGGACTGTAACACCATTGGATGGATGGTATACTAAATGCGTTTTTAAAAAATAGCTGCCGACAAACGAGTAGTTAATACAATTTAAAACTAAGCCCATTAAGTAATACATTCTTCTACCAAGTTTTTCAAATAAAAGGAAGAATGTACTATAATACTTGTAAGCTATAATCACATATACAACAATATTCTTTCTCAAATAATAATAAAAATCAGTAAATTTTAGAAACATCTACAAAACCATTCAAGGATAACATTTATAGGCGCATATGTTAAACCATTTGAATTATTCAAAATCAATTCAGATAATACATTCGGTACCTACATTTATACTTTTAAATTCCTGTTACATTTGTAGCTCATACATCAAGATGAAGCCAATACGGATTATTAAACAATGGTATTCTTCGCAAACACCAAACATTACAAAACATATAAAATCAAGAAACGAACTTCCAACATTACCCAGTGTTCCATTACTTGGTCATTCATATTTATTTTTACCTGGTGGTAAGTACCTATAAACAACATAATTCAATAAATATTTCGTTTTGTTTTTTAACAGGAAAATACAGTTCTGAACGTTTAACAGAGGCAATTTTAGATATAAGTAAATCGTTAGGTTCAATTTTTAGATTAAAATTAGGTGGTATTAACATAGTAATAACAACGGATGCAAGTCATGCAGAAATAATGTTTCGTAATGAAGGAAAACTACCGATTCGTCCACCTTTTCCAGCTTTATTGCATTATCGTAAAAAAACATTTAACAGCATTGGAATCGTACCGGGAAACGGTGAAGAATGGTATAAGTTTCGAAATGGGGTGCTACCGTTATTAAAACCCAATGTCACCGATTCTTATTTAAATATGCATGAAGTTGTAGCAGATGCTTTCGTTGAATATATAAAAAGAAATCGGAACGCAGATTTGGTACTGACTGATTTGTTTAGTCATTTGTTAAAGTTTACTATCGAAGGTAGATTTGAAATATGTCCAATTGCGTTAGTAATAAGTTATTATATGATATGGTTGTAGCTATTTCAGTGGTAAGTCCCGGTTATCGCTTTAATTGTTTAACAAAACAAGAAAAGGAAAGTAAAAGGATATGTACAGCAAGTATTGATTTTATGGATGGTTTGTATTCAACACTACTAGGCCTACCGGTATGGAAGATATATAAAAATTCTGGATACCGTAAATTGGAATCGGCACATAATACAATTCATGAGTACGTTAATAATCATGTGCCAAAAAATTAATCATTATAAGCAAATATGTTTTTTATAGTGTGATGAAAGACCATTTAAAAGATATCAAAAAAATGTTCGAGAAAGATCCAAATGCATTACATGCAATAAATCCTTTTATGTATTCACTACTTGGTAACAAAAATCTACAATGGGAAGATGTTCTTATGTTAGCAATGGAAATATTTTTGGGCGGTATCGATGCAACGGCCACCACAATTGCACTTATATTACATTATTTATCTCACAACGCTGCTATTCAAGATATGGCACGGATTGAAGCCTCCGGTTCTGACAAAAATTATCCATTTTTACGTGCTTGTATTAAAGAAACATTAAGATTATCACCTACAGCTGGTGCTAATAGTCGATTTATGGTACACAATACTGAAATCGGGGGTTATATTATTCCTGCAGGGGTAAGTTATTATAAATAAATTTGTAGTAATATATTTATTAAAGTTTTGTGTTAGTATTTTGAAAAGCTTGAGGCACGGTAGCTCTCATACAAGGATATATTTGTCAAATTATCGACACTTAAATCCTATTAAGTTCTAGCTCGGAAAGTTTAACAACAATTAGCACAACTGGCTCATAAACCAAAATTCTCAAGTTCAATTCAGCCTAAGTTAGCAAGATTTTTCTTACAGATTAGATCTAAAACTATGCCTCGCTTAGTAAGAGGGAAACTAATGGTTGTTAATATTTGGCAACCGCGAGCTTACACCTCACCCAATAAAACTAACATAATGACAAATTAATAAACACCTGTTGTAGTAACTTTACCATTAATCAATTAAAAAGATATTAATTGTGTTTTAGACATTGGTGTCAGCATTTAGTTCAGTTACATCTCAGCGTGCAACATATTTCCCAGAACCACATGTATATCGTCCGCAAAGATGGTTAAGAAGTACAAAAGAAATAATACACCCGTTTGCTTCGCTGCCGTTTGGTTATGGGCGCCGAATGTGTCCAGGGCGTCGTTTAGCAGAACAAGAAATGGTCATTGTACTTAAAAAGGTTTTGTATTAAATTTAGTATGTTTATTCCTGATTTTGAGATTTAATGAAATTAACTAACATGTGAAGCAGTGGTAGAGCATCAAGCTAGCATTACGTTAGTCCTTGGTTTGAGTCCTAATTAACGATGCTCTTCTCCGAACACAGGCCTAAGAGGTAGAATAACAAGGTGTCACACGTACACACACTATGGTCCAATTTTCGAGCCAGGTAATGCACGTCATCAATAAATTTTATGACATCATAACTTGGTACGTCTACATGAAGTTCCAAACGATTTATAAATTTTATAACCTAAAAAACGTCAAATGTCAAACAAACTTTAATGACACACAACACGATCTGTCCAAAAATTTGCAAGTAAAATTGGAAATATAAACATGCCAAAAATAATACTAACTTTACAAAAAATAAATATGAGCTAAATTATAAAATAAAAACCCGATTTCAATCTTATTTTCAAAAATTTATAGACCTTGTGATTAAACACGGCTGCCTAATCTTAGAAAACTACAAAAATAATATATCCAATTCAGTTACGAAATGTCAACATTTCGACATTGATTTGAGTTGCGAAAAGTGGTTCATTTTGTAACTAGTTAAAAAAAGCACTTTCAGACGGAAAATGAATCCAATTACAACCACATAAACTCAAGTTAGGTGCTGAAAATTCCAATTCAATAAGAAAATGGAGATTAATGAAAATTCAAGAGAAAAGGTTACACACCACTAAATAGTGCGAAGCGAAGATTATACTGTTAATAAAACATAGCAGCAATCACTTCCGAACATCGGAATAAATAATTAAATACGTTCATTAAAATATGAAACGTAAAGTAATAAATTTCAGCCAAAATTCAAAGATGTGTTCCAAAGGAATGTCAATCGCCAAAAGAGAAAGAGCTCGTGTCAATTCACGACACTTGACAGAAAAAGAATCTACTGCGCAGGTACTAAATATTAAAACCAGTGAGTCTCTAACCCAATTACACTTATGCAAAACAAGCTGCATAACTAATAGGCAAAATTTCACTAAGGAAAGCATTTAAAATTAATACGAATAAGCTATGGAAAAATGGAATAACACAACAAGAGAATATAAGAAAATAGACTCGGAAAAACCCGAAAGAATTACTTTTAAACGACAATAAAGACAAGCAAATGGACTAAATAACCAGGCATCGCTTAAAGATTAATGAAGTAAAATGTGAAATTAATTAAGTGAATTTAACAAGTAAAACGTGAAATTTTGAAGAAAAGAAAGTTAAACAAGCACAAAACAAAAATTCTTAACGTTAACAACACTGGCAAAATGACAAAAACTGATACAATTAATTTGGAAAGCAAAAAATTGTAACACCGTAACCCGCAGAGTAGGGCCAGATTGTGCATTGCACCCGTAAACACATACACTAACCCACCAGCATCGTACTTCCATAGTTATATCACCTATTTGGTATTTTTTATTCTTACATTTTCCGGGCATTTTTTTATTAAAACAACTGATTTGAATGAGGTTACGTGAGTATCTCTATTTATTCAAAATCCCATTTTTATTTTTGATTCAGATCACTACAGTTAAACAAATTAAAAACTAGTTTATTCTATAAGTTTTTTATATTTACTTATTCCTGAATAAAGTGGCAATTCAACTTTACTTCGTGAATCTTCAAGCAACACCAAAAACTGGTGGTTTTTGCGTTATTTGAAATAGGTATTAGAAATTCCTTTAGTTTATGAATTATGAACTGTAACGCCCTACTCTAGGGATAGTTGCCCTAGGTAGCTCAGTTTGGGTCCAGGGTGTTGTCGCAGCTCTAATATATGATTGTAAATACGTATAATAATAAAAATGTAATTCTAGTTAATACAACGTAACTTATTAAGTAAAAAGAAATTTATCCGGAGGTACAACCAACCAATAAAACTGTATGTGATGCAGTATTATTTTATGTTACAGATTTTGCAGTCATTCCAACTAAAACCGATGGATAAGCCTGAAATTGGGATGGTGTACCGCATGAATCGTATACCGGAAAGACCAATAAATATAAAGTTTGTTAATACAAATTGCTAAATATTTATTTTCATTGTACAACAATACATATGTCTTCAAAATTACACCGTTATTCGAGATATTTTTATATTTACAATTTACTTATTTTGATATTGGTTTTTTGTTTTATAATTTTGTACAATAAAATCTGATTAAAGCTTAAAGTGACAATCTTTTAATTAATTAAATACATACTATAGAATACAAATTATACATACATACGTGACATATGTGTGGTTTAATTTATATTGTCGATGTTCACTATACATGTACAATTAGAATAGGGTGATAGCCAAATGGAATTCCACCGAGTGTAATTAATAACATTCGCAACAGTGCCAATTTAACACACATATAATTTAATAATTTACTTAATAAATATAATATTCACTAAAACCAATTTGAAATTTTGGTCAAATAGCTGATACTCTACAACAGAAACGAACAAACATCTTAATTTGACATTAGATTAGCTATAAAATATGATTTAATTTGCACCGTTAACAATTTGATCGCTTCTGCAGTAAATCATATATTTCTAGAAATTATTTTAACAATACTCTTTACATATTTTTGAAGGAATGTGAGATTCAAATGCCTATTCTGTAAAAGTTTGTAAATTCATAAAAACCGCTTTAACTAATCTTTTACGATTAATGATAAGGTTTAACAAATTTACAAAAATTGTTATAGAATGGATATACGGATAAATGTGGTAAAATGGGCAACTTAACAACTTTATAATTAAATAAAACTTGTATGTACCTTATAAAATTTTAATTAAATGCAGCTTTAAAATATTTATGCACAAAGAAATTTATTACCGAACTGAACGTTAGAATTTTTAAGTAGAGGAAAATAGCGAGTTTTTATGCAACTCATAACGTTAAGTACATTGGAAGGCAGTTCCAATTAACATAATAATATCTAGTATTTGACTACATCAAAGAATATGCTTTGCTCAATAATTTTCTTAAGCAAATTGATATTCAATATACTTAAGTAATGATAAAATTTCTAAGTAATTTCGCCAACGTTTTCTATTAAAAATCTACACTAAAATTAAAAAATTGTGAATTACACATAAATGCACAATTTCTCAAGCATTGCACCTTCAATTAAATTTACACAAAGAAAAATTAAGCTTCATACAGTTGATTGATCTAAAAATTATTAGCAATCCGTTATTCAATCTGACACAGACTTAAACCAAACAATTTTGTATTGCACAAATCTAGAAAAATAGTTTGCAATATACAATCGTCAGACCTAAGTTTA
Source organism: Melanotus villosus (assembly GCA_963082815.1). Classification (NCBI taxonomy): domain Eukaryota; kingdom Metazoa; phylum Arthropoda; class Insecta; order Coleoptera; family Elateridae; genus Melanotus; species Melanotus villosus. The sequence continues at coordinate 8,090,350 of OY720423.1, read as the reverse complement.
CTGTTCTAATTTAAAGTGAATTAAAAAAGCCTCCACTCGAAGTGTATCATATATAATCGTAAACTCATTGCACACTTCGTATTGGTTTACTTTTCAACATTTTTGTAAGACTTTATTCGTGTATGAATTGCGAGACAAATAACAAAGATTTAATATACAAAAAGCCAACGAGCCCGACATACGTTGCAATCGTTTTCAATGCAACAGCAACACTGACAAACAAATATCAGTGCATAAATATTTCATAACTGTCAATAGGCTAAAACAAATAGGCAACATATACATTATATAGTATAAAACTCAATATATAGATATATATAAAATCACAAACTATTAAACTTGACATAAAATAATTAACATAAACTAAACCTCTCTAGAACTTACTAACTACTTACACTGCTGCCAGAAAGTCTGAGATCACTAACATAAATTAAATGTTATGTGTGATAATTGCGTTAAAGGATTTAAATGGTGGATTATTTGTTGAAATATTCACATTAGACAGTAACATAAAGCAAGAAATAGAACAAAAATTAATCTTTTATAAAAGTATAATTATACAATCCTAAATTAACTTTTCATGGAAATGACGACCTTTGGCTTTATACAGGCCTGGCAGATTCTGTGCATCCTTGTAATAAGTTTTTGACGAGTTTCCGGTTGTATTTGATTCCAACAGGCTTGAATACTATCCCAAATATTATTTTGTTGGTGATAAGGGAATTTCCTTAGCATTCTGTCAATCTTCTACCATAGTAATTATATCTGGCGGCTGAGTCGGTCAAGTCATTATTTTTAAAACACTGGGTCATTGATTACGTTGAATATAATTTGTACAATATCCAGAAGTATGTTTTGGATCATTGTCTTGTTGAAATATAAATCCTCGTCCAATGATTCTTAATCCAGAAGGAACTGCATGATTTTGAAGTATCCCATGAAATTGTTCTTTGTCCAGTATTCCATCGATTTTTATTAAATTTCCAACTTTACCTCTTCCAAAGCAACTCCATACCATAATACTTCCTTCGCCATGTTTTACAAGGAAGAATACACTGAAGATTGTTAAGCTTCATTTGCTAATCTTCGAACGAATACCTTGCATTAGGATCCCAACTTCTCAAATTTAAATTTCTCAGCCCACAAGGCGAATTTCCATTGTCCAATAGACCAATCTTTATGAACATGTGCCCATTAAAGCCTTTTTTATCGGTTTATTTCACAAAGTAATGGTTTTTACTTGGCAACACAACCTCTAAGTTCAGCAGCATTCAGTCGATTTTTGATGGTGCTTACGCTGATTGAATTTATACGATTTTCGTTGATTTTTAGAGCAATAAGGAGCAGTAAGAAACCTATTTCGCTTGCTTGTTGTTATACTAACATGTATGTCTTCCTGAATAGTGGTAGTTCGTAGCCTCCTACTTCGTTTTCTGCTACTGCAAACCCCTGTTTCTTTCTTTTGCTCAAGAGTTATAACAGTACCACCACATGAAACTGTAGCTTTCTTCGCAATTTGACGAACTGAATAGCCTTCCTTTCTAAGAATACATACTTCAGCATGTTTTTCAACAGTTAATTCTTTTTTTAATTTTGCCATTATCACATTACACAAAATTTCTTTTGGGCAAACATTGGTTACACTTCAAAATCCTCAATGCACACAAAAATAATAAAAATGGCACGAACTACTGTAATTTGGGTTACTTGCTTGAATTGTCAAACTTATATGCAATGTAAACAAATTCTAAAAACACAAGATAGTTGAGAAAACTAGGGAGAAGTTATCAAAGATACTTTATCAAAACGTTTCCAGCTGTAGTAATAGGACTAAAGAAAATTGCCAGCTTTCTTAAATAAACCAATCCAAATTTTGTGGAATTAACACTATAACAATTAAGAAAGTCTATACTGCTTCTCCTATACGATAAACCTACATTTTATTCACCAAATTTTGATTTATGCTAAAAAATCTGGGTGATCTCAGACTTTTTGGCGGCAGTGTACGTTCATAAAATTTTAATTAAAATAGGTAGTATAAAATGCCTATATACAATATACATATTAATATTATAAAACTAAAATTATATACAATGTAAAATAAAATGTCTTTGGCAAATACACTATTCCTACAAATTAAAAAAAAAACTGAATCCTACTAAAAGTTTCAAGCTAAAAACGCATAAAGTTAAAGCCACGATGGCCTTGTCATGGAGTCGAATGGCTGCCTCATACTCAAAGCTGGATGATAACCCGGTGGATATGCACCTGGAGGTCCTAAGAGCCCCTGGTGCAGTACACCAGCCTGCAGATACTGTTGATAAAGAGGTGAACTGGCATCCATCAAAGGAGGTGCCTGATGTGGTGGCATAAAAGGATAACTAGGTGGTCTGGCCTGAGGTGCTCCGATAAACGGATAACCAGCGGCGGCAGCCGCCGAAGCAGCAGGCTGATGAGCAGTTCTTGCTTGTTTGTCACCAGTTTCCGGAGTAGATCTGTGATGAGCCGCTGCAGCTGCAGCGGCCATATAGTAATTCGGAGCAGTTCGGTAATCCTCCAAGAAATTTGGATATGTATCTTTATCGCCATATAATCCTGAACTCAAGCCAAGTCCTGTGGGTGCTGGTCCAAAGTTAAATGCGCTACCAGGTACGACACTTGCTGTTTTTAGTGATATTGCACTGGGTTCCATGGTAGGATTATTTTTCAGACCTGTATATGACTGGAAGCCCTGATTTGAGGCACTACTAACTACTGTTTCGACAGAACTTGTAGGAGTTGCAGCCGTTTTGCTGCTCTTACGGCGTTTCGTTTTCTTTTCCTGTGGTGGTTGTTGCTGTTGCGTGAACGCCGCTGTTTTCGGTGGATTGGCCATCGAATTTTGAAGATCAGTCATTTGTCTGTTGTACATAGACGATTGTGTTGCTTGCATATCATGGCTATACGGCATGGCCATGCTAGATTGACTAAACATCGGCAAGCTCGGTGCACTTGTAACCATGGGTTTACTGTATATATGTGGAGGTGCAAGTCCTTTTTCGGCATAATACATGTTCTCTGTTGAAAAGCGATCGACAATATGTGATAAATTGGTCAAATTTCCGCGTAAACTTAAAGACTGGTCCATATTAAGCGTCGAAGGTGTACTGTAACCAGGTCTCGGTATTGACATTTCAGGTTTATAAGTGCTAGATACGTCTAAAGATGGATTTAAACGGTTTTCAGCATTCTGCGGCATATTTAAATTGGTTACATGCGGCGGTTTTTGGGCAGCGACAGCACTGGCGTTCATATCTGTGTTTCTATAATCCGTAGGTTCCGCATAACGCATCATCATTTCACCGCTCTGCATGTTTTGTACGCTTGCCGATGGTGGCGGTTGTAATTCGGTTGTTTTATTAGACACACTCGGTACGGATGTTCTTCCATAATTTAAATCGACCCTGTTATACTGCTGAGGATTTCTGTTAAAACCAAGATCAGGTCCGGTGTAACCCATATTGGTATAATTAGACATGTCCATTTTCTTATCGATTTCCGGTCTTGCATTCAAATCTAAAGGTCGTTCGGCGGGATTTACAGCGTAACCTTCGCCGCTATAATTGTACAGGTTTGTAGGTGGTGCGTAACTTTGATTGGTCTGCTGATGCACAGCCCCTGAGTCTCGTCCTGGATTACTCGGTTGAACAGTTTGAGAAACATTCGATGGATTTTGATTTTGAGTGTTCGATACTCGCGGGTTGGGAATATTTTGATGCACATATTGCTGAGGTGTACTGCGGCTGTTAGGGCTCACTTCTTGTGGTTGGGAAGGTTGATTTGTTGTACTGACTGTTCCTATTGTAAGTTGTCGACCAGCCATAAGGCTCATCTCATAATTTCTATCGTACAAGGTTTGTTGCTCTTGTGGCTGATTTGGAAGTTGTGGAGTTTCGGATTCATTGTATGCACGTTTTTTAACAGGAAACATCGCTGTTTGCTGTTTTTCAGGTAGTCGGGTTGCTTGTTGTTGGCGAAATGTATCATAAGCGGGCGTTTGTTGAGGAGCAGGCGAAGGCAACTGTGTTACACTGGAAGCTGGAGAATTGGTTGCATGATAGTTTGGAGAATTTGCCGATGCTGAATGGTAACTGGGGGAATTTGCCGAATAATTCGGGGAATTTACATTTTGGAAATTAGGAGAGTTTACAGAATGATAACTAGGAGGTGCAGTCTTTGCTTGATATTGATCAGTTAATGGCTTGTTGGTATCGTAATATGAAGCTGGATTAGTTTGTTCCGGATTGTAAGCGGGAGTTGTAGGATTGGAATAATTTGACATTTGAGAATAATACGAAGGGTTACTATAAGAATATGATACGCTTTCTGTTGTAGTTGGGGTATACACATGTTCCGAATATTGTGGATAAGGTGATTGAGGATTATCTCTAGGACTGCAAGATTTGTCAGGACTACTTTTCGTTGAAACCGTATCCTGATAAAATCCAACCCTTATCTGTCCGTTAACAGTCGGATATGCAGACTTCGGCGACACATCGGGTCTTGGTGAAGCCATTATCGGAGAAGCCCCAGAAGGAGATCGATGTAAAGGAGACGGATACGGAGCAGGATAAGCTCCGAGCCGTTCATCTATACCGATTCTAGGTGAATCCATATCTTGACTAAAAGACGATCTCTCAGACACGGTGCTGCCTGTGCTCATTTTACGCTGTCTCGGTGCCGGTTGTCCTTGCGGACCAGCAGGGCTATCAGGATTGGGTGAAATATCCGGTGGTGTTATTTTTCGAGATTCTTCTTTGGGTTTTGGTTCCGACGATATTTGTTGTTTAGCGGTTGTTTCTTCGGTTTTTTCTGTTTCCTTTGTTTCAGTTTTAGATTCAGACTTCTTTTGATTTGGAGGCACTTTGGGTGCACCGAAGGCTTTAAACCAAGCACTTAAATTCGGCGTCGCTTTTCCAGGACCGTTATCGATGACGGGACTTTTGGTATCTTCTTTTTCTTTTTTATCCCCTTCCTTTACGTCTTTTGTCGACTCGCTTTTGGGATTTTCTGTTTTTCCAAACTTAGAACTAAAGAGATCATCGGTGTTTTCTTTCTTTGTTAAAGAATTTTTATCAGATTCTTCCTCTTTTTTAACATCATCCACGAACTTATGTTTACCAAAACTGTCCAATACTGAACCCAAACTTAATTTAGGCGTACTTTCATCCGTCTTTACAATCAACGAATTCTTTGTATCTTTAATTTTCGACAACGGTCCTAAAGGGAATATGTCGTCCACTTTATTGGCGTTCTGAATGTTCGACAACAGATTTCCCTTGCTCTTGCCCGGTTGTAAGCGATCTATTGTTCTTTGTACTTCTCGTTTTTTAAGAAATTTGGTTGGATCTCTATGAAATGTTCGCCGTTTAATATCTTTTCCCAAAGCATCTTTTCTAGGCATCGGTTTGTCCAATTTCTTGCGATAGTCGCTTTCTATTTTATTTCCGATGCTGTCAAATTCTTCGGCGCCAATATAATGCGACGGTGAATTACTTGCCGAACTAAATTCTGATAAACGGGGTGTATCGTCCAACCATTTATTTATATCCTTCAAAGTCTGCTCGGTTGCTAAAGTTAAAGCCTCTATGGCGGCATTTTTTATACCGGAATTTTTTAAATTTTCTTTCTTAAGATGTTTTTTATTTTCAGATTGAATACTATCGGCAGTACTATTTTCGTCGTCGCATTCCAAACTTCTCTTTTCATTTTTAATTCCTTTTGTTTTATGTTTGAATTTATTTCTGAACAGTTCGTGTTTCTTATTTTTATTGTCAGTAAGGTCCCGAGTTGAATCACGATTTTCTTTAGCTTTGTCAATATCCGAATCTTCTTTATCTTTTGTATCTTTTAATTTATTAGAAATTTCACTTTTTGCTTTAAGTTTTTCTATAGTTTCTCGAAGTTTATTATGTTTATCCTTTTGCTTTGGTGGAGAAGGCGATCTATCTTTATTTTTTGAATACTTCTTATCGCTACGTTTGTCATTATGATCATCCTTTACTAAATCTTTCCATTTATCCTTCTGCTTCCCTCTTCCTGCACATTAAAAAAAAAATTAGAAAAACAACGAATTATTAAATCCGGGAATTAGGGAAGCATTTAAAGTTGGCAGGGTAGAGGAAAACAAAAATTGAAGCATGGGAAAATAAGATGGAAATAACGAAGAAGATTGCATTAAAAGGAACAAGAATAGAGAACGACTTAACAGTTAAAGAAAGTGAAATCCAAGCGGAAATTAAAGCATTTGCAGAAAAAGACAAAAACGCAAGAAATAAAACCAGAATAGGATACGAAAAAGTACGGATCAAAAATGAAAAGTATATCTGGAACAAAAAAGAAAAGAAAATACAATTAGACAGTCAGGATAATGGGACAAAAAACTAACAAAAAAAAGTGCGATTTAATGATGCCGCAGCCCGCTGAAAGAATCGGCGGCTAAAAATATTCTTAATGGATTTCTTAGGCCCAAGTTTATTCGTAAATTTCTTTCCCCGTTAACGTACGTCAACTACTTCCCGAGATAGAGTCGGCGGCCGCGCTTAAGGACTCACCCTGTATATAGCAGAACTCGCTTATAACAACATTGGTTGTTAAGACAACTTGGTTTTAACAGGTCCCAGTAATACTCCATAAGCTTAAATGTAACTTTTCTCGGTTATAACGACAATGGGCGGTATTTTCACTTCATATTTAAATTTAACGTCATGTTTAATTACCATGGAAATATCGTGTATCTCTGTTATATACATATAAAATTATATAAAGCTATATCACTTTATGTTTACGTTAAACACAACTGTAGTTAAAGACAACTTTAAACATGAGGTGAGAATACAGGCCACTCTGTTCTAAAAACCCAATTTTGAATCAACTTTTAACATCCAACATGGTTATAACGACCATTCTTAATTATAATTACACTTTTAAATAGAAGTAATGAATACTAGAGTAATAGTAAGAATAACAATCGAAGTGCAGGATGAAGCGTCATCGCTTCCTGAATAGCATTTCTGCTTGGCCGGTTTTCTACGCTTAAGGCGTTTGAATCCCCTTTACTTAAGTAAAATTTACCGCTCATTCTAAAAATTGGCGCCTGCGTGCGACAAGGGACGCCAAGAACAAGAACTCGAGCAACAGAAAATGACTGAGGTTGTTAAAGGCTTAAAAGTGTGAGAAAATTGAATTGCTTGTTAATGCGTGTGTGCAAAACATAATTTCTTGAAATATTAAAAAGTGCCAATAGAATGGTTAAAATGGTAACAGATCAGTGGTCCAATGCCTTTAATGAACTGGCACTTGCAAAATGACGCAAGAACGACCCTTTATTCGCAATTAGTCATATGGAGCAGTTTTCAGCAGTTCAACCAAAGGGGCCCCAGTAGTGAGGCATCCAAGGCAATTGTAATCATGAATTCGAAGCTGTTAGCCAAAGTTTTTGGAATGAATCATCTGGCTTATGTTAAATACCGTTTACTAAATTATCTATCTTAAAATCAACAGGTGAGCTAGTCCAACAAACTGTTTTTTTGAATATTATCGTTTAACTAAATTCAACTGTGTGTTAGCTTATAATCCCAGACCTGGGATTAATTTATTGGAAAAATACTTGAAAAGCGGAGGTTATACATGGATGGAAGGAAGCACAAAAGAAGGGAGGAAACAAAAGTGTTGGCAAAGTTTGTTTACCAACAACAGTATAAGTGTTATAAACAAGTGAAAGTGAACTGAATTTTATGATTATATATACAGTAAGACCCCGAAATTACACGATAGCTGGAACTGATAAAGAGCACGTAAGTCAAATCCATGTACCTAACTCGGGGTACAGTTTTGTATATAAATACATATAAATTACAATTAATTGGGACCACAGGCTAACAAAAACATCTGTTTTTAACACTTTGGCTGCTACCATAAGAGGCGAATCTCAAACCCCAGGTGCCAAAGACGAATTATCGAAAAGCCTACCCTGTGTGCCAAGTTCAAAATCCAAAGCTTTATTAGGATGCCGGGTTTTAGTTCAGCCTAGAACTTACATGCTTGCTGAGTAACACATGTGTTCCTCGTGGCTCAGAGATAAAAATTTTTGAGGATGGCAGCCAATGTGTTTTAAAGAAAGTACTAATGTAATCATCAAAGAAAGGTATTTCGATGAAGATAGCTTCATAAAATCTAGCAGACTCATTTGACGGCACAGTGATTTCCTTTTTCACGCAAAATTTCCTCGTAGCAAGCTAACGATTTTTTTAATTCCTTGCCTTGCATTAGAGACTACGTTCTCCAAAATTCACGTTAAACACGTCCCATGGCATTAACAAGCACGGGCAAAAGAGTCCGAGCGGGGGTGAGAGAGGAAGCGGGTTCATGCAAGTCGGGGTATTAACTGTAATATATATAAATGATTAAAATAACGTACCTTTTAATTTACTTCGTGATTCATCTTCACTAAAATGAGAAGTCTTATTGTTTTTTGTATTTGTATTTTTCTTTTTGGGAAAATCTGACTGACTTTCAGGACTTGTTGGTGGCCATGATGGTGGAGGGCTGCTACTCCAATTATCTCGACTTAAACTACTAAGACTTCGACTACGACTTCTAGTTCTAACCGGGCTTTGTTCACGTCTTGCAGATTTTCTATCGGGTTTTGTATTCTTCTGTGTTTTCTTCTTACCCTGTTTTTCTTCCGATTTGGTCGTCTGTTTTACATTCTTTTTGTGAGCTTTTGTTGGTTCCACTATATTCTTTGTTCTTGTTTGCCTTTTCTCTGTTTTAACACGGTCAAAAGAATCGATGGAATTACTACGTTTACTAGTAGAATCTTCAGAAATAGAAGGCTCTCGTTTCTTATCCGTCTGTGCAGCCAATGTCGGTTTACGATTCGAAGAAGTATTTTTCTTCTGTTTACCGGTTGTTAATTTTCCTTCTGTTTCGGAAGTTTCAGGAAATTCAACGGCAATTTCGTCATCAGACGAAGTTACTTGGTCTAAATATCGTTCCGTTGCTTTTTCAAATATAGTCAGTAAATTACCGACCATTTCTGTGTATTCTACAAAAACAAATATGAGGCAATTGAAGGTATTTTATGTTTTTGGAACTTACCATTATCGACTCCATTATACAATCTGCAGTTATCAACGATCAGCTGAAAGTCGCCACGAAAACGTGAAAACGATTTATAATAACCCGACTCTAATCTTTCTTCCATTCTTTGAAGATCCATCGGTTTCCGAATGATGGAGTAATAGTTGGGTGCGTATTCTTCTTCAACAGGATCAACAAAAGGCCAAGCATCCTCGTGATTCTTTACGTAGTCCAGAATCTTGTGCATGCCTGTTTGAAGATCTTCTTCGGTCTGGCGAAACCTACAATAAAAAAATATCAGATCATGAAAAGTATTGTATGTATTCGGCACTTACACAACATCAAACCTATCACTATCACCATTTTTATCATCTTGCAATTAGTAATATTATAAACAATCCAAGAAAAATATCAACAGTTAAACTTAGTCATTACTGCACACAATACAATTCTTTTTAAATTATACATTCACTTAACAAACGCATAAGCACGTAAGGATAAGGGCAACCAGTGCAAGGGCGATTAATTAAAAAAGCCTAAGTCATAAAAGAGTATTTTATTTTGTAAAATCTAATTAATTAAAACAAGTCACAGGTAAAAAAATAATACTGAGTAAAGAGCATGTAATTCAAATTTAGACGCACAATTTATTTGGTCCAAACGATGTAATAATACATAGGGATTTCTGGAAAAGATAAATAGGATATATACATGCTTATGCAAACCTAAGCCAAGCTCCTAAGCAACATATCTAAAAATCAAACATTACAATACGAAGGCTGACAGTTTAAATACAAAATCACTTATTAGTTGTAGCTCTGATCACATAACAATCAGATTCGCAAAGTTAATGTAAAATTTGGCAGGCAGTTTTATGATTAGTTTGCATTCAGTTGCCAGAAGTGCTTAGAATCATACAAATCAGCTGATTCCAAGCACTTTAGAGTCGCGTCTGCTCGTGCAACCGAATGCAAACTAATCATAAAACTGCCTGCCAAATTTTACATTAACTTGGTGAATCTGATTGTTATGTGATCAGGGGTTGTAGTAAATGTCATGACTGAAGATGAGTGGGTGCAAAAACACAGTTTCATTAGAAATTCTTTTCAAAGGTGCAGGTAATATGTATAAAACAAAAACTCGAAAACGCTCGAGATTGAGTTGATTCAAGGCAGCGATTCTGGACTTGCAAGTGGTACGCGAAAATAAGAGTATTTTTGAAAAATTATATATAAATAATTTATTCAAATAATGTAAAACTGGTAAACCCCATTATATCGACTATTGCCTTTGTCGGCTTTTTGTCATAGATAAAAATGTTCGGGCTTATTGGACTCTAGGTCATAGTATATTACATACCGAGGTGGAAAGTAGTTCATTACTGTCGAGAGATAATTATATATCTATACCGGGCGGTCCATCGGTCTGTATTTTTTTTTTACTCGCTTATTTTAAATATTACCGAAATTTTCTTCAAACAAAGTTTATTTTGTAGTAAAATGCCCACATATCTGCAGTATAAGTTTTTCTACTGGGTGTTCCATTTTCGCGCAATGACATGCAACTTTATATTTTTTAATGGAACACCCTGTATATTTTTACAAAATTTTAAAGATTTTTTGTTTCTCTTTAAAATAGTTCTTATTCATTATAGTCCTAAAATGATCAGTACAGAAACTATTCATGTTTTTAATAATAAATAATCACACAGAAAGTATGCCATTCAAAAATATAAAGTTGCATATCATTGCGCAAAAATGGAACACCCGGAAGAAAAACTTATGCTGCAGATATATGGGCATTTTAATGTAAAATAAACTTTGTTTGAAAAAAATTTTGGTAATATTTAAAATAATCGATTAATATTTAAAATAATCGATTAATCCATTATTTTAAATATTACCGAAATTTTTTTCAAACAAAGTTTATTTTACATTAAAATGCCCACATATCTGCAGCATAAGTTTTTCTACCGGGTATTCCATTTTCGCGCAATAATATGCAACTTTATATTTTATAATGACATACTTTCCGTGTGATTATTTATTATTAAAAACATGAATAGTTTCTGTACTGATCATTTTAGGACTATAACGAATAAGAACTGTTTTAAAGAGAAACAAAAAATCTTTAAAATTTTGTAAAAATATACAGGGTGTTCCATTAAAAAATATAAAATTGCATGTCATTGCGCGAAAGTGGAACACCCGGTAGAAAAACTTATACTGCAGATATGTAGGCATTTTACTGCAAAATAAACTTTGTTTGAAGAAAATTTCGGTAATATTTAAAATAAGCGAGTAAAAAAAAAAATACAGACCGATGGACCACCCGGTATAATTACTATATCTCGAGACAGTAATGAAACTTTTCACCAAGGTTTGCATACTATTTTATTTTCAACCATACATATAAATTAATATGAATCATTTATAATAATAATTAATATTTTGAACAAACAAGCTGTCATGTTAATGACAAATGGGCGTGGCCAGGTGGAAAGTAATCAGCTGATCACTTTCCACCCCACCCCGGCGGGCGGAAAGTAACAGTCAGTAAAGGTCAATTTTCCAACTTACAAAACAGTTAGTAATATAGTTATTTACATTACAAGCTACGAAAGTTTACTTTTCGGTGTGAGGTGTTTTTGAATGGCCGAAGCGAAGCGTAAGCGTAGCCGAGGCTAGTTAAAAACTCCGAGCACCTGAAAGGCTTTCGCAGCGTGTAATGTATTAAACTTTTCATTCTCCCCTCGACATTTAACCACTGTAAAAGATGAAATTATAATAAAATAAAATGATTCAGTGATTAATAAGGTAGCTTGTTGTCAACGTTACTATGGTAACAATACTGTTCTATTTATTTTCGCTTTTAATTGCGTTACCAAGATAGAAAGTTACACTTTAGTAGGGGGGAGAATGAAAACTTCATTACATATATGGTTGAAAATAAAATAGTACACAAACCTTGGTGAAAAGTTTCATTACTGTCTCGAGATATAGTAAACCTCGACGCTTTATCTCTCGACAGTAATGAACTACTTTCCACCTCGGTATGTAATCTACTATTTAAAATCTTGTGCATTAAGGTGCATTCAGACTCAGAAATTTTGTCCGGAAAGTTGACGGAGAAATTTAAACGAACCAATCAGGAGGTGTGTAGAATTTACCGCTTCTTACGATTCAAATCCCCCCTTCTATGACTGCTTGTTTGCCACGAGCCTAAGGACATCGACGTCCCCTATAAGTTGCCGTAGTGCGTAATTAGCACGTGACAAGGATACCCTTCAACAAGCTCATGGTACTGCTGTGATACCTACACAAAATGGATCCTTGCAAACACCAGAGAATCCAACTCCTATGTGAAGACGTTATTTAACAACACCAGAGAAGGCGACTCCCTCAAGATGGAAAAAAGAAGAAGACAGATGATTAAACGAAAATCAAAAGAAACTTAGGCCACAGCTATATTAATAACAAGAAGACTGAAATAGTCCCACCATGTAAGTGCAAAAATAAATGTAGAGAATCCTTACAAGGCAAGGGGCATTTTGGGATATCGGCGATCATGATAAGCATAAAGTCAGTCCCGAAAAAACAAAACGACAAGTATTTTATAGAAAAGTTTCTGTCCAGTATTTCATAAAAGTTGATGGTATTGATATCCAGACATGCAAAATCGAATTTCCCGAAGTGCATGGTCTACAAAAATCTCAGAAAAGTATCCAGAATTTATGTCAGCAAATGGCTAAAGGTAAGACAACACCCAGATCCGAACAAAGAGGAAGATAAAATTAACGTCGAATCTATTCAATATGTTAGAAACCACATTGAATCAATTCCAAAATATACAAGCCACTACATTAATTATGATTTATCATCATATTTGTAATGATTACAACATTGGCTTCAAGCTGCCCAAAAGCGACACGTGCAAAACATGTGATATGTTACATATTCAAATGGAGAGTAACCAGAACAATGAGAATGTTAAGAAACTGGAACTTGAACTAGAACTACATCAATGAAGAGCTGCAGCTATGCAAGTTGATTTAAAAAGGGAAACCATCGATTTGTCCTCTAAAACTCTATTTTGCGTAATTGTTACATAAAAAATCCGTTAATATGTTGATAAATTTGTTGTAGATGAATCCGCTAAAGCTATTCGCATACAAAAATTTTGTGAAAGCTCTCCAAATCAGTAGAATTTAAATGCTTTTCTAATTTTACAAATTATTGTTAGGTTATCAAACATCGATCTGTCTATATGGAATAAATAAATATATTCACCCTGCTACAGTGTTATTATTACACTGTTAAATACTAAGCTTGAAAAACCAATCAATAATCTGCAATGATTTGAAATTTGTAATTATTCATTTGGTAATTTAAATATAAAAAACGACAATTAAAAACGATATGAAATCACAGTAACACAGAGTAAGTAAAAAAAAATCATCGTAAAGCTGACAAAATTCATGGAAGTTTGTTAAATATCACGAATGCATTTTCTAAATATTTTCCCCACTCACCTTCAGTCGTAATGCGTACCGTAATTACAGAATTAATTTGTATTTAAACTTACCCAAATGAATCATAATAAAACATATGAAATTTACATTTGCAATGTGTTAGTAATTTCGCCATTAGTTTTAATGATGCCCAAAGTATAAATTAGTTAACATTTTTATTAAATATTTAATTGTGGGATAAAACTTGCACATTTATAGAAATCTATGGAAATCTTGTAAAAATGAATAAGGCTTAAGTCACAACTAATGAAGGCTTTCTACTTCTACACAAAAATTGCCCAGCTTTTTATAATTAAATAGAAGTAACAAAGTAGATTGAAAAATTTAAAAGGGTAAAAGTTTCGTTGTGTTGAATAAAACTTGCTTTTAAAACAGATGAGAACTAAGAGAGGACATGCGCACTTGATTGATAAAACGGATAAAATAAGACAACAGAAATAACCAGCTATTTAAGTTCATGATACGATATGCTTTGAACAATTTGAAACAGCCTGATAATACATTTGGGCATCATTAAACCTGTATTAAAAAATTGTTATATTACCTTAGTAAGTAAAGTTATTAACTGCTTTGTATTAAATCTACAAATGCTTCTTTATCACTCAAGCCATAGAAGCAATTTAACATAAATTAAGTAATTTCTAATTCAAAAGTTAAAAAGAAAAACGGTTTTAGGTACAAAACAATGCTTAAAATATTACTTAAATTATGGTTTAAGTGATCTGTCGATTAAAGAAGCTTCTTAGTTTTCACTAATACATTCGTTCAAAAACATTTAAAAATCAGAAACTCAAACTAAGCAAACTGTAAGTTCTGATGTATATCGTTAAAAAGTCGAAAATTAAAAAGACCTACATATAGCAACGTAAAATTATTTCGTTGTCTAAGTTTAATAGCACCTACCATGGCAAGAATTACAATTTAAACTTTGTTGTTTCATTGTTAACTGTGTACTGATAAATTTATATTATAGTTTAAGTGCGAGAATTATTTATAAAACCTGTAGCCTAACATATTTGAAATGACTTTTAGATATTCTCAAACCTTAAAGTGTAAGACGGGTGGTACACGCTCAGTCTGGCATCAGTTCAGTCCATGACTGTGGTCAGGTTGACATCAAACTGATCGTATAATGTGTTGAGACTGACGGACTGATAAACAGGATTGACAGATTATTAAATATTTTGATAATTTTCGTCAGTCTGGTGTTGACTGACAACAGACTGATCGTGTGACTGAACTGATGCCAGACTGAGCGTATAACACCCGTCTAAGAAATAAATTTAAATCAAAGATAGAAAATTCTGACAAAACATGGTATATTCCAATGGTACAAATGCAGTGAAGATTTTAAAGGAAATTATATCAAAGAAATTGCTTAGCAAAAAACCTTGGCATTGACATTTTGTAAAGCATGTTTTTAATGGTTTGATTTAAAGTACTTGATGTGCCGAATTAACTCCGCCTGTGGTGGCAAATATGTAGATTGAGCAGCCCACAAGTCACCAGTGCCGGAAGCCCACGGTTGGGGTATAGGTTAACAACCAATCCCCGTAAAACTAAGTTGTTATGAAAACTCGAATACAAACAGCCAGACGGAGCCTACTATAACGACCAGGTAATCAACAAAAGGCTTATGATATACATGGAATATACATTCCTTGTACAAAGTTGGGGCACTTAGCAACCTCATTGAAACTCTCAACAGGTATAAAGCTGACCTGATGGCTTTGTAAGAAATCAGATAGATAGGGCAAGGCGTTATTGAAAAACAAGATTATGCAATGTTCTACAGCTGTAACGAGAAACGATATGATTTTAGCATTGGGTTTATAGTAGGGAAAAGACTGGAATCACTAGTCATCGATTTTAGGCAATAAACCAAAGGATCTGTCGAATAAGATTCAAAGGAAGGTTCTTTAATTAATTAAAGACGACAACAACAACAACAAACCAAATCTTCACAATCAGGCAGATTCTAGAAAAATGTCTCGAATACAATCAAGAGACTCACCATATATTTATTGATTTCAGTAGTGTATACAGGGAATTCCAAATACCGGAACTGCTGATCGAACTAACTCAACTAACCATGAACAAAGTAATATGCAAAATCCGAGTACAAAATGACCCATCGAGGACCATCACATGCCAAACTAGTCGAAGGTAAGGCGATACCCTTTCATGTGTACTGTTTAACATCGCATTAGAAAAGGTAACTAGGGACTCCAACCTCAAAACCACTGGGTCAATCTTTAACAAATCAGTCCACGTACTCGCATACACGGACAACCTAGACGTAATAACTAGAACATGAGCAACTGCTCCTGAAGCATTTATATCACTTATGAGTAGAGCTTGGATTATATGCACTAAAAAATGGTAAAATATGCATGCAAATATGCACTAAAAATAGCTAAAAAATGCAGTTATGCATTAAAAAATGCAGTTATGCATTAAAATATGCAAAATAAAAATACGTTTCAAGTTTTTCTTTTATGTTACAGTACCGATATAGGTGGTTATGATCCTAAAAATGCATGTTGGTGTTTAAGGGTTAAATTTCCACCTACTTTGGTAGCTAAATTAAATTATTAGTCAGGAAATCATTAAAGCTTACCCTTTTGTCACAAACTGTAAAAAAAAACCTGAGAAGAATCAATAATCTTCAAATCAGTATGATTTTCACACCATTTTTGTAATAAAACATATATCAGTCGATTGTTTCGGCATTTTGCAACTAACTCATAAAATCTAAAATTTTCCCAGAACTATTAGGACTGAGGAACAACAAATTCTGTGATACCCATTAACACAAGGGGTAATCCTTGAACCAAGTAATCCTAAACACCTGACCTCACTGACAAAGAATAATTCCATAATTCCAAGTAAAACTGACAAACAATAAATCCCAAGAAGCTCACTGAAAAGAGATTTTACATATCTAAAAATAAAAATTAAGATAATTCAAGGGAAATACCCTTAAATATGCAGAATAACATTTTGGATATGCATTTATTAAATATTTGGTAAAATATGCATTTATGTATTATAGGAAAAACAAAAAAAATGCTATAAAACAATTAAATTAATGTAGAAACAAAATTGCAAGAAGATATGCCTAAAAATGATGATATGTATTTTGCAATAAATAATCCAAGCTCTACTGATGAGACTATCCATAAACGACAAATAAAGACTGAATATACACTCAGTCTCAAGAAACCATATCAATATAGATGTGAAACTGAAACAAATAGAAGTGGTGGATGAATTTATTTACCTAGGATCACTCATGACGCACTAATAAAGTTAGTAGTACAGTTAAAAGGAGAGTGCTTATGGCCAACAGATTCTACTATGGACTAATAGGACAACTATATTCTAGTCTCCCGAGAAAAATAAACTATATGTAAGACCCTTCTCAGATCAGTGCTTACATATGGATCAGAAACGTGGGTGCTTTGCAGACAGAATCAGGAGTGCAGACGCTATAATTTCGAGTTATACCAAGCCTTTGAAGAACCAAACATCATACAGTTCATCAAAATATCCAGATTACAGTGGGCTGGACATGTTCAAAGGGCACCCTCAGAATAATTTTCGACTGAAGAGGTTCTGTAGGTAAATGAGCGGTAAGCCACCTCTAAATACGCTACCTGGACGACGTGGAGAAGGATCGAAAGCCCATAGGAGTAAACAGATGAAGAAGAGAACTTAATGGCGAGAAGTACTGTAGTGCCGGAATGATGATGAGTTGCCGAGTTATATTGGATGCAGTCAACGTACTCATACAACAAATAAATCCTTAGTAAAAGGCACAAGCCGGCTTGTTCTTATCAACTCTTTCTGCTAAATTCGTGCAACAGTAAACAATATTTTAAGTGTTATTAAAAATATAAATTATTAGGCGATATTGGAACGTTCAAATTCAATGACATTAATATTTTCAGCAATCTCAAGGTATTAAAAATTAATCTGTAATGATTAGTAAACTCCCTCTAAGTTATTCATAGTAAACAGCTGAAAGTGCAAACATTTTACTCACAGCTTTAAAATGCTATTATAATAAATAAATATTTAAATACGCTCGAGAGGTTACCGGACGTAAATATTGTTGTGTAATCAAGGTGACCACAGAACAATTTTATTGAACTTGTCTCGAACTCGCCACACGTTGGGACAGCCAAAATAATTAATTACCTCTGAAATGCCCCACATTACTGGGCTCCAAAAATATGTTATGTTCTCTGATTGAAAACATACATTTTAATTGAACTTATTATGTGTTGTGTGCAGATGTGTGTGTGAATACATAAAACCAAATACCAAACAAATATTCCGTATCTAAACCACCTGCAAAAAACAAACACCAACAACAAATTCATCACATTCCAAAATACATGAACGAAAATTCATAACAAGCTCAATTTAAGTTTTTTACATGGGTTCTAGCTGTAGTTAGGATTCAAAAGATTGCAATAATTTAATGTTGACAAATAAACTTTTGATAACTGAATAGTGAATAAATTTAAAATCATACGTTCACAATAAAAATTCATCAAGTTTCGAATTAACAATTACTTCATAAAATTTTCAATATTTAATCTGACTTTATAAAAATTACCTTATTAACAATTACAACAATCAAAATTCAAATTAATTTTATAAAAACACAAAAAAAAATTATTTAATTGACTTATCTGGTGACTTCTTAAAATCCGGGTAAATCTTGGTGAAGGTCGAAGTTTGGCACAGCTGCATTGATAATCAGCTGTTCTGCGTTGATGCCCATGAATTCCAACCCCAACACTCTCAATGGTAAGTCTTTGTATTTTTACTTGTCTTTATAATTTTTATCACTGTTTAAATTTCACTAATTAATCACTGTTTAAATTTCCAGGTTCCTTGTTTTAGATTAAGGATTACCCTTCAAATACGTATGTACTAAATAAAACGATGTTTTATTCAAATAACAATTTAACTAATTTTATTTTCAACGAAGAAAATTCACATTACATTTATTTAATAACCCACTTGGTTTAATTATCAACGTTTACATAAATGTAAATATTTTTTGTTATTATTACACTCAAATTTTCTTTACGACTATTTATTATTAGTAAATTTTACTAGTACTTTCTTATTATTTATTTTAATTGGTTTTGTTTATTTTAATTCACTTCATTTTACACTTTTAATTTAAAATCATTCTTAGATCACGTGATATCTGTTTCACCACATTTCAGTTGCTACCCGATATTCATCTGTCTTATTGTTCTAGAATAAAAACAAAAGAACTCTACTACGTCATAATAACAAACTTTGGGAGCGTTTTAGATACGTGCATCCCCAATGGATTTTTACGAGCAACTGCCGTATTTTCTTTTGTTAAAACCAAGTAAAATAAATAAATCTAGCCAATTTTCAAACCATCTTTAACTTTAATTACTTATTTACGCTTAATTATTAATCAAAATTTATTATTAACTAAATGAAAATTATTTATACTAACTAAACTTAACTTTTAATTTAAATTTTTATTTAAACTAAACCTATTTAAACTTAACTTTAAAGAAAAAGTTTCTTTACTTCGTTCTTGGTTTAAAACTCTACTTGATTTACCTATTTTTCAAAATTATTAATAACTAAACTAAAAACTATGTAATTATATTAATTATGACAAAATAATGAGATTTTGTCTCTTATCAATTTTCTCTAAAATTATCAGTTTGGCTGATAATTGCATTTGAAATCTGACGTTTACTTAAATTTACATTTTTATTGATAATTTCAATAATTCTTGCTTTTAACATTTAAATTCTTGACAAAATTAAATCTTATATGCTCTAAAACATTTTAGTTATGTTTTATACCTTGTCTCAACCTTTTAAAATAAGAAATTTATAATTTTCTATTTTTCACATACATTTGTCCTTGAAATTTACCTTTTTCAGATAATACGTTATGATTTTAACTTTAATCATTATTTCTAGCACAATAAACTGATCTAAGTGTTCCAAAAGACTACTTCATCAAGAAAAATCAGCTTTGTACTGTAAATTGAAATAAATATCTGGATATTTGAATTTCTATCCTTCATTGTCAACTTTAAATATCGTTTTTATAACTTAATTGTTGTTAATATTTGCTTTATTGTAATTAATTTGTATTAATAAATCGTAAACAATCAATAAAATGATTTTACATCAAAAATCAATTTGGTATTCAATTTTATATACTTGATGTATGTAAAATTGTGTTAATAAAATGTTCATAAAGTGTATAAACTTGTTTGTGTTTATTGTATGGATGTATTAGTGTTATTTAAAATGTTTTATGCTCAAAATACACAACATTTACCCCTCTTAAGAATTTTCAAAAATATTAACTGGTAAGTAAATTTTTCAAAATTATTCTGAATAATTACAGACTTATATTTATTCTTCAACATAAGGTTGTAACATTTGAATGTTAAATCTACCTCTTATTCTATCTGAATCTACAAATTTTAATTCATAAGAACTACCAAATTTTTGATTTATAATAAATGAATTATTTTTCAAATATTTACTTAATAATAAAATATTTACAAATCTTATTTCCTATCAACTTTTCTAATTAAATCCTACCTTATTCATAAATAATATTTACACCCCCCTCTTAACTGACAATATCTTTTATTTACCTTTTGAATATTTATCTGCCTTTTCTTATCTCATTTATTTACCTATTTTCAAAATTTTAATATTTTGACTTTAATCAACTACTTTGCCTTTTCAAAATTTTTAAATTTTTAATAACATTAACTTTTCTTTTCTTTACTTAATCAACAGAATTTACCATAATTAATTGATGACTTTTCTACTTTCTCAAATTACTTTCTAACAAGCTTTAACCTTTTCTTATTCATTTCATTTTAATATACACGTTAAATTGGATATTTTACTTCTAAAAGAACCTTCTTTACTACCTTTAACTCAAAAATATAATCTTTTATAATCAATGGTTTATTATTCAATACCTTTTTAATCTTTTTTAATAATGATTTCTAATACCTTTCTTAAAATATCTTTCCCCCCAATATCTAACTTCATACCTATTATATTCATATTTATTTCATCGTAGATTTATTTATTTATACATCATTATTATACCTTATATCATCGTAGATTTATTTATATTTCATTATTATTTTATATCATCGTAGATTTATTTATATTTCATTATTATTTTATATCATCGTAGATTTATTTATATTTCATTATTATTTTATATCATCGTAGATTTATTTATATTTCATTATTATTTTATATCATCGTAGATTTATTTATATTTCATTATTATTTTATATCATCGTAGATTTATTCATATATCATCGTAGATTTATTCATTTTACCCCCCTTTCTTATACCTTCACTTCCTATTTCAATCAATCAAAATCATTATTAAAATTATATTTCTCCTACTTTATATCAAAATTCATAATCAACCGTTCTTTTATCCGTATCAATTAATCTAAAATTTCCTATTATTCCAATTATTATATCACTTTACTGTCATCCCTGTCATTAAATTCAATTCTTTTTATTTAAAATATTACTGTTTAAAATCTTTAAAATTTTCAATCCTTTATTTTCATTATTTATTTTCAAAATTTTCATTCTTGGCAAACTAGGTAAATAAAGAGTTTTACTTTCTCAAATCATCACAATAAGCTATCATTTAATCTATTCTTATTTATAACATTATTTTTAACTTTAAATAATTACTTTAACTTTAATTAACTACTTTTACTGTACATAATATTAATACTTTAGAATATACTTTTTCATTGCAGTCGTCAACATTAAACTTTCCCGTTAACTTTAAATTTATTTCTTTTTCTTTTTAGGGGTTGATTCCCTATCATAGGCGAATCCTACCAACAAACTTCTGTTTAACCTACATTGGTTATCAAACTTATAATTAAAATTTCTGTATTGAAACTTAAGATAATTATTCCTAAATTTATTATGAAACCTACTTCTACAATTATGATACCTATCATTATCTTTAGAATAATTCTGATTATTAAATCTAAACTTATTTTTATTATCAAAATTACTCTTACTATTTTGACTCTTTTTGGTTTTACTTTTTGATTTGTTTTTGGATTTATTTTTATCCTTCTTATTTCTTACATTACTCTTATAATTTTTATTTTTCAAATTATTCTTATACCTTATTTTGCTTTTAACAAAATACCTATTCTTAAAATCATATTTGCCTTTATTCTTATTATTTTTACTCTCATTACAATTCTTATGTTTTCCCTTATGTTTGGCCCTTTTATTGTTTTTACTTTTCCTTTCAAAATTACCTCCTAATTCTTTATTTATACTATCTACTTCTTTCAAATTCCAATCATTGTTATTAATCTCGTTATTTATTTTTATTTCAATATCTCCTAATTCATTACTTTCATTAATTAACTTTGTATCTAAATTATCATAAATATTCTCCCCTCTTACATTATTCATATTTTCATCTTCAAAATTACTTTTAATTTCCCCTTTTAATTCTTTTCTACTATCCTTTAATTCTGTAATCATATTATCTAACTGTTTTTTAATAATATTCACTCCTAATCCCTGTTCCTTAATATTTATAAAATTATTATTAAATTCATTTTTGATTTCTCGTCTACATATTTCCAGTTTATCATTAAAATTTCTTTCTTGATTTTCAATCTTATTTACTAACTCAGTTTTAACATCCCATAATTCTACTTTAACTTCCCCTCTTAAATTATTGATGTCATCATTATTTTTGTCTAATTTTGAATTTACATTTATTTTAAAATCATGATTTTCTTTAACTAAATTGTCTAATTTTGTATTTAACTCGGTTTTAAAATTTTCTAATTTTAAATTTAAATTTGCATTTTGATTGTCAAATCTTGCATTTTGCTTATCTAATTTATAATTAATTTCATCCCTGTTTTCTTCTAATTTTAAATTAATTTCTGTTTTCAATTTATTAAAACTGGTATCTAACTCTTCTTTTTGACTATCTAATTTTAAATTCAACTCTGTATTAACATTATTCAATTCTGTTTCTAACTTCTCAAAATTATTTTTATTCTCAGCCTTCATACTATCAAATTTTGTGTTAATATCTGTTTTAAAATCTTCTAATTTTTTATTATTTTGATCTAATTTTTTATTCTGAATATCAAATTTTGCATTCAAATCTTCTTTTTGAGTATCAAATTTTGCATTAAAATTCTCATTTTGGCTATCAAATTTTGCATTAAAATTCTCGTTTTGGCTATCAAATTTTGAATTCAATTTTGTTGTAAAATTATTAAAATTTCTATACATATCTTCATTTTGACTATCTAACCTCATACTTAAATCTATCTTAAAATCTTCATTTTCCTCAACTAAATGATCTAATTTAGCATTTAAATTTTCATTCTGATTATCAAATTTTGTACTTAAATTTTTATTTTGATTATCTAATTTAAAATTAAAATTTGTTTTTAAATTATTAAAATGATCCTTATTTTCTGCTTTTACACTATTTAGATCCTTACTATTTTTATCTAATTTAAAATTTACGTTTTTAATATCAGTTTTTAACTCTGTTCTTAAATTCTCATTATCTTTTTCTAACTTATCAAATCTTGTATTCATACCCATTAACATCGCAATTACCTTTGATAAATCTGACTCTCCCATTTCACCTTTTTCTACCGAAAAACCTGCTTTATTTTTATCTGCCATTTCTATTACCCTCCTGTCTAATTTTGTATTAACATTCTTGTTTTCCCTATTTATTCTCCTATTCCTTTCTTTATTAAAACATTCAATTTTCACTTGTATATTCCTTTTTCTTGCTTCTATACATTCATTTCTTATTCTATCACTTCTATCATTTACTTCTGAACCTAATTCTTCCTTTTCCTTTATTAAATCATTTATTTGCGTTAACATTCCACTTAATTCTAACTTAAATGACTCTGGCAGAGTTTCATACTCTTCCATTAGTTTTGACCACTCTAAATCGCTTATTTTCTCTTCTCTCCAACACGAAAATCTATTCGCCATCTTTTCAAATTTAATATCAAATTTTTCCTGCACTTTTGAATTTCTTATGCTTTAAAAATTTCTTATCCGTATGAAGCAAAAATTTCTTCATATAACTTTACAATAGTAATTAAATCAAATTAAATATGAATATGCAACCCTCAGAATAACACAGCCACACGACTTTGGGCGCCAAATTTATGTTGTGTAATCAAGGTGACCACAGAACAATTTTATTGAACTTGTCTCGAACTCGCCACACGTTGGGACAGCCAAAATAATTAATTACCTCTGAAATGCCCCACATTACTGGGCTCCAAAAATATGTTATGTTCTCTGATTGAAAACATACATTTTAATTGAACTTATTATGTGTTGTGTGCAGATGTGTGTGTGAATACATAAAACCAAATACCAAACAAATATTCCGTATCTAAACCACCTGCAAAAAACAAACACCAACAACAAATTCATCACATTCCAAAATACATGAACGAAAATTCATAACAAGCTCAATTTAAGTTTTTTACATGGGTTCTAGCTGTAGTTAGGATTCAAAAGATTGCAATAATTTAATGTTGACAAATAAACTTTTGATAACTGAATAGTGAATAAATTTAAAATCATACGTTCACAATAAAAATTCATCAAGTTTCGAATTAACAATTACTTCATAAAATTTTCAATATTTAATCTGACTTTATAAAAATTACCTTATTAACAATTACAACAATCAAAATTCAAATTAATTTTATAAAAACACAAAAAAAAATTATTTAATTGACTTATCTGGTGACTTCTTAAAATCCGGGTAAATCTTGGTGAAGGTCGAAGTTTGGCACAGCTGCATTGATAATCAGCTGTTCTGCGTTGATGCCCATGAATTCCAACCCCAACACTCTCAATGGTAAGTCTTTGTATTTTTACTTGTCTTTATAATTTTTATCACTGTTTAAATTTCACTAATTAATCACTGTTTAAATTTCCAGGTTCCTTGTTTTAGATTAAGGATTACCCTTCAAATACGTATGTACTAAATAAAACGATGTTTTATTCAAATAACAATTTAACTAATTTTATTTTCAACGAAGAAAATTCACATTACATTTATTTAATAACCCACTTGGTTTAATTATCAACGTTTACATAAATGTAAATATTTTTTGTTATTATTACACTCAAATTTTCTTTACGACTATTTATTATTAGTAAATTTTACTAGTACTTTCTTATTATTTATTTTAATTGGTTTTGTTTATTTTAATTCACTTCATTTTACACTTTTAATTTAAAATCATTCTTAGATCACGTGATATCTGTTTCACCACATTTCAGTTGCTACCCGATATTCATCTGTCTTATTGTTCTAGAATAAAAACAAAAGAACTCTACTACGTCATAATAACAAACTTTGGGAGCGTTTTAGATACGTGCATCCCCAATGGATTTTTACGAGCAACTGCCGTATTTTCTTTTGTTAAAACCAAGTAAAATAAATAAATCTAGCCAATTTTCAAACCATCTTTAACTTTAATTACTTATTTACGCTTAATTATTAATCAAAATTTATTATTAACTAAATGAAAATTATTTATACTAACTAAACTTAACTTTTAATTTAAATTTTTATTTAAACTAAACCTATTTAAACTTAACTTTAAAGAAAAAGTTTCTTTACTTCGTTCTTGGTTTAAAACTCTACTTGATTTACCTATTTTTCAAAATTATTAATAACTAAACTAAAAACTATGTAATTATATTAATTATGACAAAATAATGAGATTTTGTCTCTTATCAATTTTCTCTAAAATTATCAGTTTGGCTGATAATTGCATTTGAAATCTGACGTTTACTTAAATTTACATTTTTATTGATAATTTCAATAATTCTTGCTTTTAACATTTAAATTCTTGACAAAATTAAATCTTATATGCTCTAAAACATTTTAGTTATGTTTTATACCTTGTCTCAACCTTTTAAAATAAGAAATTTATAATTTTCTATTTTTCACATACATTTGTCCTTGAAATTTACCTTTTTCAGATAATACGTTATGATTTTAACTTTAATCATTATTTCTAGCACAATAAACTGATCTAAGTGTTCCAAAAGACTACTTCATCAAGAAAAATCAGCTTTGTACTGTAAATTGAAATAAATATCTGGATATTTGAATTTCTATCCTTCATTGTCAACTTTAAATATCGTTTTTATAACTTAATTGTTGTTAATATTTGCTTTATTGTAATTAATTTGTATTAATAAATCGTAAACAATCAATAAAATGATTTTACATCAAAAATCAATTTGGTATTCAATTTTATATACTTGATGTATGTAAAATTGTGTTAATAAAATGTTCATAAAGTGTATAAACTTGTTTGTGTTTATTGTATGGATGTATTAGTGTTATTTAAAATGTTTTATGCTCAAAATACACAACAATATATTTTTCAAAATGTTTTATGCCGTTAAGCTAAAGGTTGAATAAGTAATTCTCAAAATTTAAGCAAACCATACTATAAAAAAAAGAATGTGTTTTTGTTTATTGATTTATACTTATTAATAAATTATAATCAGGATCCTTTTAGCCTTAATTAAACGGACCTTGAAACTTTTGTTCTATACAACATGCAAAAGGTTGCAAGCAATAGATGAATGCTCTTACATATACATGCGTAAAATAGAACATTTTGTGATTTAATATTCAACAAAATTTTCTAAATTTAAATATAATAATCACTGTTTGTAGTAATACTGAAACTGTATTCCGAGTTATCCTATTCACTGGATTAGACGCACAAAAATACAAAGATCACAATCTTTATAAACTAGTAATTGTAAAAGCACAGTAAGAAGTACTTACACTTGAGAAGTTTTAAGCTTCTTACGGTGAAGATTCGAAACTGGTTGGATGACGATCTGTCCGGTTGCAGATGCCAAAGAGTTATTCGTTTGACGACCGACTGTAGTTGAGGCGCTTACTTTGCTCGATTTCGTTGAACTTGTTGGTGTACTTGTTTTTTGCGCATTACGGGTACTACTTCTGTTAACACCACGACTAGAAGAACGAGTACTTGACCCACGATCTGTAAATTAAATTTATACATTTAATTGTGAAATGAATTGCGGAGTTGTTAATTCATTAATTTAATTCTATTTTAGCAACTGGTGGTGGAAACTCCGACCAAGAAATGACATAAATTATGGGTTGGGAGGTTTATTCTCATAATATCCAAAATACAAAAGTTTTACCTCTGCTACTAGTAGAGCTGTTAGAACTTGGCCTCTCCTTGACTTTAGATTTTTTTTCACGTTTTTTATTACCGGCCATTTCATACCGACCCTTGGATTTTTCCTCACTCTCGATGTCTTGCTCTCGCAATCGAGCTCGTCGTTCATATGCTTCCTGCCGTCTTTGTTCTAATTCTTTTTTCTTTTTTGTTTCTTCGTCAACCTCTTTTTCTTTTTCTGAAATCGAATCAACCTTTGCTTTTTCTGCTTGTTCTTCTTCCTACAATAACACCTTTATATGTTAAAAAGAATAAAAGCATACAGGAGAAAGTTATCTTGCATATTAAGTTCTTTAAATATTAGTTTAAAGAAACGACTGGTTAACTGGTCTGTAGTAGTGCAACTGATTAAAAATTAATTACGATTATTCTCGCGTAATCTGATACGGAAATTCGCATTTAACAAAAACAAAAATAGAACTTAACCTAAACGTTCAGTTCTAACGATAATCGAATTCAATATGTAAACAAACTGATAAGAAAATCGTACCTGTTTACGTTTTATACCAAGTCGACTGGATGTTCTTCTTGGTAAACTTTCTAATAGTCGTTTACGAGCAAGTCGTTCCTTCTCACAAAATAACCGAGGTAATTCAGGCAGGAAGTTTTCAGTTAAAGTTCGATATAATTGCCGTTCCGCTTTCGATTGCGATTTTTTAAATTTCTTAGCTAATTGAAACCAATCATCTTCAGTGAAACAAACTACTTGCCATACGGATTTCCCTTTTTTATTGTTTCTAGTTTTAAAATCTTCTCTGTACAAGCGTGTTCCGTAAAAATACCAATAGGCTGAATCATTATTATCGTATCCTAAAGGTTCAACTCGGAGACTATCCGCTTCCAAGTTTTTTAATTGTTCGAGGACGTCTTCCGCATCTAGACGAAAATCACATAAAGCATGCAAAATATCGACTTTAGTTCGCAACGGTAATAATTGAAAATCTATATCGGTATTAAACGGGTTGTATCGATCATGTTCCTTGCATTTTTCACGAAATAATCGCCTTAAAAACATCTGATAATTAAAAGTTGAGATTTCATTGTTGGGCAGACATCCTATTAAAAGCCTAACGATAAGTTCTTGAAGCCATGACGTTTCTTCTGTGCCGTCAGTTAAAAGAGCTTCCTCTAGGTCCTAAAACAATTTGCCTTTAGTTATTGAAAAATGTTTGTTTTGAAAATACAATACCTCAATATCGAAATCCAGGAGGTTAAAAGCGGTACGAAAAAGGGAACAAAAATGAGCAATGCTTGGAACTTCCCACCATGATTGTATATCTGGAACACGTTAACAATAATAAAATAATAAAACAACAATCGTCTAAGTAATTATAGGAATTTTCAACACACCTAGGATACTAATGAAAGTTGGAAACATAACCTATACTGTAATCAATACATGTAACCTCCTTAATTCACATTAATTTCCATCAATTTTTCAATAAAATTATCACTTAATCCATTTTCACAACGATAAACGAGCGATGAAACCGTTAATTGCGTTCATTTACACCTCTAGCCAAAATTGCCATTTCTCAAACAAGCTTTGGTCGAGCTCCCGCAGTTACTGTGGGATGAATACAACAACCAGCACCATCAACTCTTAAAATGTATCTCGTCGTAAACGAATTAATACTACTATATAAATTATGTTTAATATTTACCGTTCATTATACGTAAAATTTCGTTACAAGGGACTAACACAACTTAAAACCATCGAAACACTTTTGAAAACCGGAAGTATCTTACAGCTTCTTTACTGCTCTAACGCTTCCCATTTCACCAGTGGCGTAACTAGCAATTGGTGATAATGATAACTTAAACAAACAAAAATGTTCACCCAATAGAATTAGCACGTAATAAATAAATATAATTACAAATTTAATTTGGATCTAAGTAAACGTCTTAAGTTGAAAATTTCAAAAATGGGTAAAATTCAAAATATGTAACTAGCTACAAATAAACTATTTCCCTAGTTTTAATTATCTGAATTTTAGTTTAAATTTAATTTCATTTAAAATTTTACTATTTTACTGTAATTATTGTTGTGAGCATGCGCACTTAATTACTTTTATATTTAGTATATGTATTCGAATACTTTTTCTATGACTATTTGCTTTCAGTGCAGTGCATGCCAACATAAATCTGGGTGTTTTTGAAATTAGCGAACAGAATAGGCTAAGGTAGATAATAATAGTAACATTAACAATACCTAGTATGTAAGTGTATCATGTAACAATAAGTAGGGCGAATCAAATAAAGGATAAGCAGCGACTTAAGAAAGACAGACCTATCCTGAAGTAATGCT
Organism: Melanotus villosus; assembly: GCA_963082815.1. Taxonomy (NCBI): domain Eukaryota; kingdom Metazoa; phylum Arthropoda; class Insecta; order Coleoptera; family Elateridae; genus Melanotus; species Melanotus villosus. The sequence continues at coordinate 8,061,022 of OY720423.1, read as the reverse complement.
GTCGCAGTTCTGGCATAGGGAGGTTCGTATGGGTCACTAGATGGGTTAACTTGATTAGTGCACACTACACCCTTAAAAAAAGATAATAATGCAATTGTTAAGGATTTGTAGCTTCGTGATTGGTAGAAAGCTGTTGAGTAATGGAATCTGTAATTTTATGATTGTACACAACCTGTGAGTTTGTGAGTTACACGTCATAATAATTCAAAGATGTGAATTATGAAGGCCATGCGAATTAGCACAGTTTATCACAGCTGTCAGCAACTGGTAACGAATAAAAAATAAAACATCTGCGGATATGACGTCTCCACACATGGCTGCTGAATATTGCAGCTTCGTGATTGGTAGAGAGCTATTGAGTAATGCAATCTGTATGTTTTATGATTGGGCACAGCCTGTGAGTTACACGTCATATTCAAAAATGTGAATTTAACAATAAATGCGTATGAAAGACGCATTATTTAATAGTTATTTTTTAGAGATTTATAAACAGGAAATTAATATCAAAACTCGGTAAATTTTATAAACTTATATTTTGTTCACTTTGACGAAACCGTTAAATCCTGTTTGTGCATCCCGCCCTTAAAGAAAATTGAAATAATTACCTTTACAGATGAATCAAGCACTGTATAATACACAATTTTAACTACACCACTGGTGAAAGTTTATCCAATAGTTGTTATGGCTTGTGTCACGTGACATTTGAAGGACATTTGTCATTTGCTTTGTTTTCGATTTTAAGGTTATTGTGTCGTAAACATCAAATACATGATCGTAAAAATTAATGTATATTAATTATGTTAGTAATTTAATAAGGTGTTTAAAACGTGTGCAATAGAAAGAAATCAAATAATGTCGTCTAAGCCGGAATTTCCTCTAGAAGCAGTAGGAGTTAATGGGCCAAATTTCCTCAAACATGCACTTACAAGTTGTACTGATCCTTTAAAAGCTATTGAAGAATTTCAAGTATGTAATGTTTTGTTTTTAATTGCTTTTAAGTGAAATATTTACTGTTAATAGATTGCGAATGGAATTTTACTTCCGTCATTACGACCTATGTTACCGTTGTTAGATTTGCATGGTGTTCGACGGCTGGATTTTCATACTTCAGTAGTAGAGGCAAGTATATAAACCAATTCTTTTGTTTGACTTTATTAACACAATTCTTAACATCGTTCCTCGATCATTAATTTTCTAAACCTTGTTATTAACTTGACCTAACAGGCTCAGATGCCAATCACTCCAGAACCAAATCTGGTAATGGTTGGATCCAAACGCAGGGCTTTCGATCATAGAACAGGCACTTGCAATTAAAGGACCCAAAAATTATAACGCATAAAGCTTACAATTTTGTTAGAGCCCTGTAATATGATTAATCAACATACTATTTGAAGTTCTGATTTAATGCAATTTCCAAGTTAAATTTAATCACAATCTTGTTTATACCAATATTAAGCCATAACAATATGTGAACTCGCCGAATATCAAAACAAAGTGGCTTACCTTTAAGTGAGTATTTCTGAAAACATTGTTCCCATTTCCATTTTATTTTCATGTAACGTAACATTTTAATGTAGAATTTCCAACGTAAACATTTAATGTAACTCTTATTTAACCAAATTAAATGAACAACGAAAAACTGCTAGATTCATAAACCGTATAAGCACTTTTAATGTTTCCATGACCTACACAAATGCAGTCAAAGATTATTTCAGACTGTACACTAACACTTGAATTTTTGTTTATATATGATTCAGTGCTGATTATTCCTATACATACCTTAAGAACCTATGTTGTTGGTATGAATGCGTCACATGTTTATAATATTTTGAAGATAAATAATTGCCTTGCAGTCGAGAAAATAAAAGGAAATCATCGTAGGTGGGTTAAGTTTACGTCTTGATTACTAATGCTGTTTTCTTTAATAGGAATTAAGAGAAAAATTAATATCCCATATAAATGAAATCGGACAAAAGGAAGGTAAAGAGAGGGATCGCAAACTAAAAGAATTGCTGGTCAAAAGTTTCCCAGTAGTTAAAGTAAAAGCGCTTCGCCCTATCGTTATGTGCATATTAAGGAACACACCTCAAATTGATGATCAGTATCTTAAAGTATTAGTTCGTGATAGAGATTTATATAATGATACGGACACTGAAGTAAAGCGACAGATCTGGAAAGATAATCAATCATTATTTGGAGACGAAGTCTCTCCGTTACTTAGTCAGTATATTAGCGAAAAAGAAAATATATTGTTCGATCATCAGAATATAGTGACACAATTTTTTGGACCATCACCGAAGGTCCGTCGTCAAGGAGAAGTAGTACAAAAATTGGCTCACATGATCGGTAACAGTGTAAAGTTATACGACATGGTTCTACAATTTCTGAGAACATTATTCCTTCGGACACGCAATGTTCACTATTGCACTTTAAGAGCAGAGCTTTTAATGGCTTTACATGACTTAGAAGTACAGGATATTATTTCTGTAGATCCATGTCACAAATTTACTTGGTGTTTAGATGCTTGTATTAGAGAAAAAAACGTTGATATTAAACGATCGCGAGAATTACAAGGATTTTTAGATAATGTTAAAAGGGGACAAGAACAAGTTTTGGGGGACTTGTCTATGACATTATGTGATCCATATGCCATCAATTTCTTAGCTACTTCTGCAGTTAAAATTTTACAGCATTTGATAAATAACGAAGGAATGCCTAGGGTAAGTTTATTTAGTGATGTAAAGACGATATGGTGTGTCTGCCCTCACCATTTTATATGCAGAAAAATTTGCTCAAAGTAAGTGACAATATCAAGGACCGGTTTGAAAGTTTGATGTTAGCTGGCGATTCGGCAGTAGGGGAGACTGGGGCACTTTCGACGGTTTTTCTGACTCGACTGAGGCCTAACCAATCCAATTCTTCTTCATCTTCTAGCTGTGCATCTTCTCCCCCACTTCCACCGGATGACGAAGACGACTGCAGGATTTTTCTTTTACTGGCTGCAGCCTTCCCTTTCCTTTCTTCTATTTCCCTCTCTTTATTCCAGTAATAGCTTCTCGAGTGTGTCCGTGTAAACTTTAAGATTTCACTTGCAGTTTTCTTCTAGGTTTGGATGATCTGGTTACTTTCAGTAGAGGCCTGACATGTTCCGGTTTGTCTGTCCGTTGTTGTTCTGTTGCTTGATCATTACCTTCGTCAGTGTTATGGCTCGTGCCGGCAACAGGTGCAGGTTGGTGCTTTGATTTATCCCAGCAGCAGGTGCAGGTTTGTCGTAAACATCTGTAGTCCTGAAATCATCATCAGTAAATACTAGGGAATTCAATGGCCAAATCCCAGGAGTCTTAAATGCACTTATTATGTTAGACGGAGTGCAAGGCGTGATGAGTAAGCAATGCTAAGTTCCCCATTTGAATTGTTTTTCCGGGATGAGTTAGTAACAATTATTAAAGGCATTGGCACAGGGCCGAATACTGCAATGTCACAAGGGAAAAGACAGCATAACAATGCGGTTCTCTGGGCAGTCAGTACTTCACAGCTGCCACAGAAATGTGGGTTTCGTGGTTGCCTAACATAAGTAATATTTTCTGCTCTTGTGAGAATTTGGTGTTTTAAAACTTCCAGGAACAAATCTTTCGTCATCCACCCAGAGCTGTTATCCAAGAGGCCTGGCTTCCTTTTGTTGCAATGATCTTAACAGGCTTGGTAACAGTCGTAACCCTCGTCTCAAGTAAATTAAAGATATCTTCGGGCTGAAACTCATTTTTGCCAAGTACCACTTTGTAATTGTTGAAGAATTCCTCCACATTCCTCCTGTTGAAAGCTGTAGCTCGGCTGGTATTTTCTGGCTTGCGAAGGCTCAACTCTTGATGCAGCTGCTTTGTTTGTTCTCCAGGCTTCAGGAATCTTACATTCAGGTATTATCTTTGCATAATCAGTCTTACTTGCCAGTAACTCAATCTATAACTCAAATTGGAGTATTTCACAAGCTCATTTTCGTATTGCATTGTGAATACCTGGTGGACAGCATATTTTGAAGTGAAGCTGGCAGTTTTTACTGGTCCAGGAAGGGCTGGAGTTTCATTTTCCTGAGTGTCACCTTTTGACCAAGCAGTTGTTCAGTAGTGTTGAGCAGTATTGCTTGAATGTCTTCTCATCTTTGTGATGAGTTATGTCTCTTCTAGTTCAGCAAATTTGTTCATGAATTCTTCTTCGAAAAGACTATGGGTTGCCAATTTCGTCTTTGGAATGGCAAAGAAAGATGCGGAAGACAAACAAAGGTAACAATATTTAGGCATCGCCACGCTTTAAAAATTTAAACGATATGAATATTCGGAATTTAATAAAAAAACTTTTAAACAGTAACTGGGTAACTAACATTCGGTGAAGTGCCATCTACTGATAAACTGTGTACCTGGTCCATGATTTGGTTTGGTTGAAAACAAATGAACGAGTACACACACCATATCTTCCTTATATCGCTGTTTATTTGTAATGTAATTATTAGCTATAAAAATAATGTTGTAGGACAACACGATATTGATATTACTTCTAAGAATGTTGGCATTAGGATTAAGTGCATGGGTAATGATAGATTCACAAGACTTTAAAGAGCCCAAATTGGATAGTCAAGTGGTAACAAAGTTTTTACCTGCTCTTATGTCACTTATGGTGGACGACCAAGTTAGACAGTTACACAGTAAATTACCACCAGATGAACGAGAAGCTGCTATAACCGTTATTGAACATTCTGGTCCACTTCCCGATGCGGTTGAAGCATACATTCAAGAAAGTGCTGTAGCCAGTATTTTAGCCATGTATTACACATTGCATGTGACGAGGCATAAAGATCGATTAGGTTTACTGCGAATATTAACGGTACTTGGAAACTGTAAAGATGGGAGGGCATTTGAAGATCCATTTTTACATTCTACAGTAAATATAACGAATTTTTTTCTGAATTTTATTACAGTACAATTTTGTAGGTATCGCTTTTAATTCATATACCAGAGGAATTTGCAACACCCGATTTTTGTACGGGTTTATTTGACGAATTTTTCTTTACTGGTCTGACAAGAGATAACGTAACTAGACATTTACTTAAATTGGTTTGGCATGTTTATCCACGTTTACCATCAAATCGACTTCATACTTTGATGAAAGCACTGCAACCAACACATCAGCATACTGAAAAGGTCCATGCTCTGTATCAGAGCCTACAAGAAAAAATAAATTCTCAACAAGAACCTGTATTACCGCCAGAAATGGACATCGACATTAATTCACCTTTAATGAGCGTTCCTACTCCTGCGCCATTTCATCAAACTCTGTAATTTTGATTTTATTCATAGAAATTAAAGATATCGTTTTAGTATATTAAACTATTAAGTATTAATTAATTGTTAGTGCAAATAATAAATATTGTAAATAAAAGATTATTTTATAGATTTGTTTTCGTCTTATTTATGTTTCTAAAAAATACAATTTTTTTTGTCCCGCAGGGGAAATCCTTTATGGACACCTCTATGTATAGTGTGGGATTCCTATTCCTTAGTTTACCCACTAAAACCCCTGCGTCTTCTCGCCTCTTTGGCACCATCTCCCCTCGTCTTTGGAGTATTCTATGTTGCCTCGAGGTGTGTTTATATTTTCCGCCTGTTCAATTCTGTCCTTGTATTGCTCTCTCCTTGATCGACATAATCTTCCTAATTGTGTCGTTTATCGCCCTTCAATTCTCCTTGCATTCCATCAATGTATCTATCACATTGTGTTTATTAACCTCTTTTCCTAGACTAATTGTCATCTCATGTCTGTAGTTGTGCTATCTTACACACTCGAAAAGGGTGCGTAGTGTGGTGTCGTCCGCATTTCCACAGTGTATACATACAATATCTTCCTCCTTCCCGTGTCCCGATAGGAACTGGCATAAATAATAGTCTATAATTCTATGTCTGCACAAAGTCCATCTCTTTACGTTCCTAATTAGTCTCTTAGTCCATGGGCTTTTCTCTGGTCTCCTTGTCCACTCCTCTTTCTTGCTCTTTTACTTAATTTACATAATTGTCCATCCGCTCTGTTCAATAATCTGATTCTCTCCCGTGCAATTAGTGTTATGGGGGGTGTCTTTGTAATGGCTTGTATTGTAATTGCGGATACCGTTTTATATCCACATCCCAATATCATTCGTCTCTGTATGCATCAGCATGTCTTCATACTTTTTGATATCCAGAACTCTGACCCATATCGGGGCTGCATATAGGATTATGGAGTTTACCACTTCATACAATATTCTCCGTTTTAAATCTGTTGGGCCGTGTAAGTTAGGTGTCAGTTTATCTTGTTTTCTGCCTTCCGGGTTACTTCGCGTATGTGCTGCTCATAGATTAACTTTGGTGTTATGTCTTTCGTGCCTATTATATAATATACAGGGTGAGTAAAAAGTATGGAAACACCGATTTTCTGTCGTTAATATTTAGTTTAGAAAAAAATGTTTAATACAAAAGTTTTTTATGACATTTTTATCTATGTATTGATTATACACGATATTTTTTTTCTTCAATTGTTTTTGAGTTATGACTGCGCGATATTTTCTTAAATGGGAACCTATTAATTTTATGCTACCATTCGATAGAGAATTTTTTTCTCTTTACAACCGTGTAAAAATTTTATGGGTAAAAATATTTCAATTTTGTGCAATTTATTGCTGTTGGCATTAGCAATGGCGGGTTTAAGTGAACGTGAATGAATTGAAGTACTTATAAATTGCACAAAATTGAAATAATTGACGTAAAAAATAACAAATGCCGCCTTAGTGACATCACAGGTTGTTTATCTTGGCTGTATCGTTTACGAATCGGAAAGTTAATTGTAAATACTTCAACCGGTGTTTTCTCAAAGAAATGTTATGCAAATCCATAAAATTTTTATACCGCTGTAAAGAAAAAAAATTCCCTATCGAATTATAGCATAAAATTAATACCTAGGTTCCCATTTAAAAAAATATCGCGCAGTCATAACTCAAAAACAATTGAAGAAAAAAAATTTCGTGTATAATCAATACATAGATAAAAATTTCATAAAAAACTTTTGTATGAAACATTTTTTTCTAAAATAAATATTAACGACAGAAAATCGGTGTTTCCATACTTTTTACTCACCCTGTATATCATTTAAAGATTACCGGCTCAATGGATTCTTCCTTTTCAAACAGCTCCAACTTTGATTCCGATTTTTAGACATCTTTCGATAAGGAATACACTCCATATTTCGGAGTTACAGAAGGATATGGTAAGAGGTAAAGTGATTACAACACTGATTTTTTATTCATGTCACTTGATATTTGTATATTTTAAAATAATTTAGGAATAGCGTGCGAAGCTCCTCCACGTTAATGTCAATGTACTTTAAGGATTATTTATTCAGTTCTACCTGAACAACAGCGTTTACTTTTATTTGGGAAACGTGCAAAATTTTATGTAGAATAGCTTAGCGTGCATAGCGAATATCGCGTCATTTCGATTTTGAATTATTTAAAGAATTATGAAAAAGAGCGTTTTATTTGCCTCGCATCTCGCATGGCGGCCATTTACATGGTTTTCGCCACCTCGGAATCCTTAATACGCAACCTGGTTTTTTGTGCGCATGCCCGAAAGCTCGTGTTTAACTTCACGCATCTGAGAATTGTGGGAATTACAATTTTTATCCGAACGTGTTTAACGTGCGTTGTGTATTCTCTTAACCCTAAACCACGTGTTGATACCGCTATAGGGTGTTCTTTGGGCCATACTGGAACAAATTTCACGTGGGGTGGTATGTGATCCTGCGAATTTTTGATGTAAAATAAATCTAGCTTCAACCATTTTGTTAGATATTACAATATCAAATGTCAGGTAAGTAAAGATATTACATTGTTTATTGAAAATAACATTTAACAGTTAGTAACAGAAACCCCTATACAGAAAATAAACTAATGTTTCATTTATTATAATAAGGATTTATACGTATCAAATTTTTAAGTTAACTGTTTACACTTTGGTATTATTCAAGTTATACCATATGAACAAAAATTATTTAGATAAGGGATGGCCATGGTGAACAAAATCACTGCCTTTGATAGGTTCAGCTTGTTGTTGGTTCTACATGATAGGTTCGTTCAGAATTCCAAAACCACCCTTTATCTAAATAATTTTTGTTCATATGGTACAAGTACAGTGGTGGACAGAAAAAAATAGGACAGTGTTTTTTTCTAATTTAAAATGGCCCCTGTGTTGTAATTTGATTGCAAGTAAATAATTTAATTTAGGAAACGATTTATTAAATTTATTTAAAAACTCATACAATTTTTCTAATACTTGTCATTGCACCATTTCGATTGATAACTTCGGTTAGTCTGCATGGCACGGAATTAACCAAATTCATACAATATTCAACGGTAACAAATTTTCCCATGCATTATTAATTACTTCTAGTAATTCTTGGGTCTAATATTTTAGCTTCGGATTTTTTTTAACAGCAGTCCCCAATCGTTTAAGTCAAGGCTGCGGCTAGGCCAATTGAGCATAACATTAATGTTATTTTCCCTGAACCAATTTGTTACTGCATGAGATGTATGAACCGGACAATTATTGTCCTGTTGAAATATAAATTCATTGTTGGGATATAATTGTGACACAGAAGGAAACATTATATTGTTTAAAATCCAAATATATTCTTCGCTATTAAATCTTCCCTCAATATGCCACAGCACACCAGGTCCACGAGCTGATATCCAAGCCCACAAATTTGCCACTTTGGGTAATTGTTCGTTTTTAGATCTTGTCGTCATATGATCCTCGACTAATATCAGTGATAATTGTTTCAAAAATGTTCTTCGTTTATTTTTGCAATTGTAAATGACAAATGAATCAATTACAGGGGCATCTAACATGCCATAGAAAATTCACAGAAGCCCCGGACGTGTCTTTCTGGCAACTGTTTTTAAATGATCAGACGTCCACTCTCCCTTTGGTTTGACTATAAAACAGGTTTATTTTTGACTTTCCGGTGCCATTATCTACAATGGGTTGCAAATGCATTTGTACTAAGTAAAATCACACATCGATTATTCTTTGGCACAAATGACACAATAGTTTTGGTTTCATGATCATTATGACCGTATATAATTGCACCACAATTCCTTTGTTGATCATTATTATCGACTTGTACTTCTTCAGGTTCTTTGTTACCTTATAAAATAATAATTTTGTCGTCTTCTCGATCATCCTGCAATAGACCGTCTTCATCTTCACTAACATTTCAAACAGATCATTTTCGTTGGATATCTCGCCATAAATATCATCACTTTCTTCGTAAAGCGCTTTCCACCATTCTGCATCGCTGAAAGACCTTTTTCGTAAATTCATGCTGTATGTTGATAAAAACTTATATCACAGCAGACATAGCAATAATTAATCATTACATCGTACCGACCACCTGCAAGTTTTATGTGAATTCGTTCTTCCGAATGGATTAACGAAATTCGTCATTTTTATTCCCTTTTGTTTATTTTTATTTCCCCAACTCTTTCCAAAGCAACTGCTGAAAACAATAAATATTGACATAATTAATTTATTTAGGAATTGCCTGTCAGCCAAAGAGTGTATAAAACATACTTGATTGGATCCAGAAAACCACCATAAAACAGTCAGTCTTTTCTGCACAGATAAACTAAAGAAATTCATTACAAGGTGCAAGTGGCAGGTACGTTTCCACAATCTTGTTTTTAAATAATCTTCAATAACAGCTTTCTGTATGGTGTGTTTTTTTTTTTTACAGAAAACCGGCAATGCTATTAGTGTTCTAGGAAAACGGTTACTCTTTCAGCAAGTCGCCGCAGGTAAGCCACTAGTTACCAAACGTTGTTTGTAATACTCTTTGTGATTTGTATTATTACAGGAAATTGTATAAAAATGTCTGAAATAAATCCAAAGATTAACTTTGAATATGATTTCGATTTGGATATCGTCAAAGAAGAAATCAAACTTGAACCCTACTTGGACGATATAAAAAGTGAATTCGGTGATGATATCCTTTACAGTACCGAACAAAAACTTAACTTCAATGAAACTAACACTAATATTCACCAGCACTCTGGATGGAGTACGAGGGAGAAAACTGAAATTATAGGGAGTACTGCACATGAAGCGGACCAAATAAAGGTTGAAACAACTGATACAGTTAATCCTTTTGATGAGGATGACCAGAATAAAAATAAAGGGAAAAGTTTTACATGTAACGTTTGTCAATTTAGAACGACTAGTAGATCCGAACTTCAAACTCATAAAAAGATGCATTTAATAAAAAAACCATTTATGTGTAATATATGTGATTATAGGACTACTTTTAAAAGCAGTTTTAAACGGCATTTGTGTATCCATACTAGAGATAAACCATTTTCCTGTAATTTATGTGAATATAGAAGTATAACTAAATGCAGTCTGAAATTGCATATGAGTACTCATACTGGAGATAAACCGTTTTCCTGTAATATATGCCAATACAAGACCGCAAATAAAAGCAAACTGAATCAACATATGAATATTCATAGTGGAGAAAACCCGTTTGCTTGTAATATATGTGAATACAAGACCGCAAATAAAAGCAATCTGAAACAACATACGAATATTCATAGTGGAGAAAAACCGTTTGCCTGTAATATATGTGAATACAAGGGTGTAACTAAAAACCATTTGAAATTGCATATGAGTACTCATACTGGAGATAAACCGTTTTCCTGTAATTTATGTGAATTCAAGAGTCTAGCGAATAACAAGTTGAAATTGCATATGAGTACTCATACTGGAGATAAACCTTTTGCCTGTAATATATGCAAATACAAGACCGCAAATAAAAGCAGTCTGAAACAACATATGAATATTCATAGTGGAGAAAAACCGTTTGCCTGTAATATATGTGAATACAAGGGTGTAACTAAAAACCATTTGAAATTGCATATGAGTACTCATACTGGAGATAAACCATTTTCCTGTAATTTATGTGAATACAAAAGTGTATTTAAAAGAGATCGGAATAGACATATGAATATTCATAAGGGAGAAAAACCGTTTACCTGTAATTTATATGAATAAAAAAGAGCATTTATAATTAAGATAACCGTATTTTTTTTCGTTTTGTGCTACACTGCAGCAAACACAAGTTACAGCCATTGCTAAGTTTTTGATAACGTCCTGTAAGGAATGTATTATAACTGAACAAGTATTGTTGATTGTATATATTTTGTATTCAAAAATACACAACACTCAATTAGAAATATATTTTGTATCGCTTATAAAATACTGACATTTTATACATAGATACTTGATAACATATTATACTTTATTGTTTTTCAGAATGTTTGGACAACTCTACGATAAATATGGGCAGCAGATAAAGAATTTGCACACATGTGGACTAGTTTTTCTTAGATATTTGTTTAAATAAGTATAAGAAGTCTCAATAGAAAATACTTCATTTATTTTTTAAGTTTTAAACTCCTTTCTAGCTAATAAAATTACAATTAAGATGCCTCAAAGATGTAATTTTATAGGGTGCTGTTAACGTTTGATTCGCACATTTCTTAGTAGCAAAGAATCTCTAAAGGTTAAAATTATATGAACCTAAAGTTATTAAAGTTAACTTTGCAGCTTCAAAATATAGTGTACAGTATATTTGACCTAGGATTTGGGTTGTGACGTCAACGCGCTGTTGATAAATTCACAATCCAACTATACTTCATCTCTTTCTAAACAAGGTTTTCATTACCTACTGCGCACAAACGCGTGTATTCATACAGTTTTTGGGCGGGGCAAGTTGACATCACAACCCAACTGCTAGATGAAAAATACTGTAGTACCTATGTTTCAAAGATTTTGGAGTGAAAAATTTGAAAGCGAGTTGAAAACTGCATTACATGGTTTTCCTGTTTTAGTTTTTTTTTTATTTCTTTATCAACTATGCGCCAATCATAAAATATCTATATTATGTATTAAGAGTATCCACATTTAGATAAAACTGTGTTTGAATAATCGCGATGAAAAATTATATATTTGTTACTTCCTCCTAAATTGGAAATAGGACCTTCACTGTGTATTGGGGCTTTTTGCCTTATTTTCGACCGTACTGCATGCCCTTGGGATCTTTAATAAACGTTGTTTTAAAACACCCTGTATACCGTAAAATTTTAAATTAAAAATGTTTGAAAAGTTTACTTACTAATTATTTGCATTTTGTAAAAAATCGATAAAGCGATAATTTTAATTGGAAAGCATTAAAATAACACCTTTCATGCAAATCTCATCTGTACATGGGGTTGCATATACAGTTATTACCGGTAAACTAATGTCTATCGGGTCGGGTAATTTTGAGAACCACTGGACTGGAATCTAACCTCAAATTCATCAAGTAAATTTTCATTTTTCAAACCATTGAACCACGTAAATTAATATAAGTTCGTGCAGTGAACAGAGGGTTTATTTTTTGTGGCGAACAGGCTTAGTTTATACAGAAAACCACCATAAAAGTTATCTATGCATAAAACAGTCATTCTCTGCATAAACTAAAGAAATTCTTTACAAGGCGCAAGTAGCAGGTACGTTTCCACAATCTTGTATTTAATTAATCTTCATTAACAGTTTTCTGCATGGTGTGTTTTTGTTGTTTTACAGAAAACCGACAATGCTATTTGTGCTCTAGCAGTAACGGTTACTCTTTCAGCAAGTCGCTGAAATAACCCGCAGGTAAGCCACTACCACTAGTTACCAAACGTTGTTTGTAATACTTTTTGTGATTTGTATTATTACAGGAAATTGTATAAAAATGTCTGAAATACAGCCAAAGGATAACTTGGAGTATGATTTCGATTTGGTTATTGTTAAAGAAGAACTCAAACTTGAACCCTACTTGGACGATATAAAAACTGAATTCGGTGATGATATCCCTTACAGTACCGAACAAAAATATAACTTCAATGAAACAAACACTAATATTCGTCAAAACTCTGAACGGAATACGAAGGAGAAAACTGAAATGACAGGGAGTACTGCACATGAAGCGGACCAAATAAAAGTTGAAACAACTGATACAGTTAATCCTTTTGACGAGGATGATCAGAATAAAAATAAAGGGAAATGTTTTACATGCAACGTTTGTCAATTTAGAACGACTCGTAGATCCAAACTTCAAACTCATAAAAATACACATTTAATACAAAAGCCATTTATTTGTAATATATGTGAATATAGGACTACTTTTAAAAGCAGTTTTGAACGGCATGTGTGTATCCCTACTGGAGATAAACTGTTTGCCTGTAACTTACGTGAATATAGTAGTGTAACTAAAAGCCGTGTGAAATTGCATGTGAGCCCTCATACTGAAGATAAACCATTTGTCTGTAATATATGCGAATACAAGACCGCAATTAAAAGCAATCTGAAACAACATATGAATATTCATAGTGGAGAAAAACCGTTTGCCTGTAATATATGTGAATACAAGGGTGTAACTAAAAACCATTTGAAATTGCATGTGAGTACTCATACTGGAGATAAACCGTATTTCTGTAATTTATGTGAATATAGGAGTATAACTACAGGCAGTCTGAAATTGCATATGAGGACTCATACTGGAGAAAAACCGTTTGCCTGTAATTTATGTGATTACAAGGGTGTAACTAAAAACAGGCTGAAATTGCATATGAGTACTCATACTGGAGAAAAACCGTTTGCCTGTAATTTATGTGATTACAAAGGTGTAACTAAAAGAAACTTGAATTTGCATATGAGTAGTCATACTGGAGATAAACCATTTTCCTGTAATTTATGTGAATATAGGAGTGTAACTAATAACAATCTGAAGTTGCATATGAAGACCCATACTGAAGAAAAACCGTTTTCCTGTAATTTATGTAAATACAAGGGTTTAACTAAAAGCAATCTGAATAGACATATGAGTACTCATACTGGAGAAAAACCGTTTGCTTGTAATATATGTGACTACAAGACCGCAAATAAAAGCAATCTGAAACAACATATGAATATTCATAGGGGAGAAAAGCAGTTTGCCTGTAATTTATGTGAATACAAGAGTGTAACAAAAAACAAGTTGACATTGCATATGAGTACTCATACTGGAGAAAAAATGTTTTCCTGTAATTTATGTGAATACAAGGGTGTAACTAAAAGAAAGTTGAAATTGCATATGAGTAATCATACTGGAGATAAACCATTTTCCTGTAATTTATGTGAATATAGCAGTGTAACTAAACACAATCTGAAGTTGCATATGAGGACTCATACCGAAGAAAAACCGTTTTCCTGTAATTTATGTGAATACAAGAGTTTAACTAAAAGCAAGCTGAATAGACATATGAGTACTCATACTGGTGAGAAACCGTTTGCCTGTAATTTATATGAATAAAAAAGCATTTAAAATTAAGATAACCGTATTTTTTTTGTTTTATGCTGCACTGCAGCAAACAAGTTACAGCCGTTGCTAAGTTTTTGATAACGTCCTGTTAGGAATGTATTATAACTGAGCAGTTATTGTCGATCGTATATATTTGGAATTCAAAAATACACAAAACTCAATTAGAAATATATTTTAGATTGATTATAAAATACTGACATTATGTCACAAATTTATAGTTCACCTCAAATGGCGCCTGCGTCCTTACTAATTGCGTCTTGGCTAAATGAAGTGGACAGGCCTTATATGCAATATTAATTCAGCGGGCCTTGGTTAGGTTAGGCTAGTTATAACAACAGGTCAATAAAAATACCAATTAGGGTAGGCTGTGAAATTGAATTATTTTGAATTGGTACCTTAGCCACATCCACAGAATGACATTTTATAACGTTTGTAGTTTGACATTTTTATTGTAAACAAAAGTTTATAACCTTAAATTGAAACTGAAATGTCATTCTGTGGATGTGGCTAAAGTACCAATTCAGAATAATTCAATTTCACAGCCTACCCTAATTGGTTTTTTTATTGATCGCTCGTTACAAAAAACCACCAAAAAAGTTAGGGTGCGGGCCGTCGCCTGCGTTGATTAAAAACGGAGTTTATAAAGCCTGCCGAATAGCAAAAATGGCCATTATGCAAATTTTTGTCACTGCTTGCTTGTGGCGCTAGTTATCCATCGTTGACATCTGTCAATTGGCTTTGATTTTTTACGATTTACAACAAATACGGGTTATTGGATGTTTAATATTTAATCCAGAAAGTGTATTACAATATAAATTTCAATTGTATGCAGGTTTTCAGAACCTTATGAGACTGTGTAAAAAATTAGCTAAATACGAGTGTAAGAAGGGTGCAGATACCATGAGATCGAAAAAAAGATGATTCTGAGCAGGCCTTGACTAGTACAACACGATTGGTTACACTGGTTCTAGAATGCCTATGAATTATAATTTGACAATGACATTTCAAATGTAAGTCAGTTTTGCAATCTTGTTTCCAGAATTATTTAAGTTTATCGTTGTAATACTAGTGAAGGATCACATTTTGAACACCTACTCTAACATGTATTCATCTTAGTTTTCAGTTTGTTCCCTAAATAAATACTGTTTTGTGTTTTAATTTATTTGACATTTATTAACCTCTAACTTACTGCCACATTTTGAAATCAATCTTGCCAATCGTGTTGTACTAGTCAAGGCCTGCTCAGAATCATCTTTTTTTCGATCTCATGGTACTTACTACTTTTCCTCGGCACAAACCAGGAAGATTTTCGAGGGATTGGACTGGTTATTTAGCCTAAATATAAAACTAAATCTGTAGAATTATGGCAAGGAGGGATGCAAAAAGACATTTTTAGAACGTACTTTTTGTTGTATAACTAAACGAATAACCAAAAATTAACAAATTTAAATTAGAAATACAGTTGTCAGTGAAAGGATAACTAGCGCCACGGAGAAAATTTGAACTAGTCGATTAACTGTCAAACGGCCCTATTCGGCAGGCTTTATAAACCCCGTTTTGAATCAGCGCAGGCGACGGTGCGGGCCATCGCACGGAAACTTTTAACCGCATGCGCCAAAAAAAGAGCTCACAGAACGGCATTACAGTGGCTCGAAACATGTTGAATTGACCCTTGTATAACTGGTTTCATACACGTGTAATATTGAAACCACGAAAGATGAACCCTGCCTCATCAATGCTATCCGTATGATATAAGATTTTACTTACTAGTCAAATTAGCATCAGTTGTATTCTCAAGGAATTATGATTGGCGCTTTAACCGGAAAACAAACAGCTGTCAAGTACTTTCAATACGCATTTTAACCTTAAATTATTAATAATCTAACCAATAAATGTACACCTGTATTTCTTCTGCAACGCAATAAACCAAATAAAATGTTCATTTATCTAAACCTCACAACACAAATAGGTACTACAAAAACGAATTCCAATTAACATAGGAATTTAGATACCTAATAAAATAAAATAATGTAAATGTATTAATAATTTGACAGTTTGACGTTTTAGTGACAACACGCGCATTTGACTTAAACTGCTCTAGTCAAATAAGCACTTTAATCATAACACTGCCTTATTGTAATGCTATCCTTGTCGTGTGCATGGGGTTTGTGAACAAATGTACACGCGTGTTTGTCGTTACTAAATTCAGCGTGTGATGAGGCAGGGGTCATCTCTCGTGATTCGGATATTAGGTGCATTTGTGCAATGATGTGCTGATATATCTGTTGTATAATTTCTTCTTAGGTATAAGACTGTAGTAAAACTGTAAAACTTTTAATAGGCATATAATGAATTCGAAGACTTCCACGGTCAGTGACAGTATTAACAAAATGTCTTCCGGATTGGGACCGTGTCATTTTGAGACAAAAGACTCAACGTTTCGCCCACTTTTATAAGGGGCTTCTTCAGGAGAAAAGGGAGCACTAAAACAGCACGGTAATAACTCAACGTGTCAATCACGCCAGAGGCGAAACTCTTTTAACAAGAGGCAGAAAGGTAACGGTAACTCAACTTGTCAACCAAGCCAGAGGCGAAACCCTTCTGAAGAAATAAACAATATTTGAAGTCATTTTAATTGGAAAGCATTAAAATAACACCTTGCATGCAAATCTGTACATGGGGTTGAATACGCAGTTATAACCGGTAAATGATCCGTGTGTCGGTTACTTTTGAGAACCACTGGAACCTAACCTCAAATTCATCAGGGGGAATTTTAACGGTAAAAAAAATTCCGACGGATGGGGTGTTCTCCTTTGCATAAACTAAAGAAATTCATTATAAGGCGCAAGTGGCAGGTGTTTCCACAATCTTGTTTTTAAATAATCTTCATTAACAGTTTTCTGCAAGGTGTGTTTTTTTGCTGTTTAACAGAAAACCGGCAATGGTATTCGTGCTCTAGGAAGAACGGTTACTCTTTCAGCAAGTCGCCGAAATCAAATAACCTGTAGGTTAGTAACTAGTTACCAAACGTTGTTTGTAATACTCTTTGTGATTTGTGTTATTACAGGAAATCGTATAAAATGTCTGAAATGAATCCAAAGGTTAACTTGGAATATGATTTCGATTTGAATATCGTCAAAGAAGAAATCAAACTTGAGCCCTACTTGGACGATATAAAAAGTGAATTCGGTGATGATATCCTTTACAGTACCAAACAAAAACATAACTTCAATGAAACTAACACTAATATTAGCCAAAACTCTGGACGGAGTACGAGGGAGAAAACTGAAATTATAGGAAGTACTACACATGAACCGGACCAAATAAAAGTTGAAACAACTGATACAGTTAATCCTTTTGACGAGGATGACCAGAATAAAAATAAAGGGAAAAGTTTTACATGTAATGTTTGTCAATTTAGAGCGACTCGTAGATCCGAACTTCAAACTCATAAAAATATACATTTAATAAAAAAGCCATTTATTTGTAATGCATGTGATTATAGGACTATTCTTAAAAGCAATTTGGAACGGCATTTGCGTATTCATGCTGGAGAAAAACCGTTTGCCTGTAATTTATGTGAATACAGGAGTGTAACTAAAAGCACTCTGAAATGGCATATGAGTACTCATACTGGAGATAAACCGTTTTCCTGTAATTTATGTGAATACAGGAGTGTAACTAAAAGCACTCTGAAATTGCATATGAGTACTCATACTGGAGATAAACCGTTTTCCTGTAATTTATGTGAATACAAGAGTATAACTAATAGCAAGTTGAAATTGCATATAAGTGCTCATACTGGAGATAAACCGTTTGCCTGTAATTTATGTGAATACAAGAGTGCAACTAAAAGCAGGCTGAAACTGCATAATATGAGCACTCATACTGGAGAAAAACCGTTTGCCTGTAATTTATGTGAATACAGGAGTGTAACTAAAGGCAGTCTGAAATTGCATAATATGAGCACTCATACTGGAGAAAAACCGTTTGCCTGTAATTTTTGTGAATACAAAAGTGTAACTAAAAGCTATCTGAACAAACATAATAGGAATATTCATAGGGGAGAAAAACCTTTTGTCTGTAATTTATGTGAATACAGAAGTGTAACTAAAAGCAATCTGAACCAACATATGAATATTCATAGGGGAGAAAAACCATTTGCCTGTAATCTATGTGAATACAAAAGTGTAACTAAACTTAGTCTGAATAGACATATGTGTATTCATACTGGAGAAAAACCGTTTGCTTGTAAATTATGTGAATACCGGAGTGTAACTGAAAGTAGTCTGAAATTGCATATGAGTAGTCATACAGGAGAAAAACCATTTGCCTGTCATTTATGTGAATACAAAAGTGTAACTAAAATTAGTCTGAATAGACATATGAATACTCATACTAGAGAAAAACCGTTTGCCTGTTATCTATGTGAATACAGGAGTATAACTAAAGGCAATCTGAAATTGCATATGAAGACTCATACCGAAGAAAAACCGTTTTCCTGTAATTTATGTGAATACAAGAGTTTAACTAAAATCAAGCTGAATAGACATATGAGTACTCATACTGGAGAGAAACCGTTTACCTGTAATTCTGCCGCGCTTAATGAAAACGTGGTAACTCCATTTTTATAGTTTGTGAAAAACCAATTCAAAGTTTTTTAAGTATGCCAAATATAAAAATTATCATTTTTGCATTATATACGGCATTTTTTCGTTAGTTTCTGTTGATGCTACAAAATTTTACAATTTTGACCTGGTTGACCTTGATTGGACAGATACCACGTTTTAGTTATATAGAAAATAATAATTACTACAATGCTAAAATGTCGTATCTACCAATGACGGTACTTATTATTAGTAAAGTTGGCGTGGGTTTTCACTGCTTCTTTTTTACGAAATCATTTGTAAAACCGATTTTACCTTTACAAGTCGGTGGGCGTGTTCATTACATAGAAAAGGGTTATAGTTTCACAAAATTAACTTGTTTATTAATTATGAAATACAAATGATAATAAATTCCATTCAAATTATTTACATTCAAGAAAACAAAAATAAATTATTCTAACAAATTCTACTCAAATTATTTTACATCAAATAAAAGAAAAAACATTATTGTAAACTTAGAACTGTAGCTGAACACTTAATTATCGTCGTGGTCTTCTATCAAGCTGGCAGAGTCATTGTTAACGGGAATGTTTTCCCAAAAAATGGCCATTTATTTTGGCCGGCACAATTATCCAGCCACAATGTTATTGTTAAAGAATCACGCATATGCAAAAAGAAGCTGTAAAAAGTACTCAATAGGCTTTAATCTCATAATCTAATCCCGAAGTTATTGACGTCATTGAAAGAAACTTTCCGTACTGCTGCTGCTCGACTGAAGAATCTTTGTTACCTTTATTATCTTTACCGCACGTCCCAGGCGGTTAATGCCGTACAAAAATAACTCTATGTGGGACATGGGAATTCATTCGCATTCGTCATTCGGTATTCGCTTAAAAAATTCAACGTTAATATTTTACATTTTATATCTTTTTCTCTTTATTGTTTCTCAAATTTAGTTCATGTTTGTAATTTAGCTTTATATTATATATATATTATTAAATATTTAGTCACAAATATTTACATTTATATTATTATGTGTACTTACGCTGACAATTACAAATTAAAATGTTGACTTATTTTATTTTGTTTAATAGCTCAATGTAGTTTCTTACTCAAGCCGGGGGGGTTTTGTTATTATTGAAAGAATTCATTCAAAATAGCCCATGCGCAATCTCATACTGAACTTAACAAACGAAACCTTTCAAAATAAAAGTAATTAAGTAATTCTAGGAAAAGTAATACGATGTGCAGTTATAGGTATAAAACTTTATCTTTGTCTTTGTCTGATGCATGCTTTGCAACTTGCAACAGCGACAAACCGCAAGTCCCACGCGTCATCAATGCCGTACAAAAATAACTCGATATTAATGTGAATTCATTCGCATTCGTCATTCGCTATTCGTTTCCGAGATTCCGAATGAATAATCATTCGAATGACATTTCATTCGTCATTCGTTTCAGAGTTTCCGAATGAAAAATCATTCGAATGATTTTTCATTCGTCATTCGTTTCAGAGTTTCCGAATGAAAAATCATTCGAATGATTTGACGACAACAATCGAAACATTTCGAATACCGACGACAATCGAATGATCCGATTTTTTTCATTCGAATTCGCCCATCACTAGTCCAGCCCCCTCAACAGTATGAGGGTAAAAGAAAGAAAACAATAAATAATTTAAAATTATTTACTTATTATAGTTGCCTTGAGTAATAGCTAATTTTACAAGAGGTAGAATGTGTTTACGAGTTAACTTAACATTTTTTTGTACAAAATAAGTAACATTAGGAATACTAACAGTAATTTCTTCTAGACAGAAATCATACCCTTTTATCTCCTGAGCCTTTTTTAAATTCTGTATAATCGCATTTGCCAATAGTTTATCCTTGGTATTTGCAAATATAGCTATGTCCCTGTGGACTTCTTTAGATTTTCCATTTTCAATTACATGAAGTCCAATAATAACCATGGTGGTGCTACATTTTTCTTCACAGAATTCTATCATATTTTGTAGAACTTTAGGTAATTTAAAATATTCTTTAATGAGCATTGGTAAACCGGGTACTGGCATGCCTTCCACGATTTTTAAATCTTTCGATAACAACTGCTTGGGAGTTAAGTGTGAAACATCATTATGTGCTCGCCATAATTCATCAAAAAGAACTTTAGCATCCTGCGGTAATGAAAATCGTTTCACTAATTCCGTAGAGACTTCAATATCTAATTCTTTTACTCTTCCTGCTTCTGTACTGAACGCTATTGTATCAAATGTGATAACATCTAAAGGTAAAAGTAAACAAGCATTTCATTATCTTAAATTAGATAGAAATTACCATATAAAAGAGCAGCTAGTGTATTACTCAATATACCAGGTTGTTCTTTTAAAATCCTATTAGCAATAAGAGTTGAACAACATCCAACTTGTTCAATGAGTATTTGAACTTTGTTTCTATCCCAGTTGATATTTGGATCTACAGGTCTGTGATCAAATATCTCAACAACTGAACTGCTCAAGAAAAGATCTTCTGGTCGAAGCACATGATGATCAACAAGGCTTATCACCAATCGATTCTGATCTTGTAAATCCTGCAGATTTATTTGGTTTCTATTAAATATTTGAACATAAAATATATTTTCTTTACAAATAACAGTTTACGTACCTAACTTACCTAAATACCAAAAGATTATAATCTATACCAAGTTGCTTTAGTACATAGTAATTCTCAGTTTTTAAAGTAAATTCATCTGAAGGTATGTTTAAAATAGGAATAACGAGCGTAGATGTCGTTTCAGATTCAGACTGTTTCTTAAGGGAACGACAACGGTTAAAATAACCAAGGGTAAGAGCAGCAATCATAGAATCTAAATCACATGATTCATTCCCCATTACAATGTGAATAGAAATATATTCTGGAGATCGTACCTTGTCCTAAAAAATTTATCGCAAAATTTTTAATTAAAAACATTTTATAAAATTTAAAAACTTACTGCAAAATTCTTTGCATCTTGTAAGAAATCGATAAAGGGATCCATACTTCGAGTATCTTTATTAAATGACAATTAATTATTTAAATTTGAGTATTTTGAGTAGTTTTCGAACAAGAGAGGTTAAGTTGATAATTGTGCAAGTCTACCAATCATGCAGTATTTAATAATAAAAATCACTAAATACTGGAAGTTACTAAAGGAAATTGCACAGTGGCGTAACGCGGAAAGGGAATATTTTAGGATTCAATTGAAAAATCAATATGCAAATTGATAAACTGAAATGTTGAATAAAACGAGTAATGAACGTATAGAAGTACAATTAAATCCTCTGATGTGCTGATTATTATATTCTAGTTTAGATTAAAATTAAAAATTTGAAAACTAAAAATAGCAATAGGTATCATAAATTCTCAAACATAAAGCATTGAAACCACCGTCCCGTTTCTAAAGACCACCCTATAAGTATGTAAACGAACCGATACACACAAACACACACGCGCTTTCTAGTAAAGTGTCAAATTACAAAATAATTCAAAACCAACAACAAAATTAGGATTTGAAAATAGACCATTAAAAATTAGATTTAGGTATTAGTTTTTCACTGGATCCAGTCTTAAATATTCAGTCTGTCTGTACCTATAGTGATCTGGAATTTCGATTAGTACGCTGATAGGGGAAACATGCCTATGATGGCGTACATACTTAACTTTAACATCTTACTATCTTTATCTGTAACTTTAAGAAATACTGTGTAGGCAATTTAAATAAACAATTACATTAACATTGATATTAAGTATTCAAAATTTCCATGTTTCATACTTTTTGAAAAAAAAAAAATACAAAAGAAATAAAGCTAACTGTGCCATCATAGGCAGTGCTGTTCCTATGACGGCACGCGATTTTGAGGAAATGATTAAAATTAACAAAAATTTCATTGGCAAAGTTCGCAGACAAAAAACTTTCTGCTCCCTCTGTTTCTCTTCAGAAGGGTTTCGCCTCTGGCTTGGTTGACAAGTTGAGTTACCGTTACCTTTCTGCCTCTTGCTAAAAGAGTTTCGCCTCTGGCGTGGTTGACACGTTGAGTTACCGTGCTCTTTTAGTGCTCGCTTTCCTCCTGAAGAGGCCCCTTATAAAAGTGGGCGAAACGTTGAGTCTTTTGTCTCAAAATGACACGATCCCAATCCGGAAGACGTTTTGTTAATAATTAATTAATTCTACCTGGGTTGATCTTGGATTCGTCATTGTTAGAATTAATTCCATGGCTGTTTCGTATTTGGAATTTGTCCTGGCGTCATAGTTACTTCAGATGGTGCGAAATTCATGAGGCGTCGCCATTTTGCCATTTTGTCATTTTGAACTTATACGCCACACAACTTTTCCTGATGGTTAAGATAAAAGTGTTATTTTTGGGTTATATTTTTAATTTTGTATTAATGGTTTTATCTTCAATTAATTTTGATGCCCTTCTGGCTTAATTAATTATATTTGGTTCAGTGTTTACCTGTGTGTAAATCCTGTATTCATTCATGTTATTATATTTTGATATTAATTTCCTATTTTACTGCATAATTGT
This sequence comes from Melanotus villosus, assembly GCA_963082815.1. Taxonomy (NCBI): domain Eukaryota; kingdom Metazoa; phylum Arthropoda; class Insecta; order Coleoptera; family Elateridae; genus Melanotus; species Melanotus villosus. The sequence continues at coordinate 8,037,397 of OY720423.1, read as the reverse complement.
TATAAAATTTTGAAAAGGTCACACAAGTATTTGCTTCAGTTGGTTTAATTTGGCTTATTATTATCTACTATACCCCAGTAAACGTTTACTAAGTAGGTGGATGTTATTTCATTCTTTATCAATTGCGTATCCTGAGTTAGGCCTTCAGCTATGTCATTTATTCCATTAATATTTGGCTTCATTTTATGTTACATTATTTAATTAATATTCAGGATTCATTCTTTTGCATTTTACTATATTTAATTAATATTCAGATTTTATTGTTTATTATGTTAAGCTTATTGAGTTTATAATTAAGTCTCAGTCTTTATTTAATTTTATTGTCTTTATTTATATTGAACCTTGGTCTTTGCGGCGTATAATTGAGTTCCCGTAAAAAATAAAGTGTATCAACATATTTTATGGCTTTTTATTATCTTTTTTGATAAGTTTACGTTACAGTATTTATTTTTTGTTTTATAAGGTGAGCTACTCTAGATCAACGAATCACAACAACATTAAGGGTCCTCTGACTAAATAGTCAGTTATCTAAACAAAGGGTAAGATTTTCACTTGACCAACAAGGGTTGAAGGTAAAGAAAATTATAGTGAAAAACTAGATGATCATAACGAAAAACTGTAAAGGGTAACACACCTGGGGTACGTACAGTTACAAGTTGCCTGTTGCTATTTTAGAACGATTTAAGTTAATCTGTGCTATATACGATTATATCTTATATCCCTGCAATACGTAACAAAATATAATATTCGCAAGTTAGTTGCATCTAGTAGTTTATTTATTTTTATGCAGGGATGTGAAAGTCCTCCTTCACTTTTTAGTGAGGGGTTTTGGTCTACTCTTCCATAGATAACGGAGCAATCTGGCTACCCATTCCAGCACTGGCCGGAAACAACGATGCTTAACTCTCCTGATCGTGCTAGACTGGGAGTATCTAGTCACCGTAACTCGGGATCTCTGCTAATACTATTATATATTAATAAATAAATAATCTTGTAAAAATGCATAAAATATCGGTTTATTAATCAAATGCGTTTGTTTCAGGTACCTACAATAAATTGTGAATATTATTAACCCTACTATTAAATTACATTACAATTTAAATTGTACGCTTGTCATGGGAATAACACACTAACCTATTATTCTAATTTGGTTATTAAGGCCCTTACGGAAATTCAATAATTCTGCTATAAATGCAGTAGCTGACACAATTAATCCTATTATCCACCAAAGGAACAATCCATAAAAATGTTTTAGTGATAACGCAACGATAGTCGGATCCTCTATGATAACATTTTCAATTTGATATTGTCCAGCGAGGTCAGTAAAAACTTTTTCGAAAAGTCCTGCTTCAAACATTCTTCTGTTAAGCATATTAAACGTTTTAAAAAAGTAATGTCCTTTTCTCATACAAACTATCAATTCCATAGGGAAGATACCCCCGGTTTGACTTAATATATCTATCATTTTCAGTTGCTTGTAATGGATTTTAGATAATATGCGGTCTGGGGCGTTCATACTGCAATTTTTATGGTAGGAGATATCAAACATTATCTTACTTATGTTAAACAGATCCAATGCGATGGCCTTATTATACATTTTAGTAAATGCAGGTTCGGCAATTTCTTTTAAAACATCTTTTAAGTACCAAACAGTTACTATTGGAAAGCTAGCATCCGCTAATTCATCAATAGTAGTTATCGTGGGTTCGTGTATTGGTTCTGATAACATACTCATTAGTTTTCCTTGAAATATATTGCCGATATGTACTGAGTATATTAAGTAAAAACAGGCAAGGATACGTATTGTTAACGTTTTAGGCATAATGTTTGTCCCACCACCAAGCGTAAAAGCTAATATGGTTATGAAACACTTTTGAAAATTCTTAAAAATTGTTATTTCTGTACTATGTTTAGAAATGTACCACCAAATGTAGGCAACCACTATAATGAGTGTAATAATTAAAGCCCACGAAGTTTTACTGAAAACTAAAAATATTAATTTGACGTTTGATATTAAAGGAGGCTTTGGAAAGATCCACACCATCTTATCTTGAAATAAATAATCGCTCACGTCATATTTTTCATGCAGTTCTGATAATCTAAACCCATAGAGGGAAAATGATATGTCGTTATTTCTGTTGGTTATAAAGGCATCCCTAGACAGCGTGTAAACAATAGACGCGGTCGTATCCAAAATTTCAGCTATTATCTCAACCATTTTAAGAGTACATTCATAGACAATTCTCACTTCTGGATCATTAGTTTGGCTTAGATCAAATGGCGAGGTTAATGTTAAAGAATATCCGTTTAAATTGTCAATGGTTCCATAAAAAGAAACATCGTCATATACAAGACAATCCTGCGTTTTTAAGCTTATACCATCTTTATTAAATGGATTCAACGTATAAATTGCTGACACATCGTCATAATACAAGACCAAAATTATATTTGTTATATAGAAATTCCAAAGTATTTCCGCTATCTCTTCCAAATTATCACTGAATGTGAAGATAAGATATTTTCCTCGAGGACTTTCCCTTCTATTCCAGATGGATGTACTTTGTAATTCGGTTACCGTTTTGTTTAAAGAATTGGAACCGTTGGTGAAAATTATGAAGTTAGTGTAAAAATTCAACGACTTCTTTATGGGTTTGCCAATCATAATAATGGTATATGGGTTATAGATTGTACTTGGGAAAATGTAATCCGTGTTGTCTTCATACACAAAGTTTAAAGTGTCCTCTGGTTTAAACAGCCTTTGAATAAGATGCACCAAGCAAGTATTTGTCCCAAAAGAATTATTTAAGTTTATAAGTGACGAATTACATGGAAAAGTTTGAGTGAAATATAATGTAATCACAAACAATATTTTAATCAGCAACATTTTCATTTAGGCGTGGTTCAATGTTAGTTGATTAGTGAGTTTAAGGTTGCTCCTAATGTTCTGGTTTTCTGCTTTCATGCAATTTTGTTAAGTATGAATACGTAAAAACAATTTTCATTTAATGTCTTATAATGTATCCACTTTTTATTGATTTCACATAACTATTAGAATATATTATTGTTGAAGTTTAATTAAGTATTGAACTTAGGTTAAGAAGGAAACTAAGTTCAACAGTGTTCATCATCTTCAACAAGTGCGTATGAGCCTAGGCCTAGACGATTTTAGCTGTACAAGAAAAACCATAATAGTTAAATAAGGCATCGAAAGAGAATTACGTTTTTGATTTTTTTATTATCCTCATTATTATTATATTCCTTTGTTGCTAGATAGACAAATTATAGTGTCAAATTATTCAATTACGTTAAAGGGTTTTTTGAATCATCGTATCGTATTATTATTAATATCCAATATTAATATAAGCAATATTACTTCCAATAACTCACAAATAATAGTATATTATTATATGAGCGATTATGACAGCCATTATTCGCGAAGATGACGTTTGAGCCCACGAGCCGTCAGGCGAGTGGCACAAATCATCTGAGCGAATAATGGCCATAATCGCGAATGTAATACGATACTTTTTCTACACCTATTAAACAAATATATTAGACTCAAATTAGTCAAATTTGATAACTTTGTAAACAAGCAATATGACAACACACTTGGGCGTGTCACGCGAGTCGATTGTCAGCCGCAGAAGGAGTTGATCGCGGGCGATTTAAAATATGATTGGATTAGCGAAATATTGATTTTTGGATTTGTATTTGTGATTGGCCGAAATCATAATTCACTGCAGTGAATTATGAATCCATAATTCACTGCAGTGAATTATAGGTACTATTTTTCACAAAAAAAATGCTAATAATTGCAATATAATTAAATAGGTGTAGAAAAAATATTTTATTTCATAATTTTCTTTTTAAGGAAAATTATTGCTTCTTTCAACAGAAAATTATTCGTATTACTTGTTTTTATTTACTCTCACTACCGTCTCCTTGGCTCCTTTTCATTTTTCTTCATTTAGCAAACCCTCATTCTCTTTGGTAAAAAATCTTAACTAAGTAATTATATTCTTTCTTAATTATTGTATGTTGCTAGCTAAATTATTTTCATAGTTACATTACATAACATTTTTAACAATTAAACTATTGTAATTCTGTCTATCTAGATTCTTTTATATTACATTATTATTTTACCTAAAACTGCATAAATTCATTTAACAATAAAATGATTGTAATTAACATTAACTTTAACTAATCAATAAAATAAATAATGATTTTTTAATAATATCCTCTTATAAATGATATCATCTCAATATACATACAGGGTGATTCAAAAGGTATGGTCCAAACTTAAGGGTGTGATTGGTGTTGTTAAAATAAGCAAAAAATGCCAATAAACACATGTCTTATTTGCAACCGCTATCTAGTTACAGAGGTTTTCTTTGTTTTTATCTGCGTTTTGCCAAATCACGTTATCAAGGAATTAAGTAAAACAATGTTAATTCCTTATGGCAGAAGACGTTTCAAGCTTGAATTGGCGTAGTTTTCAATAACTGTGTTAATGATGGAGCCATTTTCGGTACGTGCAGAAATGCATTTTGTGTATGGTTATTGCAGCGGAAATGCCCGTGCACCTGTGGTAGAATATGGGAGAAGGTATCCTCACCGGAGACAGTCTGACCACCGAACATGTACTTAGACCTTTTAGATAATACCTTGTCGGAATTATTAGAAGATCTGCATCTTGATTTGGTATCAGCATGACGGGGCACCGTTGCACAATTCACATCCACTAGATTTTTACTTGTGGGGTGCATTAAAAGAAAAAGTTTATGCAACGGAAATTCAGGACACGGGCCATTTAGTTAATAGGATAAATGAAGCTGTTGAAGATATTCGAAAACATCCTCAACAGTTAAGGAATGTTCGAGATTCTGTGCGTCGGCGTTGCCAACTTTGTATACAAGTACTAGGTGGACATTTTGAACATTTTTTGTTGTGATACTTTTTAATTTTTCTTATAATTGTATATGCTCTTTATTAATAATAAATTATCCTAAATGTTGTTATAACTAGAAAACAATTGTGAATCGGACATGAGTTTATTGGCATTTTTTACTTATTTTAACATCACCAATCACACCCTCAAGTTTGGACCATACCTTTTGAATCACCCTGTATGTAAATAAATACGTAAACAGGTAATAAAGTTTAATTGTAAAGATAATACAAGTACCTATGCAAATACACTCACAATTTCAAAATGCCTATCATACATATCCAGTACATTAAGCAACACCAGCTTTGCAAGTTACAAACCTAGAAGATTAGTGGCAAACACTCAACATATGGAAAACAAAACGCAATGGTATCGAACCCTAACGTAACCTTAAGATGTCCCAAATATATTCAACCGATTCTGCTCCAAAAAATGAGTCGAGAGAAATCAAATCTCTACCTATATTGAAAAGATAAGCCAAAGATAACTGTGCTAATCAGCAACTTCTTCTTCTACTTCTTGTTCCTCAGCCATTTGCTGTCTACTGCAAGACATATAAGCCTCCCCTAATCTCTTCCATGCTGTCTTGAGCTGTTTGTTGCCGATGTATGTCTGCTGTTTTCTTTATGACATCTAGCCATCTTTTTGGAGGTCTTCCTTTGCTCCTCCTTGTTTCCCTAGGTCTCCATTGGATTAACGTTTTCGTCCATTTGTTGCTGTCCTGTCTGGCTACATGATCAACCCATTGCTATTTAGCGTGTGTGGCACGTTCTATGATATCCGTGATTTTATTTATTTGTTCAATAGTCTTATTTTGTACTATGTCCCTCTACTAACTAATTCCAAGCATCCTTCACTCTATTATTCGTTGCATCGTTCTAAGTCTGTTTGCCCTTCTTTCTGTTAATGTGGATGTTTCCAGACCGTAAGTTGTTGAGACTGGTAATATGAAAGCTGTCAAAGCCAACTCAACACTTCCCTTCCGGCAATCTCAGCCGTTTGATTTTCCTTCCCAAGTTTAACTGTGTGTCCAAGATATACGTATTGATCTAGGTTTTCTATAATTTGGCCATGGATTTCCAGTTGTTCTCCTGTTGGACTTATTATTTTAGTTTTCCTGGCATTCATTTTGTCACGTGCTAATTCCGCACTACAACAACTTATATGGGACGTCTATGTCCTGGAGCTCTCGGCTAACAAGCAGTGGAGAAGTGGGATTCGAAACGCTATTCTTTAAATAGGGGTCGTCGTAATCGGGAGAAAAATGGGCGCCACTGCTAGATGATGATGAGGAACGTACCGCAGATTGTTCCTACAGGGCTCGAAGGAGTTGGGGGTGGCTGCACCCTACTGTTGAAGGTACTTACCCTTGCTTACTGAAATAAAACTGGAACTGGTGGGCAGGCTTACAAGGCTGTACACAAATATTACACTACACATAAAACACAAATAAAAGACAATAATGAATTAACAATGAAATTTAATGAATGCAAAGGATTATTCAAAACATGACACAAAAGGGGTTTATAAATTCAATCTTAATTTAAGTGAGCGGGATGCCACATTTATTCAGTTTATGGAAAATATAATTAACAGCTAGGCTCCCTTAATCGTAATCAAAAGAATGGTGATAACAAAAGGTATTCTAAAAATCTGATAATAAATAATTTGTAAACATGCAACACAAAATAAGTAAACGTCACGGCAATTCGCATTGTTTCTAAATCGTTACCACTAAAGCAAAAGGGTAATATGCACTGATTGAAGATTTAGTACCAGGTGTAAGGATTACCTTTTCTTGTTCATTGTTGTATTGATTTTCAACACTTTGAAGTCCCTTGGATTTATACATTAATTCATTTTCGATTTTTAATAATAAATAAACTTTTGTAAAGGTCTTAAGCATCATTTAATGAAGCAGATCGAAACTAAAGATCGTCATTAGTCGACTTCTATTTCTGATTGATATAATTTATAACATACTCGTAATACGTTTTTAATCTTTATTATTATCATAAATACCAGAAATAAATTGCTTTATTTTTGGGGTTTGTGTAACCATAACTCGTTATTCTATTAATTTTATAACTATTTCAATAACTCTTGCTTTAAAACCACATATTAATTTGTTAGAGCACTAGACATGGCTTTTCAATTGCAGCCCTATAAATCAAATTTCCGGAATGGTTTCTTGTATTTTTATATTCAGTATAAATGTATAATTACCATTCTACAAAAGAAATAAGGGCCTAAGCAGCAGAAGACTAAAACTAAGTAACATGTATTGATAAGGAAAAGTTAGCATTGTTTACATAATACGCTCTTTAAAGACTGATTACGCATTACTCGCACAAAACCAGGTTTGTGACAAAAACGTTTTGTAATTTCTAAAATTCTGGGAGATTTCCATTTCGAAGGGCTTGGAATATTGCAGTCAGGTGAGTCAGGTAATAGATAAAGATGTCAGATAGGCCATCCTTGTCGGTTAGAGCAACATAGTCATCTAAGAGTCTCTGATTTTATAATTTAATTGTTACAAGAATCTAGTTAATTAAGACTTCTTTACAGCAAATGGGAGATAAGCAATTTCTCTAGGACATGGTCAAATATGAATTCATTAAAAAAATTCTAGAAGGAGTTATTTCATTTTATATCGGCATTTGTCATCGAAGAATATAAAATAAGAATAAAAATTCGATATTACACGCGTTCTTTAATTAATTAAAATACCACAATTCGTGAAGTCCTAGAGAAAGTAGTATACTTTTTGAAATATTAAAACAAAAATTTATTATCTCCCATTGAATATGTGATCTACTAACTACCTTGCGCTGTAGAAGCGGTGTCTAGCGGTTAGCGTCACAGGCATGTTAACGTCATACAGTGTTCCCTGTTGGCATGGGGTGGGCCTGGCGTAATCCAGGATTGATCCACGAGGATCTGCTCCATGCCAATTGATGATGATGATGTCGATGATGATGAATTTTAATTATGAAAAAATCCATCCAAAACCTATCTTTTTTAATAAAGAAATAAAATTTTTTTTCCAAAATCTTTGAAGATTAATAACTTTGTAACATTTTGAAATATCGAGGACGTCTTCAAATACATTATAGACGCTAATAACGCGATTTAATTTTTGACATTTTAGTTGTATACTACCCTCTAAATTGTTGGTTCAGTGTTTGACTACCTTTTCGTCTTTTACCTTTATTTCCAGAAAATACCTAAAATTATAACTGAACGATGTTAATATTTTTTACTAGTTATGTAATACATAAAATAAAATATATATTTTATTTTTAAAAACTTTCAATTATTGTTATTCTGTTATAATATTTAAAGTTAGCGCTGTATCTGCATTGAGTTTTAGAAGTCATATTATGTTGAAAGCAAGTGATTCACAGCTTTATTGACTAAAATCAGAGTATTAAGTACATACAATAAATGCGTTGCTTAACGCTTAATCATTATGAAACATTTAATAACATTGGAAAACATTCAAAATTGCCAAGAATCAGCAAGAAATTTAATATCCTGCTAATTCAAATAATTTAGGTAAAATTAAAATAATTCTTGGACATAAATCTTTCCCAACTGAAATGAACTTAATTTAAAAAATCGGTAAATCCGAATAATAGTATATTATAATACAAGTGTATAAGAAAGCCTTTAAAGCACGTGCGACGGGTTTAAGAACACGAGGCAACGCCGAGTGTTTTTAGCGGCGCAAGTGCTTTAAAGGCTCTTATACACGTGTATTATACGCTATTTTTTATTATACCTACCTGCACTGCATTACACTGTAAAAATTAGAGTAAAAAATTGAAAGATTTAGATTCATTTTACAAGGTGACGTGTGGATCTCATCATGTTGTATAGAGATGATTAGCAGTTGTTGTTTGGTTGTTATGTAAATTTGTTATAAAACGTTGTTGTTACCTAGGCAACTTTAAAACACGGCGTGTTTTAATCGTCCTTTTTCGAACGCTTATTAGTTTGAAATACAATAGTATATTGTCATACAAGTGTTGAAAGCTTATGTTTGCCACACGAATGTGAAGTTTGCAGCACAAGCGATAGTGAGTGCTGCAGTCACATTAGTGTGGCAAACACAAGCTTTCAACACATGTATTGCACGCTATTTTTTCTACAACCACATTTCCATAAAAAAATTAAATATTTCTGCAAAATCTGACATTTTTATTTGCGTGTGAAAAAATTACTTTCCGCACGCAAATTTCACTTGTTCGGCAAACACTTATTTTCAATACTCGTATCTATTGAGACGAAGTCTGAAAAGCTCACTTTCCATGGTGGGAGTAGAAAAAGATTATGATGCAGGTATAATAAAAATTTTTCAGATTAATTTCTGATAATTCTTTTTTTTGTTAAAGTTGCCTTTATTTATAAAACTATTACTTATGCCTGTATACCGAAGAATATCAGGTCTTCGGTTATTTGTTTCTATAGCTCAGCTGGTGTAGCATTGACGCGTACAACCGAAGGTCAGTTGTTCAAATCCTTGCGGATATGATATTTTTCTATACACAGAATTTTCATAATTCATTAAAATACATTAAAAGCACTTAAATCTGCTGCGAAAGTTAACAAACAATTTAAAATACAGGATAATAGTTTAGCTTAAAGCTTTATATAACAACGTCTGGTAAAATTAGTAACTCAGTTGTATGAACCCAAAAATGTATTGCACTGAGGACAGTAGTGGTTTCTGGCTTGGCAAGTATTCATACAATATGGACAACAACACAAGCAGCTGAAAAATAAAGAAGGGCATTGATTTTATAAACTTCCGTTATAATTAATATTAATGAGATCACATCTTAAAATTTACGATCAACTTCAAGCTTTGGGCTTTAAACTTCAAAATTATGGGCTTGAAATTAAAATTTAAAACTTATACATATATAACTTAGAAAAAATATAACTATAAATTATTAAACTGTTACTTACGTCCCACAAAGAAGTAAGGCTGCTATATGTGTTTTTGTATTAGCTTTATTTTCAACTCTACTGGTGATGGAACAACGGCAGTAAGGGCATATGAGTGGTTGACTGTGTGGTCCAAAATTTACTACCGCAGCGGGTTTGGGACCATCTGTTATTACCACTGTGCTATCTGTTAAAAAAATACATATATGAAATACTACTTTTTTTCAGTCAATATCATATTGCTTTCCAAGATTAACTTCCTAAATTTACAGCTTAAAAAAATCGTTAAAAATGGTTACTAAAGTCAAATAGGTTATTCAATTTATATTTTAAGTTTAAAATTGTTATGTATTAATTTAGAATACTTACTACTTTGACTCGACTGAAAATTGTCCATGGGAGGAGGACGGTTAAAATAAGCGTCACTACTTTGACTCGACTGAAAATTGTCCATGGGAGGAGGACGGTTAGAATAAGCGTCATTTTTTTGGTGATTATTTGGTGGATACTGTAAATATCTATCCATGGTTCTAAAATTACAATTGAGACATCAAAGTATTAATACATAATTCAAGTACAAAAATTTAAGTCTTTAATCCAAGCTGTAACTTTGATTGTTTCTGCTAGAGATTGCGAGATGCTTTAGTGGTATTTTATTTATACCCAATGACTCTAATATTGTGGAAAATATCAGCACAGTGTAATTTTTAGGTTATAAAATAAGTTATTACACCGAATCCTAAAGTGTGGCTTTGGAGATATTTACTTTTAATTTGTTCATTAATATTTAAGTATCTAAGTAAAGCAACGATCTAACTCTTTCCGGAATTTAAGAATGAAGGATTATTATAACTAAAACAAGAAAAAGCAAAATAAATTAGAAACATTTTTCAAAACCCATCTACCTACTAAGTTTGTGTATATCCTTCATTTTAGAACTATGGGTAAAAGTAAACAAAACTGTTCGCATCCGCATATTACAAGTTCACCAAATACTATACAAACAAGTTCTTCAGCTTTTTGAAATAGAAAGTTATTTGAACAAAATTAGAAAAAAATTAAACTCCTTTAAAATTACTAGAATAGTGCTTAATAATAATGCATACTTTAGTAGCATCAGTAATTAATTAGATGTATTAATAGAACGTGTTCCGGGTTGGAACCGTGTCATTGTTGAGACAGAAGAACTCAACGTTTCGCCCGCTTCTTTAAGGGTCTTCTCCAAGAGGAAAAGAGGGCACGATAACTCAACGTGCCAACCACACCAGAGGCGAACCCCTCTGAAGAAAACCAGAAAAGCTAGCGGCTTTATACCGGCTATAACCGCTCCAGCGTATAGGCCGAAGACGACGATTGGTCAGAAGTGAAGAGGGTGGAGCCAGTAACGAAGACAGACTTCCATATGTCCGATAGGTAATAACCAGTGTCACGATTCAAGTTGTTGGGGTCTTGATGATTGCAATGGCTTCACGGATTTGCGTGTTAAGAAAATAAAGGGTATTGGAAATGACCGAAGATTTTTCAATCAATATCTTATAGCCAGTGTCATGATGATGTTCAGCGGATCCTACTTTTTATTCCGACGATGAAAGTGAAACTGAGGAAAATTTATTTGAAACTGGTGATCATAATACCAATTCAGAATCTGATGGTTTAGAAGCAAATTTCGATTCTAAAAGCGAAGATGTTCAAGAAGTTCATGGAATTCCTTTTTTTACGGTAAGAATAAGAGTTATAAGTGGAATACAAAGTGTAAAAAACTCACACGAATCGCAATTTAATGCTTCATCTACCAGATGCAAGAGGACAAGCTAAAAACATTAGACAGGATGAGATTGTAGAAGCCTGTAAATTATATGTGGCACAGGACTGTGCAAGAGGATAACCAGATTAGACAAGATGATATCGTAGAAGTCTGGAAGTTATATATGTGACAGATGATATGTATAAATACGAAAATCCGAGAAATGCCTGCAAATTACAAATAACATTTTCCATCCTATACACATGACTAGATATTATTGATCGTATGACTTTCACTGGTCTCCTGTATTTATGTGGCGTTATTAAATCTAATCACGAGATGCAACTTCACTTTTTGCTAACGATGGAACAGGTCGCGACATCTTTCGCGCCACAATGAATGTTAGTCATTTCCTTTTCATATCGTCATGTTTACGTTTTTATGAAGCAGCAACAAGAGAACACAGAAAATGCGATGAATGTAATGCATTCGTTTATACAGGCAAAGAAAACAGAGAAAGGGATGATGTAGGTATCAGTCCCAACTAGTGACGTTCTAAGAGTCTAAGACTGATAACTCCCGTACAAAAAACAAATCGTAATGTTGCTACAGATAATTGGTTCCCTTCAATCGAACTATGTGAAAAAATGTAGGAAAAACGATTGACTATTCTTGGAATCATCAAAATAAACAAGCCCCAGTTGCCTCCTGAATTTAAACCAAATAGAAAACTACCTGTGGGTTAAGACCTATTTGACCATAACGGTGACATGACAATATGTTGCTACGTATCTAAAAAATCGTTCAGTATCACTCATTTCAACCATGCATCATGCTTAAATCCTGATAGTGGTAAGCCAGAGATGATACACGACTATAATCTGACTAAAGGTTAGTAAAAAATGCATGGGATAATCATCCAATGCCGAAGAGAAGAGTATGCCGTTCTAAGAAAAGGTGGAAATAAAGCCTACAGTAAAAATAACAGGAGAAATCCTATAAGAATAGAAGAAGAAGAAGAAGCAAGGAACATCACACTAATACAATGCTACGCCCCCACGGAGCCATCTCCTCTAAAAAAAAAAAGAAAATGTTCTACCAAGAGCTGGATCTCACCGTTAACGCACAACGCAAAAAAAATGGCATTGTAGTCTTAGGCGACTTAAACGCCAAGATTGGCTTAGTCAATGCAAGAGTGGAACGTATAATGGGACAACACGCTACCGGGACCCAGGGGACCTCTTCACAGAATTTTGCCTAAATAATCGTTTATGTATAGGATGATCGTTATTCCCCCATAAACATATCTATAAAATAACATGGGTGTCGCTTGATCAAAAAGCAAGGAACCACATTGTATTATCTAAGGAATAAGACCACCTCTTTATGGGTGCTATCCAATTTAAACCGGACACATAAAGCAAACCAAATCACACTAAACAAACAAAACCAAATATGTAACCTACAAAATCTCTTCGTACTCCGAGAATTTACACGGCAAATTAGTAGCTCGCAACTTGCTAAAAACCCTTCAGCTAGTAAATCCACATATAACATCACGGGAAGCATGCAGCGCGAGGTTATATAAAACTTCGAAGACAAGTACTGGGAACAAAGAAGAAAATATTATAGGCACAATGAAAGAAATGAAAACCTAAATAAACTCTTCCAGAACTAGGAAACAAAGATAACAAATAGTACGACAATCAAATGAAATCAATAAAGGCGTTGGGTGGACAGCTTAACATATAATGCGGAAGAAGCAGCACAGAAGAAAAATATGAGAGAACTTTACAGAGCAACCCGAATATTAGCAAATATAACACTGAATTTACTATTCACCACTCAAAGATAACGGAGGCAAAATAATTGCATCAGAGAACGACCAACTGCAAAAATGGGAGGATATTTAGCTAAAACTATCAGCGCAACCCCGGAAGAAAGGAACATAGACAAATAAGAATAAAAGTTGAACCACCTAACTTTGGTGAAATAAAAACTACCATAATGAAACTTACAGACGGTAAAGCCAGTGGGCCGAATGAAATGCCAGCAGAGCTCATCAAACAGCCACTTTGCTTCTCTCCACATTGAATATTATATGGGATCAAGAAGAAATACCCAAAACATGGAAGGAGGAACTCGTAGTCAAACTTCCTCAGAAAGGAGAGGCATAACACTTCTGAATATGACAAACAAGATAATAGAATATATTGTCAACTCTAGATTAATATGTAACAGTTAGAGAGGAAAATCTGTCAGAATATTAAGGCCAAACAGATCCTGCATCAAATAAATTGCCTAAGAATAATTATGGAGCAAAGCAATGAGTGGAGAATCCTGTTATATATTCTGTTCATCGACTTTAAGCGGGCATTCGACACATTAAATCACGAAGCGCTCTGGAAGATCTTGGACCTAATGGGAATTCCTCAAAACAATACAATACAAGGAGGCCAACTGTAAGGTGGAACATAGGCGAAAAGCCACCAAACACATCAGAGTTATTAACGGAGTCATACAAGGCGCCCACTATCCCATCTTCTTTTTAATTTGGTAGTAGATTGGATAGTGGCGAATGTTAATCGGCAAAGCAGAGGAATAACATATAACATGGGGAAGCCAGAACGAACTCCACGACTTAGGCTATATGCAGGTGACCTCTGTATTTTAACACATACCTTCACCGACATACAGGCCAAAATAAACGCCAATTCAGCAGGACTCTCTAAGGGTGGGCACAAATAACCAATGGAACTTTCTTGTAAATATTCAACGAACTCTACGACTTAGGCTATATGCAGGTGACCTCTGTATTTTAACACATACCTTCACCGACATACAGGCCAAAATAAACGCCAATTCAGCAGGACTCTCTAAGGGTGGGCACAAATAACCAATGGAACTTTCTTGTAAATATTCAACACATAGAAAACATGGAAGAGTTCTGTTATCTGGGAAGCATAGTTCAAACAAATGGAGGCACTGAAGCAGACATACAACAAATGATCAGAAAAGCATAGATCGCATTTTGGACACTTAGGGAAGTCTGGTTGCAGTGCAGACGAACGTCAAAGTTGTAGTATTAAGTGGTTGCGAGACTTGGAAATCCACAGTTGTTATCAACCAAAGAATTTAATCTTTCCTTAACAGCCTTCTTCCTTGGAGAAGAACAAAGCAAATAAAAATATCAAAAGAAATCAGGACTAGAAAATGACGAGAGTCAACAAACATAGCAAAGATGACACCAGACTGGAACCCTCAAGGATCCAGAGCAAGAGGGAGGCCAAGCTAAGTTGGAGGCGAATAATTTAAAACAAAATAGAGTTTACCAATCAGACGTGGTTGGAAATTAAGCGAATGGTTCAAAATCGAACCAGATGGAAGTTCTATGTACGTTAAGGCGCGACTTCATCGTCACAACAACGGAATTCACTTGTTTATATTGATTGTTTAAGTACTAGTGACGTGTCTGTCAAAAATATTTGCCGTTTGCTTTTTTCTAAGTGTTGTGAAGTCATCCACCTTACAGTCCCGACTTGTCTCCGTGTGATTTCCATGCGTTTGGTCCATTAAGGTGGAGTTCGTTGTTAGAGAATGGTTTCGCAAACAGCCGCATGATTTTACTAGCAGGGAATCTATGGATTAGTGCATCAGGTCTCATGCCTTAATGCTAAACGAGATTTCTTTTAAATTCGTTGAATAAAAATTGCTTTACAGCCTCTAAACGTGTTTCTATTGAACAATCCTCGTATTGCCTATAACATTAAGAGTAAGGTAATTATTTTTGAAAAACAGATATTTACGAAACTCAACAACTTCAGAACGGTAGAGCATCCTGTATATAAAACTAATTTTATTTTTATCTGTATAACGTTTTTGTTGTGTCAGGAATGAGGCTTACGTCATATCAGTCATATCAATATTTCGAGTGCACGTTTTATGTAATCTGAGATTAGATAGTTTTATTTAAAGGCTTTTGTCCTAAATGCTTTCCTGGTATTCAGAAGATTAGTCCCTCTTTTTAATTTATAATGCTAGATAAATGATAACATTAAATGAGAAATAATGTTATCTGTTCATAAGTACAGGGAAACAATTTAAAATGTATATTTTTAGCCTAAAGAAATTGAAACTTACTGAACGTTCCGTAGTTAAAATAATTAATTAAATTTTGGAATTAAATTTTTTTTTAGCAAGCTACAATTATTGTAATACCTACTTGATCATATCTGATGGAGCTGTATTGATTACTATTTGTTTGTTGGTTCTTATATAGTAACTAGATAGGGAAATGTGAATTTACTCCCCTTGGGAAGTGACAATTATCGCTGAAAGTTAATCTATTGCTGGTGTTTTTAATAAAGCAGATTGGCAATTAATGTCGAATTAGTATGTCAAAATTCATTTCAATTTTTACTGGCAGGGATTAAAGTACGCAATTTATTTGGTTGCACATCTTCTGCTTTCAAGACTATAAAACTTAATTAAAATATCTGCGTTTCTCTTTATTTTTGTGGCCCAAATTTGCTCTGTACTTTTCTGCAATATAACTCTTTCAGAATCTTTACTTCTTTCACTACCAAAATATTTCAGATTTTGTTTAAACTCTGGCAAAGCTGAGAGAAAAACAAAAGACCAAACTTCACTTATCCTTTTGCCCTCTTATACCTTTACAGTGTCGAGGGTATCGAACACATTCAGGTTCTGACCAAGCAGGTGTTTGCTTAACTGTCTATATTGCAGCACTACGTGCGCTCCGGCCAAGATAAAAGAATTAAAAAGGAAAATTTCCAGATTTTAGCATTTTATAATAAATTTATTTGTTATGAAGACTGGTATGAAAATGCAAAATTGATAAACTTACCTTAAAAGATTCACCAACTGAATGTAAAGTAAGTTACTGCTGAACTGTCGAGGTTTGATAAGAATACAGTTTATTTAATCAGTTTTTACATGATATCTTTGAATTCTATCAGCGCATAAATATAATAAAAATGTATATAGGTACGAAATACAGCCGCGTAATCGATTCCAAGAATATAATTAATTGAAATAATCAGATAACAAGTAGAAAATCCGATTAAAGTTAATAAAGTACTTAGTTAAAATGAACGAACTTCAGTTGCTTCATTGTTTGTTCGATCTAGACTTATTACCTAACCCTTCCAATTGCAGTTAATAATTATTACATTTGTGATTTAAACAAAATTATTGAAGACCTGGCTTTGGTCAAAAATGCCTACGGAGTGGCATAACTAAAGAAGCCTGGCCCCACGTCCTTTTATTACAATAAAATAAAATTAACTTTTATCTTTTGATTCTTTAATTTTCTTGTTTAAGGTCTATAAACTTAAAGAACATTATTAAAAATGTTATAAACATAATAATTATATAAAGTTAATTATTAATACTAATTAAGATAAGTAATATCTAATTATAAACTAAAATTCTACAGTCTTGCTAATAAAAATAACAATTACGCTTGTGGACGTTTGATTGTTTTAACTTTTCTGGCTTTTATGTATTTTAAGCTGAAGTTCTAAGAAGTTAATTATTATAAGCTCCCAAAAAGGCGTTGCAGTGTGGGCAGTAGTGATTTTTGCCTTGGCAAGAATCAATGCAGTATGGGCAGCAGCAACAAGGCCAGCACCTAAAAAAGGCGATTAAAACTAACAACATTTTTATCAGTTAAACCCTCATCACCCCGTCAAAAATAAAATAAAAGTAGAATGTCTTCGAAGTGTTAGATTATTTAAAAAATATGCTTACAAACATAAACAAAGCAGAAGTGCAATCAAATGGGTCCTGGTTGTAGCTTTAGTTTCAACTTTGGTTGTTATATAATGATGACAAAAAGGGCAAGTTAAAGATGCACTGTTTGGCCCAAAATTTGTTGCAGTTGTACAACCTGTGATTACAACTGTGTTAGCTGTAACAAAAAAGAATTTTACAAATGTCTTAATATTAGCTGTAAAGTAAACTTTTGTTTAATTATTCTTTTTTGCAAATACTGAAAGGAAGGTTGTTATTGGGCACAGCTGATGAGAACCAAATAAACAGATATCTACTAATTTATGAGATTATCCCGTTGTTGTACTTGGCACCTTAATTAAAGAAAAAGTTTACTTTTGATGAATTATTTATAAGTACAGCAGATATGAAAGCATTTCATCTTTAAATCTTTTTAAGTACATTGGTTATAGATTAATTTGCACTTTTTGTCTGTACTTGTTTTGTACAGCCTAAATCGAAATCACGAATCGAGAGTTATAGTTAATCAAAATTTCAAATTGAAAATGTCTAAAAAAGCCATATTTAACAAGTTAACCAAACTTTATAACGTGTGTTCATGAAAAAAGTTATGAGGTTGGTTGGTTTTTCCAAAGTTAACTCTTCACTTATTAATATCTTGTTAGTAAACATAACCTGACTGGTTGTCATATTTACCTTACTTTTCTAATTGAAAGAAATAAAATATTTTAATAATTTGTGGTTTTTCTTCTTCGCCACTTAGGACAGAGAATGAGTCTGTTGTTAATATCACATTATGTATCATCTGCAAACAATCCTATCGAGTGAACATTCAGATGAGAATGTTATAAAAGGCGCAGGATAATATCCTGAGGAACTCCATTTTTAACTTTAAAAAAATTAGGGTGATACTGCTCCCCAGGGCAGCTCTTATCGGCATATAAATATAAATAAAATATAAGCCCAACGATTAAGATGGTTGGGGCACATAGAACGGTTACCTGAAGGAAGAATAACAAAAACGTTTTTAAGAAAAGTGTCGTGGGAAAAGAAATGAAGAGGAACGCCACGTGGGAAGGTCTGCAGTGATAGGCCTTTAGGCTGTTAGAACTATACCGGGTGGTGACAGTGGCCAAATTTAAGAATAATTTGCTTGGTCGCGATTGGGCAGATCTATTTTATGCGAAACATAGAGAAGTTCTTACACACAGGTTTTGCGAAAATATTAAAAGAGCTAGTGTAGCAGTCACCCCAGAAACAATAAACCTCTATTTTGACAATCTCAGAGAAGTGTTAAGAGACGTTAGTCCTGAGTCAATCATCAACTACGATGAAACCTGCTTTGTTGACGATCCTGGGCGCAAAAAAGTTCTGGTAAAAAGAAAAACACGACATCCTGAACGTATTATTGATTCGACAAAAACATCTACATCAGTGATGTTTGCGGGAAGTGCTGCAGGTGATCATCTACCGTCGTTTATCGTCTATAAAAGTGAGCACCTCTATGATACCTGGCTTGAAAATGGACCGAAGGGGGTCCATTCGAGTGGTTGGTTCGACCAACCGCTATTCGAAGAATGGTTCATTGCTATAGCTCTTCCCTATTTGAAGAAAAAACCGGCGCCAAGAGTACTTATTGGAGACAACTTAAGCAGCCACCTGTCTTATAAAGTCATTGAACTGTGCTCAAGGTTTGCTTTCTGCCTCCAAATTCAATGCATTTAACACAGCCACTTGACGTGGCTGAGTCAATCATCACTTGACGTGGCTGTGTTCGCCCCGATGAAGAAGGCATGGAGGAAGGTCTTGCAAGATTGGAAGAAAAAATACAAGGGGTCTTTACTTAAACAATACTTTCCTGCCTTAAGCAATCTGGAAAATTTGATCCAAAATATTAGGGCAGGATTCTCTGGAACAGGAATTTTTCCACTTGATAGCACCCAGGTATTAAAACGTTTATCGTAAACGAGAACTGTCGTAGAGGACGAAAATGATTCAAGTGCCTGGACATCATCCATTGGAGATTTACTCAATGAAAGCCGAAACGCCAGCAAATCTACAATAAACAAAAAGAAAAAGATTTCTGTTGAACCTGGTCAGAGCATCGTGGAACAGGATTTCTCTACATCGACATAAACTGAATCCTCGTCACAAGCTGGACCATCTACGTCACTTGGACCCTTGCCACAACCTGACCCTGAACCTGAAGAACTGCCAATAGGTGAAACTGAGATATTAGAATCTGAACCAGAAGATGAAAAGATTACCATAGAGGACCTCTCTGCTGATGACTTCGTTGAAGTGCAATTCGAAACTAATAAAGTTACCAGCAAATACTACGTTGGACATATTAAACGGCTTGACGCTAATATTGAAGCTACATTTTTTCGCCCAAACAGAAAAAAACAGAATTGCTTTATTTTGCCCACAGTTGAACACCTGAACAGTCACCTTAAGCCAAATTGTGAAAAAATTACCAAAACCAAATATACTGCGCCGAGGTGGATATGAGTTTCCCCCGCATTTGAAACTCAAATCTTACAATATTTAAGACAATTTTTTATTACATTTTTGCAAGAAAAAACGTTTTGTTTGTTTTATTTTTTTGATAATAGGTACCTACCTACCTATGTATTTAGTGACATGTTTGAAAGAAAAAAAGTTTTAGTTAGTTCTATTTTCATATGTTAAGTTTATGATGTTTAAATAAAGCTGTTTTGCCATTTTCTGTTGTTTTTCCCCTTTTTTGCAGCAGACTCATGGGTCGATATATATTTTTATTTTTACTGTCCTGATTGACCCCATATGCGGGGTTATTTGAATTTTACGCAGCGAAAAAGTGGCTGTCCCGATTGACCCCAAATCTGGGGCGAATCAGGACACCTGTAAAAACTTTTTTTTCTTAAACTTTCAAACGCAAAAAATCACGTTATGCATAATTCGGTTGCGGCAGTGACCACGATTACTTTCTACAAAATTTCATAATTTTTGTTTATTTCTACTAGAAAATACGCACAAAAATACTCCAAAACCGTTCCGATTCGCCCCATTTGCCTGGACCATGTGTAGAGTGTAATGTGTATGTATACGAGTACATATGTATGTAGTGTAAGACCTTGTTACTCTACCTCCTAGGCCTGCATCCGGAGGAGAGCGTCGTTAATTAGGTGTCCAACGACAAATGGTCTCACAAGGGGGATTCGAACCAGACTAACGCAACGCTAGCCTGACGCTCTACCACTGCGCCACCCTGACTATATACAATTATTTGTACTTTCCGAAAATAAAGAACTTTTAACATTCAACCTTAATAAAACACAAGTTGGGCCCTTTTTAGTAACTTTATCATTTCTCCTAAGGAATGCCACACACTTAAGGATTGAGGTGTCCCCAAGATTACCAACAATCGTTGTTTTTTTATGATTATTACAGATAAACAGAATATCATAAACAAACAATGTCTCAATCTCACTACCTTTTATAACTTGTTCATTTAACAAGAAATAGGTTTCAAGTTTCAAGGTACTTTTTTCCGACGTTAACAACACTTAACTTAAAGTTTATTTTAGTAATAAATATGGCCTTGAATAAGATTTCTACGTTTCATCTAAAAACTTATAAAATTTTGTTAAATCTTTTAACTGGAACTTTCAGACATTTCAAACAGAAACTGGACTAGAATATTAAAAACAATTGCTTTGCGGTATCATAAATTCAAGCAAATTTAAAATTTGGCTAAGTTGACTGTTACGATCAGGGTGGTCGTTATGACCAAGATGGCCGTTGTGACCAAACTGAACGAATGACCACGGTGGTTATTATGGTCAGAACTGAAGGTGGCAGTTACGACCGTGACATGGACATCCCCCGATGACAAAACGCACAATCAAATAGACCACGCACTTATTGACTCCCGGCATTTCACCAATCTCCTGGATGTGCTGGATTGCCCGAAGTTACAATGAAAAAGAAACAGATTTTGGAGTGTGGGAAAACTAGGCACGAAAATTAACAGAGAAACATGTGAAAACATCCGCAGTGTTAATCTTCAAGAAGAAGAACCTAGATGTTAGGATATCGAAGGACAATGGAATTGTATAAAGACTGATAAAAGAGGTACTTGGCAGAAAGACCAGAAATACTCAAAACGGCTGGTTTGATTAAGAATGTAGGGGTGCAGTGCAACAGAGCAAAGCTACCAGAGACAAAATAATGGTTTAGAACACGAGCAAATGTAGCAAGATACGAACAAGCACGAAAAACGCGCCAATAAATGCTGTAGAAAAAGAAGAGAGAATTTCTGAAGGAAAAGCTAAAGGATATAGAAAGATATTGTTATTTGGTTGTATTACTGAATAAATAAATATATATAGAAAGATATGTACAAGAAAGTGAACGAGTCGAGGAAATGATTCCAACCATGATCCAACATTTGTAGGAACAAGGAAGGGAAACTACTTTGTGACAAATCTCTTGAATCTTTACTACATGAAACAGAAAATAATGAAGAAGAAGCCCATGCAGAAAGTAAAAGCGAAGAGGAAAGACTCCCTCAAGATATAAACTCGAGAGAAGAGCCGGGCAATCAGGACAATCAGGAAGTTCCGCTACCCTCGTAGCCGCATACTATTACCAAACTGAATTGCAATAAGGCTCCACGAATCGACAACAACTCTGCAGAACTTATCAGGAAAGGGGGCGAAAAGTTACACTCAGCTGTCCTAAATATCATACAGGCAGTATGGGAAAAAGAAGAAATGCTAAATGAATGGAAGATGGGAATCACAAAAGATGCCAAATCAAACTGTGCAAATTATAGATTGCTTCTAACAACATATAAAGTACTAACACATAGCAGAAGATCAGCAAGATCATTGGCGAAATCAAGTTGGCTTTCGAAGAGGGAGATTGACAAACATTCAAATTAATATTCACAATACATTGTATGATTCTGGAAAAACTCTGGGAATTTAATGTCGACATATAGCAACTTTACGTCGACTATAAATAGGCGTACGATAGCTTAAACCAAAATAAAATATGGGACACGATGACAGAATTTAAGATACCAGATAAACTAATACACCTAACGCAACTAACGGTTTACTGGAGCGAAATGTGTGTACCGAGTAGGAAGCAAGACATCCAAAATATTCAAAATTAAAGGGGCGTCAGGCAAGGGATATACTCTCAGTCCTACTATTTAATCTGCCTCTGGAAAGGCATTCATGGCGTTCATGGTTCAACGCGAATGCACGTAGTATCAGTACAGCGTGGGAGTTGACTTCATATATAAGGAATTGCTCAGCAGAGCTCTTCATGGTTGGTGTAGCCATCGGAGAACCTATCCTTAAGACGTCACGTCCATCGTGCTAGTGATGTTTCCTGTAAGACTATTTTTTGGTATTTAATTTAATGTAATTCAATTTATAGCTAACAGTTTGGATCAAACGCTTTGTTCCATTTATTAACTTTGACGTTTGTGTGTACTTGTAACTTATCTCTAAAATTGTTTAAGTGTTTTGTTTTTAACTTTAATTCCAAATAATATTTTGTAAAACTTAATCAAAGTCGGACAATATAGTTATTTATGTTATGTTAGTTGAATAGTTGAATATAAAACCTCTCGCAGCAAAACCCCACGTGGCGTAGCTGGTTAAGAATTATTAGTAATTCTACTAAATTAAACTAACTTATAACTTTTTACATTACTTTTGATGGAAACCACTACGTTACCATATGATGAAGACAGAAAAAACAAATTTCGAACTGAAGCAGTTATAAGGCAGCCAATATATAGTAGGATAGGTAACAAAGCAACGTATGAGATGGGACATGCATGGCGTATGCCCGAAGAAAAGCATGCGAAAAAGTCGCTAACACGAACACCAGAGGGATAGCGATCAGTAGGAAGACCTTGAGGACGATGACTAGATAATGTATTCGCAGATCTTAAGAAAATAAGAAGACAGAAATGGCGGAACTTAGCTGAGGACAGAGAGCAGTGGAGGGACATAGTGAAGGAGGCCGAGGCTCATATGGGCCATAGTGCAGAGAGAAAGAGAGAGAGGCCGTTGTGACCACGGACTTTAACAACTTTATTTCTATAACGTTTTATACGACGGCGTCACATTTAACGCTCCGCTTTGTTCGGCCATCTTATTTTATTTATTTTTGTTTAAAAAGATGCTTTATTTTCATTGTATAAATACTACAGTATTTTTCACCTAGGATTTGGGTTGTGACGTCAACGCGCTGTTGATAAATTCACAATCCAACTATACTTCACCTCTTTTCAGGTTTTCATTACCTACTGTGCACGAACGCGTGTATATTCATACAGTTTTTGGGAGGGCAAGTTGAGGTCACAACCCAAATGCTAGATGAAAAATACTGTAAACTGTAATATCTATTCCAAATGTTTTTGGGTAAGACTTGGCCATGGGAAATGACAGTTTAAGTATTGTAAACGGGACTGAACATTTGGTAAATTGTTTTTTTTTTTTATATGATTGTTATTTCTTACACTTTAATGTTCCGATTTCTTTTAAATTTAGTCAACTCTCACAATTTTCAAAAAATGTAACTTAATTAATCAAAAGCATCGCGTATCTTTGTTCAAAATCATTTGGAATTTTTAACACTTAGTGGCCCCTGCCTTCTGTGTCCCTCTTTGTTTTTTATTTACTGTTTAAAAAATAACACCGAAGAATGAAATGAAGAAAATGCCAATTACTTACTTGACTGTGGTGGTGGTGGTGGGCAACTATACGGAGAATTTTGAGGATGCGGATAAGAGTTAGGAGGATACGTAATTGGAGGAGTAGGGTTTTGTGGATAAGTATTTGGTGGATATGCATTTAGTGGGTGTGCATTCGATGGATATGCATTTGGTGGATATGCATTTTGAGAATCGTAAGATGGGGGAGGTGCAAAACCAGCAGGCGGTGCAGAATTATAATGCTTTTCCATTGTTCTGAAATATCAAAGACACATTTGAAAATTAAAAAAAAACACAGTTTTAATTTTTAATTTACAAACAATTGCAAGTTTTATTTTTTTAAATGTGGTAGTCGTCAAATAAGTTAATTTTGGAAATGCTTTTTATTTCACATAATTTCTGGGGAATTAAAATTTGCTATGTATAAATTATTAAAATTGGGATTTTAAGATTTTCTATTTAAATAATAATTCTTAATGTTTTCAATTATTATTGTTGAATGAAAATTACGTAAATTTACGAAATGAATAAGAAAATTTTTTTTAAAATTAATTAAACAACGCTAACCCTTTTACTAGGCACGCCTATGTGTAAACAACATTATGTACGTCATATACAAAGGTGCACTGTGCACAACTCGCATTCCTATCATTTTTTTTAAATATGCTATGCGACATGTTATTTCCTAAGTAAGCAATTATTTTGCTTTAATAGATTGATTTACTTAAACATTATTAAAGTATTCCATGTTCCATGCGTTAAACTTTCTAATTAATGTTTACTAAATTCGCGATTTACTACAATATGAAAATTTAAGTAACATGCCTTCACTTACCTGTTGGTTTTCGGTTAATCAAAAATTCCAATAAACAAAATTTCACTTGTGAATCTGGTAGCTGGTACAGCTAAGCTTCGGTTGGTTTATTTACCGAATGAACTAGATGTGTTTAAGTGTTAGTAAAAAACTGTTTATCAGTACAATTCTATACAAGTTGTTGTACTGTTATAGTCGAGTTATTACTGATAAGGATACGTTGTGTTGAATCATATTTACAATGAAAATAACCACGTCACAGGCGTGCTTGCCGTGGGTGTAGAAATTTTATTTTAAGCCTTTGTTTTTTGATAAATTGTATTGTATGTACTTCAAATTCGTTTCTTATTGTTCTTAATTATTGTAACAATACAAGTTTCTACCTCCATTGCCGGTTTTTATTTATTTCTGCTTCCCTTTCCATTCATTTACTTGCTATATTTCTGTTCTTTTGTTGTTTAATCTATTTATTGTTATTTTTAATTTTTATTTCTCGTAAAATATATTGGACGAGTCACGAATTCACGATTTCGAGGCTGAATAAATTCTTTTAAACCGCTCTATCGATCTTCACTGTGCAAGCCTTTTTCTGAGAAAAAAATTCACCCATTTCCGGGTGCTTTCTTTGGATAGAGGTTTCTTTTGATCATATTCTTGACTTCGCTTCATTTAATAACTTTGATGGACAGTGCCATTTGGCGAGGATGTTACGGTTATAGGATCTTCTTCTTCTTCTTGAGATATTTTGGAGGAAAAGGGTTGGAATACTTTTTCCAAATGTTCGGCAAATACATTGGCTTTCTGTTTATCGGTCGTAGCCCATGATCCATCGCTCGTCCTTATAGGTGGCATATTTTTCTGCATCTTGATTTTCGCCGTCGCCTTCCACAATGAATACTCAGTGGCTTATGTAGGTTGTAGTAGGTGTCAAATCTTCTAGGTAATTCTGGATGGCTCTACGTTTTTAAATTTAATAATACCTCTTTAAGGTTTTGGACAGCTTTATTGAATTTAGGCTTGTCTTCAGGGGGGTCTTAGTAGTCATCCAGGTTTTCCTAAGTTTTATTTTATTAAAAATGGCTTTTAAACAGTTTTGGGCTTTTGGTCGTACTTACCCATGCAATATGTTGAATCATTTGGGTAAGTGATTCGACGGCATTATAAATTTCGTTTGGTGTTTTGAGTGAGACGTTGAGACCTACATTTTCCTCTAAGATGTTTTTAAATAGTTCCCAGTTGGTTTGGTTGCTGGTTAAAGATGCTGACTTCCGCTAATGAATAATGTTTATGCTTATTTGCACAATGTTGTGGTGAGAGAAGAAGAGAGATCAAGACTCTCTTCAATTGACATATGGTTTGGTTGAATGCCTTTTGTTACGTAGAAATCAATTATGTCCGGAATCTTATTAACATTGTAGGGTCAACGTGTTGGATTAAAAGTGGATAGAACGTTTAGGTTGCTTCTATACAAACATTTGATCAATTCTCTAACCCTACTCAAGTTTAGTGGGAAACCCCATCTCCTATGTCGTCCCCTGTGGGAAATCTATTGCTAAGAGTTGTAAAAAACTAGGAAAGTTCATTTTCATCACACCTATGTTTTAGAGACAGTAGATTGTTGAAACTATGAGAAAACTATATTTGTTTTGAACGCATATGTTTGTGGTAGGATTTTGTGTTTCTCTAACTTAACTAACATTTAATTGATTTAATTTTGTGATTTGGATCAGACGTTCCTGCGCTATTGGTAGCTCCTTGGACAACAGATGCATGTAATAGATTTTCTGAAATTTCTTTGGTTGCACTTCGTGGTATGGTATTTGGCAGTGTTGAGACGTACCTAGGTAAATGTACCTAGGTACAAGTACCTAGGTACTTCTCTTGTACCTTCGTATACTAAAAGGTCCATATTTTTCGAATTACCTTTACCTATACCTAGGTATTTTTTAGAGTTACCTTGTACCTAAAAAACATAAAAATTTAAGGTACAACGTAAATTCTATTTTCTCTGTAAAACTACGTAAAAAATTTAAATAATAATTGTGGATATAAAGAGAATATCAATATAATATATTCATATAGTTCGAATTTTATTGGCGTCATTTGGGTATTTTGTGTAGCGTATTTAACGGTAAAGTGAAAGAGAATGATGATGCCATTAATATTATCAAAATATAGTGAAGTATTTTGAAGATAAGTCAAAAAATTTAAAATCCCTATTTAATTATGAAATCATTTTAAGAATTTTTAAATAATAAATAATACAATCATACTCTCATCAGCTCCTATTGAAAGACTGTTTAGTACAGGAGGACAAATTTAATTTTAACTTCCAAACGAAATAGGCTTTATGATGAGGCTCTTGAAACTCTATTGTTCTTCAAGAAAAATAAATAATATAAATGATGTGCATGATGTAGGTATGTTTAAGAAAAAATTTTATTTTATTTAAAAAATGGTAGTATTTTTTATATTTAAATTTTAACAATCGATCAAAAAAATTATTTGTGCGGTTGTACCTAAACCTGTACCTACAATATTTAGGTACATTTTTACGGTAACTGTATTTTTACCTAGGTATTTTTGTAAAAGTATACCTGTACCTGTAACTAGGTAATTTTTTCTCTGTGTACCTGTACCTTTACCTAGGTACCAAAAAAGAAGTACCTGTTACAACACTGGTATTTGGTGTGTTTGGCGTGGTTTTAGGTTGTAATGCAGGGAATTTGTTTTGCTACAGTTTCCTAACAGCCTTTGTAATTGGTAGGGAGATTACCTCTGCATAGTGCGCATTTTAATAGTGCTTTTTCGGAACTATTGGACTGCTGTTGCTGTACAAACCTCCACATTTCACGCATCTCTGATTGTGAGTAGAAGGATGCAATCGATAGCATAAGATTTCTTAACTGCTGCCGTAATCACGTTTTTCTATTTTAGAATTACATGTATTATATTTAATATTAAGAAATAGAAGGAAAAACAATTTTTTTGATTGGATTTTGTAATTTTGTTTATCAGTGTCTAAATTCTTTTAATTTAATTTCAGTGAAAATACAAATCACACTCACACAACTACATATTTTCGCGAAGCAATACTTTTGGAATTGGACATCTCGAACATAAGGTGTTTAGAAACTTATTTTTGGCTTATTCAAAATTCCTGCCTAAATTTTGAACATCGAACTTCACTGCTATTATATTTACAAATCAAAAAAATAATAAAGTAATTTGAGAATAATATTTAATGTTTTGCTTTGTTAACACCTAAGTCTTTTAGTGACCATTTTTAAAATTAATTTACAATTTAAAATAATTTCGTATTACCACCCACCAACCCACTAATTAGAATTTCTAAGAAAAATTAGTAAGTTGCTTCACAAGCGAACGTATTTGCGACTTGATAAATCAAATTCCTGAAGTCGCTCATGAAGTATTATTTATTATTCAGCGGTCTGCGTACTTATCGTCTGATAAGAAGTAATATCAACCTAAACATAAGCATCCTGTTAACACCTGCGTTTGCTAATTTTAGACCTTCAGCAGTGGTGAACGTTTGCTTTCAATAGCTGTTGAGAGGTGGTTGGTTTTGATTGGTCTTTTTCAGAATGTTTTAATTAATGATTGGTGCACTACTTTGCAACTGTATGAATCACAAGTGGTATTCCATAGATGATATATAAACGTATAATTGTTGCAAGTTCGCATTTGGATTTTGTGTTTGACTCGGTGAGGTTCAAAAGTGTTATTAAAATTTTGTGCGGTGAAAATTTGAAAATGTCTTCATTACCATCAACTTTTTACAAACCATGGAACGTATCTCGTCCTTCCTATATACAGGATCAACGTTTCGGTTCATCAATGGATTCTGTGGATTTTTCAACACCGCTAATCTACCCAAGCAGTGCCATGGCATTGGGAAGGGCCAGTGTTTCGAATTATAGCAGACCATGGCGCCCTACTTATTCTAAAAATGATTACGGATCTTCTTTGATATTCGATAAAAGCAAATTTCAAGCAATTTTGGACGTACAACAGTTTGCACCCAACGAAATTACAGTGAAAGTTATTGGACAAACTAACATAGTAGTGGAAGGAAAGCATGACGAAAAACAGGACCAACACGGATACATAACTCGCCAATTTACTCGCAGATATGCTTTACCCGATGGCCACGACATAGATAAAATTTATTCCAGCCTCTCATCTGATGGCGTGTTAATCATTTCAGTACCACGCATGAACCAAATTGAAGAACAACGGTCTATCCCGATTGTACAAACTGGGGTTCCTGTTATACGTACTGGCATTAAAACTCGATCCAAAATTACGAGTGGAGTTGCCGGAAAAGCTCCGAGCGCATCCTTGGCTAAAACTACTGGAGCGACTTTAACTGCTGAACCAACTTCCGAACCAGCAAAGGCAAAAATTGAAGAAAACAAGGAAGAAAATCAAGATAATGAAAAAGACGAATAAATTTCCTACGATTTTTGCTATATTTTGTGTGCTTAATTATATAAACTGCTAAAATTGTTTACTTCATTGCACGTTTTGCATTTATGTGTTCTTATTACTTAATACTTTATTTCAATTTTGTATTGAATTAATATAAAATGCTTTGTGTGCCTTTAAATACAATATTTTATATTCATTATTCGTAGAATAGATTTTTACTTATTTTTTTGTGTTATGTATGATTGTATCAGCTAAATAAAAAATGTGGTAGTGACTAAAAAATTTTATATTGAACATAAAATGGCAATTAACAATGGATTATAATATTAAGCCGACACCAGACGATGTGTTCACTTGTCAAATATTCGCCAAATACAAACGTGTCAAATATTCGCCGCATGAATTTGGCGAGTATTTACTGTGTAAAAATGAATACAGAAAAAGAGCTCATTCTTACAGTAAGTGCTAGTGCATATCTAGGTAATAATTAAACGAAGAAGGAGAACACGTAAAATAAGATGGTGGATGATACCCTTAAATAAAAGTAGAGAGCGGTAAGTATATTATTTATATAAATTTGGTTGGAAGCACTTTAAAAAAACAAAAACTTTTTTAGAGCATGTTTGCTACATTGTAGCGGGAAAGCATGATCTACTAGGTTTGTTTTCTATGGCCAAAATTCATGAAATAATATTTTAGCGATTTTTTAATCGAATACATTGTAATGTTTACTGCTCTTCAGGCTTAAATTATACCTGTATATTCATACCGCTGCTTGTGAATTGCGATGACTATTAACCCGGTATTTCCAAAATGTTTATTTTTTCAAAAAATTAATATTTGATATGAAACTTAGTACCTACAAAGGCAAGGGGGGATTTTAGTACCAACCTGAATACCTGAAATTCGTGCTTTTAAATCACAAATTACTAAAGTAGTTAGTATATTGAAATAAAGTGTAGTACATAAGCCCATAGAACCATCCTTTCTCTTTGCTGCTATAGAATGAAAAAATCAAATTTCATGAAAATTTGTATTTTATAGATTAATTTAAAAAATGTATATTTTGCAACATAAAATCCAGAATATTCAAAAAATCTTTTGGTATGTCGTAGGCGAAGGCAGTTGGCACATTTACCTACACTCCTTTGTGGCTGATTGTCTGAGAGGCTTTATAATGATTTTGAAGAGTTGTTCTCCCAATTTTAACGTTGGCAATATTTCGGACCTTATCACCAAAGTCGTTTAATTCTTCGTTTAGATTTTTTTAGATTAGCTATCGCATATAGATTTTTGACAACTCGGAAACTACGATTTTGTTTTATATGGTAAGTGTGAAATTTTCATCGAATTGCTTTAATTCTGAAATTGCAACTCTACAGGCCAGTAGGTACATATTTTGTCATTAGTTTGATGTTGCTGTTATTCATTATTTTCATAGTGTACTTGTCTATTAGATCAGTGTTGTTATGCAAGATGTTATTAGTGAATTCCTGTATTTCTCCTACTCCAGAGACGAATATCAACGGTGTTTTGACGCTATTTTTTTTTGATTTTCATCTAGGACTAAGACCTCAGACAGAAAAACTTATACCAGTGCATCAGTTTGGATTGAGAGAACAGGGCGTATCTGCTCCATTTTACCAGGTACTGAAATCATATTTGACAAATTGATACATCATGGTTAAACATCAAGAGAAAGTAACCGGTTTTCAACTCACGTGTGTTTGGCCCTGTCTTGTATGCAATATATACTGCAGATATTCCGCAAACCCCAAATACCTTCACTGCTACGTTCACCGACGACACGGCCATCTGACATATTATGTGGCATCCTCAGATTTTCCTCTGAAAAACTACAAGATGTCCTCAGAAGCATGAGATTGGCTGAAGACCTGGAGAATCAGGGCAAACTAGACTAAATCTCAACAAGTTACATTTACCCTTCGAATGAATATACGTCCAAGTGTCTCTATCAATGGACGACAACTCCCCCAATCTAAAACAGCAAAGTACCTATAGGTACCTTGGAATGTACCTGGATAGACGTCTCAACTGGAAAGAACACATTGCCAAGAAAAATAAACAACCGAAGCTGAAACTCTTTAAGCTATATTGGCTAATTGGATGCAAATCTAAATTGGTAGTAGTAGTAGTAGTTTATTATAAAACAATGCTTTTTGGACATCAAGACATCTCCATCTCCATATGTATTTGTATTGTCGGTATTCGTGTCATAAAGTCTCTCGTCTCAAACGACTAGCTTCCTCATAATTATTGTAAAGCAATTTCAAGTAGCCTTATTTATTTTTGTAAATTTGCAGTGTCATTGGTTTTTCTAAATGAAACAGTTTAGTTTTCCAGCTTTCCGTCCTAGAAAGTGAAAACCCGCACGTATTTAATGGATTGGATGTAATTGGCAATTGCTTTTTAGTTCTAAGATAAATAAGCGAACAAACAATTAAAGTTATCTTTATGGGGTGTTCACCCATTTTTATATATTTTCCTTCCTTGGAACCTTAAAACTTCGCCTAAGTTTGGTTTAAAAAAATTTCCTTGTCTGTGCTTGAGCTGGTAAGTACTTACTTCCCTAAGGAGGTAAATTCGTACCTCTATATTTTGATAACAACAATATAAAAACAAATGATAAACTCAGCCTACCCCCTTCAAATACGACGAAAGTTCGAAAGTGGAAAAAATATTTAAAAAAAGGACGACATTTATTTTATTTACTAGGAGTATTAATTAGTTTGTTCATTAATTATTTGAAGGTAAATCGTTAAAATAATTAAAAGGTGCTTTGCTTGTTTGTTTGTTTATAAGTTAATTAGTCAATTAATTTTTTATTTTACAGTACACTTCGTGATTTATTTGTTTATTATTTGTCATCAAATTAATTACAATTAAAATTGCGTTTCTAAAGTTGCATATTTTTTCTGTGAAGTGATTTAAACTGAATGAATTGATATCTACAGATTAAAATTAATTCTACGGTTACTTCTAACATTTTCAATGATGCTCAAACGTTTCTTAAGAATACATTTTTTGAGAAATCAACAATAAGAGGTTACAAATTTTAGATAAATCCATGCGTTGGCAAGGTGTTAAAACTTAATTGTACAAATCATGGGATGTCTGAAAGATAACAATATCTACAGCTTAGTCATTACACTGTTTATGTATAGATACTAAATTAATTAAATAACATGATTCGTTTTGCACTTATTTACTTCCCTAAAGTCTTCTTAGAACTTTCAGAACAGTCTCCATATAAAAATCCGTCACTTCCAAAATTGCACATTCCAAATATTTTAGTTTTTGTATTTTCCCAAAAAGGCGTTGCAGTGTGGACAATAGTGGGCGCTTCCTTTACAAGAATCGTTGCAATAAGGGCACCAACACCAACAAAATCTGTAAAATGTAAAACAGCAAAATGTAACTACAAAATTAAAAAGAGGATTTAGTAGATATTATACAAACTGTAGTCTATAAATAAGTAAAATAAATAAACAATATGTCGCATGAATAGTCCGACTCGCTAGCGCTCGTCGTTCAAACGTCATGCTCGGAACACAAAATGACACTTTTACTCCTAATAACACAATATACTATTGTGTAAGTATATAAATAAAACGTTTTTAGGAAGTGTCACTTACGAAAATGATTCTAAATATTAATACATACTCGTTTCATAAACAAACTTAAAAAGATACTATTTTAACCTGTATTGTGAACAAATCAACACTAAGGATGAGTTTCTTTTTTCAAATTGTTGCATTATATTAGGCAATTGTTTTTGCATAACAGGTCTTTTGGGTTAATTTAAAACAAGAAATGCACTGCGCATTTCAACTTAACCAATTTTAGTGGTGATTTCCTTAAAACTCTGATGATTTCACTACAAAAGTACGGTTATAGGTCATAAAATTATTAAGGTACGAATAAAGAAGAATAACTTGAGGAATGGCAATTCTTAAGTTAAAAAGGGACAACTAACCCTATCTAGCCTCTCCGGTCTACCTTTCTGTAATGACCCTAAAATTTAAACGAAATCAAATAGAAACACCGGCAACATTGTTAGAAGATTCAGCGTAGGAAATTTATAAAATGGTTTAGTTCTCGGATAATCCTAAGCGGCGTAATTCTGAGACCCCTTCATACTCCATCAGAGGGATGCGACTCCGAACTCTAACGGACGTATTTCTTTAACCTACGATGCTAATTCTTTAAAGGCTGGACCTCTTCTTAAAACCTGCTTTGTGCTCATATGAGGCTCACATTGGGAAACAAATTAATTACTTGTCTATAAAGCGGTTCTAAAACCAATATGGACGTACGGCGTTCAACTTTGGGGAACAGCAAGTATTTCCATGATAGAGATAATTTAGAGATTCCAGTCCTTCGAATAATAACTAATACCCCATGATATGTCCGCAACTCGGCCATTCAAAGAGATCTGAACGTTGATTCTGTCAAGGAAGTAATCAGCTTCACCAGTGCTAAGTGTCTCAAGAGACTTGAAACCCACCCAAACCCATTTGCCATCAACTTGCTGGACAACATCACCACAATAACAAGACTACAGAAAACCAATCCGCTAGACCTACCCCACAGGTTCAACAATCACACT
This sequence comes from Melanotus villosus, assembly GCA_963082815.1. NCBI lineage: Eukaryota > Metazoa > Arthropoda > Insecta > Coleoptera > Elateridae > Melanotus > Melanotus villosus. The sequence goes on along the minus strand of OY720423.1, from coordinate 8,003,381 downwards.
TAAAATTGATAGTGTCAGTGCCGGTGCTTGTGAAATCGTGTGCTTATGTGCTCTTGTGTTAGTGTAATCCACGGCACAAACTAACAGTTTAAACTGAGGTACATTGCCAAAGGACAACGCCCAATTCAAGTCATATATTATTGTTATCAAACCATTTACTCAATGTTCTCATTAGAACAGATTGTAATGTTACTTGCAAATTTTTAAAAAATCATCTTTGAACCCCTTAGTGACTTTGAATAGGCAACACATATTGCAGAGCAGTGTGGATGGTTGCATATTTAGGATTACTTGACACGCACACCACAGGCATATGGAGAGAGGATCGGCAACGCTCTGTAAAGGGCATGCCACTCCAAGAAGAAAGGGGTTACGAGAAAACTTGCAGATCTATTTATAACATATTATAGCTTTGGCAAACAGCCATTTCATAACAAATTATTGCGTGTGGGCCGTGATATGTTCCAAATTCAGTGATTCCTAGAGATGTGCGTTCTGTCTACGAAGAAATGAAAAGAACGAGCATTAAATACAGCTATAAAATAAAAATACACCCAGACAAAATATCAAACAATCTCATCGATACAAAGGACAAATTAAGGTGTTCATAGAGATTCAAACTTCGACATTTGATTGATTTAATATTAAAGGCATTGTCAACTTATGAAAAGTCATTTTTTTGTGTTATGGGAGCTAAAAGTTTAAGCTATGACGTCACCTACGTCGGTCGCCGGTAAGAGCTCTAGCATAGCTACAAGTACAACGCTAAATTTAGGTTATGTTGCCGTGTTTATACAAGTAATTGCATGTGTTTAGGTTATGTTCGTAAAGGTTCGATAACTCTAAAAATAAATGTCATTTACCGTAAAAATAAAATAGCCAAAGTTACCCTTCTTAACTCATGTGTTCCTGTTACTAACAGTTCATTTTCGAATATGAAAAATTATTGATTTTGGACTGAAATACAAAGACAAAGTTACCCTTCTTAACTCATGTGTTCCTATTACCAAAAGTTCGTTTTCGAGTGCGACAAATTATTAATTTTGGCCTGAAATACAAAGCCAGAGTTACCGTTCTTAACTCATGTGTTCCTGTTGCAAACAGTTCATTTTCGAATGTGAAAACTTATTAATTTTGGACTGAAATACAAAGCCAAACTTACCCTTCTTAACTCATGTGTTCCTATTACCAAAAGTTCGTTTTCCAGTACGACAAATTATCAATTTTGGACTGAAATACAAAGCCAATCTTACCCTTCTTAACTCATGTGTTCCTGATACAAACAGTTCATTTTCGAGTATGAAAAATTATTAATTTTGGACTGAAATACAAACCCAAAGTTACCCTTCTTAACTCATGTGTTCCTGTTACAAACAGTTCATTTTCGAGTATGAAAAATTATTAATTTTGGACTGAAATACAAAGCCAAACTTACCCTTCTTAACTCATGTGTTCTTATTACCAAAAGTTCGTTTGCGAGTGCGACAAATTATCAATTTTGGACTGAAATACAAAACCAAACTTACTCTTCTTAACTCATGTGTTCCTGTTACAAACAGTTCATTTTCGAGCATGAAAAATTATTAATTTTGGACTGAAATACAAACCCAAAGTTACCCTTCTTAACTCATGTGTTCCTGTTACAAACAGTTCATTTTCGAGTATGAAAAATTATTAATTTTGGACTGAAATACAAAGCCAAACTTACCCTTCTTAACTCATGTGTTCCTGTTACAAACAGTTCATTTTCGAGTATGAAACATTATTAATTTTGAACTGAAATACAAAGCCAAAGTTACCCTCCTTAACTCATGTGTTCCTATTACCAAAAGTTCGTTTTCGAGTGCGACAAATTATCAATTTTGGACTGAAATATAAAGCCAGAGTTACCCTTCTTAACTCATGTGTTCCTATTACCAAAAGTTCGTTTGCGAGTGCGACAAATTATCAATTTTGGACTGAAATACAAAACCAAACTTACTCTTCTTAACTCATGTGTTCCTGTTACAAACAGTTCATTTTCGAGCATGAAAAATTATTAATTTTGGACTGAAATACAAACCCAAAGTTACCCTTCTTAACTCATGTGTTCCTGTTACAAACAGTTCATTTTCGAGTATGAAAAATTATTAATTTTGGACTGAAATACAAAGCCAAACTTACCCTTCTTAACTCATGTGTTCTTATTACCAAAAGTTCGTTTGCGAGTGCGACAAATTATCAATTTTGGACTGAAATACAAAACCAAACTTACTCTTCTTAACTCATGTGTTCCTGTTACAAACAGTTCATTTTCGAGCATGAAAAATTATTAATTTTGGACTGAAATACAAACCCAAAGTTACCCTTCTTAACTCATGTGTTCCTGTTACAAACAGTTCATTTTCGAGTATGAAAAATTATTAATTTTGGACTGAAATACAAAGCCAAACTTACCCTTCTTAACTCATGTGTTCCTGTTACAAGCAGTTCATTTTCGAGTATGAAAAATTATTAATTTTGGACTGAAATACAAAGCCAACCTTTCCCTTCTTAGCTCATGTGTTCTTATTACCAAAAGTTCGTTTGCGAGTGCGACAAATTATCAATTTTGGACTGAAATACAAAACCAAACTTACTCTTCTTAACTCATGTGTTCCTGTTACAAACAGTTCATTTTCGAGCATGAAAAATTATTAATTTTGGACTGAAATACAAACCCAAAGTTACCCTTCTTAACTCATGTGTTCCTGTTACAAACAGTTCATTTTCGAGTATGAAAAATTATTAATTTTGGACTGAAATACAAAGCCAAACTTACCCTTCTTAACTCATGTGTTCCTATTACAAACAGTTCATTTTCGAGTATGAAACATTATTAATTTTGAACTGAAATACAAAGCCAAAGTTACCCTCCTTAACTCATGTGTTCCTATTACCAAAAGTTCGTTTTCGAGTGCGACAAATTATCAATTTTGGACTGAAATATAAAGCCAGAGTTACCCTTCTTAACTCATGTGTTCCTGTTACAAACAGTACATTTTCGAATATGAAAACTTATTAATTTCGGACTGAAATACAAAGCCAAACTTACCCTTCTTAACTCATGTGTTCCTATTAGCAAAAGTTAGTTTTCGAGTGCGACAAATTATCAATTTTGGACTGAAATACAAAGCCAAACTTACCCTTCTTAACTCATGTGTTCCTGTTACAAGCAGTTCATTTTCGAGTATGAAAAATTATTAATTTTGGACTGAAATACAAAGCCAACCTTTCCCTTCTTAGCTCATGTGTTCTTATTACCAAAAGTTCGTTTGCGAGTGCGACAAATTATCAATTTTGGACTGAAATACAAAACCAAACTTACTCTTCTTAACTCATGTGTTCCTGTTACAAACAGTTCATTTTCGAGCATGAAAAATTATTAATTTTGGACTGAAATACAAACCCAAAGTTACCCTTCTTAACTCATGTGTTCCTGTTACAAACAGTTCATTTTCGAGTATGAAAAATTATTAATTTTGGACTGAAATACAAAGCCAAACTTACCCTTCTTAACTCATGTGTTCCTATTACAAACAGTTCATTTTCGAGTATGAAACATTATTAATTTTGAACTGAAATACAAAGCCAAAGTTACCCTCCTTAACTCATGTGTTCCTATTACCAAAAGTTCGTTTTCGAGTGCGACAAATTATCAATTTTGGACTGAAATATAAAGCCAGAGTTACCCTTCTTAACTCATGTGTTCCTGTTACAAACAGTACATTTTCGAATATGAAAACTTATTAATTTCGGACTGAAATACAAAGCCAAACTTACCCTTCTTAACTCATGTGTTCCTATTAGCAAAAGTTAGTTTTCGAGTGCGACAAATTATCAATTTTGGACTGAAATACAAAGCCAAACTTACCCTTCTTAACTCATGTGTTCCTGTTACAAGCAGTTCATTTTCGAGTATGAAAAATTATTAATTTTGGACTGAAATACAAAGCCAACCTTTCCCTTCTTAGCTCATGTGTTCTTATTACCAAAAGTTCGTTTGCGAGTGCGACAAATTATCAATTTTGGACTGAAATACAAAACCAAACTTACTCTTCTTAACTCATGTGTTCCTGTTACAAACAGTTCATTTTCGAGCATGAAAAATTATTAATTTTGGACTGAAATACAAACCCAAAGTTACCCTTCTTAACTCATGTGTTCCTGTTACAAACAGTTCATTTTCGAGTATGAAAAATTATTAATTTTGGACTGAAATACAAAGCCAAACTTACCCTTCTTAACTCATGTGTTCCTGTTACAAACAGTTCATTTTCGAGTATGAAACATTATTAATTTTGAACTGAAATACAAAGCCAAAGTTACCCTCCTTAACTCATGTGTTCCTATTACCAAAAGTTCGTTTTCGAGTGCGACAAATTATCAATTTTGGACTGAAATATAAAGCCAGAGTTACCCTTCTTAACTCATGTGTTCCTGTTACAAACAGTACATTTTCGAATATGAAAACTTATTAATTTCGGACTGAAATACAAAGCCAAACTTACCCTTCTTAACTCATGTGTTCCTATTAGCAAAAGTTAGTTTTCGAGTGCGACAAATTATCAATTTTGGACTGAAATACAAAGCCAAACTTACCCTTCTTAACTCATGTGTTCCTGTTACAAGCAGTTCATTTTCGAGTATGAAAAATTATTAATTTTGGACTGAAATACAAAGCCAACCTTTCCCTTCTTAGCTCATGTGTTCTTATTACCAAAAGTTCGTTTGCGAGTGCGACAAATTATCAATTTTGGACTGAAATACAAAACCAAACTTACTCTTCTTAACTCATGTGTTCCTGTTACAAACAGTTCATTTTCGAGCATGAAAAATTATTAATTTTGGACTGAAATACAAACCCAAAGTTACCCTTCTTAACTCATGTGTTCCTGTTACAAACAGTTCATTTTCGAGTATGAAAAATTATTAATTTTGGACTGAAATACAAAGCCAAACTTACCCTTCTTAACTCATGTGTTCCTGTTACAAACAGTTCATTTTCGAGTATGAAACATTATTAATTTTGAACTGAAATACAAAGCCAAAGTTACCCTCCTTAACTCATGTGTTCCTATTACCAAAAGTTCGTTTTCGAGTGCGACAAATTATCAATTTTGGACTGAAATATAAAGCCAGAGTTACCCTTCTTAACTCATGTGTTCCTGTTACAAACAGTACATTTTCGAATATGAAAACTTATTAATTTCGGACTGAAATACAAAGCCAAACTTACCCTTCTTAACTCATGTGTTCCTATTAGCAAAAGTTAGTTTTTGAGTGCGACAAATTATCAATTTTGGACTGAAATACAAAGCCAAACTTACCCTTCTTAACTCATGTGTTCCTGTTACAAGCAGTTCATTTTCGAGTATGAAAAATTATTAATTTTGGACTGAAATACAAAGCCAACCTTTCCCTTCTTAGCTCATGTGTTCTTATTACCAAAAGTTCGTTTGCGAGTGCGACAAATTATCAATTTTGGACTGAAATACAAAACCAAACTTACTCTTCTTAACTCATGTGTTCCTGTTACAAACAGTTCATTTTCGAGCATGAAAAATTATTAATTTTGGACTGAAATACAAACCCAAAGTTACCCTTCTTAACTCATGTGTTCCTGTTACAAACAGTTCATTTTCGAGTATGAAAAATTATTAATTTTGGACTGAAATACAAAGCCAAACTTACCCTTCTTAACTCATGTGTTCCTATTACAAACAGTTCATTTTCGAGTATGAAACATTATTAATTTTGAACTGAAATACAAAGCCAAAGTTACCCTCCTTAACTCATGTGTTCCTATTACCAAAAGTTCGTTTTCGAGTGCGACAAATTATCAATTTTGGACTGAAATATAAAGCCAGAGTTACCCTTCTTAACTCATGTGTTCCTGTTACAAACAGTACATTTTCGAATATGAAAACTTATTAATTTCGGACTGAAATACAAAGCCAAACTTACCCTTCTTAACTCATGTGTTCCTATTAGCAAAAGTTAGTTTTCGAGTGCGACAAATTATCAATTTTGGACTGAAATACAAAGCCAAACTTACCCTTCTTAACTCATGTGTTCCTGTTACAAGCAGTTCATTTTCGAGTATGAAAAATTATTAATTTTGGACTGAAATACAAAGCCAACCTTTCCCTTCTTAGCTCATGTGTTCTTATTACCAAAAGTTCGTTTGCGAGTGCGACAAATTATCAATTTTGGACTGAAATACAAAACCAAACTTACTCTTCTTAACTCATGTGTTCCTGTTACAAACAGTTCATTTTCGAGCATGAAAAATTATTAATTTTGGACTGAAATACAAACCCAAAGTTACCCTTCTTAACTCATGTGTTCCTGTTACAAACAGTTCATTTTCGAGTATGAAAAATTATTAATTTTGGACTGAAATACAAAGCCAAACTTACCCTTCTTAACTCATGTGTTCCTGTTACAAACAGTTCATTTTCGAGTATGAAACATTATTAATTTTGAACTGAAATACAAAGCCAAAGTTACCCTCCTTAACTCATGTGTTCCTATTACCAAAAGTTCGTTTTCGAGTGCGACAAATTATCAATTTTGGACTGAAATATAAAGCCAGAGTTACCCTTCTTAACTCATGTGTTCCTGTTACAAACAGTACATTTTCGAATATGAAAACTTATTAATTTCGGACTGAAATACAAAGCCAAACTTACCCTTCTTAACTCATGTGTTCCTATTAGCAAAAGTTAGTTTTCGAGTGCGACAAATTATCAATTTTGGACTGAAATACAAAGCCAAACTTACCCTTCTTAACTCATGTGTTCCTGTTACAAGCAGTTCATTTTCGAGTATGAAAAATTATTAATTTTGGACTGAAATACAAAGCCAACCTTTCCCTTCTTAGCTCATGTGTTCGTATTACCAAAAGTTCGTTTGCGAGTGCGACAAATTATCAATTTTGGACTGAAATACAAAACCAAACTTACTCTTCTTAACTCATGTGTTCCTGTTACAAACAGTTCATTTTCGAGCATGAAAAATTATTAATTTTGGACTGAAATACAAACCCAAAGTTACCCTTCTTAACTCATGTGTTCCTGTTACAAACAGTTCATTTTCGAGTATGAAAAATTATTAATTTTGGACTGAAATACAAAGCCAAACTTACCCTTCTTAACTCATGTGTTCCTGTTACAAACAGTTCATTTTCGAGTATGAAACATTATTAATTTTGAACTGAAATACAAAGCCAAAGTTACCCTCCTTAACTCATGTGTTCCTATTACCAAAAGTTCGTTTTCGAGTGCGACAAATTATCAATTTTGGACTGAAATATAAAGCCAGAGTTACCCTTCTTAACTCATGTGTTCCTGTTACAAACAGTACATTTTCGAATATGAAAACTTATTAATTTCGGACTGAAATACAAAGCCAAACTTACCCTTCTTAACTCATGTGTTCCTATTACCAAAAGTTCGTTTTCGAGTGCGACAAATGATCAATTTTGGACTGAAATACGAAGCCAAACTTACCCTTCTTAACTCATGTGTTCCTGTTACAAACAGTTCATTTTCGAGTATGAAAAATTATTAATTTTGGACTGAAATACAAAGCCAAACTTACCCTTCTTAACTCATGTGTTCCTATTACAAACAGTTCATTTTCGAGTATGAAACATTATTAATTTTGAACTGAAATACAAAGCCAAAGTTACCCTCCTTAACTCATGTGTTCCTATTACCAAAAGTTCGTTTTCGAGTGCGACAAATTATCAATTTTGGACTGAAATATAAAGCCAGAGTTACCCTTCTTAACTCATGTGTTCCTGTTACAAACAGTACATTTTCGAATATGAAAACTTATTAATTTCGGACTGAAATACAAAGCCAAACTTACCCTTCTTAACTCATGTGTTCCTATTAGCAAAAGTTAGTTTTCGAGTGCGACAAATTATCAATTTTGGACTGAAATACGAAGCCAAACTTACCCTTCTTAACTCATGTGTTCCTGTTACAAGCAGTTCATTTTCGAGTATGAAAAATTATTAATTTTGGACTGAAATACAAAGCCAACCTTTCCCTTCTTAGCTCATGTGTTCTTATTACCAAAAGTTCGTTTGCGAGTGCGACAAATTATCAATTTTGGACTGAAATACAAAACCAAACTTACTCTTCTTAACTCATGTGTTCCTGTTACAAACAGTTCATTTTCGAGCATGAAAAATTATTAATTTTGGACTGAAATACAAACCCAAAGTTACCCTTCTTAACTCATGTGTTCCTGTTACAAACAGTTCATTTTCGAGTATGAAAAATTATTAATTTTGGACTGAAATACAAAGCCAAACTTACCCTTCTTAACTCATGTGTTCCTGTTACAAACAGTTCATTTTCGAGTATGAAACATTATTAATTTTGAACTGAAATACAAAGCCAAAGTTACCCTCCTTAACTCATGTGTTCCTATTACCAAAAGTTCGTTTTCGAGTGCGACAAATTATCAATTTTGGACTGAAATATAAAGCCAGAGTTACCCTTCTTAACTCATGTGTTCCTGTTACAAACAGTACATTTTCGAATATGAAAACTTATTAATTTCGGACTGAAATACAAAGCCAAACTTACCCTTCTTAACTCATGTGTTCCTATTAGCAAAAGTTAGTTTTCGAGTGCGACAAATTATCAATTTTGGACTGAAATACAAAGCCAAACTTACCCTTCTTAACTCATGTGTTCCTGTTACAAGCAGTTCATTTTCGAGTATGAAAAATTATTAATTTTGGACTGAAATACAAAGCCAACCTTTCCCTTCTTAGCTCATGTGTTCTTATTACCAAAAGTTCGTTTGCGAGTGCGACAAATTATCAATTTTGGACTGAAATACAAAACCAAACTTACTCTTCTTAACTCATGTGTTCCTGTTACAAACAGTTCATTTTCGAGCATGAAAAATTATTAATTTTGGACTGAAATACAAACCCAAAGTTACCCTTCTTAACTCATGTGTTCCTGTTACAAACAGTTCATTTTCGAGTATGAAAAATTATTAATTTTGGACTGAAATACAAAGCCAAACTTACCCTTCTTAACTCATGTGTTCCTGTTACAAACAGTTCATTTTCGAGTATGAAACATTATTAATTTTGAACTGAAATACAAAGCCAAAGTTACCCTCCTTAACTCATGTGTTCCTATTACCAAAAGTTCGTTTTCGAGTGCGACAAATTATCAATTTTGGACTGAAATATAAAGCCAGAGTTACCCTTCTTAACTCATGTGTTCCTGTTACAAACAGTACATTTTCGAATATGAAAACTTATTAATTTCGGACTGAAATACAAAGCCAAACTTACCCTTCTTAACTCATGTGTTCCTATTAGCAAAAGTTAGTTTTCGAGTGCGACAAATTATCAATTTTGGACTGAAATACAAAGCCAAACTTACCCTTCTTAACTCATGTGTTCCTGTTACAAGCAGTTCATTTTCGAGTATGAAAAATTATTAATTTTGGACTGAAATACAAAGCCAACCTTTCCCATCTTAGCTCATGTGTTCTTATTACCAAAAGTTCGTTTGCGAGTGCGACAAATTATCAATTTTGGACTGAAATACAAAACCAAACTTACTCTTCTTAACTCATGTGTTCCTGTTACAAACAGTTCATTTTCGAGCATGAAAAATTATTAATTTTGGACTGAAATACAAACCCAAAGTTACCCTTCTTAACTCATGTGTTCCTGTTACAAACAGTTCATTTTCGAGTATGAAAAATTATTAATTTTGGACTGAAATACAAAGCCAAACTTACCCTTCTTAACTCATGTGTTCCTGTTACAAACAGTTCATTTTCGAGTATGAAACATTATTAATTTTGAACTGAAATACAAAGCCAAAGTTACCCTCCTTAACTCATGTGTTCCTATTACCAAAAGTTCGTTTTCGAGTGCGACAAATTATCAATTTTGGACTGAAATATAAAGCCAGAGTTACCCTTCTTAACTCATGTGTTCCTGTTACAAACAGTACATTTTCGAATATGAAAACTTATTAATTTCGGACTGAAATACAAAGCCAAACTTACCCTTCTTAACTCATGTGTTCCTATTAGCAAAAGTTAGTTTTCGAGTGCGACAAATTATCAATTTTGGACTGAAATACAAAGCCAAACTTACCCTTCTTAACTCATGTGTTCCTGTTACAAGCAGTTCATTTTCGAGTATGAAAAATTATTAATTTTGGACTGAAATACAAAGCCAACCTTTCCCTTCTTAGCTCATGTGTTCTTATTACCAAAAGTTCGTTTGCGAGTGCGACAAATTATCAATTTTGGACTGAAATACAAAACCAAACTTAGTCTTCTTAACTCATGTGTTCCTGTTACAAACAGTTCATTTTCGAGCATGAAAAATTATTAATTTTGGACTGAAATACAAACCCAAAGTTACCCTTCTTAACTCATGTGTTCCTGTTACAAACAGTTCATTTTCGAGTATGAAAAATTATTAATTTTGGACTGAAATACAAAGCCAAACTTACCCTTCTTAACTCATGTGTTCCTGTTACAAACAGTTCATTTTCGAGTATGAAACATTATTAATTTTGAACTGAAATACAAAGCCAAAGTTACCCTCCTTAACTCATGTGTTCCTATTACCAAAAGTTCGTTTTCGAGTGCGACAAATTATCAATTTTGGACTGAAATATAAAGCCAGAGTTACCCTTCTTAACTCATGTGTTCCTGTTACAAACAGTACATTTTCGAATATGAAAACTTATTAATTTCGGACTGAAATACAAAGCCAAACTTACCCTTCTTAACTCATGTGTTCCTATTAGCAAAAGTTAGTTTTCGAGTGCGACAAATTATCAATTTTGGACTGAAATACAAAGCCAAACTTACCCTTCTTAACTCATGTGTTCCTGTTACAAGCAGTTCATTTTCGAGTATGAAAAATTATTAATTTTGGACTGAAATACAAAGCCAACCTTTCCCTTCTTAGCTCATGTGTTCTTATTACCAAAAGTTCGTTTGCGAGTGCGACAAATTATCAATTTTGGACTGAAATACAAAACCAAACTTACTCTTCTTAACTCATGTGTTCCTGTTACAAACAGTTCATTTTCGAGCATGAAAAATTATTAATTTTGGACTGAAATACAAACCCAAAGTTACCCTTCTTAACTCATGTGTTCCTGTTACAAACAGTTCATTTTCGAGTATGAAAAATTATTAATTTTGGACTGAAATACAAAGCCAAACTTACCCTTCTTAACTCATGTGTTCCTGTTACAAACAGTTCATTTTCGAGTATGAAACATTATTAATTTTGAACTGAAATACAAAGCCAAAGTTACCCTCCTTAACTCATGTGTTCCTATTACCAAAAGTTCGTTTTCGAGTGCGACAAATTATCAATTTTGGACTGAAATATAAAGCCAGAGTTACCCTTCTTAACTCATGTGTTCCTGTTACAAACAGTACATTTTCGAATATGAAAACTTATTAATTTCGGACTGAAATACAAAGCCAAACTTACCCTTCTTAACTCATGTGTTCCTATTACCAAAAGTTCGTTTTCGAGTGCGACAAATGATCAATTTTGGACTGAAATACGAAGCCAAACTTACCCTTCTTAACTCATGTGTTCCTGTTACAAACAGTTCATTTTCGAGTATGAAAAATTATTAATTTTGGACTGAAATACAAAGCCAAACTTACCCTTCTTAACTCATGTGTTCCTATTACAAACAGTTCATTTTCGAGTATGAAACATTATTAATTTTGAACTGAAATACAAAGCCAAAGTTACCCTCCTTAACTCATGTGTTCCTATTACCAAAAGTTCGTTTTCGAGTGCGACAAATTATCAATTTTGGACTGAAATATAAAGCCAGAGTTACCCTTCTTAACTCATGTGTTCCTGTTACAAACAGTACATTTTCGAATATGAAAACTTATTAATTTCGGACTGAAATACAAAGCCAAACTTACCCTTCTTAACTCATGTGTTCCTATTAGCAAAAGTTAGTTTTCGAGTGCGACAAATTATCAATTTTGGACTGAAATACAAAGCCAAACTTACCCTTCTTAACTCATGTGTTCCTGTTACAAGCAGTTCATTTTCGAGTATGAAAAATTATTAATTTTGGACTGAAATACAAAGCCAACCTTTCCCTTCTTAGCTCATGTGTTCTTATTACCAAAAGTTCGTTTGCGAGTGCGACAAATTATCAATTTTGGACTGAAATACAAAACCAAACTTACTCTTCTTAACTCATGTGTTCCTGTTACAAACAGTTCATTTTCGAGCATGAAAAATTATTAATTTTGGACTGAAATACAAACCCAAAGTTACCCTTCTTAACTCATGTGTTCCTGTTACAAACAGTTCATTTTCGAGTATGAAAAATTATTAATTTTGGACTGAAATACAAAGCCAAACTTACCCTTCTTAACTCATGTGTTCCTGTTACAAACAGTTCATTTTCGAGTATGAAACATTATTAATTTTGAACTGAAATACAAAGCCAAAGTTACCCTCCTTAACTCATGTGTTCCTATTACCAAAAGTTCGTTTTCGAGTGCGACAAATTATCAATTTTGGACTGAAATATAAAGCCAGAGTTACCCTTCTTAACTCATGTGTTCCTGTTACAAACAGTACATTTTCGAATATGAAAACTTATTAATTTCGGACTGAAATACAAAGCCAAACTTACCCTTCTTAACTCATGTGTTCCTATTAGCAAAAGTTAGTTTTCGAGTGCGACAAATTATCAATTTTGGACTGAAATACAAAGCCAAACTTACCCTTCTTAACTCATGTGTTCCTGTTACAAGCAGTTCATTTTCGAGTATGAAAAATTATTAATTTTGGACTGAAATACAAAGCCAACCTTTCCCTTCTTAGCTCATGTGTTCTTATTACCAAAAGTTCGTTTGCGAGTGCGACAAATTATCAATTTTGGACTGAAATACAAAACCAAACTTACTCTTCTTAACTCATGTGTTCCTGTTACAAACAGTTCATTTTCGAGCATGAAAAATTATTAATTTTGGACTGAAATACAAACCCAAAGTTACCCTTCTTAACTCATGTGTTCCTGTTACAAAGAGTTCATTTTCGAGTATGAAAAATTATTAATTTTGGACTGAAATACAAAGCCAAACTTACCCTTCTTAACTCATGTGTTCCTGTTACAAACAGTTCATTTTCGAGTATGAAACATTATTAATTTTGAACTGAAATACAAAGCCAAAGTTACCCTCCTTAACTCATGTGTTCCTATTACCAAAAGTTCGTTTTCGAGTGCGACAAATTATCAATTTTGGACTGAAATATAAAGCCAGAGTTACCCTTCTTAACTCATGTGTTCCTGTTACAAACAGTACATTTTCGAATATGAAAACTTATTAATTTCGGACTGAAATACAAAGCCAAACTTACCCTTCTTAACTCATGTGTTCCTATTAGCAAAAGTTAGTTTTCGAGTGCGACAAATTATCAATTTTGGACTGAAATACAAAGCCAAACTTACCCTTCTTAACTCATGTGTTCCTGTTACAAGCAGTTCATTTTCGAGTATGAAAAATTATTAATTTTGGACTGAAATACAAAGCCAACCTTTCCCTTCTTAGCTCATGTGTTCTTATTACCAAAAGTTCGTTTGCGAGTGCGACAAATTATCAATTTTGGACTGAAATACAAAACCAAACTTACTCTTCTTAACTCATGTGTTCCTGTTACAAACAGTTCATTTTCGAGCATGAAAAATTATTAATTTTGGACTGAAATACAAACCCAAAGTTACCCTTCTTAACTCATGTGTTCCTGTTACAAACAGTTCATTTTCGAGTATGAAAAATTATTAATTTTGGACTGAAATACAAAGCCAAACTTACCCTTCTTAACTCATGTGTTCCTGTTACAAACAGTTCATTTTCGAGTATGAAACATTATTAATTTTGAACTGAAATACAAAGCCAAAGTTACCCTCCTTAACTCATGTGTTCCTATTACCAAAAGTTCGTTTTCGAGTGCGACAAATTATCAATTTTGGACTGAAATATAAAGCCAGAGTTACCCTTCTTAACTCATGTGTTCCTGTTACAAACAGTACATTTTCGAATATGAAAACTTATTAATTTCGGACTGAAATACAAAGCCAAACTTACCCTTCTTAACTCATGTGTTCCTATTAGCAAAAGTTAGTTTTCGAGTGCGACAAATTATCAATTTTGGACTGAAATACGAAGCCAAACTTACCCTTCTTAACTCATGTGTTCCTGTTACAAGCAGTTCATTTTCGAGTATGAAAAATTATTAATTTTGGACTGAAATACAAAGCCAACCTTTCCCTTCTTAGCTCATGTGTTCTTATTACCAAAAGTTCGTTTGCGAGTGCGACAAATTATCAATTTTGGACTGAAATACAAAACCAAACTTACTCTTCTTAACTCATGTGTTCCTGTTACAAACAGTTCATTTTCGAGCATGAAAAATTATTAATTTTGGACTGAAATACAAACCCAAAGTTACCCTTCTTAACTCATGTGTTCCTGTTACAAACAGTTCATTTTCGAGTATGAAAAATTATTAATTTTGGACTGAAATACAAAGCCAAACTTACCCTTCTTAACTCATGTGTTCCTGTTACAAACAGTTCATTTTCGAGTATGAAACATTATTAATTTTGAACTGAAATACAAAGCCAAAGTTACCCTCCTTAACTCATGTGTTCCTATTACCAAAAGTTCGTTTTCGAGTGCGACAAATTATCAATTTTGGACTGAAATATAAAGCCAGAGTTACCCTTCTTAACTCATGTGTTCCTGTTACAAACAGTACATTTTCGAATATGAAAACTTATTAATTTCGGACTGAAATACAAAGCCAAACTTACCCTTCTTAACTCATGTGTTCCTATTAGCAAAAGTTAGTTTTCGAGTGCGACAAATTATCAATTTTGGACTGAAATACGAAGCCAAACTTACCCTTCTTAACTCATGTGTTCCTGTTACAAGCAGTTCATTTTCGAGTATGAAAAATTATTAATTTTGGACTGAAATACAAAGCCAACCTTTCCCTTCTTAGCTCATGTGTTCTTATTACCAAAAGTTCGTTTGCGAGTGCGACAAATTATCAATTTTGGACTGAAATACAAAACCAAACTTACTCTTCTTAACTCATGTGTTCCTGTTACAAACAGTTCATTTTCGAGCATGAAAAATTATTAATTTTGGACTGAAATACAAACCCAAAGTTACCCTTCTTAACTCATGTGTTCCTGTTACAAACAGTTCATTTTCGAGTATGAAAAATTATTAATTTTGGACTGAAATACAAAGCCAAACTTACCCTTCTTAACTCATGTGTTCCTGTTACAAACAGTTCATTTTCGAGTATGAAACATTATTAATTTTGAACTGAAATACAAAGCCAAAGTTACCCTCCTTAACTCATGTGTTCCTATTACCAAAAGTTCGTTTTCGAGTGCGACAAATTATCAATTTTGGACTGAAATATAAAGCCAGAGTTACCCTTCTTAACTCATGTGTTCCTGTTACAAACAGTACATTTTCGAATATGAAAACTTATTAATTTCGGACTGAAATACAAAGCCAAACTTACCCTTCTTAACTCATGTGTTCCTATTAGCAAAAGTTAGTTTTCGAGTGCGACAAATTATCAATTTTGGACTGAAATACGAAGCCAAACTTACCCTTCTTAACTCATGTGTTCCTGTTACAAGCAGTTCATTTTCGAGTATGAAAAATTATTAATTTTGGACTGAAATACAAAGCCAACCTTTCCCTTCTTAGCTCATGTGTTCTTATTACCAAAAGTTCGTTTGCGAGTGCGACAAATTATCAATTTTGGACTGAAATACAAAACCAAACTTACTCTTCTTAACTCATGTGTTCCTGTTACAAACAGTTCATTTTCGAGCATGAAAAATTATTAATTTTGGACTGAAATACAAACCCAAAGTTACCCTTCTTAACTCATGTGTTCCTGTTACAAACAGTTCATTTTCGAGTATGAAAAATTATTAATTTTGGACTGAAATACAAAGCCAAACTTACCCTTCTTAACTCATGTGTTCCTGTTACAAACAGTTCATTTTCGAGTATGAAACATTATTAATTTTGAACTGAAATACAAAGCCAAAGTTACCCTCCTTAACTCATGTGTTCCTATTACCAAAAGTTCGTTTTCGAGTGCGACAAATTATCAATTTTGGACTGAAATATAAAGCCAGAGTTACCCTTCTTAACTCATGTGTTCCTGTTACAAACAGTACATTTTCGAATATGAAAACTTATTAATTTCGGACTGAAATACAAAGCCAAACTTACCCTTCTTAACTCATGTGTTCCTATTAGCAAAAGTTAGTTTTCGAGTGCGACAAATTATCAATTTTGGACTGAAATACGAAGCCAAACTTACCCTTCTTAACTCATGTGTTCCTGTTACAAGCAGTTCATTTTCGAGTATGAAAAATTATTAATTTTGGACTGAAATACAAAGCCAACCTTTCCCTTCTTAGCTCATGTGTTCTTATTACCAAAAGTTCGTTTGCGAGTGCGACAAATTATCAATTTTGGACTGAAATACAAAACCAAACTTACTCTTCTTAACTCATGTGTTCCTGTTACAAACAGTTCATTTTCGAGCATGAAAAATTATTAATTTTGGACTGAAATACAAACCCAAAGTTACCCTTCTTAACTCATGTGTTCCTGTTACAAACAGTTCATTTTCGAGTATGAAAAATTATTAATTTTGGACTGAAATACAAAGCCAAACTTACCCTTCTTAACTCATGTGTTCCTGTTACAAACAGTTCATTTTCGAGTATGAAACATTATTAATTTTGAACTGAAATACAAAGCCAAAGTTACCCTCCTTAACTCATGTGTTCCTATTACCAAAAGTTCGTTTTCGAGTGCGACAAATTATCAATTTTGGACTGAAATATAAAGCCAGAGTTACCCTTCTTAACTCATGTGTTCCTGTTACAAACAGTACATTTTCGAATATGAAAACTTATTAATTTCGGACTGAAATACAAAGCCAAACTTACCCTTCTTAACTCATGTGTTCCTATTAGCAAAAGTTAGTTTTCGAGTGCGACAAATTATCAATTTTGGACTGAAATACGAAGCCAAACTTACCCTTCTTAACTCATGTGTTCCTGTTACAAGCAGTTCATTTTCGAGTATGAAAAATTATTAATTTTGGACTGAAATACAAAGCCAACCTTTCCCTTCTTAGCTCATGTGTTCTTATTACCAAAAGTTCGTTTGCGAGTGCGACAAATTATCAATTTTGGACTGAAATACAAAACCAAACTTACTCTTCTTAACTCATGTGTTCCTGTTACAAACAGTTCATTTTCGAGCATGAAAAATTATTAATTTTGGACTGAAATACAAACCCAAAGTTACCCTTCTTAACTCATGTGTTCCTGTTACAAACAGTTCATTTTCGAGTATGAAAAATTATTAATTTTGGACTGAAATACAAAGCCAAACTTACCCTTCTTAACTCATGTGTTCCTGTTACAAACAGTTCATTTTCGAGTATGAAACATTATTAATTTTGAACTGAAATACAAAGCCAAAGTTACCCTCCTTAACTCATGTGTTCCTATTACCAAAAGTTCGTTTTCGAGTGCGACAAATTATCAATTTTGGACTGAAATATAAAGCCAGAGTTACCCTTCTTAACTCATGTGTTCCTGTTACAAACAGTACATTTTCGAATATGAAAACTTATTAATTTCGGACTGAAATACAAAGCCAAACTTACCCTTCTTAACTCATGTGTTCCTATTAGCAAAAGTTAGTTTTCGAGTGCGACAAATTATCAATTTTGGACTGAAATACAAAGCCAAACTTACCCTTCTTAACTCATGTGTTCCTGTTACAAGCAGTTCATTTTCGAGTATGAAAAATTATTAATTTTGGACTGAAATACAAAGCCAACCTTTCCCTTCTTAGCTCATGTGTTCTTATTACCAAAAGTTCGTTTGCGAGTGCGACAAATTATCAATTTTGGACTGAAATACAAAACCAAACTTACTCTTCTTAACTCATGTGTTCCTGTTACAAACAGTTCATTTTCGAGCATGAAAAATTATTAATTTTGGACTGAAATACAAACCCAAAGTTACCCTTCTTAACTCATGTGTTCCTGTTACAAACAGTTCATTTTCGAGTATGAAAAATTATTAATTTTGGACTGAAATACAAAGCCAAACTTACCCTTCTTAACTCATGTGTTCCTGTTACAAACAGTTCATTTTCGAGTATGAAACATTATTAATTTTGAACTGAAATACAAAGCCAAAGTTACCCTCCTTAACTCATGTGTTCCTATTACCAAAAGTTCGTTTTCGAGTGCGACAAATTATCAATTTTGGACTGAAATATAAAGCCAGAGTTACCCTTCTTAACTCATGTGTTCCTGTTACAAACAGTACATTTTCGAATATGAAAACTTATTAATTTCGGACTGAAATACAAAGCCAAACTTACCCTTCTTAACTCATGTGTTCCTATTAGCAAAAGTTAGTTTTCGAGTGCGACAAATTATCAATTTTGGACTGAAATACGAAGCCAAACTTACCCTTCTTAACTCATGTGTTCCTGTTACAAGCAGTTCATTTTCGAGTATGAAAAATTATTAATTTTGGACTGAAATACAAAGCCAACCTTTCCCTTCTTAGCTCATGTGTTCTTATTACCAAAAGTTCGTTTGCGAGTGCGACAAATTATCAATTTTGGACTGAAATACAAAACCAAACTTACTCTTCTTAACTCATGTGTTCCTGTTACAAACAGTTCATTTTCGAGCATGAAAAATTATTAATTTTGGACTGAAATACAAACCCAAAGTTACCCTTCTTAACTCATGTGTTCCTGTTACAAACAGTTCATTTTCGAGTATGAAAAATTATTAATTTTGGACTGAAATACAAAGCCAAACTTACCCTTCTTAACTCATGTGTTCCTGTTACAAACAGTTCATTTTCGAGTATGAAACATTATTAATTTTGAACTGAAATACAAAGCCAAAGTTACCCTCCTTAACTCATGTGTTCCTATTACCAAAAGTTCGTTTTCGAGTGCGACAAATTATCAATTTTGGACTGAAATATAAAGCCAGAGTTACCCTTCTTAACTCATGTGTTCCTGTTACAAACAGTACATTTTCGAATATGAAAACTTATTAATTTCGGACTGAAATACAAAGCCAAACTTACCCTTCTTAACTCATGTGTTCCTATTAGCAAAAGTTAGTTTTCGAGTGCGACAAATTATCAATTTTGGACTGAAATACAAAGCCAAACTTACCCTTCTTAACTCATGTGTTCCTGTTACAAGCAGTTCATTTTCGAGTATGAAAAATTATTAATTTTGGACTGAAATACAAAGCCAACCTTTCCCTTCTTAGCTCATGTGTTCTTATTACCAAAAGTTCGTTTGCGAGTGCGACAAATTATCAATTTTGGACTGAAATACAAAACCAAACTTACTCTTCTTAACTCATGTGTTCCTGTTACAAACAGTTCATTTTCGAGCATGAAAAATTATTAATTTTGGACTGAAATACAAACCCAAAGTTACCCTTCTTAACTCATGTGTTCCTGTTACAAACAGTTCATTTTCGAGTATGAAAAATTATTAATTTTGGACTGAAATACAAAGCCAAACTTACCCTTCTTAACTCATGTGTTCCTGTTACAAACAGTTCATTTTCGAGTATGAAACATTATTAATTTTGAACTGAAATACAAAGCCAAAGTTACCCTCCTTAACTCATGTGTTCCTATTACCAAAAGTTCGTTTTCGAGTGCGACAAATTATCAATTTTGGACTGAAATATAAAGCCAGAGTTACCCTTCTTAACTCATGTGTTCCTGTTACAAACAGTACATTTTCGAATATGAAAACTTATTAATTTCGGACTGAAATACAAAGCCAAACTTACCCTTCTTAACTCATGTGTTCCTATTAGCAAAAGTTAGTTTTCGAGTGCGACAAATTATCAATTTTGGACTGAAATACGAAGCCAAACTTACCCTTCTTAACTCATGTGTTCCTGTTACAAGCAGTTCATTTTCGAGTATGAAAAATTATTAATTTTGGACTGAAATACAAAGCCAACCTTTCCCTTCTTAGCTCATGTGTTCTTATTACCAAAAGTTCGTTTGCGAGTGCGACAAATTATCAATTTTGGACTGAAATACAAAACCAAACTTACTCTTCTTAACTCATGTGTTCCTGTTACAAACAGTTCATTTTCGAGCATGAAAAATTATTAATTTTGGACTGAAATACAAACCCAAAGTTACCCTTCTTAACTCATGTGTTCCTGTTACAAACAGTTCATTTTCGAGTATGAAAAATTATTAATTTTGGACTGAAATACAAAGCCAAACTTACCCTTCTTAACTCATGTGTTCCTGTTACAAACAGTTCATTTTCGAGTATGAAACATTATTAATTTTGAACTGAAATACAAAGCCAAAGTTACCCTCCTTAACTCATGTGTTCCTATTACCAAAAGTTCGTTTTCGAGTGCGACAAATTATCAATTTTGGACTGAAATATAAAGCCAGAGTTACCCTTCTTAACTCATGTGTTCCTGTTACAAACAGTACATTTTCGAATATGAAAACTTATTAATTTCGGACTGAAATACAAAGCCAAACTTACCCTTCTTAACTCATGTGTTCCTATTAGCAAAAGTTAGTTTTCGAGTGCGACAAATTATCAATTTTGGACTGAAATACGAAGCCAAACTTACCCTTCTTAACTCATGTGTTCCTGTTACAAGCAGTTCATTTTCGAGTATGAAAAATTATTAATTTTGGACTGAAATACAAAGCCAACCTTTCCCTTCTTAGCTCATGTGTTCTTATTACCAAAAGTTCGTTTGCGAGTGCGACAAATTATCAATTTTGGACTGAAATACAAAACCAAACTTACTCTTCTTAACTCATGTGTTCCTGTTACAAACAGTTCATTTTCGAGCATGAAAAATTATTAATTTTGGACTGAAATACAAACCCAAAGTTACCCTTCTTAACTCATGTGTTCCTGTTACAAACAGTTCATTTTCGAGTATGAAAAATTATTAATTTTGGACTGAAATACAAAGCCAAACTTACCCTTCTTAACTCATGTGTTCCTGTTACAAACAGTTCATTTTCGAGTATGAAACATTATTAATTTTGAACTGAAATACAAAGCCAAAGTTACCCTCCTTAACTCATGTGTTCCTATTACCAAAAGTTCGTTTTCGAGTGCGACAAATTATCAATTTTGGACTGAAATATAAAGCCAGAGTTACCCTTCTTAACTCATGTGTTCCTGTTACAAACAGTACATTTTCGAATATGAAAACTTATTAATTTCGGACTGAAATACAAAGCCAAACTTACCCTTCTTAACTCATGTGTTCCTATTAGCAAAAGTTAGTTTTCGAGTGCGACAAATTATCAATTTTGGACTGAAATACAAAGCCAAACTTACCCTTCTTAACTCATGTGTTCCTGTTACAAGCAGTTCATTTTCGAGTATGAAAAATTATTAATTTTGGACTGAAATACAAAGCCAACCTTTCCCTTCTTAGCTCATGTGTTCTTATTACCAAAAGTTCGTTTGCGAGTGCGACAAATTATCAATTTTGGACTGAAATACAAAACCAAACTTACTCTTCTTAACTCATGTGTTCCTGTTACAAACAGTTCATTTTCGAGCATGAAAAATTATTAATTTTGGACTGAAATACAAACCCAAAGTTACCCTTCTTAACTCATGTGTTCCTGTTACAAACAGTTCATTTTCGAGTATGAAAAATTATTAATTTTGGACTGAAATACAAAGCCAAACTTACCCTTCTTAACTCATGTGTTCCTGTTACAAACAGTTCATTTTCGAGTATGAAACATTATTAATTTTGAACTGAAATACAAAGCCAAAGTTACCCTCCTTAACTCATGTGTTCCTATTACCAAAAGTTCGTTTTCGAGTGCGACAAATTATCAATTTTGGACTGAAATATAAAGCCAGAGTTACCCTTCTTAACTCATGTGTTCCTGTTACAAACAGTACATTTTCGAATATGAAAACTTATTAATTTCGGACTGAAATACAAAGCCAAACTTACCCTTCTTAACTCATGTGTTCCTATTAGCAAAAGTTAGTTTTCGAGTGCGACAAATTATCAATTTTGGACTGAAATACGAAGCCAAACTTACCCTTCTTAACTCATGTGTTCCTGTTACAAGCAGTTCATTTTCGAGTATGAAAAATTATTAATTTTGGACTGAAATACAAAGCCAACCTTTCCCTTCTTAGCTCATGTGTTCTTATTACCAAAAGTTCGTTTGCGAGTGCGACAAATTATCAATTTTGGACTGAAATACAAAACCAAACTTACTCTTCTTAACTCATGTGTTCCTGTTACAAACAGTTCATTTTCGAGCATGAAAAATTATTAATTTTGGACTGAAATACAAACCCAAAGTTACCCTTCTTAACTCATGTGTTCCTGTTACAAACAGTTCATTTTCGAGTATGAAAAATTATTAATTTTGGACTGAAATACAAAGCCAAACTTACCCTTCTTAACTCATGTGTTCCTGTTACAAACAGTTCATTTTCGAGTATGAAACATTATTAATTTTGAACTGAAATACAAAGCCAAAGTTACCCTCCTTAACTCATGTGTTCCTATTACCAAAAGTTCGTTTTCGAGTGCGACAAATTATCAATTTTGGACTGAAATATAAAGCCAGAGTTACCCTTCTTAACTCATGTGTTCCTGTTACAAACAGTACATTTTCGAATATGAAAACTTATTAATTTCGGACTGAAATACAAAGCCAAACTTACCCTTCTTAACTCATGTGTTCCTATTAGCAAAAGTTAGTTTTCGAGTGCGACAAATTATCAATTTTGGACTGAAATACAAAGCCAAACTTACCCTTCTTAACTCATGTGTTCCTGTTACAAGCAGTTCATTTTCGAGTATGAAAAATTATTAATTTTGGACTGAAATACAAAGCCAACCTTTCCCTTCTTAGCTCATGTGTTCTTATTACCAAAAGTTCGTTTGCGAGTGCGACAAATTATCAATTTTGGACTGAAATACAAAACCAAACTTACTCTTCTTAACTCATGTGTTCCTGTTACAAACAGTTCATTTTCGAGCATGAAAAATTATTAATTTTGGACTGAAATACAAACCCAAAGTTACCCTTCTTAACTCATGTGTTCCTGTTACAAACAGTTCATTTTCGAGTATGAAAAATTATTAATTTTGGACTGAAATACAAAGCCAAACTTACCCTTCTTAACTCATGTGTTCCTGTTACAAACAGTTCATTTTCGAGTATGAAACATTATTAATTTTGAACTGAAATACAAAGCCAAAGTTACCCTCCTTAACTCATGTGTTCCTATTACCAAAAGTTCGTTTTCGAGTGCGACAAATTATCAATTTTGGACTGAAATATAAAGCCAGAGTTACCCTTCTTAACTCATGTGTTCCTGTTACAAACAGTACATTTTCGAATATGAAAACTTATTAATTTCGGACTGAAATACAAAGCCAAACTTACCCTTCTTAACTCATGTGTTCCTATTAGCAAAAGTTAGTTTTCGAGTGCGACAAATTATCAATTTTGGACTGAAATACGAAGCCAAACTTACCCTTCTTAACTCATGTGTTCCTGTTACAAGCAGTTCATTTTCGAGTATGAAAAATTATTAATTTTGGACTGAAATACAAAGCCAACCTTTCCCTTCTTAGCTCATGTGTTCTTATTACCAAAAGTTCGTTTGCGAGTGCGACAAATTATCAATTTTGGACTGAAATACAAAACCAAACTTACTCTTCTTAACTCATGTGTTCCTGTTACAAACAGTTCATTTTCGAGCATGAAAAATTATTAATTTTGGACTGAAATACAAACCCAAAGTTACCCTTCTTAACTCATGTGTTCCTGTTACAAACAGTTCATTTTCGAGTATGAAAAATTATTAATTTTGGACTGAAATACAAAGCCAAACTTACCCTTCTTAACTCATGTGTTCCTGTTACAAACAGTTCATTTTCGAGTATGAAACATTATTAATTTTGAACTGAAATACAAAGCCAAAGTTACCCTCCTTAACTCATGTGTTCCTATTACCAAAAGTTCGTTTTCGAGTGCGACAAATTATCAATTTTGGACTGAAATATAAAGCCAGAGTTACCCTTCTTAACTCATGTGTTCCTGTTACAAACAGTACATTTTCGAATATGAAAACTTATTAATTTCGGACTGAAATACAAAGCCAAACTTACCCTTCTTAACTCATGTGTTCCTATTACCAAAAGTTCGTTTTCGAGTGCGACAAATGATCAATTTTGGACTGAAATACGAAGCCAAACTTACCCTTCTTAACTCATGTGTTCCTGTTACAAACAGTTCATTTTCGAGTATGAAAAATTATTAATTTTGGACTGAAATACAAACCCAAAGTTACCCTTCTTAACTCATGTGTTCCTATTACCAAAAGTTCGTTTTCAAGTGCGACAAATTATCAAACAATACAATACTTCTTGATCATGCTGTACAATTTAACAAAAACTTCTTTCCTAATTTGATCAGATTGTACAATACGTTGAATTTTTAAAAAGGCCTGGGGAAATAAGCAGTAATTTGTTGTATTACTTGGGACCTTTATACTGCTCTTTGCTTGGGATTAAATTAAAGTGTCGTGCCTGTCGGTTATGCAACTGCAAGCACATGTATTTGTTTGGTTGCATAAACAGGCTTGCAGTTGACATGCTGTTATATCAAACATTCGGCATATCGGCATTCCTTGATTTAGTCATTTCCTTGTCAGTTTTTGTATTGTGTGTTGGAGTGTTGGTGAAAAACCCAAACCTAACCAACAAAACATTAAACCGATCCTCAATCAACGATTAAACGTTTGTGCAATGTGCAATGTGAACAGGTTTTTTGAGAAAGTTTCAAAGTAATTTGTTAATTTATTGGCTGGAATGTTATTTTAAGGAACGTTAACAAGTTTAAATTTGCCGAAAGTCTTATCAGATGCTTCTCTTCATTCAAACCCTTTCAATAATCACAACGAGTAAGTATTTAATTTGCATATTTATTATTTAAACATTAGTTACGTGCATTATTACACAACAGAACGGTTTTACTTTCTAATCATATTAGTATTAAAACTTTGTAACAGTTTATAGTAGGCTGTGGTAATTGTAATATGCCAATTCCTTATCTTAAAGGAAATAATTTTAATCATCAGAATTGCCTAAAGGGAGTTTATAATTATTTACTGGAGGAAAATGTGTTATCTTATAATGTTTCGTTATAATCTGCGTAATCATGGTTAACTAGATTTATCTCTGAAAAGTTTCCTTTGTTGTAAATTGTAAATGATAAATGTACAGGGTGTTGGAGAAATAATATACCTGTTTTGTTCTCATTAAGAATTTTTACTGCCTCGATAATAATTGGCAGCCTTTAACGGCTTTTTAGGATTGTTTTTTTTTTATAGTAATTCTTAAAAGTTTATTTACTTTTGGTTTGCTCAGTTAAAAGATTAATTAACTGGCTAGATGAAAGTCATGATATGCAGTAACAAGCTGGGAATTCCCCTGTTTACTTGTATATCAGAACTTAAACGTTATACTTTACCGATACTATATTTAGATAAGAAAGATAATAAGTATTGCATAAATATTTCATTTGCAGGACGGACTATGCAGTATTAGAATTTCATAAAATTATTATAGCTTCATGATGATGGAATCGGAATCGAGTGATTTTCAGTACACAAATTACCTTCAGGAAATATTTCCAAACAAATCGATACAAACAATACAGGAAGTAATTGAGATCGTACAAAAAGAGACACCGTTTGATACAGTGGAATACCAGCTAGATAACATAATCAATTTATTAACAGAAACGGGAGATGATGATTGTTCATCCCCAAATAATCCGATTTCATCCCCAAACGAACGTGTACGCAACGATTCAGATTCCACCGACGATGGTTTATTAGACGAGGCACGAGGATATAGTAGAACAATTAGCGATCAAGAACTAGCTACGTATTTCGATCAATTGTTGATTATTTTCCCCGATGCTTCACCTACGTACGTTAGGAATTTGTGCCATGAACGTTCAAAAGCGTTTATTAGTCTCGATGTACTTATTGATCGAATGATCGAAGGTAGGTAAGCTGTAGAATAACGACAATCACAGTTTTATTTGTGTTTGTAAAATTCAGTGGATTATCAGAAGAAGGAAATCGATCCGAGGGCTGTTTTTGATCAACTTAAGGAAATGCTTCCCAATGCCGATCCGTTGTATTTACGAGAACAAGCAAATACGTTAGCGTACGAGCCCGAATTCGCGTTAAAGAAATTCGTTGAAGGTGCTATTGAACAAGCGGATTATCCTACCATGGAAAATTATTTAAAGTAAGTTAAATTATGAGTTTTAAATCATTTAAAACTAATGCCAAAGATTATTTAGCCTGGCACCTACATGTGTTATTGAACGTTTCTATAAATAACGCATTTATATCTGTAAATATATACATAAAGATTTAAGTTTATGTTAAGATTGTATCTGCGTTGTGTAGGTGCCAGACACAAGTTGTACCAATATATCATTTTCTCCTCGAGAGAAATCTTGATATAAATAGACGTGCAATATGCGGAAATACTTTTTTTAATATAAATTATAATTTTAACATCCAAACTTACACGCTGCCAAAAAGGTTGAACATTGTGAGTTTGTTGTAATAAATGTTCCGTTCTACAATTTAAGAGAGATATTTCACAGACATCAAAAACAACTCGAAGAAGCCAGCCAATATACGACTGATTTTAACATCCAACAATTTTTAAAACAATTTCCGGATCCTGAGAAATATTTCTCCGATCCAAATCGTAAACACCCGCTGGCACCATGCGAAGCTTCAGACGAAGAACAGGCAAAAGAAGAGGAAATATATGCTTTAACTTTTTTGTACAACCATTACGGTTATTTACGTAAAAAGGATATCGATAGAGTATTTAAAATGTCATCCAGAAATCTGATAAAAACTTGCACCAAATTAGATAGGATGCGTAAAGCTATGAAAAACCCTAGGAAAACAACCGCAATGGACGTAATTCCAAAGAATATGCCATTGTTGCAAGAAATTGCCTATTTGCAACATAAAAAAATTATAAAGAGAATTATTAAAGAATACAGCGCTCAGTATCGCCTTGCTAAAGAAGAGGCAAAACGTAACGGTTTACTGCAAACTTGCGCATGTTGTTACGATGAAGAATTAATCCCCGAAGAATGCTACTTTTGTAAAAATGGCTGTATATTTTGTAAAGACTGTGTTAAAGGAGGAGCGGAGGCTGTGATCGGAGAGGGAAAATTAGACTTTCCGTGCCTTGCTGATTGTGGTGTTGAATTTAGCATTCCTACATTACAGGTGTGGTTAACCTTCCTGTTACATTTCTAAACAACTTTGACACTTAATATAAATTTTAGATGGTCTTAGATTCCGTTGTATTTTCACGTATGGCCCAACGAAAGCAAATGGAAGAAATCAAAAGGGCTAACATTGATGGTCTTGAGACTTGTCCGTTCTGTGATTTCGCTACAATACCTCCCCCTGATAGTAAAGTCTTTCAGTGTCTTAATGCCGATTGTATGAAGGAATCTTGCCGGGAATGCAGACATGTGGCCCATATACCTCTAAGGTGTAACGAAATCGAATACGATGAAGATGTTAAAATGAGAACTTACATCGAGAACAAAATGACGGAAGCACTTCTTCGGTAAAATGATTTTAGTGATACTTTCAACAAATATTTATGGTTTACTTGTAGAAAATGTTGGAAATGCAGTAAGGTATTTATCAAAGAATCTGGCTGTAATAAGATGACTTGTTCGTGTGGGGCAAGAATGTGTTACCTATGCGGTGAAGCGGTACAGGATTACCGACACTTCGGTGAAGATGGGAGCCGGTAATTAAAAACAGTTAGTCGTTTGTCTTTGTTTTGATTTTCTTATTTGCAGTTGCCCCTTGTGGACCAAAGATTTAAATAGATTTCATGCCGATGCTGTTATTCAAGGAGCAAGAACAGCGAAGGCTGAATTAGGAGTAGATAAAAATCCAAATAGACTCAAAAATGATCCTGCCAAGGGTTTAGAAGATCATTACGCCGTATTACATTAGATATTTGTAAATCTGCGTAAATCTTCTTAAGATGTGCCAATATTACTGTTATTTCTTGTACCCAACTGAGTTGCTGTGATTTAATGGGCTCATTTATCTTTTAATTATCAATTACATTGATTAGTTTGTAAGTAAAATTTATTTAAATTACATTTAATGTGTTAGTTTTCTACTGAAGGTAAATTGCATTGTTATTAGAAATATGTTCAACTCTTATGTTTGACCGTTTGGTATTTTATTTGTATTGATTTTTGTAATAGTATGTTAAATTTTTAAATACTTTTTTCTACATAATTTATTACAAATATACTTTTCGCTTTCGAAGTTGATGTCATTAAATATAAAGATGAGGGAAGGCGGTATGGTAGTGAGTATTGGTACGGCGCAACGCTCTGCGGTCAGAGCTCGGACGGGTGACCTAAACCAGGCTTGGCTTACTACGGCTCAGCGTGTTCTCGCAAGCTACGGGCCTCAATGGCCTGTTAAAGCTGAATACATAAATATAAAGTTGGTTCTTCTACTTCCACTTCTTCTTGCTCTTTCATTATATTTACACACTGAATATTCTCTTCCATTTCCTCTTCGTCTACGTTTAAAATTTCTTCAAAATATTCTTTCCATCATTCTTTACCTTTCCTGTCGGCCCCTACTAGCTCGCCCCCTTTATCCTTTATATACGTATTCTGCTTCTGGTATCTGTTTTTCCCTTTCTTAACTTCTCTATAAAAGTTTCGAATCTCTTTCCTCTTATAACAATTTTCTATATCTTCAACCTTCCGTTCATTATCCTTCCCTTTCTTAGATCTACACATTTCTTTAACTTTCCCTCTCTGCTCTTTATATTTTACTTTATCCTCTTCCTTCTGTGTTTGTATTGCTTTTTGTCACAATAAATTCCTACTAATGATCTCTTACATTCTTCATCCCACCATCTATTCTTTTTAGTCTGTCTTGTGTTATTGTCTTCTCCATAGATTCCTGAATTATTCTTTGCAAACCATTCCATTTTTCTTCTATACTTTGCGTTTCCTCCCTTCTCCTTTCTTGTTCGTATTTTCCTTTTATATTTCTATCTTGTAGCATTTCCATCTCATATACTACTGGTTGTCGTGTCTTGTTTATCCTTTTTCGCTCCCTCATCATATCTTTGTTTAATGTAGAAAGGAATTTTTCTTGCTCTAAAGGGATTTTAATCAATGATAAATGTAAATGTAGTAAGTTTGAGAGAACTCTTAATGTTAAACTAAATATTGTCAGTAGTCTTACTAAGTAAGATTAGTATTTGGTATCAGAATCAGCAGACTGTAATGCTAAAGAACATAAAGCGAGAACTCCAAGACCAAATAGAAATTAATAGGGGAACTTTTAAAGGAGCTTGTTGGAAATAAGCAAGACAGGTTAAATAAAACACAATATTAAGTGACAAAAAGAAGATTTGATTGAAACAGACATGATAAAAGAGAAAGCACTACACTTAAATTTGTTTGTTTTAAGTTTCCTATTGCATTTTATAACAATTTTCTTTTGGATCATCAAAAATATGGAGTTACTTTTCTACGTTTTTTTATTGAAAACAATGTTGCAAGCCCTGCATTGCCATTATTTAATCTAAACAGTTCGATAAACCTCTGGTCTGGGAGGTCTTTACTGTGATCACGAAGCTGACGTCGCTGAAGACGAGCTATTCGGAGTGCTTGTGTTTGACGATGACATTTAGAAGCATTCTTTAAGAACTGCTCTACAGTGCTTAATTCAAATATTTAACAGGTTAATACTTCGAAGGGCAAAGGGGATAATTAATGTTACTTACTTTATTATTATTTGGTTATATACAGTAAATGTAACCTGTGTTTAATACCTACTTATTAACATATCACAAACAATGTAACTTAGTAAGTAACTAAGTGCTTGTACTAGATATAAAAACGATGCCAGTATTATATAAATTTAGTCAGAAGGTTGAATTGGCGCTATGGACGAAAGCGCTTCAGAATCAAATCCAGATGAATTGAGTTTTTACTATCGAGGAGAAGTATAGTACCGTCCGAGATGATCCGTTTAGTGTCGATAGCAAACACAATCCCACCACTGAGTGGGTGCCAGGTAACTTAACATGTTGACAGTTATGGGCAGTGACTACTCTGCTAGAATTTTGCAATACTGCAAATTTGTTGCTTGTTAAGTACTTAATCATTTAATCAATGATAAATTGTTAGTATTAATATCAGTTTTCTTCTGTTGTCTTCTTTAGTTTGCTTTTAAATATTAGAAATATGTGGTCGTTTCCTTCTAACGAGAATAAAAGGATTGACAAGATAGGCGACATTCAATAAACAAGTAACTTCCAATATTCACTGTACAAAGTTTGTAATTTGTTACAAATAAAAAATGTGACACATAGTATATTAAAGCTTACGTACAAATAACAGTTTTGTTATACTTAACAGGTTTAACTAATTAATTATATTGCACTTGTTAATGTAACAGTATTCTTATTAAATTATTTAGAGAGTACAAGTTTAGAGTATATGGCTAGAAGCATACTTGAGTCTTTGGATAATTGACAATTAAATTTTAAATGGTTAACAATACAAATATGGTTATTATAATAGTTTGTGTATCAACAATAATTGTTAATCCACTGCATCATTACATAAGTGGATTGACAAAGAATTTGCAACATTTTCGATTGACAGCCAGTTGCATCAACGTTTAATTATTTGAACAAAATCACATCAAATATGAAGCATTTATGACTAATTTTAATGTCCAACGTTCGGATCTTGAAAAGTATTTCTCCAGTCCAACGTGTTGGCACCATGCAAAGCTTCAGACGAAGAACAGGCAAAAGAAGAGGGAATATACGCTAACATAGATGGGTTTGAGACTTGTCCGTTTTGTGATATCGCCACAATACCTCCCCCTGATAGTAGTCTTTCAATGTCTTAATGCCGATTTTATGAAGGAATCTTGCTGGGAATGCAGATATGTGGTTCATATACCTCCGAGGTGCAACAAAATCGAATACGATGAAGATGTTAAAATGAAACTCGATGTGATTTTGTCCAGGATAACAAACTGGGACTTAGCATAACCGGCCACTAATCAACATTGAAAAATGAAATCGTACATTAGAACTGTTACATTAATTATGATATGATAGGTTTACATTTAATATTAAAGTTAATAGTCAATACCAGCCCAATAAATAATAAAAACAATATTTACATAGTGTTGCTAACAAAGTGCTATGAGAACTAAGTTTTTAGGCATTAATATCACATTTGAAAAGTTTTACGATCATATTTTAAGTTTTTTGTTGTGCCAAAAGAGCTTCGTGTTTCCTACACTCTATACTCAATTGTCGTACAGCAGCTACGTATCGCCTTTGTTGTTCGATTAATCCTTGCAAAGTTTGACTAAGTTGATCACGTTTGTGCTTTTCTTCTGTTAACCTATGTTCAGCCTTCAGTTTTGATTGTTTTACACCTTCTACTATCACTTCGAATTGCTTTAGAAATTCTTCTTTACCGCTAGTTGATGATATGGCTCTAAACACAATTTTATAAAATCTACATTGATTAAAATTTACTAACTTACTCAGGATAACTGTCACATATAGAATTTAATAATGATAATTCCTTCTTAATGTACATCTTTGTGTCTTCTAACGTGTTATATAAAGTGTAATATTGTTTGGTTTCTTTGTGCTTAGCGGCCACTACAAATAAAATCAATCAATTTTATAAAAAAGGTTCTAAAATAAATTATTAACCTTGATTGTATAGTTCTAAAAATCTTCTTTGGTATTGTGCTAATTCAGCTCGACTAGGAATTTCATCTAACTTCCGCTGTACTGCGGCTATGGAACGATTCCTTTTAGCTAGCTGTAATCTTAATATTCTTAATTTTTCGGTTTCCTCTTCTAATTCCTTATCGTTCACTGTAGTTGTTTTTTCTGACGGTTTTACGTTTTTTGTTTCTCTGAAAATTTTAATTTTAATCCCAAAATATGCAAGTCTTTTTAGGGAATTTAATACTTACTCGATTAAATTTTTTAACCTAGCTAACTCTAATTTGCAATGTTCTCTAAATTGTATTTCTTGAGCTTTCAAATTATCATTTAAAATGACTAGTTCTTCGACTTCTTTTAGGTTTCTGTAAAGAAAAAAATGAAAAAAATTATTATACAGATTGTCCGAAAAGCAGTCTAAACATACAAAAATTACTGAGTGCAACAAGGAAGACATAAACAATATGGGTAGCACAACAAAGATAGAATGCAATCATGGCCAGGTACATTTTTAAACTAAAGATCTCTCTCCAATAACAAGCAAGCAAGCAAAAACATCTGTCATTAAAAGCATAAATTCCAATTCTTTCTCCGCATCGATTAGTGGTTCTTATGGCATCACATCTCTTCTTCACAAATGAATAGCATATCGTGGTTTTAAACTGCACGGTTTGAATACACGAATTAAAAGGATCAGCAATTTAACCCCACTTTATGCTTTTAATGACAGATAAAATATTTATAACAGATGTTTTTGCTTGCTTCCTTGTTATTGGAGAGATTTTTAGTTTAAAAATTTACCTAGCCATGATTGCATTCTATCTTTGTTGTGCTACCCATATTGTTTATGTCTTCCTTGTTGCACTCATTAATTTTTGTATGTATAGACTGGCTTTCGGACAATCTGTATATTATCATTTCCTTATTTACGGTCAGGTAATTAAGGTATAATTACACTGCATTGTACTTAAACACAAAATAACTTAAATGCAAATTGTCTATTTATTCCACACTGTAAACTTTTCTGGCCCATTTTTTTGTTCCTTGCTAGGTTTTTCTCCTTACACCAGGTCATTCTTTTATCATCTAGTATGTCTTGTATTTGTCTGTAACACATCTTTTTTGGTCTCCCTCCCCCTTTTTCACTATGTATAATTGCTGGCGTCTTTTCACTTAGTGGCTTTACTTTCAGTTCTTCTCTTATTCTATAATAATAATAGTAGCCATCTATTTAACCCAATTTCGGGCAAAGGCCTCCCCCTTTTCAACCACCATTGTCGATCTTGAGCTTTTGCCATCCACGGTTTTCCCACTAGCTTTTCTATTTCGTCAGCCCATCTTGTCTTAGGTCTACCTCTTTTTCGTTTTGACATTATGGGTTGCTATTTACTGACCCTTTTAGTCCATCGATCTTCTAGTCTAGTCAAGTGACCAGCCCATTTCCATTTAAGAGCACTTTATCACATCACGAGTTTTTAGGCTTTGTTTTATGTCTGCTATTTTTAGCCGATCTTTTAGGATTTTAACATTTTATTTTGGGTAATTGCTAGTCTTTTAGTTCCTGCCCATGTTTGCCCATCATAGGTTAAAGTGGGGATAATGCACTTATCGAACACTTGTTTTATATTTAGAGACAGGTTGCCTTTCAGGGCCGGCTTCACCTGAGTCCATCAAAATTTCAGGTTGTAAAAAAGCGAATGACCTTGAACTTTGAAAAAACAACCAGGGGACTGCCCCTGCAGCTCGACTCCTAATGGGGTGAGGGGGAGACCTAATAATCTGCTTCGCCCATTCCTAAAGTCACGAGCCGCAACTGTCGCCTTTAAACACCTGTTTGAGCAACCAATACTTTTCCACCCTTGTGTTACCGGCATTGTATTTCCTTCTCTTGGTTGTTTGAAAAGGATACCACCTGACCTAGATATATTACCTCTGAAACAGTTTCTAGCGGTTCCGTTTACTGTTACTGTACATTCTGTTTTGTTTGTTAATACATTTGTTTTTGTGAAACCTTAGGTGAGACCAGTGGTCGCCAAAGTGGTCGATATAACACTGTTAGGGGTCGATTTGGGCTCAGGAGTCAATTGGGAGTCGACAGAAAAATATAAGACATCATTGTATGGGTAATATTTAATTCGGTTAACTTGGATTATCTCTGTCCTGAATGACAATGCAATTAAGAGTGAATCGTGGGAATAGTGACATGAATGAAAATAGTACAGAAGCCAGTCAAGTAGGCCAAAATCAAGTATTTTGATACCAATAAACTGATGTTGGCGGGAGCGAGATTGCAACACGTTCACGGTTGCTTATTTACTTATACTTACACGTATTCCATCCCAGTCTCATTTTTGTGTATCGACATACAAGTCAGCTAAACTTCTTTGATGTTAAGCCAACATACAACAAACACTGTAACTATAAAATAAACAATCTAAAAACTCACATAAGCATCTTTTTTGCTTGCCCTATTACAATTACGCAATAGTAAAATAGAGGGGGGCGACCCCCGGGTTAGACAGTCTTTTGCCATTTATTCATATTTTTGAATATTAATTCCAATGTGGCATTGAATAGGGCACGAGAGAGAGAGGGTCTCCTTGTTGTACTCCTCTACAGGTTCGAAATGGTGGGCCATTTTTTTCTATTTTAATGCATGCTTCTGAGTTTGCATAAAAGTTTTTCATTATGTTTATATACTTACATTAGTGTGTAATGGTGTAAGAGAGGTGTGGTTTTAAGTACTACGAAATCAAAATTCAACTACTGAATCATATCTACTGCCAAAACAATATCAAAGAAGCGAAGAGAAGGACAAAGCATTGGTAAACAAGGAGGAACAAAATTCAAGATAGGCAACACACGGTGCAGAGAAATTGTTATATTGGTTGCGGAGCACAAAAACAAAACCTTCTATGTGCTAAAATCATCATTTAGTATGTAGGAGGTTTTACCAAACACTGCAAATAGAAATAATCAAAATAGACAAAAACCCTATTTCAGAACAAAATGACACATTGGAGGTTTTGTCCGCCAAGCGATGATATATATGATCTGCTCGAATTTTATTTGGTTTACGGCCACTGATAACGGTTGTAGCATATCTAATATTCTATACATCTTGTCCTTTTTTCGTTGCCTTTTACTGGTGAACTGCTCATTTTTCTACTTTTGCTAAAAATATCTGATTCCCCTCACTATCCCGCCCGCTAGATCCCTTCCTGTTTTCTCCATCTGTTGACTCTTCCGTGCTGTCCATTTTATATATTTTCCCAATTTCTCCGTCAGTTGGTAAATAAAACTTGAGCCGCCTGTCACTTTGAATGATTGCCTTGGCTCAGTTGACTGCACTTATCGGCCTGGGTCAGCCTCTCGAAGGTCATTGTTTACGTTTTTTCATCAAGTTTCACTGTTTTACTACACTTTACTTACTTACAACACTTAACAGTGTGACCAAGCCGATACGTTCGGTACTCTGGTCGACACGCAACATATGAAAAAATTACAATACTTAGGTGGGAAACTTACTCTGAGTGTTCTGTTTCGTCCTCCGTTAACTCACTTAAAGCTTTTGTGGCTTCTTGTTCTTTACTATTAATATCTTGTAAGACTTTTGCCTTTTCCGATACTGAATCTTCAAGAACACTCACATCTTTTTCTAAGTTACTACATCTATCGGTTAAAATTTGATTTTGTTGTTCTAACGTCCACAGTTTCTTTTCTTCCCTTGACTTTACTCCTCCGTCCTACGAACACACAATTTATTTATTGAGTTTTAGACGCATGGATCTCAATGTAATTACCTCCATTTCGGATTGCAACGTGGCATAATGTCGTTTAAGTTGCAGTTGTTCTTCTTCACTTAATGTAAATCTTTCGGCATTATCCTAAAAGGTACAAACGTATTAGATACGTATAATAAATTTCATTGGCATATTAAATATACTGCAAAAGCAAATGGAAAAACGAAACTTACCTGTTCCATAATAGCCATGTTGTTTAATAACTTCTGAATGTCAAGCTAAAAAATTATAACTTACAACAATCAAGCAACACAACTAAAATATAAAGCACGTTAACAAATACATTCAGGTGCTAAAACAGTCTAAATCATACTAAAACTAAAAAGTACACAAATCGCATTCCTACTAAGTAACCAGTGAATTACCTCGGTGGTTTGTTGCTCAATAGAATCAGATTCAGTTGACCTACTTGACGAACTAACATCTCCCCTTAATCCATATTCTAATAAGGTAATCTGTACTCTCGATGGCAAGTCTTCGGATGGTGCATTTTTCCTTTTGTAATATCTACGAGGTTTATAAATTTCTCTTACTGTATTTACATTGTTCAAAACCTGTTTCTGTGCATCTGTTTGTTTGTTTTCTAAAGGAAATTCCTTATTAAACTGACTAACTGCATAGGAACGAACAAAAGCCGACATTTCTTGCCTAAATTCCATGGAACGTTTTACTAACCACTATTAAACGAATATGATGTTACAACCTTTTTAAAACTTTTTTGTCAGTAACATACTTGTATAACTGGAAAAATATGAACACAATCCAACCCCTGTATCTGATGTGGTTCTACTCGATGAGGGCACTTCATTTTAGGTAAAACAGCTACGATTTTTTCGGTTAAAGCTCTAAAAACAGTAACGATTAATTTCTAATTAAGAGCAATTAAATGGTAGGTTTACATTTTTTGACCTATAGTAGAGTTTTCCTGAAATAAAAGATCGACATCGATGTCTACATTACAAGATTCAATGCACCAAGTCATTCCTCCAACAATTTTATCAAACGGTGACAACCCTTTAATTCTAGCTCTGAAATAACCAGCAGCAACTAATAAATCGATTATTTCTTGTAATTTGACTGATTGTTCTTCATCCTCGCGTACTTCGACCTATAAAATTGTTGAGATAAAAGATCTTTAGCGGCATTTAGAAAAAAAAAAATAACCTCACCTCCACTTCGTTTCCATCAGCAGCTTGTCGAATTGGCAACTTTTTCACATTTCGAAATCTATGATGTACATCCGGATTTATTGTAGCCATTATTACTTAAATATCTAAGAACTTCTGTAGAAAATCAATTGGAAAATTGCACATAATTTAACACTAACAAATTGTTCGTATCCTATCACGGTCACTGTCATTTGACATGCAATGCTACCAACTACCAACATAAAATAGTTTCAACCTAAAAATAGCCAAATTTATACTGCATTGCGTGTACACTTGCATCAAATATTTTAATTTGTACATTGCTTGTTAATTATTTAGCAAAACCTAGGCCTGCGGTTTCCAAGAATCCCAAAGGGGTTATTTAAATTTTTAACTAATTTTTGGTGAAACTATCTTTTTTGGGACGGGAAACTAGATTGTAATGTACCTTCTAAAAGAACCTTATTTTTGCTACACCGAATTTCTTAAAAACTTGAGACGGAAGAAATAGCGGAGATATAACAGGACACTCTTGAAACATATTTCAATCCAAATAAAGGAGGAGAGTCTACGAATCTAACACAAATTAACAGGGACCATAACATTAGCGAACAGCGGGATTTGATTAAAGGGAACATTTTAATAGCAACAGCAGAAACATTAAGACTAAATAAAAATAGAAAAAGGAAGACATGGTAGGATAGAGAGTGTGGGGAAGCTATTAATATGAGAAACAAAGCCCGAGCTAATACGCTGCAAAGACCGACGCGGAGAAAAAAGAAATATATAAACAAGCCGGAAGAGCCGTCAACATGGTATTCAAAAGAAAGAAGAAAGAAGCTCTGTACGAACAACTCAGAAAGCTAGAAGACTCGTAGGTACCAATCCAAACAAACTTAATCGGGGATACAAAGACGGAATATCAGCCCAGAACTACGGAGAGGAGAAATTATAACAGAACTGGACAGGGTTACTACAGAGATGGCAAGAGCTATTCTCAGAGCTTCTAAACAAGACAAAATTAGAAGAAGACTATACTAAAAAGACATTTTATACAGTGGAACGACAGATGGGGAACCCACACTACAGGAAGTAACTCATAACATAATCAAAATGAAAGGCAACAAAGCCCCAGGGGTCGATGGTATACCGGCGGAGCTCATCAAGGCTAGCGCAGGAATTGCATTCACTTATAAATGACATCTGGAATGTAAAAGTAATGCCCCAGAAATGGGAGACATCGATTACTTGCCCAATATATAAGAAGGGAGATCGTTTGATGTGTCAGAATTACAAAGGAATATCCTGGACATGCGTAGCATACAAAATATTTACAAGCATGCTGAGAGATAGAATTGAAATATTTGCCAACGAAATAATCAGCGAATATGAGGCAGGATTCAAAAAGGATAGATCCACAACCGACCAGCTGTTTGTGGTTGGGCAAATAATGGAAAAGGGATGGGAATATAATGTCCTAATATACCAAATATTCGTAGACTTTAAACAAGCCTACGACAGCATACGACGCCATGGAAGAACTATGAAAGGCTCTCTCAGATGATCATTACTAATTCACGCAGCCAGGTAAGGACACAGAACAGGGTAACGAATTAATTGAACAAAGAGGAAGAACTAAGTTCACGTAGAGCGTAATGGAAGAGTGGCTGTTGATTGATGTCTATAACAAAACTAATTTGCAAGAGGTATGTCGAGTTTTACCATTGGTTTACCGGTTGTAGGAGATCGTAGGAAAACATATATTAACTGACTTTCCTAGGGAAGCAATAACTAAGTTTGATAAGTCAAGCTTAGAGGATCATTGCTTTGTTTGTTTTTTTTTTCTTTTACGTTCCTAGAGTTTTGGGTTTTCTATTCGTTTCCTAAGTTCCCTTTGCTCTTTTGTCAACATTTTATCATTGCTTTTTATATCGTTCACTGCCCTTCTTTCACTTTTCCTGCCCCCCCCCCCCCCCACTTTCATTTCCATTACTATTACGAGTAGGCCATCATCGTCCACTCCCCGAACGTGTTCTATCAACTTTCATTGTTTTTCTTTAATTTGTGTTACCACGGGTTTTGGTTTTAAGGTGTCTCTGATGATTTATAAAATTATTTCGAAAAAAAATTCAGAATCAAATTTTCTGGTCAAAGTTTAAATTTCGGAAAAAGGGCCTGAAACATTAAATTTAGATTGGACAACTCATATTTTCATCAATCTTGTTTCACGTGTTTCGAGTATGATTAGTAGATATAAATTTTGGATATTTTTGAATCTTGACCCTCCTAATTTTAAACAGATTTTATTTATAAAAAGTGTAAAAAAGCAATCACTTTCAATTTTTAAAAATTTTACATAATTTTACATGTTGTTTGTAAAATTGTATAAACTACGATTATTATTTAAATGTAACTGCTGTTGTTTAACTTTCGGTAGGATTATTGTCGACCTATCGAGAAAACTAAATATCAACACCAAATTTCTGCAAACCAAAAAAAAAAATAATGTAACGAATTCTACGCATTTTTATTTTCTCCTGCAAAACTTTCGATTTTGGGCAAATCCTTTAGTTTTAAATTAAAATTTGAGTTAATTTTGAAACTACAAAAACATCGCCTGAAATGTCCTATTTTTTTAGGAAGGTAATCTAAGAATCTTCAGTCTGCAGAAGCTCAACATATTATGTTTGAGGAAACTCTTGAAAAACTTGCAGTTTCCAGTCATTGTTTAAACTCGTTTTACAACGAAAATATTAATGATTTTTATCAACTAAGAATTAAATCTCTTGACTCCTTAAGGTTGGGGAATTTCCAAGTTATGAAGACTTGGCTCGTCGACTTCCGAAAATGTTAATAGTCCATACATTCCGTGTTGCTTATTATATTTTTTCTCTTAGCAAGTAGTTTAAGAGAACAAGAAAATATTATTCGCAAAGTATGAATTATTTTGTGACAGTTTTTGTGGTAACTATGCGTCCTATAATACTTGGCAACGTAAAAAAATCAATATAATAACAGTGGTAACAATGACAATGGTAAACTTACAGTTCTGTTATCTGTTCATTATTTTCCTAGGAACGTAAGTGACACTATTAAGTTCCGTCGTCAAGGGTAACTAGAGCACGAATGTTATTAGCCGCTTACAGTCACTGTTGCCATGGATGTAAGGCTTGCTTACTTTGCTGGTAGCGAAAAAAAATTAGTTATTACTCATTGTTTACTTATATGCATGTAAAAGGTAAAGGTAACGACACTTACACTCCGCGAGGGAGTATGGCCGGCAACATGGAAGCTTAAAGCCTCCTAAATCGTTTTCATATCCGGTTGTCGCGTATGCTTACACGCACAGGGTGATGTGGTAAGCACCACGCCTTGTTGCTGCACGACAATTGTCGGGTTCATAAAGCAAACTAAGTTCAGCAGATAAAGAATGAGTGTGGGTTCATAGAGTTCAGGCATCCACCTTATAGCCTCGTCACACTTCTTTCTATTCAAAAACTTAAAAAAGCATCTCAAGGGAAAGCGTTTTGCATCTGATAAAGCATTCAAAGAAGCTGTTGAACCATATTTTGTAGAGTTGCCGAAGGAATTTCTTTCTGAGGGTATGGGACAATTGGAAAAAAGATGGAATACATGTATAAGTGTTGAAGACGGTTACTTAAAAAAAATAAAGGGTTGTAAACCTTACAACAACAAAAATTTGCAAAAACAGGTGGACTAGAAGAACTAACAATATAACTAAGCTAGTTTTTATAACCCAAATCGTTTAATGTATTTTAGTCAATTATAAAAACAAAGTGCAAATCCTGTGCACACGTTTGGCTGTTGCTTGAAGTGCAGTTTATAACAAAGCTTGGAAAAAACACTTCTGAAATGGCTCACAACAATTGGTAGAAGATTTGTTGCTTAGTAGATTTTGGCTCCAGATAATGGTGTTTGTTTAGTTCTTTATTGGGCGATGATATCTCGACTTGCGGGTGCCAAGTATCTAAATAGTTTGTTTTAGTGCTGAAGGTTTCTTTTAGGGAAGGCCGTTTTTGGTTCTACTATGGTTTTTTGAGAATTTTCCGTATACCTTGCTGAACTTCGATTTAAAATCCTTCTGATTTAAACATCGCTTTCTGAAACAATCAAACAATAAGAAAAGTATATTGACATTTCTATTTTAAATGCGTACATAATTGTATATAATAATTGTGGCTAATTAAAATTATAAAGGTGCAAATTTTTCCTGATTCTATCAAACGTCTCGTATAACTAAAATTCCGAAATGAAAACCGAATTGCTTTTATCCATTTAGTACCCAGAACACCAAGCGATCATGTTAAAGAAATAAGATATTTGAACGTGTTTTACGGTTATGTAATTCGACTATAATATGCAAATATTGCACAAGAACGCGACCTTTTCCTGTGCTACTATCAGCAAAGTGCATGTAGTTTCATTCCCTTTATTTTGACAAGATGCTTTTAAAACGAATTTGCTTATTTTATTCACAGTTCTCCGGTTTTTCGATTGTAAAACCTTTGATCTTGCAGCTGAATTCAAATAAGTATTTAAACAAACAATGTACAGTATGTACATATTTAAATGTGTTTCTAGTTGCAAACGTGTTTAAATTGTAAAATTGTTTCGGCGTTGAAACGGATTTTTGATTTTTACAAAGGGCTTTAAATTACTTAATTAATTTCAAAAGTACGTAATATCATATCATATCATAATATAATCACCTAAAAACGTTTTTGAACAAAGGGAGGCCATGCTTTCGCTTTGTTTAAGTTACAGGTTAAACATTTACATTTTTTGACTAATTAGCTCATCCCTAAAGAAAATGGTGATTGTTATAGATAATGCGGAGTAATTAACAGAAATCATAACCTTTATGTATAGCAAATAACAATAATTGTAAATTGCTTAAACTTTAATTTTTCCAATGCCAAGTTTTATCCACAAACTTATGGAATGGATATTGATTGTTTAGTGTTTTATATACCACACCTCTACATCGAAGTATTAGCACCATTTAAATCAGTTAAATAGGATAATCTACAAAAGTTACATCAGCATTGCAGTTCAACAATCACCAAGGCCTACTCTGGCCTAGTTCGCCTGCTTAAAACTGATAACAAACAAATACAATGCTAAACTTATCACTTTACCTGCTTATGTGGCACCAAATTTAGTATTAAGTCTAAAATGAATTCAATTTTGATATAGTAAGTAAAAATAATTAATTTTAGTTAAGATTATTATTTAAAAATTAAACAAATCAATAGGGTCTCGATAAAGACAAAATAAAGAATTCTTATACTTAAGAGTGGGCTGTAAATAAAAACGGAAAATCCTTTAACGCTAAAAGATACGGTGGAAAACTTTACCTATAGATAAAGATCTGCGAATGAACGTGTAGGCCAAAGAAGCACGAAAACTAGGAAAAAAGTACACCTGTTAACCGTAGAAAATGTGAAAGACAAAATGGCAATCATGAAGGAGAAACACAAGTTAAATGATATAAAAGACGCTAGGATCTATATTAATGAGGATTACACCGTACAAGAGCAGCAAGGAAAGGCTAATCAAAATAACAAGAGATTGGAAGCCACAAGGATGACGAAATCCAGAAAGACCACAGAAGAGATGGGCAGATGAAAATTATCAACAGACTTTACCCCATAGGTGGGTGAAGAAAAACAGACAGCGTGCCTAATAGTAGAGAAGAAGCAGAAGAAGAAAATAAAGTACTTAGGAGGGCCATTGGGAGTAACAAAACT
The DNA here is from genome assembly GCA_963082815.1 of Melanotus villosus. Lineage (NCBI taxonomy): Eukaryota > Metazoa > Arthropoda > Insecta > Coleoptera > Elateridae > Melanotus > Melanotus villosus. The sequence goes on along the minus strand of OY720423.1, from coordinate 7,960,582 downwards.
GGATAGAATCAGAAATAACACGGTGAGGGAAGAATTAGGAACAGATCCAATAATAGAAAGAATTGAAAGTAGCCAGTTAATGTGGTACGGACACTTGTTGCGGATGGACCAAAACAGACCTAGAGAGAAGCAGCCAAGATACTAGCACGTGAAAAGAAAGAATGAAGGAAATTAGTTCATGGACAGGAACATTAGCAAAGGAGACAATCGGTGTTAAGACGATGATTTTATTTGGGGAACAAGCTACTAAGTGATTACAATGACAGTAACTACGGCAAATTGATAGTTGAAGAAGAAGAAGATTACTAAACTAAGCTGGACATCAACAGAATTTGCACTTTTTATTTGTTTTTACTTAAATAAGATTGCCGTACAAAAGAGAAGAATTAGCAGAAGGCAATAATTAAAAGCAAGACGTTTATCGACATGTAACTTAAAGAATAAATGCCTTAATCAAATTTAGTAGGTTTACTCGTTGTTGTGTTATTTAACCAGGTTAATAAAACTCACATTTGATTTTGAAAAGTTATAAGTAGAAAATTTAGGGTTTCGTTCAAGTTGGTTTATTAAAGATAAGAAAGGCCTCTCGGTGGTGTGGCGGACGAGTGTCTGCTTCACGATCGAGAGACCTAGGGTTCGTATCTGGAACGTGGTTGGCATTCGAACCCGTGTCGGTTAAGTAGGATTAAGTTTAGAAGGAGAGAAAGTTAAGAAATCGGTATTTAATATTAATAGGATTGGAATTTCTAACAACACAATATCACACGTTGACCTTAAATTTCTGTAACGGGGGTAAAGCTCGCTCAAAATGTAATCCACCAGCATAAACTTTTACCTGCTTACTCGCCGTTGAAAAGTTTAAAATTTTAAAAACTTTCGTCCTAGAAAAATGAACGAAGTCCCATTCAAGTAGGTGTTGTTTTCATTTTATGCGTTCATCACTATTATAATAAAAAGCAAACGGTTTTATTCGATAGTACAGCCTGTGTAAACTAGCAGGTGTCTCATAATAAAGCTCAGTTTCCTTTACGCCTTTTCAGACACGAACATAATGCGGGTCTTTTATTGTTTTAAAAGCCCTAGGGGTGAAACGCAATACTATTTAGACGCAGTCGTTTAAATGGACATTAATTAGTAAACGCCTCTGTTTTGTGTGTTGTTGCAGGCACACCTAAAGATGACAAACTATTTAAACAATCTGAGAAATATAGCCAGTTTTGTATACTTGTTCTGTTCTGCACTGAATCTGAAATAAAATTCTAAGTATTTAATTATTATGAATTCACTACATTTACGATTATTATTAATTTGCTGCAATGGAAATGTGAAGTAATGGAAACAAGTTTGCCACTGTCACATTTTTACCATTTGTTTATCGGTTGTTACAACAGTAGAAAAGTAAGTGCGAACTAGTTTGATAAGTTATTGTTACTGCTTAGTTTGTTTTTGCCAATTCTTTTATACCTACCTCTAGCGTTTTGAGCTTTCTATACATTTCGTAAATTCCCTTTGGTCTTTTGCTAATCTTTTGTCATTGTCTTCCCTTTTCCTTCCACTATTATGGCTTACAATCGTCGATAAAGAATTTTTAAAAATCAGCTTTCAAAGCTTTAACGTTGCTAAAGTAACTTAAGATTTCAATTTTAATTATTTTCAAAATTGTTAAATTTTTTTATTTTTGACAATTTAAACAAAACATGCTACGAAATTTCAAAAAATAATCTGCCTACAACCTCTTAAATTGTTTTAAAATGCCAATTCCTTAAAAAGACTCCTGTAGATATACGGACAAAACCTAATATTACAAAAACCATAATAAAAGAAAATATAACTAACCTTTATTGAAGTCACCCCACTTGTGCCTTTCTTCTAAAAATTTCCTTGTAGACTTCGAAGCCCGAACCGAACCGACGCGACACTCCCGAAATCGCTATAAAATTTATTAACCGAAAATATTATTTATAAGAATACTACTACTGCACTCAATAAACACTGGATGTACCCAAGGTGTTTGGGTAATACAATTTTGTTACGATACTTATTCACTCAAATTTATCTACGATAACGAAAACTAGATGAATTTAGCAAACACACTTAGTTTGCCATATAGTCACTTTAATCAAGAAAACCGATTTTCGCGAATGGCGTTTCGATAACGGAGGCTACTGTAAGGAAGTCTTGGTTTAAGTAAAATAAAAGGAACAATCTGCTGATAGTACAAAGCAGCATGTAATAATGTTCTTCATTTTATTCTAAACAGTTAAGTTTAAAAAACCTTGAAGAGGTTTCTTAAAAAGAAAGGCCTCCCAACTCCCCTCTGAACAATTTCCAACTCATGCGACGTTGAAAATTGTTCAGGCCTTTTCCTTACCACAACCAGTTTAAATATAATTTTATATTGTACAACCTTTATGATATAAAATGTTACCTCATTATGCGGACTCAAAAGGGATACACACGGAAAACTGCCGAAAAGGTGATTAATTAAACTGAAATCATTGAATATGATAATTATTAAACTAAAAACTAATATCAAACAATAGGTAACGTGTAAACCAGTTGGCTGAAATTAAACATTACAAATTAACCCTGAATAATTATTAATTTGAAAGAGGATAATAATTTTAAGAATATTTATACTTCACCGTTTGAGCTAAAAGAGAAAAAGGAGTAATGTTAGAAAAACTCCCCGAAATTGAGCTGAAAATAAGAAGTTAGTGCTGAAAAGAAAGTGTGATAATAAGATTGAAAGCAATAAATTAATGCTGAAATTTTAAAATCCACTATTATACATACTATTTACTTGCCATTTGTATTTACTTACCGTTTGTTTGTCCACTTACAGCATTATACAACATTGTCGCGCAAGTATACACAAATATTAACTACACTCCCGATAAATGTTGGAATTAAAACCGTTTAGAACAGAAATATTTACCCGAAAGTTAATTTACGAATACGAAAGTAATTGTAATGTAAGATTGATTTTAGAAAATAAATGGTTCAAGAATAGTTTGTGTTTGAAAGTGCCTAACGTAATCCCTACAATTATCCCTATGGCAAAAAAAGAATAAATATAACTCACTGCGGTGCCGTTTTCATCCTAGGAACTGCCATCCCTCGAAGATGGGACCTACCTGAAACAACAGAAAAAGGTTTTTTAAGTAACCATAGATTGGCAGTAATTTTCCTGATTTTGGATTTCAAATTATTAAAAAAAAAAAATTAATTTGTCTTTAAGCTCAAAAATGTAAAACTAGAACCATCAGATCAAATAATGACAAATAAATTTTAAAAAGTAACTGACCCCATCACCTACCTTTATTACGAATTTCCTGTAGCAGGTTAAGTGCAGAAACCATACGAAGATGTGAAACCCCGAACCGACACTCCCGAGAACACAGAAATTTAAGATGCTCGAAGTTAAATAATTACTTTTTGAAACACTGCACTGTGCAAACACTGGTTGTACCCAAGGTGTTTGGGTAGTATAATTTTGCTACGATACTTATTCACTTAAATTTATCTACGATAACGAAAACTAGATGAATTTAGCAAACACACTTAGTTTGCCATATAGTCACTTTAATCAAGAAAACCGATTTTCGCGAATGGCGTTTCGATAACGGAGGCTACTGTAAGGAAGTCTTGGTTTAAGTAAAATAAAAGGAACAATCTGCTGATAGTACAAAGCAGCATGTAATAATGTTCTTCATTTTATTCTAAACAGTTAAGTTTAAAAAACCTTGAAGAGGTTTCTTAAAAAGAAAGGCCTCCCAACCCCCTCTGAACAATTTCCAACTCATGCGACGTTGAAAATTGTTCAGGCCTTTTCCTTACCACAACCAGTTTAAATATAATTTTATATTGTACAACCTTTATGATATAAAATGTTACCTCATTATGCGGACTCAAAAGGGATACACACGGAAAACTGCCGAAAAGGTGATTAATTAAACTGAAATCATTGAATATGATAATTATTAAACTAAAAACTAACATCAAACAATAGGTAACGTGTAAACCAGTTGGCTGAAATTAAACATTACAAATTAACCCTGAATAATTATTAATTTGAAAGAGGATAATAATTTTAAGAATATTTATACTTCACCGTTTGAGCTAAAAGAGAAAAAGGAGTAATGTTAGAAAAACTCCCCGAAATTGAGCTGAAAATAAGAAGTTAGTGCTGAAAAGAAAGTGTGATAATAAGATTGAAAGCAATAAATTAATGCTGAAATTTTAAAATCCACTATTATACATACTATTTACTTGCCATTTGTATTTACTTACCGTTTGTTTGTCCACTTACAGCATTATACAACATTGTCGCGCAAGTATACACAAATATTAACTACACTCCCGATAAATGTTGGAATTAAAACCGTTTAGAACAGAAATATTTACCCGAAAGTTAATTTACGAATACGAAAGTAATTGTAATGTAAGATTGATTTTAGAAAATAAATGGTTCAAGAATAGTTTGTGTTTGAAAGTGCCTAACGTAATCCCTACAATTATCCCTATGGCAAAAAAAGAATAAATATAACTCACTGCGGTGCCGTTTTCATCCTAGGAACTGCCATCCCTCGAAGATGGGACCTACCTGAAACAACAGAAAAAGGTTTTTTAAGTAACCATAGATTGGCAGTAATTTTCCTGATTTTGGATTTCAAATTATTAAAAAAAAAAAATTAATTTGTCTTTAAGCTCAAAAATGTAAAACTAGAACCATCAGATCAAATAATGACAAATAAATTTTAAAAAGTAACTGACCCCATCACCTACCTTTATTACGAATTTCCTGTAGCAGGTTAAGTGCAGAAACCATACGAAGATGTGAAACCCCGAACCGACACTCCCGAGAACACAGAAATTTAAGATGCTCGAAGTTAAATAATTACTTTTTGAAACACTGCACTGTGCAAACACTGGTTGTACCCAAGGTGTTTGGGTAGTATAATTTTGCTACGATACTTATTCACTTAAATTTATCTACGATAACGAAAACTAGATGAATTTAGCAAACACACTTAGTTTGCCATATAGTCACTTTAATCAAGAAAACCGATTTTCGCGAATGGCGTTTCGATAACGGAGGCTACTGTAAGGAAGTCTTGGTTTAAGTAAAATAAAAGGAACAATCTGCTGATAGTACAAAGCAGCATGTAATAATGTTCTTCATTTTATTCTAAACAGTTAAGTTTAAAAAACCTTGAAGAGGTTTCTTAAAAAGAAAGGCCTCCCAACCCCCTCTGAACAATTTCCAACTCATGCGACGTTGAAAATTGTTCAGGCCTTTTCCTTACCACAACCAGTTTAAATATAATTTTATATTGTACAACCTTTATGATATAAAATGTTACCTCATTATGCGGACTCAAAAGGGATACACACGGAAAACTGCCGAAAAGGTGATTAATTAAACTGAAATCATTGAATATGATAATTATTAAACTAAAAACTAACATCAAACAATAGGTAACGTGTAAACCAGTTGGCTGAAATTAAACATTACAAATTAACCCTGAATAATTATTAATTTGAAAGAGGATAATAATTTTAAGAATATTTATACTTCACCGTTTGAGCTAAAAGAGAAAAAGGAGTAATGTTAGAAAAACTCCCCGAAATTGAGCTGAAAATAAGAAGTTAGTGCTGAAAAGAAAGTGTGATAATAAGATTGAAAGCAATAAATTAATGCTGAAATTTTAAAATCCACTATTATACATACTATTTACTTGCCATTTGTATTTACTTACCGTTTGTTTGTCCACTTACAGCATTATACAACATTGTCGCGCAAGTATACACAAATATTAACTACACTCCCGATAAATGTTGGAATTAAAACCGTTTAGAACAGAAATATTTACCCGAAAGTTAATTTACGAATACGAAAGTAATTGTAATGTAAGATTGATTTTAGAAAATAAATGGTTCAAGAATAGTTTGTGTTTGAAAGTGCCTAACGTAATCCCTACAATTATCCCTATGGCAAAAAAAGAATAAATATAACTCACTGCGGTGCCGTTTTCATCCTAGGAACTGCCATCCCTCGAAGATGGGACCTACCTGAAACAACAGAAAAAGGTTTTTTAAGTAACCATAGATTGGCAGTAATTTTCCTGATTTTGGATTTCAAATTATTAAAAAAAAAAAATTAATTTGTCTTTAAGCTCAAAAATGTAAAACTAGAACCATCAGATCAAATAATGACAAATAAATTTTAAAAAGTAACTGACCCCATCACCTACCTTTATTACGAATTTCCTGTAGCAGGTTAAGTGCAGAAACCATACGAAGATGTGAAACCCCGAACCGACACTCCCGAGAACACAGAAATTTAAGATGCTCGAAGTTAAATAATTACTTTTTGAAACACTGCACTGTGCAAACACTGGTTGTACCCAAGGTGTTTGGGTAGTATAATTTTGCTACGATACTTATTCACTTAAATTTATCTACGATAACGAAAACTAGATGAATTTAGCAAACACACTTAGTTTGCCATATAGTCACTTTAATCAAGAAAACCGATTTTCGCGAATGGCGTTTCGATAACGGAGGCTACTGTAAGGAAGTCTTGGTTTAAGTAAAATAAAAGGAACAATCTGCTGATAGTACAAAGCAGCATGTAATAATGTTCTTCATTTTATTCTAAACAGTTAAGTTTAAAAAACCTTGAAGAGGTTTCTTAAAAAGAAAGGCCTCCCAACCCCCTCTGAACAATTTCCAACTCATGCGACGTTGAAAATTGTTCAGGCCTTTTCCTTACCACAACCAGTTTAAATATAATTTTATATTGTACAACCTTTATGATATAAAATGTTACCTCATTATGCGGACTCAAAAGGGATACACACGGAAAACTGCCGAAAAGGTGATTAATTAAACTGAAATCATTGAATATGATAATTATTAAACTAAAAACTAATATCAAACAATAGGTAACGTGTAAACCAGTTGGCTGAAATTAAACATTACAAATTAACCTTGAATAATTATTATTAATTTGAAAGAGGATAATAATTTTAAGAATATTTATACTTCACCGTTTGAGCTAAAAGAGAACAAGGAGTAATGTTAGAAAAACTCCCCGAAATTGAGCTGAAAATAAGAAGTTAGTGCTGAAAAGAAAGTGTGATAATAAGACTGAAAGCAATAAATTAATGCTGAAATTTTAAAACCCACTATTATACATACTATTTACTTGCCATTTGTATTCACTTACCGTTTGTTTGTCTACTTACAGCATTATACAACATTGTCGCTCAAGTATACACAAATATTAACTACACTCCCGATAAATGTTGGAATTAAAACCGTTTAGAACAGAAATATTTACCCGAAAGTTAATTCACGAATACGAAAGAAATTGCAATGTAAGATTGATTTTAGAAAATGAATAGTTCAAGAATAGTTTGTGTTTGAAAGTGCCTAACGTAATCCCTACAATTATCCCTATGGCAAAAAAAGAATAAATATAACTCACTGCGGTGCCGTTTTCATCCTAGGAACTGCCATCCCTCGAAGATGGGACCTACCTGAAACAACAGAAAAAGGTTTTTTAAGTAACCATAGCTTGGCAGTAATTTGCCTGATTTTGGATTTCAAATTATTAAAAAAAAAAATTAATTTGTCTTTAAGCTCAAAAATGTAAAACTAGAACTATCAAATCAAATAATGACAAATAAATTTTAAAAAGTAACTGACCCCATCACCTACCTTTATTACGAATTTCCTGTAGCAGGTTAAGTGCAGAAACCATATGAAGATGTGAAACCCCGAACCGACACTCCCGATAACACAGAAATTTAAGATTCCCGAAGTTAAATAATTACTTTTTATTATAGCACGGCACTGTAAAAACACTGGTTGTACCCAAAGTGTTTGGGTAATAAAAATTTCGGTACGTTACTATTACACAGAATTTTACTTCTAACGATGCATTCTTTTTAAATTTGACAAACACACTTAGTTTGCCATAATTTCACTACAACAATAGGTCCGATTTCCGCGGATGTCGCAGCGATATCGAACTGCTAAGGAAAAATTTCATTAAAACTGCTTTGAGGAAGCTAAGTACTTACTAATTTGCTTTCTGTAACAATGGCTAAATTAGATACCTTAATTTAATATTCTCTGTGTGTTATTTTTGGCATAACATTTTTTACTTAGCTTTCTGTCCTGCGGACCTCCTCTGCGAGCTTTGCATCTAGAAACGCAGAAAATGAAGAGACACCCCGGACAAGAAAGCCATTTGAAAATAAAGTTAATCGTTCATTACATCGACAGTTATATTAATTATTGAATATTTGACCAATGTCAAAGGATTTAAAATTTAAAAGTGCACATAAAATATTATCCAAAATACCTGCTTTAATTTTTATAAATTAAGAAATGTGAACGACGATCAAAAGTATATTTTCTAATGAAAAGCACGCTAAATTAGACAAAAATGTCATTAAAGTAAGTATTAACGATATCTTAAAAAAATTGCCAACAACACATAGTAATTTGATAATAGTTATTTACGCTTTAAGAGGGATATAGACATTATTAACACACGTGTACTGTGAAGAATTGCAGAGAACGTGATTTCCGGACTTGCCCCGGCAAAATTTGGAGTTAGAATGAATTGTCAATTTCATTACCACTAGTGTCGTAATAATTTCATTATGGCACTCATTGGGATGACAAGACTATTACATTTCTAAAATGAGTGTGATATGATATAACTTATCCCACGGTGATAAATAAAAAATAATACTACTGACTTCACTTACCACTAGCTTACTTGTAAAAAAACTAACAAAAACGAGAAGCTCTTATTTGATTAATTAATTATGGACAATTTAACAATTTAAAAATATGCAACTTCTCGTTAAAAGAATTCTTCAAATACTGAATTAAAATACCAACTGTTTTATGTGTGATTGAAAATGCTATAGAAATTGTAATAATCAATATCTATACGAAGTACCTGCTTAGACCTGCTTTGGTAGATAAGCGAACAGGCAATTGTTAATCTTCAATGCAAAAAAATTACTTCGTTTTTAAGGAATTTAAATAGTTTTTAATTTGCATTGACTGCAGGTTAGTTATCTTGAATCTTTCTTTCTAAATTAAGACAAAATATTTGGCGAAGGAAATTTTCAGTCTTATAAACTACAAATCGTTTACCGTTGGGAATTAAATTAAAATACACAACATTTTGGAAAACTAGCAACATTTGTTTTAGAAATGATACTTTGGTAAAGATCCTGCTTCCGAAATTACAATTTGCTAAGTGGAATTACTATAGCTTTAACTACGGTTGAATTCAATTTGTTTTGTGGGATGTATTAAGATTTAAATAATCACTGACCTTAGAAATAAAGAAGTGACTCCTTCAGTAGTTAATTTCTAAAGTTATAAAACTATTTGAAGTAAATAAGGCTACGGGACCAACAATTTCTTATAAATTTCTTTACACCAAAACGCGTATCTACTTTGTTTTAAAAAATTAGGCCGTTTTTTGGTCTATTAAACATAACTTTAATTTATCACTTTACTCATTCACAAAATAACTACGACCTAACACAACACTTGAAGACTATAGTTCTATAGAACCTTAAAACTGATTAAAAATCGTAATATTATTCAAGAGCCTATTCAAACGCTTTACGCAACACCTATTATTTATCCTAGTAGGTATGTGCGACATGTGTGATGATAATTTCCGGAATACAGATCTGCCCTACAATTAGTTACTTCTTTAACTTTCCTTACAAATAATCTTTCTCAAAATATTAATCATTTGTCTACTTTGAAAACGTGTATTACATTTAAATTTAAAAATTTATCAACAAAACTTGCTGTAATAGCAATCAAAACGAAACAAATTGAAAATTAAAAATTTATCAACAAAACTCTTGCTATAATAGCAATCAAAACGAAACAAATTGTAATCTACAAGCAGGCCTCATTACGCCATTACTTTACGAGAACAAATGTGTTTTTGTTTTACTTACCCTTTTACTTTCATTTGAATAATTTTATATCTTAACTTATAAGTTTGTAATACGAAACCATTAACAACAAAGGCAAATTTACTAACAAAAAAATTGATATTAATGTTAAGTGAAAGTTTTGTAACTTGAAAAGCAGTCAGGTCGAGAGGGTTGTGTATAAAGTTGCGGAAAAGTTAGAAAACCATAAGTAAGGCACAACTTCGCCTACTAAACAAGTTAATTATTGCTTAAAATTAAAAACAAAAATCATGTTGGCATTAATTATTATTATCAGACAACATGATCTTTAAAAAAATTCGCTTCTTTTAATTATTTTTTTGTATACATTAATACGTATTTATTTATAAGAGATAAAAGAACCTTTTGAATGTATAAATAAATACCACAGTATGGACCTTGATATTGTGGTTCTAAACAAAATGTCAAAAGTCCCCATCGATCCGAGTGCCGCTAAAAGTTTCACGCGTGGTCAAATGTCACTCAACATGGTTTTTCGTGAATATCTCGTTAACGGTCACTTTTATAGAAAAAATAGTTATTATCAAATTTGTAACTTAGAAAGTTTCCTACAAAAAAGATATAATGATTTTTATTCATAGGAGTAACCATTATGGAGAAAATGCGATTTATAAAGTTGTAACGAACAGTGTGCACCCCTCAAGCGATCCTTGTTTGTCAACGGATGTGCTTACTCAAGATTTTTATTAATTTTTATTGCTGATGTGGGGACTACTGCGGCCCACATCAAAATTGATTTAACATATTGTAAATAGTGGTAGTCATGTTCAAATATGGCTAGGCAACGAGCTTACCCCTGAAGACTGGGGATGGACATTAAAGGATAACGCTTTAGAGCCAATTCATACTCTGCTTCCACCTGCTCCAGACATACTGTTGAATACTATTTTCTGTAATTGCACCAATGGCTGTAGCTTAAACTGTGGCTGCAGAAAAGTTGGTTTATATTGTTCAGGAGTATGTGGGAATTTCCAAGGGCAATCTTGCTTAAATGTAGTACCCGATATAAAGGACGTCGGTAATTGCTACCCGCCTGAAGATGTAGATCCATCGTGTTTTCTGGCTGAATCTATGGAAATACAGGAAACAGCAGAAGAAGGAAAAAAAGAAGAAATAGAAGAAGAAGAAAAAGAAGAAGATGATGATGATGATGAAGAGAAAATCATGCAAATTGAAATAGAGTCTGAAGAATAATATTAATTATTAAGATTAATAATTTCCTGCTTTAACCAAAAAATTTATTAATTAAAAAAATTGATTAGGCTTTCCGGTGACACCGCGTAAAAAAAACGCACCTTGTACTCTACCTCGAAGGTGGTGTGGAAAGGAGTGCACGTTTCGCAAGAAAAATAAATGTTAAAACTCTGTAGGTCGCATTATCTCCAAAAGAGTGACTTCTATGATAAAAGTCGTTACAGCTTTTTTGTAGAACATTTCCTAAGTTACAAATTTGATAATAAATACTTTTTCCGTAAAAGTGACCGTTAACGAGATATTCACGAAAAACCATGTTGAGTGACATTTGACCACGCGTGAAATTTTTAGCGGCACTCGGATCGATGGGGACTTTTGACATTTTGTTTAGAACCACAATATCAAGGTCCATACCAAAATTCAGCTTTCCGGGAATTTTTGCGGAGATGGGTTTTTATTTTGTCTAATTTCTCTGGACTAATTACTGTTGGTGTTTAATTCACTTTACTCGTTGTTTGTTAACTTTTTAAATCAGGTTCTTGTTTTACTTGGTCACTAATGATTTATAAAGATATTTAAAATTCGTAAAAAAATTTAAAATCAAATTTTCAGTAAGTAATTTTTAAACTACCAAGATTGCATCGTTTTCTTCCTAAAGAAGTGATCTGAAAAGATTCAGCCTATATTTGAAAAAAAAACTCCTGAAAAGTTTGAGCTTTAAGTAATTGTTTAAACTCGTTTTCTAATGAAAATATCAATAATTTTTGTTAACTAAGAATTAAATCCCGAAAACTCGATTGTAATTTCCGATTTTTTTACGAATCTAAAAAACGATTAGCCCAAAAGAGCTTCTGTTTGAAGAAACTCCTGCAATACTGAAAAATTAAACTCGGTTTTTAATTAATATATCGATAAGTTGCCTTAACAAAGAAATTAATTTTTTTACTCTTGAAAGGTCAACCGAAATTTCTTTTTTTTTAGATTATTTCAGAATCTTCAGCCCTAAGAAGTGAAACCTGTGTTTGAGGAAATTCTTGAAGAGCTTTGTGCTTTTCAATAATTGTTTAAACTCGTTTTCTAATGAAAATATATTCATAATTTTTGTCAACTAAGAATTAAGTCATTTAACCCCTGAAAACTCGATTGTAAATCCCTATTTTTTTCACGAAGCTTAAGAACGTTAAGCTCCAAAGAGCCTATGTTTGAGGAAACTCCTGAAATTTTGAAAACTTCTTTAAATTCAGTTTTTTAATTAAAATATTAATAATTTGTCTTAACCAAGAAATTAATTGTTATACCCTTAAAAAATCGCCTGAAATTTCCCACTTCAGGTAACCTAAGAATTTTCAGCCTATGTTTGAGGAAACTCCTGAAGAACTTTAAACTTTCCTATAATTGTTTAAATTGTCAATAATTTTCGGGAAGTCTAAGAACATTCAGCCCAAAACAAACTGTGTCTTAGGAAACGCCTGAAATTTTGAAAACTTTTTAAACTCTTTTTTTTAAATCAATACATTGGTAATACGTATTAACCAAAAAATTAATCGTTTTACTATTGAAAAAGTTGCCCCATATTTTCTATTGTTCGGGTAACCTAAGAATCTTCAGCCAGAAAAAGCAAAACCTATGTTTGAGAAAACTTCTGAAAAGTTCTAACTTTTCAATAATCGTTTAAACTTGTGATTTTCGTCAACTAAGAATTAAATCGTTTAACTCCAGAAAGAGCTTTATTTCTTTAGGAAGCCTAACAACATTCAGTCTAAAAAACATTTTTCAGGTAACCTAAAAGTCTTCAGCCTGTAAAACCTTACCCTACGTTTGAGAAAGAGTTTTGAAGTTTTTCTTTTATTTCTGAAAAATCGACTGTAATTTCCGGTATTTTCAGGAATTCTAGGAGCATTCCGCTCAAAAAAGCCTACGTTCGAGGAAACTCCTGAAATTTTTAAAACTTTTGTAAACTTGGTTTTTAATGAAAATATCAATAGTTTTCGTCAACCAATAAATTCATTATTTTATTCCTGAAAAATCCAATGAATTTCCTATCTTCTCAAGAAGTCTAGGCAAATTCGGCCTGAAAAAGCCCAACCTATGTTTGCTGAAACACCTGAAATTTTCAAAACTTCTTTGAGCATTTATAATAATTTACTGTAACTTATAAATTAATCGTTTTAAAGTCGCCTGAATTTCCTAATTTTTTTAGGTAATCTGGAAACATTCGGTCTGAAACCGTCTACTTATCTTTGGGAAACTCATAAAGAGTTTTAAACTTTCCAAAAATGTTTTAAACCCATTGCTGAATAAAAATATCAATCATTTTCTTTTAAGTAGGTAATCGGTGTATCCCTAAGGAATCACCTGAAATCCGTCCTGGAAATTTCAGTTTATATTTAAGAAAATCTTTCGAAAATTGTTACATTATAGAAAATTGTTTAAACTCGTTTTTAAATAAAACTATCAATAGTTTTTCTAACTAAGAAGTTAGTTGTTTTACTCCTGAAATATTGAATTTGTTTCAGGCCACCTAAGGATATTTAACCCGATAGAAGCTTAGCTTTTGGTTGCGAAAACTCCTGAAGAGCTTTTAAATATAAAATAATTTTCTTATCTAGAAAGTTAAACGTTACATCTGAAAGCTTTCACCTGAATTTTTTAAGCTTTCAAGTACCATTTTAGCTTCTACCTATTCTTAAATTAGTTTTTCTTTTCGTTTTGATTAATCGAAGGGATACAATCTGAAAAGTGCGGGATTTTAACCTAAACTCCCTGAAAGATTATAAAATTAGAACTCGGTTTTAAATTGACAAATGAAAAAGAAAACTTTCAGAAAGCCAAGCCCCCTTCCTGAAAACTTTAATTTTGGGTTATTTTTAATTTTTTTGGTGACGGTTTTAAAGTTGCAGCTTCTGCTGGCCATTAAAATTTCTAAACTTTTACAGTAAATAAAAAAAAATCCGGGAAGAAAGGGAAAGTTTCCTTCCTGAAAATTCCACCTGGAGAAGAATATCTCTTTTTTCTGTGCTGCGGCAAACGTTTTCCCTCAATGAGTTTATGATTATTTCCAAATGATGTTTAAAATTAAATTTTTGACAATTTTAAAAGTCTAAAAGAAGAAGAATTTAGTTTTTCGCCCGAAAATTTAAAGCTGAAAACAGCGAGCAATTTTTCAGTTAACAACCTGTAGACTTCAGAAGGTTTATGCTTTTAAATTTTTGTCTTTGAGATAACTATATGTTAAATAGATAGATGTTTAAAAAGTTCAGAGAAAAGCTTGATATTTCAAGAAACTTTAAGCTTGAAGTTGCATCAACTTGTTTCAATATGCTGAAACCTTAGTTAAGTCAAAGAATATAAAGACTATAGTTAAGTAAAAAAATTGAGTTAAAAGTCAGAGTTTGGCTTACCACTGGCAATGTTTGAAATTAAATTTTTGACAACTTTAAAAGTCTAAAAGAAGAAGAATTTAGTCTTTCATCTGAAAAGTTTAATCTGAAAACAGCGAGCAATTTTTCATTTAACAACCTGTAGGCTTCGGAAGTTGATGCATTTAAATTTTTGTCTTTGAGATAGCTGTATGTAGATAGATAGATGTTTAAATAGTTCAGAGAAAAGCCCGATATTTCAAGTGACCTTAAGCTTGACAGTTGCATCAACTCAACTTGTTTCAATATGCTGAAATCTTAGTTAAGTAAAAAAATTGAGTTAAAAGTCAGTTTGGCTTACCACTGGCAACTTCTAGTTTTTCAGAAATTGCATCAAAGCTTCATTTGTTCAAATTTGAACATTAGAAAATATGTACAATTTCAGCTTGTTGCTAATTTACTGAAAGCTTCTAAAATCCTGGTTTTTGTGTGTAAAATTGCCTTCAAAACCAAGGAAAAATATTATTGACCCTTACAAACCCTTACGATCAGATGTAATACTTTCCAGGAAGACAACTTTTGTCCTTGAGGTTTCTGTAGCTGAAACTTCAGATCCTGAAAAGAGCATAAAATCTTTAAAGTTAAAAAAGAAACACTTAACGGGTGTACCCGCCTTGTTATGTTTTTATTATCTATTTAAGTAGAACAGGTAGATATATAGTTTTACAAATATGAAAATAATGTGAAATAAAGAAATATCCTAACAAAAGTTTATATTAGGAGGGTTTGATCCGAGTGGCAATTTTGAGACAGGGATACCGGAGGGTGACATTTTGGGTTTTTACTGTGTCCTGCGATATCGCAAACGGCCGGAGTCTTACGAATCCTGTTTACACAATCGAAAATTTACTGTAATTTTATAATAGACGTACTTAGAACTTCAATATCACGTCTCTGCAGAGATATAAAAACCATAAACGTTACAAAACACCACTTAAATATACCTTTTAGGTCGTAAACAACAACTTAAATGTAGAATAAAGATACAAAAAGCTACTCCCGAATCGATGTCTGAAATTTATCACGTACTTGCTAATAAATATTTCAAAAGATACCAAAAAGGTAACAAGAAATTATTCGCTACATTTTTTAAAACGTCCAACTAGCGCACAAATTGTGTATCATATTACCCGTTAAACGAGCACTTTTTTGAATATACATACAGAACTATAAAATGGGATACTTGTAATTCGAATAACAGTTTAAATATCCAGGAGAAAGGATAATTGGAAAGCAATTTGTACGTTTTATGGTGCCCAATCCATCGGGAATATGAAATAAAAAATCCATTATCAGTTCGGTGCCTATTAAATTCAATTGTTTTATCATTTCGGTTGGGTTTAAATGATATTGTTTTCCGTTGAACCAGTAAAAGATAAGATTATTTCCCTTCAAGCGTGAATACGCATAAATATGTAAACAGGCTAACCGTATTAAAATGAAGATATCACTATTGTGTTCGCTTTATTACACAGCAAAAAAGATTTATGTTACAGTTTTATAACATTTAATTCATTTTATGTAATTGTTATGATTTTTGTAGGTAATTTTACGGAGGCACTATTCTACACGACATAAGAATGGAAATCAAAACCTAGAAAAAGTGATTTTCTACCCTTCTTTCAAATCTGAATTGCTAAAATTATTATAGGTATTCGAATACTCGTCATAGAAACGGAATCTAAAATGATGTGATCATTTAGAGCAAGTTTTGAAGTTTAAACCAAGCCCATTAACTTTTCAATAATTTCTAATCTTTGGATGCGTGCATATTGATATTACTTATCTGTACTTCCAGTGACTTAACTTTGCGAAGTTCAAAGACCTCTTTTGATTGCATTAGCCGGCTGTTTGCACACTTATATGATATTTCTCTGCATCGTATCGCTTTTCTGCAAGAACGATACATAATGCAAGATACCACACTTAGGGAATTTATGTCAAGATGAATGCTGCAGAAAAGGAGCGAGCTCTTTGTTGAAAAGAAAATATGAGCAACTGGAACGTTATTCCTGCACCTGTACTAAAAGCAGACTGGTTATTTTTCGTTTATTTTGTTTATGGTTAGTATTCCATGCGGATACCGTGTTAGTATAATATTACACATTGCAATGTGATTTAAAATTCTATGAAGTTGGTTATGAATTCCATACTAAAACTATTTAGACTGCTCTTAAGGCATTGAATCATGAATTATGTAGGTATCAAATGAAGATTAGTTTTTTAAAAAACGTAAAAAGATATAGAATATTCGCAAACTACTGACAAATATAAATAAAAATCAAAGTTAATGAATCTAAAAAAGTTGATGTAATGCGAAGTAATTTTAATTATTCAAAATTTACATTAGGGTTGAGTACCTCTCCAAGTTTCAACTCGGATATCGTTACCTTTTACTTCAAAAGATTATGTAGGCTTTCTTCATCTTAAACGCGATATATTTTATACTTTTTTAAAGTTCAGATTATTAACTGTCGACTATTCACTCCTCTGGTCCCTCTGGAAATGAATTTCAAACGTGTTCTAGAAAATCTGTACTGTTAAGTTGCAGGTTCAACATTTACATTTTTTAAAAATTGCCACACTTGGCTTAGCTCCTTTGTGTTCTGAAAAATTTTAGTCGGATATTGCTAATCAACATAGCAGTCGACGTGTGTTGAAAACCCTGGCATCCGTAAGCCTTTGCCTAATCAATAAATACATCACATAAATCATACCCACAATGTAATTTAAAAAACCCTATTTACAAAATATTCAGCTCCACTTTCAACTGTCTAAAAACATGCATAAAAATATTACAAAGGTAATACTTCTTTTATGTATCTATTTATTTACACCATGGTGGAAAACATAAAAATACATCAAGAAACAGAGGAGAACCACCACCGAATCAAGACGAGGATACATATCAATGAGCAGCTGGGAAAAAGAACACCATG
The DNA here is from genome assembly GCA_963082815.1 of Melanotus villosus. NCBI lineage: Eukaryota > Metazoa > Arthropoda > Insecta > Coleoptera > Elateridae > Melanotus > Melanotus villosus. Next base: position 7,942,996 of record OY720423.1, on the reverse strand, counting down.
GGTGTCTGGAAATAGAAGATATGGATCATTGGCCTCTAGGTAGGTCTCCAACTCTAGAAGAGGCGGTCGAAATATTCCAACAACTGAAAAGGAACAAAGCTCTATCAATTGACAACGTAGACAGTAAACAGAACTGTTTTAGAATGCCCCATAGACCGCTTTAGAAAGAAAATAATAGAAGAAACACGGGAAAACAACATAGTACCGGAAGAATGGAACACAACAGTACAAATCCCGCTCCCTAAAGTCGGGAATCCCAAAACGAATACCGGAAGATAAGTTTCTGCAGCTTGAGATATAATATCTATGCAAAGCACCTATTGAAGACACTGAATAATACGATTCAAGAAATGTTATCATATCAAGGTTATTTTCTTGTCGCCAGAAGCATTATTGTAGACGAACGATGAAGAGCAGGAGAACGATATATACTTACTACTTACTATACTTACTAAAACATTCGACACTCATCAAGTCATCACTTATAGAAGGGCTACGTGCGAAGCAAACCATTACCTATTAAACAAGATAATTGAAGCAGCACTAGAAGAGAGTACTGTAATTGAATGGTTTGAACAAAGAACAACCATATCAGAAACACAAAGGATTACACTTCATAAACCGTTATAGGAGCTATCATTAAAACAACAAAATCGAGCTCCTACTGGAAATGATCTACTGCCTCCAAAAATTTTAGCATATGGAGACAATTTAGTGATTCTGGTGGTTTTTGTGTCAGGAAAATAGAAGACGATCACTTTTAAATTAGAATTAACTGGTATTTAAAATGTATTTTTAAAAATATTTATACACAGTTGTACAATAATCTTATAAGTAAACAAAACACTAAAACAAGAATTAGGTACTCCTGCATAGGCCAACTAACTTATAGGTAATATACCTACCAAACCAGTAACAATTTCTTTTGTTTATTTCTGAATAAATACCGTTAAATAATAGTAACTTTAATAATTACATTATATTCCAACAGTAACATAAAATACTTACGCAGTAGCCTTTGCTCCCCTTAGTTCTGTTGCATTGAACCACTCATTATTTTTGATGAATTCCATCACCATAAACATATCTACAGATGGTAAATTGTTGAGGCTTTCACAAAGCCAACTAATGCCATTTTTACTCAAAAAATTCGCAAACACCGAAATAAGACACGGAGGCGATCTTCTTTACGTTGAAACCACGTTAAAACAAGGCAGTAGACGCCATTTATATGGCCGGTGACGTCACGACAGTCATAGCCAATAAGATTGCGTTTCGGAAGCGGCTTTGAAATAGCCAATTTTAAGGAATTTTCTAAAGCGATTTTTGCCAAAAAATTCTCAATACACATGTTTTAATATGTTTAGGCCGTTAGTGGTGTATGTTTCTGCGTATAAACACGAATATAACGAAAATGGAAAGAAATGGAAAATACCCAATTTTCCCTTTTCAATTTTTTGTACCACCTTTTCTTTTTGCTTTTAGTATCTTTATTTTCCTTTGATTTAAATGCGATTTTTTTACTATTATCCTCTCATATTAGTAGTAGTAGTACGTAGTGGTTATCACCAAGAGCTATGTTAAAAGTTAGCAAAAATAAGTTAACTAAATTTAGTAGAATTACTGATAATTCTTAAGTACCAACGGGAGTGGTGTATTTAACCAGCTACGCCACGGCTCCAAGTACATACAAACATTAAAGTTAATAAAATAAAACAAAGGGTTTGATCAAACCTATTAGTAAGTCTCTCTGCGCAATGAATTAAATTAAATTAACTACAGAAAAATAAGGTTACATCAAAATTGTAGGAAAGATCACTAATACAAAGGATCTGACTTCTTAAGGGCATGGTTCTTCGACGACTACACTAGCCATAAAGGGCTCCGCTGAGTAATTCCTTATATAAGAAGTCAGCTCCCACGTACCTGTATCTTGGAACAAAGGCATGCACTTTCCGCTGATGCTATGATGCTATGTGCATCCACCTTGCCATAAATGCTATTTCGGCGTTCCCACGCACTACACAGCTGGCTCGAGTGTCATCTTTCAGGTTTACGGTGGTCATCTATATGCATTGTGCATATCGCATGCTTTTATTCCTGTCAGTGTAGTGACGCTAGATAACACGTCATATCAATGCCCCTGGCGATGTATTCCCCAGCACCGCTCCATTACAATATTTTGTTGCTATTGCCTTAGTCTCCTCAGAATTTGCTTTTGTTAATTTATTTACTATGTATTCATGTAGTACTTCTTCCACTTCCATCTTCATTTCCCTTTGCCTTTGCCATCATCCTCTTATATTTTGCTGTTATTGCCTTATTCAGTTCAGAACTCGATTTTGTCAGGTTTTTTATTTTCCTTCCTACATTTTCTTCTTTTAAATACTAGCTGTATGTATGTCATACGGCATACGGACCAGAACATGGTTTTTCTATATACATTTATGGTTTTTGAGAACACAAATTAGTGGAATCGAATTATAAATTTTGTCCTATTTACAGAATGTATATAATAATGTCATGTCTTCAAACTCCTTCAGTATTTTCTAAACGAGTTTGGTTTATTTACTTTAAACAAATATTTCCTTTCAAAATTTAATTTTAAATCGGCTTACTATATTTAAATAACCTAAAAGCATGAGACTTAATATTAAACTACGATAAGTCCTCATATTATTAGGTACCTAAGTTTACATTTGTTTTGTGGGAACTCATACATTTGACTTTATAGTAGCAGATTCTATAGAGTAATAACCAAACCTGAATAAATAAAGCTTAGTATTTCGAAGTCTCGAAAACCCGTAGGTAGAAAATAATTTCCAGCTGAAATTGCTGAATCTATTGGATACCTTTTCAGTAAATTTCACGTCGTATACTAGGGTTAAATACACAGTCCGATTTAATAGCACAATCTTGTATGCAAATAGTTTTAGTCCTAAACTAACAAATCTAAGCAAAAATTGAAGACTTTTTCAGCAGATTTAAGCAGTTCGTAAGAAGTTGTTAATAATATCTAAGATAAAATTCAGAATAAATTATAATTAAGTAAATAACTTATTTTTAGATTTGTTGTCAGGCGAAATTGCTATATCAACAGGCTTCTTCTGAAAATTCTGAAACTTTAACTTTTAAGTTGGATTATATTGCCATTTGGATGTACCTGTGACAATCATATCACCTGGAATTTCGTGTATAATACGTAAATGCGTTGTTTATTGATATTACTGTTGGTTTGTCCCAAATTCAGAACGTGGCCGTATATCATTCGGTTTGTTTGCATTACATGGTTCTTTGCTGCTCTAAACTGCAAATAAACGGGTTTAATGCACACGTATTGAAATACAGGTGAAAACGTACAATTGTTTTCTTTCAATTTAATTTACGGGTCTGTAAACAAATTACAGATTATGGTTTACATTGTTTGAAAATCTGACCCAGGTTTATCTATTTACCAATGTGGCTTTAACGTTCGCAGGTGATTTGAATCCCCTATTGTATTATACCCGTAACACAAACCCTTGTAGCAATAGAAGATAACAGATGTTACATAACAATAGTAGTATATTATAAAATAATGAACATAACGCCTAAAGCACGATTCGTTGCAGCGGCGGTTCATTATATCCACGAAAATCGCGTGCATGCTAGAACAAGTAATCGACTTAATCCTAGGCACTCTACATTATTATGGCGTATAATCATGCACCCCTCCACTATGATTAAATGAACTTTAATTACAACTACATTTAATTTTGCACGTACAAGCAATATTAAATCTGACGTGATATAAATGAGACTGGCGCTTTCTTTTGCTTAATGGTGAACGTTCCACCGGGAAATGGTTTAATTTTTAATTTAAATGTTATCAGTAAAAAATTTACAAACCGGCTGTTCTTACGAAGGTGATTTATTATATTTCGAGTTTCTTAAAGGAAAACGTTTTAAATTAAATACACATTTTTGTAGGCATTTTTATATTGAACGATTATAGAACGAGTTTTAAATGACATCCAATTACTTCTCTAATCCAGCATTTATACACCCACATGCCAACTTTTAAACTACTTGAATATCGAAGAAGGATCTTCGTCAAAATCCCACCTAATTTATTTTTGTAATCTCCTGTGTTCGACAAACTTCTTTTGGAATTTTAATATAAAAATTTATACTTTCATAAGTACGAGCGGAATACTAATTACCACTTACTAAGGGCACTGTTACGTTGTTAAATAATTAACATTAAAAAAATAAGTATAAGCTTGATACTTCGGATTAAATTAGAATATTTGGCTATGTTTGAATTAATGGATTGTTCGGATTACTGAGATCAGAAGTATTCGGATTAATGAATGAATGTGTGTTCGGATTATTCAGTTTGTCTTAAGGCCGACATTTCAGTGCAGGTTTAAATTGAAGCTTGGCTTAAGTAGGTTTAACTTAGGCTTAAGCTAAGTCTTGTTACACTTAAGCTTTAGTTCAAAGCGCCTTAAGCTAAGCTTTAGTTTAAACTTGACCTTTATGAAGTGGGATTTCTGATGGATTTATTTTATTTGCTAAATTATTTATTGGGGCAACAAAAATTTAAGCACAGTTTAATTCACCGATAAAATAAAAATTTAAATTCATTAGTTACTACTTATTAGTCTTCACCTCCTATAGGGTATCGGGTCTCGATGTATGTGAAGTTCCGTCAGGTAGTACCCTCGTGTAGCCTTCTCCAATCCTTCTTTCGCTGTCCTCTACCTTAGTCTATTGTTTGAAATTGCTACATTGTCATTCCATGTCCTCTTGGGTCTACCTCTACTCCTTTTCCCGAATACACCCATCTCCCACTCTTAGTGTTACTGTTCCAGTGCTGTTTTCAACGTGTAGCAAAGCCTTCCTACCTTCATTATATCAATTATTAGATATATGCCTTCTTCAATATGTGATCTTCTCGCCCAATATTTTAGCCGTGTTGCAGTTAGTTTTTTAGTTATTGTTGTCCCCTCTAGTACTTCATGTACGGTTGCCCATTCGTCTTCGTTCTACCTTATTCTGAAGAGTTTTAGAATTTTGTCCTCCATTCTTCGCAGTGCCACTCTATTCCCTTTGATTACACTGGTGTTTAGTCCTCATAGGGCTTTTGTTCCAATTACTGTTGTTTAGATTACCTACTTCAGTCTCAGAGGCAGTTTGTACTAATGTAGTTTTGGAGTATAGCGTAAACAGCCTTTACAATTCGTTGATTTACCGTTGTTGGTCTTTCAAGCGTGTTGGTTATACTCGTATATGCCCCTAGGTACTTCATTCTTCTTACTTGTTTAATTTTAAAATGCCCGAATTTTAAGTTTTCCTCCACTGCATTTCGGTTGTGAAGTCCTGGTTGTCTTATCATGGCTTCGCATTTCTTGATGTTTATATCTAGCACTACGTCGTTCAGATCTTCTGTGATTTCTTGTAGTAGTTATTCTACACCGAATTTTTCTTCCGCTAAAATCACGAAATCGTCTCCATATGCTAAATTCTTTGGAAGCAGTCGATCATTTCCAGTAAGAGCTCGATTTTGTTGTTTTGATGATAGCTCCCATAATGCTTTATGAAATGTAATGGTGGAGAAGAGAGGTGAGAGTGGACACCCTTGCTTTATTCTTCTGTGTTTCTAATATGGTTTTGTTCTTTGTCCAAACCATTCAATCACAGTATTCTTCTATAAGTGCTGAGTGTGAAACTATGTCGAATATTTTAGCTAGCTCCAGTGTTAGTAGTATAAATCGTTGTCCTGCTCTCCATCGTTCATCTAAAATTCTTCTAGTGACAAACAAATATATCGCAAAGCCCTCGCCTCGTCCAAGAAATTTTAGGGCACCGCTCACAAAATACTACTCAGAGGACATACCCCAAATTACAAAAGATGAAGTAAAGCAAACGCTACGACAAATATCTACTAACAAAGGGCCAGGACCAGATGGCATAATTACCGAAATGATAAAAACAGTTGATCTTCCATCTCGTAAGACTTTTCAATACCTGCATCGAACAAAGTAAAACATCAAACGATCGGAAGGCTGTCGAAGTAATATTACTTTTTAAAAAGGAAGACAAAGCTTCTAGAAAACTATAGACCTACTGAATTGACCTCCCACTTATGCAAACTATTCACCCGAATTATAATAAATAGAATAACAATCAAACTAGATGCGTTCCAAACACGGGACCAGGCGGCCTTCAGAGTATGTCACAACACACTGGACCACCTATATACACCGAGACACATGATGGAAAAGGCACACGATTATAGCCAGCCTCTCTCTATGGTCTTTATAGAATTCCAAAAGGCGTTCGAATTTGGTCGAAAATTAGACAATAACAAACGCCCTTTTAAGATGTAGAATCGACTACCGGTATATCAAAACAATTATATACCAGTACAAAAACGTCAATGCTGTAATCAAACTGTTTGAAGATACAAAACCCATCAAGACCAACTGAGTAGTAAGATAGGGTGACACACTCTCTTCGTAGTTATTCACAAACCTGTTGGAAGATGTCTTCAAGAAATTCCACGAAACAAAAGGGATCAATATGAATGGCGAACACCTCAATAACCTAAGATTTATCGACAATATCCTGTTGTTTGCTAATAGTGTATGGATGAAATCGAATTTATGATAGGACCTGCAAAAGGCCATACAAGAAGTAGGACTAAAAAGTGACACATAATTATTTGAACTCTAGAAATAATAGGGAGTCTGAAGCTTCTCAACAGTCAATTACTCCTTCAAACGAATTAATTATTTCGATGTATTCCTGCACAAAAACCCTAATTTAAGCCGTCTTAAGCTAAGTCTTAGTTTAAATTCATACTTAAATACCAATGCTAAGACATTTAAATTAAAAATAAAATACTTTATCTTTTGTAGCTTCCGGTATATCCTCTGTGTAGTATTTTGTGTGCGGTGCCCATAAACCTCTTGGACTCAGGTGTTTTGGGGCCGTCCTCTGCTTCTTTTACCAATTGGGGTCCAGATTAGTGCTTGTTTTGCTATGTCTAAACTATCATTTCTCAACGTGTGTCCTATCTCGGACGGAAGGTCTGTATTTTCTTTACACCATTCATTTTTTCCACTTTTTGGCTATTGTATCTTCTTTCAGTCTTTGGCATTCTATTGTTTTTTCTTCTTATATTGTGCCTTGCGTTTTACGACGCATATCTTAATTTTGATTTTCCTTATTTGTAAGCGGTGATTACTTTCAACATTTGCCGTTTCTCACATTACTAAGACAGCCTTTCCATTTTTTGCTTATACCGATATGATCCACTGGGTTTTGTATAAATGCTGATCGGGAGATGTCCATGTGACTTTATGTATATCTCTATATGGGCATTGCGTCCCTCCTATGACTCAGTCATGCTCCACATATAGTTCTATGAATCGACAACTGTTGGAATTTCGTTGCCCTATCCCAGGCTGATCCATGATATGTGCGCACCTCTCAGGATTATTATATCACCTTTTTTGACTTTTAATAGGGCGTTTGCCAGTTCTCAGTAAAACACATCGTTATGTTTATCTTCCGACACCTCTGTGAGAGCATAGAATTGCATTATGGTTACGTTTCTGCCTGGGGACATTAGTCTGGTAGTAAGTATTCTATCCGATAAGGGTTTCCAATCCAATGCATTTTTACTCATAATTATAGCTACTCCGCTTAATCCTTCTTCCTGTTCGTTCCCTTCAGAGAAACGTATCGTAAAGGCATTGTTATTTAGTTTTCTTCTTGTCCTGGCCATCTTTTTTTATATAGTCCAAGGATATCTATATTAAATACAATGTGATTTTTTAAAAACTCAATTGCAACAGGCCGTATTCTGTCTTAATAACCTTAGAACTGTCTGTATTAAGTCAGAATACGGCCTGCTGCAATTGAGTTTTTAAAAAATCACATTGTAGTTTCATTGCCTTAAGTTCCTGTCCAAGCTTGGTAATGTCCATCATGGTTTTGACGTTCCAGGTTCCAATTCTAGCATAGTTCTTCATATTAAAGGTGTGCTTTGTTTCCATCTCGATGATAGGTTGATTTAAGGCGAGGAGGTTGCCAGTTTTCTCCACCCGAGAGCCTTCTTAGTTTTGCTTTGATGGTGTTGCATCTCTACAATGATTGTTTAATTCTTCAACTAATTTTCCATCATTATTCCTACTTCCTAGCTAGGTCGTCAACGTGTTTCGTCTATTCTTCTAGTTTTTTGGGACTAATTTTTGTTTTTGCTTGTCCCATTCCATTTGTCCATTTATTTCTGCCTTCTGGTATTTAACTCTGACCTCGGCACCCTTTTTCTTTTCTTCTCTTTAGTATGTATTATACTATCTGCTCTGATTAACTCTAATTCAATATAGATTGCCTTCCCTTTAAGTCTAGCGTTTTCTTGAATATTCTTATTCTTCCGACCACTCACTAACTTGTATGACGCATTTCTTCGGTCCCATTTTATATGTTTGTTTATTCCTATTTTCAAACTCAGCTCTTTATCTAGCATATTGATTCTTTTAATAGTTCTCCATCGCTGGTCTAGAGATAACCAGGTTTTTGCGGATCTTTGCTTTCTCTGTTCTTTCTATTTTCCTCCCGTTTCTTCCTTTTTCTGCAGACCATTAATCTTTCAATTTGTTGATTTCCTGTTTCAAGGCGTTTATTTAATCTTTGCTGCCTTTAAATTAAGACTTTATATCTTCTAATTTCGTCTTTGATTTCGTGTTTCATTTTTAGCAGTAGGTACTTTCTTAATTTCATCCATGTCTTGGGTCTTCTTCAATTCTAAAGTAGTTTTCGTTGTCATTCTGGTTTTCTGGTTACTAATTTGCTCCTTTGTTCTTCTTCTGTGGGTGAGTTATATTCAGGTTTATCTCTCTTTAATCCTTTTGTTTCATTCTCTTGACTTTCTATACAAAATTACATTTGTACAAAGGGCTCTGCGATGACAAATGAATATAAGTTTTCATAGTATTTTTTTACGTATTTCAGTATATCTGTTCTGGTATGGTATTTTCTCTTCGTCAGTCTTATAATTTCCCTTTTTCCTATGTGCAATGTTTTTCTTAATACCTTTGGTCTCTTATGTCATTGTTTTTGGTTTGATGTCCTGTCTTATTCTTTGTCTTATTTTTTTATTCATATTCTTTGGTTTTTTCTTCTGTTGTTAGTTCCCTCTTCAGTTTGTTCTTCCTGTCTGCTAGATTTTTGTTTCCTTTCTCAGCTTGCCTAGTTGTTGTGCTCTCTGCTGGGGCCTTTGTCTTTTGATTTTTGTAGACGTTGTCTATGCTAATGATGATGTGAGTATATTGTTCGTCTATCTTAAGATGGCCTAAATTAGGGCTTAAGCACAAGAAGATTCATTCATTCATTTATTGTGTGGATACCTAATCGGTTTACACTCGTCAATAATGGCAACAATAATATGGTTAACAACAAATTTATACAGGCAGGTTAAACTTTAAAATTTGTCGTATTTGAGATATGTTTGATATTCACCAACAGAATAAAAAGCGTTTTCAATCAAAAACTCTTTTACAGTAATACTAAAGCTTTTTATGGCCAAATTTCTTATCGGCTCTGGTAAGCAATTGAAAAATTTCGGAGCATAATAATTGACTCCGTTTATGCTGCTGTTTACCCGGTGATAATCCACAACACACAAGATATCGATATAATAAAAACTTCAATTCGTTCGATGGAATAAAGGCTTCTTAAGCTGGTTGAGAAGCATTCGAGGCCCATTTATTTTTAGAATGTATAAATTTCTCTATGATTTAAGTTTAAATGTCTTAGCGTTGGTATTTAAATTCGAATTTAAGCTTAAGATGGCTTAAATTAGGGCTTATGCTTAGGAATATACCAATATAACTAAAATTTCAATTCGCTCAATGGAGTAATGGCCTTTTTTGTCAGTTAGGAAGCATTCGAGTTCCAATTATTTCTAGTATTTATAAATTTCTCTGCGATTTAAATTTCAATGTCTTAGCGTTGATATTTAAGTATGAATTCAAGCTGAAAGCTTAAGACGGCTTAAATTAAGGCTTATTCGCTGAAAAATTTAGTTTAAACTAGCTTAAGTTAATTTCCAGCAATTTAATAAAATAAAAAGAGCGTTTCAAGATTACTAACTTTATAGTTTCATGTAAGTTGGTTTGTTTAAACTTTCCCTTAAAACGGTGTTCCAATTAATTTATTTCTTCTTTAACTCAAAGGGTTTATTTTCTTCGTTATGAGCTGAATACATTAAATATAGAACTTTGAATTTTAATCTTGGAGTTTCAAATATACGCAATTTCTGTGATTTGATTAAAGTTTTGATATTCTATTCAGTATTCAGTCTACATTTAGAGCTTTTTCGTCTTGTTAAAAATCGAATTAATCAAATATAAACCTTGGGGGACTTAGGAGATAAACAGGACATCAAAAGCTTTTATTTAAAAGTTCTTCAAAAGATTAATATTTGATTTTTATTTACGAAAAATATGTTACAAAGCGGGTTTTTGCAAATAAAATTTCAATTTTTCCTTATGAAAAATATGAATGTTTCGTTGGTTAAAAAGGAACTTGTATGTGACTGTAAAAATATGAATCACCACTTAGGGGTGCTAAGAGCCTTAGTTGAGAAATGTGGGTAGTCGTAACTCTTAAACGTCCATTAGACTTTCTCTATAGAACCCTCCTGAGAATTACAGGGATCGGATTGCTTTGATCTCCTGAAGCAGATGTCACATGCATTTATTTATATGTACTACGCAAAGTCGTTTACATAAATGTATCAAAATCCTCTGTCCTAAACACCTTGCGGACGTAAAGCAAACTGCAGTGGCTGTAAAACCCACGGCGAGTCGTTTATTTTATTTATTTTAAAGTTTACTTTATTTAATTTTAAAACCATTTCACATGATTAGAATAGCTTATTTTGTTAATTAGGCGTATTTGATTTATGACTGTTGATTCGAAAATTAATTGCCAAGTGTTCTAGGGAATGCCAGAAAATTATTGTTTGTTAGGTGGTTAGGTGAAGACCTTACTATCACAGCACAATTTTTTTTATAATTTAAACCTTTGTTTTACTAACCCCATTAATGGAATGTGTTCTTTCTATATTAATAAATATATTCCTCTTAGAAAATCATCAACTTTTAATCCTAAACCGTTTAGGTATTAATTTTATAGGGTTTTATGCAACGAATTTTAACAGTAAAAATGTTTAAATTTCCAATAGTTTTTCGTTCCTTTTATTTAATTTGGGTGTTTCGTTTCAACTAACATATTTGAAGGTTTATTATATTAGAACACTTTTGTCCCTCCAGCTTAAATCAAGAGGCCAATAAAATCTGTTAATTATTTGAATATTTTGTAGTGGAATAAATTCTAATGACTAGCTGATAATATGAATTAAGGTCAAATAGCTTAAAACTCTTATTTACCTTAACCTGCCTTTAAAATCTTAACTAAGAATATGTTAGTTCAAAGCAAGCTAGCTTAGAGAGCTTCATAATCCTTGCTTTGAAGGTAGGCCAACAATCCAGACCAAACATCAAAGTCTCCTAAGGAACATACGTAAGGTTGAATAAAAAAGATACAAAACTTTGTAAGAATCTTTGTTTAGAGAAGTAAATAAGTAAAAGTAAATTCAAAGGCAGAAGTTGTCTGAAGAAGAATGAAATAAAATAAAGTGGTCCTTTTTAAAGTCGCTGAAAAATGGTTTTAAAATTTTTAATATTTGGATTTTAAATTTATGATCTAATCTAGTTTTTGCCTAGGCTAAGTAAATTGAAATGAATTAAGAAGGCATCTTAGATTTTCTAGAGGTTTTCCGAACACATTTCTCTTTAAAGTTATGAAATTTCGTGGTTTATACAGCGTGATTTATTGTAAACCCACATTATAGATCACAAATACGCAACAGCGTGATGTGTTATGAATATTTTACATAAAAATGAGTAACATTTTAGTGGCAGAGGATTGCATAAAACGCAAAGAAATTTATGGTGTTTATATTAACTTCCGTTGTAGTAGTAGTAGTAGAATCAAGAAATGTGCTTTCTGTTTGTAAGAAATTGAATCGATGTGATACGTGAAGTATTAAATTGTACATCTTGTTTGTTTTAACTGCATAGCAATCCCTGACGTGAAAATCCCGACACTTTATGGTTTGTACGTTTATGCATGTTGTTTCTGAAATGGGAAAACTCGCAGAATACGATCACGTACTACTCAATCTCACAAAACAATCCTTTTTCCCGAGGGTCTGTTGCATATTTAATCTTTTGGCGCTATTTAAAACGCGTTCGAATGTCACAATATATCGAGTAAATATCGAAGTTATAAATCTGAAAATCAACGCTCATATTTTATCGCAAAAGCTTCATAAAGTTAGATTTCCCAAGGTAATTCCGCTAATAGGTATAATAAGGAATACCGCACGGTTCTCTCTCATTTCTTGTTAATTTGAGGTGGTCGACTTCCTTAATTCAAGCTTTAATTAGTAAAGGCAATGCGATTAGGATTATCTGGATTACCCCAAGTCGTGCTCTAAAATACTCGTTGCTCTACATGTACAATCACAGTTGATATTACTCCAGATGTTTTCGTACGTTATTTAAGAACGTATCGACAATAATAATAAACACTAAACGCATACATCGAATTCATAAACAATTTTAATAGATAAACTGTGGAGTAGGACACGGGTCTAATTTCCGCTCTAACGTGGTTAGGAAGGATGAACGCTCGTGATAAGGGTTTACATAAATGTTCTAATTTTATACGAAGCGTTCTTATTATTAATTAATATTTAGCCGAATTTCCATATACTTTATAGCGCTCTATACTAAGTACGTTCATTCTTTTATGATTAATAAGGAACACCAGCTGCTTCTCCATTAGCAATTACTATAATGTAATTAGCAAGACGGTTCTTTAAATAAAACGAGTTAAAGCTCCTTACGGTTTTCTTGGTAGTCACCTACATAACTTTGATGAAAATATATTACATAAAACATTTAATTTTGTACAGTACCCAAAACGATCTTTACTCTTAACTACCTATAAGAGGTTGCGTCTTCGTGAACACGCAGTTAATTTGAAAAGTGGGACAACGCAGTCATCTTGGTGACAAAGTATTAGTATGGTTAGCTGTCAGTTTAGTTTAAAGAGGGATAATTGAATGTTTATTATCGAAATGTTTTTAAAATTAAAACCACGCGGAGTTGTTGGTTGTAATAAACTTGAAGCAATAAATATATTCGAATGTTTTAATATTGTTTTAATATACGAGGGCTATTTTTTTTCAAGTTCCGGTGAGCTGCCGGAAACAAATAAGGGCAATAAGAAAAGTTTTAATATACACAAGAGTTACTCATACATCTGAACTATTTTTCAACGTAGTCGCCATAGACATTAAGGTATACCACGTTGCCGCCTGGGTTCTCAGCCAATCTTGCACAGCTTTTTTTTCAGCTCCTCATTAGTGTTGAACCGCTGCTTTCCCAACCACACTTTCATGACAATGCACGCCCTCATACAGCAGCACAAACAAAGGAACTGCTCAAGAATATTCGGATGGAAGGTGTTAGATCACCCTCCCTACAGCCTGGACTTGGCACCAAGCGACTTCCATTTATTCGCCCAGATGAAAGTGTAGTTGGGAAAGCAGCGGTTCAATATTAACGAGGAGCTGAAAACCTGTGTGCAAGATTGGCTGAAAACCCAGGCGGCAACTGAGTTGCCGTTACGACAAATGCCTTACTGTCTATGGCGACTACGTTGAGAAATAGTTTAGATGTATGAGTACATAACTCTTGTGTATATTAAAACTTTTCTTATTGCCCTTATTTGTTTTTGTCAGCTCACCGGAACTTGAAAAAAATAGCCCTCCTATTTACACAACCCGTAATGTTTTGCCTTGCCTAAGTACAATTATGATACCCTAAGGTATTTTGAAAATTAATTTAATTAATTATATTATTAATTTATAAATATCAAAAGAAGAGAAGACTGTTGGGAATACATATCAAGAAAGAATTGAAGAAGAAATAAGAAAAAATAAAGAGAGCTTAGAAATATAATAAAGGAAGCAGAGGTAGAAAAGTATGTGGAATAAACAAAAGCACAAATAAGGACAAACTGCTTAGGTGGAACGAAGAAATAAAGCAAGAAGTAAAAAGAAAACATATAGGCATCGATAAAAGTATAGATGCTCATCGGAAGATAGGAGAAGAGACAAGATGAACATAATGATTAATGAGGCCAAAACAAGAAAATGTGAAGAATTAGGTGTGAAGATGCAAAGAGATTCGAAAGGCAACGCACTAATAGAACCTTAACAAGAAAGAAATAAGATTCATTAGGAAATAAAGGAGATATTATAGAAAAGCAATGGTATGATGGAGAGAGTATTTAATGAAAACTAAGCGGTGTCAATGAAATAGCATAAAATTTCGAAATGACGACACTCAAGTAGAAACGCATTAGGAAAACGATATTAAAAAGGTCTAAGCAGAACTGAAAACACTCAAAGTAGGAGCTAGTGGCATATACGAGTACGATAACAAACTAGAAATGATCAAATGCATGGGAGATGAGGGGACTGATGTCCTGAAGGATAATACAAATGGAACGGAAGAAAGGCGTAATGACTGGAAAAAGAAATAAGAAAACGATTGTAACTACAAGCAAGAATATTGAAAAGAAAAATAAAAACAACAACGATAAATATCAAAGAAATGTTTAAAAAGAGCTGAAAACTAACACAAGAAGGCAGGCTTAAAACGACAGAATATACAAAACTAAATAACATTTCTTGACCTGCCGCGATCTTTTCTGTTTTGCTCGGTACCTGTATGATCAGTTCACTGAAATAAATAACCAGAACCATGACAAAGTCATAACTTAATGGATTTAAGGCATACCATAAGAGAAGAAGTAGAAAGTCTATCAGAGAATAAGAGAAAACTTTAAAAGTTTTAGATAAAAACCAAAACATGAAGGTAGTATACCCAATAATGGACAAAACTAAAAGATATGAAAAGTAAAGATAGAAACGAAATTAGGGAAAGAGATGAAATAGATAAAAATTAGAAGACTTTTACAAAGAGCTGTACGACTCAAAAACAGAAGATAATAAATGTGAACTTTGAAGATATCCCAGAAATAATGGAACAGGAAATATAATGCACTTTAATAAAAATTAAGAACAATAAAGCAACGGGATTGAAGAAAAGCCTGGTGGCAGCGAAACAAGCGCTATTTAGAAGAAGAAACAATCTTGGAGATATGGAGAGAAGGAAAAATTGACTGGATCTTCAAGCTTCTGACTAGAATAATCCAGAAAAGAAAATAAATAAAAATAAAGAATAAATTAAATTTAATAAAGATGACAATAGTTTAAACATAATAAGGTTGAAAATATTCCTTTATCTACACTCACATTATGTAGTAGCCACTTTAATGTAAAGAGGGCAAAGGTAATATGATAAGAGGAAACTCGAAGGGGTTGTTTGTATACATGTATGAATTTAGCTGAATCGAACATTGTATCCCTCTTAATAGCTGATAATGATGATAATAGCTGGTACTGCCAGTAAAGTTAGGACTACACTTACGTAGGCGTGTAATTCACATTAAACTAATAAAGTTATTGGGACCTTACTAATTTAAATTAAGCATAAACTAAGTTCGGCTATTTTGGTAGCAATAAAACTGTCGCATTTTAATGCTCAATTAAAAATTGGTATTCTGGGAATTAAAGGCGAATTTTACTTTTAATACTTCTGACGAAAACCAAGTAACAATAAAACCGAGACACTTTTCTTTTTAAATTGAATTTTAAATGATCAAAAAACTTTTCAAAGGAACTTCCCACTCAAAGATATTAAAGTAGGTACCTACAATGAAAATTTTCAACCACCAAGTGTAATAAAATATAACGCCCGAGTTACTCCGTGTTAACAGCAACCATAAAATGTTAACAAATCAAGACTTGTAAGGAGAAGTTATTAACTGGAATAACTTTGTAGAAATATTTCATAAGAGACACCTACAGAAAGTTTCAGGAACTTTCCTAAAACTTTACTAATAAATTTCGTTTACTAACATTTCAACGTTGTCATTATTTCGTTCAGGTTTAAATTTTGAACTTATTTATAATTCAGTTTCCTTATTCCACGAATTAATTGTCTTTACAGCCCTTTTAAAATAATATCTACAAATTAAAGACATTGGTAATTGAGAAGTAAATGGAAAATCAAGATTTTCACCTAATTACTTAAAAAACTAAAACTGTTGAAAAGCTCCAATTTTAAATGTTCTATTTATAAACTCATTTGGTTAAAATTGGAAATTACAAATTGATGCGACTATATAACTTCGTTAGGATTTTCCAAACTTCCGTTTTTTAATGTACTCCCATTTAGAACAGGGTTTTAGAGCTGATGTACTTAAAATTACCTTCAAACTGGAAAGTTAGGGGCTTTGCAGGACGTTTTCGTAGGGCTGACGACGCACTTCAACACCGAAACGCAATTTAGAATGTAATGAATGACAACAACTAAAACTTTAGTTCGTTTATAATTTATTAAAGTTATGATTAAGTGTATTCTGGTTGACTCGAGTACAGCTTGTAGAAAATAATATCTTAGATAAAACACTCAGTTTTCATAAAAATCTAAAAACTTCTAAAATAAGTACTTTGAAAGGTAGATAGACAACCTGATGATGTAACAAAAAATAGCATTTAAGAAGGCGCTTTTTAGAATGTAAATTACGGAACAAGACCCTTTTATGAAAAGCGATTAAACTTCAAAGAACTTTAAAAGAATGTAATCCTTGGTTAAGTAAGTTTTCAAGCGTTACTTGAAGGATAATAACGATGTCTACAACATTTATTTTTTTGGATAATTAATTAGCTTGGGTTATTTGAGAAGACGCATGTTTATTTCTGTGGTTTAAAAATGGCCAAAGGCAGGGAAATCAAATATTTTATGATTTACAGTCTGTTGTTATTCGCAACAAATACTAAAACATAAATTAAGGACCAGAAGACATACCTTAACAGTAGACGAAATTGGAAATGCAAAACAACCGTTCACATGGAGAAGACGAATTAGTAGACGAGGTAATAAAAATAGAAGAAGCACTGTTACAGGGTATCAAAGCATTGTGTAACGAATGTTTATTAAAATGCAGTATTATAGAGAAGTTGAACAACGCAGTTATAATACTCCTGTTCTGCATAAGAACCAAACTAGAAAACTACAGACCCATTAGTTTTTTAACACATGCATATAGGTACACTGTTTATGAAGATCATAATAACGAGACTAACTCCTACCAACCAAGGGAGCAGCCTGGGTTTAGCTCGGGATTGGGAACAAACAACTACCTACAAACCATAAAAAATGTAATGGAAAAATGTATCGAGTACAATAGACCACTAATATCAACTTTTATAGACTTTGAAAAGGCAATTGGCAAAGTAGAAATGGAAGGAACAACAAACAAATCTAGTAGACTGTAGATATTCAACACTAATTCAAAACATACCAGAATGCGGATGTAAAACTCTCCAAAAACTCCAGAACTCCCTGTTCTCAGAGAGTCAGACAGAGAAGGAGATGTTATATGTCCGAAGTTATGTTATGTCTCCGAAGTTTACTTTAACTTTGGAACATGTACTAACATATATTGGGACAACATGGGATCAAATAAAAACGGAGAAAGATTAAATCGTTTAAGAATCGCGGATGATATTGTAACAAAGGCGAATGTAAAAAATATCTTAGTAAGTTAAGTACACGAGCAAGCGTAATGATGTCATTTGATAGGGTCATTCACTAGCTAGCTACACATGTCACGTATCGAAGTTGCATCTTTTAAGAATGCAAGAAAATCATGTACACATTGAAGTGCAATGTACTGTGAAATTCGACACCTCGCACGAGCATAGATAAGAGACTGAGAATATTGAGAGACGGGAGTCAATTTTCTGTATAAATACTACTGGAAATACGCTAAGGGCATGGTTTATATCCAGCCATCAAAGAAGCAGTATCTACGACAAATTGATACCCTCCAAGACGATGTTCCAGTAATATGCATGTAAGACTGTTTTATTTTAACTTAACTGTAATTTAAGACTTGTGAAATGTTTGTGTAAAATATTTTAATTCTTTTTATGGACTTAGTCGTTTTAAATGTACTAATTTGCATAACTTTACTTTGAACTGGGACTCATTTGTCCCTTTTTATAAAACTAAAGCACAGGTAGGAAATACATGATATTAGTTGAATTTGACTTTGAATAAAAACCTCTCGTAAAAGCCAAGCAAAAGATTCAAGTGGCGACGTTGGTCCAAGACTATCTAAATATTAAAGTAACTTATTTCGATTTACTTCTAACGTTATCGGCAAACCGACTTCGCCACAATATAATGCTGATATCTGACCGATTAGAAGAAACAATAACTATGCTCGAAACCTTAAAAAATACCCCTGATTGCTTTGGACTGGTTCCTTGAGACAAAATTCACGAGCAATGTTACAAACACAATTTCCGCATTCGTAGCAACATGTTAATTTGGCGATTCAGATTTTATCAAAATATTTACTTAATAAGTAAGAAGTATATTTCAAGTAACACAATATTAGAAATTAAAACCAAAGGAATTGGTGCCGAGTATTTAGGGCGGTTTTACACGCTGTATATGGCCCAGAATGTTAGTTACTGCAGTAGGCTGACAAGAACAAAATCGAAGTATTAGAATGGTGCAACACTTTTGGAATATTCTGGTTACAAAGGTGAACGAATCACTTAATACTTGATAAACCTAAGGTAAAGAAAAGTTTAATATGTCTGCAGCAGAGACAATTCTTTGGGCGTGCCATACGTAGAGGAGGCAATACCTGGCAACAGCAGAAAATCTTCTACAAGGTGCGTAAACCATATAGTCAAAACCTTAGTCAATCCATAAAAAAATAGGCAAGGCAGGAAGATTGAAAGGTCATAACCAAGGAAAGCCCATGAATTCACGTTGCTCGAGTTGTCAAAAGGGAAAATATTTAAGAAGTAATTTTTAATAATTACCAAAGTTTTGCCAAGCAGATTGCCTTTAGTTTTACTTACACTTTGTTGAGTATGGAATAATTTTGAAGTACGCAGGTACACTACTGGTAGTTATACCATGTATCCTTTTGCATGAATAGTAAAATTGCGATTCAGACATTGATTTTTATTTATTTACTTCATGGCAATAGTAACCAAAAATGGTAATTTGATACCTCCAAAGCTATAAAACATGCCTTTTAATTCTTTCTCGATAAATCTGTGCTTTTGGCACCTTGCTCAGTATAAAATTTAGATGTTTATCAACCCTTTCGAAAATTCCTACACTATATAATCTATGATTTATCTTCAATTCATGAGCTCCCATCGAACATATCCCATAAATAACCGTAGTATTCCCATAAGTACAAGTAAATGGTCCTCCAGAATCCCCAGATAAAGTATGCCCCCCCAACCATTCCGCCAAAGTAAAAAAGGTTGTATCTAATTGTACGTGATTCGGACGAAAACGAATTTGTATGGAACCTACTCTAAGTTCGCTTAGTTGCTTTGGTTGTGATTTAACGAAAAGTACATTTTGAGGAAAATATAATCCGGGTTTTGTTATTCCTACACCAACGGCCGTTCCAGATGTGCACCTTTTCGTCCATTCTGCCATATTTTGAATTGGTTGTGGTATAAGCACCGTTTGAATGGATTTGTCGAGATTGTATGGGTTTTTTAGTTGGCCAAGAGCAATATCGTTCCTAGATTCCAATACATTTTTATCGCGGTTTCGCTTTATATAGAAATCAGGATGGAGGTGAATCTTTTTAATGAAGTTTCTGGGTGCCCTTTTGTCAAAACGTATGTTGGTACTCATGTACACTACTAATAAATCTTTTCGTTCTAATTGTCGTAGGCTGTTTAAATCATCAAAACAATGTGAGGCTGTTAATATCCATTGTGGCTGAATAAGCGCAGCACCGCACGTTCTTTCTCTGGTTTTTCTGTTAATTAAATATGTACGCGTGTAAAAAAATGTTGAAGAATTAAGGGTTGGGACTTACCCATATAAAGGTTCCGTAATGTTAATTTGTACAAAAAATGGGAACTGGTCTGTTGCGGCAATGGTTCCTCCTGTGATTCGTTTACTTTTAAAATCTTTAGTTTTGATTTCTAAGCAAAGTAGCAAAGTCAAAAATGCTATTTTATTCATGTTCAATAACTTCAGCGCTCTAATTTAACGCTAATTAACACTTTGAGTGTACAATAAAGGAATATAAGTTTCTGAAACCATTCAAGAGATTTCGAAATGGTATAATAATAGGCAATTAATACATTAAAAGGTTATAAAAATAAAAATAATAAGTTAGAGTAACTGCTGCCAATGCAAACCAGAATCGAGTACCTACTACGATAAAAAATCTAATACAGGCTTTAAGTACTACAAGAAGGCCTGTGTTTAAATAAATGCGAGTGAGCTCTGAATCAACAGATATATGCGATATTCCCAATTTTTATTTTTGTTCGTTTTTCAGCAGTGTCATATTTAAAAAGAGTTATTGGGCTTTATTTCACTCGAGCGTACACAGGGGAAGATATTTTTAGGACATTCATATTATTTTTTGATGAAAACGGAATTGACTTACAAAAAAACCATTCTCTCGTTGTTACCCGACCGTGTTTCACCTATGACTGATGAACTTTATCATTTGCTGATAAATATAAAAATGTCAAGCTTCGATATTTAAAAAAAATCACTTCCTAATTATTTTGGATTTCTGTTTGTTTTACGCGTGTTAGGTTTTCAGTGTATATCAAACAGATTTAATTTATTGATGAAGTCTTCAGGGGATGTTAATTTATGCTCAAATGATAAATGTATGGTTAAAATTAGAGACTATAACCAGGGCCGTACTTAGAGGTTTAGCGGTCTGCGCACGGGAATATTTTTACTCCCCTATAATTATATTATGAAATTTTCTATGAGAAGCCAGGATGGCGCAGTGGTAGAATGCCAGGCTAGCGTTACGTTAGTGCTTTGTTCAAATCTCTCATTTGTAGTTGGCCAGACCTAAGAGGCAGAGTAACAAGGTCCAACACGTAGACGCACTTACACTATACACATGGTGCAGTATGTAGGATCAAACGGCGTACCAATCACGTAACCCGCAGAGTCGGGCCGGATTGTGCATTGCACCCGCTAAAACCTCATACGTTGACGCATCGGCCTCGAAACCGAAAGGTACAATAAGAGGTTAACGTTACCGACCGATACCGACAATACCATGGCAAATGAAAATTCAGCGTATATGTTTTATATAAAATTATTCTTCATAATAGCAAAGTGCTATATTGAGTTTCTGTTGAAGCATGATATGTCTTAAAAGCTCTGATAATTTTGAGGTTTGAGAATGACCTCTCTCCTCTTAAGCTATAACTTGAGGTTAATAAGATTCTTAAAGTTAAGGCCGTATTTGAAAAATTCCAAAGTAAATTAGTTTCAAATATAAGTAGGAGTATATTGCAGTTTAGTTTCTCCATTCATTTCTGTTGAACTCTTCAGATTTCTAATTCATTAAGAACAACACATTTATCTACAGGGTGCTCATTTCGAGATTTCGGGGCTGAAATTCTTTAAATTGGTAGGCACAAAGCAACTATAGTTTCTTTATTTAAAACATAGTATTCTTATAATTAACAAACCAGGGTGGCGCAGTAGTAGAGCGTCAGGCTAGTGTAACGTTATTTTGGTTCGATTTTCTCAAGCGGTAGGATTTTCCTGCAGTTTGAAGGTCACCAAATTAACGAGGCTGTCCTTCGAATTCAGGCTTACGAGTAGATTAACAAGGTCCTACACGTACACTCACTTGCACTCTACACATGGCGCAGTATGTAGGATCAAACCGCGCACCAAATATATAACCCGCAGAGTCGGTCCTGCATTGTGCATTGCATCCGTAATACCTCAATGTCCCAATAGGAAATCATGGGTCAAAATAAAAAAATAATAATTCTTATGATTAAGAAAGTCACATGTGAATTTATAGAAGGGCTTGGAGTCTTAAAATGAATACCCTGTATATTTGCTTCTCTTCGAGAATAATCGGATACTTTTTGTTTCCTTTACAAATTTATACTTATTCGCTTGTGTTGCAGAGTATCCTGTCCCTTTCGGTCACTGTGAACTACATGTAGTACATCGGAGTTTTATTTTTTTTGTAAGAAAATGCTGTATAAGTCAGATTGTAAAAAGTATAGTAGCAACCTGTAACCTTTTGGTTCCCTTTGAACCAATTAGTACAGCCATCGATCCTTTGATAGCGTAGTTACAGTTGTTACAGTTTTCGATTCTGCTAACTTTGAGTGTGATTGCAAATCACATGAAGATTGATTTATTTATCAACCGTTCCAAGTTATATTCGGAGTTTATATTTTTTGTGGTGGTATCGTAGAGCATCGTGAGCTTATAAACATTTTTTATAGATTTTTAGTGTCCAGTTTTATGTCTCTTCGGGTTTGAACTTTGTGCTACACTGTGACTCAAGTGTTACAGTATTATGTATTATCCTAACCTTACTTTTTTTTTAGTTGTAGCTGTTATTATTGAAAATGTTAAAATTATATCAAAGAAAAATGGATAACAAACGTCCACTAAGAGAAAGAGACTTGTATGAACTAATTGAAAATGGTTTGTCTGACATAGAGTGCCTCCGCGACGACGGTGACTACGGTTTGAAGGATGACCCCACGGGTCATTCATAATCGCTAAAGAAGTTGACACACCCTCGCACGAAGCTTTTATAGAAATCACAGCAAATCTGATAAGACAACCACACAACCGAGATATAATCGCTGAAAACCAAAATTTCGGACATCGGAATAACAAATAGGGCGACAACAACAAACTTGGGAAAAATGGGCAAGAAACAAATTTACGATAAAGAGGGAACTAAACCGCATATGCGACTCAATAGAAGAATGAGGTAACGAGGAACTAGGAGTAGAGAAAGAATATATAAATATCGAAGAATACTGCAGAAGAACAGCGAAGATACAAATTTTATAATAATAAGAACAATAAAAAATAAGGAAACAACGACTATTTCTGTGTAGTAGTACAATGAAAATAATAATTTAAATGACGATTAGACTAAACTAGCATAAAGTAACATGTCTGTGCTAATGCGTTTTATATAATAGAGCTAGGAAATTAGAAGTAATACTGAGAACATTGTTAGTATAAGAGGATCAAATATGTTTAACCTTCCCAGTCATATGTCCAACTCCCATTGAATATGTGACTTACTAACTACCTTGCACTGTAGAAGCGGTGTCTAGCGGCTGGCGTTGCTGGCATGTTAACGTTATACAGTGCTCCCAATCCCCACCCATCATAACAAATCCCTTCATACCTTATTGGCATAGGGTTGGCCTGATCCATGGGGATCTGCTACATGTCAATTGATGATGATGATGATGTTGAAAACAGGATTACATGTGTTCATAATAAAACAATTTTGGTTTTCTTTAAGGTCTGTGTGGACGCCAGGAAAATTTAGATGAATATTTAACTCTTTAACCAACTCGGTAGTTTCAGCAATAATATTTTAAAATGCCTCGTTGAAGCGATGTTTCATGATATGCTTTTTATTACATTTTATCGTTATTGTGAAATTTTACATCACTTTGTTCAAACCATTAATTCTGAATGAAATATGTCGTGTTGTACTAGATACGTATTGATAATTCTGCATTTTTATTGTTAAAGAGTATGTTTTTTGGGAGCCATTTTTATCGATTTAGCAATCATAAAATCATGAGCTAATTTAGACTTTTCATCTTGTTTTTCTGAAAGTTTTAGATGATATTGAGCTCTTAACAACCGCTTATTTTTTTAGTTCCTTTTTACTATTTTTGTTGTATGTACTTTTTGGGGAAGATGAAGTAAGAGTCATATTTCTTGAAAACCGTTTTTTCTCAAACGACAGATTTCAAAGCATACCCGAGTTAGGGTTTTTAAAATAGGGCAGTTTGTTATGGTTAAAAGATCCGAAGCAGGTTAGAATCTAAGGGAGAGTAGGCCACAGGACGCGTTGGCGTACATATGTGTCAATTAATATAAAAAGACCAAGTGAGTTTGTGTATGGTGCGTAGAATGTAAATTAGTGGAGCATTGGTGTAGAAAGCATTTTGGATGATTATTCACATAAATATGGAAAGTTAGTTGATCTTGAATTGAATATACGACGTATACGACTGTGTGCCCGATGATATACGGTCAGCATACGTTGTTGTTAACAAGCAGTGGGGCTTGTTGGCCACATGATGTTATTTGAGCATGAGTCTCGTTGTTGTTTATTAGAGAATGAGGCTCTGGGACCCATTTAGCCTGGGACTTGGATAACTAGTAATCTAAGGGCTCTTGACAGATTAGTAATTCCCAAACGATGTTAAGTTCATATTTCTGTTTTTTAACTACTTAAAATTTCAAGTTCCGACTTTTGTTTTTCAACCTTAATTCCCTATGTTTTGGCTTAATGGAGTTCATAAGAAGCGAAACCTTCGTACATACTTAATATTAGTCAAAGTAGGAAACAGACCGTGCTGTTTGAGTAAAATATAA
Organism: Melanotus villosus; assembly: GCA_963082815.1. Taxonomy (NCBI): domain Eukaryota; kingdom Metazoa; phylum Arthropoda; class Insecta; order Coleoptera; family Elateridae; genus Melanotus; species Melanotus villosus. The sequence goes on along the minus strand of OY720423.1, from coordinate 7,918,304 downwards.
GAGAAAATATATATTTCTATCTCCTTTTTACATAAAAACGGAAAAGAACTTGGCATCCAACTGATATATGCACTTCGGTGTTCTTATGTTAACATTGAAGCCAAATACTAAGTTCTATAATTGAAAAATTATGAGAAAACTACCTCACACGTTGACTTTTTTCAATGAATTTCACTAGCAAGCTGAGCAGACCTCAGATACTATGAAGTTTGCTTTAGGTAGGCCAATATTGAATATCAACCAAAACATTAAAGATAAACAAGGGCGTTTATTGGAAGTGGAAAAGGAGTCATGGGCAGATGGGAGGCATATTTTAAAGAAGAGTTAAATGAAGAAAATTCAAACAAGAAGAAAGAGACGAAAATGAAGACCCACAGATTGAGCATAGCAGCACCAGGGTAAAATGAATTACCTGCTGAACTGATAAAATACGCAGAGAATAAAATGGCCAAAAATACGCACGCTGCTAACGAAAACATGGGCGTGCCTTGATATACCCAATTAAAAAAAAAAGACCACAAGCTAAATAATTGTAATAATTACAGGGGCAGCTCCATATAGTATAGTGGTGCATAGCAAAGGGAATCGAATACTACACAGAATAAATTTTGGGAAACTATCAAAGTGGGTTCAGGAAGAGTAGGTATACATCGGATCATAATTTAATATCGTGTATATTTCAAAACTTTCAGGTTACGCGTTTTAAAGTGAACACCCTGTAAAACAACCAATAAATGTTTCACAAATAACTAAAAGTTTAAGGTAGCATTGTTCACGAATAAAATGGGTTTTTAAGTTAATCTAGCTTATAAAACTTTTTTTATTTTAGATTTTAACTTAACTGGATACTTCGTCAAAGTTTTGCATGAAGTTTTTCCATCAAGCTTTCGACATCTACTTTGTAAACGAATACCGTACACGATATTGTTGATATAAGTTTTATTAACTTATTTTTAATAGGTTCGGAAAGTAGATAGAAACCTTTTGTAATTTATTAAGTACACAACGCATTATTTAGTTTAGCTGTTTCTTAGTTAAAATTACTCACCCTTTTTAAATAATTCTTTCAAGACTTGAAACGAATCGATGCTAATTTTTTACAAATCTGTTGGACTGATAGAGAATCCAAAATTACGAGTTTACTATGAATGATTTTCGCTCCCAATTACAAAGTGTTAAAGCTGCAACAATATTTTAACAGTCTCCAGCTCTGTAGACGTTTTGTGTAAAATTCTTATAAAAGCAATAATTTTAAATTACTTAAAAATTAAGTTTTCCTAACAGAAACTCATTTGAAATTTTGAATGTTCAAGCATTTTTCTTACACAATAAATTTGAACGTAATTCAGTTATTATTTTTGGTGATTTAAAAAAATTATAAATCTGCGTATTTGTTTCTTTTTAATAATCTCATTATTCTTAAATCGAATAAAAAAGGCAATTGTAAGCAGCAAGTCTGATGGGTTACTAAATTGCATCGTGTATTAGAAGTGAAACATAAAGCGCCGTTTTAAGTGGTGATTAAAACAGTCCTAGTCTCTGAGTCAGTTAATTGATAATTGATTATTATAATCGGAACTAGTGCTAGAATGTTCTATTACTCAGCTAATTAACTAATAGCTTGGTCATCCAAATTGGGCAGCTTAAAGTGATATTAAATTTACATAATCTGCGATAGATTTAAACCCTTTTGGCTGATAATAAACTAACATAAATTACTACTGGTAAATTTATCCTCCAGATATTTTTGCAGTTGTAATTGTTGATAAAATCAGGGTATATTCATTTCCTTTGAATTCTGCATTTTTTTTAGCAAGACTGATAAGTTAAGGTGCCAAGCCACCAAGGTCATTGGGCAGTTTTTGTGTATTCTGTTATTTTTAAGAATAATTTTAATACATGACTCATTAAAATTTTAACTCATAACTATAAGTTTTACGAGCCTTCTTCGCACGTACGCCGGGCAGGAAGCTGACCTAACCTGTCGAAAGAGGTGAAGAAGATCGACCCTTAGTGGTGCGAGATTAACACTGTTAACAGTTATCAAAGGTGCACAAAGGTGCTAGGTATGATAACCAGGATCGCCGGCTTAACGTGCCCTCCGAAGCACGGAGGAGAGTTGGACCTCTAAAATTCAGGCAGGGATATTGCCGGTCTTGGGAATTGAACCTTAGATGCCTACGTGATAGATCGAGGCCTTTTACACGTGACTATCCGCTCCTCTCTCATTAAACTTGTTAGTCGGAAATAATCACATTGACTCGCATTTCTTTGGGATAGGGACGCTCTAGCCAGTCATATGGTATATTTCTTGATTCAGATATTTTGCTGAATTGGTTCTTCATTTATCAGTTTTAAAAAACATTTTAAAATTATTGAGTATAAAAATAGAATCCTTGAGAAGATTGGCACCGCAATGCAAACGATGCCAACTGTACGGACATACACAAAGATACTGAAAGAGAGAAAATAAGTGTGTAAAATGTGTGGACAAACATCTAATAACAGACCCTAAAAAGAACGCTGAAGCGAAACCAGTGTGCAAAGTGTAACGACGAACACCTGGCCAACTATCGAGGGTGTATAGTAGCAAAAACATTTCAAGAACGATGAAACAAAATAACACAAACGAAACAAGCTCACGTAAGGTATGTCCATAAGTCACCAGCGAAGAAACTTACGCAAAAACCATTAAAAAACCTGAACAGTCATCCGCACAAAAACCGCAGAAACTTCTATCAGTCGACTGTTAATACTAATAGTAAAATCAATTGGATCCACAAGAAAACAATTAAGAGGATATAAGTTCTATCATACTATTCACCCATTAGAGCCAGCTGGAAAAGAAAATGCGATAATAATTAGAAACAATATTTCTTACTGTGAAGAACTGAACACTGAAACAGAAGAAAACCAAGAACAATAGTAACCATTACCACAGGAAGACAAAAGATAATGCTGGCGGAAATCCCCACCGAGGTATAATCAAAAGAAGGAGAGTTACTTCAACAAAATAGTTAAAATGTAACTCTGACAACAGGAAAGCCAACATACTGGCCTGCTGACCCTAGAATTGTCCAGACCTACTAAACTTTATTATTTAGAAAAGCTTCTGAGAATAATTACATACGACTTGGATTCTGACCATTCGGCAGTAATCCTGGTATTAAGTAATAATATTGTAACAAAGACGAATGTAAAAATATTAAAATTATAAAATCTAAGTGTGGATGATGCCAGTTTATAAGGGGTCATTATTCTAGAGAAACATTGCCCTTCATCATATATGCTTATTTTGCATTCTTAAAAGATCTAACCTCGATACGTCGCACGTGTAGCTCTCTAGAATAATGATCCCTTATAAACTGACGACATTTCGTACGCTTATATTGAGAGAAGGGAATCATTTTTCTGTATAAATACCGCTAAAAAGGATGGATATGTCCGATCCATCAAAGAAGCAGTATCAACAGAGAATTGACACCCTCCAAGGCGATGATTCAAGTAATACACATGTAAGATTGTTTTATTTTAACTTAACTTTAATTCGAAACTTGTAAAATATTTGTGTGAATTATTTAAATTCCTTTTATGGACTTAGCCGTTTTAAATGTGATTGGGATTTAGAATAATTTGTATAACTTTACTTTGAATTGGAACTTAGAATAATTTAAATCACTTCAATTTGAATTGGGGACTTACAATAATTTGTACCTTTTGTAAAACTAAAGCACAGATATGAAAGTTAGTTGAATTTGACTTTGAATAAACATCTCTCGTAAAAGCCAAGCAGTATACCAAGTGGCGACGTTGGTCAAACACTCTACCAAAATATTAAAGTAACTTATTTATATTAATTTCTAACAATAAACCAACTAGCGACTTCGCCACAATATAATTAAGAAAGAACCTATTCCAACATTAGTCAACAAACTAAGAGCTGCGTAACAGTATTCAACTGAATATATCACGTACTCAAGACCAAAGACCAATTATATGCGGAGGCTGATAAATTTATTATAGATATTCGGCAAGCTGCCTGAAGAAATTAAAAGGAAAATAGGAAACAACTACCCACGAGAAATCCGAGAAGTAGTAGAAGAAAAAATAGCAACTAACGGGAACACCAGATAATAAAACTAGATTGGCAACGCAACTCAGAGACTCAGAAGGCAAATCAGATCACCCAAAAATGAATCCATCAATAATTACTTGCGAGAACTGGATGAGAACAAAGATTCATAGTACTGTCTTTGGAGAGCTACCAAAAAGTCTAAACGACCATGCTTGCATAATCCACCAATGCTGCTCACCTGGAGCAAACATATCAACCCAGACAATTTATCGGAACAGGAAAATGAAGAAGAGTTAGAAAAAAACTTCCTCCCATAAAAGGCACTGCAATTAAAAGTAACATCAATTCAAAATGTCTTCCGGATTAGGACCGTGTCATTGTTGAGAAAGAAGAACCCAAAGGGGATTCATTAGGAGAAAAAGGGGCACTCGACGTGTCAACCACAGCAAAGGCAAAACTGTTGTAGCAAGAGGAAGAGGGGTACGGTAATTCAACTTGTAAACCAAGTCAGAGGCCCTTTTACCTCCTAATGAAGCTCCCTAAAAAAGTGGACGAAACGTTGAACTCTCCTTTCATAACAATGAGACGGTTCCAACCTGGAAGACGTTCTTTTAACACTGACACTGACGGTGGAAGTCTTCGAATTCATCTGTTGTAATTTTCAAAGTAAAATACAAGTTTGAATACTTTTTTTCTTATTTCAACGTTTACTTTAATGTACCAATTTCTGTATTTTCAAAAAGATCATAGAATCATTTCTATTTTATTGGGTATTAAGAAGCATCGGTTTGGCCTGTTTAAGCTACTGGTAATTTGCGTCTGTTTTGATATGGATGCTAATTACAGATACATCGGTCAAAGTGAAAGATGAAGCGTAATATATTACTCCGTGAACCTTCAGAGTAATTTGCAAGCTTACAGGGGTTCGTCCCTTCAAGCTTTAATAAAGACAATTATTCCAAAAATGTCGCCTATTGACTTTATGACGAAATAATGCGTGACACGTAGTCCGCTTAGGCGAAACTATTTGAATTTTAAATTGTAAATGAAATCTCCAGCTAAGATGTTATTTTTTTTAAGTAAGAAATATTACCATTAATCGTAAATTTAATGTCGTTCTTACGTAAATAAAGCTGTAATTGCTAATCTTCACTTATCTTGCATTTCTTCAGAAAATAAATAAATGTGTTTTATAATAATTATTCAGGAAGCTTATTGTTGTTTGTTATGTAAAAATTTGTTAAGTATATAAAAATTTCAAAATGTGATTTCCCACCAAGCAAATCTTTAAGTAAGGATAAGTACTAAGTATCTACGAAAATCTGGAAACAACCTATAAACGAGTTAAAAGACATGACGTTAAACGATTCCTCTTCACATTCTGATAGTAACTATTAATAAACAAAATAACGTCAGTTTTATTTTAAACAAGACATAAATCAAAAACGTGTAATTTTACAATGATTGCTCAAGTTGGCCTCCTTGTTATTGAAATTTTAGAACAAACTCTGACTGGCGTGGCGGAATCTCTGTAGAAGTGCATTTTAGGATACAGGTAAATTAGATTAAAATGCTCTAATTTTGTTTGAAGAATGCATCATAGAAGTTTGAGACACCATGTATAAATGGAAAATAATAAGAACAACAATCGTAATAAGCGGAGAGTGTATGACAACAAAAAACTAAAACAAGAGGAAAGTCAGACAAGATACCAACAAAGAGCCAACGCATTCGTAAACGCAAATATGAGTACCATGGGCACATCAAAAGAAACCGTAAGGGAACGTAACAATCAACACGACGAAAAAGCAAGCGCATAAATGAAGAAATGAAGCCATAAAGAAAATATTTCAAACGAAGACCAGAGCAAAAAGAAGAATGCCAAAATAAAAAAAGACAGTTTTAAAATCTATGTAGAAGGAAGAAAAGAACCCATGAAAAAACATAGAGTAATTGGAATAACAGCGGAACTTGTAATACACGAGCTGCTAAAAGAAATATAGAATGAAGAAGAAATGCCCGATGGCTGACCAAATGGAATGATATGTTCAATAAACAAGAAGAAATGAGACAAATTAGAGCGCAATAATTACCCAGAAGAAGCAGAATGGAGGATACGAACGCATCATAAATTTAGTACGAGAACCTCGCCCCGTATTCCTTCTTTAATGCTGAGATTTCGTCATTTACTCTGTTTTTTGCGGTGTCTGGATATTTCAATATTCCAGGTATGCTTTCCTTTTCCCATTTATCAGAACTTTAACTTCTTTCGTAAATCAAGGTTTAGTGTTTCTTCTTGCGTTAAGATTTACTTTTCCAGCCCATACAGCTTCTTATGTTACTTTTTAGTTTTTTCCCACCTTGTCCTATGATGTCATCTTCGGTTATTGGGTTTAGACTTATTTTTTCCCTGAGTCTACTTTGGTATAGATCTTTTTGGTTGTGTTATCCGAGAAATATTCGATGTTGAACTTGGTAACAATATTATCTGGCACCTTCTGCTTTCTCCACACAATGTTTGAACGAAATTTACATAAGACTGAGTTGTGACCAGATTCCACATCTGTTGAGGCTGATGATCTGACATGCAAAATGGCTAGGATGTACGCGTCGGTTCGTTATAGTATAATCCAGGATGGATTCTTGTCCTCTTGAGTTCGACCATGTACGTTTGTATTTCCACTTCTGCGCGAAGTTGCATGTTGCAATACTTCTTCATTGAACTGATGCATGACTCCAGGTATAATTTCGTTTCCAATACGTGAATTTAAATTTCTCATAATAAACAGCTTTTCGTTAGAAGGAAACCTGTCAAGAATAAATTGAATTCGAAGACTTCCACGATTAGTGTACTAACACTAGTTAACAGAACGACTTCCGGGTTGAAACCGTGTCATGTTTGAGGTGGTTGACACTTTGAGTTACCGTGCTTTTTTAGTGTCCCCCTTTTCTTCCTGAAGAAGCCCCTTAAAAAAATGGGTGAAACGTTGAGTTCTTTTGTCTCAAACATGACACTGTTTTTACCCGGAAGTCGCCCTGTTAACACTCTCAAGAATTTCTTGGTGCTGATTGAAGAATAATATCCTTTCTTCTTGGGGTTTACTAATATCTGGCGCGTAACAGCTTAGGACATGAATGGTACTGGTGTCAAATTTTAGTGTAATTTGCAGCAGTCTTTAATTTATGCACTTAATATTATAGACATTATTTTCAAGTTAAGAAATGAAAACTTGAACATCTTGGCCATGATGTAAGGGGTGACAAATACAGCATACTTCAATTATCCTTTCAGGGCAAGATTGAAGAAAAGAGATCGGTGGAAAGAAGAAAAGTCTCATGGCTCCGCAAGCTGAGGGAGTGGTTCGGCTGTACATCTACCGAACACTGATTTCCAATTTCCAATAGAAGCGGAACTTAAAGAAGAAGAAGGATGATGTACAAGGGTATATCTCTGTTTACATTTTACTTTTTTGTCTTAAATGTTAAGTTAAGTAAACCAACCCTCGTAGCTGAGGTGCTTATGAATCCCCATTGATTACTATTGAAATTTATTAGAAAAGGACGGCGTACAAGGATACCTCTTTCTTTTCAATTAGGTTACATTTTACGGCTTTAATGCCGATGTAACAAAGCAAAATTGTATCAGTTAGTGGTGTAGTAATGAAAGGTAACGGTTTTTCAATAAAATTGGAACATTAAGGTTTTAATATAAAAATACCGAAGTTAAAGGTTAAATCTATATTAAGATTACTTCAGCTGGTGCGGATTTCTTTAATGAAAATGACGAAAACATACTGCTGTGAGAAGTGGCCTTCCAGTTAATAATTGCAAAGAGGAATACGTTATGACTTTTTTGAAAAATAAAGTTATAACGAGAACTGCACACGAGTGTCGCATCAAGTTGCTTCTGATCTCGTTCCTGGTGTATAAAGCTATATCAAAAAGGCGAGCAAACTCGTTCTCCGCTGTAATCATAAATATTAATAATATAGAAATATGCAATAAAACCCGCCAGTGCACTATAAATGACAATAAAAAGGAGGCATTCCAATTAGTCGTTTCAGATGAACCTTCGATGTCGTTAGCAAAAACACGATCTGACAGGGTATAATGACACCGAGGGGTGTCAGTTGGTGATCCCGGCACGCACATGTGCTAATGGAACCCACATGCAGATGTGCTCCATCCTCAAGCGAACGAGAGGCTTCAGGGTAGCCCCTGGAACCCCAACATCAGTGCCGTCTGTGCGCACCGAGAGGGACGCGGCGGCGGCGGCGGCAGCGACATATCCTGGATCCCCGCCCGCTGTTCTCGCCTATGCAGTGATCAATAGACGCTTTCTGTGCTCCGGTCCGAGAGCTGCAGCAGCACTTCCTTCTCAAAACCCGTGCTTCTGTTTACCACTTGACACATCTCAAACTCATCAGCATTAGAGGTAAGTTAGTTGACCGTCACTTTAACTCTTTAATAAATCTTTTAAATTCGAATTTATCTTAACCGGCTTCGGTTGGAACCGAAACGGGCAGGTGTGTGGTGTACTTTTATTTTAAAGTTCGGAGCCGACTAAAATTGGATTTGAAAAAAAAATCGTATTTTTTATTATTAATTCCATTTTCCTTTCCATCGAAGAAAAACCAATTTTCGCACTTCTCTTTTAGTCAGAAGTGCCTGCCGGTGCGGATATTAGGTTTTTGTGTATAGGTAAACCCTTATAGAAGATTTTATGACTACCTTAAAATATCTTTGCTCACCGGCAATTCTGTTAGCAAAATAAATGTTTTCTTTTTTACAACATAAGCCAAATTTATTCTTTGGATCTTTGGGCTAGGTGATTTAACATTACCAAAAAAAAAGTTTTAAATTAATGGTGCGAATACGTGAAACGGGGAGATCATTAATAATATCGCGTCAATTTTTAATACAATCCAGAAAAGACTAAAAACCGAAGTTTCGTGTCAAAATTTTAATATACAAGATTGTGATTAATCTACCATTAAATTCACCACGATTTATAGTTAAAAGTGGATGTTTACACATCAAAAAACTTAGAATTTTAAATAAATTTAAGGTGGAAATCGATCGGTGCCTGTTCAATAAATTTAATTAACGCAATTAATTCGATAACAGCAATTCGTGCGTAAATCCAGATTCGTCAATTGTTGTCCCCGATAATTTTAGGGATTATAAATTTGAATTTATGATTTAAGTCCAATAAAATCGCTCATCTGAAAGTAAAATATTTCGTATTGCTTAAAAGTGTAAATGTTTGGTAACATACCGATTAATTTCGGGTTTCTACTTGTTTGGATTTTAGGCCACGGTTTATAATAAAATTTTAACGGCAAGAGTTCCTTCAACTGTCGATCCCTTTTATCCTTTTTGTTTTCTTATGTTTCTTTAACCTAAGCACTTTTTCTGGATCTTAAAGAAAACAAATGTGTCCTTTTAGGGCAATCATTTCAGATTATGAAAGGTTCGCGAAATTCCACTGCTTATTTATCATTAGCATATTTAATCGATAAAGACTGCAACTGACAGAAATTTTATGATTATACATTCCTAATTACTTTCGAGATTATGAAATAAGGCAATTAACGGATTCAGAGGCCCTAAAGGGTTTTTATAATATTAACATCAATTTTTTTTCTTTCCCAATTTCAAAGCAAAATAAGATTGGAAATAGGCAGCAGATGTCTGACCCTTAAAGATTACGAATAACATATTCATTGATTTTATGTAAGGACCAACCAGGCATAAAACTTGTTGCAACACTAATTTGTGAAAGATTTTGGCCTGTTGGAAAAATGTTGGAAATGTTTCTGTTCTACAGCAGACCCAAACAAAAGGGTGAGCTCGCATATAAAAGAGGCTTTTTTCACAGATCTTGGAAGGATAATTAGCTCCTAGTGCTTCCCTCGTTACGAGCCTGAAATTACCACTTCTGCACGTAATTAAAATTATTAAAACTAGGGATAATTAATATTTGAAAAAAAAAAGTTGCTAATTCTTTTGGTTAATTATCTTTATGGAAGTAGTTTCTCGTTTAATTGGGATTTTCTAGGGGAAATTAAAATTTTCTATGCGTTTTCTACTGTAACTAAATTCACTGGGAATTCGTGTAGTTTAACCACAAAAGTGATTGATGTCTTGTAATGCTCCAATAATTTATAGATAGCGTAGAGGATTTGCTTAATTTATGCCTGTTTTTAGTAGCAACTTCGTAGTGGTTTAGTTTTCCTGTTATCAATATTTATTAGAACATCTAAATCAATATAATGTTCGATAATGACCTTATTATTGAAATTTAGTTAATATTTTCATAAATGTGAAAGTGTTATCTGGGTATTCTTCGATCTTCAAGTCCACAATAACACTGTTGATATTTCAGCTTATCTCATAATAGGCTATGGGCTATTTTTAGAAAACGGACAATGGTAAGCACTCATTATCATGGGCGCCTGCAGAATTATTTCTTGACGGGAGCCATCTGCATAATTACGATAATTTGTTATTAACATTCGTAGTACGTTGCTCGTTAACCATTTATCACTTAAAAGTCATCGACTTGGACTACGTAATCTTTGTATTTTGCTACTCAAGTTTAAACTCAAAATTTTCTCAATAAAATTCTATTCTAAACCTAAAATTGTACGTGGCTTCTTCCCCTTGAATACACGATATTAAACCAAATACGTAAAATAAGCATTTTAGAATAGTAGAAGTAAGTCATCACATTTAAACAACCTAAAAATGAAATTACTTCGCATAAACTCAGAAATACGAGGCCTAAGCTCTTAAAATTTTAAGTGCTCGTTATTGTACATAATGAGCTTCTAAATGTGACTTGGACTTTTTTTTTGAGAGGATGGAGTTGTCCTCTTCCAAATTGAATCAAGCATAATGTTCGGATTTAACTGTAAAATGACCGCCTCAACGTTAAAAAAAATTAAAGTAAATGGATGTGGATGGGCCAATTTTAAATATTTAAATTCATAAAAGTTTAGGGGTGAGTTTCGTACGTTAATTCTATTTTGAGTTTAATTTAAGTATTTTATAAAATTTCCTCATTAGTAACCTTTTTTCAATATTTTCCAGCCTCTCATTATCTCAATTTAATTTAAAATGTGGCTTATTACTGATAAGGACGAAGTGTAACCCTTGACATTTTAAAGTAAAATTTAAAGTGTCATTGATTCGTGCTTTTTACGCTGTTCACTTCATTATTCAAGATCAGCAGTTTTTTCTTTCTGTTTTTATCACCAGAGTAAATTTGCTTGTACTTTCTTTCAACAAAAAAATTTAAGCGAAAAAGCCTGTGCTTTGTGGCGTTGATAGCATTTTAAGATAACTGCGGTTTTAAATTTGCGTTGCACCATCCTTTGACTTGTGGTGACAACAATGATTATAATTTGGGAAAATATTTACGGTTTTAATGATAATTATTTCATTTTTAGTTTCTTAGTTTGTTTTTAATTGATAAAATTATTCAGTTAATTACAGACTGAATTAGTTTATTTGTATGAAAGACGAATGAACAGACCCAAAAGCCTTTCTTATGACCTGTTTGTGGAACAAACACCTGTAATTTATTACAACTAATCGCATTTGCTTGAAATCAAACACCCTCGTAAGTGAAATTCGGGTACACGTCCTAAACGTTTACATTGAGATTAAGGCTTAGGTAAGTTGTCGGACCCATGGTGTAGACACGTTCTGAGGTGATATTCTCGATTTATATTAAACGTCCAAGTATTCGAGACCTTTTCGTATTATAGATTTTAGGTAATTTATTGAGATATCAACGGTTCTCGAGGTATTGACCTCTTTACCCTTTAAACCACATTTTGCAAAGCTTGCTATCGCTATTTTGTTATTAATTTTCGGATTAAATGAAAATAAAAATACAACTAATTCGTTTCTTTAAAAGTGACGGTTTTGTGACTTCTCACATGGGCCATGGGCAGGCGTTTTTCTTTAAGGTTCCTCTGCACTACTCTCGCAAGTGCATTGTAAATTGGCATTTTCAATGTTTTAGTTTAAATCTTTATTTAACAAAATGAAGAGGGGGTCGATATCTTAAATATTATCCGTCCGTATTGCTTCATAAAAATAACTTTACAATTTGTTATAAATCAATAATTATGCAAATTCGTATTTTTCATTTTATGTGAAAACTCTTAATGCTATTTGGAGTTTGTTTAAACCAATAATTAATAGATACCACGAAAGTTTAGGGCGTTATTTCCCTGGTTTTTCTTTATAGGTTTCTGTTTTTGTACAACACATCTAATTAAACAAATTGAAATTAGGCAACTCACATAACTTTTTGTTATGAAATTACTTAAAACAGAATAAATGTGGCAATTTACCTGACCATGTTGTAGGGATTAATTTGAAAGTTAATATAGGAAATTACTGACATTTAACTTACTTTTACAGAAATTTAAAGTACAGATAATCGTCCTATAACACGTTAGATAGGTTCCTAGAAAATGCCGTGTTGTGGGAAATGTAATAATTTTCTTCCTTATCAACAAACGTAGGTAGGTAATCGAATGATATCATCTTCTCCCTCTGAATTCGTTTCATCATCGCGTCTTCTGCCTTTTTTAAAAAATTTGTGATTTTGGTTTGTTTGTGGGTCCTTACAAGGTTGTTGTAGATTTTCTGGTGCATGGGTTCTTTCAGCGGATGGGTCTGCATTCAAGAATTGTAATGTTAATTTATTATCATTACAATCTTCATCACTGCTGTTATCTTCAGAATCGACTTGATTTACAACTTCTGATGCCATTTCCTGTATATCCGCTTCGCCAATTTCTTCTTTCATCCATAAATCTTGAACGTCCTGAATAACCATATCCTCAAAACCATCACCTCCGATCGATTTAGCAAGTTCTAATATGCCACCAATTTCATTTTCTGACGATTCAAGCCTGTTTTCTATTTCAACTGACGATGGCCAAATCTTTTTCCAACTTGCATTTAACGTTTTTAGGGTATTATTTCGATACAGTGCTTAACTGAATATTGCTTCCAAGCTTCCATTACACCGATTCAGTTATGTCTAAAATCCATTGTAATGATCTTCTGATGTAGTAAGTTTTAAAGGTATAAATAATACCTTAATCCAATGGCTGAAGCAACGAAGTACTGTCTGGTGGTAGAAACACTACTTGGACGTTGGGATAACTCAAATCTTGTGGGTGACCTGGAGCATTATCTAATAGTAACAGCACGTTGAAGTCCAAATTCTTCTTTTTTAAATATAATTTTCAACCTCTAGCACAAAATACTTTAAAAATCATTCTCTAAATAAATCTCCAGTTACCCGAACTTTTTATTTATGCCTTTAAGTGCACGGGGTTTTGTCATAAAGTCTCCTGAAGCATTACTGCACAAAACTAGCGTTACACGATCTTTAGATGCCTTAAATCCGGGTGCAGTTTTTGCTTGTTTTGATATAAAGGTCCAATTAAGCATTTTTTCCACCAAAGCCCAGTTTCATCGACTTAAAAAACTTGATGTGGTACGTATCATTGCTCTTCTATAATTTTTGAATTTTTTCTGGATACGTCCTGGCAGCTTCATGATCAGTCGAGGCAGATTCGCCTTTGCTATGAATTGTAAGACGCTTTTTCAATTTTTCAAACTAACCTTTACTTGCCACAAAATCCAGGCTGACTGAAGATTCTCAATTTTCTTTGAGGTGTTTGTAAATTTTAAGAGCTTTTTGTTTAATAATATTGCAGTCCAATGGAATCCTTTTTTGTGCCTTTTCCATTTTCCCAATTATTGGCGCACGGGGACGAGCTAGATATTTTGCACGTATCGAAGATCTTACTTCTAATTTTCTTTTTATTTTTCTTAATGGTTCGGACTGTTACTTCATTTAAATTTAGAGTTTTTGCAATGTGTGATGCTTTTTTTTCTCCTTTTGTAAGATGATCTAAAATTTGTATTTTTATTTAGAGAAATAAATTTTTTCTTAAACGTTGTTTTTTTTATCAGACACCCAAAAAAGCTTAAAATAAATTCCTTCCAAAACCACAAACACTAGAATTTCTCTACCTAAATAATATTTTCTGCGATTCACTTGAAACACAGAATACGCATTGATGTACACTTAACTCAGGGAGAGAGTCTTGATAAAATAAAATTCGGGTATTCTTCCAATTGTATTTTATTTTGGTTGTATGTATATATGTTACGGTCAATGTGGTAAATCTGGTCAGTGTTAACAATGACCGGTCAATGTGGATAATGTACTTTTATTTTTTTTTAGCTGGCTTCCTCTACCTCTAACACCCCATAAACACCTCTACTGTTTTGGCAGAGGCATTTATTGAAGGTTAGAGGTAGAGGAAGAACAGTTTTTTAATTGCGATACCAAGTACATTATCCACATTGACCGGTCATTGTTAACACCGACCGGATTTACCACATTGACAGTAACATATACACTAAATACGTACATACATACGTTAAATAGTAGAAATACAGTGTTATACGGGTTTCGGCAAATTTCTGATCGTGTTAGAGCGAAACCGTGTTGTAGGATACCGTGCTGTAGGAGGGTTACGTATTACAAAAAATCATGCATTTAGTTTTTCCTCACTTTTACTGCTAAATTTAATAATGCAATTTTTAAGGGCGCGCTCTACTAATATTAAACTAATTAATATTAATATTGATTACAATATTAGCTAATCCACCCAACAAGCTTTGAAATAGGTATCATTTTAAGGTATTAGGTAAAGTCTCATTCGGTAAAGCTCAGACAAGATACCTATTTAAAATTAAAAAAAAAAATTAATTGGCTACGGATTGTCTTAAAATTTATTATTACTATTTTAAAGATTAACAAAACGTTTTCCAGATTGGGACCGTGTCATTGTTAAGACAGAAGAGCTCAACGTTTCGCCCACTTTCCTTAAAAGTCCTCGAAATACCTGTACACCCCAGGCTACTGCTTTCTTACCCTACATTCGCCAAGTTACTGATCGTATAGGTAGGATTGTCAAAAAACAAAACATCAAAACCATCTTCAAACCCCCTCCAAAAGTGTCACAGATACTCCCTTCAGTAAAAGATAAACCTCAACTCTTGTCATCAAGAGGCATCTATAGCATCCCCTGTTCCTGTGGTTCAGTGTACATTGGAGAAACTGGTCGCTCAGTGCACACACGTATCTGTGAACACAAACGTTGTTTGAAATCAGGTCTTCTCTCAAACTCAGCTGTTGTTGAACATCATCACGACACTGGCCATAAAATATTGTTTGAAAAATCTTCGATCATTACGAATGCCCCTTATTTTTTCAACATCAAGACCCATAATAACTTGAATCGTGACACTGGTTATCATTTATCCGATATATGGAAGTCCGCTATCATTACTGGTTCCGCTCCCTCTATGCCTGACCAATTGTCGTCACAGTCCGATACGCTGTCTTTTCTGTTTCTCTTCAGAAGGATTTCGCCTCTGGCTTGTTTGACACGTTGAGTTATCGTGCTCCTTTTTCCCCCTGAATAGGCTAATTAAAAAAGTGGGTGAAACGTTGAGTTCTTCTGTCTCAAGAATGACACGATCTCAATCCGGAAAACGTTTTGTTAATAGTGACACTGACCGTGGAAGTCTTCGAATTTATTTTAAAGATTTTGCTTAAGAAGAAGAATTTCTTTGGCTTCTTTGGTTCGTAGTTGTGACCTTTAAATTTTTTGGCAGGTATGGTGTAGATGTCCATGTGCTTCTTGCAATAGGTCGATCAAATTTTCGACTTCTACCTCCAATTCTTCGGGAGTTTTGGCCGATACATTCAACTGGATATTCCTTTCTAAATACAACTGCAATTTTTCCCAATCAGTGTATCTGTTGGTCAAAGTTGGATTTCCTTCTTTTCTAATGATAGTTTCGTTGAGTGTCAAAACCGCGGGGGAGTGCTCGAATTCATCACTGATCTCGACGTAATTTGACGAGATGTTTTTAGTGATAAATAACTCTAATAAATCTGGCCTCAGTACCTTGGTTTACCTGTAGAATGCACTAAACAGCCACAGTCATGTATTCCTTGACGTAGCTCACTCCCTTTACTGGCACCCCATTGAGTGTTTTAGCATTGAAAACTTTTGTAGAAGATTTCGGTTTTCGGTTTGAGGTTGTGTCTTGGGGGCATGCAAGTCACAGCCACACATATCCATCCGTTCCTTGTATTAATTTTGACTGAGGTCACTTCATATTCAGCTGCTTGGATCTTAAATAAATTCCTCATACTATTGGATCTGCTGCTTCATGACGACAGCACTTCCACACCTGGCTGAATTGAGGGGATGCTTAGTATGATAGCAGCCTCTTAGTTACAGAAAGTCCTTTCTTGTATGTGTAGTATGTCTTAGATATGAGACTCTATATCAATTTTTCGTGTGAATAAGGCTGCGTGGAGCTCGTTCAGCCTATCGTACGTATAAATAACCCCCCGACTAATCGTTGTTTGATGGCTTTGTTTTCCTCTTCTTGGCGGTTTAGTTTTTCCAGTATAGTCTGGAATTTCGACTCGATGCTGCTGAGGTCATCATGCTTAGCGGCTGGTTTGTCTTGAACCCTTTCTGCATAACTCTGTTCAATACAGGTGGCGGTGCTGGTTTCTGTTGTGCCTTTTGGATTTTTGTTGACTTACTAGTTGCTTTGTTGCCCAATTTTTGCAGCTCTTTGATCACTTCACACCTCCTGTGGTTTGCAGGGTGTGGCTTGCCACAGTTATAGCACTTTGGTCTTTGGCAGTCAGCTGTTTGATGTTTTCCTGCGCATCTGACACATCTCGGCAGAATCTTCTAATTCTTGTTTAATTCGGGTTATGTTACAGCTTTCAGGCAAATTTTTGACAATAACTTGCAGAGGCCGTGACTGTTTATTTTCGTAAGTCGACCACTGTGCCTTTGGTTGGTTCAGAAATCTTATAGCTAGTTAAAGTATTACTTATAGCAAAGTGCAGTATGCACAACCACTTTATATTAAAAGCACTTTAAAAATGAATCATTTGGTATTTACTACAATTTGACTACAATCAAAAACGCTAAATTAAAATGTTTTAAAAAACATTACTTATTCGAACTGTATGCTTGTGCATGAAAATTAATTTTTTAACTGCAAAGAAGCCTTAGGTTTCAATTGCTATTAGCGACAATTTTTTAAAGATTTCTATGTTAAATAAAGCAGGCAATCGAATTTTGCATTAGGCTGGCCCATCATACCACAAATAAAAAATTTAAAAATATACGTTCAACTTGGTTAAATAAAAAATATGCAGTGTGTTTCGTAAATATGATTATTCCGATTAATCTGATAAATCATAAGATAAACATACCAAGTACACTCATTAATAAATATACCTTAACAAAGAAAACAACTTTAAGTTTAATAAATTTATGTGGTAGAAATCAAATAATGATTATGTACACAAAGGTATACAGAAGTAATCAATAAAGCAAACAACAAACTTTGATTTACCAAAATGGACGTGAAAGTTATCCCTTAGAGAAGGAAGGTATCGGAATCTCTTAAGACTTACAGAATTGCTAAAACCCTAACCCGGCGCATAATATATTCAACAGATGGAACAAGTGTGTATTTCGACAGCCAAGTTGTTATCTTTATTTTCAGTGGGACTGTTACGGCCATTTTGAAACTCTGAAATTCAGTTTTATATTATAAATGTCTTTTATGTATATAAATTGCCGAAACTTTACAACACCTTTACCCTAGATTTCCAACTTTTCAAAACTTCCGTTCGGAATAATACCAAATTCATGAATTTGTTGGCGAGGAATTTGTTCTCGAAACTTAAATACAAGTTCGTTGCTGCTTAATGTTAACTTGAAATTAAATGACCTGACAGATTAATAATTTCTTATTTCGCTTGTTATTCTTCGGCCGTGCTTTCTAGACTTAATAAATTGTTCTTATTTCTGATTTTCTTTATTAATGTAAAAGAAAATTAAGAGGATACAAAGCAGATAGACTGACGTTTACGTAAAATATTTTGCATTTGAAAATAGTGAGCTAGCCTGCTGCGTTTGCTAAAATAAAACAGTCTGTAAATTGGGTGTAGGTGCCTTACTAGCAGATGATGAAGACAAAGTGAGAAGCGTTGTATTTACAAACTTAATTGCAACAAATGTGATGTAATACATTCAAGTCTGAAGGGGCGTTATTTGGTAATCTAACGAACATAAAACGGTCATACGCCTTGTTTAATTTTTCTTTAGGCTAATGATATTCATTCTCCAAATTTTAATATACATAGTAAATTATAAAATATGATGTTTTATATTGGTTTAAGATATGAAAATGCCACTTTCCATGAATATACATTTTTACTGGAAAGATATCAAACCAAAACCAGGCTTCTTAGGTTTGCCCTGTACATAACTTTGATAAAAATATGTTACATAAAACATTTAATTTTTTTAATAATGTTCTAATTTACTTTACTATACGAGGTTGGATCTTGGTGAACACCCAGTCCCAGTTAATTTCAAACGTGGAACAACGCAGTCATCTTGGTGACAAATTATTTGTATGGTTAGCTGTCAGTTTAGTTTAAAGAGGGTAAATTAAATCTTTATCGAAATGTTCTTATAATTAAGAACTACGAGGAGTCGTAGGCTATAACAATCTGGAAGCAATAACTACATTCGAATGTTTTAACATTGTCTTAATACTATTTAAGCAAATTCAGAAGTCTCCTATAAGTATAATTATGACACCCTAAGGTATTTTGGAAATTAATTTAATTTAATTATATTGTTAATTTATAAACATTAAAACAAGAGGAGACTGTTGGTTGGGAAGAGATACCAAGAAAGAATTGCAGAAGAAGTATGAGAACATAAAGAGATGATGATTTAGCAGATGTAAAAAAAGAGATTAAGAATGTAATAAAGGCTGTAGTAGTAACAAAAACAAAAAAAAAACAACAAGAAAGTAATTTGGGTGTTCCACTGAACACGAGCCTTTACAAAATCTGTGTTATAATCCTTTTTTTACGAATTTAAATGTTGTCTATATACATTTTGTGAATAATAAAAAAATGTATGAAGTTCTCAAGTTCTTAATTATGCAGACATAAAACGATCTTTGAAATGGCCCACCGACGCATGGATTTATCATATGATAAACGATTTTAAGTGGATATTTTGTATTTTTCAAATAAACGGTGACACATGCAAACTATACAACTACACTTTGCATCCCTCTTAGTAACATGTGAAACAATAAATTATTCTTTTCCTCTAGGACGTGCATCTCGTAAAGTAGATTAGTTTATTGCTTTGCTTTATACCTATTTCCTTTGAATAGTACCGAGAAGTAGTTATCGGTTTAGGCAGTAGGCGGGCGGGATCCAATAAACATGCCAAAGTAATATGAGTTATGAGTGACAACGTACAAACACGTGTTGGGAAGACGCCGTTAGGCGATGGCCATAGTAATTCCGAAAAAGCAATTAATTAACTGACAGGACCGGGTTCCGGGAAACCCGCGGAACCCCGGTAGTTACGCCGCTGAAATGAAGAGATAAAGCAAGAAGTAAAAAGAAACGATCTATGGAAAAAATGTATAGGCACTGATAAAAAAACAGATGCTCATCAGAAGTCAAAGCGACAAGCCCAACATAATGATTAACGAAGCCAAAATAAGAAAATAAGTAATTAGAAACAAAGAAGGAGAAGTTAGAAGTAAACGTTAGCATGGGAAGCGGAGAGAGTATTTCATGGAATTATTGGGAACAAACTGTGAGAATGAAATATACCAGAGTTTCGAAATATGTGAGAGCCAAGTGGAAAGGCAACAAGAAAACGATATTAAAAAGGCAAAAGTTATACCCGCAGGCATAGACGATATCAAATCAGAAACGGTGAAATACATATGAAATGAAAGGACGGAAGTCCTATCTAGATTAATACAAATGGCATGGAAACAGATATAATATTATAAAATCACTGGAGAAAGGCAGTATTGGTATAAATTCACAAAAAAAGAGTTTATTAATTGTAACACCAAAGATATATATGAAAGTGTTTTAGGAGAAAGGTTGAGGAGAACCAGAATAGAAATTACATTGGGGCATACAAAGGCAGAATTCAGATTGAGTAGATAAACATAGGACTACATTTTCATCGTACGACAAATAACAGAAAAAATATTGAACACAAATAAAAAGCTTTTTGTATGTACAATTGAGCTGGAGAAAGTCTTTGACAGCATACAAGGGGAGGAAATATGGAAAGTGATTAAAAAAAGAGAAGAACTGAAAATGTGGTGAGAATGGAAGGTAGCAGGAGAGAGGGATAATCATAATGTATGATATCTCAAAATCAACTCAACACACAAAGAGGCTCCTTATAGTTTAAGTATAGAAAATTACAACCGGTACAATGTATGCATATGGGGCTTTACACTGTTGAACCAGCAGAACAAGTGGAAACAAAAATACACGGAAAAATGCTACAGGAAAAGAAGCCGAGCTACGTTAATGGAGGAAATTGCAGCATTGTACAAAATATTATACAACCAAGAAAGAAGTGCCTAAAACAAATACAATAAACAAAAAAGAAAATGTATGAGTCGATATTAGTCCCGATGATGATATCCGGTTGTGAAGCATGCGTGTTAACAGAAGACCTAAAAAAGAAGTTAGAAGCATGTGAGATGATACTGCTGAGGAAGACTGAATGTATAACAAGAACTGACACAAACTGGCCGAAGTGTGTTTGAGAAAGTTGAAACACAGCAGCTTTGATGGTTAGGTCTTCTTCTTCTTCTTCTTCTTCATCTAGTCCCATTTATGCCATTACATTTCTGTCTCTGGCCATCCTTCTTATTTTATTTAATGTTTTTTCTCTCTTCTCTGTTATAAATAAAAGAAAACTTGTAACATTGGGATGAGGTGGCCAAATGCCAAAAGAATGTACCGAAGTAGTCCACATTGCATCTGTCTTCAAGAAAGGTTACTGAAGAAAACGTGAACACTATACAACCATTAGGTTGATATCATAGATGGGAAGATTGTATGGTAAAATAAGGTCTAAATTGGAACAGTAATTAGAGGACAAAATCAGTGAGGACTACACAGCAGGTAACTGATATATTGGTCTCACATTTTCACAGTTAATCGAAAAGAAGATGGCGCAAAAGAGTTACGCCAGCTAGTTTTCATTGACTTTAAGAAAACTGTCGACTAGATTCCAAGAGTTCAATAATTATAAAACAGCTAATTCCTAAACATATAACAAACCTTCTGTAAATAGAACAGCGTTAGTATCAATCTCTAAAAGCTTCAAAACAACGAAGGGTTTGTTAGGAGAATCCTCAAAGCCACCTTAAAAAAACAATTGGTTAGAGAAAGGAGACGGAAATGTAAGGGAAGTAGACCAAGTAGTAATCCTATAAGATGAGAAGGACTTAAGTTTTATGTCGAGGAAATTAGAACTACAAAAGTATTTAGAAAACGTCCACTGCATCTCTGAAAAGATTATTATCTTGACAATATCTATATTTGGGTATAAAACGAAGATAATAGGGATATACGCTCCTAACGAGGGTTATAATAAATTCTATGATAATTTACTTCAAATTGTAGATAGTAGCAATGGACATGAAGAGATCATAATCACTGGATACCTTAATGGTAGGATCGGTTCTAGATTTCAAGACAAAGTCGTTGGGAGAAACGGGGAAGCAGTTATTAATGGCTTATATGAAAAATTGATTAAATTGTGCAACCAAACAGAATTTAGACTATGAACACTTTCTTCTCTTATAAGATAATACATAAATACACATGGGAAAGACCGTCAATGCAGCAAAAATCAATTATTTATTAGAAGTTAAATCTTCATGACTGTAGAGTGAAAAGCAGTGCAAACTGTGGTAGTGATCATCACTTATTGATATACATTGGTATGTCCATAATTATGTGTGCAAAGAATCAGCAGGAAAAGTGGAAAAGTGGAAAAGTGTAACAATATCAACAATATTCAAGATGTATTTACCGCAGAAAGAAAGCGTTGAAATTTTATACTACAACGGACTTAAAGACGAATTAAATCGAAATCCAGTAAAAAATGAGATTGAAGAAGAACACGAATGCATCAAAAACGCTGCTCTAGAAGCCTTGGGTGAGTATGAACGCCGGAGTCGAAGGAAGCAGCCATTGAAGTGGTTAACGGAAGAAGTTATGGAAGTAGTAGAAGAAAAGAACAAACTGAACAATAAGTGGTTGGTAAATATATTCTGCGGAGTAATATTTTTGATGCATGTGATATTAAGCTAATAGTTCTATAGTACTTGCAGTCATTAGCCGATGCCTTTCTTGCAATTGTCACTATTTACTTATAGTAAAATCGTTTGGGATTTGTCCCGTTATACCGGGCGATTCACTTAACACCTGGAATAGGCAACCCAACTTACAATTTCATAAAAATAATCTTGTTGATCTATGTTAATCCCCGTATAGTGGATTGCATTTGAAGCTTTTAAGGGGCGCGTCTTACGTGAATCACCTGGTACACATCTCCTGGGTCAGTTTAAAAATTATATTTAATGTTTCTTCGTTAAGACTTTTGGTAATTTCGCTGTTTATATTGTCAACACCTTGTGTCTTGTTATTGGGTAAGTCTATTACTGCTCGCTCAAACAAACATATTTTTCCTGGTGTACGTCATCAACTTCTTTGAGTTCTAGTGTTGTTGAACCCTCAGCAGCGTTGTACAACTATTCGATTTACTCTTTTCGTCTTTCTATAATGTTTTTGTTTTCAATTAACAGTTCTCCTTGTTTATTTTTAATTCCATGATACCTACGTTTGCTGTCTCTTATGATGTCTTTTATTTTCCTGTACGCTTTGTCTGCCTTTTCTTGTTGCATCAATTGTTGTACTTCTGTGCAATTTTCACTTATGTAGCGTTTTTTTGCTTTTCTACCTTCTCTGTTGCCATATTCTTAGCTTTTCTTCTCTTTTCAATCATCTTAACTGAATCGGTTGTTATCCATGGTTTTCTTGTCACCGTCTTCTTCGTTCCTAAGATTTCTTTTGCACCTTTGTTATACTTTCCTTGCAGCGCTTTTCTATGCTATCAGTTACGCTTATTTTATTAACTATTTCTTTTTCTATTCTTTCTTGTAGACTTTTTTTGTTTCTTTATCTTTTAGTTGCTCCCATTTTGTGTTTTGACTTTTCTGCATCTTTTTCAAATTTAGTCGAGACTTCATCATAACGAGGTTGTGGTTACTGTTAATGTCTGGTCCAGCGTAGCTCCTGCAGTCTTTTGCCTGATTTCGGAATCTTTGTTTGATTAAAATACAGGCTAACTGGAATCGTTTAACATCTCCCGGCATTTCCTAGGTGGATCGTTGTCGTTTGTGGTGCTGGTACTTTACCTTCTTTTCCTTCTCCTATGACTGTGTTCGAGTCTTCCATTATCGCCTATATTTTGTTAATTGTTCTATATCCGTGTACATTTTTTCTATTTCCTCTTCGCTGTGTTCTGAGCTAGGCATGTATGAATACGGCGTCTTTTAGCTTCGTTCTAAGTTTGAATTCTTCAACAAATAAATATTCTAAACCCAAAAAACAAATGCGCATTTATTAATGCGTCTTGTACAAAGTAAATATTAATGTGTTAATTCCACCCTGCAAAATCCTAGTCGACATTTTGTAAAAAATATTAGATAATTTAAAACGAAAAACTGCTGATCCAGACGACATTTCAAATGATTGTCAATCAATCTAAATTAAAATCAAAAGGCAGCAGTCAGAACTGAATACGAACTCGCAGAGGAAATTGTTACCGGATATAAAAATGAAAAGGGCGGTGGCCTTCTGTTTCCGATGCTTTTTAATTTCTGAATCTGTACAGGAGCCAATTTTTATTGAAGCTTTCTCTTTTGGTAATCAATGGGGATTTATTGTTATTGAAAATTCGACAAATAGCATAACGTTGTTGACATTTCCATATTAATTTCCAGAGGATATTAAATTGTACAAATAAAAGCGTAATATTCGTAATCAATTAAAAAGTATTGGAAAACAGGCGGATTAATAATAAATAAAGATAACTAAAGGGACAGTAGTTAAAAACTTTGATTTGTTTAAACCTGTAGACATATCCATAACAAATTATTCCAAAGTTTTAGTTAATGTTAAGAAGGTCTAGAATATCAGCGCCTCACAAGGATATCAATTTCTTACGCCTATTTAGATTTAGTTTATGTTCAAGATTTGTATGTAAAACAATCCGTATGCAGCCTTGTCCCTCTTACCACCTGGCTGAATTTTCTTCAGAATGTTTCAATGAACTTCGCAGTAAAATAAATATGAATAATAATCGAAGATTTACGTTCATTTTTTCATAAATTTGTATAAAGCTAAGCTGAGAATTAAAAGGTTGTTAGTGAAATTAAGCCGATGAATAATGATTAAAATGAATCGAACCGATAATTTATAATGAGAAAAATAAACTTTTATATTCATTTGGAAATTACCCATTAATTTTTACAAGTTAAAATCTTGATTTCTCGGGCCTGTTGTGAAATATAAAACATTATTTTTTAAATTTCTTCTCTCCCTTTTTTAACAACTGCCATAAATTGGAAAGATAATGCCTTTTAGACGAGAAAAATTTATGAAGTTACCCAACAAATAAGGAAGATTTAGCGGTTGCTCGTTTTAAAGCATTTACCTTTTTTACCTTGTATGTTAAAAAAGGAATGAAGGTAAAACCTGGGTTTCCTTTTAAACAATATTTATAATTTTTGTAATTTGTGCGCTGTATATTTCCGTAAAAAGCGTTCCAGTGATAGAATAACTGCCGGAAAGGCCATTGTGGTCAGTTTTCGATTGAAATTAAGTACTGTAAAACCTTCGCTTTTGGATTTAAAAAGTTGAATACCCATTCGAAACAGATTACATTTTACTCTATGTATATTAATTCATTTATAATATTTCCCAGAGTTAAACCTAAACTAAACTTAAAAAAATCGGGAAGGAGGATTTTTTCCCTAAAGGTGACCGATCTTCACCGCATTTATTTATAGAAAAGTTTACCGAAATAAATCAATACTATAAATATTTCACCTTTCAGGGTTACTAGGGTTCACCTTTTTCAGCCTTAATTTTTAATTTAACACCCAGAATGCATTTTCACAGTTTGCGGTTTTCTGTTTCTTTATCGAGATATTTCCGCGTCATAAACACATAAGCTACGTCTCTGAATGGAGTTTCTATGTTTTGAGCTTTATTTGGTTTTTCCTTTTAAATTTTAATTACAAGTTCTCATGTTTTAATTTAATTAAAAATAGATGAGAGTGAATGTGAATGCTTTTCAAGTAAAATTTCGTTGTGATAGTTATAAGTTGATAGTTGACGTTAATTATTTTAATTTTTTTCGTTGGTTGTTTATTAAATTTGTTCCTGTAATTAACAAATTGAAGTTATTGGGCTTCGGGGGATAATAACCAGTTATTGCAGCTTGCTATTAATTGATCGTTCACATGTTCATATAATTAATTCGGTCGTCCTTTATTAAGCTTTCGCGTTTTCCTGTTATAAGCACGCAAAATATTATTTTAAAAAGAACTTAAAAGGATATTCCTTAATTTATTTAATGGGTTTTTAAGAAAATTGCTCGTTTTTACTTCGAAAAGATTAAAACCGAAACCTTAAGCTTCTTCAACTGTCCTTTCGTGTTTATACAAAAATACAAGACCTTCTTTGATTAAATAAGGTCAGGTATTAAGAAAAGCCCTTTACCCGGGTTTTTTAAATTATCTTAATGTCTTTTTGGATAATTCATGAAAAGCATAAAAATTATATCATAAAGCTGAAGCATTTCGTATTGAAAATAAAAAGGTTAAAACATCAACGTAGCCTGAAATTGTGATTTTTGTATGAAGGCACTTTAGGTTTTAAAATCGTTGTATTGCAATGTATCCAATAGCAAACTGTCCCTTTTGTAATTTTGTGCCATATAAAGGGCGGCCTAATGAAGTAAATTTATTAAATTACTTCTTTATTGGAAATGTATTTGGGAAGTCGAAAAACAATTTTGAAAAGTAGGTTATTGGTACATATATTAAATTTCATTTCAAATGACTATTTTTAGGTGGCCCACTTTTCCTTTGTTGTACTTATATACCAAAAATGTATGCTAAAATTTCCAATTTCTATGTTTTATAAATAAAGCCCTTAAGTACAGTCTGAAGCTCTGAGATTTAAACAAATGTTATCATTCTTAATGTTTCAGTTTTCGAGCAATACTCTTACATTTAAATAATAGCTTGATTTTTCGTCTTCTTTTTCCCATCGACTAGGACCGTATCTCGTTTGTCTAGCCTGCTTACTCGCTTGATGACGGGAAGCAACTCTGCCGTCATCTTTCGGGAGGATGTCCCGGTGGTCTCGTTCCCGTTCCTTTTTCCTTCGTTTCATTCATTTTATCACATCTGGCACTTTGCATCTTCTTCTTATTTCAGTGTTCGTTTGCCTGTTTCTCGGTGTTATTCCATTATATTTCTCAAGACTCTTACTTACTTCTGTTCTTCTTACTTTAGGCATTGTTATTGGTGTTTCTGCTCTAGTTTCTTTTACGTTTGTTAATATTGTCCAAACCATTGTTTTATATACTCGTATTCTTGCTTTACTTATATTGTTTAAACAGCCCGCTACTTGTGCTGCTTTCGTGGCTTACTTCCCTGCTTCGGATGTTAAGATTTCTATTACTTTTCCTTGTAGTTCCAACTTACACCTTCTTGGGTTCTTTGATAATACCATCGTTTTTATTTTGGCTGTCGATATTTCCATGTTGAACTACTTTATCGTCATGTTTAGTTGATGTAGTAAACTATGAGTACTGCATCGTCCGGGTAGTTCACGACGTTAATGTTTTTGATTTCCATTCTATATCCTGATAGATCTTTAAGGGCTTCCATCATTTTATCCATAATTACATTAAACAGGAAAGGGCTCCACGAGTTTCCCAGTCTTACTCTTGTCCTTATCTCAAGATTGAGTATTATCGAGCATCAGCTGTTGCCACGTGCTAATTCGGCACTACGACAACTTAAAGGGGACGTTGACGTCCTTAGGCTCGCGGCTAACGAACAGTCAAAGATGGGGGGGGGTTCGAAACGCTAAATTATTCAAATAAGGGAGGTCGTAATTGGGAGGAAAATGGGCTCTACTGCGGTTGGTTTCGAGGAACGTACCGCAGATTGTTCCTACTGGGCTCGAAGGGGGTTGTGGTGGCTGCACCCTACTGCTGGATGTACTTACCCTTGCTTACTGAAATGAAACACTGGTAACCAGGATCACAAGGCTATACACAATTAGGTATCTTAAAGTAAACACAATAAACACAAATAAAAAGGCAATAATGAATTAACAATGAGATTTAATGAATGTAAGAAATATTTAAAATATGACACAAGAGGGGCCCATACATTTTATCTTAGGTTATATGAAAAGGGTGATTAAAGGATGATATATTTACTCAAGTTATGGTAAATATAATTAGCAGCTAGGCTCTCTTAATCGCAATCAAAAGAATGGTGATAACAAAACTTAAGCTAAAAATCTGATTACAAATGATTTTACACATGCAACATAAAGGGGATAATCATTGCGACTGTTTCTGGATTGTTAACACTAGAGCAAAAAGTAAATCGCACTGGTCGAAGACTTAAACACTTTGCCGAACAAAATAAACAAAAGAAAGATACTTGATGTACTTAAATTACAGACAATAATTTCTGGTGCCTGTCCACGAGTAAAACCGTAATATATACGGTACTGAATTTTGATTGAGTTGGTACAATCACAACCGGCAAGTAAAAGGGCAGCCTAAGATATTATTACCTGGGCAAGGGCTTCGTTGGGAGTAGCCCAGAATGAAGCGATGGTAACTGCGAGTCCCAGAGAGAAATAGCGGCAATCACCAAAGAAAGAGTTGATGTCCTTTTCCGAGAACGGGTGCAAAAACAAAAAGGGAGTTCCTTGGGCTGTAGGTATTCTTGATCCAAAACGAAACCGTGTGATAACGGTACTTCACATATCACTAACTTTCACACAGAACTATACCTTTCCGAAACTGTAAAGGACTCTCTGGGATAATCCGACAAATGTGCCGTAAAATAGTTTATCAAAGCTAACGAGAATGACAGGCCTTTTCGGTAATTCACTACCCAAACTGGAACGAAAACTGCACAACCGTTTGATTCAAAAGCTTACTATGTTCTGCCTTGTCTTTCTACTTTTCATAAGGCGAATGGATGTTAGAAGAAGATAGAAAAACGCGCCCTTGTACGCGGGGGGGGGGGGTGGTACTGAAACCTCGAGCGGTGTCGTTTGGCGTATTACAGAATCGGTGGTTCCCCGGATTAACAGGGAAAATATGCTGAACAAAACATTACATTATCCTATTTGGTCTTTATATTTGGGATTACTCCGAAATATTCCGCAGCAACAAGAATATGCTGAACTAGCATTATTTTTGCTAATTCTACAACTTCGGGCGAGCTTAAATTTCGAACAAGGGGGCCGTATTATACTTAATTCACGCGTAATTTCAAAAAACCGTGACACTGTTACCATTTCTGTTGTGCAATCTGTGTTTAAGTCACATATAATGTCTATTAAGATGCCTATTACGTCTTGCATTTTTATTCAATCAAAAGCCTTTTTAAAATCGACAAAGCACAAAAATACGGGATTGTCATATTTAATCGACTTTTCGATGAATTGTCTTGGTATAAAAATTATATTCACCGTACTTCTATTCTTACAAAAGCGGTTATGAACGGCCTCGGAATAGGAGTGATTCAAAGATGTTAAGAGTAACCACGGAATATAAGCTCATTGAATAACAAAGAATAAGAAGTTACAACTGAATTAGAGAACCGTGACATCGATGCATGTGCAGTAAGTGAAACAAAAAGGAAAGGCAAAGGCCCAACAATCAGTGGAAACTACATATTTACACACAGTGGAGTAGATAAATATATCAGAGCACATGCATATGTCGGGATACTGATAGGAAAAAAGTACATAAATAATATAAAAGATCAATGAATGTTTCCTGCTAGTCACTTTGGCCTTAGATGAATACATGATAAATACTTATAATAACAATATATGCACCGGATACAGGAAGGAATTTTACTATACACTGTTTAATACGAGTACAATTCCAAACAAGGAAAGAACTATGATCATCAGCGATTTTAAAAAGGGAACCATGAGATGAATCAAAAAATAAGGGAAATCGAGGAAATATACTGGAAGAATATATAAGTGAAATTGACCATGACTTACATGGATCACTGCTATACCAAAGCAATGAAGAAGACATAATAATGACAGAAGATAACTTGTAGATGAAACCACCATCATATATAACAGAAGAGAAAGTTAAACGAGCAATAAGCCAACTAAAAATAAAGAATCTCCCGGCCTTGATGGTGTATATAACGAGCTGATTAAGTAAGGAGGAAATTATAGTTACACATACATAAACTGTTCCAAAAGATAATAGAGGTAAGAAACATAACATGCGATCGAAAAAATTTCACCTCAAGTTGGCTATGAAACATGAAAACATAAAATTAGGCATGTCGACTTTTAAGCCATACAAATGTCAGCTGTTGTTTTATAGGTTATGTGAGGTGTGTGAGGTTATGTCTGTTTTGCTGTCAGGCATATAAAAAGTCACTAATTCCATTAAACACAGAATTCAAATCTGCCACCAAGAAAATGGAGGTCACATAACTCAACTACTTTAACATAATTTTCCGTTAATAACATGTTTCTGTTCAATTTGTATTTAATTTTAGTTTTTAGAATAATTTAATCTGCTCTAATTTTTATCAATTAGGCGTGGTTTTAGATTTAGTAGTTCTAATGGCTTATGTTGTATGACTTTAGCAAAGACATGATTTATATTTTTCATGGCAAACTTTGAGGTGAAATTTTTTCGATCACACGTTACCTAACCAATGGAAAGAAAGTTATCTCTCCCTTTGATCCTTGAACTCCATCAGGAGCATAAGGCATCAACGTCATGTTGCTATCTGGTTCTGTTTTCTGCCTTTTCTCTCAGCTCATTCCAGTTCCAATCTTAGGTACAGTTTTCCTGCATGACGTTTTAGGGCGTTCTCTTTCCCCTTTCCCTGAGGATTCCAGTATAGTGCTTCGCTATGTGGTTTTCATTCCTCCTTAGCGCGTGACCAATCCATTTCCATTTGCGTTTCTTTATTTCTTTTTCAATAGGTTTCTGTTCTGCTCTTTCCCAGAGCTCTGTGTTTTTTTATTAGATACATCTGGCCATCTGAAAGTTAAGCTATATCTTAAGCATCTGTTTAGAAGAAAGCAAAGAAGTTGTACTATATACCCATATACAAAAAAGGGAACAGGAATGATCCAGATAATTACAGTGGTATAGCGCTATTCACATCAATATTGCACAACAAGTTAATAATGTCCATACAGCAGAAGAACAACAAGGCTTTTGTAAGAAGCCCGAATAAAAGAGGTGGGTTCGAAGGCAAGGTAAAAAGAAATCCCGCTCAAAGCGGTTATTAGCTTATTTGGATAACAAAATTAAAGAATAAGGGCTAGAAAGATGATGCAAAAATCCAGTATTAGTTAGTTAAAATATCCGAGCAAAAGTTACAAAAGTAAGTTAGAAAAGGTTTAGAACTGAAAAGAAATGACACCTTGAGTTCCGGTGGAATAGCTTTAAAGAAGTGTTGTTGGGTGTAAAATCTAAGGCTTGCGGGGTATTTCATAATGTAATGGAAAGCTACAAACACCATGTTGGGACATTGCGATTAAGGCAGAAATTAGGTTAAAAAAGGCATTTGGTATTCAAAGCATAACTCACAAAGAAGAAGAAACTGATTGAGGGATTGAAGATATAAGAGAGAATCGTCGGAAAATTTTGGGGAACTAGAAAAGGTAGTAAAATAAAATGGGAAAATGTTGTTTAGAAGTATTAGACAAGAACAAGCAAAGGAGTTGCAGCGGATAAAAAATAAGGAGAGGAAAAAGGAGGAAAATCAATAAAGATTTCTGTGAAGAAGAACAACTAATGGAAGTAAACAGCAGCAAGAAAATATTGGAAGAATAAGCTTTAGAAGCACCAAACACGCTTAAAGGCAGGAAGGCACGAGGATCGGATGGAATAAAACCCGAAAAGCTGAAGATACTGGAAAAAAAGGAGAACCCACACTTTCGGTTTAATAAAGAACAGTTTCGGCAAACCAATTAAATTTGCTGTACAGAGTGCTTTATGAATATAAACGAATAACTTTAAAAGTTAATTTATGAACAATGAGCAAAATTTGGCACGTTTCATGGTATTAAAAACCGCAGACAGCATGTCCTCAACTTTATACCCAAATTTTACAAGGTACATAAAACATAAACCTACTTAGATACATTGGCTTTATGCCAAAACTGTAAAGTGATATTGCTAAATCCACAAATACAGAGACCGAGATGCACTCAGACGTATAACTTTTGTTAAAACGATAGCTTTAAGCTAATTGTTTTCAGCGATAAACGAACAATTGTGTGAGACCAAAGTACTGCTAATTAGTAATATAAAGTGTTGTTAAAGTCCTTCAGTGGTGAAGTGGTGCATTTAAAACATATGCTTGTGGAGAAATTAGATGTTTTCGAGGATAACACAACGTTTTATAAGGCGCAAACAGTTTTCGTGACTTGTGCATTTGATGTGGCTGCATTATTTGCACCATTTATGTCCAAGTTCTTGATGGTTTGATGTGAGCGTTATAATTCTTGATATTTACTGCTGCCACTCTGTTAACTGCCACATATATCTTGTTGCTAGTTTCTGGTCCAGTGAATTATGTATCATTGTTAACTTATTACAAACCGGACTTGTAGTACTAACTCGTTAACATTTTAATTAATTAATTAGAGTTCGCAAAGTTGAGTAAAAGGTTTTTTCCCCCGATTAAAATACTAATGGTTCTCAATACTGTTTGGTTTGTTTTTCAATTCTTTAAGCACCATTTAGGCAACCCTTTACATCAAATCAAAGACCAAGGTTAAGTGTTTCTCGTATTTAAATTAAAATTATTTAGGTTTGAGTTACTAACGGCAATACACAATTATTTAGGTAGATAAGTACCTTAGAAACCCAGAAATATGACTCGTAGCCAAGTCCTATCCAGCATATTCGTGCTCTTAACATGCCAAGCAAATTTCTTCAAATAATTTTTGTACCTTTTGTACCTTTTAAACCACCAACTCTCACTGACTGTCTCGTATTGTACGGTTTATCAGATACTTGTATATTTAAACGAAGTTCTGTTATTAGTTGAAATGGAGTTTGTTTAAATAACTTTCATAATTATAACTGAGATGTCTGCCTTAATGGGAAATTAATATCGCTACATGTTTCGACAAGTGAGACTAGCTTATCAACGGACTTTTGAACTTAATCGCAACCCTATTTAACGACATCGTGCACACAACTGATGTATAATGATGTAATTTAAAGCGAACTAGTAAAACCCTTCACTGAACTCATGTGTAATTAATTAAATGGCAATTTGGGTTAGTTTATTAATTTTTCTTTTAATTTTTACGGGATGTCTTGTAAATGGCCGAAAAATAAACAAAGCCAATTTTAATGTAATATAGCCACGGCTAATAAATGTTAAATTAAATATTCCAGAAACTAAACACTTCAGGACGAATTGATATTGAGTTTAATAATGTATTTATTACGATGACGAAGTGGAAGCTGTCTGCAAAACGTTAAATAGCACTTTAAAGAAACTGAAAAACAATGACATTACTTCGTCAATGGTGATTTTAATGTAAAGACTGGGGAAGGTCGCCGATCAGATTTAGTCGGAAATTATGGTTTCGAAGTAAGTAAGTCAAGAAAGGGATATGGTTATATATAATGCGAACGACAGAAGTGAAGACGCTAAAGACAATAGCAGGCAAAACTCTTTGGGATCGAGTAAGAAACGACGACATCAGACAAACCTGCGGAATCCAAGACATACTAAGGTGGGCAAGACAGCGAAGAAGACATTGGTACGAGCACGTAAAAAGAATGGACACAAACAGAATAGCCCGCATCGTGCTGGAAGGAAGATCAGAAGGACAACGCCCACCTGGAAGACCACCAAAGGGATGGCGGGACAGCTGGAACTCCCTGTCGCAAGAAAGGCAAGACTAGTCGGTTACAGAACTGATCCACGGATCTTCTAAAATAAGAAGAAGAAGAAGAATGGAAAATTCATCATTAAAGGTGCTTGAAAATGAATTTCCAAATAATCTGTAATTAAATCTTAAAGAAAATATTCGAATCCGCTATGCTTCACCTTGAAAACTCGAGTTCTAATATCTATCCCTCAGATATGTAGATTCGATGGTGTATTTCGGATATGGAAAGTAAACTACCAATTCTGACTTCAAATCCACCTTTTTTAACTGACGTTTAGGGCTATATAATATTTTAAAATACACAGAAATTGAATCTTTAATTCAAGCAGGATCGAACCTTTCCAATTCGAATCTCCGCTTCCAGAAATGGGAACTGAAATTCGAATTTTAATCAACGTTCGAGATTTAGATACAAAATTAAAGCCATCAACTTATGTGTTTCAAAATTAGGAAAGATTTTGATTTTAAGACTCGAAACTAGTTTAGAAACCTCTTTTAGTAAGGAATAAATTCGACTTGCATAAATTCAGTTCTAACATTAAAATTGGTTTCGGACTTAATCCAAACCTTCAATTTTAAGTTTAGTTTGTCATATAAACCAGGAGAATCTAATATTTTAAAAAGAGATCACGTCCGCCTCAACATGAGATTCAAATTTCAAATCACAACCTTTATGTGTAAGAACTGGTAGTTTCAAATTCGAAATATGCGCTTTTACTTTCGGTGTTTCAGATTCGAAAAAGAGGAAACGAATTGTTATCCAAGAATTGACAAATTAACGTTTTCAATCTTAATATTAAAGTTGTCAATTGAAATTATTGTGGGAATTATAGCAGACGACCGATGTTCAGGTGGGGGGTCCGGCATGCATCGAGCGAGTGAGGGTAGTAAGTCTGGTGCAACAACGACGGTAGTGAAATGTAATTTAATTAAAATGCAGAAGTTGTACAAAGTCTCTGTTTAGCTATCTTAGAATCCCACATTATTATTAGTAAAATATTAGTCTTTATGGTAAAGATTCGAATGCTCGATCCGTATTAATTGAACAAGCTTAGAATGCATTGTAATACACGAGTATACTTTAATAATGGAACGTTTTGATAACGTAGTAATTATCTGTTAAAGTTCAAAGTTTTTTTTTAATTTTTCGATATATTCAAATTAATGTTCGTGAATAACACATTTTTTAACTTTAATGAGGCTTTTCTACCATTTAAAATCTGAACTGGAATTTTATTTCATATTTTACAATAATCATCTTTAAAACCTTTTACATAAAAGTTTTACGCTCAAATTTTTTGTACGGCGTATTTTGTATCATATAACAGGAAAAAACCAATTTCACAAACAGCTCCGTTGATGGATAACCCAATATTTTTCAGTTCCATACTATGAAGTTATGGAATTTTTTTAAGTCAACATTGACAGAAGTAGTTTTTCAAAACGCAGCTGGTGTGTTTGCATGTTATTTCGTGTAAAATTCTTGTAATTTTAAATCGAAAACGGGGCGATTGAAATTTAGCCTACAAGTTTTTTACACATGTATAATCACTGCGTTGTATGAATTACAAGCGAAGTAAAATTTTGCATTTAAAAGTAAATTTTAGTAATTTAAGATTATTTAAAAAAAGTTTTTAGAAGTGGTATGTCGAGTGCTAATTTTTGTTTTTATCAAAAGTACATCTAAATGAATTTTAATTAATTGCCTTTTTCAGGTTTCGTTTGTGTCTCTCTCTGCCTGTCTGTTTGTCTGTCTATCTCTTTTTTTTCATTTGTCTGTCCGTTTGTTTGTCTGTCTGTTTCTTCCTTTCTGTCTGGCTGTTTGTTTGTCCATTTGTCTGTTCTGCCTGTTTGTTTGTTTTTCTTTCTGTCTGCCTGTTTCTTTGAGTATCTATCTCTCTGTCCGTCTGTCCGTCTGTTTTTATCTCTGTATATTTTATTTCTAATTTAAAGAAAAGATTATTTAAATGTAATGAAACGTTTGAAAAGTATTAAATTTAACTGCCAAGAATCTAACAAATTCTGGCTGTCTCTCTATTTGTCCCTCTTTGTCTGTGTGATTATCTGTCTGCCTCTCTTCATCTGTGTGCATGACTTTATGTCCAGCTGTCTGTCTTTATTTATGTATGTTTTATTTCTAACTTCAAGAGAGTATTTTGTATACCTCAGATTACCTCAATTACTTCTTGAACAGCAAAGTCATTGTCTTCTGGTGTAGATATTGCTTCCTCTTCTTATTCTTCTATGAATGTTTTCTTCATTATCTTGTATATCTTCAGGTACAAATTGTTCAATCATACATTTGAGAGTATTTTCAAATCCTCTGTGTACCTATGTTTCATTTTTTGTGTAAGTAGTTAATGTGAAGCTTTTGGGCCTCTTTCCAGCTGATATTCTATTTACCATATTTCATGAATTTGGAACACTAGTTAAATTGCAATATTTTTCTAGGAAGTTTGAATTTCTCTTAAAAGTGCGTTATCCTGTGCCTTCTGGTATATTACTCAATAAGCATTCCATACCGCAGACTTAAAGTAACCCAACATTCTATAAATTATTTGTCCATAAAACTCCTTAACCACATGCCTGTTTATTTTCAAGAAATGTCACTTATAAAACTTAAAGCAAAACTGAAGGAAATGTTAATAGCCAAAGCTTTTTATAATACGCAGGAGTTTTTAGATTTCAATTTCATTACCTAAATGACACACAGTAAAGGTATTACTAGATTTTAAAAGTAATAATAGCTTATGTGTTTATATGCGTGTATGTTGAAAATGTATGTGTTTGTATATTTTGTATATGACAACCTTAAACATATGTATCTATGTAAAATTGGGCTAATATATTATTATTATTATTATTATTAGGCATTTAGTTACTCTTCTCCTTTTAACTGTTAATTCTGTTGATCACCAAGTCGGCAACGTCCCGTAAAGTGTACGTCACTTCAAGGAGTTGGAACTGATTTTCTTCTTTAGTAATTTTTGTTTTGTTTTCGTGTATTTAAATGATTTTTAAAGTTGTGGTTAATAAGTTGAAGTAATTAGCGATGGGTAAAATATATATTTAGTTGTTGCTAATTAAAAATGAACAAATCATTTGGCTTTCACTGTATTATTGATTATTGTATTTGTTGTAAAATAGTTAGTAGTCATAGTAATGTTTTATGTGTATGCATGTGGAAAGATGTTTGTTTTAAAACAAAACCAAGGAGTGAGAGATTTTTGGGATATAACTAGGGAAGATAAAAAAAGTTGCTCGTAATTCTATCTTAATGCTTTTTTGGAACAGCTCATAGTCTCTTTCCTTAACTATAAACTTTATTCTCTGAGACAACATAGTCTCCTTTCCACTCTGTTTCACTTCTAATACAAAACTTATTAAACTGTGATCAGATACTCTGTCTTCAATTCCATTCATGAACCATATATATATAGCCTTTTCATTTGCAATTGTTAAGTCTATCCAACTTTTTCCATTGTTTGTCTGTTTGTCTCTTCCATTCTGCTTGCCTGTTTTTCCATCTGTCTATATGTCCTCTATCAGTCTGCTGCCTTTTTGTCTTTTTCCTTCTGTCTGTTTCTTTGTCTGTCCGTCTGCCTGTCTCTGTATGTCTGTCTAGCTTTCTATCTTGCCTGCTTGTCTATCTGTCTGTTTACCCGACTGTCCTTCGCAAGCTGATCCGCTTTCTCATTACCTTCGTTACCGATGTGTGCCTGAACCCATGTAAATCTCCAATTGTTCCTGCTTTAAATCGAAGATTTTCTTCCTTATTGGTACATATTTTCGATTACGCAATCATGGTTTTTCTAGTTCTTTAGTAGGTCTAATGTTACTCTGCTGTCGGAATATACTGCCGCGGGTCTTTCGCTTTCCGGAACTCTTTGTCTGTCTGTCTGAATCTCTCTGTGTCCAGCTGTCTGTCTATTTTATCTATGTATTTTATAGGTTATTTAAATGCAATGAATAGATAGAACGTTTGAAAAAGTAGGTACTAAATTTACCAGCCGATGATCTAACAAATTATGTCTGTTTGTTTATCTGTTTTTCATTCTCTGCCTCTCTCTTTATCCGTTTGTCTATATGATTGTCCGTCTATCTTTCTTTGTCTGCCTGACTGTCTCTCTTTGCCTGTGTGTTCGTTTATTTATCGATCTGTCTGACTCGCTATGTCCAGCTGTCTATCTGTCTGTTTTTTTTTATCTCTGTATACTTAAAGAAAAGATTTTTGAAATGTGACGACTAACTAAATGGAACATTTGGAAAAATATTAAATTTAATAGCGCTCTGTGGCTCGGTGTGTTCACTGTTCAGCCCCCTCGACGCTGCTGTAAAGGTATAAGAGGGTAAAAGGAAAAGAAAGAAAGAACAACCGAGAATCTAATAAATACTGTTTGTTTGTCTGTCTTTCTGTTTGTCTGCCCGTTTTTCTTTGTATGTCTGTCTCTTGTTGTTTGCTTGTCTGTCCGTTTGATTGTCTGTCTCTCTCCGCCTCTCGGACCGTATGTATGTCTGTTTGTTTGTGTTATATTTTTAACTTAAGGAAAAGATTATTTAAGTGTCATGAGTAAATGGGACGTTTGAAAAGTATTCAAGTTAACAACCGAGAATCTAACAAATTATGTCTGTTTGCCTAGCTCTCGTTCTCTTCTCTCTCTGTTTATCTGTTTGTCCCTCGTTGTCTGTCTGTTTCTCTTTGTCTATCTGTCTGTTTACGTATCCGTTTGTTTGTCTATCTGTCCAACTGTCTCTGTCCAACTGTCTGTTTGTCTGCCTCTATCTCTATCATCCCACCTTATCTCATGATTTCTATTGATATCCTCTAAAAAGTATTTTCACAACATTTTTATTTAATATGCAAGGTTGTTATTCAGTTATAAAATGTTTAGAGGTTATTCTGTTAATAAAATATGGGTTTTTATTGCCTGAAATCACAGTATTAAACTTGTTAATATTTGAATTTAAACGTTTTGTTATCTAAAAGTTCTTCTGACTTTGTGACTTTACATAACGCAAGGTCTAACTCTTTAGCAACGCAAATTCCAAAAATTAACATAAGTAACAACTAAAACTGCATCTTTTAGTTATCTCAACGTCTGTTATTTTAAACAAAGTCGCAGAGACGCAGAGATATCAAAGTTTTACCCTCTGTGATTTCCTTGCAAACTGCTGTTATAACTTAAAAGGTAAAATTCCCGTTTTTATGAAAATTTATAATTAAATTTGAAGTTCAAATATCTAGAAACTAATTTTGCCCATATGTTTATTTGTACAAAAATTGACGTTAGGCTTTTAAAATTCCTACATGTTGAAGATAAATATGTTCCATTCGAACTCAAATATTTTTTAGGGAAAACCTCTTTTCTTAAATCCAATTTTGCATTTGATCCTTTTGTTTTTGTTTTCAGCTTTTATATACGACGAGTGAGAGAAATTCGATAAATATAAGTAAATTTATTTTTTTCTAACCCAAAAAAAGGCGATTGATATCTCAATTGCCCATAGGAAATCTTATCTGTATCCTTGTCCGCTAAATTTAATTCTAGAATTCTCGTATATCCTACAATTTTACGTGCCATTTTCGATTTATAATCACTATAAACTCGGTGCTTCTGCGAGAATTTTATATTTCCGCTGTCACACGGGAGAACGACAAAATACGGTTTGTGCATTATGAAAACCATTAAATTGGTTACGAAAGCGATCGTTTAAATCGTGCTTTATCTGTATGAATTTAGTGGTTATTCTCGAGAGTATGAACGACTTATTCGTAGCTGTGAACCCTTCAAAAGTCGTAACCACCTCGAGTTATTATTGGTTTTATCGCTAACGTTAATTTAGCGGTTTAACAAACAACAATAATTCATACGATTGTATTAGCATAAATCTCTTATTGATTACTGGTACTATCCGTTCCAGTGCATTTGAATTTAATTAAATATACGAACTATTGTTCTGTAACGCGCCCGTTTAGCAATAAATACAAAAGTCTTTATAATTTAACTAATCTAAACCATTATCTATATGTGGTTATTCCACTGCAATGGAATTTAATTAAATATTGCAGCTTTTAGTGGGGTTGCGTGGAAATTGGCAATATAAAAGGATGCTTGAGCTACTTGTGATACTTTCCGTCAGATTTTTACGTTTATTTATGGCCGATAAAGTAGCGGTGTATTTTTAAGCCCTCGAAATAATTTCAGGTTGATATAAAGACTAATCTTTCAACGCAGCAACAAATAAGGGCGATTTTATTATATGGGGCGTTGAAAAGCATTTTCCAATAATGGAATTTTTAAAAAGCACTTAAAAGTATTGGGTTTTATTAGGTACAAGAGAGAGCTTTTTGTTTTTAAAGAATCTAATTAATTTTGAAAATCCCCAAAAACCCTCACATAAAAACAAATATTTGCATGTGGACGGAACCCTTATTAATTGTTTAGTTCACGTTTTTTTTTTTTTTAATATTAAGGCACGTTTTCGGTTAAGAGTTTAAACAAATTTCTGAAAATTAACGCTGCAATTTTTAAATGAAAGGGTTTTGTAGTTTTTGTCTGTATTACAAAAAGAAGCAATTGTATTTAGATAGACCTAATTTGGCTGTTCGATTTATCCATCTTGCTTTACAATAATATAAGATCAAATCAAACCCAAATTCATTGTAATTTTATAGGTTTGAGTTACCAAACACTAAAAATGAATTTAGATTTCGATTGTGGCCAATTAATTCAGATTAAGCCCTTGGCCCTTGTAATTAGATGTAATCCAAACGTATACTACAAAATTTATATACTTAAATTTTTCTAATGTCTATTTTATTGAGTCCTTCTAGAACATTAACAAAGATTTATTAATCTCGGAGACTATGAAAATGTCAGTAGAACAGAAGGTCTTCAACATAACGGGTTTGGTATATCTTAATGTTTCTAATCTCGACAAAGTAAACATTAGGGAATTGTAGAGCAACTTTTGCAAAAATCGGAACTAGCGGTTAAGATTTATAGTAGAGATATTAAGAAATATATTGTGTTATAAAATGTTTGAAATTTGGGACAAGGAATTTATTAGAAATATTCAGATTTGCTTGTATTATTTGGCTTTAGAAAACGGAATTAAATATAACTATTCATTACTGATATCCTGAAATTCCGTAGGTGCAATTCTTAAAATATTTTAGCTAAAATATATAAATTTAATTGGTCGGAGTTTCAAAAACCACGGATCAATAGTTATAAATCTTAAGTTAGATACCTTGAAATCCCTAAACTTTTTAATCTTTAGACTTTGTTGAGAAGTTCTGAGTTTCTATTTTAGATAACCTGATCGGTTTCAGTAAAACAGCGCGGAATATTTATCTTCATTTGAAATTCGAATGTGGTATTAGTCTTAACTGATGTTTAATTACAACGTTTTGGATTGCTGGAGCATCAGAGATTGGATGGTATTATTTGGTCATTGTGTAAATGCCTGGAGGTTTTATGTATTTTCATGTAAATGCCTTATTAAGAATGAACGTTTCCGGGATTTTTCTGTTTTTTATTTTTTTATGATTGGTATAACTTTGGTGATTTTGGCCAAAATATACATTCGCTCCTGACTAATCACCTTTGTAAGCCCTGAAGTGGTAAGATTTTTAAACGACCCCAAAATTATTGAAATATTGTGGAATTAAAAAATAAAGATTTAGCAAAAACACCGCCTGAATCTACGAAATTTATTCCAAGGTTTCACTTTCGTGCCCGAGCTTTAAACTAAATCTAAGTATTTCAACTGTATTAACTCCTATTTTACCCAAGAAATTCCATTTTTTCGTAGTAATATTTGAAATCATTTTTCATTCGCCATGTAAAACTGAACTTGATTACGTTCGAAATGAACGTCTTTAAAATATATTTTCTTTGAGATACGTCTTTTAAGTTACTTAAATTAGACGAGTTTAGCATAAATTCAACTCTTAAAATATATTAATTTCTTGTGTGGTTTCTCGTAGTTAAGTTTGTTAAATCAGTTAA
Organism: Melanotus villosus; assembly: GCA_963082815.1. NCBI lineage: Eukaryota > Metazoa > Arthropoda > Insecta > Coleoptera > Elateridae > Melanotus > Melanotus villosus. The sequence continues at coordinate 7,876,954 of OY720423.1, read as the reverse complement.
CAAACTACTAGCACATTCATAGTTTTATTAACATTTCTGATTAAGAATTCAGAACGCTTAATTAAACTGTGCTCTTTTGAAAACTTTCTGATGTTTCCTAATTTACAGACGGCATTTCATATTTACATCTTTATTCCCCTACAACTTTAAAGTTTTCCTTCGTAAAATATTAATGTCTTAATTTCTTCATTCTGTTTTATTAATGTATTTAAATTTCCTTTCACTTTTAGTTCCTTTCAGATGACTTTGAATTTGATGGAACTTTTTGAACGTTTTACTCTACAACTACAACAAGAGTTGTTGAAACTTAATCAATCTGCAGATTATTAGCGTCGAAGATATATTTGGGAGAAATAAAAAAACAGTATTTTATATTTCAGAGTGGTGGAGTAACAAGGGAGTTAAAGGTTATTTAAACGCACAACTCGACGACTGAGCTTTTCGCTGAACTTTTCATCTTTCTTAGATCACATTAGGTCCCTAAAGAGTTCCCACACTGTATTAAATATAAAGTTCCTGTTGTTATGGGAAATAAAGATTTTACAAAATGTACTTACGGTCCTTGGTTTGTAATACATTGTAACCTCCAAATATTTTCTTTGGCAACCCTTCTTAATTCAACTGCTTTCTAATCTGCGAAAGAAACAATAATATTGTGGGGTTCTAGGAAAACTAAACAGAGCATTTTGCACAACTTCTTTATTTTTAATTAAATTACGTTTGATACTTCTCGCGCACCCGACTCACCCGATCCACGCCGGACCCTACCTGATCATCAATTCTCTGCTGTAATTCTCACAAATTCAAAAATATAATATAACTATCAGAAATATCTAAAAGTTAAATTTATTAAATGAAAAGAGAAGTCATCGCCATATCTCATATGCATCCAACAAAAGCAGATAAAAATAACCAATTAAGTTTTTGTTAACGTTTCCCACATAATCTCCGCAAAAAATAGCGTCGGTTTTTGACCTAACCGAATAGAAATGATTAAAATCGTCGCTTTGTGGCTGAAATGTAACCCCTTTTATTTATTAAATCTACAACTTCGTGCCATTATTCTGTCCTTTTGATTTGTTAAAATTTAAATATGTGCCCCTGGTAGGGAATGTTGGGTCGGTATTGTTCCGGGGAGTAATTAATAATCCTGTAAGTAGTACAGTGTAATTTGCATCAACACAATGAAGTGTTCATTGTGCGTATACGACTGTACTAAAGGTACAGTAGGTAGGAGGATATGTATACATTAATGCTGTGTAACATGATACATGAATGTCGATGTTTTAGAATTTAGAAAACTCGTTATTTAGAACAAGGGTTGTCTAAAAAAATTATGAAGAATGAAATTTGACAATGTGTTTTTATTCTAAATTGCCTTTAGAACTTGAATCGTAGATACTGGCCCTAAGCTATCAATTCGAGAGCAACAATGTTTCTAATTCATTTTAAAAATGCTTTCTTTGCAGAAATGGCCGTGGGGATATGTTTTTTGCAGGTTTAAGGGATTGGGCCTGTCCAGTTCAGCTGCGGCTATTATTTTTCAGAATTCAGAAAAAATTTCTTGACCTTTTTTTATGTTAACCATTTATCAATTTGTATTGGTCAAGATTACTTCTGCTTTTTTTTATAACCACATCGCCTGCGAAAGCACATTCAAATATTTCGATTTTGTGGGAATTTCTTTTTAACTGCATTATCCATTGTTATACCTCCAAACATTGTAAAAAATACAGAGCTCATTACACCTCCCTGCTTTAATGCTGCTGTTGGCGTGGCGTCGGCTTTATATTTTTAATTGTTAATGAATTTGTGGTATTTCGGCGAAGACTATTTACTGTTCTAACTAATTTTAAATTTACAAGTCTTGCAAATTTTCTAAATTAGCCTATTTCCCAATTTTCTGGTATTCCTTCTTCATTACTAAATTTGTCTCTTATTGTCCCATAAATTTTCTTATCTTCGCTGTTATTCTACCCTAACCTCGCGCGTCTTTAATCTTCATCGTTCTTATTCCCTTTTTTTAGTTGTTTAGTTGATATACTTTCTGTATTTTCTTTTTGTTTTCATTGTTGAGAAAGAAGAACGTGCCCAATTTCTTAAATATTTAAAAGGGGCTTTATCAGAAGGAAAAACGGGATACTCAAAGAGCATGATAATTCAACGTGTCAACCACGCCAGAAATGAAACTCTTTTAGCAAGAGGAGGGAGGCATGGTGATTTAACTTGTCAACCAAGCCAGAGGCAAAACCCTGAGTTCTTCTTTCTCAACAATGACATGGCTCCGGCCCGGAAGGCGTTCTTTTTGTCTTTTATTTAAAATTTCCCAAATTAACCCCACTTCCCAATTTTCTCGTATTTTTCTTCTTTTCAGGCAGTATTGGATCTTCTATTCTTGTAACTAATATAAGACCTGTATTTTCTTCATGTACCCCTAAATGTATATCTCCTAACTCCTTTTCTTCTTCTTCTTTTCTTTTCTTCATCTTCATCATCATATTCGACTTCTTCTAGTTGGCGTTGTTTCGGTAAAGACAAGCCTTTTCTATAAAATTTCTCAATTTAATCCCACTCTCCAATTTTCTGGTACTTTTTCCTTCTTTTCAAGCTTTGTTACGTATATCCAAAAGCAAATGTATATCTTGTTCTCCCATGAATTTTGCTCTCTTCATTGTTATTCGATCTATTCTGAACTTGTACCTTTTCATTTATTATCTTTCCTGTTTCTTCTAGCTCTTTAACTGGGACCTGTTGTGTATCATTTTCTAGTTTTACTAAATGTATATCTCTTAATCTTTATCTTTTTCTTCTTCGTCTTCTTCTTCTAGTTGGTGTTATTTTGGTAAAGCCTCTTTAATGTTCTAATTGATTGTAAAATTACAGGTCTCTTCTTTAAAATTTCATAAGTTCCCGAATTTTGTGAAATTTTTCTTTCTTCCATGCTTTGGCACATACATCCAGTAGTAAATTGTACTTTGTTCTCCCATAAATTTCACCCTCTTTGTTGTTATTCTACCCTGATCTGGTGCCTTTCCATTGTTCATTCCTCTTATTCCTTCTTTTGGCTCTTTGACTGAATTCTTCTCTTCTTCTTCTTATTCTTATAGTTGGCGTTGTTTCGTTAAAGACTCTCTATTAAGCTAGCTATTTTTAAAATTAAAATTAAATTTTTGTTTAAAACTTCCCCAATTTTCTGGTACTTTTTCTTCTTTCCAGGCTTTGTTACATGTAACTAGTTTCTTCTTCTTTTTTTTCCCGTCTTTGTCTTCTTCTACTGCTTCTATAACTCTTTCTTCTTAAAATCCTTCGGTGATGTGGTTAATAATTCTTAAAACTATTCTTCTCCCCACTACTTTTAATTTGGATAACTTCAGATGCCTCTTTTTCGTAGAAGTTAAACAGTTTTTGATTGCCTTTACTATGACTTCTCAGTTGTCTGTCCAGGACCTTTTCTTTGTTAATAAGATTTTTGTTTTATTACGATGATCATTGTACAATCTTTCTTGTATTTTATTATTTGGATAACCTTCCTTTATTTTAATTTGTTGGTTAATTTCTTGGGTCCATCAGGCTGTTTACTTCTTCTTATATATTACTTTGCTTGTTTGGCTGCTTCCATTTCCTTTGTTCTACTTTATTTTCTGTTATACTCTTTGTTTCTGCTTGTGCTTTACTTTTTACTATTTCTTTATATCTTGTAGTAACAAGTAACTGCTTTATACGATCATAAAATTCATCTCTAGATTTATAAATATGAAAAAAAGGGTGATACATAAATAAAACATATTAGTTGCATTTAAAAAATTGTTACTCAGTAGTAATAGTATATTATTATATGAGCGATTATGACAGCCATTATTCACGAAGATAACATTTGAGCCCACGAGCCGTCAGGCGAGTGGCGCAAATCATCTGGGCGAATAATGGCCATAATCGCGAATGTAATACGATGCTTTTTCTACACCTATTAAACAAATAGATTAGACTCAAATTAATGAAGTGCATACGTTGAAAAACGTAAGCAAACAATATTACAACACACTTGGGCGTCACGCGAGTCGATTGTCAGCTGCCGAAATAGTTGATCGCGGACTATTTAAAATATCATTGGATCAGCGAAATGGTGATTTTTGGATTTGTATTTGTGATTGGTCCGCAAACAGTGGATTATCAATCCATAATTCACTGCAGTGAATTATAGGTACTATTTTTCACGAAGAAAATGCTAATAATTGCAATATAATTAAATAGGTGTAGAAAAAATAACATAATTGAAGATTGTGTATTATTTATTAGATAATATACTAATAAAAACTATAAAACAAGCACAAGAAATGAAACCGGAAATTAAGAAAAAACGATAACACAAATTGAAGTCTGCTAATTATTATTCTAGACCGAAATAATAGCAAAATCATTGAATATTTCTTGAAGCATGATAAACCATAAAAAGTTGTATAATATTGAGCTTTAAGAATATCTTCTCTGAAGCTGCAGATGTTAATAAAATTCGTAAAGCTATGTACCACTTATTTGGAAAAGGCAAAAATAATTATTCTCAAATATTTAACCCAGTATAGTTCGTAAAAATGTATTTTTAAGCTTTGTAGTTAAGATTACAAGTAGTGGTATTTCTAAGTTTTTACAATTTTCTTCCGCATTTGCCAATTTTTTAAGAATCCAAGTTCTTCAAATCTATTTTGAAGAGGTACTAGAATTTGATCAGTGATACCGTAAAAACTTTAAAATTTTATTTAGTATCCAAAACAGTTTCATCTGGATGGTCGCAAGCGAATAATTTTGGTTTTCCTTTAAATGCTTCATCGGAATAATATTTAGTGAAGTAGTTTATTGCGTTGTGTAAATCATCTAAACATACCTTTAAATTTATTATGGAACTTTGCATTATTTTGTTTAAACCATTACTTTAGATTTAGAATAAAATAAGTAATGCTGTACTACATAAAGATTGATAATTTTTGAATTTTTGTAGCTTCTGTCGATTAAAATTCTAAAAATATTCTAAAATGCTACTCAGCAGAGTATTCCAGAAATCGGAGGCGCTTGCAAAAATTCGAAAAAAATCAATTCTGAATCCATGAACAAATTTTTAGAAAAACTTAAAAGAATAAACTTCGTCTTTTACTGTTCAAAACACAAAAAATATTCAAATGATGTTCTAACCTAAAATGTTTTATAATATTGTAAATTTTTTTGACATTTCTTTTAATTTCTATTTTAGCAACTGGTGGTGAAAAACCCAATTAAGAAGTATAGAAAAACCCTATTACAGCTCTTTTGCAAAATTTAATTTATTTTTTGCTTCGATTATTTTTCGATAAACAGTCCAGTACCAATCATAAAAATACTCCTCAACAACTAAAAATGCGAAATTTTTCAATTATAGGTACCACTTACACATATCGATGTAAACATTTTTAGAACGAAGACCCTTACTGCAACCCCAAATTTTTTGGGTCAGCAAATTTTTATGTGTAGTATGAAGAAAAAGTCTTGGGATAGCGGATGCTGTGGAATTAATGTCATGTTTGCAAGTATTTACCTTTATTATTTTTATGTCCCTTAAATGGTGGAAGGGCCGTTTTAAATGCCTTTAAATTAATGAAAAGGAATGAACACTCTTTATTCAGCTTCATTCAAGAATAGTTGTAATAATTCAGCTTGTAATTGCATAGATACAAAGGTAGTTTTGCGGAACGAGCAAATGGCAAAATCCATTGAAACGTGTGTTTTTTCCCAGTGATTCATACACCAAACTATCAATTTTACTTTAGGTAGCATGATTACCGACATAGTTCATTAAGTAAGGAGCGTGCAAACCGCACATTCAATATTGAAAATATATATCACCACATCTGGACCCAAAAGACCGCTCCATTAACTTCGTTTTCGTTCGTTTAATGCAACCGTTGCACCCTCGTAAATGCTGCAAGGCAATTTTGAATTTCCACACGAAAATCCTGAATTTATGAATGCTCGCAGTAATGGATTTACGTTTTCTTTCATTTTGTAACGGGTTTCATATTACACAAATGTCACGGCAAGTAGATTATTGAAGAAACGTTGAATTTCTACACGTTTCAGCAGAAATTCGTGCACTTCATATACAATTGGGGACACAAGATTGAAAAAAGCAACATCCTTTTTCCTATTAAGAATCGATTCTATACACTTCAAAAAGAGCACAGCAATTATCTTTTTTTTGTCAAGATGCTTTTAAGCGAAATGCTTTCTCTTTACGCTTTCTTATAAACCTTTCTTTTGAATTTCTTCGGTGGGTTGGTTGTATTAATGACGGATTTGTACAAACGAATGATTCGTGAGATCAACTAACACATTAAATTGTACTTCCAACATTGGGGTGGTGATTTCATGTCTACGTACTTTTTGTTATGAGTAGGCAAGAGGCGGTTCGATACTTGTTCTTGATTCTTATTTAGGCAATATTTTTCAGCATTTTAATTTAGATGATAATCAGGATGCCTAAGATTTCTACAACTTATAATAGCTACAACGTATAATCCACGCTTACTGGCTTTTAATTATTGTAAGAAACATATTCTCATTCGATATTTTGCAATTATACGAAACAATTAATATTAGTATGTTTATTACTGCAACATATAAACTATAAGATATCTTGCTGCTTTGTACACAAAGCATTATCAAAAGAAATGTTCAAAGCTCTTACCAGGTAATAACATTTCGAAAGCTCCAAAAGTCGTGGGTTTAAAACAAAATCCGATATTAAATTTAGAATACACCGAAGTGCCTCTATAAAAATTCAGAGTGGTTGCGTTTTACGTCTAAATTTAATTATTTTAAGTCAAAAAAATTGCCGTCTGAAAAGTTTTTGTTTATGCCTGAATTTATTTGTTTCTTGTGCTTCGCCGTTCTCTTTTTCGATTTTTTACGCCTTTCCTTTCAGTGCTTTGAAGCTGACTTTTCAGTATTCACTCCTTCCACTTTTGACGTTGTGTTATTTAAGTTTAGAACGTTCACATATGTTTCTTTGTGTCTTTGTTCATTGATATTGACAAATAAGTTCACTAAGCTTTATTGTTGTTGTTGCTCGAAGACGTTTTTATTTTCACAATTGAATTCTGGATTGCAAGGGGCCCGTTGTAGTACCTCCATTGCAGCATATCGTTCTGGGTTCTCACTCAGGCCCTCCAATCCTTTCGGTGAATTTGAGGATATCTGCCACAGAAGTGCTGCGAATTCCACATGTTAGGCCCCAACATGGATCCTCTGATTTGAGCGACTGCAACACTTTCATAAAGGAGACCCTCGATAGGTGCAGTCATCAATCAACCCCATCCTGTGCATGTGGTTTTTATTCAATTTGCAGTGAGCCTCTTGAGGGCGCTGCATTAGCAATCAACACCTGGTGAAATATATTCATGTTCACCCACTTATCACAGTGGCAATTGTGGGTTTCTTTTCTACTGATGGTATAAAGCAAGGTTAATGAAGTGGAAAAGCTCTAGTCCAGCATGAGCTTTAACCCAGACGAGTTGTAGGTTAGCTGTGCAGTAGTACTGGAGTACTATCCCTGAGACAACTTTGTAGTTGCGCAGTGCTAATAGGGCAGCTCTACTATCGCTAGCTATTCTGATGAGTTCATTCTGAATGTTTTATTCCAAATTTATGTTTGTACCTTGCATTATCGCCCCTGTCTGTGATTGAAAGATGCACCTGTGCCTTCTGTAGTTTTAGATCCATCAACAAATATGGATGTATCAGGAGTAGCGCCTTCAGCATTCAAAAAGACGCTGAAGTGTTTTCTAAATATATCTCTTGTGAACAGCCTCCTTCGGGATATGTTGATATCTTCATCCAGTGCTTATATCATTCCACAAACCCTTCACTTGCAATCGTAAGGCTGACCTCAAAGCCACTTACTTCACATAGATATCCAGTGGTGCGAGGCCTAAAGCTGATGTGGGGGTGGAACGCATCCCTCCTGTGATACGCTAATCTTTGTACGTGTGAGATCTCAGTTGACGTACTAGCTTGTCTGACTCTGCGTCTCTAGACTACAGTCATATAACAAAGTATCGGCCTGACCAGAGCCGTAGAAGGTCTCCAAAGTCTGCCAATTGCACGGCGACACTGCCAGAAGACCACATTGGCGTTCTAAGCACCTCTTTCCACAACTATCGATTAAAACGTTTCAAAGTATTAATTTAAATATCTAAATTAGCAACATTTCCCAATCCTTTGAGAATAAAATTCAATTAGCGACTTAAAAGGAAGGAAGGAAGTATAAACTTAAATAATACATTTTCTAACAATGATAAATTTAAATAGAGATTCGGTATATTATGTACTTGAAAACGTGATGTTATAACATAATTACATTACAAACTTTTCTTAGTAAAGCAGTTTTCTGTGGTAGCAAGCAACAATGTTTCAGTACGCTGCTATTTACCAGACAAAGTTTTACTTGAAAGTTCATATAATTAGCTTCATAAATTGTAACAATGTGTCGGTAATCCGCTGTGATACTGACTTGTAATTGCCATTTTAAGGCATGGCTGCGTTTGTATACACATTATCTACGGAAGAGTTGTTCCAATTTGGATGAAATTTGAACTGGAACGTTATTGATAAATTTTAATAAATTTTTAACACCTATTCAGTGCATATTCGATTTTTAGTAGGAAATTTCCTGGAACTTCGGTAATATTCAGGACATTCTACAAATCAAGCTAAGCCATTATGATTTAGCTTGTTTCAATTTTTCATCGTTCAAGGAAGATTAGTGTTTAAATCTCACAGAATTCGAATTTGGCCAAACACTTTCTAATGAAATTATTTATTAAGATATTCTAACTTCTAACGCGTATGTTTGCGATGTGAACTCTAAACAAAGCTAGGTATTTGACAACAAAAGTTTAATTAATTTTGAATTTAGCATCCGTATGGAGAGAAACTTTTGTGCTTATTTCTTTGGAAAAAATATATTTTGCTGTCTTTTGGGTTTGACTTCCCTTGCGTTTCCTTAATTAAGAGACTGTCAGATTGTTAGCGGAGTTCAGACAAACAAACCGCACAACGAAAATATTTTTCTTTAATTACAAGCCAACGAAGAGTCATTGATATTATTACGGTTATTAAATTAATTTTTGTTAAAACTAATCATCTTCTGCTCCTATAATCGCTTCGGTTTGATGATGTTAGGTCAATTACAAATGCCATTATCGTCAAAAGAAGCCTACTTTTAAAGAAAGATTCGCCAAATATGCTTCATACCCTGGAGATAACAATTATTGTATAATACACGATTTCATATAAAACGTATATGTCAAAAATGATACAACTTGAGAAAATTAAAACAGCAAATTGTTAAATTCGACTATAAGGTGTGAAAACATTAAAGAGAGAGACACAAGAGGTCTCAAGATGGCGGAGAAGCTCGACACGATGTTAGCTGACACTAATCCTACTAATCCTTCGAAAGGATTTTTCAGTTTTTAAAACTACACATTTTTAACTTTCATTTCAGCTAGATGTTGGTGATATCACAGTATTTTTCTATCTATACTGTGGTGATATTTACTGTGTCTATATTAGAAAAGAGTATTTTTAGAAGTGTATAAACTTAAGATAGGAACTTTTAACTTCTTTAAAATTCAACTTATATTTAATATATTAAAAATCTTGAAACTTATGCGACTACATAAATTTTGTCAAGTTTCGATGGGTTTAATTATTTTCATTACTTTCATTGTGTTTTTATATCATAAGTAATTGTGTTTAGACTGATTTTAGACTACTAAAAATTTGGGGTTTATATCACGCATCAAAATCATGTACATATTTTAAAGTTAGAACTGATGCAGAATAAATAATTAAAATTTTAAAATCTACAGTGTTTACAGGGTGGTCCTTAAATAACGCCCCATTATTCGTGTAAATAAATAAAGACAACTCAGCAAGTATCTAGTTATGTTACGTATCAGGTTAATAGACCAGCAAAAACGAACTATATACACCAAAAATTAACAAGATAGTGTATTTCAAAGTTCGGATGATTGTTTGCTTTCCTTCCTAATGTCATCATATCAAAGACAAGAATCATTGAAAAACATAGTCAGCGAATGGCTCGGTTTCCAAGCTCACGAATTTGATCAGCGACTGACACAGCCTGTTAGAAGCATCAACGGACCGACTAATAAAAAGGCACGTAGAGAGAGACTGCTGACGTCCGCTAGAATAAATAATTCATAAATATTCAAACATATCAATTACAAAGGCTGCTAAAAAATGAAAAGTAGAGTTGGATCTGTGGTCAGGAACAAAGAGGAGATTAGGTTTCGACCACGCAAGAGACTGAAAGTTTATAGGATGTACCAGGATGATGTTGAAAAGGCGAAATTTAACTGTAGAAAGCGCTACAAGAAAACTGTTCCTTTTAGTTGTGATTTTCTTGCCATGGATGATGAAAACTTCAGGCGAAATGGCCGACCATGTTTCGATCGTTCCAGGTCCCACACCACCTATACAACCTAAAATGATTCCAAAGTCAAACCAAAGTCAAAAATTCCTGGCAAAGTGATGGTCGGATCTCGCCTGTACTCTCGTCAATACTTTGGATGAGATCATTTTGGCCCGAAAAAGCTTCTGCCCGCTACGTCCGCGCAACAATCACCAACATGGACAATTTCACCGCAGTTCTACAGAACAGACTGATTAAGGTTTATGGGCACTGCGCAAGCGCCGAATAAAGCCTGTGATTGCTGATATCACTCAATTTAAGAAAGAGCCTGGAAAAAGCTATTTCAACATTTTAAATCTAAGCTTCGTTTGGTTGGCAACGATGGGCCATGTACTGTCTGTCTGAAGCAGTAGTAATACATTTTCCCATGTGATTTTCATGTGTAGCATTTTAAGCGCTTTCAAAGTGCTTTGTACTTTTAAAATTGATAAAATGATGCCAAAATTTGTCGACTGGTTACTAGGTACAAGAAGTAAAGCAGTAACACCCTTCGCGATGAAAGCTATTCATGTAAAGGAAAGTTTGCAAATGGTACAGTGAGACCAAATTAACAAAACTGTTCCAAGAACTGGTCGAAAACCAAAGGTAACCCCACAAGTTAAGAGAGGGATTTGTCGCCTTGCTTTGCAGGATTGTCACCAAACCTCAAAAGATACTAAGAACATCTTGCAAACGTCAGAAAACAGTCATACATAAGTTGTGCGAGAATGTCAAGTTTGTTGGTCATTGGCCAGCAGAATACCTGTTGTCAGAATGCACCACAACGACAGTGGAACATCCCATTGGTGTCCTGGTGTGAGCTAGCATGCCATGACATGGAGTTGCGCGACTGACAGCGGTGGAAGGCAATATCGCTGAAAAAATATCAAGAGGAGATCCTAGAGCTCACATTACCACCAACCAGCGAAGGTTTGTTTGGAGGTTACCCTCAGGGGTACCCATGCCACACTGCCAGAAGCAGTATAAAATGGCTGAGTAACTACCATATCAACGGCCATCCTTCGTCAAAGAATAGTCCTGAATCCAATAGAAAATCTTTGGTTAAAGTCGAAAGCGCTAGTTTCCTGTTGAACTTCAAGTAACAAAGGAACTATTGAGGCCATCATCCAAACCCAGTCCAGGGTGTTAACTTCTGAACATCTCAAACGTTTGGTGGATTCTGCATTCTTTTGAGGAGCAACTTCTCAAAGACAGGTCTATAAGAAGAGGCGGCTTACCCTGTTTCGAAACCATGACCACTTCCCCCACTTTTCATAATTTTGGTACATACTTAAGCCTCAACGCCGCATTGATGAGATTAGTCAGCTTAATAAGCGCTTTCCTTGGAAGCTGCTGTAGAATTTCTCCTGTTCAAGTCAAGTGTGGGGTTGAAAGGTGTTCTCCAGGTGAGCAGTAGAACATTCTGGCCCAGTTTCCGTCTTCTTTTTGTAATCGGTAGTATCTGCATAATGAGTCTTTTTGGCCTTTTTGTTGATGTCTATAGGGAATAATCCATACTACTATCTTTAGTCAGGCTTGTTTCAGTAGAAGGTAACAGATTCTTTAATTTCTTCAGATTATTCAACATAGCTTTGTCTTCATGGTCTCTGGTTTGGAATCATTTCCTTCTTGCTTTCTATTTTTATTAGTAATTTCCTAATTTCTTCCGGATAGCAACCGCTATTTAGTCGTACTTGGACGCCTGGCGTGCATGTACAAGCAGTTATTTGGATGTCTTTGATGAATTTATCCAAATGTTCTTTTCTAAGATGTACGTCTGGTTTTATTTTCTCATCAAGTAACTGTCTGAAGCTTGTCCAATCAGTATATTTGTTAACTAGTGCAGAATTATTTTCTTTCTGGATTATATTTTTACTCAGCGTTAACGTTATTGCTGAATGATCAAGACATTCATCTGTCTGAATATATTTTTAAGTCAATTCACATTTCGTAGATATTTTATATATCAACATATATCATTTAAGAGAAATGTTGTGTCTCATCTGTTAATGTAAAAAGTGTGTCCATTAGCAAGGGTATACTTTAGCCCTTTTACTGTTTATATATAACAATAAATAAAAACTTTCGTCATCTAACTGTGATTTAATAGCCTGGGGTTAAAAAGATACAAAAGGGAGATGAAGTTTAATCCATCGTTAAGGTTTCGTATCATAAAAAATTCTTATTTATTATCTGTAGCTCGTACCTAAGCTTTTGTAATCTGAAGTGTCACGAAATAGTCTATTTTACATGTTTTATTCGTGTTTTCCTAAAACATTTAGACGCCCGGTAGGTCTCTGTAATTGGGTGTAGAGGGATTATTAATGGGGCAAAAAATCAGGTAGAGAAGCAATTTATATGGATTTGAGCATTTATCCGCGGGCAAAGTAATTTCAACCTGAATATTGAATATTGATTGGGTTATGTTGTGTAGCCTATTCCAAAATTGAAATTACGCCTACGAAAATTTGCCACCAGGGATTCTAAAGTGGATTTTATACACGTGTAATGTGACATGCTGTACACACAAAATTCACATAAAAGTTTATTCCGCTGCATTTTATGCTTGTTTTTTTGATGAATAAGTATTACTGGCCGAGTGTTTGGGCACGAATCCATAAATTTCGTGTTTGCTAAAAAATAATCTCGCAAGTTACGATATTTATTGTTGGCAGTGTTTTTATACTGAAGCTCACGTACTTACAACATGAAAATAAAACTTGGTTTGAGAAATTTGTTGGTAAAATAATCCTATAGGAAATAAATCTGAGTTAAGACTTGCAAAGTTTGTTTAATCGCTTGATTAACTAAATAAGTTCTTAGTTGGTTGTTAGACACTTGTGATTTACATAAGTCTATTACTTCCACACTGATAGACATCTATTAAGGACATAAAGATGGATTTACATAAATAACCATTTTCATTTTACTACAAAATTCAATTAATGGGTTATTTTTCGTCCTGTAAAATTAACTAAAAATCATCCATAAAATTTTGTACTGGGAGAATTGGGGCCATTTGCACCGCTTATTCTTATAAAGTTTTAAACTTGGCTTAAACGAAACATTGCCCTCTTGATTGCCTCTCTATGGCGTGGGTATAAGCCTAGTTTAAGTTAGATTATTAATGGCGCGAAATTTAAAGAAACAAATTTTAGTGTAGCTAGCTTATTTTTGAAATAAATTGAGTTAATCTATAAATACGATTCCATAGGGCATATGCTGTAGAATATGAAATATTCTCCATGATTATTAATTTTGCACAATTATAATTTGGTTCTATTCGTATTTTATTTTTGTTTGTTTTCTGTTCGCATTTATTATTGTTGTTGTTAGGACCATTTATTAGTAGTGTAGTGGATTTCGTATTCTGAAATTTTGCAATGTTCCATATTAATAACAGATGATTTAAGACTTAAGATAAAAATGGTTTAGAAAATTAAATTTAGTCGGAGATATTTGATCCTGTGGAGCATCTCGCGAGTTCCATCCCAACGAATTGGGATACACTAGGTAAGTTGGGTTAACTCATCTTATTTTGCGCCCAGGCATCGGCGCTTAAGTTATGTCCACACATTTTAGAGACCCTGTAGATCATATGGCTTCGAAGGCTCTCACGGTCAGTGTCAGTGTTAAAAGAACGTCTTCCGGGTTGGGACCGTGTCATTGTTGAGACAGAATAACTCTTTTCTTCTTCTTCTGTCTCAACAATAACACGGTCTCAACCCGGAAGACGTTCTTTTAACATCAATGCCATTGTGGGTACCTAGCTCCAATGCGGCGAAAATTGGCGTTTTCTTAGTATCAGGGATTATATGGAATATAAAAAAATGACCAGGACCTAAAGAGAGCTTGTAAAATCACGAAGGAGCAAGCGACCCCAAATGGTTAAAAATTAATAAAACACATGTTTTTTGAGTAATTCAGAGGTGTAACACGAAGTTTGCATTAAAACAAGGAAGCAGCTAAATATTTATGACAATTCGCTGGAGCTTTAACTAAAACTGGTGAACAGTATTTCTTTTGCACTCTCGGGCTTAAAATGTCACTTTTGACGCTTCAAGATAGAGCAAAAAGTGTGTCTTAAATAATTCGTCCTAGAGCACCCCCTTTATACTCTAAATATTTAATTATATAATAAATACAACAGTAATACTTGCTTATACTCGTTACCTTACTTGTTACTGCGCATTTTAAATTAATTTAAATATCTGCCTTGCCACTATATACTTGCCAATGAAATTGCAAAAATTGCAAATTTAAAATAAAAGCGAAATAACTTTAGGTTTTTCTTCTTACAAAAAATCGTATGTAGCTCAGGCGTAACATGCTGTTTTTGACTCTTAGCGTATTATAGTACTCGGTGCTTCGAGTCTCGTGTTGTAGTCTTTAGGTCGTAAGCCAAAAACAGCTTATTTACGTCCTTGATACGTAAATAACTATTTTGTAGGATTTTTATGTAAATTAAGAAACAATCAGTAATAATAATAAAATGAGAGCGATGTGGAATGAAAGTAGTGAACATTTTAGGGTTTTTTAATAAAAGGTGAAAAAACCAAATACGCCACGTTTTCGAAGACAGAAAACTTTAGAAACCAACAACAAAATGTTAAGCAGTGTTGAGAATCATAAACTCAGATCACTTCCTAATCAGAATACATGTAAAAAACAAAAACACCGGAAAACACCGGAAGAAAAAGAAATATGGAAGAGGTACAAGAACACAAGGTGCAAAAATAACACAAGCACATAGAGGAAACAGGAAAATCCTCAAAATAGAGAAGAGTAGAAGAAAATGCCGGACAGATTCACTTATGTTATGTGTGAACAGATTCCCAGGTTCAGGGCTGCATTCTACCTTAATCTATCTCCAAGCAAGAGGGTAGTGCTCGAGGACCAAGGTGATTTTGAGTATATAATACATGGTACCAGGGTCTGGTTGCTATATACAAAACCAAACGAAAGACCCAAGCAAAGAGGGTACGAGGAGGCAGGTTTGGAAGCAAACAATTTTCTGAAGATACATAATTGAAAGATTTGCCCCACTAAGAGAAGAAGACTGGTGCCATAGCGCAACAAGAAGAAGATTATTAACATCCATGTTCTGTCGTAAAAAGAATTTCACCGGGTCTTACTGATTTAAATGAAGCAAAGCAAATTGTCGTATTTTAAACTTTTGAGGTAATTGTTTAGTAAACAGGCTTAGGTCTGACCCAAATCACCTCTTCAGTAGCTCCAGTGTTTGTTACAGTTTTAGAGCCAGGCAAGTAAAAATGTATGTAGAACTAGTATATGGTACCAGGTTCTGGTTGCTATATAGAAAACCAAAGGATAGACCCAAGCAAAGAGGATAAGAGGAAGAAGACTGGTGCCATAGCAACAAGAAGGGGATTATCAATATCCATGTCCTGTCGCAAAAAGAAAAGAAATAATATTTCACCGAGGCTTAGTGATTTAAATTAAACAAAACAAATTTCCCGTTACCTGTCGTAACGAGAAAGGGAATATTTCACCGGGCCTTGATGATTTAAATGAAGCAAAGTAAATTGCCCGTTGTCGTATCTTAAACTTTTGAGGCAGTTGTTCAGTAAGCAGGCTTACGTGTTTGTTACAGTGTTAGAGTCAGGCAAGTAAAAATCTAGAACTAGTTCTGGTACCTGTTGAAGCTCCCTTCAAAATTCTTGAAGTATCTTTGTCAAGTATCTGCCATGACCTAGAAACCTGTGCTAGTTCTGTCAGGACCTTCGCCTACAAATACCTTCTTCGATATATTGACGGATGCTGTGGAGTGGGTACCAAATCACAAATAATTAATTATTATTGGAAATTTAAACACTCCAGTTGGAAAAACTGATGAAGATGTAGTGGGAAAGAATGTTATAAATGACAACAGCAGACGACTTTTTTACGGATATTACATATCTTCCAACATAAAGCCATTCACAAATTTACCTGAATTGACCCACCGAGAAACCTGAAATTAACAATAGATCTCCTAATAATGAGGAAAACTAAGAAGGTCTACCTAAAATACGTAAGAATATATCTGCAACCTGAATGCGTAAGCAGCCATCACAAGCTAATCCACAAGAGACAGAGGAACTAGAAATTATTAGTTCAAACTGACCTACTAGAACAGTGCAGTATAAAACAGAATAGAAACAAATTAGACGCAGATAGAGATGCTTCATCAGAAGAAATGTACAATCGTTTGAAGAAAGTAGTACATGAATCAGCTAAAGAAACATTGGGAATTAAATACAGGAAAACTCAATATATTGAACAATTCTCAGAATTGGCAGAAATAATCAAAGAGAATAAAAAAGTATATACGAAGTGGTTATCGGACAAAACATCAGAACTTAGAGAAGAATATGCTAATCTAATTTTAGAAGACAGCCAAAAAGCTGAGTAAAAGAGATGGGAAAGAAGAACATTGGACTAGATTTTGTACAGACATAAACAATACAATAGCATACAATAGGTCATCAGCAGCATGGAGCACAAGTAAAAGAATAAAAAACAGATACAATTGAAGAACAATAATACAATCAATATCACCAAAACAACGGATAACGCACTACTCAAATCTACTATAAGAACATCGAAATAAATATGAAAATGATGAAGAAATGAGAGAATACCAGACAATAGCACAGACCACAGAAGAAGATGAACACAAGGATAAACATCCGTATGGAGGAAAAAAATGAGACAATGTATAAACAAGAGTATTTGCGATCTCTTTAGAATGGAAGGAATCATATAACTATAAGTTCTATCTACAAAAAAGGAGACAAAATATTATGCACCAACTACAGAGGAATAGCTATCCGATACATAGTTAGACTCTTTCCAGTACCACAAAAGGCAAAATTGAAGGAGAAGAAATTTATTTCAGTGAAGAACAAAGTGGTTGGCGAAAAGAAAGATAGTATTCATTGTGTTTGACATATAACAAAAAACAAAAAAAGTAGGATGAAATTCATAGATCTTGAGAAGGTTTATCATAGCGTACTCAGGTGTAAAATTTGGTCAGTGATGAGGAGAATGAACATAAGAGAAAAATGGAGATTCACAATAAAAAGCAATGGTACGGGCACATTAAACGAATGCCAGAGAATAGGATGGCCCAAGAAAGTATTAGGGTGGTATCTCAGTGGCAAAAGAAGAAGTTATTTGAAAGAAGCAATGCAAGAAAATGACTTACTGGAAGGAGATTGGGGGAACAGGGGTTTATGGAAGCAAAACACGACAATCCCAAGTGGGTAACAGCTGAAGAAGAAGAAGAAAAATAAAATTGGAATATAAATTTCTATGTAAAACAAAGCAATATCTAACTTCAGAATTTCGTACCCTTTAGTTAGTCCAACTTGAAAAGCATTTAGACTTAATATTTTTTGTTTGTTCGTATACGAAATTTTCAGTTTTTATAAAGTGTTGAAATTTGATTTTACGTGCCCAATAATTCGTGAAGTCAAAGTAATTATTCAGAGTTCTAAAATCCACTGATCATTTATGGAAAGTGATCTCACAATTGACTGAGCATCGAACAAGCCTTAATGGGTTGTACGGCCTTTTGTTAGGCAAGCATTCGTAAGCGGCGATGTTAATTTTAAGATATTACCAGATGCTTGATTTACTTGAGATGTAATTTACTCCCAATTAACTCAGATAACTCAAATTCATTAAAAAAAATCCAAATTTTAATAATGAAACAGCCCAACTAAAGTTGCCAAAGTGGCTATTTTGAATATTAGATATCTATATCGGTTTCAATAAATAATGTAAATTGTTATTCGGAGCACATGCAAATAATTTTTACATACTTAATTTTTAGTAACCGTTCATGTGAAATCCGCTTAATGATTATTCATATATGTAAAAACACCGTTATTTATAAAATCCGTTTACATGTTCGAAACAAATTCAGAAGTGAAATGGGCGCCTAAAAAGTCACATATTTGAACAGCTTTCAAAGCACGAAATTTGATGAAACGTACAAACGGAACATCCGGAGAATATTTACATTTTATTATCTTTCATGTTTGTGTATTAGAGTAAAATAAATATTTTTAATTAATGAGGAATATGTATGCTAAATATTAACAAGTTTGGAATGATGGGAGGAGAATTAATTAATTATGATTTTTTTTGGGGAAGCTTCAAGGTTAAATTATCCTTTCCTATCGTTATTTATGGTCGGTTATGTAATTTTAAAGCGTGGCATAAGCTTCTTCAGCTTCAAATTTTAATAAATAGAAACGAGTTTTCCATTGAAAAATTCGGTGAAAAAATTAATCTTTTTCTGGTTAAAAAAAATAACGAAATTCAATTCAATTCAGGTAAGTCTTTCGTTAATGAGTAGACTTGTATTGCCAGCTTGTACAAAATCATTTGTAAAAATAAACCTTATTGGACAGATTAATTTTAGGATGTTTACAAGCAGCACTAAGCACAATGCAGGCAAACTGTAATCTTGTATGGTTTCTCTCTCTCGCGCTGTATCAATCTCTCACAACCTTATACATATACAAGGACTACATAAACGTTTATTGCAAAAATTGGATATTTTGGATTGATCTTGCTATTATCTTATGCTAACAAACTTTAAAACGTTTCATTCGCTGGAAGTCTCGTAAAGTTAATTTTTGTATGTCAATCAAGACGGTCTAGTCTTGATTGAGATAATATGAAAAATGTTTTTTAGCCTGAAATTAGTTCAGTTCCAATAAAAAGGTGTTAAGCTGTAGACATCAGTAATAGTAATGGGCTGATAAAATATAATTCTTCTTCTTCAATGGCTCTACAGCCTGTTGCGGGCCTTGGCCTCCTTTGTACTTCTTCTACATCCATCTCTATTCAGCGCTGTTCTCTTCCAGTTACATACTTTTTTAAGATGTTCTTGGCATCCTTGGTAACTTCATCCTGGTAACTCTTCCGGAGTTTTTCCATGGGTTTACGTCCTATTTTTGATTCAAGCGCCCTTTTCGGTATTCTTTGCTCATCCATTCTAACAATGAGTCCCGCCTAACGTAGTCTCTGTATCTTGATGAATTATGATATTGTGGGGTCTCTTTGTATTGTTGGTATATTTCATAGTAAGTTGTATCTACATCTCCAGATTCCATTCGCTTGTTTTGGGCCAAATATTCTCCTGAGTATTTTTCTTTCAAAGTCGCTGTAATTTGCCAGTCATGTTTCGCTACTGTAGGCTGTAGTAATTATTGGTCTAACTATCCTTTTATAGATTCTGATATTACTTTTTTTGTGGACATAATGGAACTTTAATATGTATGGCAAAGTAGTCTTTATTCGCTTAATTAATCCTTATTCTAATTTCTGCTTCCTCATTACCATCTTTCGATATGTTTACTCTAAGGTATACAAAATCTTTTATCCTCTCTATGTTGTAGTCTCCAATCGTTACGTTTTGGAGGGTTTTACCTGGACGTGCTTGTGCCAAGATTTTTGTTGTATCTACGTTTATTGTTAAACCCACTTTCTTAGTTTTATTCCCTAGTTCAATGTAAATTTCTTTTACGTCCATCATTGACCTTCCCATTATATTAATGTCATCTGCATATACCGCTATTTGTGATGACTTGTTACTCAGTATATTGGTATTTTCCCTATAATGTATTCAAGGGTGATACACAGGCCTCTTGTGATTTCGAATGGGTCGGTCAGTTGATTTTGTATCTTAACATGTGGTGTGGTCTCCGTCTTTGTGACTTTAATTAATCTTATTAGTTTTTTGGGGATTTCAAATTCATTCACAGTAGTATATAGTTTGCTTCTTTTTATAGAGTCATAATAAGCTTGGTGGAAGTCTACGAATATTTGATGTATATCAATGTCAAATTCCCCATGACCATTTTAGGATTTCCTTAACATTAGGCAGTTGGTCAATAGTGGATATATATGGTCTAAATCCCGCCTGGTATTCGTCTACAATATTTTCAGCATTTCAAAGTAGTTTCTGGCACTAAATGTAGGTGAATATTTTATAAGCGTACACAGTAACGATAGTTCTTGCATATTAGTTTATCCCCTTTCTGTATATATTGGTGTGATTACGCTATTCTTCCAATCTTTGGGGGATTTTTCCTCCTTCCAGATTTTAGTTATCAGCATAGCTGTTCTATTGATTTATTGCCTGCTTTCTTGTATAGTTCAACGGGGATTTTCTTCATATATGGATGGGTCCAATGGTATGTTGGCTTCTTGTTCTAAATGTTGACATGGCATCTCCCTGTTTTGTTCTCCAAAACGTTATTAAAAATAATCTTGCTAAGTTTGTTTGATGTTTGTTGTTATATCTGTGGTTATATAACCGTTCCGGTCCCTCCGTAGCGTAGTTTGTAGTAAATCCTCCCCTCAGTTTCTTTATGTGTATGCGTTCTTGGAGTTATTGTCTTTAAAATCCTTCTCAATCTCTGTAACTTCAAGGTACAAAAATTTCCATTTTTCCCTCTACATGTCTTGTTAGCCCTTCTCCTTGCTTCGATGAATTTCTAGTTTCTTTCATATGTTCTTTGTTGTATATATTTTTTGTACAAATCGTTTCTTTTGTTTCTTCATCGAGCCATACTTTTTTCGCCGAGATATCTGTTCCAATGCTCTTCAACCTCTTCTTCATTCTTGTGTTCATCTATTTTTTCTAACTGCCTATTTATTTCTTCCTCGTATCTCCTTCTCACTTCAGGGTCTTTTAACTTTTCTGTGTCTAGCTTTCTTGTACGTTCGAATTTTTCAGGTCTTTGTCTATTAATTTTGCATCTATATTTGGCTTACACGAGGAAATGATCTGAACCGTATGATGCTCCTCTGCTTGTTCGAACGTCCAATATACTTGTTTCTCCTCTTTTGTCTAGTGATATATGAGCAATTTAGTATAGAAATATAATTCCTGAATTTTAATTCTGAGTAGTCTGAATTATGCCTTGTGCTAATTTACTTGTTAAGAATATAATTGTTTTGAGGATATCGGTAGTTTATTATAAAACAATGATTTTTGTAGGTCAACTGCACTTCCATATTATGTGTTTGTATTAAACCTATTCGTAATAAAGTCTCTTGTTTCAGACGACTAGCTTCCCTTTAATCCAACATACAATGAAGGTAATATTAATCAAAATGATTTATGTCAAATGTTCTGCAATACTAAAATTCTAAATGTAAGCTAATTCAAAGTAATTGGGGCTGTTATTTCAACGTCCAATGTAGCTGTTGTTGATGTTATTTGTATATGTCCTTTGATGTGTGTTTATGATTTCCATCATGTGAATTGTTCGCTCCGTCTCTTTCTTGGCCGTCCCAGTCTTCTTTTCCCTCGTGATCGGTAGTGTCGAAGTTGTTTTGTGATACGACAACCGTCCATTTCTTCCAGGGATGTTTGTATTGGTCAATTTTTGTTAGTAAATCGAAAATTTTTAGTTCTTGACGTATCTCATCAGTTCTTTTATAAACTAGTAGCATATATCCAGCTACCCATCTTAGAAACTTCATTTGCGTAGATTTAATTGCATTCCTTTCTTTTTACGTGTCCAATTTTCTGATCCATATAAGAGCACTGGGATAGCCATTACTTTGTAAAATTTTAATTTTGTGTCTTTACTAACTAGCCGTAGAGTCAGATTGGTGTAGTGGTAGAGCGTCAGGCTACCGTTACGCTAGTCCTCGGTTCGGATCTCCTCGGGTGCAGGATTTTTCCTGCAGTATGGAGGTCGGTATCGAGCCCTGGTGACCATTCGTCGTTGGCCACATAATTAACGACGCTCTCCTCCGAATCTCATGCCTACGAGGTAGAGTAACAAGGTCCTATACGGACACACACATACACTCTACACATGGTGCTACATGTAGGCATAAAACGGCGCACAATCACGTAACCCCCAGAGTCGGGCCGGGTTGTGTATTATACGCTAACGCACCAGCCTCGACACCGAAAGGTATAATAGGTTAACGATAACATCAACAACTAACCAGTCGTAGGTGTCTTCTGATGGTTCCGCACATTTGTCTGAATTTATTTAGTTTATTGTAAATATCTTTACTGATTGTATATGCAACGTTGAAGCCCATGTAATTGAAACAATTTACTCGTTCAATAGTTTCATCGTCCATAATAATTTTAGCTCTTATTGGTTCATCACCTTTAAAAGCTAGGTTTTTGTAGTAGAAATTCTTAATTTGTATTTTTTGGATATGTTGTTCAGTGTGTGTAGCGCACATTGTAGATTGTCTTCTGTGGCCGTAAAGACTGTTTGATCACTAGCAAACAAAATAGTGTCAACGACTACTCAATAATCTGTCAATTATTCATGTGCTTGGTCAAGGATAATGCTATCCATAATTCACTACCAGCAGTGAATAATAATTATTCACGGTGTCATGGTAACCATCATTATTTATGGTGTATAATGCCCACTCGCAAACGTTTAGAATCCTACCACTTCGTTTAACATATAGTCCTACCACATGGTTTTAGTAGCGTTGTTATTTAAATTGTAATTAAAAGTTTTTAGTATTTGTAGTCGTGGAGAAAGTATAGTATACGACTCGCTATAATGGCTACTATCACCATAATTGCAAAAATCACTCGCTCCGCTCGCTCGTGTTGCAAACATTATCCTAAGCGTTCTAAGTTCTCTAACGTTCCATACTCCTAGTTTGACTAGTTCTGATCGTCCTAATCTCTTGTTCTGTTATCTCGCTGTGTTCGTTATGGCGAAATTCGTCCAGCGACTTTTTAGTAGATTAAGTTGTCCTCTGAGCATGTTACTGGCATACTGCAGAGTAAGACATCTGGTGGGGCTGCCACCTTTAGGTTCGACGTTTAGCCTCCTGATGTATTT
The DNA here is from genome assembly GCA_963082815.1 of Melanotus villosus. NCBI lineage: Eukaryota > Metazoa > Arthropoda > Insecta > Coleoptera > Elateridae > Melanotus > Melanotus villosus. Next base: position 7,853,590 of record OY720423.1, on the reverse strand, counting down.
ATTAACCCACATTAGGAAGGTTGCCTCTTCGGCTCATACAACCGTTGAGACCTTCTCCTACATCCCTGATTTAGGTCTGCTCATCTTCCCAGTTGAAGTACCTCTTCCACCAAGTTTGCCATGTCGGAGTTCATCTCTTCTGCCAAGCTTTCTGTTGCTACTTAATTGCTAGTTTTGGTCAAATTTTCTCGGTACCCGTCATATCTGACGAGCTTTCCCCTATCCGCCACCTGGTGAGGCGCCTTATAGGGGACTAGCAACCCCACACGGGCCTAAACTCCAATAAAACCAAATGTGTACCGTCCGGCTGCTGTGCAAGTAAAAATGTACTTTTCAATGAACTAGCTATTGCTGATAATGTAGAAAAGGTTGCAAGTATAAATTATTTTAATTATTATATAACTGGATCAACACCTTCGGTGAGTTATGCATGTGCCTAAGATATTTAAGCAACTGGTGGCGAAAAACCAAGCTAAAAAATATAAAATGTCAAATTCGTCACAACAATTCTTTGGAAAAATTTTAAAAAACAATAAAAAACTATGTATTAGTAGAGTCACATTTTCAATATGGAATTGTAGATTGGGATGGAATATACAAACATCATTTAGAAAATTTCGAAACTTTGCAGAATATTTTTTTAAAATTATTTATTTGCTCTTCAAGTTAATATGTTTCGCCCAAAGGACGCACTTTTTACCCTGAACATTTCAAGGAACTCGTTACCTTACTTACGGGCATAATATCAGCCTTACCAATTAGAGGTGGCAATTTTTAGTTTTTTTTTAAGTTCGGCTAGGCTTGGATCGGCTAGGAGAAAATATCAATATCAAATGTTCTCGGCCTGGCTCAGTTACTGAGCTTCGAACTTTTACCGAGTAGCACGAAGACAGATAAGACAGTGTGCACTTAACACTTGAATTTAATTGAATGTAGAGCATATTAACCGAACTTCAAGTAGACTTAAGACTTCATCGAGCTTTACAAGCAATTTAGAAAAAAGGTGCTTGGCTTGGCTCGGTTCAACGAGTCGAGATCCAGTTTGGAGATCTCGTTTCCACCTCTTGAAAACTTGCAATTAATAAAATAATTAAAACGAAATAGTCTGAGGTTTTTCTTCGTACAAAAAAATTTGTGTATACCTCAGATGCAATAACAAGTTGTTTTTGGTCTTAACGTATTATAGCACGAGGTGCAAGGTGCCGTGGGCCCAAAATAGCTTTCTTACGCCCTTGATACCTACATAACTATTTCATAAAGAACATCAGTTTCCATCAGAGCAGTTATTTGCAGAAACATTTGTTCGATAATTATGCTGTTACTAAGTGCTTCGTTTCACGTCTTCTATCAAAAAAATTACTTACATATTCTATCAAATTCTTGCTTAATTAATATTTAGTGTGATGAAAAAGTCTTTGGATTGTGGTTACTGTGGAAGTTAGAAGTAATCTCCGAGATTATTTACTTCCATTATTTTTATGTTGTTGATATTCGTTAAAATTAATAAAAGTAAATTTTCGAAGAAAACGTTTTAATAACTAAACAAAATTTACTTGAAAAAATTATAGATGTGTTTTTGAAACATTCCTAATTACAATCTGCTCAGTTTTGAAAAACGCCTTAAAAATAATCAAAGTAAATAATTGTAGAGATGACTTTTAAAGTGCCAGAAGAAGACTTTTTGATTATTCTATGTAACACGAGAACAAAAATTACTGGTAAGCTATGACACTTCAACTGACAATCGAGTGAAGCAGGAAATTTTGTATTTTCTGTAAAAGCTTTAATTTTTGTAAGCAATTTTTTGTCGAAGAATTAAATTTTATTAATCTCCCTGTAAATGCGTATAAAGGTAAATTAATTCAAATTTAATCTAGGATCAAAGTGAACCAACGGAGTAGCTAGAAACTTAACTTATATACTAATTAAGATCAACAACGGACGCTTTGTGCATTTTAATTCATGATTAAATTAAAACTAAATTAATTACTTTTCTACGTACAACATCACCTTTTACTATTTTTTAAATTACTTTTGTACAGGCGAGAAATAGAGAAATGCTTGCTCAAGGAGTGTAACATGAAGTTGTCAGTTACGGGACGACGGAGTTCTCTTTTATCTTATTGTTTCAAGCTAGCGTAGAAGGCCCAGGAAAATCCAGGAATCGTTTCCTGGATTTTCTCCACGTATTTAGGAAACATTCTTTGAAAAAATTTAGTGAAACTTAATAACAATGCTATGTGCATTGGCGAAGGAGAGTTAAAAATCTATAAACAGATTATAGCTAGAAGTCAAACATGACATGAAAATTCATTGCAGTTGAATGTACCAAAAATGCATATTGACTGATGCAACTCCAGCCCTTATTCATAAAGTATATTCTCTTTTTTTATGAGTATTTCAGTAAGAAATATTGCTACCAATTCTAACGTCCGTTGTCATTGTTGTAGATAATCCAGGGAGTGTTATTTTTCACTCTGAAAACAAAGCGAAAGTTAATTCACATTTTATTATTTCCGTTTTAATTGGTTCCCAATGTTTTCGGTGGTGGTGATGGATAATTTTGTTTCAAAAGCATGGGTAAACATAATTAAAATACATTTTTCTATCCCTGGGGCTTTGGTCGAATCGAATATCACAATATGTAGGTATGTTAATTTTCTGGTTATTTGGAAACATGGATACAACAAAATTAGAATAAATTCATTTGAACTGCGTGAAATGGACTAATGCAAAAACTGTGTTAATTAATATTTTTAAAATGGAATTTATTTCGACCATGTTTTACAAATTTTATATTAGTTGTTTTCATTTTGGTATTTGTTTTGTACAAGAATCGATGTTACCTGCGGACCTGTTTTTGTGTTACGCTCGCGAAATGTTATTAAATATTAAAATTTAATTACATCACTTTATGAATGAAATTTTAATGAGGTTAATAGCTTATATTGAAATGCGGGTAAATGTCAGGCGAACACGTATTTTTTGCGTAAGTTAATTTCTGTTATGTTCGTATTTTTTAAAAATGTTTCGTTGACGAAGATTGGAGTTTTATAAATTTAATTAAGGGAATGGTGGAAACCCTAAAACGACTTTGAGGTACAAAAAATGTAAAAACTTAACGTGGAGGAGTATTTGTAAAATAAAGTACGTTCTGTCTAGATCTAGAACAACATGAGAAAGAAACCTTATATTAACATTACTGCTACAATGATCTAAGTGTGCCGATAAAAGAATTTCTGTGTTAACAATTTTTATCAATTAAGATAAAAAAGGAATCAGGTTTGTTGGGATAATCACAGGACTCGTCTGTAATTCTTCTATCATCCACTATCCATTGCACAAACCTCCACAATTCTTAAACCTATTTTCACGATTACTTTTGAAAACATCTTGGAAAACTCGTTATTTCTATGTTGAAAAACCGATTTTTTCTATTTTGAAAAATCGACGTTTTTTCCAAGAAAAGTCGATTTTTTCGACAAAACTATCGAACGGCGAACCTGACAGCCTTCGACCTGCCACTGTCCGATGCAAAAGCTTTCAATTCTAAATTCAGGACCGTAACTTGATTACTTTTGAAAATATCTTCGAAAAATCGGTTTTTATATGCTGAAAAATCGGTTTTTCGATATAACCATCGAACAATGAACCTGACGACCTACCCGTCACTGTCCGATACAGAAACACCTCGCATAACTTTCAAGTCTAAATTCAGAGCTCTTAATTACTTTTGAAAGTATCTTCTATCTGCTATTGTCCGGTGCAAAAGACTTAAATTCTAAATTCAGGGTCACATCTCAAATACCTTTGAAAATATCTTCAAAAAACCTTTTTTTGCTGAAAAATGGATTTCTTTGACATAATGATTGAACGGCGAACTTGAGAACTTTATTCCGCCACTGTACGATGTAGAAACACCTCGCATAACTTTCACTTCAAATTCAGGGCTGCATCTCGATTGCTTTTGGAAAAATCGGTTTTGCTGAAAAGTCGATTTTTTTATGCTGAAAAGACGATTTTTTCGACATTGCAAACCTGACAGCATTTTACCAGCCACTGCCTGATGTAAAAACGTCCAATTCTAAACTCAGGGCCGTATCTGGATTACTTTTAAAATTATCTTCGAAAAATCGGGTTTCTATGCTGAAACATTGTATTTTTTTATGCCGGAAAATCGATTTGTTCCATGTTGCAAAATCAAGTTTTTCGACATAAGAACCGAACAACGAACCCGACAATTCGCTACTGTCCGATGCAGAAGCACCTCACTTTCAATTCTAAATTCAGAGATTTATCTCGATTAAAAATGAATCGGTGATTGCAGAAACGGAAGGAGAAAGGAAAATTATTTATTTCATAAACTAATTAAAAAAAAGCATTTTTTCTTTTGTAGACTTTTAACACTAACTGTGGACCTTTTAAATGAGTTGGAAAGTTGAAAATTGTTTGCATGTAAAACTCAGAAAACATTTTGGTTATGTGACTTATGTGGTTTCTGCACCCACTGAAGATCTCTACACATAATCTGAAAGTGTTACCTATATTTTTTTAATTATATTACTTACTAGAGTCACAAAAAAACAATTAAAGCAAAAATATTGATTTATTTATTATTGTTAGCAAGTAAAAGCAAGGCGGCCGTGGCTCAGTTGGTTCAGCGTGCGTCTGACCACTGAAATGGCCCGGGTTCGATTCCCAGCATCACATATACATCGAAAACACCCGACCGCTTCCATCGGAAGGCAATGGCAAACCACCGAGGTGTATTATGCCTAGTAACTCCTCTCTGGAGTAAAGTGCAAACACTTTCGTGGTTCGGAGCCCACGTAAATGCCTGTAGGCTACTTGACACGCACATCACAGGCATATGGAGAGAGGATCGGCAACGCCCTGTAACGGGCATACCACTTCAAGAAGAAGAAGCAAGTAAAAAGGTTATCAAATTAAATTAGCTTAATTTACAATGTGACAACTCTTAACCATACAAATTTTATTAAGTTATGGTTCTTCAGTAAATCACTTAAACTTTGCTAAAGAAAACTTAAAAACTCTTTAGCAAATTATTTAAACTTATTAATTTAAAAAGTATGTTCTTGATCGCCGTCGGCCTCGTTATTCAATGTTGGCTATTCATAAATGTCGTTGTAAAAGTTTATGTACTCATCTTCAATGCATTGTTTGAGTTGTTTTAAGTTGTTCATTTTATTTATATTAATGGGTATTTGGAAAACCACTTGCCCTCCTGGTTTTGCTAAATGAAAGATATGCCTAGATAAACAGTCAATGTATTCTTCAACCACAACTGATCCCTTAAGTTTAGAATGACAAACAAAATGCGATGGAGAAAATTTTGTTTTCATTTGAGGAGGCATCTTCTTACCATATGATTTTTTGAGAGACAGAACATGGGGAAATGTAATCAAAGCATAGTGCCGCCACGTCATCACTGTCTCTGCACAAAGTCTTTATCTGTTTCAAGTTTGCATAAAATTTGTTAGCTCTCCTCTTATCATTGATCTCCGTATTATCTGAGTTTTTTCGTATCCGAGGTAGTCTTCATCCCAATTAACTAGGATAATCGCGAGTCTACTTGCCCTTTACCAATTTGTGAATCTTTTTCCTTTAACTTTAGAACTTATGAATATGTTTCTTTTGCAACTTTCAGGATTTTTCTTCTCTTTTTGCATTTATTCTGGTGTTCTTCTTCCTCGCTATATCTAGTGTATAAAGCCTCATATCGACTTGCGAGCGCGACTTGCTTTGAGCAGCTCGCCACATACGGCTAGAACGAGTTGGAGTTAAAAAAATAATTTGGCAGCTCGAGTCGGGCGAACGAGCCGCAGCGAGCAGCATTCAGTTGATTCTTTAATCTGATAAATATGGCACCAATAGAGAAACCAAGGACACAAATTGCTGCCGCTGCGTATATAATTTTATCTGTAACTAAGGTGCCAATAAGGTGCAAGTTGGAAATAGAGGGGAAAATGATAGAGCAAGTAATGAACCTCCAGCACCTAGGAGTAGAGATTTCGAGTGACCGTAATACATACAGAGAAGTCGGATACCACACCATGAAAGGAGCACGAATATCAGGGTATCTTCGGGATGTAACTTGGAGAAATAAGTATTTGAACATAGCGAGTAAAGTTAAGATATATAAGACGATGATTAGACCAGAACTGACTTATGGGGCGGAAACAAGACCCTATAACAACAGAACAAAACCATTACTTCGCATAGTAGAGATGCATATGTTACGGCTAAAGTGATTACTTGGCTAGTTTATAAAGTAGCTGGATAGTATACAAACTATCCAAATGTCTGATTATTTTGATGGAAAATCATCTTTCCACTAAAATAGCTACGAATCTTGGCTAGTTTGTATATTATCCAGCTTATTTTGCAAACTATACAAGATTTGCCGCCAAAGTACAAACTACAAGGAAAGTACAGAAATTAACTAGTGTTCTTGGCTAGTTTGCAAAATATCCACAGTATTTAGATAAAATGTGAATTTAATATTGCTAGTAATACAAAATAACCAACTCGGTGGTTAGTATATAAACTAATATTATAATAATAATAACTAATGTATAATATTGTAATATCCTTATGCAACCCAATTTACATGCGTTTGCAAAAGAATATGGACACTAAGCCTCTTATTATTTTATGCTCTTTGGTAATAGAAAATTTACGTTATGAAAAAGGAAACGTAGATTTTAACTTATTAGAGTGTTCGTGTTTAATGTTAAATCTTTTTTGTATTGTCACATTGAAGCTCCCTGGACCTAATGTGATCAACCTTTCAAGCAGCACAAAAGTGTTAACATTCCTTAGTTAAGTCCAGTTCAGGAAAAGAATGGATAATGTTGACGTTATCAACTCTACTTAATTAAATTAAATTAATAACCAGGGTGCTAAATACCACAAATTTTATCCTTTTTTGATCCGAATTTGCTTTTGTTTCCAATAGTAGTAGTAAGTGTTTAAATATTTTACGAGATTTTAAAGCAAATGACATTCGAAAAGTTTTTTGTATAACGTTTTTGTGAAGTCTATATTACGATTAATGCTAACTGTGATTAGTCGATCAATCGTCATAAATCGATTCATGACGATTAATGGTTTATCGATATTATTTTTTGTGGGTTACTAAGTTATTTAAAACTTTTTTTAATTTATTGCTATTAGTTTTAAGAAGTAGAATATAACGTATTTATTTTATTGTTCCTTACATTTTTATTTATTTTGAATGGAAATTTTACAATATCATCTAAAATATAGTTTTAAACATGGTGTTATAGATTTTATTAGCAACAATGCACCGAAAAAGGTAAATGTAATCAAAATAAAACAAAAATTCCTAAACTACACTTTATCAAAAGGTATTGCCAATATTCTCTGCTTTTAGGCATTTCTCATATATCGTAACGGATAATTTATACAGGGCGTCCTAATGATCTGAGTCTGGCTCTGGATCTTTATTATCAGGTTATCACAGTTACATCGAAATGTTATTGAGAAAAGTTGTAGGGATACCCTATATATTTTTAGATATTTGGATTCTCAATTCAACGCTAATTGTAACGATATTATTGGGGTAGATTGTTAATAGTTTATATTTAAAAACTTAAAATTTTCTTGAGGTTTTTAAATAGAATACCGCATATTATGATGATACCATTAAATATGTGCTTTCCTAAGCTTTCAGAAAATACCCTGTTTGTTGATGTATGATTAATGGTTACCAAGTTACATTAGTTTAAGTGTTCATATTTGAGTTTGGCGTGGGATCCGTTTTTCAGTTCATCAAGAGTTTTTATAACAGATAAAATAAGTGAGCAAACAAAGTAATGTAATCAATTGATTGAAAGATCATAATTATTATGTATTGAAAATTAGTCAATTGCTAAACTTGTACAGGCTTATAAAAAAGACAAACTACAAATAGATTAATTAATTAAGAAACAACAAGAACTTGGCTATATATTTATATATATATATATTTTAATTAGGTTAAAACTACTAGAACCGTTAATTTAGAAGGCAGTAATTTATTAACAGGAATTGCTTCAAATAAACAAAATATCTGATTACCAAAAAACCTCATTATATCAACATATATGCGCAGGTCGTGGCATTTACGCCAACCCATCTTTGCGATCGCCGATTAGTTAAAGATTCTTGAACCCTTCTGTAATTATGCTGAAACCACATTAATAAATGGCGGGATAGAAGGTTAACATTTTCTAATAATTCTAGAAGCTCTTCTTGTAAAAAATTTAAATATTTCTTCTCCTTGGCCCAATAACTTTCGTATTAATTTCGAAGACTTCCACAATCAGAGTTAAAAGAACGTCTGCCGGGTTGGAACCGTGCTATTAAGTTAAGAAAGAAGAACTCAGCGTTTCGCCCACTTTCTTAAGGGGCTTCATTAGAAGAAATAAGGAAACTACGGTAACTCAACGTGTGAACCACGCCAGAGACGAAACTCTTTTAATAAGAGGAAGAAGGGCATTGTAACTCAATTTGTAACCCAAGCCAGAGGTGGCACCCTTTTGAAGAAAACAGAAGAAAGCAAGGACTTTATACAGGTTGTAATCGGTAAAGCGTATAAGACGAAGATGAGGATTGGCCAGGAGTGAAGGGGGCGGAGCCAGTAGCGATGACAGACTTCCATTTGTCTGACAGATGATTAAGGTTGTTAGGGGTCTTGATAATTTTAACGGCCTCACGGATTTTCTTGTTGAAAAAATGAAGAGAAGTGGCAATTATTGCGATGATTTTTCAAACAAGATCTTATGACCGGTGTCGTGACGGTGTGAGAGCAGACCAGATGTCAAGCAACGGGTGTGTACAACGACCAGTTTCTCCAATATACACTAAACCGCCAGAATAAGGGATGCTGTAGACGCCTCTTGAAGACAGGGGTTGAGGCTTATCTTTTACTGAAGGGAGTATCTGTGACAAATTTTGAGTTACGATGCCCTTATTCCTCTTACTAAAAGAGTTTTGCTTCTGGTGTGGTTCACATCAGTTACCGTGCTCTCTTATCCCCTTTTTCTTCCTGACGAAGTGGGTCTTCCTTCTCAACATGATACGGTCCTACCCAGAAGACGTCGCTTTAACACTTTCGTAGTAATTATTCTGTCTCAAACATTTAGTGACCATCGATGTTGGTTGTCAATTTGTCCAAGCCAGTGTGGGTTTTTGATGATATAATACTGAACATTATGCCTAGTTAGTATGATTTAAATGTACTATCACGTGCAAAAGTAATGACACCCCTTACGTGTTTTTATTGTATGATAAACAGCCTTGCAGCAGTCGATGAGTACCTTGGGTATAACCATAAGACCTTGTAGGTAAGATTAACAAGTTAGAATAAGAAAGTTGCTCAGCGACTGCTGCAAAGGCTGTTTATCATACAATAAAAACACTTAGGGGTGTCAGTACTTTTGCACGTGATAGTACCTTGATCAGTAAATACTATTAAAGATAAACATTTAGGGTTTCGGTTAATTTTCTCCAATATAGTGGTACAAAAGTGATAATGATTTTGGAAGTTACCACGCTGTAGCTCTTGATATAATTAAATATGATTGGGATAATAACGGCGGCGTGAAGTGCTTATATTGTATTAGTTAGAATTTTATATTGTAAGTAGTTTTATTTAACAATTATTAATAGCATTGGTATATAGAGCAAAACTGGAGCGTTGCGTACTAAACCACATAAGCAATAATTACTGCAACGTATTATTATTGGGTAAGTGCGAAACGTTACAGAATACAGAAAGCAAGCATTCTTTATTTTGACTCCATCAAGTTAAGATCAGTTTGTAAATTATTTATTAATATACTAACTTTATGAGGAAGAGGAAGATGTTTTGATTTACAAACTACAAATTTAACCTCAGTAGAGAGGAAGTTTACCACAGTGGGGTTTAATAATACGGTTGACTCATGCCTTTCACACTCCTAGGAGGATCGTTTTTCAAATGAAGAAGTATTTGCAGGTCATTATTCATATTATTCACATTTCTATTTGCTATCCCCCTTTCCCCCAGTTTCTTCAAATTTTCTCTTCAGGTTTTCAAATGTTATAGGTCGTGGATGATGTACATTGGAGTACTGTACTATGTATAAGTGACTTCAATTACACTCGCCTAAATATACCTACATCATATTGACCGATTCTTCTTTTGAGAAGAATAAACGCGAAAGTTCATTTAATTGATTGAACGAATAATAGAAATTCATTGTTTAATTGAATAATCGTGAAATTTCGATTAATCGATTAATAACTAATTATTTGAGTTTCTCTTAAAGCGATTATTTCTAGGAACAATTTTGCCAGGGCCACTAAATATTCATTCGTTTATTATTTACTGGCCTTTACACTGACCTCTCTCAAGCCTTGGTTATACTAAAACTCGCAGTTTTGATTTATTTAAAAAATGAACAAGAAAGTTGTCCACAGTTTTTTTACAGACCTATTTAACGTCAGTAAATAAGGTCAACGACATATAAAAAACACATAAATCAACTCTAAAAAAGTCAACGACATTGTCGCCGAGAAAGTTTTGATTTCTTATTTGAATTCGATAAACTTGGAAAATGTTGTGATTGATAAACTTTCCTGTTTGGTTTGTTATAAAACGTACGTTGATAAATCCAACGTGTACCATTTAAATAAATTTAAAACAATTTTGTTGATGAAACTAGCTTTGTAGTTCTTTATTTTCTGCAGGTTTGTTGTGGCGAATTTTTTGAAGTATTGTTGCCACATGCGAGTTGCAAGTTACCCACGATTTGATCGACTAGAACGTTCAGTGGGCGTCTGGAATCGATGATTTTTTTGATAAAAGTAAACTAGTTTAGCGGACAAGGGCTTTCCATAATTGGGATCATTTTAAGAATATTCTTGGGGGATGAGATGTATATGAATAGGAAGAAGGCATTGCTAGGAGCAGGGCCTTGTTAGTAGCAGACAGTTCAAGATTATGCGAGATAAATGTGTTACTGTGCTCATAAATATAATCTTCATGTTGTACTTAAATGGTTACTGATTGTAAAATAAATAAACTCTATTAATTACTGAGATTGGTTTAATTTTCGAACGCCTGAAGGCTTAAGTATGACTGTTATTAAGTAGAGTCGAACAAGACGTAAGACACCGAGGGAATATTAGTTAGCACTTAGTTTATGTTTTTGGAAGATTAAGGGTGGTTATATTATTAAATTAAATGCCAAAAAAAGTGGCAGTTATTCATGTAGAGGACGCTGCGAGAATCTGGCTTGCATCCATTAAATGTTACTTTTCCGCGTATTAACTTACAGTTCCGTATATGGTAAGTTCTTTAACTGGCATCAACATTTTATATTCTTGAGAAATCTTTATTAAAGTCCATAAAGATGTTTCGGAGTATGTTTATGAAGGGGCATGTTTCATTTTTCCCATTTTTTGGCAGAAACTTTTATGGCAATTTAGTGTTGTTCTTACAAATTACGTTCTAGTTAGATGTTAAGAGTATCTTTATGTAAGAATGGTGTTGACGGCGAATAAAATAGAGTGCGAAAGTAAGTTTAAGCAATTTACCTTTAAATTTAGTTTAAAATGTGAACACCGGTCCCGGTTCGCTTCGTAATAAATTTTGAATACGGGTGCGTGAACAACCCACTCTAAATGGAGCTCGTAAGTAATGTCGGTCGGCTTGTACTTTTCCTTTTGAACAAAACTTTTCTTTTAATACGGTTTTCCTTAAATACCCGTTTATGTCCGCTTTTGTTTTATAGTCGACCGAAAGAGTTTTTAACATTATTCAAAGTTCCCTTTTTATACGCTGAATATTTCCGCGAGCTCGTTTTTTCCCGGATAAGTTTCCTTTTTAGTGTTACACGTTTTCCGATATCTTTTTGTTCTTCTGCTGTTTTTGGTAAAAACGGCCTCTTGTATATGTATTTATAGTAGCTATACAACTTATACTAGATTTACTGCAGCAGTTTTCTACGTCCAAAAGAGGGTAGTTTACTTGATTTATACATTTTCCGAATAACCGTAAATCTGTAACTTCTGTAAAAACCTTTGTTATGGTAATATAATGCTGGTCTACGATATTTTTACCCTCCCTTAAAATGACACCGACAAGAAAACCGAGTTTATGTTGTAACTTGCCGCTATATGTCTGTATTACTTTCAGATGAAGTGGTTGGCTTTTTGCGTATTGACCGTCGTTCTGGTTACCTTGGCAGTAGCAGACGGGGAGATTTGGGAGGAAGACGACCATGAGGTTCTTATACGAAGTGAACGCGGAGCTAAGAACAGAGGTAAGTTTCCTTCTTGTCTTTGCTTTAACTTCGAGTTTTATTACACGAAGTTGAAAGTCTATCTGTACTGTTAGAAAATGTCGTTTTATAATTAGAAAATTCCTGAAGTTCATGAATTATGTAACGTGGTTTCTACATTTCTTGAAGTTTTATTACTTTAACACTAAAACTTCAAGTTTAGATTTTACATAGATACGAAGTACTCCGGGTAATTGTCAACAGATTCCAAAGTTCTAGTAAGTCAAGGCGGTGGTATACTTTAATTAAAAACTTCAAATCAGGTGCTTGGATGGAAACATACACCGTTTGGGTAATTTCTACTTAGAATTACCTAGCAAATCGTTGAATTTCGAAATTATCTTGCTTATTACGGTTTAATATTCGCGACCATCCCAGTAATTAGGGCCATAAATAGAAGTTATCAGATTAATAATAATTGTTTTAGTTTAGATTAAACATTTCGTATTACCTTTAGGTTACTGATAATTAATGTATGTATAGAAATGTTACAAATATTCAAACAATGCTTATCGATTATATTATTGAAATTCTAGTACCTGGCTACAATACTGTAACGTTCCATTCAAACACCAAAGATTGTAGTCCAATTCTTCAAATTTTAGAAATTTGCCTGTTTTTTTAATATACTTCAAGGTTAGGCAAATCTAATAAAACAAAATTGCCTACCTTAAGCCCGATGAAAATTAATATTTCCAGATTAATATACTATTTGAAAGGTATTTTTAAAAATTGCCAATAACAGAATGTATAAAAGAATCTCCAAAAGTTGGTGTGAATTTATACAATGTCAGGCTTATTTAAAAGCTTTAAAAATTCATCGTCACGGCTGTATTTTCGCCAGGCTAACGACGAAAAGTTTTGAAATGTCGGTGGTTGTTTATCTAACATTTTTCGTCCTAAATAAGGCCTTCCTCTCTACCAATATGTACTTCTGATTTGTTTCCAAGGGAAATTTGATACAATAATTTTTCGTTTACTTCTCCACCGTTTTACTGGCGATAATTTACTTTCATTCGGTTGGGTTTCAAATTAAATTATTTTTTTATCACTGCTTTCTTATTTTTAATAAGCCAGCCTCATTTTGTATAATCAGTAATCTATTCTTGGGGTAATGGCCTTAGCTCAAAACTGGATTTCAGGGTGGCGCAGTGGTAGAGCGTCAGGTTACCGTTGCCTTTGTTTCGAATCTCCCGATGGGCAGGATTTTCCTGCAATCTCCCTGGTGGCCATTCGTCGCTGGGCACCTAATTAACGATGCTCTCTTAAGAGGTAGAGTAATAAGGTCTTACACATACATAGATACACATTACAGTCTACACATGGTGCAGTATGTAGGTATAAGCGCACCAACTTCCTAACCTGCGGAGACGGGCTGGGTTGTGCATTGCACGCATATGTTAACACACCAGCTTCGTCACCGGAAGTTATAAGAGGTCACAGATAATAAAATTAGCTCAAAACTGCATATCCATCGACATCAGATTGAATTGTGGACTGAAACTGAACCTAAAGCACGTGGATTCAACGACCAGTAATGGTACCTAGATTCAGCTACCACGGATTACGCGATTAATGATGTGCTTAATCTTATAACGGAAGAAGAAATGAAAGCTTTACAGAAATAATACATGGATTCTAATTAAAAGTAATCTTTGATAGCAAATGGGTTTTTGATTCAGCATCTTATTCAGCGTCAGATTTACTAAGAGAAATTATAGTTGGGGGAATCTCCTTCACACTACAGTTTCCCATGTACTTTAACCAGTCATTATACTGTTTTGCCACATTTTCCCATTAAATTTAGCAATCGTTTCTTTCGATAAGGGCCGTGAATTGATATGCTTAATATAATTAATATGTCTTACAAAAACCACATAGCATTTCAATAAGGTTAGACTAGCTATGATGTGGGGTTAATATAAGAATATGGCCAAAACTGATTTTATCGTCGACCAGCATCATAATGCTATCATTATTATAGAGAAAATCGTGCATAATATTATACTTTATGTCACTGTGCCATAAAGTTGTTAGAACAACGGAATAAACAAACGTTACTTAACAACCACATCAGTCGTCATAGAAACAAATACTATTTTGTGACAAATACGTCATACTTTTATATAACCTGAATAATTATTATTTTAGCAAAAAAAAACTAAATTAAATTTCTTTCTACGATAAAATAGTAAGTATATGAAATTCGCTTATAATGCAGTATTATGGCATTCATGAAATTATCGCATTCACTGTGTTCATGCGCTAATTTCATTCATGCCATAATACTGTACATTATAAACTAATTTCATAATGTACTATTATGATACTCTAAAAGTGTTTTCTAGCATTCCCTTTATCGAAATCAACCTCATTTTGTTTTAACCATTCCTCCATTTCAGATTTTTGAAAATTAGATAGAGGGTGGCTAATCAACAACCATGGGATAGTATGGGGGCATTGTCCATTACTATTACGCATTAGGACAGGAGGCAGTTGATCCTCCCACTTTTTAAAAAATTTCGGCCATTCATATTTTGATGATAATCCTTATATTCAATTGTGTTGCCCAAAATTAAATTACATTATGGGAAAAAAGATTATAACTAAGTACACGGATCTTCTTCTTCTTAATGGTTTCTCCATGCCTGCAGAGTCGTGACATCATGAATAAGTTGGTTTGTATTGATTTTCCTGTGATCTCTTTAATTTGATTTATTAACCGTTACGGAGATCTGCCTCTTGGTCTTCTGCCCTGAACTATCAGTCTTTCTAAATTGTCGTGGTGTCGTCGTATGATGTGTCCAAAGTAACTAAGAATACGCCTACGACATGTTGTGGATAATCGATCTAGGATTTTTAGTTCGTTCGGTATTGATACGTTGGATCTGTGGGCAGTCCAAAGTATGCGGAGCATCATTCTCCAGCACCACACCTCAAACGCATCTATTCTGTCGCTGGCAGCCGACTTTATTGTCCAGGATTCGGATCCATATAAAAATATAGAGAACACTAAAGTGTTAACAAGGGTTTTTTTGGTGTTCTTTGTTATAATAGGTCTATCTGACCATATTTTTGTTAAGTTTGATATAGCTGTCCTTGCTAATGCTATCCGTCTCCTTATTTCTGCTTCGCATCCTCCCTTGTTGGTTATTAGGGATCCTAAGTAAATGAAGTCATTACGGTTTCGAGCCTGTTCTGCAGATTTCTCAGTTGTATGGTGCTGTTGCTGCCATTGAACGTGTCGTTCAATGGCAGCAACAGCCTCCGACAAATCTCTCCAAAGCTCGTCTCATTCTGCATTCCCCGTAAGCATTAAACAGCCTCGGCGATAAGACCATCCTTGACTCCTCGCTGTGCTTAGAAGGTATCTGAAGTTTTGTTGTCAAGGCAGACCACTGCTTCGTTGTTTGTATACAAGTTACTACTGAGAGATACCAGATGATGTGGAACACCCATTTCTTTTAGTATAATCCAAATGCTACTCCATCGTACACAATCAAAGGCTTTCTTGTAGTAGATAATACATAGAAGCATAGGTGTGTTGAACTCGCGGCACTTCTCTATTGGTTGTCGAATGTTAAATATGTGGTCTCTGGTTCTTCTTCCCTTTACAAAACCTGCCTGTTCGGGAGGAATCTGGACTTCTAAGTAGCTTTGCAACCTTTGGTATAGTATTCTGAGTGCATGGATAAAAATAAAACCTCTGCAGGTTGTTTAAAATTCAACCTACGTCTACTAGTGATTGTATAGAGAAATTTTAAAATAGGTGATTGTATAAACGATATCAGTCTACAGCTTTCGAGTAACTAGCTTGAACAATATTAACTATATTATGTTAAGACAAAAGATCACTCCTAACACTCAATAAGAAAGCATCAAATTAGTTTGAAATAAGTTTGTTAATAAATAATTGCTTTTCAGAGTTACAACCCAAATTGTAATAACAAACTCAATAACAATTATCGGTTCGGTTCTAACAAAACATCAAGAAGCCCGTCTGTTATATCAGTGAAAGTTATCCCCTGTAACAAACTAATACTTCTAAAACTCTTCCGGAACACTTCCAACGAAACGTGTTATATTGAGGATCCACCTGGAATAAGCCAGTAATCTTGTGCGTTGACAAATTTCCAGAAACAATAAAGTTATTTTTCGCAACCTAAATTTATTACCTCCATAAAAATTTATAAGGAATTGAAAACGTATACTAGCTTACAAAATTTTATTACCAACTAATAACCGTCGTCAACAAAATTGATTTTGATATTTTAAACCTCAACTAGTTTAATGTCGTAAAACTTCCCCAACGTCTGAAACCGTTGAGATGGGACTACACAGAAAAGATTGGTTTTCTAGGATTTAGTAGATTATATTCGGTTGGGATTCCGGTAAAACACGTCATATCAAAAGAAAAAAAAATAGTGATAAGGCAAATACTGAACCGACACACTGAGGTTTCTTTATACCCCCAACTTATCGATTGGTAAAACAGCAGAGTTCACCGAAAATGCTGACATTATATTCTCTAAGGATGAAAACTAAAGTTAGGACATATGGCTGGAATCACATACCAGTCGATTAAATTTATTGTTCTTAGACACTTTTATTCATTTCGGTAGATTGGGCGCTGACGTTGATGTAAGGGGAATAACCGAAAAAGTATACTAAACTGAGGAACACCAGGAAAGTGGAATATTTTTAGTTTCTGGTGTAAATATACGGTAGCTACGTCACATTACGGATTGTTTGGATATAATTCAATCAAAGACATGCTTGTTTATTACTGTCCCTTTTCACAAGATTATCGGTGAACTTTGATTCAGATACTTCAAACTTTTGGTAGTAACAGATTGCACCTTTTAAAAACTGTTATTATAAAAATCAAGAAGTTAAATAGAAGAATTATTTATTGTTTCCCCAAAGGGAAACGAAAATGTGTAGTTTTCTTCGTAAACGTAGTTTCTTACCTTATTCTTAAATTTAAAAAATACGTAAAATACGCATCGTGTTAAAGTAGGATCATCAACCTGACAAACCGTTTATTTATATCAGAGAACAGTTTAATCAACTTAACTGCACTTGTGATTCTCACATGGTTAGTTCCATGAAAACGCACCAAAAAGGGGTCATAGGGGGTACAGCGCATTAAGAGTCTTCTTGTTGACCAACTCACATAAGGTTCAGATCTCGTTCCTGGCTTGAAAATGTTTCTCAAGAGACCGAAAATACGAATCCATGTAATTTAAGTTTAGGTAATAATTTTATGCCCCTAGATTTAAATTAAGTAGGCCGTAGGACCTAGGAAATGAGAGCCATAATTAAAAAAGGCCATTAATTTGGGCGTCTAAATGAAGCAAACTGCTTTATCATTCTATAGTCTGTCTTATCAATAGTTGAACAAAGGTCTTCCCGATATCTTCCTTCAGAAGTAAATTTGCTATCAGTTTGACGTCATTAGTTTAATGGGTCGATGAACATCCTTTACTCCATTCATGACTCTATGTATATTGTAACGTTTTTAAAACGTTTATTTAAAACTTCGGTCCGTGGTGTGAATTATTTATTAACAAATTTAAACAACGTAATAATGAACACGAAACAACAACTTAAACACGAAGAACACAACACTAATATTAACTCGAAACACTTATACAGTTTATTTATATTCACGTATTCCTACTTCATCTGCGCACATTTATATTAACCGACTTGGTCGCGACGATAGCTTTTGGTATACTCTCGCTGGTAGAATGTTAGTTCGCTCAAGGGAATGCGCCTTTTATACCAACTGTGGCCTCGAGAACGCTCCAATGATACTGTAATAGAATAGTCGCGGTAACTCCAGAAACGATGAGTAGTTAATCGAACAATCCAGATCGCGTCTGTCGGCAGATGACGCATACGACCTCACACGTGTTCTCCCCAGCAGCTGACGCATCTCGTTACAATATTATATACTTCTCAGCCAATTTTGCCTAGCCCTATTTAAACGTAGTATCCTTTCGACTACATTAACTGCAGTTTTTATTTTGTTCTTTGAATTCTGCCTTATATGTTTATTATTATTATCATTATGTTCGTGAAATGGTGCCTTAGCCCATTATTTCCCTGATTGGTCTACTTTAACAGTTAAGTAGACTTAGTCTGGCACATTGGTCTATTACATAAAATCAAAAGCATTTTTCCTAGTCCTTATTACCATCTACTAAAATCGTATTTGTCAGAACGATACTTTCAAATAAAATACAACTCCAGTTACTCCAACTACCATCAAGTAAAATCAGGAGTGCCTCAAGGGAGCGTGCTGGGGCCGTTGCTCTTCTTGATTTATATCTCAGATTTACCAACAACAAACAACACTACTATAGCAACATTTGCGGATGATACTACCTTGCTATCAGTAGACATTAACCCAGTGCTCGCATCACAGAACTTACAGCAACACCTGGATGTTTTACAGAACTGGAATGGTAAATGGAAAATAAAGATAAACGAGACAAAATCTGTTCAAACGCATAGTATGTCCACCAGTTTTCCTAAACAATACTGAAATACCAGTGAAAGATGAAGTGATTGCATCTGGACCAAAAACTAACTTGGAAGAAACACTTCAAAATGAAACGCCAGCAAATTACCTTAAAACTTAAAGAGATGTCATGGTTAATGGGAAGAAGATCCAAATTATCAATAGATCATAAACTATTGTTATACAAATGTATCCTTAAGCCCATATGGACTTACGGCATACAATTATGGGGGTGTACAAAACCTTCAAATCAAAAAATAATTCAAAGAATACAATCTAAAATATTACGTTCTATCACCAATGCACCATGGTACGTGTCGAACTTTACTTTAATACAAGCACGAGCTCTACGAATAAGGGAATCGTACACTCTAGCTACTTGACCATTGTTGCGAATTTCATTGGCGGCGTTAAAAATTCCTTGACGCAGTTGTTCACTTGTGTCAATTTCAGTATTGTGTACTAACTGTTTCATATGTTCCCAAAGGTAAAAATCTAGAGGATTTAAATCGGGACTCCTCGCAGGCCAGGCAACAGGGCCCCCACGTCCAACCCATCTGTCAGGGTAGTGAGTATTCAACAACCGGACGACTTGCCTTCCATAATGACATGGCGCGCCATCATGTTAAATCAACATCCTTTGGCGGCTCTCCAACTGTTAGCAAAACAATGAACGACCACAAACTACTTGATATTACCTTTTGAATTTAATTTTAAAAAAGAAAAACTTTGACTTCTTATAGTTCCTCAAGGTTTATAGGAACTTTTTTTACTTAAAAAAGTCTCTCCTACATACTGGTAAAATTTGTTCCGCCCATTCTGACTGACCCTGTATATAAGGTAAAAAAGGCACAGAAGCCTGAGCAGACAAAAACAATGATCAATGATAGACTACAATTAATATCCGCTACACAATGGGAAACTTATTATAAAAATCTTTTAACAGAAAAACATACTCGTGCATCATACAATACGACACGACACACAAACATTAACATACAAGGAGATCCAGTAGAAATTCCATTAGAATTAGTTGACAAATCGGTTAAATCTAGGAGGAACAATAAAGCAAGTGGTCCAGGAAATCTGATAGCAGAATTAATTAAGAACAGAACGGAAAAATTGAGAATAATGATAACAGCACTATTTAACGTCTATGTCAGTACCCAAAGCATACCCACAGAATAGAAAATCGGCTACCTTATCTCGTTACACAAAAAAGGTGATAAAAGGTAATATGAAAACTACAGAGGAATTGCAGTTACATCTATATTTAGTCGTATGTAGGGAAGAGTTATTAGGGAACTTATTCTATTTGAAACAGGTAATTGAAAAGAAAATTAATACGGAAGCAGACAAACAGCGATGGAAATTGATGTATTACGACGATCATGCAGAATATCAAAATTAGATAGAGTACGGAATGAAACAATTAAACAACGCATCGGTCTAAAACACACAATAATTATAGAAAAATTATTAATTAGTAGAAAAACGGAAACTTTACATGGTACGGACATATTATGAGAATGGGGAAACACAGAAGACCCACAACAACTTGGGATGGCACTATTAAGAAAGCAACGAGTGCTTGAAACCTACAAGAAGAAGAAGACTTCTTAACGAACTGCATTCGTTAACAAAGTTTTAAAATATTTGTTACATTAAAATACTACGAAACTCAATTTTTATATGTTAAATAATTTAAACTGACTTTAATTGATATATTAAACCACAATCTTTTGGCTTTAAATTCATTCGATTCTAGTAAAAACGTGTTATTCCATAGGCATTTACAATAGTAAAGGACTGGTAAATTATAATTTATTTATAAATATTAATTCTCAATGGCCTAAATTAGGTTTTGAGCTAATTTCCTTATTAAGAATAGATGTAAATTTTTTTTTAGGGGTATCGGTAGTTTATCATAAAACAAGTTTTTTGGGCATCAACTGCACTTCCATATACGGCTCGAAGGACCATATGATAGGGCACACTGCCTCATCATTTATTTGTGAATCTGGTTTGACGAGAGAATAAGACGAGAAAAATAAAATAGAAAAATTTTTGTATTAACTGCAACTCGTGTAATAAAGTCTCTTGTCTCAGACGGATGCTACAAAATCGCAAACTATCGTAAAATAGTCCACAGTATTGCTTTACTTAAGATAGTTTGTATATTTCATAAAATTAACTTAAAAAATCTGATAAATACTTCCCAAAGATTTTAAAACCAAATTCTTTATCATGGATATGTAAATAACTAAACTAAACTAAAAGAAAATTTAGCCCCAGTTATTAGTTTACAATGGGTTTGGTTTACACATAAAATGTCCAACTAATTTAATTATCTGTTGTTAAAACCGTATGATACGCGTAACTACCGCAGTGATTGGTGATTACATTATCCTGAAATGCTTGCATATTAATGTGGATTTTACTGGAACATCCCATTATTCGATTTGTTGTGGTATAATCAGTGTTATGTATGTACATCAGACATTGTTGGAGCAATAATTTAGTAATAAACTCAGATCCTTCTCGAAATTCATTTAATTCTGGTAATTTGATTTTGTAACATAAATTCTTAGTGCTTCAATTCTTCCCACTGTTTTTTATAGCAAATTAAAATCGTAGAACTAGCGTTTTACATTTAGAATGAATACCCATAAAACTTGAAAGGTTAAAAAATTTTTTAGTTTTACTTTTCGTAGTAATTTTGGAAAGCTTTTTAAAACCAAAGTGTGGTAATTTCACATTCAATAGAAATTTCTTAAAACTAGAACTTGGTTTATAGTACAATGTACCGTCTATATTCATCACAGAAATTTAACGATAATCTATTAAACTAAACCTAACTCAATCTCAGGCGAAACCCGGCACGTTATGAAGGTCAGTCAATCTCCTTAGAACCGACTCGTAATTAAGGTAATAGAAATTATCTACGCTCCATATCAAAGTATCAATTACTTCGATGATGGACACTTAAATTGGGGATCTACGTGTCAATAAAAACCTAAATTAATTCTACGTGAAACTGGCTCCTTTGCAATTCCATTATGAACCACAAATCTTGTCTGAAAATCGACCAAACCCATAATGTTCATTTCAATTAACTTAAGTTAAATCCCTTCTGTAGTTACGTAGACCTTATAGGCCTTGTGCAGTGTTAGAATTTAATACGTTTATTAAAACACGGATCTTCCTTTGGGTTTCAATAGTTTGATTCTATCCGTGCATATCTTAGAACACACCAAACAGTTATCATTGCAACGAAAAAATCTGAGGAAGAGAACTTGCCCAGTTATTATTTATACACGTATCAATTTCCCAAAGCTGTGATGTTATTTGAAGTTATCTCAGTAGATTTAATTAAATTAATTACGTCGTATATGAAACGTTTCTGCAAGAAAAGGAAGTAAATTATATCGCACGAGGTATCAAGCTGATACCTACACAAAAAGCTTACATGAAAAATATGAAAAGGATCGAGAAGTAAAAATATCTTCTTTAAAAATATTTCTAAATTTAATACATATTTAGGGAACATTCCAGCTTAACAATATGGCCCTTACGAAAGAATATATTAATATTAAATTTTTTTTTTGTTGATTTTTGCGTTTATTTTGGGTCTGTATAAATAACGAAACATCACAAAAAATGTAGTAATTAATATTGAAAACTAAAATAAGAGCCTAACCGAATAATTCGCAAACTTTAATGATTAACATTATCGATTTTGCTCAAGGTAATACCCACCGAAAATAAGGTTACATTTTACGAGATAAAGTGGAAGCGGCGGAAGCCGGTATCAGTCTATGAAAACTACGGATAAATATGAATATTTTAACTTAAGCAACTACTCTTTTAAAACTTTGAATATTTATGAATTAAAAATTGGCTTTTATCCAAGCCGCAGAGTGAAGGTATAAGTTTTGCGGAAAAGTTTAAGAGCTTTTAAAAAATTTACCAAACAATGCTTTCAAAGTATAAAGAACAAAGCTTAAACCCTTGAGTAAATTTAAAACGCTACTACCTTCAGTTAATAAACAAAACAAGTTAGTTAAGGCATCTTTAAAAGCATCTCAACTGCCTCGAAAAAATTTTAAATTATCAACGGAGTTTAATTTTTAAAACTGCAAAAAGTTCGTAAAGCGAGCGAACAATTATCTGTTAAATGCTATCTGAGTTGCTCTAATGCACAAACAATTTAATAAAACCAGTGCATCCTGCAAACCGTGTTGTTACGATAACGTCGTTATCCTCGTTTTATTATCATGTACGAGCCGGGTTTATTTTTAAAAGTTTTGATAATTTTATACTAACGTATATTAGTAAGCTGCAGAAAATACAGTGCAGATTACAGGAAATCTTGTCTGCTTGTTTATGATACATGTCGTCCAAATAAATTTGGCTTTATTTTTGGAAACTACAGATTAGATATATGTTATCACAACAAAATGGGTTAAAGAAGAACCTCACGTTTATTGTGTTGAAAAGGTTAATATTCTGAAACTCAGGTACTTGCAATACAATCGTTTAAGTTAACCATTCTAATTTTTAAGTAATCTTACTCCAAAAGCTTGCTATTGTATGGTATGGGAATTAAAACTCGTTGCTTTTTGTTTGAAAACAAAATGATTTAATTTAGTAACAATGTAACATAATTACTTCCTTCAAAGTATGCTCCTTGGGCACCTATAACCTTGTCCCATTTCTCAGACAAGCGATGGATTCCGAGGTAAAAAAATTCCGGTTCTTTTGCGGCGATTCATGCATCAACCCAATTTCTAATTACAGCATAAGAACTAAACCACTACCCGGAAAGAGCTGACTGCATGCGCCGGACTAAATGGAAGCCACGTCTGGGGAATAAGCCAGGTGGGGTGGCACCGAGCCAAGTGCTTCTAAAGTTTCTTTGACTGGTTTTGTAATATGATCAGTGGTGCTCAGTAACGCTCAGCATTGATGGTCTGACTTGGTTGCAAGAGCTCATAATACACCACGCCTCTCTGGTCTCACCAGATACACAGCATGACCTTTGAACCATTAATATTCCGTTTGGGCCTTGATGGACCTGCTTGATCTGACTTCACCCATGCTTTTGGTCGTTTAGGATTATCATAGTGAATTCACTTTTCATCTCCACTTCGATGGTGAAATGACTTTTGACTCATTCCCATTGCGTGTAATCGTTTTCCAACGGTCGAACGATAAACACTTCTTCTGACATTTCTTCCAATGTTTAACTTGGATCCTCATCCAATAATGCCACCAATTCTTGATTTTCAAACTTTTTCGGCTGACTTGGATGTTTGTTGTTTTTCCCATCAAAATCATTACCTTTGAATCGCCTAAATCAATCTCTGCAAGTGGTTTCCGATAGAGCATGCTCATCATACACTGTTACCAGCAAATAATGGCTTTGAGCAGCACTTTCCTTAAAAAAAAAATAATGCCGTGGCACTTTCTACATATGCCGTTTTGTTGCTGCAAAATTTCCAATTTTCAGTATAATAAAAAAATATGATGTTTAATCTTTAACCAAATTTCATCTACTGATCTCTGACGTTTTAAATGGTAATGTTGCCACCTTACATTACATGTAAGTAGCACAAGTAATGGCAACTTTTGTAAACTGGCATACAAGTTCTCCAACCTATCTTATTTTCCAGCATTTAAAAGTTTAAAGTAAAATTGATTTAAATAAATCGTCCTTGGTGATTGCGGAACTCCAATGAAGAAAATGAAGCCAGTTTTAACACTTCTCAAACGCCATGAAATATTCTTTGAAACTGAAAGCTGGAAGCTGAAATTTCACTACATTTTTGTAAATATTGTTACTCGGTATATTATTTGTTTATAATGATTAAACTTAAGTTTTATTAAATTGTATTTAATACATTAGAAGTTAGCTAGACGAATAAATCAGTTTAACCATTGAGAAATAAAATCTTAGAAGATTAATCAATCGTATTCGTTCACCACAATGGTTCAGTTGGTTGGCTTAATTGCCCATGAGGGTACTGGTGAACGTGATTATTTGACAACTATTTACACTGGTTAGAAAAATTGTGAGAGTGACTTCAAGTTATTTTGTTATGATTTTGATATAGGTCCGAGTAAGCCTGATATTCCTAATTTGATAAGTTATTCAGTCGTAACATTTAAAAACAGCTCATAGTTGATTATATCTCAAATCAAACCGTCAATAGATGGCGTTATCTAACGATTTAACATTTTTTCGTCGATTTTTTTTTAAATCAGGGGTTTGATAACCATTTAAACTAACCAATCTGATTTTTTTTATTACTCTTACTTCAAAAGTTTCATATTTTATTTTAAAATTCTTACAAATATGTGGTTCGTTACGTAAAATTAGAAAATTTAATCGTTTCTTTAAAGCAGACTTTTTCCTTTAATCCGTAATAAAAACCTCTTTAAAACTGGCACACAAGTAAGATTAATTCTCCAACTTATCTAATTTTTTCGGCTTTTAAAAGTTTGAAGGAACACTAATTTAAATAAATCGTCCAGGGTCATTACTGAACGCCAGTAATGAAAATGATGTCAGTTTTAACACTTCTAAAACGCCACGAGATATTCTTTGAAACCGTTGAAAGTTTACCAAAAATATTTGTAAACATTGTTACTTGGTATATTATTTATTTGAAGGCATGCTGATTAATCTGGTTCAAGCTTTATTAATTTTAATACATTAGAAGTTAATCATACGAATAAATCAGATTAACCATAGCATAATAAAATCTTAGAGCTTAGAGCATTAATCGGTCGTATTCGTTCACCACAACGGTACAGTTTGTTGGTTTAGTCGACCATGAGGGCGCTGGTGAACGTGATTATTTGACAACCATTTGTACAGGTTACAAAATTGTGAGAGTGACTTCAAGTATGTGCTTTTCTTATAATTTTGGTCGAAGTAAGCCTAATATTCCTAAAGTAATAAGTATTTTAGTCTTAACATTTAAAAGCAGCTCATTAGTTCATTATATCTAATCAAACCATCAATAGATGGCGTTACTTAACGATTTAATTTTTTTTCATCGATTTTCTTTAATCTGAAGTTTGTTAAAATTAACCGCATGATAATCAATACGCCATTTTATGTGCAAGTCTTTTTTTTTGTAAAGTCATATTCATTCCATTTCTTGACATAGGCCTCCCTCATAAATATGTATACATTTATTTCGGTTCTGAGCTTTCCTCAACCATTCCAGACCTACCGTAAGTTTTATATCGACCGTCCAGTGCATTGGTGGAGGCCCCCTGGATGGTTTCCATTGCAGTACGGTTTTTGCCCAACGCTCGTCATGTAACCTGGCCACATAACCGAAAATATATACCTACTCCAGTTTCTTCACCGACATCTTTAACCTTAGTTATGCCTCTTATTTGTTCATTTCGTTTGCGATTCTGTAGATGTACTTCGATCATTTGCCCTTCCATCGCTCGCTATGTTGTTCTGAGCAGTGCAAGCGATTTCTTCGTAATAGTCTACGTTTGGGCGCCGTACGTTAGTACTGGAAGTACGCATTGGTCATATAGGAGACTTCTTAGTTGCATTCGGATGTTCTTGTTACTCAAGTTGTTCCTCAATTTTGTAAAAGCTGTTCAAGGCAATCTTCTTCTTCTATACATCTCTTGAGTTTGATTCTCTCTTCTCAGCGACACTGTATGTCCTAGGTCCATTTTTTACTAATTGATTTCTAATTATGATCTTCGTTAGACATTACCTTTGTCTTTGATTCTTGCATTCAAGAGTGACTGTAATATTGCCTAGTGTTCAATGCTGTCAAAGGCCTTCTGAAAGTCCACGAATTCCATGCAGATATTCAGATTACACTCTACTGCCTTTTCTATCAGAATCCTCACAGTTACTGTAATTTTCTCTAAAACCGGCTGTTCCTGCGGTTGGTTCTGGTCTGGTCTAATTTACTTGCCAGTCTGTTAGTATCTAATAATTTTCGTAAACAATTTGTATACTTGCGACATCAGAGAAATCGGCCGATAGTCCTCCAAGTTAGTTTTATCCCCTTTGTTGGCTATTTTTTCTTGTTCTATACTTACATTCGTTAAACAATTGGCATAATTTGAATATCACTACATCTCCTCCTTGTTTTAACATCTCTATTAGAATTTCGTCGTCACCTGGCGCTTTGTTGTTTTTCATTGATTTCAAGGCATACCTTATCTCTTCTTCTGCTACTTCGGGAATTTCTTCCGATCCTATATTCATTACCTTCTTGTTTTCTTGGTTTTTGTCTGGCTGGATTTTTGAGCTATATAAGTCCTTGTAAAAATTTTCCCCTCTTTGTAATATTTCTTTTTGATTTCTTATCTCATTTCCAGCTTCATCTTTTAAGGCTATTACTTGTTTCTTATGGTTATTGTTTCTGAGACTTCTTAGGCTTCTATTTTTTTTTCATTAACTGTTTTACTTCCTGCTCATAGCATTCATTTAGGTCCCGAATTATCATTTTCCTTGTCTCTTTTGCTAGGGTTCTAAGTTCTTCGTATCTGTTTTCTTTTAATAACTGTCTCTTTCTTTCAATATGTCGCTTTGTTTCATCTTTCAGTTTGTATGTTTTTTCTTTTTTCTTCTAACACCGCTTTATTTGATATCGTTGTTAGTATTTGACTAATGCTGTCCAGGTTCCTTCCGTCTTGGGATTTTTCCATTTCTGTTATTTCCTTCTTTGTTTAAATTTTGTTGATACTTATCAGAATTTTTAGACAGTATTTCTAGATCTATAGCGTGCTTTTTTCGTTTGAATAACATTGCGCGGTCTAACTTATCGTTAACAATTAGTTTAGCTCTTAGCATTCAGTGGTCGCTGTTGATATCGCAACAATTTAATGCTGTAACGTCTTTTACAACTAACCTATTACTAGATAGAAAATAATCTATTTCCTTCATCGTTTGTCCATTTGGACTTCGCCACCACGTCCATTTTCTTTGCTTCTTTTTATTAAAGAAGGACGTCATTGAATATAACTTTTGTTCTGTTCTGAGGTCTAATAACTTCGTGCCTCTTTCGTTTCTGTCGTCAAAGCTAAAGTGCCCAACATATTCTTCGGTATTTTCCTGCATTTTTCCTAATTTACCATTAAAATATGTGGTAACAAAGGTAAATCCAATTAAATATGGAATTAGTAGCTAAAAGCGAATTTCAAGCGGAAGTGAAGGAACTTTAGCTGACATCTAGTCACAGCCATGACAAGAGCCATCCCGAAATCAACTAAAAAAGATAAGAGGGAATCTCGAAAATCCTCTGAAAGAAAGACATCAACTAGCAACAGAAAATAAAACAACTCAGTAGCATGACCTAAACAAAATCCTTACGAAGAAAATGAGATATCTATTTAAATTGTCAATAGATGGCCTCATCTAACGATTTAATTGTTTTTTAATTGAAATTCATTAATTTGAAGTTTGCTAAACTCCACTGCAAGGAAATTTTATGTGCAAGTTGTACGCGTTTGAATTTATACGTCATAGTCAGGCTTCTAACGATTAACTCCTCTGTGGTTTTGTCAACGCTTGAGCAAACCACAAGCCCTAAACTTTGCACTCAGTTCTTCGGTTTTTAACACATTTTAAAACCGCGTGCAAATATCCGGTAATCCTTTAACATATATTTTAGTTATCATTACAGGATATAAATAAAATCAGTATGAAGAGTTGTAAAGAGAACATTTCGAAAATTTATTAGTTTTATGCCAAACAAATCCCACGCTTGTTGTAAAGAATATTTACCATAAAAGCCTTTCACTAGAACTCTAACGTGATTTTCATTGTTGTAAGAGATCCACACAATCACGTTCTAAGTTGCTGTCGACAAAGGAATGAACCCCTTTAAAGCATCAGTAGTTAGCGTTGTTAGCAACCAGCACCTTTTATGCTTGACTTGAAAACCTCAACATCGCAACATCTCCGTAATTGTTAAACAAAATCCTTTGATGGATCAGGTAACACCATGGCTGTTATTTATGTAACTTCTCAAGGCTCTTGTAAACCACTTCTTGTTTGAAACCTTTAAATTACTTAAATCTTAAGCAAGAAGTTCACTTCTAATACACGAACAACCTTAAAAGTTTTCAGATGCTTTGCTTTATATTTTCTTTACTAAATACTAGGGAAAATATTGTTTCCAGATTTCAAGATGTTTCAGATTATAAACTTCGCAAGGCATTTCGCTCCTGTGTACTTAGCAGTGAAGTGAAGTTTAGTTCATTTAAAATTCATATTTAATAATAACAATTGTACGCAGATTATTAGGAATCAAAACATCATAAATATGCAAGTAGTGGTTTTGGTTTTGTTTCTTAAATATATACAAAACGAGTTTTTAATAATTTAATAGTTTTTATGCAAAATAAGGATTTGTGCTTAAGAAACGCAGAGCGAAGCAAATATTTGTTTAACCTAACTTCACCAACTGTATAAATTAAAATAAGGTTATTGTTTAATATCTTTTTATAATAAGTAACAGTCCTGTAAGGCTAAGAGAAGACAAAATACTGTTTAAGAAATAAAAGGACGGAAGTTTATGAACATCTTTAAATTTGTAATGTCCTTAATGATTAAAAACAAGTTCAATTTCAAAACATATTGCTGCCGACAGGGTGGATGAGGATACATCCTAATTGTTTTACATTTGGGACTACTGCGGTAAAGTAAAGCCCTTGCTATTTCATGAAATAAATTTGTGGTTCATGTAAACGGTTACGTTACGCAGTTACGGAATTAGTAAAAGATTAAGGAATTCGCTTCCACTACACGAGTTTACTTAATACGAAATTACTACCATTCTATAACCACCTACAACTTGTAACTTCCCATTTGAAAAATAACTAAAATTGAAAGTAGTCTTTGGAAAGCTTTTGCAATATTATTTTTCTTTAACTCTTGCGATTCGGGACTGGAAACAGCCAACAATAATTTTATATTTAGAGCCCATTTGGATTAAGTGGCCGTATAAAAAATTGGTTATATAAATTACTGACATAATTTAACACCTAACACCACGTACCTACATGAATTCACACCTACGAATTCCTTTACACACCCAATGAGAAAACTAGGCTAAAAATAGTTTGGGATAATTTAAGGTTAGAGACTTAACCAAATTAGTTAAAGGTTACACTAGGTCGTGTCACATTAATAGAAGATATGAAACTATCCGAGTTTCACTGAAACAAACGGTTTCCATTTTTTTTAGATGGATAAAAGTCCATTAATTAAATTACACACCTTGAACTTAGAAAAAGGCAATTTGGAGCAAAATTAGAATTTTATGGAAGTAGAAGCTTCGAATTTTAATTGATGTGCGAATTTTCTATTTTTAAAAAAATATTAAAATTCTCTTCAGTCGCAGAGCTTTTAAAAATGATGTTGCATTGAGAATTCGGCTTCTGTTCGTTGAGATATAAACAATAATTTTGCATCAAAACAAAAAATTTTTATATTTAAAGTTTCGGTGACAATTTATTTCTTTCCAAAATGTGCACAGTCAAAGCTATTACTTGCACTCAGAAAAGTAAATAAATACAACCTCTGTACTTTTACATGAAAAATAAACGAACGACTAGACTAAGCTTTAAAGATCACTTCGTACGAAATTAAAATCGATTTCTAAGCGTACTGCAAAGTTAAACCTTTATAAGATAAACGACAGACTCGATGTTGAAATACTGAAAAGTCTGCTAGAATTTACTAAGATCTTTTATCTAATATAACCTCAATTTTTCGCATCTTTAACTTTAAATTCGTGTATATCATCCACCCCATATGAATAACGAAAGGGTGGTGTCCGCAGAATTGTCACGCAATCGACGGGATCACAGAGGTTTATCAGGCATTCGGAAAGGGTTTGAAAAGGTTTCAGAACATTTCGTTTCGCCACATTTTGTCCCTATGCATGTCGACATTGGACATTTCATCCCTCGAACTATTTCGTCCACTGGTCATTTGGAATTCCGGAATTTCTTTCACGGAATTTTCGTCCAAGAATATTAAACTGACTTTAAATACTTATAGCTGTGTTAAGGCAATCATTAAAAGAGTCGGTGGGCCTTTTTATTACTTTTTTTAAATGAAAATAAATAATTGTTGCACAAATTTCATATTTTTATACAAAACAAAGACGTTGTAGAGATCAAAATATATTTGGACAACTAGCTGTGATCATTTTGGGTATTTAACTTTGAAATTTGCTTTAATAAACATACTTAAATTAGCTGGTTTCACAATTGTGCCTAAAGCCTAGTAAAACCGTCTTATACTAATTAAATTGTGGCAGATGCCTTAAAATGACCCTGAAAGAGGTAAATGACTCTGCTGCAACTAATTTAAACTGGCATATTGCGGTGAATTGAGAAATTAATCTAAATTGTTGTAAATTATGTAAGCTCAAGTTGCTGCAGCAAGGATATGCAAATCAATTGCGCGTGAATTTACATAAGATGACAAGGATGTTTCAAATGATGAGATACAACGATGTATATTATATTAATAAATATTCATGCACCTATTCTTATTATATCTGCATTCTGCATCGCACAGCATTTATCCCGAATCGTGTAAATTGTCATCTGATGTCGGCTCCTCAAACAACAGGTTCCTTTGAAGTTATAATGTAATCAATAGGTAATTGTATTTTCTGTCACGCTTAATACGACCCAAATAGAGTAAATATACTGTTCCAAGATTATGAACATGGTTTAGTGTGCGGGCTTGAATACAAAACCCCAATTTTCATTAATTTTCTCTGATTTTACTCGGCTGTACAACCCTTATTGTTCGGTAGATATCCACTAAACCTAAATTAACGCTTAATGTTGTGGCAACATGTTACTTTTTAAGCTTACGTTGCTTTTTAATTAGTTGCTTGTACACAACCACTTCATTTTTTACCAGTTGCACGATGATGCATTAAATAAAAAGAAGAGGATAATTGAAGTTAATGTTAAAGAAGTTATAGAAAAACTCTGATGTTTACTGTTCGTTTGACTAATTTACCCCATTCTCATGGGAGTTTTATTTATGAATATTAAGTCATTAACAAAATAACTCAATAATGGCCAACTTTCTTCGATTAGCTTTATGAAACGCCAATGAACTGCAATATAAATAACTAGAAATTGGAAACTTCTTACAGTAAATAATTTAGATACTCTGCTCGATTGAACCTGAAACTCACAATATACCACTACAAGGCAGCTAGCAATGGAAAAACGCAAGCTCGTGGTAAATGGCAAAGGCCCAGAAACCCTCTCTCTGGAAAGCGACAAAAAAGTTCAAAGTTCAAAATGCCTATTATTTCCGTATCACCCATAAGTAAGCCAAATGGAAGTTGGACCCAAACTAACGAAGAAAAATCAAGCACCTTTAGAGAACATTTTGCTTAAGTCTTTACGCCACTACCATCTAAATTGCGATGCAGAAGTAGGAGAATACCTCAACTTGCCTGGTCAATTACTTCTACATCTGAAACTAGTTACTCAGCGGAAGTCTATAGAGAAATAAAATTAATCAACTCATATAAAGCCCCAGGTTATGATCTTACAGTGGGGAACGTACTAAAACATCTCCCAAAAAGGCAATAGTTTCACCGATATCCAATAGCACGTTTCCTATTTGCCACTTGCCTACTCAGTGATCGGTAAACTTGGAGAACCCCCGCAAGAAACCAGCTCATATCGATCCATAAGCCTGTTAACCCTGCTATCTAAATTATTGTAACGACTATTGCTATACAGAATCAAGCAACCAACACCACGAGATGAATTAATTCCTCTGTATCAGTTTGGATTCCACGGTGTCCAGCAAGCCTTCTACAGGCTCTGGTACAGTAGACTCTTATAAAGTATGTCCATTAAAAAAAAAAACTCGCAGCAATCCCTGGAAATGATTTTCATATGTAACATACAGCCTAAGACATACTTAAAACAAATTTTCAAAGCACTCTAGAGTTTTTTTAATGAACATACTTTATAATACAAAGAAAGCCATCCTATGAGTCCACTTCGAGAACGCACTATCAAACTGCCATCTCATTTACTCCGGTGTTCCGCTAGGCAGAGTCCTCAGAGCTTTCCTATACCTCCGCTAAGCTGAAGACGTTCAAAGTACAAACACCACCTTAGTCGCTACCTTTGCAGGTAACATTGCCAAATATTAACCTTGACAGGGCATCTGCAAAAACTACAACTACATTTACACCCAAACGAAACTATTGTATCACTGGCAAAAGATCGTCAGCCAAAAGGTATAACAGATTAACAACGGGATGGCTCCAATGAGAGTTTTTCCAATCAACTCTAATTAATACAAACCATTAGCTCATAGAATCTATTAATATTCTGGATAAATATTGATCCTAATTAAATATATGTACAATAAAAAAATTCTCCAAGCGAAGTATTCTAGAAGCGACTGGAACATGTGGGAGACCTGCTCGTGACCCATGTGAGAGGCGATCTTGCTAGAATGCGCGTCTGGATGCTTCTAGAAAGCTGCAAGATATTGGAAAAGCTTGGAAATTTTCGATGTTAGTTATTGATTTAATGGTTTTAGTGACGGAGTTTATTATTTTTCATTTCGAATAATTATTCTTGTCCCTTTTTTACGTGTTCGTAAACTTTCACATATTTCTATTTTCAGCATTTTAACATTTTTACAAACTTCTGAACCGTGACAAATTTATTTAATCCTTTGTTTTCATGTTTAAAGTAAAATCCCCCGTTGTTTATTGACCTTTGTGTTCTAATGCGTGTTAATTAGAACGACGGCAACAGATTTGCATAACTGACAGGTGTCAGATAAATAACAACTGTTTTTATTGTTAATCAGATTATGTAAGCCTCAGTGTGGCGCTTTTTTGATTGGATGTGGTTTTAAACACCAATTGAAAAAAATTGACACGTTTTAGTTTGTACGCTAAATTTGTGAAAAATACTTTCAGCAGATCCCGTGCGAATTAATTTTAAATAAAGGAGAAGTGATCCATTTGTTACAATTCCAACAAAAGATAATGATTTGTTGCATCAAAAAACGACGAATTGATAAGTAGTTAATTATATTAAATAATTTAAATTATATTTCTTTACGGAAGATGCAAACATATATTTTAAATTGCAGAGGACTTGTGCCTAAAAAACATGACGAAAAATAATTCCTCTTTTTAGTCTAAAATAAAAAGTGAAAAGTTTTGTTTTTCTCATTTTATAATTTCGAGGATTTTATTACATAATCAAACAAACACCCTTTGACATTTGAGTTAAGTGCGACTTAATAAAGTTGTACTGCCGATATCGAGCCACATTCAAAACCTTATTATCAGATTAACAGTTCAATATCGATGGTCCTTGAATATTACGAGTGGACGATTTAAAAGCTTATTTAATGCCGATGACTTCGTTTGCCAATACAATGGTTATTAATTTAATGCGATTATGTTGAGTCCTTTTTAAAAATAAATAATTTTTTTTTTAAATTTGGCACATAATTACATCCGTTTGTGGGCTTCGAAAAATAATCTAAATAAATCTTTTACAACCCCCTAATACCAACCGAAGAGTATCACTGTATTAAACCTTAGTTCTATTAAGAAAAATCCTAAAAGCTTCTTAGACGAGCTTTATCAAAAAAAAAAAACAGTGAAAGTTTTTTTTTACCAACAACAACCCTGTTTACTTCTTTTTCGATAAACGAAGCGTCACGTATCGCCATTCGAGAAACTAATTTTTATTTTGAATTGCCTTTGAACTCGTAGAGAAAAACAAGCCTTTGTAGGGCATCAACAAAGTCTTTCCAAAATACGTCGCAAAGACCACGTATAACACGTATCATATTGCACATAAAAAAGTTTCAATTAAGTTTTAGCTTTCACTTATTATGAGCTTTTTTTCCCCTGAATTTGGGTTAACTACGGCATTTACAGTTTCTTCGTTCAATACAAGCAAAAACGTTAGAGTTAAGGATTCTTATTAAATAATTTCATTCTAATATAGTTTAGCAAATTTACTTAACAAGCCCAATTAAAATTGTTTTTATTTTGAATAATATCTTTATTAATGTGAATCTGTCTTTTTGTTCCTTGAAAACGAAATGTGACCTTACAAAAAAGAATTGGACCAGCATAAATTCGCAAGGGCTTCGATCTATCCCCTATGACATACAGCCGTTTATTGATCAGTGTGTTAATTTAGCTTTGTTATATCTCTTGCTTTACACTCGGATTCCGATAAAGCTACGATAAAATTCTAGCACAAAAAGGCGTTGGTTGTGGTATGTTTGTAAATCTTCGCACGATAGTTGGAGTAATGTTTAATGTATTTTACGAATATAAGTTCACTTACTGTTGTAAAATTTGTAGGAGTAATTTTTAATAAGTTTCTAAATACCTACCCAAAAATATACAATCGATTAAAGTTGCTAAAGTCATACCTAACTGAACGATATTTCTTAACACATATGAGATGTATTAGCTGACTTTAAAACCTGTCTTGCACGGAGTACCGCAAGGGAGCGCATTGGGACCGGTATTGTTTTTGCTATATACTACTAACTTAGAAAAAGCTAGTTAACCATCGCCGTGACCAAAAATAAAAAGAATGAAGGTCAAACCTACATAATAATTGATTGTATACAGCAACTGAAAGAAATATGTTTCAGACTAAAAGAACTCCAATGCATTTAAACATTTACTGTTTAGGCGATTATAATTTATTGTTAAATGCAAATAAAAGTATAAACATAATAACATTAAATGAACATTGGTTAAAAATTAATGAATTATGTTTTATCAATATTAATAGCTTCCCAGAAGCAAATAATTTTCGTATAAATAAAAAAGAATACGGTGGTGTCTTGATATTGGTTAAAAATGATACAAAATATACCTAATTCATGTTATGTTATAAATGAACTAAGCTTAGAAGAAAATTGTGAAATAATAGCTACTGAAACTCAAACATACTTATAGATCACTTTTGGTTAAATTCGAAGAATGTTTAACTCGTTTACTAAATTACGAGAATAACGTTTAAAAGATCGTAGTAGGCAAGTCATTATCACGGGAGATTTTTATATCCTTAAAAGATGAATGTAGTTTATCCCAATATAGCCTGTGTTATAAAAGCTTTTTACATCTTTGTTTGACTGGGAATTAAACCTCAAACACAAAATAACACTTGCGAATTTTTTGTTTAGAACAGCAATAGCTTAGATTAACTAAGTTAGTATCCCGCATCTTCTTTTACCTAAAACTAAGCTAAAAAGGAAGTAATAGAAATATTTTATACTTTATTTTTTCAAGAAAAAATATCCACCTCCTCTTTTGTTCTCGACGAAGTTCATAAAGGTGGTTAAATTACATGTACTACATATTTTGAGTTCATAATGGCTTTTATTATATAAACAAAAGGAGTATAACAATGAGTGTTTGTTACATTGAAACTATTTTCCACAAAAAAAAAAAACAACTAACAAGTCTGTGTAATCTCACAGAAACAAAACCTTCCTCTAATTTAATAGAGTCCCCTATCTGGTGGTGTATGAAGTTTCCATAGTGGCTGGCGTATAATAGATACTAATTTTGATCTGTTTACGCTTTACACATACATTCTCCCTCTTTAACGGGACGAGTTTTGGGGTCGCGAGTAAAACATTAGAGGGTTGAAAAGGAAATTTTCATTTTAGTTCGGGAACTAGACTTAAATTTACAAGATTTCTTTGTTAACCATCAAGTTTGATTCGGTATGAAATCCGTGTGCAGACGGAACAAGTGATTTTTTAAATTTAAGGATTGGAATAGACTCAAATAGAACAGAATGTGAAGATAATGCAAAGCTGCGGGTCGATACGCACAACTAACAAACACCCTTAACAGTCTGCTATAAAGTTTGATGGTTCAAAAGAATTACATTCAGACGCTTTATTCTGTTTTAACGACAAATGGAGAGCATAACAGAAGTAATTTTTTTAGACACAATAAATTTAAAAACTCGGATTTTGCGAAGACAGGCTTGTAAGCGAAACTGCAAGGAAATATAAATCTCTTGAGATTTAAACAGTTGAGTGATAATTTCCGTTTTTGCTTTAATTTCCACATTTATGGTTTCAAGAAGGTTGTTTGGTTATTAGAAAATCCTTTTGCTTTTATTAGATATTGAAGCCAACATTAAAAAGTTAGAGAACGGAAACGGACACAAACGTAATATAAATCCAATTTTCTTCGATGTGCGCCGAGTTTTTCAACAAAATTGAGGAGAGATCTTGTCATATCAGAAAATCAGGTAAAGTTCCAAGTAATTCCAGAAAAGAAGTTTCTATTCGTTTATAGTTCAACGTTGCTTTAAGCTTCTAAATTTGTTTTAAACTTTAGAAACTGTTCCCATTTTCAAGGCAACAACCAAGATAAAAATGTCGTCAGAAATTGCTTTCCTTCTTTTTAAAAATTCTACAAACAGTTTTAAGTAAATTGTTTGCAGTGTTTGAAACTGGATTACGATTATCATAGTTTAAAGTACGGCCTTAAACATAAATATTAATACGTTTTTGGAGCATTTAGTTGATCTCCCATACCCCTCAGTGTATTGGTTAAATTAGTATGAGAATTAATTACAGTGGCAGCGTCTGAGAATACTTAGTTAGACAGAGGAGGCTACCCTTGATTCAAATCATTTCCACGAATTAAAAACAAAGAGGACCAAGGACCGAACCTTGTGATTCACCACTACTCAGGATAATTGAATCTGTTTAATAAATACGAAATATTTGAACTGTAATTTAGTTCACCAAAATTTTTGGATTTCAATTTATAAATAGCAGAGCAAAGAATGTGAGGCACAGTCGAAGGTAATGCCAAAGAACAGTGCAATGGAAACTACTTAATTTTATGGGAGCATTCGTAAATGTGGTTGAATGATGGATTGCCAGTGCAAGTATTTCCCAAAAACATGTTAAAACATTACTTCAAGTTGTTTCAAAGGCAAAAACCTTTTTTATAAATCGTGTATAGATCCTTGCTGTGCTGTGCTTAAGCAGTATTATTAAGGGAATAAAATCGAAGCTATCGCAGAATACGACAAATATTTCATACATCGGTGTCTCGAATGATGGAAAGGTGTAGAGAAACTGATGAACATTCCAGAAGACCTAGACAAGGCAGAACGCGCAACATCTTCATCTTCTAAGACAGTTTTGTAAGATTTTCTGCCTTTTGAAAATGGTTTATAACAACTAACTAGAAGGTTGTAGTTTCAGTTTCGAGGAATGAATACTATTAGAATAAGCATTGAAACTGTATGCTAACGTCTTAAGAAAGCTCATTTGGTACTTCGCATTCCTGCTCAACATCCAGCCTTAAGCATGGAATTGATTGATATCCCATACAGGTTTGGTGGTACTGAATAATGTCAATGCTGACTACTACATAGCGAACATTCCCGAAGAACATTTTTGGGCTCTACATCGATTCAAATTTCTTTTTTATGAGCGATAATGTCAGACCGCAGGCTCCGAGTTAAGGTAGGTAGGTACTCATTTCCGATCGTTGTCTACGGTTGCTCCGTTAAGGCAGCACCTCTCTTCCGCGACGACCGGTCACTATGGGAAAGTAGACCAAAAGTAAGAAGATTTGAAAAGTACAAAGAATTAAAGAAAGATGGATGTATAGGCTAATAATAATAATAATAATAATGCCAGGCCTCACACAGCCCGGATAGTCCAAAACACCATGGCATAGCCAGAAGGCAGTGGGGTTTTCACTCCCATTGAAAATGTCTGCGACATACTTACTAGATGCTTAAGCAATCACCCAAACCCTAACAACCTAGAGGAAGTGAGATATTGGCTTGTGGAAATATGGGACTTACTGGATCACAATAAAGTAACAATTATTCTTTAAGTATATCGTCAGGCTGTAATCCAGAATAGACGTTGAAATACCCGATATTAATAATTTTTGTAACAATAATTGCCTTTCCTAAATTTTGAAGGATTTATTTTTGTAACAGCTTTTAAGAGCCTTTTAGGACTTAGGTCTAAAACTATGTATATTAATTTTTCCAAACTGTTTATTAATTTATATTAAATTGTTTGTTAAAACTTTATTAAGTATTTTTAATGTAGGTATTGTTCTTCTTTATCCTTCGTCGTTCCATACGGAACGGAGGGCTTCATATTGAAGATTCTTTAGCCATTAATATTAATTGCGATATATGTTTTACTTCTTTCATTTGATCGTAGTTTCTTCGCTACGAGTTTTGTATAATTCTTGAACGAAACCATTAGTTCCATGATCTTTCAGTATGCTGTATGTCTATTCATTGCTCTTTTTGCTATTTTTGTGGCCTTCCTCTCCTTCTTGTGCCTATGGGATTCCAGTCTAAAGGCTGTTTTCGCGATCGCGTGACCTGTCCATCTCCATTTTCTTCTTAATTTTGTAATGTATATTCTTTGTTGGCCTATTCTCCTCCGAAGTTCCTCGTTCGTGATCGTTTCTGGCCACCTTATACCTAATACGAGTATTTTCCACAGACGTTTGTTTACATAGATTTAAATCTTTTTCATTATCTCTTTCGTTCCTTTTCATATTTCTACTCCGTATAGCAAGTGATTGCCCTACTCGCTGCTAACGCAGCTCGTGGGCAACTTCTCTTCTCACGAAAAAAACGTCATTTTTATGTCTTGTTGTAAAATATACTATTATCTTTAAACTTTATCAATTTTACACAGTCTACGGTTTAAGTTTTACCAACGGAATCCTGATGATGATCACAAACTATGATCGAAACGTTGAAATAAAGAAAAACTGAAGACAATTCTTATCGCTTTATTTTTGAGAAGTCTGTATTACTGGTCGTTAATAAAAGCGTACATTAATGAGTTGTTTAACCAAGAACATTTTAAAATTCTGAAATTAATTCTTCAACAATTTGTATCTTTTATCCTACAAATATTGAAGGAAAAACCTTAAAACATTAATTATTAATGAATTGTTTAAACATGAATAGTTTAAAATTCTGTAATTAACTATAAAAAAAATCAAAGATCTGCATTTTAAAACCTCTAAACATTCAACAAAATGCTGAAAGACCAAACCTCAAAAAAAATTAATCGCTAATGATTTTTTAACCAGGAAAATTTGAAAATTCTGGAATTAATTTATGAGAAAAATTTCTACCTTTTAAGTCCTCTAAAAGTTCCAAGAAAGAAAATCTTAAAAAACTAAAAATCAACCGATTAGTTAATCAAGAGTGTTTTCCCAAACAATTTATACCTATTTTAAATCGTCAGAAATTTCAAAAAAATGTTCAAAGAAGCTAAGTTTATTTAAAACGAAAATTTGAAAATTTACCAAATAAAGTTTTCCTTTGTTTTAAGTGCCCAAAAATTCCAAGAAAGAATTAAAAATCTATTGGCTTAAAAGTTGTAGATTTTTAAATGTAAAATTTTCAGGGTTTTTCTTATAAGAAAATAAGGTAAAACAAATGTAGACGTACTCGGAAGCCACCGAAGTTTCCCTAATAATTTTAAGCAACCTATTCTTAAAGAAATGGCCGTCCGTAATGCCATAGGTGCATTCGGAGTACCCAATGAAACCAAAACTAGCCAACTCAAAAGATTGATCGAATTTTAATGACATTTTTTATTATTTATTATACGCTTTTTTAATATGTTGCTAAGACTCTGTATTACATACAATATTTTCGGTTTCCCGTTGCTCTCGGAATAAAAAATTGAGTTAGAAATCTATAGAAATTCTTAGTGTTAGCCTCCTTCCTGGTACTGTCACTGTTACCACTTACTTAACCATTTTA
Organism: Melanotus villosus; assembly: GCA_963082815.1. Taxonomy (NCBI): domain Eukaryota; kingdom Metazoa; phylum Arthropoda; class Insecta; order Coleoptera; family Elateridae; genus Melanotus; species Melanotus villosus. Next base: position 7,812,859 of record OY720423.1, on the reverse strand, counting down.
GCTGCCAACAAATTTTGAAAAAATTCAAACTATGCTTATTTAAAAAATGTCTAATTCGCTTGTTAGAGCGTAAATCGTCAGAGATCATAATTTGTTTTACTGAAAGATAAAACCTATGGAAAATCTCCATAAACAAGTTCGTAAGGTGCTTTAATGATTTATCAGGAAGAACACATTAAAACGAAGAACGAAGGCCTATAACATTGGAAAGTAATTCAGAATTAAACATCTTGTTATTTATAATTTATTGCTCGGGGCTTTTTCTCAGTTTACGTATAATAACGATATCTAATTAGGTAACAAAAAACAAACACTAATTAAAAGAAGTAAACGCAGAAAAAAGGAAACAAACGAAATAAATAAACGGACACCAATTATCGGAACGGATGGGGCAATAAACCTTGTTTTCGATTTAATCAGAATTGTTGTTCTGGTAAACAAGAACGTCCTAAGTTCTCTAAGTTAAGTACATATAAACATGGTTGTGCTGGTAATTAATCATCGGTCCAAAAAACCCATTTATTATGACAAGTGTAATAGTCGTATGTATTTTAGTTTCTACTTAAAATGTCATCACATCTAGACGAATTAATCTAATTATAGTAAATGTAAATAATGTGCGCTCTTAATTAACTGTGAAGTGGATTCGCGTTAAATTGTGCGCTCGTTGGTTAATGCCCCAGTATTTATACTATATGAAACGAAGTTGCTATTAAGGGAATATATAACATGCGGTTATTATTAACAAAGAATGTTGTAGTTTACATAGTATGTAATCTACTAATATTAGTCTTCATTACTATCGAATTAAATCCAGACTTGAGTAATTTTCTGTTTAAATGAAGCTTGTACGAGTAATTATTTATGTTGCACAGCTGTTTGTTGCAAAGTTAGTAACAAATTATGTTCCGGATTCGCTGGAATAATTTTGTTAAATTTTGATAAAGCATTCGTTGAATTTGTTCTGGTAAAGGCCTCTTTAAAAAGGTCAATTTAGGGTTAATTTTCAGGAAAGTACGAAAGAATCCTTAATTCCAAGTACACCAGAGAAGTTCTAATGAAATCTGTCTAATTCAAACGAATATAAAGTGAAAGGTGTCAAGAACAATGCGGACTTTTGAGATGAATAAAGTTATGAGTTTCGTAATTACCATTTATTTAAAAACGAACGAAGAGAGAAGAATATAACTCAGTAAACAAAGAAATTATTTTCGCTAAAATTACTAATTTTTTTTTGTCTTCGTATTTATAACGAAAGATATCAACAACAAAATTAATAGAACGGCGCTAAAAGATTATTCGAACAATGAACAATTTCATTACATAAAGTTTATGATTAGCCGTAACTTTATTTCTTAATTTGGGGCAAGTAATCAAGTTAACTAACTTGACTAATTAGTTCCGTCTTTATACGAGTTCACAAATTGAGTTTTCTTTTTAATAACTCAATTTTTCGGTTAAGTGATGATACGTTGATATTCTGAATTATTTAATAACAAATAATTTATTGTCTAAATACATCATCAGATAATACAAACAAATAACGAAATTGTGGGTTAACCCTTACCGCCTGACTATTAAAATAATTGAGGAAATCTAATACTTTTGTTAATTTTAGCTTTACTTGAGCGTGAATAGGTTTTTTTCAGATTTTTTCCAAAAACATTACCCAAAAGATTTGTCCTGTTACTTTGCAGTACCATTAGGTTCTGAAATATACATAAGAGTAGGAAAAATTGTTCACTCAGATTTTATTTTACAGCTAAAGTATGACGAAAACAGTTTTAACATTTATATACTTAATATATAAAAAAATCGCCGCAGTGGTAGAGTGGTTAAGGCATTCGACTACAGCGCGGACGGTCTCGGGATCAAACCCGAGTCGCATGCTCGGCCGGTGGCATACCCAGTCACTGAAAATAATTGGGAACCGAAACACAGTGGTGGAATAGGGAAGGTAGGCGGTTGTCGAAGGCGTGGTGCTTACCATTGCAGCATAGATCAATATTACAGATGGGGCACATAGCATAAGGTTTGGATTGCATACCTTTTTTGCTTGAAAATTTGATCTAGTGTGCACCCCTGTTAGCCAATCTAACATCTTTTGATATACAATACGATGTTCCCCTTCGTTTTGCTGATTTAAATCAATTTTAAAATATTCAGGATAAAAATCAATAATTGGTGAATCTGGATCTGTCATTAGCTGAGCCCATGGTTCTGCAACGTATTAACGACTAACTGTAGGGAAAATGCTGTTCTAATGAATGAAAGGGTTTCGCTCCATATGCAAATTCAGTACCGAGGCCCCTAGTAGTAACATGCATAATAGTATGGGAAATATCACTTCCAAGAAACACCACCCTGATATTAAGAACAAACCCAACTCAAACCTCGAACATACTACAACGCTATATTATATCTGACTTCTAACTAATCAGGAACCGTATTATCTATCCTTAAACGCATCTACCCATAATCGCACCTCAATGCTTGGTTATCATCTTCGTCATTTTCTTCTCTTTGCCTCTTCCAACGCTTCTCGCTTCTGCAGCAGGGTTTTGACCATCTGTCACCCTCCAATGCTATATTATATCTGACTTCTAACTAATCAGGAACCGTATTATCTATCCTTAAACGCATCTACCCATAATCGCACCTCAATGCTTGGTTATCATCTTCGTCATTTTCTTCTCTTTGCCTCTTCCAACGCTTCTCGCTTCTGCAGCAGGGTTTTGACCATCTGTCACCCTCCAATGCAGCGCACGCTTAAACAGTCTGCAATTGTCTTTCGGCCATTGAATGCATTCCTGTTTTACGAATCTGATAAGCTTCTGGACGTGCGTTGGTAACTGTACTTGTACTTGTACTCTTTCCTAATTCACATCACCATTCAAATGAGATAACCTCTTGTTTTATAAATAATATCTTTATACAGAGACACTAATCTATCACTAGCTCCTCGAATTTCAAGACTCAGTAAATGCGGCAAAAAATCGTTCCCCAAAGAAACACATGAAAACCCTATCGTCACGAGTACGTTAGAGATCGTGTTTAAATGACAAATTTGGTATTTGCAATTTCCTTTCCAAATATTCCCTTAATATGTTAAGACGTACGAATATAATATCTCCTTCTGAAGCAAACGCTGCTATATCGGAGACATCGCTTCACGCAGTGCCGGTACTGTCCTTAAGTTCACGAGTCATGACCAAGCTTTCTGCATATATCGTAAGGCCTTGGTTTATCAGATTTGAATTCTTCGCGAATTATCGAATTATAGTAAAATTAGGTTCATAGGTTGCCAAACCCAACATAATTAAATCTGCGTCTGCTCTACATAAACAATGTTAAGTGTCAGAATCGTGATCGGGTTGAGCCCTTTAGTTTCGAATAAAATCCATAATTTTATGCCCACCTTCTCCTGGCACGTTAGCATCTGATAGTTCTAAGAGGTTCCTTGAAACGTTTCTTTGAAGTGCCACTTCGTTTTCGAGCTATACGCCTCATTGCAAGGTCCTTACGAAATTCTAACAATGGATTTTTTTCTTTTACAAAAGTTATATTAACGATGCCCTTAAACAATCTGTGCCACTACTTTCTAGACTGTCTATCTAGGCTATACACAGCCCTAAGGCGATCGGTGTGGTCCACTTCTCCTATACACATGTTATAGTCTTGTCTTACAGAAGGAGCTGCAATTTCGGCTTTAGTGCCATCTGTCTGAGTACGTCGCATGCTTGCTATGTAAACTATGCGGTTACCCTTCCACTTCCACAAACCTATGTTCATATTGGAAAATCGTAATCATACCCACCACGTTTGAGCATTTGATCTGTTGCTAAATTGTTCGGAAAGCCTTTCTTGTTGGGCCTCATTGTTCCACGTGCAAGTCTCTTCGGATATCAGCTTCTCTAATAGGTAAATAAAAGGAGGTGAAGTAATTATCGAAAAAAACAATTCGGTCAACTGTAACACCACTCTCTCTCGCCCAGACAAAAACCATCATATTTATTTTCTACTGCTTCGTTTTCCCCATATGTAACCCTTTTGGTCAGACAAAAACCATATCTTGTACCCCCTCTTTACTGGTTTGAAGGGGTTATATTGTTTCAAAGAACTTCGGCCTTTAAAAATAATCATAGACTCATCAACTGATAATTCCCGTATACCCTTATAACGACAACTGAATGTTTTGTTTAACCTGTTACAATAATAATAATAAGCTTTATTAGTTAGCAAATGCTAATTTTTACATATACATTACATTTACATTATTCATTAATACTTATTTTTTATAGATCTTTTAAAAGCTCTGATATTATTTTCTTCCTTAACATTTTGTGGAAGATCGTTATATATTTTCAACCCTTTATAGAAAAAATAATTTTGTGCACTTGATTTTTTGTATTTAGGTAGCCATTCATGAAAATCGGAATTAAGTATAACTTAAGCCCTGTGACATATAATTTGGAAGTAAGTTTTTTATTGCTTTAAACACAAATACGAAAGTATTGAAATAAATTCTTTGTTTGACACTAAACCATTGAAGGATGTCTAGCATCAGCATTATCTTTGTAAGTTTAGAGCATTCGAGGATCACTCTCATTGCTCTGTTTTGTTGTATCTGTAGTCTTCTTAAATCTATTTCTTGACATATAAATAAAATGCTCGAACAATAATCGAAATACGGAGCGATAATTGTTTTGTAAACTAAAATTCTTGCATGCATGCTCAGCGTTTTATATAGCTGATCGCTTCATTAAGATGAGTTTAAGTAATTTTTTCAAATTTAAATGTTGTCATTTGTTGCAACAATTTTAACTTCATTAAACGCAACACTCGAGTCTATGGACGTATTCAGGTCTACGATGCTGCTTACATAAAATTGATTAATTTGTTCGGCTATAACTGCATTGCCTGTCAACCATTGGTCGAATTTTATAAAGTTTGTCGGTGTTTTTTTCAGGAATTTTTGTGTTATCATTAAAATGTAAATTACTTAGAGTAATATCAATGCGATCTCTACTCATTGTGGCTGCAACAAAGGGGAACACTTCGATCATTACTAGTGTCTCCAATTTGCCAATTTGTGATAACTCATCAAAAACTTTATACCCACAAATGTTAAAAGCTCTTCTTTCTTCAAGTTGAGATTTTTGTTTCGTTGTGTAGCAAACAAATTGCTTTGAAAGACTATGTAATCAAGAAGATTTTTCTACTGCACCTGTTGGAAAATTGTAATCTGGAATACTTGTGGTTTGGTTTCTCTTACGCCACTTTCTGTTCACTGTTTCGTGCCTTCCTACATTTGTTCCCTTTGCTTGATTATTGGCATCTTTTTCTTTTTGGCTACTTATTGTCTGGGCAGGTACTGCTTCTCCGGCTATTCCTTCTTCGGTTGGCAACGCACAAGAACTGGAAGTACTAGCTCCTCCAGCGTCCGCCATGTCTTCAAAAATTTCTAGTCTTTTAAAGAAGATCTGAAATTGATCATATGCTAATTGGCCGTCGTTTTCATCGGGTTCTTTATCCGTCTGCGCATTATTATAGTCAGGTATGTCTTCTAGAACTAAATGTTCAACAATCCCTGGAAGTGGGCGTCTATATTCGTAGTCGCTTATCATATGATTATAACTTTATACATATTACAAAATCAATAATAATCACTCCCCTTCAACACATTTGTTTTGATAACTTGACGGTACTTATACCAAGTTTTACAGTCACTTCTTCGTTCTCCGGCTATTCCACTAGTTATTATCGCATAAAAGATTATAATTATGGATAAATAATTTATAAAGATTCAGCTTTAATTACGATAGAAAGGAGTTAAAATCTTAACAAAACAAAGGCATCCAAAGCACCACCATTCAACAGACACGTTAAATAATTAACAGAAATACTTCATTCAGTTCACAAAACTGCCAACTTTTACTAATTAAAAATTTAAGAAGACTAGATGATACCGTCAGGTAATATTCCATGAAAAATGTACGTAGAAGTAGATTCCAATGTGTAATCGCCTATTTTGAAGTTCGAAATTTCGGAATTTATAATAAAAGGGTTCGTGGTAGAAATATTACGTTGTAGCGCAACGAGTAAAAGCTAAAAACTTTGATGTAATTTACATTTTAAAAGTGTATTTTACACACGCTACATTGAGTTTTTATTTGACCGTTTCTAACATTAAAAGCCCTTTGATGTAGAAAATAATAAAAATGGAAAAGAAACTTCGTTATTATAGGCTAAAACTTTGGAAAAGTCTCGGAACAATTTATTGTTCTCTCTCGCTTTGAAATTGCTTTGTAACGGTACTCCGTTTAATAATAAACATTAACAAACAATTTCGAAGGTAAATACTGAATTTTTGGCTGATAATCTACAGTAAACACCAGATTTAATCCCTTATTGCATGATTTTTTAGATTGCTTCTAAATAAATATATGTTTTTCTTTATTTAGTTTAGAACACGGGAAAAAATAAAAATAAAAATTGTTTAAATTTTTTTCGCAAAAAAATCAAAACTTAGTTTGTCACAGATTGTGTTTATAATACGAAGAATAACAATTAGAAACCCAAGTAAACGATTTCATTCTTACAAAATAATATTATTAATATTAGATTTCTCACAAGCTATGAATGACTTTCCTATACAGTCTGGACATTTGCAATGTCGATGATCTTCAGCCCACTTTGGGAAATGGTTATAATTGTCGGCACAGACCTCTTGCGCAGGAATTTGAGCGAAAGGATATCTTTTTTTTCAAATCAAGTTGTGGTTGGAAGGTAGCACTTGGCCCACCACGCTTTTTACGAATGGTAAAGCTAATTTGAATTCGGCAAGAGGTAACTAATAGTCTGAATCCCTATTAGCTCTTCTCCATAACAACCATTCGTCGACACAAATAAAATCAATGAAATGGAAAATAATTCTGAAGTACAACTTCTTCGACCTTATATGAATACGATAATAACGAAGCATTGAATTCGAAAGATTATATACACTGATACATTTGGAAGGAAAAACATTCACGTGTGTTTTATCTTTCCTCGAAATTCTTCTTACATCTGATACTGGCTGATTTCCTACGTATGTTGAAGCCATTGTTACAATTTTGTTATCGTACCAAGCAACCACAGACACGTCAATACCATCGACTTTTGACACTTTTTCTAGAGAAGAACCTCTTCTTTGTTTTTTAATTTCAGATTTCAAATTCCCTGTTTAATTAGAGTCACTAAAAGCAGTTTGTTGGCAAATCAGTTACCAAAAAATATTTGTAGTTTTTATTTCTAGACAAAGTGTCTGTCAATTTCGAAACCACATAACTGCTGGCACCAAGATCAGGTTGGTGATCTGGAAGTTTAGTAAGTCCAGTGTAGAAACACCACTCAGCGCATACATCTTAAAACCGCATTTGTGTGTTTTTTTGGGTTGTATTGTTTTAGTCCGGATCTTGCCTTAGTTCGTATGATCTGTTCATCAACTGCCAAGTATTCTTCCTTAGGGGCACGTAGTAACCTTTCTCTTATTTTATCCAAAAAAGGACAAATCTTGAACAATTTGTCATGTCCTGGCTGACCACTTTGTACTTATTCACTATTGTCATTGATCTCTTCAAACCTGTTATATGCCAGTGTTTCAGAAACTGCAGGAATTCCAAGACTGCTGTTCCAGTATTGCAGCAGTCGATGAGTAACTTGGGCATAACCATAAGACCTTGTAGGTAGGATTAACGAGTTAGAATAAGAAAGTTACTCATCGACTGCTGCAAGGCTGTTTATCATACAATATCAAATCTTAGGCGTGTCATTACTTTTGCACGTGATAGTACATTGTACATAGATATAAATACTAAAAAATATTTCCTCTTCAGATACGTTTGTTGGTTTCTCAAGTCTAGTTTGTACAGAGTATAAATACGTTTGCTCAGTTATATAGGACAGTATCTCTTGAGTAAAAAATATTTAAAAAATTGGTGGGGTTGGTCTGAATTGCAAGTTTCTGGTGGCAGAACATCAAATCCCATGAAAGTTATATTTGTGTCTGGAATATTCAAATACTTATCTTCCCACAGTAGCTTGTCATCAGGTTTCTTTTAGTTGTATTGCGTACACGGCGTTTCAGTGACATATCAGCTTCGCTATCGCATAGATTCGAACCCGGGACTTGTAACATGCAAGCCTGGCCCTCTTACAACTGAGCTACCTGGCTTCCTCATGTTAAATATTTCCTGGGAAAGTGCAACTTTCACTGCTTCACTTTTTTTCGAAGCCGACCTGTTTTCATTTTATACTACATCTATTTTGGAAAAGAATTAAAATACATTTCTAACAATAAAGAGCACAGTCTAGTCGACCTGGTGGCCAGATAACTAACAATAATGATTTTACACTAGCCATTTGTTTACCTATATATGCCAGGTTTGTATAAGAAGAAATGCATTTTATTTCATAGAGCTTATGTATTTACATGGGTAATTAGAGGATTAAGTTAAAATAATAACTAATCTTGTTTTATACTTAAGGTTTTTATAAAATTCCTATTAGTCTTCCTAGAATTATTCACACCCTCAGACCAAAGTTGTATTTGCTAAATTACATTTCTAAAGATTGGAAGTTTAGGTATATTGAAGGCAAAAATTCAACTAAATTCTCTCTTCTAGATTTCAGTACATGTAAGATGAAAAGAAAAAATATCTCTAAAAGGAATTTAAAATTTCTTTTATTTTCTAAAGATCTTAATCCTTCTTCGAAATATTTCAGTAGTTTTGAGTGCGCACAATAGTAACAAAATAATGTCCTTTAGAAAAATATTCCATCATTTGTTAGCACTTTCTTGTCTATTTTTAAGTCAGGCAGGCCAAAATATTTAAATACGAAAAATATTTTAACAAAAACCCACCCTTAATCTATCGTATCACCTAACAGCACATCATCACGGTTTTGTAATGTTTGTTGCTAATCACTAATCAGGCTTACGTGGTTAACTGCTATCATTCAGCAACTTTTAAGCACAACATAATTACTAACCCACCTTGAGTCTCAGTTTCCCCAATGGTGGCTTAGCATATGGAATCCCTTCAAATTCCGCAACAGTTCGTCCCTCATACGATTTTTTATATAGCCCCATAACAGAACCCAAAGGAGTCTTCAAAATGGTCTATCAAAGGGGGCCGTTTGGATAGCCTAATATTAACTTATTTCTTAAAATTTTTATTTAAAAAGATTCCCGAAAAATTATATTAATTACAAAAAAGTAAAGCTATAGCTTTCTTAAACAATTTTTTTTATTTTGGGAAAATATACAATTAAAACCTTTTATTCGCCTTGTTATCCACTATATTAATAATGAAGATATTTAAAACAATGTCTAGACTTATACGAAGTGATAGATAATTAAAAATATTTCCGAAGGCTAATTTTTAAATTCATAAAAGCTAAAATTTTACAAAAACTATAGTTTAATTTAGGAAAACGCCAAATTTTGTTGTAGTTTCTTTTACAAGAAAATTAATTGTTTGTCAAGCTTACGAAAAAAAAAAAACAGATTTATTGCTGAACAATTTTCGAGATATAGGATGGTATTTCACTTCACTTATAGATTTTAACATTTTTACAATGCATTTGCTTTAAATTATGTTGACTTTTTTTTGGTAAACTTTACTATTTATTATTTATAAAAAAAGCTAAATTGTATCTAGCTGCATATTTAGTTATTTTCATTTGAAGTCTTCTCTTAAAAAAGGGTATTTTTTACTTACATAAAAATCAAATTCCATAAAAATTCTAACCCCCATGAGGACTACGCTAAACACAGAAAACCTTGATTATGTTTTTAATATACGTGGAAGCTCTATAATGTAATGTGGAAGATAAACCTCTGTTCGATATGGAAATGGTTCATCACCTAGCCCCTGCTATGTTACAAAGATAAACAGATCTGTAATTATGTTTTCCTTTTCATTATTCTTTCATGTCCTTGAATGTGGTTATGTTTCTTTTCTCAGTTTAATCAATGCAATTTTTGTAATCTTCCTTTTCTTCTTCTTCTGCGATCGACTAGGAATTAATTCCTGTTTGTCCTGCCTCATTATTCCACGAAGGAAGATACCCAACTTTCAGCCCATCTCTTGGGAGGTCGTTCCCTGTTGGTCGTCTATTTTTACAGATGTTGGCTAGTCTCTCTCCGTCCATGCCGTCCACGTATTCATTTCACTTCTTCTTTCGCTGTTTCATCCATTTTACTACGTCTGTGATGTCGCATCGTTGTCTTGTGTCATTATTTGTATTTCTATCTCGCAGTGTTAATCCTTGAATTCCTTCATTTCTACAGTTCTCGCCTTCTGTTTTGTTTTCTTTGTTTCCGCTCTTATTTCAGTAGCGTTTGTAAGAACTTTGGTGTTAACTCTTATGAACTTATTGTGCCATACCATAGTTCTCAGACTTCCAGCTGCTTGTGCGGCTCTTTGTGTGTGTTGCTGAATTTCTACAATTAAATCTCTGCTGCTGGTTATTATGGTATCCAAATAATTAAATTTCATTAATTTACTTAAACTTTCGTATAATTGAATGATGTTTGGTGTAAAATTAGCAAATGTTTAACAATGTGTTTCATGCGTGTGTCACACTTCATACGGAAATAAAATTAATATAAAAAATATTGTTCTGTGTTGTATTTTTTAATTTTAATTAACGATCATCTAAGTGAACTCAATTATGTTCCAATGTTAAAGAAAACTAGTTAAAGGTAAAACTTATAAAGAAAAGTAAAAGCCTTGGTTTGGACAATTTCCGAATTTTATTGTGAAATATAATTAATGACACAAAATTCGTTTATTAAATTTAAGATTATCTGATTTCCACTTATATTCTTAAGCTTCGTGGTTCCAATATTTGATATTCGCGTTAAAAAACGACTTAAAAATTCCGAAAGATTTAAAACGTAGTTGCATTTCAAAATGGTCAATCAAGATAAGTCCGGTCCGTTTCATTAACTTATTGCAAAAATATTTCCGAAACATTTAGTTTACTCGAATACCGATATCGTTTGAAAAACTGGGACAATTAATCTCGATCGTTTCGTCTACGTTACAAATTTGTATTTTGTATTTAAATTAGAAGAATGAATCTGAAAGGTGAAACATTATCCCTGGATAATATTTCACGTTAATATTATAACATTTTTGTTCGGATTCTTCTCTTAAAAAAATGCGTTTTTCAGGACCGACAGCTAAAAGACGCGCTTTCATTTCCGTCAAGAAATCGTTATTTGAAACAAACGATATTAAATTTTCGCCATAGTTCAAGCAGGGGGTGATGTACGATAATGGAAGCTAAATGACATATAAGGATTTTTAAAAATTATGTTAAAGGTAATCAATCATAAAGTTCTGACATGTCTGATCGTGACCGATGAGAAGATGATGAAGCATAACGTAAAACTGATTATGCTGTCTTGACTCTTTAGTTCAAAATTAAGATGCATTGCCAACATAATCGTTACTGGCACAATTTTTGCACTTACAATATTTGCAACCAGTTTTGCATATTAATGTTCGAATAAAAATTTTAACTAAGTTCGATGCCCGCAAAAGATGAAGTTATATTTGGCGCGGAATTTTTTATTCTCCGCTTCTACGCGTGACATGTAAGCACAAAAGCAAACAGTGAGATTACTTCAATATTACAATATAAAGCATTTGAGTATTGGGAAGAGGGAGAAAGTTAATCTCCCTAGAGGAATCACAAATGTTATAGCCTGCCGTGAAAACGTTTTGGGTGCGACAAAAATTGAAGAAAGGGAATGCAAGAAAACGATTGGAAATTATTAATGGGGTTTCCATAGTAGAAAATGAATAATTGATCAGGTCTATACGCTTAAACAAACAAAGGCGAAACTCAAGATGCGATACCCTAACACACTACATCTTTATTGATTTCCTGGTTTTAAGATCGCACAAGATACTCAGAGAATACCAGAGTTCCTGATGCCTGAGAGACCTTGTTAAGGTAACAACATTACCATGATAACAAATACGAATATATGTTATTTACAAAAAGCATTTCTTTCCTATTGCCCAGTAATAATATTTATTTCCTTTGAAATTGTGGAAGACGTTTTATATTACAAAAGGCATCTCGGTTTCTTCATTCTGTGGTTTTATAAATACGTAAGATTGATGGATGTATAACAGACAACCAGAGTCCGAAATGAAGCCAAATGGAAACAAATTCTTGCAAGACTGCGAACATTATCTCGAAAATTGAGTTCTCATGCGATTTAAATTTTTTTCTTTTTCTTTTACTTCTCCTTTCTCATTCAGATTACAACACGTCGGTTATAAAAAGAAGGGAAATTCAAAATATTATCACTTATAGTAGCTTCACCCTTTCATATTTTAAGTGACGCTTTTTCCCCTTTCTGATGCTTGTACAAAAACGCAAACGAATAATTTTTTAATGATATTATAACAAACAGTTAAAGATTACGTTAAAAATTATGGAAATTCTTCCTTGATATTAATCATCGAAGTATAGGAGAACTGAAATTAAGTAGATGGGTATTTTAAACCCTTAAGAGAAAACGTTAGAAGCGTTCGAGATGTGCTGCTACAGACGAATGTTACGAATCAGCTGGGTCGATAGAATCATAAACACAGAGGTGCTCAGAAGCAGCATACCATATCCTGCGGCACGAAGGATTCCTCAAAACAATAATTGAGGGGAGAATAGAAGGACATACTGCACCTGGATGACCAAGAACACACCATAATTCCCAAATAATGAGAGACATACAATGTTTCAGCTACTCAGAACTTAAAACATTGGCCACTGACAGGGCTAGACGGAAATCTACCATGTCGAATCAAACCAATCTTATTGATAACATAAGAGAGATAAAATAAATAACATAAGAAATTGATAATTGACACTTTTGGAGGAACGAAGAATGCATGGGATTCCTATTTAACATAAATACAATAAAACAAACAAACTCATCAAACAGAAAATGAAAGAGGTTAAAGAATTATAGTTGATAGAACAGGAACAGAAATTTGAAACGAAATATGACTCGTTTAACCCACATAAAAAAATCGAAGGAGATACAGAGCTAAATAAAACCAAAACAGCTGAGAGACATTGGTGGGGACCTTATTGGTGATATTAAGGACAAACTGAAGAGCTGGTGACGAGAAATAAATAAATAAAAATGGAAAATTAATAGGGCGAAAGCCAAAAAAGAAATCATTTGTTGGTAATTCTTATACTAAGCTATGAACTCGTTTGAATGTTCTTCGTCGAAACTATTAAACCAATTGAAAGGTATGTGTTATTCGTTCACTTTTCAGTTTCATAATTTATCTTACTTACCATTTGCGTTTTTTGAAAAGTATTATTTTCTATTTGGTTCTATTTCTATTGGCGCATATGTAAACTAAATATACATACTCCGTTATAAAAGTTACAAGTCGTAGCAATATTGAAAACGAAACGAATAATAATGTAAGAAAGACAAAGAAAATCCAGAGTGCCTCGGAGATTTCTGATATTCAACGGAGCAAACAATCAGAATCAATTATGGCATATACGTACGGTGGAGATCATCCCGTACTTCCAGGTTAGCCGCTTACTTGCGATATCTAAAACGAAGATATTGTAACCTAGTGGTTATCACCAAAAGTAACGTTAAAAGTTAGTAAAAAGAAGTTGGTTAAATTTAGTAGAATGTGTGATAATTCTTAAGTGCCAATGTGGTAGTATGTTTAATTGTTTAACCAGCTACGCCACGTGGGAGTTTCCTGCAAGAGGTTTTATATAAAAATTCCGATTCAACTAATGCAACGTACGTATATTGTCCGACTTTTATTTTTACAAAGTATTATTTAGAATTACAGTTAAAAACAAAACACTTAAATACTTTTAGAGACGAGTACACACAAACATCAAAGTTAATAAAATGAAACAAGGGTTTGATCCAAACTATTAACAAGTATTAGGTACTATGAATTGAATTATATTAAATACAGAAAACTAGTCTTACATAAAAATCGTAGGAAACATCACCAGTACGAAGAACCTGACTTCTAAAGGACATGATTGTTCGACGGCCCCTAACCATGAGGGGGTCTGCTGAGCAATTCCTTATATAAGACGTCAGTTCCTACGCCGTACTGATACTATGTGCATTCACCTTGGCCATGGACATGCTTTGTACCTGTCAGTGTAGTGACCCCAGATAACATGTTATACCAATGCGCGAATTAACGTTTAATAACGCTTGAACTTGTTTTTAAAAAGAAACTTTATTTAAATTACAAATTAAGCGGAGCCTTCAATACAATAGTCCGAACTCCAACGGAATTGATTAAAAACTGACAAAACCATTATTCTAACACTAGATATCAAATAAACTAATGCTTCAGCATAAAGAGAATAATAAGAGCTACTAGAGATAACGTTCACTGTTAGATATTCTAAGACAAGTAGTTTTAAACACATAACTCGCGTGGCAATGCATAACATCGCTTTATTACAATATTTTGAAAGAACTGTTGGAAAAACCGTTACTGAATAGGGACCGAATTGGAAGTTTCTGGAGATTTATAAAGCGAAAATATTAATCAACTCAAGAAATGGTGTAAAAATAAACCGAAAAAGGTAAACTTGTGGGTAAGGACCACCTTATGTATTCATAAAGTTGTAGGTTCGATACCCATAACTATCTTCGTTAAGATTTTTGGGTTGTTGTTTTTTTAAAAAAAATGTTGAAACTTGGGTATTACTCTTCACCAAACAATGGGTGTGTATGCGCAAGATGTTGCTTCACCAGGACTCGAGACCGATCTCCAGATTGCAGGACAATCCTGCCCATCGGAAGATTTGAACCAAGGACTAACGTAACACTAGGTTGACGCTCTCCTACTGCACCCCAACTGGCTTATAAATCGATGTATCAGCAATAATTAAATCGATATTTCGATACATTGATATATCAAAAAGAATATTCAAAGTCTATACATCTCTTACCTTTCTTCACTTTCTCTCTCTATGGAGATTTTGAATCATGAATCTAGCATTAGTGTTAAAAGCAAAACCAAAGAAAAGAGATATACATTTAGGTCTTTTACAAATGAGCAAAAAATAAAACAGTTTTATGTTCCTTTTTTCGAAACATAAATGGATAATTTAATAACTCATAAGTATGAGTACTGTGAACCCTCTTCGTACGTATGCTGGGCAAGAAGTTAAACTTAGCTATGTTGGGAGGCTAATGCTTATCAAAGGTGTTAGTATGATAACCGAGACCGCCGGCCGGCTACCCTCCGAAGCACGGAGAAGCGTACGACCTTCTAAAATTCCGGCGGGGCTATAACCGGTCTCGGGAATCGAACACGAGATGTCTACTTGAGAGGCCGAGGTCTTTTACATGTGGCTATCCGCTCCTGTATTATTAGAGAACTAATTACATTAAAATAAAATTTTAGTTAAATAACTAATCAAGAAAAGATAATACCTTTCAGTTCGTCTTTTCTTCATTAGTTATTTAGAGAATACTTTTTATGAAAGTATGGAGTTGTTTAAAATTTTAAAATTATTTTTTTTTACTGCAGATCCGAAACATATTTCATAAAGTAAAGCTTTCTTGAAATTAAATATGAAATACATGATATTGGTATTTTATAACATTTACTTTCACGTAAGTTTTATTTTGCAGATTTTTTTGCATATTTATAATATATTCTGAGACTTCAGCCTCTTCTTCGTTGTTTACAGCCGCTTCTCGTTTTGTAAAAACCAACTTAATTAAATATCTTTCCACCTAATTTTCTAGCTTTTTGTATAAGAAATCTTTTTTTTTTACTTACATGCAGACTGTTGAATATCTATGACTTTCGCAAAAACTACATTTCTAAATAACTATAACACAAAATACTCATTTTGTAAGAATAAAGATCACATTTAATCATAAATTCGCCAAAGTGTCTTTCGCCCTATCGGCACTATTTACTGATACGTAACTACATGTATTAGAATTTGCCTGAAGCATTACTAGAGAATTCAATTCTGAACTCGCTCCTTCATTTCCCACCTAATAAACTAATTACCGTGGGGTAATTTTAGAACTGGAAAACATCCCTCTGTAAACTTCGACTAATTGTACTCCATTTGTGTATTTCTACTGAGAATCCTTTAACATTACTTTTTAAACTCACATTTTACAAGTATGCGTTTGATAAACGTTTGTTAATCTTATCGTTAGGAGCACTTCCAGGTAATAAATGTTTTGTTACAGTGATGTGAAAAAATGTCGATTTTTAATACTATAGGAATGATACAGAATAAATAAAGTAACAAAAATGTGTGCTTTGTTTCGACAAAAATTTGGAAAATTACTATTTTAAATCATTGTACCTTTTGGAAATTTATTAAATTTTAGAAAACTTGATGCTTTAGTATGATCGAAAAGTCTTTGCATCGCGGTTGCTATGGAAGTTCAAACTCAGGACTTATTTCCCTTGATGCGATGCTTTGCATCTCGGGAAATAATACTGCCCGGATGAGAAAAATATCTTCTCTACCTTTATATATTAATATACTATGTATTAATTAGTGAATAAAATTTTGTACATATATTCACCAAATTTTATATCAACAGAGAAAAAGAACAATTTATCTATAAATAATTTAAATTTATTAAATAGAGCATTTGTATGCTAAACCTTTGTAAATAAAATACATTAATCTAACTTAGCAGTTGTGGGTTTTCAACTTTTACTTGTAATTAAATAATCGTCCTCCTATAGAAAATTGCACAACTGGCTTTTCTAGAAGAATTCTTGGTGTTGATTCAATGTCCCGTTTCGATGTTTTCCCTCGAAATTTCTACGCCAACATTTCTTCTTAATACCAACAGCATTTTCAATAAATTTTCATCTTTGGCTTCTGATATTAGGAAGAAATGCTGGCGCAGAACTTTTGATGGTAAATATCGAGGCAGGCGAATGTAGAAAATATTCCACTGATATCAAGGGCATCAAAAACGAATTTTGGTAATCAGTCAGTTTAAAAACAAACATTTCAAAACTAGACCGACGAACTGAATCCAAGCTTACTCACTTTAAATACGGCTGTAATTAAACAAACCATTAATTTTCAGAACTATCAAGTACTAATCATGTAGAACAGATGAATTAAATGATTTAAAATTAATTTAAAAGTAGTGTAAAAGTGTTAAGATAAAAGAAACAACAGCAAGGTTAAACGCCAATCTTTCAAAAATCAGTTCAAAATACGAAAATCACCTAAAATTAATTTGAGATTAGGCTTACATTAACTGTAAAATTCCAAACTTTAAAGAATACAATTACACTACAAATGGGACATATTCAAGAAATGTTTAATAAAATTCAGGCAATATCAGACGGCACAGATGTGGATTGAAACAAATCTCTTGAAGAAAACCAAAGAAACAAGGACGAAATAAAACAATTAAGATTAGTAATACAGAATCAAGAAGGAAAAATGGAAAATCAAGAAAAAAGAATTGCAGAATTGGAAGCCAAATCCAAACAACAAGAAGACCATTGAAAAACTGAAAAAAGAAATAAAAAAGAAAGAAACATAATCTGCTATGGAATACTAGCTGAAGACCAAGAAACAAAGGAAATTCTCCGAGGTAAATTTCAAGAGGTTATTAAAATACTGGGAATTGAGCTCGATATCACAAGGGAAGATATTAGAAGATTGAGAAAATTTAGTGCCACAAAAAGGAGACCAGTCATTATATTTAGCTTTAATAAGAAAATGGAAATGTTTAAACATGCAAGCAACTTGAAGGCGAAAAATTTGGCTGGAAAATGATCTACTTCTACATCATTTTAAAACACAAGACAGAAAGGTTATAAAGCTTATTTAAAAAGAAACCTGCTAATTGTTAACGGAGAAGAATTTGGAGTATACAATTTAAAAGATTTAGAAAAAATAGAAGATTCAGGAGACATTGTAGAAGCAAATGGAAAAACAACAGGAAAACGCTCGTTAAATAACAGATCCCTAGATGATAGTTCAGGCTCCACAGGGAATGTGAATAAGAAATACAATCAAGTATCTAACAAAATAGGTACAATCAAAAAATCTACCACATTCTCCCAAACTTTATTAGCGGGGTTTATACCAACAAAACCCAACCAAAAGTAATGAATAAAAACATCCACAATCAACAAGAACAAAACTCGGTTAACAATTCAAAGAATAAGCATTTTTTAATTGATTGCTCCCCAGAGGGGTGGTCACCCGGGGAGTTGCAGACCTAAATCCCCCTTCTTCTCCGTCTTATGGTAAGATATCAAATACAAAAACTAAACACAAACATAAACAGAAATATTACTTTTGCACATTAAATGTTAGATCGTTAGCGTCGGAAGCGAGGCTATTAGAATTAGACTATGCATTAGATAAGATTAACTGGAACGTAATAGGTCTCTTCGGGTCTCAGCAGAAGAAAGAATAATAGATTGAAAATCAGGACATACGCTTTACTACATCGGAAGCAAAAAATGACATGCAGGCGCTGGATTCATCATCAGGAATAGTATGCTTCAAGGAAATCTCAGATAGAATAGCAGTGGTTAGAATAAAAACAAATAATAAAACGTAATTGGACTTGATACAAATATACGCCCCAACATGTAACACATAAGATGAAGAAGTAAACAATTTCTATGAGCAGTTACATTTAATATATACAGGAAACAACATACACGATTGTGATGGGAGATTTTAATAGTAAGGTAGGTCAAACATATATTTTTTATTTAACAATAAAGAAAAACGCAAGTGGACATGGATTACCCCAAATTCCAAACATGAATAAAGTAGATTTTATATTAACAAGTTTAACTCAGACCACAGATTAATAAGAATTACATCTAATATAGATAGCAGAGAAGAGAGATACACTAATATGATAAAAAAGAAATTAAAACCGAGCCTAGGAAATCATGTTCGCAGAAAAAATACAAGAATTGTATAAAACAATACAAATGAAAGAATGGAATATCGAAGATATACTAAATACGGCAAAGCACGAAGTTACAAAAGATCAGAATCAAGAGATAATAGAAAAATTCTAGAAAATTCAGGTACAACAATACGAATTCAAAAAAACTTGGAGGTAGGAAGAGATTGGATAACCAATATAGTGAACAAGAACAACGAAATGAAACAAAACCGAGGAGATGTACTATCGGAAGCAACAACATTTTATGAAGATTTTTACACCAGCAAGTTTCAGACGGAGGTTCGAACAAGGTCACTAGTGCAGAAAGAAGAAATCAGTTTGACAAGAAATTGAGAAGGTTAAATAGATCGAAAAGGAAGAATAAAAAAGAAACAAAAATCTACAAAGTGGTGGAATACCGACAGCACCAATTTGTAGATTTTTCTTTTTCTTCTTCCATATTTACATTACTATTGCGGTGATTTCCAAAATAATTAACTTATGGCGCGGTTCATATAAATTACTGTTAAATTCTTTGACCTTGAGCAACAAATTAAATAAATTATGTTTAATTAAAAACGATGTAAGTCAATAATAATTTGGATGTTTTGTTAACAATAATCCAGTTTTCGATATTTCGAATAAACTACGAGTTGAAGTAAATGTTTTGTTTAGAGTATGTATGTATGTGTTCGGCTTTACAGCGAATGGGGCCGCCTTCCGGTTCTCAGTTGCCAATGTCTCCTTTCCTCCCAATCTCCTTCTTGCAGGTTTCTCTCCGACATTGCTTTGGTTATACCTTGTCTGCATGTTGCTCTAGGACGTCCCCTTCTTCTCCTTTCTGTTGGTGCCCAGGCCATTATCATTTTTGGAAGTCTGTCATCCGCCATCCTATTAATATGTCCATAACAAACTGGTAGTATCCGTCGTATTTCTTCAATTACTGTTCCTCCCTTATTAAAAATACGTCGTATCTCCTCATTTCTTATATGTTCGGTTCTGGATTTCCTTGCAGATCTTCTAAGGAAATTCATCTCAGTCGACAATAATTTTTTCTCCATGTTCTTGTTAATCTGCCACACTTCGCAGCCGTACGTAAGTGTACTCTTCATGACTGCTTCTTCGTTATTCTTCGAGCTCTGTTTATTCTGCTGGAAATCATTTCTTCACTTTTTCCCGTATCACCAATCTTAGCTCCTAAGTATACGTAGTTATTACAGCTGTTTATTTGTTTACCATCTTCCATCTGTATATCTTGGGTTGGGCCACCTATGCACATATATTTTGTCTTTTTGAAATTCATTGTCAACCCCCAGCTGGAGTATTCCTCGTATAATTTCCTGGTCATGTAGTCGATGTCTTCAGAATCTTGAGCGATTACCACCTGGGCGTCTGCGTAGTGTAGTGTGAAAAAAAAATACTACCTTCAATTGGAATGCCCATTCCCCCAAACTTCTTTTTCCATCGATTTAGTGATGCATCCATATGTTAAACAGCAGCCCTGTCGTGACCCTTTCGTTACTTTAAAACTGGGTGTTAGTGGTTACCCAATTTTTACTCTAGTGCATATGTCTTGGTATAGTGTTTTAGTGCTTTTATTACTGTTATGTTGATGGGGGATTTGTCTAATACCTTTAATACATAGTTTATCAATGGGAATACTATCGTATGCCTTTGTGAAGTTTCTATATACTAGGTGGGCCTCTTTTGCTGTTGCTACTAGTTTTTCTATTAATGGTGTCAAGCAAAATAAATTATCTATCGTTGACGGACCTGCTCGGAACCCTGCGTGTTTTTCAGTCTGATGCATTTGGTAATCCTTAGTTAACAACTCCTTTAAGATGCGTCCATATAGTCGACTAAATGTACCATTGACTGAGAGTCCTCTTTCTGGGACCCTTCTTGTGGACAGGTGTGATCCAGCTTTCTCTCCATTCTGTTGTGATTCTTTCTCCTCTCTTATTAAGAGTAATAGCCGAATAACAATAATATGAAATTGTAAAAATAAATAGCTCAGAGCTGCCTAAAAATCAATTAAGCTGCGAGTTGAAGTGGATTACGTGTTAAGGCCAATAAAAATAATACACAATTGTGAATGAAGAATATTAAATTGATACTGGAATACTTCAGCAAAGCTGCCTGAAAAATCGATTACTTGATTACTTGATTTCCATACATTCGGGTCGGAATAGATTTCGTTTTTTTTTGTAATTCTAGAATTGTATTACAAAAAAGAAAGTCTTAAATCTTAATTGACATTTAAGAGATCATTTGGTTTGAAAGGGGATACCTAGAAAAGGTTTTTAATTTAAAAAGATTCATTTGTATGAATCTTCATTTGGGGGTCCCAAGGTTTTCAGTTATACCTTGTTTTCCTTTTTTTTGAGTAATAATCAGTAACACTTTTCGAATATCTTAAGTATTCTCTGAAAGCATGTGTGGCAAGTGTAAGACTGTATACCTTTTTGTGGGCATTTTGCCACCAGTTATCCTTTTTAGTTATTCAGTTTTCAATTTTCAAAACTGGTGGGGAAATACCCACCAAAGAAACTTCAGCTCCAACTGTAAAATTCATCCTGAAATATTCGGCTAATCTATCGAGAAACCTATATTTGTTATTTCTTACTCACTCATCGTGTTGTTTGTTATAATGTTATAAATTACAAAAGAGTTAGGCTTTTCTCTAATTGCCATAAGTTAGGCAATAAACGAAACTAAACCGTTAAAGAAAATAAACGTGTGTTCTAGAAAGCTTGAAGTATCAAAACCGTACCTTTCTTACGAACGCAGAGCTTTTCAAAGTTCTGACACGCTCCTAGCATACATATAAGGAGTTCAACTATATAAACTGTTTCCGACTTCCCACGCGTGCTTCTTTTCAGGATTTCGTCAATTTCTTTTCCATTTTGCTGAAGGGTCTCTAGAAATTATAAGGCTCGCATTTAAATTGAGATATTCTGCGTTTTGTTGAAAATTGGCGGAACTTACTAAAAGGGCAACCTAGAATACTAATTTGAGTTTATTTTTAAAAATTTATTTTTAATGAATTGAAGTTGCTTTACGTGGCTTTTCTGTATACAAATTTAAATGATTAATCAAGCACGCAGAAAATTATCTTGGTAACATTTGGGAACTTCCAGGGTTATTTTGCATATTTTATAGATAGTCGTTGTAAAAATTAATAAAGTTTGAAATTTGGTTCACGTGAAAACTAATTATTAGAAGGGAGGTGTTCGAGTTCATTAACGTTATTAGGAATAATCGTGTTAGAGCTACCCCAACACGTAAAACTTAGAAACACAATTCATCCACAAATTGATAGCATGCCATTCCGAGCGTAATGAACAACTTCTTTTGACACCATATAATTTACTTTTACGAAATTGCACCAAAAAGATTGTGTATAAAAACTTCTCGCCCTGATATCTTTCCTTGAAAAAGTAATTTAAGTTCCACGAAATTTATTTTCCCTTCATACTTTGTTGTTTTGATATGTTTACATGTATGTTTATTCCCCCCCCCCCGCCCTATCCGAAATATCGTAAATTAAACAAGCAGTTTTTAAAAGGTAGGGTTAAATTCGACCGCTTTTCATTACGAAACCGAATGAGTTTCCCCTCTTTTAACTAAGTTTATCTCGTCATACAGCTAAGGTAGGTTTCAAAGTTAGCATCCTTTGAATATCTCCACCAATTCCTAAAATTATGCGCTTCAGTAATTTTAATTCGAATTTACAGGTTGCACATTCTCGGTCTGGTTTTAATAAGATCTTACTTTCCCGGTATTAATTAAACGGGCTGACTTTAATTTCGGTAAATTTAAATAATGGCTTTCCGAACTAATAGGATTTTAGTGTTGCTATTTACGTTTTAGTCTCTAGTTCAATTCTTTAGATTAAATCCGACTTTTTGTGAGCAAACAATTCGGTGTGTTAAGAGTGATTTTATGTCGCCGTAATTAGAATTTTATGAAGCCGGAATTGACAGTAAAAGTCAACCGTTAGGGGTTTTCATTTTGCTTTCATTTCGGTTGAAAATTTGCAGAAAATTATCTTAGTAGCATAAGGAATCATCATTAAGCACCCTGGAGCTGAAAGACGCTATATTATGGTAGGGGTTGGGTCTAATTTGCCATTAAAACTTTTTAAAACAGGGGGCTCACTAAATTTACGAACAAATTTCAAAAAAAGAACAATTAAAAAGTTGTTGACGGTGTAGATTAACAGGTAATTACTTGGAGCTAATGATTGATTTTTAAATGAAATTTCTTCATACGAATTCACATTACAGATTCATTACAGACCAAACCGATCCCCTCGTATTTTGTGAATTTTAACTAGATACACCTTGTGCTTTTTCGCATGTAAATTTTTAACAAGAGAATCGTCCCTTCTCCATGTTTATTTGCTAAACTCAGAATTAAACCAGGAATTCTGAAAGCGGCGGGACTACATTCTATCGATCCTAGGTGAAAACTGCGAGCTGTTACACAACTCCAACACTTTATCGTAATTAAACTCAAATTAATAATGGATGTGCGTATTTCATTAATATATTAGCCGGTGTGCGTTCACACTTATTTGCTTATTGACATGACTATTGCCTAATTAATGCATAAAGGTATTACCAAGGGATTAATAACTTCCCTATCTCATTTTACACATTCAAAAGGAAATATTTTAAAACACTGTTGTAGAGTAACCATCGAGTTACCTAATAACTAATTTTGCCGATTTGATGCGAAATAAAAGGATGTAATTTTGATTTTAAATATAAAAATCTTACTGAAAGCTGAAAGTAAAATTAATCAATTTCTATTAAATAAAGTAACTTAAGTAAAACGGAAAAGGTTGGGACTTACAAGAGAAGAAAATTCGTAAGGCTGATAATTTTCGCCTAAATTAAAAGCCCTGTATTTCTGAGCATCCCTTTTCAAACAAAAGATCACGTTTTACATTCATCGGGAATAACAGAAAGAAAATAAAATCAAGAACCATATAAGAAACCAAGGAGGCAAAATAACAATCAGTAAAGAGGAAATAGAAAACGTTTGGGTACAATATTATGAAAACTTAAATTAAATGAAGAGAGGCCAATAGAAATATTCCGAAGAACAAGAAGTGGCACAAGAAGTTATTGAGGTAAAAAAAAACATCACCTCTAGAAGCTCTATAAGAAGAAAAATAATTAAAAGTACGAGCAATCAACAAAGCACAGGAACAGATGGGATTGTAGACGAATTCTTACGAAATGGAGTAGAGTCACTGATGAACAGGATACACATCCTAACCAACAAGCAATAATTCAACCCCTATATTAAAAACAAAACCCCTCCAACCCCGAAAACTATAGACTTATAGTACTGCTCAACGTAACATACATCCTAACAAAATTACTCAGTGAAAGGATTAGGAGATTAGCAGGGACACTACCAGGAGGCTACCAATGTGGATTCAGAGCCAACAGATCCACTACAGACGATATCTTCTCCAGTGCAAGTGCAAGAGAAATGCTGGACAAAAAATATAATATTACACATGTGGTTTCTTCTTCTTAGAGGGCGTTGCCGTCTTCTCTCCATATGCCTGTGGTGTGCGTATCAAATAGCCTACAGACATAGGGGCTTAACGTGGGTTTCGAACCACGGAAGTGCTTGCACTTCTACTCCAGAATGCCTCGGTGGTTTGCCTTTCCCTTCCGAGAGAATGGGGTTTATAGACTCCAAATAGGCCTATGACAGTGTCGAGCATAAGCGAATTGTCGAGTGCATGCAAGAACTCAACTGCCCAAGGGATTTAAAGGCAGCTGGTTAAACTGTCATCTAAAGAAACGGTAAATCAGGTTAAAATAGGATCCAAATTATCGAAGCCTTTCACCACCAGCACGGTATTAAAACAAGGTCCCTTATCTACAGTCCTGTTTAACTTAGTGCTGGAAATTATAATAAGAAAAATCCAGATTGAAAGAAAGGGAACAATAATGAGTGTCTCGCACAAGCGGATGATGTGTCAATTATTACAAGAACAAAACAGGAGCTCAAGTGCACAGTACAAGATGGGCTACAGAAGCCCTGAACTACATGAAGGAAAGACAAAGTATTTACCATCAGGAAGCAGATTGCAAAAAGAAGGTCGGCAACTGGAATTTATAGTGAACGAGGAGTAGTATACCATAGAAAAAGTGGAAAATGTGGTATGCTTAGGGGTCTAAATTACCAGCGAAGGAATAATTTACCTAGAAATAGGAAGAAGAATTATTGAAGAGACAAGAAGTGGGGTAGGCATGCATGATATACTAAGGGCTAAAAAGTACGAGTATATCAAAGCATAAAAAACCTGTGGTTACTTATGCTGAGGAAGTATAGGTACAGAGACAAAAAGATCTGGAGAAATTAGAGATTTGGGAAAGAAAGATTTCCAGAACTGTATATGGAGGTCTCAAAGATGAGGTAATATGGAGAAGAAGAATCGACGAACTGGTCAGATTAACTATTATAACGAACCTGGAATTATAAAGATTGTGAAATAAAGCCGGCTAAGACGGTTAAAGACATTTTGCAAAGGGTGAGTACGGAAAAGAAGCACCAGAAAAACATGGTTCGAAAAGCCGGAGGGAAGAAATACGAAGGAAAGACCGAAAAACAATTGATGGAGTGTATAGAAGATCTAAAGAAGATAGGATTAAAAGTTTGAAGAAATTGGGCACGAGAAAGGAACAGATGGAGAGAAATCACCAACCAAAAGTCCAAGGTCTTAAGGTCTAAAGTGCTATAGGATCTGTGATTTGCTCGTACATAATTTTGATCACAAAAGGATAATTAGTCCGCTCATTTATTCTAAAAATGGAGTAAAAAGGTTTACTCTATATAATAATTTTATTTTGGGTTAAAGTTGTAAAAAGAAAATGCAAATGGGCAAAAAATATCTACTCCGTTCAGTGTTACTAAAGGGCCGCGTTTTGTCGCCTACTCTGTTTAAGTTATACATGAACAACGAACAAAAAGAATGGCAGGCTAAATGTAAAACAATTTGGATAACAACTGAAGGTGGATGTCGATGACCAAGTGGTCATAGCGACAGATGAAGACGATATAAATTATAAGATGAGGAAGTTGACAGATACATACCTATGAGAATTGGGATCTAAAAATAAACTTTGACAAGGCCAAATATTTTGTCACGGGTGAAACTGCTAGACCACTAAACATAAACGGCAGAATTGTACACCCACGTTCAGACTAAAAATACGTAGGAGCTATTATATCGGAAGAATCAAACAGCAGTTGAGCTATTGATAATAGAATAATGCAAGGTAAACAGACGGTACAGAAAAAAATAAGAAGAAACACAAAAAAACTTTCAATAGTATAGTGAAAAGTATCACTACATATGGCTCCAGAGCATGAGAAATTACTGAAAGGACTAAAGGAAGATTAATGGCTCTTGCAATGAATGCGCTACGCAGACGTTGTTGAATATCCAGACTACAACATATCAGGAACGAATTAGGGAACAAAATGAACGTACAACGAACATTAGAACGGAAGAGATTGCTGTGGTATGGACAACTACGAAGAATGGAAGGCACCAGATGGCCCCAAAGAGTGTGAAAATGGATACCGATAGACAGAAGAAGAAAAAGGGAAGACCTACGAAAGACTGGAATGAAGGAGTGAAAGAAGCTGTGAAAAAAAGAGAAATGGCTGAAGATTAAGCCCTTTTCATCTATATTATTACAAATTACATCCACCCAACTTTTCTGTAGCCTCCCTCCCTTTATTCGTTCTCTTGGAACCCACTTCCTATGAATGAAACAAAACAAAGAGTTAAATTCAAACTATTAGCAAGTCTTACTAGATATTGAATCAAATTAAGTTAAACACAGAAAAATAGTCTTACATACACATCGTAGGAAACATCACACGGACATAGGACCTGACTTCTTAAGGCCATGATTGTTCGACGACCCACTAACCATGGTGAATTCTGTCAGAGCAATTTCTTATATAAGACGTCAACTCCCACTCGTACAGGGGCATACGTGTCTCAGCTTTTGCACAGCTGTGAGGTGTCGTCTTTCACAGCGTACATGCTTTTGTTCCTCGCGTGTAATGACCCTGACTAACACGTCTTATCAAAGCACGTGGCGAAAACGTCGTTTTGTAAGAGTATATTGGGTTTTTCCTATATTCACTTCCAGTCCCCATCGATTATACATATATTTCTATTAATTTTTTCAGCATATCAGGGACATCTTCTGCGAGTAATAACTGATCATCAGCAAACAACAAAATGTGGACATACTCTTCTTCTAGCAATACTCCTATTGTTTTACATTTCCTCGTCTATTCCTTTAGTACTTGGGTTAAGTAAACCAAGAATAGTGTGGGCGATAGGCAACATCATTGTTTTAAATCTTTAGTTACTTTTATCACGCCGTAGTTGTTAAAGTATAGTCTCTTCACTGCACATATATAAATAGGAGCTTTATTGTTTTTTGTACCTCTTACAACGTATCCTATCTCCTATATGGTAATTTCATCTACTTCACTTTTTATTTGTTCAAACCTTATCTCTGTCTCCTTGTATTCATTTCTGTCTTCAGTCAGAAGTTGTCCATAGTACTCTCTCCACTTATCAGTTCTATTTTTACCTTGTCAGATGTACTTCTTCTTAAGGAATTTATACACTTCCAGGCTTCTCTTGATCTAGAACTGCCCATCAGCCTATTTATATCCCCACACTTTGTCTCTCAACGAACATTTTTTACTTTAGTTATTTCTTTTCTTACGAAATATCTATATCTAGCATA
Organism: Melanotus villosus; assembly: GCA_963082815.1. Classification (NCBI taxonomy): domain Eukaryota; kingdom Metazoa; phylum Arthropoda; class Insecta; order Coleoptera; family Elateridae; genus Melanotus; species Melanotus villosus. Next base: position 7,785,043 of record OY720423.1, on the reverse strand, counting down.
CTGTTGCCAGTCTGCTTGATCGCTTGTTGTCCATGTTATATCATGGCCATTTTTGTGCTTCGTCTTGTTTGTGATTGTCTCTTGATGCTTCTTGTTTAGGTTTTACAGTATACCTAAAGTATATGACTGATGTTTTGACTCTTACATCTAATACCGATACCTATGGTAGATTGCTGTTATAATCAATTATTGACCAAATATTTTTGGTGGGTTGCCTCCAAGTATATTTGTGCAAATTTGTATGTTTAAAGAACCCATTCATGATTTTATGGGAGTATCCTTCGCATGTTTCGATTAATCTACTTCCATTATCATTTAGCACATCCTCCCCATGTCTCATCATTTTTCCCTTTTCCCGTTCGTCCGTTTATATCCCCCATAAATATTAGCTCTTTCTTGTTACTTATTTTTTTTCCAGTTCGGCTCTCAAAGTTTCCTTCTCTTCGATTGTTGCAGCGTTTGTTGGTGCATAGGCGCCTATTATTACAATCTGTAATATTGTTAAATATTTGTTTACTATGGCTTTTGTTTTGGCATATCTAGAATGGTCAACTTGCAGGGGGACCCTCATGACCTCGTTTCGATCTTCGTGTATATTTATGAAGCTTAGATCTGTGTGTTCAAATATGTTGAAAACTACAAAACACTAGGCAATTTCGACTTGGAACTTTGAGGGAAATAACGCACTATACTTGTTTTCCGCCCTGTATAGCCTGTAGTATAGCAATGTAACAGGAAAAAGAATCCAACAAAGGTATTTTCGATTAAAACGTTAACTTTATACGTAGCTGCCATTTTCAATATTGAAACGTTTCTGTTTTACTCTTCTAAAAAACAAAAAGAGCTTGTTAAGCTTTGTGCCATTCAGGCTGGTAATTCTTTTATATCTGAAAATTCTTTTATTTCCGAGTGATCCGCAGTTATGCAAATATAATGTATTTAAAGATTATTATAAATATCCTGATTGCTTTTTTCACAAAAAGGGCAGTATTTCCAACTACCACTTGAAAATCACTTCAGCCATTGAATGTCGAATCGCGATATGTTTTACGGTAAAACATTTTATTTGAAGTATGTAACTACAACATATTGAACAAATAACTCCAATTTCAATATCACATACTTCACCGACCAGTTGCTTTTATTTGGAAATACTTGTTTAACATAGTTTTAGCGAAAATGGATATCAAATTGTTACAGGGGGCAACGAAGCGATCATAAAAGTAATAAAGGGCTTTACCGGTATCTTTTTTATTATTTGAAACTCCCGTATCGTTCTTTTTACTCGAAACAAATGAATATACTGAATGTTAAAAGGGATGAAAAGCGGCAACAGCAAAGCTAATTAATGTCAAAGCAATTCATTAAAATAGATTCCCCCCCTGCATTTGAGTTTAATTTATACTCGCTGTAGTTACATTATCTATTTATTTCAGTACTGAAGTTTTATAACAGGTTATTTCATACAGTTCGATTACTTTATAATGAATTGCTACTAATAAATTCAAAATTGGGTAACTTCTAGGTTTATTGGTGCACTTACCTTGCCAGTATTGTAAGTTGTGCTTTATTTTACTTTGAATAATTTTAAACAAGAAAAAATAAAAAATGTTATAGTATAATAAAGCAGTTAAGTGAAACAGTGCCTAAAATCTTGCCACAGGTATTTCAGTTATCACCAAAAAATCAATTCAAACTAACCTCTCTCATTCGTTAACTTTAACTAGGATTTCAAACGAAACGAAGGTTTGCTTTATCTCTGTATTCGTTTAAAATGAGTGCGATTCCTTTGGGAGTCCTTGTCTTAATGTAACATCTACCTTGAATTTAGCTAGAATAATAAAAAAAAGTAACGAATCCTGCAAAAACGTGAACAGATAAAACACAAAGCACTACAAAAGTCTGATTTTATTTAGCACCAGATTTCCTACTTGCTAAAAGCTTAATGATATAAAACTATACCTATTTAACTTTTTTGCGAAACCTTGGACTTTAAGCCCAAAAAAATAAAACTAAGATACGATTCGAATTTTGTTATTTAAAACTATCAACTAAAAAGTCACAAAAATGTGTTGAAATAAACATCCAGTAGCTTGTTTGAAGTGTGATAATCACATTGGTCGGTATTCTGATCTCATATTTAAATTTACCATGTTTAATTACCATGGCAACATCGCGTATCTCTGTTATACACATATAAAATTATATAAAGCTATATCGTTTTATGTTTACGCTAAACACGACTTTAGTTAGAAGCAACTTTAAACATAAGATCAGAATACGGCCTATTGTGTTTTAGAAATTCAATTTGTAAGGATTTATATTGTGATTTTCTTGAATACAATCGACTGAATTACTATTTACTTTTGACGTTTTCTTATTTTCCAAGCTAGGATCCATGTACAAAACTCGCCCATTGATACCTTTTATGTTAGTTTAAATTATTATCAGCTCGTTTTAGGCATGCTTGGCCATTTTCTACAAGAAAATCAATTTTTATTATTTGAATAACAGCAAATTTTAAGCATTCGAATATTGTTCATCGTTATGTATTTCTTATTATGCCTTTGAGTAGGAAAATAAATGTCCTATAAACATCTTGTTCTCGATTCCAATTTTCATACCATGCTTTTGATAAACGTTTGTCAATCTTGGACGTTTCCTGTTTATCGACAAGTGCTGGGAACAAGCAAATTGTGAATATTTTATTTATGGCATTCTATTTCTTATCGTAAGGAGCATTCCCAGGAAATAACTGCTTTGTTACAATGACCTGGGTGATATATTTTGATTCCTAACACTACTGTTATAGAAATGATATAATAAAATGTTGTATAAAATTCTGTGCAAAATTGCATTCTTCTTTGACAAAGTGTTTCTGTAAAAATTTTACGGGAACACATTTACGTTTCTTAAATTTTGTAAACCTTGTTACTTGATAATATCGGAAATTATGTATTTTTATTGTTGATTTCTGTGAGAAAACAACTGCATCATCACTACTTTGGGAAACCCAAAAATTTATTCCAAAAGTGTTATTGCTATCCTTTCAATTTATTTTCAGATGTATTAGATCCTTTGTCTGAACAAAGAACAGCAGTTTATTTTCTGTGATTTGCATATGCCTTAGTATAAGTAAATATGCTTGAACAAAAAAGTACATGCATGAATAAATTAGTAAAATATGCCCAAGAAAACAAAGGGGAGTTTGTAAAACTTGTTGTTGCTTTTAATTCATATCCAGGATTTTTTAATATCGAAATATAATAAATTCTAAACTATTTCAGAAAAATTAAGGAAGGCAATAAAAAACCCGAATTAAATATTAACTGCGTGAAATTAAAAATCTTCTGATTAAATAAATAATAGACTGAACGTCTTGGCAAACTTTTCTAATTCATTTTTTAACCATTAAATTAGGTTTAGACTTTTATTAAAATATTAAGATTTTGTACGACTTGTTAATCTTGTTAATTCGTTTTTAATCATTTGTGAAAAAATGTTAATAGAAATGGATATACTCATGTAACATGCAAATATGCAGTACGTTTTCAAAAATACAGTAATTTTAGAAAGTTGGTGCTTTTAACTTCTGTTCAATGTTTGCATTATTCAAAGCCCAAATTGCTTTAAAAAATTGCACAAAAGTAAGTGCAGTTCCATAGAAAAAATCTGTATTAATCTTTAAAATATATGTAGATTGCACATATTAAACTTTGCACAACTCGTGAATTCTAGGAAAATACCAATAAATGCGCAAATATAAGAAAAACAATATTCATTTTTAAAGCTTGCTTGCTGAGCCTTTTAAATTCTGTAACATGTTTGCTTTGTCCAAGGCTTCAATTGTTTTTGAAAATTTAGCAAATTATTACAGTTCAATGGAAAAGATTAGGATCAATATTAAAATTTTGCTAGTTGTACAAATAATGAACTTTGTACGACTTGTTTTACTTTTCAAATTTGTTTTTGAACAATTTTTTGAAAAAACTTGAAGTCTGAGCGCAATGCATATTTTAATACAAATTAATATACTCGCCTAATGTGTAAATATGCAATATGTTTTCAAAAACTGCAATAATTTTAAAATAAGGCTAATAAAATTTCTTTGCAAAGCTTGCTAGGGCTTTTAATTCTGCTAAATGTTTGTATTATTCAAGGCCCAATTTATTTTGAAACATTTCGCAAAAGCAATATACAGACATTTCCATAGAAAAACTCCGTATTAATCCTTTTGAATCATTAAAAAAAAACTCGAAGTCTATACCTATGCCAATGCGATGCATTTTCGAAATATGCCAAGAAACACAAAGTTCCCCTATGGAACGCACCTTTGCCTTTCAAAATCCCTTAATGAATTTTTTGCCCTGGATACAAAGATTAAAGCTGGCTTAGGAAATATACAAGAAAAGAAAGAACATGCAGTATATTGCAGAAAAATTAGCAGTTGTTGCTTTAAACTATTAACGTCTCTTGGTCAAACGGCAAACCTAAATTTGTTTACTGTTTTATTGAAATCTATTTTGAACCATTTTATTGAAAATAAAGAGATCAAGGTGCAAGGTATATATATATACTACTGGCCTTGGGTTTGTATTTTTTCCTTCCATGCTTTTCTGTCTGTGACTAGCTCTTCCTAGTTTTCCATTCCAAAGTCTTTTAGGTCTTCTTCGTTTCTTTCTTCCTTCTGGTTCATTCATCATTATTTGTTTTGCTAGTTCAATTCATTCTCTCTATTCTTTGTTTGTTTGTTTTTCTCTACGTAGGTATCATTTTCTTTGATCCCTCCATGTATTTTTCTTAAGATCCTTCTTTACCATCTCAGCTGTTAGCACCCAGACTGCATAATCAAGTAACACCTATTGATTTGTACATTTTCTCCTTAGATGCTTTAGATACACTTTTGTCACTTAGTAGCCTTCTTAAAGATCCCACACATCTACTCCCTGCCAATAAACGTCCTGAAATTTCTGCCCACTGTGCACTATCACTTGTTATCTCTACCCCTAAATACTACTATTTTACTACCTGCTACTTGGGAAACTAATTCTTGGTTTTCATCTTGCTGTTTATACCATAATATTTTTTTTAATAGTGTATATTAGTTATCAGATCAGCACTCAGTTGCTATGCAGTTGCTATGGTAGGTATAAATGGTAAATTAAAGTAACATGTTAAATAACTTTAGGAAGCTATTACTCAAAAGGGGAGGCGGTACGGTAGTGAATATAGGTATGGCACATCGCTCTGCAAAGTTAAGCATCGGTGCCCATGGTGGGAACTTGGACGGGTGACCCGAACCAGGCTCAGCTTACTACGGCTCGGTGTGTCCTCCTCGACAAGTTATGGGCCTTAATGGCCTGTTAAAGCTGAATACATACATTACTCAAAACATATTAGGTTCACTGTTAGTCACTATCACTGGATAAAGCTAAGTCTGAGGGTAAGGGGAGTGTCTAAATCTAAATGATGAATTAGCGAACTGCGACACTTGCACATATTGTTGAAGAAAAACCAGTTTGCGTTGCATATGATGCGGAGAATCTTGTTCTGCATAGCTTGAACTTTTTTAACATGAGTATTCGCAGCGATTCTCCACACAACGGAACCGTACATGATGATAGGTCGTATGAGTGCTTTTGTGCTTTATAAAGCATGGAAGAGCATTCTATCTTTAACAATGATTTGCGATTAATTAGTGGGTAGAGTAAGTTTAGCCTTGCATAGCACTCATTGCGTTTCTTGTTAATGTGGTAGCCCCATGTTAACTTACTGTCGAAGTAAAACCCAAGATATTTGCCTGCATCCCCTTTGGGATTTCATGCTACAGCAGTTTCGTTAACTAGCAATTCAGGGGGTTCAGCTGGGCGTTTTAAGGTGAAATTTAAGCTTAATTTTCCATTGGAAAATATCTACCGCTGTTTGGATATCGCTTGCCGCGAGAATGATATCTGCGTTCTGCGAGATGAGAGCGCTGTCGTCCGCGTACATTGCAACTTCAACGTTGTCAAATTCAGGCATGTCGTAGACATGTATATAGCATAGGCCCGAGGATAGAGCCTTGTGGAACTCCGGCTGATATGTGTTTTAATTCGGAATAGTGAGAATTGATCTTGGCCATAAAAGTTCTTGAGGTTAGAAAAGAGCGAATCACTCGAGTGACCTAATATTATATACGCAGACTTATTGGTATTAATTTCTAGTCTCACCTGTTTTGCACATGCTTCAAATTTTACTATCGTTATTTGCATTCTACTTTTGTTCGAGTCATAAATACGTCATCAGCATAGGCTATACATTGGTACGGTTTCTTCAAGATATCGTTGCTTCTTCTTAATACGATAATAAGTAATTCTGAAGATAACGGGTCTCCTTATCTTAACCCTACGTTGCTGACAAAAAATTCTGATGTTTGTCATTTAAACTTTACTTTATTATTTGGAAGGTGCTAGGTACACATCTCTTTAATAAATAGAGGCGGGTAGATAATATACTCGTACATACAGGTAATTTAAATGATTAGAAAATATGAAACAGGTTTTTGGAGACTATCCTTATTTTTAACTTCTGAGGGAGGACATGATTTAATCTGAATTTAACCGCCATAAAGGACATCGCAAAGAACACTTTTAATAAACAATGTCTTTTTCGAATATTTACTAAGCTAATGAGACTAGTGTCATATCTGACGATATAAGTTAGTATAAGTAACGAACAAATTAAATAAATTATGCTTAAATAAAGTGATACAAGTCAATAGAACTACAAGTTAGATGCCTTGTTAACAATAAGCTGGTTTCCAATATTCCGATTAAGCCATGATTGGAAGTAAATTACTTGCTAAAAATAATACACAATATTTATCTTATATACATATATTTTATTATTTAAGTTGAATTAGATAATGTTTCGGTTTTCGTATTCTAGAATTACACTGTCGAGAAAACAGCTCAATTTATACTTTCTGAATCGACTTTTCAGTAAGAGAGTTATTAACCATAAAATTTATTTACATCACTAATAAAAATGAATTTTTAAACTTGACTACAATGAGACAATGGTTGGGGTATCTGTTTAAGAATGGCGACCGCATACTGAAGCTTTCATGATCGTATGCACCATACTAATATTGATTTTCAGCTTAAACTTCGTCTTAAATCGACAGCAAACTTACGACGTGGTGTAAGCCAAAAATCAATATTGGTACAGACAATTACCAAACAAACCATCTCCATAGTTCGTTGTAAAATACATACAAATTGTTTCCGTTATTTAAGCCACTATAAGAAACCTAATTGCAAATACGTATAGGATATACAGGGTATTTTTTAAGTACGTGGAGAAAAATCACCGGAATGTTTCTTGGCTTATTTTAAGTCAACAAGTTTCTATCAACATGTGCTCGCAAGTCTGTCGAAATCTAACGTGATGAAGTTTATAGAAAAAAATTAGTAAATTTCCGAAGAAAACCGCAAGTATAAATTGCGGCGCTAAAATTAAAAACAGGGGTTGCAAATTTCATTCCCTTCTAAGAATACCAGAATACGGGTGCATAAAGAAAAGACTCCTAATGAGCCTGCTTGTTAGTAGGAAACGTTCAAGGATTTTCAATTTTCTAACTTGGTTCAAATTTGGGATAAAAATTTTAAAGAGGCGTAACTCTTCAAGGAGGCAGTTTAGGATATATATGTACGTTTATATAAAAAAGTACCCTTAATTTTCGCCCAAGAATCACCTGCATTTTCACTTAATAAACACACTGTATTTTTACTGCAGTTAAAGACAGTGGTTGGTATTCTCACCTTTTGTTTAAAGATCCCTCTTACCCTCTACTTAAGTCGTGTTTAGTGTAAATATAAAACGAAATAGCTTTATACTGTTTTAATATGTAGAAAAGAGATGCATGATAATTAAACATGATGTTAAATTTAAACATGAAAAGAATACCAATCAATATTTATTATTACTCGACCGACATAAATTTTAAACATAAGTAGCCTGTTCAGTTTTTTACTTATGTTTTCCAAGACTATTTATGAATTTTCCCAGACTTTTAAGCTTGTGCTGTTTTTGCATAATGAAGTATTTTAGAAGATTATTCTTAATTCTTGTTTTCGAAATATTAAATTAGATAAATACTATAATGTACGGTCAATAAAAAAATATGCTTTTGTAGATTTTGGCCGGACGCCTATTCAGTACAAATATATTTACAGCTTTCTTTCAGTAGTTCTTAGCCTCATTATTTTTTCTCTTTGTTCCAGGTAAGGATTTATGCGACAGTGAAGAGGATTCAGTCTGAATTTCGACATTGCTAGGATTTTTTCCGAGCTAAAGAAGGTCTGATCTTATTAGTTAAGTTTAGGATATAAACATTCTATCACGTTTTAAATTGTCTGTGTATCATTCGTTCAAAGACAAACGTAAAGTTATAATGAGCGTCCTCTGTTTCCGTAGCAACGCAATATACGTGATTTCTGTAATACTTTGGGTGTGAATTATTTTGTATAAAAGTACGTCTTTTGAGTTGTGATCGTGTCATTGTTGAGAAAGAAGAACTCAACGTTTCGCCCACTTTTTTAAGGGTCTTCATCTGGAGGAAAAGGGGGCTACCAAAAGAGGTAACGGTAACTCAACGTGACAACCACGCCAGAGGCGAAACTCTTTTAACAAGGGGTAGAAGGACACGGTACTCAACTTGTCAACCAAGCCAGACGCGAAACCCTTCTGTCCTCTTAATGCAATTTTTTCCTGCCGACGAAGCCTACTAAGAAAGTGGGCGAAACGTTGAGTTCTTCTTTCTAAACAATGACGCGGTTCCAACCAGGAAGACACTGATACTGACGTGGAAGTCTTCGAATTCATTATTTTGTATAGTGCATTCACTTTTGAACACCCTTCTCCGCTAGACCTAAAGTTCTTACAAGAATATTATCAGTTAAACTACTAATGTCCTATTTAAATTTTGCTGAATATGTCCGCTTATTTTGACACTAAATATCTATGAGATAACTTTTGCCCATTCCCATTGTTGGTTATATCTAACTCCTGTAAATACTTGTAAACCTTTGTCAGAGAATTTGGGCGCTCATATTTATAAAAAAACTGAATATGTATACCACAAAAGAACTCGGTAATTTCATTGCCATAATTACACGAACATAACTTCGGTTTGGACCGAAAATATTTTTTAAAATGAGGGTCTGTACTTATTATTATTATGTGTAACCCACCTTCTAAATATGTCAAGCTACATACGAAAATGCGTTTTATATAAACGCATTATATCCGAAGTACGTCTCCAAATAACCTCCTGCACTCGCTCCAATCAGAGGATCCATGCTAGGGGACTTCTGGCCTAGTATTTGCAGCATCCTTCTGGCTAGTATCCTCAGGTTTATCCAAAGGTTAGGATGGCTTGAGTGATGCGCCTAGAAGAGGATGTTGCAATGGAGGCAGCACAATGGGCCCATAAGAGGTCTAAGTGCATGTGACGTAAGTCACCCTCCACCCTCAATCCAGAATCCAACCCCAGAAAATATGTAGGTATGTTCTGAAAATTTCCTGTAAACTCGAAGTTTGTTGGTATGCTAGGTTTAATCTACAGGGTATCTCTAAACTGGCCAAACGTCTTAAGATATCCGCCCTTAATTCTTCAATTATGCCAAATTGATAACATTCACCATATTTTCGTAGAAATAAGGAGAGCGAATAAAAATGTTTGACTTGAAATGACTTGCAAACTACCAAACACAAGGGAAAAGACTTTTTACATTTCCTTGGAATTTCAAGGATAATAATGTACTGTACTTGTTTGTTCTTAAGAAATAAAGAACTAACATCAAACATAGTAGAAATAAAAGCTTTTACACCAAGAGTAATATATCTCATCATAAGAATATCAACGCTACAAGTTAAAAGGAATTCAAGTCTACGTTCCAACCTCTACTCGTCCTTACCAGGAAGTTGAACTCTGTGAGAACATACGAACTGCCATTTGAACAAATCGTGCCTACCACCAAATTATACATTTCAACGCCAAAATGGGGATTAAGCAATCGAATGAGAACTGTGTTGGAAACCTTGGGTTGGGAGAACGGAATGGAAGAGGCCAAATACTCATCAACTTCCTTGAAAGTCATGAACTATACCTCACGAACTTGTTCTTTAAAAAGAATTCTCAAAGATGATAGACGGTGACTTTATAATTACATAATACAATAAGAGGTATATAGTTCATGACGACAGTGTGCTAAACCCCTTACAAACTGGTAGTGATCGCCAAATGGTCAAGGGAAAAATTTCGTTACAAATCAGATTGCAAAGACAAACAGTGATGAAAAAATTCAAATATAACACAGAAGCATTACCAGAGAAAGAAGAGGCCTATCATAAAGAGATTGGAAAACCGATGGAAAGAAAGAAGAGCAATCCTATCTCACGCAAACACAGACAAAATAAAATTAGAAGAATTAAACAAAATTATTTGACAGAAAGTAAGGAAGAACATTTCGAAATGTAACTATAATTATACTATACTATAATAAAGAGCAATTGAAGAGAATCGTGAACTACGAGTATTTTAATGTCATTTTAATTATTATTTAATTATTTTAATACATCCCCAGAAATTACTACTATACCTATTAAAACTTGCTCATGCGAACGGGATGATTCTGATGGAGAGAAATGAAATTCTAAAACGCATAGATAGATTTTATGATGATCTATAATGTATACTTTTTAAAAGTAAACCGGCCAGAAGACTATAAAGACGAAAAGAGAGCCGAATTAACAAGGCATTATATAGAGGACATTCCTGAAATAGGTGTATATGAAATAAGAAATGCTCTTAAATAATAATCTCGGAAATAATTAAGTCCTAAGGATCCTCTATTCTGTAATCTTTGAAAACTCTGTTTAATAAGTGTTTGGATGAAGGAAAGGTTGGAAAAACTGTGTAGTATCTTGTTACAAAAAAAGGAAACATACACGACTTCGAAAACTATAGACCAATTTCACCACTATCGCATCTACAAAAACCTAAACTAAAATAATAACAAATAGAATATCTACTAGCTTAGATCACTACCAACCCACGGAACAAGCAGGACAAAGCAAACAACATTGACATATACCTAATGCTAAAAATTCCTATCCAAATGCCCACTGACGTTAGCTCTTCTTTAATTATTTTTAATTTACTCTTAAATACCTGGTACTTTACTCTGTAAATAATCTAACTATGACTAAGGACTTTTCAAAATAAGTAAAACTTTTTGTCTGAAGATGAGATATAAAAAAGTTTAGGTACATACATATATACCTCTACTAGTTAAGTTCATTCGTGGACACACTGTTTAAAGATTCATGTTACTAAAAAAGACGAACAAACAGAATCTAGTAGAACTTTACTTGCAGAAAGAAGTATAAAGAGTATAAAGTCCAATCCACACTAGAAAAACCAAGTCGCATAAATAATATCTTAGCCATATTCCATACATTCGAGGGTGTGGTTTTCATCGTTGAAATTCAAAATGTTATACATATTTTGGAAGTATACAACATAGGTCTAAGGATTACGCCTGTAAATTTGGCTCTGTGATCGAATTACCCTTTTCAAATGTTCAGGTTTAATATTGTTTAACAATTCAATAATTTAAATTCCAAAAAGAAATATTCTCTCAATCTTTCTAATTTCATTTCTCATGATCAACTACTACAAATCTGCTTCATAGCTTCATCAAAATTGACAACTTTTTAAATCAACGTGCGTAAGTATAAAGCGAAAGAAAAGCTAAATCCCTATTTTTCCAGCTGTCGAGTAATCCGCGTTGGAAAACGTAAAGCACCACGAGAAAAAATCATTACAACTTGGCAGATACACGTTTATGTAAATGAATACAAATTACGAATCATAAACAGGTTAACCTCTCTCATTTCATACCTGGAGATGAGCGGTTATTTACATAAATTTCTTGTCTACGCCCCTTAGTTTATACAAGAGAATATCAATACGAATTTAGATTCGGATTACTTCTTTACGCTCAGGCTTTTCCATGTTTATGTATTTTGTCTGAGGTGTGTTCGTCATTTTGGGGAGATTTACTTTGTGGGTATAACGGGTGTTCACAAAAATATCATGAAGGTTTAACTAGTTAGATATTAAATTTTAGAGGAAATACGTTTTAAGGTTTTTTATCGAATTTTAAAAATTCTATAAATGGAAAAATATCAGCTCCACAAGGACCATCACCGAACATCAGCAGTTCAAATCCTTGTGAAAGTTATACTTTTTGTTTATGATTCATTAGAATACAAATACCATTTCTTGACGAATTAACCTGACTGAAGTATGTTTTAGAGCGAGGAGTAATGAAAAAAATCCCCATAAATAAAATTACATTAAATTTAAAAGATTAGTTCAGAATGAGTCTGCAGATGGTTGAAGAAGGCAAACACTAGCTTAATTAAGGTTGTAGCTAAATCAAAGCACGGCCAACCCTCATCCACCAAGATAGGGAGCAAATTATGTATTATTTTTTTCCTAATAAATTTGGCGAAAATTTGAAACGGTAATCAAAAGCTTTTACGTTTTAAAGGTTTGGTTTCTAAATATCGAAAGGTGAAATCGGCCGAAAATGACAATTTCTTTGAAATACTCGAGCTCATCATCAGAACGTGTTTGGATTAATGGGACATCAATTAAACGGTTTAGGAAGGGATTAAAAGCCTTCCCCATTTGTATGCTGATGTAACTATGAAGAGATTTATGTATTATATATCCGTCCGTGTGGACGCCTTTCCAATAAATGTCAAATTCAATGCCGTCTTTGTTGAGAATTGCTTTTATATCTGAAACTGGAAGTTCATTGAACACCGAAATGGTCGGTTCGTGTGTGAATTTCATGAAAGGACGTTGGTTATTTTATCTCGTCGACGGACTGTTCTACACTTAATGATTCGTTGGATATTTTTGATTGAGTTACAATGTGCGAACGTTAAACCTCCGCGGCATTTAATTAATCCGTGTTACATCTTTGTTTAGTGATGTAAAATAAACCGCAGTCGGAAAACTTTGTTTGGTATTTATGTATATCTAAAATAGTGAGTTGGGAATTTGGACAAAAATCTAAAGTATTTCACAAGTAAAAGGAGGGATTAGGACTTTTATGGAGTAGCAACTATGGGGGGCTTATTGTAAAGTGGCATTTTTGCAATCGATTTACAACTATATCCTTCGAGAAATCCTTTTATGCAAAGTACCAAAAATCCTACTTGAAGAATTTCGTATTCTTTTATGTCGTAGAAGTTTCAAGGGGTTTTTACTAAGAGGAATTAATAATTAGTTTATAGATTTAAAATGTTTAATTCGAATACTGAGTCTAAATATGCAACTTGCCCATAGATTAATATTCAATGGAATATCGGATGTTTACGGAACTTTAATGATGATCGACAGAAATTTGTGAATTCGGACAGAAATTACATTTTCTAACTTTGTGGGACAACCCTAAACTGCGAACTTGTAATAGAAGTTCATAAAATTTATCGAGTTTGACCTTTAATGATGTTTGGCAAAATTAACAACTTAAACTATGAAAGTTACCCCATTTGATCAATTTAGTGGATGATATTCAACTTCACTAACAATAATATTCCCTCTCTACTTCCATATTAACTTTCGTTTTAATTATCCAATGAATGGGTTTTTACTGCTTATATGTTATTATTCTGTACGTATTCTTAACTAATTCTAACATATTAAAATAGTTTTGTAAATTAATTGATTAGTTTTGTATATAAATACAGATAATAATAACAAAATCCGTAATTTAATTTGTGAAAAAGAAAACATTATAATAATGATAATTAATAATACTAAACCTAAGAAGCAGTGCGGACTTAGCTTTTGAAGGTCTGTGGATAAGCCCAGGGCACGAAGCCCAAACTGAGTATCCAATTGCCTGCTGAATGCTTGCCTTAGGTAGGCCGAGGGATGGTTCAGGGCCCAAAAAGGATTACAAGAAGCCCTCATTGGCCAAGCGGTCGACCTCTTCGTTGCCTGAAATGTTACTGTGGCCGGGTACCCAGATTAGTCAAACCCAGTTGATTTAGCCCATCGACCTTCCGTGATCAGTTTCGATTTGGTTTTTACAGAGCTCAAGCTTGATTGTCGGTGAATATAGGCCGGCTTTCGTGCTTTCGCCTCAATCTCAAAGTGAAGGAACATTAGATTGAGAAGGGCTTCCAGGGCCGCCGAGGGCGTGCTGCGGCCAGAATAGCAGAACTTGCCAGCCTCTGGAATTGGATAAGAACTATATGTGTATGTTGCCCTGTAGTTGCGGGCCACTACATCAGTGAGCCATAGGTGATGACTGGTCTAATCACCGTGGCGTAGATCCACATCAGCAAATGGGGGGGATAAGTCCCATATGATGCCGAAGGTCCGATGACATGCCCAGAGATGTACGAAGTCATAAATCAAACGTTAAGATACACTAAAGGTGTCGAGAATATGAGCCCATTAGGGAATTTGAATGCAGTACTGGGTCGAATCGCTGAAGACAAAATAACAGGTAGATACATACTAGGCACTAGGCAGAAGGAACGAAAGGGGAACAAGGCTAGTTGAATTCTGTGCAAAACACAAATTAGTTGTAGCTAACACTCTCCTTCAACACCATGTACAAAGAAGGAATATTTAGACCATGCCAGGAAATAGAGCAGTGGTTCTTAACCTTTTCGAAACCACGGAACACTTGATTGTAAAAAAAAATTGTGGAGCACTCTCTTACTAAATCATTAAGGTCATTAAACAAACAATAACAATATGCATAAACATGTTCTGTGAAACGACTACAACAAGATTGAACAGGATCACCTAATCTAATACAGCTCCTCAAATGAATCGTAAGTGATGAAAATCGCGCTCGGTAGCACTTCTTCTGAATTATTTTATTATTTCGCGGAACACTTGTAACATGTTCGCGGAACACCTGTGTTCCGGGGAACACCGGTTAAGAACCACTGAAATAGAGAAAGATATCAAACTGACTATATTCTAACACAACAAAGGTGTAGACATCAAATCAAGCAATGCAGAAGTTATCCAGGGGCAGACATAGACAACGACCACAATTTGGCCAAGTCATGCATAGGCAGATTGAAAAGTTAAAAGACGATAAAGTACGAGAAACGTTGGAAGAAGCAATTGTACCAGAAGAAATGCCAAGAGGAAATGACGAAAGTATATTCATTCAAGGATATTCTTCTACAACGATCTACGTGTAGCATAGATATAGAACCAACCAGTGGCGGCTGGTCCATAAGCGCTGCGACACTGCAGCACCCCCAGAACAAAATACGGAAATTAATTACCTATTAAATTTGTACTTGAAAATATCAATAATATAACAATCATTCAATATTTTGCATAATTATTACATAAATTTAATTAATTAAACCGCTTTAAAAAGGAATTATTTTAACCGAAGCTGTAGATTTCATTCAGAGACGCTGCCGATATATAAAGTGTCGGAAACCTATACATACGCGGAGGCTTGTTTGCTATTTAGCACATGTAACAAGGTGCGCGAAAACTGCTTTCGGGACAGCGTCACCTGATTCACTAGTTATTTATAAGAATAACCGGCGCGAAATCTGCTGGTTCCAGCGTCGGCATTATTTTGTTTATTTGCGTAGGATAATATTTTTTCCGTATCCATGGTATGTAATTGACAGATTATTTATCTCATTTGAGGTTAACAATGGCGGATGGCGGGTAAATATGAAAAAGCGGGATGATATGAACATTTGCGGGTTTTTACCGTGCATGCTATCGACGTGACATCTACCGATAGAATTTAGAATCAAAATTATTATTTGATTATACAAAAATCTTCATTTGAGTGATTGATAAGTGTAATTATTTTTTAAAATTCAAGCAAATACGATTATTTTTTACATAAATTCATTATAGAAATTATTTTTAATACGCAAATTTGACATGTGTAATTTGAGGTTATATGTCAAAAACATAGGTACGTATTATATTATAACTATTTTTATTTAATACGAACTTCTCATGGATGCGGAAAAATAACTTGTGCCCTACGGGAATCTAACGGCATATTTCATCCCTTAGCTTTTGCTGCCCTCGCTCACTACGTTCGCTCGTGCAGCAAAAATCTTCGGGATGAAATATGCCTATATCTTCCCTTATGACGCAATATACTATTATTGTTTTCGTTGAGGGTGAGCAATAAAATATTGTTTTCTTTTCTCGTACTTAATTAACATTTAAATATTTGTTACAGAAAAATACAATTAAATAATAAATATTATTTTAAATGTGTTATGATGGATGTTACTGTTGAATATATTTAAAAAATTACATTTTACCAATTGTCATTACGTGAAAAAATTGAAATAAAAAATAAAGGTCGATGTACGCCAGAGGTTTTTGTTCATTAAACTTAAACAGCAGTTAGTAAAAACAAAATAGTTATTTATGTATCAAGGGCGTAAGGATATCGATTTTAGCCCACGGTACATAACATACAATATTTTTTGCACTGACGAAGATTTTATTTAAATTTGTTGATTTCTAATTTCTAATAAAAATTTTCTAATGGCGTTTTTAAAAATGTCCAATTGACGCATTCACGGCAAGAGTGATTTTACAAGTTAGGTATAAAAATTGTTTTGTAACTAAGGTAATCTACTTCTTTATTAATTTGTTGCGGGCGTAAAGTGCGCTCGCGGTCTACAATAACCCTTCTTCGCGGGCGTAAAGTAATAACTTTCCGCCGGGGAGTGCAAAAAATATTTTACCAGATCTTTTAACAAGGACTGGCATGAAAAAATAAAATGGTTGCCTGGTTGCCAAATTAGAAATGCTCTATTTTGTTTTCCTTGCTTACTTTTTGACTACGATACTGTATTGGAATGAGTGTGGCTGAGAATGGATTTTATATTTAAATAAAAATTCTTTTTATTTCATTTTCCTGTAAGCTAATTTTTTTATGAATTGAGTACAATTTCGATTTGTTTTGTTTTACTTAAAAAGCACATTAAAAATATCAAGGATCGTTACTGGTATGTATATTTCGAAAGCTACAGCACCCCCATGATTTCCAGCCACGAGCCGCCACTGGAACCAACTAAATATTAAATAGTAATGGGAGAGTCTAAACTACGAAAAAGAAAGCCCCTTAAAAAAGTGGGCGAAACGTTGAGTTCTTCTGTCTCAACAATGACAGAGTTCCAACCCGGAAGGCCTTCTGTTAATATTAATCTTTAGGGTCTGTTTAGAAGAGTTATTCCGTGATAATTTTCCTACATTGTTTTCTGGTATTTCTCAAATATGGGGATAGTTTTCCATTACTTTGATATTATCTTTTGTTTCAATATGTTTCTAAACAGAGCGCCCATTTCTTTGTGTAATTGTTGACCCGCATATTTCAACATCTCATTAGTTATATTGTCAGGTCCAGGGCCCTTTCTTTATTTTAATAGAATTTGCGAAGCTTATCTGCTGTTATTTCTATTGCTATTTCTTCTTCTTCTTCTTCTTCTTCAAATATTTATTCCTTTTCGTTTTCTTCTGCTTTATATAAGCCTTCGAAGTACGTTTTCCAATTCTCTACAGTGATTTTGTTTGTTTGTACAGTGTCCTTTATCTCCTGTTTGTTTCTTCGTAACATTCCCCAAATTTTCTTCTGACTTCCATGTATAGTTAGAACATGTGAAAAGCGATAACTTTAGACGCTGTAAATGTCGTGATACTGAAAAATAATGCAAGTGAAATGGACTGACAGAATTACAAATGAAGAAGTCCTAAGAGGAATGCGACAAGAGATGAACCTTTGGAAGCAAATATTAAAGAGAAGATGTGGCTTTAAAGGAGAGCCTCTCTAACAGAAACGAATACTAGGGGAAGACCAAGGTTGGAGTATCTGCAACAAATCATAAAGGATGGCGCTTGCAATAACTACAGAATTAAAGCGCCTAGCTGCAGATCTGGGAAGTCTGGAATAAACCAAGCAAGTACGATTGATGGCCAAGAGACCAAAATCTGCAATAGATAATACTCCTAAATAAATAACTAGTTTTATTGTTGTGCTTTTATTTATGCAACTAAGCAAACAGGCAAGCTACTTGAACGTATATTTACTGTGTCCTGAAAACTTCCAAAATGATTCAAATATAAATTAAAACCACCATTTTAATGTGTTAATTCTTCTACAAAAAGTTTTGCTTGTAAACATTAGTTGCAATTAATAGGGGGACAGATTAAAATATTAGTAGGAAAATCACTTAAAACATTTGTACGTGATGCGAGGACCAATTTTTGATGTAGAAGTGAGAAGTTAGGTAATCCTACTAAATTGTTATTGAATGGAGAAAGAAATCTAGGTCGAACTAAGTCAGAAGTGTAAAAAGAACAAGTTTTCCAACAATATGGCAAGGCCCAAACTGACCTTTATTAAAATTTTTGATTTATTTTGTTACTTCTATTTCTCTTAGAAAAACTTGGCAAACACTTTTTTTAAATTTTTTAGTTGCGTCTAGGTTAAATGTAAGCGAAATTAATGACTGTGTTTTAAACTTCAAAATGGGAGAGGTTAAGTAATCATACTAAACTGTTCAGAAGGAATAAAGCTTGAAATTTGGGAGTATCTTCGAAATATACCTGTTCACCTGTGAAAAGACTATGTGTTTGCTGAAAGGCTTTGATAAAAGTGCTAAAATCATAGGTAACATAAGCAAACATGCCAATACATTGATTTATAGGTACAAATTTTCTATTAAGTTCTAATTTCATGTTTAAATAAATAAAAATAGTTTAGCTTATACATACAAAAATCTGCCAATAAAGCTTGGAATATTTTCATTTTTAACTCTTAGAAAATTTGGGATAGGTAAGCGAAGATCTCGAGAAACCTGAGGACTGTCTAAGAATTTATCGATTATGCCATTTGCGAATTCGCCGAGATCTTGAAGATCGCTTTAAGAGTTTTTATTCTGTTCCGAAATGATGAAAATAGAGTGAAAATGCGTGATCTGGATAAAAGTAATTTCCAAGTAATTGGATAATTCTGAAGACTACGAAGGTTATCCTAAATTGCGTACTGACCTTCTTTAACAACTTTTCCTTATGTCTGAGATAACTCTTAAACTTTTCTAGTTTTACCGTAACAATAAAACCAAAGGGAAAGTTTTTCGTGCCTGAATGCGGTATATATACGCGAAAAAGCTCCTTGCTTTTAGAATAAATTTTCTTAAATGCGGGGGGACTGTAGTTAAAGAAGATTTTGTATAAACCTTGAATGACGATAACGAGTTTTATACGAACTAATAAGAACGTTAGTGCTTTGCTAAAGTTTTACTTAGGATGCAAAATATACTCATAATTAATTATAAGCCGTTAGCAAGCACACAATGCTAGTACTTAATGAAACACTTTCTCTAAATCTATTGTTTGTTTTATGAATCCGTAAAGTGCTGTGCCTAAGCAAACAACAAAAATCTGAACCAAAATTATTAAGCTAGAACTGTTAAATTTGTGAATGCCAGCCAGCTTTACTGTAATTAAGGTTAATTGCGACTTTTATGAAATTCTGAAGGGAATTACTTACAAACTATAACAAATAAACGATCATCAGGATTAGCTAGCGGTGTTTATTTAGTCCACTCAACAGATAGTATCTGGTAGATTTAGATTGCTTTACGGTAGCAGTTAAATCGTCGAAATTCCCAGAGGCTAAAATTTGTCAGAAGTAATTAGGTGAAATTATCCTGTTTTCCAATTTAGCTAGCACTGGATGAGTAAGCAAATGAAGAGCTATGAACCTAGATGCCTTGTTTCCGTTAATGCAGAAATAATTACACGTTTGCATATTAGATGAATAAATTCATGTTAAGTGCATTTGAACTTGTTTCGTAGTCCAACGTAATTTGGGAAAAATGCAGGGGTAATTTATCTACCTCTTTTATAATTCCATAAAAATTAGGAAACAGGTTGCACGTACAAAATTAGTATTTAATTCTGATTGAGTTTGAGCCTTTGCGGTTTTTAGCCAATAATTTTATTTACTTGATTTATCACGACCAACCGAACATATAAAAATGTAATAAAAACTATTAAAACGTATCTAGGTCCTACCAAACCATCAGCATAATTAAGAATTCGATTCAAGAAAATAACGAAACCCAAACATTTGAACAAAATGACATAGATAAATTAAAAAATGAAGAAAAGGGGTGTCGGAAGCTGATGGAAAACAAGTTTGAAACGCACAAACCTATGAAATTGAAAGACAAATAATCGAAGAAAAAAATTAAAAGGGCCATCAATAAAACCGGAAATTTGAAATTGATAGACAGCGTAGAAACCAAAAGTGGATGATAAATGAAATTCTAGATTCAGCGGAAGAGAGGATACAGTACAAAAACCAAAACATAAATAAATATAACCCAATAATGAAATAAGAAGAAAGATAAGAACAGTAAAGATAATGTACTATACCAATGAAAGCATGGAAATTGAATAATATGAAAGATAAAATGACACATTCCACTTACATAAAAGTGTAAGAAAGGCAGCAGGGTTTTGAAGATGTAATACTATGGACGGATTTCTCGACCGAGGCGGAAACCTAATTTTCAATATGTGTATGAGTGCGCAGAGTAGCTCTTCTCAGATTAACACAATATGGAACATGGTATAAAAGACGCCCTAATAGGGCCGCCCATAAGAAGGAAACAAGTCGAAAGAGTTATTGAAAAGGCAAAGAATAGATCAGTTGGGCGAAACGAAATACCGACGGGAATATTAAAACTGTTGAAAGAACAATGTATAAAGACACCTGTATGTTTATTTAACTTAATTTACGAAACAGGAATGATCCTATCGGACTGGCTAAGATCAAAATTTATTGCAATACCTAAAAAGGATAATGAGAAGAATGCAGCGACCACGACACAATCAGTCTGATGAGCCATGTGTACTAGATGAAAGGATATACAGAAAAATAGCAGCGCATATTGGAGATACACAATTTGGTTTTCGTAATGGCCTAGGAACTAGAGATACTCTATTTAGCATCCAAGTTTTAGTACAGAGATCTAGAGATGTAAATAGCAATGTATTTCTAGGATTCATCGATTTGGAAAAAGCTTTCGATAAAAATCGACTTGTTTTCAGAACCACAAGAATTGGCGACAAATGTATTAGAATTATAGGCTACAAAAGGCGTGCGTTGGAATCGAAAACAGAACAGATGACAGTACAACACAAAATCATTCAGGTTAAAGTTAGAAATACTGTATCAGAGGGTCTGCTATTAGTGGAACTTTATTTTTAATATTGTAATGAAGCAATGTTCAGGAATTGCCACGCGCATTGACATGACGTGTTAGCTAGGGTCATCACTCATTACACTGGTATTGTGCGTGAATGACCATGAAACTGAAAAACGATACTGCATAGCTGTGTAAATGATGAATTGGCATTCTTTAAAATGCACAGATTAACACGTTCGTGGTTCAAGGTGAATATACGTTGTATCAGCACGGAAGGGGGGAGTTGACTTCTTACATAAGGAATTGCTCAGCAATAGCTCTTTATGGTCGGTGTGCACATCAGAGAATCTTGTCCTTAAGAAGTCAGGTCCTTCGTGCTAGCGATATTCCTACGATTTTTAAGCAAGACCATTTTTCTGTATTTAGTTAAATGCAATTCATAATAAGACTTGCTAAACCCTTACGTTAGTTGAATCAGAATTTCTATATAAAA
Organism: Melanotus villosus; assembly: GCA_963082815.1. Lineage (NCBI taxonomy): Eukaryota > Metazoa > Arthropoda > Insecta > Coleoptera > Elateridae > Melanotus > Melanotus villosus. The sequence continues at coordinate 7,763,241 of OY720423.1, read as the reverse complement.
CCTCTAGTAGCAAAGCTCCACGTGGCGTAGCTGGTTAAATACACCACCACGTTGGCATATAAGAAATCAGAAATTCTTCTAAATTTAACTAACTAATTTTTAATAACTCTTAAAATTCTTTTGGTGGTAACCACTTCGTTACAATATCAATAAATGGTACATTAATTAATGATTTTTTTTTGTTTCAGGTAAGCTCTACAAAACTTCAAACCTTTATCTTTAATTCTGGTGAGTTTTATTTTTTTTTTAACAGTAGAATGTGAAATGTTACCTCTACTATTCAAGTGTAGAATTTAATTATTATTTTGAAATCTGCAGCTAATTAGAAAGGTTTTGATATTCGAAAGTTTAAACTGATAGGTTTTATTAAACCCAATGGCAGATTTACAAAATGTGAGATTACAGTAAATTAATTATTACCTTGAGTTGATGAAATCTTTTCTTAAAATTTAAATTTTTTCTCGAGCTGTGATTTTATTTTTTGGAAATATTCTTCTACGGCTGTTACAAAAATGCCGAATTAATTCCACGAAATGTTGTAAAGGGATACTCCCAGAGTATGAGAAAAATAGTAGAAAAAATTCCTGTTATATTTTTGAAAATATGAAGGTTTAAAGCTTGGATCGTAATATTGACTGCTAAAAACACGTCATTTCAAGCTAATTACACAGAGAATAATAGTTCCATATGTTTTTGGTCTATTAACGAAGAAATGTAAAGAAACATTAAGATAAACAAATTTAAAACTTTGCCGAAAACAAAAAGTTTCATTTGGCAACAAAGCGATTACTCAAAAGGTAATTTCAACATAACCTTGTATCTAAGGAAAATAGGCCGCCTTGTTGCCTTTAGTTTTAGTTAAACGACGTTGCCACATCTATTTTTATTACGCAAAGAATTTTTTCTTGTTGTAGAGCTATTTAATATTGCAGATATTCCACAATTTTTGCAGTTCTGAAGCTGTAAAATTTAGTTTTTAAACGTGTGTAATAATTGAAATACCGGTCCAACCGTTCTGAAAAAGCTAAAAACCTTGAGAATATTTTTCTCGGATACAACATAGTCAATTTCATTATTCATGTTTCCGTCCGGACTTAGCCGAGTCCATCTTTTTGAAGCTTTCTTTAGGAAGAAGGCCATTCTGTAGGAGAAAATTTGTAAGCGTTTGTCCTCTTTTATTCCTTACTTCTAACCCACACGTGCTTGTTGCTATTTCTGCTATATCAGTTTTTTGACCTAATTTTGCATAGAAGTCACCGAAGAGCACCATACATTTTGTGGGTATTTCTTCTGTTGCTTTTAATATGTGATCATAAAATTTAGTTACTCTTCATCTTCCCTAGTGCTGGTGGGATCATAAGCCTATATTATGTTTATACAGTATCGTGAAGATAACTACCACTCTCGTTGGTATGCTTTTTATGTCTAATATATTTGTTACTTGTTTTTTATTTATGAAGTAGCCAGTACCTTTATCTGATGTATCTTCTTCTCCATTATACTAGAATCCATGATCCAATTTCAATCTAAGTTGTTTTTCTTCTCTTCTCTTGATTTCGCTTAGTTATACCCACTATATCTCATTTGATTTCAAATACTTCGTCTTTGGCACCAATATCAATGAGCAGTGGAATCACTCACATGAGATAAAGTCCCGTATTGGAAAGGTTAGGGCAGTTTTTAGTGAGTACTATGTTTAAAAGTCACAACTTCACATTAAACACATAGGTGAGTTTTCTGCGTTGCTGTGGACTATAACTGAAGCATTAAGTAAAAAGCAGCCTTTAAGATCTGGTTCTATCGTAGGATGCTAAGGGTATCGTGGGTGGACCATGTCACAAATGAAACCATTGTTCAAAGAATGAATAAAGAAAAAGAAGCTTTAGTCATGAAAAATTTAGTGTCACATTATGAGAAATTAAAGCAGGTCTCTCCTACTGCAATCTATACTACAATGAAAAATAAAAGCAGAGCTGAAGGAAGGAGAAGAATCTGGAAGCTGATTTTGAATGACCACTACACAGGTATTTAGGGCCGCAGTCAATAAAGTGATGATAGCTAATACGATTGCCAACATCCGGATAAGAATTAAGAGAAGAAGAAGAAATCCTCAATTGTAACACCACACTCCTAGGTTTATGGTAGTCTGCCTAGCCTGGTGATTCTTCGCACCCTCTGTCACGAGCCACCAGGAGCTGAGGGCCATTTCCTTTTCATATTATTCATTTTTTTGACTTTAAATGGGGTTTTTAGCCATAATTCACCACGCTGGCCATTGGGGGTTTTTCGTTATTCTCTTTTATCTTTACACTTTTTCCCATTTTAAATATATTCTTTATCATTCCATACCGTGTTTTCTTTTCATTTACTGTTAATCCCATTGTTTGTACTGCTTGTTCGACTCTCACCATAATTTCCTGTAATACTTTTTTACTTCTTGTTATTATAGTAACATCATCTGCAAATGCCAAACATTGATGACGCTTCCATGTCTGTGAAAGTTAAATTTATCAGAAGATGAAGAAACCGGCCCTTAGTCAATTAATATGCAACAAAGTAATAAGAACTTCCAATTTAAAATATTTCCTACTCAAATTAGTTTGGGATCGCCTCTTAAAGTAATATAATTTCCTTCGCGAAAAATGTAAGGATTTATCGTTTGCTTAAGGTGAAGCTTTCTTCGTAGCATATCGAGTTGTTTATTTTTCCCACATAAGGTAATAACAGTTGTGTGAAAAATTATGTTGGCATACTGAAAACCACAGCGATCATTAATAACATACCGAGGCTACAGCTGAAGCGTTGCGGTGTTATTAACACCCTAGAGAATCGTTACTGTTAAAAATGCAAATGCAAACTCACGGGTTTATAATTAAGAAAAATTAAGATCTTTAGTCTTTTAGTCAAGTTTCGTGCAGAAGCAATGACCTTGTTAAGTAAAATTCCAAACATACATTATGTATGAGAAGTAAAATATTTATTTCAAACAGATTCAAGAGACAAATCCAGAAGTTGCTAAATTTTCGGATTTTCTCTTAATTGCTAGCTCCGTTAACGCTAAATATAGAAGAAAGTACAAACGTGACACGAAAACAGATTACTAGGATGAGAACAAGAGCAGAAAATAATTAAATTGCTGAGCAGGAAGAATTTCAAATAATTCGCATTATTGCTACTAATATGTGCTTGAATATTAAATTCGAGAAGGATTAAAAAACGGCGAATTTACGGTATCTCCGGTATTTTAGTTTTAAAAGACGGCAATTGTTCAATTCACCTTGCAACACCGGAAGACATTTTAGAGCAAGTATCCTAGCGGATATTCCAGATTCTTGGAATGACGTGACTTCCTAGCTGCCTGAAAATTTTAGGTTAAATAAGTGCGTCACTGAGAAAACTCTCATTTAAGGATCGGCTACATACTTTGAATAAATGTTGTTTCTGGAATATCTAAGAAGGCAAAATTAATATTATTAGATGATTTAAGTTCCTTAGTTAAAGTGGAACACCTTGCACAAAATACTTTTTTAAATCTGAACTACTTTTACATTAATTCGTTTCTGTTTTTGATTTGAAGACACAAGTGGATGAAGGTGTCATGTAACATAAAGTAAGTTTTGAGATAAATGCCTTTAAAGTTAATCATGCAGCAGTTTTTTGTTCTGTATAACATATAGAAAAAGTTTATATTGTGGTATGTAACCATCATAAAAATAATGTGTTTTGTGGTTGCAGTAACTATTTTGCTTTATTCACATTAGTTAGCTAATCATTTTTTCTGCATAAAGGGGTTATGTACGTAAATGTTGAATAATTATAGTATCAAAAAGGGTCGTCTTATATGTGATATTTGGTAAAATTAGGGGTCAGTGGCTATCGCAAAATTACACCATATTGTAACTTTTATTGCAGAAAAAGGGAATACAAAGTCTTTCTCTTCTTTTCACAGTGGAGACTTCCATGTTCCGCAAAAATCTCTTCATCAAAATACTTATATTCTTCATTCTTCTTCTACATACTGTAACCGTACTTTTAAGTTTAGTATCTTCTTCCGGTATGCTTCGTAACTCTTGCCAACCAAGTGAAAACCATCAGGTTCTATTTTTTTCCAATCATTTTTCAGTATATCGACTTTTAAAAACGGGATATTCTCATCTCAATTTTCTTTGTAGGAATGGCTTTTATATTCCCCCACTTTTATCTATTTTACATTATCTCTAACGTTAAATTTGGAACGTTTTTTACGGTGCTTCATATTGGTAACAGATGAGTTTTCTTATACTCTTTCGTCTCTTTCAATACTCTTTCGGGATAAACAGATAAACATCTTCTCTGTTTTTCGTAAGTTCTTTTTAATTCTGCCGAAATCCCTATCCGAATCTATGCAGGAATGCCCTACCTTCCGAGTAGATGATTAACTGGTATAAATCGTTATTATTTCAATTTGCCCAATAGGCCCATATTACTTTCCTTACATGCTTTTTCTCTATCCCTCTTTTGCTGCATAAAGGCTGCCTGGTAATTTTCCTTATGTTCATCTGTAATTAGACGAGCGTGGCACGTACTGCAAGTGCCACCCTTTGGGGCACCAAACGATAAATTGAAGCGCGTTGAAAAGATGTTAGTGTATGAGCAATTCTTCACCATATATTATATTGTGATGGAAGATCATTTTTTTTGCATTATTCAATATGTAGATAGATTATGTGAGGGGGACAAATACAACTTATTCGGAATTTTGTTTCATGTATCGGCAGGAAATTTTCTTATATGTATTCGTATGTTGTAAAATATTGTGAACTCATTTTCTGATAGTTTGTGAGGGCGACTGCCATGATCGCCACGTTTATCAGGGGTCAATGCTTACTGCCCAGCTTTTTAGAATGGTTTCTACTTTTTTTTAAAGATATTTTATAGAGAGATTAGAAAGCATATTTGCAAACTGGGGGTATCTTTATAACACGTAAATGTTATTGAGTATTTAAAGGTAAACTGCTTCGGCTTCATAACATATTAGCTCTATGTCGAGCAACGTTTTTAAACAACAAAGAATTCTTTGCATTTATATCAAGGTCATAGAATTCTTTAAATATAAGTAGGTTATATTCCACTGCAATTTGCAATATTCTTTGCTTATCATACTTGTAACCAATGCTGCTTTATTTTGTTACGAGTTTGTAGGATTTCTGTAATATTTTGTAACAAAACGTTTTCCGGATTGGGACCATGTCATTGTTGAGACAGAAGAACTCAACGTTTCACCCACTTTTTTAAGGGGCTTCTTCAGGGGGAAAAGGGAGCACTAAAAGAGCACGGTAATTCAATGTGTCAACCACGCCAGGGTAACGGTAACTCAACTTGTCAACCATGACCAAATGGATGAGTGAACGGTTGATTAACCCATTGATCACTTTGGGAATATATTTTCTTTAATGAGGGAAAGAAAATAATGCTAAAACATCAATGGTTTTTAGCACATACATACATTTGTTTATACAGGGTGCCTCTAAATTATGCCGATAAACTTATATAACGCATTTTCCAGACAAAATCAGAGCATTTTGGCCTGATTTTCGCATATTCAAAGACGCACCTTTGCGGAGATACGTCCAATCAAAGTGTGCTTTAAAATTTCAAAAATAAGGTAAATTTGAGTAATTATTGTAAAATTAAACGTTTTGGATGTATAAGAGATGCCCTTTCAGTAGATGGCTCTTTTGATAAATTAATAAAGTACTCCAACATGTTACTAAATAAAAATAAAAAAATACTTCTAACTAAGAGCGTTTGCTCCTAAACAATCGCCCGACAGTTCCTAGTTTTTCTGCTAACCTAAGAACATTCGGCCTAAAAATTTCGAGTTGTGCTTAAAGGAAACCCTTGAAGAGTATTACAATTTCAGAAAATCGTTTTTTAAAATCGTTTTTAAATAAAAATACCGATAATTGCTATTTTCGACCTGAGAAAGCATAGATTTCCTTGAGAAAACTCCCGAGAAAACTCTGAAGGATTACAATTTAAAATATGAAACAGAATTCGAAGGCAAACTATAGTATATTCGCTACCACATTGGGATTCAAGGACAAGTCCGCTTGAAGCCACACCGTATGACTCAAGAGTTTAGAGATTACAGAGTTTGTTCCAGCGGTTCTGAACTACTGCATTGTTAATATTAATACTGTAACGCCTAATATTTATTTATTTTAGCGAGTTTTCGGTACCCTATGCATAAACTCCAGTCCTAATGTGGTAGCGAATATACTATATTTCGTATTATTCCAAGATACAATTTAATCATCTCAACTTGTCAGTTATTACCCGACTCTACAGTTTTGAGTCATACACAAATCCGTGCTTATTAAGTAGTTATGCAACTTTAGATACGTCAAACAGAATGTCACTGCATGCAAGTACCAGCCTTACTCCTGAAAAATCAGCCGGATTTCCTTGTTCTTTTTTAAGTAATCGAAAAATATTCAACCTGAAAAAGCTTAGCTTTGCTGAGAAAATTCCCGAGAAATCTTAGATACGAGTACATATTTTTACTTATTTAAACAGTACAATATCAAAGATTTTTCAAACTAATTGTTTTCTTCCTGAAAAATTCGTCAAATTTCTCTGTTTTTTCAGAAAATTTAAGAGTATTATTTAACCTGCAAAAGCGTAGATTTCGTTTAGAAAACTTCCAAGAGGATATCAAATTGCTTAAACTGCTTATCAAATAAAAATATCAATATTTTTTCTAAATTGGAAGTTAGTTGCTTTACTCCTGAAAAATCAGCCAAATTTCTTTCAAGAATATTCAACCTGAAAAAACCCAAATTTTATTAAGACAATTCTCCTGAAAAGTCCTAAGGAACTTTGATGTTCTCTCAAATGGTTTGAACAGTTTTTTAAATAAAAATATGAACAATTTTTCTAACTAGGACGGTAACAGTTGTATACCTATAAAAATTGGCCGAATTGGTCTGTTTTTTCAGGCACTTTAAGGATATTCAACCAGAAAAAGCTTAGATTTTGTTAACAAAACGCCTAAAGATTTTTGAAATATTCTAAAATAGTTTAAACTGTTTTTAAATAAATACATGAATAATATTTCTAATTAAGAAGTTCACTGTTTTACTCCTGAAAAATTAACCAAAATTTTATTAAGTAGTCTCAGAATATTTAACCCGAAAAAGCTCACGTTATCTTGAGAAAACTCTCGGCGAAATTTCGAATTTTCTAAAATTATATAAACTGTTTTTTAAATAAAAATACCAATAATTTTTCTAATTAAGAATTTATTATATTTTATTCCTGAATAATCGGCCGAAAATCTTGTTTCTTTAGGCACTCCAATAATACTCAACCCGAAAAAGCTGACATCTTATTGAGAAAACTCCGGAGGAGCTTTAAAATTTCAGAAAGTTATTTAAACTCCTGAAAAATCGGCCAAATTTGTCTATTTTCTTCAGGCAACGTACGAATATTTAACCTGAAAGATTTTGTTGAGGAAACCCCGAGGCGCCTTGGAATTTTCTAAAATCGTTTAACCAGTTTTTTTTAAATAGATATAGCGGCATTTTTTTTAGCTAGGAAGTTAATCGCTATATCCAAAAGTATTCGCCTGAAATATCAAAATTCAGGTAATATTTTAGTCCAAAAATCCTCTGCTTATTAGATTTTTTTTATTTCGGCCAATCTAAAGAAATGCAACCTGAAATATAGCGGATTTAAGCTAAACTTTCTGAATTCTTCTTGGAATTGAAGCTATTTTAAAATGCAATGCCTTGATATTTTAAAAGGCAAAACTACAGAAGCTGTTGATTCCATTTAAACGCAAAAATATAGAAAACAAATCACCCAGCCATTATGTTTGCCAAACCACTGAGCAAGCCATGATTTCGGGATATTTACTTATCATCCGGTATACATAGTTAAACGCAGCGAACAAATGTTGCTGCGTACAAAGTAAAAAACAGATAATAAATTGTTAAAAAACTAAATCGAAGATGGGAGGCCGAATCGGGCCTCGTCTATTGTTTCATTTAACTTAACGCAACTTATATCACGGGGGGCTTTCGCCCTGTGCTGAACTGAATCGGCTGAATACGTAAACTTGATGACAAACAAATACCCTGAAACCATGATCGAATGCTGCCGATTGTTCCTGTTCAGTGATTTGGAGAACATTACTGGGTTATTTTGTTTAGCGCAAGTGTTTTCGTTTCCTGGCAATTTTAGCTTCCAGATATTTTGTTAAAAGAATGTCTTCCGGATTGAGGCCGCGTCGTTATTGAGAAAGAAGAACTCAACGTTTCGCCCACTTTCTTAAGGTCCTTCATCAGGAGGAAAAAGGAGGCATTAAAGTTTAAGAGTTTTTCTTTCCCAACAATTACACGGTCCCAACCTGGGTAATATTCTTTTAATACCAACACTGTCCGAGGAAGTCTTCGAATTGGCAAATATCTGAAAGTTAATGTTGCCACGAAATTGAAAAACTGAACCTTAATTTTTATGTAATTAAATTTCTACATTTTAAATTTCCAAAATTCAGAATACTCATCCTTCTAAACTCGAAGATAATATCAGACAAAGCAACAGTCGTAACTGCGTTAAATAATCTATAACATAAACGTAACCATGAACTTTAAATGCATTGAACCACGAAACTAACACGCTATAAAAACGGTTGGCTTGCTTCAAATCGGAGTATTCGACGCGACGGTGGTCAACCTCAGAATTTGCATCATCAAACAAGAGCTACAAGAACGAAAGTATTTCGCAAGTATTTATTATCTCCGGGCTAACTCAGTAAAATCCTGAAGCATTTCACGTAAATTGCTGAGGAACTTAATAAAATATTTTCTCTCAATTAAATGGTTAACGCGGATTAATTGGTTACTTGTTAATGAACTTATTCGTGATTTTAAAGGTTATGGTTTAGAAATTCTAAAGTAGAATATTAATTTCCATTAGTATGAGTCCTAAAGATTTAGAATTTATAATTTTAAAGTAGGTTGCTTCAGGCCATAAATTCAAATTTGTATGAAATAACTTATAACGCAGCCTGAATGTCTATTTACGATATTTACTTAAAACTCCTTTCAGTCTTACACTACTCAAAGCTAATAAATATGTTGAATATGAAAAGGGGCGAAACGCAATAACAGCGAAGCTAATTAATATTAAAGCATTGCAGTATCAAGTAAATGGTTTGATTTTGCATTATATCTACAATGTTAATGAGATTTTGGAACGTTTAATTAATGTTAGAAAGAATTAAAGCAGTTAGAATATAATTTTGAGTTTGGTGGTAAACATATCTGTTAGAACCGATTCTTCTATTTCCTGTGATTTTAACTTTCAGATTGTTTCCATGGTAAATATAAACTATACTTATTATCACTACGAGCCTTGCAGACCTATGGCTGGGTTGGCCACTTTTTTCCATTTCTTTATATCCAGTGCTTCTTTCTCCGTCGTTATCCACGTAGCTTAGGTGTTCCTCTATCTCAGTTGCTCCATTTTTATTTCAGTCTACCTCTTCTTCTTGTCCTTTCCAACTAACTCGTTGGAAGGTCTTCCTCTATTTCAGTCCTCCATTTTGATTTTGGTCTACCTCGTCCTCTCCAACAGACTCAGCGATATATTCTTTGAAAGGTCTTCCTCTGCTTCAGTGCTCCATTGTGATTTTGGTCTACCTCTTCTTCTCGTTCTTTCCAACTCACTTAGTGCTATCTTCTTTGGAGGGGTAAATCCAGCCATCACATCCATGGCCTTTCTCATCTATTCTCCATCTTTTTGTTCCTGAAAATTATTCTCAATACTTTCCTTTCCGTCACACCTTGAGTTTTTTGCTTCATTATCGTTAAAGTCCACACTTAACTGTCATACGCGTTTATCAAACAGCCATATTTGTTCACTGCAAGATATAGATCTCCCATTCTCGCTTCCACCTTCCTCGTTCTTGTGTTGCCAATTTCCATATTTTATTTTAAATCGTCTGCCCATCGTGTCGGTGGTCTTCTTCTATTTCGTTTGCTGTCTCGTGGTCTCAACTGCATTGCTTTTACAGTCGACCTTTCATCTTTCATTCTGGCAACAAGTCCCGCCCAGTTCTATTTTAAGGATGTTTTCTTTGAATTATATAGCAAAGTTTAGTTTGACGTCATATCCATTCGGTCAATCGGTCTCTCAGTCACAGTTATTTTAAGTTTATTTCTTCGTTAAAGTTAGTGTTTCACAGTCACAGGTTATAACAGCACACTTTTTTTCATACAGATAAGAATATGTGCCTGAGGTTTCCGAAGGCTGTCTCCTCATCCTAAAAGTACTTCTCTTTTCTCTCCTCTTTTGACTTCACTTCGCCCACAATATCCCATTTGATTTTAAATAGTTCTTGGTACCAATATTAATGATCAGTGGCACCACAGGAGATAAAGTCCCACATTGGAAAGGTTAGAGCAGTCTTTAATAAAATAAGCATTATATTAAAAAGTCACAACTTTACACTACAGCCAAAAGTGGGATTTCTGCGTTGCTATGTAGTCTCTGTCCTATTTTATGATGTAGAATCATGGACGTTAACTGAAGCAATAAGTAAAATGTTAGAAGCCTTTGAGATGTGGCTCTATCGTAGAATACTAAGGGTATCGTGGGTGAACCTTATCACAAATGATACCGTTCTCCAAAGAGTGAATAAAGAAAAAGAAGTTTTGGTCGCTATAAAAGCACGAAAAACTCAGTGTCTTGGCCACATTATTTTATTTTTATCATCTCTTTTTATCTACTCTTATTTCTTGCGCTATCACTTGGTTCGTTCTTACTCTGTATTCATTTTCTGTTATTTTTACTGGGCCCAATATTGTTCTTAAAACCCTCTTTTCAGTATCCTTATTGTCAGTGGAAGCGTACTGGGCCCATAACCTGTAAAATTTAAGCAAACACTTGGAATGCACAGCACAGCCATTTATTGTGACATTGTAAAGTAGTGACATATATTTGAACAGATGGTGTCAAAGCCACCTTGCTAGAATGATACTATAATATATTCCAGAGCCTTTCGTCACTTCGACTTAGGCAGATCTTTTGTGAGTAACCCTGCAATTTATTCGGTTCCAAGGATTTTTAGGGTTTTAATGAAGTCTATTATTGTTCTGGAGTCATAACCCCTACGTCCTCGGGCGTAATTTGTGCCAGTCCGAGGAATTTAAACCTGCGAATTAACGTGTCATTTTTTACGTAATTTTAGATTTAACAATAATTTTATCTATCGTTAAAGCATTCGTTGCAAATATTACTTGTGTGTTCTCCGTATATATTTCTTCCACAGATTTTACAAATAATCCTCGTGCCTCTTGGAGCCTTATACATAGGCGCCAGTAGCGTAATGTCTCGCATTTCTTGAAACAAAGTAAATGTTTTTTCGAAGATAAAGGAATACTTAAGCATACCGATTCAGAATAGATTGCTCAAAGTATATGTGAAGGGAAATATTACACAAAAATTTATTTTAGAAACGGCAGGCGTCAACATGAACTGGCGCCTGTAAGACACCACGCGCCTACTTAAAGGTTAATAGCGTTTTCAATTTCTTCCGTTGTTATGTCAAAGCCACTTTCCTCGTCAAAACTTTCATTTCTGTTTCTTTGTCGATTGTCCTCAAATAATTCCTTTATGTAGTTTTCCCATAGTTTCAATTTTCCTTCAATATCAGACACTATTGAATTGTTCTCATCCACTAAGTGAGATGTTTGCTTCTGTTTTAATTTACCTGCTAGCTCTTTTACTTTTTTCATGTAAATTAAGCATATTATTTTTCTGTTGTAGGTTTCCGATTTCTTCACACTTTTCTGCAATGCATGTTTCTTTAGCTTGTCGAATTTGTTGGCAAATTTTCCTTTGTATTTCCTTATAGTTGTCCTTGTTATTTTTGTTTTGTCTGCGAATGTCCATGAGATTTAGTATATTATCTGTCATCCAGCCTTATTTGATATTGGTTTTGGTTCTTTTTAAATGCTGAGCAGCCGGTGTCATGAGAGCAGTTTGTCTTTGCTCTAAGTGTGTTTTCCTTTCGGATATTTTTATCAATATCTTTTAGTACTTAGTTGTTCCTTTACATTAACATTTCGCAGACAATTAACGTCAATTTGATCTTTCACTGATCTTATTATTTTTTTGAGTTGAATTTTTACTTTTTCTATTATTGGATTGTGATTCGACGATACATCTGGACGAGGGTACGATTTGATTGATTTTAACATATTCCTGTATCTACTATTTATCGCAAGGTAGTCTATTAGATTACGAACATTTCTTTCTTCATTGTCCTGCGGAGATATCCAAGTGTAAAGTCGGGTATTGGTAATTACTATATTTCTTTCTTGGCAGAACTGTATCAAACGGTGTCCTCTTTCATTTCGCGTCTCTAATCCATATTCTCCAACCAACTTTCCAACTTTGCCTTGTCCCACCTTAGCGTTCATATCACCCACAACGTGGGAGCGTATGTATATCTGCACGATATTTAGTTTCCTATATTGGGTCTCTACCTGTAGCATCATTACGCGTTCAGAGAAGGTAACAAAGTTCACGATTGCATTCGTTAATTTCTTTGGTAACATGGCTGCTACTCCATGTATTGTCTATCCTGTGAATGGTTAGTTCCGGAATAGTAAATCATATGATCGTTTCCTATTTGACATTGTCCTCGTTTCGTTGATGCCCAAAATATCCATATTTAATCTTCGCATCTCCTGTGCAATGTTTTGTGATTTTCCAGCTTCATACATGCTGGTGACGTTCCATGTCCCTATTTTTATATTTTTATTTACAAACTTTCGCATGGTATTATTAAAAACTGTTCCCCCGGAGATCCGATTGGGGGACTTGAGACTACGGAATATTTCGATTAGAACGTATCTATGATGATGATGAGCTAGAGATACCTATCTATGCAGGTCTCTAATGCAGTCGTTTCTCTCCTTATGCCGTTGACTTTTAATCATGTTCCTCTGCCTTTAGGACCTGTTTCCCAACCCATGGGCAAAAGAGTGTCCTATTCCCGATGGCTCATCCACCCTAAGCTGTTGGCCTTCAACATGAGACTTGCTTATTCCGGCAGTCATTTGGTAGTTAATAGTGTGCCTTTAATTTTTGCGCCATTAACTTTTGTGCTAGTTTTGGTACACCCCAAGTATTTGATTTCCTCGGTACGTACTATATCTAGTAGGCTTTCCCCGATCCGCCACCTGGGGAGGCGCCCGATGGAGGATCTAGCAACCCCACACAGGTAAAGCCTTGCTGCTATAGAAACAAAACTGGCATTTTAGATTATATATAACACACATAAATTGTTCGAGAAAAGACAAACTTTCACTCTACTGCAGCAAAGAAAAAGGACGAGTGGACGAGTCTATATGTTTATATACCACATGAATTTCAGCCTGATACTAATAATCTTACACGATCAGTTTATTTACAAGTGTTTAGCTCAAAATATTGATAAGAAATGAAAGATTTTAGTGTTCATACATTTGGAAAGGAAAGGCAATGACAATGATAAACAATATTGGTTGAATCTGATAACTTAGCAAATAGTCTGAAAAATGAGATTGCAAGGGGATCATTGTGAATCCAAGTGTTTTTCGATGAAATATGTTATCCTATTTTTTTTAAGGACGCGATTTAGCTACTTGTCAGAAAGGATGAACAAAAAAGAATTTCTCAAAACACGTATTTGATTTATAATAATTTTCTTTGAAAGTTGGTTCGACTTTTTCAGATATCACGTTTAGTTTGGAGGAATATTATTTTAAAATTTTATTCTAATTGAAGCATATATGGTCTTTCACAACAGCTTAGTTTTATAAATTTTCCAATAACGCCTTTATAGATTTAAATTCGTTTACAACTCCTAGTATTCCAAATAAATATCCATTATGCAAATGTAATTTTAAATTACCTAGCTCATAAAAATGTAATTAAGCAAACCTTTCACTTCATGATGTTCCTTTTATTTTATTTTCCGGTGTTTTCGTTAAAATTAAAGCTTAGATTAAAGTTATTATTAGCTAAATATGAACACGTGCCTTTTTGCATGCATGAACATCGCAATTTTTCCAGCTCGACTGCGTGTGGCATCGCAAAAAACAATTCTGCTCATAAAAACATGTTCAGATCCTTCAGTTTGGATGATGGCTTTAACTGGCACATGAAAATTTGTATTTATGTATCAGAAACAGCTTTTTCTCCTTGCATATTACCTGTTTTATGAAATTGTTGGAGTTTTAAGGGATTAATGGTTTATACGAATGTTTAATTTTACAAAGTGCAATGCCCTTTTGAGTCGGAACGGTTTATCTAACACAAAAGAAATGTCATTTTGGAACTTTGATAATAAATTCAATTTTAGTAGTAATTATTTTGTGAACATTCCTAAAGCTACGGTGCATGTTTCTCCCTAAAATGTTTTCCTCATCGATAAGATAAAAATTCAATAAAGTGGTTGAAACATTTTCCATTCGGAATGGCAGAAAATTGGTTTTGTTTTCATTTTCTCACGTTTATATTATTTGGTGTATTTGAAGTTTGTAGACGTATATTTTGCCAGCATCCCTTTAAATTTTGCGCTTGAATTTTATTTGACAGTCCCTTAAATGAAATCGAAAACGGAGGACTGATACAAAAAGAAGATTGGCATTTTACTTCTGAATTCATTAAAATCTTAATATAAAAGCACTGAATAATTTTGTCGGGGGATATTTTCATTCATTTTTCCTTAAAAGAACATTTCAAATCTTTTTTTTTCTCTCCTCTCCTTATTCCCTTGGGAAAGCTTAACGGATTGCGTTAGGCTTTTGTCATCGTTAAAACCCCCTCCTTAAAATGGGAAATCCTTTCTCAAATGATTAATAAATTATTTTAACCCTAAAACCAAATTAATATCTGAAATGCATTTTCTGGAGTTTCCAAGGAGAATTCTCTTTAGATTTATAAAGCTTTTTGACAGCATTAAAAAGTTAAAGTTGAGCAAAAACGTAAAAGCGTTCCACTGTATCAACGGAACGTCGAATATTCGTATTTATGGTTTGTTATTTTGTTTCGTTAGGTTTTGCACTTCATGAGTTATATCCGTACGTCGTCGTAAAACTACTATTATCATATTTATAAATATTCAATTTGCGTTCCAAGCTCGGCGATGTGATTTATCTGCAACGTTGTACACCCTGCTGAGCCGTACTTTGCATTGTGTAGAACACCCCCTTATCTTCTTTGACGTTTGATTACATTTTCGATCGCTTATTTTCCCTGGAAACCTACACTATAATAAAATTTTACCACCATAAAAGTAAAACAACCGGCACAGCCAATATTTACATGCCATCGTTGGTATTAAAATACCTACAGCCGGTACTTCTGGTTCTTTTTACATTGAACTCCCCTGTAAATTATTACTCTAACCAATTTCCGTTCAATCGCATTTTGTTTGAGTTTTCTCATCAGTTTGCATTTTAAAAATTCAATTTTTAGGACGTAAACTGAAACCGCACTTTCACGAATATTTTACGCAGCGAGGAAGAAACTTTTAAAAATGTCATTTAAGAAATCAACTGAAAAATTCGCCCTTTTTACCGATGTCGAATTTAAATTAAAACGACTTCCCAAACACTGATAGCGACTGCAGAGAAAGTTTAGACTTTTAATAAATTCAAAAGTAAGAAAATCAGGCTTCAAAAATGTTTTAACAGGAAACTTGAAAAGGTGACGAGTTATCTTTGTTACGAATAACATCCCTGCTAGCTGCTAGCTCTAATAATCGTTATTTGTAATTAGTTTTGACAAAGCTTAATGGAATAATCTTGTTGGGGTAAAAATGAAAACTTGGATTATTTTTAGTTTCTGTTGTGCCACAAAAGTCATTAAAACATTAACAGGATAGAAATTTAGTTTTTCGTTTTCAAAAATATCACAGCAAAGGCTTTAGACATTAGTACAAGCTTATTAATAACAAATTTAGCTTAAAATAAATTCAGATCTCGTAAATAGGAAGAGGGTTAAAATGAAAATTAGTTTTCAGTCCTGTATTCAATTCCGTATTGTATATTTTGAAAATCTCGTTTTGATTCAATTTAGTTGTTCTTCTGTTCTTTTTTCCGAGTCGATACCGAACCCTTTTTGTATAGAACCGTCTGTAACATAGCGATGGAGATCTATATTTAGCGAACAAAGCTTGTTCCATGTTTTTGTCTTAAAGACAAGATGGAACAAGATATCTGAAACCCCGAAGCTGTCTGTTTCAGAAATCTTGTTGTTAGTGAAGTGATTTAGAAAAAATTAGATATTAAAATATTGTCTTTGTTAGCTGCTACGTTACAATATAATAAAGATTTTAAATGTACGAGGAGTTCACACTTGAATTAAAGGCAGCCAAGGTTTTGATTAGACTTTTTTATTTTAGTACCGAAATCCAAATTAACTGAAGTTTGAGCTTATATAGTATGTGGGTTAAGACTTCGCTAATTCAAAAACTTATTGGTTTTTGGTGTATAAATATGTAGTTTCTGGTTCTGGTGTCTAAACTACAAAATATTAAATTGTTTGCACATGTATTGGGCAAGTGCTTTTTAATTTTTCATAATCTAGTTTTTATTTAAACTAATTTTCACAGTGGTTATTTTTAATTGCTTGGCGATTTCTCAATAAACTAATTTCTTTTTGTAACATCCAATTAGACAAATTCAGAGAATATACCAAAACTGCTTTAGAAAGAATTAGGCTTAAATAGAAATTAGAAAAAAGATTGCAAAAATTTTGTGTTAAAGTTTGAGTTTACTGGGAGTTATGAAAGAGGGAGGTTGTGATGTACCAAGATTGTCGCGAGTTATAACTTCGGACTCGAAACAGATACCTAGGTCAATTTATTAAGTAAAATAGTTCAAAAAATTTAGGTTTAGAGTATTTGAAAACAAAATTCAGCTAACAAGTCGCCGTTATCATTGTGTTCATCCTCATTGAAGCATTGCTTCACGCCTGGAATATGGTCTTTCCTAACTCTTGCATTAAATCTTGTAATAAAATAACAGAATACTTAAAACTGGAAAATTACGTTTCAAAATTATGTTATAAACTGAAGGTTTTCGTCGTCCTGAAAAAATTCAGTCCAACCAAACTTCTAACTTTAACAATTAATTACAACATGTTTTGGTCCGATAAAAACGAAATATTTGGTGAGATTGGAAATAAATGATAATGTCAGTTAATCTTCCTGATATCTGTGACCAAATGACATGTCTCTGAGTGCGTTTCTAAGGTCGATGGTTTTAGTGTCTGTTTGGGAGAGTTTGTAATTAGTTCGAGTAATAAACCTTTAGTGGTTGAAATTGGAATTGAAAACACAAGGGCGCTGTCAAAACCAAGAGATTACAATTGTACGTACCTAGTTTATTCCGAATTTGTTATTTTATTGATTGATGCTAAGATATTACATGAAAGCTTTTATCATTTGGTGTTTACTTTGGTCATTTTGGCTTAACAACGTTAAACATTTGTTTGTGTGGCTTACTAGAATTCCTGTTAAATTAATTACAAATCCGTAACAAAATATTTAGAATGCAAAAAACATGGACTCCAGTTTGGAACAGCGAATACTTCCAAACTGAATTATATAAATTTTAAAATACGGTCTGTTATATTGTCTATTTGATCTGTTTATTCCGAGTTCTTGATTTTCACGTACGTAAATCACAAGAAGCCGCGAAACTGACCAGCAGAAACCAAAAGTTCGTTGCTTTTTCCATGAATCATCCCTAAAAAGTTAATGTGTGAATATTACCACAAAAATCCGTAATAAAAGCTAGAACCGTAAGATTCATGAATAAAGTTGCTGTGATAATGCAGTAAAGTAAATGTAAAAACAGAGGGAAGACGCGTAAAATAGAGGACACTAAACTATGGCGTATTCCCCAAGATGGTTTTTTTAGTAAAAGACGCTTATAAATCGACATAGGAAAATGAAAGAATATGCTAAATACTTGCGCTGGAAGAATAAGTGATGAGCAAGTGATGCGAGGAATTATAATTAGATGCTTTACCATGAGAAAGGGAAGACCAAGTTTGAAATATGTAACGAATTTTGAACCGCTGAAGTTTTAAACACTTATCTCAGTTATCTGGATAAGAAGAACTGGAAGCTTTTATAATTTGTAGACGACGAACGCTGTAAGTACCCACATTAAGTTCGCATGTAGACTTATGTTGATCTTTAACAAACATTTTAAGTTAAAAAGTGCAGCGTTTCGTTTAAAGACCTTCTTTAACTTTGCACTACTAAATTGTTGAATTTAAATATTAAAAGTTCAACTTGGCGTGGCGCTTTGTATTTAATTAACGCTGGCACCTTTCAGAATTTTATTCATTTTTCTGTTTAAATATTTTATTTAAATACAAAATTAACTTTTTACGAGAAGGCTTCTTCCGCTCGAGGAGAAAACTTAAGCAAATTTTCACTTGTGTTGATTTTCGTACTTTGTTTATTATTTTCTTGTAACTTCTTTAATTATAAACTTTACGAAGGGGGCTAACTTGATGCCAAATTTAGATAGTCATTATCACGATTAAAACACTTCCTTTAACATAAATCGAACGAAACGTTGTAGTAGAAACAAGGGTATATTACAACTAGCGAATATACAGCTCTGGGTTGTTAGCGCTGCTAGTTAAGCGAAGCGATGTCAAACTAGTGGCATCCTCTTCTGCATTACTGGTTTACTCGCCGTAAAACTGACACGTATGAGTCAGTCACGTCGAAACTGAATCCACTGCATAAAGGAATTTTAAGCGCTGGAGTTGTATATGTTGGCTAGACGTACTTAACAGACATATGTTCAGTATGATACATGATTTTAGAACACTAAAAACCGTATTTTTCGTTTACAATACCTATTTAATATAACATCTTAGAATCTTAGAATTCTCAAAGAGTAGACGTTTGGATAATTTTAATCGGTTTGAATCATCAACAGTCATCAGTTTTAATTACAAAAATACGGGAATGTTTCGTAATACAAATTGGTTTGGATTGGATATAAAATTATTAATAAATAAATGTTCTAAACAGGCTTACGTCGTTATTTGATCTAACTCAGCAGAACGGTTCTCAATGGAAAACAGTATAAATAGAAAAATATTGTTATTTTCAGTCAAATTAACATTCTTCATTCTTCTTCATGGCATACCCATTTTAGGACGTTGGCGAGGGAGATCAGAGACACATTTTTAAACGACTTGGCCCCGTGAACTTTGTTAATTAACATTAATTAATTAAATAAATGATAAATGTTTTTGTTTGCGTGTTAAGGAGGGTGACATGGGGTACATGAAGAAAGAAATAGGTTATGGCTAGGATTACGGTTTGGGGCACGATTCTCTTCCGGTATTAGAAGGTGGATGAGAATCGTGACTCCCGTGGGCAGGGTCGCTTCCCTAAAGTAGATATGTCCTCCATCAGGGCTTCATGAAAAAACAAAACCAATCAACCTAAATAGAGGAGTAAGGTAAGGTGATAGCCTCTCACCAAAGCTATTCACACTAGCATTAGAAGATGTTTTTAGGGAACTAAGTGAATAAGAAAAGCAATAAACATCAATGACACATATCTGAACAACCTACCGTATGCGGCTGATATAGTGATAATCACAATGGGAGAATCATGTTATTAGGCATCTCGAACTAAAGTTACAGACGTAGTAGAAAAAGCACTCAGCTTAAAATTGAGGTATTCAGGACATGTTACGTGATATCTATACCTATACCTGGAAGCCGGATTGAAATAGATACAAACAGCAGAGAACAGGGAGGGATGGAAAGTTATTGAGGAGGCTTATGTCCATAGATGGAATATATTTATAACGATAACAAAGAAGAAGAAGAAAAACTGTTTTTGGTTAAGGTTTGGCCCTGGAAAAATGGCAGTTTTAGTATTATAAATGGGGTGAATATTTTGTAAGTTGGGTTTTTTCAATGTGGTTTATTATACTTTATAATTGATTCCTGTTAATTCTGGAGCATTAACCATAACAACTACACCTTTTTTCGAAGCTTAAGTGGGTATGATAATTTTTTATACTTTTACTTATTCAGTTCAAGT
Source organism: Melanotus villosus (assembly GCA_963082815.1). Lineage (NCBI taxonomy): Eukaryota > Metazoa > Arthropoda > Insecta > Coleoptera > Elateridae > Melanotus > Melanotus villosus. Next base: position 7,743,110 of record OY720423.1, on the reverse strand, counting down.
TATACAGTGAGCACGTAAAGGTTGGAACAAATTCCATAAAATCTTTATTGGGCAAGTAAGAAAATAATGCTCGGACACGTCGATTTTCTTTTTTAGATGCGCATTTTTTTGTATATGTATATTTTTTATTACGTCATCGCTGTTCGAGTTATGACGTCATTATCAGTTTTTTTTAAATGGCAACATCCTCTTTTGATAAAACTGTTTGAAAGAGCACATTTCTTTGGGTTTAGACGCCAAATTTTGTGGTATGTTACATAACAATATTCAAGTATGCTACCTGGATTTTTTCTTTAAATTTTCAATTGATTTAATGGCACTGCGATAACTAGTGGCAATGACCACGCGCGTTGAAATTCATGGTACCTACTTGCAAGCCTATATTTCGCCCAATAAATAAATAAACTAAATAAATCACTATAAAATTTAAAACAAATTAGTATTCGTATAAGTGTTTTCTTTAAACCCTTTGTTAATTTTCTAGGAAAATATTTGTTTATAAAAATCGTAATAATTAATCAAAATAGTTTAATTTGAAAAAAATATAAACATTTTACAAGTAAGAATTTCTGAAGATCTCAGCTTCAATCATTTGTAGTTAGGTAAAGAGATTACAAGATTACCAACACCTTCTAAAGATAAGAATCCATTTTATATAAATATCATGAAGGTTTCCCAAATACTTACTTTAAAAAAATTTAAGTCATTTTGATAATAAAACTGTAAATTTTAATATTTGAAACCTATAAATACTTTTTTTAATGGTTTATAAAATTCGAAACTTCACTACATATGTTCATGTACATTTTCTTTATTGAATAATTCATAACTATATGAAACTTGTTATTATTTATTCTTATTATTTTACGACGAGTTAATTTTTATCAACCTAATTATACTCATTACCGCTCATTACTCTCATAGACGTGTTCTATTTTTTTTTATCAAATAGTAGGAGAATGAATTACTCTCAAGGTTCTTTTATACATATTGATATGCTCCAACTTCTTTAAGATAATTGCATATAATTTTTTAAGAATTCCAGCTAGCTGAGTTTGATATTAATTGTTTATAAATTTTAAAAGATCTCTTAATCCAGGGTCGTTGAAGGGATCGCTTTTATGAATTTTAAAATTTTATAAAAATTCATAAAGTAAAATTTTAAATACCCTCAAAATTATGCAAAGCTTTACAAATAATCAACAACAAATTCTTTCAACACTTTCTAAAAATTAATAAATTTACAAACTACCTTTTGATAACAACTCGAACAAACACACTTTCTGCTTCAACTCCAAATTCACCAAGTCCTGGCTTATTTTCTATCCAGCAATACACTTTTCCCCTTTATCGATCCAACACCTCATCTTTATATCCAAATTTACAACTGCTTTCTCCAAAATAAAATTTTATTTCATAAAATTGTTTATTATATAACTCCAAATTATATCCTTTATACCACAATAACAATCTTCATACAGTTTTAAACCAATTACAACTTTAACCCGTTTTAAAGTTTAAGTTTCACAATTTTTAAAACTCAACTTTCGTTTACCAACTTTAATGTTCAACTATTTATTTATTCTCTCATTTCCTTGGTTATCTTAACTTTCTTACAAACTAACACTCTATACATTTTATTATGACATATTTTATTAAAATTAATTGTCTGGATATCCTAATCTACTTATATACAACACTAATTTTTAAATTAACAACTATTTACATTTTAACATTAAATTTGCATTCTTTTAAAGGTGTTTACTTATTAACAACTTACTTTCTTGAGAGATCATTCAAAACATCATATCAATATATACAATGTCCAATGCAATAAACGCTTACTCCAACTTTAGATATGGATTTTATGGATAGCGAGCCAGAGTTCAAAAAGGTGCCAGAAATTTTAAGGTTAATTTAATTTAAATGATTATTTGACAGACTGTTCACTTAATTACTTAGCCAAACAGGAATGCTGTTGATACATGATATAGGGTTATTTAAAATTACCGGAAAACTTAAATACTTTCAAATGAAACACCCTGTATTTTTTAAATTTTTTGGATTATAATGTAAATTTTATATGCTCGAGTAATTATTCAAAATTAGTCTAAACTCCCAATTTTCAAATTAAGAATATTTCCACATATACAGAGCTTTTATTTTAACCAATTAGTTAAAAAAAATAACAAATAACCAATTAATCAACCAACAAAATTACCCTTATAGTTACTAGTTAATAATTTACAATCGCCTCAGTGAAATTAACTTTATTTTGCATTTAAAATTTGTTAATAATGGCTGGTTATCAAAACAACAACCGATGTCTATTTGGAGCTACATATATTTGAAATTAATATGCAACAATTCTGTCAATATTTGCAGGCCCGGGACTAACTTCGAATAATTGTTTGTAACTCAAAAATAAAGATTTTCTAAAAAAACAAAAAAATCGATCGTAGAAACCAAAATATAAAAGTGTTTTTGCATTCAAAAACAGCAAGCTGAATACAATTTCGATAATAAAACGAATCTAAGCCTTCAAAATTGTACTATTTACTGCATAATTCAATCAAATAAATACTGCAAATCTTAGATTTTGAAGTGCCAATCATTCTTATAAATGAATTGTTAGTACACTAAAGTAGAACTTAGAACTGAGTACGGAGCACGGAACATGCTGAAATTGACACCTGAATGCTAGACAAGAACAGATAATGCTAGGGCTCGGAAGTACAGGGAGCGTATTAGAAACACTCATAATGGTACAAAGTAAGCTTTAGACGACTACGAATATAACAATAACCTATTTTGGAAATTCTACCATTTAGAATCAATTCAAATTGTTTGATATTGCGAGCATTGGAAAAATTTCGTGCATCGTTGCGAGCTTATTTTGCAAAAGATCGTTTTAGGTAAAAAAAGGTCATCTTAGCCAATCGACCCTTTAAGTATCTTGAATATGGGACCCAAGCCCAAAATTTACTTATTTTATTGCTGCGTCAAAAATAGTTATTTAATAGATTAATATCGTTTATCACAACTTCAACAGTATCCACAGAAAACTTATGAAAAATCTAAATTAACGTTGAATGACCTTTATACACTACGAGTAAAAGCACTTAATTCCACCTGGGTAAAAGAAATCCACGTTTTTCTTTAAAGGAAAACTTATCTAGTAGACGTTGATTCCCAAGTGAATTGTCGTTACAGTCGGTGAAGATTTATCAGTTTATCTTGATCTACTGGCATCTCGTACGTCCTTAAAGTGCTGCTTTGTCTTTGTAGTTTAAAAATTAAGTAAAGCTTTGACTATAATGCTTTAGCTACTTTAAACCAAACTTTGGATCACAAATACAAAAACTGTTTTGAGCTTTATAAGGTGTTTAAATATAAGAAACAGGTATTTTTTGCTACAATTGTTTTCAGTGAAGCTCGAATGAAAAAGCCAGGTTTAAATATCTGTTATTTTCAGTCATCTCTTAGGGCCACTTGTACAGATTTGATCTGGAATAGATTGTAATTGAAAAAGCAAATACCTCGGAAAAATTAATAAGAAAAATCTTGATCGATTTGATTCAATTCTGTTAAAGAGTCTTTCCAAAACGGAGTGTCTCCTTTGAAATTTCTAGGATTCTAAACAACAAGCCCGGTAGGTAATATTATACCAAAAAAAACCTATTTTCATTGGGTTTTAATTACTGGTTTTTTAATAAAAGCCTCGTGGAAACTTCTGAAAATAACGTATAACTTGGCAATATCGTAAACTTGCCAGACGCCCTTGGTGATTTTTTACAATCTTAATTTTTCATAAGGTAATAAACTACTACCTTAATAGAAAAGCGCATAAACCAGTGTTGTATATTAAATTGAAATCAGCGTTTTTTATGATAAAGTTCTAAGGGGTTAAAAACCTAAATCAAAGAGAATTATATTAAAGTTTCTGATTTAGTAGATTTCCGAATAGACTTATCTTTCTGTGGAAACTTTTATGAAAATTTAATTTACAATCGACATAACATGCCCTTTTGTTAGAGTACATGTACAAAAAATGATGTATTATGTATAAAAAATAAATAAAAGCGTAATTCGGAATCTCAAGCGAAGCCTTTAAAAAGTTTTCTTTTCGTTTTACTCCTTGTAACCTTCTTTTCTGCGGATTTGTAAGAGTTCAAGAGTCACTGTTTTTTCATGCATACAAAGTGGGATTTTTTTTCTTCGAGCTTACTACGCGGATATTTGTTTTTGGCTTAAGAATTGTTGGTTTTGTTAAGGGCCAGCGTGCTTGAATAAAGAAACCGAGTAGAAGTTTTATATAAATTTAATTAAGGTCGAATTAATCTTTTAGTTAGAAACAAGGTGCATATTTTATCAACGCTTAACTTTGCGTAAATTACAATTCTGTCCGCTTTACTCTTTTGGTTTCCAAGACGCTGCTCTGAATAATGTAAGCTGTAATTAATGTCGGGAAACAATTATTTCTTTTGTACCCAAACTTACTCTTTTTGTGTTTAACATTTCGTTTGTGTATTTATTTTGTAAGCGTGGAAGCGATAAATCCCGAGGTAGCAACGGATTCGTTACGAATGGAAAAATTCGTTATAAATAATTCGCATTCCTTTATTACAGAAAAAAAAAAACGTTTTTATTCAATTGACAAATTTAATAAAGTAAAACGTTGGACGCCTAACTTAAACTTCATTTTCTACACTTTATCCTTATAACTTCTAATTAAAGTCCAAACACAATTTTAATTCATTAATGATAATCCGTTTAACCTTAAGGCATGATTAATTATCAGGATTTATGCATATTACGGAGAACTACCAAAGTGCTTTCTAGTCCTGGCTTAAATATTATTAATATCTTGATTAGAAGCTATTTTCACAAAATCCCAGCACCGCCTAAAAATTTGGAATTATAAGCTTTAACGTGTACAACTTAGGTTCCTCCATGCGAAAGGTTATCAAAATTCGATTCTAAAATTTCTAACTACTTTAATATCATTCTGGAAGAACTTGAAGGTGAACGAAACATCCGAAAGATGTTGAATTTTATTGGTTTTTATGATTATTGGTATTGGTTAGTATTTTGTACTTAGGTTAAAAATGGTTTCTTAAGGTAAATATAATTTACTCATCTTAATATTTTTAATTTAGGTTAATGAATTCTTGCTTGGCTATACAGCTTGTTATAGAAACGTAATAATAAGAATAGGAAAATGGGAATGGGAAAATTGGCTCTTTCAAATATATCAACATTACTATCGAGTTGTATATATTCTAAATCCTTCAGGGTTGATTATTTTTGCTTTATGAACTTGGGTTTTGATCTTCTAACCAAACATATAAACTATCGCACTATACAGCTATTTTGGTTATTGGAATTTTTAACAGAAAGACAACATAATAACCAAAACGGAATAAATTCTTATTTGCAGATTTCTACATCATGTGACGTCTTCCGCTTTCTATTCTTCCTTGCCTTTCCAATCATACTCATTAAAATTTCTATTCTGCATGGCTACTAGGAATCCTTGATCCCATGTCTTTGGGCCGTCCAAGGGATGGATGGATCTCATTCCGATATCCTTCTGGACCATCTGCTTTCGCCTATTCGTTTCATGTGCTCATACCAAAGGAGCATTTTTGCTTCGATAGTTGTTACAATTTAAAGAGATAGGTAACGGAAAGATGGAAATAATAAAGTTGTATAAAAGTTTAGTCAAGGGTAAACTGCCACAAACCTTTTGAATGTTAGTATAGATTATATGTGAATCAAAATTTCGAGGTAGTCTCTTTTCTAGAAGCTGTTGAAGACTGTCGATGCAGGAAGGACCTGCTCTGAAGCTATTCTATTCTTTTATTTCTACAGTCTCAGCTTCGATACGCGCCTTGATAGTTTTAAAACCATGATGCCTCTATAGTTCGAACACTTTTTCCTGTCTGCTTTCTTTTATGTAAGTAGTAAAGACGTTTTAAAGTCTTCTGGCATGTGTTCTCCATTTCGGCATTTATCAAAGAATTTCATATAGAACGCTTGGTCGGTTTTTATCAAGTTCCATAGGAATCCCTCCGGGTCCCAGTGCTTTTCCGTTTTCACAGGTTTTGTCTGCTTTTTTACCTCGTCAGTTGTAGTTTCTTCTACTTCTGCTTCTAGTTCTAGGTTTATGAATTGAATTTTACATTTATTTCTTTAATTTGTTTTTAGGCCTTTGATCATTGGTTTTACGCTGTTATTATAGCTTTTTTAACTTCTTTCTTGGATCTTACATATTGGTTTGTACTTTCCTCATCTGTTGAAGCCAACCATTCTTCATACGCCTGCTTTCTCCATCGAACTAGCTCCTTGATGTCGTTATTTCACCAAATTTGGTCTGATTTCTTCAGTTTATATTCCTTTTCCCCTAAACTCTCTTTTGCTGCTTCACATAGGGCTTGAGGTATGTCTTCGTACATTCTTTGTGGACTGGAGTTGTCTCAGTTTTTAAGCTTAGTGCTTAGTTTTACTCTGTTCGAAAATGTTATAGAATTTGTACACAAGATACTCCTTCTTCTGCTCTTGTTTAATTTCATTCTTCGGTGTAGATATGTAGGGAAAACTTGCTTTCGCTGTCACTAAAAAGTGGTCTGAACCACATTCTGCCTTGTGTTGAATTCTTACGTCTCCGGCTATTTTGTTTGTGCTTACATAATCCAAAATTTATCTTAAATAGGTACTGTTCACACATTTCGATCGACCTTTTACCATTATCATTCACCGTTTCATTTCCAATGTGGTACCTTGCTTCCTTTTTTACTGCCAACCTGTCCATTTAGAATCTCCTATACGTATAATTTCTATTCTGTTGTTTATAGTTTCTATTAAATCTGTCAGTTGGTCGCAAAATTTTGTTTTGTGTTTTATTGTAGGTTGGTGTGTAGACTCCTACTGTTCATATTCTTTTAGTACTAGTTTTACCTGTATGAGATGTTCGTCTATTTGCTCCCAATCCTTTTATGTATTCCACTTTTGCTCTAATATCTTTGGCGACACCGCTGTATAGGTGGATATAGTCTCCTGTCTCTTCAGCTCCTTTTCATTTCTTCTTTATTTCAGTAAGAGTAGCTACGTCAATTCTCAGTTTCTTTAATTCTTGAAAAACTTCTACTACTTTCGTCTTAAGACTCTGTATAATCCAAGAGCCAAAATTCATCAGCCCTTTTCGTTTGAAAAGTTATCCGAGGCTAAGCTTTAGGATTTTTAGTGGTTTCTTCGAAAGAAAGTTTTACAAGGAACGAATTCCTGGCCCATCGCCTAATGATGGTGTGGATTTGGGCTTTTTCTCACCCTAGACTGACTGTGTTCCAGTACTGAAGAGATTCAGTTTTCCCATTATTGGTTACTCCGTTCCCTTGAACATTTGTATGTCCTTGAGACCGTTGACCGGTTTTCACCTGCAACCCTAGGCAGAGGCTCGAACCCATGTTTCTTAACGAGGTTGTCACTTCACCCCCTCCGCCTTACTCTCGTAACTTAGGACAAATAATATGGGAGTTCTCTTCTGGTTCTTTTTTTAAGCCAAAGTTGCCTCTTTCAAATTTGCCAAAGTTTGTATCAAGTTGTAAGTGTTACAGGTCTTTAGTCGATTATTTTCGCATTTATGGACTTTGGTTTTGATCTTCTAATGAAAGATATTAACATTTGTCATTGAAATTTTTATCAGAAAGGCAACATAATTATAGGAATGGGATAAATTTTAACTTTTTAGTTCGTCTATTTATTTTTTAATTAAAATTATCTCATTCCAATATGTCAGAGTTTCTATCAAGTTGGAAATATTATACACATAGTTCTCATAGTCGATTACTTTCTCATTTATGAACATGGGTTTTGATCTTCTAGAGCAGGGGTTCCCAAAGTGCGGCCCGCGGGCCAAATGCGGCCCGCAAACCCTAGAAATGCGGCCCGCGATGTCATATCATCTGCCATCTTGAATTCATAGAGATAATTTGCAATTTACGTTTTTACAAAAAAATAAATAAATGTTATCATATTATAATTAAAAACTGAGCAGTTAAAAAAATACTAAATTTTATATGTAATATACAATGTAATTTTTTAAAAACTCAATTGTAGCAGGCCGTATTCTGACTTAATACAGACAGTTCTAAGGTTATTAAGATAGAATTCGGCCTGCTGCAATTGAGTATTTAAAAAATCACATTGTATCTTGTTATTATAATTATAGATTGAATATATTTTATTGTCTTAACGGCCGCCCTATTATTAAAAGAAAACAAAAACTGCACAAGTCACACACTTCAGATTGGTGAATTTATTATTTTTTTATATTTGAAATTACATATGTATATTTAGTTATTTTTGTTTAATTATTTTTGAAATGTGCTAATAAACAGTTTGCAATAAAAAGTAATTATTGTCGTAAGTAAAGACTGATTATGTTATAAAATTAGTATAAATCTTTCCTTTGTGTCTAGTTTTTTATGTATTTAAACGTATTTTTCCATAACATTTTTTTTTGGCCCGCCAAATATTTTTGAATTTACAATTTGCCCCACCTAGGCAAAACTTTGGGAACCCCTGTTCTAGAGGAACAAGTTTACTTACTATATTCACTATAACTTTCCTGTAGTTTAAGCTGGAACAATTTAAAGTTTAACAAAACAAGCTTCGATAGTCTGACATCACGTTTCTGATACGTACTTATAATGTTCAGTCTCAAGTTAATAGGCACGTTCCTAACTTATGATTATAATGGTTATATTATGCAAGTTGCAGCTTCCGTTTGCTTTTATCGCAGAATAAAAAGATCCTTTTGTTTAGCAAAGTACATGAGTGACTGAAAAGGTTAATGAATTTTGAGGTGTTGTTTCAGTATTGCCAGCATGAAAAAATTGAATTCTGGTAATTAAACTGCAAAGAAAGTTATCTTTAATTTATGTTTATGAAAATAGCCCTAACTAAAACGGTTAAATTATACGTCCTTGAATTCAGTAATCGAAACTTAAATACAAGATTATAAAAGGAGAGATTTAAATCATGTAATTTGCAAATCCCCAGATATTTTTAATTAATCCAAAAGAAAATCAATTTCAAGGCTTAAATTTCCTCATTTGTGCCCAGTAAAGAAATAGCCGTGGGATATTTAGTTTAAACACGTACATAGCAATAAAGTCCTCCAAAATTTCAGTGTACCTAAATTAATCCACATAAGCCTGTCTGTTCCGGAATGTGGACGAAATATTAATCAGCAATAGCTGGACAGTTGAGGTGTACCGTATACGCCATTAAAAACAAACAACCAGACAAGCAATTGCATAAACCCATAAAGTGCAAATAGAATTTTTAATGTAATGGTCAGTTTTAATCCACCGAGGCAACGTTGTTTAGGTGGTACTGGTGTTTAATATTAATGGATATGCGTTGTGGTCGCCGTAACTATTACTCAGATCGTTGTGCAACTACGTGTGTCTAATTGGTAACATTTGCATTTGATGTTGATGTAAAGTGTCGTGAAATGCAATTTGTGGGTGTCTATGCTAAATTCAATTTGGGAATTACTCGAAGGAAGCATTGTTTCTGCACCGTGTGCAAATTACGTTTCTGGAGGTTCCTTTGGGAAATAAATACTAATTTTTAAATGCATGAAAGTCAGCGTCCTCTATCTAAGTTTATTGGATACAGAACGATCACAAATCAAAATAAAATTCGATATTAGCTCTTTGTATTGACAGCAGATTCGTCGATTTTTTTTGCAAACAAACATTTATTAATTAAATTTATTTTTGAAGGTCAACAATTATTATGAATATTATTAAAATTAATTCATGTCGATCGTTTTATATATTTATGATAACCAATAATTACAATCTTCTAGTTTCACATCGTTGAAATGTGTGGCACGACGATGATGTCTCTAAGGATAACGTTCAGTTTCAGTTATGCTCGTAAACTAGGATTTCGAAATTGGTTTTAACTGTATGACAGGTCCTATTAGAATAGTTAAACACTTCTAAACTTTAGGTGTATTATTAATAACTTTGTGTTAATTACGAACTAGCAAAATTCATATTATTAGCTGAAATAATCAAACTAAAGGTTGTTTAGAGATTTGTGAAAGACCCAAACGTAATATCAAAGAGTATTCTACATGAATATTAAGAGAAAATAATCAAAGGGTATAGAATAATTTATAGCCTTACCTTATTCCACCGTCTCCTGATTGAAGATGTCCTCCACCTTATCCGCAAGCTCATCCAGCTCCGGAATTATACAGTAGGCGAAGAGTTCACCTTCATACCTTATTTCTCCTTGGTGGTATTCTAAATGGGCATCTCGTAAATTCCTGGAGGTGAAGAAACACTTAAGGATTTGTAAAGGATGCTCCGGTGCTGCGAAGCTGGAATTCGTGATCATCTAATGCCCCTTCCGGAGCGTAGAAGACGGCGTAATCTCGACAATAGAAGAAGAGCATGATGACGACTGTGGAGACAGGAGGCACACTGCACTGTTCGTGCTCTACAGCAAGCCACAGTCCCGTATTTTGTCGACTACGACAAGTTCTCCATAGTAGAAGACGTTTCCCTACACAATGCATAACGTAAACCGATGTGTCCAAATTATAAATATAAACCTACACAATAAAAGAACCGAACTTTTCCGTGAATGCATTAGGACTGTTCAATTAAAACCAAAATTATCAGCTCGCCAAAACTGGTATTAGGGTAGGTTGAAACATACAAACAGGTCCAGGCCTGTGCACATGTTGATAATATAATAAAATGCGCATATAACAGGTGTGTTTTTACTAGATAACGCCTTGTCCTCGCTTATATCGTCCGTTTTACACACGCTTTTGCAAAGATTATTGTAGTCAAATGATTTATCGAACGACTGTTTAATTTTAACAAATGTTAAATTTCTTTTTAAGGGTAAATCGGTAAATATTTCCGTTTTAAACAAAAATAGACATGTACGATCTCATGGAAAGGAAAGTTAAATTCCAAACAAAAAATTGTATATTGAAAAATGACTATAATGTTATTCAGTGTTCATGAAATAAAGGGAAAAAATTGAGCTCGATTTTAAAATAAGTATTTCTTGTTGGGTATTTCGCCATTAATTGCCAAAATAAAAATTAATATAATATTAAACAAGTATAAAATATCATAATCTAAAAACTTGGTATTCTAAGAAAAATTACAAAACGGCAATTTGATGAAGTTTATTTGTTATTAGTAACAAGTAGGTTTAATAATATATTTACAGCAAATGTTCAAAGTGACCACCAATTTCCTGGATACAAAGGTCGATTCTACGCAAAAAATTGAATTGTACTCTCTGCGCCATTTCTGCATTATTTCCAATTGACCATGAAACGTTTTGTACTCTCGTCCAAAGTTTTTCCTGAGTGTTTATATGACTGGAATACACTTTGCTCTATAATGCCCCCCAAAACAACTTTGGACTAGGATATAAAACGTTTCATGGTTAATTGAAAATAAAGCAGAAATGTTGCAGAGAGTACAATTCAATTTTTTACGAACGAAACGATTTGGATTAGGTAAGTTAGGTGGGTTAAATCATCCTATTTTGCGCCCAGGAATCTGTGGTTAAGCTGAGTCCAGGTCTACACATTTTAGAGACACCCTGCATTTTGTCTAATATTAATAAAATTAATATTTTATCTTTAACTATTAAAACACTGAATGTAATGCTTCGGCGACAAGTAAATTGTATATTACCTTTAACTTTGCTTGGGTTTTGTACCATCGTAAGCAATTGGGACAATTTTGGTTAGCCTTAAAAAAATGCGAGAAGAAAGGCTTGTATTTTCTTTTTGCTTAAATAAATATTGAAATGAATTCCCAATCTATGATTTTCACTGACAAAAACAGTCAAAAACCATTCATTCTGACTATACACTATCAATTTTACCATCAAAGTAACTCAATCTGGACTTACTACAGATATAGTATGTAATGTGTAATAAAGGCTATCTATCTGTCAATAATTCTGAATTCAAAATACATTGCTCAAAGAATTAGCTTTTTCAAATTCATATACGTAAAGGCATCGGGACTAATTCTCCATGAGGGTATGGCCGGCAACATGGAGGGTAAAGGCCTCCTAAACATTTATTCGCAAAAAAGTACGACTTCGACATGATCAGAATTTGTGTAGAAAGGGTTATTTTCTGCTGCCAGGGCTACGTCAGCAAAATACCAAATTTACTGTTCATTAATATGTAGTGGTGCCATAATTTTCAGAACAGTGTGATATTGATTCTACATTTCCTATTAAAAATTACTAAAAGTGTTAGCATAGTTCTGGGTGTAGAATGTAGAAATACAATCAAAAGCGATGGTAACCGGTTTCTATGGAAGTTCCCCTTCTTCTCCTTCTTCGCCTTCTTTCATATATAGTTTCGCATATAGGTAGACTAATTACCTGTACCTATTTTCTTTCCAAGTCTCTGAAGATGTTGATGTCCAGCATTCTCACCATTGTTTTATTGTTTTCCCTTTCATTCTTCTTTCTGTTGGTCTGTTGATTCTTGCGATCTTTGCTAGTCTGTGGTCTTCCATCCTTTCAACGTGCTTGTTCGGGTATTTTCTTCTCTGTCATACTAAGCTGGCTATATCCTGTATGTTACTCATTTTCTTTAACCCTTTGCTTCTAATTCTGTCGTGAAGCATCTTACCGTGTTATCAATTTCAAGCTTATATCTTTTGGTTTTTTGGCTATTACCATATATTATTTTTTTAGTGTTAATAACCATGTTGAGGTATTTAGCTTCCTGGCTGTAAGCTGATAGCCTTTGTAGATTATTCTCTGAGTAGGCGATGAGTATAGCATCGTCCCCGTAACATACGATGTGGAAACACGTGCCTCCCATTTTATATCCTGCAACTCTCGGAAGGTGTTCTGTTTTTATATCCATAGTCATGTTGAAAAGGAATGAGCTGAGTGAATCTCTTTATCTTATATATTATATTATTTATTTTTATTTCATCGCTCATTTGGAGTGCTAGATACTCTAATTGCTGTTTTGCAGTCTTTATTAAGTTTGAATGTTATATTGATTATCTTCTGATTACTTCTTTTTCTTTCATTATTTCGATAATGTATATAATGCGTACTCCATCGAATGCCTTAGTCATATCCACGAAGCACATACATATGCATATGCCGGTTTGTTGAATTCCAATGACTTTTAGAATAAATATAGCATCAATTGTGGACCTATTTTACCTTGTTCTTCTCTTATTTTAATATTTCTTTTCCATTATTTCCAGGACAAGTTTCGTGAATATCTTCAGGGTGTTGTTCAGCAGAGTTATCCCACGATTATTTTTCGCTGTTGTTTTATGGCCTTTCATGACTGTGAGGATAGTTGTGCTAGTTTTCAGTTACTTTGGTATTATATTTTGTTTCAATAGGTTTATTTATGTAATTGTTGTTCAACATCTCGTTGGTTATATTGTCAGGCCCAGGACTTATTCGGTTCTTAATATGTTTTAATAGTTTCGTAATCTTATCTTCTGTTATTTCTATTGTCATTTCTTCTCTTTCTTCTTGTTCTTCAAATACTTGTTGCTTTCGTTTTCTTCTCCTTCGTAGTACGTTTTCCATTTCTCTACTGTGATGTTTTTGTTTCTTCTTAATATTTCCCAAATTTTTTTCTGGATTCCATACATATTATTTTCCATTCCTTGGTAAATCTCTCTCAATATTCTTCTTTTATTCCTCTTACTTTTGCATTCGCTAGATTGCGTTCTCTGCAGACATATATAGTTACTCCAATTCTTTTGTGTTCTGTTTCGTAAATATTTTATGTATGCCTTTTCCTTTCTCTCACACATTTCTTTTATTTCTGGGGAGAATCATGTTGGTTTGTTACCTTTCTTTATATTTACTTGTCTTTTCCCTCTAGCTTCATCAGCTGCACTTAGGGTATTATTCTATGGAGTTGTCCATTGTTTTTCTATATGTTGTTCGTTGTAGGTTGAGTTTGATTTATTTTAAACGATTCTTTCGCTTTCTAGAGATTCGATATTGTTGTCAGTACACTGTGTTTTTGTTTTTAAGCGAAGTTTGCGCAGCACTAGCTAATGGGCACTCCTCACATTGGCTCCATTAAGTGTTCTTACATTGGATATTACTTTAAGATGTATTCCCTGTTTGTTATGATATAGTCTATGCCTGATTGTTGCCTTTTCATATTTTGCCATGTGTATTTATATTTCATGTCATGGTCGAATGATGTATTGTTAAATCTCATTTCAGTAGCTACACAAAACTACTTTAGCCATTTGGCTGTTAGTTCCCCGTTGTATCTCTGTGTTATACCAGGGAATATTTCATTGCCTACTCTGGCATTTAAGTCTTCCATAATTATAGTTTTATCCTGTGCTCCTATTGTATTAACCAACGTTTGAAGTTCGTTTTTTGAGCAATGTAGTCAAAATTCTGCATTGCCTATTAAAAACTACTAGAAACGTTTCCATAGTTCTGTGTGTGAAATATAGAAATGCAATCAAATGCAATAAAGCTGACATTTATAATAAAGTTCCATAAACGATTGCGTTTATCGTAATAGCAGGTTAAATAATAAATTTATTAGAACTAAATCCCTAGCGTCACTGTGGATAAACAATTCCCTTTCTTACTGCATCTTTTGTAAGCTTAAAAGGTATCATCGTTCTTCTCAAGTTGTTATTGTCGTAAGCCATGGTTTTCGCTAAGTTTCAATTAAAAAAAAATACATTTAAACAATTAACCATATAGAAACTAATAATAATTACCATTTTAAGTTATAAAGCTATTTTTGTAATCAAATTAAACAATGATCTAAATTAAAACTTCAAGAAAAATCGGACAGCAGAAAGCCGTAGTAACCTGACTTGAGCCTTTAAATTATGCAACCCAGTTAACTATAGAATATCTGTATTCTTTACTTATAAATATTTTAGATTTTTGCCTTGGCAACCTTTGTTAAGGTAAGATGGCCACTTCACAGCATTTTAGTATAGAGTGAATAACAATAAATTTTGTTTAATAACTTGTTGGCTATGCAACCCTTTTAGCATTTACTGAAAAACTGCCTGAAGTAATCCTTTTTTAATTTTGGTCAAACATAACTTGGTTTCTCCGGATCTACAAATAATGCAATTATATTTTCCAAAATAATCCCAACACCATTGTAATTTGTTGAATTAATTGATGTATTTCTTTATTCTGTTGTTTTGTTGGGTTGGACAACTAATGATTTTTACATGATTTTGTGGAACTTTACTATGTAAACTTAGATGTTTAATTAGTTATTTTGCCTGCTTTCTTTATAGAAAAACAATTAAAACAATACTAAACATGTATAAATTTGTTAAAAGGATTTATAAAAAATAATACCAGTTTATAAATTAGAGACGTATTTCGTGTTGCATTGCGAACCGGCTTTTAAATGGGTATATAGTGAAAGTAAAAACAAATTTTATAACTCCGAATGCGTTATTCTGAAAGAATTTTAATATATTTCAGTTATTCTTGATGTTGTAAAATACTTATTCCTTCTGTAATCGTGGAAGTCGCATATTTACGAACAGCAAACATCTTCAAAATTCCTTCTTTGATTAAAACATTTTTCTTAAAATGTACGGCTGTTTACTGTACACAAATTATCACCGCATAACTGTAGTTTAGGTGGCAACTTTTGCAGTTTGGAATATACGTATGTTCATATACAGGGTGTATACAAAACTTTAGAACTGAGTAAGACGTGATGTATCCTAAGCATACACCGAAAATCACGTGACAAAATCCAATGAATCCCTTTGCATTTTAAGGATACGCGATCCTACTCCACCTAAATTAAACAATTAGTATTTTGCAATTATTTTAAATGATATAACAAACGAAATAGCGAGAATCTGAATTATAGAAAGTTGTCTACTAAATCAACCGAGTAATTTGAAATTACTAAAGATAAAATTAAGTTAGGATTCCTCCTGAAACTGAACAAGATTAATACCGGCAGTTGCCCCTAAGACATTGGTAATAAATAACAATAAATTACTAATGACTTCTGTCTAAGTAGTCAATTTCCGAGCCTACCTTTAGAGCCGTAATTTAACAGAATTACCTTTAACGAGGGAGGCTGTTTTAGTAGAATAACAGAACGGACACAAACACTTAAATATTTCCCTGGAATTGTCAGTGAAATAAAACAACTCTAAAAAATACCCCGCTGCATGTAAGACGACCAAACAATTGTCTTTCCTTCATTATATCTGGATTATGGAGTACCAAGTTGAACTAATCCGATTATTTCTAATAGAGGTCACATTTCTCTCTGTTGTATAATAATACCGGTCCCTTTTTAGGTTTTTTTGTGCTTTCCCAACACAATGTCTACAGCTACGTCCTTTTTTTGATATAATTGGAGCTTTTATGTAATTTATTTTTTTTATATGCTTTTGCTCTAGGATGTAACTATAATAGAATAACTATTTGGTGCATCTTCTAAAGGTTTTATAATCTGTTTTGATTACTTTAAATTAGCTTTGGGATGGAATTTGACCTTTAAGAAAAATATTACTTAAAAGGTAGCAGCTTTGCAATCTCGAAAATAACTTTCGTAAACAATATTTAATCTAAGAAAATCTCAAGTGAATTTGTGAGTTTTATTTACATTAAAATTTTACATTTCAACCTCAAATTGACGTTTAGGTAAAATGGTTTAACACCACCTCCCATTTTATTCTGTTAAAACTAAAACATAGCTATTAATGTTTACCATGCTTTCTCCAAAGTAAGAAAGTAAGTAAAAATCTGGCTTAAAATAATTAAACTAGAAATCACAAGGTATTAAAATTTCCCACTTAGCATTTTAAGCAGATTTTCGTCTTTGTAGAGACAACTTGCACAATAAGTATAAAAAGAAGAAACCTGATGCTAAGAGTCTTACGCCTTTTGTGTGATAAAACTAAGTACAAACTGGAGGTGTAGGAATTTCTGATAGCAAACATCAAACTGGGCTGAACAAAATCATCGTTGACTTAATCTGACTCTCGTAGTTTAATGGAACTTTGCGGAACTATTTTGACAAGAGAAAGCAATCGGAAAGTTGGTTTAGTGCAGATGTGACCAGCGAAGTAAAGATTAAAAATCTACGTTTGCGTATAAACTAAAAATTCTACTTTAAAACTGAAAACCATTATTACACAAAGTAATTTCCAAATGATAGCCTTCATAAAATTTCAAAAGTTTCGCTTAAAATTATTCGTCAAGATAACTTTCAAAGGGGAAAATACGCAAAATAAAACGCCGCTTTTAACGAAGACGTAAAGAAAAGTTTTACTTCAAAGAAAATTTAAAATAAAAGGTAGCATATAAATTAGGAGTCTATCCCGGAAAGCATTTACAGAAAACCTAGTATTTTACCCTTTTACCGAATTAAAGGAATGCGTTTAGCTAATTTATTCCATTACTCTACCGGTAGCATTGTGGAATACAGAGATTTAGATGCCGTGTAGTTACGGTGCCTCGTTTTCTTTCAACTCGTTGTTTCGGCTGTAAATTTAAATAACAATTTTTAGGCGACGTCTTCCTAAATTTCTAATAAACTAGCTAACATTAACAATGCCTTTAATCAACCTTACTTATGTCTCTTTCTGTCTTAAATCGAGTCACTATTTTTACAACAATTCAATAATAGTCTAATTTTAATTCTAACTTAGATACGTAATAAATAAATTCCAATGAAATTCTTAAGTTTTTATTTTGATACAGATTCGCTATTTTACAAAATTCCTTCTATTTGGATACAGATTCGCTGTTCTACAAAATTCCTTTATTGTGTACAGATTCTCTATTTTACAAAATTTTGCCGATGTAATGAAAACTCGTTGGTCAATTTCACTAAAAGCAGAGGAACTAAAAATCAAGGTTTCAAATCCATATTCATAGAAACAGGAAAAAGATTCTAACTTACGATAAAGGAAACCAATAAAATTCGATATAAAACATCACATAACAATAATGGTGATTGTATTCTCTCGTTGAGTTAAAATCATTCACGTTGTTTAATGTGTGCAGAAGTGTGTAAAAAACCTTTGCAGTTGTTCAAGGAATTGATTTAATGTGGTTAAATGATAGGGGAAAATGTAAACTGCAATAACTTTAGATCGATTCAGGAAAATTTCGTAGCAAGTTATCATCGTAAACTTGGATTCAATTTCCTTTTTTATAAATGTGACTCTTTGAACTTTGAATTAAATTTGCAACGCACACCAAATTTTCAATTAAACAGTCAATCAAATGTAAGAAATTTTACCTTATTTTTCTTATTTTTTAATTATACTTTAAATGTTTATTACCTAAAATGTAATCTAAGGAAATTATTATTACATATTTGTCTATTTTGTCTTTTGTTAAAATTGTAAATTTCATATTGTTAACCGAATCCATGTCAATTCTTCACCTTTCATACTCTGAAGCTTCGGTATTGTTTACAATAAAGTTACTTACACCAATGCTAGTCGTCATTTACTGTAAGCATTCTTAGTTCCACTGCCTTAAGCAATGTTATAAAATTATTTCTCTTATTCTTGATGTTTTAAATTTTAAGCCTAGTTTTCGAATTCGTAAGTGCAAAATTGTTTTGATGTAGAACTAAGCTTTTAAAATCATAGAAATGATGCTAATGCAATTCAATAACAAAGAACGTTAATAGAACTACGAACCACTAAACTACACTGCGGTCATGCAATCAGAGTCACACTTTTTCGTACTGAAATTTGAATAATTCAGTCTTACAGGAAACCTTTGCATGGATCGTAATGCAATTTAGTATAATTTGAATAAATTTCACGAGTTCCGAACTACGTTACAAACGTTCTCTACAAACTGGGTAGCAAGGCAGTCCATATTTTTGAAAAAAATTGTACATTTAAACAGTTAACTAAAACACTTGCAACAAACCAAAAGTGGGCTTACCTAATTTTTTAAACATTACATTATTTAAAGATTTAATCGTTCCGAAAGCAGGAAAACTAGCAGTAAAAGATTTCTCCCAAAATATGCCACCCAAGCTGAGTTATTAATTTTAACAGAACTGTGAAAATAAAAAAGGAGCCTTTTTTAGCAGAGATTAACATTGAATGGATTAGTTTAGTGCAAATATTTACTACCTCAAGCGCTTGTATTATTTGTTAACTACTCCATATCTCTGAAAATAAATAATAACTTGATGCTTCGAGCAAGCTGTTATTGATCTATCACTTAGCGTTACACACTAGTAGAAGTAGAAGCTCGGGGCTCAGGTGGAGGGTGGTAGGATTTAATTCTCTAATGACTTGTTATCTTATTGTTCAAAAGTCTTTTGTGTTACTTTGAAATGAACTCTTTTTAACTAGGGTTTGTAAAGATTACTCATAAATTAAACAGTTTTAAAATACTTTTATAGCGAAACTTATGTTTCGGTATGGCTTTCAATTTTTATAAATTAATTAATTTATTTGTCAGCGAAATATTTTCTAATTGCAGTTTATTTTTCATAAGAAGAAGTTTTTGCATTTTTCTATGCTTTAGCTGCCTCTACAACGCATTCTTCCCAAATCTCTCTCTAAATTCCAGTATTTTGCCAAAGTTCTTAAAATTTCATTACGTTAAAACCATTCAGGATTCTGACTTTTCTAAATGCTTCAACAGAACATGTAAGTTTTTCACTTTGAAAGCTTTTTACAAATTGAAATTTCAAAATCAGTTCTAAAACCAAAAGATGGTCACGATATATTCAAACCACTTTTTAGTCATTGCGGCCAGTACAAGAATATTTTTGAAATTCTTGGAATACGCCACATCATATAAATGTTGAGCCCTGAAAGCTCGCTGCTGAAAATGTAAAAAAGGTAGAAGAACTGTCACCTATTATAAATATTTCACACTTGTTTATGGCCTATAAATTTTTTCAGCTGTATTTTATATAGCTTTGGATATTTATTAATTCTTGCTGAAGAAAATTTTCGTTTTATGTTATCCATTTGATCCTTCAGATAAGCTAACGTTTGCTGATTTCAAACAGTTACAAAACAGTATTTTTGATACACAATAAACAAGGAAAACTGCTTTAATTTGTTAATCTAAATATTTATCAAAAATAGCTTAAAAACAAGCTCTTTAACTTTGATACGTTCAGACAAAAAAGCATAGGTGTTGGCTATGGATCAGGAGTATTTAATAATAAATAAACAAACAAACGAACAATAATTTGGTTATTAATTGCAGTAGCATTCAGGGAAGAAAATTGTCTAATGATTTTAAATCATATAAATTTTAACACATTCAATCGATAGTATTTCCATTACTCATGGCCAACCCACAACCCAAAGGCTATAACTATGGATTAAACATATTTCAAAAGCTAAAACAGTCCAATTACCACCGTAACCTTGTAACTTTAGCAAGGCTATATTAAACTACGATTTTTAAGGAAGGAAAGATAACTGACGCTTATTTAGTGTTTTTCAGAATTGATTTAAATTCAAAAATCATAATTTAGTAACAGCTTTCCTGAGAAGATATCCCTTGACTCCACCGCAAGTAGGGTGAAATATAACAACCCTCTCTCGTATATCATTTTGTTAATAAATTCGACGTCGGTTTGGATCTCTATATTTTCTGAATAACCTGAGATGCTAAGCTCATCCACTTACAGGACTGATATTTTTAGGCGAAAAGTTATATAATCTTCTTTTATGTTTTTATTTAAATACCGGAAGTAAGAGTAAATAATCCGGTCGTCTTTAATTGTGTTAAGTTTTGTGATTCTACTCCCATTTCAATGACTGTTAATAAATTTATTTTTTACATAAAGCAAAATTTAGTGAACCTTAAAATAAACTCGAGAAAATTGTTGAAAAACAGACCCAAATTGCGGTAGCTAGGTACCCCAGTCCAGTGCGATCAGGTCACTATGGGAGAGTATACCAAACCTCCTCACTAATAAGTGCAAAGAATAAGAAAAAAGAGGGAGGCCTTTACTATACAAATATAGAGGGATTTGTACAGGCTACAACCATGGTTAGCTTCTTTCAGAAGGCCATTCTTAAACCTGGTCAGTTTCAGTTACTAAACACAATTATTTAATTTCTCAATTTTACGGTTTTATGCTGCATTGCCAAAATCTGCTTTATTCTAATAAAATCGGGTATTTTATGGGATTACAACAAAATTTTATTTTTATTCTAAAAGGATTTTAGTTGTTTTTAACGTTGAAAAATACTTACGCCTTCTGTGATTGCAATATTTTTCTGGAAATCATATACGATGTTTGGCAGAAAAATAATGAGACTGGCAACACCACCTCCTCCTTCACACGGCAGTTAGAATAACCCCCGTCGTAGATTCAGTACAGGTTTGAACTTGTTACAGTTGCGATTGTCCGAGGTGAAGTTGTGTCTGTGACGTGCGTTACAAAAATAGATCGGCAAAAGCTTGTTTAAAGCTTGGCGAAGCTGCTACTGTGACTTGTGAAAAGTTACAAAGGCTTTATGGAGACCGTTCCCTATCTAAGACACAAGGCCTTTTTGGAGAGCCGAGAAGAAGTGGAAGACAAACTTCGTACAGGAAGACCTTTACCTCAAAAACGGATGACAATATGGAAAGAGCGAGGATTCTTGTGATGTCAGACCGTCCTTGAAAGGCTCAGGAAGAGGGTGGCACGTATGCAACGAGGCATTACACACACTTGGATGTTGCACCACGACAACGCCCCATGTCACATGGTAGTCTCCACTAACGAATTCTTGGCAGAAAAAAGCATTCCCGTGGCTCCCCAGCCCCCTATTTGCCGGATCTCAGTTCCTGTAACTTTTTTTATTCCTCCGGCTGAAACGCCATTTGAAAGGGCGCCATTTTGGTACTTTGGATAATATCCAGAAGAGCGTAACCGGCGAGTTGAAAGGCGTTCAAGCAGAAGTCTTCCAGAATTGCTACTAATCATGGGTGTGTAGCTGCCCAAGGGAATTACTTTGGAGGGGATACCCTTGATTTGTAAAAAGAATAAAATTCATAGTTAAAATTTTAAAAAAAGTAAAGCCTCGTATTTACCAACAGCAAGCACCTTCAAAATTCAGTACCTATATGGTCTTCTTCGTTGCGTCTGTTATTGTGCTTGTCATTTTGTTCCAACCGCATTCTACATTTTCTTTACTTTGGGTATCCTTTGTGTTGTAAATATCATGTATAATTTCCCTATACTTCCTAACCCAATCTACTTTTTGTAAGTCTTTGAATTCCAGTATAAACTTTGGCTTTTGTTTTTCACTGGTTTAATGTTTTACTCTTGCTATCTGTAATCATGTTTGCAGCCTCTCCTTGTATTAATACCATCTATTTGGTTGGTCTCGTTTCTTACTGGTACTTTCCACTTTCCTTATGTATATTTTGTCTCTTAAATCGTGTATTTTTTGTTCTATCTGAAACTATAGTATTGGATATTAACTTATCAACCGTTTCCAGAATCAGGTCTGTCGGTTCGTCATATTTGCAATTTGCCTCAGTAGTTTGTAATATAAATATGTACACAAAATAATGTAGTTATGTAGATAAGGATAAGATTATTTATTAACTTATTAGTCGATTCACAAATGAGAATTTAAAGAATCTACACTTACAAATTAAAAAATATGTTAAGTACAGTATTTAATAGCATTCCTTTGTTAATTGTATCTCAATATTGTAATACGAAATATTGTAAAATTCTCTACTTTTAACAATAATCTACTATTGTCCACCTACATGCTTTATAATTTAGTGCCGTCTCTTCTAAAGCAATACAGAAGAAACGAAACGTGTTCCCTGAAGATTGCGTTGTATGTAAAGAGCGCCGCCTTAAAAAAAGCCATATTATTATCCCATTTATGGTTCAGGTATTTCATGATATTGTAAAGGCTCTGTCCGCTAATTTCAAGCCATTCAAGTTCTGTGGGAAATCGCAAATAATTTTATAATTCTTTTTATTGCAGAACCATGCAGATACGTAAAAGGAGCGTGGTCAGAATGTGATTCGAAGACTAACATGCGTGCGAGAACGTTGACATTAAAAAAAGGCGACCAAGCAACCTGCGAGGCCACCAAAACCATTCAGAAGAAATGCAAAAAAGGTAATCTATTATATCTACTCCTTATTCGGCTAAATGCACTCGCATGTTATATATCTTTTTATTGTGCCCTGCGTTCGACATGATGAATTTTAAAGACATTAAAGGCGCTTTACACGGACAGATGTTTATCAAGCCTGAGCTAAATTGCACCTAATTTTTCACTTAATCAAGGAATTACAGTCCTCAAATTGTTTACTACGAATTGGTAATTAGTTCACTTATTCAGATGTATTATAAATCTTACAAAGGAAACAAGAAACGTCCTACTATCTGAAGTTAACGATCCACGACCGATTCCTGCAATTTAGGAATGTCGGAAAATAATGTTAAATATTTCAGACCTGGAACCGAATTGTCATTAATTTTCTTAATTAACTACGTGTCACACGTTCTTAATTAAGCCTGAACCAAAGTTGAAAATAAGATACTGGATCCGTGGAAAATTCATTTTTAGAACGTGCAATATTTTTGCAGTTTCAACATTTTTTTGTCAGCACATTTTGGGTTGTTTTGTTTCTATGTACCGTAATAATATAAAGCCATTTTAGTTAGACGACGAATAAAACTAAATAATTCATGGACTTGCAAGTTGCACCGGAATAAACGAACATCCTCTCCGAAATTTATCCTTGGGACTGAAAAATTGTAATTAGGAAACCCCTTTCACACAAAAACCCTTGTAGACACTTTGTTCGCAAGCAACCACCAAGGGTTGTGAATTATTTCTGTTATAACTTTTAGTTTACAAAGGGAAGAAAACTTTTATAAAATTGTTTTGCGAAAATAAGAGAACTCTGTAAATGGGTCAAAAGCTAAATTTAATTGGCTACTAATTATGTATTAATTCGGAATATCTCTCCAACAGCCTTTGAAGTTTATTACGATAATGTAAACTTAATTATGATTAAGTAATTAAATTCTCCTATTTAGTTGATTGGAACTTATTTGTAAATATCAATATTAACAGCAGTTTGTGTTATTAGCCCGTACAATTATGTAAAATAGTTATCATCCATGTATTTTACCGGTTTAAATGAACAATATTATCCTATAAAGGTGGTTTATGTGGTTGCCTGATACATTTCTAAGTTATTAAATTCACTAGAATCGTATGTTAATTGTTTTCTCATTAAATAAATAATATTACTCTTCAAACAAAGCATTGATATGTTGATACTGATTATGAAAACGAAATTTGATTTTCACCTCTTTAAAAAGCAGATAAAATCTTTAAAAATTCGTTCAAAAAACAATTTTTTAAATTTGCCATTATCATCCTTGCAAAAGAAGCTTTAATGAATATATCTATAACGATCGAACTTGCAAAATTTAATGATATTGTTAAAAGCGCGACATTTTACATTCAAAACCGTAATTTCCATAATTGAACTAAATAAAAAATAATTCAAGTTTTTGGTAAACTTTCTTTAGCATACAGAACTCCTCAACACAATTATTAAAGACGTTGCGGAGACCTGTTTGATGTTTTAAATTTTTTTTTAACATTTGACACGTCTTATAAATTCTGGAGCCGTATCCGTCATTTCCTCTTGAAACTTTTACTTCTTGACATGTAAAATGTGTCAAAGGATGAGGTACAAAACCCGTTCACGTATTCTGGAGGATAACTTTTAAACTACATATGAAGAATTTTTTATACTCGGATGTACTGAATTAATAATTTTAGGAATCTTTTTATATTTAAAAAATTCTAATCAAAAGTTTTAGGCTTTTTTGTCAAAGTAAATTTAGTGTTAACAAAACTTTAAATTTTAGAATTTATACATTCAAAAGTTACGTGTTGTTTGTATTTTATTAATTTTAAACTTATATTGGAGTAAATGGATACGAATAACAGCTTCTTAAGATTGAATGAACCTCTGCAACCTTACAAAATCAATACAGACGTATTTGTTTTATGACAATTGAGTGTTACTACTTTTACGTATGCTCCGTACTCGTGCGAAAAAGCAACGCCTTGCAACAAGCCTTTCTGTTTATAAACGAATCCAAAAGATAGATTTTTTTAACATAGCAAATTCCCGCCAATTTTAGAACTGAAAACATACATTACCGTACACTATGAACTCCTGTGAAAAAGCAACGCCAAGCAACTCGCCTTTCTGTTTATAAATGGTTCTAAAAGACAGGTTGTATAACACCGCATACCTCCATAATCTTAACAAATTAACATTAACATTTTTTTTTATGAAAATTCCATGTTGTTACTTTTCCCTACACTCCGTACTCGTGTGAAAAAGCACCATCGCGCAATACACCTTTCTGTTCGTAAATTAATCGAAATGCTTTTTAACATCACGAATACCCACAATCTTACAAATTCAACACAGACATAGTTTTATTCTTATGGCCGAAACCTAGGCCAATGGCCTGTTAGTAACCCATAATAACGAGACATACTACTTGTTCTATGAAAATTTTACTCCTTTTCCGTATCCTCCATACTGAAGTTAAAAAGCGACATCACGCAATACACCTCTCTGTAAAATATTTGGTATTACAACCTTGCCGTACACTCCGTACTCGTGGGTAAACGCAATGGCATGTAACACACCTTTCTGTCCATAAATGAATCCAAGAGACATTTTTTGAACACCACGAACCTTCGCAACCTTACAAAATTAACAAAGACATACTAGTTGCTCTATGAACATTTTTCCGTACAATCTGTACTCGTGTGAAAAAGCAACACCACGTAAAGTTTAACACTTACGAAATTTCGCAACCATACAAATTCAACACAAACAGATTTATTCTATGAACATTTTGTCTTACGATTTTCCGTACGTTTTGTATTCGTGTGAAAAAGCGACGCCACTCAGTATGCCTTGCTGTTTGTAAATAAATCGAAAAGACAGGTTTTATCACTTCACGAATCTCTGTAACCTTAACAAATCAGACATATTTAGTTTACGAAAATTTAGTTTTACAACCATTCCGTACTCATATGGAAAACTAACGCCCTGCAACATGCTTTTCTATTTAATAATTAATTGAAATAGCAGCTTGTTATCATCTGCAATCAAAGAAAAGCATCACAGAAATATTTGTTCTATGAAAATTCAGTGTTATTAGTGTACGTTTCCGTACACACCGAACCTGTTTGCAAAAGTAACGCCATTTATTCTGCAAAAATTTAGTGTTACTTATTTTCCGTACACATCGTACTCGTGTGAAACAGCAATGCCACGCAACACGTCTTGTTTTCATAAATGAATTCAAAAGACAGGTTTTTTCAGTTTTTCTTAAAATTAACAGAGCCATATTTATTCTTCAAAAATGTAGGGTTACTTATTTTCCGTACACATCGTATTCGTGGCAGAAGGCAAAAGCGCCATACAATACGCCTTCTGTTTATAAATTGATCAAATAGACAGAATTTTTTTAATATCACGCAACTCTGCAACCTTACAAAATTAACACAGACGTCACAGACATATATTATTTGTTTTATAAACATTTGGTGATACTACTTTCCCGCACAATCCGTACCGTGTGAAAATACAGAAACACCATGCAATATGCCTTTCTGTCTAGAAATTAATCCAAAATACAGATTTCTTAACATCACGAACCTTTACAACCTTACAAAATAAACACAGACATATCTGCTATATAAAAATCTAATTTTACTACTTTTCCGTACACTCCGTACTCGTGTGAAGAAGAAACGCCATGCAACATACCTTTCCAATTGTAAATAAATTCAAAAGACAGGTTTTGTGATATTAATATCACCAACCTTCGTAACCCTTCAAAATCAACACAGACATGAACTGAATTCAAAGACTTCCACAGTCAGTGCCAGTGTTAAAAGAATATACTCCGGGTTGGGATCGTGTCGTTGTTGAAACAAGAGAACTGAACTCGCCCATTTTTTTAAGGGGCTTCATGACTTTGACGGTATGTTTTCTGACGTTAAGAAGGTCATCGAAAAACAATTACAACCCTCACACTCTGGAAGTTCTCCGAACACCGATACGCCTCAGGCTACTGCCTCCTTGCCCTACATTCGCCAAGTTATTGATCGCATAGGTAGGATTCTCAAAAAAACATCAAAACGATCTTCAAATCCCCTCCAAAAGTGTCACAGATACTTCTTTCAGTAAAATATAAGCCTCAACCAATTATCAAGAGGCGTCTACAGCATCACTTATTCTTGTGGTTTGGTGTATGTTGGAGAAACTGGTCGCTCAGGACACACACGTATATGTGAACACCAACGCTGGTCTTCTCTCCTACTCAGCTGTTGCCGAACATCACTGGCCGTAGGATCTTGTTTGGAAAATCTTCGATTATCACCAGTGCCCCTTATTTTTTCAATAGGAAAATCCGGTAGGCTGTTGAAATCTTCAAGACCCCTAACAACTCAAATCGTGACACTAGTTATTACCGGTCAGACATATGGAAGTCTGCAATCGCTACTGCTCCGCCCCCTCCACCCCTACTTTGACCGGTTATAAAGTCGTTTCTTCAGAAGCGTTTTGCCTCTGGCTTGGTTTACAAGTTGAGTTACCGTGCCCTTCTTCCAGTTGCTAAAAGAGTTTCGCCTCTGGCGTGGTTTACGCGTTGAATTAGGCGGGTGTCCGACAGCACTTCGACCGTCACATAGAATGCGTCCACCATAGTCGACCAGTAGCGACGACACATTGGTGATAATTTTAGTTGCCAAGTTTACAATTTTTGAAACTACTATAAGTGTAATGCCAGAAAAGGTTGATAAAATACTTAAAGCGGCATTTACTTTACATAATTTTATTCGGTTATTCGCTTTTCTATATACGAATAAAAAAAAATTTTAACATTATGAACTTCTATAACCGTATAAATTTCAATACTTTGTTCCATGAAAATTTAGTGATTACTTTTCCGAACACTTCGTCCCCATGTGAAAAACAACGCCAATCAACACCCCTTTCTGTTTATGAATCCAAAAGTTTTGTAGCACCACCTACCTCCGCTACCTTACAAAATTAACACAGACGTATTTGTTCTATGAAAATTTAGTGTTCGATTTTTCCGTACAATCTGTACTCGTGTGAAATAGCAACGCCGTGCAACAGGCTTTTCTGCTTATAAATGAACCCAAAAGACAGCTCTCTCACATCCTGAGCTTTGTAACCTTAGAAAATCAGCACAGACATAGTTTTTTATGAAAATTCAATGAGACTACCTCTCCGTACACTCCGTACCCGTGTGAAAAAGCCAGACAACACGCCTTTCTATCTATGAATGCATCCAAAAGATAAATTTTTAACATCACGAATTTCCGCTATCTCACAAAATCAACTCAGACATATCTGTTCTGTGGAAATTAAGCATTGCCGATTTTCCGTACACTTCGTACTCGTGCGAAAAAGCACTGCCACGCAACAAATCAACTAATCTGTTTCAGTAAATAAGGCATATGTTTTCTTTACTTTCAGATAACCTGCTGTTAATCACAAATATTCAAACTGTTTTATCTACTAGAATTTTTTTTAAATTACTTTTGTGATCCTAAATAAGGCGATTTTTTCGAACTTCTACTTCAAGCTTGAAAGCCTTGTTTTAAGTCCTTAGCAAAATCAAGTTAAAATAATTCACCAGGGTATATAAATACGTTGACTTAGAATTCATACCCTGAGTTTTGTTAAAAAATCTATAATCTTCTTCGAGATAATCCGATTGATGAACCGACCGAGCAAACAATTTGAAGATTAAAGTTGGTTGTCTTTATCAATAATCGGCATTACAACGTGGTTTCAGAATTTCTTCTACAAGAATTTTTGTTTTTACTTAAATATACGAACATTTTAGTTTGTACGTTTTCATCGGATTCAATTTTTTTCATCTTTTAAAACTTTTAGAGCTTGGTAGTTGAACACTCCAGCCTTAAAAAGGACCAAGTAAACTTTGTTTATGAAAGGAATGTCGAGGATCAAGGACAAACCCTCCGGTTTCTAAATGAAATTTAATTTTTAGCATGTGTTTTTATAAGAATTCGTTTTTGACTCCGTAGACAACAAACTCACTACAGTTTTAGAAATTTATCTCGAATTAATTGAAAAAACGCTGTTGAAATGTAATCTTACTTTTTAGTTCTATGAAAACTATAAATGTATTACAATAGCCGACTTACAAAAATATTTAGAAAAAAACGAATTTTTTTTCAGGTAACCTAATAATTTTCAGCCTAAAAAAGCTTTAGCCTATGTGTCAATAAACCTTTAAAAGTTTTAAATCTGCCAGTAATTGTTGAAATTCTGTTTTTAACGAAAATATCAGAAATTTTCGTTAAAAAAATATAGCAATGAAAATGCGCCTAAATTTTTCTATTTCTTCAGGTAACACCTAAACATTCAATCTGCAAAAGCTAAGTCTATGTTTGAGGAAATTCTCAAAACTGTTTTAAACTCGGGTTTTGATAATGAAGTAGTATTAACTTGTAGATTATTAACCAAGAAATTAATCGTTTTACCCCTGAAAAATCGCCAGTAATTCCCTAATTTTTAAGGAAGACCAAGAATATTCAGTCTAAAAAAGGCCAGTCTGCACTCGGTTTTCAAATTAAATCATTTTTTTAGGACAAGAAGTTCTGCTTATGTTTGAGGCAACTTCTGAAATTTCCGAAACTCCTTAAATCTTAAGTTGTTTTAACCAAGAAATTAATTGTTTTATTCCCGAAACGTCGCCTGAATTTTCAGGTAACGTCGAAACATTCGGTCCGAGAAACTTATCTTACATTTCAGGAAATTCGTATAGTTTTGAAACCTTCAGAAATCGTTTAAATCAGTTACTAAATAAAAATACCAATAATTGTTATTAACTAAGAAGGCAATCGGATTCTCCTAAAGAATCACCTGAAATTTTCTATATTTTCAGGTAACCTAAGTATTTTCAGCCTGAAAAACCTTTAGCATATGCTTCAATAACCCTCTAAAAGTTTTAAACCTTCTAATAATTATTGAAACACCTTTTTTAATGAAAATATCAGTAATTTCCGCCAAAAAATACCCCTGGAAATGTGCCTGAATTTTCCTATTTTTTCAGGTAATTTCGAAACATTCGGTCTGAAAAAGCTAAGTCTATGTTTGAGGAAATTTCCAAAACAGTTTTGAACTAGGTTTAGAGATTAAAGTATTATTAAATTGCCTTAACGAAGAAATTAATCGTTTTACTCCTGAAAAATCGCCTGAATTTCACTATTATTGAGGTAATCTCGAAAAATTCGGTCGGAAAATCTTGCCTTACGTTTCAGGAAAGTTGTAGAGTTTTGAAATCGTTTAAATGTGTTACTAAATATAAATACCAATAGTTTTTATTAATTAAGGAGGTAATCGGTTTACTGCTAAAGAATCACCTGATCTTTCCTATTTTTGCAGGTAATCTAAGACTTTTCAGCTTGAAGAAGTTCAGTTTATGTGGAAGCTTCCAATAATTGTTCAAACTCCTTTTTTAAACAGAAATATTAACAATCTTCGTCAACAAAGAATCTAATTATTCTACTCATGAAAAATCATCTGAATTTACGTATTTTTTCAAGTAACCTCTAAACATTCGGTCTGAAAAAGCTTAGCTAATGTTTAAGGAAACTCTTGAAACTTCTAAAACTGCTTTAAATTAGAGTATTATTAATTTGTTTTAACCAAGAAATTAATCGTTTTACTCCTGAAAAATCGCCGAATCTCTCTGTTTTTTGAGGCAACCTCGGAACATTCGATCCAAAAAGCTCAAAATGATGTTTCAGGAAGCTTATGGAGTTTTGAAACCTTCAAAAATTGTTTAAACGCCATGCTAAATAAAAATACCAATAACTTTTATTAACTAAGAAGGCAGTCCGTTTACTCCTAAAAAATCATCTGAAATTTCCTCTTTTGTCAGGTAACTTAAGAATTTTCAGCCTGAAAAGCTTCCTTTTCCTTCCTTTTCTAATGAAAACATCAACAATTTTAGTCAACAAAAACTAAATTTTTTTACTGCTGAACATTGTTTCAGGTAGCCTCGAAACATTCGATCTGAAAAAACTTAGACTATGTTTCCAAAATCGCTTTAAATTCGATTTTTAAATTAAAATTTTATTAATTAATCATTTAACTCCTGAAAGCGTCTGAATGTTCCTACTGTTTCAAGCAACCTCGGATCATTCGATCTGAAAAGTCAACCTACATTACATATGTTCGAGGGAACTCGTGGAGGGTTTTTAAACTTACAAAAATTGTGTTGCTGAAGAAAAATGCCAATAATTTTTATTAGCAAAGATGGCATTCGGTTTATTTCTAAAGAATTGTCTGAAAGTGTAGAAACAAATCATTTTTAATAATTCCAAAATCAATTCAAATGTGACCAAATATTTACTGCTTTTTACGAGTAGTTTAATATCTAACTTCCACCTTAATAAATAGTTGTGATATAATTTGGTATCATGCTAAACAGATGTGTCGTTAATAGACAAGAGAATAACCCGATGCCAGTCATGACTACGTGAGGTGCTGATGCTTACATAATTACGTGAGATATGATAATTACATCTCGCATAATGAAGTTCACCCCAAGTAACGTTCCTTTGTTTATTAGGTGCGAGTTTCTGAACGTATCTAAATTGTGGAATTATTAAAATTAGCAGAATTTTTAATTTGCGGTTTGCATGTTTTCATACTTTTCACAAAATAATAAATCGTTAATCCAAGCTAAGGCAGGCTATATGTTAGTGTGAAATTCGTTATCGCTAGTAATACACCACGTACGGGTAGTTATAAGTTATAACTTAGTTACGTATTACGTTATCCAATTGATTTATCTTCCCTTTCTCTGCACGCACTTTGGTTTCGCCGATAAAGTTATTATCCGCTTTCCACTCACTGATTTTTTCCAGTTGATTCCGCTTTAAATAAACCTGTAGTACACGTAATTGTGAACGCACAACACGCCTGCCATTATAAGGTGTAATTAACCTGTCACGTTCTGTTAAATCACTGTTGGATTTATGCCCAACTTGTTTTCAGTCATTAAAGATAGAAATACAATTTAAATGCCAGTTCTGATTGTTTTATAAATATTTTCCATTTGAGTTATCATAATTTCATCAAAACCGAACATTCGTTCTACGTAAGTAGTCTTTTCCATCTGTTTTCCTCTGTCCCTCTGACATATCCATACCATTTTTTTTTTTATATGTACGTCACAGCGTCTGTTTTGATATTCATGTTCTGGCCAGGCCCAATCCTCTTAATTTCCTCCTCTGTAGTCGCTTCATTTGTCATCCGAAGCGCGTCCCACAACTCTTATTTTTTCTTCTATTGCTCCAAATATCCAAAATTAATCTCGAGTCCGACTTACACACACTTACACTGTACACATGGTGCAGTATGTAGGATCAAACGGCGCACCAATCACGTAACTCGCAGAGAAAAGCCGAGTTGTGCATTGCACCTGTAAAAGCCACATACGCTAACGCACCAGCCTCGACACCAAAAGGTAAAAGAGGTTACAGATAAAGATAAGAAGAAGTTTTCGATCATAAAGTTAACGTCTTCTTCATGTTGTGCTATTACTACTTAGTCGTTGGCAAAACTTAACAAATATTCATCTCTAATTAGTATTAGTTAATCATTAATTGGGCTTTGTAGCATCGTAGAGCTGATTTTATTATAAAAGATGGTTTGTGGTAATTGCCCTGATGGACTGACACCCGAACGAAAACCACATAACAGAATTAAGTGGGACTAACGTGGTGGATAAAGTCGAAGGAAATGAACTTTTTTAGTGGGAAGTTATTCTTAGAAGAGAATGACACATCATCAAAATGACCAGTAGAAAAGTACATTAGTAAGAAAAATGCAAAAAACTAAAGTTAAACCGATATAGTAAGACGACTAACCATGAGCATGTCAGACTTAGAGTAAACAATACAAGCAGTTCAGAACAGGAAAGAACAGATGGGCCAATATAAATATGGGTGTTAAGTAATGGGTCACCTTAATTCGATGCAAATAAAATATTTTACATTCACGTTGATAGGAAGCATTAAAACATATTGCAATATCTATTTACAAAGATTGGTATTGAGACTTCTACCGTTCGTGACCTGCTGGGCAATAAACTGCCTGTAATACTCTAATCAACTTAAGTTCGATATATTTTACACCACAACTGATGGTTATGGTTATGGGAATGTGTAATTTACACCGTTTTCTCTAATCGGTTTCTAAGTCGAACCTAAAATTAAGATTATTTATGAGTAAGAGTTTGAAAGGTAACAATCGCATAATCCCTTTTACATTTCAAGGTTGATTAAAGATTTGGTGTTATGTAATGATTTCGAATTATATCGTATTAAATCCGGAAAATCCTTAATTAGGAATTTATGGTAATACTAGCTTACATACTGCACCCAACAAAAGAGTAATAAAAAGAAAGTAATCAAATACGCATTACCTTGAAGCCTGACACCCCCATCGAATAGTTGCGGAAATGGAAGACTGATAAGTTTACTCGTAGTTCAGCAACGCACGACATCCGCTTAAATCTCAGAATACTGCATTCCTTTTCACGTATGGCTACACAAAACCCTTTCCATTTCGCTATTCAAGAAAATGGGCGGTAAAGAGCATGCAAATTTATTGAGTACCATTCAATTTTCTTTTCAGGAAAGGCTTTGTCCACCTTAAAAGGGTTTTTGAATTGAACCAAAATCACCTGAAAATTTTTACTTTTCTTATCGGTAATTTCAGATTATTTACATCATTGATAAAATCTTGAAGGAGATGGAAATCTCCTTCAATAAGTTAACGAATCCTTTTAACGTTTTCACGTTAACAGTGGGGAATTTGGTTAGAAACACAATTGATTGGTAAATCGATCAAATACAGTTCATAGACCTCACCTTCGAAAAACGGATTTCGCTAAGAATACGAAGGAAAACGTGCAGTGTATTTATTTGCTTTCTAAACACTCATGAAATTTATTTACCGAAAGTTTCGAACTAAAGAAAAATCGTGGTGCTACAGCTGTAGTTGCCATGTAATTCCTTTTCTCCCCCAAAATCAGGAATTCTACCGAATTTACTAACTTTTACCTACATTTTTCATACTTATCGGAATAATTGCGCCGGAAAATTCCAATTTTAACCAGGAAAAAGAAAGTAAGCTATAAAGTTTAATTTTTCCACTTTCTAAATTGTGAAATTCTTGTAATATTGGTTTGTTGTTTTTAGCATGAAAAATCGCCAAGTTTGTGTGTAATAATTATAAATTAAATTTTCTCTTTAAAAGGAAAATTCGGTAATTCTTGTATAATTAATTATTGTTAGGTAGCATTTTACTGTATTTTACAATGAAGACAAAGGGTTTTACAATTACAATATTCATTTGTTTTGGAAATTTGTAGACAGTTTTATTATTACTCATCTGACCAAAATTTATGCAAAACCTTTGAATTAAAGTTACGAAACCACTGAGCCAACATAAATTAACTACGTTCTGAATTTAAATTCTTCAACTCAAACATAGCCAACTTAAAAAAAGTAATTTTTTATTGACTTAATTAAAGACTGCTTAAGAAGCACAAGCTGACTTGATAATTATATGGCGTTAAAAACCTTATACTTTGCATCAGTGGAACTACTACAAATCATATTATTACCAAATTAAGCATTTGGAGTCAACTCTCGCCTCATAACTTCACTCGTTTATTAGTAACAGAGATCGATTAGCAGCTGACGCCATAATCCAGGCATAACTTAATAATAATTTGAAGTGCCAATCTTTTTTATGTGCATAGTCGCTCGAAAATCGCCTTAATTAGTGAAAAAGTTACGAAGATAAAAAGTTTGATTAAAATTTCTTTAAGTTGCTGTAATTAAATTTAGAACTCCAAGGTGCATTTACCTCCACTTTGCAGAAATATTTCATTTTACTTCGACGCCAAATGGTCTTGATAATAAGTTGCTTGGATTTTTTAGAGTCTCTATGGTTTGTTGCACATTGATATAAAAAGCTTTCAATTATTTATTAAAGTAGTTTGAGTCGAATATTTTCGCACAATTCGACACTTTGCATTTATTACTATTTTTTAAAACATTTCTAAGCAAACTGAAGATATTTTGTTGTTAATATCTAAGGATGGTGTTACAAATTTAAACACATGAATAATTACAGACCCAATTCAAATACTCGAAAACATGTTAAAGAATCTGTTATACATATTACTCGAGTAAGCAACAGACTAAAATGACAAAACAGACGCTCCAGATATTTAGGTCTTAAAGGGTATTATAAATTTGTGGTTCCCACAAAATCTTTAAGACTGAACTTTGTCGCTTCTGAAATGCAAATGAATAGTAAGTAAGACCTGCTAGCTTGTAATAGTGATTTGAATTTGAGCATCCTGTCTTAAGGGCGTTTTCGATTAATACTACTTTCATATTTTCCCAAATTCTTCCTTATTGTTTAACCGAAATGAAAACTTCATAAAACGATTTGTTGCTAAAGGTTTAGTATAGTTACCCACAGTTTCCCATTTTTACAAATGTTTCTAATCAGCGAGATTAGTAAATTATAGAATTTTGCGAATTTTGTTAGAAAATATCGTGTTTGTGTTTTCCAAATTACTCTTAAACTGTTATAGTAAAGGTTAATTGGAAGTAACTGCAGAGGTTTTTTTCGCAGAATTTGTTATTAGTAGTTAATTGGATAAAATATTGTCGCGTGCTAATTCCGCACTACGACAACTTATAGGGGACGTCGATGTCCTTAGGCTCGCGGCTAACAAGCAGTCGAAGAAGAGAGCAAAATGGGCGCCACTGCGGAAATCACCCAAGATAGTCTCGAAGAACGTACCACAGATAGTTTCTTTTGGGCTCAAAGGGGGGTTGGGGTTGCTGCACCATACTGCTGGATGTTCTTACCCTTACTTACTGAAATGAAACACTGGTAATGGTAGCTAGGTTCACAAAGCTATACACAAATATTTTAAAGTAAACACAAACACAAATAAAAGGCAATAGTAAATTAACAATGAAATTTAATGAATGCAAGATTATTCAAAATATGACACAAAATGAATTCAGAAGTTCTATCTTAAATTATGTGAAAAGGAGGATTGGGGGATGCCACATTTACTCAAGTTACGGCAAATATAATTAACAGCTAAGCTCCCTTAATCGCAATCAAAAGAATTGTAATGATAAAGCTTAAACTAAGAACCTTACGCGGTCATAGTGACAAAACCAAGGGACGAACACGAACCACCCTCTGCTTAAAGCATCATCCTTAGGGAGAAGTATATAGAAGGTAATGAAACGCTGTAGATTATATCTCGAAGATTGGAAAAATAAACGCTGCGCTATTCCTCTCCTTAACTCAAACTATTTATTATAACTGAGTGTCTCAACTCGAGTTATAGACCGTATTTTCAAGATGAAAAAAGTGACCATTAGCGTTGCCTTCAGGCGAACGCTATCAAAAAGTGTTGGTTTCTTTAAATTCAGCTCCTTATATTGTAGTGAAGCGGTATCAGGGAATGCATCGGCACGCGTATTGATATGAAGTATTATATAGGGCCACTACACTAACAGGAACAACGGCATCCAAGCACGTGGATGGCCACCGCAAACCTGTAAAATGATTCGAGTCAGCTGTGTGGCGCGTTCATGGTTCAAGGTGAATGCACGTAGTATCAGTATAAGGTGGGAGCTGACCCTTATATAAGGAATTTCTCATGTAGGAGCTCTTCATGGTTGGTGCAGTCATCAGAGTTTCTTATGGTTTTATGTAAGAGTATTTTTCTATACTTAATTTAGTGTAATTCAATTCATGTAAGACTTACTAATAGTTTGGATTTAACCCTTTGTTTCATTTATTAGCTTCAACGTTTCTATGTGCTTGTAACTTATCTCTAAAATTGTCTAAGTATTTACTTTTAACTTTAATTGTAAAATAATTCTTTGTGAAACCAAATCAAAGTTCGGACAATATATGTTTTGTTAGTTGAACCAGACTTTCAATATAAAACCACTCGCAGCAAACCCCACGTGGCGTAGCTGGTTAAATTCACCACCCGTTGGCACTTAAGAATTATCAGAACTTCTACTAAGTATAAATTTAATTAACTTATTTTTACTAACTTTTAACATTACATTTGGTGATAACCACTACGTTACAATATTATTAAAGCTATAAAAGATTGAAAATGTTATATTCAAAAATTATAGATGTAACTTGTAACTTGGCTTATGGGTTGCATCGTGTTGCAGAAACCATTCGTTCCAAATATTCAAGAGTGCGAGAATTAATTTCTACACTAAAGAAATTAAACAAATTTAGCTTATATGGCGGACTCTTGACTAAAATAATATAGATGTGGTATAACTGAGACTGAACAAACTGCTAATAATTACGAATAAATTAGAAATATAAAAACCCAACAATTTAATTACATAAAAGCATAGTCCTGAAACAGATCTTAAGTGCAAACGTCAAATTAACGTGAACAAGAAGATTCACAATGTATCCCCTAAACAATCCCTTTGTTTTTAAATTACGAAGACACCCCGACATCTAACTTCTCAAAGTAATAAGATTTTATACGTCGTTTATTTTATACACGTAGCAAATGTGACATAATAAGTTTCATCTGAAAACTGCATCTAATGCGGTGCGAAAACATACGAGTTTCATAACAAATGTACTTTCAGAAAATTGCAGAATGATTCTTTCTGTCTGCTGTTATTGATGCGTTGGTGCATTTTCTGGTTGGATAGATGCAAATATTACATCCCACTGAAACTCAATATCTTTTATACATCGTTAAACCCCTACAATACAAATTTAATGGCATCGCTGCTGCAAAAAAGAGGATGCAAGTTCTTCAATTCCAGTTTGATCTTTTGATCACTTTGTCCTCGGCCTGTCGGTTGCAGCTTTTTCTACACCCTACTCGTTAGGCCCTTCTTGATCGATTGACATTTAAAATTGTCTTTGATGTTTTTCTTCGTTAGGTTTGCATAATAATATCAGTAGCATTATAAATTATTAATCGGAATTCTATTTATTTTTTCTTCGTACGCGAAATGTCTGAAGTTTTAGATTTTTTAACTGCGTATTGGTTGATTTATATTAAGGAATATATTTGCTTTTGCTTGGTGAAGTATTGTTTATTAATTTATTTAGCCTCATCGCTTCATGTAGTACCTATACAGTTCTGATCATCGATGTTTAAACATTATATAGGAATATGTAAACCATAATCTCATAAATTCATAAAATAATAACTTACTAACCCAAAAGTTTTTGAATATTACAGTTATGCAAACTTTATTATATATTTACTTATTTCGGTGAAACACGAAGGAATTCACCGAACCTCATTTAATTATTTTAATTAATAAAGTACGGTAATAAATTAAAAGCACGTCAACAAAGCTTTGTAGTGTTTTATAATTTCATAAATTAATTAAACGGTGGTTGAGATGAACAAAGTAAATACTTCTAATTTATTTCATTTAAACTTCATCAAGAAAAATTCTGTATTAAATTTTGTAATATTAAAGTTATCCTTACTTTTTAATTTTTCTTTTAATAACCAAAAAACGTTTTTTCTATTAATTAGTTTGACTGAGTTGTGAACATAAATCTTAGAAATTGCATACCCTTGTACTAGGTGACAATGGAAATCTGTTTCAATTAATAAGATCTATATCACCACAGGTGATACATTGTTTCCACTAATGCATCATTCACGGTCTTTAAGGAAATTGAAATCCCAAGTTCAATGCCACAAATACATTGGGTTTGTTTTAGATAAAGATTTATTTCTATAGAAATCAGACACAACCATTATAATCGAGAATTAAGCCTGATTACACTTAATTCTCACCAATTTTTCTCAAAATTTTGATTTTTTACTGATTTATTAAAATAGGATAGGAAAAAACGCTGAAAGGAGTGATTTTTTATACAGCAAAAAAATCCTAAACCAGTTTAGTTTTTGTGGTGAATGCATACCGTTCTTAAGTTTTATTTTTAATAATTAATAATTTACTGGTAGTTCATTAATTAGTCAGGCACATACAAAATTTAAAACTAAGAAGTTTCATGTAAGGATTTTCTTTGGACGTTTATGTTAAGCAATTAATTTTTTACTATCTACCAAAGCATTGTTTTGTAATCATTGTAACTAATTAAAATATTTAATTAAGAAAATTCCAAACAAAAGAAATAGCAGCTTCTTTGTTATCTTCGTCTTTATTTTCTTTATTATTGTCTGTATCTTGAGTCATTTTAACCAATCGTCTATGGAATCTTCTCCCAAATCCAAAAGAGGAAAAAATTTCGAAAAACCCTCAGTTTTTCACCAATAGTTTTTTCTAGAAAAGTATCGTGGCCTTCATTTTTTTACAGATCTTTGTATATTCTTCTCGCTTCCTTCGTCTAACTCGCTTCTTCTTGTTCTTCATCTCCAACATTATCTGTTTTCACATTTTCTCCTATTATTAATGCTAGGTGCAGTCACAAGCTGTGCACTTTCTTTTCTTCCCATGTTTGTAACGACCCAAAATAGCTAAAGCATGTTTCCATCTTCGTCAAGAATCCAACCACATAAAAATGTCCTTTCACTTAATTTTACTGTACTGCTTCCCTTACTTTCCTTTCATTTTCTTGCCTCTTTAAGAATGTTATCATAAACAACTGTGTCCACTTTTTTATAGCCAGTATTACCCAATACTCTCTTCACAAAGTAGGTTTTGCATATACATTACAATTGTCTGAACAATCTCTTATGTGGACACAGTGACACATGGGAGATTTTTCTAGCCAAGCAATAAGAAGCTTGTCGCTGCGAATAGATTAAACTTATAACACGATATGCCTTCCCAATCTACTTTCTACATTTTATTAAAACGCATCACAGAAATGATCGAAATCGACGCTGAAACAGCAAAATGTACCTGCCTTTTGTCCCGAAAAATGCTAATCCTCCTAACGTGCTTCAGACACATCTCAGCGAATACTTATGGGCACTTTTGTCTCAACTGGTATATAAAGATGGTTGCGAAGCAACAATAACAAATTAGTTGAAAAGGCATATTTTATACTGTGCAAAAAAGTAGATGTAACTATCATCCAGAATGTGATGGAAGTTGTTAAACGAACATTAAGATTGATAATTAATTGCATATATTTTCAGCTACAAACTTTTCATTTCTAATAAAAATATCTAATCCGCTTTGGGCACTTTTAGTTATATGATTTTAATATCTTACACAACTTAAAGATTCTATAACTTCTATTGAATGCATGTTTTATTTAGACTGTAATTTTTTTCAAAATTTATTTTGGTCGTTAATAACCTTTCATATCTAATAGTCCTTCAAGGCATAAAAAGATCTTAATTAAATATAATCGATTCATGTGAAAAAGTTATTCAATTAATTAATATCCAAGAATGGCAGTAACAGCAAAATCAGATAAGCACTTTCTTTAGTAAAATTTATGACTATACTAAGTCATATATCACCGAGAAGAGAAAAACTAACCTTTTTGATGTCAGAATCAATATACGTTTCCCTAAAATCGCATAAGTCTGTATTATGCCAGAAATGAAATTGAAAGCGACTTTCTGAGCTTTTTTATGTGACCTTTAGATAACCTCACTTTTCTTTTTGACGATTTTTTATACCATTGATAAAGTAGCTTAATCACAAGAAGGTCATTTTTGTAAAAATAACAAAGCCTTTACTCTTGTTAAAATTAATCATTAGGTGGAACTGCATTTAATTTTTATTTATGTTTTAAGATTAAAAGATAATTTCCGGGTGATCAGTTACTTAACACCTAAATTAACGTATTCTTAAGCTAAAGTTTTCTGGTTTTTAGTTAAACGCTCCGAATGATTTTTAGTAACCCATAAATAATTATTTTATTTTGTTATTATGTAGGATTTATTTAAAAATTTTCCTTTTACAAAAGTTTTTACATGATAAATATTTAGATAACTAATAAGTTTTTGAGGATCTGTGCTCATATTTGCTTGTACGAGTAGTTTAGTGTTGCAAAATATGAGGTGAAAGGTATTCCTCGGCGGCGTCTGGCAACCAAATCCTGCTTTGGCCTCTCAAAATCAGTAACATAGCATAATAAGCAAATAAACTAGAAGTAATTCAGAGAACTGATTAAGCCGAAACTTCCTCCTAATCCGTCG
The DNA here is from genome assembly GCA_963082815.1 of Melanotus villosus. Lineage (NCBI taxonomy): Eukaryota > Metazoa > Arthropoda > Insecta > Coleoptera > Elateridae > Melanotus > Melanotus villosus. Next base: position 7,701,741 of record OY720423.1, on the reverse strand, counting down.
CTGAAGTGTGAATATGAGCTAGACAAATCCGTACATAATTTGACAAGGAATATTCAGGGAGCTGCTTGGGAAGGAACCCCAGAATAGAGCTGCCGCGAGATGCGAGATCATCTTGCGTCTCGCGAGAAAAATCTCGCAAAGTGCGAGGCGAGTTTTACGTTGTGTCTCGCCTCGCATTTTGCGAGGCGAGGCGAGAACACTAGTGCGAGAAGCGAGATTTTTGAAAAATGTCTCGCGAGAATTCTCGCAATGCATAGTAACTGTAACAATGACTTAAGAAATAATGTTAAATGACATATTACAGGGAAATGTAATTTAGACATGATACATTGTTATTTCCGTATTACACATGTATTTTATCCATGTAGTTGTAGAACGAAGTTTCGTTCCATTTAATCAAATTTGAATATTTTATACTGCAAGCGAAGTGCGTTAAAATGTAAAAGTCATATTCAGATTGTTTAGTATTTTTTTGGTGGTATACTCAGTGTTCGTGCAAAACACGACTAAGTAGTCAAATAGAAACTTAATAACATTATACTGAATATATGTTTAAATTATATCGAAAACTTTCCAGATAATGTTGAAGATATTTTCGGTCTATCTGCATTTCACCGCCTCGGTTGGGTGTAGTAAAGAAATGAAATAGCTTTTATAAATAATACAATTTTTTCGATTTTTTGAAGAGACGAATGAAGTTTTTGATCCATTATATCCACAGTAAACTCATTCCGACACACTGTTTTACGTTTTAAATAAGACAAAAGAAATGCGAGATCTCGCGAGATATTGCGAGGCGAGGCGAGAATTATAGTAGCGAGATTTTAGGCGAGGCGAGAATATTAGGAATGCTCGCCTCGCAAGGTGCGAGGCGAGGCGAGAATCGGGGTTTTCTCGCGCGAGCTTGATCTCGCGGCAGCTCTACCCCAGAAATAGAAAGTTTGCGAAGAAAAAAAATAATGCCCCACATTCATAACTGATGAAAATTTTTCGTGCCCCTGCTGATAGAAACATGTATAACAGATCTATCAAGCAATTAAAAATGCTCCTAAAAGAATACAAAAATTAAGAAATCCAGAAATACCTGAGTAACCTGTCAACTACCGAAGCCACCGATTATTCCCTGTGGAGTGCAACAAAGAAGATAATCGAGGACAAATACAAGTTCCTCCTATTAAGACTAAAAGAGGACTGGGCAAGAAATGATACTGAAAAAGCAAAAATAGTCGCAAACTATCTGACAAGTGTCTTTACACCCTTTCGTTTGGAAGTTACCCCTGTAGAGGAAGCTGATATTCATGAATTTCTTGAGGCCCCATTTCAAATGGATTTGCCAGTTAAGCACTTCCAGAAGCAAGAGGTATCAAATCTTCCGGTTTCGATTTAATTTTTAGAAATATTCTAAAATAACTCCCAGGAGAGGGAACTAGGATAATCACAATTATCTTCATTGTAGTTTGAAGGCTTGCATACTTTCCGGCCCTATGGAAGGTAGCTTAAATCATTCTGATCCAAACTAAGGCAATCCTCCAACAGGTGTAGCCTCGTACCGACCTGTCAGGTTATTGCCGATCTTATCAAAGGGATTTGAGAAACTCCTCCTACGATAATGTTGCCACTTATCGCAGAAAAAGAATTAATACCAAAGAGGCACTTGGGCATGACCTTGAAACCAAAAATATAGCTCAGGAGCATTTATAGACATGACACAGGCCGTTTATATGAAATCAAATAAGGTTGACCACATACTTCCTATGAGGTTCTAAAATCATATCTTACCAATAGAAATTTTGTATGGCATATCGCGATGCAACTACTTACAACCTTCTCGTCTATTAAATCCGGTGTCTCGCAAGGCAGCGTGCTGTACTTGATATGTACCGCTAACCTACCAACCACCAGAAGTACAGTATTTGAGACTTTTGCCAAAGACACCGCAGTAATGGCTTCTCAGCACAATCCAAATGTAGCCTCAGGATCTTTAGAAAGTACTACTGGTTAATTGGACGTAACTTCCAGCTTTCCATCGAGAACAAGATTTTCGTCTACAAAATCGCCATTAAAGCAATATGGAGTTATGGCATTCAAATTTGGGGTGCAGCTTTCAATCAAAAGTGCTCCGAATAGCCAATGCACCCTTGTTCGTAGCATACAGATTTTCAAGTCAACGCGGTTGAAGAAACTATCAAAAGGCACAGCACCAAATATCAAGATAGAATTACAGCTCATCCCAATTCTCTAATAGTCGAACTCCTGACGACCGAACCGAAGAGGCTGAAACATCATGACCCGCGCCACAACGTTTCTAAACTACAATTTTTAATTCAAAGTTAACAATATAACATAACATAGGGCAAGCTCTGTCTGGTTTATAGTTTGTCAATATGAATATATCTTATACTTATGTCCCTATTATAATCTTGGAGTCAATAAAAAAAGAGTGCCAATTTAACTAACTTTAATTCAAGTGCTCAGCAATACCAATCTGATAATGTTCACCAAATTTTCTCAAAAATAGCAAAGTAAATGAAAATCATTGATTTGAAATAACTCGGAAACTACCAAGCACACAACAAAATTGTGTTAACATTTGGACTTTGAATGCTAATGGTAATAAGTGTGCTCGTTGTGAGCCAATTTAGAGACACCCTGTATATTTGTAATACGTATAAAGTCTTTCCATTGTTGGTGTTATGTAAATAAATAAATCCCATCTACATTCATGGCAACAGTGTTATTGTTGTATATATTAGCATTTATATTATTTAAACTAGAATGACTGGACTGAAACACATATGCAGAATTTCAGTATTTGGACAAACTCGTATGAAACTAATATCCGTACAATTCTAGTTTGCTTATTATTACGTACTGTGATCATATCATCTTGATTAAGTCATTATTTCTCTCTGGTATTATTCAGAACTTGTTATCTCTACATAGTAACCAAAATCACATTTAATAATATTCCAAACTAAAAGTCTTGGGAAGTAAAGCAAAAAGAAAGTTATTAAAAGTTAAGCTTCGGTCTAACAATACAACAAAGTAAAATTTCATTTATATACTGTTTAAAAGCTCCTTTGTATTGTTGGTAATAATTAAATGGAACTTACAACGTTTAAGCAACAAATAAAACAATTACCGTTGAGTTTATATATAATTATAATGCCTGCGTGGTTAACTAAGGTTCGTGGAATTTTCAAAAAATTACATTTTAGTTTGTTGATAATACGATAAAATGATCCAAACCTGAATTTTTGTTATAGAGTTTTGGTAAGGTTCAATGCAAGTTGAAGCTAAAGAAGCCTTAAACTAGTGCTTAAGGGCTGATATTTCAGTACCTCAGTATAAGTTACTTATTTAATGCGCAGCCGAACTTAAGCTCTGAAATACCACACACAAATCCTAGTTTGAGGCAATTAAACCTAAGCTTCTATTTAAGTATGTACGCAAATGCCAGATATAAGTTTAATAATGTTTGGCTTAAGCTATAATTTAAGCCTACTTAATCTAAGCTTCCGTTTAAACCTGTACTGGGGCCTCTCCTTCAAGATTCTTTTATAGGCAAACTGACTTATGTTGTATATTACCGGTACTATCAAATGAAGACAATACAAATTTGTCCTATAATTGGCTTACTAACTACCTTGCACTGTAGAAGCGGTGTCTAGGCGTAATCCAGGCTTGATTCACGCCAATTGATGATGATGATGTTGAATCCGTGCAGTCCCACACCTGAGGCCGTTAAATATTTAAGAGTATTTTTAGACACTAAGTTAACATGGAAATATCACATCAATTTAAAACTTAACGAAGGGTATAACCGCTTAAGGCTGCTGTTTCCACTAATTAACAGAAACACCCCGCTGCGAACAGACTGTACTCTTCTGTTATATAAATCGCTTCTTCGACCAGTTACAACGTATGCCTGTCCAAGTTGGAGCACCATGTGTAAAACCAACTAGAGAAAGCTCCTACGCATTTTAACAAATGCTTGATGGTTTATTCAAAATCAGAAAATCCATAATGAACTAGGGATTTGTAGGTACTGTAGAACAGTTTGTATTAAAATTGACAAAAAAACACATCGCTAACTTGAACAACAGTAACAATGATATTATCCGACAACTCGGTGAGAAGAATAGCCATACTCGTCTCAAACCAAAATTACCACAGAATTTGACAAGCTTGGTCAGTGATAGTGAGTGATCAAAATGAACCATAATCTCGAGCTAATAAGTGCCCCACGTGACATTATTTGGTGTATTATTGTATATAATAAAGAACCAAAGCATCTGGTTAACCAGTAAATAAAAAAAGATGTATTAACTTTAAAAAATTTTAATTTCTACTGAAAACGCCTTTTATTCATTAAACAGCATGGAGCTTTGAAATCAGGCAACTAAATTGTTTACAACTTTTACAGTTATGAATTTATGATATTCTAACTTTAAAATTTAATAGCTATTTTATATTATACTTTCCGCCCATACTATATTTCGTCTTTATTTCCCATGGGAAGTAAATATTTTGCATGTTATTTCGTCACATAACACAGTTTCTAAATTAACTTCTATAAATACCACGTATTATAACAAAATGCCTATTTATTCAAAAAGGAGAGACGTAAGCACCCCAGTAATTATGTATTCTAACCGTCCTCAAAACCAACCAAATTTTATCAGAACGTGCAAGAAAATGTTATAGATGTTATTTATTAGAATAATAACTACAAAAAGTACTAGTTAGTTACTCGGTAGTACATCACATTCGTTTTTGTCGAATCGTAATAACGCAACTCAGTTAGGTTTGTGGATGTTAGTGAATAGGGGATTGTACGATCATGCGGTGAACAATAGGCCTAGGATATCCCAGATAAAGTAAAACGGCTAAAGGAACTTGTACGAGCTAAATTAGATAGCAATGATTTAGGAATGGTAGACAATTTCTATCGATTGCTGATGTTACGTTGAAATAAAGGAGGTTTGGGGGTTTAATAAACCAAATTCGGAAATATGTTTATGAACGGCCTACTTACTGTATGTTAATAATTTTCAGTATTTTCAAATTTAAAATGTAAACTCAGATAACTAAAACTTAAAATTTTCTGGAATAAATTTAGGTTCATTTGTGTTTTCGTTTGCTTCTTAATATCTCATTTTAAACGTTTAAACATAGTAACCTGCTTTTTCTCTTCATGTTCTACATTAAATGCGCGTCTAATCCAGCAAGCCCCACTAAACTAGCTTTAATGATCGACTCATTGCTTTGTGAAAATATATATATGCTGTAATCTAAATCAACATCTAACGTAAAAAAGGAACAATATAGTATTTAGTATTAATATTAAACAATTCCGCGAGAATTAGCGTAGGCCTTGATTAACTCTTGACAAGTGTCAAAATTATTGGTTATTTTTTATTGTTTTTAAATGTAGGGATTGAGTTTGACAATACGATATTCTGATCAAAGCCCGCCGTAATCATTTGTTTTGGATCTCATGGTGCTTTACTGATATTGCAGTAGGAGAAAACATATTTAATGCTCGTTATAGCCCTATTAACAGGCTCTAGAGGCCTTAACCCATCATGTTGCAGCCTAAGAAAGTATTGGTCTCACCATTGTTACCAGTATTAAGGTTCTTACTTAATTCTGTTTTTTTTTTAAATATTTGTAGTAATAGGGAGTCTGTATCGGTGTATAGTAAACCTCACTAAATATATTAGCAGGTAACAAACCGTAAGGATATGTATTTTCAATAATACAAACGTTTCCAATACACGTAATTATTTACATTACAAAGTGGTTGTTTATGATGCCAAACTATTTATCAGTAATAACCGAAACTACAAGTAAATAAGGGTATATCTGTGTCGATATATATTTTAAGCTCAGTCAGATTATTGCCGTAATTTAGAATTATTAAGGATGACAGTCGTTGTTTATTGTTTAAAGTTATTAAGGTAAAATTATAAATGCGATATTCACCCTTCTGAATTGTATACTGTAATACGAAATTCATAAATCAGGCTGTTAGTCTAATATCAGTTATTTGCCTTTCCACCTTTCAGGGTGCAGTTGTTTGTGAACAAGGGTTATAGATATTATACTTGGTATTCAAGTTCCCCTTTTGTAAGAAGTCTTTAGAAAAGCACATGTTACCTGCGTTCGAGCTATTCAATATCACTTGCTTTCTGGTTCCTCGCTATCTCAGCGCTTTGAAGATTATTACTAGGGAGATTTCAAGGAAGGGGCTGTAATTTCCACGATTTATAGCTTTATTAATAAATCTGTTGTAGCTCAGGTTCACTTGACGTTGTGCCCGTGTTAAATCCGGTATTAACGTTAAACTGTGAAACAGAACATAATAGTTTATCTTAAAGGATTTAAATTTTGCGGTTTAAGGGTGATCTTAACCTAGCATAAATTACCGTAGATTAAGGGCACACACACACGCTTCACACAGCTTGTACAATTTATGTGTCCCTGTACACGTTACGATAATTTGTTCCTCATTGTCCTAGCATGTCGATACGAAAAGGGAACATGGGGCGAATGTAATGCTCAGAGCCAGATGACGCGAAACGACAAGCTGAAGGCCAACAGCGACCCTTCGTGCGAACAAAACAGACAGATTACGAAAAAATGTAAACCCAAGGGCATTAAACCTACGAAAGGTAAATATAGACCGTTTGATTTTTTGCTTTCGTCTAGATTTTATGTAGTTTATTTTCCGCCAGAGGCGACAGATAAGTACCTCAGCAAACCTTTTCGTTTACTGAAATTAAACATTAATATTAAACCTAGAGCTTTTACAGGTCTTTTGTTTTACAAAATCATTTTTACTGGGAGAATTTAGCTTTGATATGCAGCAGACAATTAAAAAATTTACAAAAGTACTCGGATTTGAGACACTAATTACTGGGGAAATGAGTCGCATAAATTAAACCTTTGCATGTATTTTATCGAGAGGTTAACCGAATAAAAATACCTGGAAAATCCGGGATAATCGTTGATGTGCGCTTGTAAATTCGACGGTTCTTGTTTTTTGGTTTAAAATATGGGCTGCGAAGAGAGTGGCTTTAGTATGATGTAGATAAGCATAAATGGGACGTTTTAAAATAGACTGCCGCTTGCTTCCTCGTCTACTTAGGGGAATACGAAATGGGATTTTAAGTACATTATTAGCATTTCAGTTTTAGAAGTACTGTTTGTCCTACAGATTAATTCATTACACTATTTTCATAACTGTAGTCCCCGAGTACCCCATTAATTTTATAACTATAATAATACATTCCTTTGTGTATTTAATGTGTTATTCTAGGCATAAACTCAAACGTACAAATTTATCTTTTTGTACAATACAACAAAATAAATTGCGGATATTTGCAAGCTAATGATAAGGTTTGAAATATTTGATTGGATGAAACCTATTTAAGGTCACTATTTTTGATAAATTAAAAGTTATGCGCACTTTAAAGCGAATTTTTGGGGGTTTAAACTTTGTTCAGTGTTTGGAATTGACACTATTAATTAAAACTAAAACTAAATCCTCAGAATGATAATTTTCAAGCCGAAGAATTTAAAAATTACCCTCTTCAAAAAGTTACATTTGTTTATTTGAAAACATTTTTTGAACAGGAAGTACTCTTGAAAAGTCATTTCTTCCTTTAAAGCTTAAAAGTATTGCTTCTTCTTTTATGCAGGGACTATGTCTATTTTTCTTCACACAATTACGATGTACCCAACGATGAGAATGCCCAGATTTCCTGAATTTCTCTTCTAATTAGCTGGCTCAATGTATTTAGTCACCTTTTGTTCTCTAGTGCTCTTGATAGCTGCCATCGTTTGACTATCTTTTATCATTTTCGGTCAGTTTATACCGATTTCTTGTTTCGTTAGTGTGGGAGTGTTGTTCAATGCTGCTTCCTTTCCTTTATCTTCAAGTTTAAGTCTATTGTCTTTAGTGGTATTTAGTTTGATTCTTTGTTCTACCCTAAATCCCTCCCAGTCTGTCCTTTTGTTGTCTAGTGTTGGCGAGAGTTCTTTAATGATAATTGTTTCACTTATCGTCAAGATAATAGGAGAATGATCTGGTGTCAAGTCGAAATTATCTTCTATACTGATATAGTTAGGCAAAATGGCCTTATTATTGCCACTCGCATTTGGCTTGTTTGATGGCTTCATACAGTGTGCTTTGCGTTTCAATCCCCTCCAATTACGAAATGATCTCCTATTTTTCAGGGCATACCCGGGTGGACAGTACTGTGAATTTCTTAGGTTTTGTAAGAATTTTTACATCTGTTGCTTGTATCTCACAGGTTCCGTAATTGGCTTCCTCAAAATGTTTAATGTTTTCTTTAATTATCACTGCTGATACTCCCCTTACTGTATTATTAGGGTAAATGGTGTGTTGTAGTTTGTAACCTTCCATCTTCAGACAGCTTTATTCAGTAAAGTGGGTTTCTAAAACCAAACATACGTTAAGTTCTACTTTATGGACATGCTGGAACAGCCCATTTGCTTTCCACGATACTATTCTAATACCACGCCATTTTTATATCGTGTTTTTGGCTTCTACTTTATTGCTGATTTTTGATTGAATTCCCAAGAATGTTTTATTTACTGCTTCTGGTTTAATTTCCTATACCACGTCTCGTTGTGGTTTGTCTGTAACTGCTTTCTGCATTAGCATTATGTGATGCTGTCTCAGCCTTCAGTAGAGAAGGAAAATTCTGCTGGTTTTTCTCTAATACCGCCGTTTCTTGAACATTAGTTGTTCTTAGATTGTTTCTTTTTCTCTCTTGCAGAATTTTTTCTCTTCGTTTTTAGAGTATTTTTTCAATTACACAACCTCGGTAATTTGACAGGTGTGCGTCTCCGCAATTAGCGCACTTCGCTTCTTCAAGCCTTGCTGCTCTGCATTCTTTGGTAATATGGCGTCTTCCGCATTTTACGTACTTTGCTTCCTTGTGTAGAAGGATTGTTTGTGTCCATATTGCATTTTGCATTGTAGGATAAGGGCTGTTATCTTGTGTAAAGGTTCAATTTTTACCATCAAGCTTGCGATCGTTGTAACTACAAATATCTTTCTCTTTCTGCTACCTTCTTATTTGTCAAAAGCTTGCATGTGTAACGGAAATGATTTCATGGTGGTGGCGTCCGTTTTTCTTTTTTTCATGATGTTTTTTCCAGATTTTCTCTGATCGTGGCCGCTGGGTGTATTGGATGCATTCCCGTTTCGGTGGTCTTCCTACTTATCGTTTGCTTCTAGGTTTTAGGTCGCGAGCGATCCGCATCAAACGGTTGTTTTCTACTGTCTTTACATGACTGTTCAATTCTTTTCTTCGTTTTTTAATGAATTTTACAATATCTACTATTTTACATTGTTCTTTTATATCTTGGTTTCTCGCTCTGTCCATTCATTTCGGTCGTTCATATTATTTGTTTAGTCCTCTTTGTTCCTACACCGTAGATCAAAATAGGCCTCACAAGCGTTTTATATATTTTTATTCTACTTTCTGTTGTTAGGTACTTGTTCCTCCAGGTGACATCTCGTAAATATCCAGAAATTTTTGTGCCATGTTCAGCTTGATTTCTTACTTCTTTTTAAGAGACTGCTCGATATTTTCTGCACCTAGATTTGAAAGTCATGACTCATGACCTATTGTATCACCTTCAAGCTTGCACCGTATATGTTCCTTTGCTATTGGCATAATTTTTGGTTTCTCCACTGATACAACCATATTATAATCTGTTGCAAATTTGTGTAATAAGATGTTGTATATCATCCTCACTAGTTGCAATGAGCACTACGTCATCAGCTTAAGCTACGATATTAATTCTTTTATCACCCATTTGGTAGCTTGGTAGATGTTTAACACTTTGGAATATTTTTTTCATTATGTAGAGCCTTGTCAATACGACTACAGCGATCATTGTTGCACCATTCTCTCCAACGATCTTTCATGTGCGGGCTGGTGATTGGCGAAGTGACATAGGTCACAAAATAGTTCACCATTTTCATTATAGTTAGTATATGTAAATAGCAATCGTTCGTTCCTTTCGTTTCTGAAACTCTGAACTCTGAAAGTCCATAGACGCTGTTACTCAAATTGTCGTCACTCAGTGATTCTATATTAAATTTTAATATGTGTTTTCGTCTATGTTTGACAACTATGTGATTTCTCATTCTTATTTTACATAAAAGCAATGCATCATGGTCACTTCCTATGTTAGGAGAATTGAGTGTTCCAACATCCAAACTCTCATTAGGTTTACAGGGCCTGTTTATTATAATATAATTATTATTGATTGTTGACCTTGGTAGTTAATAAAAGTGTATTTATATTTCCAGTTATGCTCGAAGAATGTATTATTTATGCTAATGTTATTTTGTGAGCAATCGTGATATGTTCACATCTGGAACATAAACTCTTGGACGGTGTAAGTTTTCATTGTCAATAATTGTTAATTTTGCTCTAAAGATATGTTCGTTTGCGTAGTCAATTTCAGTAATATATTTTTCAAATCGTTTGAAGTAAAGACACTCCAGCTGTAGCTCTTTCATTTCTGTTTTTGTAGCTGTAAAGTAAAATGTAATTTCCACTTAGTTGAGTTCCCTTCCCTTTCTTTTTGGTCTCTGTTAGGACACATATGTCTAAATTATTTTGTGACATTTCAATTATTATTTCCTGTTCTCGTTATCTCCAAGGTTTGATACTCCATGTAGCAATTCTCAGTGTATTTTTTCTATTTAATCTGTTTGCTTTATAACGTCGCCGAGTTGTTATCTTGTTCTTCCGTCCATATCCCTGGTTTTCTTTGTTGTGCTTCATTATTATCTGTATCTTATTATTAATCCTGTGGTGAGAAATTTCAAATCGCCGTTTCTTAATCATAACCTATTCCTATGCGTAGTTGACATAGGTCCTATGGGGGGTAGGTTGCTAACACGGTCCCCCAACCCTCCATCTTTTTCCGGGCTTGGGACCGACAACAGCATCCATGAGCTACTCAGTCCACCCATTAGATGCTGCAGGCGGAGCAAGATTTACAATTACAAGAAGGAAGAAAATAAGGGTTAAAGTCGAAGTAACGAGTGTCCCAAAAGTTTTGGAAATATGGACGGCTGTTTATGATTAAACGCCTAAATCTGATTTTGGGAACAAATCAGAATTCTACAAATGTGAAAAATCCGATTATTTGTAAATAAAACCATGCAAAGGTTGATTACAAAATTATTATAAATTGGGTAAAGGATTAAAACTAAATGTTTCTTCAGCAGTGTAGAAAACATATTTGTGGTTAAAAGTAAGGTTTTAGCTACATGTAAATCCCTTTATATTATGGGAACAAGTCAAAGTCCTAAAACCGATTTTTTTTAAGTACAAAAGTATGTGCAAAGAACATGTTAATAGTTAGGTCTTTACAAAATCTAAAAATCCTATTTTGTTTTCTTCAAATTAAAAAGCGTATTCATAGAATAAACCAAAAATTTTTTTTTAATAAAATTCAACAAGAACAAGGAAAGAAAGCGAAACATAATTTGCTAGAATATACCGTAAGTAATTCTTCGACATGGATTTTTTCGAATAAACGGTGACCTGTATGGGTTTCATTTTTAAAACGTGGGGAAGTAAATTATACTTTTAAATGATAGGGGATTCCTTTTACCCCCTGCAGTTACGTTTTTAGCACCCCTAAAAATTAAATATTGAATGGATACGAAATATAAAAGCAAAAGATAAACCGGGATTGCAGCTACGCTTCTCGTTTCCTGTGTCTAAAATTTAATTTATCTAGAAATGTTACTAAATATTGAAGGTACTTAGTTAAACTTGTAAATCGAGACGTAAAGTGAAGGTAAACGTATTAAGTAGTTGTCAAATAAAAGTTGCTAAGAAAACACAGTTTCTTGCAAATACTTAAAAAAAAGGGAAAAAGTATCGATTTACGTATATTATTAATTAATTTTATGGCTACCTTCGGATTAATACTCCCTTTTAATTAAACCGTAACTCATTTATTATAGGAACCTTCAGGTTTCATTTTTCATTTTCATAACCTTTCATTTTAGGAAGTTAAAGTTCTTATTAATTTATTTCCACATAATTCTGTAGGGGTGCTATTTTAAATTACGTACCGAACTGTGAAATTAATTAATCAATTAAACGGTAGGTAAATTGAAAAACAAGCGGCGGGTTTCTATACATAAATTACATCACTCTAAAACATCATACGGTTTTTATTTTATAATTAATAAAATGATGGTATTATTTTACGGAAATTATTATGGAATTAAGGCTTGTACTATACACTGTGTCCCAATTTCGATGCTCACCATTGGTATCTCGGTTATTAGAAGACATAGAGCAACGGTTAAATGGGGAAAGTTTTGCAGAATTCAATACTCACGACAAATATCATTTCAAATTTGACATAACTTTTTTAATTTTTAAAATATTTAGAAAAAACCATAATTTGCCGATTTCGTTATTCCTCAATAACTCTTTAACGCTTAATCTGACCTCTTTTAAAGTTTTACATTGTTCAGACACTTTTTTAAGACAAATTATTTGATACAAACAGAAACCCCCGATTGTCATTTGTTTTTAAGTTATTAGCGCTATCTTTTGTTTTTCATATGGCGGCCATATTGGATTTTTGGTTAGTTAGATAGTCCTTAAAAAGTGCTTTTCAACGATGTATAACATGCCTGCAAAATATTTAACTATAAGGAAAATATTAATAAAAACGTAAATTAATCTTTAATATGAAATTAGTAGGCTGAAAAATTAAACAGCAATGTCAAATGAAAGTGAAAAGATATTCTAAGTAATACTGTAAAATAAAGAAACGATACTGACGTTTAATTTCATTATTAACAAAAAAACATGCTGTCCAATAAAACTAGTAAACCATGGAATTAAACATCAGTGCGAAATAATGAAACAAAACGATAACCTGTCAAAGTACAATTAGTGCTGCTTGATAAGTTAATTAAAACTACTTGTAGTTAGTGATACGTAATTATTGTCAAGTATTAAGATTTATAAGTATTGATAATGGCACATACATATTCAAACGAAGAAAAAGTTGATATGTTGGAAGTGTATTTCAAAGCAAACAGAAACACTGAAAATGCGTGCACGAGTTATGCAGAGCGTTTTCCAGAAAGACAACAACCACACAGGACAATTTTTAGAAGACTAGTTAGCAATTTACAGAACTTTGGAAGCTTCGAACAAAAAGGAGCAAACTATGAAGTTAATGATGCTGATACACGTCGAAATAATATTTTGCAGAACGTTAGGAACAATCCCAGCACATCAGTTCGTCGTGTGGCACGAGAAACAGGGATTTCAAAATCTACTGTTCACAGAACCTTGAAGGAAAACAAGTATCACCCTTACAAACCAACAATTGTACAAGGTTTAAGTGATAATGACTATCACCAAAGATTACAGTTTAGCAGGTGGTACCTTCAAAAATGTGAATATGATGCTAATTTTCCTAGGAAAATACTATGGACAGATGAAACACGATTTACCAATTGTGGAGTGTTCAATAGGCATAACTACCATCATTGGTCTACTGAAAATCCACATTTGGTAAATCAAAGAAGATTTCAAGTTCGATTTGGTCCTTTCATGTTTGATTACAATTTAACTGGTAACAGATATTTGGAGCTCCTAACAAACGAGATAATGCCTGCTTTGAGGCAAATTATTAATCCCGAGAACATGCAAAACATCTGGTTCCAGCAAGATAGTTGCCCGGCCCATAACACTCGTAACGTGCAACATTTTTTGCGAGAAAACTTTAATGAGAGAGTGATTTCAAATAATGGACCCGTGCAATGGCCTGCGAGATCACCAGACCTTACCCCTCCTTGACTTTTATTTATGGGGTACCACGAAAAACGAAGTATTTGATTTTGAACCGACAGAAACTCGGGAAATTTTAGAACAAAGAGTACTAAATGTGCTACGATCAGTAAACGGAAACACGCTACGTAGAGTTTGTAACTCTACTAGAACAAGGTGTCAAAAGTGTATGGAACAGAATGGTCGTCATATTGAACAATTTCTTTAAGCTTTAAGAACTGTTTCTTTACTTTTTATTTATTATGATTTTTGTATCGTTTCGTTAGTTTACAGTATTACTTAGAATATCTTTTCACTTCCATTTGACATTGCTGTTTAATTTTTTAGCCTACTAATTTCATATTAAAGATTAATTTACGTTTTTATTAATATTTTCCTTATAACTAAATATTTTGCAGGCATGTTATACATCGTTGAAAAGCACTTTTTAAGGACTATCTAACTAACCAAAAATCCAATATGGCCGCCATATGAAAAACAAAAGATAGCGCTAATAACTTAAAAACAAATGACAATCGGGGGTTTCTGTTTGTATCAAATAATTTGTCTTAAAAAAGTGTCTGAACAATGTAAAACTTTAAAAGAGGTCAGATTAAGCGTTAAAGAGTTATTGAGGAATAACGAAATCGGCAAATTATGGTTTTTTCTAAATATTTTAAAAATTAAAAAAGTTATGTCAAATTTGAAATGATATTTGTCGTGAGTACTGAATTCTGCAAAACTTTCCCCATTTAACCGTTGCTCTATGTCTTCTAATAACCGAGATACCAATGGTGAGCATCGAAATTGGGACACAGTGTAGACAAATATTGTGTATTTTAGAAGTTGTAATCCATTTATTTTCAGTGGGTTTTGATCGTTTGGTACTTTTTAAATAGTAAATAGGGCTCCAAAAATAACAATAAGAAATATTAGGTGATATACATATACAGAATGTTTTACTAATAGAAATTTTATTTTTTTTTCAGCTACCCGTCGCAATCGCCAATAGGGGGTCAAACAATGAATTAGAATCATTAGTTTCGATTACTACATTTAGTATTTCATATTAATAGCATCTTCAATCGTCATATATCATTCCAAGTCCCGCTGTCTGTCAGTCCCACTGTCACGTGCAATACATACATCGTTACTTATTCATCCCCCCTTTTCATTATTGAAATACAATGAAAATTTTACCGTAGGTTAAATGAGACGAACCTGTGGTGCAAATTCGTTTTATGTATAGATGTTCGTTGTAGGGTTGTATAATAGCATAATAGTCTATTAATGATTTATATATGTGCAACAAATACACTGATTGACGTAATATTTGCGTTAGTTTTGATATTTTATCACATTTTTACTTTTAAGATTAATGTGTATGTGGAGTTATTATTCATACGTACTGTATCATCACTGTATTTAATAACATATTTAAGAACTTTCAATAAAACGTTTAACATTAATTTTTGTTTGTTTTCTTAGTATTCCTTCACCCCCTACTTAAAATATTGTAAACAGACCTGTAATATGGAAGATAAACACATGAGGGTTGTTCGATAAGTTTTGCCTCCTGGACTGTAGCTCGTTTATTGATTGATAAAATTGAAAGAGGAAATGTCTTCTTTCCGAGGAGTACATCATTTTCAGATATAGTCCCCACCGGCGTCGATGCACTTCCGCCATCAGTGCCCTAGTTTCAGCATTCCATCGGATAAGAATGAATCCGCTTATTGATGACACCAACAACGTACTGCATTGGTGACCTCCACGTCGATTGCGAAGTGCGTGGTTTTCCTAGAAGTAAAGACATAAGACTTCCCCTCGCCCCAAGAAGTTCAAGGCACCGCCATCAATTGGCAACGTCATGGCTACCATCTTTTGGGACTGTGATGGTATGGTGCTGACTGAATTTCTGGAACGTGGCGCAATTGTCAACTCAGCGCGCTACGTACAGACGCCGAAGAAATTGCGTGCATTGTCACGTGCCAATCCTGCACTACGACATTAAATGGGGGATGATAAATCCTTTATGCGCGCGACTAGCTAAACAGTGAAGATGGGGGATTCGAAACGGTAGAAACCTTTAATTAAGGGGATGAAATTGGGCGACACCGTGATATGTCTAAATAGGAACCCACCACAGAAGATTCCCAAGGGCTCGAAGGAAAGGGTTGTTGCTGAACCCTGCCCAAGATGTAACTTACCTTGCTACTGAAAATTACTTTACTTAACTCAAACTCTAAATCTTGTAAGCAGGCTAACACTTTATACATAAATCTTTAACAAAACCCTGAAACACAAATAACAAGGCCAACTAAATTGA
The DNA here is from genome assembly GCA_963082815.1 of Melanotus villosus. Classification (NCBI taxonomy): domain Eukaryota; kingdom Metazoa; phylum Arthropoda; class Insecta; order Coleoptera; family Elateridae; genus Melanotus; species Melanotus villosus. Next base: position 7,685,544 of record OY720423.1, on the reverse strand, counting down.
CAATGAAATATTTAATGAATCAAAGAGGCAAACATGAATACAAGAAATTACACATAAGACAATCAAAAATATTACGTTAAAACAAATTACAAATTTACTTTAAGTACTGCAAATCAATCACAAGCTTAGTCCCTCAATCCCAAGCAGAGAAAATAGGAAAACACAAATAATAATACATTAACAAATTCAATAAGCACCAATGAATTTCACACATGTAACTTAACACATAAATAATATCCTAAATTGACATAGTACTGAACTACAATCTGAACATAAAAGAACGTCACTTGAACACAAAAGTTTTAGTTTGACACTCGTGTCCTATGTTACCACAAATGTTTTGACTCAAACACAGAACTACTAAAGCAAAACTGATCAACTGCATGCCGGAGACCTTCAAACTTTACTCGTGTGTAAGTAAATCTGCCAACAGGCAATCCACACAGCCTTCTCACATGCCCCTGATCAAGCAGATTGATCAGCCATTGACTATTTTAAATTACAAGTTGCACACAAAGCACAAAATGGCAAATACAAGAGGTGGTACTCATTAAACTTGAAATAAGCTGAAGAACGTTAACATCAAAAGGCCTACCAACAAGAGGCAGTTGAAACACAACGGCAAAAGCAGGAGCAGCGAAACATGGTAGAATTACTTGACAAGCTGTTGGTCAGGGAGCACGTGGCAGACCTTAAGCAGGCTAACAACAACGAAGGAGATGGTGTCCTTCCTCCAGAAGACGGGTGCAAGACCAACTACGAATATTCCTTAGGCATTGGTAGTAGAACTGAATTTGTGTGAACCAACTTCCACTAAACTCCCACAAACTTCACACAACACTATGTTACTTCGAAATTATATAAAACCCTTTTGGTGAATCCGACCTTGTCGTACATATTTAGTTTTCCCTGAAAACTACGGTAATAGGGCTCTTCTCGATGGGTTAAATACCCAAGTGGAAAACAATGAACTTGCAAACGCGTCTTAAACCGGAGCAGCCTAAGACGTTCGTTCTGATTGAGTAATTGCCACGTACTGAGGGGTCGGGGTGTAGAAACATATGGACGGCGTTGCTGACATGGCCTCGCGCACAGGTGGGGATTCCCCGAAACATATCACGAGGAGCCGTATCAACTGGAATAAGATGAGATCAGACGTCGCCAAACTACGTGTAAATTGGGTCACCTTGGGATTTGAACAAAAAAACCGTTTAGAAAAATGAAACATACTGAAAGGACTCAAGATTTCGTAGAAAATCACAATGACATACAAAACCCTAATTTATAAAATATTGGGCCCCATTTACAACACTGGAATCACAGAAATCTAACAATATAGAGTTTAAATTACGCCCGAAACTTTAGATAAAGAAACGAGAAGAAACAGAATTATAATGGCGGGACTGGAAACAAAGAACAGCTAAAAGAAGCCATCTTATAACATTATGAAACATCTGCACATTGATACATGAATTAAATCGATCTCAAAGATCAATGATAACACCTTTCGATAGTTTCGAGGATAAAATGATTATAATGCAAAATTCTGTTTTTCTTTGGAAGGGTTTCGGCTCTGGCTTGTTTAACAAGTTGAATTACCGTTACTCTTCTGCTTCTTGCTAAAGTTGAAATACATCTTAGCACCTGAAATAAATGGCCACTTCACGGACGTTATTGGCGTAAATATATTAAGTTCTAGGGAAATATGAATTACATAGTTAGCTTTTTGTTTATGTAGTTCTGATAACTTTAGTGTATTTAAACTAATTTAAAGGGAACCCAAACGCAAGTTTGGCAGGCTTGTTGCAATATGAAGGGGTGACCAGCTATTAGCCTTAATTTGACAATACCGAATTATTTTCTACAGGGCACAGTTAAGATAGACGTTAACGTGGTACCTATTGCAAATGAAGATCAATGGCACCAGAGAATCATTACATCTTGCTCTGTAATTATTCCAGATGCACTCGGCCAGTGTGTAGAAAAAATAACCTTTGTATTAGGGAAGAACGGAAACGCTTCGAACATTTACTACATCAGTAATTCTTTTATGTTGTAGTTACGTAAATTTAGTGGTTTACCTTATAAAATTTAAGCTTACAACTGTAGCACCTCCTACTGCAATTCTAATATAGAAGTTGATTATTGTAAAGTCAAAGGTGTTCATGGAAAGTTTTGCCTAGAATTCCTTCGAAAATTGTCCACCATGTGTATCTATAAGAGTAAGAAATGAAACGTAGAGACTAATACGAAGAAAAAATCTAAAGTTCCTAACAAAGAAATAATGAGTTTAGAGGAAAGGAATGTGCAAGGGTTATATAAAGTCGTAAAGAAAGGACTAAACAGTTATCAAGCAATAAAAAAGAAGAAGAAAATGAGGAGGTAATAGGCGATAAGGCAGAAATACGGCAAAGATGGAAGGAGTATTTCCAGGAATTACTGAATCAACTGCAGTCATGAAATCAACAAGATGTAATATGGACGACAGCAGAACTGTTGAGACACCAACATACGAAGAGGGCAGCATGCCATCCAAAGTCTCAGCAGTGGTAAGACAGTCGGAGAAGGTAATATTACGTCGGAGATGGTAAAAGCTCGAGGGGAACACCTATAGGAAAAATATACAGTCTGCAGTAATTACAGGGATATAACCCGTTCGAACATATTGTACAAGATTTTAGCTAAAATTATCAGCAAAATGCTACATGTATATTCAGAAGAGGTCATGGGTGAATACCAGTGCGCCTTTAGGTCGGAAAGATCAACGATCGACCAAATATTCACTACAAGGCAAATACTAGAAAAGTCATAGGAATATAGTGCACGCAATACCAACTGTTTGTAAATTTTAGGCAAGCCTATGATTCCATAAACCGGAAGGTACCAAGGAAATATCACAAATTCCAGGCAAACTGATCCGAATGCTAGAACTAACTCTGGAAGGCTCAAAGAGTATTACTCCAAAATACAAAATTCGAGCAGGGCTTAGACAGGGGGAGGCCTCTCAACAATACTTTTTAACTTCGCTTTAGAAAAGATAGTAAGAAGAGCAAACCACGAACAGTCAAAGACCAAAATATAAGAACAAGGCATAAGTCAAGGGTAAATGTAGCCGATGGGACGAGAGTATCTCTCTATCCAAGACCGTTGTACGTGGTGAAGAGTCATACCCAACCAGAGGTGCTTTTCACCAAATAAGGTCGATAAACAATAATTCAACTAGCAATACGCCGGTAACCTGCATTCTTATTACTTCCAAGCTCAACGATAGCCTCGGAAAGGGCACACTACGATGACAAAATGTAGAAAGGAAAAGATAAACGTCAATGGATAGCGTAACAATTAAATATAGCTACCTGGAACATCAGAGGAGGAATGACCACGAAACTAGCAGAACTAAAACTAAAACAAAAACTGAATGATATAATGGAATTAGACGACAACTTAGTAATATATTAAATGGAGTTTCACAACATACTACAACCGGAGAAGGTGTTGCTATAATAACAGACAAACGCTGTCACCAGCTACTAGTATATAAATGAAAAATATTTTTCTAACGGTAGATATAAGAACACAAACAGGTACCCTTGCTTTGATAGGAGTGTATGCAGCGGATGAGGGAAGAAAGAGGAGAGTATTATGTTCTACAAAACTCTACCAAAAGTGTATAACCAGATTAACTTTAAAGACAGCTAATGACTTGGAACTACAACTACAAGGTTTTACAACCCTGATCCAAAACGTTGCACTGCCCACAGAATGTCCGCCGTGATAAAATAATAGACAAAGGCCGCTTACGAAAGATATGGAAAAATAATAGACACCAAACAGATCAGATAAACTGCAGGCAATCGGCGAGAATCGGAGAGAAAAAATACTTAGCGAAATTAAAGAACAACTCCTTCCAAGAGTATTTAGAAAATCTAACACCAACCACGGACTCAGATTACGCCTTGTGGAAGGCAAACAAAAAACACACACCACCCATCAAGAAACCAGATAGAAGTTGGCTTAAAACAGACAAAGAAGAGACAGAACCATTTGCGGAGTATTTGAAAAAATTGTTCCAACCATTACAAATATCAGAGGAAAGAGAAGATATTCATGAATTCCTTTAAACAACACAACAATCCACCGTACTAAAAAGACGTTAAAAATATTAAAAGGGATTTTAATCACCTGGATTTGATCTAATTACCGCTATTTTAACTCCAAAAATTCTGAGACCAGGCCACCATGGACCTCAGTGGTTTACGAAAGCATCATTCGACCATTAAACAGGCACATCGTATTATAGGCATCATAAACAAAGCTTTTGAAGAAAAAAGCTACTGAGCAGTTAAGCATTTGACAAAGTATCGCATCAAGGATTACTATATTAACGGAAAAGAATCATACCCAACACCATGTTTATCCTCCTTAAATAATATCTAGATTAAAGGCACTTTAGAGTAAGATACGAAATATAATAAAGTTATACTCAATAATATCAGGGGTTCTCCAAGGAACCTCTGAGAGTGTTTTTGCACCCATGTTATACTTACTTTTCATAGCAGATCTACCATCCAACGTAAACGTAACTACCTCTACATTCGTAGACGATACAGCCGTTCTCGTCAAAGATATACATAGAAAAGTATTCAGAAGACCTAGAAGATTGAGGAAAAAAGGCGTACATGAAATTGATGTCTGAAGGCACACCATTTCTGTAGCTTAATAAAAAGAGAGGAGAAAGAAGAATATTGGGACGGAATATCCATATGGATATAATAGATCAACTGCAGCATAGAAAATGAAAAAAGAGTTAAGGGTAATACACATAGCCAAGAAAAAATACAAACCAATCACCAAAACAATGGATAACACATTATTCAAACCTGCTTCAAGAACAAAAAAACAATATGCAAATTGGGAAGAGTGAAAGAAAACAGAGACAGAAGACAGAAGAAAATATTCGGAACGCACTTCATGAAACCAAGAACGACAGGGCACCAGGACCAGGAAGGAGAATTGAACTACATAAATATGACGGAGATTAAGTTATAAAATACATACAAAGAATTATAAAGGTGGAGATATACCACGAGCACAGAACAAGTCCTATATAAATTCAATATCTAAGAAAGCAGATAAGAAGTCGTGCTCTAATTATAGAGGAATAAATAATGTTATTCCAGCTATGGAAAGACTATTTTCCAGCGCAATAAAATTACATCATTATAATTTGCAAGTACAAATAGCTCGGAACAGAAGAAATTTGGAGAAGGACGAAAGTTACCTATTCAATAACAAAAAATGTTAAAAAATAGAGCAGTCTAACGATATGGACATGTCAGAAGAGAGATGACCAAAATTGTTGACCCAATGGTCTCCAAAGAGGAAAAGAAAATGAAGCAGGTCGGGTTTTAGCTTGGGAGACCCATATAAAAATTGCTATGGAAGAAAGAGGATTACAACAAGAAGAATCATTTATGGAAACAAACGACTGTAACCCATGGAATAACAGCCGGAGAAGGAAAAGAAGAAGTGTTCTTGAAAATCCTCAACAGGGCAGTCACAGGCTAGAAAACCTGAATAATAGCACCTATACAGTATTTAAAAAAGGAGATCATACAGATTGTTAAAACTACATCACCTTATTTAGAATACCGGGAAAAATCTATTCAAGAATCCTAGAAAATCGTATTAAAGGCGTCGTGGAAAGCACACTAGAGGATACGTAATGTAACTTCAGAAAATCAAAGGTAGTGCAATATTACATCTTCATTCTACGATAGACCATGGAAAAAACTGTATCAGTGGGCAAAGACGTCCGTGCGTGTTACATAGTTTTAGCAAGTCTTACTATGAATTGAATGACATTAAATTAAATATAGAAAAATAGTCTTGCATAAAACTGTAGGAAATATCACTAGTATGAAGGACCTGACTTCTTAAGGGCACGATTTTTCTTAGAGGGCCACATCAACCATGGTGAGCTCTGTCAGAGCAATTCCTTATAATAATACGTCAACCCCCACTCGAACAGCGGCATACGTGCCGTTTTGCGCCGAGCTCAGCATTTTATAAAATGCTGTCTTATTAGCTTTTACACAGCTGTGGAGTGTCTCGTGTGTTTCTCCTAATTATATTGAAAAATGACTAATGTTAGTGCAGTATCCAAGAAATATATGAACAAATAAATAAAATAAATATGTCTTAAATTTTAATTGGTCGGTAACAGCCAATTTTATTTAACATAAATAAACATGAATATGCTACATACTTTACAAAAGGAGTTCTATGTTTACCAATCTAACCAAGCACAACGAAATATGTTTGCTACGATTCCAAAGAACATTGCAAAAGAGATATTGCTATTTTTAAATAGAATAAAGTCCGAAGATTTGACAATGCAAAATTTAAAAATAGTGAAAAGTACTTATTCGATTATCTTGTGGTTTTAAGTATAATTTGAAGCAACAAAGGTTTTATGAAAGAGAACTGCTAATGTAATACATTAGTTCCTTGATATAAGTATTAAAATATATTTAAACAACTACTTAACCCTAAGTGCAATTATCCCAAAGAAAATAGCAATTAAGGCCATTATTATTAATTATTATAATTATAATACGAAGGACTAAAATATATAAACTAATAGAAGGAGTATAAAGAATCCACAACCCTTCAAAGATTTGCTCAGAAAATATTTGTCCTAAATAATGAGTCGTTTAGTGTTCTTCAAATAGAAACATAATTTATAGCAGGTATATAGATCCGCTTTGATATCCAACAATTTGCATGCCAGATTAATATTAAAAAGCAAATACCTTGCATAAATTCCATATTTAATTTAAAACATACCAAACGTTTGAGACGAGGGCACAGCTATAGAAGGAATTCCTTGTTAAATATTTTTATTAAGCGACCTTCTTCTAAAGTTATTAATTTTAGAAAAATTATCATTTTTACAGATATAGCTAGAAATAGAAATACCGTTACTAAACTAAGTTCTCCTGTTTAGGTTAAAATTTGAGGCAAATTAAATAAACCACCTAACGAAATGAATGCGTTTTATTAAAACAAGAACTGAAGTGCCCTCTTGAACTTAAAAACATATCCACTAGTTACCAAAAAGATACTTTCAGACGCTTTTAAAGCAAAGACCCTTCAGTCTTAAAATATACTTAATACTTAAAAATTATGATCTTTGATGTTTTATAAAGGTAAGCTTGCATAGCATTATTCGCAAGACTACGGAAAAGTATCAATCAGCAATACGCATGGTTTCGCAATGGTTGCTGCTCATCAGAAGTGGCCAACTAATGTGATTCGGCAAAAGAATGAAAGTTTTAATAAGGAAGGAACAAAATAGTTACGTCATCAAAAATTGAACCTTAGCACCACCAAAACACAACAATTAAACTTGATGAACTTATCCGATAGCTTTAAAAAGTATAAAGACAGGCAAATATAGTCGATATATTAAAATACAGCCTAAAAGATTTAAAAATGCAGCACAATTATGAAAACCTCAGAATAATCAAGAAGTTTAAATTGATAACTAAAAGCATGTTACTTAATTAGAAGCAACGTAAATCAGCTTCAAACGATAATTCAGTTTGTATTTTAATACAATTAAAATGACATCAAACAAGCAATAACTAATTTCTAAGTTAACCAGTCAATTTTCGTATCTATAGAACAGTGTATGAATATAATATTCTCCCACTTATTTCCAGGGAGACCTGGTAGCTCTTGAATGACAATAGAAGATAATTAAACTCGTAGTCAGAAAAAGAATTCTGCCGGTTGGGTTGAAAGACCGGAATTACTTTGATCTTAATTTTCCCATTTATCTTTGTATTTATAGTGCAAAGCGAATTTCCAGGTTTCCAATTTATTTACACGAAAACTTCCTGCCATACAAATGTTTTTATTTGCTGTCGGTTATTATGTGTTCAGAATTTAGATATTGTTCAAAGTGCCCCCAAAGGTTCTCTTTTTCATCATGTCACTTTCAAATAGATTTCGTTATTTTCAGGCATACACGAACACCGACCGTATAACTTGGCCGTAAAATAACTAAAATAATTTAGAAATATGTAGTTAAACCTTGAATACATTTGTGGAAATTAAAATTCTGTGATTCAAAGAAAAACCTTTGAAAAAATGTTAAAAGTTACATCTTTATTTGCAGGAAGCATTAACTAAGTAAGTCTAAGATTGATTTTGGCTAATTTTTAAGTTGTAAATTTAGACGTATACCCTAATCATTGTTTTCTTGAGTTAACTGCAGATGTAACATTCTTACAGGAGAGACATTTCAAAATAAGAAAAATAGAAGAGACAGTATACAGAAAAAGTAAATCGGTTATTTTTTTATTTTGTTTATTGCTTGTCGATAACGTTAGGAAAGTATAAGTATATACTTACCTCCCAAAGGAAGTAATAACTACCTTGGATGTCAAGTATAGACAACTATTGTTTATGTTTATGAAATGTACAAGTTCGGGAAAAACCACTGAGCACTTTATAACTTCAATAAAAATTACACCAATCAAGTTACAAATACGGCACCGAAGTTCAACGCCAGCCCCTCTAGCAAACACACGCTTTTCTTAAGCTGTCAGTTATCGCGTTCTGGGATCTGTGATTATATGTTACAGTGTAGAAATACGTTCAAACCAACTAAGTTATTATTTACGTTAACATTCGTTAGCAGCAAGAACCCATGCGAAGGAGTTCTAAAATCAATATGAACAGTAAAAGAAAAAATGAAGATCCTACACCACCTCCGCTAGAACCTAATAAAAAATATATGTTTGAACCTCAAAACCTTATCACCAAAAATAAGTTCTTTATAACAGAAAATCAAATAGGAAATGCAGGGAATATAATTTATCAAGGTAAATATGCCGCAGCAATAAGCCAGATGGACACCTCTACTCAATCAGAACTACAAGAAAACCAACAACAATCTAACAAGCCCGTTGAAACGAAAATAACAATACCGCCCATATACCTGCACAACCCATAAAAGTTAAAATATCAGGCACAAAACAACGACTTCAAAGAAAAAGCCAAAAATAAATTCTCAACACTGCACAAAAACAACTAGCTAAGAATTAATTTAATTAGTATATATGATTAGATGATTACCATACAATGACAAAGCATTACAGCGATAATAATATAAGCTATCATACATTCAAAGATCTGGAAGTTAATAACTTATCAGTGATAATGTGCTTGTTTCACAGAGACAGACAGAGGCTGGTGAGTTAATGTATGAGCTTCTACGCGTGCAATGCACAATCCGTCACGAGTCTGCGGGTTACGTGATTGGTGCGCTGTGTAATATCTTCATATTGCATCATGTGTTTTTACTCTACCTCTAAAGCAGCCTACAGGCGGTCAATATTATTGCGCAAACTATTGCGCAGTAATATTGCTAGTCATCTCCAAACAGTGCAATATATTTTGCTCAATAACTAGTTACGTTTTGAACTTTCTATGGTTAACATCTTTAAAAGAAAACATGGTTTTTGTTAAGAAAAATGAAGCTGCTATTGCCATTGTTTTGGTTGAGTGTTTAAAAAAGAAAAAAAAGCCTAGAAGTAAATGGACGAAAGATTGGTTTAAAAAAAAGAACCAGTATACTCACGAAAATTTATTAAATGAATTAAAAGTGAGTGAACTTCGAAACTTTCTACGAATGGATGATACAACATTTGGCGACAAACAAGCACGTATCTCAGCGAAAACTAGGGATAAACTGAAATATCGCGCAATATTAGCCACACACGAGACAATTTATTCACTATTGCACAATAAAAATCAAACTGTTTTTGATTGACACAATATATTATGCAACCTTTCAATATAATCCATAAACGGTCAATATTATTGTACAATATGAAATATTGCACAATAATATTGACCGTATGTGGACAGCTTTAGGCCTGTATTCGGAGGAGAGCGTCGTTAATTAAGTGTCCTTGGCTATCCACCGCCGGACGCTGCCCGTTCCCAGCCAACTCAACACTCTGCTGGTACCGCTCACCGCCACCTACGCAGTCGGACGCTACCTGTTCCCAGCCACCACTAGCGCCACCCTCTACCGCTGAGGCCACACCATCACCCCCGTCGCCTGACGCCGCCATCTCGTCAGATCAAGGCCCAGGTTCACCATCCTTGCCGCTCCCCTAACGCACCGTCCCCCATTGTCGACGCCCCGCCGCCTTCGGCTTTACTGCCGCCTCCGCCGTCGCTGCCGTCTTAGCCGTTGCCGCCGCTCGCACCGTCGCTGCCGCCTTCGCCGTCGGCGCCGCTGGCACGCTGGTCCAGGTCCACCACCATCGCCACCCGGAATGCAGCGACACAGTTTTCACTGTTAACTACAATTTTCCAATTCACAATTGCGTACAGATTTTTTTTTGTTTTTTTTTGTTTAGTAATAAACAATCATTTTCAGCCTCTTGTCTTTAAATGCAGCGCCCGTTAACAAGCAGTGCCTAGTTTGTGTTACTCTTATGTACTAATTCGTAATTGATTAATTTTTTACATTTAATAAGGAAAAAATCCCCTCGACACTGTAAAGGTATAAGAGGATCAAAGAGAAAGAAAGAAATAAAAAGGAAAAATTAGCTTGAAACGCAATATGAACTTACAGAAGTTTAAACAAGGCAATTTCTTGTTTATCAAAAACTAGAGCGTTTGCAGTATTGAATGAGGGGTTAGCTGTTATGTTACCATGTGGGATAATTCAATTCTGGTTTCAAGCAAAGGCTCTTACAGTTTTAGGGACGTTTATTCAGGACAGCTATTGTTCCAGTAGCGCCACTTCAAACTTTATTCCCAGGACGCTGAGTAGCATAACAGGTAAATGGACAATATTGACCCTACTGTAAAAGTTTTTAGGTGCTTTCAAAAGTTTTTTATTGGCTATTTTGATACGATACTTGCCCCGTTTATTGAAGGAAAGTTAATGAGATACCTCTGTTTTCTGAATTTTATATTCGAAAACTGTATGGTCCACTGAACTGCCGGTCCCTTTAGTACTTAGTGTTTATTAACAAAAGAAAGTTGGAATATACGTAGAAACAGATAGGAAAACCCTTCTTTTAACTTATATGTAACCATGTTAAAAAATTTCATAAATAAAGGTCGTTTTTTATAAATAAATAACTAAGGGTTGTTTTAGTCGCTAAAGCTTTTTTCATAATAGGTTCTTCCATTACCGGTTACCGGTTACGTTACATAATTCCAAGCGGCTTTATACTTAAAACTTTCAATCTCGGGTTCGAGTCTATGAAGAGACTTTAATGAGAAATTTACAATAAAATAACGAAGTTTAATATTCGTTATGCACAAATGCGTTTAACGGTTACTCCCAAAGCACGACCAGTATTAACAAAGTTTCTGAACAACCGTTAAAACCACAAAATTGCATGCAGAAAAATCAATAATAAACAATATTAATGGAAGGCGCAAGTGTCGCAAGTAATGCAACATCGAGTTAAAATATTAGCCTGAAATACACAGCTTAATGTAGGTTAATGCCAGTTCAGCAATTATGCTATTTCAGTGGTCGCCAAACTTAGATTGTTTATATTATAGTTACTTAACTCTTCAGCACAAAGAAGTTTAGTTCGTGAATGAATAACGATTGAATTATAATATGTATATTGATGAATTTTAGGACATTAACGCTCACTTGAAAGTCGATGCGCAAAAATGAGACTGGGATCGAATACGCGTAAGTATAAGTAAATAAGCAATCGCGCACGGTTGGTCCCGCCGGGCCGGACGGTCGGGAACCACCGACATCTGATTATGGGTAAATACGTCATTTTGGCCTACTTGATTGGTCTCCGTAACTATTTTCAGGGCCTTGCTCCATTTTACAGGTCCTATTCATGTCACTGTTCCCACTATTCGCTCTTAATTGCGTTGTCATTCAGGATGGAGGTAATCCAAGTTAACCGAATTAAATATTACCCGCACAATGATGTCTTATATTTTTCTTTCGGTCCCCAATTGACTCCTGAGCCCGAATCGACCACTTCGGCGACCACTGTGCTATTTCATGGCAGAGTTCAATGATACTTTGACGCCTTAATCGCTAATGGGTCTCTTAGGCCACGATCACTATCTTGAAGGTATATTATAATTGTCTTTTAGCACTACCATCACTATTTAAAAGGCCAATAAGTAATTTCCTTTTAAGTCTGGTATGTAATGATTTTTTGCCAATATTGTAAAACACTGCGCCACTACACTGATGAATATTACCATAAAATTTCTGGTTAATTTTCTTTATAAAGTCTGCAACTGTAGGAACGCCAGTTTCTCTATGGAGCTGAGAGTTTCTTATATACCATTGGGCACCGGTTATTCTCCGCAGCACTTAATTTTGCAGGACCTGAAGTTTTTGTATATTCGTTTTGGAAGTTGCGCACCAAACACTACAATCATATGTCAAGACGGGTCTAATTTATGGTTGAATACAGTAAGGTTCCACGTATCCACGTATTATTTTCAGCGACGATTTTTTGTTGATAATAGGATAGGGCATTGCCAGTCTCGTATAAGCTTCAGTTAGTTTCTTATTGATGTGATAGCTCCAGGTTAATCGTCGATCGAGGTATGTATGTATATGCACCATCTTTAGGGTTCCAAGGAATGAGGGTATTATTGACAATAATGTTTGATGGGTTTAAAGGTCGACGGAGGGTAAAAATTTGTTAGGGTTAATTTTTATACATCATTTTTTAATCCATAAATTCAGGTCGTCTATGCTTTTTGAAGGCTGGTTGCTGCTTCATTAATATCACAGTTTTGTGTTCTAATTGTTGTGTCGTGTGTGGGACACCAGCGCAGATTATATGAGTTGAAGCGATAGTATACATGTGTTCACCCTCACCTGAAATGTCCTTTAATTTAGAAAGAATTTAATAATACACCATAAGTAAGAGGGGATGCTCATATTTTCCATTTTATAGAGTAGGCCGTTTGTTCAGACCCGATCGAAGGCCTGAGCCACATCGACAAAGGAAATTAGTGAGTGCATTTTGTTTTCATATCCTGTAGAAATTGATTCCGCTGAGATAGAATACATCGCTCAAGTAGCTTAGATATTGTAGATAATAAGCTAATTGGACGATAGCTAGTGGGGCCATTATGTGGTTTGCCTGGCATTTTCCACACAATGGGAAAACACTCTATTCTTAAACAAATGTTAAATATTGAGGCTAATAAGCATATAGCTTTATTTGGTAAGTTTTTTAGAGGTAGATTAGGACTTCAGTTTTTTTTATATACTCCTTAATTTCTGAAGGGGATGCCGGTTTTGTTAGAGTTACCTCACTGACATTGATGTTATCAACTTGAAGTTCAATCTGCAGAATGTGATTAGGGTTATTATCTTGGAAACTGGTGGTAAATGTTTCTTCCAACTGCTGAGCGAAAATTTTGCATTTTTCCCTACCTTCTGCGATTTTACGGTCATTTAGTATTAGTGTTGGAATATTCATTGGTTGTTTTAGAACTCGTCTGGTAGCTCTCCACATGTTGGGGTCTCCTGGTTCAAGAGATTCTATATAGTAACTAAAAGAATCAATTCTGAACTGGTCCAGTTCGTTTCTCACTAATCGTATCTGCATATTTAGGCGGATTTTATCAGCTGGGTTTCGGGAGCGTTGCCATAATCTGCGGCTATTATGTTTTACTTTGATTATGTAGAGATCTATTTGATCGTGTGACTATGGTCGCTTGCTGGATTGCTGGTGATGCTGTTTCCCTAAAGGATTCTATTGCCTTATCAATGTCTGCTTGGAGAGTTAGGTTTGTAGAGCAAATTATAAGATTATTCATTATATTTATTTCGAAAAAAATCCCAGTCAACAGGGCGGTTTATTAGCCTTGGAATTTTGGGATAATAGTATGGTGCGTAGTTCAAATTGAACGCCACAGGTAGGTGATCCGAATCTAGCTCTGTTAATACAGTCTGGACTATTGGGAGATTTTTATTTACTGTTATCTTGAAAATATCTGGTAATTGGTTTTGTCTATATGACTAAAACGTGTAATCTTTCGGGGCAGAAATTTGTAATGCCAGTTGCGAAGCAACTTGTTGGGGTTGTTAGTTCTGCAACCCCAGTTTGTGTTCTTACAATTTAGATCTCCCACTGGTAAAGTAGGCTGTGAGCTTTCAAATATACTCTTCACTTCGTTTAGGATAAGTAAGTTGGTTGGTAGGTGGTTTGTATGCCGAGACGATGTTGATTGAAGAGCCATTCTTAAAGGTTAATTTAACTGTCGCGGCCTCTAACTGATAAATGTCTGTTAAATCAATCGGTAGAGTTGGGATTGGAAAGTCGTATTGCTGTTTTTAATCGGAATTTCTTATCTAAGTACAACCTCTATAGTTGGCCGTATGTTCGCCGCCAAATATAATATATCACCAGAAATTAATGGAATGATAAACGTATTATGCAAAGTTGCACTTAAAAGTAAGTTATTCAATCAGTGTATACTTCCAGCCTTAACCTATGGATCCGAATCGTGCAGTGTGACGAAACGCCATACTAAAAAACTTCTGACGACACAACGAGCCGTGAAAAGACGGATACTGAATATAAGGTATGCATTAGAGATCGAAGAAGAAACGACTGGATAAGGCAACAAACAAGATCTGTGCGGAGACACAACTGAAATGGAACTGGCTGAACATGTGGCGAAGATTAGGGGCAATAAATTGACAATCAGCATATTACAGTGCAGATCGAGGACAGGAGGTAGAAGCAGAGGTCGTCCAAAAATAAGATGGAGGGATGATATAGAAAAAACTGTAGGAAGCAAATGGATAAATACTGCCCAGAACTGTACAAAATGGCAAATATTGGGGAATTCCTACATCCAGAAATGGGATGACATAGGTACACAGAGGCTGATTATGTTCATGTTTTTGCGATTCAGAATAGGCTTGTGTTGGAATTAACAATCGACTATAATCATTATTTACTAGACAGACTGATTACTGATTAAGCCGTTTTCACGAAGATCTTTTAATGCCTCTGGCTTCATTATCTTAAGTTTTCGACGAGGATTATGCCCACAGAAGAAGACATCAAAGAACACTAAATAATGAAGGATCGAACTCATTGAATATGGTATACAAACTAGCAACAAGGAAGACAAAAACAGCTTGACATTAACAACCGTCGAGAAAGAAGATTGAGAAAAGTACTCTAGAATACTACATGATGACAGGATTTGTACTGATGATCTAACAGAAGATAACGAAACTCAAAGAACTACAAGGAATCTCACTAATGATCCCATAGATACAGAAGAGGACGAGCCATTCCGACAAGAAGAAATATCGGAAATAATACCTATAGTAAAACCGGGAAAAGAGAGCACAAGCGGAGTATCTAAATATTGGAGACGCTCATGATAGAGATAATCATGATGATAATTAACTCGTTTTAAAAGTGCAATTAACAGATAAATATTATAAGGCTTTCAGTGAATATATCAAACATATAGATTTAGATTATTTTTCCTTCGAGTTTCGTCGTTGCTTAACTTTTCCGTCGCCTTTATGATCTTGGAAGCCTGCCAAAAGGGTTTGTACTAGTTGCGGTTTGTTTCTTTTATATTTCCATGTAGTTTGTCTTTTCTTTTCAGGTGTCTGTTCCCCCGATCTACTTCTTTTTTTGTTTGTTTCTTGCCCATTCACAATTAACGTATTGTATTTAATGTACTTATGCCTTTTTTCCTTGTTGTTCTAGCTGCTCCATTTCCTTTCTTAAATTCTTCCTTTGATCAAGAATTTCTTTATAGTAGTCTTTATCTATATAGTTATTTTCATAACAAGTGCGGGAAGTTAGCGATTTCGAAACGAATGCAGGACGTTACAGAAACGAGCGAAGTGAGTTTCTGTACCTACATGGTGTTAAAAGTGTCAAATAACCGAATGCAACTTATGTTGTCGAATTTCCGGCACATTTTTAAAAAACGCTCGGTAGGAGTTGTAGGTCTAAATGTCCTCTATAACATCCATAGGTCACCCACAACTCCTGTGATTCGAAAGAAAAAGCATTGAAGATTGGTCCTGTAGGTGTCTTTACCCACGTATTTTAGTCAACTTTCGACCTCCCTGGAGGCGAAATTCTGGCACTTTTTGAAAAACCGCTGGGTGGTGGTTGTAGACCTAGGGGTTCTCTACAACACTCATAGGTCGCTTACGGAGGACAGCTCCTGTAATTCGAGAGAAAAAACATCATTCAGGTGTCTTTCACATAAGTACCTTGTTTTGTAAACTTTCGACGTATCTGAAAGCGAATTTCCGGCACTTTTTGAAAACCTCTGTGTATGTGTTGTAAGTCCTCTACAACACGCATAGGTCGCCCACCGAGGACAACTCCTGTAATTCGAAAGAAAATTCATTGAAAATTGGTCCTCGAGGTGTCTTTACATACGTATTTCGGCAAAACTTTCGACCTCTCTAGAGCCGAAATTCCGGCACTTCCTGGAAAACCGCTAGGTGGGGCCTGTAGGCCTAGGGATCCTCTACAACATCCATTGGTCACGGATCGAGGACAACTCCTGTAATTCAATAGAAAAACCATTAAAAATTGGTCCTCCAGGTGTCTTTATATAATACGTATTTTAGTAAACTTTCGGCCTCTCTGGAGGCAAATTTTCTGCACTTTTTGAAAAATAGCTCGGTGGGTCCTCTACAACGTCCATAGGTCATCCACTGAGGACAACTCCTGTCTCTATAACCATTCAATCAGACACTATCAAAAATTCCTAGGTACAAATCAGAAAACAACTAAGGCAATAGGTACTAACATCGGGATTATCACAACCGAGCATTTCACCATACGATACTTGATGATAAAGACAGTAAGTAGGATCGTTGGGATGCACAGGCATAATCCAAAACGTCACTGGGATGAGTAATTTCTGCCAGATTTGGCAAAACCGCATCAACAACTGCAAAAGATTTCATGCAAAATAAATAGCAAACTATTATTTGTATTCTAATATTTTTATGAATGATAATTTACTGAAATATGAGTTTTATCTCAGCAGTTTTTAAAACAATAATGAAAGAATATGGGTAAAACTCATTTTCCAACAGGATTATAAATGATGGTGAACGATACAAACCTTCACCTGAAGAAGTGATAGCACCACCAGAGGCAGTACTACCCGCATTACCCGCTACCTAGCCCTTTTTTGTTTAATTTTCTTACTTCCTGGTACAGTTCCAGCAGAATCTTCCTCGCTCGAATTACCAAAACGCTTCTTTTTACTATCCTTTCCATCTTTCGTTCTCTTTTTTCCTTCTAGAATATATTATATATTATAATTAGTATTTCAAGGCACAATATTTAACTAAACCGCTTCCTCTTTCCTATGGTACTATCTTCTTGATTTCGTGAATTTACAGCTTTATCCAGAATCTCCGATTCAAACCTTGCTAAGTCCGAATGGTGGTCCGAATCTAAACGTCGGTCGTATGTGTTTATCGACCTGTTCGTATGTTTGTGTCGCCAGCTGCACTTTATCATCGTCATACATGGGTTTCCCCTTCTCGGTATTCAGAATACGCAGCCTGTTTTTTGTGCACATGCCCTAAAGCTCGTGTAGACGTATCCCGATATCTCATGCCCCACGACATGCACGTCGAATTTGTGAAAGAGTGAGATGGAAGTCTAATAGTGAAACCTAAAAACATGCGGCACTCAGGAAAAAGCGCGTGAAATTTGAAATTGTTATCCTTATGAAATTGAAAATAAATACGTTTATTAGCTGCCACCTATATTGCAAGTTTCTCAGCTTATTATAACATAAAGATAAGTTTTAACTAATAATATTATTTCATATTTTGACTTTGACAGAACGAATTTTTTTTTTAGGTTGAGTAGTAGATGCGTTTTCTCTTTCTGTACAGAGGGCCATGAGATATCGGGATGTGTCTACAACTTCACACACCTTTTTATATGTACATCTCAAACTTTAGATGTAGTATACAATATTCGATATAATAAAATTAGATGTAATGAAAATCTATGTGGAAATAAAAATCCCTACACGTGTGCAATTATTATAAACGTCAAATTGTGAAAAAAAAGTTTAAGTGTACCAGTTTTTCATAACGAAATTGTGAATAATGGATATACATTTATATAATAAATTATGAGTACATTTGGAAAAAGTAACAAAAATGCTGGGAATCCTTGGGATAAAAATCAGCCGCAAGCCCGGAAACCACATACGAAATCACATAACCCCACAAAAAATAATGATATCGTTAAATCTGAAATCAAATTCAAAGAAGCGCAGAAGAAGTTACAAGAAGCGGCTCAGAAATATGCCAAAGAGTATGACTCTTCATCCGAAGAAGAAGAGCTTGAAACGAATAACATTATAGGTTTGTATCGTATTTGAATTAATTTACTTACTGTGTTACTGAATTACTTCTCGTAGGATCAATTTTAAAAACTTACACCCAAACCGGAGGCAGCATAAATAGTTTAAATAGAACACAAGTATTTTTAGAAGACACTTTTTCATCAGGAACTACCACTTGCCTTATTTGTATTTCGTCTGTTAAAAGAGCCGATCAAGTAAGTATTTTGTACTTTGGTTAAGATTTATTTTAAAATCTGCACCTTATAGATTTGGAATTGCTCGGAATGTTATTGCATTTTTCATTTAACATGTATTCAACGATGGTCAAAGGATACAATTGTTCAACAGAAGCAAGCACTGGAAGAACAAATTCTCGTTCGTCATAATGCAAAAATTACATGGGGTTGCCCAAAATGTAGACAAGAATATGGGCCATCTGATATTCCAACACAATATCAGTGCTTTTGTCAAAAATTTGTTAACCCCAAATTCCAACCATTTTTAGTGCCTCATTCTTGTGGTGAAACTTGTGGAAAATCTTTAAAACCATTTTGTGGCCATGGTTGTGTATTACTTTGTCATCCAGGTAAAACGTTTTTAAATATCGTAGGTGTTGGATTGAATTTATTAATTGTAGGTCCTTGTCCACCCTGCCCTAAAACAATATCTGTTTCTTGTTACTGTGGTTCTCAACCTCCCAAACCACAGAGATGCAGCAATAAGGAATGGTCCTGCTGTTCGCCTTGTAATAAACCTTTAAAATGTCAGAAACACAAGTGCGCTCAACCGTGTCATGCTGGTGATTGTCTTCCATGTCCCAAAAAAAGTATACAGAAATGTATTTGTGGATCTACTAGCAAACTTAGAGATTGTACTACGCCCCTGTGGCAGTGTGATAAAGTAAGTAGATATTTACCGTAATAATGAAATACTTGTAAGTTTATTTTCTAATATTTCAGGTATGTAATAAACCCTTAGAATGTGGTCACCATAACTGCCTAGAACTATGTCATATAGGTAAATGTGATCCTTGTATTTTATCAAAACCCCGTACATGTCCTTGTGGAAAGTCTACACATAACTTGCCTTGTACTGAAGATACTCCAACATGTGGAGATACTTGCGGAAAATTATTGGAATGTGATGTTCACGTTTGCAATCAACGTTGTCACAAAGATAAATGTGGCACTGTATGTTCCTACCTTTTTTTCTTTTGATGCATTGAATTGAATGGGTTTTTTTTTTAGTGCTTAGAAATTGTGGAAAAGTCGTGCCGTTGTGGCTTGCATACCAAAGAGGTTCAATGTAAGAAACCTTACCTATGTGAAACTAAATGTAAACAAGTAAAAGACTGTAACAAACACCCATGCAATCGAAAAGTAAGTGTTTTTGTTTAATAAGTATAATCTTTACTCACTTAAATTCTTAATAAGAATTTCTCCAATAATATTAAATTTTAATTAGTAACCAACCTTTATGACAATATTATCTTTAAATTGTCAAGCTGCATGGCAGGGATTATTCCATGTCAGTAAGGGAGAACTCGCATAGAACAGATCGTCACTATTGCCATGTGTAAAAGGCTTTGGTGTTTCATGTCGGCATTTCGAGTTTGATTCATGAGACCGGCAATATCCTTGCCGAAATTTATATGAAGTCCTACGCTCCTTTGTGCTTCGGAGGGCACATTAAGTCGGTGATCCCAATTATCATACTAACACTTTTGATAATCATTAACCTCTCAACACGGCGGATCAATCTTCTTCACCTCTTTCTATGGGTAAAATTAGCCTTCTGCCCAGCATATGTGTAAAGAGGGCTTAGAAAGCTCATAGTTATGAGCTGATAATAGGCCATTGGTCTAGACTTTGGCCATAAAAGGAAGAAGAACAAGATACAAAATTGATTGCGTTGTGATTAAAATGTTATGAAAGTGCTCCGTATTTTTTTTTGAAGCTTAGACATATCCTCAATTTATAAAAGAATAGGCAACGTAAATTAACTTTTACATAACCTCACATATCATTGATCGCTTCAACCAGATCGATCAAATTTCAAGCAAACACAAATTTCAAACTGCACAGCACAGGGAGAATATTAAAATATTATGCCTGGCGAAGATAGGCTCCAAAATTATTATAAAAATGTGAATAAACATACATTTAGTATTTAACAAAATAACTTGCACATAACCTTACTTATCATTGATCGCTTCAACCAGATCGATCAAATTACAAACTGCACAACACAGGGAGAATATTAAAATTTTATGCCCTCAGTTATGAAGTGACGAAGATATGCTCCAAATTTATTATAGAAATGTGAAATGAACATTCATTTAGTATTTAACAAAATAACTTATACATAACCTCACTTATCATTGACTGCTTGAACCAAATCAATTATATTTTCAATCGAGGACGGTCACGCTTGTTTGCAGTCAGATGACTTAGTATGATGTTTACCATACACTTACATGTGTTTGATATTTTGTACAATCATGGATGGTCGATGCAGTCGAGCTGCTAGAGTTTCCACTACTTACTTACTTAAGTTGTTCTGTTGTACCATTAGGGGTCAGGGTTTTTGCAGGAGCTTCTCCATTCTCCGCGGTTTTTGCAAGGCTTTGCCTGTGTCCAGTTTCATTCCCTCCTTTCCAAGATCTTACTCATTTGCTCGTCCCATGTCTTGGTTGCCTACCGTTTAGTGTTAGTGTCTTCTTGTCGCAGCCCATTTCCCATATCATTTTTATCGAGCTGTTACTAAACTTTTCATTCTGCACATGTATCCCATCCAGCTGAGTTGCCTTCTTTCTGTAATGTAAAGCTTGTTTCTTATAGTTATCTTCGTTTCGTATCCTATCTCTTCTTGTTACTCCTATGCTTCTTCGTAGGTAACCCATTGCCTTCGTTGCTTTGTTCCATCCTCCTTCCAAAATCTTTCCATGCCTTAATTTTGGCATTTTTAATAAGTTCCTTCACTTTGTCCCTTTGTAGTTTGTAATTGGCAATTGTCGTTGTTCTTCTCCTTGATATATTGGTGCCATAACTCATTCTTTTCCTTTACTTTTTTTTATTTTACTGTTCCATCATGCTGTCTGTTTTCTATTGGTGTTAACTCTGGTAACATCACCACTGCTCTTTCTCTAGTTATATTTGCTGCTTGTATAAAGTCTAAGTAAGTTTTAAATAGCGGTTGAACGGGTTTTTGTTTCCCCGCCCTATGCAGTTTCAAATTTTGTTACAACAAGATATAACGCATGGCAAATTTCGGAGCGGGACACTGATATAAACGTGGGGCGTGAATGTGGACGGTATTATGTATGAAAACTAAAAATTGTAGTTAATATTTCGAAATAAATAAACGTAAATAGTTTCTTTCAATTCGAAAGTATGAATAATTACACCCGCTACGGTTTCCCGTAATAATATTATCTGTATCTGTATACAAAAAATTTGTAAAAACCATTTTTATTGTGTAAAGGATGAGTAACAACGTTGGGTTTTATACATAACACCGTCCATATCCAGCTGCATAGGGCGGGGAAACAAAAACCCGTTCAACCGCTATTTAAAACTTACTTAGACTTTACCTCCCTTATTTTTGGATCTTGTAATTTGTATTTGCCTTCTTTGTTGTTATTTTCACCTCCACTAAGAAGTGGTCGCTTCTCAATTCTGTACCTCTTTTGACTCGCACATCTGTGATATTTGCTTTGTTGTCTTTTTCTATTAAAGTTAAATCTTTGATTGACCTGCTTACCACTTCTCGCGTGTATGTGAGAATGGCGTTATATTGATATTCAATTATTCTTTTTTCGTTGCGGTCCATTTACGTTGTTCCATATTCTTCCATTTAGATCACCCTTGATAATGACCATATCTGTTATTGTGTCGTTTTCCTTTTGTAAATCAGCCCAAAATTTATCTTCGTTTTCTTTTGAGTCATTCTCGTTTGGTCCGTATGCTATTATCAAACGAAGAAAGCAGGAGCAGCATAAAGAGGAGACCGTTTTACTTGGCGAAATGATTGTTCTTAAAAACCAGGGAGTGGCGTGAAGCTAGATGTTCTCCCTTGTATGTTGATGTTTTCCCTTATTTGTTGTCCTAAAAGTTCAGCTCAGTTATTATTACTTTCCAGTTCTCCTTTCCCTTGATGCTATATCCACCATAATTTTGAGTTTGTCCTTTATCAGTTCCCACTAATGAGGCTTGAATTTTTTAGTGCTGTGATGGTAACTGTCCTCCATGTGAAAAACCTTGTGGTCGCACATTAAGCTGCAGTAACCATAAGTGTACTTCTATTTGTCATAGAGGCCCTTGCTATCCTTGTAATTTAACCGAAACCGTTCCATGTCGATGTGGTGGAACAACCATTACCGTGCCTTGTGGTAGGAAAAATAAAACGAGGCCACCGAAATGCTTTAAAGAATGCTTGTAAGTATACTGCCGTTTATTATTTAATATACCAATACGTTCAAGGCCTTTTCTAAAATTCTTAAATCGGTGAAGTCTATTCTATCATTTGTTTACGAGAAGTGTTATGTTTTGAATATTAAAGTGTATGTGATTTATCAGTCTCCCACAGTTGATTTCGTTGAAGTACCACTTGAGACTATCGACAGCTGTTTAAACATATTTAACGATAATCATCATGTTTATCTTACAGATGTATTTTGTTAATAATAACTTCCTCGAATTTTCTTAAAGTTAATTATTACAACTTATCTGGGAAGATTTTTCTAGCGATTCGTCGAATGCTTTTTATCCGTTTTAGGTTGCCTTCGAACTGTCACCATGAAAAACAAGAATATCATCGTTGTCACTTTGGTGATTGTCCTCCATGCAGACAGAAATGTAACAAAGAAAGAACAACATGTTCGCACGAGTGCCCAGCGCCTTGTCATTCTGCAGTACTTGTTAAAGTTGAAGCCCAAAAAGCATCAATGCCTTGGGAACAAACTCATCCGCAGATCGAACAAAGAGCTCTACCTTGTCCGGATTGTGTTGTGCTTGTTCCTGTTACTTGTTTAGGTATGACACACGACACATATTATAGTAATAGCTTGATTATGTAATTAAATGTATTCAACAGGAAACCATGAGACCAGCAATTGGCCATGTCACTCGGCAAAAATTTCAAGCTGCGGTAGAACATGCCAAAGACTGTTGGCATGTACAAATCATATATGTTCTCTCGCATGTCATGCTGTTGCAAATGCACCTGATGAATTTCAGGTACGTTTCACATAACATCGACGGTTTTAGTAGGTGATTTGTGGGTAATTTTTAGGCGGGAAGCAACTGCCAGAAATGTGAAAACGGATGTAGCAAACCGAGACCTGAAGGTTGTCAACATACTTGTCCTAAACCATGCCACCCGGGATCATGTCCCCCTTGTAAACAAATGCTTCGTATTAGATGTCACTGTGGCCTTAATCAACCTTACGTTTCGTGCAGTAATTGGACGTCATCGGATAATAAGGAAGAATTGCAAAGTTGTGGAAATCAATGCCCCAAAAACGTAAGTTTTTACAACTTTTTATTTATACAAAACGTTTTAATTTCGTACTTCAGTATGAATGCGGGCACCGCTGTCGTTCGAACTGCCATTCAGGTGATTGTCCAAATCCCGAGTTATGCAAGAAAAAAATGAAAGTAGCATGTAAATGCAAACGTATTAAAAAGGAATTTTCATGCGAAACCGTTCGTTCAAACTTGGCCGTCATTGAATGCGACGAAGTATGTTCACAAAAACAAGAGGAAGAGAAGAAACAGAAAGATTTAGAAAAAGAACAAAAGAAAAAGGAAGAAGAGTTGAAGAATCAAAAAGAATTGGAAAAATATGAAAAGAAGTTTCAAGGAAAAAAGAAGAACAAAGAACGAAGGATTGTTAATCAGTCTGAAGAACAATCTTTGTTACATAAATACTGGTTAATTATTGTTTCGTCAAGCGTTGTATTAATAATTTCAATTGTTATGTATTTCGTTGCTCTTTAGGTATAGTTTTAGAACTGAAAATACTTCAAATTATCAGTTATTAGATGTACTGTTGTTTGATATTCATTTATCACAGGTGCTTATTTTTCATTAGCAAATAAATAAAGAAGTAGGAGAGTCACTTAAAATTTAAAATACAACAGGTGTTATTTGCACTTACAATTTAGTTACCTAATAATATAACTTGCAGATAAAATTACTTAGGTCAAAGTCGCGTGGGGTTTATCAACAAATTTAGATTAGTGATTTAATAAAATAGCTCAAATTAGATTTTGTTTTGTAAGAGTTTAAAAGTTTCCACAATGGTTAAGGACCAAGATTTGTATGCTATTGGAACTGAATATAAAGAATTAAATTTTGAAAGTGTAAGTTTTATTGTCCTAATTGTTATAATTAGAATATTGCAGAAGTTACATATATTTTATTATTAAAGTTTTGGGACTGGTTGATACAAATCGACAGTTTAAGTCATCACTGGAAACATGAACCGACATATGTTATTTCACAATTTGCTTTTCTTTTTGGAGGACTCGCAACTTTTATACATGGTAAGTAGGGGTACCCAGAGTCTATAAATTTTTTTTAAAGTAACAGTTACGTTGACAAGTAGTAATTTTGTCGATCGTACGGAGTTATTAGGAGAAATTGTTCAATAACGGCCTTCCTGTGTTTAGTTGGTTAGTTAGGGTGTAATAGTCATCATCACCATGAGCCTACATAGGTCTCCATCCCTTCCACCCAGTATTTTCAATCCTGAGCTGTTTGGATCCAATTACCTACTCATCGTTCTTTTTAAATCATCAGACCATCTTGTGGGGGTCTACCTCTACTGCTGAAGGCCTCTTGCTGGTGTCGCCACTCCAAAATCGTTTTTGTCCACCTATTATCTTGCCTTCTCGCTCCATTTCAGCTTGAGTGTCCTCTCCACTGCATTCTATTTCTACTGACGGTATTTGGAATTCTATCTTTAAGTGTTACACCCAGCATGCCCCCTTCGATGGCTCTTTGTATTACCTTTATTTTATCTGTTGAGTTTTTAGTTAGTTAAGGCTGGAATGTACAGCATGAAATATACCTCATTTTAAGCACATTTTGTTCCATTTTTTTTAGACTCATTTTTTAAGCAGGAACGGCAGAGCATTTTTTTGTAATTATCCGTCTTTTCTGTTTATTAATAGAAAGATTTTTTTTATTTCTAAAAACAACTTTGCAGTATTAAAAAATCTAAAGCTCTATTATTTACAAAAATATTAATACCGAAAAAATCTCTATCAGTAGAGAGATACAACCACTCTCTTTCAAACGCCACAAGAAATCTTTTTTCAAAATGCAATTTATTGCAGAAAAAGTGAAAATAAAGTTCTATAAAAATCGGTTTCAATTTCCCATTTCTAATTTAGCGTGTAGGCAACACAAATAGCACAGTACTTATCAGCTTTAAATCCGAACTTTACGGAAACTTGACAAGGAGATTACAATCTAAATACACAGAAAGTCGTAATTTTGTTTTTGCCATATCTTTTACAGTACCTAACAACACAAATAAAAATAACTATGTAAATATGCAAATTTTCAAATATGAATCTTACGCAATTCTTGACCTCTAACCTCTACTCGTTTTTGACGTTCCGCTAAACGCGCCCGCTATAATTGTTTCTTACGACTTTTTGATTTTTTAAGTAGTTATGCAACTTTAGACACGTCAAATAGAAAGTGAAAGTATGTAAATGCCAGCCTTAAAGCAAAGAGGCTTGGGTTGCATAAGTATAGCTTTTACACAAAGTTTACAATTTTACCTGAACTTTTTCGGAATTAAGGCGCCTCTAGACTACTTCGACAAGTTTAATTTAATTAGTTTTTACGTCCTCCTTTTTATATCAAAAATAAATTAAAAAAAGGCTCTTGTATGACAAATTTGATTGGAAGTAGGGATAGATTGAGAACCTTAGAAAAACTTAAAAATTTTTTACGAGTACAATTTGTAGGGAAAGTTTTTAAAAGACAAAGTTTCCACATATTTTATTGAAAAATCGTTGGAGTGTGTATGCAACCCAAATATCTCAGATACTCGACTTAAAATGATTGACAGCTTTGAGCTCTCTGTGATTTTAACACTTCTCATATTAAAAGCTTGAAAATAGAAGGATTAGTAACAGAAACAATAAAGCTCCTGCGATGTTTTGACGGTTTTCAGATGTTACTTGATGCAATACAGCAACGCTGCTTTCCATAAACTTTGTAGTCCTTTTTTTAATTATTACATTATAATGAATTCGAAGGCGTCCACGATCAGTGTCGGTATTAACAAAACGTTTTCCTGGTTGGGACCGTGTCATTGTTGAGACAGAAGAACTCAAAGTTTCGTCCACTTTTTTAAGGGGCTTCATCAGGAGTAAAAGGGAGCATGGTAACTAAAGTGTCAACCACGCCAGAGGCGAAACTCTTTTAGCAAGAGGTAAAAGGGTAACGGTAACTCAACTTGTCAAGCAAGCCAGAGGTAAAATCCTTCTGAAGAAAAGCAGAGGTTTTATACCGGCTATAACCGGTCAAGCGTGTAGCACGAAGACAACAATTGGTCAGGCGTGGAGGGGGCGGAGCCAGTAGTGATTTGAGACTTCCAAATGTCTGATAGATGATAACCAGTGTCGCGATTCAAGTTATTTGGGGTCTTAATGATTCCAATGTTGAAAACAGAATGGACATTGACAATGAACAAAGTTTTTCAAACAATATCTTATGGCCAGTGTCGTGATGATGTTCAGCAACAACTGAGTGTGAGAAAAACGTTTGTATTCACAGATACGTGTATGTACTGAGTGACCAGTTTTTCCAATGTACACTGAGCCACAAGAACAGCGGATGTTATAGACTGGTTATAGTCGGTATAAAACCGCTGCTTTTCTTCAGAAGGGGTTTGCCTCTCGCTTGGTTGACAAGTTGAGTTACCGTTACCCTTCTGCCTCTTGCTAAAAGAGTTTCGCCTCTGGCGTGGTTGACACGTTGAGTTATCGTGTCACCTCCTTGAATCGTCCTAGCTATTTTTGCTTTTCCTTCTAGAGAATCTTCGCCACCGATGAACTTTTCCACCCCCCATGGCGCTTCAACACCGTTAAATCGGCATCAGCATTTGCAAGAAAAGTTGCCGATGTCCGTGGAAAACAATGTCCCGTGTACTTTTCGTGATTGGGCAATCTTCTTTGGTATTCCTCCGATGCTGTAGATTCCAACTCTCCGTGCAATACATTTGCCTTGTCGGTACCCGAGAAATACAAATTTTTCGGTCGCAATGCAATGTATTTTCTAAATATCTCTAAAAAATTGATTCCGTTCGCCTGATTTATCGTGAAAAACACTCTTCTGACGTTTGTTTTAGACTGTGGAATCGTAATTACTAATTGAGATCCGGTCTCTTCTACGTCGTCGATACTCATTGCGTATAGCTCCTCTCGAGGACAACCTCCAGCAATTCCTATCATTCCAATAACCTACGATCAATTAAAATTTTATGATTCATAATCACAGCCTAGTTTTATTGTGCCTTTGATAAAAGATGCTCTTTATCAAGTACTTCCTTCAAAAATCGATTAATTTCCTCCCTTGTAAGGGTTTTAGATTGATTTGGTTGATATCCAACATTCGATTCTTGTGTAAAAAGAAAGGTTTTGCACTAAGAAACTTACTGCATCCAAATATGCGAACATAACATCTTCTTGCACTTCCTGTACTTTATGTGCTTTTTTCCACTCACAAAATTGTTTTCGTATCGACTTGCTGACTTTGTAGGAATTAATTTTCCTGTTGGTTTTGAAGAAATTTTATCACAAAGCGTAGGAGAAGCGTTTACGTCCTTCGCGTGTATAGGCAACCTGCTCGGATTCGCCTTTAAGCTATACTTCAAGTCAGACGGCTGTGTCATGTGTGTGTTACTACGTGTGTACCTAGTGTTCTTGTTACTCATAGACCAGTCTTCCGAGTAGAGCACAGTTAGTTAAGCCCAACTGTGAATGGTCTCACACAGTTGCTATAGAAAAACTGGCAGTGTGATTTAATACAAAAATGCACCCAATAATGGCACATCTTGACGTTATTGAAAAAGTGTCACGTGTAAAAATAAAAAATGAAATTGTTTACAGTATGAAATAAAAAGTTGTACGATACATGTCAGTGAAGTTATTATTAAAGTACTTGTTTAGAAATTCTGGATTCGGCTCCTTCGTCGCCTCATCCATAAACATCTAAACTCGTACTTTAATAAGTCACTTCCCGGACTTGTAACGGAAATTTCGGGCACAGTTTAATACCGTACCTGGTAGGATATTTATTATTTATGGCAGGACTTGCCGCTTACTATTCATAACACTTTCATTGCCCGTTGTACTAATAACTTAAGAAATTATTTTTTATATGAAAATAAATTTGAAAAGACGTAATATCTAGTTTGTCACAGATGTAGATTTATAATTTTGAATTGAACCTTAAGATAATTGCACGACCCTCAATATTATAGTAAATAATATAAAATAAAGTTATTTTTTTTCATTTGAAACTTTTTACTTCTTCGGCGTTTTGATAAACATATATTTGCTCTTATCATTATAAATAACATTTATTCACAAATCACAACCAAACGCAATTACAAACACCATCGACTAAATTCACAATAAAGTTTTTATAAGGCAAAATTAAGTCGTTCATAGAATTACTATTGGGGGTGTTCTACGTAGTAAATAATAATGACTTGAATTTATATTAATCTTTATTATGCACTTAGAACGTGTCGATGATGCCCTCTAAATAAGAGTGTGTGTAGTTTTCAAAATGAAATTGTCGAAGAAAGCTAGGTAGCCAGTAAAAGAGAATAGTGTAGGCAAAGTAGGTATTAAGAAAGGATTTTCTAGGAAGGGCGTTGGTGCATTACCTTGCATTGCCGACGCTGGAGTTTCCGAAAGAATTGGTCATGCATAATAAGAAGGGTAAACAAGTACAAGAATTCTAAGGGATTTACTAAAGTATGTAGTTACGACAGATAGAAAGTTGCCCATCTAATATGTATCTATAATCATCTCCAAATCTCCTTCCAAAGGAAATGATGTCAAACTTATTAACCTAAAAACTTTAGGCTCTGTATAATCACCTGCCTTCATAAAAGGCAATGTGTATTTCTTAAAAGATGAAAACTCCCTCAACATCCATTCAATTCTATCTTCGCTTATGATTCCTACAAGGGTTGAAGCCTTTTGAATCTAACAAAATGGTGCTAAACGACTACCAGAGTTGAAGTATTGTAAGATAGTGGATTATTTGGGGAATAGCTTAAAACATCGTCATAGCAAATGAGTTAAATAAGTTAACATTTAGGTGTGGTCGGATATAACAGGTTGCGCAATAATTATTATTATAAGAAGTAATTAAATGTGTTTGTCAACTGAGGATGCACCTGCATAAATATGTGTCATGCGAACATCTGGTTGGATTATGAATCATCTCAATGTCTTACGATATTTGTAAATAAGCATGCAGTGACTAATGAACAAGAAAGACCATGACTAATGTTTATTTAACGCAATAATTAATGATAAATTGTATAAACAGTTTGAGCAGGTGTTAAGACTCTGGGTAGTATAAATATGTGAACTTTCCCATAGTCAAATCAGTCTCTGAATAGAGTCTCAGTACGATGTCTGATTAAGGTCTAGACGAGAGGCCTTTACAAGGACCTACCCTTGGCCCTCAGCCAAGGGTTGGGTTACATTCAAGATGTGCGCGACTCTCAAGATGTTCACGTAAGATTAGTGTTTGTTATTAAAATATAATGTTAGGGTTTTGTACGCTGTATTGAGCCGTTCATCCAGTTAAGTGTTTGGATTTCATATTTGTAGAACAGTTAAATTGTGTTTGTATTTAAAGTTGTAATAATATAGTTGATGTTAGTTGACCGTGTATTTTAATATAACCTCTTGCAAAAGCAAAGCTTTAACACTCGTAATGAAGTTGCTATAAGTCTCTACCATCATAATCAATAAATGCAAAAAGCACTTCGTTACAGTATATTAGGCTACTTGACCACTGTAAACCTAAATCTTCCTAAGATTCTCTTTTCTGTATACAGCTTTAGTAAGAGGTGGCCGTTTGCCTTACCTATGGTTAGGTACAGCGTTACATGGCTTCTTCGTAGAATTCATGTGTTACGTATCACCGGATATTGATAACTTTTGGCACTCGCAGACACCAATTATGCTTCTCGGCAGACGTTTGCCGCTTCATATCTTAATGTTATGTAAGTACCTTTTGATAATGTTTTACTACATAATAATTGTTACCGACTTTCGACAGATCCTTGTTTTATCTATAACAGTTCGATTGCTGTCGCTAAAATGCGCTTGCCACGTTGGGCCGAACCATTCGCAGTTGGTTTAGGTGCGGTTTTAACAGATATTCCGTATGATATAGTAAGTGTCAATTTTCTTCATTGGACTTGGCACGACACCGATCCAAATATTTACGATCGACACTATTGGGTGCCTTGGAACTCATACTATTTTCATGCATGTTTTGCCGCTGGGTTTACATTTTGGTTCCATTTTACTAGAAGACATATTTGTAGAACACAGAAATGGGAAGCCGACACGTAAGTTACACAAATTTTCTAATAAATTACTTAGTTAACTTCACTTTTAGGGTACCACGAGAATTGTTATGCACAGTCATAGCAGGGTTGTTAGGAGCACCTACTGGAATTATGTTGTTTTTACCTAATTATCATCCTCTTCATGATATATACAAGATACATAGTGAAGTTACGTTTTTCATTACCTTCACGGTTTTCCTACTTATTATTTGGTCAGCAGATCGTACGCCAAAACCTAAAGTAAACTTCAAACACACAGTACATAGGACCACATGGTTGTTAATTTCTCATTTAGTCATTCACTATGTAAGCTTCTTAAGTATGGTAATATTTTTTAACCCCGAAGACGAAATAGCAATCGGTTTAAAGGAACCAATCGGACCTTGTAATGAATACTCTCCGGTACAAACAGCATTTGGAATGGTAAACCCTTTTAAATTATAATTGTTTGCCATCAAAATATAATTAAAAATTTTAGGTATTAAAGAAACGGAAATACCTCTGCGTAACCGATTATGACGAAAAATATTTCGACTTTCATTGCTTACCGAATGGAAAACCACCTTGTGATGGTGCAAGCTGGTATACAGCTTGCGGAGTACCGTTGCCAAATCGAGCCGAATATATTGCAATTATAGCGACAATATGTTTGTTGGGATCCGTTGTTTACGGAAACCTTCACTTTAGATCAAGTGGCGATGAAGTGTTTAGTATTTCGGGGACAACTGAAAAACCAAAGAAAGAAATGAAGAAATCTAAACAGAAATACTACTGAGGGATGTAATTAGTTTTGTGTTGTAATGTTCAGTATTAATAAAATTGTGACAAATTAATGAAAATGTTGTTACTTGCAAAATTAAGTTTTTAGTAAAAAAAGAGGGTAACACGGATCAAAAAAAAAAACAAAACCTGCTGAAGTTTTGAACGACTTCGAAGACAATTCGGGGTAGACACTCTGTCAAAGACTCATGACCAAGGCACGGATTTTATGCAAATGCATATTTTTTACTAATAATATGCGCTAAGTGAGCTTTTGTATTTACGCGTATCTAATAAAACAGACCTAAATGGAATCAATTTTTTTTGCATATTTTGCATATTTTAGGCATTTCGTGCATAAATTTGTTTCAAGAGCATATTAAGGCATATTTCTTTATACATTTGGTTAGAGATCAATGTAGCTACACAGTTTCACTAAAATACGAGAAATGTAGAAAAATGAGTGAATGTCTAAATTTCGGAGAAACTATAATTCTCTGGTAAATGTCTATTTTTGTTGGGAATTTCTAAAATGAGGTATTTACCTACAAATATTTATGTACTTTTAAAAACTGCCCACTTCCCAGGCGTCTAATCCCAGCTTAAAATTTATCTCTTTATCTGGAAGGGCTATACAAAAGTTTCACTTTCCAAGAAGTGACTAATGAACCACTGATACCATGGGATTTTCATGTTTTTGACCGTTGTTGGTCTTACTCGTTAGTTAGTTTTTGTTTTACTTTCGAGTTTCGCTTAACACTGTTGAATGAAAATAGGTAGTTAAGATATATTTTATTATTTTTCTCTAAAATTACCATTAGTTCTATAAAGATATAAGTAGTTTAGTATTAATTATGTTTCCTTTTGCTATTTGTATTTAATAATGTGTTAATAATTAAAATAAATAAATTCGTTTCATCCAAAAATTTCTGTTTTAAATATATACATAAAATAATTAAGGTGAATAATTTGCATATTTTAAAGCATATTTCATGAAAACCACTGCATATTTGGCATGTAATTTGAGTATATATATGCGCATATTTGAGCACTTTTTGGTGCATACAAGTCCGTGCCTTGCTCATGACCTTCAGGACAATAACAGATTTTATTAAAAGACTAAAAATCCTGGGAACCAAATAGATTCTGTGGTTATTCACAAAAGATCTTCCTAAGTCAAAGTGACCAAAGGCTCTTAAAGCCAAACCACATCAGACAATAGAATGCAAGAACTGAGCCAAGATCTTGTAATAAAAAGAGAATATTCGGTACAAATACAAGCATACAGAAACTGCGGTGTATTTGGGGGTGGAGATAAACAATAAAGGCAATTTCATACCAGAAATAGAAGTTTGGTAGTAAGATCTAGATGTGTGGGCTTCTTAAAATCTGTTCTGAAAAACAAAAGTATTAAAACGATAAGACCTATAGTACCTAGTGTTACAGGGGCGGATAGGACGGCTGGGAAGACGGGAAATTTCTCGAATGGCCGATCCTGTTTAGGGCCGAATACTTGAATTGAAAAATCTTTTAGAACTAATAATTATGTGTACCTTACACCTATTTTGAAAACATAACCATTGATATAGGTACAAAGCAACCTGAGAAGATAGAAATAACAAACACTAAACACCATAATATTTAGTTTTATTGTTTTGGCTAAATTCATAATTACATGGTGATATTAGTTGTACTTGGTATTACTTTTGGAAATGGGATAGAAATATGCCAAAAAAGGTGGTGAATTTGTAGAACGGTAGCAGTAGCGGCTCGTGATAATTTATTTTGGGAGGCTCTATAATAAACAGATAAACACTCACCTTCAGTACCTAGCTGAGCAATTTCATACAAATGAAAAATCTATTAACTCCAGCAAAATGTACCTATTTTTGGTCGCGTGTTCATTGTGTTTTATAATATTTTGTCTATAAACTGAGTCCAACTGAGCACTGAGCTGCTACATTTACAGAGCCTAACAGCCAAATCCGTACAACACTTTATATGATGTGCACTAATTCATGTTTTTTTATTTTCTGATTTAAATGCTTTAGATCTTTAAAGCCTGTTACCGACCATGTTTTGTACATTCGATCGAAATAAAATAAGACACACGGAAAACAAAACAGAGCATTTACCTCATCACATCTCGAAATTGATACTTTTAGTGATTAGTTACTCATCGTTTCTAGGTAGGTACTTTTACTCGCCTTTTCACGAGTTCTAAGAATTGCTATCATAATAAATAGTATTTATCAGGAAGTTCATTCGCAGTCATAGTAAATACACCTACGCCGTAACTTGAACCCAATAAACAGGGTTAGAATAGCTCTACAAATACAAATATTTCCGTGCTCTCGTACTTGGGGCTCTAAAATCGCGAGCCTTCGGGAAACTTAAGAAAGCAATAGAGAATTTGCAATTTGCAATTCGGTTCTCAGTTCGTTCTTACGTATATTTCTTACGCGCACGAAGGCTGAGCCGTAACGATTTAAAATATAGGTAACCGTCGCGTCGTAGGGGGATAATAATATGTGTTATTACACAGTGGCGGCTGGTGACAATAGAAACAGGTGAGGCCACGGGACAAAAACAATTTAATTTTTTTATTCTTCTAGACTTAATAACGAGAAACGTTTTTCCGATAAACTATCGATTATGTCCATAGTTAAAATGTATCGTTTATGGACGTAATAAAAATTTAAACTTTAAAATAAATTATAACAAAAAACGACAACAATAAGTAAACACACTAAAAACAATAAAACAGATCAACAACGAGGGACAAATAATAAGGCAATGAAAGAATCGCGCGCTATTTACTTACATACAAACGCAACGGCGGGCCAGACTAAACGGGCCCCAAGATAAGCCTTGCGCGCGGTAAGCAAACACCTCGCGTGCACCGGTAATGCACGCGCCTCATTAGTACATACACCGTGCTCTACACTTACAAAATACACGGCTGGCCTCAAAGACCGTACTAAGTCGCATTATACAATATTGCCACAAAATACTACAGTAATTTTTTTATTAAACAATAAAACGCGTTGGAAATAGATCAAAAATGATAATTACAAGAATAGTATATTGTGTCATTAGGAGTAAAAGCGTCATTTTGTGTGCCGAGCATGACGTTTGAACGACGAGCGCTAGCGAGTCGGACATTCATGCGAGGCACACAAAATCACTTTTACTCCGAATAACACATGTTATTTTTTCTTCAAACGCATAAATTAAAAGCAATTCAGCAAGAAAATTTAAAAAAAGTCAAAAATGAACGTCATACCAGCTGTCGTTGCTTTGTTATAAAAAATAAAAATTACGAGTTGCCATTGGCTCATTAAGTGTTTATGTCACTTTTACTCCTAGGAGTAAAAGTGAATGTTTAACTGTGTGTATCCAAGGACACAAAGTCGTGTTTTTCTGACGTTTGAAGAAAAAATAGTATATTATACATAGAGGGAGAGAAATGCATGATTTTTCATGAGGTGCAATTTATAGCCCAAGGGCGGAGCCCGAGGGCTAAAAGGCACCGAGGGAAAAATAGCATTCTCTCCCGAGGTGTATATACTATTTTTTGCACAAGCAGAACCACAAAAACCTGAAAATTCATTAAAAATTTTAAGAATAAAACTTTGGCAAATATAAACTCCCCAGAGAGAAAATGTGACATATTTTCTCCTTAGGGAGAAAATGCTCCACTTCTGTCACAATTTTGACAGCAGAGAAACTGATTAACTCCCTAGGGAGAAAATGTGACATATTTTCTCCTTAGGGAGAAAATGCTCCACTTCTGTCACGATTTTGACAGCAGAGAAACTGATTTCTACTCCCGCTTGTGCAAAAACATATTTTTTAAAACTACAATTATTGGGTTACTTATACAAATACAGGTAGGGCCCGGCCCTATAGACGAGCCGCCACTGGTTATACATTAGTAATGCTTTATATAGATATGCAAAATTTGTATTGTAATAATTAACAATCAATTGTATGTTATATGTTGTAATTAAATAAGTAAATTACTTTTACTCTTTCATAAGAATGGTTTTGGGAGGCTCGAGCCCTTGAGCCCCTATGGAGCAGCCGCCACTGAAAGGTAGGTAGTTCAGTAAATTACCTGAAAGCTGCATTAATAAAAATCCTGTTCCAAGTAGTACAAGTGTAGATATCAATAATGAAACTGAACTGAATTAGCTTCAGTGTCCAGAAAAGCAGAAACAGACTAACTAAGTAAATCTGTTTTTTCCATATCATCTCCAAAACTCCAAAGCGCTACTAATTTTAAAAAGTGAAAGGGCTTTAAAACTCTAAAATGGAACCCTGAAGCAGTGATTTATATACAGGTTGAAAATATGCAATTTACTATTCGCTTTGTTTAACACTTTCTTCATTCTCATAGAAAAGAATTTTTGAAGGTATGAAAGAGTGGAAACATATTTCCCAGAAACCGAAAAACATGAAAAGACATAGCTACAACGCGAATGTGCAGAATCTTTCAGTGCATACTCAAAACAACACTTAACAAGAATCGCACCTTCAGATCGATACGGGCGCAACCTTTGAACATAATAAATATTAGTCAATGTAGGAAATATAATGTAGTGTTTGCAACAAATTTACTAATTTATTATATAATGCACAAAAGCTTTAGTATTTTTTGAGGCAAACTCTCTTAACCCTAGAACGGCCAAGCTATTTTATGTTACGTGGACGGCTAACGGGGGGGCTCGGCGAACCCAGTGCTATTTTTCATTCTAATTGTAAATTAAAATCCAATTTATCATTATACTTTTATTTTATATACTGAAACTTTATGCAATGCATACAAATTTGTATTTATAACAACATACATTGTGTCTATTTAGTCATTATCATCTTTAGAGTTCTTACAAACTAATTGTCGTTCACTATAATTGTTGCACACGTTTCTAAAACATTTTGAACAGCGTTGCTTAGGTTTAGAAAGTGAATTGTATTTTGTTTTTTGGATTTTACATCTCTTACACACATAAAACACCTTCCTCGTCTTTTTTTATTTCTTTCCTTCAGATGTTAGGTTAAGTGTAGGTTATCACACGTATGGCCGACGGGAGGGTTTCTTGAACACACGCCTGTTTAAATAAATTATTTTCGCTAAAATTATAACTTTAAAAAAATTTTAATAGTACCACATGTAACATCATTACATACCTGAGGAATACAAATTTTTTCAAATACGATATAGAAGATATTGATAAAAAACTAAGCCATGGGTTCGGCGAACCCCCCTCGTTCGCCGTTCTAGGGTTAAATAAATAGTGAATATAATTAAACGCGAAATACAATTTCAACGCATCTTTAGCGAATAAACAAAATTGCCATTTTATAACTAATTTAGATTTGAAGTGATTAGTAAACAAGAACTTAACATCACTTAATTTAAAATAACATTGCTATCATTAATTTGGAAAATGTCCTTTTATTTTCTTTAAGTAGGGTTCGGTTAAAAGCACTGAACAGTTTGAATATGCAGCAACCAGTGGCGTAACCAAGGGGGGGCCCAGGCCCCCCTCAAGATCAAATTTATTAATCAAAACAGTATTTAAGATGTGACCAAAAATGCAGGGTGAGTGTATTATGTTGGGTCTCGTCGAGTGCATATGTATTTCTGACACAATTGTTGACTGGGCCCCCTACAAACTACGTGTTAAATCTTAAACAGTGGACTGGGCCCCCTACAAACTACGTTTCTGGTTACGCTACTGGCAGCAACTGTAGTGTTTATTTACTTAACTGAGACGAATTATGTGTACATAATGGCCCTGATCACATAACAATCACATACGCCAAGTTAATATAAAATTTGGTAGGCAGTTTTATGCTTAGTTTGCCTTCAGTTACCAGGTGTCGCCACCACAGCACGAGTAGACGCGACTCGAAAGTGCTTAGAATCAGCTGATTTGTATGATTCCAAGCACTTCAGGGTCGCTTCTGCTCTTGCAATTCTGGCGCCACCTGGCAACCGAAGGCAAACTAATCATAAAACTGCCTGCCAAATTTTACACTAACTTGGCGAATCTGATTGTTATGTGATCAGGGATAATGGTAAACATAAGAGTTGTGATATTTAATGTCTAAAAACAGTATGTTTTAAATTTCCTCCATTCTCAGCATATACTTTTCCAAATGGGAGATGAAATTTGCAAATAAAGTGCTAAATATCTCCTGTAGATATAGCTAATTTCATCGGGTTCCTTCTCAAGTCTAAAGAGTTTGGTTTATATTTCTATATCCACAACAGAATAAATCGGACATAGAAATGTGTCTACTTCTTTTCTGCTACTTTGGTAAGCATTCAGCTGCTTATTTTATGCATGCTCAAAACAATTAACGAATATTTTACTATTTTGAACTATTTAAGTGTTCAAGTAGGCGTTCAACTAGGTGAGTTGTTTTAAAATTATTAAAATTAAATGAAAAAGAAATGTTTATTATTAACTAAGCTCATCTGAAACAGCCATTTAAGTACCTATTCCCGACCTTCAAGATGTCAATCATTTTCTAAACATTCACAGTAAATAAAGTCAAATATCCGTTTTTCTTTCCAAATAAAATACAGTGTTGGTAAGTGTCTAAAGTTGTAAACACTTAATATTAGCAAACAATATTATGATATAAGGCTGATGGTTCTTTGTAACTCCTGGGCGGATTTACAGTAGCCCATCCGCCCCTCGTAGTGTATGCCAGTAAAAGGGGGGTGTTAACCAGAGATTTGTGATAAACTGGAAATATGGGAGAGGAATATATTGTGGAATACAAGAGCGTGAAGGTTGGAGACAAAGAACAAATACAGAATTAGAACTCTACAAAGAACCCAAAATAGGAGGAAGAAACTAGAGAGGTCGACCTAACATAACCTGGTGGGAAAATGTACTAAAACAGGGTTTACAAGCAGACATTTTGAATTGGGAAGTGCTAGCAAAGCACAGAAAACTGTGGAGGAAAAGAATCCAAGTTTGTGTTGTTCCATTAGGATCAAATACAGTTATAGCTGGCAATCTATCAAATCCAAGCACTGACAAATGTTCAAAAAAAAACTAACCAAAGCTGATATTTTAGTTTATATCAACTGCCATGAAAATACATGACAAAATCAAACGGAGCAGGTGTAAGTTTATCGGTAATTTGGCTGATCCTCACCTACCTTGTGTTGAATAACAAACACTCATGTTAAATTAAAATGTTTGGTTCAAATGAATTGAGCCTTTACTTGTACGAAGATTTATGAATCGATTCAGAACTCATTCGACATTTCAATGTGAAATTGTTCCGTACATTCGATGTGTAAACTTTGATAGTGCTTTGGCAATGATCAAAATAGAATCAAAATTTAATATAAAGTGACAAATAAGACATCAGTAAACAAACACAACACTTTCTTCACTTCAATTATTCATTAAATTAACGAACGGTTTGCACAATCCATCTTTAAGCCATGCAAATTCTTGCTTAAGAATGTACAACGTATATTTATACCAATATTACATGTAGATCACCAGTGATTTAAGACACTTGACTACAACTCTGATGGTTTTCGGGAAACGCAGCTTGGATTATCAATAGTCCGTATGCACAGCATGCGAGACAATCAGGTACGCAAGCAACTTAAGAGGCCTTGAATCTCTGGCCATACTCCCTCGCAAAGCCCAAGTACCAATACTTTTACCTTTCTCAATTACATAAATGATACACAAACAAAAACAATAATATAATAACAAGAGTGGAAATGTAAGTCAACAAGTGAAGAAACACTTTAGATGCTGATTAAAGACCGAATATGGAATGCCCGGTACATCTAACATTGCTTCAATTCGCTGTTAGTTTCAGGAATATGAGTGAATTATTGGAGAACGAATCAGTTGAGATGAATGAATCGATTTACCAAAAAGAATTGAACTTCTGATCTTTAATTCAATCACCGTCTTTATACCGATACATTCATATATTTATTTTTGCAGAGATGCAAGTAAAGCTTCTAATTCTAATTCGAAAAAGTACGACTTTTAGACAATTTAAGAGAAAATAATTAAGACTGTATTTAATAAAATTGTATTCAGAAAAAAGCACATTATGTAAACATTAACATCAAATTTCGAATTATAAAAGAAAATGTGTTACCCACTCATGCCCGATTTTGACAAATTTATGTAGTTAGTAACAGAGTTTGCACATTGTAACGGAAATCATAACAGTGATTAATATGAAAACGATGTAGGTAATGGTTTTATAAATAAACATTAAATGATTCATTAGTTATGAAACATAATTCGAGATATAAATTAGGTGTCAACTGAACACAATTCATTACCTACGCAAGTTGTGCTTTAATGCTTTTATAATATTTACTAAGAACAAAAAAAATTAGTACAAAAAGGAAATTCAATTTATTACTTTAAATGAGACAAAGAAATGACATTACCAGAAAAAAGGGAACCTATTATTATAGTCTTATATTAAAAATAGTTACTAAACTAAAATAATATACATTAATATATGCCATTTTTCTAGTTATTCACCACTAAATACTAACAGCGTTTAACAGTAAACACTAGAAAAAAGCATACATGCAACACTTAACACAAAAGTCCTCCTGTTTGCTGTTGGTAAACTTCAATCGTATCACCTTCTTCCATATCCAACGAAGTAGGAGTGTCATTTTCATTGATAGGATTTCCATCAAAGCGGAAACGTACCACCTGCATACTCAGACCCTGTAAAAACGATTTATCGTGTTAGCTTCTGCATTTCTTATTCAACACTTAAGTTTTGACCGTGAGTATTCGCGAAACTACTTTAAAAACGGATTATAAGGGCATTGAAATTCAACATTTTTCGTTCCCTTCTCCTGGTGCACAGGTGGTTGACTTACATGTGTTTTTAGGTTTTGATCAAAGAGAAACAGTGAAAAGGCTTGTACTACAAGAGGGTTGCCATGACAACCACATGTTTTATGCCTTTGTTCAAGAAGAATGGGTCACCACTACCATTGCTACACAGCTGTCCTACGTAACAGGCTTGAAACTTCAATGGTGATTCCTTGGCTACCATCAAGATTTGAACTGGCATAGTAAGCTTTTAACTTACTGTACTGCACAAACCCCCCCACGTTATTATCAATCATACCATACGAATTTGAATGAATAATAAGGGTAGCTACTAATTTTTGTGAAAAATCGCTTAAATTATGCAGTAAACTTACCGCGCGGTCACAATAAGCACTCATCAATTTCCTTAAAGGAGTGTGTTTTTTGATCTTAAACTGAACTACGGCATTATCTTGGCCCAAAACTTTCAAGTTGATGTGTTCCGATTCTGTATTCTGCAAATTAAATACGTTTTTTTAGTATCTATAGAAAAACAATGTGTGGTTAGAAAATGCTATTGCTGTTTACCTTTTTTTCGTCACCCATTATTCTAATTTGTGGATATCTATACGTTTACAAACGAACAGTTAATAATACAGTAACGGTTTGACACTTTAAACCCTGTATTAGACTTGTAATTTCACAATAAATTAAAGAACAACGTTCCACACACAGAGTCGCTGCACAAATGGCCGGCTTGCCTACGAACGTAAGTAACCGCGTAATCGGCGTTGTTCCTACAGTTCGTAGCAGTTCGTAGCTGAATTTGACTTTTAGCGATTGTATTTTAAAAGTTATTTTGCGTAATGTTGCAAATTTATTAGGATTTCAACTATGAAATTTACCAGAAATTAATTTTAATGTATTTATTTACCCAGAAATTTTGTTTCAAACGGTAAAACGGTAATTAAAAATGTATTAACGTCAAAACATTTTCCCGCTAACGAACAAGCGTTGATTGTCAACTGTCAAAAATATTCGAAGGTCGCTAAGAATTTTCAACATATTGCACTGGATTGAACTGTTTTGGGTATTTATTGTAATAATACAAGACATTCTTGGATTGCATCATGTTTTGTAATACAATGTTTATTATTAATAACTATATTCGTAGCAACGTGTTTGTCCTTCTATAAACAATTATGGCTACGTTTCCGGTGGATTTGTGGCTACGAAACTCATGGCGGGATTTTCAAAAAGTATTTTCTTTGTCCGTACTTTATATGCTGTTACAACCGTTGGAATATAACTGATTAAAAATGATAATAAAAATAATTCTACAATTTTTTGTCAAATATTTGTTTAATTTTTTTTTGTTTTATTATAAAGTTTTTTAGTCCTTATTCTCACTTTATGTTTAAAGTTGTTTCTAACTACGTAACTACGGAACTTAAATCAGCCTGTAAACGTAAATATAAAACGATATAGGTTTATGTTGCTTTTAATATGTAGGAAAGCGATTAAACATTACGTTAAATTTAAACACAAGGTTTAGTAGGTACTTTCTGGACTTCATAATTTGTTTACTAACTACAGCACAATAAAAATAAGTGATGGATACATTTAACAAACATCTGATATTGAACAATTTAGAATAAAGTCAGTCATCAAGTGGAATTAGGTACATTAATAGCAATGATCAAATGAAAACAATCAAGAATCTTTTTATATTCTGTCATTAAACTAAGTAACTAATTATTATGGATGGTATCAAAAATCATCAATTCAATTTCAAATACCTACCTACTTTTAACAGTTATGAGTGTTTTAAATATCTATTGATTGATAACCAATACAACCACAAAGGTTTGTAATTTAACATGAAGTAGGAATCGGAATAAATTCGTGATAATACTTTGGTGATATGCGAATGAAAAATCGACATATTAACATTATTAACATATATCTGTATTGTAATTTTTATTTTAATACCATTTTTCTCATAATAGTTGTTTAGAATTTATCGGTGTAGTAGCCACAGCCACATTATACTCCCGATAACTATACATTAGCGTCGCAGGTTGCAGTTGTGAAACGCGGTGTTTTCATAATATTGTTAAATAAGAATATAATAATTGTAAGTTTTCCCATAATTTTATTTAAATATAATACTCTCCACTTGCTTGTTAATTTTTAATATAGTTGTATAGCGTTTAATCAAATATAGATACGTTTTTGGTGTGTTATTAAACAAACCTAACCTAGCTGTTTTAGATACCCAACTGCGAAGTTCCTTAAAAAATACAAAGATGATTATTCCTATTAGATGCTTTACGTGTGGTAAAGTAATTGGAAACAAATGGGAAACGTATTTAGGTCTTCTACAAGCTGAATATACCGAAGGTGATGCTTTGGACGCACTAGGTTTGAAGCGATACTGCTGCCGAAGGATGTTACTGGGGCATGTGGATCTCATTGAAAAATTATTAAATTATGCACCATTGGAAAAATAAATGTATTTCTTATTCGTTTGTGACAATTAATATACGCTTAATTTGAAAAGATTCAGAATATGACGAAGTTACGTTTTTAGTTGTATATAAATATCCAATAAATCGTTTACACCGTAGAAGATAAGAATATGTTGTAGCTATATTTATTTTTAATAAAGCAAATTTAAATGAAAGATGTTTGTTCTGTACCAAATATTACAAGGTTTAAATTAATTAAAAATTTCGAATGGTTTAATGCTTATGTTTATAGTCGTAATTTGTCTAAATAAAAGGCTCTTTTTATATAGTATTTTATTCAGGTTTTGTGCTTTTATTCTGTCTGTTAGTACGGATCGGATTTTTAAGTGTTAAAGTAAGAATTTTACAGTAGTATTTGAATCGCTCTTGACCCTTTTAGGACGATTTGCTGAAAGCCGATCCGTCTGATGTGAACAAGTGGGCGTAGTTTTTCCAATTTGTCTGACACGTGCAATCACTCAATCAGATCATCTGCAGTTTCTCGACTGACGAAAGTGGGAATTGGAGAGCAGCAATTAATGAAGATTACGGGACACAGCCATTCAAATTCTATTAAATCGTATCTTCAATTAGATGCAGATCACCATAAAACTATCATCGAAACAATGAGGCAGCAATCCACTTCTACCAAGAACTTTACTATGGATGATATCATTTCTGAATCTCCAGGCGCCTTATTACTACAGCAATGCAACAACGTTACATTTACTAATTGTAATTTTTCATTTAATAAATAAGTATTATTGTAAGTGAATATTTTGTAACCATAACAATAAACTGTTTTCAAAAAATTGTCGCTTTGTATCACTAGTGAAATTTTATCGATTATTCCACTCATCCAATCAAATCACAGTATTTTGGTGAATTGAACCAATCACAATCGAATTAAATCGAAAATACCACTACTAGTGAAATTTTCTAGAAAATTTTGCGACTAGCAGCGTTGCTTACAGACAACGTCTGTCAAAATTTTTTGAGTGACAAGTATTTCAGTAATTTCATTATAATTCGAGGAATTATCATTCTGAATACCATTCTTGACTAGAATTTTACAGGAAATTTTTGCCATCACAAACACTCTTGCTTGTTGCTTTGGAAAATCCTGTGGTATTACTTCTGACTATTCAACTTATATGTTATACAGGGAATTTTTCTTTTTAGTATACATATCCCCTATGTATACTTTTATAATAAACGCAAATAGGCAACCCACTATACACTATAAACGCCACGTCACGTGGTGCGTAAAGGTTATGTTTCATGTTTGTAAATAAAAAATAAATCAAAATTAGTGGAATATCAACATAATTTTAATTCAACGATTATTCTAAAACATAAAATATCAACAATACAAGAAAGGAAAATAAAAACAGCAACAGTTAAAGACTAATTTTTTGACATTAACTTAATTTGATGATTTTTGCCACAGCATGCTAATTTTTTAACGTTTATAGTGTATAGTGGGTTGGTTATTTGCGTTTATTATAAAAGTATACATAGGGTATATGTATACTAAAAAGAAAATTTCCCTGTATGTCATCTATCAAAAATCGACCAATCAAAATGCAAGATTTGACGTTTTTGAGCCAATCAAAATGAATTGTCTCGACAATTTTTACTAGAAAAAATTATTGTAGTTGTTATCTCTGGTGTTGTTTTTAAAATGGTCATTTTTAGTAGTCAAAGATTGACTGTAGAGATTTTAAAT
Source organism: Melanotus villosus (assembly GCA_963082815.1). Classification (NCBI taxonomy): domain Eukaryota; kingdom Metazoa; phylum Arthropoda; class Insecta; order Coleoptera; family Elateridae; genus Melanotus; species Melanotus villosus. The sequence continues at coordinate 7,640,653 of OY720423.1, read as the reverse complement.
TTCCCGCTTTAGCCAAGGCCCGCTGAATTAATATTGCATATAAGGCCTTACCGCTTCATTTAACCAAGACGCAATTAGCAAGGACGCAGGCGCCATTTGACGTAAACTATAAACTATACCTTTGTGACAAATGTATAGTTCACGTCAAATGGCGCCTGCGTCCTTGCTAATTGCGTCTTGGCTAAATGAAGCGGTAAGGCCTTATATGCAATATTAATTCAGAGGGCCTTGCTTTAGCGTTAGCAGTGTTGCGGTCATCCACATGCAGCGCTAATGTATGTAATAGTATTCTTAATCAAAGCATTGTACTTTCTTGTCTATTCTATGTGGTCTGTGATTATAATTTAAATTTGAACGCTCCTCGTACTTTCGACAAAAACCAGCTGTTCAGGAAGAACAACACAAGGGGACTTCTATAGAACCTTCAGACGTATCCTCAGCAAATGCATCGCTCCGAGCCTACACTTCAAGGATCCCCACGGCAAATTGGCCCACAACGACAAAGACAACTGTCGGATCCTAGCGAATAATACTTTGAATCCTCAATTGCGAGGTTCCAAGAACCAGATTCATCCCTGACGACCGACGATAATATACATTCATCGCCACCCTAACCAGACTCATCGCCACCTATAAGACAAGAAGTCACACGCAGAGGTCGCAGGATTATGGAAACACGCGGGCGACAAGGAGATCGATAAGCTGACTTAAGATCATCCGCGAAATTTAGGAACCCAAAGTTGCTGGACGTTAACCCTCATCCACCCCCCCTTTTTAAGAAAGGCGGCAGACTGGACGTGTACAACTACTGTGGCATCTCTCTCCTTTCAGTAACCTACAAGACTCCTTCGAAAGTTCTTCAAACTAGGGCACAGGAGCAACTGGATTCACAATTAGAAGAATAGCAAGGAGGATTCAGAGGAAAGGACGCTCATGTATCGAACAGGTAATTAATTTCAAATCCACCCTCTTATATATCTGAAGCTAGCAACAAGAAATTCGCGGTGATTCTTTGACTTCAAGAAGGTCTACGATTGAATTAACCCTAATTCAAATCCCAAAAGAACTGGGCTTAGACAACAAAACAAGAGCGATTATCCAATAGACCCTGATCAGCACCACCTCCAAAGTAAAATTTAGAGGAGAGAGATGCATTCGAAATCAGAACGAGGTTCAGACAGTGAGATGGGCTATCGCCTCTTTTCTTCAATTATGTCCTAGAGAAAGTTATCCATGAGTGGCGCAGAGTAAGGAAGGTGTTTAAAACGGCGTCAGATTGGGCTATAGGAGCATGAATTTGGCAATTGACCGCCTAACAGATGATTTCACACAAGTGCCAAAGGCGGGCCTCCAAATCTCCTTTGAGAAACTGGAATTCAAAACGAATATCAAGCCGGCGCCGGCACCCAGAGAGTTGGGACAGAGAAAAATCAAGCGGACAGACAAGTTTAAATACCTAGGCGAGTAGATAGAACCCAACATCCCCGAGAAAGAAACCTTCGTGTTACGGAGCAATAAAATAGAAATGGCGTACCAGCTACCCATAGATGTCTACAATAAAAAATCAATATTCTTCAACGCCAAGTTATACGACCGGAGGCCCTATATGCAGCCGAATGCCTCGCGATGAATATGAAAGGTCTGATCGAGAAATAAGTCATCAGCCCGTAGGCTGGTTTGTCACAGCATTCTTGCCGGTTCATGGCTCTTCTTTTTTAGCTCTTCATAAGTGTTACAGTCCGCGAGTCCGCATCTTCCATGATTTGTTTAATGTACTGGAGACCCGGGCTTCCTCTAGCATTTTAACTCCTATTTGCCCTTCGATTATAATCTTCATTAATTCGCCCTATCTAAGTAGAAGTTGGAAGTAAGGAAAGAAAGATCCTGGATCCAGTAAAAGAAAACGGCGAATACAGAAGGCGACACAAACCTGGCATGAAGGAGCGCAGTGAGACTGACTAATCGGATCTTTTCCTACCTTCTCGACAAGAAGACCAAGGGAGACTGGTTCACTGACGTCGAAAGGGATCTACAGGAAGTGGGGATCACACGTAAAGACATACCTTAAGAAGAATCTTGGATCATACAAAGGATTTCAAGAAAAGTCAGAGCTACGAACAGGTAAGACATGGACAGAAGAAAGGAAGGAAGAGCACCGAGAACGTATGCGGGAATACTGGGTAAAAGGAAGAAAAGGGAAAAAACGTGGCCCATAGTTGGCCGAAACGAAAGAAGAAGAAGAAAAATAAAAAAGGTGGGCAATTTGTTTTCGAAGTTTAATTTAAAAGTGATTCGTACTTTGTAATTGTTTATTACTCTCTATTCATTTATATTTCATATTTACAAAGACAAAATAGCTACATACTTTTAATTTCGTTTATATGTGAGAGATAACCTTTGTATTTAAAATATAGTACAATATTGCAGTAAGTGCTTTTATTAAAACTAATTTTGTTCTTCTTTAAGCGCCAATCATCTTTTTAACTGTATACCCGGGAACTGAATAAAAAAATAATAAGATTACTATCACTAAAGCTAATATTATTAGTACTTTAAGTATTTTCCATTTGTAGTTGTGCCATAAAATATAGCGCATCGATTTGAGTGGATTTAAAAACCACATAAATGAAGAATCTGGCCGACTGAAACAAAATAAAATTAATTTACTATTTCCACTTATTGCATATATTTAAAGCGTACTTTGGTTTATCCAGTGGTTCTGGTTCGTTTCGACCGAAACCGACAGGATTCTTTTCTGCTTCTTCTTTAGTTAAAAGATGAAATTCTGCCTCTACCTTGCCGGTTAATTCTAAGTCTTCGTTATCCTTCTTTACATAGAACGGCCACCAACCCTTTACCCGTTTTTGTTTGAAGATATTTACAACAGGAACCGATCCATCTGTTTTTAACATTCCTAAGGTACACAGTTTTGACGATTTTGCACCACGTGGAAATCTATTAAGGTCCAATGTTATAGCACCTAAAATTTCAGAAGAAAGTGGAAATATATGAAATTAAAAGGTTTACAGGTTTACACAAACCTAGAAAGTCATCCGCGGAAAAATGATCAGCGTCCCATACTTGCAGTTCCAGTCGTGCTGGAATTTTACATTCCGTTTCGTCCCATGAAAAGAGAGATTCCTTTCTTGAAATGACGATTTTTTGCTCTGCTAACATGTAATCAAATGGATATACAAATCTCCAGTTAAAGTTGCCTTCCCCAGTTAGCGACCGATAGTGAATATCCGTACACTGACAGTCTTCTGGTCCCTTTAACCAACTGAAAAAATTATTAGCGCTTTTTATCTTAAATCTAATCGTAAATCACACACCCTTTAACGTAAATATCAGACATTTTTTCCCCTGTGAAGAAAGCATCGTCCTCTAACACAACATCATCAGTATTCCAAACGATAACTCGTAATTCGTAACTTTTAGGCTTCCTAGGTGAAATATCTAAGGCAGGTCCAGGCAAGGGCATGTCCATAGGAAACATATCGACCCACATTTCTAATTTTCCTTGTTCTATACCTGGTTTACTAGGGTTATAAAGTGGTCGAGTTTCAATATGTTCAGGTACTAAGTGACATCCTATCCTTGGAAATTCGTGCCATCGATGTAAAACTGCCAAAGCCATGTGTTCTTCGGCACTTTTGGTGTTAAAGAAATCCACATCATCACAGTGCATTGAAAACGTTAGACGAGCGATTTTTACTTGTCCGTCTGCATATAACGGAGGATCAATTTTACCGTCTTTACATAGTTTTGCTAAGATTTGCGTTGGTTTCATTGCGTCCCTCCAGCAGTTGTAACCTTGTCTAAAAGAATTCCTGGTGTTAGGAAACCTGTACATATAGAAAAATCTTACATTTATTTTTTTTTATTTTGTTTACTTTGAAACATTACTCATTGCACCTTTATTTTTTTAGCAAGTGATGGCAAAATAACGCATCAAAATTAAAATTCCTTATTAATAATTTGTCCTGGATTTTGTGAGATTGCTGAAAAAGCATAAGTTTAGAATAAACCGCGAAGACCTCACCTTCAATTACGTTAAACAAACAGTGAAGTTAATGGAAACGCCTTCTAAAGTGTGATAATTTAAACAGAAGACTAGACAGATTCGTTAGAACTTTGGAGACTTCTAATCCTGGGAGATAATGTCGAAATTTAAATATTTCATTAAACTTTGCCGTGTCACTTTATTGAATTATTCATGTGTGTTATGAAAATAAAATTTCAACTCATATTCTTTTAGGGAATCCGTAGAGCTGAGGGGTTTTCGATATCTTTTTGCAAGTAACACAACAGAAAAATAATAAACTAATTTAATGCTAAAAAAGTGTGAATGTTTTCTGTTTGGAACTCTAAGAGGTGATCTGACTACGTCATCAAGCGTGATCGCATTTTGGGCTCGAAACAAAGGCAATAAAACTGTATAACTGTGTATCTCCTTGATTTTTTTGTGAATGGGCAATGGATATATCCAAAAGTCCTACCGGTAAGCTGGAAGGCGCGGAGTCATTGGAAACGCTGGAAAAAGCAATTGGGGATGTCGCTCGTTTACTCAAATTCGGCGGTATACATCGATAGAAGCATCAAAGTACCAACTAAACTAGCTCCGACCACTCATCTGACCGAACCACGTTCGAAGCATACGAAAAGACGTTGGATGAGTTTCAAACTATGTGTGTTAACTCAATATCTGGAAGAGGAGTCATACAGACTTTGACCTCCCATTCTCTATCTCTTGCACTCCCTCTGCAATTTGCCAGCTCGGAGTATACAGTGTAAGGCTTTCGTTTTATGAACAACGTGGCAGCCACCGTCTTGTTACCAAGTTTTTCACCACCTTCAAATATGTTGATTCTAGCATTTGCGACTGAATAACAACAAAACTATAACAATTTTGTTACGGAAATCCGCAATCAGAGGAGTTACTGTTGCTTCGAATTGCTGCAACAATACCAAGCGAACATGATACCGTGGGACATATTTGGGAAGCAACACAATTTACTGAGCTGGTTGTACTCATTAAACGACGAAGTTACGAAATTCGATGTACCGGAGATGAGTCGAACGTAGCATTTGTTGCTAAGTCCAAGGTTGCTGGAAGTAATGGCAATACTCATATTGCAAAGGTTAAATAACAATGAAAGCACATGCTGGCTTCTACATCCTGAAAAAGGGCCGATACGAAAGAAGAAAGGAAAGAGTAAAGAAAGGAAAACAAACAAAAATGTGTTATTCAAGTATGAGTCATCATCCAAAGGATGCACTCTTCATGTCAACCAGCTTTCGTCGTGTCATCGGAAGGAAGCATAGATTGATGGGTTTTCGACCCAGGAGCATCAGCACACATGATGTCAAACATCACAATCCATGTGGAACTGCTCGTCAGAGGCATGTGGAAATGTGGAGTACTGCTAATACTGGCCATATCAGGCCAGAACTGTCCCAACATGGATCCCCTAATTGAGGCCAGAGCAGGGCAGTGGCATACAACATGCTCTGCCGTTCCCTCCTCTAGGTTACAAACTCTACAGCTGGGCTTGTAATCTAGAGGAGGGGACTGTTAGTCAGCCCCATTTTGTGCAAGTGTTTGTTAAGTTGACAGTGGCCTGAAAGTATTCCAGCAACAATGCGTAATTTCTTTCGGGGTAGCTGTAGACAGTATTTTGCTGTCTTGAGTGTGGGTGTCTTAATGGCAGCCCGTGCCTGTCTGCAAGTTTTTAGATTCTTCCACCTAAGGGCGTGTTTATAGTGAATTATCTGGCGTATCATTGTGTTGAGTATAGCGGAAGAGAGACCAACACTAGGTTCATTTGTTCTATTTCATCTTTTGTAATTTTCGGTTTATACTCTGTGTAGTGTTTTGTGCCCTTAAATTTATTGGATAAGGCTAGGGCTGTGCGATAACATAAGTTTGCATATAATGTTTCTACATATTTCAGTGTTTCTGTTTTAGTACGGTACCTATACGTTTTCCTCTTCGTCAGTGAAGCTTGTAAATTCCTTTTCCCCATGGGCAATTTCTTCCTGAATACCTTGGGCCTCTTCTTTCATGTATGACTTATTGTATAATCTCGTTTTTGGTGTTTACGCCTTGTTTTATTTCTTTATTTATATTCTTCAGTTCTTCTCTTGTTAGTTATTTTTTCTGTTTGCTGTTTATTAGGGCTTTTGTCTCCTTTCTCAGCTTGCCTGGTTGTTGTGTTCTCTTTTGCCTTTGTCTGTTGAATTTTCTGTAGGCGTTGTGGATGCTTCTGATGATGTGAATATATTGTCTCGGGCTTCTAATTTCATTCTGTAAGAAGTTTCGTTTCTGCTGATTAGCTCGCTGCCTGAAGTTATTTGCCAACTTTTAATTATGTATTTTTTTTTTATTGGGCTCTTACCAGGCGATGGTCGCTTATTTCCACCTGATTTAGCACTGTTACGTCCTTTATTATTTATGTTTTCTGTCGGTTATTATAAAATCAATTTCGTTTTTAGTCGAACCGCCTGGACTTTACCAAGTAAATTTTCTGCTTCCTTTTATAGAAGAAAGAGTTTATCGCTTTGAGTTGATCTCCTTCCATGAAGCCTACAAGTATTTAGCCTCTATCATTTCGTTGTTCTATTTCATGTTGGTCTAAGATCTTTCTCTTTCTTCCTGTTTGCCAATCTTTGAGTTGAAATCGACGACTAGAATTGTGTAGATGGTTTTGTCCCTGTTTAATGCTCTCTGAATTTCATTACAGAAGTTCTGTGATGAAATTATCATTTAAATTCAAGCTTGTCTTACCCATACCTTACTACCTTTTCCCAAAACTTTATTTGACTGATGGCTATTCAAACAAAATCAATCTTTAGACATCCATAAATTATCCCATTCGGTTAGGAGTACCACAAGGTAACGTGCTAGCACCTCTCCTGTCTCCTCTGCTGACATTCCAACTACAGCTAGTATGATTTCCTTGGCCTCTGATAACCTGCAGCCCCATATCAACCTCCTCAAACTCTGTCTTAACAAATGGCGAGTAACTGTAAATCAACCCAAGTCAGCACATGTTACTTTTATAACCAAACGGACTGAATGCCCAGAAATAACAATAAATAGTAACTGACTGATTCACTGCGAAAAGTGAGATAAAATATTTTGGATTAATTCTAGATCGAAGACTTATGTAGGTACATGGAATGCCCATATAATGAAAAAAAGCACAAATTAACCTCAGGTAACGACAAAAGAGCTGGATATCCAAAATTTTTCTGTACAAATGGTGTTTAACTGTGAGGATGTACAAAACCTTCAAATACCAAAATTATTCAAAGATTACAATCCCAAATATTGTGAATGATTTTTTACGATCCAACCAGACGGTTGGTTGGACATCCAAACGAAGAAGTCACTACTTTAAATTCCTCTAGCAGTATGAAGAAGACTGAACAGAAGATAGCTTACGGATGTAGATCCGTAGTTTTAATCTTAATTCAAGTGTCAAACCTCGGAGTGTAGTCACTTCACTACTTGTATTTTAATCAGCACTACTTATTGCGCTTCGGAGCAGATTGCAAACTTCTTGTATCAATATCAAAAGAAATCCGGAAAATAGGTATTTTAACCTCGAATACTGGCGGAGTCTTGAAAGAAGCAAACGTGAGCAGCTTTAAGTTTCCCTTCCAATACATTATGAACGAATTTGCATTAATTGGGGTTCAGTCCTGATTGGAAATTCGCTGTCCTGGGCGGGAAACTCCTAACTACCCTATTAATGACATTTAAATGCATTAGCTTGTTCCTTTGTGATAAAAGAAAACGTCAAAAGTCGCATTACTTACGACTTCTGCTTTTTAGAAAATATCTCAAGGTGAGATTTAGGATATTAAATTACAATTTGAAGGAATGCTTTTTAATTTCTAGTCCCATTTACGAAAATTGCACTAAAGTGTGGTGGATGTAGATTCGATTCATCAGATTTTCTGGCTTTTATTTTTTATTTTATTTTGTACAGCAAACTTACTCTTCATATTTTTCAGGAAGGCCACAAGTAGCTCTATGACGGCTATAAAATCTGTTTTCTAAATCTATTTTGGTTTCTCCTATCATATCGTCGGAACCAACCAAATCCCAGTCGTATATGTGAACCGTTAAAAGTGAATCCTGTGGGAAAGTGGCTTCGAATTCGAAGCATCTAAAAAAGTTGACTTTATTCTAGGTCAGTTAGAAATAGAACAAACTTACTTTCCAAACACGGGATTGAGTTGTTTTGATACGTAATTGTCCTTGTCGCTTATCCTTTTAGAACCTAATTGTAGGACGATGTAAGGATCAGCTTTGCCATTAAGGTCCATTGGATGTAAATCATTAGCTTTCACTATATAAACGCGAACTAAAACGTGAATAGGATCGTTTGAAGGAACACCTTGAAAGAATCCGTATTGTGGGTCGAAACCCATAACTGTATGATCTTCAAGGTCCTTTGGAAAAGGCCACTTGTACACTTTGATGGCACCCTTATTAAAAAGAAACATTAATAAATCATATTACCAGCAATAATTAATTACCTTGAAAGCTCCGACGATTCGACTTTCGTCCTCAGAGTCGTCGCCGGTTTTTTTCCCTCTGTATAATTCAAAAGTATGAAGCCATTCTTTAAACCCGTCGAATTCGTAAATGGATTCTAAGTCGGTGGGGTAAATCTGGAAATTTTATTTAAAGCGGCATTCGCATTTTACTTACCTACATAAAAGTAAAAACGAATCTTACCTTACATAATGCCGGTTTACGTTTAGTTCGTTTTCTGGTGCTCTTGGGGCTTAATCGTGTCACAAATCTGGAAGCTGTGGCTGCGGTTTTAAATCCTACACGACGCTTTTGTTCACCCGGGCTTTTATCCGAACTATTACAGGACAAGTTCATTACCTGCGCATTGTTTGATCCATCATCTAAGTGAATTTGAAAGTTTTTGTCTTGGTTTTGTGTTTTTCTAGCCTCCTTGCCTTCATTAATCATTTCCTCGATAGATGCGAAATATTTAGTCCACCAGTCTCGGTTACCCTCTTCATCTTCTACATCCTCTTCTAAACTTTGTTTGCGTTTCTTATTGATTTCGGTTTTCATTTTTTTCGTCGATTCTCGAGTACCGTAACCAATTGAAATCGACAAATCTTTAGGGAGTAAAGGACTTTTTTCTTTGTTATGTTCGTTGTAAACATAAGCGTTAAGCGTCGTTTGATTTCCCATGCCGCAGTCGTTTTGTAACAAACTAAGAGAACGTCTGCGGTCCTCTGCATCTCGCTCCTTCTTCGTCATCGGCGTGTACATATATTTTTGTATGGAATTTATGGTATGGGTCCCTACTAATGTGTACCTTCCGAAACTACGACAATCTACAGCCCTGATGGTTAACGGTGGCCTGTAAAGTTCTTGTTCGGGAAGTTCCAAGTCGAGAAATTTTATAGGTGTACTAAAATTGGGGTTCTTTTTCGCGTTTTGAATAATTGATGAATATAAAATGTGTCCTGAACATTCTATATCAACTCTGGGTTTATCTACTGTTAATAAATGAACTCTTTTTAAATCTCGCAATCCCCAAAAGAGCACTTCGATGCGATATTTTGCGAGTGTTGGTCTAATTCCCCTAGGTACTGGATGTATCGGGCCCATATCTCTTGTATCTGTATCTTTGTATATAGGAATATCTTTAGGATGGGGTAGCGAAGGTAAAGAACCTCCATCAATCTCGCTTGGAAGTTCTAATAGTTCAAAAGCTGCGAGTAATTCCCCAGCGTGATCCGAACCTCGTCTAACATCAAACCATTCCAATGGTGGTGGAAATCTCGGTTTGCTATAAGCTTCGTCTCGTAATTTAACGTGGGGTTTCGCCATCGCCCGCCCTATAAATTCAGATTTACCAACTTTGTCCTGATCAAATATTTCAATAACAATAGCGGGCGGGTCTTGTTGAATTTCTTCGCTTGTTCCGTATATCAATATTTCCTCAAATATCAAAAGCTCGTCCCATGTGGGACTTAAAGTTTCATCTATAACTTGTGTTGTTTTGCTAAATTCTCCGGCTATGACTCGTGCAAATGGATCTGATAATCCTGAAGCGTCTGATCCTATAAGAGATCTCGCCTGATAAATGTGAGTTCTCAACTGGAAGACCTAACGAATATAAAATTACTTTTAAAATTAGTTTTGTTTGGTTTTTGAGTTTTAATTACGTGTTTATCAATGTAATGAATCGTTGAAGGTGGTAAAGCTCGGGGTCGTTCTGCATTACGTATTTCGTGAGTTATTTCGTAACCCTTTGGAATTCCGTTTAGGAAGTTTTTCTTGTGCTTTAACAACCCTAACCACATACATATTTGGAGCTTTGATTGAATTGTCCAACCGCTTGGTCCTATTGCTCTCTTTCCCGGTAACTGGAATAAGTGATTTTATTGGAGAAAAGTAAGAAAAACTCTTTGATTTTTTAAGAAGATTTAAGAAAAGGTCAAAACAACTAATTTCCAATAGTTTAATTCATCAAATAATTCTTAAAATTACCAAGTAATATTTTTTAAAAGTTCTTAAAAAATGAAAACGGGAATCACTTTTATGTTTTTGATTTCTTTAAGCTTTTCCATAAAAGTACCAAAAATATTAATTTGAAGTCGTTTCATTAATTAATTATTCAAATCAAAAAGTTGGGTAGGTAACAATTTTTTCCAAAGCTCTTAAAAAAATTGAAATAGAGGGAAACGCTTTTTCCGTTCTCGCATGACTTCCCGTGCTCGGCTTCGCCTCACACGAGAATTGTTACGCTCGCCCGGGAAAAGCCTTGTTTCTCGCCTCCTAATGAAATATACTATTATGTCTTTGAATAATTCTCGAAGAAGGTTTTCCAGAAAAAATGACAAAAACATTAATTTGATGTTGCTTCATTAAATAAGTAATTACTAAAATCACCATTATTGAGTAATATTTTTTCCAAAGTGTTTAATAATCAAAATAAAATGTTTTCAATTTCTTTGAGAAGGTTTTCCAAAGAAAAAGGGTATAAACGTTAATCTAAATTATTTAATTAATTCCTCAAATCACCATTCACTATCACACTGTAAGGCTGTATTTATCCACTGCTGGTTGTAGGCCTTCTCTCTTTTCTTCCATTTGGTCCTATCTGCAGCCATTAGCATCCATTCTTTATATCATCTCGTCGTCGGGTGATTGGTCTTTCTGCTCTCCCTTTTTTTCGGGGTCTCCATTCTAATATACTTCTTGTCCATCATTCATCAATAGCTCGGGCTAGGTACCTTGCTCAATGCCATTTCAGTTGTGCAATTCGTTGTACAGGGTACAGGGTGCGCCAGTCAAACCTGACGTTTTTTGAAAGGGTAGTACATGCGATGGGTGGGCTCGGTGGTGGGGAGGGATATGGTTAGGTTCCTCTATTGTGGAACTTTAGTTGCAATAGAGCTTTCGTCGTAGAAGAGTTTTTTTGAAAATGGCGAATCCGCAGCGGCGGTTTCATCAACGTTTCGATGTTCCTCCTCGTGGGAGAATTCCTTCTCGCAACACCATACTTCTGTGGATTCACAATTTTCGGACTACAGGTTCTGCTTTGAAAAGAAGGCAGGGAGGGTCTCTTCGAACTGTAAGAACTCCCTAGAATGTCGGGAGAGCAAGGAATGCGATTGAGCAGAGCCTCTACGTAGTAGCAACAGCACAACTATCCAACTCAGCAAGAGGGGCATCCACACTCATCTCAAGAAGAAACTATCTCAAAACCTAACAAGTCTCGATATTAACAGTGATAGTGATACTGAATGACAACAACAACTAATTGTAGTTTCGAGGGATTATTTGCTTCGTGATAATTTCTTAGTGTAATAGAAGTAAGTAGCTTGTAAATAACTAAACCATGTATAACATCTATTTTAATGTTGATCTGGTTGTCCAAAATAAAAAAAAATATGGTTCAGTTTTCCGAATGAACCCCAGGCTAATCTTCTTCTTCTTGTTATTTGTTTGCTCATATATCTTTTTCTGCCGTCATCTTTTGACCTAGGTATACGAGTATATAGTCGTCCAGTATTTCTAGTGTTTTACCTTCTAATGTCATGGATGTCTTCTTGTGCGTTTCTCATTATTTTTAGTTTTCTTCTACTACTACTACTTCTTCTTCTTCTTCTTCTTCTTCTATTTAATGGGCAGGTTTGCCTGTTTTTTTTAACCAGATATTGGACTAGTAGTTTGTTATTTCTTTCAGAATTTCATCGCTGCTTGTTATGATTTATGATTTTTCCTTCTTTATATTGTATTTGTATTTTCTTTCAATAAGAAGTGATCGTAGAATCGTAAGAGCTAAACTGTACAATACAAAATATCAGAAAGGGCGAATACATACAGAAATAAATCAAAACCAATGGACATAGAAAAAATTTCCCCAAAATAAACTTGAATAGCAAAAAAATGATAGAAAAAGAAATTAAAAAACACAGCTTTAACTAGAAGAGAGACCTAAATGAGCATGGTGAAAGTATGACAACATTTATGTTACAAGCAGCGAGTAAAGTCGTTTTGGCTCCTTGGGGAGGATACGGCGCTTAAAATGTTTCTTTAGCAGGGTTTGAATGCTGACAGTTTTGCTGGCTCTGCACAGCATCTCTGTCCTTTTCCGTTTTCCTTTACTCGGTCTGACTGGGGTTGGGTTAAGCTTATTAAATAGAAATACCTAATTTCAACGAGATTTTTCAATTTTCGTTTATCCTTGGCTATGGTTTTCACTTCATTCCATTCCTTATATTCTTCTTCTCTGCATCTCATCCATGTTTGTACTACTCTCTTTTGTTTTCTTTTTCCCCGGATGGTATATTCTGTTGCTTGTCTTGAAAGACCTGTATTTGGTTTTCTTAGGGTATGACCTAGCCATCATCATTTTCTCCTTTTTATTGTTGTTTCTATCGGTTCTTGCCCTGTTTTTCTCCATAATTCTTCGTTTGTTATTTTATTTGGCCAATATATTCCTAAGATTCTTCTTACACTTTTGTTTATAAATGTTTGTATTTGTCGGGTTTGGGTCCTATTTAACGTCCATGCTTCACTACCGTACAGGAGAACACTTGTGCACTGCCTATTCTTCTTCTAATGTCCTTCTTCTTTCCTCCACTATCCTCGATTACACTTCCAAGGTACACAAACTCTTTGACATTTTCTATTGATTTTTCTTCCAGTTTAATTTCGGTGGTATCATTGGGGGTTAATCGTAACGTCTTTGTCTTTGCTATGTTGATATGTAGTCCTGTCTGTTCTGCGGTACTTTTTAGGTTGTCAATCTTTTCTTGCATGTGTTGTAGTTTTTCCGTTATAAGGCAGATATCATCCGCAAATTCAAGATCTTCTAATATTTGTCCAAATCTCCATGTTAGTCCCTTATTGGCATTTGAGATGTGGATCATACGAAGAACCCTACGGATTTCGTGGACGGAACACGTAACAAACATCGAAGTTTTACGAAGAGCGGAAATAGAGAGACAACTACTGGAGATCGTAAAAAACAGGAAAATAACTTACCTAGGACACATTCATTATAAGAAACGACAAATACGTAATACCAAAACAAATTTTACAAGGGAAAATAGAGGGGCGACGCGGTCCAGGCAGGAAACAATACTCGTGGTTGCGCAACATAAGGAACTGGACGGAAGGTTGGATAGATAATCGCCTACGTTCTGGCAAGCATAAGGCACCAGAAGAAGAAAGTTCCTTATTATTTTTCATTGATAATCTTATAATACGATCTACAACAAGGAGGAATAGTATGGGTGATAGTGTATAGCCTTGTCTTACGCAACTTTCTATGTTTATTTTTTCTGTCCGCTCCCCGTTATGTACTACCTTTACCGTGTAATCTTCATATAGTAGTTTTATTATTTTCATAATTTTATCTGGTATTCCATATATCTTAAGCGTGTCCCATGTCCCATAGAATGTCCCTATTAATTTTGTCGAAGGCTTTTCTGAAATCATGAAGCCAAAATGCATCTCTTTTTGTTACTCTATGCCTTCTTCAATAAGTATCCTCGTCATATACATGTGCTCGACGAAGGATCTTCTTGGTCGGAAGCCAGCTTGGTTTGTTCTTAGTTGCCTTTCTACCTCTTTTTCATTTTTTCTAATATGATTTGCGTTAATATTTTACTTGTTGTACTGGGTAGTGTAATTTCCCTCTAGTTTTCACACCTTGTCTTGTTCCCTTTTTTGGTATTTTTATATTAACCCTTCTGTCCATTCTTTTAGTATTATTTCCTCGCTCCAGATCTTATTGAGTAATTTGTGTAAGATTTCGGTGTTTGTTTTCATTACTGCTTTCAATCAACTCATTGGGAATGTCGTCCGCAATTTTTAAGTTTTTTATTTGTTGTTTCTATTTCTTTTATTGTTATTTCTTTTGTATTCACTTTTAATTTCTGATATCCTTCCTGGTCGTTCAAATCTTGTTTAACCATTTTAAAAAGTTTTAAAAAGTCGCAAGAAAAACAAATATACATCTAATAAAATCAATAATGCAACAAGTGCAGAATTATAATGTCAAAACGGGGAAGTAGTAACGTAGAACTGGCGGAGTTAAACAAACTGATACGAAAAGAATTACGGAAAGATAACAGAAGATATAACACACAAATGATACTAGAAAAACAATTGCAGAAAATAAAGGACCAAAAGCTATCAATAAACAATTAAATATGGGAAAGAAAGAAATAATAAGAATCACCATTATTAAGAATTTTTTAAAAATAAAAATAAAGGGAAACGTTTTATGTCTGAAAAAGGGCAAAAATTTAAACCCGTTTAATTAATTAATTAATTCTTAAAATCATCTTGTTGAGTAATAATTTTTTCAAAGTCCTTTGAAATAAGGACAAACACTCTTACGTCTTTGATTTCTTCAAGGTTTTCCTAAAATGAAGGGCAAAAACTTTAACTTGAAGTCGATTTATTGTTTAATTAATTGTTAAAATAACAATTACGGAGTAATATTTTTTCTAAAGTCCTTACAAAGATAAAAAAAGGGAACACTTTTACGTCTTGGATTTCTTTAAGCTTTCCAAAAAAAGGGCATTTATTACAAGTACTTCAATTGTTAAGATACTATTTTGGGTTTTAGTTTATAGTCTTCCACTGAAAGTGAACGTGCAAATTAAGATATACCGCAGGTGCGACGTGTCCTTACTTTAAATTTAATGCTATTATACCTTAGGGTAGGTATTACGTGCCTGTCGTAAAGGCACTAAAAACCTAGTTTTTTCTGTAAATTTCCTCACCTGACCTTTTCTTAAAGCACAGTAAAAATCACAGAAAACCTTCTACGGCTTTATTAAGATACTTTAATAAAATCAAATCTTAATTTACCTTCAACAACATAGTTTGTATTTTCCCAGATACTTTTCCGCATTCTTCGTCGACGATAGAATAAATTATGTCACGAGCTGGAATTCTTTGGTAAGCTTGTCGTCTACCTCCACTTATAAGCCAAATAAAAACATCAGGAAGAGCGTGTTGTGGCTGTGTAAAAGGATAAAATTAGTGCAAATCGTCTAAATTACAACAACTTACATCCTCAATGAGAAACTTGAGTTTCGCTAGATACGATTGTGCCGTTTTATAGCGTTCCTTGAAGGAGCTCTTAGTTACAACCGCTCGTAAATTGCGTGCCATGTTACCGATATTTTCCTGAAATTGAGGATTAAGGGATTAATGTTGAAGTATACATTCTTGGTGCGTTTTATGACATACTATATCCCTTTGGCAGAGTTTCATGCGTTCTTTATCTAATTTCGTCTTTCCCGTTCCTGGACCCGTCATTGATTCCTTGGCTATCGAAACATATTTATTGCAACCCACTGTAAGTTCTTCTAATACGTGCTTTAACTTCTGTTCTGTGTCTGCGTTTTCCATTTCCATAAGGTTGTGAACTTCCGTTAGCCCTTCTTCCTACACAACATAAATGTAACTAAGTGATTGCCTGTAAGTATTTCAAGCGTTGATTTACCAATTTCTCAGTAATTCTTGCGATTATATTTGAATTGTACATCCTCCGACGATAATCCGGCCAAACTGAACGAATATGCATGCAAGGTTTGTTGTCCCAGTAGGGCAAAAAATAATATATTTTATTATGTGTCATAGGTTTTGTTGGAGTTGTGGTACTTTGCCACGAACCACTATCAGATACAACCGATTCTAAAACAAAAGCTTTCAATCTAGAAATATCTACTCCTTTACTCGACATACCAAGTTCGTCACTGTCTGAATCGATCGGTTCTTTCGTAGATTCATTATGCCCATCAATGGCGTTCCCAGCATTACCGATGCTAATTTCAAAGTACACAGGCTTATCCCCTAATTTCTTTTCGATCATCGAAGCATCCATAATTGTGGAAAACAAAAAGAACTCCTCGTTTTTCCCATACGATGTTTCAGAAACAGGAAGGGTAGGTTCTAATTCAACATCCGAAGGAGCCATTTCGATGTTTTCAGTAATTTCAGTCCTTATCGCAATTAGTAGCCGTGCCCTGTACGAAACACCTTCACCGAGTCCCGTATTTAGACTGGAATGTTCATCTATTAAGCTGTAATCCCTCGTAGAACCATAGAGATGTATAAAAGAAGGACCATACGTGGGAAGAAAGCCTATAAGCAAAGAAATTGAGGAGTCCTATCACTTGTCAGGACATTTTTCAGAGTACCTGAGATGGCTCACCCTTCTCTCCATCATTAGAAATTGTTTTCAGGTCAATGAAATGCGTTCCTATCACTTTTGGATTTACAGGATCGTTGTCACGAAGTTGAATTTTGATCCGCTGGCACAAAGGTGGAAACATTTCTGTGAAAACTAGTTGCTCGTTCCAAACTGGCGCGTAACTGTGCTTTTTTACCGTGGTTTTACCCTGGAAATTTTTAAACATAGATTAAGGTTAATCGCTAGCTAGCTATAACAATCGTACCATTAATCCCGCAAAGGAAACTTGAACGTAAGGGTCGACTAAATCGGTTACTTCACCTGTGAAGGCTTTCTTGACATTTGCCATTATGGAGGAGTTCATTTTTGGAAGACCATCCGCTCTATAAATTTTCACTAGAAAACGAGCTCGTTGACGGTCTATTGGGACTCCATCCGGAAGTAAAAGGTTCCTGATAAAATTGATGTTTTGAAAATAATTTACTTGCTTTGTTACTTTTCTTAAACCTAGGCAAAGCGTTTCTCTTAATCAATGTCAAAAATCCGCAACTTTATTGTTTGTAAAAATTAAATTTGGACAAAAATTGATACTTTTTATATTCACACAGAAAGTATTTTGCGTCTTAATTAACTGATTTATCAAAACATTACATTTAAATGCAAGAAACTGATCAGTTTCAAAAATAATGTGAATTATTTCGTATAGCAGACGAGCTATTTAAGTCTTTACTCTCTGAAACAGTAAAAGCGTTATGATTTCTTATCAGACGTCAAGGTTTGTTAGAGTTAAAATCGAGTGCAGTTATTTAAAATCTGAACTAAACATCTTAAAATTTTATATTACTTGATGCAAAATTTGAGTGTTCCGGCGCATATGCGAACATTTTGGAATTATTATAAAATTCATAGATATATTAAAAATGAACGAAGAAAAGCATTTTATATTTTCAGCTGTTCGACCACAGTTTAGTTATTTGCTCAGAACTGCTAAATACACCGAAACCTGCTTTAAAATATGTGTTAGTTTGCTCGTATCTGCCGGAAAATGTATTCGTCAGAAGTTAAGAAGTTCACTGAAAAACGCATTAAAAGTTAACAAAGGAAATAAAAGGTGAAAATGTTTGTCCTTCAACACTGACACGGAAGCTTTCAAATACCAAAGGAGCCCTGCCACGTGGGTAAAATGTTAAATTAAAAAAGAAATTAAAACGGAACTCTTGAAGTCTGAAAACTTTAGCATTTACTTGTGAAAAAGACCTATGTAATGAATAAATGGACGTATATTATTTGGGGAATTTTAATTACAAATTTAAACGTCAGATTTTAGAGTCCTTTTAAATGGAATGACTTTAAATAAGGCGAAATAGCTTTAGCTTATAATTATTTCCTCCTATGTTTTAGCGAAAGAGCAAAGTTTTTCAGACTATTTGGGAAATCAGTTTAGGGTTTCATGTATTTTTCCAGTTTTAATTTGGAATACCAGTATTATTTTAGTTGGAAACTTTACGACAAATAAACAAGTTCCTAAGTTAATTGGCGCAACAGGAATAAGCTTGAATTTACTATAACGTTTTACAGATTTTTAGTTTGATATTTCTAGAATTTTGTCTTTGGTAGTGATAATTCGATAGATTTTTATAACAAAAGGTTGTGAAGTTTACAAGAAACTGCACCAAATGCACTAAACGCCTTACCACAGAAGTTTCTGAAAATCTATCATATGCATCTGCCGTCCAAGGAGCTACCTACCAACAGCAGACGAACATCTGATCCAAAGAACGATATTCAATCAAATAAAAGGTTAATGCTAAACCTCCTAACAGCCATCGTTTCCACACAGAAATAATGGCTCAAACGCTAAAGATTGCCCAACGAAACGCCAATCGCGTGTCAAACCACATCAAGGAATTACGCATAAGGATATAGTTTTAATCTCTTTCACAGATAGAAGTTAGCTCAGAATACCTATTTTAATAAGTACGATACACAATACCCAGACGGAACAGCACAGGGGAGGGAGCAGCAGCAATTACAAAAAGTTCTATCAAGCACCATCAAGCAGATAAGCATGCTCAAGAACACATATAAGCTACAGGTGTGGTTGTAGAAGACTGAACAGGGCCAATTAAAGTAGAACGCTACAACTGGAGTTTTAGCAGACTTGATTACAACGGCAAGCACTAGCTAGAGAAGGTAACTATCGCCAAAGGAAGAGAACGACTAATGTCGTTCGCCACAAACAACCCCGAATATTTCACCAGGCAGCCTACATACTGGCCCACGGGCAGGAGAAAAATTTCGGATATGCTAGATTTTTTCATTATAAAAAACACAACACAAAATTATCTAAGAATTGAGCAATGTCTTGACGTGTCGCCAGACCATTCCCCGTTCATAGTTACGCTAAATTCACAAGTAATTTACAGGCACAGACCATTTAGACTCTGTAACCAGAAGACCGGCTGGGTCTCGTTTAGAGAACTAGTCAACGAAAAAATGAACTCTCTCAAAACCACAGATGAAATTGATGAAGCAGTAGAGTACTTAAATTGTAATATACAAAGCACGGCACGGGACTCTACCCACCAATCGAAAACGAGCGACCTAATCGTAAAAATGGACGACTTCCAATCTAAAACAGCAAAGTACCTTCGAAAGTACCTAGATAGACGTCTCAACTGGAAAGAACGCATTGCCAAGAACAAGAAACTCTCTAAATTATATTGGCTAATTGGAGGCAAATCTAAATAATAATAATAATAATAATAATAATAATAATAATATTGATTTATTCTGCATTAAAAAAAATACATTTAAAACAAAAAAAATACAATACAATAAAAAAAGAATTGAATATTAGTGAATACATAAATTTAGTTTATAAAAAGCAGAACCACGAGGTGCCAGTTCAGTAGGGAACTGTTCTTCCACTGGCACCTGGAGAAATTAATATTTATGGCAGATGATTGCTTAGATTGCACAAAATTTGTTACTACCTAGAAAAATATATATAAGATGTTATGACTGCAGCTGAAACAGTAACAGAAACAGGTTTTTCTTAAATTGCAAAACGGAATACTTTTTAAGGTTTTGGGGGATCTCATTATAGATTTTGGCAATGTTGTAACTAAAAGATCGTTCATACAAGGCGGAATTATGATGTGGAATTGTAATTAAATATCTATGTCTCAAATTTATGTTATGCACATCCGTTCTGAAAGTTATTTTATTATATAGATAAGGTGGCTGTTTCTCTACAATAATTTTATGGAACAAAACTGCAGAATGGAGATACCTCCTGTTGCTCATATTAAGCCAGCGTACTTCTCTTAACTTATGTGAGATATGAGAAAATTTAGGGATACCAAAAATGAAACGCAAACAAGAATTTTGTACACGCTGTATTCTCTGTGAAGTTTCAAAATCAAGACATGGCCCATATACCACCGCGCAGTATGAGAACTGTGATAAAACCAGCGCCTCACATAACATAGTTTTTAGTTTCACACTTAAGTAGAACCTATGCGGATAAAGCAATTTAAGATTACAAAAACCATTTTGGATATTTTTACAGACTTGCTGCTTGAACCTGAATGTTTTATCAACAGTTAACCCTAAATTTTTAACATTATCAACATATGGAATTTCAATGTCATTAATTTGAATAGCGTCTACTTGAAGATCAGTACTTTTTCCGAGTAGAATTGCACACGATTTAGCAGGATTTAACATTAAAGCATGCTGCTCCGCGAGGTGAGAAATGGTGTTAAGGTCGTTATTTATCTTACGGATAGCAGTATGTACATCATCTCGCATAAAAGAAAGGTACACCTGGGTGTCATCCGCGTACATGTGGATATTACAGTGGGTCATATGTTTGCTGAAATTGCTAGTATATATAGTGAACAGCAGGGGACCCAAAATTGACCCCTGGGGTACACCTCTTATAATGTCCATAGGCACTGACATGTGTTTAGCTATCTTAACAGTTTGACACCTATTGTGAAGATAGCTTTTTATTAACAGAATGGCATCCGGTCCTAATCCAATATAGTGAAGGATAGCTAAAAGCAATTTATGATTCATTGTGTCGAAGGCTTTGCTGAAGTCCAACAACGTTAAGATGGTAAGTTTATTGTTATCATAAGCCGAAATAATGTCATCGGTTATGTGAAGTAACGTTGTTGTACAACTATGTGATTTACGGAATCCAGATTGGCATTCAGGGAGTAATTTATAATTTTGAAGGTGATCACGTAATTGAGCGTTGATTATTTTTTCAAGTATTTTTGACATAACCGGTAAAATACTAATTGGTCTAAAATGTTTGTGTTCAACTGGGTTATCAACCTTCGGCAATGGAACTACTACAGCTTTCTTCCAAAACTCGGGAAATGTATTTTGTGCGATACTAGTATTTATTATGTGTACAATAAATTGTGCAATGTAAGGACAACAATACTTAAGCATCTGTGCATTCAAACCGTCATGACCTACCGAATTACTTTTTAATGAATTGATTATTTTAAGTACATCGTCCACATCAGTCAATCTAAATTTCAAACGTGTATTCACTAGTACGTTATTTAGATATGAATTTACAATATTTTCATCAATAGGCAAATCCGGTATGCTATTAATAAAATAATTATTGATATCATTTGCATCTGGAACATATGAAGTACTACTACTGGTACCACGACTGCTCACACCCAAATGCTTTAGTTCCTTCCACATTTCTTTGCTGTTGCTATTATTAAATTTGAATTGAAAATAAGCTTTTTTTTCTTTATTGATAGCAAAACTAGTATAATTACGGAGAAGTTTGTAGTAGTTCCATGTACCTTGAGTTTTGGTTTTTATGTACTTCCTTTTTGCTTTATCTCTTAATTTCATTAGCAATTTAATGTTATCTGTAAGCCAAGGGGCAAGTTTTTTTGTAAATGTAACCGTTCGCCAGGGTGCATGTTTATCAAAGAGATTGATAAGCTGATCATTGAGAAATGCCACCTTGTCATTCAAGTCGGTTATATAGTAAAGTTGATGCAACGGAAGCATCTCCAACTCTGCGCCAAAGACATTTATGTTAAAAAGTTTATAGTTTCTAAAAGTTCGGGCAGTAGGAGTAAGTTTGGGATCGGAATTGGGGATGTTGCAATAAACGATCTCGTGATCGGACAACTCGGTGCTTTCAATGCCAGATTTAACAACTAACGATAAACATGACGTAATTATGACATCTAACAAAGAAGCCCGATTTATACCTATCCTAGTAGGTGCTTTAATTACCTGATAAAAGTTAAAACACTCCAGCATATTGTTAAAATATGCTGTCGCTGGATTGCTAAACAATAAATTAACAGTTTTAGCTTAATTAAATACAGTTAAACTCCCTTCTAAGACAAACACCTCGGATTTAAGAAACAACAGATGAACTTTTATAACAATTTAAAATTTTCAAAGGCGTAAATCAAAAGTACAAACTGCTAAAAGTAGCAGAATATTTCTTAAAACTAACAACTGAGGATGTGCTTAACCGAAAAAGGAAATTTAATTAACAAGAAAAACGGATGAATAAAATTACATCCAAGGAGCTGAAAACACTGTTTTTCTGCAGTTATTTTTTGCTGAGGTTAATTAAGGTGCTCTATTGCAACCACTAGTTACTTCATTTATTTAAATTCAGGTTCTAACTGGGCGTCTAAAACTGTTGCCTTTAGATCGGATTACTTATCATTGAAATGAATTTGTTTACATTTTTTAGCTGAAGTAGTAATCGATGAAATTGTGGGTTGAAACTGTGATGTATAAATATTTGTTTTCAAACTTAATGGAAATTGATTTCGTTGGTATTTTGAAGAAGTACTTAATTTGGCATATTCATTTTGTTTTTATAAAGTGCTTTTGCTCTTTCAGACTTGATTAAGTATATAAAACCGTCAGATTAATTAGGTAGTGTTAATTAATTTATAATCAGTTTTTGTTCGACAAATTAAACAATAAAGCCATTGTACAGATTTAACAAAAATTCCATTAAAATTCCTAAAATGGAAAGAAATTAATTAAAACGGAGACAGTTGGACCGTACTCAGAAATCTACATGAAGGCGATTAATGGGGTCAACTTGTCTTCTTGTTCAACAAATAACGGTCCTGCTCGATTAACGACTGTTGGAAAGGAATGAAATTAGAATACGACGAATGAGCTTCCATTTGAAAAAGTGGACCTTCTGTCAAGAGCAGCATACCTACTTCTGACTTGTTCATGTAAAGTATTGCAGGTTATTTATCAGAGACTACCGGTTTTAGTTAACCCATTATTTTGCAGTTGAGGTACGTTTATTAGGTAACTGAAATTTAGCAGTTTTCGAGTAAATGCTTTGGGCAAACTCTGTCATGATTGTAGATTACCAAAATTGTAAAAATGCAGTTCTCTAAATTTTTTTAAGCAAAACCTTTGAAAATGTACAACTCTCTTTTACAAAATTTCAAACAGTCAATTATAAAAATTTTCAAAACACATTATTAATTATTACTTTGACAAGAAATCGTTATTAATTATGATAATCTGAAGCTAACTTTTTGAAAATGTAAATCGGTGAATACTAAATAAAGATTTATTATTGCTACCAAAAAACTGAAATGTTCAGGCAAAGAAATCCAAACGAAGAAGACTACGGCTATGGATATGGTTAACGAATTTGGATAAGTAATTTGAAAAATGGGAACTGAAAATGCAATGGAGATAAACGAGAACGGAAGATAGTTTGCAGAAAACCAGGAAATTCAAAATCAACCGACCGCTTCTCTCGGAAGGTAATGGCAAGCTACCGAGGTATTCTGCCCAGTAAATCTTTTCTGGAGTAGAAGTGGTTCGGATTCTACATATGTAAAGCTGTAAGTCCCCTACTACTGGAAGCTACTAAACACGCACACTACAGACATATGGAGAGAAGACCGACAACGCCTTGTGAAGGGCATGCCACTTCAAGAAGAACAATATATGTATGTAACAGGCAACAATTGATATATAAATAGAGATCTTTTAATAAATTTCTATAGGACAAAAAATAATCCATCATACTTATCCATTAAAACAGGAGGGGGATAGTTATCGTGTTGTAATAAAACATCTGCATCATACTATTCCAGTAGAAAGACTAAGAAAAAATTGGAAAGGAGTTCAGTTAACATTCCAAACCTGAAATGTACATAACGTAAAAAGCAGAGGAGGACCCAAACAACCGCTAACCATATTTTTCGTCGATCAAGAGCCAGCAGAAAATAATAAATCCATATACAACCTTAAATATCTATTAAGTATGTGCATTAACGTCGAACCACCACAGGAGGTTATGACTCTACAACACGTAGAAAGTCTAAAAGTACTTCTGCTACTCTACTTATGCCTGATACCATGGAGCTCATCCAGCGAATTATAAAGAATGTACGGTTTATCAGGTTCCTCTACTAACAAACTAAAGCC
Source organism: Melanotus villosus (assembly GCA_963082815.1). Classification (NCBI taxonomy): domain Eukaryota; kingdom Metazoa; phylum Arthropoda; class Insecta; order Coleoptera; family Elateridae; genus Melanotus; species Melanotus villosus. Next base: position 7,616,456 of record OY720423.1, on the reverse strand, counting down.
TGTTCCAATATATCAGAATCCTAATTACGCTAAAATAGTAAAATCAGATCATAATCAGGCAGGACCTTCAACAACTAAAATGACCCTAACTAAATTCCTTGAAGGATTTAGGCCTTTTCAACCAATTACTATAACATAACAGTGTCGTCCTTAATAACAGTGATTAGTACTTTCCGAAAAATAGCGCCCCTTGTGACACAAAGTAGAAGTATCAGCTTTCCTTCGTATAAATAAAATAAGCATATTATGATAAAACGACGTTCTAGCATGCATTATGGAATACATCGCCACGTGCGTTGATATGATGTGTTAGTCAGGATCATTACACGCGAGGAACAAAGGCACGCACGCTGTTAAAGACCGCACAGCTATGTAAAAACTAAGACAGCATTTTATGAAATGGTGAGCTCAGCGCTAAACGGTACGTATGCTCCTGTTCGAGCGAGAGTTGACGTCTTATATAAGGAATTGCTCTGACAGAATTCACCATGGTTGGTGTGGTCCTCGAAGAACATCATGTCCTTAAGAAGTTTTATGTAAGACTATTTTTCTGTTATTTAATATAATGTAATTCCAATTCATAGTCAGTAAGACTTGCTAATAGTTTGGATCAAACCCTTGGTTTCATTTGATCAACTTTAATGTCTGTACGTAATTTGAATTTATCTCTAAAATGTTTTTACTTTTAACTTTAACTCTAAATAATATTTTGTAAAATCTAATCAAAGTCAATGTATGTTATGTTAGTTGAACCAGAATTTTAATATAAAACCTTTCGCAGCAAACCCCCACCTGACGTAGCTGGTTAAATAATTCTACTAAATGTAACTGACTTATTTTTGGCAACTTTTGACATTGCTTTTGGTGATGACCACTACGTATTACTAAACTAAATTAAATGTCGAGCTGTAGTGGATCAAAACAAACGTATGCATAGATCAGCCCCTTGACCAATAAAAACGTAGGACTGCAGCTCTTAACCAATAAAAACGCAAGACTGCAGGTATCACGTGAAATTATTGTTTACTCGCACTGCAGCTCGAAGTTGAATATAGTTTAGTGTCTGAAGCCCATTTTACATCAAGAATGTATTTGAAAATTCCACAATACATACTTTACCCAGACGATATTGCACATGGTGGAACAGTAATAATTATCAATAAAACCACCGTACACCATGAGCTATCTAAGTATTTGTAAGAATATCTTCAAGCTACAACCAACTACCAAGCCCGTTTACTATAACTGCCGCCACATGCCATAGACTTATCAAGCAAAACATGATTAAACTATTTTATAACCCTAGGTCCACGTTTTCTTGCTGGAGGCGATTATAACGCCAAACATACACATTGGAGATCCAGATTAACAAAAACAAGAGAAAGGACACTCTATCTAACTGTTACTGAAAAACCTATACTCATTTTAATACATGTTCTCTCCAAAGTGTTGATTTCTTTATCTCAAATGGTATCTCCAATAATTACTAAGCAAATACCGCTTTATACCTACAAAACTGATTGGGAATTATTTAGATCATATATTGAACAAAATCTGGAAATCCAAAGAAGCTTGCAAAGGCCTGACGAACTGGAAACTGCTACGAATTATTTAATTACAACAATTCAAGCAGCAGGATGGTATGCCACACCTCAAAAAAGCCTTGTCCAGCTTACTTTGTCAATATCCCCTTGCAAATAAAAACTAGTTGCAGACCTAAATGACAACGTACACATAATGTTGATGACAGAAGGTAACATAATCGTCGCACAAGAAAAGCCTAAAAGAAGCCCCAAATGAACAATTTCAACAGTATCTTAGATAGATACGATCACTCGCTCTGGAAGGCTGCAACATGATTTAAACGTCCTCAGACTAGTCCCCCGCACTACGCACACAAACAGGTCAATGGGCAAGATCAAACATAGAGAAAGCATAAGAATTTGCACAACACCTAGCTGTACCTAGTAATTAAATCCCACTCTGATGATTGAAATTGAAGAATTTTTGAATGAGTGCTTTAACAACCATAAAACATGTGGTAATGACTCAATTTTGTGCATTACCTACTGGTCAATGCAATTTGAGTTCACTAAGACCCAACTAAACCAACACCATATCGGTCCTTTTTCTGTTGTAGATTAGTAGAGTATCGGCAGTGGCGGCACCCAATGATAGAATTACGTTTTGCAGTGACATGACAATAATCAAAGTGTGGTAATAAAGTGGTACCTCTGAATTAGTGATTGTTGCTTGCGTTGCATGTTGTGCATGTCTAATCAAAGGATTAGCTTACCAAAAAGATCATTTACAAGGAGGTACTGGTTGGTAGTAAGCTTTCGTGTTAGCTGCTCCTGGTTATACCAGGGCATCTGTGTGGTCCCAAGCAGATTTTGCGATAGTGATAAGAGAGTCTTCTGGGCAGAACTCCTATCAACTCCTTGGCATTAACTACACCCGATGCTGTGCGACTCCTGGGGTAGGACGAAGGGGAGAAGCTCTGTGAAGGAGCTCCGTAAGATGTGATGGAGGCCTAGCCCGTGAAGAAGATGATGGAAGCCGAAAGAAGTAGTAGTAGATGCAAACCTGTATCCAGTGAGGGGTGCACCGAAACGAGGGGGTTGGGGATCCTTAAAATGGTGAGTTTTTCAGAGCAGTAATAGTTATGGAGCTGAAAGGGGTCGCACGAATTGCACGGTTTGTATCCCTAGCTTTCTGTCCAGCCCTTACATAAGACGAGAGGTTAGCGGTGAGTTTAAACAACCGACTAACATAACTGACTAATAAAAAGTGATCCAAAAATGACAAACAATTTCCCCTTTACTTTAACTACCTTAACAACAAGATGAATTAATTCCAAGTCACCAGTTTGGATTTCGACAAAATCATTCCATCATCAAGCGGTGTCATCGCATAGCCGATACCATCAACAAGGCTCTTGAAGGAAAAAATATTGTTCTCTGCATTCTTGGATGTTCGTCAAGCATTTGACAAAGTGTGACGTTCAGTGCTGCTACTTTAAATTAAAACCTCTTTCCTTCAACAGTATTACAATAAAATCTCCAACGTACATTCCTTATACAATTGCAATAATCTTTCTAAAATTTATTATTACAAAAGATATAAATTATTTGAAATTATTTTAAATTTCCAAAGGAAAATTACCTTCAATTTTCAATGGGTTTTGCAAACGACAGATTTCTTAATTAATTAATCCAGACGTTGATCTTGTTTACCCTTGCTTGTTCTCATAAATGTTTTATGTTAAAAGCTGTTGCATAAAATACATCAGCAAGAGCAGAAGGGAAACCTCTCAAAAGCAAAGTGAAAGGGATTACATAATGGCGTAATCTGTAAAAATCGTTTATGAATGAACCCTGCTCTTTAAACAATTGATTTAATTTATTTATAACGATTAAAACAGTTGTTAAAGAAATACTTTAAAAACTCAGACCAATTTAACGCCATTTTGAATCTTTATTAGCTTTAAGAATTACATAAATACAATAATTATGTAAACATGACTGTACCGGGACAAACAAATGCTTTGTGGTTAAGTCGTCGTTTCTTGGGAGTTCTATAAATTCTTAAGTGTTTATTCATCAGATTTCAAGTTCTGACTTTAAGATGCTCTAAATAAGTTTAACCAAGTATTAAATTTCGAGTAGTTCCAATCTTAATAAGGATACATATCCTACTACTCGAATAGAGATTATAATCGCATTTAAAATAGTATTAATTTTGCTTGAGTAATTAATTAAACTGTGCTGGGGAATTTTACGGAAATTAACAAAATATGATGCGCGTTGAATAATTTACAATAATAATAATAGTAGAAATTAGGTTGTGTAACTTCATTAAGGTAATATTTATACAGTTACTAAAGTTTGCAAGTGCGTTTTCAGTATTAAATACCTTTGCTTGCTATGGGAAAACTCTAACAGTATTTATTTTGGGTTAATTAGTGACGTATACAGTTATTAATTACGTCTCTATTAAATCTGGGATACGCGTCAAAGCATAACGGGTTGCCATGGCGATTAAATAATAATGTAACAGAATTTAACAGAACTTATATTAAAGAAATTAATAAATAAACACGTACGCTTCAATGTCATCCTCGTCCTTTTCACTTTTAGGAGGAACCTTAACACTATCCCCTTTTCCTATTACGCTGACGTCACACTTGAGGTATCCCTTAGGGCCGGCAGTAATGTCATCAGGGTCGGTTAGAAGAGCCCATTTGTGGTAGAATTGGTGATCTAGAGTTGTAATCACACATGCATTAGAAGTGGTTCTTTTAATATTAAAATGTTAATACAGAAAGCAAGGTGGTCACTTTGAGATTAAACTAAACGTGGTGTGCGCTCGTTAAAAGCTAGCCGTGAAAAGTTAATCAACGTATAGAGAAGGATGACGGAATGGAAAATTAGCAATTAGCAGGCATTAATTTAAATTGGTAAATTAACATGCAATCATGCTCCGAGCCAATTCTTTTTTTTTTTTTAGTTGTAGCAGACTATTAAGAATTTTACTTATTAATTCAAAGCTAAGGAACGAAATTTACTAGTTTTTTTTTTTAAATGTAGGAGTTTTAAAGAGACGAAGACTGAAAGGCCTAGCTTTCCCAGGAGTGTACTGTCGACAGACGACTTTAGGGGAAAAAATGTCGGTCCCTTAATCCATTTGTTTGGGCCTAAATTCAATTTCCAACTTATTTCGTATTTTGCGTACCTACAAACCTTGGACATTTCTATACCAAAATAGTTAGTTGTTTTCACTAATCTATCACTTCTCAACTGAAAATACCTTTAACTAAGATGTTTTGTCTTTTTTTTTATTGTTTAATAATTATAACAAGGTCCTATTTTTAGGAAATTACCGTAGCACTTAAATATTTTTTAAACCGTAAAGAATTGTAAAATTCTAAGAAAAGTTTCTTAGGTATAAGCAAGCTATCTGCTGGGTGCACCAATTCAGTTGTTTTCACTTTTTCTTGCAATTCTTTTTATTGTTATTTTTAAATTCCTTTTTGATTGCAAGCTAAGATTAATTTTAAGAAACTTTTCTAGAAATTATGTTTCTAGAAAGCCCTTTATTTTCGAGATACAAGCAATTATTCAAAGTTAGTTCTGCGCCCTCCCTAAGTATTGACAGAACCATTTGCAAATTAATATCATAATTATATGGGCTAACTCGACATGAAGATGAAGACTGTCGGATTGAGACACTGTGATAGCACGATGAACGAGCAAATTGACGGAGCAGCTTTTGTGCAGGATGATGGTGATGAAAAATCTTCGATCATTGAAATAATCAAGCCCCCAACAGCTTGAATTGTGACACTGGTTATTACCTATCAAACATATGGAAACCTGCCTTCGTTACTGGCTCCGCCCCCTCGTTGTCTTGGTCTGATACGTTTGACCGGTTATAGCCGGTATAAAGTCGTTAGTTTTTCTGCTTTTCTTCAGAAAGGTTTCGCCTCTGGCTTGGTTTACAAGTTGAGTTACCGTTCCCTTCTTCCTCTTGTTAAGAATGTTTCGCCTCTGGCGTGGGTGACACGTTGAGTTACCGTGCTCTTTTAGTGCCCTCTTTTCCTCCTGAAGAAGCCCCTTAAAAAGCGGGCGAAACGCTGAGTTTTTCTGTCTCAACAATGCAACCCGGAGGGCGTTTTGTTAATACTGGGTGATTCACGTAAAAGGCAACATACATTGTCCCAAAGCTACTAAAAATACATGCAAATTTACTTCTTCGTTGAAAGTGACAGTTAGAAATTTCTAGTCATAAAAATAATGTTTCATTAAAGTAATTTGTATATAAAATTGCTATTATTTGTATATTTTTGTACTAAAAATTGACAGCTTAACAGCTGGCCGCTGTATTCCCAATCCCACTCTCCATGTCTCTGGGTTATGCACCATTGTTACATTCATCTCTCGATCTTTTAGGGCTTGTCTTATTCCCCCGTTCCATGACTTTCGAGGACGTCCTCTTTTGTTCCTTCCTGGTACGTTCCAAATATACATTCGTCTTGGCTGTCTTGATTAATCAATTCGCAGTAGATGCCTATACCATTTCAAACTTTTTTCTCTTTTCTGTCAGTTACTGTTTCTCTTTGTGACGTTTTATTTCTTGTTTTTTCTTCTTCTTCTTCTTCTTCTTCTTCTTGATGTTATCGTACTTCTACGTAGATAACCCATTTCAACTGATGTTACTCTTCGGTTTTCTTCTTCTCCCAGTGTCCAAACTTCACTTCCATAAGTTAGAACCGCCTCCACCATAGTTTGTCCACCAGATACTGTATAATGCTCCTACATTTTGGGCCTTTTGAATTCTGTGTTGTATTTCCCCATTTCCAATTCCATACCCATTTACTATCGCTCCTAAATACTTAAGTTTACTAATTTGTTAAACTTGTGATCATTGGCGAAGCTTAATGTAAAGAGATATGTGTTGTTAACAGGTATCCCCATTCCGTCACACGATTGTTTTCGTCTTCGCAAAGCTATTTAAACATAAATATTAAATTAAACGCAGGAGTAAACTACATCCTTGCTTAAGTCTTTAGCTGGAGTATATCTGTTCCGATATGCAACATCCTTGTTTGGCATAAGAAACATTATCTTCATACAGTTCCTTAATTATCTTAATCATATAGTTACTACTCGTAACTCCAATTGCCTTGAACGAATAGATTAGTTTGCTTCTTGGTATGTTATCGTACGCTTTCGTTAAATCGATGATTGCCTATACATGAGCACCCTGTTGTATATCTATTCTGGTTTTTACTATTAAAAAGGCCCATTTCTGTTTCTGAATAGTTTTTCCCCATAGTCTACACAGAGCACTAGTCACACTCAATCTTCTGTAACATTTTGAGTCTTTTCTGTTACCCTTCTTAAAGAGTGAGAATGTGACGTATATCTTATATTGTGTCAGACATAAATTAAACAAATGTGGAAGTCGATTTAAAATTGTATTTCCGTCATATTTAACAAGTTTGACAGATATATTTCCGGGTCTTGGTGATCTTTCGTTTTTCATTTCCCTCACACATGCTTTTAGTTCATCTTACATCTATTCACAGGCAGCTCCTCTTTTATTATTTTTCAGTAAATAGTAGGTATTACCAGCGAGTGATCAGATCCAATATCAGCATTTGGCTCAATGTGTAGAAACACAGGTGCGAATCCTTGGCAATAAGGAAATTTAGGTCAGTCTTCTTTGTTGGCCGATGATTTGTAAGTAGGGTTTAGCTGGTGTTGCTGGCGTTGCAGTCATCCCGGCAAAGAATCTATTTCCAAGCCGATTAAAATAGTAGCGTGATTGTTCGGTGGACAGTAAGCTGCTGAGATGGTAACTGGACCATACCAATCCTCTATGACTACACTTACTGTCTGGAGAAATGGTTCTTCTATTTTATTCAGCAAGTGATATTTATGGCTTGTCTTATGATGACTAAGTCTCCGCCCCTAGCTTTTCGTTCTGTACGGAACCTTTTATTTGAGAAAGAAATTCTTTGTGATTCTTTGGATTTAAAAAGCATTCCGGGAATTTTAAATAACCCTGTATATCTCGAATGTATTTTCAGGAAGCCTTATAAACGAATGTATTTTGGATTTATTTCAACTAATCTCCGAAATTAACTCTCCTTTTTTAAGGTTAGATGACGGACAGGTCAAGGTAACGTAGAATTTCTCAGGCACTCTGAAATGCCTGGCAACCGCAGGTCTAGATCTGTCCCGATAAATAAACAAACTTGATTTAAGCAATTTGATTTTAAACCTTTTGCCTTTGAATTTTCTGTGTCTCAAGTTGTTCCCAGCCTTTGTTGTATATTAAGTATAAATTTTCTATCAAAAATGAATTCGAATACTTCCACGGTCAGTATCAATGTTAACAGTACTTTTTAAGGGGCTTCTTAAGCAGAAAAAAGGGGGGAGCACTAAAAGAGCACGGTAACTCAACGTGTCAACCACGCCAGAGACGAAACCCTTTTTCCTTCTGAAGAAGCTCCTTAAAAAAGTGGGCGAAACGTTGAGTTCTTCTCTCTCAACAATGACACGGTTTCAACCCGGAAGACATTTTGTTAACTCTATCAAAAATATTTAAATATTTAGTCAGGCGAAATATTAAAAAATCAAAGTCCGGTTGGTTCTGCGTCTGAGAGCATCAAAACTTTTTACTGCTAAATGCTGCAGACGCTTGTACTTATTACTTAAAACCTAACTCGAAGCAAACATTAAACTGCAATTTAATGTTAAAATAAAACCAAGTAAAGAAAGAAAATTGCGGAAGCCTTCCTCGGCTGAGAGTTAACGCTTCAGGGCTCACGGAATAATTTTCGTGTGAATGAAGTAGTTTATATTATAAATAGAGTCTGCTAAACTTTAAGGAAATACTCGCTCAAACGAATACTTTTAGGTAAAGTTAATCAAAGATTTCTGTATGGAATGTAAAGTTAAAAGAGATATATTATTATTAAGTACCTACCAATAAATACTTCTTCGTATGTACGCAGGGTGGTTTTAACCAAAAATTTTTAGTTTATACAAAGAAATTTTGAATGCCTGAATACTGCTGATAACTTAAGTATCCAAGAGATGCATTCTGGTTAGTTGGTTGTTTAGTAAAATATTTAATAACATTGTAAGTTGCATGGATATTTAAGCTACGTGTAAATAAAGTGGCTTGTAGTGTAGCAGGTATTACGAATTATTAAACAAGAGGTCTTTATTTAAACCAGTAATTGAATTAAGTAAATACTGTAAAAGATATCAAAGATCCAATTCTTCCTTCTTCTCTTCATCCTCTTCCTAAAATAGCTTTTTTTGTTTGCCTTTCTAGATCTTTTCTTAGTGTCATTGTAATTAGGTCTTAAACTATCAAAAAAATTTCCATTTTTTGTTGGCACAAAAACATGGTTTTTTACTCGAAAGCGCGTGACAGTGAGATTTATTTTAATGAAATAAACCCTGGGATTTATATCGGTTCCCTTATGAATTGGTTCAAATATTAGCTTTAAAATATTACTCCACGTGAGCAAATAAAGCAAGTATTTTTATCTCGGTAAATTACCCATTTTTCTGGAGGTTTCAAAAACATTTTTTGTTTCAAGTCCATCTTAATACATTCGTTTATACTGGATATAATTCATTAAACAAAACTGCTTATGTTACAGTTTGTAATTTTTATTGGATGTCTTTTAGATATCGGTGGGGAAACACCAAAGGAAAAGAAATGTCAGAAACTTCAGATAGAATATGCAGAAAATTATTTAATCAGTATTTATAAAGTCCGTTCTGTTAAATTTACATCAAAAGCTAGTATATATGTATTATTTGTAAATGACGCCAGCATTGGAAAGGTAAAGAGCGCACTCTGCGAAGTACCTATGTTATAAGTAGTTTTTACATATAAAGTCAGTCGAGATAGAACAGTCACGAGGTTGAGTACTTCTTATCCATTCCTACCCTTCCAGAATAATAGGTTATAGGCCCAGGCACGAAATAGGTGGTCACGTGGATAAAACTTATAATAGTTTATCGTGTGTTCGGTATCTTGTACTCATAGAAAAAAAGGCAGTGAATCTTATTTCTTTGTTACCGTGATCTGAGTATGGCAAAAACACATTATCAGGCCACTGCGGATTCACTTGCATTTCCGCTATTGTTTGCAGGGCAAAATCAGTTCGTATAGCTTTATCAGCTTCCTTTAGTTCGAACAGAACTTGCATTTTATATGGATACAATTTAAGTTGCCTTCGAAGAATGCGCCATACTGTGGTGTTACCCATCTCCAGACTTCTGCTATTTTATTGACACTAGATGTTCCATATTCGTTTTTATTTGCTAAATTTTGCGTTTCTTGTAAAACTTCAGCAACTGCAACATCTGTTGCCACAGGGGGTCTTCCTGATTTCTTTTTATCCATAACAGAACCACTTTCTTCAAATTTTGCTACCAGCTTTTGAAAAACTCTCAAAGTACATGGGCCAGCTCTTAGATCGTTAAGAGTACGAAACCATCGAAAGTCTGCCGAGAAACTCCGTCCACATTCGTAATAACATTGGACAAGTCCAATGCGAGTTTACAGAGGCAAAACCATTTCTTTTCACAAAAGAAATTGTGTTCGAATGTGAAAAACCTGTCATCTGTCCTTATTTTCAAAAATACATAAAAATCAGCCACGATACGAGTAGTTTAAAATACTACTTACTTTTGAAAAACTCTATATTTACAGAGGACTAAGGTATGCCTTTCTCAGATTGATTATGGGCGGAAAGATCGAGGTATGAAGAGGTTCCGGCAGAAAAAGAAGAATTCCTGGCGCAAAAACATCAGGGAATGGACCCTTAAAAACACACTATCTTCTTGGAATACTACAAAACACAGAAGAATTGTAGCCATCCTTCAGTAATGAAGACATTTCCTCACTCTAAAATTGAGCACTGCAATTAAATTATACAACTTAAAAATATGGCCTGCAGTAACGTATGGCTTTACATCCATATGTTCACTGCTAACCCTTCAACACCTTATACAACTAGACAAAAAAATTTCAAGAAGGCACTTGGACTACCAAGGAATACCTGTAATACATTCACTTTCCACTTGGCAGATGCGAACAGTATGGGGAAAGAAATTATAGAAAAATTTCAAGACCAGAATCCTCCTGTAGTTGCTGAATATAAGGAAATTAGAGAGGAAAAGAATATAAAGTTCGTGATCGACAGATTTAGGGATGGACCAGCATTGACGTCACAAGTCTGGAAAGGTGCTAAACAAAAACAACATTTTATAACTTGTGTAACTTTACATGGTTAATATCACCTCTTATGTACCAAAACATACTTCCATCACCCATTAGATAGCTGCATATACCGCCTCTGTGAAAACCCAGCACATATTAGACTGTGAAGAATGAGGAAATCACCCAATAATGCAGTTTATCTTCAAGCTAAACCAGCGTAATAATCAAGAAAACGACAGTTTGTTATAATTTGACCAATACACTGTTCTGTAGGTTTACTATTTACTATTTAACATGTTCTATTGACATTAATTTTATGTGACGTTTATTGATGTTAATTTTAATATGATGTTTTATATATTATGTTTTTTGGTACGTTAACTGTTGGTGCGAAATAAATCTTTATTAGTAATGAAGACAGCGCTTAAAGAAAAATGTGCATAATGAACTGCATTCGCTAACAAAGTCTTAAAACATCCCATTAACTGGAGTCGTTGAAACTCAATTTTTGTGTATTAAACAATTTCTGCTGATGTTATTAAAATATTAAAACATTGCTCTTTAGCTTCACATTCATTCAATTCTACTAAAAATATGTTAACACATATTACAGACATTAACAATAGTAATGGGCTGGCATAATGCAATTCATACATATTAATAATTCTAAGTGGTCTAAATTTTTCTGAGCTAATTTCCTTATTAAGGACAGAAGTAAATTTATTTCTGGCGTATCGGTAGTTTATCATAAAATAATGGTTTTTAAGATATCAATAGCACTTCCATATATGTTTGTATTAACTGTATTTGTTTAATAAAGTCTCTCGTCTCAAACGACTAGCTTCCCCTTATAGAACAGATTTATAGAGCTTAAAAAGCTGAGTTTTTCGTTTGTTGTGGCGTTATTTTGTTGTTTTCAATAAATAGGTATTTTTGTTTCGACGATGTAAGACACATTTCAATAATGGTTAATAATGTCAAGGTTAACTTGGTGAACTTTTCAATTGAAAGCCGGTTCTAACAAGGATCCTATTAATTTTGTATAATCCACCCTTACAAAATCTGGAGCATTTCTTCGACACTACTTTTAGGTTTCATTTTCAATTTTCAGCTAAGCAATTTAACTTTTATGAGTATTAAATAAACTCCCAAACTTTTTGATTAAGAAATTATATTGTGCGTTTCAGTTAATTATTTGTATGTAAATTGTCGAGAACTTTCTTTAATAAATCGTTTTACAGATGTGTAAACGTATTTGATTGCGGGTTAAAACGAGAACGTCCATTAAACTCCTCTTCGGTTAATCATTATGTCATACGTAGTACTGCAAACCATTAGGTGAACCGTATAACATGGCAATTGGGGTTGTAAACATTCAGGACATGAAACATGAAATCTACAACGGTGCTTACTAAGCTTTTGTGACGAGGATAGGTCATACGTGAAATTTTTCGCCTTTGCGTGCTTTTCAAACTGTCTAGGGTAAAAGCTCGACGGGTTTCTGGTGCAACGAACACTAAAAGTAATTTGTTTGTTGTTGAAAACCCTATTCGCAGTAAATTCACATTATAAAAATGGTTTTACTGACCTTTATTTCATCGAAAGAATTTCGAAGCCGATAATCGTTTGTTGATTTTAATGCGTGTTTATTAACCTTTGAATAATAGTTTATTGGACTTTTGTATTTTTTTAACAAAAAGAAATGAATTTCTTGAAGTTTTTAGTTTTGTTAAAGCGACTTATTGAGAGCCCGGTGGGGTAGATGCTTAGGCTCATTTCAAAGGCAGAATCACATTTGCGTTTTTATACCATGTTTTTGTATACTTGTACGAGGGAAAGTAAGTAATTAGGTCACAAACTGACGTGGAATATCTGAAAATAGCAGTGAGTTATTTTCAAATATATCATTAGGTGGCAGCACAATCCCGCTTGATGATATTTAAGACAAGTAACAGTTGCTGTGTTCCAATAGCATGCGTGCGTAGGCAGTGTTAAAATGGCGACCGTGATAGGCGAGTATACCGTGGAAGAGCAGATTTTGTGCTCAGGTGTGCTTACTTCCAATCTAACCCATTTAACAAACACGGCAGGGAAGGACTGATATTTTGGTTTCTTGAAAGTAATCCAGCTATATCTGTAAGAATTCCAGAATCTACACCTTTGAATAAAATTGCAGTCTTTAACAAAACAGAAATAGGTTTGTTTTTTCCAATTTAGATGCAACTTTGGCCCTGAAAAAGTTTTGAACGTAGACCAAAGAGAGGTGTCTTAACCGATGTGGAGCGGAAAATGAGGCATGTGCAGTGGGTGCATCTAAGACATTCATCCCACCTTTACTCATATACCCTTATCAGCGCCTGCCTGGATATTTTTCTAAAGAAGGGTCTGCAGAATCTATGTACAAATATTCCAGAATGGATTACATAAGATATTTAGATCAAGTGGCCTCAACATATAAGAAGGTTTGTATGTTGCATTAAGAGGAATCCAGTTCTGCAAAGAAAATGGCACAGCCGTTATATCGCTACCTCCACATACAACGCACAGCCTCTAGTCTTTAGATGCCACTTTCTTCACACCATTGAAATTTGCTTACAACCAAGAATATTCAACTTATTTGAAAACAAGCACATTTGTAGAAATCTTCCAATCTTCCAGCAATGTTGTTTGCAAAGTCTTCCAATTGTATGGCAACAGTAGAAAAAGCTGTTAAAGGATTTTAGTGTAGCGATGAGCAATTTTCTGTTATTTGTGACCAAAATATGAATGAGGCATCCACTTCTACTGGATCTTTAACTAAAAATTCATGAGATTAAAATACCCATAGTTGATGCCACCACCATTCCCTCAACCTCAACCAAGCATTTGCAGCTTTCCATTTTCTGCTAGAGTAAATTCAGAAGGTGATACACCTATTTCTGAAGAATTAGTAGAGACACTGAAGATTTTACTTCCGACAATACCATGGCGCTGAATAAGTAATTTTTTTAACTCTCCCTGCCCTAACTAAAAAAAAAGAACCAGAAACAGAACATAAAAAACATTATGACAAATAACTGGGCAAGGATGATGAAGTAAAAGGAAATCAAAAAGAATACAAGAAAATTTAAGAGCAAATGAATTGTGTGAAGAAGCGATTAGCAACGATGAAGCAAAATTAGATCTTACAATAGAGAACTGCAAAGAAGAAGAAAATTTGTATGTATTTTGTGAAGAATTTGGTCGTTGTAATGCCATGTGTGGTCAATGGACACTCCTGAAGGCTATATTTATGATATTTTCCTCTAAATAGGTTATTATAATGACCATGAATTCGAAGACTTCCACGGTCAATGTCAATATTAGAGCGTCTTCTGCGTTGGGAAAAGGTGCGGACATTGATAGGTTCATAAAAGCACAAAGATTAGCCTAGTTCGGACATGCTCAAAGAATGAATTTAGATCGAATGGATTCGAAATCTGTGGGGAGGAGAACAAAAGGCAGAACAATGAAACGATGGCCAGATGATATACAGGAGGATAGAGAAGGAAAGTCAATGATAGGATGGAACGAAAGAAAATCGTCAATGGGGCTAAAACTCACTCTGGGTTATGACACCAAAGAAGAAAGAGAAGAAAACTTATCATAAGCGATAATGGCACAGAATAAAAAATACATTAGTTCGTTAAACAAAATACATTGTTGTTGAGATTACTTTATTAAGTTCGGAAAAACCAAAATTTAAACAAAATTGAGCAAAACTTGAAGTTTTTAACAAGCTTATTAAAATGATTATTTTGAATGCGCCACTTTACGAGTAAACGTTAAAAGGGTGGCACAACCAACATATTATGAAATCCCTGGAATCCGCTAAATTTCTTTGAAGTTCTGAGTGGTCATCCCACTTCAGCTAAAACGCATTCAAATAAATTGTAAGTTAGGCCATACGAGTTATTTGAATATAAATTGCTCTTACGCAAGTAACTTCCCCTACTATTTTTAATTATATTTTATATGTGGAATAAAGTATACATACTGCGGATTTTGTTGCCGTTTTCTATTTTGCATATGTGACCATATTTCATAACATTAAAAATGCAATTCAACGTGATATCATCTTACCCAGTTGCATATATTAGATATTTACTTAGGGAAGTGCGTGTAATGGTTGAAAATTTATTGTATTTATAGTAAAAGAACATATATGTTGAATATATGCATATTTACATTTACTTACTCAACGCATAACATGACAAATGAAATTCAGTCCTATAAATAAACCGTTATATACCATATGAACAAAAATTATTTAGATAAGGGTGAAAAAAATGACTGTCTTTGATAGGTTCAGCTTGTTGTTGCCACTGCTCCACGTAAATTAATACACTCTGCTACTCGCCTAGGCATGCTTCGAATAAAATTATCTATGACCTCCTGAGGTATCTCATCCCAAGCTCTCTGAACAGCATCATGAGGTTGCTGCAGGTTCATTGGGCGGCTGGGGAGCATGCCCAGTGTTCGACCTATGACATCCCATACTTTTTCTATAGGCGATAGATCCGGTGACTTAGCAGGCCAGGGAAGGACATTAACGTTGGCGTGTTGCAAATACTCTATCGTTGCAGTTGCTATATGAGGTCGAGCATTGTCTTGTTGAAAAGTAGCATTTTAAACTCCCCGAAGGTAAGGTACTGCAACTGGCTTCAAAATTTGTCGGATATTCCATCAGCGTTTAAATTCCTACGAAGAAATACTAGAGGTGTTCTGTCTCATAAACGTATATCACCCCACACCATAATGCCCCTAGTAAGAGCAGTTTCCCGTTCAACTGCGACCTTCAAAAATCGGCGTTCTCTTCGCTTACGTCTGATACGTCTACGGCCGTCGTGCATCCACAAGCAAAAGCGGAATTCGTCCGAGAAAATCGCTCTATTCCATTCCTCATTCCAATTGGACCGTGTGTTGCACCATTCTAGTCTGAGGTCACGATGTCGATTTGTAAGAGGGAGTATTAGCCTTGGTCGATAAGAAATCAGACCAAAAGATCGAATGCGGCGATATATTGAGCACATTGACAGTCTGGGGCCTACATCTTCCCAAAAAGTGTTTCCGACTGACCTTGAAGTGCTGTGTCGATCTCTGGAGGCAAGAAGCTTAAGTCATCTATCTTTATGCTCTGTGGTACTTCTAGGCCGCCCGAATCCTCGTTTGAGATGTTGTCTCCCTTCTTCAGTCCATGCTCTTCAACAAAGAATAATTGTAGGAAGGCTTCTTTGCAAACGTCTTACAATTTCGCGAAATGGAAATCCTGCCTCATGTTGGCCAATGATACGTCCCCTTTCAAAATCACTCTTTGAGCTGTTGGCATTTTAGCACTTTTGTACCAGGAGAGTTCAAATTAAACCGCAATTGTGCTATGAAAATTTATTGAACTACAAAATTTACAAAAAAATAATAACGAATGTTCAACATACTCCCCCTCTAATTCTATACAACGCTTCCATCTTTCTGGCAACTTCATTATGCCCTTACAATAGAATCCTTCTGGTTGAGTGCGAAACCAATTTTGCACGAACTATTGAACTTCATCATTCGTTCGAAAACGTTGACCTCCTAAAGCTTCTTTCAAGGACCCAAATACATGAAAATCGCAAGGAGACAAATCAGGGCTGTATGCAGGGTGTGGCAGTACGTCCCAGTGTAAGGGTATTCATAGTTAAAATAGCCGTGTGAGGTCACGCGTTGTCATGAAGAAGTCTTATGCCTCTGATCGATTTTGTTCGTCTTTTTGACTTGTATGCCGGCTTAACTTTCTCTGTTAATAAGTTAGTGTAATAAGCGGCATTGATAGTTCGTCCTTCTTTCAAAAAATCCGCGCATATAATCCATTTACTATCCCAAAACACACTAACCATCACTTTGGTAACAGAAGTTCGCTGGGTCGCGGACGAGAAAGATTCTGGACTGCAGTACGGCCTTCCCTGAATGTTTTACACCATTCGTAGACTTGCCGTTTTGAAAGAGTATTCTCCCCAAAGTGCCCTTTAATTAGTATTGAAGAAATTTCGATTGATTTTGATTGTTTCTAACAAAGCACGCTCGGCATCACGATAAACATGCATCTTTTTTGTTCAAATTTTAATCACTTTTTATTAAGACTTAAACAAGTCATATACACTTGATTTGAAAAAAATGTTATATAGTGAGTGATACGCTTTTTATGGCGAGCAGTATGTTTATCACCCAATTTTTGATTGGGAATGGCTGTTTCGGAACCTATTTGAAAAGTATAAAAAACCAGGAGGAGGACTAGTGCTGGTATTGTGCCAAGATCATACCTTCTTTGCGTGCGAAAGGTTGTTGTTTGGAGCCGTTGCCCCCAAGCAACGAAGGCGGGCAAGACGATAGAAATGGAAAATGTTATAGACATAATGATCGCAAGCAAATAAAACTGGGAAGCAATTAAAAAAATGATTACGAGCATCATAAGGACAAAGGAGGAGGATGAATGAAGGAGGCGGCAATAGAAGCAACAGAACAGAGAGGTTAAAATAATTGGGAAAAAAGTCATCCCGAAGTATGCTTTGGTGGTTCCGGGATGACGTCTTCGCATCCAGGAAGGGGTTTTAGTAGGTAGAAATCCCACAGTCCCCCGCGGAATAGAAGATCTTCCGGCGGGGCCCCTTGAAGATTTCCCTTCAAACTAACAGAAAAATGATGGTGGCTCGTTGCTTCGTCTGAAGGTAAATATCTTCGCAGCGCACTTGTCTTAAATTTATTGCAAGATTCCCTTTTTAAACCATCTTGTCAGCACATTTATAGCAATTTGCAGTTGCATGGTTGCATCTAGGAGGTTTTTAGTGTTAGGGTGACATTCCTTGTCGCTTAGATTAATTTTCACCAATTATTAAATCGAATTAGGCACTCGAAAAGATAGATTTATTACAGTCTATATTTTCGAAATTTTAACATTAAAGCTTGCAGTTTTCGCTTGATGACTACACAGAAACACAGAAAACCTGCAAAGTTACGAAGGTTAATTCGTTTATTTGGATTTATGTGTCAGAAATATTGTTAATAAAGCTCCTGGAAATTAACTTTATTCTGAAAGTTTCCCATATACGTGATAGAAACGGTCAACGCTCCTCATAAAATTAGAGCCGATGCCTGCCTAGAATAAATATAGGGGTTAACAGTCTGCTCATATCTTGCCTCTAATAAGGGCTTGAATTTGATAAAAGGGAAAATTTCCTACAGCTTATTTTCCGGAATAGTCTTGCTAACAAGTAGAAAGAAATTGTTTTGTACATTTTTTAGATTTAAGAAGTTTGTTACAACATTAATTTTATGCTATGAGCTCATATACATGGTGCCCAGGCTGAAATCCTTATTTGTTTACTTAAAACTTAGTATTCCAATAATTCAGATCAAAACAAAGTTTAAAAATCTGGTCACCTGTGCATTGTCAGTTTATAGAATTTTAGGCTTGGGATTTCAAAATGGGCACCCTGTATTAATAAGTAGCAGGGTGAAATTTGGTGAAAGTGAGGATTGTAAACAAGGAATCTAAGCCTGGTTATAAATCACATGTGCTTTAGCGACATAGCTCTTATTAAACATAGCATTCACCATGCAAACAAAGCTTCTCCAGAATTGGAAAACTAGATGTGCATGCAAATTATTTCCTGTTTATTATACGAAAGCGTGCTCTTGTGAATTTAGAGTGATGTTAAGTTTGCAGCTTTTAGGTATTTATTAAGAGGATTTTTAATGCGCGATTTAAGCTCACTTTTTCTATAATTTTTGTAATGTTTTTCAGTTCAAAAATAAATTAAATGGTAAAACCTTACTCAAAGGACGAACTCTCAGCAAAAAAAATTACGCGAGAAAAATTGTTGTAAATAATGGAATTAACTCATTTAAATTACTAAAATGTGAAGCTCTAATTTTTACTAATTTAAAAACTTATTTTAGCAATGAGACAACACTGAAACACACGTCTAAATCTAAAACAAACGACCAAACATTCTGTACAGCTTAGGCTCGAAAATATATTAATTTTCGTACCTGGTTGAGACCAGACAGTAGCCACGTCTAATTTAAAGCTCCCCAATAATATATTAGCTCTGAGAAAGTTCCGAGACTGCAACACCTGTCAGCCAAAGAAAACAAGAAAACATAGCAAAATATTTAAGAAGAAATAAGAACAGGCTTTTGTTTAACACAATGCAATACAAATGATTAAGTGCAGTGGAAATTCAAAAATAGCAGAAATGTATTATGTTTAGTTGTATTCCCATTTCGATGAATAATGAACGGTGAGGCTTATTAAAGACGCTTAGCAAATTACCAAACTGTTCTGAAGGAAAGAAATTTTGTTGTTGAAAAGAAAAAAGCTATAAAAATTACCAACACTGTGCTACAAGGAAGAAAACAAATAAATAATTTCATTTCCTACACAACACAGGTTTTACAATATTTACCCACACGAAAACGATTTGCATACAAATATATATTTATTCCATATTCATAGTGGAAATTCAAAGACTAGAAAATGTCGTGACTTCTAGAAACAAAAAAAAAAACGAACAAACATTTAAATTGGCCATATTCTCATTTCAAGTGTGACTTGGTAGGAATTCAAATCGAAATAAACTTCATCTATTATTTATTTTCCGTAGTTCTATTGCCGAGCCGAGTCACATTTGCATCGAAATAGGAAAACCACTAAAGTAAGCGACAGTTGGATGTCGTAACTACCCGCTGCATCATAGACGGTTTTGACGTCTATTTTGAAGGAACCCACCACCGTCCCTGAACGTAAAAGCTTTCTAGAATGCAAAACCTAGAACATATATTTAGTAACCCTTATTTTATTACGTGGAAATTGCCTGAAATTAAACACATAAAAAAGTTTTATATAAAATTCTGTTCAAATTCAGCTGGTAAATTATTAAAAAGGGATTAATAGCAAAAAGTCCGTAAAGTTTAAAAACAAGATTAAAATACTAACTTTTAGATACCCATTTGTGTGTGTTCCATATAAATCTTAAAATTACGAGCTTGTACCAGGTGTTAGTTAATTAAAAGGTTTCCAGCTCTTGTTCAAAATTAAAAATGTAGTAAATCTAAAGCTTAGTTTAATTAATTAATGATTTTTGCAAACGAACGTAGGCATGTTCACTTTACGTGCTAATAATAACAATTTAATAAACGATCCTTTAGACGTACATTTTTGTTTGCATTTTATTATTATTGATGTTCTTTGTGTTACCAAGCGTTGTTAGTTATAAACTAAATGCTAATAAGTTAAGAAAATTTTTAAATATAATCTTTAGATAAAGACTGCTTCTCAAACAACAGAAATAAGTGCAAAAAATCTTTGGAATACAAAACAGAGTCAGTGATTCAGAACAAAATTTTATCTTAGTGTTTGAGACTGATATCTAGCTGCAGATAAACAGAATATTGGGCTGAGGTTCACCAAATTTCGGTTTGGCATAGGAATTAATCAAATTTAATAAATTTTTAATGTTAATAAAAACAGACGGGCAGTGTCGGACTGAGGCATCGGGCAGCAGGGAAAATGCCAGGTGGGCCTCCCTCGGTCAGATTAGACACTTCTATCTAACAAATTAATAATAGCTACCTCAAAAAATTATCAACCTTCTGAAGCTCATTTTGTAAACTTGCGAAAAGAGCCTTCAGAAACTTTATAATCAAATATCGCCTACAAATTAACAAACAAGTTTAAGGAAAAATGTTAGACCTGCAAGAAAACAGGATATTCTTCTTCAGGTGGAATTTTCAGAAAGGAAACTTATGTTTTATGCAGCATGTCATTTAAAGGATTAGCAAGAGGTACAACTTTAACATCGTTATAAAAAATATAAACCAACTAAAAATCGAAGAAAACTTCCGAAAAAGTTTTCAGCAAGTTTCCCTTTCTCATGTAAAAGTAAATTTGAAGATGTTAACATTTTAATTTCGGAATCTTTCAGCATGTTTAGTTTAAATACCATCATTTTCCAGAACTGATCGAAAAATTACTAAAAAAAAATAGGTTGAAGCCATTAGGGTTTCAGGTGTTACTTGAAAAATTGGAAAATTCAGACGAATGCTTTCATAACTTTCTAACCAAGAAATATAATTATTACAAAAAAGCACTTCTTCAAACAATTTCAGAAAATTTTAAAGCTCTTCAAGAGTTTTCTCAATAAAACCTGAGCTTTTCCACTTTGATAACAAAGGCTGTCTGAAAAAGCAGAGAAATTTGTTTGATTTTTTAGAAGTAAAAGAATAAACTTAAAATCTAATATTTTTACTTAAATTTTAAACGATTTTCAGAAATTTCAAAGCTCCTCAGAGGTTTTCTAACATGATCTGAAAATTTTAGGCCGAATGTTCTTGGATTACCTGAAAAACGTTCAGGTGAGGGTTTAGGAATAAGTCGATTACCTTCTTAGCTAATATAAATTTTTGGTTTTTTTATTTAGCAACGGGTTTCAGGATTTCAGGAGTTTTCTCAAACGTAGACCGAGCTTTTTCAAACAAAAATTTTTCAGCTTCTTGAAAAAGTTGGGAATTATAGCCGATTTTTCAGGAACTCAAGTTTTCAGAAAGGAAGGAGTTTTTCAAAGGTTTCTTTCTGTATTTGTCAATTTGAAAGTGAGTTTGAATATATCCCTTCTAATTTCAGAATCTTCCAGGAAGTTTTCAAGTTGCATACATTTAGATTGACTAAAAACAAGAAAACTAATTGAAAAATAGGTTTTTCAGGCTAAAATATTAACTTAAACATTGAAGAATTTAAGGTGTAACGTTTAACGTCCTTACTAAAAATCAATATATTTTTTTAAGAAACAAATTAAACGATTTTAGGATACTTCAAAGTTCATCTAAGTGTTTTCAGGTTGAATACTCTTAGGGTGCCCAAATAAACTAAAGAACTTCTGCCGATTTTGTCCGAAGTAAAATAATATTTAAAAACGAGTTTCAAGATTTCCTGAAATTTCAAACCTCTTCAGGGGTTTCCTAAAACATAATCAGAAAATTTCAGGGCACATATTCCCATGTTACCTGAAAACTAGGAATTTTCTTCTAAGCTAATAAAAATTATTGATCTTTTCATTTAGCAACAAGTTTAAACGATTTTTGAAAGTTTTAAGCCTAGGCTGAGCTTCAAGCTGAATGCTTTTAGGCTTCTGAAAAATATAGAGAACTACTAGCTGCTTGTCAAAAAGGGAACCTGAGTTTTTCAAAGTTTTATTTCACGAAGTGTAACTTAATCCAACATTTTCAGGTTTGTAAAATTAGGCATTAAGCTTTTTGAGCTAAAATATTACCTACAAGATTGGAAAATTCAGCTCTCTCTCTGTATACGAATCTTCTTCAGCATAGGTTCCAAAAAATAAACAAAATTCAGTCCAAAATTATTCATAGCTCTTTACAAGTACCCCCGAAAATAGCTTGAGTTTTTCAGACCACCGAGTTTGAAGAAGTTTTGGAAATTCTAAGGAGTTTTTGCTAAAATAAGCTGAGCTCTTCCAAGCTGACTGCTTTTAGGCGCCTTGGAAGAAATAGGGCCGGGCGATTTATCAGGAAGATATTAAATTCAGTACTAACTGAAAAATTGGCGGAGGCTTTTCAGACTGAAATGACCCCTGAAAATTCAAGAATTCAGGCGAATACCTTCCTAGAAAGGAATTATCAATATATTTATTTAAAACACAAACAAAACAATTTGAGAGACTTACAAAGCTCCTCATGATTTTTTAAAACAAAACATTAGTTTTTTCTGGTTGTATATCTTAGGTGACCTGACCAAAGCAGAGAAATTCGATTGATTTTTCAGAAGTAAAATATTTAGCTTCTTATATAGGAAAACTACTGATATTTTTATTTAAAAACGAGTTTAAACGATATTCGGAAATTTCTAAAATCTTCCGGGGTATTCTAGAAACACATAATCTGAAATTTTTAGGTTGAATGTTCTCAAGTTACCTGGAAACTTAGGAACTCTTAGGTGATTCATTAGGAATAATCTCATTGCCTTTTTAGTTAATAAAACTGGTATAAAGTATAAACTATTATTGAAGGTTTAAAAGCTCGGTTTCCTCGATCATAGGTTGAGATATTGAATTCGAATGTTTTGAGATTACCCAAAAAATAGTGAAATTTTTCAGGAATAACAAAAAAACGATTAATTTCTTCGTTAAGGAAAATAATATAATTTAAAAACCGAGTTTAAAGAAGTTCCATGGGTTTCCTGAAACACAGGCCGAGCTTTTTCAAGCTGAATTTTCTTAGGAGCCCTGAAAAAATAGGGAATCACTGTCGATTTTTCAGAAGTAAAATGATTAATCTCTTAATTAAGACAAACTATACATTTTTGAACTTAAAAAACCGAGCTTAAAAAAGTTTAGTATATTTTAGTTTTTTCAAGTGTAAGCTGAGCTTTTTCAGGTTGAATGTTTTTAGATTAGCTGAAAAATGAGAGAATTATTGATTTTTCTGGAGTAAAACGATTTGATTCTTAAATTATTCAGCATTAAAGTTTAAACAATTATTGGATAGTTTCAAGCTGAAAATTCTTAGGTTACCTGAAAAAATCATACAATCTTTGTAGTTCAACTAATTTCTGTATCGCTTAATTTTCTAGCTAAGAAAAATTATCGATATGTTTTTTTAAAAAACCTATTCAGTGATTTTAAAAAATCCCAAAACTTCTCAGATTTTTCTTAACAAAATCTTAATTTTTCCAGGTCTTAGGTTATCTGAATCAAACAGAGAAGTCCGCCGATTTTTCAGGAATAATACAACACACTTCTTAGCTTTAAATTATTTATATTACAATTTAAAAGCGAGTTTAAACGATTTTCTGAAATTTTAAGATTTCTTAAGGGGCTTCTAAAATATTAATCTAAAATTTTCAGGCCGAATGTTCTTAGGTTACTTGAAAAGCTTAGAACTTTCAGGTGATTGTTAGGAATAAGTCGATTGACTTCTTATTTAATAATTATAATCTTTATTTAGCAACAGATTTAAACAATTTTGGAATTCTGTATGAGTTTAAATGAACATAGTTTTTCAGACCGAATGTCCTGGGATAATTCTTCTGGAGTTCAACGATTAATTTCTAGTTTAAAACAAATTTATGAAGCTTAGATTAAAATCCAATATTTTCAGGTTGCATAATTTCATATTGGCCGACACAAAAAGAAAACAAATTTTAAAAATAAGCAGAGGCTCTTTGGGTTAAAATATTACCTGGAAAATAGAAAAATTCAGGAAAATTATCGACTATTTATTTAAAGAACAGTTTAAACAATTATTTTTGAAAGCTTCAAAGCCCTTTACTAGTTTTAACTAGCATAGGTTCAGTTTTTCAGATCGAATATTCCCAGGTTACTTGAAAAAATAAGGAAATTCAGGAGATTTGTAATTAAAAAAAACTATGTAGTTCAATGCAGCTTTGGAAATTTAGGCTGAGCCATTTCATGCTGAATGTTTTAAGTTTCTTGAAAAAATAAGAATTACAGTCAATTTTTTAGCACATAAGCTTTAGAGAAAGTGAAAAAAGCTTGAAATCCAGCTTTTTCAGTTTGATTAACTTTAGGCTGGTCGAAAACAAAATAAAGCTGGTTGAAAGGAATATCGTTTAATTTCCTAGCTAAGAAAAATTATTAATATATTTATTTAAAAAGCAGATTAAACAATTTTAGAGAATTTCAAAGCTCCTCAGGATTTTTTAAAACAAAATAAAAGTTTTTTCAAATTGATATCTTAGGTAGCCAGAAGAAAAGAAAGATTCGGTTGATTTTTCAGAAGTAAAAGACTTAACTTCTTATATAGAAAAATTACTGCTATTTTTATTTAAAAACGAGTATAAACGAATTTTCAATAATTTAAATTGGAACACAGGCTGAGCCTTTTCGGGCTGATTGTTCGTAGAATTCCTGAAAAAACTGGGAATCACTGTGGATTCTTTCAGTAGTAAAACGACTAATTCCTTGCTTAAGACAAACTGTTAATTTTTTAATTTAAAAACTGAGTTTAAAGCTTTGGAAGTTTCGGGAGTTTTCTCAAACGTAAGCTGAGCTTTTTCAGAATGAATGTTTTTAGGTTTCCTGAAAAAGGAAGGAATTACAGGCGTAAAATTAATTTTTAAATTATTATATTTTTAAGGAGAAAGTTTAAAGCTTTTCAGTAGTTTTCTCAAGCATTGTTTGCAGGCTGAAAATTCTTAGGTGTTCTGAAAAAGTATGAAATTTCGGGCGACTTCTTTAGGAAGAAAATGATACAATTTTTGTAGTTTAAATATTACTTCAAATATTTGAAAAGTAAATAATCTAAAAGTTTTTCATGAGATTTTCTGAAAATTAGGAAGACTTTTCTGTTTTCTTTCTTTTTTCAGGTTGACTGAAATGTGGAGTTGATACGTGAGCCCCAAGGACTTTGCCGGTAGGCTTTCTTAGCCTCAGTCTGACATTGTTGACAGGGAAAGGTTACACCAATAGAACTCTTCTAGATTATAGCAAAAAGAAAACAGGAAAAGTACAGTTTAATAAAAAGAAACAAAAAGAATTCAAACATAACTGAAAAATGATAAAAATAAAAATAAAGTAGTGAGAAGTGATATTGCCTGCATCTTGAATTCCAAAATCATTTACAATATTTTACTCTAGAATTTTGTGGGCTGAACAAGCCAGTTTATGTGGCGATATAAGCACTAGTAAGATAACTAAGGGTTTGTTGGGTTAAGAAAAGATTATAAACCGAAAATTTATAGTTTCTGAAATTTATATTTTTAAACAGCACTGTAGAATATTTTGGAAATTTAACATTAGTTTAATTTACTTTTAAAGTAATTCCGGGATAATTTAAAAACTAACTAAAGACCTCTTCCCTTAAATTCGTTTAACGTGTCTTGAATAAAACATTAGATTGTAAAATTTCCTAAAACAAACAAATTTTAGAATTGGTAGAAATATTTAATTGCTCTTAGTTTTCGAGGACCCTTCAAATCCATTACAGAAGGTCTGCATGGATCTCTGAATGCAATCAAATAAATTAAGTGATAAATGATGTAAATTGAAAGGACCCGTTTAAAGTTGGTTAATATTTCTCATTTCCCTCTGACAAAATCAGAGGCGAAGCCTTTAAAGTGTTTCTTTATGAATAACAGAGAACTACCTTAAATGCATTGATTGTGCTGTTTGTTTTCTATGTATTAATTTTTGTTGTTATTATTTTTTACCTTACCTTTTTCAACATAACACATGCGACTAATTTTGCTTTAATTTGAGTCGTTTTCATGTATGTTCATGGAAAGAATTATAAGAATAATTGGAAAGGTGTTATTTACTGAAGTAACATAAAATAATAACATGAACATTGACTTTGGAGAAGTATAAGTAGCTAGAAAAGAAATACATACTTGGGTTACTGTTATAATCATTTTTGTGTTTTATGTTTCCAATAAATAAAAATTTAAAACTTGTAGCTTGTACTAGCAATGATAAAGAATGTTTTAAAAATATTTTCACGTAAAGTGAACCTGCTGAGCTCTTCTTATAAAGAAATTATTTTTCAAAGAAAAGAGGAGTGATTTTTAATTAATTAGCTGGAAACTCTGTCAATATTTGGGAAAACCAATATTCTTTGAACGAACAAACCGAGTTTATAATTAATATTTGAGGTCTTTGAACACATCGGTAATATTGAAATGGGTATCCGAAGAAAGGTATTTTTCATTATTTCTTTCTGTGCAATATATTGCACAGAAAACGTTTTCCTTTCACGTCCAGAAGTTCCGATATATTATAAGGTTAATGAAGTTTTAAAGGTCAAGTTTAAATGAAATGGATTTTCGATAAATTGCATCGTATCACATAAAATTTCTTTCTTGAGGTTTTATATACTCAAGTATATGTTATTGCCTCATAAAATTGCAAAATAAAACAAGAATTTATTATCTGGTTGACCCGTTTAGAAATTTAAAGAAAGAAGCACTTACCGATAACGTTATGATTTTGTCGAATAACATTATTGCTGGCATGTGGAAATCGAAGACGAAATACTGAAAATAAAGACATCAAATTACTCTAACATCTGGGGTAAAATTATTGCTTAATATCTTTATATAAACCTTTATAAATTTGTTCCTTGTCAGGGTAGCCTGTCTTCATTAATTCTTTTAAGGCAGAACAACACGAAATCTTTAATTCAGTATTTGAATAAAATAAAACTTTATCACATTACAAACCATTTCATATATTTTTAGATAAGGGTAAGCCATGCTTTCGTTCTGTCACGTTACAGGAAACGTCAAAAAACATAATATTCAGTCCTCTTTACAACAGTTAAACTATCATATTTCATGGTCAAGCCTTATTCAAAAACTTTCAGAATGGATTTTAAGGGAGTAAAAAACTTTAGTTTTAGTGCGTCAATGAATAACTAGAAGTTAGTATAACTAACGACAACTAGGAAGCTCTCACCTAGAAATATTGCAATGGACTTTGGGGCACACACCTCTATAATACGAACATGTCTGCCTTTCTGATATATTAATCATTCGAGAGTTTGTGTAATTAGTTTCGAAGGACAATTAGGGTTTGTTAATTTAGTTTCTAATATATGTAAATAGAATGATTCCCAAATGCAAATGCTAACTGATGATCATTTTATGTGAGGTTGTTGTAATGTTGGTTGAATTTGTGAGTTATTTTAACTGTTATGGTTATCAAATTATACCTTCAGGTAATGTTTCAAGTTAAACGTTTCATGGATACCTAAGTTAATATAAAGCAGTTGAAAATAATGAGATAAAAAGGAAAAGATAGAACAGGAAATTAACAATAATTTTATAATAATAATAGAAAGCAAAATTGACAAGAAAGACTAAGAAGTTTTAAAAGTGACGACAAAGACGTTCATAAATGAAAACCTAAATGTATAAGTAAGAATAAAGGAGGTGTTCAAATTAGGTTCACAGAGAATGAAAAAAGGGGTATTACGCGACATAAATTAATTAGCAGAACAAAACGCTAAAAGAGAAAAATATGCAGAAGTTGCTAAGACCGACAGTAGAGAGAACAAAGGGAGCGAGCCAATGTCAAAATCAGACACCAAAAGAAATGTATTGGAATCCAAAAACAGATAAATTAAATCACTCGCACTCGGGCATGATATTACAGTTTGAAAATTTAATATGAGAATGTATTCGAAGTTAAGAACATTATATTCAGTCTAACGGTAAAACATTATATCGTCTTATTTGTCACTGTGAGTCAGATGATAATAGAGAAAGCAGGACTAAACTACATATATCGGCAAATTTATAGGAAATAGACTGAAGAGAAGTAATTACTTTTATATAACCAAATAAAGTGAAATGTAAAGTGAAAAACGAAAAAATTTCCACTGTTTCAGAGATACCCTATACATTTAAATGCCCAAACAATTAAAATCATTACTACTTCCAATCGCCAAAAAACTAATCTTGAAAAACATAAAAAAAGGATCAATACTTACTTCATTGTAATAAGGACAATTCGTGCTTTCCTTCACACTCGTGTATTTTCTTTGGTCTCCAACTTGTATGCAAACCACGGGATCCATATTGAGTCCTGCTAATTGACGTGCCTCTATAATAGTTATGCAGACTTGGAAATCTTGAGCTTTTAGTACTGATTGGACGGTCGACGCTAGTTCCGATTTAATCCTGGTTAGAATGAGAAAAAACAGTAAAATTAGAAAAGTGGTGTACGATTGCCTATTTTTAACAAACGAAACTTTATAATGGAAGAATCGCCATATTACGAAAATAGCTGTTAATAAATGAAAGATATTATCAGTTGCTATAAATATTTTTGGGGTGAAATGATGTAATTTTGTACTAAGCTAAATCTAATTGTGACTAAAGTTCGTTAGAAAATGTGGCGCCTGGCTATATTTTTCCATTATGTTTTAAATTTGCCTTCATAAATTTGACGTGAGCTAATAACTGAAGCATTAAGTTAATATATTTGCAGGTTTTAGGTTTATCTGTGTTTTAATTTAATTGTTAAGCAGGAAAAATGAGTTATTAGTTAGATTTACAGCTATGATTTCATTTAAGTGCACCGAACTACAACCTCGTGATATTGTACGTTTATACATTTTTTGTGATAGAATATTGAAATTGTCATGTATTGGTTTCGTGTTTCTTATTACATATTGTATAATATATAAACACAAATTTCAAAATATTCATTTTTATCCAGAAACGTAATCAAAATAGAATACATTATTCCGAAACCCAAAGTTGTGTTTTAAATCTTAAATCTATTAAACGTAAAATAAGTCTTACAAAATACTTCTTCGTCTAAATTTTATTCAGTGTCGGACTGGGGCTAGGAGAACCTACCAGAAAAAGTCCACATATTAACACCAATTTTCAGTCAATTTTAACGAACGGAACTTTACGTAATGTTTAATTTCATTGAACATAATTTTTACTTTAAATAATATTAGTTTAAATTCGTTAAAATACATTGAAATTTACTTTACATTAATTTCAATTGCAAATACCTACTTTAGCTGTACAGTATATAGGTCACAGCGTGTGCAGTAGACTTCAAAACCCATAACTGCAAATCTGCAGTTATGCACTTCTTAATTTCGTAAATAACCAAAGGTTGTTAAAATTGTACTTTAGTATAGTAAATTCAGCATGATTTTTGTATACGTATAAATACAACGAACTGTGATACTAAAGATTAGTATTAAAATCAATTAATACTCGTTACTTGCTAGTGCCATTTCCAGGTCTTTATTTACTGATACGTGAGACCGCATATCGTGGCACTAGAGCTTTCCTCAATTTATCTACTTGCTGGTGCCATTTCCAGGTCTTTATTTACTGATACGTGAGACCGCGTATCGTGGGGCACTAGCTTTCCTAAATTCACCCTCAACACCTATTTTTAGAAAGATCTCTTTAGTTTTCAATTAAAATTCGAAATTCCAAGATTTTTTTCCTTGAAATTTCGTAGTTTTTCAGGTAACATAAGAATCCTCTGCTTGAAAAAGCTTAGACTATGTTTAAGAAAACTTCTGAACATCTCTGAACTTTCCATTAATTGTTTAAAGTCGTCTTTTAACGATAATATCAATAATTAACGGCAACTAAAATTAAATTGCCTTACTCCTGAAAAATCTACTGTAATTTCCCATCGTTTTCTGAAGCCTAAGACCAGCCTAAGAAAGCTCGACTTATCTTTGAGGATACTCCTGAAATTTCTTTAATCTTGGTCTTTAAATTAAAATACTAATAATTTGTCTTAACCATGAAATCAATCCTTTTACTCCTGAAAAATCGTCTGAAAAATTCAAACTATTTTCGAGGAAACACAAAAATCGTTTAAACGTATTGCTGAATACTAATAATATTTATTGACTAAGAAGCTAATCCATTTACTCCTAAAGAATCACCAGAGAGTTCCCAGTATTTCAGATTAAATAAGGAAATGGTTGAAAGGTTTTCAATTTTCAAAAAATATTTTACCTTTATAGCTGAGAAGTTTATCATTTTACCTCTAAAAAATCGACTGTAATTTTATATTTTTTTCAGCAAGCCTAAGAACAGTCAATCTGAAAAAACTCAGCCTATGTTTGAGGAAACTCTTGTATTTAACATACAAAACTTCTTTAAACTCGGTTTCTAAGTTAAAATATTAATAATATATCTTAATCGAGAAATAAATCGCTTTGCATTTGAAAAATCAAATAAATTTTCCCGTATTTTTTAGGTAAACTTAGAAGATCCGGTGTGAAAAACTGAACCTACATAATATATTCGAGGAAACTTTAAAGATATTTGAAGCTTCCGGAAATCGTTTAAACGCATTGCTAAATAAAAATATCCATAATTTCTATTAGTCAATAGAAGGTAACCGATTTACTCCTACAATAAAGAACCACCTAAAAGGTACTAGTTTTTCAGATAACCTAAGAACATTCGGCCTGAAAATTTCAGATTATGTTTAAGAAAACTTTTAGAAAATCGCTTAAATTCGTTTTTCAATAAAAATATCAATAATTTTTCTAAGGCGATTTACTGCTAAAAAAATCGACCATAATTTTTTATATTTTCAGGAAGCCTAAGAACATTCGACATGAAAAAACACACCCTATGTATAAGGAAACTACTGAAGTTTCCAAAACTACCTTAAATTAGCTTTTTAAATTAAAATATTAATAATAATTTGTCTTAAACAACTAATTTCCCCATTTTTCAGGTAACCTCAGAACATTCGTCCTGAAAAGCTCAACCTATGTTCGAGGAGTTTTGAAACTTAAAACAAAAATTTAAATAGGTTGCTTTATAAAAGTACCAGCAATTTTTATTAAGTAAAACAGTAATCGGTTTACTCTTAAAGCATCATCTAAATGATTCTAGCTTTTTCAAGTCGCCTGAAAATTTCAGAATATATTTAAGGAAACTCCTGAAATATTTTGAATTTTCCAATAATATTTTAAGCTCGTTTTTAAATAAAAATATTAATATTTTTTAAAATTAAGAAGTTAATTGCTTTACTTCTGTAAAATCAAGGGAATATCTCTGTATTTTTTTCAGGTAACCTGAGATATTCAACATAAAAAAAAATTGTTGAGAAAATTCCTAAAGATCTTTGAAAGGCTATCAAATTATTTAAACAGCTTTTTAATCGTTACAGCTGCAAGCCTTCGCCAGAATTCTCCAATCTTTAGGGTAATATTTTAGCCTGACCTCCTGTGCAAATTTTTAATTCAGCTTTGTTTTGTCTTCGATCCATCTAAAGGTATGCAACCTAAACATGTTGGATTTTAAGCTAAACTTTATGAATAATTCCGAAATTATAATATTTTATTTAATAATTTATTAACGGCCTTTAAGAAAATTACTATTTCCAAACTCTTTTATAAATTGCTAAATGCAAAAAGAAAACCTTGAAAAAGTCAAGTTTCCTTCCTGACAAGTCAGAGGTATCCTCTGATATTTGGCTGGTTTAAATTTGTATGGAGATTTAAAGCTGCACCTTCTGTTTGTCTTTAAAATTACAGTTTTCGTAGTAAATAAAACAAAAAATGCTTGAAACCTTATTTATGAGCAACAGAGTTTAAGGTTTGGCGTTTCAGTTTCCTCCGCTGAAATTTAAATATTTGAAGATATGTGCAATTTCAGCTTGTTGCTAACTTCGAAAATCTTCTAACACCCCAGAATTTAAATATCACATTGCCTTCAAAACTAAAGGCAAAAGTTTACAGACGGTTATAAGCCATTAATTTAATTTTCAGCAGATGTAATACTTTTCAGAAAGCAACTTGAGTTGAGCTGAGTTCAAAGTTAAAAAAAATTAAATAATGAGTAACAAGAAAATAAGACCGAAATTTTATATTAGGAAAGCTTGATCGCGGTGACGGTTTTGAGATTAGGATACAGGAATCTCATGTGAAGGACCACATTTTATGTTTTTAGTGGGGCCCTCGAGACATTTTCCCAGTTACCTGGTGTCCCAGTCCGACACTGATTTTATTGCCGAAAGTCACCGCGATATCCTTGTTGTTGTTTCGTTTTACAGAGGGATATCTATTGTTAATTAATGAACAATAGATTTATAAAGCAGTTCTTATAATGGGCTGTGTTCTAATTATAGCATTTGAAAGGTTTGTGTATTTTATAAAATTATTATAAAATATTTTTGAGAGTATTTTAGGGGAGTGAATTCAAAAGAGACATATTTTTCTGGCTAATAAGTTTTTAAGTAGGTGGAACAATCGTTTTTGATTTAGACTGTAGCTTTCCTCCACTGACAGAGGTAAACTTTATTATTTTATGACATTTCAATTAAATTAACCGAAGTACAGATTCATGAATTTATCTTTAAAATATTACATAAGATCCTCGCTAAATTTGTATCTTTTTAGGGTAAACTATTTTACGTAGGCCAGGTTATTTGATATGAGCGAAATTAGTGTACAAAAATTAAACTTATAAACCAACAAACACTTAACCTTCTAGTTATACGAATTAACTATGAAGGTTGTTAAATGCATAAATCAAGAAATGCACTTCAAAATAAATCTACAAAAATAAACAAAATTAAAATAAAACACCGAAAATGTAATTCTACAAAATCAAAACAAGTAAAGGACAAAAACCTCCGAAAACAGAATACATTTAATAAATTTTTATTTTACTAATAATTATTATGTAGGTTTAAAATACCTCTAACCCTTTTTGATATTACACGTAGTGCGTTTTTATTATTTTCCCCAGATAATCGTTCTCTATAAAAACTTTTTGTCATAACAGAGAGTACGAAAGCGTATTTTAATTTATAGCTATTAGTCAGGCAAGCAATGATTATTGTTTTCCTTTGAATACATTAGAGATTAATTGGCAAATGTGTGTTAATAACATAAATGGAAATGGTTTTTTGCTTGAAATAACCCAGTTTATTAACCTCACATTTCAGTACTATTATCGTAAAAATGATGTATCCAATGTATTAAATTTAATTATTTATGATCCCTTTGCATGCCTGAATTGCTTTTTTTTACTGATTCGTTGTTTGTTTATTATATTTTTATTATTTCAGTTTCAATTGGAACATTTTTTGTGTTGTTATTATTACTACTAAATTCGTACGTTTGACTAAGTTGGTGATGGGCATTTATCGGTTTTCTTGCGTAAAATATGCACTAAATACGTTCTGCTCGATTCAATTTTATTACTAATGTAACTAAACCTTTTTCTCGAAAAAAGATTAGTATTCAGGAAAGAACAAACTAATAATTACTGGCGCATGCCATTGGTTTGGTATTTGATTAATAAACTGAAAGTGTGGGCACTTCTATAGGTTAAGTATAGCCAGAAACCAACATGATCCAGTTTAACGAAGAGTGTGACGAAACTGCAGAAAAAACAACAAGGCACATAAAATATTACAACAGCGAAAAACAAGAGCAAATGTTGACAAACATAAACAACTTAGAAGAGAAGAAAATTGGATGAAAAAAACAAGTGGAAGGTGAAACCTCGGACAAACTGGAGGACCTCCGCAGGCAGAATAAATTAAGAAAATTCTATGAGCAGATAAATAGCATAAAAAAATAATTTAAAGCAAGAATCAATACATGCAAAGACAAATACGGAAACATATTGACCAAGAACAAGGATATTCTGAACAGATGAACAGAGTATTTCCAAGATCTACTGATGGACGAGAAAACGGAAGATGTTCATCTTCAATTCAAAAATAGAGAACATATTGAGTCACCAACAATAGAGAGTGTTAGAGAGGCTATTAAAAGACTAAAAGATAACAAATCCCCCAGCAGTGGCGGCATCACCTTAGGATTATTTAAACACGGCGAACCAGCGATAACTAAAGCAGTATGTGATATTATCCTCAAAGTTTGAAGTGAATAACAAATGCCAGACGAATGGAGTCGGGGGTTAATCTGCCCAGTACACAAAAAGGAGACTAATTTACTCAATA
Organism: Melanotus villosus; assembly: GCA_963082815.1. Classification (NCBI taxonomy): domain Eukaryota; kingdom Metazoa; phylum Arthropoda; class Insecta; order Coleoptera; family Elateridae; genus Melanotus; species Melanotus villosus. The sequence goes on along the minus strand of OY720423.1, from coordinate 7,582,191 downwards.
CAGCCTAAAACCCTGTCCAATATTCTTAACGAGAGGGTGAAAGCATAAGCAGAGGTTAGGCTAAGGTAATACCAAGCAGGGTTTAGACCCGGCCGCTCAACCACCAATAAAATGTTTACGCTAGGTCAGATTCTCGAGACAGCTAGATAATTCCTAATCTTCAAGGCAGCATTCGACAACATCCTGCAACACTTTATGAAGCCATGAACGACCTAGAAGTCCCAGAAAAGTTAATCCAATGGAAAAAATGGCCATGGCCAGAATCACATCTGCTGTCAAAATTCTAAATGAATTCTCAGACACATTTGAAATATACAAAGGGCTAAGGCAAGGGGACGCACTGGCATGCCAACTCTTTAATATCGCCCTAGAGAAAGTCATTCACGATGTACATCTATAAACTAGAGTGGCTAGCTTTAATCAATCTATGCAGGTGTTAGCGTATGTCAATGATGTTGATTTAATAACAATAACAACAAGAAGAACAAAAGAAATACGCTCGGATCTGACAACTTCATCAGAATCCATGCTTATGAATCCAAAACAAAGTATATGTCAACAACTTACTGAGCGTACGAGAGCTGACAACATAGAACAAAATCTAGTAACTCCAGACTTCACCTTAAAACAGCGAGAAAGTTTGTCTACTTATCTGGGCACACTGGTTGACCCAAACAATAATGTTTCAGAAGAGACAAGGAGGCGCACTACATTAGCTAATAAGTGTTATTATGGCTTATTCAAATACCTTTCCAATAACCGCCCCTCATACCACAAAATTGGGTATCTATAAAATACCTATCACACCTGGTGTATACTGGTCTGTGCTTCTATATTAAGAAATGCCGTCAGCGCCATCTACTAACTGTTGATTGCATATTGTGCTCTTGTGGTTACCTCAAGCAGGTCTAGCTAACATGATTTTCCTGTAAGCAAATTGGTTTCGATTTGTAATTTTAAAATAATCTATTTTCTGGAAGTGGTTTACCCTTTACAGGGCGTTAACGGTCGTCTCGCCAAATGTATGTGGTGTGCGTGGCAGGTAGTCTACGGACATAGGGGACTTACAGCTTAACGTGGGCTCCGAATCACGGAGAACTCCAGAGAAGACTTACTAGGTAGGGATACCTCAGTGGATTCTCACTGCCTTCCGTAGCAAGCGGTCGGGGGTTTTCGGTGTATGTTTGGCCCTAGGAATCGAACCCGGGCCAATCTCAGTGGTTAGACGCACGCTAAACCAACTGAGCCACGACCGCAACCAATGATGAATAGATGTATATGTAAAATATGTATTATTTATCAAACTGGCTAATAAATTTATAAGCATTTCGACATTCAAATTTAAAAGGACAATTTCCAAACAGAGAATAATTTTTTGAATTTTTTTCCTCTGTACAATCAGAATGTTGTTCGGCAAATTATGCCACTAAAACTTTATAGTTGTTCCTGGGTTTTCATATTTTACTTTTAATCATCTTTTATTTGATCATAAAGTGCGATGATCTAAAAATACGAATATTTTCGGTACATTGACACCTCAATACGACATTCTGCGACGTAAGCGGATTACTTTACGGTCTGAATGGTTTCCATATAAGCGGAAATATCCGTGAAAATGCAAATTGGGTGTGAATATGTCGTACCGTTACTATTGAAAAAATTCCTAAAATTCCTAAAAGTTTTTTCTAAATCTCAATTTAAAATATAAAATCATTGAAAGTAATAATGTTGGTGGTGGTTATCTCAAATTAACATAAGTAAGTTTACTTTTTTTGAGAATCTGAGATAGGGGAAACTATACGAATGAATATAAAGGAGAAATGGGATTTGGAAAATGATCCTTTCGCCTTTACGCTTTGCATTATGTTCGTTTTAGAATGGGAATGCTGACAATGTTACACTGTTTTACGAGTATTAAGGATTGTTATCTAGAAATGTAAGCATAAGGGGAAAATTCTACATGCTTGCTTTGAATAGAACAATGTAACAAAAGATTGATAAAATTCTGTTTAAGTCAGGAAATAATTGTTAGAAGTTGGGACTACAAAATAACATTACAAATTCTAAATTTTGGGATATATTTAAGGGGCAGCTTTGTTATTTCTTTTCAAACTTCAAATTGAATTAATTATTAAATCAGCATTAAGTTCGTAAGTTAAAAATATCTGCAATAATATTTATAGTAATATAGCGATTTTCATGTTTTAGCTCAAAAATAACAAGACTAACTAACCTGGAGGATTTCTTTCCTTTTTCGTAAAGCGAGACCGATTCTTGACTGTCAGCATTTGAAGTAAGAGAACTTTGACTTTCAGCTCGTGAAATTGGGGCAGATTCCGATTCAGAATGATGTCTCGAATTTTTACCAGAATCTGTAGCATTTATCAAAGCGGCATTTTCATCTTCACTTCCTACATCCTTCGGCGGTCTTTGTTTGCCGAGTTTCATGAGATTTTTTACATTTTTAAAAGGGGAACTTCTCTTTCGATCTGTTTTTTCGGATGGTGAAGTATTTGATGTGTTTAGGGAAATTGCACGTTGTAATAGTGATCTTCGACTTGCTTTCTCGGCACTTTGCCAATTTTCTTGACGGCCTGTTGATAGGCTTCGTTCTAAGTTGGCTATATTTTGTTCGATGTCTATTAACATCTGTTGATCGTCATCGAGAATATCATATGCTTGGCTTCCTGCAAAGGATGCCGTTGAATCCTCCGGGGTAGTGTACATAACTTCGAATTCCACATTCGCCTGAAAAGAAATACGTAAAAGGTTCAGTACGTTGTTGGATAATGCTAGGGATAGTTTACAGTGAATTTACGTAGATATGGGAAAGGCTGTTTTGTTAGGATGTGTACCGATACAAATTTAATAAGGGTTTATTTGATGTAGTTGAGAATTTCACAGTGTGTAAACTTAGTCAAGACCACTTGTGTTGGTGAAAGTATTTTGCCCTAAAATATTTTATCTGGAAAACACATTTTATTAATAAATATCTGTTATAGATTTATATCGCATAAGATATTAAGGCTCATAGTAGCCTCTGGTGCTGAATTTTAAAAGAAAAATATCAACGCTAATGCATTTATTCAAAATTTATATATAAAAATCAAATTATCTTCACAAAAATTCTAATTATTCCGAGAACTTAATATTAATTTTTGTCTGAATCTTCTTTTATAGCTAGTTAGCATTCTATGGGAATTTACCAATTTTGTTTGTATTCAATCTCATCAGACAAATGAAATCATTATTCAAGGCATGCAATGTATGCAGAGACTTGCATTGCATTTATGACTGATGAAACATGCTAATTGCGAACTGAGGAATAAAAAATTGTTTCAGTAACATAACAAAAATATACCAGAAATAATTTTAAATTTGTGTTAATAATTATGAAAGTTATAAGTTATAATTCAAATATTCCGTTACACGAGCTGGAATACGTACTGGATCATTGTAAAAATTTAGTCCAAGTATAAACCGTATTATTTAATGATAAAAAAATCCAATTATTACTTTTTCTGTGCATATATTTAACACATTCTATGAGCCTAATGGTTTATACGAGACTTTTTCACAATGATGGTTGTACCTCGGTGAACAGTGTTTTGTGTCGTAAATGTACTTCGATATTACATATGTCCTCGGTTTGCCGGCATAATCAGCATCAAAGAAAAAAAACCGGCAGGAGTGTCATGCAAATTGGCATTCCTTCGATTTTATACCTACGTTAAACGACCTACCACCTAGCTACCCAAGGTGCGGTATCAAATTCCATCCCTTCGTCCATTCAAACTAAGTTCCCAAATACTAAATAATGGCAAGTACTTCTAACAAGCTTTCTAATTGCAATAAGCAATTACCGCTATCTAAAACTAGCTAAAAGTGCTACATTTTTACATGAAACTTCACTTCAAGTAGTCTGCTTCCGTTATAAAACACCACTGCGGAAAATCTCGCGAGTTTATTCGCGGAATGCGTCGAAACGTGATAAACCCGTTCTCACTCGACCCAATCACGTCGAGTAAGGTATCAAACGACGCGTCGTGACGCCCGCAGGACGTTGATAACCAGTATGCGCATCAGATATTATGTACATTTGGAGCAATTATTTCCGAGAAATGTAAACACCGGGACTTTGTCAGATTGTACCACTTCTACCACCACTCGCCAGCCGATGGGGGAACAGAGAGTAGGATTTTCGGGCTATAAATACGCTCGAAAAATCTACCTCGTACGCTCGACTAACATCAACATCTTGGATCGATATCCTTGCACGTTTGATTAACATCGCCGACTCAACACTCCGCTAGAACCGTTCGCCGTCGCTTACATCGCCGGATGCTGCCAGTTTCTAGCCGCCTCAACACTTCGCTGGAACCCCACGCCTCCGCCTACGTCGCCGCATGCCACCCGTTCCCAGCTACCAAAACTCCGCTGGAACCGTTCGCCGCCTTCTACATCTCCGGACGCTGCCTGTCCTCAGCTAGAGCTAATGCTGTCCTCCACTGCTGGAGCCACACCGTCACCCACGTCGCCTGACGCCGTCATCTCACCACCTTCAGCACACTTCTTGTCAGGTTAAGTGGTTAAGTTCCAGGTTCTCCAAGGTTGCCCTCCCTGGCGACGTGCGTCCTCGTCGCACTGTCCCCTATAGTCGAAGCCCCGCCGCCTTCGCCATCGCCGCCGCTGGCACGCTGGTTTAGGTCCACCACCGTCGCTGCCCACAACATCGCGACGTCTTGCGCTTTCACCGTTATCTGTTTACCAATTTTCGATTGTGTACGGACATTGTTTTTTTTTTTGTTGGAATAAATAATTATTTTCGATCTCTTGTCTTTAATTACTGAGCTAGCCAATTTGAACACAGCACCCGTTAACAAACTGGACCTAGGTTGTGTCAATCTGTTAGATGTTTTGACCCTTTCTTCTTAAGGCGTTTGAGTTCAGGATCAGGAAGGCGACGAGCCTTGGCTTCGCCTCGGCTCGTATTCGCCTACCTCAAATGTTAATACGTCCTTACATTCCTTGTAGCTTAAATAACTATTCATATTACATTATTATTCTATTGTGTTACAATAACGTACTGCTTGATTACTTCACTCACGTTTTGGGATGTTGATATCTGAATGGAGCGTTTGATTCGTCACATACCAAGGTGCCGCTGCCATACTGCGAATAGTGTTTGACTGAAAGCGTCGAAGGACCTCAATGTGGGATCTAATAGCATAATCCCACAGCTGGCAACCGTAGGTCCAATCGGACAAATGAGAGTCGTACTGTAACACTTTGTTGGCTAATGATAATTTCCGATAAACCGATACATTTTCTTCACCTTTTAACTCCGTTTCCTTTCATTTCATTAAGGTGAGTTTCCTACATCAATTCTCTGCCATTACGTAATCTCACGTATTTAACTTCATTTGACTGGGGGATGGGATTATTATTAAGGGTGATAGGTGGGCTTTTTTGTTAATGTAATGTGTGTTGATTCATTCTCGTTTAACTTGATTATCTACCTAAGTAGCCACCATTCAATTTGGTTTAAGTGAATTTGTAATGATTACCGGATTTGGTTACACGTGAGTTTCTCCGTGTCGTCGGCGAATTTAACTATTTCCATTTTTTGTTCTATTATAAGTAGATCAGCGGTAGATAATAGATATAATATAGGCCCTAGAATACTTATACTTGCATTTCCGCTCCTATTTCTTTGATTTAGGATACTTCCTTGCCAATTTTTATTTGGAAAGCTCTGTTTGACAGGTATACTAGGAAATAAAATTCGTGGGAAAATGCTTTTTTAATTTTGTATTGTAAGTAATCTTCTATGGCACACCCTGTTAAGTGCCTGCCCAACATTCAGGAAAACAGCAGTGTTGTTTTATATTGTACTGCGGGTTGAATTATGTTTATTATTATTGAATTGTTAAGTTCCAAATTGGCTTCTTTCAGTGTGTTTTCATAAATCCGCCTTAGTAATAGTTTGTCAAGCAACTCTGGCACTACGGAGAACAGGCTGATGGGACGATAGGAATTAATTTCATTGGGGAGTTTTCTAGGTTTGTGCCTTAGAAAGGCGTACGATACAACATAGAAGTATCAGATCGTAAGTAAATATGCTTCATAAATGGGGAATAACAGGCCAAATGGCCGGCTTTATCAAAGATTTTGCCAGCGAAGGAAAATTCGCAGTTCAGAAAAATTTTTTTGGTGCCTAGCGTTCTTTGTTTTGCTAATCATGGTAATACAACTTTTTAGTTAAGCAGTATGTATTAATTTCCAATATTCGACATTGTGAAATCTACTGCGTTTTAAAGTTAGTTTAGGTTTCGGCATTAACTGATATGGAGAAAACGCGGCATGCTTCCAATCAAGTGGTCGATGGCCGCTTGTAACAAGCCATCCCATGCCTCTTACAAGACTATGCGGAGATCTTCCAAGTTGTTAGGGGGACAGCGCAATTGCACAACCTTTCTTCCCATCATATCCCACACATGTTCGATGGGGTACAAATCGGGAGAGCAAGCAGGCCTTGGAAGCGCGTCAACGTTGGGATCTTCCAGGAACTGCATTGCAGCCCTGGCCGTCTGAAGACGTGCATTGTCCTGCTGGAAAATAGGGTTGTTGAGACCTGGAGGGTATGGAAGACCAAGGATTTTGTGTGACGATTTAGGGAAGAACGGCTAAAACCTAGCTAACACGGTCTAAATTAGAGCTTTAGTGCTGGTTTAAGCCGACTTAAGACACATTTTTAATTTAACCTTTACAGAAATGCGGCCCTACAGCTATATCTCTAACTTCCTATATCATTACTGAAATTTACTTTTAAACCTTAAAACATAAGAAAATGTAACATATGCTGTTTTTAGTTTTTAGTAACTATAGCTGGAAAGATAATAAATATTTTCATTAAAAACAAAGCCTGATACGATAATTTATTGTTCATTTTATTAGCCCTTTACTTTCTTACGTAAAAAAAAAACGATAATTTTATGTTGATAATTAGGCATATTTACGTAATTAATGCCCTGGATGCTTAAGAATCAAGATAAAAATCTTTGGTTTTAGGAAACTTGCAAATTTCAACATTGTTTTTGAATTGTCTGTATTTTATTGAGTTTTTATACTTTAATCCCCCAAAACATACAATTTAATACAAAGAAGCAAATTTCATGCGGTTATTTAACCCAGATTGTTAATTTAACAGAGAAGGATGGGCGAAAAGCCCCTTTTGGGTAGTTGCGTAAACTTGGTAATTTAAGTTAATATCCACATTTACGGAAATTGCCACGCTTCCTTACTCCAACTACACATTCTACGATGGTTGATTTACTGGTTCTCTAGGGTTAGCTGAACCTCCGGAATTTTTTACGCTAATCCGCCTTGAAGATACGAGTAATTCAAGCAGAAAGGGGAGTCTTCATCAGTTTATAGTCAACCGTTTGACTTCGAGTAGGTGCTTTTTAAATTTTTACGTTGTTTAAATCTCGAAGTTAGGATGATCGTTCTAGGTGGATATTTATTTTTATGTTAACCAAGGAACTCCGGAAGACGTACACAGAGGTTGGAAAAACGGAAGAAGAAGAACAAAGGAGTTTTTAATCTGAGATATTTATTAGGAATTCTGACATTAAAATTTAAAATAAAAGCTTGTGTAAAGCCTAAAAAGTACAATTAGGCTACACTGCTACACAAGGCGTCGCCCTGAAAGATGTTCAAGCAAACAGTTAAACAAATCAACATAAATGTTTAGAGATTTTTAGAAAGCCTACACAGCTTACTGAAATAAAGCAAAGAAAGGCAAGACTTAAATATTCATAACAAACAACAGCTTTTAACATTCAAGTCATAGTGGTAACACATTGGGGTTATATTAAAATTCAGTACAGATTGCAGCTTTTGGAATTCATTGCTGGCTGGCAAAATCTTTTCAGGTTTCATGCAAATTGCTAACTTAAAATTTGTTTATCTGTATTTCAAATAAATGTTTAGCTATTACTCCTATAATTTAGTATTGTTTTGTTGCAGATTTGGAAATTTTTAATTGATTTGATTCAGAATTGCACAAATCGAATTTAAACTTTAACCTGTAAAGGCCTCTCCCTATCTCAGTATAAGAGCACAAATTTCAAAATTCTACAAACTATTCAATTTATATGCATTACCATTAAACTGTATGAATTTATTGCTACTCAGATACGGGGTTTTATCTAAGACATGCTTAATCCCTTCTCTCAGAACTCGATCTTGTGTCTTGATGAGTTTCGAACTTCTGAGAAGGGTAAGACGTGATAGTAGTCTGTTGATTCAGTGTTTCGATTTTCTAGTGGTTGTATAAAACCTTAGTTAGAATAATAAAACTTTAGTTTTGGCCTTAAAAAAAGATTATCAGAATCTTTGGTTACTTGAAAACTTATCCTCTTACGCTACCCTCATTAAACCATTAAACGAGTGATTATTTATCGATTAATAATCAAGTGCGTAAGCTTTAACCGGCTAAACGGTTCGTTCTTGGGATTAACTTGAGATTAAGTTCGTCCCAACAAACTCTTCACAAAAGGAAAACGTCAAATTCTGCTGTTGTGCGTTTTATGTGTAACGTTTTCACTTCACTTCACTTCTCAAGTTTCAGCCTACATGTTTTATGGGGATGTTTTGGGTTAACCCTTTATTTTTCGTTATTCAACGTCCCATATAAATTCAATTTTGTACCCCACTAAATCTTTTTTATAACTTTTTTATCGATTCAGGTTTCCATTTCCTTTTTACTTTTTTATAACTAGTTTATATTTATACTTCCTCATTCTTTCTAGGGGAGATATTTTAAGTTACTGTTTGGGAAATAAATACACTCAAACTTGTTGCTGTTGCTGTTTGTAAAAGGTGAATGTTTACATAATTAACAACTTGCCATGGAATACAATTGATGTATTAGTTAGATAGTTTACAGTTAAATGGGTGACGAAACCATCGGGTTTATTTTTTGGTCAACACTGTAATTTGGTTTCCTGGTGGAAATACGCCTTTTGTGACAGTTGTCCTGAAAACCACATTAATTAATCAACAACGCGTTATATTACGTCAGCAAAAGTTCTTTTATTAGGAATCGATAAGCTTTCGGACGTTGTCCTGTTAGATACCATACGTAACAATAAGTAAAAATTTTCAGATTAAATTTATGTAATCCTGTCATTAAATTATATCGAAGAAAGTTTGGAGTAATATCGTTTATTAAAAGTGTTGCGAATTTAAGCAAGAGCTTGTATAGATAACTTTATTTCCCAAAGGACTTGAACCCTTGACCTATAAGGTTAGGTCTTTAACGCCTATTCCTTGTCAAGCCAGATTTTCGTAATCTGAAGCTGTAGCCAATCTAATGCGTGTTAGGAAATGTGTTTATAAAACTATTCCAGTTTCAAAAGCCACAGGAAAGAACTTAATTATGGTTTTCAAATCAAAGTTTCAGAATACCTAGAAATCAGATTTAAAATTAAACTAACTAGAGTTTGAACTTATTTTTTAAGCATTGGAGGGACATTATCTATTTTTCACATAGTAAATGACACGATTAGCTGTGAAGAAATAAAAATTCAACATACACTTTGCTACTGAATACTACAGCTTGAAAAATACACTTTTAGAAGCCCTTCGGAAGCCTTGGTTAGATGTTTATGTTTCCTTAAAGAGCCTGGATTTTCTAAAGATTATTGAAAAAGCGTTAAATTTTACTATCGGAGGGATTTTGTCCTTACATCAAACGTCAATTCTAAGTTTAGTGTCGTTCTTTATACGCAAGAAAGCTTCAAATGCGATCGAAAGAAAACGATTCGAAGTAGTTTTGCTTTTATATGCAACTAAATGTAAAACTCTCCTTAATTAATGTATTTATTGGTGTAGTACTCTATTGCAATGTATGAAGAGCTTCAAAAATTTGTTCAATGTCAAAGTGGGAATAGAGAGTGATTTCAAACTTGTGAATCTAGCAAACACCGGGAAGGCAATAAAATTCTAATCAATTTTGCAATGGAGAAAAATCTGGTCATTCCTAAATCATAAAGATATACATAAACGTACATGGATGAACGGTCAACCAAATAGATGTATTAGTAGAAGAAATCAATGCATCATTAATGACTACGTTCTTACAGAAGAGCTGATGAAGACAGCGATCATTTACAACAACAAATTCCAACAATATGGGAAGTTGGGAAATTAACAAATGAAGAAATGCAAAAACAGTATTTCCAAATTTGGAAAGGTTATTGGAAGTTTGAAGAAAGGGTTCGGAAATGGAAGAGGTATAGAATAACGTAAAGAAAGCATTAAAAGGTCTGGAGAAACGTGCTACAGACGCAAAGAAAACTACGAAAGAAAGACAGGTTCGATATAGGGTATAAGGAAGCAACAATATAGAAGAATAGCAAAACCGGACATAATTGCAAGAGGAAAATAGAAGGACGCCAACAGGTCTGCAGAAGGAAGAAAGGGAGTTTCTAGAAATTAAACTACAGAAAATCGAAAATTCATTTAATAAACAAGAGATGAAAATATTTTCTAAGAAAATTGACAAAGTAAGCAAGAGATATAGGCGAAAGGCGGTTTTCTATCAAAGCCGCCAAGGCCAAATGGTTAAATGGTTGGAGTTAAGGAATAACAAACTAAAATAATATGGGCCGAATACTACAAAGAAATATTAGCAGACCAAGACCAAGTCATAAGTGATATGCCACCAATGTTATAAGAAGCACAAGAAGTAGACCCTCCAACAATAGAAGAAATGCTACGAGAATTAGCAGATGGGATAATAATGCCAATCTATAAAAAAATTAATTTCCTTACTAAGCTTTACTTATAAGATACTTCTTCTTTCTGCGCCCTATCCTCTAAGGGCGTTGGCTAGGGAGTCAAAGCCACATTTTTAAACGACTTGGCGTCGTGAACTTTGTTATATCCCCCCTATACTAGGGAAATGTGTTCCCTGCAGTTTTTCCCGTTGCCTGCTTTTTTCAGAGTTTTGTGACCATATATTAAGTGTATAGTGTATGTGTCATGTTACTCGTATCTGAAGTCGACCACTCCGCAGACAGAATAGTTAATTGCAACCAAACAACTAAATGGCTTCACTCGCTCAAGTACCGACCTCAAACAATGGGGAATTCTTTATAAAAATCATTGCCACTGCGTGAGATTAGAACCCTAGGAGCCTTGCGCTCTCACCACTGCGCCGACGAGCATGTATAAGATGCTAGTCAAATTAATAGAGCGAGGGGGACTAGCAAGGGGGTGTTTAGAATAAACTGATATTTACCAAGAAAAGTGTTAAAAGAAGAACACTAAACTATATGCAATATTCATAAACTTCAGGCAAGCATATTATCAAGTCAAAAGGAACGATAAACTGAATGATAAATGTAGGATGTCCAAGAAACTTAGTGCATTTGGTTAAGATATCTATACTCAAGTAAAAAATTAATGGAAAGCTTTCCGACAGATTTCAAACAAATGTTGGACGTTGGACTAGGACGTTGGACAAGGAGACCCCATGCCTACGACTCTTTTTAACAACATATTAGAAATAGTTACAAAGAAATGTGAGCTAACAAAAGAGTACACATTTAAATGGCAAATGCCAACGATTTAGTTTTGTTAATAAGAATAAAGGAGGAGCTCACAGAAAAACAAAGAAAACTGATACAAGAAGCAAACAAAATAGGACTAAAATTCAATGAGAAGAATCAAAATGTATGATTTTGGGAAAAACAAATAAACAAGAGGATGAAAAAAAAAATAAAGATGTAGATGGAAGGCAAGAAGTTAATAGTAGATAGTGTGATATATCGTGGTAGGGAAGCAAATGGAAAGGGAGGTACAGCAAGTAAGATAGAAAGAAGAATCACATAAGGACAAAGAGCTTAGGCTCACTGAGCATAATTTTAATAGCGAAACGGTATCAAGAATTCGATCGTAGGTACATATTGAAGCGAAATGTGGGTACTCCTAAACGAAGATAAAAATATGGGAAAGAAAAGTACTTAGGAGGATTTATAGACGATTCAAACAGGAAGAAGCCTGGAGAAGAAGTTATACAGTGAACCAGGAATAATAAGTGTAGTGCAACAAAATAGAATAAAGTGGTTAGGATATGTAGCCCGAATTGGCAGCGGAAGAAGTGATAAAAATAATGTTAAAACAATTAGAAGGAGACAACCGAAGAGGAAGATCAAGAAAAGTATGATAGCAGTGCGTTGAGGAAGATCTATGATCTTGGGAGCCTCAAACTAGAAGAAACCAAAGGAAAAAAACCATAAGCCTTAAAGGCCTCTGGGGCTGATCTATGTCTATTATACCGGGTGGCTAGAAAAAAACGAATCTTGTTTAAGTCCTCTCATCTCCGGAACACTTTGAGCTAGCGATTTCGGTTTTTGCTTTCTAAGAGACAATGGACTGAAAATTATTCCTGCCAAATTACAAACAATTATTTTAAAAAACAAAGGAATGGCGAATTTTTTAATATTTTTTTCATACTGGTTAGAGAGTCCACGTATGTTACGTAGGTCAGTATGTCAGTCATTCTTCTAACTTTTTAATGGAAGGTCAGCCTATCCTTTTAGCAACCGAATTAACTGACGTTATTTTAATTTACGTGGAGGCTCTTCAGGATGCTGCAGCAGCTTTGAGAGACAGTTTGCATTTGTGTTGTGCGTGTTTGTGTTTATGTAGAAGTTAATGGAGGAACATTTGAACATCTTCTGTAAGCCCTGTTCCTCTTTATTAACAACATTTTTTTCTAATATCACTTTTTAAACATGCCAGTAATTGTTTTCTGCCAGTCTCAAGCCTGAAAAAATGTGAGAGGAAAGTGAAACCTGTAAATTATATTTATTTTTGCAGGGGCAAATATCTATCGCAGGCTTTTTAAATGCATATTAGCCAGCGGTTCTCCTAAGTGTGTAAAAACATTTAAAATAAACAAAAACCGCGATGAGCTTTAAATTTTTGCTGTAATATACTTCTATTAAGGTCAGCATATATCCATTTAATTTGATGACAATACTTTTGAATCGCCCTGTATATTAAAAATCTTTTTATGTAATAATCGAAACTTAAAAACTGGATAAATCTGGAAATTACGTATACTAAATGTTTATGTCACACTATTGTTGTTAGTGAACACGATAAAATAAATTTCATACCTTATGATTTATGATAAAGTACCAACAATGACAAACGAGTAAATTTCGTGCGTACGCAATATTCCCAGAAATAAACCATTTATTACTTTCCTTTTTGTGTTACTGAATGGAACCAAATTACGAGGTAAATGTGATAATTATTTATATTGAAAATGATTTAATTTTTCTATACAACGATCTTGTTGAATGTTATAGTAATTTATGTTTTATTTTCAATAAGGAGCTTAATAACAACTATTAACACAAATAAATACCCTTCGGGTTTTTCACAAGAGTAATAAATTGTTTAAGGTTAAGTTAAAGCAGTTAATTTACTTTTACAAGGTTTATAATGTTATAAAACCGCAACCTTCTACTACAAGGAATTTATGTCCGCGTGTCTGGTTTATTTTGTAAGATTTCAGATATATGTTTCTTTGCAACGATTTACTAAGTAATTCTATACGGTCAATAAAATTGATAATAAATTACACCGGAATTACAAAGGAAAATTGCTCCTTCAGGTCCTTCCCCTATTAAATAAAAATAGTATTCTTTGCATTAAAGTTTGACTGCCACAGTTTTTATGTGTAAATATATTTATTTTTATTTGAATCTATTTTTGAAGATGCAAGAGACTTACTAATCCAAACATGCCAGTATATTCTGTTTTGTTTTTTTTTTCGAAATTTTAGTTAAAGGCCATCGTTAATAATGAATCGTTTTAATCACACTTTCCAACTTAAAAATAACCGATCAGAATTCTTATTATTAAATCAAACTTAAATCCATTGCAAATGAATAAACAACAGCATAGATAAAATGTTTCAAGATGATTTAACTTTCATAAAAGGAAAGAGGAAACCGTTTGTGTGCCGAGAAAACTTTCTACATCAATCATGTGAATGAAGCCCAACTTCGCTGCCATTCAATTGTAACGATAAAAACTTATTTACATTCATGTCAAATCAAATTGCGAATGAACGTTCTCTAACTGTACAATCAGATCTATGCATTAGAGTGCATAGAATTTCTAAAAGATGCGAATTTTGTCAAAAATTTTTTTGTTAACAAATAAAATAATGAATATACACATAAGGCTGTCGTTTTCTAAAATAAAGGCGGTGTTTAAGTAATGAGTAAGGTAATTGTTTTTTGGAAATTGTTGATGCTCTCTAGAAACAAACATTAATATTGTCCGATAATTAGCAACTAAACATTTTGCTATTTGGCAGTTTTAAATAGCTATAGGGTCGAACAGAATTTCGTTATTTTTCCTTGTTCGTAAAAGAAACCAGAGTCAGTGTCCTGCATTTTTTCATATCCTATAAATTATATATAGATGCTGATACCACAGTATATGCTTTTATTTTCTCTGAATTCATTGAGGTATTGTTTAACTTCTCGATATTATATACTGGTATAGTATAACCGGATACGACGCTTTCATCATTAATTAACTCATCGTTAACCGCATATTATTCAATAACCACAGAACCATCCCGAGTTACTGCAGACTAAATCAATTAAATTGGACAACGCTACTTCTGGATTTGTGGTCACTGCCTTATTTAAATAAGGGATTTTATTGACTGGGCTATCGCTAGGTGAAAGGGCCGTGCAATTACGTACACATAATAGTCTTTTCAAATAATTGTCATAAACGTTAAGGATCGTTCTATATACAGGCTAGTCATAACGGGCGGAAAAAACTTTACCAGTATGTAGGAGAGACCTCTTTAAGTAACAGAATTCATATAAACCTATTTGATAAAATCGGTAAAGTGGAGGAAGTACAAGATGTTAAAATTTCTTTTAATTAAAATTAAATTTATAGGGTAGCATCTAGTAATTTGTGTTTGTTTAATGTTTTAATTTTGTCGCGGTCGTGGCTCAGTTGGTTAAGCGTGCGTCTGATCACTGACACTGGCCTGGGTTCAATTCCCAAGGCCTCATATACGCCGAAAACACCCGACCGCTGCCCTCGGAAGGCAATAACAAACCACCGAGGTATTCTGCCTAGTAAGTCTTCTCTGGAATGAAAGTGCAAGCACTTCCGTGGTTCTGAGCCCACGTTAAGCTGTAGGTCCCCTAAGTCTGTAGGACACTTGACACATGCACACCACAGGCATATGGAGAGAAGACGGCAACGCCCTGTAAAGGGCAAGACACTCGAAAATAGATACAATGTTTTAATTACAGTTGATGAAAGTTTTATGCGAGTTTAATAATAGTTTATATTATTTAAGTCGTTTAAGTAGTTATAATTTTCAAAATGAGAAATTTCAGAGCGGCTGAACACTGAACATGCAGACATTGTTTATGTGTAATGGCAATGGTCGGCTTGCGTCTAGACTCTAGAAAATACGAACGCAGATTTCCAAATAGTCGTCAACCGTCTTTTAAAGTATTCGATAAAACGTTCCAAAGATAAAAGAAGACTGATACTCAGGGGAGACTCGTCTTTAAAACATAGCTGCAGAACCACCAAAATAAAAATATTAAAGCAATAAATTATCGTTTAATAAAATAAAATAGTAAAATCTATGACATCGCTGTATATACGATGCGACTCGAAGTTGCAAAATTAAAGCTAGAATTGAGCTGCATATCATGCAGCTACATTTGTTAAATGGCTGTCCTTTAAACGGGATGTTGAAGTATTTTGACTGACTTTACATTTTTTTTGTGCGGCTATGTTTACAGGCTTTCCTAAAATGGAGGCTATATTTAAATTAAGGTAAAATAAGTTTTCTACACTTAATTGTTAAGAACTATTAATGATAAAGGAGCAAGATCGCCCTATACCTTTTAATATTGAAAGTGTTAGCAGTAGTCGAGAAAAAGATACTTTCATAGGGATATTCAGGGTGTCCATGATATTTTTATTAGTTTCTAAGATATCAAAATGAAATTTGGTATACGTAATATTCCCTTTAAACTGCATTATTTGGCATGAAACCAAAGTTTCTGTCACATTCGGTATCGCCGTTAGGAATCTCCATTTAATTTTACGTATGCTAATTAAGTAAATTTTTGAAAAAAAAAATTATTTATTAATTTGGAGTGCCATGACCTGCATAAAATAAAAATCAGGATTCCTCAACATACAGGACAAATAGTTTTAGAACTACAACTGATTTCATTGATGTATTAGAATGACCCAAAGTGATGTAACATTAAGCGACAACAGGATAAAACAGCCTCGAGGACCGGTCACTATGGGAGAGTAGACCAATAAACTCCTCACCAAAAATGTGAGAAAAATTTGAAAAGGATGAGAGAAACAGGAAGGTCTTTGCCCTATTGGACAGCAGATGTCTGTACCAGCAAACAACAGGTGGTTATACGAAAGAAGGGCTAAAATTCGACGAATACTATAAGGAATCTTCAAAGAAAAGCAAGTGTACTACATACCAAAAGATGTTAAACGTCCTTCGGAATTTCTTAAAAAAAAAATTGTAGCGAACAGACAAAAATCCCAATAAATGGATTGAAAATGGTAATGAAATCCAAATTTACTAACGTTTTAATTTACTAAACAGCCTAAAAGGCGAACTAATACCATTTTCTACGACGATATTTTTGGAAAAAACCAAACTAAACCTAAAGACCGTCCGCTCACCACGGCCATCAATTCAAGAAGAAGGTTTACAAGAAAATAATTTACTAAAATTTCTTGTCAACAGGAATTTTCGGAATAAACTAACCTAAAGATACTAAATCCAATAAGTTGACTAAGTGAGGGTTAAAGTAAGAAGAAGCTACCAGTAACGTATGCAACCATGCAATGCTGAGGTGTAATTGGGAAAGCCTAAAGAAGAATATATATTTATATTCAATATAACCAGACTAAAAATTAATCCAATAATCTAACGTAAATATAGCTAAGAGCGATTTCTACTGTAACAAGGTAATGCTTCTGCCAAACTTTAGGGGTGGGTTTGTAACGATAAAAGGAATAAAAACTTCTTATGCCATTTTTTTCATACAATTATACGTTTTTAAAAGTATCTAGATATAATCTTAGGTAGGTACACAAAACATAGTTAGATATTGTGTCAAATTATTAAATGTTAAGTCGTAGCACCGCTATGGTTGGTTTTTAAATTCCTTTGACACTGATTCCACAGAACTTAAATGTTCTTTACTAGCTTTATACCTAGAATATTATGTTTAAAGAAATTAAACTTTTGGTTCTCGTCGGTGCCACATTTTTGTCGTTTTTGGAATATTTAATCTTTTTATTCCATTCCCAAAAGTAATAAAAAACTAAGAAATAAGAAAAACTTAAATTGTAATCCGCAAGATTTAAAGAATGTGAAAATCACAATCAGTAGAAGACCTGAAAATAACGGACAAACGAAAGGAGCATTATGAATGAGTATTAAATATAACTGAAAAAAATACCGTGTAGAAAAAGAACCCGAAGCATTATATTCAAATTTAGAAAACTAGGGCGAGCGCCATACAAATTGAAACATTAAAAAACGGCAAAACAGCAGGTCACTATAAAATAACATCTGATATGTTTAAAAATATGGGAATGGAAGGAAAAGAACTATTTCTAGAAATACGTAATGCAACACTCACTAAAGGAAGAACACCAAAACACTGGCAAGTAGGAGTAATAGTCCTAATCTATAAAAAGGTTTCAGAAAAACTAGAAGCATATAAGATCACGTTTTTACCTTAAAATAAATCATAAAGAAATACGAGCTAGTAAATCCAAGACATTCTTCACATTGATAGACTTAGAATCGAATAAGAAGAGGAAAATCTTGAAAGTAGAAGCCGTAGATAATATACTTACTAAAACGATAAGAAATTGATAGAAAGATTATGCAAACGACGTGATAGCCCAGAACAAGGAAGCAAGAACGTTTAAAACCAAAGGAGGGCCGATGAGATAAAGAGGGGTAATGAGCCCGAATTTGTTGACTTTATATGTATGTGGATGTAGTAATGAAATGAAATGCAAATTGAAAGTAAAGAAACTTATACAGGGTGTTAATACTAAGTCGTTACACCCGAAAATAGCAGTTAGAACTCATTAAAACAACTTTTCTTAGTTCCAATTTTTGATTTGGTACCCCGTTTCGTAGTTAATGGAGTTCTTTTGTTTTCGAAAAATCGTCATAACGGGTCGACTTTTACATTTTATTACAAAATTTAGTAAATATTTCTATTATGTGATACCTATGAGTATATCATTGTCATACAGCTTATTTAATAAATAATTTGAATGTTCTCGAAGTCTATCATTTTGCAATTCAAACAGTTCGGATTTGAATAATAATAAATATTTTCCTGTTAAATATATTTTTTCCTCATTTTATATAATTTGGGTTGTTTTGGAAATTTATTTCAATATAAGAAATAGCAAATCGTGTAATAATAGTATGTAGATCATTCTAAAAGTAAAGAAAACCACTTTTCTTACGCGTTGAACGCGCTATTTTTTTGTGTATTTAATGGAAAAGTTCGAATGAAACTAATTTTCTAGATAAATTTGTTAAATTTTAACGGGTAAAGTGTTGGTTGTTAATGATTAAAGTGTTGCTAACGATTAAAAATGCCACTTTAATCTACTATTTTCTACATATTAAAATGGCCGTTTTCCATTAGGTAAAATTAAAATACAGAGATTTAAAATTTAATACATCAAAATTTTCTTCTAAATTATTGGTAAATATTAAAACGAAAATTTACGAATTCATCACGAGTTGTATCATGCCCCCACCACCTTTAATCATAGCACAGGTGTCCATCTGCTACATAGCTCTATTTAGATTGTTTTTCTTTCGTTGCAGCCTGCGTTCATTCAAATTCACAACGTGATTTGCATTAATAATTTTAATAATAAAGTTTTATGCTTTTAATTTAAACTTAAGTGTTCTAGTGCTGCAATTTGAGACAGAAACTGGCAAGTAACTTTGAAATTGAAACTTTTATGATATTTTTGGGACATCCTTGTTGAATTTGTTTATAAATATTTTTGTAAACAAATCTGAAGGCCTATCTGAAACATATTAAAATTATGCAATTTAAAAATTTTAAATGTTAAATAATAATAAATTTCATGTAACGTTTAGGCACAAAAATTACAATTATTCAAAATTGATTAAGCAATTTACAACAGTTAAGCTAAGTTTAATCGAAATCCCGACCTTGATCCAATACTAATTTAATTATTTAGAATTTAAAGTATAGGTATTTTAGCAGTAAAATCGCATTAAAAAGGCCCAGATTTGTTTTGTAAGTCATTTTATTTTTCCCTTTGTTGTATGGTTTGGATTCGCCTTTTTCTTACATGATTCAACTAGTCAAATTCCTATGCCTGTCTGATATCGGCATAAAACGATTCAAGGTAACACGTGCGCCCCAAAAACCTGCCTTTTATGAAACCGTGCACGCAAAGATAAGACAATTATTTGGTTACTCATATAAGTTTTAAAAATCATTTTAAATTATTTTAACATTACGGACATTTAGGCATTCATTTTGTGGACTTCTTTTCCTGGTGTAACTCAACTTTAATTATGCTTCAATCAAACTTTTCAATCCTGAAGGAAGTAAAAAAGTCATGCAATTTAAATTTTCTTTTAATTTTTCCCAGAAATCACACATGTTAATTTTCAAATTTGCCCTTTGTCCTGTTTTGTATCTAAAATATTATTGGTAAGAATTTTTGAAAAATCCCTACAATTTTTATTTAATTTTTGTTTGATATCCTATAAATGGGGTTAACTCTGAATTTGTTTCTGCAACGATTATCCAGCAATCTAATTTCTTTCTTTTTATAAAATTTAAGTTGATAGGCCTTGCAACATTTAAAATACAAAGTGTTAAATTAACTTAACTACTTTATTTTTAATTCAGGGAATTCCAGGTATTTGTTTTAATTTTTAGGATTTCATTTGTGTATAAATAATGTACAGATTTTTGATGTTCAGTCAGTCGTTCGCTGAGTCGTTTGTTTATTAAAACTGTATTAAAGATAAACTTGCAAATAATGCAAATTTACATTAAATTATTGTAAATTAGAAAATCAAAATTTTATTTTTGAACCTAAGTTTTGGTTTCACTTTTTGTATTAATAAACCTAAATTTTAAAATGTTATCTTTTCATTAAATTTTCAGTCCTTAAGGAAGTAAAACAAATCATGCAAATTTAAATTTTCTTTTCATTTTTGCCAGAAATCAGAAATTTTAATTTGAAAATTTGAGTTTTTCTTTGTTTTGTGTCTGAAATGTTTTTGATAATAATTTTTGTAAAAATCGTAACAATTTTTATTTAATTTTTGTTTGGTCTGAATGCAGAAAAGCAATTTCACTTTTTTTAAATAAAATTTAAGTAATACTTGCAAAGGCCTTACCTTACAGCTTTTAAAATACATAGTGTTAAATTAGCTTAAATAAATTATTTATCATTTCGAAAATTTTACCTGTTTGTTTCATTTATTCACAAATAATGTTTAGATCTTTAATGTTCATTCAGTCGTTTGTTTATTGATGGTAAGGATTAAACTGGAAAGTATTAAACAATAATTTATTTTTAACACCAAGCAATGAATATGAACAAATTTATTAATTTAATAAGTGTTTTGAATTTTTAAGTTTAAACATTGTTATTTGACTACAGTTTATTGATTTATATTATGTAAATTAATTTTTAAACCAAATAATACGTAAGCATTCGAATTTTTCATCTGAATCTTTGAGTCTTGAATATTTATGGTTTTAGTTTGAATCCTTATCAAGATTTATTTTTGCCAGTCCAAGCTTACGAGGCGAATCCTCGAATTCTGAATCCAGATTGAAATATACGAAATTTTTTGTGATGTTCAACTTTCATTTTCAAATTTGAATCTGAACGTTTGAATTAAGTCGAGATTTAGAAAACATTTGAATTATTTTGAAATTACGCAGCATTTGAAATGCAAATTTCTAAAAAACATCGGCCAGTCTGTAAATTTAAGTATGTGAAATTGGATTTTGGACTCAATCATTTAAATTTTGAGTAAGGAGTCAAATAATTAGGTTCTAAATGATGCAAAAACTTCAAATTCAAGCTGAAAGTGTTATCAAACATACGAATCTGGATACAAAACTTGAATAACTGTTCGAATCTTACATCTGGATTTGAAGATTTGGCTTTCCAATAAAGAGCTGTTTTTTTTGAATAAGATTTAAGTCATGAATAAGAAATAAACTTAGTATTCGAATTTTGAATCCGGTTGCGAACATTTAAATTTTGAATTTGAACTGATTCAAGTTCAAATCAGATCTAAATGCTTGAATTTATTCTAAGTCCAGATTAAGAATTTAGTCCTGACATGAAGTTAAATCGTTTCAGTTTCAATTTTATCTTCGAATGTGCATTAAAGATCTTAAGTCCAGGTTTACAAAAGATTTGAATTCATATGAAATTCGGAAGCATTCGAACTTTAAGTTTGTAAAGATTCAGTTGCTAAAATTTATCAGACTGACTTGAAGTTTTAAAGCTGCCTCATTTCAAATTAATTCAAGTCTTTTCTAAATCTGGACTTAGAATTCAAACATTCAGATTTTTAATTGAAATTCGAAAATAAAATTTTATGCCAAAACTTCGAATATCTCAGTCTGGATTCAGAATTGGAGGATACGACTCATAAGTTTAGACTGGAAAAATAAATCTTGAATTAAGGATTCCAATTCAAGCTACATTCAAGATTTAAAAATGTAACAGCAACATTCGAATGCTCAAGTTTTGTATCAAATTTTCAACATGACTTTGATTCTCGATTCAAAATTTATTTGGAACATAAGTCGTAATTTAAACCCTCAACTCCATATTTATGATTTTAATCCCCAGGTTTTTAATCTTAGATTTAAATGTGTAAATCTGAAAATTAAAACATTTCAGCCCAAATTTGAAGATTTTGAATTAATTATAACTTGATTTTTTGAAGCACAATTCAAATGATTTACCACGACACATACTTGCAAATTGCAAGGTTACTTTATGTATGAAATTATTTTCATATTAAATTACTATTCTATTATGTTACAAAGTTACAATATGATAATTTGAATCTTAATTAATAACTTGAATCTTCAAACTCTAACTCAATATTCGAATTTTTAAATCGTAGGTATATCTACATTCGGATATTTGTATTTACGAATTGAAAGCTTTCGAAAAATCGAGCTTAAAACAATTTAATCCACAAATTCAACTAAATTTGGATTCAGAATTTTGAAACTCAAATCTTGAGCTTGGATTAAAAAATTAAATGATTCATGATTAAAATTTTTTAAATGGAGTTAGGTTAAGATTTGAATCCTTATATTTATCGATGGAAATTTTTTCAATCTGAATCTGATTTGGGATTTTGATCTACGAATCTTGATTCAGACATAATAAGTCGAACCAAATTCTTAATCCAGATACCCATTACTCCTATAAGTTATAAATGAAAATGTTTTTAGTCTGAATTTGATTCTCATTTTATACACCAGCAAACAACGCAAGTATATTGAAAGTTAATATTATTTGTGGACTTATTATGATTTTCGTTTGTTTCTAGGTACATCCCTTGATGAGAGAGGTTTGATTGGCTTCTCCAGAAGTTTATATATTTTTTTACATCTTGTTGCATTATGTGTACTAAAAAATGCTTTTGGAGAAATTTTCTGCTGTTCGTAAATGAGCAGCGAGCAATAAACGTTAGAGTACGCTAAAATGACTTAAATTTTGCAGAGAAGTACCTTTAATTTTTCTATTTTTCAAACTACAGTTATTTTTGCACTTTGCAGGAGAAAACCGTTATTGTTATTTACTTACATTAATTTATAACAATTTTCTAGCAGCTTCGTTCGTAGCGAATTTTCGTGAAAGTCGGGGGATTTCAGTGTAATAAAAGGCAAACACACAACTGTTTGCCAAAACTTAAGGAAATTTCGTCGACTTTAAAAAATGCGCGACATTTTAAAAAAATTTGAAGTATTGTTAAGTGATGTGTCTAATAAATTAATTTTTATAAGGGCGTTTAAATTAGTTGCGTATGTGCGGGAGTGTCGGTTAGGTATGGAGAAAATCCTTAAGCCCAAAGGATTTTCTTGCTGGTTCCAGGACGATACTGCATTAGGGAGATCATAAAAAGGTGAGCAGCTTATTTGAAAAATATTTTGATAAGCTTTCGTTTAAACTTTTAAACTGTTTCAAAATTTTAAACTTTTAAGATTAGAAAATAAAAACTTACAAATTTGGTTTGGAATTTTTCCCAAAAAAATTGAAAAGTTTTAATAAAAATTAAAGGACGTCTTTTCGATTGTTTCAGGTAAGTCCCACACCGAAGGATGCCGTTTCCAGGATGAAGAAACCATCGGTAAGTTTCATGTTTATATTTGAATTATCTTAAATGACTGTTTAGGCATATAAATTGGTTTCTTTACAATGAACTCTGTCAATTCTGACACTTGACTTTCATTCTTGAAATGGAATACTAATTTTGCGAAACGTATTATTATTCAAATTCGAGCTTTTAAAATATTTATCCAAGACGGTTTCGAAGTGTCGGGGTATTTTTATGGTGTTGTGTGTTTTAAGTGTTTTATGGTTGTATATGCACCATAAAAGTAAGTACCACTTTGACATGTTATTAAATTACAACTAATTTTAATCATTTTCAGGTTACAATAAAGGGCTGATTTATTTTTACTACATTTTCAGCAGAAAATACTTGCAACCACTCTTTAACATTTTGTTTAATATACCACTTGAAAAACTTTTTCAGCTTTTACTAATTTAGAGTAAATATTGCTTATAATTTATTATTTTTCAGGTTTTAATTTTTCAACTTATTTTTCCAGTATGGATATAGTTTTTAAATAGGTATCTCACACATATATTTACATTTTTAGGAGCTGCCTTTAATTTATTCTTCTTTTGCTCTTTTCAGCTTTTGATCTTTTTAACTTTTAACATTTTCAGCATTAAACCTTTTCAATTTTTAATCTTTTCAGCACGTAATAGTTCTTTCAGTAAGTATCGTTAATTTTTAGTATTTGATATTTTAACCTTTTAACTTTTTAGTCTCGAGTGTTTTCAGTTTAATTAACTTTTCAGCTTCTAATCATAATCATTTTTCAGGTGAAAAGAAGATACTTATTTAAATTGTAACACTTACATTGCTATTAATCGAGTTCTACTTTTCAGCATTTACTTATTAATTTCGCAATATTCAGCTTTGAGCTTTCAGGGTTCAATAATGTTTAACCATTAATATTTTTTCAGGTTTTATTCTTTTATTCTTAATTAATCTGATTTGGGACTTTGATCTACGAATCCTGATTCAGACATAATAAGTTGAGCCAAATTCTTAATCCAGATATTATAATTTATGAATGAAAATGTTTTTAGTCTGAATTTGAATCTCGTTTTATACATCAGCAATAACAATTTGTGGAATTACTATGATTTTCGTTTGTTTTTAGGTAGCCTTTTGATGAGGGAGGTTTGATTGGTTTCTCCAACAGTTTATATTATTTTTAAAATCTTGTTGTATTATGTGTACTAAAAAATGCTTTTGGAGAAATTTTCTGCTGTTCGTAAATGAGCAGCGAGCAATAAACGTTAGAGTACGCTAAAATGACTTAAATTTTGCAGAGAAGTACCTTTAATTTTTCTCTTTTTCAAACTACAGTTATTTTTGCAGTTTGCAGGAGAAAACCGTTATTGTTATTTACTTACATTAATTTATAACAATGCAGCTTCGTTCGTAGCGAATTTTCGTGAAAGTCGGGGGATTTCAGTGTAATAAAAGGCAAACACACAACTGTTTGCCAAAACTTAAGGAAATTTCGTCGACTTTAAAAAATGCGCGACATTTTAAAAAATTTTGAAGTTTTGTTAAGTGATGTGTCTAATAAATTAATTTTTATAAGGGCGTTTAAATTAGTTGCGTATGTGCGGGAGTGTCGGTTAGGTATGGAGAAAATCCTTAAGCCCAAAGGATTTTCTTGCTGGTTCCAGGACGATACTGCATTAGGGAGATCATAAAAAGGTGAGCAGCTTATTTGAAAAATATTTTGATAAGCTTTCGTTTAAACTTTTAAACTGTTTCAAAATTTTAAACTTTTAAGATTAGAAAAAAAAAACTTACAAATTTGGTTTGGAATTTTTCCCAAAAAAATTGAAAAGTTTTAATAAAAATTAAAGGACGTCTTTTCGATTGTTTCAGGTAAGTCCCACACCGAAGGATGCCGTTTCCAGGATGAAGAAACCATCGGTAAGTTTCATGTTTATATTTGAATTATCTTAAATGACTGTTTAGGCATATAAATTGGTTTCTTTACAATGAACTCTGTCAATTCTGACACTTGACTTTCATTCTTGAAACGGAATACTAATTTTGCGAAACGTATTATTATTCAAATTCGAGCTTTTATAATATTTATCCAAGACGGTTTCGAAGTGTCGGGGTATTTTTATGGTGTTGTGTGTTTTAAGTGTTTTATGGTTGTATATGCACCATAAAAGTAAGTACCACTTTGACATGTTATTAAATTACAACTAATTTTAATCATTTTCAGGTTACAATAAAGGGCTGATTTATTTTTACTACATTTTCAGCAGAAAATACTTGCAACGACTCTTTAACATTTTGTTTAATATACCACTTGAAAAACTTTTTCAGCTTTTACTAATTTAGAGTAAATACTGCTTACAATTTATTATTTTTCAGGTTTTAATTTTTCAACTTATTTTTTCAGCATGGATATAGTTTTTAAATATCTCAAACATATATTTACATTTTTAAGAGCTGCCTTTAATTTATTCTTCTTTTGCTCTTTTCAGCTTTTGATCTTTTTAACTTTTAACATTTTCAGCATTAAACCTTTTCAATTTTTAATCTTTTCAGCACGTAATAGTTCTTTCAGTAAGTATCCTTAATTTTTAGTATTTGATATTTTAACCTTTTAACTTTTTAGTCCCGAGTGTTTTCAGTTTAATTAACTTTTCAGCTTCTAATCATAATCATTTTTCAGGTGAAAAGAAGGTACCTACTTATTTAAATTTTAACACTTACATTGCTATTAATCGAGTTCTAATTTTCAGCATTTACTTATTAATTTCCCAATTTTCAGCTTTGAGCTTTCAGGGTTCAATAATGTTTAACCATTAATATTTTTTCAGGTTTTATTCTTTTATTCTTAATTAATCTGATTTGGGACTTTGATCTACGAATACTGATTCAGACATAATAAGTTGAGCCAAATTCTTAATCCAGATATTATAATTTATGAATGAAAATGTTTTTAGTCTGAATTTGAATCTCGCTTTATACATCAGCAATAACAATTTGTGGAATTACTATGATTTTCGTTTGTTTTTAGGTAGCCTTTTGATGAGGGAGGTTTGATTGGTTTCTCCAACAGTTTATATTATTTTTAAAATCTTGTTGTATTATGTGTACTAAAAAATGCTTTTGGAGAAATTTTCTGCTGTTCGTAAATGAGCAGCGAGCAATAAACGTTAGAGTACGCTAAAATGACTTAAATTTTGCAGAGAAGTACCTTTAATTTTTCTATTTTTCAAACTACAGTTATTTTTGCAGTTTGCAGGAGAAAACCGTTATTGTTATTTACTTACATTAATTTATAACAATGCAGCTTCGTTCGTAGCGAATTTTCGTGAAAGTCGGGGGATTTCAGTGTAATAAAAGGCAAACACACAACTGTTTGCCAAAACTTAAGGAAATTTCGTCGACTTTAAAAAATGCGCGACATTTTAAAAAAATTTGAAGTTTTGTTAAGTGATGTGTCTAATAAATTAATTTTTATAAGGGCGTTTAAATTAGTTGCGTATGTGCGGGAGTGTCGGTTAGGTATGGAGAAAATCCTTAAGCCCAAAGGATTTTCTTGCTGGTTCCAGGACGATAATGCATTAGGGAGATCATAAAAAGGTGAGCAGCTTATTTGAAAAATATTTTGATAAGCTTTCGTTTAAACTTTTAAACTGTTTCAAAATTTTAAACTTTTAAAATTAGAAAAAAAAACTTACAAATTTGGTTTGGAATTTTTCCCAAAAAAATTGAAATGTTTTAATAAAAATTAAAGGACGTCTTTTCGATTGTTTCAGGTAAGTCCCACACCGAAGGATGCCGTTTCCAGGATGAAGAAACCATCAGTAAGTTTCATGTTTATATTTGAATTATCTTAAATGACTGTTTAGGCATATAAATTGGTTTCTTTACAATGAACTCTGTCAATTCTGACACTTGACTTTCATTCCTGAAATGGAATACTAATTTTGCGAAACGTATATTTTATTCAAATTCGAGCTTTTATTTTATTTATCCAAGACGGTTTCGAAGTGTCGGGGTATTTTTTATGGTGTTGTGTGTTTTAAGTGTTTTATGGTTGTATATGCACCATAAAAGTAAGTACCACTTTGACATGTTATTAAATTACAACTAATTTTAATCATTTTCAGGTTACAATAAAGAGCTGATTTATTTTTACTACATTTTCAGCAGAAAATACTTGCAACCAATCTTTAACATTTTGTTTAATATACCACTTGAAAAACTTTTTCAGCTTTTACTAATTTAGAGTAAATATTGCTTACAATTTATTATTTTTCAGGTTTTAATTTTTCAACTTATTTTTTCAGTATGGATATAGTTTTTAAATATCTCAAACATATATTTACATTTTTAGGAGCTGCCTTTAATTTATTCTTCTTTTGCTCTTTTCAGCTTTTGATCTTTTTAACTTTTAACATTTTCAGCAATAAACCTTTTCAATTTTTAATCTTTGCAGCACGTAATAGTTCTTTCAGTAAGTATCCTTAATTTTTAGTATTTGATATTTTAACCTTTTAACCTTTTAGTCTCGGGTGTTTTCAGTTTAATTAACTTTTCAGCTTCTAATAATCATTTTTCAGGTGAAAAGAAGGTACTTATTTAAATTTTAACACTTACATTGCTATTAATCGAGTTTCGTCTTTTCAGGATTTAATTATTAAGTTAACAATTTTTAGTAAGTACTTGAATTTGTCAGGTTTTATGGTTTTTTTATTGCAGGAGTTAATCTTTTTTCAGCATTTAATATTTATTGTTTAATGTATTTGAATGTTTCAGCTTACGTTTTCAGTGTTTAAATCCCTTCAGTTTTGAATTTTTTCAGCTTTACACTTTTTTTGTTTTTTCAACACTTAGTATCTATTTTCCTGTTTTAAGATTTTTTATAATTTAATGTCCTTTCAGCTAGTAATAACTGTTGTTTCAGAATTAGTAGGTGTCTACCTTGTAAGCTGCTAGGGGCGCACTGAAGCCAGGAGGGCGTAAGCCCTCGGTGAGTAAATTCTGTTTATTTCATTTTGAACAGATCAGTAAGCTTTTTTTATTTTTCATGAACTTTTCGTTGGATTTAATGGATGGCTTGGACGTCGAAAATTTGCTGAAAGTGAAAAATACATAATCGACTTGAAAGGCGAGGCAAATATTGCGAAAACTTTAGAAATTACAGAAGAAAATTAAAATAACAATTTCGACTTTGATACCCTATAGCTCCCTAAATATTAACTTTTGGACCAAAGTAATATTAGGTAAATCGTAATATTTTGGCCTCACGAATCTACTGTAAGTCTGTGTCCCATTACTTATAGACCACCCTGTATAAGTTAGTGATGCACCATTTTTTGTTTTGTTATACTTTATAGATTTATCCTTGTTGCGACAAACTTCAACATGGGGTTGGGCGGCAATGCAGCTTCCTGTCTTTTCTTTCAGATTTTAGCTAGGCGCCATCTATTGTAGACTCACTACACTGCTTGATCACTTCTACAATTTAACATTATGGCGGCTACTTTGATTTTATACAGTGTCTTATGAGATAAGCTTTCGTCAAGATCAGCACGTTGGATCAATCCTAATTTACTTTATACTATTTGGTTTATTTATTAAAGAAGACAGGTTTGATATTACGAAGTAGTTTAAAATTCAATCGTGTGCTTTATTATGGGTGTCTTTGGCAACAAAAGCTGTACTTAGAAGGCTGCTATTTGTTATTTTTTTTAAGTATCTAGAATGTATTTTTTCGAATAAAATCGACATCAGTCTCATCAGCACATCTTCTTAAATAAATGTAGAAAAATTTATAATAAAATACCCAGTGGTTTTAGCGCTGATCTTGACAGCAGAAGACGCTGCATTTTGCCGTCAAATTCCCTAGCCTTAGATCAGATGCTAATTCTTGCTGCTGGAAAGTAGTGATCCAACTCGCATTCAAGTCCTCTATATACTATGGTATCTCACACATTCCACCTTGTATCTTACTTTGTACATAATTATACAGGGTGTCCCGCAATAGGATGTACATAGCTTCAGTACGTGTTCCTGGCCTCTTTTTAAGTCGAAAACTTCCAATAAACATATATCTTAAACCATCAGTTTGGCTTTAGACACAAACGTGGAACAATCGAACAGATCCATCGCGTAGTAAACAAGATCAATAACACTTCTAGTTTATGAATTAATAAAATCGAAGCTCACAGATTGTCACTTCCTGGTATAATAAGGAGACGAATTCACCAATTTGCACTCAGTAAAGTCAGGGGTCCTACAAGGCCAGTTTTATATGTGTTATACACAGCCGATGTTCCAATCCGAACAACCGTGGCAGCGACAATATTAGCACCCATTCCAACCCTGCCATTCTCTCTAGAAACTTTCAAGAGAATTTTGATAAAATACAACTGTGCTTAAAAAAATTGCGCGTCAAGACCAATGAGGAAAAATTGATCCACGTAGCCTTCACTCTGAGAACGGTATATTCCAGTCGATTAAAAAAATTATAATTATAATAACTATAGAAAAACATTTTTTTCTTAGCTTTAAATTCTGTAATTCTGGTAAAAACGTGTTAACCCATAGGTATCAATAACAGTAATGGGTTGGTAAAATATACTTCGCAAATATTAATCCTAGGTGACTTAAATTGTGTATTGAGCTAGGTAATTTTCTTATTAAAAATTGAAGTATTTTTGGGGATATCGATAGTCCCGTTAAGTATAGCATAACCCAGTTAAGTACACGTTCTTGTGATATATTTTATAAACAAAAATTAAATACAAATTAGGCTGTAGAGCTCTTATAATGTGATTTCTTTCCTTTTATATAATTTTAGTGTAAGAAGAATTTAGGTCAAATATGTAAAAAACACAAAACCACAAACGAAAAAACTGTGTCTATACACTTTGACCTTTTAAAAATCAATAAGGATAAGCTAAGATAAACAGCGTGAAAGAAAATTCGTGGAAATGGAGATTAGCCTGACAAATCCGAAGGCAAGTAATTGAAGGAAAATACATTAAGAAGCTTCCAAGTATTTGTATGCATGAAGGTGTCTACTGCAATGTTTTTAATAACGACTGCGGTTTAAAACGATTTAAGTTACCTAAAACTAAATTAATTAAAAGTTTCTGGCGCAAAATTCCGGATTTGAGCTTACGAATTTCGTGCTGCCATGCAAAAAAAATAAAACAGCACGGTGCAGAATTGGCTACCTGTGGGAATTAAAAATTATACAGGCATAAATGTTTAAGATACGGGTAGAATGAGGTTCTGTCCGCACTCCGGGGTTTTGGTTGAACTGCAAATTAAAAGTATACGGCTAACTTTATTTGCAACTTCAACTGAACTCGTTATTTTTGAAAATTGCATTTTTTACATTTTTGTGCTGCTTGTCTTATTTTCTCGGTGTCTTTCGATGAAGCTTAGTCATCGAAAAATGACAGTTTAAGTATTGTACATGGGTTTTTAAGTGTGATTTCCATTTCCTATACTTGAAGGTTATTATTTCTGTTAATTACGGGGCTTTTCTTTGATAATTTTCAAACAATGTAAGTGTTGGACCTATAACAAAACAACAACATGGCTTTCCCTTGTCCAAAAACTTTTTGAATGGTTTATAAACCAAATTTGGCTGTTAATTCAATAATAATGAAATTAATAATTTATTATTATTATTATTTTGACCTTTAACAACTACAAAAGAGTAGTCTACTTTGACGTGTTTCTTACCTACCCCAGCAGTAAAATAATAAACTTTATTATTATATACAACTGTGTAAAAATTTAGACAGAAGCGTGAATTATATTTGTCCCAAGATAACTTCGTAGATGGCAATAAATGTTTTATTTTCATGTCCCATGCACGCACTTCTTTAGCCGTAAATTAGAGTTAGCACTAAAACTTTTGGGCTACTGAATTTTCTCTGAGAAACTGCGAAATTCTCAAGTATTTAACTCGTTAAATGAAAACTCATGAATTAATAAATTCTTGATGCTGGATTTAATGGACTTTTCATTTCCGCAATTCATTAACAGTTGAACTCAAGAAAAGAAGAGAAAAAGCGATAATTTACCTGCAGCGGTTTATGATTGGAATCGATGAGGTTGTCGAAAACTGCAACCCTTCCATCTTTTACGACTCTTTGTAGAATTAATCCGTAAAAACCTATTACTTTATCCGGAAATAAACGATTCCGGCATATGAGTTCAATTTGCAGTACTTCATTTTCTTCCAATGGTCGAGCAACAGGCCAATCGAATCTCTGTAACAAATAAATACAGTAGATTAATAGTTTTGTTTAGACATGCGATTTCGACTTATAAAAAAAAACAATTTTTGTGTAATAATAAAATATTTGTTTATGGCAGTCTGGTTCTGAAATGTTGTACCTACTTATATAAAGTATTTACAGTTATATAGTAGGATTAATTGATTATTCTTTGTTATCCATATAATATTTTAATTAGTTGTTTTATTTGTGTACAGGAGAATCATGCCGATTATGTCAGAGGACGCACGCTTTTACAAAGCTCTCCGGGCTGCTTCAATGTTTTTAAGTTTTCTTTAGGAAATGAGGTTTTATTTAAAGAAATAAATCGTATAACTAGCACGCGAGAGCTACCGGGGCAACAACAAAGTTCTAGTAATTGTAATAGTAATAAAGGTGGTGAATAAATAAGCTAAAAGTGAGTTAGTGCCAGTGCAACTGGTAAGCGGGAAGAAGGCTGTGAACGAGGCGGCGCCAGCACAGCAAGCAGACCTCAAACACAGGGACGAAAACCACGCATGTACAGGGTACATACGTGGAATTCCATGAAGAAATCACAGGTGTTCATCTGTGCAAAGCTAACATTGAGAATTTTAACAGTAGATAAGCAGTTTAGCATAGCATAGACCGAATAGTAATAATTGTATAACTTATTAATGCATTCAAATTAGAGGTACATAATTAAAACGCGAATTACAGTAACGTAATTAAATTGAGGGCGTCGTTACCACTACTACTCAACTTCGCCCAACTCGCGTCATTTGACCGGAACTGACGTCACGACTGCTGGCAGGTAGAATACCGACGAGCCGTTCTAAAAAATTAGGGGAACCGAACTTTTCCTCGGTAGAAAAGAAATAATGGCACAGCAGCCCTAGGGCTATAAACGATATTTATAGGGCCAGCTGTAAGATGAGGACAAAAGTGACCGATTGAGGCAAGGAAGGGTGTGCTTGCAGTATTACTAAGGTAATACATCAATAGGAACTAGGAGCCAAATAAGAATAGCACCTAGCATTACAAAAATTCTGTAATTTTGTAATAGGCAATAGGCGCATGAGATTGGTAGTAGTAGACTAAATGTAGGGTTCATAGTTAGTAAGTAAGCATAAACACAATAAATTAACGTAAACTATACCAGAGGTAGGAAGATAGCAACAAATCGTAAGCAATAGAATGGAACGAGGAATCAAATATTTAATAGAAGGTAGAAGAAACAAAGAAGAACTCAAGGAAGAAGCCCTGGACTTAAGAAGGAAAACCGCAAACTATGTGAGGGAAAACCAAGAAGAAATGCAACTGCAGCTGGAAGAAAATATCAAAGACGGTCATCTGAATCACCATGCAAATCGAAGCCTATATAGAATTTTGGGAACAGAAGGACTCGGGGGGTGGGAGCCGGATACGAATCCATTCTCGCTGCGACGGAAGTCTTACAAAAAAAAAGAAATTTACTACGAGGCAGGTTAGAAATCGGAGCACATACCGAAGAGTACGGGAGGGTACGCGACAGTAATAAGAATAGCATATAGGACTTCAATAAACGGTTAGAAAATCCATTATCATAGCCTAGGGAAATAAGGAAACCAGGAATACGTATACCTGTGAAATACAATGGAAAAGAAGAATATAAGCTAGCATGTCTGTGTTAAGGCGTTTCATGCCACAGACCTAGGAAATTAGCGGTAATACTAGAAATATGGTTAGCATAAGATGACAAAACATGTTTAACCATCTCGATCATAATCCAACTCCCATTGAATATGTGATCTACTATGTAAGTACCTTGCACTGTAGAAGCAGTGTCTAGCGACTGGCGCCACAGACATGTTAACGTTGTGCTGTGCTCCCAATTCCCACCTATCATAGCAAATCCATTCACACCCCATTGACATGGGGTGGGCCTGGCGTAATCCAGGATTGATCCACGAGGATCTGTTCCATGTTTGTTTTATTTTTGTACATTTGTACTATTATATCGAGATTAATTTTTATGTTATTGATTATTACGTATTTTCATCATCATTTACAGATATCTGTATTCTGTAGCATTTAACTTTTTAGAAGTCTCAATTGAAAATATGCGGCGGAGTGCGGACGCATCCGGCGGAATTTGCAGTATATTTATTTCTAATTGTCCGAGGTCTGTAATAGTAATTATTTAATATATCTGTTAAGTTTACCTAACATCTAACCTCGAATTGGGAATTAAAGAAAATAATCATCATATACCTACCCACTAACTAAGGGTACTTCCTTAACTATAGGAGTTTCACCATAGAATCCCCAGAATTAAACCAACCAAATGCTCTTTCCACCTACTCAAAGGTTGTTAAAACATTTATTTCATACTGTCTGGTAAATTCAGTTTCCCGGCGCCATTTTGTGTCCGGAAAATGAGCTATTACGGTATCAGAGCCGGAAAATGTTGCTAGGCAACATTTTCCGGACAGTTATTTTATGCACCCAATCAGAGCCCGTAAAAGTCTAACCAAGCCACACCTACCGGCTTTGACACAGAAATGTCACATGTTGACGTTTTGAAAAAGCGTCACATGTAAAAATTAAAAATCAAATTGTTGACAGTATGAAATAAAATACATAACGACATTCGTCCGTGAACTCTTTTGACAGTACTCGTTTCGAGTTTCAAGACTCGGCTCCTTGCGTCGCCTCGTCTTTAAACATCTTACTCGTACTGTAAAATATGAGTTCCCGGACTTGTGACGTTAATTACTATTCCAGCATTCTTGTGCTTCTTGTTCTTGACGGTCGTACTTCATCCCTGTTTCCATTTCTTACACTTCCGTCGGTTTCTAGTTAGTGCTCTAATCTGTACCATCGTTTTTCCTTTCTGATTTCCCATTTCCTTGCTTCTGTTTATTCATGTTTTTATTGGTCTTCCTCTTCTCATATTCTTATCTCTTCCAGCTTCCACAACCCTCTTGACTAATCTGTCTTCCTTTATTCTTGTTATATGCCCCAGCTATTTCACTTGATCTTTCTCTATTTGTCCAATATCGGCTCTTCTTCAATCTTATTCCTTATGTCTTCATTTCTTAGGCGATCCCATTTTGTTACTATTTACTATTTTTCTTATATATTGCATTTCAGCGTACGTCAATATTGATACTTCAACGGTGTTGTATTCATATATTTTGGTTTATATTTCTCTTTTTCCTAGTAATATTTTTGTTTGCTTAGTAAGTGCGTCATTGCTTTTCGTACCCTGTTTCTTATTTCATTATTCATCTTTCCGTCATTAGTGAGTACGTTACCTAGGTATTCATATTCTGTTACTCTTTCCAGCTCCTGTTCATTACAGAATATTGTGGTGTTTCCATTTCCTTTCTCTTTGTTGATTATTGATCATCCCCTTGCTTTTGTTAGTATTAATATTTAATTAACTTGCTAATATTCTCGTTTCGTATATCGACTAATTGTTGCATTATCTGCTATTAGAACTATGTCGTCCGCATACATTAAACTTTATATCTTTATCGGCATGAGATTTCATCGGCATATCACCGTATGCATATTCTGGGCCCTATTCTTTGTATTTTTGATCAGCCTGTCCATAGTCACAATAAAAAACAGTGGGCTTAGGCTATAACCTTGTTTTATTCCTTTTTTCATTTGGAACTCCCCCTTCTCTCTCTTTTGCTGATTTGAGGTCTATAAAATGTTATGTATAATGTTTTCCCCTTTCCAATGCTCTTCCCATGATATTTCGTACTATCAATATATTATCTCTCATTTGTCTGTTGCTTCTGTACGCTTCCCGTTCATCTTCTAATTCTTTCGCTGCAGCTTCTCTTACTCTTCTGTAGACAATTCTTGTGTATACCTTGAAGCTCGCAGATGATAAACAAACAGCTCTGCAATTTTCACATTCTGTTTGGTCTTCTTTCTTATAAACTGAAATTATTAATTCCTTTTCCCACTGCAATGTGGTTCTATTCCGTCTCCTGGCTTTATTAAATATTTTCCATAATCACTTCTTCCTTTCTACTCACCTTCATTTTAATATTTCTGGGTCTACTCTGTCATCTCCACTTGCTTTCCCAATCTTAATTTTTGTTAGTGTTTCTTATATCTCTTCCTTTTCCATTTACTCAAAATTTTCACTTTCTTGTTCATTCTCCTGTATTGTATTTCGGCCCATTATCCTTTATGTTATCACACATTTCTTCATGGTACTCCCCGCAGGTCACCAATATTTCTGTTAGGTTTATCCTTATCTGACTATTTCCATCCTTTGTTCCTTTAACAGTTTTCTTTGTTTTTCCCCCTCATTGTTTTTAATCAACTTCAGAATTATTTGTTATCTATTCTGTACCGCTGGTTTAGGTCCCTTCCGAATTTTTCCAATGAACTCCGTTTTGGTTCTCTAATCGCCCTTTCTACTTGTTTCCTAATGTTGTTATGTTATACTCCACCTTGGTCTCCTTTCGTTATTAATTATTATACAGGGCGAGGAAAAAGTAACGTAATATCACTATAACTCTTTTACTGTCGACTTTTAGAAAAAATATTTTTAACAAAAGTTGTTAGATGGTAAGTACTCCATATATCTGTGGCCTTGAATTTGTCTTACATTATCACGTGCAAGTACAGGGCCATGCAATTTAACTTTTTTAAATAGCAACTTCTATTTTTTTTTTTACATTTCTGGAATCGTCCGATTTTCTGCTTCTAGCAGCATAAAAATTTCTATGTTAGTTTTTTCTTTTTAACTATTTCTTTTACCTCATTATTCCACCAGTTCATTCTGTTTATTTGTTTTAATCCGCAAATTTCTTCTGCTTTCGTTAACAGAGTTTCTTTAAAGATTTTCCACCTTTCGTCTAATGATCAATCCTGTTTATTTATTTCTTGTTCTACAAATTCTTTGTCTATTTATTTTTTCCTGCTATTTTTTCCTTATTTCTTGGTTATTTAATTTATATATTGCTATTCCCCTATAATCTTTTCCTTGTTCTATTGTGTATTTATTGCATTTGAATATTGCTGTTACTAGTCTGTGCTTTGTTCTCAGTTTTGCTTCGGCTTCTGTTTTGATTTGGTCCATTGAATTTCTTAGTTCCTGAGTGTATATGATAGAATTCTTATATTTCTTGCATACCTCCACTACTCTATTAATTTTTTTCTACTTATTTCTGTTAAGTGTGTCTTCTAGTGCATTTAAATACTTGATACTATGATCAAAAGAAAATGGCCGGCGGCATGGATGTGAGTGACGGAGCTCCGTGTAAAAATTGTAAAAGATGTTCTAAAGTGACACAATCTGGACCCAAATGTGTTACGTGTGGTGCGATCTTTCATCCAAGCTGTGCAAAACAGTTTAAAAATGTAGTATTTATTGACGAAAAACAATTAAATTGTTGTGCTGTTAGTGAAAGTGAGATCTTAAACTCCAATAATATCCCACGACCAGACTATCAAGTAGATATACTCAACATTGAAATCGGGTACCTTAAGGAATTAATATCTCAAAAAGACATAATTATAAGTAATCAGCAATTAGTGATTGACTCACTGAAATGCCAAGTGAATCTAATGAATCTAATGCATGGTAATTTTAGTGCACAAAATTCGACCGCAATAAATACGAAAACTAAATTGTCGTCGAACTCGGTATCACCTAAAATATTACCTGCTCACAAAGGTCAAGTTAAAAGTTCATGTTCTCAAGAAGATAGTGTGACTATTTCGTTAAATCAACTAAATCCTACTTACAAAGATATAGTTACCAAACGTGATACTTCAGTAATTACGGCTCGGTCTCACGTGAGTGAAAAAAATAAAGATAAAAATATAAATATAAATAAAAATGAAAATAAAAATAAGCCAATCGAAAATGAAGATAAAGCTAAGCGCCCTGCTTCGGCGATTATCGGAGATAACTCCAGTTCGAAATTAAAAGCCGTACAGAGGAAATCCCATCTTTTCGTGTCCAGATTGGATCCGCAAACTACAAACGAAGATATAATGGTATCTTTAAAGAATAGTGCTCCTGAGGTAGAATGCGAAAAACTACAATCGCGTTTCCCCGACAGTTACAGTTCTTTTAAGATTACTATTAATCATCAGAACCACTCTAAGATACTCGACCCCAACGTATGGCCCATTGGAGCTCTGGTAAAGAAGTTTTTTCGTGCCATATCGACACCTAGAAAATCTCTCGATTAAACGCAAAGAAAAGGACACTGAAATAAAATTTCGTATTTTGAATTTAAATGTGCGTAGCCTTCGAAACAAGATTGATATGTTTAACGTATTTTTGTTCTCCCTTGAGTACCCTGAAATCATATGTTTGACTGAAACTTGGCTAACGACAGCCGAGTTATTAAAGATTGACAATTATATTCTCGGTAGCAGTTATTGTAGGTCCAAAAAACGAGGAGGCGGAGTATCTATCTTAGTTAGAGAAGACCGAAAAAAGAAGGAAAGGTATACAAACGCATTTTTTCGAACGATAACATGCGGATTTTTACACAGTTACTTTCTAAAGAGAACTGGAAAGTAGTTTTTGCTGAACCAAATAATGCATCCAAATTCGATTTATTTTACAACACCTTTGTAAGTATCTTCAATATGGCTTTTCCACTTAGATACGTGCAATCTAAGAAATGCAAAATTCATACACCGTGGATTACAAAGGAGTTAGTTAACGAGGGTCGGTTTTTGAGAGACATATACCGTGCTTTTAGGAGTACAAGCGATGCCGAGGTACGACTGAGGTACAATATTCTTAAGAAACGGCACGAAAGTAACATTAGGGAGGCAAAAAAGGCATACTACGAAAGCAAAATCTTAAATTCTGATAACATATCTAAGACTGCTTGGAACGTAATCAAAAATAATTTTAATTTCAATAATAGAAATCGTAAGATTCCCAATACTATTTTTTATAACGGGCTTAAACTAGAAGACAAACAAATTCAGGCTAACACTTTTAACAATTATTTCGTTGAATCTGCTAATAATTTAATAAAGAGTTTTCCTTCGAGTAATACTTCAAATAGTACCCTGAAATATTCAAATAAGGAATCTATTTTTTTACTTCCTATGACTACTTCTGAAGTCGTGAAAACAATCTTTTCAGTTTCCAAACGAAAATCTTGTGGTACTGACCAGATTCCTGGTGACTTATTAAAATACTGTGCCAATTTATTATCCGTTCCTTTGACTCACTTAATAAATACGTCGTTCGAAAATGGTTATTTCCCTGCCCAACTTAAAACCGCTGTCATAGTCCCAGTGTTTAAGAAAAAAGACCCGTCAGAAATATCAAACTACAGGCCGATTGCGTTACTGTCCATTTTTTCTAAGGTTTTCGAAGCTGCTTTCAAAGATAGACTACTAACGTTTTTGCGCAAGCACGATATTATATCAGCTAGGCAATTTGGTTACTGTGCTGGACGTTCCACCCAGGATGCAGTTTTATCTTTTTATGAAAAAGTCCTAAACTCTTTCAATGAAAAACTCTTGTCAGTTGGTATCTATTACGACTTATCACGTGCCTTCGACACGATAAATCACGAACTGTTGTTAGACAAAATGCACGCGTACGGTATTAGGGGTCCAGCACAGGAATGGCTAAGATCCTACCTTGTCGATAGAGATCAATTTGTGCGATTAAGTGATGATGGTAAAGTTTTTGTTTCTAACAAAGTAAATGTAACTTCGGGTGTGCCTCAGGGTAGCATCCTAGGCCCCCTATTGTTCATCTTATTCATCAATGATCTGCCCAACTTTATAGCTGATACTCAAGTGACATTATATGCTGATGACACTTCCGCAATTGTTACTGCAGCTAATTTTGGCATTCTAAGTAAAGCCGCTGAACTCTGTATACAGAACATGTCGTTATGGTGCCAATCTAACAAATTAGTTCTTAATTCCGAAAAAACCGATCTACTGCTATTCTCTCCAGTTTGTACAACAAAAACTACAAGTGTTCTTATAAGAACCGACAAAAAATCACTACCGCAAAATTCATGTGTTAAGTTCCTTGGACTATACATTGATGACAGATTGTCATGGGAAACTCATGTTACCAATCTCTGTAGTCAGTTAGCAAAGAAAAATTACTGTATTTTACAGTTAAGAAATTTCGTTGGTTTAAATATTCTTAAGATGTTTTATTACAGTTCTATACACTCCCATATATCGTACGGGATTTTATGCTGGGGCCACAGCAGCTTTGTACATAAAATTTTGGTACAGCAAAAACGCATTCTGAGAACCATGTTAAATTTATCTTATAATAGCAGCTGCCGTGTACACTTTATAAAACACGAAATACTAACTGTGATCTCTGTATATATCCTCGAGTCAGTTTGTTACGTTCGAAAAAATTTAAATAGTTTTGTCACTTGTGGCGAAATTAACAAATACATTACAAGATCAGCTAACAAGTTGTTTGTACCGCCCTGTAGACTCTCGCAAGTCGCGAAATCCACGTTTGTACTTGCCATAAAACTGTACAACAAGCTACCGGAACCTATTAAAGAATCTGACAGCCCTATCCAATTTAGAAACTCTGTGAAAGTCTACTTAAAAAAGAGATGTTTTTATTCTGTAGACGAATATTTCAGTTCGGTAATGGAGATCTAACTTTCACAGGTCAAATAAAAAAAATAAAAATAAATAAATGAGGTTGCACATAATAATTGTTTTACTTATTCGTTGTTTGTATTCTGTATTTTGTATCGTGTATCTTAGTTATACTATACGTTGACTTTTTCCAATACTATGTATTAGTCATAAGGAAATAAATTATTATTATTATTATTATTAAAAAGTCCTTAGATCGCGGTTGCTGTGGAATTTAAGCCATCTTCGAAATTATATACTTTTATTATTTTTATGGCATTGACGTTTACTTGGCACCCTTCAAAAGGGAGTAGATTGTAATTAAAAAGGCTTCAAAACCTCAGAATTTATATCCCTCGATGCTTTGCATCTCGGGAAGTAATACTGCTCGGCTGAGAAAAATATCTTCTCTACCTTGGTGTATAATATACTATTTTTAGTTACCATCCATTTCAAGTTGGTTTTGTAAAGATAATTTTGATAACAATCCTTGTTTCACTTCTAAGGATAATAATATCAAATAATAAAAATGCAAAAGAAATTAATTATGCCCAGAACATTACTCCAATGAATGCGAAAATGTAATTTTGAATACTGTAAAATTTGCCATAAAAAGTATTCAATTTCCGTTACATCTCGTTCTAGTTCCGGTTTACATTTAAAATTACAGGTGTTGTTTCCCGACATTTGTCACTAAAAGCCCATGATATAAACATGCGAAAAAAATTGTAAAAATCTCCCTGCATATTATTATTATTCCTTTTTGAACGTGTA
This sequence comes from Melanotus villosus, assembly GCA_963082815.1. Classification (NCBI taxonomy): domain Eukaryota; kingdom Metazoa; phylum Arthropoda; class Insecta; order Coleoptera; family Elateridae; genus Melanotus; species Melanotus villosus. Next base: position 7,541,028 of record OY720423.1, on the reverse strand, counting down.
ATTTTTAGCTTTTTGTTAACACAATAACCCGAAAGATATATACTTGTCCTTAAATATATACAATACAAAGTCTATACTGAAACTCTAACAAAAAATCTAGTGCCTATTTTTCATCACCTTTTGAAAATCCAATGGTGGTGAAATGAAAGCATTTATCAATCAAGTAAAAGTGTATTTTATCTTAACTTTCCTTTTCAATTGCCGTAAATCTTTAGTAATGAAACCTATGTCGGACATTATTATTATTATTATGAAAGTCTAAATTTCCTGTAAAGTTCAGTTGATTCGAAGTATGTTGCAACTTCTATTTATTTTACAAAACTCCATTAAAGATTCATAGCTTTTGGAATATTTGTACGGTGTATGGAAAACTTTTGTTCTTGTCAGGAATTTTAGACCTTGACTTACTACAAATAAAATGTCGAATGTTTGAGGGGAACTTTTCTCTGGAAAGACTATAAATATTTAATAAGAACCCTGTAAAGAGCTGTTTCATATTTATGTACGATTTTGCATGAAAATGTTCTGTTTTGTACTTGTATTAACAGTATTTGAATCCAATGTTGCGCTGAAGAAACAGCAGTTTTTAATTTTAAGGGTGCAATAAAAATATAAAGAAAACTTTAGCACTTCTAAGATTACTAGGTGTAAAATGAAGAAAAGCTTGAATGATATACTGATACTGCGATACTCTGACTGGTAGCATGATGTTGAAATTGTGATAATTTCAAGAGATTAAGGATTTTGATATAAGTTGTTAATTTGGTTTGGAAGATTTTAGTAAGCGTGATGTAAATTGAAATTTAATAAGCAAACAAGTATAACATATAAAATAGAAAAGTTTTTAAATATTAGCAGTAACAATTAGCACGGTATTGCTAGGTTCCTTTTACGAATTAATTCACGATAATCAATACAACTTGGAGATTATTGCTTGACAGGTTACACATTAATCTTTGATCGTTATATTTTGGCCACTAAATTAAAAAGTGATTCACTGTTAATTGTTTATCACGGTTCTCGCAACGTGGTCTGTTTCTCGTTTCCATAAGATATCCATGCGTAAGATGCGTATGTCCGATCCTCAGTCTGTCTGATTATTCCTTTAACACCTCTTGGATATTGCATTTCTAGTCCTTTAATTTTATTTTTCGTTCTTCTTGTTAAAAGTGTTCAGGTTTCATTTTCATAGGTTAAAATTGGTCTGAATATCATCCTAGATACGGCTGACTTGGTTTTCTTCGGCATTTCATTTTTCTTAATGAAATTGTGTTGCATGCTGTAATGTCTTAATAGTTTTTTTATCTTTCGTTAATATCCAGATCTTGTCCAATCGTTTTCTATTATGCTTATATTTTCAGGTGATTCACGTAAGACGCGCTCCTTAAAAGCTTCAAATGCAACCCACCATACGAGGATTAACATAGATCAAGGTTGTTTAAGACATTGTAAGTTGGGTTGGTTAAGGGGCGCGTCTTACGTGAATCACCCGGTATATATTCTTATGCTGTCATCAACGCTTTCGTCTTCTAGATTCTCTTCTGCTTCTTACTCTTTCTTTTAGGCTTAATGCCTGTTTTTCTTCACACGATTTTAAAGAGATTCTTCTGAAGTCTTCTAACTATCGGCCCATCTTTTTGGCGGCTTTCCAGGTTGTGTTCTGTCTGGTAGCTTTAGACTTTAGACATGTTGCTACTTTTATCAAACGAGTATTATTTGCTCTTTCAACGCGCTCGTTCCACCCATTTCTTCTTTCTTTGATAAATCTCCTCATATTGGTTTATCTTACCGTACTTCCCTTAATACATCATTGCTAACTCTACCTGCTTTTGCTTTTGCTAGTTATTGATTTTAATAATATGTTCTTGGCGTTAATATTCATATTGGACCGCTTTAAAGTCTCATTCAACACATTTAGATTTTCTTACATTGCCCCTTTGGTTCCACTCATAACCACCACATCTTCAGCAACGGCATAATTTCAGCTGCCTCCAATCCTTCTTTGGTTTTAGATATCCATGCTCCCATGTTACTTCATAATTTGTATTATCTTTATATAAGCTTCTTATTGTTTTATCTATGGCTCCTTCTTCCAAAATTTTCCAGATTTGTTCTCTTTTTACTCGATCAAAAACCTCTTTTAAGTCTGTAAATGTAAAGAATGCTATGGATTTACTCACTCGTACTTTTTCGTTGATTTGTTTTAAGGTAATAACCTGGTCTTATATATTTCTAGTTTTCTTGAAACCACTTTGTAATTCTTCCAGTATTTGCTCTATCATTGTTTGTATTCCCTTTTCTAGCATTTTTTCGTATATATTTACTGATACGCTCAACAATGTGATTCTTCTGTAGTTATTCCTGTTAACTTTCTTGCGGATTGAGGGTACTAAGCCTGCTTGCCAGTCTTTTGGCGTTCTTCCTTTCGTCAGTGCTATGTTACATATTTCTAGAAAAATGGTTTTTCCTTCCATTTCAGATGATATTTTATTATGACCTGGTGTTTCACCATTTTTTTATGTTTCAGTTGCTGCTTCTAATTTTTTTATATTTGTTGTCTGGCTCTCTTCCTATTTTTCTTTAATTGAATGTATGGCTTTATGTTCCTTTTCTACAGCATCTTTTGCTGTTGTATTTAATACCACTTAAAAATGCTTCTTCCATTTATTCCATTATGTTTAGACTTTTATTGATCGTAATTTTTACATTGCTTAAGTCTTATGAGTTAGAAATGTTTATTATAAATGTAAAGGTTAAGCTTATCTAACATTATTATGATAAAAGGCCGTGGCTAGATGTTTACAGTGGCCCATCCGTCCCTGGTGTGGCATGTTTTTGAAAGTAGACGTTTTACTCATAACAAATTAATGGCCGGTTTTGTCATCTCCCAATTGTCACCCAATAAACAAACAGATATTTACTAATGGAAGAAATTGTATAAGCAAAGGTTACTAAATAAAACATTTGAAAATTAATGTAGGAGGGATTGAAAAGGTCAGTCCTGAATCGGGTTATTAAAAGCCATGTGATCAGAAAATTTTAAAATTGCTTACGGTAAATAACAAGACACAAAATGTGAACTTTACACTATAAAAAGGACGAACTACGTTGCATAAAAATCCGTGGATTTATATCGAATTGAGAGGAAAAAAAGCGCAAATCCTGGTTTTTATACTACAATTCCGTTGATGCGTCAGATGATGCACAAATCCATACATTTTTACAGATAAATCCTGCTTTATGTAGAAACCAAACAAATATTTAGCTATGCGTTTTTCTAACAACACCCTTTCGTTTATTTTTCTAGAGTCCACTCATTATTTGTATTTTTATTAATTTTACCGCTTTCCTTTCCCTTAGAAATATTAAGGTTTTCCTATAAAAGTATTATTACATCCAGGAATGTTATTTTAATAAAAGTTTACTTTTGTTTGAAGTTAGGACATTAAACATAAAACATTCATTTACATTTAATTTAACAACAGAAGTTTCGCACAGAACGTTATTTACTAATTATTCTATTATTACTGAAATGTTAAAAGTTTCCTTTTTCGTATTTTTAAATGTTATTTTGCTGTAAATCTTCTGACGAATTTTACCTAAAAAATATTCAGATTGTATCGAACTTTCTTCGCGATAACGCAAATGTAAATGAGCTCAGAAACAGTTCCAGTTTGCTTTATTTAATTAATTCGACCCTTTTTCTCATGTAAATAGTGTCACTTCAATGCGTTGTTATTTAATTGCTTTTACAATTAATTGAAGAGGCTGGCTATTTAATATTTTCAGAAAAGATCGAAGATTAGCGGTTCTGAAAATATTCTTAAAGATTGTACAATGAAACATTAATATTCTCTAAAATGACGGAAAATATCTAATCAGCATAGCATTATTCTTTGATATTAAAGAAATTATACATCGTTTTGTGCTAGTGCTTACTTTTTGAGGTAGTTACATACCAGGACAAAAAATAGTCTTAAAGTAAGTTAAAGAAGAAAATTTTGTTAAACTTGGTTACATTAAAGACCTGCATAATTTAATACAATTAATAAGTAGTAGATGTTTATAAGATCATATTAGGCAACTAAAAGCTATAAATGTCAACCATAAGTGGTAATGCTATGTACTTGATGTAAAAAGGTATAAAAAAACGTTAAGGGCATCAATTTTATAAAAATAATTTATTTATCCAAGTAATAGAGCGTCTAAAACATATACAAATGTATTAAGAAATTTGTCCTTAACTTCTGTCAAGTGAAAGTGATAATATTTACCACCTTATGTAATAATAATTACCACGTCTTCGAAGAAATGAGGAAAGCGAATAAAAAAATCTTTAACTTAAATAACTTGGAAACCACTAAAGAAAAGGCAACATGATTTTATCATTTTCAGTTTAGATTGTTTAGAATATTAAAGAGAATTGTAGGGTGTTAAAATAATGTCTTACGGTGTCGATGTTGAAAAAGAAGAACTTAACTTACGGGGGGCTTCATCAGAAAATAAAAGGAACACTAAAACAGCAGGGCAACTCAACGTATCAACCACGCCAGAGGCGAAACTCTTTCAACAAGAGGAAGAAAAGCATGGTAATTCAACTTGTCAACGAAGCCAGTAACGATGAGAGACTTCCATATGTCCGACAGATAATAACCAGCGTCACGATTCAAGTTGTCAGGGGTTTTGATTTTAATAGCCTCACGGATTTTCCTCTTCAAAAAATGAGGAGATATGGCAAGGCAAGGAGTGTGAGAGAATACCTGCTTTCAAGTAACGCTTGTGTTGACAGACATGTGTGTGCCCAGAGCGAACCGTTTCTCCAATGTAGGGTCATGGCGGGAACAGTGGGTACAGTGGCTAGGGCATCGTTTGCGAAAAGAAAAAAGAACTATTTATCTGTTTCCCTTGCCATTTCGAGGCGCCCAATAACCGAACATGTCCGAACTAGCAACTTGAAATGTGCTGTTCTGCAATGTTTCTGTTTTTTTGTGGTATAAAATACTGCTTCCAAGGTAACAAATTTTTTGTTCTCATTAGTTAATATTAAACTGTTTGTGCTAGGTTCTATTTCCGATTGAAACTAGGTCTATTTAAGATTATTTTCACATATCCTCAGGATTAGAACCGCGTTCTTAATTCGAAATGGCGGCCTGGTACACAGTGGCTCAAACTGCGACAGTACACAATAGATCGTGAGCCAATGGAAGGATGTTACTTGGTTTTTGACAGTATTTTCTTCTGTCATTAATCTTTTTATTCGCCTCTCTAGTTTCATGATGCCACGACACAAGTCAGAGCAAAGAAAAATAGGAAAAACTACAACAGATCAGATGAAGGAGGCATTACACTTATTGAGAAATGGCGTAGCATTAAATCTGTGTCAAAAGCACACGGCATCAGATACATAACATTGAGAAGTTTTAAAAGAGATTTTTAAGTAAAAATTTAAGCACTTAAGTATATCTCATATACCTACCTAATGCGAGACAACTATATTTTAGATTTTAAGTTAATGACTGAAATACAAATGCCATTTATTCAATTACTGTGAAAACTCAAATAAACCATTACTTTATGTTATTTTTTCTTATATTTTGGCTACATTTTAATGCAAAGATTCACTGTACACCACGGTGAGCCACTGTATACCGTGGGAGTGACCAGTGTAGCCACCTTGTGCCACTTTTTCCTTAAGCATAATTATTTAAAAATTGTAATGTGAAAGACAAGTAAGCAGATTTGTTTTATGGTAAATTTAAGTTTGCCTGGTCAATACATTTGTCTTTTGCAGTCCTCAAAAAGAAAGTGATCCTGTTGACGCCCTTACCCTGCACCAAAGATGTTGTGGACACCTTTTTGCTGACGGAAGTTGAGGCTTATCTTTTATTAAAAAGAGTTTTGTGACACTTTTGGAGAGGGTTTGAAGATATTTTTTGAGAATCTTACCTATGTGATCAGTAACTTGGTGAATGTATGGCAAGAAGGCAGTAGGCTGGGGTGTATAGGTGCTCTGTGAACGTGACTTTCCTAACTTCCCTGTTGCTGTAGCCATTCTTGGCGAGATTGTCTTGAATGTGGGCTAACTCGACATGAAGATCGTCGGGCTGAGACATTGTGATAGCACGACGAAAATTGATTACGGAGAGTTTTTGTGTCGGATAATAATGTGAAGTTGCATGAAAAACCTATCTGTATGTGTAGGTTTACCGAGTGTCCAAGATGACCACTCGGTTTGCGAGTTATCAAGATGTCGAGAAAGATATCAGCGTGTTGATTGCTGAGATGTTCTAGGAAAAAGGCAATGTTATGCCTTCCATGGGGCCAGATAATAACAGTATCATTTACGTAACGGAACTAGACCTTGGGTTCTAAATCAAAGGTTGCTTCAAATGGTTGTATAAAGGTGTTGGCAACCACCGAAGAAAGGTGAGAACCCATAGTAGCGCCCGTAATTTGTTTATAGAATTGGTTATTTAAAAAAATATGGAAGAAAGATATTTTTTAACGGAAATCACTAAACCTACAGGTTTACCATCTGAAATTAGTAACTGCTCAATGATAGCTGCCGAGTCAGGGATGGGGACCTTGGTGAACAGAGAGGTAACGTCAAAACTGACCGGCAAGTCATTAGGGTCTAAGGTGAGATTGTTGATGAGGTTTACAAAGTGAGGAGAATTTAGGATATGTGAAGAACAATTCCCTGTATATGCCTTAAGAATGCTGTAGGTAGGAGAACGTATAGTCTAACTAATGGACAGAAAGGTATCTACTGTATGTGAATAGGAAGACCATACAACCTCCTCGATTTGGATTCAGGAGGGACTAAACGACGTTGAATATTCTGTGGGAAGTCAGATGATTTGATGATTGTTACAACCTCGCGGCGTTTGATTTTGGAAGTGGGGTCACAAGGAATGGGGGTGTATATATTGTTCTGATGATCATTTGCTACAGCAACATATTGACTTTTATATAATAAGACGACAGTGGCATTACTCTTGTCATCCGGTAATAACTATGGTAGAGTTGGATTGAAAACGTTTAAGTGCAACCCTACCTTTCTTTGGAATATTCCAAGATGGAGGTTTCGCAGAGCGAAGACGTGGTTGTTCCGAAGAGTGCAATATCAGCACTCAACCGAATTAACAATGTCTTCGGTGGGAATTATGGAGGGAACTACAGACAAATTAGGGCCTTTGGAGAACAATGACCGTGGAAGTCTGCGAATTCTATTGCAGGGTGCTTAATTGTTCACCATTTTTGGGACACTTGTACATCTTGTTAAAACGTAGCAAAGATTTTTTTTTGGTTTTGTGTTGAAGTGTTCACCTAATTTTAGTTCAGCCATAAAAACATGCAAATATACAAACACAATGCACAGAATTATGTGCATTGTTTATTAGTTTATTGTTCATTTGTAAACATATATCCAATACATATTCAACTAAAATTCAAATGGAAATAGAAACTGATATTTTTTTTACACTATTGTGTAAAAAATAATAACACACTTTAATGTATGTGATTATCCATAAGTGAGGGTTTGCATGTTAAATCGTTCCCCTGAAACCCTGTGTGATTGGTTATCGAAACAATGGCCGTTGTATTTATTGCATAAAATCATATTTTATGGATTTATTGACGCGTCTGAATTATATTTATTTAATAGCAGTTCAAACTGCTATATTTGTAAAATCAGGGCTGATTTGCCTAGAAACCTTTTTGTAAAATAATGTTAACCTCTAGTTGTTTGTAAAATGATTTATTAAGTAATAATACTTATATGTTAAGTATTATTTTAAGTGTGTTTAAGGTGGCAAATCTACATGTTATTTGGCCATAAGAACAAACAACGTTTTTGATGAAAGAGTAGTTATTGTTCAGTCATGAAACCTTTATAATATCAATTTTTGAACATTTAGCTGTAACATATTATGATTTCATGTCCAAAATACTTATTGTTAATCAAGAAAAAAATTAACAAAATAGTGCTGCACAGCGACGCCGTTTTTTATTTATTTCTATAAAGATAATGAAGAAGACAGCCTGTAATTACAGTATGTTATTCCAAAAGTGGTGTAGAGTAAATGTACGGTAAAAAGTACTTGGGCCGATATTCATTAACTGATATTAGTCGTTATTTGATAATGTCCATATACCTAATGTTAAAAACAGTTCGACAAATGTATTACAGATGGCGAGACGGTACCGAAGTTTAAAATAAATTCACTTGACCAAAATGATAGTATCAAAACTCTTTTCAGTTGCCACGTGCGAACAAAACCGGTTATTACCAGTGAAGTTCATACTGAATTCGGTTCTCTTTGAGCGGCAAAAACTCGCTGAATTTCTACATTTTCGCCGCCTCTTTTCAATGGAGCATAAACGACCAAGGTGACATCTATGGAGAGTCCTACAAAATAAATAGAAGATTTGCCACCTTAAGTAAAGAACGTTATTTATATTTAACTGCATAAAATCAAAGGCATTTCATTTGTATTCGTTTAGTTATTGCTTAAAATTGAGTTATTTAATTATCTGAAAATTTAATGAAATTCAACAAAAGGTTTATTGCTTGCAAGTAACGTACTAAAAATAAAGCTTTTACTCCTTGGAGTGGCCGAGTGGTTAAGGAATTCGACTATAGCGCGGACGGCCTCGGGGTCCAACCCGAGTCGGATGCTCGGCGGATGACCTACTCAGTCACTGAAAATAATTGGGAACCGAAACACAGTGCGAAACAACCGAGGTGTGAAAAGCATGTTAGAAGGTCTTACCTCTCTATGTTGCAGGCCATGCTCCCTCGCGGGGCGTTAATGCCGATACATTTATCTTTTTACTAATAACTTACAGGGGTAAAAATTAGAGGGAGCGAACATTTACTGAAGTGGCAATTTATTTCTTTTAGGTTTTTGTAATGCGAGCTTAATAATCTACGATTACGATTACGTTTCAAAATTTAAGCATATTCTTGAATTATAGTCTGGGTTTGCCTGCACCTGTATCACGTGTTAACCACTGACCTTTCCTTAGCTAAATACTTGAAGATGATAGCATTCCCTTTTTCCTTGAAGTAAGAGGCTCCCATTGAAAATGTTTATTTAAGCAATCTTTAGAATACGTAATGTGCATATTCTTCGGTGCAAAAGTTCATTGAAAAACAGTGCCGACGATTGCAAGAATAGCTGATTATATTAAGTTTCTAGGTACCTAGGATGCGGTGGTGAGGTGTTGTTTGTACTAAAAAGGTTTTTATTTTCTAAATCTTGTCAAACTCTTTGGTTATTTGAGCTTTAAACTATTTAAATTTACCTTTATTTTGAATCAAAGTAGCCATGAATACATGCAACATAAATGGTATTTTTTGTGAAAATTGGCCAATTCATCAGCCTTCCAAAAATAAATAAATAAAGCCAATACCCCAAATTAAACCAACTCCAAAGATAAAAACAGCAAAAAGGGTAAAACCAGACTAGATTCCTTGTTCTGTTTTAAATTAGGTGATATTTATGGAAAACACACGATAGATTACATCTAAAAACTATCTACGTCTTTGTATTTTCTTTGAATACAAAACGGGAATTAAATAGCTTACAACGAACAATTGAAGCGTGCTGTAATATTCGACCTAAATATTTCACCCACGTTATCTGTTAACAAGAACATGGGTTAAATGTGCAGTTTGCTGCAACTTGTTTTGTTCTGTTATGCAAAATAGTCGACCATGTGACCCTTTGAGCTTAAACTATAACGAAGCCCTGAAGGATATTACATTAAACTTGCTAGGAAGATGGTGGTGTATATAAAACGAAGAGTTTAATTTAAATCTTATTTACATTAAGATTGGTTCTCGTTTAAATGGGAACAGGTTTAATTTTGTAGTTTAATGAGAATAAGTTGCTTTCCTAGGTGGTATATTTCGAACGCAAAGCATAACTTTTGATTCTGGCTTACTTCGTGATGTTAGGGATTTTTTAAAATTAATTTTATGGCACCGATTGTTAAAGATTTTGGCGATTCAATTTGAACAGCTTTCGAGTACAGCCATTCCGTATATAAAATCCGGCTGAAACTGGGATCGAACCTGCATCTTTTTGATATCAAAGTCCACATACAATCACCAGGTTACCAATAGATTAAATTAATTGTTTACTACTATGTAAAGTAAGTCGCTTGGAACAACTCTACGGGGCCGATTTAAGCGTGTGTAGAGCTTACCTGCACACGGGCGCAAGCCTTTGGAAGGCGGCACGACTAAAAATACGGTACAAAATTAAAAAGGTGAAATATAATTTAAAATAGTTTCATAAACAAATTACGTCGATGCTAAATGGAATAAAAAGGATTATTGTGGCTTGCGGTTTTTTAACTTGGGCGCAGTTGCGCCTATAAATTACCTTATAAGGTTGTGATAAATATGTCATTTATTATTCAATTATTCTACCAGTTGCGTCCTTGGGCGATCTATATTAAATGAATAAATTCACACTTCAACTTCTGTGCAACAAAGAAATAATTATATTAATTTCAAATCCTCTTTTAATTTTAAATACTTATACATCTCGCTTTCTCGCCGCGTTCTTCGTATCCGATGATGATTTGTACGAAATAAATATTTTAATTTTGTAACTTATATTATTACTTTCCATTGTTTCCTATCCTGAGCATTTCTATTTCATCTTGCTAACGTCTAGTACTCTACGTGATCTTACTCGTAACGTCTTGCCCTCTATTTATCCTTGAATCATCAGTTCCTCAAGATTATGTTCTCTCCTGTGCTATATAACCGAAGAATTATTCTTTGTACAACTATTATTAATAAAACATTTTCTTGAAGTACAGAACCGTTGGTTGGACGATTTGTCCACGAAACCCTCAGGATCCTTCTCCAATACCACATGTTAGAGGTGGCTATCGCCGTATCATCAGCATATCTCATATTTGTTATCTTTACCATCCATCAAGAGATTTCCTCCTTATATATTCTCCGTAAATGTTAAACAGTAGGGGAGACAAAATGCTTCCCCGTTGAACTTATTTTTGCAATGTAGGTTATCGTGATTCATAGAGCTGTTGAAAGGGCCGAAGTTTTTAGAAGAATATTCCATAGGTCGTTCCACACACACAATTGAATGTCTTAACACAGTCGATATACATATACTGGAACATTAAATTCTCTGCATTTCACAATCAACTGCCTCATATTCTCTAATTCTTGATTTTGTTTAATAGATTTACAACATTATTTTGGTTGCATGCGATATTAGCCAGTTCTGTAATTTTCACAATTCTTTGTTGAACCTTTTTTGTAAAAGGCAACCATAACTGACTTTGTCCAATCTTTAAGCCAAACTCCTGTCATCCAAATTTTGTTATAAATGATACGCCTTTCTCATTTAACGATCTAAGAATTGACGGCTCTAGTTACATAGAGTACATGTCAAATTTTATCTTCACACGCTCTGGAGTATCTTTTTTACCTATGAAGTATTGTGATAAAGTGGCGTTCTAGCATGCATCATGTTATGCCACGCGCGTTGATATGGCGTGTTATCTAGGGTCATTACACGAGCGAGATGTACGTATGTGACCATGAAACTAAAACACAATATCTTCCAGCTGCATATAAGCTGAGACAGCAGTTTCTAAAATACTGAAACAGCACGTTTGCGGTTCAAGGTGAGTGCATGTAATATCAGTACAAGGTGGGGAGCTGATTCCTATATAAGGAATACCTTTTGACAGACCTCTTCATAGTCAGTGCATCCGTAAAACAGTTAGGTCCTTAAGACGTCAGGTCCTTCGTACTAGTGATGCTTTCTGCGATTTGTATGTAAGACTATGTTTCTGTATTTAACTTAAATGTAATTCAATGTGGAGCAGAAACAAGAAATTTTACATTTAGATTTACAGCCTACTTCGACTACAATCATTTAGAAAGATGCTGTATAACCATTTTTAGTTTCTTTTGTTGCGGTTTTATTCAAGTTTCATATTATTCTTTTAGAGGATATATTTCGTTCTGCATTTTTCCAGTAATATAGTAGTATTTTTTGAAATATATTTATGTAAGATTTAAATTATTGATTTTAAAGGATTGGAGAAGGGGCGACAAAAGCTTCCTGCGCCCTATCACTGACCCTGTAACTCTAATTCAACGATTATCAACCACAACTATTGTGTAAACTCGAAAGCACACAGCAGATTGTTTTTGTCATACATATTCAGCTTTTTCTCTACGCACATGTAACTAAAATATCAGCTTGTTGTTATGTTTCCATCAGTGAAATTCATCTAATAAACATGGAGATTCTTAAAGGAACTCCCACGGGATTGCCCCATATTTGCATTAATCTACGTAGTCTGTAATTACTTTTGTTACAAGGCGTTTCCATCTTAATTGAAACGTTTTTAAGAACTAACCAATTCACTCTTAATTAATTATACCGCCCACAGACTGCCTGCAGAATAAGTAAGTGTTAGGTATTGATGGTCAAATCGTGCTGAAGTAGAAAACTTTCCACCCACACTATTAAGTCAGTTAAGGTTTCGTTCCCGATTTTTTTTGTTTCAGTACATATTCAAATGCTTTAGAATAAAATCCAAATTTAGGTAGATGTTTGAGTGAAACTGCTTAGTATGTAGAAACATAAAATTACAACTTAACTTGTAACAAACCCAGGTGTAAATATGCTAGTATAACGAAACTGTCATAAATAAAATAAAGGCAAACCGTGATGAGAAGAGAGAAAATTTCATTTTATTAAAAAACTTTGAATTAATACATAATAAATTAATTATACTAATCCAATGATTTATTTAATGCAGGCATCACTAAACTGTAGTACCTTGAAACCCTAAAAACATATGCTTCGAGTTTTCACAATGATTAGAATCCTCATGTTTATGCATTAAGTGGTGTAATTTTGTTAGAAAGTGTCTTGTTTCTATCCTTCACCTCGGTTTTGTGCGCCCTACGTCCACTTGTCACCCTTAATTACCTTTGTAATCTAGGACGAAAAGCAAATATCTAACCAGGAGTTCAATTAATAGCTATTACTATAGTATAACAATTATTCTTTTTGAGTGCAGTAATACTCTCTTTTCAGATAAACAGTATTGGCATTTTTTAAGTTTAGCAGTTGAAGTGGGAACGAGACCTTGAAGCTCGAGCTTTGAATGAGATTGAGTATAAGATTTTTTGAATTCTAAATGGTTTGAAAGCTCGGAGCTCGCTGTAGGCTTGAAGCTTGGTAAACTGTTGAAACTCGGTGAACGCTTGAAGTACGGTAAATGCTCGACAATTGATTAAATTTAAGAAATTGTACGGAAATCCTATTTCGTGCTTCTTGGTAAATGCTCAAAACTTGGCAAAAGCTTGAAACTCGATGGGCTCGGGAAAAGATCGATATTTGATAAAAGCTCGAAGCTCGGTAATATTTATAGCCAAGCCGAGCATATTTGACATTTTCTGCAAGCCGAGCCGAGCATGTTTGAAATTTTCTCCAAGCCGAACCGAGTCGATTGACGCCTAGAAAAAACTAAAAATCCCCCATCCCAAACTACAATTGTCTATGTTGATACGCTTTTGTGATTGTGATACCTACATAAAATCAGTCTTAAAGCAGGTTGCACTTTTATTAAATTAACGAATAATGAAAGTTGCCAAAAGAGCGTCATTATTTATTTACGAATCTGTTAGTTGCCATCTGAATTTGAATTTTGATTCGCCATGCTTCTCTTTGACGAAGTCATTACATCGTGTTTGTGCAACGTATCTTTCGACAGTTTACGAATATTTTATAAAACATTTATAACACATCCTGAATTTTTTTAGAGATATTGTAACATAGTGGTTATCACCAAAAGTTAGCAAAAATAAGTTAATTAAATTTAGTAGAATTATTGATAATTCTTAAGTACCCACGTGGTGGTGTATTTAACCAGCTACATCACGCGGGGGTTTGCTGCGAGAAGTTTTAACATAACACATATTGTCCGACTTTGATTAAGTTTCACAAAATACTATTTAGAATTAAAGTTAAAGATAAACACTTAGACAACTTTAGTGATGAGTTCCAAGTACATACAAACATCAAAGTTCATATAATTAAACAAAGGGGTTTGACCCAAACTATCATATATATTTTGACAATTACTTTACGACAGTGAAGTTGATAGAGAACATGAAAAATGAACTATACTGTTGTGGAACTGTTCGAGCAAATCGAAAATACTTGCCAAACTTGAAACGCGACAATGACTTGAAAAGAGGAAATGCTGACTGGGCTGTAAGAACAAATGGATTATCCGGAATCAAGTGGAAAGACAAAAGAGTTGTTCAACTATAGCTATTCACAATTTATTCTACCGCTAACAATTTTGAGGCCGATAGACGGGAAAAGGAGTGTTGTAAAAGTGTTTGCCAAGAAATTGTGTTTAGTTACAGAAAATACATGGGTTACATAGATAAATCGGAATCGGATAAATTGGAATCTTTAGCCTATAAGTGACTCCGCCTGTGATGACGAACGGGTGGATTGAGTAGCCCAGGAGTCGCCACTACCGGTCTCAAGCCCGGGTAAAACAGAAGGGTTATTGGATAAGGTTAGCAACCTATCCACGGCAAAAAAGAAATAATGCTCACAGAATTACGCTATGCCTCGGACCCGGACGGACTAATACCTACTGTGACGACTCGGCGTGAAAAAAGGACATGAGATAGACTAAAACAACGCAAGAAGAAAGAGATATTAAGATTAGGTACATGGAACATCACACCTCTAAAGCAACGAGACCACGACATAATTACAGAAATGCCATAAAAGCAAATAGACTTTTGCTGCATATCCGAAACTAAAAAGAAAGGAAGGGCAGAAAGATAATGGGAGACTACATACTGATGTACAGCGGAAGGAATAAAAAAGATAGGGCAAAAGCGGGTGTGTGTATATCTGTGTATATTCCTGCATAAACGATTCTAAAATAACATAGACGACATTGACTACATAAATGAAAATATATTGAAAACAACTCTTAAGATGAATGATAAACATATTCACATACTCCCGGGATATAAGATGCCCCTAAAAGTTTTCAGATGCCGTATTGTAACAGGGTTAGTTCAATGTAACGTTCCAGAACAAGTAGTTCTAGCCCAAATGCAAAGAGATTCAAGCCATACGTACCTAGGTGCCAATCGAGATGCGTGTAAATGAAGCAACCTCATCGAATGTTATAATAAAGAATGGCATAGCCAGAACCTAGCTTGACATTTTCTAAGTATATTTTTTGGAATAAATAAAAGAACTCCAGTCTTATTATAAAACTGAAAATCACAACATTATTCATGAATCCTAAAAATTGGAAACAATTGTATAAGCTTCAAATTAGGCAACGAAACAAGGAAGGATTAAATTAACACAAAATGCAAATATTTAGATTTATGTAGAAGGCTATATTAATTTCAGCGTATAAAACTTTGGCTACGAAGAATTTATTAAACTGAAACTCCCCTCTTGTAAATGACAGAGTGTAAACCTCGTTATTGTCGAAACCATAGCACCGCTGTATAATAGTAGCCTACTTAAATTTTAGAGGCAAAAGTTTCAGAAAGTTTTAAGTCCTGAACACATATTGGAAGCTGAATTTAAACAAGTTAATATTTCTGGAGTAATTTTCTAGTTTTGTTTTATTGTTAGCATTTTCGAATCAAATTGAAGTTGTAGAAAACACAGCTCCCTGTAAATAATTTTGAATTATTAAAAAGATTAGTGAAACTTAATGCAGGATTCATTAAATCTGGTGGTATGTTTGTTAGTTAAAACTTTGAATTCGATCATAAATAATCCAGTAAGTTGTGTGGCTTTATAAAAGCAAGTTAATCAAAGCAAGGCACAGAATTAACGGCTTAATACTGAAAAAAATGCATTCTTAACACACGTTTTCAACTACTACTTCAGAAAATAAATGTTTGCGTGTCAGTAGACTACAGCAAAAACGTACTTTATTGCATTTTCCTCCGTCACAATGTATTTTGAATTGGGAATGTTCACAATATTATTAAATTCTGGAACTTGACTTGGATGAAAAAGCGTAGGAAGTCACTTAAGGTTGATGCGTTGTTGTGGCAATTTTTTTCGGTCACGTACTTACTGACATATAAAATTTGTCGTTTTTTTCAGCAGAAGATTCGATTTTAAGTGTAATAATATACGGACATAATTTATGGTAATTTAAAGCTCATAAATAAAAGAGGCTAAGGAAATCCAGTACGGGAGTTACTTGACTTCAGGGTTATTCTCTGTCACCTTAAAGGACTTACACGATCAATAAAAGACAGTGCGTATCCGGAACACGAGCGTAAGTATGCAAACTGAAATTATCTTCTCTTTTACGAATCATTTTCTTTCCAGAAAATTCTTAAAGCGAACTCAACACGAGGAAAGGTACCAAGCTAATTTTTTAAGATAAATTTAAGCAATGTGGATTATAGAAAGGAATTTAAACGAGCTCGAATAAAGCCATAAAAACCTAAATTGTACCTACAAACTGTAATATAAAAATAAGCAAGCCTAAATATCGCCCTATAAATAAATAAATACATAAACTAATAAATGAATAAGTACGTTTTATGTCCACCTTCTGTCAGTTACTGGAAAGTTTTTATTATTTTACTTCCTTTAGATTTAGTTTACCAATCGCAGCAACAAACAACTTTCTTTTTGTAAAGTTTTTGCCTCTTGTGGTGTTCATTCTCAGGGGTTACATGAATAAATGACGACGGTAACTGATTACTAAACCCTTGGTTTAGTGAGTGAGTAGATCAGAAGACGATACATTACTTAGAAACTAAGTTACAGCTTTTGTTAAATTTATAGAAAGTGGATTAAAGTTTAAATAGTAATAATAAGAGCAGAAGTAGGCATTTTTAGGGTACTTGTAAAGCGTAATGGTAATTGCTATGATCCATGGTGGATGTTAATTTATTTAATTAATTTGGACAATGGTAATGTGAATTAAATGAGCATTTTCTCTTTACGCTTGAATTTTGGCATTATTGTCAGTCTAAAACATTAAATATAACAACTTGTCTCAATAAACCATGTGTCGCAAGTAAACGGTAAGCTCAGAAAAAAATTACAACGATCGATACAAAAATTGGTTTGGGGTCACTGGAATCTAAATTTATCAAACGCCTTACTGAAAAGAGAGTCCAGGTATGTTAAGTATGTCTTCCAACGTTTTAACGGAAGGTCAGCCTAATCTTTACCGAATTAACTGACGTTATTTTAATTTACGGGGAAGCTCTTCAGAATTCTGCAGCAGCTCTAAAAAAAAACGCAGTTTGTGTTTGTGTAGAAGTTAATGGAGGAACATGTGAACATCTTCTGTAAGTCCTGTTCCTCTTTATTATCAACAATTTTTTCTAATATCACTTTTTGAACATGCCAGTAATTGTTTCTGGCAGTAAACAATTACTCAATGTAAGAGGAAAGTGGAACCTCTAAATTATACATTACATAATTGTGTAATGTTTCATTTTTGCAGGGTCAAATTTCTATCGCAGGCTTTTTATTGCATATTAGCCAGCGGTTCTCAAAAGCGTGTAACAAAATTTAAAATAAATAAAAATCGCTATAAGCTTTCAATTTTTGTTGTAATGTACTTCTATTAAAGTCAGCATATACCCATTTAATTTAATGACAATACTTTAAATAATTTAAAATTACAAATAGCATACATCATCAGTTACAAATTAAATCCTATTTTAGTATAGCAATATTGAAAATAAAACTAAAGCCTTTGTATTCCATTAAATCAAATATAGAGGTCAAAACATGTTACACAGTTCAGTATAAAGCTCATAATGTTGCCATAAAACCAGAATTTCGGTAAATCAATTCAATAATATATGAGGACGTCGAAGGTCCGAGCTAAACAAACAAAGGGAGCGATTTTGGTATCTGAAATTGTTTGTTTTAGGTTACAGTTGGTTCGAGTTATCGTTCATCAAAAATAGGTTTTTAAGTAGGTTTTCATTCTTACAAAGTGTAGAAACTTTTAACAATGTAAACTTGTTCCGTATACATCGCTCTATAAGGAAACTAGTTTTATAAAGTGCTAATCTGGTTTTATTTAGTTGGTAATACGAACTTGCCTTTTGGTGTAACTATATTTCTATAATTGCTTTTCACAAGGGAATTCTGTGGTAGAACGTTGAGTTATAACAGTAATGCAATATTTCACGTGCAATTTTTCCCTGCACTGAAAACTTATTCAATTCTGCACATCTCATATTTCATATTGTTAAGTTAATGCGTTTCGACAAATACGTGAAATACCTTTCAGTGATATTTGCAAGCTCATAACAATTATTAATTCAAATGCCATAAATTCCTGGAAGGACGAATGAAAATCGAAATTTCGATTAATTAAGGGAGATTAATGAATTATTTCTAATTTTTGTTTTATTTGGTTTCTCGTCTATTTTTAACCTTTAAACTTGCCGTTTAAGTTTGAAAACAACTGTTCTAAATTTTATAATTATTGCAAATTTCCTTCGTAGACTCATAGATTTTGATGTGACAAGTTCTAAAAGCTTAATCAATCGTGTAACTTAATCCTCTAGCGATTGGATAAGAACATTTGAGTAGTTCAATCATTTAATCTTCACTAAAATTACGTGCTTTTAAAGGACTTAAAGCAAGTTTATTTTGAAAGCTCGTCTAAACTTGATACAGCTCGGTTTCCCAATTTGTACACAATAACTTATAGTAAACATCTGATCTATTTATTCAAAGTTTGTATTCTAAATCAAGATTGAATACACTTCGAATGACTTGGAGATATAGCAAATTAGTTGAATTCGAAGACTTCCACAATCAATACCGGGGTCAATACCGTGTCATTGTTGAGAAAGAAGAACTCAACGTTTCACCCACTTTCTTAAGGTCTTCATCAAGAGGAAAAAGGGGGACACAAAGAGAAATTAAACTATTTTCGCAAGAAACTCCATGGCCCCATGGAAAACATGATCTTGCTTCTCTCCTAGAACATGTCAACAATCATGTGATATCAAATTCACTGTGGAAATAGATTCAAACTTTTTTCTCCCTTTACTCGATGTCCTAGTAACCCGAAAACTAGGTGGTCATCATGCACACTCAGTTTATCGTAAACCTACACACACGGATACGTACAGTCATGCTAATTCACATCACCACCAAGCACAAAGGCTCTTCGTAATCGATTCTCTGGATCATTGTGCTATCACAGTGTCTCAGCCCGATGGTCTTCATGTCGAATTGAAAAGAAAAAATCGAGGAAGTCCATTGACCTGGCGTAATACTAGGAATAAAGCCAGTTTGGAAACTTACCTAGAGACCAAACCCTTCAATGGGTTGTCAAGTGCCAAGGAGTAAGTAAGTACCTTGATATAGAATTCCGAAATTCATTTTTCCAACACCAGAATTTGCCATGATTTTAGATCACCCAAATTTTCGAAATTCCTTATTGTATGAAACTTAAACTTATAACTTATAACTCTCATCCACAAAATGTTAAACTGTCAATTATATATAGCTTTAAGAAACATATTACTTTTGTAAGAAAGCGTTATTAATTTTGATAATCTGTAACTTTTAGCAAATGAAAATTAGTGTAGAAATAAGGTTATATTATTGTTAGAAACTAAAATATTTAATGCGCGTTTATTTACACTTATATTGGATTATCAATTAATAAAACCGAGATTGAGAAGTTCCTAATGCTCTAATTTACTATTCCCCAGATGAAAGCCATATATTATCCCAAGGGTTGACCTAAGCATAAAGAAAGCCACTTGCAGACTTAAGTCACATACGACGGGGGCGGTGTGTGTTTCGGTAACCGACACAGGTTGACGATTTTTTAAATTGACGTTTCCGATACATTGTAGTGTCCAATAGAATAATAAAATATTATTGTTATTATTACTATTAGTATAGTACCAGAGGTGGCGGCATATCCAACGGTAGAATTACGTTTTGCAGTGACATGACAGTATAATTAATGTGTGATAATAAAGTGGTACCACGTGATTGTTGCTTGTGCTGTGGGAAACCTGCATGTTGTACATGTCTAATCAAATGATTATCTTGCAGGAAATATCATTTACAAAGAGGTATTGGCACTTCACGTGAAGCTGCTCCTGGTTGTATCTGTGTGGTCCCAGTCAGATTTTGCGGTAGGGGTATGAGAGTTGTTCGAACAGACTCACATTGAGGCCTCTATTGACTCTTTCGCATTAACTACATCCGACGCTGTGACTCCGGGGGTAGGAAGAAGTGTAGGAGCTCCGCAAGATGTGTCCGAGGGCTAGCCTGTGAAGAAGATGATGGAAGCCCAAAGAAGTAGTAGTAGATGCAAACCTATATCCAGTGAGGGGCGCACCGAAAGGAAGGGGTCGGGGGGGACCCCCGATGAGTACACCTTAAAGTGGTGAGTTTTGCGGAGCAGTAATTGTTACGTTTCTGCAAGGGTGTCGTACGCACTGCACTGTTGGTGTCCCTCGCTTTCCGTCCAGCCCTTACGTAAAACGAGAGGTTAGCGGTGAGTTTAAACAATCGACTAACATAACTAATTAATAATCGAACTTATACATGGCTAATGGCCAAAAAATGACAAACAATTCCGGTTTAATTTTACCTCCCTAACATTATTATGACACGTGTTCACCCGATTAAAATCTTAAATTAGATTAGGACTAAAAGGATGCAGTGCAGAATGCGATTAAATACGTACGTGTTGCATTTGTAAATACAAAACAGGTAGGTAGTTAATGGATAACATTAAAGGTTGTACATAAAAGGTGAACTGTAATTAAGATCAGTCGAAGCTTCAGTGGAAAATTGCAACAAGTCGTTTAAATCTACCTAGTGAACACGTGGGCTCAGATGTTCCCTGGAGCTGTACACGTGGAATCGAATCAGATGTTTCTTTCTGCCGTATTTTTAATAAAGCCAGAGTTTTATTTAAGAAATTCTTTCTTTATATTTACCGTTTTCTCCCGTTTTATGTTACGTAAATAAAACCTTATGAAAATTAAACTTTTGTACCAATATCATTCTTTTTTTTTTAATTACAGTCATATTTTGAACCAAATATTAATAAAAATCATTTTAATGTGCTTTTATTTTCTACAGCTGAAACTGTATTTACAGAAAAATAACAAAACATCAAATCTGAAATGTTCATTGGTAATATTAAGGTTAAATAATTGCAGTTTATACCTAAAAAAAAAAATTGGAAAGAGGAAGAGAAAACAGGGCCATTCTCTGTCATGTTAGC
Source organism: Melanotus villosus (assembly GCA_963082815.1). NCBI lineage: Eukaryota > Metazoa > Arthropoda > Insecta > Coleoptera > Elateridae > Melanotus > Melanotus villosus. The sequence continues at coordinate 7,519,698 of OY720423.1, read as the reverse complement.
TTGTATTTCGTATTAACAAATAAAATCTAAAGTGCAACCTCACCTAAATCTGTTAAAACGGCACTTAAAAAACAAAAAAAAAACCATAGAATTATGCTCACTGACACTGATGTAGGCCAATATTCGATCCAATTAATGAAACCTATAAGGAATTTTGAAATTTCTATATAACGGTGACTTTTTGTTGCTACTTTCCGTTATACAAAATGTTCCCGAAGTACGTAGAGAAAATTCACTGGCATTTACTTGGCTTAATTTCAAACAAAAAGTTTCTCTCAACATGTGTCCGGAAGTTCTGCGTTTTAAGTTAGAGTTTAAAGAAAAAGTTGTAAATTTAGTAAATTTCAAAAGCCCGTTGGAATATTATTTAATTGCAAACTTCGCCTGCAGTAATAGAGTAGCTTATTCTGTTGTTGCCGGTCCCAAGCCCGGAAAAAGGAGAATGGTTCTGAAGCAGGGTTTGAAACCAAGCACGCGTAGCAGGACGACAATTTAATTTCAGAGAAACAGTCTCCGCGTAGAAATCCACACTTTCGATGGCGGAGCCCCACACTTACGGGGGCCCCCCTGCTTTAAAAAACGAGCTAACAACTTCAGCAGAAACAAGACTTCGAACAAGAGACGATTATAATGTAAAAAACCACATGTAATGTAAAAGGCCTCATAATTGAAGTACGAAAGAGAAAAGCACAGGAAAAAGTAGGAAACTACCCACAACTTTGGAGTGTGGTAGACTAAAACACAGAGCATTTTGGAGATTTCTATCCTCGTAAAAGGATGAATGAAAGAGAAAGACAGGTTTATAAAGATTACAATGGAAATGTTTGGACAAACATTTACGATTAAACGAATGGCGACGTAAGAATTGCAGTCAAAGAAACCTATTTCGGCAAATTACATGGGATACTGGAGAAGGCAAGCAAAACACACGAAACCATACTTATAGGAGATTTCAACTGCAGACTGGGTAAAGCAGAAGGAGATAAGTAAAATATGGGGAATAGGAAAAGATGGCAACGGCGACAGCTTAACTGAAATATGTCGAGCGCACAAATACAAAGCCCCAAACACATTTTTTGAACATAAAGACACAGTACACATGGGAAGAAACAGCAAAAGTATGGAAATTAATTATTAATTTAATACTAATTAAACACCGAGAACAACATGGAACAATGGAGTAAAGGAGGCAGCTGAAAAGACGGGCATAGTATGGAGGGAATCAGGTAACTAACCTAAGACAGAAAAAATGGAGAGAAAAGTATCAACTCAACTCCATCCCGCCTTACACCTAACGGTAAAAAGGCAATAGAATTAAGTAAGTAGGTAAGTACTAATTAAACAAGAAAGAAAGACCATTCTCTGTTATTTGGAAAATTTGTTTGCATGGCCCAAAGAAGAATACAAATACAGAACAACTTTAAGAAATAAAGCAATATCAATGTAAAACAGAACTATTACAACAGGAATATCTAAGAAAATTATATCAATCGCGCCTGGAAGAGCGGCTTAACTTAGAAGTATTACAGCACACCCACTAAGCTATATGAGCATGTAATCCAACAGTATATGAAGCTCTAGGACTCAATGGCAATACAAGAAAGAAAAAGAGATAAGTGATGCAGTACGAACTCTAATTGAAATAAAAAAAAAAAGAAAAATACACAAATTGGCTAAACAATAGAATACCCCACACAATAGCAGAATACGTACAATGGCGACAGACAGTATAACAAAGAGTGAAGGAAGAGAAAGTAAACCTTGGGATAATAGGTATATGTAGATATATAGACAATACTTTGGAGTATGCCAGAGCTACAGAAGTTTGAGGAATAATAAAAAGTACCCGTAGAAACCCATGAAATAAAATAAACATACTGCATATCAGCAGACAAATGGATTGAACATTATAAGCAATTGCTACAAGAAGAAATATTGTGATAAAGCGATGTTATACATTGCCACGTGCATTGATATGACGTGTCATCTATGGTCATTGCACTGATATTGCACGTGGAGGCTCAAAAATGATACTGTGCAGCTGCATAAATGATGATTTGGCATTCTTTAAAATATACAGATTAGCACGTTTGTGGTTCAAGGTAAATGCATGTTGTATCAGTACAAGGTGGGGAGCTGGCGCCCTATATAAGGGATTGCTCTGACAGAGCTTAATTTATGATCAGTGCAGCCGTCGAACAATCATGTCCTTAAGAGGACAGGTCCCATCCTTCGTACTAGTGGTGTTTCATATGATTTGTAAGTAAGACTAGTTTCTTGTAATTCAATTCGTAGTAAGACTTGCTAATAGATTGGATTTAACCGTTTGTTTCATTTTATTAACTTTAACTCTAAATAATATTTTGTAAATCCAATTCAAAGTTCGAACAATATGGTATGTTATGTTAGTGGAACCAGACTTTTAATATAAAACCTCTCGCAGCAACCCAACCCCCACGTGGCTTAGCTGGTTAAACATACCACCCCGTTGGCACTTAAGAATTATCAGTAATTCTATCTACATTTAATTAACTTCTTTTTACTAACTTTTAACATTTACTTTTGGTAATAACCACTACGTTACAATGTAAGAAAGAAAAAAGAACAGAAAATATACAGCTTAAAGAACAAGAAATAAGTGTACCAGATGTAAAGAAAGTCACAAAAGTATCACTGAAAAGCAGCGCACCAGGACCAAGAAGGATGAAGACCTAGCTAAGGAAATATGAAGGCGAAAAGTTAATCCAATTGCTAACGAGGATATTTCAGAAAATAGAAGAAAAAAAAAATGGTACAAGAATGGAATACGTGTCTTATATGTCGTCGATGTTTAAAGAAGGAAAATTATCGAGGATTAAGTGTCATATCAACTATAACAAGGATATTTGGAAGAGTAATTAAAGCAAAAATACGGAAGAATATGAATTAAGCGGTTTTAGAGTTCATCGGTCAAACTCAGATAATAAAAATAGAAACAAATAAAGAAAAAACATAAATACGACATATTTATGTGGAAAAGGCGTATGATACCCATAATTTTCAACCAGAGAACAATTTCTCCACGTACCTAGGAAACACTTTGTATATTACGATCAAAAGTTACTCCAACGTGGCACAAACAAAATAGCAACCGCTTTCGTGAGAAAAAGAAGAGTAAACTTGATCATTCTTTCTTTTTACTTTTTTATTTAAAACACACAACGACTAGTTTAGATTCTTTGCAATACTCTAGCAAAACCAAAAGAAATTTAAAACAGGTTCTTAAACTAAAAATTAAATTTCCCAACTCTAATAGCATGTTTATTTTTCCCTTATATTTTTCTGCTGAACTCGTTTGTCTTTCTTACTTATAAGGAAAAATACTTGTTTAGCAGTTTGCAATCCCCTGAAGACCAAGGGACCGATTCGTAAAAAAGAATTAAAGAAAAAATTGATTTCATGTTGCAATAATGTAGCAGTTCTCAAGGGACCAACAAGACAAATATGAAATTCACTTTAGATTTTCAGAAATTCAGGAACAGCGTTGCCCTCCTGAGATTTTGCTTTGCCTTATTGTGACTACAAAGCTCGCGTTAGAAATGAGTTTCGACCAGTTCTTTTCTATTGAGAAAGGTGCCTGTTTTGTATTGGTCTTAACTTTAGTTTTAAAATCGCGGTTAATCGTAAGTTTAACTGTGCAGGCTTTAAACGAATATTTATTAATAGTCAAAGGACTATTCCTCCGAAATTAATAAGCGCAGGGGGGGATTAATTAAAGGTCATACCAACAATGAAAAATGGATTGTTGTGTAAAATTATGTTTTCCACTCGATTCGGATTTGCAAAATTGATGGACACAAACACATAATCAATATTTGCAGCTACAGAAATATGTGAAATATGAAACCGGGAAGAAATTCAATTCTAAAACAAACAAGTTTAGTGTGAGTTAAAAATGATAAATTTAAAGTGAATGTACGACGAAGAACAAGCTCTAAAATTTCAAAACGTGCTTTGATGCCTTTTGAAGTTCCGAGAGGTTTTTTTTTTACCCAACGACTTTGGCGTATATTCGATCTTGTTTAGAGGGTTTCTTTTTCATGTTCATACACAAAGCTCCGATTTCTAAACTAAAAAAATATGATTTGCCTTATTTTTGACTCATCATTGGTAATATGTAATAAGTAGAAAAGGTAAAACTTAGGTCACTTGTGATTCATTATTTAGTTTAGTAAAATATTAGGTTTTTTAGTACTTCTGATTAATTAAAAAACTAAATTTATAGTGAAACCATGCTTCAACACAGAACCTTCCAATAGTTCTGACAGAAACTAAATAGTAGTAAATTCAATGTCCTTTAAACACAAAAATTCTAAAAACTGTTACCTATTCTAGAAGTGGCTAAAATTCACATGGTGTGGGAACTCGGTAATGATGTTTTATACAGTTTACTTTACGCTGCATTAAAGTGTAAAGAATAACCCGAGTAACTAAAAAACGTAGAAAAAGGAAACCTTGCTAGCAATTTCTTTGCAACTCGCGTAGACAAAGTGAGTTTCCGTAATGGAGTAGGAATGCATATTTTAAGAAAGGACTAGGATTGAAGCTTTTTCGATTTCAACAAAAAACGTTAAAAAGGTGTTGAATATTCAAAAATCAATTTACTTATTATTATATTTCAAACCTTTAAAAATTCATATAGTTAATTCTTAAAAGCGTATGTACAGGGTGTTTCTCTTTATTTACAATTCGTTTTTGCCAATTTTGACCATTCGTTAACTTGACAACTCAGCCTTAGTCTTTCAATTTTTGTTTTTCAAATTATATTTGTCTGAAATAATTATAATTAATAATAAAAAAATAATATTGATTAATACAGCATAAAGTCAATATTGAAAGAATATTTCACAATGATCAAATGAACTGTGAAAAGTGGACAAACTGCAAATGTATTGGGAGTTTAATATATATTACTAACCTCTAAATGTGCTACATTTGGGTTAAAGGGGAACTCATAACCTAACCCTAGGTTCCCAGTTGCGGTAGCTAGGTACCCCCAGTACAGCACGATCAGGAGGGTTAAGCATCGTTGTCTCCAGTCACTGCTGGAATGGGTTGCCCGAATGCTGCATTAACGCGACACCTCTCTTGCACGAGCACCAAAAATCCCAAAAACCCCTCAGCAAATATTTACTTTTTTAATTCTTAAAATTATATTCGTTTACATATCTTATTTTTTCAAAATTAAGTATTTCATATGTGCTACTTTCTTTCCTGTCCTCTCATTACACATAACAGGAAAAAAGGCATCTAAGTATGCGAGATACACGTGGATAACCGCCGTGATTAAGAAAGATGACACTCAGGGGAATGCTGGAATAGCATTCTTTAAAATGCACGGCAGAACCGAATTCATGGCAAGGTGAATGCACTAACACGGCAAAGGTCATGCCCTTGTTTTAAGACACGAGCGTGGAAGCTGACTTCTTATACAAGGAATTGCTCAGTATAGCGCTTCATAGTTGGTGTGGTCGTCGAAGAAACATGTCATTAAGAAGTCAGGTCCTTCGTATTAGTGATGTTTCCTACGATTTTGATGTAAGATTATTTTTCTATATTTAATTTAATTGTTTTCTTTAACTGGCTGAAGATCGAAAAACAGAAATGTGACAAATTTTCGTTAATTGCCTTTTAAAGAATTCTCAGTTTCTTAATTTTATAGCAATTTCGGTATTTTCGAATTTCTCTTTTTTGAATATTTTTTTTGGAGCAAAAAACTTGATTGCATTGATAATAAAATTGAATGAAATAGAATGTATTTTAGAACTTATGTTTTCTGAAGAGAACCCTCCTAAATTAGTTCCGTTAGAGTATTGCTGAAATAAAAATTACTCTATATTGTATATAAATTCTGAAATATAATACTCTAAAACAGACTTTAAAGCTACATACATTTTTATAATATTTAATATTAATGTAATGCAGGTTACAAACGGCTTGTAGAAATCATGCCAATCTCTGAGTTTTATTTTGGTAAGTTTAAATAATGTATTTGGGCCCTAAAAATATTCTCTGAGAGTTTATTTGTGGAATGGAAATGGCAATGAAACTGAATTAAACAGCTCATGTTTTAGTGCCTATTTTAAGCTACATATAGCTTAGGTTTGTTCACCAAAATTTGCCTTAGATTAAATCCTAATGTAACAAATAACTCTAAACCAGCCAACCCTTAAAGCTTAGTGCTGGCCAAAGACACTTAAATTGTTTAACTTTCACTGCTTACACTGAAAGTTTCTTGTAACATTCGAAGTTTACAATAGCTATCTATTATCTTCGAAACTGATTTGTGGATTTAACTAAACTGATTAGAAACTAAGCTGCCGTATGTTAACTCATGGTTATCGTTGCTGTATAACTTCAAGAATGTCATGTATATAATTTATACTTTGGGATAAAATTTACACGATTGTTTTATTTCATAAACGATAATTTTCTCAAAAAAATCTTATCCCTGTTTTAACCTATTCTTTTGTCAACGAGTCCTTTTCCTCAATACTAATAATTACAGTTATTTAACTATCGTAACATCATAAATGGAAAATCATTTTTGTTATCTCGTTATTACAAACAACCCTGAAAAACTTTTTCTTATCAGAGGATCACGTCAGACTCTAAATGCGAATAACACAGAATCGTATGTGTGTCATTATAAAAGAAAGAAATAAAATGCTTTTCAGTCAGTTTCTATCTTTGAATTGTACCCATTAATCTATCACGTTTTTCAGGAGATTCTACAAAAAGACCGGAAAGAGGTTATCGATCGTTACTAAAAATAACTTATTTTGTTTTCTCATTGTTTGTTTTAATTCTTGTTTTAATGTATAGGGTAGGACGGGTGCATTTAGATTGTGTTGTTTATGAGCTTAAAATCCTGTGTTTACGTTTAGTAAAGTTATAAAAAAATGCAAAGATATTTGTGGGTAATTTCAGAATGTTAAAAATTTTGAAAATTTTTACAGAAGAAGTAAAGGCATTAGTTTTAACTTTTCCAATTAAATTTTGTTTTGGAATTTATTTAATTAGTTTGTATTCGCGAACATCTAATCTTACCTCTTCAAATTGTTTTTGGCTTTTATTCGAAACACAAATAAAGAATACCTATATAATCACTGTAATTTACTGCATTCTGTTGAGTTTATTCTTCATCATCATCATCATCTTCATCATCAATTGACATGGAGCAGATCCTCGTGGATCAATCCTGGATTATTAAATTAAAATAATAAATTGGTTTACTTTATCCAGTCGAAATGTTTATGGATAAGGTTTGACCATGGAATAATGACAGTTTAAGTATTGTAAAAGATTCTCATTTCCTCTATATTGTTACTATATATGAAGCATTATCCATAACAGCCACACATTTTCTATGAAGATTTTCCAGGTGTGATGATTTTAAAAGATATAAATGTTGAAGCCGCAACGTAACACAACGAAAGCAAAGCATCCACTTATCCAAAAACGTTTGGGATGATTTAGAGTTGCAGTCTAAATGTAACGCATATTTACTTGAATTTTATTATTCTTCTTAAATTAAAGATTAAAAGAGCACGATGTTTTGGTACGAGGGGTATTGAAAACTCTTAGCCGATAAGCATGTATAAGGGATCATAATATTATCTAACTCATTGACTATCAAGACACATACTAGCGTTTCCCTGTAATATTAGATGGCCGTACTGTAGTGACCAAAATGACAAGTGAATGAACATTCGGTTGACACAAGGAGCTGTTGTTATTGAGTTCCTAACGGCCAAGGGTTGTGTGCCCATTGACGTTCATCGACGAATGTGTGGATGTCAGTACTGTTCGGTGGTGGACAAGAAGTGTGAAAGGAAAAAATCCAGCCACTACAAATCTGCTCGATGTGGTCGGCTCTTAACGCCACGGATGAACAGCATCAAGCACGTGTAGATAAACTGATTGGTGCACCACATCATTCATGCTTTGCTTGGCTACAGGAAAGTGTGCCCAAGATGGGCCCCACGCATGTTGACCCCTGAAATGTAACACAATCTAAAGGAGACTTTTGGCTCGATACAAATAGGAAGGTGATGCATTTCTCTTTGACAGTCCATTGGTGATGAGTCCTGGACACACTATTACGATCCGGAGAACAAGCGTCAATCAGAAGACTACAGACATAGGGGCTCTCCTAATCCGAAAATAATAAAACCCTTCGCTTCGGCAGGAAAAGTGCTGAAGACCAGTCCCATTGAAGCAAAGCGACACTATCAACTCCAACCAATATGTGAACACTCTGAAGAACGTTCGAGCTCGATTGCAGCCAGTTAAACCTGGTACCAAAGGATTCTTCAACATGACAATGCTCGTCCTCACTGGAGTCGACAAACTCAGGAAGCATTACAGCGCCTGAAATTTCGGGATGTTTTACCGCACGCCCCCTTCAGTCCGAATCTCGCCTCTTGGGAATTCTCCGTTTTTCAGAAGCTGAAGGGAAACCTAAAGGGACAGCGTCACACTAATGATGAGGAGCTGTAACCAGCTGTGTGTCACTAGTGCCAGCAGCAGACGCCTGATTTTCTCTTCAGCGTTGCAGTGCGTGTGTGGACAGGGATGGTGATTTGATAGAAAAGTAATGAGACCCTTTGAGCTAAAATTATGGCGAATGAGGCAAGACTTTTCAAAACACCCTCGTACATTTTTCCAAAACAACAAAAACACAAATGTTTAAGCAGACAAAACAAAATCTAATTCTGGTTAAAGCATACACTAATATGAAGGATTTATCAAAATAAAATGTAAATAAGTCGCTTTGGAAACGGTTTTCATAATATTAGTTCTAATTTTGCAGAAAAGAAGTGAATTTCCTTCAAACTGCGGTCAAAAGTCAGGTGTAACGATTATCAAATAATGTAAATGTTAAACCTGAATCTTACCAAAACCAAAGCGTGACCTCCTTCCTCCTTCCATGTTTACATCTTCATAATCAACAATTTTACTGGGTACATTAGGTACTTGTATTTCCAGTCTTTTGCTACATATTTAATACTTTTATTTGTCTTGCTTCATACTAGTTTTTTGATTACAGATATTACATTTTGCTGCGTGGTTAAATATTTGATGATAAATTTATTTGATTTCGTTTGGTTTTTCAAATAATTCTTTTCTGGGATTCTAAAATGTTTCATTACAATCCTTCAAAATTGAGGCCCTTTATCATTTCTGTTAAAGCTTTCTTTCAAACTATTTGTTCTAGTTAAATGATCAAAGCGCAAGGAATAGAGGGCTTTATTTTACCATGGTTTCATGAAACCTATGCTTGTTCGTAAATAATAAATATGAATTCTGTTTTTTTGTTCAAAGAACATTCAGTTTCTTTTTGCTTGAACAGTCGATTTTATTCCTTTCAAGCAGGAGCTTCCAAAATATTGTTAGTTTAAAAAAAACTATACCAGTTCCGGTTGCTATTTATTGATAAATTTGGTTCTGGTTTTTAACATATGTGTTATTTAAATCAGTTTTTTTTTAATTCATATCTTTCTATTCACCACTAAATGCAGAAGTTTATTCACTTTAAATTCAGTTTTTTGAAAGGCACTTCTTAAGGAACCTTATAGAGTTTATTCCGTGGTTTTGAGTGTATCATATCAGTTAATTATTTATTTTCTAATACAATTCTCTTGGTGTAATTTAAAAAAGAGAGAAAAAGTAGAAAATGTGCTTTTGGAATTTAAGAAATTAGGAAAATGTTAAAAATTCCCTTTGGAGAACTTCCATTGCCTAGTAATACCTTTTCTTAATTTACCTACACAATATCACATTCCAACTAATTCAGAAAACAAAGGCCTTAACTGTTTGAAATGATTATTATTTTCATTTTGCAAAAATCATTTTGAATTTATTATTAACCTAAGTAGGTAGTCACAAGATTATTAAATATGTGTTTGTTGGCTTAATCTATATAGAAAATACCATGAGATCGAAAAAAAGATGATTCTGAGCAGGCCTTGACTAGTGCAACACGATTGGCAAGACTGATTTCAAAATGTGGCAGTAGGTTAGAGGTTAATAAATGTCAAATAAATTAAAACACAAAACAGTATTTATTTAGGGAACAAACTGAAAACTAAGACGAATACATGTTAGAGTAGGTGTTCAAAATGTGATCCTTCACTAGTATTACAACGATAAACTTAAGTAATTCTGGAAACAAGATTGCAAGACTGACTTACATTTGAAATGTCACTGTCACATTATAATTCATAGGCATTCTAGAACCAGTGTAACCAATCGCGTTGTACTAGTCAAGGCCTGCTCAGAATCATCTTTTTTTCGATCTCATGGTAGAAACTGCAATAATTTAAAAACACCTGGTTGTTACTATTCTATGTTATGGTAATCAAATCCATTGCTAGTAATATTTAACTATTGAATAAGTAACTGAATCTAATCTGTCTGAATACCGTGCAGTTGACTTAGATAATAAGTTGCTTAACGAATACAATCACTCATTATTTAGTTAATCGGGGCTGTTCTTCGCTTCATTTAGTAGATCAATACAAGCTCTTCAATGACACTTATTTTGTAATAATTATTTCCATTTGTTGTCAGTTATAAGTATCTTTAAAAAACGTTACATTGTTTCATCTGAAATTCACTCAAGTTGTGACGACCAACAACATTACAATAATAATTTCACTAATAGTATATTAAAACACAAGTTACAGAAGGCAACCTTTTCGTGCATGAGTCCGAAATTTGGACACGAGCCGCGTAGCGGCGAGTGGCCGAACCGACGAGTGCTCGAATGTCTTCTGTAACGAGTATTTTATACTATTTTCTCTCGGCTTCCATTTACATTAATATTTATGTTTATTGTTATAAAAATATTTGACAATTTCCAGTTGGGGAAATTTTGATAAAATAGTAGGTTGGTAATAGCGATTTTTGCTTGACAGTTGACAGAGGTTTGACATTTGACGTTTTTGTTGCCTAGCAATGAATGGTTGCCTAGGTATTTTATGTATTATTTGATACAGTATCACCAATTTCTGAAAACAAAATATCACCAAAAATCGTTTAATAATGACGCTCATTAAAGTATCAAAATGCGTGCTAGAATAATGTCATCATAATGCCGAAACAGAGAAAGATTTTTATCGCCTAAAATGTTTCATCTTTAGTAGTTACATTACCTACATATTAAACCGAACAGACGCAGAGGAAATTATTAATAACTTAAGTCTTGATTTAACCTGTAATTATGATATATGAATTCTCCCGGACATTTAATAAAAATAAACCATATTTCGCAGGTTTCACTACGTATTAAGGTATTACTGTATAATATATGGTTTGCAATAAAGCGAAATCACGTGTAATAAATCCGCAGTCAATTTATCTACGTTGAATTATGACTTAATTTTTTTTTTTTTTTGAAAAATGATGCTGTGGTATTTACATATTTTACAGCACTTTAAAAATATCGACCTGTACTACGCGTTCATGAATTTAATTACCTTTGCAGCATCGTGCATTTATCTTAGAAAACTAAAAGCCATATACGAGATGTTATACTGATTTTGTTAGTACTATAAATTAATACCAACCACAGTTATATACTACAGCGCCATTAAATGATTGTAGCCGAAGTAGGCCGTAAATCTAAATGTAAAATTTCTTGTTTCTGCTCCACAAAGATAATGATTCAAATTATATTGGATATGCACTGCTCTACACACAAGTGATAAATTGGTTACATAACGAGTTAATATTTAGGTAAAAACGTTACAATCATTTTTAAGTGAAATGAAAATCTTCTTACCGTAATCTTCACTTAAAGAAAGTTCGATACAAACCCAAGACATATCTATACTAGACTCTGGTTAATGAACTCATTGTTAATGCATAGTTAATAATGTATTCATATTACTAAAAAAACACACACAAAGATAATCCAAAACTTATTTACTTAATAATGATTATTTATGTTTAGTTACAATAGTTATTTATCAAATCTGCCCATAAAGGCCAACACGCACTTAACCACGCCACGGCGCGCCACGCCGGACGGCAATTTTTAAATTACATTGGTTGTTATGGAATAACGCGCCGTGGCGTGGCGTGGATAAGTGCGCGTTATTCCATAACAACCAATGTAATTTAAATTTGCCGTCCGGCGTGGCGCGCCGTGGCGTGGATAAATGCGCGTTGGCCTTAACTCTCCGAATATGAGCCTCTTCAGTATCTATGCCAGGAAACTCAATGAGATATGCATTTTTGCATGCTTGAACAGAATGTATCCATTGTCCGTCTTCATTTAATACACCGTTTCGATAGTGAGATTTAATAATAAAGGTGTTCTGTTCTAAAGAGTACACCATTATGTAAATTCAAACCTAAAATATTGCTTTTTGTTTATTAAAATTTCTATGACTGCCTTTAATTACACTTACGTATTAACACTCTGCAATCAGCAGTAGTCTTAATTACGACTGATTTTATTCACGTAGAATTTTAAGGAAGGGCGAAATCAACAGGCAATTATTCAAAAACACAATAAATACAGTAAATGTTATACGAGTGACAATTGACAGTTCACTTGGAAAATAAAAATCACTACAAAAATCCCTGCACTATGCTTATGTGTGTACAAAGCGACAAAATTTCATTATCAGGGGCTTCGACTACAATCATTTATAATGACGCTGTATAACTAATGACAGGATGATGAGACTATCTAAACTGGCTGTAAAATATTCAAGTTTAAGAATACTGCGGTTGACTTACCTGATCGACAATAATAGCTTCACCAGTAGAATCCTCCAAAACGTGTGATATGTGAGACACACCTGAAACAAAAGGCATCTTACTAATTTTGTCCTAAGTTAGCTTGTTAATTTATTTGAGTGAAACTTCGTTTATCGTTGTAGGTCGTTTCGAATTATTGATTTTAGACTTAGAGGATTAGTAAACTGGAGGAATTATTCCATATTACCGTGAAAGAAACTTAAGATATTAACAAAATAGTTACTAAGCTTTTTTAAATCATATTTAATTTGGTAAACCATTATAAACTTGCTTCTTTTTATTGCAAGTCAACCATTACACATGATGGAGCTTCAATTATCGATTTTTTAAATGAAATTTTGATTAATAACTTTGATCTTGAGGGGGGCCTGGGCCCCCTGGCCCCCCTTGGTTACGCCACTGCCCCTGCCGTAGACTCAGTACAAGTTCAAACTTGTTACAGTTGCTACGCGATTGTTGAGAGCGTCTGAAGTGAAGTTGTGTTTGTGAGCAGCGTTACGAAAATGAACCGACAGTATGAGCAACGTTGTTCTATCGAATTTTGTGTAAAGCTTGGAGAATCCGCTGTGACTTATGGGGTTATGGAAAACATTTCTTATCCAGCGCACAAGTGTTCAGATGGTACAAGGCCTTTTCAAAGGGTTGAGACGAAGTGGAAAACGAACTTCGTGCGGGAGACCTTCAACCTTGAAAACGGACGACAACATGGGAAGGACTTGTTATATCGTCGATTGACGTTGAGAATAATCAGTAGGTTACATTTGAACCGGTGAGAAAAGTGTGCGCTAAGATAGTTCCGAAGAACCTCCCGGCTGAACAGAAGGGCAATCGGAGGGATGTGCGTCTTGATGATGAAACGCCAAAGTCGAGAGTGGCACCCTGCAAACTATTCTCGTCCCAAGAAAGTGAGAATGAGCAAATCGAAAATGAAATTGATGCTCATTTGTTTTTTGATAGTCAAGGGATCGTCCACAAGCAATTTTTGCCGCCAAGACAAACTTTTTATCGGAAAGCCCTTAAAAGTCTCAGGCACGTGTGCGACCAGGAATTGCAGACACTTGGATGCTGCACCACGATAATGCCCAATGTCCATCAACGAATTTTTGACAGAAAATAGCATTCATGTGGTTCCCCAACCCCCTATTCGTTGGACCTCAGTCCCCGTGAGCTGTTTTTTATTTCCTCGGCTGAAAAACTATTTGAAAGAGCGCTATTGTAGTACTTTTAATAATATATAGAAGGGGGTAACCGACGAGTTGAAAGGCATTCCAGCAGAAGCTTTCCAGGACTGCTACGAATAATGGAGAAAACGCCTCAATCGGTGTGTAGCTGCCTAAGGGAGCTACTTTGATTTGTAAAAAGAATAAAATTCATGGTTAAAATAAAATCAGTGTCATTATTTTTCTGCCAAACCTCATATGTCGTACCCTCCTCTGTGCCTTGGAGGGGGCGTTAAGCAACCCCGGTTGTCGTATTAACACCTTTGACAATCGTCAACCTCGCACCACTGTGGGTCGATCTTCTTCTCATTATTCGATGGGTAAGGTTAGCCTCCTGCCCAGCATACGTGCTAAGAAAGCTCACAGAACTCTCATTACTAATAGTCCTTTGAACTAGCCTTCGACTATAAGAGGAAGAAGAAGAAGAAGAAGTTTTACTGCAGTAATTTCAGATTTTACCAGAATATCTGAAAGTTCAACAACTTGCGATGTTATGACGTGTTATCTAAGTCGCTGCACGGGCCTAGAATGAAGGCATCCAAGTATGCCAGATGCACGTGGATGACCGCCGTGAATCCCGAATAGAAGACGTTCGGACGAGCTATGGAGTTCGTGGGATCGTCGGAATAACATACTTTAATATGCACGGCAGAACCGGATTGCTCGGCTCGGCACGTTCACGGTAAGGTGAATGCATGTAACACGGCACAGTAAAGTGCACGACACGTGTGCGTGGAATCTGACTTCTTATGTAAGGAATTGCTTTGAAAGGGCTCATTATGGTTATCGCCATCATTGAAGAGTTGTTTCCGCAAGAAGCCAGTTGCTTCGTGAAATGTTTTGATGAGGTACTTGAATAGTACGTTTTTCCACAATGTTTTTCTTAAGGCAACTTAAAAATATGTATAATTAATCTAAAAGTTTTAACAATTATGTATTTTTCTTTGTTTCATTCTACAATAACTTATGGGCCTTTGTTACGGGGTTCGCCACCCCATGCTACGCATATAAAATTTTTATATTATAAAAAAAGCAGAATCATTTCTGCCAATATAAAGACATGTAACTCGTGTCGTCAATACTTCCAAACTTTGATTATTCTTACGTTTCCTTGTTTATCTGTCCATTAAAGTAGAGGTTCCCAGTGAACATGCTCGCAAAACTACTAAGTATTATAACATTAATAAATTATCGTCATTTTATAAAAAATTTAACGTTTAAAAATATGGTTTGCCGAAACTTAAATAACAGAAACAAATCTACAACTGCAAAAGTTGATTCTGGCACGAACTTTAAAATTAATTTAGTATCATTTATGGAATAAGATATCAGATTACACTAAAAGAACAAGAAAAAAGCTTGCATAACAGTGCTACTTAATAATTATTCTCATCAAAGTTTGTTGAAATAAAACCTTACATTCAGGCTAAAAGTTGTGTTTCTTAAGATTTTTAATCTCTGACTAACTTCGTGCTTAGTTAAGCTGTCGACTTAATAAATCTGAACTTGAATAAACTTTGCTTTCCTGATAAACTGAAGAGCCTAAATAGATTTACAAGTTTAAAATTAATGTTTGTATTAATTAACGTCCCATTTAACTTTTCCTTTCATTTAAGTTTGCAGGTTTGCTTGCTACCTGAGATTCAAGTCACTTACGTCCATTGAATTTAAAAATTAATAACCAATGTATTCTTAGGACTAAAGATAGAACATTTTTTCAAAAATTTGAAAATTAATTTAATACTTTTCAAGATATTTTAAGTCAAAGATTTTTAAGTAATTTCCTTATTTCTGTAAAGTCATGGTAAATATTATCAGTTTCATACTGCCGAGGTATTCTTAATATACTTATTTTAGTACATTTCGGACGCTATACTGTCTGACTTAAAGAAATTCCTTTTGTTATATTGCTGCCCTTAACGTCTTTTTTTAATCTTGCAACACTGAATTGCCTTGCTATTTAATAATCTTTAGATATAAAGATCTTAACAACTAAACGACATTGGGTTGAATAACGGTAGAATTATGGTAGCGACCGATGTTCAGGAGGGCGTCCGACGTGCATCGGGCGAGTCAGTTGTAAATCGTGTGCGCAAAAGAAATTTTGAGAAATACTGAAGTATGAAATGTAATTTTGTAATTTAATTAAAATAAAGAAGTTGTGCAAAGGCTTTGTTTAGTTTTCCTAGAATCCCACAATCATTTATTTTATACCAAAAACTCACGCTGTGCTGATATTATTAAAAACCCGTGCCATTTAAATTTATCTTAAAGCAAAAAAAGTTACAGACCCTGGTTTAAACAAATTATGAGAAAATGGTCGATTATGAGATCAAGGAGGTACAGAAATTTCAAAGTTTCAGTAATTAAACGCAATTAAAGTTAAAATGCAGTTTAATTGAGTTTTCAGCTTCAGAGCTAAAGCTTGGTGAATTGAAGAGTAATTTCCCATAACGAGATTTCACAACATTAATAACGTTAACAGCTTTTGATTGTTAATACAGCACAATGTACTTATTACAAAATTTAACGAAACCACAACGAAATGAAGGGAATTAAACATTATTAGTTGTTAATAATTAATTTACAACTTACAGTTTCAACAATGTATACGAGAAAGCTAATCAACTTGTAGTTTATATTCGATATAAATGAGACTCAGTCCATTAAAGCAATATTAATTAAGTGTTTGCTTTCATGCTTTCAGTAATTTTCCTCATTATTTGTCTAACATTAACATGGTTTATTTAAAATGAAATTAGAAGGGAAATATAAAAAAAGTGTAATTTTCTATTATACGTTCATAATTCACCCAACTTATTAAACTTGTGACCAACACAAAACATTCCAAAAAAGTTCGTAATCTTATTAAACAAAAACTCGGGAAGTTTTATATCTGAGGCACAGGAGGCAGCTACAGAATTAAAGTGGCAATTTCAATTTTAATAAAAGTTTACTATAAATATAAACTGCAATAAATGAGTACACATAAATTCCGTATTATAAGGCACCCTAGAGCTACAGTGTTTATAATTGATATCTTTTTTATTGTGTCCATTAAAAGTTTTAACTGCAGTTTGAAGGAAATTTACTTGTTTTCTGCAAAATTATGAGTAATGTTATGAAAACCGTTTCCAAAGCGACACGTATTTGTGTTTTAGTTTGATTTGTCCTTCGTATTTGTGTATTCTTTTACCAACAGTAGATTTTGATTTACGAGTAAATACTTGAATGTTTAATTTTTGCTTTAAGACATTTGAACAAGAAATAATTGCATGTCTAACATTTACATCTGGTTAAGCTTAAAAGAAAATATGTGGTTGTTATGGATTGCTACGTAACATCAATCATAGCTTTAAAATAGCTAAAAGGCTTGTTTACTTTGTTTGTTTACTTATTGGGCGAAATCCAGGCTTGCGGATTTTAACGCGTTTTGACTACTACGTAGAGATGGGAAGGCGATCCGGAAGCTTGAGCTCGGCTCGGTTCGGCTAAGCAGTGTTCGCCAAAGTGGTCGATATAACATTGTTAGGGGTCGATAGAAAAATACAAGACATCATTGTACGGGTAATATTTAATTCGGTTAACTTGGATTACCTACATCCTGAATAACAACGCAATTAAGAGTGAATCGTGGGAACAGTGACATGAATAGGACGTGTAAGATGGAACACGGACATGAAAATAGTTACGGAGGTCAATCAAGTACGCCAAAATGACGTATTTACCAATAAACGGATTACAATGATTTCCGCGTGGCGGGGGCGACATTATAACACGTGCTCGGTTGCTTATTTACTTATACTTATAGGTATTCGATCCCAGTCTCATTTTTGGGCATTGACATACCAGTAAGCGCTAATGTTCTAAAATTTATCAACATACATATTATTCATTCACGAACTAAACTTCTCTATGTTGAAAAGTTGAGTAAAGATAAAATAAACAATTTTGCTTGTCCTATTATAATTACGTAATAGTAAAATAGAGGGAGTCGGTAAAAAGTCACGAAGCTCTTGGAGGGGTCGACGGTCAAAGAAGTTTGGCGACCTCTACTTCTATAGCTTGGAGCTCGATAAAGTCCCGAAGCTCGATAAAGTCCCGAAACTCGGTGAAGGCTTGAAGTTCGGTGAATGCTCGACATTCAATTTTTTTTAAATTAGCAATTAGAATACATTTATTCTATAAGCTAATTTAAGGACTTGAGATCTTCGGGGAAGATTTTCGGTACTGGCGTGATGAGCAGCTTCAGTACAAATCAGTGGGTTAACGTCCCTTCTGATGACGTGATGTTGAGGTAGCGCATTCAGTAAGGGATTGTCGTGGGTTGCTATTGTTTCAAGATGTTTCGATGTTGCTTCGTGTATGACCTTTTGTATAAATGGGATGCCAAGGTCTTCATGTATCATTTGATTGGTTATGTACCAAGGAGCATCTACTATCGATGATAAGAGTTTAGATTGGCATCTTTGCAACAGCGAAGTGCGATTTGCTGACACAGCTCTACAGTTCCACTACATAGGTTCATATTGGTTTGATGATGATTTTGTAAATAAGACTAGCCTCCTGCCCGGCATATGCGTAAAGAGGGCTCATGAGTTAATAATAACAGGCCATTGGCCTAGTCTTCGGCCATAAGAGGAAGAAGAAGTTTCTTGTTGTTTAGGGATAAATGTGATTTTCGTCCGATTAGCCAATGTGGATTTTTTGTCTTAGCTCTATTTGTTTTTTTATGGTGTTCCCTCCAGTTAAACCTGTTGTCGAGATGGAGCCTCAGGTACTTCATGGTAGTTGACTGGAGTATTTCAATGTTATTTAGGTGAGTTGGTGGGCACTGCTCTTTTTGTAAGGTGAAGGTTACATGACTGGACTTTATTTCTTTGACTTTTGTTTTCAACCTTTTTACCAGTCTTCGATGTGGTAAATGTGGTTTTGTACGTGGAGTGATGCAACAGTCGCATCTTCATGACTTACAAAAATGACCGTATCATCATCGAAAATGCTTATAGTTGTGTTTGGTGTTGTTTGGTAAATCTGAGGTGAACAATATGTAAAGGAGAGGTCCCAAGACACTGACATGCTGAAACTTCGTCGTTGACTCTGGTTCTAAATTGTCCGTTGTTTTAAGTAAGATTCTAATAACTAGTAATATTGCGATGGTAGAGGTTATATGATTTTATAAAGGAGCCCATTATGCTAGATTTTATTAAAAGCCTGGTTAATGTCTAAGAAGACAGCTGTGCAATAGTTTTTTTCGTCTACAGCTGTAGTTATTTTGTGTGTAATACGGCGATACTGTTGAATAGTTGAGTGTGACCTACGGAAGCCAAATTGATGATCTGGTATCCAGTCTGCTGACATAAATTCAGCAGCTTTTCCAGTCGTTTTGACGTCATAATAAGCTGATAGAGCGGTAAGATTTTACGTTGCTGAGATTTTTGCTGGGCCTGGGAATTAAAATTATTGCATGCTGAAATATTTGTGTATTTTATCGATGTCCCATTGATGGCAAAAAGTCGAGAAGGTCGGGTATTTTGTTGGGATCCGTTGGGGTTCCCATTGACAGGAAACCTTAGTTGTTATCAGTGTTATCTTGGATAACTTTGTACAACACTCTGCCTTTAGTAGCGACCAGTTGAGATCCCCAGACGGTATGTTTGCTATTGAAATCTCCTCCAGCAATAAACTTAGATCTCAATGTACGAAAGAATTGTTGAAAGTCTTCATTTTTAATGCTGTGCCTAGGAGGACAGTACATAGCCCCAACGGTGAATTCATATGGTAGTGTGAGCACCTTAATGGATGTGGCTTGAAGCATTTCTTCCTCATGCTTATGTAGAACATAGTGTTTTATGACTTGTTTTATTAATATAGCTGTGCCTGCATGTCGAGTGTTGTCTAGATGATTGGTGCAATAAATGTGATAATTTGGAATTTTTAAAGTGGGATTTTTCTATAAAATGTGTCTCACTTAGGAGAAGTGTGTCGATAAAAGTTCGATTAAATTCAAGAAATTGGCCTAGTGTACACTGCTCGCTTATCTTTCTTCATACTGCTCGGTAAAGGTTCAAAGTTCCGTAAAGGTTCGAAGCTTGATACAAGCTTATAGCTCGACAAGGCTGGAGCTCCGTAACTGAGCCGAGCCGAAGCTATTTGATATTTTCTTTGAACTGAGCCGAGCTTGTTTCGACAGAAACCTATATAAAATGAAAATTACATTTCAAAAACTTAATTCACAAAATATTCGGCCCATTTACTCGTACAATGCCTAAACTGTCATTTTCCATGGCCAAACTTTCGCCACAGACTTGGAATCGATATTAAGTAAGCCAATTATTAAATTCATTTAGTTTTTAATAAAATTCAACAGTTATAGTGGTTTAGTTATTTTATCTATTTGTGTTAAAGAAAACCCTGACGGTTGTTTATTTAATGGGAAGGTGGGTTTAATTTGGTTTGTAATGGGCGATATATTGAACAACGATGTACTTTATGGAACTATTACTAAATTATTGCTTCTTTTATAAAAATCCCCAGGCAAAAGACTGCATAAAAGCTTCTGCTTTTAGTATTGTTTTCGAATAGACTTTTTCACAAGATTTTCAATGAGAAAATTCTTGTGTTAATAAACACTAAAACCAGTTTTTTATATATTTAAATTTTTATTAGCATATATTCACTACGTCAATAAGGCTGAATTCTTAATGCTTCAATAAAATTGGTTAGTGAAAGCGCCCAGTACAAAAAAAAGTAGTCGAGTTTTCGAGCGTTTATTACATGCAAATTATTATGTTTGTTGGTAAGATGAACAGTCGAATAATATTTGAAAGATTAATCAGCTTCGATTTTCTTTAGTTCGTACGGTTGAAATCATTACTCAGTTGTACAGGTACGATGACAAACTAACCCCATGTCTTTATAACAACAACAAGAACGACACTGTTCAGTCCAGCCAAAACCTGGTGTGCAGTTTCGTGGATCCCGACCTGGAGGGTATGAACTACAAATATAATATAATTCAAGGGTGGCACACATATTGTATAAAATATGTATATGCATTTATACAGACCAGACTATTAAAGTACAGACTCCTAAACCATGGCCATTGTCTGCACAACCACAACTCTGACAATTATTCAAAGTCAAACCTTCGCCGGGTTTACAAGCTGCAGTAAAAAATAATGATGATTAACCAAATATATGCACAAAATAGCAAATTCGAGTAATTCTTACTAAAATTTGCTGGGCATCTTTTATTATAAACTGAGGCACTAACCAGGGAAAATACGCCGACAAATAAAAATATCTTCATCTTTCTAATATATTTTTTTAAACAGAATTCTTGAACAAGTTTGTTCTACAAGAGAATGTAAACAACTAATCTTGTAAATCGGTAAATGTAATACTTAAAGTATTATATATGCATACGCAAGTAAGTATGTAAATAACTATGCAAAAAATAAACAAATTACAGACGATATGATACTACTTATGTTATCTGTTAAACATTCAAGAGAATACAAAAACCTATATAATTGCGCCATATCATTTTTGTAAATAATGATAAATTGCTTGACTGTACAGAAGCATAATTCTTCATAATATTACGATATAACGTAGTGGTTATCACCAAAAGTAATTTATTTATTTATTTAGTGTGTACAGGCAACAGTAAACTAATATATGCCCGAATCGGTGTATATGTTACGGTCAATGTGGTAAATCCGGGCAGTGTCAACAATGCCCGGTCAATGTCGATAATGTACTTAGTATAGCACTTTTAGTTTTTTTTTAAACTAACCTTCCTCTACCTCTAACCTCCAATAAATGCCTCTGCCAAAACAGTAGAGGTGTTTATTGGAGGTTAGAGGTAGAGGAAGAACAGTTTATTTAAAAAATAAAAGTACATTATCGACATTGACCGGGCATTGTTGACACTGCCCGGATTTACCGCATTGACCGTAACATATACAAATGTTTCGAATAGTATTATCACGATTAAATATAACAATCAGTAAGTATTTGATAAACCATGATAATAAGCAATAACAATATGATATTTCACAATGTATCACAGTGTTGGTGAACATTATAAACGTTGTCGGTCAAACAATCGATTGAGTATGTTTTTGAAGTAAGGCGGGAGGGAGCCGATACTGTGTCTTGCGAAAGGGAGTTCCAAAGATCAACATTCCTGTTGGGAAAAAGGTTTTTACTTTGTAAAATTTTGAATTTGGCTTTCTTCAGTTTTATCGTATGACCTCTGAGATGTTGATTAATTACGTATGTAAAGAAATTTGGGAGCTCATCGTTGTCATATAGTCCATGGCAAGTTGAAGACACTCAATCTCTCTTTATATGTCAAGTGTCGCAGGTGTGGTAAAATTCTCGTTGCCCTGCGTTGCACATTTTCTAATAAGTTTATATCCTTGGACAGGTAGGGATTCCAAATGGATGAAACAAATTCCAAATTAGGTAGAACGTAGGATTTATACAGCGAGACAAACGAATGATTGTCCAGTGATTTGAAAGTCTTACGTAAGAGGTATAAGGCTTTGTTCGCCGTTCGGACAGTGTAGTTAATATGGGATTCTCATTTCAAGTCGCTGGTCATCAGCATACCCAGATCTTTGATATTAGAGGTGGTAGGAACATCACTGTCGTTAATTAAGTGTCGAAATTGAGGGTTATTCTTCCCGATGTGTAAAACCATGCATTTGGATTCATTTCATGGGATCAACCATTTGTTTGACCTTAAAATAATGTCCTCCAAGTCTCTCTGAAGATGATTGTGGTCTACAAGTGGATTACCGAAGATTTTGGTGTCATCAGCGTACAAGGAAAACATTGGTCGTGATCCACTAGTGATATCGCTTGTATACATAGGTATTGTTTAATAAATCAGTAGAATTAGAAAGATAAGTTACTCAAATTTAATAGAATTTCTGATAATTATCAAATACCATCATGGTGGTGTATTTAACCTGCTACGCCACATGGTGGTTTGCTGCGAGAGGTTTTAAATTCTGATTCAAATAACATAAATATTGTCCAACTTTTGTTAAGCTTCACAAAATATTATTGAGAGATAAAGTTAAAGATAAACACTTAAACAACTTTAGGTGTAAGTTCCAGGTGCATACAAACGTTGAAGTTAATAAAATGGTAAAAGGGTTCGATCAGAACCATTAGCAAGTCTTACTATGAATTGAATTAAACTAAATGAAATACAGAAAAATAGTCTACTCACTAATACGACGGACCTGCCTGTTCTTCTTCGACCATACCAACTATAATGAGCAATTCCTTATATAAGAAGTCAGCTCTCACGCACACGTGTCTTGGAACAAAGGTATGCACTTTGCCATGCTGATGCATTCGCCCTGCCGTAAACGTGCCAAACTACGTAATACAGATCTGCCGTGCATTTTAAAGAATGCTATCCCGGCATTCCCACGGACTCCACAGCTGGCCCGAGTGTCATCTTTCTGGTTCACGGCGGTCATTCACGTACATCTCGCATAGTTGGATGCCTTCATTCCTGTCCCGTGTAATGACCCTAGATAACACGTCATATCAACGCGCATGGCGATGCATTCCATAACATCGCTTATAAAATCGCAATATAAAATGTTTTGTAGTACATTTATTATTTTTATTCTTAAGATATTTTAAACGCAACCTTTAAATGTTTTAAAAATTCTCTTAGACTATTTTTAAAAATTAATAGTTTAGAATAGGTACCTAAACATGTAAGTAACTGCTAAGTATGTACAGTAAAAGCTCGGTTATTCGGATGGCTTTTAACAGAACCCCATACTATCCGGAAGAAATTAAATACAAAATTCGCCGTTTTTGAATATCTAAGAATAATAAATGGACTAAAGTAATTGTAGCATAGTTAAAATTTTGCTTATTAAGCATTGTGGCCAAACGATTTATTGATAGCTTTCTTTGCTTATACGAGTTGTTACTCTTTGTTAGCACAGTACGTATTAAATATAATATGTAAAAAGAAGAATTTTTTATTTTTTGTAATAAATAGCTAGTTTAAAAGAGACTCTCTATTAACCAAAATTGAAAATAGTCGAAATTTCTCCGGTCCACGCTCCACTGTATATTGAATCCCAAGACATTAACACATTAAGTAAAACCCTTCGATTTCTACTTTTTCTTGATTGATTTTTCAATTTGTAATTTAGCTGTATACTTTCCAGTTTAATAATTTTTTTTAGTGATGTTCTACTAATCATTCATTGCAAAATGTGACGCAGAGACAGGGAATACGCACGTCATTTTCGATGCATTGGGGGATTCTGGACAAAGAAAAGTGATTAGAGTCAGACCATACACGGTTCCGTGGCTTTTAAAAGATATCAAATAGCAGTAGCTAAGGATATTTTTTGGGAACAACGTTTAAAGTAGATTATTACTTGTGCCATATATCTTCTAAGTACTGTATTCTGTCAGACGAATAACTTTAATTTTATACTTCTTTTTTTGATTGTTTCAGCACAGTTGCTGAAATAAAAATTAAATCAGTAAACTACTCAAATTAAAGAACTATAAAACGTAAAACTGGCTACAACAAATCTTCAGAAAATAAATTTTATGTACAAAAGATAGACGCCACGGTTTTATAGGGTAAAAGGAGGATCACTTGTGAACTTCATTTCTTCTTCTTGAAGTAGCGTACGAGCGTACCCCTGCATGGTCTTCTCTCCAGTTGTCTGTGCTGTGCATGTCAAGCAACCTACAGACATAAAGGTTCTACAGCTTTACGGGGGCTCCGAACCACGGAAGTGTTTGCACTTCTACTCCAGAAAGGGAATACTACTAGGCAGAATAACTCGAGTGTTTTCGGTGTGTGTGTGGTCCTAGGAATAGAACCCGGGCCTCAGTGGTCAGACTAACGCAGATAAACCTTGATTTACAGAAGGAAATCCCTTATACAAAGTCAAACTTCATCTTTGAAATCTAATCACTTATCTGAATCGTCGGCATATTATGAAATAAAGGGTTACTTTCGACTGATTTAATATTATTTTGACAAATTTTATTTATATTTATACTTTGTTCAGGATTTAGAAATGCATATAAATCATGGCCAGGATTTTGCCTAATATTATTAAAGCTACATCCATAAATTTTATCTTATCTTCTTCTCTCCTTGACTTGGGACGTAAACTCTTCTGCACTCGCTTCTGTCCTGTGCGAGATGCATTTCTCCAGTCAGTTTTCCTTTCACTTAAAATTCACGCAATTTCACTCGCTGCTTCAAGATTTGTTCCATTCTCCTTTTCTTTTCTTCTTCACTGTTTTTCTTCATATTTTATTATTTTTTTCTTCCTGCTTTTTTTCCATAGTTAAGTATTTTCATTCCAAATTTTGCAAGCTCTTTGCTACAAAGTTTGATGTTACTTTTACAAATGTTTGCATTTTGTCAGCAGTAGGAAGTCTTTTGAGGTTAAAAACTCTTTCATTATGACAGTACTTTAATTTTCCGTATCCTATTACGACTCCTTGGGTTTATTCTTTAATGGTTTGGACGATTTCATCCATATTTATCAACCCATCTAATAGGTTTACTACTGCCTTTTTCCATTCCTTTTTAAATTTCCGATTTTATGTTAATTTGACTCGCTGCTTTTCCATTCTTTGATTTCTTTATCGTGTTTTATATTTCTTCATTTTATGTATATGTTTCATTATTTCCATATTCTGTATTAGTTAACAGTTCTTTGAAGTATCCAAGCTACTCGTTGTGAACCCCATTTTTGTTCCTTAATTTAATTCCTTTGTCCTTTATCTATGTCATTATCAAGCTCTATTTTTCTTCAGGACGTAACTAATTTATGGGTTTTGCTTTCGTTGAATTATTTATTTTCTCCTGTTTTTTAGAATTATTCAATTTTTGGTAAAGGCGTTATTTGTTCGTGCAGATTTTACTTTTTTCGCTACAGATTAGACCTGGGTTCATTACTACACCCCATAGGCTAAACTCCAATCGAAACAACGGACAGAACCCGGTTGCTCGGCTCCAAAGAAAGCAATAGCAGTCAAATCAGCTGACAAGGTCATGGAGTCGGTTTTCTGGGATGCCCAAGGAATTCTGGTGATAAACCCAAAAGGGCAAACTACTTGTATAAATAGTGAATATTACGCTAACCTTCTGGAACAATTGCACCAAAACGTCCAAGAGAAAAGACCAAGTTTAGCATGCAAAAAGTTATTTTTAATCAAGATAATGGCATGCCCCCATACTAGTAGTACTGCAGTGGCTAAATCAACAAACTAAACTACCATTTGAAACCATATCCAGCTTATTTGACGGATTTAGCTTCCCTGATTTGCATTTATTCCCTAAGCCTAATTTTTTTGGGAGGATAGAGGTAGACGTCTATTTTACTGTTCTCGAGTAAAGCACCTTTCGTGACTATGACTATGTTGAAAAGTAAATATCATTTTAAAAACATACAGAACTAGTTTCTTATTAACAGGCTAACCACTAACCACTTATCAAACAGCCCTCGTACTTTAAAAGTATGATTTTATTTAGTCCTGCATAATAAACTCATATGCTATTTATTTTATGGTAGTTTACATAAATGTTATCATTTATTCGTTTTACAAGTTTCTTCGCAAACTAACCCAATGCCTTTATAACAGCAACAAGTTCTACAAGGTTCAGTCCAGCCATAACCTGGTAAGCAGTGTCCAGGATCCTGACCTGGGGGACGTGGGCTACAAAGATGTGCATTTATAAGAATACCATTCAGGTGTTACAATAGTACAGAGATATACAGACCATAATTGTAGAGTGCAAGGACCTAGTTCATGCCCATTTTCTGCGCAACCACAGCGTTGACAATTATTTAAGGTATAAATAAAACCGGTTCCGGGTGTACAAGCTTTAAAATAATAAGTAATAGGATATTAAGTAATTAAAATAATTCAAATGATTCTTACTAAATTCCAATGGACATCTTTTAAAGTAATATTGTGCACCAACCAAAGAAAATATGGCAACAAGTAAAAGTATCTTCATGTTTTACTAGTGCAACCTCGAGTGGTAATGCGATGCTTTCAGCCTGTATTTAATTGTGACTGTATTTAAACAATTAAAAGTGCAAATTAGATGAAATACTTAAACTTTGGGTATATGCATAATAAATATTAAATTAACCGAATATTCGAAAGTACGATTATTTAAAACTGGTTTTAAGCACGAAAATAGATATGTGCTCGTTGCATGAACTAAAAAATGAACAAATTGTATAATATTTACGTTATCTAATGAACATTAAGGTATGTACTTGTTCTAAATCGGGTGTTTTTACTACAAACTTGTTGTAAATTTGATACATAATCTAAATAATGTACAGGTTTGGAAAGAATAATTTCTTACATTTTTTGTTGACTTAAAAATCTTTTAGAGTTTAATTGTGGGAATATATTGTTTGATTTGGAACTTTTTAGTTGGAATCAAATATGCGTTTTGGGATACTTTTATGTCTAAAAACAGATAAATGGCTGCAAAAATTGTGGAGCAGAAAAGAAGTAGAGAGAGTTCAATTTGGCTTTAGTAACGCCGTTCATTGATTTACAACACGTACATGATACTATTAAAAGGCATAAACTACATGAAGCATTAGAATATTTTAAATTCCCTAGAAAAATAATTAATCTCATCAAGGACTTATTGAATGACACAAAATGTAAGGTTACATTGGAAGGAAGGCCCTCAGACAAAGTTAATGGGGGATTACGACAAGGAGAACCACTATCACCCATCTTCTTCAAACTCGTTTTATTTATCTATGATTTTCCCATAATTGTTTTTCTGTATAAACTCATAAATCGTAACTTAAACAAATAAGTTTAATAAAATCGTGGATTAATTCGTAAAATTCGTAAAACAAATTTAAACAGAAATCTACGATCAACAGTAACTTCTACTTCCGACTACACTCAGTATCACAAGGAATCTCTTCCTCCGACAGCTTTACATCAGAATAAGTAAATTAGACTTCTTTGGAGAAATACGACGTGACACGCAAAGAAATGGAGGAAATGTACGTTTCCAATCCTCCGTAAAAAGGCTGTATTTTCATTTCGTGTATATTTAAAGTCGATAAAAAAATATATCGAAGGCGGAAGTTTGCGTTTCAATTTTAGCGAGCATACTCTTTGGCAGAAATATTGCTTCAAGTTTACAGAATTTTGTAACTAAGTTCTGTAAAAAAATCAGGTTTAGAGGTTGAAGTTGTATTTTTTTTTGTAAGATTAGCATTCTCGTGACTTTTCGTGACTACACCTTCAATGTAAGTAATGAATTTTAAGTGGAAACTGAAACTTGGTTACCAACAAAGTTGGAATTTAATTATGTTTTTAGAATTCAGTGTCTCAAAATGTAAGCTTCAGAAGTTAGTTTAATTATAAAAATGGCAATTCTGGTTAGTAAATTTACATTAGTAAGTAGTGTGTTGCAAATGCAGAAATTTGCATTTTTCATAATTATGCAAAGGTTTAACAGAACGGAAGTTTATTTGTAAGCTGCTAGTAAGAGGGCACTCCGGGAAATTCCATCACCATTACTATGAAATTTCTTTGTGGATTGAATTTGAACAATGAAGGTTACTATTGTGCAGTTTTGCAATAAATGTAGGTTACGAAAGCAATGAAATTCGTTTAATTATTGTATTATTCAGAAAGGATATTATCAGCTTATGTTATTAGGAAATAATCGCAAACTCCTGCATTAAATAATATCGGAACTTTCTAGGATTATCAGCAGGGTATTAAAGGATGCGCTAAACTCTATCTAATTGTGGATTATGTAATGCAATCGATTATGCTTTTAATAATAAAAAGTAAACCCCACTTTAAGCCTCTATACTGAAAAATTTACTAAACTAATTACTTAAAAAAAGCAAAAACTAAATAGCTATTAATGCTGTTTCTATCGTAATGTAACATATCCGGTATTCATATAATATTAATAGAATGCTTGCACTGACATAATTCCATCTGTGCAGAACTTAACCTGAAAGATCCATTTACGTCGCTATGGTTGAACTTTATACGAATATAATCGTATCAATTCATTACCAGAGTAATATCTCCTTGGGTCATTAATTGACTAATTGCGGATATTAACCGTGTTTGATTGTAACGAGATTTTCTAAAGTCCTAATTAGCTTTAGGAATATACAGCCGACTGAAATTATACATAAAACTTTGTTACGGAAGCCCAATCAGGAAACTCGAAAGGAAAACATTAGCTTATAACAGTTTTCATATTGATCAAAAATTTCCAACCAATAAATGAAACATTGAGCAAAAATGACCATATTAAATAATCACGTGCCCATTGAAGATAAAAATGACGATGATAAAGAAGAGTATTATGAACTCCTAGAACAATACTTTGATAAAATTTCCAAACAATATATGTTACCACTGATGGGAGATATGAACGCCAAAGTAGGCAAGGAAGAATTATATAGGAAAACAACAGGTAAATACAGTCCACAGGAAGAGCGTAATAACAACGGAGAAAGGCTAGTGCATTTTGCGACAGCGAAAGGACTGGTGATAACAGGTAAGTGCTTTCAACCCACACGAGAGTACCCCCAAGTGACATGGGTGTCGCCGGATGAAAAGACGCAAAATCAAGATTTTTCAGAAGCACTGCGGACATGAGAACGTACCAAAGTGCAATTCTGATAACTTTATGGGGAAGGTTACAATACCAGAAAGGATAATCAACATAAAAAAGTCCCGAATGCAAAGATAAGGATATAGAGAGGTAATAGGAGAAAAAAGAAACCAAAAAGGGATAGCTATTTCGACGATAAGTGTAAAAGCGTTTTGAGAAAACAAAGAGAGAAAGGAAAGAGATATACCAACAAGGGAAAGGGAGGAATAATATAAAGAATCCCGAAGAGAAGCACTTAGAGTATGTAGAAAGAATAAACAAGAAGTAAATAATGAAATTCTGAAAGACATACAAAGATTACATCAGACCAACCGGCTGAAGGAAGGTATCAGCCGAGGGCGACCGCAAGTAAAATAAAGAATGCTAGAAATATCGGATAAGAGAAAAGAGCAAACAAGGACCCTACTTTACAGGAAACAATCACGCCAATTAAAAAACTAAAGGGCAATAAAGCACCAAATCAGGATATAATACCAACAGAAATCCTCAAAAAAGGTGGGGGATTACTACACCAAAAACTATTGGAATTAGTGAAGAAGATCTGGAAAGAAGAAAAATTACCGCATGAATGGAAGGAATATTAGTACAATTTGCTCAATATTTGTGAAAGGTGGTAAACTTACCTGTAATAACTATCGAGAGATTAGCTTATTAAGTGCGTCGTACATGATTCTAGCAATCAGAATATATAATCGATTAGACCCATATTTGAAAAAGAAAATAAACCGAAATCAAACAGCGTTTAGAAGAAGGAATTTAACTGACCGGCAATCCGACCAACAGACCAGCTATTTTTACTTAAACAAATAATAGGAAGGACATGGGACTTTGTAATAGATACCCACCAAATTTTTGTAGACTTCCAAAAAGACTGCGACAGTTTAAACAGAGATAGGTTTACTAATGGAGTTCCAGGTCACAGATAAACTAATAAAAATGATTAAATGCAACCTTAATAAAACAAATACTGGTTTGAGGAAAGGTGATAGTCTATCACCACTGCTATCCAATCTAGTCCTAAAGAAAGTGATTAGAAGAATAAATATAAACAGACATGCAACAACATACAATAAATTAAAACAAATGTTTATATATACAGATGATATCACCATAATTATTGGAAGATCACTCCCGAGTGCAAAAGAAGTGTTTGTGGAACTAAATCAGTATATGAAAAGTTTAGGGCTCAAGATAAATGAAGAGAAAACCAAGGTAATGGCAGTCACTAACAATCAACCGATATTAAGATAGACTAACAGCAGATGAATACAGCCTAGAGGTAGTGGATAGTCTCAAGGAATATGAAGAAGAAGAAAACGGCCAATAATAACATTCGGCAGGGAATCATGGACACTAAAGCAAAGGAACGAAGAACGAACGGGTATTTTTGAAAGGAAAGTGTTGCGGTAAATCCTCGAACAGTTGAAGATGGCGAAACATGGAGGAAAAGGTGAAATCATGAACTGTGTTAAGAATACAAAGAAGCTAATATAGTGACGCATGTGAGCCTAGGAAGATTACGATGGGAAACCCATGTAAGAAAGATGGATGGATGGAAACCCATAGCGAGACGGGGAGAAGGGTAAAACCCAGAAGGAAAACGAAGCAGAGCATGACCAAGGAAAAGGTGAAGTGCAACAGTAACGAAAGATGCAACAAAAATTCCTTGGATAAATAACTGAATACGGCTAGCAAAGAATAGGGATGAATAGCTAAGAAAACTAGGGGAGGTCAAGTTTCGGTATAGACTATAGTGCAACTGCGAAAATCCGATTAACTTTTAACTGATTTTTCAACTAAAGCTTGAAAGCAAAAATACGCATCAAAAAGGCGTATGTACATACATATTGGATACATCTGATGCAAAATCTGGCAATTTTTAATTAATTTCTTTTAAAAAATCTGGATGTTTCTTACTTCAGTGTACAATATATTAAATTATAAGTGTTATAACAATCAATGAATCCTCCGACCTCCGCATCTACGTAACAAATAAATAATCACATGTTATAGTGGACTCCAGAGTCCATAAACAAAGCAGACAACTAGGACTTTCCATAGATGTTTTTGTACATCCAAACTTTGTAATTGTTTGTATTTTATATTGGCATTTCGGCTAGCAATTACTCACATCTGTAAAATTATTGTGTTTACAAGTAACATAATAAATTATTATTCTTATTAAATAAATATATTGTAATAAAGCGCTGTTCTAACATCAACTTGGAAAGTTGCCACGAGCATTGATATGACGTGTCATCTACGGTCACAACACTACAGGAATAAAGGCAGGCGAGATGCACTTGGATGACGACCGTAAACCTGAAAAATGACTCGAGCCAGCTGTGTGGTGCGTGGAAACGGTAAAATAGCATTCTTTAAAATGCACAGCTCAGCACATTCGTGGAACATACCAGCTTCAGCACGGAAAGTGCATGCCTTTGTTCCAAGACACGTGTACGTGGGAGCTGACTTCTTATATAAAGAATTGCTCAGCAGAGGCTTTTATGGTTGGTGTAGTCGTCGAACAATCATGTCTTTAAGAATTCAGGGCCTTCGTACTAGTGATGTTTCCTACGATTTGTATGTACTTTAATGTATTTCCATTTTATTAACTTTGTTGTTTGTGTATACTTGGAACTTATCTCTAATATTGTGCAAATGTTTATCTTTAACTTTAACTCGAAATAATATTTTGTAAAACTTATTAAAAGTTGGACAATATATGTGTTATGTTAGTTGAATCCGAATTTTACTATAAAACCTCCACGTGGGGTAGCTGGTTAAATACACCAGTTGGTGCTTAAGAATTATTAGAAATGCTACTAAACTTAAGTAACTTATCTTTTTAATTCTATTGATTATTAACATTACTTTTGGTGATAATCACTACGTTACAATACTTACAATCTGTTACAAACGAACAATAAGTAAATGTTGTGACATACACTAAACTTGCCGAGAACAATCCATTGTGAGTTCTCTTATTTACAGAATTATTTAACTAATTGTTTGATTACAATATATTACATCAATCTTATATGTACAAAGTATACATCTATTTTTACTAACTTTTAACATTATTTTGGGTGATAACAACCATGTTACAATATCTGTACTGAAGGCAAGGAAAGATATCTTTTTTGAAAATAAAAGTAAGAAAATCAAAATATTAACATTATTTGATTTTACACTGGGTAAAAGTATTACAGCAGTGAATAATAAAATCGAAAAGAAAATACCAGGCTTCTTTTGTGTAAATCTGAAGCCTTTTCCTAGAATTGATTTTCAGCCACGTTTAGCGTATTGATCTTCAGGAAATAAAGTTTCCTTTCACTTAAATTAATTTTAATGATTTTCTTAAATCACGTATCCCAAGTCTTATTTTGTTTAAGTTTCGGTATGCCACGGGTATTCTAACTTCCGCGTAACTTACTTTGCAAGTTTTACCTAATTTAGGGACTGGCTAGATTTTCTTAACGCAAGTACATAACCGGAACTTTCCCATCCTACACATAGGACTTGGTCCTCACTTTTACTACCAGGAAGTTATAATGGAATTAGGTAGGGTGTTCCATTATACAGCTGGGTATGTCACTGGTTTACACTTCCTAACTTACCCTTTTACACCTACGAGCTTCTTAATTATTTGTCAACACTGCTGCTTCTTAATGTGTGTACGGAAGTTAAATGTGAAGCACCAAAGGATTAAGGTGGCTTTATTCTATTTAATACATTATATGCCACTTTGCCCTAAGTCAGCAGTACATTTTTTTCCCATCTTCCTCTGTAGAAACGAATTATATTTAATTAGATTACTATCTAAAAATTTAAATGATTGCTCTTTATTCAAAAATTTCTAAAGTATTTCAATAAAATATCCAGGAATATCCGTTTAATATCTTCAAGCTAATTTCTGCAATTCTTTTTACGCCTTAACGTTTAGATAATTACGCCTCTTAAACTGATTAACAGACTCTACATCTTTATTACGTATTCGTCTCCCTTTCCGTTCTCATTATCCTAATTTTCCGGCAATTTACAAGGCTTATTTAATTATCGTTTCAATTTAAACTTAAGTTTTATTAGGCACCCACATAATTAAATCAGTGTTATTAAAAATGTTTCCTGTTTACGTATAACTCTAATTTTTGGCTTTTGGACATTCGGATATTTTTTGACGGTTTTTCATTTTGCGCAAGTTTTTTCAAAGATGAATTTCAATAAGTACTAGGAAGGGAACTCTGGGTTAAATAAGAGGCACAGGTGCAAGAAACCCTAGCAATTTGAACGGAATGGCAAGAAGATTGATGAATATAACCGGAGTTTTAACGACCTTTTAATAATGCAGAGGCTGCATTTCCTTCGGAGATTTGCAGATGTTTATAAATAAAGAAAATTGTTTGCATAAAAAGGGGCCTTCAAACAGTGGTAGGGGTGGTTCCAGAACTGTCCAAAGCACACTACTTTAATAGTAAATTTTGAAGGTTAAATTTGTTTGCTAATAAATTTAAAATTGGGACAGAAAAAATTAACCAAAGAAAATTAATCTCATTAAAAACAATGTAAAAACGCATGTTTCTTCAAGCTCTTTTACCCCCGATTAATTGTTAGATGCTTTGGAATATCAACACTTAAACTGATAGACTATAAAATTAATCATCTAAGCATGTAATTAATATTTATCCAAACCTAAAAGTGTAGGGAGTAATTACATATTTCCCAAAATGTGTTGCGTAGATTTAATCAAGTGACCATTAATAAATTAGCTCGGTGTAAGACAAGTATAGCCAATTAAATTAATTCCCTTGATTGGACAAAGGTCTTAATTAAAACTGTTTTGAAATTAATTAATTAATAAGATGACCGTGGCAGACTTGATAAATATTCATGTAAACGATTGATAAAGCACTGCTAAGTGTAAATTAAATTCCCTTACTAATTAAATCGCTCTTATATGAGAGGACAGAAGTAATTTGAAATATTGTATGTTTGTATAATTGGAATATGATGACATGTTTCTGTTTTTTCAGTAGAATAAAATCACTTAGCGTATTTGAAAATGATAAAAGCTTTTGACGGTTTTTATTCGTTCTGAAAGCTTTCGTATAAAACTTAGCCTTTTATTGTGTTTATTCTCAGCTTTGAAGTGTGTATTACTTGGATGTACACTTAGTAAATGCGTCAAACGTTACACTATTTAAAAAAAATCTGACGTAAATTCAGTTACATCCAGTTTGAGCTGTTCTTTACACAGACCAAGAATGCCTAAATATTCAACAATTTTGTAATAATTTTACTCATACAGCTTAGTATAGGAAGACACTATTTGGTTCTAAAGTACATTACCTGATTATTTTTCAAATTTCTTAATTAATTTCATTAATTAGTTGCAATTAAATGTATAAAATTTAAAACAAAGAAGTCCAATAATGCCAGAGAAAACAGGCAACCCCATTTTGTAACTATTGTAAAATATTTTCCTTGCTAGTTTCACGCGTAGCAGTTTTTTTCTTAAATTTGAAAGAAAACCTCTGAAGAGGTTAATGCGTCGTTAGTGCACGTTCGTGGAATAATATGTTTTTGCGAAAAAGTTTTTTTAAATAGCGGTTGAACGGGTGGAAAAGTTGTTAAACGCATGTATCACAACAAATGGCACAGGAAAATTATGGAAAGATCTGGGAAGAGACGACGATAAATTCTCATCCCATTCCGAGGTAGAGTGAGGCAAAAATAAAAAGAGGACGGAAAAATATTTAAATAAGCTGTTAATGGCAAATAATGCAAAAGAAAAGACAAATGGTTGAGAGAGGAATACTGGGAATTGGGACGGGACGGTAAAGTAGATCCCAAATCGAAAACATTGATAATAAAGTAAAGACAGTGTGGGTAAAAGGTAATAAAGATACTGTGACAAGAGGCGTCTGCGGTCGGTGGGAACATGTGTGATTTCGGTCGTATGCGTCATCTGGCGACAGAAGCGAGAGCGTTCGATTACCCCTTCGTTTGGTAAGATGTTGAATTATCCAGAATGGAGCATTCTTGAAGGTCGCAGTTGGTATATAAGGCCTATTTCCTTGGCGAACGACCAGTCTACCAAAGTCTACCAGTCGCGACCAAGGCAAACACGTGTGCGTGGGTGAATATAAATAAACTGTATAAATAAATTAGTTAGTGTTTCGAGTTAATATCAGTGTTGGGCTTTTAGTGTTTAAGTTGTTGTTTCGTGTTAATTTTTACGTTGTTTAACACGGACCTAAGTTTTAAATCGACATTTTAAAAACGTTACAGTATCGGCACTAATGCCCTGGCAACGTAGAGGGTTAAGACAGTGTGGGATAGGGAAGAGATGAATGGAATGGTGACAGTAAAAAAAATAAGGCGAAATAGATAAAGAAGAACAGGAAGATTTATTAAATGCAAGGGGGAAGCAAGATAAGAATATTCAGAACAATATTTTATAATGCAAAAGAAGGATGACTAATGCACTAATAAATATTATAATTTGCATATTATAATATGCAAATTATAAACGTTATTGCTTTTATTACTTTGCTAACTTCACACACATCCGTTTTATCTGACACAAGCATAATGTAAACAATTTTATTGTTGTAAGCCTGATTATGACCAACTTTCTAATATTCCCAGAACCGGCGACTAATAGGAAACCTTTAATTTGGTCGTGGTTTACATTGACAATAATAGGTACTGTAAATTTAACATGCTTCAATTTTGAAAATCATTTCATAACAATTTTAATCATAACAATCATCAACAACCTCTTAAATTCTTTATTCCAGCCATTCGCACTTTAAAAGAAAAAAACTAACAGACAGGATTTGATTTAATCCGCTGTGCTACGCTTTTAATAACTGAAAGATAACAAAACATCATTCTCTTCGTATACTTAACAGAAGTGACGTCTTTTCTAATTACTTATTACACCAGTCAAACGTTCTCGTACAGACAACTACCAACAATAATCGAGTAAAAGGTTAAAGGTTGCCTTTTAGCATTTTGTAATTTTGGATAATATGTCGCCTTCCTACGAAAACAAAGCCTTTCTCATAAATATTGAAATCAATATTAACATTCCAGACCTTTTTCTTCGTTATAAAGTAGAAGGAACAGCCCATTTCCCTTAATAAGAGCTACATTTTGAATTAAATTATACACATTCATCATTTCACGGCGTATTTTATAAAACCGGTCGTTTGTCAAAGTTTGAATTAATGATGGCCTTTTCATTAAAAAAAATGGGTAATAATTTGTACAAAAAAATTACTGATGCGTATCTACAAAGCAATAATGTTTATAAAATATGTGAACAAGAAAAAGTAATTCTAAAAAATTTGTAAATTTTGGTACTGAGTCAGTTAGAAGAACAAAACTAATATCCACACCAAGTACAAGGGCAAAGGTAGCGTCTCTATTTAAAAATTTTTATTTCACTCTCGGGAGGGTAAGCAGTGGAAACTCGCAGGTTTTCCTTTTGCTAACAGTAATTCCCAAGAGTTGGCAGGGTTAAATCTTAAGGAAAAATACTGCCCTTGCCCTTTTACTGCCTTGCACCCACCCCTAATATCCTTTTGGATGTCTTTTCGAAAAATATTTTGGACAAATATCAGTCTCCCACCACTTTTTAACTTATTGTTTCTCGCGTAATCGTAAATTTGTAACGAATTCGTTAAGCCTCTCAGATAAGACAGTAAAATGCAGTCATAAAATTGTTAAAGTTACTTCGGCAATATAACATTTAATCGTTAAATTTCCTGTAATGCTCTAAGAACGCTAATAAGCAGGAATTTAGGTTTTCTATGTTAAACAACACATTTATCTCTGAAATATTATGTAAAATAAAGATTAGATAATATTAATAATAAATAATCAGTTTTTAAACTTACAATTAAATTTCGAAAAACTGGCTTCATTAAATATCTCGTATTTTGATAACTATTAATAATTTTAGGCGCAATATACCTACTTCCTAAGTAAGTCAGTGTTGCTTGTATGAATATCACAACGATTTACAAGTAAATTATACAAATAGGAGGGCTGCTTGGACTGCATAATTTTGTACAGTAAAGTAACATACAGAAATAAAAATCTGAGTTCCAGTTTTAGGATGCTCAATCTGTTATATCGCCGACGATCCCACTCGTGCTTTTGAATTTGCGGAAGATGCTCCGATTCACGAGAAGGAAAATACGACAGCACAGACTGTGCATGTTGCATCAAACTCGTCAGAAAATAAAGAAGCTGTTGCCTCCATGCTTACGTTACGAGATGACGAGGGTGTAAATATTTCAAATGTTGAAAGAGACAGATTAAACCAACTAATTACCCACTCGACAATATTTGATTCACAAGGCGAAGCAACCCCTATCTTGTCCCCCCCTCCTCCTACCGGATGCCACCCATTAAAAAGGAAAAATTAAAAATGGAAGTAGATAAACTTCTTTCCCAGGGAATTATAGAACCCTGTTAATCGCCATGGGTAGCACCAGCGATCTTGCTTCCTAAAAATGATTCAGGGGTACGATTGTGCTTTGATTATAGAAAACTCAATGCGATAGCGATAACAGACAGCTATACTTACCGAGGATAAACGACCTTTTACATGAGGCCAAACAAGATGGATGTATGTCGACCATCGATCTTCAACAAGGCTATCATCAAGTATTAGTGTGTGAAAGCGATCGTGATAAAATCGCTTTTATTGCGCCCTGCGGTTCGTACCGATACGTGAGAATGCCTTTTGGGCTTAAAAATGCTCTTAGCACCTTCCAGAAGTTGATCGACCGTTTCCGATCGGGATTGGGAAACTTGTTGGTGTGATTTCTATTTCATTCCAAAAACATTTAGACGATTTACAATGCGTTTTTCAACGATTGAGTTCAAAGCGCGAGAATTGTTGCTTCGCTCGGGCCGAAATTAAATATTTAGGTCATATAATTACGGCAGAAGACATTACCAGGCCAACCTTACAAGGAAGAACGCCGTATGGAAATGGGAAGTACCAGAACAAGAAGCGTTCGAAGAATTTAAGTTTCGACTGACCACTACTTCAATACTATGTCAGGCGGATGAAAACCTACCATTTGCCCTGCGAGCGGACAGCAGCAACTATGCCTTAGGGGCTGTTATAACACCACAGAAAAGGAAGCATTCGCCTTGGTCTGGACAGTTAATAAATTTCGTGGATACATAGACTCCGCAAGAAAAACTCTTCCTAGACGTGCGCCTAGAGGCGGAATATGTAAGACGAGGGTGGCAGCACCTCCTTGGGCTGGCAGCGAAGGGGATGAAAAGTAGGGCCTGCGCAATCCAAGAGTAACAGTTTTCGTTGTGACTTTTAGGATGGTGCTGCGTTGTACGGACGATTTTAGTTTTTCCATGTTTTGTTCTTGTATTTTTTCTTTCTTTATTTTTATGTAGTTTGTTCAGTGTCTGATTTTATCGACCGACGTTTGTTGAAATAAAAATATTAGTAATTTGCACAAGTTCACTAGCATTATTTACAATTCTTTAAAAAGGCACCTCTCATATGTACATAAATATATTACGCATCTACAATAGGATTTAAACTATAGTCGTCGAGAACTAGAAAGCATTCTGCGGCCTTCAAGTTGCGACATCTTTTAAGCAACTATCCTCTTTCTACACGTTGCAGTGTACGGCTTAAACGGCGACCGTATTTCATTCTAAATAATTCTCACATACGTTCTGTAGTATTTGTACGCGTTAAAAATAGATGAACGCGTAACCTGCTGAAGGTGATTACTGCATGCTCTTAAAGGCGGGGCAAATACTTGCTTGCGAAATCAAAGGCATCAAAACGGTCCAGTGTTGTATAAACTTAACAATAAATAAAGAAGCAAATAACAAGACAGCCATTAGAATAAACTATTCAGGACCGCTCATACTTAAACAACCGTCCGACTCACGCGCTAAATACGATACGTCAATCTCAGAATGCTTTCTACTTCTCGACGACTATACAACTGTTACTTGTTAAATATTCGGCTCAACACAAACATGTAATTTTGATTTTCAAGTTCAACTTACCGAACATCTACAACTCGACAGATATGGGCGAAAGAATTAGAAGACTTGCTTACCTGAAAAGAAATTAAACGTTAGTTCAATGTTTGCAGCGACAAATATAGAAAACTGCTGAAAAATATTAAAATTTTGTCATAACGATATCAACAACTGCATCTATCTTCTTGTTCTTCTTCTTCTTTTTAATCAACCCCTGCTCGTCCAGTGTTGGACATAGATAGGTCTCCGTTTTGATTTTTCATGCCTCTCTGTCTTTTTCTTCACTTTTGCTAACTTTTAACATTACTTTTGGTGGTAACAACTATGTCACAATATACTGTTGAAAAATCTGTTTGGCTATTCCCTTGATATCTTTGTTATTTCTTGGTAGTGCAGGTTGTGTTCAGCGGACATAATTTATTTAATAACATAAATACGATTACACGATTTTACTTTACATCTAAAAGATTTCATCCAAAACGTGTTTGTCTCGGTATTTGCACGTTTAACTTAGCTTCGGTCTAAATTATCGACTGCCAAGGAATCTCCTAAGACATCTCAATTTACGCCTGATTAAAATCAAACTTCCTAAAGATTCCAAGTATTTTATTAAGTTGATTGAAAATTTTTAAGAAATTTCCTTTCACCCCTAACAATTTTCGTTATTAAATTCTTTCCTAAAGACTACCTTATGCAATACCTAAATTGCCCCTTCATATTTTCAGGTGAGTATAAAGCTTAACCCGGTGATATAATCTGTAATCTACTTTGTTAAATTAAGGACGTAGCACGCAATATGAGAA
Organism: Melanotus villosus; assembly: GCA_963082815.1. NCBI lineage: Eukaryota > Metazoa > Arthropoda > Insecta > Coleoptera > Elateridae > Melanotus > Melanotus villosus. The sequence goes on along the minus strand of OY720423.1, from coordinate 7,479,094 downwards.
AGCACAGGCATTAATTAAACCTAAATAAAATTGCGACTAAAATTCAGTGTTCATTTGTATACAACCTACTTCCGCTAATTGCAAGGAAAAGCGTCGTGAAATATACAAGAAGTACAAAAACTTCGTGCATTATTTCTTTATTGTTGGTTTACATGAATGAAAGTTTGTTGTAATCAAGGTAATACAGAAAGGCCTTATCTTTATGGTCTCTTCATAAATAACAGTTTTCATGGAAAAGCAGTTTAACGCTGAATTTTTTATGTGTGTAACCACAGGTGGTGATTCAACCCAAGCTTAACTGAATCAAAAATTGAATTATCGCGGAATAGATTGTTGAATTTTCCTGCTCTTTAATTCAATAGAATTTTGCTAACATCCACTCAGACAATCATCTTAATTTTAGTTAGACAGTTTGGATTAAGTTATTGACACTGAAGGCAGATTGCGTTGGTTTAAGCTCCAAGGAAAGAAAAAATAAAGAAGCAAAAGCTTATATGGACCAGAATAAATTTGCATTCCAAAAACATCTAGGTAACTAAATTGATGGAGACGTAACTTTTTTGACAATTCCCACGTGTTTTTATTTACATAACATTCTGTATAAATATTAAATATAATATTCAGTTCTAAAGTAACGTACTATCGAAAAGGTTGTTTAGTTGTTAAGTTAACAAAGTACATGAAAGATGCAAACAGCAGAAAGTTTAGTAAACTGTTAATATTTAGTAGCAGCTGCTTTTATAGCTCAACAAAAATCGTTCTTTGTTGTTATAGTGGTTTACATTTTGGAGCACAAAAGCAACTTTCGAAATGGCAGAAAAGTTGATAGCAGTAGATTACATGCAATTTAAAACACTTTTACCGGAACTATAAGTTAGTTCTGTGAACCTGAAATTTTTTTTTTAATCAATCGATGAAGCAGTTAAAACCCCGAAACCGAAATTGTTACCAATCGTTCAAGAAATAATGGAAAATCCACTAAATACAACAATTTTATCATCAAATTAACCATTCTGCTGAAACAACTGAAGCAAAGAATTGAACAAAAGCCATGGAAATTAACAATAATCTGATTAGAAATTTTCTTGCAAACTTGCAAAATTATGGGCAAAGCAGGACGACATTTATTGTAATTTTCAAAATAAAACAATTGGAATTAGGTATTATCTGTACATGATTTTACAGTGGCTGATTAAAACAGAACAAGTAAGGTTATTCAGTGGAGTAGAGATGAAAAAGTAAGCAAACCTATACGTTTGATGATGGAAGCTCATTAATTTTTTACTTCGACATTCACTTTAGTGCATTTTTTGTACTATCTTTACTACATTTTAACAAATTATGAATATTTTATATGTAGAGAAACATCACCTTAGCAGGGATTTGAGTTAAAATTTAATTTCTAATAAATAAACCTTCAATGCAGTTAGATAACCAACAACCGAAAGAATCAGTTATGCAATTCCTCAAAGATAAGCTATAGGATGAGGCGGATGTTACAAAGGTAAGAACTACATCTACTAAATTGTAAGAAACAGTAAAAAAAGTAAAACTAAAATCGGGAGATAGGGAAACCTACTACTGCAAGAAGAAGAAATAGTAAACCGGTGGAAGGACATTTCCAAGAACCCCTGTAGGCAGAAAACGAAATAGAAAAAGAGATGCCAGGACAATAAAAAAAGAACAAAATGAAGAGCAAAACAGGAAACAAAAATAATGAAAAAGAAATCGAGAAACCCATAGAAGATATGCAATACATCAGAGAAAACAGAGAAGTACAGGACCAAATATTTATAATAAAGCAGTTAAGTCAAAAAGTTATTAAAAAGGGGGCGATAAGAGCATTGGAAAGAGAAATGGGCGTGGAAACAATTATGGCAGTTGAATTTGTACACAAAAGAAACGCCAATATAGTAAGATCAAGAAAAGCAGAAACAAAGGAGTTAAGAACAAACAACGGTAGGATTGAGATAAGGGTGCTTGCTTAGCCCGTTACTATTTACATCATTAATAGACGAGCCAATAAAGGAAAGTATGACAAAACTAAAAAATACAAAGTAAGATACTGGTAAATGGAAATGACTGAAATAACAATCTTTATGCGCAGACGAAAAACTATGACAATAAGTACATAGGCAGAGACGCAAACTTAATATTATCGTAGAAGGAAGGAAATTAGAGCAAGTGTACTTCTTTAAATATCTAGGAGCATGCATAATTAGGCAACGAAGGACCATGGTATTAACAAAAGTTTGGTTATAGCTGTGAAAAATGTATAGGTACCTATATCGAAATCAGAAAGCAAAAAATGAGAACAGAACGAACCACGGAGTTTGAAATACGTTTGAAATCAACAAATCCTACAGAAATGCCGCTGTATCTCCCCTACGCTATTTAAAAGACATATACGGTGGCCCACTGAAAACAATAAACGCAAGTTTTGGCCACTTAACATGAACACGAAAATGCTCGAACACGTCAATTTTAGTATCAAGGGGAACATCTGAATTGATTAGTATTATTTACGCAACTTCAACCCTAAGATGAGGGCGAATTGCACCCCAAAAATTTTAAATAGAAAGGGGTATCAAACGTTACACAATTCTAAAGGCCTTTCAACTCTCTTTTCAGCAGTCTTAGGATTAGGTAACTACATAAATAAGCAATACAGTTGGAAAACACTGATTTACTTTAACAATAGTTACTAATGTCAAAATTAATTTGATAAACGAATGAAAGTTCTTCCTAAATGTTGATTTTGCTGGGTTTTGACCCTTTTGACTGCTGCAAGGATATAGGGAATGTAAGATACAAAACAGGAACACCAACATCAAGCAGATGCGATTATTTAGATTAAAATTTTTATAACAGTTATAAAAATGTGTCATAATATTCCAACTTTTCTGAATTTCAAAGTTCATAAAGGAATATGAGCAAAGGGCATTTCATCCAACATACCCATATAATAAAATATAACGAAATGATTAAGGTGCAGGTTCCTTAAAGGTATAAAATTCAATACAACAATACTACAACAAATTTCCCAAAGGTGAAATTTACCTTGAAAATTGCACTTCCTCTACCGTAATACTATAAAATTTGAATTAACGGGCTGATTCAGTTTGCGTTTATAATTTAATAAACTTCCAATACCGATGCATTTTCAAACAACAAAGCTAAATGTAAGCCAATAAAAAGCTTCCAGCATAGAATTAAATTTTAAACTCGCACATTCCTTTGGTTGGTTTGAAAACATGATTGAATTAGGAGTCATCCATCAGGTATATTCTATTAGCGGAAAACAGCTTTGTAAAACAATAAAATTGAATAAATCTAATGATAGTTGTTTCTTTTCAACCATAGGATCGATACAATACACCAGTAATGACAACATTCCGTGTGATGGATCGCCACCATTAGCTATACAATATTTATTGTTGTAAAATGAGTAATGCCGGCGATACTGAAATTACACGAAACTCAATATAATTCTGTTAACTTTGAACTAGTGTGCGACATAATTTACTTTTAATATAGGAAATCTTTAATGGAATACATACATAAAATTATTATTCATTTGAATATCTTAAATTAAAAAAAATTAGTAATGTAAAAGTCGTTATTTTATTCAATTGCAGAAGGTGGGGACTTAAGAAATGAACACTTCTACGATATCGCAGTAGTCAGCGGATTGGCAGCTGACGGTTAGCGCGTGTAATTAATCGTTGTTTATACTTTCGACTTTGTGTCTGTCAATTTTATAAGTTATCAGCCAAAGTTGTTATTACCGGAAACAGAGGTACTGCTGTGAAAATTCTCTTTAAGCAAGTTTATCCAGAAGAGCCATTCAAGCTCAATTAAAATCAGATGGAATTGATATCAGTGTTGATACAATACAAAATGTGATCCACTGTGAAGGTATACGGCGAGTTCCAGGCCCAAAACATTCCTCCCCGCCGTTGAAACGGAAACCTATAAAGGTAACTCGCGCAATCAAAAAGGAAATCTCCAGAATGTGCAGCAAGGAAAACCCACCAAGTCAACGTCACATGGCCAAAGCAGTCGATCATCTACGAAGATTTGGAGAAAAAGAAGGCCAAGAAAGGCAAAGTTCATTTGTTAAAAGCATCGCACATAGCAAACTGTAAGACAAATGCAAGCTGTACGAGAAGCATCTTGCTGCCCAAAGATCAGAGTATGTGGTGTTACTGGATGAAGCTTGATTTAGAGTGGACTATTGTAATGGAAAACGCAAGATTTGTTAAGTCAAAGATGGTGAAGCCGTTACCGAAACTTGGATTTCCGAAACAAAGGAGAGATTAGGTTCCCACCAAGAGGACCCTTAGGACTCCGAGAACCATCTAAAGAGAAAGATTAATGCAAAGCACTATGCCGAAGAAGTTTTATAGGCTTTGGTGGGAGAAATAATTCCAGAACTTTATCTTAGGGAGGAGGAAAAAATGTTTATTCATCATGATGCAGCTAAAACCCAAACTATAGGATTGACCTAGGAATATGCTACAGAGGTCAATGAAAGTGGCGGTCCAGAGCTTATAAGCAATAGCGAAATTTCTGTCATGTCCTATGGATTTTTTGGCTTCAGCTGGCTGAAACAACGTATGTTCCTGCATCGCGCTACCACACTAGATAGCATTTGAAAAAATTTGCAAGAAGAAGGAACAGTCTGGCTTTTGATATTAAATTTGCTACTTTTGACCGGAATGAATAAAAATGCGATTTATTATTATTATAATTATTAATATAATTAATAAACTGATTACTGAGTTATACTGGCTTTAAATAAACTTAGTAGATCATCAATGCAAAGCATTTTATTTGGCTAAATTTTTGAGGTTGATTTAAAATTTGCTTTTTAACAGGAACCATAAAAAAATAGATAAACCTTGTTCTTATTTGAAAATATTATTATTGAACTGAAAGAAGTTTCATTCTAAACAGTTATCAATTTGTATTAGAAAGATTATTGACGATTACAATAAAAATGGATGAACGTGATTGGGTATTGGGGATTGACGTATCAGAAGAACAAATGAAAGATGGCTTTTATGAAAAGCTTTCAATTGTATAGTATTAGACCGCATTAGGAACGGTCAAGACATTATCATAGATGATGATTCAAAAAATGGAAGAGTCAAAAGCATGAGAGGAATGAAAATTTGCAGAAGAAGTAAAAAACGGCAATGGTAAAAGATTGTTAGAATTGTATAACCAGTTCGAACACGTTTCGGTACTTAAAGATATTCACCGGTATATGTGGGAAAGACCTTTGATCGGACAAGAATCTATTATAGATTATACAATTCATAATATAATTAACCAATCAGCATCAAGCATTTTGCTTGGTTACTACGTATTGATAAGTGAATATACCCTTGACGACGTGGTATAATCACTTTGGTATATCCGCTGGTCCTAAACAATGTAAAACTCGAACCTACTATGAGTATTTTTTCAATTTTTTCCGTAGCAACCATATTTACATTGTTTGTCAACAAACGTCACTTGCACATAAAATTCAGTTTTGTTATTTATTCATTATATAATCTAATTGTATACCACTCGAGCAGTCGCAAATAATCAAATACTTTGCCTCCTTGCTCGACGTATTGTCGCAAAACACCACTCGTCGCTAACGCGACTCGTGGTGTTTCTTAACAATACGTCTCGTAACTCGTCAAAGTATTTTCGATTATTTTCTATGCTCTCGTGATATAAATAGTGATTATTTTATCGTAAAACAAAGAAGTATATTTAATGTATACGATTGTAGAGCGAAGAAAGGTGCTAACTGTGCATCCGGCTACCACCTTTTAGTTTGAAAAATAGCATATCTTTTACTGACTAAAAACAAAAAGTAAGATAATTCAGCAACAATCGATCAGCATTACCACAGGAGCAACGGAACAGTATAAATTATATCTGAAAGAAAATTAAATAGTCTCCCAAGCTCGGAGAATATTGATGAAGAATATGAAAATATTATAAATGCTATACATAAAATAACAGGGCCAAGTTTAGGTCAATATAAAAACACAAAAATAACAAGCAGCCCTTTTGGCTTTCACAGAACGTGAAGGAATTAATCGAACAAAATACCGAACGTATAAAAAATTCTTGAAAACCATCAAGAACATAAAACCAAAAATAGAAAATGAAGAAGAGCACTTGTTGGTGTGCAGTGGAGATGATGGGTCCATTTTTGAAATTGCATCACGCTTCAACCAGCTTTCATCCACAACACACCTTAAACGTAAACCTTAACTAACGAATTCGACTCCATAATACTATGGCCACCGTTGGAGTTGAACCCGTGCCAGCCGGCTAGCTAGCAGGCACTTACCTGGCTGAGTTACCCAGACTGACAACAGTTTAATGCGACACCAAAATATAGTGAGTTACATTTCATCTAAGAAGGGCAACAGAAAATAAGAAAAGAGTTATAGATCGAGATTGACAAGATTGAGAGAACAAATAAATGTACGTATGCATGCAAGTTCTTCTCGCTCCTAGCGGAGCACAGGGCATCCGAATACGTTTCACTAGCAAGGCTCATATTACTGATTAGTTTGCTAGACTAATACACCTTTTTAATGTTTTTATCTTGCTTTTTGTATGTAGGTGAGTGTGTTTGGCCTTGTTACTCTAACTCTTAGGCCTATATTTGAGGAAAGCGTCGTTAATTTACTACCCAACGACGATACCGATACCGACCTCTAGGCTGCAGAAAAATCCTGCCCATCGGGAAATTTAAACCGGGGACTTACCTAATTTAGTTTGTGAGAACAAATAGGGGATGTTATTTCAGAAAACCAAGCGGTTTCGGGCCGGGCAGTGCTTGTGTCGATAACTTGTTTACATTGCAACGGGCAGAAAAGAGAATAGATAAAGAAATAGTTGTTTGTAATACAAGTGTTGAAAGCTTGCGTTTCCCACACGAATGTGAAGTTTGCAGCACGAACGATAGTACTCTCGAATTTTTTTGTTGAGGTATATTATGTTATCGAAAGTTTGCATCTTTTATAATAAGCTTGCTCTTTTTCAGTATAATTATATTTATGATTTTTTAAAATAAAACTTTTACTGAAATAAGTAATACAATCAAATGAATCAAAGAAAATAATTTCAACTTGGTTTTGCGATTTTTATACTATTTCGATTTCTCAGTTCTAAAGGATTGTCACGCCTTCATGGGAAGCGAGTTGGCCTTTTTCTAGGGTAAATCAGACCTAAATGAACCTTCTGTTGCGAAAATTTGTTCATTTCTATAATTTTAATACTTGCTAGACTACGCAATTCAATAAAAAAAGATTGAATATATCAGGTTAATAAACATGATTATAAAATCACTCCAAAGGCTTTGCCAAGCAAATATCCATAAGTTCGTCTTATAAACCATGCATTAACATTTCAAACGTTATGTGCAGTTTCGGAAATACACACGCACCTGGTATTATTAATTATGTATATTTTCAATTAACGTCGGTTTGCGCTACGTCGTTTACTTTAATAGAAATGTCTTTGAATTAGGCACACCTTAAAGGTAAACATAATATTCAAACTATAATTTGATTATTATTATTAATAATACATACACTTGCAGCAAAGCACCTTATATTAAGTTCAAAGGCCAGAAAGATGCTGATTTGCATACTTGAATTCTTGATGTATTAAACCATTCTTTTTAATTCCTTTAATACTGGATACTGGAAGCACCCAAAATCCAAGTACAAACAGCCTGTATATAAATATAGCAGTTCATTACTTTCAGTAATAAATACCAATTTTAAAAAGTAAACTTTGTGGTATGTTTATTTCCATAGCAAAGCAAGCTTCTTGGCAGCATTTTTCAGCGTGTTCATTAATTTTAATTAAAATGAAACACGACCTGAATGACAAGAGAACATAGTCACTTTTGTGGCCTATTTTCTGTATATTTCAATACATGTATTCACGAGTTTCGTTATCTGAATTCTAAAAGTTCAGAATTGTATTTAAAAACTTCCAAACAGCTCGATATTGTTTGTATAACATAGGTATTCACCATAGCATTTGTAAAAGAAATCGGAAGTGCTTTTAAGCCTTTTTACATGTTAACAGTAATCTAATTGTTGTTAATGATCAATAAGTAATACTCATAGAAATTCTGGACATTTCGTCAACAACTTCTGAAAAAAGTAACATGTCAAACTCGTCATAAAAAACTTACAGAAAATATAAACAATCTACTTAAAACGTCGCAGGTAATATAGTTCAAATTTGAGTTTTATCATTCGGTGCCATAAATTGTCCTTTATTGCCTTAATAACAATATATCATCTCAGTAAATAAAGGTAGAGTATTGTAAATGACATTTATTAACACACTACGCTTATATTGTTATTTCGAACTTCATTTATTGCATGCGGTGTTACAGTCATGATTAGATGTATTGTTCATTAGCCTTATATTGGGTTGAATGGACTTTGACGTTAACATATTTTAAAGTAGTCCAATGCTAAAATGCAAAATTTGGAAATACTAAATAGTCCAGTCAAATGGTAATTTAGCTGCCTACCCAAAATGCAAAGTTTGCCTGTTTATTTCGCCCATTTGACTGGACTAAAACCTATGACCAATTATAATGTTCTCAAATATTCAATAATGTTTTAGCTAGAACAGTGAGTAAAGTAATTATTTTACGCAGCCCTACGGGTGAATAAAGTTAATTCACTTGTGTGCTTCACTAACTTAAATTGGGCAAATGTATTAACTCAACCACGACATGAAACAAATTAGTGAACTTTTATTAAATTATTTATACTACACTTTGTATAATTTATAACGCAATTATTACAATAATTATTAGTATTTTTTCCCGAAAACTCTGCAACAGATGCTTGGTTTATGAGAGCCATTCCGGGATAAATTGTAATTTCCCTTTCAACAGGTTTAGGAAAGAGGTTTTGTTGTTGATTCATGCTAGATGTACTAAGCTATATTGTATGAGTCGCCACTCGTTTTGCTATCTCCACTTTTTATTTAACCAAGTTTTCTATATGTAACCTTCAGCGATAAAATAACACCGCCACCATTTAATTGTTGTTATATCACTCCAGAATCTGCAAATAATGTTAAATTTAAGAATTAGGTCTTTTCTGATACTTTTCCTATTGTGTTTATTCCTACTGGTTGTTTTGTGCATTTTTCACAATAATATTGCACAAAAAAAATCTTCGGTGGTTACATGAAGACGGTCTTAGGCTAGTATATTGTTTCTAGAAAATTAACAGTAATGGTTAAAATATGCTGAACTTTGGTCTTCGTATCAGGAAGAGTAATAATCAATGAAAAATCAACGTTCTCAAGATCATCAACACACCTTTACTCTCGTCGCTACCACAAGCATCAAAAATCCCAATAATAAGGACAACCTTCATATAAAAGAGCTTCCATAAAGAATAGTACAACTTCCTCTCTAGTAAATACTTTCGACTACTTAGGCCGATAGCCTTCATTCTTCCCTTTCAGAAACGCCTTCAATTTACAAAATTTATATCACTCGCTAACGCTTCTGATTTAAACCTGATCGATCAAATAGAGTTTTACTTTACTCACTTGTAATGCAACTAATTATTAGCTACAACCCTGCGTGCAGTAAAAGGGCGTTTGGCTTGTGTAGCCGAGGAGAATGCACGTGTTTGCGAGTGTCCTCCAGCAGTTCAGTTCAGTGGGTTTCGAACAAATAGTGTACATAAGAAAAAGGTATAAACAAGATGACGGAAGCAGGACTAAAATACAGTGTCGATTGGAAAATCCAAGTACCTATACCGGGCACACACGTGTGGTTCCGCGACGAGATTACGGGGAGAATTGTATCATTTAAATAAGCAAATCTAAGTAGCTCTAGCATTGTGGCATTATAGCAATAGAGAGGTAGTTTAGCCTAGCCCAGACCGAATAATAATAATGGTCTATCTTATTGCTACATCCAAATTAGGCGTACATAGTTAGTAGTGATAACGCGAATTATAGGAAATGTAACCAAATTGTAACCAGCGTTCATTTTGTCTAATACGCGTCACCACAGTATACTGTGCCGCTAACAGATACTCGGTGAATTTGAGGCGAAACTTCCACTCCGTTTATTTACAGGGACAACAACTGTTCGATGCACAAAAAGATGGTATTTGCAATATTTAAAAATATAGTTATGAGTAGAGACCGGATCTAGTAAAAATTTAGTAAGGTCATTTCGATGGAGCGCTACATTCGAGAGGTAACTTAAAACAACTTTTAAAGCGCTTGTTTGCTGTTGTCGCTCTCTAGAAATTATAGCAGAGTTTCCTAAAGCGGACCTAATCAGAATAGCACAGTTCAGTAGTCGTTGTGGTGAAATATATTAATTTACAATAGGCATGACCGAGCTTTTGTTGAGTCACCAGATTAGTGCTTTGTAATTGAAGAGTGTTAGCATAGCCGTACAGCTGGGGGCAACAGCAGAATATAGAGTAATGTTAAAAATTAATACAAATGGAGTTGAAGAGAGCTTAATTAAGTTATATAGATATTACTTATTACTTGTTAGTTATTATATCATTGTTATTATATTATATAATTCTAGCAAAATTCTTAAATCTTTTTTAAGAAGTTTGCTGGAATTGTAGACTCTTATTTACAAATATTTAGTACGCTTATGGATTTAGCTAGATTTACCTATGTAGCTATGTAACTCATCACCTACAAATTTCACCTAAAATTCCGGTCTGTAGTTATGAGGTAATACACAAATAGGAAATAGAAACCAAATAAAAATGGCACCTGGCATTACAAAGATTTTGTAATAGGTAAATCTGTACGTTCTAAATAGTGATCTTCAAAATTATTAATAGATATTAATATAATAAAACGAGTTGTTCGGATTAAAGCAATTTTTTAGAATTATCGAGCTCAAACTCAAACAAATTCTGTTCGGATTACTGAGTACTCCTCCTAAGTCCTAAAAGTGGCAATTATAATATTCAAATTATTTAGCTTTCAGACTTTCCATTAAACTCTGTTAATTTCGTACCTTGTCAGAAAATACAATTTAGAACAAATGTTATTAACAAACGCAAACTGTTTGTGTTAGAAACGCTTAGTCAGTAATTGTGGATCTTGTATTATCACAGACATATTCTGTTAGTGATGAAACAGAAAATATTTTCAATGTAATGGTTCGTACGAGTTATTTCAAGTCTGATAGCTCCGTCAATACTATTCCGTTGTCGTTTTAGAAAAATAGCTACATTAAAAGACCACATCATTTTCCAAAGGCACTTTTTGCTGCGAATTCACATCGGAGAATTTATTGCTATTGACAGTCAGCTAGATTTCAGTGATTTATGAAGTTTATTATATTGGTAACCATTATTTTTGCTGTACTTTTTATAAGACCTGTGGGGTTCAGTTCGTTTACAAAATTCTCTTTGAAAGAACTATCAAATGTTCAAATTTGTTCGTAATTTTTAAAAACTGTTATAATTAAAGAATTGGTCCGGTGCGTTGATAGACCGTTTATTTTCACAGTTTTATAAAACTGTCTAAATATGTATATTTTATTTACAGTAAATTGAATCTAAATTTATTTACAAAATTCATTACAACTACACAATATTATTAACAATATGTATTCTTGGCCCAAAATAATCTCATAGTAAACATTAAACCAAGCTCTTAGGTTCCACACTACGGTCATTACGAATAGGTGGTTTATTGTAGGTTTACTTGAGATTTTAGAAGTAAATTAAGGTCAAAGGTGGCCTTAATATAATGCAAGGATTCTAGTCAAAGTTGTGATATTATTCAGTACATCCATTTAGAACTTACTCTATTGTTACTGTTAGAACCTGGCTCGTGATTCAATTTTCCGAAACTCCCTAAGCAAAGTTGCAAATTATTGTTTGGGAATTTTAGGGTATAGATGATTGTACTGCGTTGTTACTACACGAATTTTAATTGCAGGAAGGAATTTTATGTACTGTATAGTTTACCGTTGGGATAGCCTGACTAAACTATTATTACTTATTGATATTTTTTATTTTCTTTTGATTACATTTTATACCGACCGCCAATAGGAGAGTTTCCAAAGTTGATATAATGTAAAGTAATGTGAATTGAAAGCTTGATTCCAAGGTAAGTAATGTAAATTGTATAAAAATATGTGCCTCCAAAATAAACATTAACGCTATAAAACTAGCTTTAGTCATTAACACATCAAAGGAAAAAAAATAATGGAGTTACAATAATCAGCTTAAGTTAAAAGAAATGCTTGTTAAGCTTAATAGAGAAGAAAGTGGTTTTCATGATATTTAAAGCAATTTCTTGGGAGCCTAACCTTCTATTAAGAACTGGGATGCGTACAAGAACGCATTAATAGATTATAACAAGGCCCTGAGAATACCTAAAAGGCGTAGCTGGAGAAGCTTTTGTGAAGGGGTTACGGAAATGACCCCCACAATGCGTTTACAGAAAGCCTTAGCCAAAGACCACTCAAATGGAATAAGGCTACTAAAAAAAGAACGATGGAGACTATGCAGAAGATCCAAAAGGAAGTTTGACGATGCTCTTAAACGTCCACTCCTGGATCTCTGTCATACGAGGAAGAGGAAGTGCATTATCAAGAAATATCTTCACCAAAAAAAAACTTAGATGGGTTATCAATAGTTTCAAGCCCTTTAAGTCAGCAGGAAGAGACGGAATTTTTCCAGCTCTCCTACAACATGGCTTGGAGACTCTTACTGCTTTGCTACTTAACATTGTGGTGTTTATACCAAAGACAGGCAAACGTCCATCGGAGAAAGCAAAATCCTATTACCCGATTAGTCTGATCTCATTTCTCCTAAAAGCAGTGGAGAAAATTGTAGATTATCATATTATAAATGAAATCCTATCAAGATCGCCGCTTCACAAAAAGTAATTTGCCTACCAAAAGCTATTAATGCCCTACACTGCCTAGTTAATGCTACTGAAAAAAACATAGCATCTATATGTGCTTTCATAGATATAGAGGGTGTCCTTTACAATACCTCCTATAAACTTACACCGAGAGCTACGACAAAAGAGGTATAGGTACCTCAACAATCGTATGGATAGAATCCACGCTAAGAAGCCGAAAAATTACAGCAAGTATTGTGAGTGAATCTGCCACCGTTTTAACCACAAAAGAATGTCCACAAGGCGGAGTCCTATCACCTCTGCTGTGGTCATTGGTCGTTTGTGACCTTTTGGACAAGCTGGGCCGACAGGGTTTCAGTGTCCAACGATACGCAGATGACCTGGTAATTATCATGTAGCTCTGCCCAGCCTCATGAAGATTGCCCTCAATATGATTAGCCAATGATATTCGCAAGAGCATTTAGGTGCCAATCTGAGTAAAATGGCCATTGTTCCACTCACAAGAAGAAGGAAACTAAATTTAAGAGCTCCCAGTTTGAACAGAACACAGTTGCAATTTTCCATGGAAGTTAAATATTTGGGAATTGTCCTTGACCAAATACTTACCTGGAACTCCCATATAGAAAGGGCTCTTACAAAAGCAACAATGGCACTATGGGTATGCCATAAGCTGGTTGAAAAGACTTGGGGTATAAAGCCAAAAATGATCCATTGGGCATAGGAAATGGTTGTAAAGCCGACTGTCACTTTTATGCCTCTTTAGTATGGTGGCCAAAAACTGAACAAAGTACAGCCATGTGCAACACAGATACTTCAAAGATTTGCCTGTGTATGGATAACAGGAGCTAGGCGCTCATGTCCCACAGCAACAATAGAAGCAATGCTAGACCTCCTGCCTTTACACATATATGTGAGGAAAGAGGCAAGGTTAGACTGCAGCAGACAACTCACTTCAAACCAGGAGATTTAGTTGGTCACTTAAGGATTGTAAATTTAATTTACCTGGAGTGCGCGACCAAACCATCTGATGTAATTACTGCAAAGTGTGACTTTGGTTGTTCTTTTCAAGTGGTGATTAATCACCGCGCAGATAGTAAATCGAAGCGACTGCCGCTGGATAAAGGAGTAAGTGTATGGTACACTGATGGCTCTAAAACGGTCGAAGGGGTTGGTATAGGCATGTTAGGGCCTAAATGCAAGGTGTTTAGACCGCTAGGAAACCTCTGTGTACAAGAGTGTCTTAACAAAGGTTTGCGTGGAGAAAAAATGTATATCTTATCAGACAGCCAAGCAGCTTTGAAAGCTCTGAGTTCTTATACTCAAGAGTCTAAAATAGTCTGGGACTGCAAACAATCCCTCAAGCAACTGGTTACGAACAACACATTAACACTGATGTGGGTGCCAGGTCATGAGGGAATAGAGGGAAACAAAGCTGCAAATGTTTTGGCAAGACAGGTTACAAAAGCTTCATTTGCTGAACCTTAAAGTATTAAAATGATCTTCTCAATTTGATACGTAACTCGAAACCTAAGCATTCTAATGGTTAAAGACGAGATCAAAAGGCTAAACTTGATCTTCAGGAGAATCCCGACACCCTTCAGCTGTTGGACAACCAACATCCAACATGTTGTACGAAGACTGAAGAGGATCAAACCATACGAGCTTGTGTGATGTTATGTGTAAAAGCAGGGAATAGTACGCGGGTGAGAAGGTAGATATTATTTAGAAAAATCTAAAGAACATCGTTGGATGGACTCTAATTGTTATGTATTTAGTTTTAAGAGTTATTAGAAAAAATTACTGGTTGGTATATCAGACCAGTTAATCCGTAGTTCAAACACCAAAGATGTTAAAAAATATCAAAAATTCTTGGAATAGCGGTTGCTGTTCAATTTAAAAGTCGTCTTTGACTTGCATTATTTGTAAGTATATCATTGATATCCGTCAAAATTCTAGTAACAACTGTCCAAACACTTTTTGATCGTATTACATATTCTGAAAGTCCAGTCAATAAAGGGTTTGTAGAATGCATGGAGGGTGTCACAATTTTTGACTTCAGGGCTTTGTTTGGAGTCTTTAGGAGGTAAACATACTAAAAACCCCCAGACATAGGCAGTGAGCGGGGTGCAGGGAGTATGTTTACCTCCTAACGACTCCAAACAAAGCCCTGAAGTCAAAAATTGTGACACCCTCCATGCATTCTACACCCCCCTATTGATCGTTCGTTGACTGGAGTATGAGTTCTTTTCTTATTTTGTGAATTCCATTAAATATTCTGTTGGCATGCTTGCTAAAAGTAAAATTTCACATTTTTCGAGGTAAAAACTAATGCCCATTTATACAAAAGATTCAAAAGGAAAAGGAACAACAATCAATTCTAAAAATTCCTTTAATTTGCGGATTCGCTAAGCTTAGTAAATAAATATATCCTTTAACGCTACAGCTGCTTAGTTTGTTAGTTTCATTTGGAACTGCCAGGGAATATCCATCACTCTTGCAGGTAATTAGGTGAGGCAACTTTGTTTCTTACTTTCTTTTGCCTTGCTATTTTTCCTTTGAATGGATTTTCCTTCCATCCGTAACTTTGCCATTTAATACGTTATCTAATTTTTATAAAGATTCGGATGTAGCTCGAAAAGAAATTTCTGTTACGAATTTAATTTAATCTTTGAAATTCAGTTGTTCAATCTTACTAATGCATTAATTAAATTTCCAGCATACCTTGTGAACCACAACATATTTGTATAAACATAATTACAACTGTCTTACAAGTTGGTATCCATGACGATAAATTATCTTAGGTTGCGTGAATATAAACGATTAACCCATTATTGTATGAAGATGCTCACAAAGGGTTGATTTACAATAATCCTCTGGGAAATGAAGGCCGTGATTAATTTTTATTATGGGAGCAGTGTTTGATACCTTTCCTTCTAGTATTTTATTGTTTCGTTACCATAATTTTATTATTAAAGTTTTACTTTGTATTTCATGTAGTAGTTATCAGTCGTTTGTGTATTGATTACTTATTTCTTTCAATTAGTTAACATTCGCTCGTTTCATAGTTTATCAAAATGTTTGCCAAAACCTTAAACTTTTGGTTCTGGGTAGCCGAAAGTAGCAGAAACATTAACGGCCGGTTCCCATAAAAAGGTGTGACTCCTACTGTTGAAAGAAACGTTCTAGAACGCTCCTGAAACACAAAGATAGTTTAGATGCAGGACTGAGGTCTATATTAACACCACATTTTAGTAAGCCACCTCACTTCTACGACCTTCCAAAAACCAACTACACCATTGAAGATCATATCTCCTCTACAAGGGAAAACATCCTCATACGTACAAAAATACATCGCATTTCGTAGAAATAGTTCGAACTCTTAACTTAGACCCAGAGGTCAATGGTGAGCTTTGATAGTTAACCGGTTAATTAAGATGATTACGTGACTGCGTATGCCACGCTTTATAAAATAATACGTACAGTAAGTCCCACTCCAAAACGCTGAGAGAAAACAGGAGAACAGTAATTGTTTAATTATTAAAATACTTATAGAAAAATAAGTAAAACTAAAGATTCCTGAACTACACCAAAACGTTGTTGAAGTTCTTTATCGATGGGGGAAAGTTTGCCTAGTCACGGGACAATTGACAGTCGAATTATTATAAATCGATCATTCAGATCCACCAAGGTGTTTCTTCCTATTACCGTTCTACGATGGTTGTAATAAGAAAATATCACGGACTTGTTGTCTACTTATTATACTGAAATACGACAGTTTGGACATCGTGCACAAGAAATCGAAATAACCGGAATAATTCCTGGGTTCACCAGTAAGAAAATCTCACTAACAATAAGAAGTTTTTAAGAGTAACACGTTCTATCTTAATAATCACTTCACTCTTCAGTGTAATTTCTTTTGTAATTCTTTTTCTTGTAAACTAGGATTAGTTTCCTTTTCTTGTAATTTAGCATGATACATTAATGAGTTCAAAAAACCTAATCGCACTTAATCAGTCCTATTTCATAACGACCACTATATACAGGGTTTACATTAGTTTACTAACATTACAGTAACTACATTCTTTGTAAAATACGACATATCAACAACGCATTTCAGTTTTTTTCCAAAGTTTTTGAGCAAAATTTTTAGTAAGGCGGGAGGAATGTGAGAAATTCAACTTCTAGCTTGCACGCGTAGTTGATATGACGTATTGGGTCGTTACGTAAACATGATGAAACACGATACTTGTGCAGCTGTGCATATGGCTATTTATGGATCAAGGTTACAGTGTTTCCTACGATTTGTTTAATTTAATGTAATTTAATTCGCAGTATTAGACTTCCTAATAGTTTGGAGTTAACCCTTTGTTTTATTTATTAACTTTAACGCTTGCAACTTATCTCTTCAGTTGCAATTTTAACTGTAAATATATTTATAAAACCAAATCAAAGTTCGGACAATATATGTACTATGTTATGTTAATTGAATTAGGCTTTCAATATAAAACCTCTCGCAAAGCAAAGCAAACCCTCATGTGGCGTAGTTGGTTAAATCATTCTGTCTAAATTTAGTTAATTTATTTTTATTATCTTCTATCATTATTGGTCAAACCGACTACTGTACGTTATTCCAAATATTCCTTCAAAAATTTTAATTTTGAAGTTGTTAAGAATTTTGATTCCACCAAATATTTTCTTTGTCTATTTTTTTTGTACTTGTAGCCGAAACTTCTAAGAATTTTATATAAAGTTGTCCTTCCTCCTTATTTAGTGTACTTTTCAGAAATATTAATAAATCGTTTAAATTAAAGTGTTGGTTTTTTGAATTTAATTCTTCAATTTTTAGTGTAGGTAATTTCGTAATTAATCCAAAGTCCATTGATCCTTCGTTAGTGTTGATTTTGTTGTTACTTGTTTTTCAGAATTATTTCCTTCTTCTCTCTTTCGGTAAAATGTATGGTCATGGTTTAGGTTACATTGCATGAACATTTTTATTTTATAACTTTTGGTTACAAATCTCAGATTTCAAATTTTGATAAATTTTCCTCCATTGATATGATAACCAGAAATAACATCATCACAGAGCAAATTTTCTATATCAATAGGTACCAATAGTTCAGTGCGGGCCAATCTAAATCTGCTATTTTTGAGATCAGTGAACAGAATATACGTTTAAAATAGTGTGAATTTACTAGAGTTACTGCAAGTTACTACAAATTATTTATTTGTAAAATGAATTTACAGAAAGTACACAAATTTTAAAGTTAACACATAAAACAATAAGCAAAAAAATTGAAACAAAAGTCTACTAAGATAATTCCAAAGAGAGTGTAATGTCGAAAATCAATCATGAAAGTTAATTAGTGAACTTTCTTTTCTTGAAGTGGATAAACTTCAAACTTAAAGGCTGTCAACTGCAATCATCACAAGAATACTTGAATGGCGGAAGAATTAAGGATGATAACAGGTTTAAGCAAGAATCCATTTTATATTTCCTTCACGGTATTATTTATTGAGAAACAATTTCAAACACTTCAAGCGTGCCTCCAAGTCTTTAAAGAACAAACTAACTTCGCACGGGATATTACACTCCAACACTGGGGATTATAAGAAATTTAAATCGTTTAAATAAGAAATACTTTGTGGAAAATATAGATAGATAAATTTAAGAAACAGCTACGACACAATATAGAAGTACATTTTTTTGAAGGTTTATTGTGGCGTTTTTGGCATTTCCTACCTCTTGTTTAAGTATTTCGCCACAAACTGCTACAATAAAAATTAATTAAAGAAATAATGTTGGTTTCAGTTCAGTGTTTTAATAGTTACTAGTTTAATTTTTATTTTAGCAACTAAGTTGCGAAATACCTAAAAAACGTATAAAATAAAATTTTTATAACTATAAACAAAATATAAACCTATTAATATAACTTACAATGTGTACCTATATTTCTATTATTATTATCCATGCTAATTTTAGAGAATTTGTGTAAATCATGTAATTTAATCTGTTACTAACCATTATTTAATATGTAGGTCTGTCCAAAATAACACACAGTTTCAATCTAATTCCAATTAGCCTGAAGTAAGTTCAAGACGATACAGCTCAATTAAGGCAAATTGTGAAAAGTATGATTTTGAACTTAAGTGAAGGATAATCAACAAATTATAACATACAATTCATTCAATTCATATTCAAATCACATTCAGTTTACATTCAGCAAATCGAGTTCAACGTATTAAAATTATTATTAGGAATTTATCGGATTATCTTTTATTAAAGCTTCAAAATACTTAACAAAGCAATTGTTAATAATTACTGGCCATAATTTCGTACTGATGACTGTTTTTGTTTTTCTCTTCAGTAACTAATAAACTGTTGCGGCATTTTTGAAAATGTTAATTTGATTTACTACTGTTAATGAAAAAATCAGTAGAGAAAGTATAGCATGAACAAGTGAAATTAAAATAAAGCTAAGACAAACATGCACCTAAAGCCTAAAGCAAAAACCGATAGTACGATACACAATAAACCAAGCAGGGCGTATGAATACAAACAATAACTACACAACAATAGAAATTCCAAACAAACGAAAGGCAAACGATAAATAACATACGATAACGTGGTTTATAAGGAAATGTTAAATAAAGAAAAATTAAACTTAGATTAAGAAAACTAGGGAGATGTGTGCTACGATAAATTTTATAACTACAAAGTTTTGTTGCAGGTTGCAGGAATAAATCTATTAATAGCGTTATATGTTTGATAGAAAGTTTTTTAGAAATTCACACCGGTTTATTAACAAGGGAATAAACTTTCCATAAGGGAAATTTCAATATCATATTAAAAGAATTCTCGACAGTTAGAAAAACAAATTATTTCATTAATACCATACAGTTCTGGTTACATGCAGTTTCGGCTCGTGCGATTTCGTTTCATAACATCAATCGTGCTGTTTCATCCCAGCGATGTTAGATGAAGATAATTTAGTGTCATTTCCGCTCAAGTTATTGTTATCTTCTCATACTGACAAATGTCATTATTAAATAATAAAGATAATTCCCATTGGTAAAAATAAAATGTTTCTATCTGTTTCATTTCTACTGCATTCAGATAAACATCGATCGCCGAAGTGGCCGAGTGGTTAAGGTATTCGACTACAGCACGAACGGTGTTGGGGCCAAACCCAAGTGGGATGTTCGTCGGGTGACTGAAAATAATTGCGAACCGAAACACAGTGGTAGAGTAGGGAAGGTAGGCGGTTGTCGAAAGCGTGGTGCTTGCCACACTACCCCGTACGAAACAACCAGCTATGAAAGAGACTTAACTTGGCCTTAACCCTCTATGTTGCCCGCCATACTACCTCGTGGAGTGTAACTGCTGTTACCTTTAACTTACCATATAAACATCGCCAAGTAACGTAATCTTCGTAAAACTAACGCAGTTCGCCTTTAATCATCTGTCGAATATTCAAATAATAGAACATTTTAATAAAATAAAAAATGTGGTCTTCAAATATTTCAGCTATCGATCTTAACAGATCCACAGTTAGGGTAAGACTATGACTAAGAGCGAGTGTAGTCATTTAATGGTTACAATTAACGATTCTGTCTACAGAGTGGTTGACTTCAGATAATAACAAGACACATACAGTATACACTCAATACACAGCACAAACTCTACAGGAAGCGAACAGGAAACCACTGCAGAGAACGCATTTCCCTAGTATAAGTAAAGGGCCACACACAACGACTTATCGTACGTCTTGTCGAATCAGACAAATCGTGTCAAACAAGAGGGAGAGTGTGAACCGAAAAACGTACGTCTTGCATAAACTGAATGAGGTTGGACGGCAAGCTGAAAGACTGAACGCTGGAGCATCATTTTCCGAGAATTGATATGACAAGGAGGAACGTGTGGACAGACTTTCCGTCTTATCGTTCAATCTCGTTTAGTTCTCACTTGGGCATCATAATTATAAACTCCAAGTCGGCATAGCTCTTTCCAGTTGCAAGGAACCTTAACGTGGCATGAGGCTTTTCTCAAATCCGTATTTTTTTCTCGATGTGAGGCATTACTAAATGGTTGTACGTTTCAGCATCCATCCTCAAGTAATTACGCCAGTCTCCTGGCTCGTCTAACATGAGAAAATTCAGGTCGGTTTAACAACCATTTCCTGGATTATTTTGATCTGCGATTTCTCATCATGCCTTTATTTTGATTTTTGCAATGCACACAGCTTAAATTCGCCACAGAAATACTTCCTCCATGATGGGTGCCGCGGAACTTATAGATTAGTTGTAGAAGAAGTTGGACAACAAGACGTAATAATGTGGACATCCCGCCAGTCGTACGTCTTGTCGAACGATTTGCATGGCCGTTCTATCGTATAAAAAGTCGTTGTGTGTGGACGGGCCTTATGGGGGATATACAGGGTGGTTGTGAAAGTTTGGGACATACTTTACCAGCATTAACTGCTTTTATGCTTTTCAGTAACCACTCACGTTTCACTACCGTAATATGGCCTACATATTTATATCATCTAACTTGGTCCAGGTGTTTGTTGTAAGTTTTATTGTATGTTACTATCTGGCTATTATCATAGCTTTGGATTTTTCACTGCTGATTTTAATTTTTTTGCGGATTCTTTGTACTAAAAATTCACATTGTGTTGTAAGTTTTCTTGATTATTTGCTGTGATTGCCAAATCATCATCTGCTACGGTAGAGAGTCTCTTACTAACTTATTCTTCTTCTTAATAGGATTTTGTCCTGTTCTACTTTAAGTTTTAAGCCGCTTCTTGCTATGCAGAGGTCCAGGAGTCTTTCCACCTTTTGCTGGCCTTCCTCTTGGTCGTGTTCCGTGGGGTACGTTGTTCTTACATATTTTATCAATTCTGTGGTCCTCCATTCGTTGTACGTGTTAGTTCCATCTTCGGCTTCTTGTCCTTTCCCATCTTACTAAGTATATCTTCCACACCTCATTCTTCTCTTATTTGCTAACTGTGCACTCGGTCTGTTAATTTTCTTCCGGTCCTTGCTCATTTGTTCTTAAAATTTGCTTTGTTTTACATGTGTCTGCCCTTGTCTCTATATTGTATGCAAATATAGGCCTAATACAGGTTTTGCATATCTTTACCTTGCTTTTTATATTCATGCTTAATGCTCCAGACACGGCTGCTGCTTTATTTGCTTGTTGTTGGATCTCTCTTCGCTTGATATTATTGCTCCGAGATAGGAGAGTGTCATCAGCTGTTCTGTTACTGCACCATTTATTTTCAGTTTGCCTCTTGTTCATTCACATTTCACATTTACAATCATGTTATATTCTTCTGCGCATTGTTTGAATTTGTATAAGAATACAAGAGAGAATAGTCATAGTCTCCATTCTTTAGGAATTATTTTAGGTTTCCATACTTTATTTATAGTTTTTAATAATAATTTATATCCCCTTTTCTACGTATTTTATATAATCCGGAGAGATTTTATCGTAACCTGGAGCTTTTCCAATTTTTGGTTTCTTTATTGCTGTTTCTAATTCACTGCTCTTTTTGGCTGTACTTCTATATTGTTTTCTTTTATTGTCCCATCTGGTGTATTCTCTTGTCTTGTTTTTTTTGTCTGTAAGTAATTCCTGTAATACTGTATCCATCTCTCAATAATTTCTTCCTCATCTGTGAGTGTTACCCCTGTTTTATCCTTTATTTAAAAGTCAATTCCCCTTTTGTAGCATATTTTTTAATTCCCCGTAAAATAGTTTTTATTTATTGTTGTATTCATTTTGTTTCCGAATTTTTCATCCCCATTCTTCCTTTGTTGTTTTTAAAGCTGCATCTTTTACTTTTCTCTCATAATCTTCTGCTCTTCTAGTACTAAATATTTGTTCCACTTTTCTTTTTCGACTTACTAATTTGCTCATCAGGAAGTTTGTTTTTTCTCCTCATTGGTTCCACATACTTACATGGCGGCATTACGAATTTCTTCTAAATCTCTATTTAATATCTCCGGTCGTGTTGAGGCGGTCGAAGGGGATACACGTGTGCGTGCGACTGCTCTAAACGCTTTCAGAGCTTTCCTTAGAAGACGTATTTTTATTGGAAAATAAATCGTATAACTACTGGGGCAATACCAAGGCTGTGGTAGAAGAAATAAATAAATATTCAAAAAGTATTAGTGCAAGTGCAACGGGAAGGGTTACAGACGAAAATTCGCGGCAGATCTCAGGTGGAACCAGGTGCAGCTTGCCTGCGCGAAGCTAAGTGTATTATATATTACTGTCACATTACAACTACAATAACAATAACATTACAATGCAGTAATAGTATTAACAGCATTAAAGCATTATGTAGATAGGTGGTTCGGCCTAGTATAGACCGAACAATTAATTCTTGCTTTGCATTTTCCCATTACAGTCTCTTTACTTGGATTCATTCTTCATTTTTATATTTTTCGCAGAATAAAAAATGAAAAAGCAGAATTTTAAATATGGAAAATTACTGTGACTAACTGACTCAACTGTAAGAACATCAGGAGAAAGGTTAGCCAAGAAGGTATGGAAAAAGGCGGAGTTAAGCCCGCCACAGATGCAGAGACTTGCCTCAAGACTTGCGTGTACGGTTAAAACCGTGCATTCAAAACCGACGGTGTGTGGTAGAAATCTGCAGACTTATTTAGAATGCGCATTCCGTCGCAAAAATACCTGGCGTTGCCTGAATTTTTCCCCGTACAGTTTTGAATGCACGGGGAAAACTCTGCGTGTGTGGTGCAAGATTGCACAATGAACACGTTTTTATTCAGTGCCGTCGGTACTTATTATTTTGTTGGTGGTGTCTTGACAATATATACAATAAGTTTCAAATCATTTTGCAACAAGTCTTTAGAATGAAACTACTGACAAGTCGCTACGTGTGTGTGAAAATACAGAGTACATTCTTTTTGCACGGGTTTGAATGTACATTCAAAACCGCACACGCTAACCTCTGCATCTGTGGCGGGCTTTAGGGAACGGAATCCATTGACTCAAGAACTAAGCAAGATCTTCGGAACCAGAAATATGAAATAGGAAGAGACAATCCGACTCGCACAAAAGAAGAATAAATAGCGAAAATTTATAGCAGAATGAAATCAACTCTTGGCACTGTGAAAATGTTACAAGAGCGGTTAAGTATGTAAGTACATTTTAAAACCAAGAAAGAGATATTCTAAAAATCTAGCATAAAAATGCAAATGAGAAAGCAAGGTTAGGTAAAAACGACCCTTCTGATTTGACTAAAAGAAAACTTCGTTATAAAAACCCTTTTTATACGCAAAATGTTTTACGCATGGCTACGAAAGGGCAACCCTATGAATTATTAAAAACTTCAGAAAAGTAATATCTAAAACATTCACTTCATTATAAAATAAAATGTAAACCGTAACAGACCATAATACATAAGTAAAACAAACAGTATAAAGATTTAGGTTAATTCTATTTACAGCAAATTTAATTACGCTCTTTCGTAAAATGAGGTTTACAGTACACTGAATATCAGTAAATACAACGCTGTAAAAGAATGTATACACGTTGTATTTTTAGGAAATTTATCACAGGAGAGAAATAACTTTTTGCATGTATATTACTTATTAATTTTGCTGGTTAAGTACATACACTGATATGTAATTTACTGAGCTAAAATTGAGATTAGATATTTAAATTCAAACTGGCGATATTAAAAATGAATAAATTTGGTGTAATTTAAACAAAAAATGGGTCGTTTGGTGTATGCAAATCAAGTAATTAAAATAATATTTCACATACCTATTATTGTGATTCAAGGTTGGAAGTATTGGGCGTTTTGTTGAATCTTCAAATTTTTGCAAGTGCTATAAGGTTTTATTTTTAATACACTAATTTTCCTGAATGAAGAAACGTCATTTGATTACTTAAAACAATTTAAAAATTACTAAAAGTACACCAGCAAAACTTCGAAAAATTGGGTTTAATGCGAGTTGGTAGATTTATTGTAACTTAGTGACACCTTGTGATCGATTTGTGTAAGTTGTCTCTTGGCAGTCTCGTTGGCTGATTTGCATACACCAACAAAAACGGGAACAGAGAAGATGGAATATCATCAATCATTGTAAGCAAGAAAGGTGGAATAATCTATAGATAATATATTAACAATGCAAACTGCCACTGTAAAATTTACAAAAAGGCAATTTTAACGTTGTGTTCAATAGCAGCGAAATTACAAATCGTTATTGAAACGATAATCTAGGTGAATGAATATTTTTCAGTCATTAAATATCCATTAGTTAATAATACACGACAGCAGCCATTTAATAATATTTAATACCTACTGAATATTTTACGCTGTTCTCGAGATGGTTGGAAAGTCTTTTGAATATCTGCATATTTAAAAATTCTAATGGTAAATTTATTAAATTTATGACTTTCATTATCACATGCTTGAATGATGCTGTACCTATCAAGAATGTTACCAAATTTTATAAAGGCAAGAACTGGATAGTTTCTGACATTTGCAAGATAAGCAAAACGTCAACTGAACTTTTATTAATCAATTCCTAGAAAACAGCAAAAAGACGAAGATCAAATAAATTCTTAGCAACAAAAGTATATAAACAAAGCTATTTGGAAATTACTCACTGAACACCGAAAAATAATTTCTTAGATGAAATAAAAAGGTATTCAAAATTCATTTACTACTTTCCAGTTAGATGCCACTCTCGCCTTACTAATGATCAGTACTGATTTTGATTGAGGGTAAAATACAAACACAAGCACAATGCTGAAATTCAGTACAACTGGAATACATAATAGCATAATTTCATCTTATCGGTCCAAGAAAAAGTCTTAGATTTAATTAATAAAGGTGCAACAAACGAATTTCTTTAATTTAACAGATCTTTCCAAACCACCAATGGTAAACCTTCAATGAAAATTAAAGTAGGTATGTTCTTAGAAAATTTAATCAAACTGTGATTAAGGGGCGGACCAGGTTTATTGTCCTGTTTTCCTAGGCAAGGAAATGATTTAAAAGAGTCAATGAAATTTATTTCAGGCAATTTACAAGATGTGTCAACTAGAAGTTCTTCAAACAACCTTTCCTGCCCGGCATAGCGCAGTTTCTTGATAAAGTTGAAATGTTGGGACAATAAACCTCGTTCGCACCTTACATAAAAATATAGGACTATAGGAATCCACGTTTCCAGTACGAAGAAATTACCAACTGAAATGGATTTGCAACCACTGCATCGACAAGAACTAGCGATAAAACCAAACAAACATTCTTAAGACAATTGCAGTTAGAATAACTCCTGCCTTACATTCAGTACAAGTTTGAACTTGTTACAGTTGCGACGTGATTTTTGAGAGTGTCTGAAATGAAATGTGTTTGTGAGGTGCATTACGAGAATGGACCAATAAAAATTTTGTGTAAAACTTAGCAAACCTGATACTGTGACTTATGAAAAGTTACAAAGGGCTTATGGAGAACATTCCCTATCCAGGGCATAAGGCTTTTTAGAGAGTCGAGAAGAAGTGGAAGACTCTTGTGATGTTAGACAAATTGTCAATCAATTTTTTTTATCAAAAAGGCTCATGAAGAGGGTGGCGCGTGTGCGTTATTCCGTCAGTTATTCCGTCTTATAAATTCTCGGAACCAATCATTTCCAGGCCCACTTTTTCCAAAAAATGTGTTTAAGTTATTAATGTCAACATATTCACTTACTACAGTCTTCACTTCCTCTTTATGTAGAGGAAATCCCCACTTTCCCATTATTTTTAAATTATCCGCGAGACATTCTTCTTGTTCTTTTGTTAGGGCAGTTTTTCTGGATGGAACATGGAATTATACAAAATAAAACACATGATTTTCTACAATATTATTTTCTTCGGTTTTTAGTAAAAGACGTCGGTCTAATGTATGCCGAGATATTCGATATCTTTAGTTCTTTATTTCAATGACCTTGATACGCCATTTCTTTAATCAGTTTTGGATATTGTTGAGGTTGGACTGCAGATCAGATTTCTTGAAGCCGATGCTGGATTAGTATGAGTGGTCAGCAAATGTGGCTACGATGGTAAGGTATAAAATTGGTTCTAGTACGCTACGCATGGCATAGAACTTCCAGTGCCGATTGGAGGACTTGGACTATGCTGACGATATCTGTATCCTTTCCGATAAACATAAGATATGGAATCCGAATTATAACACCTAACCATACAAGCATCCCTGGTAAGACTTATAATTAATGACTCCAAAACGAAAGCCATGAGAATTGAAACGGGTAACCTCACTAAGTACTCCGTAGGTGGCAAAGAAATAGAGGAAGTAGAAAGTTTTGGCTATTTGGACACCATTATCACTAAACAAGGGAGGGGGAGGCTGAGAAAGCCGAATTCGATAAACAAAACAGACTTTTGGGACGCTCCACAAAACTTAGTTCTCAACTCACATTTCTAGAAAGGCATTCATTCCTACAATATGCCTGTGAAACCTGGAAGGTCACAGAAACAATTACCAACAAACTTCGGGTCTTTAATAAACAGGTACCTTCAGACATTGTATAAGTATACGGGCCAAACACAATCCCCAATAAAGAACTATGACGGATTACAAATCATGCAGAAGTAGCAAGGGAAGTCATAAAATAAAAACGGAATTGGATTAGCCACTGCCTAAGGAAACAGGAGACGGAAATCAGCAGGATTATATTGGACTGGAACCTTCAAGGGAAACTAAAATCAGGTAGACCTCAGACAACCTAGAAAGAAGCTGAAAGACAACGCGAAGACTTGGAGAAAATTTAAAGACTGGGCGCGAAATCAAGTTGGATGCCGAAGATTTGTGGAAGCCCTATGCAGCTCTAGATAGGAGTTTATAGAATATTTATATACGCTAGCTTGAGAAATGCCAGAATGTATAGAATTTAGATCAGTGTATCCGCTGCCTTGTTTGAACAGGAAGTGTCTATATCTGTTATATAGGATTTTAGCTTACTTTAGAATATATGGTTGTAAACTTATGAGTCTGTAGGAGGAAACATCTTTAGGTTTTTTCCCAAGATTTAGAATCGATGTGTCCAGGTGCTAGACAAGTAGTTTGCATGCAGTACAGCATTGAATTGAATGCGATGGTTATCAGCGAATAGATGGTTATCATTACTGGAGAATGATCTGGCGACATATAAAAACAAGATTCCGGCTTGAATTTCTTTGTATCCATGCTTTTGGTAATGCAAGAGTCTGTGGCATTTGAGCTTTTGTTCCTATCTGGCTGCTAATATGTTGGCTGGCCAATAGATATTTGTTGCAGATTGATTATTCGCCTTCATTGCTTTGACAAATTCTCTTCCTTTTGGAGTTATCAATCTCGAGCCCCATGTTGGATGTTTTGCATTGTAGTCTCCTCCGTCCTTTTTCGTTATTGTGCTTAGGTTGGTAGGTATTGATCGATGTTCTTCTTCATTGGTAACATTGGTGGTCTGCAGATAGTCTTTCGTAATGTTTCATGGTTTCTCGTATGATTATGGCAGTTCTTCCATGTATGGTATAGTTTATATTTTGGAATCCATAAGTAATGTTTGTGTATGAAGCGCGTCTCCGAAAGTATCATTAATATGTCGATGCTTTGATCACATATTTTACTTTAAGTTCTCAAATATGTTTTGTATTATTGTGCAAAACATTTAAATATTAAAATTACAAATTTATTATATATACACTGATTTTTAATTCTTCGTTTAAGCACAAGTCTCCTAATCATGTAAATTCACAGACTAGTTAGTTTAGTCAACAATAATTGTTGATGATTATTACGCCTTAAAACGTCGAATGCTAAAGAAAGTCATGGCTGAGTGCAGAAATGAAATTAGAGTATAAATTGTATAGAAATAGAAATATAGTATAAAATAAATTAATTATTGTAAAAGTAAAGTGATATTTTCTTGACATTTATTTATTGTTTTTTCGTACTCAAAGTTATAAAAGTTCCACAACAAACGTACGGAGTATTACTGAAAAACCCTTAACTATGTTAATAAGAGTTGCATGTGCGTAATTTAGGCCGTGTTATCAAATTTTAATGTTAATGTTAAGCGCCTACCTAAGACCTTGAACTGTTAATCATAATGAAACATGCAACAGCTGTCACTATCGTTAACAACGGTTAAAATTTTTTTTTCTAGATTTATCTTATAAAATTAAACACAGCTTAATTTATTTACTTCAATTAATAATACAACAACCAAACAAAAGGTGATTTTCCCTGACATGTTTTCAAATTAAATATTTAAGCATAAACCATACACTCTATCAAAGTTGTTTCTAATTTTATCTTTTAAAACGTGTGCTCCTATAATTACATTCTAGGCTGTTTAAATTTTCATAGTCATCCGTGAATAATGGCTTAATACAAACATATGGAATTGGTCGATGCTGGCATTGATTTCAAGAGCTCTTCTAATTTCCGGAAGGTAATGAATTATTCAAAGTGAGGAAAGAGGATGTTCGTAGGTAACATATTCATTATTTAAATGTATGTATTAGACTACGAACGTTTTAGTTGTTACTGGATTCAAGGATAATTTCAGATCGCGATACAATTTGGAAAGCTGTTCTTCTTTCTAATTATACCGACAGATTTTAAATATAAAACTATAAATGGTGGAAATTTTATACAAGTGTAATTTATTCTGTTTAATTGTTGATTAAAAGACGCATCATTGCTTTAAACATTTCTAAGTACTTGAGAGGAAAAAGGCACCCCTGCAAAACACATTGAAAATTAATAATTGGAAATTAGTATATAACAATAAATAGTAATAAACATTTAGAGAAATCGAGTCAATTAATTCTAAAATCTTTTACATAAAACGAAATTGCATCAGTTTCTAAACTAATTTTCAGCATTCGAAACGTAATTTTAAAGCAATTTAAATCACAGACAAAGCGAGCAATCAGTTAAATGTCACATTAAAAAGCAATAAAAGCCTAAATTTCAACTTCAAAAATTTGGCCCTTTGAATTTTATATGCTCGAAAAGAGCAATTCGTGAGTATTTACGAAAACTCGAAACGTTCATCATACAGATTGCTCAAATTCTAAACTTCAAAATTAAGTTTTGTTCAGGCTGTTTGTTCTGGAAAGTCAAGTACATACTGGTGTAATTGCACTTTGTTGTTTCTACAGAAGCTTGAACTCGAAACGATTTAGCATTACCGAGCGTACAATTAGGAGGTAACTTAATCTTTCCTTCAGTTGGATACATTTCTGAGAAAACAAGATCTGTTGCTTAGAGAGAGGTTAGATCCGTTTTCATGTCTCGTCGAAATTACTTGCTCGATTTTGAAATTACCCCCAGATTTGTATCGAAATGTTATTTATTTTATTTATTTATGAATACATTAATAATAATAATAGAAAAATTAGTTAATAAATAGCTAATAAAGTAAATTTATTTTTTTCGTTAGATGTTTGTGCAAAGGTTTCGATTTCTAGCAATTAAAATACGAAATCAATTTGTTTATACAGGGTGTTTCCTAAGTACGTAGATTTTTGGGCGAAAATTATACTTTTTCATGTAAACTGGTAACCCAAAATCGGAATGGGACGTTTCAGCGCCGCCATCTCATCGCCGCCATTTCAGCGCCGCCGTTTCATCGCCAGGACATTTCAGCGCCGGCCGATTCAGCGCCAGGACATTTCATCACCGGCCGTTTCAGCGCCGAAGTTTTTTACTTTTCCTAAAAAATGTTTTAAATCGATTGAAACTTTGTTTGTTTTTTTGGTTTTTTTTTGCTTTTTTTGAATTTTTTTATTTTTTTTGTTTTCTTATTTTTGCATTTTGAAAAGAAGAAAGGTGAAGGATATATACATACATATATACATTATACAATAAACCATATGTCTAATGCCTTCAAAAGGATTATACTGCTCTAATGACTTTCAAAACGTTAGAAATCTTCTATGAATTATTTAATGTAAATAATAATCTTTTATTTTACCTACTTATTGCATAGTTAATGAGTTTTAGAAATTAGAAATATCTTTAAATATCCAAAAAATTAATTTATATTTGAATAGAATAAAAAAAATATTCGTATTCGTATTCGAATAGGATTCGACCCAGTTCTGAAATCCAGCAATAAATACATTTACTGAAATGACCTGGCGATGAAACGGCCGGTGCTGAAACGTCCTGGCGCTAAAATGTCCTGGCGATGAAACGCCGGCGCTGAAACGGCGGCGATGAAATGGCGGCGCTGAAACGTACTAGACCCTCCTAAAATGACTCCCTGAAGAGTTGCGTTTCTTCAAAAATAGAGTAATAATTTTTTAAATTTTTATGTCAAATCAATAAACTTTTTTTTAACAGGAACGTTCTTTACGAGTAGTTTCTTGATCCACCCGTATCCTTATAAAGGGATGAAATTTACAACCCATGTTTAACTTTTTGATTAGAGCTTTGCGTCGAAAATTATACGTTATAGCGCGTATACAACCCCAAGTACAAAACCACCCTGAAAGTGCGTGGAAGTGATCAAAGCACACTTTTAGGAGTATCGATATTAACTGGTACTACTGCTACGTGGTGGCAAGGAGTAAAAGATACCATTAAAACGTGAGGAAACGCAGTAGAAGCACTGGAAAATTCTTTTGGGCCTAGAAAATCCGCTTACAAAGTTGTGGCGAGTGGTTTTCTAAAGAACAAGACAAAAGAACTACCACAAATATTTTTGTGAGAACCGCTTCTCATATTGAAAGCGACAAGAGACCTTCCGAACCATACAGGTGGATATGGTATGTTGGGTTACTGAACGTGAAGGCACGGAAGCGTGTTAAGCGCGAAGAAACTAACGCGCGGAGGTTGCTCTTTCCAAGGAATAGAGAAGTGATCGTCTCACAGGGGGAACGGCCTTATTGTACTTTTTGCAAGAATTTTGGACACGAGAGTCTCCAGACAAAGCTCGTAAGGAAGCCAAACAAACTAATGAAGTTTCACAACATGTCCCAGCAATTGAATGTTGTGGATGCGGAGTAAAATCCTTCTTCCTCAAATGGCCGAAGTTTAGGCCAATTGCCTGTTATAAACTCATAAGTACGAGTTCTATGGGCCCTCTTTGCACGTGTGTTAAGCAAGAGGCTAACCTTATTCATCGAATAAGGAGAAGGAGATCGATCCGCTTTGGTGCGAGGTTCACGATTGTCAAAGATTAGTACGATAACCTGGATGGCGGTGCCCCCCGAAGTCCGAAGTAAAATGAACCATACGTGTCTATTGCAGTAAATGTAACCCATTCCCATCTAGCAAAAACACAAGCAACGCAGCTCCAACTGAACTTAATTACTTCATCGTACTAGGAACATAAGCTACTACCAAGGACAGTATAAAATCTCTGTTGCCGATTCAAATCTTCGAACAATCAGAAATCGCGTAGGCGAATTCTGGGGCCCAAGTAAGCGTAGGAAGCCTGTAGACTTCCCTCTTTGCATTTGCTGATGGGGTTGTCTGACAAAAAAACATACTAACGGCTGAAGTTCCTGTCGAAATCAAAGGACGAAGCGTACAAACGACTTTTATTATGCTTCCGCAACCCGAAACTAATAATACCCTGCTTAGTATAGATTTTTTAAAGACAGATTGAATCGTAATAAACAGAAGTGGCATTTTGAGGACAAGCTAGAACAGACCTTTGATTATGCAAATGACGAAACCTTGATTGGAAATGGTTCATCCATCATGTAACTAGCTACTACACCAAAACTTCAGTTGTGTGAAGATGAAGGTCCAGCCCTAATTACTGGAAGAGAGACAAAGGTTAAATTTACTGATTCGAAGCTCATTGCAGGGGGAAGTCACCCCTTTTGCAGAGTATCCTATCGAACCTGATCACAAAGCACCCATCTTTGTACCTCCTTAGAGCGAAAAAGGAATTAGTGCGCGAATAAGCATAGAAAGCACTTCACCAATGACACATAAAAGAATGAGATTCCCCTTGGGCCTCCAAGAGACATGCAGACATACACCTACGCGTGGATTATCGCAAGTTAAATGCTACCACCATCGATGATCACTATACACATTGCCTCCAATCGATGATCTTTTTACATGTGTCCAAAGATAGCAGTTTCTTGCCAACAATTAGGTTTCTCCCCTGGGAAGTCGAACGTGTTAGCAGATATGTTATCCCGTCCACCCTGTCCAGCCGCGCTGAAAAGTACTTCCAGTCAGTGTACAGTCTCTATTGAACTTCTAAAACGAGCAGTTGCAGAAGTTCGCAACGGGCAATTACAAGACCCGAGTTAAAAAAATAATTAAAGCATTTGAATCCTCCACAAATCAGTAATTGATTTTACCACCTGGATCTCGCGGGGATATCTTATAACTGGAGGTGCCCTTTACAGATGTAACCCAGACCAAGATTCATAAAAACCTTAACTAGTGGTACCAGTGCAAGAGCAAATACGTAAGGAACATCATGACCGCGGGGCAATATGGCGATTGAACTTACCACAGAATTGCATCTAGGTTTTACTAGACTGGAATGCGACTATACAGAAGAATATTTGAAGCGATGCAACAAGTGCCAGAAATATAAACCAATTAATCTAAAACCGACTGGAGTACTCCAAACTCCTGTTGTGTCGTGACGTTTTGAGATTATTTCCGTTGATCTTTTCGGATCACTACCTCAAACAAAGGAAGATCATCGCTGGATCCTCATTGCAGAAGATACCACTTCGAAGTGGGTGGAACTCTTTACATTAGCATAGGGCACAGCTGAAGAATGCGCTAGCATTTTGGTAGCAGAGATATTCCTAAGATACGGCACTCCCCAGAAGTTAGGCGGCAACAACGCCGTCCAATTTATTAAGCAGGTTACATACTGTTTGGGGATCAAACAATATTTTATTTCGGCATATCATCTAGAATCCAACCCAGTTGAGAAGCAAAATTAATGCTACAACTAGCTATTCTTGAAATGAAACATCATGAAGCTTGGGAGAAGAAACTAGCAGCCATCCGCTTTGTCATGAATACTACCGGCTATAGTGCAACTTCTCTAACTTTCGGCCAAGATTTTTCAACTCCTGATGATTTCAACAGGGATTTACGCGTAGAGTCTTTGATGAAAATTTTGTACCCCAAATAACCCCTTACCTGCTAAACCTGCAGATAGTCTGTCCAAAGCTAAGGAATCCACCGCACATGCTCACAACCTGCGAAAGCGGCAAGCTGACAAAACAATGAGGGACTTGGTTCTAGTTGCTTCGCATTTCTTGAACATTGCTGCGAAGAAGATTACTTCCAAGTTCGGACCTAAGTGCGACGCACCTTATACACACATACATACATAATCCTGTCCTCTTTGTACCCTGGGGTGTCGAGGAAATCTTGCATGCCATCGCCGAAGCGCCTTATTACGTTTCATGTGAAGTCATTCAGCATGGAATCCATCAAAGAAGTCATAAATTGGTGTAGTGTGAAGTACAGTGAAAGAGTGCCAGTGCATCCTAATGTGTTCACCAACCAGTTAAACGTGACCGATAACGGTGAAGTGCCTAGGCTGAAACGTCTGCTGTGGTCCGACTTAACAACAACTTAATGCAATAAACACATAAAAAGATTTAGGTTGAATTTTAAAGCAGATTCACTGGAGTGATACCCTACATGTTACTAATCATTGTCAAACAAAACGCTTATTGCACATTGAGCAGATTGCTGAACTCACTAAAAGCTATAAAAAGGTTATACAAAGTTACATAACTAAGGACTTAAATTTAACATGAGGACTGTGTCTTTTAGATAAATGTTACACACCAAAAAGGCCGATAATATTATCAAAGTTTATATTTTAAAACACAGGATTATTTAAAGAAATCCCAGATAATGATTCAGACAAAACAATTTTATTCGTGAAAAACTACAAACAAGTTTGTCAATAGCCTGCGAAAATAAAAACTGAGAAAAGTTTTTTGTGGTTTCTTGACAAATTTTATGGTCATCCTTCACAAAAAAAGGATCGATAACACATTGGGATATTGGAATATAGAGAATTCCCAGACGGTTTAAACCTTTTTTAAGCATATTTGAACACATTATTATTATTGAAAGCCCTCTTATAACACATATACCTTTTCAGTTTACAAACAGAATTCAAATTCTAAGGTTCTGCAAACAAACAAATATTTTCAGTAGTTACGTATAACAAAGCGGTTTTAACAAGGGAAGGGCGTGCTTTAACAACATTTAATTAAATGAGTTTAGGATTAACAAAGATATACAAAACTGCTGTGTTTATTTTAGAAATAAAATATGTAGTAAACACTAATTTTCTTTGTTCGCATGTTTCTTAACACAAACAAAAGGATTATTCTGTCGTAAAATTTTCCAAACCTGAAGTTTCTATCTGAAGACATTCAAGTAACGAGAAAATATTGTGAAATAAATATTACATTGTTGCTTTACATCATTTTTTGCCTCTAATTTTATGTAGCATAAGCTATTCTTTTTTTGATAATAATTCAGTAATAAATCTGTATTTAGTATTAATTATCACAATTAATAACGATCGATCGATGCACAGGTAATCTTGCTTAAAATTATGGACGTTTGGATGTTTAATATTTTCTGGAAGAGAGTAAACTGCTTTACAAAAGAAGGAATTTTGAGAACAAAATTTTGAAAATTTGTATAATCTAAAGTCCTGGCGGTTTCTGGTATTGTAGAACGAAGATCAGAATTCTGTATTCAGTTCTACGTGTGTTATTAACAACTTTACATTCTAAAACTTTCGTTAAATGTCTATCAAAACAGAGAAAGAGAAACCAAAAGAAAATAAAGAAAGGTAATAAAGAAAAGTATCAGAACGTACAGACTGAAGAAGGACGACACAATAGAAAGGAAACAAAGTAACGAATTAGAAGGAAAAAAATAAAACTACCTAAGACAAAGAATAGCAGAAGCAGCAGAAGAAAGCTGTAAAGTAATAGCAGTGAGTAATCAGCAATCAGACAACAGAAATATAAGAAAAAGTGAGACAAAAGAAAGAAAAATTAAGAAAATACCTACAGACTAAATCAGAAGAAAATTCCTAGAAGTACAAGAATAAAATCCAGGAAGTAAAAGAAGAGGCAAAGGAGGAAAAACCAGAAGAATGGGTTAAATTTGGAGAACAAACTTAAGAAAAATTTTAGAGAAAACCCAAAACATTTTTACAGTACAACTAAGATAAAATAGAACTAACGTAATGAAAAACATTAGAAATGAACAAAGGGAATTACTTACCAATGAAGAAGATATAATGGAACCATAGATGCTGCACTTTGAAAAGGTGCAACGAAAATGAACGATAAACGAAAACATAGATATTGAGACGATATCAGACACGGAATTGAAAGAGACAATAAACAAGGAAGCAGCCAAAGGAGTCAATGTATCACAGAAATGGTAACATAAGTACATAGAAAAGAAGAGAAAGATAAAAGTCTCACCGCTAATAAACGACACAATCAAAGTAAAAAGAGCGCCAAAGTAGTAAAGGGGCAATATTAGAAAATGCAATTATTATAGACGAGTTACCTTACTAAGTACAATAGGGAAAGTATGGGCTAAAATTTATGAGACAAGATTTAAGAAGTAGAAGATACGATAAGCGATCCTCAGTTTGGGTTTAGAAAGGGAGGAGGTGTGCAAGATAATCATATATTCATACTGAGATATATCAGCAGTAATGGAAAAAATGGATGACGATAAATAACTGCACAGCTATCGATGGAAGAATCTTTAATATCACTCAAATGAAACTGGATTGCTTAACAAGTCCAATGGAAAATTCTCGGAAGAACCAGAGGAAAGCATAGAGGCGCTTTTAGACGCCCATTTTCTTGTGTCTGTTCAAGGTCGGGGCGAAGACGATGTAAGGGAAATCACTCATCGCCCCACTAGGTTAGGTAGAAGGTCAGCAAAAACTATCTTCACCAACAATAGAGCCAATTGGACAATAAACACTTTCAAGCCCTTTAAATCGCCAGGAACAATACAGACATAAATGCTCCTACCATGACATGCATAGCATCCATGCTAACTGAAAAGCTGAAGCATGTTTTGGGAATGAAAATGGAGCCGTTACAACATGTGGATGTTGCCCGCCAGATTCTGTCGCCTTTTTTGTGGTCCGTGGTTGTGGATAATGTGGATGATCTCCTAAACAAACTACCTAAACATGGTTTTAATGTCCAAAAATATGCAGATGACTTGCTCATTATAATAAACGAGAAACATGATGTTATTGTTTCTAGCCTGATGCAAGTAGCCCTAAATATGATTACCAAAAGAACAGCTTAGTATTAATCCGAACATGATTGTTGCATTTACAAAACGAAGGAAATTAAGCCCATTTAAACTGAATCAAATAAGAACTTTTTAGTGTAGTAAAATATTTGGGAGTAAATTATTACTCTCGACCAAAAATTAACCTGAAACTATCAATCAGAAATACTCTTACAAAAGGAACAATGGCAATGTGGACATGACAGCTTCTTTTTGGATGGAAGTGGAGCCTTATTGGGGATACAAAATGGTTATCAAGCGTATTATAATATACGCTTCCTTGGTATGGTGGACAAAAATTTAACAATGTGTCACCGTTGTAGCTACAGAAACTCCAAAGGCTTGCCTGTTTAGTTATTACACTGTTGTTGCACTTGTGTGCCAGGAAAAAAGCTAGGATGAGTGCACTCCAGCTGCAGCAGACAAAACCTTTTAAACTAAGAAAACTAGTTGGATACTTAAGGATTGTGAATATGATTCACCTAGAGTCCGTGGCCAAACCTTCCACTGCTCCTATCAGATGGATATTAAAAGCCGTAAAGGAATAACATTAGAAGAATCAAAGTTGGATCCTGGAGCCAGTGTAAAACAGACGAAGGGGTTGGTATAGATATCTCAGGGCTTAAACGTAGGTTATCGAAATCCTTAGGAAGCACCCCAAATATTTTACAAGCGGAAATCCACGCAATAGACCCATACGCTTACGAATATTTGGTGTAACACATCAAAGACTTCACTCAAGAAACTACAAGTGATACAAAATAAAGTGTTAAGACTTGCAATTAAGTGCCCGTGGTTTGTGCGAAATAGTCAAATACATAAAGAGCTGCAAATCCCATTAATAACTGACTTTATTACGAAGCTTACTACAAAGTTTTTCGAAAATATGGTGCTTTGTGATAGTGCTATAAAGCTAAATCTTGGACAAAAGGGAATCCATACTCGCTTAAAGAGGAAGCTCCCGCAAGACTTGATTTAAATTTAAGACTTATAAATTTAACTCTATTTACTGCCATATAATATATACATAGGATATATTTAGTCAGAGGTGTGAATTGTTTCACTTATTCCTCGCTCTATTTTGATTTATTTAGTGATTAATTCTATTGTAACAAAGCCGTGTATTGTACTTATTTGTGTATTTGTGTATTTGACAATGCGATTTCTGATCATCGCACCGTATTATTTGAATTACCTATAAAATTTAAAATACA
The DNA here is from genome assembly GCA_963082815.1 of Melanotus villosus. Lineage (NCBI taxonomy): Eukaryota > Metazoa > Arthropoda > Insecta > Coleoptera > Elateridae > Melanotus > Melanotus villosus. The sequence goes on along the minus strand of OY720423.1, from coordinate 7,440,612 downwards.
TGATAATCGTGTTTTGTCTTTAAAGCGAAGTTTCAATGAGAACGCGATAAGCAACTTTGCAATTGACCTTTTGAGGGAAGATTGGTCTAACCTTTATGGTACATTGCATGCTGATGCAGCTTTTAATTATTTTTATGACACCTTTCTGTACCATTTCAACGTTAATTTTCCCATTAAGAAATTTTACAAATCGAGTACAAATTTTGGTAAAGAGTGGGTGGATAGAGAGGTTAAAGTTTCAAGTTCTAATTTAAAAGATCTTCGTGTATTAAGTAGGTTATATCCAGAGCTAAAATCCAAGTTTGATCTAGCAAAAAAGCAACATCGAAGTCTCGTGACTGAAAAAAAGAAATCCTTTTATCAGAATAGGATTTGTAATGCCAGTAATCCCGTAAAAAGTGCTTGGAATACCATTTCAGTTCTGTCCAAAAATGATAATAAACGTAATAATATAGTGATTAAAAATAAAGATGAACGTATTGACGATCCCAAAATCTTAGGCGACCTTTTTAATTGCTTCTTTAAGAAGGCCCCCCTTGACATTGTTAGCCATATTCCAAAAGTAGCTACTAGTGGTGATTTTAAAATGTCCAATATATCAGTGAATCGTAGAACTAATTTTAAAATCTGTCCCTTTACTGAAAGTGAACTATTAATATTACTCACGAAAAAATTGAAAAACAAATCATCATCAGGACCAGATGATGTGCCCGGCTTTATTATCAAGCGCGTTTTACCTACCATAATTGGTCCCCTTACTCACCTTGTTAACGTTTCTTTTGCTACGGGTGTCTTCCCCGACAGATTGAAGGTCGGAAAAGTTATTCCTGTATTTAAGAAAAATGACTCTGAAAAGTTAGAAAACTACCGGCCTATAACATTAAACTCAATTTTCTCAAAAGTATTCGAATATGCATTTTTGGACAGACTTATTAATTTTGTGGAAAGGTATGATATTCTTACAAATAATCAACACGGATTTAGGGCAGGTCGATCGACTCACACAGCCTTGTACTCCTTCTATGATAACATTATACAGTATTTGGAAAAAGGCACCGATCCCATCGGCATACTATGTGACTTATCACGAGCCTTCGATTGTGTTAATCATAAAAATTTATTAGATATTTTAGCAAACTATGGAATAGTTGAAATTTCACATAACTGGATACATTCTTTTCTTCATAATCGTAGACAATATGTTTGCATCTCTAGTAATGACAATGGTTCAATTAAAACAACTCATTCTGACTGGGTAACAATTGACCTAGGAGTTCCGCAAGGGTCCGTGTTAGGACCCATTCTTTTTATATTATATATAAATGAGCTTGACGCTTTAACAACAGATGCACTGTTTACCTTATATGCTGATGATACGTCCATGGTAGTATCGGACAGTTCCAATGTTAACTTAGAGAACAAGTGCAATAATATTCTACTGAATATAAGTAATTGGTTTAGTAGAAACTCTATATATTTTAATGCAGAGAAAACAGTACATATAAGGTTCCATAATAGACAAAAGGTTTGTGGCGTTATTAATCTTAACGTCAATAATGTTCTAATTTCTCACGTGCAATGTACTAAATTTTTGGGCCTTTACATTGATGAGTGCCTAAGTTGGAAACAGCATTGTCAATATTTAATTAAAAAGTTAAATTCTTTGACCTTCCTATTTAGAAATATACGCGATCTGCTCAATAAGACACAGTTAATTGTGCTGTACCATGCCTACGTTGAATCGAGAATACGATATGGTGTCTGTTTCTGGGGCTGGTCGACCACGGCTCATAACGTCTTTTTATCTCAAAAACGCATTATTAGATGTATTGACGGAGCATCTACCACAACCACTTGCGTCAATATATTCAAAAAATATAAATTACTTACCCTTCCTTCTTTATACATTTATGAATTATGTATATACTCCTTTATAAATAAAGATAGTTTTGTAAAAAATAAGGATCTGCATAGTACTAATACTCGTACTAAGGACAACCTTCATGTACCCTTTGCACGATGTAGCATAACTTACAAGGCTCCTAAATGCATTGCGTTGAAAGCGTTTAATCTTCTGCCTTTAGAAATTAAAAACAGCACATCCCTTAAAGTGTTTAAGGACCGCCTTAAAGATTTTCTTGTCAATAAATGTTTTTATAATGTTAGTGACTTTATGTAACTTTGTATGTATTTATTTTATATTTTATATTGACAATTCCTATACAAAATTTGTATTTAATGGAAATAAACATTATTATTATTATTATTATTATTATTATTATACAGAGCCAGCTAATAAAAATTAAAAAAAAAAAAAAAAAAAAAAAAAAAACGAATATATTAAAAGCACTTCTGAGGAACTGAAATTTATATTTTTTAGGCAGTCATGCTACTCTAGAAGCTCCGAAATCTTATATTTTTGAGGCTAAAATAGACTGGAGCTACAAAATGATCCTTCAAAAACTGACCGTAAACAACACATTAATTTTAATGTGGGTGCCAAGCCATGACGGATTCGAAGGGAACGAAATTACTGGCACCATGCAAAGTAGAAACCAGAGGCACCATTTACCTTGTAGAATAACCAAAAGCAATGTGGCGAAGGAGCTTCGTAAATGAGAAGGCGAGCTAATAGAGAGCTACTGGAGAAATACCCATGGTCAAAACCATGTGAAGAAATTTATTTACTATACGACAAAAGGGGACAGCTGCTTCAACTTGAAAAGGCAAATATAAAACTAACAGCAAGTCTTCTTGCTGGACACTTACCGCCATCTGAAAAAGATGGGAAAAACAAATTCCTCGGAAGAGTTACACTTACACTTGCTGAAGTAGGAGAAATGGTAACTTCGTTACAAGGTTTAAAGTATTGGAAACGCAAATTGTAGGGTTCATTCACTAAAGATTTGTTTAGGTCGAAGTGAGGTGAGGTTGCTAATAGACCAAAGACCCCTTCATAATCTACAATCTTCAATACAATTAAAAAGGTCTTCGTAGAAAATCAGACTTCCCAAAAGGAACAAAAGTTGAAGTAGTGAAAAAAGTGGTGCATCCGGCGCTAGTGTAGCTGATCACAGACAAACAGAAGAACAAAATTACAAACACAGTAATGAGATTTTAGAGAAAGCAGAAGGAAAGACCAGACAAGATAGGATTTTAGAAATTTCGCTTACAGAGAACAACTAAGGGCTCAAGCAATGGACAAAGTGGTTCAAGGAAGGCAGTTAAGATGGCTGGGGTACGTGTACAGAATGAAAGAAAATAAATTGGTGAAACAAATGTTAGAAACAAGATCAGAAGGGAAACATAGAGTAGGAAGGTCATAAAAGACATGGCAGGACAAAGAAGGATAGAATGGAATACAGTAAGGCAAAAGGCGCAAAACAAAAACGACTAGAAAAAGAGGCCCTGGAAAATTTCAAACGTGGAAGGATGACTGCAAAAGGACCAGATGGTAAAATATGACAACCGATCGACACTAAGCCTTAACCTTACATAACAAAAGCTTAGGATTATGTATGTATGTATTTGTATATGTTACGGCTAAAAGCCTAAGTGCGCCAACAACTAGGTCTAGCCGGCTAGAGCTGGGTGCAGCCGGCCACAAGGTTAGGTTAGTGTTAAGTTAAGTTTGCTTAGTACTAACCGGCACATATACAATGTTTCTCGAAAGTAACGGATAAATTCTATAAAATGATTGAGAAAAATGATTCAGAGAAATGCTCGGATACGTCGATTTTTATTTTTAAATCATCATTTAATGTTGTAATTTTCAACCCCCCACCCCTCAACCCTAAGCGCTAGCAACCCCAATTTTAAAAATTTAAATAGCAAAGACATCCTTGTGATACCTCATTTAATAGCATTTTATTAAGGACAATAAACAAAACTTTTTCAAAATCGATTGATAAATAACTGAGATATTCAACAAAAATGTATTTAAATAAAGTGCCAATATTCGAGCAGGCGTTGATACGACTCTAGCAATAAGGGGTAAAAACAATTGCAAATTGTTTGAAGTTAAATGTCAAATATAATTTATTGATATTACGTAGTGCAGTGTGTGTTACTTGTTTAACGATTTGAGAAATAAGATAGCAAAAATGAGACTTACTGAAGCCGAAAGAATCGAAACTTGAATGATATCAATAAATTGTATTTGACATTTAACTACAAACAATTTGCAATTGTTTTTACCCCTTGCTAGAGCCGTATCAACTCCTGCTCGAATATTGGCACTTTATTTAAATATATTTTTGTTAAATATCTCAGTTATTTATCAACCGATTTTGAAAAAGTTTTGTTTATTGTATCTAGCATAAAAATGCTATTAAATGAGGTATCACAAGGAGTATTTTTCTATTTGAATTTTTAAAGTTCGGGTTGCTAGCGCTTAGGGGTTGAGGGGTGGGGGGTTGAAACTTAAATCTTTAAATGTCGATTTAAAAATAAAAATCGACGTGTCCGAGAATTTCTCAGAAAAATGTTTCTCAACCATTTTATAGTATTTATCCGTTACTTTCGGGAAACACTGTAGGTATACTAAAATAAGAATTATAAACAAATCTAACATAGCCGGATGACACGGGTTCGATTCCAGGGGTGGCCATAGTATTATGGAACCGATTTAGGCCGAATTTGTTAGTTAAGGCTTAGGTTTAAGGTGTATGAATGTACTGAGGATGAAAGCTGGTTGAAACGTGATACAAGTCCAAAAATGGACCCATCACCTCCACTGCACACCAGCAAGTATGAATGAGCCTCGACGCTACCTGGCGGTAGAAGAGGAAATGGATTAAAAAAAATAATAGTAAAATAATCCTCATTACTGTTTTGCTGCTTTTCCAATCTTTGAAATTTTGTTTCCTGACATTAAAATAAAATACTCGCTACAGTAACCAAAACGTGGAGCTGAATTTGTTTTATAAATTAATATTTTTAGGTAAATGTTGAGTTTGTTAAATATTCTACCGAATAAATTAATTTTGCTTCATAATTTTTTAATATAATTAATTTACGTGTTTCTTGAAACTTAAATATTTGTCTGTGGCTCCTACATGTTTAATTTACGTTTTTGTTTTAGTTCCAGGCTGCCCTATTTTAATTGGTATTGAGCGAATTTTAACGAGAAGGGACCTTAATGGAAACGAAGGGTTGTGAACAACATTCATTTCGTATTTTTGTTTTAAAGCAGAAATCACCCTTTATTCTAGCAAAAACGGTACAGATCAGTTTTTCGCAGATCTTCAAACCCCTATTATTTCAGCATCCCTTATTTGCAAAACCATCTTAATAAAATATTTAAATAAATTAAAATTTGTAATGCGTAATAACCTTGTAGTTATGCATTAAATGTCATAATAGCGTGCTGTGATTAAATTAAATCTAAATTTATTAAAGTACACAGACGGCAATGCCTTTTTATTACAAAGTAATTACAGTTAATGTGCATCACCCTACTAACATAAATTCAGTGTGGCCAAGAGTGCTGTCATGTAAATGCTTTTTATTGATCCCAAAAAACATACGGTAATTATTCACCTTTGCACGCATGTCACTACCTCGGTTGACATATAAAAAAAGTGGCAAACAAATGTTAATTTTGCCCTAAAAATGCATTGCAGGACAAAGCTAAAATTAGTAATAACACACAAACCAAGCTACGACCAGTACGATTTAAACTTATGATAACGTAAAATTAATTTGCAAATTTTCGTTGTGAATTTGAATTTAAAACATTACGATAAATAAAATTAAAACTTTAATTTTTCATACTACCTATTTTGGAGTTTCTGTATTGTATTCTTTTTCAGTTTGGTTGAGTTTAATATATTAATCCTGATTTAAGATTCATGAAGTCAGGGTTTTCAGTTAAACATTCTTTCGTAAAGTAATTAAAATTTTGGAAAAATGGCGAACAACTGTTGGCCCAACAACGCTTATTTTTATGATTTACAAAGGGTTGCCTTGAACTCCTTTCTTATTTTGGAGTTAGTTCTGGTTTCCTGGGAAAATTTTAATATTGTGTAATTAAAAAAATATAGCACATCGCATTAAAACGCTCGTTCACATGTGTGTATTGGAATAAAACGCAAGAAGAAACGCTCACTAGTCAGTGATTCAGAATTGGCTGCTACTTGTTCAAGAGCCAGGTGCACAAGCTTGACCAGACACTCGCAAACATAGCTGTTTGAGTATTGAAATTCAAGGTAAGTCAAGGCAACCAAGATTTCCAAATTCATGTTATTAACAAATTTATATTTGTTACACGAACAGCTATATTGTTCAGAAGTAGTTACTGTTGGTTTCTTTGTGTGAAATGAGTTTTACATATGCCCCTAAAATGTTAGTTTGAGTTTTAGTTCCTGTTGAAATGGTCTGGGGAACTCCTAGTTTATGAGAAGGTTGTACATCTAAAGGCTAAAAATAAAGAAAATAGACATTTAAAGTCAGGCCTATAAAAGTTTCCTATCAAGACAGTTGTTTATTAATAAATTGTTTGGTTGAATTTAAAGTTTCGTTTCAGCTCTACTGTCAGCAACTTACGAAGTATTCACAATATGGCTTTTACCACAGAACTTGGAACCAGGAAATCCCTTTTTTTGCAAAAAAACACATTGAAAAATTACGTTTGTTTAGTTTATGTATTATGACCTTTAAATCCTGGTCGCCTATTGTCTTAACAGCGAAATAAAATTTGGCCTGCCCGTTCCCTTGGTGTATTCCCAGCAGACTACTTCCTTCGGGGATATGTTAAAGGGAGCGCATACATAAATGGTCCCTAGACATTAGAAAAACTAAAACTAAATATTAAAAGAGGTATAGAAGGAATTCCAATAGAAATGTGCACTCGTGGAATGCAAAACGTTTTAAAACGTTCGCAAACATACTCGAAGTGGAAGCCATTTAAGTGATGTTATTTTTAAACTTTAGTTCTAGTCTATAATGCCTGGTAAATTTGTGGGTTTGTTATTTAATGTCATCTTTAATAAAAGTGTATTCGTGCATTTTTGCAAGTACTTAAAACAGTGTAACCCTTAAGTTTACAGGGTGGTCCATAAGTAATGGGACACAAACCAACAGTAAATTCCTAGGATCAAAATATTACGATTTACGTAAAAGTATCTTAGGCCAAAAGTTAATATTAGAAGAGATACAGGACAGGGCGTCCAAGTAAGAATTTGAATTTTCTTCTGTAATTTCAAAAGTTTTCGAAATATTTATATGAAAACTGGGAAACTACCTTTCTTGGGACGGTCCTCGATTTTAATGTAGCTCCTGAAAGCGCCTTACTTTTTTTGCTACACCTAATATCTTGAAAAAGCTACAATTTTTTTATAATTATAGCTATGGCAAATTTAACTGAATAATGCTACTAAAATGCCGCTAAATTTAATCGTTTTCAAGATATTTGCAATTGAAGAAGAAGTGATTCAACATTTTATTCGTTATTTGAATAATTTTTAACGCAAAAGGCTTGAATTTAAAACAAAAATTGGCATAGCACTGGAACGCAAAGCAACAGGTAATCCGTGCCTGGATATAATTTCCATCGGGTAGGCAACAAGTTCTTTTCTAATATTGTAAAATATTCTAACAAGTTACCACTTCATCAACAAATTCAGGTTGCTCTAACTTTTTTGGCAACAAACAACCTCACACCATTGTTCCTTTTGGAAATTTAACTTCACACTTAATACAGTCTTAATGAAATGCTTTTTTTGTTAATCTAGTAAATAGTTTAGGACAGTTCTTTACAGGGATCTACTGTTGCTCTGTGTCCTATTGCTTGTTTTTGACAACGTTTCAAAATGGTGGTTTTAAATTGAAATCGACTATGTTATATATTATTCAAATAACGAATACAATTTTTACTTCTTCTTCAATAGAGGATACCTTGGAAACGATTAACTTTAGCGACAGTATACCTTTAAGGCAATTTTTTTAATTAATTCTGCCACAACTTTAAGTATTAAAAGGTTGAAGCTTTTAAGACATCATATGAAACCAATGTTTTTGAAAGAGCTATATTAAGATCAAGGACGAATTTTTGTTTCCTATATCAAAAACGTTTTTAAAAAATATTTCAAACTTTTGAAATTACAGAAGAAAATTAAAATCTTGGCTTTAACAATATGCATTTCTTTAAATTTTAGCTTTTAGACTAAGATAATCCAAGGTAAATCGTAATATTTTGGCTCCACGAATCTTCTGTTGGTCTGTGCCCCATTACTTATAAACCTCCCTGTATAAGACCTTGATGATTTACTGCTTTCATATGCCTTAAGCCTGGGTAATTCCTAGTTTAAGAAAAGATTGTACGTGTAAAGGTTTCTTCTTCTTGGGGTGACATGCCCTTTACAGGGCGTTGCTGATCCTCTCTCCATATGCCTGTGGTGTGCGTGTTGAGTAGCCTACAGATATAGGGGACCTGCAGCTTTACGTGAGCTCCGAACCACGAAAGTGCTTGCGCTTCTACCCCAGAGAGGACTTACTAGGCGGAATACACCTCGGTGGTTTGCCATTGCCTTCCGAGGGAAACGGTCGGGTGTTTTCGGTGTCTATGTGGCCCTGGGAATCGAACCGGGCCATCTCAGTGGTCAGACGCACGCTGAACCAACTGATCCACGACCACCTCAATATAAAATATAAGGGCAAAAAACAAATAATAACCATTCAAAAATAACATAATATGATTCCTTTCAGGTAAATTTTGTATGTTTATCAATTAGGTATTGTTTGGTTGTAAATATTTGAAGTTTTGTTTCCAACGAACTGAACCGAGAACTCGTGAAGCGTTGACAACATGGCCTTTAACATAAACTATAGAACTGGAAAATCCTTTATTTCATTTCATTATTTTGTTACTAAAAAATTATTTTTGTTTAATTTATGTATTATTAGTTGTAAATCAGCTAATAATTTGTTTTTATTCCCAAAGAGGATAATCTAAAAGTTACAACTATTTTGGTTAACAATGCCAGTATTACATTAAAACGTTTTTATTTGATTCAAATTTATTTTTAGAATTGTTATTACTCTAACTTACTAAAAAAACATTTTTTTTTATCTCCACTCCACTCCACTAACAGAGACCTTCTGCAGCGATAGTTTATAGTTTATACGGAGAAGTAACAAGGGGCAAATTGGTTAAAAACGTCTAAGAACACTTTAAAATGTGCTGACTCTTAAAATTGTGTGATTAAACGTCACAGCATAACTTACCACAGTCCTATATGTTATGTAGTTTCAAAGAATGGCACCTTACCTGTAACAAAAAAACAAATCTTGTAAAATTATAAACACAATTGAGTTGTCTTATAGAAATTATCTTGTTTTCATATTTTAATGGCATTGCCTTGATTTTGTTTGATTTTATTTGGTTAGCTAAATATGAAAAATCACATTATTTAGAAAACTAAATACATATTTCAGGAACTAAGTTTCCATACTACTTGCATATTACTGATTTAATATAATTAAGTTCTTCGATGAAAATATACACTTTGATGTGTATAAAATCAATTTATTATGAACAATTACAGCGTGATCTACTATTTGTAAAAGTCAAACTGGACAATTATTGTTTTCTAGTATTCGACAGAATTTACACGTTTTTGAGAGTGAAAACAAAGCCATTCACTAATTTGTTTACTGTAAGTAAATAATACGGAAAACTTTGAAAAAATAAAAGTAAAATATCAAATGAAATAACTAATGACATTCCAATATAAATTCTAGTTAAGAAAATATATAAAAGTTCCATCCAGAATATAATTATATTATATGTATACGTATACTGAACTTCTGAAGATGTTTTCTTCGGAAAAATATAAAGGTAAAGTTGGTCGACGAAGTTCTATTTTAGCCAACTTCACCTTCGTATTTCAGAAAAATATTTTCAGCGATTGCCCACAACTGCTTATATTAAAAAGCACTCAGTAATGGATGGCAAGTTAATTGCCGAAATACGTAATTCGTAATTCTTAAAATCTACATTTCTACATTTTTAATGAATCTTTGTCTAGTTTAAAATGTAAAAATCTAGAAAACCGTGTAAAACACATTGCCTATAATTCCGTAATTGTAAATATAGAACACCTTGATTCATAACTTGTTATAAAAATGTTGTACAAGAAACGTATTTTTTTACAAGAATACATCATTTGAGTTTTTAAAATTAACATTCTGCGTTTCTATTTCTGTAATATAAGTAGAAATTGTACAAGCTTTAAATATTCATGCCGTTATAATTGCATACAGAGTACCTAGTTTAAAATACATTAGCGTTAACGACCTGCATTGTCATTAATATTAATAATAATTATATCTAACTTAAGAATGAACGATGAGAAATTAAAAATCTTATAGCAGACTAGTGCAAGAAGCGGCCTTAAATATTTGTGTAATATACAAGGTGTTTTCTAAGTACGTTGGGAAAATTCACTTGACTTAGTTGAAGACAAAATGCGTCAGCAAGACCGTAAGTCCGCCAGTTTTCGGAATCGCAAATTTAATAAATTTCAAAAATCCATTTGTAAATTAATTTCAAATCACAAATGCAGCCTCAAAGTCCATCGTGTGTTCCACATCACCAGTAGCATGTCCGTAATTTGTCTATGTACCTCTATATTTTCCTTCAGTTTTCTTTTAATATCTTTATTGAATATTATGATCAAATGTTAGTCGAATAATCATATTCGAACATAGAACAAACCAATCCTTTGCGTGAGACATGGTGTTGAATACATGAAGAATATATAATTACAAGAAAGGGCAGTACATGGAATCATTCTAAAGAAGTCATACATAAGGGATACAAATAATAATAATAATAATAATAAAGGATATATTATAGTGTAAATTGCCAGAGAATGAAAATGAAAGGAACGTTGAAAACGAAGAAAAACTGAAAAAGGGCTAAATATAGTTAAGAACATACAGGAAGTTAATACCGTTGAAACATGTGTAGATTTTAAGGAAGAAGCGGCAGAAACTTCAGGAAATGGAACAGAATCTAACAAGTCGGAAGGAACTAAAGGTAAACCAAAATTCGTGCTAACTTTACTAGCACCTAGACGAGAAGAAAGCTTTAACAACGAAAAACTGTTTACACCTAATAGAAGAACGAACACAAACCAGAGTAAAAAGGTTCACCCAAACGTAAAACCGGTTACTTTACCTTTCATCACGGAACCTTCAGCTAAGAACGTTCCACATAACATAACAACGAACTATTTGAATAAACGAAGGAATTAGTAAACTACGAATTAAGGACATGTTTTATAATACAACTGTAATCAACATATACGTACGCTACCACAGAAGAAAGTGGTGAACAAGAGAGATTATTTCTGTAAATATCTCTTTAATGATAGCAGGAGATCTTAACGCTCAGCTAGGGAAGTAATCGTCTTAGGATTTCGATATTGTGACTTATGGCCTATGAGCCAGTACATTTTTTTAATTTTAATGCTGGGTTGCTTTTTTTTATTTCATCCAGATGTGTATCCTACAAGTTCAACATCTGTCTAGATGTATCCCTAAGCGTTTAACGTTTTCTGTTTATGGTATCTGTTGATTATGTATCTGAATCGGTGGGCAGATGCCCCTTTTTAGTGGTAAAGGTTACATGTGCTGACTTTGATTCAATAATTTCAATACGCGACTTCTTACGCGAATTTTCAAATAAGTATAGATGATTTTGAAGGTATATGGATGCTAAGTTAGGGTAAGTGTGCGAAGATAATAGGAGTGTGTCATCTGCAAAAGTAGCAACGGATGTTGATTGTGAAGTAGGAAGGTCTGATGTAAATAGTAGACACAGAATCGGGCCCACTATGCTGCCTTGAGGAACACCTGCATTGATGGGGTGTAAAGTTGTTTGAGATTCACCATATCTGACAATGAAGTGTGTTGATTCTAGTAATTGGTAATAGTATCAAAGGCCTGCTTGACATGAATAAAGACTACCGAACGTTTGGTTTCAAAATCTTTAATAATTGGATGGTCTTGTTCTATAGTACTTAGACTTAGAGAGATGTCTACGAAAACCATCTTTCCTTTAACTTACTAAAACTCTTTTGAATTTATTAGTGTGAACCTAGCTATTCATTAAATAGATTATTAAACATTTATTTGTTGGCTTACTGTAAATAGAAACTGTAATAACTGAAAATGCATAATTTTTTATTTACATTCTCTAATATTATCATAACCCAATTCAATGGCAATAATAATATTTAACTGTTGTCCAAGTCGCTATAACTGTTCTGTCCCAATGTTTTATTGTTAACTTAAATAATAAGTTGCTTAATGCATAACACATTCGTTAGTTATGTTAGTCGAGTTATTTCATCAGTTCATCTTTCCAATCAACACAAACTCTTTAATCTACAGTAATTATTTCCACTAGAACTTCTAAAAATTAATAAATGAGAAGCTGTTTTATCAACAATTAAGTCAAATTGTAGCGAACCAATAATTTTAGGTATACAAAGCTGTTTCTTAATTTTTTGTCCCCAAACCATCTAGAAAACGATCTTTTCATCTTCGCGCGTTCTTTCACTGAATGTTGCAAAACGAAAAGAAACGATTAACCAGAAATGGATGGATTAACATTAAATATAATAAAATTCAACAGGATAAACACTGAAACAAAACGCTATTGGTGAGATTAAACAGAAAGGAAGTAACTGCGGTGCATTAACAAGATGAACTAAATCCTTTTTATTCCCTGAATACAAAAACTACCATAATCGTTAAAAGACATTGCAAGTACTTAAAGAAATGAGCTCATAATATCAGTCCCACTAACGCTGAAAGTACAGATAAAACAAAGAAAATATTGCTTTGAAATTTAAAACCGCTAAAATGTATTCTAAATTTTCAAATGCAAAAAGAAGACTTAAAATAATAATTACATTGATTTGATAAAGTGGGTGGATCAGACTAGAGAGTTTTATTTTAAAATTACCTACCAAATATTCGAGCTTAAAGTGAAAAAATTTAAACAACGCAGAAATTACAAACTATGTGCGATATTTCGAGGTTTGTAACTTCATTGTAATTAAATTTCAATAAACATAAGCTTTTATTTCTTAAATGGCAAAGCTCATACCTTGAAAGAGTACAATCAAACAAGAACAAACGTAATCATGAACTTATTTACCCCTTACTGTTTGGTATATATTTATTTCCCGCCCAGCATGCAATCTGTTTGTTTGATTAATTCTTGTTAACTCTGTCCATGTTTCAGCTCACCCTTCTGTTTATATTTACAAATACATAAAAGCTTGTTTTCATATACTCGTAACAAGTGTGCTTCCACGTTTAGTTTTTATTATTTCATTTCGCACACATATTTTGCTTGGTTTATATAATTTCTCTAAAATAACTATGTGTTTTGCTGTTAACATTCAACAAATTCAGAGCGTCTTCGAAAACGTCGAACCTAGCTAGTAAACATTAAATAAATTGAATTTGTATGGATTGAAGGGCGAGATATAACATACATACATCCAAGATCACTTTCTGGTGATCGCTAAAATGAAAGTCAAGGTACGGCCACATTCGAGAAGAGAAAAAAGAAAAGGAAACGAAAGAGCGAGACAGGAAAGATATATTTTATGCATCAAAGAATCTGGGAAAGAAAATGAGCAAATAAGAAAGTCAAATGGAATGGGAACAAATACAAACAGTACTAAACGAAGCAGCAGAGTAGATCATTAGTAAACAATGGTTTGATAAGGAATGTGATCTGGTAAAACTGTGGAAGAAGGCAAAAGGCAAAGAAGAAATTGTTAAAAGAAAACTCGGACAGGAATAGAGAAGAGTATAAAACTAAAAGTGCAATAGTAAAAAGTATCTGTAGAAAAGAAAGGAGAGAGAATTTCATGAAGAGGGGATAAGAAAAGTAGAGGAGAAGTATCGAGCAAAATAAATACGCAACTTTTACCAAGAAATAAGGAAAGAAAAAGCAGGATATCAACAGAAAACACTGTATTGCAAGCATAAAGATTAAAATATATTGGGAGATATTGTAGCAAAGACGAATCTAAAAATACTAAACAAAGCTTGAATTGCATTCAAGTTGTTCAATTCACTAGTACACGTGTGTTAATATGACGTCATTCGACCCGGTCGTTAACTTATCAATAACCCGAGCGGTATCAAGGTTGCACCTTGCATTACATCTATATGGAGGTGCAATGATCTTAACACTAAGCACGAGCCCCTAAAAACTCTGATACTTAGTACGTGATTCAATACCGTTTTACAATACTCACGCGCATAAGATAAGGTACTAAAGATTGTAAGAGGGGAGTCGATTTACTGTATAAAAACTGAACGGAATCATAGGAACGAAGGTTTTTACCCAGCCATCAAGCAAGCAGTACCAAGATAAATCGACACCCTTCAAGATGTGAATACATGTAAGATTGTTTAATTTTAACTTAACTTTAGCTTGTGTAAATTATTTAAATTCATCTTATGGACTTAGCCGTTTTAAATGTGATTAGGACTTTTGTATAAGCTGGACTTGTAATCATTTACATCAATGTACTTTGAACTGGGACTTTAGAACCATTCGTATTGTTTTGTAAAGCTAAAGCACGTATAGGAAATACATGATTGTTAGTTGCATTTGACTTTGATTTAAAACCTCTCGCACAGCTAAGTAAACCCTACGCAACGGAGTTGGGTCAAGGTCTCCACCATCATTATTTAATTAACTCATTTTATTTAACTAGTTTTATAATACACCCCTAACTCACTTCGTTACAATATAAATAAAAAACTGGAGAGATGGACAAAGTATTTTAAACAAATTAAATTATGCATTTATTAGATTTGCATAATTCATGAATGAAAGGTCACCTCGAATGACACTGCAATTAGTCAACCAGATGCTTCTTGATACCTATAAAACATTAATGCATATACAAGCATATTAAGAAACCGACAAAACACCTACATACCTACTCAAAAATGAAACAAAATCCTAAACTCCACTTTTGGAGCAGTATTATGGATCACTGCACAAGAGTTATCACGGAATTTTTACAACCTGTTTGCAGTTTCGGTGACTTTTGGGTTTTATAATTTTCGCGGATGTCGATGCATGCTCATGGATATCCGTGTATTTCTGTAGATGTCTGTGGATTTCTGCAGATGTCTGTGGATTTCTGTAGATGTCTATGGATTTATAAGGATTTCCTGGGATTTCAATGGATTTTGTGGATTTCCGTGGATTTATTTTACACAGTGGATTTCTGGTGTACACATTTTGGTCAGCTGTTCACCCCTCGGTCCCACGAGACTTCACTGACGTTCGCCAACACATAATTACATTCATTTTGCATCTATGTATACAGATTATTCTGTTTGAAATGAAAGGTAATACTTTTACTATTAGAAATAATGAACCAAGGAGGGGAAATTGTGGAAATTTGGATTTTTCACTAACCAACCATCCTATACAACATATCAAAAATTCAGAACTACCCGATCTTTCGCAGGATAACCCCCCTTTTTCGGCTCCGTTCACTGGACTATATGTAGACTTAACGATCGTATTACATTCCAGTTTGCTAGCAATAAATAAAGTTAGCAGAAATACCAAATTTAATGTTCTGTCATAATTTAAAAAATAGGTACCTAGGTTAAATAAGCTCGACAAAAGTTTATTTTGGTTAGATTCTTCGATAAATTTACTTTTGCCTATTTTACCTGTGAATATTTTAGTGTTTAGCATATAAATAATTGTCCAGATTTTAATGATTTTATTTTGGTTTCAACTAAGTCTATTTGAAAAAATTGTGTATATAAAGCTTATGTAAATTAATTACCAAACCCTAATTTTGATTAGTATCCAAAGAACTCCTCCTTCTACAACCGCCTACTTATTTAAAAAGGCGACTCATAAAATTTAAATTTTCGTAATCACATTTTAAAATCAATTTCCGTCTTCAAACTGTTGAATGTATAATTTACTTTGCCACATTTTAAAAAGCAATAACCCTGTTTGAAGCGAACTTCAAATAATTTTTTTTTACTTTTAAGACATTTAAAAACTCAAGCTAGCATAATAAAAGTCTGAAATTATTTAATTAAAAAAAAGAATGAAAAAGCATTATTAAAATAATGAAGGGAGCTGTTCAATTTTAGAAACGTGATAATATAATTAACTAGATTTAAAAATTTGCATAAAACACTTCACGTTATGCATGAAAAGGTCAAGAGCAGTAGCAGCCTTTTTTTTTAAGTCAATAATTAGCCTGGTTTTAAATTTAGTATTACTAAGTGTTGTTATCTAGAATAACCTAAAGTTAAAATTTGTTTTCACCTAGAAATATTTTTTTAAATAGTTTATAATTAATCTGCATCTGTTTGTATAAGTGATTTATATTTATTATTACAAAATAGAAACATGTTGTGACGGTTAATAACAAAGACAAAACAAGATTGTTCAAGTTCCTTGGTAAATAATTGATATTATGTAAAAATCATACCAAAACATATGAAAAACTTGTCCCCAAAATACTTACAATTCAGATTTCCAGAAGCGAAATATTAATGACGTAAGTAATTCTTTTACAAAAAACGCTCGCTTTAATTCACAGGCAAATTTCAAACATGTATCATTAAGGACTGAAAAATTGCTGTTCTGCTTAATTATGACAAGATTTATTACCATTTTGATAACGGAACCGAAGCGTTTAGGAAATAAACCCGAGCATATTAAGTAGCCCCGCTACTTTCCTTTAATTATCAATTTCCTTTCTTTTGAAGTGTTCGGGATGTGAACGTTATTTTACCGTTAATTTTAAGTGCGTAATTAGAGATAAAGCGCTATATTAAATTGTGATTATTAAATTAACAGTTGCATTACACAGAGGAAATTACAGGCACAAGGCCAAAGGATGTCGGAATCATATTATCGTTTTGAATTAAAATAATTTAACACCCAACGTTCCAACAACAGGGTTTTAATTTGAATTTAATAAAAACCCTATTCTGGTACACAAATATAAGTGAATAGTAAAATTACGTCCGAGAAAATTACTATTTGTCACGGAAAAACGCAACTATTGAAGTAATATTTTCCTTTGTAATTTAATTAATTAATGGATATAATCAACCGGTTTCGGTTTGCTGGGCTGGGGATAAGATGCAACTATGTTGAAATGATACTTTTATTTTTATTAATTTGTCTCAGTTTAATTATTCCACCGGTTGTTTGTTCACCTGTCGGGTCCGGGAAAATGTTTCAGGTTAATGCATATAACTTTTGATTACGTTTAAAAGATGAGGGATTTTATTGTTTACGTTTATTTATAGCAGAGCAACGAATCGGGATTACAGTGAATGTTAATGCATTTTGCAGAATATTAACTGTTTCGTGCTTGTGTTTCTGCTCCATTAAAATTAAATATTTAAATAAGTTTAGTAATTAGAGCCTGTGGGAATTAAAAAGGATTCTGTTTTTGCTTCAGTGCAATATGAGAAAGCTACAGTCAAGTTATGTATTCTCCGAAAAAATACACAAAAAAACAAGATGTTACTGAAACTAAATTCGAATCTACAATCGAATTTAGGGTGTCATGGAGTTTTCGTCTTAAAAATGTAACAATGCTAATGAATATTATCTTCAACAGATGTCAGTATGAGAAGATGCCAATTACTTGAGCGGCCAATACAACGAATTATCTTTACCTGGAATCAGTGGACTGAAACAGCATGCTTGACGACATGAGCCGAAGTAGCACCTGCCAAAACTGCACGTAACTCGAATTTAGTGTGAAAAAGGTTCGAGCTTTCTTACTGCAATATGGCTCAAATGTCGAATTAGAATTGGTGTTATTTTTGAAATTAAGTGAGAATTCGAAGTTCAAAAATAGCACCAATTTTTTATCTTAAATTGAGATACAAAAAAACAATTGTGATACAGAATACCGAAGACGAGCCAAAGATGCAAGTTTTTAGTTTACAAAAATTGAACCAACATTATAAATGCTGAAATGATGTCTTCTGATTTTATAGGAAATTGTTATACCATTAAAAACGCCTCTTTCTTTGATAGTTTTTTGGCAGGGAATTAATCAAAATTTGGCAAATTTTGCATTAAAAGTATCTAATATGTGCATTTATCTTTTATTTTCCAACTTTTACTTTAAAAATTAAAAAGAATAAAAATTTATTTGAAAATTATACCATTTCAAATATTTTATTTAAATTAAATCATTGCTTTATGATGGATTGTGAAACGAATTATTTTTCCACAGTAGCATATCGGTAGCACAATTCAAGCTTGCATTATTTGATACTGAATATAAATGAGAATGAATGCGATATAAGCTTTCAGAGAAAAATTGAAATTTTCAGAAAGATTTATGAGATTATGAGGTTTAAATATTAAAATTTCTGGAACCATTTTGTTTGATTTGTTTCCTAGTTTTGTAAGAAAAGTATACACAAGTCTGGGAAATTTCTTACTAGTTGACTATGTAACTGAAGCAGCTCGGTTTATTTCCAGTTACATTCCTTATTTACCTACTTTCCTGCTGCTTAACTTCAAGTAAAATTTGGAAACATAAACCAGAAAAACCTTTTATTGTTTTAAAGTTCGTATTTGTATTCAAACTATTTCTGTGGACCTTTTAAAGTTTAAAGTTAAACAAAGAATGTTGTTGTAGGAACTTGTTTAATAGAACTATTTAACTCCTGCCATACTTAAAAAAATTATTGCAGTGAAAACGGATGCAAGTTAATATATATCATAAAATCAACGATGGATATTGGATTTTGAAACAGCATTGCTAAGATTAAAGTCACTTACCAGGAGTGAAGTATCATCAGATCATCAACAAATATGACGCAATTATCGTAAGGAAAGCCATTGACATAAATGATATATAACAAGGGTCTCGTAAACCGCCAAGTGAAGCTGTTAAAAAGGTCAAGTTGAAGTTATTGATGGTTACGTGGTGTGATCTACTGCGTAAGTAACCATTTTAATGGAAGACCTCGAATCCTATCGTATGATCAGAAAGTCTTTGCATCGCGGTTGTTGTGGAAATTACATGTCATTCCTGAAATTATTTACTTCTGTTATTTTTACGTTATTGGCCATTTCCCAAACTTTTAATAAAAATCAATTTTTAAGGAAAAAAATAACATTTTTATAAGTAAACAAAGTTTAGTTGAGGTTTGCAATAAAACATTACAAATAAATATGTTTTTGGAACATTTTTAGTTACAATCTGTTGACTTTTGAAAGATGTCAAGTAAATGTCAATGACGTAAAAATAATAGAAGTAACCAAATTCAGAGATGACTTTTAATTCCACAGCAACCGCGATGCAAAGACTTTCTGATCATACTATAATATGTATACCTATATATGATTCTCATCTGATTAATAAATTTGGGTGATTAAAAAGGACAAAGGCTTTGTTTAAGTCAATAAAAATACCTATCGCATTTCATCTTTTATTTAAATTGATTTCTTCAAATACATAGTTGGCAGTTCTACATTGTGATTGCTCATAGGATTCCCAATATCAGTACTAAATAAATCGTTGGTTGCAGGAACCTATACGAAAGGAAAATACAAAAAGTGGATGTAGGTTAAATACCTAGGCATTATGCTATACTAAACTTACCTCCAAACCACACACTGAGTATACATATTACAACAAACAAAGTTTACAGGGCCTTTTAGCTATACAGGAAAATGTTTGAAGAACAAGGGGGTTACAACCCTAGGTAGTACATCGCCACAAAGGTGATTATACCCATAATCATATACTCGGCTTTGGTATGATGGCACAAAGCAAAAATCGCTGAGAATAAAATCAGAATGGATAAATTACAAAGACTGACATGTCTAGGCATAACGGGGGGGACGGCAATGAGAATAACCCCGAACTCCATTGGAAATCCAATTAGATCTCCCCCTACATTATACATAGGGCATGTAGGTTGCAAATACAAAAATAAGGAATCTTAAATGAAATTAATGAAAACCTCAGACCGAATCAAAACTTTTGATTTTAAGAAGCCGTTCAAAATACGCCTGCCTAAAGTAACGACTGGAATAAAGGGAAAGAACTGCTCGCAAAAATTAATGGGGAAATCTGGTCCAAAGACGGGCCAAGCCAGACACTGAATCAGTTATATATGGAAAAGGACCAAAGAATGCGTTCCAAACCGAAATCCTGGCAATTCTTACCTGCGCACAATTGATGATGCAGAGAAAACAAGCGAATCTGCATCATATCAGATAGTCAACAGCATTAAAAGCGTTGTTGTCAAACCGGTTCAACTCCAGAGTTGTTCTAGAATGTCACAAACTGGGGAAATATAACAGACTTAGTCTTGTGTGGGCACCGGAACATCAAGGAATAGAGGGTACTGAAAAAGATGACAAGTTAGCGAGAACTGCTAACGAAATAGGTACATTATGATAGGTCCAGAACCTACATGTAGTTTAGGATATAAAAGATGGCCAAGAGAAAGCCACCGCATACTACCCTAAAGCAAGACATCTTAAAGTCCTCATAAGGGATCCGTCCATTATTCTAACAAAAAAACCACTTGGAAGTGATGAAGCTTTGCTTTTAACAAAAATCCTGACAGGGCACTGTTGCATGAATAAACACCTAGGTAGTATGAAGTTCTTACAAACACCACTGTGCACGTTCTGTGAAGAACAGGACGAAACTTCAATTCACTTGGTCTGTTACCGCGAGAAATTACTAATTCTCAGGGAAAAATATTTTAGTGAAACTGACATGGAGCCTCAAATCTTAAAGAATATTTCACTAAACAGCATCTAGTGAGTGAGAAACAATATGGAAAGCACAATGCTGCCCTGGTAAGCCCAAACGCGGTAACTACATTTTTGAGAAAATTGTTACATGCATATTCGTTACGTGAATCTGCGACATAATATGCATATATTACTACAATTTTACGGGAGTATTTAGCCAAAACGGTAGTTAACAGAAAAAATGCACAAATTTAACTTAGAAATATTAGGAATTAGTGAGACGAAGCAAGTGGCAGATGACAGAATAAGACTGGCGGAAAAGCACTACGTCTATTACCCGAAAGTAGAGTAGGGACAAAGAGCAAAAGCAGGAGTCGGAATAGTTGTAATACAAGATGTTGATAAAAATTTGTAATGCAGCTACAAGCGATATCATCAGGAATTATAGTATTAAGTGTAATTTTAGAGGAAACGGTAAATTTTTTTACATATCTATTCTCCTATAGAAGGTTCAGAAGAAAAAATAGTAATAAAATTTTACAAGCACCTGCAACAGATAGTAGATAAAAGAGGAGAAACAGGAAAAAATTATAATTATCGGAAATAATCATGGTAATGAGAGAGACTGCAGAGGAGTGTTTGGACAAAACACTATAAATAGGAATGGAAGAAAACTAATAGGGTTCTGCTATGGATATGACTTAGTTATAGGAAATTCTTGGAAATTAATAGGAGTTAGAGGAAAGGTATACATACAGGACTGAAGAGAGGAATGCTAGAAGGATAATAAAATTCTTGGTATACACACAGAAATTAAGAAATTCAGTGGGACAAAACAGAAATCAGAATTGTGAACAAAACACAGACTGGTGATGGCAATAAATGAAATACAGCTTTCAAAGAAATGTTATTGACGAAAGCAGAAGAAATTTGTGGACAAAAACGAATAAATAGAAATGCTAAAAGAAGGAACTGGTGACGCACACGTAAAAGCAATATTTAACAGGAGAAACAAGAACGAAAGAGATATACAATATCAAAAGAAGGACAAGATAGAATGGAATACATAAAAATTGGGAATCAAGTACCTAAAAAGAGTAGTAAAAGAAGCATAGCGGAGATCTTCGGTGGTATTTAAAATGAATTACCAAATCAAGGGTATAAGGCAAACAACAAACGCTTTTGGAGTAAAATAAAAGCAATAAGACGATAAAGATAAATCTAAATGAGATTCTACGAATATGGAGGGGGTATTATGAGAAAAAGTTTGACAACGTAAGCGATTCAGAGACTCAGGATTGAAGAATTGAACGGAGTAATGAACAATGAATTGACAACATGTAGGAAATAAAATTGGAGGAAATGGAAGAGGCAATAGCAAAAGTTAAAATTGGAAGAGCAAGTGGCGAAGATAAGACCCAAAAATGATGAAATAGATGGAGAAAGGAGGGAAGGCCTGGCTTTGGAAAGTGTGTAAGCAGGCAAGGAGAATGAACAGGATTCAAAAGAGTGGGAAAAGAATTTAATCATATGAAGGTATATATAAGAATTATTGAAAAAAGAAAAAGAGAAGTCGTTGAAAAAGATCTAAAAGACTAATAAACAACGTACAGAAGTAATACACAATCAGGGGATAATATATTCATAGTAACACAAACTTAGAGATACAATTGAAAAGGGAAGATGTACATTGACATTCGTGGCTTTAAAGGCAACTTTTGATACAGCAAAAACAGCAATTATTTAAGAAGTAGTTACAAGACGGTAATAGATAAAGTTAATCTAAACGGGGAGAGGTCGTGACGGAAAAATTAATAATGAAATTACAAGCAAGGTAAGAAAGGCAATTATTCAAAGCATCTCGTATTTTGGAAACAGAGAAACCTCGATGTTGAACATTATTTCATTTTCCTTTTTACCAAATTAATATCATATTATTATTTCACATAATATCAGATGTAACCTAAACTAAGCTTGAAATTTAAACCAAATGCAATGCAAAGTTTCCCTTACAAACTCCAGTTAAATAAAATTCTAAATATTTATCAACGTCTTAATTTTGTTCCGTAAGCTATTCTGCATAAAACCTTTAAATAATGAAATAAAGATATTCAAATTACATCCTAAATAAACGTCCCTAAGGAACTTGAATTTCAGCGCATATATTAAAACGAGTCGTATTGAATTAAGTCTACCTTAAGTACCTTCAAGAATTTCAGAAAAAAAAAACACCCAAATTGATTTAACTCTTAAAGTTTAAAGAAAATTCCTTCAGGAATAATGTCCACAAGTTATACGCAGACGAAATTGATTATGAGTTGCTTTATGCTCGGTTTACTGATAAAAGGTGAATTTCGTTTAACCTTTATATACGTAAAACATACGGTGATGCAGTTTGCGGAATAAATTGGTTAGATTAAACCAACGTTTTGGAAAAATAAAATAAATTTGTTTTGCCCGTTATCGGGTCCTGCGTGCTTCTTGGACTAAACGCGATCGCGCATTAATTTTCATCTACTCTAGATGATTATATTTAGAAAAGGATTGTAATAATGTAAAAATTGATGCACAGAATACACTTTTTCTTGAAGTGGCGTGCCTTTTACAGGGCGCTACCGTCTTCTACTTATCCATATGTCTGTACTGTGCATATAAAGCCTACAGACGTACAGTTTTACGTTACTCCGAACCACGGAAGTGCACTTGTACACCAGAGAAAATTTACTAAGCAGAAATAGTTTGCCTTCCGAGGGAAACGATCAGGTGTTTTCGGTGTTGGTGTGGCCCTGGGAATCAAATCCGAGCCAGTCTCAATCACAGTGGTCAGACGCATGCTGAACTAAGTGAGTCACTACCGCAACCAGGGTCTCTAAAATAAAATTAAATTACCAAAAAGACTAATTTGGTATAAAAACTCTGCCTGCAGCACCACTGAGTGGATTGTGTAGCTTAGTTGGTGCTGTTGCCGGTCCCAAGCCCGGGTAAAAGAGGAGGGATGTGGCGATTGAATTTGCAATTCGTCACATGTAAAACAAAACTAGCAAAAGCAGGATGAATAGACCGTCTAAGAAAGACACTCTCCGGGTGGAAATCCACACTTCCTGTACTATTAGCTCTGCTTGCTTGTTTTTGAAAATATGTGCTTGTCCTTGAAAGGGTGTTCTTCTTTATTTTAACCTTTGATAGAAATTTTTTGTGTTTTTCTTCCTGTTTTCATCTTCTAACTCTTCCATCTTTTCCCATCCATTTCTCTTTTCGAACCTCTTTTTTCCCAATGTTTCCATCGCGGCCGTATGAACTGCTGTTTCTATTAGTTTTCATCTTTCGTTAATATCTACTTCTGTTTCTATCTCTCTTTCTTCGTTTGTAATTTCTGCTATTCTTTGCTGATATTGGTTTTCAATTTCCTCATTATTTAATTTTCGGAGTTCATACCTAACCTGAGTTTTATTTTGTTCTGTCTTGTACTTTCTACATATTCTTTGTCTATATTTTCCTTTAACTCGTATATGGTCCGAGTCACAACTTGCTCCTCGATAGCTTCTTACATCTATGATGTTGGATGCATGCCTTCGGTCTATCAGGACGTGATCGATTTGATTTCTTGTGTTTCCGTCTGGTGAGACCCACGTTTCTTTTTGTATTTCTGTGTGTGAGAAGCGTGTACTCGCTATGATCATATTATTTCCATCAGCAAAATCTATCAGCATCCTTCCATTTTCGTTGCTAACATCATGTTTGCTATGTAGTCCTGTTATTGTTACGTTTCCGATTTCTTTCCCGACTTCTGCGTTAAAGTCCCCAATTTTTAACTTCACATCATATTTTGGTATCTCTTTGTACTCTCTCTCTAGCTTGTCGTAGAAGCTGTCCTTTGTTACTTGATCTTTTTCTTCTGTTGGTGCGTGGCAGTTTATTATCGTTGTATTAGAAAATCTGCCTTTCATTCTAATTGTGCTTATTAGGAATCCTGTCCCCAATGTATTGTCTTTATTTCCGCTATTAAATAATATGTAGTCTTTGAAGTTTGTAATTTGTTTTGACTGAAAATTGGTGGAGATTAAATTGTAAGAAGTGAGAACCATAAGAAAGAAGCATTAAAAAAACTGTGAGTGTAAATAAGTTTAATTTTAAGTTAGGGAAGACAAGGGAGTATTCAGTTGTAATAAATCCACATTTATAAATTAAATTGAGTTTAATTGCATTAGAAGAACCTCAGTAACAACCCTGTAATAAAGAGTTTTCATATAAAGCACTAATTAAAAATATCATAATAAATATTATTTTAACATTTCAAATTTTATTTTAAACATCAACAAGAGCATTCCGTATATAACAATATAATGATATTCAAGACAGCAAAGAAGGAACAGTTTCAAAGATGCGTCAAATTTTCAAAACTTTTCTTCTCCTAAGGATAAACGATTTATTATTAAATTTTCATTGTAAACATTTTCCTAACCTGTTACATGATGTATCCAAGTTTAATTATTGCACTGAAATATATGAATAATGAATAAAATGACTTCCAAAAATTAATTGAAAAAAACCAAAAAATCGAATACATAAATGTCACTTGTTATATTTGATTAGTCATCTAACTACAAAACGAGATTAAAGTTTACAAATAATAAATGGCAGGCTTTAACGTTTAGTATCAAGCCGTAAGCTGATAATTGTAAAGGCAACAAGTCAAACACACAGGTAAACTCAACGAGCGAGAGAATTACGACCGTGAAGAGCAAATAGAATTGTTTTCTTGTTGTCTTGTTTGATATACAAACTACGAACTTCGATTGCTGTTGTTAGAATAGTATTTAAAACAAAAACTAAGTTAAAGCGACTTTTGTACTAATTTACTTAACTTCTCCACATTATTAGTACGCCAATGATATATTTTTGTGTCTAAACTAAATTACAGCATTAATTAATTAATTAAAACGTCCCTAAATAAACTGCGAAATTTTGTATCCGAAATTTTATAGTAAGGACAGGAATTTAAAAGATTATTTCTGACATTTATCCAGGGATTAAGGAGGGTGATATACGAAAAATTCTAGTCAAAACTTAAAGGTTGCACAAAGAAGAAGAAAGAGTAATTAATGTTTTATAAACGTTTGCACTGGAATGAAGAAACCCCTATTTTAAAATTCTTGTAATAACCAAAGTTCCTGGGTTAGTTGTCTATAAAATACAACAACACAAAGAGAAAATAAAGCAATAGGAACTCTGAAAATCTATTAAATGTCTAAAATACTTTTCAAGCAGAATAACGCAGGCAAAGGCAAAGGAGCAAGAAAAGCAAGTACATGAAGAAATACGAACTAAAGAAGTAATTAAGGCAGTTGGAAAATTGACTTGATTAATATTTGTAATACGAAGTAAATACTTTCCTAAGTAGAGAATAATACAGTCACAGAACATAAAACACTCTAAATTACAAAAAAAAAATCAAAGTAATTATGAAATCAAATCAGATGCGTAAATTAATCAGTATCAACATTCATTTTGTTAGTAAATTTACTCTAACATTTACAGTAGAGGCGGAACATCACATTCAAACATTTCCAGCAGGTCATTGCACTTTGTGGCTGACTATCATCCCCATGCTTAATTGAAGGATTAATATTTAAGTCGTTCCTGCTGTACCAAAAAAAGTAATATCATAGTCATTATGTTAACAACAATTTAATTTTGTAAATTTCCATTTATTTTAGGTGACTCTAGTTGCAACGTTTGTGGATGTCCGATTTTTCTATTTCATTATATCAAATTACTTGTATTAACAGCAATGTTAAAAGCCAATTGTAAACAGGAAATTTTGATAGAAAAGCGCTCCGCAAATATTAATTTTTGATGTTTTAACATTTCTAACATTTTAGTATGTTGATACCTTTTAGCATTTTGTTATTTCTTATTACTAGTTTTTATTATTACAGTTTTATTTTGTATTTTGAATTATAGTTATCACTTGCCTGTACAATGATTACTTGTTATCAATTAGTTAACGTTTGCTCGTTCCATACTATAAAAATAATGTTTATATTCCAAAAGGATAATGTCAAAATACAAAACATATTACATACTAGAAGTGTACGTATATCACAAAAACTTATTCTAGCAAGCCATTGACTCATTTACAGAATAAATTAATAAAGATAATAACCCGAAGAGGTCCTAGGATGCTTTCCCTGAGGTACCCCAGTAGTAACTGGATAAAATTGCGACATATTTCTTTGATCGGTGAATTTAACTGCTTGGCATCTATTGTTTAAATTTGACTTGACCAATTGAGGTAAAATACCTGTAACTCCATATTTTTCAAGTTTAATTAGAAGTAATTTATGATTGACTATATCAAAAGCACGAAGTAAGTCGAAAAAGTTTTTCCCTTCCGTTCGAAATTATCAGTAACATGCTTATAAAGAGTACAGTATCTAGAAAGAAGGTGAAAAAGAAAGACAATAGAGGCACTGGAAAACAATAAAGGTTCAGCAATTGGTGCCGAGCTCATAAAATACGGTGGAATTCCTTCCCAATTTTTTGTTGTATTTTCATTGTTTTTTCTTGGAATTCCTGTGTACAAAATTTTGTCAGCACTCGTTTTCGAGTATACAAAACCAACAAATTCTTGGTATTTGAAGACGACATACTGAGCTTTGTTAATAACTGATTCACAAACTAAATTAACAATTCACAATATGCCAAATGCGAATTTTAAATATTAACTGCATTGTTGTTAAAATTTATGAATACGAAATTGCTACGTTTTAAACCGAAAACCTTTGAGAAAACAGAACAGAAATAAAATTCGTACAAAACCTAAAAGACACTTTGTGATTTTAAATGAAACTTGTACGTACGATGAAGCTATACGAAAAGACAAACTTGTTACGAAAAGCTCTTTTGTTGGCCCTCTTTTAATAATAATATTTACATTTTCACTTCCCTACAGTAACGTTAAACAAATATAAACAGTTCGTGATACGAATTCTTAATAGGAATGTAAAACATCGCTGTCCTTGTAGAAAGTTAACTAACTCCCTTGTTTGTTTTTAAGGAAAAATGTAACTTATGAAGCTTAGCAAATTTTCCAAAATATTAAAAAACGCACAGAAATAAACACTGATAAGTACCTAAGTTGTATCACTAAATTTTTAAGTTTACATACATAACAAAAAATTGTATAACTTCGAGCTTTCTAAAAGCTTTCCAGCCATTTAAGATTTCCCAAAGTTGTAAGTTTTTAGGGGGTTGTTTAAGTTTTGTTAGGCCACAGAAGTTTCTTAAGTTTACTACTAGGAGGAAACTTTAACTTTTTCTTCTGCTTTGATTAATTTTCCTAAAGTTTGTTGTATTAACTACGGACTTTAAAAATTGATTGACTCAAAATACTTTAATAATGTTTCAAGGCTCTTTGACTCTTAAAGACTGTTTAACGAGTCTTGAAACTCTTTATGGGCTTTCTGTACCATCCTAATTCCTCCAATGTTTTAAATCTACCAAGTATAAGAATTTCTATCAAACTTTTATAAAATGCTACGCAACTGATTTGAGTTACAAAGATTAAATTGGTTACAAACCAACCTAATTTTGCAGCCTTTATTTTATTTAAAATTGGTGGTGCTACGAACAAAAATAATATTTCATAAATAAAAGAAGAAAAATATCACTTTAATTAATACATAATATTTCAGGGTGAAACAAAATGATAAAACGCCCTTCAAAAGTTGAAAGGTGAAGATTTTGTGCAAAGAATTTCCATTTGAACATCAAATCTTGCCTGTTATATGCATTGAATCTGAGTTTGGAACTTTTATATTGTAACGGTTTTAAAAGCTTTATTTAAAACTTCGGTTCGTGGTGTGAATTATTTATTAACAAATATTAAAATTATTAAACAACGAAGAAACACGAAATAACAACTTAACACTAAAACACAACACTAATATTAATTCTAATACAAAACACTAATATTAACCCGTAACACTAATTAATTAATTTGTTTGTTTATTTATAACTATTCACTTCCCCGACGCACATATTCGCGACCGTTTTGTAGGCTGGATTAGACTAAAGCTCGCTAAGAGAATGCGCCTTATATATACGCAAGCTTCTAATCCAGAAAATGCTACACCGCTGTGGAACGATGAGTCATGGATCAAGCTGGAACAGCTGACGCATCAGCGTGAAATGATTTACGTTCCACCTGGCAGCTGGTGTATCTCGTTACAATATAAAAGTAAAAGGCGCGCATTAATGCTCCGAAAAAGGCCATAAAAGCCATAAATAATATCATTACAACCGTAATTAACTTGTATTTAATTTATAAAAATGAAACTTAAACTATTCTTTGTGGGTTGTGGGTCTCCTGTTTTGTCTCACTTTAACCACTGTGATTATGTGTATGGTCCATCGTTAGACAGCACTGATAGCAGAAGAATTCAACATGTACAGAACTCATGTCTAAGGTTAATTTACAGAATTAACTTTTAGCATGTACTTACCACATAAACCTGGGAAACCGTAGGTTACTTAACATGGCTACTTTATTTCCCAAAATTATTAATACAACAATTTCTTCCTATTTCTATACAAAAGTAAATTTATATGTGACATTCATAGTGTTAACATACCTAATAGAAGTTTAATTTCTTTAATAAGCAAAATTGTGGGGCCTGGGCAAATGTCCCAATTGCCCATTGAATAAACTGACCCAGATTCTACCTAGTATTTTGTACTTGCGTATCTATGATTCCCTGAGTTTTTTTGTCGTGTATACAATAAATTAATGGTTTGTCAATTTGTTGGTAAAAGGTAAAGGTAACGGCATTTATACTCCGCGAAGAAGTATGGCCGGCAGTTGACATAAATATTTTCCGACAGGGTAAATTAAAAGTTGCACTATTAACTTACTTGTTACCTCTTCAAGCATATACATATATACAATCATTGTAGTTTCATATAAAAGTTAGTAAAATACAAGATAGTACAGTGCTTAGCATTACACTCATTTCAAAAGTAGTCTTCAAATCAAAAGTTGGTTGTAGTAATTATTTATCTCTATTAATTATACTTTTGTTTTTATTATTTATTAAAATCGTGGATTATTTTGTAGAAGCGAACATGAAATGTTTATAAATACTATAGTTTTAAAAGGTTTGTTTGGCTCAAGAATATATACACCAAGTACTTCAAATAGAACTAATCTCAAAAGTATCCCACATTGCGAATGTCATTATACTCGTATTCTGTTAAGTTGCTCCAAATTCCTTTTACAAATAGATTTATAACAGTTTGATTTCGATTGGAGAAAACGCAAGGCAAGGCATTATCAGCAGGTGTTACCCAACAGACTTGATTAAGTATCTAACGCCAGAGGAACCTCACTCGTAAACAGCGACAACAAACCGGACACAATTCACACTCTCTTTAATACAAAGATACAGAGTGACTTACATATCTTTATTCCTTTAGGGATTTGTTTATTTGAACTGATACGAACACATCGCCCGACATTTTAAACAAGTTAAAGCACTTTTATGTATCAAAAAAGAAACGACGCCGACGGTGGACAATTGTTTATGGAGGATTTTGACCGTCTTTACCCTTTATCCAAAATCAAAATCCTAAGTTTTTGAATTTCAAATTGTAGAAACCGCTTTGAAAAAAGTCGTGCTGGCTTTTCGAAAGATGTCCTTCTTTGTATGTGATTTTGCCCGTTGGAATACAGAAACTTAATAGGCGTCCCAAAAGGGGGTAAACAAACGATCGGAACAAATAATATGAAAAGTAGGTGCTGTGCATATTGTAAGATGAGCTTTTCTCTCATCTTTAAAATCCGCCGAAGAAGACTTGGCTACACTAACCATCGTGCAAAAAAAGGAATTTTGGGCATTCTTTGCATGTGACAAAAAAATTATTGTTCATATATGAGGCTAGTAACCTCTCGTTCCATTGCTTGATCCTAACATGAACTGCCGTAAAAAAATTCAGCTCTTTTTTAGTAGTAATCGAACAAAAAACATATCTGGATGTTCTTTTTTATATGGTAGCCCTAACTTTTGTGGGATTTTTGGCATACACAACTGCAGTCATGGTCTGCTAATTTAAATCATTTCGAATTTTTACGAAAAAGGTTTGGATAACGCCTCTTTCGATAATTTGAGGGAACTTAGATATTACACCCAAAGCCTTGTTTTCGACAGTCATAACAGGCACAAAGTCGGAGACTTGGCTCGGCTAGAAATTAATCTAAATGGGAAAACTAAAGTTAATATTGGGCTTCGACGAAAACATACATAGAAGTAGTGTACCTACACCATTTCATCTAGACACCATCCATCCACCATCTAGCGCATGTTATTAATATCAATTTGTTGTCTATTTGTTGCTGTTTAATCTGTTTAACTAATCTAACTTTAGTTATTTCACTGAGGACCCCGTGTTTAATCTAAGTTCGACTTTAGGCACCAAGTTAGTAACATGGATTTGCGACGGCCCATCTGGGAATAATGTTGATCGAGCGAGCCACCATTACGTGATGGCCTCATTTTGTAAAGCTATTTTAATAATAATATTTTACAAAGGTTTTGTATTCATTTCAATAAGTTGATCCTTGAGGTTTAACACATGGCTTTTCATGTTTTATCTTATTCATTTTTTAGGCTTCCAAAATAAATAAAGGAGTCCCAAGGACTATACAAGTGCACGGTTCTGATAGTATACATTCAAATAGAAGTCAATTTATCTATCCTGGATAATGGTAAGCTATCAGGTGGTTGTTGAAATCGAAAGCCAAATTTTTCAACCTCCGAAAACTTTCCCTGTGTGGCACACAAATAATCATAATTTTTGTACACATATTAACGAAATGGAGAACGTGGAAAAAATTTAAAAACTTCGAATACAGCAACTCTGAAAAGCTGCGAACAGTAATGAAGGATTTATCCCTGAAATTAGGAAGAGAATAAAACTATCAACCAATAATATTAAAATATATCTGTTCGCGTAACAAATGTAATGTTGTTAATCCACGGCGGTCTCTAGTTCCAGGCGAGAATGTAGCCCCCACTCGAGCGTCGGACCGGTGACGTTAGGAGGCCTATATGAATACACTGACACATACCCATTGTCATTAGAAGTACTTGCTGAAGCATAATTGCTTTTGCAATTGGGAATGCAACACTTTTTTTGCATTTTATTGTTATTTAAGTATACGTTCAACACAAGTTCTGCACTCTGCACCAAAAAGAAATTGAGATCAGTATTAATCAAAATATTATTTCGAAACAATCGATGTTAATTGGAGCCGATGTCTAGTCAAAACAGATATGATTGCAATAAACTGCAGACTGCAGCACTGCGCGCGTAGGACTTCTGACGTCACGCCTCCCACCACCACGTTCCGCCTGGAACTAGAGACCGCCGTGGTTAGTCACATACATTTTGAAAACTTGGTTGCCTTGACTTACCTTGAATTTCAATATTGAAACAGCTACGTTTACGAGTATCTGGTTAAGGTTGTACACTAGGGTCTTGAACAAGTAGCAGGCAATTCTGAATCACTGACTAGCAAGCGTTTCTTCTTGTGTTTTATTCCAGTTAAAATTATTTATTTGACACACTTGCGAGCAAACTATTTAATTTTTAATTTATTTACACAACATTAATATTTTCACAGGAAACCAAACAAACTCTAAAATAAAACGATTAGTTCAAGGCAAGCCTACGTATATGATAAAAAGTAAACGTTTTTGGGCCAACCAGTGGATCATAAAAAAAAGCAAAAATTAACAAAACAAATCGAGTAACCTCTAACTAACTATTTATTTAACAATATCAAAGATTCAGGGCGGCTTGCACAAACATGATTTAACAGTTTGGTCAAATTAATAATTCGCCAAAAAGAACAAAATAGAATCGAAGTGGAATACCTGTATACGAAGTTTAACCAACAGGTTACCCCCATTTCCGACTAAGCAAAACCAACGTCAAATTCTTGGTGTTTGAAGGGAACATATTGAGCTTTGTCAACAGCACGTTGACAAACTGATTTGTCAATTTACAGTATGGCAAATGGGCATTTTAAATAAACTAAATTATTGTCTAAATTTATAAATTCGAAATTGCTACGTTTAAAACCGAAAAACTTTCAGGAAACAGAACAATACGAAAGTACGAAAATAATTTATTATTTATAAAGATGAAAAGTTTTAACGAAGAAAGATACTTTCCGACTTTAAATGAGACTTATATGTACGATAAAGCTATAATAAAAGACTTGTGACCAAAATTTCCTTGGTTGGCCTTTCTTAATAATATTTACATTTTCACTTTCTTACTTTAACATTAAACAAATAAATATAAAACAGTTTGTGATGAATTCTTAATAGGAATGTAAAACATCGTTATCCTTGTGGTGGGTTAACTAACTCATTTGTTTACTTTTTAAGGAAAAATGTAGCTTAGAAAAATTTATGAAAATATTAAAAAAAAGCACAGAAAATAAGTTGTATCACTATATTCTTAAATCTGTAATGCATTAAAGATACATAATTTCGTGCTGTCTAAAAGCTTTCGAGTCATAAGTTTTAAGTCTTTAAGAGGTTATTTGAGTTTTGTAAAAGACCCTCAGATGTTTCTTAAGTTTACTAATAGGAGGAAACTTTAAGTTTTTCGTTTTGCTTTTCTTAATTTTTTAAAAGGTTTTTGTATAAACTACGAATTTTCGAAATTAATTTAGTTCAAACTACATATTTCACTAAGGATCTTTGGTTCCCAGAGGTTGTTCAACGACCTTTGTAAATTCTTTAAGGGCTTTTCATACAATTCTAATCCGTCCAAAATTAGATCTGCTAAGCATTTCAGTTTCTATCAAATTTTTGTATAAAACTTGGCACCTGATTTGGGTTACCCAGATCAAATTGGTTAAAACAAGCCTAATTTAGCATTCTTTATTTTATTTTAATTTCGTGGTGCCTACGAACGAAAGTAAAAACAAGAAACATATTTTAAACGTCCTCAAAAGTTGAAAGGTGAAGATTTTATGCACAGATTTCCCATTTGAATTGTTTTATTAGTTTATGGAAAAGTGACTCGCACAGAGTAATAATAAAAACATCAAATCTTGCCTGTTATATTCCAATAATAAGCCTGAGTTTGCACCACATAAATAAAAGTAAAAGGCATGCATTAACGCTCCAAAAAGGACCAAAAAAACTGTAAATGATTTTATTAGAGCTCTGATTAGCTTGCATTTAATTTATAAAAATGCCTGCCTGTCAAGAAAAACGCTAGACAACGCCAGGAATTTGGAAAATCAGAACGCCAGCGTTGTAATACGAAATACCTGAAATATTTTAACGCGTATTTTTAACATTTTTGAACTTCCGCAGGACTTCACCATATAACAATTCAGCTTTCAGTAGCATAGGATGTAGGTATGCTTGCTTCATAGAAAGCAAGTTCAAGGCGTAACAAAAACGATTTACTTTAAATATAGGTCAAACAAGTCCCTGCTGTTATTTTTAAAAGGAATGATTTATATCCGGATATGGCGGTACTTTCAAGGGCTCGTACTGATAGTTTTATCAGTCTTTACGATTAGTACAAAGCAATGTACGTTCTGTTTGATTAACTAAGTGTTCCTGTTTGTTATGATTGTCAATAAATCGAAATATGACGCATTTAATGTCGCCTAACACTCGAAAGTTTGGAAAGAACTTAAAATAAAATCAAACCTATTAGCTGTACTTATTACTACAAGCTTGGATAAACTGATGCTTAAAATTAATGAAAACCCTTTTATAAGTAAAACCCATTTAACAAACGATTTTAATTCAGGTGCTTGTTGGCGAAAGAATTCTAATCACATTCCAAACAATTTCCTTGATCATTTCTGTTTACATAAACTGGACTGGATAAAGCATCGAATAAAAAAAGACGGTATTTTTTATATGCGGCAGTTCAAATTTACGAGAAAACCGCATTCAGTGTAATAAAACCACATTATTTCTTACGCTTCCCATGGAAAGCGTCAGAGAAAACTACATAAAAGTACATCACCTTTAATGACATGAAAACCCAAACCGCACAGGTAATAAGTTGGTTACTGTTATCCTTGTATGACCCTCTTTCCAACCCCTGTGTCACTTTATAATTATTTTTGTACACGAATTTTAATTATAATAGTTAATAAAACATTTTGACTTACCTCTAAAATCGATCTTAACGATCTTCTCACCTTTCGATTTTTGTATTTGAAACTGTTTAAGCTTTACCGAAAGCGACATGACGAGACTCGCGAGTTCGCAGGACTGATCCTACAGGACTTGTTGATCGAGCGCGTTGCTATCCTGCTATCCTGCCACTGGTTGCAACTTGGAGCTTCTGGCGCAACAAAGCGTGGCGCAGAATCAACCCCAACGATAAACAAATGGCGTAAAAGTAGTATGCAAAAGAAGACGTGTAGTAACAACAAGTTAGAGTGGATAGGTTTCTTTATAAGTAAATGTAATTATTTTATTATACGAAAAAGTAAATTTAGATTCCTAGTGACACTTCTGAAGACAAATTGATCGCATCCATTTATGTAATTACGGAAGGTTAAAAATAATTTTATTTTATTACCGGGGTTTTAGGTTAACAATAGATATTTATAATATCAAAAGGTTTCTAATCGCTGTATTGCTAAATCATGGAAGAATGAAAACTAAGCGTGGGCGTTAATCAATAAAATACAAAAGAAAAATATGCTTCAGCTTCGAGGAAATAAGCTTCTTTAAATTAAAAAATTGTAGGAAATTGGAAACGAAATCCTGAAGGAGCATGACTGTTTACAATACAATACAATACAATACAATACAATAAAGCAGGCAGTAAAGCCTTTTTAGATTGTGTCGAGCACATGATCATAGAACGTATTGTGATTGGGAAATACCGAGAACGATCTGTAAATCGCTGGAAGTCTCCAGCATACGCGAGAATAAAACGTCGGCCGCTTATCTAAAGGTATGTCCTGGTAAAAGAAGTAAAACATTAAATATCAATGATAAAAAGCTCAACCAAAAGTAAATAGAAAACAGGTGAAATATTTGCTCCGAAAACAAATTCAAATGTATTAAAGAAGTTATAACAAAGGTAGTATGTGGAGCTTCAAAATGTGTGTATAAAAAACAAACAAGGTAGTGGAGTAAAGAAATAAAAATGAAAATAAAAGTAAAGAAACAGAGATGGACAGAATAATTGGGATGCAAAATCGGAAAATGAATCATACCATGAGATCGAAAAAAAATGATTCTGAGCAGGCCTTGACTAGTACAACACGATTGGCTACACTGGTTCTAGAATGCTAGTCAAGGCCTGCTCAGAATCATCTTTTTTTTGATCTCATGGTACTTTGTACGATGAATAAATAGACTAATCCATTCAGAATGAGAGAAAATGAGAGGTACAACTAAACCAAATATTGACAGCAACTACCTTTAAACAAGAATATTGGACTAAGGATTCAGAAATCGCGGTAACACTATTTAATAAGACAAAGTTCGTGAAAGATTAAAGCCTTCGCAAATTCACTCGAACGACATTTCCTCAGAAAGGAGGCATTAAATCACCTTTCAGGGGTCTAATTTATTCTCAAAGTCTTAATCGATTACTTGTAATTAGAATGACTCAGGTTGAACAAAATTCTGGAAGTTCTGAATCTTGTGGAATGTTTTGATACAAAGAGTTAAATTCACAGCTACATCATTTACAACACCCCAAGGAGCTTATCCTAAATTTCAATATTTCGGCTACTAATCAGCCATGAGTGCTACCTGAATTTTAGTCAATATTTAACGAATCAAATCAGTAATGGATCGAGGAACTACTAATGTTGGTTACTTACCAAGTATCACGACCTTTTAGATTTTAACCTAAGATATCCTTCTATAATATATCTCCGCCGAAATTTGAAAGGAGGAGAGCTCCTGGAGGCTAGTAACCTATCCAGGGTAAAAATTATATACTGCTCACGGCGCCAATCAGGGGAAATAATGAAGACCCAAGCAACAAAACGGAAAAAGAGATGGAAATCGAAGAACATAATAAGACTAGGCACATCAAAGGAATGGTAGAGACCGGGGAATGTTAATGGCGAAATACAGGAAAATAGAATAGATATACAGGGTTATTGGTAATTCGATACATTCCTTTGGAGATGTGATGGGACAGGAGCTAAGAAACAAATTTAGCCCTAACATACATTATTCAAAACTCAATAGTTTTTGAGATATTTCATTTTTTGTGTTTTTCTCAAAAAAAATGATCTTAATGTCTTTAACGTTAATTTTAAAAAAAATCTACTTGAGATTTTTTGAACTTTTTTACTGGATTACTTGTCCCACTCTATTGTCATCCGTTTGGAATGGAAAATATCCGGAAACATTTCGATCATGTGAAAATTTTAAATAAAAACCTATAAAAATTAATTTTTAAAAATCCGCTATGAAAATTACTTATGCGTTTTTCTCAAAAATTATCAACATAACATGCGTACAAATTATTTTAAAAACTTCCTTATTCCAACAGCTATCTATAAAGGTACAAATGTTCAAAGACATTAAGATCTACTTTTTTGAGAAAAACACAAAAATTGAAATATCTCAAAAACTATTGAGTTTTGGATAATGTATGTTAGGGTTAAATTTGTTTCTTAGCTCCTGCCCCATCACATCTCCAAAGGAATGTATCGAATTACCAGTAACCCTGTATATTATGTATAATAAATAAAAGAATATGCTAATAATGTAGGTGATACATTAAATAAATCACAATAATCTCAGTATACGTTCCGGATACAAGTAAACCACTGCACGAAAAAGAAACTTTTTATGGCGACATTTTGGAGATCATTAATTCGATGGAAAGGAAAGGCCCCCTGATATTCATAGGATACCTCAGTGGGAAACTACATAATACCTGAAATTAAACCATGATACAACGGGAAAATGCAAAAAGCTTACGGGGATATGATAAAAGACTTCCGTAAAGATATGCGGATTAATAGCACATTCTTCAATCACAAAGAACAACATTAATATACATGGCAAAACACAAGAGGTCAGAGATCTTGCATATAATCTATCCAGACGAATAGACACATCGCAGACATATGCGGAGATCACAACCTGGTACTAGGAAAACTAAGAATGATAATAACAAAGATTAAAGACTCTACTGCAATTAACACAACAAAACTAAATGTAGCATCTTTACACGATGATAGAAGAAACTGGCTATTTTCTTCTTCCTCCTGGAACTAATTTCTTCTCTAATGCTGATTTGGGTGCTGTTCCTTGTTGCATTCTATGTACTTATCCCAACCATGGTAGCCGATGACTGACTCTTTATTGTTTCCACAATACCACGTTCTTTGTATACCTAATTCTTGTATTTCCTGACTCCTTCGTATCCACCAGCTACCGGCTCCATTTATTGGGAAAAACACTTCCCTCAAAATTTTTGTCTCGAAAATTAGTAGCCTGTTCTTGTCTTCTTTTGCCAATACCCACGTCTCTACAGCGTATGTTACTGTGGCTCTTATTATGGTCTTGTAAGTTAATATTTATAGATAGATTACGAAACATAAAACTTTTTGTAACGAGTCTGTTTCGTGCACTGATTCTTGCCTCTAGATTCACTTCGTGTTATTTGTTTCCATTAATAAGTTTCCTAAATATTTAAATCGCTTTATTTTTTCGAAATGTTTGTCTTCAATTTGTATTGTTTCTGGTTGTTTCTTCCTTCCTCCCATGTCTGCAACATGCACCTGGTTTTTTGGACGCTGATTCTCGAACCTGCTCTCTTAGCTTCTATTTCTACTTATATATACGGTTATGAGCGCCTTTACTATTCTTGCCAGGATTACATCATCCCCATACGTCAAATATTATATTGCCCTATTATTCAATGACCTTCCCTCTAATACGATGTCGAATAGGGATTGTTGATAAGGCGTCTCCCCGTCTAAGGCCCTTCTTTATTTCAAACTCTTGTGACGTGATCCTCCTTATTTTTATATTATTTGGGGTGAATGACAGTGTCCTCATTGGCAATTGAATCCGTTTATCAGGTATTCCTAAACCCTCACTGCTGCCTCCAGGTAGTCTCGCTGCACACCCTCGCGTGCCTTTTGGAAATATATATCTGTCTTCATTTTCGTCTTTTTATTTTTCTTCGGGATTTTGTCCATTTAATTCTTCTTTACAATATCAAACAAAAACAAAGTACATTAAAGACAAACAATGGAATTCATTAGGAAATGGAAGCAAGATCATGGTCGGACGGGAGGAATATTTTAAAGTGACTATATGGAACCAGGATAAAGGAAAAGATCGAAACAAAATAAAAATCAGAAAGGCAGATACAATTGAAGAAAGCTGGGAGAAACTAAAAAGCAACACAATAGAGACTGCCGCGGAAGTACTTAGAACAAAAGAAATAAATAGTGCAAAATATAAAACGAGCCAAAAAAAGCCAAATGCTTTTGTGAAAAGATGAAAATCAACGCCAAAGAAAACAACTTACGATATAGGCAATCGCAAACACCACAAGCATGGGATACATACAAACAGCTAAGAAATGAGAGGAATTCTAAAATCGTAAACTAAGAACACTGGAACCAATTTTGGAACGACTTATATCGTCTCAAAAACAAATATGGAGATTAGAAGTCAAAAAACAGAAATTCTGGAATGTATAGAAACGCAGAAAATATCAAGAAGATTGTATGGAACATTTCACAAACCTACTTGACACAGAATATCAGCGAAGCATGGATGTAGACAATATGACGTAAATGAAGAAGAATTGGAAAGAAATCTAGGAGAGGTAACCGAAGCAATAAAAAATATAGAAAATCGAAAACCACCTGAAGAAGATGGGATATACAACGAATTAATAAAATGCCGAGGAGACATACACACAGAGCAAATCACGAAGCTAATGCGACAAATTTTTAGACAACGAAAAGTACCAAGCGAATGGAAAATATCATTCTTATTTCTACACATAAAAGGAGCTCTTAAATATAACATTAGAGGTAACCACAAACATTATACAGAACCAACTAAATAGCTACACTGAGAAGACGAGCAGCAAGTATTTTCTACTGGACGTTCTTATAACGATTCAAAATAAACCAGATAACAGAGAAAGCATTGGAATTTAACAATCCCGCATACTTCTTCTTCGTCGACCTAGAAAAGGCATTCGACAATGTACAACCAAAGGACGTATTAAAATATTATATGAAACACAAATACCGAACCATAAAGAGTATATAATACGATCAACTTCTTGAGAATGAAGTGCCATCATGAGTTAATCGATGTCGTCTTTTGCTCCTGAAGGTGGCGTGCCCTTTACAAGGCGTTATCTGTCTTCTCTCCATATGTCTGTAGTCTGCGTACAAGCTAGCCTATAGACAAATGTCGTATCATATCCAAATAAAAAAGTGTAAGGCAAGGAGACTCATTGAGCCCGTTATTGTTCAACTTAATCATGAATGAAATAATAAAATCTACTAAGAATAAAAAAGGATACCAAATTGACAACATCAGTTTAGAATGGAATACTATGCTGATAATGCTGAGCTGGTAAGGAAAATAGAATGGAATGCATGGACGAAGGCAGAGTGGTTAAAATTGCAAGAATTGGGTGACCCAGAGGGAAAAGAAATGTAGGCAAAGCGAAGAGAAGATGGAAGGACAGGCTTATTAAGAAGCTAAGAATAAAGCCTGCTCAGATACCAGATTTTAGGTGAAGAGCACAGACCCGTCGAAAACAGTCATCGTTGTTAGAAGAAATATCGAATGAATTAACAGTTGCAAATGCCAAGTCCCAAACCATAGGCCATGCAGAGTACATCGGCATAAAATAGTACCTATATTTCAAATACTGACAAAGTCGTTTTACGGCAAAATCTAGGAGGTTGTTTGCTGTATCTAAATTTAACAACAACTGCCTATTTCTGTCAAAAGGGTACGTCAATAACGGTTAATACAATACAATGAAGAATTGTTTCTATTTAATTCAAATGCTTTTCATATTTGTTGGCGCCCAACATGAACGCGTAGCAGGTGGACACATTGCACGAAAAGGTCAGTTCCCATTCTTTGCAAGTGTTAAACTTCCTAAGCAAGGACACCAGTATGTATATCAGAGTCTACTTCTTATATATTTATTGGCTACACGTGCTTTGTAGAGAAATAAGAGGATGTGGTGGAAGTCTGATTCATCCACAATGGATACTTACAGCAGCACATTGTCTCGAAAACACCATGCCTTTTGAGCTTAACGGGACTGTTAACGGAGAAGTTAAGATGGGATTTATTTATGTATTTGACAAGGGTGCTGTTACTAACAGAATCGACAAGTTAATTACTCACCCATATTATCAACACATTGTGAAAGGTAAACATCATGTTGTAAGAAACAACATAGGTCTTATCAAACTGGAAGAACCATATAAAATTAGTAAATACGTTGGAATGGTTTTATTACCTTTCCAAAATGGTTCCGCATCAAACCTGTGCCAATCTGGTGTTGTAATGGGCACTGGAGTTACACTTGCAGATACAATGAGTAACTACTTACGTTATACCAGGGTAAAAGTAAGCAAAAGAAGATATCAAGATCTTGTTACTAATTCCCCGACGTTTTTCTATTCTAAAAGCTCATTAGTTAAAGGACATCCTTTATATGGCGACTCTGGTAGTCCTTTTGTGTGCTTTCCAGTACCGGAAAACAAACACCTGGCAATTCAATTTGGTGTAGTCTCAGGTGGGATAAATATAACCGAAATGGGTTACATAATATGGAATTATGAAGACGTAAGCAAGCACATAAGTTTTATTAAAGATGCTATACCAGAAATAGAAGGATTTTCCCATAACGTATACGTACAAGCTCTAAAATACAGAACGGAATCAAATGGGCCAAAGACAAACAATATTTACATGTATACTTT
Organism: Melanotus villosus; assembly: GCA_963082815.1. NCBI lineage: Eukaryota > Metazoa > Arthropoda > Insecta > Coleoptera > Elateridae > Melanotus > Melanotus villosus. Next base: position 7,398,820 of record OY720423.1, on the reverse strand, counting down.
CATAAGTTGTTGTTTTACATGGAGGATAGTTTAAGGTGTAAATGAAGATTGAGATGTAGTAAATTAAACTTTTTTATTTGATTTCTTTGTATTACTACTACCTACATTACTTGCTTTGAAGATTTGGTCATTCGAACCATTTGACCTGATTAAAGGTTCGTTTTGTTAGTGAACTTTATTTACGTTAAACAGATTTTCACGCTACAAAATTATTCAACGGTAGTAAATAAGCCCAGAGCTTCTTTTCATAATTCGTTAAATACTGTATTTCATCAAAGCTCTGAACCCTTAGAAAATTAATTTCTAAAAATACCTAGACTGTTGAAGTATGGGAATGCCAAAATTCGTGAATATAAATGCCGGTCCAAAGGATGGGCATTTATACTCACTCAGTTTAGTTTAACTAACACATTATACCCAACACTGACGATGTGAATTCGTCATGAATATAATACTTGAAGCTCCAGTGCTTCGACAGTATAGGCATGGCAAAATAAATAATAATACGCTTTAAGAATTTCTTTATTTATATTATTATGTTACAAATATTGTCCTAAATTCATATTTTTAGTTACTTGTAAAAAGATTTTATATTTTCTGTATTTATACGGTTTATGAATAACTTTTTGAGCACACCAGCACCATCAGAGGTGATAAACGCAATCCTAAACGTTCTTCTTTATTCTGTTAATTCACACAAATGAAGTCTGCAATCCATTATCTTGTGTCGCTAGCACTACCGCAAATTTTATTCATTAATTTTGCTTCATATTCTAACAGTTTAGCATGCCTTAGTTCATGGTTCCAGTCTGCTGACATATTTGGGGGGTCAGGTAAATAATCGACAATGTTGTCTGGCGGATAAAGTGAATTCATATGACTTTTTGACGTTTGTAAAGTGGACATCCCTTTGTATTCTTTTAGCTCCTTGAAAATAAATTTGAAAACATTTTGTAAAAAGCGACTTAAGCAAAAGATATAGTAGTTTAAGTAGGTAATTTCTTTTGTATTTTCAATAGAATTTAATATTGCCATACATTCACTAAAATTTAGAAATTTGAGCATAAATCAGTTGAAAGACGCTAATGTGACAAATTATTACAAACAACCACGAACTTCTTCCGTTTGACGTAAAATGTTGTGATGCTGTCAAAAATTAAAAAAGGCCTGGAACGTGATGATATATATAGTTACTTACCATAATTGCCTGCCTAAGCAACATGTTTATGTGGACAATTTGCCTTATATTTTTCAACAGAACTTGAGGTATCGTTTTTTCCATAAATGTTCACAAAAATTTAGAAGTTTGGGATTATTTTTTTATTTTTTTATATGTTGAAAGGTGGTAACCATAGAGAAACGTCACCATTTTATTACGTTTAATGAAATGGAGTGACGTTTCGCTATAGTGGTAACGTGATGAGGTATTGAAATATTAATCACATCCTTTTTCAGTTTGACATAAAGCATCTATATCTAGCTTAATCAAATTTTAAAAATGCTATTGCCATCCTTTATTCACTTTTTTAAAAATTGATTGAAGATAGGCAACCCAACATTTACGGACTCTGTTCATCACTTTCAATGTTTACAAAGAGGTTTAAGAGATTAAAAATCGGTATTCGCAAATACTTATACTGAATTTTGAAGTTTTGTTAGGTAAAGGTAGAAGCAATACTAGAAGATCAAATCTTTTCTTGACTGTTTTTAAGTCAGGCAACCCAAAATACTTAAAAACGAAAAATATTTTAACTAAAAGCCACCCTTATTTTAAAAATTTAAAGTCTATTTATAATATCTCTGGCTCGGAGTTTTAAAATGGGCACTCTGTATATTGTGACCGGGCAAATCAAAATAGTATGGGTCATACAGGCTCCATGTATGTAAAAGTAATAAAGCTATTAAACACAATGGAAACGCGAGAAGGGGGAGATACGTGCAATGCTAATACTGTAACTGAGTTACAAACCGTGGGCGGTAACTAGCACCATGCAGAGCACATCGGCATAATAATATTTCTAAAATGCGATCAGGCCTGGTAAGAACGTGCAATTAAGTATGAACTTCTCAAGTTTGATGTAAAACATCTGAATCCAGATAATCAAATTTTATATTTTAAAATACTACCCGGTTCGGTTGTAACTTGCAAATAATGCTTTGGCGACTCACTTGTTGCATTTTAAATAAATGACCTTTTTAATTAACGAATTTACTTTCCCGCATAGCTGAAACAGATTCCCTACAAAGGCGGCTTTTTCCCTCATTTTATCAAAGCTCCACACAGATCACAAATGCGGGCTGTGAAAATTGATCTCAGGGCTCTGACCTCTGTCAAAGTGCAACATCGATTTCACTTACAAATTTGGACTTAAAAATGCCTTTTTACTCGTACGTTTACAGAATATTAAAACGCTACTTTCCAAAAGCCACTTTTAACGTTTGCTTTCCAGTCCTTCGTTTTTAAATTTATTTTTCTGTCTTAACTTACCCGTATACTCTCCAGACTCGTTCTTCGAATACTCGAACTTAGTTTGTTTTTTTAAATATGTACTAAGTAGGATCTTCTAAATGATCCATTTTTCCAAGGAATCTGACTTTCAAATTTAGTGATTCTTTGTTTTCATTCTTTTTTCGTTGATTACTGAGAAAGAGATACTAAGCTGGCTGATAATTTGAACACTGATAATGATACTTCTGGGACAGCCAGAAATACTTTTCCGCTACGAAATTTTAAAGCATATCCTATTTTGAGTTTGTTTGTTTTGTTTTATTGGGCGATAGATGGGCTTGCGGGTGCCTGCAATCTCAACGCGCATCAACTGCTATGGTTATTAACACTATCCCACTAGAATTTTTCCGAATAAGTTTGTATTATAACAGGTGTGCAGTTAAAAACTTCATCAAGTTAGCTATCAAATTTCATTAGAAGAAATTGCAGCAAAAACAGGATGCAACTTTGTTATATGCGTAATTAAAACTGTATTCTCTGCTTCCCCAACGATTTTCGGTTTCTGAGATAGAGACAACAATAGCAACGAAGACCTTGTTTAGTTTCCTAATTAATTAATCAATTGTTTGGTCTTTGATATTGTTGTGTATTCTAGACACCAAACATTATAAAACAACAATAATTTATTACGATATTTAACACAAATACAATTTACACTAAATTTGACATTTCCGATATAAAAATCTTACACTTACAAATTACATAAATCAAACATGTAAAGTCAATATAGAGTTTTGTTATAATTAATAAATTTATATAAAGAATACTGTAAAGTAAATATACACAGCGAAAAGGTCATTAAAATTATTATAAAGTTTGAAGATTTAAAATCATAAATTCCGATGTCAGAAATTTCCTTTATTTCATGTTACGATTTAGATGTTCCAGGATGTATTGATTCTTGGTAACATAGTATGTCATTTACCATGCTGAAAATAACAAATAAAATTAAATTATTGCTTAAAAATTAAAGATTTTTTTAATATTGAAAATTAACTGATAATAAAATTCAAACAAACTTAAAAATATGATAAAAAGATGTAGAATGATACAAAGTATAAAAATAATAATGTTTAAAGCACAGAAAGTTGTTTATTTGAAAATAATCACAATTATAAATTTGATTAAATGTCATAATTTTGTACACAAAATTAAGCAAAACGAGACAAAATTATAGATTTTAGCAAGAATAATAATATTTTTTACTTCCATAAATTTATTTTTCTTTACATTCTTTATATGTCTCATTTCGATGACTTACTTTTTTATACAATTACTTGATTGTAAATTGGCAATAACGTTTTTCTTTTGACTTCATCTCGATACTGTATTTGTGATGCATGAAAATTGTAGTGTGTTGTCCATAAAGATATTGTAATGAACTATTGGTAAAAATTGTTTTTTCAATTTTATGTTATATTTTTCAATGTTGTTTTAAACAAAATCTAACAGGTTTGTTAGTTTGGAATAAACATCCTCCAACATCATTCTGTCTTGCATCACAGAGTTGGCTCATTAGGACTAAGGATTTTTGAAATCGATGATTTTTAAAATAAGTTTCTTGTTGTTTTGCCAGTCTTTTTTTAAATAGAACCCTTAAAGACTTTGTCATTTGGTACAAACTTCGACATTCAATTTGGTGCATTTTTTGTGGTAAAGATCGTCGATGTAAGGTATACTTCAGTAATTATTAATAAAGTCAAAGCTAACTTGAACTTATCAGTTGAACACCGGTATGCTTTAATTTGAACATCAAATATTTTAATTTGCTGTGATGATTATCACACGCCAGTTTCGGATTCGACAGATATCAGGAATGTTAATATCAAGTAATAAATTAAATAACATCAAAGTGTTGCTAATGGAATCAGATCAGCCTTTATAAATTTGTTAGCGTGAAAAGGCAGCCAGTGACAACGTTATTAGTTTTCAGATTAAGCAAATCCCACATTCTAATAGTTTTAATTGCTTTTTTTAATAAAATTGAAATTTATTTTAAACCATACATTTAAATTTCCAGCAAAAAGGTTTCTAATCTAATATCAAAATACGTTATGATTATGAACGACGACCAAACAGCTTGTTTTTATCAATTTCATTTCTGTTGGGTTTTAACATGAATGCAAGTAAATTTCAGATTTTGGCTTTGCTTCTTCCGCCAAGTTTAAATTTAACGCTTCAGATAGATTGATAACATTCATCATTTCTATGACAGCTTCAACTGTATGATAGAAAGGTAGAGCCAATTTTAATGCCACACAAAGGTCTTTTTATTGGGCGTCTAGGAAGGGTCATCTATTTGCATAAATCGATTTCAAATTTGGTAAACCGTAAAAAATTGATTTGTGAGCTGTTAGAATATATTTGTGAGTCGATTGAAAATTTCAGGATGTTTCGTATTTTGCATTTTCAGAACTCAGCACTTATACGATGCCAAAATTTAAAGTGCTGGAAATATAACACCTTCCCTGGGTTCTTTCCTTTTTCCGCCATTAATCATGGTTTTAACGACAAAGTGATTTGAAAAGGCAATTATTAAAACTTGCTTACTTTAAATTCATTTAAACTATTCTTATCGCCCATTGTAAAGCCTGTTTAACTTCAATAACCAACAACATGACTGATATAATTGTTGCTGTTAATAACTTTAACTGAAGGTCAGGAATTATTTCGCATGTTCAGAATTGTTACATAATGGAATTCTGGGTAGCCTTCCTTTTCTGTGTAAATATTTGAAATTTTCCAGTGTTTCTTGTGAAATTTACGTCGCTATTTGCAGGGTTATCTTACTGTACATTGCGATAGATATCAAGGAAAAGGTCCTTACAAAGAGTACGGTTTACAAGATGAATATGGTATAAGCATGAGAGCTGAACTTATCGATAATTTAAGGCAAGCCTGTAAAAGTGATTGTCCGGTAAGGAATTAAAAATACTTCTAAATAATAGGTTTTTTGATTTATTCAACGTTTCTAGGAATTTTTAAATATCGCCGTTTTTTTTAATGCAAGCCTTTTCCACTTTTTTAATGTTTTTTTTTTTAATAAAAAGATCTTTAAGATATTCTTCTGATATTTTTATTACTCTGCAAGAGTATCAAATCTTTTTATTACTCCTTTTTTAGGTGCCCACAGTAAATATTTTTACCAAATTATTATATTCTATCAATAAATTGCAAGAAAATCGTAAAGGCAAACATCACACAAATGAAAACGCAAAACAAAATTAAATTAATTTAATTTAAATGTATATTTTCACAGATTACATAAAGAAGAAGATTATATTACAGTGTTTTCACTTTACCAACTCATAACTTGTTGCAGAAAAAAATAAAACAGCAAGCTGAAGTTCTAGCAAAGTACTGTATGACAGATGATATTTCTCAATACTTAGAAGCTTTCTTTTCGAAAAAACGAAGATCAACTACCCCTTTTAAGGATTTTTTAAGTGGATTTGTAAGCGATGGTGATCCAAATACACCAGCTTGGCAAGCAGCCGTAGATTTTCAGAAGTGAGTTCACTGCTTTTCTTTTTAGTATTTTCATTATTATTATTTTATCCATACAATTTTATTTTTACAGTATTACATATTATAATGAATTCGAAGACTTCCACGGTCAGTGTCAGTAGGATTAACAAAAAAAATTAAAACTGTAGCGACTTTGGCTCTTTTAATAAACATTTGCACAAGTCATAAACATATTAATAAAAATTATCTAAAAATTCTTAGGATTTTGTAAGGATATCTATTTTAGAATATCTTACGACTTATTTTAACCTGAATTAGTATTCTAACAAAGTTTTTCTTTCAGTTACATCAACGAGAGGCCCACGGTAGATGATAACAATCGAAGTAGAAATGTGTACAATAGAAAGTCTACATTTTCTGCATTTGTTCATCCTAAAAAGGTAAACATAAACGAAGTAATTAACACGTTCAAAAGTGGTCACCAAGTGAATTTTCTAACGCTTTACCGAGAGGGAACCTTAAATTATAAGACACGTAAAAATTCCAACAACCCAGCAAAACCACAAATCAAAATAAAATTACTAAATAGAACAAATAAATCGAAACCTAAGAAGATATTAAAACAGAAATTAAATCAGACAGGTTTGCATTTATTGTGCTTCCCTGATAGTTATTTTCCTAATAAAACAATAATGAAGATGCTTGGCGTCGATTTGAAAAAAAATAATATAAGTAAAGCCAAGTTAGTTCATCTATAGTTTATTTATTAGATACATTTATTTTTGCTTTTTGTTTAACTGTTGACTACTGTCACTATATTTCTTCGCTAATTAACAAAATTCAAATATAGACTGAAATAACTTTGTAATTAAATAATTTTGCAAAGATGGATGATTTATTTCTCTTCTCCTTCTTCCCTCGGATTTTCGGCGTCTATCACCTTCCGACTCCCAATAATTTCTTCCATATTTCTCTATCTCTCCACTCTCCTTCCTCTGTACCCTTCTCTTCCATTATTTCTTCTATTTCTTTTATTCGGCTTTTTCTTGGCCTTCCACGCTTCCTGAGGTCTCGGGGGGCCCACTCCATTGCTTTCTTCAGAATGCGTGTTTCATCCATCTCGTCTTATTATTATTATTATTATTTTCACGGTTTAAAATCGGTTGAGATTTCTAACTGGAAGGACAATTTAATCCCATTCGGTTAGAATAAAAAGGTAGGTTTCCAGAATCACCATTTTTTTGAGTGATGGTGTCATGGTGTGTATTCCTGGATGTAAGTGGATTTTTTCTTGGTATTACAAACTTTAACATAACTACCCCTCGGCTAATATAACAAAAATGATAACTTCAATGCTAGCAAGTCCCCAAACATTCTTTATTTCAATTGTTCGGTCTTGGAATTTATTAAATTTATGTTCTGTTCTTTCCAACATGTTTGAAAGTGGGACGGCTGTATTAGGGTCTCGTATATCCACGTTTTTCAAGTTTTTCGATTATGAAGATGGCAGGATGATTTGCAAGGATTACATGATCGATAAGTAGTGGTCTATCCCAATACATTAACAGCGCAGAGTTTTCTGAAACAGGACTGTATCTGTGGTAAGAGGGGAGGATTATGAGCTAACCTATATTTTATAGCTAAGCGTGCTATGAATTAGTTTTGCTACGAAGTTATGGCGACCAAGGTAAGCGGTTGCAGTCATTCTAAGACGCCTCGCCCTGCTACTATATGTTCAATAGCATCCCCGATTAGCTAGCATTTTCTACATTTATCAGCTACGTACCTACATTTCAAATATGTGGTTTCATAGCTCCTAGTTCTAACTACCCTGTCCTGTATAGGTATTAACCACATCACTGATTTATCAAAATCTATTCTCGTCGTTTCTAAGAAATTTGGATATTTACTATGCAACGATTTTTCTTTCCAACTGTTTATAACTTTTACTTAAGGTTTGTAGATGAGTGAGTCCCCTGTCGCTGTAAAGGGTAGAATAAGACGTAAGAAAAGTTTGGAACAATTTCAGAATGTCTTTGTCAAAAACACCAAAGGAATATGAGGGCGAGGATTCGTCAGTGGACGAAGGAAAAGGGAAGAGATGGGCGGATGTTGATGACGCGGAAAGTAGCGACCCATTTAAAAGAATGAAACACACGATATCACCAAGTAAACACAGGGAGAATACATCGGACAACCTCAAAGAAATGATGAAATCAATAAGACAAGATCAATTAAAATATCAGAAATAATAATTTATTGCCCAATATATTCCAATAAATTACAGGACAATACCCAAGAATGTGCTATACTATTTACTAGCATAATACTAACAACAGGAATTATACAACTTAAGAATAGAGACACATTTTATATAGTCTTATAAATAAGTTTAGTTGAGTTATAAACATTTAAATAATTCTCAGCACATTTTTTTAAAGAGTTTTGTGTACCTACAGTGGTTAATATCACACGTCGCGGCTATTCTATTGAAATTGTTGCACATTACTTGCATTGGCAATTTAAGTAAAATATTAGTTCGTGCAGTGGAACAGTAAAAAGTTATTGTGTTACGAGTTACAACACGTGGTATGTGAAAATTTATCAGAGATACAATCAATTTTATTGTGTAACAATTTATACTTATATAGAAAGGTCAGACTAATAATAACTCTTCTAAATTCTAAAGATTGTAAATCAAACCTTGTTCGCAAGAGCTGTTGTACAGGATAGTGACCATCAATTCTATAAGATAAGAATCTCAAAAATCTTCTTTGAATTGCTTCTAAGCTACTTTTATGAATTTCTTATTTCTTAATAGCGATACCATATAAACGCAAAAGTTACAAGTTTACGATTCTTTCGGTAAATCTTACACCAAGTAAACTAAATAAAATTAGTCCTTTTTGCTATTACTTTACAGTAAATCGCATTTATTGTTGATTTTCGTACTAAAATATAAAATTTTCATTTGAGTAATCGATTTAATTCCGTTTTAGTAACCTAAATTACTCTCCACCGTTCCATTATTCAAGTGTTTTCTTTAAAACCATAAGTAAATACGCCTTTCACTAGAATCGAGTTATTCAAATTATTCCAAACCTGTAAAAACAGTAGCTGAAAGAGGATCCGACTAAATTTAAAAATATACGCCGAGGATTACATTCACTTTCGCTCTTTAAAATTTATTTTACTTATTCTGTGCTACTCGTTGCAGTGAAAGATAATGAAACGAAATGGAACTTGGTTGGAAGGGTAAAATTTAAAAGAAGGTAGATATTATGTTATAAATCATAATATAAGCGACGTAATTTGAGGACCTCATTTAATTTAAAATAAAATTTTATGTTAGTTGGTATAAGAATAAGAATGTTGGTTTCTCAGTAGACGTAGGCCAAATATTGTTCTTACTAAGCAGTTTGTTGGAATCTAATTGATAAGTTTACCAAAGGAAAATAATAACGAAATAGCTGAAGCTCAAAATATACTTCTTTATTTAAAAGAATATCCTGGTTCATACCTGTTCCATCAGCCTAAAAACAAATTACGTTTTCTCGGTTGTATAAATTTAATATGCGTTCCTAAATAAATATTGTGGATCCTAAGTAATCATTATTTTTATAATTTTTATAATATAAACCAAGTATCTGTTTGTGTATTCTTATATAAAAGAACGTAAATTTGGGCCAGTGAAATACTTTTTATACTATAAAAGTCTTGTTTTAATGTTTATTTATGTTAATTTTCGGCGTTAGTTAAGACATTTTCTACATAAAATATTTGTGTTTCTTCGCTTTTCGTTGGGAACACTTCACAAACTGTTCACTACCCCGAACTGGTTAGAAATGAAATTTCAAATTCGATTTATTGGTAAGCGTTTACAATTTACATTTCGGAATTTGGCAACTGAAGAATTTATTTTGCGTATAGAACACCCCAACATTTAATATAAATTTTCTTTGTACCAAATTTTTATTTTCGTTTATTTAATTTATGATATTTTTTCTACAAGTTTTTCGTGTGAAACCTTCTCAACTTTTCAGGTATCTTTAATCAGATTGCTTCCAAAAATGAACCCCAAAAAAGCAGTTACTTAAAAAATGTGCTTTCTCAAAACTCGTTTAGAGTGTTTCACCTTTTTTCCGAAAACAAATTTGTTACCATTTTATTCTGTTCATGCGTTACTTCAGGAACACTCGGTATATACAGGGTGCTTCACGGCGAATAGTAAATATTTTAGGGGGTGGTAGTATGGACTATTTTGAGTAGAAAAGTTCATATAAACATATGCCCAATTCTCAATAATTACGGATATGTAGCTGTTTTAATGTTACCCATTAAAAGTATCATTAAACGAATTAAGGAAAGGCAGATCACTTATTTATTGCATTTATTTACAACAAAATAAAACAAAACAACAGCAGTTTAAAGCAAATGCTCAAAAATACCACCACCGACTTCAATGCACCTTCTAACTCTGTCGGCATAAGTGTGTGTAGCTCTTGGACATATTGGACATATTGGACGAATTGGACATATGTTTATATGAACTTTTTTACTCAAAATAGTCCATACTACCACCCCCTAAAATATTTACTATTCGTCGTGAATCACCCTGTATAGAACCAAAGTCTCTGTTCTCATGAGTTCTATTAAGTTACTTTTTAAAAATATTACCAATAACATATTGTCACAGAAACCTTAAAAATAAATTTCAGTAGCAAGCACACACGTTTACTACCGACATTTACAAAACACATTGTCCCTAATTAATGTCAAGAGCCATTAATTAAAATTGGAGGGTTACAAAATGTATTCTTTAGAGACACGTTAAAATTTACAGGCCAGCGGCTTCAACCGCAACCATCCCTTTCAGTTATGGACGTGGAAAAATTTTTCAGGATTACAAACAAGCAGGAAATACAAAAAACAAATAATTAATTGAGTGTAACTGAAAAACCCCGAAATCATTAACTTTTGTTGTTTGCCTTTTCTGATAAATGTGGTTAAATATTTAGATTCGGATATTCTCACCCAACTTGTTTTCTAAGTAATTTTCGGAAGTATTTTGATTTTCTAGATTTGTAGGATTTTTCAGTAAGTTGTTGCGGATTACTTGGCATTACTCTAGTATAAAGTATCTACAAGATGAAATAAACTTTTATGTAAAGGAAATCCGTATCAGATGTCAGAATGTCATGTTTGTATTTTTATAAAGTTCCTGAATGTTTCACAGCAGTACCTTCGTTTCCTTTAGAATAGTATAAATCGTCTACGGAAAAGTTTATTTACTCGTATTTTTATCTACCGGTTGCTCCTATAGAATAATATCATATTATAAAGTATAATAACTAATAAGTAAAGGGTTTTTCAATAAGAGCGATATGTTTTTAAATTGAAATGAAACAACAACAAATAGAAAACCAAAAATTTTGAAGTGTCATCGATACAATTAAGTTCTGAAAATAACATCATTTAAATGGCCGCCTCTGGTTCTCCCCATCTAGTAGTAGACGGAAGTATTAACTGTCCTGAGTGTCCTGATCGAAAATATGCCTGAATAATTATTTATTATTGGTCTTCAAATCAAAAGTTGTAAACAATAAACTTTATTAAAATCATAAAAGGAAGAATATAAAATCGTCTTGTAATAAATAATAATTATTATTGAAATACACATAAATTTATTTGTATATTTATTTTTAAATTGGTTAGTCGAGATTTTTATAATTCTGCGTTGAATGCCAACGAACTGTACTGTCGTACAACCTGAAAGAATTTAACAAACATAGCGACGTCACAGTATAATGCTAAAACATTATACTGTGGCGACGTGCACTCATACAATACCAGGTTTACGAGTAATATTTGGGCGCCATATTGCAGGCTAACTAAATCACAAAATGGTCCCAATTTCATTGGACTAAAGTTGTATAACTCGTTACCTGAACATATAAAAGAATTAAATTTTGTGAAATATAAAAGTAAAATTAAATGCTACCTAATTCGACATGCGTTCTACTCTATAGACGAATTCTATGCATCTAAATTCTAGTATTTAGTTTAAAATTTTGTTTGTTAGTAATAATTTATATGCTGTGTTATACTTATTCATGTTATATGACGTGCTTAATTGTACATTTTGTACAAATGAAAGCAAATAAAAAAATTTATTTATTTATTTATTTATTTATTTATTTATTTATTTACTTATTCTAGCCTTGTTTTCTAGCAAAGCAAAACGTCTCCAGAATTTAAAAGCACCTTCGATCCAACAAAAAACTGAAATCCAGTTTATCTGAAAGGCAGAAAAACCAAAATTTTCATTCTGCACGCATACTAATAAACTCTTTTGCATATAATTTACTCCCAAAATAAAGCACGCCCAGGGTACTTCATAAATGGAAATGAATTGAAAATGTTTACTGATAACATGATATGCAAGTACTCAATAACAAGCGTATAAACCCTCCAGCAGTATTCCCTCGCTACAAAGAGGACTAAAATAAAATGACGTGGTGAACGAAACCTACAGAACTGAATAAATGACGTCAGAAGCGAACATGCTACGTAATTTGTATATACATAACCCTGCCCGTACAGAAATATTTTTCTCTCTAATTTTATGGGGCTCTAAATTACCTAATTATTCACGGCTCTTATCAGAGGTAGCACTTGCATTTATTCCTTTTTTGTTTTTTAACTAAATTTTTCTGCCTTTGTAAAAGCTTTTCATATGCACCAAAGGCAGAGAATAACATAGAATAATTTTAATGGCAATAAATTTAGAGGATAAAACTTTTTAGGCAGTTTTATTATTTACTAATTAGGATTTAAAATTAATGAGTAAGAGTTTAATAATAATTCTGGAACGAAATTCTTAGATATATTTGCCTTTGTTTTAGTATTTAAATGTCAGTATTTTATTGCTATAATTTTATTAATACGGTTTTATTTTGTATTTAATATTACAGTTATCAGTTGTTCGTGCTTTATTTACTTATTGTTTATTTGTTAAAATATGCTCATTTTTTACTTTGACAGAATATTTGTCAGAATCTTAAACTTCAATGTTTTAGTTAATCTAAAAGAAGGGGAACCTTATTACCTCTTTTATTGTTATCTTAGTTTTAGTTTTCCTTCTATATGTTAAAATTAAGACAGTTCTGTTACAGTTTGGCTTTAGTAACGACTTCATGATATCTTGGCAGAAGTAATACACATCTCTTAGCCTAAGAACATAAACCACTACTGATTCTGAGTCAGCATTTTCATCTAGATACTAAGAAATTTAATTCATCTACAATAACATCTCTTACTGTACTAAACCTTTCAGTTTCTACATCCCACACTTTATACCCATTTGATACATACCCAACCAGTATAACTTTACGAGATTTTTCATCAAACTTTGTTTTTCTCGTTTTATTATGAACATAAATGGTAGAACCAAAAACCTTCAAATATTTAAATTTGGGCTTTTTATTATGCCACAATTCATATGGTGTTTGTACCTTTTTCAGAGCTTTAGTAGGAGTAACATTGATTAAATAGGTAACAGTAAGAACCGCTTCTCCCCAAAAAATCTTTTCTAAACCTGCACCGCTTATCATTGCACGGGCTTTTTCAGTTATTGTCCTATTCATTCGCTCCGCTACACCATTTAGCTGTGGGATTCTAGGAACTGTCAAATGATAACTAATGCCTTTTTGCACACAGAAGTCTTTAACCTCTTTAGACAAATATTCTCCTCCATTATCGCAATATAAATTTGCTATTTTTAAATTAAAATGAACTTCACTTTTTGCAATATAGTCTTGAAAGGCGTCTGATTTATATGTAATCAGGTACGTAACACAGTAGTGAGTATAATCATCAATAAAAGTGACAAAATAATTTTTATTGTCAATAGTTGGAGGAGTTATTGGACCACAAACATGTCGTTAATTCGGTGCCCAATGATGAATGGTCAACAGGACCCGATACCAACCTCCAGACTGCAGGAAAATCCTACCCATCGGGAGATTCGAACTTCTGTACCGTCTTTTTTGAGCGGTGGTATTGGGCTACAAACAAAGAATTAAAATTTCGGTTGTTAAATAACTGGGGGCTTTTTATTTACAGAGATTACCACGGAGCTCATTTTAGTTTGTCCGGCCACAAAAAAAGACATAAATCTTCTAAGAATGTTTGTTACACAAATACAGGCAGAGGTCCCTTTAGGTGTGTCCTCAAATTAGAGACAGGGTCATGGGCCACGGGTCATGCTTTCACTCGTTTTTACAGATCTTCACACACGTTTTTGTTTCACAAATTAGTTCTGAAACGTTTTCATTCTGGAAATTTAATAGGTTAACATAAGAAACGTTAGCAATATACGTGTATGTATAATGTATATGTGAGCAAAGTTGCAAGTGATTATCACGTATGATGCACCTAACTGCAACAAGGAAAATGATGTGAAGTCATCACCTGGCGTGCTTCTTCTTATTCTTTTTTTAAATATTTTTACATTATTTTAACAATGGATAAGTATCATATAAGACAATCCTAAAAACATTTGGCATAGAGCACTGTAATGAGAATATATCAGTAAAATAAAAAATTTTAAAACATCTATGAAAAGGACAGTTCCAATTTTTACTTCAAGATCAATAAGGGGGTTTACAATAATTTGAATCGCCTCCATTTTCTGTATAGTATTAAGCTTGGAAACTGATCTTTAGGTTCCGACGAATACAAGATAGGAGATAAATCTGAAAACCTCAAACGGTAGTTCGGTGTTTTACATGATCTGCTTAGACTTGATAATTTTGGTTTGTTTTAATTTAGTACAAGTAAATTCTACGACCCTAACTCCAAGGTTGATATATGTGTTTTGTTTCATGGCAATAAAAAACCTAAAGATCGTTTTTTTTTCTAATTTTTCAATCAAATTAAATATACAGGGAATTTTTCTTTTTAGTATACATATTCTCTATGTATGGTTTAAAAAAAAAGTGTCGAAAGTCCTATATGTAGGCAACCAACTATACACTAAACGTCACTCTGGCTGTGAATTTAGGGACATTCGTTTTTATTTTTTGTGGTGTGTAAAGGTCATGTTTATGTTTGGAAATAAATCAAAATTAGTAGAATATCAAAATAACTTTTTCTCACTACCACCTTGGTAAATTGACATTTCATTGTCAAAAAGTCGACAATAATGGAAACTAAAACATTTAGTTGAACAAAAACAGACTGTATCTAAGGGCAAAAAAGACGATTTACCGCGCCAGGTCATTTTCCGCGCATGGTACCTCATAACGCTACACCATAACGGATATAAAAAAAATAAATAGTTATAATGGAGAATACGTGCTTATTTATTAATATTAAAACTAATTTTACAATTGGAACAACGTTGAATGTTAAATGAAGGTGTATTTACAAAATGTTTGATTTCATTCTTTTCGTTACTGAAAACAGAAATTGCGTTTATGTGTTTGTTTGTACCATAGCAACAGCGCCGTTAAACTGTCATAAATATAAACGTCACAATTTTTGTTAAATTATTAATGAATTTTATTTTGTGGTAGTGAGAAAAACGTAATGCGCAACGCGTAGGTAAGTTTCTTTTTTATCCTCGGTGGCTTTATGGACCTCAGCTGCGCTTCGGTCCACAAATTACCACCTCGGATAAAAAAGTTCACTTACCATAACTTGGAGCGCAAATAACTATAATTCAATGATTATTCTCTAACATATATCAACAACACAAAACCGAAATGGAAATAAAAACGGCAACAATTGAAGACTAATTTTTTTGACATTAAGTTAATTTAATTATTTTTGCCGCAGCGTGCTATTTTTTTTAAATTAAAACTTAAAGTTTAGTGCATAGTTGGTTGCCTACATATAGAACTTTTAACACTTTTTGTTAACCATACGTACGGAATATGTATACTAAAATAGCTATTTATGCAACGAGTTGCAAAATGATGGACTTTTTATCACCAGGCGTGAAATTGTTCGTCGAGGCGAAGCCGAGATGAACAACACGCCATGTGATAAAAAGACATGTTTTGCAACGTGTTTCGTACAAGATTTTATCCAATTCAGATAACAAAATGTAAATGCCACATCTTCTTAAAAAAGGAGTTGGGTCATCGTGATAAAATGGGAGTGATAAAATGGGAGCATATTTTGTAACTAGTTACAAAATGAACCACTTTTCGCAACTCAAATCATCTTTTTGTAACTAGTTACAAAATAGGAGCATATTTTGTAACTAGTTACAAAATGAACCACTTTTCACAACTAAAATCAATGTCGAAATGTTGACATTTCGTAACTGAATTGGATAAAGAAAATTTCCGTGCGGTTGAATTAGGTCACAGCCTATAACTAACGTAACGCTAGCCTGACACTTTACCACTGCCCCACCCTGGCATCATCTAATTGCATATTAACGATAAATAATTCAAAGATCTTCCAGCCTTTGTACTTGTGGACTTTCAGCGTTTCTTGTGGCTAATTATGTGTTATTTATGATAGTTTTCAATAATAATTCTATATAAAAGCAGTCTGTAACAACAGCTCGGAGAAAAAGCCATTCCATTTCTTTGTGCTTATTTAGGTTGTAGAATTAGAAGTGGCATTTATGCCTATACTCTATTCGCCGAGTTCTGACAGTAAAATCTGCAACCCCTATGTAGTGTATCCCATTAGTGATTAGGTCGCTAATGCAACCTTATAATAAAATTGAATCCAAAGAACCAAATTCTTCAGTTTTGTATAATACCTATAGGCTATAGATAAAGTATTTGGTCACAGATTTGACAGTGCATAATTAACCTATTTTACATACAAATATCAGTGCTAAAATTACTTGGCACTATTGTGTGAAAATAAAAAAGCAAATAATCATCTTGATTTATATTTTATAAAATATCAAATGATGAACCTATTTGCCTAGGAAATATGTAATTTGGGTTGGATAATTTACTGTCAGAACTCGATGAACACAGCATGGTTAAGTAATATTAATAATTAAAATCAGGGCCCGTGAAGTTGGCAGGACATTAAAAGCACAAATTTTATTAAATGGTATCGTTTGTGCTCTATTTTAATTTAATGTCTTGCAAACTTCACGGGTAGAGACGCCGAGTTTTCAGGATCCTTATGGAAACACAGCGAAATAACATTTTCTTTTTAGTCAGGTAAAAAAGTCATCCAATTTTTGGAGTCGAGGCGACTTAATATGCAAAATAATTATGGAAAAACTTCTGCTTTAATTACCAAATTTTGATATTGGCTTTATGGGGGCACTGTTCCCATAAACATTTCATTATGGAGGCATGGGCCCCGGTGCCCCCACGTAGTCGACGCCCATGTTCACGGATCCTTTTTGTATTTTCAAAATGACTTACATAAACAAAACTCTTAGTAATTATTAGTATTACAATTTATTTGTATCCTTCCAACTTCCGATAAAGAAACACAAGGATGTTTGCAGAAGTGATAACAAACATTAAATAATGTAACACGATACATTCATTATCTCCTGCTAGCATGACTATTTAAAAATATTTGAAATGTATTTATTCACCAAAGATCTGTACGAGCTGACCAACATAAACTCCTGGCTATTTCTGAAATCCTTGTAACCAAATTTCAATTGTAGCTCCTCTACGAGCTTGAATGTTTGGGTACGTTCCAGATCTAGAATTCCTTCCTTTTCAATTATTTAAATTATGCAGCAACCGTGAAGGTTACTCGTGCAAAGCAGGAAACAGTTTGTTGTTTTCATGGAAGTTAGAAAAACATGTAATGATATGATTTTAATTTCTATAAAGCAACTGATAGTTTTAACCTTGTTCTTTAAACCTTAACTACGTCAAAGCTTCAACTGTTTATTTATTAATTTAGGTATTAAAATAATTTTAATTTACATATTGACAATCATTTAAAATAATAAATGAATTTACTTTAATTAGTATCAGTCAACTAATTTTAAACATGTAATTTTGTTATTATTTTAAGATGTATAATTTGTCAAAAATGAAAAACCCTCCTTGGTAGGTGCTCTTTTGATTCTAGAAAAATTAAGAAATAGTTCAAAAATTACGAATCATATTCTACACTTGAGTTTACTTACAAATTTTCTGCAAATTCCTGAATTATTGCTTCACGAATTCATTGAATTTCGAGACCGTTCATGACATCTCGTGGATCGTTTGAGAACTACCAGTTCACCTTGAAAGATTCCTTGAACATTCTGTGCTCCTCATACTTGAATTTCAGATACGGCCTCCTCTGCAAAGCTCTTGAATGCTTGAACGCATTCCAGAAATTCATTGCATTCATCCGTCTTCCATGTATCGTGCCGTGCGTAAGCGTTCTTGCAAGCGTACTCACTCCATCCAAAACACGTTCATTGCATTAAAAATTACTTGTTTTTTTTATTTAACCTAGACACTGACCCGCTTACACCAAAAATAACTGACTTGAATTGGAACGCGAAATGCAACCTGTCTGAATTTTATGCTAATTAGGTGGCATTAATTTGTTTGATTATAACGGCCAGAGATGGTTGGTCATTAACACATAATAAGAAGTCTTATTTCGTAATAGATTAATTCATGCAAGTTTAAGAGAATTTTAAGAATAATTTTAAGTGTTAAAAAGTCCTGCATCACACAAGCCTACAATGGTTTTGGAACTTTAACACACATTTTTCGCATAATTTCGCTAACTACTTCAACTATTTGGTTCCAATTAGTATATCACTAATGTTATTGCTAATTATCTTCTTAAAATTCTTCCAATAAGATTAAAATATGGCTGTCTTAGTGAATTCCCATAATAGAGGGAAATAATTAGGTGATTACTTAGTCATTAAAGTTCATTCAAAACTAATGAGGATGATACATTTCAATGATATTATGAGTATATTGTTGCATCGCCCATTTGATTAGGAAAACACGTTATCAACCCATTAAACAAGCCATTAAGATAAGATAACCATTTTTGTATAAAAGGAGAAGTAGAACCTCCCTTAAGTTAGTATAGATTTTGCCTCGTACGGTGCACAGTAACCCTGTTATAAGTTGCGTTTTTATGCTCAATAAACCGATTGTTCATTACCTGTGTGGTTTTAATCAAGGTAATACCTTCGCAATCCTAGTGATTTTAAGTGAAAGTGTAATTGTTAGTTGGTGAATAATCAAGGTTAACCAAAAAGGAGGACGGAGCCTCCTATTAACAAGCTGCCCTGGTGTCAGAAAATTATTTAAAAAAAACCTAGTCGGTCCCAACGGGTATCCGACATAAATTGGTGTCAGAAGTGGGATTGTTCCAGCCGTCAAGCG
The DNA here is from genome assembly GCA_963082815.1 of Melanotus villosus. NCBI lineage: Eukaryota > Metazoa > Arthropoda > Insecta > Coleoptera > Elateridae > Melanotus > Melanotus villosus. The sequence continues at coordinate 7,379,491 of OY720423.1, read as the reverse complement.
AAGAAATATCGTAAACCCCAGCGGTGGACGCTCTATTTCAGTTCCCCAGAGGATTCTAGCAAGACGGTTGCGTTTCAACGCTTAACTGACCAGAACCTACGATCATCCTAACCTACCAATAACTCATCGCCAGCCGAGAGAAGTTGGTTCTTCCCCAGAGAAACCAGCGGTAAAATTCTCAGCAACTCGTCGCCAGTCGAAGAGAAGTTGGTTAATCCCCAGCGGGGACAACGTTCCCAGCGAACAACAAACAGAACCTTCAAGGCAGGGAATCTTTGGTAAGTCCGTTCTCAATTATTCAACTTTTCAACATGCTCGACACAACTATACACTCGGATTCCACACCTATATCACAATCAGCTTCCACAAACTCAAACATAGAGGAAGAGTTAGGGCCACAATTAGAAGCATTACACCTTTCATTACTTTTCAACTTTATAAAACCATTTAATGGCGAGCGTAAAGAACTCACCAGATTTTTACAAAACTGTAATAGCGCTTTCCAAATTGCTCAACCTCAGCAGGTTCCACATTTATTTTTATATGTTGTATCACAACTATCCAGTCAAGTCATTAATGAAATCAACATTAGTGAAATATCCCATTGGAAACATTTAAAAATAAAATTAAAAACATATTGTAGTAAGGTCAAAGATCTCACCCAGCTTCACGGAGAACTCGAGACAATCAAACAAAACTCTAATGAATGAATCAATTACTGATTTCTTCAAAAGGCTAGAAAATTCAAAACATTCATGTATTTTGGCTGAAACAAATCAATGCGAAAACGAAGGTGAATTAGATGATCTTAAAAAAATCCATTCACAGGACTGCCCTTAGACGCTTTATTTTACACTGTCGATGTCGTCCAAAAATTTCTAGAATGTTAAGAGCTAGGGATATTAACTCTTTAAACACTGCTTTTTCGATTGCACTACAAGAAGAGAAAATTTTAAATTATACTCGCACAGAAACCTCTAGGAGTCACATAACCAGTATTGTTCATTTTACAAAAAGAATAATCATTCCTTACAAAATTGCCAGAGGAAACCTAGAACTTTTAATCAAAACAAACCCCAAACGAATTCTTATCCCAATAATAATTACGATAATTGATTGAATCGACCTTTACTTGATGAAAATTCATAATGCAATAATTAAACAAATACAAAATTGATTTTCACAAATTTTATTACTGTACCTACCATGACAATAAATTGTTTCGCCAAACGTTGACATCTTCAGATGGTGACTGTGAGTACAATACTCATACGGTCACAGAATCATAACGACAATCTAATAGACGTGTTTAATAAACTCAAAGAACACAATCTCAAGCTACAACCCAATAAGTGCGAGTTCATGCGCAAGGAAGTAGCCTACCAAGGACATATCATTACGGATAAAGGCATTTAGCTAAATCCAGATAAAATCAAGGCCATACAAAATATTAATCAACCAAAAACACATAAAGATATCAAATCGTTCCTAGGACTTGTTGGTTATTATCGAAAGTTCATTCCCATTTTTTCTCAAATTGCCAAGCCACTAACAAACCTTTTAAAGAAAGAACAAAAATTCGAATGGTCTCCAAAATGCGAGGAATCCTTCCAAAGATTAAAGAACTTTCTTGCAATGCCCTGATTTCTCCAGAACCCTTATCTTAACGATAGATGCTTCCAACGAAGCTGTTGGATCAGTACTTCTAGCCTCTCTCTACCCAAATATGGATATAGGCCTCCTTTCTACCCTTCCATTCTCTTCTGTCCTTTGCTAATACTTGCCATTTGGTTCCGGCTGTTTTTCTTATTTCATCTACCCATCTCATCATTGGCCTGCCCACACCTCTTCTTCTTCCCCGTGGTCTCCTATCCAATATCTTCTCATTCCACTTATCTGACATTCTGGCAACATGTCCAGCCCATTCCCATTTTTGTTTTGCTATTCTTGTTGCTATATCTTCCACTTTCGATCTTGCTCTTAACCATTCGTTCGTTTTTCTGTCTGCTAGAGTTACTCCCACAATTTTTCGCTCCATGGCTCTTTACGCTACTTTCATCCTATTCATGATTGCTTTCGTAAGCACCCAGGTCTCCGTTCCATAGGTCATTGCAGGTATTACACATTGATTGAAAACTTTCGCTTTTAATTTTGACGGTATCGTTGTTTTCCATACTTGATTTAATTTTCCTAAGGCTGACCATCCTGCTGTAATCCTTCTTCTAACTTCCGCTTCTTGGTTTTCTTTTCGTATTCTTATCTCATGTCCCAGGTAAACATACTTCTCGACTCTTTCTATAACTTTGCCATTTACTGTTGTAACCCTTTTGTCTTCTTGATTATTTGTCATTATTTTTGTTTTAACTATGTTCATTTCAAAATTACATAGAGAAATGCGACATATGTCAGTGATCAAAAACCAATTTCACACCAAACAAAAGGCTAATGGTAATCACAACCACATCATCCAGATTCTGCGAACAAGTCGCAATGAACATCGTAGGTCTTCTTCCAGAAACACCGAATGGAAACAGATTCAGATTCACTCTTCAAGACGACCTAACGAAATTTATTCACTCTTACGCCATTCCAGAACATAATGCTCACATAGTAGCTATCCATTTTCTAAAATTCTGCTCTCAATTCAGATTTCCCGAATCAATTCTCTCCAATCAAGGCACAGAATTTACATCAGCTACATTTAAGGAACTAAACAGGTTCATATCAGTAAATCACAAAATCACCAGTTCCTATCATCCCCAAACAAATGGCGCATCTATCCAGATAACAAAGAACTAAACAAAAACTGACCATTTTAATTTATTGAAACCGTACATTTCAGATCAACAGACAACTTCGGAATCTACGTTTAACACAGATAATGAAGATAATAATAATTAACGTTCTCTTTCTATTCCTACCCTTTTCAATTTCTTACAAAATCACACGCATTAATTCATCTAGCGGATTATTATATAATCATTTAGGGAAAGCTAAGTTAAGTAATCAAACATATACTCTGATTTCATATTATAACCTTACGCAAATTGAAACCCAAATTCAAAACTCATATTCATACTACTTTAAGGATTATGTTCTAGATTTAAGCAAACTCGAGTAGAAGTTCATTGTCTCAATCAATTAAAATATGTAGAAAATAAACTAAATTCAAAGTAAATATCAGGGAACACCTCTTAACACTAATCGAAATGACGGACGAAACAGGCTTCATTGTGAAAGACATAACATTAATTCGCCACGGTATAATTAATCTTGAAATTTTGCATCCTCAAGACCGTTTAAAGGAATTAGTAGTGATATCAACCAAGAACACAGAACACATTACCCTTAGAACCAAATTTAACAAATACTTTATTTATTGTAAATTGATTAAAGACTCATCTTTCATCAGTAACAATCTACTAGTAATAATTTTCAACATTCCATTAACGAACACACTTACATATGACTTATACAAAATTCACTCCCTACCTACTCCACATAGGGACGACCCTAACATTTACTCATATATTCAATCTTCCAAGCCTTTCATCCTTATATCCGTCACGAGAACGATCTGTACTATGCTCAATGACATCAACAAATGCATGGAATACTTGCCTCAACAATGGATATGTAGAGAAATATCCACCGCCACAAGAACGGATCAAACCATCTGTGAAGTCCAACTCTTTACCAAGGTAATCACTACAATACCCAAATCATGTGACATCAAGACAATATATGCAAAAGCTGAAATATGGCACAAGCCAACACACAATCAATGGATATATGTACTATTCAGTCCAACTACGCTCGACATCCTTTGTCAAGGCGACACTGCTCACGAAGAAGTACTCAAGAAAATTGCCATATTGGAACTCCCCATGAATTGCAAAGCTTACCACTGATCATACGATCACTGAATCCGAGAATATATCAAGCACGATTCCATTCACTGACATCGCAGAAGATGATTGTTGCGTCAAAATAAAAAGAAACATAACAATCGAAGCAATGGACCTATAACCAATAAAATTAACGGACATGAACTTGGATGAACTCAAATTCGCACAACACAAACTCCAGCAGTTCGATGAAATTCTCCAACAGCAAATAAACAAACCTTTTATTATAAAACATGCCAGTTGGTATACATCCTTACATTCATTTCTAGGAGGACTAGCAGCCCTAGTTATTCTGTGTAACTTATTCAAATGGATGGGCATTTTCTCACTACTGAGGAAGTACCTCTATTGCACGAAAGAACCCAGAGAATCATCTTCAAAACTCAAAGCATTATGCTATCCCTGCATTAACATATAGGTACATCCAATCTCATAATCAGAAGAATGCAAACCAACCAACCACGGTTCACTACGACACAGAGTTAGAACGTCTAAACTATCCCCCAGCTCTTCCTGCGATTCCGAAGCCACCACCCATGAGGTACAATACTCGTAGCAGATCCACGAAGTCAACAGGCAGTTCCCGAGCTACGACCCCTCTCACGGTCATGCAGGACTAATATTATGCATGATCGTTAGTTAAAATAATTAAAATGAGATATATGTATAAGTTAAAATCATTAAAATGAAATATATAAGTTAAAATAATTAGAATATATAAGAATGAATCATAATACTTAAATTAAAATTTTATACCTATTCAATTTCAATTTTTAAAAATTTTTGCACTCGATTTAAAATTGTCCAAAATTTAACTCACCTCATTTAATTAGGAAAACACGTTATCAACCCATTAAACAAGCAATTAAGATAAGATAACCATTTTTGTATAAAAGGAGAAGTAGAACCTCCCTTAAGTTAGCATAGATTTTGCTTCGTGCGGTGCACAGTAACCCTGTTATACGTTGCGTTTTTATGCTCAATAAACCGATTGTTCATTACCTGTGTGGTTTTAATCGATTCTGCTTATTCAGCATGAAATTATCTACAACTTTTCTATTTAAAGTTTTTTTCTATCATTTATAACAACTAAGAAAAATCGGTTTGAAGAAAATGACCAAAACTACATTTTTCAAAATATCTAGTAGGCCTTGACTCTTTTCCAAATTTTGAAAACGTCATTTAGTTCGGCTAATAATTCTCCACTACTTTCCCTATTTGACCGTTTTTCTATCTGCCATAGTTTCCGAGATCCCCATAGTAAAAATCGAAAAAAACTCACCCTGTATACAGAAGTGTAGTTGAAAGTGAGCATAATTATTACATTCGAAGCCCAAAAAGACTAAAAAAATCATTTGATGATTTGTGTGAAAAGTATGAAACATTAAAGTGGTCTTTCCGTACTCTTAAACAACGCGAAAAAAGAAAAACTGAAAAAATTATTACTTTTAAGAAGGTTATTAGTGGTTTACAAAAACGGTTATCCGAAAATAGTAATTTAGTGATCACAAACTGTTTTAGTGGTGTCCTACAAGATCAGTTGCTACACCATAAAAATGGTTACAAAAATAGTGAGTACCCTGAAACTGTAAAAAAGTTTGCGATTACATTGCAGTTTTATTCAGCCCAAGCCTGTAGGTATATACGAAATTTTGTAAAGTTCCTCATCCTCGTACAATCAGAAAGTGGGCCCAAAACATCGATGGTAACCCTGGTGTCACGCAAGAAAGCTTTGATAAAATAAAATCTGTTGTGAATAACAGCAATGTGCCATTATTAGGTTCGCTTATGCTAGACGAAATGGCTATTTGCAAGCAATTGGATTTTGATGGAAAACAGTTAATTGGACATTGCAATTTAGGGCACGGTGAAATAGACTCTGTTGAATTAGATCTTGCAAGCGAAGAATTAGTATTTATGTTTGTAGCTCTTAACCAAGGTTGGAAAATACCTGTTGGGTACTGTTTAACAAACGGAGTAAATGGTACAATTAAAGCTAATTTAGTGCAACAGTTTGCCCAAAAAATAATAGAAACTGGAGCTGAGCTTGTTTCAGTAACATGTGATGGTGCTGCATCAAACAGAACCATGTTAAATAGTTTAGTAGTACATTTTGGTTTGCATTTTTCATTGCAGGGCTATCTCTTTTTTTTGTAAATCCTTCAAGATTTAGATGATGAGGTGTAAGACTGACCTGTGTTTCTCAACTTTTTTTGTACATTCTTAATCCATCTAGACTTCTTTCTTTTTCTTCCAGATTTTCCTTTTCGGTAATTTTTACTTCATTCATAACTGCCGTAGACTGGGACTTGGGACTTAGCATCAGGTGACTCTTCATCTGATAAGGAGCTTTCAGAACTCTCAGAAACTAATTAATCTGGGTATTCCATTTTTTGGAAGCTTCATAAGCGTTGATATTAATCGTACAAAAAAACTTCAAATAACAAATTTGCAGGAAATTTTATCCTCTACAAGTGGGTAAATAACTTTTTTTGCGCTTAAATTCACCATAAAGAAGTTATTGGCAAGAAACTGAATGAAGTGCCGATTTTCGGTGGTTTTCCCACGATGGCGGTGGGAGCGGCGGAGGGGGAATTGTGGAAATTTGGATTTTTCACTAACCAACCATCCTATACAACATATCAAAAATTCAGAACTACCCGACCTTTTGCAGGATAACCCACCTTTTTCGGCTCCATTCACTGGACTACCGGTTGAAATCTAAATTCTTAAATTCTTAACGTTTAACAAATCCTGCTAAATGTAACTTTTCGTTACAGTTATTGTAAACAAAAAGTGAAACTCAGTATCTAAGTATAGTTGAGTAATTAATTTTTTTGAATTTAATTGAATTTCATAACTCCACCAATGGGACTTAATTTGCTTTTAACAACTTCCCATTTCATTTATTTAAGCACTAATAAATATACTAACTGTAAATAAATTTTATTGTCGGTATGTAGTAAGTATTAAATATAGTAGGTTTGGGTATGACGGTATGAGAGAGGTTCCGGACACCTCTAATTTAGAAATTGCGTAATAGGAAAGCAGAGTAGGCAGAAGTTGACATTGCATTAAACAAGTAATCATTCTCTAATAAGCTGTTTTAATTTTTTTGTAATTATACGTGACACAGAATATTACAATTTCCATCCAATTTACTAAGTTTTTAATGTTTTTACGAGCCGTTAAGCAGGACAAGGTCATTGACAGACATTGCAGTCTGGTTGACTTTTCAAGGGGAATCGGTTTAAAAGGTTTTGTGCGTGTTGTATTCTTTAAAGTGATATGAAAGGTGTTGGTTGCATCCTTATCGTTTAATATGACGATTTACGGAAAACTTGTTGAGCATCTTCTTGCTAGTTATTAATTAAACTGTGGTAAGCGACATTTTATTTTTTTAGTTAATTTATTAAAAGTTTACAAACGTTTTTTTCTAGAACTCAGTAGTAACGTAAAATGAAGACTGTTATTTTACCGGTGGCCAAGATGGTACGCTGTTTGAATTTCGGCCAGTTAAAATAATTATTAAATTAACGTAAATTATTCCTATTTATTTGTTATTTTTATTTGATTGTTATTTAGGATAAAATGATATAGATTTCTGTGATTTTTATGTGACTGTAAATAAAATGCTGTAAAATTCTGATAAAAATTGATGGAAGAGCTGGATTTTGAAGTTTACTTTTTGGTGGGAGGATCTTTGCAACCCTAATTTGAATTTGTAAAGTTTTTGGCAGAAAACGATTAAGATTTCAATTTTAAAGCAAATGCTAATTTAACCACAGAATTTGAAAGTTCTGGCTGATTATTTTAGGTGAAGGTCTATCGCCCCTTAATTTAATTTTAATTGCAGTTGGGGGCGTTATTTTAGCAGAGATCATATAAATCAATCAATAAAGAAGATACATCTAAAACCACTATCACCTAAAAGAATTATTAAGTTAGCAAAAGCTTCCGGGCTTTTTACTGCTCTGGGGAGTAGGTATTGTTCAACTCCTTGTTTGGTCTTCTTTCTTGCATAATTTAGCAATAAACAATATTACTTAATTGGTTTTAATTGCTGTTTCGTGCAAGCTGCGATGTTAATCATTCGAGCAACATTGTATTATCATCTAATTAGAATATTTTCACTTCATTATTGTGAAAATAGAATTTTCACGTTGTAATCGTTCAAGCAAGAATTACGTGTTTCCTTACGCATATATTGAAATATCAAATGTATTTAATTAATTATCTCATTTATGTATTGGGTGAAATCTAGGGCTGCGAATGCCAGCGTTCTCCACTGAAACCCTTTCTGTTTTGTTACTTTCAGCTTTTTAGTAAAAAATAAAATTATTCCAAAGGAATGATACTACTCAAGGTGTTAAAGTGTCAATGTTTGTTGAAGTATCTACATTCCAATGCATATAAAAGTATTAAAAACAAATTAAATCTAAAATTGTTCGAAAAAAGTATATTTAACAAAGCTGCTTTTGCAAAGAAATTAAATAAACAATTTTACGTTATTCCATGTATTATTACCTATAAAAATAAAATACACAAATTAGATGCTTATATTTCAGTCTAAATGAGCACTTTTTAAATAAAATCGTATAGGTATTAGCTAAAATACATCCCATAGTGTCCAAACGCACAGTGGTAACACAAATCGATTCAAATGCTATGAACATCCAGAGTTTAGAAATACTCTGATCTGGTTTTAGACTTCCTTCATCTAATGGTCTCCGTATCCTGAATAGAATTCAACGTATACGGTTTCTACGATTGTCCTTTGCAGCACGGGGGGGTCCTTTTTGTACGTTTGCTATTTCAGTTCGCCGAAAACGTATATTGCCAAATACATTCTGTTAAAGGGATTTTGTCACGATTTGCACTGTGTTTCCTTTAAATTATTCTTGAAATATGTTTTAGGGTAGATTCATTTTCTTTTATTATTTATTTAAATTTAAATAATTTCTCTGTTAATTTGTAACATGTCAAAAACATGAGAAACTCATAAAATGAATAAAGATAATGCTATCATTTGAGATAAATTCATAAAATTTGTCTAGATTACACACATTTTTTAGTTTTTACTCTCAATCCTTCCTGTGTGATTAGCTAATTAATAATTGTTGTACTTAACTTTAAGTATTACTTTGTGCTTCTTATCGTTAGTAAATCTGTAGTAAAAGTGTTGTAGTTCGCTTTGTAGTTAGCAATGTTGGTGTCTTTATCTACTGTTGTTATTTTAAAATAATAGGTTTTCAAACTGGCCAAATAAACCAATTAAACACGCGAAGAACAAAGAAATATAAATCTAGGGTTCAAAAAATTGAAAAATGCAGGTTAACTTTGGTTCTGTGTTGCATTTAAGCTGATTTTCTACAGTCAGGCGAGTCCGAATAAAGGTAAATTTCTAATCACAATTTTAAACAACTTTAAAGTTTTGCCCAAATGAAATGAAAAGCTCTAGTTTTTTATAAAGTTTTAAAATCAAGCGATTAGAACATTGGCGTGGTAATTGTTTAAAGCCAGTACATACATTACTAAGCATTAAAGTTAAAATTAAAATCAGGGTGTAACACACTTTTAATATGAGTATAATCAATATAAATTTAAGTTCCAAGGAAATCTCCGCAGAAAAGGTCCAAGTTACGTTATAAATCGTTTTTATAAAAAAAAAAGTATCAAAGATATAACAATGTAATTTGCAAGCAAATGCCCAGAAAATAACTATTTTTTTTCTTTGGCTCGTTGACAGTATTAATTATAAAGTAATTTGTCGAGTTCTGGTTGTGTTTATTGCATATTTAACACTTACTATCCCATATTATATTTGTAATTTAAATTTATTTTTCGTCATTTAACACTTATCTACTACTTCTGATCCGCTTGTTATTTACTTTAAAGCATTATATTTCTAGAAATAATTTTTTTGTATTGAATACCTTGTTACAACTAAAACGTATATAAACTCAAGTGAGAGAATATCCATATTCATTCATCATTCATTCTAATTCATTCGAGATCATTCGCCATTCGAAATTATTCTATCTAAAAGCCATTAAAATGGTTAAGAAATTAAATTAAAAGTACAAGTGTTTTTCTTGCAAGAATCAATTGACCTACGTAACAATAAAATACACAAATTCGTGAGTGAACACCGTTTGTGAGCGAGTTTTTACCGAGATTTCTTAAAAGTACCAGTACTCCCAAGTACCAGAGTAATAATAGATTGGCGCTAATTATGATAAAACTAGTGAAATAAGTGATTAAATGAACTGTATAAAAGTATACTACTTGAAGTAAGAAGGAAAAGCCCGAAGAAGCACAACTCAGTCTTAGTTTTAAGTATTATCTAGGTTGTTTAGATTAGTGTAGATTGAATTACCTACCCCAAGTCCTAGCCCTAAGCGAAGGAACCAAGAGACAAACTTTCTCTTTTGGAATGAGGTATACCTACCGGATATGACTTGACCGATTCAGTCCCAAAGGAAATAAATTTATTGACATAAAGAGGCAAATAAGCAACACCTAATTAATAAATGTTATATTGAGAATATACATAGTTAAAGTAATAAACCGCGAACAGAAGTAAATAGTAATTGTAAAGCTAATGATTTTAGAATAAAAGCAGCATGGGCATACGACTTTTATAAGTGTATAATTATGTATAAGTTAATAAGCCTAACATCATGCCGAGACAACACCATTCAAGAAATGCCACCATATCAAGCGGTATTTCTGAGGGGATGATCAGTGGAGGATCATTTGTTTATCACCAGAAGAATTTTAGATAAACGATGGAGAGCAGGAGAACGAACTATAAGTACTACTAACCCGGGACTTTGTTAAAGTCCTTATAGAAATCACAGGAAACGACGCGACATCAACAAATACGAAGCATGAGAAGACGACCAGCACTACACAACCGAAATGCAATGGATGAAAATAAAACAAGTAAGAAGAATGAAGTACCTAGGGGCATATACAACCAACACACTTGAAAGAACAACAGCGGAAAGATAATGTCAAAGAAATAAATATCATAATAATAATAATAATAATAACAACAAAAAAATAGAATATTAATAAGGATAATGATAATGATTAGACTAAATTACCATAAAGTAACATGTCGCAGGGCAGGCATGTCTGCGCTAAGGCACTTTATATCATAGACCTAGGAAATTAGCGATAATACTAGAAATACTGTTAGTATAAGAGGATCGGCAACGCCCTATAAAGGGCATGCCACTCTAAGAAGAGAAGATAAGATGATAAAACATGTTTAACTCCCATTGACTATGTGATCTACACTAACTACCTTACACTATAGAAGCGGTGTCCTACGGCTGGCGTCACCTATCATAACAAATCCGTTCACACCCTGTTGGCATGGGGTGGGATGATGAATATAAAATACACAAATTCGTATTAAAGATATTAATTTTCAAAAGATATTTTACAGATTTTTCCTTACCAGCCCGAATACCTGAAATTCGTACTTTTAAATCAGAAATAACTAAAATAAGTAGTTAGTATATTGAAATAAAGTGCAATACGTAAACGTATAGAACCACCCTTTCTCTTTGCTGCTACAGAGTTAAAAACTCAAATTTCATGGAAATTTGTATTTTATAGATTAATAAATTTAAAAAATAAGTATAAATTTTGCAACATAAAATCCAGAATATTAAAAAAATGCAATTTTTCTTTCTGTGGCAGCAAAGTATTATTCATTCTGAAGATTTATATGCATAGATCTTTCTTTAGAATTGCTGCATAAAAGTGTAATTCCTAAAATAAATTTTTAAAAGCACCATAAATGAAAAAGGAGTTAGGCAACACAGCTAACATTAACTCATCATTTCCTAGAAATATTAAGCTCCGGATTATGAGAATTATAACGGGTCATCAGAGATTGTAGAAGGTTCCAAAAGGTTTGGTGTTTATGGAGTTTAAAGGCTTTTAAAACTAAATAAAGTGAGCGGTAAAGAGTTCTTCACCTATAGGGCAAATGTTTATTATTGGAGCATCGAAAAATCTGGGGAATCGATTCTACATATCCGATAACCTACTAATCGAATTTAATGTATGTCACTTGACCACTGGTATGGCGCCAAATTTAAAAAAAGTTACTGTAAAATTGCAAAGAATAGAGTTAGATGACAAGATATCGAAGAAAATTATTTGAAGAGTTTGCCTAGAATTTAATTTCAGGCCCATAAGCAAAGTTTCAAGGATTTATTTAAAAAGACAAAATGATTTTCTCGTTTTTCCACAATTGACGGGACTAAATTTAACAAATAAGTTTTTGCTAGAACGCATAACAGCTGTATCAAAATTTTAGAAATATTTTTATGCTAGAGCGCGTAGATTAGTACCGGTCGGTTAAAACATAGTCTATTCGATTAATTCAATGGGCCACTATTGTTTCATTTGAAAAAAAATCTTGGAGCCAAAAAATTGATTTCAAAAACTTCAAACGTCAACCTTTCGAGTGATAGTCATCATAAAAGTATATTTACTATCAATAACAGTTTTAGAAATATGATTCTTTTTTCTTTTTATTTGGTATGATACCAGTTTGTTTTCTAAGTGAAGGTTTGTTAAATTATTTCATTTAGTATCAATATTTTTTTATCTAGGATTTTATTATAGGCCTACGTTGTTGGTGTCAAATAATGCTACGAGTCCCAAAGGTATTATAAAATTGTCTCAATTCGCAACTCGCACTTGGGAACTTTCTGTTCAGTTTATTATTTACTTTAAAACTATTTCTAGAAGTAATATATTTGTCTTGATAACTTTGTTAAAGTCCACGGTATAACACGTTCTTATCAATAAGAAAAACGTATATAAACTCAAGTGAGAGAACATCCAAAGTCATTCTATATCATTCTTAATTGTTCATTCTAAATTCTAAGTCAGTCATTCTAAATACAAAGTCTTCAAAAATTGTTAAAATAGTAAACCATTAAAGTTAAATTAAAAAGGAAACGAGTTTTCTTACAAGAACCAATTGTTCTATATAACACTACCCTTTTCACTTAAAGTAATTTTGCACGTGTTTTGTATTTAAGTGATTTTATTTATTTAATATTCAGTTTGAATAAACATTCTTTATTTTAATATACCTTTTGTGAAAATTATTGTGGTATTATTTGAGAGAAAGTAAAATCCAGCGAAATCCCACAAGTAGTCACTCTTAATTAATAGATTTTAGATTTGTTACCGGCGTTTATGTCAAGTTAAGTTTTTATCTGAAATTATAATAAATAATTCATTTTAAACCGTGTTTTAATCACTTGGAAATACGTAACAAATAAGAATCGAAAACACTTGTTGGTGGTTGTTCAGTCAGTTAGTTATGTTTTGTAGAAGACCACTTGTATTCCAACCCTCAGCGTCGGTACAACAGCACCTAAACTGTGTTTATTTGTTCTGTTCGCTTTTGTAAAAGTTTAATTGAATTTACTTACATCAATAAATTAATGTAAATTTAGCATCGTGTCTGTTATTTCAACCGATAAAATCAAGTGGAAAATAAAAGTGTAGAAACCAACAGCGACATCAACGAAAGGGAAGACCACGTGGAACGTAACGACAACGAGGTCCCTTCATCTTGGTCCATCTAGAGCCGGATGGGAAGAATCATCGAAATACAGTCCACACACACACACAAGGAACGTGAGTCTGATCCATTTTTACCTTTATTTTCCACGTTTATATCTTGTAGCCGTTCAATCATTGTCTTTAATTTGCACGTTGATCGTAGGATTCAATTCCTAATTACAGCATTATTCATAGCACGTTTACATCGCTTAAGCTTTGGTTTCCTAGGAAGCGGTGCCGTCATTTAACGGCCGTAAAAATACGGTGGGTGACAAGACACACCGCCAAAAAACGTTGCTGAACTGATTCGTACCGTACTGGCCCGCCGCTTCAGATGAGACGGCACCGCTCTATTACGTTGGGTGTGCGCTACCGCTCTTTTGGAAAACACTTCGCTTAAAATACACGTCACCGTTTTTCGTGACGTCACCCACCGTACTTTTACGGCCGTTAAATGACGGCACCGCTTCCTAGGAAACCAAAGCTTTAGGTATTGTCTTTATTTTATTGTAAAAATCTGTATTAATCATGTCAGAATTAGCGAATTTAGTAAGAATGAGAGGTCAAGTAAAGGGCCAGTTAACGCGATTTAGAACTTTTCTAGACGATTTCGATTCGTCAGGCAATATTGTGAAACTTGAAAGCAGATTAGAAAAAGTAGTGGGCTGAATTTAACAATTTACAGTCCAAAATAGAATTATTAGAAGACGAATCAGATGCTACATCGAACGAACGTGAATCTTTTGAGGAAGCGTTTTTTGATGCGGTTACGGACGCTAAAGAATTTATTAAAGAAAGAACTAAAACGGAAAATCCCAGTTTCAGTACAGTAAACAATAGCAATACCGAGTCATTTCGGAATGTTAAGCTCCCAAACCTAAATTTACCGGCCTTCAGTGAAGAATATCAAGAATGGCTTCGTTTTCATGACTCATTTAAAGCTCTCATTCACCCAAACAAAGAACTGTCCAACGTTCAGAAACTTTATTATTTGAAATCGAGTTTAAAGGGTACAGCAGCCCAAGTTATTCATTCTTTAGAGATCACCGAAAACAATTATGAGGTAGCATGGAAATTGTTACAAACGCGGTTCCAAAACAAACGATTAATTGTTAATAATCACGTTAAAGCACTTTTCGAAATACCACACATTTCAAAGGAACCGAACTCGTCAATTAGGCACTTATTGGACATTGGACAATATTGTCATGCCCGCCTTATTTAATTTTACTTTAACTAATAGTTTATCAATGTTATTTAGTTTTAATCATGTATTTTCTCATTTACATTTCGTCAGTATAAACTGATATAATTTGTATTCAACATCATTCTAATTTTCCGTTTTTTGTATGTATGTTTAGATATTAGATTATTTTAATGGAACATTTATATCAAACTGAACTTTATATTCAATGTGATATCTTTGGACTATAAATAGGAGTTAGTTGTAAAAGACTTCAGTTCTGCTATTTTAAGTAATAGTGCTGTAACAACTATATATTTAAAAATAAAACACTTTCATCACCGTTCGTTGTCTCTGTCTCAGTCGTAACATAACAATTTGGTGGCAGCGGAAAAAAATTACAATTGCTTCCTAAAGTAATTGTTACAAGAAAAAGTACTGCGAAGACGGGTTTGGAGGAATCACATCCCAGTCCAACAAGGTACTGTAGCAGTTATTAAGTTTGAGTCATTGTACCTACAAGTAGCACGCCTTTGCGCACAACAGAAGTTGGCAGAACTACCGTAGAATTCTCAAGTTGTGGAGGAATAACACTTCTCGGGAACGTCGAAGAATTTTGCTGAAACGACAGTTCAGAAGTTGGAGCAATTACAACCCTGGAGAAGACACGATCGTGATGTACGGTGTTGCAGCATTTTTGTAAGTTTAAGATTTTTTAAGTAATTTATGAATAGGTTCACTCGTTCGTGTAACGATTTAGATCAGATTCATTCGCATTCGTCACAAGAATTCACTATCAATGTTAATACAAATATAAATAAGGATATAATTTCGATAAACAATCTGCAAGCGCAAACATTATGGCAAGTCGATTATAAGTTTAGAGGCAGCACTCAAATTAGTCCCTGAATTTGATGGCACCAATCAAGACGAATTGTATAGATTTTTAAATTCTTGCAAATTTGTCAAAGAAAATGTTTCAGAAGCTCTTAAGCCAATTCTCTTGCAAGGTGTTATTACAAAATTGAAGGGTAAAGCATTTAATTTGTTTAGATTTAAAAAGATTGATAATTGGGAAGATTTTGAAAAACAGCTTAAAGCTAGTATTTGTCAACGTAGGTACCCTTGCCGATATACAGTTAGAATTTAATAGATGTTCACAAAAACCCAACGAATCGGTTAGTGTTTATGGGAAAAGAATGGAAAGTTTATACAATGTCTCGTTGTATCTTTGTTTTTTAGATTCTTTTAGATAAGAATCGAAAACTTTTATTGGTGTTCATAGTTAAAAGAACTAATTTTCCGAAACGGAAAACAAGAGGGAGAAAAGCCTGGATCATGAGGAAATTGTACGACAACGGCCATACCACATTGAAAGCACCGGTTCAAAAATGTTCGAAATAAATGTCTTTGTTGTTGTTGTTGTTGTTGGTTCTCGTCCGATCACCGAAGTTAAGCAATGTCGGGCGCGGTCAGTACTTGGATGGGTGACCGCTTGGGAACACCGCGTGCCGTTGTCTCCTTTTTTCCGTTTCTTTAAATAATCGTTATCGATGATGAATTTATATTGAAGTCGCCAGAAACTGCTAAAGTAATGCAACTTTTACAATGTCTCGTTTTTTAGATTCTTTTAGATAAGAATCGAAAACTACGCAATAGGTGCCATACTTTCATAAGGCCACATAGGTATAGATTTGCCTATAGCAAATGCATCACGTACATTGAATATAGCAGAAAAAAATTATTCTACTATAGAGAGAGGGAATTACTTGCTATAATTTGGTCCACGAACCACTTTCGTCCATACCTTTACGGTCGAAATTTTAAATTAATTACCGATTATCGCCCATTGGTTTGGCTAGTCAATTCAGAAGATCCTTTAAACGCTAGATGGAGGCTTAAATTAGAGGAATATAATTATGAAATAATACATAAGGCCGGGAAATTAAACAGTAACGCAGATGTTTTATCACGTGTAATAACTGAAAATGATGTTTTACAAAGAACTTTAGATACGTTAAGGTTTATTTCAAAAAATATTACTGAAATTAGTCAAAACCTTCTGAAAATAAAAGATAATATTGCACATTGCATCAGAAATGATAAAGAAATGTCAGCAGGTCTTGACAAAAATTACTCGAAGAAAACATTAACTCCTTTTCTATTCCTAAATTAGGGTGCAGATTAGATCAACTACAATGGAATAAAGTAAAATTAATGACACAATACATTTTTTCTGATACTCCTATAAAAATTTCTATTTGTCTAAACCAAATAATTAGGTACCCCAGAAGTAGATGAGATTCCTTATGTTCTCCAAGAATTTCATAATATACTGCCTTCCAAAAAAAGTGCAACACCTTGAGGCCGTGGACCAATTTTATTCAACTTTTCACAGAATATGTGTTTCAACGATACAAACAAATGATTAGATTTTGAAAACCGTAACACTAAAAGTTTAAGAAAAAATCAATAATGCATAGGTCCTCCACGATTTTCCCGACACTCATTAACTCTACGAGGCATGCTTCCAATCAAGTGGTCTATGGCCGCTTGTGACAAGCCATTCCATGCCTCTTGCAAGGCCATGCGGAGATCTTCTAAGTTGTTAGGGGGATAGCGTAATTGCCCCACCTTTCTTTCCATCATATCCCACACATGTTCGATAGGGGACAAATCAGGAGAGCAAGCAGGCCATGGAAGTACGTCAACGTCGGCATCTTCCAGGAACTGCATTGAAGCCCTTGCCGTATGAGGTCGTGCATTGTCCTGCTGGAAAATAGGGTTGTTGAGACCTTGAAGGTATGGAAGACAAACGGGCTCCAGCACACTCGCGATGTAAGATGCAGCTGTCAAAGTGCCCTCAATGAATACCAATGGTGACCTGCTTCCATGGCATATCGCTCCCCAAACCATTACCCCAGGTGTACGGGCAGTGTGTCGGTCGGCGAAAAACTTGGGATTTTGCCGCTCCCCACGAAAACGCCTCACCCTCCCACGGCCATCATGAGCCCAAAGACAAAAGCGAGACTCGTCGCTGAAGACCACCCGTTGCCAATCTTGAGCCCAGTTCCTCCGTTCATTGCACCATTCCAGTCTACGGGCCCGGTGATTAGGAGTGAGGGGAAGAGTTAACAGAGGAAGGTACGAACGTAGCCCAAAACAACGAATTCTTCTATAGACGGTGCTTGTTGAGATCGGACGTCCTATTGCTGCAACGCACTCGTTTCCCACTGCTCGTGTTGAGGTAAATCGGTCTCTGACAGCCACTACTCGAAGACGTTGATCTTCACGTACAGTGGAGGCTCTAGGACGACCAGACCCATTTCGTCGACGATAATTGGCCTCCTCGTTCCATCTTCGCCACCATCGCATAACAGTCGCTACATTACAACCGATTTGTCTCGCAATTCCGCGAAAAGAACTTCCTTGATTTTTTAGGGCAATAATCTGGCCCTTCTGGAAATCAGTCATTGATGGTACTGTCGAGGTTGACGAACTCTAGGCATTTTAACACTGTTGTAGTTCACTGTATCGTACTTATTTTCAAAAATGTGCAGATAACAACCAGGAAAAACACAAAACAATTTGTTTTGTTGTATTGTTACCAAGGTAAAAAACAAAAAGAAAACGGCTCCTAGATATGTGAAATTTTAATCATTTGTTGGTATCGTCGAAATACTTGTTCTGTGAAAAATTTATGAAAATCGGCCAACGACCTCGAGGTGTTGCACTTTTTTTGGAAGGCAGTATATAATATAATTGGTGGCCACTCAGGTTTTCATAGAACATATAATAAAATTAAGAATTAAAGATTGTACACGATAAAATCCGGGCAGATGAAAATTCTCATTAAATTTAAATTGTTGATATATTTTTCATTAATAACTCTTTTTCTTACTTATACATTATACAATTTAAGGTGGTTATTTTAATTTTAGGCACTGCTTTGATAAATTTCACGTTCCTTGCGTTTGTCCCTACTCATCAGTTTCTGTACAGTCTCTTCTGTGACCAATTTGCATGCAATAGTCCATTCCCTCTTGAACTGGACGATGTTTTCGGCTTCCTTTTTAGTTCTCTTCAGTTTTGAGTTTTACCAAAGCCAAATATATTTCCACTGGGCGCAGCTCAGGACAATTAGCTGGATTGCTATCACGAGTAACAATTATTACCCTGTTGTTATTATACCAGTCCACAACCAGTTTACAATAGTGTCACGATGCAAGTCCGGCCAAAAGACTGAAGATTCATCATGACTCTTCAAAAATGGCAACAAGCGTTTTTGGAGGCATTCTTCGTGGTAAATTTTTGAATTGATGGTACCTGTAGAAATGAAACTGGAACTTCTTCTGCCACACGTGCAAATTGCTTGCCAAACTAAGAATTTTTTCGGGAATTTCAACTTAATTTTTTTCTTAAATTGTTCTGGAACACTTTTCCTTTCTTTTCCTGTATAATACTCCATTCCATGCAATTGTTTAAAGTCCGCAACCACGTATGTTACTAGGATTTGCTATGTGAGTGTACAAAATTTCACTTCGAACTTGCTCTTAATTCGATGAAATTTTGTTTACTTGAATGACATGACACGCTAATTATTTACAGAATCAAAGCCTACTATTAGAGCAAAGCCTACTAGAAATTTAAAAATTATAGTTTTATTTTTGACAATATTAGAATCAAATGCACCTGCCCAGATTTTATCGTGTACAATCTTTATTATAGTTGGCGACATATTAAAAATGACATCAAGAAATATATTTCCAAATGTAGAGAATGTCAATTAAATAAAATTAATCGCCAACGAAATGTCCAACCACTAGAGATAACTACAATCTTTTCGAGACCTTTTCAGAAAATTGTTTTAGATATAGTTGGTCTCCTACCTTTAACAGAAAATGGAAATAAATTTATATTAACCCTCTAAGATGACTTAACGAAATTTTCACAGGCATTCCCTATTCCTGATCATAAAACCGTAACTATTTCTAAAGAACTGGTTCATAAATTCATTAGTATTTTCGGAATTCCTACTCAAATTCTAACTGATCAAGGTGCCGATTTTACTTCTTAAAGAAACCTGTAAATTATTTAAAATAGATAAAATCCAAACGTCAGCTTATCATCCTCAAAGCAATGGAGCTCTGGAAAGAAGCCATGTTAATTTAGCTGATCATTTAAAACATTATATTTCTCCCTCGCAAATTGACTGGGATCAATGGATTCCATTAGCGATGTTTTCCTATAATACTACCCCTAATACTTCAACTAAATTCACCCCATTTGTATGAATTTTTGGGAACAAACCCGTATTACCTTCCTGAATTTAAATACACTTACGATAATTAGACCAACTAAAACTTAAATTACAGCAAACACATAAAATAGCAAAAGATATTTAAGTCAAAAGAAATTAATTGTTAAGGAACAACATGATAAACAAATTCAAAATAATCATCATTACAGAGGAGATATCGTACTATTACGTAATGAAGTAACAAAATCCAAAAAGTTAACCCCCAATTACATTGGACCATATACAATAACGAAAGTTAATTCCAATGTAAATGTTACTATAAGAATTAATAGAAAAGACGTAGTTGTACATACTAGTTAATAGGCTGGTACCTTTTGTTTCAGAATAGCATCAATTTCTACTCACGTTTACGATGAATCTTCTCTGTACGAGATACGTAATGAAGAACATTCGTCTGGTATTTTCTATGAGCATTTAAATAGGTGAGGCAAAACGATTGTTGGAAACTTAGTATATGTATACGTAGACATAAGTCCTCTGCACGATCATATTCAATTCATTGAATCCGTTTATAAAAAAACAATTGCACTTTGTCAAAATACAAAACTTTCCATATCATGCGATAAAATTCCTCAACTTATTGAAATAACATTGCTTTACGTCAAAAATATAATTCTTCTGTTGAATTAATTAATCATAAAAATAATGGAGTGAAACGTGGATGGGTAAATGCTGTAGGTACTGGTCTCAAATATTTATTTGGTACAGCAGATGATGATGTGGAATAGTGGAATGTTATGAAAAATCTATTAATCGAATTGAAGAAGAAGAAAAGAATACTTTAATTTTATCTAAAGAACAAACTCAAATTGTTCAAACAACAATTGCAGCATTTAACCATACTATTCGTACTTTGAATAAAAATGAACAAATTTTTAATGAAAATAATGATAAAATTAATACTTACATTAAAAAAGTTGAACTTGAACAAATAACGCAAAAACATCATGAAAAATATTTTAAGTCAATTAGTTCCTTTATACTAAAGAATGGAAGGGTAGAAAGGAGGCCTATATCCATATTTGGGTAGAGAGAGGCTAGCAGAAGAAGAAGAAGAAGAAGAAGATCCTAACTTATTGAAAACTTTCTCTCAACAAAATATAGTTCACCCATCTATTATTACGCCTTCTTTATTAATCGATAATTTGAAAAATTCTTTATCTTATATAAAAAATGCCTTAATTTACACATATAATTTGGAATTAAAAAATGTGCAGAATATATTAGCATTAGTAAAATCTAAAACTATGTACTTAGATAATAAGCTTGTATATAGTCTAAGTAAGTTTTAAATGGCTGTTGAACGGGTTTTTGATTCCTCGCCCTATGCAGTTTCAGATTTAGTTACAACAAGATATAACGTATGACAAATTTTACGAGTCAGAGCAGGACACGGATATGCGTTATATCTTGTTGTAACTAAATCTGAAACTGCATAGGGCGAGGAAACAAAAACCCGTTCAACCGCTATACAACCATTAAGTAAATATTTATTTTTCACTCAACCTCAAGATCAATATACAACCTCAGATAATTTAGGAAATTGCAAATATTTAGAATGGAACTATTATTTATGTAAAGACATGAATGTTTTATATTTAACTGTTTCAAATCCTGTTTGTGAAACTAAATTAGTTGATCCTATTAATATTGAAATATCAAAATTATGTAATATTAGAACCTCTAACAACCACTACAAAATTTTTAATAGATTAAAAAGATCAAATGCATGGTTATTTGTATTATGTAAACCTCAATCTGGAATATTATTTTGCAACAATACAACCAAGAAATTAACCTCCGCATTTATCCTTGCATCACTATTTTCAATCAATCTCACAATAAGAAGAATTATACACTAAGCCTTCCTGTGGTAGCTTACGATACGAAATTGGAAGAAATCAACGTCCAGGGCGAAATTCCAAAACGTTACAACACCAGAAAATCCACAAAATCAACTGAATCAAAATCGGAGACGACACCAATAAATCAGTTATAATGAACTTTATGTATCATGTATAATTTAGATGCATTCTTTACTTATTTTAGTATACCTTATATTATTTCTATTTTATTAATTTTTTGATATGTATTATTTTAATTAGATTATTTTTGAGAACTTCAAATTTTGTCTTACATTTAAAAACTAACCAAAATTTAACTAAACTCAGAGGTGTTGCATCACCCAACCACATCATTATAATATCGTAAATTAGGTAAATCCGACGCTAATTATCGATATATAGCATAAAAGTTGACACATTAAAAGATAAGACAAATTATGATCTTTCTGGCCTATATAAGCAGTCTCATTTTTAGTCTCTTCATTAGTTATAATCCGAACGTCTTAGGGTAGACACCATCGTCTGTAACATTTTAAGTAACTAAAATATAAATAAGATTAGTACATAATCCTTTTGTTTTATTTACGGTTACGGAGTGTTTTGGTTATAATTCAAGTGCCATTAAGGATTAGTGATCTGAACAATCACCGAGTGTCCTCTAGTACGACCACTGACTAGTGATCTAAACCATCACCATTGTCAAACCAACGACCACTGACTAGTGATCTAAACAATCACCACTGTCAAACAACGGCAACCAGTCTGTGAAGGATATTCACTCGTTCTACTAGGAGTACGGAGCCTCCTGCTTTCAATAGCAACTGCCCTGGTGGAGGAAACTCAAGAAAACTCAAGTTGGACCAACGGGAATCCAACAATATTTTAAATATTATTAATAAAATAAACGTAGAATTTCAAGCAGAGGACTTTAAACTGCACATTTTACTAATTAGAATTAAGGGTATGTATAAAATAATTTTAAAAAGTTTTACAAAATCTAGTTACGTAGACCAGTGTAATTTAGATACAATTTCTTTTCATCCTGATAATTATTTGCAGTTAGATGAGATTTACGTTGGTGCTAAATGTGAAATTATACTATTAGAAAATGTTATTCCAAATATCAAAATTAAAGATGTTTAGAATTTTATACAGAATTATGCAAAAAATTCAAACACGATTTAAATTTAATGATCCTGTCTTAATTTTTGCACAAAATTTGGATCCCAAAGTAGTAACAGCTACTAGCTAAGTAAGCATCCCCTGGGGAAATTACCTAGCGCTACCAGTTGAATCAAGAAGCCGTCCCAGCCTACGCTATACAAATATTCTGTGTTCTTTTTATCTTATTGTAGTACTTTGTTGTTGCTCAATAAACCTTGCTTAACGACAATCTATTTTATTTATTGTTGAGTCGGAAATTCCCCTGCGGAAAACCCCTCAATACTTTAAAGTTTATTTACATGTTCATTAAGTGCTACAAGTTTGGATTAAATTCAGTATAATACTATACCGGATGAGGCTTGACATGTGAGACATAGGAGAAATACATGCGATTTTGATAATTACTTAATTTTATCTCTCCAGCTGAACCTTTTAGTTTTTGTACGTTCTTGTTTGGATGAGTAGTACGCTATTAAGCAATTGGTTCTTAACTAATTAGGAAAATTTAGCTCCTAAACGTAAAATAAAGTAAATATTTTAAATAAAAAGTCACACATGCACCTTATGACATCTTGCTTAGGGCCTGCTGCGCATCATTTGTTCGTACTAAATTCTGAAATTTCCATAGTGATGCTGCATCTTATCAGAACAAGTCTAGTTGATCAAGTTTTTGTAGAATTAATATCAGTCTAATAATCAGGAAAAAATAAGATTTCTCCTTCACTTCAGATAAATTTCGTACTACAATCGACTGAAAAAAAGTACTTTTCGATGAATAGCTACAACGTAAGCAACAGTTAGCCAAGAAGATAATATTCACATATGTTCAATTTCCCATGCATTTCACCTATGTCTCACATGTTAGGCCACACCTGGTATAGACTATATAGAGTATAAAATTAATTCTCAAGTTTTTAACTGTAATTTAAATGTATAATAATGTGAAAAGCGTTCCTTGTTAGGATGCACTTATTTATTTATTTACTTTTTATAAGATATTTACGGATTGAAAGTCGAGCGTAAAAAATAAGGCTCGAATAATACGAATTTCAAGAAACCAAACAGGAGGAGGTCCACCTGAGAAGCCTCTTACGGACATTGAAGAAAATGTAATCAATGCCATTGGCAACATTGTTGTCAATGGTATGAATTTCCAAGAAGCGGGAATTTCAGTTGATGGTAAGTAATTTATCTATAAAGAAGTTGTATTTTACTGTCATATCATATTTTTCATAAATTGTAGTTTTCTTATGATATTAATTTAAGATCAGACCATGAATAAGGTTACTAAATTCAACCAGGAAATACCTATGTTCTGTGTATCCAGTATTTAAGTATCTAATGCTCTCATCAAAAGCTTTCTGCAATTAGTTATAAATTTGTTCTTTGGAGAAAAAAAAATATTCGATTAGTTAACGTACGATACACGTTGTACGAACTACAGTGCCTTCTAGTTGCAATTTGATTATCAGTATATAATTGTTTTAGAACAATCGACAGCAACAACTTCTTCGGATACAGCACCATCCTGTAATACACCATCTTCCTGCAAGGCAAGCAGAATAGAAATGCAAGCAGATTCAAATGGCAATGACAGTACTAGAACTCGCAGGACAAACCAGATTCAGGTGGCAATGACAGTACTAGAGCTCGCAGGACAAACAGAACTTTATTATCCTCAGTTTCCCAGATTTTAGACCAATCTAGGGTAACAGAGGATAACAATTACATTGTTCTAGGAAAGTTAAATAAAAACCTAGAAGAATTAATTAAATTGAAACGAAAACCAATAAAAGTAAAATATATAAATATAAAATTAAAATTAAAACATCCAAATTTGAATCTGGATGATTTATTAGATGATTAAGGCTTTTTTTAATTTAATTTTTAATTTGAAGTTAGAAATGTAATATACATATAAAGTATAAAATGTAATATTTTTTATAAAGAAAAAATTAAAATAATTGTTTTACGCAAATAGATTTGCTATTAAATTATTTCTCACTGCTCCTTCCTGCTATCGGCGGTGTTGCAAGTAGGGATTGTTTGGTAATTTTAATACACTTATGGTTTCAGGGAAATAAGTAATTAGTGGAAATACTTGTTAGATTAATATAAGTAGTTGTTGTTTAGATTTGTTAGGTAACAGACTAACAAATCACTGGCAAATACAAGTAATGAAAGTAAAACTTGAAATTACTTGTGTTTTTCCTTCACAAAAATTAGTATAAAGCAAAGTAACAAAACTGAAAAGGGATTCAAATTCGGAACTTGAGACTGTAACCAGCTCAATAAGTGCCTACGCTACCATTATGTCCATTACGTAAATTTACCTTTCTAATATGTATTTTGTTGTTGTGTTAATATATTTGTTTTATTAATGAATTGGTGTTGTTATTAAATACAAAGCAAGAACCCGCTTTAATTTACGCTGCGAAGTGGAGGCCCCAGTGTAACAATGGTGGCAGCGGTGGGATATAATCTGTTTGGTATACTTAATTTGGATTAATAAATTAATATTAGCTAGTTACTTTAAATTTGATGTTGTGAACAACGCTTAGAAAATGCCAGGAGACAGAAGCAGCACCGGGTCCAATGGACACCAAACCAACGCAACGGGAACAACCGCAGCAGGAGCAGGGGCACAGAAGCAAAAATCCTACCAGGCTCTAATGTGCTTCACATGCGAAGAGCAGGGGCATATTGCTGGCTTCTGTCCGAAGGACAAAGAGAGAAACCTAGGATGTAAGGAATGTAAGGCTCCAAGTCATAAAACTCGAGACTGCACAGCAAAAATCCCCGATCATTTAAACTCGCAAGAACAACCGGTAAATGCCCCGACCGGATTGGCGACAGAAGCCACATCATCATCCTTTATTCAGAAACCGGAAACACAAATAGTTACGTTAAAGTAAAAATATGTAGTAGTAATTAGTTATATTTTTTTAGTGGACACCGGCGCAAGCATAAGTTTAATTAAGGAAGAGGCTATAAAGGGGCTTAACATTAGACAAATAAGACCACCCGATGTAAGGGGTATCTCAGGAGAACCTTTAGAAATTGTAGGGTAGGACTAGTAACAGTAGAAGCTAATGGTATCGGTAATCCATTCGATCTAAACCATTTAGATGAAAATGTAAAATAAAAATTGAAATTGTTCTTACGGGAATATTCAGATATATTCCGGTACCCAGGAGTGAGTTTAGGGTGTACAGCTGCCGTTCAGCATCGAATTATAACAGAAAATGTCCCTCCAATCACGAGAGCCCCGTATCGAGTGCCGCATTCTCAACAACTCAGTCTTAAGAATGTTAAATTTTTATGTAACCGAAATTAGGAAAGAAGTTCTAGGGTTAACTTCAGCATTAGAAACAGCAGCCATAGGAAAACTGAGTTCATTTTTTATAAGCCCTAATAGGTTATTACAAACATTAACAGAAGTCAGTAGTCAACTAACCAACGATAAATCATTGTTAATTAATAGTCTAAATCTAAACGAAATTTACATATATTATGGCATTGCAGAAGTTCATGTAGCCGCAATGGAATCAAAAATTAGGGTATTTATTAACATTCTTCTTAAAGCACTTACTACATAATGGAAGATTGTAATTGGAGACTTAAAAACTTTAATTATTTATCATATATTTATCTGATTATTTTTTTTGCATGTAATCTTGCATTTAAGTAAATTTCATTTTAGTTTTACACTGTAGCCACTGTAATTTGGATTAACCAGAAATTTTCTGTCATTTTTGGTCGAATGACCCTTACAGAAAAACCTACCTAATTTTAGTTAAACGTTCAGCTAACTTGTGGTTTAATGCGCTTTGAGAAATTGACACGAAAATGCATATGACTTTGACCAGAAAAAGAATTAACAGACATCGAATATTAAGAATCTAGTAAACTTAACTTTTATGTAAAGTAATCGAGTAGTTAATAAGTTCAGTTGTTCAAGTTTAATTTGTAAAACTAATGACGCATTAATTTTTCATATCGAATATTTTGCTTGTTCAAATAAACTATTATGCCTATTCCATTCAATTCTTTAATAAAAATTATTTGCCGTATTTTTGATTCATAATCTTTGAATACTGATAAATTCAATTTCGTTAATAACATTTTCCGAATTTTCACGATTACTTCTACCATCAGCGATTTTTCGTTTTTTATTTAGACAAACATTCATAATTCACTATATATCATGCACGAAACTCTAATCACCCACCTATGTTAAAAAAAAATAACCTCAAAGATATATTTTTTAATATTTAATTACATTAAAACGCCAAAAATCTGAAACCCGATACATACCTATTTTATGACATATGATACGAAAGGAATTAGTTTAATGACAACGATTCCCTAAGTTGGGCTTGGTAATACATAATGATTAGTTAGCTTGTGAGATGGCATATAATTTACTTTAATATTCACGATAAAAGCAACATTATAACTATAATTTCACTAACGTAACCCATAATCTACTAGTTTATCCTCACTTCTGCAATTAATCTTTAGACTACAATAATATTTCTAAGTAACAAACCTAAAAATATTCGAAAATCTATTAACAAAAAAGGGGTAAAAGGTTAAACAATGATTTGTTGGTGTCTGTGACATTTCTAGGCAAGCCTGTACTGGTTTGAAAACTTTTAAGCAGCAAAACATTAAGAGTATTTCTAATAATTTAAGATATTCGGCTGTGGGAATGAGATACCAAATTTTATACCTAATGGCGATCAATGTTTTCAGTGGAACTACTGTAATAGATGCAACGTTGAAAGAATGCGTTGCTTTTTTGATAAGAAGGCTATTTTCTCCTGGAGAAACTTTATACATCGTTACTGATGATTTAAATGACTTAGATGATTATCAACACCTGCAAGTTTTAAGTGAAATTCAAAATCCTCGCCTTGTGATAGTATCACATAAAACTATTAACACCACCCTAAAAAATTTTAACAGTTTTGTTATTTTCACAGGGGAATACGCAAATTTAAGCATCACGCTGGAAAGGATTAAAGAAAGCGGCATCTGGAGTGAAAGCGAAAGCCCGAGGGGTAAATTTCTGGTGGTAACCTCTGCAACACAACACCTTGAAGATATATTTGAACTTCTTTGGAGTTTTGATATCATAAATATTGTGCTCTTGCAGACTATACAAGATGGTTTGTATTTATACAAAGTTAATCCCTTTACAGAAGGCAGTAAATGTGCGACTAAAGCTCGACTGGATTTGAAACAAACCTGCAGCGCTAATACAACAGTTTCTTTTGATAAAACCATAAAAAGTTTGAGAGGTTGTCCTGTTAAGCTTCTAACCCATGCGCCGCTTAGTAGAGATCCGTATATAACAGGAGGTGCTGGTGTTTATGTAAACCTAATGTATATGTTTGGGGAGGCCTTAAAGACGAACGTATCGGCCCTCATTACTACAAATGCAAGGGATGCCATTCGCGAAAGTGATGGAGACTTAAGAATTCTGTTGGAAGTAGCAAGAGGGGACAAACTGTACGAAGAATACGACCTGAGTAACATCGTTTACCAAGATGAAATTGTATGGGTCGTCCCAACACCAGCTAGAATTCCTACTGTCGAACTCATCCTTTATATATTCAAGGCAAGCGTTTGGGGTACAATGATTGCAGCCTTTTTCGTAATAACGTTAATCATATGGGCAACTGCAAATTACACAGCGGAACCACTTGCTTTTAAAAAAATATCAAATAACGTATTGGCTGTTTTATCTTACACGTTTAACACCACCACAAATTTTGCACCTGTCACTAATACGTTACGCTGCATTTGGATATTTTACCTATTTTACTGCCTTTTAATTAACACGGCTTTTCAAGGTAAACTAATAAGCACCCTTACCAATCCTAAATATGGGCCTCCAATGAAAGACTTGGACGATTTAGCGAACTCAGACGTTACAGTGATAGTCCAAGCTGTCATCGAAGAGTATACTTTTGGGCCTGAGTTCGGTGATACTTGGACAAAATTACAGAAGAAGTTTGTAATTCAAAATGTTATGAACTTGGCCGAAACGCTGAACAAAATTGCTCATTTTCGTAATTGTGGCGCTCCTTTAACCAGAGGGGATGTAAATATCGTACACGCCGATTTAAGACCAATGGTGACAGTGGTTGATCAAAATAAAGGATTTTTAGATGCCCAAGCCATCGTTGGTATGAGAAGAGGGCACTATATTATGAATACATTCAATACTATCAGTATGAGACTCACTGAGAGTGGATTCCATAAAAAAATTCTGACTGATGCAGTTAGGCCGAAATTTACGGATAACGAAGATCCTGAAATTGTTCTGAGCATTAATCACCTGGTAGGAATTTTCATTTGGTGGATTTGTGGTTTATCGGCTGCTTTAGGAGTATTTATTATCGAGTTGTTTGTATTTTATTGCTTTTAAATATTCGGCAACAATAATCCACCTTATACCTAAGAAAATACGATTAGAAATGTTTAACTTATTACAGTATTCTTTGTTATTTGCATACAGCAAACTAGCAAACATATATTAAGAATAATAATAATACTATTTATTTAAGATTAATTAATATCCAACAAAATATGAAGATGTCACTCATACATTCACATGATTAGTCATTTGATTTGAAGTCAACATTATATCTTGTAATATGAACTAATTTTTCCATTATTTAAATTTTAAATCAAAAGTTGTATTATTATTTGTTGCATTAGTACTTGCGATCGTTGACATCCCATCTGAATACTAGCAGTTAAAGGGTATCCAGTGAAACTTTGGGTAGACGTCATCAATATGACGTCACACTTCATTCATGACAGCCACTCCTATACAAATTAATTTCAAATTATGAATTTAAAATTCCACTGATGTTTCATTAAATAAAGAGTATTTTAAAACAATTATACATACGAGACTAAATTTCCTGCAAAACATAAATATAATATGTTTAAATATTCGCGTGTCTTATTATTATGTTGATGACGTTAGTCTATTAAGTTGATATAGCTGTTCGTGTTGATAGCTACGCTGTCAGACATATTTAATTTTCCTGTTTACTTTTGTAGTTGACACATGTCTTGTTTGAGGTTAGTTTTAATAATAACTTTCATATACCTTTCCGTAATTACCTTATTACTCCAAATTTACCTAACACTGCGACTTAAAAGTGTTTAATACTTTGCTTGCTACAATTAAAGAATATCCTGTTTTAACACAATACAAAAGTCGTTTGAAGACATTTCTTATTAAAAAAATGTGACAACACTGCCTAATATGATGTCATAATTCATCAATGACGTATACCCAAAGTTTCACTGGATACCCTTTATCATAATTTCATATGCAGAGCCAGTTTGGAATTTAAGCTCTGAGTTCATTCTCAATTCTTACTTCTCATGAGTTCTCATGAATTTTAAATTTGTAAAATATTGTTAAATAACTATTATAACATCACATCAACTTCAATAAATCGTACGTACTTGAAACGACGCGAGTTTTATTTGGGAAGCCTAATAACTAATAACAACTTCTACTTTTACAATTCCAGAAGTCAACAGTAGAATTGAATCGGGGAAGCATTTGAAATTCCACGTACCGTATGTCCTGTTTCAAAACGCAAAATTTGCTTGCAAAAAACTAAAGTTCAATTTCTTTTTTAGAAACTGTGAGATATTAGTTTAAGATTTCGAGAATTATCTCTTTACTTGCGGGTTGTATTTAACTAGGGGAGACAAGATTCAGAAGAGTGTATTTTTTGCAAATGGTGAAATTAATTACAAATGAGTAGAATACAGACAGCTTTTTGTCTAAATACGATCTTAATATGCTTTGCCGTTGGAATTTTCCACTTTCTAATTGTTTTTGGAATTTTCCTATATAAACAAACGGGAATTGATTCCCCGAGATTTTTGGGAATTTGGAGAAAGTACAATATTTTGTGGGATTATCCGTGATATAGGTTTAATTTTCATTTTCATTTATAGATAGTGGCTTCAACAATCTTTGACTTTAGTTGTAAAATTTAAACATTACGGTATTATTCAAGTATTTAAAAATTAATGTGTAATGTGGAGAGTGCAATTAAGAAATTTTCAAATTTCACTTCCTTGAATATTGACTGCCTGATTGGAGAAATTTAGCTTTTCCTACTCTTTGACGTCATTTTCGTTAAAGTTTTTTGCCACAACGTCATATAACCAAAGAATATGTGCGTGTATTTCAAAAGGAAGTGATACCTGCATATGGTGTTACACCGACCAGCAAAGAAAAAGGGAACGAATTGAGAAAAAGAGTTTGCTTCGGGGGTCCTACTTCCCGTTAAAAACTCTGGAAGTAAATTAATACATAGTTATTGGGTTGATCCATATAATCATGATAACGACATTTACTATTTAATTATTATAAAATAGTTTAGTTATTGAAATACCATTTGTTAATTATACTTGGAATATTTATACTTAGTATGCGAAGTATTAAATTCAGGCGCAGTGGCCATTTCTGTCAGATTTCGTTTTACCTACTATTTAGTTGTAATACGGCAAATGGTCTCATAATTATAAATTATAATTAAAACAAGTTTGTTATTATTGTAAATCAATTATTATTAAATCTAATAATAAAAAGTGGTTATTAACCGAGGAAGTTATAATTAAGTATATAAAAGTTTCATTCCGGTTATTTTTATCATTGAAAGCGGCGTCGAAGCTGTAGTTGAATTTGAAGAAGAAACGTTCATTGATGATCAGATGATCTACTCGAAATATTAGCGGAATTGCATGACAGCAATTTAAATTTGATTTACGAAGTTACAAACTGTGTTGTACTGGTGTACAAACGTGTGAATTTGTGCCAGAAACTGATACAACTACGTTTAAACTTTACGTTATCGAAATTTTTAAATATGAAAGAGTTCCTTTTTGTAAGATTATAATCAATAAAAAAGTGTCAAATAAAGTTCTCGGTTCTATTTACTAAATTTTGTACAAATGCAGTACGTAATTTAAAAATTCTGAAAATATTCGCGAATTAGACTCTTTATTTTTTGACATCTATAAACTAGATTATAGAAATGAAGAATGAAGACGTTTTACTTGAATTGATTTAGGTATAAATTTAAAAACTTCGTTATAGCTGAAATACAATACAGTGTAGATTATATACTTATAGCTGATAATGCTAATAAATAAATAAATATGGTTGCCATATAATTTCTAAAACTTTTTCTGTAGTCAGTTTTTCTGGAACGACAGTTTCAACATCCATTTTCTGCAATTGTTAGAGGACCTTCAGGGTGTGGAAAATCAATCATTCCTTGCAGTAACTTTCGTAGAAAAACACGAGTAAAGTTTGCTACGTTAAATTGGAAAAAGTAACTTGGTTTTATGATTAATGGCAGCCTTTGTATAAAGATTTAAATGAAATGGTGGAATTTCAACAAGGAAGAAAGGTTACCGAATATGGATAGCCCTAACGCCCGAGGAATATATAACCCTCCTAGTATCAGCAGTATTCGAAGCTTCCTTGGTGACGATGAGGAATTCCTCAACGAGGAAGAAGAGGATAAAATAACTGACTTATCCACACCACAGTCGGATGAAGTTATAATAATTAGTGATTCTGAAGAACACGCTGACGATATACCGCCACATCCTTGAAAAAGCATTTCGTTCTTAGAAAAGCGTGAATGTTAGCCGTGTTAGCCTGCCTGATGAAAACAGCCTGCGGACTCCTCTTAAAAATTATGACATTCACGAAATGGATTACTCTCCCATAACTCAGCCATCGCAGCAACTCTTGGATGATCGCCCACCATTTAATTTTGATTATTTGCAGAGAGCTGTCGATGATGCTGTGTAAAGATGGATTTTTGATTTGTGTTTTATGCTTTTGAATGTCGACAAGATTCTCTTTTGAATAATCCAAATTCTCCTATAGAAAGATTCCATTCAACAATTTTAGAAAAATTAAGAATTTTAAAATTAGAAAACCTTAACGAAACTCCCCCAAATCTAATGATAATGCCATTTTAATTTATAACCAATCTTTACATTATACGCCCTATTTCAGCCCTTCCTCTTTACTTTATTAATTGATTTGTGTTTAACAATTTATGAAAAATTTAATGAAAACAGAAAGAACGAAATATTGCCATTTTTTGAACAAATTTAACAAAGAACTCTACAAGAAGGTATTCAGAATTTAGACAAACGTAATCAGAACAAGAAATCGGAAATAATGATAAATCAACCTGTAGTTTGTGTAAAAAAGGATAGACCAACAGACCCATCATTTCCAAAGCTGGAAATACTAGAATCAAACAATAATAAAATTTTGGGAAAAGATAAAAAATTACAAGCTTCTCACGTTAAGAATGTTAAAAAATACTTTTGCATTACAGGATTCTGAACCTGGCCCTTCAAAGTCAGCTTCTACAGATTCATCCTCTCAAAACAAATGGATACTACCAAGAAGTATTAGGAAATGTTAGAGTATTAGACCATTATCATATTTACCTTGTACTTAATGAACAGAATATTGTACTAATTCCCCCAGCAAAATTTGCAAGGTAAAGGAGGAGAAGAGGCCGGGATCGAAGAAGATTGTTCTGTAATTTGTCGTCAAACACTTCAACAGTCATCGTGTTCACTTCAAGATATAATCAAATGTCAACGTGCTAGAACGTCGAATGCTTTTTTTGTGGTGGATCAAAATTTGGACAAATATTTTTGCGGTAGTATTGTATTTAGCTATTATATGATCACATAAAAAATATTTGAAAAAGATGGGTCTAAACTGCAGTTTATCTCAATTGTATAAGTGATGCAGAACTTTTTCACCATTGTATAGTGTATTAATTGTTATATTGCAATATAGTATATAGAACGACGTCATACGTATTGTATCACAAGAATAAAAAATTGTAATATTTATTAACAATGGCTGGTTATTAAATACCAATGTATATTGGTATATTTGGCTAAAAAACATCAAAAATTTTAAAAATCGAGAACGTTTACAATTTAGGGTTTTAAAACGTTATGAAAATTTGAAGAACGTAAAGATGCTATTAATGTACGGATCGAAACTGACTTTTAAAGATCCTTACAAAAAATCTTCTCTTATACCTTCTATAACAGAAGCCGGGCCTTCTTCAGGTTCTTTAGAACCCAAAGAACTTTCACTAAACACTTCTAAATAGAATAATTCAGGAAAGGAAAATAAAAATCTCTACTATTCAAGATATTAAATATAAAATAAAAAATATATAAATTTGAAGAAACCAAAGAGTATTGCACCATCTTCGACTTCCAAATTAACACGAATATCTAAAGGTCCTTGCAGAACGTCATGTATAAATATTGTAAAGTGAGAAAAGAAAATAATACTTATTAGTCATATACTAGGAAGGCTGCCGGAAAAATTTCTGGAATGTAGTAGTTCTAGTGGTGCCAGATTTTTTCAACTGTCATATTCGCAAAATTCAACATTTTTACATAAAAAAATAGGTTTTAAAACTTCTACAATTTAAGATATTAAAAAATCTAACCTGCTGGAAAGTTTAAGAAATCTAAGAGTGTTTCACCACCTTGGACATCCAAATTAATACAAACACCTGCAAGTGCCTTCAAAGGGGTAGCTTCTTACATCTTCGGTAATAACAGCTTCTGTAGGTTCTCCAAAACTTACACCAGAAGCTTGTAAATCGAATAATCGACCTCAAAGGTCAAAAAAAAAGAAGAAAACTAAAAAATCTAAGCCTCTATAATTCAGAATATTAAAAAATTAAATCTCTTGTAAATTTGAAGAAATCTACTAGTGTTCGTCTAAGATTGGAAGGTCCTTACAAAAAGGGTTCTCTTACAACTTCTATAACAGAAGTTGGACCTTCTATATTTTCTTTAAAACCATAAGCTTTCTAAATCGTATAATCAACCTTTAAAATCCAAGAAAGGAAAAGAAGAAAATCAAAAAGATAATAAAACTAAAAATAAGAGAGATAGAAATCTAAAACCCCAACAATTCAAGATATCAAAAAGGCTGAGTCTGCTGGAGATTTGAAGAAATCTAAGTGTTTTACCACCTTACACGCCCAAATTAACGCAAACATCCGAAGGTCCCTGCAAAAAATCTCTTCTTACATCTTCTATTGTATCTGTATCTATATCTTTTACCCTTTTAGGTGGTAATTAAATAAAATATTATTGCAAGAATATTGTTATCAAAATGTTTTATTTTATAAGCTAAAAAAATTCTGATAAACTTGGCCTATTATAGTGTAACATGGAAACATTAAAAAAAAGACGCAGAAAAGGAGAAAATAACAATGTCACCTTTATCATTGCTTGCATGCCATTCTTAAAGGAACTTCTACGCAATTTCGATAGTGCCATTTATCCAAAATTTACTGCCTTTAACTCAAGGTGTGGTTGTCAGTATCATGACATACCCAAATAAAGAACTTTAGTGCTAATCGACAAACATGGTGTATGAAAAATATTCGAATGTAAAAATCACCAACATTTATTTCCGCACTTAAATCATAAGCGTTTTATATTATTATAATGGATTTAAATTTAAAAAAAAATGAAGAACATTATTCAAAATGTTTTATAGAACATTGCATGTGGGTGTGCAGCAGAAACATAAATAATTCTGTTGTAAAAGTTAGAAACAATGAATTTAATTAAATTACAGAACAAACTATTTTTTGATATTTATTTTGTATTATATTGCCCAGTTGCAATTTAAGAAATTACACTTTTAATTTAAACCAAAGTGAAACGTGCAAATATAGAATTTAAGAAATGATTAGAAACCATAAAGGTCGAAAGATAGTCCGAACCTTTTACGCGAATAACACGCTTTAGTTGCGAAGAAACTGGCCTGAGAACACAGCTTGCAAGTTCGTCTGTTTAACAAAAATTAAAAAATCTTGCAGAATGCGGCAAATAAAAAGGTGACAATTAAAAGAAGATGTTATCGATCACCAATGTCTTTATCCATCTATGACTAGGTAAGAAGTTATCAACCCATATTATTAATTCAATTGTAATCAAAGCCATTATTTAAGACGAAAAAATAAGCCAGGAAAAACTAATTTAAATAAATAAAATAATTAAATTGCTTAACCCAACAATTGCTTTTCAGAATTCGCAGTTATCGGTAACATATAAATGCTGCAGAAGTTGTAAGAGCTTTATAAAAATGGGTAAATCGAAAAAGAAGGGATCTAAAAAAAATTCCAGCACTCGTACGACCGTTGAAGATACCCAAAAATCTAAGGGTGATCTATCATCAACGTCTCGTGCGTCTACTGGAAATTTACAGGCAACTCAAAGTGTTTCTAAACCGTCGACGTCGAAATCAACAAAAGCTAAAGATACATGTAAAAAGTCTCCTCCCACATCCCCTGAAGATACCCAAGAACCTAAGGGTGGTATATCATCAACGCCTCGTGCATCTACTGGAAACTTACAGAGAACTAAAGGTGTTTCAAAACCGTCGACGTCGAAATTAATAAGAACTAAAGATCCCTCTCAAAAGTCTCCCCTTACATCCCCTGAAGATACCCAAAAAATTAAGGGTGATATATCATCTACGCCTCGTGCGTCTATTGGAAACTTACAAAGAACTAAAGGTGTTTCAAAACCGTCGACATCGAAATTAACAAAAGCTAAAGGTCCCTGTCAAAAGTCTCCTCTTACATCCTCTATAACAGAACCCGAGCCTTCCATACCTTCTGCGGGTTCTTCAAAAACTCATCCGTATTCTAAAAAAGCTAAGCAAGCCTCGACAAGGAAAAGATACAACAAAGTATCAGCAAGAGAAAAAGAAAGAATAAAAAGAGAGAAAAAAAATGCAAAAATAACTACAATACGCGTCCCTAAAAGGACTGAGAGTAGTGGTACTTATAAACCTGGCACGTCTTCTGAAAAAATTGAGAAATTTAAAAGCGTTTCACCAGCTTCATCACCTGAAGTATCACAAACATCCGAAGATTCTTTCAAAAAATCTCCTCCTACAAAGGACAAACATGGTGCGGATTCTTCAAAACCTGCAAAACTTCCACCAAAATCGGCTGAACAGCCTCGAGCTCAAACAAAATCTAGAAGCTCTGCTCAGTTAAAGCTTAAGTCTTTTGCAAAAGATATCCAACTCTTTAAAGGTATACGTGCAGGGCCTTCGGATTTGAAACGCCAATCGACACCACCAAGTAAATATCGTAAAGAGTCAACTTCTGCACCCATTCCTTCAACCAGTACTCAGATATCCACCGAAAGTCCTGCGGAAGCTCCCCAGCAGCAGCAAACTGTTACAGATGAACATCCGTCAACAGGTGCTGAGTTTCCTGCCAGCGAAGTTCCGCATTTCCCTTATTCTGAAGGCACTCATGATGTCGATCAAGTTTCAGTACCCGCACAAGAAGGATTGGTACCTTGCTACACAAATGGTTCTGCATTACAAGATATTGAACCCTCTCATTTATCAACATTTAGCGAGACGTATCAGTATCCAAATCTGTCATCTCCTATACCACTACCTCCAGGTGAAGTGCAACAGCCTTTACCAATAAAAACTATCTACAGTGACACTTCTGACAGATTTCTGGTTATGCTTGAAAGGAGTGTACGTGCACAAATAGCAGCGGATGAATTAGATAGGTTGGAAAATGTAAGTAATTAACTTGTGCGTAACATTAAATGTTAATAGCAAGTCATTTCTCTTTTTGTAGGTAGGTCGACTTCGACGTACCGAAACAACTGCAAATGGTGGTGCTCATCCTACAGTTTCCTTGTCTGAACTTGGCACAACGACAACTTCAGTAAGTTATTATTATAATTGATATTATTGTTGTGAACAAGAAGTTGCTGATGAATTAAATTTAATACAGACAGGCGAAACTTCCAGTACTACTGTTGCTATAGGTACTAAACCCGTAGATGCTAGACCTACGGTTTCGTTGGCTGAAGTTAGCACAACGACTTCAGTAAGTTATTGGTATTATTAATATTAACAAGTAGTTATTTCTAAACTAAACCTACTGCAGACAGGCGAAACTGCAACACCTTCCAGTACCGCTACTGCTGAAACGACTAAACCTGAAGATGCTCGTCCTACGGCTTCCTCAGCTAAAACTAGTACGACAACAACGGCTACAGCAAGTTATGTAAGTAAGAACAAATTAATTGTTCAGTCACTGAAAATAATTGGGAACTGACACACAGTCCTTTGGAAGCCTTAACCCTCTATGTTTCACTTTGAAAAACAAGTAGTTACAAGTATTTTAAATAGGTAAAAGATAACAACCCAGCACCTTTTTTAATTTATTAGCAACCAATTATCTACAAATAAATTAAATAAAATAGGCAGGAACACCTACTACGCCCTCGACGCCCAAACGCAGACGCAGCAGAAAATCTAAACGAAAATCCACAGATTCACAGGAAGATTCAACAATTTCCTCTGCTGAAGCAACAGTAAGTAAAATAACAAATATTTTTCAAAATTTATATCTGTTATTATTATTATTATTTTACGTATGAATTTAATTTATTGTAGACGGGCGAAGCTATTACACCTTCCAGTGCTGCTGGTACTAAAACTAGTCCAAGTAAACGTATTGCGTTTGATGCGACCGCAGTAAGTAAAAAAGAATATTTTTTATAAGTTGTTACTGTTATTGTAGTTGTCTCATTATTCAGTCGTTTTTTCTCAAACTTTTGCTGGCACTTTCTTGTGTTAACAAACACAAGCCAAGTCTTCGGTGTGATATTACTCTTTATATGTATATGTGTATCTGATGAAGCAGCAACTCCTGAAATTCCAGTCTAAAGACGAAATTTTCAGGATTTACTTTGCCATTCAGAATTACTCTTTTTAAATTCCGGTATGGTATTTACGTTAAAAACAGAATTTTCAAACTTACAGGCTTTCCAGTAAAGCCTTGATTCGAACTTAATAGATGGAAAGTTCGGCTTTAAATTACTTCAGTTTTTTCTTATCTGAAGCTTGAAAACTTAATTAAGGACAGAATTTTCGAGACAATTTTCGGAATATTCAAGAAAGCGGATTAACAGGTTGTGACGGCATCTATTTACGATTAAAAAAAGTTGAAAGCCTTAGATTTCCCCCAAAAATGGTAGCTTGCTTTAGAAAATATGGAATCAATGAATTAGTGTATGTTTCTAAGTAAAAGGCAACAGAACAGGCTTTAAAAGCATTCGGTTCTGAGATATTTAGAAGCGAAGAACACAAAAATCAAATTTTAGAAAAATTGTCAAAAACTGGCAGTTTACTTTCATATTTGTGTATCTGATTAGGGAGGGTGAGCTGTTTGTTTAATGTGCATGGGGTGATGCCTATGGCTGATATTATGAATAACCTGATATTAATTGCTTCCTATTATTCTTTGGAGATTTCTCTGTGGATTTTGTAGGTATATTTAGGTCTAATAGCATAATTAGATCGTGTTTTGTTGCTTTGTAATTTTTAATATCTATATGGTTGGTATTTTTTTCTACATATGAATTAAATTCATTCCAGGTGGATAGCGCCCCATGGCAAACTGCTGGATCTAGGAGAAGAAGTAGACAAAGTGGTTCAGCTTCGCCAGCCTCACGAAGTGGTTCTGCTTCACCAACTTCGGTGAGTAAAGCATACAACACAAAATGTTTCTAGATAAATCATTATTATGATTATTTAGCACATAAATACAGTGTATCCATTCTAAAATTCCGAGCCTGAAATTCTGCAAATACGAAATGCACAGTGAAACGCACAGATGACTTCAGATTTTTTAAATTTCCTTGTGATCTGCATTATAAGAACACTAATTAAATAAGCAAACGAACTATGTTTTAAAATTATAGTTGTACCTGCCCTGCACGTTTAAGGAATTTCGGGCCCGGAGTTTTAAAGTAGACAGCTTGTATATTCAAAATAATATTTTTTTACAGGCGAGAGGTAGAGCTAGATCAAGAACGGTTAAGGTAAGTTAAAGGTGGATCCTTTTTACGAGTGTTTAGTATATGAATATATACATTTTAACTAAAAGTCAATCCGGTTTTCGAAATAAACATTCATGTGAATCTGCTATAAATTTTGTGCTGACAAATTGGAAAAGTGAGTTAGATTTAAATAAAAGTATTGTGGCTGTGTTTTTAGACTATAAAAGAGCTTTTGAAACTATCGACAGAGAACGTCTACTAAATAAATTAAATCATTATGGTATCCGTGGTACTGAAAAGTTACCTTACATCGCGCTTCCAGACAACTTTATATGGAAATAAAGAATCTTTACAAATTCAGAATAATTTGGGCGTACCAAAAGGATTGGTTTTAGGCCCATTGCTGTTTTTAATTTATATTAATGATTTAGAATTGAATCTTAGTTACTGCAACATTAATTTATTTGCTGATGATACTTTAGTGTCAATTACCGATGAAAATATAGATCTTGCTATTACCAAATTAAATTTCTCAATGGTTACAAGTTAACAAATTGAAATTGAATGTCTCGAAAACTAAATTTATGATTATTTCAAATAAAAATATTCAGTCAGCTAAAATAAATATAGAAAATATGGACTTGGAAAATGTTGACCAAATTAAATATTTAGGAGTAATTATAGATGATAAATTAAATTTTAATAAGCACGTAGATTATGTAGCATGTAGCATGTAAAATTAGTTTACTGGGCAGGATATCTAACAAGCTTACTATTCAAGCAAGAATTAATGTTTACAAAACAACTATTGCTCCACATTTTGATTGCTGTGCAAGCATTTTGTTTCTCTGTCAGGAATCAGAATTAAAAGGATTGCAAAAGCAACAAAACAGAGCTACGCGTATTATACTGCAGTGTTCAAAATTTACTATAATTACTTTAATATTAGATATCTTGCAATGGTTGAGCATAAACCAGCGTATTTACTTTAAAACTCTAGTATTAGTCTACAAAACAATAAATTGTTTACTTCCAGAATACATGTCCCAGTCATTGATGTACAATTTAGACGTACAACATAATTATAATACCCGAACTCGCTCCGACTTTAGATTACCAAAATTTTCCAAATCGAAATCCCAAAATTCTTTTTTCTACAAACGTTTAAAATATTATAACAATCTTCCACAGGAAATAAAACAGGCGCCAAATATTTATAATTTTAAGAAACAATTAAGTTTGTGCGTTAAGAATAGTTTTTAAGAAAATATTGGACACTATAAACTCTTGTACGATTAATGTAAAATTAGTAGGTAATATTACTAAATAAAGTGCATATTATTATTATTATATTTACAGAGCCCCGCATCGCAAACTAGTCCCAGGCAAACGACACCTCGGGTAAATAAAGTCCAAAACACACTATTTTTACGATCATTTAGCACGTAAATAAATTCACACAAATTATTTTGTTACAGAAACCTGCAACCAAAGGTGATACTAAGGCAACAGCACGTGGGGTAAGTAAAATACATGTAGAGCAATTGCATAGAACACGAATATGTTCCTAAACCTGTTTTTTTATGGACAACCCATGCTGGCGTCCAGTTACCAGCACTTTGGGTAACGAGATGAAGCACATATATTCATGAAAATCATTGTTTTACAGAAATCCACAGCCCAAGTTGGTTTTTATAAGTCAACAGCACGTTCAGTAAGTAAAGCATAGAATACAAAACCTTGTTTATGAATATTCTGCACATAAATATTTTTTTCAGGCATCTACGTTACCAACATCTTCAGTAAGTAAA
This sequence comes from Melanotus villosus, assembly GCA_963082815.1. NCBI lineage: Eukaryota > Metazoa > Arthropoda > Insecta > Coleoptera > Elateridae > Melanotus > Melanotus villosus. The sequence continues at coordinate 7,337,690 of OY720423.1, read as the reverse complement.
GCATACAACAAAAAATGTTTCTAGATAAGTCATTATTATGATTATTTAGTACATAAATACAGGGTGCCCATTTTAAAATTCTGACCCAAAATTCTGCAAATAGGCAACGCACAGATTGTTTAAATTTTGTTACGGTCTTCATTATTAGAATACTAATTAAACAAGCAGACGAACTGCTTTAAAATTATAGTTGTACCTGCACTGCACGTTTAAGGAATTTCAGGCCCGGAGTTTTAAAGTAGGCAGCTTATATATTAATAAATAATATTTTTTACAGACGGGTACCAGGCCTAAATTAAGAACAGCTAAGGTAAGTTAAAGATGGAACACAAAACCTTTACAGATGAATAATTTTTTGCGCGAATGTTTAGAGCCTCCCATCTCAAACTAGTCCCAGGCAAACGACATCTCGGGTAAGTAAAGTCCAGAATACGCCATTTTTACGATGATTTAGCACGATATATTCACAAAAGTTATTTTTTTACGTATAGTAAAACATTTGTAGAGCAATATGTTGGGTAACGAGATTAAGCACATATTTTCATGAAAATGATTTACGAATATTCTGTATACAAATATTTTTTTCAGACATCTACCGCCCAAGCTGCTCCTTGGGTACAAACACCTTCGGTAAGTAAAGCAAAGATCGCTAAACACTTATGTAATTGTTTTTATAATTATTATTAGTATACTCATAAATATAAATTTTTAACAGACAAGTGGGCATCCTCCCCGTCCAATTAACGGTTCGCAAGCTCAATCTAGAAATCCGAAATCGTATGCATCGCTTGCCGCAGTGCCAAAATCAAAAGTTACGGTACGTATTAAACAAAACGATTATTTACGGGGGTGTTTTGAAAACTTGCCTCCTAGCCGATAGGTCGATGCACAAAACTTATGTAACGATGTTCTCTAACTCATTGACTATCAACACATCCAGTATGTAGTGTTTCCCTGCGAGTAGTGAACAAAATGACATTCGGTTGAAGCAACACGCTGTTATGGGTTCTATCTATAACAACGCTTGTGTGGATCTCAGTATTGTTACGTGGTAGGCAAGAAGATGTAAGAAAAAATTTAGCATGATCAAGTCGGATGTGGTCGGCCCTTGACAGCCACGGATGAACACAGATCACCGCGTGAAGCAGAAGGATATTGCTGAAATTGTTAGTATTTCTCTTGAGCGACTCCACCAGATCATTTATGCTTTGCTTAGTTACAGGAAAACAACGTTTCCACCTAAAATGAAACAGAGATTTGCATGATGCCTTTCTGTGCCGAATTGTCACTGCAGTGCCTGAAATTTCCCGATGCTTTAGCGCACTGCCCTACACCCCTTGCGTATTTTTCTTTTTTCGCAACTGAAGGAAACTCAGAAGGGACAGCGTTACACTAAGGATAAGCAGGTGTAAGCAAGTTTTTGTCAAACGTGCCGGCAGAAGACGGGATGAAGAAACTTGTTCAACGTTATTGTATGTGTGTGGACAGGGATGGTGATTTCGTAAAAAAGTAATGGCACCCCTTGCTAGAGGATTCCAAGCTTCTAGGAAATATATAACTTATTTGTGTACCTTATTTATTCAGAAAGTTATCCCGAACGAAGCAAGACTTTTCGAAACGCCCTCGTAAAATTCATTTGCTTTTTCACTTTATTATTGTTTTTTTGTAGAGTACTGATATTGGTGTTCAAAGCAGAAGACGTTTCGGTGAAAGAGCTGATGAAGGAATGGGTCGCGCTGCAGCTTATCAGGCCAGTGATGAAGTAAGTACTAGAAATGAAAATTTGAACAAAAATTCGTAACCGACAACTTTAGTATACATTAAATTGTTAAAAGCAGTTGTTCCAAGAAAAAAACTCCTCTTTTTTTCTTACAGGAAAGTCGCAACGAAGAAGAACCTACCGTAAACCTTGAACATATAGGTCCACAAGAACCTGATGACGACGGTAAAGCAACATATAAATTATTTCCTAAGGACAAGCCATAGTGATTGTATATTTTACGTGTTTAACGTAATTTTAATTTGTTAATTTTTTAACTGTTTTTAGAAATAATTTGAAAGCTTTGATAATATTTTCAAAGATGTACCTAATGTCCGCTCATACTAAGATAAATAGTATGAATTATTTGAAAATATCAATAACTTTAAACTTAGTACATGCTTAACAAAGCATATTATTTTATTTTAAAATGACATTGTAACACATTGTTATAAGAATGATTCAAACACACCTCACAATTATTTTTTTTAGATCAACACTGTGTTACAATTAATACAAGTTTTAACAAAAGTTCTGTGTAAATGCTTTGAGATAGTTTTAGGTATGTAATTTTTTAGGAGCATAAGACTGAATTGTGTAATAAGTGTAAAACAACAAATTATTGTTCCTGGGCACTTTTTATATTGATGATTATGTACATGTTCGAGTGTTTTATTCTATAAAATTCCCTTTTTAACAAAATGAAACTACAAAAAATACTAATGATATAACCGTTATGTTATTCATTCTTATTTTTATTTGTAGTGCTGGATTTTTGTATGTATTAATGTATGATGCTATTTTACATTTACTTTTAATGTGTTGTATATATTTAAGCATACTTAAGGATAAGTGCCTTATATTTAAAATTAAAAGAGGAACAGTAATAAATTTATACTGACCGCATAGCAGGGTATCTTACTTTTAAACAATTAAGAAGAAACGAAAATTAAAAAGGTTGAAGTTTGGGCTTCAGATTTAACGAGAAATTCCTACATCATTGTCTTAAACTTCAATCTACATGTTTGAGTCTCAAAAGAAAGGATTTTCAGGCCGCGATTGGAATTTTAGAAGAATGTAAATTCAAACTTTAATAGAAACTTTGCTTCAAATTAAAGTGAATTTTTTTAAAATCGGCCTGTAATGTTTCAGCCCAGAACAAAACTTTCAGGCTGATTTTCTAGTATTTCAGAAGACTTCACGGATTTAACTGAACATTCATAAATCCGTGTCTAAGATTCAAAGTTTAAGGATATAATTTTCAGGGTGAAGATCATTCTGAAATTCCGCACATAAAACCAATTAATCTGCATATTAAGTCTTATCATTGCGACCACTTTCATATAATTAACCACTGCACTAGCTAAATAGCCAGGAATTAAATCCGTTCTCAACAATTGCTTGTGCTTTTTACATATTTTTATACATATGTTAGTTCTACATTCTCCAAGTGTTATTCAGTCTTTCAGAATTGCAAAAGTTTTAATTACATGATACCTACTTGTCGATATAATTAATTACATAGAGTTCTTTGATACATAACAAATTGTCAAGATTAAACAGACCGAATACAAAAATTCTTTTTTGGAGATATTAGTCAAATAACACCCATATACAGATCCATAATTCGAGGCCAAGCATTTGTGCTTAATGTTTCGAACACCAACAGATGGCATGTCCTCTCTACCTGGTTTATTGTGCAGAATACTCGTAGCAAATTTTAAACAAATTTAAACACCGTCTTTACAAACGTGCATTCGTCTAAAGAGGGTAATACATTTATTTCTGGCAAAAATTATTAATATTCCGTTTAGTTTTAAATCAAGACAATGTTTTATGAACATAATAATAATAGATTCTTCTTACGAGAACAAGAATTCGCCTTGCGCAATCGGTAATACAATTTTTCATTGTTAATACCTGATTGATGGTTATATTTTGTTTATTGTAGACTCAAGCAATATATAGTTCGTGAAAATCTTATTGTAATATTAATGTTGGACAGCTACACGTGGATACTGGAGCCGACGAAAGCTCATTCCCAGGGGTATGTATTCATTCTTAAGATACTAACTCGTAAACTGCACAAAACTATTAATTTTAGATGATGTCTATAATATGATGGTGGATTTCATAAGACGTTCCGAAAGGTTTAATATATTTTATTAGTAGAATACGGACAGATTTTTATCTTAATTACGATCTCAATTGCGTTTTAATTGCTTTGACCTTGGGATTCGCCACTATCTAATTGTTTTTGGAATTTTTTGCAGTGCATCATGGAGCATTTACCGGTAACTGAAATATTAAATCTCGCTAAGAACGGTTACCTCATCGGAGATGATGATATTTTAAAAGCGTATAATACGTCGTTACAAAAAATAATTTTTGAGGGTGCAACGTTGAATCCCGAAGAAAAGAAATTTTTTTAAAAACTCCAAAGATGCATTGCGAAATACAGGGAGTTTACAAAAGACGATCCAACAGAAAATTGTAATCATCATGTAAGTAAAACCTTTTTCAATTATTATCTGTTATTTCTAAAGTAGATTTAACAATAAATAACTTAATGTTATTTAACAGAATCAAGGTGTTATTTTGGCTTTTTATGTTGTCAATAAATCGTCAGCAATAATTGCTTTTCTTGAAGGATATCTTTATAGTATTTATGTTTCTGAAGTCGAAAGGGTGGATTTAGGTTTACTAACCTCAATGCGCGTGGCGACTTCCCAGAGGATGAATAGTTTGAAGTAAAAACTGATTTTTTTACACAAAGTCCTGCGTACAAAGTTAACTGAACAATTCAAAGTAAAAAAAAACTGATTTGTGACATGAAAACCTTTTCGCAGTGAACAAAGTATAATTTATGGCAAAATGTTAATTTCTAAAACTCCCAACGAGCTGGCAACTACTATACAATAAAATCATGTACAAACTAAAAGGGAAATTTGAAAGATGATTCTTCGTTTAGTTATGATAAATTTAAACATGGGCCCTGCCACTATTGCAGAAAACGGGTGTTCAAACTGACACTCCATGTTTATTATGTTATTGCTAACGGAAAACTGACTTAAATTTTGATTGTTTTTAATTTTTAATGGGATAGAAACAACAATTAATTTTCAGAAATATGTTTTATTAAATATTTTTTATTGATTTCCATTTTAGAAGTTTTTAATTCCTTCTTTAATTCGCGACTAATCACTAAAAGAAATTTGATAAAAAAAAAAGCATCAGATCTTTTAAAAATGTTTTTAGGTTTTAAACTATCAACCTTTTATTTTATGTAGTTTTGATAATCATAATGCTGGCGCCTTATGTGTCTATTTTTGGCTTAGTTGTCTTAAAGATATTTTTATTGCTGCAATTGTTCTATACAAATTTCAGGACTAACAAGACGTTGGCGCCCTTTTTGCTGATTGAAGCTATTCAGAATTTCCAGTATGACAAAACGTCCGGAACATGGCCGGATTAAGGTACCTTGCGGCCGGGGTGCAACATTTGTGAAGGGGCCTTTTAGAGGATGGTAATCTGTGGCGTCAGCCCAAAGACCGGGGGGTCTGCGCCGCAGGCCAAAATTTTTGAAATTTTGAAAGTCAAGCGGTCTAATGAAAAGTTAGAAATTCGCGATACAAAAATATTTTCTCCGAAAAATAGGTTTGGGGGGGGGGGTAGGTATTTTTTTTTACAAATAAAATAAAAATTTATTTTACAAATAAAATAAAAATGAAAATGAAAAAACAAATATGATGCAGAAAATATTGAATCTCAAGGGGCCCTAAGAATTCGGGGCCCCGTGCACGGGCACCCCCGTGCTCCTACCTTAATCCGGGGCTGGTCCGGAAGTATTTACAACGATTAACTGTTTTGAGCGACTAGGACAATGACTAGTGTATTTTTAAAGTTTCCATCACTATGTTATCTAAACAAAAAAAATATATATGCGAAACAGCGGTAAGCTTTAAGTGAATGACGCACGTTGAAAGTTGAACTAGAAACCCCAGGTAGGGGTGTGAAATCTCAGTCGCAAGTTTAGTTTAAATGCTGGTCGGATCCGTCATCTCCACCGTTGCTATCTTCGACTTCCTACAGTACGCATACAAAAGTGTGAGCAATGTCTACCGTGCGCGAATTACTACAATTGGTAGAAAGCAGTGTGGTTAGAAATAATGAGAACCTCGTAGTACTCTACAACATCATCTCAGCCAAGCTAATACACGAGGCTGTTGTTCTAAATGCATATGATTCGCAGTTTTTCGCGAAACTTCGTCGGCATGTTATGGAACTGCATGAGTCCAGAGAGCACTTGGGTGTAAGTAACTTTTGCATACTCAGTTTTTACGTATATCTCCAATTTAAGAAAATGAAATTTCAAATAATTTGAAAATTGTATGTCGAATTAAAATTTTTAAAAATATTTTCAGGCTTACGCGTTCGGGGCAAATTTACCAACGACTTCGCGTCAAAAACCGGCTGTATCGAGTCAGGAAGGGCTCGACGCTAGTCTGGAAGATATTGACCTATGTACTCCTCCATTGTGTGGGGCTGCGTCCTACACCTACACTCACGATGAAAACACTATTGAGGGGTCGTCGCAAGCCTGGGGGCTTGGTTGTACTCCGCATGCCAGGTCCCCGACACCGTACCCGTTAATCTGGGATAATGTGGCGTTCGGGGCAGGCGTACCGGCGACTTCCCATCAGACACCGTCTGCACCGAGGCAGGAGACGCTTACGTCCGTTCAGGGACCTGAGGCGGAACAACATGCCTGTAGTAACCAGGTAGATATTATAAAATGCATACTAAAAGCTTAATGTCCATTTTTCTATTTTAAAACGAGCTTGCGTATATCTCCAATTTAAGAAATTGAAGTTTCAAATAATTTGGAAAAACCTCTTTGTTTGTATGCCGAATTTAAATTTTTAAAATATTTTCAGGCTTACTACGCGTTCGGGGCAAATGTACCAACGACTTCGCGTCAAACACCGGCTGTATCGAGACAGGAAGGGCTCGACGCTAGTCTGGAAGATATTCCTACGTTGTGTGGTTGTACTCCGTATGCCAGGTCCCCGTGACCGTACCCGTTAATCTGGGATAATGTGACGATACAGTATTCGCCGAATTTCGCAGGGGGCTTGGAGTACGCGGCCAGTGAATATGTACCGTCATCCCCATCTGAGCCGCCGATCTGGCTGAGTGATAGCAGTCAGGATAGCAGCTCGCCTGGGTAGAAGATATAAATAATTTTATTTTATTATTTTGTTTTTATTTATTTATAAAAGCCTACAATAAATGTATTCTTCGTTATTTATGCCTAGTGTGATTTTCTTGACGAAAAGTTTAAATCTATTTAAGTTTAGAGAATTTGAAGTGAAGTAAGAGAACATTCTCAAATTACAGAACAAAATATAAGCGAAGGTGCAGAGGAAGAGTCAAATGAAAACGAAGAGGAAAGAGTGTCCGAAAGTATAAAATTTTAAAAGCATTCTTTCAAACGTAGTTAAAATTTACCTAAATTAATTGCATATGTATTTGAAAGTTTCTGTGTTAATTTCAATTTCAAAAATTCCACTATTTAGCTAATAATTTGTAATTATATCTAACGACCCTTTTGACTATTTAAACTTTGGAAATTATTGCATATAACTCACTTCTTCAACTGCTTCGTTAAGTTAGCAATACCACGACCACATCGTTACTTTATTTAGGAGGGTAAGTTTACTTTATTTATTCTATTTATAATCAATTATTAATTATATGCATTTACGTGTAATTTTAATCTTTACTATAGAATTGTTTAACTTTTAGTTTTTAACAACATGAATTCTAAAAGGATGATGAATCAAAGCGAAGAAGTATTCAATACACCAGGACCGGCGTTTCACGTAAAATCCTCGAAGAAACCTAGGACGAAATCTCCGGAAAAGGGAAAACAATGCTGGTCGGAGGAGGAGTTCGATGTATCTGTAGCAGATAGGGGACGTTTTGACCAGGAAGGATTTCGGAAACACAACCTAGTGAAAGCGGTCGTAAATGTGACAGAAAAATCAATTCCGAGGGCTAACGTTGAAACGGCGATGTTACTAGATGCAACAGAGAAGCAGCTTCGAAGGGAGAGGAAAAGACTACTTTGTGATATGTCTATACCATTAAATAACAGTGAGTGTAAATACATTTATTTCGGTTTGGATCCTTTCAACGACTTTGCTCCAAGTATTAGAATATTGAAAAAAGGTGTGGAACTCGGTGTTCATTTTTCAGCCAGTTCGTTTAAGGGCTTTTCGGAAAATCTACCCGCAATATTAGACTTATTAACGCGCGGTAAACTTGAAAGGTATGAGTTGTTGGAAATTGTAGTGTAAAATTTATACCGAAAACAGTGCTATCAAACTTCGAACTTTATATAGCCCATTCGAGTCTAGCCTATTTAAAGAAGATGAAGGATTTTATATTTAACAGAATTATTAGTTTAGAAAAAAGTTATTTAAAATTTTCCCAAATAATTCTGGTAAGGTTTACGGAAATTTTTAGGCTTTCACTTCTTGTTGAAATTTAATTTATGTAAACTGATTGTATAAAATTTAAAAGCATTCTTTCAAACGTGTTTAAAAATTTACCCAAATTAATTACATATGTATTTGAAAGTTTCTGTGTTAATTTCAATTTCAAAAAATTCGCTATTTAACTAATAATTTGTAATTATATCTAACGACGTTTTTTGAGTATTTAAACTTCATAAAGCATTGTATAGTTCTCACTTCTTCAACTGTTTCGTCAAGTTAACAATATTACTACCACATCGTTACTTTATTCAGGAGAGTAAGTTTCCTTTATTTATTCTATTTATAATCAATTATTACCTATATGCATGTAGCAGTAATGAATAATAGTTTTAATAACGTAGGATATCTTCACTATATCTGTTTTAATTTTTAGATGGACTTCAGAACTAAAAGTTTAAACAATTTTTTCCAAAAAAATTTCAAACATTTCATTAAATGTGTCAACCGGTGTGGTGGTGAAAAACTGGTAATCTTCGTCAGCTACCATCAACCTGAAGAGATAGCAGGCGGGATGTACGACGAGGAGATAACCAAGAGGTACGAGGTTAATTTACCGACAGTAGGAGAGGACTTACACACTTTTTATAAAGAAAATGTAATCGATTTAATAAAACGGCGTATGAATTTACAGGGATATGATGATATAAATTATATTACTTTCAAACTGAAAAACTAGTCAGCTATCATCAACCTGAAGAGATAGCAGGCGGGATGTACGACGAGGAGATAACCAAGAGGTACGAGGTTGATTTACCGACAGTAGGAGAGGACTTACACACTTTTTATAAAGAAAATGTAATCGATTTAATAAAACGGCGTATGAATTTACAGGGATATGATGATATAAATTATATTACTTTCAAACTGAAAAACTAGTCAGCTATCATCAACCTGAAGAGATAGCAGGCTGGATGTACGACGAGGAGATAACCAAGAGGTACGAGGTTGATTTACCGACAATATTGATGATTATAGATAACGGTCCAGCACATCCATAAATTACAAATTTCTACCACTAATTAAGGAAATAAATTTAATATTTATTTATAATGAGCGGATCTATATTAATTGGCCTGCAGTATAAGAGCCCGTCATTCTGCTCTATCGGCTGTCTTTTTCTTCTATCTTCTTATTTCTAACTTTCTGATGTCATCCTCCACATCATCTATTCATCTTTTTCTGCGTCTTTCGACGTTATTATGGTTGGTGAAGACAAACAGGACAAAAGTTCTCACCAGGATGGAAAATATAAATGTGGAAATACAAGAAACGATAAGTATGCCGCACGAGTTACGAGAACTTAACACTTGGAAAAATGAGGAGGGAAAACACCAAGAACGAACTTGGAGAACCGACTTCTTGGAAATATAGAAGGGTTAACACCTTCCAGAGAAATACTTTTATTATTTATTTATAATATTTAATTAAATTTGTAAAAGGAGAAGGTAGAGTCAGGTCTCCTGAAATCAGGGCAACTGCGAAAAGTTAAAGAAGAATATGTCTTGGTAAAGTAATTTATTGTACATCTGTACAAAAACGTTCGAATTCATTCAAAAGGAAATCGAGAAGAAAAAACAAGAATGGAGTTGATGAACTGGCTTCTCAGAAATACAGAAGCGTTAGCAGCTTTCAGGGAAATAATTTTATTATTTATTTATAATATTTAATCAAATTTCTAAAAGGAGAATAAACTATTATTGGTAGGATCAGTCCCCGAAAAACAGGGCAACTGCGAGAAGTTAAAGGATAATATTTCTTGGGAAAGTAATTGTGCATCTGAACATCGTCTACTGCAAATTTACAGAACACAAAAACTGTTTCAAAACAGTCGTTGTCGAAATTGACAAAAACTAAAGATCCCTGTCAAAAGTATCTTCTTACATACTCTGAAAGTACCCAAAGGTGGTATCTCATCAAAGCCTCGTGCGTCTACTGAAAATTTACAGAAACTTAAAGGGTCCATGGTTGAGTATGAGGCAATGCCAAACCACCAAGGTATTCCATCTAGTAATTCTTCTCAGTAGTAGAAGTGCAAACACTACCATGGCTCGGGGTCTACGTCCTCTATGACCGTAGGCTACTTGACACGCCCTCTAAGAGCATGCCACTTCGAGAGAAGAAAAGTGTAACAAAACCCCAACTCAAGATAGTTTCCCTATAACCAATCTATTTACTCTTGGCTAACTAGAGACTATATATATGAGCAAAAAAGGTCATTGCGGTTCAAAAGAAAATTTTTTAAAAAATACCAATATTGGCGATGGTGGAACGGCTATGTATAAATATATGTACGCGAAATAACACAATTTAAGGAAATAATTTTAATATTTATTTAAGAAGAATAATCATTTATTGATAGGATCAGTCCCCAAAAATCATTGCATCTGCGAAAAGTTTACGTTGGATATTTCTTGGAAAAGTAATTGTGCATCTGAACAGAAACGTACGTATTCATTCAAAAGAAAACCAAGAAGGGAAAACAACAAGAATGGAGTCGATGAACTAGCCTCTCAGAAATATAGAAGAGTTAACAGCTTCCAGGGAAGCAATTTTAATATTTATTTATAATTTTTAAATAAATTTCCAAAAGAAGAATAAACTTACAAGTGTATAAGTAATTTATGTATAATGTATACATAGATACATATTTATACAAGTAAGTTTTGCTGAAATGTCTATATTAATTAACATTTTTTAACTGTCATATTATCTTAAAATAATTTCTTTCGATTATTATCGTTATTTTTAGGGCATTTCTGTGAAGTCCTTAAAACTTTTAAAATGTCGGTGTTAATTAGATTAACACTCTTTTATCTCTTGGCTACTGTTAATGGCAAGCCAGAGTTCATCATCACGAGAGACAACAACGGAACGGAAACGTTAGTATCGTCAACGATCGTCGCAATAAAAGGCGATGACGTAGTTCTATCGTGTAAAGTTATGGACAAGTACAACCCTTTAACAGAGGATGAGATAACGCGAAGGATCAAAACAACAAAGCAAGCATAAAATGAAGGTCGCAAAGAGTAAACTAAACATCCGTGCCATAACGATGTACAAAGAAGGCGAATACATCTGTTTTAATACTAAATACAACCTAATAAAGACGATGACTGTAATCGTCGAATCTGTTAAGACCAGCGAACTCTACGGAAATTTTTCGCATACGATTGATGTTAATCGACAAGCTACAACCTACCCTTAAGCTGTAGATCCCCTATGTCTGTAGGCTACTTGACACGCACACCACAGGCATATGGAGAGAAAAGGGTATGTCACTCTAAGAAGGAGATTCATTCAAAAGAAAACCGAGAACGAAAACAACAAAAATTGAGTCGATTAATTGGCCTCTCGGAAATGCAGAAGAGTTAACAGCTTCCAGCGAAATAATTTTATTATTTATTTATAATATTCAAATAAATTTGCAAAAGGAGCATAAACTCGTATTGGTAGAGTCAGTCGCCTGAAATCATTGCAACTGCGAGAAGTTAAAGGAGAATATTCTATGGGAAAGTAATCGTGCATCTGAACAGAAACGCCCGTATTCATTCAAAAGACAATTGAGAAAGAAGATCAACAAGAGCGGAGTTGATCAACTGGCTTGTAGGAAATCTAGAAGAGTTAATAACTTCCAGGGAAGTAATTTTATTATTTATTCATAATATTGAAATAAACTTGTAAAAGGAGTATAAACTCGTATTGGTAGAGTCAGTCGCCTGAAATCAGTGCAACTGCGATAAGTTAAAGGAGAATGTTCCTTGGGAAAGTAATCATGCATCTGAACAGAAACGTTCGTATTCATTCAAACGAAAATTAAGAAGGAAGAACAACAAGAGCGGAGTTGATGAACTGGCTTTTTGGAAATATAGAAGAATTAACAACTTCCAGAGAAGTAATTTTATTATTTATTTATATTATTTAATTAAATTTGTAAAATGAGAATAAACTATTATTGGTAAGACCAGCCCCCGAAAATCAGTGCAACTGCGAGAAGTTAAAGGAGAATATTTCTTGGGAAAGTAATTGTGCATCTGAACATCGTCTACTGCAAATTTACAGAAAACTAAATCTGTTTCAAAACCGACGTCGTCGAAATTAACAAAAACTAAAGATCCCTGTCAAAAGTATCTTCTTACTTACTCTGAAGGTACCCAAGAATCTAAGGGTGATATCTCATCAACGTCTCGTGCGTCTACTGAAAATTTACAGAAACCTAAAGGGTTCATGGTATGAAGAGAGTAGATTGAGTATGAGGCAATGCCAAACCACCAAGGTATTCTACCTAGTAATTCTTCTCGATAGTAGAAGTGCAAACACTACCATGGTTCGGAGCCCACGTTAATCTGTACGTTGTCTATGTCCATAGGCTACCTGACACGCCCTCTAGGAGCATCCCACTTCGAGAATTAAGAGGAATGTAACAAAACACCAGCTCCAAATAGCTTCCTTATACCCAACCTAGATTTGAAAACCAGATAAATGGCAGGAAACGAAAATATAGATAATTTTAAGGCGAATCCTTTGTAAACGGGATTTTGTTGCACTTTAAAATATTGTTGAAAATAACCATTTCTTCACTGTTTCTTCATTGGTAAATACTTCCAAGTGAAGTGGGTCCATTAACAGGACTATTGTTCTACTGAAAAGTACAACTAAGCCATACTTTGCATGAGTTGCTTTACGTCGTTGCAAAACAAATAAGAGCGGATATTACAAGACTGGGATTTACATCGCTATTTGTTTTCCATAACTGCAGTTAAGACAGTTAAAGGGTTAGAATTAACAGTCATAACTAAAACTGTCTGAAGATTTGTAAGCCAGATGAATGGCAGGAAACGAAAATATAGGCCATTTTAAGGCGAATCCTTTGTAAACAGGATTCTGTTGCACTTTAAAATATTGTTGAAAATAACCATTTCTTCATTGGTAAATACTTTCAGGTGAAGGGGGTCCATTAACAGGACTATTGTTGTACGGCAAAGTACAACTAAGCCATACTTTGCATGAGTTGCTTTAAGTCGTTGCAAAGCAAAGAAGAGCGGATATTACAAGACTGCGATTTACATCGCTATTTGTTTTCCATAACTGCAGTTAAGACTGCCAAGTTAAAGGGTTAGAATTAACAGTCATAATTAAAACTGTCTGAAGATTTGTAAACCAGATGAATGGCAGGAAACGAAAATATAGACAATTTTTAGGCGAAGCCTTTGTAAACGGGATTCTGTTGCACTTTAAAATATTGTTGAAAATAACCATTTCTTCACTGTTTCTTCATTGATAAATACTTTCAGGTGAAGGGGGTCCATTAACAGGACTATTGTTGTACTGCAAAGTACAACTAAGCCATAATTTGCATGAGTTGTTTTACGTCGTTGCAAAGCAAAGAAGAGCGGATATTACAAGACTGCGATTTACATCGCTATTTGTTTTCCATAACTGCAGTTAAAACTGCCCATTTAAAGGGTTAGAATTAACAGTCGTAATTAAAACTGTCTGAAGATTTGTAAGCCAGATGAATGGCAGGAAACGAAAATATAGACAATTTTTAGGCGAAGCCTTTGTAAACGGGATTCTGTTGCACTTTAAATATTGTTGAAAATAACCATTTCTTCGCTGTTTCTTCATTGATAAATATTTTCAGGTGAAGTGGGCCCATTAACAGGACTATTGTTGTACGGCAAAGTACAACTAAGCCATACTTTGCATGAGTTGCTTTAAGTCGTTGCAAAGCAAAGAAGAGCGGATATTACAAGACTGCGATTTACATCGCTATTTGTTTTCCATAACTGCAGTTAAGACTGCCAAGTTAAAGGGTTAGAATTAACAGTCATAATTAAAACTGTCTGAAGATTTGTAAACCAGATGAATGGCAGGAAACGAAAATATAGACAATTTTTAGGCGAAGCCTTTGTAAACGGGATTCTGTTGCACTTTAAAATATTGTTGAAAATAACCATTTCTTCACTGTTTCTTCATTGATAAATACTTTCAGGTGAAGGGGGTCCATTAACAGGACTATTGTTGTACTGCAAAGTACAACTAAGCCATAATTTGCATGAGTTGTTTTACGTCGTTGCAAAGCAAAGAAGAGCGGATATTACAAGACTGCGATTTACATCGCTATTTGTTTTCCATAACTGCAGTTAAAACTGCCCATTTAAAGGGTTAGAATTAACAGTCGTAATTAAAACTGTCTGAAGATTTGTAAGCCAGATGAATGGCAGGAAACGAAAATATAGACAATTTTTAGGCGAAGCCTTTGTAAACGGGATTCTGTTGCACTTTAAATATTGTTGAAAATAACCATTTCTTCACTGTTTCTTCATTGATAAATATTTTCAGGTGAAGTGGGCCCATTAACAGGACTATTGTTGTACTGCAAAGTACAACTAAGCCATAATTTGCATGAGTTGTTTTACGTCGTTGCAAAGCAAAGAAGAGCGGATATTACAAGACTGCGATTTACATCGCTATTTGTTTTCCATAACTGCAGTTAAGACTGCCCAGTTAAAGGGTTAGAATTAACAGTCATAATTAAAACTGTCTGAAGATTTGTAAAGCAGATGAATGGCAGGAAACGAAAATATAGACAATTTTTAGGCGAAGCCTTTGTAAACGGGATTCTGTTGCACTTTAAAATATTGTTGAAAATAACCATTTCTTCACTGTTTCTTCATTGATAAATACTTTCAGGTGAAGGGGGTCCATTAACAGGACTATTGTTGTACTGCAAAGTACAACTAAGCCATAATTTGCATGAGTTGTTTTACGTCGTTGCAAAGCAAAGAAGAGCGGATATTACAAGACTGCGATTTACATCGCTATTTGTTTTCCATAACTGCAGTTAAAACTGCCCATTTAAAGGGTTAGAATTAACAGTCGTAATTAAAACTGTCTGAAGATTTGTAAGCCAGATGAATGGCAGGAAACGAAAATATAGACAATTTTAAGGCGAATCCTTTGTAAACGGGATTCTGTTGCACTTTAAATATTGTTGAAAATAACCATTTCTTCACTGTTTCTTCATTGATAAATATTTTCAGGTGAAGTGGCCCCATTAACAGGACTATTGTTGTACTGCAAAGTACAACTAAGCCATAATTTGCATGAGTTGTTTTACGTCGTTGCAAAGCAAAGAAGAGCGGATATTACAAGACTGCGATTTACATCGCTATTTGTTTTCCATAACGGCAGTTAAAACTGCCCATTTAAAGGGTTAGAATTAACAGTCATAATTAAAACTGCCTGAAGATTTGTAAGCCAGATGAATGGCGGAAAAAGAAAATGCAGACAATTTTAAGGCGAAACCTTTTTAAACCAGCTTCTATTGCAATTAAAATATTGTTGAAAATAACCATTACTTCATTGTTTCTTCAATTATTTATTAACAAATGTAAATAACATAATAATTAACACCAAAATAAATCTTAAACGCTAAAACACAACATTAACTTGTATTACACGTGTTCGCACTTGGTCAGGACTGTGGTAGACTGCTCACTTGCTAATGAAACACGCCTTTATGTATCAACTGCGATCTTCTAGAACAACTTCAGAACACACTACATTCGATGATTTAATCGAACAATCTGGAACAGTCTCGCTTTTGTCCGCAAATAATGCAACGACCGAAGTCATTCCCGCTTCCGCCGACAGATGACGCGTCTCGTTACAATATTTTTGTAATTGGATCGTCAGAGCCTCGTTTGCGAAAACGGAATGCACCGAGTTCATTAA
Organism: Melanotus villosus; assembly: GCA_963082815.1. Taxonomy (NCBI): domain Eukaryota; kingdom Metazoa; phylum Arthropoda; class Insecta; order Coleoptera; family Elateridae; genus Melanotus; species Melanotus villosus. The sequence goes on along the minus strand of OY720423.1, from coordinate 7,321,631 downwards.
GAACGGTAGGTGAGGTTGACATTTGGATAAGAGAGGCTATGTATTGCGCTTCATTATCCCATTAACACTCCTTGTATGAAGGAAAATCTATAGAGAAATACAAAAGCAAGCGATGGTGCGATGGTATCTTCACTGAAGTAGCTGGAACCGCTGACGGTTTCTTTATCGAATTGCAAAAGTTGGTTGGACCAGAACTCCCGTAAACGTGCTCATCACAGGGTCAACGATTATTACGGAATATTCTGTAAATATTGAGGGGAAGTTGGTCGTCTGAAACAAAGATAGGGTTAATACAAATACAAATTGGAAGTGCTTGATATCCAAGGAAAATTATTTTATAGTAAACTACCTACATCCCCAAAATAAATTTACTTCTAGTCTTAATAAGAAAATTAGCTCAAAACATAATTTAGGCAACTTTATAATTAATCTTTGTAAATTATATTTTACCAGTCCATTACCAACAGTAGATTTGTGAGGCTAAAATAAAGGGCTAAAGGGCTACCTTAAAATTAAGAGCGAATTATTATTTCCCGTCGCAAAAAAATAATTTCCGCAATTTTAATGTCAACATTTCGAAAACTTTTGAAATGACAGAATAAAATTAAAGTTAAAATTTCCGCTTTGACACCCTAAATATCAACTTTTGGACTAAGGTAATTTAGGTAAATCGTAGTATTTTTGGCCTCAGAAATCTACTGTTGGTCTGTGTCCCATTACTTATCGATCACTCTGCATATAGAGAAAGAGATAAAAATCTTGTGTGAATGTTAGCATAACTAGTTGCTTAACGCTGCTTGTAAATTCATTATCTATTAAGTTATCCTTAAGTTTTGCAAATCATTTTAGAAAAGTCAACAGTTTAGAAAATTTATAGTTATACCTACACATCTGAATAAATTCTAATTCTCTTTTTTCAGGGGAATATTGTATCCACTTAAATACTTAGAAAATTACACCTAAAACTAGGCTACTTGCAATACAAATTCATAAGGATTATCTATGAAATTTTGGAGTCACATATATTTCAACATACAAAAATAAGATGTTTCAATGCTTCTTGACTAGCACAAATTTAATAAAAGGTAAGAAAAGGTGAGTTGAAGCAACAATGGACGCCCTAGAAACAAAGAAGGCTAATGTCGAAATCTGTAGACACATTAAGGGACAAAATAGCAAATTAAATTGGGCAAATATAGATGTAAAATAATGGTGAAAGTATTTTGACAACCTATTGAAAACGGAAAACCTAGATGTAAATGAGATAAATGAACAAACGGACAATTACACCAGAAAAATAGAACAAGTGGCACAACAAAAGAAAAGCTTGATGAAATAATTACAAAACTAAAACAAAACAAAGCAGGGGGGATAGATAACACCGTAAAAGAAATGATAAAGTATGGACGTAAATATCTAAAGCAAAGACTATACAAATTAATACTTCAAATCTAGGAGAAGGAAACCATGTCCAGCGATTGGGAAAAGGGACTAATAGTGCCAATACTATTTAATTATAAAGGAATAAGTTTGCTAAACGTAGCATATAAAATTTTTGCTACTATTATTTAAGGATAACACATTTATTCAAAACTTTTTCGCCTGAGACCTCCTTCTTAAGATAGCAAATTATGTTCGTAGAATAGTGAAACAAATAATTGTATCGTAACTAAAAGAAGTAGCATGTTAAGGTAATATTTTATAAATAGACAATTTGCATTTATTATAAAAGTTACGTCCGGTCTTAAACATCCTACCAGAGACGAGTTTAAACTGTTCCCACAAAATATTTTAACATTTTATAAACGAATTCTTCTATTTTGAGGCTGTAAAATTGTTAGAGTCCGGTTTAGTAGAGATGATGTACGATAGTTTAAACTCATAATCTACTAATAAGTTGTAAAATGCTTTCTTCAGTTATTTTGTGGACCCGAACGAACAGACTATATATGAAAATGTTTTTTTTTTTCTAACCAAAGAGAATCCTTAATAATAAGTTAAATTTGAATATAAATTATTTTGTGCATTAGAAAGTGGAAATTATGTCGTCAACAATAGCTTTAAGACAATTTTTGAAATTATTAGTTTTTTACAATATATCTAAAAACACTTTTATCGTTATTGCAGATCGAATGTGCAAAACGTCTAAAACTTAAATACAATTTAGAAATACAACACGTTTATTTTAAACAACTTAACCTAAACACTAGTTTAAGATTTTTTTATAGCTTGATTTGCGACTCTGCAAAACGTATTGTTATTTTTCTTTTTATGAATGTATCTCAAAACTATTAAGCAGACCTTAATTACATTTCCAGTTTTTAAAAGTATTTTAAACACGTTTGAAAACATCATAGCTTCGAATTTAATAAACTGGATCTTAGACATCTGCTAAATAAAACTAATGTAAAATTAAAAACTGGCTTTGTTCAGAAAATACGAAAATTGAAAAGGTTTCAGAAACCTAAATTGATTTAAAATATCTAAAATATACTCAAATTATTTGTTATTATGGACAAAATTGAAGCAAACTGTATTAAAACAGAAATCAAAAAATATGTAATTAAATTGAATTCACGTGACTTTACACAACTTCTTAAACAGTCAACTAAAAAACTCGGTTTATTTATAAATATAAAACTAAAATTGAAATTTTGGAATGGCATCGGGAATTCAAAGAAATTTAAAATAATATATGTAAAGTGTAGGAAAATTATTTGGTGTGTTACGTTTGGGAAATCCCATACCCATCACTAGTTTTCCTTGTTATACCGGGCGTTTGACTTAAGGGGCGAACATAAGGAAATAGCATGGGAAATCGAATATATGCAGATTCCTGCTCCCGGTTTGAGTTAATAGGATTGATAGTGACATCAATCGAAAGACAAAAAAAATACGCTTAATTTGATACTAATTTACTTGAATTTGTTGCTTGTTTAAGAAAGAAATAGCTTAAAAACTATAATAAATAAATTCACAAAAAAACAGACCATTTTAGCACAAACAAACTTCAAATTTGATCATGGCTGGTCTGTTTTTTGTGAATTTATTTTTATAGTTTTTAAGCTATTTCCTTCTTAAACAAGCAACAAATTCTAGTAAATTAGTATCAAATTAAGCGTATTTCTTTTTGTCTTTCGATTGATGCCACTATCAATTCTATCAACTTAAACGGGGAGCAGGAATCTGCATATATACGATTTCCCATGCTATTTCCCTATGTTAAGTCAAACACCCGGTACGTATAAAATAGCGCTCGTACGAAATGGCAGTTGATTAATAATAAATTTAATAACCTAAGATGTGAATTCGATGCAATTTGGAATTAAAGTGGATAAGAGATTGAACAAAGATTGATGAAAGACTAAATGGAGAATGAATACAAACTGACTGATTTGGCTATTATGATTTAACATATTGACTAGGTACCTAAGTTCAAAGTTACAAAGTTACCAAAATTTCCAATAAGAAGTCGAATAATAAGTTTAGATTATGTCATTTCGGTAAACTGGAGGAATCTAAATGAACTATGTCTGTTTGTAGTGTACATATTAGCTAATGACGAGTAACGGATGAAAACAGATAAACATATTAATTTACATATGTAAGTATACGGAAACAATAAAATACTCCTAAGATTAATATAATAACAATTAATTAAATGTCTCGTTATAACTGTTATGTTAACAGCATTAACAGCAAAAAAATACAGATGATTGAATTCGATTAACATAACGTCGTATCGTCTTAAAACAATCAGCTAAAAAACTAGCTTTATTTATAAAAATAAATAAAAATTGAAATTTTAGGCTAGTTTCAAAAATTTAAATGAATTTTAGATATTTAAAGTGTACTTAAATAATTTCTCATTATCGAAAAAACTGCAGAAAACTGTATGGCACTTGTATAAAGTAAAATCAACAACAAATTCCTAATTAAATTGGTCAAATTATTATTTTAATCAGTAGAACCTTATTTAACTTAATTTTTAACAAATTGGGAAGTACTAACCTCCAAAAGCCTGAATTGGCAATAATTACAATCAAACACACACTTTAAAACTATTAAATGATTCATTTTCACTGCAACTTACAAAACTCTGATTGCAACTGAAACTGAAAGAACCTTGGACCGTAGGTAATTCAAAGCAACGGATTACTGCCAAACGTTTAAAGAATAATGGAGAATGTCTAATGTGATGACAACAATGCAAAATTCCAAGGAGAATATTAGACATTATGGGTGATTAGTGGATTTCCAGAAGAGAAACTTATGTTAATTGTTTACTGAACTAAAACTTAAAAGGTCACTATTTGTTTTGCAAACGAATATTATATTTATTAAATGTTATCATAGTATGAGTACATGCCAATGACTTGGGCGAAAGTACACCTAATTATCGCTGGCCTGAAAGTACACGAATGACGTCATGAGCCGAAATGGCACGGGCCAAACGTGTAGGTAAACTTTCATTTAACAATCGAAATTTGATTTGATTTTTTGAATAAACCGCCTTTTATATTTTCACATTTTTCGACTCTACGATTAATTCGAAGAAACTTTTGAAAGCATTTTTAGGGAAATCCTTTTTTTTGAGTTACAAACAAATTATTCAAAGCATTGGCGGAACTGTTCCAAATTAATGTGAAATACAGTTCACAAATAAACAGTGTGCAATTTATTATTTCGATGTTCAATCATTATTAATAAATTTTATATTCAAAATGAAATAAATCTCACCCAAGATTAATTAGGTTTTGTTCGTCATTTTGTTAACTAATTGGTTAAAAATAAACGTATGTGGAAAAATATACTTAATTTTAAGTTTAAGAGTTTAAACTAATCTTTAATAATTGCGCTTGAACCTAGGAAAAAGAAGGACTTTTAAAAAAAGAAGTTTCTTAGAGTTAATCCTACAATTCGAACACATGCAGGCTGAACCATTTTCGATGGTTTTAAATGGGAAGTACCCTTAATATCGAAGATAGAAAAAAACTGATGTGGGAGTCTAGGGCTCTTTTTTGAAGCTAATTCGAGATTCAACAGAATTTCACTATCTTTTGTTATTTTTTAATTATAGGGCAAAATTCAAAATGTTTCTATTTTGACTTTTTTTGTTTTTAGAATTTCTGTTTTATAAATCAGCATCAAAAAAGGCCCCTTGATTCCGACATGAGTTTTCGATAATAAGGATACTTTTCATTTAAAAACATCGAAAATGGTCCACCCTGTACAAATATGCAGGGCATTTCATTTAAAAAAATCAAGTGGAATGCAAGTTCCTTATTCAGTCTATGCCAACTAATAAATAAACTTCAAAATGTAAAAACTTATCTGACGAAGGATTGCTAAAACTTTTAGTTTTATTCCCAATCCTTCAATTTTTAAATTGTTACTTTTTGCGACATTATTTCTAAAATAATTTTCTCGTTAGTCAATTATACACAAGTGGAATTTCCAAAAATTAAGTATGACTTGTGAAGTACAATTTAGAAATGCAACACGTTTATTTTAAACAATTTTCATTTAAAGCCAACGTAACCGTCGTAACCTAATCATCGATGTATTGCCTTAATTCCAGTTTCAACATTTTTTTATATAACGCTAAAATTGATTGGCGGATCTACAAAGTATTTCTGTCTATGCATTTATCTCAGAACTACTACGCCGACCGCAAATACATTTTCAGTTTCTAAAAATATTTTAAACTATGTAGGTTTAAAACACTTTTAGACATTCGCTAAACAAAACTAATGTGAAACTTCTTAAAATTAAAACTTGGGTTTATTTAGAAATGATAAACAAAAATTAAAATTTTAGAACGGTTTCAAAAATCTACATGAATTCTAAATACCTAAAGTGTATCCAAATTATTTGGTATTAAGGACAAAATTGAAGCAAACTGCGTTAAAATCAAAATTTAAAAACATTGAAATTAAATTCAATTAGCGCAACGCCCTAAAGTTTTAAAAACAATCAACTAAAAACCTGGGTTTAGGTATACATAACTAATAAAAAAAATCAAATTTCAGAATGGATTCATATATCTAAATGAATTTTATACAATGTGTCTACGGATAGGTGATACAAGAGGAAAAACTTTTTTATTATTGATTTCTCAGAAAATTTTATTCTTGATAATAATTTTTGCTGTGTTTAATAGTCTTATTTCTCATGTTACTTTTCCTGCAGGTAATCATTTAAGACTTAAATTCACAATTTGAAAAAATTTCTGAAATTTTAGAAATTTTTTCAAAGTCCAAAACTGAGGAAAATTGTGAATTTAAGTCTTAAATGATTACCTGCAGGAAAAATAACATGAGAAATAAGACTATTAAACACAGCAAAAATTATTATCAAGAATAAAATTTTCTGAGAAATCAATAATAAAAAAGTTTTTCCTCTTGTATCAGCTATCCGTAGACACATTGTATATCTAAAGTGGATTTCAATTATTTAGTATTACGGAAAAAATATAGACAAACTGTATTAAAAGCAAAAACAGCAAAAAATGCGTGGCTAAAAGGGCTAAATTAATATTTTAAATTGTTATCAGAAGCTAATTTAACTTAATTTAAATTAAAAAATTGATAAAAACGAACCTGCAAAAACTTGGGTTTGTAGTAATTGCAACCAAGCACACACTTAAAATCTTCAAACTTTCCAAAGGCCCCAAATGATTCTCACTAACTTCACTTCTGTACATCACGAAACTTTGATTGCAACTGAAACTGAAGGAACGCAGAAAGTCACCACGTTGCCTTGCTTTGGACAAAAACCCCTCAGGTTATTCAAACAAAGGTAATTACTGTCAAATATTTAAAGAGAAATGTACAATGTCTAATGCTCAAATGTAATGACAACAATACTACATTCCAAGGAGGCGATTAGACATAATGGGTGATTAGTGGATTTCCAAAAGAGAATTGTTTTCAAACAGAAACTTGAAAGGTCATATCACTCGTTAATACTTTCACATTTTTCTAGAATTCCTAAAATGTTCATGTTTCGTAACCTTATAAAATATCAACAGTATTATAACAAAGACGTACCATTTTCCACAAATACAATGAGAAATGGCAGTTGATTCCTCAAAAAAGTATTACTGAATTATTTTTATTGATATTTTTAAATTCTGGGATTTTTCCGTTGCCCTTTAATTTCGTTGCGACCACGTGGGATTTCGGCTCGTGACGTCATTCCTATTGGTTCAGTCCAGAGATGGAATTTAAAGGACTAAAGGTAATTAGGTGGTTTTCAGCCCATGTCATTAATATCTACTTATACTGGCATCTAATAAAGATAATCATCTTTTGTAAACGAAATTTATCGTTCTGTTTACAAAAGAATTCGACTTTTAAATGTCATACCAGGAAAATTTAAATTCGATTGGAAAAAATTACGTTGTTTAAATATGCGTGCGGTTCAAAACATATTTTCCATTCATCGTCTCCCAAAATATTTTAAAATGTTTATTTAGATGAACATAAATTTAATGTCCTATTTGATTCTTAAAAAACTGTAGCTGGAAAATTCAACGATGGGTTATTTTTTTCTAATTAAAGGGATCTTTTAGGAGACCATGAATGCAAAATATATCGTTAAAGTAGTTTAATAAAAAATACTAATTTGGAAATTACCAAATTCCAAAAGCTACTTCATTTCAAAATTTTTTAGTTTGAAAAGCAACACATTTGCTTTTTATTCCGGTTTTTGTCTAGAGACTTATAGTATTCGGTCAAACAGAGAATGCTTAGTGAAAAGTTTGAATTGAAGTCAATAAGCTCAAATGTTAAATTTAAGTTTCATATTTTCAACTGTTAGTGATGATCGCCAAAAGAAAAATGTTCCTCCTTTTATCAATTCACTGCTCAACAGTATGGTACAATGTGATTTTTTAAAAACTCAATTGCAGCAGGTCTAAGACAGTTCTAAGGTTATTAAGACAGAACACGGCTTGCTGCAATTGAGTTTTTAAAAAATCACATTGTATATTTTGCGGTATAAATACAAATAAAACCGTTATAAGACATTTTAAATTAATTTTACTAATTTGAAGGCGCATTTCTTGTTGTATTAAAGACCTTCTGGTGTGTTTTAATACCAAAAAACCAATCAAAATGTAGAAAGCTCGTCCAAAATAATGCATTTAGTTATTATGTTTTTAATTCCACCTCCTCGGCGTTTTTATTATAAAAAATATCAAAAAATGTTAAATTCAGCAGGGAATGAATCTCTAACTACTAATGAATTCGTTAAAATTGTTATTGTGTAACATAATGCCTCTGAGAATTAATAATTGTACTTACAAACAAACGCTAAGCGGATTTAGTTGTGGTTTAGTTTTCTTTTTGCAGAAATGCTAATCTTAAAATGTTGACTTTGAAGTGCTATAATCCCCTAAAACCGGCATACTTTGTGGTGACGCAAAATCACTTGAACAGTTTATGGCAAATTAATAAGAAATATGTGGAAACAATTCTGCATAAATAATATTTATTGAAAGTCAGGCAATATTTACACGATTAACCTAAATTATTTTAAACTTGGTATAAAAATGGTATTTCAATATTATTGTAACACTTTTTATTTTTATCCCTGGCAGTTCACTGTTAATGTAAAACGATACCTAACAAATCCTTTTGAAATTTAGCTGTAAAATAAAAAATACATTAAATTTTCAACAGTAAAACAAGAAGTACATATATCTGCTTAACTTAAACCTTGAAAGTATGATGTATTCGAGTTTACTTAAATTACTCCACATTATGGAAAAAATTGAAGCAAATTCTATTAAAAACGAAAAACAAAAAGTATACCATTAAATTCGATTAAAGTAACGCGGTTACGTCTTAAAACAACTGAAAAATTAGATGTGCTTATAAATAACATGCAAAAATCCAAACTCTAGAACTGTTCCACAATTAACTATTTTAAATGAATTTGAAAACATGTAAAGTGTACTTAAATTATTTGGTATTATGGAGAAAATCGAAGCCAACTGTAGCTATTAAAAGTAAAAAACAAAAAGAAATTCTTGATTAAATCAGTTACCTAATAGTTATTTGTACAACTAGTAATGAAAGCAATACTTTTTTCCATGAGTTTGAAGTTTGATGCACGACGGCGAAGCCGGAGTGCATCAATCAAACGAGTGAAAAAAAGATGCTTTCATACGAGTTGTACACAATATTTTTTTGCATTTTGACATCTTAAATCCCTCAAAATAAGATAAAAAGGATTTGAGAATTTACAGTTGTCAAACTGACAATTTACAATATTTTATTTAAAGCATACTTAATTACCTACTTAATGCAAAATGTAAAATTAAATAGTTAAAAAAAGTGTTGCTTTCTTTATGATTTTTTAATAAAAAAAGTCCACTTTTTTTGTCAAAATGCAAAAAATTATTATTTTAAATTTTCATCTACACAACGCATTAGATTTAAACAAAAACTACTTGAAAACGATAGACATTGCAGATATTTTTTTTATGATAAAGTAAAAATTCCCTTAATGAGGAAATTGATTCAAAACATATTTTAGGTGGCTTAGAATTAAATTGTACTGTCTCATTACAGTCATAGGTGTCTAGATCTAATGCTTATATTTAATTTGAAGCTAAGAAACGATGTTTTAAACTTTTACATTATTAAGTACACAAAAATAGCATATTCAACGCGTAAGAAAAGTGGTTAGTATTATTTATAACTATATATTTAATAGCATTTGTTTGTTTTTGATTTTCCGAAAACATAGTTTTTTATTGTTAGTCACCGGCAATCTTTAAGAAAAAAAGCCCGTAGAAATCCTGCACAATTTCTATATGTACTTTATTCAAAAATAATTGAGCTAGAATGTAAATAAACGGTCTGATAAGTTAACAATGATATCTTGTTATAATATACGTATTTTTTAATAAAGATTTAAAAAGCAAGCTGAAAGCACGTGTTACATTTTTGTTTTGAATTGTTGGCTACAAAAAGAGGTATGTACTTTTAAAACGTATAATAATTTTGAAATCCCTCGCAATCAAAATTGCGTATGAATTATTTTCAGGCAGCGTATGTCATTCCGTAATTAGTAAATATGGTATTTAGAAATTTTACTTAAAAATAAACAATAATCCACTGTAAATCTTATTGGAAATTCCAATTATTAATACATAATTTTTTGAGGAAGCTTTAGTTTAGTTGCAATTTTGCAAGAACCGCGGCAAAAAGCTTATTTGGGTTAGTTAGGTTTTACCAATTAATTAATATAAAAAGAAGCCAACAGATAAATGTCGTATCTTCAACATTAAAGACATTGTTTCAAAGTACTGCCGTATTTGTTGCACTGATTATTATTACTATAAAAGTGACACGAATAACTTAAATTTTATATATTAATCCAATTATTGTAGGTTTATGATTAAAATGTGATTTTCCCTAGTGAAAGATAATTTTTTCTGGTGTGATATTTAAAAGCTGAATTCCTTTGTAAACAGAAAGAGAAATTGTTTACTTTGGAAAAGAAGATTATCTTTACCAGATGTCAGTATGAGTAGATTTGGGCCTAAAGTACACCTAATTATCTTTACCTGCCATCATCAATCACGCGAGCCAAAGCTGCATCTAACTTTCTATTTATTGAAAAAAGTAAATTTTTGGTTTGCATAAGGAAATTTTTGAGAAAAACTGACAAACACTTTAAAGAAATATTTAAAATTTCAGTGGTTTAGAATACAAGTGTTTTATTTCTCAAAATCGTAAAATGAAATTGGTTTTAGAATTATTCAATTCCAAAGTTCGTCATTTTTTATTGAAATTTTTGCTTAGAGGAACATGTTTTGAATTTCTCTCAGGAAATTTGTTAAAGTATTTAAAAAACAAAATAAAATGAAAAAAGTCTATTTTTATTCCTTAGAAAATTGAAACCCTTAAAAGCAGGTATCATTAATTCCAAAATTAATTATTTTTTGTGAACTTTTTCATTTTGTTCTGTTTTTTAAATATTTTAACAAATTTTCAGTTTAGGAAATGCCAAGAGACAAAAAACTTCAAAATGTAAATTTCCCAGCCCTTTTACGGCGTAATACTTATTTAATGAAGAATTACTAAAATTTTAGAAAATGAGACCACAGTCTGAAGCTAAATCTGTTACATAAATTAAAAGGTAGTCTATCTTTCGAAAATTCCATTCAGTTTGCTAGAATAAAGATCAACCCCTAACTATAACTGATATTATTCTAATTTGTGGGCGTATTTTGTTTACTATAAAAACATCATTAGACACATCCCGATATCGCATGGCCCTCAGTACAGAAAGAGAAAACGCATCTACTACTCAACCTACAAAAAATTCATTCTGCCAAAGTCAAAATATGAAAAAATATTATTAGTTAAAACCTATCTTTATGTTATAATAAGCTGAGAAACTTGCAATATAGGTGGCAGCTAATAAATGTATTTATTTTCAATTTCATAAGGATAACAATTTCAAATTTCGCGTGCTTTTTCCTGAGTGCCGCATATTTTTAGGTTTCACTATTAGATTTCCATCTCACTCTTTCACAAATTCGACGTGCATGTCATGGGCCATGACGCCATGAGATATCGGGATACGTCTACAAAGATTGCCTAGTTAACGCTGACATTGCAAAGTTTTAAGGTGTAACTTAAATTTACGTAAAAAAATTCAAAATTTGGTAATAATTAGTAATTTCAAGAATTTTTTAAACAATTATTTAAAACGACCTGTAGAAAACTGTAATATTTTCTATGTGTTAAAAGAATGTATTAATTTAAAAGACATATTTTCACCCGTAAATTTTTACCGAAGACCACCCTCCTGAGCTAGAAAACTATGTAATTATATACATAAATAACAATCCTCAAATATTCACAAACAAAGAGAAGAATAAAAAAAATTTGTAGGTAAATTACAAATGAAAATCAATTCTGTATTTCTCCAACTAAAACAAACAGCATGTTAAAGTACTTAAAAAAATTTTCTGAATAGACCAAATAAAACATTAAGTCCTAAGAAAGTGGGCGTCTTTTACGTTTTTTTTCCTAAACTCTTGAGAAAAGTTTTTAAATTGTTAATTTTTTGCGATAATATTTCTAAAACAATTTTCATCATTAGTTAATTCGAATGTACAAGGTCGAATTTCCAAAGATTAAGTATGACTAGTGAAGTACAATTTACAAATTTTATAGCTATTAAGACAACAAGTGTTTTATAGAAGGTTTAAAAATCAAGGTCGTAGTTCAAATCCGAGCGAACGAAGTGAGCCGAGGATTTGATAGACCGAGATTTTTAAACTATAAAACACGAGTTATCTTCAAGATTTTTTCTAACACTAATATCAGACATTTTCTTTCACTAATATATTATTAGAAATTTTAATAAATTATTATTTGAGACGTGTTATAATACACAAAATGCGAAGATTGCTAGGCAACGACGTATTTAAAGAACTATAAAATACGTTGTCATTGACGGCGTATTTTATAGAGAAAGCGTATTTTAAAGGAAACATAACAAGTGAGCTCTTATGCACCATAGAAACAGTATAAGATATTAGTGTTAGAAAAAATAATTTTTATATACTGCCAAGTTAATCATCGGCACATTGCCTCAATTCCAGTCCAACATTTTTTTGTAGCTAACATTTATAACATTTATCTGTGGCTCAACAAGCCTTATTTCTGTCTAGGGATTTACCTCAATACTACTAAGCAGACCGTAATTACATTTACAATTTCTAACCATATTTCAAACACGTCTAAAAACACCGTACTATCGAGTTTAATTGAATTTTAGACATTCGCTCTATATGAAACGTCTTAAAATTAAAAATTGACTTATTTAGTTGAGAGTAGACAAACAAAAATTCAAATTTTAGAATGGTTTCAGAAATCTAAATGAATTTCGAATATCTAAAGTAAGTGCACTAAAATTATTTGGTATTATGGACAAAATTCAAGTGCAATATACTTATTCAAAACAGAAAACAAGAAATTTCATTAAATTCGGTTAACGCAACGTCGTAACATCATAAACAATTAACTTAAGAAACTGGCTTTATTTAGGTATAAATTTAAAAAAAAATTCAATAGAAAGGTTCAAGGAAATCTAAATTAAATACGTAAAGTGAACTTAACTTATTTGGTATTATTGAAGAAAATCGATGCAAACTGTTTTAAGGTAAAAAAACAACAAAGAATTCATGATTAAATTAGTTAAATTATTATTTTAAATTTCTAATAAGTAAAAGGTTACTCAACTGAAACTGAGAAAACGTAGAAAGTCACCACGTGGCCTTGCTTTGCACAAAAAGCCATCAGGTTATTCAAAGCGGATTACTGTCAAATGTTTAAAGAATTATGTACAACAATGTCTAATGTAATGACAATACAAAATTCCAATGAAAAGATTAGACATTATTGGTGATTAGTATGATTCCAGAAGAGAAACTTTTGTTAACTGTTTACGAAACTGAAACTTAGGTCATGCGAGTAATCGTTTGTTATGTTTAAACAACACAAAGTACAAAAGTTGAACGTTTGAATATGCCAGTCAATACAACAAAACCCTTTACTTCAAATTTAGTTAGTAGTTGCAACAATTATAGCTCAAAAGCCATCTACATAACGCATTAAATAAAAAAATACGGCTTGAAAACCACAGAAATTGCGGAAAAGCAGTGGCGGCTAGTATGTAAGAGCTGCCGGGCTGCCGCTTTGACCTAAATTTTGCAATAGTTATTAGCAGTAAGTAATCAAAAATAAAAAGAAATTTCCGAAATTACTTTTTATTTACATAAACGAAATGATATTTCGTTAATTTCATTTATGTATTAATTAAAACAGCATTACATTGTATTTTCAACTTAGACATTAATTAAATCGCTTCCGAAAAGACCACCCACATCATAATACATGAATTCAAAGCTGTCGGGCGGAATACACCGAACAACGTGCGCAAATCGGGAAGATTATGGTTTAGCGTTCAAATTTAAACCTCAACCGGGAGCGGCCCAAACCGATATTATGGACAAAATTCAAGTGCAATATATTCAAAGCAAAAAACAAAAAATGTCATTAAATTCGGTTAACGCAACATCGTATCATCTTAAACAATCAACTTAAGAAACTGGCTTTATTTATAAATAACAAACAAAAATTCAATAGAGAGGTTTAACGAAATCTAAATTAAATACGTAAGGTGAACTTAACTTATTTGGTATTATTGAAGAAAATCGATGCAAACTGTATTAAGGTAAAAAACAACAAAGAATTTATGATTAAATTAGTTAAATTACTCAACCGAAACTGAAAGAACCAAAGAACGTAGAAGAGTTACCACGTTGCCTTGCTTTGCACAATAATTAAGCCATCAGGTTATTCAAAGCAGATTACTGTCAAATACTAAAAGAATTATGTAGACTGTCTAATGTAATGACTAATGACAATACAAAATTCCAATGAGAAGATTAGACATTATCGCCATTATCGGTGATTAGTGTGATTCCAGAAGAGAAACTTATGTTAATTGTTTACGAAACTGAAACTTAGGTCACGCAAGTAATCGTTTGTTGTGGTTAAACAAAGAAAGTAACTACCAAAGTATAAAATTTGAATATGCCAATCAATTCAATAAAAACCTTTACTTCAGATTTAGTTAGATAGTTGGAACAATTATTATAGCTCAAACGCCTTCTAACTACATAACGCGGAAATTTCAGAAAAGGAGTTTGCTCAAAAATAAAAAAATAATATAAAGGCAGGAAAGAATTTTCTTTTAGTTATATTAAACAAACTGTATCCGTAGGTTTTGCAAGATTCTAATTCGTTCTTTTAAGATTAAAATTGTCGATTAGAAAATGAGGTTGCAGTTTTAACACTTAATTTAGTTTAGTTGAATTAAGTCAAGTATTTGATATTTTTCAAATAGTTTTATATTCTAAAACGCTGAAAATATTTTTTTTTAATTTTCTAGAATTTTATAAACAAACATTCATCTTTCTCAAAGATTTTCGTATGTAAACTATCAATAAAAGTTAGTATTGTCATAACAAACATTTACTTTATTCAACAAATAGAAGGTTTTGGCTCGTGTGATTTCGGCTCATGACGTCATCCGTATTGTTTCGGCCCAGAAATGGCAGGTAGATAATTAGGTATATTTTCGGTCAAAGTCATCTGTGCATACTGACATCTCATAAAGATAATTCTCTTTTATAAAGAAAATAATTTCTCTTTCTGTTCACAAAAGAATTCAGCTTTTAAATATCATACCAGAAAAAATTATATTTAACCGAGAAAAAACACATTTTGAACATAAACTTGCGATTGGATTAACGATATGAATTTTTTGTGACACTTTTATAGTGAAAATTTCATACATCTGTCACTGTCACCTAAACAACCAATCACATTCTAGATATGAAATTATTTTAACCAATCAACATTCAACAAAATTTAATTACTCGATGATTTTTCTTGTCAAAAAATTATCGATAATTGCACATGTGCAACTGCTGATGATTTTTTGACATTTAAGTTAATATAATAATAATATATCTACCTACCTTAATTTTGGCAATCACGCCAAGTATCAAATCACCTATGCTGTTCAAATAACGAATAAGTAATGTCAAAATGGTTCCAGTTTAATATTTTGATTTATGAAATTTTCTTACCAAATATAATACGTGCATAAAAAAATTATTTATAATTTTAGATAAATGTTCATTCAAGCAAGTTGAGGCAGAAAAAAGCACTCATGCACTTCGTGCATTCGTGCTTTTTTCAGCCCAACTTGCTTTCATGCACATTTCCCTAAAATTATCGATACTTTTTTATGCACTTATTATATTATTACTGATAATAATCAGTGCATCAAATACGCCAATTCTTTGAAACATTGTCTTTCTTGTTGAAGGTACACCATTTATATGTCCCCTTATTTGTGAATAAAAATTTATCAGTCCTTTACTACTGTTGATGTCCATGGGTTAACGCATTTTTATTAGAATTCAGTGAATTTGAAGCTAATAAACAATGTCTTTATATTTCATTTAAGTTAGTTTCAATTGTTTAACATACAAAAATTGTGTTTTAAGGACTTCCAATTAAAGTAATATTTTAAAACATAATATAATAATAAGATATGTATTTCCATATTTTCAAATGCAAGTCTTTCACGATTTTCTTTTTAAATTACTTAACCTACCTATTTGGCGTTAACTAATTTTTCAACTTGCTTTTACAAAATTCAAACTGACAAATACTCGTTTAGTTGCAATTTTTTATATATTTCTCATTAATATCAGTTGGTGTTGAGACGATTTTAAGTTATTTTAATCTGCATAATCGTTTCTCGTTCTTGTTGTAGTCTTCGTATGGTCTCATTTTGTTTTAAAATTTGGGTTCTAATGGCAATTCAGGTTTCTCCCCCATATTAAGTAATCTCATCATTTCCCTCGCGATTCTTTACCATCTATCCTCTCGCTCGAGAACTAGAAACTGTGGTCTGGTTGTGCATCTATGTTTGGGGTAAAGTTGGCTCATCTTGGTTGTGCGTTAGGTGGGGTTACCGCGGTTAGCACCCGGCGAAGTATGCCACACCGCACTTGATATATTTATTATATCTAGTTGGGTATTTTTATATCCGACCGCGGGTGTTTAGGCTGCTTACGCGTTCCAACAATGGTCCTTCTGGGATTGGTGAGTTGGACGGGGCCTAGCGTTTGGTACCAAAGACACTCTTGGCTTGAGGAAGTCGCCACTGTTGGACCGGATTTGATTGGGATAAGCCGCTGCCTCACCCATCTATGTACGATTGGAGTTCGTTTTAGTTTATTGTGCACTCCCATCCCTTCTATGTTTTTTCATTTTTTGCTCGAGAACTAGAAACTGTGGTCTGGTTGTGCATTTATGTTTGGGGTAAAGTTGGCCCAACGGGTTGTCCGACATGATGAAGTCGCCACCGGATTATGATCGGGTAAGCCGCTGCCTCACCCATCTATGTACAATCGGAGTTCGTTTTAGTTTATTAACAGTGGAGGTGAAAATTTTTATATACATATAGAATTTACATAATTCGTTAAATTTAAAAATAAAATAGACTGTTATTTTGTTATTAAAAGATCTCGGAACTAAGTAATTTTTTTAAATTATTCCCTTACATAAAAATAATCAAAATTTAAATTTAATTGAATCGATTTAAGACAGTTTCAATATGACGTAATTTCTTATTATTTGATTATTTATATTTATAATTGGAATAGAGGCAATGGAAAACAATTAGTTGCATTTTGCTATTTTTATGCGATGTAGGAAGAAATCCGTTTCAAGTAATGTTTTTAAATTTACTGTGTACTTTTAAAATTACAATAATTAATTATAAAAATTTCTTTCAACTTTTTATCGGCAGTTTTTTTTTTTCTTTTTTTTTCTTTAGTTTCGTAAGTGTTCGGCTTAACACCCTTTTTAATATTATCTTCAAAAACATTATATATTAGCTGTGCACGTTATTTTAAAATCCTGAAAATAATCTCAGATATGAACTTATTTAGCTTTAAGTAAAAATAATAACGTAATTAATTCGTGGCAAATACTATACAGCAGAAGCAAACAAGGCTAAAGAGCGAATGATCTTTCCTAATTTTGTAAATTTAGGTTACTGTATGAATGTTGTGATTACTAAGGTGTAGCTAGCTGTTAGGGCACACGAATTATACCAGGACAACTTCTACGAAAATCTGCAAGGAGAACGTACAAGTAAAGGACGTCAAGATGACTACAGTTACAACAAAGGTAACTGAATTCGCTTTCCTTAACACGATCAAAGTCTGCTTTTACTTAGTTCCTTCGTTATTTTTGCAGTTTTTGAATGCTTCGTTGCTTTGAATATTTTTTTAAATTAGAATTGGTAGCCAATTAAATAAATCTTCGAAAGTAGCTAGTCACCAGTTAAGAAGTGTTTTTGAATAAACATTTTTGTACAAAATAAATATATCAAATTCTTTACAAGTTAACTAACGTAAATTATATGAATTAAAATCGAACCTGCAAATTTTGCCAACTTTTTGGTAATTTTTTTTTGAGAATTCGAAACTGTTTAAAAGTAGACCGATTAAACGCTTTCATTAATAAAATTTTTATGTAAAATAATTTTCCCGAATTTACTATGATCGTTTGCTCAAGGAATCGCATTCAGTTCATCTCTGAGATAGTAAATAATTTGACTTTGGCAAAATTTACGTAGAACATTATGTACAGATCGTCACATTTAATCGATCCCCCATTTTTCAAATTTATTCTAAAAATTAAAATAATGTCTAAATTTTCGACTATTGACTTTAATATTTTTAAGTTAAATTGCTGCAAAACTTTATAATATCTTTGTTTTATTTTTTGTTTCTCAGTTCTACGTAAGATTAGGAATTTCAAATTCATTTATTATTAAAACATAACCGATTCAATCCAATTGGTTAATCTTCAGTTGGTCCCTCTTCCTCAGCTGCCCGTGAAGAAAAGAAGCCATATATATTGTTTATTTACTTTCATGTGTGTATTTTGAATAAAACTGTTTTTGGTCTTTTTCTTTCCTAGGTATTAGAAGTCTAATGCATCATAATGTTCGCTATTTTGATGAATTTGGCTCTAAAATTATTATTTTAAAAATTACTTTTCAGTATTGAAAATAGATTTGGAATGTAAAGTTGTTTTGAAATATTTAGAGTAAATTTTAAAATTAATTCGATATCTAAAACCTTGATTGTTAGAAATTATAGTTGCCAAAGCTTAATTTTGATTAAAGTTGGGGTTTTGTTTTACAATTATATTTGAATGTTGGTGTATTTACAAGGTTAGGATTTTGTATTTGAAATATTTCCTATAACTAAATTAGAATTAAATTTCTGAATGGGTTTTATCCGACACTCAATTATTGTATAAATTTTGTTCAAAACATTGTGTATAACTTTTGTCCGAAACTAAAATCCTGTATACATTTTGACCGATATTAAAATGTTGTGTGATTTTTGTCCGTTAGATCAAATGAACCTTAACTAACGTTTAATGATGGTACGTCCTTTGCAGTCACAGTCGTCCATAGTTAGTCTGCATTTTTGCTTAAAAATTCAGGCTTTGTAGGCGGGTCACAGAAGTGAGAGGAGTTGGCGAAAATGCATATACAAGGTGGTCAAATTAAACTGATGCGTAGAAATTACAAAGCCCAACTTTGTAGCCGGGTCACATAAGTGAGAAGAGGTTACGGATTATACAGGGTGTTGCAAAATTTGTACTGAAACTATAAACCAGCATAGCCGATCTTTTAACACAAACTAGAATCATTCACACGCTTGGTTTTTGCAAATTTTAGAACAATTTAGCGTGGATGGCGAATAATTGTGTCGTTTAAATTTTGAATTATTTACATGGGTTTCCCTATCTCGGTATTCAGAATACGCAACCTGGTTTTTGTGGGCATGCCCGAAAGCTCGTGTATATGGAAGCTCGTTTGTAACTTCACACACCTAGATTAATTTATAGGAAATCTTTTATTTGCAATATTATTTATAATGTTTACGACACAAAATTCTAACATATTAGGCTTCTAACACCTATGAAAGAAAAAGACCAAAAACAGTTTTATTCAAATTACACACATGAAAGTAAATAAACAATATACGTGGCGTCTTTTTTTCTTCACGAGTAGCTGAGGAAGATTCACCAACTGAAGATTAACCAATTGGATTGAATTGGTTACAACGTTTTAATAATAAATAAATTTGAAATTCCATTAGTTTGTGACGTCAGTCGCGGGTGCTCTATAGATGCAGGCAAGACAAATGAGGAAAAAAAGATCAGATAAATTATGAAGCTAAAGGTATTAACAAAACGTCTTCCGGATTGGGACCGTGTCATTTTGAGACAAGACAAGTCTTGTCTCAAAATGACACGGTCCCAATCCGGAAGACGTTTTGTTAATACTGACACTGACCGTGGAAGTCTTCGAATTTATTATAAGCTAAAGGTTGTGGGTTCGATTCCCAATACCTACCAACCTACCATACTAACTTAGCATTTTTTGGACACAAGGAGCACGCCGATTTGGAAGTTGGAATTTAGTGTACAAATTACACAACTGGTGACAATAACAATAATTGTCTTGAAGCGCATTTGAAGTAGGTTTTCTAACTTTTTTTTTTAAGTAGTATTCAACTGGAAACATGGGTACTTGTAGGATCCTAAATTAATCAATGTGGAACGTAGCTCAGAGGTTTTAGTATTGGGCTGTGAAACCAAAGGTTGTGGGTTCGATTCTCACCACCTGCTATATTAAAAAAAAGTTGTTTTTGCACCTCAAGGTCCACTCAGCCTTTGGAATTGAATATATGGGGTTACATAAGCGGTGTTAAATAATTAAATAACTTTTTAAAAAACAGGATTTAACTCGGTAAAGGTAGGAACTTGCATCTTTGTCTTTCTCAATCCATATAGGACGATGCGAGCTGTGAAGGAAAATAGAATTCAAACAAACAAAACCCTTAAGATATGCTAGTAGTTTATATTCAGGCATTCCACTAACAATCCAATTTTGTAGGGGCGTCCACCATCCAACCCCGACCACTACACCCTAATATATTAAGCTCCTCTTTATAACTATCTTGCGACGAGTTTACCTATGACTGATAATTCTCCTGACATCTTTTAATTCAAATATTAGGTTGATATATGCAGATTACTGTTTTAAATATTAGAAATCTGTTTCAATTACAGTTTCGGTTTTTAGAATTTTAGTACAAGAATTACAAGATGGCGCTGCGATTTATATTATACGTCCATACTTACTGACTTCCAAGCTATTTTTTTTGAGATAATCATGCATTTTGGATTATTTTTTGTCTCTTATCAAATTTACTAAAATAAAAAAATTAAAAAAAAATGGCATTATAAAAGTCATATTATTTTTCATAATGATGGTAGAGTCTTTTACTCAACCTCGTTACGGGGGGTTTACTTAGCTGTGGGAGAGGTATTAAATGAAAGTCTAATTCAACTAACATAACATACAGGGTTTGTCAAAAAGTACGGATCATATGGGACTTCTTTTTATTAAAGTATTTATTAAAAAAATCAATACGGTGTTGGTTTGTGCTTGTCTAAGAACTAAAACAAGTGCACACAGATTTGGTCAAATGACATTCTGTACCTGTCAAATTTGACACTTTTTGAAAAAAATCTTCAGGAATGGTCTTATTTATGATTTTCTTCGAAAGATTTCGTTTGTAAAAGTTGTTCAGAATGGCATTTTACGTCGATTTGCAGATTTTCAGCTAAAAATTCGACTTATTATTTTTTACTCATTTTTTTGAATATTGCAAGTATAAGTACATATACTACAAAATTCTCGCGGATTTTTTTTTTTATTGAAATCTGATGAAACTCGCTTGTTATTATACTTTTAATGTTTTTAGTAAAACTATCGAAAATGATGAATCAATTTCGAATAAAAACAACTTTGGATCAACGATGCCGCAAATTTTCAAAAGGAAAATAGTTTTTTGCAAACAGTATTTTTTCAAGCGAGTCCAGGTGGGCAATTATTTATCGAAATAAGTTGATTCCACACGTTTCATCAAATTTCAATGAAAAAAATAAGAATTTTGTAGTAGGTACTACTTGGAAAATTCAAAAAAATGAGTAAAAAATAATAAGTCCGAATTTTTAGCTGAAAATCTGTAAATCGACGTAAAATGCCATTCTGAACAACTTTTTCAAATGAAAACTTTCGAAAAAAATCACAAATAACTATATCTTTACTACAGATGATTGTTACGCAGCGATCGGCCTTTGCAATCTTTTTTTTTGTTATTTTATTATGATAACGTTACCTGCGTATGCAACAGCAAATATAATAATAATAATAATAATGTATTTCACATTCAGCAGGCTCTAGGTTTAATTACAGAATGCTACATATTATAACAAAGTAATAATAATACTAATAATAAAACAAATAAACGGCCTCTTTCAACTCGTTGTCGTCCAAAAACTGACGTCCCGTAAGATGTTTCTTCAAATTTCTAAATAAAAAAAAAAATTACACTCACCTAGAACTGATTGAACTTGGATTGCTTTGTGGGCTCTGGCGTTGTCGTGAAGAATGAGGATATTTTCATGACGCAAACCAGGGCGTTTTTGGTCGATAGTCTTACGTAATTTTTTTAAGCAGAGCCCTTATGAACCCACTGCATAGACAAAATTTTGTTTCTGGATCCCAGTGATGGACCCAACTTTCATTACCAGTCACGATCTTAAAGAAAAAGTCAAGGTCGGCTTCCAAAGATACCAAATGATTTTGCGAAATTTCCTGCCTACGCAACTTTTGCTCAGGAGTTAACAATCTTGGAACCCATCTCACTGAAATCTTACTCAAACCCAATTTATGGTACAGCAAGGTGTAGAAGTAATGACTACTGCGCCTTGCAAATATGCAGCCCATCTATCACCAGTCCGGCTACAAGATGTTTGAAACAGCTGAGTCATGGCTGAGTGAAAGCCGGACTGGTGATAGATGGGCTGCATATTTGCAAGGCGCAGTAGTCATTACTTCTACACCTTGCTGTACAAAATCGACAAAACACTTGGTTCTGATATATTCAATGCTTTAGCAATGTTAGACACTTTTAAACGATGATCTGCAAGAACCATGGCTTCTACTTTCCTGCTGACTTCTGGATTGGTGGCATAACCTTTTCAATTGATAATACGGCTGCTG
The DNA here is from genome assembly GCA_963082815.1 of Melanotus villosus. Taxonomy (NCBI): domain Eukaryota; kingdom Metazoa; phylum Arthropoda; class Insecta; order Coleoptera; family Elateridae; genus Melanotus; species Melanotus villosus. The sequence goes on along the minus strand of OY720423.1, from coordinate 7,298,849 downwards.
AGATACGCGTAAAAAACTTATCCAGATATGTATTCAAGAATCCAAGTTCAGCCCGGTTTATTTGCTAAGCAGGGCAGTATAGGCAACACACCTTACACTAAAGGTAGGTGTGTCCGTTATGACTAGTTGCTGCAGATGACGTAGTAGTGTTTATGTTAAAAACGAAGAAGGAAGTAGTTCTTCGCCATTATTGGTTGTGTGCAAACACCTGCCTAGGTAAATGTAAATACAATATAAAGTTATAATAAACGAACAATTTAATGAAAACCTATAAGTTAATTCCTAATTAACGTTAATTAAAAATAATGAACGTTCCTTGTAAAAGCTAACTGTATTATTTATAATGCACCACACCACACCCACTTTAAATTAACGTATCTTGCAGGAATAAAACGAAGTCCCAGACGTCAGTGATGTTTTAAACGACGAATCTGCAATGTCTCAATCGATTTTCCAAAACAAAGACGCATATTTACAGAATACCTATTTTCAACATCACAAAAGGGAACGTGGAGACTTCACACCTTTTTATATTACAGTGACTATTTGCACGTTGCTGTTTGCTTTTATTATTATCCTCAACATCGTTCTTGGGTGTTGTTCGAGATATTCGACTTATTGGGCTGACCGACATACAGGTATGTTAATAATTACTTAAGCCTTCAATTAGTTATTTACTTCTATTCTTCCTTACTTAAAGGAAACCGTTGGCTTGTATCTTTGTGGACAGCGACGCCACATAAACAACCGTCTTTAGATTACACCGAACTCGAGAACGTTTATATTGCTCGTCCTGTACCTGATTACCAAGTGCCTCCACCTCAACCAGAGTATCACGTGCCTCCAGCGCAATTACAATATTCAAAATCAGCCGAAGCGTTCGAACTACAACAACAGAAACGCGAAAGCGCCATATAAATCATTTCCGTTATTCTAATAATAAAAGTACAAAATGTGGCACATTATTTGGCCTGCGACTGCATTTACTACTCTGTTTTTAGTAGTAGGAGTTATAATAATCTTATTAAGGTTTGGACCACGCATTTGTAATGTTCGTCATCATACTTTACCAGATGAAACGGATTGGCGACAAAAAACTTACGCCCAACCTGTAGGGTTTGAGTCGATGGCTTGAATGTATTCTTCGGGTAGCCATGCTTACCATAATTTGAATGTTGACTTCATGCCTTAATAAATCATGACGTGTTATTGGACAAGGCCAAGACTTAGTTTTTCATATTTTTGCTGTTTTTAATTGTTTTGACAAAAAGTATTCTTGATTAGTAGGTATCGACTCAAGTATGAATACATTCGAATTATGATTAGGTAGTGGCTTAGTGCCTGAAATGCATTTACAATTATTTTTAACTCTGATACTTTAGTCGTACTTCTTTACAAATGGTATTATATGCATGATTTTATTAGTTTATTTGCACGAGTATTACAATCACACCAATGCTTATAAAAGCGGCCTTATTGGATTGTCAAATGTTTAATAATCTCTAGATTTTAGTCCGTCCATTTTTATATTAAATATAATATCCTGAATATGGAGATTTGTACTCGTTTTACACTTTTTTAAATAAAGGTTTTTAAACTTTTTTATTAAGATTATCGACTACAACCTGTTACAGTTAGATATTCAGTTAACAATCGTAAATAGATGAAAGACATGGAGGACAAGCATCAAATGATAGCTCACCTATATTAAACTTAAACTTGTTAACGAGATAGTTAAAAACAAGTACGACACTGTACACTGTATTGCATGGTCATTCAAATCTGTTGAGAGAGGTTTAAATCATTTTAAACATGGTTGAATTTCGTATATTCAATCCGCCTGACGTCCGTCCACTTTGGGCAGTGGAAAATCGTGTGATCGACGGTGTCTGTCTCCCCACAGTAGTGGCATGTTTCTTCTTCCTGGATCTTGAATTGTTTCAGTTATTGCCCGAAGTAGAACCCACCATTCTCAAACATGTAAACTCCCGCAAAACCCCAAGACACGATCTAATCACTGGTTCAATCCTCAAAAAAGCTTCCAATATATAACTCAATTATTTAATGCAATACTAAGACGTCGATACTTTCCTGAACAATGGAAAACAGCTGTAATCATTTTAATTCCTAAGCCCGGAAAACCTACTGATCAATCGGCTACACAGGATACAGAATGGGACGACCCGCAAAGAGTTACGACTGACTCCACACAAGACGGAATTGGTTGTGCTGGTCGGAAGGAACACACTAAGAAAATTAATCATAGATGTGAATGGACTGGAAATTAAGACCGTCAGAGCATTAAAATACTTGGGTGTTCTTTTCGACCATAACATGTCCATGACAAACTAATGTAATATTGCAAAACAGCTTGCCAGGCTAACGCTTAACCTTGGAGGAGCAAAGTCTAGTAGGCAGAGAATACTGGCGTCGCTGCTGCTGTATGGAGCACCCATATGGGCAGAAGTGATGAGATATGATAAATATAAACATATAATGCTGAGGGTACAAAGAAGAACCCTGTAGAGAATCTGCAGTGTCAACAAAACAATCTCAACTGAGGCACTGCAGGTGATCGCAGGGATCCCGCCAATCGAATTATTAGTAGAAGAGCAATGCGTGGCATACAAAGACAGAATCCAAGGCAAGTAATATTGGAAACCCTTACAAAGTGGCAAGACAGATCGGAAAGGATGCAAGACCAAGCCATACCAAATATGCAGTATACAGCAATGTGTGAATAGAACATACGGAGAGACGTACTATTATGTGACTCAGGCACTCGGTGGGGATGGTTTGATGCAGTCCAAATCTTTTAATTTTCTGGCTCATTTGATACAACATTTCTAGTATGTTGCGAATATCATCTATTTTGTTGAGCAATCTGCACCGGCTGGAATTGGTCTGTTTGCATAGGAATGAATTGTTGAGTCGACAGAATTGGTGGTTTGGTTTTGGTAATAGTAGGCCATACCGACCTCTATAAATCACCTGTAGAGCGAAATCAAATTAAACTAAGTGCAAATATTTTACAGTAAGCGACCGCAGGGTCACTCGCTTATCTTGTCGCCTGACTCCAATCACGATTGAGCACAACCATGCAGCTTGTAATTATTATAGCCCAATTACAAACCGTGCTTATTCTTCAGAAGAATCTCCAAAATTGATTAGGTAAAATATCTGTTAAACTGACTTACTGCAACTTGAGGACTTAAAAACGAGGGTTACATATTTAGAAACATCTTTATTAAAAATAATTTATACCATAATACTACAATATACATGATGAATAAAAAAGTACATTGCATACGAAAATTAATTTTCGTTCAATATTGTGAAAAGCTGCAAAAAAGAAATAAAAACAAATTCCGAAATAAAATATCGGAAATGAGTTGAATTCACTGACCACGTTTGTTATCAATTCACAGCAACTCGAAGTCGTTTCGATAATTTGACGTTTTATTAATAACAAATTCGTATATAAAAATATTTTAGTCTCTTGTACTTCGAACGATTATAAATTGTGGTAACAAACGTAATCTTTGATGAGCCCATAATCTCATAAATCACATAAGTTTACTTAAGTGGTTTTTTTAAAAATTAACTTAAAAAAATGTTTCCGCCCTCGCAAGCTATACGAACCAACTTTAAAAACTAAAGCCACGAACAGTAACTGTAATGTAAAACGAAACTAGAAAGATAGCTTGCGAGAGCAAAATCCTCCTGAAAAATTGTAACATCACAATACGCACACGTAATGGATTTAAGGAAATGATTGGGAATTGAAACTGTGCTTGGTAAAGAACAGCTTTATTGAAATAAACTTTCTTACATCAAAAAATGTATCACAAATACTTCATTAAGTTTACATGTCTTTTACATTCATTATCAGTAAAAAATGTTTCTTATCAGTTAAATTTACACAACGTATTTTATATTTATTTGTATTACCAATAATAAACATTTATTATTCGGCAATAAATGTTCACGCAGGCATGCAGATTTGTACTGAAATTTGGCAAAAAATATTGATTTTATAAATTAGGACATCCCAATCATTTCCCCCATGTGATGTCGTTATTAATTAACTTATTACTTCGCTTATGTGACATTGTCGGCAGTTAATGAAGCACTTAATACTTCGTCGAATGATTGCTCCAGACAATGCTTAAGTTCTGTGTAGCTCACAACCAAAATACTTTGCTCATCTCTCGACATTAGGCACACCTACAGCAAACAAAAATTACAAATATTGCCTTATATTTTATATTACATAGTTTTTTAAAAATATTTTATACTGTGCAATTGTGATGTGATCACAGTTGAAACTACAAAAAAAAACAATATTCATTTCTAAATTAGTAGTAGTAGTATGAGTATATTTTTGCAGTAAATCTTCAGCCAAGGGCAAGCTGGTGTAAAAATTATCTACAAACAGAGTATGTACTACACCAGTTAAATCATCCATCAATTGTAGAACTGTTTTATGGGCATGTGCCAACGTGCCAAGACAAAGCAACAAGAGAAGAATACCGAGAAATAATAGCAGAACTTGAGAAACATAAAATTATAAAAAAAGAGAAATGACGATGGACGAGATGTGATGGTTGGCCAACCCACCTTCAAGCCTTTTCTAGAGTCACAACACTAACATTAACACAGTGTGATCAAGAAACAATGAAAACCAATTTTAATATTGAATCTCTTTACTTTACAGTTGGTGTTAGGACCGCTATAGCTCGATCGAATAATGTAGCACTAGTGTTTATACATAAATATCGTAATTTTAAGGTGGGATTTCCTAGTGATGAAGTGATGAAGAATTATTACTTTTACAAATGTTAAATAAAAAAAAGAGAAAACCAGAAAGGGAATTATACAGGAAGAGGGCGAAGGAAGGATATTCTAACATACTAATATTATCTCGTAAATTTAGATTCTTATAATCAGGGTTATCCGACACCCTAAAAGGTAATACGGGGCTTTATCGGATAAAGAAAGATAAACAGGGTTACAGCTGTCATATAGCACTGAATGACCAGCAACACATGCGATAAGTTTTGTATCTTCAGCTGAAGAAAATTGAAAATTTGCCATTTTAACTTTAACCGTATGTAAAAAGCGTCTGCGTCTATACTGCTTCAACAGCGGACGTACCACAGACGTATGCGTTAGACGTTATCTTCTGCGTTCAGCCGCATTCTTAGCAATATCTTTGCATATGATTGCATCTATTGCAGTAGACTGCGTCGGACTTATCCGTCAGACACAAGCGTCTGACGTGTTGTAGGAAATCCCACCTTTAAAGTGCCTAAATATCAAGAAATCCAATTTAAAGTCATCCTCCCAAGCCTATGAAATCAAAAGTCACGTCGTGCCTAGTTTCAGGAAATATTACATCCGTTTGCTTTGACAGAAATTCCAAATGAAAATGTTTAAAGCTGAGGAGGTTTTGGCAGAAGCTTACAAAAGGAGGAGCGATGCTTAGGAGTGCGATGCACCGACAAGTTGAACATTTTGAGGTTATATGTTACTTGTTTTGAATCTTGGCACCATAAAATTTACTGAATCTAGCTAAGACTTGAGTTTTATTTCCATAGCTCTGAGAATGACTTTAAATTAGATCTTTCGATATAAACATAAATCATGAAACAGCAACACAGTTTTATACTTTTTTGTGGGTATAAAATGTCAAACTTGTCGTAAAAAACGTTCAGTAAATATATAATATCCATACACAATATTTTATTTGAATACAGGTGCAGAATCTGAGACGTCAAGAATCGTAAAATATTTACCGCTTTTTAATTTTAATAGTGGTAATCACTGACCTTTTCAGGAACTCCAGTATCTAATTTATTAAGACACTGGACAATATGTGCCATATCCAACCAAGGCCGACCGTCTTCAGTGACTTGATGAAAGACATAATCACGAAATAGTTTTAACATGTAACGATCTCCAGTTTCCGACCACGTTCCATCCAGATTAAATCTAAATAAAATCATGATTACGATAAGACAAACGTCAAGAAACAAATTTATACTCTGGTCTTTCATTGATTGAACCCAATTTTACAAGAAGTCTGAACAAACGTCCGTTTTCCATTTCCTTTGATACTTCGTTTTCTAAAACATCTGTGCGTGATTGAATGTTATCCAATTGAACATAAAATCGAGCACCAATCATTGGCATTAAGTCGGTGACGCTTCTTCGCTGTTGGTGTGATAGGAGGTACCTGCAAATAACTTTAACAAACAACACACTCATTATTTTTAGGAAAATATTATTAGCTACCCTCCGATTTGAACTGAACTGTTACGCAAAATAGCAACGTTTGTCTAACTAATAAAATACAGTAAACAATCCACATCCTCCTTCGTTCGGAATTCAAAGACCAAGCTGCGCTGTTACTTACATGATTAAGTTACGAAGATCCATAGTGTAAGTTCTGGTAACCACTTCCAAGGCAGTAGATATGTTTTCTCTTTGCACAGCCATTGTAGATTTACAAGCCAAAGCAAGCACCAATTTGCCTAAAGCTGTAAGATCTTCTTGTTGATAATGCTGCACTAACGCAAGCGGATTCGTGGCTGTACTAGTATCGTTCATTATAACATCCATAACACCAAGGCAACTAAGTCTTAATCTATTTCCGACGGTTACTATTATTTTTGTAGGATCCAAACTACGACATGCTAAACCTAAAAACGTATTTTATTATGTTTGTAACTACTCATATTTAAAAACGAACCGGCTGCGTGAATGATTCTTAATGCAGAAGTAAGCTGAATAATATAATTCCAAATGAGTGATTCTGGAAGTTTATTGTTCTGTTGATGGCGGAGAATATTATTTTTATGATGGCTATACGGTCTCGGCGCGGATGGATCTGTAGCGAATGGGTCAACGTAACCATTGAGCTGATCAGAGGTAAAATGCTTCGTTAACAACGTTTCTGAGCCAGGATGATAATCGTAAACAAACACCATCGCTAATAACATACATACATACACGTAACTATACTGCAATTTTATAAAGTTGGCTTACAATTATCGCCAAATGCTTTCGTAGTAAAAACTTCTTTTAACTGCACAATATTGGAATGAATAAGTTTCTTCCACATATCAACGTAAGTCATGCACTTTGTGTTTTGTAAACGAAAACCTAGAAAGTATGTTACAATAAAATGGAAACGAAATTGGCGAAAACCTTAAAAAATTTAATTTCAAGACTATACCACAAGAATATAAGCATCAATTACAAATTTAAGAGGAGTTTTGCTGTTAATAAATCTACATCTGCTAGGTGGCGTCCTTCGTTGGACACTAAAATCAGACACGCACATCACCTAAATCTTTTATTCTAACTTTTTCCTAAAATATTTTGACCAACACGTAAACTAAAGTATACCATGTATCCTCCGTAAACAATGCCTGGTGCCAGTCTTTACGTGAGTTGCCTTGTACATCGATGCCTGGTAACCTAAATGAGCTTTTTGGAGGGGATTAGTTGGTATAGGTTCTAATGGACATAACTCGTGATAGTTATCAACTTCTTGGGGAAGATCTACAATTATATTGTTACTAAAACGGCATTTAAAGACATTGAAAACATCACCAGGAAATTGTTCGGGATCCGGTTGAATGAGCGTGAGAGCATTACGACTGAGGATATCCATACGAGTATCTTCAGAAATGAAAAACGAAGAATTGCCAGTTCTTGATTTAAGAGCAGCTACATGGCTTGGTGTACCAGGGTACACTTGATACCCTGCCGTTAAATTATTATTGCCAGATATCGAGTTTAAAGTTTCGTTGGTTGTAACAGAATTTTCAGCTGAAGTTGGATAGAAGTACGTTGTACCTCCTACATTTTCCTAAAACAATACAAAAATATTACATATTATATACTTTGAAACAATTGGTTTACATTAAAGGAAAGAGGGTATCAGCATTTACACTCAGCAAGGGAGTACGGCCGGCAACATGAAAGGTTACGGCCTCTTAAGTCGCTTTCATGGCCGGACATTAAAGGAAAACTGGGCCTTATGTAGTGTTTTGGTAATTTCTAAATTAACTGTGATCAAAAAACTAGTTTGCAAGAAAAAACTACAACTCATTCATTCATTAATCCTTTGGGGGACATACGGCGTTCTTCCACTGCTTCTCATTTCTCCCGTCGTCATGTTTGTCTCTTCTTCAACCGTAAGTCCCCACGTTTTCCTTGGCCGTTGTTTCAGTTTTCCTTAGGGATTCCACTCCAAAGCAGCTCTGCATGGCTCTTCTGTGGTTTTTCGTAATGTGTAGCCCAGTCATCCGTATTTTCGTCTTCGAATTTCCAAATTGTATTGTATCCTCTCCTATAATTCTTGGTTTTTAATTTTAACCGGCCACCAAATTCCTAATATGTACCTGAGGCACCTGTTGATAAAGGTTTGCAGTCTCATTTTTATTTCATTTGTTACATACCACGATTGACATCCATATATCAAACGTGAATCTTCTGATTTAGACTAGGTGCTCTCCAGATGTTGCACATACTAAGAAATACGCTTCTGGCTTTAGCTATTCGACACTCAATGTTTTTAGTGAAGCGCTTTCGCTCGTAAGAAAGCTTTTTTACTTCTTCCACGATTTGGTTGTCATGGACTATACCAGATTCACACAGTCGAGTCAGTGGAAGTAAACGAACATTGACACGTGATCATTGCATGCGCACGATGCAATTGGTCCGTTGCTTGAGCGACTACACTGAGTTAACAAATTGACGGTTTGTATGCCAAATTTTAACGCTAGCATTCGACTCGCTCGTAGTACTGCGAAAGGTAATCAGTTCATAATTCTTGAGTTTTGTGTTAGTAATGTCAAGTTCAGCAGGATCTGCAACTGAACCAACGGGGGCACCCGAATTGTCTCATAAGAAACGAAGCAAACGAACTCCACTAACTAGTGCTGAAAAATATGTGATTTTAAATACTTACAAGACAAAATTGCAATCCAATCCCGAAATTTTAGTTTCCGAAATAATCACAAAAGGTCTGTGCACCGCGTAATTTCTGAATATAAGCGTAATCGTACTTTATCATCACCAAAAAAAAGTTAAAACGACATGCCGATTTTGAGCAAACTACAATTCGTAAAAAAGTCAAGGAATTCTTTTTTCGCAATGAGTTGCCTACTGTAGACAAAGTGCTTCAAGTTTAAAAAACTTAAGCAATAATAAATACAGAACTATTCTAGGCAATGTTTAAGGAAGTCCTAAATACAGCAGCAAGGAAGACATGTGGAGAAGCAAGATGTAGAAATAGAAGGAAACAAACGCCATGGTAGAATCAGAGTATTAAAAGTACAAGAGCAATAACGGATTACGAAGAGTATAAACAAGAAAGAACTAAAGTTAAAGAATTATAAAGGGAAAAATAAGTTGTGGGAAGAGTTCGGAACTAAACTGGAGGAACAAGGATAAGGTAATGAAAAAATATTGTATAGAACGCTAAACAACCTGAGGAAAGAGAAACCAAAAAGCTTAAGAGCAATATTAAAAATGCAAACGGTGAATTATTAACAACAGAAGATATAAAAATGGATGGATGCAACATTTCATGAACCTCTTAGGCGGCTCTCACACTGGAGCAACAAGCAATAAGCAACTAGCAACTGGCAACATGCAATATTATTGCTGTCAGGTATTTTACATTGAATTCAATTACGAATCTCACACTGGAGCAATTTGTTATTGCTTCTACAAAAAGTTGCCAGATTGCAACGATATATATTGCCGGCGATATGCGCTGCATGTTGAAAAGCGATATTTATCGCGTCATTAGAGCAATATCTGCATATAGGTACAATAGAAAGTGCTTTAAAAGGGTGTTTTAATTATTTTTAAAAATATTAAAAGAAAGACATGCGTTCAATAGTAAATTTGTGGAAGTAGTGGAGAAGAATCCGTGCATTTATGACTATATCTGGGCAGGATGGACTCTGGGCTCTTTGGCACAAATATTTCCGCTATGATTTATTAGTTCTCTAAATGGCAGGATTAACCCAATGTTTCCATTTTTTGTGTCTTCTGCTCCTCACTAACTGCCACCACATTAAAACCTATCATCGGAGTTGTCAGATGACAACATGATTGCTAGAAATTGCTGCAGAAACTAAATAGAATAGTTGCTCAGGGGTGAGAGGTGGTTGCAATATTATTGCCTGTTGCTTATTGCGAGTTGCTAGTTGCTGGTTGCCTATTGCTTCAGTGTGAGAGCTTACTTAAGGTGCATATAACCAAGCACGCTGAACCTGTTTGTTCATGTAGACGGGACTGCGAACACGCGCTGCGCCGATACTGCAATGACGCACAGCGAATTATTTGCTGTTGGTTTTTGACGCAAACCCAAAGTGTGGATATGCAGCACGTGTTCGTAGTGAACCAAAAGTTCCTCAGCGCATTACATGGAACGTTGCATTACAGGTTCGGCGCGCTTGTCTATACGCACATTTAGGTGGCACATTAACAGACATAAATGAAGCACATATAGTAGTAGACCGAAAGGAGATGAATATGAAGAAATTCAATACGAAGAAGTTACAATCGCCATGAAAAACTGGAAGTAGGAAAGGCTCCCGGAATCGATGATACAAAACCAGAAATGATCAAATTTATGAGTGAAGAGGGCGGCAGATTTCTCCTTAGGTTGTTTAATACAGTATGAGGAACAAAGCAAGTACCTAGAGAATGGCAAACAATCATAATCACCCCAATCCTAAAAAAGGGGATAATATGAAATGCAGCAATTATAGAAGAATAGCGCTGATAAAAGTTACAAGTAAAGTATATGAGAGCATCCTAAAGATCAGACTAAATGAACTAATTTATGCAAACAACTTAATTGTTTTTGCGAATTCACCACAAAATTTACAACAACAATTTACAATATACAGATCAATATTAATTCCAACGCTGATTTACGGAAGTGAAGCAACAGATTAAGGAGCAACAAGCGTGCAAATTGAAGATCCTAAGAAGCATAGCAAATATTAGTAGATTGCAGCACCTGAGAAACGAAGACATTAGAAGAGACTTAGAAGTACAACCCCTAATAAACCTAATTGAACAACGACAACTAAGATAATGGAGGAAGATAGAATTGCAAAATAAGTATGGGAAGCACGTCTGATAAATAAGAGAAGACGGGGTAGACCGAAGAAAACTTAGAATCAGCAAATTGAGGAATGTCTACAGAAGAGAAATAGCAACTAGAACGAAGTAGCAAAGGATAGAAAAAACCCTCAACACCAAAAGGTACTGAGGCCTGCCGATAAGTAACTTTAAACATGTTAAATGTGGCCGAGACAGTAGTATGCTATTGGTTAAAGAAGAAATAGTTCTGTGGAGAAAAATTACTTACGGACAATAATAAAAAAGTATCACCAACAAGGCAAAAAAAAATTATTATATGGACGAAACGTGAGTCAATGCAGGACATACGCAAAATAAAGTATGGAAAGACGAATCCATCAAATCGTCAAAACAAGCATTTTTAGAGGGACTGTTCACTGATCTAAACAATCCATCAGGCAAGGGTAAAAGAGGTTTCTTCGTTTTCGAATCGAAAACGACTGGAGGCTACTAATTGTGTTAGTGCTTGATAATGCTTCGTATCACTCTGGAAGACAAGAAAAAACTCCAACTACATCATGGAATAAGCCTGAAATTAAAGAATGGTTGTCTTCTAAAACTATTATTTTTAAAGACAATTGTGCTTAGACTTCCCCTTACCACTGTGAGCTGAACCCAATTGAATTAATTTAGTCTCAGGTCAAAGGTCATGTGGCAGCAAAAAATACTACCTTTAAGCTTGCAGATGTTAATGGAATTACTGTCGAGAAATGGTCAAACAGTGTGCAACATGTAATTAACGTTGTTGAAAATAATATGTGAGAACTTGATAGCAAGATTGAAATTGCGGTGAAACCTGTGATTAGAAATATAAATTATTTATATTTTAGTTTAGCTACTCCATATTTGAGTTTTCAGTTGCGTAAATATTCTTATTTGTTAAAGCTTATTTTTGTCTTGTTTATTAAACTTTAATAATGTTACATTGCTGTTATTAGTATGCAGGGATAACTTTTTTCCCTAGAGTTAGCCATATGTATTCTCTGCTTACTGAATCAAAAGCTCTTTCGAAATCTATGAAGAGCAAACAAAGAGGTGACTGGAATTCTGTAGTTTGATTCTTAATGTATTGATATTCACCACTATTCTCTAACTTTTTCTAAATCGAATAAAAGTTGTCAGATCAGATCGGAATGTTTACAAATCGAAATGTTGAACTTCCATCACAGTTTCCGATAGTACATATTCCCTAACGTTAGTAGAAGTTGCTTTTTAGCTTGACTACGATTTCTATCGGTTACTGTTTTCATAAATCTGACAACCTTGCTACCGCAAGCAATAATCAGCTTTAGCGACCGTTTGACATCAATCTGACCGGCACGCATAAAACAAGTTATTTAAGCGGCAAAATACAAGTTTGTAAGTGACTGACAATTGTTAAAGAGATAATCTAATTCTTGGGGAACTTCCATAAATGATTTTTGCCATTTGTGATAACAATTTAAAGGTTCGAGTCTGCGTTCAATTTCCATGCCAAGCAAAATGCCAGCATTCATATTCATCGCCATTTATTTATTTTAATTCACAATTACCGCAAAAACACTTCCTTAAAATAAACTAAAATAAAAATTCTACAAACTGGTATGCCGTCAACTAGTTTAAAAACAAAACATGTGACAAACGACAGCACAGCGTAGGCGCAACACCAATCTCTATCCGTCGCCAGCAACTTCGATGACAGTACATGTCGAGTTTGATTTCTATCGATGCGGCTTGGGCCATTTCTACAATTGAAAAGTGACGGAGTTAGGAAATACCAACTGACAACCACTTCTATTCGATTCGAAGTTAGGGAATTCGGGTGATTATCTATACATCTAAACCCTGCTTGTTCACTTCCTATGTCTTTATCTACAACTTTTATTAAACGGTTTAATATTATTTTGTAAAAGATTTAATAAACATATCCCTCTCCACTTCAAACAATTTTTAAGATCTCCCTTTTTGGGAAAAAATCGAGCAGTTATTATGATGGCAACAATGCATCAAGATGTTGTTATATCTCAGGAAGAACATAAAAAACCGGAGATTATTTTAGATTATAATGCCACTAAAGGGGGTGTTGATAATCTGGACAAGTTAGTTAGAACATATTCTTCAAAAAGAGAACTAAACGATGGCCAATGGTGGTATTTTTTAACACGTTAGACATTGGAGCCCATAATGCTCTAGTTATATGGCTGATGTTACACCCAAACTGGAAAAAACGTATCAAAAGACGACGCAGACTCGTTTTACGAGAATTGTCTCATCAACTAACACAAGCAAATACAGAAAGAAAGTCAGAAAATAAATTTCTGTCCGGTGAACGGAAATATGGAATACAAGTTGCTACCCGGTTGGGCCTAACATGACCAAATCCAAAAGACTCATAGGTATAACGGTAGATGTCATATCTGCCCATCAATACTTCACAGAAAATCTTGAACAATTGTGAAAAGTCTGGGAAAAACGTTCCTTTGTGGTGAACATTCTATGAAATTGTGCAACATGCAATGACATTTAATAAATCATATTCATGTTTTTTGATAAAATTTCTAATAAATTAAAAAAATATATCTCATTTTACTTCCAGGTATTTCAGTAGATATGCAGAATAAAGATTTTTCCGACGATATGCAGATGAGGGTTAAAATCACAGATTACAATAATTGCATCTGATTTTGCTGTTTTTCTTTTACAATAAATACATAAAATTCTTCTTTCTGCTCATATTCTGATGTTTCAGTTGGTGCATAACATTGTATTAAAGATATTTTTTTATTTTTCGGTTGAAATCGAGCGGGGCATCTCTCTCATACCCTCTAATAATCTGTCTTATAAGGATCGCCAACCCAAATTCGTGCTTGTCGTCCTCACCTTTTAAACCAGCATATACAAATGTCTGATTTTCGCTACTATTTCACCACTATTTTTCCAGTGTGTCTCACTAATTCCTAATATTTCAAGTTCGTAACTCTTCATTTTTGTAAGTACTTGAATCAGTTTTCCTGCCTGGTAAAGCCCTGTTTGTTATCGATGTCATCTGTACTTTTACCGTCTTGCCTTTTTATTTGTTTTTGTTGATTAACTTTCCTTTTATATACTCCTAATATACAACACTAAACTTAAATAAATCGAATGCTTACCTGATAGGCAGCAACAGCAACGGTACCGATAGGTTTTTCAAGGGCAACATGTGGTATCGGTGAACAATTATTAATACCATGTGGCGGAGGCGACGGTTGTGGAGTTATATGGGGCGATACAGTACCACTATGTGGAGAATCAACGACTGCGCGGGTGTATCCTGGACCAGGTGTGGTACCAGCTAATCCTGGGAATGAATTGAAGAAGTTTGGAGATGCTGTTAAAAATGCGTTTAATATTTTCACTCGATGCATATTGATTTAAATTTACCAGAAGTGCTGCTACCAACGATGTGCGCACCTGGAACGAATTCTGGTGATTGAGGAGTAACTTTTTTTGACGAAACGGGAGATCCGATATTGATTTTGGAAAATGACTGCGACAAATTATTCGATGCCACTGGAGTGCTTGTGCTCTGACGGTTCTACGGTAAAAATATTATCTACAAAAGAGAAAATAACTATGCGTAAAACGGTAGTTACCATATACGTTGCTAATTTGGATTCCTGGGGTACTCCGTTCGGTGTATATACAAATATTGGATGATCCATTCTGTTTTCTGTAATAAGATCACTTTCATAGGCTGCTTAAAGCCTACATACGGTTCGTTCTTATTTAATGTACCTATAAGCTACACTATAATGTCAATTTCGAGCTTGACAAACACTTCTAGCACCTAACTAAAAAGGAGGTTAATTTCAAACTGTTATTCGAATTTACAACTACGAAATTAAAAACGTGCATATATTAAAATGTGCCTCAAAAAGAAAAAAGAGATTGTGGCTAAAAACCGTAAAATTATCACGGTAACAGTAAATACGATCGCAAAAAATTAAACACTTATGTACTAAATGTTAAATATGTTTATGTAATTAAATCTTTCCATTATTAGCACATAATATAGAAATTTTGACGTAAATGACAGTACGTACGTATTTTCAAAACAAAAGCTGGTAGAGTTCACATCATCCCAAAATTATTTTTTCATCTTTTTCACTTGTTTAATGCTACGGAGTGGGGACAACAATATGGAGTCAGATGTTTGTGCCTCTTTATTGCAGGCAGCTGTAAAGCAATGCTTGCTGCGATGCTATGCCTGTTGATAAACAACACCACTGATTTTGAAAATTGCATTTGCTATAAATAGGCACTTGTACTTTAAGTGCATTCTACGTTGTAATTTTTTTGCCTTATATTATACAAATTCCTACAATTACCAGAAAATTATCCCGTAAAATAATAGGGAAATTCGATTAAATAAAACAAACAATAATTATCCAAATTAATTTTATTTCTTAAAAATTCCATAACTTCCTTATTTTGTAATAATGCTTTTTTCTTTTCAAGTAAAATATCGTGCAAAAGAAAATGTGTACATAAAAATTCATTGGCGGACGAATTTCCTACATCTGCAACGTTGCCTTTTTCGTTGATCTCCGTGTTCACATTCGTAGCATGACCATCTGACTTTTCTGTGCTTGATTTTTTATTTGTTAATTCAATTTGATCTTCCCTGGTGTCATTTAAGCCTTCCGATTCTTTAGTTTTTCGTTCATTTTCAGATAACTTCTTCTGTAGCAACGTATTTAGACGTTCTTTCACGTTTTCAGCATCCATATGTTGTGATTCTAATAACTAAAACAAAAGCGTGCGCCTAATCCCATTCATATCAGCTGAACTTAAGCGAGGTTGCCATTTATTCCTACAGCAAAAACAATAACCAAATGCATACTTTGTTTCATACCTTGGTAGGTACGTTTTTCAAAATTGAACTGAAATACAAAGCCAAACTTACCCTTCTTAACTCATGTGTTCCTGTTACAAACAGTTCATTTTCGAGTATGAAAGATTATTAATTTTGGACTGAAATACAAAGCCAAACTTACCCTTCTTAACTCAAGTGTTTCTGTTACAAGAAGTTCATTTTTGAGTATGAAAGATTATTGATTTTGGGCTGAAATACAAAGCCAAACTTACCCTTCTTAACTCATGTGTTCCTAATACCAAAAGTTCCTTTTCGAGTGCGACAAATTATCAATTTTGAACTGAAATACAAAGCCAAACTTACCCTTTATAGCTCATGTGTTCCTGTTACAAACATTTAGTTTTCGAGTGTGAAACATTATTAATTTTAGACTGAAATACAAAGCCCAACTTAACCTTCTTAACTCATGTGTTCCTATTACCAAAAGTTCGTTTTCGAGTGCGACAAATTATTTTCAATTTTGGACTGAAATACAAAGCCAAACTTACCCTTCTTAACTCATGTGTTCCTATTATCAAAAGTTCGTTTTCGAGTGCGACAAACTATTAATTTTGTACTGAAATACAAAGCCAATCTTGCACTTCTTAACTCATTTGTTCCTGTTACAAACAGGTGATTTTCGAGTATGAAAAATTATTAATTTTGGGCTGAAATACAAAGCCAAACTTACCCTTCTTAGCTCATGTGTTCCTATTATCAAAAGTTCGTTTTCGAGTGCGACAAATTATTAATTTTGTACTGAAATACAAAGCCAATCTTGCACTTCTTAACTCATGTGTTCCTGTTACAAACAGTTCATTTTCGAGTATGAAAAATTATTAATTTTGGACTGAAATACAAAGCCAAACTTACCCTTTATAGCTCATGTGTTCCTGTTACAAACATTTAGTTTTCGAGTGTGAAACATTATTAATTTTAGACTGAAATACAAAGCCCAACTTAACCTTCTTAACTCATGTGTTCCTATTACCAAAAGTTCGTTTTCGAGTGCGACAAATTATTTTCAATTTTGGACTGAAATACAAAGCCAAACTTACCCTTCTTAACTCATGTGTTCCTATTATCAAAAGTTCGTTTTCGAGTGCGACAAATTATTAATTTTGTACTGAAATACAAAGCCAATCTTGCACTTCTTAACTCATTTGTTCCTGTTACAAACAGGTGATTTTCGAGTATGAAAAATTATTAATTTTGGGCTGAAATACAAAGCCAAACTTACCCTTCTTAGCTCATGTGTTCCTATTATCAAAAGTTCGTTTTCGAGTGCGACAAATTATTAATTTTGTACTGAAATACAAAGCCAATCTTGCACTTCTTAACTCATGTGTTCCTGTTACAAACAGTTCATTTTCGAGTATGAAAAATTATTAATTTTGGACTGAAATACAAAGCCAAACTTACCCTTTATAGCTCATGTGTTCCTGTTACAAACATTTAGTTTTCGAGTGTGAAACATTATTAATTTTAGACTGAAATACAAAGCCCAACTTAACCTTCTTAACTCATGTGTTCCTATTACCAAAAGTTCGTTTTCGAGTGCGACAAATTATTTTCAATTTTGGACTGAAATACAAAGCCAAACTTACCCTTCTTAACTCATGTGTTCCTATTATCAAAAGTTCGTTTTCGAGTGCGACAAATTATTAATTTTGTACTGAAATACAAAGCCAATCTTGCACTTCTTAACTCATTTGTTCCTGTTACAAACAGGTGATTTTCGAGTATGAAAAATTATTAATTTTGGGCTGAAATACAAAGCCAAACTTACCCTTCTTAGCTCATGTGTTCCTATTATCAAAAGTTCGTTTTCGAGTGCGACAAATTATTAATTTTGTACTGAAATACAAAGCCAATCTTGCACTTCTTAACTCATGTGTTCCTGTTACAAACAGTTCATTTTCGAGTATGAAAAATTATTAATTTTGGACTGAAATACAAAGCCAAACTTACCCTTTATAGCTCATGTGTTCCTGTTACAAACATTTAGTTTTCGAGTGTGAAACATTATTAATTTTAGACTGAAATACAAAGCCCAACTTAACCTTCTTAACTCATGTGTTCCTATTACCAAAAGTTCGTTTTCGAGTGCGACAAATTATTTTCAATTTTGGACTGAAATACAAAGCCAAACTTACCCTTCTTAACTCATGTGTTCCTATTATCAAAAGTTCGTTTTCGAGTGCGACAAACTATTAATTTTGTACTGAAATACAAAGCCAATCTTGCACTTCTTAACTCATTTGTTCCTGTTACAAACAGGTGATTTTCGAGTATGAAAAATTATTAATTTTGGGCTGAAATACAAAGCCAAACTTACCCTTCTTAGCTCATGTGTTCCTATTATCAAAAGTTCGTTTTCGAGTGCGACAAATTATTAATTTTGTACTGAAATACAAAGCCAATCTTGCACTTCTTAACTCATGTGTTCCTGTTACAAACAGTTCATTTTCGAGTATGAAAAATTATTAATTTTGGACTGAAATACAAAGCCAAACTTACCCTTTATAGCTCATGTGTTCCTGTTACAAACATTTAGTTTTCGAGTGTGAAACATTATTAATTTTAGACTGAAATACAAAGCCCAACTTAACCTTCTTAACTCATGTGTTCCTATTACCAAAAGTTCGTTTTCGAGTGCGACAAATTATTTTCAATTTTGGACTGAAATACAAAGCCAAACTTACCCTTCTTAACTCATGTGTTCCTATTATCAAAAGTTCGTTTTCGAGTGCGACAAACTATTAATTTTGTACTGAAATACAAAGCCAATCTTGCACTTCTTAACTCATTTGTTCCTGTTACAAACAGGTGATTTTCGAGTATGAAAAATTATTAATTTTGGGCTGAAATACAAAGCCAAACTTACCCTTCTTAGCTCATGTGTTCCTATTATCAAAAGTTCGTTTTCGAGTGCGACAAATTATTAATTTTGTACTGAAATACAAAGCCAATCTTGCACTTCTTAACTCATGTGTTCCTGTTACAAACAGTTCATTTTCGAGTATGAAAAATTATTAATTTTGGACTGAAATACAAAGCCAAACTTACCCTTTATAGCTCATGTGTTCCTGTTACAAACATTTAGTTTTCGAGTGTGAAACATTATTAATTTTAGACTGAAATACAAAGCCCAACTTAACCTTCTTAACTCATGTGTTCCTATTACCAAAAGTTCGTTTTCGAGTGCGACAAATTATTTTCAATTTTGGACTGAAATACAAAGCCAAACTTACCCTTCTTAACTTATGTGTTCCTATTATCAAAAGTTCGTTTTCGAGTGCGACAAATTATTAATTTTGTACTGAAATACAAAGCCAATCTTGCACTTCTTAACTCATTTGTTCCTGTTACAAACAGGTGATTTTCGAGTATGAAAAATTATTAATTTTGGGCTGAAATACAAAGCCAAACTTACCCTTCTTAGCTCATGTGTTCCTATTATCAAAAGTTCGTTTTCGAGTGCGACAAATTATTAATTTTGTACTGAAATACAAAGCCAATCTTGCACTTCTTAACTCATGTGTTCCTGTTACAAACAGTTCATTTTCGAGTATGAAAAATTATTAATTTTGGACTGAAATACAAAGCCAAACTTACCCTTTATAGCTCATGTGTTCCTGTTACAAACATTTAGTTTTCGAGTGTGAAACATTATTAATTTTAGACTGAAATACAAAGCCCAACTTAACCTTCTTAACTCATGTGTTCCTATTACCAAAAGTTCGTTTTCGAGTGCGACAAATTATTTTCAATTTTGGACTGAAATACAAAGCCAAACTTACCCTTCTTAACTCATGTGTTCCTATTATCAAAAGTTCGTTTTCGAGTGCGACAAATTATTAATTTTGTACTGAAATACAAAGCCAATCTTGCACTTCTTAACTCATTTGTTCCTGTTACAAACAGGTGATTTTCGAGTATGAAAAATTATTAATTTTGGGCTGAAATACAAAGCCAAACTTACCCTTCTTAGCTCATGTGTTCCTATTATCAAAAGTTCGTTTTCGAGTGCGACAAATTATTAATTTTGTACTGAAATACAAAGCCAATCTTGCACTTCTTAACTCATGTGTTCCTGTTACAAACAGTTCATTTTCGAGTATGAAAAATTATTAATTTTGGACTGAAATACAAAGCCAAACTTACCCTTTATAGCTCATGTGTTCCTGTTACAAACATTTAGTTTTCGAGTGTGAAACATTATTAATTTTAGACTGAAATACAAAGCCCAACTTAACCTTCTTAACTCATGTGTTCCTATTACCAAAAGTTCGTTTTCGAGTGCGACAAATTATTTTCAATTTTGGACTGAAATACAAAGCCAAACTTACCCTTCTTAACTCATGTGTTCCTATTATCAAAAGTTCGTTTTCGAGTGCGACAAACTATTAATTTTGTACTGAAATACAAAGCCAATCTTGCACTTCTTAACTCATTTGTTCCTGTTACAAACAGGTGATTTTCGAGTATGAAAAATTATTAATTTTGGGCTGAAATACAAAGCCAAACTTACCCTTCTTAGCTCATGTGTTCCTATTATCAAAAGTTCGTTTTCGAGTGCGACAAATTATTAATTTTGTACTGAAATACAAAGCCAATCTTGCACTTCTTAACTCATGTGTTCCTGTTACAAACAGTTCATTTTCGAGTATGAAAAATTATTAATTTTGGACTGAAATACAAAGCCAAACTTACCCTTTATAGCTCATGTGTTCCTGTTACAAACATTTAGTTTTCGAGTGTGAAACATTATTAATTTTAGACTGAAATACAAAGCCCAACTTAACCTTCTTAACTCATGTGTTCCTATTACCAAAAGTTCGTTTTCGAGTGCGACAAATTATTTTCAATTTTGGACTGAAATACAAAGCCAAACTTACCCTTCTTAACTTATGTGTTCCTATTATCAAAAGTTCGTTTTCGAGTGCGACAAATTATTAATTTTGTACTGAAATACAAAGCCAATCTTGCACTTCTTAACTCATTTGTTCCTGTTACAAACAGGTGATTTTCGAGTATGAAAAATTATTAATTTTGGGCTGAAATACAAAGCCAAACTTACCCTTCTTAGCTCATGTGTTCCTATTATCAAAAGTTCGTTTTCGAGTGCGACAAATTATTAATTTTGTACTGAAATACAAAGCCAATCTTGCACTTCTTAACTCATGTGTTCCTGTTACAAACAGTTCATTTTCGAGTATGAAAAATTATTAATTTTGGACTGAAATACAAAGCCAAACTTACCCTTTATAGCTCATGTGTTCCTGTTACAAACATTTAGTTTTCGAGTGTGAAACATTATTAATTTTAGACTGAAATACAAAGCCCAACTTAACCTTCTTAACTCATGTGTTCCTATTACCAAAAGTTCGTTTTCGAGTGCGACAAATTATTTTCAATTTTGGACTGAAATACAAAGCCAAACTTACCCTTCTTAACTCATGTGTTCCTATTATCAAAAGTTCGTTTTCGAGTGCGACAAACTATTAATTTTGTACTGAAATACAAAGCCAATCTTGCACTTCTTAACTCATTTGTTCCTGTTACAAACAGGTGATTTTCGAGTATGAAAAATTATTAATTTTGGGCTGAAATACAAAGCCAAACTTACCCTTCTTAGCTCATGTGTTCCTATTATCAAAAGTTCGTTTTCGAGTGCGACAAATTATTAATTTTGTACTGAAATACAAAGCCAATCTTGCACTTCTTAACTCATGTGTTCCTGTTACAAACAGTTCATTTTCGAGTATGAAAAATTATTAATTTTGGACTGAAATACAAAGCCAAACTTACCCTTTATAGCTCATGTGTTCCTGTTACAAACATTTAGTTTTCGAGTGTGAAACATTATTAATTTTAGACTGAAATACAAAGCCCAACTTAACCTTCTTAACTCATGTGTTCCTATTACCAAAAGTTCGTTTTCGAGTGCGACAAATTATTTTCAATTTTGGACTGAAATACAAAGCCAAACTTACCCTTCTTAACTCATGTGTTCCTATTATCAAAAGTTCGTTTTCGAGTGCGACAAATTATTAATTTTGTACTGAAATACAAAGCCAATCTTGCACTTCTTAACTCATTTGTTCCTGTTACAAACAGGTGATTTTCGAGTATGAAAAATTATTAATTTTGGGCTGAAATACAAAGCCAAACTTACCCTTCTTAGCTCATGTGTTCCTATTATCAAAAGTTCGTTTTCGAGTGCGACAAATTATTAATTTTGTACTGAAATACAAAGCCAATCTTGCACTTCTTAACTCATTTGTTCCTGTTACAAACAGGTGATTTTCGAGTATGAAAAATTATTAATTTTGGACTGAAATACAAAGCCAAACTTACCCTGCTTAACTCATGTGTTCCTGTTACAAACAGTTCATTTTCGAGTATGAAAAATTATAAATTTTATATTGGCCTCCTCAGTCACTTGTGCGAGGTAAGCACTACATTTTCAACGAATGCCTTAAAAATCATTCGACCACTCCGGCGATTTCAACTTAATTAAAGAGAATATAAATTAGGCTATTTTTTATTACGTTCAGGATCATATCATCTACAAACACATACACACAAATATCATAGGATACATACAAGTAATACATAGATTAACATAATTATGGTTAATTAATCAGTACTAAATATGTAAGAGTACATGAAAGGTCTCAAAAATAGCTCAGCTATTAATCCTTAGCTTGGCTAGCGAGCGATGTATCTGATTGGTCTCTATCTTTCATTACACCTTCTAAATCAGATACGGCTGCAGAAACCTGAAAAAGTCTTCCGAAAATATCACCTAAATCGTTTTCCTGGCTTGTGATAACAAAACAATCTGGAAAAAATTAAGTTATTACAATTTTAACATGCTGCTACGTGGTTTTTCACCTGGTCTATCTTGGACGATCTTCTTAGAATAAACGTTGAGGATTAGGCCGATATCATCATTAGTGTCAACATCTATGTCCCTGCATAAATGACCCCTGTGATGTTTGGTAAATGATATGGCTGCAGACCACTTCTCATTGTTAATCAATTCTTGAAGAGACGCTTCTAAATCTTCGGCATTTGCTGGTGCTGGAGAAACAGCAGCCGATGAAACCGGAGTAGGAGTACCACCATCCGCTTCTGTATCTTCTATCGCTCTATTTAGCGCACTTCTGATCAAAATAATATCAGCGGTGATGTCTCTGAACTAAAAACAATATATGAAAAAGAACTAAATTTCAAGGGTTAACTCCAAGAAACTCGCCTGTGAATTTTTCAAGGTAGAAACTAACGTTCCAATCATTTTATTGGCAGCTTCTACTAATAATAACAATTGAAAATGTAGTTTATAGAGTGCTTTACCGAGATCTAATAAATATTCATCATTACGAGAATCTGGTTGTTGTCCGCTAAGCATTTCCAGTTTCAAAGATGTTTTAACAGCATCCGAATACTAGATACAGAAATTTTAGTTATTATTAAACATTACTTAAAGTAAGATTTAAAAATACCATAGTGGCTTGATCCTTTTTATCACAGAACGTTTCCAAGTGCTCTTGAACCTCAAGCATTCCATAGCGTAAAGTTTCAGTTAATTTCGTATTATTCAACGAAGCAGAACTAAACCAAATAATATGTACAGGTAATATGCGATGTGTAATGATATCAATCATCGAATTCAGTCTTGAACTTATCAGTTTGATTGTTGGTTGACCACACGATGCCGATTGAGACAAATAAGTGCAAGATTCACGTGTAACTGTAATCGTAGCGGCGCTAATATTCTGAAAATTATTTAAGTATATTACTAAAATCTTTGTAGTATGTATACCTAGTCATGCCATAAGTTCTGTCCTTAAATATTAAATAATCCTAGAGTCACATGCAGTTACGACAATCCTTTGTGGAACATCTTAGATGAGAAAACTTTTATCAAGGCTCATCGAAATATAAAGGCGCTAAAGGTCGATTTAGTAAAGTCAGCGGCCACGATAATTATCCATGTTTGTACATGGGACAGAACTTATGGCACAACTAGGTATGAATATTTCTCTTACCTTAATGAGCCGTTGCAGCTGATGGAATAACTGCAATGTATTTGCAGGAGTCTGCGTTATGGTACTCTGAACGTATGAAGTCCATGATTCGACTGTATCATTTCGTGTAGTAGGCCGAATGTTCATTAAACTTGACAAGTTGGGAGAAGCATTGCAAGGTGTTACGTCTCCTAAATCACCTGCGCTCGATCCGCTGTTACCATAAAGAATAATCAATAAATAACTGAATAACTGAAGATTACGGCGGTTTCAAAGCTTTTACCTTGTATCCGACCTTGTGCTAGAATCGCGTCTCGGACGGTGTTCCCCAAGACTTAACGATGATGGTGGAAAAACAGCACTCACACCTGCGGAACTGTTTTCGAATTCTGGAGCAACTGCTATTTCATCCAACGGTGATTCAGAGCCAATTTCGTCATCCGACGATTCTTCTGTTGCAACGCGCTAGAATTTTGGACGTTAATATTTAAAAATTCTGTTTGTACACAAAATTTTATAAAAAAACAAAAACCACCACCTTTAGAAGCAAAACAAATACAATAAACGTAACTCACATTATGGTTAAAGGGACACGAGTGTACCTTTCTAACAGTTAAAATGGGCGTTTTCTCGCTAATGCTTTCTTCATGTTGTTTCATACTCGGAGGTTCTTCTTCGCCTTCGCTTAACGGTCGACGTCGTACACCCCAATTGAAATTATCGGTACTTTCACCCTGTTAACATATTTACATAAAACAGTTTCTAAAGTTAAAATTTGAAGAAGTTACTACCTCAATGCTTTCACTTTCATACTCCAAGAAATCGAAGTCTTTAAATACACCAAAGTCAGTTGCGGTATCGTCTCTCCGAGAACCTCCGCTGAAATCATTGTTCGCGGCTGACACTTCTTCCGTACTTGAAGCCATGCTTGATTGCCGTTCCATTAAGTCAGAACTTTGACTAAATATTACCTGCAAATGTTATCAAGAATTGTTGAATGTTTAAATACAATAATTACGAGCATAACAACATCTCAACATACAAAATAAGTGGACTTTTCCTGACATGTAAAATATCCTGTCTAGGAAGGATTTGGGAAACAAATACATACGTTATGTAACCGTGTCCTGTATTTATGCTTACCAAAAAAATATTAAGCAATATTCCAACATGCATAATTATTATTTCAAATATGAGCTTTGTTTTTGTTTACAGCCAATGTATTAAATTAATAACTTTCAAATTTACGTTTATTAATTCGTATGACTTTCTTAAACTCAATATTTTGAGCAACTTAACTTGCTTAAATACTACACCCTTCAATATGGTAGACATACAAAGTGACATCAAAGTGTAGAAAAAAAACAGTAAACAGTAATTTTGAAATATTGTATCGTGAATAGCATGCGATGCAGATGATGTGCTGCTCATGCAATTTTACGTCGTCCATAGTTATTTAGGTAGAAACTAACATGCAAAAAATCTCTGTATTTCGATGTAGAACAGTTGAATACCTACATCACTTTTCAGCAGTTAACAAAGAAAAGCTCAGTTTTATAACGTAACTAATTCTACTTTCTATCTAAATAATTATAAATTGGTACAACTTATCTATGTTATAGGATGTAACCAACCCTTATGTCAGTATACTTATAAGTACAACAATAAACTTTCACTTTTTCACAAATGCAAGCTGTTTCTTGGCTTAATAATAATATAAAAGCAATTTAAAGTGTAAATGTGTAGATACACGAGTGTATGATGCTGTAATTATAGTGTAAGTTACCTTGGCGTATATCATGTTAATAAAACCATCCTAGACAGAGGTAGACAGTCAGAACGGCGAAAAATACCCCACAGAAAACAAAAAAGTCCACATTACCCTAAATTGTTATTGGTTATATGGATATTCTGGACGCTTTTTATATACGGTGAAAATATCATATTGAAAGTGAAAATACACTTTTATCGATTTAACTCGCATCAATCATTTTAATTCTACACATTAAACTTTCAATAGATATGTTACCGAATAATAACCTTTAAATAAAAGTACAATCAATATAATCTGCAGGTCACTTACAGCTTTAATTAGGTGCAGTGAAAAATGTGCAGTTTAATTAATTTAAATTATCAAAGTAGGTATATTTTATTCATTTAATTATAATAAGAAGATAAAGAAAAACGTTACTTACAGAAGGACTCTTTGGTAATCCGACACGTTGTCCACAAGCTGTGAGTAGATTTACCAAACATTCTCTTACGCGACCCTTTAAAGAAAAAAGCATTTAAAATAACTTTATTGTTTAAAATAATCGATACATAATTAATAACAAAATGATACGATGAGAATACTGCAAATAAAGAATGCCGTCGAGACCTCTGCCTTATTCTAGAATATAAGTGGAAACTCAGACAGCTCGATTGTCCGTGACCGTCCAATATTTCAAAAACATTGCACTAAGCCAATCGACTGTGAACACACAGAACTGTCCTCAATCAACCAATTTGAAATTACGATGTGTTGAAAATTGATCGATTTCGTTCAAGCTATCAATAATAAAGTGAGGTTATGTGTACGTAGTAATTTTGGAACCTTTCCTTGTCGCTCCATAACTTAAGCCATGGAATTAAATATTCCCTCTGTGCTGTGAAGTTTGAAATCAAAGATAATAAACTAGGTTTGAAATTCGATCGATCTGGTTGAAGCGGTCGGTAGTAAGTGAGGTTATGTGTAAATTATTTAATTAAATACATGTGTTTATTTCACACTTCCGTAGTAATTTTGGAACCTTTCTTCATCACTTCATAACTTAAAGCATGAAATTAAATATTCACCCTGTGCTGTCCAGTTTGAAATTCGATTGATCTGGTTGAAGCGATCGATAATAAGTGAGGTTACGTGTAAGTGATATATCTAATCAATAACCTTGTTTACCGTTAAGGGGACCTTACACGATCAATCGGATTGACATTCTGACTGAATCAATCATACTGACATTCCCGAGTTCAATCACAAGGGACCCTTCACTATCAGTCACAATGAGGTAATTTCAGCTCATGTGACAGCGAAGTACCATCGAGTGTGGATGTCGAGTAAAAAGAAGAAGGCTTGTTTGGCCATTGTCTTGGCATTGGCTACCAAAAGAAAGGCTAAATGGTTCAAAAAACCTGTAAAGTACACCCATTTAACAGTACTGAAGATGATTATAAGAATTACTACCGCATGAATGAGAGCTCCTCTACAAAAAATTGCCCAGCAAGATAGAGCCGGATCTATCTAGAACAGATACGGTCATGAGAGATTTTATATCGGTAGAGGAAAGAATGACAGTCGTCATCCCCATCACCCATGATTGAAGCTCAAATTTCAAAATATTCAGAAATCCATCAATCTCATTCATCAATTCATCAAACTTACACGGTCAATCAGATTGTCAATCCTTGGCCGGACTACCACTCCAATTGATCGTGTAAGGTTCCTATTAGATGTAAGGCGTTAGGTACATTTCAAAGATGTTCATATTTATATATTTCACTTCCTATAAATAAACTTTCTTTTCACCATGGTTGATGTTTGACCCATCGTGAGCCCTATGTCTTCTACTATCTTCTCTATGTTTCGATCCTATGTTGTCTTAGGTCTTCTCCTTCTTCTTCTTCTTCTTCTAACAGCGTTATAACCCTAGGTGGGTCTTTGCTTGCTCCACAATCATCTTCCAGCGTCTTCTGTCAAGGCATTGTGTATTTCAGTTTGTTACACTCATTTCTTCCAAGTCATTTGCAATTTCATCCTTCCATTTCTTACACGGTCTTCCTCTGCTTCTTGTCTTAAGTGGTTTCCATTCTGTTATTTCCTATACGTTTTTCTTATCTGTTCTTCGTATGTCCATGCTCATACTACCTAAGTCTTTGTGACTTTATGAATTTTGTAATGTTTTCTTTCTGTAGAATTTCTTCTATTTCTTTGTTTGTTCTCCTTCTTATTATGTCCCCCTCGTTTTATCCTCCACATATTCTCCTTACAATCTTTCTCTCCATTCTCAGTAACATTTCCTCTTCCTTTTTGTTGTTGCCCAAGTTTCTGCAACAATTAGCCATATAATTGTTTTATATATCTTTGATTTTAGAGTTCAGCAGTCTTTTGTATTTACAATACGTCTTATTTCCTAGTTGTATTCTTCTCATAATTTCATCTTTGTAATAGTTTAAGGTATTGAGTTCCAATCCTAGATATGTGAATTTTTTGTGTACAATTTCAAGTTTGTAATCTCCAAGTTGTATAGTTTCTTCATCTTGATCTGTATCCATTTTTTGTCTTGTGAATTTCATGTACTATCACGTGCAAAAGTAATGACACACCTAAGATTTGTTATTGTATGATAAACAGCCTTGCAGCAGTCGATGAGTAACTTGGGCATAACCATAACACCTTGTAGGTAGGATTAACAAGTTAGAATAAGAAAGTTACTCATCGACTGCTGCAAGGCTGTTTATCATACAATAACAAATCTTAGGCGTGTCATTACTTTTGCACGTGATAGTACATATTTAGTTTTACTTTGGTTTAAGTATTTGTAATCCTTGCTTCCTTGTTTTTTCCAGTAACTTTCTATTGTTACTAATTTTATAAATAAACTTTTTCCACTCCTTCTTTCCTTTCACCATGGTTGATGCTTGACCCATCGTGAGCCCTCTGTCTTCTACTATCTTCTCTATGTTTCGATCCTGTGTTGTCTTTGGTCTTCCCCTATTTTTCTTATTTTGACTTTTACCTACCCACACTCTTTCAACTGGTCTGATCTCATTCATTCGCTTAAAGTGTCAATTGGCAGTCGTCAATCCGCTTCATTATTGGTTACATCTTTAGCTGTTCTCTGATAGTGTCATTTCTTATATGATCTCTGCTTGTGACTCCTAACACCCTTCTTAGGTATTTCATTTCCATACTTTGGATCTTGCTTTTTAGCCTCTTCGTTAGCACCCAGGTTTCATAGCCGAATGTTAGTCTCCTCGTCCTCAGTCTTCAGCCATGGGTTGGTTTGTAGCAGCTTTCCATGTGTGTCCTTCATTATTTGCTTGATGTATTCGAGCTGTGGTCTAGCCCTGGCGTTTTTACCCCCTATAATGAAGTTTATACCCCCTATAATGATTCTTTTCGCCTATTCTTCTTAACACTTCTTGATTCATTAATCTATCTACCCAGCTTACTTTCATTAGTCTTCTGTAACACCATAATTCCATCACTTCTATTTTTCTCTGACTAGCTCTTCCAACCGTCCAAGTTTCACATCCACACATCAGTATACTCCATATATATTGTTTTTTAGTTGTCTTTGATAAAGCATTTGATGTTAAAAGATTCTTTTTGGAGTAGAAGACTCTCTTCACTTGTGCAATTTTACTTTTGATTTCTCTGTCACTTCTTCTGTCAGTTTACGTTTTCTTTTCTGTATATTATTACTTTGGTTTGGAATGTTAGTATATGTACAAATACGACTCTGTATATATTCATTTTTGTTTTTATAGAAACTTCTTTCTTTTCCAGGAAATAATTACTGAGGCTGTGATACACCTTCGATGCACCCTCTATTCTGTCATTGATTTCTATGTATGTCATGACTTCCTTTATTATCGAGTCGTATTCCCGAGTATTTGAAGGTGTCAACTTGTTCTATTACCTTTCCACGAGCTTTTGTATCTGGTTTCCCACTAACCATGATCTTTATTTTCTCCTCATTTATCCTTAGTTTCTTCTCTTCTAATTTCTCATTCTATATCTCTAGCTTTTTCTTCAATTTATTCTCTTTCGTTTTTCACAAATATAACAAGGTTGTCAGCAAACGCACATTTACTTATCCGAACTGGTTCTAAATTTCTATATCTCACATTCATGAAATAATATATTCTCTCTGCTGTTCACAAGTTAAGAAAATTTCATGAGTTAATTTTGAATTCTTGTGTAACATATACGTTACTAGAACCTCTTCCTTTGATTCACTAATAATAATTATTTAATTCAATGAAAAGAATTCACGAAGAACCCAAATCGTTACACAATTATTAGTATTACGTATTAAATTTACCTGCGACATCCATGGGCGTTTCCATCCCGACAGTGGAGCAGTATCAGCAGGACTTAAAGAACATGATCGTCTGGGTGATGCCACGGGTTTTGATACCACGTTAGTGTCTTCATTTTTCACTAAAAGTCGTCTACCAATCACCGGTGTTTGTGAAAGGTCAAAAGTAAATTCCATTGTTCTTCCTATAAAATTTGTTTAAAGTTTGCCTTAAGAAGTACACAGATTTTCTAAAATTATTAACTAACCTGGCAGTTCCTTCTTGGTAAATACATCAGTATCGGTAAACGAAGGATGAGGCACCGACGTAACAGAACCTTCCCAATAGCAGTGTTGAACAGATGCGGGGGGTGCTACTAAGGTACTTGATCGAGTAACAACCAATTTTAAAATTTTTAAAGCTTCCTTCCAGTACACTCCTTCAATGTATTTGGCAATTACTCTTAATAAGTCGGCGTTTATGGGTTGGGCAGACGCTGAAGCCAAGTCGACGTAATGAAGAATGCAATGTACAATATTCAGTATTGGAAGTTGCAAGTTGGATGGGCCTTTCTCCAGAACTTCTATTAAAAATGCTAACATATTTAAACTGAGATGCGAGTACGTATCGTACAAGTATTTAACTACGCATTTTGTCCACTGGAAACTCTCTTTACTGAATGTTCTTCTACTGTATAGATTCATTACTGTTCCTAAATTTTCTAACTTCTTGCTCTTTTCGACACTGACCTGTTAACAAAATTTTCAGTTTTTATTTACCTTTATCTGACAGCAGGATGTTCGCTATACCATGTGTTTCACCAAAGACGCAACATAGGGAAATACTGATACTTTAAATCTGTAAACAGTATTAATTTCTAGAACTACTTACTTGTGCAATATTATCAGCACTTCTAATACACAATTCGTTTGCATCTTCATAATTCAGCAACATATACGGAAGCAATGCGATCACATTCATAGGGAAAGCAATGCTCTGTGAAGGATCGACCACAACCAAATCAAGAAGGGGTGTAAATTGTGACAACAGAGCCACAACTGGTTCATAAATATTTGGATGAGTACATCCCTAAAAACGGTTGATTAAATACTTGTCAATACATGATAATTCAACAAACCTTTAACAACAAAGCGTGAACTCCCGGAAATGCACTCCAACGCAACTGACCTTGTAATTTTTCAACCTTGTCTCTTGCATCGGGTCTGTCTAAAGGCAAACGATGTAACACTCTCGCCAATAGTCTGAGCGCCAATAAAAATTCATGTTCGTAATCAGATTCCAGCAACGATACTGATAACCAAAACAGTTGTGCCAAGATTGTAAGTTTATCATCTTGCGAAGCTGAATCGCTCAGTAATTTTAAACTCTGGGCAGATCTAGATCTTGATAGATTAGAACCAAATTTAGCCTTTTCAATTTCGGAGCCTGTACGGCCTCTTAAATCTTTGGTATCGCTAGCAGGTGAACCTGAGGCTTTACGAAGACCGTAAGATACTGAATAACTTGTGCTTCGCATATGTCCTGCTGGGTTAAGATAAGAAAACGGAGGTACGGCATCGCCACACATAACATTTCCATACGGGGAACGTTTACCAATGAGTTCCTTGTTGTTCAAGTTAGGGGTTGATTTGAAAAAATCTTTCATAAAATCAAGAGGTCGGAAGTCTGATTCGAGTGAATCGACAGCCGCTTCTAAAGTTAATAATAACTCTGTAACGTAACCCTGCATGTCTTCACCTTGTTCTGCAACAGTTTCGACCAATCGACTTAAAATATCTGATAACATACGAGATGTTATAGGAACCCGTAAAGAACGGTATATTTGTAAAGAGCGCCCTGCGTAATGCCTCGAAGAACAACTCAGTCCTAACTGTAGGGCTGTTTGTGCCCACCTTTCGTTAATGTGTGCACTTGGTAATGATTCACGGAACACTCTTAAAATATGTTGAAGGAAAATGTCGATCTGTTCGGCACTTCGAACTAACCAAACTTTGGCGGTGATGTCTTCGTAGTTCCATAACGGTTGATTTTGACGTGTTGCCAGGAAGTCTATTAATGATTTTATGACATCGGATATCGACAGATTTGGCCCTGGTTCTACCGCATTCCATGTGGAATTATCTTCGGGTGTTACTATGACTGGCGGTATGTTCGAGTCTTTTATTTTGTCACCTTTAATAGTAAGTTTAGGATTAGTACAGATAATTGTACAATTCTTCATTTTAAAAATACATTCATACTAAAACTTTTTGAAGTACAACAGATCTAAATATGTTATAGTCTAAGTAAGTTTTAAATGGCGGTTGAACGGGTTTTTGTTTCCCCGCCCTATGCAGTTTCAGATTTAGTTACAACAAGATATAACACATGGTAAATTTCACGAGTTAGAGCGGGACATGGATATGCGTTATATCTTCTTGTAACTAAATCTGAAACTGCATAGGGCGGGGAAACAAAAACCCGTTCAACCGCCATTTAAAACTTACTTAGACTATACATTATGAGGCGATGTGAGCGTTATTAATTGGAGGTGGTAATTTTTAGTTTTTTCTAAGCTCGGCTGGGCTCGGTTCGGTTCGGAGCAAATGTCAAATATTCTCGGCTAGGTCACTGAGGTTCGAAATTTTGCCGAGCTTCAAGCTTTTATAAAGTTTTAAGCTTATATGGAGCTTCGAACCTTCACCAAGTTTGGATCCTTTACTGAGGAGCCAAAATAAAAAAAAAACATGCAAAAACGTTAGAAATTAAAAATTTTAAACAAAACAAAATAAGCTCAAAATCTCATTAAAGACGGCAAAAAAAAGCGTTTTTCTATTTGGATTCGGATATTTTACTGCAAAAAAGTTAAAACAAAAACAAAAATACGTAAAAATGTTAGAAATTAAAAAGACAATAAAAAAGCATTTTTAAATAAAAGAAGAAAATTTAAAGAAACAACAAAATGAGAAAAGAAAATGAATTTATTGTAAATATTCGGATATTTTAATTTAAATCCTATAAGAGAAAAGGTAAAATCAAAAATAAAAACACGTAAAAGCGTCAGAAATTAAAGAAACATTTGAAACAGAAAAAAGTTCAAAGACAGTAAAAAAACAAGTGTTTTTAAATGAAAGAACAAAATTCAAAGAAACACAAACAATAGAAGTTACGGAAAAAACATTCGAAAATTGAAATACAAGAACAATAAAAATTAACTGAAGCTTGATATCTTAAAATTTTTGGGACAAGAAAGTAAAAGAAAATATCTATTAGAAAAACAATGTTGGTTTAGTCGACAAAGAAATACAAGAGGTTTAGTTTTAATTTCTGCAGACATTGTTTTACTCAACATTTTTCCTAAGCAATTAAATATTTTATCCAATTCAGTTACGAAATGTCAACATTTCGACATTGATTTTAGTTGTGAAAAGTGGTTCATTTTGTAACTAGTTACAAAATATGCTCCCATTTTGTAACTAGTTACAAAAAGATGATTTGAGTTGCGAAAAGTGTTTCATTTTGTAACTAGTTACAAAATATGCTCCCATTTTATCACTCCCATTTTATCACGATGACCCAACTCCTTTTTTAAGAAGATGTGGCATTTACATTTTGTTATCTGAATTGGATAAAATCTTGTATGAAACACGTTGCAAAACGTGTCTTTTTATCACATGGCGTGTTGTTCATCTCGGCTTCGCCTCGACGAACAATTTCACGCCTGGTGATAAAAAGTCCATCATTTTGCAACTCGTTGCATAAATAGCTATTAAATTCGGCTACAGCCTTGAATTAATCATCGATAATAAAATTTAGTACAAAAATATAAACATTAAAAGAAAAAAAAAGTTCGACATATACGAAATGTCATTTGGTAGGGTTGAATTAGGTTGAGAATTGATGTAAAGATTGTTTTGGCTATTGACTCAGTTTCAGGAGTGTTATTTGTTGGCTTCCAATAATGATTGTAATTAATTGGGCTTTTGAAATTGTTGGTAAGGTGAGGTTGTTTTCTGGGACTGCTTGATTGTTTTTGTTAGGTAGACTACTTCTACGGTATGATTTGTTTCTGTCAAACTTGGAATCCTGGAAGTATTTACAGCCTCTGAAGTTAGCTGGATGGTTAGCTCCACAGTTGATGCAAATTCAAGGAGTGTTTTTGCCTTTGTTACAACTAGTATACATATGGTTACCCACAGTGGCGTATCTATCTTTGGGAGGCGGAGGGGGTAATGTGTCTTGAAGGCGCCTTAGGACCCTTAGATATTATAGGGAAAAAATGACAAAAATTTCAGTTTTCTTTGTTTTTTAAATATACTAGTTCTAGTTCAGTTAAAACAATTTAAAATACGTTTTAAGCACGGAACATAATATAAGCAAATCTTTACTCTACAAAAACAAACTGTAAATTGTCGAAATGAAAAACAGAACACTGCTCTATTCTTATTAATTTTTTATACATTACGTTTGCATTTCGACGGATCGACGGCTCATTTAAAAATAAAGTTGCACATAAAAGGGGTTCTTTGCCGCCGCGACGTATATCGTAAATAATGTACTTTTTTATAAATATTACCGGGAAAGGCGATATGATGACAACGGACAAAAGTTACCGCTGCTGACGCCCACCAGTGCGACGGCATCGGCAGGTTTCTAGATAATTATTTCTTTGTATAGAAAATTAAAGCGGCCACACCGCCACTATTTAAAAATTTATCACGTCTATAGAATTATGTATGTAATAAGAATAATATTTTTTATTTTGGTTGAATTAAAAAATAAAATATCAAAAAAATGCACAGCGCCGAAGCCGCCAAAAGGAAGAAGGCAGTGGGAGGCAGACTGCCCACCCTAGCCCCTAGAATTACTAATGATCGGAATTTCTTTTGTTAGTTGACATTGCTGTATCCCCACAAGGTGGCAGGGAGATTTATAATACCTGAGGTTTGTGCTATACAAGTTACTGCAACAAGTGTAAATAGTCATCACTAAGGTCACGGATCACACACATTTGCTCAGCTAAGACGCTCACACCGAACCCATAATTGATAATTTTAAATATCACTTAAATCCTCAAATCAATGGCGGAATGAAAAAAAAAAAAAATTAACGATACCTGCAACGGCATTCGGAGAACATGGAACGACTTCCTTATTAGTATTGTTGGCCGATTCAGCATTAGGTACGGCTGCAGCAGGTCCTTGCAGATATGCATCAAAAGAATTGTTAACTTCTGTAATTTATAGATTTTCACATAAAAAAAATAGTAAGATTATCAAAAGTAGAAACAATTGATTGCCATTTAAGTATAAGAATGATTGCTTTGAAAGGCAATAATAAAACAACTCAAGCCAGTTTTTGAATAAATTCTAATCCTTATATAATCGATAAATAATTTACCTGTAAAGGTATGCTGTGGTACAGGTAAGGTAGGTGTAGGTAATCCCAAACCAAGCAAGTTAGTCTTGCTGTTTAACACAATGTGTGCAACGGTTAGATGATCGTTGTGTTGTGCCAATACAATCAATAAGTTTAACATCAGTTGTTTGCAGTGTTGGTAAACTAATGGTCTCGTATGATCTAATCCCAAGAATAATATATGCAACATTAAAGGAACGTGAATAGTCCAGTCCAACTCTAATCCATCGACCACCACATCACATAACAACATCACAGCCACGTTACATCTACAAAAATATTTCATGAAGTTAAAGAGAATCGGTATTCCTTTCAATCGTACCTATGGAAACCAGATATTGGTTGCGAACTATCTGGTAAGTATTCAGTCAAGGGGGCGAAATATCCTCCATATTCTGGCATGGGTAAAGGGTGGGGTTGCGGAATTGGAATGTCAAATTTATCACAATTATTCCCAGGTCTTGTTAATGAAAACAGATCTTCACAGGGTTGTAACTGTAATTAAATTTTGTAATAAACTAACAGAATTAAAAATCATGATTAATACGAGGCCTGTCTAAAAAGAATCCGACCTTCGATTTTCCCGCGCAAAATAATGACGGTAGGACGGCGCCACTTTCCACAATGGAGAGGGAGACCTTCATGCGCATGCCTGAATTTTCTCTTCGCCATCGGGTGCGTCATTCGCTGTTTGTTAGCTGCTGTGTGAGGTGTTGTTCCAAATATTCGTCGGATTTCTGATTCGTTCGAAATGACTGAACGCGTTGAGCAAAGATGCTGCATCAAGTTTTGTCAAAAGCTTGGTGACGCTCAAAGCGAAGCAATTCGTAAGATTCGCCAGGTGTTTGGAGACGATGCCATGGGGGAGACACAAATAAAGAAGTGATTCAACCAATTCAAAAATGGCCGCATATCGGTGGAAAGTGACCAGCGTCCTAGGAGGCCACAAACCGCTCGCGGTGCAGCTGTTGTTGAGAGAGTGCAAAATCTCGTAATGGGAGACCGTCGTTTGACAGTACGGGAGACTGCTGAAGAGGTTGTGGCCTTCCAGAACGCTGGTCACTCTCCACCGATATGCGGCCATTTCTGAATCGGTTGAACCACTTCTTTATTTGTGTTCCCCCATGGCATCATCTTCAAACACCTGGCGAATCTTACGAATTGTTTCGCTTAGAGAGTCACCAAGCTTTTGACAAAGCTTGATGCAGCATCTTTGCTCAACACGTTCAGTAATTTCGAGCGAATCGGAAATCCAACGAATACTTGGAACAAGACCTCACACAGCAGCTACCAAGCAGCGAATGACGCACCCGATGGCGAAGCGAAAATTCAGGCATGCGCATGAAGGTGTCCCTCTCCACTGTGGAAAGTGGCGCCGCCCTACCCTCATTATTTTGCGCGGGAAAATTGAAGGTCAGATTCTTTTTAGACAGGCCTCGTATAGGTAACTCACATCAGTATCAGTAGTTGGCGTGGATATATCTTCCGATAAGTTAGGTCCGCCTAAAACTCTTACTTTATCCGCTCTTGGTGAAGTAAAGTCTGGCATTCCTTTTATTGTCGAATCGGTTTTTGAAGAAGCTGACTTCATCGGATCTTCTCCGCTATGTCGTTTTGTATGAATCGTACCTTTTTCTACGCCTACAATATTCAATTTACATAAAGGTGATAAAAGGTAAGTTTTTTTTTAAATTACCAATATCGCTTCTACTGTTATTGTCGGCTTGTCCGCCAACACCACCTGTACCATCGGAATGACTTGACGCTTTTCTCATTACAGTCAAACGATAAAAAGGTGGTGTTTCAGTCCTTTCTATTAGGCAATTTAAAGTTTCGACAGTTTGGAGTTCGAACATCATTTCGTCTAACAAACGTCCTGGTTGTACTCTTGCCAGGTAAAGCACTACCTGTTTGGCCTACAAGTGACAATAGTATTAACAGAAAAAGAGGCATTTTAATGATGAATTATTTCAAGCACTGATGTCGGAGAGGCTAAGGGGTTAAGACACTCAGGGTCAAATCCGAGTCGGGTGCTCGGTGGGTGGCTTACCCAGTCAATGGAAATAATTGGGAACCAAAACAGGACGGTTGTCGAAGGCATAATGCTTACCATATCATGCCGTTACATTTACCTTCATTTCAAGCACTGGTTATTCCAGACAAAATCGCAAAGCATTTATGGTAATTAATGCTTGTCTAAATAAACTGTAATGCGATTTTGTTCAGAATAAGTTGAAATAATCAAGGGTTTATGCAGTTAACTGCCAACTCGCGGCCACCTTTAATTTTTATTGGCTCAATCTACAGCTGAGATTTGAATTCATGTCCTCGTTTCAGGTGCAAACACACGTTATTCCAGTTAAAAAAAAAATCAAATAAATAAATACTTACACAAGGTAAAAGTTCACACGGTGCCATTCCAGAAACAATAATTAAATAACGTATTATAACTTTCATATTATTTGGCCAAGACGTGCATAAGGTAGCCCATACGGCTTCCATTTCTTTGGGGTGGTAATCACCGTACTGTTAAAAATATTAATTAATTAATTTATCTGGCATGCTTATCTAGGCAGATTATTACCTTTGTAGTGATGTAAAATATGTTATTGAGTACCATTTCAGTGGCTTCTGCAGATCCCCAGCCTTCTCTGCGACCACCAGCACGTCCCATATCATTTGCGTAATACTGTAAATATTTTTATAAATCTGCATTTTGAATAGTTTAAACAGATTTGCGAGGATTGTTCAATAGAAACACGTTTGGACTGCGCAGCTGCGACTTTATCGCCACGACAACGGAATTCAGTTGTTTATGGCGATTGTTTAAGTACTAGTGACGCGTCTGTCAAGAGTATTTGCCGTTTGCTTGGTAGAAAATCCCTCCAAAGTTGCTTGCTGTTATTCAATTTTTGGCCGCTGACGGGCGTCAACCAATTGAAATTTATACGAGAATGAAAGCTGTATATTGTAACGGCGCGCATGTTATAAACTTTTTAAAATAAGGACTTGAACGAATTATTGGCTTTTCTTTTATTTTATGTAAACATGTAA
The DNA here is from genome assembly GCA_963082815.1 of Melanotus villosus. Classification (NCBI taxonomy): domain Eukaryota; kingdom Metazoa; phylum Arthropoda; class Insecta; order Coleoptera; family Elateridae; genus Melanotus; species Melanotus villosus. The sequence continues at coordinate 7,260,224 of OY720423.1, read as the reverse complement.
ATGATTGTAAACAGTAAGATTTCAGATTTAAATAGACTTAAAGACGCATTGCCATTAAAACGAAACGTTTCGTTAGTATTGTAATTTCTGTTTCCTTTGTAGGAAGTTTAATTACTTTTTCAGGCTAGTTCTTTGAAGGGACGGTGTCCGAAATGGGCCTTGCTTTGTCCTAGCTAAGTTATAGGTGCTTAACCAGATGCACTCAGCCAAGCTAGCGTAGCGAATCGTCAAATGTAAAGAGATCAGGTTACGTTGCGACACTGCAACGAAACTATAAGGGTTTTGTAACAAAACCGGCCAGCCAATCACGGCTAAACTTCAACCAGAAGTTCGATTTGGTTGGATGAAATGAACCCCTTCTATTTTAGGGTTGTCCGAAATTATTGTATAAATACAATTGATCAGAAGATCAGGAAAGCCATTTCCTTACTTACCGTACGAGAGCTACTCTGTGACCTCACAAGTCATGCTAGGCTCCTACACTCCTACGTTAGGAACACAAATGTAAATACTATACAACAAAACCTTTCGGACATCACCCTTCTATCATCGGCACGCCACCTCCACCGACTAGTCCGTTGGGTTGCGACTACGCCCTCCGCATAGCCCATCCACCCTTGTGGGACCACACCGGAACCGGCATAACTAATTTAATTGCATAAATGTACAAATCTGTTTGATATTTGCCTTTCTTTGACTTTTCTTTCCGACCCTTTATAAAAGATCGGGTTACAAATAAGCAACAAAAACAAACGAGATCCCAAAGCTTCCGGGGTTTTCACCAGTTACAGAAAATTGTAAAATTTCAACACCCCGCACCGTTACAATATGGTGACTACAGTTATTCTCAAATGGCAGTGGTTGAATGGTGCAATAAATTTCGACAAGGAAGAGAATCCACTAAAGATTTAACCCCTTCAGGACATACTCGTGTTGCAGCATCAGATGAAAATGTGAGACGCGCAAATTGGAGCATTAAAGTTAGAGAACTTTCTGAAATGTTCAGCATCAGTGTGGGAATTGTTCATTCCATTATTCATAGTCTTGGCCATCACAAAGTTGCTGCTCAGTGGATTCCATGATTCTGTCAGCAGAAGAATTTGCGTTCGGCCCTATCACTATAGCATTTGATACGCCATCAACAACAAGGTAATGCCTTTTTATACCAAATTGTTGCCTGTGATGAGTCTTGGTGTTATCACTACGAACCAGAATCCAAATGCAGAGTATGCAGTGGAAGCATGCAGAATCTCCGAAGACGAAAAAATGTCGATCTCAACCTTCAGCAGGAAAAGCGCATTTTTTGATTACCAAGGTGTACTTCTATTAGATTTTAAAGAACCTGGTGTCAACATCAATGGGACTGGTTACGTGTCGTCCTTCTGCACGCTAATGCTCGCCCCCATGTAGCCCGAACGGTTCAAGATCTGCTTGCTCGTATGCGTTGGGAAGTCTTACAACATCCAAGTTACAGTCCCGACTTGTCTCCATGCGATTTCCATGCGTTTGGCCCATTAAAACAATCGCTAAAAGGGCGGCGGTTCTATTAGGACGTTGAGAGAGATATTTACTAGTAGGGAATCTATAGATTAGGGGACTCATGTCTTAATATCAATGGATATTTCTTTTAAATTAATTGAATAAGAATTGCTTTTACGGCCTCTAAACGTGTTTCTATTGAACAATCCTCGTAGTGTTGTAAATAAATGTTCTTTACCTGGTAGTAAAACAGAGGATTAGCAGGTGGAACGTTAGGGTCAACCAACTCCATGTTGTGTAACCATGGTAGTAAATACTGCAATAGTAGTTGGCGTACTTCTGGCCTGGCAGTTTGAAATCGATGAGTAATTTCTGGAAAGAATAAATTTTTGTAGTGATTGTTATTATACCATGAGATCGAAAAAAAAAATGATTCTGAGCAGGCCTTGACTAGTACAACACGATTGGCTACACTGGTTCTAGAATGCCTATAAATTATAATGTGACAGTGACATTTCAAATGTAAGTCAGTTTTGCAATCTTGTTTCCAGAATTATTTAAGTTTATCGTTGTAATACTAGTGAAGGATCACATTTTGAACACCTACTCTATCATGTATTCATCTTAGTTTTCAGTTTGTTCCCTAAATAAATACTGTTTTGTGTTTTAATTTATTTGACATTTATTAACCTCTAACCTACTGCCACATTTTGAAATCAGTCTTGCCAATCGTGTTGTACTAGTCAAGGCCTGCTCAGAATCATCTTTTTTTCGATCTCATGGTATTATATATATTAATAAAAATATTGGCCAAAACAATACTTGAGTGTAATAAATAATTCAAGGACTAAAGGGCTTGTGCGAACTTTAAAATTAAAATTCATAAAAATCTAAAGTATTCACATAGTAACACTATTTTTCTTAATAAGGCAATTACGGATTTTACTTAACTAACTACCCAAATATTAACGACATCTGCAAGACATACAACTCCTAAACAATCAATCGTAAAGTCCCTGGCTCTGATGATAGCAGCTAAAATTCTAAAGAAACTACCAACAAAAAGCATAACATTACTATAATAACCAAGGTATACAGGGTGTATTAAAAATGGCCCAGAATATTTATATCACGCGATTCTACGTTAAAATCCAAGCAAAAAAACTCCAATATGTAGTTATTAATGGTCCTAGTTTGAAATCTATTCTGACAACTGTTGAGAAATACAATTAAACAGTATTAGTGACTCATAAATCAACAAGTAAAATGAATAACCAAATGCCAATTTTACCATTTCGGTAATTAGTGTACTTGTAATTTAGGCTTTAAAAATAGGAATTCTTTATTTCTTGCTGTTTTCAAGCTGTTGCAACAGTGGACGGAATAATAAAAACATAGTAATATCAGATCTGGCTGCTTTCACAAATTATTGTCTTAAATATTAATAATAACATTCAACTCCATATCACAGTGGCCGAGTCAAGACTCAACTCAAGTTCGCCCAAAGCAGAATGATTTTGAGTCAGGAAAAAGTCCACATGAAGCTGCATGTTACCGCCCTATTAGTTTTCTTCTAATATTAGCAACATTTTTGGAAAAATTAATGCTTAAAAGGATCCTCCTAGAAAACTCCATTCCAAATAATCCGAAGCCGAAGCCGATGTTCGGCTGTAGCCGTCATCTTCGGCCGGAGCCGAAGCCGAGGGTGCAACCAGAATTTTTTATTTTTTCCAATGATATACTTAATTTTATTTTTCTTTATTTATTGAAATACATAAACATAATAAAATTAAAAATATTGTACATTGTACGTAATATTTCGTTCGTTTGCGTGAATCGCTCGGCTGGCTGTAACCTTCGGCTTCGGCTTCGGCCCTTTTTTCGTCGAAGCCTAATATGCTTTTTGCGGCCGAAGGTGGCCGAAGCCGCAGCCGAAGCTTCGGTCGGACACTACTCAAAAGTTTGCAGACTCCCGTCAGCTAGTTCATCTAATATCGATATTTTATAAAAATTTCGGTCCAAAACAATCAAAAGTAAACGCCCCATGGTACATTTCAAACCGCACTCTTTATGAAAACTTAAACATTCCGTATGTAAAAGAAGTAATCACTCAATGTGCCATCATAATGTCAAAATAAATTAGAAATTCACCCAAACGAAATAGTTCTATCACTACTAGACATCAACCACCATAGAACACTCAAGAGGAAATGGCCTTGCGACACTGTAAATTAAAATAATACCATGTAAATGGTATATCTTACATAAAGTATAATTTGTAGTAAAAGATAATGCCACTATTTTTACCTGTCATGTACAAGCCAGCAAATTAGCTTATAGAGCTTATAATATTCTGGTTGCTAATTAAATTATAATAAAAATTGTAAATCTTGCGATATATTTTCAAAAAAAGTATTAAAGAGGCCAGCATAGACAATATTTAAGGTATGATTAGTCAGCAATTAACAAATATGTATCATTTAGTATAATTTACTATTATTATAATTAAATATGTTGTACTTCTGTTTTGTTCCTACATTTTGTTATTTTGTCCTGTAACTGGTTTGTAACTGTTAGGCAACATATTATTATTATTATGTATTACTGTCATTATATTATTTATGTTACATTTTGTTCACAGATAAGACCTTTTCTACATTTACCAGATACGTCCAGTCTGAGTATGTGATTTTCATAGTTCCTAGTTCCAATTACCCTATCCTGGATAGCCATAACAAATCCTTCAATTTCTGGGAAGTGATTTTTTCATTAACCACATTACTGATTTGGCAGAATCTGTGCTATTTTTACTATTATTATTATATTGTTTTATTCGGCCAAATTACGCCTTTTTTTGTTGTTATTAATCAATTAATGGTACTTTTTGTTTATTTTAAGAAAAAACTGTTTTTTTTTTTCGAAAACACAATTTTTTTAAATAGACCCACTGAAGATCAATCAATCGTTACTGATAAGCAGTAAAAATATTCCAGATATTTTACGCAGATTAAAACAGTGAAGATTATACCATGAGATCGAAAAAAAGATGATTCTGAGCTCTGAGCAGGCCTTGACTAGTACAACACGATTGGCAAGACTGATTTCAAAATGTGGCAGTAGGTTAGAGGTTAATAAATGTCAAATAAATTAAAACACAAAACAGTATTTATTTAGGGAACAAACTGAAAACTAAGATGAATACATGTTAGAGTAGGTGTTCAAAATGTGATAAACTTAAATAATTCTGGAAACAAGATTGCAAAACTGACTTACATTTGAAATGTTACTGTCACATTGTAATTCATAGGCATTCTAGAACCAGTGTAGCCAATCGTGTTGTACTAGTCAAGGCCTGCTCAGAATAATTTTTTTTCGATCTCATGGTACTTGCAACGAATAAACTAAAAGCGCAAATACATATATAAATATGTTAAGTCATTCGCTACAAAAATGCTCCAGACAAACAACTATTTCCTGTGCAGCGTTTGTTTACCACAAAACTTGATATCTCATGCTTAATGACAAATAGGATGAGTGCTGTTACGTAATGGAACCGTAAGCTGACATGACTCCCAACAAATGCCGAAAGTGTGCAAATAGGATGCTTATACATATAACAAGGTCAAGTGCTTCAATAATTTTATAAATATTTATTTACTAAAGCTTTGGTTTCCTAGGAAGCGGTGCCGTCATTTAACGGCCGTAAAAATACGGTGGGTGACAAGACGCACCGCCAAAAAACGTTGCTGAACTGATTCGTACCATACTGGCTCAGCGCTTCAGATGAGACGACACCGCTCTATTACGTTGGGTGTGCGCTACCGCTCTTTTGGAAAACACTTCGCTTAAAATACACGACACCGTTTTTCGTGACGTCACCCACCGTACTTTTACGGCCGTTAAATGACGGCACCGCTTCCTAGGAAACCAAAGCTTTAGTAGTATCAGTATTACGTTACCGTCTTTTAAATTTGTTTTTTCACTACTAGTATTAGAAGATGTCATTATTGACCTTATTTTCGAGCCCAGAAGATGAATTTCTCTCCTAGTGGTCAATAATTTTTTATTATTGACTACTGGTTAATAATAAAAACAATTGATATGCGCTCAGGGCCTATTTTAAATATGTTTTACCCAAATGTCAATTGAAATTAACCTCTCCCCTTGTTTTCAAGCAAGGCTATTTGATTTTTGTGGATATTTAGAAATAAATATACGCATCTGTCATTTTATTTTTTATTTATGTAAAAATGATTAATTAAAAGGAATAAAGGTGCTAGTAGTGAAAAAAATAGTATATAAACCACGGTAGAGAAGCCTTTTATCAGCCTCACAACATATTTCCCTCCATGCTTCGCATGTCGGGAACTCGGGAAATAATACTGCTCGGCTGAGAACAATGTCTTCTCTACCTTGGTCTATAATATACTATTATTTATATTGAACAAAATTAAAAACTTGCAGTTTCATCGATTAATCACGCTAACCAAATATAGACAAAGATTTACTATGAAGTATTTTAGATTTGCACTTCATAATCTTTTGCAACATGAGTTGTAACGTTTTAAAGCATGCGTTTTACGTTACAACGTTACAACTAAAATGTATGTTACAAAAAAAACTGTAATAAGGGTTTTTGATGTGGTAGTTAATTTAAAATATTTTCAAAAACTATTTTTCTGTTATATTTTTCGAAATTTTAATCAATTTACTGGTTTGCAACTTTTTAGTTTTAAGTAAATAAACATCATAAAATACCTAAACGTATTCTGAAGGACGCTTAAAAATCTGGACAGACATAATGATTTTAAATTGCTATAGTCCAAAGTTCACTATAACGGAGATGACATAGGCGTCCTTACAAAGTATCTAAATTAATGATGCTGTTTGACCCCTTTTTCATATTAAACCACATTTGAAAATAAAGCAGTTTACAGTTAATCTAAGGATCCTAAACCAAAATTTGTTCCTCTTTCTGCTCTGAATAAACAAAGCTGCTATTCTTTATATTGCCTTTTCATTTTACTAATGCCCCCTAAACAAGAATATCGAAGGCGGTCATGGTTCACGGCTATTACAAAGTACGTATTTCGAGGCCTCGAGGGACCGACGTATCTTCCTAATCATGCAATTATTACGACTACGCTGCAACTTTTTAAGTATTTGTTGCTCAGTCATTGTAAACTCATCGAAAGTTGCAGTATTACAACCGCAATTAGATAACAGTAGATCCACAGATAAACGTACGATAGTTTACTATAAAATGATATAAAGAGAATACTTGTGTCCAGTGTGCATATTAAACGTAGTTAGAAATGGCAATTCTTACAGAAAATATTTACACAGACATTACAGCGCTTACAGTGTCACTTCTTGTAGTGATTATTGTGTACGTTAAGTGGTCGTTTACTTATTGGGACAGCAGAGATGTGCAAACTTTACCCGTCGATTTGTTTTTTGGGAACGCGAAAGATTTACTTTGTCAAAAAGTTCCATTCGGTATACATATAAAAAGTGTTTACGACGCATTTAAAAACAAAGGTTTGAAATATTGCGGTTATTACTTCCTAACTAAACCCCAACTAATCGTTTTTGACTTGGATTTAATAAAATCCATAATGTTGAAAGATTTCAATCATTTCACCGATCGTGGTGGTTACGTTAACGAAGAGGTCGATCCGTTAAGTGGACATCTGTTTTCTTTAAAGGGTTCGAAATGGAAGAATCTGAGAACAAAACTTACACCAACATTTACTTCGGGTAAAATGAAAATGATGTTTGAAATACTGGTTCAATGTTCCGATGGGCTTGTGGTTGTAACGGATGAAATGGTTAAAAAAGGGCAGGATATTGATATCAAGGATTTAGTAGGTAGATTTACAACTGACGTTATTGGATCCTGTGCTTTTGGAATCGAATGTAATAGTTTAAAAAATCCAGATTCTGAATTTAGAAAACATGGAAAACGAATATTCGAAGGTACCACGTTTGAAACAGTAAGGGAGGTGGTGGGCGACTTTGTCCCGGGTCTTTTGAGTTTCTTTAGACAACCGGTGAATAAAAGTGATGTAACAAAATTCTTTATGGGCATGGCGAAAGAAACAGTGGAATATAGAGAGAAAAATAATATAGTAAGAAAGGATTTTATGCATTTACTTATTCAATTAAAAAATAATGTAACGCTCAAGGACGAGGAAAGTGTTGGTCAATTAGGCAATCAAAATGTTTCGGAATCAGAAGCAGGAAAGTCACTAACCATAGCAGAATTGGCAGCACAAGCATTTGTATTCTTCCTAGCCGGATTTGAAACATCTTCCACAACTCTCACATTCTGTTTCTACGAACTTGTTTCTAACGAAGAAATTCAAGACAAAGTAAGAGAGGAAATAAATACCGTTTTAGAGAATCACAATGGAAAAATTAGTTATAATGCGATCATGGAAATGACCTATATGGAAAAGTGCATTCAGGGTAAATAATTTAATATTTTCCCATTATTTTTAGAAGTTAACAATCTTTTCTTCTCTTGCAGAAACCCTTCGTAAATATCCACCCGTTTCAGACCTAACAAGAGATTGTACAGAAGAATACAAAATTCCCAATACAAATTTGAAATTGGAAAAAGGTGTCCGTGTTATTATACCAATACAATCAATTCAAAACGATCCTAAATATTATCCTGATCCAGACAAATTTGATCCTGAACGATTCTCCACAGAAAGCAAAGCCCAACGACATCCTTACGCTTGGTTACCTTTCGGAGAAGGACCAAGAGCTTGTATTGGTAGGTTATTAAAAACAACGATTTAAAATTAATAAAATAAAACGCATTTATTATAGGTTTACGATTTGGAATGATGCAAACAAAACTTGCCCTGGCGGTTTTGTTGAAGAACTTTACGTTTACTCTTAGCCCGAAGACAATAACCCCAATGGTTATGGATCCTAAATGTTTCGTGCCAACTGTATCTGGCGGAATTTGGTTAAACGCGGAAAAGATTCTATAATAGATTCATACTACTTATTACAGCAGCTGGTGGGTTTTTAACCTATTCTATTTTGTATTTTCTGAACGTTTACTGTGGCGGGTTTCCTGATCGTTTTTAATGTTTTGGGGGTATTTCTAAATCAGTCGCTAAAAACTAAAAATTAAAAAAACAGCACTGGACTAGTCCTGTTGATCCTGAAGAAATTCTTCAACTAATTTTGAATTCTTAAGTCTTCTAAATTCTTAACTGGGTTAAATGGTATATCGGGTATATCAGATAAACTTAGAGGCACAAACTGCACGGAACTCATCTTAATAATTATAGATCTATAGCGTTATTATCTAGTTCTGTAAAGGTCCTTGAAAAGACCATTTACGTTAGATTACTATGTAATTTAGAACATAATAATTTTCTCCCCTCTTTTCAGCACTTCTGTCATTGTTACTTCTACAAGCCATATAATTGACCAACTAGATAAGTCCAAATATATGTTGCAGGTCTTTACTTTGATGTTACGAACGCATTCGAACTGACAAATAATTCGATTATTTTGGATAAATTGAGCCCGATAGGTATTTGAGGAATTACAAATAAATATGTATTTTAAATGGAACACAATATCAAAAGATCAATTTATTCAGAAGCATCGCGGAGTGCCCCAAGGATCCACTATAGATCCCTTATTGTTCCTAATCAATATAATTATGCACAGTGCAAGAATTGTCAGAATCTTTAAACGAAATTTCTGCTGGTGTTGGTTAAACCAAGAAAAAATGTTTTTACAAACCATCAAATACAATTATTACTGTATGTGCATATGCACTACAAGACTGTTCACCGGGTAGATTCCACTAAATTTTTGGAAGTACATATCGATAGTGTGATAGTGATAGTTTCAAAGTTAAAGTTATTTATCGGTTGAAAACCTGACAATTTAATATTGCGCTGGTGTTTAGCCAATTCTGTCATAAGGGGTTATCTTTTGGTTTACTTCTTCAAACAAGGCTTTTATTATATAAAAGAAGATTATTCGTGCAATTATGTACTTGCGATCACATGTTTCTTGTAAACAACGTTTTAAGAACCTAATAAGGTGTGATGATTTGGACAGCAATTAATATCTATAATTTTGCTTTAAACGCCAAAAGGATATTTACATATTCAAATCCAGAAGACAGTATTTTTTCAAAAAGGACCGAACTATAATTGCGTCAAAGTCTACAATAAACTTCCCGCTGATATAAAAATAGCCACTGAAATAAAAACGGAAAAAAGTTTTTAATTTAGCAATTTGTTACTATAGTTACTCAATGTTGTTCTCTATTAATATTTAGTTAAGTGACTTTTTTATTGATATTATTTTAACTTTCTATATGTGAACTTTACTAAAAATAGCTGAAAAGGAAAACGTTCTAATAACTGTTTTAGTATTGTAGTTTTACTTGTTTAATTTGGTGAAATTGTATTGAATATATTATTCTAATAAATTTGTTATTATATCTCAGTATGATTCGTACAAGGTGTTTCGAGGAAAAGTAAGCCTTGAAATCAAAATAAAAATCCGGCAAATCCTGGAACTTGCCTTTTTCTACAAATGAGAGCTTTTCTACTTTGGGCTGTAAGAGATTTGGTATCTTGCATTGTATGAGTGCTTTACGAATAATTTATTTTTCCACATTTAAATTCGTTGAGGACAGAATTAAATGATTTAGCAGGATTGTTTGAAGCACAAAATGAATGAATTTACCACGTGAAGGATTTGAAACACCAACTAAATTTTATTTGTTATTTCTATGCGAGAATCAAATCTTTTGTACATATGTGTAGTGAGAGTTTAAATAATTATTCATTGAACTGCAATCTGATTTCAAGTGACTGATTTTTATTTGCAGAAAATTGGGTTCAGATGATCTGTACTTTACGGCAGATATTATGCACGTTGCGTACATTGTTGATTTTTATTTTTATTATTGTTCGAACGTTAGGAACGTTTCCTTTGGCATTTATTTATTTTTGTAAATAGTTCTTTCCTCGAAGTTTCGCATTAGGTGGTTGCCAAATAGGTAATTCTGCTTCGTTTGGGGCAATTTTTGTCATTAGTTCCCACGTCACGTATACTTTCGTACATCGTAATATGTTTTAATAAAAATGTTTAGACGTGCAAGTATATTTAATATTGCACTTATTCTATTAAAATGAATTGACACTATTTTCATCATAAGAAAAGTTATAACTGTTCATGAATCTCGTTGTATTTTGTCGATTATATTACGCATATTGCATTTCAACGCAAAAGTACTAATAAAACCAATTCAAATTTCTTGAAAACGTACATTAACATGATTCATGCTTGCTAATTTAATTTCTTCAAAGAAGTATTTAACATCTTTGATCTTTCTTCCTTGACCCAATTTGTCACAACTTCCGTTATTTTTTAAGCTCGAGGTTTTGCAGAAAACTTTTTTGTTTTTCAAAGATCTTTCTTTATATATGTTACGAGAACTATTTTTTTAAATTATATAGATTAAATTGGAGACCTTAAGGCTTAAAGGCTGCAGTTTCTTTTCTTTAGGTAGTACCTTATTGTTCCCTTATGAATAGTATTCTCTAATCTCTTTCACGTATACTATTCGCCTAATTGGCGTTATTTCTTCACTATTGTTTTTGTTACTGTTTAGGAAAGACACATTTATGTGTGATAAACTATCTTTTTTCTTTTTAAGATACTTGTGAAAAATTTTATTACGTACTAAACAATCTAGACAGAGCCTCGTGACCTCGAACGGATTATATGGTAAACAACACTAGGTAAGAAAAAGCTTTATGATGTGTGACACATAGAACGACTGCCGTGTGTCGCGGAAAAATACCAGAAATAATATTAGAAATGGAAAAATTGAAAATGGATATAATATGATTAACGGAAACAAAGCGAAAAGGAAACTGATCACCTGATCAGAGATGCTTGGGAGCTATAAACATCTGTTACCTGCTCTAAAAATCCCTTCCTACAAACCATTTGGCATCCAATTTGACTGGGAGTTCTGGCGTAGTAGAGAAGAATAAAGTCCATCAAATAGTCTAATCTGGTACAGAGATAGGTCTAAGACGGATAATGGTTCAGGAGTCGGAATACACGAGAAAACCCTGAAACATAACTTGCATGTCTCACTGGGGAATATATTCATATTCTCACAGACAGTCAGGCAGCCCTAAAAGCACTAGCATCAGATCAGGTAAGATTAAAGTTATTCTGGAAATTTCTTCAAAACCTTCAAAGCCCGGCAAAACACAACAGAGTACTGCTGGTGTGGGTTTTGGGGCATAAGGAAATATAAGGCAACGAAATAGCAAGGAAAGCACCTGAGACTACCTTTACTGATCCTGAACCAGTGTTAAGAATCACGAAAACAACAGCACGTGGGGTATAATTGCATTAAGCAGCAACACTAGCAATATTGGAACCGCGTGCAAGAACAAAGACACTGATGATGGCAAGACCATCTCAACTTTTAGCGACTGAAATAATGAAACTCAACAGAATGAACATTAGAATTCCGGTCACTGCAATCTAAGGAAACACATTCATACAATGGGCATTTATACAGAAGAGTCCATATATGCAAGATCTGCAATGAAGAGGAAGAAACTGCCTCTTAAGTAATCTTTGAATGCGAAGCATTAAATCGCCGTCGTCACAACCTGTTGGACGAATTAAACCGAAGGGAAGGTATTTCGGAAAAAGATTTGGCTAAACCTAGTAAAGGGTCTGAACCTGCTCAATTAAGATCAAATTCGATTGCTGAGAAATACAATAGGCCTAATTGGGCCGGGGTGTTTGGGGACTTAACAAAACCCTATTCTGCAATTTATTGTATTAACCAATAACCACCATTTGGTGGAGTTCTAAAAGACAACCGTGCCAACCGTGGAGTCTCGATATTGATACACAAGATTCAAGCAAAAAATAACCAACTGGGAACCTATAAATGAGAATATTATCAAAATGAATTTTCATATCTAAGGCAGCCGAATTACAGTACTTGGACGATGAACCTGTTGCAGCAAAGTATGAATTTTTTCGAGAAAATGAAGTAATAACAGACACTGGAAGCACCAGAGATGTTATAATGTTAGGTGACTTCAATGGGCGCACAGGTAAGAAGATTGATGACAAAGTGGTAGGACCCTTCGGTGAAGACACAGTGTAAATATCAATGACAACGGCAGTCGGTTAATAGATCTCTGTGCACCAAACGAACTAAAAATAACAAATGGATTTTATAAACATAAATGGATCCATAAATATACCTGGGAACAATAAACAAAACAACTTAAACCTATTATGAAACAGAGAGGAGCAACCTGTGGGTCTGGCTGTTATTTATTACGAGGGAAAATGTATACACCAGAATGGAATACTTATCAGGGAGACCGAAATACTCAAGGAGGTATAAAAGACCTCATAGAATATTATAAATATAATTTAGATAGTTTACTCTACGAAAGCACTAAATAGTTACATCAACGATGCTTAGACTAATATCTAGTAAATTCGGAGATGCAACTTTTGAAGAAAGATACACCAATATGATAGAAAGCATACATAAAGCTACGAGAGGAGCCATAGCTATGAAATAAAAATTGAAAAGCAATAAAATATGGCGGACAAAAAAAAATGATAGAACGGAAGTAAAATTATACCCGAAATGGTTAAATTCAAAATCTCCAGAGGATATGGAAGTATTTAATAATATCAGAAGAGAAACAAGGCAGAAGATAAATCAATTAAAATACGAAATATGGTATAGAAGATGAAAAGAAATAGAAAGATACATCGGAGGAAGAAGGTGTTAGAAAAAGCGTTATGGAAAGGGTGACCATACAAAATACACAGGAGCAATGGAAAAATCACTACTAACATGTACTAAAGGAAAACAAACCACAATAATCTCAGGACACTACAATTAATAAGGAGAAAGGGTAGAGATAGTGCGTCCTGTGGACAAGAACGGTTGCATGCGGAGTTACTAAAAATTGTACAAACAAACTTGTCAGGATACTAACGCGACTATTCCATGGATGCCTCAATGGCCAAGAAGTTTCCAAAGAATGGAAGGTGGCTTACATAACATCGATCTATAACAAGGGCAACAGAAATGATTGTGATAACCATAGAGCTAGTTACATCGGTGCATTAGCACGCTAAATTTGAACGGTGCGTCGTCTCACCCGCTGCGTCATATACCCCTGTTTTACCTTATATGTAGGAACCAAAGCGTAATGCAAAGAAAGGGTGGTTTGATGAGGAATGTAGGAAAGACCTAAAAACAGAAATGTAGCAAAGATTGTAAATGCTAAAAATGAACACAGAAGAAAACAGAAGAAATTACGAACAGTTGAGAAAAGTAAGCCAAAAAATATGTAGGTAGAAACAAAAACCGAAAATTTTAGGACGATAAGATGTAACTAATAGAGAATAATTTTGTGAATAATGAAATTACAAATTTTTACCAAGACGTCAATTCCGACAAACACCATATACTACAGGTATGAAGATTGAACAAACATTAAGAGGGGATATAGAAGGAAAACTAAATTTAGGGCTGATTACTTTAACAAATTACGTGATAGTGAAGACAATTTATACTCTACAGAAAAGATAAGTGAGGATGAAGATGTAAAGGAATCGTCACAGCAAGAAATCTTAAGAATTATAAGCAACATGTAAACAATAAAAGTGGAGGGGCAAATGGAATAGTCCGATATTCCGAAAATTGGGACGAGGCGCTTCTGTAGAGAATTCATATAATTGTTTGTAATGGTGTGGAGGGAAGAAAAGATGCAACAGGAGTGGAAACATCAGTAATACGTCCTATTTATAAGAAAGGAGAGAGAAGTGTATGCAACAACTACCGAGGAACAGTGCCGACAGATTTTGCGCTTAAGGTTACAGCTGTAAGAATTAATGTAAAATTTGTGTTACTAAGTGAAAAATTCAATTTTAAGAAAGAAGTAAGTATTTTCTTAATGACATAAAATGATGTTTTTGATGTAGTAGTTAATTTAAAATATTTTCTAAAACAATTTTCTTTTATATTTTTCTAAATTTTAAATAATTTACTCGTTTGCAGCTTTCTGTAACCGTTTTAATGCGCATTAGTTTTAAGTAAATAAACATCATAAAAGAAACTTAAATATATCTTGAAGGACACCCAAAAAACTGAACAAACATGATAACAATATCAAAGTTGTAAATCACGCTGATGACATAGGCGTCCTTAGAAATTATCCAAAGGATGCTGTTTGACCCCTTTTTCAGATTAAACTGCATTTGAAAACAACGAAATTTGCAGTTAATATATTTCTAAGGATGCTAAAGCAAAATTGGTCCCTTTTTCTGCACCAAGCAAAACAAAGTTGCTATTTTTAAATTATCTATTAATTTTACCAATGCTACTTAAACAAAACTATCGAAAGCGCTCATGGTTCCTGACTATCAAAAAGTATTTTTAGGAGCTGAAGTATTTATTTTGTTGGTCATACAATTATTACGATCGCAACTTTTTTAAGTATTTGTTGCTCAATTACTTCAAACCCACTGTAAATTGCAGGATTACAATTACAAGTACATAGATAACAGTACGTTGACAAACGTACGATAATTATTTACTATAAAATAGTATAAAACACTTCAGAAGGGTATCGAGTGAATATTTTTTGTGTATAATAAATGTAGAATGGCAATTCTCACAGGAAATATTTACACGGATATTACAGCAGTTACAGTGTCACTTCTTGTAGTGATTGTTGTGTATTTTAAGTGGTCGTTTGCTTATTGGAGCAGCAGAGACGTGCAAACTTTACCTGTCGATTTATTTTTTGGGAACGCGAAAGACGTACTTTGTCAAAAAGTTTCATTCGGTGAACATATCGGAAGGGTATACCACGAATTTAAAAGCAAAGGTTTGAAATATTGCGGTTATTACTTCCTAACGCAACCCCAACTGATCGTTTTTGACTTGGATCTAATAAGATCCATAATGTTGAAAGATTTCAGTCACTTCACCGATCGTGGTGGTTACGTTAACGTAGAGGTCGACCCTTTAAGTGGACATCTGTTTTTTTTAAAAGGCTTGAAATGGAAAAATCTCCGAACAAAACTTACACCAACATTTACTTCGGGTAAAATGAAAATGATGTTTGAAGTACTGGTTGAATGTTCCGATGGGCTTGTGGTTGTAACGGATGAAATGGTTAAAAAACGACAGGATATTGATATCAAGGATTTAGTAGGTAGATTTACAACTGACGTTATTGGATCCTGTGCTTTTGGAATAGACTGTAATAGTTTAACAAATCCAGATTCCGAATTTAGAAAATATGGAAAACGAATATTCGAAGGCACCACATTTGAAACAGTAAGGGAGGCAGTGGGCGCCTTTGTTCCGGGTCTTTTAAGTTTTTTTAGACAACCGGTGAATAAAAGTGATGTAACAAAGTTCTTTATGGCCATGGCGAAGGAAACAGTGGAGTATAGAGAGAAAAATAATATAGTAAGAAAGGATTTTATGCATTTACTTATTCAGTTAAAAAATAATGTAAAGCTCAAGGACGATGAAAGTGTTGGTCAATTACACAATGAAAAGGAACTGAACGGAAATGTTTCAGAATCGGAAGCAGGAAAGTCACTAACAATAGAAGAATTGGCCGCACAAGCGTTTGTGTTCTTCTTAGCCGGATTTGAAGGATCTTCCACAACTCTTACTTTCTGTTTATATGAACTTGTCTCTAACATAGAAATTCAAGACAAAGTAAGAGAGGAAATAAATAGGGTTTTAGAGAAACATGGTGGAAGAATTAGTTATAATGCAATCATGAAAATGACCTATTTGGAAAAGTGCCTTTGTGGTAAGCTTATCATTATTTAATTTTCATGGTTGCTAATTAAATGGTATTCATTAGTGTTATTGCAATTTTCTTGTTTTTCAGAAACGCTTCGTAAATATCCACCCCTTTCAGAGCTAGCAAGAGAATGTACAGAAGAATACAAAATTCCCAATTCAAATTTGAAATTGGAAAAAGGGGCTCGTGTTATTATACCAATACAATCAATTCAAAACGATCCTGAATATTATCCTGATCCAGACGAATTTGATCCTGAACGATTCTCCACAAAAAGCAAAGCCCAACGACATCCTTACGCTTGGTTACCTTTCGGAGAAGGACCAAGGGCTTGTATTGGTAAGTTATTAAAAACAACGTTTCAAAATTATTAAAATACAATGCCCTTATTTTAGGTTTACGATTTGCAATGATGCAAGCAAAACTTGGCTTGGCGGTTTTGTTGAAGAATTATAGGTTTACTCTTAGCCCGAAGACAATAACCCCATTGGTTATGGATCCTACATCTTTCGTTACAACTGCTTCTGGTGGAATTTGGTTAAACGCAGAAAAGATTCTACCATAAATTTATACTATTACAACGGTTATTTTAGAAAGTTTCCTGGGGATTGTTTTAGATCAGTTGCTAAAGAGTAAAAATTAAAACACTAGCCCTGTTGATCCTGAAGTATGAAAATTTCAGCCTTACTTCTACAAACTACATAATTAACAACTAGATAAGTCCAAATATATGTTGCAGGACTTTACTTTGATCTTACGAAAGCATTCGAATAAACAAATAGTTCGATTCTTTTGGATAAATTAAGCTCGATAGTTATTCGAGGAATTACAAATAAACACATATTTAAACCGAACATGGTATTAAAAGATCAATTTATTCAGATAGAGGAGCGTCTCAAGGATACACTGTAGATCCCTTATTGTTCTTAATATACGTAAATGACCTTCAGTTTTGCTGTCGAAATAAGCTACCACTGGTTCAGTCTTAATATTCTTCCAAACCATCTAAAACAATCGTTGTATGTGCAAATGCACTCAGTACAAGACTAGTCAACAGGAATATTCTACTAAATTTCTGGGGATACACATCGATAATAATTTCAGTTGGTGTCAATACAGAAAATTTACTCCATCAGAAGTTATTTATCGCTGTAGTTTAGGCAATTCTGCCATACGGAGTTAGTTTTTAGATTACTTCTCCATACACAAACAGAGTTTCTATTATGCAAAAGAATATTATTCGTTCAATTCGCATGATTCTTGTAAACAACGTTTTAAGAGCCTAGGTGTGATGACTGCTAGCAATTTATATCTACGATTGTAAAAGATTCATATCTTGATTATGCGAGTCCTTTCTGAATAATTTCAACGCAAAAGTACTATTAAAACCAATCCTAATTTCTTGAAAACGTACAATAGAATGACTCATGATTACTAATTTAATTTCTTCAAAAAAATATTTAATATCTACCATCTTTATTCCTTGTAAATGAAATGGCTTGAACAAATTTGTAGCTTCCATAATTTTTCAATTTGAAGGTTTTGTAGAAAACTAGTATTTTTTCATTTTTTCGAAGATCGTTCTTCGTATGTTAAGAAAAAGCATTTTTTCCTAAATTTTTCAGTGAAGATCGTTCTCTTAATTTGAATCATAATTATATGAATTAAATATAGTTTTTGGTATAGGTACTGGTTAAGAAAGAGGTGTTTCTGTGTTAATAAATTATCTTTTTTCTTTTTAAGTTTATAACGTTAGACACTTACTAACTAGCCTTTCGGTATTTTCCTTCCATATATTTTATCATTTGAAGGGTAATCTCATGTATCTCCAATATTTTAATCTTAATACTCATTCCAAATGTTTTTGAATAAGGCTTGACCATGGAAAATTATAGCTTGAGTATTGTAAAAGGGGAGACAAACTAAAAATAAAGTAATTAAAAAACCTATGATTATGTTTTATTAATTTTAAAGATAATATCAAGTAAATGACCGACCACCTTCGCATACAACAAATTTGTGGACTCTTTCAGCCTTAATTGACGTTGATGGATGTACGACTAATACTAGAATTGTAGATCTAATTATATCAATTATGCATTTAAAAATCCCCACAAAAAGTAACCGGGAATGTGAGGTTGGTGGGCCAATGAACATCTACCTTATTTGAAATTAATCATCCTGCAATCAGGTTCTGGCTGAAAATGCACTTTGTCAGGAATATTAAGACGTTGCATTTAATTTCGAACAAGGCCATTTAACATTTTTATGTAACGAACGAATGCAACAGCAATAACGGTCTTCATTACAAAATACGGCCCTAAAATACCAAATGCAATTACACCACACCATACG
Source organism: Melanotus villosus (assembly GCA_963082815.1). Lineage (NCBI taxonomy): Eukaryota > Metazoa > Arthropoda > Insecta > Coleoptera > Elateridae > Melanotus > Melanotus villosus. The sequence goes on along the minus strand of OY720423.1, from coordinate 7,241,496 downwards.
GTAAGTTTTTGACTGTGAAGTGGAATTCCAGTAATTTTGTTTATTAACTTCTTTACACACATAAAAATGAGCTTTATTACTCATAATCTTTGTGATAGGGAAAGTCTGAAGAATTTTGCACAAACCAAGGAGTGAGGCAAGGTGGATCATTGATGCCCGGTTTCTCGAACGTAAGATATCTACTCACCGTGAGATATCTTTTGGATAAACCCCCAAACCCGTTTCTCGAACGCTAGATGCGACTTGTCTTTAGCTAACTCGTTGGATAAGATATCTGCCCGAGTAGCACGAGATATCCAACCGTACACGTATACGAGCATGCGCATTGCACGTAAAACCAGAGAGGGAATATTTGAATATTTAAATTTCGCACGGAGTTTTTAAAGTTATGTACAATGCCATTTTTGTGCTTTTTTAATTACACTACAATATTAATAAATTTCTAATAATAGATTTATTTTTAATGGTAAATTTTTATATCACATGCATAAAAAATTAAACTAAATAAAAACCACAAGTAATTGTTTTAATTACTTTCATCAAAAACATTTTTGAAATTTTAGTTAAAGTGGACATTTTTAGAAGGATTTTACCCAATAATCTACTTGCCAAATTCTTTGAAGTGCTGCAGTTGTCAAGATAAGAATTTTAAGAAGGTACCTATTTAATACTCTCCAAATCACTGCTTTCTAAGAAAACTGCATTTAGCATGTCTGTCTGGATTAAATTTAACATAAAGGTTTTTGTAGAACATTTTAAAAAGTATTTACTTAAAATTCCTATGCTGTTTATCACTGCTTTTAAGGACTGCATTTAGCATGGGATTTGGTTTTCATAGGTAAAAATTTAGCATTACTATTGCAAGAATAGTACAGTGTGAAGCAAGTGTACAGTCTGATAAAAAAATTGTTTTTAAACGCAAACGCTAAATGCGCCATAAATGAGAGCGGAAATATTAAATTTTGCCGCCGAAGTTGTCACCTGAAGTTAGCTAAAGGTATAGTGTCCATCTAGGGGCAGATCTGGTAACTACGCATTCGCAAGATAGTTATCCAAAGACAAGTCACGTGAGGATAAGTTTCGAGAAACCGGTTGCCTACTTATCTGTTTGCTAACTTTGTCTATTAGATAGCTATCTAAACAGATATCTACGCGTTCGAGAAACCGGGCATTTTTTAGTCCTTATCTGTTTATAATACTACTAGATAAAGTGGTAAAGAAATGCAAATCTCGTATAACTTAAAACACTTGGGGTAGATATAAATTGCAACCAATACAAGTAAACTTCTTGGCATATGCAGATGACTAACTAAATCAGAGAAACTACTGCAAGAGGCACTAAATCTATGGAATCAAGAACTAAATGAAATTAATATGATAATAAACACTGAAAAAACAAAAGTAATGGTAATAGGAAGAAATCGAGAAGAACTAAATGTAACTGTAAACCAAGAACGAATTGAACAAATAGACTTCTTCAAATATCTGGGAGTTACTATAAATGAAAAAGGTGATATAAACGAAGAACTAGATGGAAGAATAAGGTCCAGCAATAAACTGTTCTATTCATTACGAAACAATTTTATAATGAAAGTCGAAATGCCAATAAAGACCAAGTTCAACTTTAACATACGGTAGTGAATCCTAGACAGTTACAAAGAAACAAGAATAGAAGCTACAAACGAGCGAGATGAAATATTTCAGAACAATCATGGGTAAAACAAGAAGAGATCGTTCAGAAATACAACAATTAGAGAAATAGGTAAGTATTTTTTTAATGATATAAAATGATGTTTTTGATGTAGTAGTTAATTTAAATAATTTACTGGTTTGCAGCATTTTGTAGCCGTTTCAATGCTGATTAGTTTTAAGTAAATATACATCATAAAAGAAACCTAAATATATCTCAAGAAACTGAACAAACATGATAACAATGCCATATTGTTGTATTTTCCAAAGTTATAAATAACGATGATAACATAGGCGTCCTTAGAAAGTATCCAAAGGATGCTGTTTGGCCCCTTTTTCAGATCAAACTGAAGTTGAAAATAAATAAGTTTGCAGTTAATATATTTCTAAGGATTCTAAAGCAAAATTTTCTCCATTTTCTGTAACAAACAAAACATAGTTGCTATTTTTAAATTACCTTTTAATTTTACCAATGCTCCCTAAACAAAAATATAGAAAGCGCTCATGGTTCCTCATTATTAAAAAGTATCTTTAGGAGCTGAAGTATCTTGTTGGTCATAAATTATTACGATTCTGCAACCTTTTGTATTTGTTGTTAAGTTATTTTAAACCCTGGCTAAGTGGTAGTATTACAATCTCAATCAGATAACAGTGCACAAATGATAATTTATGAAAGTGGTACAGAAATACTTCAGAACAGTAGTGGACATCGTACTGAATGAATCAACTTCAAACATTTTTTGTGACATTAACTGTAGTTAAGAATGGCAATTCTCACAGGAAATATTTACACAGACATTACAGCACTTACAGTGTCACTTCTTGCAGTGATTGTTGTGTATTTTAAGTGGCTAAATACTTTTTTCTAACACTAATATCTTATACTGTTTCTATGGTGCATAAGAGCTCACTTGTTATGTTTCCTTTAAAATACGCTTTCTCTATAAAATACGTCGTCAATGACAACGTATTTTATAGGCCTTTAAATACGTCGTTGCCTGGCAATCTTCGCATTTTGTGTATTATGACGCATCGCAAATAATAATTTATTAAAATTTCTAATAATATGTCAGTGAAAGAAAATTTAAGATATTAGTGTTAGAAAAAATCTTGAAGACAACTCGTGTTTTATAGTTTAAAAATCTCGGTCTATCAAATCCTCGGCTCACTTCGTTCGCTCGGATTTGAACTACGACCTTGATTTTTAAACCTTCTATAAAACACTTGTTGTCTTAATAGCTATTATTGCCCGTTGTAATAACTTAAAAAGTGAGGTAGAAATGACGGGTCTGAACGAACGGGCTATACTATTATAGTTTCTAAATTCTAATCAAAGATGAACGGCGTATATCAAGAACCTAACAACGTTTTCTTGTAGACCTTGTACGACTCTGCTGCATTGAGGAGCAGCAACGATTTGTTTGATTCTTTATGTTTCAAAAGTGCAATACTTATACTTCCCGGTTTCTCTCTGTTGGAGCGTTGGAGCCAACTTTTGGGTGAAATTTCCGTTGTACAAAACTGATGGACTTCGATTCCATATTATATTCAAATATTTTAATTTTTCTACTTAAATTACTGTGTTACTGTTCATTATCATGTGTATCAAAGTGATTTAACTACAAAATCGTTGAATTAATTGCAAACAAACTCGAGTTGTTATAGCGACGCAGAACAGGCTGTTATGGTAAAATTCAACATGTGGCGAAGCGATGTACTAACTTCATTAAAAGATAAAAGACACGAAACAAGTCAATTCAAATTTTATTGTATTTGCATTACGAGTAAAAACGAATTTTGTAAACAAAGCTAGAAAAAATGGAAATCTAAGTGTTACGATAAACGCAAAACTAATGCAAGCAAGCGATACTTGAATTTCTTGGTCTTATGCTACATGGTAAGACAAAGAGGGCAACCTTGTTTCCTAAAACACTAATTCCAATGGTGGCCACAATTATCGTAGAGTTGATTTAGATCAAACATGTTAATTAAGGGTAATGTTAAGGATATGAATGGAAACTGACGAAGCGTGATGCGAGTTATAGAGAGATCCATCACCTTCATTACACCTCAATAAGTACGAATGAGGTTAAAGCTTTTAGCTGTATAAAGCTCGTAGTGCTAACATATTACGTAATAGTTATATACATACATAGATATACGCACTTGCTTTATTTATTTAAATCAGATAAGCTTAAACAACTTTAAAATACCACAAAAAATACGAGTAACTCCAATAAGTTTTTCTTCTGCAAAAATATAGAATATAATAAATGTATACACCATTTTTTTTGAAAATTGTCACACTTGGCTAAGCTTCAAAGAAATGGATAATGCTCAATAATTAACAGAGTTTCAAAAACACAATTTACAAAATATTCGACTCCCCTTTAGTACTTTGCCCCCCGTTGCCATTAGAAACGGGTGGCAAATAGCTATTAATATAACAAGAATATTATGCGATTTATAATAGACGAAAGTGACGAGGCGCTAGCCGAGTCAACTACGCAACGTCGGAGTCGGTTTAAATCGCATAATATTCGAGTTATATTTCAAGCTTTATCGTATCATTGGCAACAGTTTGTTTATATTATGTAACTAACGAATTATGAAGCCGGAGTGGCTATGCTATTATGTTATGTATAATTATTAATAAAAGTGTAATATAAAGTTGTCTTTATAATCAATGATACGATAAATGAGTAAACATGTTTTACGATTAATATTAATGGTACAGTCACCATGGAAACATATACTCAAGCTATCAACGAGTTTTTTTTAATGAAACCGAGTTTTGTAGTAAAATGTCATATTTTTAGTTGTCAACATTAATAATGTCAGGTTCGTTTAGTGAAGGTGGCCAAAAAATCTGGAGGAAAGTGTTATCGCCTCCCTTAGATTATATTTCTGCCCTCGCTCGCTATCGCTCGCTCGTGCATAAAAACCATCTGCGGGAGGCAATCTTACACTTTCCTCCCTAGTAATACAAATAGCTATTTTCCCGATAAGCTTAATGAATTAATAACAGATTCCTGATTAGATTAATTTTAGGCTGACGCTGTTTATTATAAATCATTACAGATAAATAAAAAGTAATATTTCACAATAGTCTTTCGTATTATTGCAATTATTGCTATATCTCTAAAATAACGACGAGGCTTTCAGCCATTTTCATTCAGCAACAAGAATTCATTCTGGGTAATAATGGATAGCCAACCGAGTTCTGCAAGTGGAATGTTACGTAAAACTTCGATTTTCTATGAATGAAGTTTTCATCGAGCTGTTTTGTAATTGGGCGACCTTATTTTTAGTATTTCCGTTTATTTATGAATAAATGATTGCAACTGATTTAATACTAAATTGTGATATTATAAAAGCGTAAGAAATATGCAGTTATAGGCCCTGCACGTGACATTAATTTGATATTCTGGCAGATATTCTAAAGCTTTAAAAATTTTTGAACTTATTTATATCCAGTTGAGTGGACTGATGTATGTAGTTGAAATCTATGATCTAAATTCGAGATAAACATGTCAAATTTTTAAATGATAACGTTAATTCACTGTTCTATAAACATGCACCTCTTCAAACCTTCGAGATAAGTAAACCTCAGTGTTCTTGGTTAACCGTTGGAAAATTTTTAATGCAAGTACCAAATTTATTCCATAATCGTTTCAGGAAGAGCTAAGAGGTTGAGAAATACGAGGACGGGATGATAAGTGGTTAGCCTTCTTTAGCTTTATTCATGGTTTGAAACTTCGATCTTTTATATGGCAATACTGAAAATACAACGGCCATCTTTCCAATAGTTTGGTGTTAGTTACTCCGCGAAGAAAACACATTTCTTATTTGTTTTAGAATGGAAGCTGATGAACATCGTATTTTTTTTTCTATTTAAAAGGTTTAAAAAGTACAGACATTTTCGAAGAAATGAAAAGTGTGCTCCATCATATGCGACAGTAAAAAATTGGGTGGCTGAGTTTAAACACGACAGTACAAGCATTGCTCTGGACGTCTAAAATGTGTCGCAACAAGAGAAATGGTCAGTAAAGTTCACGATTTGGTGTTAAAAGACAGGCGGCATAAAATGAGCGTAATAGCTAATGTTGCAAACATCTCAAAAGACAGAGCGAACAATATTTTAACGGAAGAACTAGGCATGAAAAAAACTTTCAATAAGATAGGTGCCACGATTGTTTACACCTGATCAAAAACGTCTTCGAGTGCAAGTTTCCCAAAAGCGTTTGGACCGTGCAAATTAAGATTTAACATCATAGAGAAAATAAACATAGAATCATTACATAATGACAGCACAAAAGACTTAGACAGTAAACGACTACATCAAAAAATTATGACAGATCCACGGTAAATGAAGCATGGCAGAAATTAAAACATAATATCATAATATCAGCAAAAGAAGCCATTGGAACAAGAAAAATCAACATCAAGACAAGCAGGAAAACTAAGACTCTATAAAGATAAATTATAAAGACCTTCATTGCTTCGCTCCAAACTAAAATATTGTGTTTTTTATCATGACTTCTCAACTAGGAACAACTAAAAAATCTTTGAAAATGTGCAACGTCAATCCTTAAAATTCTTCTGGCATGAAAATAGAATCACAATAGAATGCATTTTTTAAGTTGTTTGTTTTATTTTTGTTTACCTAAAAAACAGTTTTTTTCCGAAAACAGCGGATTTTTTAAGTAGACAACAATGGTACCCCACTTAAGATTAATAAGTCGATGCTTGAAGATAAGCAGTAAAAATATTTCAGATACCTATTTTATGCAGATTAAAAACAAGTCATGATGCTTGTAACGATAAAATTAGAGCGCAAACATATAAATATGTTCAGTCATTTGCTACAAAAACAGTGACGAAACAATTACAAACATCTTCACAGTTCCAGACAGATTATTATTTACTATGCAGCGTATATTTATTTATCACACAACTTGATTTCATTCATAATAATAAATAGGAAGGCCGAAGAATACCATTACCTCTATATTAAGCTGGCTGGTATGACTTGCAACAAATTAAGAAAGTGGAACAAATGAGATGCTTGCTAGGTCAAGGACCTAAACACTTTACTTAGTAGTAACAGTAATCAGTTTCCGTTTTCTTTAGTTTGTTTATTTATAATATATTGTACAAAATAAAAAAATTGGACTTTCATCAATGTGCACTTCGTAAGTTTTTTCCAATAGGCGTTATAGTTGTAAGAACAAATATAAAATGTATGTGAATGAATGATTTGTTATTTTTAAAAATCTGAATAAGTGAAAAATTCAAGAAATACGTAATATTTTTTTAATGGCACGAATTATAGTTTTTGAAAAAGCGAAATAGCTTCAAAAACCATTTTTCCCGCGAACTTTTAAAATTTCAAATATTTTATTAATCGGCAATATGACAGAGCGGGAGTGCACGTAATACTGCAATATAGAAAGTTAAGCTTGGTCAAAGCTTGAACGGGTGAGCACTCTGCGGCTCGGTGTGTCCGGTCCCCTTGACACTGTAAAGGTATAAGAGGGTAAACGAAGAAAGAAAGAAAGAAGTATTTTATTCGTTTGTCTTTTCAATAAATTTAATAAAAGTTCCTGCTTTGCAGATAACCGATTATATCTTAGATCACAGTATTATGCTTTTCAACCTAACTTACCTAACATACTGTAGTACCGAACAATAAAATTGCAGTACCTCTACTGTTTATGGGTTACATACTTGACAGTAACGAAAATTTATTTTACTGCTGTTAGATTATACATACCTACTAAGGCATTTGATTTGAACATCCTATTTACTTTTTAATCACTTCCCAGCTCGCTTTCCGATAATCATATTCATATTTGTAGATAAGCAATTCACAAAACATTAATATAAAAAAAAGGCTTTATATCTCTATTCGGAAAGAATTTTGTTTTATTTCTTTCAACTATTAATTTATTCATTATTATACATATTATTAATTTGTCCCATATTCTTTTTGTTCGTTGTTTAAAATTCATTCTCAGGTATTCGTATCTCTTTCTGATTTGATTACCTAGTTATAATTAAGGCACTTAAATTAATGTCACTCACTGTAAGTGCATGGATATCTTAGTAAAAACTTAATGTTCGTTAAAGATAACAACAATTATTTATAACCGCATGACAAGCAAAATTTATTACATTTTACTTGGTATACACTCCTGTTATCGATTTTGAAATTGGTTTGTCAGCACCAACGCAAACATTACCTCGATGTTATTTTTTATACAACAACAAAATAATTTAGTATTGTTATGGAATACTTAAATGATAATACAAGTACCCTTTTGGACGATCGCAATTTTTAAGTGCTGTTTATAAGCTTTATGGTGATTAAGTTGTTTTTAAAGAAAGTAGCATTTAACCTGTTCATATTCTGCTTAGCACAAAAAAAAAACTGGTTAACTAATTTAAACAATTTCCAAACGTAAAATAGGCGTCGGAGCTAATTTCTGCTTCGGATATTTTTTTCGTAGCTCTTTCGCCCATTTATACATTTTTATACAATATCTTTAGGCAATAATAATAATAATTTCATTTCCGTGCTTCCAATTGTCATTTTTGTTTTTTTTTTATTCTACAGAATTCACTCAGTATTATCCTTATTGCTTTTTAAATATTTCTTCCACCCGCAGGTCGTTTGTCACCTTTTTTAGCCTTTGTTGTTTTAACAATTTCGTTGCCATAATTTTATTTATTTATTTATTGATTTATTTGCGACTTTATTCTTAAGCACAAGTATGAAAAGTGGGGGTTATCTATGAACTTGGAACAATCGCCTAGGCTCGTATTCGTTAATACGTCCTTACATTCCTTGTAGCTTAAATAATTATTTTCGACCTCCTGATTAGTAAGTGGACCATTATTGACGATAAATTAGAACCGTAAGTGGAATTTACCGTTTATTGTTGCCATAGTACATACTATAATATTACCTACTTACGCGAACGGTGTACTCGTAAGTGAACATTATACTCTGCCATGTGACTCCAGCTACTTTGTAATTTTATTGTGACAACTGTCAATCATGTTAATTTAATTTTAATATTATTACGTTTTTTTATATTTTTTCCAGGCGGTCGAAAAAATAGTATATGCACGGTAAGTATTTTTTCGACCTCGCATACTCGTCCAAAAAAATTTACTTACGAGCACTTGGCACGTAATATACTATTCCTATATCGCGTTCACAAAGTGAATTTTGTACAAAATGTTACATTTTGTAAAGCTGTTTTTAGGGAATATTTTATCTGTAACGTTCGTAACTGAGTCTATATGTCAAACACATCTGTCATTATTGCATATGTAAAAATACTGCAATTAAATTTATTTAACTGCATTAGAGGCAATGTTTCTTACCTCAGGAGGAGTGCATTGTAATTCTCCGTCCATTTTGAGATAGAAATCTTGTTAGATGCAACTTTCGGATATATTAGGAATAATAGTATGAAAAACATGTGTTACAATGACGAGTTGTAATATGCGTACATTGCGAAACTCCCCTACGGCTCGTTTACGCAAACTGTACTCATATTACAATAAGGGTCATTGTAACATCTGTCTTTCAATATACCAATATACTATTGTACACTTGGAAGTTGCACCGAGGAAATTAAAAGACGACTGGTAATAGCCAGAACAGCAACAACCAAGTTAACTAAAATATGGAAAAATCACACAATTACAAAGACAATAAAGGTAATGCTGGGCTAAATCTTTGATCTTGAACTTGGACGGTGAGGTCAGTAGACAGAAAAAAAAAATCGGAGCTTTCGAAATATGGGTATATAGACTATATCATACTAACACCTTTGATAACCGTTAACCTCGCAACACTGCGGATCGGTCTTCTTCAACTCCCTCGATGGGTTAGGTGTTAGATTAGCCTCCTGCCCAGCATACGTGCTAAGAGGGCTCACAGAACTAGTTCTTACGAGTTTCAACAACAGGCCATCGGCCTAGGCTTCGGCCATAAGAAGAAGAAGGAAGGAAGAAGACTATATAGGCGTATCCGCAGGGTGTCATGGACAGAACTACCACAAATCAATAAAGTATATTTTAGCTATCTTGGACATATAGCCAGAAGAACAGGCGAAATGGAAAACTTAGTAGTAGAAGCAAAAATAGAACAGAAGACGCAGAGGAAGATCTCCGATGAGGTGAACGGACAGACTTAAAGAAATAACGGGACAAACACATACATATGAAGCGGTACACCTAGCACAAGATTGAGAAACATGGAGACAACAAATAGATACCAAAATCGACAAACCCTCATGAAGGTAAACGGATGGAGGAGCAGTACAGGGTAGAATTATAGCGTATCCCAGTTTCTTAAATGTTTTGCGCAACGTATTTTGTTCAATTCATTCTTGGTTTACATTTTTCACAGTAAAAGCAAACTTTTAATTTTCTTACAAATATAAGCATCTGTTTTAAGCTTGGACGTTTTTGCGAAACAATAAAATTGATTTACATACGTTCGTAGCCATTTACAGTAAGTAGCAGGTCTTTCACAAAAACTCAACTGTAAAAATATTTGAAAAACAATACTAAGTCGAATTTTTTATTTTAAATTATCTTAAATTTTGTATACTAAAAACATCCGTGTTATCGCTGCGGTCGTTTCTGTAACCTGTAACGTCCTGCATTCGTTTCGGAATCGCTAACTTCCCGCACTTGTTATGAAAATAACTATTTTACGTTGTACTACGCATACATGTGTTGTAACCAACGAAATAAAAAAGCATACATAAATCTGCATTTTTAGTTTAACTGCGTTTTTTGAAGCGAAGCTTTTTGAAAACTATTGTTAAGTTAATAAGTTTTTCGTAAAAGTAAAGCCAAGACACCGAAATATAAACCTAATGTGTAGTAGTACTGTAGATTCGAAGGCATCGCATTTATAAGCAGAATGATACTGCAATATTTAATACTTGTTATTTAACTCGAATAATGTTGATAAACTGCGAGTCAACAAATTGAAATTGACGATGAAATTCAGTTTTTAAAGTATGTATTTCGAATATGATTAGATACTATAGGTAAATATTGTTCCACGCAGATGTATATAAAAAAAAACGAGTAAACCATTCACGTTAGTAATGAAGAGGGGTTTAAACTTAAACATACGGAAAATTTGTTAAAGTGATTTATTAGACAAGGTTAACAAAGATAGCAATGGCTATCCTTACGGGAAATATTTACACAGACATTACAGCAGTTGCAGTGTCGCTTCTTGCAGTGGCTGTTGTGTATTTTAAGTGGATATACGGTTATTGGAATCGCAAGGATGTCAAAACTCTACCTCCTGTTTTTCTCCTTGGAAATGCGAAGGATTTGATTCTTCAGAGGGCTTCTTTTGGTGATCACATAACAAGCGTTTATAATAAAATGAAACCCAGGGGTTTGAAATATTGCGGTTATTATTTCCTAACCCAACCCCAACTGATCGTTTTTGACTTGGATTTAATAAGATCCATAATGACGAAAGATTTCATGCACTTCACTGATCACATTAATTTTGTAAACGAAGAAATTGATCCATTAAGTGGTCACCTATTTTCTCTGAAGGGTTTGAAATGGAAGAATCTGAGGGTAAAACTTACACCAACGTTTACGTCCGGTAAGATGAAGATGATGTTTAAAACTTTAGTGGGATGTTCCGATCAGCTTATGATTTTAATGGATAACCTGGTTGAGAATAAAGAAGATATTAACATTAAGGAAGTTGTTGGAAGGTTTACAACTGATATTATTGGGTCGTGCGCTTTTGGCATCGATTGCAACAGTTTGAAAGACCCAGATTCGGAATTTAGGAAATACGGAAAGAGAGTATTCGAAGATACCGCATTTGAAGCGGCGAAGAGATTGGCGGCCGTATTTTTACCTAGACTTTTGGAGTTTTTTAAGGAACCAATAACAAAGCGTGACGTAACAGAGTTCTTTATGAATATGGTGAAAGAAACCGTAGAGTACAGAGAGAAAAACAATATAGTGAGAAAGGATTTCATGCATTTGCTTATTCAGTTAAAAAATAACGTGAAGATCAAGGACGAAGAAAGTGTTGGCCTATTAAGCGATGGGAAGGAAATGAACGGAAATGTTCCAGAATCAGAAGTAGGAAAATCACTAAGCATTGAAGAATTAGCCGCACAAGCATTTGTGTTCTTCTTAGCTGGGTTTGAAACATCTTCCACAACCCTTACATTCTGTTTCTACGAAATTGTCTCTAACATTGAAATTCAGGACAAATTAAGAGAGGAAATAAATACTGTTTTAGAGAAACACGATGAAAAAGTTAGTTACAATGCGATCATGGAGATGACCTATATGGAAAAGTGCCTCCATGGTAAATAATTTAATATTTTCCCATTATTTTTAGAAGTTAACAATCTCTTCTTCTCTTTCAGAAACCCTTCGTAAATACCCAGCCGTTCAAATCCTTACAAGGCAATGCACAGAAGAATATAAAATTCCCAATTCAAACGTAACACTAGCAAAAGGAACCCAAATTCTTATACCAATTAAATCAATACAAAACGACGCGGAGTATTACCCCGATCCAGAGAAATTTGATCCTGAACGATTCTCCACAGAAAGCAAAGCCCAAAGACATCCATACACGTGGTTACCTTTCGGAGAAGGGCCGAGGGCTTGTATTGGTAATATAATTAACAACGCTCTTAATTCGTTAAAATATACGTGCTGATTTTTTTAGGTCTACGTTTTGGCATAATGCAAGCAAAACTTGCCTTGGCTGTATTATTAAAGAATTACAAATTTACTCTTAGTTCAAAAACACAAACGCCATTGGTTATGGACCCCAAATCATTCATTCCTTCTGTTACTACTGGAATTTGGTTGAACGCAGAAAAAATTGTAGAATAAACTCGTTCTATGACTGTTTTAGTTTCTTAATTTATATTAATCGTTACTATTGTTAAGGTTGCGTTATTAGCTTGTAAATATGTAGAGAGAAAAGTTATTTATATTAAATTTATGTATATAAGTGGCTTTAATTTATTAGTTGCCCAACGAATCGGACGTTTGCGTTCCATCCAGTAAAACCAGAGTTGAAAAAATAATCTAAAAATAAATCAAAAAGAATAATTCAAGAAATTAAGTAAATGAACCACGATTTTCATTTTTTTATTTTGTTGCAGTTATTTGTGTCATTTTATTAATAAGAATAAATAAGACTATAAATCCCAGTCCAGTTTGGAGATGTTTTAAATCGTTGCCCCTTACTGGTTCTAAATATGCAACCCATATTACATTACATGTATACCTGTTGCATATTCAGAGCCAGTAAGGGGTCACGATTTAAAATGGGCACACGGTACATTGGCTTAATAAGTAGAAAATATAATTAACCTATTACATCACTAACGCGCTAAAGTAATTAGCAGTACCTAGCGTTTTAATTTGATACCAAACATGATAGTATTCGACATAAATTACCTTTTTTACTTTACCATAATGCATTAAATCGGTTACCTATGTCTGGAGGCCATTTTGAAAAAAACTGACGGGCTGCAGATCATGTGCCTAAGATAAAAAGCATCTCTAACAACCTTGTAAACATAATCCGAAGAGAAAATCCGTAGACAGACACTTTCCAACGCGCATACCCCAGGTCCCTAGACTAAATAGCAAATGATGAAATATCACCCACTCACTAAACGGCAATCGGGGTGACCGCCGAAAATATGGGTAGAAAGCTGGCAGTCCTTCCCTACAGAAACCCCATAAAGCGTGGCGAAAAACAGGTATACGCCTATTTAAAAAATGAAGCAGAAGAAGAAGTTTGGACCGTTTAATTTTTGCGTCGATTCGTAACTACAGGTAAGACCTGGGTTCATTACTACAACCCAGAGACTCCAATCGAAACAATGGACAGAACCCGATTGCTCAGCTCCAAAGCCAATAGCCGTAAAATCAGCTGGCAAGGTGATGGCGTCAGTTTTCCGGGATGCCAAAAGAATTGTGATGATCTGATGATAGAAATCAAGAAACTAAACTAGGATTTGCTTCTGCATCCAGCTTATTCGTCCGATTTGACTCAGTTTGATTTGCACTATTCCGCTTATTTCCTAAGCTTAAAATTGTCTTGGAAGGTGATTTGTCAACTGACGAGGAAGTCAAGTCCGCCGTAGACGCAGATTTTTCTAACTTCGAGGAAAACACATTTCGTGGTGGGAATAGAGTAACACTGTCAGGAGACTATGTTGCAAAATAAATATCATCCTTATCATCCTTCCCTCGTACTAAGAAATATGCGAAATCTTGTTACAACCGTTACATTGTGCAAAGAATAAATCTACAAATAATATTAAACGTTTATGGAAAATTTTAAGATTAAATCGAAATCACATCGCCAAATCCCAACATATCTTCAAGATGTAAATAAAATTAACAGTTTTTGTCTATTAATTCTGTAAATATCTGGGAAGTAGTTACGACAATAAAATGATTGACAATTATGTCGACAAAATACTTTCAGCAAACAAACCTTTAGGATTCCTAATTGTACATTACAGACCTTCATTACTTCGCTCCAAACTAAAATATTGTGTTCTATCATGACTTCTCAACTATGAACAACTAAAAAATCTTTGAAAATGTGCAACGTAAATTCGTAAACTTCTTATGACAAGAAAATGTAATACATTTTGTAAGTTGTTTGCGTTATTTTTGTTTACTTAAAAAAGTTTTTCCGAAAATCGCAGATTTTGTAAGTAGACAACAATGGTACCCACTTAAGATTAATAAGTCGATGCTTGAAGATAAGCAGTAAAAATATTTCAGATACCTATTTTATGCAGATTAAACCAGTCATTATGCTTGTAACGATAAAACTAGAGCGCAAACATATAAATATGTTAAGTCATTTGCTACAAAAACAGTGACAAAACAATTACAAATCTCCGCAGTTCCAGACACATTATTATTTACTAGGCAGCGTATAATTATCACACAACTTCATTTCATTCTCAATAATAAATAGGAAGAATACGATTACGTCTATGAAAGCATAAGCTGATATGACTTGCAACAAATTAAGAAAGTGGCACAAATGAGATGCTTGCTAGGTCAAGAACCTACAATTCCCCAAATATTTACTTAGTAGTAACAGTAATCAGTTTCCGTTTTTTAATTTGTTTATTTATAATATATTGTACAAAATAAAAAAATTGGAGTTTGTTGTACGTAATTTTTGGTGGCGATGACGTAGGCGTCCAATTTCTTAAAGCAGCGACCGCATGTTTGCAAAGCCCGAACGAGGGCATTTAAAATAAGGGAATTGGTTACATTTAAGGGCTTCGACTGCGATCAGAATTCAAGGGGGTGAGTAGGCCGCGGGACGCTTTAACTTACGCATGTGTTAGCGAAAGATGTGTTAGCTAAGACCAAGGGTGTTGTGTATAATGTGAAGTAGTAGTGCATTGGTTGAAGATGTATTTCTGTATAAGTAGTAACGCAAGGATGAGAAGCTGGTCGGTAACTATGTAATTGTAATGACCAGTAGTTATGATTATTGTTGATTGATACCATAGTTATTCTTGTGTTGGACAAGCCCCTGTGGCTTGTTGGGGCATATTGTTGATTGGAGCATTCACGCTCGTTGATTGAGAGAGCTCTGGGACCTGATAACTAGTTATTTGCTTGGGTATTGTTAACTAGGGGGTAGTTACAAATACCCTCGACCTGCCTATGGTAGTGACGCCTGGACGTGCCCTCCAGGATGGCAAGGTAGGCCCGCCTCCACATATTCTTTGTTCTGTTGGACTTCCTAGAAATTCTGGTCGTCTAGGTTGGACGGAACATCGACATGGGAGGACTTTCCCATTTGTCGACTATGTTCTGTCATAGTTGGCTCGCCCGCGTTTCTTCCGGTTTTAGGTTAATAAGTACTATAAGTAGCTGAAGGTACCCAACACATCGCTTAACATTCCCGAGGGTTATTCTACTAGATGCAACGTGGGATTCCATAGGGAGATTCCCTCCCCCCTGTAAGTAACACTAATCGAACCTATACTGCTAAATGTAGTAATGTGTGCATGTTTTGCTTTCATGTATCGCTGCTATCTGATGTGAGCATTTATGTGTGTATCAAGCCTTGGGTGTTTACGAGACTTGGTCGAGGCTACGCATTAATCTAACCTTGGTGGAATTAACCTTCTTCTTGGTAACGAATGTGCTTTAATAAATATGAATATGCCATCATAAAAATAAATAGAGTAAGATGAAAACCGCAGCCCCTTCGTATACACCATCCTACAAGTTTCATCAATGTGCACTTCATAATTCTTTTCCAATAGGTGTTATAGGTAGTTGTAAGAACAAATATAAAATGTATGTTAACGAACGATTTGTTATTTTTAAAAATCTGAATAACGGAAAAATCCAACAAATACATAGAAGTAATATTTTTTTAATGACACGAATTATGGTTTTTGAGGAAGCGAAATAGCTTCAAAAACCATTTTTCCTTCGAATTTTTAAAATTTCAAATATTTTATTAACCGGCAGTATGACAGAGTAGGAGTGCACGTAATACTGCAATATAGAAAGTTAATCAACGACCTGCTTGGTCAGAGCTTGAATGGGTGACCACTCTGCGGTTCGGTGTGTCCGGCTCCCTCGACGCTGCAAAGTATAAAAGGATAAAAGAAGAAAGAAAGAAAGAAATATTTTATTCGTTTGTCTTTTCATGAAATTTAGGAAAAGTTGTTGCTTCGCAGATAACCGATTACATATATCTTAGATCACAGTATTTTGCTTTTCAACCTAACATACTGTAGAACAATTATTGCAGTACCTTTACTGCTTATGGATTACATACTTGACAGTAACGAAAATTTACTTTAGTGCTGTTAGATTATACTAAGGCATTTGATTTGAACATCCTATTTACTTTGCAGTTACTTCCCAGCTCGCTTTCCGATAATCGTATTTGTAGATAAGCAATTTACAGAAGATTAGTAAAAAAAGGCTTCATATCTCTATTCGAAAAGAATTTTGTTTTATTTCTTTCGACCATTAATTTATTTATTAGTATATTATACGAGGGCTGACAATAAAGTAAGGTCTCCAATTTTTTTTTTCATAGAAAATGACATTTATTTACAAAAAGCGATACACCGTTGGAAAGGCCAAGGTCTTGGCTACTTTTCTACATAATCGCCATTTTTTTCCAACACCTTGCGCATCCGCACGATGAACTTGTCTATGCCGGCAGAATACCACTCTCCGTCCGCCTCACGCAGCCAGGTGTTGACCTCTTTCTGAACCTCCGCGTCACTATCAAACTTCTTCCCTCCGAGATGTTTTTTCAGGGCGGGGAACATGTGGTAGTCACTTGGGGCCACGTCGGGACTATAGGGAGGGTGATCGATGATTTCCCAGCCAAATTTCTTGAGCAGGTCAAGGGTAACGTTGGCTGTGTGCGGGCGCGCGTTGTCGTGGTGAAATTTCACTCCTTTGCTCAGCAATCCCGGGCGTTTGTTTTTTATGGCACGACGAAGCTTTTCCAGGGTCTCACAGTACCTTGCTGCATTGATAGTGGTTCCCCTTGGCATGAAATCCACCAACAATACCCCGTGGCGATCCCAAAACACCGTAGCCATCACCTTGCCGGCTGACAGTGTCGCCTTAAACTTTTTGGGTTTCGGAGAATCGCTATGGCGCCATTGTTTGGACGACTCCTTTGTTTCGGGTGTGTAGTGATGAGCCCACGTTTCATCCCCCGTAACAAACCCTTCCAAAAAATCATCGCCTTCCTCTTCAAAACGGGCCACAACTTTGGTCGCACATTCCACGCGCCGCTTCATGTGGTCTTCGGTCAGCTGTTTCGGCACCCATCGGGCAGAAACTTTGTGATACTGCAAGTTGTTCACAAGGATATGACGGATTGTTTCGCTGCTACACACTCCTCCAAGCTTCTCTTCCAAGTCCCTAATTGTCGCACGGCGGTTTTTGAGCATTTCTGCCTCCACTGCTTGAACAATCGCATCCGAGACCGACGGTCGGCCACTTCTCTCCTCGTCGTGAACATTAGTGCGCCCGGAATTGAACTCGCGGCTCCACTTACGCACGTTTTTTATGTCCATACACTTTTCCCCGTAAACTTCAACTAGTTGACGATGGATTTCAATAGGTGTCACCTTTTTCGCACTCAAAAAACGTATTACAGAACGCAATTCGCACTTGGACGCTGACGCGAGGGGTACCTCCATCGTTGACGGCTGCTCAGCCAAGACTGAGCGGTCGGGGAAGCCTCACCCAGCAGCAAAGTGGTAGTGGGGGAACCAAGGAACACGGCGGTGTTGCCAGATTTCGCCTAGCGCGTGATCCGGCGAAGTTGCAGCGTTGGAGACCTTACTTTATTGTCAGCCCTCGTATTATTAATTTCTCCCATATTCTTTTTGTTCGTTGTATAAAATTCATTTTCAGGTATTCGAATCTCTTTCTGATTTGATTAGTTATAATCAGGACACTTAAATTAATGTCACTCACTGTAAGTGCATGGATATCTTAGTGAAAATTAAAACTTAATGTTCATTAAAGATAACAACAGTTTATAATCGCATGACAAGCAAAGTTTATTACATTTTACTTGGGATACACTTTGTTATCGAAAATGTTGAAATTGATTTGTCAGCACCAACGCAAACATTATCTCCATGTTATTTTTTATAAAAACAAAAGAATTTAGTATTGTTATAGAATACTTAAATGATAATACAAGTACCCTTTTGGACGTAGGCAATTTTTAAGTGCTGTTTATAAGCTTTATGGTGATTAATTTGTTTGTGACCTGTTCATGTGTTCATATTCTGCCTAGCGTAAAAAAAACTGGTTAACTAATTCAAACAATTTTCAAATGTAAAATAGGCGTCGGCGCTAACTTCTACTTCGGATATTTTTTTCGTAGCTCTTTCGCCCGTTTATACATTTTTATATATCTTTAGGCAATTTCATTTCATTGCTTCCAGTTTTCATTATTTTTTTTTTTAATTCTTCAGCATTCACTCAGTATTATATCCTTATTGCTTTTTAAATATTTGTTCCACTCGCAGGTCGTTTGGTACCTTTCTTTTTTAAAGAAAGAATCAGATTACACGACATTGAAGATTTTCTAATAATTTCGTTACCATAATGAAAGTGAGGATTATCTATGAACTTGGAAAGCTAAATGTCTACGTATAGGAGGAAACGTGATAGATTTTGAGCTAGAAAACTATTGAAACGTGTGACAATTACAAAAAAAGGACGAAGAGTAATAAAATGGCTAAATGGAATTCGATGGCAGAAAACGGATAATCAACATATATGTACACATATACAGGGCCTCTAAAACAGTTTAACCACAGATTCCTGGGCGCAAAATAAGATGATATAACTCAACTTACCTATATCCAAATTCGTTTTGTTAAGTCAGTTTTCTACTTCAAAGTTCTTAAAAACTCTTAAAAACAAGAAAGCCCCAGGAATGGACGGCATCACAGCCGAGCTACTCAAAGCCATGGCATCGAAATCGTGGATGCCCTGTACTCCAAGATGTGGGATACGGAAGAATGGCAAACGGAGTAGTGCGAATCAATTTTTATATAAATTCATAACAAAGGAACACCAACAGAGTGCAACAATTATAGAAGAGTAACCCTAAATCCCACATTCAAGTAAAGTAATGCTCCATATAATAAATGAAAGACATTCAAGACATTCTTACTTCTGCAAATATCAGAGGAACAAGGAGGTTTTATACCAGGCAAAGGAACAAGACAGCAGATACTCAACACCCGACAGGTCATAGAGAAATCTAGAGAACACAATATAAAGATATAATTATGCTTCGTGGATTACACAAAGGCGTTTGACTCATTGAACTGGATACACCTGTGGAAAATATTGCTAGAAGTGGGCACTCCAGAACATTTAAGATATTTGATAAAAAACCACAGAATTGTAGGCAGAAAAACAGCAACCTAAGGTATACTGACGACACCCTGATGATCGCTGCAGACGAAGAAGAACTTACATAATTAATGACTAAACTAGATGAACGTAGCAAAGAATACAGTTCCAAAATAAACCAGTCAAAGACCAAGGTTATCATTATCGACCGCCAAAACAACGAAACAGCCAACATCAACAAATAATAGTAGTAAATAGTTTCGTATATTTGGGTTCACTAATAACCAACGATGGAGGTTGCACAGAGGAAATTAAAAGAGGGCTGGCCATAGCCAGAACAGCAACAACCAAGTTAACTAAAATATGGAAAGCTCACACAATTACAAAGACAGTAAAGGTAATGCTGGCTAAATTCTAGATCTTGAACTTGGACGGCGAAGTAAGTAGACAGAAAAAAAAAATCGAAGCTTTCGAACTATGGGTATACAGGCGTATCCTCAGGGTGTCAAGGACAGAATATATAACTAACACATCCGTATTACAAGAACTACAAATAAAAGACAGACTAGTAAAACAAATCAATAAAGCACATTTTAGCTACCTTGGACATATAGCCAGAAGAACAGACAAAATGGAAAACTTAGTAGTAGAAGGAAAAATAGAAGGTAGGAGACCCATAGGAAGATCTCCCATGGGGTACAACTTAAAGAAATAACAGGACAAACACTATACTACAAGACCGAGACACACGGAGACAACAAAATCTAAAATAGTATCACCAAACACTCACGTAGGTCGTAGATAAGCGGAGGGAGGAGAAGTAAATGTTTTGCTCAATCCATTCTTGGTTTACATTTTTCGCAGTAAAAGCAAACTTTTAATTTTCTTAAAAAGCAAGCATCTGTTTTAAGCTTGGACGTTTTTGTTAAACCATAAAATTGATTTATACAGCGTGTCCCATGATAGATGTTACAGTAGGTGTGATGGACAAAAAATTTTTGAATTTTATTTTAAGATTGTGGAATTAAGCCCTGCTTGGTTTGAAGAGAATTTTACGAATATTTTCAGTTTTTGAAAAACAAGTCGGCCTTGACATTGAAGCGAAAACTATTTTCTTTTCAGGTAAAGTACCCTTTTTGTTCATGATACGGCAAAAGTTTACTAATAAAAGTTGTTCATAATAAGAAATTATGGACCTATGCAAAATTTCAGGAAGATTAGTCAACGATAGTTTTTTCATGGCCTCCTGGCAGTTATGTGGAATAAATAATTTATTGTCGATCAGTGATATTATTATGTTTCGTAAGTTAAATTTCTTGTAAATGCTATTTGTTTCGTTCAATGTTCTACAAAGAAAATTTTGAATAAATACAATTATTTTGTTTAATCTAAAATGTGACGGTTTAATAAAAGTAGGTAGAGCTTCCTGAAATTTTGCATAGGGCCATAATTTCTTATTATGAACAACTTTTCTTAGTAAAATTTTGCCGTATCATGAACAAAAAGGGTACTTTACCTGAAAAGAAAATAGTTTTCGCTTCAATGTCAAGGCCCGACTTGTTTTTCAAAAACTGAAAATATTCTTAAAATTCTCTTCAAACCAAGCAGGGCTTAATTCCACAATCTTAAAATAAAATTCAAAAATTTTTTGTCCATCACACCTATTGTAACATCTATCCTGGGACACACTGTATACGTTCGTAGCCATTTTACAGTAGCACGTCTTTCACAATACCCCAGGAATAAAAATACTAGGTAACACGAATTTTTTATTTAAAATTATCTTAAATTTTGTATACTAAAAACATCCGTGTTATTGTTAAGATCAATTTTGTATACATGCTGGTACCATAACACGTATTTACGTAACTTGCCCTTAAAATAAAATGATAAACAATACAGGGTGTTTACGGTCTTCTTATTATTTTTTTTTTAAATGGGTGATGCTACAAGTCAAGAGAAGGCGAAAAACCTTAAAACACCTTAGTAAAAGTTGTTTAATAAGCGAGATAATAATTCTTTTAGTTTTTACATTAAACGCTTAATTTGTTTAAAAATCTAGTAATCTACTACTTAATCGGCATTGTCCACTTCAATTATTTTTTAGTATTTCTACAAAAGTTGTTCGAAATTATCACGATGTTGTTTGTTATATACAAAGTGTGGCTTGGCATATCCACGACTCGACTTACTCTACAAGGCCCAAAACCTTGTTGAATTTTTAGCCAAACAAAGGTGACAGTAAAGGTTAATCTGATAACAACTTACCTATCAAATATACAAACTTAATAACAATTGGACAATTCTGATTAAGTATGTAGTAGTAGATTACTAGATTTTTAAACAAATTAACCGTTTAATGTAAAAACTAAAAGAATTAATATCTCTTTTATTATAAAACTTTTATTAAGGCGTTTTAACGTTTTTCGCCTTCTCTTAACTTGTAGTATCGCCCATTTAAAAAAAAGACTGTAAACACCCTGTATAACGTATACGTAGTTCCATTGCGTTAAAAGGCATAAAAAACAAATGTAGGCTAGGCGTCTTACGAAACACTTTTTATGTGAATAATTTGGCTCCGATTTACATTTAAAACTAAAACTAATACCCAGCAGCCTATTAAACAACGTATCTTGCATCACCCAAAAGAATTCTCAAATAAACAAACAACCAGGAGTTTTGAATGAGTCATACTGAATTAAAAATAAGTTTCATTAATAATAATAGTAACAAAAAATTTTTACGTTGTACTACGCATACATGCGTTGTAATAAATATATAAATCTGCATTTTTAGATTAACTGTTGTTTTTTGAAGTGAAGCTTTTTAAAAACGATTGCTAAGTCTTTCGTAAAAATAAAGCCAAGACACCGAAATATACACGTAATGTGTAGTAGAACTGTAGATGCGAAGTCATCGCATTTATAAGCAGAATGATACAGCAATATTTAAACATGTTATTTATATATATTAACTCGAATAATTTTGATAAATTGCGAGTCAACAAATTGAAATTGACGATGAAATTTAGTTTTTAAGTATTTCGAATATGATTAGATAATAAACGCGATATAATTATTGTTCCACGCATATGTATATAAAGATAAACGAGTTAACCATTTACGTTAGTAATGAAGAGGGATTTAAACTTAAACATACCGAACATTTGTTAAGGTGATTTATTAGACAAGGTTAACAAAGATAGCAATGGCTATCCTTACGGGAAATATTTACACAGATATTATCGCAGTTGCAGTGTCGCTTCTTGCAGTGGCTGTTGTGTATTTTAAGTGGTTATACGGTTATTGGAATCGTAAGGATGTCAAAACTCTACCTACTGTTTTTCTCCTTGGAAATGCGAAGGATTCGATTCTTCAGAGAGCTTCTTTTGGTGATCACATAACAAGCGTTTATAATAAAATGAAACCCACCGGTTTGAAATATGGCGGTTATTATTTCCTAACCCAACCCCAACTGATGGTTTTTGACTTGGATTTAATAAGATCCATAATGACGAAAGATTTCATGCACTTCACCGATCATGTTGGTTTTGTAAACGAAGAAATCGATCCGTTAAGTGGGCATCTGTTTTCTCTGAAGGGTTTGAAATGGAAGAATCTGCGGGTAAAACTGACACCAACGTTCACGTCCGGTAAGATGAAGATGATGTTTCATACTTTAGTGGACTGTTCCGATCAGCTTATGATTTTAATGGATAACCTGGTTGAGAATAAAGAAGATATTAACATTAAGGAAGTTGTTGGAAGGTTTACAACTGACATTATTGGTTCGTGTGCTTTTGGAATCGATTGCAACAGTTTGAAAGATCCAGATTCGGAATTTAGGAAATACGGCAAGCGAGCAATCGAAGATACCGCAATTGAAGCAGTGAAAACCTTGGTGGCTGTGTTTCTACCTAGGATATTCGAGTTTTTCAAGGAGCCACTAACAAAGCGTGACGTAACAGAGTTCTTTATGAATATGGTGAAAGAAACCGTAGAGTACAGAGAGAAAAATAATATAGTGAGAAAGGATTTCATGCATTTACTTATTCAGTTAAAAAATAACGTGAAGATCAAGGATGAAGAAAGTGTTGGCCAATTAAGCGAAGGAAAGGAAATGAACGGAAATGTTTCAGAATCGGAAGCAGGAAAAACACTAAGCATTGAAGAATTGGCCGCACAAGCGTTTGTGTTCTTCTTAGCCGGGTTTGAAACATCTTCCACAACATTAACATTCTGTTTTTACGAAATTGTTTCTAACATAGAAATTCAGGACAAATTAAGAGAGGAAATAAATACCGTTTTGGAGAAACATGATGGAAAAATCAGTTATAATGCGCTCATGGAAATGACTTATATGGAAAAGTGCCTTCATGGTAAATAATTAATTTCTTTTCATTATTTTTAGAAGTTAACAATCTGTCCTTCTCTTGCAGAAACCCTTCGTAAATATCCAGCCATTCCAGTCCTCACAAGGGAATGTACAGAAGAATATAAAATTCCCAATTCAAATCTAACACTAGAGAAAGGAACCCAAGTTCTTATACCAATTGTATCAATACAAAACGACGCGGAATATTACCCCGACCCAGAAAAGTTTGATCCCGAACGATTCTCCACAGAAAGCAAGGCTCAACGACACCCATACGCGTGGTTACCTTTCGGAGAAGGACCGAGAGCTTGTATTGGTAATATAATTTAACAACACTCTTAATTCATTAAAATATACGTGCTGATTTTTTTAGGTCTACGTTTTGGTATAATGCAAGCAAAACTTTCCTTGGCTGTACTATTAAAGAATTACAAATTTACTCTTAGTTCAAAAACACAAACTCCATTGGTTATGAGTCCCAACGCTTTCATTCCTACTGCTACTACTGGAATTTGGTTGAACGCAGAAAAAATTGTAGAATAATCTCTTTCTATGACTGTTTTTAGTTTTTTAATTTATATTAATTGTTACTATTGTTAAGGTTGCATTAGTAGCTTGTAAATATGTAGAGAGAAAAGTTATTTATATTAAATTTATGTATATAAGTGGCCTTAGTTTATTAGATGCCCGAATCCGACGTTTACCTTCGATCGAGCTAAACCAGAGTTGAAAAACTAATCTAAAAATATATCCAAAGAAATAATTTAAAAAATTAAATAAACTACGATTTTCGATTTTTTTTAATTTGTTGCAGTTTTGGCCAGTTTGCGTAATTTTGGCATTTAATTTTATTTATAAAAATAAATAAGTATATAAATCCCAGTCCCATTTAAAGATTAATGTTTAGCAAAACTGTGGTTGAAAAATGACTTAAAAATAAATCAAAAGTAATTTAAAAAATCTTTTTGTAATAATTGTGTTGTTTAATTTAATTTATAAAAATAAATAACAATACGAATTCCAGTCTTGTTTAGAGATGGTTGTTTCGCAAAAGCAGGGTTGAAAAAATGATTTAAAGAGAAATCAAAAGTAATTTAAAAAATCAAATAAACCAGACGAGACGGTTTTTATTTTATTGCAGTTTTGATCAGTTTTCCTAATAATTGTCTTGTTTACTTCATTTACAAAACAATTTTTCATTTTCCTTCAATAAATACACGTAGGCTACCTAAGGACTGAACCGAAAAATATTGTCGCTTTTCGATTCTAAATAAATGGATAGTTTAAAAACGAAACAATGTATTGAAAATATATTTTGAGAGCTACAAGTTTAACAAAAAACTTAATGTCAACACATTTTTAGTTTTTATTCCGTTTTCCAAAATTCCTGACTTTTTCCGGGACACCAACCATTAAGTTTATTAATACCTCTTGAGTCACTTGCTTCGAGTATTTATTCCACTTAGATTTAAATTCTTCGGCGTCTTTTACTTGTTCATGGCTGTTTCGAAGCTTTTGTTTCACGAGAGCCCAGTATCTTTCCACGGGGCGAAGTTCCGGGACATTTGGAGGATTAAGTTCTTTGGGGACGAAATTCACATTTTTGGCAGGGTACCACTCGATCGCCGATTTTGCTTAATGAGAGGTGGCCCAGTCCGGCCAAAACAATACAGATGTTTCATGCTTATTCAAAAGTGGCATCAATCTTTTGTTCAAACATTCTTTAATATAGATTTCAGTGTTTAGGGTACTTTTTGTAAAAAATGGCTGACTTCGCAGCCCACACTGGCAAATTGCTTGCCAGACTAAGATTTTGGCACCGAAATTTTCAATAGAAATGGTTTGTTCTGCAACGCTAGAGCTTGTTCTACTCTCAACAGTATAATACTGAGGTCCAGGGAGGGAAGAAAAATCCATTTTCACATATGTTTCGTCTTCCCTAACTATACAACTTGAAGAGTCCTTAAGAACTTGGTTGAACAATTGCCGTGCCCATAACGAAAAAACTTATAGAATAAATTGGAAACTACACTTAAATTAAATGGCAAACTGTGCACTTTTATTTGACAGTTCATTTAAAACAATAGAGTTGCAGTTGTTCAACCAGGCGACTTTGTTAAAATGACAATTTTTTTCGGTTCAGTCCTTATATTTGAGAAATCATATTCGAAATATTTTAAAACCACCCATCATTTTCAGTGATGTATTTGAAGCATTTATTCTATAATTTCTTAATCCTTATATTCGAGACCCTTCTGGAATATTTTCAAGGTTCCTATTGTTTCCTATTTGAGATAGCCGACAGTTCACAGAATTCACAATATTAAAACCAATATACTAATTAAGTAATTGCATGTGCAGATTATACTTACTCAGATAAGATACAGGATGTAATCAAAAACAGGCTCACCTCAACTTTAGATTTTTAAATGGAACAGCCTTATTTTTACATTACAAATTCTGTGAATACCTAACTTTACCGAGTTTTCCCCATTTAGCACGAGACATATCTCATTTTTCGGACATCTTTTGTGATATTCGACAAATTCTCCCCCTCGATAATTTAAACAAAAAGACTGCAAATTCCGCATTTGTCTATAAAATGGGCAGTTAGTAAAACATACGGTTTATTGGAAATGGCCCATGCATCGGTCATCAATGAAATGTATTCTGCATTTTTCAGTTGCAATTCTAAATGGTTCTTAGTTTCATTATTTTCAATAATGTCGTAAGGCTGCATACATGCAGCAATTAAATATGCTAAAGCTTTGTCAATTTTATTTGACTTCTTCTTATTAACAGTAAAATGACAAATTTCTTTTTTTTTAGAGACGTTCCTGAAGACATCGTAGTCGCACTGTCATTTCAGGCGTTAAAAGCCGAAGATCAACCTCTTCTGTTAAATATGCAGGCTGAGAGTTAAAACCAAACAAAGGAAAACTAATTTTTAATGAATACGTATGCTTTAGTGCAATTTAATTCTTCACATAGTACTTTCTTCTTTTTCTTCTTCTGATTCCGCCAGTATACTAGATTGCCTTTCCTTCTCTTCCCAATCGTATTCCTGGCCCAGCCCAGCCCGTGCCCAAATTTGTCGCCTGAATAGGAGACAAGGACATATGTATAATGCTGGGCGTCGAAAGTAAAGGAAGTACCTATATTAAAAAAATACCCTAAATAAACTGCTGTATTTTGGGGTTTTGTGTAATGTTAACCGGTTATTCTATTAATTTTATAAGTTTTGCTTTAAAACTACATTAATTTGCTAGAGGACAGCTACCTCAGTCAGGTCAGTGCCTGCTAGCTAGCCGGTTGACACGGGGTCGATTCCAACGGTGGCCATAGTATTATGGAGCCGATTTGGGCCAAATTCGTTAGTTAAGGCTTAGGTTTAAGATATATGTATGTGTTGTGGATGAAAGCTGGTTGGCGCGTGATACAAGTCCAAAAATTGACCCATCCCTCCACTGCACACCAGCAAGTGTGTGACTAAGCCTCGACACTGCATAGCGGTAGAAGAGGAAATGAATTAAAAGAAAATAATAATTTGCTAGAGCACTAGTCATGTCTATTCAAAGTAGCGCAGAATATAGGCTAGCAATACTAGTATAGTGCCCTACGGGCGGAATATTAGTTTATATACAAGCGATGTGTAACTAATTAAATAAAACAGCCCTATAAATCTATAAACCACGCTTTACAAAAGAGACCTAAATAAATAATTCGAAAATGCAATATAATTAGTGTTTTAGTAATGTTATGTGCAATGTGCATTTCTTATATGCTCCCTGTACTTCCAAGGTCTCACATTCGGGCGACAAACTTGGGCACGAATTTGGTCGGCAGTTTAATTGGAAGTGCACGCTCCTTCCTTTTTACTCCGTGGATACATCGTTTTTCTTTCTTTCTCTTTATCTTTATGCCCTTCTAGAACGTCGGATCTCCTATCATATCAATCAGCCCATTGTGTCGTATTTTCCGCTTTTTCTAATTGTCTATATTCTCTCACTCTCACAAAGTGGTAGAGAGATGCTGCGTTAACGAAGCCGTTGGGCGGCCCATTCCAGTACTAACCGGAGACAACGAAGCTTAACTCTCCTGATCGAACTGGACTGGGGTACCTAGCTATCGCAACTCGGGATCTCCGTGAATACAATAAACTGTATAAATGAGCGGAAAAACGACGAAAAAAGTATCCGAAGCGCGAGTCAGCTCAAACGCATATTTTTACATTTAGTAATTTTATTTAGGTTAGTTTATAATGCTTTTTGACGGAAGTTAGTAATGCGAATATAAACAGATCACATGCTACGTTCTTGGAAACAAAAAAAGTAAAATAATCACCATAAAACTTACAAACTTATCATTTTTTATAAAGTACATCGAGATAATGTTTGCGTTGATAAGTTAACAAATAAGTTTAAGCATTTTCGATAACAAAATCTATACCAAAGTATTTTGCTTGTCAAGTGATTATAAATTAATGAACATTTTTATTTTCACTAAGGTATTCAAGCACTTACAGCGAGTGACATTGATTTAAGTGCCTTGATTATAACCAATCAAAGTAGAAAGAGATAAGAAACTGATGGCTGAAAGTATTTAAAAAAAATAACATAAAGGAAATTTTTTCCGAATAGAAATCTAAACCCCTTTTTAAATTAATATTTTATGAATTGCGGGCTGGAAAATAAACAACAAAATTTTCTCAAATAAGTACAAAAAAAAATAAAAATAAAACTGTACAAGGTACGGTGCTCCAATTTCTTAATAATTTTACTCCACGTAATTTATTCAATTCAATATTGGTTTGATTTTTTCACAGTAAAAGCAAACTTTTAATTTAATTATAAATATAAGCACCCATCTGTTTTAAGCTTGGACGTTCGTAGAAATTTTACGGTCTTTCACAATGCCTACAGAATAAAAATTTTTGAAAAAAATTATTATTTTAAATTTTGTATGTTTATAGTCTTATCGCTAAACTAATGTGTGTATACATAATTGTATATAAACATACATTTGCGTAACCTGCTTTTAAAATAAAATTACAAATAATATAACGTATCCGTAGTTCCATTCAGTTAAACGGTATAAAAACAAATAAACGCGGGTATCTTTAGAGATTCTTACGAGACTGTTTTTTCTTGAATAATTTAGCTCTAATTTGCATTAAAAACTATAATTGATACCCAGCAGCCTATTTATCTACGTATCTTGCATCATCCAAAAGAATTCTCAAATAAACAAGCAATCAAGAGTTTTAGATGAGTCATCCATTAATTTAAAATACATTACATACTCGTACATCCATAACAATAGTAACAAAAAAAATTACTACGCATATACTATGCGCTATATAATAGCCAAGTTTTTTGAAAATATTTGCTGAATCTTTGATAAACACTAAGCTAGGACACCGACCAATGTAATGATGTGTAGAACTGTAGAAGTCATCGAAATTCATAAGCAGAATGATACTGCAGTATTTAAACATGTGATTTAACTCGAATAATTTTGATGAATTGCCAGTCAACAAATTGAAATTAACAATGAGATTCGGTTTTTAAGTATTTGGAATACGATTAGATAAAAAACGCGATGTATATAAAAACAAAGGAGTAAACCATTTACGTTAGTAATGAAGAGTCTTTTAAAACTTGAACATACTGAACATTTGTTAAAGTGACTTATTAGAAAAAGTTAACAAAGATAGCAATGGCTATCCTTACGGGAAATATTTACACAGATATTACCGCAGTCGCAGTGTCACTTCTTGCAGTGGTTGTTGTGTATTTTAAGTGGTTATACGGTTATTGGAGCCGCAAAGATGTCAAAACTCTACCACCAGTTTTTCTATTTGGAAATGCGAAGGATGCGATTCTTCAGAGGACTTCTTTTGCTGATAACATAACAAGCGTTTATAATAAAATGAAACCCACCGGTTTGAAATATGGCGGTTATTATTTTGCAATCCAACCCCAACTGATAGTTTTTGATTTGGATTTAATAAGATCCATAATGACGAAAGATTTCATGCACTTCACCGATCACGTTGGTTTTGTAAACGAAGAGATCGATCCGTTAAGTGGGCATCTGTTTTCTCTGAAGGGTCTTAAATGGAAGAATCTGAGGGTAAAACTTACACCAACGTTCACGTCCGGTAAGATGAAGATGATGTTTCATACTTTAGTGGAATGTTCCGATCAGCTTATGGTTTTAATGGATAACATGGTTGAGAATAAAGAAGATATTGATATTAAGGAAGTTGTTGGAAGGTTTACAACTGATATTATTGGTTCGTGTGCCTTTGGAATCGATTGCAACAGTTTGAAAGATCCTGATTCGGAATTTAGGAAATACGGAAAGAGAGTATTCGAAGATTCCACAATTGAAGCGGCGAAAGCTTTGGTGGCTGTGTTTTTACCTAGGCTTTTGGAGTTTTTTAAAGAACCAATAACAAAGCGTGACGTAACAGATTTCTTTATGAATACAGTAAAAGAAACCGTAGAGTACCGAGAGAAAAATAATATAGTAAGAAAGGATTTCATGCATTTACTTATTCAGTTAAAAAATAACGTGAAGATCAAGGACGAAGAAAGTGTTGGCCAATTAGGCGGTGGGAAGGAAATGAACGGGAATGTTCCAGAATCAGAAGTAGGAAAATCACTAAGCATTGAAGAATTAGCCGCACAAGCGTTTGTGTTCTTCTTAGCCGGATTTGAAACATCTTCCACAACCCTTACATTCTGTTTTTACGAAATTGTCTCGAACACAGAAATTCAGGACAAATTAAGAGAGGAAATAAATACAGTTTTAGAGAAACATGATGGAAAAATCAGCTATAATGCGCTCATGGAAATGACTTATATGGAAAAGTGCCTAGATGGTAAATAATTTAATCTGTTTCCACTATTTGTAAAAGTTAACAATCTCTCCTTTTCTTGCAGAAACACTTCGTAAATATCCAGCCGTTCCATTTCTTACAAGGGAATGCACAGAAGAATACAAAATTCCCAATTCAAATGTAACACTAGAAAAAGGAACCCAAGTCATTATACCAGTTATATCAATACAAAACGATGCGGAATATTACCCCGACCCAGAAAAGTTTGATCCCGAGCGATTCTCCACAGAAAGCAAGGCCCAACGACATGCATATACGTGGTTACCTTTCGGAGAAGGACCAAGGGCTTGTATTGGTAATATAATTAACAACGCTTTTAATGCATTAAAATATACCTGCTGATTTTTTAGGTCTACGTTTTGGCATAATGCAAGCGAAACTTGCCTTGGCTGTTCTATTAAAGAATTACAAATTTACTCTTAGTTCAAAAACACAAACGCCATTGGTTATGAACACCAAATCATTCATTCCTTATGTTGCTACTGGAATTTGGTTGAACGCAGAAAAAATTGTAGAATAATTTCGTGCCATGACTGTTTTAATTTTTTAATTTATATTAATCGTTACTATTGTCACGGTTGTATTATTAGCTTGTAAATATGTAGATAGATATTTAAATTAAATTTATCTAAATAAGTGGCCTTGATTTATTAAGATACCCAAAGGATCGGAGGTTTACTCAAGAATTCCAATCCTGTTTGAAAATGGGTGTTTAGGAAAACTAGGGTTAAAAACTGATTGGACAAAAAACGAAAGTGACTATTCAACTCATATGTCACCTGTCAAAAATCGACCAATCAAAATGCAAGATTTGACGTTTTTGAGCCAATCAAAACGAATTGTATCGATAATTTCCACTAGAAAAAATTGTCACTTACAATACCACGAGTGGTCAAAGAATTATCGATTATATTTTTGCTGTAACATGAGTGATTTTACAGCAAAAATAATCTACAATTCTTTGACCACCTTGTGATTGGGAATATCACTCGTGCTGCGTACTCGTGGTATTCATGTGCAAGCACAAGGAACATTCGTGATGTTACAGCAAAAAAATAATCGACAATTCTTTGACCACTCGTGGTATTGTAAGTGATAATTTAAAAAATCAAACAATGTTCGATTTTTTTTAAAATTTAGTTACAGTTCTGACCAGATTTAGTTATATTGTCTTGTTTAATTTAATTTATAAAAATAAATAAAAGTACGAGTCCAAGTCCTGTTTGGAAACGGATTTTCGGCAAAATCAAGCTTGTAAATGATTTAAGCAGAAGTGATGATCAAATATGATTTGATTTAGAAAAGTAAACGCGAATACCAATTTTAGTCCTGTTTGGAGATGGATGCTTTATTTTGTTGCAGTTTTGATAATATTTGTGTTATTTAATTTTATATGGAAAAATAAATACGAATACGAATTCCAGTCCTGTTTGGAGGAGGTTTAAGAAAACTAGATTTGAAAAAATTATTCAAATATAAATCAAAAATAATAATTACAATTAATGAAATAAACCATGCTTTTAGATTTTTTTATTTCATTTGGCAGTTTTAGCCAGATTTCGTAATAACTGCATTGTTTAATTTTATTTATAAAACTGAATAAGAACACAAATCTCACTCCTGTTTGGTGGTGGATATTCAGCAAAACTAGAGATAAAAAATGATTTAAAAATAAGGCAAAAGTAATCTAAAAAATCAAATAACCCACGTTGTCCGATTTTTTTTTATTTTGTTGCAGTTTTGACCTCTTTTCGTAATAATTGCATTGTTTAATTTTATTTATAAAACTGAATAAGAATAAGAATCTAAGTCCTATTTGGCGGTGGTTGTTTAGGAAAACGAGGGTTAATTTGTTGAAGTTTTGACTAATTTATGTAATATTTGTGTTGCTTAATTTTATTTATAAAAATAAACAAGAATACTAACCGCAGTCCTGTTTGGAGACGGTTTTTAACAAAACCGGGGTTGAAATTTTTTTAAAAATAAATCAAATTTAGTTATGTATGTAGTTAGTATTGGATTTTTTACTTTGGTTCAGTTTTTGTAATAATTGTTTTGTTTAATTTTCTTTCTTTCTTTTTTGTGTGTGTCGTTTATGCGTGTAGAGCCAATCAAATAATCCATTATTTTTTTTGTCCTTGGAGATGGTTGTTTAGCAAAACCAGGGTTGAAAAAATTATTTAAAGATCTTAAAAGTAATTTAAAAAATCAAATAAACCGCAACATTCGATTTTTTACCTCGTCAGCGCCAATTAACATTGTTCATTTCGCAATTTTCATTAGATTCTGGGACGTTCGATATTACAGAACCAGAATCAGAATATAAAAGTTAGTGGTTTTTTATATCGTCCAACTTAATTTTCTACTGCTGTTAGTGTAATACAGGATTGAGTGCAGGTTTTAGCACTGTATTGGTGTTAACAGGTTGCATTAAGTAAACAATGTCTGGAAGGAGGAACCAATATTGATTGCAGTGTTAATGAAGAGATATCTGAATTAGTACCAACTGATTTGCATCACCCTTCACTAGTTTGAGATATTTCACTCTAATTGAACCTAGTCAGAAGTTTCACAACGCAAAGAGAGATTTTGTCTATAATTTTGAAAGAGGCAATTACAAGTTATTCATGATATACATTGA
This sequence comes from Melanotus villosus, assembly GCA_963082815.1. Lineage (NCBI taxonomy): Eukaryota > Metazoa > Arthropoda > Insecta > Coleoptera > Elateridae > Melanotus > Melanotus villosus. Next base: position 7,207,927 of record OY720423.1, on the reverse strand, counting down.
TCTTTTCTTGATTACATTCACTCACCTGATAATACTTTAAGAATTATTCGATACCATTTCGATGTTCTTAGACGTAAACAAAAATATCTGATTTGGTTTAATCAAGATATTATTAATTACGTTGCGCTTTAAAAAACGAGTTCACCTTCTTCTGCCAAAAGGACAAACTGCTGGAATTAAACGGGATATTTGATTAAAAACCATATCTAACTTACAAAAAACGAATTCTTTGCTTTATAATTTTTGGCGTGTCGCAAGGCACATATCATTGGGCCTCTTTTATTTATTCTATTTATTAATAACATAAATAAGGGTGGGTTGCATAAACATGCTATAGCGGCTCCGTCAAAGTGAACAAAATCCAATCAAAATTCATATGCATGTGGCAAATAACATATTACTATATTAATAAACAGAAAATGGTGCTCTTTTGTCAACTTTTTTAATTCCTGTGCGTTATTGTACCCAGATTATCTTAATTTTTTTATACTCGCAAGATGGTTCCTATTTTACACAATTACAAATTTTATTGGTCAGAATTTCTATAGCACGTGTGGCCTTGAAACATCTTTAAAGTTTAATTTATATGTACATAGATTATTTAGTAAATACAGCTTTCAACTGACCTAACCGCAAAATTTACAACTCATTTCGCATATTTCTTCAGTCAAGGAGCATGTTACAGTATCATCAAGAAAAAGAGTTTCTAAATGCTCACCTCAAGGGAGATATGGAAAACGAACTTAAGGAGTATATTGTCACATTGTAGAAGATGTTTCCAGTTGATATCAGTATGTTGTTCAAATCATATACTACACTCATTTAATACTTCTAAGATGGCTGGGAAAGATTAGCTGCGGGCATTTTTAGACAAGACACATTTGAGTTTGAGAACACCCGAAGCAATAAGTATGGCGAGCGTAGCTGAATTCCCCTCTGCTAAATAAAATTAAAGACATGCATCGATTTTCTCCAAAAAGAATCTTTAACATCAACTACTTCCTGCTACGGGTCTAGTTACGACATACGATAACGCTGACAAATGCAAACACCAGCCAACTTGGCCACAGTTTTTTTTTTTTTTTTAACGCCTGTTATCTACTAACAAATTCAATGTAAAATGAAACTAAATTCGTTAATACTAATAATTAGATTTTTAAATTATAATGAATGAAAGTTCGCATTTTTTTACTTCTTTGTCTTCCATTCGCTTTATTACAAAGCGAACTACATATTTCTGCAATCAAATACCTTACAGAAACTTAAACAAGCTCGAAAGGGCAGGATGATTGCTTCAATTCTGTTGGCATGATATTATCATTATCCGGGAACTTAATGTATGGAATGCAACTAGTTATCTGCAGCGTAGGTTGGTAAATTTAGTAATTAGTGTAGGACGGCTTAAATTGTCTCCGATATTACACTCGAGATTTACCTTTACCCTATATAAACCCAGAATCTTCTCACAAGAGGGTTCTCTGAAAGTTAAATAAAAAGAACAACAACTACTTTCAAATTCAATATCAAAAATTTCGAATTTTTTTCATGAAAATGCAACTGGAATTTGCGGGGGTGAAATTGCGCAAATAAATGTAATTAATTGAAGTTTAAGATATAAAACAAAAACTTGGGAAAAGATAGTGAATACAATAAAATGAACAGAAATTAGTTGATTTGTCGTTCATTGCAACTATGACTTTGATAGTATTAGCGAATTCTTTAAATGAAAAACAGCAAAAGCAAACAGAACTAAAATATGTTTCGATACTAAAAGCTAAAAGGTTTTTGTTTAGTATTAAAAACTGTTTTCATGGACGGAATTTCATTTCTACGAAACAAGTCGACCAATAAAAAAATTGCGAATTTTTGTAACCGCAATTTTTTAGGCCGTGACCCGTTCGTGTAGAAACTGATATTAAGCATGTTTGGGTTTTTTTAGAATAAAAACCACGAGCGAAAAAATCGTTTACGTGTTCAGTTAAATCACCTTGTTTGTTCATAATACTGCAAAGGCTCCCAAAGAAATTTGTTCAGAATACAAGATTATGCCTTTGTGTAAGACATCAAATACTTTCCGATTGGCATGTTCCCTCAAAGTAAACTATGTGATATGTTTGACAACAAATGTATATTTTCTGTTGGTATTTTTTACGTAAAAGCGTTTTGGCTACTGAAAAATTATAAATGAAAGACTGTTGTGGAGGGTTTATAGGGTGTATAGTAAGCAACCAAAAACTGTCCCCTTTCCAATTCAACGCAATGTGTTAACACGAATTTGTTTTCAAATGAAGTAAATCTAATACATAATAAAATGTAGGAAAATGCAGATTTCAATTAAAACTAATTAATTTTGGCAAGTCAATTAAGAATAGGCCGGTGTTAAGCCAATACAAGGATACAGATTAGGATTTGAGTTACGGGACCTCCTAAAACTGCTGAGAATTTGCTGGTAATTATAAATTTCTTTATAAAAGAAGAGAAGACGGAATAAATGAAACAGCTCGTGCTAGTAGATAGACGTCAAGGTAAATATGTAAATTCAAAATGCCGTTTGTTTTACATAGCAAACCACAAAATGCTTTCCGCTTTGAAGTTTTAGCTTCTGGGCATTTAAAATATGTACATACACCGCAAAGGTTTATACAAAAATATTTTACGCTGTAAATTCAATTCAAGCTTTATTTTGACAAATTTGTGTTGGTTGTATAGAAAAGCATCCTTGTTATCGATTTGTAAAAATCTAAATTTGTAATTTTAGCATTTAAACAGATGACGTCAATAGTCAAACTCTCGTTTTTATTTTGAAGTCGTTTAAAGTTGAAAACTTTTGTCATTTAAATAACGGCCTTTACCTTCGCGATTAAATACCGCGAATGCTATTGCGAATTTTCACGTTAATTTGAAGAGGCGGTGAATTTTCCTTTTAGTAAGGAAGTATCTATGCAAAAATATTACTGGGATTATGTTGAACTTAAAATGCCAAAAGGGTGTCTTTTTAAAGTTTGCCTAAATGCCCAACTAAGGCTTTCAAATGTTTCAAAACCTTTAAAGGTGAAAATACTAATATAATAAATGTTGTTAAAATATAATAAAAAATCGTTATCAAAAACACTTAATTCATTCAATGATTAGTATCAAGCTGTAAAGGACTTTGTCGTTATCGATTTATTTCTGAGATTTTTCATACGTGTTTATATGTTCTTCTAAATAAAGTACAAGATAGTAAATTAGATCATTGTTTCATTGTCAAGGAAAAGTAGCCAAACATAGGTTATTTAAAGAATTAAGAGATAAAAATATCACATGTAAAAGATTATCGTTTTAATCTGAAAAAAGAAGATACAACCTTTTTATTGAAATCTATTTAATTGCCTTGAGGTTTGTTCGAGATCTTTTAATCCTTCTGAAGGGTTGGTTGACAAGTTGAGTTACCGCGCTCTATTAGTATCCCCTTTTGCTCCTGATGAAGCCCTTTCAAAAAGTGGGCGAAACGTTGATTTCTGTCTCAATAATGACATGGTTCCAACCCGGAAAACGTTCTGTTAATAATTCTGTTTCTACCAGAATTCGAAAGAAAAAGAAAGATTAACGAGTGGATCAGCTTATTTGTGATTGTGAAACCGTTGCTAACACAAGAATTCGCACGGCGCATCCAAGAACTCTGAACACGTTCCAAAATTTATGGATTTTGACGAATTTGCAATGTATCATTGTTAACTCGTCGTTGGAGTTCTTCAACCGTATCAGCTAGAATGGTATAAACAAGTGATCCCATACAAAAAAAAAATCGCATGGATTTAGGTTTAGATGACCTTGGGGACCACATTGGAAACATATTATACACTTTCACGTCTTTACTCGTGCAGCCTAATGAGACGGGGTGCCAAGTTGTATAGCTTCACTTTAAACTGAGACTTAGAATAAGTTGTACCACTATGTAAACCTAAAGCACAGATATGAAATACATGATGTTAGTTGAATTTGACTTTGAACAAAAACCTTTCATAAAAGCCAAGCAACAGATGAAGTGGCGACGTTGGTCAAATACTCTACCTAAATATTAAAGTAACTAATTTATATTTACCTACTTCTAACGTTATCGGACCAACGACTTCGCCACAATAATAATAATAATAATAATAATAATAATATTGATTTATTCTGCATTAAAAAAAAAAGATACATTTGAAAGAATACAATACAATAATACAATACAATACAATAAAAAAAAGAAAAAAAGAATTGAATATTAGTGAATACATAAATTTATTCTATAAAAAGCAGAACCACGAGGTGCCAGTTCAGTAGGGAACTGTTCTTCCACTGGCACCTGGAGAAATTAATATTTATGGCAGATGATTGCTTAGATTGCACAAAATTGCTACCTAGAAAAATATATATAAGACGTTATGACTGCAGCTGAAACAGTAACAGAAACAGGTTTTTCTTAAATTGCAAAACGGAATACTTTTTAAGGTTTTGAGGGATCTCATTATAGATTTTGGCAATGTTGTAACTAAAAGTTCGTTCATACAAGGCGGAATTATGATGTGGAATTGTAATTAAATATCTATGTCTCAAATTTATGTTATGCACATCCGTTCTGAAAGTTATTTTATTGTATAGATAAGGTGGCTGTTTCTCTACAATAATTTTATGGAACAAAACTGCAGAATGGATACATACATAGAAAACTAATAATGCAACAATTGCAAGATTTATTCAAGCCGGGTTATTTTTATCGGAAGCTATTCCATCTAACAAAATAATTCTAATGCTTTCTGAAGCAGCATTTTACATGGTAAAAGCAGCTAAAAATGTACGCATACTTTATTCAGATTTAATTCATAATCTATGTTTGGCACATGGATTAAATAGGGTGGCAGGGGAAATTAGAAACCAGTCAGTAGCCAAAGTTTTTATAAATAATGTAAAAAAGATATTTGTAAAAGCGCCTTAGGAGAATTGAACTCTCTATAGAGAATATTCTTCTACCACCAAAATCTGTATTGACTAGATGGGCTTCGCGGTTGGGAGGGGCTATATTTTATTCGGAGCATTTTGAGGGTACTAAAAGGGTAGAGCCAGAGATCCGATAGCTCGTCTGTTAAACAATTTACTACGCACTGCATTTGTGTTACAAACAGAGAAGTAACTTAAGTAATTTGTAATTTGCAAAAAAGTCACCGATGCGCAAACTTCCTTAAATACGATTTACTTGGACACAATTTTTTGGAACACAAAGAAATATCATTAACAATTTAATAAGTGCCTTTTTTTCATTATTTTGTCATAATTTAAAGCATATTTTTCTTTTTTTTTACATATAATTCACACAGTTTTAATAATGAATATTTGCAAAAAAGTTTTTATAAATAAATGTAATAAACCATTTTGTGTAATAAATATAAATAAACCGCCAATATGTACGGAGGAAATTCAAGGCAATACTTGTAGTTTATCTATATACAATCTGATAAACCACTTAAAAGGCACTATAAATTACTAAAGTGTTAATTAAACTATGTTTATCTGCTCTTCAGCTCTTCAAGTGGTCTATAAATAATATAATAGATTTGGCGAATACTCCTAACAGAATAGGTAATTATAAGATGTTTGAAAACAGCCACGTGTGCTACCTGAAAATATAGCATTTTGTTGATTAACGATAATTTATTAAGCTAATTATTTTTGCTTTATATTTTATTCTAAAAATCCCAAAATATATAGTTATCAAGCCATTAAAAGCAGCTCATAAATAGGTGTGCATGTAATTAAATTATGACGGAATTGTAAATCAATCTAAATAACTCGAAACTCAGTAACGTCGTATTTATAATTTCTAGGAAGGTTTTAAACAACAAATTCAATTACAAAACTTTTCATACGTACAACAAAGTTATACTGTTTGAAAGTGCGCTTCTATTAATTACTGCATCAAACACGACATGCAAATGAAACTTACTTCCGAGTTTAACTTTCATTTTGGACTGCAAGCGCTTATTGCCTTGTTACTGACACAAAATTATGCATTAACTTCATTTCTGATGTAACACGGCTGCTTCGTTTTTGGAAGGTGGAAGAAATCTCGGTACATACGAAGTTTGACAGAAAAATAATGAGACTGGCAACACTACTGCTGCTTCCAGCTTCACCTCTGCTGTAGACAGTTGGTACGCGATTGTTGAGCGAATCTGAAGTAAAGTTGCTGCACCGCGACAATGCCCCATGTCACACTGCAGTCTTCATGAACGAATTTTTGGCAGAAGAAAGCATTCCTGTGGTTCACCAGCCCTCTCAGTCCCTGTCACTGTTTTTTATTACCCCAACTGAAAAGCCATTTTGGTATTTTGGATAATCTCCAGAAGAGCGTAACCGACGAGTTGAAAGGTATTTCAGCAGAAACCTTCCAGGATTGCTACGAACAATGGAAAAAATACCTCCACCGCACCGGTGTGTAGCTGTCCAAGGGAACTACTTTGAAGGGGATAACCAGAATAAAATTCATGGTTAAAAGAAAATCGGTCCCATTATTTTTCTGCCAAACCTGGTATAACTTTTAATCATTTAATCAAAGTAATTTGGTTGTTTTATACGAACTAACTGATCTACCTATCTCGAAGAGTATTTACAAACAAAATGTGGAATTAAATAGAAATGAATGGTTATGAAGATACACATTTATTCCTGGGGTGCTTTAACAACTAAAACAATTTGAATAAAAAACTCCTAAGGATATTTAATCTCCTCTAATTTAAAGAATAAGTGTGGAATTTCTTGTGTTTTTTTTCCTGTAATTCTGCGATGTAGTCTTATATTTGACTGTAATTTTTTGTTGTTCTGACAATACCCGAACATGTACCGATCTGTGTTTGAGGTTCAAATATATTTTTATTATTAGATTATTACTAATTGAAACTTCATGAACGATTCATTGTTTCACTATTTTTTAACATTTTTTTACTGACTACAAGAATATCGCAAGGATATTTTGCGTGTAAATATATATTTCTCCAAATTAAGTCGTGTTTAACAATCGACTTATTACACCAAGCTTGTATCAAGCGGCCTACATTTTATTATTCGTATTTTCTAGGCTATTAATAGAAGTATATTCCACGTGCGAATTACGTAAACAAATAACTTCTCTGAAAATATAGATTACTAGCGGCAATTCTCGGTATTATATTTCAATAAAGACCTAGAATCTTGTTAAAAACTGTTTTTACTATAATGAATTTCTCGTGCCATTCTACAGCAAGCTTATTTTAATTCCCTTAGAAACGAGTAGTTTAATATTTTCAGTTGTAAACACTTCAAGCACACAAATTTTGAAACAAAATAATCCTGTAAATATTGAATGTGTTTGTTTACAGTTGAAAAAGCGTTATACATGTACCGTAAAGTAGTTTAAAGGCGGCTTTTGTAAACCTCACAGTCAGAGCCGTTTTATTCACTGGGCAATTGGGACACTTGTCCTGGGCCGATCAATTGTAAGGGCTCACACTCTTGTAAAAGCTCATAATCTACTCTATATTAATATTGCACGCTGAGTGACGAAATTTTAATAATAACAATTGTCAGAGACTGAAGTATTTAATAAATATGGTTTTATCTGAATTTATGTTGTATTATCAATTAATAAAAATGAGATTTAAAAGTTGCCAATACCCTACTTTACTATTCCTAAGACGAAAGCCATACATTATCCCAAGGGTTGACTCAAGCATAGAGAACACATACGGAGGGAGCGGTGTATGTGTGCTCCCATAACCGAACGTGGTTGACGATTAGTACAGTACCAGGGGTGCCGGCACACCCGACGGTAGAATTGCGTTTGCAGTGACATGACAGTAATAAAAGTGCAATAGGGATTTTAAAAAGTACTCACAGAACTGTATTAGAGAAGTAGTTCCGGGTAAATGAGAGATAAATAGAACAGAAAAATACCCTTCGACTTTCTAAAATTATAAAACAAGTAAAAAAATTGCCAGTCTTCACAAACAATATTACGTTATTTAATACACGTCAAATGAAATCTTTGTTATTCAGGCATTTCCTAGAATTTTATGAACCTTTTTAAATTGTTTTCGTTGATTAATATTACAGAATACAAATAACTTCCAGTTCCCTATTTTAACTTTCAAGGCAGTATAAGTAAATCAAGTATTCTACATAACTTTTCAGACATCCGATTATAAATACCTTCCTTTCTTGTGTAGTAGGTAAAAATACAGTTTGTAGGACGGAATTAATGTTATATTTAGCAATAATAAAAGTTTGAACAATTAATCAACATCACCTTTCATTGTCACGGTTGTTCTTGAATTCTAAGCGAAAGTGAAGGTTTATATTGTAATTGGCGTGGAAAGTTCTGAATCAATCAATCAATCTGGGCTAACGCTTTTTCTAAGTTTTTTTTTACGGCCACGTTGATATTATGGATATATAAAAATATTCAGAGTGTAAAGGGTGTGTAAACTGTACAATCATGAAGAAAATTAATGTCGCAGGTCAAGAGACCAGCGTTTAAAAATTTAGACTCAATACTACGACTAGTTTGTTTTAGCACTTGCTCTGCTCCGAATATAGGCTTAAGAGGTAGAGTAACAGGGTCCTGCACGTACAAACATGATGCAGTATGTAGGATCAAACGGCGCACCAATCACATAACTAGTAGAGATGAGCCACACACGCAACATCGAAACGCAAATGAGGTTACGGACACAGACAGACAGATAAAATTTAACTTTAGTCAGATTAGTGTTGTTAGAGAAACCTACAAAGCGTATGGAGGACCCACAAGCTTATTGACCTCTGTGCCTACTGAAAGCAACAGGAAAAGTGCTAGAAAAAACGCTTGGCAATCGATTTACAATAGAACTGGGCCACAAGGGGAGGTTAGACGATCACCAATATGGTTTCAGGACGGGCAGAATCACTGAAAATGCTAATTCGTGATCTCAACAAAGTAAGGAATACTATGTTATGGTAGCAATTGATGTGCGAAATGCTTTCAATTGCGCTCCCTGCAGGAAAATTATACAGCAAATGGAGAAGAAAAACATTAGTGCTTATTTGATTATGATGATACACGATTATCTTAAAGAAAAAATGTTAATTATATCGGGCAATATCAATATGAATTCATCTCGTGGGGTTCCACAAGGATTAGGTGTTGGTCCTATATTGTGGAATATATTTTACGATCAAATTCTTACAATTACAAAACTCAAAGGTATTACAACATTAATTGCTTATGCAGTTGACTTGGTAATCATGATCTGATTTAGAAAATAACCTCAATTTAACACCAATTTGTTTAAGTAACAAACTGAAATTGATGAAACTAGAACTAACAGTGGGCCAAGCAGAGGTAGTTATTTTAGTGGGCCGTCATAAGCTTAAAAGAATTAACTTAGAAATCGATGGCATGAAGGTTGAAGTTAAAAATACATTACGATACTTAGCAGTTGAATTCAGCATTGACATGATTGTGAAAACACATATTATCAAGGCGCCAAAATCGGCAGAAGCAACTCGCGAGTCCGATATCCAATATGAATGCGTTTAGCTACGGGAAAGGACGAATTACAGGCTCTCTGGTTAACCCAAAACGTTTTATGGCGCAGAAATATGAGTAAGTCATCATGCAAAAGGACTTTAGCAAAAGTGCAGAGAAGAATATTGCTGAAGGCAGTAAATGTTCTCGCAGGACATAACAGAAAAAGTTATAAAGGAAAGTATAAAGGAAAATGGCAGGGCATATGGAATGGGCAGACGGGAGATGGACGAATAGAGTGTTGCAATGGCAGTCAAGAATAGGGAAAAGAAACGTAGGAAGATCGGAAAAGATCCGAAGCAAAAGAAGAAACAATTCAGGCTAAGAAGGAAATCTAGGGAGGATTTAAAAACTGATTTTAGAAGAGACTCTGACATGTATTGTGGAATAAAGATAAAAATATTTTGATAAAGCGACATTCTAGCATGCATTATACTATGCATTGCCACGCGCATTGATATGACATACTACTTAGGGTCATTATTAGAGACCGGAGCTAGTAAAAATGTAGTAGAATCACATCAGTAGAGCGGCACACTTAAGTAGTACGTTAAAAGAACTTTTAAAACAGTTGTTTACTATTACCGCTCGCTAGAAATTATAGTAGTGTTTCATAACGCATATAAAAGGATGGCACAGTTTACATTATGTTGCAATATATTTACAATAGGCGTGGCTAAGTTTCCGTTTGTTATTTGAGAAACATAACCGTACAGGTGCGGGCAACGGCAAAATTTAATAAATAATAAAAATAAAGTTGAAAATAACTTACTTAAGTTATATAGATATTAGTTATTATCTCATTGTTAGTATATTACATAGTTATTATTATTATTAGCAAAATTATTAAAACATTTTTAAAGCATTTTGTTGAAATTACAGACCTTATTTAGAAATATTTAGTACGTTTACGGATTTACCTATTTGGATGACTCATCACCTAAAAATTTCACCTAAAATCCGGCCTTATACTAGCGAGATTCATGGTCATCCACGTGCATGAAATACGATATCTTGTAGCCGCATACATATAAGCTGAGATAGCACTTTCTAAAATACTGAAACAGCACGTTCGGGGTTCAAGGTGGATGAATGTAATATCAGTACAATGTGGGAAGATGATTCCTATATAAAGATTTGCTTTAACAGGGCGAATCATGGCCAGTGCATCCGTCAAACAGTCAGGTCACATCCTTCGTACTAGTGGTGTTTCCTACGATTTGTATGTAAGACTATTTTTCTGTATTAACTTAAATGTAATTCAATTCATAGTAAGACTTGCTAATAGTTTGGATTTAACACTTTGTCTCATTTTATTAACTTTGATGATTGTAAGTACTTGGAATTTACCTCTAAACTGTCTAAGTATTTAATCGTAGCTTTAACTTTAAATAATACTTTGTAAAACCAAATCAAAGTTCGGATAATACATGTTATGTTAGTTGAATCAGACCTTTAATGTAAAACCTCTCGCAGCAAAGCAAACCCCACGTGGCGTAACTGGTTAAATAATTCTATCTAAATTTAATTAACTTATTTTTAATAACTTTTAATATTAACTTCTAACATTATTGGTAGAAGCCACTACGTTACAGTAGGACACAAAACTGGGCTATAGAAAATAGAGAAAAAAATGAGGAAATACTAGCAACAAGGGAGAAATTTTACAGAAATAAATTTCAAAAACAGTAAATAAGTAGAATACAAAATGACAAAGAAAAGCGGAAGAAGAATTAGCAAAACGCAAATTGAAGAAGATGAAGCGATTAATAGATTAAAAGTACGGAAAGCGGGCAGAGAGGATAATATATCGGAATGAGAAAACTGGGAGGAAAAGAAATAAAAAAATGGATTTGCAGAATATGAAAAAAATTATGGAAAAAAAACAAATAACTAAATTTCTGTCCTTTTTCACTATGCGCGCTTTATATCCTGTTTCTGGAATAGGATAGGAAGGCTATTCTACATAATGTAAGAAACATCCTGTATATTAGGCGAAAATACGACATTGTTCAAGCTATTTAGCATTTTCGTACTTTCAGCACTTCGTAGTACAGACCATACAGGAACGAAACAAATTTATTTTTTAATTTGGCTCAAATTTATCCAATTTCAAATAGCTTTTGTTTCTGACTTAGACCCGCATATTTTATTTACTTAAAATCTATTTCAGCTTAATTGTTACGCCGTTAGTGACACACCAAAATCTTGTTTTCCCTTCAAATGTGAACGCAAATGTCCGAATAACAAAAGATATCCATGCTAAGCTTTACAAAAAAAAAACAGACGATTTTGTTTACAATACGCATAAACAGTCTTTGGTCAAAATGAAACGTTTTTACTTAGACAAAAAAATATTTTTGAAGCGTAAAAGAGGCTTTCGAAAGCTAATTTATTCAGAATCGAATGTCAAAGACACGGTTTTCAAAGAAAAAAAAACGCATTGAAATCTACCCACCATCAGACTTACTTTATATAATATTTATAGAGTTTCGGCCATCGGTCTTTTTCTTTTTTTACATGAAAATAAAATTGAAAGAATAAATACGTGTAGACTTAACTAGCATTTTTATAAGAAGCTGTTCCCAGACACGAAGAAAAGCATATTTATATTTATATTCAACGCGTACGTTCTGCGTCAAACTGGTTAATTAGTTTAATTTTTCCTTGTTTACACCAAATTTCAACATAAATTACGGATTGTAGAGTAAGCATATAAAGCTAATTTAATTATATAACCGAGGAATCGGAAATTAATAACGAATTTATATTCAAAAACACGTTTACAGTAAATGATTCGCATACGTAATTATTTGAAACGAATAATTTTGTAAAAATGCATTTCGATGAATTATATGTACAGTGAATTTTGTTAAAATAATCAGGCCTTTAGCTACGGGGTTTTACCTACGGGGAAGTATTTGAAAATGGTTAAAGCATTGGACTACAGCGCAGACGGTCTAGGAGTCAAACCCAAGTGGGATGCTCGGCGGGTGGCCTACCTAGTTACTGCAAACAGTTATTGGGAACCGAAAGATAGTGGTGAAGTAGAGAAGGTAGGCGATTGTCGAAGGTGTGGTGCTTACCACGCCACCCTCTACGCATAGCGTGCGAGACAACCGAGGTATGAAAGCCAGTTAGGATGCCTTAACCCTCCACGTTACCGGCCATACTCATTCGTGGAGTGTAAGTGCGATACTTTTACCTTTACCTTTTATTTATTTAAAAATTTGTAGAAAACGACTATTTAAAAAAATACATTTTGGATTTGATTATGAATGTATTACTGCCGGTACGACAGTTGGTTTAACTAAATTTTGAAAGTGATACCTTGGAAAATCGTTGATTGTGCCACTTGAACAGGTATGGCAGTTCTCCCGGATAAAAATTCTAGCAACGGCCCTGAATACAACCTCAGGCAAACTCACAGAATTCGAAATTAAAAATCAAACAAAACGACGAAATGGGCGAAATTTTGCAATTTTTTGCAATTTTCGCCAATAGCCGCTATTTTTTTTGTTAACAAAGTCGAAATTCGGATTCAGCACCCCAAAAAACATAAGGAACAAGTGAGAAAAAAACTTCTGTATTTTTTTTAATCTGCCATTTGTTGATACCTGGCTCCTAGACTATTAGTAGTGCGACCAAGATACATATACTATGCGATGGAAAATTCCTTGTTTGGAAAGAAAGGAATTTCACTGTCAAAAGGAAACCAAAGTGCGGGCGTTTAAAGCGATAATCATCCCATCAATGACGTACGGTAGTGAGTCGTGGGTGTTAAGTGAAATGTTGGAAAACAGATTACAGGTATTTGAAATGAAGATCTTAGAAATTATATAAGAAATGGTGAAATTAGAAGACTGTTATTAGTAAAATCGGCAGTGGAAACCAGAAAGAAACCAGCTCCGGTCACTTAGTACGTATGCAAGAAGCCAGAATTGTTAAAAGTATGTGGAATATAGGTGTGTATGGGAAAAGATCAAAGCCGTCCTAGCAGAACATGGAATGAAAGTACAGCTAAATCTTTGGCCATTAAAGGCCTCAGTTGGGGAGAAGCCAAGTATACCGTCGGACAGAAAGAGGTGGAGGAAAATTCATAGAGGTACGGAAGGACCAACGAAGAAAGTCCATACCTCGATACCCTAATAGGGTATAAGAGGTGAAGATTAAGTAAGTAAATACTTTAACGAATTATAAAAATTCTGTATGGAAAGATGGAAACACATCACCTCCGCAGGGATTCGAACCACTGACCTTCGGTTTTACGCGCCAGTTCTCTACTAATTCAATTTTTTAAATTTCAAAAAAAAATTAAAAATCTTTGCTACAAAGAACTACAGATTTACACCAAATGCAAAATCATTTAATTGTATATCCTAACCTTTACCCGGAGTAATTAATTGTTACAAGGGAAATAACATATAAAATTAAGGCCCGAAGAAGGAAAAACAATCTGCGAAAATTCTATAAAAAATTATGAATTGTTAAATAAACAAGGTTCTTGTATTTATAATAAAAAATTGTGTTTCAGGTAATTATTCTTCTGATACTTCACTGAAGGACTTTTAAAATACCAACATTTCTGCTTTAGAAGAACCAATTAGCTTGATATTGTAGTTAAAGAGTACTCAACTTTAACAATAGAAAAACAAAAATAATAACGACATGTTACGCAAAGCTATAACTAATTTAAATTTTCCACTCAAACAAGGTAGTCTGAATTAAGCTTCGCCTAAACTAAACATACATTGACAGGCATTATGACAGCCATAAAAGATTAGTTTGTATGTGTAATATTTGCGAACCATTCGGCCAATTAATTGCAAGCACATTATAACAGTACTCGTATAATCTAAAGCAGAATAGGCCTATTTTCAATTCGTAATTTGAAATAAATTTACGGTCGTAGATATTAAATTCTAAATTTATATTTCATATTACAATTCATATAACCATGACAGCTCAAAGCCAGTTAGTCAAACAAGGTTCTGTTTCCAATATACAATAAATTGTATGAATTTAATTTCGCCGATTAAGTTTCATTTTATGGAGTATCTAGGGTTTAAAAGTGAATCTTTGAAGATGCTACCATTATTTTGAAAGTAAACAGTGGATGTAAATTGTGATCATTATTGAAGTTTAACTGAACTTAGTAAAGAAATAGCATTATAAAAAAGCTGGGAAAATAAGTACTCAAAAGATTGCTACAACTAATTGGGCGTACAAATGATCGATTAAGAAAACATTAAGGGCGGGCTGAGTCTTCATCAAAATAAAATAGAAACACTTTAATCGCTCGAAATCAATTCGAAGACTTCCACGGTCAATATCAGTGTTAAAAGCAGGTTTTCCCGGTTGGGACTGTGCCATTGTTGTGACAGAAGGGCTCAACGTTTCCTCAACTTTCTTAAGGGTCTTCATCAGGAGGAAAAAGGGGGCACTAAATGACCCGCATTGGGAAGTTTTGTTACTAATACCATAGATGTAATAATTACTCCATGAAATACTGAAGTAAAGTTAAAGTTTGTTTCAACAGAAAGGTGGAACAAGTTACATAAACAAATAAAAATAAAGTAAAAATTTTATTTGGCAAAAAACTCTATCCTAAGGCATTCGAAGCTCTTGTACTAAACATTCTCGTGTTCATATTATATTTTTTCATCACTTCTCAATATCATCTACGAACACACCAGGCCTATTCAAAAACTAATAACGCACGTCGAGTTCGAAAGAGTACATTTTAGTATAAATATCTCCGTGAAATAAAAACCACTATCACACCATTTGTTGGTAAACAAAATTCAATTCGTTGTTGTAATAAGCATCCAAATAAAATCACTTACCTGAAAACATCGGCATCGTAAGTTCAGGATGAAGATGGGCGAGTTGTTCTGAGAGATGAAGTTGGGATCGACAATATGTTGTTGCTAGTAAAGTGTCTAACGTACTTCTTCCTTTGTCACCTTCAGCTGAAAAGAAATAAATACATATACTTATACGAGTATAAGCATTACATGCTACGTTTAATATCACTTTAACCACTTAGTAAATTTGGATAAACTTGTTAAGAGGTAAATGTAGTTTGTAATTAATTTCATCAATCAAGATGGTTTTAATCTGATACAAAATAATATTTCTTCGTATTTCTAATTGCAATTTTTACTTATAATTACTTTGCAATTTGCCTAAAAATTTAATTTAGCAAGGCGGGCTACATCATCGGGAAACGTTGTACGTACACCGGACATCCAGAACACCCGGGAAGGTTCCCCCGTATTCTAGATTAAGTAAAGGTTGTATATCGTCGCTTGGCGGGCAAAACCTTCTATGTGCCAAAAACAAAATTTTCAAGGAGATTACTTCTAATACCTAATTTCTATACACCACTTAGCACATAGGAGGTTTTAGCAAACACTGTAGAAAGGCCGAAATAATCGAAATAGATCAAAACCCTATTTCACAACAAAATGACACATAGGTTTTGCCCGCCAAGCGACGATATATAAAAGTGCGTCCCGACAAGTGAAAAAGATGTCTCGAACTGTGAATTGCATTACTCGCTCAAAATTCAGTTAATGGCCTTAAATCTATTGCACTATTGGAAAAAAAGATAAGAGAAAAATTATTCTGCACTAGGCAGCTAAATTGTCAAATGAATCAAACTTCGAAGTACAAAACCAAATTAATAATTTTAAGGGAAATCAGAATTAAAATACACATGGAAAAGGACACCGACGAAGCAAAAAGACTGGAAAGAAAAGAACAAGGAGCACGAAGGCTAGACCAACTTAGTAGAGAAATTAAAAAAAAAAAAAAATATTAAAGACGACAGAAAATCTGGATTAATGAAAATTATTGGAAACAAATTCAATACTCGGGGAGAATCCTTACATAGACTGAAAAATACAAGAAATACGGGATCTAACGTAAAAGTAATTTATAATCAGTAGTAAATAGGGAAAGTTTTAGAACACCAAAAAATGCAGAGAAGAAGGAGGAAATACGAAAAAAGTGAAAAAACAACATGGATGAGGATGAAATAAGAAAACAAATTCATACAATTAAAGGTACAACCGCGCAGAAAAAACTCGTAAAAGAAATAATAAAAAAATATAAAAGCAAATCAAAATAAAGAAAGGAAAAACAATGATTTGGCAAAAGAACAGGAATACGAAAGAAAAAAACACAAAAAACCAAGCTGGTATGATAAATAAACGAGAAACAGATACATTAAAAATGGAAGAAATGAGAGACAAAGACAGGACAGGAAAGTAGTATTTATATTATTCTGGGGTAGAACAAGGGCAAAGAACAAATGAAGCAGTATGATTAATTTTAGACGAAGGCATTGATTAATGTATAACCAATTTTGAATCGATATTGTCAAGAATAATAACATTAAGTATAGTCTCAATGAGTGAAAGAAAAACACGAAAAAATAGAAGAAATTGTATCATCAAGAATAATAGCATTTATTACAATTTTAACGGAAAATGTTAATAATAAATTCCTGGAACCAAGCCAAAAGAGTAGTAAACTTTTGGAAATAATTTGGAGACGAATTAAATCAGGAGTACAAGACACATAACAAACGATTATGAGGCAGAATAATTAAAAGCAACGAGAGGACAAACCAAGAGAATAACTCGAGGAATAAGAGATGGAAATAACCAGATTAAAAATAAAATTAAATGAGATTTTAGGGATATGAAAGAAAATAATTTGCTTGGAAAGTGAATATTTGATAGAATAATGAACAATAAAATACAACAAGGAAACAAAAATGGAGGTGATGGAAGGACTGAAATAAACTAACTTTTCATGGCCAAGGAAGGCCCAAATAAAGACGACAATATAAAATAATCAGAAAAAAACTTCACTTCAAAATATCATTCTGATAAATACAATTGTTGACATGTTTTCGATACATATTTAGGCCTTAATCTCAAGATATTTCAAAAGGTCTTTGTCAGTTTTTTACCCTACTCTAAAGTGATGGCTATGCCACTGATTTCTAATATTTCCAATTATTATAAATGATACGCCTCCAAAAGCTTTCAAACTAAAACACATCAAACTGAAATTGATGAAGAACTAATCAAAACTAGGCTAGTAACCGACACCCAACAAAGAAATATAATTTTAGAAATTTCACTTTTAGGTCATTCATACTATCAAAATCAAGAATTCTTAAAACACCTGCAATTGTAAATTTATAACAAAATAGTTTCAAATGTATTGTAATAGTATACGGAAAGGGTATTACGAATAGCGAACACTCAGAACACCCCGCAAAGTTCCGCCGTATTCGAGAATAAGCAGCGGCCGTAAGAGCATTCCGACAAGAACAGGTAGACTAATCTCAAGTAGCGAAAATTTATAATAACTTAAAATTAATAATCTTGATAGAAATACGCATTTAGTGTAAATAATTTTATTTGTTACTCACTTGTACACGTCATTTTACAAAGCTGTCTATTCATTTTGAAAGTTAATCTTTACAAGCTACTAACCTGTAAAAATTTTACAAGTTAGATACGTTTAAACAAACGATGTGTTGTCACGGTATTGAATTTTACAAGTTAGTTACGTATAAACAAACTGCTTCCAAGGCTTATGAGTTTATGATAAATCATTTAGAATTTTTTTGACAGTAGTAATTTTTATTTATTAATTTCGTTTTCAAATGAGTAACAAATAAAATATTATACAATACACGGCAGGTAACAGTTTTTACTGGCTCAAAGGCTCTTATCGCCAGTAAAAACCATTTTGCCTGGCTTGTAATGTAAAATACTATAGGTTGTGTAATAATAGTAGATTACGTGTCAAGTGCCGAAAAGTGGATTTTTACTAGACGAGTATGGCAGGTTTGAGTACGAGCGATAGCGAGTACTTAAATTCCGTACGAGTACACTATTTTTTCGCATTTTATATTCTCACATAAAAAGTTGTCTAAATTTATTGAGATACATTCTGAATAAAATTAATAAAAACACTGAAAAAAGTAGGCGGATTCTCGATCTGACAGGAACTGTTTTTGACATAACAGAATTCAATTCAAACAAATAAATACATTTATTTTTGAAATCTAATTCCCAAATGGACTTGAGTGACGAAAATAACTTGTAAAACCATTCGGAAGATATTTTAAATGCTGCCCCGAGAAGCTATCAAATTGCATTTTAATGAAACCTGACGTTGCTATGCCGTAATGGTTGCTATACTGTAAAGTGGCCCATTACAGTACGATTTTGAGTATCGTAAAGTAATACATTACAGTACGAAATGCGAAAAAATCATTAACAGCAATTTTCATTAAAAAAAACAGATATGCGGTGCGGTTTTTCAAAGCTATAAAACAAGTAAGTTACTTTTACATCATCCTATAACGATATCATGGTAATAACTCCTTAGCAACGAGTTATGTTATGATACATTTAACAGCACTAGTGCTGTAAAGCTTATAACGTGCTGTTATGGCTGTTTTACGTTACTATTTATGAATTGTCATTGAACTGTCACTGAAAATAATTTTTTATTTTTTGAAAAGAATTCTTATAGGATGATGTAAACCGTGTTACGACACGCGTAACGTTATTTGCTGTTACATTACTCGAGATTTAAAAGAACTCGCTCCTTCGTCGCTCGTTCTTTCAAACTTTTCTCTCGTAATGTAAAATGCTTCATAACGTTACTAGTATCGTAAATTACTATTACATTACCATAAAATTAAACAAAACAATCACACTTCTCTGATAGTAACAGGTGCTTCAAAATTCTATGGCCAACTTTTTTGAATTTTCTTTTTGCTCTAACTATAATTTAAAACTGCTTGAACTAAATGACCTATAAACTTCACGTCAGTCTCGATAGGCATCATGGACAACCAGACGTACAAAAAAATAAACAAAAATAACAAAGCAGCAGAACAATTTAATTAAACTACAAGATTCAGAGTTCTCCGAATCAGTGATATAATTAGCAATCTATCTAGTAAAAATAAAATTGTGACTACTTAATTAATCTGTGAAGGAAAAAAACTTATTAGAAGAGAGATTGTAAACAACTCATTATTAATCGAAAATTTAGCTTACAGATCACCTATTCGGAAATATACTCAGGTTTCGGAATTATACGTAAGTATTTTAAAAAAGATTGCCAGAGTCATTAGCTTAATTTACTTTATTTTATTTACGAATCGAAAGCTTTTCCTTCGACAGTGTTAATAAATGGCAATTAAAAAGGATGTTGTAACAAGAAATTAATTGGTATCAAGTTGTTTATCGTAACAATCCTTCAGATACGCCAGTTTTTTCGACTTTTTAAATTAAGTTTTTTTTGATTATTCAAACTTTAATGAAGGTTAGTAGATTGCTGAAATTTGTAAAGCTGTCCCTTTTTCGTTTATGTACAAAATCGAAGATTAATAATAAGTGTAACCTAGCCAACCTACGCACCTTAAGAAAATTAAACTTAATTACTCAAGTTTTATAAGAAAATTATTTAATAGATTTCACTACGACGCGACGACTGAGTCTAATTGGTTTTTTCGAATAATTTTCTTAACAAACGAACATAAATGATTTAATTAATGTAAATAACCGTCGATGATAAATGTAGGAGTGAACTATTCAGAAATACAAACCCCTATAATTAGTATAATAACCATTTCTAGCTGATCTAAAAATATTATATCAAAAGTCGCCGTCAGTGTTAATTGGTGAAAGATATACCTGCGTTTAACCATGTGTTTTGGTAAATAAAAAATGTGGATAGGACATTCGAGTTCAAGTCGCAGTGGATTGAAAACTTTTGGTAGGAGTAACCGGAGTAAGATTTGAACTTCTGTTCTTCTGATTGCGAAACAGACCTATACTCCACTGGGCCTCGAACTTCTGTTTTTAAGCTACTAAATTCAAGCTTATGACAAATTAATTAACGCCTGGCTTCTAACAACCGACTCAACCTTGATGCTTTCGTTAATTTCTTTAAATTCTGGAATACTTTGAGATAATGTCTATAACGAGCTTATCATAATTTATAAATTTAATTTCATAACAGACGAATAACAAACGACGCCTTTGTAATTTAAGGGACAAAATATAAAGTTCTTTTTAACAACGTTTCCTTTTAATTAATATTTCCGATTTTTAATTTTAATTGTGCCACCGAGAAGGCTTTTAAGCCCCTTTACAATACCACAAGTAAGAATCGCGTAATTCAATACTCCCGAAAATATTAGTACCGTAAAAGAGGCAATTAAGCGATTTTGTGATGTCAAAGTGAACAGCAATAAGTAATTAAAATTATAATTTTACACTGGTTTTGAGGACTAATAACGGTCTTTACCGAATTGTAACAGCTGTAGTAATTTTATAAAAGTGAGCTATGGCGAAGATATGAAATACAAAAAAAATCTTTAAATAGATTTAAATTTAATGCAATTAAATGTTGGGCTTCAGAAAATAATTCAGGCCTCAGAACAAATCATCTTTCCTGCTATTGCCCTTAGAGTTTCAACTAAAACAGTTACTCGAATATGCAAAACCTGGATTTTGAAAGGGCTCTTCCAAATATACTTGACACTGCAGGGTTGAGATGATTTAAATCACAATTAAAATCGTGATTTAAATCAAGCGATTTATTTAAAAAAATCTTTGATTTAAATCACGGTTTTAGATTTTGACAAATTAACAAACCAAAAACAAATTACACAAAAGCACTGACCTTCAGTGGTAAAAAGACAAACACTTGCTAATTGAACAAAAGCTTTATTTAAAGAGTTAACTACTATGAAGGAAATTTATATTATTATAAAGTGTTTTCACAATAAATACCCTTTCCCCATTAGAAGAATATTCAATATAATTCATAGTAATTAGGTAGATACGTGAATAGATAACTGAAGAAAGTAACATTTATTTTGACATAAACAAAATTCAAATTTGCATTCTGGAATATAATGTTACATATGAGTTTGATTTAAATCAAAAAAATCCGATTTAAATCGATAAAAATCGATTTTTTTTTTATTGTTTTTTAAAAATCGTGATTGACAGGATAACATACTAACGAGTTAGTCAACTGTTTTTCTTTAAACAACCACTGAATGTTAGATTGTTATTTCGTTAGTTTAAAAAAAGAGTTTGTAGGATTCAGGGCGACATTTCAAGAAATATGAGAAACTGGAGAGTGCTAGACATTCTATCGTAAAAGGCATAAAGGGTGGAGACAGGATTTTAACTAAATGGATTTCAAGAAGAAGAAAGTCTAAAGGATTTGTTTCATTTTTAATTCGAGATGCCTTTAAACAAAAAATTGTCATCATGAAACATTTTTTAGAAGGCTCAGATATTGTCCCATGGATGTGGATCTAAAATTTAGTGACTTCAAAACAGAAGGGAGCGTGAGGGGTCCACCTACACCTTAGGGACTCACATGCCAACACCAGTACGAGAGATGATTTCCTTAAATTTAAATCATCTCGTGCAACCTGGAAACCTAATGAGGCTCTGGCGATCAGGCATCAGAGAGTGTAGGCTGGTACCAGTCGTCCCGACTTAACTACCCACAGAAGGTACATTACTTCAGAGAAATTTACTGAGCCTCGAAAATGGACGGTCAAACAGAAGACAAAAAGCAAGAAATAGGATACGATTTGGTATATGGAACATCAAACCCCGAACTGGAAAATAAAATGGAATTGCAGAAGAAATGCAAAAACACAAGATGCACATTCTTGGAATATCAGAAGTAAATAAAAAAAGGGAATTGGACTGAAAACCCTAGCTCAGATTATGTGGATCCCCTATACTAGAGCAACAGAAGGCGTGGGAATAAGAGTAAGCAGGGAAATAGATGGAAAAGTAACCAACTGGTGGTGGAAGACACGAACATCTAAAAACTCAAAGAAGGGCGACAAAAAAGTCACACCAAAATAAATCTGGAGGCACTAGAAGATTCAACAAAGCAACAACAATACGAGGAAACCTTAACCGAATATCCTTAAATAACAAGAATCTTAAGAAGTTCATGGAGACGTTAAATAAAAAGTGGAAACATTCCCACATGCTATTTTGCAAATAGCAAAAAAAGTATGCGGTCCAAAAGAGGTACAAGAAAACCCAAAACGGAGAACCAAATGGTGGAATGAAAAGGTAAAAACAAAAATTACACAAAAAAAAGGAGGCATGGAAGATCCATCTATCTATCCATTCATCAGGAACGAAGCAAAAGAAGCAGTTAAAGAATTCAAGAAAACTACATTAAAAACCAAAAACAGAAACTCCAACAGAAAATGAAATAAGAATCATTGAGGAAGAGGCAAGTAACGAAGTAAACCAAGACAGAAGATGAAGAAATTGAAGTAGCTCTATAGAAAACAAAAAATGGCAAATCGCCAGGGGAAGACAACATAAATCTAGAATTACTAAAAAAAAAAGGAGAGATAAATATCCAGTGGGTAAAACGCATATTCCAAGACGCACGGAAGACAGAACAACATCCGTGTTACCCAATCACCGCTGGCTTCACGCCGCTCGAAGGGTTTATAAGCAGAGCCCTACGATCTGAGAAATCAGTTCCATCCTCGAACTCAACCTTGGAGCTTAGGAGTAGGCAGATTGAGACCTAAGAATTTAGACTCATCGTGGTATTTAGGAGTAGGCAGAATGAAGCCTAAATACCAACCCCCTACTAGGCACCCCGGTTGACGTTCGTCATACCTGTCGCCGTCACGCTTGACGTCCGTCAGCGTAACCTCTGCCACGTGCCCGTGTGCAGCTCCATTGGTCTTTGTGTAAATAACCTGTATATATTGTGTACATAATTGAATATACGGAGAAGATCAAAACCCCTCACCAAAAAGTGAGTAGAAAAGAAAGAAGAGTGAAAAGAATAAGGGAAAGAGGGATGCCTTTGCCCTATATAGGGATGTTGCAGGCTAATAATTATAATAATAATAACATTGATAAACTCGAAAAGAGACAAAGAACAATGGAGCGATGCATGTTGAATATAAAGCTAAAGTACAGAAAGACAAATGTCTGGATAAGATAGAAAATAAAAATAAAAGACGCTGCTGAACATGGAAAGCTTCTGTTGGATGAGAAGAGCTCAAAATCGGGAAATATGGCAAAAGTTGGGAGAGGGTTATGTCCAAAGATAGACGACATAAAAGTTTAAAAGAAAGATCACAGAATGTGAAAATATTCTAAATTAAGCTAAACAAAACTTAGCTGCCACATAAACGTATCTATATTTATACAACCACTATACTTGAAATGACGAATAGCTAGCGTAATAAAACTGCGCGATGTGTCTTGATGGCTTAGTGGTTACATGTCTGCGTTGATACCAACAGAACAGAAGTGTTAACATGGCCATGGCCGGCAGAGGTGCAGCACCAAACCAAGTGTTGGGTTTAAATAGGAAACGTGTTCGATAAAAGAAAATTCTTTTGTAGTTCAAATATTTTACCCACGCTGTCCTTACTTCAAATTTGAATTTATGTTGCACTCGTACCTTTTGGTATAATATTTGTTGTTTGTCAAGTAAATACAGCGTGAGTCTGGAGACTTTTTTGGATATGTAAATAGTCTACCTAATTAAGTGCAAAGATTCCCTGAATTTAAAATTAAGGCAACCTACACTCGGATGTTTCAGCTTTTCTGTGATGTTTTTGATATTTATACAAATAAAACTGAAACTCTTATTTAAAAAAATAACCTCAGCAGTCGATGCCCCAAGCCTAATAACAATAAGTGATGCGTTTCTTTAATACAAAAACTATATTCAAAGTCTAACATTTACGGTCCTAACTAATACCGGTAATGCGGATCGGAGTAAACAACACGTGATCACTACGATGCTTCAGTGATTCAAGTTTAGAGCTAACTAAGCGAAGATTAGGGAATGAACAAGTTGTCACTTCGCTTCGCTAGTTTTAGCACGAGGCATATCCTAGCAAAGTTTCATGCGGCAACATAGATTATGTTGCAGCAAATGGTCGCTTTTGGGGAGTTGACGCCTAGCCTTAATTTTAAAATTTATTTTACAAACAATTCGACTGATTTTACACTACTTATTAAAATAACGAACAAAAAAGAACACATATTTACTAACGGTTTTAGGTAAAATGAGTACTCAAGAATCGTACCCCTTGAGAAATAGGGGAGACCTATAGCTAAATTCAACTGAAAAATGTTGTATACTATAACGTAATATAATAATAAAACTTGAAATTCCTTCAAGAAACTAATTAATTTATCGGTGGAGTTACTAGAGCGAAAAAGATGAGTCATGTGTTGACACTTAAGTTGACGAGATTTCACCCTTAAGGTCGTGAATATTTACGTTGTTGCGTTAAGTTATTGACTGAAGAGCGAAGTTAATCATGAAAAACTGTTCATGTGCTTTCATTTTATTAAAATAAATTGCACTCTTCTAAAAATACTTTATACCTACTACGTTTTCCCAAAACGATGGTAAGATATATTAAGACACTTTTCAGGCATTTATAGTTCGTTATTTCAGTGCTGCAAAATCAATCAAACAAATCGTTTGTAAAATAAAGGCAAGGCAACTGAATGCAAAGCTACACTAAATTAAGGAATTTGAATGGTTTGAGAAACTCTGCACCTTATTTTAAGGCACGGATTTAAATTTGTTTATAAACAAGTTAATTGCACGACTTGGTAATCTTCAGAGGTTTACTTTAGCCAACTGTACGAGGAAATAGTCCTCTGGAGAATTCAATGCAGCTATCAACATGTATGTTTAGTAGACACTGTTATGAACTCGAGCGTTTCAAATTTTCCAGTGGATTCACAACACAATCCTCATGTTAAGGGTTGATTGTCAGGCTAACATTTTGATTATTTGTTTTTAATTAATTTAGGCACCAACTATAAAGGGTTATTCAATTTCCTTCTTCCTTCCTGTTATTTTCCTTATTAACCTTTGTTTCCATAGAAAATATTTATCGAGTAACTTATTAAGGGTTGTTTTTTTCATCTCCTGATGATTATGATATTTAACTTTCAGATAGCGTATTCTCTTTATGGGGACACAACAATCATATTAGAATGTAAAGATGGTAAAACTAAAGTGCCCACTAACACTATCAGGTGTAGGTACAGCTAAACCCAAAAATTCTTTTAAGCTCAATTATATAAGCTGATGATATGGTTGTAATCCAGAATTCAAAAAGCCGCATTTAAACTAAACAATATACAGGGGGCGTTCAAAAATGATTGGCACACTGTTGAATCGCAGATTTAAACGTGCGCGCGGTGTGTTTGTGAAGACAGACTATAGTACTATGTGATGCCACCAGATAGCCTTGCTGGAACATACAGGAAAAAAGTAGTGGCCCATTCCTGCAGCCCTGCGCGTGCAGTCGTGGACAAAGTGGAAAACCATAGAAGCAGAGAACCATGGGCAGCGATGGACGGTGTGGTTTCTTTGGAGAGAAGTGCTTCGGACATCTATACGACGCCACATGCGCGGCCACATGTCACATGTTAGACTCTTGGATACATCGTGCTGCCTCATACCCCATATTCTCCGGATCTTGCACCGAGCGACTACGCTCTATTTGACGCAATAAAAGAGGGTGATGTGCAGTACGAAGTTCGCCTCCAACGACGAGCTTTAGTCGTCTGACTACAAGTGGTGCCGTGCTACACCCAAAGAATGGTTTGCAGTAGCTTTACGGAAATTGCCGGAACCTTGGCAAAAGTGCATAGACATTGAAAGGGAACACCTCTAATGAAATTTGTACTCACTTCTTCCTAATAAAAGAGTAGTGAGGAGAAAACAATAAATTGTGGTGCCAATCATTTTTGAACGTCCTTAATAAATCAATCTAACAGGTACTGAAATTCAATTATCTAGGATGTGATATCACCAGAAATGGAACATGTGTTTAATTTTTGTGATAAAAGTACGTACATTAAATACGGGTACGAATAACATTCAACTTGATTTTTCTAGAAATTTCGCTTATTCAACCGTATGATATTTTTAGATGGTCACAAAGAGAAAAAAAAATGCTATACAATTTCGACCTAAAAAATATAGGTTGCCATTTAAAAAAAGTATAGATGACGTCATAGCGCAAAGGTATGACCTTGAAAAAAATATTTAAAACCACCAGTTTGTGGAAAATAATTTGTTATAAACCTTTTATCTAAAACTTTTTTTTCTAAAACTAATAATAAAGGCTCCAGCAACGAGGTTCCTTACTTTTTATTCACCCTGTATACACCAGTCCGTTGGCACTTAAAAATTATCACAAACTTTTAACACTATTTTTGATTCTAACCACTACGTTACAATATAATAACGGAAACGTGGGCAGAATATTTTAAAGATTTATTAAAAGAAGACAAAAATGAACACGAAAATAAAACTGAAATAGATAATACAAATCATCACCAATATATTTATGAAAACAACGAACCAAGCAATATAACTGAAGAAGAATTGAACGAAGCGATTCAGAAAATTAAATTAGGTAAAGCGGAGGGCCATAACAATGTTATAACAGAAATGATTAAATTTATGAATAAAGAAAGAAAACGAGAACGGAATTATTTGCCAAATTTATAAAAAAGGGGATAATAAATACTGTAAAAATTGTAGGGGTATAACTCTAGCAAATACGATTGGAAAATGATATGCAAGGACTTTTGAAAATATGCTGAGGGCCGAACAGGAAGAAACAATTTGGTTTCAGGAACACCAGAGGAACAAAAGATCATATATTTGCAGTAAGACAGATAATCGAGAAAGCGGTAGAAACTGGCACAAATACACTTATGTTTTGTAGACATGGAAAAGGCCTTTGGTATGATAAGAAGAGAAGACATATTGACAACTTTAATAAATCGTGGTATAGAGAACAATCTTATTGAATGCGTTAAGAGCCTATATAAGTCCACTGAAAATTTCGTAAAAGTAAGAAACAAAGGCTCAAAACGCTTCACTAGTCATGCACCGAAAGGTTGAAAGGTTTTGGTATTGTAAGTAAGTACTTTAGTCGGTTATGTTGTCATAATTTTCAAACCTGCACAATTAGGGCTGTAATTGACAGTTAAGTTGTTGAATAATGAAATCCTTGTTTCGTATTATTAATTATTGAATTAAATAATTTATAAAATTGTTGCCAATTGTTAGTTAAAATACCGTATTCGAAAGAAGGAACAGTTTTCAGACTATTTCCATTCGACTTGCGTCGGGCTTGAATTACGTTTGGCTACTAAACACAAAACGAAAAACAGACAATTAATTAGGGTGCAGTTTCAGTATTTGAGGATTTCATAGTGAACAAAATTTAACGGATTGAAAATCACGAAAGGCAGAATAATTTGATGTTTGATTGGTGTAACAAGCATATGCGCAACAGTTAGCTTGCGTTGACGCTACAGGTAGCAGCAAGAAGCGTCGTGACGCGCTATCAAAGTACGGATGAATAGGTAGTCTGAAAACCACCCTCGATAATAGAAGACGTTTACTGGCGCGTCCTTTATTTTTACGTATTCCAGCACGTTCTAAAATTTTCTGCTTCAGTTAAAAAGACTTGTTACTGGAAAAGCGAAGAACTAAAATAAAATATAAATCGTTTGCTCGGGTACTTGTTAACTTTACAAAAAGGGAAACTTTTTTTAAACAGCCCAGCAAGGCCATGAAAGACAATTGATAAACTAACGAGTGAAATTTGCCAAGAAAAAAGGGGGACCCCTTTGTGATAGCAGAAGAATGAATCTAACAACGCTTTACGCAGAATATCCATCGAACTTTTCAACTTTATCGGCGTTAAATTTTTCGAATAAATCTTCAGTACATGATCTCTCCGGAGTGGAATTATTTCAATTATATTACACGCCAATTTTAGTATATTTGGGCACAATCGGTAATGGATTATCGGTGTTCGTGTTCTTTAGGACCAAATTAAAAAAACTATCATCGTCTTATTATTTAGCAGCTTTGGCGATAAGCGACACGATTTTCTTGTTGTCATTGTTTGTGGTATGGCTTAATATGGTCGACGTCGATTTGTTTAATCAACATGGAATGTGTCAACTTATGATTTACATAACCGGAGTTTGTAGTTTTTTAAGTGTATGGTTAGTGTTAGCTTTTACAGTGGAACGTTTCGTGGCCGTTCGGTATCCGTTACTTCGTCAATCCGTATGCACAGTATCGAGAGCTAAAATAGTAATAATAATTCTGGTTATTATATCGATGTTATTGTTTTCACCTCTTCTGGTATTCGCAAGAGTACAATTTGTACAACAACGAACAGTGAAATTGTGCACGATTGATCCCCACTGGCAACGTTCTGCTAACGTTTTTAACGTCATCGACACCGTATTAACGTTTATCGTTCCTGTAATCGTAATTGCGATATTAAACACATGTATAAGCCGTACGATTTGGAAATTAGCGAGCGTACGCCGTAAATTAACTTACAGAGGTGCACCTCCTTCAAGATTACTTCACAAGAGGAAAGGATTCATAAGGAATCACCAACCAAAATTGAGTCCGGTCTCACAAAATAAAGTGACAAAAATGTTACTCGTAGTGTCAACGGCGTGCTTGTGTTTAAATCTACCAAGTTACATAATGCGAGTTCTTACTTACTTAATAGAGGTATGTAAATAAATTGACAAGGTAATATGTGATGTTTACAAAGTCCCGTTTATCTTATGTTCCGTTTATTTTCAATGCATAAAATATCGGATTTACTAGAAATAAAAAGACGGAGAACCTTTAGATTCCTACCTTGCGGCCTTAGAAGTTTGATGGTACAGGTGCAAGAGTACGTGTACGTAAATAGATTTATTATCTGCTTGTCAAAACGCATTAAAATTTTAAAAGTACGGGAAATATTAAGAAAAATAAACTCCAGGGGATGCTACATAAAAATAACACTTAAAATAAATAAACTCGGGCTGAAAGTTAATCGTACGAAAACGTACAGGAATAGAATTTTGTATGTTGTCAATCGAAGCTTCTTCGTTACTGAAAAGATATAATTATTTGAGGTCAGCTGTGAATGAATAACAATTCCGAAAATATTAGAAAATTTTGAAAGTTCGAATGTTTACAAATAACGCAAAGCGAACAACTTAATCCAAGTTAATCTTTATTATTATTTCTTAAAGGTGGTCTCCCTGCATTCCCTGTACTACGGCCAATAAGGCATATAATTGTACCCTTCAAATCATCGGTCAGTTTTCCAGCCCCAATAATGATACTCATATTTATAAAACTGGAAAGTAGCAGTAAACTCAAGACGTGTGAAAGTATGGGTATGTTTTGGCAAACACAAATATCCAAAAGTGCATAAACCACATTAAGTATACAAAGCTTATTATCAGGGAAAAATAAATGTTTAACACAACTTTATAAAACATTGGTGCATTTCAGTTAGTGTTCAGGCATTAGCTTCCTTGTTTTCTCATTCATCAGAATAAAAGCCAAAATTCAATCCAATTTAGGCTTTTCTTAAATTAAGGAAACTTGCAACGTTTCTTTAAATTCTGAATGAAAACCATTTCTAAATATGCTGTAAATATTGCCAAAATATTCTTCTGAACGGCGAAGGCTGGCCCTTAGAAAATTTAATTGTTTATAAAAGAAGCTTCAAATTTCTATGAGACAGGTAGGAAATAAAATCAAATTAAGATCGCAACCGGAACTTCTTCTATCAATTCAAGCGAAAAAAAAAGGCATTCGAACACGTAATCGATCTAATACCTACAAATTAAGGTTCCGTTTCTTAACGTTTGTTAGTCGTTCGTTTAGAATCCTCCGCACGGAAGAGTTTATTTTATAAGCGTTTTATTTAGTGTTTGTTTCGCTGAAATCGAACATGCCAAGATTAATTAAAGACTTACTTCCAATCTAAGACACACCTACTCGCAAACTTCAACGGTTTTACCGGAAGAAATCTCCTTCTCTACGTATTGGTTACCAATATCAACACCCAACAAATCAAAATTTCAAGTATTTTCCAAAATCGACCAGAATCAATATTTACATAAACAAGTTTGATATCTTAAATTGAATTTTCAAGCTAGCTGTACTATCTATAAATATATTGATAATATTTTAAAGAATTTTTTTGCCTGACATTTGTATGTTGTATAAAAAGGTACGAAGCACGTGTAACGGATTACGAATATTCTGAACCTTGAACTACCGTTTATTACAATACACCTCTTAATCCATCAAAACAGAGTGGCGAAATTGAATATATCGTCGTTCCTAAAATTCACGCCAGATTTTACTTTGTTTGGTGAAAATTAAAACTTGATATTTTTACGTCATAATTTCCACGGGTATTTTTACTTTGCAATTATTGCAATTCAATATACCTACATAAATATCTCAGAAGTGAATTGGAAGCGCTAAAGTTTTCACTGCTTTAGTAACATATGTTAATTGTTATTTTAGTTATAATAAAAAAGGAACGCAAACAAGCTTCTCGATAATTAAGTCAAACTAATTGTTGACAAAAAACTTGCAATGATTTTATTTGTTACATTATTATATCAGGGTTAAATAGATTTATTCACTGTAGAAAATAGCTCTTTTATTATGTCCCGAAGCAAAATCGAAACCCTTAAAAATATTTGAAATTCCCAGCATATAAAAATACCGCATCCAGAATATTTAATTTTTCTACGGAAAGCTCGAGTTCCTTTTTTTAGAACGTAAGCTTCTGAAAATGTTAATGTGGATCTCCGAAATTTTCCGTCAAAATTCTTTTGCGCACCACATATTATTCGGTGTTTACTTGTTAATTGAAATCATTCGAGCTTAAACTCATTTTAAAGAAATATCTTGTATCATGAAACTCAAAAGGTAGCTGTGGGTGTTTTTTTTTTCAACGCAAAGGGTTAGTTGGTGTTTTAACGGTTTGGTTTCGAAGTTTAAGTTTAGAAGACTAATAAGAATAACCAATCAGTCCAAGACGATAGGGCAATAAAATATGTATTTATCATTAAACTAGAAACCTTATTAAAATCGTTTAAGGTATTATTATAATTTTAGAAAAAACCTTGCTAAGTAGGCTCTGCCATTACACGTATCTGCAAATAAATTTATTTCCATCAGGGGAGATTCACAAAAAATGACGTAATATTTCAAGTTTTCAACACGCAACTGCTATGAAAAATCGCTCTTTTATTATCTTGGAAGAATACAACTTTCTTTAATATATGGAATGTCACTAAATTCCAAACTAAGCTTTGATTAAAAAATGCAACCCCCGCAATAACATTTAAAGTGTTTCAAATAACCTTCGGAAAACCTGAGATGACTGTGTTAAAGAACCCTGAGCTGTATGTAACAAGAGCTTCACAAGAGATCTGCTTTTTTAAATTTTATTTTTTAGACTACCAGTGACTTGAATTTAATATTAAATTTTGGTATTCGGGCTCAAAATATGTCTGTAACTGTTGATTGGTCAAGGTTTCTTCTACTATTTACCAGCAGGAAGATGATTAGGTAATTTTCTTTCAGCGACTAATAGAATAAACAATTTTTCCTTAATTTTCATGACTTAACTAGAATAATTTTAAACATAAGCCAGGGAAGCCGAGTATAGAAAATGTTTTATTTGAAAATGTGTATTTTTGGAACTTGTATCTGCATTTAACATCGCCGGAGTGGCCGAGTGGTTAAGGCATTCGACTATAGCGCAGACGGTATCGGGGTCAAACTCTAGTTGGAAGCTCAGCGGGTGACCTACCCAGTCACTGAAAATAATTGGGAACCGAAACACAGTGCTGGAATAAGGAAAGTAAACGGTTGTTGAAGGCGTGGTGCTTGCTTATCCCACCACTCCGTACGTAAGCGTGCGAAACAAAGTGTGAGAAGCAATTTAACCCTTCATGTTGCCGGCCATGCTCCATCGCGGGGCGTTACTTGCATTTTACGATAACATAATGATAATTACAAATTTTTATTTTCCAAAATAAGGATTCTATAAAACAACAAACTCGGAAAATAGCATGCAGGTGAAACTATTAAGAATGAAATCAAGGGAACCCGACACCGATTAGGTAAAAGGGAATATGATTATAAATAAAAAAATCAAGGGAACTTCCACATGTTCTATTTCAAGGACCAAAGCCAAAATAATAAAGGAACTTCAAACTGTTATAAAATAATAAATAGTAAGTATTATAACTAGTAATCTGAAAAAATTATATCCACATTGTCTCGCTTATTGTAGGCAAAGAAAACCAAGAAAAGTCTAAAAAGGCTTTAAAAAATTAATAAAAACCTTCAAGGGAAGAAACACAATATTTCTTATTAAAAAAAGTTGCTTAAACTAAACTTTATTTCATGTAAAGTTGGCAAATTTGGATTAATGCGGATAAACCTGTTGTCGCCGAATTTCAGTTAATTTTGGGAATTCTGTATACCGAAAAGGATATGAAACACTGACCTTCGGCTTTGCGGGCCAACTTTGCCAACTGGGCTAAGAATGGGGTAAATATTTGAAAATATAATCTCTGACATATTCAACTTGTAAGCTTAAGGTAACAAATTCGATTTCGATTAAGGTAATATTTTTCTTGCAGAAAAAATCTGAACTAGCTCTTTTTCGGATACCTGTTGTTAGCTCGTGTCCGTCTTGCCAAAGCAACGGACATGCGTTACAATACATAGGTACTTAAAATCCGAAAATCTAATCTCGCGAGGTAGATTAGCAAATTTTTCATAACCATTTATTTAAACCTAAAATCACACTCAAAAAATTAAGTTTCTTGGTCGTATCGCCATTTTTATAGGTGTTTTTTGTTTTTAAGCCAGTTCGAGGCAATTTTTGAGAATTAATTGGCCATAAAGTTAAAAATAAAAACATGAAATAATCCTAAGTTTCATTAAAAAATTTGTAAAAGCATCTGAACTAGTAAAATCAAAAGAGCAGTCAAACATAATGCATCGAACAATTAGAGGATGATTTGAAAGCTCGTTAAAAAAAAACTCGACGTAATTCAGTTAATATTTTTCCAAATATTGGAAGGGAGGCACATTTTACAGAAGGGATGTACTTATTTCAATACACTTTTTACTACAAATTATATTATTCAAATGGTACAACACACGGTAGTACTGCAATTCTAATAATAGTCAAACCACGAATTATTAACATATCAAGCCACTTCAACAATAGTAATATTTTGCCATAAAATTTTGAAGAATTCTTCGGAATATTGGGACCAAAATTTATTGCTAGGGGTGACAACAACAACAAGTATACAATGATCCCCACATTTAACTGCAACTAAAGGCAAAGAGAGAAGCGGATAGCCGCGTGTACAAGATCTCGGTCTCTCACGTAGACAGCTTAGCCTTTGATCGAGTCTGGACTAATGGACTAATATATAAAATGGCAAGCAATAACGCACCCTCATATCTTCTACGTATTATTAGATCATTCCTTACCGAAAGAACCTTTCAAGTACGAGTCAACTCACACCATTCCTCGATTCGACACATTACTGCAGGGGTTCCCCAAGGATCCATACTGGGTTCCGTGTTATTCAACATATTTATGTCAGATATCCCAGAAACTCCTAATGCTGACCTCGCCATGTATGCTGACGACACAGCTATAATAACGCAAGACCATGATATTAACTGCGCAGCATAAAAACTCCAAGGAAACATTGACCAACTTAATCTCTGGTTCAACAAATGGTGCGTCAAAATTAATGCGGATAAATGCCAGTCAAAAATTTTTACCCTTCGCCGACCTGCAGACCCCCCAAACATAACCATAAATAACACTCCAATACTATGGGATCCCAAAGACAGTGCTATACGATATCTAGGTATTTATCTCGACAGAAGACTAACATGGAGCTATCATATAAACAAAAAGCTTTCGGACGCATATGCCAGACTAAGTATGCTTTACCCAATAGTAAACAAAAAGTCATCACTTAAACTAAAATGTGGAATTCTAATATACACATCAATAATTAGACCGATTATATTCTACGGATCTCCTATATGGTGCGCTACATCCAAAACTAACCTACATAAACTAGAAGTTCTACAAAACAAGGTATTGCGCATGATCGCCAATGCTGAGTGGTACGTTAGAAACTCACAACTACGTAGAGAAACTGGCATCCCCACTATTCAAGGATTCTTAACTCAAACAACTAAAAAATTTTATCATAATATTAATTTGTGCAGTGGGGCAGTTCACTATAATATAGGAAGAAGACATATACACCATAGACTTAAAAGAAAGTTACCAGCAGACATCTTAAGCAGTGATAGTGAATAATTCTATTACCCGGTGTAGTAGTTTCAGTGATTTTAACGGATGCAATAAGTGATGCGCGTTCCATACTTACTAACCAGA
Organism: Melanotus villosus; assembly: GCA_963082815.1. Lineage (NCBI taxonomy): Eukaryota > Metazoa > Arthropoda > Insecta > Coleoptera > Elateridae > Melanotus > Melanotus villosus. Next base: position 7,172,957 of record OY720423.1, on the reverse strand, counting down.
AATTATCCAATGTGAAATTAGTGATAATAGGAATATAACCTCCTTAGCGACGTACATGCGAACAGTATAAACTCACCCTGCCATGAATAGCACAATGTGCTGAACTGGCAATAGCTGTATTAAAAAAAAAAAAAAGTTTTCGTGATTAGCCCATTAAAAAACAAGGCTTGAATAAAATACATTACTCAAGAACGTCGATATCAGACCTGAATAATTATTATAGCATTTGAACAAAATCTGTAATTTATTCGCATTCCACTCTTATGTATGCTTATTGCTTAACTCTGAGAAATTATGCTAAAATATCCTACTGAAGTCACTTAGAACAATCAGCGGCGTGTTTGAGTTTACGTAAACCTGTAAATGTATCGGCACTAACGGCAACATAGAGGGTTAAGGCCTCCTAAAATCGCTTCTCATACCTCCGTTATCTCACACGGTAAACGTAGGGAGGGTGTGGTAAGCACGCCTTCAACAATCGCCTCTACCTTCCCTACTCGACCATTGTGTTACGGTTCCAAATTATTTTGTGACTGGGTAGGCTACTCGCCGAGCATCCAACTCGCGTTTGAGCGCGAGACCGCCCGCGCTGTAGTTGTATGCCTTAACCACTACGGCGATTTTGAGTTTACATAGCTGTGTGAAATTAAACTGAGCAAACTGAGTTAAATAAAGTACGAAGCTCATAAAAGTGGCCATTTTCCGATCACCATTTATCCTGATAATATAAATTTCTGTACTTTTTGCTCAAAGCGTTCATTTTTGTCTAATTTTCTTCGCATCTACAGTAGAAAAGTACATTTTCGTACTACTTTAACGTTTTGGCTACTTGTTTTGTTACTGGAAAGTCACTAAAAAAAACTAATAAAATTGGAATTTCAAATTAATTATTGGTTAATCTTTAAAAGTATCTTGTATTCTTTTTGATTAAAAAAATATTGGAAACAGTAAAGGTTGATTCATATTATCATGCACGATATGTACGCTTCCGGCATGTAGCGTTTCGGTTTCGAAAAATATTGATAAATGGTTTTCAATTGATGTATTCATATTATACGCCACAGGTTACGTTTACGGGCGGTATTCTTGCTAAGAATATTTTGCTGATATGTGCTGGAACATGCCCGAACGTATAATGTGAATTACCATCAATTTGGTTTCGTTCAGTATCGTTCGAATCTATTTAGTGGTGAATGTTGGTGAAGAGGTTTATTGCATTATACAGAGTGATCCATAAGTAATGGGACACAGACCAACAGTATATTCGGGAGGCCAACATATTACGATTTACCTACAATTACCTTAGTCCAGAAGTTAATATTTAGAGAGATACAGGGTGTCGAAGTCAAGATTTTGATTTTAATTTTCCCCTGTAATTTCAAAAGTTTTTGAAATATTGATATGAAAATTGGGAAAGCTACTTTTTTTGGGACCGAAAATCCGTGCTCGTAAAAGAACCTTACTACCTAATATCTTGAAAAAACATCAACTTTTTTGTACTTTAAAGTTAGAGCAGATCTAATTGAACAAAACAATTGCCTCAACTTTGTTATATAAAAAAGGCCATCTACCTAAATGTCTCTAAAGTTAACCGTTTCCAAGATATTTGCTATTGATGTAAGTGGTTCTACATTTTATTCGTTCTTTGAGTAACATTTAATTAAAAATGACAATTTTGATATATTCGTGTGATGAGACACAAAGCAAAAGTGGATCCGTGTAAAAAAGAACTGTCCCAAACGAATTATTAAATTAACAAAAAAGCATTTTATCAAGATTGCATTAAGTGTTTTTTCTGTTGGTGACATTTTAAGTCACCTTTTTAATATCTACATCCTAGATTATAAACAGCATTTTAAAACACGTTTCCCATAACAACGTGTTTTTAAAAAACATTTAAAACACGAAGGAAATAGCAACAATAATTGTCTATATTACGCCAATGGCAGAAACTTGAATAAATCTTCTCGTAAGCAGCTTTAGTTATGCTCATGACAAACATATGTAGTAGTTGACCAACAAAAAAAATTTTGAATAACACTCTTGCGAAAACGCTTAAAGTATCTCGGTTGTATATGCAACTCGACTTCGTCTCGTTGCATAGCAACAACCTCGAACTTTAAGCTTGTGTTTTCGCACTAGTATTATTAATAGATATTTAAAGTTCGAAAGTTTTAAGAAGTTGGAATTAAAAATCCCCAAATCTATCAGTTTGGTTATACTTAATCTTCCTCGGTGATGGAGGTTCAACTTGGTCACGACGCTCTCCAGATTTAAATTCGTCGCATTATAAATTCTGGGGAACTACGAAGTCGTTTAAGCTTCGACTAGAAATTACGTTACTAAAAAAGATTTAAAAGAAATGATCCAAATCACATTCGCTGGTTTCCATTAAAATCCTCAAAGGAAATTTATTCAAAAGAAGATTTTATTTCCAACCGATTTAGTGTTGTCCTTTTACTAAAAGAACGAAGGATTTCGTCGTTCATAAACTAGGAGGGATATTATAAACTCTATAACAAACAACCGGGAAAGGTGTTCTTTAAATTCTAGTTCACGTCTCAGATAATGCAACCTACTAACTAATTTTTAAGGAGTTCTCCAGGAACAGAAAAAATAAAATGATCAGATTCCCTTTTAAAGAAAGCTCCGAACAAACAGTGAATAAACGCCCCCGGAAGTTTAAAAGTAGAATACTGTTTTGCATCGAGAGACCTAATTTCTGTTATTTGCCGAACATTTACGTTGGAATTTCAATGAATGCTAATGAAAAATTCTAACATACGAATATTATGATTTAGAAATGTTTTCTGGAATCTGGAATGCCGTAATGGAAATAAATCAGCGATTCTGTTTATATAAATAAGCAACAAATTTCAGCTATCTAAAAAGGCAAATGATATTGAAATGGAATTTATAAAAATTCGGAGTAGCTGAGATTAGAAACCTGTCTATTACAAAAATGCCTAAAACAGATACGATGTGACATTTTTCAAATTATTAAAACAGTTTTGCTTAGTGAATCTTTGTAGACCCTGATATTTAGCCAAAATAATTCAAACGTCCCAGAAAGTTGTTATACATATAAACTACAACAATGGAAGAAAACCCATACCACAGTGTTTTTGATTATAAAGGTTTAATTAAATATTAAATTAGTAATACCGGTTAATTAACTATTAACTAAATACGAATTAACAACTGCAATATTTGGAATAATTTTCAGCGAAGTTAATTAATAGATGAAATGCAAATTAAATTTGGTATTTGGTTTTTCGCTGGAGGGCTTCAAATATGTACGGGCAGGTGCAAACGTGGAAATACTCCGCTTATAAATAAACAACGATTTCGGATATGTAGAAACCAAACATTTTTATACTTTGTCTTTAAATTATATTGACAAACTTCTTCATGTTTTCGATAAAATTAAAGTATTTTGACCAGATTTTCCTATATTCAAAAACGCAGCTCCGCGCAGATACGGACCACGAAGGTTAGCTCTAAAATTTCATGAACAAGGAGGCCAATTTGAGGGATCATTGTAAAATTAAACGTTTTTAATGTGAATTTTCTTTTAATAAAACCGCCATATTTTTGTTTATAATTAATAAATTAAAATGTGGTAACTCAATTAAATTTTTTACTGATAGCGCTTTTCACTACCATTTACTTTTGGGTTATTTACTCGAATACCTTTCGATTTCATAGAAAATAGCAAGAGATAACAACGTATTCTTATTGAATTTTACATAAATGGATTCAGTTGAATTTAAATTATTCTTCTTCTTCGGCATTTTCCCTTTCACGAGTTCGTCGTCCTTTGTTTCCATCTTTCTCTATTTTTTCAATCTCCTGTCTGTAAACCTCTATCTTCCATCGCTGATTTTATATAGCTCTCCCATCTAAGAGCAGGTCTACCTCTTTTGTTTCTTTCCTGTGGTTTTCCAAAATTTTCGTAATCTTCATTCTTTATTCGATCATGTCGTGTTAGCTGTAGGCTTCTTCTCATAAAGTCGAGTCCCACTGCTCCCACAGTACGAATTTTATTGTCGTTGTAAGTGGCCATATCTCCGCCCCATACAAAACGATGCTTTGAACTATGCCATGAAAAAATATTTTCTTAGTTTTTTGTCTTATGTTGTTATTCCATATTAACCAATGGAGAGCACACGGATCTCTCCCTTGTTCACATATTTCTACTGAGCTTAGAATCTAAATATTCAAAATTCGTACATACTATGATATTTTCTTCCTCTACTTTTATATTCAAAGATCTTCTTCTCGTGCTCTCTGAGCATGCATGTTAAGTCCTCTTCATCTTGTGCAAATATGATCTGGTGGTCTGCATACAGAAGAGAATGAAAAGTAGTGTTTCCTATTGGGAAATCCATACCTGAATATTTTCGGTGCCAGGTGTACAAAGTCTGTTCGATGTAAATATTGAAGAGCAGCGGTGACAGGCTGGATACCCTTTACATTACAAGATTGCCTCGAATGATTTCTTCATATAATGTAATAAGTTTTTCGAAGATAACAATTTTTTTTAAATTTTAGAGCAAACTTTAATAGGCCGTATCTGCTCAGAGGTGCATTTTTGGATATAGGCAAATCAGATCAAAATACTTTAATTTTGACTGAAAAATGCCTTGTAGAAGTATAAGAAACACTCTGTATAATATTCAAAATGGTGCTTAAACGATGTTTAGATTAGATTCTGATCGTAATGGAATTTATAAAAATTCAGAGTAGCTGAGATTAGAAACCTGTCTAATATAAAAATGTCTAAAACAGACGTGACGTGACAGTTTTCAAATTATTAACACGGATTAACAAATTTAAAAAGTTGCAATGCTTGTCTTAATTGTAAAGCAGCCAGTTTGATTTTTAATATTTTTTATTAATGTTGTAATGCGAATGGCCTGTAGAGAAGGTTTGTTAAATTAACGAACGACTAAACTGGAAAAAAACACCATACTTTGTTTCATGTGTTATTCGCAATATACTTGTTTTGGTTGATCTGGACAAATGATTAATTTAACGAAGCTGTTCAATATTGTTTGTTTAACCCATAATAGTCAGTATTTAAAATTCAACCGCTTGGTGCAGCACAATTAATCAATTCTGTAAAAAAATGGTAGCTCAATTAAAACGAAATACTTATTTTGAAATGCAGGATTATCGAATATTTATTTTTCATAATAAATTTATTTTTCATAATTTCAAAAAAATTTAATTGGTCTTTCCTTTTTTCGGATATTCTTTATGAGAGTGTAACCGTAAAAGTTGCATTTTTTGTCTACTTAAAAGCAACGTTTCTAATAATTGCTTTTACGAGGTTTGTTCAACAGAAACACATTTGGACTGCGCAGCCGCGACTTCGTCGTTACGACAACAAAATGCAGTTGTTTAAATTGATTGTTTAAGTACTAGTGACGCGTCTGTTAAAAGTATTTGCTGTTTGCTCCTTTCTAAGCGTTGTGAATAAGTTGGAAAATGGAATTTGTGGTAGAAAATCCGCCCAAAGATAATCTGCGTGTTGTTATTCAATTTTTAGCCACTGAAGGGCGCCAGCCATTGGAAATTTATACGAGAATGGCAACAGACAAGAGAATTCACTAAAGATTTGACCTGTGCAGGACATGCTCGTGTTGTAGTATCAGTTGAAAATTGTTTTACGCGCAAATAGAGAACTTTCTGAAGTGTGGAGCATCACTGTTCATTCCATTATTCATAGTCTTAGCTACATAAAATTGCTGGTCAGTGGATTCTACGACTGCTTACTGATTAGCAGAAGAATTTGCGTACGGCCTTACCAGTATAGTATTTGATACGCTAACAACAAGGTTATGCCTTTTTACGCCAAATTGTTGCCGGTAATGAGTCTTGGTGTTATCACTACAAACCAGAATCCAACCGTCGGGGCATGCAGTGGAAGCATGCGGAATCTCCGAAGGTAAAAAATTGTCGATCTCAACCTTCAGCAGGAAAAGCAATGTTGACCGTATTGTTTGATTACCGAGGTGTACTGCTCTTAGATTCTAAAGAACCAGGTGTCAACATCAATGCTGAACGATATGCAGACACATTAAACTGTTTACGTGCCGCATCAAGACGGTGTCATCCTTCTGCACGATAATGCTCGGTCCGATGCAGCTCGAACCGTTCAAGATCTGCTTGCTCGTATGCGTTAGGAAGTTTTACAATATCCACCTTACAGTTCCGACTTGCCCCCGTGCGATTCCCATGTGTTTGGCCCATTAAAACAATCGCTAAAAGGACGATGTTAATGGAGATTTCTTTTAAATTCCTTAAATAAAAACTACTTTGCGGCTTCTAAACGTGTTTCTATTGAACAATCCGTGTATTAGGGTTTCAAAGTTTAGTTTAATAACGTTAACAGTAATTTGTTTTAATTGTCTATAAAAGCGAATTGAATGTTCCACAACTGAATTTCTGAATGAAAATAAAAAATGGAAAGTGAAAAATGAAACAGACACTTCTTATTATTGGAAATAGGTAGTAGTAAATCACTAAAAGATGAACTAGAGCCTAAATTTTTTTAACCACAAAAGTGCTACTAAGATTAACGCTAGTTCAAGCATAACTTAAGCTATAAACATAAAAACAAAATTAATTAAAAGTAAACGAAGACAAATACTATTAGTGAATCGGATTTTAAACAGTAGAATTGGCTTGTAAATTCAGTCGGTTTTATTTATGAATAAATTCAAATAAGTATGTATAAGTTTTATAAAAACATAAAATGAAGCAAAGAGGATGAAAAGTTTGACAAGTCTATCCACTCAAGGCAGCGTTTTGTTAACATCTCTGAACTGTCCCGTCAATTTATATCAAAAAAAGGAGCAAATATAGTTTGTGTTAGATTGTTAGAACAAATAAAGTTTCCTGACTAACAGAGCGCTAAAAGATGCAGGCACATTAAGGTTAATGGTAGTTTTATACAGAACGTTAGACTGTAAACAAATATTTTAATTAGTTCCTAGTTCGGTGAATCTCAAACGAATGCATAAATGTTATTGTATTTATTTCAAGTAGGATATTCTAACTTTAAACAATTCAATACAACGCATAAAGTTCGAAATGAACGACTACTGAAGGTAAAATTAAATCCTAATGCTTCCTTTGCTAAAGTTGTTTGGAGTTTATAATTCCACCGAAACACCTGTTTGAATTCTGAAGTAACTTCGTTTTATATTAAAATGTGTTTAAGTTTGATTATCTTTATATATCGATTCAACCGAATCTACGGAATTCGCTTAGGTTGGCATACAAAAACAACCCTGGCTTATTCGCATACATTTTATAGGCTAAAGTTATTGCAACGCACGCAAGTTTCATGTGCCTTTTGTTAAGTACGTTTGCCAATCATACTGAAAATATTAGGTATTCTTAGCAATGAAAATAAAACACCCTCCCAATACAGGATTGCTTATTTTCCGCCAAAAATGAATTGGTTCCAATTCCTGCTTTGTAAAATATAATACTTCCAAACTTTAATCTTTACACTAATTTACCAACTAAGGCATTGATTTCACTCCGAAAGTTTTAAACTGTATTAATACGGTATTTTTATTCACTAAAGAACCCTTGACGTCTTTTAGATAGACTATCATTAAGTAACCAAGATGCACGGCAGGCGTGATGACTCAACAGCCAAACCTCCCAACCAACATCAAATGTTGGGCTTAAAAACAGAAATACCCCAGGCAAGATGCCCAGAATCCCAAACAGATTCATCCGTCAGCCTCGGGGACTCTGTGGGAGGCAAAAACTCGAATAAGACAAACCGAGCATAAACGAAACCAAGAAACAAGAATTCACCTGGGTACTTATAACATCAGATCAATGAACTAGAAGAACTTGAACAAGTAAACTGGGACGTGTTAGAAATTCTGGTAACATGCTCTACTATAGAGGAAATGACGAAAATAATTATGGTGACACAGAATTCGTAATAAGCAAACGACTAGTGCCCTACATACATACATTCAAAAGTGTCTCAAATCGAGTAACATATTTGATGAATAAACGAAAGCTGTACATTGAAGATCGTGCAAATATACGCCCCCAAGGACAAAGATGTTGATTCCTTCTATGAGGGCTTAACAAGAATAACAAGTGCATTAAAAGGACAAAGCGTAAGACTGACCGTAGTAATGGGCGGTTTTAATGCCAAACTGGGACAACAAGTTGAAAATACCGAAGATAGTTAATATAGGAAACTATGGGTATGGCACCCGTAACAAAGAAATTACCGATCGAATGGCAAAGAATAAAGAGCTTCTCTTGATAATCAAGGACAGAAAACTGGAATGCTTGGCGAAATTCGACGAAATTCTTCACCTGATAACTGAAGGAAAAATCCAGGGGAAAACGTCACTTGGTCGAAGACAGAATTAATGGTTAATGGATCTACGCAAATGGCTTGGACGGACGTCAACCGATATTTTCAGAGCTGTGATCTCCCACACACAATAATAGCCAATTGGATCGCCAATCTCCGTGTGGAGACGGCGTCCTAAGAAGAAGAAAGGGTCTCAGACCAACATTAGGCAAGAAGCAGATAATACCTCTTAGACTTAGAGGCAAAGAAGGAAAAGAACAAAGCCCGAAATAGCAAATAATGTTGAAGCATACTATAAAGACCTCTACTGCTCAAAATTAGATCCCAGCAATGAAGCTAAAAAAAATCTGAAAATATGTAAATTCTGAAAATCCACCAGTAATAGAAGACTACGAAATCGTAAACGCACTAAGAGCTATGAAAAACAACAAAGCACCCGGAAATGATGAGATTCTAATAGAAATGATCAAAGCAGGAAGAGAAGTCCTACTAGGAACAAGAAAGCATCCGTTCAATGAATGTCTACAAAGAAACGAGAGCTGTAACAACGCCCTAATAGTCCTGCTACACCAAAAAGGTGACACACTATACAAGCTATTTATAAGAATAATTACAAACCACCTAAGCAGTAAACTGGATGTTTACCAAACAGTCGAACAAGCGGGCTTCCGCATAGGCTACATCACATCAGACCACCTACTAACAGTTGGAATACTTATAGAAAAATCTTGCGAATATTGCATTCCCCTTTTCCTAACATTATTTGTCGACTATGAAAAAGCGCTCGTAACTGTCGAACTGTGGGCAATTGAACAAGCCCTGAATAATAATTGCTAATAATACTAATACACAACATATAGGGGCGCATCTATGACGTTGCAGTTAGAACAAAACACAAAGGAAATACTAATACGCCGATGGTGATAAAGAGATGTCTAGGGATCTACACGGGCGTTGATATAACGTGCTAGTTAGGGTCATTACACGATTCAAGACAAAGGCTCGCGAATAACCGCTGTGAAAGACGACACCGCACAGCTGCATAAATGATGAATTAGCAGTCTTTAAAATACATAGATTGATTGGTTCATTGTTCAAGGTGAATGTACGTAGTGGGAGCTGACGTCTTATATAAGGAATTGCGGTCCTCGAAGAACAATCACGTCCTTAAGAAGTCAGATTCTTCGTACTACTGATGTTTCCTACGATTTTTATGTAAGACTATTTTTCTGTATTTAATTAAATGTAATTCAATTCATGGTAAGACTTGCTAATAGTTTGGATGAAACCCATGTATCACTTAATTAACTTTGATGTTGGATGTTCTTGCAACTCATCTCAATAATTGCTTAAATGTTTTCTCATTGATTTTAACTCTAAATTATATCTTTTAAAACCAAATCGAACAATATATGTTATGTTAGTTGAACCAAAATTTTAATATAAAACCTCCCGCAGCAAATCCCCACGTGGCGTAGCTGGTTAAATAATTCTACTAAATTTAACTAACTTATTTTTACTAGCATTTAACATTATTGGTGGAAACCACTACGTTACAATAATAATAATAACGGAAAATTGTGAGAAAATGCGGAAGCAGAAAACATACGTTTAACGATAAGCCTTATTAGTAAAACAAAGACTATGACGTCCAAGCTTAAAAAAGAATTCTATCTAACTAGATTCAACAAACTTCTAAAGCTAATGGCTGTAATGGCAAAAACGTCTCATTTAGAAACCAATCGTTGATATAACCCAACGAATTCTGACATTAAATACGTGTTTAATTACATATTTTGGTTTCTTTCTGTTAGGCCAAGATTTAATTATCCATTACAACAAATAACTAATTTTTACATAAATTGATTAATCCATAAAATACCTTACAAATAACCGAGTTTTAATATAAAATATATCATTTTAAATTAATACAAATTTAGGTAAAAGTAAAAAACAAAATGTGAAAGTTTAATCGCATCAAGTTAAAATTTAATTTTCCGTTTTCAGAAACATTTTTAAAGGTTAACATTTGTATCTGAAAGGCATCAAAAAAAGCTTAGATGAAAGTAAAAACGTTTTATTTACAATTATCACTTTGAAGTAATACCTAACCTTCATTTACCGAACAAGTGTAAGGTAATCCGAGCAAAAGGAAAACAAATTAAAGTTTTAAATGAAATTTTTATAAAAATAATTGCTGTCCTGATGAAAAGGTTTTCATAAATTAGATTTTTAAACCTTACTAATTATTATTTTTTTAATTCAAATTTCGATGCTTTGTCTTGATCAGTTTAGGATTTTACCACTAAAACAATCACTTAACATTTTTTACAAATTTTAGGACAAAAAACAGATTTGGTTTTCGCAAACAAAACTAACAGTTTTTTTGTTTTTTTTTTCTATATACAAAGTGTATCCTGTCAATGTTTAGAATAGCTACATTTAAGACTTTTAAGGTTACCAAGCGACTTCTATAAAGTTAATTTTCACTTTGACCCCGTTAATTGCTACAGCTTTAACGTTAACAGACGAAGCTCTGCAACATTCAATTAACATTTTCCCGATACCAAACTAACACGATGAGTCTATGTGGGTGAAATTAAATGTTATATAGGTCGATATGCCTGCTTTAATTATAAATTAATATTATATTTAATAACGATTACAAATTAATAAACCGTGTTATTTTTAACTAAATTGTTGGAAAAAAACGAAGCCTTTTTTGCTTGTTGCCTGTGGATTAGTCTAATCAGCTTGGTCCCTTTCGGGGTTTAAATTATTTTATTATTATTATTATTATTATTATAAACGAAAGGACTTTGTTAAAAAAGTTTAGCAATCTTTTGGGCACGTTAAATGCATTGTTTGTACTTTCAATCAGCGGATTTAATAATTATATCCAATAACAAAAGTACTAATTTCTTAAGAAATATTTGTTGGGAATGGCCTTCTGTAATCAGATTCGCAATTAAAAATCAAATCAACACCGAAGCAATTTCAATTTACAAACTGAAACCTGTAGGATACTGCTATCCCTATTCAAAAAAATCCATAAGTTAGAACAACGTGCTTATTATCCCAAAAGAAAAACTGAGCAATTAATTAGCGTTGTATGAAATTACAAAATTAATTCAAGAATCTGCTTTAGATAGTATTAATTTCATGAAACTATTGTTAAACATTTCTGCAGAAATTTAATTAAAATTAGTGTAGTTTAAATTATGAATAGTTGTTATTAACTGTTGAGTTAGTCGTTTTTCCTTATTTTCTAAATTAATAATTAAATATCAAATTCATTACAAAACGTGGCGATTCTTGAATACGTGCACAATACAGAATATCAGATAATTCTGAAATTTACTCCAATAAAAAGCACGTACAATTTACCTTCTGCTATTGAAAACGTGTCTGTTGCTTTTAGTAAGCTTTGATCATTCCTGGTGTTATTAACAAGTTAGAAGTTAGAACTATTATTACATGACAAGCAGTAGATTCTCGTTCCTTTTATTGATAAAATAATATTGGAGTGTTGGGAATGACGATTTTTAAATACGGGGATAACAGAGGTCTGAAGTCGAATGCGAGTTCGCGAGATTTTATTTAAAGTGTAAAAATAAAAAAGCTTGACAATGAAGATTCGCTTGTGCGGTGTCAAGATGTACTTTGCGGGAAATGATGGCCTACGCAGTATTCTGACTAATGATGGAACTTGCTGCTTCTTATTCTTTAACGCTTGACATATTGGCATAAGCTAGGTTTTAACACCTTACAAAATTGTTTTTTTGTATTAGTACCTAATTGGTGAATTATTCAGTTCTGACATTTAGTGTAGGTTTAGGTTTAAGGAAGCTTAAATGCAACGAGGCTTGACTTAAGTCATAGTTTAACTAAATTTCAATTAAGCTTCAGCTTAAACCTGTACTGAAATAACTAAATAATATATTTTTTTAATTTGTAAGTATAGATTCTTTAAATTTTCATTTTTGAATCAACTAATAATCTCACTATTGTCTAGTGTATATAATTAAATTGTTTTATGTGAATAGTTACATTACAAATTAGTGAGGCAAATTCTCTTAATTGCGAATATGCTTAACTTACAGACATGATTCTGGAAACCGCTGATAAATTAATGTTCATTCCCATAGTTTCCGAACTTTCAGTTGAACTAGTATGGATTTTATTACAAACGATACATTTCAAAGTAAAATATCGATATCTTCGTTTTTCACTGGTAAGGCGATATCAAAGCAAAAACAACCAAAGGTTTCGTGTTTTAATCCTTTGAGGCATTTATAAAAAAAAAACAATTAACGTTATAATTTATCACCCACTAACGTCCTTTGATAGGTACTTAGAATATTCTAGCTTTTTGCCGTTTTCTATTTCAAATTCTCGAAAAATTTCAAAAAAATCCAAAATGTAGTTATCGACCTTTACCTCGTTTTGTGAGCCCAGTCAGTAATTAGCTTCTGAAGAACTTCACCTCCTTTGTTAGTTACTTCCTGAAAACTTTCACTATTTCAGTTTTTCTGGAAGCCCGAATATTTTTATTTTGTTTTAAACTACACCTATTTGTACTTAGACACGGGCATTTTAATAAATGCATTCCATTTTGAAAAAAAAAAAGAATTAAAAAACCTTAACAAAGAGCCTAGTCTAGTCGACTTGCTGGCCAAGTAACTAACAGATATAATGATTAAACATTGGCCGGAGGGGTTAAGGCATTCGCCTACAGCGCGGACGGTCTCGGGGTCGAACCCGAGTCGAATGCTCGGCGGATGGCCTACCCAGTCACTGAAAATAATTGGGAACCGAAACACAGTGGTGGAGTAGGGAAGGTAGTTAAAGATAGATGTTATTATCTCCAACTGTCAAGTTTTGTGCTAGACTTCTACTTGCTTTTATAGACATAGTTCACCTCCAGGCTCACCTTTCTTGCAGCTTCTTCTATTTCTTCTAGTGCTTGTTTTACGGCCCGTACTGTTCAACCTGTTATATTTAAATCATCTGCGTAAGCGGTTAATTGGCATTCTTTAGTTATTATTGTTTCATTGCGATCTACACTTACATACTTCTCTGGTGACTTCTTCCAACACTAAGTTAAACAGTATAGGTGCTAATGCATAACCTTGGCGTAATCCCTGGTGCATCTCAAATATCGTAAATCTGATCTTATATTTTGTATTTTAACCTGGCCCTTAGTATTTCTCATTGTTACTCAAGTTAGATTTAGTAATTTGGCTGGGATTCCAAATTCAGTCATTGCCGCATATAATGCTTCCCTATTTATGCTATCAAAGACCTGTTTGAGATCTAGGAAGATCTGATAGAGTTTGAATTAGATAGCTTAATTTATTTTCTTAGAATTTCGTATGAGCGTCTAGAACCAATTTTGACGTGAAAGGATTGGAATTATGTAATGACATTAAAAGAATATCAAAATTCTACGGAAATATAACAAAGGAAGGGAATCAACACCATTCAAGTTGTAACATGACAAGTCCTTGGGGTGATAATGCTGGTGTATGTTTCAGCCAAAGCTATTTATTGAAACAAAACTGCCTGTTTTTAATGTTATAGTTGATATGTCGGATTGAATCCAAGACTTTTGGAAATTTGGTTGAACTTGTTTATTCGCGAAAAGAATATATGCAAATCTGCTGACATCTACTATTAGGGTCGTTTGTAAAGTAATGTAAATGAAAAAGAAAATGTGAATAACTTTCACCAGCTTGTATTTATTTTTCAACATAATCTCCATTGAACTCGACACATACTGATGATGCTCCAAAACCATTACATACATCATTTTTATAAAATGATTTCTCCTGGTCTGCAAAATAGCCGTTCACAGCATGAACCACCCCACTGTTGTTGGAAAATCGTTGTCCTCCGAGCCATCTTTTGAGGTTCAGGAACAAATAGAAATCGGACGGGGTAGTACTTCTAACGTGAGTTCATGGATTTTAGCCATGGAAACAGGTGCATTAACCTGATGAAAGAGGATCTTTTTTGGCAAGGTGCGGTCGCCTTTTCTTGATTTCTTCGCTCAAATTTTGCAGCAAACCTGCGCAGTACTCTCCAGAGTGATTGTCCTTACTCTTTCCAGTCGGTCAATAAAGATCACGCCCTATGAATCCCAGAAAACCGATGCCATGTGCACGGTTTATCTTCGGCACTCGTTCAGCCATGTACGGACTTAAATGAAGGGGAAAACTCGCCAAGGACACGCCGTTTTCCCCTTCAAAAAATACAATTTAACCACGGCAGGAATCTTCTTTCTGCCTATCATTTTTGAAAATAGTTGCTCGTTCGTCGTAACTAAACAATAACCTCACAATACACTGAGCTGAAACTCGGCAAGAGCTCGTTTGAAGAACCAAACTTATCGGTCGTGTATCGATTTTAATCATGCTGCGGCGTCGTTTACCTTACTTTTCAAACAACCTTCGTATTTGGGGGAATTTTGGTACGACATAGAAAGAGCAGCCAAGTTGCAAAAAGGGGTTTGTCCTATGGAAGTGATAAAATGTTTTATTTTGATATCAAATTTGTATCAACTAGTATCTGTTTGGATTTTTTTCATTTCACTATAAATTTTGTAGCTCTAACACTTGATTTTACTAAGATATCCTTGCAGACGCATATTATCTGGAATTAAAAATATAACTTTTGTTGATAATTTGAAAGTGTTTACAGTGCTGCTTTTTGATAAATGCGTTAATACGTATTTTAATGCTGTTATAAGTATAAATTTTATTTTTAAAAACATTATGGTTTCAATAGATAACGAATGAATTATGTATTTTGTGATCCCTGAAGGACTTAGAAGGATTATGGAAAGCCATACAAATTATATTCAGATCAAGAACAGATTATTCCAAAACCATATAGGTACATTTTAACATAAACAAATCGCACACAATGTAGCATGTAACATTCAGAAATGTTTTTCGACAGGCTTTTGTTCATTTAATTATAGAAAATGTAAATCGGAAATAATATTTGGATGTAGATACTACAAACAGTGTTTTGATTATCATGTCGGCAGCTCTATACAATCAGTTATCTAGAAAATCTGACATTGTGGATTTTTAATGTACTTGGCGTTTGCTATTAGTTTAAACAGCTTTGTATAGAAGAGAGTAATCATGAAAAGTTTGTTCGGAGTAATTTTAATTCATTTTTATTTCGCTGTAAGTAAATTTTTCGTAATTTCCAATTTTACGAGGATAATAATAAGGGTTGTCCTCATTTTATAAACGCCAGATTACACTGAAAATTAATCAGAAATATTTCCTTAATTTTGAAATAGTTCAGTAGTTCCAGTCAATATTTCTGTAAATTAAAATTTTATTAAAAGCAATTTTTTGTCTTTAATTCGGTTTTATAGTAATACTGAGGCGAAAACCACTGGGTTTAGAAATACAGTGCGAAGATTAACTTAATAACGATAATACAATTAAATCAGTGCAAGCAAATTAGGTTTTTTCTACTCTTTAAGTTAGTAAAAGATCTTTTAACTTTTCATTTGAGTTGGCGCAGCAACAACACGGCAAACTATACATTTTTAAATACTGTATCTATTAGATTACCACTTCTTTCAATTTAGTAGAACATTTAATTTTAAATGTATTCATACATTGTCCTTAGAAAGTGCATGCATCCAGAACCAACTTTGACGTCAAACGGTTCGAGTTATGTAACAATACCCAAGGATTAGCCACATTTTATGGAAATATAACAAAGGAAGGAGATTTATATTACTTCAGTTTTAATATCAGTAGTCCAATTTCTTGGGGCGACAATGTTGGTGTACGTTTCAATAAAAACAATTTAAAGAAGCACAATAACTGATCGATAATGTTTTAGTTGATATGTCGGATTGAATCCAGGACTTTTGGAAAATTTATCGAGCTATTTACCATTCGCGAAAGGGATATATGTAAATCTGCTAATATTTATATGGGGGAATTTTGGTATGATATAGAAAGGGCGGCTCAGATGCCAAAGGGTGTTTGTCCTCTGGCAGCGGTAAGATTTTATAGATTTTCGATTTTAACATAAACTTTATAGCACTAATTCTTTCTAAATTTTTAGGGAAGATACCGTGCTAACCATGTGCTACTTGATTTTACAAAAATATCTTTGCAGACATTCCCGTTTGGAAGGCTTCGATTTATTATGTATGCCGTTGAAAACAATCCAAAGAAATCTAATGTATTATGTACCTTACTAGAAGTGGAGAACTTAGTTTAGTTAATACAAAATGCAGTGATTTGTTTTGGGTACTAACAACTGTATTTATATTCCTTGATAATAAAATATCTTTACAGTGCTAGTGTTGCAATGGTTTGCCTTTAACCGAATCAAAATTTACAAAACTTCAGGCTTCTCAATTTTCAAGTAATCTGAATATTGAAATAATAGATCAAAGTCAAAATGGAACGGTTTGAAAAGGCCCCAAATTTATGTTATCTTTATCTAAAACGTTCTATTGTAGTACGG
Source organism: Melanotus villosus (assembly GCA_963082815.1). Taxonomy (NCBI): domain Eukaryota; kingdom Metazoa; phylum Arthropoda; class Insecta; order Coleoptera; family Elateridae; genus Melanotus; species Melanotus villosus. The sequence continues at coordinate 7,156,081 of OY720423.1, read as the reverse complement.
TCTTAAATGAAGGGGAAGACTAGTCAAGGCCACGATCTAGCTTACTTTTTTTGAGTCTCCGTTTTCCCCTTCAAAAACTAAAGTTTTAGCGGTTTTGAAAATGCTTACACGTGACCAAACAATAACCTCACAATGCACTGAGCTGAAACTCGGCAAGGGCTTGTTTGAAGAATTTTGATCATGGTGCTGCGTCATTAACCTTACTTTTTAAACGACCCACGTAAGCTCAGCTTTTCCAAAAATATATCTTTGAGGATTTAAGAATGTACCTTTCCAAATCAATATTAAATAAATTGGACGATAACATATCAAATTCATTAGAGAACGTCCGTTTTCAGGAAGATTCGGCTAATTTCTTGCTTGTGAAATGGTTTTCTTTATACAGGGTGTCGGTGGTTTTCTTCTTGAAAGTAATACAAGTAACTATTTTATTTAAAGGGCTTCGTAGATGATTAAATTCGCAAAAACTCAGAATGAAAGCGTAATCTAGTAATGTTTTCAGGTTTAGAATGCCTCGTAGACCTTTGAAAAAAACGAAAAATGTTTTAAATTCCGCGTGGTATTAAGACAAAATTTCCACAAATGGTTGTAAACAACTAAATTCGCTCAAATAAGACAAAATTTAAAACACTTTCAGAAATCGTACGTTTAACTGCTGTAAAGCATAATTAAAAAGTTTATCCGAATAATTAATAGTAAGCTTATATTGACCGTTTGCTGTTACTAAGACGAGAACTATCGTAAAACAAGGAAAATCAAGGTTACCACTGAAGGTAGATTCTTTATTTCCCTGACTTTTCACTGATTTTCCTGACCACAATATTTTCAGATCTCTGACTATCGAAATCGTAATCAAATCTTTGCCTTTAAATTATCTTAGATGATTTCTGTGTGATATCCTTTTCCAATGACGTTGGCAAAGGGGTCAAAGCCACACTTTGGCGTCGTAAACTTTGTTGCCTTCTGCAGAGTTTGTGACCATGTATTAAGTGTACAGTGTATGCGTCGTGTTACTATCTGAAGTAGACCACTCGTTAATTGTTACCAAACGATTAACTGGCTTCACTCGCGCAACTACCGACCTCAAACAGTGGCGAATTGTTTATAATTTAAATTATATCACTTCTCAATAAGCACAGTTCATATCTGAAGCGTTAAGAAATGATAAGCGCGTCTAAATTTTGGCAGAAAATTTAAAAATACTCTTAACCCTCATGGAACCTAGAAAAATCTTCCTTGACTTTTCACAGAAAGTAATAACATTCCCCGACTTTCCCTGGCAAAAAAAGAAAGAAATTCCCTGACTTTTCCAGGTTTTCCAGAGAAGCTCTGAAAGTTGTTTAAAAACTTCTAACTGAACAAGAAACTTGGTTAAAATCAATTTAATACATTATTCAAAATTATTTAATTCGGTAGTGTGTTACAAATGTGCTTAATAAACAAATATTAAAATAACTTGAAAACGCAGTTTTCGTGTCATCGAAGGCAAAAGTTGCTACAGAAAGAAAAATGAATATTATTTTAGATATGTATATAAATATTGACCTAAAAGAAACTTAAGAACGATTTATAGGATTTTATGATATGAGAACACTGATCAAGGTTGTTAATCAAGGGTAATGTTTTAATTGAGATTATACAAGATTGAAATTAAGAAAAAATCAACGAACTATTTTCTTAAAAACAGTTAAAATCACAACATATCGATATCAAACATTGCAACTGCACGAAATCTATTAAAAAACTTGGAACTGAAAAAACAGTACTAATCTGTATTGAGAAAACAGAAGAACTGCTGAAGTTTCTGCAAGACGTAAGAGAAACAAATATCCTAAAATAAATTCTCAAGAACTAGTCGAACAAGGCGAAGAAATTGAAACAAACAAATCAAACTAAAACTGAGTCAAAGTTTAATCTTAAACTAGTAAACCAACTTCGAGTGCTTTGATACCAAGTTTTGGATTCTGTTAAACTTAATTTATTTAGACAGCAGGTTTCAAGACTTACAATTTTTAGAAATTTTAAATGAAAGAGCGATTTACAAGAATTTCCAAAAATTATTTTGGAGAAATTACTGAAACAATATGCTTGGTTTGAGAAACTTAAATTAAAGCAAAAATGTATTTTTCTTTGCGGAAGTCAAGTGAATTTATTTCAAAGATTACCGAAAATGGGAAAGAAGGGCAAAACCTACATAAAGGAAAATTTAAAGAACATATTTTGATGATGCATTTTTAATTAAGAATTTATTTCATTTGAATAGTGCAAAATTCTTGTCTAAATTATATAAAGGATTTACGATAAATTTATTTTTAGTTGCGTTAAAAATAACTGAAAAACTTAAAGCGCTGCAGGAAATCCAACAAAAAAATAATCAATTTAACAATTTTGGAGAAGTACTTTGATGTATTTTTAACGAATTATGAAAATTCCATATATCACCTTCGCAGGGATTTGAACCACTGACCTTCAGTGATTTGTTTCTATATCTCAATTGGTAGAGCATCGGCGCATAAACCGAAGGCCAGTGGTTCAAAGCCCTGCGGAGGTGATATTTTTCTATGTATAGAATTTACATAATTCGTTAAAGGTACATTAACAATTTTACGAACGAACAATTTCTGAAACATCTAATTTGTCCATGAAATATTAAAGCTACAACTTGTTCCATTTAACTAACATTTATTTCTTACCAATGTTAAAATTTCAATTCTGGGTGTCGTATTCCAGACAAATTGTTATTAGAAACACAGATTATCAAAACCATATTTACTGTACGGTAAGGTATTTGCGGAATCACAAACTTATTAATAATTCGTTCGATTTCAACACCAAACTCCGTTGACAATATTTTTTTAACATTCTAGCCATATACGACGAATTTAAACCATATTGGAATTAACTGCTAAATCAAGCATAGTTAGTTTGGTCGAACAAATAATTTAAATAAATCGTTCAAACGGTTTTCCCTATATTTTTAATGAAACAAATATTTACATATATAAACTGACCTCATTGATTTGTCCTTCTGTTTATATTACCTCTTTTCGATGAAAATCAATCTAAACTTGTAATTGACATGCACAATAATTCAACATGTTTTATTGAACATTCTTAGTTAATGTGTTTACGACACCAATTTGCTATGAAAGTCTTCCACTATGAGACTTATTTTTCAATAGTCGAACTATTTCGCAAATACTTTTTATCAACATGAGTCAGAATTGAACTTGAGCTTTTCGTTTATGATTAAACTAAATTAACCGCTACGAAGTTCAGAAAGGAAAAAGATTAGAATTTAATAATCGTTATATTGGATATGTACGCCTTTCATATAGCGTACGCTAAACTTTACAAAAAATAAATTTATTATAGAGAATTAAATTTACATACAGCGATATGAATAAATCTCTTATTTTTAGTTTGTTTGTTTGATTTTATATCCATTAGTTTCTATGGAAAACCTTTACAATTTTTCTTATTTTTACAAAGCATTTTAAATGCTATTTTGTTCGGAAAACCTCAGTATTTCCATTGTCAGTATGTTAAGCCTACGCCCAACAAAAATCGCATATTAAATTGTAAATGTAAATGAAATTTCTTTCTAAAGAAACTCCTTGAAAGTATTCTACCTTTTAATAAAGTAGCATTTAGCGTTATTCTTGAAAGTTACAATTTACGGTTAAAAGCGTTTTAAACGAAATGAATTGTTATTTAAATTGTTGGGAACAAAGCGTTTTCCTGGGTATGAAATTAAAACCTTTCAAAACACACCGGAATTGTTTTATTTTATTAAAATCCTGAAACGCTCATTAAAGTAATACGGTTTATGAAAAACCACGGGAATACTGTACAGTGTACAGTTTAATAGAAAAAAGATACCTTTAAACGGCAGATTATTTGTAATTTTAACAATGAAAAAATTACTTGGCTTGTTTCGATATTGTATGTACGAGGGCGGGATTACAACTGGATTGTCTTTACGTAAATGGCAATGGTTGGTGAAATATTTATTCATTAGAATATCGCTGGACAAAACATATTGCACTGTCAGGAGACTATGTTGAAAAATAAATATCATTTTACCTATTACAAGTGCCTTCATTTCAATTTCGAAAATAAGCATCGGAAATTTGGAACCAATGCAAGCAAATTCGTAAATATTAACTGTCAAAGCACCTTCCACAGAACAAAAATCCTAAGATGAAATTATTGATTTGCCTTTGTAACCTACTAAAGGTAGCGTTAATCCAAAAGTCAGGTCAAATCTGTACGAAGGTATGTAGGATGTTTGTAGTCTATGTGAATATGTCTTTTATTGGTTGCATCACAATCCGTCTTATAACACTCACCGTCAAAATCAATCATAAATCTGCGGTTTGGCAATATAAACTACTGCATTTCCAAACTGATAATTTGCTGAAGAGCATACGATGTTTTGCTTCACTCAACTGATATGTAGTTTGTTGAAGAAGAAATCTCAAACTTCTTCAACTTTATCAATAAATGTGAGGGCGACACTTAGTTACTGGAACATATATTTGGTTTTATACATATTGCTTTAATATTACCAAGGTCTTTTTCGGTTAGTTTTCGTACTATTTTTACTTTGATCAACTTGATCAACTTCTATTACTATTTTGATGATAAATAATCATTTTTGAAACTCAGGCCAAAAGGCAGTAAATAGTTCTAAGGCAAGTAGATTCTTAATATATTTTTATAAAATATAAATCAAGGTGACCATTAGTTTGTTTCTTTTGTCATGCAAAAATACGAAGTAATTGTACCAACACTGGCATTTGTATATAAAATACATTGATTATGCACTTTCAAATCACATAAAATACTAAATGTTACACAAAATTAAACAATCTGGTATTTTAATCTAATTTTATTATAAGGTTGCACTAAAGATTTAGTCACTGATGAAATATGTTACATGGGTTGCAGATTTTACTATCAGAACTTGGCGAAGCAAGTATAATAACAACTCCAATATTTTCGGATAAGCCTTGGCCATAGAAAAATGACAGTTTAAGTATTTTTTCTAACACTAGTATCTTATACTGTTTCTATGGTGCATAAGAGCTCACTTGTTATGTTGCCTTTAAAATACGATTTTCAACAGTAATTACATAAGTGATGACAATTTTTTGATAATTTTAACTAGATTCACGAATCTTTATTGCTATGGAAATTTCACGAGTGGACGAAGTCCACGAGTGGAATTTCCTAATAGCAATAAAGATGAGTGCTAATCTAGTTAAAATTATCAAAAAAAAATTATTACCACGAATGTAATTTGGCGTGATTATTTTTTAAACTATTACACAATGATGACAGTCTTAACGTTTGTCAAAGTCAAAGCTAACTTTTTATGCATTTATTTAAACAAAGATCCAATCACAGAGCAGGTATTTCTCTGTGATCCAATGAAACAACGTGAAAAAATTATCGCTGTAATCAGCTACTAGCTAATTATCAGTGTAATTTTGATGCTATTGGTCGATTTGAATTTTTTTCTCATTATGATTGGCTGGCAGGACTGTTTAAAAAATAATCTCCATAAAATACACTTTTCTCTATATAATACGTCGTTGCCTAACAATCTTCGCATTTTCTCTATTGTGACGCGCCTTAAATAATAATTTCTAATAATATATTAGTGAAAGATATTAGTGTTAGAAAAACTCTTGAAGACAACTCGTGTTTTATAGTTTAAAAATCTCGGTCTATCAAATCCTCGGCTCACTTCGAATTTGAACTACGACCTTGATTTTTAAACCTTCTATAAAACACTAGTTGTCTTAATAGCTAGTAAATGGGATTGAATATTTTGTAAATTGGGTATGTTAAATGTGATCGGCATTTATTTCTATTAATGAGAGGGCATTATCCGTAATAACCACACATTTTGTTTAAAGCTAAGTCAGGAGTAGGCCTGCGGGAAATTGGAAAAAATATCGAATAAATCGATATCAAAAAGGTATCGATACTATCGATACATCAAATCAATCGATGACTGTTAAATCTATTAAATTGCCTTATCGAATGAGTCGATGTATCGAATAAGTCCATCTATCGAATTATTCGATATATCGCACAATTCCATGTGTTTGATGATTCAATTCGACGCCTGCATATAGCAACGTGTATAAAGAGATGTAACCGGCAAACATTTATTGTCGTATAGAATCAACCCCATAATCATCCGATCTTAAGACAAAAGGTTTAAAGGAAAAAATATTTTTTTAAAATCTCTGAGCTCTCTCAATACCGGAGTTTTTAAAAACACTCACATTGGGTTCTTTCAGACGCCATCTGATTCGTATTCTTAGTGAAAGTCAGGCATAATGTTTTTCAAAACTTTATTATTTCACATTTATTTTATCTCACATCTTTATTTCGCATCTTTATTTCACATCTTTATTTCACATCTTAATGTAATTTCTTTTAATTTTATATTGTTTGTAGCTGCACATGTTTTACTTTAAATTTTATTTATAGTTATTTTCAGGGTATTATTTTAAATATAATTTACTAAGGACGGGTTAAGTGGAAGAGCAGACCATTTTGAAGTGTATTATTTATTTCTTCGTGGTTCTGAACTTTTGATGGAGATAGAGTTTAGATAGAATTACCTTTTGTTTCTCATTTTATTTTATGTACCTGCTTTAGTCTTCCATCAATAAATGGCCATTATTATTATTATTATTATACCCTACTGGACTACATGGTGGCAGTTTTTAAATGTTTCCAAAATACAAGAGACTTAGTTGTTACACACATGTTGATTCCTTTACACGTCCAAAATAGTGCTGCAGATAGGTGAAATAATTGTGCCTTTAATGATAGAAGCATACAACTACGGGCACATATACTACATATATGCAGATTTAATTTTGGATATGAGGCCATCTCAGATTTCGCCTATTGCAGTAATGGCGGACATTCAAAATGGCGGCTTCTGAATATTTTTTATGTGCTCCTTTTAAATGTTATTTGATGATGTTAAATGACAGCTATTAAAGCAATGGCGAGTAATTGTTGTTTTGTGCATGTAGTTTGCTATTTTTAATCATATATGCCATATTTTATTTATAGTATATTTATTTATATTCTATTTATAACAAATGTTGCTGGATTATTTAATGAAAATACTAATACTGCATTGTCTGTATTGTATAGAATTGATAGATAAACACATAATAGATTAGATTCAAAATCTGATATCACTGAGTACAAAGAGAAGCACAAGCACAAAGAGCGGTACACTGAAGGGCAGCCTTCCTACATTGACACGGTCGTGTGCAGCCTTTCTTGCAGCCACATCGTATGAGTTCCCTACATGCTTGCGAAGCCTCTGCTAGAGTTGTCCATATCTTTCGACGACACTTGGTAGTCAACCATTTTTTCTTGTAAAAAGGACAGTCAGTTCTAATAGCAGCAACAGGGGCAACACTTGTGTAGCTTTCAGGAAGTTTAAATATGGGTGCGATTTCATTGTCATTACGAGCATCATCGAAGTATGATATAAGTTCAGCAAATGCAATACCATGGTTAGTTTGTTCTATTTCAGTTTCTTGTGTGTTTTTTATGTCTTGCTTCGTTATATAATGATACGAGGCATTGAACATGATACATGGCATTTAATGCAATTAGATCACCGGCACTCAGTTTCGCAAGCAGAGGCCTGTCCTCCAGTTTAACGGCACAGTGACGAACACGAGCATCTAGGCCGAATGTAGATGCAGTACATAATGAACTTTCAGCTTCATCAGGCTGTTCACAAAAAAAAAACAAATTGCTTTTGAATTCACTATTCCCTACAACATTCTGGCGGGTGAATTTCGTATAACTATTTGCATTATCCGCAGGTTCTATCTTCCTTTTCTGAGCTCTTTGAAGTTTTGTTTTATTGAACTTCAATCTGCATGATTCGTGAAACCGAGCTTTATGTCGTACCAATGTTGCCTCGACACCTCCTGCATATTCGAGACGTGCCAGATTTATTGTCCATGGTAAACACCCTGCATTACTAAACCCCACAAGTAAATCAGAAATTGTCTTATAACCAGTCCCCTGTTCTTCACGTTTACTGTCTGCTGGACACCGAAGAACCTCAGACTTGTCTTATTGACAGATAAAACACTTGTTCCACTCTGTTTCTTTGAATTGGCCAGATGTATTAGTATTGAACGGATTCATCAGCTTATGCACTACATCCATTTTTTTTTATTTTACTTTTCTTCTTATCCCGTCACCTGACAAAAACTTTAATATGCAAATATAATGATGACATGCACACATATTTATCGCATCAATTCATGTAAAACCACATATGTATAATACACTATTAACATTATCAAATAATAATAAGCAGCACATAAAATATAATATTCAGAGGCCGCCATTTTGAATGTCCACCATTACTGCAATAGGCGAAATCTGAGATGGCCTCATATCCAAAATTAAACCTTTATGTATTTAGTATATGTGCCCCAAGTTGAATGCTTCTATCATTAAAGGCACAATTCTTACAATTATTTCACCTATCTGCTGCACTAAAAATACCATCGAGCGCAAGTTTGACTAACTATTGGTAGAACAGCCAATTTTCAGTTTTTGACATAACAGACAATTAATCTCTTGGAATAATGTATTCTTATGAGTATTCTAATTCGACTCATTTTACTTTAGCAAATACCCCTACTCGTAATACCGTTTAATTTTATCTTTAAAAAAATCATGAAGGCAAAGGGCGTCGCAAAATTAATATTTTCAAATTATTATTAATGCTAAACTAATTTAAAGGGTGTTTCAGGTAAAGTGTTGCTGTTTTGAAATAATTAATACATTGCCACTTAATGTTTATGTTACTTAACAGCTTATTAATTGTAGAAATAAAACTTCTGTCTCGTATTAAAAATAATTGTAAATTGAAAAGAAGTGAAGTCGAGTTTCGCAACATGGTCATCATAAAATATTTCCAAGAACATAATTACGCTAGACAGCTTACTCTCCATCACTTCCGGTCCCAAAATCTACCCGTAAAATCTGTGCAATGAGCTTTAAAAAGATTTAGAGAGATGGGTAGCAACCAATTGAAACCATTACGTGGATGCGTACCAACAGTAAACCCATTCTTCTTACTGAAAAGGTTGTGCCGTTGCAGAAAAACTCGTCGGTTCAGCTGCCATGGTCCAAAAAGCGAAAATCAAACCTGGTGTAAAAACAAAAATGAAGCAGAAAATACCGCAGTACAGCCACAATTGCCATGTGGGGGCAAATTTTTCTTTGTTCTTGATCACGAAACCAACATGCTTGCTGATCTATCTTTGATTCAAGGTGTGGAATTTTACACCTCTTTGCCAAATCGTAGAGGAAGCTTGCACCACCGTATATTACTCGAAGAAAGTGGTACATCTCTTGAAAGCTGAAAATGTGCACTTTATGAACAAAACTGACAATCCACCAAATTTACCTCAAGGTCGTTCTATTGGGTGGTTATTGGGCCTTCTGCAAAGCAAAACGCAAGCGTCTGAGTGGACCAGTGAAAGATCTTCCAGGATTCAGGCGAACTTGGTGAAGAACCTCAAACTAAATGGCGACAGAATCAAGAAATAATCTGTTTACGAACTTCTGAAAAAAATTACAGACTGTGGCCAAACAAGGATCATTCGCAATATAATCTAACAATTTATAATAAGCTTTCTTGTTTAATTTTTTAATAACATTTTTGTTGTTGGCCTAATTCTAAACATTTTGTAATTTCTTATAATCAAAAAGAGCGACACTTTACTTGAAATGCCCTTTATTCAAGATTCAAACAATTTTTGTTAATTAATCTCACTTTCATAAATATTGTTTATCGGATACATTTTTATTTATGTTATTTAATTTAATCTGGTATTTATTTTGAATGTTGTCCAGCTGACTGAAAAAGAAAAATAGCACAAATTGCGTATGACATTCACAGAAGAAACTTAACAATAATTCGATGTTTTAGCTCCTTAAAACACTAGGTATAATTTCCAGATTTATTAAAACAATTTTACTTAAATTTTCTAACAGTAAATTTGACATAAATAATTTGCAAACTTTTTTTGTCAGGAACAATTCGCGGTGAAAAACTATTGGCTTTATCATGACATGATTTGCCATATACATAAGAACACCATATAAAATAAATATAAATCGGAAAGATTAAGAAATGTAAATTATAAACAACAAAATTAGTTTATACTGATGAATTTTCTTTTTAGTTTCTATTAGATGTTTGTATGCTTTTACTTTCAATCGAAATTGCAATCATTACTTCAAAAATTGTTCCAAAAGTAAACAGTTGTAAATTAATAGAAAATCAAAGACAAACCGCATATCAACCATTTCATTTAAGAAATCCCACTATGTATGGTTTAATGATACAGTACGTGAAATAAATTGTATTGATTCCCCAAATGCTTTACATGTCGATAATAATACTTCAGTCTAATAGTTTCATTATGAAATAAGGATTGCTTGCTTTCTTTGTCAACTTGTCAAATAGAAAGAGCCTCGAAATGGCATTTTTTTTTAATTTTTAATCAAAATATGATTATTTAATTATAACAAATTTAAAGAGTAGCAAAACGTTCGGCATGTTACAATTTTTCTTTGGTTAAATAAATTAAATTGAGAGCAAACCTAAAATAAGTAATTTTTTAAGCATTTGAAACAGATAACTAAGTAAGAAATTTTGTGCATTTTTTATTAAGTCTGGAAAAACAAACACATTTGTTGGTTTCACACAACCCTTTTTTTTTTAATAGAAACAGGCCAACAATTACAAAAAAAATAATAACAAGATGATACGAGAATTTCATTTAAAAATTCCAATACTTTTATAGAGAAAGCTTTTCAAGTTTTCCAAAACATTCTTTATCAAATCAATGGGTATATGGATTAAATCGCCTTCAGAATGAATCGATTTGTCACAGGAAATAAATTAATCTCTTAAAAATGAGCTCGTTGGCGCAGTGGTAAGAGCGCTGGACTCCTCGCTAGGAGTCTTGGGTTCGAATCTCATGCAGTGGCAAGGATTTTTATAAAGAATTCCCCAGTATTTGAGGTCAGGACGCCAAATCGTTTAAAAAGGTGGTACCAACGTCCTGAATCAGGACATACGACATATATATTTATGTCTTGATTCAACAAAGCCTCCACATATCAATAATAAATCTTGTAGTTATTTTAATCTACTATTTTCCTCACGAAATGTGAGTTTTATGGAATCATATCAAAAATTAAAAACCTTACAATATCGATATATTCCCAGTGATTAAGTTGATACATCGATATTTTTAGAATATTATACCAATATTCAATATAAATTACGTTTGGGAAGAATAATTAAAGCCTAAAATAACAGCAATTTTTGATTTTTCTGTTGTTTGCCCAACACTTCATAATAGCGTTAGCGAGCGTGAGGAACCACGAGTAGATCGAATTTTCATTCTAACCGAGTAACAGACTGTATTTTCTCCACGACCAGAAAGTATGAATCAAAAACAATTAAATTTGAACAAAACAAGTTATTTATTGAAACAATTATATTACATTGTATTAATAATAATATTTTTTTTTAAATTTAAATTAAAACATGCCTCAAAACAACTAGGACGCCGCATTTACATCTGATGACACTGGCAGTTTTGAAATCCATGGCAATCTATGTATTTCGTTGAGCATAATTATGGAATATTCATTCTGTCACTTGTTATAGAATGAAAATACATGCAAGACACATAAGAAGCAAGTGTTTCAAAATAAATATTCTATCTCAAGAGTGAGAATTTTTACTTTCTATTATTAAAAATGATTTCGGAATTATTACATTGACAAATGGTCGTGGAGAAAAATGATTCTAAAATTTCCAACGTTGTGCTTCGATTTTTGAAAGGAAAACAGATTACCTTGTCAGATTAATGGGAATTTGTTTATAAAAATAGCGCACAAATCAGGTTAATCACAGAAAAACATTTTAACCTCTAAAGAAAAATGTATGTGCATTTCTGTTATTGCTTGTTTATCATTCAATAATCGAAACTTATGCACTTAGTAATTTCCATTTTCCATTAGGAGTTAAAAATTTATTACAAGATAAGACTTCCTTTAAAATGAATGCGCAGTTATGACAGAAAGATCTCTACATAAGCAAACTAAATCCCTTTATATAATTTTTATTTTTAATATTTTGAAAAGTATCGCCTGAAGAATTATCTCCAGCATACTTTACCCGATTTTAAATTAAACAGAAAGTAAATGAAGCATTAAAATCCATCAAAATAAACATCTGAAACAAGCAATGTTTAAAGTAATAAATGAAACTTTCGTCAGCTCATTAAACGTAGAAAATCCTCTGTCGACTAAAACGGCTAATATCGCTTCTTTCGAATCCTCATTACTGATTTTACATGCGAACAGTCTTGAAGGATGATTTAATAAACATCAAAGCAATAAACTTCAACCTTTATAAATATCAGCTAAAGAATCGGAATTTCATTCTACTTCAAAAATAAACAAAGCTTATTCGTTAAAACAGTATTAACAACGTTAGTAGTTTATTTTAAATGTACATTTGTCCATGATTCTTATTATTACGAAATCAAAACAAAATCAACCGTAAAATCTTCAGTATTGATACAATCTGGTTTCTGTACAATGTTTGCTTGTGATAAATATTAGTTTGTAGCACAGCTATTGCGGTTTATGTTAAATGAAACAAAGAATTATCCCCTTAACTTGTAAGTCTATTTAAAATCGGTTAACATTCTGCATGTAATATTTAATAAATTAAAATCGAATTTAGTTCGGTGTTCAGGAAATTCATAACAGTTTAAGCTGAGCTTTTCCGAAAATAGATTTAGGAATGTAACTTTCCAAACCTTATATTAAATAAAGTGGAGGATAATATATATGAAATTCCTTAGAAAACGTCTCTTTTCATGAATATTCGGTTAATTTTTTGGTTGTGAAATGGTTTTCTATATATAGGGTGTCGGTTTTCTTCTAATCTAAGTAAGACAGGAAATTTGTTTGTTTAAAGATCAGTGATTAAATTAGCAAGCATTAGAATTGACTTTTGACAAAACGAAAAACGTTTTTCAATTTCGCATGGTAAAAATCTGCAGCAAAGCAGTCCACTAAAAACGGCCAAATTAATAAAGAGAAGTCATTTCCGGACATTCTTTGTAAACCATTCTTCCTAATATCCGCTCTTAAGCTAAGGATACGATTAAAAAGCTAAGGGCAATACATTACAACCAATTCGTTTATATCTCACAAAGCTTTATTGAATAAGAAACGTATTTTTTCGATTAAATATTTAAGTATACGAAATACTCCAGACAGCTTTAATATGAACGTTTTGCGGCACCGCATACTTTTTTTCAGTAGCCGACTATGAAACTCCAAAGCGAATGTTTACATCTTAAAGAAACCAATTAGACCCAAGAAATTAAAACTTGGAACTGGATGCATGTTATGAACTGTCAATAAATGATTTTATGCAGTAACGAAATCTGAAAATATCCGGAAAGGTCTTTCAATATTAGTAGCAAAAGGTTCTTTAAACCCCAATTAATTTTTAAATCATTCTAAGATTATGATATGGTTCAGTTGGTAAAATAAGGAGCTTAACAGCTGACAAAGTGATATTTTTCAATATTTATATAGTGTGAATCTTCTCTTTAATAAAAATACGCCCAAGTCCAATGTGTCGAAAAGTAAAACATGATCTACTTATTCCTACATTTCGTGACTTGAATATATTTATCAAGAAGGTATTTGAATTTGAATTTTTTCTACCAACGAGATGTTGAAGATGCTTATTTCCTACAATATTTCAAAACTTAATTGAACGACGGCAACGATAAAATGGAATGTAATATTACACCCAGAAATCCACCAATAATTTCAAGCAGTCAAACCTTGTAGACAGGTAGACACGTTACAGACAAGTTTCCGGTGGTTTAATAACACAAGACTTCCTTATACCTTATCTCCAAAACGTTTAATTACTTTGATGATGTTTTCATAACGATCTGTCTATTTTTTGTTGAAATTTTTGCTGATTCTTCAAATTAAAACTTGCCTCACAAACGCTACCTTCAGTATATTAATAAATTGTTAAGTTAATTGCTATTTTAGTATAAAATTAAAACCATGAGAGACCTCATTTTTTAAAAATTTAATTAAATGGGTTAGTAAGATTCCGGTTATAAAATTGTTTGGCAGCTCAAAAATAGCATTTTCTCATTACTTCCAGTCTTTATAAATTTTCCAACTCCTAAAATAATAACAAAAAGAGGGCAAGCTTGTTTCGGTTCCAACTTTGTTTAAGCATTATTAAACCCTAAAATAAAATCTATAGTTAAATGCACAGTTTCAGTAACACACCAGAAACGCAAACCAAAATCCTTCATTAATTTTAATTATTTCAATTTAATTCTGTTCTAAATTTAACTAACTATGTGACTTCGTTTTTCTTTATGTGCTCCTCTTCATGTCTTCAGAATCCTCGAAATGTCTTGCTCTTTTGTTGAGAATTTCGACTCCAGTGTTGCTGTTTCCGTCTTCTCCCTTTATTTTATTTACAATGCCGATGTCAAAACAAGATTTTCGTCAAATTTATTTTTACGAATTTAAACTCGGCCATAATGCTGCACAAAGTTTAACAAAGTTTGGAGCGAGGAAAGTGTCAGTGAAAGCACAGTGCAGCATTGGTTTCAAAAATTTTGTCGTGGTGAATTCAGCCTCAAAGCGTTGTGCTGTACTTGACAATGATCGCTTGAAACTACACGAGAAGCTGCCAAAGAATTCAACATTGATCATTCGACGGAGGTTCGGCATTTAAAGGAAATTGGAAAAGTGAAGAAGCTCGATAAATTGATGGCACTTGATCTGAACGAAAATCAGAATAATCGCCTTTACAAAGTCTGCTCTGGTCTTCTTTTGCGCAACTAAACTGTTCGATTTCTAGATCGACTTGTAACGTGCGACGAGAAATTGATTCTCTATGATAGTCGACGACGTTCTCCACAAGTGGTTGGACCGAGGCGAAGCACCAAAGCACTTCCCAACGCGGAAGTTGCACCAACAAAAGATGATGGTTAATGTTTGTTCATAGCTTCCTGAATCAGCGCGAAACTATCGCCGCAGGGAAGTATTGTGAGCAAATCGACGAAATGCATCAAGCACTACAGCGTATGTGTCCGGCGTTGGTTAACAGAAAAAGCCCAATCCTTTTGCATGATAACGCTAGACTGCATGTTGCACAACTAAAACGCTGAATGAATTAAGCTATGAAACTCTGCCTTACCCGCCATACTCGCCAGACCTCTCCGTAACTGACTTTCATTTTTTCGAGCACCTCGACAACTTCTTGCGAGACCAAAACGTCTTTAACAACCGAGACACTGTCGAAAATGCCTTCCGTCAGTTCGTCGATTCCTGGATTCAAGAATTTCTTCTCGTTGGACGAAGTGTATTCATGCCAATGGTTCTTAATTTGATTAATAAAGTTTAGTTTGAATCATTTCCAAATTGACACTGAAACCAAACTGATAGAATACCATTCCGTTTTGAAGCTGTAATAGATCTTCGCGATTTTTCCTAACCTCGGATAAGCCGATGATATTTCATTTTATCTTGTGAATTTCTTCCTGCAGCTGAACGAATCTATCTTTCGATAGAAGGGATTCTTTATATTCTTTGACGTTTATTTTGGATCTTAATCTAATTTTTGCCTCCCCCAGAGTACATGAGGTGGCCCTTGGAGGGATGGGATTTGGCTTTACCCACATTCCGCCGTTTTCTTAAAATCCGCATACTTATCCTTTGGGTATTTGTGGCCGTAATCTTCCACGTTGGCCGTACGGGTTAGAGGATGGTAGGGATGTAGGAAAAATAAAGGGTATTTGGCAGGATTTAAGATTAGGGCATGGTTTTCCCCCAGGACTAGGAAGTATGGATAAACTAAGGTTCACGTCGGCAGGGTTGCTTCCCGGAAGACTTGTTTCCTACCGAAATCGTAGAAAAATGTCTATCCGCTACTACATATAGAGAGCTACTAAAGAGGTCTGGATTCCTTAAAAGTCCCGAAACCACAAACAGAAGAACACTACTGACTAAACATCACAGGGAAGACTTACCACATATCCAAACATAAAATAAAATTAGCTCTTAAATGGAATCTAACAAGGCAGCAGGACCCGATGTAGTAATCACTGAAATGATCAAACACGTAGGGAACACAAGATTCCACATCTTTTGGAAACGCTGTTCAATATATGCTTCGACTCCGGAAGAAAAACTACCGCCGTTAATATTACACCTTAGCAAACTGTTCGCCAGAGTTTTAACTAACAGGATAACAACAAAGCTAGACGATTATCAATCTCGCGAAGAAACAGGATAGAGTACCATCGAGCACATTCACAGTATAAGACACATAATGGAAAAGTTCTACGAATATAATCAACGACTATATATGGCCTTTGTTGATTCTGAAAAAGGCTTCGACACCGTAGATACACGGGTACTGTTGAATGCTTCAAAGGGTTGTAGAAATGTAGAATCGACCATGACATATACAACTGTTACAAGACATGTACGAAAACTCATCAATAACGACACAGGCAGTCGAAGGAACCAATGCAGTAGAGGTAAAGAGGTATAAGGCAGGGAGACTCCATATAACCAGTTATTCACAAATCTTTTGGGAGATATCTTTAATACATTATCATGAGATCACACAGGAATAAATATAAACAGGGAATACCTGTCAAATCTTAGATTCGACGGCGACATTGTGCTTTTCTCGAACGTTATGAACACGCTAGAGGAAATGATAACAGACTTACATGAGGCTGCAAGCAATGCAGGATTAAACATGAACATCCACCAAAACAAAAATAATGACTAATGCCGCAGACGGACGAATAATACGTATAAAAAATAAGACAATAGAGGTGGTGGATGAATACATATATTTCGGCCAGAAAACATCACTGGCAGAACCGACACAAAAAGCCCAAATAAATAGAAGAGTAACATTAGCATGGACGGCATTTAGAAAGCTAAGCCTAGTGTTTAAATCAAAAATCCCTCAACATCTTAAAACTAGGATATTTAACTAGTGTGTCCTCCCAACACTCACCTACGCCTCAGAGACCTGGGTATTCACAAAAATAAATATCGAAAAACTTAAGATAACACAAAGAAAAATGGAAAGGTTAATGTTGGGCATACGATTACGGGACAGAAAGACTAACAAGTGGATACGGAGCAAAACCAAAGTGGATGACACTTGGTAAGAAGGGACGACGGAAAGTGGAGTAGAAATATGTCAGAACGGCGAGCTAGGACAGGAAAGAGAAATCGCGGGAGATCCCGAGCCCGGTGGAAGGCTGACATAGTGAAAACAGCAAGAATTCGATGGATGAGAGCTATCGTGGGCCGCACAGCATGGCGACGGCAAGGGAGAGGTGATAATAAATAACAAAGATTTTCCCGAGCATCCTTCGATAATATTCTGCTAATTATAAAATATAAAACCAACAATTTAGAATGATTTAACATTTAAATCAATCGCCGAAGTGAATCAATTTAGGCGTAGCTCGGAAATTTGTACAGCAATGTTTATTATTCTTCTACGTTTATTGAATAAGTTTAAATATTATTTCAACATTTAGTTAAAAGGCGGAATATGGGTATATGTATTAATTAAGCGAAGACGCGTTAAAACAAATTTTCAAGCTGCTTAATGCCAAATGTTTGAATTTTATTTGAATTTAATAATTTGGCAAAACAAATAACTATTCTAAAATTTTCTTTAATTCGCATACAACAACTGAAACGGTTCTGTGATAATACCTTGATTTGAAGCCTCTCAAGCCATCACGAAAACAAAAAGATATTATATCAGTAATTCATGCTTCGCCAAACATGAGTCAATTAAGTGGTTTTCAAAAGATGTGACATAATTGGCTTACTAAAGGCGGACTTACTTTTTATTAGAAACACAGAAATGCGAGCTTTCATCGACTCGAATATGCATGGTAGAAGGGAGTATTAGAATATCTAGCTAAATCTTTAGAAAACATCTTTGCGTCAGTAAAGCTTGAATTAATGCTACTTGCGGCTTGCGGGGAATATGTAGTGTTAAATTCAATAAACTTTTTCTTTTTGGCAATTGTTAACCGTTATATTTCCCTAAAAGTATATCTTTAGGCTAGGAAATGTTAGTATATTAAACATTTTACTTAGATAAGGCTGTTAACACCCACATTTGAATGAAAAATTGATCCAACAACGAACAAATCCATATCGATTCAAGTAAATAGAACATTTTATTTAAATCTACTTCCATCGTTACGCAGGATATTAACGTATAAATCCAATTAAAACTGTTTACTTTTAAAACTTTTAAAAGTCACCAAAACTCCAAAACATTTAATTATCCAACATATTTTAACGACCTACTGAACAAAATTAATTGAAATTTTGTATTTTCAGTTAGAAATGCTCGATGTAAACATTCCATTATTCCTGACCGTACAACATTGCTGCCTACAATTATTTAATACCAACTTTGGCATCAACTTTGCTCTTTATTGCATCAGTGGTCAAAACTTTCGAAAGGCTATCCGATCGATGTTATGTAGGAGAAGACTTCGTAGGAATGGAACAGCCGCATTTACTGGTAAGTATATACATATATTAAAAGCACAAACAAATATTGTTGATTAATTATGTGAGCCAAGATGCTATAGCAAGTACCACCGAAACAAATTCCAATTTTTTCTTTAATTAATTCTGGGATTTGTGCCCTAAAATAATCTACATAAAACAGAACAAGCAATCTAAAATAATTCCGTGTTTCCCTTGCTTCCCCGAAAGGAGCGAATCAATCCCATACTGCAGCATTAATGTGCCATGTTTTTTTTAAATCAAGCAAACTGAACTATGAACTAATAAACTATCAAGAAATCCGCTTTTCGCTTCCAATTCACTTCCGGAACTTCATTATAATAATAATAATAAGAAAACAAGATTTTCATTAAAGTATAAAAGCCACCAAGGCAAGAGAAACGAAACAACTTTACTTTATAATACTTTGAGTTACTTGAGTTTCAGATGGTGTGTTGCATACGTGGCTTAAAAAATTGAAGCTACTTTAGGAATAGCAAAATTAAATATCATCATCATTTCCTTAGTTTAGAAAATGTACGCGAAAAACGAAGCTTTAATAGTTTAGAAAATGTACGCGAAAAACGAAGCTTTAATAAGTAATTCGTGTCTAAACTTACGAGTATGTTTTCCACGAAAACGAATTAAATAGAAATTTAAAACCACTTTCTAAATTATGAAAAAGACAAAGTGCCTTCGTTGTGACGTTGAAAAAGGCATTTAATGAAGTGAAAACAAACGCCCCTGTCAGTATAATTAATCACATACCTACAATTAATTTTAAAAATTTACCCGAAACATTAGGTGGGTTTAAAGATGCTTTTTGATTTATCACACCTTTTAGATCCTTAACTAATTAATTTAAAAACAAAGAAAACAAGCTTTAATTACAAAAATTATCTTTTGAAATTTGTGATTAAACAATCAAATTTTTTCTTGGCAATTATTTCTATTCTCTGATTTGTAACAGAAATTAATAACATTCTCTGAGTTTCCCTGGCCAAAATAAAAAAAATAACGAAATTCCCTGGAAAACTCTGTATAACAATCATTGTCAGAACAAATCAAAACTCAGTAGATGTAAGTCAATTTTAGCATTGATTTTTATGTAAAAGAATTCTTTAAGCTTTCATAGAATTTAACTTCTATAACAACATGCTTATAAGTTTCAGAAAGCAGAACCCAATCGAGTGCTTCATCTATTACGAAGAAAAGAAGAAACCCACTACCTGTGGAAGGACAAGAACTAACAACACTCCATATTTATAATTAATTAATCTAGTTAAATATTCTTCTTGTAATGCTATACAATATACATGTACATGGTTTCGTTTATCAGTTTTAAATAAATAATACTAAATCAACATGTTTTGTTCTGTCAACATTCTTGCAAGGTTAACAGTATGTTGTGGATTAGCCTTAGCTTAGCAAAAAACTAAATTGCTACACTGTTTATTTCTACCTCTCAAAGGGTTTCAAACCTGAAACCAACCCGATTTACTGTATACATTATAATCAGCCTACAGATTTCAATCAACTACCCAGATTTACAATTCGTGAGGCAGGCCGGCCGTTTTTAGAGTAAGAGAAAAACACCAATAAAAGGACCAATTTCAGTTGATGATTTATGATCAACTATTAATTATATGGCCGGCAACACGCAGGGTTAAGACCTCCTAAGTCACTTTCATACCCGGTTGCCGGCCATACTCCCTCGCGTGTAAAGTGTAAATGCCGATACCTTTACTTTATTAATTATTCAATTGAAAGAAGAACATTTAATTTTATTTAAAAATGCCAAAATTGTTGATTGATTTGAAACAAACAGCACCGGACAAAAGCAAGAGGTGTATGCGATTTTTGGTTGCACATGGTAATCACATTATTTGACTGCATTTTTTAGAAACAAAAATATCTGAAACTGTCCGTGTTTGTAACATTCATTTTGAAAACGATTATGAAAACACTCCTTCGGGAGAAAGTTAGCATTTCCTATCATTTGAAAGTGAATGGCTTCTGTACCAATAACAACCGCAGATTATAATTAGGCCAAAAGCGATCAACAAAAAACTAAAGCTTTTGCAACACATTTGGGGAAAATATTTTCAGCCGAATGAAGCAATGGCAAGTAATGGAGTCTGAACAAATAGCGCAAGTAACTCAGAGAGAAGTTGCCAAAGAAGACAGAGTATGAGTTCAAAAAAAGCATCGGCTAGGATCTAATAACAGGAGCAGTACTAAAACAACTATCCAGGAAGGGAATTGTTAAAACTCACCAATATTATTAACGCAGTATTCAGGTTAAAGCTTGTTCCAGACATTTGGAATGTGGCTGAAGTAGATATGATCCCAAAACCAGAGAACGAAGTTGCCAATTATAGCAAAAGTATTTGAACAACTGCTGTAATCGATAAAAAAAAACGATTACAACACTGTTTTAAAACGATTATTTAAAACTTCGGTCCGTGGTGTATATTGTGTATTTATTAACAAATTTAAACACAAGGTAATAATTAACACAATACAACAAGTAAAACACTAAAAACACAACACTAATATTAATCCGAAATACTAACTAATTTATCTACACAGTTTATTTATATTCATGCACGCACTTGTATTACACGTGTTTGATCGCGACGGTAGACTTTTGGTAGACTGCTGCTTGCTCAGGGAACGCGCCTACTTATACCAATGCGTGCTTGCAATCCAGTAAGTTCGACGTTCCTCCAGAACAATGACGCATACCGATCACTCGCAGTAACTCCAGATACTTCTGTCAGCAGATGAATCATACGTGCTTCCACTGACCGCTGACGTGTCTCGTTACAGTAGGATCACAGATATCAAAGAAAAAGTATATGAAGAAAAAAAGATCTGCTCCATGTTTTTAGACGTAGACCAAGCTTTTGATAAAGTTTGGCACATAAACTAGATAAACGCATTCCAAAAGAATTTGTGGACATTCTAAAATCCTACATTAACTGAAAGGATGTTTATGGTGAAACAAGAAAATGAATACTTAATTATGAAAGAAATAAAAGCTGGCGTACCACAGGGAAGTGTATTGGGACCAATCCTATATCTGATATACGCCTGTGATATACCAAGAACTGGAGACACAGGGCGGACATTTGTGGATGATACAGCAATCCTTGCAGTTGGAGACAGCAGTGAGGAAGCAGCTAGGAAACCGCAAATAGCATAAGCGTACGGATCGGAAGGTGGTGAATTAGAATAAATGAGAGCAAATCAATTTATGTTAATTTCACCAATAATAAGCACGTATATTACTTAATAACAATTAACAACAATAACAGTTCATATAGTAAATCAGCAAAATACTTGTGAATGAATCTCGATGCAAAACTCAACTAGAAGCAGCATGTAAAGAAGAAACGAAAAGAACTGGGCATAAGACAAAAAAATGTACTGGGTTATCGGAAGAAAATCCCAATTGTTAATAATTATTATTAAAATCCATGTGGAGATATGGGATACTACTATGGGGTTGTGCAAAAAAGACCAATGTAAATCCAGACATTTCAAAATAAAATCCTAAGAGATATTGTGGATGCTCCATGGTATGTACGGAATGATTGCAGACAAAGACTTGAAGAGCTAAACAGCAGAAGAAATATGAGGAGAGAAGAGTTCATGCCCACAGCAATAATAAAACTCCTTGACAACGCCAACCTGGAACGAAGACTCAAAAGGATCAAACCTTTTGAACTATAGTGTTTTCGATATATTCCGTTATTATTTCATTTTCTCCGGTCACGACTAGTTTTAGCAAGACTTCAATAAAAACAAAATTGAAATAAAAATTTTAGGCAAAGTCTCCTTTTCCAAACCTTCTTGAAAATTTGCTTAAACGAGCTGATATTAATTTTACATTTGAAAGTACTCTGACAGTTCGCAGATGTGTAGTTAAGTTTCAAACCAAAAATGTACTGAACGCCATCGGAGCACAAAACCATAATGTTTTTTTTTAACTTAACAAGCTGTATAACGACGTTTATCGTCAAAATCGACCAGGCCGTGATTTAAATAGCTTGGTTCCTACTACCTCATTATCTATGTGGTTTTTATTCATTTTGTGCGACTGGCGCTGACGTTAGTTTTTTAGATCAAGATTATTGTTTTTACGAAAATTACGCAGTTTGGTTTTTAAAAGAAATAAAATATGATATTTATACTATATTTTCCGGAGTGGCCGAGTAGTTAAGGCATTCGACTACAGCGCGGACGGTCTCGGGGTCAAACCCGAGCCGGTAGTCAGAAAATAATTGGGAACACAGTGGTGGAGTAGGGAAGGTAGGCGGTTATTGAAGGCGTGGTGCTTACCACATCGCCCCGTACGTACGTATAGCGTGCGAAACAACCGATGTATGAGAAGCAATTCGCTTTAACCCTCAATGTTGTCGGCCATGCTCCCTCGCGGGACGTTAGTGCCGATACCTTTACCTTTTTATACTAAATAAAGAGATAAATCACGTGATTGGGTAATAAAATTTATTTAGTTGATTATATTCTAAATAATCTTATATTAATCTAAAATGAGTTGGTAAAAACATGGCCTTTCATTCCACAACTAACTGTTTACAACGGGCTTCTTGAAACGTTTCAATATTTTCTGATTCGAGTTTGTTTGGTTTTATATTTTATATAAATGCAAAAAAACGAAAGAGTTTCGCAGATAAAAAAATTAAGTCGGGTCCTTACATTTTCCCTTTCTTATTAATTTTTTCGAGTTCTTAAAAATACACTTGACAGGTTTTGAAGTTCGCTCCTATTCTTATTCTATTCCAAGGTACTCTCAAGCTCTCCGCTGAAAATATATTTATTATTACTCAGAGATAGCTTCTATACCTATAGCGTCTTTCTAATCAATTCTTTTTGTATGTTGACGGTTTTTCGTTCGTCAATTCGGGAAATACTTATGTTGTACTACAGATAATAGTATTCACTGTTATTTCATCACAAACATTTCAAACCTGGTGATTCATAAATTTTAAAAGCTTGTCACAAAGTTTTTACAAGAAAATCAAGCAAGAAAAATACAAATCGAAGTTTAAAAAAGACAAAAAATGGGAAATTAATTTGTTTTTGGTCTTAGTGCAAAATAGACTTGAAATATAACAAAATAATCTTTAAAACGAACTTCGCCGACGTCCATAACAGATATGGCATCCAAAGAAAGAAGAACATTTTTTAAACATAATAATTAAAGCACAAAAAATTAAGCCAAATTTTAGAATAACTTACAAAGAAATATTTAAACGTGTATGCATACCTATTTAAAGTTTATAAATGTTCGAATGTTAAAAACTAAACCCTATTTGCGTTGATAAGATTAAACCCTTTGGAAAACTTATTTGATGGCAAAACAAGCGCAGAGTTGTTTACAAATAATGAATTTCCACTGAAATTTCTCAACCATGTCGATTACATTAATCATTTTACTATAGAAAAGCCGAAACCCGTAGATTTTACATTGTTTTAATATCTAAGTATGTATCCAAACAGATGTTATTTTCATTTCAGTGGTGAAAGCATACCGTTAGCTTTATTATTAAAGAAAATCTATCAAACCGGGGAAGGTTTTCTGGAATTACTTATTGACTTATTCAACAATAATACCATCAACAAGTTCGCGAAGCTTATTAATTATGCAAGCAGTAAGTGCACTTAACACGGCTTAACAAACAACATGCAACTGTGCAATAACTTCGTCAATATATTTACTTAGTATTTCAAATTACACGCAACTGGATGTTTACTTTTCTTCTATCTAACATTAAAAACTCGTCAAAAATAGTTATTTCGTTCACCCTTCACAACGGTTTTATATGCAGAATCGTGTGTTTGTTTATTTATTGGGCCGGCTACAGAATTCGTTATAATTCTACTAGCTTCATAACCAGTCCATACAGGTTCAAACCCCGACAATGGCGTGGAAATTTCCAAAAATTGTAATTAACTTAAGTTAGTCTATAGGTAAATTACATAATTCTGTAACGGTTACACTGTAATATAATGCATATAACCCTAATTATCTGGAAATAACAAGCAATAACAGCATATAAAAAATAGCAAATCTAACCAAATTCAATACGTGAAACATTATCTTGAGAGTTCAATGGTCAACTGAGAACACCAATAAACTACGAATCCACGTTTACCAGTAAATGTGAACGTAATTTATGGCCCATTCACGCACCCTGAATTGACAATTGTTTGCTTTTTCTTTTAAATTAAACGATGAAAACGCGAAATGAATACTGTAGTTTACAATAGTTTGCCATCTAAGAATTTTCCATGCAAGAAACTTGGAAAAACAAGTAGGAGATCCTTTAACACAGATGAATTTTTGAATATATTAGGAAAAATCCGATAGGCATCTATCATTTAAAAAATTTAGAAAATTAAATATTAATAATTAATTATGTCACTGGATCTACAAACTATGAATTGAATAAAATTCATAAGCAACTTTGATAGGTCAAATTTTGATCATTGCAGCCTGTTTCGCGTCGCTGTAACAACGCAAATTTATTTGTAATTAATTCGGAGCTTCTGTAGTGGGCAATAACGATCATTTTCAACCCCGTAAATACAAAAATTAAAATAAAATCGGGGGGGGACTTATATCAATGAATTTAATATATTACAGGATATGCGATCGGATTTCCGATCGGGAGATAGTTATCTCAGCAATAGTGTGTTAAGTAGGCAGTAACATATTTAGATTCGTTAAAAATAGACGTAGGTGTGCCGCAAGGCTCTATACTGGGGCCCCTATTGTATACTGTATACATATACCCGAAATTTAAGTAAAATTTTGAATCTTTGGGATATACTTTAATGTATTTAACGAATTATAAAAATTCTATATATAAAGAAAATATGGAGCATTTGCACGTAAATCAAATCCCAGCGGAAGTAATATCTTTCTTCTATAAAACTCGTTAAAAATACATAATAGTTATCTATGTGCGTCAGGCGTAACATGATTTTTTTGTCCTTTGCGTGTTACAGCACTCGAGTTACAATCTTCGTACCGCAGGTCTTTCTTGAAAGAAAATCTGATGGATATAAACCGATGTAGTTAGTCAAAAATTCGAAGTAAAGAGCAAATTAACAAATGTCAGTAATCTTGTAGTTTAGGGACCTATTCATACGCGCGCTTCAAACAGGTACTAAAATTCTTGTTATTATTTTTTATATAATGGAGTGTTAAAATAATGTTAAATAAAAAGAATGTTAAGGCTCACTCACTATAATTTATTTGTATTGAGAAAAAATGATTTGTAATGAAATTATTACTAGAGACCAGATCTAGTAAAAATTTAGTAAACTCATGTTTAAAGCGGTAGTTTACTATTTCCGCCGTAGTGTTTCCTAAGGCATCTAAAAGTAATTTAGTGGACTTAATCAGGATAGCACAGTTCAGTAGACGTTTTAGTGCAATATGTCGTATGATCAAAAAGTCCTTGGATCGCGGTTGCTGTTGCCTAAACATTTTATATTCTTTTTGAAGCCTTTTTAATTACAATTTACTCACTTTTAAAGGATGCCAAGTAAACGCCAATGACATAAAAATAATAACAGTATATAATTACAGAGATTACTTAAATTCCACAGCAACGACTTTTTGATCATACTATATTTACAATACGCATGACCAAGCTTTTGTTGAATCACCAAACTAATACTTTGTTATTGAAGAAGTACATTTTATCATAGCCGTGCAACAGGGGACAACAGCAGAATAGGGAATAATAGTAACACATAATAAAAATAAAGTTGAAAAGAACTTAGTTAAGTTATATAGTTATTAGTTACTAGTTATCTTATAGTTGCCGGCGCAAAACGATAATTTTCATATGGGAAATTACAGTCCGGTACATTTTGAGTAAGTTTCGCAATTTCATTTAATTTATTGTACCCAGGATTTTTTTGTTTTAAATTTTCAAAGTATTTCCCTAGTCTTGACCCAAATTCTCCGGGACTGTTCAAATATACGGTTTTTTTTTTCAATTAGCCAAGTTTTATATTCAACTGGCTCTTCTAACCATAAGTCTATCTGTTTTTAAAGGAAGAAAAGAGGCTAGGAATTTCTAATTACAAAACACTTGCGTGAACTACGGTTCTTATTAAGTTACAAATGTGGTGCGTATTTTTGGTGGCGTCAAATTTCTAGAAACAAAGGCCGCTTCTACTTAAACGACACATTTCAAAACATACCCCAGTTAAGGTTTTTAAAAGTAGGGCAATTAATAATGGTTTGAGGGCTCCGATCCTCAGAATCTGAGGGGTAGTCTGTCACGGGACGCGATGACGTGCAGATGTGTTAACCGATGCAAAAGGGCCAAGTTTGTATGTGGTGCGTACAATGTGTATATTTGTGGGGGCATTAGTTTAAGATGCACTTCTGGATAACTAGTAACGTAAAGATGAGAAGCTGGTCGGTTATTATGTAATTGTATGCATGACGAGTAGCTGAGATTGTTGATGATGTAATTATTGTTATTGTTGATATTGTTGTTGAAAACGGTTTTGGCTCGTTGTTGTTGTTGTTGCTGCTGTTGTTGATATTATTGTTATTTGTGTCGACAAACCCTGTAGCTTGTTGGGGCATACTGTTTATTGGAGCATGAGGTTCATTGTTGTTTATAAGAGCATGAGGCTCTGGGAACGGAATATAGCCTACCATCTGCTTGCGAATTTGATAACTAGGCTTAGTTATAGAGACCTCCGCATTTTTTTTTGTTCTGTTGGACTTCCTAAACCGTATGGGTCATCTAGAATGGACGGAACATCCGCATGGTCCCATTGATTGGCTATGTTCTGTCATAGTCATAGGCTTGGGGCACATTTGCCTGCTTTCAGATCTACAACTATTGAAGGTATCCAACATTCACTCACCACTTCCCAACATCCCGGAGGGTTTTCTAGTAGATGCAACGTGGGGTTCCACAGGGGTATTCCCTTCCCCCAGTAAATAATACTAACCGAACCTATACTGCTAAATGTGTGTATCAAGCTTTGGGTGTTCACGAGACCTGGTCAAGGCTACGTATTAATCTAACTTCGGTGGAATTAACATTATTCGTTGGTAAGTTGATCGAATCTGCTTTTGTAAATATAAATAGACCATTACAAAAATAATTAGACTAAAATGGAAACCGCAACCGCCCCGTCCGCGTCCTACACTACGCTAAAATATCATCTGCAATACAGTCGCTTATGAAATAATTTTTTTACGTAATTCTCTATAATTAATACTATTTGCCATTGTTATTTAGTTACAGTTTGTAATTTTTCATTCAAAAATAGTAAGCGTTTTCATTAGAAATACTGTAAAAATATTAGGGATTCACAATAATTATTATAAAAAGTTTTATTTATTATGAAGGAACACATAAATCTCTTTCGCATTCTTGTTGCCACATTTAAAACTGTTTTTGAAATCCGGATAAGAATACTATTGTGTAAGACTTCTATTAAATAACTGGGGCATTTCGTAATTTGAGCACGGATATTAAACAAGGTCTACATTTATCATTTTATAAAACATAAATAGACTTACCCAAATCACCCTCGGCTAATGGACCCACAGCACCAAAAAATCTCTTATCTAAAAGCTGCAATAACTGCAGAGCAGTATCTCTAACGACCGGCCTCGGACAACCAGTATTCATCAACGTCACATTGATGACAGCCGTGTAATGATCACAAGGATATTCCCTAGAAATAAACAGAAAATGAAAAGTACCGACAAAATGTACTGACTTGGAAAGGATAGTTTTGATTAAGCCCGACGTTTCTAGAATTGCATTCAGTGTCATGTTACAAAAAGTGTTCCTGCTAGTATTTCTATATCAAAATAATGAAAAATGATGCTTGTCAGGCATTTCAAAAGCAGATGTCTGTTACAATTTTGCTTCGGAAATTAGGGTTTTCAATCGCGATAGTGGCTATACTTTTTAATTGTCGAATCTTTGGACGCCTAAATTAATACTTTTAATTCTTTCTGAACTACTGATGATTCATTTTTTATACAGGGTGACTCACACGTATTGACAACTTTTCTCAATAAAGTATGTGTCGCAAGTAAACGGTAAGCTCAGAAAAAAATTAAAAAGATCAATAGAAAAATTGGTTGGGGGCCACTGGAATAGGTCAGTTCTGTTTACATTCAAAATCTAAATTTATCAAACGCCTTTCTTGTTCACACTGATAAGAGAGTCCAGGTATGTGTAAGTGAAGTGAAACCTGTAAATTACATAATTGTGTAATTAGTCGGGGGGCATACTTTATGAAATATACACTCCGTGGGAAATTTCATGATGAAATTGTGGGGCCAATTTTAATACATTCCTTATGCCCTCCACAATCATACCTTACCAGGTGCTTTGCTTAAATTTGTGGCAGACGACCTATATGACGTCGTATATCCAAGACGGCGGCCACCCCAGACATCATCGGAAGTTCTCAATTATAACTCTTGATAGGGCCATCCTATCAATATTTTGTACTGAACGTTTTTTATTTACAAGGAAATTCTCTATAAAAAAGATCCTTAGGAATTTATCGATATATTTTACCGTTTAGGTGTTTTGTATAAAAACAGTTTTAATTTTGTAATCAGTCGTATCATTTCATTTTTTTTTGTTTCGGATAGAAACGGATTGATAATCGTAAGCCGAGCAGTTTAATACTTTCAATAGTTTAAAATTAACTTTGGACACAATGTCTACTCCACCACAAATTCGTCTCTAAGTATCCCTGCCTCCATCTGCAAAAAAGGCAAGGCTGCAGACTAATTACGAGCTGTGTATTTTATGCCAAAATAAGAAGAAGTCACCATTGGTCAAACCTATTAACTATGATAAAGTGTTAGAGTGTGTTAGAAAGAGAGCAGAATGGAATGATAGTGAATACGTGTTAATCGATAATCGATTAAGAAATGTGACTGTTGAAGAATTGATAAACGAAAACGCATCATGGCATACAGATTGCTACAAGAAGTGTACTCATAAAATCAAAATGGAGAGAGATTATTTGAACAGGAAAAGAATAAGCGTTCTTGTTCTAGTTCCGCTGCTGAAGATAGTAATGAAGGTTACACAACAAGATCAAAAATCCCTGCGGGTGACAAAAATAAATGTTTTTTCTGTCTGGAAGAAGGAAAGAGAAGAAATCTGTTAATTGCCGTGAAAACAAACTCTGTCGGTCTGAAATTAAAAGAAGCAATTGAAATGTCACAAAATGAAGAAGCTGACATTAAAATAATACTGCACTGCTTTTTTGCCTCCCGAAAAGGAGCTATTGCTATTCATATATATTCGTCTGATACAGACGTATTTCTACTAGCGTTGTGGTGATCAAAATCTTTTACATGTCCAATGTCCAAGCATGTTTGTCACTGGTGTAGGAAATAATCGAAGAATGCTTGACGTTGGCAGAATTTGCACCGCATTAGGACCAGAAAAGATAAAAGGATTACTAGGTCTGCATGCTCTGTCAGGATGTGATGTGACAGGTTCACTTGCAAAGAAGGGAAAACTATCGTTTTGGAAGGTTTATAAGACCGCAGATAATGACATTTTGATGCTCTTGGGAAACTTGGATCCATTGAAGAATTCAGGGATAAAGCTGAAACTATCATTGAAAAATTTATTTCTAAGGCATATATACCAGGGACCAAGATTTCAGACATTGGGGAGCTTCGTTGGTGGATGTTCTCCAAGCACGAGACGCAAAGTGAAAATCTGCCTCCTACAAAAGCGTCACTGTCTCCTTTTATTCGTAGAGCACATTACCAGGTTACGGAATGGGGTCTTGCTGACCAGCAGCACCCTAATCTACCAACACCTTCTGATTACGGATGGAAAATGCAAGATAATTACTATGTTCCTGTTTTGTGTACGCTTCCTTGTACACCTGAAACCATTTTAAAATTAGTTCGGTGTTCATGTGTAAAAGGGAAATGTGCTGTATCCTGTAAATGTAAATCCCAAAACATTATATGCACTGAGCTTTGTATGTGTGGAGGCGGTGAAGACTTATGCGAAAATCATGGCCAACGTTTTGATATCGATGACCTTTCAGACGAAGAATATTAAGCTGAAAACATTTTACGTGCAATAAGTAGAAAATTACAATTAATTCAATAAAAATATTGAAATAAATATTAATTTCTGAACTAGTTGTTATTTTTCAACCTAAAAATCTAAAAATCTTTTAAAACCAAAAATTAAAAATTAAAAATTGGCTAATACCCTTTTTAACTGGCTATAACTAATAACCGGTAGGTTATACCACAAAAACTTTTATAACCTTTTTTGTTTAAAATTTTATTTAGAATAAAAAAGATTTAGTACAAAATATTGATAGGATGGCCCTATCAAGAGTTATAATCGAGAACTTCCGATGATGTCTGGGGTGGCCGCCATCTTGGATATAAGACGTCATATAGGTCGTCTGCCACAAATTCAAGCATAGCACCTGGTAAGGTATGATTGTGGAGGGCATAAGGAATGTATTAAAATTGGTCCCACAATTTCATCATCAAATTTCCCACGGGATGTGTTATGCCCCACGACTAAATGTTTCATTTATCTTTGCAGGGTCAAATCTATCGCAGGCTTTTTAGGTGCATATTAGCCAGCGGTTCGCAAAAGTGTGTAACAAAATTTGATAAGCTTTAAATTTTTGCTGTAATGTACTTCTATTAAGGTCAGCATATACCCATTTAATTTTGACAATACTTGTGAATCAGCCTGTATAAATTGAAGCAAATGCCAGACTTTGCTTTCACTATAAAAAAAAACTCCCTTTTCAGGCTCAAATAAATGAATTTCAAACACAAAAGCTAGAATTAAGGACTGTTGGTTGAAACATTGTGGTACAATTGATAACCTATTTACGAAAACCCTGTGTAATTATAAAAAAGAAAATTAATATTTCAACCTAATTATATCCGAGATTTCATCTTCTTTTATACAGCGGTTTACTTTTGACATTTTAGGAATAAATTAAGCAGTTAATGTCAATATCGCCGCATCGTAATGTCTTATCGTTTAATCCTAAAATTTCTTTAAATAAGGTTTATTGACGCTTGCAAAATGCAAAGCTGGTGTAAAATTAATAATTTAAATTTAAATTTCCAACGCAAACCACAATGCTTTGACATTGATAAAAAGCAAAGAGAAAAATCCAAATTGCGGAATCAAAAGTTGGACGACTTATAACTTGATGATAAATGTTCACTTTAGTTAGAAACCTAAACTGTTTTCAATGAGCAAACTTTGCAAGTTATACGTACATCTTAAGGGCAAGAAATTCGAGAAGTTATTAACTATAACCTTACGAAGCCAGAAAACCCCAAACAAGCAAACTTCAGTGTACAAGTTGCTGATGGGTACGCAGAAATTTGAGAAGACTGTGTCAAGGATAGAACTACTTAATAAACTCTCTACAAACAAATAATGCAAAAGGGAACTAATTAACCACAAAAACGCGGAATTAGGATTTTAGCTAGTAAGTACGGTATTAAATATCAAATTGGAGGATTTAAAGCAGATAATTTAAAAAAAGTCCAAGTGGACGAAGAAATTATATTATTATTAAATATATTTTTCACAAAATAACTGATATTATAAAAGTTTCGGGGATAGATGCTCTCCCTGCCGTAGTCCTCTAGTTGTCTAATTGGTACATATTGTGAATCAATGCCATATATCTATAATATATCCTACTTTTCCAAAGTGCTTCTTGGACAGCCCATTCCCCGACGGTATCAAATGCTTTTTCCTAATCTATCAGTGTGATGAACAGCAACAAAAGATATTCATTTGCTTAAATATGCCGGCGACATCATGCTAATAGCCACGGACAATGATACAAGACCTAAACTAGTTGGACTACAGATGAATACATCAAAAACAAAAGTAATGACAAACATGGAAGAACATATAAATATAGTTGTGAACAATGAGACTATAGAACAATTAGAAGACTACATACATCTAGGCCAGCAAATTAAACTGCACAAAGAAATAAATATTAGAAGAAGAATAAAATTAGGATAGGCAACTTTTGGTAGACTAAACCACGTACTGAAAAACAGAAAAATTCGATGTATGCGTGCTGCCCGTATTAACTTACGGAGCTCAAACATGGACGCTAACAAAGAAAAACATGGAAAGATTAATAGTCGCACAAAGAGCAATGGAACGACGAATGTTAAACTTAACTTTAAGGGATAGAAAACGAATCAGCTGGATAAGAGAAAAAAATCAAGGTTAACGATATAACACGACAAGTAGCAAAGTGGCAGTTGGTCAGTCACAACACCGGTGCCGTTGGCTGAGAAAAAGAACACCAGGACATCCTTAGATGCGATGGACAGATGACATTAAGATGTGCCGGCCTAACGCAGAAAAGAAGAGCTCAAGATAGGACACAGTGGCGGGAAATTGGGGAGGCCTACATCCAAAAATGGATCGAAGAAAGCTAAAAGAAGAAGAACTGTTATTATGTAAAATGTGTTTTTATACAAATATAACCAATTGAAATGATTACACACGTTTATTAGGATAAATCTAAATCTGATGCAAAATTGAACCCTTTTTCAAATGTTAGATATAACTAAGTGGCAAATCCGATAGTATGAATCACAAGAAATTTGGGTGAGTATCATCTTTGATTGCGCATATCTTGTTTGAAAAATCTTCGATCATCGCCAATGCCCCTTATTTTTGCAACAGGAAAATCCGTGAAGCCATTGAAATCATCAAGACTCCTAACAACTTGAATCGTGACACTGGTTATCATCTTGACCGGTTACGGCCCGTATAAAGTCACTGCTTTTTGTGTTTTTCTTCAAAAGGGTTTCGCCCCTGGCTTGGTTGACAGGTTGAGTTACCGAGCTGTTTTAGTGCCCCCTTTTACTCCTGATGAAGCCTCTTAAGAAAGTGGGCGAAACTTTAAGTTCTTCTGTCTCAACAATGGCGCTACTGCAACCCCAAAGACGTTCTGTTAATACTGACACTGACCGTGTAAGTCTTCGAATTCATTATACCAACGATAATCAGAGAATTAAAGGATATTCATTGCTGCGATGGAGATGCTGTTACTTTAGAATGTGAGGTTGAGACATCTCCTACACCTGACATCAGATGAGAAAAACTGGAAAGGTATGGCGTTTTTTATTAATGGTTATCATTTATTTTCAGTTCCAGAAGAAAAGGACAACGTGTTAAATCAGACCCTATCAAGACCAGCAGGTTTTTCAGCGGATTTCAAGCCCCGTTCCCCGTTCCACTTCAATAACAGCCCAAGTTCGTAGTTTATCTCCTAAACGCCAACGTGAAATCATACCCTCTGATATTAGACCTTAAATTCACGCCATCCCCCATAATCGTATATCGGAAGAAGGAGAAACTGTTAGATTCAAATGTTCGGTGGCAAGCCATCCCATATCAAGGGCAACCTGGAAGAAAGACGGTGCTACGGTTGTTACGATTTTTTAGCTTTGGCTTGAATCGTATCAAGTTTTTCTATTATTTGCCAATGTTGTGAGCGTGAAGAATGTTTTTGTTGTGTGTTTGTGGTTGTTTAATTTAACTTCGAACAATTTATTTTCAAAATTTCATATTTTTTTCATTCTTCCATTTCAATAATTTTACCGTAACCTATTTGAATTCATTTGGAATTTCCTTGGAGAACTCTTCGCCTATTTAGTATGCAACTTGAATTGTATAGGTGTCATCTGGGTTATATTGTATTAAGCCTGCGCGGTGGTTGACTGTTGTAGGTGTGTTGAATCTTGACACAGGATGAGCTCTCTTTGGCAATTGACTTTCATTCGTAACGGACCTTTGAGTTTCCGTGGTGTTTGACCATTTTACGTTCCATGTGTTAATGGGCGTATTGTTTAAAAATTTGGTTATAATTCTCTGCTATGTTTGATTTGCAAATATAGTTGCTTCTGCACTATTTTTAGTGGTAAGTTTTTTCTTAAATTTTCGTTAATCTCCTTTTCTTATGGAATGGGAATTTTTTCAGCACCTATCTTGGGGTTATAATACCTATTTTTGTTATAAATTTGATCTACTTTCCTAATTGGAGGATTGCTGTGTGTTTTCTTGCTGGGATCTTCTATTCCGTTGGAAACTTTACCTTTTATTTTATCGAAACACGTGGAAGGAAGCCATTTTGTTCATGCTGCTAGCTGATAACCTAATTCAACTTTAATTTAATTTCCTGCATATTCAAATGTGTCTGGATGTGGAAATTCACCGATTTTCAGGATTGAGATAAGTGTTAATTATAATTTTGTAATTTTAATAAATTTTCTGTGTTCATGGTAATATAATTCACAGGTGTTGTATACCTGTTCATCTTTAAATTTTTTGTAGTAATAAATTTTCATATTTATTTCAATCATGAATTAAATTTATCATTTTTGCTTATTCAATTTTTTTATTGTTTTAATTCATGATTGAATTGCTAATTTTTCCTATTTCATAATTTAATAAATTCTATAACTGATTTTAGATCTATATTTTGTATTGAATATTAAATTTATAATTGTGTGTAGATTTAAATTTGGGTAATTCTATTTATCAAGTTTTTATCAACGAACGTAATCAATATTTAATTATAATTTTTTTGTAAATTTAAACCCTGGCCTTTTGCGCCGCATCTTGAGTCCGAAAAAAATAAATTGTTTATGTTTAAAAAAAAAGGCTTTTTATTATCATTTTGATAAGTTTTTGTAGCACGGTCCCTCCTATTCTAGAATTATCATCAAAAAACAAGACGACTTGAGGATCCTGGGTGTCCGTTAAAACTTCGTCGTTATACGACCATTACCCATTTGAGTTTGTCGTTCTTTGTTTCCAAAATTTCTGATCATCCCAGTATCCTTTTCTTGAGGTTCCTTTCTGCTATTGGAGATTAGTTGAGCAGTGCGAGATTCTGAACTAGAAACTCCACTCGCCTGAGGTATTACAGTTTTAAGCATGTTTGGAAACATCTTGGCTGGATTAGCTTTCCATGTGTTGGATAGCCTATCCAACGTCACAGCCCTCCTCCTTTCTCCGGGCTTGGGACCGGCAGTGTGAGCCTCAGAGCTACTCAATCCACGCTTTGACTCACACAGGCGGAAATACATAACATATGAAAAATCGAAACTAGTGCAAAGTTGGGGATTTCCAAAGAGGGGTTTAAGGGCACGAAGTACTTCTGTTTAGCAGAAGATCAGTTGGAGCTTCAGCAAGTTTACGGAAGTTGTACTAAACTTGATTGCGAAATTCACGCCAGTATACCAACAGCTTACCTACGATGGTGCAAAAATGGAGTTCCCGTGGAAGATTCAGAAAAATACCGAACAAATTTGGATGAGCCCGGCCCGTTGCTTCCTTA
Organism: Melanotus villosus; assembly: GCA_963082815.1. Classification (NCBI taxonomy): domain Eukaryota; kingdom Metazoa; phylum Arthropoda; class Insecta; order Coleoptera; family Elateridae; genus Melanotus; species Melanotus villosus. The sequence continues at coordinate 7,119,904 of OY720423.1, read as the reverse complement.
GAAGTCCAAATGGAAGATGTTGGTAAATACTCTTGTACTATCCAAAATGAAGATGGTTCAGACATAACATCAGCCGGTTTAAAAATCGTGTGTGTTAAGCCCGAAGACATCGAAACACCCAAGAATTGCTCAGGATAAAAGAACAACCAAATGAAAACCAATAGAGTTACTAGCTAGAAGTCTGGATGAAGGATGGATGTCATTCCAGAATACGAAGATTTCCAACAAATAAATCTAAATAATGGCCGAATTATCCTTAGGCTTTTTGATTCATTCCTTTGGATTCCGGAGATTATAGGTGCGAAGTTTACAATCCATTCGGGAAAGCCATGTCTAAATTAAGCAGGGTATGTGTTTCACTAGTATTTTAGTAAATGCGAATCGTTTTTCGTGTAGTAACCATAAATAAATAAATAAAAGTGCGTCTACAAACAACAAGACTGAGGTCATAAAGTTCAGTCGCACCCACGAACACAAGCGCCACTGCTTTCAGTTTAGGTGGCACTTTAAAAAACAACAATGACCTTTCTTATCTCTTGAAGTAAATCAAGTTTAAAATATCAAATACATGCACACGAATTTGATTTTCTAGTTGAAATACCGTTTAACTTGCAGGTGGAAGAAGTCACGCTGAGAGCTTTTAAATATTTAAATAAGCGAACATTTGCAATTTTTAGCTTTAAGCTTTGCAAGTTATTCTAATGATTTGATAAAGTTTTTGAATTCTGGACTAAAAATTCAGTCTGAAACTTGAATTTTCGATCCATTCCGACGTTCAAATCAGTGATTTCTGGTATAAATTTTGAATATTTTCTATGATCTTCACAAACATATTCAAAACTATAAATTGCGTTGTTTTTGGGACAGAATCCTGAACAAAAAGCTCAAAAATCGTGTTGTTTATTAAAATGTATTTTATGCACTAATTATAAAATCGTGCAACTATTGTTGCAATTAAAGAAATTATAGCTCTCGAAAGAATATCTGTCTTTAACAACGTAAAAAAGTCACAATCGAACATCCAGCTCGCTGAGATCCTGAACGTAACACCCACCACCGTTTAGCTTTTTAGAATCTAACCAAGTCTGAAATGAAAAGACTATCTTCTTATTTCAGTAATAAATTTAAGTGGTGAGCTTTAAGCCCACGGAAGACCTTTTACAGAAGTCATTCAGAAAACAAACAAATACCAACTTGCAGCATATCTACGTTTAAAAATTGAATAATGCAATCTTGAACAAACATTTTTTATTTTCAAGAACGGTGACTTACAGGCATTCAGAAATTGAATTTTAATTTTTTGTTCAAAACAATACGGGGAGCCAATAATTGAAACGTGTTAAATTTCTCTGTCTGGAATTTCAATCAATATCCTGTGCATCATAGGACGTCCTTAGGCCGCAGTGTTCTGTTCAAATTGTTACAAATTTAATTTTTTGAATCCAATATTTCCCTTACTTGTGTTACAAATACACAAAGAAAAAAAAACAGAAAAATCAATAAAGATAAACTTACTGTAATAAATTTCAAAAATACATTTTCAAATTCAATTTAAATTATTTATTTTTATATTTAACAAAATCCTTTCCAAATCTTCCGAACTTTGGACTTTAAGATTAAATGTCAAATAGCAAATATAACCAAAACCACTAGAACTCAATTAGAAATAGTTTTCGTTCGTTACTCGAGCTATTCCAAATGTTTTCATGTCAATAAGGTTTAATTAAATTTACTTTAACATGCGTTTAAAGGGTAAGAAAAACAAATGTTTGAAATTTTTTGTCGAACTTACACTTGATTTAAATTTTTCAATCCGGAAATATTTTGATTTTACGCTTTACTTCTGCAAAAAATGCGTGATTTTGGTTTGTATCTACGGTGCAACATTTGAAATAAGTGATTGTTAATGTTGATTATTCGAGGATATACTTTTATTCAACATCTCCTAATTATACAACCATAATTGTACTGATTTCAGTTGATTTATATACCCTATAACTCACTCGTGAGTTATAAATGATTCATAACTCACGCCAATTGAAATCTTAAATTTCTAAATAAACACAACAATTTCAGGTATTAAATTATTTAATAATTATTATTATATAGGTATAACAACAAATGAATCAAAAAATTTCCTATTCCTTATTAACATTAACATTAAATGTAAAAGTAAATTTCAAAAGGTAAGAAATTCTTGATTGATAATATTGATTAGTTTTTAGCGAATTATGGAGATGTTGGATAAAATTATGTATGGAACTTGTGTGTTATCGGTCACAAGTCACTCGTAAAAACAAAGTCACTCGCACTACGTGCTCGTGGCTTACTCGTTTTTTCTGGTGACTTATTTCCCTTATAACACACTTGTACCATAAATAACTATAAATTTGGCAACACAGAAAATACAGATATAAAATGACGTTATCACTTCGAGCAAAATAAAACGAACAATTTAAATTAAAAGTCAAAAACAATTCCAACGACATTCACTGTCATCCGCTAGACGTCAGGCAAACGACATGTTAATTGCAAAATGTAATCAAGCAGTTTTACAGAGCTCTACATTATTCAAAACTTTTACGTTTTTGCTTTTTCTAAAGGGATTGTTAAATCAGCTCGAAGAAGATAAGCAACATAAAAAATACAGTTTTTTTATGAAAATCTAGTAGGGCATACGGTTTTTCAGAAAAATAAATAACAATAATATTGCAGCACTACGAGTCATTAAGGCCCAGGGCCTTTCTCTCTTTTGTTAGCTCCTTCCACTAATTCATTTAAACCCTCTTGCACATAGTCCAGGTGGTGGCGGGTAGAAGCTTTTCTACGATCCCGGTAGGACGCCACCCTGCCGACGTGAGTCTTGGTTTATCCTCACTTCCTAGTCCTGGGGCAAACCATACCCTAACCTTGAATCCTACCCAATACCCTTTATCGTTCTTACAACTCTAACATCCTCCAGCCGGCAGGGGCAGCGTGAAGGATTATGGACACAAACACCCAAAAGACAACTGATAATCGATTTTGAAAAACGACGGATCTGGTCTCTAAGTGGGTAAAGCCAAATATTCGCTTACGAATCAAAATAAACATCGAAAACTAGAATATAAAGAACAACTTAGAATATGCACATTAAACGCCAAATCCCTTCTATCGGAAGATAGATTCGTTCAGAGAAATTCACAAGATAAAATGGGATATCATCGGCTTATCCGAGACTAGGAAAAGGGGCGAAGATCTATTAAAGTTAAAAAATTGAATGGTATTCGATTTGAAGAAAGAAGGAGAAAACAGCAGCAATGGAGTCGGAATGCTTGTTAATGAAAAATGGGCTAAACGTATGACGTCGATTAGGAATATTATCTAGTCTAGAGTGATGTATGGCACTTTCCAACTGAATAAAGTTAAAAATTGTGTAAATATTCCGACGAAGAACTGGAACAGTTTTATGAGAAAACAGCTTTGAATCATCATGATTTCAACTCGAATAGATAAAGCCGAGAGAGGCGAGACCGGTCTAGGCAACTACATAATAGGATTACGAAACGAAAGAGGTCAAATATTCGTTATTTTTTTAGAAAAACATAATATGAAAGCCATGAAAAAAAGGAACAAAGAAAGTGGACACGGCAGAGCCCCGACGGTAAAAGTAGGAACGAGAGAGATATCATTATTATAACCAATAATTCGACATCACAGTACTAAATCAAATACAACTCAGCGACCATCGACTAGTGCGTGCCCAAATACGAATCAACACAAGGCATAATAGAAAAATCCCAATAAAGTCCTCAAAAAAAAAAAAGAGAAAGACATTTCGATCACTCTGAAGACACGCAAAGAGGAGTACCTACATAAAGAATGTCGAAGTTCCATTAAATAACTCTATGATACCAAACGATGTAGAAGGGCTAAACGATTTCCTCACATCTAACCTTACATAAACAGCAACGCCCCTAATGAGAGCAAACAAACAATATGCAACACCCTTTTATGACGTAACTACTGACTTTCCCTCGTATTACGAAGCAAACAGGTACCAAATGATTGGCAAACGGGAATAATGATACCGTTGTTTAAAAAGGAGGACTCGAGAGACACCCTGCTAAGCATCCCAGGAAAGGTGTTCACACCAATTATAGAAGCAAAAATTAGAGAAAAAACAGACAATTTAATTAGTGATACATAATGCAGTTTCAGAGAGAACAAAGCGACTCAAGACCTCATATTTGCAATGAGGCAAATAATATTTCGTAAACCTAATAAAGGCAGGAGGCAGACAGGATCAAAAGGGAAGATGTTTGAAAGTGCTTAAACGATAGAGGAGTGGAAGATACATTAACAAAACTAATAACAGCTCTATAGGAAAAAACTACAAACAAGAAACAAAGAATCTTCACAATTTGAGACAAGAATAGAACTTCGACAAGGCTGCGTGTTAAGCCCATTACTCTTCACGTTAGTCATGGACGATGCAGTCCGAGAAAGTGCGAAAATGACTAAAAAATTCAATCTAGGGTATTACTGGAAAGGGGAAAAGTAACAGTTTTAAAACTAACATTTGTAGAAGATATGGTTATAATAGCAAAATCCGAAGAAGATCTACAACACAATTTAGGAGTATATATAGCGTAATGTTACATATTTCATAAAATATGTGTAACTAGGATGGAATTTTAAAATGTTATGAGTTACTTCTATAAAATAATTAAGTTGTATACAGATTTAAAATTCAATTAAAAATAAATTTAATAAATAGTTAGATAGCTAGGAATATTTAAAATTGAATTATGTACATTATTTATAACACGTTAAGAATGTAATATTAAGTTAGCTAGAAGGATCTGGTTTAATCATAATAACTGTATTTGAAAATATTTAAACAAACTTCATGTTGCAAATCAAGTAAACGAAGATGGATAAATTAACCAGGACAACGAGAATTTTAAGAAATAATAACAGTTGAAAATTCTGAAAAACAGTTTATTCAAATTTTGTGAAAGAAAAGCTTTGAATATAAATTAATTAAAAGCAAGATTAGTAACTGAAATAAGTATCTATATGAAGATCATATAGAGGATATAAAAGCCTATTAATAGTTTAAATATAAAATAATTAGGTAGGTATCATAATAAAAAAAATTAAGTGATTAAAATATATGGATAGTGGAATGTACAAAGGAAGATTAGAAGCTTAATTGAAGAATTGGAAGTGTGACGCATATTTCATTGAACTGGAAGAAGTCTGAAAGTTTATTCTGGGGTAGAAAGTGGGAACATTAAATAAGAAGTCATCAAACGTGAGCGAATTTATTAGTAATCATTAAGTTAGATTCTATTTAGCTAGGGCATAGTAGGGAATTTATGTGTGTTTAATTCATAACTAACAATTTGTTAATAAATCTGTAAACACTTTTTGACTTCACATTATTGATACACAATAACTGAATAAATTACGAACTTAAATAAATCTCAAATTAAGAACCTCATCAACGCCTAAGAGATATTGAGTTAGCCGGAGCTTAAATAAAATTAAAAGTAATAAAGATTCTGTTAGGGTAAGTAAATTTTAGAATTGAAATTAAATTAAAAAAGATAACCGTCATAGCATTTATTGACGCCACAACGTGGAACGTCATAGCAATAGATAGGAGCTACAAAAAATAAATACGACCAATAATTCTAAAAAACAAAAACCATGTTAATAGATACAGAAGAGAAGAAGCACGACAGCAACTTAGAAGGAAAATCATTGGAATAAGTAAACAGTTTACGAGTTCATGTCAGTAATAATGGAAAACTAGATAATGAAATAAGCGCGAGATTAGGAGCCACGGGAAGATTATTCAACGCTATAAGTACATTCCTCGGGAAAACAGCAATACCAAAAGAAGTCAAAGTGTCGGGACTTCAATATACGGTAGTGAATCGTGAACATTGACGAATAAACATAAATCCGGGATTACCAGCGTGGAAAAGAGGTTCCTTGGGAAGATTGAAGGTAAAACGAGGAGAGACAAAATATGAACTGAAGTATTCAAAGAACAATTAAATACAAAACCAGTGGCTAGTTAGGGCATATATTCCGAATGACGGATGATAGAACAACAAAAAGGGTTTATGAAGCAAGCTCAATTGAAAAGAATAGAGTAGGAAATCCAAGGAAGAAATGGGTAGAAGAAGTGAAAATTGCAGTAGGTTACTAAGAAGGCCCAAAATAGAAAAGAATGAAAGAGTTTTGGCCACAATGACAAACCAGATACATAAAACCACAGCCCAGCACCTACAAAGCCTTTTGGACTAAGTAAGGAATTTATGTCCAAAAGAGGTGCCAGGTTTTGACCTGATAACGGGCGAAATCTGTATGGAAAAGGAATTAGCAACTTAACAAACGCGTTTTTTTTTACCCCAAAATATGGCCCAGATTATAGAAAGTAGCTTAAGTGAGGATGAAGTACAAGAAAATCGTGTAAACTAATACCACAATTTCCAATAATATTAACACTTTTTGGAAAATTATACGTAATAAAAAATGGATAAAACCAATGATTGAAGAGAAGAAACTAATACCAATTCAAAAACTAACACTCGATGATAGAACAAGTAGGTACTTCGAATAATAAAATATATTAGCCTAGGCTTCGGCCATAAGAAGAAGAAGAAAACATAAATTTGTGCCTCAGTATTTCCCGATATACCCACAAAGTCGCATTATAAAACTGAATAACATCCCAACTAAGCAACACCTTACCTGTACTTACACACGCATCTGAAACCTGGGTTCTCACAAAAACTAACATCGAGAAGTTGAAAGTAACACAAAGAAGATGGAAAGAACAATGCTATGAATTTAACTCACAGATAGAAGAGAAGACGGTACATGGAGTGAGCAAACAACTGTATAGAAACCACGAGTAGGAAAGCGAGACGGGGTACGATGGAGGGATGACATCACGAAAATAGCCGGAACACACTGGATGAGAAGGGCACAGGAGCGAATGGAGTGCAGACGTATATCCAGTTTTGGAGTAATTAAACGCTGAAAATGATGGTGATGATAAGTAACACCATGAACTTTTAGTCATACATTTCAGGTGAGAGAAGGTCAACTAACAGTACTTGAAACTAAAACACGTAAGAGTTGGTGTACCCAGGGCAGCGTAATTGGTCCCATCTTATCCTTGTTGTATACCAAGAAATATAAACAAGTGCGATGTGAGACCAGCACTGCTGTCCAGGAAAACTGAAAATGCGCGAAGAACTTCAATACTTGCAATTTACAATAAATGAAAATAAGAATTTTTGTATTTAAATTTGTTAACATTCTATGTAAAATTTGTATTGACGTTTAAAATAAATTATTTTTCAAACTTGACATTAACAAGATGAGAACAAAACTGACGATGAAACGTCTTTAAAGACACCTTTGGTATAATTTGCTCTCATTGGTCAAATGTTTTATTATTTTATATTGGTTTACTTTTTAATTGTTTGCTTTATGTTGCACGAAAGTCCTTCTATATAGACTGAGTTGCTTGGTTTAATTAGGTACTTCTTTGTACGAAATGCGGTTTTAGCTGTCCTTATTTATAATTAACCTTCTGAAAATTCGACTTTAGTTTTCAAACATCCACGGGTTGAGTTGTGGAAAATCCAACCACATCTGCTAATTTACTTTAGGCGAAGAACGTAAACAGAATTATTCTTTTAAATTAAGATTTAGTAAAGTTCACAGATTGCATCGAAAGCAAGAAGCGTGATTGCAATCGAATGAATAAACGAAAGAAATGAAAATATTTTCAATGCAGTTACGTACGAATTTACATCGTGGAAAATTACACAAAAACGCAATTTTTCTGTGTGTCAAAATATATATCATTTTCACTTACTTGGCACTAAATATAGTGGCTAATCCTAAAAAGCATCCATCAGCGACCGCTTGTGTTCCTGTATAACATCGATCAACAGCCCAGTCTAAGAGATGTCCTATATCAGGGTTGTTTTCTAAAAGCAGGATGACAGTTTCTCGGGCCAAATTGTATACCTATAAAAAAGAAATACACGGCATGTTATTGGTTTACCACAAACATAAAAAGGTTACTTATATGACGTAGGTACTGTAAGCAACAACTCTTTCCTTGCACATTTTTTTAAAACTTTTTACAAACATTTAAATAATACGTTTAAAATTGTTTAATTATCAATAAACAAGTTCTAAACACAATCCTTTTATTATTTTAGGAATTAAATTTGCAGGAGGTAACTGTACCTATTGGTAATTCAATTATTGTTAACGTATTAATTAAATTAATTAAAGAATGAAATCCTTACAAGCAAGAGTAAGATTTCTTTAAATTTTAAAACATAAGTTGCAAGGTACTGTGGGAATAATAGCAGACGACCGATGTTCAGGTGGGGGTCCTCCGTGCATCGGGTGAGTTAGGGTAGTAAGTCGGATGCGCGAGAAGTACCACAACCACAGCAGACGTGCGTGAGTTAGAAAAATACTAAAGTATGAAATGTAATTCAATTAAAATCAAGAAATTGTGCAAAGGCTTTGCTTAGCTTTCCTACAATCCCACAATACTTTGCCGATTTATTATTTAACAAAACCTAATGACATTTTAATAGGTTGTAAATAAAATCTTTTTATTATTTTAGAAATTAAATTTGCAAGGATTTATTATACGAGGAAATATTTTTAATGCTAATAATACGCAATAATATTTAAAAAACACAACTGAAGAAGGTTAAGCTCGTCATAACAAGCCTCCAAAATTTATTAGAATGTGCCTCTAATCACGACTGCTCACAAACAATACACATACAGGGTGATTCAAAAGGTATGGTCCAAACTTAAGGGTGTGATTGGTGATGTTAAAATAAGCAAAAAATGTTAATAAACCCATGTCTTATTTCCAACTGTTATCCAGTTACAAAGGTTTTCTTTGTTTCTATCTGTATTCTGTCAAATCACGTTATCTAGGAAATAAGTAAAACAAATGTTAATTTCTTATGGCAGAGGACGTTTCAAGCTTGAACTGGCGTAGTTTTCAATAAATGTGGTACGCGATTATGCAGAAATGCATTTTGTGTATGGTTATTGCAGCGAAAGTGACCGTGCAGCAGTGGTAAACTATGGGAGAAGGTATCCTCACCGGAGACAGCCTGACCACCCAATAACCGCTTTCCACAGCGCTGGCGCTAGGTTGGAAAAGGCAGTCCAGTACTATGGCCGGCTCGTTCGCCTGACATTACTCCACTAGATTTTTACTTGTGGAGTGAATTAAATGAAAAAGTTTATGCATCGGAAATTCAGGTCGATTTAGTTAATAGAATAAATGAAGCTGTTGAAGATATTCGAAGACATCCTCAACAGTTGAGGAATGTTCGAGATTCCCTGCGTCGGCGTTGCCAACTTTGTATACAAGTACAAGGTGGACATTTTAAACATTTGTTGTGATATTTTTTAATTTTTCTTGTAATTGTATACGTTCTTTATGAATAATAAATTATCGTAAATGTTGTTATAACTAGAAAACAATTGCGAATCGGGCATGAGTTTATTGGCATTTTTTGCTCATTTTAATATCACCAATCACACCCTTAAGTTTGGACCATACCTTTTGAATCACCCTGTATATACAGATTGTCCAAATTCCAATCTAAACATACAAAAATTAATGAGTGCAACAAGGAAGACATAAACAATACGAATAGCACAACAAAGATAGAATGAAATCATGGCTAGATAAATTTTTAAACCAAAGATCTCCCGCCAATAACAAGCAAGCAAGCAAAAACATCTGTCATAGATATTGCTTGTTATTGGCGAGAGATTTTAGTTTAAAAATTTACCTAGCCATGATTTCATTCTATCTTTATTGTGCTACCCATATTGCTTATGTCTTCCTTGTTGCACGCATTAATTTTTGTATGTTTAGATTGGATTTCGGACAATCTGTATATATTTTTTAAATTAATTTAAGGTATTTTTCTAAAATATTCGATTATTCGTATGCCTTAAAATATGGGAATAACAATAAAAACAAATCTGCAGAAAACGAAAAAGTCTACATTTTATGAACATCAATTATTTCGAACCGAATACCTTGCAATTTTATTTGATTCCTTTTATCATACGTTTTTCGTTATTCTCTTCCCACGTCAATCTGTGACTTGTCTAATGAAAAAAAGAATGAAAAACAATCAGCACAAGGCCAACACAACCAACCTGTTAAATTTATTTTAAGATCTGATAACATTCCAACCATCCAATTTGTAATATTATACAGGGTGATTCAAATGTATTGTCATTAATTTTAAGAGTAGGTAGATCATATGAAATAAAACAACTTTTCTCAATGAATTATGCGTCGCAAGTAAACGGTAACCTCTGAAAAAATTAATTTCGATCAATACAAAAATTGGTTGGGAGTCCCTGGACTGGAATCTAATAATCTAAATTTATCAAACACCTTTCTTGTACTTGCTCAACTGATAAGCCATTCAGGTAGAGATCCTATACATCCCGGTTTTCCCGGGACAATCCCGGTTTTCCCGGGACAGTCCCGGTTTTATTACTTCTGTCCCGGCGTCCCGATATGTTTAGTTCGGGACGCTAAATGTCCCGAATTTTTTAGAATATAAAAATATTACATTTACAGTCGCCCAACTGTATGTTTAAATAATTGCAACCACGGCATCTATTTCGTTCGTCTGGTCGGATGTAAATTTTTAGCAATCTTTTGTCTCAAGCTTAGTCCGAAATGTTTCTCATTTTCATTGGTTATGCCGAATATTAACACTTCACGATAGTTCATATTCTTTCAACAAATCAGAAACATATCGGATAGTCGGATATCGTACGCTGTGCGAACTAAACTTCACACGTCAGGCGCTAAATTGTTTTTATATCCCCACAGGGTATGTGACAGTGGCGGCTGATGGTATATAATAGGGCTGCCGGGCTGCAGCTCTGACCTAAATTTTACAAAAGTTATTAGCAATAATCAAAAATAAAAAGTAATTTCCGAAATTAATTTTTATTTACATAAACGAAATTGTTATGTATTAATTGGAACAGCGTTACATTGTATTTTCAACTTAGACATAAATTAAATCGCTTCCGAAAAGACCGCGCACATCATAATACATGAATTCAAAGCTTCCGAGCGGAACATACCAAACAACGTGCCGAAATCGAGTAGATTATAGTTTAAAGCTTCAAGATTTAGGTGGCATTGGAGCGGCCTAAACTGGTGCTCAATTATAGTGATTTGCCGATGGTGGGAGAAAACGGTTTGTCTCGAACAGTTACGCATTCTGTGTTTACGTAGCAGCAATAATAATAATAATATAAACGTTTATTTAGCAAACAAGTTGCTATACAATTACAGAATTACTACATAATTATGTACATATTACACTTTCCTTACTTCTAATAATACACGTAAATCGTGTGTTTTCTTTATCGTTGTAGAATTACCTAAATTAAATTAATGTAAGATTTTCCATTATTACTAAATACATAAAACAAGCCAACAATATTTAGATAAAACCTGCATTAGTTTTTTGAAAATCCCACATAAAATATATAACAAAGGAAATTCACATTTTTCTTGGAATTCGGAAATATTAATTTTAATTAAATACGCTGGTGAATAATCACGCTTTCTGGACTATTCTAAAGCAATCGATAGTAGTTGAAAACTGAAAATTTGTTACCGAAACGTGACAAACGCATCACCCACGAGTATGGTTTGTTATTCGTTACTGCGTCAGTATTTTAATTAAAACGAATAATTAAAATCTTATTAGTGTATAGTTAATAAACTGAAAGTTCTCAAGTTTCCGGATTTTAATTAATTCCATCGAAGTTCAATTCTAGAACGTTCTTACTACTGATTTCTGCACTGCAAGTGACGACCTGTTTCAAATTTATTCTTGTTAGTTCTAAGAAATTTCAGTTTAATCACCGTAATCATTCTTGCAATTGTTGTTAGTGTCATGAAATTTGCCTGAAAGATCTTTTAATAAACAAATACTTCCAATTTGATTTTACTATTTTAAACCCACATTCTAATAATCAGCGATTAATGATCACAGCGACTTTGATCACTGTTTCAAACCTTGTTAGAAAAATACATAAAATGCCGTGCATATAAAACTCCCACACAAATTTTCAGACTAATATAATTGACCTCGAAAGGATTTTAATATACATATAACTAGTTACAAAAACAAAAGCTTTGTAAATTGAATGATTTAAAAGCCCTCCCCATTTTAAACATTAAAACCTGCTAAATGGCGTTAATTATTTTATTGAACAGCATTCATTCTGTTAAAAATGATATAATAGATTTCCTCTGATTTGCGATCTGTATTTCACATGAAAACGGAAATTAACGACAAAACGCTGAAATGCGTTCGAGAAATATTCAAATTACGCTGAACAAAATAATTAGCAAGTGTATTTAATGTTGGCGTTCAGTAAGTTATTAACATAGACGCAATTTCTATTTTGTTTTTGTATAACCGCAAGACAGAACTTCAAAGGAACTGGCGACTATCAAATTCTATTTCTGTTCTCAATTAACTAAGTTCAGTAACAGTGATGTACAGTATATAAACCACATTATTATTTGTATTTCTTTGAATTTAACGTTTAAACGTGGATTCAATTAGGGGCTTTTTTAATTTTTCACGGTGTTTTGATTACTTTTTAGTTTCTAAATTTGTATTAAGACAGGCTGGGTAGCTCAGTCAGGTAAGTGGCTGCTAGCTAGCCGGCTGACACGGGTTCGATTCCAGCGGTGGCCATAGTATTATGGAGCCGATTTGGGTCGTTAGTTAAGGCTTAGATTTAAGGTATATGAATATGTGTGGATGAAAGCTGGTTAGAGCGTGATGCAAGTCCAAAAATGGACCCACTGCACACCAGCAAGTGTGAATGAGCCTCGACACTGCATTACGGTAGAAGAGGAAATGGATTTAAACAAAATTGTATTAATTAAATATTAGAGCATGAGGCTCTGGACCCATTTAGCCGGCTAGATGGAACTTGGTAATTCAGCGTGGTTACCAAGGTGACTGTTACAAGAAAACTTTAGGTGCTTATAACATGTACAATACCGAGTATCATTGTATCGTTCCTTCAAAAGTTGTATGTATTGTCTGTAATCTCGTTGTACCTTTCGGTGTCGAGGCTAGTGCGTTAGCGTATGTGGTCAAACGCGGGCAATGCAACATATGCACAACCCGGGCCAACTCTACATATGCACCATGTGTATAGTGTATGTGTGTGTGTGTGTGTGTGTACGTATAGAACCTTGTTACTCTACCTCTTAGGCCTGTATTCTGAGGAGAGCGTCGTTAATTAGGTGACCAACGACAAATGGTCACCAGGACTCGATACCGACCTCCAGACTGCGGGAAAATCCTGCCCATCAGGAGATTTGAACCGGCGACTAGCCGAAAGTTAACTGTTTTAAAAGACCCCTTCGCCTGAAAAGTTTACTAGGGTAGCACATTCCGGACACCGAAAACGTCAAATGTAACATTAGACCCTTGCGGCTGTTGAAACCTAATAAGTGCTTATCGTTGGCCTCCTCGTGGCAGGAGGTGGGTGCCTTTTGGCAGCAGATAACGGGAGCCAAAGGATTCAAGGCACACTTGGGTTAACGTTAATTCGTTCAAAAAGTCAGCTGAGGTCTAGGGTAACTGTGAGGGTATTTGTACTACCATAGCCGGGGGTCAATTCGTAAATATTTTTTCCTCGAATCTAGACTTGGGTGTCCATAAACACCCCCCTGGTCCAAGCCGTCGTATCGTGGCTAAGGGCATGCACCAGGTAACGGCGCCGGTCTACGTCCGTTTTGTAGATTTGACCGTCATACCAGGCACTCTCTTATTATCAGTGGACCTGTCTCACAGACAAAAGAGTGCTTAACTCATAAAAAAATCTAAATCTCAAGGCGACTGGACGGGCTGAGGGGATGTGTGGCTGGCTAGAGGACCAGCATTTACCGATCCAACCCACCCTGTTGTATAAATATCTTACTGGCGCATGCGGGGCTCTGTGGTAGTGGACTCTCTTTTCCCTAGCTAGTCATGGGACCAAAAATTGAAACCAGTTGTCCTAAAAATCTCACCCTCAAGGACTCATCGCAGAACAAAGCTCCGGGGTGCAAGGAACCATAGAGACCAGGCCTCCTAAGTCCAAATTCTCCGGGGCCGCACGCCGAAGGTTTAAAAAATAAAAAGCAGAGCAGCAAAAGGGTAACAAGGATACCTGTCATAACTAAAGTTGATATGATCGAGATGTCAAAACGATACCGATCAGAAGGAGAAGAACTCAACAAAGAAAGCAAAAGGGATCAGTACAGAAACCAAAAGCTTCAGAAATGCAGTGATGGGTTTTAAGATGGCGATTGCCGATGAGGACCCGGAAAAGGGTCTAACGGCGAAACAGACGAGTCAGCTGAAGACTTGGATCCTCCAAAAGATCGATGAAATTTAAACCGCTGAATGTCGTCATCAAAGCCCAAACCATTGAGGTCATTGGTATAGATCCTGGGTCCACAAATGGAACTGGATCAAGTTATCGCCAGGAGGATTGGAAAACAGAATCATGGACTGTCCACTAAGGAATGGCAAGTAGTAGAAAGGAAAGAAGATCCTAAAGTGCAATACTTGATTCTCCTAATGGATCAAGCTGCCTGGCATAAGATGGGCGCAACATTAAAATCTTAAATTTAAAACTTTTCACCTACCTTTTCTTCTGCACTCTCGAGCATCACATCCAACCAGTGATAGAATGGACCATCCTCGGCGAGACCTTGAGAATCAAAGCATGGTCCACAACACAACAAAGCACTCATTGCTTGTAAAGCAGCCAACTGTAGATCTGTACATTTCTTATAGCCTTGTTCTAAATCTGAATTTCCCTGGCGTACTAAAGTGCCATATTTTCCCGCCCAGGTTGAGAAAAGCATAAATAAATTTCTCCGTAAATCTCGCTTTAACAACGTTTGACAGGTCTCCACTAAAATAGCACAGAAATAAAAATTTGTAATGTAACGTTTTTCGATACTTACAAGAAAAGCTTTTGATCATTTTCCTAATAAAATTACAGAAGTGAAGGGTAATTTCCTTCACAGCACTGGAATGTTTATCTGGTTCACTTTCAAGATACAATCTCGCTCCGTCCATATATTCAACAAAAGTAGGATGAAGCGATTGTGTATCTCTATCAAGTACACAAGAACTAATTCCAAATGTTCCATATTCTGCGATTAATTCCAGTACACGAATTAACTGCAATCTAAGAGCATCTCGCCTTCGCCTTCGTCTAACATTCTCTTGTTTACGATCAACCGCTTCTCGTATATACAGAAGCAGTTCTTCCATTAAATCCCTGCCACACAAAATACAAATAAATACTATTTTTATAATGATGACTTTTTTATGTTTAGGACAACTTACTTTAGTGCATCACTGTTGACTTTTCCTAAAGCTAAGACAGCCGTATCTCGAACATCGCTAACTTCACATCGTAAAAGGGGAACAACTAGTTTATACAGTGCCATAGGAGATATGTTCACTCCTGGGGTTTTATTATCGCTACGTTCTGCGCTTAAACTATCAGGGGATGAACTGTAAATATAAATACAGAAAAGAATCTTAAGTATTTGAGTTTTCATTGGAAATCATCCATTTTTGTTATAAGTTATAAGTAACTAGTGCCAGTTGACACATTTACGAATTGAAATCATACGTTTTATGTAATAAATATGTAAGTATGTACAACATCCAAATGTTTTTCTAATATTAAATTGAAAATTATGCTCGACACCGAAATATATAAAAGGTTACAGATAATACATACATACAAATACAAAATTAAAATTTTGCGGCAAATATTAATATCAAAAAGCAAACCTTGTACTCCAAAGCTAGAAAATACTAATAATTTATTACGTATTTTACAATTATCTATATACAGCGTGTTCCCAAATAAAATATTACAAATTTGTAAACTTTTAATTTTTGAATTTCTGTAGTTCCTTTTTCCTAAATGTTTTGCTTGTCTTAAAATATCCTTACCAAAGCCTAGACTGCCTAGAGTTGTTTTACAAATAATTATAACTGTAATAATGGTATAAAGCCATGACATTGTACACTCTCTTGATTGATAGCATAATCAACTGATTATTTTCAACTATTGATTATACAGGGTTTTTCATGAAAGTAACCGGACTGACTTGGCGCGTCGCGCAGGCGCGCTGGGTGGGAAAACTTGTGGTGGGTCTTAGCAACACATCGCAACCAACGGCAGTTGGCTCCCGCAGTTGGAGCGGGTGGATTGTGAATTTAGTGGCACACCCCGTCCGAAGAACGCTCGGATGAGCAAGTCCAAGATCAAAACCATGCTCATTGTGTTCCACGATTCGAATGGGGTCGTCCACAAAGAGTTTGTCCCCCCCTGCAACGACAGTGAATGAAGCTTCGAAAACACATCGTTCGCGTCCGTCCGGAGATCGCCAACACTTGGATCTTCCACCAGGACAATGCGTCGAGTCAGTTTCTGATCAAGAAAAATGTGCCAACGCTGCCACAGCCTCCCTACAGTCCCTGTTCAAGTGGCCGGGCCGTGACGAGGCACCTCAGCAGTATCCCGGAAAAGGAGTTCATGGAGGCTTTCCAACAACAGAAACATCGCTGTGTGGCTGCACAAGGGGCCTATTTCGAAGATTATTAAACGTATTTGATAATATCTTCCATAAATTGAGTTTTCCAGTATCGATCCGGTTACTTTCAGGACACACCCTGTATAATACGGTTATACTCTTGGGATCAGAACCGTTCCTTTCTGTGGAACCTTGGTGTGGGGAATCAATCCACGTTGTTCTGCTTTGTCTTAAAATTTCCTTTCCGTTTTTGCTTTGTTTACGGTCTTGTTCTATTTTTTTCTGGAGTCCGATAACCCAGAGGTCATGGAGGTGGCGGCCCCCGAAGTTAAAGTTTAAGAAAATACTTCAAATTAATCTGTAACATGACGCCTTGCCATTAGTTGTAGTAATCCGGCTGGTTGCCTTGGGACAAATCGACTTAGCTCTGATTCAAGAACTATGGGTTCGTCATAAATCTATCAGAGCCTTTGGAACTTCCATCGGTGGAAGCAATCCCCTTATTATTGCCAGCCTATAATCGTAAAGAGCCATTTTGCTGCCCGAATATTTATTAAATAGATAAAATGAGTTGCAAAGCAGCATTTCAACTATGTGAAAAAATATTTTGTTGGTCCAGCGGACTGTCTTGTTCAGACAAATAATACGAAAGCATCTGGTCCTGTCGATCGATGCCAGACATATACCCATTGTACTTTGCAATAGGCAGTGGTTTGCTAGCTCTTTGGCCTCTTCTGGTCTGTAAGACCACCATCGTATTTTCAAACTCCGTGGAAATATATGTTACATCTCTTTTGTCCCTCCATTTGGTGCCCTGAATTTAGTTTTTCTTTCAACAAACTTAAAACTACTTTTGTGCATGACCTTTTCAACCCATTTCATTATGCATACCCGTATTCCCGTATACACAGTCGTTTTGTTGATAAATCCATCAGGATTTGTCAGAAAATACAATTTATTCCATACTTGTGTCTTTTGTTTTTTATGTACTGTCTTAACTGCAGCCAACCTCTCCAAAGCACCATGGATTCATCTAGAGACAATTCTTTAGGAGGATAATACACTTTCTGAAATTCTTTTGTTAAAAAAGTTTAGAATAGGACGAATTATGTAACGTCGATCATCTGGTTTAGGTTCGTCCGGTTCAGGATTTTTTGTAAAATGTAAAGTACGTAATAAGGTACGAGTAGAAATCTATTTCTGGACATATTCATAGTTATTCCGTATATTTGGAATAAAGGATCCCGTTTCCAATAATTCTGCAATCTGGGATATTTTATGTTGCCCATATGCAGTGCAAGTCCCAAAAAATTCGCAACTCTTCCAAAAATATATTCTTGACATTTCTGTTACACCGTAAGTCAGAAAGACATTTGTTGCATTCAGATTACTTTCGTCGACAATACTCTGAAGAAATTCATTAGTTGCAAGGAGCTGAAAGAAATCCATCGGAGTATTGCCTGTGGACATAATGAGCAAACCTTCCCTCTTTGCAAATATGTCATGTGGGTCCATATTCCATACAACATCTTCATTCGAATTTACCTGCGTAACATCTTTTTTTTATCTGATTCTGTCGGCCTCGGATCTTCCGTTTCAGGTTCAAAAACAAAGTTTTCCTCACTGCCCCTTTCACTTTCATATACATTCATATCTACGTCAGCTTCATTTACAGGATACCATCCATCGTCCTCGGATTCCGCACCACTTATATCTTCAAAATCACTATCTTCCAAGAATGTTAACAACTCAGCTTCGGTCAGTTTTTTCTTCGACCTCTTAACACCAGAAGGTCCAGGGGTAGGTAACTTATCGGCCATTTTGATTCACAAACAATAAAAACACCGGACGAAAAATGTGAAAAGCGCGTCCACCAAATTATGTACGGATGCTTTACTCACATGCCAGCATAAGCAGACAGCCGCATATACAATATCAGTCTGGGGCGCAAATTTGCGTCCGAGGCACTCGAGCTTAAGTTGCGCAGACGCAAAATTGTATCGCTGGCAGCGAACATTTTAATCTCCTTTTGCGATGTCCCAGACTATTTCTTCTGAGGCATCACCTATTTGGTGCGGGTTTTCTAGAACTCGATGATACACGGAGTCCCTCTATGGATAAAATCTTGACCTTTGGGCTAGGTCTGTATGAAGGCATTCCCTAATTTGTGGCAGATGCACAATGGGACTAGAGCCTGTGTGCTGCTACTTCGCACCGCCGAAAGAGAAAAAACTATTGGTTATTTGGTTGTGGCACCATGATGTATTTATAAACAAAATTTCAAACGATTTTGTTTAGAATAACTAATGTTTTTAAAAAATAGGCAGTTGGTGTAAGTGGTCATCACGGAGAATTTTTGTAACACTTTAACACGATCTTCGATTGTGCCCCCGACTTTCGACAGGCAATACGCCATAATTGGCATTTAAAAAAAATCAACACTTGCATAAAACAAAACGAACTTTCTAACAAAACCCCTTTCTTTATTTCTGGCTATATATTCTCCCTTCATCTGACATGTGTCAACTCTTCAGTACTCGTTCTGGATTCTCAAATTTTAAATTGCTCCATTTCTTTTTATCCTATAAGGGTTATAGAAATTCATTGTTCAAGAGCCGGTGCTATAACCCACTAGCGAAGACGCTTAGGCCTCTACCCACCCGCAGTGCGGTAGGATTGCATATTGTCCCTTAGTCCAGTGGAACTAATTATGCCCTACAATACATAATTTCGGGTAAAAACCTTCTAATTGCAAGAAACAAATTTTCGTTATATAAATCTAGCAAAGAAAAATAGATACTACGTAACTACATCTTAATATCAAACTTCCCTGCAAGTCAACTGCTTTCGTAACTTTAACAAACATCTATTTGCTATCACACACCACCGCGGAGCAGCTCGAGTACAAGATCGCGGTTTTTATTCGCGAAAGGCATTAAATAGGTCGTGTGGGGTATCAATCGACACGTCCCGACGCCAGCAGGACGACGACAACTACTAGACAAATCGGTAATTAGATTTGGGACAGTTAGTTGTGAATAATGAAAACACAGAGATTTTGTGCTATTTTTCCTCTTCCACCAACACTCGCCAGCCAATGAAAAGAGCAGCACCGGATTTTTGGGATATAAATACGTTCGAGAAATTCAACTTATCCTCGACATCTCGGTGATCTTTGATCGCCATCACCGTTTTCACAGTCCGCTGGAACCACTCATCGCCGCCTACGCCGCCAGACGATGCCCTTTTCTTGACACCTCAACGCTGGAACCGCTCATCGCCGCCAAACGCTGCCTGTTCCAAGCCACCTCCACGCTGAACCGCTCGTCGCCACCTACGCCGTTGGAACCGCCTACGCCGCCAGACGCTGCCTGTTTCAAGCCTCCTCAACGCTGGAACCGCTCGCCGCCGCCAGACGCTGCCCGCTCCCAGCCACTTCGACGCTGGAACTGCCCGCCGCCGCCAGACGCTGCCTGTTTCCAGCCACCATTAACGCCGCCCTCTACTGCTAAGGCCACACCATAACCCACGTCGCCTGACGTCATCTCGCCACACTTCTTGCCAGATCAAGCCTAGGTTCGCCATCGCCACCGCTTCCCGGATGCCGTGCGCCCTCGTCGCACCGTCCCTCATTGTCGACGTCCCGCCGCCTTCGCCGTCGCTGCCGTCTTAGCCGTTGCCGCCTTCGCCGTCGCCGCCGCTAGCACGCTTTCCCAATTCCCAATATTCACGATTGTGTACAGACATTTTCTTTATTTTTTTTTATTAGTAATAAATAATGATTTCCGGCCTCGTCTTTAATTACTAAGCTAGCCAATTTGAACACAGCGCCCGCTAACAAGCAGGGCTTAGTTTGTGTCAACTTAAAAAATATTAAATAAAACCATTTTTGTTTTGATGGTATTAGAGGAAGCTTTTACCCCCGTAAAATACATCTATGAATCTATTAAGGTAGTTATCGCGAGGTTCCGATTTTCTTACGACACAGTTGATTTTTTTTATATGTATAGTTAAATAGTTTTTGAGTACACGGTTAAAATTCCGGAGAGATTGACCACCTAGAACCAGAGAAAATAATTAATAAAAAAATGCCCTTATACACGGTATTCCTTATGAAACTTGGAAAATAAGTAACATCTTCGATCACATTAAGCATGTATTTCTTACCACTTTGATCAAATTTTTTTGGCGGCAAGAAACATTTTTGATAGTTAACTCGGCGAAATTTCGAAGCATTTGACCACCTACTTTTGTAGATAAAAAATAATTAATACCATTGTGTTGAACTTTTACGAAAGAAGACTCTATTGATAGGCAACACTGCAAACGAGAGAAGAGGGGGTTTGAACGCGCGATATTCAAACCGTCGCAGGATCCTTGTTGGTTACCGGGGTAATTTTACGTTTCAATAAAAAAAAACCATAATGGTGCAGCGTCATGGAAAAAACAATCAATTAAATAAATGTTGCATATATTCATTTCTTAATTATCAACAGTAAAAATTATCTATACATGTACCTTTTAAAACGCGTAACTTTGTGAAAGTCTTGAAAAAAAGCTACTGGCTATTTTATGATCCCTTAAAAAACATATTTATTTATTTTTCACAAGCATTAATAATCATCCCTAGATACATTTTTTAACACGGTTCATTTTGCCGCAACAACCGTTCCTCACCTAACCTCACACCTTACTTTCGTATGTCAGTGTGACAAAGTCGATAGAAAACGCAGCGTTGCCACGATCGATCAAGTAGTCGATAATACGTCTGGGATGCGTAAAATAGTACAGGGCACGGATTCGGTAAGTTGGCAACAGTTACAGTCCAAACCAAAAGTTTTCAAGACGCGGATACAGTTTTTCAGAGATTTCAACACACGCGGTCAGAATAAGTTTTGGTTCAGACTATCGCACGTGAACTGCCTTAAATATTCTTCATGGCAAACAAAATATTTAATAAAGAAATCTCTTGAAAATTCGATAATAAAACAGCTTACAACACACAATACTACAGTAATTTTACTACTACTACTACTACTAAAGTGCTAAAAGCAATTTATAATAACAGCTGTTATACACCTCTAAATCTATAAATGCTGTACATTAAAATTCACTTAACTACAATAATTTAAAAGAATAGAGAAAACTCAAATTTGATAATTGTTGAGAAAGGTATCCGTGTTTCGTTGTTAATGACTAAAAAATTTTCACGACTTTTGAAGAGTCAGGACTTTCAGATAATAAATCACTCAAGCAAATTTAATTTGTATATCCAATATACATGTCCTGCAGCTAAGTTTGTTCTGTTGGGAGGCGAACATATTCAGAAATGCATTACATATTAACATTTTTTATTACACCAAGAGCTCTTGTTTAATAAAATATTTAAATATTTTTTAGTTTGATATTTAACTTTTGAGTGACGTCAAAGGGGTTGAAATATGCTATTTAATTTAATACAGTGTGATCAAAAAATACTGCTTTAATCAATAATTAGGCTGTGGGTATTTTTTGTGAATTAATTTGAGTAAGTTAAAGGGGATTACCAGGATTTACATTGATTTAAAGAAAAAAAGACTACAAATCTAATGTTTGAACTTGAATTTAATATTTCAAACAGTAGAAAAGGGGATACACTCCGACCAATCGTAAGTAAATTCAGTATTTTTCAATTGTGCTGTATTTTCTGTTTAAAGCAAGTGAAATGTTCTTAAAACTAATGTACTAAAACTAAAGGCAAATAATGAAAAACATCTCTTATTGTTGATATGACATACTGTTTTGTGATAAGAAGCTTCAAAGTGGTCAAATTAGTGCATCTATCCAAACTAATATTACAATTTTGTCACCTGGTACGTTTTGGTTGTTTCCGAATGGCTGAAAGGGGTAATGTAAACCTTCCAGAAGAAACCAACCCCTGTGCCTGCACCAAGTTCTCAAGACTCGTACTAAGATCACTCGTTTCTACTATATTCTCCAGCAAACTTATAAAAAAATACCATAAATAAACATACAGATTTCATGATAATAATTTCCCAACCACCCACAAACACGGCTGCAGGTAAAGAGAGACGAACTAAATTGTTAAATTTTAAAAATATGGCACTAAAAGCAACACATAGTTGCACCTCCAAGCATAAAGGTTAAAGCAGATCAAGCATTACACATGTTAACAATGACATTAAATAAACACGTTAACACCGACATTCGACATCATTCATAATCATCACATCTTACCTTAAACTTAAGTCTGGACTGGCGCATCTTACTATCGGATTGGGAACTGATGGTACAACTCGGAATGCAAATGTAATATAATTTTTCCAGAGATGGATATACATATCGCGCTCGTTCACCGGTTTCTTCACAGTTGTGGAACTTCTTAATAATGAAGCTCTATTATCGTTTACTGGACTAAAATTAAAATACAATAATACACAATAAATGCAATACATTTTTCAAAATACTTACGTAGGATCAATAACTGGGAACAATGTGTTTACTCGGGTGAAAACAACGGGCCACGAATGATTCACGACTGTAGGACAGAGGTTCAATATTCGATCTCTTTCCAAAAATCCAAACAAACAAATACTCCAAGGATCGACGGCATTTAAATTAAAACTAGATCCGTTCTTTAAATTTCCATCTTCGTGTAAGCCTGCGGTCCACACACAGGCACTACGATCGGCTATCCATTGCAAATCAATCGCAGACACCGCCTGTGCGGCTGATTTTTCAGTAGCCGGAAGATGAGGTAAACATTTTTCGAGAACTTGAGGACAACATCGATCAATAACATCGATCACTGGTTGATCTTCGGAACAATTTAAAGTTTTTAATAAAATTTTTGTATCCTTTAAAATATGAACGGATAACCTTCGCGGTGATAACCGAATGTTACACAACATAACAAGTGCATACGCTTCGACCAGATGTAGCACGGAGGATAACGGTTCTGATTTTTGCGAATCGGGTTTTTTAGAGTTGCCCAAATCTCGAAATACGGACTTGGTGTGCTCACCCGTATTCGAATCTTTTCCTAAAAAAAACTGTCCTTATTGCTACATCAAAAACACAAAAGTAATTTTACCTAAACGCATGCTGCTGTTAGCGGAGATATTATTGCAAGTTAATGTGTTCTTCCAAGCGGTTAAAAGTTGCAATAACATTCTCAAACCATTATCGACAAGCTGTGGGAATGTATCGAGTACATCTCTTGCTAAAAATTGTGTAAATCCCCACACAACATCCTGACGCCAATCTGGAAAATCGATTACCAAGGTTTGTAAACTCTGGTAAGCAAGGCCTCGCAATTCTTCATCCATATGTACCGTCAAACGAGCCAGTAAATCAACTAGTTCAGCGCCTGTCATACCATCAGGAATTAAGCGTGGTACGGCGGCAACGCAAGTACGGAACAAATCAATCCTAGGTTTACGTTCACCTGTTATCATTTCATCAGGTTCTTTGTTTACGTTCTGCGTACTGGTCATCATTAAAGGTCGACCATACTGGGCATCCAGCGCACGTAGAATATCAACAAACACTCTACGTACATGAGGAAAATATGCACTCATTCCTATACTTCGCGCGGTATCTTCCGTCAGCATTTTATTGAGAAACGTTTTCCGCACACGTAACGTATTACCGCTTGGTAGGACACCCATCGACCTGGGCATTGGTGGCTCACCTTCCTTTTGTTGTAAGCTATCAGCAACAACTAGAAATGCTCTTAATCCAATGCTCATTCGTTCAGGCGTTAAAATAATCTTTATGGGACGCCCCACGGATAATAAATCAAATACAATCTCTCTCATTGCAAAATCCAACCGTTCCTGAGCAATGAACTGGATTATTTTCACAAAAATATTTAACGGAGTGTCTCGAGGCACTACTGCTTTTGAACCTTTAGGAAAGAGGGAGTTTACGATGCTTTGAAGTCGAGACTGGGTTGCTGAATTACTCTCGCATTTAATACGTATCATGTAAACCCATAATAGACGATATAACGACTCTGAAAGTAATATTAAAGTGAATGCATGCTTTGAATATTTGACGGTTTTAAAAAGCCCATTTACAATTTATGCGATATACAATATACATCGTGTATCAGTAGAATCCGGACAAAACCATGTCAGTTTTCACAAACATTTATTTACTTAAATCAAAAACTAATCTTACATGAAAAATGTTTTTATATTTGGATTGGAACATCCTTGAAGAACATATTTATTCAATGTAACTGCCCGATAACCGCTTCAATTCTGGACCAGAAGCGCATGCATGTCTTTTCCATACTTTTTGGAGTGGCATTATCACCTGCGACGAGACGTAGGTGCACCATTACACTCCTGAATCAAAGCAAGCAAGCATGAAGTGGTAACAACGTGCAGAAGCAGCACTCCTGAAGATCGAAGGTCCTTACAACAGTCTTTTGGGATTTCAAAAGCATACTGCTTATGATTTCCTTCATGAGCGGCATATAGTGAACGCTGCCTACTACTGCAAAAAAGGCAAGATTCTTCTCAACAAACAATGCTCGGCTCCACACAGCTGCTTTGACCTGATATTCTGGAACTAATTCACTGGGAAACATTGGAAAACCCGCCCCATAGACTGTCTCATGTTTGGTTCTTTGAAAGAAGGGTTGGGAGGGCACCGTTTCGATGACGACCAGGGTGTGGAATCTTTGTGCGCAATTGGCTCCAGACACAAGCAACTTCATTCTACGATGAAGGAATTAAGAAACTCTCAATCCGTTGGGAAAAATGTATTAATAAAAGAGGAGATCATGTAGAAAAATAAGATGTTTTAATTTTTTATAAGACGAAGAAACATGAAAACAAGAGCAAAGCCAGAAAACAAGAACTACAAGTGAAAGATCACTACAAAACAGGGAAGACGAAGAAATAAAAAAGTAAATGAGAACAATTACTTTCACAGGATGTCATCCAAAAAACTAACTAAGGAAATAAACAAGACAGACAACAAAATAAACGACTGAATACGACAATGGAAAATAACGATACGGAAAGCATCAATGAAAAATGAAAAATATAAATTTAGGAATATGGAATATAAATACATTAACAGGGAAAGAGATAGAAACAACAGAAGAAACAGATACAAATTTTAGGTCTAGCGAAATCAAGAAAAAGGGAGTAAAACCAGAACAAAGAGCAAAGAAGGGAGTAGGAATAATTATCACTGAAGAAATAAACAAAAAGATAACAGAATTCAAAGCCATTAATTCGAGAATAATGGTTTTTAATATAAAATTAAAAGAATAATTAAGATCATACAAATTTATGGGCCGGTAGAAGGAGCAGCAGAGGAGGAAATAAATAATAAAAGAAGAGAATGAGAAGACAATAATAATGGGGGATTGGAACAGCAAAAGACCACAATAGAGGAATGGACTGTATGGGAATTTATGGTGAAGAAACATGATAGATTTCTAAAAGGAATAACTTAATAATAGAAAATACGATGTGGGAACAACAAATAGAAGATAAGTACACGTTTGCAGTAGAAGAACGAAATGCTAGAAATCTGATAGACTATATAACATATACATAAGGCTTAACAGAGCTATTCCAAAGAATTGAAACGAAGAAAGAAGCAGAGATTGGATCAAACCACAGACTAGTAATATAAAATTGTCTAGTGAAATCAAACAGTAAAGGATTAGTAACACACAAGCTAAAGAATAAAGAAAACAAGAAAAAATACCAAAAAGAGACAGACAGAGAAGATATAGAAACAGAATGGAAGCTAGAATAAAGATGGATGGCATTCAAAGAGACAGTGCTGACAATAACAGAGAACTGGGAAAAGTAAATATAATAAATATTTAAAAAGACGAAATGGTGGAAGAACAACGATATAAAAAGACTGGCAAAAGAAAAGAAAATAGTCTACAAAAAATTTATTCAATCAAAAACACAGAATGATAAAGAAGATTATAATAGAAAGAGAAACACAGTGAAAAAATCTGCCAAAAGGGAAAAGAAAACCTGGGAGGAATTTGGAGAAGAGATAACAGAATTACATAAAATAGATAGCAGAAAGTTCTGGACGAGAATAAAAGGAATAAAAAACAAGCACGAACAAGTACAAATAGATACAAAAGAAATACTAGAAACCTGGAAAGAACACTATACTTACAAATATCACATGGTAACTCCAGAAGAAAACATAAACAGAGAAGAACAAACATAACAACAACAAGAAATTAAGAGAGAAGAAGTCGGAAAATTGCAAAAGCAAATGGAGAAGATGGCATAGTACCGGAAATGATTAAATTGTTGGTAGAAAAAGGAATAGATTGGATATGGGCGATTTGTAAAGAAGCATGGGAAAAACAAAAAGTACCGAGGGAGTGGGAAAATGACTTATTAATACCAATATACAAGAAAGGAGAACAGACCAAATGTAAAAACTACAGACCAATCTGTTTAGCCCAAACCAGTTACAAGCTACACACAAACATTAATAAAAACAGACTAAGAGACCACGTTGAATCAAAATTAGGAGAAGAACAGGTAGCCTTTAGACCAGAAAGACAGACAAGCGATAACAAGAAACATGATAGAAAGTAAAATAGAAGAAGGAGAAGCACTCTGGATTGCTATGAGAAAATTGGGCTGCCCAAGAAAGTTCCAAGTACAACATGTACAGTGGCCCATTTTCGAAGGGATTCCAGGCTATCTCCTTAACTATTACATCTACGCAAAAAGTAATAAAGGTGCCACGGGCCAAATTTTTGAGACAAATCTAATAGTACAAACCGAAATTTAATATCGTCTTTTGTTTTTCGAGCTACAAGCGAAAGTTGAATTTTTCGGAAATTCTTTTCGGAGTTATAACTCGTTTGTTTGTAGAGATAGGAACAAAAAATAAAAACATTTTTAAGGCCCTTTTTCATGCAGAATTTAATGGTGATATTGGATTTTTAATTTGCATATTAAGTTTTGAGTTATAACATAAACTAACACAAAAACAAAAAATTGTTATTTCATCAAAATTCTCCTAACTCATGTGCTCTAACTGTGGCTCTTTATTTCTTCACTTTATTTGCCTACTTTTATTTATATTTCTTTAATTTAGTCTATTTTTTACACTTTAAAAACTTAAAAATTTTGACAAATAACACAACACAATTATACACAGGTTATCTCCAACTTGAGTTATGTAGATAAATGAAGTAAATCATTTCAAACATCTTAGCAGGACGTTAACCTCCGACAATAGACTCGATGCAGAAATAGACAGGCGTATTGCACAAGCATCAATAGCCTTTGCTAAATTAAATCTAGAGTTATTCAAGCTACATGATATAACCATCAAAACTAAAACAAAAGTCTACAAGGCTGTAGTGATACCCATGCTTCTGTACGGTGCAGAAGCATGGTGGAAATGGATCATTTGATTATGCACATAAAATGGTATTCTTCAACGTCTTGTTTTTGATATTGAATCCCTTCCGATCGGTATGCAACTTCGATGGTGTGGACATGTTCTGAGGATGGGGAATCAAAGACTACCCAAGCAGACAATGTATTCTATGGAGAAAGGAAGGATACAAGGACAAGCTGAAAGACAACATGCCCAAATGTGTCAGTGTTATCTAGTTGTCGACTGAAGCATTATTATATGGCAGGAATTTCAATTTGAAAATTGTCTGGATTCTACTGGTACACCCTGTATACGATAGAATTACGATTTCCGATATTTTAATGATTTTGAACCCGAGTTTTGTGATAATTCGACATTTAAAAATAATAATTTACTTACCAAGAGCAACACGACACATTTTTGGATCCCTGTTTTTAAGATGTGACAAACACATAGCCAAAAAATAGTGCCAGTTTTGCAGGAAAAAAGTCTTCTGACTGACGCACAATAAACACGTTACAAGTGGGAAAAGAGCAAGCCTATGCTTAGATTTTGTACTTGCATCTAACGTCTGAGAGTATAACATTTCAACAAAATTCTTCAAGCATGGAACGTTTACTTCGTTTTTCACAGTCTAAAAATATCATTAGTCTCAGCACACAATCTTCAATATAGTAAAACAAAGACTTACAGCGGCTACAGGTACAAGAATCTCAACAAATAATCCAGCAAGAGCATGTTTGATATCTTTGTCTTTCACTTCTAAGAAATATTGGGCACACTCTTGCATAAATTGAAAGGAAGCTTCGAATTCTTCAATCGGAACCATTTTAACACGGAAGAATTTCATACCCATAAGTAAACTGATAATACTTTGAGTCGTATGGGTGCTTGGCTCTTTTGAACGTAACTCTTTTAATTCCGTCATAAATCGTTTTCTAACTGACATAAATCGGGACTGCGCAAGGGCACCTATAACTTCCGCATACAGATCAGCGATTATATGAATATTTCCGGAATTTGGTCCTGTTTGACTCCTAGAAAATAATTTCATTATTAATAATAAATTCTAATTGAAATCATTTCATATACATACCCTTCGCGGTATTTAAAATGTTTAAAAGCAAGGTTCTCAATGTACAGAACTAAATCTTCATGACCAGGATGAAACGATAACTGTCTTAAAACTTCAATTAAAACCAAGCAAAATATAAACTCAACCGCTAAATCTCGTCTTTCTTGTTGAATATCTGCTTCACTACGTTCTACGGTTTCAGGAGCACTGCCTGACACGATATACATAATACTAAAACAAAGGAATTTTACTTTTATCCGAGGTTTTAAGGCAAACATACCTTTTGGCTTTTTGGTCGATTTTTTTCTGCTCGGTCCCCGATACTTCGGACATTTGGCGTTCGTACCATGAAAATAACGCTCTTAATAGTGAAGGTAAGCAGTGTTCAGCTACAGAACCAAATGCGCTCAATAACTGGTCGAATTGGGCGTCTTCTCCCCTTTGTAAAGTTTTCGATAGTGGTTTTTCCTAAATAATAATAAATAAAAAAACTAACAGGAATTGATGTCAGAAACTAACCGATGGTTCGGTCATAACACCCTCAATCTTTTTCTCAGCCTGTACAGTAAAATCTGCAAATAGGTTCCGCATTACAAATTCTCCCGGTCTAATATCCATGTCGATGGAAAGACCAGATGCTTGATGACTACGTTCTTTATGAGCTCCCCACGGTAATAAGGTTCCTCGACTTGTAGAACTGTTGGAAGTACTAACAGTGCTATATTTATTTTCTTGTTCTGCAAACGCATAAAGTACAATTACACACAAGTTTTTAATAATAAGTTGTTAAACAAACCTTCGATGTTAGTCGATGTTAAAAGGGCTATATTTGAGCATTCTGCGGTATTCGCCAACGAACTCAAATACACAGTAGGCCCTGATAGTGCTGATCTATCTATAGGGCCAGAAAGAGATGTGTGCCCACTGTGAGTGTCGGAACCTGAACAAGCGCTCTGAGATGAATCAACATCAGAGTCATGTCCACTTGATAATATATCTAAATATTTAAAAAAAAAATAGCATTTAATTAGCTCTTAATTTGCTGAATCTCTAACCTATCTGCTTACTTTTAAAACTTTAATATAGTTACACAAAATCACCCATGTAGATAAATCAAATTATTTTAATGCTTTTACAGATTTATATAAATAATTAAATTCCTTGTTGGTACAAAGTTCTAGCTTTTTTAAATTTTATTCTACACACACAAAGGCAAACCGATATTAAAAACGAAGGGTTATAAAATTAAACCATTATCGTGCAATATCTGAATAGGTGAGAGGTTCATATCAAATGTTTATCATATTTAAATATTTACTAACCAGTCATACTATCGTGTCCAGAAGAATGTTCGATATTATTATCAGTCATGATTAATTATCTAAACGTATCCTGTAATATAAAAAATATTAATACAAAACAAAGTTTTGGAGGTTATGAAATAGAATTACCTTTTTCTACATAATTTATATATGTATTAAAGCTAAGAAATTTGATTTAATAATTAGAAACTACCGAAAAATCACATTTTATGTTTTTAATTCCTTTCGATAAAGACAACAATGACATTAGCTCTAAACTTTATTTGACAACAAATTTGACATTATTTACTTCAAGTTGGCACTAACACTAAAATCGACCCGTAAAAAACATTGAGGTGGATTGGTAGCACTGTAATTGTTGCAACAATGCAAAGACATTGGACATTGGAATAACACGAACAATAACCAACAAGAGACTAGGTTTACCTCAGAATTATCTGTGAAAATGAGTAGTTTTACAAATATTACTTTTTCTTTAATTAAAATGCACCAGATCAACATCTAATAATGGTAAGGTATTGTTAAAGTTTTACATTAAATATCAGCATTAGCGCCCTTGAGGTCGGTCAACCGGGCGTATGCCCGGGGCCCCGCACCGAGTTTTACAGTGGCGGCTCGTCTAGCGACGCAGGTGAAGCGCTGCTTCACCTATATTTTTCAGTTAAATGTTTTTTTTTGTTCAAAATCCGAAATCATTTTAATTTTCTTTAATTTAGTTGGTATAGAAAAGAATTCTAATTTATGTATTTTATGCCCGGCGTAAAGTACATCGTACAGCAAGCCCCTGCAGGTTATGCCGCAATACATACTGCAGACCACAAGCGTTTCACTGAAGCAGGTTCGCTAAAATACAGGAATTTTGCGACAATTGTCGTATGTTTGCATACGAGCCGTTGCCATGGCAACGGCAAGCTTACATATTAATTTGTACGGAGAAATGAAGCAGATTCAAGGTCTACTTCAGTCGCAATTTGCCTTCTGGTTTCGGTGTTACATACAGTGGCTCCCATTTGTATGACGGGGGCGCGTTGCACCGCACCTTTTTATTTACTGGGGGCCCGCCCCACTCCATATTTGTGCCCGGTGCCTCAAAATCCAAAGGGCGAATATCACTAATATCAGTGGGTGTTAACATGGAGGGATATGTTTCCTTTGACTTAATCGGTATTGGTATCGGAATCTGGATCTACCAAATCTTGAGATAGCTGGCATTTAAATTGCATGGATATTTGCCGTACAATTTCATTACAACTATGTTTGATGTTCTTAATAAAACTCTTTGTCCGTCTTCTCACCAACTGCTCGATAGTATCCATGGGCGCCGGCAGGGGGGTGCAAGGGGGTGCACTTGCACCCCCCTGGCTTGGATGAAACTACACAATTTAATTAATTAAATAAGAAGTTGTTTATTGTTATTTGTTTGTTATACATAAATTATATAAATAAATGGTTATGTATTTTATACACTTTAGTGTAAACTTCGGGAAAAGTCGTGTGAATAATTATAAGGATGAATAGATATAAATTATATCATATTCGTATAATGTATAGATGCACCCTCCTGCAAATAATCCTGTCGGCGCCCATGATAGTATCTATTCCGTGTTCTTTGTAAATCTATTCGTTCCTTATAAATCAATGGGAATTGATGGTTATACCATTGTATTTAGAATTTAAATACAATGGTTATATAAGTACGGAGGAATTTATTTTGATTACTTGCAGTTTTCTTACATTTATTTTAGATGCTGTAACCCATACAAAATGAGACAAACTCGTGGGGCGCCAATTGACACAAACTAAGCCCTGTTTGTTAACGGATGCTGTGGTCAAACTGACTAGCTCAATAACTAAAGACAAGAGACTGAAAATAATTATTTATTATTAACAAACATGTCAGTACACAATGGTAAATAGGTGAACAGATAAGAGAGAAAATAGGCGTCGCCCGAAGGCGGCGAGACGTCAACGACAGGGGTGCGCGGGGGGCGGACGGCGTTCCGTGGGAGAGGCGACGGTGGAGGACCTGGATCTTGGCCTGGCGAGAAGTGTGTTAAAGGTGGCGAGATGGCGGCGTCAGACGACGTGGGTGATGGTGTGGCTTCAACAATAGAATATGGCGTTAACGGTGGCTGGGAACGAGCGGCGTAAGCTACGGCGAGAGGTTCCAGCGGAGTGTCTGAGAATCGGCGGTGTCCGGCGACGTAAGTGACGGCCAGTGGTTCCAGCAGTTTCCTGGTGGCTAAAAGCAGGCAGCATCCGGCGACGTAAACGACGGCGAAAGGTTCTAGCGGAGTGTCAAGTTGGTAGTAACGGGCAGTGTCCGGCGACGTAAGCTACGGCGGGTGGTTCCAGCAGAGTGTCGGGGTGACTGAGATTGGGCAGCATTCAGAAATTACATATATATTTACACGTCCACCGGGTGTTTGTGTACCTATTTTAGAGTTAAAATCTCCCATAATTAAGGTGAAATGTGCTGGATTTTGTTCAATTGCTTTATTTAGATCTTCACAGAACTCTTCAATGTCATCTTCCGTGTATGATGTTATCGGGGCATAAACTTGAACTTCAGCCTGTACCTTTATGATATTTGGAATGTTACGTGGAGGACTTTTGATGATATTTCTACTATAGAAGTTATTTCATCAGCCCATTTCTTTTGTATAGGCATACCAGCTCCATTACTATCTCCTTCATTTTTACAGTACAGCAAATTACCCGATTTGAGTCGTAATATTTCTTCTCCCTTCCACTGGGTCCCACAATATCCCATTTTATATTCTCTAGTTCTTGAAGGTGTGTGAGCTTGTCCTCTGAAGAGATTCATTGGGTGTTAAATGTTACGATATTTAGTTTTGCATAAGGTTGGCTGATCTTTAGCTTTCTACTTGGCGAACTTAAATATGGTCGGAATAATATTTTTCTGTCATATTAGGGTCTTGGTAGCTTGCCATAGATCTGTACCGTTGAGTTCTAGGCTTTGAGCTATTTGCTGTTGTTTGTCATTTTCTGAGTAATTAAATATATATATATATATACAGGGTGATTCAAAAGGTATGGTCCAAACTTAAGGGTGTGATTGGTGATGTTAAAATAAGCAAAAAATGTTAATAAACCCATGTCTTATTTCCAACTGTTATCCAGTTACAAAGGTTTTCTTTGTTTCTATCTGTATTCTGTCAAATCACGTTATCTAGGAAATAAGTAAAACAAATGTTAATTTCTTATGGCAGAGGACGTTTCAAGCTTGAACTGGCGTAGTTTTCAATAAATGTGGTACGCGATTATGCAGAAATGCATTTTGTGTATGGTTATTGCAGCGAAAGTGACCGTGCAGCAGTGGTAAACTATGGGAGAAGGTATCCTCACCGGAGACAGCCTGACCACCCAATAACCGCTTTCTACAGCGCTGGCGCTAGGTTGGAAAAGGCAGTCCAGTACTATGGCCGGCTCGTTCGCCTGACATTACTCCACTAGATTTTTAGTTGTGGGGTGAATTAAAAGGAAAAGTTTATGCATCGGAAATTCAGGTCGATTTAGTTAATAGAATAAATGAAGCTGTTGAAGATATTCGAAGACATCCTCAACAGTTGAGGAATGTTCGAGATTCCCTGCGTCGGCGTTGCCAACTTTGTATACAAGTACAAGGTGGACATTTTAAACATTTGTTGTGATATTTTTTAATTTTTCTTGTAATTGTATACGTTCTTTATGAATAATAAATTATCGTAAATGTTGTTATAACTAGAAAACAATTGCGAATCGGGCATGAGTTTATTGGCATTTTTTGCTCATTTTAATATCACCAATCACACCCTTAAGTTTGGACCATACCTTTTGAATCACCCTGTATATATGTTAGTGGAATGTTGTAATAGCATTTGGTTTTGGTTGTAGATTGTTTGGTTAAATATTCTCTTGCTTCTTTGATCACTTTTGTTCTTGCCTGTTATGTATGTTTTCAGGATTTATGAGAAGAGAATCCAGCTTTTTCTGATATTTTTCCCAATCTACCCGTCCTTTGATTAATCGTGATAGTGGGGGGATATTATATGTTTATTAATACGAGAAGGTGGTCTGAGTCTAGTTCCTGAATTACCATTTGTTAGATTGGTAAGTTGAAGATATCCGGTTGATTTTCCGGCCGATATGGGTAATAGGTATATTCGCTGAATGCTTCAACTTATCGGTGGTGTTTCGCAGCAAAATCATTTAATTTGGTTCCATTATGATTGTTTACACGGCATCCCCAATGAGTACAATGAGAGTAGGGTCCTGTGGACTAATTGAGCGATATCAGCCTAGCTCTTTAAGGGTTGTTTGTAAGCGGCTTGTTTGAGTTGTTGATGGTTCCAGAGATTTTTTCGATACCATTCTTATCCGATATAATGGGTGTATCAAACTGTAACTGTTTTCTGATTACGATTGCTACTCCTCACCAAGCTGTGGTTGCTAGCCTGTCATTGCCAAAGACATGATATCCCCTGACTTTTAAATTTTCACCTTGCGACAACAGAACTTCCGTTAAACATGCAATGTCGACGTTGTATACTGAAACCAGGTTGAAACAAACTGTCCCCTCATTTTCTTCTGAAGGATTAAATAATTAAACACATTTTCTAACAACGTAAATACGGTTTTATTTACACTCGTTTCTAAATAGTAAGGAAAAACCTTAATCTTAAACGCATAACATATAGGTGGTATAAGATTCTTTAAAAATTGCCTACAGGTAGTATAAAAATTACATATAAATATCACAATTAGTAAATATTCTAATTAAACATAAAGGAGATTAATTCCAGTAGCAGGGTTTTGCCATACCGGTAAAGAATATGCTTCTTATTGCACTGTAAGTAGATGCAGAACCCCCAACTAAACCAATAATAATCAGTTCCCATAGATATACTTTAATATACGATGGGATCCTCCTAAAAACGAATACCATGCACAACTTTTAACTTTAACTTTATAAGTAGATGTTAGTACCTGTCGGGCCATAGCGGACTTCTCTGTTTGCATAGCCTCATATAAAAGTACGGTGGAAACACAAACGTTAATAGAGTTATAGTCGATCCACCAACAAGGGAAAGTATTTTTCCAAACCTCGGTATTGTTTCACCAATAAAAACCATCACCAGTATCATTAAAGTACGTAAAACGCACCTCTTCCAATGATAATCTAAACAAAGTATAGTTAGTATTGTTAACTGAAATAAATAAAATGGATAACTTACAGTGAGGCACGTCGAATATTTCTTCCAACTCTTGGCAAACTGGATTTATAACAATTAAGAAAGCAAGAATTAAATGTATAGCCATTAGTATATTAGCAAGTATTAATAAGTAACTACGAGAAATAGACAGGGCTACGTTTGAATCGACATCTTCCCCATATACGAAGTACCCTCCTGCTGTAACTGGTAAGTATAGTGCCATAATAACTGAAATAAAATTTTAATTAATATTTCACAATTTTTTGTTAACTTAATATTAATAGTGGCTCAATTAAAGAAAATGAGGGTAGAGTATACACCACGGAGTAAACTGTCGACCGAATGCTACCCAAGTTTGTCACTTGAATGCGAGACAAGGACAGATAATGGTAGGCCTCGGTGTTTATAGATTAATGCAACATATAGAACTGCAAGAAGCCATTCTGGAAAATTAATCTAGAATCTAGAATTGAATTATTATTTTTTTAGGGTTATAAAGAACAAATAACAACATAACTATTTAGAAATAAACAGAAATTTCAAATAAGTATATAACTTAAAGTGAGGAAATGCAAAAACTATAAATCTATAAATTGCTTAGATTGTTTTTGCTAAGATATGTAACTAGGTGATAATTTTATCTGTTGTTATATCTCCTTATCTTTTCTAGTTTGTTTTGAGATTCGCTTATTTTATCTCCTGCACTTTGTTTACCTTGTCCTTTTCTTTCAAATTTCTTCGTTCTTTCATTAGGGTTTTTTGCATTTTCACCGGTTTTTTCATTTTCGTAGAATTTGGATTTTGCGGTCTTAATTGCATCGACTATCTTTTCATCATTATTGTTTAAGTTATTAAGACAGTGAATTGCCATGGATTTATTGATGTTATCGGCACACGCTTCAGATTGCACTGGCGAATTCCAGACAGTGAGCTCTTGGTTTTTAACCAGCTTTGTTCTTTCCTTCCTCAGATTAATTATCAGTTTGGCCCTAACTCTACGGTCTACGGTTACTCCCGACTAATAGTTTGTTCAAAACATTTACGTCTTTAATTATCTGTTTTTTGTCCGCAATGATAAAATTCATCTCATTCTTGGCGACTCAGGGCTTGCCCAAGTCCACTTTCTATGTTTTTTCCTTTTCATTTCGACTCTTTCATTTCTTTCTCCGATTCCGAAATTTCCGATGACTATCTCTTGTGTATATTTTTTTTTTTCCAAGTTTGGCATTGAAATCTCCAACTATTGTTGTAGTGAGTTGGTTCTTGTTTTTTGGCTTTTTCTATGTTTTCATAGAAGTTTTGGATTTCTTTATCCTCATGATCACTTGTTGGAGCGTATACCTGGATTATCTTTAGGGCATATCTTTTACATAATCTCAGATTCGCATACATCTTGGTGTGATGCAGGCAATACTCTGGATATTTTTAACTTGTTTTTTGCGAATCAATAAACCTGCTCCTCCTATCGTACTTTCTTTTTCGTCTTTGTAGTGAAGTACGTCACCTGACTTTAATTTAATTTGATCTTTTGATTTCCTTCTTACTTCTCCAATTCCTACAATATCCCACTTGATGCGTCTGAGTTCTTCTTCTAATTCTATTATTTTTAGGTCTGTTAATAGAGCCTTTGCGTTATACAGGGTGAGTCGGGAGGAATGGACCAAACTTCAGGAGTGTATTGTACACATGAAACTAATTAAAAAACTCATATGTTCTTATCCGATTTTCATTTCTTCTTTTACGCATCATTCAATGAAGCAGATCAAAGTTAAATATTGTGATTATTTGACTTTCATTTATGGTTCGTATAATTTATAACATAATCCTTATTATTTTCATAAACACCGTACATTCCTTGCTTTACTTTCTGGTTCTGTATTTTATAACTAAGTAATCCAATTAAGTCTTGCTTTAGAATTACATATTTTGCTAAAGAATTAGACCTGTCTTTTCAATTGTAGCCCAATAAATCAATTTTCCCGAATGAATTCTTATGTTTTATAAAAGTATAAATCTATAAATATCGCTCTGCGAAAGAAATCTAAATACATTACTCGAAAATGCAATATACGTAATTGGTGTTTTATTAAGCCTACTATTTTCTGTCCTTGTCTCGCATTCAACTTGGACACGGGTTCGATTGGAAGTACTCCTGTCTCTGTACTCCGTAGTATATACATATGTTAAAGGGAAAAATAATATAAGAAATAGTAAGACAGATGAGAAACATACCGAGAAAGTAAGAATAACAAAAAGAAAAGAATAATAAAAACATAAGAAAAGAGAAAACCAAAGCGAGGTGCTTACCACAAAAGGAAATCCCGATGCTTCTAGGGAATTTTTTCTTATCTTCCATGTCATTTTGTATAGTTGGAAAAGTAGATGCTCCCCCAAATGCAAACAACAACGTGCCAAAGGCTAAGAAAAAGTCATGAAAATCATGAACTCTGTGTTTAACTGGACCAGGGCTACCAAGACCATCCATTACCATTTGTGTAAACATCAAAACGCATGCGAAGGCCGTTGTTAAGGTTGCGCAGATTCCTACAGCCCTGAAATAAAAGAAATCTTCCAGTTATTTTATTTACTGAATAATTTTAATTTAAAGTTTTCCACACTCCTGGTTAAAATTGAAGCAACGTTTTCCTATTTCTTATTGTAACAGAATGATTTTAAGGTTGTTTTACTTTTCGGGAATGATTTTAACTTATTTTTCAGGAAGCTTGCCACGATTTGTTCGGAAGGGCACACTTGTTTTGTAAATTGCAAGACGATTTTGAAAAACTACCTAGTTTTGCACAAAAAACAGATTTTAAAAATTTGTAGAATGATCATTATTGTACCCAGTTAAAATGCAGTTGTTTGAAAATCTAAAAAATAAAAACGTTAAAAATATAACTCACCAAAAGTCCTTCGGTGATCCTAACCACATTGCAGGTGTAAGAATCCCAGCTATTAAGAAAAACCAAAAACAAAAGCTTAGTCTTGGAAAAAATCCTTCTAGAAGTTCTTGAAATATTTGAGATGATAGTAGTAAGTACACAGTTCCAGCTCCGAAAAGTGTAAATTGTATACAACCAGATACAAGAAGGCTGTAAAAAATATTGAGATATTAAATGAAATATACTGAAATATTGCTATTAAATTGAATTTACCTCCCCCATTTTCCAACAGCTCGGTAAGCAATCGTTGTATACGGATTCCTAGTCCGAATTCTATGTTCTGGATATCTTTCTTCAAGGATGTCCCAGCAATAGCCCAAGCAGATTCCGCCATATCCAGCGTTCAAGCAAAATACTACAAGTAGGATCAACCCAATCCATCCTGAGGAGGAAACAGAAACTTTGGGTGTTTAATTTAATTAATTCTCATGGGGTTTAGTATTTTGTTTAAGAGATGTAAAAGCAATGTTTAAGAAATCACAGTATTCTAAAATTGGTTACAGGGTTAAAGCCGCATATACGTTTGAGGAAGTGTGGTAAGCACCACGTCTTCAACAACCGCCTACCTTCCCTACTTTACCACTGTCTTTCGGTTACCGATTATTTTCAGCGATTGGGCAGGCTACCCTCCGAGCGTCCGGTTCGGATTGGCATGTATAAATTCAGAAAATAAGGTTCGCATTTTTTATTTCAAATTTAAAGCAAGTGTAACACTTTTAAAATTTAAAGGTACAAGTTTTAGACCAATTAATAATAAATGGCATTCCATTCCATGAGGAATATAGCAGTTCGTTCTGAAATCCTTTAATCCATTTCGTCAGGGTGGATTAGGCTGCCTTTTCCATATTTCCTAATTTTCATAGTTTTTCGTGTGTCTTAGCTAGGTTTACTATTTTTCTCCATTCTGCCCTGTTTTGTTACCAATTTGATATGCCTATTGTTCTCAGATCGTTTTGTACATTTACTACAAGTGTTTTTCGGTCTTCCTTTTCTTCTGTTGTACGTGAGATTTTTATCGTCGCTTCTAAATACATGTCCATACAGAACTAATACAGGAGTTTACGCAAGCGGGAGTAGAAATTCTGGCAAGCACAGAGACCAAGAAGAAAAGACAAGAGTGAGTGGAAATGGAAGGAGGGTACAACATGATTTCTGGTGGAGTGCCACAGGCTGAACAAACTAGAGCTGGTGTAGGTATCGTCATAATTTTTATGAGCAACCTTAAAAGGTAATTGATGATAAACCGAAAAGAGTAAACCTAGCGATCGGACCTTCTGGAGAGAAAGAGCTGAATTTGCTGAATAACAGCGGAAGACAACCGACCTATGCACAGCTACGAACGTGTTGATCGTAAACACGTTATTTAATCACAAAGATAAAGATAAAGGGGGAGAAGTCAATAATAGACTACATAATTATATTATTGATCGAAAGGCCTAATAGGGGGGGGGGGGTCAAGAATGTTAGTGAGAAACGACCGCCAGAACCTGGGAGTAACTAGTATTTACTTTAAGCAACTGTAGGTTAAGGCCAAAGGCTCAGAAGACACAAGTAAATCAATAGAAAAGATAAAGGTTATAAATTAAGAAATAAGGACATACAATAATCATATAGAAAGAACTATCAAAACAAGAAATAAATTACATATTTAACGACTCGGAAAATATATGGAATAAATGCAAAGAACTGCTGCTTAGCACAGCCGAAAGGGTCTGCTGCAAGATTAAAAATTAGGTCAGAAACTAAACAACCTGCTTGGTGGTCAGAAACTATTAGGTTGTAAATAAAGTTATTGCGGTTTTTGACTCTTTGATTTCAAGTGAACATTATTTTGGCTAACAAAACTTTATTAATCAAAATAGTAACCATTAGATTCAATACATTTTTGCCAAGGTGATATAAGTTTTTTTATTCCAATTGAATACAACTCTGGAGTTCTGAAAGCGACAAATTCGTTGAATGCATTTTTTGCATCGTCTTGGGGTCTGAAGCATTTATCCCTTAAGAAGTTATCAAGACGTTTAAAAAAAATGGTAGTCAGTAGGTGAAAGGTCCGGCGAGTATGGGGGGTGTCCTAAAGTTCATAGCCCAATTCGTTTAATTTTTGAAGCGTTGGTTGTGCGACGTGAGGGCGAGTGTTATCATGAAGAAGGAGCAATATTTTTTCCGAGGATCTCCAACAGTTTCTGTAATCGTTTTGCTCAACATATCGATTTGATCGGTTGGTGGTTTAGAATCTAGTATGTCATACATATATTTTTCGAAATCGATGTTACTCACTGGTTGGGCCCATAGTTCAGTGTGTTTCTTTTTTATCATTCTGTATATCTCCGCACTTGTGGCCCTTACCATTCGGATTCGGTGCTCGCTTGACGTTGCAAATTTATTTAGTACCGCGACATCTTGTACTATGTGTTTTTTATTTGTAATAATGTAATCTAATGTTTTTATTCTGCCACCCGGGCTTTGCCACGTCCAACACCTGTGTTGTTTTTTGAAGAAGAAGTTGTTCATTTGATACAGATTATAAGAAGTTGGGCAAAGTAGTTTTCAAGTGGGGTTTCTAAGGGATTTGATTTTAGTCCTATTTTAGCATTAAAATCCATTTATCTTTGTGTAGAAAAATAAAATTAAAAATTTATAAGCCACGTCAAAAAATAATCAGGAAAGATGACAACTCGAAACAAAGTTATTAATTAAGTTACTATCAAAACAATAAAATTAATTAAAATCCATAGATTAAAACTATTTATATTCACAAAATAAGAAAACAAATATAATCAGCGAAAAATTGTGTTAAATTAACGACGCAAAGAAAAATTAGAATTTTTACCATTACTATCGGAATATTTTAATGTAAACGTGCTACTGCACGCACGTGCATGATAAACAGCTTCATACTACTGATAAGAGACTTCTTCACGGTGTTTATAACTTGCAAAATGTATTCGATTTTTACTTTGAAATTATGAAGTAATATTCACTTTATGCTGGTCACCTTTGTTTTATATATAAGAATGATTGATTTACATATTCCATATTTTGAAACGAAATATTCATTTTAGCCTTATTTAAAAAAAAATTAAATAAACATTGAACTCTGCTTGTTTTAACTAGAATTTTTGTATACCTAACAGATAACCCTTTCATCAAGTTCAAGCAAAACTTTTCTAGTATTCAAGATAAAATAAGTTGAGAAGGTATCCAGTTTGATTGGCCTTTTACAAAAATTATATTTAAAAAAATTAATTTATTTGCAAGGCAATTTAATTTAAGCTGTCCAAACTAATGAATTTTTTTGTCAACTTGAAACTTTTAGTGCCGATTCTTGGCCTAAAAATAGCCAAACTTTTTAAAATAGTTTTGAAGAATTTTCTATAAAACAGCTGAATATTTATTTCTTTAATTCGATTGGAAAGATTCACAAGCAAACACAACGCACTAATTTTTCCTAGCACATGTCGGCTTACGTAATGTTTCATTTCGAAGGTTATCATTTTTCTTTGTCCCTTGTTGCATACGTATTAAAGAGATAAGCAGCTGTTTATCTTGTTAACAACGATTTTTGTTGGAAAATGAAAAACTACGTAATTCGACAATTAATATTAATATTACGAATTATATACGTAAATGCTATGGATTATATTAAAAATGATTAATTAAAACTAAAAAATATATAAATAATTTGAAATAAATACGTACATAAGTACTTAAAACTTCAATTTCAGTCAAATAAAAAGTTTATTGACCAGCTTACTAATAATAAAAGTAAACAAAAGCGGGGGTCTAGACAAAGACCAATAAAAATTAGGACAGCTGAAAAAGCATATACTCAAGACCATTGATAAGATATCCACATAGAAATATAGGGCAAAGTTTAAATGTCATTGGCTACAATTTTTGTTGCTACGATGAAAAGGTTAATCGTTAAGAATTTTCTTCATTTTTGAATGCCGGTCAGACACTCAAATAACAAGCTTTATCTTTAAAATGTGCCCTCTGTTTAAATATTAACCGAAAAGTATCCATGTCTTATCCTCCTTTTTTTTGTTAAGATAAGTTCTTCAGAATTTGCAAAGATAACATTGGAAGGTTTTCCATGTTTCAAGTACAGGGTAATCTTGTTTGTGCGTTCAAGGTTTGGAAAATGATTGAATTTGTAAAAGTAACATAATTTTTTCTTTGATTGTTTTTAATAAAGTTTACATATTTATAAAGTCGCCAGAAATAAATATGATAGATATCATAATAAAATAAAAACAACTTATAAATTATGTTTCCAAATTATGTAACAAACTACATTTTGCAACAAAATTAGATAAGAACTGAGCTGATGATTTAAACGACGCATTTTTGTGATAAAAAGGGGAATTGGTGGTGCTTTATGATTACCTACTGCCTTAATAAACGATGATTAAAAAGGCTTAAATTCTGTCTTCTACAGGATTTTCTAATAATAAATAAAACATCATAATAATTCTAATTTTACTAAAAAAATTTATTTGAACTTAATAATGATTTATTTCATTTTTAATCTCTTCA
The DNA here is from genome assembly GCA_963082815.1 of Melanotus villosus. Classification (NCBI taxonomy): domain Eukaryota; kingdom Metazoa; phylum Arthropoda; class Insecta; order Coleoptera; family Elateridae; genus Melanotus; species Melanotus villosus. The sequence goes on along the minus strand of OY720423.1, from coordinate 7,076,717 downwards.
TTATCGAAATGTATGAGAGGTATTAGCAATTAAAATTAGCGATTTAATTTTATTGTTTTATATAAATATTCCCCTTGGGGAACACGAAACCCCTAGAGAGAGCGTCCCCAGGTGGAAAATCAATGCCCTTACCGGTCTGTTCCCTGTTGGACCGGTGGGTAGGTGGAAAATAGAATATCATCCACGGACCAAACAGGTGAGGCAGGCTGGACTCCTAAGCTGTGGTGAAAACGATCTGACGAGTACACCTAGAACCCTGTCCTCCAGGATGGGCTTGGAACTCATCTTTCGGAAAAACTCTTAGAAGCAAAAAATCCTCAAGAAGAGCCTCGGAATTGGGAGTAAACCTAGAACCCTGTCCTCCAGGATGGGCTTGGAACTCATCTTTCGGAAAAACTCTTAGAAGCAAAAAATCCTCAAGAAGAGCCTCGGAATTGGGATGGAAGAACAAGACAACGAAAAGAGGTACGAAAAAGGACTTTGTATTTACGATATAAGGATTAACTGGAAAAAATAGACAAGTATTCGAACAACTTACAGAAACTAAGAAACAGACTGGAAATGAAATGCAAGGAAGTTATCTACATTTTTAAGTGGGATGGTAAAGACCAAAAGAACAAAAACCGGGATTTTAATCGCAGTAGGTACATAAAAGATGGAAAAATTACATTAAAAACTGGGAAGAAATAAATGGAAGAATAGTGAAGATGGAAATAGAAATCTAGTCTCACATATTAACAATTGTGGCTATATACGCCCCTACTGACGACTCAATCTCCAGTATAATCGACAAATTCATGGAAGAGATAACGAGAGTAGTAACTAACAGGCATAAAAGACTGAAAAATTTTTTTGGGAGATTTGAACGTCAGAGTAAGGAGAAAACAAGACGACCAGGTGACGATTCGGAGAAGATACTTCGCATAATGAACGGATACTTTGAGCATCGAGACAATCATAAATATACTTGGATATAAACAACTAAAAACTTGAAATACTAAATTGAAAACGGAAGACGTAAGAGTATATAGGGAAGAGGAATCAGGGAACAATCACTTCCTATTAAAAGCAAAAATATATGTAAGGTACAGGAATACAAAACAACAAAACGAATCAGTAAGGTTTCTTTACAAGCTACGACTGGCAAACAAACTCAGACAAAACATAGAAGCAAGTGTGCAAAACATGTATCAAACACTGACAACAGCCATACACGAAACCGCTTTTTAAGCTCTAGGAGAGGAAGAAGCAAGAGCAAGACAGTCAAAAGATTACTGGTGGACGAGAAAGAGAAATGCTAAAAATATGGGTGTCAACAAACGATCTAGAAGACGGTATGCGAGGATAAGAAGTAAAGAAGACGATGAACAGAGCACAAAATGAAGCTTGAGAAAACAAATACCAAAAAATTGACCAGTTTATTGAAGGGCCAAAGACTAAGATGGCCTAGAAGACAATTAAGGAATGGAATTAAAACAAGAAAAGAGAAATAAAATAAGTGTCCAGCTGACAAAAATGGACCAATCAGAAATGCTCACGGAACACAGTGGACAAACAGAAACAACGGTGAGAGAAAGGATACGTGAGATTAACAGTGGAAGAAGTAAAACCATCAATCAGTAAAATGAAAAATGGTAAATCCCACGGTCCTGGAGGTGCTCCAGCAGAGTTGTTAAAGAAGGCATTGGAAATCGTGCTTGAAATGTTGGCTGATATATTTAACAAATTCTTAATAAATGGAGAAGACCACCAGTTGAGCGGAAACTAGCTTATTTAAAATCCATATATAAGAAAGGTCCAAAGAAAGAATATAAAAATTACCGAGGTATCAGTGTGATACTATTGGAAGACAATATGGCCGCATAAATAGCAGAAACAATAAACATTGGGGAAGAACAAAGTGGATTCATGGCCGGATGGTCATGTGTTGACAACTTATTTACCATAAAGCAACTGATAGAGAAGAAGAGAGCAATAAATAGAGAGGCCCACCTCGTGTTCATAGACCTAGAAAAATACCTATAAAAAACTTCTATTGCATTTTAGACAACAGCAACATTAACGAACATTATATAGCAGCAATAAATACGAAATACGATGACAATTTGGGAGGTTGAAGACAATTCATGAACTTCGAAATCAGAAGGACCACAACTGTCAGGATGGATAAAGTCACAACGATTGAGATGGCTAGGGGCCAATGAGGGGGTGACACGGAGAGCGGCGACCCAAATTCCAGAAGGCCGCAGACCAGCAGGAAGACCACGAGATCGATGGATGGACAACGTCAAGGGGGATTTAAAGAAGCTCAAGGTGCGAAACTGGACCAACCTAACTCAGAACAGAGACGAATGGAGATGTGTTGTAGAGGAGCCCGAGTCTAACCTACAAACTAGAAAGAAACGAGTTACCTCAACTAATTACACCAACTAAAGGCTTGTATGGGTGCTGCCTATCACCAACACTTTTAAAATACACATTCTTAGAGAATGGCAAAATGTGGTAGTATGGCCATCGACATAGGCGAAACGTTCACTACAGATTTTACAGGTTGCGGATGACTAGATTCTAACAGCTGGAGACTGCATGCTGAGAAACTCACAGAAGTATACAACAAGGCCAGATTGAAAGTGAACCTAACTAAAACGAAATATATGGTAATTACAGGCGACGCAACAAATTTAGAAATAGATGGAGGAATCATCGCAGTCTGCAGAGAATATAAATATTTAGGGGTGACAATTGGCAAAGAAGGGGCAAGCAAACGAAAAATAACAAATAGAGTAAACCAAGCAAAATAAACTATAAATAAAAACAGTTATTATGGTCAAAAAATATTAGAAAAACTACAAAATGGAGTAGAGAGTTGGGAAGCAACACAACAAGATAGACAGAGACTGGAGGTTGTCGAAATGGACTTTCTAAGAAGGAACTGTAGATTGGCAATGTTGGAAAGGGAAAAGAAGAGATTGAAATGGTATGGCCATGTTAAAAGAATGGAGGACCACTGACGGCCCATGAAATTATTAAAATGGTTGCAACCAGCCTCACGGAGAAAAAGGGGAAGACCACCAGACGTTTGTTTTAAATAAGTTTCCAAAGACATGGAAAAAAGGGAAAAGTAGGGAACTGAAGAATGAAGATTGGAGAGATAGAGAGGTTTGGAGAAGACGAGAATGCGAGAGACGGCCATGAGCTATAAACTCACTGTGTATCTATATAAATATCCCCTGGGTTTGACGATAAGGTCAATTAAGTACTTGGTTTATTGTTGTAAGACGTGTTATCATTATTGGTTATTGACATTTTTATCATTTTTCTTTTCTGTTATTGTTACATATTTTTCCTACAGTTTAAAATTAATTATTTGTTGAAAAAGAAAGGTTTTCTAAAGACTTTGAAGTTAGTACTCACTCGAAAATTCTTTTAAAGACATGAGCATAGCAGAAAGCTCAACAAATTTATTATTTGTAACTTTAATTATATCATAATTATTTTAAAAATTCTATAAAATTATGCAGGTGAGGTGCTTCAAGTAAAAAACACTGGATAAAGAAATTTTACACAAATATGGTATTCGTTTTCAGGAAGAAGGGTGCTGAAGGAATTTAGAGCTTGGATTTTATTTAAAAGACGAGTTAGTAACTATCTGCTCAAGCAGGACTATCTAAAAACTAACAAAAACAGATTTAATTTAAACAAACTTATGCCTAGCAATAAAGAAGATGAGGGGCTATAGCAACTACACTTAATCGTCGTGCAATTGTAAAACCTTTTTTCTTTTAATGAAACGTATATTAAATTAACTGAGTAGGTCGTAAAGTATTTGTTATTTAGCCTTAATCATCCGTTCATGTTCATCTTATTGAGGACAATTTAATTAAGCTGTCTGACATTCTGCGATTTTTAATTTTATCGGTCAGGTTTAGTAAACTAAGTCAAATGATACTTTTATAATGGTCAGTTATTATCTTTGCAAGTTTTTTTATAGTTTATAAAATGATTAGCATCCGCCTTTTTTTAATTTTTAATGTAATACGATTGCAAAAGGTTCCATAAATTTTATTTTATCAAACAGATGTGATGTAAGAGCATTGTACTTACTTGCTTTTACTATTCAGACATTAGCAAATATTAGTTTAAGTTCAAAGTGCGTAACATTAAAATGATTTGCAAAATGTGCGAATTCGTAACTTACCTCCGGAATCTACTATCGCTTTTGGCAATGCTAAAACACCACTGCCTGCCATTTCTCCAATAATAAAAACAGCGGCCGTAAATGTATTTAGGCCTTTAAAATTAATTTTGCTGTTAATGGATAAACTCAAATCGTTGGCTGGATTGCGGTGGTGGTTTGCTGAACCCTGTAATAAACGAAGAAATATTTTATATCGCTTTTATGGCGATTTTTAGTTTTTACCTAGAATAAAAATTATTTTATTATAAAAAAGACATGTCATAATCATTGGAGAAAAAATTAAAATATTTTAGTTACATTGGGACATAAAACAAGATCTTTCATGGATTTAAACAGGCTGAATTCCTTAAATAAAGCAAAAAACAAACTGTGTCAACTAGATGCACAGCTTGTTTCACCTTGAGGCTAATTTCAGTTTGAATTTTTAATATTATTCACCACTCTAACTACAAGTATTTTAGATTATAAATTGTTTTAAGACAATGACGACTTCAATGCCGCCATTCCAGAAGGAGTAGATGGAAAAGTAGTAGGAAATTCTGCCCAAGAAATAAGTTAATAATAACAAACACAATATTTCAACATCACATGAGAAGACGTTATACTTGGACAATGCCGGGTGATAAACGAAGGTAACAAATAGGCTTTGTGCTAGTTAGACAAAGGTTTCAAAATCAAATCAAAATCTGCAGAAGCTACCCCGGAGCAGATGCTGACACCGGTCATAATTTGGTCATGATGAAACAGAAACTAACCCTAAAAAGTTAACGAAAAGAAAGTAAACAAAATTGGGCACAGAAAAACTAAAATGCGAAGACATTATGAAAAAAATTGCAGAAAGGGTATCGAAGGAAATGTTACAAAGAGAAACCGAGATGAATGAAATTGAAACAAACTGGGACACTTTTAAGCAAGAATGAAACGCTACAACCGCAGAACCCAATGAAACAGAAACCTTGGATCACCCAGGAAGTGTTAGAGATAGTTGAAGAAAAGAGGAAATGTAAGAACTCAATCACAGAGTAAAGGCAATAGAAGTATAGAAAGCTAAGGAATAAAATTAACAGACAAGGCAGGTTGGTAAAAACCGACTAGGCAAAACAACAATGCGAAGAGATACAAAACGAAATAGAGACAGGAAAGGGCATACCTACCGAAAGAGTTCTTCAAGGAGAGGAAACCTAGAACACAGGAAATAAAAAATAGAGATGAAGAGTTCTTAATAGAAGAAACGAGCATCTGGAAGAGTTGTACAGCGATCAGGAAATAGGACAAGAAGTGATAGAAGAAGAAACCGTGAAGCCAGAAAATAAAGCGACACCAATGCTAAAAAAGGAATTCAACAATCAAATATTAGATATTTTCTCGGTTTTTCGGACCAAGATGAATTAAAAAGAAAGCTTGCTTCCAAAGTAGATATACACGAAATCACACTAGACAAACTGTCAGAAGAAATAACTTATATATATTTTTTAACAAAGTAACAAGCATAGCTTTCATATTCTCTTTGTTGCTCAAGAAAAGATTGAACATTAATTTTTACATCAATCATATTTCACTGATTACGTATAAATATATCAAGCTGAATTTCGCAATTTTCTGTGGTTTGCCATTACAATCGGTTTTACAGCCTTAGGTAAAACTTGCTTATTTGAACTTTAAAGGTGTTACAATACGGCTTTATTTAAAATTATATTAATATTATAAAATACTGGATTAAATTTTAAGCAGACCCAAGCTTTCAAATTGTTAAAAATTAAACGAGCTCGTGAACTCTTTTTCTAGTAAAAAATTAATTAAATTAAATAATAAAGGAGACTGTTTTCGGCGAATTAACCAATTAATTAAAGTCTGTTAAATTTGTTTAATTGTGCTCAAAAAAAAAAAGCCAAAGCAGTTAGTTTTAAGCAAATAAAACGTAAACTTAAAGGGGAAATAATTTAATTTTCTCGTTTTTTCACCAGGCTTTTAAGTTGGCAAATTAATATTAAAACAATAAAAACCACTTACTCTTTCTAAGGTAATTTGAGTTAATCCATCTTCAGAATCACAAGCGACTTGTGTCCATATTGGATCCCTAGAGCCGTAATTTTTATAAGTCTTCATTTTTGAATTATATTAATTATAAATTAAATGCAATTTTATTCTAAAAAAAGGCAAACAATTAAAATAACTACAAAATTTCTCACTACACTTGTAATTTAATTTAAGAACGCACTTTTCATTTATAATTCGTAATTTTTATGAATTAAGAATTGGTACTATCACAGTTTAAAGGAACTGTTGAAATGAGCTCATCGCTTATTTACATTGTCATAATTAAATGCACGCTGTCTTGGTGTTATCAACTGATAATAAGTGCTCTGGCATGCGCTCCCCACTTTGATTTTTTCTGGTACTTAAGTACAGTACATCTGTTAAGTCTTATATGTACTTGTATTACTTGTATTTGATTAAGGATGGTTGTGTTGCGTGATTTTGAAATTTATTTTTATGGAAAATTCCAAACGAAACTATCTTTAAAGTTTAAAAAATATTATTGGAATATTTTTGGTAAAAGAGATTTGTGTGCTCTTTATTTATCAGTTGATTATTACTAAAAGCTTTATAAAGTCCGGCTTATTTATTTATTTATTTATTGAGTACAAGAATTTTTAATTGTCAAATTCCCTCATTCGTATTAAAATCAAAACACGTTTTGCCATTATAACTAGATTTATTACCACTTTTGCCAAATCAGTTTAAAAATAATACATCCAGATTAGAACAATATTATAACGTATTGGTCATAAGTAAAAAATATATCAGGAGATTCGATAAGTTTATAATTTAGACGACTGTTTGCCTTTAATAAATTCGGCACTAATAAATCTGATCGTCGCTAAACGGCACTAATTTCTGAAGAACATTTTGAGTTCATACTAAATTTAATCGACACTTCTTTTTTAAACACAAACGAAAATTACCAAGAAAGATTTAATTAATGCCGCTTACAGCCTAATTGCAAATTTATCGAACCTCCAATTTGACTTAGCTATCCTGTCATAAATACTATAATAAATTCAATAATTGTAAGAATTGAGCGATGTTATAACTTAGTTGTAGCTGGAATCAACGATCCAATTACTGGCACATCTTGCAGATAAGAACCGGTGGTATCAAAAACGTCCTTAACCGTATCCGACCATGAATAAACAAGCCAGATTAATCCTGCGTAAAATGCAAAAGCGAATACTCTGTCAAGGACGTAAAATCTGAAATAGAAATTTATAAGAATTGTTATACTAAACAAAAGACGGAATCTTACAGTGCTTGAACTCTTCTACAACGAGGCAACGTGGACGGATCTTCTTTCATCAAATATTGTCTTGCTCCGAGTATACAAAATGTAAAGTACTCCTCAACTGTCAAAGCATTGAAATCTATGCTAAAAACTTGTTTGTCTACGGGTGTCATGTCTGATGTTAATGATAAAAAGTTTCTACTTTCGAAGAGCCATTCGCGTGTTGCAAAAAATTCCAGAAGATCTAAACCATCATCGATTCTTTTCATTAATCTTACCATGCTGAAAATAACATCATTAAATATTTATTTTCATTAACTTAACCCAAGAAAAATTCCAAATTTTGAAGCAGTCATAAGTTTTGTTTTAAAATTACATTTTCAAAGATTTCTTTGGAGGAAATCTTTTTAATGATTTTAACGAATTATGAGCCGTAAAGGTCAGTGGTTTAAATCTCTGCGGGGGTGATATTTTTCTATAGAATTTTCATAATTCATTAAAATACATTGAAAAATCATATTCTAAAGAATAAAAGTAAACTAAGAAACCGTAAAGAACCGATTTACATCGATTCTAGGTCCACAAAAAGTAGAAAGCTAGGCTAAAATCAGGAATACATCTGAAGGAAAGGGCAATGTAAAAGACGAAAACGAAAATTTGAAGGGCAGGTTAATAGTACCATAAACGGTTGTGCGGGTAAGGAAGTCGAAGGAAAAAGGAATCATAACAGTGGCGTAGGATTGATAACTTTTTGTATGGAAAACAACCTTTCTACGAACTCAAAGATATCTATAAGTTCACCAGAGAGGTTACTAGTAAAGGGGGACGATCCATCATTGTCTATGTGCTTATCAATTATCAATGCAAGCAATAGAAAGAATGTAAACGAGGGGAGAGTCAGAAAGCGACCACAAATTTAGATTATTTCCGTTTAGCTAAAAGAAAAGTAAAAGAGAAGACACAAATAGAAGCAGGAAACCACCAGAACAAGATAAAAGAAAGCATCAGAGCAATTAAATTAAAAAAAAGCGAAACTGGAAAATAGACGAATTAAAAACATTATTTGGCATTAAACTTAGCAAATAAAGTAAGCAGCAGCATTAAAATAAACAAGAGCAAAGAGCAAACTCGGCTTATGGTAGTAAATGGGCTGATTGAGTAGCTTAGGGCTCATCACTTCCGGTCTCAAGCCAAAGGTAAAGAAGGAAGGTTAGGGACATGAGGTTAACATCCCAGGAAAGAATGCCGGACGGAACCTAAGACGATGAAATGGCAAACGAAGAAAATACAATATGCTCTCCTTATGCAGACCATGAGCCTTAAATAACCTCCTCGATGACCTAGACACATACAGAGATATCACAACTGTTCAGGAGATAAGATAGGGAGTGGATAATTCAGAAAGGAAATCATCACATATACTATAGCTGTCACAAGACGAACTTGCGACAGGGTTCATTGTTAGTAAGAGGATAAAATATCTCGTAATAAGATTGACACTGAAATAGAGCTGAGCGGGTCACATAATACGCATAGATCAGGGCAGGTGGTCAAAGAAAATATTGCAGTGGCAACCATGGGCAAGGGCTGAATAGATGGACCAATGCCATCAAGAAAACAGGAGGCCTAGCATGGATAAGAGAATCCCAGAACAAACGGAAGGATGCCTTCGTTTAATTATGGACTGAAAGTTGCTAAAAGAAGAAGAAGAAGATTGACACCAGTAGATACGAGAATATGTCATATACGTGTGATAGAGCACAATGCCCAACAGAAGAAAAAACAAAATGCCCAAAAAATGACATCAAGATAGGGGACATGAACGCGAATATAGGCAAAGAACCCACACTATAACTCCTAAATAGGGAAGTACAGCCTGCATAACAAAACGAGTTAAAATTGGTCAAGACTAGTCAGTTTTGCAGCCTCCAAAAATATGGTAGTAGGCAGCATTAACTTTCACCATGAGGATAACGTGAACATCCTCAGACATTCAGCTAGATTGACCATTTACTTATTGATGGACGACATTCGTCAAACCTTATGGACGTAAGAACACACAGAAGGGCGAACACCGACTGGGATCACTACTTAGTAGAAGTAAGAATTAGGGCAAGAACTGAGAAGATAAAGACATAGGAAAAAGCCCACAAATTTGCAGAAAGTGTTTCTAAACGAATACAAAAGGAACTGCATTTAGAAAACAAAACAAGCCATGCAAAAGTTCAATAATAGTCGCAGCAGAAGAAACGCTCATAGAAGAGCAAACACACGCAAGGAGTAACTGGTTCGATAAACAATAAATAACCCAATTTGTAAAGGCGAAAAGGGTACGTGGGTTAGGGCACGTGGAAAGAATGGACGAAACTCGATTGCCAAAGATGAAACCCAAAACAAACATGGAAGGGACGTCCACAAAACAGATGGTTGAATGCGGTGAAGGAGGATCTAAGAGAAAAGGGTGTGCTGGATTGGAGTCTAAAAGGCCTGCGGAAGGTGCATGCTATATGCAGCAGAGACTACAGTCAAACCAGCCAAAACAAAAAAACTATTAAGAACAACGGAAATAAAAAGACTAAGAACAATCAAAGGGATAACTCTGAGAAATTAAATAAGAAATGTGGAGATGCGTGAAGAGCTAAAGGTAATAGATGTAGTACGTCATGCAAGATCAAGGCGCAAATACCTATTGGGGAGATCACGTGAATTGGATGAATGACGATCAATGGGCAAAATGGGGAAAAAATGAGCAACCAAATACAAGTCGACCACCTAAAACATGGTACCAAGGTTGGACATCCGCATCTCTTGGGGTGGCATATCCTGACAGAGCGTTGCCGTCTTCTCTCCATATGTCTGTGGTGTCCGTGCCAAGTAGCCTACAGACATAGAGGACCTACAGGTTTACGTGGGCTCCAAACAACAGAAGTACTTCTACTCCAGAGAAGACTTGCTAGCCAAGAACACCTCGGTGGTTTACCGTTACCTTCCTAGGGAAGCGGTCGTCGGGTAGATTCTAAATCTAAATCTAAGTGGTAAAACGATAAGACGCACGCTGAATAAACTCAGCCACGACCACTACAAGGCTTAATAAACAGAAAAAAAAAAAGGAGGAGGAAGAAGAAGTAAAAATGTTAAAAAGAGGAAAACCAGCCGACAACAACGAGTTTATGTCAGAGATATAGAAGACGAGGCAAAAATAATAAAGGACTAGGAGGTCTACTATTTAAAACGGCACATAACAATAATTGTAATAACTACAAAGGGATTGCTATGCTTACCATGATTCTAAAAGTGCATGAAAGAATTTTAGAGAAGAGATTAAGAAACATAACCTAATGCTAATAGAACCACAGCTTGAAAGGTCGTAAAGTAGCTTCAGAAAACGGATCTAAAAGACTACATATCTACAGTAAAAAAAACTGTGCAGATCATTTACATGTAAACAAAATAAGAAGGCCTACTTAACATTTTTAGCCATTCAAAAGGGAAAACTCATATTAAACTTACAATCTCTTTTGTCTGAAGATCACCATAAGGAAGTCAATCAAATAGGCGGGTACCCAATGTAAAAAGATGCAGCAAATTTTATGCATTATTCTTGAAGCACGAATATCTCCATCAGGATACCAAATCATCTGCTGAAATGGAAATTTATACGCAATTTCCTTTCCAATATTTAATACTTCACCCCATGTCATACGTTTAACACCATCGTTAGTCATATTGTAAACGGGGATTTCAGAAGGCCTAAAAGAAGAAAATCATTTTGAATATTTCTAAACATAACTTGGAGGAGCTTACTACATACTTGACAGTAGCAGAACCCATTTTCCATGCGATTGCTACAAGAGCATTAATAGCAATATCAACGGGTACCACTTGCCCCCTATTATCAGCCTTAACATGCATAGAACGAATGACACCTTTTGCAGCACCCACTACGATTCCCATTGGGCCATTTAAACTGTCTACCCAACCTGCAACGGGTTCAACCGCCGCTGGAGTTACTGCAAATGAATAAATTAATAGTAAGGGTTGCCCTTTTTTGCACCAGTAGACTTACCAATTGCTGGCCTTGCAATAACTATCGGCAAGTTAGGATATTCATCTGCCACCAAAGATTCGGCAAGTCGTTTGCTGTAAGTATAGGTATTAGGATGGGGTGCTATTATAGCTGGGGTTGCCAACTCAAGAGCGTCATCCTTTATCCATTTTGCAACTTGGATTATTTCTTTTGGGTCATCCTGGGTATAGTATACCTATTTGGAAAATACAGTAAATTAATTGAAAGTTACGTTATAACACATTTGTTTTGTAATTGGCAACACTTCCTGAACCTTGCTAATTCCATGGCTCACTGAGAATGACTTTGAATGATGTTAAACCTACTGCCACAAAGACACCAAACAATCAATTTTGTCTGGTTTTATTTTTTCAAATCCTTTTCGAAGATTAATACAAGGATAACATGATTGAAGATGAATATAAACACAAACCTTTTCTTTAAATTCGAGCATATCAGCAGAACAAAATGCAGTGCTGAGATGCACAAAAACTTTAAGGTTTTTAATTCGCTTTGCCAAATCAAGAACTCTTTCAGTTCCAGCAGTATTCATTTCGATAGCATCTTTTAATTTGGCTTCAAGTTTAAGTGTTGCAGCACAATGGAAAAGGACAGACACGTTATCGATAATCAATTGCTGCTCGACTTGGCTTAATCCTAATTCATGCGTTAAAACATCCCCATGTAAAGGCACCACTTTCCTGAAAGCTTCGGGATCGTGTTTTCTTATTCGGTGAAATACCTGAAAATAATTTTCAATGAATTAATTTTTTTAATTATTTAACCTTGGTACCAATTTTAAACAATTAAAGGGTATTTTGTTTTGTTTTCGAAATCAGGCCAAAAGTGAGAGTTCGGCGATCATAACTAAATTTTAAGAATTGAATTTTAACTTGGATAATTGCCTTTAGTCGCTGCTTTTCACTGAATTTTGAAATAAAATCATGCTTGTTTTTAACAGTTTTCTTTAAATTATGATTTGAAATCAATAAATTTCAAAATTGTAAAATTACCTAAAATTTGCAAATAAATACTAAACAACAAATTGGATTAATATTCGTAGCTGTAACGCAATTATTATTACATGCACTTGCAGATTCCTTAATAATAAAAGATATGTTTGCTGTCATTGCCTTTTTATCCAATTAGTAAGAGGTCAAAATGTTAGTATTCGGTCAACAACTTATTTCCTTATCTTTGCTAATACCTTTTGATATTATTCATGCCGCAGGAATTTTTTGTTTTGTTTTCTCTTTGTGATAAATATTTTAAAACATAAAATATCTAAAAATTGTTTATGATACAAATAGGGGAAGGTGGGGCAAAGTGACAATGCGGGGCAAAGTGAAAAATCCCCATAATAATAGTATTGTAGGGGCATCTGTTTTCGAAGAAACATAATTTGTGTCCAATTACCGGCCTGCTTTAGTAAGTTAAGTTTCAAGAAGCATGGTACACGCTTCACCGCATCAGAATAAAAAAATAGTTTTATTTATCGGCAGATGTAAGATTTCGAGGGAAGTAACAAAGTAATTATTAATATTTATAAAATTGGGTCTAACTTTAAATTCATAGTATGGAAACATGGGAGTTTCTAGAATATAATGAGACAATGTTCGATTTTGTAGTTTAAATTTTTGTGAGTTGGCGTCAATTTTTGTACTTCAATGAGAAATGGGGCAAAGTGAAAAATAAGCTAGAGGGTAAAGTTTATGAGCAACTATAGATGACGGCACTTGGACATATTTGAATTTCCAGAAGTTGCAGATATGAGCACAGTTTTTGGAAAGAAAATATTGGCCGTTTTAATTAAAAAAACTTGTAATGCTTCTCCATGGCAAAATAAGATTTCAATAAACATGTTCTAGGTAATAAGAAATGGATTTTGTATGTTTTTGGCAATTAAAACTGTAAAAAAATAAACTGGTAGTTTTATTACTGCAATTTCGTTACGACATTCCACGAAGACTAACTTTTCACTTTGCCCATTTCCATTTTTCACATTACCCCACCATATGGGGCAAAGTGAAAAAAATGCAGTAAGTCAAAAAACATTTTAAATATAAAAAACTGTTGAATATAAAAATTTGAAAAAATTACCTGCTATACACAAATGTCTGGCCAAGATATTAACCCCTAACTAAAAGTTATGTGATGTTTTGCCTTAATTATACAGCGCATTAAACATTAACCTTTCCACTTTGCCCCACCTTCCCCTAATCCTTATTTATTAGTTATTACTTAAGTGCAGCATTACACAATTGTTATATTCTAGATCAAAGGTTAAATTAAAAAAAAACTTGTAGGTTTCAGCTTGTTATTATTTACTTCTTTGCAAAATCGCTAGTGAAATTAAATAAATTTAATTGGTTAACTGGTAAATCAATAATAATTTTCAATAAAAACTGAGAAATAAGAAGAATCTTCAATCACAAGCAATAATAAATCTTACAGGAAGTTTCCACATGTCTTCAAGTCTTTGTTCTGGGGTCCTTCCGCGTTTAGATCTCAATAAAATGTAGATGCATTTGATATCAATGCACTGATAGAGTAATTTCTCCATTAACACTTTTCCCATAAAACCGCTTGCTCCGGTTATAAAAATGGATTGCCCTTTGTACCATTCTGTAATTGGTCCTTGTCCCCTTAATTTTGGGTCAGGAAGTTCTGGTGCAGGTGGCAAATTCATGTTTTCTGAAAAGAAAAATTAAATATTAGATATTTATTAAACAAAACGACTCAGTCAGACTAATTAATGTGCATACTTGGACTGCAAGAACACTTGAAAATAAAAGGTTATTTCTGTAAAAAGGGTATTAATTTAAGTATTTTGAGCTAGAAAAGAGATCCAAAAAAGGAGATCTAAAGTTTGAGTGCTTTATAAACAAACATTAGGTTTAATCGACGTAATTTAACAAAATAATTATTCAAAGAATCACTGATGAGTGATGAATCGAAAGTCTTGCTTAAGAGGAAATTCTTTTTATTGTTCTACAAGATTTACAATGAACTATAAACGGTTGGAATTTATAAGTGTTAATGGGCCCTTTTTTCCATTTGATTGTTGTTATGGTCCGTTCTTGAATAGCTTGAAGCAGCAATAAAGTAACTTTCAGATTTCTGATTTTAGGTTGCCAAACGTTTAGAATACCTACTCATAACAAACCAGTTTTTTATGTAGGCAATTTATATGTCTACAGAATTTTAAATTAATGTAAATACCCATCGAAAAGATCTATGAATTCAACATTCAAACATATCGTTGTAGACTTGACTAACTGTGGTTTATCTTAGAAAAACTTGAAGTACCTAAACACCTCATTCTTTTCAACCGAAACTTATACTTGGGCAGTAATGCAAGGGTGAAAACAAACAACAAAGCAAACTAACCAACTCAACCTAAATTTTATGCAAGCAGTTCTAATTATAAATTGTCAGAAAGGCGTTTTCAGAAGGTTGTTTTTGATGTCTCTGGCGTCATTATCTTAGATTTATTCACGAATCTTATCCCCGGCCCCTTATCAGTCTTGCAAATTTGTCAGTCGAATTTTGATACCAAGTCCCAGTAAGGTTATTGGTGCCACAAATTCGTGAATTGAATTCCAGTTGGTTCTCATTAATTTAACAGGAACTAAATTTGAATAGCTAGTTATGTAGCAGCAGAAAAGTTGACTAGTTTTTCCTTTTAATTCACATAATCGATATCACTTTGCTACGACAATTATAAAGTTTTCACTTTGTAAAACGCGGAATTCATAGCCCATAAGTGAAAATTTCCTGTATGGTATTCAAACGTATGTATATCTGAATTAGTGAAGAGATTTTCGTTGATATCTATGTTTCTTCGTAAGCAAAGAATTTGGCTTACTTCCATGTGAATCGTACAAGCTTTTCATTTAAAACTCCCTCATTTAAAAAGTAAGTTTGATGAGTATGTGCATCTTATGTAATTTAGCATATCGGTAGAAAGTTTTGTAATAAAACAAAAAGCTTAAAATCGCCAGGTAAACAATGCAGTCTGGCAACTTAGAATATTGACTTAGATATGTAAACAAACATTTACGTTTAAACAAGGGTATTTTAAATTTTGCACACATTCAAGGCCACTTTGGGCGGCACAATATTACAAAGATGCAAGGGTAACCATCACACATTGTTAACTATTAGGAAATCAAAATGGAAAAAGTGTAACTGCTTCTCATTTCCGTGCTTTGCTTAACATCTGTTTACTTTCACTGCAGCTCCTAAAGTGGACCAGCAAAAATTTCAGGTGTCATAAAATTCGATTTCTTCATGGATTATTTCGCTTTTGTTACAAAGTTTAATTATTACATTATGTAACCGAACGCTACATGCAATTAATTCCGGCCTTTAATCATAAATAATCTCAGCGAAGTGCAATAAATTAATCCACACTAAACGTTATATAAATCTTTTTTAAATTGCATAACAATTACAACGTCTGATATTCACGTTTTTGGAGAAAGTACGTATGCAAAGTGAGTGACCTGAATTTTATTAATTGATTATATCGTTTTGCCTAATTTTCATTCCGGTTGATACTCTAAACAGCCATCAACATTTACGGTTTATATTGTAGCAAAGTTCATTATTTATTTAAAGCTATCCGTCTCATTTGATAACAGAAAATATTTAAGTTTTTTTCATGTGAACCAGGATTTGGTGCAAACGAACTTTTAATTTAAAGAAAAAATATGAGTTAGAACCTTGACCTTGCAAACTTGATTGATGTCAAGGGTAACTTTTACGTAATTAAAAATATGAGATACGAAATCAACAAAACAACTATTTAACAAGCTTCTTAAATTTCATATTTCGAAGAAATCAGGCTTCTTTCACTAAATACCCAAATACGAGTAACTTTTGGCCTGTTTTGAAAGCGGTCCGTGCAGAGGAACTCCTTTCTTTAAACTACTTACGTAAACCTGAATAATTACAATCATAATTCGACGTACAATCAGATTGCTAATATCAAGCTTGCGTAACTAAATATTAAAGATACACATTAATTGAATCATTTTGAAAATTTCCTAAGCTTAAAGCTTGCACAAATTAAATACTTGTGCTGATTGTTAATTGGTTCACATAACGAAAACTTTTCCATAGCAAACTTTCATGATTTTAGGCTTTAAGAGAAGAATCGGCCGAACTGATCCTACGAAATTAATTAACATAATTAGTTTAACCCACAGTGAAATATTTTTAATACACAACCACAAGTCACAACCACAAAGTCAAGAGAAACTTTATTATTTTAATTTAAAGTGTCAAATTAGGTAAACTAAGCTCGATGAAAAAGGAGATCGTCTTGATTGTGGCATAATTATGAAAAAACGCGTTTCTGTAAGAACTAACGCAATTTAAGATTCTTTTTATTAAAATTAAAAGTACACGCACCCGTGAACTATGAACAAACGTATTAGAAATAATGATAACAAATGAAATTAAAAGAAAAAAACTATAATAAGGAAGCATGGATAATTTAGAATTGTGTTTCTGCAATGAATTGTGTTTAATGATTTATGATGTTTAATTAAACTTGCAAGAATAAAAGCTGATATTCGATATCGAATATTCTTTTGTTGACTCTCATTAGAATTAGGTTAATTAAAATTTCGATTAGAAACCAGGAAGGAAATCTGTTTAAATTGAAATCGCAACACCTTTGGTTTACAACAAAAAGAAATAAAAAAATACCGATTTAATTAATACATTTTTTCTTCGATAAATGTTATTACATGATTCGATGGCACTGAGCATTAATGTAGCAATGGTTAATTAATTACGTTTGTTAATAATACATCATAATGTATTATAAGTCAGTAATAATACAAGAAAGTTTAATTGTTAATTTACTAGTACGTGAACGCTAAGCATGCAGTCAATTGTAATTATTACAGGTGAAGCAGTAAAATACTGTTATTATTTTTCACTTAGAAAGACATAAATGTTACTCTGATATTGTTATTATTTTTCAGAACACTTACAATGAGTAAAATATTAATATTTGTGTAGTTTTAGGACCTGAAGTTGCTCACATTGTGACTTTAATATTCAGTATCCTTTTTTTGCTGCGGACCAATTGCATTTGTGTCTAAATTATACTACAACTTTAAAATTTTGCTGCAGCAGGGGCTCGTTTGTCTCTTTGACATGCATGATGTGTACCAAATTTAAACAAAATTCAATTTAAAACACATACTGGTTTTGAAATAAAAGCAAAATGTAAATGTAATGCTTGAAAAATCTTTGAATTCATTTGAATACCCTGTGAAAGCCATTTTTTTCATTGGACTTAAATTAAGGGTTTTTAAATCAGGATTTCTTTTACCTCTTTGTAATTTAAAGGAATTTTTCAACATTTAACAGAGCAGACGAGAATGAAGATCTAATCGGTGAAAACTCCATTTATAATTTCTGAGCAAGGTTGCTCTAAATACAATAAATCTACGTTTCTTTTTTATTTAAACGCACTAAGAAACATCATTGGTTGAATAAGTTGTTAATAATAGAAAGAATGAATTAGTCGATAATACTTTATAAATGCACAGAAAAGGTAGCTTTAGTCAAACACTATAAAAAGATCTAAAAACCAATTTAAATACCTGAAACCAGGCAGCTCTTCAACTTAAGGAAATATTTCAGTTAAAGATAAGTCAGGTTACAGAGTATTTAATGCAAGCACATAAAGGCTATGAAAAATACCTAGAACAAGGTGATCCTACTGTTTTAAAAGGTTAAAAGAATTTGGAATTAAATAACCTGAATTTATAGTAGGACATCTTACATTTTCTAAATAAACCTAAAATCATCTTCAAGAAGACACGTCAAGTTGTAGGGGATTTAATGCAAGTACAGAAAAGCTATGAAAAATTCTAATTTCTGGAAAGAAATAAAAATAAAACTTGAAGATCCAAATACTGTTTTAAGGTAAACAAATTCTCGCATTAAATAAGTTTAGCTTATGATACCTACACCTTGAATAATTATCCCTAATAAAGCTGAAGTCCTGCAAAATCTTCAACTTACAGAAATATTAGAGTTGACGATAGGTAAAGTTAGAGGATTTAATGCAAGTGCATAAAAGCAAAATTCCAACTTCTGGAAAGAATTTAACAAAATAAAATCTAAATACTATTTAACGTAAAAAGGTCTTGAAATTAAATTTTACGTAATAAATCAGCCTGAAAAATCTTCAACTTTAAGAAATAAAAGAGTTAAAGGTAGGTAGGTAAAGTTGGAGAGAATGTAATGAATGGACATAAACGCAATGAAAACTTGAAACTTCTGGAAAGAAGGTAATCTAACTAATATTTAACATGAAAAGGTTTTTGGCATGATTAGCTATCAGAACATTAGATCAGTGCTAATTTACTTTAAGCAAATTAATTTATTCATTAAGAAAAACCGGTTTAATATGGTTTAAAATTCAATACTTTATTTTGCGTTTTTTTGGCAACAAATCTGTATATAGAAGGTTGCTATTTATTTTTTTAGGTACCTAGAACGTGTTCTTTTCGAATAAAATCTATGTCAGTCGTATCAGCACACCTTCTTAAATAAGTGTGGAAAAAATTTATAATAAAATGCCAAGTGGTTTCGACACTGATCACATGCCTATGTTTTGCCTTCAAATTTCCTAGCCTCAAATGAATTTAATTTTTGATAGCATTCAATTAAATAAATTTGATTTATGGAAAAACACCTTAAATAATTGTATGTAATAAACCTGAAATCAACCTGCAAAGGAGCCCAAAGAAATATGTGAGTTAAAGTCAAGTTACAAGCAAAGAAAATTTCAAACAAAACAAGGAGGTCTAAATATTCTTTCAAATTAAAAGGCTTTCGAATTAAATAATTTGATTTATGATTGGACAGCTTGAATAATTTCACGGATTAAACCCAAAATCAACTTGGAATATCTTCAACTTGAGTAAATATTAGAGTTAAAGACAGGATTTAGTGCAAATACGTAACAGCAATGAATTCGAAGACTTCCACCGTGAGTGTCAGTATTAACAAAACGTTTTCCGGATTGGAACCGTGTCATTGTTGAGACACAAGATCACAACGTTTCGCCCACTTTTTTAAGGGATTTCTTCACGAGGAAAAGGGAGCACTAAAAGAGCACGGTAACTCAACTTGTCAACCAAGCCAGGGGCGAAACCCTTACCGTTAGCCTTCTGCCTCTTGCTAAAAGAGTTAAATAAATTAAATAAATTAATGGTAGGCCATCTTTAAATATTTTACGTAATAAACCTGAAGACAAAATGTTTAACCTAACGAAATCTTCGAGTTACAATCCAAAAGTTTCGACAGTCCGATTTAAGTACTTCCAACAAACAAAAATAGAATTATTTTAGCAAAACAATGCTGTTACAAAACTGTCAAATTTAAAACACTGAAAAAACACACTTGAAATCCCTGAAAATTGTTATTTTTGATAGAAACTTTGAGTTGTATGGATTTTAAGTTCTAAATTTCAAAAATCACAAATTTTGTAGCCGCATTATATATAAACAACATTTAAATTCATAAACAACATCTAAATTTATAAAACTAAACGAATACATTACCAGTTTTTCTGTGTTGAGAAATTAAGCAACTAACGTTTGACTATTAATTATCTAATACGACAGTAATAATTTTAAATCCGTATTAATTAATAATAATGATACGAGTAAGTCGATTTTATGGAAGTTTTTCAACGAGATTGTAAAATATGATCTAATTAACTGTAACCAGTCTAAAATTAACACCAATTTATTTTAATTATTAGAAAAAATTAAGTAGAAAACTAAATTACTGTGCTTTTCTTGAAAGTAAAGAAATTCTTCGAGTGTTAAGTATAGATGTATAGAACTATCGGAAGACCTAAATCCTAGAAAGCGCGTCCCCCAGGTAATGGATGGGGGAAATCCTGGAGACAGGATCGTCTCGAATATTCATAATAAGAGGCCGTAGACCGAATGTGAAAAAACGGACAATGATGGTGAAGACGGAAGAAGATATCAGATACCCAGATGTGTGATTGAACCTAATTAGACCAATAAGCACATTCGCTCTGAATAAGGAAGGCTACCACTAAGTCACCAACACGCAGGGATAGCACCGTGATTCATTGGCCAAAACACTCAATTAAACAGATCATAATATGTCGAATTTTAGAACTAGGTATAGTACCCCAGGTGGGTAGGATAAACTATCCAAAATTCCACGCCGCACAGGTGGTTTGCCACCAGAATTCTGGGGGAGGCAAAAATTCGTCTAAAGGAGATCACCTACAACATCAGAACTCTGAAAATCGACGATAAAGTATACGAGTTGGAAGAAGAATTAGAGCACATTAAGTTGAACGTCCTTGGATTATCAGCAACTAGAAGAAAAGAAGAAAAAGCAATACAACTCGTTTCGGGAAATGTACTATTCAATGGGTAATAATGTCGGATTCAAAATAAACAACCAACTTGCACCAAACATCGGGACATATTTATGAGGGAATATCGAAGAAGGTAGCTTACATAGTTCTAAACATAACTGGATAAATTATAGAACTAGCAACTGAGACTAAGCAAAAGAGGCAACGCCTGATTCAACAAGGAAAACAAAAATTCGTAGAATATACTGAACTCAACAGGTTAATTCGAAAATCCATTAAACAAAATATAAAGATAAAAAAGAAAAGAAGACAACAAAAACAAGAAAGTCCCCAGATCTACATTGGGCAGAGCACAAATAATAGCAATAACAGACGAACACGGCGAAGAAGTCAGGGGAAAATCAAAGTTTAAAAGACGAATAAAGAATATTATAAAAACTTGTATGAATCACAGATAACGTTCCTGAAGCAACGAACAGAAAAGTAGAGGAAAAAGTGATAAATGTGAATTCATAAGAAATAACTATAGAGGAAATAGAAAACCCCCGGAAACGACATCATTATACAAATGCTACTAGAAGAGGGAGAGGAAGTAATAGGAACCCTAAAAATTCGACTGAAAGAAGGAACGATAACAGAGACATGGAAAAACGCGATAACAGCATTATTCTTTAAGAAGGGGGATAGAGTAAACCTCGCAAATTATCTTCTACTTCTAACCAAAGTAATAGCAAAAAGAATTAACAATAAGTTAGAGCTGTAGGAGACTCGCGAACAGGCGGGATTTTGCAAAAAGCTAAGGCTATTGACGATCAGAACTATTTGAGAAGGCCACAGAATATCGCATACCACTTTTTTTGCTTTTGTGAATTATGAGAAGGCCTCCGACACGATCGAAATATGGGCACAATCACAGTCCAAACACAACATGACACAGATTGCATACCAATTAAACGTGGCATAAGACAAAGAGATACAATTTCGCCAAAACTCTTTATTACTTGGAAGACACTTTCAAAAGGTTAAACTGGAAGGGAAAAGGTATAAATATTAATGGAGAATATCTAAACCATCCTAAATTCACAGACGATTTAATAATACTTATCGCCGAAGAATGTTTGATACAAGAACTCAACGAGGAATCAAACAAAATAGGCTTAAGAATAAATAGAGCTAAGATGAAGGTAATGGCAAACACCGATCATTTACTAAACATAAAAATAAACGAACACTCACTTGAACAAGTAGGACGATATATTTATCTCGGTCAGATAATTAAACCCAACAAAAAAATCAAGATGCCAAAATAAAAAGGAGAATCTAACACGAATGGGTTGCCTTCGGAAGGCAATATCTGAAAACTAGGATTTTCGACCAGTACAGTCTACCTGTTATGTATTATGCCACGCAGACCTTGGTATTTACAAAGAAAAGTATGAACAAACTAATAAAAGAGACAAATGTTACATATCAAAGAAATATCTAGATTAGAAGTAAAACTAAGAAAGAGTCATCAACTTGAAATGGAAATTAGCTGCCTATAATGGAAGGCAGACAGATAATATCCAAACATGGTGTCCGTGATTAGGGAAAAGGGCCAGAGGAGACTCCCAAATGAGGTGGTCGAAAGATATACAGAAACACGCAGGTTTGATGTGGAAGAAAAGGGCAGAGGATTGGAGACAAACTGGGGAGGCCTACATCCGAAAATGAATCGACGAAAGCTAAAAAGAGAAAAAGCATAGAAACTAAGAACCTAAAATTTTCAGTTTTCTAGACTTGTATTTTCATTCGACGTTTTTACGAACCGCCAGGTCAGTAGAGTTACAGCAGTAGGTACTTTTACAGATATCCAGATTGAAATAAAAAATACGTATTTTTGAAAATGTATAAAATGAACCAAGAAAAGCAAAGCTAACTGAGGACCGACGCCCCTCAGTGTATAAACCTAATTGAGAAGAGTCCTCGACAGAGGACAACACAGTCAACCAAAGCAGAAAAGAAGAAGAACAATACAGACAGAATACATTAAAAAGGAAAAATCGTAATTATCTGAAAACTTCCACTTACGAATGTCCTTTGGAATTACGTGATCTTCCGACTAAAAACTGAAACTATAATGTTATAAACAAAGATTTTCAAGGAACTTTAACTTTGACGATAACATGAAGACTCAAACACGAAACGATTTCAGTTCTAAAGCCGGATTTTTTGTTTTAGACCGGTTTGAGCACTTATTTCATATTCAAAATATCATTTTTGAATACCTAACTTTAAATTAATTTCATAACATACCTGTATTAAACTTATAGAAAAAGAAACTGGAAAATCCGTCACCATAATAACTTTTGTCAAAAGACGTTGATTGATTATTTGATTTACGTCATTTACAATTCACGTCACGAGAAAAACTAAAGCGTACTTTAACTACATTTAAATCTCTCATCATTATCTTACATTATGTTTAGATTTTCTCTAACATTAAAAAATTGACGAACATTAAATTATAAATTTATTAGTCTACTTCACTGTATTCTCATTAATTGCGTGCATGCATTTATGTAAGTAGTTCATTTGTGTAATATTTGGCCTTAAAAAAGCAGGAAATTGATTGAATAAATCGATTGGTTCGTGCAGTTTTGGGTTTACGGTTTACTTTCAAATGGCACTATTTATGTAACAGATTTTGGAGATTTCCATCGTTATTATTGCTGGGCCAATTAATTAACAGAAACCAGCTCGCTCGTATTCGGAGAAAGAAAGCCTGAAAGCTTACAACAGGAGGTATATTAAAACTAAGTGCAAAGCCCTGTTAATTTATATATTTTGAAAATTTAGAATATTATCGCTCGAAGAGTGATCTTCAGCTTGCTTAAATTATATCAATTTTTGATGGATTTCCGAATACATATTTTTCAAAATTTAACCGTATCCAAGTGCTCGAATACATCAATTTGAAACCGAATCACCGAATTAAATTAATTTTGTATGCGTAGAATTATGTAACAATAATTTCTTCAAAAAAATCAACAAGCAAACCATTATGACATTGAACACATAGCTTCAAATATTCTCTGTAGAATTAGTAGAATAACTACTAAATATCAAAGGATCATACTTAGCTTAAGTTCATTAGAGTTTTGCATAGCTTTATAACAGATAAAACTCACCTTTAGGCCTTTCACTTTAGCTCATTTAGTTACGTATTGCAACACATGAGAATCAACTGATGCTTCAACATTCCAAAAATTAAAGCTTAATACAATTCTCTGATAAGTTTATAGTTTGATTTACAATCACAAACACGAAAGATTCTGAAATTGCGCACTTTAACATAACCTTGGTAAAAATGCCTAACCTTCTTAACCTTAATAAACCACTCGTATGAAGATCTTACCAGGAAACTGGTTTTTGGACGGTTAATAAACTTATTAAGTTCATAATTTTTTTTTCAAAACCAAGATTTAGATTTTGACAATAAAATAGGCCACTTAGAAATGACATTCAAAGTATTTAAATAAACCTAATTATTTAATATGAGCTTGGTTCACACCTATCTGCACAGGATAGGACGTCTCCTATTCAAAACGGATTTAGAATATTAGCCATACAAGTTTACATATGTAACAATAAACAAATGGAAGCGGTATTGCCTGAATGAATATTATTTAAAATCTTTACATTTTAAACATTTCCCAACTCATTTCCTCTTTTAAAGCACAAAAACAGTGTTCGAAACCAGTTTTTAATGTTGTTTTAATCGTTAATAAACAATTTTGATTACAAAAAGCTGTAACTGACCATTAATTGTTTTATATCGTAGAAACGTGTTGTCATTGACGTAGTCATCATCAAAAAACTATTACTCCTTGGTATTGTTGTGACGATAGACAATTAAAAAATAATATTCTACAGCTACAGTTAAACTTGGGATCAATAAACGATTTTAGAAAAACGAAGAAGACCCAATTGGGTTTTTTTATTTATCCTTGTAAGCTATTTCTAAGTTAATAACCGAACCCAAATTGTTTCCAAAAGTTGTCCACCGAATTCCTCTTTTACTACCATCTACACTATTTTACGATACCATTGAGGATACCGGCTAAAGTATTAACAATTTTGAAAAAAAAATTGGGTGCTCTTCGTTGAGGACGAAATATATGTGGTGCCTTCGGAAATCCCTCGATTGATACTGATATCACAGGTAAACAAATAATTATTATTAATTTGCAAAAAAATAATACCGAAAAAAGCGAAAATGACAATACTGCTCCTTTGCTTCCTTTTCTATTAATAAAAATAATTTTATAATAAAAAGGCAACTGGTTATTTGTTTATTATTATCTGTCCATCAACCACAAAATGATCTATTTATTTCTTGGTTTATTTGTTTATTTATTTATTTATGTATTTATTGGGTGAGATGCGGTGAAACCAGTGAATCTTTAAAAATATGTGATTTTTTATACTTAATTTGGTTTTTATTAAACTGTCTTTGGAAACTAATAACAAATGAATCTCATTTATTGTAATAAAAACGTGTTTTTTAAGCTTAGTTCTTCCCTAACTACAATTTTAGTTTGTCCTAAATCAGCCCAACCATTTTTAAACTTTTAATCTGTCCTGATTAGTAAACCAAATAATATAAAATGATTGCAAAATGATTACATTTTACAGAACAATGAAATATTTTTTAAGGGTGACATTCTCAAAAAATTGTCAAAGATGACGAATGTGCTGGTTTTATTTTCTTATGGTTTAAAATGTGTCGGTCCTGAAAGCACTCAACTCAGTATTTTAAATTGTTTATTTGCCCTGAGACTTCGTTGGCGACTTAGGCAATGAAAAACGCACCCTTTTTTAATAACATTTATTGAGTTTTAAATTGATAAAAACAGTCGAATTTTGATAGTTTTAGTACACAACTTAAGTCCGAAAATTGTGAAGATTTCTTTAGATTTTTCAGGTGAGATTTTACATACAAATCGAATCAGTTGTAAACGGCATTTAAAAAAATATCAAGATTTTCCAGGTGTAAAGTGTAAACATTTGCACCTCTGAAATTTAGCTAAAATAAGTCGAATTCGGTTCGTTTCTCGAGGTACAGCTCAATTTTGATAATTTTCCTCATTAATGAAGATTTGTTAAGATTTTCAGTGAGGGAAATGTTTCCCTAACTAGAACCGAACCGAATTTTGATAGTTTTAATAAACCAATCAGAATTAGATGCCTTTGGCTGATGAGCCGACGAAATCTGAAAATTTTGAAGATTTTTCAGGCGGGATTTTAGGTAAAAATTTGTCAATTTTTAGTTCGTTATAAAAATCATTAAAAATCGTATAAAATGTCAAGAATTTCAGGGGTATAAATATATGCATCCTAGAAATAAAAAATAAATAAATCGAATTCAGCAAAGCTTCTTCAGGCATAGTAGGATTTTAATCATTTTGTTAACATAAAAATTTGGTAAGATTTTCAGGAAGGGAAATGTTTTTCTTACTAAATTTTAAGTAACCACAACTGGATTTTAATAGTTTTGGTTAACCATGCCAAATTAGTCTTTAGCTCATGAGCGGACGAAGTCCAAGGATTGTAAAGATTTCAATGGATTTTTCAGACGAGATTTTAGGTAAAAATCAATCAATTTTTGGCTACTTATAAAACGTATTAAAAATCAGATAAAGTATCAAGATTCTTCAGGGATGTAAACATTTGAATCTCTCAAATTTAGGTAAAATCAGCTTCTTCGGGAATAGGCGAATTTTGATAATTTTGTTGAGTTATAAAGATTTTTAGGAACGGAAATGTTTTTCTTCCTGAATTTTGAGTAACATCAAATGGATTTTAATAGTTTTGGTTAACCATGGCAAGTTAGTCCTTGCTTCACGAACGAGTAAAGTCCGAGAATTATAAGATTTCTGTGGATTTTTCAGGCAGGATTTTGGGTAAAAATCGGCCAGTTTTTTGCTAGTTATAAAATTGTATTAAAAATCAGATAAAATGTCAAGGTTTTCAGGGGTGTAAAGAAGAGAAATTAGTCGTACTCATGAGGCATAGCCGAATTTTAATAGTTCTGCTGAAGCGAAATGTTCCCTGGGTTTGGAATAAAATTAACCGAATTTCTGTAGTTTTAATAAACAGTGGCGAATAATT
Source organism: Melanotus villosus (assembly GCA_963082815.1). NCBI lineage: Eukaryota > Metazoa > Arthropoda > Insecta > Coleoptera > Elateridae > Melanotus > Melanotus villosus. The sequence continues at coordinate 7,049,617 of OY720423.1, read as the reverse complement.
CGCCTTTGGCTATGAGCGGGAGAAGTCTAAAAATATTTAAAAAGGTATTAAAAATCAAATAAAATATCAAAAGTTTCAGGGATGTAAACATTAGCAACCCTCAAGTTTAAGTAAAATCAGTCGGATTCGGTGTTGACTTATGAAGAGCTATTAAGATTTTCAGGGAGGAAAATGTTTCCTTTCTTGGGCTTTGAGTAAAATCAACCGAATTTTGATAGTTTTGGTAAACCATGCCAAATTGGTGTACGAAGTTCGACAATTATAAAGATTTTTATGGATTTTTCAGGCAAAATTTTGGATAAGAATCGATTAGTTTTTGATTAACTATAAAAATATTAATAATTAGATAAAATATCAACATTTCCAGGGTTGTAAACATTTACACTCCTAAAATTTAGGTAAAATCCATCGAATTCAGAGAAATTTCTTCAGACACAGCCGAATTTTAATAATTTTGCAGATTTATGAAAATCTGTTAAGATAGGAAAATGTTTCCCATTCTGGATTTTGAGTAAAATTAGCCTATTTTTTATAGTTTTAATAAACCAAGCCGAATTTGCCTTTGGTTCATAAACAGACTAAATTCAAGAATTGCAAAGACTTCAATGGATTACTTAGACGGGATTTTAAATAAAAACAGGCCACATTTTAGATAGTTATAAGACACATTAAAAATCTGATAAAATGTCGAGATTTGCATTCCTGAAATTTAGGTAAAACCAGTCGAATTTTATTGATGATAAAAGTTAGTTAACATTTTCAGAGGTTTGGATTTTGAGAAAAATTAGCGGATTTTTGTAGTTTTAGTAAACCATCCCAAATTGACCTTTGGCTCATGAGTGGACGAAGGCCCAGAATTATGAAGATTTCTATGAATTTTCCAGGTGCGATTTTAAGTAAAAATCGATTCGTTTTTGACTAGTTATAAAAGGTGTTAAAAATCAATGAAGATTTCAAGATTTCCTGGGGTTAAAACGTTTGGAACCCTGAAATTTGGGTAAAATGAGCCGAATTCAGCGAAGCTTCAAGAGGCATAGCCAAATTTTGATGATTTTACTGACTTATGAAGGTTTCTAAAGATTTTCAGGGAGGAAAATGTTCCCTTAATTTTGTATAAAATTATCCGAATTTTGGTAGTTTTAATAAACCACGGCTTTGAGGCATAAGCGGACGCAGTCCGAAAATATTATTATATTAAGATTTCTGTGGATTCTTTAGGAAGGATTTTAGGCAAAAAGTCAAATTTTGACTAGTTGTAAAAAGCATTAAAAATCAGATAAAATATCAAGATTTCCAAGGGTATCAACATTTGCACCCCTGGCATTTAGGTAAAACTAATCGGATTCACCGAAGCTTTAAGAGACATAGCCGATTTTTGACAATTTTGCTGACTTATGAATATTTGTTAAGATTTTCAGGGAGGGAGATGGTTCCTCCCTTGCTTTTGAGCAAAATCAACTGAATTTTGATACTTTTAGTAAACCATACAGAATTCATCTTTGGCTCATGAAGGGACGAAGTCCCAGAATTATGAAAATTTCCTTAGATTTTTCAGGCTAAATTTTATGTTAAAATCCGAAAATTTTTTGTTAGTTATAGAAATTATAAAAAATCAGATAAAATTCTAATCTTTTCAGGGGTGAAAACCCTTACTTAAATTTACGTAAAATCAATCAAATTCAGCAAAGCCTCATGCGGCATAGCCGAATTTTGATCATTTTACTCACTTGTAATTTTGTTAAGATTTTGATGAGGAAAACGTTTTCCTTTCTGGATTTTGCGTATTCTGTTAAAATTTGTTAAGCTTTGGCTAGTAAAATGGTAAAAATATTTCCACAATTTTGGTTAATTTTGGTTGATATATTTTTGTCTTTTGACCTAGCATGTAAAGTTTTGATGGATTTCTAACACACAGCTCGTATATGTAGTAAATAATTTTTTTAATGCAACATTTTACAGTAAAAATGTTAAAAAACATTGGAAATTAAAGCTAATAACGTAGTCAAAGTTCAAACGATTAAAAGCCTACATCAGAAATGTTCGTCACTTCTTGTGGTTATTTGCATAAATTGTGCATTATATACTTCATTGCATAAGAGAATACTTAAAAAAATTATGTGCGTAACACTTAAGATAATAAACATCTTTCTTAAAACCCACTTACATACTCCAAAACGTATATAGTTCTGATATTTAACGACCCTCCTATATGTGATATGCTAATACTTTTTGACAAAATTCCGATTTTGTAAAACTTGTAAGTCACGTATTCTGTATTACACTAAGATAAACATTAGTTTAAACGAAACTACAGTAACCAATGGACCGATTTTATATAAGACAAATCTGTATCAAAAGTTTTTATACATAGTTAAAAGCAGAACTTGTTTGTATTCCTACGGTTGTTTTAAAATAACTGACCATTGCAATTTTAACAGTTAATACCGGCTGGATCGACACCAGGAAGTGCAAAAACAGTTTTAACATTTTGAATGTTCTCAACAAAATAAAACATCAGTATCTTTAAAAAGGTCAGAAGTGCTACAAACGAGAAAGCTTTTATAGGGTTAAAATTTAAACTTCGTAATTTCCTAATGTAATTCGTTAGATTATTCAGTTCAAAAAATCAGCTTAGCAAAAGCGTGACCTGAACATTTTTTCTTAACAAAAATTAATATATTGAACAGACAATTAGACCTAAAAATGTCAAAGAACATCAGAAAACGAAAACAGAACCAGTTCTTTAAGCCTATATATGTTGACTAATCTATAAAAAAACAGAATAAAATGTAAGAAAAACACATAACACATACTTAGAAAGGAACAACCCTGAAAAGATTTCATGAGGAAAGCATATATACTTTGGTAAAACTGTTTGAGTAAAGCCTCGAAAAGTCCCAAAAGTCTTTGGTGTTTAAACTTTAAAGCAATATGCAAGAATTGCAAACAGACAAAAAAGAAAGTTTTCAGCAACAACAATGAAACAATAAATCTTCAGAAACTTCATTGTTTTAGGCAAACTCACTCATCGTACACTTAACAAGAGATGACTTTATACATTTAGTTGTTCATTAATGGACTTCAAGGATTCAAATTAATTAAAAAAAAGTTACAAAAGTGCTCAACTAAACTTCTGAAAAGCTACAGGAAAAGTTCATTAAACGTGTTTTTAGGGCTTCTTGGACATTGGAATTTATAGATTTTTTTGAAAAACTTTAAGAAAAAATCTTTAAAGGTATTTAGGGTTTTTTTGCTAACCCCAATTATTAAAAAAATGTAATTAGTTCAAGGAAGCAGAGGAATAGAAGGTAATAGGAGAGTCCCAAAGCTTTCTCTAAAATTTCAAAAGAAAATTACGTTCAAATGCAGTTCGTTTAAGATTAAGTTATTTGAAGATATATAAATTGTCTTAAATTATCTGAAGATAATCTAAGGAATATACTTTGAAGATTACTGCAAACAATAAAGAAATTTCGAGAAAATTTTAGTTGGAAGAATTATTAGAAACTACAAATTAATGGAAAAATCGTTTGAAAGAATATTAACGAACAAGTGATATACATAAATGATTTTTCAAAAGAACAAGTCATCAATTAAAAAACCATATTTATGCCATTAGATAAATAATAAAATTAAGTGAGGTTTGATATTTTTTCCAAGAAGTTGATGCGTAAATCAGAAAAACTTGTTGCTAACGCACGAAGTCACTCTGTGAAATAATTGCCGTTTATTTTTCCAATTAATTAATCCTTAATCAAGGTTTTCCATTATTTATTACGAATCTAAATAAAATTGTTTTAAAATAAGAAAAATTCCGGAGATTAAAGAAACTAATACTTAAAATGAGCGATCGCCACGCTATGAAGTTTAATTCTAATGTTACAACAAGGTTTGTTTTGTTTCAGGGATATCAAACAATTCATGTCTATTAAATACATGTAACTTTACTTTAAAGAAAGCATTCTGGAGGCAGCGGAAAAGCTCTGTGGAACAACAAGCATAACAAACACTCAATTTAAAAAGCACACTGGTGCACTGAGACCATAAAAGCCGCCATTATAAGAAAGAAACAAGAGATGGAAAAACTACTTAAACACCAGAGCTCAGCCCGATTATGAAAAATACAAAACGGATAGAAAAGAAGTCAAAAGGTTAGTTAAGAAATAAAAACAAAAGTCTTTATTTTAGACAAAATTTGGGGAGGAAATGAGGAAAGCATATAACGAAAATAAAAAAATGTTTTCTTAGAAATGTAAGAAACAGTAAAACCACCACAATAAACAATATTAAAAATGAAGAAGAAGAGGTACTTACAGATGAAGAAGAATCATGGAGAGGTGGAGGTAGTATTGTAAGAAATTTCTAGAAGGGACGGACTTGATACAGAAAGAGGAATACGTCAGAGGAGGAGGGCAAATCAATTACAAGAAGACGATATAACTATAGAAGAAATACAAGACATCAACAAATAAAAGTAGGCAAAGTGTCACGAGATAACCAGAACACGGCAGAAATGTTAACAGCAGACAAGAAACGAATAATAGACATGACGAAAACTATCATTAAATACAGGAGATGTACCAGAAGACTGGCACCAGAATACTGACCCCAATAGCAGAGAACTGCAACAACTATAGAAGAATCACTCTACCAAGCATAGTAGGAAAACTATATGCCAAATTTTAGAAAAAAATGAAGAGAAAAATTGCTAGAAACAGTAGAAGACTCACACGGGTAAAGGAAAAACGTATATAATGAATAAAAGCCATATATAAATAAACCAAGAGGAGTTAGACATGAGAAACCATAAAAGGAGTACGACATCCTTTGCTATTTCCAGTAGTACTAGACGAGGGAATCAAAAAATCAAAAAAGCAAGTAAAGCAATACAAGGTAGGACACTGAAAAATGGGAAAGGTAAAAATAGCAAAAGATGCGAAAACACTGAAAACTTGAAGATATAGGTATAACAGCGGTTTAGAAACAGTTAGTATAAAAGTAAACAAACAGAAGACGAAGACGATGGTGATAAGTAAGAAAAAGAAAACACATATAATAAAACTGGGAAAAACAAAGCTAGAGCAAGTCAACCTCTTTAAATATTTAGGCACAGTAGTTTCACATAATGAAAAAAATTAATGAAGAAATAATCGAGAGGACGGGAGCAGCAGGAAGACTATTTAATGTAGAATGCCATTTTGGCAAAAAAAGAAAATACCAAAGGAGATAAAAACAAAGCCCAATTCTAACCTTTCTATCCGAATTATGGACTTTGACGCAAAATCAAAAAGTACGAGTAAAATGAGATTTCTTAGAAGAAATGAGAGAAAAAACAAGAAAGGATAAAATAAGAAACGCCATCTTCAGGGAAAAGTTAAAAACAAAACCAATACCAAAGTGAGATGGTTCGGGCACGTACTGAGGATGGAAGAAGAGAGTATAGTAAAAAAGATATAGGAATTAAAACCAAGTAGAAAGAAGAAGAAAGGACGGCCGAGGGGGACTTGGACGGACAAAGTAAGAGCTACAATTGAAAAACGGGACATAGAATGGAGTGAGGTTAAAGAAAAGGCGCAAGACAGAAAAGGATGGAAGGAAATATGAAAAAGGAAAATGAGACAATAACTTAACCCAGCATTAGTAAGTAAGTATAAAAAATTAAAAATAATTTATCTTCCATAAAAAAATTAAGAATTCTTTTAATGATTATTTTAGTGCCTAAATAATAAATTTCAGTTGGCTTTCTGTAATTGCAAGTATTATTTGTAAACGAAAAAATATACAACCAGAAACTGAAATTAAAACTGAGTGATATAGAAAATCAAAGAATGTTGGTAAAAAAGAAAGAAGGAAAAATTAGATCCACAATGTACAATAGAAATGTAAGTCTGATAAAAATAAAAATTAGATCGAAGTTCGTTTCGTAAAATGCAGATTGGACGTAAAACTAAGCAGCTACAAATAAACAAGTTTTGACAGTAAGAAAGAGAAAAGCAGTCGGTGATATATAAATGAGTTACATTATGAAAATAGGTATTATTTTCAGGAACTATCACAAATTAAAAAATAGAATAATTAAGCAATGCCACGAGGAACACAGAAAGACCTTGGAAAATTTCTACAGTTTACGCAATTTGTAATTTTATATGCTTTTAAATGTTTAGGTAACACCCTCCTGGTGCTTCTACCATAAAATGTTTTTTTGTCTAAGCTGCAGAAAAAATTAAAAACCTTTTCTATTCAGCTTCTTCATAAACATATTTATTATAGTACATTCATTTTTGAAACCCTGGTCATAAGGCAAAACCCCAATTATTAACGACAGAAACTATTCCTACGCATGTTAAAGCAAATAAACGTATTCATATTATCTTCTAATCGTGCTTTTCCCTCACATGATCTAGGTTTTTCTAAACGAATAGACTATACTTATTTCAAACTGGCTAATATCATTAATCTAACGATTGATCATTGTCTTACATTTTTATTTAGCATTAATGGTTGTGAAACAAGTGTTATGTAAGAACAAAACCTTTAATGCCTTTAATAATAATATATAATTTAAATCGTTATAAACGAGTGGCTTTTATTGTCATATCTGTTGAGTTACACGTGCATTTGTAACCGAACCTTACGATTCTGTAAATCGAGCATTAAAGAACCGTAAGATTATCGGAAAATTTGTTCCTAAAACCTTCGAAATTATTAAAGCGTGTCAGGTATTGGGCAATCGTTTTAGAGCTAGTTTATAAAAGGTGAATTTAGCAATAATTTTGGAATAAATTTCGTGCCCCAGATAGGTCCAGCATGATTGCACATATTCGATTTGAATATTACTAAATTTACTGGTAATAACACACATTTCCTTTTTAATAAAACCAACCCAAACATTTGAATTCAAAATTTTTAGAAACACAAATGGAAATTACAGAAAAGCACACAACAAATGATGAGTGGGTCAAAGACTTTTTCCGAATAAAATCCGAATTTTTGAAATGTCATACGATTTTGCTGTATGGGCGGCTCATAAATATTCAAATTAAATAAATTGATAAGCGAGCAATTAAGAAGAAAAAAGGTTTAAAAACAAAGCCGAAGGCAAAGTATGTTTTAACAAATTTGAAATGAATTCTGAAATAATCCAATACAAATTAGTAATAATTACCAATTTTAAATTTGCAATTTAATTTGTTACGTAAATAAATACAATTTAAAAAACTGGAAAATACGCTTACGACTGTATTATTATACAAAAAGCTAATTGAAAACACCATGAATTTGAATTTCAATTACGACAAACAAAAGTTAAAACCACCCCCTGGGAACGAATATACCAACTGCAAAATTTAAATTAACAATTAAACTAAAATAAAAAAAGGGTTTGTTCCATAACTCCAAGCTTAACAGAAGTTATATAAATAATAACAAGCAGCAAAGGATATTCAAATTTTAGTGCCTACTTAAAACAAAAATCATCATAAATACAACGCATAATTTGTCCCCTTCAGGCATTACTTTAAGATTAACCAATCAATGATCGTGTTTGTTTATTGTGCAAGAACTAACCTTGCCAAAACCCGCTTTTTTGCAAATACAGTTTATTATTTAATATTGAATGTGGCCTGTTGATGATTAAAATAACAGAAACATTGTTGTCAAACTAAGCAATGGTTACAGTTAAAATAACTTTCAATAATTTAACAATTTCATTCTATTTAGTAAATCACAGCAAGAGAACAGCCCTCCTTCATTATTTTTGAATGTTAATTTTGTCTTTAATTTCTAAATGTGTTTACTTCGATTTTTAATGAATGCAGATGCGTTTTTTTAAATATGAATAAGGCATTTGCGTTCTTGCACATTCATGGTGTTTTTCCGTCTTGTAGTCATTTCTTAAATAGAATTATCAGTACATCTATGATAATGTTATCAACGATCTTTAACATTTAAGAAAAGATTCTGTCCTCTCCTGGACATTTTTTATTTTTAATTTGTCATAAAGCTGAACTTAATTCATCTCTTGTCATTTCAGATATTTCCTCTGAACTCACTTCCAAAATCGAAAATTATCAACCTATCAGAAACTGTTTATCAAAATAATACAGACTTCTCCACCAGCCACCAGGACAAGCTAGCTTTAGAAACGGTTTAGGAACAGCAAATCACCTACTAAGGCCTTCAATTCAATTGAAAAATAGGCAGTTTTAAAAGATATAGATGATGCTAGAATTGATTCAAGATACTCAGCCATTATTAAACGCATCGACGAGGAGACCCCAAACTTGTTCACCCTGGCATTGGAAAACGTATTCAAAGATGTTGATTAGTCAAACAAAGGAATGCGGGCGATATCGTTCCAATAAGCAACGATATCGAGAAACTAAAAATAATGTTAGCAGAACTGAATCGAGCATCTCCAAAAAAAGGCCTGGCATGAACTTAAGTAATACGCCTTGATACATTAACAACATTCTAAATGAACACGTTGAGCAATATACTTAGGTACCTCGGTTATCAAATCAAATTGGCAAATTGGCAAGGACAACCAAACTGCATAATTAACTAGGAGAATGGATCTGTCATGGGCAGCGTTTGGTAAGTTCCAATATATATTCAAGAATACGAACATTCCTATCAATTTAAAGTGCAAGGCCTACAATGCTTGCATTCTGCCTTTAACCGCGTCCAAAGATTAACAGTAACGTAAAAGAGATTCATAGAAAGGGCGATGCTTGGAATAAGCCTCAGAGATCACGTGCGGAATGAGAAAATTAGAAGAAAAACAGACGTAATAAATACATAGCAAAATGCAGATGAAGCTGAGTTGGCCACATTTCCAGACAAGGCAACGAGCGATGGACACAGAGAGTGGTAAGTCGAGACTGGCATCTAAAGACTCAGGACCGTCAGATTTGGAAGAGTTTGATAGAGGCCTACCTCCAGGAGTGGACTTTAAGAGGCTGAGAAAGAAGAAGAAGAAGATGCGTTTGTTTTCTAAAACTTCGCAATGAATTCCACCACTTTTGGTTCTTTTAAGGGCCGATCCTTTCATCCCCTAATTAATTGCCTCCAGATATTTACTATGGAAACTATTATTGTATTAACAATTTTCCAAGAGAATATCTGAAACTCTAATTTAATGGAAGTTGAAAAAGCTAGTCCTACTAGCTTTTGCAAGGCTTAGTTCTGATATTTTTTCTAAAGATCGAAGATCTACATTGTGTACCACACTGCCCGTAAATTATTTTTACATATCTCTTCGGTTATTTTTGAATGCAAGAACGTGTAACTGTTACATAATAAATTTTGAATAAAATAGAAAAATTAAGGTTATAATTTTTATGTAGTTAACCTAAAGTGAAATTTAAAGTCAAAGTTCAAAGTTTAAAAGCCTACATAGTTGGATTGTTCATTACATAAGAGAATATTAAAAAAATATGTGCATAACATTTTAGATGAAGATATTTCTTCAGGCCAACTCGCATACTCCAAAACTTACTATTTCCCATCGTTAACCTTCCTTCAATGCGAGATTTAATAAAATGTTTTAACAACGCTCAGGTTTTGTGCTACATTTATATCCATGTAAGACTTAGGTGTGTTGCAACAGTTAAGTTGTTATAAAAGAAATCCTTTAATAGTCGCAACATAAATCAAAAGGCTCCTCAAAATTTCTGGATATTAAATTAGGCTTTAGGACATTTGAGAGTTTTCTAATCAATTAAAAAGACAGGGAAATAAGGGAAAAATTAGCAAATATTCTGAAAGTTGTTAACATACATTTTTTAATGAATTAATTCAAATAGTCCCAGGAAACTCTCGCGAAGCTTTACTTACTTAGCTTGAAAATTGGATTAAATCTAAAATACCCAGAAAATTCAGTTACAAAAACCGCGTTAAAACGTTTCAAACACGTAACTAACCTCACTTTAATTTTACATGAATGAATCCCTAAGCGATTTTTAATGAAAATTTTCAGAAATTTTTCATAATAACTTCAAATTCTAAAATCTGAGCTGAAACTGAATTTTCAATCCAGTTTTAAGTACACAAAAACGCCCAATATAGTTAGCTAACTAAAGTCGAAACAAACTAATTCAGATGCTTGTAAAGCATTAGAAAATCATAAAAATCTTAAACGTTAGTACTGCAAAACTAAACGTTTCACATGGCATGGATTGTGAAACTCAGAAATCCGTCTTGACTTGTTAATTTACTGCAACGCAACTTTAAAGATTAAATCTGCTGAACAGCAGGATGGTTTAAAAAACCATCTTGAAATTTTGGGAATTAATTTGTAATGTCGAAAAATCCTTATTAATCTTGAAAATAGTCAAGCTAGCTTTCTATGGCATGTATTGTAAACCTCAGAAATCCGCATTGGCTTGTTAATTTTATTACAACTCAACTTTAAAGATTAAGGGTCGGTCTTTCCATCTACTAAGTATACCTCCTAATAAGCTATTTGGCAAATAGTTTCCATGGAAACGATTGTATTAACAGGTATTTAATAGGAGAATAAATTTATTAGGAGATGGAAAGACCGGTCCTTAATCTGCTAAACAGAAGGGCTTTAAAAATTAAATCTGCTAATCAGGAGGACGGTTTAACAAGCCATCCTGAAATTTTGGAATTTAATCTGTAATTTCAGAAATTCCTTATTAATCTTGCAAATATTCAAGCTAGCTTCATATGGCTTGGATTTTGAACCTCAGAAATCCGCGTTGACTTATTAATTTTTATTGAAACTCGATTTAACTGATTAAATCTGCTAAACAGGAGGATGGTTTAAAAAGCTATCCTAGAATTTTGGAATTTAATCTGTAATTTAAGAAATTCCTTATTATTCTTGAAAATATTCAAGCTACCTTCATATGGCATGGATTGTGAACCTCGGAAATCCGCCTCAATTTTTACTGGAACTCAACTTTAAATATTAAACCTGCTAAAACATGCCGTGCAAATATTTGCATTTAAAAATATGAAATTTAAATACTGCTAAGCTTCACAAAATTGTATCTCTGTGAAGTAAATATTCAAAATATTGAAAAAATTACCAACAATTCAACGTAATTTGTAACATAAAGTTTAATTTTTTATAGGTTGTTTCGTAATTTTCAGGTTTAACAAAATTTATAGTAACCTCAACATGTTGACAAAAACAAATGTTGTAGTCTAGTGATTAGACCTTCGATTTGTAGACAAAACCGATGGGTTCCAATCAAAGTGGCGGCTGGATTTTTTAGGATCCTGTTAGGTAGGATTGTTAAGATACAGGAAAAGGCTTGCTTTTAAAAAGCATAAGAAAATCATAAAAATTCATAAATGCTAATACTTCAAAGCTTTCCGAAATAAAAGTGGAATTTCAAACCTATCAATAACTAACGAAACACAACAAATTCATAGCAAAACTTCGCACAATAAATTTTCTGAATGTTTTAAGTGAGAAAATATAAACAATTCCCAAAATTATGCTTTAGTTTTCAGAGATCTTTGCAGTAATTTTGACACTTAAAAATCCTGAACTTTTTATACGAAGTTAATTTAGAACTGTTTGGTGTATGAATATTAATTTTACAGCTTACTAAATAAAATATTTAAGCTCAAATGTTATATTTATTTCTGATTAAAGACCCACAAAGTATGTTTTCAGGACTACCCGAATCAGCTTCCTAAATTAATTTGATGTTGTCCATCTCTAATTGAGGCGATTTAAAAAACTAATTAACTCTTTGGGGGTAAGACTACCTCTTCCTATTCCATAAATAGACTTTTTGTACCTACAAAAGTGAATTCCAATTTTTTAAATAAATTTTAGCGCGTTTTACATCAGTTTCATTACCTCAAAGTTCAAAGTGATACCCGCGTAACAGCAAATTAATGAAGACAAATATTTAAATCCTAATTAGCAGTTTGTATGTAATGTTCTATTTAAATAATTTAGGAATTCCAACGTTTTAATTTTCTAAAGTTGTCATTCGAAGAACTACAAGCTATAAAATGCAAAAAATTAATGATTATCAGCAAGAATAACTAGGATTACGAACGTATTTATTACTGCAAGAACAAGCAGGTATGTAATTGTAATATAATAAAACTTCCCGAGAATTGCTTCAAACGAAATAAGTGTGAAGAAAGTTAAGTGGCGATTACAATTTTCCTTGTATAAATTTGGACCAACCTTAAATTCAACTTTTTCCGAAACCGGTTCAAATACTTCATATGCAACGGTTATCTCTTATTAATGAACTTTCTCCAATCAACCAATCAAATATGGAATGTAATTTTTACGATTTAATAATTCCTCCATAATTCCTAAAGTCACTTAAACTGCGACTTATGATTTAATCTGTTAATTAACAGAAAGTTTAAATGACCAAATTATAAAATGTACAAGTTACATGGATAAATTGGAATTATGTAAGAAATTTTTGTTGAGAAATTTTGGAGAGAAGTTTGTTATCTAATCGCTTTAAATGTTCTAAAGGTGATAAAATAAAGAATTCCTTGGAAGAAGCATTTAATGGTTATTGCTTTACATAAAAATTATTTTTGCAGTAAACACGCATGTTACTTCCTGTGCCAATTAAATTGTTTGTTTATTAAATCGAAATACCTATGCAACTCCGTACGTTTCTAGTATTTTACCCAGTATTTCCATAGTTTAAACGATTAATCAGTAGGGACTTCGAAACATTCCGCAGCTTGCAAAAGCTTTCAAAGGAAAATCAAAAAGTTCTCAAAATACCAATAATAATAAAAAAGCGTGACTTACAATCCAAGTATAACTAATCCAAAGTTTGTAGAAGATCTTACCTAATAAAATTGTAAAAAATGTAAACACAAGCCTTCACCTACTGTTTGTAACAAGAAATAGAAAGCACCGTAACCGCGCGCTGTCGAAATTTCACTGCCGAATCGAAGTAAATGCTGCTTCTCTTTGAACTTGTTTAAACCCTACTACAATCAGAAAGTTTTGGGGCGTTTCGTGAAAATATTAATCTTTATTAGTTAATTAAAGAATTTATGACACGTTTGCCTTCAAAAATTAAATCGTTTCTTGATATTTATTATAATTACTATACAATGAGTTAATGCATGTTACGTCCTACATGGTCATCGTTCAAGGACTGCGTGCGTTTCTAATACAATAATACACAGCGATGCTGGTGATTTTATATAAAATATCAAGCCTTGAATTAGATTTTTGAACTTGTAAAAATTGAGATTGTTTCTTGCATTTTCCCCAAAAGGAATTAGAAGATAAAAGATTTGTACTCCAACCCAAAACCGGTTAGCATTTTGTAGATATAATAAGGTAATTTGGCAAGGTTAAAGGTAGCTTAAAACAAAATTCCATCTTATTGAACACCAATAAAAACATACAAAGCAGTTTTGAGTATTTGTTCAACCTTGATTGTAAACGGATTAATATTTGGAGAAGTAGATCAAGTAAATTAAGATATTTCAAATAAAAACGTTTAAATTTTCCAAAAGCTTATTGGCTCTGTTAATTGTTTCCGCGAACAAATAATAGGCATTTCCAAACAATTACAACTTTCTTATTGCAACTAATTTTGTTGTAAATTAACCTAAGTGATTATTTGAAAAATGCACATACTTTATTTATTGAATGAAGGTGGAAGAATGTGCAATTGCATTTTTGTCGTTTTTCAGTTTAACTGCTTCACTTTAACCGAGCAGGTTCATCTTCGTGAGAAACTTAACCCATAAAAATAAACCAATTGATTAGGAGGTCGAATAAACAATTAAAAAATGATAATACGAAAGGAAAGTTGCCCTTTTTCGAAAATTACTTTTCCACGAAAGCCTTTAAAATTATTACTTTATGGAGTTTTGAGTTTGAGATGTAATAAAGGCTTCAGCCTTTTTTTCTTAAATTCGTATTCGGTTAATAAAATTTCAAAAAAGTGTTTTTCAACTGTGAAATCAAAAATCCTTAAGCAATAAATTTTTCTATATATTAACAATCCACCTTAACATCTCTGTAGCTCCGGATTTAAAAATCCCAACCGCCAGTATGATTAGATTTCATCAATTTTGTCTACAAATCAAAGGTTTAATCACTAAACTACAACATTTGGTCTTTTCGGCATATCGAGGGTTCAAATTTTTTTAAACTTGATATTACGAAATAAACAACAAACGAGAACTTTATGTTACAAATAACGTAGAATCTTTTGGTAATTTTTGCAATATTTATTTCGTATATTTTGAAGTTTAACAGTATTTAAAAAGTGAAATTTTAAATGTGCATGTAGAAAGTGACATATCAAGTTAGCTTGAATACTTTAAAGGAAAATAAGGAATTCCTGAAATTACAGATTAAATTCCAAAATTTTATTATAGTTTTCGAACCGAGCTGCTGTCTAGCACACTTAATCTAAGTCGAGTTCCAATAAAAATTGACAAGTCAAGACTGATTTCTGAGGTTCACAATCCGTGCCATATGAAGCTAGCTTGAATATTTTCAAGCTTAATAAGGGATTTCTGAAATTGCAGATTAAATTACAAAATGTTAGGACAGTCTTTGAACCCACTTGCTTTTTAGAAAAATTAATAAGTCAAGGCGGACTTCTGAGGATCACAATCCATGACATACCTATGAAAATGAATGTTTTAAAGATTAATAAGGAATTTCAGAAATGAAAAATTAAATTCTAAAATTTCAAGGTAGCTTTTTAAACCGACTGGCCGTTTATCAGATTTAATCTTGTAAGTCGAGTTCCAATAAAAATTATACCAAGTCAAGGCGGATTTTTGAGGTTCACAATACAAGCCATATTTTCAAGATTAATAGGGAATTTTCGAAATTACAAGTTAAATTCCAGGATAGTTTTTTAAACCTGTTGTTTGGCAGATTTATTCTTTAAACTGCAGTTCGAATAAAAAGTAACAATTTATCCAAATCCATATTTGCACAAGGCATACGGAATATGAAATATAAAGTTAGCTTGAATACTTTCAAGGGCAATAAATAATTTCCGAATTACAGATTTAATTTCAAAATTTCAAGATAGTCTTTGCTTTTTAACAGGTTTAATCTTTAAAGTTGAGTTCCAGTAAAAATTGATAAGTTAAGGCGGATTTTTGAGGTTCAAACTCCATGCCATATGAAGGTAGCTTAAATATTTTCAAGATTAATACGAAATTTCTTAAATTACAGATTAAATCCCAAAATTTTAGGATGCCTTTTTAAACCATCCTCCTGTTTAGTAGATTTAATCTTTTAAGTCAAGTTTCAATAGAAATTAATAAGTCAACGCGGATTTCTGAGGTTCAAAATCCAAGCCATATGAAGCTAGCTTGAATATTTTCAAGATTAATAAGGAATTTCTGAAATTACAGATTAAATTCCAAAATTTCAGGATGTTTTTTTAAACGGTCCTCCTGATTACCAGATTTAATTTTTAAAGTTGAGTTGCAGTAAGTTAACAAGTCAAGGCGAATTTCTGAGGTTCACAATCGATACCATATGAAGCCAGCTTGAACATTTTTAGGATTAATAAGAAATTTTCAAAATCACAAATTAAATTTCAAAATTTCAGTTTCCTAAACCATCCTGCTGTTTAGCAGATTTAATATTTAAAATGCAGTTCAAATTAAAATTAACAACATAAGACGGAATTCTAATGTTAAAAGTCCATGCCATATGAAGCTAGTTCGAATATTTTAAAACTTAATAAGAAACTTCTGACATTACAAACTAAATTTCAAAATTTCACAATGGTTTTTAAACCGTCCTCCTGTTTAGCAGAATCTTTAAAGCTGGGGTCCAATAAAAATTAACAGGCCAACGCGGATTTCTGAGGCTTATAATCCATGCCACATAAAACTAGCTTGAATATTTGCAAAATTAATAAGGAATTTCCGAAATTACAGATTAAATTCCAAAATTGCAGGATAGTTTTTTAAACTCTCCTCCTGTTTAGCAGATTTAATGTTTAAAGTTGAGTTGTAATAAAATTAACAAGCCAATGCGGATTTCTGAGGTTTACAATACAAGCCATAGAAAGCTAGCTTAAATATTTTCAAGATTATTAAGGAATTTCAAAAATTACAAATTAAATTTCAAAATTTCAGTTTTCTAAACCATCTTGCTGTTTAGCAGATGCAGTTCAAATTAAAATTAATAAGATAAGACGGAGTTCTAAGGTTAAAAGACCATGTCATAAGAAGTTAGCTTGTTGAATATTTAAAAATTAATAAAGAACTTCTGAACCTGTACGAATGATCGAAGAAGTTAAGGTAGTAAACGGTGTCGGGTATGTACTCTCCCCATTGCTTTTTAGTACAACTTTAGAAGTAGTAATAAGAATAGTAAAGTTAGGGGGAGCAATAACAACCAAATCAACTCAATTGACAGCGTACTCAGATGATGTGGTAATTTCAAGTAATTTTAGTAGATTTAATCTCTAAAGTTGAGTTCCAATAAAAAGTACCGAGCCAAGGCGGATCTCTGAAGTTTACCATCCATGCCATATGAAGCTAGCTTGAATATTTGCAAGATTAATAAGGAATAGGAAACAGAATTATTTTTTTTAAATTAATGTTTTTTAATGTTTATGCCGTATTAAAAAGACCCAAGACAAAAAAAAATTTGTTTTAATAATTAAGAAGCGTAAAAAAGGGTCGGAATTTCAAATGAAAAATTTTCCCGCCAAAACGAGCACGTATTGCTGTGACGTATGTAGCCGAACGCGTCAGCTGCATAGATAACCAATAATAGTCAGCTGTCAGCTGTCAGCAAAACATACGCGAACGTTGAGGCGCGACGCGCGATATTTAACGTGTTTATTTACCTCCTTCGCCTGTGAAAATTAACAAGTACTACTTCTACACCAGGCAAAATATTTCTATCTATACCTAATGAATAGGTACATGATACTAACCTTAAATTTTTTCCAGTCACTTTGACACTGCAGAGTCTATTTTATGCATATTACCAGGCAACACCGATCCGTGCGGCGCGGTACGTCACATGCCGTTTTCGATTTTCCGGCGGTAATTCAAAATTGCTGAGATTATTTTTTAAACAGTCCTGTCAGCCAATCATAATGAGAAAAAAATTCAAATCGACCAATAGCATCATAATTACGCTGATAATTAGCTAGTAGCTGACCACAGCGATAATTTTTTCACGTTGTTTCATTGGATCACAGAGAAATACCTGCTCTGTGATTGGATCTTTGTTTAAATAAATGCATAAAAAAGTTAGCTTTGACTTTGACAAACGTCAAGACTGTCATCATTGTGTAATAGTTTAAAAAATAATCACGTCGAATTACATTCGTGATAATAATTTTTTTTGATAATTTTAACTAGATTAGCACTCATCTTTATTGCTATTAGGAAATTCCACTCGTGGACTTCGTCCACTCGTGAAATTTCCATAGCAATAAAGATTCGTGCATCTAGTTAAAATTATCAAAAAATTATCACCACTTATGTAATTACTGTTGATAATTTTCTATTTTTTTTCGGGGATAAAATTTTTTTTATTATTTTAAATATTATGTAGCTTATAAGTGACCCCTCAACTACATGTAAAAACGATTTCACTTAATTTATAAAATTCAGTTCTTTAGCCTATTATCGAGATTACAAATTAAATTCCAAAAGTCAGGATAGTTTTTTAAACGGTCCTCTTATTTAGCAGATTTAATCTTTAAAGTTGAATTCCAACAAAAAATTAACAAGGCAAAACAGATTTCTAAGGTTAACAATCCATGTCAAATGAAGTTAACTTGAATATTTTTAAGATTAATTTATAAGAAATCCCGAAATTGGCAATTAAATTCCAAAATTTCAGGATAGTTTTTTAACCCGTCCGTCCTGCTGTTTAGCAGATTTAATATTTAAATCCAATAAAAATTAATAAGCCCAGGTGGGTTTTAGAGGTTCACAATCGATGCCATATTTTCAAGATTAATAAGGAATTTTTAAAATTACAAGTTGAATTCCAGGATAGTTTTTTAAACGGTCCTGTTGTTTGGTAGATTTATTCTTTAAAATGCAGTTCAAATAAAAATTAACAACTTAAAACGGAGTTCTAAGGTTAAAAGTCCATGCTATACAAAGCTGCCTTGAATATTAAAAAAATTAAGAACTTCTGAGCCTGTAGGAATGGCCGAAGAAACGGTAGTAAACGGTGTAACGCAGGCTGATGTACTCTCCCCATTGCTCTTCCTCTTTAATACAACTTTAGAAGTAATGATACGAAGGTTAAAGTTAGGTGGAGCAAATCAACACAATTAACAGCGTATGCAGATGATGTGGTAATTACAAGTAGGTCAATAACAAATCTTAAAGAAGTATTTCTAACCCTGGAAAGAATTGCAAAAAGATTTGATTTAACAGTTAACGAGAAAAAACCAAATAAAATGCACTTAGGCAGACAAAATCTGAATCAGAACAAATCAGTTAAAATCTCAACATATAAATTCGAATTTGGGGTCAAAAATAATCGCAAATAATGATATGAAAATAGAAGTAGAAAGGAAGATCAAACAACATATTTTATATTCCTACAAACATATCCCTAAAAACAAATACCTGAGAAAAACAAGAAAACTGAAAATATATTCAACTCTCGCAAAGCCAACTATAACACATGGTGCAGAAACATGGTGTCTAAATAAAAGAGAAGAAAACAATTACGAATCTGTGAAAAGAAAATACTAAGAGGCATGCTGGGGCCGGTTACAGTTGTGGAAGGACAAAGAAACCCAATGAATCATGAACTAAATGTTATTCAAAAATATAGAGATATTGTTAAATATATAAAATACCTAAGATTAAAATGGTGGGGAGATATCCAACGGATAGAGACAACTAAAACATCAAAAATAATTAGTGAGTGGCACCCAGACTTAACTAGAAGAAAAGGAAGGTCAAGAAACCGATGGTTCGACAATATTGAGGACGACCTGAGGGCTATGGGAATCAGTGGCGGCTCGTGGCTGGAAATCTTGGGGGTGCTGTAGCTTTCGAAATATACATACCAGTAACGATCCTTGATATTTTTAATGTGCTTTTTAAGCAAAACAAAACAAATCGAAATTGTACTCAATTCATAAAAAAATTAGCTTACAGGAAAATGAAATAAAAAGAATTTTTATTTAAATATAAAATCCATTCTCAGCCACACCCATTCCAATACAGTATCTTAGTCAAAAAGTAAGCAAGGAAAAAAAAATAGAGCATTTCTAATTTCGCAACCAGGCAACCATTTTATTTTTTCATGCCAGTCCTTGTTAAAAGATCTAGTAATAGTATATTGCGTCATAAGGGAAGATATAGGCATATTTCATCCCGAAGATTTCTGCTGCACGAGCGAACGCAGTGAGCGAGGGCAGCAAAAGCCGAGGGATGAAATATGCCGTTAGATTCCCGTAGGGCACAAGTTATTTTTCCGCATCCATGAGAAGTTCGTATTAAATAAAAATAGTTATAATATAATACGTACCTACGTTTTTGACATATAACCTCAAATTACACATGTCAAATTTTCGTATTAAAAATAATTTCTATAATGAATTTATGTAAAAAATAATCGTATTTGCTTGAATTTTAAAAAATAATTACACTTATCAATCACTTAAATGAAGATTTTTGTATAATTAAATAATAATTTTGATTCTAAATTCTATCGATAGATGTCACGTCGATAGCATGCACGGTAAAAACCCGCAAATGTTCATATCGTCCCGCTTTTTCATATTTACCCGCTATTCGCCATTGTTAACCTCAAATGAGATAAATAATCTGTCAATTACATACCATGGATACGGAATAGTAATTTGTAATACAAGTGTTGAAAGCTTGCGTTTGCCACACGAATGTGAAGTTTGCAGCACGAACGCTAGTGAGTGCTGCAGTCACATGAGTGTGGCAAATACAAGCTTTCAACACATGTATTACACACTATTTTTTCTACAACCACAAAAAATTTAAATATTTCTGCAAAATCAAATCTGACATTCATCAAATGTCATTTATGACATTTTGATTTGCGTGCGGAAAGTAAACAAATTAGCGTGTGGAAAGTTTACTTTCCGCACGCAAATCAAAATTTGAGTGTGGAAAGTTTACTTTCCGCACGCTAATCCAGATTAATCCAGATTTGCGTGCGGAAAGTAAACTTTCCGCACGCTAATTTTCACTTGTTCGGCAAACACTCATTTTCAATACTCGTATCTATGGAGACGAAGTCTGAAAATCCCACTTTCCATGGTGGTTGTAGAAAAAAATATTTTTTGCACTCCCCGGCGGAAAGTTATTTCTTTACGCCCGCGAAGAAGGGCGTAAAGTTAATTATTGTAGACCGCGGGCGCACTTTACGCCCGCAACCCGCAACAAATTAATAAAAAAGTAGATTACCTTAATTACAAAACAATTTTTATATACCTAACTTGTAAAATCACTCTTGCGGTGAATGCGTCAATTTGACATTTTTAAAAATGCCATTAGAAGATTTTTATAAGAAATTAGAAATCAAAAAATTTAAATAAAATCTTCGTCCGTCCAAAAATATTGTATGTTATGTACCGTGGGCTAAAATCGATATCCTTACACCCTTGATACATAAATAACTATTTTGTTTTTACTAACTGCTTCAATTTTTTCACGTAATGACAATTGGTAAAATGTAATTTTTTAAATATATTCAACAGTAACATATCCATCATAACATATTTAAAATAATATTTATTATTTAATTGTATTTTTCTGTAACAAATATTTAAATGTTAGAAAAAAAAATCAGAATATTATCCTACGTACCTATATGAAAGATTAATTCGCTCTGAATAAAAACATACAAATTAAATCACAAATAAGCTGACGCTGCTTAGACAGCAGATTTCGGGCCGGTTATTTTGCTTACAAATTCCTGGCGAACAATGATGACGCTGTACCGGCTGTACAGAAAGCAGCGTTCGCGCTGCTATTACCGTGTGTTATTAAGAACTAACAAGCCTGCGCGAAACTTGCAGAGAAATGTATGTTTTTGACACTACTACGTTTTGCAGTGTCTCGGAACTCCGCGGGACTTTCACCGACGCGACGTACGTTTTCGACAATATTACATTTCGCAGCGTGTCTGAATGGAGTCTACAGCTTCGGTTAAAATAATTCCTTTTAAAAGCGGTTTAATTAATTAAATTTATGTAATAATTATGCAAAATATTGAATGATTGTTATATTATTGATATTTTCAAGTACAAATTTAATAGGTAATTAATTTTCGTATTTTGTTCTGGGGGTGCTGCAGTGTCGCAGCGCTTATGGACCAGCCGCCACTGATGGGAATCAAAAATACAACTTCAGTAGTAACAATGCGCAAAATTTAGCTTGGCATTCATAGTGACAATAATCAAATAATAAATTGTGTATAAATAAAAAACATACAGAGTGACCGGAGACTGGTAACCTCCACGTCAAAAAAAAAATCTAATCTAGAAAGCGGAAGCAGACTATGTCCCATATGGGACAACTTGTCATCCGAAGAAGAAGAAGGAATTACAAATTAAATTCCAAAATTTCAGGATGGTTTTTTAAACCATCCTGCTGTTTAGCAGATTTAATCTTTAAAGTTGAGTTCCAATACAAATTAACAAGTCAAAGCGGATTTCTGAGGTTCAAAATCCACCCCACATGAAGCTAGCTTGAATATTTTCAGGATTAATAAGGAATTTTCGAAATTACAAATTAATTCCCAAAATTTCAGGATGGTTTTTTAAACCGACTTGCTTAGCAGAGTTCCAATAAAAATTAATAAGTCAAGGCCGATTTTCGAGGTTCACAGTCCGTGAACAATGAAGTTAGCTTGCATTTTGCATATCTACTTTAAATAATAATAAGGAATTTCTGAAATTACAGAATAAATTCCAAAATTTTAGGATGGTTTTTAAACCGACCAGTCGTTTAGCAGATTTGATCTTTTAAGTCGAGTTCCAATAAAAATTAACAATTCAATACGCATTTCTGAGGTTCAAAATCCATGACTTGTGAAATTACCTTGAATATTTTAAAGGTTACTAAGGAACTCCTGAAATTATAAATTAAACACCAAAATATTTTAATAAAATCCATAAGTTAGGGTCGTTTTCTGAGGCTGAAGATCCTTGTAATATAAAATTAGCTTCAGCGTTTGAAAAATTAATAAGGAATTACTGAAATTGGAACTTAAATTCCAAAATTTCAGGATAATTTTTTAACGAAGGTCCTTTTTAGTACTTCAAATATATTCAGTTAGGTTTATTAAAAATAAACATTTTAAATATCCAGCCGCCACTTTGAATAGAATCTATCGGTTTTGTTTACATATCGCTAAACTACAAGAATTGTTTTTCTTTCAGCATATCGAGGTTATTTTAAATTTTTTTAAACCTGAAAATTAGTGAAACAACCGCCATAAAACTGAACTTTATGTTACAAATAACGAATTGAATTTTTGGTAATTTTTTCTATATTTACTTCATAGAGATATTATTTTTTGATGTTTAACAATAAATACTTAAACAGCAAACGCTTAAATGTAAACATTTGCAAAAGACATGTGGAATGCAGGATTTGTTTATTACTAATTTCACAGGCGAAGCATCTTTCAAAACCTCTGTTTAAAGAATAATCCTTCCTCATACTTAATTAAATCAATTTGTAAAGATTAGAGATGCCGAAAGGCGCCTTCGCTTAAAAGATTATCCTGAAATTTTAGAATTGACTCGGTTATTTCAGAAATTTTCTATTAATCCTGAAAATAACTAACCTGCCCTCTTGCTGTCAGAAAGCCGTTTACGCTTCATCATTTTTAAACAAACCAATTTTTAAAAATGGGAGATTCAGAAGATCGCATTCGTTTAAAAATGTTCCTGAAATTTTTGAAATTCAATCTGTAATTTCAGAATTTATTATTAATCCTAAAAGTATCTAACCCAAGTTAGCATTCCTTGAATTTCAAGCCTCAGAAAACCCCATTTTTAATCAGTCCCGCCCTTAAAGATTTGAGGAACCGAAATGCACCATCTTTTAAAAAATTTTCCTGAAATTTTGGGATTCAATCTGTAATTTCAGATACGTTTATTTATCCTAAAAGTATTTATCTAAACTAATCTCACATTGTTTGGATTTTCAGCTTCGGGAAACTGTTTTGGCTTCATCATCTGTAATCAGACCTGCTTTTAAGGATTGAAGGTGCTGAAATTTAGGACTTCAATCTGTAATTTCAGCAATTTTCTGTTGATCTTTAAAATGCCAAACTAGCCTCACAGTGTTTGAAAACCATTTTAGCTTCATCTTTAATAAAATTCATGTTAAAAATTGAAGATACTGAACAGCTCTTCCTTTGAAAAATTTCCTGAAATGTTGGAATATAAGCGGTAATTTCAGAAATTCCTTATTATCCTAGCTTCATATTTCACATTCTACATGCATTTACATTTAAGAATTTGGGGTTTTTAAATACTGCTAAACTGAATGCAAAGGCCATTTAACTTCAATATCCTTAATGAAAATGAAATTACAGAAATTCCTTATTAATTTTTAAAATGCTGAAGCTAATCTCACCTTACAATAAGTGTCGATTATTGTTAAAACATTTAAGTCTGCTAAAGGCATGTCGGTTAAGTGCAGTTTCGGCCCGTGCGATTTCGGCTCATGACGTCAATCGTGCTGTTTCAACCCAGCGATGGCAGATAAAGATAATTAGGTGCACTTCCGGCCCAAGATATTATAGTATATACTAATACTGACATAGTGACATCTGATAAAAATAATCCTCTTTTGTAAAAAAAATAATTTATCTTTCTGTTTACAAAATGTCATACCAGAAAAAATTAAATTTGACTGGTGAGAATGACGTTTTGATTTTGAACATAAGCCTACGATTAGGTTAATGGTATTTTTATATTTAAAATGTAAATGTTTTGTGTGACTTTTATAATAATAATAATTAGCGCAACGAATACGGCAATACTTAAATGGTTAAGATTTTCAAATAGGTGAAAATCACTTGGTGCTAAATCCGGACTATATGCCGGATGATCCAAAATCTCCCATCTGAAACGCTGAAGCAATTCTTGAGGCAACATGCAGGGGAGCATTGTCATGCAAAAGCAAATACCTTGACACTTCCTGGGAGTTAATTTAAGGAAATATATAAAAAACGATAAAATCGATATTTAGTTAATGATTCTGGTCTTAAAATTTCACTTTTATTTTTCCTTTAATAGTGGTTTGAGTCTCCTTGTTTCTTCTATAACTACTAGTCGTCTACGTTTCTTCGGCACCGAAGTAAAATATTTAGACAAACCTTTATATTTGTTGTAGCAGAAAATAGCACAGTTTTTAGAGAAACTGTATTTTCAGTAAATTTATTTAAAGGTGTGAATTTAACAAATCGTTAAAGTTACTTCATGTTTTGTTAGCCTGACGTTTGGTTTGTTTAAGAAACTCGTGTAATGTCGGGTTTCTATTTAAATTAAACAGGATTTTCCAGTCTTTGTTATTATTTTAAAACCAAAGCTTTCCTAGAAACATTTGTAAAGAAAACTTAAAAAGGTGATAAAGTACAACTATTACGTTATGTTGAACTTCGACTACCATGATGACCAGTTTATACGAGTACATATGATGAATGACTGTGAGTTGTTAATGGTATTTTACCCACCTCGTCTGCAAACAATAGGTCGAGTTAACACTTGTTTTAACTCACATATACATCCGTTAATTATTTACATTATAAAAGGTGACACGCTTTATGTCTACTTTCAACATAACGTTTTATTACTTAAAAACTCAGTACCGTGAAAAAAATAGAAATAATCACGGAAAGAAGTATGCAAAATGAAAAATAATAAGCGTTGGTCGTTGTAAACTAATACAGACAGGGAAAAAAATTGGTTTCACCTGTTATATAATTAAAGTAAGTAAGAGGCTTTCTTTATAGTAGGGGACCTACTACAGCTTCGCGTGGGCTCCGAACCACGGAATTCAGTGATCATTCACTTCAATAGTATCTTACCAGTCTAAATCGATTCGGCAATAGTATCTGGAGACCAATAAAATGGCATAGAAAACTCAAAATGTTAGTACTATCCATGCAAAATCGAGATGACTTCATCCCAGGACAATGGGCCGTAGGGATAAAGAAAAAGCAGTTGATGAAGAAAAAGAGTTGTTTGAAAATAATTTTGGTAATGTATTCACACCACATGATCAATAAATTGATAAAAAAACAGGAAATGTAACAAGACATCACTCCACAACCAGCAAACATTTAGCAGATCCTAATATTTACTACAAAGGAAATTAGAGAGGAAACCAGCTTCTTAAACACCAAAACAGCGCCAAATGCTGATAAACTAACATCTAAAATGATAAGAGAACTACCAAGGAAAGTAGTTAAGCAATTATTGTACATATCTAACGTAATTATATGGGATTCATAAAGGTCTAGAAACCAGATGCCTTTTTCAAAATAAATACTCTACTACAAATATGCATGTGTTCATATGCTTGGTTGACTATGACAAAGCCTTTGCCAAAGTTAAACATCAACTTTTAATAGAAATATGTACTTAGAACTAAGTTAGTCGACGAACATGATATCCAAATCATACCAAATTTATATTGAAAGCAAAAAGCTGCTACCTGCTATAAGTACAAAGAAGGGTAAGGTAAGGGTGTGTACTCTCACTTTTTAACTGCTACTTTAACCACCACTTAATTTGTATTCTGAAGCTCTATTCCAAGAGGCTCTTGAAGAAGAAGGAGAAACACCGCAAGTACTAATAAATGTAATACTGGTAAACATAATCAGATATGCTCAAGATATTGTAATATTGGCGAATAACATTTTCAGTCATTGTTGGTGAAACATGCGACGTAAAGAGAGACTATGATCATTTCTAAAATACCAAATATTACAACAAACCTAATAATAAACATCGAAGACATGAAGCAATTGAAGGTACCTATCACAAAAATAGTAAAACTAACAGAAATGGCACTAAATAGATCAGAAGCAACAGTGAAGGTCGGAAATGAAAATACAAAAAAAAATAGAAACGAATATAGGATTACAGCAAGGAGATGCATCATCACCAGTTATGTTTAATATAGTTCTAAAATGTATAGTAAGATGACACAATCAAAAATAAGCAGATGAAAATACTAACATATGTGGACGATCTAGTCGCCACAGCTAGAACTAAGGACAAACTAATAGAAACCGTGAAGTAATCGAACATTAAGCTAAGAGGAGGGACCTCGTAATAAATCAAGTCAAAAACAAAATACATGAGATGTAGACCGGGAGAAGCAAGTCAAACCCAACTTAAGACAAAAAAAGCATTGAAAAAGTTCAAGAGTTCAGACCCCTAGGAGAACAAAAACGACAAGTACCAAGACATATACGAGTATAAGCCTATACTAAAAGAGTATAGAGGACAATGATAAGATTGACAGTGTTTTATGCAGCGAAAATAATCCGACTAACAAAAACATCTGAGGGTTTTTGAGAGGATGATACTGAGAATAATTCTGGGGCCAAAAAAAATTAATGAAAATGAATACAGAGCAGGATGAACGATGAGATAAATGAAGAAATCGAAGGGGAGGATATAGTAAGAGAAATAAAAGCGCAAAGAATAAGGTGGTGGGGACATATAACGAAGGCAGAAAATGAGAAAATAATCAAGAACATAACAGAATGGAAACCAGGACTCACAAGACCAAGGGGAAACCTGATAAACAGGTGGAAGTGCTAGAAGAGCTAGACTTTGAGAGTAAAGAACTAGAAGGAAAAAATCAAAAATAGAAAAGAATGGGAAGAAATTGTAGCAAGAGCCAAATCAGACATGAGCCTAGAAAGAAAGAAATAATATACAGAAAGGAAGTGCTTGTACTTCTACTCCAGAGAAGCTGAACCAACTGAGCCACGACCACGACTGACGTTTGAAATTCAATAAACAAATTCAAATCTAGATTTGGAATTCGACATTCGAATTCAGGTTAAACAACTACGCAGATGTGGGCAAAACTAAATATGGTTTCAACAAGACGTTGCCATGGTACATACAGGACAGCGAACTCAAATTGTGTTGCAAAATGTATTGTCTGGTCACTTATTATCGATATTTGTTGACACTACATAACCGTACAATTCCCCTAATTTGATGATTTCCGATTGTTTTCTTAGCAGGATATCTGAAAGAAAAGTTCTAGGAGAGGCATCTTCGTACGATATAAAACCTGAAAATGGACATTTCAGAAGAAATAAA
The DNA here is from genome assembly GCA_963082815.1 of Melanotus villosus. Classification (NCBI taxonomy): domain Eukaryota; kingdom Metazoa; phylum Arthropoda; class Insecta; order Coleoptera; family Elateridae; genus Melanotus; species Melanotus villosus. Next base: position 7,022,312 of record OY720423.1, on the reverse strand, counting down.
GGTTATTGGATACAGAATTAATAATAATGGGTCACAACAAAGAAAGCCTCGGATGTGGACGGAAAAATAGGACGATGATAAAAGCATGGAAATTAAAAGAGCAGGAAATTCTAATAGAAATGCCGCAAAAGAGACTTAGATATTTGTGCTCTGCCTGACACAAAGAAGAAAGGCAAGGACACAGCAAGAATCAACAACTACACAGTCTTATCTACAGTGGGAAGAGTAAGAATAAAAGAACTAAAGCTGGTGTAAGTCTACTTCTGCACAAACGATATGAAAACTGCAATACTGAGATAGACTTTGTAAATGAAAACATCATAAAAACTGAAATGATCATCAACAACAAACATGTCGATTTCTTGAGTGCTCCAGACATTAATAAGTTAAAAGAAGAAAAGAGATCATTTTATGAAGAGCTGCAAGAACAAGGTGATAAAGTACGCAGCAAGCACTACATCGTAATTATGGGCGATTTTAACGTGCCTATTAGTGATAATCCGGTAGCTGGAGTGAAACAGCGATTCAACGAAGATATACAGAATGATAATGGCGACCTCCTAATTGACTTCTGCGCACAAAATAATCTACGAATAAACAACACATTTTCCCTCATAGTACATATATGGAATAAAAATACACTTTTACCAACTATCAAGAGCAACAGTCAGTAATAGACTATATTATTACAAATAAATCTTTCGCACCACACCTCAAGAGATTTTGGATGTACACACACTGAACTCAGCTAATATAGGCAGTGATCATGTTTTGGTACTTTGCAGAATTAGAATTAAGCGCAACTTTATTAATAAATCGACACCAAAGTATGAAACAAATAAATATTTAATATAGAATCCCTTAACGGTGCCAGCACGAAAGAACTGTATAGCACGCGGATTAAACACATAAAGGAAGCATCAGTCTTGGACGAAGATTCGGCTGAAGAAACGTAGAGCAAGCTGGAGAAAAAGTACTATTTTAACAGCAAGGGTAGATAAAGTACCTTCTTTTTTGTTTTTAACCCTAAAACGCCCATACTAATGACATTTTAAAACGTGACTCGATTTGTAATTTTTTAAACGTCAATGTCAAATAAAATTTATTTCATAATTTTTTTCCTTTAACCAAAGAATGTATATTTATACTCTTTGCTTTAACATAAATGCTATAGAAAAAAAATAGAGTATTATACACGACGATAAAATTTAATTATCTTCTCGAGTGTAATTAGCGTCTCGACTGGCGTCTCGACGCTAAAATATGCCCTCGAAGATAAAATACAATTTTATCGTCTTGTATAATAAATAACTATTAATACTGATACAGTACAGCAAGGCTAAAAGTGGCTTTTAAGTTTATAGCTTAAAATAATACTTAATAACACTTAGTAGGAAATTAATAAAAATTGCCCATTTAGTTTTAATTGAAATAATCTGATTTCTAATTATATAATTATACCTACGTTAATCACATTCAATAAGTAATTATCAGGGATTTAATTTATTTAATAAATACATTTAATAAAATTTGTACACCATCAGCAAACTAATTCATAACAATTTCATAAAACGGTTATTTAACTAAATTAATTTATTTAAATTTCAATTTTTCGTTTTCGTTTTCTGATTTCAATGGTAAAGGTTTTGTTTACGTTTTTAAACTGACCTAACTAACGTCTGCTCATGCTTTTTTGTCCTAATTAATTATGCAGTTTGATAGAACAACCTGTAAATTAGCTAAAACAATTAATGAATAACATATTCATACAGTTATTACAACTTAATCTTATTACATAACTACCGAAGCATCCTTACAGTTAATATTGCTTAAATACGCGATAAAGCTTCAAATAGACTTTTAATGAAAATATTGACTAATAAGGATTCCAATTTTAGACAAAGCGATGAACACACCTTAAGTGAAACGCAAATTAGTATCTTTAGAAAGTTATTTGTGTAATTAAAACTGCATGCTCTATACTATTTAGCACTTTGATATTTTTCACTTTTCCAGAAAACACTTTGTTCGTATCTAGAGTTATTGAGATTAATTCGTGTTTGCTGTAAAATCCTCCTCAGGAAATGTTTTTACGATTTAGTAAATCAATCCTTTTCAGTTTCCCTTTTGGTATTTTATTCGTTATTTTCCTATTAATGTAGTTCGAATGTTTTGAATCTTGCTTTAAGATGCATAAAATCAATAAATAATTACTAGAAAATTGTTAGTTTTAGGGCCGTTAACTTTAGGACCACCAAAAAAGCATCTTAGATTTGTTGTTTTGAATTAGGTACTGATAAATGAAAACATTGAAAAGATTATGATTTTATATTGCAACAAAATTTCTAAATAAAGGTTACGTTCTGTTTTTATTCGAACCTCCACAGGATTCGAATTTCATTCAGCGTTGTATTTTCTTCTTCCGCTTCTTTCAGCGGTGCGAAGTAGCAGCACTCAGGCCCTAGGTCCATTGTGCATTCGTCGCAAATTAAGGGCTGTCTTCATACAGAAAAGGCCCATCAGATGCAGATATATTTCAAAGAGGCCATGCTATGTAAGGAGGCCTATGAATATCTTGAGATAGCCCAGTATGAAAGGAACTAAGAGTGAGTCCAGTCTCTAATTAGTCTAATTGCTTGCTGAATGCTCCTTTGGGTAGGCCGAGGGCCGGTTCAGTGCCCAGAAAGGCTTCCAAGGCCTTCCTGGCCAGGTACTAATTGGCCTTCTCATTGCCTATAATTTTACTGTGACCAGGCACCTGGATTACTCAAACCCAGTTGATTGAGCCGTGATTTTCCAGGGCCCATCGACATTCCATGACCAATTTTGATTTAGTTTTTACAGAACTCAAAGCTTTAGGATAGCAAAGACCCCTGTCTGAAAAACGGTAGGAAACTTGCCTAGTGCGAGAGGCAATCTCGTTCTAGGTTGGTCACCATAAATGCCAGCACCGGCATCGATCCATCTGTAAACCTCAATAGATCAGAAAAGCTGACGCGGTCCCTGAGCAGTAATGAGCATTCCTCCCTTGCGGGGATAGTTACCTCGTAATTTCTGTAAGGCAGTAGCAGCGATTCTTTCAATTCCGAACGTATCCCTTCAGCCTCCCAACACCCTTCCAAAGGCCGCTGGTAAACAGCCTGTAGGCCAACTTTCGTGCTTCCGCCGCAATCACAATGTGAAGAAGCGGTTAGGTTTAGAAGAGCTTCCACAGCCGCCAAGGGCGTAGTGCAACCAGCCCTCGAGATAGCGAAATCTGCTAACCCCTAGAACTGGATAAGAACTCTCCGTGTTTGTAGCCTTGCAGTTGCGGGCCACCACACGAGTCTAATCACCGGCATGACCGTATGCCTCCATATGTCTGGTTATATGATTGCTCCAGACAAGCTTAGAGTCTAGGATTAGACCCAGGTATATTACGTTCCTGAGAGTCTCAAAGCTAACCCAAATATTATTGATTCCATGAAGGCTTCTTTTTCTGGTGAAGATTACGCGCTCGGCCTTGGCAGGATTAGCTGTTAGGTCCTGAGCTGAAAACTACCTCTGCACCTTGCATTAATCTGCTAACTGTGCCAGAAGATTTTCCGAAGACTAAGATTGTAAGATCATCTGCATATCCCTGCGCGTAACAGCCAGGGGTTTCCAGTTCCACAAGAAGCCCATCGAGGACAAGATAGCCTTGTCTTATCTAGGTTTTCACTACGGCACCATCAAGCGACGCTACTATTTCCTGTTCACTTAGCAGGACTCTAACCCATCTGACGAGGATAGTGTCGATGCCATGATTAATGGCAGCTCGACTAATGAAGTCGAAGGATGTATTATCGAAGGCTTTTTCAATAAGAGCGCACCAGCGGCCAGTTCCTTGTGCTCTAGCGCTTTTTCAATCTTAAAAATGATTGGGTGAAGCGCCGATTGGTGATGAGGGCGTTATCTTTGTTGTAACTCTCGACCATACGTTCTAACGTTTTGAGGAGGATGGAAGTCAGACTGATAGGTCTGAAGTCTTTGGTGGTATTGTGCATAGCTCAGGGGTACTGTAATGTGCCCCATAGCCAGGCAGACCCGAAGTAGATAATAAAGGAGGGCAGGAAAAACGCCTTCGGCCCTTGGAGCCCTTTAAAAACCGTTTTCCAATCAGAAGTAGGATGTGCGACTGCAAATAGCCGTTGTGGGGCAGCTGGTGTTCTAGTGCCACCAGGAAAGTGCACTTCCAAAAGATGCTCCAGACACTTTTTGTGGCTGTAAGCAATAGTACCATCTGGATCTGGGAGTCTCAGAGATCGTGGTTGTTTGTCCTTATCAAGAATTTTAATAAAGCGAGTTGCTTCTGGCAAAGACTCAATGCTGAAACAGAAGTCCCTCATGACGGCAAATGCGATCCCTTTAAAAGAAGAGATCTCAGTCCAAGGGATCCAAATCCTCTGGTTGACGAGGACATCTCTTTTCGAAGTGTCTAAAGTTCAGAGTCCTACCACAGAACTCTTTTACTTCTAATTTTCTTCTTCAAGGGGCAGCTATTCTCACATGAGGCACTAACTGCCCCAAGCAAGATGTAAGTCGAGGTCTCAATGTCCCTACTGGCTCTCAGGATCTTGAGTTGTAGTAGCCACCCGTTGAGGGTCATACTATAAGCTGCTCAATGGGTAGCCTTTGGATATTTGTAGAACTGGACCACCATAGAGGGAGACAGATTTAGAGTAAATTTAATATGGTGACTTGACAAAATAGCATACAGAAATTGAGCACAATATGATGTCAATAATTTCCTACATTCTTTAAGTAATAATTACTATGTCAGTAGTGAATAGGTACTACAAAAGACATGTATGATGTCCAAAATGCCCCAATATGTGTGGTGCAAGTTGGCATCGCAGCCTACAATGAGGGGAAATTTCTCCCTGTTGCATTGATTGATTAGTTCCTCAAATTCGGGCGAGGGTGGCAGAGTTAGAGAATAATAGGGTAAATAAACACTGCTAACTACGTCAAAGCTTCGAATCTATTTTGAGGATGTTAATTTATTATTGAAAATTAATGCTGATTTATATAAAATCATCACATTCAAACTAATACCTAAGAAATACACCTTGAAATGTTTTATTGACTATCAAAAACGTCTTCCTTTAATTCTCATGTTTATTGGCACTTAAATTATGCGTTACTTTCTCTTCTCAATTAAATGCTTTAACGTCAAATAATTGATGTATTAATTTGTAACGATCTCGGTAAATTTCCACGGTCACATCTATGATGCGATTTAATAAACAGGAAGTTGAAAGAAAATTTATTTTTTAATCATGAAGTAATCTAACTAGTGAAAATGGAGAACATTTGAATAAACAGGTGGAATTAAATTCAACATTCAAATATTTTTTTCGCAATCAACGCTAAACTTTCTCGGTTGGAAATTTTTAATAATTAATAGATCAAGCCAGCCTTACCCAAATGTTGTAAATAAACCCACCCAATTGTTGAAATATCAGCAAGATTTTCCGAGTGAATTAATATTTATATTTTGTAGTAGCTTCATTTAATACAAAATGTAAGATTTCCAAGTTATTTTACAGATAAACAAAGTGAATAGTTAATCGAATTTTTTAAAAATATGTAAGAAGATAAACATCCATACTTTCAGGCTAACACTTCACTTTGAAGACTTACTGAAACAACCTAAGCCAATGTATTAAAGTAACTCAATGACACCTAAAGGTCTTCTCTGCAAGTATTTTTTTATGCCAAATCCGACTTTAACCCTGACGTTTCACCTTTTAAGATTTTGCTTGTTTTAAGGTAGAAGGTTTTTCATAATCATTTGAGAAGATAAAGGATATCCAACACGTACTAGTTTTCAAACTCAACACACAATAACTATTTTGAAACCAGTTTTTTTACAATAAACCGTAAATTTATTAAAGTTAATAAACAAGCCTCTGTTAATATACTTTCGAAACTCAAATCCCTACTTTCATTTTTTTTTTCTACAGTAGGTACATAGTTATCTCCAAAATAAAATCATTTTAATGAGATTATACTTAAGCACGTGTAGTGAAAGTTAGTTATGTCCATATCTATGACTGTATTTCTTAAAAATAAATTTGTTCCACGTTGTAAACATGCCCCAAAATAAAACTTCTGGTTTAATTTATTTCTCTTAGAGAAATGGTATTCTACATTCCCATAGAAATTAATTTTGAAGTTTTATAGCATGGTTTCTATAGAAAACTTTTACCTAATTTAATTTCGTTGTAAGCACCAGTATGGTTTCATTAATATTTATTACTAATTAATTACATCAGAGATTCTTTCGCTTACGTGTGCAACAACTAACAGAAATTGGGGAATTGCCAAATTAGAGAAAGTTTGAAAATATTACTGAAATGTTAATATGAAATTTACCTAATCTATAGTAAACCTGCGTATATTACCAAACTATTTAAATTTATAAAGAAACGGATTTAACTCGTTTTAACATCATTTCTGGTTTCTATTTTTGTTTTGATGTTTCTACTGGAGTGTTAAAAATGTTTAAGCCTTAAGCTGTAATTTCAACTGGAGGCTCTTTCAAAGCCAATTTCATAACGACAATAAAAGTATTAAATATCTAAGAGACCAAAATCAACGCGAATAAAAAAGCACACGATTTCCGTTTGAACTATACTAAAACTATACTTTAGTCAGTAGTACCATAAAATACAAAACTGGTGCAACCGGAACAAATCCAAAGATTATAAAAATTTCCGCAAAGTCAGTCTATTAGCATTAATACGTAATTTCCACTGATTTGTCAAGCTATTAATTGCAGCCTAAGTAGTAAGCTATTTTCATACCAAGGGACGTAAGTGAGATTTATTTAAACGAGCATGGAAGGTTACAGCTCTCACGCACTCCGATTATGTCTACACAGGTTCCACGTTTTACCAGATTTTCTCAAATATGAGGAAAAATGATTGTACAAAACATTGTAATACATTTATAGAATCTTAAAGATTTCTTGATTTGTGTCTTTATTTTTGAGCAATACAAGAAAACCCGTATTTTGCCGATGATACATGCTTAATATCTGCACAACAAAAGCATATTATGCAATATAAAACGGAAAGAATAGCAAGAGAAGCAGAGGTTAAAAATAAATAAGGAAAAAACAAAAGTGATAAATATACAATACAGATAACCCATCAGAATAGATGAAGAAATCCTAGAAAATGTAGAAACGTATGGGATATCCAAGCACGAATAGGTAAAGCTCAAGGTGCCTTTCATATGCTGAAATCGGAGATCAAATAAACTATCCCTAAATACCTAAATAAGAATAAAATAAAATTGTTTTATTGGCATCTACTAATCCAGTAGAATAAAGGTTATTTGCAAAATTAACAATTTCCAACGCACATGCTCCTACAGAAGAGAAAGATAATAAAGAAAAACAAGGTACAAGAAGTACTACATGAAACAACACTAATTGGTGATTTCAATGCGAAGGTAGGGAAGGAAAATTCTTATCAAGCAATAATTGGAAGGCATACTTTACATGATAAAACTATTGATAATGGGATCGAATGCTAGATATCTCTCTCTCTCTAGTCGTATACTTCATAGCTGAAGTGTCGTGATCCCATGGTTGCATTTTAAGTTGTAGTTCGGGCAATGTCCCTCCATTTGTCTCTGTCTGAGGCATATCTAATATTTTCTTGAAAAGGTGTGCCGGTGAATTCCTTGACTTGGTCGATCCAGCGCTTTGGGGAGCGCCCTCGAGGGCGTTTCCCTTCTACTTTCCCCTGAACAACCAGTTTTTCTAGGTTGTCGTCCTTTCTTCTGGTGACGTCTCCGAAGTATTTCAGAATTCGTTGTTTTACTGCACTTGACAATCTTTCCCGAACTTCCAGTTCTTCTAATATGGACACATTGGTTCTATGGGCTGTCCAGGAGACCCTCAGGAGTCTTCGCCAAACCCACATCTCGAAGGCGTCCAGCTTCTTAATGTCTGCGGCCCTCAAGGTCCATGCTTCCGCTCCATATATGGCAATGGGAAATACTAGTGATCTGACTAGTCTACATTTCGTTGCCTTCGTAATGTGGCGATCTTTCCAAATTTTTGTTAGCTTAGTCATAGCTGTCTTGGCAAGCGCTATTCTTCTTTTTATGTCCGTTGACGAGTTGCCCTCATTATTTATGTGGGAACCCAGATAAACTAGTTCTTTGACATTTTCTACATCACGAATGTTAGGTGCGGTTTCTATTTTGCTGGTGCGGTCTATTACCATGAGTTTTGTTTTTTGTCGATTGAGTTTTAGGCCGAAGCGCAAGCTCTCCTGCTCAACCCTTACAATCAGCTCTGACATCTCCTGTTCCCCTTTTGCGATAAGGGTAGTGTCATCCGCGTAGCGCAGGTTGTTTATTGTCTTACCGCCAATAACCATACCGCCTTCCCAGCCATCTAGAGATTTTCTTACTATGTATTCTCCATAAATGTTGAATAACAAAGGCGACAAGACACATCCTTGGCGTACGCCGCGTTTTATGTTAAAGGTTTTAGAGATCTTGTTATCAATTTTGATTATTCCTGTGCTGCTGTTATATAACTGTCTTAGTAGTATGACGATGTGTAGAGGAGTTCCCATGTCCAGTAGCACTTTCCAGAGTTGTGGCCAATTCACGCAGTCGAAGGCCTTACTATAGTCAAGAAAGCATAGATACGTAGGTTTCCCGAACTCTCTTGCCTTCTCGATGATTTGCCGTACGTTCATGATCTGCTCCCTGGTACCTTTCCCGCTTACGAAGCCAGCTTGTTCTTCTGGAATCTGCCACTCTAAGAAGTTTTTGAGTCGGTTTAGTATAATTCTGAGCATAACCTTACTTGGGTGGGATATCAGTGCGATGGTTCTGTAGTTTTTACATTTTTGACTTGACCCTTTTTTATGGAGCGGAATAAAAGTGGATGAACTCCAGTCACTTGGCCACTGTCCTGTTTGCCAGATCTTATTGCAGATTTTCCATAAGAGGTCGACCCCTTTTGGAGTAAGCTGTTTTAGCATTTCTGCACTCACATTATCTTCACCTGTACTTTTGTTGTTTTTTAAATATCGGATAGCTTGCTCGACTTCTTCCCTTAATACATCAGGTTCCTGTTCGATTTCCATGATGGGAGGTAAGTGTACTGGTTCTTGGTCGTTTGCTTCGCTTGTGTACAAGTTTTCACAGTATTTTCGCCATACCTCCACTACGTCATCTATCTCAGTAACGACTTTCCCCTCCTTGTCTTCTATTTTCCATGTTTTTGGTTTAAATTCCCTTGTGATTTCTTTGATGTGCTGGAAAAGATCTCGGGTTTCGTTGTTGTTCGCTTGTCTTTCAATTTCTTGACATATGTTTTGTATGTGGTGATTTTTGTCACGTCTACATAACCGTTGTATTTCTCTGTTCAGTCTCCTATATTCGGTTCATCGTTCTTCTGTGTTTATACCTGTTTGTCTAAGAGTCTTCCTTTCTTTTATTACGCTCCAAGCTTCGTCGGTCATCCATTGTTTGTTTTTTGTTTCACTTCTGTTCTGTTGTAACACTTGTTCTTTGGTAATTAATAAAGTTGTTTTAAGGCCTTGCCACATTTCTTCTGGGTTCGTCTGACTTAAGTTATCTGAATTGGTTACTAAGTTTTGCTAGATATAGCAGGGAGTAATAATATGATAGTTTGCAGCACCAGATTCGAACATAAAGAAACCTGGATCATCTCCCTATGAGCTAACGGGAAACCAGATAGATCAATGCAAGACATGGTACAGAACGTACTGAGCTACAGGGGGGGGGGCGGAATGTGACACGGATATGGTTCGTCAAACAATCAAAAAGGACCAGTCGAAGAAAAAATGGAATTGTTAGTAATGGAAAACATTTTTAAAGCAGTGAAATTGCAAATAAAAGGAGATCAACTCAGAGCGAGTACGTATAAGGATGCAGAAAATCTGACATGGTCCCTGAGCAGTAATGAGCATTCCTCCCTTGCAGAGCTAGTTACCTCGTAATTTCGGTAAAGCAGTAGCAGGGAGACACTGAATCGCTGCAACCACTAAGCAGCCCGTCAGATTCTATCAAATGCGAGAAAATTTGAACCTATCCCTTCAACCTCCCATCACCCTTCCAAAGGCCTGTGGGCCGACTTACGTGTTACTTACGCGTTAGGTTAAGAAGAGCTTCCACAGCCGCCGAGAGCGTGGTGCGACCAACCCCACGTGATAGCAGAATGGTAGATAATAAAATAAACAGCAATATATAAAATTGTGGAAAGAATATTTTGAAGACGAGAGAAACCGATGTTGAGGAATACCTAGAACTGGAACTTACTCAGGAAGAGTTGAATGAGGATGGGTATGAGTTACCAACAGAAGAAAATATCCAGAAAATAATACATATTCTTAAATACAATAAGGCACCAGGTATAGACCAGATTCCGTGGAAAATGCTGAAATATGGCAAGAAAGATTTAGAAAAGAAAATGTTTGAGCTTATTAAAAGAAAATTGCAAGAAAAAAAAATGCCAATTTGGAGAACTTCATTAATTTGTCCTCTGCATAAAATGGGAGATAGAGGTGAATTTCAAAAATATAAGGGAATAGTGTTACTGAACGTGGAATATAAGATTCTAAGCATTACAATTGCTCAGAAACTAGCACTAATAATGGAGAGAAAGGTAGGCCAACATCAATGTGGATTCAAAAAAGGAAAGTTGACCTTGGAGCAAATTGCTACATTTCGGCAAATACTGGAAAAAAGCTACGAAAAAATATAAACCTTTATCATTTTTTCTGTAAATTTCAATAAAGCCAATGATACAGTGCTAAGAGAGAATATGTACGGAATATTCTTCTTCGCAAAGTGGCATGCCCTTTACAAGGCATTGCCGGTCGTCTCTCCATACGTCTGTAGTGTCGTGTGAAGTGGCCTAGAGACATAGGGAACCTACAGCTTTACGTGAGCTCCGAACCACTCCAGAGAAGACTTACAAGACAGAAAAACCTCGGTGGTTTGTGGTTTGCCATTACCTTCTGAGGGAAGCGGTCGGGTGTAGGTATATGTATGGCCCTGGGAATCAAACCCGAACCAGTCTTAATCTCAGTGGCTACACCTAACCCAAATAAACTAATAATTAAGCCAAGGGTGCGATTAAACTGTTGGAAAAATTCAAGATTAACGAAGGCCTAAGGCAGAGTCACAACTCCGCCATGGACGGTCCCAAGCCCGGCTGAGAAAGAAGGAGGGTTTTGCGCAGGGCTAGCAACCCTGTCATGCAAAAAAAAACATACATGCTAAAGAAACTTCTTCGAGCCGCGGAAACATGACCGATACAACGGATACGAAACTAGCTAAGAAAATGGATATGAAAATGGATACAAGAAAAGTAAAATTTCTAGATTTCTAGAATGTCAGAACAATGTTCAAAATCGGGAAAGCAAACCAGATAGCAAAGGAAATGGAAACATACAGAATAAGTATATTGGGAATAAGTCAAGCTAGATGGAATGGATGTGGAAAGACTACTTTGTAAGATGGGACGACAGTTATATACTCAGGGAAAGAATAAACAGAAAAACATGAATACAGAGTGGCCTTCATGTTAAAGAGGGAAGCTATGCAGGCATTGATTGAATGGGAAGGTGTCTCCGAGAGGATAATTGTGGCCAGATTCAAAACCAACATCACAATAATTAACGTATATGCACCTACAAATACAAGCAAACTAGAAGAAAACCATCCAACGAAAAAAATGGAAATGGATCGGCCATACGCTAAGGAGGAAAGACGATATTGCCAAACAAGCACTGGAATATAACCCGACCGAAAATAGGAGAATTGGAAAACCAATAGAAACCTGGAAAAGAAGTGTAGATAAAGAATTAGAGGGAAAAAAGTTGACATGGGAGGAAATAAAAGTCGAAGTGAAAAATAGAGAAAATTGGAAGAGGATGGTAGAAGCCCTATGCTCCGAACGGAGCAACGAGGATTAAGTAAGTAAGTAAGTAAGGCAGAGTCACGCAGAGTTGTTCGATTTATTACTGGAAGGGGTAATATGGGGGTAATGGGGATGCAATTCTAAATAGAACGGTTTTGAATTTCTCCCTGATATGTCATATTTTGCATTCTTTTTCAATTTCACTTCTCTATGTTTGTGTTTGTAATACTCGTTTTGCTACTTCGTTAGCTTGTGACAGGATCTTGTTTCTAATTTCTTTGCGTTCCTCTATTTTCTTCCATGTACTATATAATTGTCTTTACTTGCTGCTTCTCTTTCCTCTTCTTCATTTTGTATCTTCTCTTCGCATTTCACTCTTATTCGTGTTGTAAATTTGAATTTTATTTCTTCTTTATTCTTAAGCCACTATGTGTTAAATATCTTTCTTTTCATTTTTTTTTTATTTTTTGGGGCTGCTAGCTCTTACTATGATGTAGCCAATGCAGCATCTGGCCCACGACATCTAGCAGTGAGTCTTCATTTGCCACCATTTGCACATTTTTAGATTTGCACATTGCACTTTTACTTGTAAATTACAACTATCGTACTGTAACAAGTTATGCAATGACATCATCGCTGCGTCAACTGATCCCGAACGTACGAGTAAATTCGATGAGTCTAGAAAAATCCACACTAGACAGGAGTCAAAGGCCGCCGCAGGTATAAGAGCCGGACCGACAAAAACCCAGGAGTCTTGAACTGATAAGCGCGGCGAGAATTGTGAATACGTATAAATAAATAGTTAAATAAATAACTGTTACAAATAAATTACTTTAGTGTTCGGTTTTAATATTAGTGTTCCGTTTAGTTTTACGTTAGTGTTTAATTGTTGTTCTTTATAATTATTTCGTACTCTAAGTTTGTTTAATAAATTAATTTACACCACGAACCGAGTTTATTTTAAATAAACGTCGTAAAAACGTTACAGTACTTTAATTGTATACACCAGTAAGCTAAGTTAAACATTGTTATACAAGTAGAACGACACTTCGCTCCCTGTTATTTGAGCAATCGCATAATAAATAAATAAAGACACGTTGTAAATACACATTGACGTGCTTACTTATTTCCTTATTCGTATAAAAGTTGATAATTACAGTTTGTCTGTTGTAGTTTATAAGTTTTTATACAATAATGGTGCGCGAAAGTGGACCTTCCCGCACGCAAAATGAGTGTGGGAAAGTAACATTCCTAAACGTTTGTCGGAAAACGATATTTCCAACTTCCATTAAACTTAACACAACAATCACACACAACTGTCTCATTTCCTTTTCCTTCTCATCTTAGTTTCTACAGTGAATCCTATCAGTCTCAACCCGTTTTCGTTGCCCCCTGCATGCTTGCTGTACCTTCCAATGGTTGGCATATTGGCAGTTGGTATTCTTCTTCCCTCCCCACTTTGGCATTGTGATCTCCTAGTATAATTTTTAAATGGTACCTATTTGGGTATTTTTTGAAACAATTCTCCTAATTTATCGTAATATGCTTTCTTCTCCCCTACTATATTTTCTTTTGATGGTGCATGAATGTTTATAATTGTTATCTTTTGATATTTTCCTCGGAGTCTTATATGCTACACATTCTGTCCGTTATCGATTCGTAATTTATCACCGCATGCTGCCAGTTCTTGCTTACCAGAAATTTTATTGTTTTTTTGTTTAGTTTCTTGCGACGCCAAAGTACCTATCTATTATAAATTCTTCCCCTTTTTTTTCTTTTAACTTCCTCTGTCATGTTTGTTTTGTCGCGTTTGTCATCATGATTTTCCCTATTTCCTTTGCTGTATTCGCCTCTCCTTTTTCTATCTTTTTTATTCCTCTTTCCTTCATCATCGTCCAAGTCCTTTGCTGGTTTCGTCTTCTTGTCATATTGGGCTTCTTGACGTCTTCGTTTTTTGTTTGTATTACCACTCCTCCTTCCTTTTCATCCCAAACAAATTTGTCTTTAACAATTATTTTTCTATATCCTACTTTCACTCTGTTTCCATTATTTTGTTCTACCTTCACGATTTTTCTAATTTTCATTTGGATATTCCTCTCCTTCCATATCATATCATTTTTGATATAAATTTTTGTTCCTCTTAACTTGTGTTTATTGCTCTTTATATGTTGTTTCCCTGCCCAGTTCTCCAATTCTACTATGTTTATTGTTACCTCCTTTTTGTTTCCAGTTGTAATCACTCGGTTTATTTCCACGTCTACTTCCAACTTCTCGCTTAGAAATTGTTTTACCGCTTTTTTATTTATTTATGCTGTCACTGCCAGGTGCTTTATTATTCCTTATTATACTTCTTATTATTTTTATGTCATCATACGTTAGTTAATTCATTTTGTCCTTCTTGTATGTTTCCAAATTTTTCTTGTATTACCACATTTTCTTCTGTCTCATTTATATTTGCATTTTGCATACATTTATTCGTAGTATTCTTTCCACCTTTTATTATTCGCATCATCAAATTATTTAAAACAATTGAATGAATTAGAAACACTTCCTATGATCCGAGTAGGGTAATTTTTTTTTTTTGCAATATTCAACGTTTTCAAACCTTGCATAAATTCCCATGGAAAATCTGTTAGGAAGACATTTTCTGCCAGTTAACAGCTTTCATTTTCACTATAAAGTCTGAGTTTAATTCGATTTAGATGGAAGAAACTGCTACCGTTCGTTTGGCTTCACGTTATAACAAAGAACAAGAATAGGCAACAGAATTATTTTTTTTAAATTAATGTTTTTTAATGTTTATGCCGTATTAAAAAGACCCAAGACAAAAAATTTTTTTTTTAATAATTAAGAAGCGTAAAAAAGGGTCGGAATTTCAAATGAAAATTTTTCCCGCCAAAACGATCACGTATTGCTGTGACGTACGTAGCCGACGCGTCAGCTGCATAGATAACCAATAATAGTCAGCTGTCAGCAAAACATACGCGAACGTTGTAGCGCGACACGCGATATTTAACGTGTTTATTTGGCTCCTTCGCCTGTGAAAATTAACAAGTACTACTTCTACACCAGGCAAAATATTTCTATCTATACCTAATGAATAGGTACATGATACTAACCTTAAATTTTTTCCAGTCACTTTGACACTGCAGAGTCTATTTTATGCATATTACCAGGCAACACCGATCCGTGCGGCGCGGTACGTCACATGCCGTTTTCGATTTTTCGGCGGTAATTCAAAATTGCTGAGATTATTTATTGCTATTAGGAAATTCCACTCGTGGACTTCGTCCACTCGTGAAATTTCCATAGCAATAAAGATTCGTGAATCTAGTTGAAATAATCAAAAAATTATCACCACTTATGTAATTACTGTTGATAATTTTCTATTTTTTTTTCGGGGATAAAAGTTTTTTTTATTATTTTAAATATTATATAGCTTATAAGTGACCCCTCAACTACATGTAAAAACGATTTCACTTAATTTATAAAATTCAGTTCTTTAGCCTATTGTGGAAAATATTTAATCAAAAATACTATATTATACATACTTACATTTAAAAAAAAAATCAATCAATACATATAATACAAATGCGTTATGAGGAATTTTCAGTGCTGTTTTCATCCTTTGAAAAATAACTTTCAGTTGAAAAAATTTCCATATCGGTTGTATTAGTATCTTCTTTAACAGTAACATTTTTCTTCTGAAAAAAAGGTTATACAGTCAGACAGCAGAAAAATAATGGTTTCAATTTCTACTGTTATTATAATGCTTCTTACTAAAGAATATAAATATTTTTTATCGATTTCTGTAATTAAAGAAAAATTAAGCAGTGTGCAAGAAAAGAAGAAATGAGAAGTGTATAGTCACATGTAAAAGCTCTGCCACGTAGGCATCTCGGGTTCAATTTCTGAGACTGGCCGTATCCCTGCCGGAATTTATAGGTCATACTCTTCTCTATACTTCAAGGGATATGTTAAGCGAATAGTACCGGTTACCATAGAAACACCTTGCAACACTGTAAGTCAATCTTTTTCACCTCTACCTGTTTTTACAAATTCAGCGATACGAGAAAATCTGCCGCTACTTAATTTTTTCAGGGTCTTATTATTCTACTTTTCCGGTAGAAACTAATTCATATCTCATAAAAAATTGATAACTGATTATGGGTTTTATTTAAGTATGTAGCAACGATAAAATTTCAACCTTAATTTTGAGTTACAAAAAACCAGTATGAGAAGTATTACTTACAAAAAGAGGGATAAACAAATTCCTTATTTTAACTGCATTGTCCGTTAAACCAAATTGCTCTTCCGCTGCTTCAATCTTCCGTTCAACGGCATCGATATTATTTTTAATATGTTCAATTAATTTTTCAAGGGCGTCCACCCTACTACACAGTTCTTTAAAATCTCCAACATTATCCATCATTTGTGGTAGTGAACCTGTTAATCCGACAGCATTACATCGTTCCTGTTGTACGATTAACAACATCGTTTCAAATTCCTCTAGGCGAGTTAACATATCATCTACTGATTGATGTATTGGAATTAACTAAAAATATCTTCGTATGTAATGCGATTTCGTTCAAACTATTCAACGGTTGAAAAATACGTGCATTAACCACTCACCTTTTTATCTAAATCTATTTTAAGATATTTTTCATATTCCTTTGCAGTCTCTATGGATAATAAGTCTGCGTCCTTCAACATCTTGGTTATTTGTAGAATTAGGTTAGGTTTACATTTACCAACTATATTTACAAATGGTTTTACTTTATACAGAAATTCTTGTACCGCGTTAGTTTATTTAGTTTTAAATGTGCCTCCAAAGAATTGTAGTGAATTCTTCAATAAAATGCGAATATTCTAACCTCACCTTTGTTTATCAGTGTCACGATTTATATCTAGTTACGCCCATATTTCACAGATTAAAACATATTTTTATCTTTTGCATTATTTTAATAATATAAATTAAAATTTGCATAATCATACATTTACTGTTGTTCAGAGTTCAACGTTCAATCATAAATGACAAAGCTGGGTATATCGTTTTAACATTTTAGCCGAAAAGTTTCGTACATTTTCTTAATTAATAATGTAAGTATCCATACAAAAATACAACTAGAAAGCTTTATATAAGTTTACTCGCTTATTTAAAACATTTCTTATATTTTTATTAAAAGAAAATACAGTGCTTTATAATTTGGTTAATTTTTTTAGAGATATAATGGCAAATAATTACATATTAACATCAGTTAAAGATGGTGTGCGACTAATCAAATTTAACCGACCTGAGAAAAAAAATGCACTTCGTATCGAGATGTACGAGACGATAACTAATATTCTTAATGAAGATTCAAACAACGATGCTGTAATTGTTACTATACTAACAGGGGAAGGGGAATGGTATAGTAGCGGTAATGATTTAAACGTCAACAATAGTTTAGCCGATAATTTCGAAGCAGATATTGAAAAACGACTGAAAGTCGTAGAATTATTTATTGCGGCTTTTATAAATTATCCAAAACTCTTAGTGGCTGTTGTAAACGGACCTGCAATTGGAGTAGCTGTGACAACTTTAGCATTGTGCGATATCGTATACGCATCGGAACGTGCAACTTTTAGTACGCCATTTGTTAACCTGGGTTTGTGCCCGGAGGGTTGTTCAAGCTACCTATTTCCACGTATAATGGGCAGAAGTAAAGCAAGTGAAATTTTGTTATTAGGACGTAAGCTGACAGCTCAAGAAGCGTATAATATTGGCTTCATTTCGGAAGTTATTCCGCATGGAAAATTAGGGGAATTATTTAAACGATTAGGGAAATACGGCAACTTACCTATTAATTCCCTAAAACGTGCTAAAAACTTGATCACCGTTAATTTGAAGGATAATTTACACGTAATAAATAAACGAGAACTTGTTGCTTTAAAAGACGGTTTCGGCTGTGATGAATTTTTTGAAGGAATGGCCAAGTTTATGACAAGAAAGAGTAAGTTGTAACGTGTTAACGATCAAAACTAGCATGTAAGAGAAATAGACCATACTGTTATGTTATAATAATAATTAAAAAATAATAACAATGCAAGAATTTTCTTAATACATAAATACACCGATTATTATATGGTATACTAGAAGACAACTAGTGAGGATTCAGAAGGAAAGGATGTTTGGGCAGGTTGTTCACTACGGTCCTCTTTGATGTCGCGAAGTCCTCTGCCAAAGATGAAAAATAAATTAAAGGAACTAAGTAAATACGTAATCGTTTTCTACATGTATGTCCCATGGTTGCTGGAATACATCTGCAGGCAATGGCGTGCAATGCGTTGATTTATAATCTTTCATGTATTTGCGTGCCTAAAATAGAAAACGGTTATTTGTTAATATTTATTTTTATAACTGTTAAATTCACCAAATATAAAGCCATTTGATTTTTTTGTTGTTGAGTCATTTCTGCACCAATTCCCATTGGGTACGATTTGGAATTTTCAGATATATACGACTCCAATAGCGACTGACACAAATCCGAACTAATTCCATATTTGTTTATAATTCGATCTACAATTTAATAATTATTATTTCCTCGTTATATTACGGCAATTTTTACCTTGAGATGTTGCGGTGGTACTTAAGTATTCCTTCAGCAATTGTATTTGAGGATCTTCACAAATTTGTGGGTAGCGATAACGCATAAGTTTAATTAATAAGTTATTACCTCGATTTGATGATAAATCGGCTTCTCTGTATGAAAGTAAAATTTTAATATTTTAATAATACATAAATTTTTAAAAATCATCTACCTTAAACTAATTACTTCATCATCAGTGCGTCTTATTAGTAGTATAGGTCCAGAATATTTAGAAAGCTGCTCATAATTGTGTAGGTTGACATGTTCACGAATGGCTAACTTAACAAGCGATTCCCACCAGCTTGGCATTTGATTTAGTGCTAGTGGTAGAATATCGTCAAAAGTTGCATCCAAAATCTGAAAATTTAAGTTCGATACAAACTTTTGCTGTAATAAAAAGCAAGCCTCTTCTATTTTTACTTTAATTAAACAAACAAACCTAAAGGAATAGCTCCCACGCCTGAAACAAGTTAGGCAAGAAATGGACTTATATAAAATAGAAATCATGGGGCTAAGTGAAATAAAATGGCCAGCGCCAGTGTCACAAAACACTGCTGTACTCCAGCAAATGGAACCCAGTCTCGGATAGAGTTATAAGTGCAAGATTCCACTCAAAAGTAAGGCGAACAACAATCATACAATGCTATGCACCCACAAAACCAGCTGGTGAGGAAACGAAAGAACTTTTTTACAACAAACTAAACCATTGTAGCAAGTGGGAGGACATAACCAAAATATGGAGGAAGCAATGGGAAAGAATGGAATTGGCACCAAGAACGAAAATGGGGAGAAGTTTATCGAATTCTGTCTGAAAGGTAGGCTATTCCCCCATATAAAATTCATAAAATCACATGAGTCTCCCCTGATCATAAAACGGTTCAAAAACATGGGTGTTAACAAGTGCTAACATAAATACAACACAAGTGTTCATAAATAAATGTCTAAAGAACCATAACTAAAATAAAGTGCTCCGACTATGTTTCCAATGAAACCCTGTGAGAACATACTAAACAACAAGAATTGAGTATACAAATTAAAAAAAGAAAATGGAGGTGGATAGGACGTGTACTACAATGAACATGAGAGTATTGCCAAAATCGCATCATCATGGAAGCCGCAGAAGAGGAAAACCTGCCACAACATGGAGAAGTAGAAAAAACAGGAAAAATGTGAAAGGAGATAAGAGCTACCACACAATCTAGACAAGAATGGAAGAAGTTCATCGGAGCCCTATGCTCAAACAGGGAGTGAAAGGAGAAATCGAAACACAAAAACAATAATAAGGGTTGTGATTCATGGAAAACAGTAGCATAAACAAAATATGGAATAAATACAAAAAAGCACGTGAAACGGCAGCACTAGAAACAATCGGGCATAGAGATAGAGCAGATCAGCCATGGATAACAAGTAATACGAATGAAAAAGATTAATTAATACTGTGAATGTAGAGCACAGACAGGTAGTATAAGAAGAATATAATAAGAAAAACAAGGAGGTGAAGAAAAATGCTAGGAATGATAAGACTATACATGGAACAATTAGCAGAAAATGCAGCAAGAAGACAGGATATGAAACTGTGAGAATATAAGATAACAAAAATTCTAAAGCCGGCGACATCCTGCGGCACCGCCGCTGTGGCAGAGCCGCAGAAACGTTAGGGCCGACGACATATTTGCGGCGCTGCCAGCGCTGATGCCAACCAAATATTCAATTGACTGAATACTGCGATATACGTAGCAGCTGTGCCGCAGATATGAACATATCCATAAGGAACAACGAATCACATTGAATGCGGCGCAGTCGCTACATGTTGCGACCGAAACTACCTATATGAGATAACAAAAATTCTAAGGCCGGGGACATCCTGCGATACCGCCGCGCAGCGCAGCCGATGCGGCTCTGCAAACTGCAAAAACTTTTGGGGCGGCGCTGAGCGTCGCGGCTGCGCCGCCAGCAATCAAATATTCAATTGACTGAATACTGCGATATACATAGCGGCTGTGCCGCAGATATGAACATATCCATAAGGAACAACGAACCACATTGCGACCCAGCCGCAGCCGCGCCGCAAATGTGACACCTCACATATAAAACCGTGTTACAAAAGTAGCGGCGCCGCAAAAACTTTTGGGGCGGCGACATTTTTTGGGGTGCTGAGCGCCGTGGCTACGCCGCCAGCAACCAAATATTCAATTGACTGAATACTGCGATATACATAGTGGCTGTGCCGCAGATATGAGCATATCCATAAGGAGCGTTCTCACGATTCAATTGTCATTGAACAACTAGAAGTTGAAAGTCAGTTGAACGTAAATTGAACCATGTGAACCTTGTTTCAACTACGTTGAACAACTCGCTGGTTGAAGCAACGAAAGTCGGATGAGGTTTAGTTGTGAGTCATCAGTTGAACCAAAGAATAAGCGTTTATTCTTTGGTTGAACTCAGTAAGTTAAGTTGAAATGTGGGAACGAGTTGTGGTGGTCAACAAGGTTTCAACATAGTTGTTCAATGATAATTGAATCGTGAGAACGTCCCTTAAAGGTGCATTCAGACTCAGAGATTTTGTCCGGAAAGTTGGCGGAGAAATTTAAACGAACCAATCAGGAGGTGTGTAGAATTTACCGCTTCTTACGATTCAAATTCTACACACCTCGTGATTGGTTGGTTTAAATTTCTCCGTCAACTTTCCGGACAAAATTTCTGAGTCTGAATGCACCTTAAGGAACAACGAATTACACTGAATGCTGTAGCGCCGCTTAACGCGGCACAGTCGCTACATGTGACACCTCACATATAAAGCCGTGTCACAAAAGTAGCGGCGCCGCCAGGCGGCCAGAAACTTTTGGGCCGGCAAATATTCAATTGACTGAATACTACAATATACGGTGAAAGCAGAAAAGGTTGACCGAAAAAAACTACTTTCCAAGGCTTCCACTTTGTTTATGCGCATCTTGCGGTTCAGTGTGGTATTAGCTTCGTACGGTCAAGGTCCGCTGAATTAAATATTGCATATTAAGGCCTGCCCACTTCATTTAGCTAAGACGCAATTTAGAAAGAACGATAGCGCCATTTGAGGTGAACTATACATTTCTCCCTTAAAAAATGTATAGTTCACCGCAAATGGCCCCATCGTCCTTTCTAATTGCGTCTTGGCTAAATGAAGCGGGCAGGCCTTATATGCAATAATAATTCAGAGGGCCTTGGTACGGTCAGCTATTAATTGTTCTCGCTGTACGTGGCGGGTGTGCCGCAGGTATGAACATATCCATAAAAAGGAACAACGAAACACATCAAATGCGACAGCGCCTCTCAAAAGTTTTTGCGGCTCTACCACAACAGCCGCGCCTGGCGCGGCATCGCAGGTATGTCGCCGGCCTTAGCGCGACGCGGTCGCTACATGCTGCGACCGAGCCGCGGCAGCGCCGCATGTGTAACATCTCACATACTGTTGGGCCGTGCTAAGTTGGCGAGAACTCAAGATGCGCCATAGCTGCCGAACTGTGACGTTAGCTCTCTTCACCATTGGCGTAACTATTCGCAGTGCGATAGGGTACAAATGTTTACGAACGATGCAGCGCGCTGTTAACATAAAATAAGACTCATAAATCGCTTACGCCACTGCATTACTTTCATATTAAAGCACGACCTTGAAATTGCACGAGTAAATATTCGGTATGCGCCGGAGTTCGCCAACCAGTGTTGCCAACTATGGGGAAAAGTCGTTAAATCTAGGGTATTTGAGTTAGGTTTTAGGGACAGAAATTCTATTTTTCGTATTAGCGACTTTTTTAGAGCCTTTTTGAATAATCTAGCGATATATTTAGAGTATTTCAAAATTAAAAATTATATTTTTTCCAAATAAAAATTATACAAAACAACGAAAACGCCACTGTCCTTCATGGATATATTCGGGGGGAATTACCTACTCTGTAATTCGGTTTCAGGTTGCACATTGATCGTTGACATTTTGTTATGCTAAAATTAAGATAACATTTCCTGGTAGAAATAGGCAGCTGAATGCGTACGTGATCCAAACATAAATATACAAACATCTTTTTATCATCCACACTTCGTTTCCTTTCTGGATATTTATTTAGTCAATTAAGTATAATAAAAACGAAATTACGAAACCGATTAAAAACAGAAACAGTACCGTTAATATTACATATTCGAAATTCACTAAAAACGAAAGGAAAATCATGTCATACATACGAAATTCCAAATTCCGTTTAAAAAAAACTGGAACAAGGCTGTTTACAACACCAATAAAATTGATCAACCTACACCAAGTAGGTACATCTTGAAGTCCCGCTGCAGAACACGAGGACAAAGAGGAATAAGAAACACCTTTTTTTTCTAGGTAAGTTTTTTAGCGACATTTTATGTGAAAATTGCTACTTTTGAATATGTTGTTAGAGAGTTTCTATCCACATAAGTTGGCAACACTGTCGCCAACTTAGAACGGCCCAATAGTACAAAGCTGTATTTTACAAAAGCAGCGGCGCCACCGCAGCGCACGCACCGCAAGTATGTCACCGGCCTTAAAGGGAAAAAATATGTACAATCTCGCAAGCTGGTGGGACAACTGGGGGAAAATATATGGTACTTAAGAACAAATATTAAAGAGATGGGAATATTATATAATATAAATTAAAAAATGACAGGGCAGCAGGGTGGGTTAGAATAAGTGCGGAACTTATAAAAGCAAACTCAAGACTTATTGGTGGAAGTGCCCTACATATTGATAAACCAAATATGGGAAGAGGAAGAAATCCCAGAAGAGTGGCGGCAAGGAATAGTAATTCTCAAGACTTATGAATAAAAAGAAAAAAGAAGAAGACTAAGATATTATGATACATAACTACAAGTGGAACGGAAATACGTCACACATGCCATTGAACCACCATAATACGACCAACCGGCATGAATTTTTATTGGTAGACGAACTGTTTGTTTATGTTTTTGTGTTGGACAGTTGACGTATTTAGAGTTCGCAGCCAATGAGCTTCTAAAATCCGCCACTTGTGCGCAGACGCGGCAATAAATGATATTTAGTATTGCCAATATCATAAACATAAAAGTTCGGGCAGGTGATTTATTTAGCGAAGTGAACAAGTTCAGTTCAGTTTCAGTAATTGGCACTGCCGGAAACCGCGTTAGTGCGCAGGTCTAGTATGAAACTTGGACGAAAAAATAGGTTCGGATCTAGTTTGGAACTTATTTCTAGACGCTTCTAGTATGGAAACTTGGATGTAATTTTTCTGATTCACATTATCCAAGTTTCTTCAAGTAGATCTAGTTTATAAACTTGTCAAAGTTTCTAGCTGGAAAAAGTATAATGTGAAACACGCTTTATGAATGCTGAAGTAGGTTCGAAGTGGAACGGAGAGGGATATGCTCAGCAGGATATGGACAACACCACGTATAGCTCAAAGGACGAAGATAAGGCTATTTTGCACAAATGTAAAAAGTGTATTAAAGACTCTTAAATAAAATATTCATCAACAATAATGTATACAAAGAATATGCAAGATCTGGCCAAATACAATTACTAACACAGAGCTACACAGGATTACAAAAGAACAGAAAGTAGAAATAACTGTTAGGAATAAAAACGGAGATGGATTAGTCATACACTTCGACAACCTAACAAAATAAGCACTAAGTTACACAATACCAGGAAAACGGAAAGTTGGAAGAAGACCGGCAGACTCATGAAAAAGGACGATACAAAGTGAATTAAGGCAATATGGTACAATATGGAATGAAGCAAAAAGATTAGCAAGAGACAGAAAAGAATGGAAGAAGCTAGTGAAGAAATCAACGAGAGGTGCACACCCTGTTGCCAAACTACGCAGCTCATGAAACGTCTATGAGTGCCCTTTGCTCCTTATGGAGCTATAGGATTAAGAAAAGGAAGAATCCGAATTAAGACAGTCTGACCACAACAATCAAAATTTCAAACGCAGCTACGAAAATACTTCGATGCTTAAAATTAATTTGAAATCGAACATGAATTTTTTTCCGATGTAAATCTTTGGTATAATAATTACTTAAAGAATATCACTTACAATTCCTCTAACATCAGGATAATTCATCGCGGCCCAACTTGCAGAATAACCACCGATACTCCATCCGAATAAAAATATGTTTTCCAACTTAAAACCGAGTTTGTTGATAGCAAATTGCATCACAATATCCATGGCATTCTGTTCTTGATTTGGATAAGGAGTGCCCTGTAAATGGCGGAACAATGAATACATTATAATTTCCAAATCATACACGTCCTTACCGTACTACCAGCAAAACCTGGGTGATTCCATCCGAGAACTGAATAACCAGACTCAAGTACAGTGCCCATAATACCAATTTCATAAAATCCCGCATTTCCTTCACAACAAATAATCAACGTGCTTCCGTTCATCGCTGCATTTCGTTTATCCACAAACATAGCATCTATGTCGTTTCTATCTTTCGTCTGTAATTTGTACCTTTCACCTCTGTTTACTTCTACTAATTTCGATCTACCTTGTAATAAGCCGGGTTCTGAAAAAGTACTGAATTTATGTGACTATAATTATTTATTTCCAACAAATAAATTTATTCAGCAATGATATCATAGACACATAAAAGTGCAAAGGTTTTTAAAATCAAAAATACACAAGAAAACACAACACACAGATATGTAAGTTCATTTAATTTATTCCTACCTAAAAGCATTTGTAATAAACCAATTGATCCTGGATAAATTAATCTAATTCCAAAAGTGTGAATTGCTAAATATGCAATAATTTGACAAGGTAAAGACATCATCATTTGCAAAGAGTTCCGATGTAATATTGGTCTTGGAACGTTTATCCGATGTTTGGATTCGTCACTGAAATTTATTGACATTTAACTAAGTACGTATTTAATAAATACAAAACAAGTTACCTATCGACATCATTCCAGCTGTATTCCACCGGCCACGCATAAAATTCAAAGTCATACTTAGTAAGCTGTTGCTTAGCATTTGGTGTTAAGTTGCTTCGGGCGTTGTATAAAGTTTGCATAAATTTCTGATATGTTGGATTCTTAGCTCTACCAATACCTCTAATACAGTATGATACAACCAGAATAACACCAATGCTAGTTACAAACTTGGTTAATGTTATCAAACCTTCCGTTACAAAATATCCCTTACGATACAATATTCCTGCTATTAATGGTGACGAATATACTCCAAACTTAAACATCATATACAACTGAAATATAAAGAAGAAAGTGTTTAATGACACATTATACAAGCGAGCCCTACTTACCGAACTGATTACTTTGTCACCCCATCGTTCCAGATTTGTTGGCTCATACAGCCTCTACGAAAAGTACATTTAAAGCTAAGACTTTAAGGTTCTGAAGCTCACACTTACATCAATAGGTCCATTTCCGTATATTTTAATTAATCTAGGCGTAAACATGCAGTTCCATAGAGCTTTCATGGTGCTCATTTTTAATGTCCTGAATCTGTTGTGAAGCCTACTTCTATATAGAAACTCGGCGCACGACACGTAGACAAACTTCTAACGCGATGTTATAGTCAATTCTCTAACATAATTTAGGAAACAATAACGATAATTGATTACAACAGTATCACTAAACACAAGTGTCACTTTGTGTTTATTAATACAGTGAAGTTGCAGTTATTGAAAAATGACATAACCTATATATTCATCTGTTCATAAACAAAAACAACTGTATAAAAGAGAGAGACCGAGACTAATCGGTCAACCTTCGCTTCTACATACAGTGTGACCCGAAAGTACTTGGCCAACTAAGGACTGAACCGAAAAATATTGTCGCTTTTCGATTCTAAATAAATGGATAGTTTAAAAATGAAACAATGTATTGAAAATATATTTTGAGAGCTACAAGTTTAACAAAAAAATTAATATCAACACATTTTTAGTTTTTATTCCCCCCCGCCGGCTCATAGGAGTTGTAGGTAAACCCCCGGTTTACTCACTGGCCGGCCCGGGCTACATCTATCGTCTCGAAATTTCGCGGAACGTTGACACCATGAACCGACAACTCAGCCTCGCAATGACCCGAAAAGATTTCAAAAAAAAAAAATTTCAACAGCTTAATAATTGTCAATTCTAAATACAGAAACAGAGCTGAATAATTAGCTGATGTTTTAAATAAAAAGAAAACGTATCATAAATTCATAAGTAACCGTAACAAAGACAACAATGACCGTTTGTATGGAATATATTATACAATGAAATATGATACACCTCAGTAAGATAAGGCACGTAGACTTGCATTGCATTCTTTTGAAATGAATTACCTTAACTAAATTTAAAAGCATGTTATTGTAAAATTCACATTTGATATATTTAGAATCCATTTGAAATATTAACTTGAAAAATGTGATTGCCAAATTTTATGGTAAAACGAAAAAAGGGTCCAAATTTAAGGATTACAAAATCAGGTTTTAAAATGTATGATTTTTAAACCATCGTCTTAAATGAAATTTTGTAAAGATTAGTAAATGAAAAAATATTAAATAAAAAATAAAAGGCGCTGAGTCCACACAGTGAACTAACTGAAACTGTAAAAACGACGATTTCTGAGATTTAGAAATTTTGGGACCAAGCGACCAAGGGAATGAAATAATGTATGTACTCGTGTTTTACTTGTAACAAAAAATACAGCACCCGAAATTAACTAATCTTACTTAAGGCAAACAAGGTTATCAGTCGTAAAATAAATAATCAAGAAGATTTAAATTTCGTCGATAAAAAGATTTTTGAAAAACGTAATTTACCACTGATAACTGAAAATTTTATTTTAAACTTCCTAGTTGTAACGAACAGATAGATATTAGGTGTTCCAGTAATAATTAGATTTCATGATTAACTTATACATGTTAAGATTTGGTAGATTTTTCTTTTTTTTGTATAAATAACATATAAATTGTAAACATACCTTAAAAATGTAATTTTCAAAGAAAAGCAGTAAACGATTGATGCACAAAACTACGGTCCCAAAGGCAGAACCACAGAACACCCAGAACTACACTCCAGACTCCAGGGCCCAGGGTCTGCCAAATGGTATAGGACCTGTGTAAACCTTATTACGTCATCTTTTTTCATTTTTGTGTTTCAGTTTCAATTTAAGGTTATAAACTTTGTTTACAATAAAAATGTCAAATTACAAACGTTATAAAATGTCATTCTGTGGATGTGGCTAAAGTACCAATTCAAAATAATTCAATTTCACAGCCTACCTTAATTGGTATTTTTATTTGATCTGTCGTTAGGTTCGTGTTATCCGATAATATAAATTTTGCATTGATAATTGTTTCGCCGTTTTACTTTTAACTTGATTCGCACTAAAATCTAATTATTCTTTCAATAGAAAAATAAATGGAAAATCCCTTTCTTATAAAGATTATGAATTGCTAATGTTTGATTGTAAGATAGAGGATAGAGCTACATATATTAAGATACAATACTACATTAACTTGTTCAAAACTAAAATGGAGGGCTTAGCCGTACTCCATAAAGCGGATTATGACGCACGATGGAAAGCCTAACCCGCAAGGCGGACTTGCCGTCTTCATTAGTAAAGACAACTGTATACTTACAGAGTGGCTCCTCTTAAATGTATCATGCCAAAGTTATTCATTAGTTTAGGAATTTGAGAAAACTCCCTCCCCTCCCTCTCCTCCTTTACCCTGGCTTGGGGTAGGCAATGGCGGAGTTTAATAACAAACACACAAGTTAAAAAAAACACGGATGAGCCCAGGCCATAAAAGCCGCAATTAAGGGAAAGGAAAAAATACTTATAAACGCCAAAGCTCAGTCAGATTATAAAAAATACAAAGAGGATAGAAAAGAAGTCAAAAGGTTAGTTAAGTAAGAAAAACAAAAATCTTACACAGAATTTGGGGAGAAAGTATATAAAGAAAATCAAAAACTTCTTTCGGCACCATTAGAAATGTTTTTTTTACTCCAAGACAATTTACAATCTATCCATAGAACATTAAGTAAATGAGATGACATTATTAAAATATATCATGTAGGCAGGTCATCCAGTGATTCGTGCCTTTAGAAACATCTTAGCCAAGACTTAATTTTAATTGCCACAGATAATATCTGTTTTAATTGCTGCTATTAAAATCTATTTTTTTTTTAAATTAAGAAAAAGAGGTACTCACATGAAGAAGAAATCATGGAGTGGTGGAGGCAGTATTTTAAGAAATTACAGAGGAACGGACTTGATACAGAAAGAGGGATACGTAAGAGGAAATAAGAGGAACACACAAGGAGGGGAAATCAATTACAAGAAGATGATATAACTATAGAAGAAATAAAAAGGGCCATTAAGAAAATGAAAGTAGGTAAAGTGCCAGGACATGACCAGAGTAGGAAAAGAACAAATAATAAAAATGCTGAAAATTATCATAAACGGGGTATTAAATATAGGAGTAGCCCCGAAAAACTGGCAAGTAGGAATTACAACCCCAATACACAAAATTATTAGCAAAATAAAGGGAAAAGCAAGAAATGATAGGCCTTCAGAGAAAAGTTAAAAACAAAACCTATACAGAACAGAATAGAAGAAGGACAAATGAGATGGTTCGGGTACGTAGTGAGGATGGAAGAAGAGAAATTAGTAAGAAATATATACGAAGGAAAACCAAACAGAAAGAAAAAGAAACGTTGGCCGAGGGGGACTTCGACATACGCAGTAAGAGCTGCAGTTGAAAAACAGGACATAAAATGGAATGAGGTTAAACAAAAGAAACAAGACAGAAATGGATGAAAGAAGGAACTATGGTAAAGGAAACCGAGACAACAACTCAACACAACAAACCTTACACCCGAAAGACATTAGCATTAAGCAAGTAAGTAAGTAAGTAAGTAATATTAATTTCCACGAAATACTCCTTCCATCTCTTTACAATAGCTTCTTCTTTTACTACTCTTCTTTCTTTGTTTCTTATATGTTTAATTTATGTGTCTTCCTTCTCCGAAGAGATTGCAAGACTTTATAAACTAATTTTTGGTTGCAAAGGCTGTCGCGCTTTATCTTTTCTCCAAATTCTTTCCAAGAATTTTGTTTTGATTGTTTCACTATCGTCTTAACTTTGTTTCTTTGTTCTTGATACATTTCGCATTTCTTTATTTCTATTTCCTTTTTCATTTCATACTTTGAACAGCATTATTAAGTAATAATAATTGTTTACTTTGTCAATCAGTTCTTTTTTTATTGCGCACCTCATACAGATTTTGTTACGTTGTTTGTGGAATTTGCTTCTTCAATTGCTACTTCTGCAGCTTCTTCTGTTCCATTTACAGATATTGGTTTACCATCTGTAAGGAATTTGGGAAAGTCCTAAAGTTTACGTAACTTAATCAAAAAGCTATTGATGAATGTTTACTTGTTCACCTACTTATTGTCTGCCCCTTGTACCCATTTTTGTAAAGTTGTCAAGTGTTAAAAGAGCGTTTTCCGAGTTACTCAGAAGAACTCAACGTTTCTCATCAAGAGGAGAAAGGGGGAACGGAAACTCAACGTTTGAGAAATAGGGCACCCTGTATATTAGAAATTTTCTAATGTATAATTAACTAGGTACATTAAAGGCAAATAATTTATGTATATTATTATTATTAATGTAACTACAAAAGCTAAAAGAAAATTAAAGTGGACGTTTTGAGAAGCTAATTTATACCACATTCAAGAATGGAAGCTCCAGTAAAGGTTCTTCACCTTTCATTAATTTCTGTTTGGTATTAAACAAAAACCTTTATTAACAGTAATATGAAACCAAATTGCGGTTTCCCCAAAATAATAATATTAACAAATATTCGTGATAATCAGTGTTCGTTAAGGTTAAAATAAATTCTGTGGTTAAAAACAAATTATCGGTGTTGCTTGACGGTTTAGTACATAATACAGATTTATATACAGGGTGTTAGGTAGGTAATGCTTCTGCCAAACTTTGGGAATAGCTTTATAATGACAAATGGAGCAAAAAAGTATTATACAATTTTTTCCTAATATGCATAGTTTCTGAGAAAAAGCATACTTTTTATTCTCGGGAAAAACAAACACAAAGGGTTAAAGATAGAGGAACAAAATTTTTATGGATAAATAAGAGTCTAATACATCAAGTAACAATAAAACTTTATTAATAACCACAAAATAATTAAAGGAAAAAAAATGCAACTGAGAAAAAAATGGTATAAGAATTTTTTATTCCTTTTATCGTTAGAAACCCACCCCTAAAGTGTGGCAGAAGCATTACCTAACACCCTGTATGTATACAAATTTATGTGAAAGAGAGGACACTTCCATTAATGGTAAAGAAATTATTAATACTAAATTAACAAAATTTGAAGGTTTGCAGCCTATGCAAACAGAGTGATTTATTAGAAAATTCAAGCTTAACTTATAGTTACTCAGGAAATAATATTTAGTAAAAATTCCACATTTAACCCATTACCCATACCTGGTAGAAAGATAAAAGTTAGTCTGGTTTAGATAATGCAAAAACAAGACACATTTTTTAGATAATAACGACAGCAGACACATTAGTGCAGTGTAGGTGGGAGGATTATCTTTAAAACGTTATAAATACGCCTAAAACCAAATTTTAACCATTTCGCCATAACAATGAAGCTCGTGACTTTCCTTTTAGACAGTTTTATACTATTCGTTTGCGTTTTTGGAAAAAATGCCAACAGAACGCGCGAAGGCCGCTGGTTTGGTCATACATACACGGAAACAAAAGTGCAAAAAGAAACAATTACCTCTTTGTTACCTTCTTCCTGTGTTCATGTCGAAGCAACCCTTCCACCTTGCAGAAACGTAAGGAACTTGGAACGGTTTCCTGAATTTGCTGGAAAACAAATCTACCCTGAATCTATGTAAGTAAATATCCGTAGACTTTAATAAATTACATAAAAATTATGTTTGTAGCAAGGGAAGACAGCTGACCCAACCTGCAGGCACGGTCCAACT
Source organism: Melanotus villosus (assembly GCA_963082815.1). Lineage (NCBI taxonomy): Eukaryota > Metazoa > Arthropoda > Insecta > Coleoptera > Elateridae > Melanotus > Melanotus villosus. The sequence continues at coordinate 6,990,728 of OY720423.1, read as the reverse complement.
CCAAAAACAGATAGTTTTAGCTAATAACACGTCCAAATCTGTAGGATGGGCTGAATATTTGGGCCTTGTTGCACCAACTGTAACAGTAACAGCAATGGAATTAACAACAACAACGATGGTGGACCCAAGAACAGTTGTTACCTTTTCAGTGAAGGGTTGCAGACCATCCAGGTTACCTTTGGACTTGGATAGATGCCCCACAAGCCAGTATGGGATCTCCATCGAGGAAATTTTGCCCACTTCGACAGTTCAGCATGTTGTTCCTACTGCTGCTGTAAACAATATTAACAGCCTCCCTGTTAACGATGTGAAAAAGGCTAAAAATATTGAAATCGAACCATCATCCCCTGATTTGATAATCGAGGAATTATCGTTGATTCCAACAGAAGAATTGAGTAATGTTGAATTAAGTGATTAAGTTTTGTTAGCCTATTATTATCAAGTTTGCATTCCAAGTTTTTGAGTAAATTTTGTTTCATTTATTAATTACAATGTTAATGTATGTAGGTTAAATAGATGTTGCATAGTTAATGAGACAATGAAGCAGCTTATTGTGGGCAGATATTTAGATCTAGATAAGTATGCCACAGATTAAACTGGTCGGATATAATATCTACTTAATTTACAGCCACTTTCCACGTTTTCTTCTAATTTTATTGTTATTGTGTTATTAAAAAAAGATCACAAATGAATTGATGATTAATTTACTATTAAGTGACTCCCATAAAATTAAAATGACACGCATGCTTTCTATAAAATAATTTTTTAAATATTCTTTGTCGTTTCTGGTTTGTTTACATGGAATAGTTGGATCGACTTATTGGCTTGTAAAGTAATACATTGATGTAGCAATAAAATTATTTTTATATTACTGGTGTTGCTTTATTGAAACAGCCTAAACTTATTTATTATTCTTTAGATATCTTTCAAAATAATTATTTACTTACACACGAAGGCCGCAACCAACTTTCAAAAACTGTTTGCAAAAGAAGCCTTCAAGTTAATTTGTATTTACCTCACAGAATTTCTAATTTAAATTGAAACCAGCCTACATGTGATTAACTAAATCTGAAATGAGTATACAAAATGCGACATTCTAAATGACATTCTTGCAGCAAAAATTTCCTGTATACAAAAATCGACAACACATGGTTTATTTGGTTTCTAAATTTGTATGCCCTTCTTAACACAAGTCAAATTTCATTAATTTAAATTTTATTCATTAAAAGTTTTCGTGGTTTGGTTCCAATTTAGACCATTTTCGAAACTCAATTATTTCCAGCAGTGAAGTTGATTGTACTGCTTAATTAAAAAAACTCGCCAGTATTATTGCGTGTTTCCGCTAAGAAATCGAGCCCTATTTTATTTCGCGTGTATACAAAGTGAATATACACGATTATGATTGCTAACTACAAATAATAATTTAATGCAAATTTAGCTGTCGTAAAAATGAAACAAAAAACGTTTCTCTTCTTCGTCTATCAGATGTTGGGAAGCTATAAAGCTTACAAGATTATTGTTGTAGTTCAGTACATCACTAACACTGTTAATAATGTACATGTTTATAATTTTATTTTGCATTAAAAATGCAAAAGCGGACACGGATTTTTATCAGAACTATTCGGAAATATTTAATCCGTTAAATTACATGAGCCAACTTCCTTCCTTATCGCTGCCTTACGTAAACAACATGCCCATTCCATCCCTTAAAATTCCACTGATAAGGCCAACCCCTGTCGTTACAACTAAAGTGATAAACGTGGTTACAAAATATGTGACTAAAAACCCTGTGTGTATAAAAGTGACCGGTAAAAAGTTACCTTGTGGTGCGTTAAATCGAACACTTGATGAAAACGGACCTGAATTTCTCATCACTAAAGAATATTTCGTAACGGGTCGGAAACACAAACGCAGAGGTGTTGCTGATAATTACAGAGAACATAGAATGATTTCAGAAACCAATAAATCACTTCGACAAAATGGCATGGAAATTTACGATAATTATTTCGATAACAGCCGATTCCCGAATTTTGCAGAAATACAAGGCAGTGAAAACGTGGAAAACTGGGAAAAATTAACTCGCACCCCTAATTTAAACTTCACCGAAATGAAAGAGCTGTTAATTGAAGATCGTCTGGATTACCTTGAGGATATTCTTCCCCATTATACCAGATTAAGAGCTTATCAGACGAAAACAATCACCGTAACTAAACAGTTAAGTAACAACAGGGCAACAGCCACTTTGCTTGTGAAAAATTGCATTCCTTTGGGTATGAAGTTATGCCCAACAAAAACAAAGAAGAGACGGACGAAATTTACTGTGTTTACTAAACCTACAAAGCATTGAAATAGTTTTTACTTTAAATTAATTATTAGTGTTAATGAGAAACTTTTAGATTAATTTATTAATTTAGGAAGAATTAATGCGGGGAATTGTACAAGTTTTTACGTTTCTTTATCCAAACAGATGGTAAATAATACTGTTAATAACAAATTGGAATAATGAAATGCGTTTAATTTAATTGCCTTATTTATTTTAATAATATAATAATTTAAAACATAACGGTTTTGTGACTGATCCCAGATGTTTCACCTGCGTTATTTCACGTAACTCATACCTGCAAGTCTATTACTTTGGTTTTATTGTTTTTTTTAAGTTTGTAGTATACTTATAGATTAAATAATAACTAATGAGTTTATGCTTTTTTACACAATTCTTCTATCCTTCGACCAAGAGTCATAGTTTCTCCCGCCAATAACTCTGTAATTAATTTATTAATTGGATTGTTCTTTTGCAGCTCTTAAATTTTCGTTTTTTGTCGATGACTTTACAACAATTTAAATTGTTTAAGAATAAATTTGCGCTTCAAGACATCACATAGTAACTTTGTTAGGAATTATTAATTTGGATTTTTGTTTGGCAGCTCTCAAACTTTTCCTTGTTGTCCATTTAAATAGACTTGTGTTTTAGGACATCACATACTAACCTTGCTGGTGTGAAACTCATTGATTAATTTATCTGCCAGATTGTTGTTTTGCAACTCATTTTTCTTTCCTTTTCAATAAGTTTAAGTTGTTTAACATTAATTTCTTCTTCTTCTTTCGACGGTGTGACGTAGCAGCATTCGGGCCCTAGGCCCATTGTGTATCCGCCGCAAATTGAGAGATGCCTACGTTACAGACCGGCACCTAGCCCTAAAGCCAAAATCTTGTGAGTGTTTCATCGGGCACTAGAAAACCGATACCAAATAGGCGATGTCTCAGAAGAATTCATCTTCTTCTTAGGACACCGTCTCCACACGGAGGTTGGCGATCCAGTTGGCTATTATTATGTGGGAGACCTCAGCTCTGACGTCCGTCCATACCATTTGCGTAGATCCTTTAACCATGAATTTTGTCGTCGACCAACTGACCTTTCCCGCGGATTTTTTCTTCGATTATCAGGCGAGCCAGATATTTCAGTTTTCTCTCCTTGATTGTCAGGAGAAGCTCTTTATTCTTTGTCATTCGATCGAAAGTTTCTGCGTTCGTTTTACGTTCTAACCAGGAAACACATCTCAAATGCATCAATTCGCTTTTCCATGCTTGCATCGAGGGTCCAGCTCCCGCATCCGACGGGAAAAAGAGGCATCGCAAAAGGAGATGAAGGTAGGTTTCATCTGCTTCGTTGCAGAATCTACAACTTGGGTTCTCAGACAGGCCCATCAGATGCAGGTGTTTTTTAAAGAAGCCATGACCCGTAAGGAGGCTTGCAACTATCCTGAGGTGATTTCTACTAAAGCTAAGATGCTCTGCGGACCTAGCTTTTGAAGGTCTGTCGATGAGTTGCTTCGCCTGCCTCAACCCAGGGCATGAAACCCAATATGAGATAAACTGAGAGTGAGTCAAATCTCTAATTGCTTGCTAAATAATTGCTTTAGGTAGAAATTGTGGCCAATATGATGTCGTGACTTCCTGTCTTCTTTGAATAAGAAGAGTCGGCCGAGTTCCCTGATTTAGTACGTCAGTAGTATATACTCGTAGGTACTGCAAAAGACATGTACCTCTAAAGTAGGTATCGCAGCCCACAATGCGGGGAAGTTTCTCCCTATTTAAGCAGTAGTTAATTAGCTACTGAAATTCAGGTGAGGCTGGCGGAGTTAGAGAGCCATACGGCAAACAAACAGAACTGACTACGATGTCGAAGCTGTTGTTTCCACAAGACAGACGGATTTTAATAGTAAGAACTTTGTTGGGGTTGGTTAATTATGAATGTTGTTTCGCAGAGCTCAAAATTTTCCTTGTTTTTCAGTAACTTTGTAACAATTTAATTGTTTAATAATAGACGTTTTAGGATATCACTAGTTTAAACTGATTGATTAATTTATCTGTCAGATTGTTGTTTTGAAGTTCTTGAATCTTCCATTCTTTTTTGATAAGTTTGCAACAATATATATTCTTTTGTATTCTAATTAATAATAAATAAAATAAATTCTTTAATAATTAAATCTTAGTTTAGGACGAAAAAAGTGGAATTTATTTAAGAGTTCAGTAAAATGTTTAGGTATACAAATAATAGCAATAAAATTTGTTTAACTAGGACTTTTTTCAATATTAAATTATTCCTTTTATACAGGAAATAAAAGAGGAATCAAAATAATGCTTTGGCAAGACAAATTTAATTGAACTTAAGAACAGAGTAGTGATTAAAAAAAGTTACAAACTATTTTCTACGATCAGGAAAAGTAGAGAAAGTTTAGGAAAAACCCAACATATACAGGTGTATATGCAACCCACATATCTTTCAGGTAATTAATTAGTTTAAAAACTATTGGCAGTTTTCTGTGGTTGATTTAAGACTTCTTCTATTTAAAACTTGAAAGGGAGAATGATTATTAACAGAGACAATAAAACTCGTTATAATTAAATGTCCAATGCTTCTGCAATATCTCTGATAAACGCTTTTAGAACTTAAAAAAGTATAAGCTATAATTAAATAATAATGGCAAATATTACTAGGTACTTATGTATAATTCAAAAAAATTATATTTTTCTGAAAAACGGTGTTTCAAAGGCATTTTGAAGAAGGTATTTGGTGGCCTGCTTCCTTAAGGTGGTAAGTAGCAGATCGGCTTAAGTATATGTTAAACGTAAAAAAAATGACTTCATCTCAACCTTTTCGAGACATCCAGTTTTAAAATTTACATTAATGCATTATTTAATTATAAAATAAAACAAATATTTGACTAGCAAAATTCAGAATACATCTTCTTTGATCTCGACGTTTAATATAATAATCTTATTATTTATATGCAAAGAAACACTTCAAAACGCGGCGATTTAATTAAAACGACTATATTATTAAAAGCAAGTGGGTTTCATATGTAAATAGAGTTGTTTTGGTATGTCAGATAGAGTCTGAAATTTGGTAGAAAGTTTCTTTTCCTTATAAAACCAGGTGCATTTTTTAATTTGTTTTAGATTACTGAAAGTCCTTTCAAAAATTAATTAAAATCAGTTATACAAGAGAAGCGACTTATCTACATACCAACCGACATACTGGCCGATGACCAGGACAAAGATCCCCCCCCCCCGATATACTTGGTTTCTTCGTAATTAAAGGCATATCACTCGCATACTTCAAAATAGAACCCTCCTTGGACTTATCACCTGACCATACTCCAGTAAACGTTATATGAATATGTAGCTACGCCACTGTAGGTAAGATATAATTAAAAATTAAATAAGGTAATTAAGAAATAATTTTGAAGAAATTCGCTCCTGCAAGTGCAAAAGAAATAACATAATATAGTTTCATGTACATATGGTTGGGACAGAAGAAACACGAAATAGAATTCATACATTTTTCACAGGTTTTATTTACAAATTTTATATAAGACTACAAAATGAAAGTAAATTCATAGTTTTTATTTAAAAAACTCCTAATAAATTAAACTACGCTGCGGTTCCGCAAACACTTGAACGTTGTCTGTTAGTCTGTTATTCTAAAATTAGAAAAAGGGTATTAGTATATTGTTAATTTAAACAAAAAATGAAACATTCTTACCAAGTCTTTGCCCGTATCATCATCAGTAGGGGAAGGTGTCCATCCTAGGGACAGCTTGTACCTAGGGACATTGCAGGTTTATCACATTAAATATGTTCAAATAGAATGACTTATGCAGAACATGCATTCTTATGTTTATTTGGTTGCCTATATTGCTTTATATTACAAATGGCCGCCGAATAAATTTTGTGCTGGTGATTTTGTGTTTTAGTAGTGCAAAAGTAAATTTTTCGCTCAAATTCACGTGCAGATTACAGAGATATCTTCTTTCAATAACATTATTTCATTGTGCTGGGTTGATTAAGCATTTACTTGAGTGCATTAACTGATTGGTAAGTTGATCCTTAATTATCTGTTTACATCATAATTCAATATTTATTGATAAAGGTGTAGACGATATACCTAGGGACGCTTTTCCTGTATGTACCAAGGGACACTTTTCCTGTCCCCAGGTTCATACACTTCTTGTGTCCCTAGGTAGGTAGCTTCCCTGACAAGCTTACTTATCTAACAATATTATCTTTCTTAGACCAAAGATGCCAAGAAGCAAAGCAGGAAAGAAGCGGAAGCAGCCCGAAAAGCAATTAATGAAAATTGCTGTTAGTGAAGTGATTGAAAATAAAATGGCGCTTAGAAAAGCTGCCGAGAGATATGGCATTTCCAAATCTGCTATTGCTCGAAGCGTGAAAAATTGTAAAGCTAATGAAGACCGTGAAAACTACGAGTTTGAATATCTCCCAAGATACGATATTCACAAAATTTTCACTCTTGAACAGGAAATTAAACTGCGAGACTATTTGGTTTTAGCATCAAAACATAATTATGGACTTTCTAAGTCAGAAATGAAGAAGTTGGCGTTCGGTTACGCTGTAGCCAACAAAATGGAGGTTCCTCAATGGCAAGATGCAAAATCAGCCGGAGAAGGATGGCTGCGTAAGTTTAGAAAACGACACCCAAACATTTCTTTACGAAAACCCGAGGCAACGAGCCTTGCTCGAGCGTCAGCATTTAACAAAACTAATGTAGGGGAGTTTTTCTCAAAGTACGAAGAAATTCTCCATAGGAAGCAATACCAGCCCCACCAGATATGGAACATTGATGAGACTGGTCTCTCAACGGTGCATGTGCCGCCCAAAATTTTGGCACCGAAGGGTGTTAAGCAGGTGGGAAATATGACATCTGCAGCGAGGGGTACACTAATTACCATGATAGCTGCAATTAACGCCGCTGGGAACAGCGTTCCTCCTCTTTTTGTATTCCCACGGGTACATTTTATATCGAATATGTTGAAGGGGACTCCACCAGGTTCCATTGGAGCAGCAAATCCTAGTGGGTGGTCCAATGAGGAAATATTCCTTTTATTCATTGAGCATTTCATAAAACACACCCGACCCAGTAAAGATAATTCTCTCATTCTCATATTGGACAATCATGAGAGTCACTATTCTCCTCGCGTCATCGCAAGAGCAAAAGAAGTTGGGCTTGTAATTGTAACTCTCCCTCCTCATACATCTCATCGGATGCAGCCACTGGACAAAACGGTGTTTGGACCATTCAAAACATTTTATCATAAAACCATGAATGACTGGATGAATAGCCCTAATAATGCTGGTAAGCCAGTTACAATTTATGATGTTTGCGAACTAGCTGGAATAGCTTACGAACTGTCATTCACGTTGAGAAACATCACTAGTGGGTTTAGAGCAACAGGAATTGTACCATTAAACTCCAACATTTTTGACGAATCTGATTTTATTTCATCGAGTGTGACTGATAGACCACTTCCTGTGGATGATAATCAAGAAGTCGGTCCATCACAACTGCATATAACTGCTGATTCCGTAACAGTACAGGAAACTACAGAAGAAATGGACATATCGCCTCATGCCGCCACTCCACGGGTTATGAGTCCTGTTGAAGATGCAGTTACCACCCTTACCACAAGGGCTATTACTCCTATTGAAAATATAACGCCCGAAATGATACGACCATTTATAAAATCAGCTCCGAGAAAGACAGTTAACAGAAGAAGGGTAGGCAAATCACGTATAATAACTGACACGCCAGAAGAAATACAAATTAAAAAAGACAAAGAATCTAGAAGAAGAGTTTCCACCAAATCGGTGCAAATTAAGAAGAAACAAGTTACCAAGAAGTTATGGGAAGACAGTAGCAGTGACAATGATGATGGTGACCTGAAATTAGACGATAATTCTGATCTTGATATGGAAGATGAAATAGCAGATTCTGGGATGGAAGCTAGAATTGAAAAGGAAGACATAGAAGAAGGAGATTTTGTTTTAGTGCAGTGCCTGGGAGAAAAGAACAAGGAGCATTTTGTTGCCAAAATTGTAACAAGTAGAAGAGTTGATTTTGAAGTTATTTATCTGAAAAAGATGCATAAAACTGATACATTTTTTGTGGAAGAAGAAAATCCTAAGGATTTTACCCTTCAGCTGAGAGACATTATAGTGAAACTGCCTCCGCCAGAGTCTGTTGGATCAACAAAAAGGTGTGCAAATCATCTAAAATTTGGTATTGATTTTTCAAATTATTATATGCGTTAAGTTGAAATACTGGCTTTTCTTTAGTGTAGAATTTGATTTAGTGCATATTGTATCCTGTTTTTCGTTAAAAATAAATATAACATTTATACCACTTCAGTTTTTTAGGTGTCCCTAGGAATAACACCTCTTGTCTCTAGGTACATACTGGGTACGTACCTAGGGACATTTGTAATGCTTTTAAAAAAAGGTGTAAAATAAATGAAAATGAAAATCTAAAGTAACCATATTGGCAGAACAGGTACTTGAGACATGTCTGATTGCAGTATTTGTTAAAACAAGGCTTTATAAAACAATTAACTATTTTTAAAAATACAAACAAAAAAAGTGTCCCTAGGATGGACACCTTCCCCTACTGTCCTTTATCATCCATCTTTACGAAGACAAACCCCTTTTTTGTCAGTGCTACCATGGCCTTTTTTAATTTTATTCTAAGCTTTACCTCGGCTGACGGGGTATTTAGGATATTTACTTTCCTTGCCATTTTCCCTAAGAATTAGCACACGTATATAAATAGCAATTTAAATTTAATAATTTAGACTTACCTTGACTTCTTCTGATCTTCTGTTGATGCCGATGATAGTCTCTTACAATTAGACGTTAGCACTTTGGTTACGCTCCACGCTCGTACTTTAAGATAGCAATAGTTTACAAAAAACAGTGCTTATAAACGGGTACATTATCAAAATGACGCGCCTTTCAACGATAATAAGCGATAATAAAAAACATTCTTGTATTAACAGAATAATTAATCATGATGTAATTTAACCTATTCATTTATTTTATTTGGGGATTTAACAAAAATAAATGCGTATGTTTTGATACGGTAAAAATGACCTTATATTATATATTTAAAACCAGCATTTTCTCTCTTAAATTAATAAAATACAATGCTAATTGTAGCAAGATTAAAAGTTGCTACTATGATGAAGTAAATTTATTATACAAGCTATTAAAGTAACAAATTTTATTCGACGCATTTTAAGTTAAAATTTTTTCGTTATATTTGTATTATTACTATTTAGAACTTGAAATTAAATTAATGGATATTTAATACTTATACTGAATGGTTTTTTGTAGCTTTTATATACAGTGAGCACGTAAAGGTTGGAATAAATTCGATAAAATCTTTATTGGGCAAGTAAGAAAATAATGCTCGGACACGTCGATTTTCTTTTTTAGATGCGCATTTTTTAGTATACGTATATTTTTTATTACGTCATCCCTCTTCGAGTTATGACGTCATCATCAGTTTTTTTAAATAGCAACATCCTCTTTTGATAATACCATTTAAAAGAGCACATTTTTCTGGGTATAGACGCCAAATTTTGTGGTATGTTACATAACAATATTTTCGAAAAAAAACGTTTTAGAATTCATAACAATGTAATGAAATAACAATAGAAGAAATAATAAATACAACTAAAATTCATTAAATTAAACGTTGGGGATTTTGATTATTTGGATATAGTGCTACAAGCGCGGGAATTATATGTTGTTGTAAAAAATTCAAATGTTTTTCAGCATTTAATGCGCCGTCAATAACAAATGGTGCAACAATTGTGGTACTAATTTCTCGAAAATATTGTTATGTAACATACCATAAAATTTGGCGTCTATACGCAGAAAAATGCGCTCTTTTAAATGGTACTATCAAAAGAGGGTATTGCCATTTAAAAAAACTGATGATGACGTCATAACTCGAACAGGGATGACGTAATAAAAAATATACGTATACTAAAAAATGCACATCTAAAAAAGAAAATCGACGTGTCCGAGCATTATTTTCTTACTTGCCCAATAAATATTTTATCGAATTTATTCCAACCTTTACGTGCTCACTGTATAGTTACGTAAACTCTTTATATCCGGCTTTAACTAGTACATAGGAACAATATGCGTAAACATGACGATATTGATAAATGCATATACAGATCTTCGCCCCACTACTCGTCCTCTAATGTATATTATTAAAAATTTTAATAGAGCCCCGCATTATTTTCAAATTTTTAATGATGGGTAAGTTATTAAAAATTTCTTGATTTTTTATTTATTATGGTATTTTTTAGAATTTCAAAAAAACTTTTTGTGAAGCATTCGATGTGGAGAGCGACAGGACGAAATTGGTAAGTTTTTATATTTTCTCACTAATTTTGTTTTAAAATGATGTTTCTAATTTTTAGACAATGAATTAATTGCGATGGTCTCAGTTAAATATAAAACGGTAAGATAAGTTAATGCCAAAATTTTCTTATTATTATTATTATTATTACAGAAATTTTTTTAGGACAACGTAGTTTTGTTAAAAGGGGCATCGCAGGTCCCAGCTACATTTTTTGTAGAACGGGGTAGCTATAGGGGAGGTGATATAGGATATATACAGAGACATTGAGCTGCCTGAGATGCTATGGATTATATACGTAGGCACTCTTTTTCTCAATTAATAAAAAATGGGTTAGCTAATAATTGTTTCAGTTTTAAATATCAAACATAGGCGTCTAAGCTTATTTGAAAAATAATTATAATATTTTGTAATATGTTTTTAGTGTTATTAAAACGTTTTTAACAAATTGTTTTTAATTTTGATCAACCAAATTATTTTAACCCGATAAAATGCAGAATTTAATTTTTTAAAAATTAATCAAATGAACATGCCTAACACCTATATGAAATTTCCATTATTCGTTAAAATATTGTTCCCCAAAGGAGTGAATCCTTAAAATTTAATTTATAAGAACCTCTTATTATTATTACAGCTTTCATATTTTTAATTTTAACAGATAACTTCTAACAAATTGTTTTTAACACAATTTTAACAGATAGCCTTTCTTTTATAAATTGGTTTATTTGATAAAAAGTGAGTTTAAAGGTTATGATAACAAATTATAGTTTTTCATATTTTTTATGCTTTCCATAATTTGTGGCTTCATAAGACAAAATGTGTTATTATTAGATATTCATAAAACCATAAGAGATAAAATTTCTTTTAATGAATTAGTTATGAGTTTATAGAAACAAAATTATTTTTACAGCGCAGTTAAAAGAATGTGATAACTATAACATGAAATAAAATAATGAATGTTTAAATGTTAAAAAATGCCTAGAATTTATGATTAAATAACTATAAAAAAATCTTGTACAATTGTTTGTTTAATTATTGCCTACTTTTATTGGTAATAATCTGAAATCTATAATATAGTGCTATGCTCTTTCTATCCTACGAAATTCATAAGTGTTATCACGCGCATGAATGAACTTAGCGTCGCCTTTATTTTTTGCGTATTCCTGAACTGAAGATAGGCAACCCACACTGCAGAACACAAACAAGACGTTCGGTTTCCAGTTAATTACTGTTAATATTTCGTAAAGTAATTTGTATAATTAATTGAAACTTACAGAAAGTGTTTAGCGCACCTACATCTACTACTCCACAAAAAAATGCGGGAAAAAATTCTTTTAGTTGCAAATGCACTCATTCTCGAACAGCTTCAATGACTTCCTCATTGCAGCTAAACTTTTTTCCTCCTAGAGACTCTTTTAAGGGCCCAAACAAATGAAAATCTGTCCCCAGTAGTAGTCCGCAAGCATGCTTTCGTTCCAATTTCCCTTGTAGCGCGATTCAATTTGGCTGATATCTTGGTGAAATCTCTCACCATGTTCATCGCTCACATCACCAAGATTGTCTGGAAAAAAATCTAGATGGAATGGAGGAAATGAATCTTCAGGGATATATTTGCTCCCAAATCTTTGTAATTTTGCAGCAGTTCATCAACCAGCTGTTTATAGTTTTCAACTTTTTTATTCCCGAGGAAGTTTGTTACCACAGTTTTAAAGGACTGCCAAGCAGGTGCCTCTCTTTCATCTAAGGTATTGTTGAAACTGGCATCTTTCATTAGTTTCCTGATCTGGGGCCCCACAAATATTCCCTCTTTGATTTTAGCTTCACTTATTCTGGAAAATTTGTTTTTTAAATATAGAAAACCTTCACCGTCCTTGTTCATTGCCTTTACGAAGTTTTTCATCAATCCCCATTTGATGTGAAGAGGTGGCAGCAGAATTTTTTCTGGGTTAACGAGAGGCTCACAAAAGACATTCTTAAAACCAGGAGTAAGGTTACTTCTTCTTGGCCAGTGCTTCTTAATATAATGATTTTTTCTGTCCCCACTATCCCACTCACACAGAAAACAGCAAAACTTCGTGTACCCCAACTGCAAACCCAGTACTAAGGCTACAACTTTTAAATCCGCACAAATTTGGCATTGAAATCTCTGGTACTCTGTTTTATCCAGTAGTAGCTTCATGCTTTCATAACTCCTTCATGTTGACAGCATGAGCAATGGGAATAGAAGGTTTTTCATTTCCATTATGAAGGAGAACAGTTTTAAGACTCGTTTTCGAGGAGTCTATAAAGAGTCTCCACTCTTCTGGATTGTGATGCTGGCCCATTGCGTCTAGTAAAGCGTTGACATCGTTACAGAATACCATTTCATCTTGTTTTGAAAATAAATGCTGCAGTTCTTGCTGCCTACTACGGAATGTGCATATTCTTGTCCCTTTGTTTAACAAATTCCATCCTTTGAGCCTTGAAGCTAAGAGTTCTGCTTGATTTTTTGACAAATTTAGATCACGGACTAAGTCATTTAAATCTGACTGGCTTATTTTATGCGGCTCCTCGGACATGTCAGCAAAGTCAGGGTCCGTTTCCCTGTTTTCTTGGCCCTCGAAGTCATCTAGTGGGTTCTCCTCAGGATCCAGAGTCCATGAATCTGGTGGGGATGGTATGGGAAGGTCCGTATAGTATTGTGCAGCACAGGTCTTTAATATAGCTGAAGGGAGGTTTGGATATTTTACTTTAGTTCTTGACTTACTTGATATGCCAGCGATTTTAGTTGTACAAAAGCAGCAGTCTGAAGAATGGTCCCTTGGCTCTCTCCGTATCATTGGAACTGCAAACGGCATGTGACGAGATTTTCGATTCAGCCAGCCAGTGAGCCGGGAAACACAGGTTAAAGAGCAGATATGTGGAGCCCAAACCTTATCCGGATCTCCAACTTTACACCCAAAGTACAGTTCATAACTTTTTTTAATGAGTGGGGTTATATTTCTTTTTTGAGGCTTGAAAGTCACTTCACCACACACGTAACAAAAGTTGTCAGGACTATTTACACAGTTGCGTGGCATTGTAGCGTTAAAAAATAAATTGTACAAAGCTTGAGTAGTTCACAAATTTGGTTAGTTAATAGTTAAAGTGTGATACGGGTAATATTAGAGTATCACAAACGACAATAAGAAAATGAACATAACTCGTCATTCCCAAGCACGCGTAATTCCCCGCAATTATTCATTGGCGGGGAACCCCAAGTCATCCGGCTAGTCCGCTAGTCCCCAAAATCAGATTTATCCAGACCACTACGCTATTGGGTGAATAAAAATGCATGGTTAAAGGAGCATTGTTTTAAAGCGGCTTCGAAAATTAGAAATTCCAAGAATTAAATATAAAGGGCAAGATATACTAATTTGGGGGTAAAACCACAAAACATACAATTACAAATGATGGACAAATTCTAATGGCATATTCGGATTCAGCAGGCAAAATTACATAAGAATCAGCAAGAATTATTCCTGTAACAAAATCTTTGTCGACCAGTGTTATTATTGCTGTCTCATAGCACAATGATGTGTCAATCAAAGCCAAAGATCGTTAATGCTTAATAAAAGTAAAATTAAAGCATTTTTCGTTTATTTTTTCAATTTAGTGCCATCAGTGAGCAGCTAATTAATTTCTAGCACCACAGAAATTAAAGGCTTGTTTAGTTAAATTTCACAATGCAATCGCTCCATATAAGACCAACTAATTTATTAAAATGAAAGACAACTGATTGAACTGATTACTCATTAATGCTTTTAAGGAAAGACCTCTTTTGCACTGTTAAAAAATCGAGGCTCAAAGCTAGGATTTGCCGCAGTAAATTAACACCAAAAAATAATTCGGATACTGTTACAACTTCGGTGTGGGATCGACTAAAACGGTTTTGTTGAATATTTCATTCCTACCTAATGTCCTAAAGTAGTTCTACTGTGTATCAATGACATGTTGCGATCTTAGCGAGGTAGGCGCCTTTAAAGAAAACTATTTTATTTCGATCTGTTTCTCATGAGCAAGTGCAGCTACGAGATTCTTAGAAGCTTTGCTGTTATTACATGAGAATGCCTTGAATATGAGTTGTTGCATACTGTAATTAACACTATGTGGATTGGTTTCGGAGTGTGTGTTCTATTTGTGTTGTGTTTTGAGAGTGAGTTTTTAATTTTTATTTGTATTTTCTTTAATCGTTCGTAATAAGGTTTTTCAGTTCTTAAATGCTTTTAATACTAAAACAGGATGATCGAAAACATAAAAGCTTTCTATATTTCCGTATTGATTATTGGTGGTTGCAGATTACACCCTGTGCTTTCGAATGTTTTGTGTTAAAATGTTTGTTTGGCCACAGATTGGAATCCATTCAAACTGAAAAAAATTAACAAACTACCTGGTAAACCAACGAAGTTTAAAACACTTAAAAATTTAACATCTTTGCGTCATTGTTAACATTTAACAATTATAATATTTCTTTTGCTAAACATATACCACCCTTGCTTGCGCCCCTGCAGGTATTTTAACCCTTTAATTCGTTTTAATATCCGTTTTCCGGAAAATTTAAATAAAGTTTTGATTTAAAAACGAATGTTCAAAAGGATTTTTTTATTCAACAAAGTTTGAAGGAACTCCTTTTATGCGAAATGTTTCAGAAAATAAGATACTTGTAAGACAAGTTTGCAAAAGCCTTTGTGGCTTTTTAAAATCTGCTTTTAAAGTATTTGATTGCTTTGTTTAAATATAACACAGTTAAGAGCGACACCAATAATTAAAAACTACTAAAAAAGGTATAATTTATGCAAAACGTACATAAATAAATGGCGAAGTATCTTCACTGAGTTTTCACTTTTTGTACTTGTTAATACAAATTTATAGTGGGTGAAGTGGGGGGGGGGGGATACGGGGGGATGGCATCCCCTTAGTTTGTTAAAAAATATAGCCGTTCCCCTACTTTGAAAAAAAAAATTAAGACATCCCATTGCTAAACTACGGGGTTTGGGGTTTCATACTTCAAATATGATTTTTAAAATTAACTACATATTTAGTAGGTAGCCGGTATGTAAGTAAGTAACTAGTGTTCAATTCTTCAAAAAATATGATTCATTGTTTGGGTTTGGGTACCGCGCGGCTCCCGTGAAGTTTATTTATTTTAAAATACCCACAGACAAAACAGCTACCCATTTCTGATAAAGACACTCTTATCAATCTGCGTGTATTAAAAACTAAAAAATATTGGAGTATGTGGAATCAAGTATTAGATTCTTAAGTGAGGTTTTAATTAACCAAATTTTATTTTCCTAACTGAATATTGGAAAATCTAGCATCCCCCTTGTAATCTTTTCCCACTTCGACCACTGCAAATTTATCTTGTTAAAAGTTAATGTTTTAAGCCTTATTTATATTTTTCATACATGTTACGATAATTATGGGGTTCTTGAAACGTAAAATAAACATAGATTTCAAATCGAAGGAACTCAGATAGAATGAATTCCATCATAAGCTAATGGGTTTCGGATTAAACAACGCACCTTCCTCGTCTAATTCAAACACACCTTGACTTATTTATGTATCTCTTAAACACAGGTTTATTAATGTCAACTGAACTGAAATTATGAAAAATGCCATGAATATAACCCGAATTTATTACGTGTGTTAAATGTTTAACTTAGGATATGATAACGTTTTTTTAGGAATATATTTCATGCCTAGCAAAGCCTATTTTTCATAATTTGCAAATTTTTTTCTTGATTTGAGAAAAATTCTGCATTATATTTCTAAAGAATTGTAGAATTTAAAGCGTATTTTGTGAAGTAGTTATTAAACAACTCAGCTACATTTTCAACAGCATATTATTATTTGTTGGTGTTCATAATGTAAACAATTCCTGCCTTCAGTGGATTTTTTCAATTCATTGATTAATTTCCACTTTCTTACTTTCTTTAAAAAAAGAGTGATCATTTAATTTTCTTGTTAGGTACCTTTTTAATTTTATAAGGATGTCGATTAAAACAAGTTTTTTTGCATTTATCATTGCTGTATGATTGAATTACGTGGTTTATATTTTAGAAATAAAATTTTTGTCGGATTCAATTATTTAGGGAAATATTTTAATGTATTTTAACGAATTATGAAAATTCCATATATAGGAAAATATTACCTCCGCAGGGATTTGAACCACTCACCTTCGGCATTACGCGCCGATGCGATAGTTCAAATCAAATACATTAAAGTACAGGGTTTATATTAAATTTCTTTGATTTACAGTATTATTTTCAAATTTTTACGTTATTTGTGTGTTTAATCCTTCATAAAAATAGATATTTAGAGGATTTAATACTTAACCATCTTTGCGCACCAAAGGATTACATTTACTAAATTTGGTTTGCTTTTTGCTGAATTTTTGAAATTAAAATATTAAAATCGATATTTTCTAACACATTGAAATCGGGGATGGATTACCACTAAAATGGGTTCTAGGTTAATTAATAATAACAATAGTATTTATTGCCATAAAAATTCATTAAAGTTTAAGGGCCTTTCCTTTATTATCTCAAAGTTATATCATAAAAAATATTTTTTTCTTAATAAACTTTGTAAGAAATTCTAAATAGTATGCTTAAGGTAAAATTTTATGTAGGAGTATATTTTTATTAAAACGCAAACGAATATGAAAAAGTTCAATCTTTTTTGGGTTTCTAGATTTTTAAGTCCTCTTGTCCGATGGATACTGCGGCCCTGATTGAAATTCCATTTTATACAGGGTTCGTCAGTGAAGCGGGAAAATTTAAAACTCCTGTATCTACATAAGTTTTTATTTTAACATTAATGTTTTTACAGTTTTCTGTTAAGTTAGACTTGCCATTTTATTTTTTAAAAATAACGCTTAACAGGTGGGCACCATTACGATCTACGCACTCTTGTAGTCTTACTCGAAAATTTTCCATTACTCGCTGTAACATTTCCGGTGTAATACGTGCAACTTCTTCTTGAATTTTTAGTTTTGGGAACGTTTGCGGTCGCTCGACGTACACCTTGCTCTTGAGCCAACCCCAAAGAAAAAAGTCGCATGCGGACAAATCAGGAGATCTAGCCGGCCAAACAATGTCTGCATTTTTTGATATGGTTCGGAAAGAGTTCCCTGAAAGCAGTATGACTGGTAGCACCGTCTTGCTGGACCCATATGTGGAAATCGAACCACCTCTGACATCAAAAATGTTGTGACCACGTTTGTGTAACGAACTGCACTAACGGTTGTAGCGTTTCCTCGATCGTCTTGAAAAAATAATGGTCCAATAATGCCAGATGATGAAAGTGCACACCATACTGTCACCTTCGGACTATGCAACGCTTTCTCATGTAAGACTACAAGAGTGCGTAGATCGTAATGGTGCCCACCTGTCAAGCGTTAATTTAAAATAATAAAATGGCAAGTCTAACTTAACAGAAAACTGTAAAAACATTAATGCTCAAATAAAAACTTATGTAGATACAGGAGTTTTAAATTTTCCCGCTTCACTGACGAACCCTGTATATAAATGCTAGACTTAAATTTAAATGTAACAGTAAATGTAAATATCAAGAACTCGTTTAATCCGAACACCCGTTGCGGCAGCTTAATTATTTTCATAATTTTATTGAGATTTTAAAACATGCAAAAATCGAACTACCAAGATGTGATAAATTAATTCTTCTTTACCTTTGTCATTTCTTTGTTTAGTGTGACACCGTCCATGATACGGTCCCTCTTTGACTTTTTACATCTGTTACTTTACTAGAGTGTTTCGTTTCTATTAGGAAGTGGTTTGGTCCCTTTATGCTGCATATACAGTGACCGGCAAAAAGTTCGCAACATATGGGAAACATTTTTGTTATTAGAGTATCAAAAAAACTTTTCTGAGGGATCAGTTCTGCATGTCCGATAACCTAAAAATCGAATTTGATGTATGTCACGTGACTACTGTAGCGGCAAATTTAAAAAAATCACGTCATCCAAATAAAATCTATGTATTTGGAAGGCAATGGAAAAACTTTTCGTTTTTTCCACAATTGACAGGATTAAATTAAAAAAAAAGGTTTTCCTTCGGCCCCTCGGTGCTGCAATGGTTTGTATCTAACAGCTGTATCAAAATTCTAGAAATATTGTTAGGTACCTCCCCTATAATTACTTTTTATTTTATTATATTATATTCATGTTTAGTATACTAACTAATTATTGCGTAGAATTCATCTAATATTTCGTTAGATTGCACATCGTTTTAATATGCAACAATTAGATCAGACCCTTTTAGCAACTTAATTACACTTAATAGAATTATCATGTTCTGCAAACATTTTAGAAATTATTGTTTATGGACTAAATTGACTTTAATGATCATTAATAATAAATCTGTCTTCACAATACGTATTTAACGCAAAATTCACATTAAAAATGAGATCATCCCTTAAATGTTTGTACGTATTCCTTCTAGAATGTTCGCAGTAACCTTCTTTTAGACTATATAAGCCAATTACTGGATCATGTAAATCAATACGATTCTAACACGTTACTAACACGGTTTTTGGCATCATTAAATAACTTGTAATCGTATTCCTCGTTAATTGTGTTCTAAATAAAACAAATACTTGTAAAAAGTGTTTAATTGAGCCAAACTGTGAAAACCTCGTGAAAAGAACCACAACAATATTATTTATGGTAGACCCCTTAGGAAAGATTATTTTTCTCGATTATAATTAAGTTGCACCCATAACCGTGGATAGATCTTCCTGACATATTATGTAAAAGAAAGATTAAATACGAGTAAAAATTGCGATTTTAAATTTTTTTTAAGAAATTCTTGAAATTTTGTATATGGACCTAAAATTAAATTCTTAGCAACTTTTTCAAATAATTTTCTTCGATATATTGTCATCTTACCCCACTTTTTATGACTTCACAGTGATTTTTTTTAATTTGCCGCCATACCAGTGGCCACGTGATATACATCAAATTCGATTTTTAGGTTATCGGACGTGCAGAACCGATCCCCCTGAAAAGTTTTTTCGATACTCTAATAATAAAATGTTTTCACATATGTTGCAAACCTTTTTCCGGTCACTGTATGTAGCCTTAGTTTCCTTTCTGCGGCAAAGTTTTTTCAGTTGTCGTTTGTTTTGTTATGTTTGCCTATAATTCCATCATAAACTTTTTAGTGTTAAAATCGTCCAATACAATTTTCACGTCATATTTCGGACAATTATCGTACATTCTTTCTAGCTGTATGTATATAGAATTGGTTCTGGGCTTTCTTCTGTTGGTGCATGCCCATTTATTATACTTATTTTCCTTTGGTTATTGGTTTCCCCTTATTCTTTCATTTATTCCTTTTATATCTACAATTTTACTGACCAGCATTTGTTCATTTGTTGTACTAAGAAACCGGTTCCGAATCTGTTTTATGTTCCACCATAGTTGAAAAAGGTGTAGTCTTCTACTATGCTTGTTTCTTGTAGAGCCATTAATTTTATATTATATTTTTTGGCTTCTCTGGTAAGGTTTTTGGCAGCTCCTTGTTGCGAAATATATTTTATTTTCCCTCTCTCTCCTTTTCTTTATTTTCTTTATTACTTCATTATGTTTCGTATTTTTCTTTATTTTTTAACTTGTTTTAATTGATTCTTCTTTCGTTTCCTTTTCGTTTGCTATGTTCGTCCCTCTGCTTGTCTAGTTTTTTGGCTTTGCTATTTCAAGTTTTTCTGCTGTCTTATTCCATCTCCATTCTACATATATCATTGATGATTACTTTATTGAATCCTATCTTTACAACTTTTCCGTTTCTCTCTGCTTCTTGCACTGTTTGTCTTATCCGTTTTTGTTTCTCCCTCTTTTTTCGAGAAATCGTCATATACTCGTATATCCCATTCACCTTTTCATTCTTTAAGTTTTGTTTTGTCCCACATTTTTTTCCCCACTTTCTAGTTCCCCCATTTTTTTTAACCATTTTTGATTTAATGTCCAATTTTAAACGCTGCTTAATATATTGCTTATTGTTACTTGGTGTACCGTTGGTTCATTTGTGTTTATTAATCCTCCATTCATAACTACATTATTTTTTCTTCTTTCTCTATCCCTTCTAATGTTCTTCTGATACTCTGTAATTCTTCTTTCATTCCATTATTTTCCTTCGTAATTGCCATATGTTCTCTCTTCAACTCTTCGTTTTCTTTTTAGTGTCATTATTTCTTCTCTGAACTTTGATTACTCTTCTCTAGTTAACTGTATCTCTCTTTTAATTTTTTATATTTATCAGTATGTCTATTTTATCCTCTTCATTTTTTCACTTTTGTGAGTGTTTCTTACTTCTTTCAAATCCTTCGTCTATCGGATGCTCTTCTTTATTTGTACATCAGTTGAATATCCGTCGGTAGACATTGAACGCTTTTTCTTCTTTCTATGCCTTATTGGCAAGGGGCCAAAGCCACATTTTTAAATGCCTTGGCGTCGTGAACTTTGTTATATCCCCCTTATACAAGGGAAATGTGTTCTCTGCAGTGGTTTCCCGTTGCCTTCTGCAGAGTTTGTGACCATGTATTAAGTGTATAGTGTATGTGTCGTGTTACTATCTGAAGTCGGCCACTCCGCAGACAGAATTGAACACTTACGTTATTAAATTTATTTAGTTAGCCTTATTATTAAATTTCGTAAGTACGGTCCTGTTTTATTTACAATGCTGCGTTCTGTAAATTTGATTTTATCAACTGTTTCGCGACAGCGATTTAACTTATTCATAATCGAATTTCTCTTGAATTTTCTGCAATGTAAAAATGTTTTAATTCTCTTTCTAATCACTGTTAATACACTGATATATCACTACTACACAGATTTGGTTTTTATTTTGGAGTGTCTTAACACCATGGGCTCCTCTTACTTGTTCGATTTTATTGCATCCATAAATTTGTTTGAATACTATTACTACAAATAAACCAAAATTTATCGGAACAAGTTCGTTTATAGTCTTTGACAAAAACCAAAAATTGCAAGCCTTGAATGGGTTCAAAGAAATCTCCCGCTAAAACTGCATAGACGAACCTTTTTCCCCAGTTAAAATTTTTTTAATCCTTTCATATCCTGTATTGTTAGTGTTTCTAATATTTTTAGCAGTTTCACTTGTTTAATTTTTAATTTTCAGCGACTGGTGGCAAGTAAAACATACCTCAAAAAATACATAAAATGTCAAAATCGCTATAACAAAAATTCGGAATATACCGGATGTCAATGAAATCTGGGACACCTCTACTTTCTTTTTTACATTATAAGATATCAAAATGAAATTTGGTGTATGTAATATACTCTTAAAACTGCATTATTTAACATGGAACACAAGATTCTGCCGATTCCAGCTTCACCGGAATTAATCTCAAATTTGTTATTTTATTCATACATTTTTGGAATCTGCACTTAATTTCACGTATGTTAGTATAAATAAATTTTGGGATGCCCCAGGTTTCATTGAGTTGCAGAAAATTGGGCCTAAAAATGTATTTGAAATAATTTTGGGGTTGTCAAATTCTTGCAGCTTTTAGACTATTTTGAAGCTTGATAAGCTAAGCTAAGTTAAGTAACCTTTCTTAATGGTTGTTTTAATAATCCAATTTAACCTTAATCCCAAATGGTATTTTTAATTATATTCAAAAATATTGACGTCAAAAGGAATTACTCAGCATGTCGCCTTCAAACTATAACAACAGCAGTTATTATAATATATCGTAGTTATCAAGTGTAACTTTAGAAGTTTTGTCTACTTCGCATAACTCTGACTTGTAGAACTTCATTTGATACCTGCTATTTTCTCTTGCATAAAATACGATTTACTTCCTACGAACGTGTTGTTAAAGTTAAATCCACTTTGCATATATGATCTGAAATTACAGATTGTTTTCTTAGTTGCAAACTTCCTCTTTACTTGCATTATTTAGCCTGTGGCATTACTTTAGCTCAAAATTAATACCGTTGTATAACAGAAATTTTGGGAACGTGGGATGCAAGCTTAATCATTAATTACATAAGGGCATTATTTCTTCAAACTATGTAATCGCAAACATGCTAGGAATTATTTGTTTACATACAAAAATAATTTGAATTAATAAGAAGTAATGTTTGCGTTTGTTTTTATTGGGTTAGGTATTTGCTATTGATACGAGTCCTAAATATTAAATCAGACATGATTAAGACATTTATTACTTAATTTTAGGCAGTCAATTAAGGTCAAGTTGTCTAGTTGAACCGTAACCCATTAGCAGACTGCAACTGTGGACTGTTTCTGCAATTTTTATAACTGAAGCTAATGCGATTTTATCAGTATATAAATTTTAATGGAGATGTCGGTACGCTTACATAAGTAATTAATTTTTTAAGGCATGCTTGTAGATTACAGCACTTTACTTTTGTAGCTGCACCACAGTAAATTAATTGTTTTTGAATTTGAATAAACTAAGGTTGACACAAATTTGCTCTGAGTTCAATGTGGGTTTTGTTTGGTTATTTATCCCGACTTAAAACCTTTGGTTATGGTATTTGTGTTGAGTGTTAACATCAATAGAGTGATTAATTGAGGAATGGCACAGATTCTTGGCAAGATCATTTGATCCCGATTAAGATTTTTTAAAGATTTCGTAGCAAAATTGTAAAATTGGTATTTGTTGTTTGCTTCAGTTAATGAAGAACAGGATCTCGAAAATAATTAAATTAGCTCGTTAAAACATTATTTCAGGTTGTTTGTGTTTAGTTTAAGAATTAAGAATAAATTGTACTATAAAGGCAAGTTTGAGGATTTTTGTATACTGAATGGGGAGTTTCAAAACGGAACATAGCAAAATTGCAATCGAATACACAAAAATGGTGGTGGTATCAATAGTTCCAAATATTGACACTTTTGAAAAATAAGTTCCCACTTTTCACAACACAATAAGTTTTTCATCTGAAGCATATGCTGATCTTGGATATTTTTGACGTTGGTTGGTAATTTGATTAAAAAGCAAAGAATCGTTAAGTCTATTCCTTTTCCCTTTTCCCATGAGATATTCACATGTTGCTTGTACTTCTTCCCAAGCAGGGTGAACATTTAAATTCATCCAATTAAAAACAGAAAAATCTGATAGCCTCAACTTGAGATACCTACTCTTCGCACGTCACATAAAAGTCATTCACTTCGGCGTAAAATGCTGAAATTTTAGTTTCAGAAATTTCGTCATTTTTTAAAATGTTTTTAACACTAATTGTAATAAATCTATGCTCACGCCTTTCTTTAATAATTAAAAGAGTGTCTTCTAAAGTTGAAAAATTTAAATAATGCTCTTTTTATTTCCTTCAATATTTAGTATGCCCCTTTGAAAAGTACTCAGTTGACTATGTATGTACAAACAAAAGGTAGGTACGCTTCACTCATGGTGGTTTTTTTTTCGGATAAGAAAAATTATTTAAGTGCTTGAAATAACTTCAGAACTCTTTCTATAGCTGGAAATAGTGACAACTATGTAGTTTTCGAATGTGATAAGATGATTTTGTATTCAGTATCAACAAAATCACAGAACTCCTTAAGTTTTTCATTTCGTACAATTATGCATAATGTGTGTCAGGCAACCAATGCCTTCGATATTTGCATTTATTTTCTTCAATTTTCTGAAAACATTACAGCGACCAGCCCTGTTTACTCCGCCAAAATTTGTATTAGTGTTGTCACCGCAAAAGGCTACACAATTTTGAATTTCAGTGTTGCTATTACGCCTTGCTTCTTTACAAAAGTTAGCTATGGTTTCTGAAGTTTCATTGGGCAAGGAATTCACTTTTAATAATACTGATTGTATTCCCAAATTTTTATCAAAGTACTGTATTACAAACGGAAATATTTTTATCGCCTTGTGATTTGATGTATCAGTTGCGATTCCAAAATATATATTTTTTTTGAACGTTACTTACATAATGCCAGCTTGATGCTATGTAGTGCAATTACAGCTGGAACTAAGGCCATAGTTTTGGTTCGTGCAGATATTAATTTTTTTTTCAGATACCTGTAGCTTTTAATTTTATTCATTTATATTAACTAATTAGGTGGTCTCGTATATATTTATATATATAACTGTTGTAAATATTTTCTTAATGGTGTTTTTATCAATTTGTAAATTCAGCTAATTAATATATTTGCCTATTAAAAAGGTACAGATGGTGACGTTTTCCTTCCTAAAAAACAAGAACTTATAATCTCAGTTTTTCTTCGCAACTTCAACCAGGTAATCAACGAAATTAATTTATATCATGAATATAACAGTAAAAATAAAAATATAAAATATAATAAAAACTGCATTATTCGTTATATTATAAAGAGCTACTAAATTAAATACATTTCCTAGAAAAAAAAAATTGTTTCTTTATGTAAAAATCAGACAAAAAAAAAATGAGGTCAAATCGTTTGTTGTGATGTAAAACACATAACAATATTTCTACTGTATGTAGGTGGATTTAAACTCGAATAATATGTGAAAGCAATTTTATTGACAGCACGAAGTCCTTACAGAGCTATTTAATCTTTTTTAAAATCCGGAATGTAGATCTGTCAGGGAATGTTGTTGGCAATCTGAATTTATGTCAATAAATTATGTTATAACCATATAAAGAACAGAAATCCTTTGTTATTAGATTATTGTACACATAAAAGTTTACATTTTAAATTCCTCATCTTTCTTTATGAAGGAAAATAAATCGTATTTTTAAGCTAAATTCCAAGCTCAGAAGATTCCAATCATTTGTATACGAAGAACACGTTTTTATAGTAAATAAACAATTCTAACACCTTCAATTGTTAAAACATACCTATTTAGTGTGATAAAGTCTTCAAACGTATTGCAGCTCTCTCATTAGCCCCTTCTGTCTAACTTTTATAATGTTACAGGCACCCTAACCTGGAACAAAAATGCAAAATCGAGCGAAGAAGAAGCGATTCTAAAACCATCAAAGTACTCGCAGCATAAATCAAACGACATACAAAAGAGGAGACCTTCTTTTTATTGGGAAAAACCTGATGCTAATTTAAAATTTCCACCGAGCAATGACAAATTAGTTCCTACTTCTAACCATAAACCAATGTTAGGTGAAGCATTTATTAACGAACTAAGACGTACAAATAATTTTAAAGGGTTAACCAACGAACCGATAATTTCAAACGATGTTATCGTAACCGGAACTAATACAACGAAAACTTCTGAAAAAGCTAAGAAGCGATGTAAGAAAGGTAACTGTAAAAGACGCCATAAAAACAAAAGAAATAAAGGAAAAAAGAACCGAAAGAAAAATAAAAATGTTGTACAGATCCCGAAAGGGACGAAAAACATAACAAAGGCTTTTAAAGAAACTGATAAAACAAATGAACTTTTTCGAAAGGTAATCTCGAAATTCAATTACCATAAAAAGTTTTTAGTAGATAAAGCAAAAACATCTGGAAATAAATTATTGTCGCAACATGTAAATATGTCATCAAGTCCGAAGCCTAAATTTAGAAACATCAGTTCTAACTCTTTCGTTGATATAAATGACAGGAGGATATTATTAGCTTCAAACAAAAGAAAAAATGCAAATTCATCTCAGTTTTACGGTACTGAAACTGATATTTTGGGTATCACTGTTCCTACAACAACCGAGGGTATTTTTAAAAGCAACGTTCAGAGCAAGTTATCAGACCATTACTATACTGAAGAAATAAAAGTAGGAAATTATCAAAAAATCAATTATTCGGAGTTACTTAAATCATCAACCGTTTCTGTACCAGATGACAAAAGCTATTTAATAAATTTATTTCTACAAAAGCATGATAACTTAAAGAAAAATATGGACGCAGGACATGCAAATAAAATAGGCCAGTGTGGTTTGAATAATGGTGGATGTGCTCATTTTTGTAATGAATATGGTTCCCAAAGATGTTCATGTTTGGAGGGTTTCGAATTAGGAGCCGACCACAAAAGTTGTACTGGTAAGTTGCTTTTAAAAATGTTATAATTGCTACTCTAAACCAGCTCAAAGTTCCGTTTACCTCTTTACATAAAACGTTTCGAAATTTTAGAACGGATTTAAAGGTAAAAAAGGTACCTAATGGTATCGGCACTAACGCCTCGTGAAAGAGCATGGCCGGCAACGTAGAGGATTAAGGCCTCCTAAGTCACTTTTCATACCTCAGTCGTTTCGGTTCCCAAGTATTTCCAGTGACTGAATAAGCCACCCGTCGAGCATCCAACTCGGATTTGGCCCGAAACCGTTCGTACGGTAGTCAAATACCTTAGTCACTCCACCGATTAATTTTATATATATTTTTATGAGTCGTTTTGTAACATTTAGGACTGATGCATGTTAGTTGATTTACTCAACGATTCTTAAACAAAAGTAAAAAACGCTTTGTAATTAATTTTATTTTGTGACAATGAAAACAATCGAAACTGGAATAAAATTTTAAATCGACAAGAGTATACAGAGAAACTGATCATCGATTTTCGGCCATAAAATAGAGGAAACACAAAAAATGTAAAAGAAAACATCGAGGTAAAATTATTAGGGTAGAAAACACCTGGGAAAACATTGCCACAGCCAGAGTGAAAACGGAAAAGAATGACAATCGGTAGTTAATCAACCCTATGGGCCTATTAGGCTGTCAAAGTTCGAAAGTGAATCGAATCCCGAATCTGAACAATGGAATCCTTAAGATTCGAATCTCTAATTCCAACCTTAACATTCGAATCGTTGAATGCATATTTCAGATTCGAATTTTAGATTGTCAATTCGAAATTCGATTTATCAATTCACGTTCAAGATTCGAATCAAAGTTTAATCCTTGAATCCTTGATTCTTCGATTCGGGTTTATTATTTTCGATTTGTGTATATTCATATGTACATAATCAATTTCCTTTTCTACGGCAATGCAGTGTCGAGGCTCATTCATATTTGCTGCTCTTCAATGGAGCTGATGGGTCGATTTTGGACTTGCATTACGATCACGCTCCAACCAGCTTTCATCCACAACACATTCATACACCTTTAAACCTAAGCCTTAACTAACGAATTCAACCCAAATCGGCTCCATAATACTATGGCCACCACTTGAATCGAACTCGTGTCAGCTGGCTAGCTAGCAGGCATTTACCTGACTGAGCTATCCAGGCTGCCCCGGGTTATAATTTATGATAGTTCTAAAATTTGATATTTATTTTTAAATTTTGATATAAATTCGTTCAAATTTTATTGATACATAAAAAGTATTACTGAATTTATTCAAATGGTAATTCGTTGAAATGGAAATTTAAACCAAAAGGAAAGTCCTTTTTTTTAATTATTGCATGAAGGTTTAACGAGATCAAAATGAAATTCGAAAATTGAGTTAGTTCACATTCGAGACTCTGAATTCAGTATTGGAAATTTGAACCCGGATTAAATAATCGAAATTTAAATCTAAATTCGAAATTCAGTTTAGTCATTCGAATTTTATAATAGCAGATATTCGAATCTTTCTGATTACAGTCCTTGTACGCTTACTTATTTCCGTACATTTTAAATCGTAAATTTATTGGAAAGTAATCAAATACATTTTCACCAAAATATAAAGAGGTTTAAAAAATGCTCTTCATTTATTATGCACTCACATTACTGCAACGGGCAAGGGGAGATTAAGGGTTTATGTTCTGTGGGTAACACCTAGGTGTTGCAAACCTTTCGTTTTAAAACGCTATTTATACGTAATTGCTTATTAACTTCGTTAGGGATATTTTAGCATGATTAATCACCGTCATTTATATTTAGCATCCTGATTGAATTTGAAATTGATAAGGTCATTCACCAGAAATATTCGCTACTTTTAGAAACGTGGAGAAGTAAAATAGTTTAGTGTTTACGTCCAGTTTCATATGTAACTTAAATGAATTTTTAGACATTGACGAATGTTCGAATGCCAACGGTGGATGTGAAAGCCTATGTTATAATACACAAGGTTCCTATTATTGTCGTTGTCCAGCTGGTTTACGAACAGGCGTCGACTTAAAATCCTGCGAAGACATTGACGAATGTTTGTTGAGGAACGGTCATGGTCCATGCCAAGATAGTTGTTTCAATACATTTGGATCCTACTATTGTCGATGTTCTGAATTAAATGGTACTCGGTTATCTAAAGATAAACATACCTGCGAAGACATAAATGAATGCAGAGAAGGTCGAAGTGGTTGTTCTCATGGATGCATTAACACCCTTGGAAGAGCATTTTGTACTTGTCCTATTGGAATGGAATTGGGTCACGATTGGAAAAGTTGCTATGGTAAAACGTTTCCATTTAAACCTTACTGTTTTTGCTAAATTAATTACTGCTTTATAACCGGCTGGTTCGGTCCGAGCTGTAACTGAAAAATTTTATCGTTAAATAAATTCAGTCAAATACATTAATTAAACAAATTCAATTTCATTACAGATATAAATGAATGTGACGATGTGGAAATAAGCAACAAATGTAAATATGGTTGTCGAAACACGCTAGGATCTTTTCGTTGTTTGGAATCACCCAATGAACAAAACGACCAAATTCCTGTTGCACCAGAGAACGTTGTGTGTCCTCCATTATTTCCACCTAAGCATGGATATTTCAATTGTTCCAGAAAAAAGGCAGCTTTAGGCTTTAAAACCAAATATGGAAGACACAGAGTTACTAACAGGCCTGGTACATTTTGTGACTTAATCTGTCCAATAGGATACAAAAATGTGGGAAATTTCCGAGTTATTTGTAATGTAGAGGGATTCTGGGTAGGAGAACAAACCGGAAGATGTTCACGTAAGTTAAAAAAAAATTGTTTGTTACTTTTATATTTTCCCTCCAGTTCTTTTAGGGCGTAATTATGATCCTAGCTACAATTATATCGAAGTCTCTTATGGTAATACAATTTCCGGTTTCTACGTTTAGTAGATTTCAGTTTAATAACTCTTGATTGTTCTATTTAAAGCTAACTGCTTGTTCTATATTTGAATTTATTGCAAGATTAATGTCCTTTTAATTTCAGTTAACATTGCACTTTGTGTAATATTAGTGACTTAAAAACAAATTAATGCTCGTACTATTTTCTGATTTTGCTAATTAAAAGCAGCTTGAATGAACGTACATAATTGGTGCTTTTATAGTATTACTAATTTGCAAATTAGTTTAGAATTATTAGAGTACCAGCCTGTTAACAATTTTAGAAACTTAACAAAGGTACGAGGTCTGATCAAAAAATATCCAGAATGGTTTTACAACTATGTAATGACTGGACACAAAGGACTGTGGTTTTGCACAAAATGTGCTTAATATTTGTTATATACGTGCTGTAAATTACATCTGCTTTGCTCAATCGGTTGTTTCACAGTAATGTTTGTTGTTGACGCTTACGTAGTTTGTCGTATTTATCATGTCGGAAAAACTTGGCGAAACTTGTAAAGGTACGTATTTGAAGTTACAAAACTCTACGGCAAGGATTGTATGAGTTGTACGCAAGTTTATGAGTGGTATAAACGGTCGTGAAGGTGTTGAGAGTGATCCGCGTTGTGGAAGACCTACAAGCTGTGCAGGAAAATCGCCGAATTACTATTAGTGAGTTAGCCACAGATCTAAACATTAGTTATGGATCGAATCAATCAATTCTTACGGAAGATTTGGGTATGAGACGCGCCTCAGCTAAATTTGTACCAAAACACCTCAGTACTAAAAAAACACATGCCCGTGTTTTAGCTGCTAGTGACTTGCTTGAATGCGTCAGAAGTGACCAAAACTTTCTAAAAACGAGAAGGGCGAATAGCAATTGCATCACGATAATGCCCCCACCCACACATCTCAACTTGTGCAGCAGTTCCTTGCTAAACATGTCCTTCCACAAGTTTGCCAGCCATCATATTCGCCGGACCTTGCTCCCAGCAACTATGTTATATTCCCAAAAACCAAATTTCAGTTAAAAGGAAAGCGATTTCAAGATATTGAAGAGATGCAGCAGAACACGACAAAGCAGCTACTGACTATTTCAGAGGACGTTGGATTAAGTGTGTGGCTTCGGAAGGCGATTAAATGTCAATTTCATAAATCTTGGTATTTCTTTATTAAATAAAGCCATTCTGGATATTTTTTTGATCAGACCCCGTATAAGCAAAAACCATTGTTTTAAGCAGGGGTGGCTCCGAGAAGGGGAAAGTAATCTATAGTGTGAGTAAAAAGAAAATTCATACGAGTCCCCCCCCCAACCGTGTTTCGACTGTAATAACAAATAAAATTTGAATAAGTTCTTATAAGTGAATGTATTTTAATTAATTAACATTTGCAAATAAATGAACTAATTATCCTGAAGAATCTGCTTCTGCATTTCCTGAAAACTGAATTTTTACTTTTCAGTTTTTACGAAACCAAAACTCAAATGTCCAGGGCCGATTGCAGCCGAATTAAAACCAGGTGAAGAAAAAGCTCATGTTAAATTTGCTCCACCTAAGGTAAATGTTGACTGGAAGTATGTGGAAGCTGTTCCTCCATCTGCGAAGAAATTTGAAGTTTACCTACCCCATGGTCCTCATTGGATCACTTTCAAAGCCACCGATCCTAATTCAAAGCTCACTTCCAAATGTATTATTTATGTTGTAGTAAGGAAAACTAAAATTTCCTAACTAAAAACAAAAGTTTGTTTTTAAAATACACCATTTTATGTTCGTTTTTTATATTAAAGTTAGAATTAAGTGTTCGATTTTCTTTTTTTTACTTTAATAAAAGTGTTTTATTTTATTCTTTCTTTTATTTGATAAATCTTTCTACCTGGGCCCGTACCTGACCTTAGTTTGGAGTTACAGAACTTGGAGATCGTATCAGTTGCTCTTGGTTTATATTCTTATTTATTCACTCCTGATTCTATTCATTCTTGCCATTTGTAAGATTCTTCTCTTCTCTTTCTTCTGTTTTTTTCTGGCCAAGATGTTTGCAGTGTGAAGATTCGAAAAAAATTATCCTCTTCTTCAATTTGCTACATATTCTTCGCCCTTCTCTTCCATCTGTCTTCCAGTAGGTACTTGTTTCCAACTGATATCAATTCAACATTTTTCTTAGTTTGATTCTAATGTGTTCGTTCCTGATGTACCCCTTCTTGTCATTTATAAGACCTTTTAAATATCTCCTACTGTTTTTTTATACCTAAGGTCCCGACAGTGGGAAGATTACCTCTTCTTCTTATTATTAAATTAGGACCTGTTATTACGTAATACCCTCTATGGATCCTTGGTGGAGGTTAAAACCCAGCTGTCCTTCCATCTTTTGGGTGGTCTTTCTTGTGGTCGTCTGGTGTTGATTTACCTATCATTGCTATTTTAGCGAGTCTCCAATTTTCCATGCGCTCTATGCATGTGGTCTCTCTAACACCTTCGTCTATCTCGCGATTTTACATGTTTTATTTGTACTTTTCTGGCTCTGTCTCTAATGCTTGTTCCACTTATCATTCTCTTTATCTCTGTTGTTCGCATTATTTGTTTCACTTTTTAGTCTTTAATTTAGTAGGTCAATATTGATATCACGCAAATTTTATAAATTCTGGTTTTGCTGCCAATATGCAAATTATATTTAGTTCGCCATATTACGTCTCATAGTTGTCCTGATGTTAGGAACTCGTTGGCGCAGTGGTAAGAGCACTGGTCTAACTAGGAGTCTTCGGTTCGAATCTCGCGCAGTGGTAAGGATTTTCATAAAGAATTCCCCACTGTTCGATGTCTGTACTTGACAAAGACGCAAATTTCCGCCACTTCGACTCAGACAAATCTCACAATCAGTCCAACCAGGCATATCATATGCTCAAAAAACAGCTGACAGAAACCAACAACTAGAACAAGTAAACGCCCTACAACAGTCACAAAATTGGAATCAACAAACAGAAAACAAAATCGAAACAATGATGATGAAGTTAATGCAACGAATGGACACCATGCTCAATCTGCTCACTACCATGATTTCTAAATTACCGTAATGGCTCAGTTTGTTGTTGTTTATAGTTAATGGAAATTAACACCTGATAATGTAAAAAATGTTTAGGTAAGTCCGTCATCCGGGGTTATATCGGACAATTTTTTGATATTTTTGCGAATATTGGCGCAACCAATAAAGATAAGTCAAGTATTTTTTTTCCATCTGCAAGAGGTTTATTTACTTTATCAATCTGCATACAAAAATCAAACAAAAAAACATTGGATACTACTTTTTTTTTAATTTCTTAATCGTTCAATATAACCCGGGGTTTGGGGTTATATTAAACGGGCCAATTTTTAAGTGAAAAATGCATCACAAAGAATGAGTTCAATATATATATAGCTCTAGAGACCTTTATTGAACATATTCCAGCAAAAAAAAAATTTTTTTTTGTTGTGATTGGGACTTTTCAGGGTTTTTAAAACAACACTACATTTAATGGAGAATAAAATCTTCTTTATTATGAAAAAACACTTTGGCTAATTAGCAAAACAGTGTACAGTTATAACAATTGCAAAAAAACCACATTAATCCTAAATCTATTAACTCTACCTAATCTTAAAAGTCTAACACATTGCCCTTAAAGGTGTAAATACCTCTATTAACGGACGGGTTTTGTAGTTTATATTTTATGTCTCGAAGTCTAACATCACACTTGTCTGGAATTGTAGGGAATATGAACATGTTTCTATTTAACTTGTATTGTCTCATACAACTTACTTTAATGCTAGTTTTGCCGATTTTTTCTACAATGGCCACAAAATCTTTTTTGCATTCTTTTTTGGTCCCCATGTTGTAAGTGAACGAGGTTAAAACAAAGCAGTTTACTTCTATATCTTCTATTGTACGAACTTCAGTCTTAAAGTTTAGTTCAGTCTCACTTTCAATTTCTTCTTTGTCCTCTTGTACTGAAGGTCTTTCATCATTAGAGCTGGCAATTTCGTCGATGTCCGACTCGCTCGATGATTGTCGGTCCTCTCTTCCATCGGTGGTGGCAGCTGTGCTGGTGCTTTGCACATCCTCCAGCCCAACTGATTTTCCCGCGGGAACGTCAAATTTCTTTCTCCTTTTTGGAATTTGATTGTTGTCCATCCTGGTCGCTTCAGTTATTATATTCTCAAATGCAGCCACCAAAAGTTCATTCTGAGGATTTACCTCATTGTATCGAGGTTTGATTTTGTTTAAAACTTCATCTGGATTGTAGGGATAAATTCCACAGGCACGAAACCCAGAAATTATGTTAGCTTCCAATGTAGGATTTATTTTTTCAATCAACTGGTTAAATAATTTTGGAAATTGAGTTTTTGGTACAACTCCTCTGTTGTGAAGTTTCCATTGTTTTAATATATTGCGCCAATGCAATTTCACAGTGCGGAAAACAGCTACGTCCAAAGGCTGGCAAATGCCTGTTGAATTCGGCGGAAGAAAGACGAATGCAATATTGTGTTGTTCGCACTGTTGGATCACATGAAAAGACAGGTGGCTTCCCAGGTTATCACCTATTATTACTTTTCGCCCTTCTTGTCGCCTTAAATATGGAAGGGCTACTGAGTTGAACCAGTCTTCAAACAAATCTGAGTCGAACCATCCAGACTTCGAACGGCTATATCTAGTCCCTCTAGGACCCCCCTCTGTCCAATCAGGGTAAACGTATTTGGATTTGTATACAATATATGATGGTAGTAGTTCTCCGGAGGCAGCAATACAAAACATAACCGACGTAGATGATTTTGATGTGTCCATCAATCGGTGAGCACGTTTGCTCTTCCTTCGCACTATAACTTTTTCTCGTCCGGGTTCATCGGTAAGGTTTGTTTCATCATAGTTAATAATATGTGTAGGTGGAACATCCAAAATACTGCTTTCTAAATAGGAAAAATATTGCCTCAAAGTTTCGATGCTTTGTGTTGCTTGTCCTCTGCAATGTTTTAAATTTTGGCTATTGCGTTTTGCAAGTTCTTGATTTCTCTCGAAGAAATGATTGCACCAGTCATCCCCAGGCATATTGTCTTTAAATGAATTTATGACAACTCCTTTTCTATCCAAATATTGTTTCATAAACAATTTTAAATCGTGCTGAGTCAAAGGATAGCGGAAATTTGCTGCTACCTCAAGAGCTGTTACAATTTGTTTTTCTTCAAAAAGAGGCAAAATAGGAGGTCTCCCTAACTTGTCACCGTGCCTTCCACGATACTTTTCATACAGAGTGGATTTTGGAACAGCAAACCGTTCAGATGCCTGCCCAAAAGACATGCCATCTTCTATTACTACCCTAAGGGCATTTTCAATGTTTTCTGGGGGGTAATTCCGTCGGTATGCCGTCCCCAGTATGTGTACGTGTCGGCGTGGCATCCTCCTCTCGTTCAATATAACCCCTGAAAAAGTGATTTTTTTTTCATTTTAGTTCTCTTTTCGGTTATTGCGGTCAAATTTTGATTGTAAATGTCGCAAACTCTTTATGAGATTATGTACTACAAGTTATTTCAAAGAACCTACCTTGTCAGATCAACACTTTTCTGGTTTTGGAGAGGTTTTTCCGTCATTCGACAAAAAGATCTCTTTGAGGCTTTTCTTTGTAATTTTTTTAACAGATTTCTTTTTGTTCTGCTGACCTCGTTTGTCCTACATATGTATTTTCACAATATTTGACTAGGGGAAATGAATTTTTGTTTGACATTTGGTACAACCAACATAAAATTATGGCGGCAATTACAAATTTTGAACCCGACGTTCAATATAACCCCGGGTGTTCAATATAACCCCGGATGACAGTACTATTTAAGTTAACAACTCAGAGAGAGAGAGCTTTGTTTCACCAACTATGTTTTGATTCCTTACAAAAACACTGTTACCAACTATTAACATATTAAGCAACTAGATAATATTTAAGTAACTACAAATAGACCTAAACTTAAATGTTCTCATTTCAACAATAGTCTTGGCTATCACAAAGTTGCTGCTCAGTGGATTCCACGAATGTTTAATTACTTAATGGTGACCGTGTTTTTCGATTACCAATGTGTACAACAGTTCTTAGATTTTAAAAAACCCTGTGTCAAGATCAATGCTGAACGATATGCAGACCCCTTAAACTGCTTACGTGCCAGCATGTAGAATAAACGTCCCGAGAACCTCGCAAACGGTGTCAGTCTTCTGCACGATAATGCTCGATCCCACGTGGCCTAAACGGTTCAAGATCTGCTTGCTCGTATGCGTTTGGAAGTCTTACAACACCCACCTACCAGTCCTGACTTGTCCCCGTGCGATTTCTATGTGTTTGGTCCATTAAAACAATCGCTAAAAGGGCGGTGGTTCAATTCGGACTTTGAAACAGAGTTTGCTGTTTTATCAGCAGGGAATCTACAGATTACTCCACCAGTGACACCCATGCCTTAATGTTAATGGAGATTTCTTTTAAATTCAATTCATTGAATAAATTGCTTTACGGCCTCTAAACGTGTTTCTATTAAACAATCCTCGTAAAAAAACCTCTCACAGTGGCTCTTATAGATTTTGAGAGAGCCATGAAGACCATGTAGAGCTATTGAGTCGGATTGCTGCCCTAAAAGACTGTAGAGTTGACGAGAAATCAAACAAGTGATCAACCATACTTATAAGAAAGCAACTGTAACCATTCAAATACATACAGTGCCTGAAAAAATCAGAATCAATCGAGGAGTCAGAAAAGCAGATACAATCTGTTCCAAGCCATTTACGTTGATACTTGAGGACGTCTTCAAAGAATTAAACTGGCAGGGTAATAAAAGGGACTGAGTACAGATGAAGAACGTCTTAATCTTTCGAGATTTGCAAATGACATAGTGCTGATTCGTGGCACATCCTTCCATTCATCATTTTATGTCTTCTGTTATGAAGCAAAAATAAACTTTGATACTAAATTTTATTTATTTATATAAATGTAATACTAGTTATTTCTATAAAAATAATAAACGAACATTGACTCAAACGACATACATTAGCTGCAAACAAACATCTATTTTTAGAAAACATCCTTTTATGTGACTGTACAAGCTCTCTAAAAAGCATTATTAAAACTAACAACACTTATTATACCAATAAAACGGGTGCTTTTTATTTGTATAACTTGGTGGATTTGTTTCAGGATCATTTCGATGAAATCGTGTTCTATAACTATGCCTGATTGTTGGGCGTTTTACTCTTACGTGACTCCAGTAACATCCCTCTTGACTGATGGTATTCTAAAACACACAATAGTTCTAATAAAAGATATTACCTGCGTTTTTATTAAACCTACATCATATTGATCTGGTAATTTTGACACGTATTGAATACCATGTGGGCAAATCAAAATTGCCTTGTATTGTGAGGGGTGTTGTTCTACGGCGTCTCCATCTGCAAAATCAAATGCTATTGTGTGGCTTCAAAGATGTTAAAACTAACCTACCTTTAACATTAATTGTGAAATGACATCTGGCTTTATTTCCCGCTTCATCATGTGCAACGTAATCAACTGGGTGCAATCCAATTCCAAATCTTGTTCCTGGCTCCTAAAATAGAACATTATTAACGTGCGCCCTTTTTAGAACAGCTTTAAATAACTAACCCTCGACTTATAAACTCCTGCAACTCCCACATTATCCTCAAATCTAGGTTCAGTCCAATACACAACTTGTGTATATTCATTTCTTAAAAGCTTGTACTCCATATCACTAGGGCAGCCAGTCATTCGGGGTGACTCTTTATCAACCACATTTAAAGTTAACCGACAACTTACTGAAGCGTTTGTCGCAGGACTTGTTGCCGAAAATATTAATTCAGATCTTCCGGGTGGTAAATAATTACTTAGCTGCATACCCCAACTTGGTTGACACGATACGTATCTAAATAAAAGTTATTTTAACTGACACATATCATACATTTAATAAACTTTGGGAGCTACCTCCACCAATCAACGTTAGATTCTGGTCTTGGCACTTTAACCAACATCGTATTTTGGCCTTGTGGCAACGTAAAGCTCATGAAACCATTATTGGGGCAACGGATAAACGGTTCAGGAAAATCTAAATAGTTATAGTTATAAAAAATTTATTCCTTGGACTGGTGTAAAATACCTTTAACACAAGCTTCCCATATTTGAGCATTGGGCACCATGGTGCTCCATTGTAAATTGTTTAAACAAGTAACGGTTTCAAATTCCGGCGATGGTTTGTACCCTCTTCGACATTCCAATGTACATTTTTCGCCTGGGAAGGTTTTCCCGATTGCGCAAGAATTGGGCATATAATTACCTTTGGCAACCTGTCCGAGTGGAGGGCAAGATACAGCTGCGTGCAGAATATTAATTGCATTTATCTCCTGGTTAGTTAATTAAATGATACTTACGCACACAGTACGGCTCTCTGCCTCCCCAATTTCCCGAAGAATCGCATACTCTAACAGATTCCCCGCGTAATTTATACCCACCGTCACACCATACAACGCACTGGGTACCAGTTGGATAATAATCCTCAGTTTCGCTGTTCATTTGCAAACATCTAACCTTCCCATTTGAGGGAGGCTGAAGCTTCGGACAATCACTGTAATAAACCGCCCGGCAACTTTTCTTGTCCTTCTGCAAATTATATCCTTCTCGACAGCCACACTTAAAACTTCTCGCATAATTTCTGCAAATTTGTTCGCATCCGCCATTATTTTGAGAACATTCGTTAACATCCACACAAGTCTTCTGATCTTCGCTCAATAAGTAACCGGTGGGGCAAAAACACTTATAACTACCGGGTAAGTTCTTGCAACCGTGGGAACATCCACCTTTATTTTCTAAACATTCGTTTATTTCCTTACATGTCCTTTTATTAGGTCGTAATATGTAACCAGAAGGACAGGAACATACCCGAACACCTTCTTTGTTATTACATATATGTGAACATCCACCGTTTTTCTTTGAGCAAGGATCGGCCTCGTAACATATACTTCCTTCCAGTATTAAACCTTCAGGGCACGAACATTTTGCCTTACCTCTGAAGCTCGTGCAATTATGTGAACATCCACCGTTGCTAACTAAACAAGGATTGCTTTTAAAGCAAGTTCTGTTAATTAATTCGAAACCAGGTGGACATTTACAAAAAGGTTCACCATGTATGCTAACGCATGTATGCGAACAACCACCATTTTTATAAGCACAAGGGTCATTTAGAAAACATTTCTTTCCTTGTAGTTCGTATCCTTCCGGGCATAAACAAATTACTTGGTCATCTTGATGGACGCATTCGTGAGAACAACCACCGTTATTAATATTACAAGGGTTTACTTTCTGGCAAGTTTTCCCATTTATGAGTTCATGGTCTTTTGGGCACTCGCATCGAACAGCTTCGTTTATGTTAAGGCAGAGATGCGAACATCCCCCGTTATCAATAGCACAGGGATTAATTTTTACACAGTTTGTTGGGCCTTTCAGTTCGTAGTCTGGTGGACAAGAACAATTAGCAACGCCGTTTGTGTTTGTACATGTATGAGAACACTTTCCATTATCAACTGTACAAGGATTCGAAATGATACAATTTGTAGGTCCTTTTAATTCGTAACCAGGCGGACACAAACACTTGGCAATTCCATCGACGTTTTCACAGATGTGCGAACACATTCCATTATCGATCATACACGGATCAATAAGAACACATTCCGTTGTCCCCTTTAATTCATACCCATACCGACAAGAACACTCAGCCACACCATTATTATTTCGACAAATATGAGAACATTGCCCCTTGTCGCTTTCACACGGATCACTTATCACACAGTTGGTCGGTCCTTTTAGTTCATACCCGAGTGGACAAGAACATTTTGCAAGACCATCAATTTCCGTACAAATATGCGAACATTTTCCATTGTCGATTTCGCAAGGATCACTTTTGACGCAGTCTGTTTTATTTGCTAACACGTAATTCGGCGGGCACGAACACTTAGGTACACCGTCCACGTTTGTACAAACATGAGAACATAATCCGTTGTTAATATGACACGGATTTTTAGGGATGCACTTTTTACCATCTAAGTAATATTCACTAGGGCACAAACACTCCACTTCGCCAGCTTGATTCGAAGTACAACTATGGGAACATCCCCCGTTAAAATCCAAACATGGATCGGATTTAACACACATTTTATCCTGCAAGTCGTAACCTTCTGGACAAACACAGTGCACTTCTGCATTAATGTTCAGACAAATATGGGAACATCCACCATTATTTATTGCGCAAGGATTGGTTTGAATTTCGTAACAACTGTTATTGTGTTTAAGTTCGTAACCATCGGGACAACTACAGACCGCCTTACCATTTACATTTGCACAGAAATCCGAGCAACCCCCATTTTCTTCTTTGCAAGGATCAACTTCTTCACAATGCGTTGCGTTGCTTAGTATGTGTGTATCCGGACAGTGACAATTAACTTTACCCTCTACCGATTTACATAAGTGTGAACAACCACCATTTTCAGTTTTACAAGGGTCCTTTGGTACACATGAGTTATTAGCAAGTTCTTGCCCTTCGAAACAGTTACACCTGGCTACGCCGTTTGCATTTATGCATAAATCGGGGCAACCCCCGTTATTAATTAGACAAGGATCATTTGGTTTGCAGGTGCTTTCGTCGTCCGATAAGATGTATTCCTCTGGACAAGCACATGAATACGACCCTTCGAAATTGGTGCAAAAATGAGAACAGTTTCCGTTGTTTTCTAAACATTCGTTGATGTCATCGCATCCAGAACCATCTTCGTTAAGTATAGACCCTTCACGACATTCACATCGAAAGCTGCCTGGTGAATTTGTGCAAATATGGGTGCAAACGTCTGTTCCATTATTAACCATACACTCATCGATATCCACACAGCTCACACCATCTTCATCAAGTTTAAAACCACTCTCGCATGTACATTCGTAACCTCCATGGATGTTTTTGCAGAATTGGGGACAATCGTTCAATTCTTCGAATTCACATTCATCAATATCAATGCAGTTTTTTTCATCTGCCGCTAATTTAAAGCCGTTTTCGCATGAGCATATATATGAACCGAAAATATTATCACAGATTTGTTCACAGTCATTACTGCCGTTGCATTCGTTTATGTCTTCACAACTAATTCCATCACTTTTAAGAACGAAGCCGGGGTTACAAGCGCACTCGTACGAACCAAAATTGTTTATACATACTTGCGAACAATTGTGCTCTCCGAAACATTCGTTAAGATCATCACAAGTTGCTTTGTCTTCTACTAGTCGAAAACCTTCCGGACATTCACATTCTATAATACTACCCTTTCGTACAAATGAATGGGAACATCGCACTTCAACGCAAGTGGTTTGATTATGTAGCTGATAATTTTCGGGACATTCACAATGGAATGTTCCAATTTCATTTACGCACACGTGAGAACATGGATGTTTAAGGCATTCGTTTAAATCCTGACAAGAGTATGGATCTCCTGGTGAGAGTTCATAGCCAGGAGGGCACAAACAGCGATAGCCACCTATGGTGTTTTCACAGTCGTCTGAACATTCTGATTCCCCTTCGTCACATTCGTCGATATCTACAAAAATTATTACAATTAATTGATTTCATACATTCTAGTTCCCCAGTAACAGTAGAACTTGCCAACACATTCCCCATTCTCCCCAAAAGTAAATCCTTCTAAACACTCTGAAATATCATGCGTAGGAATTACCACAACTTCGTTTCGATTTTTGTCATCATCATTTTTCCCAGGCTTCTTTTTATCATCTTTGTAATCGTCATATTCATCGCCGTAATCTTCATCCTCGTAATCTTCATCTTCGTAATCATCTTCCTTGTCTGATTTTTCTTCATCCCTATTATTACGATCCTCTTCTTTACGTTCGGGATACGACGTCGGTACTGAAACGCGAAAGGGTTTGTCGTTTTCCTCATCATAATCTTCTTCATTATAATCTTTATCTTTGTAGTCATCATCGTAATTTAAGTCGTTGCTAATTAAATGGGTATTAGGACTTGCTTCCTTTTCTGTATTTGTTGCAAAATGCTCGGTACTAGTCGGTGTAATACCTTGATGAGGAGTTGTTTCGGTTTCTTTATAAGTGTCCGTATACACTTCTTCGTTATAATCCCGTTCTTTACTAGGGTCTGTTCTAGGACCCTCTGTGAATGTGTCTACCGAAAATGAAGTAGCCGCAAAGTTATCTTCAGTCGGTTGTGTTACATAAGTACTTGATTGTTCTGTAACCTCTTTAGGATTTCCTTTAAAATGTTCACCTGTACTTCCTTGTTCTTTGTTTTTAGACGTTTCGTTATAATCACGCTCTTTTTCGTCATCTTCTTCTTCATAATCTTCATTATAGTCATCTTCTTTGTAATCCTCATCATCTTCATCAGTGTCTTCGGGTTCATCTTCATCCCGAAGTTGTTTAAGGGGTTTCTTTTTCAAACAGTTGTACGAGCCTACAGTGTTTTGGCAACCATATGGACAAGCTGCCTTTATATTTACATCTTCGCATTCATTTACGTCTACAACGACATCAAGTGAATGATTAAACGTGTTACAGTTTTTAAACTACTTTACCATGACAAGTTTTTGCATCAGGGTCAAGTTCCATACCGGAAGGGCAGGTACAAATAGCTTCACCATTTGTGTAGGTACAACTGTGAGAACACTCATCTTCATTACATTCGCAACCATGACCATCTTCAGCTAAGCGAGTTCCATTTAAACCAGAACAACTGCAGATGTATGATCCGTGAGTGTTTTCACATGTGCCTTTGCAAGGTCCTTTGCCATTGTTTAGGGAACATTCGTCAACGTCTTCGCAAGATTTACTATCTATTGAAAGCTTCAGTCCCACTGGGCAAGAGCATTCGTAAGATCCTGGTCGGTTCTTACAGATACGTTGGCAATTTCCGTTATTTTCTTTGCATTCGTCTATATCTGTAACAGGTCTATCAAAAATTTGTAGCTGCATTTAGAAATTCGTTACCTTTACACAAGTTATCTACTGACAGGTATCCTGTGGGACAAATACAAACAGGATGTCCATCTTCCATTTTACAATCGTGTTCACATTTTTTCTGAAATTCTGGTGGGCACTGACTCACTGTTAATGACTCAGTTTCCAATAAATTAGTCGCGGTTGCATCATCACTTTGAGTGTAGTAATCTTCTGTAAAAGGTCAATTTGATTAATCTGACTGAATTAGGGTCGGTATTTCGGTGCAGGTTTAAGCTAAAGGTGCTTTAAACTAAAACATAAGTGTGCAGAGTTTGGCTTAAGCCTTAAGTCTTCTTCTTCTCCTTCCTCATATGGCCGATTGTACGAACGATCCCTCTTAGCACGAGCGAATAAGGAGAAGATGATCGACCCGCAGTGGTGCGAGATTGAAGATTGTTAAAGGTGTTAGTATGACAACCGAGCTTAACTTAAATCTGTACTAAAATAACAGCCCTTAAACATAACTAATATAAGTTACTAACCTGTCGAAACCTCACTCGGAACACAAGTTGGTTTCTTCCCAATCCATTTTCCTTTGCTGCAATACATTTTTTCGGAAGTTCCTGCTTGAAAACTGTATCCTTCCAGGCAGATATATATCACGATAAGAAAACCCTTCCGGCCTTCTCTTTCTTCAGATGAAGTTTTATGAGGGGCCCTTT
The DNA here is from genome assembly GCA_963082815.1 of Melanotus villosus. NCBI lineage: Eukaryota > Metazoa > Arthropoda > Insecta > Coleoptera > Elateridae > Melanotus > Melanotus villosus. The sequence continues at coordinate 6,947,308 of OY720423.1, read as the reverse complement.
TACGAGTGTACCTTTTTACCTTACCGTTAAGTACAACAGGCGCTTTCAGATTGCCTTGTGCCAAACAAGACATATCTAATAATGGCAGTAAATCTTCAGGTGCATCTTCTATTTCTAATTTCTTGTGTTTGGTATGGGTTCGTTTGTGACGGGTTTTATAATATGCTGAAAATTAAAGCCTCTTTTCAGCAACTTTTTGATTTATAGCAAACAAATAAAATTAAATTAAGTCCCTATATGTTTTTTGCTGCCAAAAATTGAAACGTTTTGCCCAACTGTGTTAGGTCCCCATCTTAGTAGATAAGTACCTAGATTTAAATTGAAAGTTAGCCGAAGAGTACAAATTCTATTTTGATCTTATTGCCAGCTTATATAGAAACTTTTTGGTTTGTTGTTAAAAATTAAAGCAATGAAAAGAAAACTAATTGCAAGGCCTAGTTTTTTCAAACAAAGCCCTCGTTGCTTCCTTTTATTAAAATTTAATTAAGCCCAATAAATCTTGTCACTTAATGTCTGTTTATATAACATCAATAGACCTTTGTCTCTCAACATTTATTGCTTTATTATAATAATTAGAACACGGAAGAACTATTAACGGAAATATAACTATATAACCATAATGGTTCTGAAAACCATTTTGACCAATTTGTCGTTTTTTTTTTTAACAATGAGATTAATATAGACTTAATAATACTAAATTTCCTATTATTAATATTTGTATACTCAAACTAAACGACTTTCAAATCATTTTACTATAAACCCAATTAGTGTGAATCCTGCTGCAAGGAAAATAGAACGCATCGCTATTAACTCATCTTTTCACACAAGCTTACTTAAGTATAAATATCCTCGAAATGAAACAACCACAATTTAAAAGTAGATTTTTAATGTCTTCCTGTTAATTTCAACATAGCAGTTTCATAAATTATGTTTGTGAAGAACTTCATCAGAGTTTTAGTGCCAATTTTATACTTTAAACAAAAATGATTATGATCTAACAACCATAAGTTAAACAAACTACTAAAACACAAAAAAAGTTCTAATTCCTGATCGAGCTGATTTAGTAGATTTGTATAAATTATGAATTATCATTCGAAAATAACTATTTCAAGCGTTTAACATCCATGTAGAACACAATCCTTGTTTCTGTTTATTAATTACAAAATTTCTCATTTTATTACTAAATACAAATAAATGTAGTCAAAGGTTTTACTGCTACAAAGATCGAAAGTTCTTACTTTTAATTTGTAAGGATAGTGCTGCAAACATTCATTAAAACTCCGGTCAAATGTTGTCTAAACAATTAACTATACGGCAATTAAATTAATTTGGAACACATACATATACTGCTTCGTTAGAAAAAAACGGAAATCTCAAAGGGCACGAAGAAATCATAAAGAGATAGAAAAAGTATTTTGAGGTGTTGCATACTAGGTTTTTTTTCTAAGATCGATTCGGCTCTGAAAAAATTCGAAATATACTCGGCTCGGTTTGAAGAAAATGTTAAATATTCTTGGCTCGGCTCAGAGCTTCGAGCTTTCATTGAGTTTTGAGCCTTTGCCCAAATTTAAGCTTATATAGAGCTTAGAGCCTCCAACGAGCTTTGAGTCTTTATCGACGAGCACGAAGAAAGATAAGATAAGTGTCTTGAATTTAATTAAATGTCGACCATTAACCGAACTTCAAACCTTCACCGAGTTTCGAGACTTTATCGAGCTTTACAGGCTCGGCTCGGCTCGGTTCGACAAATCGTAGGTTCGAGCTTGCTCAAAACTCGAGCCGACCGAGCCGAGCTCGTTCCGACCCTTATTGCATATGATAGAGAGCAAGGAACAAAAACATGAAGAAGAAAACCCAAAAGCAACAATACCGAAGCTGGAGGAAGTACAAAAAGCAATAAAATCGTTGAAACATAATAAAAGTTCAGAAATTAATGACATAATGATGGAAGTAATGAATCACACTTAGGCCAAAGAATTCATATGCTGATAGAGGAAAGCAGAAAGAACTGATGCAACGAAGAGTGAACAAAAACAATAATAGGCCCCATAGGAATAACCTTACTGGAAGTAAAAGTACATAAAACATTGATCAAAATCGTACAGACTAGGCTAAAAACATATACAAAACCCACAGTAAGTAAATACCAAGCAAGCTTCAGGAAAATATGTCAGTAGAAAGTTAAACGTTCTTCCTAAAACGGCTAAAAACAAAGCACGAAATGGGGCTGCATATACTGTATTACTGTATATCGACTTTAGAAAAGTTTACGCTAGTATTATAGGCAACATAGAAGACTAGGGCAGTTGGATATATCTATAAAGAAGATCAAAATGACTAAGCAACACGGAAAAGCAGGTGAACGTACATCAAAATAACTAATTTCAAAATTAGCACATACATATAGAACAAACACAATCTTCAGCAGAATGCACCAGTCATGGCATACATAGATAATGTATCGTTTTAACAAGAAATAATTTTGGCAAAAACAGGGATTATAAGAAGCAACAAGAATAACAATTGGGCAAAACTGAAAATGCATGACAATGAGTAGAAACAAAGAGCCAACAGGCGGTTACCTAACATGAAAAAACCGAAGAAAGGAAGATGTAAAATTCAATAATAAAAGGTTTTCGATTCTTACCAAGTTTTGTTAAATCCAACCGTATTCGAATAGATAAGCAAAAACTAATATTTAATGTTTAATGTGAAATGCGTATCAGTAAGAAATTTAATGATCAAGTTGCCGCGACCTCGTCATTCTTGAAATTTTAGAACAAACTATCTCCGCAGAGGTGCATTTTGATATAGGTAAATTAAGTCAAACTTTTATCTGCAGAATGCCTTGAAGAAGTTTGTCGGACACCCTGTATACGTATTTACAGTGACAAAGCTACAAAGGTTAAGATGGTTAAGTTACCTAACCAAGATGCAGAAGTAAGAATGCCTGAGTACCAGATGAGCCAGGAAGGAAAAGATAAAGAAGGTTAATCAAGTAAATGAGAGGAAGAACAAGAAGAACGTTAAAAATAATAGGACGTCATAGAGCACAAATGAAAAATTGTGGGAAAATATATTGAGAAAAGAAAGGAAATTATAAAATGTTAAAAGAAGTAGCAGACTGTTACAAAAAAATTAACCAAGTAACTGAAGAAAGAACAAATACAAGACATGTTTAATGGCAGAAAATTAGAAAATACAGAACGGCATAGAGAACAAAAAAAAGTTGTAGGAAAATATGTTAAGAAAAGAAAACAAAAGGTAAAATATTAAAATGATTACAAGACTATTACAAAAATAAGGGTTAAATTGAAAGTATAAATTTAGAACAAATAAAAGAGCGACTCAAACTAGAGAAAATAAGTTTCTTATTAGGTACACAAAGAGATACTGAATGCAAGATGGTGGGCATCAGCCTAACAGATAAGAAAATACTTGGATAACTATACACAGTAACAGAGGTTGACGACATCGTATGGCAACGCAGAAACTGGAATGGGCAGGTCACGCTGCGAAAGCTAAAGGTAGATGGACAAAGAAATTGTTAAATTGGAGACACAGAAGACCAATCGGATGCCCACAAACAAGACGGTCTGATGATATCAAAGTAATTGGAGGTTTTAAATGGCAACAATTGGCACAGAACAAAATAAACTGGAAAAAGAGGTACAAAATGGACAGAAGAAGCCTAGAGAGAGACATACAGAGATGCTAGAGATAAGCTAATTTGGATTGTAGAAGAAGTGGTCAAAAGCAAACAATTGTCCAGTAAATAAAAAAGAAGCAAATACAGACTGCTACAAAGATGTCCTATTACAAGCTAGCCTATAGCATCCTGGCAACATCCCTAAAACAATTAGTTAGTCTAAACTAAAGCACAAATACACTTGCAACTGGCGTATGAGTAAAAACAAAAATGAAGGAAAGACCAGCAAAATGGAAGAGAAAGATGCCAAGGAGAATATTTATGGGAAAGCAGCGGCATAGAAGAACAAATTGTGAAATGCAGGAATCATATGGAGCTTTACATAGTAACTTTGATATTAGGATGGCCAAAGTGTCAAAACAGGATTTTCCAAAGAATGTATACAATGAATGAAGAAAGGTAATGCCAAGAAAATGATCGATAAATTACGCGAAGGAAAACTTGCTTTGTCGAAATTGGGATTGGAAGCTAGTGAAAGGGCCGGCGAACAAAAAAAAGACCACCAAGCAAGCTAAAGGCTATAGATAGGCAGAAATTGAAAGCTACTTTGATGGTAGGATGGCCACAGTACCAAAACAGGATTTTCCAGAGGATGTATGCAAAATTACGTAGAGGAGAAGTTGTTTTGTCGAAATTGGGATTGAAATCTGCTGAAAGGAGCACGAAAAAGGGTCACCAAACAAGCCAAGGGCTATGGATGGACAGAAATTGTTTCTACACCATGACTGCAGTAAATTTATAAGCGTAAATCAGCAGGGAGTTTGAACGAAATACCATAAATCTTTTATTTGAAATAAAATGTAGTATGTAGTTTGATGCTAGAAAGGGTTGCTGATGTCAAGGATTTCAACAAACCTTAACTGTCAGGGTCATTAACACCACCAGATTAGAATTTTGCCAAACGCCTTCCACTATGGTAGCCAAGCATCTCAACTAATTAACTTGTTTTATTTTTATTTATGTAAGTACAATTTTTGTATAACGTTAAATAAAATTCTCGCTAAACTAAGCATGGACACTTAGTTACCAAAATATGTATTCGGTTTTTGTTGTTACTTGTTAGGATTCAGTATGTAACCACTATTTATTTATTAAACACGGATAAAATCGTTTAATTTTATTGAATTAATCAAAAACATAGCCCGAAACAATGTTGAATCAGAAATCCAATACCTAATTAACAAAACGCCTAAGGTACAACCTTAATACCTTGGCAATCATATAGAAAATAATCTTCTGGCAAGCTTAATCAAGCAGAAATGTATACCCAATTATTACAAAAACGCTTAGACTTATCCAACTGCAACTGTCTACATTTAAAGTAAATCTAATTTCCTAAGAAGAATACGCGACTAAACAAGATATATGAATAAAAAGTTATGTCTGGAATCAAAAATGTGCCGCTTATAAAACCAGAATCCATATATGGCGTACGAGTTTATATCTGGGAGATATCCACGTTTATTATACTAATGCACGTTTAAGATTACATCTTTAAAAACGATTATGCAGAATGACTCTTTAACTAAGTAACTATATGTATGTACTAAATATATGTATATGCTTGACTGAGTATTCTTTTCCTCGACGTCTTCCCAATTAGTGCTAGGTACTCATATGTGCATAATTACAACCAATATGGAAACAAAATTAAACTTCTGTCAGAGAAACGTATATATTTAAATATTGCAGCTTATAAATATTAGTTATACGAGTGTTTTTTTATGTTACTACCTACGCATTTATCATTTTACTGTGAGAAATAAGCTGATTATTACTTCCTGTTAATTTATATGTCTGGCTTACGTAGACAGATAATTTTTTGAGGTAAGTAAATACGAGCCGTGTCTGGGCAAGTTAATTAATACCTCGTTGAATTAATTTGTTAAAACTATCAGATGCTTAGAATTTAAGTTACTTAACTTCAGTGATTTTAAGTTCTCAGAGGTATAGGCTTAGGTTTGCAAATACAAGATAATTTTTATAATTTATTTTAACAAATTATGGAAATTTTATACATATAGAAAAATATCGCCTCAGTTGGGATTTTAACCACTGTCAAATCCCTGCGGAAGTGATATGCCATATGAACAAAAATTATTTAGATAAAGGGTGGTTTTGGAATTCTGAAAGTACCTATCATGTAGAACCAACAACAAGCTGAACCAATCCAAGATAGTAATTTTGTTCACCATGGCCATCCCTTATCTAAATAATTTTTGTTCATATGCTATTTCTATATACAGTAGTTTTCATCTAGCATTTGGGTTGTGACGTCAACTTGCCCCGCCCAAAAACTGCATGGGTAGACACGCGTTCGTGCGCAGTAGGTAATGAAAACCTAGTTTAGAAAGAGATGAAGTATAGTTGGAGTGTAAATTTGTAAACAGCGCGTTGACGTCACAACCCAAATCCTAGATGAAAAATACTGTAGGTTAAACTATGCAGCTATTGGCCGTCGAACAATTATTAACCACTGCTGCTTCTAATAAAAAAAGCGTTAGATACATCCCTGGATTTTAAATTCACTAACATTTCCTTGTATTTCACCTCATATATGTGGTGAAATATGCGATATTGAGGAATTTCACATTTGTTTCGGCAATTTTGAAATAAGCATACGATTCTTTTCAGACGTACTTCTCCTCCATATTGTATTGATTCGACTGGCATTCTTCCTGGTCCTGTTGATCTGCCATTTTTCATTATTGTAACGCATCTTCTTACATCATTTATCGTTATCTGTTGTTACTAGTTCTTGGATGAGCTGTACATTTTCCATAAACCCCGAGCGATCTTCCACCAATAACTCTTCATGGCGCCTTTTCCACTCATCTATGGTTATTCCTTTGTTAAAAGTGGTTTTCATTCGTTTAATAGTTCTCGAAACTTCCTTAGACCTAGTTCCACCAATATAACTGTTTATCTGATTCAATTTGTTTTACCAGTACTTCTTCATTTCTTCTTTTATTTTCCTTCAAAGTTGTTTATTCTTATCTTTGTATATGCCTACTTTCCGGGTTTCTTTTCCTTAAGCACTTATTGCATGAATTCGTTTTCTCTTTATAAGTGCTTGTGCTTCTTCCGTTCACCATGGTTGTTGATGCTGTTTCTTAACAGGTATATCTTCCCCTAATGCCTCCAGTGCTGCTGTATTTAAAATTTGTTTAATATTTGAATGTTCAGTCTCCGATAGAGATTTCTAATATTGTAATAACTGTAATTTAAACCATTTTATTTTTTCTGCTGCGTTAGTTATGTTGCTCTTTAATCTGGTTCTTACTATTTACCCCTTTTACATAACGCCATACTAGTTTCGCTATTAATATAAAGTGGTCTATTCCATAATTTGCAATGCGTTTAACACGGCAATCATAAGGCTTTAGGGGCAGTCTTAATTTAACTATAAGTAATCTATGAGGGACTTTCTTTCCCATGTGTACTTATACGTTTTCCTATGACCAAAGAAACCATTTAAACTCTTTAATTCACTTTGTTTACACAGTTCAGTAAGTAATTCTCCGGAGTTATTAACATCTTTTTCGCCAAATTGTCCTATTACTTCGTCTTCTGCGCCTGTTCTATCATTAAAATCACCAACAATAATGAATTATTCGTTAATTCCAGTTTTGTCTATAGTATCCTGCAAGTTTTGGTAAAAGAATTTTTCAGCTAAGGTCCTGGTCCCCCAGGTTCGGGGTTGGTGTTCAGATTAACAGTCCGTTCATTGGAAAATTCAGTCAATAATGAAGCTATCATTATCCGAAATAGGTGAAACCTAGGATAGATGGCCATATAGAAGAGATAACCCAGCAAGGCCCGCTGAATTAATATTGCATATAAGGCCTGCCCACTTCATTTAGCCAAGACGCAATTAGAAAGGACGATAGCGCCATTTGAGGTGAACTATACATTTCTTCCTTAAAAAATGTATAGTTCACCGCAAATTAAACCCTACAACTTTTCTTAATAATATTTTGACATAATTATAATAATAAAGACGCTATCGAAAAATCCCAGATGGTTGGGACACCCTGTATAACATACCTCAAAATAGAGTCATTATTGTCAATTAATATACCGGTAGGACATAAATACATAAAGTGTTTTAAAGTTTAAATCCGATAATTCAAACTAAAAATTATGTCTTACATTTGAACTTACATATCGAAATCGAAATTTCATTGAAAAAATATTAACAAAATTGTCAGATTTAATTCAGATTTTAAATTTTCAATTTGGCTTTCAGTATCAAGTTTTTCATTACAATTAATTTTTCAGCTTAACATCTGAACTTATTAAATTTATTAAATTCCCATTTTTTTATAAGGAGTTCAAACCAATTATCGAATTCACGTCTTGAACCTGGGTTCAAATTTTAAATTCTAGCTCAAAGATTCGCTTCTCAAATCGGTAACGTAATCAAATCAATTTGAATTTGTTTAAATTCCAGATTCAAACCTAAACATTTGCAAATCGATTAAACCAGAGTACAAAGGTCTGCTCTTTAAATCCATTTTGGATTTCCTGAACTGAAATGTTTTTACGGCTTTAAGTAAGTAATCTTAGATTAAATTAAACCCCTATTCTCTTTCATTTTAAAACAAAAAAAAAGAAAAGCATTCATAATGCAATAAACCGAACATAAATTAAATATCTTTAAGATCACAGATAATTTTTATTTAACTTATGTTAGTCTCTAAAATATTTCTTAAGAAAATTTAGGCCGAGCGATAGATTTATATAAATAAAAATAAACAGTAAAAGCATACCTGCCTGATGCAGTCGTTTTGTATTATTTTCTGAAGAACGCAAGACGACATCTCTTTTGTGCTTTAAAGAAATATGGCCACCAGTAGTGCTGCCAAAATCTGAAAATGTAGGCTTATTAGTTTTTTAAACACAGACAAGAATTATATTATAACTTAATTTTTACAATTCAAGGTGCTAACTTCAAAGAAATAAAAAAATACGTTAACTTCATAATTTTATTGCTTTATATTTAATTGAGCTATAAAAGTATCATTTCTGTTTTAATAACCAGAAAATAACTGTTAGATATTGTTGTTTGTGGGAGGCTCAAGGTTTATTACTCAGATTTTTAGATGAATGAAATCAACATGCAATAAAGTAAGGTGGCAGAACGTATTCAAGTTATCCCAGGAGTTCTATGAATAACAACTATTTCGATACAAAACAAAATACCGGAAAAATAGTTGGTAGGAATACCCCTCCAGAAGGATTTTGAAGAAAGAAAATGCGCCTTCGGCCCTTCGATCGTTGCCCTACTTACTAAACTTCAATTTTGTGTAAGAATAATTTCTGCAAATCTAGGCAAATGTAATTTGTTTATTTATATTTTTAAAAAGCTACTTAAAAATTGTACAAAAGTTTAACATACACGCCACAATAAAAATAATGTAAGTTCAAACGAGAAACGAGTTTTAGGTAATTTTGAAGACATCCTAAATAATTCTGTTATTAAATAATGACCAATGTGAATCCAATGTAGGCGTATACATTATTGTATTACCTTTGGTTGAAGTAACAAGCGACGTAATAATAGAAAAGTGTAGGATTATTGGAATGTTCAGAAACTTTATGGTTAGTAAACGTTATTTATAACAATTGAATAAGTTGCAACATGAGTGATCCTACAGGGAAGTACAAATCAAGTGTGAGAAAGAATATTCTACGCCAACTTGGTTAAAGCTTAAAGTTATAAATAAGTCAAATGAACCAAGCTTTGCTATCGTAGAGAATTAAAAATACTTGTTTGTTAAACTATAACAGTTAGTAGTATTTTACTACTTAAAGGACTTATCAAAGCAAACATGAAATTAATATGGTATTATCAAGAACTATTAAGCATTCGAAATTGTATTTTTTTGTATTCAACAAAATTATGGCTCAGTCTCATTATGAAGCATGCGGAATCTTGTTAGCATATGGAATATTTAAATCAAAGAGTATGTGCATTGACTAAACCTTAAATCCCACTATTAGGAGTAGATAATTCATAAAACAACATAATTCCATGTTCAGTAGCCATATCCGACTTTATCAGATGATGTAAGGTCGTAGAAAAACTGTCTTTTTCTGGTTATCACACCGTATTATCTTTGCACTTTGCTAACAATAGCTAATTTTTTTTTAGTAGACTATAATTTTCTTTTTAATTTTTAAATTAAATATTGCGACATTTCTACATTTTATTGTTAATTTGAGATAATGGTTAGGTTATAACGTGTGTTCACAAACAGTCGTCATCCCAGTTGCCTTTAAAAACAAAATTTTATATCTTTGATTAATTCGTGCAACACAATGAAGCTTGGAAAACGTCAACTAGTTTTATGAAACGTCATTGAGTACTGTCATAGCGCGTTTAGGTTTGTTCAGTTTTGAAATCATGTTTACGCCGCAACAGAAAGCATTTATGCTCGAAAGTTATTTTCGCAATGGAGTACTGGAAAATGGAGAATGGCAATACTCGATCGAAGCTTCTAAAAATGAATTCAGATTGAGGTTTCCAAATGTAGTGTTTAACCACAATCAGTTTAGGAAGCAGTAAGTAAAGACCTTTACCCACCACGTTCTTGCGACCTTACGCCTTTGGATTATTTCGTGTTTCCGTACATTAAAAATAATGTGTTTAGAAACCCAGTACACACATTGGGGGATTTGAAAAACAGCATTCAACACCAGTGCGACCAAATAACACCAGATATGCTAATAAATGTATTTGAAAGCATGAAGCGAAGAGTTAATTTGTGTATTCAAGAAAATGGTCACCATTTCCAACAGTTATTGTAATCTCAGTTCAGTTTGGTTTACTTTTGACACATTGTTTGACAGTTAATAAAACTTGCTGTTGTAAATAATGATGTTTGCATTTTTGCTCAATTGTAATAGACATACGTTTCTGAAGTCAAAACCTACTGGGATGACGACTGTTTATGAACACCCGTTAGATTCTAATTACAAAACGCAGCTTTTTACAGTTTTAAAATTTGGAAAGTATTGAAGCGAAAGATTTATTCAGAACGACTTAGTACACATTGTTAAAGCTGGGATCATGGAAATAATCATAATTCTGATCCACAAGAGAAAATTTGAGAGAATCGTTGAGAAAGACAACGGAATCTCACCTCAAGTCAAGAAAGAAAGATCCATTAGCTGAAAGAGACGATGGAAAACTTTACATAATGAAGGTGCAGGCTAAAGAAATATAAAAACTAGGAAGAAGGTACACTGATAATCCTAGAAAATGAGAAAGACAAAATAGCAATCATGAAGGAGAAACACAAGTTAAAGGTTGTAAAAGATCTACATTAAGGAGGATTTAACGGTGGAAGAGAGAGAAATATAAAAACAAATAAGTCAAAACAGGATACAGTAAAATTATAACAGACTGAATAGAATGGAGATTGAAAGAAGAAATGGACATGACAAAGCCAAAAAACTAGGAAACAAAGGAATTGGGATGAATAGGAAAGACATGGACCCGGCAGAGGCAAAGGATAAGATAGCTAGAAAACAAAAAACTGGCAAAACAACTAAGGAAGAAATTGAAGACAGTATTAGTGATTGTAACATATAAGACCAAGATGGTGAAGATAAAATGGGCAACAAGAAGAAAGTAAAAGGACGGAGAACGTACAATATTAGAGTCTTGAATGGAAAAGAAGAAGAAAACAGCAATCCAAAGATACATATATATAAAAATATTAGCTCTCATAGAAACCATGAAAAATGGGAATAAAGATATAGATACATGGAGAAAGGACAAATAATGATGCTTAATGGAGTTAAAACAGAGGCACACGCTGTGTATGCTAAGGCTGGCTGCATAGTAGTAAAAAAATCCAAAAAATACTTAAGAACATTGGAGTGCAATTCGGAAAGAATCCTTAAACTAGAAGGTTGAGGGTTAAGGAAAAATTGAGATACTCGTACTAGCATTATACGGACTAGGCTGTAGGTATCCAGAATAACTTAATCGTATCAGATTCCTTTTTTTGAACATAGGGATATACGCACATAAATACACACGAATAGTCTATCATAGATTACACATTAATTAATAGAGAGAGTAGGAAGAACATTAAAGACGTGAAAGTTAGGAAAGGGGCGGATATAAATAGCGGCCATTATTTACCTTCAGCAGAGACATCTATAGAGAAGAACACCTATGAACAAAGGACAAAAAAACAGAAAGGAGCAGCTACTTAAGGTCGCTACCGAAGAAACACTAAAACATATAAGTTGGCAAACGAAGAAATGAGAGAACAATACATTAAAAAAGTTAAAGAAGTGATAAATGGAGGTAACACAGAAATGATGAAGATTAAGAATCACTTCAAAACAACATTCATAGAAGGAGCAAAACAGACATGTGAGGTGAAGAAGATAAACAACAACAGGAGGGAAACTACGTGGTGGAACGAAGATATTAAAAAGAAATTCAAATAAAAAAAAAAACAGAAATGGAAACATTACTCAGCAGAGAGAACGACTGAGAGATCCACTGAATATAAAGAACAGACGAACAAAATGAACGAACAAGTAAAAGGGCACAACAAAATTATTAGAAATGTCACTCACAGCTCAGAAACGATATAGAAGAACAAGGATCTCACCTAAAATTAAAAGAAAATAGTTATGAAGAATATAAAGAACAGACGAACAAAATGAACGAACAAGTAAAAGGGCACAACAAAATTATTAGAAATGTCACTCACAGCTCAGAAACGATATAGAAGGACAAGGATCTCACCTAAAATTAAAAGAAAATAGTTATGAAGAGTTTTAAAATTTGGAGCAGACATAAAAATATAAGACAGAAGACGGATACATGCTGGAGAAGAGTGCTTCGAATACTGTAAAGTGCAAGGCGAATAAATACCCCAAGGACTGTTAGAAATCATCAATGAAAAAAATATTAAAGTATTTCGAACGTATAACGCGGAAGGAAGATGAAAGCGTAAAATTGATGGATTAAGGATCTTCAAATTTCAGAGGAGACCAAGTCAAAGCTTTTATTAATAACCTTACATTATGCCACCATGTAAGCCAGTAAGAGAGGAACATATCAAAATCAAACAGATAAAACGATAGTGTTTAAAGAAAGGAGCCATAGATCGCGACTCTTCTGCAGAAGAGGTAATACAAGGGGGAATCATTGAATCAAAGTCTTCAAAATAGTGGATAGGCCAAGTGAAAGCTTTTACTAGTAACTCCTTACAATAAGCCACAAGGTAAACCAGTAAGAAAGGAACATATCATCATATCAAAACCAAACAAATAAAACGACAGTGCTTAAAGAAGGGAGCCATAGATCGTGACTCTCTTCTGTAAAGATGACAATACAAGGAAAAGTCATTGAATCAAGGATCTCCTAAATGCCAAAAGATTTTACTAATAACTCCTTACAATAGGCCAGAAGATACGCCAGTAAGAGAGGAACATGGCGAAACCAAACAGAGAAAACACGATAATAATTAAAGAACAACCATAAATATCGACTCTTCTGCAGAGAAGGTAATACAAGAGAAAATCGGTGTATCAAGGATCTCCAAAATGCTGGGCAGATCAAGTGGAAGCTTTTGCTACTAACTCCTTGCAATAGCCCACAATATAAAGTAATAAGAGAGGAACATGGCGAAACCAAACAGACAAAACGATAATGATCCAAGAAGCGACCCAGAAACCATGACTCTTCTGCAGATAAAATAATACAAGGAATAATTGGTAGATCAATGATCTCCAAAATGCTGGGCAGACCAAGTGGAAGCTTTTGCCACTAACTCCTTGCAATAGCCCAGAAGATAACCTAGTAAGAGAGGGAGATGCCGATATCAAACAGATAAAACGATGGTAACTACAGAAGCGAGTCGTATATCATAATTTTTCTGTCGAAAAGGTAATACAAGGGAAAATGGGTGGAACAAGGATCTCCAAAATGTTAGACAAACCAAGTACAAGTATTTACTAATAACTCCTAGCAATAGGTTGGAACATAAACTAGTAAGAGCGGAACATGGCGAAACCAAACAGATAAAATTACAGCGATTCAAGAATTGAGTCGTAGATCATGATTCTTCTACAGCAAAGGTAATACACCGGAAAATCGATGGATCAAGGATCTCCAAAATGCTGGGCACACCAGGTGGAAGCTTTTGCTACTAACTTCTTTGCAATAGCCCACAAGAGAAACAAATGAAATAGGAACATGGCGAAACCAAACAAACAAAGCAATAATGATTAAAGAAGCGAGCCATAAATCATAATTTTTCTGCCGAGAAGGTAATACAAGAGAAAATCAGTGGATCAAGGATCTCTACTGGACAGGCCAAGTGGAAACTTTTACTAATAACTCCTTACAATAGGCTGGAAGATAAACCGGTAAGAGAAGAAGATGGCGAAACCAAACAGATAAAACAATAGTGACTAAGAAAGGGGGCCATGAATCGATATTCTTCTGCAGAGAAGGTATTGCAAAGGAAAATCGGTGGATCTAGGATCTAGGATTTTCAAATTGCTGAGCAGACCAAGTGGATGCTTTTACTAATGCCTCCTCACAATAGGCCACAAGATAAGCTATTTATAGAAAAAATGGCGAAACCAAACAGATGAAGCTATGCGATTAAAGTTGCAAGCCGTGGATCTTGACTCTTCTACAGAGAAGGTAGTATAAGAGAAAATCGGTGAATCAAGGATCTACAAAATGCTGGGTAGACCAAGCGGAAGCACAAGGCAAGCCAGTAAGAGAGGAAGTTGGGGAAGTCAAACAGATAAACGATGGTGATTAGTGAAGCGAGCCATGAGAAGAAGAAGAAGAATTAGAGTTTTCTTATTGTAGGCTGTTAAAATCTGTAAACCATAACTAATTATTAAAACAGAAAACGTATTTCGACCACCATTCTCAGTGGAAAAACTTCTTTGACAAAGTTTTCTGGAGTTGTTTATCTCTACAAGTAACACAACTAATTAAAATGTCAGATCTCTCTTTGGTTCCTTCAAGACGATCCAAAAAATAAAAATAATTGACTCTTATGGGAGGCTGTGGTTTAATCTTAAACATAGTCTTATTTTTGTAATATCAACGAACGAACTGTGTATATTACACCGACCCAAGTAAATATATTTAATAAATATAACTGCTTGAAATAATATTAGATTATACAAGCTTCGACTTTCAAATTATTTTCATTAAAAATACAATTAGTATTTATTTTATTTAATTTTATGTGTATTTTTCTCAGTAAAACTAGACGAAGTAGCATTTAACTGACGAAGATATCTGTCAAAATCGGTAGGAAATAATTAAAATCCATTTAGGAAAGCAAAATTGACTTATTTTGTTTCCCCAAACAAAAAAGACAAACACAGATGTTCATCCCAAATTTACCTAAAACTGGAATATCAGCCTCAGATAAATATTTTTCCACAGAAAATCACTTAATGATGTTTAAGAACTGAGCCGCCTACTTCCTATTTAATTACCATGTAAACACAGACAGATGGTCAACAACGAAATATTTCTAAACGAATCCCGCTGCTTTTACTTGACGATTAAAATCTTACAAAATGATAATCTTTGATTGAATCAAAATCGGACAATATAAGACGGCGCCTGAAAGTCCTGAACCAATTTTTGTTCAATTAAAACCACAGACTTTTATTTTCTAAATATAAACAGGCCATCGATTATTCAACCTTTATGAGAGGTTAATAATTGCAACTAACAATTTCGACCAAGAATATTATTTATTTATTTGTAGTATTTGTAGGTTGAATTAAAAACTGAAACCTGATATTATTCATTGTTAAAGTGGACAACGAACTTGTTTAACTGTGTAGGTGTAGTTGATTGATCGAATTTCCTAATTTTGTGTTGATCCTCTATTCATAGTATTTAAAAATGTAGGAGCTTGTATTATTTATTGGTTGCTACGCCGCTTGACTTTTACAAATACAAGTACACAAAAATTTGAATTGGCAGACATTATCATAATTTAAGATTTTTTAAAAGTTTCATTAGTGTTAAGTTACTACGTTACAGGTACTTTTAATATTCCAAAGTCTTCTGTTTTTTTTATCCTAGAAATTCCTGTTATAAAAGGATTGCAATTTTAAGAGATAGATAGTTTTCAAATTTAATTAACAAATAATTCCTCTGAAAACAAGAATACTTGGTGAAATAAATTTTACAAATTCCCAGAAACCTGCCTTATTTTTTCCAAACTTAAGTCCATGGTTAAAATTTACTACTTGCAAAATTAAACTGCCCATGATATACAATATAAAAATATAAAAAAGGTCTTGGTGCATTGTTTTTATGCCTGGTCAGTTATTAAAAATTTCATTAAACAGCTATTACGAGTCGTTACTAATAGAATTTGAACCTTAGAAATTAAATTTTTAACAATTAGAAGGTTCGTGGTTCAAATCCCTGCGGAGGTGATATTTCTAGAATTTTCATAATCTGTTAAAATACCCCCAAAAAGTGTTTTGAATGACACGGGGAACGAATTAAAACATTGACAAGTCGTGTACTCAGTCTTCAGTCTCTTAAAAAGAAAAAACAAAAAAAACAACAACTTACAAGGGGTAGAAGGCTATGAAATGTAATCCGGAATTGTGAAATGTAAGTCATTAAACTCCCATACAAATTAATTCCCATTCATAACCCTTATTACCTGCTAGATAATCTCCAAATCGAACTATAAATTACGTTTCTCTTTCATTAATAAATTCTAACCTGAGGTTGTGGCGTCGTGTCTTTCGAAATATTCGTTTTGGTTGATTGAAATCATCGAAGGAAGATAATGAATTGTATTTAGAATTCTTTTTAATTAAAATAAATTGCCATTCATTCACATTATCAGAAACTACCGAGAACTTATTCAAAATCTGTTTTAAATTTTAATATTCGCGATTTGCTTCATTTAACATTAACCGAACGCACATTTTTTTTCATCATTTTTTCTAAGCCCAACTTCTCAAAATTAGAATTTAACAAGATTAGTTAATTAATAAGCATTCAATAAAATATTTATTTCTGTTGCCTAACGGTTTTGAACTCGCACTATATTTAGTTAGGAACTCAAAACAAGCACTGAACTTAATCCTTTAATTTATTCTGTTTCATTATTTTTAACAGTATTAATCCCGGAAGTTCGTTGATATTTATGTTGCTATTGTTTTTCTTTTTTTCTTTAGAAAAATCGTCGATAAACTACAAAATTATTTGTACTAAACACTTAAATTTATACAGGATTATTCAAAATTAGCGCAACACCTAAATATTAATTAAATCGTAATGAATTGCTAAAAAAATTAGAAACAAAAGTCTCTTATATTTAAGTAAGCTATCTTTAAAATACGAGGGTAGATCAAATATAAACGAGCCTTTTTGAATTGTGAGCGGCACAGTTGTCCAAGGTAGGCGTGGCGGTTAGGGCTTTATTTTCCATACATCCACGTCACCGCTGAATAAGTTTCTTCATTCCGTTAAAGAAGAAATCAGGCGTTTGCTGCCGGCACCAATGACGCACTCTTACTTGCATCTCGCTGTCTCTTCAGGTTTTTCTTCAACTTCGTAAAAAGGAAAAATCGCGAGGAGCCAGATCCAGACTACAGGGGAGTCCGGTAAAACGTCGCGAAATTTCAGGCGCTGTAATGTTTCCTGCGCTTGTCGACTCCAGTGAGGGCGAGCAATGTCACGTTGAAGAGTTGCTTCGGTGCCAGGTCTAACTCGCCGCAATCGAGTTTATAGTGTCGCCTTGCTTCAAAAATTCAACTTCAACTGGACTATGCCGTTCCAGTCCCAAAAGACGATCGTCGGCACTTTCCCTGCCGAAGCCATTGACGATCCGATCCGACAGAGAAAGGTATCACCTTCCTGTTCGTAGCGAGCCAAAAGTTGCTGGAAAATCTCCTTTCGATTGTGTTTCATTTCAGGAGTCATACATGCGTGGGATCCATCTGGCACACACTTTTCTGTAGCCAAGTTCTCTGATGTGGTAGACTCGTTCAAGAGAAATCCCAACAGTTCCAACAATGTTCTTCTGCTTCACGTGGCGATTGGCACGATTCAGTTCGCGCTTAATGCTGTTCATCCGTGGCTGTCACAAGGGCCGACCACATCGAGCCTAATCATGCAGATTTGTTGTGGCTGGATTTTTTCCTTTCGCACTTCTTGACATCCACACAGGCTTTGCCATAGACAGCACCCATTCGTCGATGAATGTCAATGGGTGCACAACCATCAGCCGTTAAGAACTCAATAACAGCGGGTTGCTTCAACCGAAAATCCATGTCACTTGGTCACTACGGTACGGCCACCTGATATTGCAATGAAATGCTACTGGGTGATTGATAGTCAATGAGTTAGAGAATATTATGATACCTATTTAATGTGCCTCAAAACAATATTATCAGCTCTATCAGCTCTATCAGCTAGGAGGCAAGAGTTTTCCTATTTAATGTCCAATGTGTTCGTTTTATTATCGAAATTGCATTAAACTTAATTTTTTCAAATGCAATGCCCTGTATATTTTTACATTTTTGAATTCTATAATTACTACTAAGACACTTAAGACAATCATCATCACTTTAAATTCCTCGGCTTTTGGGTTTTGAGGTTCTTGTAGCTAGCTACACTTCAGACAATAACATTTTGCGCTACCACAGAGCAATAAATAAATTCTGCAAAACAGCTAACTTGTTTATTTAAAATATTTCCTCTGTTTCAAATTCTATTCTTTATTATTTATTCCAGTCATTGTTTTGAATTTCTTTGATATGTCTCTGGCCAATATTTTTATTCGTAATAATGTTTCTCTTCTCAAGAAATAATTTGCTACAAAAATTAGAACTCAAATCACAGCTCCCAATTTAAAATATATAACACAAATCTACCCGCACACACGTCTAATATATAATATAACTTAAGCATCTTATCAGTATATCCGTCAGGTGAACTGCAGTTCCCACACGCTTAGTAGTTTAAAATAAACATCAATAAACACCGCTATTAACACAGAGTGACTTTTAAGATGTTTAGATAAGCTAAAAATTTTATTAAGTCGCCCGAAGACACTTTCATTACGAAACACAAAGTAATTAACAAAATTGGTTTAAATTAATTTCATGCATTAAATGAAATAACTTTGAAAATCAGAGAAGAATTAGAAAGGACTTTGGGAAAAATCTTACCAGAGTCTTTCAAGATGTAAGAATTAGAAATGATTGTCAGATTTTAATATTCTAAGGCTGCTTAAAATGTGGTGGGCAACAAATTTCTCGATTAAAAGAATTCGTGAACTAAAATTTTAAAAATATGTTAATTTTTAGTGTTTTATAGGAACCTAAACATTACAGCGGCTAGGTTTTATTTTAAGGTAGAAACAATCAATTTTTAAAACCTAGAGCTAAGAACTAGTTTTGAAAATTGTCAGTTTAGGTGTACAAAACCTGACTGGCGAAAAGGGTTATTTTGTAACTTGAAAAACAACAATAAAATGCCTCAAATATGGTTTGGGGTTTTAATTTTATAATTCCAGAGCGATATTATGGCAGCGATATTCAACTTTTTTTTTTTCAAATTGCACACTATGCTTTTTTTCGGTCATTCTGATAGTACTTTTTATTCTCTTTATAACCATGTAAACCACTATGGGTCTACACCTCTACACTATGGTGTAGGTTGTTATGCAAGAAAAACTTAACAATTATTCGTTTACGTAAAAAGTAATTTTAGTAAGTAGCATTATGAATAAATGTTTTAAATTAGGTATATTGTTTTAGTAAATTTTAGTATAATAATAATAATGTCCCTCTAATTGCGCTTCATTGCATTGTAAATGTAGATTCTTCAGTAACTGACAAATCTAACAAGTTTAACAATTGCATGCCATGATAACAGATGTCGGCGCTATTTCTATCTCATTCTAACATTAAGTAAGCCCAATTACGCAGGATCACAGCTAAATTCGTACATATTCCGCAGGTAACACGGATCTTTTCTAAAAAAATACATTGGTGTACCTCTATGTTGCATCTAATCATGGACATCCGGTATATATGTATACTATACGTATGTATAATTTAAGCCCCCCTTTGCTTATATCAACATCAAATGGAAAATATAAACAATTTGCGAATTTTCTATTATTATTTATAATGACGTTCTGAGAAACAACGGAATTTGCTTATTTTTCAAACCTAATTTTTTTTAATTTATAATTCGTTTTTTAACTGAAAATTTCCAAAAGGTTGTTTTACTTCGCTTTTAGGGAAGTCTTTAAGCAATTTGAAAACATTGGATTCTAAAATTTAAGCCTAAGCTCCATTTTGGATTTTGCTGCACGTCGAACAGAATTTGCTATTATAAAACAGCCTTCAAAGATGTTTAAGTATACTTTTTGGCAAGGACCATTACATTAAGCAAACTCATTAATTAATTTAGTCATAAATCAGAATCAAAATTTCGTGTTTAATTATTATGTGGATAGTTCGAACGATTAAAACAGTACATTTTTTAATTTTAAAATAGTAAAATCTTAGTCATTTATTTCCTTAAAAACAAATAATTTGAAACCTAAATTTAATCGAAATCGAAACGTTTTGCAATTAACAAAATTTCCACACCGTGTTTATACGCTTTTTACTTTTTCCAGAAATAACATAAATTTGGTTGCTATTGCTAGATCGTCCTTCCAGATATTACATTTGATTAAGATAAATTAACCACAAAAAATCTAAACAACTCACTAATTATTTAACAGTTAGAAAAACGTGCTCCTACAATTTGCATACAACCATTGTTATTTTATCAAGTTGTTTTGACGTTTTACGATTTATTACTGTCTGCCATCAATTAATTTCCGTTCATTAAAATGGCGACGTTTGCGTATAAAATAATAATAATAAGTGCTCCTATTTAATGCGAATTTTGTTAACTACTAATTTTCGAATTAAATTGACAAGGACAGCAAGTCTTAAGTCTCTTAAGTATATAATTATTAGTCTGGAAAATATTTTATTTTTAATTTGCGTTTAGCCTTTTGATAAAAAGAAGCCTTAAATCTAAATTTTAGTTGGGAGAAAACGCAAAAAAGGTTATTTTGCTTCCCAAAAAATATTTTGCTGTTGAAGACAACTTCCGTTCTTTTAGCTTTTCTATCGCATTAAAAAAAGGGGCGGTTAAAATTTCAAAATTAATTTTTAATTTTGCAAAATTTGTATTCTATGAGAGATAAGGGGCCTGTTAATTTTGTTTTGTAATATTATTAACGACATTTCGTTATTATGTTAAATCTATTCCAAAAACTGCAATTATTTCCGCTTTATCCAAATAATGCTCCGAAACTCAAGACTCAAATTATTATTATAGTTTCAAGAGCAAATGTCTTTAAGTGTTGAAACTTGTAACATTTCGCTTCATTTCCTATGTTTACTGTAGAATTATAATGAAGCTGACATTCTATTATTAGCCGGTAGGCGCTTATAATGACCTGGTTAAAAACGATGCAGTTAAATATATACAAATTTTAAAATTGTACTTATTGCTGATCTTTCTACGCTCAAATTATACTTTTTCCTAAAATAATCAAAATTTTATAAATATATAATTCTTTGGTTTGTATAATAAATTTAAAGCTAAACACTTCAGAATTTTTTTATTGCTTCGAATGCAACATTATCATTTTAAAAAATTGAACTACTAAAGGCATCAAGAATTAACTTAAGAATTAAAGAGAATAATTTAATAAATAAATATTTCTAATTTTAAAAGTTAATTTATTCTAAGCAAAAACTTATACTTACATGTTGCAACAATAACTAAAATAAAAAGTTGTCTAAAACAATGTGTGATAATCATCTTGCACACTCACTACCTATCGTTAATGTCTCTGGTAACCGCAACACTAAAACCGAATGTTTC
This sequence comes from Melanotus villosus, assembly GCA_963082815.1. Taxonomy (NCBI): domain Eukaryota; kingdom Metazoa; phylum Arthropoda; class Insecta; order Coleoptera; family Elateridae; genus Melanotus; species Melanotus villosus. Next base: position 6,925,646 of record OY720423.1, on the reverse strand, counting down.
TTCTTGAGCGACTTCAAGCTCAACTGTTGTTAGTCAGCAAGATGAGCTTACAAGTTACTAAAACTAAACTTCCACACCTCTGAAGCCGGTTAAGTTTAAAGGTATCTCCATTTGTATACACAAATCTGCGTAAGATTGTTCACTTCCTGGTGAAGCTTAATGAATTACTTTAAAATCAATAAAAGTAGGAGTAATCCATGTTTGATAACTAATTATAAGTTGCATTTCGCTGCTACCTTTGCTTTACTATTATTATTCATGTATTATAATTAGATAACTTTGTCTTGTCTTATTTAGAAACGTCTTAAGAAAGAAGTTTATTCATTTATATCGAGGTATTTTTCGAAATTAAATCGCTTTGTTTGGTCAGGATTAACTTCGCAGCTTTATCTAAAAGTTTAGTATTTTTAAGTATTCATTCAAAAATCGAAATTAGAAACAATTTGCAAATACGTAACTGAGAACTAATTTCAAAATGAAGGCTTTGGCTCTAAACTAAAATGACCAAATCCACGTTATTCTTCAAACTTTGTAACTTGTATTCGATTTAAAGTTAAGATACAAAAATAGTTTTACACCAAACTGAAATATTAAAAATTGTGAATGTTTTATGATAACCTTGTAGTTTGCTAAGCAGAATTCTGCAGTCAGTTATTTTCAGAAATAATTTTAACACAAATTTGTTAAAAAAATGGGATTAATTGAACATTAAATGATACAATAATGCGGCCGAAATCCCAGTTATTATTTTTGGAATTTTGGAAAACTTTAGCAGACATTATACTTTTCCACTTGAAAATGAAAATCAAAGGTTTAAAATTCGAATTGAATTTTAGGTTCTCAATTAAGGTGGAAGTGATTTACTCTAAGTGAATCTCGCTTACCTTCCTTGCTATGTAAGTAATTATTGAAGTTGCTGATAGGCGATTATTCACTCTAAAGATTGCAGTTTATCAGTCAGAATTATGCAGTCAATTACCTAGTTCAATTTTCAGATGTAATTTTCAGAGAACAAATTTGTTAAAAAAATGGGATTTATGTAATATAAAGCTATACAATAGTAAGATTTAAGTCCTAACTCTTAATTTTTCACTTCCACATCAGATATTGTAATTTGCTATTTGGAAATAAAAATCAAAGCTCTGAAGTTCGAATTACATACTGAAACTAAGGTTTAACTTCTTAATTAAGGATGGAAATGAAGTGGAAGTGATTTACTCTAAGTAAATCTCAGTTGCCTCCCTTGTTATGTAAGTAGTTTATTAAAGTTTTCCAGCCTTAAGTCCGCCTTGCTAAATATTAAAAATTAAGAATACTAAATTAAAGAATTATTCAATTATTTGTACGAATCTTTGAACTGAAGGTTGCAGTTTGCTAGGCAGAATTCTGCAATCAATTACTTCAATTTCTGGAAAAAAATTTAGTAGAACATAAATTGGTTAAAAAATTGGGTTTGTTTAACATAAAGCTATTAATGGTTTTGTGTTACATAAACCCCACTATAAATCCCAATTATTATTTTTGGAAGGTGGTTCCTCACGCTTGCTAACGCTCGCGTTCGGAATCTTCCAATCGTATAGAATTTTCATTCTAACCTTGTTACAGAATATACTATTCTATACATTAAAAACAATATAAAGCTATACCATTCTTTGGTTACCTTAAATTTAGCTCGACTTTAGTTAGGGCAAGGTTAAACATAGCTCGAGATCTTTAACTTTGAATAGTTTAAAAATGCTTGCCTGTTATCTTTCTTAGAAGTGTTGACACAAAAATAAAATTTGAGGTGGTGGATTTAATGTTATCTGATATTTATATAAGCAAGTATTTAAAAGTTTGTGGTTCACCTTTAGCTGTTTTGTGTTACCACAGCTGTTTTTACAACCCACCTTCATCTAAAACCATTTTATATTAATTTTTTATATTTTAAGTTTACTTATTTAGTTCCATTTACTAAATAATACCGACTGGATTTATTTTATTATTATTCTTTTATATTTGTTTGTTGCTTTATTGGACTAAACCTAGGTATCAGAATGTGCGTCGACTACTTTAGTCATTTAGCACTATCCGAATCACTGGCAGATTATCATTATCATTATCAGTGAGCCGAGTCTAAGGTTCCTCCCTTCCCTGTTCTTTGCTAATCAAAAACATACATTTTTTCAGATAAATTTAATGAGAAATTTAAAACAAATATTTTGCAACAGAAATTCCAAATATTAAGTACAAGCAAGACTCAATCTTCAAGGGCCTTAACATTCTTTGGGTCCCAGTCTTATCTTTAGCCTATGTTGTTGATAATCCAGCTCTGACTTAACTAGAATTTTTGTGAAGCTCGGGGACTTCGGAACGAACTAAAAAGAAAATCATAAACGTAAACTCAGATGGAGTAATAGGCGAACTAATAAAACAAGGTGGTGATGCTAGAATAAAGGTGCTGCAGATATTCTTCTATGTCTTTTTGAAGTAAAAATTCCTGAAGACTGGAGTTCGTTGCGAGTTTTTATACACAGAAACGGTGATAAAAAAATCCTAGATAATTGTAGACCAGTATCTCCACATTTTATCAGACTGTAGGAAAAGCAGGATTCAGAAAAAAATTCAGCAATAATGACCACATCCTTACTATACTAATAATAAGATGATTTAACCCAACTTACCTATATCCAAATTCGTTTCGTTAACAGTTCATCTTTTTATTTTTTTTACATAATAATGTACTTCCTTACGCTGCGTAAACATTAACCTTAACGCAATCGCTAATGGAAAAACTTGCCAAAGTCCAACGAGACATGGACAGGAAATTGCTGAATGTAAAATTAACAGACAGAATAAGAAATTAAAGAATTAGAAAAAAAGCAAAGTTAATAGACATTAAAGGACACGTAGCATCTCTAAAATGGAGATGGCTCGGCGATGGTTTCAAGATAACAGCTGACTTAGCATAGTGCCCCGGCTTTTGTAATTTGGCATAAATTAAGTATAATACGGCCCTGTAGTTCGAAGTTTAAGTTCGCCTGGAAGTAAGCAATTAATTCCAGATCAGCACATTCCTTTTTGGTTGCAAAATAATTCAAAGGAATCCCAAATATAATGACCAAATACGATGATGCAATATTTTGTTCAGTGTTTCTTTGTTAAGAATTCGGGGAAGCACCCGCCGATCACGAGATAACGCCAGATTGGCGCCGTTTAAGGTTTCCTTCCGCGTACCGAGTTGCGTTTGGACATCTCTTTCTAACATCTTTCGCTTGCGGAAAAAATAGCAAGGCACAGCAGAGTATAGTCAGCTTTCCAACTCTTGCAATTATCGTTCCCGGACTTTTGGTAGTAAAACCCCGTCTTCGTCGGCCTCTCATTATCGTTTAGTTTTGGAAAAACTATCTTACGACATATTGTCGGATTATCCCAGAGAGTGTCTTTTTCGTATCGGGAAATATAAGTTCTGTGTAGGAAGTTCCGTTTAAGTTTGATGTTTGGTGAAGTTACCGTTCCACACAGTTTTCGCTTCGGATTAAATCATCTACCAGTTGAGGACATCTTGTTGTCTTTACACCTGCTTCCGGAAAAAGGACTCCATCCCTTTTCTACGCCGACCGCTGCTATTTCTCCCTGGGGAGGCCGACCATCGCTTCACTTCACATCAAGCAATCTTTTCTTTGTTTAATTTGTTCGGCAAAGTGAATAAAGTCTTCAAACAGTGCGTATTACCTTATTGCTTTAGTGGTAACGATTTAGCAACATTGCGAATTGCCGTGACGTTTACTTATTTTGTGTTGCATGTGTAAAATTATTTGTAATCAGATTTTTAGCTTAAGTTTTGTTATCACTATTCTTTTGATTGCAATTAAGGGAGCCTAGCTGTTAATTATATTTGCCGTAATTTTGAATAAATGTGGCATCCCTTCATCACCTAAGATAGAATTTATGAACCCCTTTATGTCATATTTTGAATAATCTTTACATTCATTGTTAATTCATTCTTGCTTTTTATTTGTGTTTTTGTGTCTGTTTTTAATATTTGTGTATGGCTTTGTGAGCCTATCTGCCAGTAGCAGTGTTTCATTTCAGTAAGTAAGGGTAAGTACATCTAGCAGTAGGGTGCAGCCACCCCAACTCCCTTCGAGCCCAGTAGGAACAATCTGCGGTACGTTCCTCGAGACCAACTTGGGTGGTTTCCGTAGTGGCGTCCATTTTCCTCCCGATTACGACCTCCCCTATTTGAAAGGTTTAGCGTTTCGAACCCTTCGTTCTTCGACTGCTTGTTAGCCGCGAGCCTAAGGACTTCGACGTCTCCTATAAGTTGTCGTAGTGTGGAATTAGCACGTGACAATAGTCCAGAATATCCCACAATAGGGGCATTTAAAGAAATAATGGGGAAGCTTATATCCAACACTGGATGACAACAGGCTAATGAAGAAGAAGAATAAGAAAAGACTTCCACCCCTGGAAAGGATTTTTTAACATGTTATACATCGCATTGGCACGGGACCTACAGTTTTACTACCTATAAAAAGTAATGTTTCAAGCTTTTTCCTCAGGTGATACCGAACTCAAAACGTTTGGTTTACAAGGCAACCTTGCTGGTTGTCTTCACCATCACACTAAGGGGCTCACAGTTTACAAGTACGGGCATAACAACCTCGAGGCACTCTAACTGAATCTGCCACCATTTTCAACTTGTCTTAGGACACACTGTCTGATCTTTGTTTCCATTTTGCTTGTAATGTAAATTTTGATACTCGGTCGGTGCTTAATTTTTTTAGAACCAGCCAGTTTGAAGTATGGTTATTTAATTCGTCTGACTGATTGGTAATCATCTTGCATTTTCGGCAATTTTTTGAAAAGTTTCGGATAGATGACAGAAATTATAATGGAGTTAATTGGTTATAAGTTATAAGGAATCGAAATGAGAGTCAATTTTTGCCAAATGTTGCTTTAACATTATTCCAGTATAAACCATGCTTGAAGTTAATAAACAATATGCTACTTATTAAATTTGGTTATTTAAACATTACAAATCTGATTTTGAATTTTCAGACTTGTATTTATAAGATTAATGTTTATCTATTAATAAATAATTATTGGATTTATACGTATAATACGCATTTAAACTAACTTCTATTTACAGAATTGTCCTCGTTTTAACCTCTTTTTTTGACTAAAGCAAAATTAGGATAATAGATCAATAATGTAAATTATAATATTTAAACTACAATAGCTTTGCAAATTTTAAAGTTAATGACCTCCTCTGAACCAGTCTGTTATTTTTAAGTTATATAATCAACTTTACATACGTAGGTGTAGGCTGATGGCTTCTGCAAACCAAAACTATGGTAACATTTCGAAAGCCTTACACTGGACGTAACGGATTGTTTTTTAGATCGTCCTCATAATTCTCAGAACTAGTTTCTTATGAAGGTCTATGGAACACTTTTTGTTATTTATTGGTTTCATAATTATTCTAACATTTTTTTATATTCGGTACCTACTCTTATACTAATACTTTAAAAATCAAATTTGTTAGGATTTACGTCTTTGGGGAAACACTTTTACTGTACTTTAATTCGTTAAATTATATTTTTTTAAATTGTAAGTATATAGAATCAATCGAAAAACTATTAATTTAGTTGGATTAGAAATAACAGATTACAATCTGCTTTTTTTTCAAAATAACAAGGAAGTGCCATATGTCCTACATTCGGTTAACTCCACCCAAACTTCTTTCTACAAATATGCTTTACACGTAGGTTTTTATTAACGGAAGTTTATCTAAGCATTCATAAGAGTATTTGTGATTGCGGCATTTATTGAAACCAAAGTATACATTGTTAGACTAAAAATATATAATCAACCAACCATATGTTAACATCACTGTATGAATCATATCGGTGGGATGATATTCTAATTTCATTAACAGATTTTGCTTTTTATACGTGTGACATTCACGAACCCACTTTTTAGCTTTTTATTTGTTGTTTATTTTTGGGTTAATGACAATTAGGTTAATTTCCACTCATAAATAATGAAAGGAGATGAAAATGCTTTCGACTTTAACTCCGTTCAAAAATTGACTAAGGGGTTGTTTGTTAAAATTTAAAAAAAAAGTGGCCATCAGCAGCATTAATGAGCAAATTAAAAAATATGAAGAAGAAATAAGAGGCTTAAAAGAAGAGTTACTGAAGAAGGAAGTGGAATGGAAAACGGAAGGAACAGAATTAGGGAAAGAAATTGACCAAACGAAAAAAAAGGTCAGAAAGACAGGAAAGGATTGGCAAGAAAAACAACATTATCAAGATCAAGAAAATGAAATTAATAACGAAGACATCAAGCAAGAAGTTAAGGATATCCTACAGCAAGAAATAGATGCAATAACAGACATCGAGACATCGAAGAGGCTTTTAAAGTGGGTGGATACTAAAACAAAAACGTAAACGACATATCGAATCTACAAATTTTGTAGCAAAAGGAAACTATTAAATTATTATTATTAAACTAAGAAACTAAAACATTTATATAGACACTGACATAACACAAGAAGAGCAAAAGATCGATCCAGACAGCAATCAAGAAAGGTAGCTAGGAAAAAATAGCAAAGGAAAGAAGGCTGGCGTAGAGTACAGACAAATAGAAATAAACAACACCAAATACGAATTATCCGAAGAATAAGTAGGACGCCTGAAAAGAGAAGTAATCCAGACTTCAAAAAACTAAGGACATACCCCATGGACGGATACCCAAAGACGAACACACCCACGAATAGGACTACGAATAGAGAATCAAACAATAAATAATAAGAAAAATAAAGGAAGGAAGGACGGAATGAGGGAAATGAGAATATTACGGAAAAATAGGAGAAGAAATAAGTCAAAGTACTAACTATTAAAATGGCAACTTGAATCTTGAATAGTTAACAAACAAAGAAGAAGAAACACCACAGGTGTTATTAAAAGCAAATATAGACTATATACGTAGGCATAATGGAAACAAAAAATTACCAAACAACTACTGTATGTACTGGTCGGGAACTAGGAAGCAAGAACATGCAAAAGCTGGGGAGCGTGTATAATAAAGAAAGAAAATGTGAGATACGTAAAAAAAGAAATCTTTGTAAGTGAAACAATATTAACAATAAAAATGAAAGAAGAAATATATGATAGTAATAGCCCTAATGAAGACGACATTAAAAGAAGAAAAAGAAAAGTTTTTAGCAACAGCAACAACTAGACAACTACAACAAAAAACAAGACAGTCATGACTCATGATAATGGAAGACCTGAATGGAAGAGCAGGAAACAAGAATGATGAATTTGAATGACGCTTAGGGAAACACGGACAAAAAACAAACATCATAACGGCCAAAGATGGTTGGATTTCTGCATAGAAAACGAACTAATAATAAAAAACCTGCATTTTATGCACAAAGAAATCGGTAAAATAACGAGAGAAATAATGAAAAACCTACTTTTATAGATAATAGACTACTTTTTATTTAGTAAAAAAATACGGTCAAATGTTGAAGACATAAAAGGAAAGAGGGGATCAGAAATCAGAAGCGACCGCTACATGGTAATAATGACAATGAAGAACAGAAGAGTTAAAGAGCGGGACCGAAAAAGAAAGATAAAAAGCTATAGATTTAAAGTGACCTACAACATTAACAGAAACCAGTTGTCTGGCTTTTGAACTTTTGCGTGAATTAAATACAATACGGTCCTGTTGTTCGAAGTTTAAGCCGGCCCTGAAACTTTCAGAATTCACAGCAACTAAGGTCAGATCAACACATTCCTTTTTGGTTGCGAAATAATTCAGAGAAGTCCCAAATAGGATCATGCAATATTTTGTTCAGTATATTTCTTTGTTAAAAACTACGGGGAATCACCGATTGCGTAATACGCCAAGGCGACGCCACTCAAGGTTTAAATACCTCCCGCCGCGTACAAAGGCACGTTTGTCCATCTTCTTCTAACATCCATTCGTTTTACGAAAAGTAAGAAGACAAAGCAGAGTTTAGCCAGATTTGATACTTACCGGTCGTGCAAGTTTTCGTTCCGGCTCTGGTAGTAAAATCCCGTTTGTCAGCCGCTCGTTCTCGTTTAATTTTGGAAAACTATTTTACGACATATTGTCGGATTATCCTAGAGAGTGTCTTATCTAATCGGGGAAATATAAGTCGTGTGTGAAAGTTACGTTTAAGTTTGATGTTTGGTGGAGTAGTACCGTTTCACACAGTTTCGTTTTGGATCAAATAACCTACCAGTTCAAGGACATCCCGATGTTTTCGCACCTGCTACCGGAAAAGGATTCCATCCCTTTCTTTGCCGACTGCTGCTACTCTCTCCGTGGGATTTGAAGCTACCATCGCTTCCCAGGGCCCTGGAAACTAAGCCCTTTCCCAGGTAACAATATTTCAGGCTACCCCTTTTACTTGCCGATTATGACTGTATCAGCTCAACCCTAATTCAGTACCGTATATTCGTTTTCTTTCTTGTCGAAGACATCGCCCATCAGCTGTTCCCTTGGCCACCCGCAACGCCATAAGTTGATAACTGGAAGGAAAACAGTTGGAACAAGTAAGTAGATTTAAATATCTTCTTCTCGAAGTGGTGTGTTCTTTACAGGGTGGTATGCGTTTAAATATCCAACCTTTGTAATCACTAATCACACAAGATGGAAGAAGAGACAAAGAAATAAAAGAAAGGAGAGGGGCAGGGCAGGGAAATTTTTTAACAGCATCAAAGTATCCTACGAAATAAAGAACTCCCAACAGAAACAGGAGTGGAAATATGCAAAAAGGTAGCTGTAGGGTGAAAGTGAGTGTAGGCTATAATAACATATGGATCAGAATCATGCACAACAACGGAAAATCAGCGGAACAAAATAAATAGTACCGAAATGAGATCCTCGAGGAAAATAGAGGGCAGAACAATCATGGTTCGAGTTACAAATTCAATATGCATACAGGGAAAAACTGAGGGTAAAACCAATAGAAACAATTACAGAAGGACAAGACGGTTCGGTCATGTAATACGAAACGAAGAAAGAATAACAACAACCAAGAACAAAGAAGAAGAAAGGTAAAGCAAGACCTTAAAACATGGACGGAAGATCTTAGAAATGCAGTGGAAAGGAGAGGAATAAAATGGGAAGAGACACGTTCAGTGACGCAACACAAAAACCAATGGAAAGAGATCTGGAAAGGGCTGACAAAGGAATAACACAATCCACTCGAAAGAGTAGAGTATTTAAATAAGATTAGGGAATTTCTTGTCGTAGATAAAAAGGGAGATAGGGCCAAACTATAGGCCCATAAAGCAAATGTATGTACAGCAAGGTGTAGAAGTAATGACTACTGCGCCTTGCAAATATGCAGCCCATCTATCACCAGTCCGGCTTTCACTCAGCAGTTTCAAACATATTGTAGCCGGACTGGTGATAGATGGGCTGCATATTTGCAAGGCGCAGTAGTCATTACTTCTACGCCTTGCTGTACAAAATGTTTAGTAATCGCCTGGCAGGATATGCAATATCTCTACACCATTTGTATTGTAGGTTGCCTACACATCAGGCTGTTAAAAACATATGATGTTAAATATTTGAGGTTAGAATTTAGATTCAGAACATCAAGCAAAAATGTCAGTAAAAATTTGTACTAGAATAATTCCAGGACTTATTAGACAAACAAGCACGAAACAATTATTAATTTTTAATAACTGCAATGTATTATATAACAGTAACAGCTTAGTTGTATCTTCAAATGTAAATAACCTCTTACATCCTGTGCGATTTGCATCAAGGAAAGAAAACCAAACTAAAGAAAATGCACCTGTTAGTTATCAAGTATATTATGGAACTCTGACACCACAATTACGAGCAGTGAAAGTAAGTTGTAGTAGTGACTAACAATGTTCCGTTTCAGTTTCAATTTTGCAGTTTTTTTCATTGTTGACCAGCTTCGCAGGAATTGCAGCTCAACCCTTTATGTATAAAGAAATGGCATCGTTAGGAAGCGTTCCATTAATGGTTGTAGCAGGTGCGTTTGTAGGATTCTTTACAATAGGTACTCCAGTTTTGTTGCACTTTGTTGCAAAAAAGTATATTACGGCGCTCACGTATAAACCAGATACTGGAACGTATATTGCTTCAACTTTAAGCTTTTTTAATCGACAGAAACAGGTATGTATTTTAAATTTTAAACTAGTGTTACATGTAATTCAATTAAAATTACAGCTAGAATTTAAACCGGATGACGTAAAAGTTCCCGATGTTCTTGGAATGTTTACAAGTTTCATAATAAAAGGAAATCCGTTATTTGTCGATCCTAGATTATTTCAAGATCCGGCTCATTATGGTAAAATAATGGGATATGATAAACCGCTTGATTTGAAATTATTTGAAACGTCATTAAACAAAGAAAAGAAAAGTAAATAGTAATGTAAATAAAAGTTTGTTAGTTAAAAGGTATTTTTTTTTGTATATTTCACTTGAAAATGACGACGGAGATGCTGAGTGGTTAAGACGTTGGACTATGGTGCTAATAGTCTCGGGGTCAAACCCGAGTCGGATGCTCGGTGGGTTACTTACGCAGTCACTGAAAATAATTAGGAGCTTAAAGAGTTTATAAAATTGACTGATTGGTCTTGACATTTAGCATCGCTTTTATCATCGAAAAATGTGCCCAAAGCGTAGAAGACTTCCATATTGTAGAATGCTCTTCAAAGTATGCCAACATTACACTTTTGTTACATTTTCCTGCAACATTTTTACGGCCGCACCACTCTTCAAAACGGTTAAAAGCTAATTCATATTGTTGCCTGGATTTAGTGGGCAACTGCCTTACTAGCGGCTTCGATCGAAATTTATTCACTTAGATTAGAACTCATCTTAAATTATTCTTTTTCACTTTTGACAAGCATATGTCAAACAATACATAAGCTCTAAATACTAAGTTTGTACGTAATTTACACCGAAGATTTAAACTTGAAAAGCCCACCAAAACGCGCATGTGGTGCCGCTTGTGTCAGCTGATAAAATGCACCTATAAAAGCACTTTAAAGTGTGTTATTCCCACACAGTTTGAGCATCGAATAGTTAGCTGTTGTTGCTCGACGTTTGCACATAATAGGAATACCATGGCTTCTCGTGATAAGGCAGCAAACCAGTTAAGAGACTGGAAAGATCAAAATAAGGTAAGCAAAAGACTTCCCTTTGCATCTCTTACAAATTTTTAATTAATAAAAAAAATTGAGGTTATGTTAATTAGACGATTTTTGAAGAAATTTAAATTTCGTTTACTGCGTTAATTTTTGTATTAAATTATTTTGCTGACGCACGTTGAAAATTATCCTAAAGGACAAGTTTTTAATGTTAATCAAGCCGGTTTAATTGTTTACCTACCCATCTTTATACAGCTTGCGTCGAAATAATTGTGGGTTTTGGTTTTTCTTTTGTTTATGTTATTTTTAGTTCTTCTTTATTTTCAATAAATTCCGAAAGAATTAAAGTTGTTAATATTTTAATATCCGTAAAATAAAATAGGCTAGAACAACCAATCCACAGATACAACTGTCAAGGCGCATTTAAATCGTCTTTGAAGTCAAACGAAATGTTATACGAATATGTTTACAAGCAAAATCGAGTTCAATGAAATACAGACCTTGATTTCTACTTATTGGTCGTTGGGCTATTGCAGATAACATTTTTTTATTTATCCTGTACTGCGGTTGCACATTTACACACCTCAAATTGTCATGCGTTTTTTATAAATATAATAATTGTTAATTTACCACATTTTTATTGGTTGAATGACATATTATCAGCAGTGCTAGTGCTGTTTTTGAACTTTATTTTTATCGTTTTTTATAATTATAACATTTGTTTTTATGATAATTATTATTAATAGATGGTTGGCGTTTTAGTTTCTGTTTTGTTATTTATTTTTTTATTTTTTTGTGTAAGCATCTGCAAGTTAGTTACTATGCAATACACGGTACCCATTCCCCCATTCGGGCCCCCTCATTTAAATTTTGCGTTTTGCTTTGTAATGGATGCCCCGTATTTTTCTGACTGTGATAACTTAGAAAAGTAGCTCTTTAATGCACTTTTGAAGTGAAGCTAATTGTTGATTGAGGGATTTTGAATTTTAATACTGGAAAATTTGTTAAAAGGAAATTATAAGCATTTGGAAACGTCACTGGCGCCATTTAACGTTTCTAAACAAGTTGTTCGACTTGTGCGTAGTATAAGTTCTGATTGATAACTTATACATCCACTGGAAGACCCTTGCTTTGCATATTTCTAGAAAAATTGATTTGAACCAAACGATGGTCTCACTAAAAAACATAAACAGAAATTCACTTGCTTTGGTATTGTATGTTAATAGTTTTTACAAAATTAAGTTGGCCTTGGATTGTCATACAATTTATTTTTCTTATCAATTTTAGTAATCTAAAATTAACAATTCTTAAATTAAAATTTAAAAAAATTCTTATCAAACAACATGAAAAGTTGTGTGTTAGTATTAAAATTTCTATATTTTTCAAAAACATTCAAGTTAATTTGTTAATGATTTGCAAGTCAGAACTTTTGATTTTTTAATCCATCTCCAAGAGCTCGATTTATAGATTTTTTCTGGACCTTTAATATCGGTATTATTGTTTTTCGACCTGGTTGTATAACTTGTGTTTGATAACTTAGGTATATGTGCACAAAAAAGGACCATCAATCAATATTATTTTTGATTCATTTCGTACATTTCTGGAAAAATCGATTTAAACCAAATGGTGGCCTTATTTTGAAACATTCGCCGGCTTTAAATTAATTTTCTTCGGTATTGTATGTTAATTTAGTTTGAGGGAATTATTATCTTGGATTATCATACTTAAAGCTATTTCTTTTCAAATTAAAAAATGGCAACCTCGCAACCTTCTGGATATTAAGGATCACAATTAAAGGGTTGTAAACATGTAATCTTTTTGAATCTAAAAAAGTTACTTTCTGAATGTAAACTCTCCAATTTTTTGTAGAATAATTTAAAGCTTATCAAACACCATTAAGAGCGATGTGTTAAAAACGAGAACCTCCCACATCTAATCTAAAACTTACATGTTTAATAAAAGCATACTCTAATAGAGACCTTACCAAGGAGTAATACAAAATTAATAGTACATTGAGGTTTAAAATTAGTAGAGTTTCTTAACATAGTGAAAAGTTTTGGTGAGATTTGTTAATCATAGAATTAATATGATCCTTAAAACAGAAATCCGAATTACATAAAACACCGAGGTCTTTCATCTGTGACATTCTAGAAATACTTGTTTGATTGATGCACTCCGGCTTCGCCGTCGTGCATCAAACTTCAAACTCATGAAAAAAAGTATTGCTTTCATTACTAGTTGTACAAATAACTATTTTTACAGGCAGAATCTCTGACCAACTTACACTTTGTAAACAAATTCTTTTTCGAACTAAATTAATACGAAAGTACGAAATTAGTGATAAGTGAATCTAAAATAATATTCATTGATGAGCCTTCTTTGTGCGTGTAAAAATTATCAAACACAAGTTATAATACAAATAAGAAATGAACTCAAGATATATTTAATTAATGAAGAAACAGAAAAGAAAAGAAACCAATGGAAACGAAACAACGTTGAAAGAATAACCGAAAGTCCCGAAAAGAGCACTATTGTACAAACCTATAGGAAGAAGAGACGTAGGAAGACCGAGGAAAAGGTGGAAACATTTATGGACATTCTGAAACCGGAAGAGGCAATTATGCCTACCACCGGAAGTGAAGAAGGAAAAGAAGTTATAATACGAACAGCCTAAAAAGCAAGAATATACAGGGTGTAGCGTAAATGGCGCGTAATATTCGCACCACGCGATTCTGCGTTAAAAACTGGACAAAAAATTGTATAACTGTTTTAGGCCAAAATGTGTAGTTTTTGAAGAATTGTTTAATTAAAGTCTTATAAACTTAGCAACACTGTGCGGTAGTCATACTACGTCACCTGCGATATCACCACTAGCAACCCGCTTGATTTAATATAATTAATTGCATTGTACATCGTTGCAATATTTATGAAAAACACAAGTACTGCAAAAATTTCAAACTTCGGATGGAAATTCTAATTAAACGAAGGGTATGTTGAGTACAATTATTACAGATTAGTTATTTCTTTTGTTGATTAAACTACAGCTAAAAATCGTTATTTTATAAAAATATGACACGACAAGCAAACCAGAATATAACTTAAGGCTGCTAATAACTCCATAACTAAAGAGTTGACAGCAAATTGGTACTGGAGTTTCTTGCTTGGATTTTGACGTAGAATCGCGTGATAAACATATTATGCGCGATTTTCGATGCACCCTGTAGATATTAAAGATCTGGAAAGATTCAATAAGTAGACCTTTGCAATTGGACTAAACAAATTAAAAGTTTTATCTTTCAAATCACTAACAAATTAATTTTTGAAAAATACGGATATTTTTATACAGCTGACACATCGCTTTTCATATTATTTGATAAAAAAAAAACATAAAAACCAAACTATTTAAATTATTCTAAAAAATTGCGGGCATTCAGGTTATTTTTTTTAATTCAAAAAAATTTACATGTTGCAGCCCTTTGATTATTATCTTTTAAAGCTAAAATCTCTGGTCTGCGTATTTTTAATCTTAATTAAACAAATTATATAAAAAATTTTTAGATTAAAATCGCAAGGTTATGACTTTTAAATTTGGAAGGAAAAACTTGTATGATAAACCAAACCACCAGTTAAACTAATTTTTTTCTAGAAATGCATAAAGTGAATCAATAATAATATTCATTGATGGGCAGGGCAGGTAAAAGACGTTCCAAATAGAGGCTACAAATACAGACTACAGACAGACAGACAATCACAGGTTATAATACGAACAGGTCGAAAAACAACAATACAGATATTAAAGGCCCAGAAAAATTCTATAAATCGACCAAAAAATCAAAAGTTCTGTCTCTCAAACCATTAACAAATTACTTTGAATATTTTTGTAAAATATAGAAATTTTAATACAGCTAATACATCGCTTTTAATGTTGTGTGATGAGAAGAAACATAAAGACCAAACTCTTTAAATTATTCTAAAAAATTAAAGACTTTACGATCAGAAGGTGTACTTTTTTTAGATTCGAAAAATCTATATATTTGCAACCCTTTGCTTATTCTTTTTTGCAGCTATAATGTCTTGTTTGCATATTTTTAATTCTAATTTAAAGAAATGTCAATGTTACATTAGATGTGGGAGGTTATCATTTTTAAATTTTAAAAGAAAAAAGGTTGTAAAAAAATCTCTTCAAACTAAATTAACATACAATGCCAAAGAAAGTGAAACTTTAAAGTCGGTTTATGTTTGAAAATGAGGCCATCATTCGGTTTACATCAAAAATAATATTCATTGATGGGCCTCAAACATAAGTTATAATACGAACAAGTCGATAAACAATAATACAGATATTAAAGGTCCATAAAAGTTCTATAAATCGACATATTGGAGTTGGACTAATACATCAAAAGTTCTGCTTTTCAAACCATTAAGAAATTAATTTCAATATTTTTGAAAAATATGGAATTTTTAATAGAGCTAACCTAACACATCGCTTTCAATGTGGTTTGGTGAGAAACAACCCGACCATCTTAAATATTCTAAAAAAATTGAAGACATTCAGAAGGTTAACTGTTTTTAGATTTAAAATAATCTATATGTTTGCAGCCCTTTAATTATTATCTTTTATAAGCAGAATCTCTCTTCTGCGTATTTGTAACTTTAATTTATCGATTTATAAAGCCTTTCATTACCTACTTATTATTAAAAAATTAAATAATTAAAACCATTAACTGAAGGATTTGATAAAACTAAGAATGCTGCAGTAATGTGAAAGTGTATACAATGGACATCTTGTTGGCCATGAAATAACGTGTTATGGAACTGTCTTGGAGTTTTTAAATAATCAACTATTATTATAATTTAAAATGCAGTGTTTCCTTGTTAAAAACCAAATTTTTATCTTCATATTTGCCTGTTTCAAATAGCCTAGAATAATCAAACAAATTCCTGCAGATAAAGTGAATTTTTGACTACAGGATATCAATTTTGTTGGCCTTTGTTTTATCTAAGTAATTCCTGTTTATTTGTGTATGCCCTTCGTACAAGTACGTATAGTAAAACCATTGCGGTTTTACTTAACGATAGTAATTGCCAAAAATGTGAAAAACACATCTCGGTTAGTCATTGTTATAACTTGCAAGATAATTGTTTGTGGTTTTGTAAATTTATTTTTGAAAACAAACATCGCAGGTTTGATTTTTATTTATTTATAAATCGAACTCTCTTGAAAACAAACAGCTTTAAATACATATAACCGGATAATCATATTTTTATTTTGTAATTAACAAATACTACGTACTTTAACACAGGTATATAGGGTGTTACAGAAGCAAGCAGATGGTTTTAGATTAAAATATACCTTCCTTTCGTAAGATGTTTCAAAGCCTTAAGTCATATTTTTAAACATTTTTATATCAAATTCGCAAATTAATAAGATATCTTATTAAAATTTGTTAATAATAAAAAATATGTTAATAAGAAACCTTTTTTAAGTGAAGTAATTCTAAGAGGCATCTAAACCTAACTCAAATTATATATTTAATATACAGGGTGTTTTAAAACAACGTTTAAAGATCCGAAGGGCATGTAGTACGGTCGAAAATAAATCCTAGTTGCCATTGCTTGCCTTTGCCCTGCGTTCGAAGATTTTCTTGGCCTTCCACGCTTTCGTTTTCCTGGTGGCTGCCATCGAAATATTCTTTGTGACCATCCATTATAAGATGACGAAACCATTATAAAACTCTTTTCAATTCGTTGGATAACCGTTTCATTTGCTTTCATGCGGTTTCGAATTTCCTCGTTTGTAATGTGTATTCTGGATTCCACCATAGTAGTCCCTATTCGTGTTTGTTTTCTATAGATATATTATTATCTGTTAATTATGACTCCAAGGTACTTAAATCTGTCTACTTGATTCACCTGTATATCGTCATCAATAAATATACCAAAATTTGGTTGCGTATTATCTACGAAATACTCCATCTTGTAATCCCACTTTTTTGTATTCGGTGTAAAGTCTTCGTATCATAAACTTGAGATCAAATAAGTCTTGGGCAAGACCACTTGGTCATCAGCTAAACTTACAGTTAAAGCGAGTTAAAGGTGTTCTTCGTTTATGGGGGATTCTCATTCCAGTGCAATGTTTTTTCCAATTTTGTAGTGCCACTAACTATCGAAAAGTACCGGTGAAACATGCAGCCCCGTCGTAATCCTTTACTAGATCGGACTAGAGAGATATGAAATATTATCTTTGTCCAGGACCTTAATCATTTGTATCGTATGGTCACTCACATTCCAATAGTGAAGTGCTTCCCAAAGCTTAGTTCGTGGAACTGAATCATAGACCTTTTCCAAGTCTATGAAAGCCATATGAACCTCTTCTGTTATTGCTATTTTCTTCTCTAAAAGTTGTTGCATAAGATTCATAACAAATAGATTGTGTGATGTGTAAATCAACTTTGTTCTTTTCCTATTCTTAAAATATTCTGTAAAAAGTCTACTAAAAGTGATAGTGACACTTAGACCTCTGTAGTTTTAGGATTTTGCTTATCTCCGTTTTTGAATATTGATACTGTATATGATATATGCCACTCTTGAGGAATTTCAAATCTGTTTCGGCAATCTTCGAGTAAGCATACGATTCTTTTCAGAAGTCCTTCTCCTCCATGTTTTATTGGGATTTCTCCTGGTTCTGTTGATCTGCCATTTTCCATTGTTGTAACGCATCTTTTTACATCATCTATGATTATCTGTTGTTACTGTTCTTGATGGGTTGTACAACTCCGGCTGATCTTTCACCAATAACTCTTCATAGTGTCTTTTCTACTGATCTATGGTTATTCCTTTGTTAAAAGTGTTAGTAGTGTTGGTTTTCATTCGTTTAATAGTTCTCCATACTTCTTTAGACCTTGTTCCATCAATATAACTGTTTATCTGATTGCATTTATTTTCCCAATACTTGTTCTTTTCTTCTTTTATTTTCCTTCTGAATTGTTTATTCTTATCTTTATAATTCTGTTTACTTTTCGGGTTTCTTTTCCTTAACCATTTATGGTATAAATTCGTTTTCTCTTTATTAAGTGCTTGTACTCGTTCCCACCATGGTTGTTAATGCAATTTTTATATGTTCAATCTCCACATTTTCATTTATTTCTATTGTCTTTAACTCATCTTCTAACCGATTCTGATAGAGATTTCTTGTAATAACTGTAATTTAAACCTTTTTGTTTTTGCTACTGTGTTTAAGTTATTATGTTCTTTAATCTAGTTCTTACCATTTACCCATTTTTCATAAGGCCATACTAGTTCCGCTATTAACACGAAGTGGTCTGCTCCACAATCTGCACTGCGTTTAACACGACAATTAAGGCTTTGTCTTAATTTAACTATAAAGTAATATATGATGGATTTTTGGTTAAGCGAAGGTCTTTCCCATGTGTACTTATGTGTTTCCTTATGGTCAAAGAAATCCTTTAGAATCTTTAATTAATTTTGTTATTGAATAAGGAATTCTCCAGAGTTAGTTTTTACGAACACTTGTGCTGCAATAATGAGTTCTTTCTTAATGCCAGCTTTGTCTATACGTCTATAGCATCCTGCAAGTTCTGGTAAAAGGGTTCTTTAGTTCTTTGGTCCTCGTCATCTGCGGGTCCATATACATCAATAATGTTTGTAATTCGATCATAAATACAGTGACCCAGTAAATAATATCCGTATCCGTTCAGTTCAGTTGCTTCTTAACTAAGATTGAAACTCCCGCTGGAGCTCTACAAGAAATGTATATATTCTCCTAAAGTTTCGTTTCCCTGTCCTGTTCTTTTTAGTTTCGGCTAGCAAAGCAATGTCAATCCTTAATTTTTGTAGGTCATTTATTATTTCAGTTGTTTTGTTAGTCATACTGAATGTATTCCATTCCATGTTGCTCATATCAGTGTCCGTTTGTTTCCGTCAAATATCCGAGGCTTATTCCGGGTGCTAACCTGAATACCAACCCCCCAACCGAGAAGCGAGAAGTCCAGAATTTTCGGTTTTTACCCTCCGAAAACTCGCCTTTCGCCACTTCATGTTAGCTATAGCCTATGACTACAGCCAGAGAGCACGACGAGAACTTAGGAATTAGGAATTCCTAACAAATTAGGCATTTATAAAAACAATTAAAATTATCTAAAACAATCTATAAAAAATAAGATACTCCCAATTCGTCTGCGTTGGAATAATCGGAGATTAATCGTTTGCCTATACCCATTAAAATTTTGTGCCATTTAAGTGATTTAATTGTTTAATTTTTAGCAATCGAAAAAACACCAGTTAACAGCAAAAATCAGTGATAAATCAGTTGTTTACGTTTTGATTACGGAGATTCGCTTTGCTAACATCTGGTTTGAGCTTTAATAAAAAGGATTACACAAACTAAACATAATTAGTTTGTGAGTGCAAACGTTTTCGTAGCAAATTCGCACAAATCCTAAGTAAATAGTTCATGCAGCCAGCTATATTGAGTTCAGTTGTAGGAAAATGATATTGCGTAATTGTTATTATTTCTGTTCTGAAATCGTTTGTGCATATACTCGTACAACCAGGGATCAAAGACAACAACAATAATAACAAATTTATTGGTTTCCCCACTGCATATTCAATATTTTTACCTAATTTAAATGACGTTTAAATTTAATTGTTGAAGAATTTTTTATTTGGGACACTCTGTAGAGTTGGTTTGTCGCCTTGCATTATTATAAATCCACAAAAACTGCTGGAAAGGAAACTATTTAAAAGGTCGAAAGCTCTTTAAAACCATTAATTTTATATTTAAAATTTGAATTTTTAATAAGCTCCTAAAATCAACAAACAAATTGTCTAATGTTATGCCCAGTGAATGCTTAAATTCTCATTTTATGATGTAATGAAAGCTGCAGTAAATTATTAAATACTATCAGAATTACATAATTATTTTTGGCCAACATACCAACTGGTAATTATTTGGAGTTTAGATTCTCAAATATTTACTTTTATATTTATTTATCAGACTTTATCACATCACAGACTATTTTTAGATGAAGTTCACATGACCTGATACTGTCTAAAAAGCTAAATTAAAGCAAGTTCGGCCTAAAACTTGCAACTAGATTTTAAACAGAGGTTAATTATATAATTAAAAATGCCATGTTGTTATTCCAAATTCCCCTAGAAATTCTCTAAAAATATATATTTTTTAAATTACAGGTTTAATAAATTTCCAGCCAAATCCGTGAGAGTTTCTTGCGCAAATTTAAAATTGTTTCCTACATTATCTGGTAAATATAAACAAGATGTTTTTGTGACCTTGTTTAATTCAAGTTAGTCAGCAAAAATTATTAAAGCATTCCATACACGTACTCATCTATCGTTTATGTAGTTGGGTGTAATTATCTGCGCATTTAATATCAATCGAAAACAAATATTTATGAGTTTGGTAAAACATTTAACTCGATAAAAATTTCCTTAAAAAATAATAAAATCGATTTCTTAGGGTTACTTATTACTCTTTCATAATGTCAGGTGAGTTGGTTTTGTACGTTGTTTGTTGTAGAATTTTTTGCTTTGAGTAAAATCAATTCTTGTGTTTCGTGAATTTCCTACTATTTTATTGCATTCCCTAGGAAATTCAGTGAATCTACCCCCAAAAAATTATTTTTGCAGCATCAAATTATTGTTACTCATTGAAGAATATCCTAATTCGTATTGCATTACACAAGCCTCATTGCCTTGATAAATTTGTACGTGTTTGGTATACTCTTTAAAGTTAAGTGGCAGTTCCAAAACGTGATAATTTTTAAAATATTAATTCTATTACAAAAAGTTAAATATCTTAATATTTAATAATGACATATAATTTTAAAACAACCACAAATATTGATTGCTTAAATACTAAGCACGCATTCAATTAATTTTTTATGCTGCTTTTTCATGTCTAGTTCCACCTTTTTTACCTTTAATCCTTTACGTTTTTATTCCGTGTCGCTAATCATCAAATGACCAGTGAAATTCCATAAACATTGAAGCATGCAATTTTGCATAAACATCTTATAAATAAAAATAGAACATCCTTGAATTTAGAAACTCATCAATAAGAGTGTTCTTTCGAAGACAATTTTGATTAATTATTGCAAAGTTTGATAATTTTTTGATAAATCGACAGATAGTTTTATTAAAATTACTTATCTCAAATGTACGTACAAACAAGCACTTTGCCTTTTTTTTAACTTGGAAAGGTGATAAAACATTCCTGCTAGCAACAGATCAATATAGTGTTTAATATGAAATGCTTATCTTAATATAAATTATTACCTTTGGTTCAAGAAAAGTCGTGAGTTACAATTATGATGCGTTCATGAAGTCGAAAGTATTATCGATCGTTGTTATTCTTAATTAATTTTCGTCATTCGTCTGCCTTTATGTGCTAGCTAAATTGTCTTCTACGTTCTTTTTTAACAAGTTTTCCTTAATCGTAATTAGAACCGTAATAAAATGCGTATGATGAAATAAATTATGTATATTAGTACTCCAGTTTATTAAATGAAATACATAATAGTAAAAATTAAAAGGCTAATGTTAATTATTTTTCATTTTTGATATCGCGACCTAGAAAGAAATCTTGTAATTAACCAATATTACTAAATTTGAGAGGCATTTAATAGAAAATATAATCAACAATTTCTTGTTGAAGAAGCAGCAAATATCCCTAGAAATTTGCTTGTTCATATTCAATTTATTCCCTATTATTTTTGAGTATTTTCGCTTTCTTTTGAAAAGGAAATAGCAACGCAAATAAGATGAAACAATCAGGTCATTACTACAACCAAAATTTAGAAAACTAGCAAGTCGAGTTTAAACGAGTCCAAAGTACGTAGGTAGCTCTTTAATGAAAAAAATTAGAATTTATTATCTTCAAATAAAATGATACAACAGCTTTATTTAAACTTTCTTATTATTATCCAAAGTTGTTTTAAGTCTGATGACCCAAAGCAGATGGGTCGTTGTAGAATTAGGTAACACCGTACAAGAGTCATTCAAAACAAACTTGGTGATAAACCTAATGGGTTTGGATCGTTAAATTTTAGAAAATTAATAAAACAACATTGTGGCTGAAAAAAGCTTAGAAACAACATAATTTTTTTAATGTAAAAATCACAATAAGTATGTGAAGCATTGTTATTAAATCATCCTTAGAAGTTTATATCGTTACCCAAGTTAATAATCTCAATCTACTAGGTTTGGTAGAAAAATAATGATTTTCTTTTAATCATAAATTTTGTTCTTTTTACAAATCACCCTTGGACAGCTACAGACCGATGGAGGCGTTTTTCCATTGTTAGTAGCAGTCCTGGAAGGCTTCTGCTGGTCATCGGTTACACTCTTCTGGATATTATCCAAAGTGCCAAAATGGCACCCTTTCAATTTTTTTTTCATCCGAGGAAGTAAAAAGAAGTCACAGGGCCTGAGATCTGACGATTAGGGGGGCTGGGGAACCACAGGAATGCTTTTTTCTGCCAAAAATTCGTTGATGAAACTACCGTGGGGTTCTTTGGAACCCAAATCCTGTGTAAACCAGTACAAATTTAACTCACTACTGATTATTCTCAACGTCAATCGACGGTCTGACATCACAAGAGTCCTCACTTTTTCCACATTGTCGTCCATTTTTGAAGGTCTTCCCGCATGAAATTCGTCTTCCACTTCTCGTCCGTCTAAAAAGGCTTTGGGTCATCTAAACACTTGTGCCCTGGATACGGAATGTCCTCCATAAGCCCTTTGTACCATTTCATAAGTCACAGTAGCGGATTCGTCAAGCTTTACACAAAATTTGATAGCACAACTTCACTTGACACGCTGTCAACAATCAATATAGGCAACGCTTAAATCAACTTATACATCAAATTAAACTAGAATTAGACAAACGGTATTATGTTTATCAATTAGATGAATCTAATAACTCCTTATAGTTAGCAACTAAACGATTAACACGCAAAAGGGAAGAAATACCCACCCCCAAAAGTAATGGAGTTAACTATCAAACAGATCAAAACAAATGTGAGTTATTTGCCAAACACCTTCTAAACGTAATTAAACTCAACCCAAATAATGAGGAAACAATTGAACTTGCAGCTGAAATGAACATGCCTGAACACTTCCAGAACATCAACCATCCCTTCTTACCTGTATCTCCAAAGCAACTTACTGAGCATATATATAAATTACAAATAAGAAAGTCCCCAGGGCACGACCTAATACCGAACATAGTTCTGAAAAGCTCAACAAAGAAATCTCCCGCATTGCTTGCTAGCCTATTTAATGCATGTTTTCGACTTCAGTACTTCCCTAGCTTCTGGAACCATGCGAAAATCATAATGATACATACATCCGGAAAGGAAAAGTCTGCTACCAACTCTATCTAAATTATTGGAAAAAGACAAAGCAAGTTTTTGATAAAGTATGGATCCACGGCTTGCTGTACAAACTGAAATGTTGTAATATATCATCGCCACTTTACGGAATCATAGCCTCATTCTTATCGAATAGAACTTTCAAGGTAAAACTCAATTGAAAAGGTAAATAAATCACCTTTACTTCGGACTCTGAAACTTCAATTTTTTCAGTCTGCATATGTAAAAATACTACAATTAAATTTATTTAACTGCATTAGAAGCAATGTTTCTTACCTCAGGAGGAGTGCATTGTAATTCTCCGTCCATTTTGAGATAGAAATCTTGTTGGATGTAACTTTCGGATATATTTTTAATAAACGTCAAAATAAATTGTTAATTGAATTTAAAATGTTTATTAGAACTGTCAATCTTACCAACCTTGACATTTAATATTTCTACTTAATATTAATTTTTTAAATTAAAATAAATTATGCGATATAGGAAAAATAAATTATGCGAAATAGAAAAAATAAATTATGCGAAATAGAAAAAATAGTATGAAAAACATGTGTTACAATGACGAGTTGTAATAGCCGTACATTGCGAAACTCGCCTACGGCTCGTTTACGCAAACTGTAATCATAGTACAATAAGGGTTATTGTAACATTTATCTTTCGATATACTACATATTCCCATCGTAAATGTGTGTTATTACATGCACCTATCATGCTATCCATTAAATCTTCCTAGAATTAACTTGCAGCAGAAGTTTAAAAAAATGCCTGAATCGTTTATAAAGTAGGAATTCATGGTTACGTGTACATATAATCGTTGAATAATTATACAGGGTGCCCGTTTTTCGACCTCAAGCATGGGGATCTCTGTTATTATAACAGATGCGAGATCGGTTAAATTAGGGAAAAGTTGCGCATTTTTATGGTGATCAATTATCTGAAAGAAAATTTGATCTGTCATTTTTAGTTTTTGAATTATTGGAGAAAAATGGAAAATTGTGATTTTTGTTTTAATTTTTTTAAACGAAAACCAATACAACTAGACACTTTTAACGAAGACATTGTGAAGGCACTTTTTTGCAAGGAATCTGAATCTGGCATCGTGTTTTCCAAGGCATCCTAGATGCAAGAGTTACAACACTTAATCTTTTTTTTCTTATGGGCGCCATATTTGATTTTTGCATTTTCGAATAGAGCTCTTTTTTCTGATTACGACTATGTATCACATGATATGATCAAGCTTTACATTTTGATTAGAATGTAAGAAAAATGTTTTTGCGAAGAATGCTTTGGAAACAACAACATCTACTTTTGTCTAACAAACAAATTTTTGACAATTCAATTAAATTTCACTATTCGGTTGCATTATTTTTAATTTTGTTCCAATTTAAATACAAAAATTCTGCCTTATCCTGTTCTTAATTTAAAACTTAATTTTGTAGGTAAATTGGGAAGAAATGTGAACGTGCAACTATAAATTTAATTGAATTGTCAAAAATTTGTTTGTTAGACAAAAGTAGATGTTGTTGTTTCCAAAGCATTCTTCGCAAAAACATTTTTCTTAAATTCTAATCAAAATGTAAAGCTTGGCCATATCATGTAATACATAGTCGTAATCAGAAAAAAGAGCTCTATTCGAAAATGCAAAAATCAAATATGGCGCCCATAAGAAAAAAAAAATTAAGTGTTGTAACTCTTGCATCTAGGATGCCTTGGAAAACACGATGCCAGATTCAGATTCCTTGTAAAAAAGTGCCTTCACAATGTCTTAGTTAAAAATGTCTAGTTTTATTGGTTTTCGTTTAAAACAATTAAAACAAAAATCACAATTTTCCATTTTTCTCCAATAAATCAGAAACTAAAAATGACAGATCAAATTTTCTTTCAGATAATTGATCACCATAAAAATGCGCAGCTTTGTCCTAATTTAACCGATCTCGCATCTGTTATAATAACAGAGATCCCCATGCTTGAGGTCGAAAAACGGGCACCCTGTATAGGATTAGTCAAAATTACCAGAATGTTTAAGTATTTATTAAATCGTTTTATTATCGGAATTGCATTCAACTTCATGTTATCGATTAGATCTTCCTAGAGCGAACTTGCAGCAGAAGTTTTAAAAAAAATGCATGAATCGTTTATAAAGTATTACTTAATGGTTACGTGTATCATCATTGAATAATTATAATATAGGATTAGTCAAAATTATCAGAATGTTTAAATTTTTTTTTAAATCGTAAAGAATGCAAAGGTGTTCGTTTTATTGTCGGTTGATTGGTTTTTTGAAGTAAAACACCCGGTATATTTTTACATTTTTGGAATCTACGATTAATTATAAGAAACTTTTGTAGTTTTTTTAGAAATCCCTTTATTTTCAAGTTAGAAACAATTGTTCACAATTAATCTAAACTCTTGTACTTCAAATTAAGGATCTCTTTCCCATATACAGAGTGTTTCTTGTAACCAGTTAGTTAGCAGAAATACAATTAATCGATTAACAAAGTTACTGTCTTATTTATTTCAAGTCTTTCATCTATTTACGGTTGTTAAACCAACTACCTACTGAATGTCTAATAAGTGTGACAAGTTGTAGTGATAAACTTAATAAAAAATCTCTTACTGCAGTGGAATTTGCTCAGTCAAATTGATTTATTTAAAATTTATTAATAATAATAATACCTAATCATCAGAATAATGCAGAAGGCAACGGGAAACTACTGCAGTGAACACATTTCCCTAGTATAAAGGGGAGATGACAAAATTCTCGACGCCAAGTCGTTTAAAAAAGTGGCTTTGATCTCCCTCAACTGGCAACCAGACCGTCACTACGTGATCTCCTGCCCACGAATGCCATATGATAAATAAATAAATAATCAGAATAATAAATCTCACAACTGATGTTTATTTGGAGCTGTTTCTGATATTAATTTGCAACGGTTTTGCCAATACTCGAGGACCTCGAATTTTGAATGATTGCTTGTAACTTGAAAATAAAGGGTTTTCTCATAAAGTAATTCCTATAAAATGTTCGTATTATTAGTAATAGAATCCAAAAATGCAGAAATATACAGGGTGTTTCATTTTAGAAAAGCAAGTTGAATAAAATTTCGACAATAAAACGAACATCTACATTTTGATGATATCTAATCTCGACACTGTAAATGTATAAGAGGGTAAAAGGTGAAGAAAGAAAGATATCTAAGAAACCCTTATTTGAAAATTTGTTTGCCATTGTTCATGGTTTAGAATTGTTAGTGTTCCGGTAATTCTGAATAACCCGGTATAAGTTAGGTGCTCGTCGAACTTCTGTTCAATTTATTACAGAATTGGCAAATAATTATTAATTTTATGGTAGTTTTTAAAATAGTATAAGCTTTTAACTTTTTATGGACATTTCGTCACCACTTCCTGAAAATTAAGAAAAATGTCAAACTCGCTACAGTAAAAGTTCAGAAAATATTTAAAAAAATATATAAAACAGAAGTTCGACACTAAAATAAATTACTCGTATTACATTGTTTTTGGGGTCTGAAATACAAAATTTGCATTGTGTTGCAATAACATAACTGATAGAGTCTTAAGTATTGGCTTGCCAAGAAAAATAAAGACCAAGGACAGAGTTCATTTATTGCTACGAAAATAAAATAATAATCTAATAATGGAAGACTTCTTCATTGTTCTTCATATCAAAATATTGGCCTATGTTTCGGCAATTTGCGTTTGCAAATACTAATGGTTGCAAAAGTATATATGGCATGTAAGGAATGAATGGTGTTCAAGTTGCTGCATAATTCAACCCGCTAGCCGCTAGCGCTATCTGTTAGAGAGTATTACAAGTTTGAATATAGAAGTTCAGTTTCTATGCCGGCACACGGGGAATGCCGCTTTTCTCTTATGGCGGCAGCCAACGTGTTAAACCTTTTACTAGTTCGATCAAATTCTTTTTATGAAGTTGGGAGTTACTTAGAATTTTATTTGTTTTATACTGAGTTTTTTTTATTGTTATTACAGTTTTTTCTCAGCTAAGCTGGTTTTAACGATGGAGTACAAATATTCCCATTCTTGTAGAAACTTTGTAACTATTCTCATGGTGTTTTTTTTTAAATTTGTTCTCAGCTAAGTTGGTTTTAAAGATGCGGTATTATTGTGGCGCAATGGATTAAGAGTCTGCTTCGCAACCAACTCACATATGGTTCAAATCTCATCGGTGCCGTAAAAATTTACGAACCGCTGATTCAAGGTGTACCATGTACTTGTGTAATCATTGCCATAATTCAGTTAAAAATTCTTATTTGATATTAAATCAGTTTGGCACTTGATACACAAAAGCAATAGTTTACATCCAAATATTTTTAACAAAAAAATAATAAAACTCCGAAAGCTTTAATGTGGTTTGAAACGAGATGGGCGAAAAAGATGTTAAATAGAAAAATAATAAATGGATGAAACAATTAAATTAGACATACTGCATTCACGCACTTGGATTTCAATTCGCAATGAAATGCAATTTAGCACAAGGATATCAATACTGTCTGTCGTTGCACTCGTTGCCATTCTACCTGTCTACAGATCAGTAAAAGTCGAAGTAAATTGTTGTTACCTTATTTGAGACAAACGCACTGTCTTGTCAGTTTCTGGTTTAGTTAATTTAAAATGCAAAACTTTCACGTTGGGTTCGAAGTTCTTACGTGCCATTTCCTTTAAAATTCCTTGTTTCGTACGTGGGAATTTATTTTTTGGTTTGGCCACACTCTTGAATAACTTCATGAAACCAAATTTTAAAAACATTAAAATCGTTCTGAAAAAATTGAACTGACGTTGAGTAAACTAATTCTAAAAACCTCTGATTTTTTTGCATTTTAAATGTTACGAGGGAAAGGTCGTGATAACGATATATTTAAACAATGTATTTAACACAAACAGACCGAAGTACATAATTTATAAAAAGAGTTATCACAAGTTGTACGTACTATCACTGTTTACTTGTTTTTACGTCATTTGTTACCACTTGGTTGCGAATACAAAACTGCCAAAGTACGAACCATCTTATCAAAAAACGTTTTGTTATTTTATAAAGTATTAAAGTGTTTTCTAATGGTTTCCTAAGTAACAACACCCAACAGTTAATATCTGTTACGTATCGATTTTGCCAATTTATTGAGTTCTGTTAAAATGGAAAATTGGGGGGGTTAGTAATAAATGGTGCATTACAAAATATTATATAAGCAACTGATAATGGTGTTCAAGGTACATGCATTTTACTAAATGACCCAACAAACTGATAACATCCGCTTTACAACGTTTTGCTATTAATTTACATGTTTAATTTTCTGATAGTACAATTATTGCAGACTAACGAATTAATTTGAGATTTTCCCTTTATAATAAATTGAAATTACATTGGCATTTATGAGACCATTATGCTCTAACTTAAGATCAAAGGTTGTTTTTTTTTGAGATTCTGGAATCAAATTAAAATTCTAACATTTTACTTATTGTTTGTTTGGTTATGCAATAAAAGTTGCATCGCTCTAAGTTGCAAAGTATATTAATAATTATGCAAATGTTAAGAAAAAATAACTTTAAAATTAAACTGGGAATATATAAAAATAGATTTGAAAGCTTTTATGCTTAATTTTAGTCTACAAACAAATAAGTAAAGTGTCCAGATTCTTCTGCCTTATTTCATCCATTGGTGGATATAGGCTTCTTCTAAATGTTTCCATGCTCTTCGGTCTCTAGCTGTTCTCATCCATTGTTTTCCCGCTATCTTCTCAAAATCGTCTCTCCAAGTTCTCAGAGGTCGTCCAATACTGCTCTGTCAGTCTCCAGCAAGTTATTCTTTGCGTCCATCTATTTGTGTCCCTGTCTTGCCATGTGCCCTGTCCATTGTCATTTAAGACATCAGTTATTTCGGACTTACTACGAATTTCGCTATTAGGTATTTTGTCTCTTAAAGTAGCATAGCATGATTCTTTCCATAACCCTTTGGGTGACTCTTAGTTGTTCTGCTGTTTTTCTTGTTATAGTCATAGTTTCTAAACCATATGTGATTACTAGGAGTATGCAGCTGTCATATTTTCTTTTCAACTATATCATCAGAAGGAGAATAAGGCATTAAAAGAGCACGGTAACTCAATTTGTAAGCCAAGCCAGAGGCGAAACCCTTCTGAATAAAAACAGAAAAGCTAGCGACTTTACACTTTATATCGGCTATAACCGGTCAGGCATATCGGGCGAAGGTGACGATTGGTTAGAAGTGGAGGAGGCGGAGCTAGTAACAATGGCAGACTTCCATATAGCTGATAGGTAATAACCAGTGTCACGATTCAAGTTGAGTGCTCTTGTAGTGCCCTTTTTTCCTCCTGATGAAACCCTTTGACAAAGCGGGCGAAACATTCAATTGAGTTATTCTGTCTCAACAATGACACGGTCCCAACCCGGAAGACGTTCTTTTAACGCTGACACTGACCGTGGAAGTCTTCGAATTCTTTATAACGGTATTCTTTTGTCTTTAAAGATGTAACTTAATTTTACAAAGGCTATCCATGCTAGATGAATCTTGCGGTTGATTTCTGCGCTTTGGTTTTCTTTGCCAATTTTGATTGAATGCCCTAGATATACTATATATTAGTCTACTTTTACTAGATGTTATTATCGATGATAATATTGTATGGACTGCTAGTCACGATTTGGGTTTTGCTTAGGTTTATCGTCAATCCTATTTTCTTAGATTTTTCGTTTAAATCCTTTAGAGTTTAGCGCTTCGATGTCAGTACTTATTAGAACTACATCATCGGTAAATCTTAAATGATTTAGGTATGTTCCATCAAGGTTTACACGTTTTTCGTCCCAAACCAGCTGTTTGAAGACGCTCTCCAATGCTAGTGTAAATAATTTGGGTGAAATGGTATGGACTTGCCGGGCTCTTTTGCCAAGTGACATTCTATGTGTTCTAAGATCATCATTTATTTTTACTTGGAACGTAACCTTGTCATAAATATTCTTAGTGGTAGTACAATACCTTGAATGAATTCTGGCATTTTCCGTTGTTGTTAAAAATGGCCCAGGTTTCAATGCTGTCGAAGGCTTTATGATAATCTACAAATGCTAAATGTATAGGAATATTGTACTCTGTTGTTTTTCTCTATAACTTTCTAAACCCAACTTGTTTTACTGCTTGGTGTTAGTCTAACTTAGTTGCTAGTCAGTGTGTTATAATTCTTGCCTTATAGGTCTATAAGTTTCTATACTTATCTCCTTCTTTGTAGACTAGAATAACTTCTACATTTTACCAGGATTCGGGTATTCTTCCTTCTATTAGACATTTGTTTATTAGTACATACAGCTTCTGTAAGAGTTTCTCCTCCTATTTTTAACATTTCGGAGGTTATCTGGTCTTCACCGGGGCTCTTTCCATTTTTCATTTGTTGAAGTGCATATTTAATTTCAGGTGGAGTTATTTCTGGTGGTCGACATTTAAAACATATTTGGAAGGACCTATAGCGATCGATATGGTCGTTGTATAAAGTTATTGTATTTCTTTAATGATCTTCTTGTTTGGTCTATCCTATATCTTTATGATTTTTTGTTTTCCCCTTGAGCGGTTATTATTTTCCATTGTTTCTGGAATTTGTTTCGATTTATAGGCTCTCAAGTCCGCTCTTATTTTCTTCTTGACTGTGGTGTTTATGCTATTATATTCCGGAGTGTCTCTTTTGATTGTTATCCTTTCTTCTATTGATTTAATTGTTTCTGGTCTATAGTTTCTCTTTGATTGAACTGTATGTATATCATTTGTTATCTTCTCTGCTATTTCATCTATCTTCTTATCTTGAAGTGTTAATGGGTTTAACTTCCTTTTCAGCTCTCTTTGATATGTTTCGTGATTTAAGGACATCTAGCGTTGGAAATATATTCTTGGTCAGCAATTTTTTCCTTGCTATTTCTGTATTAATTTGTATGTTGGCACGCGCCAGTTTATGGTCGCTTCCAGTGTGGAATTGATTTAGTACACAGACGTCTTTGCGTATGTTTTTATTATTAGAAAGAATGAAGTCTATTTCATTTTAGCCTTAAAATCTCCAGTAATGATGACATAATGGGTGCTTTCAGAATTTTTAGCATCTTCATATAGTTGTTCAATCGGTTCATTTACCTTACTAAGTAGTCGGGGCATAGCAGTGTATGTATTATTTAATTTTATTACCAAGTATAACTCTGTCCAAGATTGCCTAGTACTTAGTTCTTAGATGTTCTGTTTGATGATTTATGATGAAAGATACGCCTCCATAGCAATGGTTGATTTCGGAGTTTTAGAATAATGTATGTCCAGATCTTAAGGTGGTGATTTTTTGCCGAAGCCGTGTTTCACACAGACCTAGAATGTCGCATTTTATAGCTTTTGAACCTTGTTCTAACTCTTCTAGGTGATCATCTGTACTCATTGTTCTAATGTTATAAGTTCCTATGCGAATTTGGTGGGTGTAATATCGTCTACGTTTATTGCAATTTGCCCTGGTGTCTACCCACCTGGAGTATTTTTGTTTTGAAACTCGACTCTAGCATTTTTAGAAGGTTTATAGCCTTAATCCTCTACGCTCGCAAGGCGGGTTGGAAGATGGTTAAGAAGGAGAATGGATAACTTAGGAAAGTTGGGAAGGATAAAAAATTGTGTATAGCAGTATAGGACATGATTCCCCGGGTGGAAGGAGATGGGGAAATTATGAGTTCGCGTTGGCAGGTTCGCAGGCGTATCCTCCACCCTAGATTAATTTTTCAATTATTATTAATTGAAATTTTGTGAACCGGCTGGTTTAAAATGTGGCAATGCATTAGAAGATATTCGCCCCATTTTCATCTTTAAAAGTTTGAACCGAATGAACTTAAGCATAAAGGAAAAACACCTTGCTTGAAGCAACATTTTAGCAAAGTCATCTCGTAAATAACGTAGTAAATTCATGAAATCGACGAAGAGAATCATTAATCAATACCTAAAATATTAATATTGAATACCAATAAATAAAAAATCAAGTAACTGTATGGTATGTTTTTATTTAACAGTATTTAAAGTAACAAAAACTCCCAAGTAGTACGTAGTATGAATACTGCAATTCATCCGTTTATTTTTAGATGTGCTGGTTATTTAATTGTGTAATTACGTTCGGAGAATTTTAGATTTTGTAGTATATTTTTGTATTTTTACCAATATTACTACGAATCGGTTGCTAACTTTCTTAACAAAAAAACCAATTCACGAACTGTCTTTTTAAATTAATTACTTTCAGATTGTAAATCGAGTTAAGTAAAAATATCAAAAAATGGCTATTTTTATCATTTAGAGGTGATTGTCTGTAACAACGGAAATACAAATACTTGATGTGACCTTATCGTGCTCTAATGTAATTAGGATGTTGGCTGTTTCTATTATAATCGACCAAAAGTGCATGATCATTGTTACGTCTGTTTAATACTATACATTTTATCAAAACTATCGATCTGTTTTAATAATCAAAGTTTTATCGAAACTATTAGGTGGGCATTATTTTTTAAGAACTTTCACCTGTAGACAGGGCCGTCTTAGGCCATGCAGGGGCCCTTGGGCACACAGAGAGTTTGGGGGCCCTTTTAGATTTTAGAAAGCCAAAAAAAAAAAAAAAACGTGAATGAATTGTACCTATGTACTGAAAACGCTTAACCCTCTTGCTCAAGTTGCGACAAATTCGTTGCACACGTTACGCATTCCAGCTGACTCACTAGAGTTAAAATCAGAGGAATCCCCATCCAATCGGCAGATCGGCAGCGTCGACATCTATCATCATTAATGTTAATACCGTACCGTGCGTGTCTACATCAAGGCCCGCTGGATTAAATATTGCATATTAAGGCCTTACCACTTCATTTAGCCAAGGCGCAATTTAGAAAGGACGATAGCGCCATTTGGGGCGAACTAGACCTAATAAATGCCCCATACACCTGCGAACAAATTGCATAAACTGACGTTGCACAACAGATTGTTGTGCAAACAAGGTCGCTCATACACTATACGCAATTTTGTGCAAACTTCAGTTGCTTTTGTCGTGTACCTACGGAAACATGCCGTCTGACGACGCAGCCTGTTTAGCTATAAAACCTTCCATACTTCCGGCAACTGACGGTGTAAATCAATAAACTACTCAAAAATTCTCTATTATTTATAAAATTGGCCATTTTAAAAACACTACCTTCTACCACAGTATAAACCTTAAGTTTATACTGTGCTTCTACTTCCACCCATGAAAAAAGAAACTGCAGTTTATTGTACAATGTGGTGCACAAAGCCCATACACGATGCAATAGTTGCGCAACGCCACTCGTTGTGCAATTAATTTCAAACAATTTTGAATTTCTGCAACTAGTTGTGCAGCACGACAAACAACACCATACACTATACAATTGTTTGCACAATGCTGAATGATCATGTTGATTATATATGTGGTAAAATTGGTAAAAGATTGGGAGTGCTAGCAAGGGTGAGTAAGTCGTTATCTATTTATACGAGACAAACAATCTATAATAGTATTATCTTGCCATATTTTTACAATTGTGGGACAGTTTTATATCTAGTAAATCAAGGAGGCAGTCATAGATTACAAATTTTGCAGAATCGTGGTATGCGATTAATTCTGAGGTGTAATTGGTATACAAGATCAAATCAAATGTTAAATAGGTTAGGATGGATGAATGTCAGAGAATTGTTACATTATCAAGTGTTAGTTTTTATTTATAAGATACTCAAGGGAGTAATGCCAGTTTATTTTGATAAATATGTCGTGTTTTGTAGAGAAGTGCATAACTATTATACAAGAAGTAGAAATAAGTTATATGTACATAATGTGGTTACTAGTGGGGGATATAATTCTTTATTTGTTAAGGGGATGGTGATGTATAATCATCGCCAACTGGAATTAATAAGTTGCACTTATACGGCCATCCCATTGCATTTATTTTATATGTTACAATTCATACCTAAAACTTTACAGTTAGTTCTGTATTTGGCGTCCTCTAATGGGTTTTACCTTAATTAAAGTAAACTGTCAGTGTCAGGTTAGATTTTTATAAACGTCTGTACAAGATTAAAACACTTTTAATATGAAGAAATACTATAGTTTTAAAACTTTTCTACTAAGTGGTTTTGAAATTCGTGAGGTTTTCTTTATAGTGTCCGTTTTTTACTGTACAAATATTATTGAAAACTGGTTTCACTGTTGATGTTATAGTAAGTTTACAAATTGCTGTTCTATGAATTGTACAGCGACATATCCAATTTTGTTCCAATGGTGGAAGTAAAATATTCAGCAGCTGTTGACACGTATTTTCATAATTAAGGAATGGTAAAAGCTCTCATTGCAACCGTTTTATAATCCCCACAAAAGTAGAATTTGGATAAGTTAAATTAAAGTTCCGGTCTTGTAATGTAATTAATTGCAATAATGGGACTCGAATGGTCGTAGAAAGTAAAGATGCTATACAGGTGTCACAGTGAAACTGATCATCAAATTTTTTTAGAATATATCCTGCTAAAAATGCTACTGATGCAGAGTAAATGCTATTGTCAGGTAAAGCATTTACGCTTAAGTTTTGGATCTCACTTCTTAAATCTGTTAGAAACATTGGATTTTGTACACTTTTAGTTATTGCAGTTGTCTCTGGAAGATGTGTAGAGCTAAGAAAATACTCACTGTTTGCAATTTTTTCCCATTTTTACTTAGAAATGTCAATTTTTCACTTAACCTCATTAAAAATGTTTACAACAGTGAAAATTTACATCGTAATTTGAAATTTACGTAACTAAGATATAGTTTTTAAGTTTGTATATATTTTGAATTTTAAAAATTGTAGGAATTTTAAGATTCCTGTAAATGTTAATTTGATATTTTTCCCCAGAGGGCGTTTTTAACGTACGAATCTGTAAAATGCCGTAATAGCAACTTTCATTGTGATTGAAACGGCCATATAAGTGCAACTTATTAATTCCAGTTGGCGATGGTATAATGAAGTGGATGATGGCATTAAGCAGTCAACTAATGTAAATATGTTTAAGGCTAAAGTAAGGGAATGGATTATTAGTAAGAGGGGTTAGGAAAGAAGGGGGTTTGAGCTGATGTGATAGATGTTACCGATATATGTATGATGTTAGCCTAGCTAAATAAAGATATATTATTATTAAACAGCCCCTGTTGCGCAATTTGTTCGCAGGTAGGTATATGGGGCCTTTTGGGACGAATGTATAGTTCACCTCAAATTGCACCATCGTCCTTTCTAAATTGCGTCTTGGCCAAATCAAGTGGACAGGCCTTAATATGCAATATTTAATTCAGCGGGCCTTGGTCTACATTATAGGTAGCGCTAACGTAGGTGACCGCTAGATGGCATGGTTTCGCATCTGTTTTGTTAATTATGGGTTGAACTAAGAAACCAATGTTTTTTTTAAATTGATTAACTTAATTGGATGAAAATATATCATATATGGGCATGGGTTTCGGCATTTCTGGGGCCCCCATCAGGCCGGGGGCCCTGGGCTCGTGCCCCACGTGCCCTTAGGGTAAAGACGGAACTGCCTGTAGAAGAACTTGCGATAATCTTGCTTGTTCATTCGATAATATTTTCTGTAATTCTGGATTTTTTATTTCAGTTAATTCACTTAATCAATAATTAATTTGACGTTTTTTAAATTATTGTTAGTTGTCCAGTTCTCTTGTGATTGTAGGTGGTGAAACTTCATTTCACTGTTATTTTTTTATAATTTCTTTTAGCTTAATATTAAACATATAAGGGGCCCTTAATAAATGCTGTGATATTTGTAAACAATTGCACAATTTTTCTGTAATTATAGAAAACTTGGTTATGAACCTAATGTTTATAGATATAGAACAGAAAATTAAACCGTCAAATTCTAACACGAATGAATGATCAACTTTATCTATTGAGCCAGGAAATGGTGACACGTTTAGAGTTCAATTGACCAATGAAATAAGTAATTAGATAACTAAACTTTCTAAATCACCTAAACACAACTTATTTCGACATTAAATTAAAGTCAATTAAGGGTATTTAATAAATAAAATTTTAATCCTTCTTCCTTCATTAACGCTTTACATTTTGTATATTTTCTGAAAGGTGATTAGGTTATTAAGATATTAAAATAGCAGCATTAAAATTATGTAGTGATATTCACAATTACTGCTAACCTGGAATTAAAGTTAACTTGGGAAGACTGTCCTATTCACCTAGAATTTAGATACCAGGCGATAAAACACAAATATTTTTTAACTTCTTACTTAGTTTATTTGAGTTTGTTAAAACTTAAACTTTTATTTTAATTGATTTTCCAAGTTAGCTAACAAAATATAAATAGCTATTTATGCAACGAGTTGCAAAATGATGGACTTTTTATCACCAGGCGTGAAATTGTTCGTCGATGCGAAGCCGAGATGAACAACACGCCATGTGATAAAAAGACATGTTTTGCAACGTGTTTCATACAAGATTTTATCCAATTCAGATAACAAAATGTAAATGCCACATCTTCTTAAAAAAGGAGTTGGGCCATCGTGATAAAATGGGAGCATATTTTGTAACTAGTTACAAAATGAAACACTTTTCGCAACTCAAATCATCTTTTTGTAACTAGTTACAAAATGGGAGCATATTTTGTAACTAGTTACAAAATGAACCACTTTTCACAACTAAAATCAATGTCGAAATGTTGACATTTCGTAACTGAATTGGATAAATATACTTATTTATGCCTTTCTACCTTTTCGGGTGTAAGGCTTGTTGGGTTCAGTTAGTGTCTCGGTTTCGTTTTCCATATTTCCTTCCATCCCTTTCTGTCTTTCATCTTTTGTTTAACCTCATTCCATTTTTATGTCCCGTGTTTCAACTGCAGTTTTTGCTTCGTCTGTCCAAGTGCTCGGTCGTCCTTTCTTCTTCTTTCTGCTTGGTTTTGCTTCGTTTATCTTTCTTAGTTCTTACTATCTCTCTTCTTACATACTCGGTACGTGCCCGAACCACATCATTTGTCCTTCTATTGCGTTCTGTTTTAGTTTTGTTTTTAACCTTTCTCTGAAGGTGGTGTTTCTTGTTTCATCCTTTCTTGTTTTTCTCTCTATTTTTCTAAGAAATCTCATTTCGGTGCTTTGCATTTTGCTTTTTAACATTGAAAATGTATATAGGGGCTTAAATTCACTTAGAATTTCATGTTACAAATGCTGCTTTTCGAGAGTGATCGAGCGGCGTTCGGAGCTGTTCGGCGCTATACTATGCCCGATAACTTAGACTGTGCGCGGCGCGCTTACAAAGTTCCCCATCCCCATCCTTCCTAAGACTGTATTGTTTAGACTGTGACTTTCACGTAAAACACGTACAATAATATTTAAAGTTCGAATTGGAAGTCGAGGTTCTATACAGGGTTACTGGTAATTCGATACATTCCTTTGGAGATGTGATGAGACAGGAGCTAAGAAACAAATTTAACCCTAACATACATTATGCAAAACTCAATAGTTTTTGAGATATTTCAATTTTTGTGTTTTTCTCAAAAAAGTAGATCTTAATGTCTTTAAAGTTAATTTTTAAAAAATCTACTTGACATTTTCTGAACTTTTTGACTGGGTTACTTGTCCCACTCTATGGTCATCCGTTTCGAATGGAAAATATCCTGAAACATTTCGATCATGTGAAAATTTTAAATAAAAACTTATTAAAAATGATTTCTAAAAAACAGCTACGAAAATTACCTATTCGTTTTTCTCAGAAATTATTTTTTTATTTTTGCATAATGTATGTTAGGTTTAATTTGTTTCTTAGCTCCTGTCCCATCATATCTCCAAAGGAATGTATCGAATTACCAATAACCCTGTATAATTCTATCTTTGCAACTTTTTAATACTTTGTAACAAATTTTATCGCATCCCAAATTTCACAAGATTTGCGTTGTAGTTCATCATTTTCAATGTCTCCTCCGGTTGCATCTTTGCGAAGGACTGTGAATTTTTGATTTTTAAAATCTATAATTCGGATCCAAGCGTTGGGGTCTGCTTTGGTTTTTTTTGCCAAAAAAGTGTTTTTATAGTCTTCCTGCTGCTTCCATCCTATCGATCATTTCTTCATCAATTTATCCATTATGTGAAACGACTCTATACCTTTTCAACTTCAAGTTGAGACTAATCATCTTCAAATTGAGAATAAACACATTCAAATTGAGACAAAACAATCTGAAATCAATTAAACACATTCAAATTGAGATTTAACATAATCAAATTGAGAATAAACATATTCAAATTGAGAGGTACCTCCTCTTTTTCTTTAGTTTTAACATTCTTCATTGTGGTGGATTTATTCTTTCTTTGATTTCTAATGTTCCCGAAAAAAGTTTTTGGTTTTCTTTATGTTTTTCTCATTTTCTCCCCAAATTCTGTCGAAGACTTTCGTCTTTCTTGTTACGATTTAAATTTTATTTTAATTGGTTTTCCAACTTCCAAATTATTTGTTAGCTAACAAACTAAAAAATATAACAAGAAATATTTTTAATCGGCGGTTACGTATGCAAAACAGTTTTAATAAATCCATACCAAGGATTAATTATATTGAACTGAATTTAAAAAAAATAAATCGTGTAAATTATACCGATACAACCAGTTTATATTACCTCAAAAGTGAACTAATTAAACATGCTCGTTTAAGTTCTTTCACGGTTGATAGACTTGATAATGGATGTTAATTTCATTGCTTCATACTTCTGCATAATATAATATTAAGCAGATAAATTCTTAAAACAAATTCCCATTTTTTTTAGATTGATTGTAAGCAATTTGTCCATTTAAAATCCACTTCAAAAATTGTTACATTAGGTACAAATTGAATATTTATGTAAAAGGCAGTAGTATAAATCAAAATTCAACTGTTTATTTTACAGCCTCCACAAATATTTTTATATTGATAATACATATCAAAAGTGACATATTTCTACTCTTATCTTATCTAGATTGTTACACAATGTGTAAACGTAATACTTTCTCCGAAGTATAAATTTTTAAGCCCTCCAAAATTAAAAACAAAACGGTTAACTTAGATCTTAGACCAAAAGAAACCTTCGAGTGTTAATTAAAAGCATAGAAATTCCTCAGCCTACTGCTGCGTTAGTTGTTTATTTTCTAAATTGATAATAACCGGTTTTGCTTCGGAATAATATTTCAAACTAGCTGTTTCTGAGGACTTCAGTTAAAATCTTCTTTCTGTAGTAGCAGTAGTACACCAAGAAACTTTATTTCAATATAATAAAGCCAGAAATATGAGTAATTACAGAGCCTTGTAATTTTTGTTAAATATTGCATTTATTTTCCTTTTAAATGTGAAAATCTTTAACAGAGTTTTAAATAGTAGCATAGCTTAAAATTAATTCATGTAATTTATGAAGTGATGATTATATTTGCAGTATAAAACGTAAGGTCATGCAGGACACAAATAAGATAGCAACAAGATAAACTTTAAAAACAAATTAACGAAATAAGAATTGGAATTTTTTACAAGTATACAATTCTTACTCCATAATTTTAATTTAAATGAAATATTTATGATATTCAAGTTGTAATTTTGTAATGCAGTTTAAATCAAAGTGATAAACAGAACATTTTAAAATTTAAATTTGTTTATAACGTTTTTCGTATTACATGGTTAACTTATCCTCTTGTTTATGATGTTTTGTAGTCACTTTACATACTGTAACAAGTTTATTTAACTCTAATTGGATTCACTAACTTTGTCTAAAAATTTGTAAT
This sequence comes from Melanotus villosus, assembly GCA_963082815.1. Classification (NCBI taxonomy): domain Eukaryota; kingdom Metazoa; phylum Arthropoda; class Insecta; order Coleoptera; family Elateridae; genus Melanotus; species Melanotus villosus. Next base: position 6,885,257 of record OY720423.1, on the reverse strand, counting down.
ATTTGAGACTTGTCATTGATTTTTCCGCTCTTGTCGGGACGCATTTTTATGTATGTGACCGCTGCTTATTCTAGAATACGTTAGAAGCCTCCAGGATATTCTGGAAGTTCTCTTCTCGTCAACAATGGTATATCTATATACTAAACAAACATTTTTCTAAATTTCCATTATTAACATCGCAAGTTTTCATAAGATGTAAATATCTCATTTGATTTGTTTTGAAACGACTAAAACTTACTTACATCATTGCACGTTTACACATCGGTTTCATTAACTAATAATAGATTCTTACCAATCATATATAATCAAAATCAAAAGCATTCCAATTATTAATCAAATATCAAGTCCTAAGTCCTGGTATTATTTTTGTGTGTTAATCGACTTATTTACTAAATTTTATACAAAAAGAGATAACGTCGAATATAGTATGTAACGATTAAGTAGGTGATATAACAATTCTGTTAATCCTAATCTAGAAACTCGAATCGTCCCCAAAACAAATAGAATATAATTAAATATTCCTGTATGTATGAATTAACAAAAAGTTTATGCATAATTTTTATCTTTTTTGAGGTTGTTGAAAATGGTACAGTATTTGGAATTATTTGCTGCAAAGCTAACAAGGTTGGGGCTGAGCAGGCAAGTAACAAATTGTCACCTGCTTTTGTATTCGATTTTATGTTGTATACATTTTATTTGTTTATATCTCATGCAATGCACTATTCTGACGTACAAGATTATTTAAAGTCATCTGTTTTTGCATCATTTCTAGTTAAAATCCTAATTCTCGATCAAAATATAAAATGCATGTGATGAAGAATGCAAGGTTATTAACCTTAACTTATACCTAATACGAGCTATGAATGGGGAACTGAAATGTAGAACCACATAGCCTAGAGAAGTAGTGTCACCTATTAACGGTTCTTAAGTTTAAATTCATTAGTATTCAGATGTTGAACTTCTTCTTTTAATAGTATTGAGAAGAGCTGCTCTCATGTTGTAAATTTTAAAATATTCTTGTGATTAATCTTAAAAGTTAACAAAAATAATCTTGTATAAGTACAACAGGCACATTACTGTTCAATCTTTTTTTTTTTTTTTTGAATGTGTAATTTAGTTCTCTGATTCTGCTAGTAAGTCTTATTTTAATGGCACTGAAAGGATGTCACACACTTCCTTTTCTTCTTTCATGTATGGTTTCCCATATAGGTAGATTAATTGCATGTATTTTCTTTGTAAGGCTCTTCAGATCTTTTGCATGATAAACTTTGCTGTAAGGGATACCAAAGTTGCCTTGTACAAAGTCTCGGGTTCAATTCCAGCCAAGGTCAATAGGATTTTTAATGCAGAAGAATTTTAATTTGGATACGAAGTAAGACGGTAGTACAGCAAAATGAGGAAATCCTTCAACAATAAATTGATACGGCTAGCGTTCTTATTCCTGTTGGTCTGTTGATTTTTGCAATCTTCCATATTATTTTCATTTCTGCTGTCCTCATCAGTTTGTATCGGCTTTAGTTTCGGCGTAGTATGTCAGGATGGGTCTAATAAATAGCTGTGGTAAGTATATATTCCCAGCTTACTATCGTTTTTCAACCTCTTGATGTAGGTGGCCATCACTTTTTATTTCAGATCCCACAAGTAAATTTTCCCTCCACGGGAATCTGCTCGATGTCAATTGATGATGATGATCTCAGGCTTACACTTTATTGGTTCTTTGGTGGTTACTATGCATTGTGTTTTCGGCACCTATTAATAATCATTGTTGAGGCGTTAAGCTTCCTGGCTGAAAGCCTTTGTAGGTTATTAGTCCAGTCAATAGAAACATAAAAAGGGCCTTACCTTGCAAAAGGCCAAGGAAAGTACATACTTAGCATAGTTCTTAAGTTTAGCATACTAATTCGACCTTGAGACGTTGCTGCCAGGTGGGCCTGGTTGATCGAGATCGACTGGTTCGTCCTGAGAACTCTCCTCTTTTTCTTCGGTCTCATCTTCATCATCTCTAATTTCAATTGTGAGAAACTAATTGATTTCAGAAGTTTCCTCGTCTTCATCATCAGAGTCTGAGAGTACTGGGACGTTTTTACTCCATTACAAAAAGCACCTATAATAGAGCACTTTAAACCCACCTTCCTACATCCGTATGCTCGACTATATCATTTTTTATAATTATATGAAATGAATTCAGGAACTGGGTCATAGTTGTTATTGCAAGGCCAATTTTACTGCATTTATTGGTATGTCGTTCCATAAATTAACTTGGTGCCTAGGTCCGAAGCGAATAGCACCTATTGTGCGGCATCGCTTGTAGAGGGTAGGGACTCTAAGTTCAAGGCCAAGAATGATGTCTTCACGATCTACATTTTCATCCTTGAATACATGGATAATTTCGTTGAACGACTCGTACTTCTTGATCAGTTTTAAAAACTTTATTTTTCTTTAATTGAAAATTGCAGATGTAGACTCGCAACCACTGAATGCATGCAGGAACAAGATATTGCCCGCTTCTATATCCTCATGTTGTAAACTTCGAAGAGAGTACTTTTTCCACTATTTTTCCTTTGCGGGGTTTTCGAAAATACACATTTTTATGTGCTTCGGAGGGCACGTCAAGCTTGTCATACTAACACCTTTAACAATCGTCAACCCCGCACCACCTGTGGGTCGATCTTCTCCTTATTCGATGGGTAAAGTTAGCCTCTGGCCCAACATACGTGCTAAAAGGGCTCACAGAACTAGTTATTACGGGTTACTAACAGGCCATTGGCCTAGGCTTCGTCCATAAGAAGAAGATGACATTTTTATGTCTCGCCAGCGCTGCCAAAGAACTAGATGATGGAGACATATTGATCGCTTTGTTGATAATTAAAGAGTCAGCATCTTCCACATTGTTGGATTCATCGAATTTATTACGAAATTTATTAGTTTTGTTAAATAAAAATTTTTCTTCGGAAACTGTCGCAATCATCGACTCATCGAAAATAATCTCAACGCAATTTTGCTTTCTCGGTCGTCGATATTTTTCTGCACTCTTGGTGCTCTTGTTTGCTGCGTCGCTTGGATACACGTCGAAAACAACGATAGCATTGGTGCCATAGTGCCTCTGTAGGTACATACTGGACGTAATTGGTGCAGATCGATGCAAGAGATTTATGTTCATGCTGTACGACTCAATGCAGGAGATATCCCCCGTTTGCAACATTAATGCAGTTTTCAGAAATTCTGTGGCATATGCATTCATTCCTCGCAAAACAATGACAAATGATATGGAGCAAACTCATATTGAAAATATGCCTGCAACTCTTCGTCGGATTACTTGGCAATGCACATTCACTGAAATAAGATTTATGGATCAACGGGAACCACCCTATCATTGACTTTGATATTGTTGCTGGTAGCCGCTAAGGGAATAAGTTTATTTTCGCGTTTAACGTTCACATAATCGAAGTTGTTGCCGACTATTTTTGAAATTCCAAGAAGACCAACTACACGAGACGTGACAATTATTGTTTCAGTTCTAACAACGCCAGTACTGATAAACATCAACTCATCCATTCTTGGTAAAGGAGGATGCAAGGAGAACCATTCAATCAGTTTTTTAAATCTTCATTTTCACGAATAAACCCCGAACTCCTCACGTCCACGTGCTGCTCTGTTGCTGCTATGAATATTCCTGTTAATTTTTCAATCTCAACACATACATTGTGTCCACATGGCCCAAACACTATCAGTCAATGAGTAAGTCCACCAAAGCTCCAAATTGAGGAAAGTACTCTACTTTACCGCATTGTATCTCGGAAACTATTGGTTTGAGAAAAAAGAGTTTTATGCTTTACATTTTCCATAATAACTACTTTTCACATATCTCGCACCGGAAACGAGATATTCGCGAAAAAGTGATTTTTTACTCCATTTTTCCAATATGACGACGTTTCAAGGTCGAAAACTCAGAATATTGATTAATATACCAAACTAGATATGCCAAGTATAAACTTTTCTTAGCGTTTTGCAGGGTAATTGACTGGACTATATCCTCTGCGGCCGTGGCGCAGTTGGCTCAACGTACGTCTGACCACTGAAATTTAGAATGGCCACACATACGCTGAGGACACCCGACCGCTCCCAGGCAATGGCAAACCACCGAGATATTTCTGCCTAGTAAGTTTTCTCTGGAGTAGAAATGCAAGCACTTCCGTAGTTCGAAGCCCACGTAAAACTGTAGATACCCTGTCTCTATGGCACTTTATACGCACACCACAGGCATATGGAGAGAAGACGGCAACACCCTGTAAGGGTATGCGACTTTAAGAAGAGGTAGATATCCTCTGAGTGAGCGATGAGTACAGTGTCGTCCGCATAACATATGATGTGCTAACAAGTGTTTCCCATGTTATATCCTGCAGCTCTGGGAAGTTGGTCTATTATTTGATCCATAATTATGTTGTATTTTTATTTCATCACTTATTTCGTGTCCCACTTTGATTGCTGTTTTCAGTCTTTATTAATTTCGTATGCTATTTTGATTATCCTTCGATTTACTTTATTTTTTTCATTATTTCGATAATGTCTGTAATACGTACTACTCCATCGAATGCCTTAGTCCTTAGTCATATCCACCAAGCACATATATGCTGGTTAGTTTAATTCCAATGACTTTTCAATTATTTATTTTAGAATATAGCATCTTTTACTAAAACCCTTGTCGTTCTTCTCTTATTTTAATATCTTTCTCCATTACATCCAAGACAAGTTTCGTAAATATCTTTAGGGTGCTGTTTAGGAGAGTTATTTCGCGATTTTTCGTCATTGTTTTCTAGCCTTTATTAAATATGGTTTTCCATTCCTTTGCTATTATCTTTTGTTTCAATATGTTTCCAAATACAGTGCCCATTTATTTGTGTAATTGTTGACCCCCATATTTCAACATCTCGTTAGTTATACTCGTATTGTCAGGTTCATGACTTCTCAATTTGTTTAAATATTTCCGTAATCTTATTTTAACTGGGAAACGAAATCTATCGAATCTGGGATACACTGATCTACGGCCTTGAAACGTCTGTAATTACTAAAAAAAAAAAATAACCAATAAAATAGCAATAACCCAGAGAGATATGGGAAAGCAAATGGAAAAAAAGAGAAACGAATGGATTCGAAATAAAACAGCTGTGGAGGATGCAGCAAAAGTATTAGCCCAGATGTGGTACAGTGGAGACCAAGAACGACAAAGCGAAATGTAAGGAGACCTATAGCCAGATGGCCGGATGATAGAAAAGTGGGAGGAAGATTAGCAGGAAATAGAGACGAATGGAAACATATTCGAGTGGACTATGTCCAATATTGGATCAATAACGTCGGAAGAAGAGCAAGAGAGAGTGAATCTTCTGTTATTTCTATTTTCATTTCTTCTTCTTCTTCTTCTTCAAATATTTGTTCGTCTTCATTTTCTTATCTTTTATATTAGCTTTCGAAGTACGTTTTCCATTCGTGTACTGTGATTATGTCCTTTATCTCCTGTTTATTCCTTCTTAACTTTCCCCAAATTTTCTTCCGACTTCCACGCCCATCCTTTTCCATTCATTTGGTAAATTTCTCCCAGTTGTATTCTTCTTTTATTCTTTTTACTACTGTATTCGTTAGATTGCGTTCTCTTGCATGGTTTTCCTGTTCTGTTTCGTAAATATTTTATGTACGTCTTTTTCTTTCTTTCACATATTTCTTTTATTTCTGGGGAGAAGATGCTGTTTTGTTAACTTTATTTATATTTACTCGTCTTTTCCCGGTAACTGCACTTACGATATTATTCTTTAGAGTTGTCCATTGTTCGTTGTTAATTAGATGTTGATTTATTTTCATATAAAATGTTTTTTTGAAGATATTCTTACATTAAATCAAACCGATTTTATGTTTGATAAATCTTTTGAGTCTCCTCTAGTTGTTTCCAACCATGCCTTCCCTTCTGGTATCGTTATTGCTGTAGTTTTGCACATTGGTACAATGCAATAGTTGTACAATTTTATGGACGTAGTTGCACAAGTTCAATAAGAACAAATTAACCCAACTGTCACCAAATAACTTAGAGATGTGCAGCATATTTAATTAACCGCCAGCGCGTAGTATCCCGTGACATAACACGGTCGGCCATCATGAAGTGTGACGTCACAATCGTTTAAGCGGCAATTCAAAATGCACAAAATGTGAATTGCCTTGTTAATTTTTTTTTAAATCCTAATTCTGTCAAATTCCGTTAAGGAACGCATTTACATCATTTATAAAAAATCGCAAAGTACCCTATGGCAAGGTACAAAGTTCTGTGATATAAAAATACGTAACAAAAGGTGTTTTTCAAAAAAGGCCTTTAATGTTATTCAACATCTTTTTATGTATTTTTGTTAGTTACAAAACAGGTTTGCTTGGAAGTTATAATTAGCTACAAAAATGTCAATCTTTCTTCATTCGTTTGTCCATTATTTACTTTGATGTTAATTTTGCCTAAATATGCAAGGTTTCACTTTTAAATATTGACAGTGCTTTAATTTTTGTTAAAAGTAGAAGTTGTTTGAAATAATAAACGTCTTTTTATCAGTTTCGAACCGAATTACATAAATCAAGCTTTAAATTCAGTATGTGATAAAATACCATACTTAAGTATTTCATTTGTTACCTTTGTGATCATGACAAGTTCACCTTTATGTAAGTTACTAAATCAGGGAATTTTCTAGTGCCTACATCTAAAGAAAAACAACGTGAATTGCTGTTTTTGAAGTAGTATGATAAATTTTAGATTATGTTATGCCATTGTTGTTAATGAAAATGGTAAACAAGCAACTTGATATCTGAAAGTGTTTAATCTTTTTGTAACATTTATAAACTGGGTAAACCAATAATGTTGTTTATTAAGTATATATCATTCAAGCAGCTAAAAATATCTCAGAATTAAATGTTAAATACTTTTTTTTTGTATATTTTGCATGTGAGCCTTTTAATTTCTATGCTATAATTAATTATATTAAAATTAGTATGAAATCTTAGAAATATTCATTACTGCTATAATTCAGTTCAGGTTTTTGTAATAACGCAAATGATTTAAATTGACGTAATCACAATTATTGCATAAATATTAATTAAATTGTTCATACATATCATAGGTCAAAATATCAACAGAATAACCTTTTTCATGTCACAGTAAAATGGAAAAATTTCAACTCATAAATTGAAAGCGAATGAAATTTACTGTACTAAATTAAAGAAAATATGTTTTGTTTCTGTATTCATAAAATAATATGTTTGTAGGCTTTTTGGTTATTTTAAATTACACGAAAATTTTACACAAATATCAGCTGCAAATAATAAAATCCTATAAACAATCGTTGCATTAACAACTTTTACTTTGAAGGTCATTTTTGTAATTTATTCAAGTTTAAGGCACAGACATATTCGAAAGAATAAAAATTTAATTAACAAATATCCCTTGCACAATTTAAATATTGTTTAACCTTTGACACAACAGTTACTAACGTGTTATTAAAGAGCTATCGACATTTTCTTGATGGCTTCAATTTTTCCTTGCCCATTTTTCTTCTGTATAACATATTGATTGTGTAACGTACATATTAAAAATTCTTTGTTAATGTTGTTTGCAGATACATATTTTAACTGTAATTATAGTATTACAGCATAACTTAGAAGTTTGTTCAATTATAAACGTACACTTTGTGCTAATCATAAATCACGTATTTTGATGTATTGAAATTATTGACTCTATTTGAATTTAGTTAATCAAGTATTACAAGCAATAAATAAAATGATAATCAAGTACTGTTTTGCACTGGCCTTTTAGTAAGTTGTACTTACCATGGCGTATTTGTTTAGTGGTCGCCTTGATAGTAGAAGTAAATGAAGTGATTGATTGTACCAACTTTTTGACAAATTTTTAATAGCTGTTCGTATCAGCGGTAGAAAAAATCTTAATATGCAAGTCAGAAGGTAAATATCTCTGATCAGATCCTCTACTAATAAATGCTATTTGTCTATTTCCCTGTTGCATGTATAACTATTAGCCATTTCCAAGTACGTCGCAGTGACGTCATTAGCTCCTCCCTTAACAGCTGATTGCGGGCCACATTTGTTGGCGCTCTTGTGGAATTTGTGTGTAAATCTGTGTTTTTACCTGTTTTTGTTGATAAAAATGTATAGTTTTCTAAAAAGTTAACCGCCAAATGTCATACGTTTTGACAGCTATAATAGTATATTATACACGACACTATAATGTATGCTATTATTACCGAGGTTAATGTTTGCAACACGAGCGAGTTTTGCAATTATCCGAGGTAGTAGTAGCCATTATAGCAAGTCGTATACTATACTTTATCCACGAACACAAATACAAAGAATTTTTAATTAAAATTTATCCACGACTTGTCAATAATCTGTCAATTAGGATTAGAAACATAACCTATTTCGTTCATTATACATCATAGACAATGATGTTACCATGACACCGTGCATAATGAATTCAGTGTATAATAGATAGCATTATGTCTGACCAAACACATGAATAATTGACAGATTATTGAATAGTCGTGGATAAAAATAATAATAAACTACTTAACTAGTACTCATTCACATAATAGGTACTAATACACACGATTAGAAAAACAAGTTTTTAATTGTCTATATTCTGTAAAAAAAAAATCAAGAAAATAGCTCACAGTTCCATAAACGCGTTAACAAAGCCGGCCCGTGATCAGCTGTTTAAGGCGGAGTCATGACGTCACATGGAAATACCTTATTGTGATGCACTCGAAGAGTATATTAGGAGATATACCTATAAAAATCATTTCTAAATATGTATTAGTCACCTTTTAAAAGTATTCGGAAACTACTAAATTATCCAATAAAATCATGAAATCTAGAATATTATGGGGTATAAATAATTAATTAATTATCTAGCTGTCACAGGCCTTTCAGGCCCATAACTGTGTAGTTTCTTCCACTCCTCTCGGTTTTTCGTTTTCTCTGTCCAGTTTTGTACTTTTTTTCTCTTAGATATTTTCTACTGTTGCTATCCACCTGTTTAGTGGTTGTCTTCTTCTTCTTTTTGTATCTTTCATGGTTGTATTTAGTAACCACTCGTGAATCGTTCATTCGGCTGATATGGTCTAACCATCCTACTCGCTGAGCTTTCACAGAGTTGGATATCTCTGCTTCTCCTTGTAATTGCCTTAACTCCTAGTTAGTTCTTTTTCCCAGACCACCAATTTTCTTACCTCCAAAATCCTTCTAAGAATTTTCCTTTCCTATATTTCCAATTTCTCTATTTTGCGGTATTCTTATCCTCACGAGGTAATGGTCCGAGCCCATATTGGCGCCTCTATACGGTCTTTCAGTTTTTTATGTGTTACTCACTTGTAAACGTCATTTTACAAAGCTGTCTATTCATTTTGGAAGTTAATCTTTACAAGCTACTAACTTGTAAAATAAACAGCTGATTTAACACGTTAGTTACGTTGAAACAAACGATATGTATTGTCTTCCAAGGCAAGGCTTAATTTTTTTGACGCAAAAATGACGGTGGTAATTTTTATTTATTAATTTAGTTCTCAAATGAGTAACAAATAAAATATTATACAATACACGCCAGGTAACAGTTTTTACTGGCTCAAAGAGGTAACAGGCTCGCCTGACGGCTCGCCAGTTATATCGTCTTATCGCCAGTAAAAATCATTTTACCTGGCTTGTAATGTAAAATACTATGACGGGGCCTGCGAATTTTTCCAGTACCAATACGTGATCTACTTGGTTTATGGTTCGACCATCGGAGATTTTCCATGTTCCTTTGTTGAAAATGGGTGCGCTCATAATCCCGCAACTTTTACCTTCCGCAAAACCTATTAATTTGAGTCTGTTATTGTATCCGTAAAATAGTATAATTATTACACTTAATAACTACTCGCAGTTTTTGGCTAAAGTAAAAAATCTAGATATGAATCAAAATTAAAAATATAAGATTATAAGCTTTAAGCACAACCTTAATGTAATAATTGATTTCAATTTTTTTGTTTTCAGGATACCAGTTCTGCAACCACAGGGCATGGATCTCCTGTTATTGTTAAGGATGCCACCATGACGGTGGGTCCTAGAGGACCAATTCTATTACAAGATAACCATTTCCTCGATGAATTATCCCATTTTGATCGTGAAAGAATTCCCGAACGTGTAGTACATGCTAAAGGTGCCGGTGCTTTTGGATATTTCGAAGTTACGCACGATATAAGTCAATACTGTGCCGCTAAAGTGTTCTCAGCTGTTGGCAAGAGAACTCCAATTGCTGTCCGTTTCTCCACTGTAGGTGGTGAATCTGGCTCTGCTGATACCGTTCGTGATCCTCGTGGATTTGCTGTTAAATTCTATACTGAAGATGGTATCTGGGATCTTGTGGGAAATAATACCCCAATTTTCTTCATTCGTGATCCAATTCTCTTCCCTAGTTTCATTCATACTCAAAAGAGGAATCCTGCTACTCATCTGAAAGATGCCGATATGTTCTGGGATTTTATCACTCTTAGACCTGAAACTACTCATCAGGTTATGTTCTTGTTCTCTGACAGAGGAATTCCTGATGGACATAGACATATGAATGGTTATGGTTCTCACACTTTCAAGCTGATAAACGCGGAGGGCAAACCAGTTTATTGTAAATTCCACTACAAAACCAATCAAGGTATTAAATGTGTCGATACAAAACGTGCCTCAGAACTGTCATCCACCGATCCTGATTATGGTATTAGAGATTTGTACAACGCAATTGCCAAGGGTCAACATCCTTCTTATACTTTTTCCATCCAAGTTATGACTCCACAACAAGCGGCTGCCAGTAAATTCAATCCATTCGATTTGACTAAAGTATGGCCTCATAGTGAATATCCTCTCATCCCTGTTGGAAAACTTGTTCTTGATCGTAATCCTTCGAACTATTTTGCTGAAGTGGAACAAATAGCCTTTAGTCCCGCTCATATGATTCCTGGAATTGAACCATCTCCCGACAAAATGTTGCTTGGACGTCTATTTTCATATGGTGATACTCACCGTCATCGATTGGGTCCAAACTATCTGCAATTGCCTGTTAATTGTCCCTTCAAAGTCCGCAATTATCAACGAGATGGTCCTCAAGCACTCCACAACCAAGGCGGTTCTCCTAATTATCATCCTAATAGTTTTAGTGGACCCTCAAATGATGCAAGAGCTAAAGCCTTACAACCACCTGTTGCTGTTTCTGGAGACGTTCAACGCTACGATTCGGGCGATGAAGACAACTTCTCACAACCGAGAATCTTTTATCAGAAAACTTTGGATGCTGCACACAGGGAGAGACTTATTGCTAATATTGCTGGCAATGTGAAAGATGCTTCCGACTTTATTCAAGAACGAGCTGTAAAGAATTTCAGCCAGGTCGATCCTGAATTTGGAAGGAAATTGGCCGAAGCATTGAAAGCTCATTTAAAACCACATGCCAACTTGTAATTTTTTTGCTAACTTTTTTTTTTTTTTGAAGAATATGCTGTACTATTAAACGAAACGTTTTTATAAGATATTGGGTATTTGCACTGTACTTTTAATTTTTATAAAATAAAGGGTGGTTTATTGCTCTTAATTTTTACTTTTATAACACACGCCTTTGTATGTGAGGTGTCACACGTGCGGCGCGGCCGCGGCTCGGTCGCAACATGTAGCGATCAAGCGGCGTTGCCGCAGCTGATGTGATTCGTTGTTCCTTTTGATGCTCACACCTGCGGCACAGCCGCTACAGTCAATTGAATATTTGGTTAGCAGAGGCGTGGCGGCGCGCGCCGCAGGTATGTCGCCGGTCCAAAAGTTTTTGCGGCATATGTCGCCGGCTTTATGGATATGTTCATACTTGTGGCCAGGGCCGCGCCAAGCCTTTCTGGCGCCCGCGGGCAAGCCACTCTTATGCCCCCCCCCCCCCGTGATTTTCAATTCCGAAGTAAATTTTAGTAAATACTTTTATTTTTCAAAATTTTTCAGAGAAACATTTTTTTTTTTTTATTGAGTACATATTTTAAAGAGCACTAACAATTACTGTCGCTGTATTTCCACCAAACCGCAAAGACTTAATAAATTACACTTTTAAAATTATCACATAATATATCACATATTACTTTGTTGTAATTTGATTCGATTTTCAACAAACGACAATCAATGAATGGAGGTTGAATGTGTGTGTCTGTGTTTATAACGACAGATCAATAAAAAAACCAATTAGGGTAGGCTGTGAAATTGAATTATTTTGAATTGGTACTTTAGCCACATCCACAGAATGACATTTCTGACATGAAGTTAAGGTTATAAACTTTGTTTACAATAAAAATGTCAAATTACAAACGCTATAAAATGTCATTCTGTGGATGTGGCTAAAGTACCAATTCAAAATAATTCAATTTCACAGCCTACCCTAATTGGTTTTTTTATTGATCTGTTGTTACTATAACGCAAGTGGGCGGAAATTCTGCAACTTGCATATTCTGTATCAGTATGCTTATGCAGCTTAAAAATAATGTTTCTGTATTTAAAAATTACAGAATTAATTTTAGGTTTAAAACTAACTCTTGAATTAGAGTTTGAAATGATGTGGTGAGTTAAAAAAATATGAACATTTTGCTTAGAATTATAAATGTTTTTTAAATAAAAAATTGAATGAAATACTGAAAAATTGTAAATTTATAGTAAAATTATGGGGGGAAAAGCGAGTTGCGAAAAACCAGTCGCCGCACTTTACATCGAATAAGTTTTTTTATATACAAAAAAGTAAAAAAAAACACATGTTACAATCATAGGCGGTCGAAGACAAGGGCGCCTTACGGCGCCCTGGGCAGCATTGCGCCGCTCGCCCTCGCCTTTATGGACGGCGCGGCCCTGCCTGTGGCCGCTACGTATATTGCAGTATTCAGTCAATTGAATATTTGGTTGGCAGCGGCGGCGCCACAAATATGTCGCCGGCCCAAAAATTTTTGAAAACCGCAGCGGTGGCGCCGCAAGTATATCGCCGACCTTAGGTATACTTTATTTGGACGACATAATACATATCTACAGGGAATTTTTCTTTTTAGTATACATATCGCCTATGTATAGTTTTAAAATAAACGCGGCATGTAGGCAACCAACTATACACTAAACTTTAAATATTAATTTTTTAATAAACAAAAATAGCATGCTGTGGCAAAAATAATCTTATTTTATTTCTTATTTGACTTAGGGCCGGTTGCACAAAGCTTTTGTTAAATTAACGGATGATCAAAATTGACAAAAGAGCATCATTTTTTGTTTACTAATGTATTATTTGCCATATGCATTCGAATTTTTATTTTGATCACTTTGATGTTAGAACTTACTATGATGGGATTAAACAATGTAATTAAATAAAATAACATCTTGGGTTGACTCACATTTTTTATTTCTACGAAAGAACGCGATAATCGTTTATAATATTGTAAAAAAAATTAAAGCTGTTAATCATCAGAACAACCACTGCTTCGAAATACTAACTCTTCAGTTCTTAAAAAATAAAATTATCTTATACTTTATAATTTGCATCGACATGTATGATATATTCGAAAAGTAGGTACAGTAAACTATTCGTAATGCTTAAAGCACTAATTGTTCCGTATATTCCTTATATAATCTTTGCCATGGCAGTTTCGTTTTAACTACTTTTAGAATCTCAGTAAGAAGAGTGTCTTTTGATAAGCCCTGGAAGTTGTTTTTTATTAAATAAATAAACAAACAAACATGTAAAAAACTTACTAAAATAGTATCAGTCTTCATTTTTTTATTTGCATTAGAATACTTTGAACCCATTAATTCGTCTAAAATAGATCTTAATCGGCATTCTGGCCCTATAAAAGATTTAAAAACAAATCTATTTTGTTAAATATGAATATTAACCTTACCCTTCTCAAGCAAATGATTGACAGTCGCCAAGAGCCAGTATTTAAATTCCGTTGATGATTTTAATAAGGAACTAGCAGCCATTTGTGATTCAAGGAAGCTTAATGTAACTCCCGAAGGCAGTGTATCACTGGTACCATGGGCCGGTATGCTCTTTTGTAAGGATGATAAAGGTAACGTGCTTGGTAAAGAACGACTCATACTACCGCCCGCTTTACTGACGGGATCCAAAGGATTTGAAAGTAGCACCCTACAAACAAATTTGTCAAAACTCTCCTTGTTTTCGAAGTAAACTCCTTACCATGTTTGAAGATCCAGGCTGAAAGAATACGCTCGTCCATCCGTAAGCGTAATAAGCGGTAAATTTGATTCGGTTAACGTACAACTACCCACGGAAGCTACAACAGGTTGTTAATTACTATAAAATCAAGTTGTGACTAAGTGTAATACCTTTATTTGATAATAAACTTCGTATTGAAATACGGTTAAGAATCGACTTTCCACTTTCTAAATCCCACATGTGAAGAAGACCAGTTCTGGTTAAAACCAAACACTGGCAGGCCTCTGTGAGACTTAAACTAACGGCTAAATCTTCGATTTGTAACGATGGCAAAGCACGAGCACCCGATTTAACTAGGAAACAATTTATGGTCATGTCATCACAGCATGCTGTTATTATTTTACGATTAGCAGCGATACATCTTATCGGTGAACCTAAAAGGTTTATATTTAAGGTTTTACAAAAAAAATGTGCATTATTAATTACCTAAAAAGGTTTCCCAAACAGGTTGAGTATCATCGGGATTTTTGAACATTTCAATCTTAGCAAATGATCCTTTAGATGTGACGTTACATCCGTTTGTAATCTGAAACCATTCTAATTAGATTCTATTTAATAAACCTCCTACACTAAATCAGTACAAAGGGGCAGCGATAGCTCGCCCAAGCTGCAGGAAGATATGGAAACAATGAGGCTGGGATGGATCGAGGAAACGACTAACCTGCTGAAGAGATTGGAAATAGTAGAAAATAAAATGGAAAAATGGGAGAAAGAAAAAATCAGGAACAATCTCGTTCTAAGTGGAATTAAAATTGCTACAGAAGATGGTCAAATTTAAATGGACTCGGCAACAAATTTTATTGAAGAAACTATAAACGTAGAAACAATTCGAACTAATAAAACATGGTGGAGAAGAGAGGACTGAAGAGGACACAAGCTGTAAGAACACCACTCAACAGAAGATTTTATATCACTTAAACTTGACACCGAAAGGTACCAGAGTCAGCGAATTAAGTAAGTTAAAAAAATATTTACCTGCATTTTAATTCTACCGGTTCTTTTAGTTACAGTTGTGCCACTGGGCATTTTTAAAGGTTCTAAAATATTTATGAAGTGAACTATCGGTTGATCTCCAGGCACTTCAGAACACATTAGTTGGTTTATTTGAACACCTGGTGGTTGTGTATTTGGTATTTGACTTACGGTTTTAAGGCTTTGTATACTTTTACTGCAATCATTTTAATTTTATTAATTTCCTAAAATTAAGTTGAATTACGAACTCACCTCGACTGCGGTAAAGACTGACTCGTTGCTTTAACAGGTATAGATTCTTTAACCGTTTCTACAATTATTTTACTTTTTGTTGGTGACGAACTGCTGAACGATGTTGACGAATCGTTTATCGACGGAACTTCCAAAGCATCTCTGTAAATGAAGTGATTAAATGCGAAATTTATCGAATATATTAGCAACGGTTGCTTACTTGGTGGATACAGGGGCAGGCGTTAAAAACATTGGTGTTATTCTTCGTTTACCAGACGGCAGGCGTGTTTCAATCTGTTTGTTTGCAGGCACTAAAGTTCCAGCCGGTTTTGCAAACTCTTGAACTTCGGGTGTGCTAACCGGTTTGGGAATTTCTTTCGGCGGTGTTTCTTTATTACACTTATCGTTCATTTCGTCCATGGCTTGCAATAATTCGGGATTTTCAATAATTTGACTGCCTGTGAAACTCTGATTCCAATTCCGTTGCAAAGACTTTCCGTACATTCGTTCATAAAGGGCATTCTAAACGACAATATGTTAACATTTCTAAGAGATTCTCCAAGTAATTTTACCTTTTCATCGACGGACAAAGGAAGCCCGATTTCTTGGGGTACGAAAACAACGCAGGCGATAGTTCCATCCCACGAACAAGCAAGAAGATTCATGCCGTTACTGCTCCATGATATGTCGAGTACGCTGTCGTCGAATAAATCTTTAATAACAACTAATGGTCGTTTTAACGAAGTTAACCAAACGCTTAAGGAACGATCTCTTGAACCGATGGCACAACAGCAATACTGTTGCGTTTTAGGACTGCTTGGAAGTGCTTTTTTCAAGATATTTGAATTAAAACGCTATAATTTGAATGTTTGAAAATTGTTCGGGCAAATTAATACGGACAAATACTAACAACACATGTAACGGCTTTCCGATGTCCCACAAAATCCTTATCTTGTTTCCAACCGTCACGTTCGATTATTTGCGCAGTGGGTCCTCCTCCGTTCATCGCATGTGCAGAAACTAAATACTGACCATCCGGAGACCATGAAAGGCGCAGGACGTGAGTCGTTGCTGAACAATCGACAAAGCAATCTGTTACCACTTCTTGTTGTGTCCAATCAGCCGTTCGCCATACTCGTAGAGAACGATCATCCGATTGACTTGCTAGGTATTTACCAACTGGATCCCATGCAACTCCCTGAGAATGGGCACATTAATCGATACAAAATTAATATATAATCGTTTTTTCACCTTAACCATTCCTGTATGGCTTTTAAGTACGGCCACCTTTTCAGGAAACTTTTGTACGTTCCAAATTATAACAGTATTATCGACACTACCCGAAGCCAACCAACCATCGTGAGGAGCCCAAGCTAAATCCAAAACGTCTCCGCTATGCGAATTTAAAGTTGTAACACATTTCCAAGTTTCAACATTAATTTTTCCACCTCCACCGAAAACAGACGAACTTCCCTCGCCAGTTAGTTTCCAAATCATTACTAATTTGTCATCTCCACCCGATGCTAAAAGATGTCCTTCGCAACTCCATCGTACGACATTTACGCAACCTGAACAAAACAACCACCAATAAACGTTATGCATTTTACAATGTGGTATAATTCAAGTAATTAGTGAGGGCTTCACCATACTTAAATGATTGTCCATTTGACAAAGCATCTTTGGAACTTTCGGATTCAATTCATCTTCTTCTGATAATACCGGACCCAAATTCCAAATAACTACGCGACCACCCTGTCCTCCTTGTCCACCAGTTGCAAATCTACCTCCTTTAGGGTGAATATCAACGGAAAATATCGGTTTGTCATCTAAAAATTAAAAAAAAAGAAAAAAAGTTGGAGGTTATGAAAGGTTAAATTCTTAATTTGTACTTACCTTCGTGAGTAACCCAGTTTGGTTTTAAGAGCCGCATTTCGTTTTATTAAATTTCATGCAAATTATTTCAATTTTCTGTTGTTTTAAACTTTCATTTCAGTTTATTTTTGCACAAACAATTCTCAAACCGCTGTTTTATTACACGCGCAGAAGCATTTAAGAGAACAAAACACTTTATAATTTAAGAGGTTAAAAACAACAAGAATTATCAACGGACATATTTTATACAGCTGGATTTTTTTCACATTTCATATACTTAGGTACTCACATGGATTTATTATTTTTATTAAGTTTACAAAGATACAAGGGTGGCGCAGTGGTAGAGCGTCAGATTAGCGTTGCGCTAGTCCTTGGTGCGAATCTCCCAATCAGCAGGATTTTCCTGCAGTTTGGAAGTCGGTACCGAACAACCTTGGTGACCATTCGTCTTTGGACACTTAATTAACGACGCTCCCCACCGAGAGTAACAAGATCCAACACGTATACACACTTACAGACTTACACTATACATACGGTGCAGTATCTAGGATCAAACGGCGCACCAATCACGTAACCCGCAGAGTCGGGCCGGGTTGTGTATTGCACGCGTAAAACCTCATACGTTAACGCGCCGGCCTCGATACCGAAAGGTATGAGGTTAACGATAACAAACAAGCAATTAGGTTTACGACAGCTGGGGTCTTTATCCATTCAGCTTACCTAACAGGATTCAGATTTCAGTTGCTTTAAAAAATTCGGCCCCGACTGATATTCAAACCTGCGTTCTATCGGTGGCAAAGTAGACATTTAACTAACTATCAAGAAACCTGATATTAAATTGTATTATCATTACTATTTTTATAACATGCCCAATTTACACAAGAGGTTAACAAAATATAAAAATATTTCATAGAATTTTTATTTTATTAGATATTGGTTGTTTTTCGACGACAGCAATTTCTATATTTTATTCGATTTTTAGGCGCCAATAGGCTAAAGAACTGAATTTTATAAATTAAGTGAAATCGTTTTTACATGTAGTTGAGGGGTCACTTATAAGCTACATAATATTTAAAATAATAAAAAAAAAATTTATCCCCGAAAAAAAATAGAAAATTATCTCAGCAATTTTGAATTACCGCCGGAAAATCGAAAACGGCATGTGACGTACCGCGCCGCACAGATCGGTGTTGCCTGGTAATATGCATAAAATAGACTCTGCAGTGTCAAAGTGACTGGAAAAAATTTAAGGTTAGTATCATGTACCTATTCATTAGGTATAGAGAGAAATATCTTGCCTGGTGTAGAAGTAGTACTTGTTAATTTTCACAGGTGAAGGAGGTAAATAAACACGTTAAATATCGCGCGTCGCGCTACAACGTTCGCGTATGTTTTGCTGACAGCTGACAGCTGACTATTATTGGTTATCTATGCAGCTGACGCGTTCGGCTACATACGTCACAGCAATACGTGCTCGTTTTGGCGGGAAAATTTTACATTTGAAATTCCGACCCTTTTTTACGCTTCTTAATTATTAAAAAAAAATTTTTTTTGCCTTGGGTCTTTTTAATACGGCATAAACATTAAAAATCATTAATTTAAAAAAAATAATTCTGTTGCCTATTCCGTGGGGACAGCAAAGACTATAAAATATATAATAAAATGTTTACAAAGCCTTTATAAAGCAAACAGACGCACAAATAAGACGGTTTTGTATATTAAGATGCTTCATAAAATGTTTCCTGGCTAACAACATGCGCAGTTAGACGTGGGAATTTTTAGTTTTTTTCTAAGCTCGGCTCTACCCTCTACCGCAAAGAGTAAGCTTTGGCTTACTTTGGTGAGTATTGATACCACGGATCTGAGCTATATTGAGATCTACAGCGTTGAGAATGAGGGGCTCTCGGGTGGTGTTGGTCTTACTGGATTTATATTTAGGGATTAGCGCACCATACAGGAGCTTCCAGATCCGCGGATACCTGCCCAGTATACAGGGTTATTCAAATTCGATGCTCACCATTGGGTTCTCGGAAACCGTAAGAGTTACAAAGACGGTTAAATTGGGGCAAAGTTTCGCTATACAATGCTGATTAATATTTAAAAAAGAAAATCGACCTATCTATCTTAGTTTTTTTATTAAAGGCAAAAAACAGAAAAATGTTAATTTTGTTTTTTGAGCATAATTTGGTTGTTATTAAAAATTTTTCAAATCTGTTAAAACATTTTTTAAGCAACTTTTTGGGCGTAAAACTGTAGTGGTATCAAAAATTATCTACAACGTTTCGGTTTTTCGGAATCATCATCAGGTTCATTTTTTCTTATGGGCGCCATGTTGAATTTTTATAGCATCTTATAGAGTTTTTGATGGCGATTTCAACGATCTATGACATAATGGCGATTCACTTCTGAAAACTACTGTTATTTACAAAAATAGTAAATTTCAATAGATTGCCATGGAAAAACAAACAGAAACAAGACAAAAACGGCTTTCAGTTTGAACATCTCCTTTAATCCCAAATAAACTAAATAACTAACTAGCATTTTTCTGTATTTTTGACGATAGTAAAAAAAAAACTAAATTAGAAAGGTCAATTTTATTTTTTATTATTAATCAGCATTTTATAGCGCAACTTTGCCCCAATTTAGCCGTCTTCGTATATCTTACTGTTTTCGAAATCCCAATGGTGAACGTCGAATTTTGTTTTTGTGTTGTTTCTGTTTGTTTTTCCATGGCAATCTATTGAAATTTACCATTTTTGTAAATAACAGCAGTTTTCGGCAGTGAAACGCCATCATGTCATACATCGTTGAAATCACCATCAAAAGCGCTATGAAATGCTATAAAAATTCAACATGGCGCCCATAAGAAAAACCAAACCTGATGATGATTCCAGAAAACCGAAACGTCGTAGAAAATTTTTGATACCACTGCAGTATTACGGCTAAAAAGTTGCTTCAAGAATGTTTTAACAGATTTGAAAAATTTTTAATAACAACCAAATTATGCTCAAAAAACCAAATTGACATTTTTCTGTTTTTTGCTCTTAATAAAAAAACTAAGATAGCTAGGTGAAATTTCTTTTTTATAGTATATTATTATATGAGCGATTATGACAGCCATTATTCACGAAGATGACGTTTGAGCCCACGAGCCGTCAGGCGAGTGGCACAAATCATCTGAGCGAATAATGGCCATAATCGCGAATGTAATACGATACTTTTTCTACACCTATTAAACAAATATATTAGACTCAAATTAGTCAAATTTGATAACTTTGTAAACAAGCAATATGACAACACACTTGGGCGTGTCACGCGAGTCGATTGTCAGCCGCAGAAGGAGTTGATCGCGGGCGATTTAAAATATGATTGGATTAGCGAAATATTGATTTTTGGATTTGTATTTGTGATTGGCCGAAATCATAATTCACTGCAGTGAATTATGAATACATAATTCACTGCAGTGAATTATAGGTACTATTTTTCACAAAAAAAATGCTAATAATTGCAATATAATTAAATAGGTGTAGAAAAAATATTAAACAGCATTGTATAGCGCAACTTTGCCCCAATTTAACCGTCTTTGTAACTCTTATGGTTTCGGAGATCCCAATGGTGAGCCTCGAATTTGAATAACCCTGTATAGGTACCGTGTAGTTAATAGGTCGGTAGATGTTGAGGATGTGCCTGCTAATTTTGGGGGCTTGCCTTAACCTGCCGACCAAGTGGTTCGGGGCCACAATAAAACTCCCCCCAAGTCAAGATGGAGCGTAGGCCGAGGACTGCATGGCGAAGGGGAGGTTTCGTCTCTACTATGTCTTGGGCGACCTCCGGTTTTATTAGCCTTCCGGCAGCATGCGGAGCTCTGTTTCCGACGATCTTCTATTCCTTAACTGCTCGTGGGACTTACACGGAACAAAATAATGAAAACAAAAGGGTAGATGCGACCCTTAAAGGATCAAATCTGGAGGAGGCCATGGAAAGCCTCAGCAACACATCGGATTCTCCTATGGAGGCTGAAAAGGTTTTAGTGCAAAGCAGCGACGATGATATTGGCAAGAACCTCGAGACCCTCTCGTTAGGGGGCAAGAGGCAAAAATCGAGATTCAGTCCAGGGCTTAGGATCACATTGGCGTAAGTTCAAATTTTAGTTTTTTCCAGTGTTGTGTGCCTACATAGAGTAAATATTCTGTAGTAATGTGGCACACGTAAGTAACTCTAAAACACAATTCTTGTCCGTAAGCCCTGGAGCTGCCAGAAAAATGTTTAGATACCTTATATCTCTGGGGATACCTGCAGAAGAAGGCTCTGCTATCCTACAACCCTACAACCTTCCGAAGGAGCTGGAACCTTTGGTAAATAATCGAAAAGAGCCCGATCAGAGGATAACACTCCCGAAGACGTACAAACAAAACAATCGTAAGGTTCAGAGGAAAAATTAAACGCCTTAAAGAAGTCAAAGCTTACCTTCGATCGGATAACTGGTGGACTGAAGGCGGGAATACTTTTCGCTAAATATCCTGAGGAACTACTGACACTGGAACAGTTACTACAATTCTAGATCTAGGAAGAGGGGCCCCCATGAAGCCTAAATTTCACTGTTCATATTATAAAACAGATTGGCTGGATTTGCTTTGTGACGATAAAACCACTCTTGGCTAAAAAGCATAGTTCCTACTACTCTGTAAAGCCATAGGAGTATTCAAATCAGAAAATACTCGCCCTCAATACAACTAACTGGAGGTTGCTGAGACATACCACGGCCGGCCCCACGGCCGAACTTACCTTTTAAATTGACCTGCAGTCCACTAAACATCTCAAGGATTGCAACTTTAAGGTCAATTATAAACTTGGAATTGTTTAACTTCGACCTAAGAGTTTTAAACCTAAAGCTGAAGGCAACGACAGCTCAAGGACCCAGCTACGATAGCAGAGACCTCGAACGGCGAGTCAGCTAAGACTGCTTATGTTAGGAAGGATTGAAGGAAGCTACCACCCAGAAGGGCAAAGGAAAGGACAAGGGCAGCGGTAATGCTCCAAAACCCCTTTTCTTCCTAAAGAAGCCCCTTAAAAAAGTGGGCGAAACGTTGAGTTCTTCTATCTCAACAATGACACGGTCCCAATCCGGATGACATTTTGTTAATACTGACACTGACCGTGGAAATCTTCGAATTTGCGCACGAAGTAAGAGTGTACACTCGACCAATTTCTCAAGCCTTCTCCGACCTTCAAGACTTTGTCAAACTCAACTCAGCTCGATTCAACAAATCTTATTGGCCCGATCTCGCTCAAAGCTCGAGCCGGGCCCAAGCGAGCTCAAGCTTTGAGGTGTCGTTCGCACCGTTAATTACAGTTTTGCATTAAGACTAGAGGTGTGTCGGTCGTGAACGATTCGTTCAAAAAGAACGAATCAGTACACTGAATCGAATGAATTAAGTCTTTACTTTGAAGTGAATCGATTCATTGATTCACTCCACTCGGTTCCGAAGCGCGAACTGCGAAGTGCGGAGCCGCCGTACTTTGAATTGAATCGATTCACTAATTCACTCGACTCGGTGTCCGCGCCCGGAGCCGCCGAGTATTTCTGTGAATCGATTCAGAAGTGGATCATTCAACTCGTCCGAGTTTCGAGTCTTTAGCGTTCGTACTGTTCGTAGTTCCTATTCCTACGTAAAATTGACGAGTAAATCGGATTTGAACGTGTAAAATTTGACAATGCGGTGTTTAGACCTTTAGACTGTCTTCAAAGTAGATTCAAAATTTAATGTAAAATGGCAAATAAGTAAATCAGTAGATATAACACCTTTTTATTCGCGTTGATTACTTAAATTAATTTAGTTTTTGCAAATCTGGCGTAAAAAGAATGTAGGTACATTGTACAGCGTACATTTATGCCAGCATTAGTACGTGAACGTGTAGGCATTAATTACTTAAATGATTGTTTAGTCTAATAAGATGTCATCGGCATGACCTGTTTGCTTAATCGCTCGAATATACGGCTCTTTTGTACTTGGGGGCGTAAAGGGAAGGATTAGTATCACGTTTCTTTTTCTTGATAAACACACTGGGATTTCCGTATTTAAATTTAGTTTATTCGTTTATTTTCTAAGAGCAGCTATTTAGGTAGTTGGGCAAATTCTTGTTTAATCTCTTAATCCTTTGTGACATACCGTAAAATCGCCTTGTAAAGCGTTTCAATTTACAAGTTAATATATGACTTCTAGAAAATCTACTCAAGTAAGTAAAAAGCTATTAGTATATTGCTCCCAGAAAAAATTAGAATAAAAAAATGCGCGCAGAAAAGCATAATAGATGCATATTAAACACACGTTTGCATTGCATTAATTTTAAATTATAAAATATTGAACTAGGTCTCTAAACCACCTAAACAAAACGCGCGAATGAGTGAATCATTCAAGAACGAATCTTTGTGAATGAATCATTTTGAATGAATGATTCAAATGAATCGATTCACCAAAAAGAATCGAACTTCCCACCTCTAATAATTAAGACTATTGTTTTTGGTTGTGTCTCCATCATGATTTTGCCTTTGAGTCGATTTATATCTACGTGTTCGAAGCCTTTGTAGTTTATAAATATAATAAATCATTGTGTATAATATCCTATTGGACCTGGGCCTCCTTTATTTTTCTTCTCCATTTCTCTCTATTTCTGGTCACACTTTTCCAATTTCGGATTTGCAGGAGCTACGCTGCATCGGCGGCGAGGTTTTCCTCTGGTTCTTGTGACTAGTACATCCTCTTTGGAATTCTTTCCTCTGGCATTCTGATCATATGTCCGGTCCACTTTAATCTAAGGGTTTTTATGTACACTATGTCAACACGTCAGGCGCTTCGTATAGTTTTTTTAATTAGTGGTTTTATCTTATTCTCCATCCATCCTGTTCTTGTATTGGGTCAAATATTCCTCTTAATATTCTTCTTTCGAATTTTAGAAGCATTTCTTGTTTTCTTCGTCAGGGTCCAGGTTTGGCATCCATAGATCAATATCGTCCGGATCATTGTTTGATATATTTTAACTTTTGTATTTCTACCTAGGTAGGTACTGTATTAGGATACAATTGGATGCAACGAGCTGCTGATAGACAGGAATGGAGGCAACTTGGGGAGGTTTACATTCGACGATGGCTGGAATAGCTTTGATGATGATATTAGATTTGAACTTATTTTAAAGAAAGTAGTATGCTGTATTGTCTGATATTATTCCTTGCTGTATTTCTTGAGTTATTTCGTTATTTTCGTTTAGTGATCCCAGGTACTGGTTCTACTAGGTACTTCAAATGGTTAAATTTTGTCCTACTCTTCTGATTGGTTTTCTAGCCAGGAAATTAGTTTTATTCTCATTAATTTTATTCTTACCAGGAAATGATCAGCTTCGGATATTGCCCTTCTTTCTCATGACTCTTACATTTGCTCCCAAGTACACGACACTGTTAAGTAAACTGAACATATACTTTTTGTCCATATTTGTAACTATAAAAGTTAAGCTCTGTATTTCTTGTTGTTTTCTGTTTCCTAAGATCGCGAAATTTGATTCGTCTTCATATATTGTTAAATCTGCTTCCCTTCCTTGTTCTTCTATTTTCTGAGCCATTCTTTTAAGTTCTTCTCTGATTCTTAATAATAAGTGGGTCGTTTGGAAAGTAGGGTAAATGAAAAATAGAATGTGAATAAATTTGACCAACTTATATTAATTTTTCAACCCAAATGAACTTTTAAAATTGCTTGTCAAGATCCAAATGATACTTGACCATGCCTCTGCATCTGCATTCCTTGAACTCCTCTCCCACTCGAAAACTCTTATAGCATTTTCAACGTTTTTTTTAATGCAGGCTCTTTGCTCAATTCCTCTCAACGTTTTGAAAAATCGTAGAAGCAAAACTTGTTTATACAAGTAAGAAGCATTTATTTGAAAACGATAACTGATATATGACATAGGATTACTGCTAGATGTCGTTAAAAGTCCTGCCAAACTGGGAAAAAGTGGCAACATTTTGAATGAACCATTTCCGATACTTTTTGATCACAGTATATATAATCTTCAAGTTTGAATTGACTTATTCCCTTTATAGTAGATTCCTGTGTTGTGTCAGAACACCAATATTGTTATTTTTTTTTCTTTTATTAGTTCCTTTAATTTGCCTTCCTTATTCAGGCCTTGCACATTCAATTTGATAAATTTGTGATTACCCAAACTAGATCTAGAAATTTAAACATTATATATCCCAAGCACAACTCACAAAAATTTAAAAAAAGCCCATACTACCAAGGTGCATTAGTATTTAATAAATTACCAAACGATATAAAGTTAGTCAAAAATTTAGCCAAATTTAAATCAAAGGTTAAAAAACGTCTTATTAGCAAAGCTTATTATACAGTGTCTGAATATTTAAATGACTAAATGAGTTAACAAATTATCACTCTCGATTTTTATTTTCTTTTTATTGCAGTTATATTATTTATGAGTGTATGTATTAATGTGCTGTTATTATTGTAACTTTTGTTAGTGTTTATGTTACATGTTATACATCTCTGTAAAGAGCACTGAAATATATTATTAATGCCCTTATATTTAGAATGACATTGTCGTGAATTATTTTTCGTATTTTGTTTTCCTTGTTCTCTCCTTTTCTTGGTGACAATAACAATTTTAAATTAAAAATAAAGTTGGGTAAATTAACACCAATGTCTAGTAATGGCTTGGAAAATCCCAGGAGTTATTAATTTACCAAACCGAAAAAGAACCTGATTGTTTTTATAAGTCATAGAAATTTCCATTGTAAACAATGTGCTTGGTAAGTTATTGTTTAAAATCTAAAACTATAAAAATAGACTCATGTTTTCTGAAATTGAAAACATGTCCATAAAATAACATTGTACTTCAATTTGTAATTTATTCAAATTTTATGGGTTTATTAAGTACAGTCAATTCGGAAAATAGGGCACTGTTTTATTGACGAATTAAGTTATAATTGGAGTAATTATTCCATCTAATTTGCTTATGTGTGTACTTTAACGAATTTAATGTGCATACAATAGCCGCCTCATAATTGATGCAATAAATAAATAAATATGCAAAACAGCAGAAATGCATTACTACATATTTGTAGAGGAATTTAAAACAATGTTGTTACCAAACAAATTTAATTACGATCCTGATTTTACGTCCAATTTAAAGTTTACATCATAAAAACCTAAAATCCTTCCAACTAAAGAATTGTATGTAAAATGGTAAAAATTATCAGAACTCTGTGCTTGACAGACCTATATTTAGACGAGTTAAATTAGGTGTTTTGTGGGTTGTAAGGATGATTCGCTGAATCGGACGTTTTTATTGAAAAATTGCTCACCTACCCTGAAATCTTTGTTTATAAACGTCAACAGCACAAAACCAGATCGTTAAGGGTAACATGATGTTAAATTACAGTCCAACATCAAACCTTTTAGTTGTTTTTGTCAAATCGTTGAACGCTTGCGAATGACGATTTAAAAAGGTTTACAAAACTGGGAACACTGGAAAATAAATCGTTTAATCTGTTGACTTTATCAAATTCAAAACCTGATGAAATTTATCTCTAAACAAAAACAATGGCCATAGATTTATAAGCATTATATTATGATCATTGCCGTGTGTATGTTAACTAACAAAAGTTATCGGTTTATTAAAAATTATTTTAAAAAGTCAAGGCAAAAATGCAGGTTAAAAGGTTAACATCGGGTGCAGTCATGGATGGAGAAATAAATTTAAGTAGGTATTTTACATTATAACTAAACTATTTACATTAAATAACAAAAACTGCCACATAAGTACGTCTTTAAAAGCTTTTAACGACAATTTTAATATTTAAACCTCAAACACCGCATATTATTTAAACTTTAAAGGGGTCAGCGATGAGTCTAAATCAGGGTTTTCGGGGTGGTAACCTCCTCCATTCGGCCGCCATCTTGAAAAGAAGGGTTAGTTGGTGCTTGGGCTATATCTCTGTAGTCGGAAATCTCACAAAAAATTAGTATAAAGTAGAAGAAAGTAGTAGAAAATCGTATTATGTACAATATTTATTTAAAACTTTTTTAAATAGCATTAATAATAAAAAAGGTATAAGCCGGAAAAGGAAAAACTTAAGGGCTTATAACTTTTTTATTATAGCCGAAAAGTTAATTAACCCTTCTCTTCAAGATGGCGGCCGAATGGAGAGGGTTACCATCCCACAAACCCTGATTTAGACTCAACATTGACCCCTCTACACACCGATAAAAAAAAATCGCTGACTACCCAAAATACAAAGTTGAATTAGGTACCATTTGACTGGACTATTTTCAATTTTAAAATTTACGAATGTGTTTTAGCTTTGAAATAATTAGTTGGCAATGAAACTTTACAGTTTGGAATTTTTCACAAAATCAAATGCAAAGGAAACTCTAATAAAAATCTGCCTAAATTTAGAATCTTTCAAAAGCCGTTCTAAGGCTCTTTCCCATTGTTATTTAATTCGTAAAATTAAAAGCAAAGATAATTAAATTAATAAACAAAAATTTTGATTTTGAAAATTAAATCAAAGAATCTTCGAATTACAGAGTTGCAAACATTGGTTTACAAATGTATTCTTAATGCAGTATTTAACGCATACAAAACTTAAAAGTTGACATGCTCTTCTTCCTCCGGTTTCCAAAAGAATTTCGCCTTTGACATAATTGATATATTGAATAAATTTGCTTTCTAATTCCTTTTCCAAGACTTGATGAAACCCGTTACTAAAGTCAAATTCGTTTACCCCAATAACGATCAAAATTCGAAGAACGTTCTCTTAAACTGAATAAAATATAGAGGAACCAAAACAACAACTAAAAGAAAAAAAAGTTGAAGATACAGAGAGCAAATGGAATAACACATATAATATGAGTTGAAATAGGGCTGCAAAGAAATTTTACATAGGAAAAAGAAAAGAACACAAATAATAGGTTGTGACACAAATTATAAAATTCCAAGGGATGGTGGTCGACTTACCTTTTTGTCAATCCAGTTAAAATTCAAGTGATGCAAGTTTAATTATCAAAAACCGACAAAATTAAATAACAATACTAACAAACATAACGATAATGGCAATGATTTTGGAAAACATAAAAAATTTAAAGGAAATTAAAAAGGGATCTAATACTTGGCACATGGAATATACGTAGTCTTGGGGTAGTAGGTAAACTCCAAAATCTGTAAAAAGAAGTTAAAAAATACAAAATAGAAACAAAAAATTAAATATAGAAAGTATCATGGATCCAAACATCTATTGCACGAAAATAGATTATCACAGAAGATTGAAAGAATACTTTGAAAAATTACTCAGCCCAGATCAAGACAAACCGCAGTCGATAGTCCAACGTTGGGAGGATCATTAAAACAGCATAGCTATTGACATATTTAATCTATATGCTGCTAGAAGTGCCTCTGATTCCACTACTAATGGTAGCGGAGGTTAATGTTTCCATGGCTGCAGTTGGCATTAATGATCATTGTCCCTGTTATTGCTAGGCATGCTAGAGTTTATTAGGAAGGTTTCAGGTCATAATTTTTGGGGAAGCCAGGTAGTTCAGTTGCAAGAGGGGGCTAGGCTTGCATGCTGCAAGTCCCGGGTTCTAATCCTTACGTTGGTGGAGATTTTTTCTCAGGCCTCTGGGATCGGTACTAGGCTTGCATACCCTTGCCCATAACCCCCCCCCCCTCCCCCCTGCGGACAGCCCTTGGTAGCCGATACCTTCCTGGTCATCAACACCCCGAAGTCATATTGATTATTCTGACTTTTAGGATGGAGCATGCCCATCCGATAACCATCTGGTTTACACCACGCCTCGTTACAGCTCTTTCAATTGTTCCATAAGAGATATTATCGAATGCACCTTCTATGTCTAGGAAAACTCATTTCTTGTTTCTGCGGAGAGTTTTATACTATTTAAGTTAGCTCATGTATGGCTATTTCACAGGATTTACCTGACTGATGGACATATTGGTTTTGATGCAAAGGCTTAGTCTTGAGTACCTCGTCCCTAATATATCTATCAGGTAGTTCCTTCATTGTTTTCAAAAGAAACGATGTGAGACTTATTGGTCTAAAAGACTTAGCATGGGAATCTTTGCAATAATCTGCCCATTGTTTTTCTTATACATATTTCAGATGTGTTTTCGCTTTCGAATTCTTCCGTAATCCCTTTAGTACTTTCGATCACACGGAGATTCTTGTCCAGCCTATGTATTGTTCGATGTTTGTACAAGTTTCTTCCCATTTGTCGGTTTTCTCCTTTGCTAGCATCCATTTTACCTTTCTGGTTGTTCGTCGGTAGTTTACTTGTTGTACAGTTTTTTTTCTCCTGAAGACTGGCATTTACATACAGTGACTTTCTATTTAACGTATCTAAAGTTGCATAACTACTTAAATAAGCAAAATGGTTTTGGCGCGCTTTGTGTATGACTCAAAACTGTAGAGTCGGATAATAACTAACAAGTTGGGATGATTAAATTGTTTCTTGGAATAATACGAAATAATTTGCCTTCGAATTCTGTTTCATATTTTAAACATTTCCTATTATTGGTTCGCATGCTACTTGAGTTGCCTACACGCTACATTATGAATGGTGGGTTACAACGATAATTCTAAAATCTTATTTCCATTATTTCCGAATTAATTGGCATTTTGGAAAAATGTTCGTGTGGCCTTTGAAAGGGGAATGTTTTTATCTATCTATTGACGTGGAGATTTTTTCGATATCTCAATTTTTGGAAATATAATTTGAATTTTTTAAAGTAAAATAGAGTCGTACGTTGTACATGTCTATAGACAGACAAAAAATAAATAATTAAAAACAAAAATCGCCCGCCACCCCCACATTAAAATTGGTTCCCAAAAAATGGAGCAAAGTCTGCATATAATCGACTAGCTTTCAAGGTGTAAACTCCGGCGTTAATGCATTCATCAGTATTATCCGTCCATCTTATATTGTATAATATAAATTTGTTTGTTCTTTCTTGTAACCATAGAACTTCCATTGCTGCTGCCTTCATACACTTCTTCGAGTGTTCATAAGTTTAGGTGTTTTATTTACCACCAGAAAATCGATAGATAGGCAACCCTTTTAAGTTTCCAGACACTACTAGAACGCGTATTATTTATGAGAATCAATTGCATGAATGTATAGCGTGTTGCACGGCCACCTGTTATAAATCATTAATATTTTAGGAACAGTTTGCTTTACAGAAACAACAAGATAAATAGCAAAAGAAGTAAGGAGAAGCCTGAAAATATTTATACTTATAAATACAGTTCAAATAAATGAGAAACGAATGTCGATTAAAAAAAAGTAAACATATTAAAATAGAAACCTCAAAAGTAATATTTAAAAAGAATCACTGTTGTTTTTGTGTTTGATAAATTCGGTAACAAAAACAGAAGACGACAGTTTATTTATTCAGGATCTTCTTGGTAGTTTCAATAGTTTTTTATGGCCTACTGTTATTTTTGTACAATTCATTAAATGCAGTGACAACTGAGATTACTCTCAAAGTATTTTTGTGTGACTTTTGTTTTCTTTGGAAATCCTAGGCTGTGTTACATGGGAGAAAGGGCATTTAAAAAATATTGAATAAAAAGTAAGACTTCTATTTAAAACAATAGTGTTTTTCTAGATGTTCATTTGTTTTTTTTGTGTGCCACCAACCCTGAAAAGTTGGGTACTTTGCTTTTTAAATTTTGTTTTTCTTCTAATAGTAGAGATAAACATACTGACATAAAGGAAATAATTATTATTTTTTCTATAGCTGCTGTTAAAGTGCTACTTTATCTATTAATTTGAGTAGATAAAGTAGCACTTTAACAGCAAGGGTAGATAAAGTACTTTATTTTTTGTTTTTAATCCTAAAACGCCCATACTAATGACATTTTAAAACGTGACTCGATTTGTAATTTTTTAAACGTCAATGTCAAATAAATGTCAAATAAAATTTATTTTATAATTTTTTTTCTTTAAAATAAATGCTATAGAAAAAAATAGAGTATTATACACGACGATAAAATTTAATTATCTTCTCGAGCGTAATTAGCGTCTCGACTAGCGTCTCGACGCTAAAATACGCCCTCGAAGATAAAATACAATTTTATCGTCTTGTATAATAAATAACTATTAATCTATGACAGTGCACATCTTAAAAATTTCTTACAGAAAGATGACGGGAACTTTTTGTTATTTTCGAAATGTCCATCATTGTCATTGCATTAAAAAGAAAATATCTAAGATTTTCAAAAACTGAACTGTTTTATTTAAAGCTTAATAAAGGCCACTGTGCTAAGCTAAGATTGTTAGTTCTGCTTTTGAAACATAGAGGGCGCGAGAATGCATTTGTGAATTTTTTGAAATTGTCAACTGTTTTTTCTCTTAATGGAAGTTTTTCTTTGTCAAAAAATATTTATTATTATTGTTTGTCGAGAAGACGAGAATCAATCAATCTGTGTTTGTATTGCACATCAAGTAATTATATAAAATATCTGCGAGCCTACGTCATCTGATGTCAAAAAAAGAAAGAAAAATTAAGAGTTTAACATACAATAACATCAATTTTTGCATATTTTTATAGAATGTTTGCCTCGAACGGGGTTGGTGTTCAATGTCGCGGCATCATGTTGATGTTGTACTGTTGTGCACTGCAAGATGTATGTTAGGTGTAAGTGGGGCCGCTATGTCCTTCGCGAGTCGCAGTGGAGCCGGTGCCATGCCGTACCAGCCTCGTACTCGGCCATTTCCCCGCTCCAGGTCCTTATTCGGAAATATTACCTGTTTTATATGAAGTGTATCGCATTAATCTAACGATTTATTCATAACTTTACATAATACATTTGATATAATGGAATTTTTGCAAAACTAAAATTATTACAGTACGAAAATTATTAACGATTATAATTCATTTTATTATACGTTATGTAAATTGGTAAACATGAACTTTCGAATAGGCACACTTCGACGAAAATGACGCAAATATCAATAGTTATTACATTCTTACAAATTCTTAACTTGAAAACATTTAATTATATACCTGGTATATGCGCAATGGTCATTATGTTGACTATTTATAACAGTCATTAGGTGCACAATAACATTCCTTTTGTTAATTAATTTAATGTGCATTTTTCAACGTTGAAAACCCTCTCTTTGGTTGGTTTAATTTTCGATTTTTAATTATTATTTTTTTGTTTCGACAAAATCAGAAAGAATGTTCAATTTTTTCCTATAACTTAAACGAGGCTATAGTTTTTCGTTATCAAGGAAAATATTTTGTTTTCTTTTTTACCTAGATGCCTCATTCAGATATTCAGATTCCATTATTCCAGTTTCATATTAAAAAATAAATCATGAGATTTCAATATTGTTTGCTTATTTCCAAATTTACCAACTAATTTGACATAGCTTGAGTTGGTCTAAGTTAAATTATTTTAAACTAGTCTAATTTTACTTTTTAAAGCCCATTTTGTAACCTCAAACTTCTGAAATAATCTAAAATTTATTACCATTTTTAAGTGGTCTAATCTTATATTTCAAAACTTTGCCCATTTGAAATAAACTAACACTTGTTTTTGCAGCATCTTTAAATTTATTTTACTGCTGAAAATTTGCCAATTTCTAACTATCTTTCAAAAGATAATTTTTTTCCAACAGAATTATCTCTCGTAATATTGGATCTAATTTAAACCTATTTTGAATTGGTCTATTCTTAGTTTCTTACATTTCAAAGTCCATGTTAATGTCTTAGATTTCTAAAATAACCCAAAATTTATTTTTGAAGCAACTTTAAATTTAAGTCCTGAAAATTTGCCAATTTCCAAATATCTTTCAGAAGATAGATTTTCCAACAAACTGAGTTTCTATCTCTCGTATTTCTTCGAATTAACCTAAACTGCTTTTGACTGGTTTAATCTTCCATTTCAAAATTCATTTTACCACTTAAATTTCTAAAATAACCCAAAATTTGTTTTTGAAGCAACTTTAAACTTAGATATTGAAATTTTGCCAACTTTTAAATATCTTTCAGAAGATAGGCTTTTCCAACAAACTAGGTTTCCATATCTCATGTTATTGGATCTAACTTAAACCTATTTTGAATTGGTTTAATCTTTTAGATTTATAAAACAACCCAAAATGTATCTTTGAAGCAACTTTAAACTTATTCTAAATATCTTTCAGGAGGTAGGTTTTTCCAACAATCTGATATTTATCTCCCATATTTGTTGAATCTAACTTAAACTGATCTAATCTTACATTTCCAAACCCATTTTGCCATTTAAATTTCTAAAATAACCTAACCATATTTAAGTATATTTAACTTTAATGCTGAAAATTAGTCAATTACTAAACATCTTTCAGAAATTGGGTTTATTCCAATAATCTGAGTTTTTATCTCTCATACTTAAACTATTTTAAACTAATATCATCATTAAAATTTCTAAATTAACCCAGAATTTATTTTTGATTCAACTTTAAGCTTTAGTGCTGAAAATTTGCCAGTTTCTAATTTTATTTTCAGACGCCATTTTCCACAAATATGAGATTCTGTTTTTTATTTTTTGATTCAAAATTGCAAAATTGGTTTTGGTACAAATGAGTTCCAAATCGACTTTAATTTACTCATAATAAGCTTACCATTTAAAATAATAATTAATGCCTTGTTACAACAAAAGAATGGCGGTTTTCCTCCTTGAAAAGACTTGGAAAATGCAAACATTTGGCGCACTTACTTTGGAAACCTCCACTTCCAAAGTAATTTGTAAACTTTTCATTCTGAGAACATGAGAAAGGAATTCCTTTTAACTAACAGGAAGTGTTTCCTTCTGGTCGTTGAAATGCATTCAACAAATATTTTGGTTTTTTGTATTATTTTTGCAGTATAATTTCTCCTTTACATTTTTAGACCTGATTTATTCCCGAAGGTTCTAAATGGGAACAATCATATTTCGACGGTGATTAATAACAACAGTCATTTTTTAAATCGTAAATATAACTGTAGTAACTTAACAGCCTTCAAAGAGGTTTTGAGGACATTGTTACTGCAGTTATGCATTAGTCATTAGTTTTTAACAACTGTTTTACTAGATACCATTTTAAATTAGGTACTGACTAATTTACAGATAAACAAGTATTTCTCATTATATACGAATTAATAATGTCACACTTTCCCTTTAGTTTCGTTTTTGTTCTAGAAAATCTTTAGCGTAATTTGTTATGATCTTATGATTTATGATTAAATCAAATTGGGAATTTGTCTTTTGAAAATCTCAGAGTAAATCTAATCGAGGCGTAGTTGTGAAAGGGTTTAAAATAAGAAAATGAAATGAATCGGATCTGTTGTGATAAAAATAAATTTTACCGTTACGGTACTGTGTTTCACCTGTGGGGCTCCCCCACGCCCCTCTGATCTACCGGCATCAATCGCTCCGGCCACACTAGGTGAAGTCAAAGACCTATAGAAGTTCTCACGATAGCACTAAGTAATTTCACTTACCACCTCGCTATTTTCTAACATTTTTATCTGATTTCAGGCTAGGTCAGGAACTCTTTTATATACCTCACAATTACAATTTTATATTCAAATTACAATACGACCTCGTTATTTTCTGGGAAATTTGTTTGTAATTATTGAGGCGTTTAGTGCTGTTTTTTTTGTAAGATGTAATTGTTTGACTGGTTTGTTTACTTTTATTCGAAAAATTGACACAATGGAAACCTTTCTTCCACGCAGTTACTTCAAAGGTTTACATTTTAAATGAAATTTAAATGAAATAATTGTAATTATTTAATAAACAGGGTGATAATGTTAACAACAAATTATTTAACCAGATTAGATTGTAACTTATGACCTTTTAAATTACTCTGATTTATGACTGTTGGCATAAAGAACCTTTGTAAATGTTGCAACGCTACGTGCATCTGACCCATATTTCATTGTATTAAAGGATTAAGATGAGTTAATAATAATAAATTCCACTGCTAGTTTTGTTAGTAAAATATAGACTTTTGATTAATGTGGGAAAATGCCAACATTTGGGAATTTGTTATAGCTTTTTACATTTGAGCCTTTTTTAGGAATTTCCAATTAATTCAGAGATACTTTTAAAACCAATTTTCATGTGTTTACAATACAAAGAAACTTGGTGCAAAATATAATAATTTATTGAGGAACACCAAGAAAATCTAAGCTTAAAATTTGGATAAAGGGGAGATAATCAAATTAAATAAGTTAATAATGTATTAACGTCAGGTATCTTTAACAGGACAAGGAATCTTAAGAACGCTGAGAAATTTAGCAATTTCGAAATTCTGGAATGCAGCAACCCTTTACATCTTAGTGTTGTAAATTAATATTTCACTTGGTGTAATTTTATTAATGTCAGGAACAATATACGGGCTTTTTAATTGTTCTAAAAGGTTTCAAAAACAAAATGAATTTTTAGGATTCTGCTGACTGCAATTTGAATTTGAATTAGTGTTTTGGCTGCGAATATTCTTCAGAATTTTCTCCAAATCTCCCATTTTATGTATGAATTTAAAGAAAAATTAAAATTTCCGAATGCTACTCTAAATTTCAGTTTGAAGCTCGAATTTAATTTTGTAATTCCAACTTAAATGAATTGTTTCAGACTTGAATTCCGGATTGAATACTGGATTTTGAACAAACATTTTGATCTCAAATATTCACATGTGGCACATAAATCTCGATTAAAAATCTAGAACATGAATTATTTTGTTGGGATTGAATTCGGAATTCCTAACTTAAAATTCAATTATTAATTTCCTGTACTAAACGTAGACAATATTTCAATTTCTAATCTTGAATCTGTTCTTCAGAATTCGCTTCAAATCTCCTATTTTAAGTATGAATTTCGAAATTCGCGTCTAAATTTAGTATCAAGCTTGGATTTAGTTATAATTAAAACCTTCGGATTTTAATTCCGGATTGAATTTTGGATTTCAAGCTAACATTTTGATCTCAAACTTGAACATGTGAGTCATAAATCTGGATTTATAAATTCAAAACATTTATTTAACATTTGTAGTTTTAGGTTTTAAATTTTGATTTGAATTCAGAATTGGGAAAATTCCAAGCTCATTTTTATATTTCCTGTACGAAAGGCACATTTCAGTTTCTAATTTTGAATCTGATCTTTTTTAAATGATGTGGTTCTCGACTTAGCACTTCCTAATCTGTAAATTTTAATTAATTTTATTTCAAAAGTAAGGCAAATAAAACAAAACTAAGTCACCAGCTGCTCCTTTAAATCCTTGGGAAGGTTTACACCAACACTAATGATGATTTTTCTCACTGAAGAATGGCAGATAACGTCCGTCAAGTGTCAATTACTTCATCAACTGTGCGTTGGCCTATGAATTTAAATGACAGAAGCAAGTTTAACAAGAGTAGTTCATGTAAACGTTGTTAGTTCTTTGCTTTTTCTTTGCTAAGAAATATAGCCAAACATCCTTAAAAACAAAAAAAAATATGGATTTTTTTAAATGGATTTATTCCCTGGGAGATCTTTTAAATTCAAAACCTATTGGACTTTCATTTCTTTACCAATAAAAATCGGTTTTTAAACCTTTAGTTTTTGTAATTGTTGTCTTCCTTACTTATTGGTTAATAATTGAAATCTTAATATGGTACTTCAGAACAAAGAAGCTATTTTACACAGTATTTCTTTATAGTTTAAAACGTATTCCTTGGGAGCCCCTTTTAAATTCAAAATGAGTTTTCACATTTTTAGCATTTTAAAAATTAGATGGCGCTTTTGTAATTGATATCTTTTTTATTTATTGACTCGTAATTGAAGTCTTGATATATTCCGAAACAAAAAAATTACCGAATAATTATTTAGATTTTAGAACATAGAACAAATGTCAACCTCAACTACTTACTGTTGCTTAAAAGAACTCGGTGTACCCTGCTTTCGTTAACGAGGTTTTGACGACCGAACATGGACGGAATAACCCTACAACGAAGATATAGGGCATGATATCTTCAAGGTCTCAATCAAAGAGTTGTGGCCTTAGGCGTTAACAGTCTAACCCATGTACAAAATTAAAATGGACTCAAACAAAAGGCAGGATGAAAAACAAAAACAAACGTATATACGCCCTGGTGGCAATCCACACCACCAATGGAGGGCGGAAATTCTACTTGGAAGTTAACGAACCTAGACTGGGATCTCAACCACAAAAGGAGCACCCAAAAACGACCACGCACAATGGGAAATTGGAACATACAAGGATCGAGAACAAAAAACATAGAAGTCGCCCAAGAATTTAATTATTGAAACAACACTATTGGAGTGGAGTAAAGAAAGAGCAGAGAGCAAAATCCGGAGTAGGAATTATCATCAGGAAAGAGTTTTCAAAATCAGTACTAGCATGGAAACCGATAACCGAAAGAATAGAAACATTTGGAAGACAATACTCATGCTAGGAATATATGGACCAACGGACGACAGCCCTATCAATGAAAAAGTAGAATTCATAGAAACTTTACGAAATGAAATTGAAAAAGTGGGACTATCCCAAGAACTTGATAATGGCGGGAGATTTCAATGGAAGAACTGGAAGGAAAGTAAATGATAATACAGTAGGACCATATGAAGAGGAAGTTATCAATGGCAATGGCGAATTTTACTGACATAAGGATATCCATAAATATACTTCTTCTTCTTCTTTAGCTGCTTCCTTCTGCCCTATAACAGCGTCGGAGTGGATCCCTTTACTTAGCTGTTACTCCAACTTTTCCATTTCTTCCGATCCTGTGAATACAGTGATGTAGAAGTGAGATAAATATGAAAAATTACCTAAACATTAAAAGTGAATATTTGGCAGAGGTATTATTGTTTGACACTGGTTAGGGAAAACTATTGTCATTCGCCAGGATTATAACATGTTCGGTAGTGAGTCTATGCTTCTCTTGAACGAAGGCAGTGTGGGAGTGTTTATACAATCTGGTGGAAGGGAGTTCCAGAGATTTACCACTCTGTTCGAAAGAAAGTGTGAGCGAGATCGCAGTCTTGTCCTTTCTTTCCGAAGTTTAAGATGGTGACCTCTCAGCCCTTGATGTAAGCCGCGCAGGAACCAGAGATATTATAATATCAATGGAGGATACGTTTCAATGAGATCTGCTCTGTCTCTTCTGTCAGCCAGGGCGGAGAGGGAAAGACTGTGGCACCTATCGTGATAGCCCTGATTTCTAACTTCCTGTGGAATACGAGTGATTTTTCTTTGTATCTTTTCTAGAAGTTCTCTATCCTTGGCGTAGTAGAGAGACCAGATTACATGAGCGTACTCAAGTATGGGCCTTATATATGCCTTGTACCTTTTGCTAATCGTAGTTTGGTTCAGCTTGTAGAATGCCTTCTGAGTTAGATGGAGTTGGCTCGTTTGCATGCTGACGATGTGGGTCTCCCATTTAAGATTTTCAGTTATTATAACTCCAAGGTCATTTTGTGCAGTCTGTTGTAACTTGACATTCTCGATCCTATACTGAAGCATCGGGTTTTTCTTGCGCATATGAAGCACAGAGCATTTGGAGTTGTTAAGTGTGAGAAGCTAGAGTTTTGACCAATCTACCAGTCTATCAAGATCACCTTGATCAGCGTGTTTCTCAGCTGGACTGGCGAAGATCTTGGTATCATCCGCATAGCAGCTCCAGTCACACACAAGATTGTCACCCAGGTCTGACGTGTATAGGACGAATAAAATCGGGCCCAGCGCCGAACCTTGGGGAACTCCGCTGATAACAGGCCGTGGAGTGGAGAGGGCACTCCCTATTCTAACTTGGAAGGTTGTGTTGTGCAGATACTCCCGAATCCATTGCAATAAGTCGCCTCTTATTCCTAGTGAGTGCAGCTTGTGTAGGAGACGTCTATGAGGCACCTTATCAAAGGCCTTCGCTTAGTTCAAGTAAATGACATCCACTGGTTCGCCTGTATCCAATGTCTTGGTCCATATACTCCTATTTGAGGATTGTATCAAATTGGTGACGGTAGATCTTCCTTGTACAAATCCATGCTGTTGGTCCGGAATAAGGTTGTTCCGTAGAGCATGTTCCATGATTTTCTGGACAAATTTAGATTTTAAAACGTATTTCTTGGAAAACCTGTGTTGAGATTCAAAGTTAATGAATTTTCACATTTTTTGCCAATAAAAATTGGCTTAAGCTTTGTTGTTGATACTTTCTTTAGTTATTGACTTATAACTGAACTCTGGAGATATTTCAAAACAAAAACAAAAAAGTATTTTACAGAGTAATTCTTTTGATTTGAAACGTATTCCTTGGGAGGTCTTTCGTTGGAAATTCAAACTTAACGCACTATTTTTTGCCAAGAGAAATTGGTTTAAGCTTTTAAACCTGTTACCTGTAGCTTTTGAATTGATGTTTTCTTTGGTTATTCACTCATATTTGAAATCTTGATAGATTCCAAATTAAAAAAAATCTTTTAGAGTAATTCTTTAGACTTTAAATCACATTTCCTGGGAGGCCTTTGCTGAAATTCAAACACTTTTTACTAATAAAAATTTAATAAACCTTTAAACCTTCAGCTTTTATAATCGACGTCTTCTTTAGTTATTGACTGACTTGTAATTGAAACCTTAATACATTCCAGAACAATGAAAATATTCACAGAGTAATTCTTTAAATTTTAGAACGCATTCCTTGGGAGGCCTTTTTTGAAATGCAAACTTATTGAATTTTCACATTTTTTAGCATTAAAAATTCGATCAAGCTTTTAACTGTGTAGATTTTGTAATTGATGTTTTCTTCAGTTATTTACTCATAATTGAAGCGTTAATATATTCCAAAACAAATTACAGGGTAATTCTTTAGATTTCAAAACGTATTCCTTGGGAGACCTTTTTGAAATTCAAACTTAACAAATTTTCACATCTTTTTGCCAATAAATAGTGGATTGAGCTTTTAAACTCTTAGATTGTGTTCTTTATTTATTAACACATTATTGAAATATTGATATAGTTATTTCAGGACAAAGAAAATGTTATACAGAGTAATCCCTTGGATTTTAAAAGGTATTCCTTGGGAGGCTTTTCTGAAATTCAAATTTAATGAATTTTCATATTTTTCTCCAATAAAAAATTAATTAAGCTTTCAAACCTTTAGGTGTTGTAATTAATCCTAAGTTATTAACTCTAAATTGAAATCATAATATATTCCAGAACAAAGAAAAAAATTTATAGAGTAATTCCTTAGATTCTGAAACGTATTCCTTGGAAGGTGGAAATTCACATTTTTTGTTTTTAAAAATTGGATTAAGCTTTTGTAATTGATGTCTTCTTTATTTATTGACTCATAATTGAAGCCTTGATATGTCCCAGAACTAAAAACTACAGAGTAATTCTTTAGATTTTAGAACGCCTTTTTTGAAATTCAAACTTTAAGAATTTTTCCATTTTTGTCACTTAAAATTAGCTTAAGCTTTTAAACCTTTTGCTTTTATAACTGACGTCTTATTTAGATATTGACTTATAATTGAAATATTCCAGAACACAAAACAGATTTATAGACTAATTCTTTAGATTAGAAGACGTAAGCTTTTCTTAAAATTCAAAATTTTCACAATTTGTGCCAATCAAAAAGTGGATTAATCTTTTAAGCCTTTAGCTTTTATACTTTACATCCTCTTTAGTTACCAAAATCTTGATGCATCTTGATGTATATTATATCAAATTGCAACTGTTTTTGAACTAGTAATGTTGATTGCTGGAGTTAGCGAATCTTTATAGGCCCCAATTTATTCCACCAATAATTGAACTCCGGCTGTTTGATTATTATTATTGGTATTGCACGTTTCTACCATTTACTGAAATTTAATAAACGACTTGTTGTGTTAGAGAAAGGTAGGTCATTACAGAACTTTATGAATAATAATTGATTTTATTTAACTCTACAATATTATTAATGTTTGTGTTAGTTTTTGTTTAAATCGCAAAATTACCCAAAGATTTTTTTTTTATATGGAAAGCTTGGCAAGGCACATCAAGGCGATTCAGGAAAGAGTTAACACTTTGTATTATCGTTTAAACTACATTTAAATATGAGAAGACAATTAACAGACAAGACTATTGATTAGCATGTTTTTGAGTTTTGTTTTGATATAGAAATTTCCTTACTTAATTTAGGACATTTCGATTTTAATTGAAGCCTAACCAAATGAAAAGCTCTGCAATTATAAAGTTGCCCATTAAAAATATTGTTAGTTATCTGGTTGCTATTTAAATTTATACATTTAATAAGTAGCAATTTTCCTTTTGCTTTGCGTTGCTTTGCTTTGCTTTAATTGTATTTCCAATAGCCGAAGGAAAATACGTTTAAGAATCGTTCCGAATTAATAAACGGAAATTACAATTGATTTAAAATGCATTTCCTTCCCTTCACCTAACATATCCAGTAGAAACTGAAAGATTAATTTTCATTTACTCATTTTATCGGAATTAAAATATCGATCTTGGGAAAGCGAATCATGTTACAGGAAACAGAAAAAGTGTAGTTTCCAGGACATGCAAAGAAATTTTTTTATGCTTCCTATTTGTTTTTACAGATTAGGGTTAACTTAGTAAACATAACACAGTACGTTATAAATTTCTGTAAAAAATTGCTTTCTTCACTCCGTATACTCCCTGTGGAAATATTTTCACTTTATTATAATCATGAAGGTGAAGTAAAACGTGAAGGCAAAACACGGATAAATTATAATCATTTTAGCACGTTGGCTGATACGAAAATTGAGAATAATCTGAAATTATTTTTATGACTTGCCACCTTTGTTTTAACATTTTTGTTTCAAGGAAGCAGAATTTCAATTCTGTTGTAAAATAACAAATTTACAAATTCCGATAAAAATTAATGCTTCGAAGTTTCGTACTTCAATATTTTTAAAACGGAATCGTGAGACGTAATATAGTCGATCAGAAAATTAATTTTTCCAGCGGAATTAAATGTAACATAAAAACGTATTTAAAGAGCTTAATGTGCCGCAGATCGATCGAGATACGATTTTAATGAACTTCGTTTTAATTTCAACCCTGCAAAAGCATTATGGATGGGCACGTAATCGTTCTTGGGTATCTCATCTAAATTATGTTCTTCTTATTACATCAAAAAACTTCATTATATTTTTAATAGTTGTTTTACTGAAGCAATGTTCATTGGAATGAGTTTTATAGTAGAAATGATATTCTTTAGGTATCTTTTTAATTATCGCATTACAATTCTTGCATGATATTTTTACAAGTTGTTTTTCCTTTCGAAATTCCATTATATTTTAATGGTTCATTAATAAAATTGGATATTGATTAGTTTAGTTGTTTTATTAAATTTAATTCTGATGTATTAAAAAGGCGTTTTTTATAATGAAGAATTTTGAATTACTGATCTTTCGTAGGCTGCACGATTTCTCTAAATAAATATATAAAAAATGAATATATAAAGCGAATTAAAATGCATTAAAACATAACAATGTTTATCATTACAATTTTAAGAAGAAAGTTCGACATTCATATTCTTACCTAAAATTAATTCGGAGTCCACTGACAATGAAGAATTCTACCATTTTTTTTAAAGAAAACGTTATAATTAATTAACCGTAATATAAACCAATTACCTTTTTTTTCAAAAATGAATTCTTGAAGACAGTGGTCATACATAATATTTTTTCCAATTACCATGTGGTACTTTGATTTTATCTTTTATTTATTGTTTGTCAAGAGGGTGAATTTGCCTCTCTAGGGAAGTAACAATTACTTTGAAACCTAAGTACAGGTAACTCTTGCTTTCGTTTTTAATACATTAATTTGGTGACAGTTAATGACAGCTATTATGCCAAAAATGAATAAACGTTTGAGCGGCAGTATATCAACGAAAGTTGTAGGTAAATTGAGAGGTAAACTACGCTTGGACTACAATTTCCCATGATCAACAGAGTGAATTTAACTTACCTCCCTTGCATGTAAGTCACCATTACCACTAAGTTTTAAAATGATTTCAAAACAACAGATTTTCATTTAGTATTAATTAAAACGATAACTCTGTGAAATCACAACGGTAAGTTAAAACCAAAGTATTGATTTATTGATGTAGCGTGTTCAGCATCAAGATAAAATTGTTGTTGTGATTAATCCGCATATAGATAAATAATGTTTAAA
The DNA here is from genome assembly GCA_963082815.1 of Melanotus villosus. Taxonomy (NCBI): domain Eukaryota; kingdom Metazoa; phylum Arthropoda; class Insecta; order Coleoptera; family Elateridae; genus Melanotus; species Melanotus villosus. The sequence continues at coordinate 6,841,640 of OY720423.1, read as the reverse complement.
GTTGTAGGTCTATAAACAGTATAAAAAAGGTCCAAGTGTCGAACCCTGTGACAGTCCAACAAGTACATCGACAGAAGTCGCCATTTGGCTACAATTAATAAGAATTCATAAACTTTAAAGCAACAAGGACTCGAAATTTTTTGTTAACATTTTGTTATAAAACTCTCAACTGAGGATTAAAAAAGTCTCACTAATTTTATTATCATTAATGCGGCATGAAAAGAAGGTTATTTGGTACCTATACCGAAAAGGACATACTGGCCTCAGCATCTCATGTCCAAAGTCCAGGTTGAATAATGGTTTCAATACCTTCTACATATTTTTGGGATTAATTCGGGTTTCGTATTCTAATGATCAATATTTCAATACATGTTTAAACTAAAGTTTTAGCTTAAGTGGCTTAACCTAAAGCTGAAGTGCAGTGAGTCTTGGTTTAAGTCCTAAATTAAATTGGTTTAAGTTACGCTGAAATGTCAACCATAACTATGGCTTTTATATCAATACTTCCACATATTTTTAGGATCAATTTGAGCTTCAATTCTAAAGATCGATATTTCAGTATAAAGCTAAAAATGCTAGCTTCAATGCAGCGAGGCCTGGCTTAAGTCTTAATTTCAGTAGACTGAAACTAAGCTTAGCCCTTAAACTAGAGCTTTAGTGCAGTTAAAGTCCCAAATTAAGTAGGCTTAAACTAAACTCTAGCATACCTGTACCGAAACATCAGATTTTTAGAATTCATTCAAATTTGATTTTCTAAGGATCGATATTTCAGTATAGATTTGAGCTAAAGCTTAACTCACGGTGGCTAAAATTAGAACTTAGGCGCTTTGGGTAAAAACTTAAACCAAGCTTTAGCTCAAGTCTGTACCTAAATATCAACCCTAAATGAGCTTATTTATCAATACCTTCCACATATTTTTAGCATTATTTCGAGTTTGATTTTCTAAGAATCGATATTTTAGTTAGATTTAAGCTAAGGCTTACCCCACGGTTGCTTAAAATAAAGGTTATGTGCAGGAAGCTTGACTTAAGTTCTAACTTAAATCCTACCTTAAATCGGTATCGAAATATCAGCTCTAAATAAGCTTGCTTTTATATCAATATCTTCAACATTTTTGGGAGTAATGTGAGTTCGATATTCTAAGCATCGATATTTCTGTATAGATTTAAGCTCTTAATGACTTAATCTAAAGCTTAAGTGCAGCGATGCTTGTTTTAGTCTTAATTTGAAAAGGTTTAAAAGTTTGGGTTTGTTGGTTATTTTTTTGCAACAAATTTGACTTTCTAAGGATCGATATTACTGTATAAGCTCATAGTGGCTCAAACTAAAGTTAACGAGCAGCAATGCTTGACTAGACCCCTATAAGTTAAGTAGACTTTAACTAAGTTTTAGCTTAAATCTGATCGAAACATCAGCCCTAAATAAGCGTGCTTTTATATTAATACCTTCCACGTATCTATCGAATTAATTCGAGTTTGATACTCCAAGGATCGATTTTTCAGTATAGATTTAAGCTAAGCTTACCGTGGCTCAAACTGAAGCTTACGAGCACCGAGGCTTGACCTGACTTGACTCCTAATTTAAGTAGATTTAATCTAAGCTTTGGCTTAAATCTGTACCGAAGTATGAGCCCTAAATAAGCGTGTACTCGTATATCAATTCCTTCCACAGACTTTTAGGATTAACTTTAGTTTTTTATTCCAAGGATCGATGATAGCTTAAACTCCAGCGAGGATTTGACTAAAGGCCTAATTTACATAGGCTTAAAGTAGCTTAAATATGTGCCGAAACGTCAGACCTAAATAGGCTTGTTTTTGTATTAATACTTTCTAGTTTGATTTTAGAAGAATCGATATTTCAGTATAGATTTAAGCTACAGCTTGGCTCATAGTGATTTAAACCAGAGCTTACGAGCAGCGAAACTTGGCTTAAACCCTAATTTAAGTAGGCTTTAACTTAAATCTGTACCGAAATATCAGCAGTAACTAAGCTTGCTTTTATATCTTCCACAAATTTCTAGGCTTAATTGGGGTTTAATATTCTAAGGGTCGATATTCCAGTTCCAGTTCTAGTTTGAATTGAAGTTTTTTTTGACCTAAATTGGCTCAATAAGCGCAACGACGTTTTGGTTTAAGTTTTAATTAAATAGGCTTAAACTAAACTTTAACTTAAATATACTGAAATATCAGTCCTAAATAAATTTGCTTTTATACAAATATTCTCCACCAATTTTTAGGATTAATTCGAGTTTGATGTTCTAAGGATCGATTTGTCAGTCTAGATTTAAGCTAAAGCTTAGCTCATGGCAGCTTGAACTAAACCTTACTTGCAGCGAGGCTTCGCTTAAATTTGTGATCAGCACTAGATAAGCTTGTTTTTTATCGTGTGCTAGAATGACAGTTGATGTAAAAGGATAAATAAAGTTATCTTGTATTTCACGCAATTAGTGTTGTTTATTATACTCAAGTGGAAACAATACAAGTATCTTTCACATTTCTGGGATTAATTTAAGTTTGATATTCTAAGCATCGATATTTCTATATAGATATAAGTTAAAGCTTAGCTCATCGTGGCTTGAACTAAAGTTTACGATCAGCGAGGCTTGAGCTTAAATCTCTACTGAAATAGCAGCCCGAAATAAGCTTGCTTTTATATGAATTAAGTCGAGTTTTAATATTCAAAGGATCGATATTTCAGTACCTACAGATTTTAACTAAACCTTAGCTCACGGTAACTTAGACTAAAGCTTACATTAATACGTTCCACATGTTTTTAGAATGAATTCGAGTTTGATATTCTTAGAATATCAGTAGAAATTTAGCTCATGGTTGCTTAAACTAAAGATTAACTTAAATCTGTACCCTAAATAAGCTTGCTATTATATCAATACTCTAAGGATCGAAATTTCAGTATAGATTTATGCTAAATAGCAAGCTTGACTTAAGTGCTGATTTAACTAGGTTTAAGCTAAGTTGAAGCTTAAATCTGTACTAAAATCAATCAGTACTCTTCACCTATTTTTAGGATTCACTCGAGTTTAATTTTTTAAGGGTGGATATTCAGTATAGATTTAAGATTTAAGCCACAGCTTAGCTCATGGTTTAAATCAGAGTTTACGAGCAGCGAAGCTTGTTTAAGTCTAAGTCTCTAAGTTCTAATTTAAAAAGGCTTAAACTAAGTTTTAGGTCAAATCTGTACTGAAATAAGTTTTGATATTTATACCTTCCATATATTTTTTGGATTGAATTGAGTTTGATATTTTTAGGATCGATAGATTTAGGCTAAAGCTTACGTGCAACAAGAACTGGCTTAATTAATTTAAATAGGCTTAAGCTCCTAAAATATCAGCTTTAAATGGGCAATGGGCTTGCTTTATTTCCTTGCTCGCAAAAGTGATATAATTTATTAAAGACTTACAATATTTCGAAGATTTTTTTGCTTTGAACCTTTTATAGCGTTTGAAGGCAACATCTCCAATGTTTGTTACTCTCGGTTATTTATCTTGACAATCGTAATAGGTTTTCATAATATTCGAATTCGAGTTTAAAATGTCCACTTTTGTGACAAAATTTATGAATTTAAGTAAAATTATTGTTTCGGATATTGTACAAAAGGATAAAGGACTTCTAAATAAAACTTAACTGGTTTAGCTTAATTGTATCTTTTATTCTCAGTAATTATTTATGCAAAGCAAATATTATTTGGAACGTTTCGAAACTTTTTACTTAGAGTACTTAGAGCAACTCATTGCCGATTGAGTTGAATTTCAGTTTCGTTTTAATATTTAAAAATTCTGGAAGTCGAAAGTATTGTTTTATTTTTTGTTAGTAACTACTAATTACTACTGATAAGAATTCTTGGTAGTCGTTTGTTTAGTCGTAGTTGAATTCTGGCGAAGCAAAAGCACCTGGCACAAAATGAAAATTTGCATTGTATTTAAGCGTTGCAATAAACTAAAGATCGTAAGTGAGTAACATTTTGGAGGTTAACTAAAAATAACATTATTGCAGTCCAAGTGCACTAATACTCGAATGGAATAGTAATTAACGTCACAAGTCCGGGAACTCATATTTTACAGTACGAGTAAGATGTTTAAAGACGAGGCGACGCAAGGAGCCGAGTCTTGAAACTCGAAACGAGTACTGTAAAAAGAGTTCACGGACGAATGTCGTTATGTATTTTATTTCATACTGTCAACAATTTGATTTTTAATTTTTACATGTGACGCTTTTTCAAAACGTCAACATGTGACATTACTGTGTCAAAGCCGGTAGGTGTGGCTTGGTTAGACTTTTACGGGCTCTGATTGGGTGCATAAAATAACTGTCCGGAAAATGTTGCCAAGCAACATTTTCCGGCTCTGATACCGTAATAGCTCATTTTCCGGACACAAAATGGCGCCGGGAAACTGAATTTACCAGACAGTATGAAATAAAAAGTATTACAAACCTGTTCATTGGAACACCTGAGTCCGAGGTAAGAGGGCAAGCGCCAACTTTGATCATCAGCAGGCAACCGGCAGGACACGCTTTCAGTTGCCGAGTGGCTGCGGTAAAGGGAAGTTAGTGTGTTTCTTATCGGCATTTGCGAATCACGAATTCTTTTAAAATATATGCGATTCAAATACATTCCAGCAGTGATGAATAAAGAAAACTAACCATAACGGTTTGGTTACTTTTTTAGTGATAACAAAACTCCGCTAGGAACATGTTTTAAGTTTATCGTGGTTTTACTCGAGTTTTAAGTTTTTTTTGTGTTTATTGTTTTTTGTTTTATGTTCTTGTGTGTGTGGTGTTGACATGAAGTGCTTAGGGGATGGCCCTGCTTTGTGGGGACCCTTCATCGTCCTTGCGGCATCCTGTTGGATTGCGATGCAGGTGCTCGCTGATACACGAGGACCATCAGGTGGGTTGTTTTTTTGCAATAAATAGAAGTTCGGGCGCTTTTTAATAATTTTATCGGACACGCCATAAGAAAGTTAAGTACAAGAGTAATTAGCGTACGTAGTTAATTACAAGAAACTAGTTTTAATTAGATTTTGTAATAAAAATAAAAATCGGCACAAAGTTTTGCCAGCGTGTTTCTTCTGGTCGTTATTTCCGTATTTCAAGAATTAACAGTAAATCTAGTCGAGTCATCAAGAGACGTGGCGCTTCCAGATACTTGTTTAATACTTAGCTTAGACAAATGGGAAAATAATTAGGTATGGTGGAGTTGAATGGATGGATGAACAACCATACGAAATGAATTCTATGGAAATAGTTCGACTGAAACCCCCACATACTTTTATGTGAATGTATTAAAAGGTTGTTCACCCTATTATTAAGTAATATTCCATGAATGGACTTTCTTCTCCAGGTTAAATGTAATCAAATGAGAAATTGTTCTGTTACTCCTCATTATGGCCGTCGTTGTTAAGTGGAAACTACTGAGGTTCTGCTTGGACCTTTTCGAATTTTCTAGTTCAAATTAGAATTTCACCCAATTAAACTTGAAATTTTGGCCAATTAAATCGGAAACATTTGCGAATTACTGAAGTTGTTCGAAGGGTAAAGCGTGCGCAGTCTGGTTTTGTAATTTTTTGCGAATAAGCAGGACCGTATTTAAATTATTCATATCGAATGACTTGAATGACGGAAGTTATTTTGTGCGTTAAAAATGTCTTTTACATCCTTCTAACAAGAGGAAATTTATAAATATTAAATTTTAAAAGCAAGTTTTCTGCTCGTAAATATCTGCAATGCTGGGTTAAAATTCGATTAAGTTTTAACTATTTGTTGGCATGTGAGATAGTTAGTTTTGGTTATTTAGTAGGTAATGTTCGCCCTGCTTTTTAGATTTGTTTGTGTGGGTGGTCAGTTTTATTGAATTTTGTGCGTGTTATGTGTGTAACACAACCATGGAAACAGAATGTAATGATTACAACCCTGATTTAAATCTTTTCAAGTAAAATTCTGGATTACTAATCATACCTTTGAGAACTCTTAAAATAACTTTCCAAGAACAATTTCTTTTAAAATTATCATAATTATTAGTTGCTGAAATAATAAAATGAACAGAATTAGAAGATACTCGTTCTTTAAAATCCTGAAAAGGCCTGGGAAGTTAGGTTAGGGAAACTTCATCAACTCGTAACGAGTTTGCAGGATTTTGCCTTTGTTTATTAACTGAAAAACTTAATTAACACTCAGGTTAGGTTAATTTCTAAAATTGCTTAAGTCACAAACCTGGCCAAAGATTAATTTTTCGTAAAGAGCTGTATAAGTGTAAGGATAGATAGGATGGAGTTGCATGAATTCAAGAAAGATTAAAAAGGCCCAAAGGTCGAATTGAACACAAATAAAGTGATGTCGCAGGTTAAATAAAAATGTGCTTTGCTTGGCAAATTTCTTTTGTAAATAAAATGCGATCTAAGAAGTCGAGTGTCGAATCTATAATCGATTGGCGGGCGAATACAGAATCTCGAACAGTTAATCGTTTTGATTCCAATATTTAAGGATTTAGATTAAAATTTCAATCCGGCTTCGAAGTTTCGAATTTTGCCTACAGCTTAAAATTTTTGAATCTCACATTCAACGACTTGAATTACAATTTTTTTAGATTAAAGTTTCACTTAAGCCGGAATCAGGGCTTCAGAATCGATTTTTAATCCAGCTTCAGATTCAGAATGGCCAGTACAAAATCGACTGTCAAATTTTATTTAAAAAAATTACTGTCATTTAATGATTTAGATTAAAATATCTGAGACTCCACTTTTTTTATTGCGACGGGATTCGCACTCTAAATCAGGATATCAGATTAAAATTTAAACATGTTTTCAGACGTCGACTGTCGAATCCAGAATGAACAAATAAAATAGAATTTGAACCTCCAAACCCGGTTTGGATTCTGATCTAAGACTTCAAATTTGAAGTCAGTTTCAGGCTAAAAATAATCGAATTCAAACTCTAGTTTGCAGTATATGGCTTAAACTATTGAATCTCAAACTGAATTTGCTTCCAATTGTTTTAATTGAAAGATTCAGATCCGAAGTTTTACCCAACTTTAGATTTAGCTACAAATTTAGAAAATCGAATTTCCAATGTTATTTCAAAAAACTTAGGACTTTGAATCTCCAAATGAAATTTTTTGACATTAAATGGTTTTATTTCAAATCTCCGAGATTCTGAGTTCCTACTAAAACAGAATTTGCCCCTTGAATCATAATTTTAGAATCTTCAAACCTCCTAGTCGATCCAGAGCAAATGAAATGATTTGGAGGTTCCAAACAGAATCATAACGTTTTACGGTTTTACGGATCTTCTAAATTAAAATTAAAATTCGTATTTAAGGCAGGAATCGGAGCTTCAGATTCGAATGTTGATGCAGCTCCAGAAGGAATTAGGATTTTTTTAGAAATGAAATTTAATGGTTTGAGTAAAATATCTGAGACTCCAACTTTTTTTATTGCGACAGGATTCACACCGTAAATCAGGATATTAGATTCTGATTTCAGACCTCAGATTCAAACTTAATGTTTTCAGACGTTGATTGTCGAATTTAGAATGAACATATAGAATTTCAACCTCACATTTGGATTCGGATCTCTTAGATTTTAGATTGAAATTTGAACTCAGTTTCAGGCTAAGAATATCGAATTCAGACTCGAGTTTCCAGTATTAAATACTGATTAAAATGCTGAATTTCAAACTGAGTTTCTTACGTCCAATAATTGTTGTAATGTTTAATGTTGTCTGGAATTGGGACTTCAAATTCGAATTTTGATTCAGCCAATACAAAATCGAATTTCCAATTGTATTTCAAAACGACCTTGAATCTCTAAATGAAATGTTCTGACCATTTGAGAGTACTAAAACAGGATTTACACCTTGAATCCTGATTTTAGAATCAAATTTAAACTCATCTTCAGATCTCCAAGTCGATCCAGAATGAGAATTTGAACCTCCAAACAAAGTCCTCGTATTTTACGGTTTGAATTCGGATCTTCTAGGTTAAACTTTTTACTAAAACATGATTCGAACCTAGGATGGAGATGTGTGCAGATTTCGGATTCAATTTGAACTGAGCTACAGGCTAAAAATAACCGAATTCAGACTCGAGTTTCTAATATTAAATACAGCGTAAAATGTTGAATCTCAAATTGAATTTGTTTTAATTAAGACAGGAATAAAATCTGAAATCGGGGCTTCAGATTCGAATTTTGATTCAGTTTCAGATTTAGAGTGGCCAATACATCGAATTTCCAATTTTATTTGAATCTTCAAATGAAATGTTCTGACATTATTAATTGGTTTGGATTTAAATATCTATAAATAGCACGAAATCAAAGAAAGATTAAAAGGTCGAATTGAACACAAATGAAGTGATGAAATAACAAATGTGCCTTGCTTGGTAAATTTCCCTGAAATTAAAATTTGGAAAATTCTTTTGGAATTTTTACTAAGATTAGAATGCAGCTGATTTTTTAATAATTTGGAAAATTACTTAAGGTAATTATAAAGCCATTTGAAAATTTATGTAAAAGAAGTGAGGTCTGCATCATTCGCAGACATATCTAAGAAAACAAAAAGAAAGCTTTCACTTCTTCCTGCTAAGCATAATTTCGCACATATTTTAGCACACGCCCACTTCTGAACTTTCATTGGAATTACGAATTGTGCTTCAACGGCCGATTCTAAAAATGTTCAAATAATATCTCTGCCTTCGTTTTTAAAACCCAATTCTTTGCTGCTTTAAGTTGCGTAGATTTATCGAAGCAGGCAATTTGTGTAATTAAATGTTGGCGCAAGGAAAAGATAATTAAGGTTTTCAAAACTTTAGCTGCCTCTTTTGTTTGTTTTTTTTTCTTAAAACTACTTGAGATTGCATCCAACGCTTCTTTGAAACATTTTTGTGTAGGCTGTGGGTAATATGATAATTTAATAGTATGTAATTATATGGTTGTACTCGTTTTGTAATTTTTATGTTACTACAATTGGTTTGGTGTTGAAATTACAACATACCAGTTTTTCGTTTCATGAACACCATTTACCTACTAACTAATGCGGTTTTTAGTAAATAAATAAATAAACGTAAAACTAGGTGTAGAAAGAGGAACCGACTGAAATTACAGAGGATGGATGACTGACTGCATTTCCTTCCTGTTTCAGGGCGGATGTAATGTAACACCGTGATTCGATACAGCTTATAAAATTGGCAGGAGTCAAGTGATGCTTCGATTTTTTTTTTCGATTTTATTATTACTGACGTAAACAGCGTTATTACCTTGAGCTTTCGTAAATAAAAAAAGGGGACTAATTGCGTGTCATTCTTGAATTGACATTGATAGTTTCTTTTATCAGAGTGAATTGCTATTGGGGAGTTAGTTCCACTTAATGTCCCCTACAGTTCACATCAATGAGAAATAAATCTTTTAATGGGATTTTTGTTTCGGATTTATTCGAGCGTTAATTCAGTGGACGTTGGGGGGACCCTGTATTTCAATAAAAATTTTGTTGGTGGTTTTAGGTTGCAAGTATTTATGAAATGTGATTTGTAAAACAGGATTTTTATCCGTGGTTGTATGCGAATATCAAATTTAAATTAAATTCCTTCGACGTTAAGCATACCTATTAGTGTTCGATTAACGTGGGTGAGCATATAGGTATAAACATTTGTAGGTCACACTTATCTTCAACAATTAAAAATAATAACCCACAAATGCTGATCAAGGTAATCGTAATAACTATGTGCCCATGCATTTTATTGCAGTTAGATTGTTTGCATAATTGAGTAGGTAGTTTTACGCAAAGATTCTCTAAATGTTGAGGCAAACATAGCTGTTGACCTACATAATCCTAGTAATACAACTAAGCAGTTGACCACCATGTCCAATTTAGTATTCATAAGCAATTTTATTAATTTATTATAACGGTTGAGTCGGTTTTTCTTTTCTTTTTTTTATAAAGGAACCCGTATAAATCGATTGGTTTGTAGTGTTAAATATTTTAAGCTAGTTTTGAAGTCTATAAATAGAATATTCGGGGGTTACACTGAAACTTCTGTATTTAGTAGAAGCGAAGGGTTTGGGTTTTGTTGGTTATTTTTTTGCAACAAATTTGACTTTCTAAGGATTGATATTACTGTATAAGCTAATCGTGGCTCAAACTAAAGTTTACGAGTAGCGATGCTTGACTAGACCCCTAATTTAAGTAGGCTTAAACTAAGCTTTAGGTTAAATCTGTACCGAAACATCAGCCCTAAATAAGCATGCTTTACATCAATGCCTTCCACGTATCTTTTGGATTAATGCGAGTGTAATACTATAAGGATCGATATTTCAGTATAAATTTAAGCTGTGGTGGCTTAAGTTACAGCTTTACTTGTAGCGAGGCTTGGCTTAAATCCTAAGTAGGCTTAAACTTAAATCCTTTCTGAAATACCAGCCCTAACTGAACTTGCTGTTAGATTAATACTTTCCACATATCTTTAGGGTTAGTTTTATATTCTAAGAATCGACATTTCAGTATTGATTTAAGCAAAAGCTTAGCTCAAGGTGCTTTAAATTATAGGATCAGGGGGCTTAGGTCCTAATTTAAGTTATCTTAAACTAAGACTTAGCTTAAATCCCTACAAAAATATCAGCCCTTTATTAGCCTTTATTAATATAAATGTATGAGACTCCAGTAAAAATACATGAGAATCAAAAATTAACAGGGCTAATAATAGTGAGTGTATAGAATATACATGACAGATAGGTATGAAAGACAAAACTCCCAAAGTAGAACGTAAATAAGGTGAGGTTAGGACAGAAGGTCAAGACAAAGAAAACATAGTTCTCTGGCGCTGTTGCTAAACCTAGTTCCATTTCCCTGAAGAAAGGAATTATTGGTACATGAATAAAAACATAAATAAAATCAAGCAAACAAGATCACAGAGTACTAGCAGTGTAACAGAATATTTTAAAAAAGGGAGAAAAACAAACAAATAGCAACAGATAAAAGAACACCACAAAAAGATAACCCAACAAAAGAAAAGGAAATGCAGGACGAAGGAACAACAGAACAAGAAGCACGAAGAAATGAAAGCAGAATTTAAAAAGATACAAGACGAATGGGCGAAGAAGCTAGAAGAATGGAAAACTGAAGAACTACAGCTGGAGAACAGAATCAGCAAAGTGGAAGATACACTAGAAAGGCAGAAGAAGGAAGAGAGGACACTGCATATTGTAATAAAAGGTGTGTAGAGCCAAGGTGAGGACACCAAAGGAGTGGTTAAAAAACTGTTTGAAGAACAATGGCAAATAAGACCGGAGATCCACGATGCCTACAAAATAGGAAAAGATCAACTCAAGTTGGGACGGAAAAGTAGAAGTTAAAAAAAAAATTGAAGACTTGACAGGAGAGAGCGATCCAAAAGAGAATAAAGAAAGCAGCAGAAAAGAGAGAAGGCCGATCAAGTACGAATAGGGTATCAATTAACTGATAGTAGAAGGAAGGGTATACGTATAGGACAATGACAAGGATTCGTTACAACAGACAGCCCAAAGTAATATTCTAAAAAACTAGAGAAACGACAGGATAAAGAAGAACAAATGGAGACGAATAAGGCAATGAACATGGAAAAGGAGAAAAGAATTTACAGGGTTTATGAGGATGGTGCAATTAAAACATTAACCAATGAAGCAAGCAAATACTTACTTTACTGCCTACTTATCCATAACCTCATTCTACCATTTGGTGTCGAGGGCAACGAATTAGTTCTTCAATTCCTTTCTGTTGAGAGCCCTTAACACTACTCGATGTATATTATTGCTTGTGTAGGCTTCCTAGTTCAGCATTCCACGTTTTCCTTGGCCTACCCCTGCTTCTTTTCCTGAAAGTAAATATCTCCCTTCTTCTTTCTCTTTTACCCTCTTATACCGTTGCAGTTGTGTACCTTATATATACTAAAAATATTAGCTATACAAGAGTCCCATTTAAAAGGAAATAACATAATATTGCTCAGTGGAAATGAACAAAGAAGATGCGGAGTAGGAATAAAGAAGAAAAGGAAGAGTTCTACGAGGTGGTGGAAAATACATACCACAAACTTCTTAAAAGAGAAATAAAAATAATCACGGAGGACAAATTATACCAATTAAAGAAAGACATAGGAAAAACTTGGCTGAACAATGAATGTATAGGGGAAATAGAAAAGAAAAAACCCTAAGGCTAAAGATGATCCAGCCACAAAAGATAGAAAATAAATTAGCATTTAGGTATAATGAGCAACAAAGAAGGGCGAAGCAAGTATCCAGAAATGCGAAAACAATGAGTAAAGAGAAAGAACTAAAAATAATAGAGAAATAGAAATATGGAAAACTCGAATACTAAGAAGAATTCTCGGCGAGAAAAAAACAGAAGAATGGTGGAAAAGGAGGACAAATACAGAGCTATATGAAATATACTAAGAAGCGACAATAACAGGTAGTCAAAATACGTAGGTTACAGTGGCTGGAACACCTAGAAAGGATGGTGAACTGAAGAACTGTGAAAGACATCACAGAAGAAGTTCGAAGGTGAGCGAAAGAGAGGAAGATCGAGGAGAAAATGGTGGGAAGCCCTACAGGAAGACCTACAAGATAAGAGAATGGAGAAAGAAATCTAAGAATGGACAAAATTGATAAAATCGCAATAGGCCTAAAGCGCTGCAAAATACGTAATTACTAATAAACTAATAATATAATAATTATTATTAGTATTAGAAAAGCGGATAGCCACGTGTAATAACAGGCATCGGTCTCTCACGTTAGGCATCTCGGGTTCGATTCCCGAGTTTGGACGGCAAAATTAAGGGTTAAGGCCTTTTAGGTCGCTTATTACCCGATGTCTTTGTAAATAAAAAACAACAAAATGTAAGTAAGCGGCTTTCCTTCGATGCACGAAAATTTTGATTATTTCTCTCTCGTTTTCTCCAAAATTTCCGAAAAGAACAAGATTTAAATAATCAGTTTAACGATCATTATAAAACCGACTAATATTCCCAACCCAGCTTTTGAAACTTCTCAGAAATTCAACAATCATGTTTGTAGATTAATACGAAACAACAAAATTTGGCATTCTCAATTAGATAAGTATCTCATGAATGCGCTATTCATACACTTTTTTTAATCTTTTTAACACAAGCTGCACTGGAACGAAAAAAGTAGGTTTTGGAAGGTAGAAAGTATTTTTAATTAATGCAGTTTATTTATCCTCAACGTTAGAATATTCTGAAAGCTGTTTGAAATTTTCCAATTTTGTGAGATGCGAAATTTAATATCAGCTTCGTCCCATAAAAATATGCCGTAGAAATCCTATTTATTATGAGTGTCCCTTTTTATTTTCCAAGCTTTTGAAATACTGCCAAAATCCTTTTTATCAGAAACCAGTTCAATTATTACAGCAACTGATTCTCTGAAAGCAAGCCTTGCTCTGAATTATTGAGAGGATACCACATCTGATTGAACTGTCGTAGATGAAGGGCGTTTTTAAACCCTTTGCATTGCCAAATTCTTATTCCGAAACACAGCTCACCTCGATTGCTTTTATTTATCATATACGGGTTCTTCTCTTTCTTTATTTTTTTCCAGTTCACGCCGGTTATTCGAGGTTTGATCTAATAATCCTTACGACCCTTTCAGAATGTCATTCGTATTCAGTCTGCAGTTAATTGTATAACTACCAGCGTTGATCAGTCTTGAATGGGTTAGATAACTGGGCTATTTAAATTTGAAAGGATTTTATGCGCCGGAGAGTACGAGATGAACTTGTATCTATCATTATTTTTAACATGCTCGAATTTAGAACGTTGTTATAATGTTAGATCAAAGTGAATGCATCTTCTTCAAGCTAGAATCGAGGTTTTCTTGCGAAACGATTTAATGTTTATAATCGGGATGTGAATTAATAATTATTGCTATAACCTTGTACTGATGAGATTCTTCAAGTATATTTGTTGTAATAAAAATAATTAACGGTTGGGAAAAATCACTTCCGGAATGTCTTTAAGGCTTGTGAAAGGGACAGGGATTAAATAGTTTATTGCTAAGTATTTCTCGAAAATTAGAAAATTCTTAAATTTATTTTATATTGCCCAACTCACTTGCCTTTTTTTTATAATAGATCTTATTTTAGTATGTTGGTAACCAATTATTCGTAAACTGAGAGAGCTTGTCCCCTGTTTCCAAAGATTGTGTTTTAGCATTAATTGAAATAGTTAAATACTTATTTCCACGCTTACTTACATACTTAGTTAATCCAGAGTCTTTCTACCACACCGTAAGGCTATTTGAGTCGAGTGGGTAGTGGTTCCATTCATGTGTTTGGACTTGTGTCATTTCTCTTCGAACCTTTGTACCTTCTGCTTTTGAACGTACTTCCTCCCACTTTGTACTTCTTGCTTCCACTGTAGTCTTTGGTTCCTTTCTCCATGTTTTCATCGGCCTTTAGTTTTTGATCTTCCCCCTTGGTCTTGCTTCAAACACTTTTCTCACTCTTCTGTCTTTGTTCATTTTTATTAAAGGACTCAGCCACCCCAACTGTCTCTTGCACTTTTATATTTAGTTTTCTCCAGAATGATGTTTTTCTGGTGTGGTCCATTTTTGTTTTGCCATCTCTTGTTCGCAGGGATCTCACATCCATGCCTTCGAGTCTTCATGGTGTTTTTGTACTGTTGCCCATAATTTACAGTCGTAGATGGGTATTTACTTTGGCTTACTTGGGTACTTCCTTTTTCCCTAAAAACGTGGACTTCATGGAATTGAAGAGGTTGCCTGCAACTCGTATCCTTTTGTTTATCTAATCATCTAATTTTCCTTTAGCCTGATTCAAAACATTAAAAACCTGCTCAAATTTTCTACCCTCTCTATATAGTCTATGGGTTTTCTGATCAGGCGTTGTTACATTATTTTAGTTTTTTTGTAGATGTTCTTGTTGATCTGCAGATCTTCCTCAGTTTCTCTAAACACTGCCATACCATCGGCGAAAAGTGGTTCTGTTGTTATATTTTTTCCATGTTTCACCTCCTCCTTGTCTTTTTCTTGCATTTTTATTACTTCGTAGGATACTAAATCGAGCATTAAAAGGGCTTAGTATACATCCTTGTATTGGTTTTAAATTCCTCTGACTGCTCGTGTCTCGTTCTAAAAATATTTCGCTGTCTTCATACAGGGTTTTAATGGCTGCTAACTCTTTTGGTTTATTTTTGCTTTCCTTAGGCAACACCATACTGTTTCCCTTGATGGGTTTTGTCAAAAGATCGTTTTAGATCAGCGAAACGCAGATGAGTTTCCTTTCCTTTGGATATGGCTTTTTCACTTAGTTGCTTGCTGCTACAAACGTATGGCCCTGTACTCCTTGTTTTCCTCTAAATCTGTTCTGTATTTCTTCTATGGATTTAACTAGTTTGCATCTAAACCTTCTTTCCAGGATCCTTGAGAATATCTTCCCTTGAATGATTAGTAAGGAGATTCCTTTGTTCTTACAGCATTTGTCTTCAATCGCTTTTCTTAAATAGAGGTACCATGTTTTCAAACCGTTTGGGACTCTTCCTGGTATTAGGTAATACGTCGTTAGATATTCCTAACAACCTTTCTTTGGCTGTTTCGCCCATACATTTGACCATGTCTGTGGTAATTTTATCGACGCCTGATGCTTTTGCTAGTTTGAGCTTCATTACCGCTCCGTAATGCCTTTCTCGTTTTTTGACCTTATGTTTTGTCTACTTTCACTGTGTCTAAGAATTTGACGGTACCTTTTCACAAGGTTTCCCTTTTTTGGGTTCACCTCTTATTTCCCTTTCTCTCTACCACACGGTAAGGCTGTTTGGGTAGAGTGAGTAGTGGTGCATTCATGGGTTTGGGCTTGTCTTTTCTCTTCAAACCTTTGTATCCTTTGCTTTTGAACGTACTTCCTCCCACTTTGTACTTCTTGCTTCGACTGTACTCTTTGGTTCCTCGTTCCATGTTTTCGTCGAGTTCTTCTCGCCAAAAACACTTTTTTCGCTGTTCTAGCTTTGCCTATCCTTATTAAAGGATTCAGCTACGCCAAATGTCTCTTTTGCACTGATACCCATATCGCCTTTTTGTTTGGTTTTTCCAGAATTCTGTTTTCCTGATGTGGCCCCTCTTTCTTTTGTCATCTCTTTTTCGAAGGATTTACATTTCTGTTCTGGTGTTTTTGCTCTGTTGCCCATAATTTACAGTTGCCGGTGGATATTCGCTTTGGCTTACTTGGGTAATTCCTTTTTACGTAAAAACGTGAACTTCATGGAATTGAATTGTTCTCTTTCGTTTATCTCATCGTCTAGTTTCTCGTTTGCCCGAAGCAAAACAATTAAATAACTAAATTCAAATATATTTTATGTTTTTTCTGATCAGGCGCTATTACTGTTGTTTCTCCACATAAGGTTATTCTTCTACCTCGCTCCACATTAATCATGTTTCATGTTGTTTTGTATAGGTTCATGTTTATCTTCAGATCTTTTTCAATTCCTGCTTCCTGCTTGGTATTTTCTTGTCTGTTTCTTGCCTTCTTTTATTGCTTCTTCAAGTACTAAATTGAATAATAAAAGGGCTTAGTATATGTTCTTGCATTGGTCTTAAATTCTATCTGCCCGTGTCTCGTTCGAATAATATTTCTTCATACAGGGCTCTGCTTTTCTTAGGCAATACCATATTGTTTCTCTTGGGTCCTGTAAAAAACCTTTTCAGATCTATGAAATACAAATGAATATCTCCTCCTTTAGATATAGGCTTTTCACTTACTTGCCTTGTGTTTGCCTAAACCTGCTCTTTGTGCCCTTTATTGATTTATCTGGTTTGCACCTTAGTCTAGTTTCCAGAATCCTTGTGAATATTTTCTAGCTTACGAAGAAGATTGATAGATGCAGTATTCTCTTCGACACTTTATTGAATAGAGGTGGCATGAACTCTGTTTTCTAACTCTTTGGTTATTCTTCCTGCTATTAATATGTTGCTGCATATTCCTATCAACCTTTCTTTGCTTTTATTAGGTACTGCCATACTGTTTCTCTTTGGATTTTTTCAAAAGCCTTTTCCCGATAGATATGTCTTTCTTATTTAGTTGCCTTACTGTGAGTGTGTACTCCTTGTTTTTCCTAAACCCGCTGTGCGTGCCCTCCTTGTTTTATTTGGTTTATATCTTAGCCTAGTTAATAGAATCTTTGCGAAAATCTTCTACCTTAGGATGCTTAGGAAGAAGATCCATTCGTAGATACAGCGTTTTCTTCGATTACCTTTCTTGAATAAAGGTATCATGATCTCTGTTTTTCAACCTTTTGATACACTTCCTGTTATGAATATGTTGCTGCATATTCCTAGCAACCCTTCCTTGTTCATTTTGCCCATAAATTTGACCATCTCTGGGGTTATTTTATTGACGCTTGATGCTTTCACCAGTTTGAGCTTTATTGTCGCTCTGTGTAATACCTTTCTTGTTATCTTACCTTCCGTTTTGTTGGGTTCCACTGTGTCTAAGGATGTGTAATGGAAATATTGTTTCTAACGTTATCTCCTCCTCTTTTCTCTGTTTGTCTTTGATGTCCTTTGTTTCCTTTCTTCTCAATTGTTTCAGAGTTCATTGGCGAAAAGTAGTTCTGTTGGTATATCTTCTTAGTATTCCTTTCCGTACTTAGAATTTTCTTGTCTTTTTCTTGTATTTTTTTTTATTGCTTCCTCAGGTACTAAATACAATCCTTGTGTGGTCCCACGATGTCTAAGGATGTGGCTTCACCTATTTAGAAGTTTTCCATCTCGTCACTTTTTGGTTTCACCTCTTTCTTTTCCTTTTGCCAGAAAGTCTTGGAAATGCACTTTTTTTATCGTTTTATTATCTCCGCTGATTTTGCCTTTGATGTTCCTTCTCATTGGTTCTTTTTTCATTTTCAGTTGTTTTAGAATAATTATTGTCCACCTTTAAATGTTTCCCGTTTTAGTTCTGAATTCTTCCCACGTCTTCCCTTTAGCTTTTATAGCCCTGTTCTTCAGGTAGGTTGCAGCTACATCCAATTTTGTCCGTATATTTTTCCCTCAAGGTTCTTTCTTTTTTTTTTGACATGTGCCTTTATTACTGCTGTCCACCATGGCGTTCTTTTAAAATCCGTGGTAGCTAGCAGTCACGTGCTGCTTGTATCAATCAGACCTTGCTTTAAGATTGTTCAACTTTTGCTTCTAGTTTCTTTGTTAGGCTGTCTTGGTGTGCCCTTTTTTGAATATATAGCTTTTATTTATTTTTTTCAAACTACATATTTAAATAACAGGCCCTCCAAACGTTGGTTTTGTTCGTAACCTTAAAATTACTACCAATTGTGAACACGATAAATTTATGCTTACACCAACGAAACAGAAGGCGTGTTTCCGTAAAATCTATGGTTGGATAATCTATTTATGCTCAACCTTTTCTGTATGGAATTGCATAAGTATACAAAAATTATAGGCAAACAGGACGTCATATTATTGGTGTTAACTTTTGATTGGCGATTATTCAGTCAGCTTTATCTAGTCTGTACATATATAGCAACTGCAGATTATTTAATAAAAGGACGAAATATCCAACAATACATATACTACATATACAAGTCGGAAAAATTACTTTTAATAACCCCTAAAAATTCTATTGTGTCCCCCCCTTTCCCCCAAGTTTTTCTGTGAATGTTCGGGGTACACACATATAAAGAAAGGTCGTTAAAAAAGAGCATAAGGATATAACGTGTTGAACTGATCTGACTACCGGAGCGGAATTATCTGGACGGAAATAATTTGAGCATTCGGTACGGGTCACGTCAACTGTCACGTCCAGTCAGGCCATGTCAGTTTTTCTACATCAAGTGACTAAAAAGTCTGCACACACTCAGCCTAATTTCAACCGTCAGTACGAATTTGTCGGATAATGTCCACAGCGCCGTATATAATTCAAAGAATAAAAATGGGAAGGAAATTGGATGGGTGCCAGATATATACATTTTCGTTCTATTTAATTTTTCAAATTTATTTATTTAGGAAGTGGATAAGTCAGTGTATTTCTGCCTCATTTATTTTTCGTCTCACTTGGTTTTCTGGGGATTAATTTTAAAAGACTGCAATAAAGCATGAACAATGAGTTGTTTGAGACACAAATAAATAATTTTATATCACGCTTGATAAATGCAGCAAATATTATTGTTAATTTCTATAGCTGGGTTATGTAAATTTGCTTTTTGATAAAAACACATCAGTTCGTCTGTAAAACTAATTAATGCAGAAAAATTCCACATCTTTGTTAATCTTGATTAATTTCCACTAATTTGTAAAGTAACAGCTGAAGTCTGCATTAATTTATACTTCTACTTTTAGTAATTTAATTTTTTATTATGTTGCATTATTTATTACTTTTTAATTAATAATAACCCAAAACCGTGTTTTGGAATCCTAAAATTATACTGTAACTTTAAAATTGTTTATCATTAAATTACAAAATCACTGGGGTTTTCCTAAAAACCAGTTTCTAATAAGCATTTTCAAGCGAATTAGTTAATGTGCATTTAACACTAACTTGTTAACAACTCATACATTGATTATTTTTTATTTCTCTTCGGGTTATAAACCACAAATGGTTGGAAATTTTCTTATTTAATTTACTAAATTGGCTACTTAGCGCGTGATTTTGATGCAACTTAATAGGAAATTTAAATTTATTTTATGCATTTTAAAATTATTATTTGTTGCTTGTGATTTACTCCCACCTTTGTTTGTCAACCGCGTTAAACAATCACAGTGGGCAGATTTAATTAAGATTTTTTATTAAGTAATTTTTATTAAATTATTTAAAATAATTTGTACGTGGTTGTATGTTAAATGCAGTTTTATTTATTTATAATGCGTTAAATCGCTCCGTACTTTGTGATTTATGGTATTATTTATTTCTTTTGTTGCTTAACAGGCCTGTGATTTATAAAATATATCTTAATTGTTCGCTTATTGATTGAAATTGGTGGGTTTTGTTTTTTTGTTACATTTATGTATTTCTATTTCCCACCTCGCCTCTTTATATCCAACGAGATGCCTGGGAATATTAATTTTAAATATTAGATAATTTAAAATTTGAGGAGAACATTTAGGGAACCCCAGTTTCATCAGTTCTTTGAACAACCACTCATTTTAACATCAAATTTCCCCACTGTTTATCAAGTATCTAGTTATTTGCATGAATTTTTTGCACAGGTATTTACCCCAATACAAATACCAAAAAGTTTGTTTCAGACAGTCCATTTAGTTTCAATAAATCTTGTAAGAAAAATTTATTCCCTTGTCGGTTCTTAAATTTCCTATAACCAAATTTTTCGATTGAATCAAGATGATATTTTCAGCATCGCTCCATATTCGTACCATTCACAACAGAACGTATTTTATAAATTTTGTGTACTCGGAAAAAGATATTTCCGTTTCCTGGAAATACGCAAACATTTTCTCGACTTACAAATATAAATTGAAAATATTTTTTCCTTATCCGTGGAGTTTGCAGCGACTTTCCCGTTGTAAATCAGATGCTACGTTACAAATTATGACAAAACACTCCTTGGTTTACAAGAATTTCGTAGAAGACACACCTAAAAGTTACTCAGGGTTTTTGTTTGCTTAATCAGGGCGAGTTTTACTATCGTAACAAAATTTTTGTTTTATTTTGAGTTGAGAGAAATGATCATGAACATTACGTTGTGAGTCACATTTGACATTATTGGAGCTTAGTTCTGGTGTATTAAAGGTCAGTTTCGTTTAATAAATAATACTGACCTTTATGTAATAAAAAATTGGGACATTTTCAGTGCTTATAAACAAAAGCAGGAGTTTAAATGCACGGTTTAGCGATCATTTCTGTTTATTGCCTTTTCAGTAAGAGAATACTTCCACAAAACCGACTTGGAAAGTTTCAGAAATAATTTAAAAATACCTGAAAGTACTACGATTCGAATTTCGTATCAGATTTCATAAACATATTATTCATAACAGAATGGGTATTAATTTACATCATAAACGAAGTAATTAACAGGGAGATAAAGATATAATTAAAAGTAGAGCATGTTTAAAGGGAAACAACCGATACAAACCACCCTATGGTGCAAAGTTCCTAAGGGGGCAGGTAAACTCCATTTAATTAAAAGTGTTGAAATATGAGTTACAATACGGGCCAAATTACACGGTTGACGCGTGTATGTTGAATGAAATATAACCTAATCTAAAATTTCAGACTCGGGTTGCTGCAAACTACAAACAAAGGATATGTCATTTTGAACTGTTTGCATGAATCACAAATAAGTCGCAATCTGAGCTGAGGAAATCCTTCGTTAGGAATCAGGACAATAATTTTTTCGTTTTGGTTAAGCTCGAATTTACAAAAATTAGGCACTAAATATAAATTGAAAAGCTTAAACTTTAAATGAGGGGACTAGGTTTATGACGTCTTTACCTGTGCAATGCCATTTTAACCAAAATAATTCTTAGTTATTTACCTGGCCTTTTGAAATCTTTGTACCTGGCTGCAGCTTGCAACTTTCATTTACGCTAGACTAGCAACCGTAGTAATAAAGCACACGTTTACGATTTTTACGTGATATTATTCTTACAATGCTCACTTTCTATAAATAAATTAAAACATAATAGAAAATTATTGAAAATAATAGCGTGTGAATGAACGCCCGTTTGTATTAAAATTGTAATTAATGTTTCTATTTCTAATTTCACGACAATGCACAGGAAAGTATTTTCAGTGGTTAATTGAATTATGTTCTTATTATTTTTGTTATTTTCTAATGTTTAATTTTAGCACATAATTTCGTGTCCAGGTAATTTGTTTTAGTTAATTATTTAAGTAGAAACTAATTTTCAAATTTAAAAAGGATTTCTTAACTTTTTCGATCGAATAAAGAGCGGCCATTTGATTTTCATATGAAATTGATAGTAAATGGTAAAACTTACGGAAAGCAAGAAGAACAACAGCAACAAGCTAGAAAGCACTCGGTAAGTAACTAATAGAAACAGAAGAAACAGGGGACACACGGGAACGGGCAACGAATACCATGAGTAAAGGCAAAATGAAGAAAAACAAGATAAATAATATAAAAAACGTAATACATATAGAAACCTGAAATGTGCAAGCAATGTTAGCTGCAGGAAAAATGGTCGAAATTGCAAAGGTCGTGAATGAATATAAAATAGAAATAATGGCCCTGCAGGAGATAAGATGGAAAGGATAAGGCAAAATTTACAAAAAACTAACCCATTATTCTATGGAGTAGAGAACAAATACGGGAGGAATTTAACTGGAATTAGCTTTCTTCTTTCTCAAGCGATCGTTTCCATCTCTCCCGATCTCTAGCTCCCTCTTTCCAACTCCGGACTGCCAAAATTTGTTGCGCGTCCTTGTTGACGCCTTCTTTGAACCTTCTGGATTTCTAGTTAGTAAAAAATTTAGAGACAATATATTGGAATTTAGGAAAATTAATGAAAGGCTACTATACTGCAATGAGTACAATAGCCAATATTGCTGTATTAAATACTTATGCACCAATAGAAAAAGCAAATGTAGATGACAAAGAAAGCTTTTACGAAGAAGTAGTTAAAATTCCTAAACTGCCACACTGATTCTGATGGGCAGCTTCAACACCAAAATAGGAAAGGAGGGCCATCTTAGGAACATAGTAAGAAAGGAAACACGACACAACAAACTGTAACGGAGAGGCGTTATGTAACGTGGCGACAGAGATGAACATGTACATTGTCAGTACAAAATTCAAGCACAAGAACGAACATAAGACAACATGGCTCATACCGGGGAAAACTATAGGCAACCAGATTGACCATGTATTAAGACAAAGAAACGAGCAAGGATGCTTAGAGATGTAAGAAGGTAAGAACATACAGAGGGGCCAACATAGATAGTGACCATCAGCTAGTAATAATAAAGATGAACATGAAGATAGCCGAGAGGGAAAGAAAACATACAAAAAGGAGGAGATGGAATATAGAAGTAATAAAATGTAAAAAGAGAAATACGAAGAAATGCAAAAGAAGATAGTATTGAAGACAAATGGGACTGTATAAGAGAAAGTATTACAAATGCTACAGTTGAAGTAATACTAAGACAACGTGAAATAGAATAAATGCTGCGACGAATGTGGAATGTCAGCAAAGAGTAAAAAGGAAACGACGATACATGGCTCAAAACAGAGAGAGTGGAGGACTACGAGAAGTACAGAGAAATGAGAAAAGGAAGCACCAGGCTATTAAAACAAAACAGAATGAAATGGCTCTGAGAAATATTGGATAACTTAGTAAATGATAATAAGAGCAAAACAAAATTGTATCAATATATAATAAATCAAAACAGAAGAAAAGCTACAATTATTGAAGATAAAGAAAAGGAAAAGCACTTCAAAACGCGAAACTGACGAGGACATGAACATCGATGGTAAACTTAAGAAATAATAAAATTGGAAACCCAGATGGTACTGTCAATGAACTGGTACAATATGGAGGACATGAATTAATACAAAAAATACAAGAGCGAATGGTAGAAATATCTCTGTCTCTTTCCAGAGAAATCGTGACATCTTGTTGATATTTACCCTTTGATCCTCTTTCTTCATTCGTTTCTGTTTTCCGCAGCATGTATTACCTGGTGAAAAGTGAACCCAGTTCTTCGTATTATCTGGTATGCCCATTTTTGGGGTGATCTTCCTCTTCTTCTTTTACCATTTGTGTCTCCCTGTACTATCAGCCTTTCTAAGTTGCTTGGATTTGTTCGTGCAATATGTTCAAAGAAGGTCAGTATTCGATTTTGTATAGTAATTGTTCGGTGCGCTGTCCATGCTATTTTCAATATTTTTCACCAAACATATATTTCGAAGGCATCAATGAAGATGGAGAAAATTAAGTTTCTTGCTAAGCAGGGTTTGGTTCTCTTGCTGATACATTTATCGCTTCATATTTTGTGGAGTTGTCTACTTAATTGCCCCTTTGGAGATTCCTGCTTTTCATTTGATTTCTTTGGAAGTATCACCTGTATTCGTTATTAGTGATTACAGTGTTTTATAGTCCTAAAATGTGGTCTTCTATTGGTTTGAATTGTTTTGTTAGGGTTTTGACTTAATTGCATACATCTTTAGTATGGTTTGTGTTGGTATGTTCTTCTATTTCTTAGTTAGAGAAACCAATGAACGAGAAGAACGTGTAATGATTCACACCACAGGAGAAGCTGCTAATATTCAAAAAGGAATGTACAATCATCTATCTTTATAGATTTGAATTTCTCGATTTTGAAAGTTTTTAGTAAAAAACCCAACTAAATCTAGGAACTAAATAACAAGCATAAAAAAATTATGAAAACCTTCCTAGAGCGTTTCACTGGCTAAACGGCCCCCTTGGATTAAAATGAAAACATCAACAATCAAGAAGGCGTAGCTAAAACTTCCAAACTCATTGGCTTATATTTCGTAAAAATCTCGACCTTTTGGTTTTAGTAAGATCGTCTTTTGTGGAGAATATTTAAAAGAAGTGAATTACAGCGGAAAAAGTGAACATTTTTATATTTTATATGTAAGCGGATATGACCCAAGGGACTAATAAAGATATTCTTCCTTTACAAGCAAATGAAATGCTCCGTTATAGGTTATATTTTAACCCCCTTCGTGAATATTTCGAGGCTAACAAATAATCGGTTTTGATACCGTACTTGCAAGTAAAAAAAATGTATTAAGGGTTTTAGGATAATTTTGTAAAGTAGTGAACACAATCGCAATTTACATAATTTTAACTTTTTGTTAATTTGAAGCATCTTTTACGGCAGTTTCCCTTCGTTTTTATGCGGCATAAAAATTAAAATTAAATCGCGAAGTTATATCTTTTAAAATTGGCTTTTCGTTATTTAATGAAAAAGTAATTTTTGAAAGGATGTTCGCACAAAGCACATTATAAAAATTTTAATGAATTTTCGCCTTTGCTTTATTTAATATTTCTTCATATTTGACGTGTGTTTCATAGTATGATGAGGTTAGGTTTGTTATTTAGATAACAATCGAGTGGTTATTCAAAAATTAAATTGAAAATTGCGCATTGAGCACTAACTATAAAATAATTTTGTAGGGTTTTCTAGAAACTTATTTAAATTTTATTCGGGTTAATTTAACGCCTGTGATAAATTTGGTAATAAATTACATAACAATAGTATTATTAATTCATTCGAAGCTTTTCATAATTAATTGCTTAACAATCGATCGTTAAAGTGTAAGATTACAATATGAATTATGAATTTTATCAGCTGATTTTAAATTCAAGATCAAGGTAAACCTACTGAATTTATAATTATGGTTTATTTCGTTTACAAATAGGTATAAAGAGGTTCCAATAATCAAATAAAATTTTTCAAATTTGCAAAGCTTACTAAAACAAAATTAATTCCAGGCCTAAACTAGATAATCCCATCTAAAACACATAGTTCAGCTACCAGCATCAAGTGCATAAGGGTTGTTTACAATTCTGCTAAGCTTTACCCAACAATCATGTTTGTTAGAGTGCATTGTTAAAATTCCCTGCTGTTCAATAATCTACTAATTAATTCCCTTCCACATTTCAACGTGCGTTTTATAATTACTGAAATGCCAGTTTTGATATGAATTTTGTTTACATTGTTTTAGCAAACGTTGTTTATCAGTTAGGCGTTCCATAAAACTTAGCAAGTGCTTGTTGTTTTAAACATGTGATTTTATCATAAGCGTGGATTACACGAGGATAGTTTACTCGCTACTAGCCAGCTAGTAAAAAAGCCCGCTAGTGGGCGAGCAGATAGTAAATTTTGGTTTTCAATTACACGCAACTAGTGTCGAGTTTGCTAGTTGGCCAGTTCTTGATCTCGTGAGCAAACATGGCTATTAAATGGAACGCTACAGAAATTACAATTTTTCTTAAAATACCTAAATACGTATATGAGCGCTATGTTGCGCTCTGGAATTGTAAACATAAAGACCATTTAAATAAAAATTTAAGACTTTTTCGTCCATTTTCTTTTCTTGCGTTTATTTTCTGCTTCTATTACGTTTCTTAATTCTTCTTGTAACATTGCACTAATTAAAACAACATATGCCCGTACCACCTCAGTAGAAATTTTCACAAGAAGTACCTTAAAAACGAGTAGAATATATTAGCTTCTTGCATCCGCTCAGCTTTTGCCTAATTTAACGTGACGAGTTCACTAGCCAGCGAGTAAATTCGCGACAATTCGCCAGCTAGTAGCTAGTAAAGTTGACGGGTGTTCAACTTTTCACGCGGTGCTTTTAGCGAGTAAATTAGCCAGCTAGTTTGCTAGCCACTCTAGTTACACGTAGCTTTTTTACTATCCGCTAGTAAACTATCTAGCTAGTAGCGAGTAAACTATCCTCGTGTAATCCACGCTTTATTATCTTAAACTTGTCTGTCCTTTTTATGGCTCATAGTTATCTTTTATAAGCACGTGAGGTTTAGTAATGGGTTTTTTAAACGCAGGTGTTAAATTATGGAAATATTTTCCAGATCGTTCATGATTCGGGTACTGTTTGTAGTTTAAACTTTTAAAAAATTGTGGGTTTGTTTCTTATCTTTTAACCCAAAAGCTTCCCTTCAATGTTTTTTTTTTTTAATTTAAATCTGAAAAAGGCGTAAAAATGAATTAAATAAAACTTTACCCAGTTATAGTAAATTCCATCAATTATTAATGTACAAAGAGTAAAACTACCCAATATTTATATTTAATCGTTTTATACAGTAAACAAGCACATTTTATTGTATTTACCAACCCGAGTACCAACCCCTTTGGGTATGCTTGTAAACTGAATGTCATGAAAATTCCCCGAATTCCGCAGAGAAATGCTTGCGCTTAAAAAAAAGATACGCATTCGTGGAATGATTTTTAATTACTTGCCGTTTTAAAGCGACTTTATGTGGTTTCCCGTTAACATTTTCCAGTGTCGTTTAAAAGAATGTTTTTGCTTTTTTTTTTTAAACGAAAAATATTTAACAAGTCTTGCAAATTTTTGTGTTGTTTGTGTAGGGCTGGGGTTTCTACTTTTGTTGTAAATAATATGTTTGTAATAGTTTAATATCTGACGTCTTTGATTTGTTATCAAATTATGGTCAGAATTTCCTTTTGTACAAATTAATGTGTTTATTTAGAACTGTAAATTGTAATACAATGTATTGCACATGCTCGTAAACTTTAATAAAATGGTCATTAAATTTCAATCGATAAAAAGTGTAAAATAGGTTAAATAAACTCTCAAGGTTTTCTAAATTAAATGGGCTTTGCGTTGTTTAATGGCGAAGTAATTATTAATTGAAATGAATCAGTGAAGGAATTAAGACTTAAGTTTAATACAAGAACTTTTATTGTAAATTTTGACAACTGCTTTTCATATAATTTTTGTTGATAACTGAACAACAGATTTTTATTGCTAAAAAATAGATAATAAATAGGCTGAGCTTTTGAAGGAAACTTCTACCCATCTCTGTGAAGTGTAGATTAATTTATTTATGGAGTTGGATTGTGTTCTTTAATAAAATAATCGTTGTAAACTTCTTTGATCTAATTTTTGGTGATAACTGAAAAACAGCTTTTTTATTTCTAAAAAAATAGATCATGAATAGGTTGAGCTTTTGAAGGAAATTGCCCCTTTCTTTGAAGTTAGATTAGTTAAATTGGGTTGTTTTGTTTAATATAAGAATTTTTGTGCTACATTTTAAGAACTTTGACCCAATTGTTTGTGATAAGTGATAAGCATATATTTTTATTGTTAAAACAATGAATAAATAATAAATAGGTTGAGCTTTCGATCTTTCGAAGGTAATTTTTGCTCATTTCTCTGAAGTGTAGATTAGCCAAGTTGGGTTGTTTTGTTTAATACAAGAACCTTTGTTGTAAATTTTGACAACTTGTCTGATCCATTATTGCTACAAAAAATAGATAATGAATAGGTTGAGATTTTGAAGGAAACTTCTGCCATCTCTCTAAAGTGTTGATTAATTTGTGTGCCATGTTGGATTGCTTTCTTTAATCTTTGATCTGATTTTTGTGTTGACTGAACAACAGGTTTTTTATTGCTAAACAAATAGATAATAAATAGGCTGAGCGTTCGAAGGAAATTTCTGCCCATCGCTCTAAAATGTAGATTAATTTATTTGTCAAGTTGGATTCTTTAGTTTAATCCAGGAATTTTTCTTGTCAATTTATTTGGTCTTATTTTTTGTTGTGATAAATGAAAAGCAGATTCTTTTTATTGTTACCAAAAATTAAAATTCAAATAAATGGAATTGAAATCTAAGTATAAATGGAACTTTAAATTTTTTTAAAATTGTTAATAAATATATGGCTTTATTTCCCCAAAAGGAAAATTAAAGCTTGGGCGTTTTTATTATTGGGTGAGCTTTTGAATGAAATTTCTGCCCATCTTTGAAGTGTAGCTTAATTTATTTATTAAGTATTTATTTATTTAGTTATTAAGTATTTTGTTTAACACAATGACCTTTATTTAAATTTTAATTTCTTTGGTCTTATTCTTTTTGTGATAAATTAAAAAACAGACTATTCTTAAAAAAAGCATAAAATCGAGACCTAATGGGACTTTTACTGTTTTTAAAATTGTTAATAAATATATGGCTTTATTTCTACGAAAGGAAAGTTAAAATTTGGGTCTTTTCATTATACTAGGTTGACCTTTTGAAGGAATTTTCTGCACATCTGAAGTCTAGGTTAATTTATTTATGTGGATTAGTTGGATTATTTTGTTTAAATTTTATTTGTTTCTGCCAATGAAAAACAATCTAACGATATATTTAAAAAAATTGTTAATAAATACATATTTGGCTTTATTTGCATAAAAGGAAAGATAAAGCTGAGTCTTTTAACAATTAATAATTATAAGTTGAGCTTTTAAATGAAGTTCAAGTTAATTTATTTATGCAATGGAATTATGTTGTTTGACAACTTTGGTCTTGTGTTTTGTGATAAGCGAAAACAGTTTCTTTGTTGTTAAAGAAAACAAATAAATAAAATCAAGATTTTTTAAATATTCTTAATAAGTGTATGGATTTATTTCCTTAAAATGAAAGTTAAAGCAAAGCTTGAGTCTTTTCATTATTCGTTGTGCTTTTGAAAGAAATGGTTCAGCTCTGAGGCATTGGTTAATTTATTTATTAGTTTGAATTATTTTAGTTTTAACAACTTTGGTCTTTTGTGATTTTGTAACATGGATTGTTTTTGTTTTCAAAAGATAAAATAACACTGAAACTTAATCAAGTATGAGACTTTTAATTATAGAAACTTTTAAATA
This sequence comes from Melanotus villosus, assembly GCA_963082815.1. Classification (NCBI taxonomy): domain Eukaryota; kingdom Metazoa; phylum Arthropoda; class Insecta; order Coleoptera; family Elateridae; genus Melanotus; species Melanotus villosus. The sequence continues at coordinate 6,812,290 of OY720423.1, read as the reverse complement.
TATAGCTTTATTTTCATAAAAAAAGAAAGTTAAAGGTTAGGTCTTTCAACTTTTGAAGCAAATATTTACCAATTAACAAACAGTAAAAGGCTCTAAATTTTTTTTGGCAATCGTGTTATTTATTATTTGGTAGAGTTTGGTGCGTAGAAGTACCGACCTTTGCTGGTCACATCCCTGCGAAGATATTTTTTTATATATAATTTACAAACGTACATAAAATCCGAGCCTGTTTACTTCCAAAAATTCATTTAAGTTTGCACTTTTTTGTTTATACAAAAGTGATATTAACTTCTTGGCAAAAGGATTTGCTTCGTTTAAAATCCTTTTGGACTAATTTGGCCCTATTAGCTCAAAAACAATCTCTAAAATTCAATTAAAAAAATATCCTGAATTTAAGCTTAATCTCTAATCTGGAATTAGTTGAAACTTCAAGAAAGGTTTAAGTGTCAGTAAGCTTATTTCAGGTTTGAAATGAGCTAATATTTTTATTTTAGTAAGCCATAGTAATGTTGGCCTCTTCGTTAACGTTAGTTGCTTAGAAGTTAAACGTGATTTATAAGAATAGTTAAATAACTAAATAAATAAATGAATAAATTAAGTAAATTTTATAATTTGAAAATCTGAACCAAATTAGAAAGCTGTATTTGAGTCTAATGAAAACTTTGAGAAAACGCTTTTAAAATTAAGGGCGAAAGAGCTTAGAAATTGGAACATCAAGTTCCAGTTAAACTAATAAGTACATACTTTAGGATTTTAAAATTATCTAAGTTTTCTAAATCGAAAGCATTATTTGAAGGAAAATACCGAACCGTAAATTCGAAAATAATCAAATTGAAATTTGAATTTTAGGTGTCCATATACAACAAAATAACGTGTAACCTGTGTCCATCCAATTGTAGATTTGCAAGGAAGAATTCTAAAACTAAAGAACAAATTCGAAAATTTAATCTTCAATTCAATCCCGAAGTATTAAAATTTGGTCTTTAAAATTCCAACCTGATGTGTCCTAATTAGTCTAAAAGTCAAAGTCTTAAACCTATAACTTATAACTAAGTTCTCTGTATCTGTATCTGCAACCTCTTTTACCTTTTGTTGTCGAGGTTACCCAGCCAATTAAGTGATCACGTGCAGTCCACGCTTAGCCATACTACCCGTATGCGAAGGGAATGCATTTCAAAAATAAAATAAGCGAGGATGATCTATTTAATAATAATAACAGAGCAACTGTAAACATTGTAATGTGTAAATGGGATTTTCTTTCGCATATGAGCAGCGTGGGTGAGCTCAGAACAGCACGTGATCACTCCATTATCTTGCATGGTTATTCAGGTATTTTAAAGAAGAATTAAGGACAAAGAAACACAGTTTCAAGTTTTCAATTAAACTTTAATGCAGGATTATTTTTTGTGTCGAAAATAAATTTTATAACTTGTAAGAAATTTTAAAGCTCAAACCTCAAACCCAAGGATATTTCGAGTTTTAGTATCAATTTCAGCCTCGAATTTGGAAGTTCAAATTAATCTTTGTCTTAAATTCTTTATCGTAAAAATACAGGCAAATGTAAGACTAATTTCTAAAATATCAGACTGAAATTTGAACTTCAAGATTAAGTAAAAAGGGCACTCTAACGTTTCGGTGCATCGTCAAATTCTGAATTTTGTTTCAAACATTCATATTTGTGTTTTGATCTCAAAATTTGAGATTTTGAACAGGATTTTAATTTTTGTTTTAGAAACACGAATAAGTAACATTCAGTTTTAAATTTTGTTAAAAGTCCTTTATTTAAACCGTCTGCAGATATTAATTGGTGTTGGTCAAAAATATAATTAAAGAAATAATTTTTCAAAAAATTTGAAAATGTATTTCTCAATACTTGAAAAGCTGCTTTGGCTGGATTAAATTTTTTGAGAAGCCTGTTTGTCCAGAGGCTTTTTACAATTTTCAGTAAAATTTCTAGAAATTGCTTCAAATCATTAAAGCTCCTCTGGAAGTGGTTCCTAAACAAATTCTAGAAAATGATTTTGGGCCAAATAAATTTGTTAATGTACGAATAAAAACCTTCAGGAAATTGGCCAAGTAAATTCGGTTATCGTTGTCCTTAAAGTCCCTTTATTCTGTTTAATTGTTAATTTCCTAAAACAAAGCAACATCCACTTTTATTTGTTGTTTCTTTATTACCTATAAAAGAATACAACAACAAATGATTAATGATAAATGAAACTGTTAGTTGTTTTGAAAGTTGTTACTAAATATGTAGCTTTATTTCCATAAAAAGAAAGTTAAAGCTTGGTCCTTTTCATTATTCGTTGAGCTTTCGAAGGGTATTTCTAGTCATCAAATAAATGAAATTGAAATCTAGTGATAAATTTAACTTTAAATTTTTAAAAAATTGTTAAGAAATATATGGCTCCATTTCCATAGAAGGAAAGTTAAAGCTTGGGTGTTTTTATTATTGGGTGAGCTTTTGAAGGAAATTTCTACCCATCTCTGAAGCGTAGGTTAATTTGCTCGTTTGAATCATTTTAGTTCTAGTCCAGGAACATTTACTGTAAATTTTAACAATTTTGGTGCCATTTTTTTGTGACAACGGATTTTTTATTGTTTTTAAAAAATATAGAATTACGTAATTCTGTTTTCATAAAGAAGAAAGTAGGATCTTTCGGCAGTAGGTTGAGGTTTTGAAGATCTGTCCATTAACAGTGGTATAATTTGCAGGATCTAAATTTTTTTTGACTATCTTCTTATTTATTATTAGGTAGAGTTTGACGCGTAGAACCAAGGGTACCGACCGACCTTTGGTGATAATATTTTTTTCATACACAAAATCCCTAGCCTTCTTGCTTTCAAAGATTCATTTAAGTTTGTGCTTTTTACTGTATATAAAAGTGGTATCGATATTTTGACAGAAGGCTTTGCTTCGTTCAAAATCCTGTACTAATATAGCCCCATTAGCTCAAAAGCCTGCTTGATATCTATATGTTTCGATCGGAAACTGCTGCAATAACGTGCTTTTAATAGATAAATTTACCAATATCCTAACAAAGCGCATCAGACGGGCGTATGGTACACGTTAATAGCTTCCACATAATAGCGCTGTCGGAGTAATCAGCTAATAAGAGTATTAGATATGCAAATGTAGAACCAACACATCCCGACAACTAACAGAGCATGGCGAACATTTTACACCATGCAGCACGAGGTACCGTTTACCGTTTGTCCGACTTAAATGAAAGCGGCGTTCAAGTGTGTTGACTTCAAAAACCAGAACACAAACGTTCAAGAATTACGGAATTATAACCGACGAAAAACATCGCAAAATGGGAAACGTCGATAAATGGAGTAGAACTTAAGATGTAGATAAATAGATGATTTACATCTGTCTGTAGGCACTTAAGTGAAATTGACCACTTCACGAGTGGTCAGCCATTTCGTAAATTAGAGATCGACACAGGATTAACTTGGCTGTATTTCTCCCCGGTTTAAGTCGAACCGCAATTGCAGGTCTACATTTATCTTCCAGTTACAAGGACTAGGAACACTTCATGAAATGACTAATTAACCTAAGTGGATGTTGCTTTGTTTTAGGAAACCATTAACTATTAAAGAGAATAAAGGGACTTTAAGGACAAGGATAACCTAATATACTTGGTCAATTTCGTGAAGGTTTTTATTTACACATTAACAAATTTATTTCTCAATTATTTGGCCCAAAATCATTTTCTAGTATTTGAAGAAATTTTTTAAAACTTTGCTGAAAATTGTAAAAGGCCTCTGGACAAACAGGCTTCTCAAAGTGTTTAATCCATCAGCCAAAGCAGCTTTCGTCCTTTAATTATATTTTTGACCAAGAATATCTTAACAAGTTTAAACAAATTTAAAACTGAAAGTTACTTATTCGTGTTTGATATTTTAGAAATTAGTCTTACATTTGCGTGCTCCACTTCTACGATAAAGAATTTAAGACAAAGATTAGTTTGAAGTTTCAAATTCGAGGCTGAAATTGATATTAAAACTCGTAATATGCTTGGCTTTAAAATTCTAAGCCAGCTTTCAACTTCAAAATAGAACAGAAAAAGCATTAAAATAATTTCTTACAATTTTTTAATTGAAAACTCGAAATTAGAAGTCAGAGTTAAACTTTTGTTTTTTTGTCCTTAACTTTTCTTTAGTCTATCTGAATAACAAAGCCACGTGTAATTGAAGCAATAAAGGTCTGAAAATTTCTTCGAGCTTCTGGAATTAACTTGCCAAAGCAAAGAATATTTTTTTAAACTTTAATGGTTGTCAAAACACTGAAATTAGGTCCAAAATTTCCCACAATCCATGAGCTTTAATTAATTGCTAAATCAAACCCCAAAAATTACTTCATTCATCAGTTCGATAAACCGTAATATTAATAACAGTTTATACCAAGTTTAACGAACCATTGAAGCTTATTGTCTACGTCAAACAGTTGCTGAAATCATGAAACTAATGCGACTGCATAAACTTATTATGCACAAATGTAGATTAACTCCGTAACTTCATATGTTGCACAATGGAAGTTTATTAACAACTATTGCATTAGTTGATGCTTTGCTACGAGTACAAATTATACCAAAACCATGATTCAGTAGACGGGTATTATAAGACCAGTCTGACAACTCGGTTTTAATTAATTTAATTACTTGATTTACATTGAAAGTTTATTTATGATAGTATTTTCTATGCGTTATGTTAATAACAATAATTAAAAGAAGGTATTATGACTGGCACTTGCTTTTTAATATAAGTAATTTAAGGAGAAATTTTTGGATTTTTGTGGGATTTATTTATGTATTTTGGTGCACTAATACCACCTAACACGTAGATAATGTACAAATTTAAAATGTTGCCTAAAATTGGATTTTCAGATATAATTCATTCTAGATAATTTGGGATAAGGGGAAGCCATGCTTTCAGTGTGTTAAGTTGCAGGTTCAACATTTACATGTTTTTTTTAAATCGTAACATTTGGCTAAACTTCAAAGGAAAGGTGTGTTTATTATGGATGTAGACTGCAGGCCACTGTCTTCCTCCATAATTTTCTGTCTTGGGTTTTCTCTTTCCAGTTAATAATGTTGCCCTGTTTTACATTTCTCATTACTTCTTCCTTCTATCTGGTTTTCGGTCATCCACGTCTCTTTTTTCCTCCTATACTGCTTTCTAGTATCCTTTCTGGTACTCATTCTCTTAATATGGCCCAGCCATATCAATCTTTGCACTTTTATAATTCCTACTATATCAGGTTCGTTTCTTTGTTTGTTCTTCGCTCCCTTTTATCCTGGTCTCTTTTGCCTCCAGAAATTTTCCTGTGTATTTTCCTCTCCCATATTCGTAGCATTCTTTGTTATGTTGTTCCCAATGTCCAACTTCACTTTATAACCGTTTTATAGATCCTCAGTTTAAGTTTTCATGAGATGTTCTTACTGTTGATCAGTCTCTTTGATGAATGGACGCTGTGATTTCCCAACATCTATCTTCTCAGTACCTCTTTCCTTATATTTGGTTTTCTATAAAACTCTATATCTTACTAAGCACGTAAATTGTTCTACTTCTTCAAAAATGTATGTTTTTCCTTTTTTGACACTATCTGCAGTTTTCCTCTTCCATCGAACTCCCGATCGTTCCATATCATAACTTTTGTTTTGTCCTCGTTTATTTGTAGACCTATACTTTGCACCGATTCCTCTAACTTTACTAAAATTTCTTCTAATTCTTTCTTGCTTCTTGTTATAACTGCTACACTATCAGCGAAAGCTAAGCACTGGTGTTTTTTATAGTATAGTAGACCTGTCCCATTCATGTTAGCTTTCCTCGTTACATATTCTAATGCACAATTGATCTTAATTTTTTCCGACATCCTGTTCTTTAATTGTATTCGGTTTTCCGTTTGTTTCAAGGTTAGCTTTATTAAGTTCCATTACTGCTTTGTAAAGTTCCCCTCTCGTTACTCTATCGTACACCTGCTTGAAGTCGATGAATGTCACAAAAGCTTCTTTATTACATATATTCGTAGCTCTCTGCTTGCAGTGCTCTCAGTGTAAATATTTGATCTATTATCGATCTACCACTCCTAAAACCACATTGGTATTTATTATACCTATTCCTTCTTCTATTTTTTTTGTTGGTTTATTCTTTAAGTGTGTGTACAGAGCTATGCTTCTGTAATTTGTACATTCCATTCTCATTTCTTATAAATGGGAAGTAGCAGTGTTTCAGTCCAGTTTTGGGAAAGTTTTGCTTGCATTCATATTTTCACCATCAAATTTTGGATCCTTCTAGTTAATTGATCTTCTCCATATTTATACTTGATCACTGGACCCTTTTTATTATTTCTGTTATTTTCTCTATGCTTGGTGGGTCTTTTGTACTTCGAATTTATATTTCTGTGTTTACATTTACCTTTTCAATTTCTTAATTTTGGTCTACCGTTTCATTTAATCACACTGCAAAATGATCTTTCCATAGCTCCAAGGTATAATCTTCATTTCCAACTAGTTCTCGTTTTTTGTTTCGATAGAATACTGGATTGCTCTGATATAAGTTTCTTTCTCTTTTTTAGATGTTGATATACATAGGTTTCCTATCTACTTATTGTTATAATTATTTTCTATTGTACTAACTAATTCCTCTTTTTTTCTTTTTCTTCATGGGTCTTCCTATCTTCGTTGGATAATTCCCTCCATCGTTACTTGGCTTCACTTATTCCTGTCCATAACCAGTCTTCTCCATCTTCTGACTTCAATTCTTTGTAGCTTTGTCTGTATTGCGTCTTTCCACCTTATTCTAGGCCGGTGTTTTTACCTTCTTCCCTCCGCTGTCTGCTCAAAAGCCTTAACCAGTTTATTGTCCCCCATTCGTAGCAGATGTCCATACCATCGTAGCCTACTGACCTGAATTATTTTTTTATATATGTATTGGGTTCTTCGTATATACGAGTATTATCTATTTTAAAGTTCATCCTCTGTCGCCATTCTCCTTGCACGTCTCTTATTAGCCCATAAATTCGTCTAAGTACTTTCTTCTTCTTCATATGTTAGGCCTTAGGGCCTGTGATTAACGACTTGTCACTCCTGAGATTTTGATTGCCAACTGTCTTCCATGTTTTTGGCGATCTCCCTCCTGTTGGTGTTCCTGGTTTAAATCCACACTGGTAATTTCCTACTATTTCATTGGCGATGGGTCTTGCATTTTAGCCAGATCACGTTGGCTAACAGTATATATAAATATTATCTGCTTCTTCGTTTACCTCTGTATTTCGGATTTCTTTATTTAGGAGCTTCTCAAAACGTATTTTCTAGCTTTGTAGTACTCCCTGATTGTTGTTAATTATTTCTCTGTAAGTCTTACTTTCCATCCTTTTTTTATGTTGTTAACTTCCTAGTATAGCTTCCTGGTTTGGTTATTGTTTCTTGCTTCTTCGACAAGGTTTACCTTGTTCTTTAGATGTTCTCATTTTTTCATTCTCAGTACTCTGTACGTTTATGTGTATATTCATCTCTATTTGCTCTGGTATTGCGTTGAATAATTTTTCCCTGGCTCTTCTTTTTCATTGTGTGACTGCCCTACACTCTTCATCATACCAGCTCTTGTTCTTTTTGTAAGTTTTTTTCATAGCTTTCTGGATAATATTTTGTATTGCGGTCCAACTGTCTTTTGTTATACTATATACATCTGTTATTTCTCTTTGTAGTCTTTCTTGTACATTCAGTTTCAGCGGTTCTTTTGTTTCTTGTTTGACCAGTTTTTCTCTATCCAGGTCGCCTTTTATTGTTATTGAGTTTGGTTAATTTACAAGTAACTTTTGTCTGATGATGGGAATTTGAACTAGATGATCCGAGTCTATTTGGGCTTCTCTGTATCTCCTTACATTTAAAACACTAGATGCGTGGCGTACTCCGACTAATACGAGATCAGTTTGATTTTCAATTTCCCCTGTTGGTGATGCAGGAAGTTGGTGCACTCACTGTTATATTTTTTGCTGCTACGAAGTTTATCGTACGTATTCTATTATTATTAAAAGCATCATGCTTATTGTGATGGCCTACGGTCGTTCTCGTTATAATGCATTCTCTTTTCCCGTAATGTTTCCTTTATTCCTTTTTTAGCATTTGTAACCTTGTCATTCGTCTCTTATCTAATTTTTTCAGCCGCCTCTCTTATTTTAATACTTATCTCATGCCATAGGTTCTGTATGGCATTATTATCTTGTAATGATTTCAGATTATTGGTTAATTGTTTGCTATATTCAACTCTGTCCTCTACTTTTGTTATTCTACTGTTTCTGCTTTTGGTCGTTTTCTCATTTCTTTGATTTCTTTTGTGTGGGATTTCTTGCTTTAGCTTTATACCGACTAAAAAGTGCTCCGTGTCTGCATCTGGACTTCTATAACTCTACGCATCCATTATACATTTTTCTTCACCATTTTCGATGAGGACATGGTCTATCTGGTTTACATAGGATCTCCACATGCCCTTGTATATATCCTTCTTCTGGAAGTAGGTGCTATTTATTACCACATTCTTCTCTTTTGCAAAGTCTATAAATAACTGCTCATTTTAATTTGTGTTTAGCTGGGGTAGGTCTGAAAATTTCCTCTCGTCCAATTTGCCCATTTGCGTCTCCTATTACTATTTTAAGATCGCATTCTGATTTTCTTTCATGTTTCCTATCCAGTTTGTTATAAAAGGCTTTTTTCAATTCCACATCGGCATCTTTCCTTGGTGCATGTATATTAACTATGGTGATAGTTTGATATTTCCCTTTTAGCTGTAGGCTACATAGTCTCTTCGATATAGGTTTGAACGCAATTACCGCTGCCTTCTTCTCCACTCCTTAAGTATATGCACTCATCAACTTCTATAATCTCCTGCCCTTTTTGTTTCGTTTTCTGCAGTGCTAGTATGTCGTAACCTATTTTTTTAAATTTCTCTTATTAGCTGATTCAGCGCTCTTTCCTCGTATGTTCCTCTGGCTGTCCATGTTCCTATCCTTGTCCTTGCATTTACTTTATGTGTTACCTTTTCGACTTTTCTATCATAGATCTTGTTTTACTTTTCATGTCCTTTTCCTTTGCTTTGTTCGTTACCGTACATCCATTCATGTTATGGGTAATACTTGGCAATTCTTAGAAACAATAACCTTAAAGTATAGGAAAAGTAAATCGCATTTAAAGGCCCTATTTGCAGCATTTTCAATCCTTAAGCTGCTATTTTTTCATGGCCAAGCCTTGCCCAAAAACATTTCGAATGGATTTATGTTAAAACTGGCGGGTTAAAATCGGACTGGATTTTTTTATGAAGGCACGTGTTTCGAGCCCTTTTTTATTAACGAAGTTTAATTTTTCTATTTTGCAAGCCTTCTAACTTTCATATTTTAATATTGATTTTTGGATGGCTAATTGCCAGAGTACTAATAATTAAATTAAAAATATCTGAATGAATGTTTTATATCCTAAACGTTTCGATGAACTCCAAAATATGAATATTTAAATTTTGCACAAACGCTGTTAATAATATTTTTTATCCGTATTTGTTTACGACAGTCGGAATTTATGTATTACCAAATTAAATAACGATCAGTCGTGTAGTGATTTTGTAATAATTAATGTTTGAGTTGTATCTATATCGGCATTAAATCAACTTCGATACATACTGTTATTAATTTTCGTTCCAATATTGACATTAATGCAAATGTAACGTACATCAAAATATATCTGGATCATTAAATTACGTTACAAATTCATGTTTATAACAATTATAACTCATAGTAACATTTTTAAATTGGTTTGCTATTGTATTGTATATTGAATAATCTTAACTAATTGAATAATTTAATTAATTTCAAAGGCTGTCACAAAAAAATTAAAATTGTTTATCATCATAGTAATTTCCCTTGATATTCACGAAAATTAATTTAAAAATTTATGAATTTTAATGGATGTGTTATGTAATTTCCTAAAACAAAACATGTCAAGGAAAATTTTGCCACTAATTAAATTTTGATGGTCGCTTATTCAAAGTTTTAATTATTAAAAATTAGTCATTGAGTATAATATTAGCATTTTATATCTGCTTAGAATGCAAATTTTGAAATCGTAAGTTAATGGCTTAAGATAATTGTTTAAATTTGCGACAATACAAAATTTCTCCATTCATGGGGATTTTTATTATGTAAATTGTGGATTTTAATTTTGGACGGAGAATATTTGATCCTAAAACACAACCGAATTTTTTCCCTTTAATCTCTTAAAATGTTGGCTGTAAAAGGCTAAAGATTTTAAAGTAAAAATTCGATCAAATTCCGATCGCCACTTCATGATTTCCAGTTCTACACGGAAATTTCTGGTATTTTGTAGTTGTGTTTTCTATCTATCCAATTATCATGAAGGTCTCTAATTTTCATTGCTTCCTCCACCGTATCTTTCCATCTTGTGAGGACGGCCCCTTTTTCTTCTTCTGTTAGGTGCCCTTGTGTCTGGGATGGAGTGCCGTACGCCGTTCTTTATATAATTGTTTCAAATCGTACTCTGTCAATTCTTGATACTTCGCCAAAAATTCATCTCAAGTGCCTTTAATCTTCTTTCATGTGTTTCATGCAGTGCCCATGTTTCGGATCCATAGTTATGGTTTTATATATGTACAATTTCCTTTTTGCTTCGTTGGTGATTTTGTTGCCCCATAGTGTTGAATTCAGTAGTTTGGTCGTTCTTCTTCCTTGACCGATTTTGTTCACAATTTCTTTATTTCTGATTCCTTCCTTGGTAAACATTACCCCTAGATATTTGTATTCTGAGCATCTTTCTATTGTTTCTGTATCTATTTAAGTTGTGGTTTAGGCCATCAACTACCATGTATTGATGTATTTGGTCTTTTATATATTAAATTCTAGTCTCCATTCTTCGTACTGTTCTATCAATTTTCGCACCATATTTTCTTCTCCAACTATAATTACTTGGTCGTCGGCAAATACTCGTAGTATGTTGTTCCCGATGGAGATTCCCATTTGGCTGCATTTTTCTTCCATTTGTGTGATACTGCTCAAGGTATATTTTGAACGACGTCGGTGACAGCGTACATCCTTGTCGTAGCCCCTTGGTGCATTTAAATTCTTCCGATAATAAGTTTCTCATTTTCACTATACTTTTCACCCTACTGGGTGTATCTCCCACAGTATCTTTATCTTTAACTATCGTATGCTTTGTTTATGTCAATGAACACTAGATTGGTTCTTTTATACTTTAACTTTAATTTCTGTTAATTACGGAGGATTATCCATAACAATCACTTGTTTTTGGAGCCAGCCAGGTGTGACAATTTTCAAAAAAATTGATCTGCCACTTAACATAACAAAAAGCATGGCCTCCCCTTAGGTATTCAAGAAGATTTGAAACGATTTATAGAACTAACTCCAAAAGCCTTAATAATTTAGGTTAATTTCAGTTTCACTTTGCATTCCGAAACAGTAAATCCAGTTCTATAAATTAATTTTATTTTTGAGCTTCTAAATTTCACAGGATGTATACCAGTTTATTAAAAATGTGTTTACTTTTAAAGTCCCAAATTGCCTTATAAATTAAGCAACCAAACAGCCACAGAAACTCATAAATCGATTATTTATAGTTTATAGTCCCAGCGAAATAATTTTTTAATTTTTCTCGTGTGAAATATTCCACGATAACATTCATTAGGTATTCCTTCTGATTATAAATGTTTATTTTCATAAACAGAATTGTTTGACGTAAGACGAAGACCATTTGGAACATTTAAAAATTCACATTATGCCACGTAGAAATTCAATGGAAGTGATTTACGTAGCTCCGTTTGTTACCGTGCAATTAATCTTTGTATCACAGCAAATGGGTACTACATGATGTTGAAAATGCTTTCGGCGTTATATAAATGGCCTTGAACGTGAGTTTCAGGTACAAAAAAATAACGCGAAGCATTCGACCGGTATAACAACTTCAAGACAACGCGGATTTCGACTTGGTATTACCCATTTTAAGATGTGTTTGATATTATTATCGGAAAAGAAATTGTTAGTAGTTAATAGTTCGAATGAAATTGTTGTATTTTTTAACTGTAATTAGTTTCGAAAATCCCAGTTTGAAAAAAGAAATATATTTGGATAAATTAATGAAAATTAGCTTGTACGGCAAATCTTTTGCAATCTCATTATGTTCTGCTAGGTTTTAAGAAGAAAACTCATTCGAAGAATCATTTCAAGCATAAAATTTCGCAGTGTCCTTTTCCATTTGGAAACAACAAAAAATTATTTGAATATTGTTTAGTAATTTTATTGTAATTTTATTCGACTGTTGCTTTTACCACGTGAATTAAAGATTTTTACATAAAAGAAGTTATTTTTTATGCAAATATAGTTGGAACTTCCGTCGAAAATTACATGGTTTCTTTTAAGTAACGCATCCGGATGCATTTCTCACTACGTAACATAGATTGACGGACAAAAAGGTGAAAGTACTTTTTTGCTTTTTGTTTCTAGCATTTACGATGTTTCGATTGTGCAACAATCACTGAAGCGTTACAACTAAATATTAAATTGTAATTTATTATCTGCTGAAGCCAGTTTTAAATTTTGATTTATTTTGGTTTGGTCTAACTGTGGAAACATTCTTATTCATCTGAAAATGTGAATTTAAAAGAGTTAGTTTGTATCCTAAATTTAAGTTGAGTTATGGAAAAAATCTAATTGGAAATTGGGTGTTCGTTGTAAAGACCCATCAAGTTAACTTTGACTTTATTAACCGCTATTGAAGTCTGTCTTAGATCGATTATCGATGAAAAAGTATTATTTTCCCAACTCTATACAAATAAGAAATTGATGGGCTTCCATCAAGAAGAAAACTTAAATGCAGGCTTTATTTTGGATATTGCAATAGATTTTGAAAATGTTTTGCAAATCTCCGCTCCAAATTTCGAATCGGATTTTCCAGCATTGAATTATTGTTAATTTACATTTTTTTTGTTCGAGTTGTCCCAACAGAAAGGTTAATTTGTTGTAATTGAATATGCGTATTTGGTGCATTTTCTGTTATTGCTAGACCTGAATTTTGTAAAACACTACCAAATATTAGAAAATATTTCTTCTTTTTCATCCTCCACCATTGATGGTGTTTCATCAGCTGAAGATAAGCGTGACAGGGTTGGTAACCCTGCGCACGGAAAGTATTTAAACAATCCTATTTTAGTTCTGAATTTCGGCATTTTTTGAATGCGTTTGGGTATTTCTTACTGCTAAACTGTAATTTAAACTAAAAATGAAAAATAAATAATATAAGCATATTTAAGGTCTATACAGATTGTTAATTGTATGCCAATATTTATAATTGTTTGGGGAAATCAAAGAAACTTTTGCAGTTTTATTGTTGTAAAGTTTAATTATTTTGCTTTTGTTTTTAAAGGTTTACAAAATAAATTTAAAAGATTTAATTGGCAAATTGGCAATTGATAATTACTTAACAACAATTATTATTAATAAACCCTCATTTACTTTTTTTTAAGTTTGTCTTTGGCTAGTGAGGGGGAAGTTAAGAGTATATTAAAAAATATGAAAAATAATAAGAAACCAGGAGAAAGTGAAATTGAAGAAGCTGTGTAATCTCATTCTAAAGATATGAGAAGAAGTAGAAATGTCCAGGGTCTGGTCTAAAGCAATATTATGCCCAATTTACCAGAAAGGAGACAAGCTGAGATCCGAAAATTATAGAGGTATCGCCCTGTTAGACACTTCCTATAAAATATTAGCGTAGACACTGAGAAGGGAGCTAAACATCTACTCGGAGGGAATGCCACGGGAATAACACTACATGTCTTGTTCATATATTCCAAGTCTATGATAGGATAGACGGAGAAAAAATGTATCAGGCATTGAGCTATTTAGGGATTCCTGCAAAGTTAGTTAGATTAATAAAAATGACTCTTGCCAAAATAGTGGGAATAGGGGACTCAGACAGGGAGACCCTTTATCAACGGTGCTCTTCAACATGGTTTTGGAAGCAATTATAAGAAACAGTGGGATAAAAACGCAGGGGACGATTTTCAACAATGAACATCAAGTTTTAACCTTTGCGGACGATCTCACTCTATTAACTAAAACAAGAAGGGAAATGCATATGATTAGAGGCAGAAGCAGGAAGGTTTGCATTGATAATAAATTAAAATAAAAGAAAATATATGGTTAATGGGAGACACACAGTAGAATATAGAAAACCAACTACGATTGACATCACAAGAAGGGAAGGAATATAACTTTGAGAAAGTTAGTAAATTTATGTGGGTACTTGGGAGTAGTGATAGAAGAAAAAGGGAGAGAAGAGCCAGAACTGAAGACCAGAATAATTAATAATTAATATTAATTACGATCAATGTTTTATATAATACTGATGTGGATGTAAATGTAAGCACTAAGCCTCCAAGACCTGTAGAGTATAATCAATAAATAAATAAAATGCGAAGAACATAAATTCTTTGAAGTTTAATTTTAAGGTCGTATTTTTGAGAACTGCAAATAGTTTTCATTAATAGACTACCAGTTTCATAAAACAAATACAATTTGCTTCGAACAAATGCCTATAAATTACCGCGAAATTTGGAAATTCAGGTTGTAATTATTCGATATTGTTTTGCACGGAATAAATCTACAAACTTTGCTACTACTATTTCGAAAGTAACTTTGACTGAAAACACTTGGTGTTCCAAAATATTAGTCTTTGTAGGAATAAAAAACGATTTTTTTAGCTGCAAAAGCAGCTGATTGGTAATAATTGCTCCAACAAGGAGTAAAAAAAACTCTGAAAATGAACTAAACTTGTTAATTGGCATTTTAGGTTTTTTTTTTTAAACAAAATTTCAAGGTTAACTTGATAAACTTTTGACTTGAACGCTCTTTACTGTATTATTTATTAGAAGTATATTATTAAACATTTATTAATTTTACTGAAATTACCGGAATTATTATTTGGAGGGTTATAGGCTTATAAGCTAGATTCATTTGTTATTATTGTTAAATGGCAAAAATTCGCCCCTAAGTTCAGCGATTTTTTGTTATAAATAATTGTTTATTTTTGTTGCAGGTAAGCTGAGAACATATTTAAAATATTAGTCAGTCTTCTTTGGTAAGTTGTTTCAATATTCTACAGCTTGGGTCTTATTTACAAAACCCTTTTTGCAATTAGAAAAAATATCTTTTATCCGTTTCATCAAAACGAAAATAAACACTTAAGTTTTGTTATTAGTAGTATTACCTATAAGTTTCTACTACATTTTTGGGCGATCTTACCAAAGTAACAATCAAATTTGGCTCGCTTTTCAGAAATTTAAATCAAACCAAGGTTGCTGGTATGTAAAACATAACTCTGTCCGTTGTTTTAACCTTACGAAGAAGCCCAATATACCGTGTGTCCGTGAAGTAACGCAAAAATTCTATAAAATAGGATTTTTTTAAAGATAGATTTTTCTGGAGTTTTTGGAAGGGATATGATCGAGTAGTTTTTTAAAACGACAACCCATATTTTTATTACTTGATTAAATAGTCCTTACCACCCTTAATGCGACATGCAAAAATTGGGCTAGGTTTTATTAGAAAATGTTTGAGGCAAAGATACCAAAGTTGGAAAATTCAGTAAATGAAAATAGAAATTTGGCACAAAGAAAATTTAATTTAAATGTGCAAATTACTTGTTGTTCACAGTCAATGCAAAATAAATTATTATCGAATATTTAATAAATAATTCAGAGTGAGGGTGAAGAGTACAAAGAAATACTCTTTTGTTAAAAATGTAACTTCTCAGAACTTTTCGTTTGTGAAGTTCTTAAAACTCCCCCGAATTTCAAAAAATGTATTGAATTTCAATTATATTTAATGAAGTTTAATTGCTCACCGGGTAAAAATGTAACTTCAAAAAAATTATTAAATTTTTGTTAAATTTCATGTAGTGTACGTATAATTCTGGAGCATCTTCAAAATTTCCAAACTGATACTTTCAAGTTTCTAGAATGACGGAGTTCCCAAAACTTCCCCAAATTAAAAAAAACAATGTAGGTATTGAATTTCAATTACATCTGATGAAGTTCCATTATGGATTTTATCTGTTGGGCAATAAATCTCTATTATTATTATTATTATTATTATTATAATGCTTCTGAGAATCCTCAGAATTTCCAAATTGATTTTTAAAACTTCTTTGAACCAAAAATATGCCTGGTTTGTTTTAAGCTTTCAGTAAATTCTGGGTTAATTGATTATTTAAATGTAACGCAGAAGGATATCAGATTGAGTACACGAACTTGATTCATTGAACTTTATGAGACTTCAAGATACTCTTGTAGAGCTGCTCGTCAATTTCCGGAATTAATGATTGGAAGGGAAACGATAAAAGTAAGCAAGAAGAAACTTCTTTGACTTCCAAAACTTCATCGTGAAATTCTATGTAGTTTCGTTGTGAATTTCCAGAATTAATAATTAAAGTGAAAACGCTAAAGAAAGAGCAGAGGAAACTTCATTGCCCTACAAAACTTCAGCTTCTTCGAATTGCATGAGACTTCAAAAAACAGAAGACTTTTATTCAATCAATTATTAAATAAAAACACCAAAAGCAAAACATATTAAGAGCCGAAGAAACTTTTGTGCCTTTCAAAACTTCATTAAACTTCATAGAACTTCAAGGAAATCTTGTAGACTTCCCTTGTGAGTTTTCCAAATTAATTAGTAAAAGGGGTGTGAGCAGGAGAGCAGATTAAGAGCAGAAGAAACTTCTTTGATTTACAAAACGTCACTGACTTCGCAAAACTTGAAGGAACCGCGAAGGAGATCAAGTAAAAGAAGAACCCTTTTGAGCTTCCACAACTTCACTTAACTTCATGGATTTTATAATGAAATTCCTTGGAATTGACTTCCCCATACTTGATAAGTCTTTTTAGGATTATTAAGGCTATCCTGCTCTTAAGCTTGCTTCTTTTTTAACGTCGTTGTCATTTTTTTAGGTTTTGCTGTCGTTTTATGGTGATTTTCACAGACTTGTAGGTACCTGTAAACTCCCACTAATTGCCTAAATATTCTAAAATATCCTTCACTGTTTACATTTCTGTTTTGAGTTTTTCTTAGCTGCTGGAAAGCACTAAGAAATTTGTTACCAAATACAACTTACATCTCTTAACCCTTAATGTTATATGTTTTTTCAATATTTTCAGGCAACCAAATTACAATTCGCTCACTTGTAATAAATTAAAATCCAAGATGGGTTGTTAATATGTAACATAAAACCTTTCATAGTTTTAACTTAACGGAGAACCGTGTGTCCGTAACGCAAGTTAAAAAAAAATGTTAACAATTTTTTTTCAATGCTGAAACATCGATTTACTGAAAAGCTTATTTGGACTCATCGACTGCTTTTTTTAAAGGGCAAGCCATATTTTTAGTACTTGATTAAATAGTTCTTAACATTTTTAATACGACTTTGTAAAAATGGGGGTAGGTTTCATAAGAAAAACTGTGAGGAAAAAATATCAAAGTTGGGAAATTCAATAAATGAAATAGAAATTTGGTACAAAGAAAAATTAAATTAAATGCTGAAATTACTTGCTGTTCACCCCCAATACAAAATAAATTGTTTTCGAACATTAAATAAATTCGGGCAGGATAGAGCGAACTTCTTGCCGAATTCGTTCTTCTGCTATTCAATTTTGGCAAACTATTTATGTGAACCTCGTCGAACTGTGGTATTATTTAAATAAGGCGTGTCCAAATCGATGGATTTCAAGGCGAGGACTCAAACAATGGCTTGCTAGATCCTCCAGTTGATTTTTCCTTTAGGGTTATGTAAAAAGCCAGTTTACGTAAATACACCATCAAAACTGAAGATTTATAGATATTATTTCTTTTGACGACTCTCATTCTTAACTACTTCTTTGCATCGGCGCTTCCAGCTCAGAAAAACTGTCATGGTCATATCGGGAGAAAGACTGTTCCACTCTTCCTGCGCGATTCTGGAACATACTCTGTTTCAACCAGCCGAAGCCAAAAAGTCCATGGGACTGGCATCAAGATACTTGCTTCTGAGCTCTGGACCGCCACTGTCTTTGACCTCTGCAGCGTATTCCTGGGTCAATCTTGCAGTACAGTACTTAGCTGCATCGTGATGAATGAACACCTCTTCCTCCTTCCCAGGATAAAGTTCTGGAATTCTTTCTTTCACCAAAGGCTTCAACACTTCTTCGACAAAGTGCTTTGTATTAATTTTCACTTTTGATGGTCCTCGAATAAGTCCTAAGGGTCCTCTTCCCGAAATGATTCCGACCACCAGGAGTTGGGAACCCGATCTCTCCTTTGTTTTACAAATCCAAGTTCCAAATCGGGCATGGTTGTGCAAACTTTGACGTAACAAATCTTGTAATAGTCCACTCTAAACCACGCTTCATCCAGTGACACCACATACTCTGAGCTCTTTGGCCCGCAAGACCCTTCTCGTACAGCTTTCTTGCATTTGTCTTGTTGTTTGCGATGTGTGCATGAACTTTACCTTCGTTTTCCCCAGACCGCCGCAGATGACGTTCCGGATGGTCTGTGGGTCGACCCCGACTGCTTTGGGCATTTGACGTTGACTCTGGGATCTTTTTCCTTAGCGAGTTTTCGTTTCAAAGATGTTTTGGGCCTGGGATTGTCGCTGTACACCTTCACAGTGGATCAGATTTTGTACTGCACCCAAACTGATATCAATTCAATCGGATTTTAATTGGGCTTGGATGACTATTCTGGAATAACCTTATTTGAAAAGAAGTTTCACAGCAGTCTCTGTTTCTGGTGATAACAAATTTTGCATTTTTGGCTGATAACTTAGAAAATTGACAGACACAAAATAACGATTAATCATGCTCGTTAGCTGTCAGCAATCCGCTGTAAAAGAACGAATTTTGCAGAAAGTGCCTTCATTTTATTGAATTTCAGCGTTACTTTACGGACACACTGTAGGTACATGTACGCCCTGCAGTTAAAACGTTTGCTTCTAAAAAGATGAAATACTTGCATTTGTGTTTGCCTTCTCAGCCTTTAGAATAATTTTTCCAAGTCGATCCGTTTTTTATTCACTTTCGATATAAAAGGTCCGGGTTATCTACACACACCTGAATGGTTGCAGCTTGCGATAATTTGGCTTTTATCAACTTGGCAAGAAATTGAAAGCGCTGGAAATGACAACATATGGCGTTGTATGTTCGATAACACGCAAATAATTTATGTCGTAAAGTCTAAAATTTTCAAGATAAGCAAATCTAACATAGTTTTAATTGGCAAAATAACCTTTACAAGTCCTTCTTGAAATTAAACGAAGCACATTCGCATTATTTGCGAATTTTTGTATTAAAGTTTTTTTGATAATATTTAAAATGTCTTTCGATCCTGTAATTTTTTCAAATTATCGTTCATTCACGTAGTTACAAACAAAGTAACTTCTTCGATTAATAAAAATGCTTTCTTAATGACTGTAAAAATATAAAATTCTGATTTTCTATGAACCAAAAATTACGACCTTATTAAACACAAAATAAAAATTAAAGCCTGATATCAATTAACCTATGAACATTTAGTGTTGTTTGTTACTTCATCTTCAACCACACGGATGCTGCCCTTCAAGGAATCCTTAGGTATCTTGATACAATAAGTATACTAATATTTGTAAATATAATTCAAGAATACGTTTTCAAATGTTTGCATAACATGACGTTAGTTACTTAGGAGCTACTACAACGTTACTTTGATTTTACTATACGTTGACGAGCGGTATTAAATGACTTCCGTACTTCAAAACGCGGCCCTGATGAACTATGATTGATGACACTTATTCACTAAAGTAACGGTTTATTAAACACTTTGGGTTTGTATTGTTGGGTGTTTAGCATCGAAATTGGGTTTGAAAGTTATTTATGTATGTTGGTACATTTTGCAAAGTTGTAACAGGTTATCTGCCTGCTTCATTTTATTGGTAGTTTATTAGAAAATCACTTGATATGTCTTCATGTTTGAAAGTGCTTAACGGTTTAAACATGACCCCAGTAATATTTAAACATTCCAATTTTCATACATTTTTTTGCTCAAATTGTTCCAACAGAAAGGTTGTTATTTCTTGACTTGAATTTTGTAAAAGACTGCCAAATAAGAGAAAATATTTAAACAATCCAGTTTTAGTTCAGAACTTCTACAGTTATTGTTTGTGTTTGTGCATTTCTTTTCGTTAAACGGAAATTTAAACTAAAAATGAAAAAATTAATTTAAGCATTTTTGGGTCTAAAAAGAGCGTTAATTTTGTACCAACAATACTTTATAGTGAAATATGAAATATTGTAAGCCACTGTTTTTAGAAGTTAGTTTTGACTTTGTTCACAACTTTTGATTAAATTTGTAATTTTTAGTTTTGTCTCAATAAAGCACTGCGTCGGGCCATAAAAAATTGAAACCGTAAATCAGCGATTTGAGGTTATATTTTAAAAATTGTATCTTTGAACTTGGATTTGTAAATTTCACATAAAATATTGAAATTGATGAATTTTGAATTTTTTTTTTTGCATTTTGCATAGGAAATCTTGAAACTTTCTTGCTAATTTATTAGCTTTTTTTTATTTGATCAAGAATTACAATCTGCCTCATAGAGGCATTCAGTAAATGTTGTAACAGTATAAATATAAATAATGTAATAACTAAGACATGTTGGAAACAGCCCAATGGATGGCATAGTAAAATCTTGTCGCTGCAGTTAATTTCAGCTTCTATGCTACTTCTGCTACTTATCATCGATCCCAGATATTTAAAGTCTTCTTGTTGTTTAATCCGTTCACTGTATTTAAGTTCTAGAATGTTTTAAGTTGGTAGTGTAGGGTTATGTTTTGTATTTTATACTTTGTCCCTTGGATGGGGTAGAGTTGGAGCGAGTGCCATCCCTATGCACCCAGCAATCCGACTATCCGACACTTGGGGTAAAGACACGTTTGCGTAAAGTACAAGGCGCATTCTGGTGTACAATTCAACACTTTTAAAGATCAGTGGTTTCTTTATTCCTCGTCTAGTTTAATTTCAACCTGTCTTCGTCCTCTACTTACTGCTATCGCTACTACCTTCTCTTTACTGATTGCCATCCCAAATGATTTTTATGCCTGATTCCATAGGTCTAAATTCCTTTGAAGTCCTTCCTCAGTTCTTGCTAATAGGATTAAGTCATCTGCAGGCAAGAAGTGTGAAGACCACACTGGCTGTAACTGTTAGTACCCAATCAAAACTTGTTATATGTTGGGTATACAACTCCTTGAGATTTCATCCATTATAAGAATGAATAGAAGAGGGTTGGGGACTTCTCCTCTTTCTTTCGAAAAATTCTATACATTTTTAAAGAATTATTTTTTGGGAAATTAAAGGAACTTTTGCAGCTTTGTTGTTGTAATATTGTAGTTTAGTTATTTTGCTTTCCTTTTTCAATGCTTGTAAATTAAATTTAAAAGATTTAATTGGTTTTGAGGTCATATATTTAATAATTAACAATGTTTATTAGTAATAAACCCTCACTGATTTTTTTAAATTTCTCTTGTTTTCATTCGAAAAATTCTTAAAGTATTTTAAAACGATTTAGTAAAAAACTAAAGGAAATTTTGCAATTTTGTTATTGTTCCAGGACACAAATACTTTCTTTCCATTTAATTAAAAGATCTAAATGGGAAACCTTCGAAATTTCGATAATTTTAAGATGATACTTTTGAAAATTAAAAATAGCTTTTATTAAGAAATCACCACTGGCTTTTTAAAAATGTATTTCATATGTACTTTCTGTCCTTCGAAAGTTTGTAATTTTATTGTTGTAATGTTGAAGTTGCCCTTCGTTTTTCTTAAACTTTTAGGCACTTAAAGATTTCGCATCAATTTTTGAAGATAAGCCTCAACCCTTGTCATCAAGAGGCGTCTATAATACCTATCTCTTGTTCTTGTGGTTTAGTGTACATTGGAGAAACTGGTCGCTCAGTACACACACGTATCTGTGAACACAAACTTTACTTGACACCTGGTTTTCTCTCACACTCAGCTGTGGCTGAACATCATCACGATACTGGCCATAAGATCTTGTTCGAAAAATCTGCGATCATCGCCTATGCCCCTTATTTTTTCAACAGAAAAATCCGTGAGGCCATTGCAATCATCAAGACCCCTAGCAACTTGAATCGTGACACTGGTTATCATCTATCAGACATATGGAGTTCTGGAATCCCTACGGGCGTCGCCCCCTCCACTTCTAATCAATCGTATTCTTCGTCCGATACGCTTAACCGGTCACAGCCAAAAGGGTTTCGCCTCTGGCTTGGTTGGCAAGTTGAATTACCGCTCCCTTCTTTCTCTTGCTAAAAGAGTTTCGTCTCTGGCGTGGTTGACACGTTGAGTTACCGTGCACTTTTAGTGCCCCCGTTTTCCTCCTGAAGAAGCCCCTTAAAAAAATGAGCGAAACGTTGAATTCTTCTGCTCAACAATGACACGGTTTCAACCCGGTGGAAGTCTTCGAATTCAGTTTTTGAAGGTTTACAAATTAAATCTATAAGGTTTAAATAGTAAACTTTCAAAGTTTCGGTAATTTTAAGGTAATACTTTTGAGAATTACCTAATATAGTTTTTATTGATAAACCAGCAATGAATTTTCGTTACGATTTGTTTTTAAATTTAGTTTAAACGAATTTTTCTGAAATTAAAGGATCTTTTACAATTTTAGTTTGAAGATGACATATTTCCTTAAGTTTTTGGGGATCCATTCGAAGGTTTTTTTAAGGTTTAATTCGCAGTAGTTTAAGAGTTAGCAATCTTTTTTTATAAATAAATCTCCACTGAATTTACGAATTTATTTCAGAACTTGTTGAAATTGAATAATATGAAAGTACAAACTCTTTTAGTTTTTTAATCAACCCCCTAATTGCCTACTTAAAAGTTAAAAACATATTTTGATTACATTGGAATTTCGAGTGTTTGTTACTGAATTCGAATGCAACTTTAAAATCCTGTAAAGTTTTCAAAATAGCCTATTTAATCTGCTGCCAGTTTCGAAATCTTGTTCTATGTTTCTAGATTTAGGATCCAAGTTGCATACGTTCATAATTCTTTAATGTTACTTAAATCGTTTTAAGATTTAATTACTAAATTTTCTAGCCTTTGTTTTGTTTTGTTTTTTAAAAGATCCAAATTTGCATTGAAAATTCGCCTGGAAAGTTCGCAAAGGTTGATTTTCGTCTTATTGTAATTTTAATGTAGATATTTCCGTTTGTTATTCTCAAATTTTATTTCTGGTTTCAGCTTTAATTGGCACTTAAAAAAATAATAATTCTGATTACTCTGCTTTTGTTGCTAATATTTTAAGATGTTGCTCTGGACTTCTGAAATTTTGATTTCAGAGTGAATGGTAGATTAACATTCTTACTTAAATTTCTATTTACCTCTGAAATTTTTGAAAATTACTGCTAATCTTTTATGATTTTTGAGTCTTTTAAAAACATGAATAAAACTATTTTAAACTAAAACTAAAAGACTAAAGTTTGTTATTAATATTTTGGGATGTTCCTGTGAAGTTCTGAACTTTTGGTTTCAAACTAAATGAGACGTGAGTATCCTTACTTAAATGTCTGTTTACCTCTGAAATTTCTTAAAATTTATTCCTAATATTTTTAAATTTTCAGTTTCTTAAAAAGAACCGGCGGACAATCGTTAAGATTCAGAAACCTGTGAAATTAAATTATGAAACAGCATAGAATCCTTCAATTTTTGTTTCGTCTTTTTCTAAAAAATAAAGGACAATCCACTTTAAATAGAATAAATTTAAGTTATCCCTTTTCTACGTCCTGCCCGAATAAACCTTAATATAATAGTCTAAAACCCTTCTAAAATCTGGCCGCTTCAATAGTGATTTATGATAAAATCGGCTTACGTTCCTGTTACATAACAAAAAAAGTTCATAAAAGGATATCAAACGTTTCGGAACTTTTGCACACGGTACATATTTTTGGGTATCTGGTTAAGAGATCTTCGAAAACGGTTGATAATATAAGAGGATGAACTAAATCCAGCTCTGAATATCCCGCAAACAAATGGACGACGGAGGAACGGAATAATCTGTTTATCTGCACCGAATGCGAATTTGCAAACCTTTATATTGTATTTCGTTTCAATAGGTTTTTCAGAGTTTAAAAAATGAGAAAAAACGGGGGATGTTCTATGCTTCTAAATGCTAACGGCATGATAAATACTAGAATTGTTCAGTAAATAGCTATAAAATGAAATTTCAAACATGTTTGATTATTAAAAGAGATTTACAATGCTCTCAGACATCAATGGTAGATTTCACATAAAAACGTTCTTCAAATTATTTATTTTTCAACAACTCTTTACCAAAAATACTTCCTCAATTCTTTAAATTCCTTCTAGTCTTCCGCGACATTTGTAGATTAGCGCCGAAGTACGCCTCAATGAAACTTTTTACTGTAGAGCAATTTAAGGCCTAACATTCTATCATTACTTCTGATTATAAAAAGTAAAGTCATCCATAATTACGAAAAATTACTGGTTACGTTTCCTATGTCATTACTTACCACTAGTTACGTCGAATTAAATTTTTTCATTGAGAATATGGGTTTTTACAAAATACGTACAGAGTAACTGTATTGGCAGCTACTTCTTTAACCAATAAGTTTTAAATTCCAAAGTTAAAAGTAAAAGCTGCCATTCTTCTGAACTTAACAACTTAAGAATGGTGCATTTGAAATTCATGCATACAAAGCACAAAGTTATAATATTAAATATTAAACGGGCACCTAATTAAAATTTTGTTTTAATAAGTAATTAAAACTTTGCATGTATAAAACGCAACGTTAGTTGTTTTTCAAGTAATCCGCTGTTCTTCACCTCGACACTAATTTGTTGAATAATAGCAGCAGGAAGTTCAACAACCTTCTAAAGTGACTTCAATTAAGAACTAAGAATATATATGATGAAGGGTCGATCCCTTGGATTCAAAAGCACCAAACTAAACTCAATACATTTCGTATAATTTGTTTATACTTCGTTTTATAATCAGGATGTTAGGAAATTAATTACAAAAACGGAATCCGGAAGAAGATAAGGGAATTAAGTGACAGGAAGGGCAAGGTCGGAATGCTAATCTACTTCAAGTTCAGTAAACACCGACCTAATCTTTTTAGTTTGATTGTTTTAATTCTTTTTAACACACTGAAAATTTTTTTAATCGGCAGTAATTTTCAAAAAAGTCAGAGGTAAATAGAAATTTAAGTAAGTACGTGGATGCATCATTCAATTTGAAGCTAAAATTCTAAAAGTTCAGAACAACATCTTTTCCATTTTCTTTTTTAAGGCTATGAGCACCGCAACTTTGGCTCTTTTTGATTTGTCTACTCCACTCCAAAAGTACATGTACTCATCCGTGTATTTACTGTGTACTGCAACGTTAATGTTAATGTACTCTAAAAACTTGTTCTTCCTTTGTACCTTGAAAAATAATCCTCTATTAATAGATTAATTCGCATTCTGCAATATTATAATATAACGGCTGGGGTTTATACACAAATTTATGTGACTAGACACAACATTTCTTTTCAAAGGTTTCCGCGAATGGTCACATTTTGATGGCTTGCAGTACATCCATACCTTTTTACGTTGACCTATCACTTCAACCTTCCTCCTTTACCCAGGTATGGGACCCCAGACACACCCTGTAAGATTTACTACCACTTTTAATAAAAAGAAAATTAGGATATTTTCACTGGTAATCAAAAACTGACTAAAAATGACTTTTCTGTGATAATATTTGAAAAAAGTGTATTATGTAGTAGTTATTGCCATATGGCAACATTGAACCTAAGGGATTCGATCAAATGCAGAATGTAAAAAAGTAAAAAAACACATGCACAAATAATCCAATACATTTATTTGAAAAAAGGCATGAAAATTATTGTAGGTATATCCAACATTTTACGAATGAAACTCCGTAAAACAATTATTTTTATCATTTAGACCTCACCGAGTATTACATTTTTGACACATTATTCTTGAAAATCCAGTAGTGCAGAATCTGCATCTTCCTTTAGTGGTGTAGCTTGGCCAGTGACCAACAGTAGCCATTCGGTTAACACCTGAAGGTCTAGGTACCACAGGAAATTTTGCCTACGATGAGCTAGGTGATGACGATGACGATGGCCGTCCAGATTTAGGCTTTCCTGTCATTGACAAACCTTTTGCAATATCACATCTATACATTCTTTCAGAGCTTCTAATTTTTATTGTTTTCTTTGTACAGAAACCAAGCATTCACAATGCACAGATCAATTACCATATGCAAAGATAGGAAAATACCACCGCTTGGTGAGTCCTACAAGCGAGTTAGATTTATCAACTGTCACGTGCCAGTTCTGCACTACGACATTTAATTGGGGATGTTGTTGCCCCTTAGGAGCGCGGCTAGCTAGACAGTGAAGATGGACGGTTCGAAACATTAAAGACCCGTCAATTAAGGGTAGTCGTAATAGGGATGAAGATGGTGTTGAGCGCTACTGTGGTATTTAAGTCACCCAAAGATCTAAAAGGAGGAACCCTCCACAGAAGATTCCCAAGAGCTCGAAGGGGTTGGGGTTTAGACTGCTTCCCGCTGCAAGATATGACTTCATTGCTTAACTGCTTAACTGAACGCTAATACCCAAAATAGTAACAGGGAGCACTGAACACAAATAACAAGACCAAACTAAATTGCCAATGAAATATTTAATGAATCAAAAGACACAAAAATAAATACAAGGAAATTACACAAGAGACAATCAAAAATCACGTTAAAACAAATCATAAAAACTATACTTACGTTACCGGACGATAGAATTGAGTTATTTACGTTAAGAAACTGCAAAACATTTACAAACGAAGCCCCTCAATCCCAAACAAAAGATAGGATCAACACAACTTAAATTAACAATTCAATAAGCACCGTAAAAATTTACGCATGCAACACAATACAAAATAATATCTAAACTTGACTTAACACTTGAACTATAAATGAACACAAATGAACTTTACTTGACTTAAACACAAAATTGCAAAAACAAAAGCCTGCCGGCAAGCAGCAATCGTAGAAATCTTAACCGATGTTGAAATACAAACGGCAAAAGCAGGAGCAGCATAAATGAGAATAGATTTTACCTGACAATATGTTGGTCATGGAGTAACGTGACTAGGAAGAGCTATGATCCTTAAGCTATGGGTTTTCATAATCCCTCATACGAGGAAATTGTGTGGAACGGTACTTCGAACAACTATCACTGAAACTTCTCACACAAAACTATATCTTTCCGGAGTATATGGCATTATTTTAGTGAATCCGACCAAGTCGCAAGTTGCAATCCTCCCCGAGGATTGCCATGAGGCCTTTCGGTGTATTTAAGGACCCAAACTGCAAACGATAAACTCGCACCACGTCTTAAAAGACATCCGATATGGTTAACAGACTGTCACGCACTGCGGAAGGGGAGTATAGAAGAATCGAAAGAATGCTGAAACAATCAGCTGACGCGGCCTAACGTACAGGTGATTCTCCGCACCGTATCACGAGAAGCTGCCATAACTGAACCAAGATGACATCATGTCTTGATAAAATACACGTGAATTGGGTCACCTTGGAAAATTTAACAAAGGAACCTTTTACAAAGACGAAACATACTGAAATGACTTGAAGAATTCGTAGAACTGCAAAGAAAGAACGTGCCGATATAGGCTTAACTTTTCGTGTCCTCCAGACTAAACAAATTTAACTGTAGCAAAATTAAAATAATTGACACGGAATCAAAATTAAAGGACAGGGGCGTACTGAAGAATCTTAATAATAATTCAAAATACTCAAAAATCCCAAAATAACACGGGATTGCAAAATCACGTGACACAACTCCTCCCATATGTTTGTTGTACTCTATTCTTTTCTACTTTGCAATAGCGATGAAGCTTATTTTCAGGCTTTATACCGTGGATTGTACCTCCGATAAGAACACATCTATTGTCCGCCTACTTTACTATTATGACTTCTTGATCTGTGGACTTGAAATCATGTTTGTCCTCTACCCTTTTTTAGAAGTTCTTTATCAGACACTAAGGGACAATCGTCCAACCTATTGTTTCTCTGAGTTCCTAAGCTATAGACTCCCAAATTAATGCTTCACGTAAAAAAACAATAATTCTCAAAATACACGACGCTGTTGACTGGATTTTGAATGGTTTTAGTCAGAGCAATAGCTACGCTGCTTCCTACTCCCATAGCAAGCTCTTCTTCAGACAACTCCATTCGAGTGCCAGCTAACTGGGGGAACGTATTTGCTCCCTGATAGTGAATAAAAGAATATATGATTCCCGAAACTCCTGCCCTCATGCTAATTTATATCCCCATTTATGAGGTTTATTTTTCAAATATTGCCGAAATTTGCCTGCTCTTGTGCCCATGTACGGTGCCATGGTCTCGTCAAAGGAAAAACGATTTTCTATCTCATACTTTGAACAATTTTCATTTACTTTAAAACCTGTCATTGGTAGAATTGTTGATCAACAAATCATTGAAATGAATATATCTACGGATTTGTTTGAATCGCCTTAGTGACATTTTATTAGCAATGTAATTTTCATGCTTGTAGACCTGTAGTCTTTGTGGCAGTGGAACAACCCCCATATAAATAAGAATGGGGAGAAAATCGGTGATTTCTTTATTATTTGTATCTAAACTTTTTCCTGTCATCTGCATACAATATAAATTTGACTGCTCAACAATACGTTCAATGCAACTGTATGAAAAAAAATCTCCAAAAAGTATTGTATGGGGTATTGAACTCTTGATCACACACAAGTATTTCAATATTGGATTAATCCTCTTCAACCCAGTTGTATTTCACTTTATTTAAAATGCTCTTCTTTTTAGGCTGAACTTTGGAATTAGCTTGAGATTTTGGCTGTCTTCTTTTTCGTTTGTTTGTGGTCACCGACTCAGCAGCTTCAGGGCCACTTCTTACCTGACAGTGGACTAACCTCAGTGTCCAACTCAATAGCTTCAAGGACACTTGTACCTGGGAATGGATTTACCTCATTTTCAATAATATTTTCAGTCTGTAAAATTTGGTCTTCGATGTCCTCAGTATCGGACTCAGAGTAGTTTGAAATATCGGATATAGCTGGATCTGGCGGCAACACAGCTATGCTATCTTTTACTTTTTTGGCAAATTTTGGAACGAATCCATGTCTGAAACCCATATATCTGCAATTTCACAAAGGTTCAGTGTTGCCATATGGCTACTAACAATTTCAAGGTCTGTTTTATATAACTTTTACTAGGTGTATTGATTGGTTTCCATTCATGATCAAAGAAGTTTTATCTTTACAAAGCGAAACATATAATATACTGTAACGTTTTTACGACGTTTATTTAAAATAAACTCGGTTCGTGGTGTAAATTAATTTATTAAACAAACTTAAAGTACGAAATAATTATAAAGAACAACAATTAAACACTAACGTAAAACTAAACGGAACACTAATATTAAAACCGAACACTAAAGTAATTTATTTGTAACGGTTATTTATTTAACTATTTATTTATACGTATTCACAATTTTCGCCGCGCTTATCAGTTCAAGACTGCCTGGGCTTTTGTCGGTCCGGCTCTTAAGGTGCCCACAGACTAGCATACATGTGCGTCATACATGTATGTCATACATGCTCGCGCGTTGATGCTTGCCAGTGTGTGGTCAAAAAATCGCAAACATGTGCGTCGCACAAGTTTTCTGATTTGGCCGGAATTCATCAACGCGCAAGCATGAACTTCCATACAAGATTGCCGGTGTGTGGCCATGTATCACGCTTCATTCGCATACATTTTGAGTACAGTGTCTCGCGTATTTAGTTTGTTTTCTGCAGGTTTCACAATTTTAACACAAACTTTAAATCATACTTTCTTCCAGTGGCTCAATAGCGAAATGTGGCTGTTAATCGCTTCTGTGGTGATATAGCAGCACTCAAAATCGTGTCCCCTTTTTCAATTACTGGAGACACTAACGTTAATAGCGTGACGTAACTTTCTTCATCCATCCTCAGATAATTTCGCCAATCATCAGGTTCTAAGCGTAATTCTTCTAGAAGATTAATATGGGTATATTCTGAGCATTTTAAAAGCCATTCCCATTTTGTTCGAATTTGTGACTGTTGAACTAATTTATTTCTTTTCTCTTTAATTAAAGCAGCGTACGCCGCTGCTAATAGAATGTAATCGTCATCATTGCTCACCGCGCACTTCCAAACTAACTTGTTTGACAAGCTAGTGTGTAGGTCTGTGGGTAAACCCTATTGTCATACATGTACGTCACACACGTACGACATACATGTCTGTCGTACATGTATGCTAGTCTGTGGGCACCTTTATACGTGCGGCGGCCTTTGACTGCAGTCTAGTGTGGATTTTTCTAGACTCATCGAATTTGCTCGTACGTTCGGGATCAGCTGACGCAGCGATGATGTCATTGCATAACTTGTTACAATACAAATATTTTAAATATAATTGTACATGTACATACCTAATCTTCTCTCAAAGCGACATCACTCGCAGTATAACACACAGAACAGCTGATGGCAGGCAAGTTCATAAAATTATGAAAATTAGAACGGAATCCTGTGATTTTAAACCGTTTGAAATCCATCGAAATAAATAATACATGGATGTTGCATGATTTAACGGTGACATCTCCAGATGTTACCAATACTGATTGACATTAAAAATCCATTAACAAAACATCATAAAGAGCACATTAGTTAACAGCAATTAAATCAGAAAAACTTGACAATAGGTAATAAAATTTAGCATTACGAATGGATAACTAATTTCGGGAACAATCGTACTTCCTTGAATTATTCAATATTGAGTGTTGAATTGCATTCCTTGAATTAAACATAAAGTACTTTTATTAATTAATAAAAATTCTTATGGTTAATTTTGTTGTATAATTTTGTAGTTTACTGCTATAAATCAGTTAAATCAAACAGTCATTTTACGTAAAATATTTTTATCTGTATCATTAAATTTGGAGACTTCGTGCTTGAAGGTCAAAATTTTTCATTGTGGAACACCAAAGTACCGAGGTAATTTGTTGATAGATACTTTGAACATCTCGAAACCTATTTAATTTAAGTGTGTGTTTTGAATTGAGCATATTTGCTTTGACCAAATGAAAACATCCTTATCTTTGTTTTTTAATTACAAAGATTTAAATTATCATTCTTGAAACGGCAAAATATTTACATGAAGTTTTAAACCTAACAAGGTTTTTTAATTAAAAGCTAAAAGGGTTTGCTTTTCGGGTGCAATTATAAATTACGAACACGTTCTTGAAGCAGTAATTAATTCATCTACTTGTAATTCTGACGTATCTGATTCATTGTTTAATAAGGAATGCATCTGTGTGTATTTTGTACGTCAATACCGACTAATTAATTCGAAAATAGAGTAGACGAATTAGTGAGGAAAAACAACGCACCTAAAATCCTATTTTGCTTGAACGTAGAACATTGTATTTGTTTTACTCTCGAAGTTTAAGCGTACTGTTTCTACTTTGTATGTTAATTTGGTTAATCAAGATACATATTGCTGACATAGAGTTGGAGCATGTTGTTCAATCTGACGGTATTTCTCTGAAGTTGTTGCTGTCGGTATTGCGAATTTTAGTTGGAAAATTCGTTTTTAATTCCGGAACTTTTTTAATACAAGTTTTATCTGATTAAATTATATTTTGTTGTTGCTTATATCAATATATGATGTTTTTGTTAGGTTAGAGTAGCAATCATGGTTGACTTCGGCTTAATTAAAAAGTCTATTTTCCGATTAATTCTTAATTAAAGCGCTCGAAAACCCGCCGACCTTTTCAGCTGAAAATTTATTTTGAAAACCTCACTAAAAGCTGATTAATTTTGCAATAAAATAAAACGAGAAGTAATGGTTTTTAGGTTAGCAGTTGTAAACTATATCTGTCAACAGCACAGTAACAAAGGGAGATTAAAACGTTTAGATAAAACAGCCATGTATTTTAACTTTCAACATGCCCCGTTTTGTAGAAAGGAATTAAAACAATAGCGATACCAGTTGAAGTTTAGAAATTTCCTAACGTAATTCCTTTAAATAATACTTATACAAACGTGCTGTTTTGTAAATACCCACGATTTTCTTTAAAATAGTCGACTGAAGCGGATTGAAATAACATTTTAATCATGAACCTGATAATATTTAGCACGTGAAAATTCTTTGTAATTAGTCATGTTTCTCAAATAATTTTACGGTAATTTAACATGAAAGATGTGCGATTGTTGAATATAAAACGGGAATTTGCATGCTTTTAAACTGAAATATGCAAATGTAATTGCTTTGATAAAAAAAGGAAAATTTTTGGAAAGTTGCCTGCATTTTGGGAAAACAAAACGTCGTAGATTAATTAATATTTGGTGCTCAAACCTTACCAAACGAATCCTTTCATGTGGATGTCCTTTATGTTTTTTCTACAATCGTTCTGCCCGATGGAAGTTTCAGATTTGATTTTTTAATTATTGTCAACCCATATTTGATTTTTGTCTTGTATGTATTTGTTTCTGTTCGTATTCCACCGGATTACACACATGCAGTTGCAAATTACGGATGCAATTTCCACACCGTTGAGAATATTGCGCTTCGATAATGAACGAATGTAGATATACCCGAGTAACCAACAAAATTCGCGATCGTTCGCTTCCATTTAATTTCCCATTTCGATTTCGAGGCTGTATTTTATTTGCATTGGGTTACGAACGTTGTTTCATAATGATATCCTGAACAAACAGACTATGAATAATATCAGCGAAAACAACCAAACGCTCATTAATGTTTGCTTCCCATACGCATTTCTGTGTATCTAAAATTTAATGTGTGTTTGCAAATAGTTCCCCTATAAATTTGGAGGGTGATAATCGCGCCATTATAATTTTATTGCTGAATTTGCTGGTCCTGGTTAGGTTGCCTGAAAGGATTTTTAATATGAATTTCCAAAATGTGTTTGATATGCATGTACCTACTGCAGAACAATCCTTAAAAATCTTGAAATTATACGAACTTAAAACAACAAAGCGTAGACACTCAAAAAACTAAATTGTCCAAAACTTGCGGGTAATTATTTTGAAATTCCTGAAAAATTTGATTTGTATTCAAGCGTAGACATTCAAAAAAACTAAATAAAAAGTTCGAATTGCCTCCATCAGTCGATAATTACAAATTTACTTAAACATTTTGTGTCAACAATAATTTAAAAAAATATTAAAATAATTGGAACGAATTTACAAAAAAGTATTCAAATACCTGAAGAAATTCGATTGTCATTTACATTTATTTTTATTTTATATTTTATGAAAAACTGATGCTCCTAATACTGAATAGAATAAGATATAGTAAAGAAAGGCTAGTCCTCGAATCTCCTTGGGTGCAGGATTTTCCTGTCCTCCGAATACAGGCCTACGAGGTGGAGTAAGTAACAAGGTAACCCGCAGAGACGGGGCAGGTTGTGCATTACACGCGTAAGACCACATACACTAACCCACCAGCATCTACACCGAAAGCGAAAGGTATAAAGAGGTTAACGATAACAAACAAATAATTTACAAGGCTTTAACAGAATGGAAGAAGAAGTGTAAACACAATGGGAGTTCAAATCAATGAGAGAACAGTATATAGTTTGATTTTTGCCGATTATACAGTAATTCTAGCAGAAGACCGACACGAACTATATGTTTCGAAAATTGGTAGAAGTGTTTGAATTGTGGGGGCTAGAAATAAACATGGATAAAACGAAATACATGGTGATCGGAGCAGAAGGATCTAGTAACAGATAAAGGAATCGTTCAACATGTAAAAGAATATAAATACCTAGGAGTCATACTAATAACTAATAACAAATGGACAAGACACGCAAGATATACAGAACAAAATCGGACGAGGATGTTATCAAACAGCTACACCCTATAATATGGAACGACGTAGTAATAACAGAAACGAAGGAACATATTTTTAGTACGTTTGTAGAAAGTACTGTGGCTTATGAAGCAGAAATATGGGCACTGACGAAAAAAAGAAAAGTTAAATGCCACGGAAATGTTGTTTTGGTGGATGGTCATATAAAGAAACGATCATGGATGGAGTACCAAATGAACAGAGAGGAGAGAAAATGGAAGTACAGGAGTCCCTTCTTTCTAGAAAAAATAGGGGAAAAACAGACTACCACAACAAAAAAATATGGGAATGGAAGCTTCGATGGAGAAAAAAAGAGGGAGAACAAGAAAGAGTTGAAGCACAGAGATCGCGCAAGCAGTGGGAAAAAGATATTTGCAAGAAAAAACTGTCGCTGATAGAAATCTGGCCTCGTCAAGGTTAGCAAACATGCTTGCTTTGTCAAGGGTCTTGGGTTCAATTCATGAACTGTCGGTAAGATACAGTTCTGAAAGTATGCGCATTTTGAATGTAAAGCAGTCCTTCATCATCATCATTTTCATCGTTTAATTACTCCAATATTGAGTTTACGTCTCCTCCAGATTTCTCCACTCCGTTCGCTCCTGTGCCCTTTTCATCCAGTAGTGTGTTTCGTCTATTTTCGTGATGTCATCCCTCCATCGTGCCCTTGGACGTCTCCTATATCGCTTTCCTATTCGTGGTCTCCATACAATTGTTTGCTCGCTCCATCTACCGTTTTCTCTTCGCATAAGGTGGTCTGTCCACTATCATTTTTGTGTTACTATCCGTTCTGCCACATCTTCAGCTTTAGTTTTGTTTCTTATCCACTGATTTGATTTTCTATCTGTGTGAGTCGACTTCCTAGCATTGCTCTTTCCATCTTTCTTTGTGTTACTTTCAGCTTCTCAATGTAAGTTTTTGCTTCTTAGTTTACCAAAAGCTGCCCAAGCAAGTTGGATTCGTCTGTCACTTCTGCCGATTGTGTTGCTTCGGTTGAGTTTTTGTCCTATTCTGTTGTTAATTCTATACGTTTATCTTCGCATTGTACAATGACCGGCAAAAAGTTCGCAACATATGGGAAAAATTTTTATTATTAGAGTATCGAAAAAACGTTTATGGGGGATGGGTTCTGCATGTCCGATAACCTAAAAATCGAATTTGAGGTATGTCACGTGGCCGCTGGTATGGCGGCAAATTAAAAAAAATCACTATGAAGTCGGAAAAAGTGGGGTTAGATGACAAAATATCGAAGGGAATTATTAGAAAATTTTATTCTTCTTCTAATTTCTATTTCTTGATTGACACACTTATTCCACTTTATATTATAGTTCGGAAAATTGTTATAACAATGCCGAATTCTTCGGCTTTTTTAAATAAATAATGACAAAAATCGCTGGTTGAAAACTAATGCAAAAGCGATAACACATTCCCTGTTAAAAAAACTCAGAACGAAATTCCGGTACATACTGGAAAACTTCAGGGACGCACTTATTGGCAATTTGTAAACCAAAATTTGATTTATCACCCGATATGTCGATATTTTTTGCAAGCAAATTAAACATTACGCAAAAAAGCCCTTGAGGCGAACAAATACGCTACCAAGAAACTGATAGAATAAGCAATAAATAAGAACGCCTCACGTCCGATACAGGAGTATAAATAAAGTTTTTACATGAGCAAAACCAACGAACCGGTTTTACATTTAAAAAACTTATTTGAATGAAATCCAAGAGCATCATGGTAGGGGCGCCAATCACACAAATCCTATTAACCACCCGTCCTGGGGATTTCCAGCTTTATTTGATTACGAAATTGGGAGATAAGCAAAATTCCAGACGTTCCCACTTTAAAGATCATTTCAATTCTAAATTTCAATCCAAATATGGTTTGCCCTTTTAAACTACTTATTAAATATTTTCATTTTTTGATAGCTTTATGAAAGTCGATACTCGTGAAACGTACGCGAATTATGAATTTTTCAAATGTCCGTTTTGAATTTCTACGATATCAAAACTATAGAGTTAATTGGCCTCTTTGTACTTTCTACAATTAACGGTTGTTTTTATTTAAGAATTAATTATTATGTTAAATAAGTTGATTAAAATGTGCATTATTTAATGAATTAAACTTCGTTATTTGTAATGCTGCAGTTGGCAGCAGTATTTTTATATAAATTAAATAATTAAAAATAATTTTATGGTTTTCTGCAATAGGTTTATTAATAGTTTAGCATTTTACGGTTTAAAAATACACTCCGGTTTCAAACTTACACGGCCTAATTTGCCTTTAAATAATTTATAAAAATAAACCAAAACTCAGGCGTTGGTTTCGTATAAATGCAAGGCTTTGATAATTTTCAAATAAAATATAAAACCGAAATCAGCAAATTGAAGATAAACAATGCTCATAAGAAACCTTGAATTTTAAAAACCAAAACAAAGCACTTAACATGGCGCCTTTTTTATATACCTGCTACTTGTTGAATTTTATTTATTTGCGAATTACATACGCTAATCCTTAGGTATTAGTCGTGAAACATCCAGGTGCCTTTTTTTTGCACAACGATAACTTTAGAATATATCAAGCCCTGTCAAAACTGGTTATGAATAGTGCGAAATATTGCAAAACGTGTTTTGTACCATTTATAACTTTTCACTGATCAACAGAAAGACTTGTCTTGTTATGTAACTTCTTTCTTATAATTATAAACTAAGATTTGATTACTGCGTTTCGAATGCATGCAAAGCACTAAAATTAACACAAACAAAACTCTGCAAACTCTAAAATTCGTCTTAATAAATAAATAAATTAGTTAAAAATTATTAAAAATCAAGCTTTTAAAATTTGGAAATTTGAGTTAATGGGACAACCTTTGAAGATATGAGATTTTGAACAAATAGGAATTTTTAGTTCACTTATCCGGTACTTCAAGAACAACAATAAATTTTTAAATATGTAACTACGTGAAATTAAATATTTTTGGTGAATTAACGTAGAGAAAAGTGCTGAGTTTTAAAATATCAAAAAGGTACGTGAATTTTAGGAATGCTGTAATCTAAAGCCGACGGGGGTGTTAAATTAATAATGTAATACGTTTTCCCGTTTTCAACAGGAGCCACGGGCTGAAAATCGATTAGCCCAATATTTGAAAGTCGGACATTCCTTTCCGTACTTAATACAAAATTTTGGGGGTTTACTCAAAGTTCTGAATTTTTGATATCTGACCGAATCGTGAGATGACGATGAAAATTCATCGACGTGTGAAGTGCATAAAATATTCATGACATGATAATGAAAGGACCCGACTGGTACGACTATACACTCAACATCGACTATAATCTTTGGTCGCAAATTCCAAGGCAAACGTGACTATCTTGAAATTCCAGTGTAGTTCTGTTTTGTCCGCAAATTGTCTTCGGTCCAAAACCTACTTAGCATACCATCTGATCTGGTTTTTTTATTATGAACAATGCTGACTTCCAAAGCTTGTTTACGTTTTTAGTATTTTTCCCCAAAGATTTTATCTTAAAATCGATACTCGAATTAATATTTATACGACTTTTATTGCTTTAATGACTTTATGTCAGGAATTATAAAGAAATAAATAAACATATCTAGGTTTACATGAAAGCTCTTAAAGCTTTGTTAATTAAATTTACAAAAACCGGCAATAATTTATATTTTTTGTGCGAGAGAAATATGTATATTGACAGAACAAGTTTTAAATTTTAAATAAAATATCAAGAAATATCTAAACTCCTACGTCTGAAACTTAAATGCCAACAAAATTTAATAACAATTTCAATTTAGAAGAAGCATAATGAACATTTTAATTGACTTCCTGACGAATACGTTTAAACTTCTTCAAAACTTTTATTACAGTTTTACTTTTAAATAAAATTAGTTTTTATTCGTTTTAAAGTTGAATAAAATTATTCTTTGTATACTTAAAATCCACGACGTTTAATTAATGTATTTTATTGTTTCTGCCTTACGGAAATTTAAGGGGAGGAAGTTTTATTTGTGTTGCAGCGAACCGTAAAAATATTTTTATCATGGCTGCGTCCCGCTTTTGTAGGATAATTAACGAGAAAATGTAAGCTCAATTTGAAATCATGTTCTGAATGCAATTTATTTTCGTGGCTTTCTTATGCTTGTAAGGATTAGAACTGTTTTAATGTAATTTTTTTATAATTGAAATTTTAAGAATGAATCTTTCAAAATTAGAAACAGCCAGAAAATTAAATTTATTAAATTTGCATTCTAACTGCTATTAAAAAAATTTTACGGTTGTTTTGTTTGTGCCACACATGGAAATAAATACAGGAAATACTTATCTGGAGAAGAGTTAAATGGAATAAGGAAATATGACAGAAAGTTAGACAGGACGTGGCCACCAAAAACAATGAGATCAATCCATAAGTAATAGAAGAAAATATTTAGGAAGAAATTAGCAACGAAAAAGCGAATCTACATCAGAACAGAAAAGATATCTTAGAATACGTGGAAAAGTTCTACGAAAAGTTACTCAACCACTACAAAAGAATCACAATCATCTCTGACAGATGAAAGAGCACCCCTGATCAGGCACTACACAGAGGAGATACCAGAACTACTCAAAATGGAGGTGAAATAACTTCTGCGACAAAGCGCCTGGACCAGACGACATAATTATTGAAATGATTAAAACAGGAGGAAGCGAGCTAACCAATCAAGCTCTTCAATACACGCACTGAACAAGGACGGATTCCAAACGCCTGGAAGAGCGCATCGGTCGTCTTAATATTCAGAAAAGGAGATGAAAGGGACCTTAGAAATTACAGGCTTATATCACAAATTTCCTATATATGCAGCTTGTTTACCCGCATTATAACCAACAGAACAACAATCAAACTCGAATCTTCCCCGTTTTCTATCCCGTGGCAACCATAACGTAGTTTTGGTAATTTCCAAGGTGTCTCGTCCAATTCCATTTTTAATTGCTTGCAAATTTTACCCCTACCTTAGCTTCCCATTTTCTTTCTTATATCTTTAATTCTGACCCAATCCCTCAGTGGGCCACATTTAAACTATTAATAACTGAAGCAATAAAATTTCAACTAAAACTACCATACATCATTTATAAAGGAGCAAAAGTTGAGTCCAAATCAACTGGACTTTACAAGCCGACACAAATTCAATTACAAACACAAACATACAAATAAGCTTCTCTATCTTCACCTGAAGGCAGCGACTTTTACAAACGATACTTCTTTAACAATGACTCATTTATCACTCAAAACAAATTTTATGCACTGCAATCAAACGTACAAAATTCACGACAATCACAAACCTCACACAAAACACTTCAAAAACCTAAGATTCCACGAACTACCAAAATATTATTCACCGCATAAAATCAGTAATATCATAAGACTTTACTACCAGCTATAAAGGTAAAGAACTGAGCATTGACGTATGCAGTACTGAGGATTCTGATTCAGTAGGTGGGTCCCATATCTATCAAGGAAAAGGGGAAGACCAAAGAATAGATGGGCTGATAATGTAAAAAGTGATTTAAAGATTATGAAAATACAAGACAGTAAAACAAAATCCAAAAAACTTGGGCCGACATCTGACAGAGCGCAAAATACCACCTATAGCTCTAATTAGGCAAGCAAGAATAGAAGAAATAGCAACTGGAGATTGATTCCCTCCAGAGAAGAAAAGGAATCAAGGAAGCCAACAAGCAGGTCAAATCCCTTAAAGAGACGCAGAGCACCCCAAAGAAGAAGAAGGAGAAGTACTGAGGATTACCGAAAGCTTACTAAATTTTCTGATATACATAAAGTAAATTATTACACCTATCAGAATCCAGCAAACTGTAATATCTTTGTAATAGTTCGCAATGTTCCTACTTCCATAACAGAAGAGGTACTCAGAACTGACCAAATTGAGCAACCTTGTAATTAAAACCACCCGATTATTAAATCACAAGAAAGTACCAACGCCAAACGTTGCAGTTGAATTAAGCACAAATCATAAAGCTAAAGACATTTTTAATCTTAACAGGCTACTGTACCGTGTAGTAACAATGACCTCGATGCGGAAGTGTTACCCCACAGTGCCCTAACTGCCAATTTATCGGACACACAAAATATTACTGCCATCTACCCCCGCGATGTGTAAAAATGTCTAGAGCACCATCACTATTCTCACTGTAAAAAATAAATAAAGATATCAGCAAATTTCGATATGTCAATTGTGGAGCAGAACATACTGCAAATTACAGAGGTTGCCCTTATATAGAGCAGTTCAACAGTAAGCCATCATTTCCTATAATTATATTTCCCATATTTTTAACATTATCATGGTCGAAGTAATAAACAGCGTTAAAAACGGCATTATAAGGTATAAAATGGGAAACAGCAAAATACAAATCTTAGGCTACGCTGACGATATAGTCCTAACAGCCGAGAATGAAGATGATTTGCAGTGGCTGCTCTTCAAACTAAAAACAACCGCAATACAATACAACAACAATATAACATGCAAATTTCCACCCAGAAAACGCAATCAATGGTCATGTCTAAAGCCCCGACACGATACAAGCTAGAAGTCAATTGAAAGTCGATCGAGCAGGTCATGCGATTTAAATATCTTGGCGCCGATATCTCAAGCGATAACTACATCAGAAGTGAAGCGAAGACTCAGGCAACTAAAGCCGCAGTGACATAATATGGCGGAACAAACACATGACAGTAAAAAGCAAAGTTCGCATATATAAAACCTGTGTTAGGCCATTGTTAACATACGCAGCCGAAACAACGAAAACCAAACAGATTATGAGAACTACGGAGATGAAAACCCTACAAGAAGAAGATACTGGAGAGATCACGTTGAAAGGATGGGAGAAGAAAAAAGTTCAAACACAGAAGCCAGACACGAGGTGCCTCCCAGGAAGACCACACAAACGTTGGTACGAGAGTTGGACATCATCGTCGCAAGAACATAACCCATAGGGAAATAGAGGCAATGGAACAAACAGGGCTATGCCCTAACGTAAGAAGAAGGAAGACGGCTTCCAATGCAACATGTGCAGCACAACTCCAAAAAAATCCTTCTCCTCCCAAACCAAGCGTGTCTGATAAAAGTAATTCAACCACCTTTGGCCCTAATACTATTATTCCTAACATCCTCCAATCTATTGTGGAAGTACTCACTCCATATATTGAACAATTAAAGATATTATCGTTCAACCGAACGTTTCTGGTGAGAGTTAATTTGTATACTTCTTCAGCTCGTCGTATACAAGCAGGTGTCCCACAAGACTCAGTATTAAATCCCACTCTGCCATTATAACGCAAGATCATGGCATCACTATAGCAGCAAGCAAACTCCAAGGAAATGTCTACCAAGCTAACTAATGGTTTAATAAATGGCGCGTAAAAATTAATGCGTATATAAATGTGTCGACCTTTCGATCCACCGGATATAGTTATAAACAGCACCCTAGTACCGTGAAACACAATATATAGTACCGTTAAATATCTTGGAATATACCTGGATACCTGGATACGCGGGGCTTAGCATGCTTTATCTAATTTTAAACAAAAAATCCTCACTTAAAACTAAATGGGGAACCCTAATCTATACAGCAATAATACGACCTATCTTCATCTATGGGTGGAATGTTTGGAGCGCCACTTCCAGAACCAATTTCAATAAACTATAAGTATAACAGAATAAAGTGTTTCGCAGTACTACTGATGCTGAGTGGTTTATAAAGGACTCCCAATTCCACGTAGAAACTGACATCCCTACTATTCAACAGTATATGCCTAATTTTTCTTCTTCTTCTTCTTCGGTTCCTTCTTGACAGGAGGGACGTCACCGCATGATTTCACTGCGATGTTGCTGCTTTCGATCTTTCCATTTCTCTCTACTGTTAGCATACCGAGTAGGTTGTTGGATATTCATTTCTTTTATATCTGACCATCTTCTGGGAGAGCGTCCTCTTGATCTTCAACCGTCAACTTTACCATATACAATTGGTCGTCTTCGTCTTGAAACATGTCCAAAGTACTTTAATGTACGAATTTACTATTTGCGCGGGCAGTAGGGCAGAGTGGGAGTAATACTGAAATATAGAAAGTTAAGCAGGGGCCTGCTTGGCCAGAACTTAGATGGGTGACTGCTCTGCGGCTCGGTGTGTCCGGCCCCCTCGACACTGTAAAGGTATAAGAGGGTAAAAGGAAAAGAATTTACTAATTGATACAGTCACTGGGGTTCTTTTATTTCGTCTAGGATGGATTGGTTTGTTCTTCTTGCCGTCCAGGGGACACATAATATTCGTCTCCAGCAGTACATTTCTACTGCACCAATTCTTTCCCTGTTTTGAGCCATAATGGTCCACGACTCGACACTACGGGAAAGATCAATTTTCTTTTTTGTATTGCTTGTGATGGCTTTATTTTTCCATGTTTTATGCAAGTTTCTTGTGGCAATCTTTGCCATTTCGCATCGACGCCTAATTTCTTGTGAGCAACTTCCTTCATTTGTTATAAGCGCTCCTTGACACTGTCCTATTTCTATTATGTCTGGTTTATTATTATTTTTTTCTATAGACAATCATTACTTTTGTGTTGTCGATGTTGATTTCCAATCCATAATTACGGCTGTCTTCTTCGATTCCTTTTATGAGCTAGTAGGACAGTGTCGTCAGCGCATATTTTAGTTTGCTGAGCTTTACTCTGCCGATGCTGATACCGCCATTCCAGTTCTCCAGTATATTTCGCGTAATGTATTTGCCATATAGTTACCTATATTAAAAAGTAATGGTGAAGGGATCTTTACCCATATTTCGTTCGGAGTTTGATTTGGTGTCTATAGATTAGGGTCATGTGAGAGTGTATCATTCAGTTTATGTCCAAATTGATCTTCATTGGTAATTTGAAGTCGTTTAGGTGCTTTTTATACACGGTGTTTTTAATTTAATTCCCAGTTGTCGGGTCAAAAGTCTATGATCGCTATCACAATCTGCTCCTGGTAGGATTTTGGAGTTGGTTATTGATGCTCTCCAGCTTGTTCTTATTAGGAAGTAGTCCTTTTGATTTTTATATTTACCATCTAGGGAAGGCTAAGTGTACAGCCTGTATGTGTTGTTGAAAGACTGTGTTTACTATCGTTAGATTATCCTCGGCTCAGAAGTTTATCAGTCTTTTACCGCATTCATTTCTTATACCGATTCCGTGTTTATCCATTACATTTCTAATGCGTTCATCGTCTTAAGCACCCAACTTTGACATTAATACGTTAACATATAATATAATTTGTAATAAGCGATTTTATGAATAAGAAATAGTGGAAAATAGTGAGTAGTGAAATAAAGTTCAAAATAGTAGTGATGATTGCAAATATTTTGAAATACCACCAATTTGTTTTTTATAAAGGATTCTTCCAAAAAACAATTCATTGCATCTCATAACCTTTACTGGTAGTAAATGTCAAAGGTACAAACATTTGGTGAAACTCTATCACAAATCAAATAATCTGAATACACCTGTAACATTTACAAATTCCGCATGTTGAGAAGCTCTGATAAATGTAAAACTTTCACATCAAATCAATCACGATTCTATAAATGGAATGTCAAGAAATCTTACTTAATGATTTTTGTCTAAATTTGTACTAAAATTAAGCGTCCTTCCTTGCCTTACGAAATTAATCAAATTTCTAAAGTTTGGAACTACTTTTTCGTTTTAAAACTGCCAATTATGTTAGTAATTATTATTATTATTATTATTATTATCGCCTCAGGAATCCCATTGTTGGGCAAAGACCTCCCCCTTTTCGGACCACGTAACTCTATCTTTAGTTTCTTCTATTACATCTGATTTTAGTAATGCGATTATTAAATTATGGTTTGACGAAAAATTACACAGGAGAAAAAATAAAGCTGATTTTATTTTATTAATCCGCCGTCTTATTTAAGTATATAAATTTCTACAGAAAGGGTAAAGTAGGCCGTGATATGATCCACTTAAAAGCCGAGGATCAAAGGCGCCTACTTAGCGAAAATGAATTACCCCCCATTAACTTGCTGAATATGAATTATTTATTAAGTATTTGAAGGTAGCTTCTTCTAAAAACAGGTTGCTCTAAAGTTACTCCCAAGTAAAATTTTCTAAAATTAATTTGAAACCGATTATTTGCAGCAAGAAAACCTTTTACTTATAGCTGTTTGGTTATTAAGACAACTGTAATCTGCCCTAACACTTTTTTAAATTGAATTATGTAGTTGATTCGAAATGCAACGGAAATAAATATCTAAAGGCTTGCAAAATATGCGTTGGTAAAAATAATTTCAAGTTTCACAATAATCAATATGTAATACAAAGCGCAAAGCAACATGCAGGAATTACCCCACAATTAATTCATCGACTATTAAAAAAAAATTCAGCGATCACAATTGAACTGAACAAAGCCTGTATTTCATTAGCGAATTGTTGAAATATTAGCGATTTATTCTATCAACATCATCGTTGAAAACTTGTGTTAATGAAATTGCCATTTAGTTAGTTTTTACTGTGATTTTCAAATACACACAGCTGGATTCGTTTCCCGCATTTTTTTAATAATTTAATTTAATTCTCCAGGCTTTGTTAAAATATTTTTTAAAGCAAATTTTATACGATTTATTGAACAAATAATTAGCCAGGAAATTGTCGCTGTGCGTTATGCATGTTT
This sequence comes from Melanotus villosus, assembly GCA_963082815.1. NCBI lineage: Eukaryota > Metazoa > Arthropoda > Insecta > Coleoptera > Elateridae > Melanotus > Melanotus villosus. Next base: position 6,767,468 of record OY720423.1, on the reverse strand, counting down.
CTATAATAAATGTTTTTAAATTTGTGTTTATTCTTAAACCTAAAACTTCTTTTGAGTCACGAAACCTTCACTTTTTCTAATTAGCTCAATACAAACAGACAAACAAAACAAATAAGCCCACTTTTGTAAGTCACTTAGTTCATTTACTAACTTTTTTTAACTGTCAGAACAATGAACTTCTACTTTTCATTCCTTTAATGTTCCATTCAAGGATAACCGTCTTTTAAGGATGATTAAGTGATATTAAAAATTCCAAATTTTAATTATCTATTTCCGCTTGATGGCTCACTTTCAATAACCAAGATATAAATCACTTTTTCCTGCAATGAAATGCAAAAACCAATAATTATAATTAACAATTTTTATATTACGCTAGAAACATACTTGGTCCTTGCTATGTTTACTATACTTTCTAAAGACGCTGTCCATAACAATAATAAATAAACTTGTATGTTATTTAAAACTTTGTAATCACGATCTGTGAGCGATCTTTTCCCGTGGCAGTTTGAAATCGTGTACAAAAGGACCACACCTCCACTATCACTTTTTGCATTTAGTTTTGTAGCCCAATCGTGCGTTGAAGTCACTGCCCATTTTCTGTACGTTGTCTGCCTACTACGACGAATTGTTTGTTATATAAAACGCACATCTATTTTTGTTTCGCAATATTTACTTGTGAGAGGAAAAGTTTGAAGTCTGCAACAGAAAGGAAATTAAAAAGTTCGCTTAAAACTGGGTTTAGTCGTGCGTACATCAATTTTTAAATTGTTTTAGACCACTCCTTAATATGCATGTTAACAAGCGTTTCTTCTTGGTGAGACAGAACCGGCTTTTAATGTTTGCAGATTTTATTTTAGTTAATCGGCTGTTTGGTTTTTAGTTCGAAATATTTGGCCAAATTCTTAATTTTCTAAAGTTTAAGTGTAAATCTAAGGTTTGATTTTGTGGGTGAGATTCTCTTAAAGAAATCCAAATTTGACTTTAAATTATTAAAATCTAACTGAGTTCTGGCCATTTTAATCTTTCGAGCAAGGTTTTTACTTATTTTAGTTATATTTTGTTGATACAAGTAACATTTTATTTATGTTTCTTATGATAATTCATTAGCAAGCTTGAAGCACTTCAAGCTGAATATAAAAAAAGGAATAAACAGAAACCTAAATCTAGTTTTATTTATTTACGTATTTCATGAATATTTATTGATCTTTTTTGTTACAGGTAAGAAGCGAGTCTTTAAATATAGAACAGATAACAAGTGACATCATTGTTGAAAAGATCCGGCCACGTATTTCAATGCAGGTATTAAAAAGTCATATACATAAGTTATTCCTTGTTTTGCGTATGTATAAAACGTAAATAAAAATTTTCCTTTCTGACCTCATTAAATCAGTTCTAGAAACCTTTAGAAATCGCAGGATTTTCCTAACAAAAAGGTCTTCGTTTGCTTTAACAATTAGTTCAAAAAATAAGCAAAACAAAAGATTCGGATTCTAGAAACAATTTGTTACTTTTACACGAACAGTATAGCAAAAATATAAAATTTTATTCGGAAATATTGCCGGAGTCCCTGTTTTAATCATAAGCATTAACGTTGCCACCCAAAGCTTGTAATTATATGCAAGACTACATTTCCTTAATTGCGATTTCAAGTCAGTGAACCCTAAAATCGTAATTTGAACGTGATTAGTTTCAGTCATTACTGAGCGACTTGAGACTAACATCAAATTAACATCACTCATCAGTCGTACTGTTATTCTAATAATTTTAATTTGAAATTATCTAACTAGTTATTACTACTTTTTCTGTCGTGTTCATTTTGTTTTGTTTTGGTGTTCGGGCTTTTTTTTGTAAGTTATAAAGAGGATAATTTCAAGAACTTGCATTTGAATCAGAAGGTTAAATTCCTCAAGGTGAGAAAGTTAAGCTATAAATTGGAGATAAGCGAAATTAAAACGTTTAACATTTCGCTCATGTGAAACCATTTGAAATGTAGAAAGGACAAATTTTATTTTTCGGAAAATTGTATGTTTTGAAATGTATTATTTTTACTTACCCGTAAAATTTGCAATTTTGGAAAGTTCTTTGATTCATTTTCGTTTTATTAAACATATTTCATTCGCATGAAACTACTTGAAATACTAAAAACCGAATTTTATTTTTTAATTTTCAAAAGTTTATTTATTTCGAAATGAATTCGAAGACTTCCACGGTCACGGTTAGTGTCAGTATTAAAAGAAGTCTCAAGGGTTGAGAGTTGAGACCGTGTCGTCGTTGCGAAAGAGGAACTGAACCTTTCGTCCGCTTTGACAGGAGGAAAAAGGGGGTACTAAAAGAGCAAGGTAACTCAATGTGCCAACCACGACAAAGGCGAAACTCTTTTAGCAAAAGGAAAAGGGGCACGGTAACTCAACCTGTCAACGGAACTAGAAGCGAAATTCTTCCAAAATCTCAATTTTATTTTTCTGAAATTTACAATTTCGAAAAATTGTTTATTTTATTCGCTATTTTTACTTAGCTTTAAAACATTTGACTCTCTGAAATTACTCGAAATACCAAAAATCAAAATTTGTTTTTCTGAAATTTGTATACATTTTGAAAAGTTATTTTTTCATTTGTTATTTTAATTTAGTCTTAATACATTTCACTCATGTGACGTAACACACCAAGAACCAAAACTTTGGAAAGTTATTAATTTTATTTGGTAATTTTACTTAGCTTAAAACATTTTACTCATTGAAATTGTTTAAAGTACCAAGTTATTTTAACTTCACCTTAAAAGATTTCACTGACGTGAAACTACTGAAATCCCAAAAACCAAATTTGTTTTTTTCTGAAATTTTGGAATTGCTTATTTTATTTGTTATTTTAAGGTTGCCTTAAAACGTTTCATTTACCTGAAACTGTTTCAGATACCAGAAACCAAATTTTATTTTTCTGGAACTGTAATTTTGGCAAGTTGTTTGTTAATATAATTTGAAACGGAAGTTACGTAAGAACTTTCCAAATATGTAAAAACTGTATCCTATTTTATCCTGAGTGTTACGTTATGAAAAACGTTTAAAAACTATATGTGTATGCTCTTAAATTAGAAATCACTGAAAGCTTTAAATTTGGCTACTGAGAAATTTCCGAAAAATCAAAATTGTTATTTTTTGGCTTTAATCTTTCAAATACATCGAGTATTCTTTGATTTAAAAAGATACAGATATGAACGTATTATTTCTTTCTTTGTCTCAATTTTAAATTTTGATTAGTTTTAACATGATTTTAAAAAAACCTTAAACGTTCACTCCTAGCTCAGTTATTTTAAGTATTCAGATTATCAAAAATTGTAACTTTATAAGCCTGAAATTTGAGACTGAAATCCAAATTTTAAATATCCAAAATATTAATTACGTACAAGTCAAAAACCAGGAAAATTTACCAAAGTTTTAATTTTTTAATTATTGATTACCATTTCAAATATTTCTACGGCGGTTGATTATTTATGACATTTTTTTAAGACTCGTATTTAATTAATTGTCTCAAATTTTAGAAAATATAGCTTTGTTTTTGATTTGAAATAAAATTGATTGCTGATTTAAAATTTTCTTTTCAATTTGACGTGTTCAGATTTAAATTCACAAAAAAGATAGTTTTCACTCTGTGTTTTCCTATTTAAACGTTTGGAAAAACATCAATTTGTGGCTTTTAAAATATTTCGTACATTCTTTCAAAACATTTGTGTTGTGTTCAGATCGCAACTTACAAAAAACCTAAATTTCCACAAACTTTTTTTCAGTTAAAATATTCTGATAAATGAGATCTAGATATTTTGTATATTTTTTCAAAGTGACGGTTGTGTTGTGTTCAGATCGAAATTTACAAAAACAGTAAGCTTCCTGAAACTCCTTTAAAATTTTTAAAAATTTTAATAAATTAGAACTTTTTGAAAACTAACAGTGTGATATTTGAATATTAAAATTGGTTGTTTTCATTTTCCTCTTTCAAAATCTTAATTGCAAGGCTGTTTAACACACATTAATTTAGTAAATTCAGTACTAGTTTAACTGCCTGACTGAAATATGGCTACATAATTAATTATCGCCCCTTTCTGCTTTGCTTAAGGGTTGGAGGGAGTACCTACGTGGATTAATTTTTGTTTTATTATGTAGGTACTTTACCGTAACTGAAGCACTTAGAATGTCTTATTAGAAGTGCCTTTTCCATGATCTGAAATATTGTTATGAACTGACTTGGATGCAAAATTTGTAGTAGTTAATCATCGGGTTTTTGGCCTTTTTCTCTGAAATTAATATTAAAATAAAATGATATGAATTATTTTCAGTAAATGTGCTTTCTTCCAGAAGTTTGTAATCCTTGCTTTAAGAACCGAAATAAATTCCGAAAAATTGTGAGCATGTTGAGGGTCTGAATAACTAATGTTCAGAACCTGTATTCTTTTATTGTTTATTTTTCTTGGTCCCGTTTTATTATAAATCTTAAAAACCCTAAACTGAAAGAGCATGACGAATGAAATCGATTAAAAATCTTAGAAATTGCAGCAATGAAAACCAGCTAACGAGTTTGAAGGATTAAACATCGGGGGTGCCAAAGAATTAATACCACCATTACAAGATTATGTTACCTAATAATCCTACGATAACTATGTAATGTTTATTTATATAAAGTTTCTTCTTAATATTTTCCTGGCAGCTTCGAGAACATTTTACGATGTTACAGGGGCGAAATTTTCAGGTTATGGGTTTATCTAAACGAAGTTTATGGTGTGAGCTTATCGATATTAAATTCGCCCATGAATCGACCAATTTACGATGTGCCCTTTTTATAATGTGTAACTGAATCAGCACTCTAAGTAAATTAGGAGACAGACCTCCATTAATGGTTATTAAACGTCGTAACTTTCCCGTCGTGTTTCTGTTCAAGCAGTTCAATAAGCTCTCGAAACTATTTCCCAACCCAGGCTTTGCGATTATTACCTCATAAAATCACTCGTTAGACGATCCACATGATTACATGGAGTGACTTCCTCGCTATTAAATAGAGTTTCTGTGTTATATCGACAGCATGTATTAAAGATAAATCAGATGCGTGAATTATTTTAATTCCCTCGTTCCCATATGTAATTTTAAAACAGCTTAGCTCGGGGAACGTTCCAATACGACCAACTTTGATTGCAACCTGATTCACATTTAGAGAAATAAGCCGTGGATTAATTTACTTGGCAGTTTTTTAATTTAACTTTTGTAGTTTTCTCGGAAAAATATCGCTTGTAATATCAAGCTTGGATAAGTCTGGATAAATCACGTCTTTGTTTTAAATCTTAATTGAATCGAAAATTTGGCTTTGATTGAGGATTTATCATGATTTGATTAAATTAAAACTGCCTCCCTGATATTTTTTAAATTCGTGGCAAATTCGTCCAGTGTGGTTTTGTTTCAACAAAATCAAATAAGTAAATCTCAGAGAATCGGATCTCGCTTGAATTATAAGGATAAATGTGGGCGGTGGGCGTGTGATTTGATTATCTGGAAGGATCGAATTTAAAGAGGATTAGTTTATTTTAAGGAATTCTATATTCAAGTTTTAGCGTAAGCATTTCTTGAGAATTTTCAAGGAGCGGAAAAAGGTTGGACTTTGGATACATTTTTCACGTTGATGAATCCAAATATGCATTGCCGATTGCTTTCTGTTTGGTTATTGTAGAATTTACAGTTTTCGAAGAAGGATTTGATTAAACCTAAATCGGAGCTTGAAACTGTTTTGTTAAAGAGGTTTTCTACTGAATATTGTAAATTAGTTGCTGAAATAACGTAGTTTTGAATATTATGTTGCGGTTTCCAGGGTTCGTAACGTCATTGTATATAGAAGCAGGTTATTTTAAAACAACACTGTTGTAACGACTGTTTTTATTGCATGCCAACTCAGATACAACTAAAGGTAATCATTTAAAATGGTGGTTTGTTGACCATGGTAATATTCGAGATATCGATATATCGTTACAATTTGGTGGCCGCATTTGGAAATTGATGGGCAAAGCAATTTTATTTAAACTTTGTTATCACTTTCCAATGAATTGTTTTTAGTTTTGTAAACGACGCCATCGATTGTTGCAAAACGTTTATGTGTTTCATACAACATCAAATGGGCTAATGGGCATTAAATTACGTATGTGAGGAAGCAGGACTATGCATACATCCGCTACAATTCTATTCCTCCCTAGTATTAATTAATAGAATACAAGCGCTGTAACTCCGGGTTATAAATATTGATCGGTGTATCTCACGTTCGGGGTTGACGTATGAGTGCACATCCCAAAATGAGCTCAAATTTCGTTATGCAAACTCTCAAAGTGAATGTTTTACGTATCTATAAATTTTTAAACACGGCGCATCGAAACTGGCTTGCAGTATGTACCGTTAAAACAGGTGTAGAGCGTATAATTGAATATTCATGTTATAAGACGAGGATAGTAAATGGATTATTACTAATACCCATGAAGTATCTGCTACAAGCAGCTTGTTTTGTAGTACGAAGTTCGCATATACAATATGAATATACACGAGAACCAGATGCCGTTTTACGTATTCCGTACTGACTTACAACGAACTTTTCCATGAGTTTCTGCTTTTCGAATTCATGCAAATCACGTACCAAATGCAACGAGTTACAAGATTAAAAGTTACGTGAAGTGTAACAAGTTCACTTCTTTATATCCACCGCTTAAAGGAGAAAAATGTGAATACATATTTCTAAACATGCACCTTCTTCCAATTTATATATTGAGATATTTGCCCGAAATTTTATTTTCTTCTTATACAATAGTAAAAATAAAATTTCCAGATTTTATGTGACAAGCAAGAGTTCCCTTTTTTAAGACCTCTCTTTTTCGAGTATTAGAAGATTAATTAGGATTTCTAGCCTTTTTCGTACCTGTTTCATTTTTGGCTTGTGGAGTTTTTCAAATGTTGATATTTAAAAACAAACTGTCACAAACACGTTATAAACCCACAAAATGAGTTACGATGAACTCTTTTCAGTTCATCAAACCAGAATCAATCAAAATGCAAAATAATCCTGTAGTTTTACGAGAAAGGGGTGAATTTGAAATTAGGAGGATGAGTATGATCAAAAAATTCTATTAAATTACAAAATCCCGCATTCAATCCTAATTACAGCTGTTGTATCCTTCTTTTTTCTTTTAATATTCAGTTGTTATAATTAATTAATCTTTGTTTTTTAAACTTGCACGTCTCAGAAACTATTAGCTTTTGTAACACAAAATAAGCCAAAGAAAAGATGTTTTGAAATATTAAAGAAGAAAAACCTACGCTTTTATGGGTAAAGCTTGATTTTATCGGCAGGTCATGAAATGAAGCTTTCGTTCGTGACCCTGTCTAGCACATGGAAAGTTTAAAGCCAAGTATGTTAAACAGTGGGTTTCGTAAAAGGTTTTTCGGGGATTAGCGTTACCAAAATAATAAAATTTTCAGGCACCATTTAGTATTTCTTTTCTTAGACAAAATTAAACTATTTGTACAAATGTTTCCAAAAGAGTGTTATTTAGAAATATTTCAAAAAGCATTCTTTTAACCAAATTCTGAATGTCAGAATGTGAAAGCATCTGTAAATAAATTTTAAACGCTTTGTTTCTGGTTATGCTCAGTTACTGGTACTTTAAATTTAAACAGAATGAATTCTGTCTCGTATGGAAATAGTTATTTATGCATCAACTAAAGTAAATGGCATTCACCACCAAAGGATGGGTTTGCAGCATGAATGTATAATAGCGACAGCTGGCTTTGTAATCCGAGATTGATCAAAGATATTTAGGCTTCCGAACTGCGTACTAGATTTTACATTAATTATAATTGAAGTAACTACTGTATTTACATACCTAGGTAGGTAAATTCACACTCACTTCTCCACTGCCATGAGAGTAAACAAATGGTAAAAATTAAACGTCATGCTAAGTGGCAGTGAAACATTTTTTTTAGTCATTCCCTTTCATGGTTAAGAAATCCTCGCAGGAGTTTGGCCTTCCACGCTTTTTCTATGTCCCACTTTTTCCCACAATTTTTTTTTCCAGCTGTTTAAAATCATTTAACACTGTTTCTCCACCTTAATGTAGATCTACCTTCCTTTATATTCAATTGTGGAATCTATTTCAATACCATTTTCGTCATGTAAATAACCGCCGCCACCTTAATCTTTGGGTTTTATACTGTTCTTTTTGCTTTCATTTGTATTGCCAATTGTCAATATTCAACTTGAGTCCAGAATTTTCTTTCATATATCTTTAGTCTTCCATCGCCATTTTTTTGTGTTTGGCCATGTCTCTGCAGCATATACCATTACTAGACTTTCCATTTTCTTATAAATTTCAGTTTTTGATGTTGGTTTGAGTATTCCACCAATTTCTCCGAGACACAGTAACTCTTGTTATTTGTGATGGATTCTCTTATTTTTCTTTTTAGGTCTTTATTTGAACATACCATGACCTTTAAACAATTAAACTGCTTTTTGTATTACATTGTGGTTGTCTTTCAATATGTTGCAAGCACACCATATTGCTTTAGTAAATCTGGCAAAAGTTTCTGTGATTCTGTACGTTATTACCATATCATGAACATAGAAGTTACTTGAGTTTTATTTACGTAGTTCCAGCTTGTAGTCTTTGATTTTCATTACCATAATACCTATATTCTGTACCACGTGCATAGTGTGTACGCGTAATAAGACCTTGTTATTCTACCTCTAAGGCCTGGTGCCCAACGAATGGTCATCGGGGCTCGATACCGACCCCCAGACTGCAGGAAAACTCGCCCATCAGGAGTTTCAAACCAAAGACGTAATGCTACCTGATGCTCTACCTTTTTTGTGTCACCCTGGCATCTTTCCATCCAATATTTTGATCAGAATTTGCTCAAAGCCATCAGCAGTGACTTCAGGGGGAAAATGTTTTAATGGCTTGTTTTTGATCAAAAGTTATTTAGAAGGATTGCACCTTTATGATCTTTATAATTAAGTATATGATAACCTTTTCTTACCATTCGATACCTTGTCTTCAATCCAGTAACTTTTTCCACATGTTTTCCGCTATAGTTAATCGTCTTTCCAATATTACTTTTAGGTCTATTGATTATGCTTGATTTTTCCTCTAGGTTTGGTTCTTTTAATATCAGACACTTTGCTTTCGTTTGTGGTTCATTTAGCAGCTCAGTTTCGACCTCACCAAGGTGTCTGATACACATGGCTTTCATATACCATTAATTTTTGCACCTTCGCATATCTTTGCAGTTTTATTTACTTATCCACATGCTGTTTTCCTTTCTTTAATTTATCGTATTTTTGCAAATCTTATGGTTATTAATGTGTACAGTTTTTTTATTTCTTTAACTCTTACATAACTTGGCCACGACTTTTTAGCCTTTCCTATCGCTGATTTGGTCCAGCCAGGTTTTGCCTTGTTTTTCTCAGTTATTTCTGGATAAAAATTGTTCGCCATGGTTTCCCACGAGCCTAATTTTTGTAGGTTTTTCTTTCAGCTTTCCCTGTACTTATCAGTCATATCTTCAGTTCTTAATTCTTTTTCTTTTCCAACTCTTATCCATGACCCTATTTTATTTGCATATGTTATGCTCTGTTTCGTTTTGACCAGCATAATTCATTTCACGATATATTCTGGTTTCGACCTCAGGATTCAGGTGAGTGATCTTGTAAAGCAAAGGTCTTGGGATTGTTCTTTTTCGGTGACGCGGTAAAACCATATATTGGCAAGATCAAAATTTCTTCCAAGTTATGCAGGCTCATTCCGAGTTATATTAACAAAAAGCTTATAACAGGATGTAACAATATTTGTTTAGTTAATAATTTAGTATTTATTAGGGAACAATATTAAGGCCAATGTTCGAGCCTGTATTGTTAGTAACCAAAAAAACGTGAATGTGGCAGTTTTCAAATTACATAAGAGATGTAAGCCCTTTTGGGTGGACATTTCGTGACTTCCTTTGTGATTAGTTTGGTACTGCTTGTAACTAATCTTAGAGTTGTTACCAAGATTGTACATTGTCTTTCCATTGTTGTTTCTGCGTCATGCGTAATCTAATTTCCAGCTACTTCATACAAATAACATGTTATAAAACTGAATTGTAGCTTCAATTGTTTAAAAACGATTTCGTAACATTTCGCTTGTTTCCCGGAAATTTCGTAATATTTTTCTTGAACTTTGATATTTTTTTTCGGCAAAGGTTTCTCAAACATTTAATGTTCAGATTTTTATGTTTTAGAAAGAGAGAATTTTAGTTAGGTCAGGTCTCTTGGCTATTCCCAAATTTCATTGTTTTTCTTAGTTTGACTACCTTCAAAGGGGCTGTTTTAGCACAAAGTGCTGCCCGAATTATTTTTTTTTTACTGTTGCTGTACACTCTTTAGCATTATAATTAAATTCTAAACTGTTTATTGCATGTTTCCTCTGTTTCCGAATTTTGAACATTGTTTAATATCAATTTCAAATGTGTATTGTAAACTGGGCTAAATATTTTTTACCTTGGATTTTTAAATGTGATTGTAATTTTTAATGCTTTAAGGTTCTGATTTCTATTAACTGCTGGGCGTTTTCTTTATTTGAAGCTTAGTCAGGTGTGGTTTTCAGAAAAGCTAAATATTGAACCTGCAGCTTAACAAAATTGAAGCATGGCCTCTCTTTATCCAAAAATATTTGGAATGGTTTATAACTATTCGTTCGATTTGGTAGACATTTTATTTAACATAAAAAATCTTTGAAGTTTAGTTTCGAAAGTGAATGAATTATTGAATTAACTGTGAAAAACTGAACTTATTTTTACTTTTAAATAATCGCTTTCATTCCCCAGCCTGTATTTGGTTGTCATCTCACGATTTAGACCTTTAAAATGCATAATTTAACCACGTTTCCACAACAAAAACGGTTTACATTTTTCAAAGGCTACGTCCGTATAGTTCTATTATTCGTATTAACAGTAAAATTCTGTTCAGCACCGTAAGCCCGCCTCATAATCCGATTATGAAAGTATTTTTGAGTAGCTTTGAGATGCACAAGTGGATAACTTTACATCGTTACGTATTCATATGCGGTCCACCGTAAAAAAGTTGAGCAAGCCTATTGTATATTGTATCGTATCGAGTACGAACGTTTAGTATTCCGTACATTACGTTTTGTTATATTTAATCCAGGCTCTAATCTACTGCCTGAAACTTTATTATCTTTAGTTTTTAAAATATACGCCAGTAGTTTTTTAGGTTTTAAACCGAAATTAACGGATTAGCTTTTGTAACGAATTTTATTTAATACTCGATTTTATGGCGTTAATTTATGTTTTGCAAAAATCCTAACCGAAATTAATTTCAATTTTAAGAGCCTCCCCGATATTTCGAGTAAATTTTAATGCCAATTAGGAATTTAATTAGTTTAAGTTCTGTAATTATAATTAATTACGGTGGCAGTAATTAGGGTGATGTTTTATACATAATTTTATTTACTAAGCTTAAAATTAACTGAGCTAAGAGGGTTTTCGATATAGATTTGCGTCTGGCTGTAATTTTCATATCATATCGAATGGAAGAACTCAACTGCATCGTATAAGCTCGTATTTTAGGGATTATGTATGGTTGAACTGTCATATTTATAAAGTATTGATTCCTGCTGTATGAGAACGTTGAATTTGGGGATGTTTGTAATCCTGGTGTAAATTGTTGCATCTGCAGTCTTATTTGTAAAAGGACGCACAAGGTTTTTGGATAAGGCTTGACCATGGGGTGAGGGCCTTGTAAACTGGGATTTTAAATGTGTGTGTACTTTTCACATTTTCTTTACAGCTTAGCCAGCTGAATAATTAATGTTCGGCTTGCAACTTAACAAAATGAACATGGCCTCCGCTTATCCAAAAACAGGCGATTAGCTTGTGTTTTCATTTAATGGTTGTAGTTTAAAAATCAATTTGTTTAAAATAGATGAGTCTTCCACTTTTATTTTTCTTTATCAACTTTCACTCAGATTATTATTAGTCTAGTAAGTGTACTAACAATTACTTTTCAAGCAGAAGCCGTAGTATTTGAAACATTAACGTAATTACTCTTCGAACAAAAAATAACCGATTTGTCTGACTTGTTTCAAAACTTGTTTGTTAACTAATTAAATATAATTAATATAGTTAGTTTACTGTTTTGAAATATTCGTGGGCTTCGAATACTAAACAGTAAATACGGTTTCTGTTAATGAATTCCTTGCACCTTTAGGTTTTGATGTTTTTAACCAATTAGGAAGAACTCTTTTTGAATGCAGTTTATTAAAATGTAAAATATTCTGGCTTAATTTCTGAATTTGAAAATGCTTATCTTCGTAGTATTGTGATTTTATAACTTACTGTTGTAGACATTCAGTTAAAGTTCCTTCGTTTCTCTTCTAAGTTCTGCTTGCAAATTGTTGGCACAAATTATTTGCGTTTGGCAAAGATGTTTCCTGGGGATTAAGGTAATATCCAGGTTACATTTCTAGGTTTTTTTGCATCGTCGTCCTGATTAAGCTAGATTACCTAATGAAAATACTAGGCAATTGCCTTTTGGTTCATGGGGATTATGGTGAATTTATTTATTTTCATTTACTCTGATGTGCCATATTTTTAAGCCAGGTTTGGATCGTCCCAAGGTTGGTATGAAGCTGTGGAAAAGCAATGTTTACTTAGTTAAGTCTTTGTGAGATTATAGAAGGTGGTATCTTCCGCTTGACTTGGAACCTTGTATGGCCATTTTAATATTTTACAAGAATGTACGATTTTGCAGATAGGTCTTTAGTGTAGGGTTCTAGGAAAACTACACAGAGCCTTTGCAGGACTTCTTTATTTTAATCAAATTTTATTTTGTACTTTGGTGTTTTTCAAAACTGTGTCACACGTCTGCCGTCGTTGTCGTAATCTTCGCACACCCGATTTACTACTGACTCACCCGATGCACGCCGGACCCTTCACCTGAATATATTAGGGTTAGCTTCTAGATTTCCTAATTTTGGGTAGGAACCCAGTTTGCCAAATTTTCCAAAAAGTTTTATACCTAGAAAGACCACGGAGTGGTAGCTATTTCTCCTCTTCCAGGACTTGATTAATTTGTCTGTAAATTCGGCAATTTGTTTAATTATAGCATACTTCAAAATAACGCCAAAGAGTTAGCTTGGCATTAGGCTTAACGTTAACTATTGGTTTGTTAGGGTTGATTCTAGTCTTCCCATGGAAATATACCTTTGGTAGAAGTTGGGAGGAGCAAGTTAACAAGTCAAAGGGGCTTGCTTTACTTCTTTTAGAGATCTTCCAGACCTTCCTGGCTTGCAAATTACGTAGAATAATTTCTGATAAACTTTAAAGCCATCTACCTAAAAACGGAACAGAGGTCTACCAAAAAACAAACCTTCTTAAGCTTTTCAGCCTTTGTAAATTCTCCCAAATTCACAAAATCCAAAACGTCCTTCTGCATATTTTGCTATGATGATTATGTAAAGGCGCCACTCCCTTGTGGAACTCCTATGTCTTGTATCTGTAGTAAATATTATAATATTTTACAAGAAAGTTCCGATTTTATAGAGCTTTGGGATTAGGAAATACAGTAACACCCTGACTTACGCGAACTCGCAGTTACGCGGTTTCGTATCTTTCCCTCCCTTTTCCTCCCTCGGATCATTTCGCCCGCGCTTTACGAAACTTACGAGTGATTTTGGAGAACGAAGACTCTAACGAAGGAGTGACAGCTGCAAGGCAAGGAATAAAAAAATCATTAACTTGCTACGAAGAAATTTTGCGTGAAAAAAGAAGCCACTGTGCCGTCAAACGAGTCTGCTACTTAGATTTTATGAAGCCGTCTTCATCGAAATAACTTTCTTTGGTGAAAAGTTTTCATTCTGAATAGTGTATTACATGTACTTTCTTTAAAAACAGATATTTGTGCTAGCCTGTGGTCCCAATTAATTGGAATTTATATGTATTTATATGCAAAACTGTATTCCAAGTTACACGAATTCGACTTACGCGCTCTTTGTCGGTCCCACTCTCCTACCTATCGCGTAACTTCGGGGTATTACTGTAGTTGTGTAGGAGCAGAGTTTGCTAAATTTTCCCAAAAAGCTGTTTTATATTTAGAAAAACCACGCAAGGGTATCTGTCCTCTTCCAGGACTTGATTCATTTGTTTATAGATTCGACAATTTGTTTAATTATAGCATACTCCAGTATCAAGCCAAAAGGCTAGCTTAATACCAACCAGCGGCTTGCTAGGGTTGATTCTAGTCTTCCTGCAGAAATACATTTGGTAGGAGTTGGTAGGAACAAGTTTTAACAAGTCAAAGGGGTTTTACTTCGAGATCTTCCTGGCTTGGAAATTACGTAGAATAATTCCTAAAATTTAATCTGTAAAACATATGCTGCATGGAATGTATGAAACCATACAGCTAAAAAGGAAACGAACTTCTACTAACAAACCTTCTTTGTTTGTAAGCCTTTTAAAGCCTTTAAGCTTTTGTTTGTAAACATTCCCAAATTCACGAAATCCAAAACATCCTTCAGAATTTAGAATTTTCCAAAACTCCCTCTTCCAATAAATTTCTGAAAATTACAATTGAAGTTGTTGGAAAGCAACGTTTAGTTAGGTCTTTGAAAGGTGATAGAAAGTGGTATCTTCCGCGTATATTTTGCTATGGTGTGGTTTATGTAAAGGTCCCATTACCTTGTGGAACGCCTATGTCTTATATGTCCATTTTAATATTTTACAGGAAAGTGACGATTTTGTAGGTAGGTCTTTCGGGTTAGGAAGCCCAGTTTGCTCAATTTTCCCAAAAGGCTGTTTCATATTTAGAAAAACCACAGAGGGGATTTTTTCCTCCTTCATTTGTTTGTAAATTCGGCAATTTGTTTAATTATAGCATACTTCAATCCAAAACCAAAGATTTTGTTCTGCATCAAGCTTGTTGTTAATTAGCGGCTTGCTAGGGTTGATTCTAGTCTTACCGTACAAATATTGGTAGGGGTTGGTAGGAGCAAGTTAACAAGTCAAACGGGCTTTACTTCTTTTAGAGATCTTACAGATTTTCCTGGCTTGGGAGTTACGTAGAATTGTTCCTATTTTCCCTTTCCTTAAAATTTCCTCTTCTTTTTCCTCTTATGGCCGAATCCGAAGCAAGGGGTTTTATTAACTCATAAGTGTGAGTTCTGAGAATGTATACCGAACAGGAGGCTAACCTTACCCGTTGAAAGAGGTGAAGAAGATCGACCCGCAGTGTTGTGAAGTTAATGGTTATCAAAGGTGTTAGTATGAAATAATAAAAATTTGAATCTGTAAGAAGATTACTTTTTGTAGGAGAAATTTTCAAAAGGAAATCCAATAATGCTTTTTATTTCTTTATTATATTTTTAAATTTTAATTTTCAACAGGTAAATTAAACTAAAGCTTTTGAGACAATGAAAATTTTCGCAAATTTCAAAAATTGTATTCCCGTAGGATCTTGTAAATCTGCTAAATCTGAAAGGTGGTTTTGTAAAATTTGAGGTAATTTCTTTCTTTTGATTATTCAGTCTTGCTGATTGTAATTTAACAAACAAATCACATTATAAAGTTTATGCAGACATCTCTCAAAGTTGGAACGAGTAGGAGTATCCCGAACAAATATTAACGACCAGAAACTTCGGGCAAAATAGAAAAACAGCATTAAAACTAATAACGACATAAATTACAAACTTACGAATTACAGCAAAGTTAGCAAATATTCGTGCACACTCATCATATCAATAAATAATCACCTAGGGCCGGAGTTGTGATGATTTTAGAGAAAAATCTAAGTGAGACGTATCAAATACACCCAAGCACATTACTCACAACAGCCCTAGCCTATCTGCATGGGCGGAAGCTGTGCATGACGCGGCACATGAAATAAAGTCAATCTGTTTAGTTGTCACCCCTGCGGATAGAACGTGGCCTGAATTGCATCCACATAACTCGATGCAATAACAACTTCACCGTAAACTCCCTTTGGCTTCCAAAATTTGTACGGAATCAACCCAACTAGACGTAAAACCATTGCCATGATTCTCAAACCTTAATTTGCATAATACTGAGTGATTGATTCTATTATACTCGTGTAAATGTTTTCAGATCGTTGAACAGTAAAGCTGAAATTTCACTTTTTATAGATTTGATAACCGAAACAAAATGCGAACATTTGTAATAGAATATTGCCCAATGAAAGGTATATGTTAATAAGCAAATGGTCGTAGAAAAAAAGGAATTTTACATTTTTTTTTACTTATAAACCAGTCCGAATGTTTTTGGATAAAGGAAGGCCAAGTCAAACATGTACAAATGTACATTTTTTGCCAGGTTGCAAAGATAATGTGGTGATTAACAGAAACCATAACATTAAAGTGTAGGAAACGACGAGCACATTAGAAAACTATTTTACAAAATATTCAACCTCATTTACATGGCAAACCTTTACCCAAAAGCATTTGGAACGGATATTACAATTAACTCCGACATTCTATTTGATTAAATTATTTTCTAAATTTAAAACCAATTTCTAACATACTGAAGAGGTTTAATGTACAAAAATGGTCTCTAAAAAACAAAGTGTAAAATCGCTTACCAAGCATTTTAATATCAAAGGCCCATGAAAAATGTAAAATGTGCACAGCTGTCGAGATAAAGCTTCATTTTTTTTTTTAGAAGTGCGTAGTTGTTCCAGGGTTCGCAGTAGAAATTACTTAACATATTAAAACGACCGTTAACTTGACAGGGAAAAACCGTGAAGATCCGCAGATAGGCCGTTTAAAACTTATCTCCTACGCTAACTGGTACGTGTTGTCATGTTCCCTGTTACCCGTTAAGAATTTGTAGAAAATACGTGACTAAAATTATGTCTTTTATGTGGTTTGTTGTAATTTATTCTTCCTTGTAAATGTTTTTAGAGGTATAACGTTTCTAAATTTTACTTTTTAGAAAATGCGGTTTTACTTTTAAAAGGAAATTCTTATATAAAAAAGTTTTCGTAATCAAAAGACTTTGAAATAAAAATTTGGTAGTTTTAAAATTTAAAAAAATTGTCAGAAATTGAACTTTAATTTTCAAAATACTGATTTTACAGTGTGTCAAGGGGGAAGGAAGTGTTGTGAAAAGCACAAAAGTGATAGAAATTTTGAAGGCTTGAATGCCGCCTATTTTTTTATTAATTACTACAAATTTGATTTTAAATTATTGTCTAATATTACATTATTAATTATTATATAATTATAATATTACAATATTTAATATTATTTATTCTAAATTTAATTTGTTTTAAATCATTAAAAATGTCCTGCAGTTCTATAAATTTTCATTTTTTACATTTTCTTTTGTATTCGTCTTCCCTTTATGAATGGAAATTTTTCGGTGCTTAGACTCGTACCTACTTCCATCTCTGAAAATGTTAGAAAACCCAATTTACTTTTTGAAATCATCTTCGTTAATTATTATTTATGTGGTAGCACCAGTTTGATACTGACCTGTTAATTTTTAGAATTCTGAATATTTTAGAAGTAAGAAAAAATTCAGAAAGATTCTTGTTAATAGAAAAATAAAAAAAATATGACGATTCATATACAAAGTAATTGTTTGCATTTATTTTCTGTTGCACTTCTTGGGCATTCGAAACCTGAACCCTTCATTATTCTTTTCAACATTTTAAAACATCAAATACGGTGGATTTCGGAATCTTGTGCTTTTCTGTCACTAGATTTCCAAAATGATGAATTTTTTTACACTTTTTCTGACACATTTATTTTGACTCAGCGAACTTGAATGAATAACTTGGACTCACATTATTAAAAGAACTTTGAGAAAACAAAGCCTTTTGTGTTTCTGGATATTTTCGTGCGCAGACCTTATTTTAAAATATATTCGTTAGTGTATATTTTGTTCAGGTTTTGCATTTAATTTAAATTTTTTGCTTTACTTTCATTAATTAAATGATACATTAAACTCAAGAATTGTATAATACTTTTGTAAGCCTATTTCGTTACATTCTATTAAAAACCAAACTCTTAACATTAGCATTTAGCATATCATTAGTTTAACCTTTACGAACAAAATTTATAATCTGTCGATAAATCAATAATACCAATACGTGATATGCTTATTCATTTTATAATTTTAGGTTAAAAACTACCGTACTTCTAATAAACTAGCCGAGGTTTACGTATCGCGTCTAGCGCTTGAGTCGGATGGTTGTTTAAATATCAGCGGTCCTATGTAGTTTATTCTAGTGGCTTATTTATTTATTTATTATTAAGCGAAATCAGTAAGTATTTCAACTCTGATCATTATAAAACAAACTTTGCAACTGTACTAGTCCAGTTTTGATGTCTACTTTAGAAACCAAAGCGCTTTTGACACCTCTGCTTTCCTCAAGTAGTTGTTTGTCCCGCCTTTAAGAGCATGCACTAATCACCCTGAACAAGTTACACATTCATCTCTTTTTAACGCGTACAAATACCGCAGAACGTACGTCTAAAACTCGAAGAAAATACGGTCGCCGTTTGGCTCATAGAAAGAGGATAGTTGCTTAAAAGCTGTTGCAACTTGAAGGCCTCGGAATGCTCGGCTAATGTAGAACCTTGTTAATATGCTTAAGTTTCCCGACATTTTTGAGAAAATCTCTAAATCTCCCAAAATAGCTCAAAAGCTTCCAGATTTATGCAAGAATCCCTAACAGTATACGTGAAAAAATGTACTAATTTCATCAATAATTCTTGAGCATTGATGTTGTTTTAAATTATTAGTGAAACAATAGTTTTAATACTTAATTAAGGGATTCCCCCTCGACACTGTAAAGGTATAAGGGGGTAAACGTGAAAGAAAGAATTAAGGAATTTCTGAGAATTTTAATTTCTTCTTCGTCTTATGGCCGAGGGCTAGAACAATGGCCCGATATTTACCTACTGGTAAATGTGAATTCTAATTGTAAAGCTTGAGCTTTTACTTGCAGACTTTATTTCTTTAGATGGCAGCTGAAAAAGTTTTCGGCTTTAATTTCTTTGTCAACTTTACAGAAAGTTTTATTGAAAATTGCCAAAATAACAGCGATATGAATTATTCCTCTTTTTTCAATAATTTTATTTGACCGTTTTCTAAGCCACTTCCTTACATTTCTTAATATTAGCGTAATCATCAGCTTTATTATTAAATTTATAATCCACACATGAATCAATAATAAAATACGTATATTTGTCTATTTAATAATTTTGGGTTAAAAAGTTGCAGGGTTGCCGTTAGCATAAACTTTACAGAAAGATTTAAAAATGTTATTGAAAATTGACAAACTAAAGGGAACAATATTAAACTTGATTACGATAATTTTGTTTAATAATTTTCTAAGCCTATTTCTTTACATCTTATCAAGAACAAGACGCATGACATTATCTACGGATGGACCAGTAAAATAATACATACTATGTTTGTCCATTTACATAATAACTTCAGGCCAAAAATTAAATTTGGGTTACATAAGATAGAACATTGAATTTTTTAGAAAGTTTAACGATTGGAATATGTATGTAAAATAATTTATTAGAACTTCAATGAAATTTCCCGCAAATTTTTGAAAAATTGAAACTGTCCCGTTCCAAAATAGAGCAAATTCTGCTTTATTTTCTAGTGCAATTTGAAAATTTCGGACTATTTTTAATAGAAAATATTTTTGCTCCACATTCTCTTATCCCGAGTTTTTATTTGCAAATTGATTTACGAAGGTACTTTTGCCATATTTGTATTAGCAGTACAGTACAGTGAATTACTTATTGTTACCTGAAATTCATTGATGTCTGTTTTAACTTCTTGTTACAGTAATGTTAACAATTAATTAAGGAATTTTTGAGAATTCTAATTTTTAAACCTTCTCGAGATGGCAGTTGAAAAGTTTTCAGATTTACGTATTTTTCCCAGATTTTAATTCTTTTTTATTGAAAATTAACAAAATAAGTCGGAGAACATCAAGCTTCATTGCTGTTTTTTCAATAATTTTATTTGATAATTTTCTAAGCCAATTTTCTTACATTTTCTCAAGAATAGAGCTCTTTATATTAGAATTATCATTAGTTTTATCTTTAAGAACAATATTTATAATCTGAGGAATGAAATACGTATATTTGCTCATTTAATAATTGTAGGTTAGAAACTATCGTGCTTACAACAGAACATTGATAAATATTTTTTAAGTAAGTTTAACATTTTGAATATGAAAAATAATGAAATCATCAATTCATTAAGTTTTCCAAGATTTTTAAAAAATTGGAGTTTTCCCAAAATCTCCAAAATAGCTCGAAAATTCCCAGATTTGAAGATGAATTCCCAGCAATAGCAACCCTGTTTACATGTAAAAGAACACAAAAGAATGTGCTATTTTTGAGTATATCCCATCTTTTCAATATTTTTAAAAAGCTAGAAATTTAATAGGAAAAGTACTACAATAGAGCAAACTTTCCAGTGCAAATGCTTTTAGGTCCATATGTTCTTATCTTGAGTTGTATTTTTATTTCTAAATTGTTTTACGAATACACTTTTCCCATATTTGTGTTAGCAATACACTGAATTACTTGTTATTTCCCGAAATTCATTGATGCCTGTTTTAAATTGTTAATGAAACATTAATTTTAACTCTTAATTAAATTCTAGTTTTAAAAGCCAGGGTTTTTACTAGCAAAGAAATTTATTTTTATAGATGGTAACCGAAAAGCTTTTAGATTTACGTATTTTATTGATTATTCCACTCATCCAATCAAATCACAGTATTTTGGTGAATTGAACCAATCACAATCGAATTAAATCGAAAATACCACTACTAGTGAAATTTTCTAGAAAATTTTGCGACTAGCAGCGTTGCTTAGAGACAACGTCTGTCAAAATTTTTTGAGTGACAAGTATTTCAGTAATTTCATTATAATTCGAGGAATTATCATTCCGAATACCATTCGTGACTAGAATTTTACAGGAAATTTTTGCCGTCACAAACACTCTTGCTTGTTGCTTTGGAAAATCGTAACTCGTGCTGTCGCACTCGTTACGATTTTCGTCGCAACAAGCAGTCGTGTTCATGACGGCAAAAAAATTTCCGGTAAAATTCTAGTCACTTATGGTATTACTTCTGAAAATTAACAAAATAAAGAGGCTAGAACATTGATTAACCCTCGTACTACCGACTCAAATTTGTAACACGGACTACCGTGTGGGGTACAAAGTTACCCCAACTTTGTTAACAATACTCCTGAATTGTCAGTGTCAAAATTGAATAAAAAATTCGGAAATTTACTTAGACAGTAAGCGATTTTCGCAGATTGTCGGAAATTCGGAAATGTTTTTTACATTTTGACGCTGGAAATTCAGAAGTTTCGTGAACAGCTTATAGATTTCATTACTCAGTACATAACAATGAATTTTGTAAAATACAACCCACTGTTTGATGAAAATTTTTGAAAAAATGCCACATACCTATATAATTGTTAACTAACAACAATTAGAAAAAATTAAAGCTGTAAAATTCGGGAATGCATTGCAAAAAGGCAATAAATTCGGCAATCACAGACTACCGTGTGGGGTAACATTGTACCCCAGCGCACTTTAATGTGCGATAACTTTCATAAACAAATTATTTAAAAAAAAATCTAATAATGTCATAATGTGTGTAAAACTATAACTGACACACTTAGAAAATTTCAATTTGCTAAGGCTAAAATTAATAAAGACATTAATTAAAATCTGACGCTGGGGTACAAAGTTACCCCACACGGTAGTACGAGGGTTAATATTTTTAGTAAGTTTGACATTTTGAATATGAAAAATAATTATTAAATTTTCTATGAAACTCAAAAATTCGTTAAATTTCCCAAAATGTTCGAGAAATTGTAGTTTTTCGAAAATCCCCAATATAACTCGAAGGTTTCCAGATTTCAGGAAGAATCCCCATCAATGGCATCAATGGCAAATGCTAATTTTATCACCAATTTTTGAGCGTCTTTTCAATATATGTATTTTAAAAATCATAAATTTAAAAGGAAAAAGCCAGTTCTAAATCAGCAAATTTTTCCCAATTTTTAAACGCAATTTGAAGATATCGATTTTTTTTTGATAATAAATATTTTCTGGTCTGTATAAATCTTCAGTTAAGTTTTTATTTGAAAATTGATTTGCGAAGGTACTTTTGCCATATTTGCATTAGTAGTATAGTGAATTACTTGTTGTTACCCGAAATTGATTGATGCCTGTTTTAAATTATTATTGAAACAGTAATTTAGGAATTCTTGAGAATTCTAATTTTTAAACTTAAATTTAAATTTAAAACCTGGACATATACTTGTAGGGTTCCCGGCAGCATAAACTTCATTTCTATAGGTGAGGCGGTAACTGGAAAGTTTTCAGATTTATGTATTTGGTCAACTTTACTGAAAGAACTTAAAATTGTATTTAAAATTAACAAAATAAATCAGACAACGTCAAGCTTTATTGCTCTTTTTCAATAGTTTTATTTAATAATTTTGTAAGCCCATTTCCTTATATTTTCTCAAGAGCAAAACTCTTAATATTAGCATTATCATTGGTTTTATCTTACAACAAAATTTATAATGTACAGATGGATCAGTAATAAAATACGTATATTTCTTCATTTAATAATTATTATTATTAATGGGGTTAAAGACCTATCGAACTTGCCATAGAACATTGATTGATATTTTTTTAGTAAGTTTAATGTTTTGAATATGAAAAATATACTTTTAATCAATAACATATCCGTTAAATTTTCCCAAATTTTTGAAAAATTAAGGGTAACTCCACAGCAATTTATTACAATCCGGTTTACCTGCAACAAATACAATTTTTTTAAATTTTATCACTATTATTTGAGTATCCCCCGTTTTTTCAATGTTTTTAAATATTACCAAATTTGCAAAGAGAAAAATAGTTCTAAAATCGGGCCAATTTTGCTTTATTTTCCAGTGGAATGTGAACTTTTTTAATGTTAAATATTTTTTGTCCATATCTTCTTACATTGAGTTGCATTTTTATTTATTTGCAAAGTGATTGTTCCATATTTGTATTAGCAGTACAGTGAATTACTTGTTGTTTGTTGTTACCCAAAATTTATTGATGCCTGTTTTAAATTATTAATGAAACAGTAATTTTAGTACTTAATGAAGGAATTTAGCCTGGGCTTTTACTTGTAGGGTTGCCGCCGCCATAAACTTTATTTCTCTAGATGGCAGCTAAAAAGTTTCAGTTTTTTGAATTTTCTTTATCAACTTTACAGAAATATTTAATTTTTTTTTCAATAGTAACAAAATAAAACGAAGAAAATTAAGCTTTATTTCTCTTTCTTCGATAATTTTATTTGTCAATTTTCGTAACCTGCTCCCTTACATTCTCTTAAGAACAAGACCCTTAAACATTAGCTTTAACTTTAAGAACAATATTTATAATTTGTGGATGAATCGATAATAATAAGTCTGTCCATTTAATAATTTAAGTTAAAAATTAAATGTAAACTACTTAGATAGAACAGTAATTAAGTATTTTTTGGGTAGGTTTAACGTCTTGAGTATGCAAAATCATTAAATTTTCGATCAAAAGTCATTTTTTAAATTGAAAATCAAAAATCCTCAAAATAACACAAAAGTTTCTAAATTTAACGAAGAATTTCCAACAATGGTAACTGGTAACCCTGTCTACCTGAAAATAAAATACAAAACAAATATGCTAATTTTATCACCAACTTTTGAGTATCTTCCTCTCATATTTTCAATATTTTTGAAAAATCATAAATTTAGAAGGAAAAAATTTCCAAAATAGAGCAAATTTTACTTAATTTTCCAGAGCAATTTGAAAATTTTTTAATAGTAAATATTTTGTGGTCCATATTTTCTGAGTTTTTGTAGTTGCAACTTAATTTACGAAGGTACTTTTACCATTTTGTATTAGCAGTATAGTGAATTACTTTTCAAACCAGAAGTTTCTTAATTTCTTTGGTACAAAATTTTTAAATTTATTTTAATGTAGTTTTTCTAACAAGAATGGAAGGAAGCTTTAGTGTACAACAAATTTTATATTATTGTTGAGTTAAAATTGAACATTGATTTAGATTTGGTTTTGATTTTTTCCATGCTTGCTCTGTAATTTTTGAATATTTATATTTTCTTCAAGAATTCCTAGTTAACGCAAGCAATTGGCAATGTTTTCTTTAGATAAGTTTAATTTTAGATAATAACAAATAATAATAACAATTAATGATTTTATTTAATGTGAAAACAAAGTAAAAGTATTTAATTTTGGAAAAAAGAGGATGTACTTATAAATAAACAAATTTAGATTAAAATTTCAAGAAGCTGATGTTCAGTTTTATAACTGATTTCCAGCCCTTGAAAGTATAAAACAAAATTCTAATTAAGTTAATGCCTGAATGTATAATAATAAAAGTACAGGAAATAAGGAGGGCCAAATATCGACAAAGAATTTTGCTCAGGTTTATGATGGAAATCGCGGTGAAAACAGGAATTAAATTAATTAATTAATTAGTAATAAATTTATATATAGTAAATAATTTATTTATTTAAATCAGAAGGAATTAAATTAAATAAAAATACTCAAAAGTTTTAGTCGCTTTTGAAATATCATCGACTCTTAGAAGCAAGATAAAACTAAGTTCTTAAAACACCGAATTTTTTTCTGAAACCTTAAAGAAAAATAAATGTAATCACTAATCACACTAATCATTCATTGTGAATTTAAATCATTCACCCTGTATCAATTTCGTAATTGTTTTAAATCAGTTACGAATGAATTTCTTCGAATGGTTTTAAAGATGTAAAATTAGCCAAGTTATTTCATCCTCTATGCCGTTAAATTAAATTTTCCCATTTTAAGTGGTCACTTCCGTTCATATAATTTAATCTTGAGATAAGAACAGTCTATACTTCAACGTATGACAGCGTAAGACTGGTATTTAAATCTTTAATCCCGTGTATTTAATTTTTTCGGTTCTGTGAACCGTTTACTAATTCTATGACCATGACCGGTAGCAAAAAAAATCTGATTGTAAATATCACTTACAGGAATTAAATTAACGGTTCTTAACACAGATGAGATTTCATTTTCGCTTCTTTCCCCGTAACATTTTCCCTGACAGAAGTTATATTAGTTCTTTGTTTCATCGGTGTTAATTATTTTCGTGAACCAAGCGTCGTTGTGGTCTCATCTTCCTTTGTTACGTTTCGTAGATTAGACGAGTAAATGTAATTAGATATCCAGTACCAGGGCAGGAAAGGCTGTTTATTTCTTTGATGTTTATTAGTTTTGTTGGTCAACAGAAATTGTCGGGGTTTTACAAGGTGACTCTGCTTTTGTGATGTTAATGAGAGATAGTTTTATAATTTTGAGTTGTTACATTTTCGTTGCCTTTGTGCTTCACATATGGAAATAATTTTGACTCTTAACTTTAATTTTGTGCATTGGACTTTATGGAAATCGTTTAAAACTGGCTTCGTTGACCTTCCACAGAACTTTTATTGAAATTCATGTGCATTCATTGAGCTCGACACATTTTGCCCAACGATGTTCCAAAGCTATTATACCGTTTTCCATCATTTCTGAAAATGCTTGCACGTTTGCGGGACCAAACAATAACCTCACAATGCACTGAGCTGAAACTCGGCAAGGATCATCTCTGCGTCGTTTACCTTACTTTTCAAACGACCCACGTAACTAGCCAAATTTTACAAAAAACACTATTAAATCAATTCAAAAAGAGGATGCACGGAAGTCAAAAAAAGGTTATCATTTGCCTCCCAGAACGTACAAAACTTCAGTTGTCCTCGCAGGAAAATTAATAAACTTGGTTCTGACCCAATTCCATGCTTTGGGTTTTTATTTCACTTTTGTAACACTAACATAATTCCTGTCTAAACTAATTGAGTTGGCTTTTAAACGTAGTTATTAATTTATCTTGTTTTGTTCCATATAATAGACTTTGCGTTTTTGTGTTTATATGTTAACCTTTGCTTTTTAAACTTATAATTAATTCCCACCCACTTTTATTTGCCAAAGGTTATGCATGTTTTCTTCTATGAACGAAGAATCATTTTCAATACCATTATAATCGATTTTTTTATGCCGGTTCTCCTACGCCTCCGGATAAAAAGAATCTTGAGTTATTTATTATCCCAAATTATTACTTCTTGCACTGCGAATGTTGGTTGTTATTTCACTTATGCAAATTTTTGCAGGCTTAGATGAGTAGATAAAGATTCTTCTAACCTCTATTTTTCATTTGTTTAATTAATTTTAGAATAAGAACAGGATTGTGAATTATGGAATCTTCGAATACATTTAAAATATTTGATTAGAAATGTATTTTAATACGAAGATTGCACTTTAAAAGCTTTCCCTTTTTTCGATCAAAATAAATCGTTCCTTATAATACTCCGGCCGCAGAAAAATATTTCCCACATGAAGAATAACTATAAAGGATATCAAAAAAATCAAATCTGAAGTAAAGGAGCAAAACGCGCCAACAGTTATTTCCGACTTGTCAAATATTTCAAATATTAAGGGAAGTATTTGTAGTGGGGAATTCAGGAATTCATTCGGAATTTACGGGATGTGAACGTTTAAAATGTTTGAGGGTTTGCTTTTTATTGGTATTAAAGTGGAATTATTTTGAATGTTTGATTTTTTCTTAAACGTTTTATCAATAATTAATTTCGTAATGTTTTAATAGCTTAATATATTCGTTTCTTACAGACTGCAAATTCTTAATTTGTTGAATTAAATAAGAAGGTTTAAACCAATTTATAAACAAAAACCGAATCCACTCTGGTTGGTATTTAATAATTAATTTGATATTAAAACACTTGTGATTTGAAGATTCCACTTACACAAATTATGCCCAAGGGCTTTAGGATTTTCACCTTTAAATTTATTCGGTTCTTATTAAAATTATAATTAATTTTCTAAGATATTTAAATAAAGAAACACAGTAGTTTAAACCTTTCCTTCACATTTAACATCAAGTGTACAGTAACATTCTCATTTGAACTTTAAAAGATCAACCAACAATGTATAATTTACATACAAAAGTCACACCCTTTTTATGCAATTAAACTTTTACTTCTGTTTGAAAATTACACCGGAGCAAGCTATGATCTCAGAATTTACCTAGCAAGTTTGATTGTTTATAAACTTGTCGCCCAATTTAACTGAAAAACTATTGCAATTTCTTACCAAGAAAACCAATTAAATTTTTAACATAAAATCTCAAAAGAATTCCGAACTTAAATTAGAAAGTGCAATACATTTGCATAATTGCATTAAAGTAAACATTTTCCTAAGTACGGAAGTTCGTTTTAAGGTATTTCATACCTCAAGTCTTTCTATATGTAAATTAGAAACACTAACAAAATAGTTTACGAACTTAATTATTTAAAACTGGAAACTTAGTAAAAGTAAACAACAATCAATCTCCGTCAGATGCAGGTCTTAAATAAATAGCTTTGCATCTCTCGCTTTTAAGTGACGCTTGTATGCAACTTGCTAAGAGTAACAATGTAAATAAAAGGGAATCCGGAGGGAAATTTCAGGGGACACCTTGTATAACTAAATTTACCCTAACCTAAGTGATACATTATCGTTAGGTTTCAAAACTATAATTAAATAAAGTAGAACCCTAAAGTTGGTGAAGTGCCACGCGAGGGAGATTAGTAAATCTATCACATTTGATTATGTGTTCTTTTCAGATATCTAATTTGTAGTAAATGTTGGTTCCTGATATAACGATTATAATTGATCAAAATTTTGCTTGTTTGTGTGATTTCTTTGGGTGGTTTAGTGAATGATTTAGTTGTCCCATAAATGGTAGGTTTGAGGTTTAATCCTAGCCCAGATCAGTAAAAGTTTTAGTGGTAATATGCTCGACTACATAGGTCCCTACCAAGGGTGGAAAGCCTCCGATTGCAGTAAAACCCTGCTGAACCTAAATAGTATTCCTCGAACTGCATCTTAGAAGATCAAACCAATACAAATTATACGAAAAATCCAAATTTCTTTGTAATATTTAAAGAATTGTTTGTAGATATCAAAAATTAGTTTATTGATCCTCTTACAAATATCGAATTTCTTAATTCGGCCCTTAATTTGAAGCTTTCCATGTTAACTGTAAATTTTATAGTTTTTGGATTGAACATTGAAATTTTAGCCTGGTTGAATTCTTACTTCTGTTGAAGTTCCAGATATTAAATGGAAATCTAACAAAGTCGATTTATGCTGCGAAAATCAGACACTTGTTTTTTTTATAATAATTTTTTAAAGTTCGGTAATTAAATGATATTGCTTTTTATGATTAAATTCTAAATCTAAACCAGGAAAATTGGCGTACTAATTTGTGCACTTTCATATTAGTAATTTCAAATGTAAAACTTCAAAATTGGAAGGTTTAGGTTGGGGGTTTTAAAAAATAAGTAATTTCCTGCTTGCAAAAGTATTTATGCTCGTCAGCTAATAAACTGTCCACAATAAAAAGAGAAAGCTCCAAGTTGTACGAAATTCATTGATGATTTAACCCTTTATGAAGGAGTTCTTGAGGATTCTAATTTTAAAGCTTAAATTTAAAGCTTGGGCTTGCAGAATTATGAATGATCTTTTTTACATAAACAATACTGCAGGTAATATGCTAGCCACCGTACTTGCAGGGTTGCCACTGACATAAAGTTTAGTTCGTTCTTCAAATGGCAGCTGAAAAGCGTTTTCAGATTTGCGTATTTTCCCAGACTTTAATTTTTTTTATCAATCATCGTTTTACAATTTTTCTTATATTCATTTGTTTGTGAATGCTAATTTTTCGGATTTATATTTATTTATTTATTGTAAGAGTTTCTAAAAATAACCAGACATGGTCAATCTAAGTCCAAAGAATTGTATCAAATTAGTAATATAAGTAATTTTATAAGAAAATTCCTAAAATGCTACAGAACTCGTGTAGAAAAGTTATATTTCAGTCTTAGTTGTTCGCTCATCTTCAGAAGGGAAACCAAAAGTCTTAGTAGTGTTGCAATACCGCCGTGTTGTAATATAACCACAAGCATCCAGCACAAGTAACATTTTAGCCAAGACATTAGTCTCGAATACAGAACAGCGTTGATTGTATTTACTAGTTTCAAATAGAATACAAGGAAATACAGTTCACTGCACACAGACATGTAGGAATAACATTCCAGCTTGAACTTAACTGTAGACTAGGAAAACTTTTGATTTGTTCGTAAAAGGGTGTGGTATGTGGTTGTATCTCACGAACAGCTTCAACGTCACGTTACAAATTATAGTATCGTGCAGAAACCCCCTTTTGTTAATTACTTTCAAAACAACGGGAATGTCGAAGTTTAAATTCTCATAGTTGAGTGTATTTTACTGTCTGTCGATTTTCATTATGTGTATAAAGTCAAATTTATTGTGTTGGTCACGTTTCGATGGTTAAACCATTCAATAAAATGCTAGTCAAAGTGCTCACTGTTCTTGCTAACTGGACTGCTCCTTAATTTCGTTTTATGTGTTTTTTATTACCTTGTTTAATATGCACCATTTATTCGCTATTTTTACGCGTGCTGTTTAGCAATGTACCTGGATTTTATCTTAATATTCCACTGTGCTTAATCTTATACATAAAACCAACTATTTTTATTGTTATTAGAAACTAATAGGTTTTCTTTTGTTACAGGTATTATTTGCTGATCATTTTTATGGACTTCCAGTTCGTAAGTTAGATAACTACTATTATGGGTTATAACAATTGCTAATTTTAAAATTTTGCTGTTGCTGCGTTAAAGAATCTTCGAGTTTATTGGCTGTTACTAATACACGTACGAATGGTATAGCAAAGTGACGGTTCCTCCTGATTTTCCCCATGTTAGGATCTGAAAATAACAGGTGTTCAATTAAAAAGTTCATCGAGTTTCACATTCTTAGCCATGACTGTGAGGGAAAAATAAGACTACTTATTAGGTCGACAATCAAGGAACAAAGTATGAATTTCTTCCAACTTTCGGAACATCAAAAATAAGGCACCAGAGGCTTTCATAGCCATACCTAAACTCAGATGCTGATTACCCAATTTAAATTGCTTTATTTTGGAAATACACTTTGCAACTCTTCGTTCAAAATTTCTAAACACATTTTCGGACAGATTATCGGATTGTTGTATAATATCCATGCATTGTTATTATGTTATTAACTTAAGATATTAAAGGCTTAGAAAAAATCTTATTTCTGGGTATGCCTATAAATAAATACATTCTCCGTTTGAAACAAGTGTCCCCATTTATCCATATTCGTAAAGCAACAAAAGGTCAAGAAAACATTAATTATTCATATTCAAAGTGACGGTCAGAACCTTCAAATACAGGATGCAACAATGCAAACCTTGAATGGTTGCAAAATCGAATTTTTATCGCTGTATTAAACCCGTTAGAATGATTGAAATTCCGCATTATTTATCTTTTTTTATTTTATCTCACGTTGTTTACTTTGTTTCTATTTATTATCAAAACCGGCGAAGCCGTAAAAAGGCGAGATAAAAAAAGACAAAACCTTAAATCTGCAATTAGAGCAAGTTATAAATAACCACGGCTATTGTAGGCGAAAAGGAAACACTGAGCGTTAGGAAAGAATTATTTCTTTAAAGGATGGATAAAAAGAAAGCCCGAAAAAAACCTTTAAAGCTGCTCGCCAAAGGACCCTTTCGGAAGGTATTCATAAATTCAAGGTATTGTGAAAACTCGTTTACATAATAAAAACGAACGGTTACGTTTAATTACATTAGCGAAAACATACGCCTGTAGGGATTTAGAAGAAATTAAGAGATTTTTTAAGCGAGATATACGTTAAAATCCTGATTTTCTTTATTAAAAACAACTGTAAAGCTGAACACACAAGCGTATTTTTAATTAAATTGATATATGATATACGTAAAAGAATAAAAATCTGATGTGAAAATCTTTGCAACAAGACCAGAAGTTTGCTTTGTTTTTGTAATTCATTTCAGGTTATTTGTTGAAGATAATCACTTTACTAGTTGTTTTTTTCATAAAAATGTTCGGTTGAAAATGTGACTTCGAATTATAAATTTTTAAATATGCATTTCTAGGCCTGAAACTTCGAGCGATTCTAATTTTTTAAATATAATTAACACGTTATTCGTTGAAGATTATGGATTATTTTCATTTGATTACTTAACTAGTTTTCGAAGAAAGGATCGACTCTTACATAATGGTTCGATAGAAAATTTGCATTTCCAGGCCTGAAACTTTCACTAAGTCTAATTTTTTAAACAAAATTCGCAGGCAACTCGTTGAGGTTGATCGATCATTTTTGTTTGATTAATAATTTTTCCACAAAGAATCGACTCTTACGTAACGTGTTGTTCAGTAGAATATTTTTCTTGTTTTGTTCTTCTCATTATAAATTTTTAACTATTTATATCCACGCCTGAAATTTAAGCAAATCAAATTGTTTAAACGTAATTCACAGGTGATTCGTTGAAGATAATAATCGATCAGTTTCCTTTCATTATTTTTCCAGAAGGAATCGACTCTGACATAATGTAATGGTTGGTAGAAAGAATTTCTTGTTTTGTAACTTGAATTATGAATTTATAAATCTGTATTTTCAGGCCTGAAGCTTTCAGTAATTCCAATTTTTGAAATGTAATTCACTGGTTATGCTTTGAAGATAATTGATCAGTTTTCTTTGATTGTTTTTCCACGAGGAATCGACTCTTACATGATGTGATGTTTGGTAGAAAACATTTTCTTGTTTTATGCCTCGAATTATGAATTTCTAAATCTGTATTTTCAGGCCCGAAGCTTTCAGTAATTCTAATTTTTTAAATGTAATTCGCCGGTTATTCGTTGAAGATAATCGATTATGTTTGTTTTATTAATTATTTTCCTCAAAGAATCGACTATTACATAACGTGATGTTCGACATAAAAATTTTCTTGTTGTTACTTTCAATTGTATTTCAAAGCCTGAAACTTTCAGTTATTTTATTTTTTAAACAAAATTCGCAGGCTTATTCCTTGAAGTTACTTATTGAAGATAATCGATCGTTTTTCTTTTCTTTTCCACAAAGAATCGCCTCTTACATAACGTGATATTCGGTAGAAATTTTTCGAATTAAATATCTATTTCCAGTCCGGAAACTTCAATTTCTTTTTAATATACTATTTTACTGGTTATTTGTTATAATAATAATAATAAAAAATTTTATTTGCTTTCATTTGTACAAAATGTACAATTAAGCACGTCATATAACATGAATAAGTATAACACAGCATATAACTTATTACTAACAAACAAAATTTTAAACTAAATACTAGAATTTAGATGCATAGAATTCGTCTATAGAGTAGAACGCATGTCGAATTAGGTAGCATTTAATTTTACTTTTATATTTCGCAAAATTTAATTCTTTTATATGTTCAGGTAACGAGTTATACAACTTTAGTCCAATGAAATTGGGACCATTTTGTGATTTAGTTAGCCTGCAATATGGCGCACAAATATTACTCGTAAACCTGGTATTGTATGAGTGCACGTCGCTATGTTTGTTAAATTCTTTCAGGTTGCCTTTTACGTATAGGAGGCACTCTAATATATATAAACTTGGCAGAGTTAGAATTTGTAGTTGCATAAACGCTACCTTACATTCATCTCTATAACCAGCCCCAAATATGAGTCTTACAATTCTGCGCTGCAATGCAAATAATCGGCTAGCGTGCGAAGAGTGACCCCACAACAAGATAGCATATGATAAAAGCGACTGTATATGAGCATGATATACAGTTCTAAGTATTGATTGGGATAAATTATTTTTAAGCGATCTTATTAAGTATGCCCATTTCGACAACTTATTGGCAATATATGTTGTTGATGGTATAATCGATTTTTGTTTAATTTAATTATTTCCACGAAAAATCGACTCTCACAAATGTGATGTTTGGTAGAAACATTTTCTTGTTCTGTACTTGCAGTTGTAGATTTTGAAATATGTATTTCCAGACCTGATACTTTCAGTACTTCTAATAGTTTAAATATAATTAACAGTTTATTCGTTGAAGAGAATCGATCGTTTTTCTGTGCCTTTCCACAAGGGATCGACTCTTGTATGAAGTGATGTTCGATACAAAAAATTTCTTATTCTTACTGTAAATTATAAATTTTTAAATATATGTTTCCGGTCCTGAAACATCCAGTAATTCTAATTTTTGAAACATAATTCACGGGTTATTCGTTGAAGATAATTATCATTTTGTTTGATTAATTTTTTTTCCACAAGGAATTGACTTGTATATCCAGATGTTCGGTAGAGAAAATTCTTGTTTTCTGCTTGGAATTATAAATTTTTAAATAATCATTTCCAGGCCTGAAACTTCCAGTACCTAATTCAAATTTTTTAAAGATATGATTCACGAGCTATTGGTTGAAGATAATCGATTAGTTTTCTTAGATTATTTTTCCACAACGACTTGACTCTTACGTAACATGATACCTATTCGATAGCAATTTTTTTTTGTTTTTGTACTTCGAATTATAAATTTTCAAAAACGTATTTTCAGGCCTGAAACTAATAAATGTAATTCACGGGTTATTCGTTGAAAATAATCTATCATTTTTGTTTGATTAATTATTTTTCCACAAAGAATCGACTCTTACATGATGTGATGTTCGGTAGAAACCTTTTCTTGTTTTGTAAGTACTTGAAATTATACATTTTTATGTATGTATTTCCAGGACTGAAGCTTTCAGCAATCCAAATGTAATTCATCAGTTATTCATTGAGGATTATGTTTGTTTGTATAACTATTTTCCACAAAAAATCGACTCTTACGCCACGCGATGTTCGGTAGATGGTTTTTCTTGTTTTGTACTTCCAGGCCTGAAACTTTCGGTACATAATTCTATTTTTTTTTTAATATAATTCGTAGATTATTCGTTGAAGAATAATCGATTATTTTTTTGCCATTAATTATTTTCCACAATGAAATCTCGGTAAAAAAATTTCTTGTTTTCTGCTTTGAATTATAAATTTTTAAATATGTAGTTTTAGACTTGGAACTTTCAGTAATCATAATTTTTTAAATATAACTTACAGGTTATTCGTTGAAGATTATCGATTATTTTCGTTTGAGTAATTATTTTCCCCCGAAGAATCGACTATTACCTGTTGTTCGCTAGGAAGTTGTTCTTGTTTTTCCTTCGTATTAAACATTTTTAAATATGTATCTCAAGGCCTTAAACTTTCAGTAACTCTAAATGTCTTAAAATTGACAACTGACAAGCTATTCATTGAAGATAATCTTATTTTTGTGTCATTGGTTAGTTTTCCACAAAGAATCGACTTTGACGTAACGTGATGCTTGGTAGAAATTTTTTCTGGTTTTGTGCTTCGAATTATGTATCTTTATATATGTAATTCTATGCCTTAAGCTTTCAATAATTTCTGATTTATTTATTATAAGTCACAGGTTATTCGTCGAAGATTAATAGCTTCTTACATTGATGTTCGGTAAAAGTAGGATAAATTTCTGTCAGGCGAATTTATCTTGTGGAAAGCTATCCATCCAAATATATTCGAGTTTCCATTAGTTTTTTGCGGTTACTCCCGGCAACCAAATATGAGCTGTTAGGTCAGGAAATTCAATTGAAATTGCAGCCAGAGAAATCGTAGCAATGTGGTAGTAAAATAAGCAAGAGTCCGAGTTAAAAACAACCCATTTTTCATCTAGTTTCCCTTTTTCCGTTGAAATGTTATCTCTGACCCACAAACAGAAGATTTAGTGGCAATAAAACCAAAATCTACAAGGAAAACATTGTAGTTAATAGAAAATTGAAAAACAATCAGAATCACGAATTGATACGATCTCCCCCAAAAGCAATAACGACTTCCCTTTCAATGTTCACTTGTGGCACATGATTTGTGGGCATATGAAATCTTCCACGCTGCAATGGGAAACGTACCACAATTTATGGAAATGACGATTTTGACAAACCACATTCAGTCGAGTTCGCACTTCATTATCCGAGAATTATCGTAGCTGGGACCAACGGTGCTCTCGAGTTAAGCTCATGGGAACCAAACTGTGGCGTGTGGTTGTAACGTGCTCGAATTAAACTCACAAAGGACGTACTAAACGCATTGAATTTATCACCTGTGTGGTTAATGTTGCCGTTCTAACAAAAGGGCTTTTCAGTACGGTTTTAAGAATGGCTCGTTTTAAGTTTTATGTTTGAATTCGCGTAATTAATCGTTTTCGGTTCGGTTCTTAAGGCTTAATACGCGAGTAACTCGCTCTGATCAATACTCGAAATTTCTACAGCATAGGACGCAATTCCACAGAATAATATTAATAACAATTATTCGAGCGAATAATTTCAGGAATGATGGCTTTTGTTAGAGGGGCATTAATGTAACTTTTAATAATAAACGGAAGTTTATGGGTAGTAATTAACTGGCTGCGTTATTGATGATATTTTTTTAATGGTCTTTTTTATGTGAACTCGTAAAACAGATACTTGAGTTTAATTTTTAAGAACTAAGGTGGCTCTTAACAAGCCTGTACGGACTGTAATTCGAGGTAAAGTTACATAGGACTCGTAAAAAAAGTCCTTTGCTTTACGCGGCCACGCAATTCGTTCTCACCCGGCACCTCCACCAAATGCTCTACAAGAAATTCGACTGTTGTGTGTTTAAACGAACTTTTTCCAACACTCGCTAAAGCCAACTTTTAGTTTTGCATCCAAGATGTTTTCATAGATCAATTGTCAAGAAAATCGCATTTGAAAATATGTAAAGACCGTGAAACAAGGACGAAAATGTAAAGGTTAAACTGTAAACTATGACCTATGTGGGTCCAAACACGTAAATAAGCCTAAACATTCCCTAAATGTGGGATTTGGGGAATGTTTCAGTGATATAAATTAAGCGATTCTCGTAATACCACATACCAACCGACAAAGCTAAAACCAGAATTGTATAAACAACATTTCGAGTTTGTTTAATTCGAAATTTATCTTAATTTTTCTTCAGCTGTAAACACATCATTTTAATGGTCAGTGGTTCCTTGCTGGGGCGATAGTTTTTCATACAAAAACTTTTCAAAATTCCTGTGCGTTAACTGACTGATTAATTAAACGAACTAATAAAAGTAACACAAGCACGTCTACGGCAAAAATATTTTATTCCAACAACAGCTTGTTAGTGCTGACATATACATCAAAGCTAAATCCGAAATTTTAGCTTTTATAGCTAACACGATACCTTTACCGACACATTGTGCATAAACTTATTGATTACAAAGTATACACATAATTTGGTTTGAAGCTTACATAATGTAATTTAATTTAATCGCAAACGCCCTGCCTGCAGTTTCTCAACTTTATTATGCTCCTTCCATTTTATAACGGGCTAAAAGGAAAGCCTTAGGTTAGTTTGAAGGAAAACAGTCTCTAATTTCTTAATGTATTTAACTATGTATCAAATTAAAGTCACTTTTACTTGATTAAATCCTTAATGAGTCATTTAAATATTATTTTATGTGGTTGTTGGTTTAGAAGTGGAGTTGTGGCAAGGAAAATTCGGAATCTTTAGAAATAAAATTTGGGAGGTGATTAACTTCAGAGCTCTAAAACTAACCTATTTCAAGCTTGATTTTTATTTAAATATCCAATTATTTAGGATTCGCTCCTTTAAGGTTTTTAATATTCGAACGAATTTTATGCAGTTTGGTTCAGAAAATTTTCAACAAGTAGAAATTACTTTATTATTGATATCATCATCATCTTTCATGGATTAGGCCTTAAGGCCTGTTCCGGTTCTACGTTCCACCTCATTCTATTGATAATATTTAAAAATATTACTCTCGCTAAAAGTTTGTAGATACTTGAATAAGTGAAATTATGTATGTATGTATGTAAGTAGATTTATTTAGCACATTTTTGCTACAATTATTACGGCTATACACATTAAAATACAATTACAATTATACACATTAAAATACAATTACAATTAAATTACAGGCTTTTAGTTACTTAGATGATACAGATGCTTCAGGTACAATTTCTTAAACTGATTAGTAGTGGTAGCATTTTTTTATAGTGGGGTAGTACCATTACCATAGCAGTTGATACGCGTTAAGATTGCTGGTACTCGCTAACCTTGACCCAATCCATAAACAAACAAACAAAGTGTCATTAAATCAAAAATCCATCTTCTTCTTTGAGTGGCGTGCCGTTTACAGGACGTTACCGTCTTCTCTCCATATGTCTGTGGTGTGCAGGTCAAGTGGTCTACAAATATATAGAACCTACAGGCTCCGAACCACTTCTACTTTTGAGAAGTTTTACTAGGTAGAAATACCTCGGTGGTTTGCCATTGCCTTCCGAAGGAAGTGGTCGCGTGTATGTGTGGCCCTGGGAATCGAACTTCAGCCATTCTTAATCTCAGTGTCAAACGCACGCTGAAAATATGTTACAAATTGGAAGATGTCCAAACTGAACCTGAAGTATACAATTTGAAGATTTATCTTTATATCAAAACTGAATTTAATAGTGCTGAAAGAAAACCGAAAATCCTTTTTAATTATGACTGACACACCTTTAGTTTAAAAATCCCCAACTTCAGATTTATTTTTCATCAAATATTAAATGTCTTTCTTTGGCCTTTCTTGGGCTTTTTATAAATATGTATGTATAATAAACCTGAAAATTATAAAATCTTCCATTTGGAAATTCGGGTTTTTCTTCTTGATTTTCAGTATGTAATTTATGTACGAGCCCTAACAACTATATATTGGGACAAAATAAAATACATATATAAATCAGGTATTTGACAGTTTATTTGTTTTTCTAATAATTTTTTAAATTTAATACTAAGTAACTAGTTAATTAACAACAATTGGGGCCAATCAGCAACACAAAAAATAAAATACTTATTCTATCATTTCTAATTAACAAGAAAAATGTTCATATTGTGTGGCAACTAAATATTGGGACATAGAACGAATTTTTATGTCTAAAATGGAGTAACATCTCCCTTAGAGTTTATGGCCGCTCGAATTCGGTTGGGCATTGACTCAACTAAGGATCTGCAGGTTTTAGGAGTAAATCCATTCCA
The DNA here is from genome assembly GCA_963082815.1 of Melanotus villosus. Lineage (NCBI taxonomy): Eukaryota > Metazoa > Arthropoda > Insecta > Coleoptera > Elateridae > Melanotus > Melanotus villosus. Next base: position 6,729,222 of record OY720423.1, on the reverse strand, counting down.
AATTTGCTCTATTTTAGCTCTTAAGTTCCGGTAATGTCGGTTGTTGGTTGTTCCTCAATGTTTGTTTCATTTTATGCCACACTGTTTCAATGACATTGAGGTTAGGACTGTTGGAAGGCCAAGAAAGAACATTGGCGTTGTGGTCGCCAACCACTTTTTTGTAATTTTGGCCGTATGACAGGCCGACCCATCCTGCTGAAAAATGTCATTTTCGCCAGCATTTAACTTCGCGATACTTGATAGCAGACTGTTTTGCTGTATTTGTTGATATTTCGCAGCATTCACGGTGCCATCAATAAATTCAAAACATCCTAATCCTGAAGCTGTCATGCAGCCCCAAATCATCACTCCTTTAGGAAATTTTACCGTATGTTTTAGGCAATACTTGTGGAAAGTCTCATGTTTAGTGGGAATCACGCGTTTGCGGTGATCACTAACACATACGTCGAATTTTGATTCGTCGCTAAAAATTACTCTGGACCAATCTTCTACCGACCAAGATAGTTCCAGAGTAATTTTTAGCGGCGAATCAAAATTCGACGTATGTGTTGGTGATCACCGCAAACGCGTGATTCCCACTAAACATGAGACTTTCCACAAGTATTGCCTAAAACATACGGTAAAATTTCCTAAAGGAGTGATGATTTCGGGCTGCACGACAGCTTCAGGATTAGGATGTTTTGAATTTATTGATGGCACCGTGAATGCTGCGAAATATCAAGAAATACTGCAAAACAGTCTGCTACCAAGTATCGCGAAGTTAAATGCTGGCGAAAATGACATTTTTCAGCAGGATGTGGCGGCCTGTCATACGGCCAAAATCACAAAAAAGTGGTTTGGCGACCACAACGCCAATGTTCTTTCTTGGCCTTCCAACAGTCCTAACCTCAATGTCATTGAAACAGTGTGGCATAAAATGAAACAAACATTGAGGAACAACCAACAACGGACATTACCGGAACTTAGAGCTAAAATAGAGCAAATTTGGAATGGATTTACTCCTGAAACCTGCAGATCCTTACTTGAGTCAATGCCCAACCGAATTCGAGCGGCCATAAACTCTAAGGGCGATGTTACTCCATTTTAGACATAAAAATTCGTTCTATGTCCCAATATTTAGTTGCCACACAATATGAACATTTTTCTTGTTAATTAGAAATGATAGAATAAGTATTTTATTTTTTGTGTTGCTGATTGGCCCCAATTGTTGTTAATTAACTAGTTACTTAATATTAAATTTAAAAAATTATTAGAAAAACAAATAAACTGTCAAATACCTGATTTATACATGTACTTTATTTTGTCCCAATATATAGTTGTTAGGGCTCGTACTTTCCAAATGATTATTTCAATGTTACAAAATTGCCTTTGTAACTTTACTTTTAAATAGTTTTTATGGCTCAACTTTTGTTCCTTGATAGAAAATGTTGGTACTTAAATCTGCGAGTTACTTTAAATCTATAAAATGTGTTTGAAACGCGAAGTTGTAACTTTAAAGTGTGTAATTTTCACTTATAATCTCACAAGAGCATTAATTCTTTCCGGAAATTTTTAGGTGTGCATTTCAACAACGTATTAATCGATCGGAGTGGAACGAGAGAGTCGATTACGTTGTTGAAATGCACTACTAAAAATTTCCTGGACATGAATTAATGCTCGAGTGTAGATTCGGTAAGAAAATCGTAACGTCATCGCCATTAAAACCAATAATAATTCAGTACATATTTAAATTTTAGAAACGTAACCATAGCAACTTGTACGTCAGCTGTCACATTTGACATAAAAATTTCCACTTATTAATTTCGCCTGGGTTGGTCTAGCTAGATACAAAAAATTTCCGAGAAATATGGGCGTGACCGTGGTAACCATGCCCAATATTAACGTTTCTATTGGTCGTTAATCAGTGTCGTACGATTTTCTGTAAAATTAGGAAAGATTTTGGTTTAAAAAGCTTAACTAAGTCTGATGAGAATTGCAAAATTTAGAAGTCGAACCTTTGGCATGAGTTTTTTAAATAACTTTTTAAAAAATATTTTAAACTTTCATGCGAAAGCTAAGCGAGGAGTAGTTTTATGTAAAATGTAATAATTAATAGCATTAATCTACAATTTAGAATTGTTTCTATACAGGGCGTTTGGTAATGCTTCTGCCAAACTTTGGGAATAGCTTTATAATGACAAATGGGGCAATGCATAGGTATGATAAATAGAGGAATGGAAATTTTACTTTTTATTCTCGGGAAAAACAAAAAACCCACCACTAAAGTTTGGCAGGGGCATTACCTAACACCCTGTATATCAAAATTAAATTTAATAGCGCTTAAAAGAAAACCGAAAATTAATTTTTAAGCATGAATGCTTAATCCCAGCTACATATTGGTTTTTCACCAAATATTAAAACTATGAACATTCAGAACACTGAGACAGTTTTACCTTTAAATACTTTTTGAACTTACAGTATTCAGTGATATAAAATTAAAAATTAATTTTGCCATTGAAATCTACGAAGTGGCTCTAAATTTATCAAATTTACAGTTTCAAAGCGAGGTTGTATCCTTAAAGTGTGTTGTTCTCTGTAAAATAAGAAGACGACGAAGACGTGTTGGATTAAAAAGCTTAACTAAATGTAATGAGAACTGTAAAATTTAAAAGTCGAACTTTTGGCATGAATTTTATAAATAAGTTTTTAAAAAATATTTGAAGTTTCATAGAAAAGCTAAGTGAATAATGTTCTATCAAATTTTATACCATATGAACAAAAATTATTTAGATAAGGGATGGCCATGGTGAACAAAATCACTGCTTTTGATTGGTTCAGCTTGTTGTTGGTTCTACATGATAGGTACATTCAGAATTTCAAAGCCACCCTTTATCTAAATAATTTTTGTTCATATGGTATAACACGAATCTAAAGTAAGCGGTTGAAATTATTATTTAAGAAACTTCAAAATAGCTTTTCCAAGCTTTAATTTAATTAAACATTTTAGATTTTGGTTCAGCAAGCAGTAGCCAGAACTATCAAACATTCTCTTCTTTGTCTTGGGGAATTATTTATGGTTTAAATCTGTTTCATACATCAAACCTCTTTTTTTAATTCAAAATTTAATCTTGATGGAAGTTATCTTGAAATATTTAGGAACTTTCCTTTTGCTGTAGAATTTGACATAATTTGGCTTTGAAAATTTCTTTGAGTTATCAACAAACTCACAGACTTATCTACGTTGCAAATGTCGAAGTATTTTTGTGTTTAGTTTTGAAGTTTCCTTTCAACTGCAAAATCAACATTTTCTGTTGATGTAATTTTGTTTACAGTAAATCTTTTTTGTGCACCATTTCCTGTTCGGCTTGGTTTACTCTGCGAATCGAAGGACCAAAAAGCGAAATATTTATGTGAATAGGTTTTGACACACCTTGAAATTTATAAATATCTTCAAGTTTGGGTAAAATTATATTCTTGTAATTGTATTCTAAAATTCTAAAGTAACGATATTGGCACTAACGCCCCACTAGGGAGCATGGCCGCCAACATGGAGAGTTAAGGCCTCCTAAGCCCCTTTCATACCTTAGCTGTTTCGCACGCTATACGTATGGGGTGATGTGGTAAGCACCACGCGTTCAACAACCGCCTACCTTCCCTACTCCACACCACCCCCAAATTCTAAAATGTTCTTTCTAAATAATCTTGAACTACCGTTTATAACGTTTTCTAAAAATTTTTATTCTATTTATATTCTTCTAATGTTTTTTCCAATCAATAATTGTTACCAAGAAAACAAAAGCTTGTCCAAGCAATACGATAAAAATGATAATAGATATTCAATACCAAAGGGAATTTAACGCGTACACTGACCTGGAGTTTATTTTCTAAAAACAATTCAAACTTCAATTAATAAAACTATTATTGAAACAGATTTATTTTTAAGCTTATAAAAACCTTGTCTTAAATTTTGAAATTCTAGAATATGACATTTTTGTCGATTTTGGTAATTCCGTAGGTAGCCCATCATTCGATATTTTTTTAAATATTCATTAAATTTTAATTCAAACATTTTGTAATTCTATTAATTTATCAATGTACGAGATAGTTAGTGTGGGTTTTTAATATTTTTTAACTAACAATTAAACATTTTAAGCATTGCACATTTTTATTTTAAAGTCAGAAGTGTAAAACATAATTATTTCCAATATATTAATTTGCAAAATATTTCAAAAAGCTGCCTTGGTTACACTGATATTACAAATTTAATTCAAAAGTTAATGTTTCGGCTGAAATAAGTATTGTTTTTAGTCTTAATTTTAGTTTTAGTCAGAAATTCTCCTGATTGTCTCCTTAAATCTTTAAAAGAAGAAGGAGATTGACTGCATTTTGAAAATTAGTATCACTGAAATTGTAAACAGAGGTCTTTGGGACCCGCAGGCCAATATTGAGCTCCACAAATAAATACACAAACAAACAAACAATAATGATTACTTATTCAGGAATTACCGCTCCATATTTGGCTTTACAAATAAAATTTGTAGCTTAAAAAGCTCAGACTGACAAAGTTTTGGTTTGAATGTAATAATTCTTCTTCCCCCAGTTTTTCAGCGCCTATCGCCTTCCGGCTCCCAATAATTTCTTCCATCTCTCCCTATCTCTCCACTCTCCTTCCTTTATACCCTTGGGTTCTTCCATTATTTTTCTATTCCTTTTCTCCAGCTTTTTCGCAGCCTTCTCCGCTTTCTGCGCTCTCCGGGGGGTCCACTCCATTGCTTTCTTCGGAATGCGTGTTTCATTCATCCTCTGAATATGTCCAAAAACGAAACAATTACATAATAACATAATGTGGGCAGAGGAGGACATAGTGGATGATGTGAAAAAAATGCAATTGAAGTGTATGGTCATGTAATAATTTAAAATGTTTAAATAAGAATACTGGCAAAAAGCAAACCACGAGCCTGCAAAACCAGCAGTCCTAAACTAAATACAGGGTGGTCTAGAATTATTCAGGAATTAGCGTTTCATATTTGGCTGTACAAATAAAATTTGTAGCTGAAAATGCTCAGACTGCCGAAATTTGAACTTTGGATAAGTTTCATATAATAATTTAATTAAAATGTTTAAATAAGAACACTGGCGAAAACTAGTGGTACAAGCCATGAGAGCCTGCAAGACTTGCAGTCTTAACGTATATCCAGGGTGGCTCAGCAAATTAGTAATAAATGATTTTTTTGATAATTAATAAGGGATCCTGGTAAGGCTTAAACAGTTAAACAGGGTAATAATTAATATCCTCAAGCAAAATTTAACCCAATGAATAAACAAATAATAATTATTATTCAGCAATTATCGCTGGGTATTTAGCTGTATAAATAATTTGTAGCTTGGAAAGTTTAGAAAATTTACTTTGAATTTTGTATAAGTTTCGTTTAATAATTATTGAAAAAGTGTAAATAATAATATTGGCGAAAACTGGTGGTACAAACTACAAACCACGAGCCTGCAAAGCCTGCGCCCTAAACTATATAAAGGATGGTGATAGTCTAAAAGGTTTGCAATAAATGGAAGCTTCTTTTATGATTTCTTGCAAAGATTAACACGTGCTTTTGCAGGAAGTTTTAATTGTTGTATTAATTTTAAGAAAATTCATTAAGAAATTTGCTGAAAATCCAGAAGGAAATTTAATGAAAAGTTTTTAACTTTCAGTTTCTAAAGTATTTAGAAAAAAAACACTTTTTAGGGACAGCAGTACACAACCATTCTCTGTTATTAAAGAAGTGTTGGTTTAACACTTTTAGTTTAAAAATAGACAAAACCACAATGCTGTGTATCCAATTTATGCTAAAGAATTCTGTTTTTAAGTCTGTTATTTACAATTTCAGAGAGGTAGTTAATCTACAGCTGGGAGTGCTCAGTAACAATTAGACTGTAAATCATCGTTATCAGACGAATTAAACACGCATACAACCCCAAGGTTTACGGAATGCAAAAATATTATTGTAATTAGTAATTACCATAAACAGAATACTAAATATAAATAATTTTGACATAATGTATGTACATCGTAAAGTGAAAATAAAATTACAGAATTGCCTTTAGGTTTATTTCAAAGTAGCTCCCTTAAGATATTTGAATTAATTTATTATTAAGCTATAACCTAGCATATATTGGATCAAAGAAAATTGTCAACATATTTCAAATGAAGTTGTGCCAGAACTAAGAATAAACGTAAGTCAAGCCACGTATATCATTAAAAGTACTCACTCATTACGTGATAATTATGAATGGACGTGAATTAATAATGAAATTTTTTGTTTGCTTAATTTTTATTCATAATACAAAACTCTCATTATTCCGACGACTTGAGTCATTTCCTTCAAATCTCGAGTTGTTGACCCTTTCTTGAAGTAGGCGTAGGTGGAATACCAAGAGATTTGTTTCATTCGCAACCTACTTTGATTCTTTAATTTTTTGGCTACATTCTTAATTTGCTTCAGAGTTTCAATGTTCTTGAAGTGGTTAAGCAAAAAATTGTTCGTTTTGCACAATGAAAAATGGCCCTCGCTTATACGTTTTTATCATTCATCAGACACAAAATGTATATGTGGTTTTTGAAAACGTAACGACCGCTCATAATCCATCCAGAGTTATAAATCATATCGTACGATCTAATATCATTTTATGAACCCGAGAAGAGAGTAAACAAATTTAGAATAGGAATAATGATGGAATTACGATAACGCAAAAAAATGTCCCAGGGCCAATGAAGCTTTGAACCGTAACCGACCTTGTTTTTCGCGTCGTTAAAAAAAACAGGAGGTTCGTGTTGGAAAACATAATTTACGTAAATAACATGTAACTAGCCGGTTATTTTATCTTAACCTAGTGACATAATTATGAGTAAGAAACCGAGTCGCTTTCTTCTTGTTGAATCTGCGAAATAAACGAGCTGGGATGGGAACATTACATTTTCATTACTTTTACAAAACCAGAGCGATAAAAGCGAATTAAAACTACGGATTTTATGTTGGTCCCCAGTTGCGAATACCGAACTGGTTTTCAAATTTAAAATAAGCTTCCAATTAAAAACCTTTCATATTTTTAGCTAATTGCCACGGGATTTTCTTTTTTTTTAAATCGACAGCGGCACTTTCACAATTAAAAATTAAAATTTCCGTTTTAAATATGCAAGAATTTAGATTGCCGTTTCGTTTTGCCAATGATTTTAAATTTGGAATTATTAAACAGTTGTAAAGGTTTTTAATACATGTAAATTGTTGCGAAAATTTCAAAACAACTACAAATATGCAATCGTAACAATCGCGGACTTTAAATGTGGTCCTCGTTTTTGAGAATGGATTCGCGATTCACGTTAAAGTATGTCATCGGCAGAAAGTTAACTTTCATGCCTATAATAACTTTATTGATTTAACATTTAGATTAGTCAATGTGCTTTGAAAATGTTGCCACGATACCAGAAAGATTAGACGATACAGCAAAACGTACGGTAAATCAAAATTTTTCCTGCACTCGCATTGTAAGGTCTAGAAAATCAGTTTTCTTTGATAACAGTTTGATATTATTAGGAACACATTGATAAATAGTAAATGTGTGTAATTAATTTAGACTTTGTGATTTAATTTATGGTTGGAATTTTGTTAACCAAATTTTTATAATACTTGATTCTGATGAGGTACTAATAACCTGGGTGGCAAGTACTTATATCCATCTAATTGTACCCAAACAGCACAAATAACATCCATGCAAGATCCATAATTTTAAGTAAATTCTTAGAAATGCTGGTTTAAAATAAACATGAAAATCATACATTAATTAAATTTAAATTACATATGTTATGAAGCCTATACATCATATTAAATTGTTTATGTTTAGAATATTGCAATAATATTTTACAGTCGTTTCATTGTTTTATGTTCAATCCTTCAGGAGGATTCACAATTGAACAATGTGTTTTTCCTAGGATTTGTCAAAGATATTACTACAAAACAATATTAGGCCTCGATCGACTGCATTTCAAAAATGAGAATATTTTTAAACTAAAACTTGAAATTATATACTATAAACAAACAAACAACAATGATTATTCAGGAATTAATTCTATATGTGGCTGTACAAATGCAATTTGTAGCTTAAAAAGTCCAGGCTGTCGGGATTTTGGTTTGAAATTTGTATAAGTTTCATATCATAATTGAAACGTTTTGGTTGAAATATGTTTTAGTACAGAAATTATAATATCATGGTCGCCAATTGCCTGCAATTTGAAAATTAGAATTTTTTATACCATGAATTCATAAACAGATCCTTGGTGCCCGCAAGTATAGATCTACCCCAATATACATATAATCAAACAAACAAACATTAAATATTCAATAAATATGACTCCATATTTGGCTGTAAAATAAAATAAAATTTGTGCAGATTGTTTTATATGTATAATAATTTGAAAATTAGAATTGTTTACACTAAGAAATCGTAAAGAGATTCTTGGTACCCGCAAGCCTGGATCTACCCCAATAAATAATCAAACAAACAACATTGAATATTCAGTAATTATTGCACCATATTTGTCTGTACAGCTAAAATTTGTAACTTAAAAAGTTCAAACTGTCGAAATTTTAGTTTCAACTTTGTATAAGTTTCATACAATAATTTAAAATCATTAAATAAGGATACGAACGAAAAGCGTTGGCAAAAGCCATGAGGCTGCAAGACCTGCAGTCCTAAACTATAAATATGCAGGGTAGCCCAGAAAGTTATTAGTAACAAATTAATTTTTTTAGTACTTAATAAGGGGCGGCACGTATATATACGCCTAACTAGGCTCAAACCGTTAAACTCCATAAGGGATGTTGGTTCAAAATAAATATGAAACAAATTAATTAATTAAAAGCTTCTGTCGATAATCATTAGTTATGACCAACGTGTGTGCCTCATATGATCATGGTATTACAATGATATTTTACATTATTTTTTTATTATATTTTATGTTCAATTATTTTCTAAAGGTTTGTTGTGAGATATTTGGTATTTTATATTTTTTGCTTGGGTTTTTCGCCACTAGTTGCTAAAAAAGGGCTAAATTAACTGAACGTAACGTTTTGGAAAGAAGTCTATTTCCGTTTTCAAGCAAATCAGAAATATTTAAAAATGAGCAATTAAATAAATATGTACTTAGAAGATTAAAAATTTAACAATGGATTTGTCAAAGGTATAACCGTATAACCATAGAATATCTAACTATATGTTGTCAATAATATCCTGACCATGAATAGCCCGACGTTTTCGCTACATACCAGAGTGACTGAGAATTCAATTGCCAAATTTTATATTTGTTATTGAGACTGCAAAATAAACAAATAATGAAATCAATCAAGTGTGGATTAACGCGATTCTGTTCGGATTATGGAGATCCGAACTCAACTAACTTCTGTTCGGACTACTGAGTTTACACAGTGCTCCCCTCCCGTAAACTACAGTGGAGTCCAGATATCTTCTTATTACACCATCTCCTATCGGAGGTTGGCGATCCAAAAGGCTAGCATTGTTTTTGAAACTGCAGCTCGAAAAATGTCAATTGATGTGCGCCCATACCATCTACGCAGGTTCTTTAGCCACGAATTCTGGCGCCTTCCAACAGATCCTTTACTTTGGATTTTTCCTTCTATGATTAATCTTTGTCTCGTACCTTTTACCTCTCATGATGTGTCCAATATAGAGCGTTTTTCGCTTTTTATTGATCAGCATTAATTCTTTAGCTTTACTCATTCAGTTGAAGACCTCGGCGTTGGTTATTCTTTGCGTCCATGATATTCGTAACATGTGTCGGTAAAGATACATTTCGAAAGCTTCGATTCTTTTGTCGGTTTGTGGATCCAAGGTCCAACACTCGCAACCATATAGGAGTACTGGAAACATGTACCATCGGAGCATACGTATTCTAATATCTAAACTGAGATCTGATCTCGCAAAGAAACCTTTCATACTTATTAACGTCTTTCTGGCCTGCTCAATTCTTTATATAACGAACCGCAAAGCACCGTGAAAGTTTGTTATATGTGTAATTCGTAAAAACCGTTGCGTAAAATAGGTCACAAAAATGAGAATTTTTTTTGTGGTTTAAACCACTTTAAAAGCTGCAAGTAATTGGCGTCCTTGGGCCTTGCCTTTTTACTCTTTTTAAGTGTTACCATGTTCAAAGGTCGCTTTGATCTTTTAAAATGGTCTCCGCAGGTGAATTCTATGAAAATTTGGAAAACCTGTACGAACAAATAAACCCAAGCTAAAATAATAATTGATGATTTTTATGGTACGATTGGAAGAGAACATGTTTTTAGGCCCACAATTGGCCAACACAGTAAACGTAATGAAACTAATGAAAACTAAAATTGATAGGATTTGCTGCAAAGAAAGACTGTAGGATTATCAGTTTATAAAGCTACATGAATGGTGCCTAAGCATATGAATTTAGTGCTAAATGTTAAATATATAAGAGAAGATGAAGCAAACTCGGACCATTATCTAGTAACGGCCAAAATGGAAGGATATTATGACATTAAAATCACTAAAAGGCAAGTTATTTTAAGGATTTGAAGTAAATAGGGGAGGCAAAGCAGGGAACCACTCGTCGATTCTATTTAATTTAATTTTAGAGGATGTGATAAGAAAATACGATAAGATTAATAGAACGGCAGCATAGTGAGTTCAAGATATCATGCGGACGACCTAACTTTGGTAAATAAAATGGTATATAACAAAGAAGATCTGATGAAGATAATAAAGATAAAAATGTGTCTCCAAATAAATGGCACTAAACCTTATGAAGAATCAGCATAGCAGTATTGAAGACCAAAACTTGGGGGAAAAGTGGTTGTAATGAAGAGAGCGAAAAGGTTTTCTTACCTTGTAGTGCACATAATAGAGGACAGAAGAGAAGAGGAAATAAAAATAAGAGGGGTACTGACACGTACGCTGACATCCAAACACGCATAGCAAAAATTAAAAATACGAATATTCAAAACAGTATTGAGACCAATAGCAACTTATGGATGTGAGCTGTAGAAGCTGGGGACTGTAAAAAAATGAAAAGCTGCTGGGAAAGAAAAATTTACGGTGGCCGAAAAAAAAATGGAGAATGGAAAAGGAGAACAAATAAGGAGCCGGAAGAGCTATATAATGAGCTATCAGTTGTAGGTATGTAAAACAACAACGTACTAGATGACTGGCACATGTTCAGAGAATGGAAAACAGCGAGATGGCAGAAATAATGATAAAAAGACCAAGGGGTAGATTGAAGGAAGAGGTAGTACGGGATCTGAAGAAAGTAGGAGTGGAGGACTGGAGAAGAAAGCTGCTCGGCCGACGGCCTGTTAAAACCCTATATAATTTCTTTCCTGTGGCACTACAACCCCGACTAGGCTTTGCCCTCTTTCAACAATTTGTTGAAGTATTCTCAGTTAATTTGTTTTTACAGAGCGGGGTCGCTAGTCCTGCGTGCAACTCCATTCGGAGATTTCAACTGTATCTTTTATCTTCTACTTTTTTGGTCTACCCTCCCATAGTGACCGGTACTAGTGGGAGAAAGTGCCGTGTTAACGGAGTGATCGGGCCACCCATTCCAGTACTGATCGGAGACAACGAAGCTTAACTCTCCTGATCGTACTGGACTGGGGGGGGGGGGGTACCTAACTACCGCAATTCAAAAGGGAAGTTTAAATTTAGATTTTTTAAATGAATTTTTCGAATATCCCATTATTTATCTCAAATTTAGGTTTAAGTTTAAAAGGCACAATAAAAAGAATTTACCTAGAATTTCCAAATTTTGAACAATAAATGTGGAAAGCAGCTACCAAAGCAGATTTTTGTTGCATACAGGGGAAGGGCGGGGATTTTACTCGGGTAGATATTCAATTGAAAACCAAATATTTCATAATTTTTTTTAATTAACCAAAGTAATCTAATAGGCTTTAACGCCGAACTATACAGATGTAGCGAAGTTTTCGGAAACCCTTTTTTTAAATCTAACACTCTAAAATTGGTTTGTAATAAATAACAATTTGTAATAAACTGGTTCGTAATAAGAGGATAATTTTTGCATTATACTTATGGCAGTTAAAACCCCCCGGATTTGGTACGTAATAACCGGTAAAAGTGAGAGATAAAGCAAACATTAGTGGTCAATCTTTTCATAATATTGGACGATTCTTAATTAAGAACGGCTATAAACTATGATTTAAAAAAATGTTAAAATTATTTAGCCTAAATCTTCACATATGTGGGAATAACCTTGAGGTTATTGCAAATGATTTTGTTTTCTAATTTTATTCTTAATTACTATTATTATACTTAAATCAACCATGGTGACGATATGCAAATGGCTGGAATGAAATTTTTATTATTTATTCAATGCCAAGGTTAAATAAATTAATTGTGAAGTGTATCGTTCCAGATTTATGCATATTAAATAAAACAGAAGTAATTAGGTACATTTGCATTTATTGTTTAACTACAACCATGAGTAACTAAGTGACGTAAAAATTAAATTGTGCATTTTGTCCGAGTGGATAATCGAGGGCACTGAAATTCCAGACAAATTTTCTCTCCCTTTTGTTGTTAAAAGATTTATTTGTGAATTTTTGAAACCTTATGTAATTCACGCGATTTTTAAACAGATAAGGGCAATTGTAATGCATTTTTTGTAATTGTTTGCCAGTAGTTTACCTGAATGTGTCGTAACTGACCGACTGTGTGACCCTATTCATGATGAATCTCCACCGTGAGAAGACTTTCACTATTATATTGCTTCTTCGCTAACATGACATAGATTTGTGGTTTTATTAATAGAACGCGCTTTTTTTTTTCTTAAGTCCACTCACGCAATTTACAAATTTCATTTAAAAAAAGGGGTTACGCGAACTACATTGGTATGAAGTGAACTATTAAGTTAAATTTGGAGAATAGATTTCGGTTTAAAAGCACGTTATTTTCTTCCTACGCAGGAATGTTTTTAAAATGCCATGGACACGCAAATTTTTTGAATAATTATTTGAACATCTCCGGAGAAAATGTTAATCGACGTTTTTATGGTAAATATGAAACTTTACCCGAAGGAAATGTGCAATTTTGTTTCTTTAGCTTCAAATATAAAATATGGAGTATACGAGTTGTAAATTTTCCTAATTAATTTATAAACCTTCTAAATTGTAAACTGTTTAAGATTGCATAATAAACAAAAGCTTACAGTTTGATTTTAATTACTCAGTTTAAATGAAAAAACAAATAAACTTTGGGAGTACAAAATCTAAAATTTTAAGTAAACGGCATTTCCGAAATTGAAAAAAACCGATTAGAATATTTGGTTTAATCCAAAAAATTTATGAAATGTTTGGTTTTCATTCTAATAATTAAATATTTACCCGGGTAAAACCACTGCCTTTGTTTTGTATTTTGTTAGAACAGACTGCTTCGATCTCCTTTAAATTAGGTTTTGGAAAACAGACGATTGTTGTTATTATTAAATATTTCCAAAACTGTTTCAGAAACAAAACTGGCTGCTACAGAAATCTTTTTAGTTTTAGTTTTAGAGTTTCCTCATGGCCGGCAACATGGAGGGTTAAGATCTCTTAAGTAGCTTCTTATACCTCGAGTGTTTCGCATGCTACACGCCTTCAACAACCGACTACCTTCCCTCTTCCACCACTGTGTTTCGGTTCCCAATTATTTTCACCGTCCGCGCTGTAATCGAATGCCTTGACCACCCCGGCCATTAACTGCCCCTGTAGCTTATTTCTCAGGATTGAGGCTAACACTTCGTAGGTTACACCAAGTAATGCAATTCCTTTATAATTGTTATAAATTGACTTTTCATCTTTTTTGTGATTCAGTTGGTTAGTTCCATCTCTCCGTATTTGATCATTTCATTTCCATGTTCACCTGGGGCATTTCGGTTTTTTAAGTTCTTTAGAATATTCCTTATCTCTTCCCTTATCGGAGGCTCTGTGTTTTCTTCCTTCTCCTGTCCTTCTTCTGAGCATTCCCTTTTTTCACTTTCTTCCTTTTTGTCCATTTGAGTTTGCTCCGCCTCTCCATTTAAAAGGCCTTGAAATTACATTTCCGTCCCTTATTTGCTCTTCCTCCACGTATTCGTTCGTACTTGTTGGTAGCGTCTTCTAGCTTGTTTTACTACTTCGTAAAAATTTCTTATTTCCTCATTTCTATAATATTGTTCTGTCTCTTCCGTTCGTTTCTGCCAGAAAATCATTTTCACTTCTCTAGAAATAAATTCTTTTTGCCCTTTTTCATTGTTTCACAGTCTGCGTTAAACCATTTGTTAGCTCCTTTCTTCTCTTCTTGTTTTAACTTGACTTGCAGCATTCAAACTTTCTTCTATATCTCTCCAGTATTTCTCTATGTCTGCGTTGTCTCTCACGTATTGTTTATGCTAATATTCTTGCAGTCTTTTCCTGCAAAAAATCCTATCAATTTCATACCATTTTCGTTGATTTCATTATGTTTACTGTACCAATTGTGGGTCTAAAAACATTTTCTCTTCCAATCTTAATACTAAAATCACCAATTACCTATTAGGTTTTCCAAATTTTCATAGAATTCATCTTTGACTTCTTCTTCTTTTTGTTCTGTTGGTGCATGGCAGTTTAAATATTCTTTCACCAACCTCTAATGCAATGTGGCTTTATCTTTCATTTACTGGCGTAAGACTTTTTTTCCTCTTTGATACCAAAATACCTGATCCCAATATTTATTCATCATTTCCGCTGGTTAAAAATATTGCCTTTTTGTTTTGTTTCCTGTACTGCTAGTGCTTATATCTTGTATCGTTCTGCTTCTGCGCTTCTGCCATATTTTTTCCGTGGTCGTTTCCAGTTTTTTCTTTTCATTGTGTATAACTATCAGTTTTTTGGAGGTATTTCTTTTAGTGTTTCTTCGTTACGATTCCATGCTGACACATTTCCCTTTCTTCTTTCCTTCTGTTGCTATATTCTTTATATTCTTGTGTGTATCCCTTTCTTTTACCGTTTAATCATTTTCGATTATGGTCTTTGTGTCCTTTAATTTACTTTTTTTTTCTAATATTTCTCTTTTGTCTTCTCAGGAATTGAATTTTGCAATTACTATTGTATGTATCCTCTGCTTTTTTCCCTATGTTGAATGCTTCTTTAATATCTGGTTTTATTTTTTTTTATTTTTAATGTCTTCCGGATCGAGACCATGCTATTGTTGGGAAAGAAGAACTCAACGTTTTTAATCTTGCTTTTATTCGTTAGTTAGGCCTCTCCCATTTCTCGCCGTCGCGTCGCCCGTATTTATTTTGAGCTACGCGTTTCCAATATAATCCTGCTGTTCTCCTGAAATCGTCACTCCATCTCATTTAGGGACGTCCTCTTGTTCTTTGTCCCAGGTATGGTCTCTAATATGGGATTATCGTGTTTCATCCATTATCTATTTTGTGTAATTGTGTGACCTGCAAAGCTAAACTTAGGTTTAGCCATTTTGCTGTTACATCTTCCACCTTTGTTCGATCTGTTATCCAGGTATTTTTCTTTTTGTGTAACAGTTTTACCCCTAACATCGCCCTATCCATGGCTCTTTCTGTTTTTGCTAGCTTTTCTATGTTAGCCTTCGTGAGTGTCCAGTATGTCAAGATTGATTGAAAATCCGGCTTCTTAGATATTGTGGTATTTTAGGGTTGTTGAGGACCCATGTTCTTCTGGCGATTTCTGTCTTCTGATTTTATCTGTTTAGTTTGATGACTTGTCCCAGATATTCGTTTTCTTTTACCGTTTCTAGACTGCAGCCGTCGACAGCAACATTTCTGGTTTCCTCTGTCTGTCATTATTTTAGTTTTTTGCATATTTATTTTGAATTTAACTGCTTTAGATGCTATTGCCAGTTGGTTAGTCATAGCTTGGGTTTCCTCAAACGTCTCGGCAATTAAGACAATATCGTCGGCAAATCTTAGATGTTTAGTTTCTTGCCATTTATGTTAATGCCATATTCCGACCAGTTCAGTGTTTTAAAAGTGTCTTCCATCGCCAACGTAAACAGTTTTGGGGATATTACATCTTCCTACCTTACGCCTCTCTTAATTGGAATGGAGTTGGTGTTTTCCTCTGTTCGTATAGTCATGGCTTGGATTTCCTCAAACGTCTCGGCAATTAAGACAGTATCGTCGGCAAATCTTAGATGTTTAGTTTCTTGCCATTTATGTTAATGCCATATTCCAACCAGTTGAGTGTTTTAAGAGTGTCTTCCATCGCCAACGTAAACAGTTTTGGGGATATTACATCTCCCTGCCTTACTCCTCTCTTAATTGGAATGGAGTTGATGTTTTCCTCTGTTCGTATAGTCATCGTTGCGTTCTTGTAGATGCTGTGTATTAAATTTCTATGTCTTGAATCGATTCAACAGTTATTCATTGCCCTTTCTACGGCCCATGGTTCGACACTGTCGAATGCTTTTTTTTGTAATCCACAAAAGCAAGATATAAGGAAAGATGGTTAAGGGGTGATCGAATGTGCTGTACCAGTGCGAAATCCAGTTTGTTCCACGGGCGGGTAGCTGTCCATTTTGTGTGTTAATCTGTTGTATAATTTTCATATAGAGCTTATATTAATTTATAGTTGTGATGATTATGTAAGAGTGAAATACGTGGATAGTTCTTTATGTTGCTCTTGTCTCCTTTTTTAAATAATAATATAACAAGACTGTTGTTCCATCCTTTCGGAATTTTGGTTAGAAACTCATTAAAAAGATTTTTAAATATTGGTAATATAACGTCTTTGTCCTCTTTTAACAATGTTGCTTATTAAATTAAATTCTACAAATTAATTAATCGGTCGGTTTAGTTGTTTATAATTATAATGTTAAAATGAAAGTCAAAATGTTGCTTATTTTATGTACACTTTTAAAAATCAATATTTTGGTTTCAGGAAATATTGAGACCTTTAAAATTCGTTTGAAGGTTGGTGCCAACAACTTTCTATTATAAAATTCCCAAATTTTGGATTTACTTTGAAAGCGTTGATTTCTTAATTTGACATTAAAATCTGAGCTTTAGTTTGGATTTAAAAAGAACAAAGAACGAGTTTAACGTTTTTAAAATAATACTGAAAGTATTGTTACGACTTGGAAGTTTAAAATTCCATTTTAAAAGTGAACATTTTTCTATTTCGGGTTGAGATTCGAACTCTCAAAAAAATGAAATCAGGTTTCGATCGGTCTTTTGAATTCTGTTGGTGTATAAATTTAATTCAAAAGTTAACGTTTTGGTTGAAATATGCTTTAATACAAAGATTCTAATATTATGGCTCAGATTCGAAAATTAGAACATTTTTAAACTGAAACCTGAAACTGTAAAGCGCGATCTTTGGGAGCCCTAAAAATAAACAATAATGATTATTCAGGAATTAGCGCTCCATATTTGGCTGTACAAAGAAAATTTCCAGCTTAAAAAGTTCAGACTGTCGGAATTTTGGCCCAACATTTTTGGGTTGAAATTTGTGCAAGTTTCTAACCTTTTGGTTGAAATACGTTTTAGTACAGGAATTCTAATATTATGGCTGCCGATATTGACTGCAATTTGAAAATTAGAATTTTTTCTAAAAAATTATAAACAGAACCTTGGTACCAGTAAGCCTAGATTTACCCCAATAACTAATCAAACAAACAAATAATATTGAATATTCAGTAATTATTGCACCATATTAGGCTGTACAACTACAATTTGTTGCTTAACAGGTTTGAACCTTGTATAAGTTTAATATAACAATTTAAAATGTTTAAATAAGATTACTGGATAAAATTCTGAGTCAAACTATAAGAATTTTTTTGGTTCTTTTAATGCCATTATTTGAAACTTAAATTGTAGGAATTTATAATAATAATTGTTTTACTTTTTGTTAGGGTATTTTGCCAACAAATTCTAAATTAAAAATTGAATCAATAAGCTATTAACAACAAATGCTATAAAATATCTAACTCGCCACAACAAACCGTAAGAAAAACTAATTTTTTACTTCTACAGACTTTATGTAAAGCATTGCAAAACGCCCCAAAATTAAGATCGAAACTGATATTTGGTTTCAGATTTGTAGCCCAATTAAATAACTGAATTTAAAATTAAAATTCTCAAAATGTTGCAGGATGAGAATTAGAATCAGGGTTTTAAAAATCAGTTTTTGTATTTGAGAAATATTAAGATCTTCAAAATTTTTGTGAATTTAATTATATAAAATTCCCAATTTTGGGTTCACTTTGAAAGGGTCGCTAATCGCCTTGATTGAGTTTGTGGTTTTGTTAAGAATAATTGGAGGCTTGGAATTCTATTTGAAATATACAATTCTATTTCCCGTTGAAACTCTAGATTACTGGAGCATCGATTTCGAGCTAAAAATGTTAGGTTGCATTGAAAAGTAAACACCTGTTATTTTCTCAAATTTAATTTTAATTTTAGCATGTTTTTAGAAGTCCAGTTCAACATTTGAATGCGAATTTTACATATTGTAAACATAAAGACTATCTGGGTCATCACTTGCTTTTGACATTTCAAATTCAGGCCATTCTTCAATTCAATTCAAGAACGCTTTGGCGCAGTTTCTTTTTACCACAAAATCGTTACAGTAACAGTTATTTAACCTCTTTTAAAAGTTATCGGGTGAAGTAATTCTTCGATAAGAGGCTTTTATACGTTTCTCTAACAAGATTTAACGGTGTGTTTGTCAGAAATAAACGCTTACCTAGTTATTTAATTAAAAAGGAAAACCTCAAACAGTCGAAAAGCATCCAGAAAACTTTCTTAATAAACGTCCGACGTTAATTGTTGGGACCGAGCAATTAGGGAAAAACAAATTGCAATTAAGTGACACGATGACAAGAGTCATTAAAACTTTCAAATTCTTTAACGTTATTCTATTTAACAAGGGAGGTTTCTGGATCTTTTAACTAAAGTACAATATTTACCTAATTATTAACCTACGTTTTGATTTTGCTATCATTACAAACCTTTAGTTAGTGTTCATTGTTCATTTTTGGAATTTTTCGGAATTTCTTGGAAAACAGTGTCAAAGCTCTATATAAAGCACTTGGATTTTGAGAATTAGATTTTGGAAAAATCATTCAGTAATAATTAATAATAATTCGGTAATATACATCTTATTCTATGAAAAATCCAGCGTAGATACTTCACAGTTTTTCACACGATTTTCCACGTCATTTTTATAAATTAACACACTTAGTAAGTCGGCGCAATTTTAGTCTATTTAGTCTTCTTCACAGAATTTAACGTAAATGTAGGCCACTTTGAATACTCAAATTAAAATATGTGGTGGAAGTCGTTAAATCTCCCATTAGAGACAGTTAACTTAAATTGTAATCTGCGAAAAAAAAATGTAGGGGGAAAACGTTTTTAAAATTTTTAAAGGTTCATTAGCTGCGCAAAAAGTCCCGATGCGCCTGCCTGTTTACAAACGAAGTTGCTTATTAACTTCTGTTATGTTGATTCGTAATAGGGAAAAATGTCGAACTGGAAAATATTCGCAATTGTGTTGAAAAGGCGTATTGATGTTGGGTGATATTCGTATAGCGAGGCTTTTTTTATTGGATCGTACAATCAGGAAAAGAATTTCCTTGCATTTGTTGAAGAATGGAAACGATTTATTTTTGACAGTATTGCAGTTCATATTTTACAAGTGAAATTTGTTATTTGTAGTCAAGTGTTGCTGCTGTTGCATTTGATTCGGGAACATTCAAAATGTTGTTTGCTTTGGCTATTTCATAACTCCTAGTAAAACACCTTGTGGGTGTTCTATATGGTAAATAATAATGATTTGAGTTTTATATTATCGTTTATTTACGCTCCTGGAACGTGTAGAAATGTAGATGATGCGCTCTGAACAATAGTGGAAGCAGAAGTGTCTACGTGTTTACACTGAAATTGTCCAAGAAAGCTAGATAGCCAGTAAAAAATAATAGCGTAGGCAAAGTATGTATTAAGAATGGTTTTTCTAGGAAGGGCACCGTTGGTGCATTATCTTAACCAACACGTCATTTAATTGTTTAATTAGGTGCGACTCGAATTGCCTTCCTTAATCGGTAGTGATCCTTAGCGGTGTTCCAAAACGGGAGATCACGGTTACGGCTTCTTGATCGTACATAGGGACTGATTCCGGCCAACGAGTGTATTGGTCAACCATCGTAAGACAATGCCTGAGTCTTTCGGATGACGATTTGATGACGATGTCCAGGTGGAAGTACGTATTAAGAAGGGTTTTTCTAGAAAGGACACCGTTGGTGCATTATCTTAACAAAGACGTTACGCTGCACTGTGGACGCTGGAAATCGCGAAAGAATTACTTATGTAAACAAGTACAAGAACTCTAAGGAATTTAGTAAAGTATGTGGTTAAGACAGTCCGTACTCCAGAAGATGTTCCTCTCTTTAGGAGGACCTATTAACTAAAACCCCGCTCCCTTTTCGGAGAAATTGTCTCTCGTTCTTTTCTTGTAATTCTTTCGTTTTCAGTATAAGGATGATATATTTATGAATTGCCTTCCAGTCTTTTTCTTTCTCTGTAATTATTTCTATGGTGTTTTCGGGTGTAATTTCTCTGCCTAATTCTTTTTTCAATTCGTCTCTCTCCCTTTTCCATTTGTCACAAGTGTAAAAAGTGTGCTTTGGGATATCCACATCCTCACAGTAGTTACATTTGTTGTCATTAATTGTATGGAATCTCTCGAGGTAAATCTTGTAACATCCATGTCCGCTTAGGAATTGTGTCATATGGTAATTTGTTTTGCCATGTTTTCTGTTTATCCATTTATTTATGTCCATTATTAACTTCTTTGTCCATTCGGCCTTTCCGGTGTGTCTCGTCCACCTTTCCTGTCATTATTCTATAATTAAATCCTTTATTTTTGTTTCTCTATTTTGTTTTTCCTATGCTGTATCTGGAGGTCGATAGGCGCTACAGAGGTTATAACCTGTATAGCCTCTGTGGAGATGGTACGGTAACCACTTGCAATTCGTAGTGCCAGCCTTCGTTGTTGCCTCGCTAACATGTTCTTATATTTTTTGTACTTAATTGCCTTTCCCCACGTTGCATAGGATCCTTCTCTTAGTTGCTTTCGGTCCTCTTACGTTAGGCATTAATTTTGTTAGTGCTGCAATCGATCGTTCCGCTTTGCGTGTTGTTACCTTTATGTGCTCTTTCATCTGGTGGTTGTGATCAAACCACACTCCTATATATTTTATTGCCTTCTTAGATGTTATTTCCGTATTGTCCATATTAAGCCTGATGCCCTGTATTTTCCTACCCCCATATAGGATTACTATTTTTGATTTTTCTGCGGCGATCTCTATGCCTTTGTCTTCTATTTTATTCTTTATTATTTCTAAGACTGTATCTGCTTGCACGGTCAAATCTTCTTTTGTTTTCGCAGTTACGATGATGGTCGGATCGCCTGCAAAGTTGTTGTTCCTGGCGGCATTGTTGTCTGGGTCTGGAGCATGTCGTTATAGTAGAGGTTCCATAGCAGCGGAACCTTGTGGCACTCCGCTGGTTATTTCCATTTTTTTTCTTGGTTCCCAATTTATCTGTTCTTTAGGTAGATTGACAGTATTTTTCTTATGTTGGCATCAATTTGCATATCCTCAATTGTGTTTATTATGCCTTTCCAAGACACCATGTTGATGTCAATTGTAATGAATATACAGTACTTCCTGTTCTTTGCGGCCATTCTTCTAGCATCTTCTGCTATTTGTTTTACTTTGTCCATCACCTCTTCTAAATCCGTTCTGGTTCGGGGATAATTTTTCTTCCAGTTCTTTTCTTAGCCTTTTTGCTATTAACTGTTCATATACTTTCGCTAACACGTTTAATAGGCATATTGGTCTATATTTTTTTCCCGTGTCTCCTGGTTTCTTTGGTTTTTCTAACAGGATCAAACGTGCCTTCTTCGGATATTCCCCTTTTTTCAGTTCATTATTCATTACTTGTAGTATGCTTTCAGGAGCGATTTTAATTATTTCTTTTATTATTGTTGGTGGGATTTGATCTGGTCCCGGGGCTTTGTTAATTTTGATCTTCCTGTTTGCAGTACAATACCCATTCGATCGTTTAAATATTTTTTTCGTATTTAATTCGTTCGTTTATTTTTATCATAATAAATGTTTTTGGAAGTAATTTTTCTTCAAAAATATAACATTTTATTGGGGTTTGTTTCGATTTACACTTTATACAAATGCAACTTTAAAACCCAAACCTATGTAGTTTTTAAATTACCACAGATAAACAGCATGTGTTACAAAATTAATGTTGATGTTCATATTGACCGAATAACCAACTGAGTAATGCTCTTATTTTCACACCTTTTATTTATTAAGATAAATGAATACTGCAACAAAACCTTCATTTCAGGTGTGTGATAAATGATCGGCGAGTTTATCTAAATAAGTGTTTGACGTGTAACACATCTGTTGATATCAAATAAACCAAATAAACTTACATCTAAATTTCAACAATTTAATTAACATGTTTAGGACCACTTGCATAATTTTTTAATAAAATCTTAACTTCCAAAATACAGCAAGGCTGTCTCCTTGGAAAGTTTTTGTCCCCTAAATGAAATTTTAAGTTAAAACTGTTCCCTCATTAATTTGTGGTTTTTTAATGATTATGTATGCTTATATTTTTCTTTTTTTCCAGGTAAGGATCGCAACTACAATTCGAAAACAAGAATACCAAACCGTAAGAATTTTAATATCAAAATCTTCTACCAAAGAACTTTTTACAAAATATTTAACGTCGGCTTTGTTCTTCGATAAATACTCGGATGTCTTTGTTGTAATACAAAAGTATGAATTTACTTCTAATTAAAACTTTTTAAAAAGAGAGTGCGTGGCAAGGCTTATGCTTATTAAGTTTTCTTATTTATTTCTTTGTTCCTTTGAAGTATTTTCGTGTCCTTAAAAATTTAATCTCTTTATGTTTCTTTCAAGTCTTTTAAGTTTCGTGATCTTTCTTAAGCGCCTGAATTGTCAAAGCAATTGATGTAGTATTCGGGCATTAAAAAAATGTAATAAATTCTCGATTTATTCGAGAAAGAAGGTACGATTAACGATTAAGTTAGTCTGAAATTTTAGGTTAAAAAATCACAAGATTTTTAGAAATCCGGTTACTTTATAATTTTTAGTATGTGTACTCTTAATATTATCGTAAAATGTAACAGCACAAGACACAAGAATACCGAGGGAATTAAATTTCTAAATAATAACTTGTTTGAAAATTAATTTTATGGATTTTATAAACGATCGTTTGTGTTTGTGGTTGTAATTCACTGGGCTTCACATCTAACTTCTGGAAGAAATTTAATTGCTTTAAACCACGTTGTGAGAAGAACTAGATACTTTCCGCAAATAATTTTAATCAAGAAATACCGCGAACTCGTTTTTAAAAAACTCAGTTAAATAATAAAAAATATATAAATGCAATTTTTTATAATAACAGTAAGTAAATGATTTGTTAGTAATAATAAAGAAGACATGTAGGAAGATACCCAGTGGTGTTTCCCTTTCTGATTATAATTTTATTTAATAATTGTGATAAGATCGCCGGAGTAGCCGAGTGGTTAAGGCATTCGACTACAGTGCGGGCGGTCTTGGGGTCAAACCTGAGTCGCTGAAAATAATAATTTTCCTGTTTTCGCTCTTATATATTCGTTGGACTATCTGTCCTTTAGGGATAAACCGAACATGACTCCCTCCATGGATCTCTGTCTTTTCGCTATCTTGTCTTATCTTGGGCAAGCCCTTTTTAGGTTTGTATATCTTGTATCTGGCTTATGTATTGCAGTCTTGGCCGTCCTGGAGCGTTTTTCCCTTCTATCATACCTTCCATAATTGTTCTAATTAAGTAAAGTATATCTTTATGTCCTAGTATGTGTCCTATTAGGGCGTCTCTTCTTTTAATTATATTCTTCCTGAGGGTTCTCTCTTTTTGGACTCTTACTAGCATTTCTTCATTGCTGATTCTGTCCACCCATCTATTTTCCATCATTCGTCGGAAGTCCCACAATTTTTCTTTTTTCTACTTGGGACATTATCCAGGTCTCGCAGCCGTACAGTGCTACGCGCCAGACAAATAGTTTCAAGAATTTTTTTCTATTATTTAGTGAAATCCTATTTTTTTCAGGTCCCTGTTCATTTCACTATTCTAGTACGTATTCTAGATCTTCCCCGTTTTTGCCGTCTGCGTATCTTATCATGTCTATTTTTCTTCCTTGAATTTTTATTTCTAAATTTACTTTCTCTGAAATGATTCAGCGCGTCCTGTAGGTATATAAACATTAAACAGCAGTGACGATAGTCCACAGCCTTGTCCGACCCCTTTGCAATTTTTTACGTCCTCTTGTCATTCTCCATTAGAGATTATTGCCCTTTGGTCTTTATAGAAGGCATTTGTTATTTCTAAATCTTTCTTTTCGACTACAATTCTTGATAGCACTTCCAAGAGACATTATCGAAGCCTTTTTCCATATCTATGAATGCTAGATACGTCTATTTGTTTTTTCTCATTCGTTTTTCTATTATTAATCGTAGTGCTAGAATTGCTTCCCGAGTACCTGAGCCCTTTCTAAATCCAAATTGATCATCCATAAGATATTCTTCTATTCGTCTATAAACGATTCTGCTAAAGATTTTTGCTGCGTGCGATATCAAACTTATTGTTATGTAATCCTGGAATTTCTCACTCTGTCCCTTTTTTGGTATTGGTATAATGGTGTTGTTTTTGAAATCCCTTGGTTCCCTCCCTGTTCTATACATTTCGTCGATTAATTTATATAATATGTTGTGGTTTGATTCTCCGATGCTTTTAATTATAATAAAATATCTACAGTGCCAAAAATTAAGGCTAAAGGCAGGGAAGAAGTCATCGAAGGGTTTTACAATAACTAAAGGATTACGCCAAAGGTGCATCATATCACCCACTGTATTTAAAATACATGTTGACAAAGCAAGACGTGGATAAATAAATGCAGAGATGGTGGGAACTGAAATGAACGACATTGCCCTATATATTCGCCATATTTTGTCCAAGTCCTTACAGCACAACACCAAGGTGACATACTGCGATAGAAATATGACCCTGGAAAAATTAATGAAATATTACACATTTATGTAATTTACAGGCTTAACTTTCCTCTCGGCAGTAAACAATTATTGGCATGTTTAAAAAATGACATAGAAAAATTTGTTGTAAATAAAGAGGAACAGGGCTTACAGAAGGTGTTCGAATGTTTCTCCATTAACTTCTACACAAACACAAATAGTACACACACAGCACAAACACAAACTGTCTTTCAGAGCTGCTGCAGCATTTTGAAGAGCTTCCCCGGAAATTAAGTACAATAACATCAATTAATTCAGTTGTTAAATGGTCGACCTTCCATTAAAACGTTCGAAGAATGACTGACCTACGTAACTTACCTGGACTCAGTATCAGTATCGGCAAGAAACGAGTTTGTTAAATTTTGATTTTGAATGTAAACAGAACCTATTCCAGTGACCCCAAAACAATTTTTGTATTGATCGTCTTAATATTTTTCTGAGTTTACCGTTTACTTGGGACACATGGTTTATTGAGAAAAGTTGTTCTATTTGATATGCTCTACTTAGCCTTAAAATTACACCCTGTATAGTCTGGACTTTTTAGATAATAACAGCAAGATGTAGAGACAGTTGAACATATCCCAAAAATAGCAAAAAAATAAGTACTTTACAAATTTAACTCTTAATAACCTCATCAGGAAATTTTATATCGCTATCAAAAATCATCCACTGACACTGAAATTCCATTGAATCAGGAAACTAGGTTTTCTTACAAATTTTTATGACGGAAAATTATATCTCTTGTTTAAAACGATTCTCTCAAAGCTTCTAGATGAATTAAAAAAATGCATTTGTTCTAAATTTGATGCATCTTATAATTCGTATTTGCCAAGTTAATTCAGAAAGGTTCCACGTATGAAAGATGACAGCAATTTCAGGGAAACTATGGTTTTCATAAACATCATAATAAAGTAATCTCTCGTTTCTGCTTAACGCCTTCCTCACACGACAAAGTTGAAAGATACAAGTTAATAATTGCAATGAATGAGAAAATTACATCCAGAATCCGAGAGCAGTTTCCGTTTATAAACCTCGCGTAAGTGGTTATGAGAAAACGTAAAATGTCGATTTGGTCTTTAGCTAGCATGAAAACAGACGAGTCTAGCGGGAAAATAGTCATCTTGACAAGTAAATTTGAGTAAACCATTGCGGCAAAACACGTCGATTACAAATGCCGTGGGCTTCAGTAATCTGCATTTTGTATTCAAATTACTCCAAGAAAATCTGACTCAACCACCGAGAAAATTAAAGACGCCTCTTTCTTGTCTGTCGCATTCGTTATCTTGGTAATGGGGGACGGAATTGTTTGCAAAAATGAATTAGTGTTGGGGCTTTATCGTCGGAAATATATACTCAACGTTGGATTAAATTGTCGCTTCAGTACGCTTTAAAAAGTTATTAAATATTGGCTCCGTATTTTTTAATATCGCCCGCTTCCGATCAAGCGTATCATTCAAAAAAAATTTTTTCGTTTAGTTAATTAACGAAGCTTTTGTTTTCCATTGTGTTCTTAACTGGTCGATTTTAGATTAAATTAAATTGTTATTCATATGGCGTTGACAAGGTATCGTCCGGATAAAATTGCCCTTCTAAACGTTTCGCTGACATTTATCTCTTCCACTCAAACGCTCAGATTTACATGACTAACATGTTTCAATGGTGAAAGTTTGTTATTTATACTGAAATTCTTAGGAACGTATAAATCACACTTTCAGCAATATGAATCTTTATTTAATATATCAAAAAACCAAGCTTAAAATCTGAATACCCTATTTTTACTTTTGGGCACTTCGATATTTAGGGTTCCTTAATATTCTTTTTATGGAGCAAGGTTGTATGTGAGTGTAATCCAGTGATATGAAGTGCAAGAGATAACAATTCCATTATTTCAACCCTAGTTTATCTGCAAACTGTTACCTTGAGTACATAATGTACTACTCTAAAATAATTAAGGAGTTGTTTATCACATAATTAATTGCAAATATGCCGTATCCTCCACCGATTATTATGCACCCAACGGCATCGCACCCCAACTCGTTGAGAATTCGAAATAAAAGAATCCGAATAGTCCAGGCAACAAAACAGTAAAACAATCAAAAATAGACGATTAGACGACGATAACAAATCGGAAACTGAAAAGTCAGAGCTAGTTAAACCATCCCCAATCTTCGCGAAAAGAGTTAAAAAAAATATTTCCCCCCCTATAAACCTGTTAAATAAAACTGCAGATAATAATTGTATTTTTGATAACTTCCTCCAGGTACCGAGTTGCGGTAGCTAGGTCAAGTGCGAACACGAGAGTTAGCTTCATTGTCTCGGGTCAGTACGTGGATGGGTTGCCCGACTGCTCCGTTAACGCGGGTCCTCCCTCCCACATGGTGAGAGTGCGAGAGTAGGACAATTAGATAAGACACAGTGGGTGGGACGATGAAAGGAGATCCGACGCCCAGCAGGGCATAAGGATAAAAGATATATAAATAAAGAAAGAAAGATATCTTCCTTCTTCTGCTATTTTGTTATTATGAAAAATGTTCTCCAGCTTCTAAGTGTGTAATTTAATCATAGATTCTAATCTTTTATTCACTGATTTGCAGTACCTACAGGTTTTGTCGTATCACCTTATTGGGGATTCGGCCTATTCTTTCTTCACCGTCAACTTTCTTCGGGTATCTCATCTCTTGGGTCTGTATCTGACGCTTTTCCTTTACCTGGAGGACCCATGACTCGCTGTTATGTGTCATAATTCAAACTAGGATTATTTTGGAGATTTGCTTGTTACGTAGCACTGTTCATGGCTTAGTAGATCCTGCCCGCTGTACCTACTTCGTGATTCAGTTCTTCCGTTCTTCTTCCTTCATAGCTTATCATTGCTCCTGAGTATTAAACCCTCCACTCGTTCGATTGTTGTATTTTGTAAATTTACACTAACTTGTTTTGTAATATTTACCCACCCTAAGCTCTTTTGTTTTGTCTTTACTTATTGTCATTCCAAAGATGAGGTACCTATTTTGTATTTTATGATTATCTGTTTAGTTTCCTGTAGCACTTCGTCCATGACTAAATTAAGGGGCTCAGTACACTTCCCTGCGCCTTAATTTTGAATATCAGAGCCATTTCTTTAAAATCATTCTGATATTCTGATATTGTGTCCTTGCGAAGCTTACATTTTCTTTATATAAAAATTTGGTGCCCAGAATGAGCTCGTCTTCTAACGTCTTATTTGTAGTGCTGTCCATGTGTGTCCCCTTTCTAGTCTCTAGCAGAACTTCTTTCCCAAATTCATTATTTTAACTTAATTCAATACTTGTAAAATGTGAAATATTTAAATTCTTTTTATGGACTTAGTCGTTTTAAATGTAATTGGGAATAATTTGTATCACTTTACTTTAAATTTGAACTTAGAATAATTTGTATCAGTTTATTTTGAATTGGAACTTAGAATAATTTCTCAGAAGGGTTTCGCCTCTGGCTTGGTTGACAAGTTAAGTTACCGTTACCCTTCTGCCTCTTGCTAAAAGAGTTTCACCTCCGGCGTGGCTGACACGTTGAGTTACCGTGTTCTTTTAGTGCTCCCTTTCCTCCTGAAGAAGCCCATTAAAAAGTGGGCGAAACGTTGAGTTATTCTGTCTCAACAATGACACGGTCCCAATCCGGAAAACGTTTTGTTAATACTGACACTGACCCTGGAAGTCTTCGAATTCATTTTAAAGACTCTACCTAAATATTAAAGTAACTAATTTCTATTTACTTCTAAAATTATCGGCCAAAACGGCTTCGCCATAATATCCTCCTCTTTGGTCATATGTTTTCTGTTACGGTCTTTCAGGTGTTTTTCAGGGAGATGTTTTCCACTTTTTAAGTTTCTTTAGAGCATAGGATTCCCAAATTCTTCCCAGGCCTTTCTCTTTGCATGTCCCTTACGTACACTCTTTGTGTCTTATATTTTGTATAGTTCTCTTCTTTCCTGTCTTGTATATATTCTTCCATAGTTTTTTCTTGGTTGATGTTCGGATTTCCTCATTCCACCAAATTGGGTTTGTTTTATAGTGCGCTGTTACTTTGCCGCAACTTTTTTCTGCTGAGTTAAGGACGATTTCTTTAAATTTTCCCCATACATGTTCAACATTTTCTGATAGGTTTCCTTCTAGGAACTCTCTTGCTTCTCTTGTTATGTTAATCTTGGTAGATTTCTTGATTGTGTTTCCATTGTAACTTGTAGGAAGATATTACTCTGTTTTTGAGCTTTTCACCACTTCTTGCTGTTCTTCTGTTCCTTCCTGTTCTATTTCTACCATTAAGGAAATGGTCACTATATATCTCCGCCCTTCTCCATAGAATAGATTTTTGACTTTTTTCAGATTGTTGTCTTAACTATGACTTAAACAACAATTGGCCTCTTCAACATTTCCCTAAAATAGTCATGCCCAAGCTCTAAGAAGACCTTTGGAATATTATTTTTTACATGTATTCTCGGATGCTCGGTGGGCGACCGTCCCAGTCATTGAACCTTTTACATGAATTCTGAAAAATCGTAT
Source organism: Melanotus villosus (assembly GCA_963082815.1). Lineage (NCBI taxonomy): Eukaryota > Metazoa > Arthropoda > Insecta > Coleoptera > Elateridae > Melanotus > Melanotus villosus. The sequence continues at coordinate 6,699,508 of OY720423.1, read as the reverse complement.
ATACCCTCTTAAATCTTGAATTTCCTGAATTTTCATTTCGATATCTTCTTTTTCCCAAAGACGATCTAAGATCTACTAAGCCCTCCTTGGGTTTTCGTTTTTATTTTTCGTAAGTTTCACAGGGTTAGTGTTAGTTAAAAAAATATCGTTTAAACCTCTGAAGATGTCTCTTAATTTTTCAGAAATTCAAGGTTGGGAACTGGTGACCTGTGAGGACCTTCCAAACAAGGTTTTCTTAAAGCTCTCGAGATTGCCAAAACTTGGCCCATTAAAATAGGATATTTTCAAAAATTTAGAAATATTTTCTGGTTGTATTTATAGAATTTTCAGCTACTTCAAATATAAATTTGGGGCATTTTTAAGTGTTTCGAAACCACCATATTATTTTTGTTTTAATTTTCTAGATGTTTAATTTAAAATATTCAGATTCGGTGTGTTACAACTAACCTATAATTTATTTAACAACATATTCGTTGGTTTCTAGCGCAAAAACAAGCAAATAAATAATAAAAAAACGATATTTATAAAACCTGAATGTCTTGAAAGGTGGCGTAAATAAAACTTTAATTACATCCAACATAATCGACTCATAATTTTGATATTTTAAAAGCTTTAGCCTCCCATCAATTTCATTTATTGATTTTATTTTAATCACCAATCAAACTGTAGCCTTAACATCTGGAGATTATTAACGAAAGGAGAAAATCACCAGAATAATTGATATTTTTAAATTGGGTTTTTGATGATTTTTATACAGAATATTGAGGTTAGTTTTTATCAGTTTTTTAATTGGCTGGATTTATTAGCGCTGACGGTAGAAATATTAGGCAACTTTTGGATTCGTTGTTTGATTGCTTAAATATTAGAATGGATTGTTTATTCTCCGATTTTTTTGATTTATTTGGCCAACAGTTTTTGTGTCTAAAACATCGTGGTTGTTGTTTTTTTGCCCCTAAGAATTAATTAACAATTTTTAGGAAAAGCAATAACAGCATGCTTCAGTTACTCAAGTATCCACCAAAGCAGAATCTGAGCTAAGAATAACCAAATTTCTGTACAACAAAATGTCTAAGGTCATAAGCTTAAGGTACGAATTGCACCAACGCGTTTCGTTTCTGACTGACAGCGATGTAATACAAATCGTACTTTTCCTCATGCCTTCGGCATAAAATTATTATCTCGAAGCAATACCAACATGTAGGAGTATTATTTTCCACTCGTCAAACGATGTGGACATTGAACGGTGAACAAACGGTGACTTGCCACATTCAAGGGCATCGAGGTCATTTCTTTGCTTGACTGGCACACATTGACATACCAAACTACATAAACAGAACGGTGACACCGGGATTCCTACATTATCCACTCTTAATTAAGTTGTTTCGTAAAATAATTCCAGGAGATTTCTTCAAAACCGCCGTAAATTTTAAAATTGGTTTGACATCTGTGCATTCGAACACTGCTGTATTTTACGAGGAATGCACTATAAATTGCAAGAAGTATTATGATTAATGGCACGTAATAAATGTTTATAAATTGTAAAAGCTCGCGTTCGTGTTTTGCAAATTTTCATATCGTAAATAAACACCTTTGAAAGTCGAAAACCTGAATTTCAATTATTTTTGTGGATTTGTACGTGATTTGGATACTTCTGGAATTAATTTCGGTTTTAACTGCCCATGATATGGGGATTTAGGAAAATTATTTGCAGATTTCTATCCTAACTTTTACTTGTTATTTTTGTACTAAATTTAGAGTTATTTTGAACGTCACGTGGATATTCAGTTTACAAAATTACACTTTTACTTTCATCCTTGACAATTTTCGAATAAACACTTTCTTTAATATTACAAAATTTGGACCCTTATCTTGGAACGAACATCCATCCACCTGTGGATTTAACCACAGCAGGCAGAATTTTTTAAAACCCCCTAGTCGAAAACAAATTTGATTAGAAGAATTAGTAAAAATTAAAATAACAATAAAGAATCCGTGGGTTAAGAATAAATTAATTCCCAAAGTAATTAAGAATGTAATAATTTGTTAATTTGATGAGGTTCGTTAATATACTGTTAATTGTTAATTTAATAAACTCTTCCTGTTTAGAAACAACCAAAACAAGTCGTAGGCGTTAATAAATTTACTTAAATATCGTCGTTGATATTCTTTGCAACTATTGTTTATCAATTCTTCAATTTTTTTGGTTAGGTTAAGCTGTGTTAAGTTAAGTTCGGCTAAGGTAGGTTAGGTTAGGTGATAAGGGAACAGAGAATGCATCAAAGCTAGAAGAAAAGTGGCAATGAATAGGAGAAGAGGCGAAGAACACGCAATGAAAGAGACTTGGCGGAAGCCAAAAAGGAACTTAAAAAAAAATTAAAAAAGCAAAAGAAGTATTGGGAAAGATGAAACAAAAGTGCTGTAATATCAACCTAGAAACAAAACTAAAGATAGCAGGCGCACTGTTTCCAAAGGAAGAGGCAACAGAGTGGGAAACTCCAGAAGTAAATGAAATAATAACAATATCAGAAGAAGAAATCAAACAAGCCGGCAAAGAAATGAGAAATAAAAAATTTTGAAAATGACGATAGATGCAAATCCTAGCTAAGTAATTGGAACTATCTAGTATTGCAAAATGATAACTAATTTAACTCCTCCACTAATAAAATATTGTAATTTCTAATAATTTTAATTAAATTCCTCTTCGTTTTGATTCTTGGTTATTAATGATCGTAAAGATTCGTGGTTTGTAATTAATTAGTTTAAAAACAAACTGACTTTGCTTTACGTTGGTGTAGATTACCCAGTTCAAAAATTCAAATAAATAAATCACAATCCAAACTAAGTAGAATTCATAACTGCTTCGTCATGCACTTTTTATAAATTTTTCCCTTTTTTATAACGTCGGAAATTCCTGTAATTAACGGTTATGTATTTAGGCAAAATATGATCCAAATTAAGTTATTTCTCTGCATAATAATCCCGATACTTTTGAATCAATTATTTATAGGAATGTAGTAAATTGAGTAAAAATAAAAATTAGGTAGGAATTCACGTTAAGTTATGTAACTTTATGTTTAATAACTCCGTGAATTTCCTTCTAAATAACGTACATCCTGTTTGCTTCGTTTTTTATTCTTTGACACGATTATTTTTATCACAAGCACTCCTTTAATAATGCTAGGATAAACGATTTAGACATAAAATGAAAGAATTCTGAAGTCCTTACAAGTAGCAGTTTGAGCGCGTAGAAAATCAAATCAGGAGAGTTATTAATTTAAACTACCCCAAAGTCTAGAAAAAGTGCGATTGTAAAGGGTTTTGACACATTAGGGATTATTCCTTGATCTACAATTATAAGCCCATTTATTAGGTAACACCAGTTAACTTCAAATTAGTTGTTTATTTCAATTTTGATTAAAGTTTAATTGCTCATTTAAACCAGAGGTTACTAAATTGCGTTCTGTGATTAGTTGAAAACGTAAGTAATCAGAGGACTAATTTTATTACTACATCCATTAGACGTTTAAATTACCATTTTCAAATTACCCTACAACTTGAAAAGGTGGCGATTTTCCTTCGGCAAAATTAATTCAAAACTCACATTATAGATTTTAAAAGTAAAATACGCCCTTGTATCGCATTTTGATTAAAAATATTCCATTAAAACGAAGTCGGTGCTTTTGTTTGCCTATTTTATATTAAAAAAGTTAACGAATAAAATATGAAAGAACAGTTTCTTTTAATAAAAAACTCTCATTATGTCGCACAGATTAAATTTCCGGGCTCCTTCTTCTTAAAATTGTAATACTGTGCATAATATACAGGAGGGTGTAATAAAATGAGGGCGTTAATTATATTTTTAATTGTTGAATTTTTATTAAAATTTTACTTTGAAGACGCTTTGGAGTTGTTATAAGACGCTTTTAACAATTAAACGAAGTTAATTTTCTATTTTTTCCTAGCTTTGTTGCAGTTTGAAGTAATAATTATTTAAATGCGTACCAATCGAACCTTATTACCGAACTGTGCAAACTGAATAAAGGGGCAATTGGGACAATAGTTTTAAATAAATTGTAATAGTTAAATAAAGCCTTTAATGCATTTATGGCTTATTGCCATCAATTACGGTTCCGACAAGCACCGTAGTAGCATGCTGGTGATCGACATGCATTTTCCCACTTAAGCCAATTACAATCACTATGATTAGGGATGCAAACTGATTTGCGACAAACGATAAATCAAATAATAGGTCGACATTACTGCACTATGTTCCTGGGGATATTGTCAGGTTACCGATCTTGCATTGATGCAATTCGTTTCAATAATGTATTTGATAATTTACATACTGGCAGCGTGTTTCAATTATCTATAGTTGATAAGGATTCTGGCAAAGATTTAGACATATTTAATCCAAAATAAATATATTTAAGCCAATTTCCTGTCCCATCAGGCCCATCCGTCACTAATCAGAACGGCTCTTTAATTTGAATAAAACCAAAAGCAAGGGATAATACGTAAAAGATAACAACTACGACATAAAACCTTTATTTACTCGCTGAAAATCACTCTAAATTGAATTACAACCTAATTAAAACCTTATCAAGCTCTAGTAATAAGAGGTACTTGTAACAATTAACGTTCTCATTAGATTTAACATTAAACAGATACTCAAAAAGTTTATACAATTTCGAATGATCTCTTGATAAGGCAGCCATTACCATTTGATTGTTTTAACGACTACCTAGCATTCCAAATTTGAGATTCCCACAACGAGATTACTTTTAAGATACCTTAAACCGCCACGAACTTGCAGATTACTTAGTTCTAAATTTGAATAAAATTTCAATCAACTCGAAAGGTTTGAAACTAATTTAAAGTAGGTAAACTTTAATTTTAATAATACCAAGTCTAGCACTAGCTAATTTCAGTTTTAATGAAGATTTTTCTAAAATGAATATGAAAACTGAAATTTCTTACTGTGTTATTTTAATTATAAAATGAAAAACCAGAAAAAACGTTTTTATACCCATTAAGATTGGCTTGCTTAATTTAAGACTTGCCAAATAAAATAATTTAGACACGAAACAAGCTCTCAAACACTTCCCAAAACTTCAAACTATCTAAATCCACAGAATAAAGCCTATCAAAGTGCTTTAACCCAAAGATGTTACCAACTTGAAAAGTTTAAAGTTACGAATTTTGATGGACTTCACATGCTAGGAATTTTAAGATGTTTGACTTTTGAGGAGGTTATTGAAATTTTGGTTAAAAGCCTTATTTACAGGAGGGTTCCTGTAATTAAAATTCTGTACTTAATAAGCGGTGTACCCTTTTATATAAAAGCTTAACTCGGTTTTATTAAAGTCGTTAACGCCAAAATAGGAGAGGAGAAAACGTAACTGACATCAATTTCGGTAATTTAAGGGCAACACTTTATGCAAACCGATTCGTTCTATTTCCAGGCAGAATTGAACGTATTTTTGATTAAACAATATTGCTTTTGTTCGTTGTTTTAGTTTGTTAAATATTTTTTGTAGTTACAAAATGAGATATTTTTATATCAGCAACTTACATTTTTTACATAAAAGGGTGCCTCAGGCTTATTGCTTTCGTATTTTAAACTTTAATTGGCAATTTTAGCTTCTCTTTTGCTTTAATTTTTTGTAATATTTTAACCTTTGTTCTCAAAAAGAGCTTATTATTAAATTAATGAGATTTTATTAGAATTTTTGGGATGTCTTTCGGAGTAATATTTAACAAAAAGTTCTTTCTGTGCATATTCCAATAGAAAATTGTTTCATTTTGTTATTTTCTTTGATACTCGTTGGATCGTTTTAATTCCTAAGTTCTCCAATACCCAGAATTGTAGTTTTCGTTGGCTTATAACATTTCCATTTTTTAATAATAAAAATATCTTGTTACGTTTGCTAGCAACATTTTCTGTCTTAAAGCATAAGTGTTTCGTTTTATTATAATTCAGTTTAAGAGCTGTTGATACCAAATGTCTAGAGATTTTATTGCTTCGTTCACTTTACCATTTTAATTTACCAACAAATATTTGCCGTAAACATAAATAGTTGCTTTAGTGTCACTGATATACCGTGTGAATAATATTGGATCTACCACTAATCCTTGTGGCACCCCTTTTCTTAAATACGAAAGTTAAAGGCCCCTTCTTTTGTCGTAATTTAATAACCATTCCCCAAAATTTCCTTGAGACGGCGGAATATCCCTAATTGTACCGAGTTTTTTCGGAATATCTTGGATTTTTCGGAATTATCCAGGACATTTCAAATTTTTCTGAGTTGTTCAGAATATCCCAGATTTTTCTTTAAGTTACCCAAATTATACCGGATTCTTTAGAACGATCGAAATATTATAAATTTTCCGGCGTCGTCCCCAATTTTCTGGAATCGGGATATCTCAAAAGGATAACCTGGATCTTTGCATTGCCTAAAATATCCATAACTTTCCATAAGCGCCGAGAGGCCTTAAATTTTCCAATGTCGTTCAAATATCACTAATTTTCCGGAGTCGTCCGGGATACCTAATTTTCCGTTTACCGGAGTTGCTGCATTACTTCGGGGTACCTTTGTATTTCCTTGTGTGCATCTAAATCTCAATGTTCTGGTGTCTATTTGTTGGTGCTCTATCTTCCATGCCATTTCTCCATCCTTTCTGTCTATTCATGTCTTTTTGCTATCCCCTCTCACATATCTTGTGATTCGAGCATCTTTTGTATAAGGTTGTGCTTGGTGATCTCATCTCCCGATATTAGATCTATTTCCCGTTTTATATTGATCCATCTGGGGCATACGAATACTGTGTGCGCGACAGTGTCTCCTTCTTCACAATAATCACATTTATCGATTTCTTTCTTACCTATTCTGGTTAAGTAAGCGCCGAAGCAACCGTATCCCGTTGAGATTTGCAACATGTAATAGTCGATGCCTCCATAGTCTTATATCTGGTACTAACTCTTTCGTTCATGCCTCATTTCCTTCAGTTATCTCCCATTTACTCTGCCATTTCGTTATTGTTCTTTCTCTGATTTCTGTTTTGGTAAGTAGACATCATTTGGTATTTCTCTACTATTTCTTCCACCAACATGTCGATGGGAGGAGTGCCGTTTAAAACTTGTAGGGCTTTCCTGCCGGCGCAGTGCGATATGCTGAGCACATGCCTAGCAATGCTCTTTTCTGAACTTTTGTTATTCTATTTTTATATTTCTTCTTTTTTAATGCCCTGTGCCTCACAGGAGCTCCATGTAACACAATGGAGTTTATGACTCCACCCAGTCTCTTCCTTTTCATATAGTAGCTAGGGCCACACGTTCTGGGCATTAGTCTTGTCTGCTTTCTTCGCTATATTTATTACATGTTTTGTCATTGTCATATTTCGGTCAAATTCGATACCTAGATATTTATTATTTATATATTATTTGAATGTTTTGTTCCTTTAATTTTCTGCGACCTGCCAAAATGACTGCTGCTGTTTTATCAGTCGCTATCTGTAAGTCCTTTTGATACATGTTGCAATTTTACCTAGTTGTTTAGGATATCCCAGATCTTCTGGAGTTGTCCGAAATATTCTGAATCTTCCAGAGTTGTCTGGTATCACTGTAATTTTCCGGAGTTGCTGTCTGACCGAAATTCCGGAATTACTCAGAATATCTCAGTTGTTTTTCAAAGTTTTCCAAGGTTAACCCGGTTCATCGAGTGTTGTCAAAAATATTCTGAATTTTCCTAAATCACTAGGAATGTTCCCAATTTTCTGATGTTTAGTACAATGTCACGGATTTTTCAGAATATCCCCGATCTTCACGAGTTACCGAAAGTATTGTGTAGCCGCCGGAATGCCCCAAATTTTCCAGAGTCGTCCACGAATATTTGATTTTCCGAAGACATTCAAAATGTCCTAAATATTCAGAATATCCCGGAATTTCGAAAATTACTCAGCCTGTATTTCCATGTATTAAAAGTTTATCAAGCAAGATTATATGAACCACAAAGTCGAACGCTTTGTTTAAGTTGCTAAATTGCCATTGTTTCAAAAATGTCAGCAATCGATTTCAATATTATGTAATTCATTTAGTGTCACTGCTATACTGTGCGAATAGTATAGGATCTACCACTAATCCCTGTGGCACTCCCCTTTTTAAAATACGAGAGTTAAATGCAATTTCCCCTTCTTCTTTCGTAATGTAAACCATTTGGATCATTTTTTAAAGCTAACGTGGCAACCAGCCTGTATTTCCGTGTAGAAAAATTGTATCAAGCAAGATTATATGATCCACAAAGTCGTGCGCTTTGATTAAATTAACGAAAATTGGTATTGTTTTGAAGTTTTCATTAACAAGCTTGAATAGTGCAATTTCAGTAGATTTAACTTGACGGTGATTATCATCGATTGCGTTCTTCAAATTTAGAAACGATCCAAAGGTGTGCTGAATATTTTTTTGAAAAATCTTTGAAATGGCTCAAGGATAGAAGAATATCTTTTGGACAATCTTTTGCTGTGTGATGAATCAATAAAGATTGCAGTTTTGTAAATAGCCCATTCGACTTTGATACTTAATCCAAAAAGTACTTTTTAATAAACAACATTTTTTATTCTATTTCTGCGTACTTTTTATTATTAAGTTTTTCCTCCGATGTACTTTATTGCGTCCTTTTTTGGTATTGCTTGGGGGTTTTATTAAAACTTTTGCTTCCTTATAAGTTAAGTTGCAAGAAATTGGAATTTTTATTACACATTTTTGCTCAGAGCTTTTATGAATTTTTTTGCAATAAGTGTATTTTTCATTCATCTTTTTAAAACAAGTTGATTTTTATGAAATTTGTAATAACAAACAATTCAAACTTTTATTGTAGACTCTTTAGATTTCCAGATGTATTTTACAAATTTTTATCTAGTTCTTAATTGTTATAAATAATTAGATCTCTTGTTGCCCTAAATTATTTGTCTTGTAAGTAATTTAAGGAAAGATGATCAAAGCTTTGAAGTTTTTTAGTGATTCATATTGTTCGTTTTGATATAGATTCAACGTAATTTAATTCAACTGTGTTTCCTCTTAATATGTTTTTTCTAATCTTGTACTCTTTGTTTCAGGTAAGGATCAGAAAGAAAATTAATTTGGTTTGAACATGGACGCCACTTAAAACCCCGTAAGTTTATCGAGCGAATTTGATTTGATTTTAGTGAGTTCGAATTTCATGGCAGAAAATTTTCATCCAAATTTTGAGACGTCACTTTTCTCCTTAAAATTAAAAATAGAAACTAGAACCTCAACCAAAACACGCCTTTTTCTATTAGCTCAAACATCAAATGCAAAAATATCAGTTTTATTTTGTGATTCAATTATTTAGATTGAAAAAAATCATTTGCAACTTATCAATTGATGCGAGAAAATAGCTCTGCCTAGTTTAATTAACTCATGTTAATCATATTCAATACCCTTTAATCATGTTGAATTTGTTCCTTTATTTTATTAAGGTTTATTTCTAATTTTTCCTTTGAATATTTCCGATTAGCACCGCATTTAAGCAGTAACACTGTTGTGAGTACATAGCCCAACACAGTCAGTAATCACTGAAAACAAAGTTTCTCTTACTTGTGGCACTTATTATCCCCAAGGGAATCTTTTTCGTTTATTTACAACGTGCAGGAAAAGCGGTTCGGTTCAAATAAAAGAAACAAAGTTTATTTAGGAAAACCTAAGAATAAAGGAATCCTTCTTCACCTCCCTCGTTTTAACTTAACTCGTGCCGTTTTATAACTCGATAATTCTTTAACCCAGATCGAATCTGACAGTTGAATGGTACGAGAATAAAATGGATATACCTTGGTAAATTATGCGGGATCATTTTACTAACAAGTTTTTAACCTAACCTTAACCCATAGGCATTTTCGCATTGAGAACTTCCTTTTACTGCGTGCCCATTATTATCTTCTTAATTCGAAGGCTTTTAGATAATTAGCTATATTTTTGAAGTAAAATTCACGTTTTTAAGCCACGAAAGGAAATCATCATTAGTCATTCGATGTAGTAAAATTAATAGCTTGCCATTAATTCGGTCCAGTACTGTATATAGATTTAAATTACCTTCCCCCGATGTGGACATAAATCCAGTACGATTAATGAGGTTGGAAGTTGTATCGAAGTTCCATTACAATAAGTTACTTCGTGTCGGTAATTCCTGTATATTAAACTTGTAGATCGATTCTGGTAAATATGAAGGTCAAGTGAGCGTATATTCATTCATCTTGAATAAATTATTTATGTTGGACACATTTTGTTTTATTAATCTTCGTAGAATTGATTTTTATATTTAGGAGGTTTGAGGTTTAAAAATAAATCTTGCAGTTATGTATTTCAAGGTGAGGTTTCGAAATCTCAAGGATTGGCTTCGGTTTTTGCAAAGAAAGCTCATACTGTTTTGTTGTTAATTTAATGATTTCATTATTATTAGATTACTTAATACAAAAAAAGCTTCGAATTCTACTGAGTAAAAACACTGCAGAATTTGTAATAATTAATTTTGATCTGCAAGATGATGGTTAGAAATCAGCTTGGAGTGGTTGATTACTGTCGAATATTAATTTTTGTCTCTTTGAATCTTAAAAATTTTCAGTGAATAAATTTCCCTTTCGGCAGCAAGTTCCGCCAGAACTTTTTTAGAAGCTTAGTCCATTTTCCTTGGTGTTGAATTACAAGTAGGGAACTCAAGTTAAATTTTATTTAATTCAAGAAGTTGTAAAAAATTCGACAAAATTTTGTTTCGTAAAAAAGTCGTTTCATTCGCTTTTACTTTCTCCTAAATTATTGTAATTTTTACTTGCTCTTGAATACTTTCATGTACTTTTATCATTTTCAATTTTCCGTATTTTCAAGCCTTGTAATATTTATAAAATGAGTTATTTATTGCATCTTTTACAATATACTTTCATAAAGCCCTTTGTAAATCCGTGCCTTTGTTTTTTAGTTCCTGCCAGGTTTTTATTAAAAGCCAAACTTCAATAAATAAGAGAAATTTTATTAAATTTTATGTCTAACAAATTCTGAAAGAAACGAGCTATTTTTGCTTATGTTACTTTGTTTTAATATTTTTAAGCTTTGTTCTCGTTTTCTGGAGTTCATTGCTTTGGTCTGGAGATAACAAAATAATTTTTAGCAACAAAAGAAAATTTATTTAAAGTTTCGAAGCTTACTTAATAGAAGCATTTAATAACTATTTTACTTCGTAAAAATAATTCGTAAGTTTGTTGAAACTGTGATGTTCGAGTTTGTTAAAATATCACTGAAATCGCTTAGTGAAAATTTTGAAACAATAGCAATTTTGGTTAACTTACGCAAAGCATTCGACTTTATGGATCATATAACCTTATACATGGAAATACAGGCTGGCTGCGGTGTTATCTTTAGAAAATAATTTAAATGGTTTAAATTACGACATAATAAGTGGAAGTTGCATTTAACTCTCGTATTTTAAAAAAGGGGGTGCCACAAGTATTAATGGTAGATCTTATACTATTCTCACAGTATGGCAGTGACACTCTAAGCCACTCTAAGGCAATTATATAAAACTGAAATCGTTTTCTGAAATTTTTAAGCAATAGCAATTTTCGTTAACGTAAGCAAAGCGTTAGACTGTGCGGATCATATAACCTTGCTTGGAAAACTTTTTATGCATGTAAATATAGGCTGAGTAATTTTCCGAAATTCTGGAATATTCCAAATAACTCCAGAAAATTTAGGACATCTTAAATACCTTCGCGAAATCCATGATATCGCCACTTCGGATGTTCCTGGACGACTCTGGAAAATTTAGGGCATTCCGGCGGCTACCGAATATTTTCAGTAACTTACAAAGCTTCGAGATATTCTGAAACACTTCGAAAAATCTGTGACATTTTAATAAACTCCAGAAAATTAGGAACCTTGCTAGTGACTTAGGAAAATTTAGAATATTTTTGGTAACACTCGTTGAACCGAGATATCCTGGAAAACTGAGTACTTCCGGAAAATTGCAGTGATCCCAGGCAACTCTGGAAGATTTAGAATATTTCGAGTTCGTTGGAAAATTTGGAATATTTTGGGTGACTCCGGAAGATCTGGGATATCCTAAACAACTCGATAAAATTACAAATATCCCCGGTAAAAATTCGGAATATTCTGCTAAACAACTATGGAAAATTAGGGATGTTCAAGTATATGTTGGATAATTCTTGAAACTCTAAGGTATTCTGAATAACTTCGGAAAATTCGGGATATCCTGGGTGACTCCGTAAAATCCCTGTTATCACTACTCCGAAAAATTAGATGTCTGGGACGTCTCCGGAAAATTAGAGATATCATGGACGACTTTGGAACATGTTCGGCCTCTCGGCGCTTATGGATATTTTAGGCAACGTAACGCAAACTGGGTAGCTCGGAAATACTTGGAGTATCCTAAGTAATTCCGGAAAATTAATGACAACTCCGGAAAATTTAGGGTATTTCGACAGCTCTTGAAAATTTGGTATAGCTTGGGTAACTTCAAAAAAAAAAAGAATGGGATATTCTGAACAACTCGGAAAAATTTGTAATATCCTGGATAATTCCGAAAAATCTCGGATATTCCGGTAAACTCGGGAAAATTAGGGATATTCAACTGTTTCAAGAAAATCGGTTATATTTTGGGTAATTCTTGAAAATCCGAACTATTTCTGGAAAGCTCTGGATACCTTGGATGACTTCGCAAAATCCATGATATCGCAATTTCGGAAAATTAGCTATCCCGGACGACTCTGGAAAATTTAGGGAATCTTGGTGGCTACGAAAAATTCAGGGTATTCTAGATAACTCGCGAAGATCCGGTATGTCCTGGAAAACTTGGACAGATTTAAGATATCCTGGATGATTATTCCGGAAAATAGGAGACGAGCCATGTTATCTTCAAACAAATAATCTAAATGGTTTTTAAGTTACCAAAAAAGAAATGAAAGTTGCATTTAACCCTCGTATTTTAAATAGGGGGTGCCACAAGGATTAGTGGTAGATCCAATACTATTCACACAGTGTATCAGCGCCAAAGTGGGCGGAGTAATCTGTAGATGTGTGGATAATGAAACCTAATACCTATGCTTTAAAACCGAATATGTTTGTTGTTATCAAACATAACAAAATAACGACAGATCAATAAAAAAACCAATTAGGGTAGGCTGTGAGATTTAATTATTTTGAATTGGTACTTTAGCCACATCCACAGAATGTAAAAAGCAGGCTTGATAGAAACAATTATAACTCCACAGAATTAAAACAATACAAAAAGGTTAGAAGAAAATCACAGAAAGAAGCAATTTTCTATTCGAATTTCGACAATACACAGAACTAATTCTCATTAATTCTTTAATAATTTTTTTAAGAACAAAAAGCAAAGTATACCACAAATTAAAGCAGAAGAGAACTTAAAATTGCCAATTAAAATTTAAAATACGAAAGCAATAGGCCTGGGGCACCCCTTTAATGAAAAAAGAATTGATTTACTGATATAAAAATATCTCATTTTGTAACTTCAAAAAATATTTAACCAAACAAAAGAGCGAACAAAAGCAATCAAAATATTCTAATTTTTTAATCAAAAATAGTCCAATTCTGCCTAGAAATAATAAACGAATCGATTTGCATAAAGTGTTGCCCTTAAATTGCCGAAATTTATGTCATTCAAGTTTTCCCCTCTCCTATTTTGGAGTTAACGACTTTAATAAAACCAAGTTAGGCTTTTATATAAAAGGGTACACCGCTTATTAAGTACAGGATTTTAATTACAGGAACCCTACTGTAAATAAGACTTAAACAACATTTCAGTAACCTCCCTCAAAAGTCAAACATCTTAAAATTCCTAGCATGTAAAATCCATCAAAATTCGTAACTTTAAACTTTTCAAGTTGGTAACATCTTGAGGTTGAAGCACTTTGATAGGCTTTATTGTGTGGTGTAGATAGTTTAAAGTTTTGGGGAGTGTTTGAGAGCTTGTTTCGTGTCTAAATTATTTTATTTGGCAGGTCTTAATTATGTCTTGATGGTTATAAAAATGATTTTTTTTTAATTTACAAGCAACAGAATTAAAATTAAAATAACCCAGCAATATATTTCAGTGTTTATAGAAAAATAGAATCAAAAGGTTTAATAACTATTTTATTTTAAGAGTTAGCCAGCCATGTCCATAAATTCAGGCAAATTTCAGGCAAAACGTAGAAGTACAGAATCAAAATGTTGATAATCCAAGGAAAATTGATTAAAAAATTAAAGCTTTTCTTATTTGAAGCATTTTAATAGTTGTTTTGCTTTATTTAATAGTTCACCAACCATGGGCAAATTTTAGGCAAACTTAATTTTCGGATAAACTAATTTATTAATAGCTTCTGCTATTACCTTAGGCTTACTCTGTTAATAACTTAAAATGGCTACGAAGGTCAGCTTAGTCAACAAAATATTTAGAAATTTCTTGGGAAAACATTCTAAATTTCTAATTCTTGTCTTTTAAGATAAAATAAATTCCTGAACAATGATTTGTTTTTATTTGTCTAGAAATGTTGAGGGATTTTTGCTAACACATTTGGTTAGAATTCAGGCATTGGACGTTTTCAGTTTAATGTATTTATTTATTGATTCATGTATTTATCTACTTATTTATAGGGCGTGTTCTAGGCTTGTGGGTGGCAAATCTGCAACACATATCAGACTCTTACCCCATCGTACAAGAAATTTATGCCCTCATATTTCAAAAATTCAGATAACACGATAGAACCTGAACTGTCCTACCCAGCGAAATATTCGAGAACATCCTTTTATCATTATCATTATCAACGTTCAGATCTGCTAATCAGTTAATCGTATACTACTTGGAAAGTGACGTAGTTTAATGTCTGCAATTAATTACCTTTGACCATTACACGAGGTTGTTTTTCTATTAAATTTCTTTAACATTTTATCTTTTTATTTATTGTAGCATACACGTTAGTAACGCCGTGTTTTGTAAGCTGTTATGCTAATTATTACTAATAGTTAATAAATAAAACATATCAGGCTGATGATTTCGCCGGTCACCTTCGTTTTATATTGAACTTCTATTGTAATTACGTTTTAATTTCTTTATCTTCGTTCTTAGAATGTGCGGAGAGTACTTGTTTATTGCCATGGATAAAGAAAAGGGAATGCTAATGAAACAAATAGTATTCGTTATTTAATTTGTTTGTGTAAAATATTAAAGCTTTCTGGCGATAATTTTTATTTTTTTTATACTGAAAGTCTCAAGTTTTTAATGGGTTTCAATTAAGATTATAAACTCGAAATGTAATAGTTCTAGATCGAATTTTAGAAAATGTAACCCCCAATTTTTCGTGGACATTTCCAAAGAATTAAGCTTAATTAACAAACCACAATTAAAGGTTTTAAATGTTGAGCCCTCCCTGAATGAAATTGCAGGAAACTTATTGAAGCTTCTGTCATATAAGAACGAAACAAAACCGAACTATTATCTCACCAGTTAATGATGTAGACAAGCACATTAACCCTTCTATCATCGTAAAGTATATTGTCCTACATGTAATAAAATACTTAGCTGGAACTTAGGGGGTGTGCTGATGCTCTTCAGGAATTTAATATATTACAGTAGTTGACTGTGAAGTTAGGGTTAGTAAATAAGGACAAAATGATGTTTTACTTATTTAGTTAGATACGTATGTATTGAATTGGAAACTGGTCTTTAGTTGCAGAAGCTTAGGAATTAATTACGAATTAATTAAGGTTTGGGTTAATACTAAGGTATATTTTAGTTTTGGAAATGTCTGAATTTAGTCATTTCGAAGCTTCGGCAACTGCAAACTAAATCTTCGCTCAAGCTTTCACCCCTCGCATTTCTAAAGCTTTTGTATCGATACAGAGCCTGTGATTTGCTTAGTGTTATCTCTGTTCCTAATTTGAGAGTCCTCCATATCTTTCATCTTTCTGTTTCCATTGCTTGAAGTTCTTCAGCCTTCTTTTCACCGATTCTCTGTCGGCAATCAAGCTCATTAAAAAAGCTTTCGTGTGCTTATTTTATTTTTTATTTTGATAACCCCGCAGATTAACTTACTTCAGTTGCAATAAATCTGTCTTCTTTTAATTATTGTAATTTTTGTAAAATTTCCACGGCCATGGTTGATCATTTTGATGATGATTTGTTTTGTCTCGCAACCTCCAACCACACAATTTAAGTGAGTTAAAGTTTTGAAATGTTTAGCTGAAAAATTGGCGTCGATTAACCTTGAAAATTTATGCAAGCAGCGTAGGTTTGATTTACGTATAATTTTTCATAAGTCATCGTAAGGATGTGATTGCATTTAGTAGTCGTAGTATGCAACGCTTCCTCTCCAATCTCCGGACCCCCGCATATACGAGTTACGAAAGTCCCAGAAAGTTCAAGCGTGAATTTATCAGACAAAGGATGACTTTTATTGCAATCTGAGTTGAAATTCGCTTTTGAGACTCAAAGAAAATAAAACGACAAGAGAGAGGTCGCTATATCAAAATCACTCTTTGATAGAAGAAACTCGTACATCAAAAAGCTCTCTAACAAAGCTTTAAGTGTAGTATGAAAAGATGTAACCTTCAAAGAAGATAGATTTTTTTTATTTAATCTCAATTTTCAGTTAAAAACTTTTGAAATATAAGTAGGAGGTAATCAAGTACGATGTTTTTATCACGACGGAGACGTTACTGTTACTTTGTGCTTTGAAAGCTCTTGCTTTACGTATTCGGAAAAACAAAGCCATTTTATTAGGTTAGCAGCTACCTTTGCCTTCTCCTTAAAAACAAGCCTAAAAATACAAAATCCGCGTACCTATTTAAATATTCAATGCATGAGTTTAATGCAACCAGGATTAACTTTTTTCTGTCTGCTTAAGAATTGACAATGCCCATGACAAAATTTAAGGTCAGGTGTGAATCAAAATGTCATAAATATTCAATAACGCCAGGCATCGTACAGCAAATTTGATTTTCAAACAAACGAATAGAATTAAACCCACACATTTCTGCGACATTTTAACCACGCTCCTTTGTTAAAATAAAACCACAAACTCGTTGGTAGTTGTTAATCAACCCTCTTTGTTGTAACTGACAGATTCAATGTAAACTTATTAAACTTCGATGGAAAGCAGGCAACAAACCACAAATTCCTCTTGTACGTATGGTAATAAGCGTTTCTAACATTATTGACAGAGATGAGATAACAAGACGTCAGCTGTGCCTATACTCCTCGGGGAATTACTAAACTAAAGCGACTTTCTAGGTTCTACGCCAGAAATTAAATCGGGCCAAAACTAACTTTGTAATAAACTAATTTAATAATACAACAACACCCTCAAATCTGTTACCTTAACGTTTGCTTTATTAATATTCCAAAATGTCATCACCAAATATACATTTAATCAACTAAAATATTTACAACCTCGTAAAAGGGATGCTAAGTTATAAATCCTTGATTTTTTTTTGAAATTCTCCAGATTTTATTTGAAGCTGAGGTTAGGTGATTAAGGAGGCCATCGCCTTTACCAGCTGAACTTCTTTCAATATTAAACAAACCTTGTGCTACATAAAAAATGTTATGATCGATTTCCAGAGGAGAAACGAGGGCCTCAAAATATACTTAAAAGGAAAAGTTTCATTATTATGTTAATAAGAAAAACACCTGCGTTGTTTTATAATTCAAACTTGATCTGAATAATAAAAAAAATCAGATAAACACTTAACAAAGATTGCTGTATTTTTATGCAAATACGCCATAATAGTCAAAATAAGTCTCGATCGTTTGTTGAATTTTAATGGGAATAGTAAATAAACAAAAAGGCAACGCTCTGTGTTACACAGGGCCGTATTTCTGTATTTCAAAACAGTTGAAAGACTTTTTTTAAGCTTGTTTGTGTACCTTGTGGAGATAGTAAGGTTAAAATGACGGAAAATTCTTCGAGAAAAAAGGAGTAAAGATAGCTTTTGTTATCTGTCTCTTTAACCTAAACTCTGAATTACGCTCAAAAGACTCTTTTTGGTGTGGATAATCGCAAGGTTTATTGCAACATATACATAAATAAGGATTTTTACAGCTGATGCTGTTTTTCTTCTTTCAACCAAATTCTCCTAACAACTTGAATCGTGACACTGGTTGTCACGTTGTCAGACATATGGAAGTTTGTAATCGCTACTGACTCACTATGCCCCCTCCGCTCCTGACTAATCGTCATCTTCGTCTACATGTTGAAGTACCGTGCTCTTTTGGTCCGGGGTCTTTCTGACGAAGCCCCTTAAGAAAGTGTGCGAAACGTTGAGTTCTTTTTTGATGGCACGGTTCCAACCCGGAAGATGTTCTTTTAACACTAACACTAACTTCTCCATTCCTGTTACTATTTCCAATTCCGTTCTTCCAATCCTCCCTCTTCCCTGTTTCTTTTCTCTATAATATGGCTCCAGTCTGTTACCTTTTTATTCCGTTGTTGTCCCTGCTTCTTCTTGTGTGTCCATGCCAATTTAGTTGATTCTCTTCTATCCTACTTACTGCATTATTTTGTACACCCATTCTGTTCCGTATTTCTTCAATCATTCCCATATATTCTTGTTTTATATATGTATTGTTTGTAACCTCTTATACCTTTCGGTGCAGATTCCTGCCCATCGGGAGATTCGAACCAACTAGCGCAACGCTCTACTACTACGCCACCCTGGCTTCTCTTGTTTTATGTTTGTCCCACAATACCGAATCTAACTGTTTAATACAAGTGCTGGCTTGGCCTAGTCTGCATGTCATGTCTTCTTCTGACGTTCTTTGTTTTGTTATTATGCTCTCTAGATATTTAAATCTCCTTAGTTGGTATCTTCCCCTTGACGAAGGCATCCTGGCAGAATCATCCATGCTCCGAAGAGAAGCAATCAGACTAAGTTTAAGGATACCCTGGCCCTCCGGGTTGGGAGTTGAGGCCTTGGAGCAGCACTTCCACCTTCTTCCACTTTTGTGTTTAGCCATCTGTCGTATTGGGCTTTTTTCTCTGTTATTGCTTCTTTAGTCTTCTGGCTTAAGTCAGCCCTCCAGGTTTTATTTTTAGTTTCTTCTTCACCTAAACCTGCTTGTTTGATACTAAGTTTTACGTATTCATAGGTTTCTTCAAGACTGTTATAGTTGAATTCTATTAACTTTTCATCCAATCTTCTTCTACGTAAGTCCCTTAATTCATCCTGTAGCAATTGCATTTTCAGTCTTTTCGGGGTTCATCTCTTCTGCATCAACTCTGTATTTGTTTGAATGGTTTTTGGGTTGCAGTTTTTCATTCCGTACCATGGAAGGTGTTGGTATGCTATCAGTAATTTACTTCCCCATCTTGCTCTTATTAATGTTTTTTGTTTAACAATAATATAGTTGATTATGGATCTTATGTTATGCGTTTCTTGTGAATGTCCTCGAGTTTATAATACCTATTAATGATTTTAAGATTAATTCAGATACTTCTATTATGTATTCTTTCTCCGTTGTCATTGGTAATATCTTTTCTTCCAGTTCTTCCATTTAGGTCTCCTGCTAGAACTATCTCTTGGTTCATTAAAATGTGTCCATAAAATCTTCTTTCCCTATTATAATATTGATATTGCAACCATTTATCAATTATCTTTTCCATGTGCATGAAAGAGCAACAGAAGCAGGGTTGTATACAATTAAATTTTAATTTTAAATTATGTGTTTAGAAAATAGTGAAAATTTGGATTACTATTAGAAAAAAACTAATACTACAGAAGCCTACCCTAAATTTTCTTCTGTAAATATGCTTGTCTACATTTAATTATTTTTCCTGTGATTATCCACTTCTCAAGGTTCTGCAATAATATTTAAGACCCTTAAAACATGGTGTACCCTACTAAACCTTTATAAACTACAGATACTAGTGGTATTCACATTTTTTAACGGGTGCCCTAAAATTTTATTTTGAAACTAAGTTCTTACGTATGTAAGAAGGTGATGTTATTTAATTCTTCTTCACATCTAGTTAAACTTGGCATATCTTTCTTTTTTTCTCTTTTGTGTTGAGGGGGCCGGACACACCGAGCCGCAGAGCGGTCACCCATCCAAGTTGTGGCCAAGCTTAACCTGGCTTAACTCTCAGTATTTCAATTTATGTGCACTCCCACTGCCGTGCTGCCGGTTAAACTTAGCATATAAAAATTAAATTGTCAAGAGCTATTCGTACGCCCTTCTTTTTGAACGACGTATTTAAAGGAATAATTTCAAAAATATTGCTGTTTTGGTTAAGTCCAATGGACATAATTTTGAGGTCATCGATTAAATTAAGCCTTTTTACACATATGTTTCTGAGATACCTATAAAACTTGAATTTCAATTCCACCTGAAAAGCAAAATAAAATGTCGTAATTTCGTTTCATAATGAATCACTTTACGTATTTGTTACGTTACGTACTGTAATGGTATGTCAAATATTTTTTACTTTTAAAGCATATATAACAGAGATGCATTTTTACACCTGGGCGTCAAATTCCATTTTTGATGCTTCAAGATATGGGTAAAGGGCGCCCTGGGGCGAAAAAGACATTTTACTAAATTGTAATACTAAGTAGTTTCCTTAGTTACGGTGTATTTTTAAACCTGAATTTCATTGAATTACTTGTCAATCTCATTTATTGCGACAAATTCTAAATTTAAAATAGGTATTTAAAATGAAATAATTTCAGACTTCGTGCAAAAAGTTTTAAATGTACTTCAGGCGTAACATGCTTTTGGCCTTTGGCGTGTTATAATCTTCGCGCTGCGAGTCAAAAGCAGCTTTCTTACGTCCCATCATATAAATATTAAATACCTACTATTTTATGACGATTTTCCTATTTTCTTCTTTAATTCTGTGCCTTGGCATACGTATTTAGGTTCTCCAACTGACGTTTTTCTATTTTTGTTTTGTCTATTAGTTCTGGAAGAAGGGTCGCCAGATAAAATTTATTGAATTTCTCTTCAATGTTTGTTTTTCTAAGTCACCAAATCAAATTCGTTTACGTTAAATCTATCAAAGTCCATACAATAACACCTCCTCCTTTTAATTCCCAGTTGGCTTTGGATTTGGACCACTAATACTGACTTGCAAATTATCACATGGAACAAATTTTCCCAGATATGATAAACAAATTTCAAATTGTATTACATTGGTCGGTATTCTCTTTTACGTTTAAATTTAACATCATATTATCATGTCAATATCGTTCGTCTCTTTTCAACGCATTGATGGAATAAAGCTATATCGTTTTATTTCTACTTTAAACACGACTTTAGTTAAGAGATAGCTTTAAACCCATGAGTATACGGGCTATTAAGCAGTGTATCCACGATAAGCGGGCTATGTATGGGGATCTGTTAAAAGGTATCTTCAAAATTCAGCGACTTACAATAAATTTAATTTAAGATTCGAAATCTACGTAAATTAATGTTAAAACCGCTATTTTTTCAGATTCAGTTTTTCAGATTTGTACCGAAAATTAAATAAAAATTCCAAGGTTTCAACGTGGGGTATAATAGTTTCAATTAAGATGTTGAACATTCTCTCTAATTTAACCAAAGCTCTATATCTTACCATTTACGAGAGCCCCATGTGCAGCCCGATTATCTTGGACACACTGTACATTAAGACGTTTTGGGTATAAATATTGAGCTGAAACAAACAAACAAAATATCATATTGTTTAGATCGTACATTAATTTTGAAATATTGGAAGTGATCCTTGTTTGCCTTCAGTTATCTCTTCTTATTACTTGCTACAAAAAATATTATGGTTAATGTCCGTAATTACCGATGTAAAGCGTTTTAAATGAAATTGGGCTTTTGGTTGAAAATTCTTAAAAGAAATTAATATTTCAAATATTAAAAAAGTAATTGACCGACCAAATATAATCGTATATTAGGTAACAAGTACGAAAACTGAAATTACTAGATAATAATTGTTCGGGAAAGACAGCGAGAAATACAACCTCCGTGTTTTACACTGCACGTTACATGTTGCAATCTAAATATGTAAGAAATGCCTTCTTCGTAGGATTACTATACCAGTCACTCCTGCCCCGCAAGTGAAGTTGTTCGTCTTTCCATGTAAAAGCCTAGCATTGATGATTACTAAAAGTCGCAATAGTTTGTTAACATTCCTTTGTTATCAAATTTTTATTAATTATTGCATGCCAATACCAATCACGTTATCACGTTTCATGCTTCCTCTCCTAATTAAATAAAGGCATAACCGCAACCACCACAACGGTCATGATTAAATCAGATATCCACATAGAACCTTCCATGAAACACCAAAGAATTATCTATTCCGATCTGGCACCATTTTACATGACACAAACACAATGTAGGTCACGTTTTCCCTGCCCATTTAGCTCGACGAAGATTAACACATTGTTCGTAGTGAGACAAAAGGCCTCCTAGTTTAAGAAAAAGCCCGAAACAATAGATCTAGCAAAACTTGGGTGCAAAATGCAAAAGTTGGATGGAAAGTTGGTGCATTGCAAGAGATTAGTAGTGGTCTGGTATGAGAGTGGGTTAAATTATTGCGATAGTTGAAACGACGTCCGACCGGATAACTGTACCTTCTGCAGGCAGGTCATTAACCTACTCCAAAAGAACGTTCATTAGTGTGGATGAGAAGGAATCCAATGTCACTAACTATTACTGATACCAATCTGATTGTTCCTGACGTTAATAACTTCGTTGGCTGATAAAAAAAGACCTTAAATGCTCCTGATTTAATATTAGATAGAACGATTAGGATGTTGCAGAGAGGAACCATGGTGAAAGTTAATAGGAACCTTTTGTTTTAATATAAATTATTGGTTGGTGGTCGGGAAGTGATGAATTGATTATTAACTTTACGACCTTATTTGGCAAAAAAATCTCACAATTTTGGTGATGACAATCGTTGATTGATAAATGGTTACTGTTACCCATAAATCAGGAATTCGATCGGCCAGTTAATTCGTCTTCATATTATTTCAAAACATTAATTACATTTGTCACTCACACGATTTTAATTAAACAGTTTGATTGAGTAATTATTTTGTGTATGTGATTAATATACCTACCTACAACGGGCTACCCAAACTCTGGGGGTAATTAAAACAGTATTTTATTATGGAAGGTGTTGCTTAGCTTTGTAATTATGAAAATTTGAAATGGTGTTTATTAGTCTGAAGCTGATAACATGGCAGAATAGATAATTAGGTTAGATTTATTAGGTGTGAATTTAAATTGCGTATCTGTAGCTAAACTTTCTTTAATAATTATTACTTAAATATAACCAATTTTTCTTCCCCGATTTTTTCTTGTCGATATAGTCAGGAAACTAATAATTTATTAAAACCGATAAAACCTTATTTTTTGAGTTTCACAGACAAATATTTTTTTGGTAACAACAAACAATTTCGGGCAAGATTAATTGTGTTACAAATGTTCGGTTTGGCTACTTAAGTATTTGTAAACTAAGCACGCTTTTTCGTTGCACTAAAATAATTTGTAGATTGAGCAGATACAAATGTTTGTGTATTTTTGTGTTATAAAAGTGATATTTGACTTCTAAGATTTATAAGAATATCAACTAATGGATATAAAAAGATGCTTTCAAACATTAAATAGTATTTCAATTAAATATTTTGAAAGTCACGAATTTAACAAAATAATTATTTCAATTTTTGTTTTGTGTCCTAGAGTCTTGGTTTCTTCTGAAATACCAACCATTAGAGTTATTAATACCTCTTGAGTCACTTGTTTGAGGTGCTTATTCTTTTTACTTGCTCCTGGCTTTTTCATAGCTTCTAATTCACATGAGCCCTGCATCTTTCCACTGGGCGAAGTTCTGGAGCATTTTGAGGGTTGGTTTGCGAACAAATTTATCACTATACCTACCACTGAATAAGTTAAGTTTGATCAGAGCACTGTAGATATGTCATGCTTATTCAGAAATGGCAACAGGTCTTTGTTCAAATATTCTTTAGTGTCTATGGAACCTGACTTCGTAGCTCACATAGGCAGATTAACATTTTGGCACAAGTTTTTCGTTGGTTCAGCAACGTTAACGTTGGTGCTACTTCCATCAATACAAAACTGAGGTCCACAGACCGAAGACAAATCCATGTTCACGCATGTCTCGTCATCCGTTATAATACAACTCAAAGAATTCTTCATAAATAACTTGGTTGAACAAGTGACTTGGACGTAGAGGTGCTTTTTAAATTGTGTTTCACTTCGCCCGACGGGAAAACAATAAACCAAATTGACCACAGAATATGTATAGTCCGATCACTCCCTCGTTAAAGTGAATATACAGACAAAACTTTAAAAAAGTACATAACAATCAGTAAAGAAAAAGACTCACACAATATAGAAACACTGATACAAGATGATAACACAAAGACCACCTACTAGAACAAAATAGATCATACGCTGGTAAACTACAATGGAGAAACGACAATGATAAAAGATAGAGCAATAAGTAAATTTGATTAGCGAGTTACACATAAAGGGAGAAGTAGCCCAATGGCTACACTCCGAATTAACTACTTTTAAGTAATTGGTTGGATTGAAGAACTTAACTTTACTAAAACTATGGAACTACATCTGTGGGCCATCTTCTGTTTAGTCTTTTTTTTTACTTCTAGTGGAACGCTAAGAGTACTAGCTTCTTCGTTGGGATGACTAGGGAGATTATTTAGGTATCTTCTGGTTAGGACATACTAGGAGGCATTGAACATTATTCTTAATATTTTTGATTGCAACCTTTGGATGATCTTGGTGTTACAGGGTTACATGGGCTTGATTATACGTAGAAATAAAGGTGAAAGACAAAAGATACATAAAATCAATGGTACAATGGAGAATGCAAAGAGGACATAAAATACAAAAGAAGAAAGAGAAAATATGCTGCACTATCACGACAAGAGTAGAGGGAACATGTTACATATAAAGCAGATAGAGGCAATGAAAGAGAATATACCAAGAAAAAATTTAGAAAATTCTATAAAGACTTGAAGAAGAACAAAAAAAATATCAAAAAGGGAATTAGAAGAGGAAAAAGAAATCACGGACAGATGGGAGGAATATTGTAAAGAAGAGTTAAATGGAGAAAATTCGGCAGAAGAAAATGAAGACAGATTTAGCATATGCTAGTATACGGGCCCAGATAAATACCGAAGCTTCGACATTACAAGAAATAGAAGTAAAAATCAAAATATTAAAAAACAAGAAAGCACCAAGGGAAGATGAATTAAGTACATGCTGACCTGATAAAATATGCGTGGGATAAGATGGCCAAACAAACGCACACATTGATAACGGAAATGTGGTAGAAGGAAGAAATGCCAGAGGAACGGAACAAACTAAATTGTAATAATTACAGAGGCATCTCCCTGCTAAGTGTAGTATATAAACTCCTCACGAGGACCACAGCAGAGAGAATTGAACAAACTTTGGGAAACTATCAAAGTGGATTCAGGAAGAGTAGGTCTACATTGGACCATATTTTCGCATTAAGAAGGACTCTAGAAAAGTTTTACGAATACAACATCGGTGTGGATCAACTCTATATAGATTTTCGAGGGATGAGGAGATTAGGAATACCCGATAATGATGACAATATGTGTCCGAAGTAAGATAAAAATATGGAGTACCTACCGCGTCACAACAGTCTGAAATAAAGAAAGGTCTCAGAGAGGGAGATCCATTATCCAAGGTCACTCGGTCACTGTACGGCAATATCTGGCATATGCAGATGATCTTGAACAGCAGAGGCACTCACAACTGCATATAGTATTAGAAAGAGAAGCGAAGAGACCAGGTTTAATAATTAACGTCCAAAAACACAAGTACATGTTGCAAGTAATGGAAGAAAGGATGAGGCAATCAGAAACAATAGAAATGGGGAAATAATTCGAAGATGGATTTAAGCATTTAGGAAACATATTAATGGAAACAAACAACACAAAAGGCAAGAATATGTGCAGGAAACAGATGCTTTTACTCGTTACAAAAAATGTTTAAGTCTCGTAATCGTAATTTATCTACGTAGAAATACTAAATTGAATGACCATAATAAGAGCCACAGTAACATACACATTAGAGATATGGGATTGATAGAAGAAGGCTACTAATTTTCGAAAAAAAAGTTGATGAAAGTGTTTGGCTGACCCAATAAATGATGCCGGTATTTGGAGGATACGAAGGAATCAGGAAATAACAGAACGATACAAAGAACCTGATTTTGTGGTAGCAATAAAAAGTCATCGGTTGTAATAGACTGCAACAAGAAAGAACAGAGAAGAAATCAAAGAGAAAATATTTAAGAAGTCCTAAAAAGAGGTGGATTGTTGACGTTGAAGAAGATTTAAGATCGTTAGAAGTATGGAAGGAACCGAAGCTGATGGTAGAAAGTTGTGGAGCGGCTGTAGTGCCAGGAAGAAGTCTTCCTTAATTGTTCTTTATCACCATCCGTAACCAAACTTAAATTCAATTGCAAGGTGTAAACGTTTTTTAATATTTCACTTCAAACAATTGAGTTGCAATTTCTTAACCAAACACCTTTGATTAAATGACAATATTTTTCGGGTCAGTCCTTATATTATCAAATTTTCATATTACAACCAATCTTATTAATTAATTGTGGTTATATACTGTTTATTAGATGTTTACGATTATGACATGCTCTTTATTTTTGACTTTAAAGTATTTCCTTAACGTTTTGGGCCATACAGAATTTTTAACAGTTGATGCCTGTAAATGAGTACACATATTTCCAATACTTACCATAATTTTAACCGGATATTCATTAACATTTCAACAAAGAAAAAGTCAAAGAGGTTTTCAGAACTACATAGATACATAAAAATTGAATTTTGAATTCTTTAAAAAATCCACCATTTTCTTCTTGTTTCACCTCTTTGCATAAACTTGATATTTCAATTAATTTTTCAAGAGTTTCCGAAGCTTCTCACAAAAAATCAATTGGGTTCAAATCGGTGGATTGATTTAAAACTTTTGCATTTTTAAAATTATAAAATTGAAGTGAATATTAAACAGTCAAATACCCTGTAAAAGTACACAAATAATAAAACAGATACGTATTTCGGCAACTAAGTTGCCCTTCTCAGTTGGTTGATGTCAGTTCCTGAAGATATCCTCTTCACCAAATTACAAAAGTAAAGTTGGCTGAGACAGCACTCCTGAAGAAATACTCTTCATCAAATTACCATAACAAGTCGATTGTTGAATATCAACTACAAACAAACAAACTACAAAATTAACATATTAGTCTTAATTTTTAAAGCTATTTTCGTGAACTGTTTACTTCTTTCTTTCGGTAAAATTCGACCTAGAATCGACCATTCAATGAGTGAAAACCTGAAAACCAAAATTACAAAATGTATACAATTTATTGATTGATAAATTCTCCTATAAAACTAGCTCGAAATATAATCGAACAAAATTTAATTATTCATAAAATTCTCCTTACCAATTAACATTTAAAAAAAAATATTAAATTTTCATGTTAAATTAATTTTTATTTTTTAATGACTCAAGGTCATACCTAATCGTATTATAATAAAAATTTAACACTAACTTAGCAACAATAATAAAAATTTAAATGATTCGTTTTTATAACCGTAAATAATTTTTATTTATTATAAGCAAACATGTTAATTGTTACTAATAATAATTAATTTTATTTAAGCGAGCTTAGCAACAGCTGTTCTTAGCATTTTGGTCACTTAGGGGGAGATTTGTTTAAAGCAGGGCCGTTTTGGATATTTTCCGACACATTTCTTTTAGGTTCTTACTTCAAATTAGGTTTTATTTTTAAGAAAATTTAGTATTCCTGTATGAAACTTATGAGTCTTTTGATAACATTTCAAAGACGATGGGAGGTCACTCCCACTTTTTGTAATACGTAATACATAAAACCAGAATTTAATTAATGTTGTTTAAAATTTAGCAAGTGATTAATGTGGTTGCCAACTCTACAAATAGTTTTAAAATAACAGAGAAGGGAATTTAATTCGACCATAAAAGTAGCTCGTCAAACGAAAATACGTTTTAAACCTCATTAGTCAGAAAACTAAATTTCAAAGTTAAATATTCACTGTTTTAAATGTCCTCTCTAAATGTTAAATTCAACAAGTCTGTTTTAATTATTTACGAGCAGAAAGTTTTAACGTTAATACCAGAGCAGCAAGAGAGACATGTGTTTTAAATGTGAATGTGACAAATGTGTGGGCGTAGAAGAGAACTCCTCTAAGGACCGTCCTAAAATATCCTCCCTCTAAATACGTTTTGTTAAATGATTTTAATTAATTATTGGCTTTAGAAATTCAGTGAAAATCCCGAATCCTTTTGTGACTGAGCGAACCTCATTAGTTTTAACAAAATGTCGGGCAATTAGGATATCGTACGACACGACAATCATTTAAAAACTTTCTAGCTTTCTTCCTGTGACAGTTTTTCTGAATTCCTGTCCGCACTTTCTTATATAAAATTATATAGTTTTTGATATATCGCTAATATGCTTGGGTTTTGTTTTCATTTGATATTTTCATATTAATTATCACAATAATTAATGGGCTGAATTTGCATTTGAGTCTCAAGTTTTTGTGTCTAAAATGTCCTCTTTTTCAAATATTTGCCTAACTTTCTTTGTGTGTTTTTTATTCGAGCGAAACGCCCATTATTTATTCAGAAAATAAAAGTCCTTAACTGTTCCTTTTATAAACTAAATTAAAATTTATTTTTATCGTTTTTGTAATAACTCTATGTTTAATGAATCATTTCGAAATGGTGCAGAAGCTTTGTTTGCTATTTTTATTATTTTTACAATAATATTATGGTATAAAATCAATACATCAGCGCGATTTGAGTCACATTAACCAAAAAGCTGCCCTCCAAATGTTTTAAATTGCCTGTGTTTTCATTATACGGTTAAAGCGACAATCTAAAATGTTGATAGTTGTCTATGAACACATTAAGGGCCTCCAGTGAAAATATTTGGGAAAAATATGCTCTTTAATGCACTGTTTTAAGATATGAAAAGGAAAAAAGACGCAGCTTTCTACAAATTTTCCCTTTCCAAGGATGATGCAGCTTTTTTAAAAATCAATTTTTTTAAGCTGAGAAGATTTTGCAAATATTACCCTAATACCTAAGTTACATAAATTTTGCGACTTCAGCGAAAGCTATAGAATCTTAACTTTACAATGATATTTTTATAATAAAGAAAATATGACGCCAAATCAGATTTTTATTCTGGCAAACTGGATGGAATAGCTTATGTAATCGACTTAGCTTCAGACTATTGTCCCATTTTCTAAAGAAAATCATTTACAAGCCACTTCAGTGAAAGTTAAAAGCCAACTCTATAAACATAACAATTTCAGTCGTGTATTATCCACCCCGTCACAATATTACAAAAGAAGATTTTGAAGAGTATTTCGTGGCAACGCTCTGTAAAGGGGGACGTCACTTCTAGAAGAAGAGTACTTCGGAACATTAGGCCCAACATGTATCGCAGGAGAAGAGTGTAACAGCAAACGTACGTTATGGGGCCCGCTAGTCACAGCCAAAGGCAGAGAGGTCGCAAAACTAGTTCAAAAAAAGAACTATTCTTTGCTCCAACTGAGTCCCTAACATACTGGCCAACTGATGTAGGAAAATACCATATATGCTTGATTTTTACATTACGAATGGAATCTCCCAAACGCAGATATACTAGAAAGCTACGATTCCAAAAAACAAAACATACCCCTATACTATACAGCTCAAGAACTAGCCGGGAACACTATCGCAACATAATAAATGAAAACATCAATTTAAAAGTAAGACCAAAAGACCTTGAAAGTATAAAGGAAGCAACAAATACATTGACTACACTACTATAACATGCAGCACAATAATCAACACCACAGCAGACACAACCAAAAACTTTAAACAAAATTTCCATAGAAATAGATTAGCGGCAGAGAAGAGCTAGGGCAATCTAGCAACCAAGCCACTTTTCCACAGATAGAACCAGATATCACCAACATGCAGCAAACTAGAACCAAAGCTCAGGGTAATAAGTGATGAATCATTTAAACATTATGTAAGCAATGGTAGCAGATATGATAACTCCATCTGCACCATGTATACCAATACTTAAAACATTCCTGTGGAAGCACCACAATCAATAAAGCGGCTACCCCAAATGAAATTAAAAGAGAAATCAAAACAAAACTCTGGGAAGCACGAGATGCTGATTTAATAACAACTAAAGTGCTAAAGAACTTCCAAGAAAGAGAATAGTTCTATAACTACTTCTATAACGTCATCCTAAGAATAGGATATTGGCCCAGCCAGTTAAACACTGGGCAAATGGAAAAGAGCCAACAGATGTATCACCATATCGCCCTGTAAGCCTATTATTTGTGATCTCCAAACTACTTGAACAGTTGGTACTACATTTAATCAGAGATGACATACTGTCTCAAGATTGGTTTTCGTCAAACCTCAAATAGAGCAAAACCACTGACTAACACATGGTCTAGAAGAAAAACAGTACTGCACAGCGGTATCATTAAATGTCAGCCAAGCCTTTGATAAGGTATGACGCCCTGGTCTTCCTTAAAAATTAAAAGAATTCTCCCTCCTTCACACTACAAACAAATCAAATCAAATCGGAACTTTCAAAAAAAGCATAATAATGAAGTGTCCAGTTTTTGACCCAGTGAATGCAGGAGTGCCACATGGGCCCTCGTATATATACTATACACAGATGATTTACTAACATAGAAAGCACAATCACAGGAACATTTGCCGATGACACAATCATTCTTTCAAATTACTAACATCCAATAAGTAGTAGCTTCTTCAAAATTTACAAAAAGACCCAAACTCACTCTTAGATTGGCTACTTAAATAGCGTATCAAAGTAACGGACAAAAATCCAAGCAAATACGTAACCTTCACTGTTTGAAAGCACCTTGCCCAGCAGTTTACATAAATAATAAGGAAATCCCAAAGACCAGTGAGATAAAATATCTAGGACTAAACCTGGGTAGCAAATTAAACTGAAAAAAAAAGGAAACATATTGATTTAAAAATGAAAGAAATCAACTGACTAATAGATAGAAGGTCTAAACCTCTAAACTATCACTACACAATAAAATTGTCTTATACAAGACCATGAAAAAACCATCTGGAGTTATGGAATAGAATGGGGTTACGCAAGTAAATCTAGTCCTACTTTCAACAGCATGCCAATCAAAAATTTTACGTGTCAAATATCAACCTCCATATTCGTGCAAGAAAAATTGGAAACTACTAACCCCCTATTGCAACCACTTTTACTACAGAATAACAACAAAAGACTGAAAAGGTGCTGGTCACTGGATCGAGGCAACGTTGGTGAGCGTTTCCCTTATCGAAGAAAACTATTTATTAATTTATAAATATCCAACTTAATTCTTTTAAAATAGCTTAATAATTGAAGTAAAGCCTATTGGTTTAGATGACAATGGAATGAAATCTAAAAACTAGGTTTTTGCCAGGCCGCTTGCTGTTGTAATAGTTTTTCCTAACAGCTAACAGTGGTCTTATAAATTTGGACTTTTGTTTTCCTGGATGCATTTTTTACGTCTATAATTTTTTTGCATGGCAATGTTCTCTTTTCTAATTCTACCATTTGATCGTTTTTGGTTTTTAACCCTTTTCCAAAGAATTTTAAATGATCCACCCTTTCAAAATGATATTCTTTTTACCTTGCTGACATTTTATTTTCAATCTGTCGTTAATTAATATTTATTTTTCCTTGTAAAAGTTCATTTATTCTTAGTCCATTACTATTCATTCTGGGCGTGGTCTTCACCCACTGCACTGAAGCTGTAGGCTTTTACTCCATCAGACCTGTATCACTACAGAAGTTAATGTTGATAGGTGCACTCGCCATTTCATTCGGCTCTGCATAATGAACCCCGAATCTTGGAGCCCCGAGAGCAGGATATTCACATAGGACGTGTAGTGCTGGGTTTTCTTCTTCTTCTTCTTCACACAGTCTGCAAGTTGGATCATTAACAATATGCATTGGGTTAAGACGTTTCCTAGGGTTACAGCGTTCTGTTAATAGTCCTGTTATACACTTTAGTTGTTTTTTTAGAAAAATGCAAAGAAAGAGAGAGAGCGAGAGAGAGAGAGACACATAATCGTTCACTAAAAATTGCAAAAATACTACTAGGTAGTTAATGTGTATGTTCGTTAATACTACTAATAACTCTTCCGTGCTTTTGTACACAAGTTGCGGACTAGTTTTCAAGTCCGCAAGCATAGTTCGAGTTATAAAAATTCCGACGTTAATTAAAGGCAGAAGTCTTCTAACTGTGCTTAATAAAAACCATAATAGTCTTTTGTAGGTATTGTTTATTAAAAAATTAACACTCATTAAAACTTCCAGGTTGTTAAACATAACTTTTTAACACTTTATTATAACAGAAGTTCGTCAACCTTCAGGCACCGTAATTAAAATAGGAAAAAGTCAATAAAGCAAAATGTAAAATGTTAAACAGCAAAAAACCAAAAGCTGGGTTGAAGTATAAAGCCACTAGGGTTTGTTTTATAGAAGTTTAGGAGTTTGCTCGGTCCTTTAAGTACCAGAAGTGCGGGTGTGTATTTGACTTATTTGCTCGTATAAAGTGCAAATTTAATTTGATTACTCCTAAAATTATCCCGAACGGTCATTTGCAAACCTTTAAATGACGTTTATTGCATCAAACCTTTAGTATTAACTTGGCCAGATTTTTTGTGCTTTTACAAGTTGACCACACCCCGTATGTTATACACTTCAAAGCCATTTTTGTACCTCGAAAGTAGGGATGATGGTGTAATTAAGTAAGCAGCCTTTATAACCCCCCTCCCCTTTTCTGGAGAACGCATTAGGTTTAATTAAATATTCTTAGAAATTCTGTTATAAAAGCAAGAATCTTTAATAATAAGGGTGTTATACAGAAACTGTGAGTTAAACATGGCATCCCTTAGAAAATCACTTAGCATAAAGAGTGCATTCTATCCGTGATATGGAGATATTCTGTAGAGATATCGTCCTTATTTGGCACTGGGGAATTATTTCACGCTAAAGCGGGAAGTTATGAGGCGGAAAATGAAGGAATATATCTAGAGTAGCATCTCATTAACGTTATTTTCTTTCGATTTCCCGCCCTCTGAATGTAGGTTTTTAGTATGTACAACGTAATGTCGCATCCGTCTTTATACTTTACACCCCTTTTTTTCAAATTGGAATTTATTTTACGGTTTGTTTCTATTAACTGTTTGATGTATTGTTTAGTTAGGTAAATGGGGGCGAAAGGAGCCTTTTAGTTTTTTCCCTAATCCAGTTAATAAAAAAGTCTAATAAATAAATACAAAATAAATATTCAAAGATTATTTTTCCGAGGTTAAAGAGCAGCCTGAGCAAAAAAGTTTTTGTGTTGTCTTTTTTAACTTTCTTCTTGTCACTTTTAGTTTTTTTTGCAATTTTTTGCTTGATGTTCTTAGCTTCCTAGTACATCAGTTGTTTTCCATCAGCCATTTTTTTCTTTTGCTGTTTTTCGTCCTTTTTTCCCATCCTTTTCCCTATTTGTAATTTCGCCTCCTTTATTCCTTTTCTTTTTTGTGTTTCTTCATCTTACTGTTTTATCTTTCTTCCTTCCTCTCCTTTCCTTTCCTCTTCCGTTGTATTTACTAGTAACTAGCTTATTACTGATTACATTCTTTTTAACTTCCTCCTGTTCTTTCATTTCGTTTTTGCTTTCTTTTAGTTTGTCTCGTCTCATGTTATTGTCTTGATTTTTTTGATTTACTGTTTTTATCTCCTTTCTGTGTGTTATTCTCTTCTTCGCCCTTTTTGTTCTTCTCGTAATTTTTCTATTTCCTCTCTCGCGCTCATTCTTCTCATCTGTCATTTTTCCTTTTGTGCCATACTTCTTATGTTCATTTTTCTCGTTTTACTGTTTACTTTTTACGTTCTCTTTGGGTACTACCTGTTCTTCCATTTTACTGTTTGTTTCCTTCGTACTCTGGCTTAAATTTCCTGTTTTTATCTTCTTTCTTCGTGTTATTATTTACTTCTTACTTACTTCTCATGCTTCTTACGCTTGTTTTTCTTATTCCATTTAATTGCTTCGTTCTCTTTAGATACCTTTTTTTTCATCTTTCTTTACTTCTTTTTCCTGTGTATTTGCTAATATTTTAATTTTTTTCCCCTAAGATTTTGTTATTTTTTGTATTTCGTGTTTGTCTTCTTCCTTCGTGGTATTGACTTCTTCGCTTTTTCTCGTCTCATAATTTTGTCTTATTTTCCCTTTCTCATATTTCTTTTATCTTCTGTGTCATTCTTCTTATGCTTGTTTTTCTTATTCTGTTTAGTTGTTTCTCATATTCTCTTTAATGTTACCTGTTCTTCCATCGTCGTACTATCTATCTTTTGTTCTTTCTGCTTTGTATTTGTTGGCCTGGTAATTTTTTCAAAAATCCTGTAATTCCTGTAATAATTTTTGTTTCTGCCATCTTTCGGTTTTTCTCTTTTTTGTCGTAAATTTATGTTTGCATTTCCTGTTTGTATTTTATGTTTTATTTTTCCTACTTGTTCTTCTCATATTCTCTTTAGATACTGTCTGTTCATCCATCTTACTACTTCTTCATTTCTCTTTGATTCTTTTTCGTGTATATTTGTTGATCTTTACTTTTTTCTAAGATTTTGTTATTCTGTGTTATTTCTGACTTCCCCCGGCTTTTCTCTTTTCGTCATGCTCTATCTTAAATTTCTTTTTCACGTTCCCTGTTTTTTTTACCTTCCTTCTTTGGTTTGTTCTTCGTTTCTACTCTTCTTCATGTCATTTCTCCTTCGTTTCTGCTCTTCTTTGTTTCATCTCTTCTTCTATTCGCCCCCTCTTTTCATGTACCCTTTTCAACCTCTTCTGTTCTTTTCTTTCTTCGTTTCTTCTTTTGCTTCTTCTCCCAAATGGAGACGTGACACCCTCGGTGTTTCAAGCAGGATTCTAATTTCAGTTTTCTCCATGTTGAGTTCAAACCATTATTGTATTCTGTACTTAATATTTTTTCATCGTAGTTTTTCCAGTCATCTCTATCTGGCCATGTTTACATCAGCCACTGACAGCTTTTTTTTTGTCTAAGGTGTCTTCTTCACACATCTCCTGATTTCGTTACTTTACCATTCGCTGTATATTATGTTGTATTTTATAGTGCTTGCCGACTTAAGTATGGTTCAACCATTTCAAATTTTCGTCTTCTGATATTTATTTCAATTTTTTGATAAATATTTGTACTTTTCTTTTGCCAAAACTTTTTGCTTAGTATTCATAAACATTTATTTGTGGTTTTTATTTAAGGTCCCGTTTGTTTCTTGGCCTTTTTTGCACCATATAGCAGTATACTTTTACTTTTGGTTTAAAAAATGTTGTTCATCTTTATATGTTTTTTTCAATCCGTATTTTCCCTAAGATGTCGATGGTTTCTTGCGTTTAGATCTTCTTCGCTTTCTTCTTTTATGCCAATTCCATTTTGTAGGCACATACAACTCCTTGACTTTTGTCTATTTCTTCTCTTAATAATTATGTTCTACTACTTCGTATTTTTTCTCGAATATTTTAGTTTCTTGGGGTGTGGTGGGCTGTATTTGTATATTTGATTTGATTAATCTGCTGCCTTTATTTTGCACTTGAGGCGAGCTCGTGAACTTTTCTATTTATTTTATACTTTTGTTTTGCCTTTTCGTCTCTTCTTTGTACTTTTTTCGGATTGTTTTCCTTTCACCTTGCCTAGTTTTTCTCTATTTCTTATTTTTAGTTTTTATTGTTCTGTTTTTGTATGTCCTTTTGTATATTTTCTTGTATTGCTTTACGGCCGGACTTTTTTGTTTCGAAGGTTATTTTCCACATTTCGTTTATTTTTCTAATATTAATCTTTTCGATTTAATGTTTTATAGCACATTTTTGGTTTGTATTTCCTGTACAAAAAATGCACTTCAAGTGGTTGTTTTAAATATATTTCAATTGGCACTGCAGGAAACTAAGTAAAGAAAAACATTAAATATTTCTCTTTGACTTGGTGTATTCAGTAATTTATTTATTTTATCTGTGCTTTTCTTTCAAATTTCGCCTGTAATGCTTAAAACTGCAGCTGGCGCTTTTTAAAATAGTCTTGTATTTTCTAATTCAGGGATCTACAAAATGATCGTGGTCAGCTTCCGGATTATATCCAACCTATCTTAACACCAAGCCGCATTCAGGCAAAATTGAAAACATAACTTACAGAGGAAGGGTCTTAACCACAAACCGTGTAATAACAGTAGAAAATACCACATATTTATAGCATAGCCATTAGAAAGATCTTAATTACTAAAACGTAGCTTCCAAAAACCAAATTAAATTGGTGGTTGTCAAAAAATCATTATTCATGTCCGCTTAAGAGGCGTTAAGTCCGGGGTCCGAACATAATAATTACCAACTCCCTAACTAAATAAAGCCATAAATATCATCTAAAGTGAAGAATTTAATGAACATCCAACGCGAAGCGGAACAAATGTTGCATAATCAGTTAGAGTGCAATTCTTCGTCGGTCTTTAATTTGTTTATCTTTCATAAAAGTCTACGAGGAAATCTTGATTTGCATGACGGAAATTCCACTCATATCTTTTGTATTTTTGTTTCATTAACCCTCGGTTCATTTGTAAAAGGGAAGTTTTGTGTTCACGTTCTGCTAGCTAGATATTCTGTTGGATATTTGAGTTTTCAAAGTTAATTATTAGTTTTCGTTATTCAAGTTTACGCTTCCAGTTCAATCTACTGTTGTAAATTGAATTTTTATTTACTGTAAAATGATGGTTTTAAATGTCAAGCATAAAGTAATATTTCCTATACGCGGTTTTAAAAAAATGGCTTGACGTCAATCGGTATCAGTTAACCATAAATAAAGGGTAACTAAATCGACCATTTCCCTGTAATGAATTCGTGGTCGACCATTATTGATTACATCAACCTAAAAGACATGACAAATTTCAGCAACAACTCACAAACTCCAACATAACTTCTGACCCGCATATATAATAACCCGTGAAGAAAATAAACCAAACAGTTTTCGATCGGGGGTCTCGGTATTCTTACAGCGAAGTCGTTTGGAACATCACAGTGGAAAATTTATTGACTGAGGTAGTATTTGGAGATTTATGCCTGCAGCAGTTCAGGAACAATAAGTTTGGAGAATCAACCTTACATATTTGAACATCGACATATTACTGTAGGATATTATTTCCACTTCGCTTCGATTTTCTTATGTAAATGAATTTGATATTGTTATCATAACCTTTTAGCTCGCGTTTCGAATAAATCAACCATGTCGACGTTCACATAAATGCTCTTTAAGATTCGTTTAAATTTTGCCTTTAAGTAACTGTGCACAAACTACGACAATTCAAACTTTTCAAATCTCATGAATTTATTTATTTATTTATAAATGTAGCAAGAAAATTGTTTCATTTTAAAAATATAACAGTTTCTGTCTTGATTTTGCGTTTTACATAACCATATCTATTTGTACCTGTCACTCGACTATTACAAACGAAAAATGTGTGCAATAAAAGCAGAATGGCACACCGTAAGCAGAAATGTTGATACGTATAAAAACGGGAAAAAAACTAAGATTCGAAATAAGGGGTAGGTGTTACAAACTGAAACTAATATTTCATTTCTGTTATGGATGATTCTCACGATATCTCTATTTCTGCTTTGCTCTTGTTCAACAAATTTTTGTTCGTTCGATTCTACTAATATCACACGTTTCAGTTGTCTCATTCACGTTCTTCTTTTGTAATATGTCTTCCAGGGGAAATATAGTGTTGCTCATCAAAAATACAGAATCTGAGATGGCAATCGTATGAATATTGTGTCTTCTTTATTATTTTTTTTTATTTACTGAATTTTTTGTAGTGAAAACAAATTTGCGGAAATAATCGAATTAACAGCTAATTTATCAAAAGATACGATCTTTTAATATTTTATAATTTGGTTGGTAATGAGAAGGTCATTTATACAAGATTGATATGAAAATTTTAAACCTTTTCCTCTTTGACGTCTATCTATAAAAATGTTTGCATGTATCCTTGCTTTTAAAATACTGCATTTTTTATCGTGAGTAAATTCAGGGATCGATTACAACATTCGCTGAATGTCCAAACATCTTTCTGGTTTTATGAATTTTTCAGAAAGAAGAAACACTTCCAACATTTCACATGATTTATTTCCAAATATGTAATTGTTTTTATGATTAAAGATTGGGTTCCACAGGTTTATGATTAATAAGAAAAGTCTCGGATTTTACACGAAATATTTTCGAGAGTTATTAATAAGTTTCTGTAAAAATTTTAAATAAATCTTTTGAAAACAAACTGTTGATTGATTCATTTTAACTTTTTTTAAAAATTAAGTTGCTTGCAGTTATCAGAAAAATTGTAAAAATGACGACGAAGGGCGCAGGCTGTTTAAAAAAAATCATATTATGTCATCTAATATTCGGGTTTTGTTTTCTTTTAAAACTTCCACCCCTTCAATTCAGTTTCAAAAGGTTTTAGAAGGTCTCAAAAAACCTACAATTTGATTAAGAAGGTAAATTTTCAAAATTTGCTTTATTTCCAAATCTAAAAAAAGTAGTTTTGAGCTTCTTTGAACTTGGAAAAAGTAAGAAAAGGTTTTTAAACACCTTTAACTGAAAATTTTCTCATAACTACAATTTCTCTTTTCCCATCTTCCTAATTTTTATTGTAGCCACTTTACTTTGTTTGTGTGTTACCTTTTCTTTTTGTCTGTTTCTTCTGTCGTTTCTATTATTTCTAATTTAGGATGTACATAAGTTAATTTGGGGTTTAGCTGTTTATTTTCCCAGTTTTCCTTTCTTCTCGTGTTTTTGCGATGTAAAATTATTGCGAAATTCCCTTGAAACAGCTAAATACTAATCCGGTATCTTTGGTTTGATTATAAGTATTTCCATTTTCGTTCCTTTTCTCCATCTTCTCTTTTTGTTAACATTTTTTGCTTTATCGTTTTTCGTGTTGGCGTTTCGCTTGAATTCCTTACTTATTATTTACTCTGCTCCTTTAATTTATCCTCGGTGTTTTATTAAATTTTCAGAATTTCTTCCTTCATTTTATTCTCTTGCTTCAGTTCATCGTTTTGCTCTATTTTTTCTGTTTCTTCTTCTTCTGTGGCATGTCCTTTTAAGGACGTCGACGAGGGGCCAAAGCCACATTTTTAAACGGCTTGGCGTCGTGAACTTTGTTATAATCCTCGGCGTTTTATTTATTTACCTTTTTTTTTCCTTCCCCCATTTCTTTGTATTATTTCAGATCGTCGTCTATTTTTCCACATCTTATCTTTCGCTTTAGTTTTGTTCAATTATCCACATGTTTCTTTAATTTCGTTCTCAACGTTTTCAGTTTATGGTCAATTTTTTACTCTGTTTCTGTGGTTCATCGTCGGCGTTTTATTGAACTTTTATAATTTTTCCTTGTTTTTCCGTCTTTCTTTGCCTTCGTCGCACATTATTTCCTTGGACTTTTTATTTTCCACATATTGCTTTTTTTATAATTTTCCTTCCTTCACTTTTTCTCTCATTTCGTTCGTTTACTTCAGTTAATTTTTTTTCAGCTTATCCTAGACGTTTTATTAAAGTTTTGTAATTTTTCCCACATTTTTTCTCTTACTGCAATTTAACGTCCATTTTGTCTTTGGATTTTTATTCAGATTTTATTATTTTTCCTTGGCTTAGGAGGTATAGTAATAAGTAATAATGTATTATACAGGGTGCAGTATGTAGGTAAAACGGCGTACCAACTTCGTAACCCGCAGAGACGGGCCGGGTTGTGCATTGCATGCGTAGAGCCTCATACGTTAACTTAACGCACCAGCCTCGACACTGAAATGTATAAGAGGTTACAGATAATACATTCTGTTTCTTTAATTTTGTTCTCAAGGTTTTATTTTCCTGTCTTTCCACATGTTGTTCTTTTACTGCAGTTTTGTTCAACTTTTCTTTAGTTTCTTCAATTCTTCAATTTAATTTTATTCTCGACGTTTTATTTAAACTTTCTTCTTTTACTTCCTCTCTTCTTAGCTCACTTTGCTCTTTTACTTCTGTTCATTGTCATTTTTTCCCTCTGATTTTTCACTACATTCTTGGAATTTTATTGAACTTTTATATTTTCTGGTACTTCAGTTCGTCGTCTATTATTTCCTTGGATTTATATTTGTCCTTCTTATTTCCCCTTTATTTCAAATCTTGTGCTTTTACTTCTGTTTCGACCGGTCTTTCTTATGTTTTTGTTTTAATTTATCCTCGTTGTTTTATTGAACTTTTGTAATTTTACCTTTTTTTACTTTTGTGCCTCGCTTTATTCTTGTACTTCAGTGCAGCGTTAATTCTTTTATCGGATTTTTATTCAGTTGTTATCATTTTTCCTTTTTTTTTCACAGCTTATACTTTCAGTATAAATATTTCAGTTTCATCGACAATCTTTCTTCGGTTTCTTTAATTTTAATTTGTTTTGTTAAACTATCATCATTATTCATTCTTTACTTCCTCTCTTTTTCCACATTTCGTTATTTTACTTGAATTGGTCCAATCTTTCCTCTGTTTCTTTAATTTTGTTCTCAGCGTTTCGTGGGATTTTTCTTTTACTTTTTTTGTCCTTCAATTTATTGTCAATTTTTTCCTTTGCTTTTTCAGTTTATCGTCAGCATTTTCTTCTTTTTCCCTTTTCTTTTTCTTACTACAGTTCGTCATTCATTCTTTCCTCGGATTTTTAATTTTCTTTCTTTATACTTCCCCCTTTTTTCGCATCTTGTGCTGTTTTTTTTTTAATTTGTTCCCTTGTTTTATTAAACTTTTATGATTTTTCCTTCTTCATTTTGTTCTCTTATTTCATTCAGTCCATCGTTCATTCTTTTCTCCGATTTTTATTCAATTTTTATCATTTTTCCTTCTTTGCCACATCTTGTTCTTCTACTCAGTTTCGTTCAATCTTTCTTCTGTTTTTATTAAACTTTTATTATGTTTCGTTCTTTCACTTCTTCTTCTCTCATTTTGTCCTCTTATT
Organism: Melanotus villosus; assembly: GCA_963082815.1. Taxonomy (NCBI): domain Eukaryota; kingdom Metazoa; phylum Arthropoda; class Insecta; order Coleoptera; family Elateridae; genus Melanotus; species Melanotus villosus. The sequence goes on along the minus strand of OY720423.1, from coordinate 6,658,282 downwards.
TCAGTCCATCGTTCATTCTCTTCTCCGATTTTTATTCAATTTTTATCATTTTTCCTTCTTTGCCACATCTTGTTCTTCTACTCAGTTTCGTCCAATCTTTCTTCTGTTTTTATTAAACTTTTATTATGTTTCGTTCTTTCACTTCTTCGTCCCTCATTTTGTTCTCTTACTTCAGTCTATCGTTTATTTTTTCCTCGAATTAAACTGTTTTTATTTTCCCTTCTTTTAGTTCTTCCTTTTTCTATATTTTGTTTTTGCACTTCGATTTCGTCTAAACTTTCCTACATTTCATTGATTTTGTGCTTTACGTTTTATGAGTTTTCTATTTTTACTTCCCCTCTTCTTCCCTAACTCTGTCTTTTGCTTTGATATGTTCATATGTTTGCAGTTTTTACCTCTGCTGTTTGTTTCAGTTTATCCTCAGCGTTTTATTAAACTTTTACAGTTTTTCGTTTTTTCTCTTTTCCCGGTTTCTTTCTCTTTTTCCATATATTGCCTTTTCGTCCAATCTTTCTTCTGTTTCTTAAATTTACATCCTTAATTTTTTTCTCTGATTTTTATTGAACTTTTATCATTTTCTTATATTTCCGTTTTTTCCAAAACATCTTGTTCTTTCCTTTAGTTTAGTCCATTCTTTTCTATGTCTCTTTAATTTTGTTTTCGGCGTTTTATTTAAGTTTTATAAGTTTTCTTCTTTTACTGTTCCTCTTCTTACCATATCTCTTAACGAGCAAATCGTTTACTTCAGTTCATTGTCAATATTATCCTTTTCTTCTTGGTCGCTAATTTTTATTTCTTAGAGTCATTGTTCATTCTTTCCTCGGATTTTTATTTAACTGTTATCATTTTTCCTTCTTTATTTTCCTCTTTTTCCACATCTTGTTCTTTTACTTCAGTTTCATCCGACCTTTCCTCAGTTTCTTTAATTTTGTTCTTGGCGTTTTATTTAAATTTTATGAGTTGTCTTCTGTTACTTTCCCTCTTTTTCTCCCATTCTGTTCTTTTACGGTACTTCGTTGTTGATTTTTACCTGTGCCTCTTCAGTTTATTCTCGGTATTTTATTGAGATTTTCTTCTTTTTCTCTCATTTCTTTCTGTTACTTCGGTTCATCATCCTTCTTCCCCTCGGTTTTTTGAAACTTCTATCACTTTCCCTTCTGTTATTTCTCTCTTTTTTCATATCCTAATTTCAGTCTTTCTTCTGTTTCTCTAATTTTGTTGTCCATTCTTTCCTTGGATTTGTATTCTTTTAACGTTTTTTCCTCTTTTTTGTTTTTTTTTTTATTAGGACTTATCGGCGTCGATTACTATGATCATTGGCCTTTCTAAACTTAATCTACACAGATTCGAACGCCAACTGCGCCCCAGGCCGAGGTCTGTCCGTGGTTGGGACCGAACCTAGGACCTCTCGATTGTGAAGTAAGCTTTCGCCCGCTGCGCCCTTTGTTCTTCTTTACTTCCCTTCTTATTCTACATTTTGTTCTTTTCATCGAATTTTCCGCCTGCTTTTTAATTTTGTTTCCAGCGTTTTGAGTTATGAGTTTTCCTCATTTTCTTTAATTTTGTTTCCTCTTTCTAAGATTTCTGATTTAAAATTAATTCAAATTGAAATCGTTTTCAAAATTTTTAATTTTGAGAATGTGTTAAATAAAATCCGCACACTTCAAATATCGAGTACATACTGAACATAGTACATAGCCAGTTCCAAGTAAAACTCGCCAAAAATAGAAGTAAATTCGTGAAAACCGAAAGGTTCTGGCTTTAATAAATTAATACATCACGTAACCGTACTGTGCAAACATAAATTTAACGAAAAAACTTTCCCCACGTGTATTTTATAATAAATTTTTCCAAACAGAGAAATGAAAATGAAGGAATTCAGCAACAACGTTCGGCAACCCTAAACCTTATTTGCAGATACATATCTGCTATTTATACAATATTGGAAGTCAAGTGTGTTTGACGTTCTCAAAGTTTCAATACTGAAATTTATGATGTAAACGTACCTGCCATCACGTTCTAAAACCAGAAAATACTGAATCTCAATCTAATAGAACTTACGTTTTAATTCAATCAACTTCATGTTATAGAAAGTTTTGAATTACTTCGAGTAAATTTAATTATCATTTTCGAAGTTAAATGCGGTGACGACGTGTTTTAATTAATTTAACCCTAAATTTGGATAATTACTTTAGACCGTTCCGATTTTGAAAAAACTATAAAACGACGCTTAATGCGCACGGTTTTCCAATTAAACGTTTTCCTATAACACGGATTAGTCCTATGTCAAAGGTCGTATTTTAGTGCATTCCCTTTTATAACAATCGTTTGGGCTTTCAGTGTTTCGCTATAAAACAAATAAAACGTTGTGTAGTGTCGCACGTGTTTCAAACAGCTTCGCTGATTTATGATCAGAATCCTAGTAAAGATGGTGGCATTTTCTTATGCCCTTCGATTATGTGATCCGAAGGGGAGATTTTCCTAAAAATTGCCAGTATTTTATTGTTATTATTATTGTTAGCACACATGTTTAGTAAATGAGCAAAGTGAAAATCTTTTTCATGCAAAGTTTAAAGAGTTTATTGATTCAACAAAGTGGCTGTACAAATTAAAATTTGCTTACAAAACTAAGAAACTAATATTAACCGATGTTTTTTGTTGCAGGTACGAATGAAATTAATGGCAATTGCGTGAGAGTAAAACAACGAAACAATGCTGAGAAATGACATAATGTATCCAGTACTCTAATTCCGGTAAAGTACAAGCTTTTCTAGATAACACATTTTCCACGTAATAAACCAAAATTGTCTTCCTGTTTCGTGAAATGTAACGGTGGTTTTAGACGCACGTAAAGCACGAAACGTTCTTTAAAGTCGGCCAAGAAACGTGTGGCGGATTATTTGGGCGTTATTAGATTGGCGTTCAAAATTGTTCTGTTTAATAATAACACGAAATGAATGCATATATCTTGTCACCCTTCTTTGTAGCGAATGATAAATTGATGGACGTTGTTAATTTTAAAGGAGCGTAGAATTTTAGACGTGTTCCTATACAAAACGATAAATTATCCTAGATTATTAGCAAGAAGTTGTTGTAATAGCTAATTAGCGATCGTTTTATTGCATTTCAAATTAATGAGCGTGGAATATAAATAATGGGGCCGAAAACTAGTTTTTCCTATGATTTATAATAAGGATAATTGGAGATTTATTATGGTAATATGCAACCATAAGATTTTATAAAATATTAGTTAAATCTCTGCCTTCATAGAATCGTCAGCTTTAGTCATGAATTCTTGATAAAAACTGGGGTTTTAAAGCTTAATTTTATAAAAATTTAAACCGAAAATTGGGCCCTTCCTTTAACAAAGAGCCTTGGTTATGCGCCATATAAAGAATAACCAAAGGAAGGACTCGAATGTCGTTAATAAATAATTCATAAAATTTGCCTTTTATTCTAGAAATACCATGAAAATTGTCATAAAAGGAACATCTAATTCTAATTTTACATAATTAAAAGTTCAGATGGAAAAGTATAACAAAAATAACTTTTAGATGAGCTTTTCTGGGCGTTCAAAATACAAGAAATGCTTTGGCTAATTTTTCTTGTACTGTCCTTGAGGAGTGTTCAGCATTCATAAAAATTATACCATGTTGGAAACGTAATCTGTCAAAATTGATTTTATAACAAAATGAAAATTTTCATGTAAAAATCCGAAGTGATAAGTTTCTAAATTAAGAATTGGTAATATTCTTTTATGACTGAAAGCCTTCTTCTTCTTAGAGTGGTATACCCTTTACACGGCGTTGCCGAACTTAAATCTTTCGAAAGTCTTCAGCGTTCGACAAATTAAAAATTCAATCAACACATTACATAAAACAAAAATGATCATTTTACATCAACTGAGTTCATTTTTAATATCTAAAAAGCTCGCATTTCTATCGAATAAACTTTTGCACCGAATACAAAGCTACGGAATAAAAGTGGATCGTTTGAATAATTCAAATCCTTTCGGAATTTGGCGCGAGTTTCGTGATCACTTAAATAAAAAATTATATCAGCCCGTAATTTCCATAATAACTTTCCTGAAACGTATTCAAATTTGCAAGGATATTTCGGAACTCCCTCGGATAAATTCTGTACTTTTGTTACTCATTGCATTTTCAAGTACCGTGCCAAATTATTTATTTATTGGAGTTTTTGTTCAGTTTTTTAGAGGGTATTTACGCCTCGATGTTTCGTAAAAGGGTTTGCTTTTGAAATTTCGGTTAATTATGAGTTAGAAATCGCGCAAAAAATGTGATGAATAATTAACTAAAGCTTCATTTAAGTACAATTTTGTATTATTTTAAAATGGGTGTGTAGCTAATTTTATGTACTGTAAAAAATTAAAAGCCGTTTTCATGATGAAACGTCGAAGCAAAAACTAAGCCCTTCTAATTAACCAAATATTATAATTGGCCGATTCCAATGCTTGCCATGTTTTTGCGTCAGTTTACTTGTGGTGTAGGCCAGGAATTACAATTAATTCCTATTAATTAAGCTTGGATATTTCGTGTTTGGGTCGATGTAATCCTTGGGTACGTTTTCATTGTTAAAATAAATTATTGGGAAAACAAATTTAATGGAAAGCATTGGCAAAATTTTTGATACTCATTCAGAAAAAGGCTCGAAAAAAGTTAGATATAACTTTTGTACAGGCCATTTAGACCCACAGCTTCTTTATTTGTTTCTATTCTTTTCTGTTGATTGCTTTGCTTTTCCAGTTTCTCACGTGCATTTCTTCAAAATCTTCTTGTAACTTGGCGTTCTCCAGACTATCGTTTTCGGTACTCTTCCCGCTTTTATTACCTTGTCAATAGCTGGCTCCTTGTGTATTTTATAAATCTCTTTATTTGTTCTTCTCTCATACCCATCTTCAGTTTTTCTTCCTTATTACCTCTCAATATTTTGCGCTCCCATCTTAAACAGTTTTTCTTGTGCTCTCCTATTTAAGACGCAAGTTTCACAGCCATATATTGCTGTTGGCCTCAGCACTGTTTTATAAAGTCGGAACATGGCGTTTTGAGATCGTTGTTCTGCCCTTAGTAACTGGTTTAAAGCTCTGACGCTTCTTACTTCAATTCCTTCTTCACATTTGTTTCGTATTCTAGCACACAAATAAACAAACTCGTCGACCTCTTCAAATTCCATTTTCCGTAAGCTAGTAGTTAGTTCTAATTTTGTGTTGGGCGGAGATTCTTCTCTTGGCTTAGTTGTAGACCCATCTTAAATGCCTCTTCCACCATTCTACTTGTTGTCTCTTAAAGTTATTTTATATTCCTAGCTATGATCGCCACATCATCCGCAAATCTTTCTAACTGGTGACTTTTATATGTTATGTTTCCCCTTCGGTTTAAATTGCTATCTCTCACTACTTTTTCCAGAACTATGTTCAATAATAAAGTTAAAATGGGGTCCCCTTGCTTTAGACCTGCATTGCATTTAATGTCATATTTACTAGACCAAAGCAGTGGAAAGTTTCATTCATAATTTCACTACACAAGAAAGGTGGTAGAAAAGATAAACAAAACTATGGGGGTTTCAGCATAAATAGCATTATAAGCAGATTATCCGGGAAAGTCATGAACAATAAATTAAGGTTAAATGTTCAAAAAGGAGGCAAAGACAAGCGAAGCTAATCATTCACAGGTCCAAACAGCTTCTTAGGTTCAGTAGGAAGGATCACGATCGCTACAGGCCTCCAGGTTCAGTAGGAAGGATCACGATCGCTACAGGCCTCCCTATCTGCATCTGATTAGCTTCTACGAGTACCCAAGTTGCAAGTTCTGCAACGAAGATGAAGCCTCCCTTCATCTCCTGATCTCCTTTTACGATGCCACAAACTATTTCTTCTGAGGGGCGCCTTTATGGACAAGATCCTGGCCTTCTAATCTTTTTATTGTTTTGATTAACGTCGCTACTACTTTATAAGTAATATTTAATAAGGACGTGTCGCTGTAGTTACTGCATTCCGTTTCATCTCCTTTTTGGATGGGGATTATTGTCAGCTTTTTCTAACTCTTTGGCATCCTTTGTTCTTGCCATATTTTTTCTACTAAAAGATATATTTGATTATTTAGTTCTTCTCCACCATATTTCATATTATCTCCTGTGATACTCTTGATGATTTCTTCTATTTTTTGTTTTGTGGGTTTTATCTATTTGGTTCCTACTGCTAGCTCTCTGTTCTCTTCGTCTGTTTCTTCGTTTAATATATATTTATTGGAATTAACTATATACATACAATATTGAATTAAATATTGCATATTAGGTATACAGCTAAGTGCTGCCTTTACAATCCCATTTTCCATGCCCCTCGATTATGAGCCATATTTTTATTTAAATTTCTTTCCCTCATCGCTTGACGCACACCCTCATTCCAGGATTTTAGGGGACGTGTTATTTTGTTTCTTCCTGGTGGTTTTCAGTTGAATACCCGTTTCGGCCATCTCACTTCGTCCATCCTTAATGTATGTCTAAACCACCGTTAGCTTCTCTTCTCCACTCTCTGAACTATCGTTTCTTTTGGTGCCGTTTCGTTCCTTATTTGTTCGTTTCTTATCCTTTTCGTGATTTTCTCGTAAGTAGCCCACTTCAACTGCCGCTATTTTTTTCTTATCTTTTTCTTTCAATGCCCATACTTCACATCCATATGTTATTACCGTTTCCACCAATATGTTTTTTATTGTGGTGACTAATACTCTTATCCCACTAAACTGAACTCAGAGCGCCAATGACTTTTCTTGAATTTCTTGTTGTCTGATTCCATCTCTGTTTACCATCACACCCAGCTATTTGGCTTTATCTGATTGTTGTAAATGTGTGTTCTCATTAACAAAAACTTCAAATCTAGCATTTAAGTTTACCACAAAATATTTTGCTTTATCTATCCTCACCTGCAACCCCCATTTTTCGTATTCTGTATACAATCTCTTTAGCATAAGCTCCATATCAAATGAGTCTTGGGCTTTTAACTATAGCTTGGTCGTTCGCAAAACTTAAACTATACAGAAATGTATCACTTATTGGTATACCCATTCTTCCACATGATTGTTTTCAATTTCTCAATGAGACATACTGCAATCTTTGTATAACATTTCAGAAAAATACTCTCTCCATCTCTCTTTGACCTTTTCTTCCTCTCCTATCAGGAAATGTCTTTTCTTATATAGTATTTCTCGCTTTCTATCGCATTTTGTTCGTGTTTCGCTCTTTTCTCCTGTTTGTTCAATTTTTTTTTTACTTTTGCTCTTTGTTCTTTATATGCTCGTTTATCTTCTTCTTGTTGAGTCCTTATAGTTCTCATACGTCGTATAATCCTCGTCTCAACTTATTTTCTCCAATTTTCGTCAAACCATCTATCTTTTTTCGATACTCCTTAAGAGGCACCGTCATCTTTGTTGCTTTCTGGATAATTGACTCCATAATATACCATTCCTCTTGTATTACTCCAAGGCATTACGAACTCCTGTTCTCGATACCTTTGTGCTATTTCTTCCTCGTATTTTTTCGTACCTCTGCTTCTTGCAGTTCCTCGAAATTAAGCTGCCTTTTATGTTCCCATTTTCGTTGGCCGTTTCTTTGTTTTTATGTCTCCTCTAGAAAGCAGTCTGAATTTATGTCCACTCCTCTACAGGGCCTAATAACGTTTGTTACTATCTTCTGGTGCCACTTCTCTATTTGGTTAGAATAACTTCCATCCGGTGACGCCCAGGTACCTTTATATATGTCATTTCTTTTGAAATTAGTGTTCATTATCTTCAGTTCTAAATTTTATCAATCTCCTACCGTTATCTTTGCTGTTATGGTGCTCTCCTCTTGAGTTTGTTTGTACATGGGTTTTCTGCCTTCATTTGCCTTTTCAGTCCAATTTACTTCTTCTTCTTCTTCTTCTTCAGCCTTTGTTCGTACAATGTTGGATGTAGGCCTCGTCTAGGTTCCATGCTACTCTGTCTTTAGCTGTTCTCATCCGTTGTTTTTCCACAACACTTCTAACATCGTCTGGCCATCTCTTTTGGGGTCTTCCCACTCTTCGGTTTGTTTCCCTTCGTCTACATAGTGTCACCCTCTGCGACCACCTTTCATTTCTTGTCTGGCCATGTGTCCTGCCCGCTATCATCTAAGGCTCGCGATACGTTTCATAACATCTGTTATCCTTGTTCTTCTCCGAATTTCCTCATTTCGTATCTTGTTTTTTTAATGTTGATGTTTAATGTAATTCCTAACATGGCTCACTCCATAGATCTTTGAACGACTCTCAGTTTTTCTGTCATAATTTTTGTTAATGCAACTGTCTCTAGGCACAGGAAGTATGCAGCTATCATATACTCTTCGTTTTAGATTTATTGGAACATTTTTATCTCGAAGAACATAGCCGAGTCTACCAAAGGCTGCCCATGTAATGTGAATTCTTCTCTAGAAGTTAAGACAAGAATTCAGTCCAATAATTGCAGGAATAAAGGTTTTGGTTTTGCTGAATTATTTTTTCAGTTTTTCTTACCTTAACCATCCCTTATTTGAATATTTAAAACGTAAAAGGTAGATTTTATTGTCTTCTTAACAAATACTTCCCAAAACGTTCCTGTAAATAACGCAGTGTAGTATTTCTTTTCATTATTTTTTCAGTATCCGATAAATTGACGAAACAGGGCTACATTGTAAGACAAAATTGCTTTTTTATTATTTGTCAAGTGGTGTTGTATTACACGGGCAAAAATTCTGCACTTATTACTTTTTTCGATAATATTTGACATCAAAAGCAAACAGACTCCTTAAATAAACAACTCAAATATCAAATTATAAACATCAGAGACTTTGGAATTGATGTCAACGATTTTCTGGAGCGTCGTTCGAATCCGAAAGAGGTTTCGGCTGATCGTTATTAAATATTTTATAAACTTGAAATACGGCTCGGTAGTTTTTCTTTAAACATTTACATCACCATATTTGTTTTATCCTTCATTTTTTTTCGTTGTTCCGATAGGGAAAATATTTGCGTTTGCAACGTTATTCTTGGAACGGCTTCCTCGGGCGTTTAAATAAATGGAGGATTAAAGTATGTAGGTGCAATTTTTCTGGCGGAATCCTTTATTCCTAACCCGATTAAAGATGACAGAAAGAATAATCTGTGTGTCGAAGCATTAAATTGCTTCTCATTGTTTTTCCGTCCGAGTTTAATAGAGCCCGCTTCCGTAGAAACTGCTCCCGCATTTGCAACGTCATTAGAATATTAATTGAAACTGTTTTGTTCGTACTCCAATTATAGACTACCTCTTTTTGTCCAGGCTTAGAGTTTACTTGAATTCCTCATTTAATTAGTTAAGAATTGTTGATGTGTTCCTAATTAGCTGTCGGATATCGCGTAAAGTTTTAGTTTGGTGAATACACATTGTTTTGGGCTTCTTGTAATACGTTTAAGGTAAACTTGCTCGTTAATAACTTCTCGTTTTAAAGGATCTTCGATCTGTAAGCACACGTGGGACGGATGGATAGTGAATGTTTCAAAGTTTCACGGTTGTTAAGGAAGAAACATTGTACGGTGTATCAGAACTTTAAGTGAAAGTCCCTGTTTATCCGCCAAGTTTTAAAGTAAAAAACCGATATTGAAAGATTCCACCTTTTTTATATTTTTCTTTCCATATTAATTTAGCTCTCGTGTCATTAATTTTTAGGAACATGTTCAGGATCGTCGAATATATTTTTAAAAGTTAATGACTTGAAAGCTTTTGATGTAAGCTTCAACGACCTTATTGTAACGTAACGTTATGATGAAAGATTTTCTTGTTTACTTTGTATTTTATCAAGGTATAAAAATAGCTTGGCTTTGGAAAATTGAGAGTTATTTTCATTAAATCGTCCGTTAAAACTTGGGACTTTCTTGTGGAAAATGTCACACGCAGGGGTGAAAATTAAGAGTTTTATATATAATGGAATTGACTTCCGTATTGGTAATTTCCTCGGTTGCAGGAAATTTTTTCAACCTTATAATGACAAGGCTTTGCTTTTAACGGTTCCACGATTAAAGATTTCGTTTTTCGGAATTTAGAATATTTTTTAGATTTCCTCAACCGGCACGTTTTTCAGCTACATAAATCCTTAATTTCTCCTGAAATAATTACGTGTGTAAACAACAAGTGGACTTGATGAAGTACCTCTACAAAACTAAACAAGTTTCCACTTCGTGTTTCATGTTACCGCATTTATTTTCGTAACAGTTTTATTTCAGCTGAACCAAGCGAAAATATGGTACTACCGTGAAAAACTATCTGAAAACGTTTTTCAGCTTAACTGCGGTTAGCAGACAGATGTTCCAATTTTGCCAACAGTTTAGTTAAAATTTACTGCTAACTTTAATACCACAGTACGGAGACAAACCAGGATCTAAATCAGGCCAGCAATCCTGTTTCTGAAATGCCATTTTGTTCGCTGAAAGAGGCATAAAAATAATGTTTAATCCTACATACATCGATCGTGAGACCTTAATCTAGGTAACTTAGTTAATGAATTCGAATTTTAGAACTCCGGATTTAAACCATTTCCACCATTTCTTTTATTAACGAATTCTATTTACTAAACTATTTTTAAAGAAATCCTTTTCAAGCCATGAAACTGAAAGAACTGCAAAAACTAAGATCGAAACTTCAAAAAATACCAAACACCGAAAGGAATTGTAGAGAATACTTATTAACAAGTGTCCTATTTCGTTTACCTAGTGCAAAGTTAAACAAAGAGCTCACCCTTTTTAGGAATGCGGATTTAATTATCAAACTGCGATATGCAGCTTCAATACGGCTAAATTTAGTGCCTGTTACTATCCAATTACACGAGTACAAGTTAAAATTGAAGTGTGTTTCCATTAGCGCATAAAGTTTCAGCACGAATAAGCTTTGAACAACTTCAACTGCAGGGGTAATTATATGCGTTTTGTTGTTTGATTTTCCTATTTATTTATTTGCGATTTTACCTTGCTACTGATAAATCATGTAAATCAGGGAAACTAAAACTTGCTATTGTTTTTAAAAAGTGAAACGCCTCTTCTTGTAAACTTATTTGCAACATTTGTCACTCTCATCTTAGTAGAATTGTTGCTTAGTCATCGTAATATCTAAGGCGACAGGGAATAATTTGAATACAAGGAAACAAGGGAACAAAACCGCGGAACATGCATAATAAACGAACATTGGGGGATGTTTGTGAAAAAGTGCATTGACAGGAAAAAGCTTCGTTCCTGATTTTATCGCATATTGGACGTGCGTGCATTGACGTGAATCAAGCAACAGATAATCCTGCTCTGAAAGTGTGAACTGATGGATAGGATAGTAGCACAAATGTACCAGGAAAGTAGATTAGCAGCTTCAACGACCTACCTCTTTCGGGTTAAAGTGTGAATACGAAAATAGGCTTTTTAAATGCCGCCCTTTGAACGATTTTTGAAAGCCCTTTCTAATAGAAAGGTCCGGGTTAGCTGTTGAAAAATTGCACTCGCCTACCGGTTTTCTTTAAAATATTATTTTGGCTTACATCCAAATGGGGAGAATAAAATTTTTTTTTGTTGGTGCCAGTAACTTACGAATCGCTTCAAATAATAAAATGGAAACTTTATTATAAAGTACCAGTGTTTGCCCAGGTCAGGTTCAATCAAAGATTGCATTTCTTCAAAAATTATAAAATTGTGTTCTCAGTTTCTTTAATTCTTGCATCAGACATATTGTCAATTACTCGCTAACTACAAGTCAGTTCCCTATAATTCATTCTTTAGCTAAAATAGAAAATCCTGGGAGTTCAAATACTCCAATTAAATGGCGGTAACTCAGTTGCTTTAACTTTAAATAGAGGTACACCTCAAGGGTCTATACTTGGCCCATTGTTTTTCATACTTTATATCGCAGACTTCTTTCCAAATATTAAAACTAATGTTTATGCCTAAGCATGTGACACGCACTCGAAAATGCATCTAAATCAACTTTAATCACAAAGGTCAAACCAACACTTTTAATATTTTTGTTGAGAATGAAAAAATTAATGAAACTAACTGTGTTAAAAGGTTGGGTTGTACATCGATAAAGATGTCCATATTAACAATAATAAAATAAAGTCAAATCGGTAATGAACTATTAAATACAATATTATTCTATGAACTTTGCATAAGAAAAATGTACCATTAAAAATGCAAAAAAGTCAAATTTACGTAGAAAAGATAGAACATCTAAAAAAGTCTAAGAAGTTGTAAGTATTTTACATTATGTTGTAAAATCATATTTCTCTGCTGCTCCGACGGTCTGTAATGCCATCCCTGCAGCCTTTAAGGAATTTAATAGAAAAAAAATTAAGAAACCTGATTGTCACTCTCCCGAAGGACATGAACTAAAAACATTCCTTTGTTATTTTATCAAAGGTTCTTAGAAAGACTTCTGAGGTTACTGTACTAATAAAAAATATTAAAAACACTATAAGTTCTAATTATAATAAACCCTAAAATTTGGTAAATTTTCTTGAACTTTCGTTATTACTTTGGAAAAAATCCGCACCAAGTCGTGTGAGACTCATTTACCAACAGCTCAGGCTGTACATTTCTGACAGTTTAAATTTATTTACAAAATTAAATTGGCTCTTTTTAAAACAAATCCCAAAATTTGGTAATTTTGGTTTCAGCTTGTCGCCCAAAAATCATTTTCAAATTTCTTTGTTATTTTAGGTAAAATTCTGACCAACACGTGCGGTACCCATTTATCATTAAAGTGTGTTTTCAGGCTGTTTAAAATTTATTTATAAAATTAAATTCAATTGGGAAGATCGTTTGGATTAAAACAAATCCTGAAATTTGTTACCCAACATCCCAACAATCATTTTTAAATTACTTTGTTATTCTAGGTAAAAATCTCACCAAGAATTTTGAGACTTGATTTCAGGCTGTATATTTCTGACATTTTATTTATAAAATTACGTATACAACAAGCTAAAAACAAATTCTGAAATTTGATAAATTTTAGTTTCAACATGTCACCCAAAAATACTCTTCACGTTTCGTTGTTATTTCAGGTAAAAATCTCATCAAGAGTTTTGAGACTCGCTTACTACTGAAATATGGTTGGTTTCATCCTGTATTATTCTGATATTTTAAATTAAGTTAATTCGACGGGCTCCTTCGGGTTAAAACAAATCCTGAAATTTGGTAAATTTTGGTATCAGCTTATCACCCAAAAATCACCTTGAAATTTCTTTAGTTTTAAGATAAAAAGCTCACCAAGTCTCCTGAGACTCGCTTAGAAATAAAATATGTTTCCAGGCAGTATTATTCTGAAATTTTAACTTTGTTTATTAATATTTATTATTTATTAATTAAATTCATTCGACGCGTTCGTCCGGATTAGCAATAAATAAATCATGAAATCTGGTAGATTTCGGTTTTAGCTTGTCACCCAAAAGTCATAACAAGCCTTGTGAGGCTCGTTTACTAATAAAAAAATTAAATATGTTTTCAGGCTGTATATTTCTGAAATTTTAAATTTGATTATAAAATTAATGAATTTGGCGCGTTGGTTGGGATTAAACAAATCATGAAATTTGGTAAATTTTGGTTTCAGCTTGTCACCCAAAAATCATATTCAAACTTTAAATAAAAATTTCACCAAGACTTGTGAGACTGATTTACTATTAAAAAATGTTTTCAGGCTGTATTATTCTGAAATTTTAAATTTATTTATAAAATTAAATTAAGTCGACTGGATTGTTCGGATTAAAGCAAAAATCCTGAAATATGGTAAATCTTGATTTCAGCTTGTCACCCAAAAATCTTTTGTTATTTAGGTAAAAATGTCATCAAGGCTTGTGAGACTAATTTACTAATTAAATGTGTTTTCAGGCTGTAATATTGGGATATTTTAAATTTGTTTTCTTTAAATTAAGTTAATTTGACGCGTTCCCTTGGATTAAAACAAATCCTGAAGTTTGGTAAATTTTGGTTTCATGATGATGAATTAATAACCCAAAAATCCCGTTCAGATTTCTTTATTATTGTAGGTAAAAATCTCACCCAGACTTGTGAGACTCAGCATATGTTTTCAGGCTTCTGAAATATTAAATTTATTTATAAAATTAAATTAATTCGGATTAGAACAAATCCTGAAATTCGGTAAATTTTGGTTTCATATTACCTTCACATTTCGTTATTATTTTAGGTAAAAATCGCACCAAGCCCTGTAGGATTTATTACTAATAAAATCTGTTTCCAGACTGTATTACTCTGAACTTGTGAATTTATTTAGCAAATTAATTCGGTGCATTTATTCGAAATCACACAAATCCTGAAATTTGCTAAATTTTGGTTCCAGTTTGTCACCCAAACATCACCTTCAAATTTCTTTTGTTACTTTATGTAAAAAGCTCACCAAGTCATTTGCTATTAAACTACGATTTCAGACTGTATGTTTCCGACAGTTTAAGTTTGTTTATAAAATTAAGTTAGTATACATGTTCGCTTGGATTACAATAAATTCCGAAATTTGGTTTCACTTGTCACCCAAAAATCACCTTCAAATTTAATTGTGACTTTAGGTAAAAAATCTCACCAAGGGTTGTGCGACTCTTTAGAAATAAAATACTTATTTAAATAATTAAGTTCATACGACTCGTTCGGTCGGATTAAAACAAGTCCTGAAATTTGGTAAATGTTGGTGTTTTTAGGAAGTCTTATCATGCTATCATGCTGTGTATTTCTGGAAGATTAAATTTAGTTGATGCCATGCCTTCATTCGAATTAATAGAAATCTTGAAATTTGGTGGATTTTGGGTTCAGGCTATTAGTCATCATTTCCTTAAATTATCTCCGTCTTGGAAAAATTCTTGTCAAAACTTACGAGATTTACCAATAAAAAATTTTTAATTTATTTACAAAATTAGATTAATCACATCTATTAATTTAAATTAAAGGAAATCCTAAGTTTTGCTCTAGTTAGTTTGATTTTAGCTTATCACGAAACAAATGTCCTTAAAATCTCACTATTATTTCAGGAAAAATTCTGACAAAGACTTGTGGTACTGATTTGCCCATAAAAAGCATTTGAAGGCTGTAAATTTTTGATATATTTAATATTAATAAAATTAAATTAATCACATCTGTTGCTTTCAGTTAAGGAAAATTCTAAGTTGTGTTTTAGTTTGATTTCAGCTTATCACAAAACAAATTTCCTCGAAATCTCTTCATTACTTCAGAAAAAACTCTCACAAAGACTTGTGGGACTGGTTTACTAATAAAAAGCACTTACAGACTGTAAATCTTTGAAATTTTTAATTCATTTTCAAAATTAGATTAACCACATCTATTAATTTAAATTAAAGGAAATCCTAAACTTTGGTTTAGTTTGATTACAGCTTATCGCGAAACAGATTTCCTCAAAATCTCGTTCTTACATCAAGAAAATTTCCCACAAAGACTTGTGGGACTGATTTGCTAATAAAAGTATTTTCAGGCTGTACATTTCTGAAATTTTCTAATTTACAAATCAGTTTAATAATATCAGTTAATTTAAATTATAGGAAGCCCTGGGTTTTGGTTAATAAATACAAATAATAAAACAATAGAAATTAATAAGTTACAATTCTATTTTATAATGGAACCTCACTTGTAAACGTCATTTTACGTCTATTCATTTTGAAAGTTAATCTTTACAAGCTACTAACTTGTAAAATAAACAGCTGATTTAACACGTTAGTTACGTTGGAACAAACGATATGTGTTGTCTTCCAAGCCAAGGCTTAATTTTTTTGACGCAAAAATGACAGTAGTAATTTTTATTTATTAATTTAGTTTTCAAATGAGTAACAAATCAAATATTATACAATACACGCTAGGTAACAGTTTTTACTGGCTCAAAGAGGTAACAGGCTCGCCTGACGGCTCGCCAGTTATATCCTCTTATCGCCAGTAAAAACCATTTTACCTGGCTTGTAATGTACAATACTATAATTTAATTTTTATACTGAAAAAGTTAAGTGGGAGAACTGTCTCTACTATTATTATTATTATTAATTTAAATCAGTATTACGTATCGACCTTCTGCATCCTTCAGCTTTCTTAACGCAATTTACGTCTTAAGTAACGATTTAAATGTTCTTTGTATCACGATGCGTCACAAACACCCACCGTACTAATAAAGTAGGTGTAACTTCCATTCTAAAAATGCACCTAAGGAATTATTCACCGTTAAAACGAAATTATTCGACAGAAGGTACAAGTGTTACACACCGTTAGAATTACAAAAACACGATTCACAACTTTTACTAAAGGAATTCGCTCACCAAATCTTCAAATGATTCAATTTTAGAATTTGCGTTTTAAAATTTCTAAAGGCGGTTTCCTTCACAATAAATAACAAAAATAAAAGCTGAAAGAAGCTGTAAAGCTTTATCCAATTTTAGTGCGGCTGTTAACTTCCATTTTATTGAAGATTAGCTTTCGATACAGAATAATAACCGTCCCTTATTTTATTTATCTATCAATTTTTGAAGCTTTAACGGTGGCTATAAAACTCCATAAGTTAGTCCTTAAAATAAATATAAAGGTAAAAGTATAATCTTGCGTGAATTCTCTTTTCCCGTCTGTATTTTTGGGCAGTCGAAAGTTTTTAATAAAATATGACGCAACCTCTCTTGTCTGAAAATTTTATACTTGACGAAGAGAAAAGCCGCGAAAACCTTCAACAATATTATACCTCTTAGCTTTTTCAAGAGTTGTTCGCGTAAAACGTAATGCTGACTAAATAAGCTTCCAGAGGGATAAAATTGAAAACCTGTGTAGAAACTGTGAGGATAAAAAGCAACAGCATCGATTTTCTTATATGTTAAAGATGTTTTTTTTTTAATACAAGCGAGGCGTTTGCTCTTTAAGTTTTTAGGTTTTTCAGGAATTTAATCATTGTTTAATTGAGCATATTTAAAATTTCCAATTAACGTAAAGAAAAGTTGCATCAAAATAAATTATGATTAAATCAAACAAAACTGCATTCTCAATTTGCATCAATTAAAGGGGAATGTCTGGACACGCTTACCTCATATATCACTCGTTCAAATTGCATATTATCATTCAGACTCGGAAACGAAATGCCATTTATACTAATTTAGCATCGTTCTTTTAATTTTGTTATGAACTAACCGGAGCATCCGTTTTAAAAATGATTTAATGCGTCTGTTTGCTATTTGACAACCAACCAACAGTTCTGCAAAATGCCATTCTTAATCGAGTTTTCTTTAAAAATTTTGCTACAAAGATATTTTAACGAATTCGCTTTGTTTCTGTGTGAATTCGTTTTATTGAATCTGAATTAATACTTATTTACTAATTACTACTAATTACTAATGAGATTCGTTGTTGACTGTCCACTCGTGCCAGGATTCATTTTTATGTATGCGGCTGGTGCTTATTCTGGAATACCGCAGAAACCTCCAGGATGTTCTGGGTATTTGCTGCCTACGCTAGAATGCGGTCGAAGTTTCCAGGATGTTCTGGGCGTTCGCCCTCGCATGATATATTATATAAACTATTAACTGCAATCTTATTTTTCAATGTTTATATTAAATTAATTAATGTCTTCGCAGAAAAATAAACAATGAACTGAAATTGAAAATAGAATTGTTTGGACGTTTTCAACCTTCATTTAAAAATGCAAAACTAATAAAATCTCTTAGAAATGAAAATAATTGACAATCCTAATTATGCATTGAAAAATGTTTGCTAATTTTGTGCTCGCTGTACATTTAAAAACAAAACTGTCGGTATGCACGAAAGAAAAATGGGTTTCCATTTCGGTAAAAGTCACTCACCGTTTGGTAATTTCGTTAAATTGAAATGCGAAGTCAGCCCTTTAGAGCTTTCATTTTGAAAAAGTTCCGGCTAATTCGTTAATTATTTTTTGTCATTTACGCCTTCACAATGAAAATGGTCAAACACGATTCGTTTTACATTGACAATCGAAAAAGAAACGAGCTTGATGTGCTGTGAAATAATTTATGGGCCGGAATTTTTAATTTTGCCTTTTTCAATTAGAGCTTTTTATCCAAGCTTAATTACATTTTACGTTTGGAATTACGTTGAGGTAATTTTATTTTGCTAATTTTATTAATTTAAACTAAAATCTAAATTTGATCAAAATAAAAATCTATAAATTGATCAAATCCTTACGTCTAAACAGCAAAAAAAATGCATGTAAAATTACAAAACTGTGACATTTTATGGTAGCCCAGTCCCAGTTGTCCACTTAGCAGTTTAACGTATGATATCCTCAAAGTTCCAGAAGTCCTTAAACTACCGCTTCGTGCCATATGCGGTTTGCCTATTATTACTCTCCTAACCGACTTTGTTGTCTTCCTTAATGAAAATTCCTTTAATAAACGAACTTGGCGCTAAACCTTCCATACATTACTGGTTTTGATATTATAAGATAGTTTTGTTTCTTGTAGGAATCTCAATAATCCCGCCCTGAAAATTAATGTCTTTCTTGAACGCACGTAAAAGTATATTTTACAATTTGAAAAGGTTTTCGAAGGAACGGTTTTTAGGATATTCTGATTTTAAGGTTGCATGGTTCATATTAACCATGAAAGTGATCGAACTATTAAGTTGAATTAAATGTTATAATGCCTTTCCAAAATGATTAAGTATTTATCATGAAAAGATTTTAGATTTTCAAATTCTTCTCAACTTCTGGTTTCATATTGTTTTGCCCAAGATCATCAAGTTCAAAACTATCGAGTTGATTCTGACTCTTGTTCTCAATGAAGCTTTTTCTTCGTCATAATGGTCCAGATTATTGAAAACATTTTTGTTTGTCCATAGAATTTATTGCTTGTCCTTTGTATCCTTCTTTTACATCTGTGTTTTTGTTGCCAAAAATTTCGTATTTTCAGCGACTGGGTAGGCCACCCCCCGAGTATCCGGCTCAGGTTTGACCCCGAGACCGTCTGCGCTGTAGTCAAAGTTCTCGGTCACTCTGACGATAATTGTTGAGCTTAGATTGAAAAACTATTTTTGTTAGGAACTTGTCATTTTCGTGTAATTTTCTATTTTAGAACTGTAGGTGTTGTAGCTCTTCGAGCATTTTTTAAGTAACTCCTTATGTTATCATCATCATCAGTGCTTTTACGCTCCTCCAGGAAGTATAGAGCACCGTCGGGCGATTCGTCGGCACTTCTAGTTAGCGAAGTCCCTTTCACTTGTTTCATATCTTTTTACTTTGTAACTTGTTCCTTCCCTATACACATCGCTTCACTCACTTCCTTCCACTATGTCTTTACTTTTGCTTTTCGTTTTATAGTATTCCAATATAGTCCTTTTTCATTAGTTTCCCTCTGTGTCTTCTTTTGCCATGTATTTTTTTGGCCTTTCCTTTTTTATTTTATCTGTGACAAGATATTCTAGTGCTTGTTTCTTTATGTCAGTATTTGGCTTTCTCAATCTGTGGCCAATCCATTTCCGTGTCTTTTTCTCGATGGTCGTTTCATTAGGTTGTTGTGTTTTTTCACGCAGGTTTTTATTACGCATTACTTCTGGCCAGTAAATTCCCAGCATTCTTCTTATGCCCCTTTTTTTGTGAATGTCTGCAAACTCATTGATTATATCCACGTTTCTGCTCCGTATAAACTATTTTTACATTAGTATTTAACATGCCAATTTTTGTTTTTGTATGTTTTTATGCCCAACTCACTTCCTACTTACCTATGTAGTATGCTTCCTAAGCAGTTTATTTCTTTCATTTCCTCTGGTTGGCTTATTTGTATGTTCATTATTATTTGTTTTTCTGTTTTGATTATTTTTTTAATTCTCATAGTTTTTGTTTTATTTTTGTTTACCCTTAATCCAACCTTGGCAGCCTCTTCTTTTAGTATGTTCAGCTTATTTTCATTTGCGTCGTTTGCAAATTCGATGTCTTCTAGTGTTTCATTAAACATCCACTTAATACCCGCCTCCTTGTTCTCTGTTTTATTTATTACTCAGTCTATTACAACCAAGAACCTTGTTCCTTGTATCAAGAGATATAGGTCCTTCACCGAGTGTGTAGCAAACTCCTTTGGTTCCATAAAAGGCTGTCCGAATATGTGTCTTTTCTTGCCAATGCATGAGAGACACACAAAATGTGTGTTGCTGTTTCTGTTTCCTTATTGCAAAGTCTACAATAGGTCTACTCATAGGTGTTCAGTCGCATGCCCTGTTAGTAGACCTGTGCCCTACCTATAAGAAGTAGTTCATCAGTTCGCTTCTTGCAAGGTCCGTTTATGAATGCGTTTCTGTGGTTTTGTCCTGTTGAGTGCCAACCCAGTCAATTACATAACCTCGGATGGCACTTCCTGAAATTCCTAAGGCTGGTTCTGGGCCATTACTATTACCATCAATACTACAATGACCTGGTACTCAGGTTCTGTTGGGCTAAATCATTGAGTTCTTCTAGGTATTCCGATAGCAATCTGGAAGAAGTCCTAACTCGAAAGAGCCTAGAAAGCCGCGCATCCTTGTCTTACTCCGCTTTTAATTTGGATATCCCTTGTTAATTTGTGGTTTACATCGATTTTTGCTGTATAATTTTCATAAAGTAGTTTGTTAATACTTATAAGTTTACTTAGTATGCCACATATTTTCAAAAGTGTCTGCATTTTCATTCAAAGGGTTTTCCAAAGTGTTATTTATTGCCATTCATTTGCTTGTTCTTCCATTTGTATGTAGTGTAGATAGTACATGATCTTCTTCGACTGAATCCTGTGGCTTTTCCTTCTGTTTCTTCTGTTTAGGATTACTCTTGGCAATATTTTACTGGTTGTACATAATAGCGTTAGTCCTCTCCAGTTCATATATTTCGTTTTGCCTCCTATTTTTGATATTCGGATTCTTATTCTTGCATTCTATTCGTCCGGAATTTTTCTTCTTTCTATACAGTATTTAGTAGTTTAATCATAACCTCTGTTGTTTCATTTCCTTCTTTAATAAGTTCTGCTGGTATGTCATCTATACCTGCTGCCTTGTGATTTTTACAGCATTTTTTATTTCTTGTGTCGTGATTTCCCCTTCATTCATATTCGTTTCTCCTCTAGTTTGGTCCTCTACTTCTGCTGCTTCTTCTTGTACTAATGTTTTCATGTAGATTTCTTCGAAGTATTCAGCCCATACTTGTTCAATTTCTCTATTCGTATTACGGGTTTTCCATGTTTTTATTCCTCACTCTTGTTTCTACCGTTGTCTTCGTTCTTGTGATTTCTTTCGTTATGTCACAGAGGGCACGAATTCGATTCCCAGGGCCACACATACACCGGAAACACCAACCGCTTCCCTCGAAAGTCAATGGCATACCTCTGAGGCACTCTCTGCCTAGTAAAGTCTTCTCTGAAGTAGAAGTGTGGTTCTTCTTCTTAATTTTTCTTCGTCGTTCCTTACGCTTTGTTTAACTTGTCTGCCCTTTTAGGGTTAGTATGCAACGCAAGGACCGGTGTATCATCTGCAAATGTTGCAGTTGTAGTTGCCCTTGTTGTTCGCAGGTCAGCTGTATATCACCTATAATACAGGTCCAAGCACGCTTCCCTGTGAGTCTTTTGATAGAATGGGTTGCAGTTCTGTATATTTATTCTCATGTTTGATCAAGAAATATCGTTCAGTCAAGTAGGACTTCGTAGCAGTTCGTAGATATGATGTGGCAACTGTTTGTTTAATTTGAAGGCCAAACCTTATCAAATGTCTCTAGGACTTCTAGGTCTCTATTTATGTTGTTCACAATCCTTTGTATTTGCTCAATAGTTCCATGCCGATTTCTAAATTCATACTGGTGATTTGGGATTAATTTTTCCTTCTCCAAGGTTGGTGTTAGTTATTCGTTTAAGAAGTATCTTCTCAAAAAACTTTGATGGGCAACAGACTCATCGGCCTGTACGACGAGGCTTCTCCTGCTGGTTTTCCTGGTTTTGGCAACATTATTTTCCATTCATTTGTAAAGTTTGCAGTTCGAATAACTGCGTTGAAAATTTGAGTGATAGCGCTGATAGTGCTTTGGTTGATAGTTCTTGTAGAATATATCGCAACCTGAAGCTTTCTTAGGGTTAATTTCATAATAATTGTTGTATTTCTTAAAGTCTATTTTTTTCAAATGGTCCAGGAAAAGAATAGGAAATAAAGGATTACCTTGAAGCACCATATTAAACGTGATAGATAGAAATTCGTAAGCTTATTTTTTATTTTAGAAATTGCCAACAGCAAGCATTTTAGCGATATATCAAAATAACCTTAATAATTTTATATAAGAGTGAGGACAGGAATTACAAAAAAAAACAAATTTGAAGAACAATAATCCAATCTGAAAATTCTATGTAGGAAGGGAAACATTTTAAACCCATTTTCGAATATTTACATTATTCAATACGTATTCCTTCCTGCCAATATCGCTACTTTACTAAATCCATGTTTCTGACACGGCATAATTTAAACCGTAATTAAAACCGGACCGTACTACGACTGCCGTTGCTAATAAAGGTCTTTTATGTTGTGATTTAAATTATAAGTACAACTTTGGAAATAAATTTCCTCATTTAATTTATGGATTCAAAGAGGGTTCAATTAAAAGAGTCATAAAAGGGCAGCGCAGATAGGTGCTTTACCCCTTTTTGTACTTGTAGTAATTTATGGAGATATTTAAACCTTGAAACTGCTATTACAGAAACAGCTTTGGAAATTATTACCACATATTTAAAACACATTGGCCAACATTCTAAAACCGCACATAGATCACGATTTTCATTAACCGCGTAGGGTTGCGAGGCCTTTATTATTGTAAGCTGACTGTGACAATGTTGTTCATGTATTCGGGGATGGTTTTAAAACTTTTAGGGGAATGTAATTTCGACGTTATTTAAATTTTAGTGGTTGTGTTCGAGTATAATAATAATCTGTATTATTACATTGGGATTGTTGGCAAACGGAGGCATTTATTTAGTTTGGATAGGTCCTGTACAAATTTTAATTGCATCGATCTCTTTGATGAAATTACGTTCTTCATTGTTTGATGAGGTTTATACGCTTATTATTTTGTGGTTGTTGTGTAAAGTCGGAACGTTAATTCCAGCCGAATGCAAATGTTTGATGTAAATATCGAATTTAACCGGAGATATGTTCGGTGTAATACAGAGCACTTGCTATGAACAGAAAATTGACATCCACGTGTGTTTTACAGATTTTAGACAAGAATATCATATGATAAAGAGGGAACACTGTATGATAACATGAGGGAACTGAAAATTAACGGAAATGACGATAACAAATTCAGCTAGTAAAGTCATCAGAATTTTCAGTAAACTTTCAACTGTGCTTTTTAACATCGCTTTGGAAGGTATAATAAAGAAAAGCGGCATAAACAGGATGGGGCCACCGACGACCAAGAGTCACGAATGCCTGGCCTATACGGACGATGTTACGTTGCTAGCAAGGAATAGAAAGGAATTGGAGAAGCTGGTAGGAAGTTTGGAGAAGACTGCAAGAGAAGTAGTACTGAGACTTAACGAAGACAGAACCAAGTATATGTATGATAATGAAAGGTAAGGAAAATATACCAGTGGCAGCAGGAACAAAAGTGACATTTAAGTTAGAAGGGGGAAGAGTAACGGAAGTAGAAGAAGTTCAGCAGTTTGTGTATTCGGGGGCTTTAATAAGAGGGGAAGGAACCGAAACTAACGAAATAGAAGCTAGGTTGTAAAAGGAGACGGAGCAAAGGGAACACTCAAAGTATTTCTGAAGGCCAAACAAGTGTCGCGTCGAGTCGAGTGCATAAGGCAGTAACTATTAAGACCAATAGGGACTTACTCGTGGAAACGTGGGTGATGAGTAGTGTAAACCAATCCAGACTCGTGTTGTGGGAAAGACAAGTCCTGAGGAAAATTTACGGTTAGGGAAGACAGAGGAAGGTTGGGAACTCAGATGGGGCACATAGAACGGTTTCCTGAAGAAAAATGTTTTTCAGAAAAGTGTCATGGGAAATGGTTAAAAGCTATAGTGGTACTCATATTCAAGACTGGAAATAAATACAAGTTGGAGAACCATAGATTCGTTAGTCTGTTATCTGCCGGTTATAAACTTTTCTCTGTGATATTGGTGCAGTTTCTCTAGCGTGGGCAGCATATGGACGACTGCAGGCAATATTCAAATCTGACTGAATACCCTAAAAGCCAGAACTTATGTGTTACCTGTCCTAATATATGGGACGGATAGTTGGCCACTTAACAAGGACATTAGTACATACACTCCAAGAAACATGACGAGCGAGAATGACAGACAACAGATAGACTCGTATAATTGTGGAGTGGAGACCTAGAGCCCACAACAGAAACAGATGGATGATGTAAAAAGAACTGCTGGATACGACTGTATGCAAAAGGCGAACAACAAAGAAGAATGGAAACGTTTAAGGGAGGCTTACATCCGACGATAGATGAGATAAGCTGATGATGATGATGATGTCATGGGAAAAGAAACGAAGGAAGGGAGCAAAGAAGGACACGTTTAAGATGGTTCCAACAAATATTAAAAGATTTAGAAGAAGAGAAAGTACAGAACTGGAGAGCAAAGGCAAAACATCGAAAGGTATGGAAGGAAATCGTACAGCGGGGGGTTGAGGGTTTCCGGAAACAAAAGAGCCACAAGAAGGGCATAAAAACATAGGTCGAACAGGAGATAAAACCGATCCAAAATTACATAAATTAATGCACTGAAAGACTGTAAATTTAAGGAAGAGTTAGAGCAGTCGGGGAGGGTATCAGCAAGAACTGTAAAAACGGAAAACGAAACAGCTTTTTGCAAAACTGATTTATTGATTTATAAGAACTTAAGTTTGTCTCTTGGTGAAAATTTGAAAAGTGCGAAAATTTGGATGATGAGTCTGTGTTGGAAAGGAAACACTTTCTAAATACACCTTCGTTTATGATTGTTTTGTTTGAACTCAATTAAAATGATAACATTTTCAGAAATCAGTTAACATAAATAAAGCCCTTTTAAATAGAGGAGTTAGTAGCATCTGCCAGTAAAATTCCAAATCCGCTTGTCTTCAGACTGTTCTACAGTAGTAAAAACAACTAAAACCAAAACAATCCTTGTTGGCAATACTAATAAACCAACAAGCAATTAAAATGTACTTCTAATACGATTAAGAACAGAGCTTGTTTGAGTTTCTGTTTTTTCCCATAGATAATTGGATTATCGGCTTCAACTTTCACTCGGAGAAAATATAATTTAAAATAATCGTTATTTATTAATTATTGAATTATTGATGCAAACGCTTCATCAAATACTGTGTTAACTATTAATAGGACGATGGCTAATCTGATTTTTTAACCTCCTTGAAAGCATGCCCCTTGAAAAGCTATTCCTTAAAAAAAATACATTTTAGGGAAGGATTGTTCTAAATTTATAGAATTTACAAAATTATTATTTAATTAATTAATATAACAATTGATTTTTCAATTTTAAGTGGCCTTGCCTAAATCTGGGAGATCTGACTGTAATGAAATCTACAGTTAATAAACTTTCTTGATTCATACAGCTTCCTGTGGGATTAAATTTGAATGTTTAGTTATTTTAACATCTTAATTTAATATAATACGAACGTAGCACTAAACTAAAACATCGGCGGTAAACTCGATATTAAGTTACATATAAATGTAAAATTACTTCGAAAGATCACTTTTCTCTTCTCATCGCGGAAGATAACGACTTTCGTTTTATATGGAAGACGCTCAACTAAAAACTGGCCTTTAATGTAGGAATACAATCCCTCCAATAATAAAATTTAACGTGTTTTTAATAATCTTCCGAAAACCTGGGCTAGCTTTTCCAAACTTGGGGCTTTATAGAAAGTATTTTATGTTTCAATTTACCAATAATTTAATAAGTAACTTTATATTTGGTAAAATACAAAAATAAGGCGTTTGTTACGAACTGAAGGGTTAGGCTAGATTATTCAGTTCATCGTTTATTAAAAGCAAAATTGACAGTTTATTTTGAGTGATTAAAATAGCAAATAAGGCAATTTAAATTTAAACCACTAAAATCAAAACTCTAAATTCGATGATTTTTGAACATAATATGGCAATGCATATGTACTATCACGTGCAAAAGTAATAGCACGCCTAAGATTTGTTATTGTATGATAAACAGCCTTGCAGCAGTCGATGAGTAACTTGGGCATAACCATAAGAGCTTGTGGGTAGGATTAACAAGTTAGAATAAGAAAGTTACTCATCGACTGCTGCAAGACTGTTTATCATACAATAACAAATCTTAGGCGTGTCATTACTTTTGCACGTGATAGTACGTGGGTCGTTTAAAAAGTAAGATAAACGACGCAGAGATCAAAATCGATCTACGGTCGATAAAGTTGAGTCTTCAAAACCTGTAAAGATGGCTCGGAGGACAACGGTCGACCAGGAGAAATCATTTTATAAAAACGGTGTAATGGCTTTGGAACATCGTTGGGCAAAATGTGTCAAGCTCAATGGAGTTGGTCAAATTGATTCGCATTTTCCTTTTCATTTACTTTACTTTTCAAACGACCCATGTAAGTAGCAACATTGATTTGAAATGATAACATACTTTTAAAAATGCATCAAACACCTTGAAATTTTGGCGATGTAACTTAAAACTATTCAATTTCCTTTTGCAAATGCAGAACTAAAGGTTTAAAATTTTACATTTTAATTAAACCATATCCTTTTGTCTAATCAAATATTAATTCTCCTGCGCTCGACTAAATTTCTAGTTATGATTAATTCGTCTGCACATTTTGATATGAGAAAAGTAGTTAATAATCTTTCCACGCTAGAACTTTGCCTTTTCAACTTTGTAGCACTTTAATCTGCCCGAGAACTTTAAAATGGGATCTAGTAAATCCTTATTAATCATAGGACACGTATTTGAAACGTCTGGAACGAGTTAACGTTTTTCACAGTTAAATTTATGTTATTAAATATTAAAGTTCAGGCGTTTTAAAATATGAGCCAAACCTTGGTTTTATACCAACTCCAATAAAATGTGGTATTATTATCCTTGTTACAAAATGTGAGGTTAAAGTCATTACGGAGTTATGGTTAGGTTAACATTTTATAGAAGAAAAATTAGGTGAAAGTCGGATCCACCTCTCCCCATTTCTATTTAAATTATTGTAAGTTGTTGGGATTTAAGAATAAGTTTAATTCCAAGCCACTTTTCGTTAAAACTTAGCACATAGAAATGTAAGTTTCCGAGTCCCTTTGATGATTTTAACCAAGAAAACTTAGCCGGTGGTGTTTAGCAATTGAATACATTGTCCAGCCCTAAATACACAAATTTATTTGCATCAGCATTTGTTTGGATAAACATCAAAATTCTTCTCGTATATCCTTTGAAAGTGTCCTATGCCAATGTTTTCGTAAGAATAGTGATAGTGATGACCTACGCTTTTCGTTGTTTGTTTTATACCTACGACTATCCTGTTTTGTGCCTTTCTGGGCAAAAGCTTCTAACCTAAGTAAATTATAAACGATTAGTTGTAATTGATTGTTTATTTAAATACAAATTTGGGCTTGTTTCTAAGATTCGTCACTGAATTTTCTTAACTTTATTTATTAAGGGCAAGCAAGTTCGTTTAGTATATTATAGAAGTAACCACAATTTTGAGAAATTATTTTTCAAATTCTAAAAAACGTCTAAAATCCATAATAGAAATCTTAGTAAAATAAATATTTAGTAATATTCACTATGTTTAGGTTAAAAATGTTTGGCTTTTAGTTTCGAACTCAATAGTTATTTACGTAACAAGGGAGGTAAGTGAGATTTACTTGGTCGAATATGAATGATTCCAACTTGAGCGTGGTGAGGGTGTATATGCAAAATACTGATAGTATTATATCTTATATAGTTGGGATTAATTATGTGTAGAACATAAATCTAACACAAACTGATCGTTGTCTTCCCAGTCATAATCGCCAGGCCTCTCGTCTTCTCGCTCAACATCCTTCGTTCCATAATATGCGGGGTCTCCCCCTTTTATTTTTTCAGGTGGTTTCCAAGTAAACATTTAGGCCATGTAGTATCTTCCATGCGTAATAAATGGCCAAACCATTTCAGCTCCTTTTTTTTTCCTTTGCACTGCTGATGTTATGTTTCGGATTTCTGCATTTCTTACTCTTTGTATTCTTGATATTCTGGCACTTCTTCTAAGATAATCCATCTCTACAGCTGTTATTTTTCGTATGTCTTCTTGCTTTAAAGTCCATACGTCGCTTCCGTAACAAAGAGCTGTTTCAACCATAGATAGATAGATAAATTCCGGGGGTGCGAGTATGTCCTTCCTGCGATCAAGGAAACCCGGTTCCTCCTCGTGGCTTACTCTTACTGGAATCTCTCCGTTAAGCTGACTAACTTTAAAATCTTCCTTTGTTCTTTCCTTCCTCTTTGCCGCTGCTCTTCATATTTCTTGCATTTTGCTAGAAAACGCATAACAGTTTCTTCTTCTCATTCACATTGCCTGCAGTATGGGTCTACCTCTACTCCTCGTTTATACAGGCGTCTTCTTAATGTATTATGACCTGTCAAAATTCTTATTATTATTCTACTAGATTTGCCTAGAAGCTTCTCTAAGAAAAATAGAGTAAATCCGTCCCTTTAAGCTTGTCTGCAGCTTTCTCCTGTATATCTCTATTCTCTCCTTATATCTCCATCACTTTTGCCTTTAATGCGATCTTAATGACTTGGTCGGAGATCCCAATCGCTGGTTCCGATCCTATGAATGTGGAGATTGCACCTACTTTGGCCAATTCATCGACGTTTTTGTTACCCTCCACTCCACTATCCCGGCACCCATGCTAGTCGTAGTCTCTTTCTTCGTCCAAGATCACACAATGTCTGTTTACATTCTGTTACTAACGCCGAGTTTACCTTACATGATGATGCTAGTACTCTCCGAGAGTGTATGAACTTCTTCCTGTTCTGATTCTCTTACTTGTTCTAATCTTGCACACTCTAAAATTGCTATATAACTCCAGCTTGAAAGACGGTAATATTGTTGCTCAGTGCGATTGATACACTGATCCCAGCTGTTGGTACGCCCCTGTTGCATGCATTTCTGTCAGAAACCGCTTAGGTCTTCTGAAATAACATCCCCGATTTCTTCTCTCAATCTGTTCTGTAGGATTTATCCCCTCCCCTTAATCTACTAAGTGTTCTTGTTACACTCAACCGTCTATAATTATTAGGGTCTTTTCTGCTGTCCTTCTTATACAGTGATGAAATGTAGCTCACTTTCCGAACCTTTGGTATTTTGCGTTGGATTAGACTCTTGTTTATTGGGTTTATTATCCTTTCTAAGAGTGTCATTCCACCACATTTAATCAGTTCTGTGGGGATATTGTCCGATCCTGGTGATCTTCCATTTTTCATTTTCCCTACACTTTTTTATTTCATCTATTGTTATTAATTTCAATTTACTGCAATTATTACTTTTGTTTTAATATTGAGAAACTCGTTTCTTCGTTCAACCAACAAAAGATCGTAATGCTTTCACTATTTATCAATACTAATTAAGGAGGAGGAATTTTATTTACTATTTGTGTTGATATTGTTGTTGATTGTGCACCACCAATATAGAAGTTATTTGATTACATGTTTGTTTCAAAAATATTTTCGTCTCTATTTTTATTGCCCTTCTTAACTATCTATTTCTGGTTTTATATTCTTGGTTTTCACTCGATCTGTGATTTAGGATTTTTTATACGCTTTATTTTTTTCTTCGATTAATTCCTTCACATCCTGTGTAAGCCAAAAGGGTTGTTTGTTGTTTTTTGTGTTTTTATATTGACCTTGTGTTTGCCCTGCTATTTTATGTATAGCATTTATAATATTTTCATATTCTTCATCAATGTTTTCTGAGGTTGAAGATTCCTTTTGTAATCTTATTTCGTACAGGTCTTTACTGATACAATAGATATAATTTACACTGTTGGTACTGTGGTAGTGCTGATCGTTTGTTGTTGAATTCTTTTATTTTTTAAGTCAGAAGGGAATTTGAAAACTAGTGGGTCGAATCCACAGTTAGCACCTCTCTTCACTCTACAATTGTATATATTAAATATAGGTACCTACTTCTTTGTTTTACAATGATATAGTCTATCATAGACTTTTGTCCCATCGGATTTTAATATAACCCTATAACCATCTATTACCACTGTCGTTTTCTACTTCTTCTGCAAATTTTCGTGCTGCTTTGTTCATTTCTTGATTTTTGACTTCCAATTAGGTCATCAGCAATGTCTTGACAATTCCTAATGGTCTCTAATACAATTGAAAGCTTTTCTTAGAGGCCATCTTTCGTTTGTTCGTCTGATACATCTATAGGGGCATACACTCCCACAATTACCAAAGCATGTCCTTACATTTTTATTGTAATCGACAATAATTTTTCGGATATAAATTAATAACCTTTGTTGGTAGTACCGATACCCCAGTGTTTGCTCTTTGTGATTTTTCTACACCTGACCACAAGTGGAGAATAGCGATCGATGTCTTCACTCCCATTTCCTTTATTTTTCGGACAATAAAACTACATCAAGATTATATTTCTGAATTTTTCTAATATTCTTCTTTTTTTTCTTGAAGTGGCGTGTCCTTCACACGGCGTTGCCGATCGTGTCTCCATGTGTCTTTAGTGTGCGTGTCAAGTAGTCTACAGCTTTACGTGGGCTCCGAACCACGGAAGGACTTCTACCCCAGAGAGGACTTACTAGGCAGAATATCTCTTTGGTTTGCCATTGCCTTCCCAGGGAAGTGGTCTAATATTCTACTGATATAAAATACCACTAAAACTTTAAATCATTTCACTTACTCCGCTAGGGAGTTAATTCAATCTTGCTTCCCTACTACCTTGACAACCTACCTGCTTCAAACGTGATAGCCTATTAATTTATTTTCTATTTTAGCAATTGGTGGTGGAATACCCAAAAAAGTAGTATACAATGTCAAACTCGCCGCAATAAACCTTTACAACCTTTACAAAAAACCTGGAATTTTTGTTTATATTTTTCGACTATTTTCTCTGCCTTGAAATTAGTTTTGTTCGGTTTGTCATTCGACGTAGTTATTTTCATTCCCTTATTTTTTTTAAATATCGTTACCGAATGCCATTCCATTTTT
This sequence comes from Melanotus villosus, assembly GCA_963082815.1. Lineage (NCBI taxonomy): Eukaryota > Metazoa > Arthropoda > Insecta > Coleoptera > Elateridae > Melanotus > Melanotus villosus. The sequence goes on along the minus strand of OY720423.1, from coordinate 6,627,063 downwards.
ACTTACTTTTGTAAATGTTTTTATACTATAAACACCAAGCCAAATTACTCACAACCTGTAAATTTTATAAAATCATGAGAGATTAAAAAAATACGCATTTAAATCCTCAGCACAAACCAAAAATTTGCAGAAAATGCATGCTAGCTTTGTTTAAAAAATATGAAAACTTCAAGTAAGAGGGTTGTACAATGATTCTCGAATTAAAACAATTATAAAATGAAGGCACATTTAGACTGCTTTGCAGCGAAGAGAACACAGATTCAAATCCAGTCGCGACCATATTTGTAAATCAAATTAACTGCGATGCTGTTAAGATTTCGTCTAAAAGTAGCCAGGCTCCTAAACCAAAAGTCTGAGGTTCGAGCCTGATCGAGGTTAGCTGAGATTTTTAAAATTTGAAACTGCTCTTTCTTGCATGCAAGGTAAAATCGATCCCTACCAGGCAACATTAGGATCAGATAAGTCTAGATTTCGCACAGTAAATAAATAAACAGACTTTGTTAAAACACGACAACACACGTAATTTTAGCACCCTCTTTAGGGCCAACCTTTTCATCTTCTGAAGAAAAATTTATCCTGGATGGAAAGATCGGCTCTTGGTCCCTTTTTCATCTTATGATAAATTTAACTTTCACGTATTTACCATGGAAGCCATCGTATTAACAAAGATTACAAAGGTAAATATCTGGAAAATTACCAGAAGATGGAAAAACTGGCCCTAAGAGGATAACGTACGTGAAAATCCACATTTTAATTTTAATATTAACATACAAGTATTTATAAGATTGTAAATAAATATCATTCGGGTTATGTTTTTTCTAGGATTTAAGACCCATAATTGAATATTATTGGAAACTCCATAATTGCGATATTTAAGTTTTAATTTAAATTTAAATATGGAGCAGTACTCAAACATACTTTTCAAAATTCAAGGTTGTCCAGAGTGTTAACAGGGCATTGCGTTGAAAATTTGAGATGTCTTTTAGTTTCATTGATTTACGAAGGCTTCCTAGACATTTTAAAAATTCATTAAAATTCACTTTAAATTCCAAACAGCAATTAAAATCAGAAAATGACAGGTTTTAAAAAAGTCATGCAAAAACAAATGATTACCAAATAAATTAGGTAGTTAATTACGTTTGCAATTCAAGGAATATTACATAAAAATCGATAGATAAAACAAAAATTACACGTGCATTTTATTTAATGATGGGTTTACGGGAAATACCACCGGTAAATAATAAACAGCAAACAAGAACGAAATAAATAGTACTGGTTTCCGTCAGCACGTGAAGTTGGTACGGCCGGGTACGGAGGTCGCAGGAGAAGTGAGGTGGACAACAGCAGGATGTTCTCAATCAGAAACACTCGACCATTCACACCTAGTGCTGACTGACTGACCATGCACACGCAGAAAGTATTCAACAACATCATCGCCAAGCACGTAGAGGAGAGCCGCGTTTTATTTATTTTTTTACTTTTGCATAACCGGTCGAAAGCTTCCGTTAACGTACAAAACTGTTATTGCGAACAAGAAGGGAACTAAAAATAAACGATTCCGACAAATTACCGACATTTGTTACGTAATGGCATTTGTTGCGTTGATGTCTTCGTACTCGAACGAATTATAGCTCTGTTTCGTTGTTGTATTCAGTATTGTATGCCTGTTGTAATCGCAATTATATTAGAAAATTGACGTTACTTTATAAAAACGAGAAAGGCAATGAGGAGGAACCTTCAGTCACGTCCGGGTGTGCCATACTGCATAAAATGACAAGGCCCCTCTTTTATATACGCTAATTCTATTTTCTGACACGAATGCTTTTACATGAAATTTTCATACAGCCACTTTGAGACACTTTATTTCGTTTCTGGTAATATAATCGAGTGGGTGGCTTTACAATGGTTCCAAACATACGTGTCCATTCAGAAAAACCCAGTAATGTTTTGAATTTGGGAGATTTTTGTCAACATTTTTATTTCGTATATTTTTGCCTCAAATTCCGAATTTGATTTGTTCATTATAATAATTCAGTAATTCTGTTTATCCTTTAAGTTAATACAATATGATAGATATAGATATCCTTAGCGAACACTTTCTTTACCTTTTTTTTTTAAACAAAACAGTTTTTAATAAATAATCTAAGATAACTCCAGCTTCATTAAAGACTTAAAGGTGAACGTAACGAGTTACAAAGCTATGAAACTTAAACTTAAAGTTTGTCCGAAGTAACTTGAACAACAAAGTAAACCAGCCATTTGACAGGTCACATACGCTAACTTACACGGTGCTCATTTTACGTAAAACTGAGTTCGCTATAACTTTGAATGTTTACCTTAACACGGAAATGTAAAAGGTGTTCAAAAGAAAACTTATTTATGCTAGGCTTTGGCTCCTAATGTCATATCACCTTTAATTTTATACCTGTGATTTCTTACGCTCAAAGTTAAATTATTGGTTATAATTGACATATCTGAACTCGGATATTTAGACCTGCGCCCGCCCTTCTTAATTTTACAAGCTGACGTTTTTCTAATTTTTTTTAATTTTTCAATAATCCTCGATTCTTTTTTAAATTTAATTTAAGAGAAACGAGATCAACATTTTGCAATGTTATACATGGTTGGTTTAACAACAGTTATATTAACATATGTCTTTGTCAGAAATGGCACTAGAATAAGTTCACATTGACGGAATGTCCACAGATCCGAGATCTAATTTTATTTTGAAAGAATTTTTATTTTGAAAAGCCTACATATTCTTGAAGTTGGTTACTGAGGTGGCGTTCCATACCGGATAGGCATAAGTGATAACAGGTCTAAGCAGTGGCGTACGCAGAGAACGTTCGTGGGGAGGGGGGGGGATTTTTTATCAGCAGATATATTTAACAAATTAAAATAGAATTATTAATAAATTATTATCTAACAAAAAAAATCAAAATCGCTTTAAGGCGCCTGAAATGAAAAAATATCAGGTGTTTATAACATTCTATTGCGTTAAATATACGGCGCTTTAGGTGCATTCAGACCCAAAAATTTTGTCCGGAGAGTTGACGGAGAAATTTACACGGACCAATCAGGAGGTGTGTAGAATTTGAATCCAAATTCTATACACCTCCTGATTGGAATTCTTTGTAAACGTCCTTACCACTGCGTGAGATTCGAACCCAAGACTCCTAACTAGGAACCTAGCATTCTAACAACTGCGCCACGAGCCACGGAGTCGTATGCACCCTTAAAGTCAATAGGTACAACTGTGGATGTGTCTATGTTAAATTAATTTGTTTTCACCACAATTTCGCGTCGCACAAATATATATTTGGTCTGATGTTGATTTCGCTGATCTGAAACCGTTTTGATATTCTCCAAGGAGGGATTCGGAATATGGTCCAAGTCTCCCAAAAAGTATATTTTATCAGCAACATTTAAAAGTGTTATGCCCCTATAATTTTGACAGTTCAAGGGACATATAACCCCTATGCTTTACTTCTTGGGCATACTATGATTCCCCCATACTTTGGTCATAATTTTGTGTATTGCTGTAGTAGCCTGTAACCCTCAAATTTAAAAAGTTCAGCTAGGATCCGATCTTCTCCGGACGATTTGTTATTTTTGAGTTTCTCAATAGCATTTATAACCTCTTCTAATGTAGGTAGTTCTATTTCTTCTTGCCTGTGCTCTTCTCTTTAAAAGTGCTCTGCTACAGTCTCTTCATTTGTCTTAACATCTTGTTCCACAACTCCTCCAAAGTGTTCTGCCCAGCTTTCTAGAATATCATCATTGTTTTTGTTCTAGACCGTTTTAGGCTCGGTTCTTGTGGAAATTGCTTATTTATCGAAGTATTTATTAATATCTTAAAACAATTTATCAGATTCAGGGAGGCTTCCACTTCTTATAAAAATCTTTATTGTGTCAAATATCGTATAAGATCTAACGTTCTTTTCGATTATTTTCGTAAGAGAAATCCCTAGATCTAGAGATCTAGACTGAAATCAAACCCGAACAAATTTAGTTTTGTTTCTGCAGCAAAATAGACCGATTCTTGCATTTCATATTCAGGAATTGTTAAGAATTCAAAGAAACGATTTTTAGTGTTGGATTTTCTCATTGGGCTGGCGTAAGTTTTCGGTATCGTGCAATTTCAGCTCACGGGACGCTATTCATGATGTTAGGCTGAAACAGCACGATTGACGTCATGGGCCGAAATCGCACGAGCAAACTTTTATATTTTAAAACTGAACTATAAAAACAAACGGTTTTCTAAAATTGTTACAAGAAAGATTGTTTTATGAATCGTAAAAATCGTTTATTGTTATTTTTGTGCTGTTAAAATACCAGTGTTCATATAAGACTTGTATGCTTTCAAAAGACCCAACAGATTCACTTTCACAGAGGCACGCAATCTTAAAACAAAACATCCCGTGTCTTTGGAACTTGAAAACAAACACAAACACCGCCAAGTTTTGATACCAAACTTTTGAATTATTAATAAGGAAATACAAATACCGAATCTGCACTTTATTTCTTACAATAACAAATTCATTTGGAAGCCGGTATTTAAAATCTAAATAAGCATTGTTCCTTTTTTTAACTATGATACATCCAGTTATGTATTTAAAAACCGAAAGAATTTTTTTATTGGATAATTCCAGACACAGAACAATAACAGGTGTGTTACATACTTTAAACACCCACATTAATACAATAATCCTAGTCTTTGTGTTTGTTACTTGGGAATATCGTGCAAGCGATTTGGAATCGTATGAGTTTGCTTCTTTGAAGAGCAAAGAATTTTTTTGCTTAGTTAAAGTGAACTACCTGTTTGATTTCATCCAATCAATCAATCAGAGATTCATTTTTTAAATCCCATTTAAAATTTCTGCTTTGGTTAATATGAAATAAATCAGCGGTTGAGTTCGAAGCAGGTATTCTTTTGAAATATAAATTAAGAACATTTTTTCTTTTGGTCAATTTTTTCCAGTTGAACTGTAACTGTTGAAGCGTAGTTATTTAAGATAAAAATGCAGAGGCGTTTTTAAGATTATTATGCATCCGAACAATTGTTAATTAAATTTTCCAAAACATTTTCACTCGGTTTATAACACGAATCGTCATTTTACCTTCCACAAGTTCGTAGAAAAATTACTCAAAAATCATTTCTCGGTTTGTATCGATATTCGAAAGCTGTGGAGATATCGAAAAAAGTTTCCCATGAGAAATTTCTGTCATGAGACTTCAAATAAAGACAAGGGCTGTCGTTGCTCTTTTAAGATAATCTTGATGATACTTGTACTCTGAAAGGGCTTCACTTCTAAGGAGGGCGTTTTGTTCTAAATAAAACCGTAAAACCTTAGTTAAAAGGAAGAATATTAAGTAATATTTGCTTGTCCCATTCACATAAAATTCCTATTATTTATACGATAATTTATGGCGATCTACTGATTTAAGGTGGCAATTCAATCTTGCATGCAGATTGCACGGGTTTAAAGGAAAAAGCATTAACCCATGCAATCTGGCATCTTTATAAGGAATAACTTCCAGGCACACTAGGATGTAGGAAGGACTGGAACGAGTGATTACATAAGATGTAAGATCGTGAGAAGTAATCTACGCTGAGAACTACTTTATGCCAATTGAGGTGAAAAGCTATGTTAGAAATCAACCTAAAGGTTAATCTGCAGCTAAACCTTCCAATTATTTATTAATATTTATGATTTAGAAACTGAAGATATTTGTTAGGATAAATCGTGGCTTAATGATTTTGTTTTAATTAATTAATAAAAATAATTGATCTTTTGCAGCTGTTTTAACAAATTAAATATTTTGCTTAGGTTTGGTATTTAATAAAAGGAAAACAAAGGAACAAAGCTTTTCGCCTTTAGCATTTTTTGCTTATGAGAATTGGGAAAAAATATTGGAAACCTCTAATTGAGTTAATAACAAAGAACCTCTGAAAAACTGGGCTGTTATGGCAATACATAATAAAAACCCCAGTTTATAAAATTATCATTTCGAACTTGATTTTGTAATTTATCTGTCATTTGCTCTTTTTGTTTGAAAATATATAACTACTCGTGCAGTTACTGGCTTAAAAATGTAAGCTTTCCAAAGCACCAGAGCCTGTGGAATTTATTCTAAAAGCTTCGATAATTCACTTTCGTAAATCTAAGCTGAAGTTTTAACGAAATTCATTTAAAATGTTTCAAATATAATTTATTAGGTAAATTATGTAATGGAAGTTTTAGAAACTCGTAATTCAATTTTCAGCAAGGCTTGGCCCTTATCAGTTAATTGTTATTAATTTAAAGTAAATCTGATTGATTATTCGTAAGAAATGTTTCGCAGTGATTTCTTCTACAATTTTTTTTTCTGTTTCAGGTAAATTTTGGATTCAAACTAAAGAAAATAATAGAAAATATTGAGGTTATGTGGTGAGTACACAAACTGTAACACAAAGCAAAAGTTCTTCTTTCTCAACAATGATACGGCCTCAACCCGCAAGACGTTCTTTTAACACTGACACTGATGGTGGCCGTCTTCAAATTCAGAAATAAAGTAATTTTACTTTAGTGCAAGAGGCAGTAACATACACGAAAAAAGGAAAAGTAAAAATGGGCAGAAATTAATTAAAAAATTGTGAATTTACCAACTGCACACATAGAAAGCCTTATTTAAAAAAATTGCTTGATTACTTTCGTGTAGCTAACTTCAATAAATAATTTTATAGACTATTTAAATTTTAAATGTAACGAAAATTTAATATAACAATTTCTTAGGAATGAAATCTTTCGGGATCGAAATTTAATGGTGCACTTTTCAAACTGAATAATGTAAATACGTTACGTTTAGAGGCCCTCCTGTTTTTCAGGCTGCCCCATTAACAAAAATGTCCGGAAAGGTTCAGACACTTCTAAAGCAATTACTGTATACGTCCTGCCATGCTGTAATATTTCTTTATTTCAGACATTTCCGTCTGTTCGTGAAGGCAAATTGTATTTAATTCAGAATGCAACTTGTCTGAATTTTATTCGTATAATTCCTAATGTAACCTTTCTAACAAATCAAAAAGCAACTTCATGGCTTTCCTTCCTTTCCAGTCGTTCCTTCTAAATGCAAATAAAGATGCCTGAAAATAACAATAAAAATTTCGCGTTAAAAACTAGGAATGCATAATCTAGCCGCCTTCCTTCAAGGTCCATCCATTCCTTCTAAACGCGAAGTCCATAAAATAAAAATTTCGTAACGAAAAGGTCGATTTATTTTTCGATATTGTAGAAAATCGATCCGTAAGTATAATTTAGATAAAAGTAGCTTAACGACGAGGGAATGGCAAAATTGGTACATTAATAAAAAGGAAGTGTGTTACTAAAAGCTGCAATCCAATTTTATACAGCCATTTTCAGTAGAATTGTTTTCAGCTAAATGTGAAAGAACGTTATTGATACAATGGTGCAATGAAAACAATAAAAATATTTCCCTATCTTGAAGAGGACACTTACACGTGGGTCACGTTCTCTGATACTTTTTCTTACGACCATTGACATTTTTATACTTTGAAAATGTGTCGTTCATACCTTTAGTATTCTACGCTAGTTTTACTTCGAAGTTTGTAGGTTTCTGGGAAGTTTTTCTTTTTGTATTTATTGGAGGAATAAGCTTGGAGTCATAAAATTTCGAATAGAGAGTTTGTTTGTAACGAAACCGAATATGAAATACAAATCACCAATTTTATCGTGAGTTGAAAACCCAACTTTAGATTTTTCTTTGTTGACAATCGATCGTAACTAAGTCATCATATTTGAATTATTTAATACATACCCACTGACCCTTTAGTTTCTTTTAGAACAGTCAAGATTTACTTCCACTTATGAGGCAATTATAGAGTCATTTGTTCGGTGGGCTGTCCACGCCACCCTTAGTAACTTCCTCCAGCATCACATTCGCTTTTTGTCACCTTCTTTAAGAGTCCAGGATTTAGAAGTATACAAAGCAATAGAAAACACGAGACTTCTCATTAGTCTTGTTTTAGTGAAGGTATTAGTAATGCCATGATCCTTTCAGTTCTTGTCTGATTTGACAGCTGCTATTTTTGCAAATACAATGCGTCTCTTGATGTCTTGCTTGCAGTTTCGTGTATTTGTTGTATGCGATCCTGGGTATATCCTTCTATCTACAATCGTTATTTTGGTTTTACTTTTGTTGAGCCTTATTTCAAGGTTGTCGCTTTCTCTTTGGATCCTGTGCAGCAGTTCTTCCATTTCAGTGATCTTAAGCCCTGTTATGGTGGTATCATCAGCATATCGAAGATTAGTTATTCTCATTCCTTCAACAGTGATACCACCATCCCAGTCTTCAATGACCCTTCTCATTATGTATACTCCATGAATATTGAATAGCAATGGGAAAAGAAAACATTATTTTGATAGCATTTTGAAATCTTAAAAAATCAAAAACAGCAGTGAAAAATCATCGATCTATGTGCGTTTAACATCATTCATAGCAAATTAAAAATGGCACGAATTAAATTCCCAATGTCCAACTTATCGTTAATTTTAAAGCCTTCATAATAGTAGCGTATCAATTTCTAAGGAAATATTTAGCTTTTTTATCCATCCAAACATAAAAGAGCCATTAAATTTTATAATGGAACATTTAGATTGAAAAATTAGCCCATATTAATTTTAATAGTGAAATCGTTCTAAATTTTAGTGTGTCAAAACTCGGGCTTTAATTATACGGTGTGAAATTTTAAAATTTAGCTTCTTTGCGCCGTTTTAAACGGCGAATCGAGTCCGGAAATTCTTGACGAGGCTTTTTGGAACATATAAAAAAATAAGTCGGCCGGCGAAAGTTTATAGTTCGTGATTGTTGGATTAGTTGTAATTTACAAAGTCACGTTTTGAATTACTTAATTCGGGAATTTCTAATTTCTCCTTCATTCGAAAATTTAGTTAATTTATGTAGTTTTAGAGAATTTTTGGGAATTTCGAAAATGATCAAAGCATTCGTCGAATTTTCAAGAAAATGAATTAATTTTTAAGTAAGAGTTTATCAATGTTGATCGTGACTTGTCAAATATTCAGCTAAAATCTGAAAATAATGGAGGTGGAGGTGATTGAAATGGCGAAGAATCATCGCTGGACTTTGCATATTATCTGATTATATTTGCACTAAGTTGATATTTATTAATTTTTTTAATACTTCCGTTTCTTAGGCGGCCTGTAGGCTTCCGGCTGTCAAGGGTCTCAGTGAGCTATGGCCTTATTATGCTTCTCTTATTTATTGTACTAATCATTGCCAGTAAAAATGCAAAAGTTAAATCCATGGTCTGCCGCAAACATTTCCAGAACAATTAACAATTCAGTGGCGTACATTTAAAACTGTTAAATATTTAATTATGCTAAGATGTAACCAACAAAAAAGGACCTTAATTTAATTTGACCTATGAGTTCGTTAGCGGAATAGGAAAATATTCAAACAAAGAAGCGAAAGTCCTTGTTTGTGCATTTTTTCATATGTAACAGCTCGAGGTTAAGTAAGAAAGCCAAGCCATTCCAAGTTGATGAAGTGCTCGCGTGAGATGTGAAAAGTAAAATTATATCTTCAATCTACATTTTGGCTTATGTGATATATTCGTGGCAGTTTCCCATTTGAAGAATGCCCCATTTGAATGATTTACACTAAATTACCTTTTTCCCTTGCGCGTGTAGTTTTAATATCTGCCGTTATCATCGCACTTCGCCTTACAACTGCAGAATGCAACAAACACACATCCTCCGTTCCATCTAACGGTCTCATGCAGTTACACAACTCTTGAATATTTATGCACGTGTCCGAACCAGGGTCTACTATGTTCGCTACTCATAATAATTATTCGTTATTTTTGATGTAAATTTTTGACGAAAATACCTAACTTGTTTGCTCTGCTTCCATAAACGAGTACCGTTTTTGTAGCAAAGAATCTAATTTGCAAATTTCCAATTTAAAACTTTGTGCTCTAATTTCAGACAATGTTCAATTTAATTAAATATCCTCTGATTGTAAAGATGGAAAAAAGAATCGTTCTCGAGTCAACCAGTGAAACGAATAATTTTTTGTTTCATCCTCGAGACAGTTAATAGGAAGCGGGGGAGACCTTGATCGTGTTTCTTATTGTCCTTCTGCGATGAATCCTGATCTAAGGGTCATCATTTACGTTCTGAGGGTTGTTTTCTGAAAAGGAACCGTATTGGGTTTTATGTAATTCCGTTGATTACCGTCTGAGTTTTTCACCGATTAAAATTCATTAACTAAGAGGAATATTCATGATTTTTCATTTAAAAGTATCCAAATTCTTTCAGTAATCTAAGTTAAAAGGATGCAAAAAAGGTTTCTTCGTGCGATTACAGATCTGCAGATTCTGGCTAACAATTGACTTGGTAATAACATGATTTATGAACAGAAATTTTCCTAATCTTTCCTTTCGCTTTCGAAAACGTCATCCTCGTGAAAGCAATATTTTATACAAACATTTTAATCGATCTTGAAGTAATAGGCCTTGCAGAAAATCCCAAATTAAAATTTTTATCTAATCCCCTCACTCGTATAAAAAAGAGGTAAAAAGGGAGCATGTTAGAAATCCAAGCTTTTCATTGAGCATTAAGTAAATTGCTTGTAATTTCATTCATTGAAGGTTGAGCTGTGAAAGAATGCTAACTGTATCCAAGTAATTTAGTATAATTACAAAATAAATTTGAAGGGTAACTTTACACGTAAAGCGAAATTACGTTCGCGTAAACAAGTATTGGTAAATTTTCCTGTAATTGCAGTACAACCATTCAACAAATTATTAGATCAGTTAACATCACAGTATGATTGAAAAACATCCACAACAGGAAACTGTAATTACAATTATCTCGAATGATAATCGACATTGGCCTACATTGCAAATAATTTTTAGTTTGTTTTTTATTCGTCATTGTAAATTATTATATACTTAGTTATAAAATATCTTTTTTCATGTTATAAGAACGGAAATTCTCGTCGTCAATGGGCATCTTTTAATTATTGTAATAAAGCCGAGTATCGATTTACCAAATTTTTAATTAATAAAAAGCAGATTTTTAAAATTAACAAAAATACGTCCCTCCAAAGTTAATTAATGGGTTTTAAGCTAACCGATAACATCCATCAGTAAACCAAACTACTTAAAATTTGCTTAACTAAGAGTTATAGGGCAATTCGATCTAAATTGTTGTTAGACAAGCAATTAACGTTGTGGTTTGTATGCGGAACACAGACTTTACAGCAGAACATCCACCCATACGTAAACTGATCCCACAGTTTGAACCAATAGCCCTACCCTTGAATTATTGATGGTTTGTCTTATAAACTTTATGGATCCAGAAGGTATACTCACTCGTATTTCAAAATAAATCAAGTAACGGTTGCCTTATTCTCGTGCTCGGATTGGAAATCGTTCGTGAGTTTGCTGAAACGTTCTGAAGAAGTAATGTTAATATTAATAAAATTTATTGAATAAATTTTGTATTTTGAATAAATTTTGAAGAATTTGTTTGTAAAAAAGTATGGCCTCCGCTGGGATTTGAACCAATGACCTTTGATTTTATGCATCAGTAGCTCAGTTGGTAGCATAAATCTGAAGGTCATTGGTTAAAATCCGTGCGGAGGCATTTCAAAGTACATAAAATATATTAATACTATGCCAAATATTTACCTAATTCGGTGACTCTTTTTCTTTCTTTCACGCAGCAGACTAGATTATTTTTGAAATTATACTTTTAACTCTTAAGACTTAACAACCAGTTGTTGAAGCTGAAATGTTAAAAAAAATCAAAACCGCCCTTTGGAAAGATTATTAAACGTCTTCGAAGATTGAGGTTAATTCCTTTCACATTAAATTTTAACAAACTCTTCAAAATTAACAAAAACGTCCCGGAATTTCATGGATAAGCTCGTCAGAGAGACTTTCTTGAACATTATTATATTAAGCGTTCCGAAAAGTAGGTTGATGAAGATTGAAATCATTTTGTAAAGGGCAACAAAATTAAATCATAATCTATTAAAAGCATTTCTGTGAAACCTTTTCCTACAAAGCAGGAATTTTGTCAGGATATAAAGGCAATATCCTGGCTCTAGATGGGGCTCGTTACACATTATTACTGGTCGTTAATTTCACGAAACATGTGTTCATCCTCGTGTAAAACTGTTATTCAGCTTACAACCTTGGCAAACCTTGGACGCTCTAAACTTTCATAAAGCTTTAAACTTGCCAAGATATAGAAATTTTATGCAGCGTTCTTATAATATCGTCTACGTGCTATATTTTCATGTATACAACATACCTACTAAAATCGTTTGAAGTTTTGAATATGACAGTTTCTCGATTTTATACCGAAAATTTTATCGTTTCACTGCATTCATTCTTTGTCGATATTTTAAACTCGATAATAAAAATGATGAGTTTTTCGATTTATAACTTCTGATAAAGAACTGAGGTAACGATTTTTGAAGCGTAGTAGTGGGTCGTTGTAAAACCTAAAGGATATCTGAAGAAAGCATTTTCGGTACTTTGCACGAAAATCTATCATTCATAGTAGTTGTTAATTTTCTCTTCAGAAGCCCCTGTTGTGCCATTTTCATTTTAAACAATCCAAAATCATAATTCAAAATGTTCTCCCAGCTTTGTGGTTTAGGCGCCAGGAATATTATTTTTAAATGATCTTTATTAAAGAAGTAAAGGCAGGTATAAGGTAAGCCTGAATCTACTACTATTCTGTATAATTACAGACAGGATAATCGAAGAGCTAAAAGTGGTAAATGATGGATATCTGTTAGGAAATAAAGTCATCGGGGTATGTAGATTGACTTAGTGTTAATAGCACAGACAGAGGGTGGACTACAGAGCTTGCTACATAAGTTTGAACAAACCGCAAACAGATTTAATAAACGTTGACAAAACAAAGTGCCTTACAATAGATAAACTAGAAATCAGAAGAAAAACTACAGAATGAGTGATGACATATCCATACCTTGGAGTATTAATAACCAGCTATGGAGACATATTAGAAGAAGTTAAAATGCAAACAAATAAAGCTGCAGCAGTATCAGGAACTTTAAGAGATGTATTGTGGAAAAATAAAGCTCAGAGTGTCAAGGCAAAAACAAGAATATAAATCTTGTGTATGGCCAATGATGACTTACAGTGAAGAAACTCGCGCTGGCACAAAAAAAGAAACAATTATTACGAACAAATGAAATGAAAGTACTACGGACAATACCTGATAAAAAAAATACAATAAGAGATCAGTTTAAAAGATATAGTCAGATGGGAAAGAGAAAGAAGACGGAACTGGCATGAACACATACAAAAGATGGAAGACAATAGACTCCAAAGTAGTTATGCATGAATGAAAGGCCAGAAACAGCAAGGCCAAGACAAGATGACGGCTATCTAAAAGGTGGAAAGATAACTGGACGTCCAAGTCACAAGAGGCTTGAAAGATCGAAGTAGAACAGTCAAAAGACCTACAGCTTGTCAAACTTAGCTGAAAGTCTGAATTCGACACGCCCATGCTCCTCAGTCTCGCGCAGGTAAGTGGGGATCTCACACTTTTATCTATCGTTGACAAGCTGTACAAAGAAGAGGAAGTAAGTAAGTAAGAACTTTCTTAGCAATCAGAATAAATTGATACATTCATTCTATGGGATGTAATTACCTATATAATGTGACGTGAAAGGGAATATATCCAATGGTATTACCCCTTATTCATGCTATTACTTAAGTCTATGGGCCATTCTTTCTGTAGTCTTCGGACTTCTAGTTCTTCTATGAGTGGAGTTACGGTTGCATTGGGATAAATTTCTAGGGTGTTGTGGTGTTTTATAGATTTTTGTTTGATTACTTCTGCCACCTAAAGAATATTGAAGTCAGTATGTAGTGTGAGATTTAAAGCGCTGTATGATGTTGATGGTAGAGTTACAGGCACATCTCCGCAGTTCATACCCATAAGTCCAGATAGGACGGATAATATTCTTATACAATAATAACATGTTTTGTAGCGTGATGATTTACTGCCAAGGAACCAGTTTCTTGAGATTTTTGGTAATGTGCGTCTTCCATGTCAGTCAAAGTATCGAACTTAGTTGGCTTGGGGTATTATAACGTTGTTTAGTCTGACAGGAGGACTTGTTAGGCACTTGGTTGTGAATCTCCCGCAGTGATTTATATTCAACCACGTTTTTAATAAATGTAAATGCTCTGGAAGTTGCTCTGAAGCCATATCTGAACTTTGTTGGCTCGAGAGAACCTCTATATCGTCAGCAAACGTTCCCATGCTTGTTCCTGCCGTGGTCTGGATGTCATACAGTGGAAACAGTAGTGGCCCTAATATACCTCCCTGAAGGACGCCAGTATTTATAGATTTCACTTAGGAAGTTTCATTACCAACCCTTGTTTGAAAGTGACGATCTGCGAGATATAATTTCAGTATCGCGTAATATTGGTATGGTATAATCCATGGTGTCATAGACGTTGGAATGCCTGCTTAAGTCTAAAAATACTGCGCCACAAATTGTTTGTTTAAAATCCCTGGCAGCCGTCTATAGAGAATGATCATACGGAGAAAGATTTTATATAGAATTGAAAGGTTTCTTTGCGAATTTAATTTAGTCTACTTCTGAGTTTGTTGTAATGTTGTTTTATCATTAATGTTACAACTGCGTTTCCACCTACTCCTTGTCCTCCTATTTTCTTTAACTAGTTCCATTATCTCTTTGGGAACGCTGAAGTTATTAGCCCTTAGCTCCATTCGGCATTCCAGCCAGCTTCTTGCATAGTTACTTATAAGGTAGTTTCCGGCATACTCCAATTCATTTGTTGTTTTTAAACTTAAATTTGTATCAAGAAACTTAATAATATAATCTTCAAACCAGTTCCAATTTATGTTTTTGTTGCTGAGAGTATGTTTAGGTTCCGTATAGAGTATCGTTATGCTTATGGTGGCTGTCACGGGGGTGTGATCAGATGATTGTTGCATTCTACAGCCATCTAGTTTGGAGCGAAACCCTGAACGATGAAAAAGTCCAAAAGATCAGAAACTTTAGGTTTTCTTTAATTTCTTTTGGGCCTAAAAACCTTCAGTAAATATTTACATTGAAAGCCCAGCCCATATTTTCAACTTTGTCATCTTTTAGCTGAAATTAAAAATTAAAAAAAAGTTTAAAAAGGGGCAATAAAATAAAGTTTTTTGTTATTCCAAAGGAATTTTAATTCCAAAGCCCATTTAAATGAAACAAAGGTATCGTACTTTTTCACAAAATTTCGAATGTAATCTCATCAAGAGTTACTTCGGAAATGCATTTTTCTTTCCATTTTCTGGCACTTTTAACTCTTGGGAACTTTACAATTGTTTGCTTAATAAAGTAAAATCTCAGCCTTTCGAGCTGAACGTATAAAATTGTTATGGTCTAAAGCACTCGCTAGGCAATATATTCTTAAAACAACAAGATAGTACCTGATTTAACCAATAAAGTTTAAATGCGCGCGATTAACCTTTGAAGATTTATATTGTATATAAAACAAGGCGCACAGCACTCTTTTATTTTATTAATTATACAGTTCGACCGATAAACTTTTAAGAGCGTTGAAAGTGTCAAGGAGAGCCACTTTGATAAATAAACCCCGAGCCGTAAACTTGACAATAGCGACGCCAAATGCGGCAAAAGAAATCCTTGAAACGCATTAACATAACTTAAGGGTTTGTTCTTTTACTTACTTTACCCTACTTTATTAATTGCCAGTAAATTTTCTACGGTATTTTAATAAAATAATTTGAATAATTGTAGAAATATCCCGATTGAATTGCACTGATTTTAAATGTCAGTAATGATTCACTTCCACATTCTATCATTAATTTCATTACATGTTACTTATTATTATTAAAATATGCGCGAAACTGACTGCGTATATGAATTACTCTCTCAAACTGAATAAAACATAAACGTGGGGAAAGAAAAGAATTAGCAAATTCATGAAAGCGAACGGGAAAGATTCCCCTAAACCAAAAACCATAAAATCGAGTCGAATAACAACTCTCTCACACATTCGTGTAAATAAAGTAGTATATAACCGTTGGATGTATTTATTGTAATTGAACCTAGTAGATTGTTGGCAGCTGGATATAGTAGGACAAAGAAAACGAGCTTTGGCATAAAACGAGTAACGAGATGCCTCGTTTCAGTTTGGATTTAAAATTACAAGCGTTATAAATTCTTATTGTTCTAGAGTGGGCCGGAAAAATTTATTCTTTCCAATCAGCATTTAATCAGAGTTTAAGTTCGTCGTTGTTCCTGTTTTATTTTAACTTTATTGTTATTAGAAACTTTCAGGATTTAGTGTTTTTTTGAGATACAGGCAGACCTAGCTAACGTACATATTGGCATTGGTTATTGTCAGCTTTGAAAAGCAATTTATCAGCGTCAGATAAACGTGCGTGGACATAAAAGAGATTCTTACTTCGGAATATAAATTTTTATTCATGCAATGCAAATGTTAGATTAGATTTAGTATTAGCGGATGTTTCGACCAAAGCATTGCTAATGATTTTATTGTTAATGCTAAATGTTGGGGATTTAATGAATCTTCTAAGGGCAATACTAATATTCTGATTCTGGGGGAAAACCGCAGACATCTAAATACCCTTCTGTTTTGCTTATTTTATTGCTGAAACTTTTGATTTTTGTAAAGCATTGAACTCCAAAATTTTTTGTAATTTCCTAAGCCTGAAACTAATATTTTCATACCTATTCCAGTGGTTATTCGATTTTTAAAAAATTCCACTTTAGATCTAAGCTCAGAAATGCAGTTAAGAAATTAGAAAGGCTTGTAATTAAGCGAATTTCTGAAATGAAAAAGCCGAAAACCTTCATTGGAAAGCATAAGCGAAAGTTAGGTTGTACAACGAATCAGGCCGGAAGTCTCTTTTTTTTTAATAATTAAAATTAATAGGATTATCTTTGACCGTAATATAACTCAAGCTACTCACATAAATACCATGAATGAATATCAGATTGGCCTTGCAACACTTTTACAACGCCTGAATCACTTGGTATTTCAAGAGATCAATCAGGAAGTAATCGTTTAAAATATTTTTGTTAATTCCATACATTAACCAGGTGTTTTACACTATTTTAATGGGTTTAAGTATCTTAAAGTATTTAAATTGCAGGTTCATAAAGTAATAATCAAGTAATTATGTGGTGGTTTTCGTAATAAAAATATTTAGAGCAGTACAGATTTTAACACATTGATTTAACTTGAGTTAATTCTCTTAGGTTATTAATGGCTTTCTTGTCCGAAAATTCAGCCTGATTTATCGTAGATGTGAATGTAGAACAAAGGTTTAATGATATAAAAATATTTTTACGTAATTTTCAGAGTAAGTCGAGGATTTGTGGTTTCACTGAGCGTTGAAGTCTCCCAGCAAATGCATGTATTTTTAGAGTGTTTTATTTTTAAATAAACGCCAGTTGCACAAACTAAGAATTGAAAAACATTTTAAGCAATTAATTAAATTAAGTTTGCAGTTCAACTGTGCGTTGAAATCTCCAGAAAATTCATAGGAATGTAAGAATTTTTAATGGTTTGTTTCTAGGACGTTCACCTTTAATAGAGCCCCAATTGCGCGAACTGAAATAGTTTCTAAACATTTGAAGTAATCTTCGGATTAATTTAAGGGTTGGTAGTTCAATTGGGCATTGAAATCTCCAGCAAATTCATGTAATTTGTAATACCTTATTTTGACAAGATTTATTTTAGGCTCAGTTTTTGCAAATTTCCTTTAACAGAGGCCCCAAGTTGTATAAATTAAACGGACAAACCTCATAAAAGATTGAAAGGAAACTTCCAAAAAGGTTTGTTTGCTTATATTTAAACTTTTCTAGGAAAATTCTCACGAACCACGTTGCAAATGGTATTTTAACTCAATAAACATAACCCAACATCTCTGAAACAAATTATAATCAAGAAAAGAATTAACATTTACGAGGTTCTTAACTTGACGAAGCGTTGAAATCTCCAAGAATTCTTCGTATATTAATGTTTCTTTTGATATTTTAATGTCGCGATTTGCAAAGCTGGTATTTTAAAAGCAACAATTAAGATTTTAAAACCAACAATTAAGATTTTCAACTCGATTTTTTAAATGATTTAAAGACAGGCAGAAGTCGAAGGACGTTGGACTCAAAGGTTAGGAATATTAAAAATCAAAAAACGCAGCATCCGCATCAATTTGTCATAGTTATCCAAACTTGCTAAAATTTTGTGTTGTATGTTGGCACGTTTTCTGAAGGTTAATTTTTAATGTTCTTGAAAGTCTGTTATTTTTACTTACATATTAAAATTAATTTTTTGATACACATACTGCGCATTTATTTGGATGTGTTTTTGTCTAAATTATTCTTTGTATATTATAATTAAATATGTTTGTTGTTTTATACTGAAACTTTTGATTAAATTACCAACTTTTAATGTTAGGAATTCGGACCTGTCTACGACGGAAGTAATCAGGCTATTTTGATCAAATTAAAATTCAGTAATTGTTGTGCTACTGGGGAATTTATTTTAATAAATTCAGAAATCATTGTTCTTTAAAAATCAATGTAGTTTTCTTTATTTTGTACGTTAAATAATTTCTGTTCGGTACTTTGTCTTTAAGAAAACCCAAATGGTGTCCCTCAGAATTGCCCACAATTAAATTCAAACTGATTTAATTAACTTAGAATGAAAATTATCGTTTGTTAGGATGCAGAATTCAATCAAGTTAGCGATATTAAACAACCTCGTTCACCATATCGAACAATTTGGAGCAGTCTAAAGCCTAAGGCTAATAATACAAGTTGTGCTTTTAGTTCCTACCTCAGTGGTCACTGACCCGGCCCTGGCAATCAACAGCTATCCAAGCATTTAACTATTTACCAACAATGTACAGTAGCGACAATCCTATAATTAATTATGTAAGAAAATTGACATTGTTGGTTATCAGTGGCGTAACGTAAACCCCCACGTTTTAGAAAACCTCCATCCTCTATTATTTTTTATTGAACTGGGAAAAAGTAAATTAAGAACACTAACGAGAAATATATATTCCTTTAAAGCTTTCTCAAAAAGATTTCTGACTAGGTGAATCGAATTACCTCGGCACTTATTAAGAATCCGCCTGAATGGACCAATCTCACAAAGGACTCGCTTGCTTTGATAATTTTATTTTAGATCCTTTTGAATACGTCCTCGGCGCACTTCTTAAAAGTAACTATCCTATTACGTTGTACTGTTTCTTTCTTCTTGTTGGAGTTTTTCTTGAACCGCCAGGCTTTTCTATGAAGTCTTAGAAAAATTTAAGTCTTGTCTGGGTTCTAGATTTCATGCTGCCAACTCCCTTAAAATGTTCATGGAGCCTGTTTCATATTGAGACCGAGAACTACCAAACCTCATTTATAGTTTATGACCAACAATCATGGAAATCTCAAGGGGGAAGAAAATTAACCGTTCTCCCTTTTGTGAGAAATGAAAAACTATTAGAAATTACCCTGCAGCCTCTTTTACTTAATTATGTTACCACATTTCTTTAATAAGCCCCGTTTCTAGTGAAATACAACGGACCTGTTTGGTTTTAAAACTTTTCCGTACGTAATTGTGGGTTTTTAAGCCTCAAACAATGATTTATTGTTTAGGTTGCATGCGAAATTGCATGTCAACCGATTGACGTAATTGTTATTTTCAGTTCAAACCACGTAATGTGCATTATTTTCGCAGTAATAATACATTGGGTATTAATTCTCTTTAAAAAATTATGGGAAAACTTTTATGGATAGAATTTACGTTTCGAAAGGCTTGGATTTATTTGGAATATTTTCACTTCTTAAATTTAGTAAAATTTTAGGAAATCTTAAAGTACTTTTGGTGATAAATTTTATTTCTAAATAAATATCTTAAGAAGCCGAAAAAGAACTTAAAGAAACAGGTGATGAGTGTAGAGGATTACTACAAAACGAAATGAAAAATAACAACATATTAGAAGAAGGAGTAAACAAAATGTGTGAGACATTAACGAATGCCACGCTAAACGCAGGAGTGACAGTTGCCAAAAATGCAAAATTAAAGAAGAATAATAACACAGCACACAAAAACATGCTTAAGCATAGAATAGAACTATTATAATACAGCAAGGTAAAAGACACCCGATTGAATTTACTGAAATTAATACAACAATTCGTAAGAAATTTAAAAAAGATACAATGAAAGAAAAATAGAAAAGGTACTTAATTGGAAATAATAGAGAGTTAAAGTGTCTCAGACCAACATTAGACAAGAAGCAGATAATATCTCTTAGAGACAAAGTAAGCAAGGAACAAAGGAGAAAGCACGAAATAAAAAAATGGTTGAATAAAGACTTCTACAGCTGAAAAATAGACCCCAGCAATGAAGCTAAAGACAATCTGAAAAGGAGAATTAGAAATGTAAATTCTGAAGATCTACCAGTAATAGAAGACTACGAAAAATCGTAAAAGAACTAAGAGATATTGTAACGTAGTGGTTTGCGTCAGGAGTAATGTTAAAAGTTAGCAAAAACAAGTTGATTAAATTTAGAAGAATTACTGATAATTCTTAAGTACCAACACCGGTGGTGTATTTAACCAACAGCCACGTGGAGGTTTGCTGCGAGAGATTTTATATTAAAATTCAGGTTCAACTAACATAACAATCGTATTGTCCGACTTTGATTAAGTTTTACAAAATTTTATTTAGAATTAAAGTTAAAAGATAGAACACTTAAACAATTTTAAAGGCGAGTTACAAACATACAACAACATACAAACATCAAAGTTAATAAAATAAAATAAGGGTTTGATCCAAACTATTAGCAAGTCTTACTATGAAATGAATTACATTATATTAAATACAGAAAAATAGTCTTACATAAAAATCGTAGGAAACATCACTAGTACGAAGTACCTGACTTCTTAAGGATATGTTCTTCGACGACTACAGTAAAAATAAAGAGCTCTTGCTGAGTAATTTCTTATATAAGAAGTCAACTCCCACGCCGTACCGATACTACTTGCATTTTTAAATTTACACAGCTGTGCAGTATCGTGTTTCATTTTCACGGTCATCCACGTGTCCTGTCATATCTATGCACTTGGCAATGCATTCCATAACCGCTTCATTACAATATGAAAAATAACAAAGCGCTCGAAAATGATGAGATCCTAATAGAAATGTTCAAAGAAGGAAAAGAAGTCTTTCCAGAAATAGTTAGCTGTCTAATGAATGCCTACAAAGAAATGAAATCCCCGAGAGCTGGAACAACGCCCTAATAGTCCTGTTACATAGAAAGGCGACAAAACCGATTTAAAGGTTTACAGACCAATGTCGCCATTAGCTTTTGTAAAAGTCCAGGTTTGGCACGTCGTAGGTATTTTCTTGTTTCTAAGAATTCATGCCAATTTCCCAAAGCCTGCCTGCCCATGCCAGTGTCATCCTTCTGGTAACCTCTGCATTCTGGTTTTCTTTGTTAATTTTGATTATTTGTCCAAGATAGATGTACTGCGCAGCTCTTTCTAAAATTCTGCCATTTACTATTATAAACAAACTGTCTTACTATTCCAAAAGAGCCCCTGCGATGCAAACTGGTATTCAACGATAGGACAATTGAACAAGTAAGTAGCTTTAACCACCTAGGTGTGAATATTACAAGCGGCGAAGTGAGGACCCAAATAAACAAAGCCGCTAACATAGCTGGATGCCTGAAAAATACAATATGGCATAACAAATATCTAAAGATAGATAGCAAGACCCGCATATACAAGACGTGTATCAGACATGTCATGACATATGCGGCAGAAACACGAACAGACACGACAAAAAGTAAGAAGATATTAAGAACAACTGAAGTGAGAGTGCTAAGGGCTATTGCGGGAAAAACATTAAGAATCAGTATCGAAGCCATTAAAAGAACGTGTAAAACAGAGGACATAGTAAGATGGGCAAGACAGAGTAGAAGAATGTGGAACCAACATGTAACAAGAATGGCTAACAACAGGATAACAAAGATCACACGAGACAAAAGAACAGATGGAAGAAGAGAACTGGGAAGACCATTGAAGAGATGGCGGGATAGCTGGGCTTTGATCTCCCAGGAATAAAATTACTAGGAATCACTTGACATATATCAAAAGGAAGTAGAAGACTGTTATGTTTCTATTATCATTTGTGTTGGTCATAGCCTTTGCTTTACTAAGGTTTATCGTTATGTTTCCTGAAGCTTCCGCTTCCATTATCAAGATGATATCTCAAGTGGTTAATCTTCTTGCCATTTATATTGATATCTACATTCTGCCAGGCTAAAGATTTGAAGACATCTTCTAAGGCTAGAGTAAACCATTTCAGTGATATATTTTAATTTTTTAATTTTTAAGTTTTTAGTTGCCAATATCTGTAATTATGGAGAGCTTGTTCAATTGCCCACAGTTTGACGGTGTCGAACGCTTTTTCATAGTCGGCAAATGATGATGATGATGTGCTGTAGCTTGTACGGAATACGGAAACCCGCTTGTTTGATTGATTGGCAAGTGTACAGTTTACTTATTTTTATCAATAGCTTGTATAGTTATGATAACATCGGCAAACTCAAATTCAAAAAGACACAAAGAGCAATGGAGCGATGCATGTCGAATATAACGCTGAAAGAGAATGACTGGATAAAACAGAAAACAAAAAGATGTTGCTGGACATACTATGAAACTGAAATGGAGCTTCGCTTGTCACAACGCCAGACAAAAAGATGGAAGGTGGAATGAAGCTATACAACGACAGAGTCCATGCACATGGTAGGCGACTACAAATGAGGTGGAAAGATGACCTAGTTATAGAGGCGGGGTTCTGTTGGGATAAGAAGAGCTTAAAATCGAGAAATATGGCAAAAGTTGAGAGAGGCTTACGTCCAAAGATGGACGACATAAAAACTTAAAACAAGAATAAATGGCGGGAGATTAGCCTAAAAAATAGAAGAGAAGAAATTGCATGGTAAGGTTTGCATTGGACAATACAATTAGGTTTGAAACAATTTCACTAAATTACGTAGGTTTAAATCTGGCAAGTTTTTAAAAATGCATTTTTTATTCACTCAGAATCTTGGACATGAAGATTTGAATTAATTTAAATTTAAATTTTAATATTAAGGCAGCCGAAAATAGAGATCAGACAAGCTATTCTTAATCGAATAGAAAACAAAAAAAAATCCTCATGGTACAGGGCGAGTTCCCAAAAATATACTTTGATAAATTAATTAGGCTCCACATGCCCTTTGTATATTTTATTTCACCTTTTCAACCGTAACTTTCAGCCGAAAAACAAGCAATTAGAAATAATTTAACACATCTGTTAGTTTACATAAGCAACAAAAAAATAAACAGAAAACCGTTAAACAGCTTTCACAAAAAGAAACATTTTTTTTCAAAACGAATTACGAAACAAATCGTGCTTCAAGCTTCACTTACGGTATGACTTGCATGTTAAACGTTAAACCATCTTTAAATTAAAAAATCCAGCACGTTATACTTTAAAGTATAGGCCATAATTATGTATTTTAGTACTTAGAATTGTAGCATTTAAAAACAGAAAAACATCTCTAATTTAATAACAGGCCAGAAAATTGGCGTAGGTAGGGAACAATTACATAACAAAGTAACGTTATCTATTGGAAAAAAGGCAACTCGAAAATTAGATAAAACGTTGCACGCAACTATAATTCTCATGAATTAGTAAATAATCCAGCGAATCTCAATCGTTACATAATTTTTACCTGTCTGAAGAAATCTTTTCGTTTAAAACCGAACATCTATCGTTAGGATTGTAAGCTCTTATTAAAACTAAAATCTCTTGTTATTAAAATTGAGGAGTTTCATTAAATGTACGACTGAAACCATGAATCCTGGTTATTTATTCATTACTTATCCGCCCATCCGTTTTGCGTTACTTAAGAGACTTATTTTAATTGCTTGGCGAGCAATTGGCCTAATTGTAGCAGGTGGTTATTAATGAGCTTGAGGTAAATGTGGAAAACTGTGGTTTTAAATTGTGCCAAGCCTTCACCGCCTTATTTGTTACGGTTTTATTAAAATCCGATAGTAATTACCTTTTTTTAGGGAAGCGTACTGAAATTAAGAAGCAACAATGCAATTTATTTTAAAACATTATCGAACCTCATATACCGTATGTCCACTTTCAAAACGCATCAGAACGAAATTAAATACAAAGAACTTCGCCCTTTGTCTTCTTCTCTTTTTTCTTCTTCTTATCGTTCTTCTTCTTCTTCTTTCGCTGGTACGAGGTAGCAGCACTCAGGCTCTAAGCCCATTGTGCATCCTCCGCAAATTAAAGAATGTCTTCATACTGACGTATATAATCGGGCTCTAGAAGACCGGCATCAAGGAGGTGATGCCTCAGTAGAAGTAATCTGGGCACCATAAAAGCAGATGAAGGGCGGTTTCTTCTGCTTTCTTGCAGGATCTGCAACTTGGGTCCTCGGAAAGGTCCAACAGACGCAGATGTCTTTTAAAGAGCCCATGCCGCGTAAGGAGCTCTCACGGCCTAGTTTTTGAAACTTTCAGAATGAGTTGCTTCACTTGCCTTAGTCCAGTGCGCGAAACCCAGTATGAGACGAAGTGAAAGTGATTCCAATTTCTAATTTCTGAATGCTTGCTGTAGGTAGGCCGGCTCAGGGCTTAAAGGGGGTCCAAAGAGCCTTCCCTGGCCAATTTTCTTCTGATCTATCGTAAGAAATCATATTTATGATTTTGAAAACATCGAGTTTTTCCTATGGTACGTTTTGAAAAGGGACATTCGGTATATATACCATCAACCTTTTGCGTATTAGGTGTTGGTGGTAGATGAGGCAACCCTTGTAGGTTTGATACATATTTCTTTCCATCTTTTCCTATTTTGTGTGCTTTTCACTGTACCCTTCTATGCTTCATCTTTTTCCTCTGTTGCCTTTCTGATTTAATCTTGCCGAGTTTTTCTAGGTATGCCCTTTTTTATTGTGATTGCTTCGAACACTGTCGTTTATTATATGATTGTCCCATCTGAGATATCATTCCTTAAATTTCTGCATGGGTACTTTTGAATAAATTATGGTTTTATTTGTACTTTGCTTTATTCACGTCTCCACTCATAATAATATGGGTTTTACTATATTCTTGAATTTTCTGAATTTTCAGTTTTTGTATCCTTTTGGATTATTGTTTATTTACTTACTTAGTCCCAGGTATTTATACCGTAAAATGTTAAGACCATTAGATTTGAGTTTTCTCCACACGTTTTTTTATTATGTTTGAATTTGAATTTAGCCAACATCCCGACGTCGAGCAAAGGCCTCCCCCTTGATTTTTAGAACGGTTTCTGGCTAGCGTCCTCTAGTTATTTCCCTCTACTGTTCTGATTTCGTCCTCCCATCTCTTGCATGGCCTACCTTTTGCTCATGTGTTTGTTAACTTTCAATATAGTTGCTTTCTTGGCACATCGGTTACTGTTTGATCTTTCCAGATGACCCGCATATTTCTACTTTAAAGTTTTATATTATGTTGCATTTCTTATTTTCTTCCATGGTGTTCCTCCTAGTTCTAGCGTTTCTTTCACCCAATCCTTTCATGTTCTTCTTTGTGTGCTCCTTCTAGTTTTTTCCTTGTATCCTTAATTCAAACGCCCTTCTTGTTAGTCTTTCGTTTGGCATTCTGTACATATATGTTCCAACGACCTTGGTTGTTGGTTTTGTATTATTGTTCCAACCACTATCTTGTTTAAATTCCTTCTAAACACCCTATTCATTGCATCCTTTTTTGTTTTTTCCTCCTGCCCTGCTGAAAGACTTCATTTGCGTGGCTCTAATTCTACTTTCATATTTAGAATATTTACTTCCATGTACACTTGAAGTATCACCAACTGCTTTACGAGCTCCGTTTTCTGGTTTTTTGTGTATCTATTTTGCCCAAAAAGGTCATTTTCAAACCACAGAATAGTTATCCAATTTGTTGAACTCTAACTTAATCATTGATCTTCATGTCCAGTCTTCCATTAGTTTGTATTGGAGTGCCTAGAGCCTAGATATTCAAAATGTGGTGGTTGTTCTACGATTTCCTGCTCTCTTTCAGTATTGTGAACTTTTTCTTTTGCCGAAACCACTGTCTTCGTTTTATTTACGTCCATTCTTCTATTTAGTTTATTTGATTTCATTACGTTGATTTTATACTTGATGTTATTCATTGTTACTGTTAGGTTTATCATGCCTTTAGCCACCAGTAATTCGAATATTTTAATCAGCTTAATTTTCGAGTTTTCCAGTTTAAACGGCAGCTTTCTTTATTGCTTCGCCAAGGGCTAACAAAATTAACAGTAAAATTAGGACACAACCATGTATGTTTTGTATTCTTTATGATGTCAGTAATTGTTATGAATTCGAAGATTTCCACGGTCAGTGTCAGTCAGTGTTGAGAGAACGTCTTCCAGGTCTTCTCTCACACTCAGCTGTTGCTAAATATCATCATGACACTGGCCATAAGATCTTGTTTGAATAATTATCGATCATTGCCAATTCTCCTTAGGAAAATCCGTGAGGCTATTGAAATCATCAAAATCCCTAACAACTTGATTTGTAACGCTGCTTGTCATCTGTTGGACATATGAAAGTCTGTCATCGCTACTGGCTCCGTCCCCTCCACTCCTGACCAAATATAAAGTCGTTGCTTTCTTCTGTTTTTCTTTAGAAGGTTTAGCCTCTGGCTTGGTTTACAAGTTGAGGAACCGTGCCCTTCTTCATCTTGCTAAAAGAGTTGACGTGGTTCACACGTGCTCTTTTAGTGCCCCATTTTTCCTTGATGAAGCCCCTTAAGAAAATGGGTGAAATGTTGAGTTCTTCTTTCTCAACAATGGCACGGTCCCAACCCGGTTGACGTTATTTTTTCAGTAATTGTTACTCTAATCCGACTATTTTTAAGCATTTCCATACATATTTCCTCTTAGCTATCAAACACTTTTCCAAAGTCAACGAAGCGTATATGCTCGTCTCAATCTACCTTTTTACTGATCTGCCTTTGTATGCCAGTTTGGTCCTGAGTGATTCTACCTTTCGTAAAACCACATTCTTTCTTGTAGTGTCCTCTTCCTTAAATATGTTTTCTACTATTCTCGATCGGTTTTTTGTACTGTTGAATATTGCATAATTGAATCTTTTGGCAAATTCTTTCTTCTATAGTGCGCTCTTCTCTGTACTATCGTTTCCTCAAGTTCCCAATTATTTAAATTTTTGCGTGTGTAACCCAATTGTATTGTTTGTTGTTTGTCTTTACTTGTTATCATATTTTTTGTATTTTCTCTGGTAATCTTCATATTTATTTTTTCAGATACTTCTTTAGAGATTTTGAGAGTTTTGTTCAATGTTTTCTCGCCTTTTTCAATTAAAACCATACGATACTTCTATCTTTGTCTATTTCCCCGTATTTTATTTCAGGTGTTTAGCTCTCTTCTTTGTTTAGTGCAAATAACAAAAGGATCCGTATGCATCCTTGTACTGTTTTGGTGGTTTAGAATAGCTCTGAATTTTGATACGTTTTTTGAAGGTAATTCACAGTTTTCTTGTAGAAACTTTTTCCTTTAGGTGCTTTTTGGTATTCCTCTGTTCTTCAGAATCCTCTAGATGTTTTCGATATAGTTTCTGTTGACTGTTTTTTTTTAGAACGTTTTCGTCGTTCTTCTATTGATTGTCCCACGATTAATAATTGTTTCTTGTGACCCTCCCCCTCTCCTCCATAATGTTTATCCAATTTCTGTGTCTTTTTATGTTTAAACTGAAATTTTGTGTTTGCTTTATTTAAGCCGTACGCGTACGATGAGAAAATGTTAGAAATTTTCCGTTTTTCATTACACAAAGGCTAAAAGTACAAATTTCAGAAAGTTTTATGACACAGTGCACAGCTTGTGATGAAACATGTAAGGTCAGCTTAAGAATTTTGTAAACCAGGTATTACATTTGTAATTTTCCATAGGGCATTGTGTCCGAAATGGACTTTCGCTCTGGTAAAACATAGGAAACTTTAATTTTTAAAAATTATCATCCTGAACCGTATAGCCAACTCAAACGTAAATCAAAATATAAATCCACTATGTTTCAGTACTGAAAATCGTAAGCATTCGTTTTGTGCAAATATAAAGCCATCCTGGCCTTGATTAAAACACCTACAACCTGATATAACAACCAATATCGAAGTAGAATCACGTTCATGATAATCCAGCATACATTTTACTTGTATCAAAACAGATTAGATTAAGTGAGATACATCATCAGTAATTCCAATTAAGATATTCGAGATACGAAATGAAACCATCACAAACTTTAATTAACATCAAACTAATGTGTTTCGGCGATACAGGTTTCTCAAACTTTAAGCGCAATCAAAACCATAAACGTAGAATTACTTCAGGTAGAACAGGATTAGTCGATCGATTAAGATTGCTCTGACTTTGTTGCTGCAATTCTGAAAATTAAAATGATAAGGAGATGTAAAAAAGGTTAATTATATTTTAAAAAATATAATTGTTTTAAGTCATAAAAAAAATGATCGTACAAAACCGTTCAGTTTAACGGTTGTTATTATAACACCTCAGTGAAAATTCATCCAACGTATAACGTAATAAAGTCCAGTTAGGAATTGACACCCAACATTATCGTCGGTCAGTGACAACACCCATTAAACTACAAATTAAGCCATCATTTTGTCGCTTAAATGGGCGAAGTCATTTTAACTCAGGTACTTATAACTGTACTAAAATGAAAATTATGGCCATAAAATGTGTGGATCTTTTCAGTTCTAGTTTTATTTAATTTATTAGTTAAATAATCTCGTCTCGGTAGTAATGTCTTAATGTACTTCATAAAAGACTTTTAGGAGGTAAACGTTAGGATTCACGGTAAAATCTTGGTTTTATTTATTCTTTGTGGATCGTTAATTTTCTTTATTAAAATTTAATTATAACATTCAGAGGAAATTTAATTATGGGGGAAGTCTTATACAGATTTAAAGACGTAATTTAATTTACTTAGGATGATTTTTTTTTCTTATGCAGACTTTATAGATATTTTAAAGAAATGTTAATCCAACTGGCAGGACAAACAGGACGAAAAATCCAAACAAAATGTTGAATGAAAAAAGAATCTGAGCAAAAACTGCACTGATTATCATCATCATCAATCCCTAGAAGCATTAGGGCGTCGTTTTTCGACGATTCTTCGGCATTTTGTTGGCGTTTCCGCCTATGTGGTAGCAGAGTTCCAGTCAGTATATTCCCATGATTCTTTTGAGGCATTTATTTATGAATATCACCTCTTTGTGTGTGTTGTTGACATAACTGCTCTGTGGTTCCCAGATGAATCGAAAACGGGCACAGGCTCCGGTACTGGCATTTATGGCAACCAACTTAGAATGAGACTGCCTCTCGCACTAGGCAAGTTTCCAAACGTTTTCCAGACTGAGGTCTTTATAATCTTAGTCCCCCCAGGGTAGTCACAAGCCACCCTACTGACCATGGCCTGTTTAAAAGACATCTGCATCTGATGTGCCTCTCCGAGGACCCAAGATGCAGATGAAACCTCCCTTCATCACCTTTTGCGATGCCCATGACTACTTCTTCTGAGGCATCGCCTATTTGGTGCCAGACTCCTAGAGCCCGATGATACACGGAGCGCCTCTATGGATAAAATTTTGGGTCAGGGGCCGGTCTGTATGAAGACATCCTTTAATTTACGGCGGATGCACAATGGGCCTAAGGCCTGAGCGCTACTACTTCGCACCACCAAAAGAAGACAATATCGGCTTGCAGATGTATTAAGCATTCTGATTTTTGCTTTCAAGTGTATTTCGTTAGACTGCCAATTTTTCTAGAGCGCGTTGCTCCTTGGGCTTTACGTATTCTTGCTTTTAAATCCACTTCGCATTCTCCTCCTCCTCTATCCACAATGCTTTCTAAGTAAGTAAATCTCTGCATCTGTTGTATCTGATGACTGTCGGATTGGTTGTTGCCTGTCTCTGCTTTCTTATTCTTATTTATATTTAGTCACACTTTTGCTGTTGCTGCTTCTTCCTGCAGTTTGTTTAGCTTTTTTCGCATTTGTGTTGAAATTTCCGTCAGTAGACAGGCATCATTTGCCAATTGTATGTCTTCTAATTTTTTGGCAAACCCCCAACTAATTCCTGTTTCGTATCTTCCATTTTTCCCAGCACTCAGTCTATTATAATCAAGAACAGTATGAGTAACAGGGTACATACCTGTCTTACCCCGTTTTCGATCTTCATATTTCTCGATAATTTGTTTTTTATGTCAATTTTTGCTATGTAGTCTGTATATAGAAGTTTAATCATATTTATAAGTTTATCTGGTATTTCATATGTTATTAAGATTGTCCATATTTATCCCTGTCTACTCTATCGAATGCTTTTTTTATTTTGAGTTCCTTTTTCCATTCATTGGCTTGCTCAATGATGTTGCGCCTCGTCTAAATCCTGCGTGAATGTCCTTAATGCCTTATCTATTCTATCTTTGATTTGGTTTAAGAGTATTCTTATAAGTATTTTGCTTGCTGTGCATAACAGCGTTATTTTTCTCCAGTTCGAACATTCAGTTTTATCTCCTTTTTTTGATAGTCTTATTATTACTCCTTCGTTCCTTTCTCTTGGAATTTTTTCTTCTTTCCATATGGTATGTAGTAGGTCATGCATCATTTTCTTCTTCTCGAATTAATTCTGCTTTAACGTTTTTATAACAGTTTTAATTTTTTCTCTCGTAATTGCTTCTTGGGTCATATTAATTTCTTCTCCTATTTGTTTAGCTTCTTCTATTATTTCTTCTTGTGTTGTTGCACTCTTCTATATTCCTCCGTCTATTTACCCATAGTTTGATTTTTATCTTTGCCCCGATTAGTATATGATCTGTATTAGTTCCATTGGCCCCCCTAATCTTTCTTATGTCACACAGCATGTTTTTCTATTTTCCTTCTATTTCTATAAGATCTATTTGATTTTGTGCTTTTCCTCGGAGTGAGGTCCAGGTTACCTTATGTGTAGTTTTATGCTTTAAGAGGCTATCTCTTATTATTAGGTTATTTCTTGTACAGAATTCTATTATTCTATTGTGCATTTTCTTCCCCTGTTGTCGGTTCCAATTTTTGAGTTCATATCTCCTAATAATGTTTTTATATCACTTTTTTGTTGTTTATTTATCGTCGAAAGTTTTTTTCCAGTTAGAATTCTCCTTTTTGTGTTTCTTCTTTCTCATTTGTCGATGCATACATTTACTATAATTATGTTGTAGAAACTTGCTTCAGACCTAGCTGTTATAATTATGTCTGATATACCCACCCACTCCATAAGTGCATTTTTTGCTTTTGGTCGTAGCTTTTTTGCATTTTGCACCTTCTTCAGTGCCTCCTGAATATATCATCTTTGTCCCATTTCCTGTTGTATACTCTCCGCATCCTCTCAATCTCATTTCACTTAACCCCAAAATATCCATTTGATACCTTTCCATTCTTTTGCCACTTGATTTACCTTGCTTGGTTCAAGCATTGTTCTTACGTTCCAGGTTCCTATATATTTTGACTTTCTAGTTTCTAGTTCTTTCATTGTTAGTGGTTTTTCTTTATTTTTTTGTAGTTTCTTGTATTTGCCGTGGTTCTATTTCGTTGCTTTCTGATATCATTTGTTTTTTGCTAGTTTTTTAAGTTTTTTCTTCTTCTATCGACGATACATCGCTTGTTATCTTTTGTCTTTGTTTCCTTCAAATCTCTTCCCTTTTGGGATGGTGCTAGTAAGCTCTGTGTGCAGTATCTGTTCTTTTTTGGAATTGCTCCTTTGTTAGCTGTCCTTTAAGATAATTTTCAGACTCTCCATCTGTAGATCTTCCTCTTTTTTTAGGCTCCTTATTTTTCGCACTATCTACTTTGCCTTCCTCGTAATCTTTATTTTTATCCTCCACTTCGGTTTGCTCCACTGATTCTTCAGCCTTCCATTCCTCCCAATTTATAATTAATTTGTCCTTGCTTTCGCTCCTTGTTTCTGGCCTCTACCATGTGAGATATTAGCGTTTCCCTTATATCTCTTGTTTTTTTATCAATATCTTCTGTTATTCATACTTTTGTTCCTTATAATTTGTTTCTTTACAATTTCCACTTTTTTAACTTTTGGTCTATTTTCGCCCCTCTTTTGGACTCATATTCTGCTTATAAAGGTCTTCTGTTTCATGTTTTAGTATTTTTCCTTAAATTTTTTTTTTGCTATTGCCAAGAAAGTATCCTTCAATTTTTCTGTATTTTATCTTCCTCTGGAATTCCGAAAAACGTAAGATTATTTTTCCTTGCTTCATTTTCCAACATCTATATTCTTATTCCTTGTTTTATGGTATTATCCAGTTTATTTATTTCGTATCGTCCATTTTCTTATTCATTTGTAACAGTTTATGCATAATATCGTTAGTTCTTCACCTTTTCCTCAATAATAAAAGATGGGAATGATAGGATTAAATTAATATAACTTTGATAATTGAATAAGTAAAAGGATGGGTGATGTTATCTTGCTCCCCTTAATTTCCTTGAAATATAAGTGTTAAAAATATAGAATTCTTTGGTCTTGGAAAGATAGTGTTATCAAAAAGAAAGTTTGGTTAATTGGTTTACATTTTTTGCTATTTTTTTTCTATAGAATTGTGTTCAGTTATAAAATGATAAAATAAAAATTACATTAAAAAATATATAATTCAAGAATTTCTTAATGAAAACCGCAGCATAATTTTTTAGCAGACTAAAATACCTAGCAAGCTTTGTTGTAAAGCAGGAATGTTTGTTGGCAAAAGCTTCCCTTTTAAGAAAAATGGTAAAAATTTGCGTTAGTTGTTTTACTCGTATTTATTCTTTATTTATATGGAAAAATTTAAATTCGTAAAGCACATAGACGAAAACGAGCAGACGTGCGCTACAGAAAATCGTCAAATGATTTATTTACATACAAAAGCTCTCTCTGCGAACAATCGAATAAACTGCTTTGTATAATCTGCCATACGGGAAAGCTTCAGTGTAATGTTCAGAAAACCGTTAAGAAAATACAGCGGGTATAAAGTTCCACCTCCTGCATTTCCATTGTGACGTATTTCGGCTACACAAAAGTTGATTTTCAGAGAAGACATTTACCAACTAAACTTCTTCCAACCTTTTCGGTAGGAAATTTACCGCAACACTACATTAAAACAGTTTGCACAATATGAACTAACACGATAAAAAAGGGCCTCTCGTAGAAACACAGTTTTGATATTAATTTACTAAAAACAAAAGCCCCAGTTATCAGAAATTCTATTCAGAGCGTTTTAATTAAAAGTTATCACTAAACTATAACTCCTGTTAGATTGGACCTTCACGATGCCTTTTATACTCTTCGCTATAAATTTTAGATTAAACAAAGGATTATAAAGATCTTTTAGGACTAAAAGCTTCGGCTAGAGTATTAAATTAAGGAAGTGTCTATGCCTCGCTTCCAAAATTGTTTTGTTAAGTAACTTCCATGGTTTTTAATATTTTATTGAGGTTTGCTATTAGATTTCCATCCATACATAAAAGTTTTCGAAACTAATTGATTTAATTCGATTAATCAAGGTTCTGGCGAGATTTAAAATAGCCAAGTCTAACTTTGTATTTGTATACATTATTCGTCCTTTATTTGGACAGGCATTAGCCATAATTTGAGATTTGGGCTTATTTTGTGCGTGGAAAATCAAGTCAATTTTTCAAGTTGAATGTAAATTCCACTGTAATCAAAGATAATAGTAATTTATTAATTGATTAGTGGGTTTTTGTTAATTATTTGTCATTTTATTTTTGTTAAATAATTGGCTAAAATAATCGCCCTGTATGAGGTGAATATTTATAAGTTTAAGCATTTAGACTAATTTTGAATAATTGCTTGTGCGTCGAATATAAAGGGTTTTTCAAGAAATTCTTAAAATTAATAGAACCCAAAAATTGAAAAATATACAAGGCGTTTCATTTTACAAAGGCAAGTTTCGATAATAAAACCAACACCTTGTATACAATTAAAAAATATGTGTTTGAAGCTTGCTTGAATCTAAGAAACCTTTGTTTGAAAAATGTTTGTAATCCTTTACGGTTTAACCAATATTTTAATGTTATGGTAATTTTGAATCCTCTGTAGTTCTTCCTGCTCCTTCATATCCCATCTTAATATCAGCTCCCAATTTTCTTCCTACTTCCTGTCGTACTACAAGTATTATAGTTCATCCTCCATCTGTAGCATATGTCCCACCTTACTCCGAGCATTTGTACACCTTCCATCGACTCTGTATTTCTTCAGTTCTGTCAATTTTCCCCAAGATTTTGCATAGCAAATTCGTTTCCCACACACCCAAAATTCTTTCGTTTTCTTTTTCCAATTTTCAAACTGTTTTTCTACGTTGTAACTGAACTACCATTTTGTGCGCTCACAAATTCAGCAATCGTGGCACTTATTTCCTAATCCGTCAGTGTATTTACTAAAAGCACATACTGATTGGCCCCATGCCCATAACCAGGCCCACTTCTTGGATTTCATCAGTGGTTTTTCTGAGTGCCCCAATCTATGTAAGAGTTTGTTCATACAAAAGTGTCCAGCCAAGATTCTTTTTATATGCATAATTTTTCCCTTCCAACACTTAAAAATTTTTGGGTATGAGTCTTTGATAGGCTCTCTCCTAAGAAGACCTTAAAGTGTCCTGCTTTGGGGGTATTCTTTCCACATGCGTCAATGACTTCTTCTCAGGCATCTATTGTTTTCAGTTTTAGCAGTGGTGAATGCTGAACTGCATGTAGGTTCTGGTCGTATCATTTGTTCGGAGCTAGCGTTTCGTGCTAGCTTATCGGCTTTTTCATTGCCCTGGTGCCCACACAAGACAAAGTTTGTTGTGTTCGTCCAGTTGCACTAGTTTCCTGTGGCATTCCAGTACATCCTTCGAGTTGATTTGGTTTGACATCAATGCTTTAATTGCTGCCTACCAATTCCTACCATAATTGATTGACTGGTTTTTGTTTGCCTTTTCTATACCTTGTTATCATCCTGTTTAGCTCGTCTTTAGGCGAAATAAGGGTGAAACAATTGGAATATTCGTCTTAATCCATCATTCATCACAAAACCTCTTAAATATACAAACAGGATAGTTTTCTGCGCCTTGGGACTGTCCTGTAATCTTTTTAGGGCGATATCTGACATTCCTTTGCGAAATGTACACTATTTTCCCCCAATATTATTAGCAGTTCTTTTAAGACAGTTTTTATGCAAATTTCAAATAGTTTCTAATCAACCTATGGTTGAGGAAAATTATTTTTGAACCTTTTTTTTAATGGTGCAGATGACAACCTACGATTATTGCCCCATATTTGTTTTCGATTACCTATACAATTTTGAGCAGCTTGGATATTTCTTCACTTTCTGGTATTCCATCATTCTCACTTAGAGAGTTACTGCCTTCATATTTTTTGTTACCTTTTTTGTACTTCATCTAAACTAGGAAGTTCAATGATTTCAGTTTTTGTACTTCCTCCTCGCTGATCCCCATTTTCCTCTTCAGT
Organism: Melanotus villosus; assembly: GCA_963082815.1. Lineage (NCBI taxonomy): Eukaryota > Metazoa > Arthropoda > Insecta > Coleoptera > Elateridae > Melanotus > Melanotus villosus. The sequence continues at coordinate 6,591,349 of OY720423.1, read as the reverse complement.
TTATAGTTTAAGTCTTTTGAAATATTTTCCCCAATCTTCTACGAGCTACTTATGCATTCACTATTCTTACCTTTAATTCTATAGGTTTCTCGATTTTTATAGGCTTCTCTACTTGTATTTCCCTTTCGTTTTTTGACGTAGTGCCCTTTTGCTATTTGTTGTTTGTATTTTTCTTTGCCCTTGTTATGCATTGTTTGTATCGCTCTAATTTTGGGCCTTCTTCAATATACACTTCAGAATCATTTGATGTATTCCATTTTACATACTTGTTTGGTTTGTTCATTTTAGCTTTCTTTTCACATACATATTAATACCATTTTCGCTCTCACCATTCGATGGTCACTTCCAATTGAAAATTTGTTCGAAATAGTCACATTATGGATTATCTTCTTCCTATTCGTAGCTTCCCTCGTTTTTGGTGTGCCCATCCGGCCATCCAGACCACGTCCACTTTCTATTATCTTTGCTTTTAAAAAAGGTATTCATGGCATAGAAACTAAGTTGTAAAGGAAAAAAAATATTTCTCTTCTTTCATTCTTCTGTCCAATCCTATAATTCATAATTGCTATATCTTTCTCATTTTCTTTCTTAGCTTCAAGTTTAGCATTAAAATATGATTATATTAAAGTGCGCAGGAGATTGCCTTTGAGCTGCTTCAATATCCTCGTACAAGTTTTTCACCTCCTCGTCATCGCGTTCTGTGGTTGATGTATATGTTTAGATGATCTTAATACTATGTATGCTTCGTGCATAATTTCAAAATTGCATATATTACTCTTGAAGATATGCTTGTTATATTGATGCCATCTATGAATGAACAGACCTACTCTTCCTACTGATGGGCTCTCTTTTAGGTAGTGGAACACATTACCGGATTTTAAACTTATCTGATTCTCTCCTTTTCTTCTGACATCCCACTTTACATGTATGTTTGAGCTCTTCTTCCATTTCTACTACTTTTTGTTCCGTGGACATAGTTCTGGCATTATACGTTGCTATATAAAATTGTCGTCTTTGATAACCTACCGTAACCTAAGGATTCTTCGCACCCTCTGCCTACTGTCCATGGTTCCAACCACTACCACAATCGGAAATCAGCAGTATAATCTTATTTTAATGGTTTTAATGGTTTTGGACTTCAATATGCGGGATAAATGCAAAGTATGCTCTGTTGGCTAGTATAATCCACCTTCGTATTTTTCTGTTTTCACTTCCTTGCTTTAATATTATATAAACTACTTGAATATTGTCTATTGTAGCATTCTTTATGGTCCTGTTTGTTCTTATTTGTAGTATGACTTTTGTTTTTCCTGTGTTCACTTTCTGTCTTATTGTACGTGCTGCGGTGCTGCTTGCTGTAGTTCTACATATGTTTCGTCTGCCTGTCTGCCGCTTTTAGCTTTCGATTCATGATGTTGATATCATCCGCATCTTCAGCCAGTTGGACAGTTTTATTAATCAATATATTGGATCCATATTTATTTTTCTTATGGTGTATTCCAGAACAAGGTTAAACAATGTAGGGGCTAATCCATCGTCCTGCTTTATACCTTGAATTATTTGGAATGTCTGTAGGCAGGTTCTGTATGGGAACACAAGATTTTGTAGTATAATTGTTCTCTGTTGATGGAATTATACGCTTGGCGAAAGCCCATACATCGTATGTTGTATACATCGATATCATATGGTCAGGCATTATTTAGTATTTGCTTGACGGTGAAGATATGATCAATAGTGGATCGTCTTTTTCTGAATCCCGCTTAGTATTCCCCTATAATACTCCCTTCCTTCATTTTTTTTTGCTGAAAGAAACATTTTTAGGGTATTTGATACATTAACAATTTTTTTCTTAAGCGTCTTTGAATCTTTGTTGTTTGTATTTTTCTTGTATCTTTTTTATTTATTGCTTCTGTCGTTCTAATTCTGAGCCTTGATTTTAATTTCAAACTTTTGTTTACTTGAAATTGCTTTTTTTTGTGGATTCACATTCAGTATTTCTCCGTCCTTCCTAAATGTTTGCATGTAATTTGATGCATACGCAATTTTTTTGTTAAACATCTTTGAATTTTTGTTGTTTGTATTTTTAATTCACTGCTTGTATCGCTGTGCTTTTGGCCCTTGATCTTAATTCCAAACTTGAAATTTATCATTCGTTAATTTTTTACTGGAAGAATCAACGAATCTGTCGAATTACTTTCATTGAAATGTAATTTGTATTTTTTAAACTACAACTTTGTTTTATAAATCCTCTAAAATTAGTGATAATCTATTGAAACAGTGAGAAAATTTCTTTTTCTTTTTAAGAGAGAGAGAAGTTACCACAGTTGAGGGTTGTACATTTTATTCTTCAAATTTGTGTAACATTTGTATATTTCAAAAATACCTAAATCCAATAATAAACCACACCTAATTTATAGCCCGGAAAATTAAAGCTTCTCTACGAAATAAATCATAATTTTATGTTTCAAATAAAATAGCGTTAAACAATTCAAAATCCACAGTTTGGCATACTTTAGTTAAAAGTTTTCAACCCAGCTTTTGAACGAAATATCCATGTTAAAACAAACTTTCGCTATAAATAAAAAGTAGATACGTTCCATATTTTGCGGCAGTCTACAAAAATCAGTTAAAAATAAGCGTACAAAGCGAATTTTTCCAGAAAGTAGGAGGCAAATCAAAAACATGCCTTCGATCTCAAAATTAGGTGAAAACTAATCGTCTGGAATTTTTGGTAGTAAAATTATTAATTTACTAAAATACAAAAATTAATATGCAGCATATTCGCTTAAGGTGTCTAACATGAAAGAAAACCAATTTAATCCTGTCGCAGGATTCATGCAGCACCTTGCTTAAGACATATAGAACGCATTGATTTTTCTTTTGGTATTGGATGGATAAATGTAGTGTCCAAATCGGTGGAATTAATCAACTTTATGAAATTCTCAATCCCAGCTACGTACTTGGAATTGCTAAATCCAGGTGTTATTTACGGAGGGCTCTAACTTTAATGTTAGTTGAAGTTGTAAAATTGGCCCACTATTTTCGGAAAAAGGGATGCAATTTTTCGGTTTAAATAACGCCTTAAAGGCATAAAACTATTAAGTAGGCGTTTAACTTCGTAGCAAATTTTGATTTACAAGGAACAACAAAATTGTCTGCGATTTTTCTTTAGGAAATACTCGTAACACAAAGCTCGTAATTGATTTTTTATCTGTTAAACCGTGCATTTTTTTGTAAACTTCCGATCTAGTGATTTGAGATGTAACCACGACTTGGGCTTATTTATTATTATTTTCTAAATTGTAGTTACAATTGTTACACAAACCAACATTGTTGATCCTTAATTTAATTGTTCGAACTTTCGTCCTCGATGGTGTCGTGAAGTTTCAAAAATGACTTAATAGAATCGACGTATTCAAAGCTAAACATTCAGGAAACCTTATCAAAATAGCCACCAAAATAATAAATAAATTGGCCCAGTAACAAAATATACCAGACAAATAAAAACCAAGCATGTAAAGAATTTAATAAACAGCGAAAATTCGAATATAGGTTTCGTAACTTGAGGCTTGAGGCCAATGAACAATAATTATAACAAAAATAAACCTTTATATCAAAGCAGGATACCTTTCAAAAGCAGAACGCATTATCTCGTGGAACATTAATTAATCTCGCAGTTTAAAAAGCGAAACAAAAACTCGGATATTAAATTCGCAAAAGCAATTAAACACACCCCGTTTTAGAAACGTAAAAACGCCCTCTTAAAAATACTTAACCATAAACACAAATCATTATTTATTCATGGACACGTAAAAATCCCCATAAAAACAAACTCCAAACAGGCACGAAAAACCCCCATTAAAATTATAAAACGCTGTAAATTTAGAATTTACGGTTTCTGCATTCATTATCCTTTAAAAAAAGGTCCAACCTGCAAGTTACTCGAACTGAAACTATAATTAGGTTTATTAAAAAGAAATGAAGGAGAGAATGTCGGTTGGTTATACGTGAAATCTAATCCGGTGCTCGGGTTTCCCTAGGGACTCGCAGGAAATTAGCTGTGATGGGCTCCTTGTTGAACAACTTAACTCCGGCCCGATCTCCCATTTTGCGCAATTTGTCCGGGACTTACTTTTTAATCAGAAGAATATATTGCCCCGCGTCTTACTGAAATATTATTGCTGTCTGTAATTTTTTAATCAACGGAGGAGAAATTGGATTTTACCGAATCTCCGATTGTCAGATTTTTATCCTTTTTATTCGAAAACTTTAAAAATCACTCCTCATTAAGATTTCCTTTAAATTTTTTCAGAAAATTTCTTATGAAAATGCGTGCGCTTAACGCCATCTATTGAGCATTTTTAAAATGTGCTCTAACATATTATTCTGGGTGGTTGAGTTAAGGGTGTTTTTATTCCTCTTAATGACGATTTTTTGGTCTTCTTATTGATTTTCGGACCTTAAATTATTTTTCTTATAAACGATTTTTATGTTCAATCATCATCAAACATCTAGTGTGAAGGAGGAATCTTACCTAAATTATTACCTTTGTCCGTTTTCAAAACAATCATTTCTATTTTTTATTCTTAAATCAACTTAAATCCAAGAAAGGTTTGTATATCTTAAAGAGATTCGGATATCCAGCGCCATCTACTGGGTATTTTTGAAATAATCTGTGAAATATTGTTGACTATTAAATGCGGCGTTTTAGTTATTCTTATTCATAATAGCGAGTTTTGAAAATAGTGTCGTTGTATTGTTGATTTCTGAATGTTAAACTCCTCTTTTGCGGTCTGTTCTTCAAAACGTTTTTATGCTCAACTCCATCTGGTGGCCAAAAAATTAATGAGGAAATGTTAAGAAAACTTTTTGCCGTTTTTTGTTTTTAAAAGCAAATTCGTTTATACTTTTTATTCTTATCTTGATTAAACCTAAGAAAAAGTGTGTATATCAAATATCTCAAAAAGTTTTGGATATTCAGCGCCATCTACAGGATATGTTTAAAATATTCTGTGAATACTTTTAACAAGGCCCGCTGAATTAATCAATTAATATTACATATAAGGCCTGCCCACTTTATTTAGCAAAGAGGCAATTTGAAAGGACGATGGCGCCATTTGAGGTGAACTATACATTTCTCCCTTAGAAAATGTGTAGTTCACCGCAAATGGCGGCATCGTCCTTTATAATTGCGTCTTGGCTAAATAAAGTGGGCAGACCTTATTTGCAATATTAATTCAGCGGGCCTTGCTTTTAAAGACGTCTTAGTTGTTCTTAAAGACGATTTTTGATTCTTGGATGGATGGATTCTTCGACGTTAAACTCTTTTTAAAAAAATATTTTGCAGGGTTTCTTGATACCATCTGGTGACATTTTTGGAACATATAAAATTAATAAATTAATGCCAAGAAAATTATTGTCCCTGTTCGTTTTCAAGAACAATCATTTTTGTTTTCCATTCTTAACTGAATGTAAAACCAAGAAAAGTGTATATGTTATGGACCAAGTGATTAATTGGTCATTATTCATAATGACTGGTCAATGTGATAAATTCGGTCAGTATTAATAATGACCGGTCAATATGCATAATGCCCGGTCATTATGAATAATGACCGGTCATTATTAATACTGACCGGATTTATCACATTGACCGGTCATTATTAATAATGACCGGTCAATGTGATTAATATACTTTTATTAAAAAAAAAACTGTTCTTCCTCTAACTCTAACCTCCAATAAATGCCTCTGCCAAAACAGTAGAGGTGTTTAATGGAGGTTAGAGGTAGAGGAAGAACAGTTTTTTTTTTAAATAAAAGTACATTATTCACATTGACCGGTCATTATTAATACTGACCAGATTGATCACATTGACCAGTCATTATAAATAATGACTTTTAATCACTTGGTCCGGATTTATCACATTGACCAGTCATTATGAATAATGCCATATTAATCACTTTGTCTATAACATATATATCTTGACAATATTCGGATATTCAATGCCATCTACCGAGCATTTTTAAAATGTTCTGTGAAATATTATTCTTGTTAACTAGCGATTAAGGACGTTTTATTATATCTGTTAAGACGGTTTTGTGAAAGCAGTTGTTTTATTGTGAATTCTTGGATGTTCAAAAAAATATTTTACAATCTGTTGTTGAAAACGTTTTTATGCTCAGCTCCATCTGGTGATCACTTTTAAAACATTCTACAAAATTAATGGAGAATATTTGGAAAATTATTGTTCTTGTTGGTTTTCTAAAACACAGTCATTTCTATTTTTTTTTTTTTTTTTTAATTTTTAACTTGATTTAAACCTAAGAGAAGTGTGCATATCTTAAAAGGATTAGGATATTCAGCGCCATCTACCGGGTATTTCTGATATTCTGTGAAATATTATACTGGTTGACTACTACGTTTTAGGTGTTCTTAGTTTTATAGTTTTGTTTCCAATTTTCCGTAACTTAAAATTACGTATTTCAAGCTACGTATATACGTAGATTTGAATTTATTGAAAAGGTTGTTCAAGCAGATTTCTCATTATCGTGAAGTTTGCTTTAACTTAGAATTCAGTTGCAATTCACATTCAATTTAGAATATCAACTGTATGTGCAAATAATAATAGATTCAACCGTCATACCACAGAAAGATGTAACTTCGTACGTTGCTCTAAATTGGTTCAAGTTTCTAATAATATATTCAACCGCTTGCAACTCAATTTCCATGATAATTCCACTTGTAGATTACATATTGTTTCAATATATAGTTTCCCTGTTTTATGGGACGGACAATATATTTGAATATAACGTCGGCTATTCAAACGGAAGACCGTGAATAAGTACCTGGCTATTGGAAATTCAAGATCTGCCAAATAAAAGAATGGGAGGGATATTCGTTTCGTTTATAAATTTATTGCCCGGATCAATTTGGACGTGTACGCATTCCGTTCCGGTTAAATTATAAAAATGAGGGGATACTTTCGGTGATTCCCATTTGTTATTTTTGTTTGCTCTCTTTATTTACAGAGTTTTGTTACTGATGATGTTTTTTTGTTTCAGGTAAATCTTGTTCTGTGACTTGCTTAGTGGCCTGCGTGGCCGTATGGAGAGTCATTTTGATTAGTCTGTAACCAAGTATGGTGAGTTAAGTGTCAAAAATATATTTTACACGTTTACTTGTACGTATTTAAAAATAAGTGTTTGAAATTATACCAGGAAAAGTTCCCGAATAAATACTACGTTCTAGAGTCTGGAGGGTGTCATTAAATAGTTCGCCATTACCTTTAGGTTCTCATCCAAGCGATAACAATGAGCATTTGTCCTCCGATACACCGTTTTGCAATAAAGTATTTTTCATAGTATTCTTTTTATATAAATTATAGTCAGTGTTTGTGAAAATAGTTTTGTATACTTGTTATTCAATTTACAAGCAATTTAAGTAAATTTAAAGGGGATATTGATATATGTGTGGGTTACGCAGAGACCATAGCGTGGCCTGCTCGTTCACTAGATCTCAACCTGTTAGATTTTTACTAGTAGGGCCATTTAAAGTTCTTGATTTACTCATTACTAGGTATTGGGTGCGGATGAAAGTATTCTTCGTAATAAGGTTGAGCTGTGCTAACAACACATTTTTAGGAAAATGCTGGAATTTTTGAAGGTGTTAGAATACCTATGTCTGCGTTGCCACTGATGGTGTGGCCATTTCTTAAAAATATTTATTTATTGGCAATAGGTGCTTATTTATTTCGTATCCAAACAACATTAGTTACATTTATTATTTTTCAATATGTGTATAATAATATAATAATGTAACGTTTTCAAAACTTCGGTCTGTGGTGTGAACTATTTATTAACAAATTTAAACAACGTAACAATTAACACGAAACAACAACTTAAACACTACACTAATTTATTTACACAGTTTATTTATTTTTACACACTTGTATTAATCGGCGCATATTTATATTCACTGGTGGACTGTCTGTAGTCTAACGAAACGCGCCTTATATACCAACTGCGGCCTTCGAGAATAATCCGGATCGCACCAGAGATGATGGCGTGTATTGAATAGTCGAGAACACTCCCTATGGCAGATGACGCATACGACTGAAATCATTCATGCGTCTCGGTACAATAATAATATAGAATAAGTATAGTAATAACAGAGTATCGTATAAGAATATAGAATATAATACAGTAATAACAGAGTACCATATAAAATAATTGGTGAAGGCATGCTTATACTATTTTATTAATTGTCTTACGCATAGCACTGCGGCATCGTTTGTCTTCATCAGGTCTCCTATGGTGCAGGTTATCTGTTGGTTAGAACAGTTCAGCAAATGTTTCATGGGCTGTTCTTGCTCGCATTCGCACTCAGTGGGACCCTGGTAATACCCCCATTTTATTAAGTTGTCTTTAGTTCTACCGGTCTGTGTTCAGAGTCAGTATAAGTATAAGGTCTTCCAGGTTGTCCAATCTAGCGTGTTGCTGCTTTGGGGTAGTAACTCTTGGATTTCCATTTCCAAGTTGTTATTTATACTTTTTTCCATTCTGAGATTTGTTCTTTTAGCACTTTTAGTTGTATAAATGTTTGCGTTTCTGTTGTTTTTGTGTCTAATACTTCAGTGGAACTTAAAAAATAGTCCTTGGTCCGTTGTTGCGGGAGGTTTTAATTGTGTGGTCTACAATCGCTAATTAGTTTTTGCCTTTCTTTTTCAGCTTCTATTTTCCGTCTAATTTTAGGTAGAGCAATTCTTTCCAACTTGTAGATGTGATCTATGTATTTTTGTTGGTTTAAGGCATCCGGTGATTATTCTGCATGTTTGGTTTAGGGTCTTGTCTAGTTTTGGGCATATCCCGACCTTTCTGGACAAGCATATTGCACCGTTGAGAAGCATAATGATAGGGCTGTCGCTCGTAGCACTGTTGGTGTAGTGCCCCAATTTGATGAGGCCAGTTTGGCCTTGGTTTTTTCTACGTATATTTTGAATGTTATTCTATCCAGGGCTACTACGTGATAGATAGGGTTTATGATGTGTGTTATATTCTCTCCGTCCCAGTTGACTTTGAGTTTATTGTTAGCTTCTCTATTGTTGAGGTGGTAGAGGCAAGATTGAGTTTTCGAGGGATTCGCACGTTATTGATTTTTTCTGGTAATATTTCGTTAGTTCGGACAGAGTTTTCGATAGGGTTTCTTCTGTTTGTTGGAACTTCCTTTATTGTGTTTCTATGGCTAGGTCGTCCGCATATATAAAGCTTTTCGTATTTGGCTGTTTTGTGGAAGTCCATTTTTTTGTTTCTGCCATCGGCTTCGCTTGCTATTTAGTCATTTAGTGTGACTTGAAACATTTGGTTTGATAGAAGCTTGCATATATGGTTGGTCAGTCTTATGTCTTTGGTTAGTGTGCATTGCTTGTTCGTGAGTAGGCGATGGTTTACGGTGTCAAAAGCGGCAGTAAGATCTACGTAGATCAGTCCTGTTGCTTTTCTTTCTTGGAACCCAGTTCCGATGTACTCTGTTAAATTTACTATTTGGCTGGTGCAGGAATTTCTCGGGCGGAATTCCGTCTTCTCTGGAATTACTTTATCCTCTATAGTTGGTATTATTCTATTTAAGAGTGTCCTTTCATATAGCTTGTATAGTGTGCATTTATAATAATAATAATAATAATAATAATTTTTATTTATAACAGCTTTTTTGCGACCTTTGCTCGTCTCCAAATTTTCGGTATTTTGTTAAATTAAAAATATTTATTTATTTGCAAATATGCGCTCAGCGAGTGGTTACGAGTAAATAAAATTGAATATGTAACTCGAAAATAGTACTTCAGAGCCCAAATCGTTTTGATGTGTCTAATCCACCCAAAAAAATTCAATTAGTTATTCGTTAAACCCTGTATATTTTTAATATATTCACGTTTGATCTGCCTTTGGTTAAGCGATGGGTTTAAATTAAGTTTTTATTCGGGTTCAAACCCTTGGATTATGAACTTAATACGTCAAAAGCAGCTCGATACCCTTGTCATTTTTTTTTTTAAGAAACTTATCGAAGATTAGGTAAACTAGAGGGCGTTTAATTTCAGTTTTTCTCATACTTTTTGAAAGTCTTTTTGCTGTCTATTTTCGTCTGCAAGACTAAATAATCTTAGTTTCAAACATTAATTAGTCAATTGTATATCATAAGAATTTCTTTTTAGGGCAGTTTAGACCTGCTTTATTTATTGAAATTGTTGACAGATTGCTAAATGGCAGCCAAGGTTAAAACCGCCCATTTCCTTTAATTTTTAATTTGTTTACAGTTTTCTTATTTCACAATCTGTTTTTGTTTGTTGTTTTATTAATTATTCCTACCATTTGTAAGTTTATTCTTGAATTACTGGAAATTGCGCTTTTTTCTAATTTTTAAAGAGTTACGTTTTACCAAAAAGGATTGTTATTATTTATTATTATTCCTTTAAAAATGGTCTCATTGCAATTTCTGTACTGCGGCCAATAAGGCCTATTGTACCCTTTAGATCGGGATGTGTCTTTAATAAAGTTCAGAATTTTCATTAAATGTACCAACCTAACCTCTTCTTCGGTCAGTTTTTCAGCCTCATGCCTCAATGCTACGCCTACTACTGACAAAACCGTCGCAGTGGCATGGTAGATGGAGAGCGATTTCTTCCTTCTCTTCACACCATCTACACTTCACACCTTGGTTCTTCTCTGATTCTCATTGCGTATAAGTGTCAAATAGCCCTCTAGAAATACTTTTGACTGCCTTTGTACCTCCTGATTTATAACTTCAGATGAAATTCCACGCTCTTCGCTGGATGTTCGGCTTCCTAGTTTCCTGTTATCTCCCCCGGGAGAGTTTAATTTAAGCCTGTGTGTCCCACTTAATGCCCTCGACCTTACCAGCAGGTGAAGAGAGGGCAAATCCAACAAGGTGTTCGAAGCCGCTGTGGTTGTTGATAAACATCACCCCTGTAATTTGTAGGCAAGCTAGTCTTTGCAGCTTGTCTACTTATACTAAAGCTGCGTATACTATTATCACCGTAGTTGTATATTAGCTTAGCCGTTGCAAGAGGTTGTGATTGAAAGTCAAGTTCAACTAACTTAACATATATTTTATTCAAACATTATTTATATTACAAGAACCATGCGGACACTTAGGCAATGGTAGAAGACAAATTCCGATTACTAACACAAAAGAAATGGGTCGAAGTACTAAGTCCCAAACTACGGAACATTCTTAGGTATAAGTTACGAGTACAGATAAACAAGCATAATTAATAAAATGGACAGAGTATTACATCCGAACTATTAACAAGTCCTATTTACAGGTTAAGTTAAATACAAATAATAATCTTACTTGCACATCTTCTCTAGAGAACTCATATTTTATATACTGCAGCTTCACCGACGGAACTAACTTGAGGTGTCTCAATCTGCCTACTCCCAAACACCTTGACTAACTAACTTATGAAGTTTATGGTGCTTAGGTCTCAATCTGCCTACTCCTTCACACCCCGACTTCACTAACTCTTCGTCAAATAAGCTGACCAATTTATACCCAAAATCTTACAATAAAGCAGATGGCTTGTTAAAAATAGCTGATAATGAATGACTCATCATGACACATGCTAATCTGTATTTCAACATCTCAGGCAGGTGCCCCGTGAATCGTACCAGCTGTACAATCTGCAGGTGTCCGATGATTCATGCCAGCTGTACAAGCTTTTCAATATGTTGACGAAATATCTCAAGAAGGTCACTTTCTTACATTAATATCCAATAGATCATTCTGGAAAATAACCCCCAGTTCTTTCTATACATACGCCTACAAGTCTATAAGGCTCTATCTTCTCCTTATTGTTCGTTATCCTCTCCAAATGGGATTTACAGGTTAACTTGCTATCCAAAATGACTCTCCACTTTTAATGGAGTATCGTAGTGGTATAATTCTTTTAAGCCATATGGCTTCCTTTTCCTTGTGAATAGTGCTATTTACTTAGTGCAGAGAGCTTCGTCGGATTAACCAATAAGTCCTCTTCTCTACACCAATTCTCGACAAAGTTTAGAGCCCCCTGCACGAGGTTTGAGGTAATCTCTCCAAATTTACCGTTATGTCGTCGGCTCGTCGGCATAGTCAATCGTTTTATATCCTGCTCCATTTAGCCCTCTGAGAAGATCATCCACAACGACGTGGCTTGAACTCGCGCAGTTTGGTCATCCAATAAAGCATATATTTCTCTATGTGCAAGCATGTCGGTGATCCATCTACATGCAGTAGGATGTATACCTCTATTTCTAACAACACGTTCAATAGACTCTAGGGATGTGTTATCGAACGCGTATAGTTATATCAATGACCTCCCTTCTTCTTACGTCGACAAAGGTCGGTTCACTGTTCTTGTTAACTAATCCTAGATTATTTAAAATCAAATAATTCAGTAAACACTCACCTCGTCTGTTATTGCCGCTGCTGCCCCAAATATGCTCTGACAATATTCTAAAAAATCTCTAACAGCCTGTGTTGGAGGTAATGTCTTTAGGTATTTTTTGGATTTCACAGATTTTCTAAAAATTAATTGAAAATAATTACCTAAATGATTTTCTCGTCTCTTCAAATACTTCCTTGAATTTTGTACCCTCTGAACTGCTTAATTTAGTTTTAATTTATGCCAAATTGGAAATATTTCCAAAATTTCAGAAATTTATTTTATTTCTAAATTTACTTGTGTAAACCTATCGTGTGAAAATTTTAATTATGCATGCAGTATTGAATTATTTTCCCAGATAAAATTTAAAAATATATTGGCGTCTTAAATGAACGACTTGTTAAAAGTTAGTTCAAGTAATTTCAAGTTACCGTGAACTGGAAACTAATAAAAAGTTTTGTTTCAACAAAGTTGGGAAGCGACACGATTCATGACTCCTTCTAAGTTTTATATTAAATAAAAGCATGTAACACGTGACAAACTTCCTCTGTTTGTGATACTACATTATCCTACAAAAGCATCCTATTGTAAACATTTCTTTCTTCCCCATTCTGCCTTCTAAGATTTTAATCGTTTTTCACGCTCCGGTAATTTAACTAAAGGTAATTTTATTATTCCGGGTTAATTTTCTAAGATTGCAGCCTGGAGAAAATACTAAATATTTCGCCCCGGTAAAAGGTAATTCCATAAATATAACTTCCAGCTAATTTGGTTTGGATACAACTATATTCAGGAACAAACCCATTCATGTCGTAATTGTGTGGTCCGCTGAATTCGCTACTGTAATGACTTAAAATTCAAGTTGTTAAATCGCTATTTCGTTGTAGTTTTGTACAACAAACTCTGCAGCTAAAATAAATAACACGGCTTTGTCACGGATAATAAACCCGTTATCGTTTTTAAATTTTATACTCAATTATTGGCAGTGATTTTTTCAAGGTTCGCATTTGATTTTTTTTTAAATTGCCAATTCACGCATACATTTCCTCTTTTGTTATTAGTCTCACGTAGGTGCTAAATTTTATAGCCATTAGAGCTATAAAATTTATAATTACAGGTATTATTAAAAGTTTTATGGTGGTTACTGTTTTTCGATTAATAAATAGAAGTTTATTTTATTGAAATTCAACAAACATTTCCTGGAATTATTTTAACTAATAAATATTTTCGTAGCTTTTAATCTTTTTTTAATCATTCCATGAGTTGCTACAAGGCTCTGTTTTATGTTTAAACATTTTAAATTTCATAATCGGCAAACAAAAACAGGAGGCGAAACTGATTATTAGGCCGAGGATTTGAAATATTTATAAATTTGTTTAATTTAGGAAAACAAGGACTTTCTAATTTTCCAAAAATTTAAATTTAAAAAACATGTATTAGGTATAATAATTTGAATATTTGGTAGTTGTAGCAAAATAAAAATGCGGAAAATTCCCAGGAAATCCCTGGGGTCATCTTTTGAAAAGCAACAAAATGTAGTTGTCTTTCGAGACGCCCTTTAGTTAGGTGATATCTTCTTCCTGTTAAAAATTCAACAGACTAAGAATATTGTTAAGTGAAAATAACAACTCTGCCGTACCTAAAACTCGTCAACTATTCAGAAAGTGTAACAAACTCGACTTGAGATGGGTTCGGGTTAAAATCACACACGCGACTCGATTACATATTATGCAAATTTATCTGTTCTTGTCAGCTTAAATTCGAATTTAATATAGGTACAGCCGTTTATGCGAAACGTCGTTCCAGAAGGCCCCTTAGAAAACAATTACAGTTTTGCAACATGTTACCCTCGTGTATTCTAAAACCCCCCCGAAATATTAAACGGGATGTACGAAAATCCCGTCGAATTAAATTACATTCTGCGTACGGTAAATTGTAATAAATAAACGGAGAAAAAAAACTAAAACGAAAGAAACAAACCGCAAACTGTGCTGCGACAAAATAGAGTTTGTACGTATCCATCACGCTCCCTCAATATCGTTTATTTTCAACCCTTTTCTTCGCATTCGAAAGCGCAAATTGTAGCCATAGGATATTTCCTCCCTGTAAATTTATGACTGCAGATTTATTCTTATTTTCTAAGGAGCAGGTTTTTGTTACCGTATTGAGGGAAAGAAAAATTTCCTTTCTGCATGCATCATTTTTACTTCAACCTTACGTTTTGGCATAAACTTATGTTAACATTTTGAACCAATAATCTGCTGTTTTTGAAGACTATTCGGATGTGGGATATTACAGATCGATTTATTCTGTTAAAACGAAGATGTAAAAGAAAAACAGTTCTTGCTTTTGGGTTTTCATTATCTAATTAGTTGGTTGCCGTCAAATTTCAGGGCATAGAAATCCATTTGTCTTGAGCTAACCATAAAGTTTGCCTTTAAGATTTCCCTAGAAAAACTCCAGAATATCTTCGTGAATGTACATATATTAATAAATATCGAACAAATCTGCTTTAAAAATGCTTTGAACCACCCCTTGGCACTGCCCTAAACTGTCTTAAAACTGCTTCTAAAAACACTTTTAGACTTATTCCATTCACGAACTTATGACTGGCTCAGTGGTTTTGACATCTAATCAAGGATTTGCCCAAAATAGGCCTCTTTGGTATTGTATTCTTCGAATATTTAATTTTGAAATTTCTGGAATATACCCAAAATTTTTCATATTTTAAGTTTCTGTAGAAGAATCTTAGATTTACTTAAAATTCCCGAAAATACTATGAATAGCCCAAAACAACTTTGACCGCGAATTTTCAGGCCTCAGGGTGCCTTTAAGAATCACTCTGGCTTACGCCGTTAACTTCCAAAAAACTCTCTCTGATACTGCTATCCTTGATTTTTATACATTTTTTATGAAAATTCACCATGCTTGGCATTGTCATTGTGGTTTAGTCAATCGTTTTGTTTTTATTTAAATAATAAACTTGAACCAATATCTTTAACCCTTCTTTTGCTTTGATCAAAATTTTGCTTTGTTTTGGTATGTAATTTAGTAATTTAAGCAAAGCAAGAATTAATAACCTTTGCTACTTATCCGACAAATTCTGGGAAATAAAAAAAATTTATTTGTTTTAATTTCGGCATTTTTATAAGTTACCTATATATTTTTATTTGGTATAAAATTGTGACGATATATGAAGCAGTCAAATATAACAAGCATCACGATAGAATCCTAGAACGTTAGGTAAAGGTATCGATACTTGCACTACATGTATGGCCGGCAACATGGAGGGTTAAGGCCTCCTAAATCACTTTCATACCCGGTTATCTCACACGCTCTACATACGGGGTGATGGGGCAAGCTAGACTTTGCTAATATTCTTTCTAAAATTTATTTCTGCTTATATTTTTAAAAGAGACTTGTCGAAACAGAATGTCAAATTAATCCAAGTCTTGTCTTCGCTTTCCGGTGCAAGTTAGTGAGATTTCTAGTATGGAAATCGAGTTCTGTTTCGGATATACGCAAGGCAAAAGTAGACATTCGGTATAATAAAGATACGTACCAAGATTGGAAGCTTTCAGGATTCAAAAATAATAATAGTTTTGGCCTGTTGGCCATATAATCATATCAGTAAAATTCTTGGGACCGCTGGCATAAATTTCGAGTATTAAAGTTAGGAAACGAATTAATGTTTGGACAGGTTCCTCTTTTTTTGCTGTCTTGGGTAATTTGTAAGAGTTTTTGCAGAGAAGATCACTCCAAATATTGTGTTTAGTGGAATTGTCTGGTTTTGCCTTTAGTTCTTTTGCAAAAACATTGGCATTTTTATTCCTTTCCCTTGTTTTACGAATTATAGTTCTTATGCTATTTTAGAGCCAAAACCATCCGATTTAAAAGTCTAAAACTCTTAACCCCACGCAAGCCCTTTTAATGCATTTCTGGAAGTATTGTATGGATTTCTCTTTGATATTATTAGTTTGTTTTGGAAGACCAAACGCTTCTACCATGTTCCAGATGCATATTTATAATGTCGCTGGTCCACAATCTTCAGATTTTTAATAATCCCTTGAAAAGGGGAATCAAAGTAATTTGTAGGTTAGGCCCCAACCTCTAATAACTTAGCTTAGTAATCTTTCAATTATCGGCCAAAAATCCTGGCTTCAATGAAGTTATCCTTTACACTTTCAGTTTAAGGGCACTCAGCCTTGCCTACCTTTTTATATACACATGTAAATGTAGGAGATTTAACAATGCTTCCATTGCTACTATAGGACTTCAACGTATAGCTTTGGTTCCTAAAGAAGTAAATGTATCTTGTTGATAGCTACACTTTATCTCATTTTTTTGCTACTATAATAGGTGGAAATGGCCTTTTTATAATCATTTGGTATAACCACGAAACCTTTTTGCTTTAAGCTCAAGAATCTTCAACCAATTTGTGTCACATCCATAATATAATAATATGCGCTCCAGGTTTATTGACTAAATTATAAAATCATGAAATAACATTAAACGAGAGATATGTTTGACAAAAGATTATATTTTCAAAAAATACACAAAAAATGTGTTACAAATGCTTCAGGGAGAGTATATGGCCTTTCATTACACCAGCCAGGCAAAAGCTTGGACTTGAAAGTGTTCAAATAGATTTTTCCCAGGCTCTTTTGAAATTCTTGTCCAATTTTTCTTAAACTGACTGATATTGTAACAAAGGCGAATGTAAGAATACCAAAACTATAAAATCTGAACGCACGCGCGGTTGATATGACGTCAGTTATTAAGGTTAATACACTAACAAGGCACGTGTATGCTCATGTTACAGAATGTTATAAGAATGCAGAATAAGCACGTACACATTAAGGTGAATGACATTGCACTTCAAATAAGATGTTTCGCAGGTGTGCGAAATGCTGACAGCAGCATTCTTGTAAGATAAGAAGCACGGTCAATTGAGAGAAGGGAGTCAATTTTCTGTATATATACTGCGACCAAAATACACTAAAGGCATGGTTTATATCCGGCCATCAAAGAAGCAGTAGCTACGACAGAATTGACACCCTCCAAGGCGATGTTCCAGTAATTTCATGTAAAACTGTTTTATTTTAATTTAACTTTAATTCAGGACTTGTGAAATGTTTGTGTAAAATATTTAAATTATTTTTATGGACTTAGTCGTTTTAAATGTAATTGGGTCTTCGAATAATTTATATCACTTTACTTGGAATGGGAACTTAGAATAATTTGTATCACTTTACTTTGAACTGGGATCATTTGTACCATTTTGTAAAATTAAAGCACAGATATGAAATACATGATGTTAGTTGAATTTGACTTTGAATAAAAACCTCTCGTAAAAGCCAAGCAAAAGTGGCGACGTTGGTCAAAGACTCTACCTAATACTAAAGTGACTTATTTCTATTAACTCCTAACATTAATGGCAAAACGACTTCGCCGCAATATCAACAGTCACAAGTTTATCTTTGTATCATTTGACGCTTGCACAACTCCCAGTAACGTTCAATAGGTTCGTTCTGCAGAACTGGGGTGGGTTTATCGATCTTACCGACCTACCCAATTTCACTCTCTTCAAGAAAAGCAATTGTTGCGCCTGCATAGCTGCCAGAAGCTTTATCGGGCCAAAACGAAATCGTTCTATGCGTATTAAGCAATCCTATCCAAGGAATTCAGAAACTGATTTCGACCAATTTCGCCATATTTCCATATTTCATCGCAAAAGCAGACGGGATCTAACCATCTTGCCATAGCCTGGCAGACCAAAACTTTGGCAGGAAATGTTGTAGCTTTTATAGATGATGAGTTACCTGGAACAATCGAAACATGGCTGGATGAAGCCATTTCCCCGGAATCCAGTTTCACGTAAGTCTCATCATTTAGATTTTGCATTTTCGACATTATCTTGGGTGATCTTGGCAACTTTCTGTCTCTTGCGTGATCGGATCTCAATCTCCTTTTTTCCTGGCCACAGATTCAATTCCATTCTTTAATTTTTTAACAGCTTTTTTTGACACTTTTGGACTTTTCGGCCATCCACTTGCTTCTAACAGTACGCTTAAGCCCCGATTTCATATTATAACAAACATTATCAGTCTCTGCCTACCTTCTAATTACTCAGTTTATCCGTCTAACAGGCATATTTTCTTACTGGAAGTGTTAATGTGTCAGCAATCGATCAAATTCGTACCCCTGGAAAAACTGTATAATTTGCTGATTTTGTTCTTTGATGATTTTTGACTTTGGTATGAACAAATGAGAAATATGAAACAACACAAATAAGCACAATAATTCGAACATTGATAGTCGCTATTTTGCTTATCTTTTGTTTCATGAGTTTCGTACTAACTTTTCTGGTCAATTAATCTGGAGCACATCTTAGTTGCCTTTGAAAACGGAGTTTTTGGCCAAGGATTTTTAGCCTCTTTAACTAAACCAACCCTTTAACCAAATTGCACTGGTTCTCTTTTACAACAATTTCGCCCAAATTTAAGCTTTCGATCGATGGTAATAGCAATTTCAATAGCGGATCCTTTGATCTTTTCTTTAAATATTTTATTAATACTGATTATTTTAATTGGCAGTTCAGTGGTTTTCAATACGCTTGCGTTAACTATCGAGTATTTGGAATTTGTTAGGTGCCACAGTCGACTGGAATTGAGTGCAAGTCAAGATATTACCCAACAAACAATAAACACTGGCAAGTGTAGTGGTCTAGACGTCTAGAGGAGTAAGGCTGCCTTGTAAATTAAAAGTCTTGGGATTCGACTCCGATCAAGGTCAGATAATTTTAATACCGAGGTCTCGTGTCAATACCATGTTTAGCACAAGGAACAATTGCTCCTTTGGATTCAGCAAAATTCTAGTTTGATAGTGCTATTGTACAAACACGAACGCAGGAAGAGGATGAACGATGTTTAAAAATAGATAGATAATATAAATTTAGAAATTGCCTTCGAGTATATCTATTTAAATTAAATTCAAATTCAATTAAAATAAGCAAAACAAAGATCTCTCTTAGCATTGGTAGTTTTTAGAAAATTAAACTTCATTGTAAACTCCAATACCATGCCACTTTCTTCTTTTACTTCCCTCGTCTTCCCTCATTTTATCCTTTTACTTCAGTTCATTGTCAATTTTATCATCCGCCTTGTCAGTCAATCCTCAGCGTTTTGTTGGACTGGTGATCCATAAATGTATTCCTACCCAATATTGGCTTACATAACTCCACCTACAAAAACTAATAAAACCACAATGAACAAGGGAAAGAATATGGTGGAAATTTTTATGGCCAGTGGTAAAACTAACACATGGCTCAAAAACAAAAGTGACAGATATTGTTCAAAGCCTTTTCAGTCAATTCTCGGCGTTTTGTTGTACATTTAAAAACAATGGTATTCCACGAGTGTATTCCTACCCAATATGGCCCTCAAATTGGCTTACATAACTCCACTTACATCTAATAAATTAACAACGAGCAATGGAAAGAAAATGTTGGAAATTCTTAAGGCCAACAGAAAAACTAACCCAAGGTTCAGAAGCAAAAATCAAAATGGCAGATATTGTTGAAAGGATAGCAAGTTTAAAGTGAACATGATTCCTTTGATGAAAATGAAAAGTAGTTAAAGTTAAAGAAGGAAGAAGTGCTATAGACCATAATAGTCCTTGACGACCGCAAGCCTAGATTTCGTTCGATAAATAAATAAACAAACTCTAGCAATTGTTACTTCTTATCAAAGGTTTTACTGTCCACTTTTTCATGGTGTGCTTGAAGTTTAACATTTTGATGGTCAAGTTTTCAGTTTGTGCCAAATCCTTTTTATTTGCTTCGGCTGTATAAGATTACAATATACACGTTTGAAAGTTTTAACGTTTGATCTCGTTGAATCTCTGCCATCAAGCATGATTGGCAGGATTAGTTGCAAAATGAAGGACTAGTTATCCTTCCCTGCTATGGGAGTTATTTATTTATTGTTTTGAAATTATTTTGGCTTATGCCGTTTTATGGATTTAAGTTTATTATTATTTAATTGGATTGTATTTGGATATTGAATCCCTTCGTTCGTTTATTATTGGGATGCTAGCATTATTTCCTCCGATGTTGTTAGCATTTGGATTTATTTATTTTCTATTGTTTACTGGATTGTTATATGAAATTTAATCCCTTCGTTCGTTTATTACTTTGATGTAATCCCAAGAATGGCATTTAACCTATTACACGCTTGTTGTAATTAATTAACCTAATTTTATACACCTTTAATTTTAATTAACTAGCCTGAAGATGACCTGTGAGGTCGAAACATATGTAGCTGTTTACTGTTCAAGTAATCTTTGCCGGTTACTGTTCAAGTAATCTTTATCTTCTGTTTAATGTTTAAGTAATTTTTGGTTACTGTTCAAGTAATCTTTATCGTATTAAATTTTGTGGGGTTAGACAAGTTTTTCATTTAATTCAAACACATTTAACCCACGAGAAATGGATTTCAACTTTACAATATACAGTTCTGTATTCTTTCATTTTTGTCAGAAACTCCAAAATGTATTATCCACCACTTACCTTAAACAATTAGGAGACAGTTAAACACGTGTCTAGTTTCTTGATTAT
The DNA here is from genome assembly GCA_963082815.1 of Melanotus villosus. Lineage (NCBI taxonomy): Eukaryota > Metazoa > Arthropoda > Insecta > Coleoptera > Elateridae > Melanotus > Melanotus villosus. Next base: position 6,570,301 of record OY720423.1, on the reverse strand, counting down.
AACTATTTTAAGAAAAGTCGATAGTTTCATCCATTTTGCTGTAAATAGTGAACTTAATACCCATCTATCCATCTATAAAAGCACACAAAATGGGAGTGCATTAAGATAATCGTATTACACAAATGAATTCTGTAATTTTCCCTTAGCAAACATCAAACTAATACCTATTTTCATAAAAATTCCAAAAAACCTTGCAGCGGGTAGTAATAAATGAGGCGTAGAAACATACAAGCTATACTAAAACCGTTGAAATCCTCCGAAATCAGCCTGACGCCTCGTGACAGATATTAAGCAAATAAAAACATTTCAGGATTACACGAAAACTCGAGCGAAGCGAGATTCCCTGGGTAGTACCCCATAAAAACAAAGCTAACGATATCGCAGATATAGGATCGTCATTCATAATTTAAATGCTTTCACGTGAAGCGAGAGAAATGAATTATTAAACAGGTTTGCACGGCAAAAGATCGGGCAAAAGCAGAGAAAAAAAAATAGAACCCAAGAAAGAATTGACATTAGCCTTGAATATGTTTTTTAAGGAAACAGAAGGAGCCTAAATTGATATTAACATCCCAAATTTAATTCTCGAACCGAACTTTTTTCCTAAATATATTTGGGTTCTGCTTATTTGCGAACGCAAAGTTATATTCGACTTTGCCTTCCGTGTACGTAGAAATTCGTTTAGGTAAAGTCGAAAGGCGTAAGGTAAAAGTTTGTACAAAAATAAGGCCACTTTGTTTGGGTAAAACGTCAAAATTAATAAAACTTGTAGCTTTTTGCACCGAATATGAAAAATAAATGGAAGGTGGTGAGCCGTACGAAGGTGATGTCACATTTTTCTTGCTGTAGGTCGTAAAAATTCAAATTTGTGGATTTTTCATGTAAAAATGCTGAGCCACAAAACTTTAAATTTATTTTGGCACTTTTAAACTAGTCTGATTTAACGTTGAGTTATCCGAGATCATCGCAAACAAAAGCATTTGATTTGTTTATGTTTGTTATATTGGTGATTGGTTTTCTGATCTGTCGTGCTTTCAATCAAGATTCGATTACGTGCGAGAGATTCCTCAAATTTTAAATAAAAACGCGACGAGTAAAATCAATACGGAATGAAAACCCAAGTCCAATAAGAAATGTAACGACATGCTCTCATAAAAATGCATATTTAAGTTGAGATCTTCAGCGTGAGAACTTTTTCTACTTTGCACATTTCGTAGACCTACCGATATCGTCTCGTTTTCCCCTTTATAATTTAAAACTCCGGAGGCTTTTAGTTTCGATTACAAGTTTCGTCTGGTAGATACATTCGTTATTTACATTCATTAATTTTTTTTTCGGGGATCCTGTTACAAAAGTAATTGAAAAGGACGAACTTAACCTTTCATAAAATGGTTCTGAAACGAAAGAACTTTACAACTGGACGATGATCTGCAAATGTTCTTGGGTTGCCGGAATAGAAGTAAGCCAGGCGAAATAAGTCCTGCGAATAAATGCTGAAATTTCTGTGTTTTAATCCTTTCATGATCTTTATATGTTGCCCTGAGCTGGGAAAACTCTAAATTTCATTGTTAAAGGGTTAAAGGTTTGGAAAAACGAAACTAGCATACTAATTCGTAAGCATTAACAAGCTAGGAAGAAATTTGAGTCCGTCGATAATTAGAAGAGGACAGTTTTTTCTTTAATTAAAAAACCTTGCAGGGTGCGAATTTCTTGTAATTGTTTTCAATACTCGTTAAGGCGAAACTACACGACGATATTGTTTAGACAACCAACTTAGCAGAATCTATTTATTCTAAAATTTCCCTACATAATTACTAGGTAGACGTAGGCTAAATTTGAAGCACCTCTAACTGTATTTGCCAATAAATTTTAATTCTAAAGCCAAGAATATGTTAAAAAAATCGTTTTTAGTGAATATTTAGAATCATGTTATGAATCACAGAATATTTCTGAATTATAGATATTAATTAGAAGTAAACAATTTGATATTTTCACATTTTTTTAACTCTAAAACTAACTTTTGTTAAACAATTTTGTAAATTGAGAGGAGCGGATAGCCACGTGTAAAAGGCCTCGGTCTCTCACGTAGACATCTACGGTTCAATTCCCGAGACCGGCGATATCCCCGCCAGAATTTTAGAGATCGTACGCTTCTCCGTGCTTCGGAGACCACATTAAGCCGTCGGTCCCGAGTAAAGTTAGCCTCCTGCCCGGCATCCTGTAATAAGGGCTTACAGAACTCATAGTTATGACTTAATAACAGGCCATTGGCCTAGGCTTCGGCCATCACAAGAAGAAGAAGAAGGGGTTTTTCAAATTTTAAACCTTTTTTAAAGTGTATCTTAATGAAAAATCTTCTTCTTAATCTTCACCTCTTATACCCTATTTAAGGTGTCGAGGCGTGGAGTTTCGTTGGTCCTTCCTCACCTCTATGAATTTTCCTCCACCTCTTTCTGTCCTGCGCTATTTTATTTGTTTCTCCCCAACTGAGTCGTTTAATGGCCAAAGATTTAACTATACTTCCATTCTTCCATATTCTTTTAGGACGGCCTCTTGATCATTTCCCTTACACACCCATATCCCACACACTTTTAACAACTCTGGCATGCGTACCAAGTGACCGAACCATTGGATTTAGTTACTTTCAACTATTTCCACTACCGATTGCACTAATAACCATCTTCTAATTTAGTCCTTTCTTATACAATCTCTACAGGACTCTCCTTCGATTTTTCTGAAAATCGTCATTTCAAACACCTATAATCTGTTTTTAAGCCTTTTATTTGACACCTACCACTCGCTATCGTACCACAATACTGGGATTATTTATTATCGCTTTAATTACCCGCACTTTGGTTTCCTCTGAGTTTAAAAACCATTCACTTGGTATAACTGTCTATCACCAATCTTGATGTTTATTCTTCTTCTTGTTGAAATTACCATGACTTCTGTTTTTTCTATATTTGTATTTAATCCAACTTAATTGAATGTTCCGTTTCACTCATTTAGTAGTTTCTGCAAATCTTAATTTTCGGCCAATAACGCCACGTGTTCTGCATATAAGATCTCTCTTCTTGTTGTAACTGTCTCCAGCCTTCGAAACCAACCCGTGCTCCCTTCAGTCTACTTCCTACTTACCGTGCTAATTCGTCTATCAATATTGTAAATCACACCGGACTCCTGTGCATCACACGCCTAGAAACTGCTTTGCAAGTACTCGTACTTGTAGGGCCTCGGTTGCACCTCGGCCTACAAACGTACTCGCAGTTGCAAAGTGACAGTTTCTAGCCTTGTGATACAAATAACTATTTCAGCACAATAGTTCTCCATACAAAATTTTGAAGGCCTTTCTTCTTCTTGATATCAGTGTCTCCCTCGTAGGTTGCTGATCAACATGGCTATTTTTATTTTTGAAAAGGCTGTGCGGAATTATTGTACGGATGAAAGTCCGAACCAATCACGTAACTTGCGTAACCAGAAAATCCTTCGTCACCCGACGCTTCTTCATCGAATTATTTTTTCCTGCATGATAAGTTGTAGAATTCCGTATTTAACATGGCGTGAGATGTGTCCGAGAAACTCTAACTTTCTCTTCTTGATGGTGAATAGGACCTCCAATTCTTTGTTCATTCTATCTAGGACATGTTGGTTTGTAACAATTGTAACGCGATTCGTCCAGGAAATTTTCAACATGCGTCTATATACCCAGAACTCAAACGATTCTAACCTCTTTGTGGTTTCTTTGTTCAAAGTCGATCCTTCAAGATTATATAATAGCACGGGAAACACATAGCATCGGACCAGTCTCTCTCTCTCAAAGCCAGTGAAAGATTCTGGGCTGTTAGTAGTTTTGTTAGTTTAATGAATGATTGTCTGGCTTGCTCAATTCTTGACAATATTTCCTGCTTGTGTGTGATACTCTGATTAATCATTGTGCCAAGGTACTTGAAATGCCGTTTTATTGCCAATGGTTATATTACCTACATTGTTATTTCTTTTGGAAATCACCATCATTTTTGTTTTATTAATATTGATAGGTAGTCCATATTCTTCGCTAACTGTTGTGACTTTACCAGTCTCTGCAGATCTTCTAGACTACTCGCAATCAGGACAGTGTGTATGTTGTTAAGTGGTCTACCATTGATGACAACACCTGCTGATTCATCCTCCAATGCTTCTCGAAATATGAATTCCGAATAGATGTTGAACGGTATTGGAGAAAGAACGCAACCCTGTCTAACTCCTTTCTGGATACTGATTTTATCTGTCAGGTTATTATATTTTACTTTGGTAGTCTGTTCCCAGTAAAGATTGGCTATTATCTGTTTCTGTATGTCGTAATGGTCAATGTTGAGTCTTTGGAGTATATTCAAAAGTTTTTCATGCTTCACGTTGTCGAATGCTTTGCTGTTAGTCAATAAATCTTGCTTAATATCCAGGCATCTTTGTGACAGGATATTCAAAGCAACAATGGCCTCTCTCGTACCCATCCCGTTACGAAACCCAAACTGTGCGTCTGATGTCTCTGCTTCGCTTTACTGTGAATTCTATTGTGTGTCATCCTCAAGAAAACTTTCAAAACATGACTCATTAGGCTTATGAGTCTGTGTTCAGTGTTCATCACACTTAGTTGTTCTAGGCTTTTTTGGTATAGGAACAAATGTGGAGAGAAGCCATTCCTGAGGAACGTGTCCTGTTCTATAAATGTTATTGAACAATTCTACTATAACAGTGACTGAAGGCCTATGCTATTAATAAAAAATAATATTCAACTTAATTGCTTGAAATCATACTTGAAGAAAATGTAGTCACTCATCAGGAATGAAAGGGATTCTCAGCAGGGTGTAGCTCCAGCATCCTTCAATTGAAAAAAAAATGTTTGAGCTCTTCGATATATTTCTCTAATAATAATTTTAAACCGAAACTTATTTTACTTTTTTTTTCAGATCTTATGATTGTCTGAAAGCAGACGTGATACTTATCAGAGATGAAAGGCATTTTTCAGTCGGATGGAGCTCCAGCACAATCTAAATGAAACGTTTGAGATCTTTAATAAATTTGATAATTTTTAGGACGTAACGTGTGATGGAATGTTATCCAACTATTATTGAAACAAAGAATAAAACTAATAATATCAAAAAAAGAATAAAACGTTCAGACTTCCTAATTGTTTAAAATTAGACTTCGAGTTTTGTACGCGGTTTACAGTACAATAGATTTCCAAACCAAACGAAATCTCTGATAAAAAGCTTGGTTTTAGTAGTTTTAGAAATAAAAATCTTGAAATGGAATTTTGCCTTTTTTTAAAAGGTTTTAAAAATTTAGACTTGGAGCTTATTCAGCACAGTTTGAACGTAACTTTTCAATGTAGTAGAGGATAATATTTAGTTTTAATAATTTTAGGAAGAAAAATGCTTGCTTTTAACTGCAAAAAATAATAAGAAATTCAAACTCAAGCATTGCTTTGGAGAAAATAAGGTTGTCTCTCAGGGATTAATTTGATTTTTCAGATGGCGCTTTGGTACATACCTGTTTTCAACAGCAGGAATGTGTTTTCAGAAATGCGATAAAATCTCTGAAATACGATTACAAATAAAATATTTCAATTGATGCAAAAAATAAACTGACTGTTTGAAATCAGGTGTGCAAAAGACGATAATGTTTCAGCAGGCTGGTGCTTAAACATAGTCGAATTTCTTCGAGAGCTTTGATAATTTTGCGAAGCAAAACTTTCGTTGTAGAAAACTAATTAAAAGAATTGACCGAATAGTTCGAAACCAGACGCGAGCTTCAAATTTAAGTCACTTATCAGAGATAAAGCTTACTTTTCAGGAGGACGGAGCACACTCCAAAAGATAACAAATGTTCTCAAGAAATTGATATTAAATTTCAATAATTTTAGAAATGAATGAAACTTTGATGTAACTTCTGCAACTAATAATAAATAAACAATACTCTAGCGACTGTTTGAAAGCTATCGTATATCTCTCATAACTAACTACTGAATAAACGAGGAAGCGAGTTGCGAATTTCGAACACCTGTGATTAATGTGTCGCGTTCTCGTTAGGTGACCAACCGTGAAATAATTCAACCATCTCTATATTTGCACCAGAAGTGCACAAAATGAAACAGCAATTAAGCACTACACCGAAGTGCTTCACAATAACCGTAAATTTAGTTTGGTAGGCTTTGGCTTGAAATAATTTACACTGCTATTCGGAATTTTATGAATTCGAATTCTTTGAATGTTTGACGTGATCACATTTTTGATGACGTAGTAGAGCTTATTTAATATCAAAATTGCTAGGTGGCGCTTATGTTGTTGGGCCATCTATGCTAACAGGCTTGAAATATACTAATTATTTATCTGATTTGTTATATTTTTATTTATTTTTTTAAAGGATGTCATCACAAAATAAACAAACTAGCCAATTATGTGTTTTGTATGAATATTTGTGACAATGAAATAAATGTAAACATAAACAAAGTCAAGAAATTAAATTAAGACAATTCATAAAGTTTCGGAGTTGGTCGGAAATATATTTCGGGTGAGTTTAGTAACTTCTACTTAGAATTCAGCGGTATTGAACCATAAAGTTAAGATTAACCCGTGCATTCTAAATGGAATAACTTAAAGCAAGGAAAAGCCAAGCCCATCCAATTTCTTAAATACATATATGCATTAGTAGTAGAGGTTCGTTTTTGTGCCCGAAATGTAAGAAACTCTGGAGAGCACTTTTTCCGAAATTGCATTGCGGTTTTTCCAGAGGAAAGTTAAGTCACGCCGAACCTGAAACGGTTCCTGGGAGGAGGGAGAATAAATCCCGTCTTGGCTGTTTTATTTATTATTGCGTCATTCCTCTTCATTTGAACGGGATGCCACAACATTATTCTTAACACGTAATTTTCTCATTTATCTGGACAGAAAACCAATTGTCGAGTCAACTTTTTGTCAGTCATCGTAAATTCTGATTCAGCCTGGGAGCTATTTATTAAAGTAGCGCATCTCTGATGATAAGCTTCTCGCAGATAAGCCGACGGTTTTCAATTCATTTTAAGTTCGTAATCAGGCTCGACGCCTGACATATTTTTATTTTTATCCTTCTTTTTTTTACAAATACATTCGGGATAACTTGGTGAATTTCAAACATATTTTTGGGTATAAATAAATTTGGTCTTCTGAAAGTAAGCTTAAGGGGAAGTAAGTCGTCTAAGGCAAGAGGGTATTGCACGAATACGGTTGATACAAATACATATGGAAGTTCACTTGCTATAATTCGAATTAATGTTTTACAGTAATATAGGAGGTAGGAGGTAGGAGAAAGTTCAATAAAAATTAGATAAAATCCCATCTTATGAAATGCACATCTCAGAATATTTAAATTCATCAAAGATCTCAAAAATTTCTGTTCGATAGGACTGCACAGGAGCTCCATCATGTTTTTCCAGTTTTGATTTCGAGCAATTAAATCTGAAATTTTAAATGCCGACTTCTCTATTAAAACCAAAGGTTTCGCTAAATAAATCTTGGGATTCCATCGTGCTGAAAATTTATTTCATACCCGACAAGCTTTCCTCGCGTCTGCTTTTAAACAATAAAATTATAACAACTGAAATTCTATTCTTTGTTTCAATAAGAATTAAATGAAACTCCATATTGTGAAATACGTAGCGTCCAAAAATTATCAAATTTATCAAGACTTGGAAACATTTTTTGAGCTCCAACTTGTTGAAAAACCTCGTTCATCCCTGTCCGCGTTTGATTTCAAGCAAGTTGAATTTTTTATTAGAACCAAAAGTTTTGCACGACTATTTCAAAAATCAGTTAGCTCGTGGACTCCATCATGCTGAAGAATTCATTTCATTTCATTTTCTCTCGTCTAATTTCAGGAAGTTTTATTTTTCCTATCCATAGAAGTTAGATTAATATGAATCAATAATAAATTTCTCAGATAACTCTTAAACATTCTTTTTTCTCAATGGAAATCTGCCGGAACTCCATCCTGCTGAAAACTCTCTTTTTTTTTAATTAAAACCAAAGGTTTTTATCAAACTAACATTACAAATTCACTTCGCGAATTTCATTACGGTTTGTGTAATTAGTTTAGTAGTTACATTTTACAAACGGATTCCAAAAGTTCATATATTATTTCGTCGCCAATTAAATGGTAGTGGTAGCGATGTATAATTAAACCTCTTTGTTGATGAAGCACTCGACGTATAATTACTAACAGCAAGTAGCATGAAAGTTAAGATCTTCCTTTACGGATTGTATGTCGTTTAATTCTAGTTATTTTCCAAGATAATATTTAGATTGTATGTAGAGATGGTCATTTGTTTTGTAGTTTAAGTTTAGATTACCGTGCGAGATAGTTTTACTGCTTCTGTTTGTTTTCCACTTGTTTTTACATTTAAATGTTTTCAGCTTCAGTTTCAACCCAGAACCTAATTAATTTCCAGAAATTTACATTTCTGGTGAGGAGATTTAGGTTTGTTAAATATAAGAAGGCTGCCTTTTACGTTTTCTTTTCCTTTCATTACTTTTTTATATTTTTTCTAGTTTTTACTTTGAGAAAATTTTTCGTCTTTCATCTTTGTTTGAAAGGAAATTTATTTTTGGGGCACAAAAGAATCCATTGAGGTTAGTTTCCAAAAGGAGTGTCTATCTATTAAAGTGTTTTTGTAATAATAACGATACGTATCCTTTGAAATATTCTTTTTCTATTTGGTCTGAATTTTCCTTTATATTTCTTCTTGAAGCGTTTTTGCTGGTTTCAAAAGATTTTTAAGCTTTAAACTGTGATTCTGTTTAATCCAGTTTTATGGGGATCAAAACGTACAAACAAAGTTAAAAGGCTGATTTTTGATTTTTCCAAATGTTTTGGGATAAAGCCTGGCCATTTTGTAATTGGGTTTTTTAAATGTGATTTACGTTTCCTATACTTTCAGCTTATGATTTTTATTAATTACGGGGCATTATCCGTAACAATCACGTAATTTATTATATGTTAATTTAACTGCTCTATTCACTAATCAAATAAGTCCGTTGGATGCAACCATTTTAGTCGACGTACCCATCTGCTGTTGTCTAGTAAGTTGACTGCCAGGTAGTTGGGATGTTGTTTCAGCTTCTTTTGGTGCTTCTTAGCGCAAGCTTTTGTCCTTTCCTTGACTGTGAGAATACGTAGGTCTCGATGTAAGATAGCATTCCTGATATACCAGGGTGAAATTGTTATAATTATTAATATTTTAGATTGAAATCTTTGAACTATTTCAACGTTTGATTTGTTGACTGTTGCAATCCAATCCAAGTCCATACTGGTTTCAGTATGAACTTGTTCCTTAGAGACAGTTATGAGTGTTTCCCAATAATCCAGTCTAGCTTCCCAAGTTGTTTGTGCTTATTCCATATGTGGGTTATCCATGTGGGCCATGTATCTAGGTGCATTCCAAGATATCTAATACTATCTGCTTACGGCTTGTCCATTCAGCGTAAATGAAAGCCATCATTGTAACGGTGGTATGCGTTGATATTGCCTCGTTAACTCTTCTTCGCCACTTCTTAAACCAACTATACACTAAACCCAGTTGATCTTGAAGGTGTTGACTTGATACTGCTGGGTCTCCACCGGTTGCTTGTATAGCAGTGTCATCCGCGTATGTGGGAACTGAGACATTTTTCGTAATAGGTAGTTAGGCAGTTCATAGGGTATACAGAACCGGACCCAGCACGCTACCTTGTGGCACTTCTGCTTCAGGTAAATAGATTCTGCTTGGAGTTTGATTTTACAGTTTCTACTTTATAGAATGGATGAGGTAAACTTTGTTTGAACTGATAAAGTATGGCTTGATGCCACACCTTGTCAATTTTAAAACTAAATATATTAATGTTGTCAACAACCCTGTGAATCTGCTGTATTGTGCTGTGCTCTGATCTGAACCCAAACTGATGGTAAGGTATTAATTGTTTATCTTCCAGTATGGGTATCAGCCTTTGCCTTTCCAAAAACTTTTGATAATAGTGGAAGCGGACTTATTGGCCGATGTAATTTGACCTCACACAGAGGCTTTCCTAGTTTGTGTATGATAATTATATCACCAACTTTCCATTGGTCAGAAAAGTGTCCTAATCTCAGGATGGAGTTGAATATTAATGATATGCCCTTTATGGCCTTTTCTGGGAGTTCCTTGAGGATTTTTGCAGTTATCAAATAAAACCATGGGGCTTTTTTAATTGTAAGATCCGCTTCTTTCCATTGCTTTAATTGGAAGTGACATCTGAAAGAGGGGCTTCTAAATATTCAACAATTTCCTGTTCTTCTGGTTGTAGTTTCGAGGGGAATGTTTGAAATACTTTCTCGAAATGCTTGGCAAAGACTTTCATCTTTTCTTTATTTGTTCTCGCCCAAGTGCTGTCTGTTTTCCGTATTTCTTTTTTGTGGCCTCCCACAAGGAATAATCAGTGGCTTTTGTTGGAACCAGTTGTTCGAGATATTGATTTGTTTATATAATTTCCCTCTTGAGGTTTTTTGCTTTTGTCTAAGGGATACCTGGTAACTTGCCAGATCCTTCTTGGTCTCCGATTTTTTGCTGTAGTTATTTTTATGTTCATAGCTATGTCCTGTTTTTTTGATTCGTTGGTCGAAGTAGATAACCATTAGTTGGGTTATTTTTTTTGTTTCGTTATTTATATGTTCTTCATTGGCTAACCAAATATTTAATATTGTCGTCTCGTTCAAGTGCTGTTTAAAGAGATCCCAATTTGTGTTTCTATTATATACTAATAGTTTGGGTTCGACTTCCTTCTTTGTTAAAGGGGGCTAATATTTAGTTTCTAGGACGGGAGAATGGTCAGATGATAAGTTAAAGGATGCTATGTTAGAATTTTCTTCAGTTAACCTTTCGTTACGAAGAAATCGAATAAATCCGGTTGATAAATAATGTTGTTCTTCTATTGTTTTAAATAGTTCTAGACCTCTAGGTAATGAACTACTTAAAACTGCAACTTAACAAAACGAAGGCATTGCCTCCGCTTTTCCAGAAACGTTTGTTAAATTTCTCTAATTTAGATATCCAGTAAAACCCTTAAATAAACCTTAAATATCTGTTAAACACAAGAAGATGACATTGAAATAAATGCCGTTTTTTAATAGTTTTATTAGTGCTACCAAATTACAATTTTAAAGTAAGCTGGGAACAGAAAAGGAAGGGTCTTGCTGCCGTAAGTGGGATTGCGAGGTTCTAAAATGCTTAAGTAAAATTTTCACATAATTATACTTGTAAATCGAGGAGGTACGACTGTGTAAAAGCAATTCAGGCTTTTCATTGGAACTAAGTGATTTAATTTACAAGCGGATTAATTCATTAATTTGTGATTGAAATCACTTACTGGTTAATTAAACAGCACGGGCGTGTTGAAAGTCGAAATATTAGCACACACGAATGCATTTCAGTCCTTTTACAAAAGCGATTTTTGAACATAAAACTTTTTTTTGTAATATTTTACGATCGATTTGCTTTTATTTACACACAGGCGCTGGGCTAATTGAATTCGTACGCTTGTTTAACTCAGATTTTCCATTTATTGTTTTCTACAATAAGATTTTTAATTAACGTTTGTTTTCGTTTTGATTCCCTTAAATGTAGGATTTTCAATAAAAATTGCCAATGTGGGAGTTTACGAACAGGTGTCGTCGAATTCCAACACACTTATAAATCGAATTAATCAGTTAAATGCAACTAATTGAGTTCATTTCGAGTCAGTCTCATACGAAACATCCGGCGCAGTTCAGATTAGCGGAAGTGACCCGCATTTAAGCCATAATTGAATCTTTACAGCGATTTAAACAGCAGCCGCGTGTCTATCAATTTCAATTATCTCAGTCCCTGGTGTGACCCAGACGGCCAATTTTGCCATTAATAATTCATGTTTACGGGGTGCTTTCTGAGTGCAAAAATAGATTTCTAGAACTAAAAACAGAGGAAACGCCTTTAAACAGAATTAATTCTTAAAGATCATCAATTATTCATGGATTTTTTTGAAGATTTTCTAACCAAATTTTATTAATTTAGGATACTCGGCGCCCGCAAAACTAGGTTTTGCTCAATAACCTAATAAATAAATACTTATTATTTAAAACATAAATAAAACTCCATCAAATGCAAAGTTTTCAAGTTATCAAGAAATTTTACACGCATTTTTGATCTTTAGCATTACACACGTTTTGCTATTTTAACGTAAATGTAACTTTTAAACATCAACATATACGCTTGTAACGGTTCCTCGTTTCTCCATAATTCAGGCAATGTAGTTACTCATTACAAGCATCACCTACAAGTTTACATCTGCCGAACATTTTCATCTGATTATAACTTGCAAAGTGTACAAACTAAGGAGGAAACTAACACAAACTTTCCGAATTAACCGTTAACAGCCGAAAGAGCATGAATTTGATTGAGTGTAACTTTGTAATTTAAATAAAAATTTCAAATCATTTCTGAAATGCTTTCGACTTGAAATTTATGGTAATACCTACTAAGAAAGAAAATTATTTTTTGAAATTAACTTCTTTGGTTGATATTTTCATAACCTTAAAATTAAATTAAAGCCTGGCCGGCCTTATTAAAAAAAAGAAAATTATTTTCTGAGCTTAAATTCTTTTTTAAACATTTTTTGAATTTGAATTGGCATTAATTTACTGTTGTGATTCTCCAATATATTTTAAAATCATCGGCATAATATAACCCATAAGAACTTGACAAAACTTCACACAAATCATTTATATACAACACAAACAGAAGAGTACCTAGCATAGTTCCTTGGGGAACTCCAACAGATGGTTCGAATGTGTAAGAGGGTTGATTATATGCTGTGGCAATGTGGTTTTTTGAACATTTTTGAATTTCTAAAGTTAACAAATTTATTTATTTGCACGTATTTAGGCCATATGTATTTCGGGGTCAAGAAGCTTTTTGGTGTCTTCAATAGTGGCAGATACTTTAAACGACGAGTATTCATCCGGATGTTTTGAATTAATTTTAGTAACAACCAATATTTTAATTTGTTGTTTGAGAAGATGGTTCTCGATATCTTCTACTTGACAATTAGGATTGACTCTAAATAGGTTAAAGTCTTCTAACTCGGCGGCACAACCTGATATTGTAGTCAGTTTTCTGGCTAAAGACTTTTTCTTATGAGTAACTTCAGTCCATTCATTTTCTTTAGTATCCTTTGAAAATGGAATATTAGATTGTTTAGAAATATATGCTGATACCTCAGTATGTTTTTTAGGCCAGGTATTGGGTTTATTCTTATCCGCAGTTTCTAGGTAAATTTCTTTACTAGATTTTACGTTGGAAATAGAAGTAGGAATTTTTTCACGTTGTTTTTGATTATCATCGTTTCCTTTATTACTTAGTAATGTTATTAAATCTATATTAGAATTCTTAATAACATCCAATTCTCTTCTAACAGATTTTATCTCATCTTTAAGAGGCAAAGTAGCCACTTCAATGGCATTTTGTAATATTGCAAAAAATTCTTTGCTCTTCACGAATTCCATAAAACCATCATGCTAACCGTTGGGGAGTCATCAGTATCAGGCTTTCCCAATTCACCTATCTAACCTCTTTTGTCATAATAACAAAAAACAGTATATTTATCAATAACTATTAGATTCCTCTCCTTCTCTAATCTAGTTTGGACCACTAAGGGCCTTATCATTGCACCACAAGCACATGTATTCGCCATGACGGCACACACACGACTCTTAAATTAAATTAAAGTCTCGCCTAACTCATTAAAAAAAAGAAAAATGTTTTCTGAAATTAAAGCCTTTGATTAAATATTTTTTTAATTTTCGAAAGCAATCAGAAATTCATAAACTTAAAATTAAATTATTTAAGACTGGCCTGGTTTAATTAAAAAAGAATTATTTTTTGAAGTTAAGTTCTCTGATACAATGTTTTTTTGAAGTTTCGTGGAGAATTAAAAATTTATAAATTAAAAATTTAATTAAAGTCTGACCTAAATTGTTTTAAAAAAAAGGCAATTATTTAAGTGAAATTATTTGATTGAAAATTTTTAGAATTTTCAAATAAGTATAATTCCCAAGTTTAAATTTAACTCAAATCCAACCCGACTTAATTAAAAATCTTCCGAAATTAAATTCTTCGATTATAAAATTTTTAGAATAATTCAAGAGAATTACATACCTATTTATAAATTAAGAATTTAATTAAAGCCTAACCTAACTTAATTTTCTGAAATTAAATTATTTCATTAAAAATGTTTAGAATTCGAAAATTTAAATTTGAATTGTTGGATCTGACTTAATTAAAAAATGCAAATTATTGTCTAAAATTAAATTCTTTGATTAAACATTTTTGGAATAATCAGAGGGAATGCAAATTCATGGATTTAAAATGCAGCTAAAGCTTAACCTGGGCATGTTAAACAAGAATAACATTTTCTGTAATTAAATTCTCTGATTAAACATTTTTGGAATGTTTGAAAGCAATAAAAAATTCATAAACTTAAGATTAAATTAAAGTCTAATCTGACTTATTAAAAGAAACAATTATTTTCTGAAATTAAATTTTGGAAGGGAATTAAAAATTTATAAACTTAAAATTAAATTGAAACCTTGTCCGACTTAAAAAAAGGGGAATTTTTTTTCAATTTCAGTTCTTTGATTAAATATTTTTGGAATTTTAGAAGAGGATTGCAAATTTGCAAACTTAAAATTAAACCCTAACCTGACTTATTAAAAAGGGAAAATTATTTTCTGAAATTACATTCATATTTTGGAAGAGAATCAAAAATTCATAAACTTAAAATTAAATTAAAGCCTGGCCTTGCTTAATTAAAAGAAAAAAAAATGTTTTTGAACTTACATTCTTTGATTAATCATTTTTCGATTTTCCAGGATTCATTAGTAAATTAAATTAAAGCCGGGCTAAATTCTGAAATAGTTATTTATACAACGAGTAGCTAAAGTGCCACTTTTTTGCACGCGTGAGAAAGTTTAAAGAATGAGCCGAAGGCGAATTCTTTAAATCTCACAAGTGCAAAAAAGAAGCTTTAGATACGAGTTTTATACATAATTTTTTCGACTACCACATATTTGTGCTAAAAAAGATTATAAAAACGTCAACGTCATTTCAATCATGTTAGGTACAATACTCTTTCATTGTTTTAAATTGAACACTTTTGACAGAAGCGTGTAAAAAAAGTGGCAGATGTGTGCAAAAAAATTTTTTTGCTTGCATAGTATACAATAACAACTTGCTTTTGACGTATGGAAAGTGTCAAATAATAGCCTCCTTTAGGAAATCGTAGTCGAAAAAAAGATTTTTTTAAACTTCGACTAAAGATTTTCAGAATTTTCGAAAAGAATTAAAAATTCATAAATTCAAAATTTAATCAAAGCCTAACCCAACTTGATTAAAAGATAAAATTATTTTTTGAAAGTACATTTTTTATCATTTTTGGAAATTCCCAGGGCGATTCAAATTCCATAAATTGAAAATTAAATTAAAGCCTGACCTGACTTAATTAAAAGGAATTATTTGTTGAACTTTTAATAATCATTTTGTGAGATGTGCCAGGACGATTCCAAGTCTATAAACTTCAAAATAAATTAAAGCCTGACCTGGTTTAATTAAAAAAGGAAATTTTTCTGAAAATAAACTCTTTGATTAAACACTTTTAGAATTTTCGAAGGGACTTAAAAATTCAGAAACCTGAAATTTAATTAAAACCTTCCCCAACTTAACGATTCAAAGTCCATAAACTAAATTAAAGAAATGCCTGACCTGCGCTAAAAAATAATTAAAGCATAACCCAAAAGAAAATTATTTTTTGAACGTAAATTCTTTTATCATTTTTGAAATTTTCCAACGCGATTCACATTTCATGAATTGAAAATTAAATTAAAACCTGGCTTGATTTCATTAAAAAGAAAATTATTTACTTAAGTTAAATCCTTTGATTAAACATTTTTGGGATTTGCGAAGAAACTTAAAATTTAGTTAAATCTTAATTCAACTTAATCAAAAAATAAAATTAGAATTTTCCAGGACGATTCAAAATCCGTAAACATTAAAGTCTGGCCTGACTACATTAAAAGAAGAAAACTATTTTTTGAAGCTAAATCCTCTAATTAAAAATTTTTTCGAAGGGAATTATTAAAAATTCATAAACTTAAAATTAAATCACAACCTGACTAAACAAAATTATTTTCTTTAATTGAGAACTTTGGTACAATGAAGAGAGTTGCAAATTAAATTAAAGCTTGGCCTCGTTTAACTACAAAAAGGAAATTATTTTCTGAAATTAAATTCATTCATTAAAATTTTTAGAATTCTCGAAAAGAATTACGAATTTTTAAACTTAAAACTCTGAAGAGAATTCAAACTTCATAAACTTAAATTTAAGTTAAAGCCTGGCCTGAGTTAATTATAAAAGAAAATTGTTATCTGAACTTTAATTCTTTGAATGAAAATTTTTTATATTTTGGAAATGAATTAAAAGTTCTCAAACTTAAAATTAAATTAAAGCCTGGCCTGATTCATTTAAAAAAGAAATATTTTCTGAAAAATTCTTTGATTAATCATTTTTTGGAATTTTCTAAGATCCAAAATCCATGAAATTAAATTATAGCCGAACCTGACTTTCTAAAAAATTCTTTTCTAATTAAAATTAAAAACATTTCAGAATTTTCGAAGAGAATTCAAATTTCATAAACTAAAATTATATATAAGTCTGGTCTGGTTTATTAAAAAAATATTTTCTGAAGTTATATTCTTTGATTTTTTAAGAGAACGAAAACTTTATTCTTATTCATCTATTTTAAAATTTTTAGAGATTTGGAAGAGAATTAACAATTCAATGAAAAGAAAATTCTTTGATTAAAAATTTTCAAAGAAAATTCCAAATTCGTAAACTCAAAATTAAATTAAAGCCTGACCTGACTATCTAAAGTAAAAAATTGTTTTCTGAAATTCAGTTCTTTCAAGAAGTACAGGACGTAGATTCGATTCTCAGCCATGATTGGACAAAATCCAAAATTTGGCGAGATGAGCATTTTGTCGTAGTTGGGCCAGTTTGTAATACAATTAGAAGGATTAGACCTTAGGATAATATTCGTTAAACTGTTTGTTGTTTGTTATTAACAGGGCAAAAATTCGAAACTCAGCTAGATTGGGCAAAATCAAAACTTCTATCGTAATTCGAAATCTGTTACAGTTTATAATTAGAAGGATTTACCTCACGCTAATTGCGTGAATCAGAACCTGTTGTCGTGTGTAATCAAGAGGACGTAGATTCGAATCCCAGCAGTGCTTAGATTTATTAAGAAATCCAGATCCTCTAAGAACTGTGTTAACAAAAATTGTATAAATTGATATTTCGGGTTTGAAGTTTGTTCAAATAAAATGTTTTGCAGCTTTTTAGCTTGGTGTGGGTATCTAAAGTTTATTATAATTATTTGAATTTGGCCCAGTGGATTCGGCAGTTACTTTTTAACCAAAAAGACACAGGTTCGAATACCAGCTGTGGTTGAATTTCTGCAACAAAATTTCCAAATGCGTTCTCTTGCATTCAAGTAAATGTTATATGATTGAAATAATTACTGATGGAATTGGTTTAATGATTAAAAGTGAAATTTTAATTAAAATAACATTGATGATATTTACATGAGATGTTGCGATACGCCATACTGAAAACGGAAATTTAAGCCCCTGGCAAACACGAGCATTCTAACCCTGTTACAGGTTAACATGGTCTCTCATCTGAGCACCCGACACATTCAATTACGGCGTTAACGGGGAATTAGTACTAAACTAAGAGGCGGTTCTTCTTGTCTCGAGCTTTACTAAAGTTTAGGGAACATCGCTAGTCTGTCTCTACACGGTTCCCTTGGGTCTCTAACACAATTTGCTTCACCGCACATAGCCTAATTTCCAACACCTAACCCAAAAGTGTCGCCGAGAAGAGCTGACTGGAATAGTCGATTTTAAAAAATAAAACACGAAGAATAACTACTCGAAATAAAAGTAATAGCTTTCTTTGTTTGTCCGTTCTCAGTTTACTTACCAAAAGTGTTTGTACGAATTTTATAACGATATTAAATGTAAACATTGTTTGTTTACCTTTCAAGACGGGTAATCCATCTAAGATGAATTCGCTAAATTTATTAAGTAAACTAGAATAAGTGATTGGGAACGCTTAAATTAATTGCTACTCTTTGGAATTAATTCGTAATTTTATAATTGAGTTGATTCAAAATATTTACATAATATTACAACATTCGGTCTTAGAAATTTCAGTTCGTGCTTCACTGTTCATGCAAATAACACACGAAAAATCGATCAGCTTCGTAGAATTCCTAAAAATAACTAAATTTACAGAACTAATTAGGCTGATCGTAAAGTAAAGGTGAACCAACCTATTTTGCTTACGAGGGGTTATCAAAACTCTTGTGATTTTTAGTATAATTTCCAAAGTAACTAACTGTATAAATTTTAGCCAAAGACTCATTTCTATAAATCGCTGTCTAATTTAGAATATTAATTTTAAGATGAGCAGTTAAACTCGCATTTTTAAGCACCGAACTTAACCGTTCTTTTTATAATTACGTATCCGTAAATTAACTTCCAAGACTTTAATATCGTTTAAAAAAAAAGACCAAGTCTGGAAAAATTTATTAGCTAAAACTAGAAAACATAAAAACATACAACTGCTTTAATTATAATGTCGTTAAATACAGTCAGGACCGTGAGTATTAAAAATTCTACGATGGCAATCTAGAGCTAATGACACCCTCACGAGCACTTGAGCACTTTACAAACAGACGTTAAGCCGCGCTTGCAAACCGTCAACTTTGCTGATGATGATGTTAATGTTCCAGGAGATCCTGCCGGGGTTGTGTGTGCACATGGGATGTTCAAATGTCCCGAGGGCAAGTGTATTCCTTCGTTGTGGGTTTGCAATTACCTAAAGGACTGCGAAAAAGGAGAAGACGAATTTCAGTCATGCCGTAAGTACTTTTTCTTCTTCTTTTAGTTAAATAAACCGGAAAATTAGTTTTTTCTTCTGCTTGCGACGTGGAATTTAAGATCTTATTAAACTTTTGTTAGTTTTATACTGATTCATCTCCATGTTTTGACCAGTTTTTTTTTTTAAATTGTTGGTTTGGAAATATCAAAATAAAATGTCCTGAAAATGAGAAAATAAACTCTCATTCATGGCTTGTAACAAACTGAAATGTGTTAATTTAAAAAAATTGGTAAGTTTCCTATTTCAGTTGTTTCAGTTTTTTAATCGCATCCAAATCGTCCTTTAAGATGTAGATCTTTACACCAATTTTCAACTTAAACAACCAACAATAGCCCTCTTTGTCATTCATGTCCAAAATTTTGGATAATTTTGTAGATTTTAAAGAATAGTTTAAGCATATAAAAATTTGGAAATATCGAAAAATCTTTGTGTTTTCTAGGGTTTTCAGTCACAAGTCCGATCTTTGTGTTTTTGAAAGACAATAGAATAAGAAGTTAAACAGAATTAACAGCCGAGTCTTTTATGAATTTTTTTAAATTAAAACAAATCCAAATTTACCAGGAGATTTTGAAAGCAAGGCATATAAAGGTGTTGTGTTTTGTAGGGTTTCAAATTTTACATTTTTAAAGTCCTAAATTCGATCTTACTATAGACATAGACAAAGAAGCTTTTGCTTTAACCTAACATTTGTTAGGGGCGCCGAAACAGAAGTGGAACGCTTGGCGGAGGCGCCGAATTGAATATCAAAATTCTTTATATATTTTTGAAATAATAAAATAAGAAGTCAAGCACTTAAAGAATTAACTCCTGGGCCTTGAATTTACCTTCTTATATGCAATATCTGAAATAAAAAAATCCAAATTTCTCAGGAATATTTTAAAAGTAAGGAATAGAAAAATATTTCATTTTATGGTGTTTTTAATTTTACATTTTTGAAGTCACAAATTCCGGCCTTGAATTTATCGTTTTAAATGAAATATCTGAAATTTAAATAAATTCAAATTTGCTAGAACTGCTTTGAAATTAAGCAACAGAGACATATGTTTTGTTTCATGGTATTTTTAATTTTACATTTCTAAAGCCACAATTCCGATCTTTTTTTAATTTTTGAAACATAATAGAATAAAAAGCTGGACTCTTAAATAATTAAAAAATTGACAGCCCGCAGTAGAATTTATCGTCTTATATAACATACCTGAAATTTAAAAAAATCAAAATTTCCCAGATATATTTTGAATGTAAAATCCTACTTTTTTTTTTATTTTCGAGCTTAAATATTAAAAGTCACAAGTCCGATTTTTGAATCTTAAATTTCTTTATAATTTTTAAAAATAGTAAACTAAGCAGTTAAAGACTTAAAGAATTAACAGTCCCGCTTTGAATGAAATATCTGAAGTCAAAAAATCCAAATT
The DNA here is from genome assembly GCA_963082815.1 of Melanotus villosus. Taxonomy (NCBI): domain Eukaryota; kingdom Metazoa; phylum Arthropoda; class Insecta; order Coleoptera; family Elateridae; genus Melanotus; species Melanotus villosus. Next base: position 6,549,828 of record OY720423.1, on the reverse strand, counting down.
TCCTAGAAATATTTTTAAAGATAAGGAATAGGCAAATCTTTTGATTTATAGGGTTTTTAATTTTACATGTTTAGTCACGAATTCAATGTTCGACTCTCCTTTTATATTTTTGAAAAACATAAAATAGGAAATAAAACCCTTAAAGAATTAACACCTGGCCTTGAATTAATTATCTTATTGAAATTTCTGAAATAAAAAAATCCAAATTACCCAGGAAAATTTTATACGTCCCGAGTTGCGCTAGCTATTAGCTAGGTACCCCATTCAAGTGCGATCACGAGAGTTAGTACTTGTCGGTACTTGGATGGGTTGCCCGACTGCTCCGTTAACACGGCACCTCCCTCCCACATGGTGAGAGTGAGAGAATAGGACAATTAGATCAGACACAGTGGGTGGGCAGATGAAAGAAGATACGACGCCCAGAAGGGCATAAGGATAAAAGAGAAAGGTCACAAATCCAATCGTTGAATCTTAAAATTCTTTATATTTTTTTTTAAAACAAGTTAAACACTTAAATAATTAAAGACTGTTTACCGTCTTACATGAAATATTTGAAACTATAAAAAATTCAAATTGCCCAGAATTTTGGAAATGAAGGATAGGAAAATGTTTTGTGGCATTTTTAATTTAAAATCACAAGAGGTCAAAGACTTAAAGACTTAAAGAATGAACTCTTTGGTATTGAATTTATCTTCTTGTATGAAATATCTGAATAAAAAAATCAAAAGATCCCAGGAATATTTGGAAAGTAATGGATAGAAAATTGTTTTTATGGGGTTTTTAATTTTACAATTTTAAAGTCGCATATCCGATTTTTCTTCCTCTTCTTCCTCTTCTCCTTTCTCCTTATGCCCTCAGCGAGCGTCGGAGATATCCGATTTTTAAATCTCAAAATTCGTTACATTTTTGAAAAATCATAAAATAAGGAGTTAAACAGAAAGAATAACAGCTCGGCTATCTGAAATTTAAAAAAAAACAAATTTTCTAGAAATATTTTGAAGCTAAGCAAAAGAAAGGTATTTTGTTTTGTGGGGTTTTTAATTTTATATTTTTAGTCACAAATCCCATCTTTGAATTTTAAAATTCTTTACATTTTTGAAGAATAAAGTAAGAAGTCGAACCCTTAAAGCGTGAAATTCCTCGGCCTTGAATTTGCGTTCTTATATAAAATATTTGAAATAAAAAAAAAACAAATTTCTCAAGAATATCTGGAAAGTAAGGAATATGAAAATGTTTTATTTTATTAAGTTTTTAATTATATATTTTTAATGATATAAATCTGATCTTTGAATCTCAAAATTCTTTATATTTTTGTAAAATAACAATTAAGTTGAGAAATTTTGAAAGTAAAGAATATAAAAACGTTTGATTTTATGGGATTTTTAATTTTACATTTTTAGAGCCAAAAATCCGATCTTTGAATCTCAAAATTCTTTATATTTTTGAAAAATAATAAAATAAGAAGTTAAACATTTATCGTCTTATATGACATATCTGAACTAAAAAACTCCAAATTTCCCAGAATTATTTTGAAACTAAGGAAAAGAAAATGTTTTGTGTTATGGTGTTTTAATTTTACCTTTTTAAAGTCACAAATCCGATATTTGAATATCACAATTCTTTATATTTTTATAAAATAATAAATTAAGAAGTTAAACATTAAATTTATCGTCTTATATAAAATTTAATTTTTGAAAGTAAGGGATTGAAAAATGTGCTTGGTAAGGTTTTTAATTTTACAATCTCAGATCTTTGAATCTCAAAATTTATTTAATTTTTTACTAATAATAGAAGAAGTAATTGAGCCCTTAAAGAAAAAAGAATCAACAGGCCTTGAAATTATGGGAAATTAAAGAATCCAAACTTCCCAAAAATATTTTGAAAGCACAGAATAGAAAAATATTGTGTTTTATGTGGTTTTTAAATTGTCATTTTAAAGTCACATATTCGATCTTTGAAGTTTGAATCTCGAAGTTCTTTATACTTTTGAAAAGTAACAGTTAAGAGGTTGAGCCCTTAAAGAATTAACAGCCCAGCCTTGAATTTATCATCTTCTATAAAATATCCGAAATTAAAAAATTCCAAATTTTGCAAAAATATTTTCGAAGTACATAATCTATTATGGGGTTTTTAATTTTACATTTTAATGTCACAAATCCGATCTTTGAATTTCAAATTTTTTTATCGTTTTGAAAAAATTAAAATAAGAAGTTAAACACGGCCTTGAATTTACCTTCTCATATGGAATATCTAAAATCAAAAATGCAAAAGGGATAGAAAAATGTTTTGTCTTATGAGGTGTTTGATTTTACATTTTTAGTCACAAATCCGATCTCAAACTCTAAAAATTCTTTATTTTTTCGGAAAAAATAAAATAAGACGTTAAACACTTAACACAAAAATTAACAGTCCGGCCTAGAATTTATCTTCTTGTTTGAAATATCCGCAATGAAAAGAAATCCAAATTTCACAAAAATATTTTGAAAATAAGGAACAGGAAAATGTTTTACTTGATGATCGTTTCTCTCTTACAGTTATAAAGACACGAATCGGATCTTTGAATCTCAAAATCCTTTACATTTTTTAAATAGGTATAATAAAATAAGGAGTTAAAGGCAAAGAATTGATTAACTATGAATTTATCATCTTATGAAATACCGGAAATTTAAAAAAAAAATCAAATTTCCCAAAGATATTTTGAACTTAAAGAATAAAAAACCTTTTGAGAGCGGTTTTAATTTGACTATTTTATAGTTACAATTCGTTTTTTGAATATCAAATTTTTTATATTTTTTAAAAACTATGAATTAAGAAGCGAAATTTGAAAGAATCAACAGATCGGCCCTGAATTTATTGCCTAATATTTAAAATAAAAAAAGCAAAATTTCCCAAAAATATTTTGCAATTAAGGAATTGAAAAATGTTTTATGGAATTTCTAATTTTACATTTCAAGTCACAGATCCGGCCTTTGAATCCGGAAATTCTTTATATTTTTGACAAGTAATAAAGTATGAAGTTGAGCCCTTAAAGAATCAACAGCCCTCAAACTTGATCATGGCCGGTCTGTTTTTTGTGAATTTATTTATTATAGTTTTTAAGTTATTTCTTTCTTAAACAAGCAACATATTCAAGTAAAGTAGTATCAAATTAAGCGTATTTTTTTGCTTTCGATTGATGCCACTATCAATCCTATCAACCCAAACGGAGAACAGGAATCTGAATATATACGATTTCCCATGCTATTTCCCGATGTTCACCCCTTAAGTCAAACACCCGGTATGCAATGTCTGAAATTTTAAAAAAAATCCAAATTTCCTACAAAAATTTTGAAAGTAAAGAATAGAAAAAATGGCTTATTTAATGGGGTTTTTAATTTTTAATGTCACAAATCCGGCCTTTGAATGTGAAAATTCTTAATATTTTTGAAAAGTACCTACAAAATTAAAAGTTGAGCCCTTAAAATAAAGTAAAGAATAGAAAAATAGTTCGTTTTATGGTGTTTTTAATTTTACCTTTTTAAAGCCACAACTCCAATCTTGGAACCTAACCTCAAAGTTCTTTTCATTTATTTTTGAGAATTAATAAAATAAGGTGTTAAACACTTAAAGAAATATCTGAAATTAAAAAAATCCAAATTTCCCAGAAATATTTTACAAGTAAGAAATGGAAAATTGTGTTTTGTGGGGTTTTTAATTTTACATGTTTAAAGCCACAAATCCGATCTTTGAACCTCTAAGTTCTTTGCATATATTTTTGAGAAATAATAAAATAAGAAGTTAAACACTCAAAGAAATACGAAATACCTGAAATTAAAAAAACACAAATTTCCCACAAATACTTTAAAAATAAGGAATAAAAAGATGTCTGATTTTATGGGGTTTTTAATTTTATATTTTTAAAGTCACAGATGCGATCTTTGAATTTCAAAATTCTTTGCATTTTTGAAAAACAATTAACCGGCAGTACGGCAGAGTGGAAGTGCACCTAATACTGAAATATACAAAGTTAAGCAAGAGCCTGCTTGGCCAGAACTTGGATGGGCTCGATGTGTCCGGCCCCCTCGCCACTGTAAAGAGGTATAAGAGGGTAAAAGAAAAAATCATTATAGCTCCAAAACTCATTTTTTATTAAATTTCTTAAATAAAAATCGATGAAAAAAACCCTTTCGGAGTTTAATAAAAAATGTTAACAGTAATCCAATAATATTTCTACTTAAAACCAAAGTGTGACCCTTAATTCAAACAAAATTTCAAATATTTTTAAAAATGTTCAACACTAAAAAGGAAATTATTTTTCTGATATTCAAGTCTGAATACATATTCAATTTTCGAAAATAAATGTACTACGTGAAATACAACTTTCTGACTTAGTATATTCTTTTCAAAATTTCAATTAAAATGTAAAATTTAAAATATGTGACATCAACCAAAACAGTGAAAGAACCACAACGGTATTTTATTGACCAAATACGTATTTCGATAACTGAAGTTGGTTTTTGAAATTTGCTGTTGTACCAAATATCTTCTCTCTTTTTAGTTGTTGAAATCCGCATACAACTTTAAAGATTAAATTTCTAATAATTGACGTCTTTGTTAGTAACCAAAGTATTGTTATGGTTTTACTTTTTATTTATTTTGGCTTGCCTTGATTTTTTATTAGATGAGATCAGAGTACACATTTTAAGGCACAAGTTAAATTGACTTGTGATTCTATTATTACTAATTTTTCTAAAGATTTAAAGTTTGGAAGTTTCGACATTTGCATCTCCAGAAACCTGGCCTTAACAATGTAATTTCGAAATTTGAAAGTCTGTCAATGATTAGAAGATTTTGAATTTTTTAATTTAAATTGTGAAATCGGAAATCGAATATTTAATTTTCCGCATTTTTTATTGTTTCTAAATATTTCATTCTTTCGGTGCAAGTTGCTTTGTCTATGAAAAATATTAAAAATCAAGTTCCTGATGAAGTATCAAAAAAATAAAATAAAATTCCTTATTTAAGTGAACTAAAATCTAAATTGTTTGGGATTAAAAATATCAAAACGGCATCTTAAACTTGACATGATTTTGAATTTAAAGATAAAATATTTTTTTAAATCAGCATTCGAAATTTAACCATTAAATTTGAAGCCTGTCGAGCTCGCCAAGTTCTAATTTATTAATGGTTATTTGTTTGTGTCCCAAAACTTCTTAATTTTTAGAATAGAATTTTTTCTTGGCACATCTGAAGCTTTAGGTGTTTTGAGTAGTAATTGCTACGCTAGTAATTTTGTTTTCTACTGAATATTTCACTTTTAAAGCGAAGAATTAATTCCCAAAAATATCAAAACATTATCCTCAAAAAAGTTGAATAAAATTGAGACCCCTTTTACAGTCAGAAACATATTCAAAGGTTACAATTCTTCTTATCTCCACAAAATATGTAAAAAGGATTTTGAAAGGAATGGCTTTTTGTCAAATAACAAAGATACGTCTTTCTCAACGTAAAAATGACATTCCAGCAATGGAAGTCCGCAAATATTCCGCGATCCAATCCAATTCGAATGAAACGGGCCGTTACTCAAAGAAACAACCCCTGAAAAGGACGTCTTGCAATGCCTCTTTACTTGCTACGTGTCCGTCTATCGGCTTTAAGTTAGCAACTTGCTTGATAAGTTCCCCAATAAAACTGATGAAAGAGTTTTTTTTTTGGCACAACGCCGGTTTTACTCGAAATGACGTGTCTGTAAACGAGATGTTTTCAACTTCTTTTAATGATATAACTTCCAAGGGGCACGAAACAATTTAAATGAGAGAATTAAGTTACCGTAGGAAAACTTTTGTGGGCTACGAGTTACGTGTTTTCTTTTTTTTGGGGGGTTTAGTTCTCACCGCCCTTTCGTTTGGGGAAGAGGGGACATTCATTCTTAACCAAAAATTTGTGTTTTAATTTAGGTAGGCTTTAAATTGGTTTTAATTGCAAATAATTTTCGAATCAACCCTCGTATTACTGCACAAGCAAATAAAATTGTAGGCCAGTCAGAGTCAGATGAAAAACGGTTTATTTTTACAATATGTAGTTTTCATAAAGGAATACCATAGGCTTTGTCTAAAAGCAATGAAACAGATCCCTTCGTGATGAAACAAAGGGAACGTGAGATTTTCGTTCCATCACAAAAATCTCATACAATCCAGAATTCTGATATAAACTAACTCGAGCACTGCTGAAATATGTTGATGCAAACAAACAAAACCGGTGTTTTGTATCAAAATATTTTGCGTTAGTAATTTAAGTAATGCAACTGTAAATACGGGGAGTTTTTCGGTTATTCGTTTAATTTATTAACTTTCAGTAAAATGAATACATTTTACTAAATATTTAATGCAATTTGGATACTAAAGGCATAGTTAAAGTACAATCTTCAAGCATTGGAAATGCAATTTAAAAAAAAAGAGAGAGGCCGCAGCGCCTCCACCAAGAAACGTAGCGACAACCCTTGTATATCTAAAAACGAAAGAAAAAAGCAAACTTTTCAATTAAATTTAGTTGTCGAGTGTTAGTTCGGAATACACTTTAAATTGCGAACTCTCTTTGATAACTCCAAGTTATTTCTTGTTAAAAAGACAGACTAAAACTTCGAGTTTATTTATTATTCAGATGTACATATTCGCTCTACAATACATCCTAACTTTTTCCTCCCTTTCAGACGGAAAAATTTCAGTTCGGTCTTCCTATTTTAAGAGCAATATTTTTACCTTTGAGTAAATAATAATTTTTGCCTTTTATAAAAGGCAGGTTAAAGTCTTTTGCACAATCTTTTAAAAATTAGAATTGTGCTGTGGGTGATTTAGCAGGCCATAAGTCGACCACTGGCGATTTTTTTTATCGCTTTTGAATTATTATATCTATTTTGTAATGGCGTTTTTTTGGTATTTTGAAAGGTTTTCATTAAAAAAAAGGTTGCTAATTGTCATTTAGAATTTTGTATACTAAAAATGTGTCCAGAAACATTATGTTTAATCTCGTAAACTATTAAATTGTAAGAAGCTCGAGTCTGCAGTTTTCCCCGTTCTGCAGCAAAACCAAATAAAAAGGAAATTTTATTATCCCGACGTGCCACGACAGCGCATCAACAATATTAATGTTGGAAATCAATATAAAAACAAAAACATAACGTTGTTCTAACAGCCTGTTACAAGAATTTATTGTTGAAGCTCAGTTTACGTTCATTTATTTTAAAATGCTATCTTGAATCTTGTTCAAATATATTATTTCTTTTTTAATTTTAAATATGAAGGAAATAATGAGCAAAACTGATCCTTAAAGTTTACTTTTTAAGTTTGTAATTACTCACCTAACGATCTGGCTTATATAAACTTAGCTGAGATTGTAATTTGCCATATCGTTTCTTCGTTGGTGTTTAATGAAGTTGTAAGTTTTAATTAAATATTCGGCTAAGAATTTTTACGAAGACTTTGGTTTTATTAAAAATGCATAAGCAACTCTTAAGACGCCGCCGCTTTGGGGTTGTATTAATGATAGGAGTTAATAATCCGCGTTGGCTTTAATGAAACCTGCAGATTTTGTAATTGAGCACCGAGTTTTTTGTAAATTCTGACTTAAATCTTTAAATAAACCACCCTTTTCTTAATTGTACTTCAAAATTATCGCCGAAGTGATCGAGTGGTTAAGTGGGACAGCATGGACCGCCGCGGATGCTTGGCAGGTGACCTACCCAGTCACTGAAAATAATTGAGAACCGAAACACAGTGGTGGAGTAGGGGAGGTAGGTGGTTGTCCGTGGTTGTCGAACGTACTGTAACGTTTTTAACACGTTTATTTAAAACTTCGGTCCGTGGTGTGAATTATTTATTAACAAATTTAAACAATGTAACAATTAATACGAAACAACAACTTAAACACTAAAATACAACACTAATATTAACCCGTAACACTAATTAATTTATTTATACAGTCTTTATATTTACGCACTCACTTGTATTATTCGCGCACATTTGTATTTACTTGGTAGAGTTGTTGGTAGACTGTCCGTTCGCTCAAGCGAATTTTTTTACCTTCAAATACCTTTCTCAACATCTTCCTCTCCTATATTTCCAATTTGCTTGCTGCTGTCATTCTGTTTTTCCAGGTCTCTGCTTCATGCTAAATACTGTTGGTTTCATGACTATTTCATACACTCGTAGCTTGGCCTTTCTTGACACGTGTTTTGATTGTAAAAGATCTTTAAGAGCACCCTTTCGTATTCTCTTGTCAAGTTCTGCTTCTTCCTCACTGCTATTTGTTATGGTTACTCCCAAGCATTCCAATTCTCTAAGCTCTCCCTCTTTCCTCTAAGTTGTACTCTTCTCCGTCAGTGCCCTTCACTCTTATGTTACTTCTTTCCAAGTCTTGTCTTTCCATCAGCACCATATATTTTGTTTTATTCTGATTTACACACAGGCTATATTTTCTTGCTTGAGATTCTAACAGTTTTACCAAATTCACCAGTTCTTGTTTTGATCTCGTTATCAAGGTTAAATCGCCAGCATATGCAATGCATTGATGTTCATGTTGGTTCGTTCTACTACACTTTTCCTCGATATTACTTCCAACACTAAATTGAAGAGAGTTGTGGACAGGGGATCCCCTTGTCTTAAACCTCTTTCCATCATAAAACTATTTGACAAACTATCTTCTAAAATCACCATCAAAAATATAATTATCATAATAAAAGTTAAATATTTAATTTATTTCGAAACAAAATATTAATGAGAACCTTGAATTTTGCAAAACACAGTTTTTCAATATCCAGGCTCTATGTTACGTAGCTTTAAGCGTAAATTAGGCTCAAATTATTTAAATATCATTTTTCAAAAATAGTTTCTTTCGCGTACCACCTGTAAGTCCTTCGTGTACCACCAGTGGTAGGTACGCGTACCATAGGTTGAGAATCTCTGAACTAGATGATTGTGTATATTTTCACGGCAGTTATTGAGTTTCAATATCGTTTATTGATCATGATATAACCGATTTGGTTCCTGATGATGTGATCTGGAGTATTTTGAGGTAAACTCCAAATATATAGATGCCTTGGTGGTAACTTGAAGAATGTATGTATTAGTGACAATAAGTTATTCTTCCATTGCAAAGACACTCGGGCGATCTTCGCGTTCATTTCGTTCGCCTAGCCCAAAGGGTCCTGTAACTTCACCACATTTTCCTTGCCCAATTTTCGCGTTAAAATCACTGATCACTAAGGTATCATTTTGATCTAGTTTTCTCAGAATGCACGTTCGATTGTCATAGAATAGTTTAAATCCTTCATTGTAATCGACTTAGTAGGTCTTAACTCAACATATTGACGGCCATGCTCCCTCGTGGGGCGTTACTGCCGATACATTTACCTTTACTTCAAAATTACTCCATCAGGAACATCCCAGAACATCCTGGATGCTTCGACCGTATTTAAGAATAAACACGGCCGCATATATGAAAATGCGTCCCGGCAAGGGCGGGCGGACAACCAATCCATAAAGAGTCTTAATACGCTTCGTGATATAAATAAACATTTGGTGTAATAAAATCAGTAAATGCTTAGTTTTGTTAATCTTAGTGTTCATACATTACAGCAGTGTATTAGATTAATTTTGTTTAAAAAACGGAACCCAAATACGGTTTAGTGAACTCGTTACAAATGTTAAATTTCCCAAGCTTTATTTCACAGAAAGTCCCTTCAAATGAAACAGACTCAACTCATTCTTGTTATTTTTTTAAACGAAGATCGTTTTAATGTAAATAAACGTAATCGTAATATTAGCCGTTTCAAGGATAACGATTCTTAATAAACCTCTAGATCTAGAATTAATCTACGTAAGCTGAGCTTCAATTGGAATTTTCCTAACACATTAAAACAATTTTATAACTTGTGAATTTTTATTATTGAGCTCATATAAACAACGTGTCGTTTTATGCTCCTGTAAATATCGCCGATTAACTCGTTTTAGGCGTTTATGGACTTTAATTTTTTTTCATTTAGAAAAACAAGTTCGACTGGGAAATTTATAAAGTGAAGATAAAAAACGCAATTTTATATTTTTAAAAGCGCGAACAACTGTGTTTATTTTTGTTATCAAAACACTTTAAAGTTTCGGTTACGATTTCGAGTATTATAAAAACTTTTAACGAGGGAAATTGGGCTCCTCTTTTTAAGGTTATTATTTATTTTTGGATGTTGTATGCTTTACAAACACGTTGTGACGTCAATAGAAGCCCTTCTGGGTAAACATTGTATAAATCTTTATTTTTTCGTTTGTAAATACGAAAAGGTTGGTTGATATTTTATTAGTTCTGAAGAGGGTTCAATAATGCAGTGAATTCAAATCCCTTTGATAACTGAAAAATTTTCAGAAATCGCCGAGATTATTAACCCTGTTAATCAAACAAAAATTTAAAATAATGAAGTAATTAAAAAATCCGGATGGGTGATCTAGCAGGCCACACGTTAACCACTTGCTGATATCGTTTTGTATATGTAAATATTATTTTTCACATGTTTATCGCTCGGAATATTTATAAGCTGTTAAACATTAACATTCAGTAAATTATTTGATTTAGTACATGACATTAGCTTTACTTCTTTACATTGTAGCAAGATGTGTTTTGCAATAGCTTGAAAATTTTAAACCTAAACCTAAGTAACTACTACACTAAACGGAGAATCTTAGTTAAATCTGTTAACCAAATCTAGCGAACCATGCATTTTGAGCCTTCTATTATACTGCCTTTCTAGTTCTAGAACCGCAACGGCTAAATTATTGGAGTGGGCAGCACTGAGTTTCACTTGTTAATTAGCACTGGCACGTTGAATTTCTTCTTTGACCGTGGGTATGTCTTGCTGGAGTAACCAATGATGAACGTACTGATGAGCGTTGGCTTGTTGTCTATTATCCTTATTACTTTGTTTTGGAATCCGGTAATATTCCCAAATTGGAGTTGCTAGCAGACCCCCAAATTGGTTTTATAGAGAAGTATTTTATTTTGCAGTGATAGCTGGGATTTTCTTACAATTTGACAAAGTTTTAACCCAAGTTGCAATCTTTATGATGTGGATCTGCCGGATCAGGCGCACTTTACGCTGGCTTGATGTGGTATCGGAGTGTTATTCAATATAACTGCTGGGCAGGTTTCCTTCAATAGGGCGAATGTTACTTGAACCGATTTTAGTTAATTCATGTGAATGGGCTATAATTTTAGCCATTCTTCAATTTTTTTGAGATTTCTCTGGAGTACAACTGTTTGATGTGATGCCAAAACTGCAGTGTCGTCTGCATATGTAGCCACTAATGTTTGTGGAGTTGTGGGCAGGGCCGGCGTGTACAGAAGGTATAGGACAGGTCCTGTTATGCTACCCTGGGGCTTGAATTGAGCTTTTTGATGACAGTATTAATTTTGCTAACATTTACTGGTCTTCTAGGTTGAGCGATGTCGTTAGATTCGTTGAGTATTTGGTGTATAAATAATTCTTCATCTGCATGACAGGATCTAGGGTGGGGTTGAAACACTGAAATTAAATGGTCTGTTAAAGTATAATATGCTGTTTCTTGATTGGTTTTGGTCCATGTTCTGTCAAATTTCCAAATATGCGAGGTTTTGAACCAGTTAGCTTTCTCATAGCCTTCCATAAAGAGTAATCTGTGTCCTCAGTATGTGTTAGGTTAGACTGGTTAGACCAATATTTTTTGCACTCCTTGATTTTCAAAGGAGGTCAGGAGATTTTTAATTCGCGAGTGACTTACATAGTTGGGTTTAGTTTTATTTTGATGATTTCTAACGATTGCCAGATTCTTCTTAGTCTTTGTTTTTTTGTATGTTTTGTTTAATACTCGTAGGACAGTGTTCGATGACATGCTGCATGTCGCAGGTGATGATATGTTGAGATGATGACGTCTAGTGCCCGATTTGAAGGACTTGTGAGTTAAACGTCATACTAGATGAATCATTGATGGTGAGACTTTTAGACACGCTGCTAGATAGAGTCGAGAGTCTGCGACAGTCTTGATGGGCGAGATCTAAAGAATAAGAGAAACGTTGTATGCAACGTGCTAACGTGCAGTAAAGCAAAAAGAACTGGTGGCACTGATGGTGGCAAAACCAAATCCAACTGGACGGTACTTGCTCTCTGGCTAATTCTCGAAAGTAGTTCCAGTCTGTGGCTCTGCAATATAGCATTGTTAGTTTTTGAATTTGTAACACTTGTGTGCTGTATGTAACAAGTACTGGTGACTGATCGGAGGATAGATCCCAGCAGGATTCTGCTTTTAAATAAGTAGTTTGTTGAAACGCCTTTGGTGACGCAAAAGTCTTATTAAAATCCGATGGCCAATACGTAGGTTCAATGGTGCGTAGTGTTCTTCCATTGCTTTGTACAGCTCTCTACCACGTGTTAATGTTATTCGCGATCCCCATACTTGATTTTTTGAGTTATAGCCTCCGCCAGCTATGAAACGGGTTCAAGAGGGTTAAAGAAGAATGCAAATTGCTGCTTGTTAATAGTATACCGTGGTGGTCAATATACAATAGAGAATATAATGTCTCTGTTTTTTTTTCTGCTACTGCAACGGTAGTAGCTTGAAGAAGATCTGATTAAAATTTTTCTGGCTATGTTGAGCAAAGCCGTTGGCGTTCCTCGGAGCAATTTTTAAGGTGTTAGGCAATATGATTCATTTAAGTCCATTGTTTCCATTAGTTTGTAATTTGCTTGCTGTGGAGGTACATTCTGTGCTGGTTGCTGTTTGAGTGTTTGTTGGGGCTGATCTAAGTTATGTTGTTGTTTTTTGTGCGTATGAAAAGTTGGTGCTACCGTTAAGCTGCCTTGATCATACAGCATAGTGGAGGATACTTTCTTCTCTGTATTTCCTTTGCAACCAAGCAGCCTCTATAATTCGCTGGGTGGCTGCCCTGACCATTTGCATTTCGCATCTTTACTTTTGGTTTTCTTTTCGCAGTGTTTCGTTACATGTTCACCTACGCATTTAACGCATCTTAACGTTCTATGGCAATAGTTGGCAACTTTGATATTGAATTATTTCTCTTTTAACGATTGGTGATTCAAATCTTATCTTAGATTTCATTAGAAATTCTATGTTGTCGATTTCCTTGTTGTTCTCTGACTGTTGGGGTTCTACAAAAAACATTTGGTAATGGGGTTTTGGTGACTCTATGCTTAATCTTGTGAATGTTCAGGATCTTATGTCCATAACTGGTTATTTCATTGGCTAATTCGGTGAGTTGAACAGTGCGGTGCATGTCCCCTAATACTACTTTATATCTTTTGTTGTTCTTCTGTTGAAATGTATGGAATTCCGTGTTCTTAGTCTGTTTGTTTAGTTGCATATTTGCTTGAGCGTTACTGACCATTTTAACAACATATGTAGTTATTTTGGCTTTTTCCTCGAGCATGTCTGTTAGGTAACTTTTAAATGGTAATGTTTGAGTTATGGCTTAATGCAGGTTGTCTAAACCATAAATTACCTGGCCCACAAGTGATAATTTTGTATTCATTTGTTTACATAAATTTTAAATTACCTTTAGTAGGTGTTAGAAAATTCATGGGCCCTCGTTGTCAATTTTTCAGTTTAACCCAAGCGATATGGTACACCATAAATCATCCAATTACATCGTAAACGATAATTTTATAAATAAATAAATTAAAAAACCTAGTTTTACTTGGTTAACGTAGGTCAAATACCTTGCGTGCGTGTCCGTATGGACAACGGTTACTTTACGACGTAATCATGAGTTACAGAGCTCCAAATGACTGTATGCAAATGCAAAACTAGGAAGTTAACTGCATTATGACAGACCAGAGTTTATATTTGCTATAAATTCTTAATACGCAATTAGCATAGCCGTATAATTACATATGTTTGAGTTATTTAATTGACTTATTGCGTTCTGAAACAGTTTTAATTTTTTATATTTACTTTGCCGTACCAGTTTTTTTACGTGAGGCCCCCGTAAATCGTTGCTTTCTTTTTGAGCATATTTTAAACAGTCGGCGCTAAGCGCCCTTTAAAATTGTTGAAAATTAAGACAAACATTAAGAGTGCGCATAGACATTTTCTGAAAAAGGCGATTTGTTCCATTCATCAAAACAGAAGTGAAACTCACCAAATAACTGCAGAAATATTCGGAAATCGCCGTTACCTTTCTTACTTATTCAGAATAGAAATGATTTATTACACGAGAGGTATTTTAAATAATTTCGTTTAGAGACACTGTCGGGGTTCAATCATAATATAATTTCGTTGTGGTCTTCGATACCATTATTCAAATGGAACTTGTTATTTTTGATGAATACAAATGGAAAGGGGAAACAGTGTTCGTCATTTCCTGCTGTGTGAATAGAAATGGTCCAAGCGAGGAAAACCAGAATATCAATTTACCTATTTGAGTTTGTTATCATGATTGGAATGAAACCATTCAGTCACATTGAATTTTATTTGTAGTTAACCGACTTTTTTTATTTGTTTGCTGAATTGATCACCTCCGCCGAAACGATCTTTTACTTTATCAATGAACAAATTTTACGGTTTTTTAGTAACTTACTCCTAAGTTAACGCCAAGAAAGGTATCAAATAAATATACTTTGGCTAATTAATATTAGATTAACCCTCGTATACGGACAAAACTGATCCACCCAGTAAATTTTATTTTTAAATGAACGTTTCGTATGTTTCGTTTACATTTGGGAGGTTGCAGAAGTTACAAGTTTATCTTATAAGTAGTTTTAAAATGTTATTACGTAAAGTTTTATCAAAATATATACTGATATCAAATATTCCTTTTAATTAGTATTCGCAATATTTAATTTTAAATTTATAACATTTGAAATATCGCATACAATTTTATTATCAGCTAGCTCAGTCTGTTTCTGAAAATTAATATCAAATTTTAGAGATCTCTTAATACAGGGTCGTTAATGGGGATCGCGTTTATGAATTTTTTTATTAAAAATTCATAAAGTAATTTTTAACAGCCTCAAAATTATGCAAACCTTTTACAATGATTAAGAATAACTTTAATAACTAAACAAACATAAAATAAAAAATTAATAAATTTATCAACTATCTTTCACATCAAACTTGAACAAAAAAAAAAACACCTCCTCCTGTTTCGACCCCAAAAATTCACTATTCACCAAGTTCTTCCTTATGTTCGTCCAATAATACACTTTACTCAATTTCTTCTTTAATATCCAAAATTTTTTATTAACATCCAAATATAATTTTATTTCATATTTTTACCATATTACATACTTCCAAATCACATCTTTATACAGTATTAATAATCTTCCACAAAATTTTGAAATAATTATGACTTCATTCGGTTTTAAATAAAATTAAAATCAAACTCTAATTCCAATTTTATAAAACTCAATTTCAGTTTATTATTTTTTTCAACCCTCTTTTTTTATTATTTTTTAATTCTCCTTGCTTATCTTATTTTATTAAACTAACACTCTATTTTAAAATATAACAAAATTATTTTAAAAATTAATTATCAAGATATCACAATCTACTTATATACAACACTATTTTTAATTAATAACTATTAACATTTTAACATTAAGTTTACATTATTTTAAAGGCGTTCATTTGTTTACATTATCCCAAATAAAATCAGCACTCGGCGTCTTAAGAGATCATCTAAAGCTAAAGATATCGTATCAATCCACTCTTCTCTGTCTTCCCATAGTTCTTCTTCTGTTTCTCTTTCTTTCAGTTCTTTATCTGTTCCTTCTCCCCAACTTTTTCTTAGTCTCCCCCTTCTTCCAGGTGGTTTCCATCTTAGGATTTGTTTTGAATTGAGTTCTACTACAGTCTGTTTTTAAACTAGGAGGAGCGTTTCAAATTTGCCGCGCTAAAATGTACGCATGCTATTGGCTCTGCGCGCGTCAGTTTTACACGATGCGAATTTCTGTGTTTTGTTTTGACATCAGCTGTTCAAGGTGTTGCATTTACAGACCAGTTACCGGTTGTTAGTGTTCTCAGTCTCCTTCTGTGTAATTCCGCAAGTAACAAAACAGTTCTTTTCAGTTGGAATAATTCAAATTTACCGACAAAACTTTTCTAGTGTGTTTTCTGGTAACATTTATCGTGTGAATGTGACTTTTATATTTACTCTTCCTAGTTTAAAAACAGACTATAGCGTTCTTTGAACATGGCCATACCATTTCAGCTCTTTATTCTTAATATATTGTATGTGGGACTATCATTTCTCGTATTCGTTCGTTGGTAACTCTTTCTAGTCTAGATCTTCTTCTCTGATCTGGTCTTCAACTGCCATACCTCGCTACCATATGCTTGTTTTTCTTCGATGTATGTAGATCTCACAGAATACAATTAATCAACGCTATCGCTCTTCTGCCTTGGATGTTTTTATCTTTAGTCGCTTCGGCTTGCGTTATTTTCATCCCCAAGTACTTGTACTTTTGGCAGTTCTGTATTTTTTGTCCATCATTTAATACTAAGTCTAGCTGTGTTGCCATATTCATTTCTAGTGCCCATTTTCTGTATTCTTCGATTAATTTCCGCGTCCTATGCTTGTGCTATTACGACCTGATCGTCTGCAAAGCATAAAGTATGTAGTGTCTTGTTGTCGAACGGTATGCCCATATTTCTACATTCACCCCCCCCCCCCTAGCTCTAAATAGATCTTAAATAAGGCCGAGGAAGGTCAGTATCATTGGTTGACGCAGAATACCTTTGAAACTTATTGACCAATTTTGACCTTCGCAGTGATGCCTTTATATAAGTTCGTCTTCTTCTTTATTTTAGACCGTTGCTCTGTTTTACCAATCGTTTCCTCTCGGTTGGTAATCTGTTTGGGATTGGGATGTGGATGTCCCAACTATCACGTCATCTTTTTGGACACCTGGCTGGTAATCTATAACCCAATGGTGGGTTATTCATCACAATTTTGGGGACTCTTCCGTTGTCCATTCTTTGGGCATGCTCCTTCCATTCCTTTCGGCGCCTTTGTGTCCGGTCGTGTTTCAGAAGCATATGTCATCACTGGCCAAATGCATGATTTATAAATTCTGACTTTACTGTATATTGTCATAATTTTTGTTTATCAGATTACATCTTTTAAACTGCTAGAGAGGGACATGGCTTGAATGATTTGTTGCAGAACTTCTACTCATAGCTTGCTGTAGCTGGATATATCTTTTCATAAGTATCATTACTTGCTCAATTATATCGTTTCCGACAGCAATTTTACATCTTAAAGGCTATTTGGAGTTGGTTAAGCATTTTGTCTTGTTTGGCGAAATTTCCATATTTATTTTTTCGGCTGTTTTATGTAATTTGTATGTTCTGTCTGTGACATCGTAAGTGCCCATCCTGTATCCTCCTTGGGTTGATTTTACTTCTCTTATTATTTCTTCCATTATTAGATTGATAACAGTCCCCTTGTATTAGACCGGTTGCTATCTCTACATACTGTAAATGCACTTTTTGGCCAAAGACCATTTTTTCCCCTTTATTCTTCTGCTTCCATATCACGTTTTTTTACTAGCTTTCCATACATCCTACTGCGATTCCTCTGTAGTTTTCGCAGTCATTCCTACTTCCCTTTTTGTGAATTGTAGATATTATAATGTTTTCCATTGACTTGGTGTTTTTGTATTATTGATGTATGTTTTGCTTTGGAATATCTTAGTTAACTGTAATTTATCAGTTCCGTATGAAGTTAGATATATATTTCCTGGACCGGAAGCCTTTTCCATTCTTAAGCAATCGGTATATTTCTGTAACTTCTTTGGCTGTAATTCTAACCGGGATAGCTATAACATTGATGTTTTGAATCTCATTTTCTTCTTGGAATTCTACTCTTGTTTTCTGTCAATAATATTTGGAGCGTTATTGATGATATCTCTCCTTGTCGCTTATTTATTACTTTCCAGCTTTCAGTACTTCTCCTTCCACCTAAATACGTATTTACGCTACTGCAGCTGTTCTCCCATGATTCATTTTTCTTCTGTACTATCTTCTCCACACCTGGGCTTGCGCTTGCTTATAGGCAATCTTGTTATGGTTCGTTATTGTGCAAAGTAATTTTTCATATCTTCTATCCCTTTATCTCACCAATATGGTTGTTGTCGCTGTATTCTTTCATGGAATCCTAGCGCTTTTGCAGCTGCTTCGTGTATGCATCCTTTTATATGTTCGTAATGCTCCTTTATGGCTTATCTTCTAGTTTTTCATCTAATCTACTGTCATGTTCTAAGCTCCTCCGATTTAATTTTTACTTTTTCGTCTTGGTTGCGCCCTCTTCTTTGTGATTTCTTGTAGTGCCCTTTCTTACCGGAAACATCAGTTTAGCCTCGAAGAGGTAGTGGTCACTCCCGCAGCTTGCTCTTCTGAATACTCGTACATCGTCTGTTCTAATATGTACTTGTTTTCTGTCGTATTATTAGATAGTTTATGTGGATCTCTGTCCCTTTTTCTTAGTCTCTTTTAGAACTTCAAAGTTCTGAAATAACTTCGTTTATTTTTCTTAAGAAACTAAGTCGCCCAACTCATTGGCCGTTTTCATAGCTTCAATCGTTGACTTTGAATTCGTCCATTCCGAGGCGTTATACAGCATTTTGATTTTGCAGTCTCCTCTTCTTAGACAGGCTGCTTCCACCACAGCTTAGGGACTCCTAATAAATTGGTTCATCCGCTTGGCGTTCCATGGTTTGTGTTCATCCCATCGAAGTTTGAACCATTGACCCCCTGAGGTGGACCCTTACTGGGTGCTATCATCCAGATCAGCTAAACCCTGTTTTTTAACGATGTTGTTACACCTTCTCCGTCCACATCTCATCCTGGCGCGGAACAAGCAATGGCGTTTTTTTTTATAACAATTTATATTTATAAAATATTCGGATGCAATCTGTATATGCTGATTTCTAGTACATGAATTTATAACAATCAGCATATACAGGGTGCAATCCGAATATTTTAGAACGCCTGGAAAACTTCTTAATTAAAACAAACTCTTACTAGTATGTTTTTGCAGTGAATATGTAATATATTAAAGGCCAAATTTTTTTACAGCTCCTCCTGACTGTGAACCAGGGCAGTTAACCTGTGGTCAGTATGTCTGGAACAAAACATACTGTATACCGCCACATTTTCGCTGTGATATGACGATAGACTGTGTCGATGGTACTGATGAAGCCGAATGCAGTAAGTATTCAATTTTTGTTTTGTTGGTTTATTTCCTCCAAGCATCGTAGCCTTAAACTTTGATCGAATGTTTGGTTCTAAAATATCGTCAAACATTGGAAATACAACTTTTTAAAAACCAGCGCCTCCACCAAGAAACGGTTGGCAATCCTTGTATTACTAAGAAAGAAAGAAAAAAGTAAAATTTTCAATTAAATTTACTTGCCGAGTTTTACGAGTTTGAAATGCATTTTTAAGTTGCGAACTCTCTTTGATAACCCCAAGTTATTTCTTGTTAAAAAAACTTCGAGTTTATTTATTATTCAGAATTACATATTCGCTCTACAATACATACATCCTAACTTTTTCTCCCTTTACAGGCGGGAAAATTTCAGTTTATTTGTTCCTTCGAACTATTCTAAGGGCAATATTTTCGTCTTTGAATAAATAATAATTTAGTTTGCCCTTTTTAAATACAAAAGAAAAGGTTGAAGTTTTTTTTTACAATTTTGTTGCGGGTGATCTAGCAGGCCGTAAGTCGGACACTTGCGCATTTTGATTTTTTTGCAACTTCTGATGTGATTTTATTTATTTGAACATTGATTCGTTTACGTCGCATTTCCTTCGGTTTATTTTCTCCAAGCATTAAAAAAAATTGAGACCACTCGGGCGTCCGAGAAATAACTTTGAACGGAGGTTTCGTTCTAAAGTATTGATCGAAACCGTCTTGTACCTTAATAATGTGAAGGATTCAACAATTTACTGGCACAATAGTGGCCTTATGGCTAAATTTTTCCATTTTCCGATTGAAAAGATATCGGAAGAGGCAATTGAATTTCCGTTGGGGGGACCAACGACAGACCCATACTGGGCGATGACGGCCAATTTGTCAAGTTAGGGTCTCGGATTCGTCTGGAATTCGATATTTAAGATGATAGCTTTTCTAACATCCCATATTGTAATAGAGGGCCGTATACATGGGCCGTCCAAACAAATTTTAATAATTACTTCGAAAACCTTCCACGTCATTCATTAGTGGCTAACTTAACGAATTAAACGATTAATTTATTATCATTTTCCTTCTTGTTAAGAAGTGTTTAGCACTTGTAATTTATCTATTAAAGTTTCAAAGTACCTCCAAAATGGTTAATTAATTCTTCTGTCTTGCTGTTAAGCATCAAGGAAATTCCTTTTTTCTCTCTCCAGAAATCCACTAATCCTGAAACGTAGTAAATTGAAACTTCACTCATCTTGAAAGTTCCGGTTGTTTTAACCACCTGTTGATTTCGGCGTCGTGTTTTATTCTTCCCGTCTACACCTGTATTAATTTTAACGTTTTTTATCGTGAAAATTAGCGACCATTTGTTGCAGGGAAGCCCATAATCCCTAAATATACGAAAAAATGTTCCCCTTTTTATTATTTTTTCGCCGTTGTTTTCGGAATAGATTTATTTCAGAAATAACATGAGAACGAACGACGTTCTCAGCCTTAGAATTACAAGGATTGCTTAATGTTTAACTGAAAGAAAATTAGAACTGTCTGCTGGTTTGATTGTGAAACATTACAAGCATTGTATCTTGGAGGAATTCATTAAGACGTATTACAGTTTCGCGCTTCTCTTTATAGCGAAATTTATTTCAGGATTGCTTGGGGGTGCTTACAATAAGAACTGTAATCTGGGGTATAAATGAACGCTCGGGCTTTATGTAGGTATTTGTTTACCAAATTGTGGAATGGTTAGAGTAATTCATTTGGTTACGTAATGATTACCCTTTTAAATTTAGATTAATTTCCACATGACGTGGCTTAACGAAAGTATAAAGGTTTTTTTCTGAAATACCCTCACAAGGGAGCATGTCCGGCAACATGGAGGGTTAAGGCCTCCTAAGTCGCTTTTCATAAACCCACAATTAATTTTAAACCACTTTAAATTAATAAATTTCTGAATTTAGCGTACAGAAAGTGCCAACCTGACGATTTCCATTGTGGATCAGACTCAAGTTCAGGAAGGACCGTAGATCCTTGCATCCCGAAAGAAAAAAGATGTGATGGTTATTTGGACTGTCGTACAGGCAAAGATGAATTGGGTTGTCCAGGTGTTGCGTGTAGGCTTGACCAATTTAGATGTGCCAATGGGCAAAGGTGTATCGAAACTACTCAAAAATGTGACCATAAAAATGATTGCGGTGATAATTCTGATGAACTTGGATGCAGTAAGTAAATCTGTTAACTTTTTACTTCTTATCTTTTTGGATATTTGTTTGTGCCTTGCACCGGTAGAGTCTCGATGCGGTTACAGATTGATTCATACACAAATAATGAAATACTAATTTGCTGCAGATTTTCCGTTATGTCATGGTGGTCAGTTCAGATGTGCGAACCAGTTATGTATCCCAATGGGATTCCACTGTGATGGATATCAAGATTGCTCCGATGGATCAGATGAACACAACTGTACGGTCATCGCATGCCCCGATAACAAATTTTTATGTGCGAAAGGTGGTTCGAATGGAACCCCGAAATGTATTGCAAAATCACAGCTTTGCGATGGTAAACGAGACTGTGATGACGGAGCCGATGAGGAAACCGCTTGTTGTAAGTATTCTACAAAACAAATCCAACAAGTTGCAACGTGACTAACGGCCCGGTTATTTCAGCGAAATCATCCTGTCCATCACTTGGTTGTGACTATAAATGTCAAGCTTCATTAACCGGGGGTGTTTGTTCGTGTCCGGAGGGTAGAAAATTAGGATCTGACAACAGAACGTGTGTTGACAGAAATGAATGTAACGAATGGGGTTACTGTGATCAACTGTGTACAAATACCGATGGTAGTTATACATGTTCGTGTGCGAGTGGTTACATACTTAAAGAAAAAAATAGATGCGCAGCTCCGAATGCTAGTTCGATGATGCTGTTCTTTGCGCACGATAGAAACGTTTACAGAATGAACCTTAGGGGGGAGGACGTTAAAATTATAGCTAATACAACGGGTGCAAGCGGGCTCGATTTCCATTATGAGAAGAACTTGCTGTTTTGGTCGGATATAAAGACAAGAAAAGTAAGACACTATTTAATATTGTATGTTAACTCACTCAACTAATTTTCTTCCCACAGATACATTCGCAACAATTAAAAGATCCAATAATCGGCCTAACAATGGTCCATGAACTTGACATCATGCTACCGGGTACTTGGTCTCCGGTTGCTTTGGCCGTCGACTGGATAGGTGATAAATTATACGTGGTAGATTCCGTAGGTCAAAAGATAGACGTTTTTGAATTGACCGGACGTTGGCATGCGGTCGTTTTAGGATCAAATCTAACCAATCCTGCTGACATCGCACTTGATTGTCTTATGGGGTACATGTTCGTAGCAGACAGTTCACAAGTATTACGTGCAAACATGGACGGTACAAATGCTGTCGCTATCGTATCAGAGGCAGCTTACAAAGCATCCGGTATTACCATCGATATAATTGCTAAACGTGTGTATTGGTGCGATTCTTTACTCGACTATATTGAAACGGTTGATTATGATGGGCAGAATAGATATTTGGTGGTCAGAGGACAATCTGTACCGAGCCCGTCTCGCTTGGCACTTTTTGAAAATAGGGTTTATTGGACTGATGGTACTAAACAAGGCATTATGTCCGTAGATAAATACGAAAGTAGTTCGAGTATACAATCGATCTATCGTACCAGAGATATTAGAGATCCAAGAGCATTGAAAGCCGTACACGGTTTAAGTCAACCTATGATTAGTAATCCCTGCGGAAATAATAATGGTGGTTGTCAGCATATGTGTATTGTAACCCACACCGCATCTGGGTTAGGTTATCGTTGTGCGTGCCATATCGGTTGGAGATTATTACCCGACGAACACATCTGTGATTTAGTGAATGAATTTTTGATGTATTCTCAGCAAAGATTTATAAAAGGCAAAGTTTTAAATCCGGTAATTGAAGGATTTAGTGATGCAATGTTACCTGTAGTTTCCCGCCGTGCAAGATTCGTTGGTCTTGATTTCGACGCAAGGGATCAACACATTTATTACTCAGATGTGCTACAAGATGTAATTTACCGTGTGCACCGAAATGGTACCTCCAGAGAAATTGTTTTAGCTTCACAAAACGAAGGTGTTGAAGGCTTAGCCGTCGACTGGATGTCTAAGAATTTATATTATATAGATAGTCGTAAAGGAACCCTAAATATATTATCCACTAGAAATGTTACATACCGAAGAACCCTTTTAAAGAATCTTAAACGGCCTAGAGCCATTGTTGTACACCCAAATAAAGGTTATATCTTCTTCTCTGAATGGGACCGTCCTGCCAATATTTCCAGAGCTTACAGTGACGGTAGTGGTCTTATGGTTTTCAAGAATGTTACTCTCGGTTGGCCTAATGGTTTGGCTATTGATTTCGACGAAGATCGATTGTACTGGTGCGATGCGCTTTTGGATCATGTACAACATTCAAACTTAGATGGAACGGATGTAAGGACTGTAAATTCGAGACTCATTCGGCATCCGTTTAGCATAGTGATTTATAATAACTTTATGTATATAACCGACTGGAGATTGGATGCCATTATTAAACTTCATAAATTAACTGGTGAACAAGAGGAAACCATTATAAAGGAACCACAAACAAACCGACTTTATGGCGTTAAGGTAAGATATTGTTGATATTGATTACATATACATTATACTCCATTTGTGCTGTATTCAAACCATAACAGGCTCTTTCTCCACTCCTTTCTATCTGGAATCTTTGGTTCTCCAGTTCCTGTCTAGTTGCTGTAATTCTTCCTGCGTCTCCACTTTCCACCTCAACCTAGGTCTTCTTTTCTTCCTCCATCTGCAACACATGTCCCATCCATCTTATTCAGTTGTCTCTTACCACTTTTGTGAGCTTGGACTGATTATACATTTCCTGTATGTTGTGTCTGGGAGCGAAGTCTTTATTGAAAGATGTGTAACACCCTAAATTAGGGGTAGTACCTTTGGTAGCTCAATCGAAGTCCAGGAGGGTTTGTCTCAGCTCTAATAATTACAACACAAGAGGTTGGGTAAATAAGTATAATGGCTGGACGATATCCGCGACGGAAAAATTCCGTTGAACCTGTATTAGACTTTCTGTAGGGAAATTTATTTTACCTTTTATACAGGAAGTCTTTGAAGACAGGTGGCACGTTACAATACAAGTGCTCTGTTCTCCTCTCATAGATCCTTTATCTCTTGGATGTATTCCCTCTGGGCTTGTTTTATCTTACTTAGTTCGGCCATCATTATCTTAAGTTGTTTAAATTTCTTCTGATTTTTTAGTTTTTCCAGGTGACTTGCCAGCCTTTTTTCTTTTCTTCCCTTTTTATCCTCCTCAGGTACGTCTCCATCACTCTCATAATATTTTCTACTCTACTCCTTCCTTTTTCTAACTTCTTGTTCTTGTTTACCGTCTTCCTCTAGCTGTTTTTTTACATCGATTAAAGATTATTCTACTTCGTTTTGTCATTGTTTTTATTTTCCTCGTTGTCATAATTGCATTGTAACATTTTTGGATCTTGTTTCTGTTGAGAAATTATACAACTGTATAACAAAATTAATTTCATTATTTCAGATTTACAGTGAAAGGGAACAAAAAATAGACACATTGCAACCGTGTTGGTCCAATAACGGTGGTTGCACTAAACTATGCTTTGCTATTCCACGCAACGATTCACACAGCAGTTTAATGGCAAAATGTGGCTGCCCATATGGAGAACGTTTAATGCCAGACGAACGCACTTGCCAAGCGGATCCCAGTCACGAACCACCTGTACAAGCATGTCCTCACACTTGGGATTTCACTTGCAATAACCAAAGGTGTATACCAAAATCATGGGTATGCGATGGTGATAACGACTGTTTGGATAACAGTGATGAGGAACAAAATTGTACAAGTAAGTGATTAGTTATAATCTATTAAATAACACCTGATTTAATTCGATTGAAATTTAGAACCAACTTGTGGAAGTAACGAATTCCAATGTCGATCGGGTCGCTGTATACCAATGACATTCAAATGTGACGCTGAAAACGATTGTGGAGATTTCAGCGATGAAAACGGTTGTGTAAATGTAACGTGCGGATCAACGCAGTTTCAGTGTGAAAACGGTCGGTGTATCCCTAACACTTGGAAGTGCGATTCAGAAAATGATTGCGGTGATGGTTCCGACGAAGGTGATCATTGTGCCGAGAAGACTTGCGCTTATTATCAGTTTACTTGCCCTCGAACTGGTCACTGCATACCGCAAAGTTGGGTGTGTGATGGAGACGATGATTGCTTTGACAAACAAGACGAACAGGATTGTCCGCCTATTACGTGCCTACCTAGTCAGTTTAAATGTGCCGATTTGCGACAGTGCGTTCAAGAAAGCTATAAATGCGATGGAATTCCTGATTGTAACGATGGCAGTGACGAATTGGGATGTCGTAAGTTGTTATTAAACTTCGTCTTTAAATAAATGTTATTTTGGTTTTTCGACAGCTTCAATCGCACCAGACCAATGTAATAGCGAAAAACAATTCCAATGCCAGTCATCAGGAATATGTATCCCACGATCGTGGCATTGTGACGGCACCACTGATTGTGATGATGGATCAGATGAACCGGAATCTTGCGGCCAAATCGACTGCCCCTCGAAATTCTACAAATGCAATAACTCACACTGTATATTTAAGGTATAACTGCGCATTATATCGGTTAAGCCCCTTATTTATGTATTTTTTGTAAAGGCTTATATCTGTGATGGTAACGATGATTGCGGGGATGGTTCCGATGAAAGCGTCGAGCATGCCTGCGGTAGACCACCTTTCAGGTGTCCTGATGGTCAATGGCAGTGCCCTGGTATTACAGAACGTTGCATTCCATTAGACGGTGTCTGTAATGGTACATTAGATTGTCCAAATGGTGCCGATGAAGGTCCCGGATGTGATTTGGGCGAGTGTCAACATCAAGCCGGTTTATGTTCGAATGGTTGCAAGCAAACACCACAGGGTGCCCTTTGCTTATGTCCGATAGGTGAAACTTTATCGAACGATAGTTACACATGTGAAGATTTAGACGAGTGTAGCCCACCTGGATTATGTTCTCAAAACTGTACGAATACCAAAGGATCCTATTACTGTAGCTGTGCGCCTGGTTATACCTTAGAGCCCGATAAGCACGGTTGCAAAGCTTTCAGTAAGTACTGACGAATGACTGTATTAACTAAGTATTTAATATTTGTGTCTATATAGATCACAGTGCGGCGTTCTTAATTATATCAAACCGACACTCCATTTTGGTGGCCGATTTGAACGATCAAGGATTGGAAAGAGTGCCTATAATAGTAGAAAATGTTGTGGCAACCACTTCGAATATGCACACCGGCACCATATTTTGGTCTGATATGAAACTTAAAAAGATTTCGCGTTTAGATCGTAACAGCGAGCCTGTCGAAGTTGTTTCCACTGGTTTAGATTTAGTTGAAGGTTTAGCGTATGATTGGATCGGTGGTAACATTTACTGGTTGGATTCTAAACTTAATACCATCGAAGTTTCCAAAGAAAACGGAAGTAATAGAATTGTGTTGGTTAAAGAAAATATAACCCAACCTCGAGGAATGTGTTTGGATCCGAGCCCTGGGTAATAAACAGCTTGCTTAAAATTTGCTGCAAGATTATAAACTACTTTTATATTTAGTTCCCGTCAGCTCTTCTGGACGGATTGGGGTGAGAATCCACGAATTGAAACTGTTGGTATGGATGGTCTTAAGCGTTCGATTATAATCAGCACCAAAATCTACTGGCCGAATGGACTCACTTTAGATACTGCAAATAAGCGAGTGTACTTCGCTGATTCAAAATTAGACTTCATCGATTTTTGTAATTACGATGGAACCGGCAGACAACAAGTTTTAGCCGGAAGTCATTACTTGCTCCATCCACATTCTTTGACATTGTTTGAAGACACCATGTACTGGACAGATCGTCAGCTTAATCGCGTACTCTCAGCTCACAAATATAAAGGTAAGTAATTCTTCCGAGACATATTTACTAGCATTAATAATTTTTTTTTCTAGGAAATAACCAAACAGTCGTTTCGCATTTAATATCCCAACCATTAAGTATCCATGTGCATCATCCGTCATTACAACCAATTTCATTAAATCCATGCCAAAACGAACCTTGTCAGCAGTTGTGTCTTTTGTCCTCATCATCACCAACTGGGTATACATGTAAGTGTAAACCTGGTTATCGCACTACTCCTGCTGGTCGCTGCATTGAAGAAGAAAAGGCCTTCATTATGATTATGCGCGGTTCTCAAATCATCGACGTGTCGCTGACATCAGGTGATATGACAACAGGATTCTTAACACCCATCGTTGGCGTTGACAATGGCATTCAGATTGATTATGATCGAAAAACCAACACCATATTTTGGATAGAAGGCAAAGAAGATGATGATGAAAATGTAAGTAAATATGTAGTTTGTAGATTAAAATGTTTGGGGTTCCTCGTGGTGCAGTAGATTCAATAGGTGCACATACCATCGAGGTTCGAACCATCTTACTGAAGATTGCGATATGACCTTAGCAGTTGGTAAATTGATTAAAAAGAGCATTCTGTTGCACTCTGGCAACATAGGATCTAATCAGATTATGCTGGAACATTTTTTCAAAACACTGATTAAATGCATAATATTAATACTAAATTAATATGTTGCAGTGTACGATCTTGACTATACCTTATGGAGGTGGCAACAAAACACAATTCTTGGGAGTTGATTCCGGAATAGTAGGTTCACCGTCATCCATAGCGTTTGACTGGTTGGGTAGAAATTTATTCGTAGGAAATCGTGTGGCTGGAAATTTGGAAGTAATCAGAGTAGACGGCAAAGCAAAACATCGCTCAGTTATTTTGGCCAACGATGGAAATAAAACTTCAGTTGCCAAACCACGTTCTATTTGTGTAGATCCAAGCGACGGTAAAATTTATTGGACGGACGATGGTGGTTTTGGTGTTCCACAAAAAATTGGCAAAGTTAATATGGACGGAACCAATTCGATTGTACTTCTTGATGACGTTGAAAGACCCGAAGCTATTGTTATTGATATAGATCGTAAGATGCTTTACTTTAGCACCCAATACCCACCTCTTGTGGTTGCTATCGATGTAAATGGTAAAAACCGTGCCAATATACTGACCGAAGAGAACAGCATTTCAAGACCGAAGGCTCTCGCGGTTTTAGACAGTAGATTATATTATTTAGATCCTATTTATGAAAAATTAGAACGGGTTGATCTACCAGAAGGGGGTAATGCGAAAACAATACTGGAAAATGAACCCGATTTAAAGACGTTTACCATATTTAAAAAGAGACAACTGGTGGAACATCCATGCTTACAAAATAACGGTGGTTGTGAACAGATTTGTTTGCCTGCTGAAGGTAAAACACGTGTCTGTGCTTGCAGTGTAGGATACAAAAAGGAGAACGAAGTGAACTGCATACCTTACAAATCGTTTGCTGTTGTTTCGCAACTTGACATGGTACGAGGTTATAGCTTGAAGGACAGTTCAGAGGCGATGGTACCGATTACCGGACCAGGTCACCATATCCTACATGTCGACGTTCATTTCTTAGAAAATTGGATATACTGGGTCGAATTTAATCGTGGAACTTGGAACGGAATCTTTAGAATACGCCCCAACGGTACTGAAATACAACCAGTTATTAAAGAAGGCATCGGTAGCAATGGAATTCGAGGAATCGCAATCGATTGGGTCGCTGGAAATTTGTATTTCACTAACGTATTCCCACATGAAAATTACTTGGAAGTTTGTTGGTTAGACGGTAGCAACCGTAAAGTTTTAGTTAAAACAACCATCGATGCACCAAGGGAATTAGCGGTTAATCCGCTAAAACGCTACTTGTACTGGATAGATTACGGGCAGTATCCTAGGATTGGTAAAGCTTACCTTGATGGAAGTAATTGGTCGCCCCTTGTAACCTCTGGAATTAGAAACCCGAGGGATTTAACAATCGATATGCTTACGCATGACGTATATTGGGTGGACTCTAAACTGGATATGATTCAGAAAATCTCATACAACGGTGGTAACAGACAGGTTATTAGGCGCAACTTACCAAATCCAATGGGTATCGCCATACATATGGGTAATGTTTATTGGGTGGATCGTAACATACAAACTGTTTTCAAAGCATCTAAATTGCCAGGAAACTCCACTTTACCTACTCGCATCAGAACTAATTTACAAAAACTACGCGATATTGCTATATTCGACATTACAAATCAGCCAGCTGATGATACGAATCCATGCCTTAGACTAGGAAACGGCGGATGTGATCAACTGTGCTTCAGTTTTCCACAAGATATCGCTCTGAGCTTCTCGCGGGAAGGCTCAGTAGCTAACAGATTAGGCTACACGTGTGGTTGCGCAACTGGACAATTAGCTGCCGATGGTCGCAAATGCGAATATGTAAACGAATACTTAGTTTTTAGTACACGTACCGAAGTAAGAGCTATTAATTTAGATCCCAAGTCAACTAGCGTACCGTTTAGTCCTGTTGGTAACCTTACGAACGTGGTCGGCATTGATTTTGATTACGCCGATCATAGATTGCTCCTAACACAAATAAGACCATGGGCGAAAATTGCTTGGATGTCATCTACAAATCCGCGAAGTGACGATATGACAACCATAATAAACAGAGGCATTAACCCCGAAGGAATTGCCTATGATTGGACGCAAAAGAAAGTGTACTGGACCGACTCGTCAAATCACAGCATTTACGCAATGAACTTAGATGGAACCGATTTAGTTATGATAGCAAGAGTTGAACGGCCACGAGCCATCGTTATAGATCCATGCAATGGAACATTATTTTACACCGACTGGGGTAAATTTGGAACATCCGGAAAAATATTTAGAACAACTATGGCCGGATCATTAAAACGTGTAATTATTGATAAGAATTTGGCACAACCTTCAGGCTTAGCTATCGATTACGATGATCAAATGCTATATTGGACGGATGCAGTTCGAGAAAAAATTGAAAGATCCGATCTTAATGGTCAAAATCGTGAAGTATTAATATCAGCGACGATTTATCCGTTCTCAATAACGGTATTTAGAAATTATATTTATTGGACTGATTTGCAATTACGAGGAGTATATCGTGCCGAAAAACACACCGGTGCGAATATGGTTGAAATGGTGAAACGATTAGAAGACAGCCCAAGGGACATCCAAGTATTTTCTAATTCCAGACAGTCATGTACGGCTAATCCTTGCCATATTAACAACGGCGGTTGTGCACAAAGTTGCCATCCTGGACCAAATTCAACCGCCGAATGCAGATGTGATAGTAACACAAAACTGGTTAACGAAGGTAGAATGTGTGTCGCTAAAAATCTAAGCT
This sequence comes from Melanotus villosus, assembly GCA_963082815.1. Taxonomy (NCBI): domain Eukaryota; kingdom Metazoa; phylum Arthropoda; class Insecta; order Coleoptera; family Elateridae; genus Melanotus; species Melanotus villosus. The sequence goes on along the minus strand of OY720423.1, from coordinate 6,519,161 downwards.
GTGATTCTAGTAAATTCTATTGTGCCAATGGTAAATGCATATCTCGAATGTGGGCTTGCGATGGCGAAGATGACTGTGGTGATAACAGCGATGAAAATTCCACTTACTGCTGTAAGTACATCCAAATTTAAAGTTTTTATAGTTTTATCTATAATCGGAATATTAATCGACAGCTTATCATTCATGTTCACCGAACGAATTCCGTTGTGCGAATGGGCGGTGCATTTTCAAATCATGGAAATGCGACCATGAAAATGACTGCAAAGATGGGTCCGATGAAAAAGAATGCCAATATCCACCTTGTGCTACTGGTGAATTTACCTGCGCTAATTTCAGATGTATTCCAATGTCACAGGTAAGTGTTTCTCAACCAGTTTATTGCCTGCACAAAGTGCCTTCCCATTCGTTTGTACTTTGCGCTGTGCTGTGAGTGATTAATCCATACCTAGGGAGACACAAAATGTTTAAAGAAGGGACACAGGGCGCAAGCGCAAATTAAGAGAAAAATTGTTATTGAAATGGCAAAACCATTAGATAAATAAATTGGAAGGGGTTGTGGGTTGTAAGTTGTAACAAATATTGATATTAAATTAAGGAAACGTTGGGAAGCACTAAAGTAGTTGTAAAAATACTAACTGAGTTTTTATATTTTTGTAAAGGTTTGCAACGGAGTGAACGATTGTAAAGACAACGTCACTTCGGATGAAACTCACGAAAGATGTCCTCAAAACACGACTTGTCCGCCTAACCATCTGAAATGTGACAAAACTAATATTTGTGTTGAGCCGTATTGGCTGTGCGATGGTGATAACGATTGTGGCGATAATTCCGATGAAAACCCACTGCACTGTGCTCAAAGAACTTGCCCTCAGAACAGCTTCAGGTGTCCCAATCATCGTTGCATACCAGCTACTTGGTAAACTGTTTTTCTTTTCAATTATAATTTTTTATAAGTATAATCAGTGATATCATTGTTAATAATCATCTGCTATTACAATTAATTTCAGGTATTGTGACGGCGATGACGATTGTGGAGATGGTGCCGATGAACCTCCAGAATACTGCAAAAGCGAAGGTCGTACATGCTTCGGAGACTTATTTACCTGTGATAATGGCAACTGCGTGCCTAGGATTTACATCTGCGATGGTGATAATGATTGCCTTGATAACAGCGACGAAGATAACAGGCATCAATGCAGTAAGTTACGATTTTTGTCTAAACTTTAAAATTTGTGCCCTTCTTCTTCGTAGTCTTCACCTTTTATACCCTTACCGGGTGTCGAGGTGTAAATATAACTTCTTCTTCAACTGCCTATCCACTACTGTTGGATATTGGCAATTACGTTGGAATATTTTTCACAATTGGTTGCGATCTGAATAAAATCTCCGATGTTCCTGATACCAGTCCATTGAAGTAAATTTCACATCCAGGACAGTTATTTCCTCCCTCTATTTTACCTTTGATAATTAATTGCTACTTTTGATTCCTCATTCGATTGTCGTCGGTATTCGAAATGTTTTGATTGTTGTCATCAAATCATTGGAATGATTTTTCATTCGGAAACTCGGAAACGCATGCGAATACGAATTAATTCCCAGCCACATCGAGTTATTGTTGTACAGCATTAACCACGCCTGGCACTTGCGTGTTGTTGCTGTTGCAAGGCAAGCGTCAGACAAAGATAAAGTTAGATATAACTGCACACTATTACTTTTCCTAGAATTACTTTAATTTTGAAGGGTTTGGTTTGTAAGTACTGTATAAGATTGCATATGGGCTATTCGAATGAATTCTCTCAATAATGACAAAAACCCTCGTCTTTAGCAAGAAGCTGCGTTGAACTAAGTATTAAACGAAACAAACTTAGCTCTGAAATTAATTTAACAATCTTTCTTTCTTTCTCCCCTTCCATTTACCCTTCCGGGCGTCGTAATAGAGGAACTTAAATATACAATTTAAACAATATTTATATTTGTTTTGTTTGAGTATAAAGTGCTAATGCTATAATTTTATAGTAATAAAAATTGTATAAACATCGGTCCCTATGCCAATTGTTAATCAAATAAACAAGCACTACAATCGAATGCACAATGCTGCTTATCGGTAGCAATGCAACGGTTGAACTCGAGGCATCATTCTCATTCCGAATAATCACTCGTTTTCTGTCGGACTCGAGTGATCATTCGCATTACGAATTACGAATGATCACTTGCATTCTACTATCGGTATTCAGTAGCAATGCATCGGTCACATTCGAGTGATCATTCGCATGGCCTGTTGAAGTTATCCGATTGCCGATTATTCGTTTCTCAAAACCATTCGATTGTGCCCATCACTAATGTTAATAGCCTTGTTTATTTTCATGTTTGCAGTCTGATACCTGTATGGGTTTTGGATGCATTATATATCTTTATCATTTACTGGAAGTTCTTAAGATTTCTATTAATTTCTCATGTAGAACACGCTCAAAAACCTTCGTAGTCTATCAAACACAAGAAGGCATCTTTGTTTACATCTCGACAGTTTTGGATTAGATACCAACGAGTGCCTCTTATGTTCCCATGTCCGCTCTAAAACAAGTCGAGTGTCCTTAATGTTGGCTTTGTGTTTTTTATAGATTTGATTATGAATGATTCTAAGGAATATTTTGCGTGAATGGCTCATTAAGCTTTTCAGTCTGTGATCATTACAGTTCCTCGCATTGTTTTTCTTGGGTATAAATGTGGATTTTAAGCAGTCAGCCGGCTGTCGTAGATCTTATTAAAAAGTATTTCCATAATGGACAGATTGGTTAATAGTTTTTATCTTTTTATCTTCTCCCATGTCTGGTCTATATTACATGACGTAGTTTGCATTCTACTCAGTTGCTTGTTGAATTTGATATGTAATTCTTACCCTAAGGCCAAGAACCCATGAGGCGGTTTGTGACGAATCGGCTAACGATTCGTTTGCTACCTCGGCAGATGAATCGCTTATAAGCAGTTGAACCGTACATACAATTCATCAGAACGCTACAAGCGGTGTGTACGGTTTCATTGCTTTTAAGTGATTCATCTGCCGATTCATCGACCGATTCGTTACAAACCGCCTCGCGTGTTCTTGGCCTAAATCGTCATTCGTCAATTTATCAACATCTAGCTTCACTTGACTGTGCTACTTGGCTACTGCTGATAGTTTTAATTTGATGTGTGTTAATAGGAGGTCTTACGATGCTCTGTCCTGTGACGATTTCTACATATAAATCCTTCTTCGTGGCTATCTGAAGAATGTATTAGTAATTTTAAATCTCTCTTATTGGCAAAACTGTATAAGTCGGTCACCTCTAGGATTTCTATCATCTAAGCCAAAACAACCAGCAACTCTCCTCGTAGGTTCACTCCCAACTTTAGCGTTGAAGTCTCCTTGTATTAGAGTAATCTCATGCGGTTTGGTTAGCTTCAGTAGTTCCGTTACTTCGCCATAGAACTTATTAACTTCTTCATCGTTTTTGTTGGATGTAGGTGCAGCATAGACTTGGATTGTATTTAAGTTTAATGGTTTCGCTTCGATTTTCAATGGCACTGATGACACTTTTAGCAATATCTTTTGTGACAATTATTCCAATTTTCTATGTCTTTACCTTGACTGCCTGAGTAATACCTTGTTGTGCCTTCTGTGCAATATTATCCTGATCCTGGCTACCAAGTTTTGCTTATTCCGTGAATGGAAATTTTTAGACGATTCGCTTCTCTAATAGTACTGATCAGTTTTCCAGATTCATACGGACTCTGGACAATCCATGTTGCAATTTTAATTTTGTTTTTGATTTTACCAAGCACCCTCGTATTGCCAGAGACTGAGGGCCGATTACTTATAAACTTTTCCATGTGATTGTCTTGGGAAAAAGTCTGTTTTATTACTTCAGTGGTTTCCCATTGCCTTCTGAAGTGTTTATAGCTTTCCTTCTAATTTGTGACCACCCGTAACCTGGAGTCAGACTACGTCGGTTATATCCGCTTCCCTTCAAGTACAGACGTGGAATCAGTCCTCAGTTGATCCACGGATACTTATAGTTGGCCCATTGCGACGCACCATGTTGCGGTTGAAGCCCCCCCATCCCGAGTTGTTCCGTATAGAGTTGAGATTAATCGCTACTACGATTAAGACAGACTAACGGGGCACGGTAAAAATAATTACTACAAATCTTAAATTTACAGATAATAGAAGATGTGACGAAGAAACAGAGTTCACATGCGAAGCCAATAAAGCATGGGGTAGGGCGCAGTGTATTCCACGAAAATGGATTTGCGATGGTGATCCAGATTGTGTAGATGGCGCCGATGAAAATGCTACCATACATCATTGTGCGACGCCACAACCTTGCAGCGAAGATCAGTTTAATTGTACTAACGGACGTTGTATAAATAAGGTACTTAATATTTATTTTCCGTATAATTTAATTACATTGTCGTCGATTAATAGGGTTGGGTCTGTGATCACGATAACGATTGTGGAGATGGTTCAGACGAAGGCAAAGAGTGTAACACTAGATATAAACCATGTTCTAGTCAAGAATTTACTTGTCAAAATTTCAAATGTATTCGGAAACAATATCGTTGCGATGGTGAAGACGATTGTGGTGATCGTTCCGATGAAGTTGATTGCAGTAAGTTATATTTATTGCCAATGATTTTTGTGTATTAACAATATGCTTTTCAGACAAAGATAATAACACCTGCGTAACCCCAGGACAGTTTGCTTGTAACAACGGGCAATGTATTGACTCACAACTGGTATGCAATAAAGTGCCGGACTGCTCTGATGAATCAGATGAGCCTCTACATTGTAATGTGGACGAGTGTGCTAAGGTTGAAATACATCAATGCGGCCATAAATGCATAGACACGCCCACTAGCTATTATTGCGAGTGCAACCAAGGGTACAAGTAAGTACAGATTTTTAACTAACCAGATTATATTCAACGAGAACTTCAAGGTATTTTGAACGTGTTTAAAAATTTTTATTAATTACACAGGTTGTTTAAAAAGAAAAACCGAACTTTTGCTATAGAAATGGTATTAGTCATGTCTCTATTTGCAGCAGGCAAAATTCAATAACTTGAATGTTATATTATCAATCGTGCACATTGGCATTTGAATCGGTTAATAATAGTCCATTGCCTGGCGTGAAATATAACAGATGTTTCATGCTCCTCGCGTTTGAGCAACACACCAACACTAAGTTCTGCGAATCTAAAGAAAACTTCACCGAAACGTTTAAGTTACTAAAAAAAGTGTATGGGGACGACGGCCTATCCCACTGTCCAAGTGTTCAAGAGGGAAATGGACAAGATAATGATGCAAAATCGACAATGATACATCGTTAATACTATGTTTATATTGAACACATTATTGTGGTAAGTAATACATTATACAGCAAAAGTTCGGCTTCTTTATAGACAACCTGTGTATATCTCTTAATTTATGATCTTTATTAAACAACAATCTAAATTATTTCTTTTTTTATAAATAGGTTATTAGACGACGGCAAAGCTTGTGCCGATATCGACGAATGCGTAGAAACACCAGAAGTATGTTCGCAATATTGTTCCAACACACCCGGCGGTTATTACTGTAAATGTAACGAACAGTATTACGAAAGGCAAGATGATAAACATACATGTAAGCGTAAAGATGCGATAGAACCATGGGTAGTATTTACAAACAAATATTACGTACGTAACATGTCAATTGATGCCTCGAAATATAATTTGGTCCATCAAGATCTTATGAATGTCGTCGCTTTGGATTATGATATTGCCGGACAAAAAATGTATTTCTGTGATGTCACTGCTAAAACGATATTTAGATCCACCATCGGTGTGAATGAAAAAGAACCCATTATAAGGCATGATTCGCATGGTTTGGAAGGTATTTCGATTGATTGGATAGCAAGGAAATTGTATTGGTTAGATAGACATTCTAAAAATTTGGACGTAGCTGAACTCGATGGAACGAATAGGAAAACGTTGAAAACTGGTATAGCTGATCCGAGAGCACTCGTAGTACACCCTGGAATTGGTTACATGTATTTCACCTCGTGGCATTTACAAGCGTATATAGGCAAAATAGGAATGGACGGTACTAATTTCACACAAATTTTAACATACGAAGATGATATCGCATGGCCGAATGCTTTAACCATCGATTTCTTCACGGACCGAATTTATTGGGCCGACGCTCATTTAGATTATATTGCATTCGCTGATTTAGAAGGTAAACATCGACATAAAGTAATAGCAGGCTCTGCCGTTCCGCACGTTTTTGCCATAAGTCTTTTCGATGATTATGTATTTTGGACGGATTGGAATTTGAAAGCCATAAGCAGAGCAAATAAATACACCGGAAAGGACTTACGAATACTTCGTAATACGACACATCGACCTTATGACATACACATATTCCATCCTTTGAGACAGTTACCGTACACTAATCCTTGTGGCGCTAATAATGGTGGTTGTTCGCATTTATGTCTTATTGCACCCCCTCTTGCGTCAAGCTATTTAAATATCGAGGGATACGGAGAAGAAGGTGTTACAAGATTCAACTGCAGTTGTCCTAATCAATTCTATTTGGCCCAAGATGGTAAAACATGTATTGCTAATTGTACGACCGGTCAATGGAGATGTGGTGGAAGTGATGAGAAATGTATTCCTTGGTTCTGGCAGTAAGTAGTAAACTTGTTTTCACTGAAAGTGCAGTTTATAATTTTTATTTTTGTAGATGCGACGGTGAAAAGGATTGTAAGGATGGCTCAGATGAACCTTCGACTTGTTCACCACGTCAGTGTCGTGCAGGCACATTCCAATGCAAAAACGGTAACTGCACACCATCCGCAACTATTTGTGATGGTACGGATGATTGCGGTGACGGTTCAGATGAACAACATTGTAACATGCCATGTCCGGAATTAGAATTTAAATGTCGCATTAATGGTCGTTGCATTCTTGATAGTTGGAAGTGTGACGGAGATGCCGATTGTAAGGATGCGTCCGATGAAGATCCAGCAATTTGCCATAAACGAGCGTGCGATCCGCTTAATGAATTTAATTGTAAAAATGGGCGTTGCATACCTAAGTTATGGGTGTGTGACTTTGACAACGATTGTGGCGATGATTCAGATGAACCGGCTTACATGTGTAGACAAAAGAATTGTACAACAGGTTGGCAACGTTGTCCAGGCCGAGCCAACTACCGATGCATTCCAAAATGGTTATTCTGCGATGGTAAAGATGATTGCCGTGACGGTTCCGATGAACTTCCTGAAAATTGTCCCGTTTGTAATCCCGAAACAGATTTCAAATGCAACAACAATCGTTGTGTTGCAAAACAATGGCTGTGTGACTTTTCCGACGACTGTGGAGACGGTTCAGATGAAACCGAAGCGCTTTGTAAAGGAAATTATCGAGAATGCTCGGAGTCTGAATTCCGTTGTACAAATGGCAAATGTATTTCGACAAGGTGGAGATGTGATCATGAAGATGATTGTGGTGATAACAGTGATGAAATAGGTTGCAGCGGTTTCAAATGTAAAAATGGTACGTTCCAATGCGCATCTGGTCATTGCATTGCGGCCTATTTCCGTTGTGATGGTGATCGTGACTGTAGAGATATGTCAGATGAAATGAATTGTCCGCCTAGGTATCCAGGAGGCAGATACTGTCCCGAATCGAAATTCCAATGTAATAATCACCTTTGTATTAGTCAAGCGGACCTGTGCGATGGCACAGATGATTGTGGAGATGGATCCGATGAAGCGTCAGCTATTTGTACCAATTTCAATTGTGATACTTTACGCAGATTCCAATGTACCAATCATAGGTGTGTAGCAAGGTATCAGGTGTGCGACGGTATCGATAACTGTGGTGACGGATCAGACGAAAACAATATGACACTTTGTTCTTCTAAAATTAAACCCTGCGACATCTACAACGAGTACCAATGCGCTAATAAAAAATGCATTAACAAAACTCAAGTTTGCGACTTTGCTGATGATTGTGGAGATAGCTCCGATGAGTTAGGTTGTCATCATAATAAAGTTTGTACCGAGGCAAACAGAGGAGGCTGTGAACATCATTGCACAAACCTTACCGGTGGTGGATATATTTGCGCCTGTTATTCCGGTTTTATAATATCAAAAGAAAATAGAAAGAAATGTCAAGATGTCGACGAATGCGCGACAGGAACCCATCAGTGCTCACAAATCTGTTCCAACTTGAACGGAACATTCAGCTGTTCTTGTCACGACGGTTTCAAATTATCCGACGGTCTATCTGGCGTTTGTAAAGCAGACGAATCGAAAATTACCTTACTGTTCGCAAATGGACCCGAGATTAGAGCATTCACATTAAAGGAAAGGGAAGAAATAGATGTGATTAGTGAAGAAAAACGCATCGAAGCCTTAGATTACAGTCCAACATCCCAAATCGTATTTTGGGCTGACAGTTATGATAAAACAATAAAACGTTCCTACATGGTAAACGCACGAAATGGTGAAGTAAAAACCGGTTACGCTCAAGATCTTAATATGAAAGGCAATTCTAAACCTACCGCCTTGGCGGTAGATTGGATAGGAGATAATTTATACTGGACTGAAACTGATCGTGCAGGTTCTAAACCGAAAGGTAGAGTTATGGTGGCTAAGACCGATGGACGATATCGAAGGGCTATTGTTAATGTTGGATTGGAAAGTCCTACATCGGTAGTAGTCGATCCACAATTAGGACGTATGTTCTGGACGGATGCAGGATCGGCACCAAAGATCGAAGTATCATGGATGGACGGTTCCAAACGTAGACCACTCGTAACTGAAGGCATTAGACATCCTGCAGGTCTTGCAATAGATTATTCTATGGATCATGCCCTGTACTGGGTGGATACTAAATTGAATACCATTGAATCAATGAGGCATGACGGTTCTAATAGGAAAACTATACTGAAAGGCGACATGCTAAAACATCCAATTTCTTTGGATGTATTCGAATCTAACCTATTTTGGGTTACGAAAGATACTGGCGAGTTAGTTAGACAAGATAAGTTCGGTCGTGGGGTTCCTGTTGTTATTCAAGGTGATTTGGTTAATCCATCTGGTGTCAAAGGTGAGCTGTTTTATTTATGTATTATATGGCAGTAGTTCAAGCTGTTATACACATATCTAGTTCAATTTAAACATATAATCGATTTGTTTTAGTGTACCACAACTTACGCTACAATACGTCCATTAACAATCCATGTCGTAACAATGAGTGTTCCCATTTGTGCTTGTTGGTGCCCGGAGGTCATAGATGTACTTGTCCAGATTCAGCGGCACCTACATCACATAGATCAAAAGCTGAAATAACTTGTGATGCAGCTTCGGAACGTCCTCGACCTGCACCAAGAGTATGCGCTTGTCAAAATGGAGGATTGTGTAGAGAAAGCGATGCCTCAGATTTAATATGCGAATGTCCACCAGATTTCCATGGCCAGTTCTGTGATGTTCATATAGCACACAGCAGAAATCCTAACGGGTCTAATACTGTAGCAATTGTTATACCTATTGTTGTGATACTTTTAGTTCTCGGTGCAGCTACCGGTGTGTGGTTCTTCTTAAGAAAACGACCATTGTAAGTATTATTTTTTAGATTTCATGTTTGAATGTTCCTGCAGTATTTTTATTATTTGTCATAGAAGGTTAATAAATTAGAGGTGGGAATTTTTTCTAAGCTCGGCCCGGCTCGAAGTAAATGTTAAATATTCTCGGTTACTGAGCTTTGAGCTTTGGGATTTTACCGTCCTCTATAATAAGCTTTATATTTACTTACTTACTTAAAGTCTTTGCTGCCGTGGCGTAGTCGGCAACATAGTGTTACATGCCCACCACGCCGTGCTATTTTACTGTTTGTCTGCCATTTTCGGCAAAGCTATCTGCTTGTGACGGCATTGTTGTGAAGGCCTGAATATGCCGAATGCCGACACAAGCAATGCCAGACAAACAATAACTAATAAATAGCAAATATATGTATTACGGGTATGTAGCACTAGGTTGCCGACAATGCCGCTCGGCGTGTTTGGCAGCGAAAGTGTTAATCCGTGCTCTTGTACCGTTAGGTGTCAAGGTTATATTTAAAAATATAATTTTTTAGCGGCAAGGGAACCGGCCTTAGTAGCTTAGCAAGTAGCCAGAGCGTATCATTCCGTCAAGGCAGCAACGTTGAATTTGGAAATAATACATTCAACAGTAACGGTGCAGGAGGTGGAATGGAACCGATGGATGTGGCGTACAGTTTAGATCCTATTAGTAATAAGAGTAGAGACTTCCACAATCCAATGTACGATGCTGTACAGAATAATCCAGATGCTGTTGGAAACGGTAGTTCAGGTAAATAGTTCTTTATTTTGAAGCTAAATTGAGTTACCTAATTTTTTTAAACCGTAGCGTTATATGAAGTTCCAATGGATATGAACAAGTCGAAAAGTGAAACTTTCACCGAACCTCCGAGTGCAATCATTGCACCGTCTAGTGTTACACATAAAACGTCACCTCAGGTGCATGTACGACATCGTGAATTAGATCCGGCCTCGGATACGGGTAAAGATACCCAAAAACTAGTGGAAGAAGACTGCTGATATAAAAAGAAACATTCGCTTCTAAGGTTATATTGGTTAGTGCTAGCTTATATCAAAAGTTAGTGATATGATCTTTTACATTCACAGAACTAGCAAATCTTAAAGTTATACAATTTGCAGTAACCTGCAACATATATAAGTCAGATTGGTAGCGTATAATTTTAATTGTTGGTTGTTAAATGGAAGTATTTAAAATTATTTATTACAAGTTCTTGTAAAAAAAAATGAATCTCAGATAGTATATTATGTTAATTGTGTTTTTAAAATGGACGACTAACTAATTTTACGGTCTTTTAATTTTGTAGACACTTTCAGGGAATACTGGATAGTAGTTTTTGTAAAATGTAGTTTTCACAGTTATAACAAGACACGTTCTATTCTTTAGCTATGAATGAAAAAAATAATAATTGAGCGCTGCATCTCTTTAAAAGGCAGGAATTAATATAACAAAAGAATATTTTTGTACTGCGGTGTTGGTAAATGCATAATTTCATGTAGCTGAAATCAGCATAACCGTACGATATTGTTGCGACCAATTTTCGGTGAGTGTTTATATGTTTTTAAAAGCAAGTGCCATTGTAACATCATAGGGATTTAAAAAAAAAATTATGCTGATTTTGTGTTTAATGAAATAATTGCCTGAACTTCGAGAAATGCAATTATTTTATAATATATTAAATTTTTCCACTTTGTAAGATGATCTATTGTAAATATAGAATAAGATAGTGTAAATGATTTTTATTAATTTAGGTATTGCGAAGGTATATACGTGATTTTTAATGAACCTACATAGGAGACTGCTCGTTAAAACATTCCATATTTGTCAGTGTTACACTGTATAAGAGGTTTTATTAATTTGTTGTAAATTTAGTTTTATTCCTTTAGGTTTTATTGATGTGCTTCTCAGTATGTAACTGGAACAGTATTTCGTGAAATGTAATGAATGGTATAGTAAACTTGTAAAAGTAAATCAATCTTGTTAACACATTACACAATACCGTCCAAGCTAATATCAGAATATTAGAAAAGACGAAGTGTTAGGTAGCTATAATTGTAAACATGGTTGAATCTTCAAGAGCAGAAATCTCTTTTAAAATGTTTTATTTCTATTCTGCTTTTGGAATTTTTAAACTGATTAAGGAAGTGTAAATAGATCCTCGTTTAAATTCAGCCGTGAAACACCAACCAAATTACCAGGATTTTCGAAATTTGCATATGTACTTACTACACCTTAATAGTATTCAATAGATAGTTTTTCCAAGAAGTAATACAACTTTGTACAGAAAACAATTTGTTATACAATTTTGGGATCAAATGTGTATGTATTACAGTAAATAATATAGCAATTTGTTAAATACTTTCTTTTAATTTCTACCTTTTTTATTAACTTTTTTCTTCAGACGTTAGTCATTCCATGTTTCAGCTAATATGAAGTTTTTTATGTTTATTCTTTCTATCGTGCGAGATTCAGTGCAGCGATTGACAGGTAAGTAAATATATGTTTTGTTGAATTCAAAAAGAGTCCGTCCTTGGTAGTGATTAAAGGTTGATTCAGACTGGCGATGTGGATGCGGTCCGGAACCCTATGCGGATTATTATTTGGTAATCATTCAGACTGAATGCGGTAGTTCGACGCTGAGTGTAGACGTTCATAGGCTTGCATATATCTAAGTCTGTGTTTAAATTAATTTTACGAGGCAGAGTCAAATGAATACCTTATTAAAGCAATATTAAAAACAAGTATGTCATTTTTCATAAAGCCAGTAGCGGGAAAATTCAACAAATATTCGCAGACCTGTAAGCAGAATAAAGAATGAAGATTGCGTTTGAAGTTATTTTTAGTGGTATCATGATAATTTTTAAATTTTACGTACAAAAAGCCAATTCTGCGAGCTTAAAATTACCTAATTTTTGGTTCAAAATTGTCTTAATTATTTTATAATTTTGCTAATACAAAAGCCAGTTTTAGGTCTTCAAATTCGCTTACCTTCGATCAGAATAATTAGTATTTGAAACTTATGTTCTCCTAATAACAAGTGTTCAATTTTGAGCACAAAATTTTATTAATTTTGCTTCAAAATTATAACTCCTCTCATTCATGTTTTCCTAATAACAATTACTGTTACGAACACTATAATTTTATTAATTTTGCTACAAAATTATATATAACTCCTCTCATTCATGTTCTCCTAATAACAACTAGCCAGTTATGAACACTATAATTTTATTAATTTTGCTTCAAAATTATAACTCCTCTCATTCATGTTCTTCTAATAACAACTAGCCAGTTATGAACACTATAAGGACCAGTTTATCAATCAGTGGTTAAGACTGTTTGTTAGTTAGTTAACCAGAGGTTACCATATTTTACATTTTGCGAACCGAAATGAAAAAAGATGATATTCTCAATTGTTTTAATTTTTCGCAGCGGTTATTTATTTGTTGAAATTAATTCCTAGAATTCAAGACAAATCTATACAATAATTGTAAAATGTTTATAGAATGGCTTTCAACAACTAAGATTTCCATCTTGCTTTTTCTTCTATCTATTGAGAAAATATTCTTTATTGCCATTATACGACAGAATTGCAAACAAATTATTATATTAGGATTATTAGGTATATTACAACAAGAAAAGAAACTGACAACTAGGAGTATTAAACTTACCATCCACCTTTTTTCATGGAAGAAATGAATTAGCTTTAGGGTCTCCTTGAAATTCTTAAAAAATAATCGAAATCAAGTACCACAGGTAATTGTAATTTGAGTAGTTTTCTATTTAATCTAACAGATTATTTTGTGAGAAACAAATTGACACTTTGGATACGTTTTCGTGCGAAATTGAGTAGTCCGAATACGTACGAATATGCACGAAAATTCCCAATCCTCGAAGTAGGAAGTACTATGAGAGCTCGCAGCTCGCAGTTTGCGTACGAATTACTCGTGCGTGTACGCGCGTGTAATTAATTCGTCCGACACGATCCCATTTTGTTGGAATATTTTGCGTTTTCGTACGGACAAATGCATCATGGATATCGAAAAAATTATTAATTTAGTACACGGACACAAGTGTTTGTGGGATCAAAGTGATTCCAATTATCCTTGCGTGACCATCAACGCAGATCATGGCGGGAAATCTCGGAAGAAATAAAAATAACAGGTAAGTTATTTTTTATTTATTTATTGCGGCAAAGGTTAGTTCATATAAGTGTTGAAAAATAAGTTTTAAACGTGTCCCTGATGTTATAAGCTCTCGTTGCACTTCGATTTCCCCCTACAGTCATGAATCTGTTCCTATTACCTGGTCGTGTTTCCGTAGGTAAGTCATTAATACCCTCTTTATCAATTATTAGGTTATGAAGTAAACAGATACACTTTATTATGACATCGGCTCGGTCGGGATTTACTTCAATTGCTTTTAATAATAATCTCCACTTGCTACTCAGAATACCAAAGGCACACTCAACAACTTGTCTTGCATTTGATAAGCGTTTGTTGAAGATTTCCTCTTCAGGGGCCAAATTTCTTTGAGGATAAGGACGCATTAGGTATGCCTTCAAAGGGTATGCTTCGTCGCCTACTAAGACATGAGGCAAAGCTATGTTGGTGCCTGGTAACAATTTTTCTGAGCTTGTATTGAGAGCACCATTTTCCAATTGTCTTGATAGATTAGAATTTGAAAATATTCCACCATCACTTTCTTTACCATAGGCTCCTACATCTATAGTAATAAATTTGTAGTTTGCATCCACAACAGCTTGCAATACAATTGAGAAAAAAATCTTGTAGTTGCGGAACATACTGCCTGAGTATTTCGGCGCAATTATCCGTATATGCTTGCCATCGATGCTACCGGAACAATTAGGAAACCTCCATTTTTTCCAAAAATCATTGCTTATACTGACCATATCTTCGTTTGATGGAAACTTCATATGAACTTCAGAAAGTCTTTCCCAAATGACTTTACATGTATCATGTACAATAATACCAACAGTATTATCAGCAATCCTGAATGAATATCCGAGTGTTTTGAAAGATGATCCAGTTGCTAAGTACCTGCAATAATATTATACATTTTACTATTTTTCAGAGGCCGAGCTAAAGAAAAAGTGGAGAGGGCTTAGGGACACCTTTGGAAGAGAGCTCAAAAAAGTTACCCCGAAAAAATCAGGTCAAGCAGCTGATGCAGAACCTAATTCCAAATGGCCTTATTTTAAGATTCTACTGTTTCTCAGAGGTACAATGTCTCGAAGAGATCTTAAAGGCAATACCCCCAGAAACATATCAAAACACGGATTCTGGTGAGGAGTGTGGTATAAATGCAAGTACAGATTCTGATCAACCGCGTTCACCTGCTGCGCCGTCACCCGGTCATACTTCATCACAAAATGATGAACAAACGTTAATAAAAACATTTAAATCTCCATTGAAAAAGAAGGCAAAAAGACAAAAGCTAGATGAAATTGATGCAAAACTATTGCAGATTGAAGAGGAAAAATTAAAATACTTTCAAGAAAATGGGAATGATCCTGATACCCAGTTTCTGATGAGTCTTTTGCCATTTTTAAAAGATGTCCCTAAAAATCGTAAATTAATGGTCCGAGCAAAGTTACAGCAAGTTTTAATAGATGAACAGAATGCTATGTCATCTTCAATGCACTTTGATTATTCTAGTGATTCGTCTCAATACAGTGTTCATTCCAGTACTCCACAACATATTTCAACACAAGGACAATCACAGCAATCTACTAGTGAACAAGAAGCTTCCTTCACTAATTTTCTTCTAAATTTCAATCCAAACTGCAACGAATGAATGTAATATTGTTTTTGATAAAAAGATTTAAATAAAAATGTGTTTACTTCCTTACCTCAAGGTTACAACTAATCGTTCTTCAGGTGATATGGTCTTGCGAAAGTTACTGAATCTGGTCAACTCAGGACTTAGAGTATTTAGAATATATTCAAATGTATCTTTGTTCATACGTAGATAACCATGAAATCGCTTGGAGTCATTATTTAAGTCTGTCATAATATGATGGAATTCACCGAATTCATCCCTTTTTAAATATATTTCGTTCACCCACTCGGTTCTACGACGGCGACGACGCCGTAGTCTACGAGTCAGAAGAGAATTTTCTAGAAGGTACAGATAATAATTATTCATTTTGCAGGAACTGCGAAAAGAGAACTCATCGTGACGAACAAAAACGCAACCAGTATGCGTGCTCAATACGTACGACAAGAATCGTACGAACACGTGCGATACAAATTCGTATCCAAAGTGCACTCGGCCTTTTTCATATATCTAGCCGTCGCGATAAGCGATGTTGTCGCTTTGACTTTGTAGTCATTGTGAATTGCAGTAGAGGTCAAAAGGAAATCCTACTAACTTTTTGTCCAGAGTATAATTTTTAGTAAACCCAAATAATTTTATTTGAAACCCGAAGCCCGAAGAATGATCGCAAAACCCGAAGTCTTCGGGTCAAAATGACATTGTTGGCAACCCTATGTTGTACCCACTAAATTGTGGCTGAGAACAACCCTTTGCAAAACTTAATATAAACTGATTAGAACCCGTATATGGAAAACGAATGATTTCGCGACAAGTTAAGGTGTTCAGGATTCCTCTAAAGTCTTCTACCAATTACAGAATATAGAACATCCCTTAGTTAAGCAGTATCGACTACAAAATTCGCGGTTTTTGTATAGGTACTTTTTAAAATGCTCTCTGCTGGCACATAGCCCTTTGGGTAAAAATAGGAATATTTTATTTCATGCCCTCAGTTATGGAGTAATAAAAAAAGCACCCAAATTTCTACAGAAGTATGAAATAGAAATAAATAAATATTTAACAAAATAACGGGTGCGGGCCGTCGTACGGAAACTTTTAACCGCATGCGCCAAAAAAAGAGTCCACAGAACGGCATTACAGTGGCTCGAAACATGTTGATTTGACCCTTGTATAACTGGTTTCATACACGCGTAGGCGCATTTGTGCAATGATGTGCATATATCTGTTGTATAATTTCTTCTTAGGTATAAGACTGTAGTAAAACTATAAAACTATTAATAGTTAATAGGCATATACTTGATGGTTTTACATGGATGTTTTATGCATGTATAAAGATTTAGCTTTACTGATTGAATTTTAGTTTAATATTTGTTAATCCTATATTCTGCCTGGAATTGAGGGGCTTAGTTTGTGAATGATTTGCCGTACGTAACGTAAATGTAGTACCCTCAATTCTATCGTCCCTTAAAGTAAGTATCGCATTTATTATTTATTTTTGACGTAACATGTTAACTGTCGCCCCTTTTGTGTATCCATTTTTGCCTTTTTGATTTATTAAATATCTAATTGTCAATTTAGTTTGGTCTTGTCAGTGTTTTCAGTGCCTCCCGATCATATTTTGTGTGTTAGTGTTTTGGTAAAGATTTACGTATACAGTGGGAGCCTGCCTACAAGTTTTAAGAATTTCAGTAAGCTATTTCATTAAGCAAGGTAAGTCACATCTTGCAGCGGGGTCCAGCTAACCCCAACCCCTTCGAGCCCTAGAGGAACTATCTTTCAAACCCCCTTTCTCCGCTGTTTGCTAGCCGCGCGCCAAGGGACAACAACGTCCCCCATTAAATGTTGTAGTGCACGTGACAAAGTATGGACATATAATATAAATCGCTACGCCATGTTGTAATTCTTGTACTATAATTCTAAAAGCGGAAACTGTAATTTGCATATATCTCAGACTAACATTTGAATTAAAAGATGTCAGGAGAATTATCAGTCACGAGTAAACTAAACACAAGATAGTTATATAGAGGAGCTTAATATATTAGGGTGGGTTGGTAAGGGGGTGGGAGGAGGATGACCCCTACAAAATTGGATCGCAATGCCTAACAATCGAAGTATAAACTACTAGCATATCTTAGGGTTTTGGTAGTTTCCAACTTAAATTCTATTTTCCTTCACAGCTCGCATCATCCTATATGGATTGAGAAAGACAAAGATGCAAGTTCCTACCTTTACCGTGTTAAATCCTGTTTTTTAAAAAGTTCGAAAAACTTGAATCGTTACAAGCCGACTAATTATTTACCACCGGTTATGTAACCCATATACTCAATTCCAAAGGCTGAGTGCACCTTAGAGTGCAAAAACGATTATTTTTAATATGGCGGGTGATGGGAATCGAACCCACAACCTTTGGTTTTACAGCCCAATGCTAAAACCTCTGACCTACGCTTCACATTGATTAATTTATGATCACACAAGTACCCATGTTTCCAGTTAAATAATACTTTAAAAAAATTTAGAAAACCTACCTCAAATGCGCTGCAAGGCAATTGTTACTGACTAGTTGTGTAATTCGTACACTAAATTCCATCTTCCAAATCTGCGTGCTCCTTGTGTCCAAAAAATGCTAAGTTAGTATGGCAGGTATTGGGAATCGAACCCACAACCTTTAGCACTTTAGCTTCATAATTTATCTGATCTTTTTTTCCTCATTTGTCTTGGCTGTATCTACAGTGTGTCTCACTTTAGACGGCCCCACCCCAGTATTTTTTTTATATATTATCGATTTAAAAATTTTCTTTTTTCTGATTATACCCCTCACTAAATTGTACTTTTAGGGTATGTTACTTTCTACTACGATTTAAAATAAACAGCAAAATTGAAGAAGTCGTATTAGGGATTTTTTAAATCGATAACATTCCAACACTAGTAAATTTCTAATTTGTCGTAATTTATCTCTACGGCAAGTATCTAAAGTGCTACCTTTTTGCACGCCTAAGAAAATATAAAGAACGGACCGAAGGCTTTCTAGAAATATTATTTTAGGAATTCTGATTTCCTGTACAAAATTAACCGAAATTGACATGTATGTATGTAATCGTTAACCTCTTATAGGTACCTTTCGGTGTTGAGGCTTATAGTTTTTAGTGATGTACAGTTGTGGACAGAAAAAAATAGGACAACTCGAAAAATCAAGTAAACTTTATTCTATAAAATTTAGTTACTTGATTTTGGCTTTATAATTATAATATTTGTCACATTGACTTGCAATCAAATTACAACTCAGGGGCCATTTTAAACTAGAAAAAAAACACTGTCCTATTTTTTTCTGTCCACAACTGTACGTCTTTTGTCATTAAGCTGCCTTTCTACCGCACAAAGTTATTTTTGAGTGATTATATGTATTAGTCTCGTGTTAAGAATGAGATAATTAGATTCTCATCTGAAAATAATAATTTTTGCCTATAAAAGTTGACTTTTGAATTCAATGATAATCAATAGCAATATCATATCATTATATGTGATCCACATTGATTGAAGACAGGTTGAATTTCCCGCCACATTAAATTGTTGTCACATTGGCAACACGAATTTATCATGATTTATTTTTCAGTGGCGTCTCATAAGGGAGTGGTATAGGTGTATTTCAAAATTACCTAACAACAAAATCTTCCAACAAATTGTAGTTCTGAGAAGAACTGTTTTGTAAAATAAGAAAACGAGCGAAATTAAGCAAAAACTCAAGAAAACCTGGAAGAACGAGGCAAAGCACACTGATGTAAACAAAACAATAACGAGTCGACGCTGTACTTTGACACAACATATTTTATTACTGCCAAGTTAACAACGTGAAAAACACTAAAACCTGCGGCGGGAAATTCAACCTGTCTTCAATCAATGTGGATCACTCTGCTAAATATGGATAGGAGTTACTAATGAATTAGCTGGATAAAGTTATCTGTACGTATTATCTAACACGTCTATTTAAGAAAGAAAAAGGTCTGACCCACTTGACTGCGATCGAAATTGAAACCTCGTTAAAAAATCTACAACATTAAGGCCGGTATGTGAGTTATAAAGTACCTAATTTAAAAATTTGTTAATTTGATAGTTTAATAACTTAGATGTAAATAAAACTAAAATCTGTATTTTTAATTAACACCAGCAAGTGTGAATGAGCCTCGACACTGCATTACTGTAAAACAGGAAGTGGATTATGTAGGTATGTATGTAATATTCAAACATAATAAATAATAATTATGTCTAAATATTCTTTTTTACTTTAGTTTAAAATAATTCATTTAAATATTTTATTACGTGTATACGTACATAAAAGAGATTTAGTATTGTTATGTTTGTATTGCATTTCTTTTGTCTATTATTCCACACTAGTTAACTAGTTAACAGATACTTACACATTTATTTACAAATTTAATAATTATACAAGCGTATAGCAGTAAACAGAACTACAATTAACTGCCTATTACCAAGTATATGTATTTTTAAAGCAAGTACAAACAATATTTGCAGTCATTTTAATTGGAAAGCATTAAAATAACACCTTGCATGAAAATCTCTACATTGAGTTGCATAATATATGCAGTTATTACCTGCAAAATAACCGTCTATCGGATACTTTTGAGAATCACTGGAACCTAACCTCAAATTCATCAAGTGAATTTGAACGGTAAAAAAACGCTGTGACTAGAGGCACGTTAACGTGACGCTTATTGCGGAATTGGGGGTACGTGAATGACGCCAGAGTTGTTATGACGTGACTAACAAAAATTCCGTCGGATGGGGTGCTCCGAAAATAACTTACACATAACCTCACTTATCATCGATCGCTTCAACCAAATCGATCAAATTTCCAACAGACCTGAATTTCAAACTGTAGGGCACAGGCAGAATATTTTATTTTATGCCCTCAGTTACGCAGCGAGTTCCAAATTTCGAAAATTACTGCAGAAGTGTGTATATCCAACAAAATAACTTACACATAACCTCACTTATCATCGACAACTTCAATCAGATTGATCAAATTTCTAACAAATTGGAATTTCAAACTAGTCGGTAGAGAACGGTCACAGTTGTTCGTGGTGTCTATTTAAGATACGCTTACATGTATTTGAAATTTTTGATAGTCGCAGACTATCGACACGTTCAAGTTGTCCGAGTTCCCACTTAGGATTTGAATGAGTTTAGATTACATACACACTCATTAAGTATTCTACATGATATTTTGGGTAAATAACTTACAAAACACAATCACCTAAAGCAACTCGTGAGTAGAGCTATTGCATCTTTTGATGTTTTGAATCAAAACCAGTAAATTACATTTTTATCAGTCGAAAATTCAGAATTATTAATTTTCATGTTAACACGCTGACTGCCAACTACGAGATAACTCATAAGTAGTAACGTATTTTTGACGCCAAGTACTCGGAAAGCGAACTTCATCTTTGGTGTCATCTACGAGATATCTCGTGGAAAATAGGTATACCAAAAAAGGTTGTGTGGCATCTGGTACAAGATCAAACTTTTATTCTGACTGCATAAGAAAATTTTTTTTATTCGAATAATGAGTACAATATATAGTTCTAACACAAACTTAAAAAAGAAAAATAAAACATTTAAAGCTTATAAGTTATGAAATATTTTGAAACATTCTTCAACGCAAAGGGCTGGTTTTTCTGTACAGATTATGCAATGGTATCGCGATTCACGATGAATGATTTTAGTTGTACAAACTCGACAGGGTTTAGTAGGCCGTTGTTTCTTTTCAGTTGGTGGAATTGTTTCCAGATAATGTAATCATCTGAATTTTTGACATTTTTTTCCGGATGTCGCATCGTATCTCCCAGCAGATACTCTTTATGATTTTTTCCTTGAATTTACTTACATTTTTAAGGTAAAGAATGAGGGCACTGTGGAGGTATAATTCTATAATATGTAAAGCTGTTTTGGCTGGTCATTTAATATTACGAAATCATCCTATCCACTCCTGACAAACCTTGACTATAATCCTTTATTATATCATACGAATTATCCCGTATTTGGCTTGCAAGATACTACCATTTATCTAGTCACCAACTATGAGATGTCTCGTTGATTCAATTTAAGTACAAAATGATCATACATAAGAGATTTCATTCATTGATTACATATAAATTCTGTTATAAAAGCAATAAAACTGAAAACACTGTGATGTCGGGGGGAAAAAACGACTATGAGCTCTGGCAACGTATTTATTTGGCTGTAATCGTAACCGGTGTCTTGAGGTAGCGACACCCACAAGTTTGATTTCATTCAGTAAATAAATTCTTTAATCGTCGATCAGCTTTGAATTTAATTATGTATAATTACATAGTAATAAAAAATTACTTTCGAGCTGTACATTACTTTTGCTGCTTGAATCTTGTCTGTATTTGCCGAAATACATAATATGATTGAAGCGAATTAAATGTTAAAAAACCAGCGAGACCTTCAACGCAACGTTTTAAAATTGAAAATATGTCGTAAGTAGAGGTTATTAAAATGATAATACGTAATAAAAAGCATTTATTCATCACAGAGTCACTATATTTAATAATATATTATGAGAATATGCAAAAATCTATACAAGAAGTATTTGTATCATAATTGCAAAATAATATTAAATTTACAATTTAGCAGTCAGACTTACAACGTACGTGTAACACAGAATTGAATACAGTTGCTTATACCACTTTTACACTTTGTCCAATATTCACTTTTACATTAAATTGAGGTAGTCTCTCTCTCATATATTGAGGTAGGAGCATAAACTGTCCTTCGTATTAAGTATGGCCACTATCAGTCTCTTTTTGGTCACACTTTTCATATGTTATGCCTCAAAAGTTGATCCTGTTGGTAGGTCTTCTTATTCTCTTTGTGCTAAAATATGCAGTTTATAAATCCTCAATAATAACCATTGTAAATCACATACATAATAACACAATGTTTTGGAATATAAATTCCTCATTTTAAACACTTCTAAGCTTAGAGCTCCCTTGATAAATAAACAAGTGAACAAACAAACAAACAACAATATTTCTGAACTGACAAAACAAAAAAAACATGGCAATGTGGCGGAAAAATACACAAAATACTTACAGCAATGTCTGCAACTGTAGGCCTCTGATATGGTGATGAAGATTGCAAATGTGTGTGTTCCGATGCAACCTTGTGTCGTTTATAAAGGTTCGTTCCTAAATCAGTACTGGGCGGCCGCTTTGAAACAGTCTTAACTTTAAGGGTAAATGGGGGATTTGGGGAGTAAGTATGGCGATCAGCTGTGTTAGGGCAGTCTTGATTCTCAAAGGCAGAGCGAGGACTTGGGGTTGAGCGGCTCTCAGAGCCTGGAGATGGTAAATTTGTTACCAGATGAGCTATTGCTAATTCTAATTGTTGAGGATCTTCCACTGATTGTATCGATGTTTCAGTGTTACCATTCGTCAACTGAAATTCAAATTATTTACACTTACATTACTGTAAAAAGTTTGTATTAATCACTTACATGTGTGGGAGTTGCAGCTTTAATAAGAGCCGAATATCTTTCTTTCATCTCCCTTATGAGCCTCTGTCCTTCATCCTCGGTTACTAATGAATTAATGCAAACAAAACTTTCAACGGTTCCTGAACTGTCTATTTCTAGGAAACCGAACGTTCGTAAGTAAATGAACTGTCCCGTCCTAGATAATAGTCGATAACATGATGAACCTCTGCTTTCTCCTCTGTCGTACACTAAATAACAAAAAGAAATTATATTAGAGTTGTTATTGCACATAAATTTTATGGGATATTCAGGTTGTTTCAATGAGATTGTCGACTAATTTTGTTTCGAATATGTATTAAAAATTACACTACATTTCAAGCTCATTAAACAAGAGAAGAGTTACCAATGGGAGAGGAGTAAAATGGAGAGTGCTTTTGTTTTCCTCGGTGTCCATGGATACTAGAATTAAGAAAACAACATCAGCATTCTTTAAAAATTTAAATTCCATTGTTTTTTTTTCAGTAGTATTCAACGTTTTCTTATTTATAAATATACCAGGCGTACATGGTAAGACCCAAGGTAGAGAAACACCAACATATTTTTTTTTAGCAAAGATACGAGTATCCTTTGAAATGTGTTCGGATTCAGTGTTCAATGTGAGTTATTCGACTTGCTTAATGCTAGAAAGATATACCTAGAAATAGCGCAGGAGTTAGCGTAACAGGAGATTATTTCATTGTTTTCTTTTTATGTTTATCGATTTTGAACTTATTTAAACTACTGAAATACAACAAATTCCAATTTTAACAAGACTCGCGAAGTTCAACAGCTAGCTCTTGGTTGTATTTTAATGAGATTATTTTTAGCAAGAATCTTCTATTTTAGACTGAAGTCTGTTTTATTTCACACTTTTCTGGTTCATGGGGTTTCCGTTGATCCCTTTTTTTTGGGGTCTTCCCAGCTCTCCTTTTCCCTTTGGTCTTAAGTCTCTTGCTAATTTGTTAATCCTATCATGACTGCTCTTTGGACGTGATCGTTCCACATCTTCTTCGAGTAAATTTTAGTATGTCCATTATTCCAATATAAATAAACAAAATTGCTGTTTCTGCATTCTACATATTTTAAATTAAATTGAATTCGCCTTGTTAGTACAGCACACGTAAAGAAAATCTAAGTAAATTCTGCTAAAATGTGAGGTTATGTTAATAGTATTTCAGATTATTAAAGTCCGTTCTGGCGCCTGCGCAATTTTCAGTCGACTTCTTAAGTTATTACAACAGGCAATAAAAGTATTATGACAAGTTAAAAGTGGCAAGGACGGCTTAAAACTGACCCCCAAAATATTTTAAATAACATTTAAATGAATTCTTCTATTTTGAGGCAGCTGTAAAATGTTTCGAGTCCGGACTAGTAGGGATGATTTACGATAGTTGTATTTAACCCTTATAATCCACCACTAAGTTGTAAAATTTCTCGCCTCTTCCACAATCTTTCTCCACCTGTTATTGGCTATTTCTTTCCAGTTCCGCAGGTATTCCGTCTATCCCAGTTGCTTTATTACGTCTAAGTTTTTAGAGGGCCTCGGTTCTAACACCTTCTAAAACTACTTCATTTTCTTCCATCTGGTCAACGTTTGTCATATTAGCGAAGATGTCATTTCCGATGGAACTGTTTTGCTCAGTTTCATTTACATTATCGAACAGTTCCTTGAAGTAATTTAGCCCAAACTTAGTTATTTCATTCTTCTAATTCCTGCAGAAGTTGTTTCTCGGTTTGGTTGGTTGTTTTGTATATCTTTCTTGTGGACGTTTCTCCTTTTATTCATGAATACATTTACATTGTTTCTAGTTCTTTGTTGAAGCATTTTTATTCTAGCTCTTAGTCTTCTTGCTATCGGGTCTCGACAATCATCGTCAAACCATTCTCTTTTAGGTAGTCTGGATTGTACACCGATAACCTTTTCTTCTTAATTCCATTCCATAATGTATCTCTCTCCCACGAGGACTGGTCACCAAGGGAGAGTAGATCGAAACCCGCTCACTAATAAATGAGTAGGTAGATTTGAAGATGTGCAAGGAGTGAGAGAAAAGAGGGAGGCCTTTGCCCTATATAGGGATTTGTACAGGCTAATAATCTACTTTTTTGGCGCTGACTTCCTCAAATTCTCTAGAGTTTCTTCGTCTTTCAACTTATTTACATTCCTTTTTCTTTCACCTTTGGTTTCATATATCTTTGATATTCGTTCTCGAACTTTTGCTCAGATTAAGAAGCGGTCAGAAGCTCCCCGAAAGCTTCTTTGTGGCATGTCTTTTGTCTATAAGAGCATGATCAATTTGGTTGTAGGTGTTTTCGTCAGGAGATAACCATGTTATACAACTTAAAACTGTAAATAGAAATACTGAAATATGAATTTGTCTACTTGTCACTGTCAAAAATTGACAAATATAAAAACTAAAAACAATGAAATAGTTGCATGACAAGATAACAGATGCCGGCGCTATTTCTATCTCTTTCTAGCATTAAGAAGGTCCAATAACATACATTGAGCGCTGAACCATAAGCATTCCAAAGGTAACCTGGATCTTTCCTTTAAAAAAATACATGTTGCGTCTTACCATGGACACCCAATATGAAGTAATTTTTTTATTTATTTATTACTGCGACTTTCCACTGAAATTTCGGTTCTACATAATCTAAACAGTCGTATATAAATTCGAATTTTAGCGTTTTACAAAAAGTAATCAGGAAACAATTTAAAGACAAATAAAGTCAAGTTTTGTATTTCTTTAGTTTGTAGGTTTATCGAACGAGTGTACAGGTTCATCGATGAAAACGGAAACACTTCCACACTGAAAAGGATAATAAAATTGCTGGGATGTTATCAACTGATTCGCAAATGACTTTCAATCAGCTTCTACTTTGTAGTTTAATAAATATACTTATTACAATTCCTAATACTACAAAACATGATGTCGGCGTTCCTTAATATGATGTGCAGTTTAAGATTTAATACCACAAGAAAATAATTTTGATTTGTAAAGGGATTCAATCTGTTTAATAGAAAAATAGATCGTAATTTACATTCACACCTTGGGTTCGCCATTATAACAAGAGTTATTTTCAAATCAAATTGCATCACAAACATCAGGAAATCTACAGACTTAAAAATATCAATCTCAATCAACAACGGATGTAAACAATGTCAAGGATACATGTAAGAATTGTGTATATTTTTTACACGGATTACTGTATTTGTTATGAGCAACATTTTGCCAAAAAGTCTCATAATCAAAGGTCATGTTAGTTCATATGCACCGACTCATCAAAATATATAAATACGCAATGAACTCACTCTGTCTTAATGCAATCATAACCCAGCGAACATCATCTCGATGCATGAATTTGAATGCAGATAAACCAGACACTTCCTCAGTCATATATCCAGCAACATACGAAATACGTTGGTCGCAATTTATAATGCGTCCATCCACTAGATGTCTTGTGACGTACTCGTCTTTCGCGGCTTCAATTAAACGATCTGCCAATGGTTCAGGACGGGAGAGTTTCACAAAAAATACCAACACCTAAAAACTGACAACTCAATATATGGGAAATTAATAACGATTAACAACTACTCACATCACTACTTGTTGATGTCGATGTAACAACTTCTTTTGAGCTTGAACCGTTTTGTGTGGCTGTCGTCGATGTTTCATTACACGTTCTTTGTACACCCATAAAACTAACAAGCTCATAAACTGCAGCTTCTGAACGTGGTCCAGCCCGTTTTAAGTGCACGTTGAAGTACTTTCGCCATTCTGTACCCAGGAGATCTGTGTTTATGTGTAATCTTAATCGCTCGTGGTCTTCTTGAGCTGTTATGTTATAGATAGATTGGCCCATGAGATCAGTCTGGAATTATATTAAATATTGTAGGATAGAACGATTTCTTTATAAACTTTTAAATTTTAACAGCCTATTTTCCAAAGAAAATTCGTTACAAACTAAACAACAAACGTGTATTTAGAAATAGTAAATTTGCCAATAGCCAGCATTCAAAGTCATGTATGTATTATCAAATTATTACATCGCTGATGGATTAACATGCGAGTCTATTTTTACATCAGAAATTGACCTTCATATAATCATTATCAAATGTCTGTATTGAACTTGTTGATACTGTGGGATGTTATAGATAAAACATACAATTTGACTTTTACTTCTAATTATTTTTATTACAAAGTAAAATTACAGTCTGTTCTAAATGAATAAGTAATTGTTTTGGTTTTTGCAATGACACGTATTGGGCATTGCCCTGAGTATGAGGATGCACCAGAGTATACAATCCTAACCTATCCTATCAAAATAGCACTGATGGCAATAACAATCACAGGAAACCACATACAACGTTTTTAGTTATTGTTGATGAACCTATATGGCAAATCTAAAGGAGTTATTCCCTGCAGCCTTGATATATTATTACTGTTGTCCAGCAGGTTTATAATAGCCAGTGGGTTAGGGCGGTTTTCCAGTTCCAGAAGGTAATAACATCCTAACGGTTTCCTGTGTAGAACAGAGTTGCGAACGTACCACAGAGCATTAGTAATGATTCTAAGAACCTTCAATTGGAATCTTTGAAGCATTTCTATGTTTGAAGTGCTTGATGTTCCCTGTATTGGCTTTAGAGCTACTTTTTAAACTAGGAATTTGCTTGCAAGGTCAGTTGTGATTCTCTACCTAGAAGCCAGTGGAATTTGTAAAGTTTGGAGTTCAGTTGTTTACGCTTGTTCCAGATATGTTGTCACGGTGTTTGAAATTTCGGTGTAAATTAAGTGAAATACGTCCCTGTCGCTCGAAGTTTAAGCCGAATCTGCGGAAATAACGCCAGATCGGCGCATTCTTTTTGTTGTGAAATAATTCGGAGAAGTCCCGAATATGATGATCTAATGTTTGTTTCAGTGTATTTCTTTGTTAAAAAGTCCGGGGAATCACTCAAGGTTTCCCCTCGCGTACAAAAGGCGCGTTTGGTCATCTTTTTCTAACATCCTGTTCGCTTTACGGAAAAAATAGAAAGACGAATCAGAGTATAGAAAGCTTTCAGACCTGTCGGTCGTGCAATTTTCGTTCTGGGCCCTCGTAGGTCAATCCCGGATCCCGGATAAATCAAGATAGGCTTCTGCTTTAGTGTAACCCTGCTGTAATCCTTTTGTGATGCAAAGGTCAAGCAAATCTGGTAATTTATTATTATTGGTTGGCCAATATGTGGGATGACCACTAGTTATCCGACCCGAATTGTTGTCTATTATGGATTTGTGGAGTGCTCTGCCTTTGGGGTTTATTAGTCTTGAGCCACAATTTGTGTGTTTAGCAGTGACGTCTCCTCTTGCTATGAATCGTTTAAGGTATTGAAAAATGTTGTGAACTCTATGTTTGATACAGAATGCCTAGGTGGGCAGTATTCTGCCGATACTGACTGATAGTTACTTGAAGATACTCTTCGTTGTATTTGTTCAACTCATAGTGTTTTATTTAGTTCTTAATTATTAGATTATTACAGCTGTACCGCCATATGCCGTGCCATCTGGGTGTGGGGTGTTAGAAATGTTGTAACTCTAATGAAACTTCAACTGGTAAAGTGAGTTTCAGAAATTAGAAATACTTCTAAATGAATACTTAAAGTTCTGTAATGCTGAGTTTTCATTTTCGCATGGCTTACGATTTTAAATTTTTTAAAAGCTGCGACATGAACTTTAATTATAAATACCTACTTATAACCCTAAACAGTATATTATTTCATTACAAAAATTGGTTACTTTGGAATTTAACAGTTTTTAATTTATAATAATATAAATTAATGGTTGATCGTCGATTGTAAAACGAAGCATTTCATTAAATTTTCTAATCTTCGATTGGCTATTCCGACCCTTTTCTAATCTTCGATTGGCTATTCCGACCCTGAACATGAAATTATTCAACTTTGACCATTATCATAAAAACTGTTGGCCTCATTATACTCTATTCCACACAGTAAAAGACTTAGAACTTAATTCGTTAAGTTTAATGCACCAAATCCTAAAACAACCAAAATGAAGCTGTTTGTTTACTTCTAAAACAGGCAAGTCTAAAAATGAACCTGCAATTTAATTAACGTTAAAATCCCAGAAAAGCCTCTTAATAAAACTTCATCAAAGACCGAGGAATTTCATGAATGAAGGAGCCTTTTCCTTTCCAAAAACTTACTTACATATAATCTTAACAATTTCACCTTAATAAAGCTGTTATTCTGATAATTATAAATGAAACAAACGTACCTGTAAATGTCCTAGCAATTGTTCGACGGTGTGTGAAACAAACACTATCTTTCCGGAGTTGGTGAGGATCAGTAAGAAACCACTTAACTGTTCGAACACTAACTGTTCAAGTACAAATTGGTCAACCTTTGGAAATTCCGGCTGGGGTTTGCTGCTGCTTTTACCACCATTTAGTAAGGCTGTAACTGGAAAAATACAAATCATATTAAATCAATTGCGAACCGAGCACTGATTAAAATAAATAAACAATTTTGTGTTTTTACAGAATCGTTTAAGGATTTAATATTGGTTAATAAGTTAGAATACGGAAGGTAGAACCCTCTGGAAGTTCTGTATAATATATGTACTTATATAACAACTGACTACATTATTATTTATTGCACAATCGTGTTGGGTGCTAATGGGACAGTGTAGCGTATCATAAAGCTTCTCCTAACCAAATGTCAACCTCACGTTTACATGGTGCATCTGTTCTAACAAACGAGGCTCTGACGACTGTGTTTTGGGACAATAAGCTAACATCAATATGGAGGAAATGCTGCTCAACCCTAAACTCACTAATTCTTGAAACCTCAGTAAATGATAGCCGGAAGATACGGACTCGATTTGGTACATGGAATGTAACGACACTTTTGGAATCTTCTCGACTTAGTCAGATCACAAAAGAAATGGGCAGATATAAGTTACAGATTCTAGGACTTTGCAAAGTGCGATGGTCAGGAAATGGAGAGATTACAACGGCCGATGGTACGAGTAAATACTCGAAACGTCCAGAGAGCAAATGGTGCGAGGTTATTACTGACGAAAGAAATAAAGCGGAGCTTAATGGATAGATAGAATAATTCAAGCTAAATTTTTCACGAAACCAAGGATGCTCCAACACAGATCTCAGAAAAAGAGGCAAAACAAGAATTTTATGATATCCTAACTAGAGGAAATAAACAAAGGAAATAGTTGTGGGAGACTTGAATGCCAAAATATGACCAAACAACACAGGCTTTGAAAGAATAATGGAACTCATGGGTTAGGAGGACGTAATTCAAACGGCGAAATGTACATAAAGTATTGTTCAAATAATGACTTGAGCATTGGAGAATCGTTATTTCCACACAAGACAATACACAAAAACACCTGGGTATCACCTGACCAAGTAATGTCTAACCAAATTGATAACGTAACAATAGGTAGGAAATGGCGCAACTCCCTCCTGAATGCACATAAAAAAAGAATAGCCAATGCCAGTGGCGGCTGGTGACAATAGAAACAGGTGGGGCCAGGGGACAAAATTTTTTTATTCTTCTCGACTTAATAACGAGAACCGTTATTCCGATAAACTATCGATTTTGTTCATAGTTAAAATGTATCGTTTATGGGCGTAATAAAAATTTAAACTTTAAAATAAATTATAACAAAAAACAACAATAATTAAACACACTAAAAACAATAAAACAGATCAACGAGAAAAAAATAATAAGGCAATGAAAGAATCGAGCGCGCGTAAATACATACAAACGCAGCGATGGGCCAGCTAAAACGGGCCCCAAGATAAGCTTTGCGCGCGGTAAGCAAACGCGACTGGTAGTGCGAGCGCGTCATACAGTCATGCTCCGTGCTCTACACTTATAAAACACACGGCTGGCCTCAAAGATTGTACTAATTTGTCGCATTATACAATATTGCCACAAAATACTGCAGTAATTTTTTATTAAACAATAAAACGTGTTGGAAATAGATCAAAAATTAATAATTACAAGAAACATATTTTTTAAAACTACAATTATTGGGTTAGTTATACAAATATAGGTGGGGCCCGGCCCCTAAGGCCCCTATACACGAGCCGCCACTGGCCAATGCAGCAACCACTCATCACCTACAAATCAAGCTATATACAAAAAGGTTAAAATATACTCAAAAGCGGCTAAAGAGAAATACAACCTGGAGAGACTAAGTAACCCATTCATTCTTCGGCAATGGGAACTCAGAAACAGGGCCAGAGATGGCTATGCCCGTCAAACCCAGGCGGATAGAATTGGAAATGGAAACAAAGAATTGCAGAAGTGGGAAGACCTTAAAAATATACTGCATGACACGGGAAACAGGTTTTTGGCGAAACGTGGGAACTCATAAAAGAAAGGAAACCTATGAAAAATAGTTCATCTTTCGTGTACCACCTGTAAGTCCATCACGTACAGTATTTTTCATCTATGATTTGGATTGTGATGTCAACACGCTGTATATAAATTCACAATCCAACTATACTTCATCTCTTTCTAAACGAGGTTTTCATTACCTACTGCGCACGAACGCGTGTCTACCCATACAGTTTTTGGGCGGGGCAAGTTGACGTCACAAACCAAATGCTAGATGAAAAATACTGAACCATAGAGGTTGAGAAACGCTGATCTACACGGGTTCGAAAGCCAATCCGCTTCAGACCGAAAGGCCTCACATAATTTTAAAGGAGTTTACTGTTAACGCTTATGCATAACACATAATTTCTACAACGTATAACTGCATCCCTCCTTTTACCAAAATAGTAAATAACAAAGTAAGCGCAGTGAATTCGATATCGATAACAAAATCTGGTCAAGGTTAGAATTGCACTACGATTTTTACCGAATGTAAATGTTACATAATTTCAAACAACCGACACCCAAAATTAATTTGAATTTCCCAACTCCAACACATAAAGTACGGAGCGTTGGATACCGGAAACCTTCTTGGTGAGATCATAATTAAATTAACATCGTACAAGGATGACATTTTAACAATTATCTAAGTGTAAAAATAAACAAATGATATTTCGATATCCTCACATTTGCTAAACGCATGCTGTATGCATCTGTTGATTCTCAATATTAATTGTTGCTTTGACCTTATAACTTAGATCAAAGGAAACGAATGTGATTTGCTTAAATTAACTTTTTATCGATGGATTGATAATTTAAAAATCCTTTCATTTGATGCTTAAAGACAGAACAAAACTAATTTATTTGAAGATGGAGACAAACTATTTTCTTTCCTTCTTCGACTTATGGCCGATGCCTAATAGTTTAAAAATTAAATAAATGAAAGAAAAATTTTAGGCAAATATTACCAATATTAATAGTTGTTTAGGAGTCATTTTCCCAGCAGGGTAATTTAGTGTTTTTTCTTACATTTAGAACGTGTGAATAAAATGAAAGCTTGCAAGTAAAGGCTTTTTATTATTAGAAACACGTAATTTCATTAATCAATCTGCAGAAAATTTGACGTAATGTACAAAAACAGCAACAAAAATGTGCAGTCCAGATGTTTGGGAGTAAATTTGGACGGCCAATTCGTGTTTCCTAATGCAAAACTAGACAGACCTCCAACACAAAAACCTTGGAAGGCCTGAGCTCACCGAAAATTGCTTCATACAAAAATAATTTCGAATCTTTTTGAAAAGTAAAAAAAATTTTTACGTTTTTGTTCTTGGAAATTTTATTGAAAAATCATTTTAGGTGTTTTATGTAATTTTTTAAACGTCTTGGAGGTTTTGCATATGGAGGCAAATGTATTAAGATTGTAAAAAAAATGCAGCAAAATAAGGAACAACATTAAAATTTATAACCAAACTAAAACCAAGGCCTTTTACAACATAATTATTTGCAGGGAGTGCCATATGTTCCATATGGAAATTACTAAGTTTTTGCTTCCTTTTTTCCTTAAACATGATTATATTTACACTGCAATTATATCCTTCAAAACAAGGTTAACAAACTAAAATATGGTGAATATTTTTCTAAGTTTAGCGTTTCGAATGAAGAAATATTTTGGTTAATTTATTAAAAAGGCCGTGGGAATCTTACTTTTAAATTTTGTAAATTGCAAACAAATCAAAATTTAAACTGATATTAAAACAAGTCCTTTTTATTATTGGGATTTTGGCAAGTGCAAATGCAACGAAACGGAATTAAAAAAAATAAATAAAAAGAAGCGAATTCGTCATACATTAACTGAAGATAATTATATCTAACGATTCAAAGACCAATTTTTAATCTATATCCGTTTTGAGAGCTCTGAAGATTATTTATCTTTGTATTTTTTTGGTCGTTCTCCAATTTGTAATATCCAAAAAATAAAACGTAAACAATACATTCGCAAGCTTTAATAAAAAAAAAATTGGGCTAGCAAAGAGCAGTTCACTCGAAATCAGTACAGTTTACAAAATTTAAGTTTTATTCATTCAAAGAAATCATCATTTTTTTGTGATGAAAGCACGAGCTCTGATTTTTTTAAGGATATTTTTACATTCATACATTTTGAAATTTGCAGTTAACAAAGAGTGTTAAATATTCTTGAAGGAAACGCGACATTCTACCGAGATTAAAAGAGGTTATTCATTTCAATCCACTAACCAAATTAATACGACATAATAAATCACCGCCTCATCATCCGTAATCACTTCAGTTACCCAACAAATAGGGATAAAATTGAATTAATATCTAATCACTAATAGATGCATATAAATCTTACCAAAAATACGTAATTCAATTGGATCAATTTACGTTTTTAATACTGTTGGTTAATTTATTGGCGAACTTATTTATTAAATTTATTTATTCGCGGTTATCTCTAGTATGGGAATTAGCAGAATCGTTATATTTTGTTTGGACTTTGCTTTTATTAGTAGGTGATTTATAATTATAATCTTTAGTTTCGAGTTTAATTTGAATTTTTACATAATGAAAGTGTTGAAATTGCCGCTACAATCTTGTAAAAATGTAAAGCGATTTTTATATTGCAGCGGATCGAGAAGCGAAGTCTAGAACATCCTGGAAGCTTCCACCGTATTTTAGCATAGCGAACGTTCAGAACACCCGTAATTTTCTGCCGTATTCTAGAATAAGTAGCGGCCGTGTATATAAAAATGCGTCCCGGAAAGAGCGGACAGTCAATAAGTGATATTAAACATTCAGTGTAAACAAATCAGTCCCAAATTAGCTAGTGTTCAGTTCTGTTAAAGTGTTCATGAAGCGTTATTGGAATTATTTAGTTTAATAAAAAAATCACACAGGACCAAGTGAAATCGTTACAATCGTTTTATGGCAAGAACATCTTTGATAAATAAAAGAATTTTCTAACACTGGAATAAAATTCTTACTCAAGTGTTCAATGCAGTGAAAAGTGGCACATAATATCATTCTTATATCAAAACCAGGAAGACCTTTTAACAAACTAATAGACCAATAAACTTCCTACATATTGTGTCCAAAGTGTTTGAAAGGCTTTTTTATTAAAGAGAGAATAATGGGCCAATACCCAATCATCAGTTTGGCTTCCGGCGGATACACTACACAATAGAACCGATTCATAGAGTTGTGCAGAAGATCAATGAAACCTTCGAAACCACTGCTCGGCTGCATTTCTAGACATCACTAAAGTTTTCGATTTATTTATTTATTTCATATGTACTGATCACGTCCTGATTCAGGGTGTTGACGACGGGGAGCAAAGCCACATTTTTAAACGACTTGGAGTCGTGAACTTTGTTATGCCCTCCTTATTACGCACTTTTCTCCCGCTGAACTATTTTCTAATCCTTAAATTCTATTTCCATAAGAGATATTTCCTGCTAAAAGTTGAAACTGAGTATACAGAACTTTTTCCAATAAACGCTGGAGTACTTCAAGGCAGTGTCTTTGGGACACTGTTCTAGTTGTAGATCTGACGACTACGCCAGAAGTCTTAACAGCAACATTGCAGTCCTAGCCTCAGATAGTGATCCCATCATTGCCTTACAAAAACTGTAGATAAATCTAACTTCCATCAAAAATTGGTTAAAGAAATGGAGAATAAAAGCCAACGAAACCAAATTGGTCCACGTAATCTTCATCACACGAAGAAGAACTTGCACTCCGGTCCATATAAATAACAGACACTTAATATAATAATAATTGGAACAAGAAGAAGAAATCGAGTACCACGGGATGCATCTTGACGGAATAATTCGAACCTGAGTTCATGGATTTTAGCCATGGAAACCGTTAACGAGTGAACAGCGGCATTGTCCTAATGAAAGAAGATTTTTTTTTAGTTTTTTCATTCACTCTCCAGTGATTGTCCTTCCCCTTTCCAGGTAGTCAAGACCTTGCCGGCAGAAGGTATTGTTTTCGCCTTCTTCGGTGCAAGTTCCCCCTTGGTTGTCCGTTGTTTTGATTGTACTTTCGGCTCTGGCGTGTAGTGGTGAACCCACGTTTCATCGACGGTCATCGGCGCAAATAGTCATTGGAGTTACGCTTGAAACGCTCCAAGCACACATAGGAAATTGGTCTAAAGTCAGCAAACGCGGCACGCATCGTACCCAAATGTTCATGTAAAATATTATGAACTTGTTCGGTTGTCTACTATCTCCCTGATATTCAATCTTCGATCACTCAAAACTATTTTGTGGGGTCTTAGTTACTTGGGCACCCACTGCGCGGTTCATCTTCGATATTCGTTCGGCCACAACGTCAGAAGTCAGAAATCCACAAATGCACGGTCTCAAATGAAGGAGAAGACTCGTCAGGGGCAAGATCTGGCTTACTTTTGTTTGGGTCGCCGTTTTCCCCTCCAAAAAATAAAACTATCACTGCACGAATTTCCTTTCTGTCCATCATCTTCGAAAATGCTTGCACTTCACGTGAGCAAAGAATAACCTCACAATGCACTGAGCTGAAACTTGGCAAGGGCTCGGCTGAAGGATTAAATGGTGCTGCTATCTCTGCGTCGTTTACCTTACTTTTCAAACGACCCACGTACTTGGCGTAAGCACATTTTTACAAAACGAAAACTAGGAATGACCCTTTTCAAAATGTACTGGTAACTGGGACAGAAATCTAAACTCAGTTTAGATAATAAGCTACTGGCGTGTAAAGTAAAACTTAAACTAATTTGGAACTATGGTAACCAGCTCTCGTTTCCACTTCAAACATAGAAATTCTGTAGCGTTTCTAGTTGAAGTGCTGCGCATGATAGCGAATACCAAGGAATCTCCAAACATCAACAGTCAAAGAAGAAGTTCGTCGGTACAGTTCACAGTACAGTATTCGACTTGGTGCCCATCCAAATGGCTTAGTAGTGAACTTAATGAATGAGCCTATTAACAATAGGTGAATAAGAAGACATGTGCCAAATGACCTACTAACTGGATTTTGATTGAGTTTAGCTTTAAATTTTAGTTTGTAAGCTTTGTTCTAAAGACACAATGGGTCTAAAGCCGTAGCTGTTAAGCAGTATGCTATTGAGCATTCTTCTACATGCCAGTCACTATTATCACATGTACAGATTACAAATAATTTGCTATATTAAATAAATAAATAAATAAATAATCCCAAAAATATCTTCATACGATTACGACTTATTGTGTAATTTCAGCAGTCTCAACAAACAAACGTTGCGATTTCAATAAAACAAAGCGTTTTTTAATAAAGCGCCTTGCATTTCTCATAAAGATTTAAATATGGATACTGCGTTTTAAAATGATCCTAGATGAAAAGATTTCCACGGAAATTCTTACTTATTATTAAAGTCTGAAAAGCGGGATTAATTTTCCTCTTGTTTCTATGGTGAATTCATTCAAACAAAATTCAAAGTGCCTTCGGGAAGATTCCAATAATTACATTTAATAAGAGCATTAATCAATTTTTAAAAGATAACCTTTAATTTTTCTCGATGTAAAAGTCAATTATCGTTTTCTCATTTGTGCGTGTTTAGCAAATTTATTTTAGAAGTTTAAAAGGCAACATGAAGCTTGTTTACAAAAAAAAGAAATACCACGCAAAAATTCAAAGATCAAAGAAAACGTACATTAAATTTTATGATTTTTAGATGCGATGTTCGTGTATATTCATTTTAAATTAATGTTTTTAAAGAAATTAAAAAAATAAATTACGCCATTAATTACAGTTCGGTATTAGCATTAAGAGAATACCTGTTTCAAGGTGTTCTATTCAAAAACTTCCTGTTGGATCATTTCAATTTATAAAAGTGAACGTTTACTTACTTTGGTTTATTCGAAGATGTGTCGCCGCAAGTCTGAGGATGCTAGTTTTATCCATTCTTTTGGCACTTCTTGCTACCAATGGAACTAAGGCGGCTAATTCTGCAATGTACGAATTCAGTTTGTCTCTCCTCATTTTTTCGGCTCTATTTCGCATCTCTCTACTACTACTGCAAAAGAAAGAAAATTTTTGTTAAGTCCCTCGTACTTCTCAATTCATTTTTATGTTAATTATACGGCGGGCATTGTTTAAGTCTAAAAATAAATAATAAACAGTATACTTTCAATGTCGTGCCGTTTTATGAATTTCAAAGCGACGTTACGTGCATTTTATGTTGCATTGTTTGATTAAAAGTGATGATTTCGCAATGATACGGCGTACTTTATGCTTTTAAGAATGATGTGCTGAAATTTAAGTAGGAAAACAAAAACAGAATGCGCCTGAAAGTGCAGAATATTAATGCAGATTCAAACTGCATGTTGCAATAATGAAATTCGATTCCTGTGCTGTTAATATAATAATATAATGTTAAATAATTTAAATACATATAACAACGCAGACGAGTGTTTTTAAATTGAATATTCAAATTTGGCGCTCAATAATTCATTGTTCTGTAGGAAGCCCCGTAGAGGGCGTAAGTACTAGTATTCTACCAATTTCTACAATTATTTAGTTCATAAACTTAGCATTTTTAAATGCCGTTGATTCGAAGTTTTAGACTTCAAGTACTTCAAATGTGAAATGTCACTTTTGAAAAATAAACCAGAACCACTACAGATTAATTTTGTGTTTGTTATTCAACGCCATCTGTCGTTTTGAAAAGATAGAGATTTGGATTTAATTAGGGGAACCTATGAAGCAATTTGTAGCAAACTGAAGGAACAAACATTTTCTTGGAAAAAACAGCATTTTCTGAAGTAATTATCGAAAGTATGAGTTTTGAGTAGTTAGAGAAGTAGGAAATATTATCTTTTTCTCGTAAAAATGAGTTCTGTGAGCTCTCTTTGCACGTATGCTGGGCGGGGAGGAACTATTATAAATTCTTAAATTATTCTCTCAATCAGAAGATCTAATAGCTTTGCACGAAAATTGAATAACAACTTTGGTTTTCCATTCGTAAAGTACAATAAAATTCGTTTGTTGTAAATAAACCACCTAACCTAAGCTTCTCCCCACGGTAATTTGTGTAAATTTTGCACGATTTAATAAATTAAAACAATTATTATTATGCCAGGGTGGCGCAGTGGTAGAGCGTCAGGCTAGCGTTACGTTAATCTTTGGTTCGAATCTCCCGATGGGCAGGATTTTTCCTGCGGTCTGGAAGTCGGTATCGAGCCCTGCTCGTATTGGGCCTTGTTACTCTGCCTCTTAGGTATGTATTCGGCGGAGAGGTGCTCAACGACGAATAGTCACCAAGGCTCGATACCGATCTCCAAACTGCAGGAAAATCTTGTCGAATTCCAAGAACGTAGATAACCAAAAATTTAAAAAATATTTAGATTTGGCAGTATTTACAGATGAAAAACCCAATTAAAATAAAGTCTCTGTTTTAGTCGAAGAAAGTTAATCTTTTGATATATCGTCAGTATACAGAATATGGCATTTGGAACTGCATATATTAAGCGTTGACAGCATAAAAATGCATATTTAGGAAAAAATTTGCCTAATATTTTTATTAGAAATGATTTTATACCAGATACCAAATTTCTCCGAAATTCTACTTTCTGCCTTTGATCTTTCACAAAGATTCTTGCAAATGCACTTAACATTTCTATGAAATTTTGTGATTTGTTTAAGAAAAATTCTGGTTGATTAATACTTAAATCCGTAAAAAATATTCTAAATGGTGAATTCTCAGATTCTGATCACAATGAACAAAATGTTCCTATTGTAAAATCACATTTATTTAAATACTGTCCTGGTGCACGTTACTTCTTGTGATGTGGAAACTTTTCTATGTATAAAAATGTATTACAAGACAACCGTCAACATTTTTTTAGTAGATTGCATAGAAAAGCATATGATTATTTATTGTAATAATAAGTAGTTTTTCATTATTTTTATTACTGGTTGTTATTAAAAGTTTGTTTAAAATGTTGTATTTGTGTTCTGTTCTGTATTATTAAAGATTGTTGTACCTACTAACCATTGTTTTTATTTGAATATCTTAAAGAATAAGAACATTTTTAAAGCATATGCAAATTTTTAGAACATATATTAAAGCATATATAAGGTCCTTTTTGCATAGTTTAGTTTAGAGCATATATGCTCTATCTTTACAGCATATCTGCCCAGCCCTAAATATCACATTAGAGCTGTTGAACAGGTAATAAACGAGTCTTAAAAAAAACAACCAAAAAACAGCAATGTTTAGAAATATGAAGGAAAGTAAATTAATGAAAAATAAAAAGGTAAATTGATATTACATATTTTCATGTAGGAATGTTTAATAATAAAATGTGTGAGTAATTAGAATCTCGAAGTGCAGTTTGATGTTAGTAATTCCTTATTAAAAGTCTTCGCTCTTTTGATGAATGTTATCAGTTGGCTAAGTATAAGTGATGAGCAGCAATCGCCCGAAACCAGGGTTGTATGCTGCCGACTGATACTGTTTAGTAAACTTTATACTAACTTTATATTTTTAAAAGACTAAACATTTTAATATCCCATAAAAGCAATCGAATAGGCAATAAACGAGCCTTAAAAAAGCAGCAATGTTCAGAAATATTAACCAAAAATAAATAAATTAATAAATAAATAAATAAATAAATAAAAAGGTAAACTGATATTTTTCATTTAAGAAGGCACAAGGCTCTGGAAATGTTTTAAGTAATAAAATTTACGAGTAGTAGCGAAGTGCAGTTTGATGTTATTAATTCCTTATTAAGGTTTTTGCCTTTTTGTTGAAGGTTATCAGTAGGCTAATCATTCCTGATGAGCAATGATGGTTACGAAATCATGTTCATGTGCTACCAGCTGATACTCTTCAATAGACTTGCGAAAGTAATGGTCAGGGTTTTTCCTTACCTACTTTTTGATTAATACTTATGCTGGTGTTTGAGCTACATACAGTACTTTTCAGAAGCATTTATATATATTTCCGAGAATTGTAATATTTTGTACCTAATTAGTACAATTTAATGTTTTTATTACGAAGCTTTGCAAATAGTATTATTCAATTTTGAAGCAAGTAAGTTCTATTGAATGCCTATACAACTCTTGAAGTTCGTTTGGAAAATTAAAATCTTTGACAGTATGTACTTCTAAAATTAAAATTATTATTTCTCTACTTTTTCAATTGCAAGTAACGGTATTATTGGCTAGGTATAACGGATGAATACCAAACACCCTGAAACCATGTTCGTTTGCCGCCAAGTGATAATTTTTAATAGACGTACGGAAGGGGTTTCTTTCATACTTTTTGATTGATACTTATGTTGTTATTTGAGCTACGTACTTTCCAAAAGATTTAAACATATTTCTGAAAACTGCAATTTGTTTTTATTGCGATGGTTTGCAAATAGCATTAGGCTCAATTTCGAAGTATTTAAGTTCTATCGAAAGTCTTTACAAACCTTGAGGTTTCTTTGAAGATCTCTGTCTTAATCTTTTTATTTTTTTATTAATTTATTTATTTCTTAATTTTTCTGAACATTGTTGCTTTTTTAGACGACTCGGTTATTGCCTGTTCAATTGCTCTAATGTGATATTAAAACATTCAGTCTTTTGAAATGATAAAGTATAAAGTCTAAGGAACTTCGTATTCCTTCGTATTTCAAAAGACTTTCTTCGACTGAAACAGAGCTAACTTTATTCCAATTTAACTTTTGATTGGGCGTTTAATCGGTAATTACTTTCAGATTACACTTATTTTTTGATTATTTACGTTTTTGTATATTAATTATGTGATGATTTAACATCTGCTAAAGGTATATTTTTAGCTCCGATGTGAAATTGAAAGAAACATTGTATAATGCCTTACCAATCGATGAAGGGCTAGTCAAAAGTTTCAAAATAAAATAAAATAAATTATGGCAAAAATTGCTTTTTATAATATTACTTTTAGTGCAACCAACAATTCGTGACGTTTTCTTATAACTTCGTTGACGTAAACTGTAATTGTTTTGAGTTTTACTAGATATTATTATTTCACTTTGGGAATCTCATGATTTTATAGCTATTAAGACAACAAGTGTTTTATAGAAGGTTTAAAAATCAAGGTCGTAGTTCAAATCCGAGCGAACGAAGTGAGCCGAGGATTTG
Source organism: Melanotus villosus (assembly GCA_963082815.1). Classification (NCBI taxonomy): domain Eukaryota; kingdom Metazoa; phylum Arthropoda; class Insecta; order Coleoptera; family Elateridae; genus Melanotus; species Melanotus villosus. The sequence goes on along the minus strand of OY720423.1, from coordinate 6,477,626 downwards.
ATAGACCGAGATTTATAACTATAAAACACGAGTTGTCTTCAAGATTTTTTCTAACACTAATATCTTTCACTAATATATTATTAGAAATTTTAATAAATTATTATATTTGAGACGCGTCACAATAAACAAAATGCGAAGATTGCTAGGCAACGACGTATTTTGTAGAGAAAAGCGTATTTTAAAGGCCTATAAAATACGTTGTCATTGACGACGTATTTTATAGAGAAAACGTATTTTAAAGGCAACATAACAAGTGAGCTCTTATGCACCATACAAACAGTATAAGATATTAGTGTTAGAAAAACAGAATTAAATAAGACAGAACAGACTTACATCCAGCTCTGTCTATTCAACACAACGCCCAACAATTATTATTCTTTTATTTCGTGTATTATTAAGTCGCTCTAAATTTATACAAATTACCGTATGGGAAACTTAGATTAGAACTAATTTAAAACAAACGAATTTTATTTTAAAATTTTACAAATGGAAAACCAAGTTGTAATTGAATTTTCGTAGAATTATTAGAAGAAAGAATAATTTAAACATTTCTAATATTTCCTACTTCTTAAACTATTCAAATTTCAGACTTCCGGCCTTTTTGAGAAGGAATTATTTCAGAAAAGTTGTTCGAAGAAAGCGTTTGTTTCTTCTGGTTTCCGCGAGCTGTTTCCTTGGTTAATTAAAACGATAGATGGCGTTGAATAACAAAAACAAGATTAAATTAAAATAAGTTTGAGTAAAATTTGTTCTGATTCTGACTTATTTTTCAAGAGAATTAACATTGCAGAAGGATTAGAGAATAAAATAATAAGTCATGGGAAAGGAAATGTATTGATATAGATGCCACAATAGGAGGATCACAATCATTAAAAGTGTGGAGAATTTTAAAAACAATGAAGAAGGACAAAATAGAATACAATAATAATGGGATAGAAATGGACGAATGGGCAAAACATTACGAAGAAAAGAGAACATTTCATGATGTCTTTAGTTAGAGAACAATAAATAGTGCCACAAATAAATACTTTAAGAATTGATAATGAAGAAGTAGACAAAGCTATAAATACAATGAAGAATGGTAGAGCAAGTGCCCTGGAGATATACCTGCTGGGTTGTTAAAAAATGCGGACAGCAAAACAAGAAAGTGGATAACGAAGCTATTTAATAAGTGTAATCAGCAACAGATTGTTCCAGTGCAGTGGAAAGTTTCGTAGAATTTGTTCTGGTTCTGGCTTATTTTTTAATAGAATTAACATTGCAGAAGAATTAGAGAATAAGTCATGCGAAAGGAAATGTATTGATATAGAGGCCACAAGAGGAGGATCACAATCATCAGAAGTGTGGAGAACTTTAAAAACAATGAAGAAGAACAAAACAAAATACAATAATAATGGGATAGAAATGGACGAATGGGTAAAACATTACGAAGAAAAGAGAACATTTCTGATATCTTTCGTTAGAGAACAACAAATAGTGCCACAAATAAATACTTTAAGAATTGATAATGAAGAAGTAGACAAAGTAATAAATGCATACAATGAAGAACGGTAGAGCAAGTGGCCCTGGAGATATATCTGCTGGGTTGTTTAAATATGGGGACAGCAAAATAAGAGAGCGGATAACGAAGCTATTTAATAAGTGTATTCAGTAACAGATTGTTCCAGTCCAGTGGAAAGTTTCGTATATCTCACTGCAAAAAATAACCCAAATAATCATAGAGGACTCAGTGTGAGTAGCATGTTGAGTAGAATGTTTGGAAAAGTACTCAAAGGAAAATTGCCAACGGTGGTAGGGATACAAATTAGTGGAGAACAGAGTGGTTTTACACCAGGACGTTCTTTTACTGATAACATTTTTATACTACAGCAAGTAACAGAGGAAAGAACTACAAAGGGACAGGAAACGCACGTAGCCTTATGACTCGATTCCACGTGTTATTATTAAAGCATTGTATCAAGACAATAAGGCATATGTCGAAAGATTGGCAGGACCTATAAGAACCAGTAGGTAAAGGCTTATGCTGCTTGTCGCAACATATATCAGGAATATGTACCAAAAGAATGGAAAATGAGGTGTGGGGGCATCGGTATACCAATAGGAAATAAATGCCTCTTCACTATTAATCTGGCAGCTGATCAAGTAATCTTGGACCAGGAAGCAGGACTAAAAATATAGCTAAAACGTAATATCCAAATTATAATTGACGACGACAAAGATATAAAATAAGTTGAACGATTGAAGTACTTAGGTGTCTTGGTTACGAAAGAAGGGCTTGGTAGAACGGAAATCGTGAATAGAATTGAGCAAGGACGGAAGGTGATTGGAGTTTAAATGGAGTATAGTGAGACAAACACATATCACGTAATATAAAGAAACGTATCGGTAAAACAATGGTAGAGTCAGTCATATGCTACGGAAATGTTACGATTACAGCATGTACCGAACGAAGATATAAGACAAAGGATGTCAGCAGTCAGCACAAGATACAGTAGTTGATAGGATTCAAAGACTGGGACTAAAATGGTTGGGATATATTATGCGGATGGGAGACGAGATATGGCTCCAAAAATGTTTCCAGCGGATACCAGACGGAACGAATAAAAGAGGCAGACCACGTAAGTGAGTATAAGTCATGGAGTGAAGGCTCAAGAAGTAGAAGATGATACACTAGATAGAGAGAGATGGAGAATAGGAATGGGAAGGCGGCTACTAGCTGTATAAACCCACAATATATGAATATATATATATAATAATTATAATTAACATTGTACATTTGAAGTACTTCAAGTCCAAAAATTCAAATCGACAGCGTTTAAAAAAGACTAAAGCTTATGTATGAACTAAATAACTGTAAAAATTGTAGAAGGTAATACTGCTACTTACGCCCTCTACGGGGATTGCTAAAGAACCATAACGATAGATGGCGCTGAATAACAAAAACAAGATTAAATTAAAATGAGTTTGAGTAGAATTTGTTCTAGAATGCTGGTTTATTTTTCAAAAGAACTAATGTGATTAAAATTTTCAGTCTTCTTAGAAAACTCCAAAACTCTTCCGATTTTCTACCCTAGTTGAACCTTTATTCTAATTTAATTTTTGATAGGGTGCTTAATCGGTAATTCCTTTCAGATTTTGAATATGTATTTTTTATTTTTGATTATTAATTAATTTATGTGCACCTTTAAATGCCCAAGTTTCAAAGAATTTTTAAATGTAAGAACGCATAAATAGCCGCATTTATTACAAATAAATTCGGCTAATAAAATGGACACCTTTAAATCGAAATAGGGCATTCAACAAGTACATAAATAACACAGTATAAGATAAGGAAGATGAATGGTGCCAATTAAAGCCCTTGAGATATGAATAAAAGCGACTTGATAAAAGGCTTCAGACCCCTGCTCCTTTTTTCGCCAACGCGGTTGACAACATCCGGCCGAATTGCGCAATTATCATTAGCTTACATATGTTTATTTGATGCAGCAGCTTCTAGCTATTTATAATAGTGAGAGCATAAGTAATTGAATGACCCAAACTTCCAAGATTGTCCAGGTTCGTTCCTTTAATCATTAGAATTTTAAAACGGCCGAACGTGAATTTTTTATTATTTAAAACTACGTCTATGTTTATTATAGCTGCTTATTTTACTATTATTACTCTGTAATTTATTAGTTCGAATTTTATAACCGTGAAATTTATTTAAATTAAGATGCGCACCTACGATTTATTAGCTAATAAACTGGTCAATATAACTGATAAAAGTCGTGTTTATGTTTAGTCGAATGTTTCGTCTATTAATAAGGATTTTATTTGAAGAATTTAAAGCAGTATTGCTTTAATTGGATAAGCGAGAAGAGTCCTGTTATTCGTACACTAAATTTATTCCCATGTAAATGTTAAGACGATCTTATTTTCACAGTTCAGATAATATGGGATTGTTAGTTTGGAATCTTCCTCTGATAACGAGGTATGTAAATAAACTTTTTATCGTTTTAACACTGATATAATGCAAAACTGTGCCAAACTTTTAGGAGGTAAACAAAGTTTAGATGTTAAAAGTCACTGATATATATTTAACAAAATTGTCTTCAAAACGTTCCATTTATGGTAAATATTAAGCAAATACAATAGAAACGCATTAACCAGATAAAACTGAAATGCCGTCTCCTTACAGCAAAAAACCCAATATTTTTTGGTTTTCTATTAAGAGACGATTACAATACAATCAAACTTTTTAAATAGTTTTGTTAGATTAGAAAGCCCCCTTTTATTTGATTAACCGAATTAAAAACGTAAGTTGGCGAAGACAACAATTTAAAAAAGCCAATAAAATAAATTAATTGGTTCAGGCCAGGTATTTACGATTTTAAATTTCTCGGATTCAAATCTTGAATCTCATTATTTATTAAATTTTCAATTTGTATGGTTTAATTTTTGCATAACAAATAAATCAAAACAAATTCTGGAATATTAAAAAGGAAACTAAAAACATCCCACAATAACAATCAATCCGTTCTCGTTGTAAACATCTGGTGTTTTGTAACAAATTACAAATAAAAACCGTAAAAAAATTACGTTATATCTTTTAACATTCACCTCTAAGTAACCTAAAATACGAGTAAAAACAATAATAAAAAGGGAAAGGAAAAAGCACGTCTTGCATATGTTGCAATGTAATGATAATTAGAACCTGTACAGTTAGGAAGTTTCATGGTTCGTTGGTTACGAGTTATCTTCAAACTTTTTCTAACTTATTAATATTGTGAAATCCCTAGATAAAAGCATATTTGTAACGCGTACTAACCGCAAAATCGATTAATCTTAATTAATGTTGGGAAACTAAAAAAATCAGAAGCTTGAAGACATAGAAAGTTACGCCTGGATTTAATTGAATTATTGCATTTTCTAAGAAATCTAAACATTTTCGAAGCCCAGCTTAAATAAGCAAAAAGCAAATTTTAAATTAGTAAACAAAACAATACAAAAATACTCAATTTTTGGGCCCACGCAAAACTAAACATGAAGGTCAAAGCCAATTTTTTTCCCAACAAAGTTATGTTATGCATATTGGAGGTGTGACAAGCAATTAATTATAAAAACTCAACACTTACATCCTTAATATTTTAATATTAGCATCCACAAACTTAGATTTTAATAATAAAATGCTGTAATTAACTTAAATCTGTGATAATTATTTTTATCTGGCATATTTCTCTTTTTTTCTCAGTGAAAATGGCATCTGTTTGTGATGTTCCAGTTCACACGATTTAATTAAGTACTTAACAACTGTACTACTAACACTTGCACTTTTATTAATACCAATAAATTTGTTCTATTTATGTCTTTGAGCAAGGACGAAAATGTTTTTGTTTCGCCTACTAAACGATAAAACTTTTTCAAGGATCGATTAAGCTAAATTCAGCGTATGGAATTTAAGGGGTTAGATTTTAACTGGTGCAAGGATTTCAAGATTCTAATTAAACATTTTAAGATTGGGAAAATTATTAAATCCCCCTCTGTCTCCAAAACTTCAAAACTCCAACGTAATGATTTGTTAGATTTACATCAGGCCTTTGAAATACAGATAAATCTAAGACTTTCTGGATTTACCTCTGATTCAAAGCTATGAAAACAATTCTAAAATTAAAGCAGTATTTGGAAAGCCTGTAAGCCTAGCCAATTATTTACAGTTTTCATAAATTTATTAAGTTGGAAGTTTTAAGACATCTCGAAACATCAATCAGAAAAAAATTCCTAGATTCGCCTCTGATTCAACCCTATGAAAAACAATTTGCAAAATTTACACAAAAACAAAGCTTGAGGTTTGCCTGTTAGAGCCTTATTTGGAAAGCTTGTAAGCCTAGCAATGTATTTACCGTTTTCATGATTTTGATAAGTTGGAAGTTTTAAGAAATTTCCAAATCCCAATTATAAACAACTTGGATTCAACCCCATGAAAAATAACTTGAAAATTTACAAAGAAACGGTGTAGGTTTTTTTATTGGTTTACTGGACGAGAGAAGAGATCTAGGCCTACGGGTGCCAACTACCTCTCCAAAAGCTTCACTGACACTGCCAGATTAACCAGATTAAAAAATTTTGCAGAACACAACGCACTGCCACGGTTATACCTCGCACCCGAAAGAAGACAAATTTGGGGTTTTTAATAAAATTAAATAAAAATCGCGCTTGTCCACAGCACGGATCGAACCTGAGACCTTGGGTTTACAGTTTTAAAATTTTATTTAACATAAAGTCAGCATTATCTGACCTTAAAGTATTTTATGTCATACTCGTTTCTAAAGCAACGTTTTTCGGACGATTTATAGGACGAAAAGTGACACTTTAAAGTGCTAGTATCATTTTAAAGTCCTAGAACGAAAAGTGTCACTTTTTGTTCTATAAATGCTCGTTGCTAGGAGATATGAATTGTTGCGCCTTAGATTAGTTAGTTAAAACTAATGCTGCTACAAATTGCTGGAGATTTATTTTAATGATTTAACAACTTTAGAAACAGTATGACATAAAATTATGTATGTACCTCAGACGAAAAGTGTCTTTAAGGTACTCGCAAGTAATTACGGCCTCGGCTACCCGCCTCGGCCGTAAACAACTTGCTCATACCTTAAAGACCTACTTTTCGTCCTAGATACATAAAATACTATTATTTCACTGTTTTTCACACATTTTATCATAATTTTTGTGTCCTTGATTGAATTTGAAAATTGGAAATCTAATCGTACGACTTGGAATTTCAAAGCTTAAAGCTCAAAAAATGCAATTTTTTGAAAATTTTGGTTCGTAATTTCCCTTAATTTCGAATGTTTCAAACCTACAAATTAAAAAGGCGATTGAAAATTTCAATCCTAAAGCTACAAAAGGAACCCCCCAAGTTTAAATTAAAGCCTGAGTGTATTAACTTTTTGCAATAATTATAATTCACAAGTGTGACCTCAGCAACCAAAAATGAAAACTCAAGATCACAATTATGACAGTTCGTCGATTCTTTTATACTCAAATTCAAGCTGTGCTAAAGTATTCAGATTTTAAGCTAGTAGCTATTGGGAAAGCCTGCAAACCTAGCAACTTATTAATATTAAAATGGAAAATTTACGAAATCTCGAAACATCAATCATAAAAAAAATTCTAGATTCGCCCATGATTTATAATCAGAAAATTTACAAAAAAATAAAGCTCTTGGTTTACCTGTAGGGCTGTATTTGGAAATCTTGTAAGCCTAGCAAATTATTAAGCTGGAAGTTTTAAGAAATCTCAAATCCTCAATCATAAAAAAAATCTGGGTTTGCCACTGAATCAACTCCATGAAAAGATGAAAATTACTTTAAAAATTCACAAAAAAATAAAGCTTCTGGTCTGGTGTTCAGGGACGTATTTGGAAAGCCTGTAAACTTATTTACTGTTTTCATAAATTCCTCAAGGAGGAAGTTTTAAGAAATATCCAAAGCTCCACATAAAACAAATTTCTGAATTTGCACCGGCTTCAACCCCACGAAAAATTTACAGAAATGAAGGGTTTAGGTTTACCTGTCAGGGCCGTTTTTGGAAAGCCTCTAAGCTAAGCAAATTATTTACCCTTTTCGTAAATTTGTTAAGTTGGGAGTTTTAAGAGATCTCCAAACCTCACTTAGACAAAAATTCTGGATTCGCTGCTAATTCAACCCCATGAAGACAATTTGAAAATTTACAAAGATAAGCTTTAGACTAACCAGTCAGGGCCGTATTTGGAAGGCCTATAAGCCCACCAAATTATTTACATTTCTCATAAATCTGTTAAGTTGTATGTTTTAAGAAATTCTACATCCTCAATCGTAAAAAAATCTGGATTTGCATCTGCCTCAACCCCATGAAAAATTGCAAAGAAAAGCTTTAGATTTCCCTGCCAGGGTCGTATTTGTAAAGCCTGTAAGCCCATCAAATGATTTACAGTTTTCATAAATGTGTTAAGTTGGGTGTTTTAAGAAATCCTAAATCCCCCAATCGTAAAAAAATCTGGATTTTCCCCGATCCAACGCCACGAAATAATTTGAAAATTTAGAAAGTAAAAAGCTGTAGGTTTACCAGTCAGGACCGTATTTGGAAAGCCTATAAGCCTAGCAAATGATTTACTGTTTTCATAAACTTGTTAAGTTGGGAGGTTTAAGAAATCTCACAGCCTGTTTATAAAAATTTTTAAGTTTTTTGAATTCACCTCTGATTCCACCCTTTGAAAAATAATAAATTCTTGAATCCACCTTAAAATTACCAACATAACGAATTTTCTGAAAGTAGTGACTTGCTAGGCGGTCCTGCCAAATTCAAAATTTTTGGAAATTACAAAGAAATTAAACCATTTTTAGATTCACATCTTGAAAAATAAAGACCAAAAGTAAATATATTTTTATTGGAATATTTCCCGACAGCTTTCTAAAACTGATAATGCGGCCCTGTATTTTTAAATTTAATCCCAATCTGTCCTTGTCTTACGAAAAAGTGGGTTTAAAACACTTCTAATTCGAAAACGCTTAAAATACCAATTTAATTCCATAGAACACCCAAATTCGAATTTAATTAAATGTGAATGTTATTTTCGGCAATTTAAATAACAGATTTTCGCATTTTATATAAACTAAAAAGGGTAAATGCGGAAGTGTGTAAACGGCAAGGTCGCCAATAACAAAACAATTCGTAGTGTTGACCAGTTAAACAACTTTCAACTACTCAACGAGTGTTATTTAGCTAGGAGCGAGTATACTGTTTATTAATAGTAACAGATACAACTGTGAATCTTATTTTTGCCCTTGAAGTATCTGACGTCATTTCTATTCGCTATCAAAAAATTTTCGCACTTAAATAACGTGGTTCGGATGTTTTTTTAACTTAGTTTTGATGAAAAAAACAGGGCTAGAACGACAAAATGTAAAAGGTTCTTTTCAAATTGGAGTAACTAAGTAAATAAAAGGAATAAGTTAATAAAAACAACCAATTACGTATTCTAAACCTAATTAGTAACTCCGGGGAAAAACAGAAACCTAAGGAAAGCTGTAAATATTAATTTCGCCGTTGATTTTGTTTTCCTTTTAGTGTCCTGATTTTATTTAATAATTTTCCCAGCTTCGATTGTTACAAATAAATGTGCGCCTTAAAGTAGAACCAGTTCAGTAAAATTTCAACTCGCTTTAAATACGTAGGAAAGGCCCCCAAAGAAAAAAACCAAAACAAGGAACAAATAATAATCTTATATTCAATGATTTGATTACGTAGGTTGTTTACCAAAGTGATGTTTATGCTGTGGGAAAATACTTTAGTACATATTTTCAAGTCGGACTCTTGGCGTAAACAATTAAGCAAATGATTCATATTCTACTACGATCATGTTATTGTCTAATTATACCAATCATAATCTTGTTCAAATCTGGAGATGTCCTTAATCAAAATATCAAAATGGAGCTATTACTGTAATCTTACAGATAAATTCATGTACCAACCACATTTTATGACCTCACTGGCACGAATTGGCAAACAATCTGGAGCTCCTTTAATGCGGAAATAGACTAAAAACTCTAACACAACGTACTGCTAGTGATTAATAGTTTAGTGGGACGATTACCCACAGTACTCTGGCAAAAGTTCACATATGAATTTAAGCAAATAACGAAACTTCAGGCGTCCCTTTAACCCGCGAAATTACTGAAAGGTTAACCGCCTTAACCCACTGCATTGCAAATAATATCATCTTTTTTGAAGATACCGTCGTGTTAAAAATATGGGATTCTAGGAAAGCTAAACGGAGCCTTTGCAAAGCTTCTTAATTTTAATTAAATTACATTTCATACTTTAGCATTTTTATAACTGTTTCGCACTCTACCGTCGTTGTCGTACTTGTCGCGCACCCGACTTACTCCCTGACTCACCCGGTGCACGCCGGGTCCCCACCGGAACGTCGGTCATCTGCTATAATTCCCACATGAAACTACTTTTTAAAGATCAAATGATCAGTAACGAATTTGGAAAAATAACAAATTCAATCAGAAATTTTGAATTAAATCAACTTAAATTCTTTTAATTTAATTTCCAACAAGAATGTTTGTTATATTCACGAAGTTGAAATGGGAAAAGATTCGAAACTTTATAAGACTTAGCAGTCGAAAGTCCATCAATCTACATTTAAGATTTCCAATCGTAAAAGCTGATTCTGTCTTTACAACCAAATCTAGATGCAAATATCTAAAGTGTGGCTTCAGATTCTAATCTTGTGAACTGGGACTCTTGATTGGAATCTTGAATCCTGACCTAACTTTTGAAGTTTAAAAGGATAACTGAATATCATAGCGTTTTTCGTTTAAATTCTTTCAATTTAATTACTAACAAGAACTAATTTTAATATTTTGAGTTTCGTGCACGAATTCCAGATTTAAAATCTCCAATCGATACTTGAGAATTCCAAACGTAGATGCTAACTCTGAGCTCTGAGTTTAGAAACAAATCCAGATTCTTACCTGGTTGGAGTGGACTGGAATTTCGAGTTGAAGATTTAAATCTTTTTAATTTAATTCTCTACAAGAACGTTTGCTAGATTCACGAAATTATTAAATTGAGAAAGAATTGAAAACCTTAAAACTTAACATTAATTTTTTTTAAATTCGATCTTCGTGCTGGAATTCCAGATTTAAAATCTTCAATTTACGTTTGAAATTTCGCAAAAACTGACTGTGTGTTTCCAAACAAATTCAGACAAACAAAAGCCTGGCTTCAGATTCTAATGTTCGTAGGAATCTGGAATTTGGATGTCAGCTTTGAAGCTTAAAAAGACATTTGAATTTTGTAGCTTCGGTTCGAATTTAAATCCTTTGAATTTAATTCCCTAAAAGAAAGTTCGCTACACTCACGAATTATTAAATTTGAAAATGATTCAAAAGCTTAAAACCCAAAAGTACCGATTTTAAACTCAATTTTTGTGTTCGAAATCCATATATAAACTCTTCAATTTAGATTTGAGAAATCCAAACGTAAATACTGAGTTTAGTTTAGAACAAAATCCAAATTCAAATATCGAAAGTGTGGCTTCAGATTCTAATCTTGTGGATTGGAATTTCTAATCTGGTTCTGAATTTTTAGGCTTAGAAGGAGAACCAATTTGCGTAACTGGGTTCGAACACAAATTTAAAATTCTTTAAATTAAAATTTCTACAGGAATAAATTTAAAATTAGTCAAACAATACAAATATGATAATAATAATATTTACGCTTGAAAAACCGCGAAGAAATTCCGAAGTTTTCGAAAATAATTATAATCCGAAGATTTGAGGTTGGGCTTCTTCTTTCTAGAGTTAAGTAAGAGTAGTTAATACACCGGAAATTAGCGGAAAAGGAAAATTCTTACTTGAAATGGAGAAGATGCAGTTATTTTATGATTTTTTTTTGTAATCAATTTTATTAGAAATCAGAGTATTATTATAATAATATTGTACGAGCTAATTGTATGTTACCAGTTAGGAGAAGTTAAAATACTTAGAAGTTTAAGAAATCTAAACAGTCTATCAAACGAGCCCTTGCCGCAAGCTTGCCTAGTTTCAGTTCAGTGCATTGTGAGGTTATTGTTTGAACGTGTAAGCATTTTCAAAAATGATGGGCAGATAGGAGATTCGTGCCGCGATAACATTTTATTTTGTTGAAGGGGAAAACGCCGACCCAAATAAAAAGTAAGCTAGATCGTGTCCTTGCCGAGCCTTTCTCTTCATTTAAGACCTTACATTTGGGAATTGCTGACTTTAAACGTGGACGAACTAGTTAGTACCGCCCAAGTGATCTGATAACTTCGGATATGGTGGATATGGTGACTAAGATCCACAAAATAGTTTAGAGTGACCGAAGATTGACGATGAGGCAGATAGCAGACATGATAGGGATCCCAACCGAACGAGTTCATAATATTTTACATGAACATTTGGACATGTAAAATCCGATTTAGCCCCGTCTGACTTCCATTTGTTCCCGAACCTCAAAATATGGCTCGAAGGACAACGATTTTCTGACAACAATGAAGTAAACGGCTATTTTGAAGACCAGGAGAAATCAGTTTATAAAAACGGTATAATGGCTTTGGAACATCGTTGGGCAAAAGGTGACGAGCTCAATGGAGATTATGCTGAATAATAAATACAAGTTGGTTAAATTTATTCGCATTTTCTTTTTGATTTACCTTACCAAACGAACTGGGGTTCAGTACAAATCTAAAATTTCAAGGTTTTTGAAAACCTAATTTATGAAAAATGAAGCCTTCAAACCCCCCACATATGCAATTAATAAATTAAATAACAAACCACAAGACCAAAACAAAATCATCCTGTAATTCCATTAAAAAATTACAGAAAATGATGAAATGGGATTAAAAATTGCACCGTTGAGAAATGACGTAGCATGTAATGAAATATTTACGCAGAGCACGAATTACAACCGTTTAATTACAAGTCAGCTTACAGCAAAAAAATATTTAATGTTTAATTAATGTAGTTTTATACTCTTGTATGCTAATTTATAAATAAATGAAAGTTATACATTTATTACCTTTCCTTTGTTGCGCTGTAATTTATTACAGTTTTTTCACATTTATAGTCTGAATATACATAATTTAGTCCGAGTTTTCAGGAAAATAATTTACTGGCTTAAAATTGCATGTAATCTACTGCAAAATCAAACAAGTTAAAGAAGTCTTCTATTCTTTAATTTGACGAATTTTTCAATTGAATAAGAAGATTCGCTGGTCCGAAGACTTTTTGAACATTCCTGGTATATTCTTTGTGATTTTATGGGTTTGCTTTTTTCAAGAGTTTTCTATATACAGGGTGAGTCAACGGGAGCGCGGTGGTTGATATCTCCTTTACTGTTTAAAATAAATAAAAAGTTTTCAAATAAAAGTTTTTGAGCACCACGAGGACCATATTGTAAAATTATTTTAAATTATACAGGGGGTTGCATAAAAGAGTGGCATATAAAACTTTTGTTTTTTTAAATGGAACATCCTGTATATTTTTACACAATCTTATTTGACTTTTCATTACCTTTCTGGACATGGTTTTGTTTTTAAATTTCGTTGCGGCGTTGCCAAGTTATTCAACTTTTTTAGAAGAAATTGACATCTACAGACCTCGCTTATAAAATTTGCACAAATCGTAGTTTTACAGATTAAACAACTTTTTTCTGGAAAATGATAATCAAGACCATGTACTATCCTCCAGGCTTTTGAAAGTTGAATTTGAGTATACAGGGTGTTGGTTACAGTAATGCAAAGAATTGAAATTATAATGTGTCATAACTCGATTTTTTTAAATAGAACACCCTATATATTTTTGCATAATTAAACAGAACCTTTTAGGCTCTACAGATGTTATTAACCAATGGTTCTACATAAAACCAATACTTTTCGAGAAAATTAGGTACAAACGGAAAATCAGGTAATTGCTAGCAATCCGGATGTCTCAGGAGGCATTGATACTAACTTGTTTATTGCAAAGAAACACTAAGAAACTACAAACCCGTAAGAAATCTATTTAATATCAAATAACAATAAATAATAAAAAAAGCAAACAAAAGTTTTTCACTAGACATTAGTTTAAAAGATGCTCAATATGTCTGCCATTTTCTTGAACACACAGTCTTAGACGGTTTAGAAAAGACTGGCTAACGTCTCTTAACATGTGGTCATTAATTTCTTGAAAGGTATTTCTAATTCTCCCCTTCATATCTTCAAGTGTAGTTGGCGGAGTTTGATAAACCCTTTCTTTTACATAACCCCACAAAAAGAAATCAAGTTTTGTTAGGTCGGGAGACCTAGGTGGCCAACAAATTGGTCCACCTCTACCAATCCACTTATCTGGAAATGCATAACTTAAATGGTGACGTACTTGTGCACTGTAATGGGGTGGTGCTCCATCGTGTTGCAACCATAATCTGCGTCTTGTTGCTAAAGGTACATTTTCCAACAAATCTGACAAACTATTTCTTAAAAAATCGAGATAAATATCTCCATTTACGCTGCCTTCAAAAAAGTGCGGGCCAATTACATACCTTCCCACAATTCCTCCCCAAACGTTCAAAGACCATCTGTGTTGATTGTCAACAGACCTTGTGAAATGCGGATTTTCTGTAGCATAATAGTGTAGATTATGCTTATTAACATTTCCGTTTTTGTGGAATGTAGCCTCGTCGGAGAACAGCACATATTCAAAAAAGTCTCTCTGTTCTTGCACTTTATTAATTGCCCATTCACAAAATTCCCTCCTTCTATTAAAATCATTGGCTTCTAATTCTTGCAATAGTTGGATATGGTAAGGATGATACTTATTATTTTTTATGATTCTTGAAATACTGGATTGACTGATATCCAATACCATACTTAAATTTCTCGAACTTACATGTGGATTTTCGGTTAGACTTAGCACAACAGAAAATGCATTTTCTTCATTTAAGACTGGATTCACTCGTTCATGCTTCTCGTACATAACGTTTCCGTTTTCCTCGAAACTAGTTTTTAATTTAGTAAAAGCACGGTTGTCTGGATGTCTTTGGTCAGGATATTTTTGTGCATAAATTCTGGATGCCAATAAACAGTTGCCACCACTCTCCCCGATGCAATAAATCATGTTAATTCTTTCTTGCTTAGAAAATTTCATTTTAAATACTTATTTAAAAAGAAACGAATGTTACAATGACGTTTACGAATTAAAAGTGTTTGATATTTGTTTCAAATATTATTTGAAACAAATGCAAAATAGGTATGTTGATTTCTATTATTTATTGTAATCTGCTAGCAATTACCGGATTTTCCGTTTGTACCCAATTTTCTCGAAAAGTATTGGTTTTAGGTAGAACCATTGGTTAATAAAATCTGTAGAGCCTAAAAGGTTCTGTTTAATTATGCAAAAATATACAGGGTGTTCTATTTAAAAAAATCGAGTTATGACACATTATAGTTTAAATTTTTTGCATTACTGTAACCAACACCCTGTATACTCAAATTCAACTTTCAAAAGCCTGGGGGATAGTACATGGTCTTGATTATCATTTTCCAGAAAAAAGTTGTTTAATCTGTAAAACTACGATTTGTACAAATTTTATAAGCGAGGTCTGCAAATGTCAATTTTTTCTAAAAAAGTTGAATAACTTGGCAACGCCGCAAAGGAATTTAAAAACAAAAGCATGTCCAGAAAGGTATTAAAAAGTCGAATAAGATTGTATAAAAATATACAGGATGTTCCATTTAAAAAAACAAAAGTTTTATATGCCACTCTTTTATGCAACCCCCTGTATAATTCAAAATAATTTTACAATATAGTCCTCGTGGTCCCCTACAACTTTTATTTGAAAACTTTGTATGTATCTCAAACAGTAAAGGAGATATCAACCACCGCGCTCCCGTTGACTCACCCTGTATTTTTGAAGTGGCAATCACTGCATTTTTGGATGATTGCCATTTATTTTGTACCAAACACAACAATTTAGCAATCTCTCGCTTTAAAATAAAGAAAGGAAGCAATTACAATATTTCAGCGAGAACAAATTAGTAACAAGCTAGAAGAGCAAAAAATTCATTTTGAGGAAATGAGGGGCTTGTAGGCCTCTATCGTATTCTAGACTAAGCAGCGGCCGCATATATAAAAATGCGTTCGGCAGTCAATGGGTCTCAAGTCTTAAGCATGGATGCGCGTGCTGTTTATAATAAACAGTAAACACTTAATGTAAGTAAATTAGGCCGAGTTAGTTCTCTTCATAAATCAGTAAATAAACTGTATGTGTTTGATTTAATAAAAAAAAATACACAGAACCCAAATTCGATTTAATGAAATCGTTACAGTAAGAACATCAAGCTTCTCTACTTTTTGATGAACTACAAAATTAATAAGTAACTGTCGAGCCTTCGACGATAAATTAATTACATCTTCATAACAAAATTATTATTATTAAAGGCGAAGGCAGAACGGTTTTCAGTGGGTTACACGTATTTCAATCGGCTTGTTAAATCAACTAAGATTTGGTTTTAGTTGATTTGATTAACATTAAAAAGTATTGCAAAATTTGTCTGCATTTTCTATTCCAATTCGTTAATTAATTAACTTAATTAAGAGAGTCTCGTCACGTCATGAAATTTTCAACAAAACTTGCTATAAGCATAAAAAAATAATTTAATGAAGATTCACAAAATTTATTTTATAGATTCTAAATCCCAGTTCGTGGAACAGAAGTAATCTACTGCAAAATCAAACAAGTTAAAGAAATCACATTCAGTTTTTGCTTCATATTCTTCTAATTTGCAGAAAACTTTCTGAACATTCCTGGTATAAATCAAAGTTCTTTTAATTTAATTTTCAAAATAGTTGCTTTCTTAACTATTAGCGTCCTAAGAGCGCTGAATAAAGAGAACAGTAACAATATAACAATGACAACGTAATAAAAATGCATAACAAAATAATAAACCAAATGTAAATTACCTATTTGCTATTAATTAGTGTTACAGAGATATCTGCAAACCCTAATGAAGTTGTTTACAATTTAGAATCAGTCTATATCGAAATTACAGCAAAACCTTTGAAACATTTTTACATGATTATTTTAACGGGTTATCTGTAGGTAACGCAAATATGACCTTGTATTTTTTCTGTCATTACATAAACAAATGCCTATATTTAACAAAAATAGAGGTCGGACTTGATTAACTACTTGTGGATTGGCGAGGCACATTTAATGAAATTCACTGATGTACACAACTGATTAATCCTTTCGTGACACAATTTCGGCGTTGTTTATTCATGTTTATTGATGGACTTTTTAGCCTTTATTAATTTAATGTTTAACACACACATTTTCGTTTATTGCCAAGCTCAGTACTCTAAGCTCTAACAGCATTTGAAAATTATCAAATGGCGATTTATTAAATATCCTTCACGTTTTCAGACTGTATCAAGTGAGAATCCTCCACCTCTGATTGCCTCGTCAAAAACATAATTAATTAATTTCCTGGTTTCGTGTAGCTTTAGGCTATTACTAAGTAGAGTTACAGGTACGAAACTGCACCCATCTCTAAAGTAACGAACACTTAATTACTTGAAAACTTATTTCTCTACACTCAGTTGACACAAGTTAGTAACATAATTGTTTTTGGCACAAAACCAGATCTAAGTTAAGCATTGAATATGTGGTCGTCGTATTCTAAAATTAAAAACATAATCTTTTCAGTTCAAGTGAGAAAAAGTAATATCATTTGAAGTGTAAGAAAAGGGTATATTTTTATCGAGGAAGCAGGTTAAAATATAAATTTCAATTACTGTCGCCATGAGGATTCAATTCGACTGTTGGGTATTCTTCCTAACGAACATCAACAACGGCATGTTTTACTGTATTCGTTAAAAAACGAACTGCGCAAAATGTTGAGATATTAGAAAAATGCATTTAATGTTTTTGTTTTTAATGAGCGTATACGTTGCATGTTTTGATAATGTACGTTCACAGACGGTGACGCGCTTGCATTAAACAAATATCAATTAGGTGTCGTCACTAATAACTCCGAAGGTTTCATTTATAATGGCAATTAACGCTTCGTGTGTGAGTTTATCTGTTATGAGACGCGCGCTTGTTGATACTCGTAGTTTCGGAAATGCTGAAAACTACTCATTTTTTAGGTTTCTTTGATTTTGTTGTTAGTCAAGCTCAAGCGAAGTTGGATTGGTTGCGATTTTTGCGATTATTGAAGGTTTTTGGGGCGAGTCTGATATTCCCCAGATTTAGCTCCAATCAATCCAAATAACGGCAACCGGTAACGCCCTGTAAATGGCACGCCACTTCCACTTACAAGAATCCAAATAAGTTTAAAAGGCACGAGAACTCTTTAAAAAAAATTGCTCTTTGTAAAGAAGCTTTCGTGTTCAGTTTTAAACATAAAAAAGTTAAGAATTTTCTAAAAACGAGTGCCAAAATACTACAAAAAAATTGAAACTAAACAGATTTCGTAAACTTCTGAAAATCACTTCCGCTACCTTTCTTAATGGAAAACAGAACTTCGAATAGAATTCCAAAGTCAATCTTACAACACCTTTAAATTTATGGCATTCTTGGGCTATTTTTACGGACTGATTTTCAGAAATAACTCCAAATTAATGACTGGTCAGTTGCCGTCTTCCTTGTGTTTTAATAATCTAATCAAATATTTCTTGTAATACAAACCGATCTATTAACTACACAAATATTAAAAATGCACCGCAATTTATATAAAAATAACACGCCGAGTTGTTTATATTTTAAACGCATGTTTATAAATTAAACCAATTAATCGTCAGTTCAAAAAAGGAATGGTAACAGATTATTAAAATTCCACAGACTGATACTCATTTGTCATTTTATACTTGACCGGTTCTACTGAAGATACTCATTTATATATCTTTCAATTTCCAAATTCCTAATATTTATGCGTGGCTTTATTAACTGCTAACTTCCTTTAGCTTCATTGCAAAAAAGTAGGCCAAGTTTTGGTTTACTGCTCGTTTGTTTTGATTTTTTTCTGATGATGTTCATCTTTGGTATTTTGTGGGTGTTTATTATTATTTTTTGATGGTTTACTGTTTGTTTATTTAGTTTGCTTCAGTAGTAGGAAGAGTTTCCGATTATTTGATGGTTAAATTAATTCTATGGTGGTTTATATTATATTATAATTCCAATGTTTTCCGAAATTTCATATTTTCATAAATTACACAAACAAATTTTTACTTGTTTCCTCAATTTTGAAATGGAGATGTTGCTTGCTTGCTCGCTCGTAACACTGGAAATTAACTACATATTTCTATATTTCTAGAAAGTTTTCTCCATTTTTGGCAATTTAAAGGTAGTTAATGTTGCTTTTGTTATAACCTACGTTTAAGTAAACGTGACTCATAATTTATTAACCTTATAGGTTGTCACATTAACAACCACCTACTTAATTTGAACAGACATTAGAAATGTTTCATGGTTGTATTTCCTTTTTTGATAACGGTGTTTTTGTTTGTTTCTTATTTTTTATTTAAGAAACAATTCATTTAAATTTGGTTCCGACCATAAAAGGGAATAAATGTGTTGTTTTGAAAGTAAAATCGTTTGGAAAGTATTTTATCATGTTTGGTTCTTTTGGTTACTGAAACAAATTAATGTTTTTGTTTTTGTAGATTTTTGTTTGAATTTTGCAGGGTTTAGGGACAGTTTTGCATCATCTGGTAATTTTTTTTTAACCAAGATATTTTCCTTGGTAATCTTTATTAATTCAATTGCATTAATGGCTTTGACCCCCTCGTCAACGTCCTTAAAAGGACATGACACAGAAGAATAAGAATGGCAAATTACTCAAACACTTAGGACCGCCAAGAAAGATTCTTTCTCAAGCTTGCAATAATTCCTAACAGTTTCTCCGATGTGAGACACTTTACGGATCCTGTAATCAAGTTTATCTCGCAATAACCTGATTTAGATTTGAAGATTGTACTTAATAGTTTTAATACATAAAAATCCTCAGGTATTTTTGAAAAACTGGCAAAAAGTACAGGCTTTTAGAACAACTGCAACAAAATACGTTTACAAAAGAAGTATTTTGACCAAATACAAACAAACATTTTGGACAAAGGAAAAACTGAAAATTTGTTTGACAAAAACTTTAAAATAACTTAATCTACAAAGCCCCAAAACTTTGAAGGAAAAAAGACGGTTTAATGAGTTTTTTTTTAAATGGAAAAACTGAAAGTTTTTCGAAGCAAATGGCGAAAAAATTAAGCAAAGACAAATTCATAACGCATAAAGCTGATCATAGCCAGGGTGGCGCAGTGGTAGAGCGCCAGGCTAGCGTTGCGCTAGTCCTTGGTTCGAATCCCCCTGTGACCATTCGTCGTTGGGCACCTAATGAACGACGCCCTTCTCCGACTATAGGCCTAGGAGGTAGAGTAACAAGGTATTACACATTACACTCTACACATGGTGCAATATGTAGGTAGGTATAAACGGCGCAATAACTTTGTAATCCGCAGAAACGGGCCGGGTTGTGCATTGCACGCGTAGAGCCGCATTTACAAAATATTCAGCCACAGTTACAATACTCAAACTGTCCTTTTTTCAAGGCCAAGCCCTGTCTTAAAATGTTTGGAATGGATATTATAATTATAAATCTGTTGAAATTAGGTTTAATCATATAAATAAATAAAATAAAGTGAAAACTGAACTTCCAACTCTCAAGGTATTCAACCCCATTTACAATTCTCAAACTGTCCTTTTTCCATGACCAAGCTCTGCCTGAAAATGTTTGGAACGGATATTAAAAATCTGTTCAAATTAGGTAACAAATCAGAGAAACGCTAAAAATTTAAAGTGAAACCTAAACTTCTTAATGAAGAACTTGACAAGTTAAGTAATTTAAGCCAATAAAAAAAGGAACATTTTTGCTTGAAGCTGACTAAAGACTTTAACAATAGACAAGTGAAAGCTTTATGGAAAAATCCTGAAAATTTACAACTTTTAAGTGAAAATTCTGAACCTAAATTCCAGTTCCAAGGTCCAATTCTACACTGAAAGAATGAAAATATTGGCGAAGAAATTAACAATTTTATTGGAAATTTTGATGAGAAAAACTGCAATTGAAGTTGATGGGCAAAGAAAAACACTAAAAGTTCTGATCAGAAAACCTAAAATTCGACTATGAAAAGCTGAGAGATTTTTGGAAAAAGGAAAGGCTGAAAAAGTAGACGAAATAAACTGAAAATTTTGACAAGTGAATCTATAATTTGAAAAAGGAAGACTGAAAATGTTGGTGAAAAGACCAAACAAATTGAAAATTATGAACTTTTATGATCCAACTTAAAAACTGCGCATTTTGTGAAAAAAAAAGAATAAAAATGTTAAGTTAAAAAAACAGGATTTTAATGAGGAAAAAGTACAATCCTTTTAATGGTGGAAAAGCTGGTTGTGAAGAACTGAAAACTTCGCTTGAAAATTAAACATTTTTAGTTAAAAAAAAAAGAATGGTAAACCTAAAACATTCTGTAGCACAAATAAAGAACCACTAGGCCCTAAACGAGCGGACTTGCAAAATTGTTAAAAAGGGTCTTAAAGTATAAGCAGAGAACTGAAAGTTTTGACGGGGAAAATACTGAAACTGTGAACCCGGAAACTCGAACATTATAGCAAAAAACCTGAAGACCTTTGGTGACAAAGAAACTGCGTTTTGAATTACTATTTGGATACTGTTGAAACATTAAAAATTTACAAAAGAAGCACTTTGGCCAAAAACAAAAATTTTGGACAAAGGAAAAACCGAAAATTTGTTTTGACAAAAAACCTTAAAAGTAACTTAATGTAGAATGCCCCAAAACTTTAAAGAAGGAAAAAACAGGCTTTCATGAGAAATACTTTTATTATGAAAAAATTGCTCTTTTTAATACGAAAAACTATTTCAGGATGCAATAATAGTTAATTAGGCAAAGAAAAATTCAAAGCTAAAAATATCGAAAACGACAAAGTTTTAATAACGTATCATAACGACAAACGAACTGAGAAACCTATACGAAGGAAACCAAAAGGTTGACAATTAGAAAAACCTAAAAATTTCAGTACGTAATTGCTGAAGTTTCCAAAGAAAACGTAACCCAACACCTTCGCAACGAAAGAGTTGAAAATTTTGACGATTGCAGAGCGGAAAACTAACTGAGAAAAGTTCATGAAATAGTCAAACACTTTACTGCCTGAAACTGAAAATTATTGCGAAGAAAATACCCCCAAAACCAAGAAAGGAAAAACTGCAAATTCTAAGGAAAAAGTATGCTGAAAATATTAAGAACTCAAAGTTTTGAAGAAAAACATACCGAGGTAAACTGAACATTTACGTTTTCGACGAATGAACTCAAAACTTTCCCGAAGAAAGGCGAATTAAATAGAGGAAAACCTTAGTAAAGAAAATCGAACATTAATGAGGAAAATGCTGAAAATTTGGAAGTGTGACAACTCTAATTACGGAAAATTGTAAATGTTCATGAAAAAATCGAACATTTTACTCAATGCAACAGCAAAAACAAAACGAAGAAAATATGAAAATTGTGAAGAAAATGGCACTGAAAATATGAACAAATATTATGAGCGACAAGTAGAACCTGAACATTTTAACTAAAAAAGTGAAGCTTTGACAATTAACAGAATTTTTATGAGGAAAAGTCGAACATTTAACACAATGAGGTGCAAACGAGGAAAAACATTAATTTTTTTAACAACAAAAATTTTAGAAAACAAAACAAAATTAAAGGTTTAAGAGAAAAAGGTGGAAGCATTAATATTAAAGCTGAAAAGCTGAAAATTGGGACGAAGAAACTGAGCGAAAAAGTCAACAATTTCAAAAGCAAAACGGCTGAAAATATGAACGAACAAGCACTGAAAATGTTAACATTGTGGACGAAAACACCGGAACATTTTCACAAAGGCTGAACTGAAAACTTTTATCAATGAAAGTAAAATAGGAAACATTGGCAGTTCAATGAGTGGACAAAACTACAAAAATGAAATTCAAATGTTTAGCTACGAAAACAATTATTTAAACAAGGAAAATATGGAAAATTTTGATTATAAAACAAATTAAATTATATGTTCAAATTAGGTGACCTTTAATAGAAATTGATATTTTTCATGGTCGATGGTTGAAGAATCCTTAGAACCAGGTGTTAAAAAACAAAACTATTTAACCACAACCCAACAAATATAAAAACAGTCTCTCATTTATAACGAATTTTCCAAAATAGCCAAATTCATGCATTTTGCACAAGGAAAACCAAATAAGCCCGCCGAGAAACCTTCGTGCTTGTGTTGACAATACAAATTACACACACTACTATTACACAAGGTTACAGCAATTTATTATTTAAATTAATTTCGTTACCAATTAGGTTCGTTTAACCTTATGGTCAGTTCTAAACAGTTAAGTTAAACACCCTTGAGCTTTTGCTGTTTTTCGGTAAAATTAGACTCGGCATGCAATTTTCCGTTAGTTATTCAAGATTACTTTACAGCTCATTAATTTTTTTAACAATTCAGTTATTTCTAGATGCCTGTTGACCGTAGCAATGAATGAAAAATATTAGCTTGTACGTTTTATGTTTAATGTTGAATGTTGAGCCAATAATACTATTTCATGAAAACAAGAGTGGGTTAGAATTTTTAACGCGAACGTTTTTACTGTGGACTGTTATTTATCCATTGTTGAATAACAAATTGCTGTAATAATTAAAACGGGTTTTGATATTTAATTCAAGGTCGCATTGGCATGATGAAATATTCCTTGCTTTTTGAAATACGGGAGCAGTTCGGAAAGTACTTTCCAGATCATCCCATAGCACTTAGAATGGATTTGAAATTCTTTCTGGTGATTATTGTAACAATTTTCGAAAAAGTACTATAGATTTATATTTATGATCAATGGTTTGTTGGGACGTGAATTTCCTCCCCCTCAGTTGTCATGTTTTGGGGCGTTTTGTTCAACTCACAGTAGCTGTTACTTCTTAGTGTCTGTCCTATTAAATTGTTTCGCCTGTTCTTTATTTCTTTGCACATTTTTCTTTTCTCTTCGGCTCTTCGGAAGACTCCTTTATTTGTAATCCTTTGTGTCCAGCTAATCTTTAGCATTCGCCTGTAACACCAAGTTTCTAGGGCTTCCAAGCTATTCCATTCTTGTTTGTCCACGTCCACGTTTCGCAATCCTACACTGCCACACTTCAGACGTATGTAGGTTTGTATAAGGTTTTTCTTGGGTTTATTCCAAATTTTCCTTTTTGCTGCGCTCGTCATTACGGTATTCGGTAACTTCTTGGATTCCTTCGCCTGTTATAGTTATTGCTCTATTGTTCCGTGCCTGATGCTTTCCACAAGCTTCCTTTGTTTTCTTTTCATTCGGTGTTTGTTCCAGATCTTCTTTATTTTCATCGAATGTCGTCTGCGAAACTCTTTGTCCTTGTATCTTAATTCCGGATTCTCTTACTTCTCTTAACTCATCTATTGCTTTCTGTATGTAAATATTAAACAGTAAAGGGGGAGCATCCATGTCTTACCCTTTTCATTATTTAAGCTTCCCTTCGTTCGTCCTGGCATTCGATGATACCGTTTGGTTTATCTATAAGTATCTCTGTCAGTATTTTAAACAGTTTCGTCCAATTTACATTGTCAAATGCCTTTTCCAAGTCAATAAATGCTATACATATCTATTTCTTTGTTTTTTTATTGTTTTTTCTAATGTCATTCTAATCGCGAGTTCCAATGTTGCTCCTAAACCCAAATTGGCCCTCTGTTAAGCTCTCTTTTAACCCTTTCGATTCTGCGATTTGGGGGATTCTAGACCCTATTTAAACTTTCAGCTTTCTTCAGCAAAATTTTCAGTTCGGTTTATACTAAAATGTTCAGATTAACTCGGTATTTTCTTCTTCAAAACTTTCGAGTTGTTTGTTAATATTTTCATTTTTTTTCTTAGAATTTGCAGTTTTTCCTTTCTTGGTTTTGTGGTACTTTCTTTGCAATCATTTTCAGTTGTAGGTAGTAAAATGTTTGACTTGAACATTTTCAATTTTTCTCCGTTTTTCTTTCCTTGCGCAGGCTTCGTTTTCCTTGGACGTTTCAGGCGTTACTTACTGAAATTTTGGGTTTTTTTAATTTTCAAGCTTTTCGTTTTCTTCGTACAGGTTTTTCAGTTCATTTGTCGTTTGAAAATGATCGACTTTGTACGTTATTAAAACCTTGTCGTCTCCGATGTTTTCAGCTTTGAATATTTGTTTGTTTAATTTTTTTTCTATTTGTTCTGTAAAAAACTTTCAAGTTTTTCTAATAAAATGAGAAATTTTAAGGTATTTCTCATCAAAGCCCCTCTTTTCCTTCTTCAAAGTTTTGGGGCCTTCTACACTAAATTTGATGGTTTTTGTCAAAAAAAATCAGTTTTCCCTTTGCCCAAATTCACCATATCCAAATAATTCAAAACGCAGTTTCCTTGCCGCCAAAATTTTTCAGGTTTTTCGTCGTAAAATTCTTAATTTTCGTAAGTTTTCAAGCCTTTTCTATTTATAGTTTGAGTCTTCTTTGCTTATATTTTGAATTCATTTTTTTAACAATTTCTCAGGCCCCTTCGCACAGTTGTTGACTGTGCCAATAAATTTCTTATGTTTTCGCACGTTTTTTTTTAATAAAATTATTCAATTTTCAGGCGAAGTTTTCAGTTCTTCACAACCAGCTTTACCACCGTTAAAAGGACGGTAGTTTTCCTTCATTAAAGTTCTGGGTTGTTATTGTCACATATTTTTTTCTGATTTAAATTTTCAGTTTATTCGTAGAACTTTTCAGGTTTCTGCGTTGAAGGTTTTTGTTCGTTACTGGTTAAATTGCTTAGCTTTCGTCACCCACATTTTTACTTTGTCAATTCTTGACGATTAATGTTTTCGTTTTTTGTCTTCGAGTTTAATTGGAATTTTAGATTTTTTTAACTTTAGGTCAGTTTTGTTGTCAACTCCTTTTTTTCTCAATAAGTGCAGTTGGAATATAAGATTTCCTTATCAAATTTTGCAATTTTTTTGCATTAAAGTTGTTGGTTTTTTCGTTTTTCAAATTCTAGGTTCACTTTACAGTTAATTTTGCCTACTTTTTCAGCTTTTACTTCCTCCAAAATTTTCAGCTTTGCAAACCGGAACTTTACGTTCTCAGATCGGAATTTTTAGTGCGTTTCTTTAAGCTTCTTTGATTATCAACCTCATACGTCAACTAAAAGTCTAAGCTTTTCTGGTCAGAATTTTCAGTTGTTTCCAATAAGTTGTTAATTTCTTCGACAATACTTTCAGTTTTTCAGTGTCGAATTTAGAATT
Source organism: Melanotus villosus (assembly GCA_963082815.1). NCBI lineage: Eukaryota > Metazoa > Arthropoda > Insecta > Coleoptera > Elateridae > Melanotus > Melanotus villosus. The sequence continues at coordinate 6,451,743 of OY720423.1, read as the reverse complement.
TAGGTTCCGAATTTTCACTAAAAGTTGTTTTCGGGATTCTTTTCCCATAAAGTTTTCACTTGTCTATTCTTAGTTTTCAGTCAGCTCCAAGCAAAAAATATCCCCTTTTTGTTGGCTTAAATTCTCAACTTCTTCGCCAATAAGAAGCCCTTTATTTTATTTATTTTTAGTGTTTAGAGTTTCTCTGATTTGTTACCAATGCTGTGCGGTATTCGAGTACAAGTACTCAATGGCCTCTACTCAAGTACTTTTAGGGTACTCGGTACTCAGTCCACGAATACTTTTTTTAAAGGTACTTGTAGTCGTACTCACCACTGTACTCAAGTACATTAATGTACTCGAGTACATTCAAAGTTCTCGAGGACATTCACTACAGTAGTGTACTTTTTCGTGTACTCGAGAACATTTTTATTTATTTAAAAATTTAAATGATTAAACCTAATTTGAAACTGATTTATAAAATCCGTTCCAAACAGTTTTGGACAGCCATGGAAAAAGGACAGTTTGAGTATTGTAAATGAGGCTGAATATTTTGTAAGTTGAAAATTCAGTTTTCACACTATTTTGTTTATTTAAATGTTTACTGTTTCTCCGATTTGTTACTTAATTTGAACAGATTTATAATATCAATTTCAAACATTTTTGGACGGGACTTGACCATGGTAAAATGACAGTTTGAGAATCCTAAATTGCGTTTTTCTAATACTTTAAGGTAATGATTTCTGTTGATTACAAGTCCATTATCGATAACAACTACGCTTCTTTGAAGCTTAACCAGATGTGACAATGTGACAAGAGTTGGACCTGTTAAGCTGTTAACTTAAAACGAAAACACCTTATCCGAAAACATTCGGATTATACCAAATAAGAAAAACTGAGAGTCATGATTACGAGGTAATTCACATTGTTTGTTTTTGTGTGTAAACAAACGAGTGATACACAGGTCGTACTACGTTAACAAAAATAGGTCAAAAAACAACTGGCTAAACTTAGATATATCAAACATTACAACTTTATTAGATGCACAAATGACCCTCAAAGCAATTAACCAAAAATTAATTGCAATTGTTGGAAATTTTCCGGAAAGGATGAGTGTTCAGAAAAATTATGCAAAATTTATAAAATGTGTTAAGTGTTTGATTTCTACAATTTACACAATAGTTTGTACATACATATAATCAGAAAATCAAAACTGGATGCTTTTAAAATGTATTAAATCAATAAAACCCTACCATGAACTTTGGCAAAGTTCTTTCAAATTCAAATTTTAGCTCTGACGACCTTTAATATTAAATGTATCGTCAAATCTAGGATTGAAGGATCAGTTTAGCACAATATTTAATAATCAATTAAATCAAACTTTCGATTAGAACTTTTGAAACGGATTTACAAAATTCTTTATGCACAATGAAAATGTTACAGAAACACGAATTAATTACAAGCTTTCTAATTTCAAGAATTATTTTATTTAAGTATGCATACACCAAATACGTCAGTCAGAAACTGGAATCAATTCAAATACATAGAAACTAACAACCAATTTGATTTTTAGAAAGGGTTTGGGCCAAAGTAAGACTGAGAACTGTTCTATCCTTTTAAGGTATTCTACGGATGTGTTCGCTACATTTCGTTGTTCTTATTTTGTTGAAATGCCAATTTTTGGAGGATTTTCACACGTAATAAGAAATTTACCAAACAGTTACTTCGTAACAAACACAATGATTTAGTGCTTTCCTCATTAGGCACTTTAAAATAAAAATATTTCAATGAGAACAAATTAGCAACAAGCTACAAACAGGAAGGAAAGACAACAAAGAAGAGCAAAACATTCATTTTGAGAAAAGAACAGTAACCTTCTGGAATGATTTAAAATATTACAGTGGGGCACGTCAACGGCCAGTAAACGTACAGAACACCCTGGAGGCCTCTGCCGTATTCTAGAATAAGCAGCGGCCGCATTACTTATAAAAATGCATCCGGAAAGAGTGGGTTTCAAGTCTCAAACAGGGAAACGCGCGCTGTTTAAAATAAATTTTAAAATAAATTAGACTGAGTTAGTGATTAGTTCTCTTAGTAACTATTTCGGTTTAATTAAAAAAAAAATGCACAGAACGCAAAACCTATGTAATTAAATTATTATAATAAAAACAAGCAACTTCTCTAATTTTCGATGAACAACAAAATTAAAAAGTAATTGTCGACCCTTCCATGATAAATTAATTATATCTTCATAACAAAATTATTATTAAAGGCGAAAGCAGAACGGTTTTCAGTGGGTTACACGTACTTCAGTCGGCTTATCAGGTCAACCAAGATTTGATTTTATATGATTTGATTAACATTAAGAAGTATTGCAAAGCTTTCTGAATTTTCGCTTCCGATTTGTGAATTAATTAGTTGATTAAGAGAGTTCCCGGGAATGCTTTTACGTCACAAAGTTTACAGCAAAACCAGCTTTAAGCCTAAAAAATTAATAATAATTTTTAATTCACAGGATTTATTTTATAGATTCTTAATTCTAATTCGTGGAATAGAAACTTGTTCCACTTTTAAAAATCCAACAAAACGGTTGTGTGTTGCATTTTTCGGTATGTTTTCACACCGTCATCGTGCAATCAAACGTTGGTTTATAACTTTTACAACTTTTAAAACAAGTTTTTGTCTGCCGCTTTCATTTCACATTGCTACCTATTTTTTTCATTTTAACCTACCTCGAAACAAACACACCTTATATGTATAACTAAATATGAAACCAGATCAAAAATTTATGCAGGACACAACCGGTAATTACGTGTAATTAAAAAACAACGGTTTTATACGTATAATTTAGATTTATAGAACGCCCTCGTTTTTCATTAAAAATAAAATAACGTTTTACCTACGAATTGTGACCGGATTATTTTTGACTGTTATCATTTTGATGTTTCAACACTTCGATTTACGATGTTGACGTTTAAGTAGGCCATCAATTAAATTCTGCACTTAATTCTGATGTAAAGAGCACTAACCCCATATCTTCGACGATTAATTAAATTTTCCGACTTAGTATTAATAAATTGAACATCAAATTATGTCAGCATCACATTCGATTATCGTTTTTTACGTTATATAAACATGACTTGTCGTCGCTTATTAAGTTTCGTGAAAAATTTGCCTGTAATTATGTAGCATCTTTTTTGGTTTGTATGAAGTTAAATTTTTAATAAATAAACAAATTAGAGATGCCATTTCGAACTGACTAATGTTGGTCACCAGCTAAAATCCTAACTGTTATCCTTTTTGTTCTAAATAATACGTGATCAGTTTGAAGGCCGTCCAATTTGAATGGAACTATTAAAAACGAACCGAAAATAATGGACGTTGATTTCTCTGTAGAAAATAACTGTATCCAAATTACCAAAAGTTAATAAAGCTTATTTTTAGCGTTGTAGTAAAAACGTAAACTCGAGATTTAATTATTAGTTTGTTGCACCGGAATTTTTGCATTTGGTAAATAAATTCTTGTGATGAATATAAACAGTTTAAAGGAATCGATTTCTATCGTGAAACTAAAAATTATTTCACAGGGATTTTGGGCACTGTTAACTCGACACTGTAATTATTTCTAAAATTTCTCATTAGACCTAAAATAAATATTAAACAACACCCTCGTCAATTCCTTAAAGCTGAATTTTAATCCCGAATTAAAAATTTTCTCACTAAAATATTACGAGGAATTTTTAACTCGATGAAAAGTCGAGGTTTAGTTTTGGTTCCCTAAATGCATTTATCGGCTCCTTGTTCACGAACTTAACATTCCCAATACGATGTCGGTTAATTTATTAAGGATGCAATAAGAATTTTTAGCTGATGCTCGTCACGTAGGCAAGGAGCCGTCTACAAAAAAGACAGGCACGAAATCATCTGCATAAAAGACAGGTTAAATTAACAAAGGAATTTTTTTAGCTCTGGAGGACTTACAAAATTTAATTTCTTGGGCTTGAATTTTATTTTCTAGTTTCCAGATAGGTTTGGCCAATTTTCTATTAAAAATTCGCAAGTTGTTAGTCACACCACTGATTATAAATTTATTCGGGTAAACAAAAATAATTTCGGTCGGTTCCACTCAAAAAGAATATTATTTTTCGTGCTATAATTATAACACCACTTATTTCTCAATAAAACAAAAATTTTGCGAGATATGTATGTTCAATTGAATAAACAACTAAATATAAATATTTTATCTTAATTATTTGTTATTCGCAAGTAATCACGAGGAATGAAAAATAAAATTGCCTTATTTTTTGATTCGGTATTTTTCATCAAATCATTTTCTTAAACTAAAAATTTTAGGGATTTTCTGATATCTAAACTGAATAAACATGGCTACAAGTTATGCTGTTGTAAAATTTAACACAAATTGCTGTAAAACGCATTCCTCTTTGCAGTTTACACCCGTTAAAGCAATGGTTTACAAAATTTTGAGAGTTGTTCATATTTGATTTATCAAAGGGCATGTTTATACAATAAAAAATATTCCAATAACGAGAGTAATTTTAGAACATGTTTGGTAAATGTTTTCTAGAATTTTCAGAATAAACCAACTTTTTTAAGGTATTAAAAGACACGTGCTTGATAAAAATAACAAAAACAACATTTCCCTCAAAGCTTTACGTATTGTATATACATGTATATACAAAAGAGTATATAAAAATCGAACTATTTTGTTTGGTTGTTTGTAAACAAGGCATCATTCGCTGAATATCAGACGTATATAAAACTTGACAAACATCTATCGGTAACATTGAAATATTGATTGAAAATCGCACACTTCAATTTTCCCTATATGCGACACAAGAGCAAGAATTGAACGTATATTATTTATTTGCAAAAATAACTTGACGTAGTCGTTTTGCTTTTCAATGTTCCGACTCGTAATTCAAGACATTCATTAACAAATAAATACAGATTCTTTATGAAACACCTTACTGGTAATTTCATGCTACAAGCTTGCTTTTGCTTTAAAGTATTAAAACACAAATGTGTACCTTAAAGCCTCAAGTTCGAAATTCAAAATATTGTAAAATCATAAAACAGAAGGGCGAGCGACTTTACACTACGTTATTGCGAAGCAAAATATTTGTTTGAGGGTTTAAAATGACCTTCACTGAAAATTTTACGACAAATTAAAACGCAAAAATCTGGGCGTTGAAGCATAAATGGACTCTACCTGTTTTAAGTTCAAAATTTTATAAAATCACAAGACCGAAAGGCAAGGGATTTTATACTACAATATTGTGAACCACAATGTTTGTTTAACAAAACTGAAAGCTTTACTACACATTAAAACGCAAAAATCTGGGCGTTGAAGCAAGAAATATACGGACTTACGTGGTTTTAAGTTCATAATTTTGTAAAATTACAAGACCAAAATGCGAGGGATTTTATTCTACAGTATTGCGAACCAAAATATTTGCCTAGAAATTTAAAATGGCCATCACTGAAAACTTTACCAGACATTAAAAAGCAAACAACTTGGGCGTTGAAGCATGGATGGACTTGTTTCACGTCCAAAATTTTGTAAATCCACGAGACCGAAAGGCAATTGATTTTATAGTTATGTTGCGAGCCAAAATATTTGTTTCAATTTTCAGTACCTTTTTTTCACAATTTTCAGACTTTCTTCCTTATTGTTTTTGCTATTGCACAGCAAAATGTTCGATGTTTTCATGAACATTTCCAATTTTCTACAATCAGAGTTCCGAATTTTCAGTATTTTTCTCATTAAAGTGTTCGATATTCTTTATTAAGGTTTTCCCCTATTTAAACTTTCAGCTTTCTTTGGCTGTTTTCAGTACATTCGTCGTTTATACTAAAATGTTCAGCTTACTTTGGTATTTTCTTCTTCAAAACTTCGAGTTGTTTCTTAATATTTGGGAAATTTTCTTTGCAAAGGTTTTCAGTTTTAGGCAGTAAAATGTTTGACTTTTTCATGAACTTCTTCCACTCTGCAATCGTTAAAGTTTTCAGTCCTTTCCTTGTGAAGGCGTTTGGCTTCTGTTTCTTTGGAAGCTTCAGCTGTTACTTGCTGAAAGCTTAAGATTTTTCCCATTTTGAACCTTTTGGTTTCCTTCGTACAGGTTTTCAGTTCATTTGTAGTTATTCAAATGATCTGCTTTGTGCGTTATTAAAACTTCCAGTCCTCTCTGATGTTTTCAGCTAATTTTCCTTCAGGGTTTTGAATTTTTCTTCGCTTACTTTTTCACCATTTTTGCTTCGTAAAAGAGTTTTTGTGTTTTCATAAAAAATCTTCAAGAATTGCTCATCAAAGTCTCTTTTTCCTTCTTCAAGGTTGTGGAGCATTCTGTGTTAAGTTACTTTTAAGGTTTTTTTTGTCAAACAAATTTTCAGTTTTTTCTTTGCCCAAAGCACTTTCTAAATTTTTAATGTTGTTAACTCATCTAAATAATTCAAAACGCAGTCTTTCTCATCAAAATTCATCAGGTTTTTGTCATAAGTCGTAAACAAATTTTCAGTTTCACTGTTGGGACAGAAGAACTCAACGTTTCGCCCACTTGTTTAAGGGGCTTCATCAGGAGCAAAAGGGGGCGCTAAAATAACACGTTAACTCAACGTGTCAACCACGCCAGAGGCGAAACTCTTTTAGCAAGAGGCAGAAGGGTTTCGCCTCTGGCTTGGTTGACAAGTTGAGTTAGCGTTACCCTTCTGCCTCTTGCTAAAAGAGTTTCGTCAAAATTGTTGTTTTGCCTTTTGGTCAAAGTACTTCTTTGTTTTAATGTCTTTTAGTTCGTTCCTCGTCAAATTGTTTTATCTTCGAGTTTAATTGGAATTTTAGTTTTTTTTTTTTTACTTAAAGTTGTCAGTTTTGTTGCCAACATTTTTATTCCTTTCCTTTCTCTAAATATGTATTGAAGAAAAAATGACCTTGTTTGAAAACTTTAAAACACTCTATAAAGTGAAAATTTGGGTGTTTTCAGAGTAGAATTTTGTAAAATTGCAAAACCCATGGGCAATCCATTTTGTACTAAATATTGTGAACCAAATATTTAAAGTTGAAAGTCCTCACTTTATAAAAAAAGACTTATGTATATTTGAAAAATTTAAAACATTAAAACTCTGAAATGCGTGTGCTGAAGTATGGATGGCTTTACCTGCTTTCAATGCTTAATTTTGTAAAATCACACAAAACCGAAAGACGAAGGTTTTTATATTACAATAGTGTGGACCAAAACGTTAGTTTAAAGGCCTCAATTTATAAAAAAATGCTCTACTTGACTTTAAAACACATTAAAATGTGAAAATCTGGACGTTGAAGCATGAATGGATTTCACCTGCCTTAAGTTTGAAAATTTCGTAAAACTATGACATAAAAGGGCGAAGGATTTCATACCACAATATTGTGAACCAAAACATTTGTTTAAAGGAATCAAATCTACGAAAAAAGGGCCTTACTTGAGACGTTAAGGCATATTAAACGTGAGCGAAAGTATTAATGGACTTTACCTATTTTCAGTGTATCGGTATTGTTAACCTCTTATACCTTTCGGTGTCGAGCTCGGTGCGTTAACGTATGAGGTTTTAGCGGGTGCAATGCACAATCCAGCCCGAATCTGCGGGTTACGTGATTGGTGCGCCGTTCGATCCTACATACTGTACCGTGTGTACGTGTGGATCTTGTTACTCTGCCTCTTGGATTTGTATTCGGAGGGCGTCGTCAATTTGGTGGATATCGACCTCCAGACTGTAGGAAAATCCTGCCCATCGGGAGATTCGAACCAAGGACTAACGGGACGCTAGCCTGACGCTCTAGCACTGCGCCACCCTGGCTTTCTTTGCCTATTTTCAGTGTATAATTTTCTAAAATGCTAGACCGAAGGTCTAGAGGTCTTATTTTACAATAGTGACCCAAAACTTTTGTTAAATGCCCCGAAATTAACTAAAAATGACCCTCCTTGAAAACACAAAAAAAAACATTAAAAACGAAAATCTGGGCTTTGAAACATGGCTTTACATGTTTTCAGTGGAAAGTATTCTAAAATCACAAGACCAAAGGGCGAGGAATTTTATACTACAATATTGTGAACCAAACCTTCGTTTAAATGCCTTGCTTGTATTGTAAACTTTACGATATTCATCATCATCATCATCATCAATTGGCATGGAGCAGATTCTCGTGGATCAATCCTGGATTACGCCAGGCCCACCCCATGCCAACAGGGAACAAAACACAAAAAACTCGCTCGTTTTACCTAGGTAGATAGGTTGTTTGTAGTCTAAAAAGCATTTTTAGAAGTTTGTATCATCTGAGGAATTATAAAAATCACGCATTTTTAAATACACCAAAAATTAATAAATTCGTTTTAAACTCGTTTTACCTACACAGATCGGTTGTTTATAGTCTAAAAATCATTTTTAGAATGTTTCGGGCGTTGAACCTATCTGTTTTAAGTCAATAATTTTGTAAAATCACAAGTCCGAAGGGCGAAGGGTTTTAATACTACGATATGGCGAACCAAAACTTTTGTTTAACCTTGCATGATTTCTTTCCTAGTTAATTTTTTTTTATCTTTTATCCTTATACCCTTCTGGGCGTCGGATCTACTTTCATCTGCCAACCTATTGTGTCTTATCTAATTGTCCTACTTTCTCACTCTCATCATGTGCGAGGAAGGTGCCGCGTTAACGGAGCAGTCGGGCAATCCATCCAAGTACTAGCCCGAGACAATGAAGCTAAACTCTCGTGATCGTACTTGACTGGGTTTACCTAGCCACCACAACTCGGGACTTACCTGAACATTTTAAAACATTAAAATGCGAAAATGTGGACGTTGAAGCAAGATCGAAGGGCGAGGGATTTTCTGGTACGATATTGTGAAGCAAAATATTTGTTTCATGGTATACAATTTACAAAAAAAGGGAGCGCTTCAAAGAAGAAAAATGTTTAATGATTAATTTCGACTTGACACTACAAAAATTTATTTAAGATTTGTTTAACACCCAAAGCCAGCCTTGAAACGCTTATTTAAAAAAAAAAGTAATCACATCTTGGGCTTGCGGCTGCCAACTGCTAAGTAATTGGCTGAAAATTGAAATGGGCCGAAGCCTACTTATTTTACCACAAACCGAATTTATGAATTAAATGAACCATCGAATTTAAATTTTTCACAGAATTAACAAAAACTAAATATTTTCACTAGGTTAAACGATGTATCTCAGAATAAAAATTAATTTTCCAAGTTGACCCCAAAAAAGACACTCATTTTCAGCACGTTTTTCACAACAAGTAACATAATAAAAATAGAATAAATCACCTTTTCAGGGTCTACGGTAGCCGTTTATGTAACAAAGATTCCAATTTTTCATAGTAGGTGTTGTTAAAAAGAATTATAACTGCCGACGGCCCACTTTTATGTCTAACAAATTCATTAGCTGAAAATTACGTGGGCCTCTCCCAAGTTCGGTGTATTGTTTCTCAAAATTTATTATGTTTGGAACGCGTTTCAAATTTACACAAAGTTTAATGAGCACGAATACAATATTTTACGGCCGTTAAAATGTAAATTTCGTAATCGTTTTCGTTTAAAATTGTTAGAAAGTTTGTGCTTAGTTTTCTATATAAAAATACGCTGAAACGAAACATTTTGGAAAATCCATAGTCAAAATATCAGAAACTAAAAATAAAAACGTAACCTTTACAGAACAGAAAAATAGATAGAAAGTTAAAAATCTAATTGAAATATATCCAAATAAAAACTTTGTTTTGGTTGATATTAAGTTTTATTAGGAAAGTTCCAGAAAATATTGTGCACTTGTTGGAGGTAATTATTAAAGCAAGCTTACTACTTAAATTAACCTTTTGGACTATAAACATAACTTAGCCCACATCATTCAGCTAAAGTTATGCCAAAACCTTCTAAAAGCAGTTAAAAATAATCGAAATTCTTTCTAATATCCTCCCGCATTTTATATAAATAGATTTTTTTTATACAACCGCTCGATGTTTAGTTAAAATTGAAGTTAATAAATAAAACCCAATTTATGAGAAAGATTTAAGCAGTTTTAAACTTAATTAAACCCAGATAAAATTGCAAATGTAATTTGCCCTTTGACACTTATGATAAAACTGCAACTCTGCGATAGTGATATTCGTGTGCAAAAATAACATCTACGTAATTTTCAACTGCAAATTAAATTTCGGTTGTTTCTAAATGTTAACAATCAAACCGAGACTTCGTTTTATAACTAAACAAACCCTACCTGGTGTTTTACTAGATAACTAACTAATTAACTTTCATACGTTAAAGTGGTTAAAACAATTTAATATGTAACAGCAATTAAAACTTTGTAGGTTAAAATAATTATAATACCAAGTTGCGAGGCATTCAAACGCTAAATTTAACTGGTTACATTAAATTGTTCGAGAGTTCTCTTTGAAACAATTCTACTTTGAGGTGTTGTCCGGGTTATAAAAATAACTTTTCAAAGGCTTATTACTACGTTTTCATGTCCGGCTTGTTCTAATTTTATTTGGGGACGTTTTTAAATATTAAACGCAGTAAAGGTTTGGTGAAACCCTGAGTATTTTCGCAGTGGAAAATTTTAGCCAAAAATAAGATTTTAAATGTTAACCCATTTCAATAATAAGTAAACAAACACCCACATAAACAAATAAAAAAACTATTGAAAATAAAATTCCACAGACTAAAAGAGAACATAAACAGAGTTATTTTATCTATAAAGGAAAAGACAACAAATATTTGCATACTTAGAAAAAATTATCAACATGCTCTTTACGACCAGATGTTGCTGTTTTGAATTTCCGAAAGGTCTTCCTCGTTATTTTATGTATAAAATAAAATATTCTAGCTTCCTGCAGTTCAAATTTCAAGGGCTAAGAGTCATGGCATTGAGTTTAATTCCCACATAAAAACATTGAGATGCATATGAGATGTTTATAAAAATAAGTGTGCTTATAAATTATGATTATAAACAAAGCTACAAAATAGCCGAAAATAAAAATATTCTGCAACTGACATATTTGTAAATTACCTACGATTACATACATATAACCAAAGGTGACTGGGAAATAACAAACCAATCTGCTAGATTATGCCCTGAAAAATAATTATTAACAGGAGTTAAAAATAAATATTCTTCATAGGTTGTTTGTTGTCTTAACTTCTAAGAAATAATCAAGTAATTAAGATACGATGCAGCAGTATTTAATTATAATTGTCATCATCACTCAGCCTGCTCTTAAATTTTGGTTTTAATTTTATTAATATTCCAGGTAATTTATTATGTTTTATTCAGAAGGTTAAATTTTACGAGTTTGTTGTTTTCAAAGAAAATGTGAAACTCATTGAACTACCAGGAAAACCATTTAATTATCAATATTTCTTCATTAAAAGGTACGATTTTGCGTTGGATTTTTTTACAAATTCCGCTAAAGCGGAGTTTCAAGAAATTTCCATTATTTTTAGAAGAAATTTTGATTCTGTTTTTGTGGTTACAGTAAGGACTCGTATGTGCTGCTTCAAGTTGTTGTAGTCTTAATTAATGTGCAGGACTTGCAAAACTACGCTGTTACTTTTCGATATTCTTTAGACTTACCAAACTGTTAACATCTTCCTTAAATTATTTAATATCCGCTCACCTGAAACAAAGAAAAACAAATTTGAATACAACAAAGCAAATGATCTGTTTCTAGTTTACTTGAAAATAGAGTTAAATAAATCTAACAATCTTGAAACTTCCAACTGATGTACTTTTACAAAACTTAACGAGAAGCTAAAACAATGATCAAGGAGAAAATTCAGGGAAAATTTTTGTTTTACTACTGAATAGCATCAGTCGGAAGCATAGCTTCTGAAAAGTTTAGTTTTTCATTTAATGGATTTATGCATTTATGCGCAATTAGTTGGCCACGTACACCTGATCAGCCACAAATATCCAGAAGCGCATAGTTGTAAAAGGGTAGCGAGTGGGCAAAGCCAAAACCGAAACTTGCAGACTTTTTGAATCTGTAAATGAAACTGCAGAACATAATAAATACTACTACATATGCTATTCCTCGGAATAGCATATGGTTAAGTGGAAGAGCAGGAACACAGTTTCATAGTTGAGTAACTGAACTTCGCCCCATTGGCAATAACCAATTATACGTGTAAATTTTGTTTATAATTATTGTTTGTATATTATTTATTTGGTGAACCAATAAAAGACATTATTATTATTATTAATATCTGAGGACGCAGGGGTCATGACCTCCACGACAATAATAGACTTCATTTAAAGCCTAAAAATCCTGGAAACCGAATAGATTCTAGGATTATTCACAAAAGATCTTCCTAGGTCGAAGTGACGAAAGGCTCTTAAAGCCAAACGAGTCCCAGACAATAGACAAGGACCTTTCTCCCATTTCCTATTCCTGGAGACAATATGTCCCAACCTAATCCTACCCAAACTCCAGAGGAAAACACCTAATATATATTTATTCCCAAGAGAATCTCATGGTATAAATTATGCCCTAAGTATAAACTGTTCCCCAATTGGATCTCCGGGGACATCTAACAGATTTACAAACTAGGAAAACAATTACCATTGCAACTTGGAATATTCAAGGTCTTATATTGCATCCTGGAAAATTAGATATTATTGAGCCTGAAACTAAAAACCTAAATATCATCAGTCTAAGTGAAACACACTGGAAGGCTAGTGAACACTTCAATCACATTCGCCTGTGCTGGGCTATAACCCCATGAATTCTAGAATAATAACGATCAAATTAAGTGATAGACTCTGTAAGCATAGCACCCAGAGTAGTTCTTCATTAATCAACAACTTGAGAGAACAATAAAAGATATACCTAACAAGGAAATTATGCATATTCAAGGGGCTTTCAGGGCAAAAATATGTCAAACAGAAGAAGATGATCAAGTAAAACATATGATTGGTAGATTTAGCTTGGGCACAAGGAATGAGTCGAGTTTTGTATTGAAAACAACTCGACTGTTACGAATAGTATTTTTCCTCATTACCCAAGGCAACGTTATACAATATACATGGATGTCCCCCGGAGGACAGCTCAAGAACCAAGAATGAACCACATGGAGATCCTGTTCAACAATGTAAAAACTCTACCTGGACGTGATTGTGGCCATAAACTGATTATGGCAAGCAAAAATCAAAATTCACATCAAAACAAGCAAGAATTAGAGAAAAATTTAGAAACAATCGTAGATTTAACAAATTAGATTAATGCCAAACAAACATTAAAACAACAATGTTAGAAACCAAAGAATATAAAAAATACCAAACATATGAAAAGGAAGCAGTGGTTGACGGAAGAAACGTGGAAAGTGACAGGTGTAAACACGGACTAAGAATGAGTAGGAAAATACAAAGCTTATGCAGAAAAGACAAAAATCGACACTTAGAAGAGACATGTCAAGAAAAATTGTTAAATACTAACGACACAAAGGACATGTTCCTAAAAGGGAAGTTAAGCCAAAAGCATGAAAAATAGAAAATCGAGATGGGAAAGTTATTGCTGAGATAGAAGAAGTGCTAGATGTATGGAAACAGTATTGTGAAGACCTCTACAGAGCTGAAGTACAAGAACAGGAGTTCGAAGACCCTCTTTCTGTATTGCAAATAAAACACGAACCGTTTGTTCTAAAGACAGAAGTAGACGAAGCCATTCGTAGCCCAAAGAACAATAAAAACGCAGGTGAACATAATGTCAGAGGAGATATGCTCAAACAATTAGGTTCCAAAGGCATCGATATAATATGGAATATCTGTAATTAAAACATGGCACACCGGACAATATCCACTCTTGTTCTGCTCCATAAAAAAGGGGCTAATCAAAAGCGTAGAAATTACAGAACAATTACATTGATATCTTACTCAAGCAAGCTCAGAATTTCATTGCAACGACTTAAAAATTATCTAGATTCAGATTTCACAAGAACAGGCAGGATTTGTAAGGGGTCAAGGCACAAGTCGGTCGACAAATTCCAGACCTTCGGCAAATCATCGAAAAGGCCAAGGAGTATACAATGCCAACTATATGCTTCCTAGGTTATAGCAAGGCCTTTGATTGCGTAAACTGGCATAAATTAAGGCTCTATTGGAAATGAAAACTCCGCACTCAGTCGATGGAAGATCTCTAAACCTTGAGGTATCTACCAGTGATGCGTCTTGTCAGCCCTATTGTTTAATGTTTATGGCGAACATATACTGCGAAATGCTTTAGAAAACTGGGAAGACGGTATAGTTATCGGAAGCAGGAAGATCCACAACTTATGCTATGCTGATGACGCAACTCTTATTGCAAAAACTAAAGAAGAAATGTCCGAACTTAATGTAAGAGTAGAAAGTTCCACGTTTCGGACTGAAACTGAATAAACAAAAAACAAGTTAATGGCCATCGATCGAGCTAAAACGACAGAAAATCCACCGAACATCCGTGATGTTGAGGATGTTACTGACATAATTTATCTTGGTTCCCATATCAACCGAGAAGGTTAATCGACTATTGAGATCAGAAGAACAGCACTTGCTAAGACGGACATGGTCAACCCGAACAAGATCTGGAAGGACTAACAACACATGGACGATAAAAGCTGTAACTTGGCGAAAATTGATGCGTTCGAGATGTAGATTTAGAGAAAGCCCTTGAGGCTTCCATGGACGATTCGTAGAACTGATGTGTCTATACTGGAGGAACTCCAGACTATCAACAGCGAATCTTAAAATACTTTGGACATGCCACCTGAAGAACAGACAACAACCTAGAAAAACTAGTCATGCAAGGAAAAGCCAAAGGGGTCCGACCTCCAAAGGGTTCACCAGAGCTTCGCTTCAGAAAAATAGAAGGTCTGCTTCAGGTAGAGAAAAATGGAGAAACATGGATGCTATTACATGATAACACGGGATCTACGATACAGAAGTAGAGAGAGTTGTAAGCCTCCAGACTGATGCTAATCCAGTGAAAATCTTAATGGAGGAGACCCAGGCTTGAGGGTGCCAAGGATCTCAACTGAAGTTTGCAGATTCTGTTATAAATATAAATAGAACCAAACTTCCACCTTTTAAATGTGGATTTAAATGAACAACGCTTTTCTTGAAATTTCATTTCGAACAGTTATTCTTCGGTTTCCTAGCCAAGGGTCGCAACACGCGTCGACTGCTTTGATATTTGCTACAAAGAACTAAAACCTCACACGCTTAAGCTTTAATGTTAAAAGCAACATTTGGAATATGAACTAGTATCGACGATTTTATATTCAGTAAACCTTGCTTGTCGAACATGGCCGCAGAGTTCGCTCATTAAATACCAAACAATTGTTACGTAACACAATACATGCATATCACGAATATCTGATGCAGAAGTTCATTATAAATTTCAACAAACTTTGTTGATGAGCACTTCAATTTACAAATTGAACAAGTTATATTGCATATTGATAGCCGAGATTCGATATCTATACAAACGAATATTAATTAAAGACTCGCATAAATTCTAATAAATTTCAGAGCTATACTTTACGTTATATTATTTTTTTGAGGGCCCCTTGTAATTAAGATTATGTAAATTTTCCCATCTAATTCGTCATCAAAATCAAAATATAACTTGTTATTGATTTTCCGTACATGCTTCAAGGTAATTCTTCGATAATATTACGATTTAATGGAATTTCCAATTACAGATAACCTGTTTCCCTAAAATTCCCCACAAACCTATTTTTATTAACTTTGCAAAACGTCCCTGTTTCCATTTTCCTACAACTTAAAGACTGCATGCAACTTGGATATAATTTTTTGAAATAAAAATAAACCTAAAAGCAGCAGTGATGGAAAAACGCCTAGTTTAACTCGAATATAACGAAAAATTGTTTTCCGGTAGGTATTTACATTTTGTGCACGGCTACTTTAGTTAAATATGAATGATAAGGAGCCTGTTTTCTTAAAAATAATGGTGATATAATAGTGTTTTGTAAATAAAAAACTAGAGTGGAATTTTTACGGGATGTAAAATAAAGCTTCGTCTTTAGTCTCGAACACAGGCCAAGGAAAATTTGCAAAAATTGACAAGCTTTGGCAACAATCAAGTATGGAGCAAAGGATGAAGGGCGTCCGTCAAGAATTTAATTATCAAAAAATCAGACAGTTATTTACGGAAATACTTCCGAGCTGATTGATACGCGTTTGTTAAGCCAATCAGGGCTCAAGTTTAGCCAAATTCTTGGACACCGTCCAGAAGACTATGACAAAATCGAGAGACGTCCCTGAAGGTAATCTTTTTCAGTAGATGTTTGATGTAATCGGTTTTGGCAATGTTTGATAAATTTTAGTTTAAAAATCAACACAAGGAATAAAAGATAAGGAAACAACAGTCGTATAATGCAGTCAAAACAATCGTGACCTGAAATACAGAACATCCGGGCTTGAAAGACATGAACTCCACAAATGCGTTTTGCTACATTTGCTTTTTATATTTTGTTGAATTAGCATTTAGGTCAACGTACCATGTTATAAAATCACGAACTTCCTTGCAACTACGCCATCATTGATAAGGTTTACTATTATTGCAGAATTTAATATGGGTTTATGCTTTAATTAAATTCTGGAGGTGCTTACTTCGAAAATTGAAGGACGTTGATTTTTAGGCGGGTTTAACTTGGCAAGATGATTCATGTTACGTTATTATCGTTAGTAATAGGTAACCTCACATTCCGGTAGGAAGACTGACTAATACAAAAATAAATATAAAACAGATTACGTTGGTTAAATCGGTTGTAAGTGGCTAGCATACATTGTGAAATTTTGTGATTTTTTTGGGGTTGGAAAAACGTACTTTCCTCCCATTTTATCCACTTTAACATTTCAATTATTTTTTTAAAATATTTAAGTTGGAATGTTTGGATTGTTCGACAAAAACTAAAAAATTTTTGAAACAACACCCAACCCAACAAAAGGCAGGGAGATTTCTAAAGTTTAAATAAAATGCTACTTTCATATATGGTCTCAGCAAGGAAAAATTAATATTTCCGAATACTGTCCAAAATAAAACGAGAAAAACACCAACTTTTTTATTATATCTGAGCAAATACTGCTTCGTTAACTTCCAGCTACTTTTAACTTTTTGTAATTTCTTTGCCTTATGTTTGACCTTCCGTTTTTTAACAAAAAAAGTCGTTAATCCCCAGTCCTAACCGTGGATTTCTATTTTTAAATTTTACATGGCTAAAATTTCTTCAATGCTGATAATTTACCATACTATTAAATTACATAATTGTTGGTTATTTTCGAGTAATTAATGATTACATCAGTGCTTATTTTAATATATCCAAATAAAACTTCTTCCTGCTAAAATTCAGAGATTGACCTTCCAAAATTATTTGAAATCTCGTTCTCCTTGGAATCTCTAATTTTGGAATTATTTTATGATTGATTAAAAGCAACAGAAGCGACAAATCAGGTTAGATTTTTACGATTGTTTAATCATACGAAGTAAGAAGGCCGAAAAGCTTATGGTAAAATTTCAAGGCGTAATTAAACGTTGCCAGAATAATAACTTCTGTTTCAAAGTTACACAAGTCGCCCTATCTAAATGTTACATGCAAAACCACATCGCTTTAGGGTATGTTTGTTAAATCAAGTTCGAAAATTCTGTATTAGCAAGGAAATTCGGTTATCGTTTATTCAATGGTTGTTCTGTTTCGAGATGATATTCGTTCGTTATTGCGCCTGTTTTGGGAAATTGGAGCAAAAGGACAGACTGTTTAAAATGTTGTTGAAGCTAAATTTGTTTAGAATGGAATTGTAATTAAATTTGAATTTTTCCGCAACTGATTTTGATTATATAGGCAAAGTCTACAAATGAGTGAAATTTCAATTTAGAAAAATTCCAAAAATACACCGCAAAACTATAAATGTTAAAGACAATCAGCAGGAAAACATTCGTTTTCAGCATTTTTCTTATTTATTATTATTAGAAAGTAACTTAATCCCATTCCTGTTCACAGCCTTGTTATTACAGATTCTGTTTTCCGGCATGTTCATATTATATCCGTCAACGTCTTCACTTTACATCTCAGTTATTATTCTACCCAGTTTTTCCTGGTGCTCCTTATTTCCTTTTTCCAACGCCAGAAGCTCGGGGTACCCTTTCGAATTTTTTCTAAGACATGACAAGCACGACGCCACATTAACAAACTTTTAAAATTCCTATTCTTTTGATTTTTGGAAATTAATCATTACTTTCCAACGTAACATGTAGCAAAATATTTCGGCAAGTAAACAAATATACATGGCAGGAAATGTCATCTTCAACATCCTCAAAGTCGCGTACTAAAATAACACGAGTGGGAGTGCATTGAATAAAAGGATTTAGGGTTATGTTTTAGACAGATTCTTATTAAATTCGTAGATAGACAGGGAATATGTGATGCTATTATTGCTTGTCAACTGGGAAAAAGGAAGTGTAGGAGTGAGATATTAACTATCAGGAGGGTTTATAAGTAATTGAAAGCTTCAAGCTCTTAAAAGTTCAAGGCTTTGTAATTTGTTCATCGTAAATCTCACTTTAACGTCCTTCGTTTTGAATTATTGTAGATACATAAACCTATCGGGAGATAAATTAATCGAATATTTGGATTAAAATCTTCCGGGATTTGAGAATGATTACAAATATTAAATTCCTCGTGTTACATGAGTTAGAAGCCTCGAACTTAAAATTGCATAAAACTATAATTCCACCAGCCACTGACGTTTAGTTAATTAGCAGCGAACATCGTGACATCAACGAGTGTCTTTAAATGAACCGCTAATTATCCACAGATTAACATCAAAACCAGTCCTGTTTAGTACGTAAAGCTATTAATATTATTTAACTAAAGCAACCTTGTTTGAGTGTGGCTGCATTTGAAGTTTTAGGCGAAAATTAACTAATTATCATTTTGGCCTATGTTTCAAAGAACGCAACAGATTTATACCGCCGTGAAAAGCGCTTACAATGGTTATTCTTTTAATGTTGGTTGTGGGTCAAGCCTTATTTAATATTTTTAAAACGATGATAACAGATTTCCCAAGTACATTAGAAAAAAAAAGAGCAGCCAAAAAATGGCGGTAGAAAAGTTTACATTTTAATTAAAATTCTTAAAAGATACATTCACACATAAATTAAAGTAATTGTGAAATCTTCGATAACCTCTAGTATTTTTTAATCTCCATAAAAAAAAAACTTTGCACTTCCAATATTCATGATTTATATTTTTTTGAATGTCGGAGAAATATTAAATATTATATTTTATTTATCATAAACGCGATATGATACCCGAGAGGACACATGTAAAAATTATCTACAACAAAATTACAAAACTCACCAAACTTGTTTACCGAAGTTCAGGTTGCTATTTCGATAGTTGCAGTTAATTCTACAGTAAAAAAGTTTCGAACGGATTTGCATTTTGTATTTTTATTAAATTGTGCAGTTATGTAACCTTCGTTCCGTTCTTAAACAATTATTCTAGCTGGAGCTGGAAAGTTTTAGATTCGAAGGTAAAGAAATTCGAATGTAAGCTTTGGATTTTGAAGGATTGTAATTATCGGAACGGTTATTATAAAACGTCAAATTCAACACGAGGTCACAAGAGAATGTGCCACTCCCAAACTTTCATAATTTTCTTACTTTTACCTAATGTTGCTCCTTGCTCCTATTCTAAAGACTTTTAGACAAGTAAATAATTACTTATTGATTATAAGCAGCCGCATTTACAGCGAACTTTCAGGTATTTTGTGAGTGTCTGCTGTGAAGAATTTCTTGACAAAAATAACAAATTAGGATATTTCAAAATCTTGCTTGCGTTTTGGTAAAATAGCTTATAACCAAACCACTGTTGATCGCCCAAAATTTCAGTTAGTAAAGGTTACGACCAGCATCTTTAAATATTGGTCTTATTCATACTCAAAGCTGCATTTAAACAAATTTATGTTGCCTGCATTGTGGTATCAAGCACGTGAGTAAATATTCACCAGTAAAATTAGAACCCAATTAAGGAAGTTTAAAGACGGAGGAAGGATTCTGGGGTTCAAAAGCATGCTTAATATGAGGTGCTGATTTTCTTTCGGTTAAAAATAATTAAAAACAATTTAAACGTTTCTCTGGATTTTTATCAGAAACAAATATTAGAACTTTTTAGAAAATCATTAGCTAAAAGGAAATCTTTTGGTAAAATTATTCAAATTTCGCCCTGAGGTTGTTCCTCTTTAATTCAAAAGTTTAAAAAATTAAATTCAGAAGTTCAGCAAAACTTTGTTTGAATTTCGCCCTGAGGCGGCTCTTCTTTCATTCAAAAAAACTTTTTTTAATTTGGTAAAGTTAAAAATTTTACAACGTTTCTTTGATTTATTATTAGAAATTAATAGAACTGTTTTTAAAATCCTTAGCTAAAAGGATAAGAATCTTGGGAAAACTGGCCACATTTCTTTTCCTTAGGCTTTTCTTTTTCACTCAATTTTTTTATTTTAATTTTAAAAAATTTTAATTTCATAGTTTTTATTGGGAACATTCAACAGAACCGTCTTTAAAATCCTTAGTTGAAAGTAAAAATCTTAGTAACTGTCAAAATTTCTTCTTCTGTGACTTATTTTTTTCTGGATTCTAGATTTTAGGTGGAGCGTGGGTCATTGTGTGCTACCTCCGTTGCAACATCCTCACCTTAGGAGCATCACTCAAGCCATCCTAACCTTTGAATGAACCTGAGGCTAGTTGCCATAGGGATCCTAGCATGGATCCTCTGATTGGAGCAAGTGCAGGGCATTCACACAGAAAGTGCTCTGCTGTATCGTCTTCTAAATTGCAACCACCACAGGTTGGGTGGTTGGGTCCTCGACTAGTTCCATCCATCCTGTGCATGTGTTTATTTAGTTTACACTGTTTACAGTGTCCTGACAATATTCCTACAAGTCGTAGTTTGCCTCTTGACAGCTGTATGCAAAAGTTTGCCGTCTTCAATGAGGGACTTTTGATCGCCATCCTTGCATGGTGCATTTGTTCATGGTGGCGATTGCGGGTTTCCTGTTCGATTAAGCCGATTAAGGTATTGAGCGCAGTTGGGGATACTAGGAGTTCGGGACCAAAAAAAGGTTGTTTCAAAGTCTTGCCATAGTCCAGAATGTTCTTTGGCCCAGACGAGTTCTAGGACATTGTCAATAGCGACTTGTTAAAGAGTGCTGCGACATTGGAGTATTATCCCTGATACAACTTTGCTGTTGTCCAGTGCCAACAGAGCAATTCTGATAGTCTTGTTCTTGATTCTACGTACAAGAATTGAGCTTGCACCCTGCATTATGGCCGCAGCCTCCGCATGAAAGATTGTGGCGGAAGTGCATAATGATGTGCTTCCTTGGAGGTCTAGGTCATCTGAAACGATGCCTGCCCCTGTACCTTATGAAATTTTGGATCCATCACTGAAGATGGATATATCTGGCTAGGTTGCATCTTCAGAATTCAAATATAAATGTATAGGTGGGTGGAAGAGGGTCCGTTTTTGCTTCCAGAATTTATGTTTTTAATTTAAAATAAAAGGAAAAGAAAATATTTTTATTCTGATTTATATTAAGAGATATACAGACAGCCGTTAAAATTCTTACTTAAAAATATAAAAATCATGGTAAACTGTCTCATACTTTGTCCTACGGCTGCCCTGCCACCAGTCCTTTTTTTTTAAATTTCCGACCGTTTCTCTGGATCTATTTATATTAGAAATATATTGCAGAATTGTTTGAAAAATTCCATAGCTAGAAGCAC
The DNA here is from genome assembly GCA_963082815.1 of Melanotus villosus. Lineage (NCBI taxonomy): Eukaryota > Metazoa > Arthropoda > Insecta > Coleoptera > Elateridae > Melanotus > Melanotus villosus. Next base: position 6,429,923 of record OY720423.1, on the reverse strand, counting down.
ACAAATTTTGGGCAAACTTAAGTTAAAAAATTTAAATTTAAAAGTTGCAAAGGTTCTCTGGTTCGCTGGAAAAATATTCTAGAATTGTTTAAAAAATCTACAGCTAAAAGGGCCAAAATATTGATAAAACTTTGTGGAAATTTCGGCTTCGTCCTTCAGTAATTTTTCGAAGTTAAAAGAAATTTAAAAGTTCCTGAATTTTTATTAGAAGAGTATTTCAGAACCGTTTAATAAATCCATAGTTAAAAGGATAAGAATCTCGACAAAAATTTGTCTCAATTTCGCTCTAAGTTTTCTCCAGAAAAATATGGTAGAACTGTTTAAAAAATCCATAAATAAAAGAACAAAAATGTGTACAAATTTCGTTCCGGGGCTGCGCTTCTTCCATTCAAAGTTTTGAAAATTTCTTATGCTAAAAAGAGTTTCAAACGTTTTTCTGGATCTTTATGGAAAACATATGGCACAACACAGCTAAAAGGACAAAGATCTTGTTAAAACTTTGTCCAATTCTCGCCCTGAGGTTACTCTTCCATCATTCATTTTTTAAAATTTATTAATTTAATCTGGATCTTCATTAGAAAACTATTGCATAATTATTTGAAAAATTCATAGCTAAAGGATAAAAATTTTAGCAAAACTTTGTCCAAATTTCGCATGAGGCTGCTCCTTCTTTCATTCGAAAAACCTTTCTTTAACATTTAAAGGTCATAAATTTAATCTTCAAAATTCCGAGCGTTTTTCTGGGCTTTTAGAAAAGTATAACAAAACTGCAATTAAAAACTTTAATTAAAAGGACAAAAATCTGGCAAAACTAGGCTCAAATTTCGCTCTTAAGCTGCCTTCTTTCTTGATAAAACTTTGACTAAATTTCGCCCTGAGGTTGCTCTTTCTTCATTGAACTTTTTAATAAACTTGTTTTTTGGAAACTGCATTAGAAAAATATTGGAGTAAAAGAATCCATTGCAAAAAGGACAAAAAACTCTTGAGTAATCTATGTCCAAATTTACCCCTGAGGTGGAAGTTCAAAAATTTAAATTGAAACTGCATTTTTCTGATTCTGTATAAAAAAAATATTTCACAACTGTTGGCAAAACTTTGCCCAAATTTAGCTCTGCGACTGAGACCTTCAATTGTTCAAGGTCTAAAAATTTTAAAGTTTCAAATGCTTCTTTAGATCTTTATGAGAAAAAAAATGTAGAACTGCTGAAAAATCCATAACAAAAAAAATGCTGATAAAAATTTATCCAAATTTTGCCCTTTCTTTATTAAAAAAATTCATTTTTCTGTATATTTATTAGTCAAATGTTTCAGTAACTGTTTAAATATATCAAAAAGAAGAAAAATCTTGACAAGGCTATTATGTTCAAATTTCGCCCTGAGGTTGCTCGTTCTTTATTCAACATTTTTTAAAATTTTTTTTAAGTTAGAAAATAAATTTAAAAGTTCCGAACGTTTCTTTGAATCGTTATTACAAAAATATTTCAGAATTGTAAAACAATCTATAACTAAAAGGACAAGAATATTGGCAAAATTTAACTAAATTTCGCACTTCTTTCATTGGTTTTTTTTTTAAATTGCCAGAAAGAAATTTAAAAGTTTTCTCTGAATTTTTATTAGAAAAATGTTGCTGAACCGTTTAAAAATCTGTAGTGAAAATGACAAAAAACTTGGTAAAGTTTCGCCCTGAGTTTGCCGTTCTTTCATTAATTTTTTTTAAAAAACTCTTAATGTTAATACGAAATATAAAAATGTCGGATGTTTTTCAGAATCTTTATTAGAAAAGTTTGTCTAAATTTCGCGCTTGGGTTGCTTGTTCTTCATTCATTTTTTCTTAAAAATCCACGGAGAAAAAGCTTGGCAAATCTCTGTACACATTTCGGCCCTGAGGCTGCTTATTTTATTCAAAAGACTTTGTTTTATTTATTTTTTAAAGTAAAAAGTTTCCAAACGTTTTCTTGGATTCTTCGTTATGAAAGTACTGCAGAACCGTTTCAAAAATCTATAACCAACAGGGCAAAACTTGGCCCTTTGGCTGCTCGTATTTCATTAAGGAACGAACACCTTTGTTTTAATTTTTTTAAAGTTAACAATCAATTTTCTTTGGATCCTCATTAAAAAAATATTGCATAACCTTGAGGCTGTTAAAAAGAAATTTGATAGTTCCCAACGTTTTTCTGAATCTTTAGTAGAAGAATATTGCAGATCTGTTTAAAAAATCCACACCTAAAAGGTCACAAAACTTGGCAAAACTTTGTCGTAATTTCACCCTCAGGCTGCTCTTCCTTCATTCATTTCTTTTATTTTTTAATGTTAAAAAGAAATTTAGAAGTTGTGAACGTTGCTTTGGACCTTTATTATTTTAGAACTGTTTAAAAAATCCATAACTAGAATGACAAAACATATTGGCAAAACTTTGACCCAAAAAACTTTTAATTTCTTTTTCTTAAGTTTTTAAAGCTAAAACGACAAAAATCTTGGAAAAACTGTCCAAATTTGGCCCTGAGACCGCCCCTCTTTCAAAGAAAGCAATTTTTCTTTTTTATATTTTTTAAAATTCAAAAATATTTATTTAAAAGTTCCGAAAATTTCTTTGGACTTTTATTAGAAACATATTGCAGAACAGTTTAAAAATTTACAGCTTAAAACAAAAAATCTTAAGTAGATGTTGTTGTAAAAGCCGCTTAATTCGCATCAGTCTTTCAAACGTACCTTAATGAGATTCAACCTCAAAATAAATTTATACATAAATTATTATATATATATATAAAGCTCTACAGGCCTAGGAGGCCCATGGCTTCTTGGGTTATTTTCCGCCATTGTTTCCTATCTTTAGCTTTATCTTCCCATTTGTCAATTTTCAGTTGTTGCAAATCCTCTTGAACTTCTTTCCTCCATTGAGATCTCGGCCTTCCTTTACGTCTTGTTCCTCCTATATCCGCTTTCCATATTTTGTATGGTACCCTTTCTTTGTTCATTCTGCTTAAATGCCCCAACCATCTGATTCGTTGTGCCTTTACTATTCCAATAATATTAGGTTCATTATATAGTTCCTGCAGTTCTTGGTTTGTTCGCCTTTTCCATTGTTCTTCCACTTTTTTCCCGCCATATATTTTCCTTAACATTTTTCTTTCGAACACACATAAATTATTACGAGTACTTAATAATAAATTAAAGAAATCACCGGCTGAGCATGTTTTGGGCAATTTTTAGTAAGTTCCTACTTCAACCTAGTGCAATGCTTCTAAATAATTCCAAATAAAAATTTAAACCTAACCAAAAACACAAGCGAAAGATTTCAAAGGATCATTTACAAAGCAACTTTTCTGTATTTGAAGGATGTGCGTGGGTTGTTGCAGCAACACAAAATACAAAACACCTATAACAAAGGTTTAAAGGTTACACCGGTATTCAGGAGAACAAGGGAATTTCGAAACATTACACGTATAAAGGACAGTTATGTAAACATCGGGGATAATTCCCAGTTTTGACTAAAATTGAATATTTACGAGTAGATTACGGTTGTGCTTGATTTTTTACTTAGGCGAGATGTTCTTGTGAAATTATAGTAATCTACTTAGTGAGACCAAGGTTGGGGAACAGCCTGAGGGGCAAGTTAATTAGTTTTTGTTTAGCTTAATTTACGTAGATTTGGATTAGAACCAAAACAGTAAGTCGATAGTTATTCACAAATTAATCCTTAATAATTCAAATTTTGACCTAAAATTTCGATAATAAAAGGGGCGACATATTTAATGTGAGTACAAAGGCGTGTTCTACTTTTTTAACCGTGTTTACACGATGTTAATGTGTAATCTATCACGTAAAATCGTTTATGAAAAAATTAGGTCTTTTCATGTTGATTTGGGCATTAATTTATTATTACAAAATTTATCAAAGCTTTTGGAAATGCTTAACATTTTCAAGCAGAAAATACGACTTTTTAAAAATTCGGGCTTTAACGATATTTGTACAAAACATAAATATAAAGATACGTGGGTTGTTCAATAAATAACGAATTCCAAAACGATTTGAAAAAAGGCACGAGGATTTTAACTGGTTCTAACTGCTTTTTAAATAAAAATGTAACAGGGGAATTGCCCTCTTGATTACCTTTTGGAATTATGTAAATTCTTGATGTTTCCTTTTTTACTTATCGAAATGAGTTGGTTCGTTATCAAAGCAAAAGCTAATTTATTTATGTATTTACAATAAGGACGATGCGGAGTAATTCAAGGTAAAAACAAATGGGTAAAGATAAAGAAACGCTTGGGTAGATTACAGATTTGAAAGAACTGAGCTTTAGATTAAAAACACAGGTCCAATCCATATTTTTCTCAATTAATCCTAGCTGAATTAAATCAAAGCAAACATAATTCAGGATTATTTCCTGGATTTCCTGACTCATTTCAGGGAAGCAAATGAAATTAAAGAAGTGTTCGCAATTATTGAATTACACGTGCAAGTTTAAATAAATTCAATGCAATGAGCAGATTCCCTTCGTCTATTCTTGTTTACATTTCAGCAATGGTTTAACTAAATTCAAACATTTCAACGAATTAAATCGATGTTGAATACGTGCGGTTGTGTAAATTGTTGAACTGAAATATTACAATACAATACGTAACCCAGATTATTTATACTTTATACTTAGGAAATTAAATTTTCAAAAAACACCAACACATTTTTAAATACTGAAGAGGCTAAAAAATCATTCAGTTTTAATACAAGGGTTTAACAGTTGTTTCAGTGGTCTTTAATTAACAAAAGCAGACCTGAAAATTTTTATGCAAAAATAGAAAAACACCCACGTTAATCGTTTTATGATTACAGGGCTTTAAGTTTTGTGTATCTGAAATTCCCATTACGCCTACTACAACAAAAACTAATTATTTGCGAATCAATAACTGCTTTCCAAAGGTTGTTTTGGAAGATGTCTGGAACTGATTAGTTTTAATTTTCATCATTTTTTTCTGCTGTTTTGGACGAAGCAAATTAACGGTGTAAAGAACAATAGCAGATAGAGAAACGTACAGAAATTAAAGTATCAAATTTATTTACTCCAGGATATGTGTGCCAAAAATGCTACGACACAAGTTTAGTAAAATCGTAGTATGACGTTTGGCAAGTTGCCTACGAAATACCTACAGTATAACTTCAAGGAACTGTTGTGCAATTATGTTAATTTTGTTAGTGATCGATGCACCACTTGAGGTCACCGTGGGCTAAAATGAACATTTATTAGAGATTCAATCCGTAGACTGAAAGGAAATATTTTTGAATGTACGATTTTTTGATAAAACATGTAGATAACAACCTTGTAACGTTGAATAGGATTATTTTGGTTAGTTGGACGTAGATAACGTGTTTGCTTGTTGATCATGATGGAAAATTTAAATTCATGAATGAAAACAACATTTTTGTATATCTTCTAAGAAATCAACATTTCGTATTAAAAATTAATCAGTCAATTAACTGTTATCACATTGCCACTTTCATTGGTTAACAACGTACTTAGAAATTAATTTGGAAGAACTACAGCGCGGACGGTCTCGGGGTCAAACCCGAGTCAGATGCTCGGTGGGTGGCCTACCCAGACACTGTAAATAATTGGTGGTTGGATTTAAACATTAATTTTTCAAGTATTTACGTAATCTTGCTAAACATTGAATAGGAATTCGAGTTTTTCTTTTCATTTTTGTAATTATTTTTTAGTTGCTTTTCTACAATCAGTTTGCTGTAGAAGAACCTAATTTTCTGTTTTAAAAATATCTTTCGTTTTCATATTTACAAAATCAGAATATCTTTTTTGCGAACTTTAATTAGTAATGAAGTTATAAATATCTACAGTTATTCCTATAACGGGCGAATTAAGATGTGTAAACAAAGTAAATCCTCATACAATTCAAAATGAAATCTCGGAAGAAAGGAAATATAAAGCATAATTAAATTTATAATATTTTATTAAAAATGCCAACACCTTCGAAGAAATATCAAAAATATTCGTAGAAATACTCTAAGAATATAAACCATAAACTTTCGCGCTCTAAGATTTGAAGAGTCCGTACAAGAACTAGGAAAAAGGGGAGAAGAACTTACAGAGGGGAAACATTGGCCAATACTGCATTGGAAAGGGCAAGAGAAAGGATTCGAGAGAGGTCAAGAAAGAACTTGCAAAGAAAACGAAAGAATTTCGTGGTATTACAGAAAGAATAGCAATTTTGAATCTAGAAACTGAAAACAACAACCATTTAACCATAATTCAAATCTACGCTCCAACAGAGAACTACCCGGAAGAACAAATAGACAACTTTTACGAAACACTAGAACACACGATAAATGAATATTCGTCAAACAAGAAACAAGATGGACGATTTTAAGAGTAAAATTGGCTGGAGAAAATTTGGCGAAGAATCTGTTCTTGGGCCCTTATGGATATGGTGATAAAAACGACAAAGGTATCAAATTAATAGAACAGACACTCTGCATCGCTCTTTTCAAGAAAAGAGCAGGAAGAAGTTGTCATGGGTGTCACCAAATGCCAAGTACAAAAATGAAGTTGATTTCGTACTAACAAGAAACGTAGATAATAAATAATGAAGTAATTAACAGGTTCGATTTTGACGGCGATCATCGGTTGCTAAGAATAGCCTAAAGAGTAAACAAAACTTTTGGAAAATACAAAACCTTTGAAAATAACAAAATAAATGCAACAAACATCTACAGAACCAACCTCCAGTATTTACAAACACATGGAAGCAAGGATCAAGAGAGGAAAATAATACAAGAGATGTATAACGACTTAGAAGAAGAAGAAGGCATTGCAGTAACAATTGACTTGTGTAAAGGAAAAACCAACAAGAACAAATCAAAATTTCTCTCCGTAAACATCAAAACTTTAATTCAACACCGAAATACTTTAAAAATAAAGCCCGAAAAATGTCCCAGCTAGTAGTAGGTACTAACTACACCAAAGTAAATAAAAACCATGAACTAAAAACAAAGAAACAATAACCTACAACTAATATCACTCCAAAAATACTAAAGTGCGAAATCCGAGCAACCATCGACAAACTTAAAAAAGCGAAGACAGCAGGTCTCAAACGAGATGTTAAAATCTGGGTTAGAAGATATAATTAATCAATTAAACATTTTATTTAATAAAATACCAGACGAGGGTGAAGTAGGTACCAGAAATACGGATAGGATCAGTTATAATTTTACTGCATAAAAAGGGAGAAAAGAACAAAATTTCAAATTATCGATCAATAAGTCTGATCTCAAAGTCTTCGCTAATATAATTTAGAAACGCATATACATACAACTAGAAATCGGAACAAGTAGGCTTCAAGAAAGCTATACCGCCATTGGCCATATGCAAGCAATCAGTCAGAGTACAACATGCAGCTGTACATAGGATTAATAGACTTCCAAAAAGCATTCGACTCCATCGAGCATCATCTATTTATCATAGAAGCTTTACGACAATACAATTTAGATATTAAATATACAAACTTCATCAAAAAATTGGCCCTAAACTCAAATTAAAAAGAGGAGTCAGACAAGGGGATCCTCCATCCCCAGATTTGTTCAACTCTCCACTCGATCACCTACTCGACCAACTCAATTGGAAATACATGGACATAAACACAGCAGTCATTTCTTACAAACTTACGATTTGTTTGTCAAAAGCTCCAACGAACTAGGAAAAATTCTGCAATCACTAAATAGGCCTAAAGATCAGCATGACTCAGACCAGCGCTCATTGCGCTGGATGGTCAAGAAATTAATTACACAGAAGAAGCTTCTAAAAATTATATTGTTTGCAAACCAAAGGCGCATCACTAAAAGGGTGGCAAAAATTCTGGGCTCTGAAACTAATCCTAAAGCGCAACATGTCCGCAAAAACTAAAAGCAAAGGGTTTAATCAGTGTGTAACCCCTACTCTAAGTTTTGTCTGTGTACCATAGGCTTGGGCAGTAAATAACAGTGAACTTAAAAAGCTTCAAATTACTCAAAACAAAATGCTGCGAAATATATTTAAAATAAAACTTAGTCATTCATCGTGTAAAAATCACAAGTTGCGCTGGGCAGGTCATGTCGCAAGGAAAAAAACGAGACGGGCAGATAACTCGTTGGAAGCCTAAGTTACACAAAAAAAGAAACGATCAGCCTAAAATACGCTGGGAAGACGAAATTGTAGCGATTACGGAAGAAAATTGGATGGAAGCAGGAGTCTCCTGGAGGAGAGCTTGCCTAATAATTGGGATTCATATGGGCTACTGATAATGATAATCATAACAATGGTTTATAACGTACAAACTTCCAAGTTTACTAAATTGAAAACGGTCCCTCTAAATATATTTTTCTTAATTTAGATGACCTTGCAGACATCTGTATCTGTTCCTCGAACCTTCTTAATTCTACGGATTAGCTGCTTTCCCAATTGTTGCCTCCCAGCCTTCGGCATAAACATATTGCAAAGTGTCGCCTAAAAATTTTCTATGGACCGAGCGTTGGGTATGTTAGGAGGATATTATATCATTTGGGACAAATCCGATCAGTAAAGGGCTAAAAAAAATATAAAACGGAGGATATATAACACGATGATATAAAGTGTTACTACCTATGGACTATCTATGGGGCGAAGGTTTGGTTGGAGGCGTAGTTGCGGACTGACAAAACTTGATCATGTTCCATTTGAGGAAATACGAAGGCCAATGAAGGCAAAGGACACCCCAGTGGTAATGAAGAAAAACGCCTAAAATGGTATGAACACCTTCGGCAAATGCAGGACGAACGGTGAAGGGAAGGAGATGAAGCAGTGCCCAATAGGGGACTCAATGAAGACGTACGTCTCTTACATAATGAGAGCTAGAAAAATCGAGATGAGTTCCATAACCTTCTTCAGTTTACGGAGGCATTCCTTCATATACACTGCCTGATTAATCGAAACACTTTCGGTTTTAACAATGGGCTCGATACACCACGATCAGATATGGCGAGCCACACTTAAACTTTCAACTCAAATTTAGACTTTGTTTGGCAGAGTAGTTCTCTTTATCATTAGTGTAATCAATTTTCACAGTTGAGTATGCAAACGTGAAATAATTTTCGTTGTCCAAAAAGCAGCACTTTTCACTCTTCAACACTTTTTTGGTACTTCAACAAGCTGCTTTTCCGAATAGTTTGGAACTTTTTCGCGTTTTCTGTATTTTAAACCCATATTCTTCCAATTATTCGTTACTGTTGCAAGAGAACCCAAATTTCCTTCTTTTTCTTCTATCTTTATTTTAGGCACAATTGTCCGTTTCATTACAAATTATTCGTTATAAGGAGTCTCTCCATCGCTTTTGGGGTCTTCCCACTCCATGTCCATTCTAGATACGTGTTGATTCCATCCTCTTCTTCGAAGTTGTATTCATTGGTTGATGGGTTGAATTCGACACTGCTCTCTTATAGGCTGGCTTGTCTCTGGGTCCCTTCGTGTTTTATTCACAATTTTCCTAAGTGTTTTTTCAATTTGTGACCTTGTAATTTTATGAGCACATATTTTTTATTAATTTCAAAAAACGAATGCACTACCACCTTTCTCCTTAATAATTGTGGCCCAAATTCTGTTTCTAAACCTTCTAGAACGAACATTGGCCATTTGTAGCTTAGCTTAGGTTTTAATAATTAAAAAAAGTAGCATTTTCAGGTAGTTTCGAAACAGTTAAACTATCACAAATAAAAATAGAAGAAGTAGGCTGATGTCGTTAACGAAAAACCTCGTTATCCTGCGTAAATCGTGTTTATATTCTACAAATTCCTTGTTTAATTGGGAAAAAAATTGGGGAAAATCGGGCTGAAAACATTCGAAATTGAACGGGATTAAATAAACAATCCGTGCCTTAGGGAACAAGGGTAAAATTTGATAAATTAGCCGCCAATTGCAGACTTTTCCTGCGTTCAAGAAGTAAAAAATACATCACAACCTCGTAGTTTGAAACTACAATATTTAAAATTTTCCTTTTTCTATTTGCTGATAAACGTGGCTCTAAATTTCATATTTTATTATAATCCGTAAGTTTAATCCTTTATTATCCTTGCGCCTAATTAATAACTTTATGGCTAAATATTTCTTAGTAATGCTACCCTGAGGGCATTTATTTCATGGAAATCGGATTTGCTGAAGTTAGTGTGTAATCTAAACTGGCTTGCCTGCTTGTTTCGCGAACTATTTTAAGCTGAATTATATTAAATGTCTTTTATAAACAAAGAGTTCTGCATCACAAAATACTTTCAAATGAGGGTTGATATGATACGAGGATTGTTCAGAAAATTTTTGATGTGCGTAGCGCAACTCTTGTGGAAGAGCAACAAATTAAAGGGTGTGTCCTTTTACATCTTGTTGCAAAATATCTGAATAGAAACGTTGACATAACTCTTGCCATTAATAGAATAACAATTTGTGTTTAAACAATTTATTGAAAATAGAAAAGGCCCGATTTTGGAACCCCCCAAAGCAACCGCAAAAAAACCATTTACCGCTCCATCCTAAATTGTTAAATTAACATCTTAAATATACACCGTAAACTACTGAATATTAATTAATCGATCAAACTACGAACTGTCTGATAACGTGATAACAATCAAGTCTAGACTAAACTTCATTAATTAAGGTTCTCCCGAAAATTTTCGAATTCTTATCAATTAATAATTCTCTTCAATTTGGTTTTTTAAAGAACCAGTTTGCAGAAATTATTCGAATGTTTTAATTACGTAGGTGGAGTTGTCCTCGTAAAAATCAATCAACCGCATATAACATCCTCTTTGTAAGCATTTTAGTTTAATTATCAATCTAAAAATATATCTTCCGTTTCATTAATGAAGTGGGCTGTGGATTGTTTTCGGTTATCTCTTTATGCCAATCGATGTTTGCCGAAGGAATGCCAAGAATTCCAGATTTGTTGACGCCTTATTTGAGGTGAGATAATTGTTATTTAAATTAAGTTTTAGCTAATGTCAAGTTATTAACAAAAAAGCAGAAACTAAAATTGTGGGTAAGGTTGTTAGCCTTAGCAATATGCGGCATTAAAATAAGTATGATTAATATTAACTGTAAAATGGTTGCAGTTTCGTAGAAGACTGTTAGAAAGGCAATGACATATTTCAGTCTAGTCATGTTTTTCCGAAGAAAATGTAAAAAAAAAGTTATATATTCGACATTTCTATAACCTTGCTGTCAGTACGTTTACATAAAAGGTGCAAAAAGATTTGTTTTGATCAAGGAAATTTGAACCGCGAATGCGTACTTGTAGCTGTTGATATCGACTTCTCAGTTTCCAAGGTAATGCCTGGCCAGATTCATTAGCGTCTATTCTGAACAACAAAATAATAACCCGAAGAGAAAATAGAGAAAACAGTGTAATGAGCCCGATGTATCATTAAATAACTCGGATTAAAGTTGGCGCGACTGCATACCCGCCGTTGTTTCGAACGGTGTCCAAGGCCAACCTAGACAAGTTGCAGTGCTGTGGAAAGGTCTAGGAGCTCGCCAACTACGCACGGCGGCGGTGTGGCAATCGTTTCAGTTTTGTTTTCCCGGCGTGTTTTTCTGTCCCGGACTTATGTCTCACTTCCACCAATGGACAAATGCCCGAACGAGCGTCGCCTATTGGTGGAAATACGGACGCCGCGCTTTCCAGTATTTCCACATGCCGTTACCATGGTTACCCAGCGACGCTGATGCACGAGGCGAGGCATAGAGACGCACAGTGCCTGTATTCTCAAAGCAATCGATTTTGATGCTTAGTCACGGTCGCGTTGGGGTAGGATCTAAACCAAAAGAGAAAACATTCCAGACGGTCTTGATGACTAAATCGAATCAAGATGGAAGTAAGCAGACGAAGCACTGGATGACTGTTGGGAAGTTCGCAAAGAATTCTCATTTGCGAAGATGGCCAAAACTTTCCTAACTGTTGAAATAACACATGAACAATGTTACTTATTACCAACGGCCTTCTCGATTCTAATTACAGCTTCAACAACTAAACGACCTCTCATTTTCTAATTAACGTAACCTTTTTTGAATAACATAACCTATCTTGTGAATTAGCGTAATTAGATTTAACCTTTTTCCTGTAAAATTAACCCCACTTAATCTTTCTGAATTGATTTACCGCAATCTAACTATCCTTTCAAATTAATCTAACAGAACCTTCGAAAATATCAAAAATTTCCAAATCGTTCTAGCATTAACTCCCGTTCAGGATTTAGGATTGTAGAGTTAGGAGCGCATGAAACCTGTATTTTTTGGCTAATCATCAGGACGACCACGGAGGAAAGTAATATTTAAAGAACATCTTGCTTTTCAAGAATTTTGTTTTTGATTTATCTGGTAGTTTTCTCATGCCATCAAGGATAACTGTTTAGCGTTAAAAGTCATCGAGATGTACTAAATAATAAAAAAAAGCCCAGCCATGAAATACCCTACAGTTAAACAGGGGAAAAAAAGTCTTCCGATACGTATTTTGGTAAACATTGGTTCGAAACTCGCTGTAAAAAAATTTCAGGAGCCGTTTGAAACACCGCTTAGTAAAAGTGGAAGGCCTAGCTGTCATATAAAAAAATTGGGCAAAAAACTCGGTAAAGAATCGAAAATATTGCGTTCTAGATTTGTTTTTTAATACCTACACCTACTTGAAAGAAATTTTTGAGGCTTTTTGTAAAACCGCTCGACGGAAGGTAAGATGTCATTTAAAGTAATTGGGCGCCCATGAAGGTATAATTATTGTAATTCAGTAGGAAAAAACGAAAACATGGGGCGGCTCTAGGTTTTTAGATACTCTTTTTTTATAAATTCGCTTGAAAAAAATATTTGAGGCTTTTTCGAAAACTTCCCGGTAAAAATTCAAATCCTAGATGTTATGTAAAAACGTCCATCGGGGGTAACTCCTTGTTCAACCGAAAAAAAAGCAGAAAATATTGAGCTTTTGATGTTTTTAGATACATATTTCTTGATAACTACCAAGCTTGTTGGAAGGGAATTTCAAGGAAGTTAAGAGACTTAGGCGTCCTCCAAAAAAACCATGTGACGCTCATCGAAGACAATTTTTAATTTTTATAATTCGATAAGAAAAAGAACCAAAACCATTGTGCTTTAGGTGTCTTTAAATACGTATTTGGGCAACCTTTTGAGTTCGTTGAAAAACAATTTCCAAGATTCCGCGGGAGTTAAAGGCCCAGGCGTTCTCGAAAAAACCATGTGGCGTGCCCATCGATGACAATTCATTCCTGTAGTTTGAAGGAAAAAAATTATGTTCTAAGTTCTTTAGATACGAATTTTCGTAAACTTTTGGGTTAGCCGGGAAAGAATATCCGGAACTATTTGAAAAACTGCTCGATGTAAGTTGTAGACCTAGGTGTCCTCTAACGAACCTATGAGACTCCCATTAAAGACTGCAGTAGAAAAAAATCGAAAATACTCTGCTTTAAATGTTGTTACATGCCTATTTTAATAAACCGCCAACGTACCGGGAAAAGAATTTCCGGGTCTTTTTGAAAAACCGCTCCATTTAAAGTTAAACCATGCGGCGCCCATCGATAATTAATCTAGCTCGACAGTAAAAAAAAAAAACAAAATAGGTATCTTTGGTTACGTATTTTGGTAAATTTCCAAATTTACTGAAAGAGAATTTCTCCAATTTTTTGAAAAATTGGAAATTGTAGGCCTAGGTGTCTTCTACTAAAGAACTTATGGGACGGGACGTCCACTGAAGACAACTTTTGTAATTCGGCAGAAAAAAATCGACAATGTTTTAAGTGTTTTTAGATGCACTTGGGATTTTTTGAAAAACCGCTACGTGGAAATTAAAGGCCTCGGTGTCGCCTACAAAATCTGTGTGACCCATCGATGACAATTTATGTAGTTCGACAGGGAAAAAAAATAAAGCTTTAGATACGTATTTCGGTAAATTTTCAAGTTCGCCGGAAGACAATCTCCGAAACTTTTTGAAAAATTGCTCAGTGGAAATTGTAAGCCTAAGTGGTATTTAAGGAACCTAAAAGTCGCCTATTGAGAACACCCGTAGATGAATAAAAACAATTAGGTATTTTTAGATGTGTATTTTAATAAATCTTCGAGCTTGCTAGAAAGGAATTTCCATCACTTTTTGAAAAACTGCTCTGTGGAAGTTGGCTAAGATGTTCTCTAAAGAACCCATGGGCCGGTTATTGATGACAACTCCTGTAGTTCGGTAAAAAACATCGAAGATATTGGGCTTTAGGTGTCTTTATATGTATATCTGTCGAACACATTGAAAAGGAATTTTAGCCACTTTTTGAAAAGACGCTTGGTAGGTGCACTTTAAAGAACCCATGTGGCACCCATCGAAGACAACTCCTGTAGTTCCGCAGGAAAAACAAACAATATTGTGTTTTAGGTGTTTTTAGATACGCATTTTAGTAGATTTCCGACTGCGCTGGAAGCGAATTTCTGGGGCTTTTTGAAAAACCGCTTGTTGGAAGGTCCAAGTGCCTTCGATAAACCAATGGGATGGGATTCTATTATGGACAATTCATGTAGTCATATAAAAAAATAATTGGAAGTACTGTTACCTTTGAATGCGCATTTTAAATGTTTTTTGAACTGATTGAAGTTGAACGAATTTCTGAAACTTTTTGAAAAATTGCTTCGAGGTTGAAAGCTTAGGTGTGCTCCAAAAAACCCACGTGGTACCCACCGACGACAAGAAAGAAAATAAAAGATACTGTGCTCTATGCGTCTTTAGATATACATTTTGGTAAACTTTCGAGTCCGTTGGAAGAGAATTTCCGGAAAAGGCTCGATGGAAGTTGTAGGCCTAAGCGTCCTCCAAAGAGCTAAAGAACTCCTGTACTTCGGTAGAAAGAACCTTTGGGTTTTTTGGAAGCGTATTTTAGTAAACCTTCCAGCCTACTGGAATCTTCAGGACTTTTTGAAAAACCATTCGAGACAACTCCTGTAATTCGGTAGAAATAAAAAAACGAAAATATTGTGCTTTGGATGTCTGTCGATTTTAGTAAACCTTATAACTTTTGGAAGTGATTTCAGGGACTTTTTGAAAAGCTGTTCGATGAAAGTTGAGGGCATAAGTGTCCTCTAAAGAACCCATGGAGCGCTCATCGAGGACAACTCCTGTAGTTCAGCAGGAAAAACAAAAAATATCGAGCTTTAAGTGCCTTTAAATTGTATGCGTATTTTAGTAAACTGCCGAGTGCGCCGGGAGTGAACTTCCAGGAGTTTTTGAAAGACCGCGCGTAATGGAGGTATTCTAAAAAATCCATTGGGTACTCAGAACGTGGGCAACTCCTATAGTTCGGTAGAACTGTATTGTAATTTAAACTATTGTACTTTAAAATGGGCTTTGGATGCGCATTTTGGTAAATTTCTAAACTCTGAAACGGTTTTTCCGACACTTTTTGAAAACCCGTTTCGCGGAGATTGAAGATCTAAATGTGCTCCAAGAATTAATGGGGCGTCGCCAATCGAGGCCAACTTGTCTTTAGATAGACAGATATTTTAGTAAATTTCTTTGCTAGAATGAAATTTCTGGAACTTTTTGAAAAACTCTGTAGAGGTTGAAGGTTTAGACGTAATTGAAAAAAATTCTTGGGGATAATACGTGCAGTTCGGTAAAAGAAATCTAAGTTCAAAATATCGTGTTCTACCTGTCTTTGAATAGATATTGCAAATTTCTTCGTTGGAAGGGAAGTTTTGAGATTTTTTTGAACTAGGCGTTCTCCAAAGAACCCATGTGACACCTATCAAGGACAACTTCTGGACTTCGACAAGAAAAATCTAGCGTGTGTGATGTTTTGGACATTTTAATAATTTGACCTTCTTAAGTCCAAACTTGAAAAAATGCCCTTCAAAACTTGTGCAGCCCGTAATTAGAAATAAAAAAAAAAACATCAAAAAAATATTCCCTTTTATTAAAACAAAATCATCTAAAACAGTTTGGTAAAGCAAAGCAATTCGTTTTCTAGGAAGAAATTAGCGGATTATTCACCTTTAAAATCCCGTTTGCGAAGCTTGTTACGCCACTGATCTACCGTAACTTGCCGTAAGTTAATCTACCTTTATTGACCTCAACTAACTTTTATTGTCTTATTACATTCATGGACGGTGATTGCGAAAACAAGAGTGGGGAACTGATCTTTAAGGAAGTTCCTTTATTACCGCAGAGTTTGTTCAAGGTAACAGACAGGAAAAATAAGAATGGAAATAATTAGCTATATAAAACCTTATTTAACACCTTTTCCTGATTCTAATTAACATGAAAGATTAATTTTTAATCGAAATGTTGACAATTTCAATTTAAAAAAATCCGGGACAGAGTGATTTATTAAACGAGTTTATACGATTAAATATCGATACATAAATCTATCGACAAAAAAAGGAGAAAAGGGCAAGCTTTTGGAATTTATTTCAATTATGGATTCGGTGAACACAGCTACCGGCCTTGAACAAATAACTGGGTATGAAAGTCAACTTGAAGTTATGTTACAACAAACCTTTTTTAGGCCTTGAGAAGTCATCATTTGGATCGAGGAGAACGATATAAACAATGTTAGATTATGTAATGCCAGTTTATTTTTACCTTGCAAGTATCAAATATTCGTTTTTTGCTTCAAAGATCCATAGAAACAAATCAAGTTTGGATACATCTTTAAGCTCTGTCAATCGAAAACTATAATCTAAGCAGGGATTTGAACCACTATCTGCTAAAATAATCGTCAGTGAAAATTTAGATATATTGTAAATTGTAATAAACTTCGAAAAAATCTGTCACGAGAAAACTACCAGCCAGGGATTTGAGGGACTAGACGGTGATTTCAATAACCTTACGTATGCAACTTTAATAAATAAACCCCATAACTTACAACTATAAACCAAGACCGACATTTATGACTAATGAAAAGGTTAGTGAGACGTAAAACATGATGTAAGTTATCTCCTTTGACAGGAATTTACTTCCATACCGTACTTGATTTAATACAAACGAAAGCAACATTTATTAAGCAAGTTATTTTCTGTACACAGAAGTAAATTTAGCTTACTTACGATAAAAACAATTCTGTCATGTTCAATTTTTATACAACTCGCAGAAACGAAAACCGAAATGATTTCTACAGACTTGAATAAACGCCCACTTCGTATTTATATAAAATTGTTGTTTGTTACTTGTTTAAATATTTAATGATGGCACAGATAAACAAAAGTCAGAACTACGTCGATTTGCGGTTTTTCCATTTAATAAATGTGTAAACCTCATTGATATCAATACAATTTGTTTATCTGGAAATCAATTAATATTTTTCTAATCTAATCGGCCTTCCTGCTTATTTTATTTTGAAATTTCAAAAATATCCAAATAAGGAATTAGCTGAAAATTGGGAAAAAAGGAACGCCAGAATTGCAATTTCAAACTAGCAAATTTCCACACTTTCAAATAATATGCAAGGTCGTTTCGTATCCGATTAAAAATGCGAGAGCATTTACCTTGGTATATAATGAGCCTAAAATGAAAATCCGGAAGCCAACAGGTTTCATATGTACAACAGGTGTCTTATAAAAGGTCGGGATTACATGGGCAATACTTAAATAAACATACTGTACAACAGATGTGGACGAGTTCCATTTATTTCTAAATGATTTTGATATGTGGGTGTTGGGTGTTTTAAACTTTGTTTCCTGTTTCTAGAAAAAAAGGAAACGGTGCAAGGACAACCTAAATCTCCAACGGACACGCATGAGTAACGTTGTGTATATAAACTTCAAATGAAGGTTATTTTCGATTGTTTATTCAGTTTTGGATTTTTTAAAGCAGAAAAGCATTTTTAGTAATTCTTTTCTCTTGGTTTCAAGTTTTAAAAAACAGAGAAATATTTTTATTAGTTTCGATTTTTGATTTATTATGGTCTTTTAAATCGAGAAAGCATTTTTAGTTATTGTTTTCGATATTTTATTGATTTTTGTTTTTGTTTTTTTAATCGGGAAAGCATTTTTAGTAATTATTTTCGATATTTTATAGATTTTTGGGTTTTTAAATCAGGAAAGCATTTTCTATAGGTTTCAAATTTCAAATAAGTATTTTTATTAATATTTTCGATTTTCTATTGGTTTTTGATATTCTAAAGTCAGAGAGGTACCTTTTATTAATTATTTTCAACTTTTTTGGGATTTTGGTTTTTAAAATCGGAAAAGTATTTTCGGTAACTCTCTTCGATTTCTATTGGTTTTTGGATTTAATTAATTATTTTTGGTTTTCTATTGGTTTTTGAGTTTTAAAATCAAAGTATTTTTGCTAATTATTTTAGATTGTTTATTGGTTATTGGCTTTTAAAATCGGAGAAGTATGTTTGCTAATTATTTTCGAATTATTATTTATTTTTGGTTTTCAAAACCAAAGCATTTTTATTAAGTATTTTCGATTCAAAATCAGAGAAGTACTTTTATTAGGTAATCATTTTTTATTTTTTCTAGGCTTTTAGTATAATTTAGTATATTTTAGTATTTTTTAGTAATCATTTTTGATTTTTTTGGGTTTCTAGTTTTTAAAATCAAAGGATATTTTCATTAATTCTTTTAATTTTTTATTGGTTGTTGATCTCTAAAGTAAAAAAAGCATTTTAATTAATCATTTTTGATTTTTATTGGCTTTGGTTTTTAAAACCACAGTAGTATTTTTGATTTTTGCTGATTATTTTCGATTTTTTATTCCTTTTTTGCTTTTCAAAACCGAAGCATTTCTATTAAATTATTTTGGATTTTCTATTGGTTATTGGCTTTTAAAATCAGAGAAGCATTTTTGCCGATTATTTTCGATTTATTTGTTTTTGGTTTTCAAAGTCAGAGAATTATGTATTTTCCGTATCCATGGTATGTAATTGACAGATTATTTATCTCATTTGAGGTTAACAATGGCGAATAGCGGGTAAATATGAAAAAGCGGGACGATATGAACATTTGCGGGTTTTTACCGTGCATGCTATCGACGTGACATCTATCGATAGAATTTAGAATCAAAATTATTATTTAATTATACAAAAATCTTCATTTAAGTGATTGATAAGTGTAATTATTTTTTAAAATTCAAGCAAATACGATTATTTTTTACATAAATTCATTATAGAAATTATTTTTAATACGAAAATTTGACATGTGTAATTTGAGGTTATATGTCAAAAACGTAGGTACGTATTATATTATAACTATTTTTATTTAATACGAACTTCTCATGGATGCGGAAAAATAACTTGTGCCCTACGGGAATCTAACGGCATATTTCATCCCTCGGCTTTTGCTGCCCTCGCTCACTGCGTTCGCTCGTGCAGCAAAAATCTTCGGGATGAAATATGCCTATATCTTCCCTTATGACGCAATATACTATAATTGACTGTCTTCGAATATTTATTGATTTTTGGTTGTTGAAATTAGAGAAGTATTTCCATTCTTTATTGGCTTTTGGTTGCTAAAGAAGTATTTTTATTCATATTTTTAGATTTTTTCTAGGTTTTTAAAATTAGAGGACTACTTAATAAATTGTTTTCGATTTTTTAATAATGGTTTTTGGTTTTAAAGTAAGAGAAGTATTTTTATTAATGATTTTGGATTCTTTTATGGGGTTTGGTTTTTAAAATCCGAGAATTTCTATTTTTCATAATAGGGTGTTAAAATCAGAGAAATACTTTTATTAATTATTTTCAATTTTTTATTAGTTTTAGTTTTGAAAATAAGTAACGAATTTTTATTACTAATTTTTCCACATTTTATTGGTTTCTGGAGGTCAAAATTAGAGAAGTTTTGTATTAATTATTTTCGATTTTTATTGGTTTTTGGGTGTTAAAATCAGAGAAGAATTTTTATTGCTTAGTCTTATTTTCCACTTTTTATTGGCTTTTAAAATCAGCTTGTGTTTTCGTTAATTATTTATTTTCGATTTTTTATTGGTTTCTGGTTTTGGAAATCAGAGTGAAATTTTTATTACTTATTTTTCCATTTTCTATTAGTTTTTGGGCGTCAAAATCAGAGAAGAATTTTTGTTAATTACATACATATTTTCCAATATTTTAATTGATTTTTGGTCATCAGAATCAGAGAAGCATTTAAAATTAATCATTTCTGATTTTTTCTAGGTTTCTAGTTCTGAAATTCGAAGGAGCGTTTTTATTAATTATTATTTTCGTTTTCTTTATTTTCGATCTTTTATGGGTTTAGCCTTTAAAATCAGAGAGGGGATTTCATTAATTATTTCCTTTTTTTATTGGCTTTTGGCTTTTAAAATCAGAGAAGCATTTTTTCAATCATTTTCGACTTTTTCTAGGTTTATAGTCTTTAAAATCGAAGGAGTATTTTCTATTAATTTATTCATTTTTCATTGTTTTTTGGTTTCTAAAATCAGAGGATTTTTACTAATTATTTTCGATTTGTTTTAGGCTTTAAAATCAGAGAAGTATTTTTATTACATATTTTCTAATTATTATTGGTTTTTAAAATCACAAAGTATATTTGCTAATTATTTTCGGCTTTTTACTGGTTTATGAGTGTTAAAATCAGAGAAGAATTTTTATTGCTTTTTTCATTTTTATTGGTTTTTAAAATCAGCGAATTTTTTATTGGTGTTTGTTTTTTCAGATCGAAGTATTTTTATTAATTATTTCCAATTTTTCTTGTATTTTGGTTTTAAGTAATTAATTAATTATTTAGAATATGTTTAAAATGGATGAAGTTTCTGTAATCGAATTATAAATTTGAATATTTTGCCATTCAACAAAAAGTTGAGCATAATATTTGCGATTTTTATAATAAATCTGAATTCAACAAGTGTTGTTTATAAACTAAGCTGTGGTTTGTCTAAAAATTAAATGTAAAATAGCATGCTTTAAATATGTTAATCGGCCTTAAATCAAAAGAGGCAGTATCAAGAGACCCCCCCCCCCCAAGAGTCTCATATTTCCTAAATTATTTCACTTTACTGACTTCATCTCAATCCGATTGAAATTCATCCAAAACAACTTTTATTACGAAACACAACAAAGGGACGTAGTAAACTGTCATTCATAATTAAATATAAGAGGCCTAATTTAATATAAAACAAGAAGTAGGGCAACATTTTCTTCATTCTTCATTAAGATCTACTAAATTAATGTTTGAAACCCGTCTGAGATGTGGGTGTATCTTGTTTTCCAACAAAGGTCGTACTATTACGAGAGATACTTTCATTTTCCTCTTCAAATGCCAACCTCAACTCTCGCTTTACCCATTCACCCTTTATATGAGAGTTTACTCAGCTACCTACTTGTAGTAAAATCCTTCACGTTAATTACATTTTCTATACTCAGAATCAGGTCACCATGGTTACTATGTTATAATAGTTATCATGAATGAGAATCGAAATTAAACATTTTCTTTGGTAAAAACAATTAGTCTGGTGTGATAAATCTAACACTTGACCTATTTTATGTCCATGATTTTTTTATAGTGTTTATCAGTTGTTAAATATCGGAGCGTGATGGGATTTTACGAAGCGATTGTGGGGCGATGGCTGTTCTTTTACTGCTTGCATGGGATTAATATTGTTAACAAAGAAAGATCACTTGGTGATAACAGAAATTGCAAACTTGCTTTGGTTTAAGTGCTTGTTGGGAAGCTTCGCTTGATAAATTTGCTTGCTTATCATGGTTTAAAGTTGAAATCTGACCTATTTATTTTAATAATAAGCAAGAATATGACGTGGATGTGATTTTGAAATTCTTAAATTCAGAATTAACAAACTGTAATTCGTTTAAGTTTCACATTATTTAAAGAATTAACTGTGATATTGGGACATCTTCTTAAGCTTCACTCTAAGACAGTTAAAAATGAAAAAGCCGAAGCAATTTTAAATCTTAAAAATATTTTTCAAGCCCCAAAACCTCAAATTATTAAATATTAAAATTAATACAAAATAATCAATTTTATTCGTTTCAAATTCTTCTCAGTAAATATTTAATTATTTATAAATCAGAAAGTTTAAATATTCGGTGTATGTTTAAGTTATTTTTAGAGCGAGAACGTGGGAATTTCTTACAATGGTAAATAATACAAAAGTTCCGCTAATTTCTACGCCGTTAGAGATATTGGATTATTTAAAATTATAATTTGGAATGGAATGGAATTAAAGGCTGTGAACTTTCTTTCTGTACAGGTTTTTGTCAAGTTGCAAACTTGTGAAAACTCCAAATTCACAGGGTTTCTAAATTAATTTGAAGCTTAAAGTGTGTAAAAGTATAACTTAATATATAACTAAGCGTAATTAACATTAAACGTGTTTTAGTTGTAACTGAAAATAATCATTACGCAAGTATAACGTAAACCTTGTGGCCGAATTACAGAACTGGTGATTTGAGCAAGTTGTGAAAGGTAAATTTTCTTTCAATGCTTAGGAGGAGGGCTAATTAAGTTCCTTTGGTGTTTGTATTTTTGCAACCCTTGGAATTGGTAAATTTTAATTTATAAGGGCGTAACAGTTATGCGCAAGCAAAATGTTAGCAATTGCAGGTTGGTATGAAGGACAGCTTTTTCTATTTTAAAATTCGGAAATGTTGCTAATGTTAGCGATTTTTTGATGTTTCGGAAAGCAAGGGCTAATATAAATGGCTAGTGCTGGATGGCACAGCTATAAATGTCCTCAAAGGCTTACATTTTTTTAATCAAATTCTTCTTAAAGTACGTTTCTTAGGGATAAGCTTTTTATTTTGAAAATTCTGCAAATGTTGGTGCTTTTATGTTAAGTTTCGGAAACCAAGGACTAAAAAAAGACCAATACTTAATGGCACGCACAGCTATAAATAAATCCCCGAAGGCTTATGTTTTTCGAATTCAAATCCTCTTTAAGTAAGTTTCTTTGGGATGAGTTTTTTTCTTTTAAAGTCTGCAAAGATTGGTGTTTTTTTGTAATGTTTCGGAAAGCAAGGAATAAAAGAAATGGGCCAGTGCTGGATGGCTTACTTAAAGGCTTACGTTTTTTGAATCCAAATCTTTTTGAAATTACGTCTATTTGTGGTAAGTTTTTTAAATTTTGAAAGTTCTGCAAATGCTAGCGATTTTTTTATGTTTCCGAAAGCAAGGACTAAAATGAATGGCCAGTTCTGGGTGGCATAGCTAAGAAAGTATCCCCAAAGGCTTGCGTTTTTTAAATCCAAATTCTCTTGAAATTTCTTTAAAAACATGACAGAAGAAATAGTTAACAATAAACAAGAGGTGAAAGGACTTTCAAAGACTCAATTTAATTGGGCGTTAATTTTAGATTCGTCATTTTAATTTGGAAATTTTTGGATTCAGAATTGATGATTGTAATTCACCACATAAGTTTAAGATTATTTATGAATTAATCGTACGTGTAAACGTGCGAGACTTAGGAGGCCTTAATCATCCATGTTGCCGGTCATACTCCCTCGCGCTGTAACATGGACTTATTCTACAAAGCTTTATTCCAAGACACAAGCTGAAATTAAATTTCGCACCGTAGTTACTATAAAACTGACTAAGCGAAAAAGTTAAAAATGAACAACAAACATTAAGAAACCGAGGCGAATATTTTTAAGATTAAGAAACCCGAATTTTTACATCAAAGTTAAAAAATAGTTTTTTCATTCCCAACCACATTTATCTGTTTTAAAAGTTTTTAGATGTTTACCAAATTTAAAAAATGGTAAACAAGAGGCGGAAGAACCCCAATTTGGATTTGTTATAGATTTCAGAATTTACTAATCAATATTATTTAAAGAAATAATCTAATCCTAAGTTTAAATAATTAGCTGTAATAACTGTGGACGCGTTTTACAACGATTGGAGGATCCAAGATAGAAGCTGAAAACGAATTTCAGGCTAGGAAAATGAAAAACATTAAACATTAACGAGAAAAACCAAAAAATGAAGAACGCTGAATTTTTGCATCTACACGTTAGCAATAGTTTTTCAACGCCATAAAACCTAGAACATTTAAAATCCAAATGAAAGAAAAATGGTTAACAATAAACAAGAGGTAGAAGAACCTCAATGGAAGTTTGGTCCAGTTTCAATAGGCGCTAATTTTAGATTACCCATTTTGTTTTCCAAATTTTTTATTCGCAGACTTTACAATTGTAATTAAGATTGCTTAAAGAATTAACCCTAAACAAAAAGGTTAAACAATTAGCTTCAACATGGACGCATCTTACGAAGCTTGGTTTGAAAATACAAGCTGAAAATAAATTTCGCAAAGCTAGTTAGGAAAACGAAAAATATTAAGTTAAAAATGAAAAAACTAAAAAGCCGGGATAAATATTTCCAAAATAAAATGAAGAAAGCCCTAAAATCTAAAATTGGGTAAATAATCAGTTTTATTTCTAGCTTTTCAGGTTTTTACTTTTGTTTTAAAACCAAATTAAAAGAAAATGGTTAACAATAAACAAGCCGTCGAACCTGAATGAAAATTTGTTCAAATTTCAAGGTATAAGCTGAAAATAAATTTCAGGCCGTAATTATCTACTAAAAAACTAGCCACAAAAACGATAATATTAACAAAATGGAAAAACTAACAAGCTGAGGTAAGTATTTCTCAAATGAAGAACGCCGAATTTTTGCATCCAGGTTAAAAGTTGATTTTTTATGCCCTAAAATTGTATTAAAAATTTTCAGGTTTTACTCTTAAATTCTAATTTTAAAAAAATGGCTTGTTAGGTAGGTATAAACAAGAGGCGGAAGAACTTCAATGGAGGTTTGGCCAATTTTAAATTTGCTATTTTGATTCTGAAATTTTTGAATTCCAAATTGAAATGTGGAATTTGCTGCAAGATTATTTAAAAAATTAATCTTAAATTTAAACAATTAGCCGTGATGTGGACGCATCTTGTCAAGCTTTGCTTCAATATAGTTATTAGCTGAAAATAAGTTTCGCGACCTTACTATTAAACTGGTTAAGAAAGCGACAACTATTAAGAGTTAAAAATCAAAAAACCAAGAAGCTGAGGTAAATATTTCTAAAGTAAAATGAAGAAGGCCAACTTGTTTTTTCGTGTCCTAAAATCCTAAATTAGGCAAATAATTGTTGTATTAAAGGTTGTGTTCAGGTTTTTAACTTATATTTTAAATCCCTATTAAAAAAAAAAGGTTAATTAACTATAAACAAAAGGTTGAATAACCTCAATGGAATAATATTAAATTTAAACAATTAGAACACATAAAGAAGCTTGGTTCCAAGATGTAAGCTGAAAATAAGTTTCACACAGTAGTTCTGTAAAACTGGTTAAGAAAGCCAGAAACATCAACAGTTAAAAATGAAAAACCAAGAAGCTGGCGCCAATATTTCTAAAATCAAATGAAGAACCCCGAAATGGACTTCTCATGCGCTCATGCCCTAAAATCCCAAGTAAGGCCAATCACCAGTTTCAGGATTCTGCTTTTACAACATTTTAAATATTCAAAACATTAATTATCAAACAAAATATACTATAATATTGAACAGTAATTCAACAAAGAACTGAATTCTTAAAAATTTTATTTCTAATACGAAAGCAAAAGTTAGCAACTGCATACAAGCAGGTATGAAGTAAGTTTATTTGAGACGTTATTTATTTAAAAATTGTAGAAGTTTGCATTTTAATATTTTGGAAAGTAAGGATTAAAATAAATGGTCAATCTTGGATGGCACAGCTATAAACATCTTTAAAAGCTTACGCTTTTTGAATTCAAATCTTCTCGAAAGTTTTTTAAAAACATAACTGAAGAATTGATTAACAATAAACAAAAGGTGGACCAACCTCAATTGAAGTTTGGTTTTGCTAATTGAGTATTCGTAACAGAATCAACAAAATTTTAGACAACCTTAACTGTAATTTGGTTTTGCAAATTGTATATTCGTAACAGAATCAGCAAAATTTAAGGCGGGTGTGAATGCTAAATGACCATAGCAGTCGTCGCGCGTTGATCCTTGGCACCCGCAAGCCTAGATCCCGTCCCATAAATAAATAAACAAACAAACAAACATATCAAACAGAACATCTCTGTTAGGTAAATGCATATGTTTGTGTGAAATCTACAGTTTTTGGGGGATAACCAATAAACACTGGAGGAAACGAAAAATTATGGGCAAATTTAGCCTTTTTAGAGTGAAAGGGCACGGTATATTTTCAACAAACTCACAGTTTTTGTGGTGTGAATGCTAACAATACTAAAATTCTAATAAGTTATGGTTTAATGAAGAATGATCTTTTCATGAGAGCCAAAACATTTTTACGTTTGACGGTATACGGTATAATAGATGAATATCAGAAGAAATGGCTACTTATGGGCGGGAACAGGGTAAGGGCGCCCTCAACAGGTTGCTTAAAAACAAAATGTGATCGGCGGCGTGTTCTGGGACAGAATTCAAGGTTGCGGTGAATTTCAACCTGCAAAACGTCACTCAAAACGCGCAACAGACTGGAACTTAAACCGCGATATTTATGTTTTCAAGTCGCAGAATAGCGACGTTTAGACGCTCAGTGGCAACGAGCGAAGGCCATCCGATAAATAGATGTTTGCGGAGCGCTTCTCAAACATAATACTGCGCCTCGCGGGTAAGCCTGCGGTTTGATGGGACAATTATGGTCAAAATAATTCTAAGATGCAATTGAAGATTTCAGAAAAAAAAAAAGTATTAAAATAGAATTCCCCGGGGTTTCCCCGGGCGACACGGTTTTAAAAAAGCGATAATCAAAATAAAATTCGCACTAACCTAGGAGGAGTCTCCATAACAAAGTTATAGGCCGGGGCCGATTGCGGATACCATGGAGACGTCATAGTGCAATTATTACACATGACACTTTTATTGTAAAATCCTAACATTTACACCTCAGTCACTGTCATTCTAAACATAAACAAAACTGTCTAGTTAATTCATATCCGTGCGGCGGTAAAAACCATGCAACGCAATAAGTGGGATTGTATTTTTATGTGTGAATTATATATACACGGATACACAGTAAGTAGCTAGGCTGGTTGGCTATATTCGCGAAATCTTTTGATATAAACGCGCGTATAACTCGACGGCCGAGACGCAACTGCGCACCAGCGGCAGCCCGTCGTCATTCGAGGAGGGACTCACCTTGGCAACAAGGGGCCTTCCGGGGACACGCACGCCTCTGGAGCAGAGTCCTCCTCCGTCTCGCAGTCGCCGCTGCCGCTGTCCATGCTCATCTTTACCTGTAAACAAACGAATTACCTGTAAACACCTGCGTTTAATTGGGAGAACTATCAATATACCAATGCGGGTACTATTGGAAAGGTCAGAAACGGAACTATTAAAACCACGTCAGTCTGGGACCGTGTAATTTATAATGGCACGATCTTACTCGCTACTGTTTTCATTTTAATCGAGCATGAGAAAAGTGAAAGCCCTTTGATTTCCGGTTTTGTTATTAAAACACGCTATTTTTAAAAATTAAAAGCAGCAGCGTAACTTGGAGTTCATGGTACTTCGGTGGAAGTTTGTTTTAGACTTACTGGAGGAAATCACTAAACTCCTTCGACAAAAATCACATTTCGATGTGCCGTCACTTTGAAACATTTTTTTCTTAGTCAAATTATACAATATGGACTTCATAGGCTGCTATAAATAAGATGAGTCCTTTTCAGGCTTTCCATCGCCAAGATTTATTTTGGTTTAGCCTTTTTTCAGTCACTCACTGAAAGTTCAGAGTTTCTTTGTACTTCCAAGTTCATTTGGCGCCGCTGCCAGAAAAATAACAAAACTCCAAAAATGGTAATTTTTACTTGAGCTCAGAAGCATAGAAGAAAACGATATTACTATTTACATAGATGACAACTTTGTAACTCAATTTTGTCAGCAAAGTTGTTTGATGTCAATTTCATTTGGCCCTCCTGAAAAATTAATTTTTGTTTTATATTGAGGCACTTTTTTTAGCAGGAATCTGGATTTCTTCCAGAGCGTAGCAAATTCAATAGATTTTTCTAAATTCTACTTAAGGATCTTAAACAAAATTATTTTCAAAAGCGAACAATTTCATTGGCCAGTTTGGCCTAAAGAATACCACCGTTTGCTATTAATTTACTGCGTTGATGTAGTATGTTAAACTGGTGCTGATTTTTGTTTGAGGAATTCGTAAAGGGTTCGAGCTGATACATTGGAACAGTCTTGCCCCAAGTGTGGCAGATCATTACTGAATAGATTAAACAAAAGTGGACCAACAATACATCCCTGAGGGACGCCTAGCAATACGTTTCTGGCATAGGACTATTAATAATTGTTACCCACAATTTTGTGTTATGAATTTGAAACCGATTTACTTATATCATGCATTTGTTGTTACAAAAATTTATATTTATTACATCAATCAGATTTGGGGAACGAACATTAATGACAAAACATATTATTTACTTCTAAAAAAAAAACTGAATGTTTGCGAAAATACTTTTTTAAAGAATAGCAGGAAATATTTAAAGTTAGCTAATTTATAATTTGAAAAGACTAAATAAATCTGAAGGTATTAACTCGTTTATGATTTTAATTCCGAAAAGAATGTTATATTCAACGGTCTAAAATTATGTGCCTTTTTGCCGACGATGGCACATAAAAGTCCCGATGTATCTAATGATGCTGCAAATGCCCAGTTCATCAATTGTTAAGCAAGGAATTTTGTTTTTAAAGCTGCTAAAAATTATTAGAAAACGCGGTAGAAAACCAAGTTTGGCTGCATGTAATGTAAAAAAATGTGTAAGAAACACATACCTACCAAAAAGTTGTCTGATTCTAATTTCATTTTTAAAATATTCATAAATATTTGCTACTTAAAGCTCTAATAGGTATAAAAGAAAAGAAACACATTGACTGAAATTTGCGATGCTCAATCCAAGTACAAGTGTTAGTTAATCAAAATTTGATTATGCAGAAAGACAAAGGGTGGTTCAAAATTGCCACCGTGACCAAGCTTTCCTAACACAACAATTAATTTGTTTTTTTCACATTATTTAATAAATAAACTGACCTCGTATTTGTAAAAATATGTATCTATTTTAACTAAACAGATGGGCACCCCTTGAGTGTTTTTTAAATTGTGAAGAAAGTGTTCTTTTCAAGGCCAAGATTCAGTTGAAGAAACCCCCAGGAGTGTAAGATGCCTTCCCGAAAAGTATTGCATCTGCTAAAAATAATGCTAATTGATATTTAAATGTTGGGCTTCAAGAAACAACAAGCAACAAATTCTAGATTTTGTAATAATAAAATTTCAGCGAAGGAAGGCTTGGTGCCATTTTTGAAAAACTAAAAGTTATAACTAGCACATAAATCAAAAACCGAAGCTTGTAGGTTGTTAACTGAAAGGTTGTTCGCGGTTTTGAGA
Source organism: Melanotus villosus (assembly GCA_963082815.1). NCBI lineage: Eukaryota > Metazoa > Arthropoda > Insecta > Coleoptera > Elateridae > Melanotus > Melanotus villosus. Next base: position 6,400,538 of record OY720423.1, on the reverse strand, counting down.
TGAAACTTTTCAGAATTTTTTAAACCTGAGAAATGAACCTTCAGAATTCTAAGATTGTTGGAAATTAACATAAAAATATTCAGCTCTACAATAATGTAAAACAATTTCAAAGCTCCTCAGGAGTTTGCATATCAAAATTTAAGCTTTTTCGGGCTAAATTTTGAAAAGTTCCTTGAAAAATCAGGGAAATTCGGTGGGTTTTCAATAGTAAAACGATTAACTTTTTAGCTAGAAAAATTATTGACATTTTTATTTAAAAACGTGTTTAACAAATCTTCTGAAATTTCAAAATTCTTCAGGAGTTTCCTTAAACGTAATCCGAGATTTTCAGGCCGAACGTTCCTAAGTTACCGGAAAAACTCGGAATTTTCAAGTGACTCTTTAAGAGTAAACCGATTATCTTCTTAGTTAATAAAATAATAAAAATTATTAATACTTTGATTAATTGCATAATTTCTTGGTTTGTAAAAATCATTAATAAGACTGGGCTTGTTCAGGCTGAATGTTCTTAAGCTTCCTGAAAAAATAGCGAATTACTATCGATTTTTGTGGAGTAAACCGATTACCTTCTTAGTTAATAAATATTATTGGTATTTTTATTTAGAGACGCATTCAAACGACTTTTGGAAGTTTCAAAACTTTTTACAAGTTTCCTCGAATAAAAGTCGAGTTTTTCAGACCGAATGTTTCAAAGCTATCTGAAAAAACAAGGGAATTCAGGCGATTTCTCAGGAGAATAATTTCTTGGTTAATAAAAAGTATTAATAGTTTAATTTAAAAACATAGGCTCGGTTTTCTCAGGTTGAATAATCTTAAGTTTCCTGAAAAAATAGCGAATTTCGATCGATTCTTCAAGAGTAAAACGATATACTTTGCTTCTTATTTTAATTTAAAATTCGAGTTTTGGAAATTCAGGAGTTTTCTCAGACATCGGCTGAGCTTTTTCAGGGTGAATGTTCTTAGGCTTCCTGAAAAATTGTGAATTTCAGTCCATTTTTCAAGGGTCAAACGATTAACTTCGTACTTATTAATATTTCGTGATTATTATTAGTTCTAAAATCTAAAAACCGAGTTTAAAGAAGTTTCCTCACACATAGGTTTTTGCAAGCTGAATATTCTAATTTACACTTGGGTTTTCAGCAGTAAAACGACTTAATTCTTAGTTTCAACTAAAAAACAAGTTTAAATAATTATTGGAAAGTCGAAATCTTTTCAGGAGTTTCCTTAAACATAGGCTGAGCTGCTGAGCCTTTTCTAGGCTGAAGATTCTTAGTTGCCTAAAAAAGAAGAAATTTCAGGCGACTTCTTTAGGAAGCAAACGATATACATACTTCGAAGTTTAATTTAAAATTAAAGGATTTTCCAGAAATCCACAGTTGTTAAGGAGTTTTCTTTACAACTGGACTCTAAAATTTGTCAGGTTGACGAAATTTGGTGTTGATTTCGACTTCAAGTTCGACACTATACCCATCCAAGTGATTTGTAATATATGAAGTGTGGTCTATTTCGACTTGCCGATTTTTTTTTTAAACACCATGCAGTATAGTTCAAAAACTATAACTCACGTAGAGTTTTCGCGTTGTAAAATACAGTTTGGTAAAGTATCTAAAACTTTTAGTTAGCAGGCAAGTTGTATTAAGCCTTGTTTGTATTCAGAGCTTTCCCAAGAAATTAAAAATGCTACAAATTCATCAAACAAGTTTTATATAATTTATTTAAATTACAATTTCTATTTTTTAATTTTTCTACATATGAAGAATTATTTCTTTTTATTATTAGGCTTTATAAATAATTGTACTTTTTGTTTATGTGGTTCAACGCGTTAACATGTTTTACTCGTTTCCCTACGAGTTTTTAACTTTTGTGGGTTGCCTCGTTTATTCCTACTTGCATGCACTCTACAAGTAAGACATAATTTAGTGTTTGTTTTTTAGTTGCAGAAATAATTACATATTATAATATAATTATATTACTATTACTATTAATTTTTTTAAAGAAATTGTTATATAATTAAAAATAATAATATGCCCATAGTCCATAGTGGTAATTCTAACAAGGTATATTACTGAAAAACTTATTATGTATTATTTTTTATAATCGTTCGACCTTCTACTCTTGCACTTTGTAGTTTTTATAAATAATTTAGTTGAAAAAAATAATGCATGAAATATCGGGATGTAACTGAATATTAATATTATTTTACTGAAATTTAGCAGAAAAATCAATTTTAATAGGTACTCAAGGGATATTGCCAGTTTAGAATGTACTTCACTTCAAACTAGGATACTCTCTCCCACCCCCTATTTTACCTTTCGGTGTCGAGGCTGGTTCGTTAGCGTATGTCGCTTTTACGGGTGCAGTACACAACTCGGCTCGACTCTGCGGGTTACGTGATTGATACGCCGATTGATCCTACATACTGCGCCATGTGTATAGTGTAAGTGTGTGTAAGTGTATGACCTTATTACTCTATCTCTTAGGCCTGTATTTGAATTAAAGCGTCGTTAATTTGGTGCCCATGGTCACTAGGGCTCGATACCGACCGCCAAACTGCTGCAGGAAAATCCTGCCCAACGGGAGATTCGAACCAAGGACTAGCGTAATGCTAGCCTGACGCTCTACCGCTGCGACACAGTGGCATACTTGTATTCTTAAATATTTCAGAATTTTAAGTGTTAAAGAAACATTTACAAGTTGTTATATTTGCAATAAATTTACTCAAAATTTAAGCATGTGTAATGGCAAACAAAGAAATGTCTGGTTTAAACTGAGTTTCTTTCTCTCTTTCTTTCTATTTCTTTTACCCTCTTATACCTTTATAGTGTTGAGGGGTCCGGACACCGAGCCACAGAGCGGTCACCCATCCAAGTTATGGCGAAGCAGGCTCTTGCTTGAGTTTGTATAATTTAGTATTACGTGCACTCCCACTTTGCCGTACTGCCGGTTTAAACTGAGTTTAAAACTGGTAAAATACGTACTAAAAATGGTTGTAAAATCCGATGGTAATAACTGTAAATAAAAGAGTATTCTAAAAAAAAAAAAAACCGCAAGGTCAAGCGTGAACTGTGGAACGTTCGGGATTATTTGTGAATTTTAGGAAATTTTATAATTCTAATTTTTTTTTAAATAGCATTAACTTTTAAAAATTGTTAGAGCAGTTTACCCCGAACTTTCTTAAATTTGCGACTGGTTTAATTTAAAAATTTCCTTGTCAGCATTGCATTCTCATGGCATGGGGTGGTTAAAATCCTGATTAAACCAAAAAATAAATCCAACAGACTCCAAAGTTTTATTAAGTAAATCTCTGTTGAAGGTTTCCTTTGAATTTCATAAGATTTTGAAGAATTTCAAAACTTTTAGTCGTTATTGAACGGCCATAATTACATTTTATGAACAAAAAGTTGCCTTTTGTTAATCGTATCTTCGGAATGCACTTGATCACTTGAAAAGCCGTACAAAATGTTCCTGCAATTGCACCGATTTAGCTCGGACTTAAAATGGCTTCAAGGTGAACCTAGAACATATAGTTTACAGATTGCAATATTACTGCAGGCAGTTTCTGAAAAGTGCATATGGCTTAATGCCAACAGGCTGCAAGCTTGTTAATATTACACACTTCGTGTACGTATTCAAACTGCATCCAATGAACTGCAACCAGAATGCATGATGTGTAAAGTTTACAACTTTGCAAGTAACTGCCTAATGTGGATTAACCTCTAAATTGCTTTCAAAAATTATTTTGACTACTTCATTTAGCAACAAACGCACTACAATTATGAAGAATTTCAAGATTTTACCAAATTGCTTCAAATTAAAATCAATTTTGTCAAATGTTTCTAAAGTTTCTAAGTAATCTCTTGAATAAGCGAAATGTGCTCTACTAAAACTATTTTTTATATTTAATATATAAGAAAATTTTACACCAAGAAAACAAATGAGATTTCCCTTTACTAAGGTTTGAAATGAAAAACTGCCAAGCACTCTGCGTTTAAAACCAACGAGTACAACTATCGTACTTCGGAGCAATAACACGAACCTCATTTGAAACTTCCTCCACACATAAAGAGAACATCACATCCAGTTGAGATGATGTTTCAGATTCTTATCTTGGTAAATTGAATTCTGCAAGAATTTATAGCTGGGATTAACATTTACCGTTAGTTTTGAAAACAATATTATCTTCAATCCACACTTTTCGCTTTATTCTATTTTTAGTGCTTCTGCTTGAATTAATAGAAATTCAAATTGGACATTTTGAATAAGTAATAAATCACTCTTATATAATTAGGATTATTACTTGTTGGTGGCCTTGAATTCAAGGACAATAAAATCCAGAAGAACTCAGGAAATAAACAAAACAATTACAAAAGTTGTATTGGTAACTAAACTAACCATGTTTATTATTAGTGGTTAACAGAAACGAAAACTTGTTTTTTACCTGTTTTTAATATTATAATAATCACCTTTTGTAATTAACTTTTTGCCACAATACTGCCGTACCGGTTTTATAAAATATGCATCATTCGTCGATCAGTACTAATCTAAGTTTTACGAGAAAATTCAAAGATTAAAACTGTATGGATTTATGATAACGTTCGAAATTTGACACTTTCTTAGAAATCAGTCCCCTTTCAATTAATAACAGAGGAAAAGATTATTGAATAGGTCAGGGCGATTAAATATTTAAAAAAGGTTCGTCATAACAAAGACAAGCTTTATATAAAATTGAAGCATTTTAATATTGAAGAAAAACAAACGGAAGGTTGCCTTAGTTTGTGCAGTAAAAAGCAAATGGAAGGTGAATTCCTGTTCAATTTTTTAAAGGAAAATTTGTTGAAAATTAGGAAATTTAAAAAAACCAAGAAGATAAATTTCGAGTTCCAAGCTTAGCAAAACATACTTCAGATATAATTTTCATAGCAAATTTGTAAACATCTAAAAAGATACAAATGGTTATTTTTAATATTTTATCAAGATTATCAGGTAAGTACGTCCTTCGAATTTCGACAATTACACTGCTGTAAATTCCAACGCAGTTTGAATTGTATCCATTACAAGTAGAAAATTAACAAGTTTCATCCTAACCTTGACTGCCTTTTTATACAGATAATTGTCTTTGGAATCTACAATCCTTAAGTATCCAAATCGACGACTTGTACGAACATAAAATACGATAAGTTATTATAAAACAAATAAAGACGCGTAAATCAGTAAACATGAATTGTCTAAATAATGTATGAATATTTAAAATTTTTAACACCTATAAACAAACACTTCAGAAAAAAGTTATCAAGGACGATTTAAATTGATCATTAATGATTAAAATGCGGTTGGAAATATTTTTATGTAAAATAAAAACAAAGGATATCGATTATTATTACGAACGGTCAGTATTTGGTGTGAATGAGTACACGTAAAGTTAAATTAAAGTCAACTATTTACGATCGATGTTTAGAAAAGCTTTGTTTTTTTTTGGTTATAACTGTTTATTTTCGAGATATTACGTATCGTTTTTTTCCTGGCTTCGTACCTAAGTTTTTTCTTAAATCCGAAAGATAACTGAAAACGTTAGTGATTCGTTAAAATATTCGCGAAAAAATGTACTTTGAGATTTTTGGCATCAATTTATTACAAGTTCACATTTAGCCAAGTGTTTTGTTAAGTCCAATAGAAAATCTGTAAAAACACTTTGTTACCATATCAGTAGCTGAGCAATTTCATACAAATGAAAAATCTATTAACTCCAGCAAAATCCCAATGCTAGTTCCAATTTTCCACAAAATTCGCAGTCATAGTAAATACGCCTACGCCGTAACTTGAACCCAATAAACAGGGTTCGAATAGCTCTACAAATACAAATATTTCCCGTGCTCTCGTACTTGGGGCTCTAAAATCGCGAGCCTTCGGGAAACTTAAGAAAGCAATAGAGAATTTGCAATTGGCAATTCCGTTCTCAGTTCGTTCTTACGTATATTTCTTATGCAGGCGAAGGCTGAGCCGTAACGATTTAAAATATAGGTAACCGTCGTGTCGCAGGCGGATAATAATATGTGTTATACATTAGTAATGCTTTATATAGATATGCAAAATTTGTATTGTAATAATTAACAATCAATTGTATGTTATATGTAATTAAATAAGTAAATTACTTTTACTCTTTCCTAAGAATGGTTTTGGGAGGCTCGAGCCCTTGAGCCCCTATGGAGCAGCCGCCACTGGTGGGAGCGCCTATTTTATTGAAAGTTTTTGGTTGAAGATGGTAAAATTAGTAATGTTGCACTTCAGTAAAAGGCAAATCTAATAATGCATTCAGATTTGGAATATTCTGCTAAGCAATTTTGAAAAAATGAAGACGGGCAATATTTTTAAATTAATGTACACATTTTAGTCTACAACCGTTTAACGCAATCTTATACAGAAATTATAGAACAGGAATATCACGGCATTTGAATGATTTTATTTTACATACTTCGTCGGTTTAAGATTAGAGTGAGCTATATGCCATTTTTTTGTTGTTGTGTAAATTTAGGAATATTGTGAAAAAATTAAACTTCAGGCCAGTTCTGAACATAACTATACATAGGCTACATGAAACATTAAATTAGACGCCACAATATTGTGGGAACTATAGCAGATGACCGATGTTCAAGTGACGGTCCGGCGCGGATCGGGCGAGTGAGAGTAGTAGATCGGGTGCGGTAGACGCGTGAGACAGTTGGAAAAATACTAAAGTATGAAATAAAATTTAATTAAAATAAAGAAGTGCAAAGGATCTGTTTAGCTTTCTTAGAATCCCACAATATTTTCAAATGTTTTACAGATATAATAAAAGTGTAGCCAAGTGTTGTCATAAATATTCTTAAAAACTTGCAAATATTTTGTGTTCGGCCAGAGGGGCAAAAACGTCCAACTTTTACTTTTATAACTGACAGTTTTAGTCCAGTGAAATTAGACATTGCTCTCCGGAAAAATTCCCGGAAAGCTGGATTTTGGTATGAACCTTGATATTGTGGTTCTAAACAAAATGTCAAAAGTCCCCATCGATCCGAGTGCCGCTAAAATTTTCACGCAGTGTCAAAAGTCACACAACACGGTTTTTCGTGAATATCTCGTTAACGGTCACTTTTACGGAAATAATATTTATTATCAAATTTGTAGCTTATGAAATTTCCTACAAAACAGATGTAATGACTTTTATTTATAGGAGTGGCCGTTTTGGAGATAATGTGATCTACAAAGTTGTAACGAATGGTGTGCACTCCTCAACGGCATGTATGTATACCCCACGTGCACACTGTTCGTTACAACTTTGTAGATCGCATTATATCCAAAACGGTCACTCCTATGAATAAAAGACATTACATCATTTTTGTTTGAAATTTCCTAAGCTACAAATTTGATAATAAATACTTTTTCCATAAAAGTAACCGTTAACGAGATATTCGTGAAAAACCGCGTTGTGTGACCTTTAATCCTGCGTGAAACTTTTAGCGGCACTGTGATCGATGGGGACTTTTGACATTTTGTTTAGAACCACAATATCAAGGTCTATTCCAAAATACAGCTTTCCGGGAATTTTTCCGGAGATGGGACTTTTGTTTGTCTAATTTCACTGGACTATAGTATTATTTTTAAATAAACATTTTTCAAACAAAAAGAAACGTGGATTAGGCTTACTGCAGACACCACGTACAAAAAACTCAGCTTGTATTCTACCTCGAAGGTAGAAGGTAGTGTGGAAAGGAGTGCACGTTTCGTAAGAAAAATAAAGATTACAACTCTGTAGATCGCATTATCTCCAAAAGAGTTACTTCTATGAATAAAAGTCATTACATGGTTTTTGTAGGAAATTTCCTAAGTTACAAATTTAATAATAAACATTTTTTTCGTAAATGTGACCGTTAACGAGATATTTACAAAAAACCGTTTTTTGTGACCTTTGACCCCACATGAAATTTTTAGCGGCACTCGGATCGATGGGGACTTTTGACATTTTGTTTAGAACCACAATATCAAGGTCCATACCAAAAGTCAGCTTTCCGGGAATTTTTCCGGAGATGGGCTTTTATTTTGTCTAATTTCTCTGGACTAGTTTGTATGTAACACAAAAACACCAAAAATGAGTGGTATTTGTCGAAATTTGCAAAACCTTCATTAACTTTAAAGTTATTTGTTGAATTCTAGGTTTATGTTCAGGATAAATTTTGCAATTCTTTTAATCCGCAATAAAAAATTACTGGTTAGAATATTGAAATAATGCTATATCAGTAAATACTATAAAGAATACTTTAAAATCTTATAACGATCGAAAAAGACTTTCGGTACTTCGTTAGAAGAGCCACAAATTGTGCAAAGGCTTTCAATCCAGACTTAATTTGCAACAATATTTTTAGTTTCTGTTAATTGTTCTCCACTACTCATTATTATTATTATTATTTTAACTAATTCCGTAGGTCCCGAGTTGCTGAAGCTAGGTACCCCAGTCAAGTGCGATCAGGAGAGTTAAGCTTCGTTGTCTTAGGTCAGTACTTGGATGGGTTGTCCGACTGTGGTGGGAGTGCGAAAGTAGGACAATTAAATAAGACACAGTGGGTGGGCAGATGAAAGGAGATAGTGTTCACAAAAACTTTTGTTTGTCTAGGTTTGTTCATGGTTTATAAAAATTCGATAGGTACTTTGATTTTTTGTAAATAGGCTTGGTCGTTTTTTGAAACCCTTCAACTGATACTAACCACTGAGATTTTTATGGTAAACGCTTTATCAGTAATACCAAACAAACAGTTGTGACATCCGAGTGCGATTCAGATGGATTAAGAAAAAACAAAAACAACATGTTATGTTGTCTTTGGTTCTTGGACATTTTGTAGATAGGTATTTGTTTGTTTATATATTTGTCGGGTGAGATGTAGGCGTGTCGATGCCAAGTATCTCAACGCGCATTGACTGCTACGGTCATACTCTACTAGAATTTTGCCAAAATTATTGTTCGTAACTTCGTCAGTTTTAAGAATTGTTCATGTTTCGAAAAATAAACAAAAACGATGTTTCTTTTTTAGTTTGAAACACGATATTCAATATTTCAGAGATTGTATTGTTTTGAGTTACATTTATATACATTTACTTTGCAAAAACCTAATTCATCCACTTTTATGTCGTACAAACTAGAAACCATTTTCTGATGTTTCCAATTTAGAAATATTTACAGTTCTGAATTTTCCTAACAATTATGGTGTTTATTAAATAATGTTGTAATTTAGTTATTGTTTTTAGGGATGTGAGCGATTAGAAGTTTAATGGTTTTCCCACACTATTAACACGATTAATTTAATAAGCAAGTAATATAAAAAAGTAATCATAAAAATTAACATCTATCTACAAAGGTTCCGTTTCCTAGTTCCTTGTAGTTAAGACAAAACCTGCTGCCTCCTATTTTAGAGTATAGTGAAGGGTAACGCTGATAGATTTCTATTTTGTTGGTATGAAATAAGCGTTAAACAGCAATTAAATTGGTATTTTCTGTATGGATATTATTTTCGTCGATGAGATATTGCAAAAATATCAGATTATCTAATCTTTTCAATTTAAAGTTCCTGATTAAGTCTTATTTGAAACCCTCAACAAGGAAACAAACAAAAATCATTTACTAACTTTTAAGTTGTTTAGATGTTTATTTACTTTGTGAATTAATAATAATTAGTAGTTTTGTCCTGTTCTACAGTAAAGTTAGTTTTGTGCTGGAATTCAATATTTCTCTGTTATGTTTATTGTTGATTTGATTTGGGTAACAATATATTTTCAGTGAATGTTTTATTAAAATTAGATTTGTGGCGGTTTTGCTTTTGCCTACTTCGTTGTTTAGGTTTTATTTTCCCTTTTTAATAATAAAAACTTATTTTCTTATCGTTTCTGGGAATTAAATAATTTTTAATTAACCTTCTGATTTTGTTTTCTATTTCTTTATTTGCCTTAATTTTCATATCTAGTGTTTACCTGCTTTTAAATCCTTGGAAGTGTTTATCGGAATTAGTATTGGTTTATTTTGTACTGCATTTTTTTGTTTGTTTTATAATTTTTATATTATAATATCTGGCTTCGTTATATTCATTCAAAACAAGTCTCAAATGCTGCCATTTAGATTTTCCTTCTAAATACCCCAGTTTTCCTTGATTAACGTATTTGATAAATAATTAATGTTTGTGGTTTAACTGGGGATTTTTTATACGTTTGTTTAATTCTGACATTTCCTTGTTTTTAATTTATTTAATTTTATCACGCCAGGAAAAAATGGGAATAGTTTTAAGGGACATCGGCACACCCAAGAAGTAAGAAGATTAGGAATGAAAGGACAGGAGGAACAGACGGACAGACCAATAATAATTGAATTAGTAATATGGAACAAGAAGTTTTAGGATATTAAAGGCAGCAAAAATTATCATTTGGATTAACGAAGATTATCCAAAACAAATTTAAGATGGGAGGAAAATCCTAATAAGACATATGGAAAATGCAAGAGAAAATGAATATAAGGCAAATGTAATATACGAGTATAATAAACTAATAGTAAATGGGGCAAGTTAAACAACAGAGCAATTGGGTAGGGATAGCAGAAGAAATGGGAAAAGAAGGGAATAGAAAAATTAGGAATGCAAAGAGCTAAAAAGCAAGAACGATGAGTGAAAGATCATCAAACAACACGGAAGATGCTGAAATAAGAAAACAAATGCGAACAAAACAAATAAAGGACGTGGCACAAAAACCAGAAAAGAAAAGGAGCAGGACAGTCACAAAAACAAACCACAGCAATGGAAAAGGAATACATGTAAATGAAGGTAATGAACAAATGGCAGCGACATAGCGAACGAGAAGGAATATAGAAGTAAAAATAACGATAAAACACATTGGCGTTGTAAATAAAAAGGAAATAGAAGGAGTTAGAATTGGCACGTGGAATATTACCTCATTGAGAGGGACATAAATAGAATTAACAGAAGAACAAATTTAACTTAGAATTAGTGAGACGAAGAAAGTGGGAGAGGGAAGAATAAGATTGGGGGAAAGATCTGTATTATTCGGGAGTAGAACAGGAGCAAAGAACAAAAGGAGTAGGAATAGTTGTAAAAGAAGATATTGATAAGTGTGTAAGTGTAATTTTAAGAAGAGACTGTGAATTTTATTCAGATCTATGATCCTATAGAAGGTCCAGAAGAATAAGTAGCAGTGAGAGTTTGTAAGCAGCTGCAACAGATACCCAGTAGATAGAAAAAATGAGAAACAGGAAAAAATTATAATTATGTATAGGAGATTGAAATGGAAGGATCGGAACTAATCATGGTATTGGGCAAGAATGCAGACGACCGTTTGGAGAAGATACTACAAACATGAATGAAAGAAAACTAATAGAGTAATCAAGTAAAAAGAGTAGTAAGAGACACAAAGCGAAGATCTTGGGAAGAATTTGGAAATGAATTAAATCAAAGTAGGTAAAAATATAGGAGATGTAAGATGCACTAACAAAACTTACAACAGCAAGTGGGGAAGATATAATAGTTCCAGAAATGATGAAATGGATGAAGGAAGGAGGGAAGACCTCGCATTGGAAAATGTGTAACGGGGCATGGAGAACGAACAGAATCCTAAAGGAGTGCAAAAATAATTTAATAATAACAATCCTTAATAAAGGGGATCAACAGAATGCCACAATTATAGAGTTATTTTCCTGTCAACAACTAGCTTCAAGGCATGTATACAAGAATTATTGAAAAAAGAATAAAAGAAATCATTGAAGAAGATCTAGAAGATTAGCAAGCAGCGTACGGAAGTAACTAACGGACAGGGGATAATATATTCATAGTAAGAAACATTACGGATAGAGCAATTAAGATGGGGAGAAGTTATATATGACATCCGTAGATTTAAATAACGGCAGTTTACCTAAAAGGGGGAAAGTCGGTGGAGTTCCTAATAAGAAGGGGATTAAAACAAGGAGACAGTTTAAGCCCCCTGGTGTTTGTAGTGATACCGGGCAGACTGATTAAAAACACAAAACCTACAAATGCCATTAATAGGGTACAGACTCTAACGCCGAGAAAGCTAGAGAGCTTACTGTACGCTGACGATATCGTTCTAATAGCAGATTCAAAGACGGAAATACAACAATTAATTAATATATGGGAAGAAGAAATAGGTAATTTAAAAAAGGCATATAAATATAAATAAAAGCAAGTTGATGGTAGTCTTAATAGAGAAATAATTGGGAATATAAAAGTAGTTTGCAGGACAAGACTTGGAAGTAGTAACAGAGTACGAGTGTTCAGGAAATATAATAGTTAACAAATAAGGAAAAAATTGATAGTTACATACATGATAAGAAAGGTAAGGAAAACATATTATGCGCAATGGAGAACGGTATTAGGAAAAAAGAGAAATATAGACACTCTTCTTAGTGCCATATCCCTTTCAGGGCAGGGCGTTGGCTAGGGGGTTCAAAGCCACATTTTTAAACAATTTGGCGCTGTGGACTTTGTTATATCCCGCTTTACCAGCCAAACGTGTTGCCTTCTACAGACCATGTATTAAGTGTATAGTGTATGTGTCTTGTTACTATCTGTAGTCAACCACTCCGCAGACAAAATCGTTAATGGATTCAATCGCTGAAGTACCGACCTCGAACAGTCTTTGTAAAAATCCTTACCACTGCGAGAGATTCGAAACCAAGATTCCCAGTTAGGAGTCCAGCAAGTTTCTAGACATAATGAATCTTGGACATTCATGAGAAATCTAGAAAGTAAAATAAATGCAGTTGAAATGCAATATTTAAGAAAAATAGCAGGTAAGACGATGAGACCACTTTAGAAACGAGGGCATCAATTGAAATGGCTGCGACATATCACAAGGATGAACGAGGACAAATTGATCTTGAGAATAACGGATAAATGGATAAATTTAATGACAGAAATTTGAAAGAAGAGAAGAAAAACAATTGAACAAATGGGAACACTAGCCAGGAATCGAATCGAGTATAAGAAGTGGATACAGGGATAAGAAATGGCCTGTAAATTCGACGATCTGAAAGGACATAAGGACAAGGAAGGAAGAAGAAGCTGTAAACTTTTGATATTTTAAATTCAAATGCCTTTTAAATAGAATTAAAAAACAGAAGTTAAATAAGTAATTTGAAATTATAAAAGCTACAAGTTATTTCTCAACTAGGCTTTTAAAATTTTCCGAATATCAATTTCCAAATTTACTTTCTGATTAAAAAAAACAACCTGGCAGTTATTTTATTTTAAGAGGAATTTTATGCAAATCATGAACGTATAAAATTTAATCGTATACGATGGAAGCCTACCACCTACATGTATTTGGGGGTGGAAATCCTAAACCTTTGTAACACTTGCTCGTTCGAGTTTAAAATTTATCAAAAAAAGGAAAACACATTTGACACGATTTCTTTACGAGTTCTAAATTTAACCAAACACCTACACTTCGTTCACTTATGTTTTCAAAGGTTTGTTATTGCGTCTTTAGAGATTTTTGTGATTGTAAGTTACAATGAATGAAATGTTTTAAAAATACCAGGAGAAACCCAAATAAATGAAAATTATTATGTACCTAAATTCACTTAAAGTGAGGAGAAAGTGTCACGAAATCATTTGTGTCTTAAATGTTGAGGGCAGACTTGGAAAAATAAAACAAATTAATTTACTGTTACATTTGTGACCTTTATAATTAAATGTCAAATTTATTCAAACGATTGTGATGTTTAACAATTAAACCAAAAATGCAAAGCACGCCTTGGTCTGAGAATATTTGAAATTCAGGAGCTTAAAATGTTTGTTAAAATTCTAAAGTGAAAAATTTGTAACAAAAATAGGCCTAAACTAGATTCTTTCATGTACATACGTAAATTATTCACTTAAGCAAACTGATTAAGGAAAAGGCAATGCAACGAATGTATATGAAAATGTGAGCTATTTTCAGATAAATGTAGGAATTTTGATAAATCATGCAATTTTGTATACAAGATTAAAAGTGACTTCATGTATAAACATACGGTTAAAACACGTGCTTTTAAAAACACGTACAATAAATAAAATTTGTACGAATATCAGTTTCAAAGCTTGTAGTTTTGATTAACAATTTTACAATTTTGGAGTTACTGTTTACAGTTTTTAAATGTTTTGTTTACCTTTTTTTATAATATGAACATTTACTAATCACACGAAGTTTACAGAGGTCACAAAGCAACAAACAAAATCAAACAATTAAATTAAAAAAATCCAAGGCAAAAGAAATGTTTCTATTAGAAATTAGAGATTATAAAAATGTATTAATTTGATTTTATTTTGTTTCAAAATGCCCTAAAATATTTAAAAATCCCAAAAATAGAAAATTTTAATAACCATATTTTTTCCGTACTTCCTTTGATGAAAACGTAAGAATCTTAGGGCTTCTCACAATTTCTTCTGATATTTTCTCGCCATTTTTGAAAATTAATCCTACCTGAAAGCGCCTTGAAGTAAAAAACGAAGGCAAAAAGGAGCAAAATAACCAACTAAAAATTAATGTTAGAATTGATAACAATGAGGTAAGACATCCTTGGGGAAAAATAACATGATCCTACCTTTTAAAAATGCAAGGTTAGGTTACACTTTTTTACTTTTTTTATTGCTTACATCAACGCCTTCTTTGACCTTTTTGATATTGCAAAAATGCATTTTGGTGGTATTTTAATTTTTAATCAATTAAGACTGAATTACCTCGTAAATAACAGCAGCAAACATTTTAATAAAGTAATCCCATAGAGATTATCTCAAACGAGTTGTTATTTTACAATTTCTAGAATTTAATTATAAAAAAAGTGACGTGGCTATTTTAGTTGTAAATAAAACCATTACAGATTATCAAGGTGATAATTCATAATTACATTACGTTACATTAGTTTTCCTATAAATATGATAAATCTTTTAACGAGAATACCGCATAAAAATAAATCTGCTGTAACAAATACGTAAACAAACACCCAATAAAAGTCCACCGTCATTTTCTTATCTTCTTCACCTGAAATCGCAGCGTTTCAATTAAATATAATAAAATATGTGCCAGCTTAGTGAATCAAATAAAAAGTTTCATTACCCGTAAGTTCGTTCATTCTTCAAACGTAGCTTATTGTTTCATAAGTTAAAAAAATAGTGATTGCTAAACAATGCAAAAGTTTCATTGTTGATGCCGCATTACAATTATGTAATTTGAAGAATTTTATGGTGTTGTGTTTATTTAAATAAAATTAAATCTAAGTTGCACATGTTTGAAATCTGAATTGGCTTTGTAGAAAATTATGTAATGCACTAACGAAATTTAGAAAATTTTGAAGTTTATACGAAGAGCTTCATTTGAAATATATAAATAATAATCAAAAAATGAATAAAAGGCAAACTGGCCCCATTTCATTGCAACAAAAATATTACAAATCACAAGAATAAATAAATAACTAAATAAATAAAGATAAGAAACGGTTGCTGAAATACAAAGATAATAAAAACAAACATGCAAAAATTGCATTTGGGAAGCTGTAAAAGTTACCATAAAATAATACAAATTTGGTGGATTATAGCAAAATTTATTTTGAATGTTATCAATATGACGTGGCATTCAAAGAGCTTTACTTTTCCTTGACCATAAAATACGTAAACATTAAGTCTGTTTATTACGTCACTATATTTAGTGATGTTAAATTATTAAACAGTGGGCGGAACTGGTGACGTCAATAGAATAAACAAATCGTTATCTAACAAAAAATTATAAATTTTCTTTGATTTGATTTGCCTCCTTTGGGGTTTTCTTTTTATAACAGAATGGGCCAATTATGATAAAACAATTTTTTTTTATGATTGAATTAGTGAAAGTGAAATTGATATTCTTCTAAAATTTCTAGTTCCAAAAAGTTATACCAAAAATACTCAATGTTCAATTTTTCACAAACGCTATTCCCTATTCCAATTTGGACTTTCGAAATACACAAAAATCCGCAAGCTTTGATTATTTTTAACCAAAATCGTGATGCATTTGTGTAATTCGGAGGTCTTTGATTTCTGAAAATTAGGAAGATGCACTGATAATTGAAACCTGGAAAATTTGCTACAGCCTAACCAAATCTAAAAACGAAATTTGAAACCTTTAAAACAATAATTGCATTTTAAATATTACTAACAAACCGTAAGGGTAGATGGTTACTCGAAATCTCCGAAGTAAATGTATTATGATGACATGATGAGACAATGCTCGGAAAAGCAATTTTGTATTCGACAAATTTTCAACTTCAAATCGAAGCTCAAATTTTTAAATCTGGACTTGAAATTTGTAACCTCGAAGTCAAATTTAATGAATTAATTTTATTTATTAATTTTTTATAAATATTTTATAACTAATTGACGTGATATTTTGGAAGTTTTGAACAATTAAATTATTTATAATTATTTTTTGACAGACATACTTTACTTAAAACTGTTTTATTTGGCTTGTTGGTAAGTAAAATTTTAATGGGCTGTATGTAGCTCATAACAAATTTAGAAGAATCAACTTCGGATTCGAGATTTGAATCGTATTTCTGTAAAAGGCTCGAATCTTTGAAATTGGATCTAGCCATTCAATTTCCACTTAAAAATTTCAATGTTTTATATTAACTTTCAAGAAGTAGCTGATATGTTAAGTATAAAAATTAAGCTTTTCGTATGAAATTCGGTATTCCATTACAGACTAAAGTTTCGAAAATGAAATTTAGAACCAATATTAAAAAGAAGAATTCGGATTGAGATTATAAACTGGATTCCCAATTGAGATTGAAAATTAAAGTTTGGATTAAGATTGGAAACTAAACATTCTAATTCGGGGCTTCAATCGTATATCAGTAAAAGACCCAAATTTTTGATATTTGATTCGCCATTTTAATTTCTACTTGAAAACTTCAATTTCCTATCCCAACCTCTAAGAAGTAGCTGATATTTTAAGTACAGTTTGGGACTCGAAAAATATATCCCAGCCGTCTAAAATATTAAAAAAAAAATTTCTTTGGCCTGAAATTCGGTTTTCCTTTACATAATGAAGTTTCGAAAATTAAATCTGAAATCGATATTAAAAGGTCGAATTCGGATCGAGTTTGGAAGCTGGAATCCGAATTAAGATTCGAAATTAAAGTTTGGGTTAAGATTGGAAACTAAAATTATATCTCAGACATCTAAAATGTTTAAAAATTAAGTTTTTGGTTTGAAATTCTTGAATTGCTTTACATAATAATAAAGTTTGGAAAATCAAATCTGAAATCGATTCAGATTTGGATTAAGGTTGAAAACTAAAGCTCACTAAAATTATTCAGCAAGTTCATGATTTGAAATGTCGATTTGCATCTTTCCTACAGATTAATAGCTCTCTCAGACTTTGAAAAATGTCCGTGCGCTAGTGATTTAAATTGTTTAAAAAATTGTGTTGGTTTTATAAGCTTAATGGTTAGGTTAAATTAAATTGCTAATCGAAGTTCGAATTTGAATTAAGCATTTCTAAAATATTTGTGGCTTTGAAAATCTTTTTATAAAACGTTTAATCTGCAAAATTTAAAATGTGTTACAATTATTATACATTAACTTCGTTTTTTTTTCTAAATAAAATAAAAGGAAAAAATTATGATTGTTAAAAAACTACTTAATTCTGGAATTTTATTGCAAAAATTCTACCTCACCTTAAGATTTTCCCGGAATTGGATTTGATTAATAATTTAATAAGCCTGACTACATCAACGAAGTTTGAGAATAAGAGCCGATTTCGATCATACAAGATTCTTCAATTAACACTGATTCTGTTACATTTTAATCATTAATCTTATTTATTATACTTACTTTCTTTTACGAAAAACCTATTTATAAAACGTAGCAAACTACGAAAGTTATGTACTTAAAACTAACCTTTAAATTATTTTCAGTTCGCTTTTGGTATTCTCTTTCGCAAAACAAAATACGCGTCAAAACTATTAACAAAGTATAATTCATTCATCTTAGTTAATATTTTAAGGCCACCTTCGTTATAACAACTCCCAAGGATAAAAACAGGACCGTTTCACTTTGATAAAATGCTTTTGGTGAAAAGCTTTTCTTCAGAATTTCCAGCTGAGTGATGTCAAGGTTGGTTATAAATCTGCTAGCTTTATATAAAGAAAATTGATATGAAAACCTGGCCGTAATATCAGTAAATTAAATTTGTATATAGTTCAAGGCTCAATTTTTAAAATATTTGTACGGCTGTACTGGTTTTCTTATCGTCGGTTCTAATTTCATGCGTCCTTAAGTTGCGTGCTTTCTCAAGATTTATGCCTTTTTGCATACTGTTTCGTGTTTTTCGGGTATATTTTCATTGGGAAAGTGGCATCTTGAGGATATTTTTGAGGAAACTGTCTTAGAATCGGGATATTTATTAAGACTATTTAGATATTGTATATTATGTTGGGACTGTTTTTAATTGGCTGATTCACAACATTAAATGAAAGTTCTTTTTTTAATTCTCGATTATAAAATTCAGCAAATATTTATTGATTTATCGAATTAAAGGGATCTGAATTTGTTTTAACGAATTAACCTAACATGTTTGATGGAAACAGAGAGTATGGCCGATAAAATGGATATACTGAAGATCTGAAGAACAAAAGCAAACTGACTCGGCGCTCACCAGAAAGGAAATACGAGTAATACAAGCAACAACCAGAAAGACTGTTAAAGGAGAAAGAGATAAAGGAAACCATACAAAGGTAGGATATAAGAAACTAATCATAAATGGTAAAGAAATTAGATATTGGACAATGATCAAGAAAAACTGACAGATAAAATTAAAACCAACACAGAATCAAAAAACTAGCGAACATTACGAAACCGGACATCAACAAGACGACCAATGGAAAAGGACATGAATAAGAAGGCGATAAAGAAGAAGAATATATTTTATGTGGGAACGTGCAATATCGGAGGATTAAAACGTAAAGAACTCGAGTTTTCACAAGAATTAGAAAATACCAATATTAGAATTCTTGCTATAACTGAAATAAAAATCATAGGAGAAGGAAATGTGTTGGTTGGAATTTTAGAAATACTACTGAAAGTGGAACTAATATCGAGATTATTATATGTTATGGACCAAACCAAGATGACTCAACTGAGGAGAAGAACCGATTTTGGAGTATGAAGAGTTGGAGAATAACACAAATAGAACGATTATAATTGGAGACATTAACGCTAGAGTAGGCAAAGTCTGCACAAAATGGGAAGGGGCAATAGGAAAATTTGGTGAAGAAACGATTAACAATAATCGGAGAAGACTCATCGAGTTCTGTATAGATAATGACTTAGTCATCAGTCATCACAAATTCCTTCTTTGAACACAAAATGATTCATAAAATATCTATGGAAGTACGTAGCAAAGGGGAAAGACCTCTTATTGATTACACAATTGTAAATGATAAAAGAGATAAAAAACCATAGGGTAAAAAAAGGTTTTGAAATATGCAGCGACAACTTTCTATTGGAAACAACTTTAAAGATAAGGCAAGTAGAAGAAAATAGAACAAAAGAAAACAAGCAACTAGAAATTACAAAAAGAATAAAAGTATTTTGTTTAAGAGATAACGAAATTCAGAGACAGTATGTGGATAGTTTGAAAGCAAATAGAAACAAAAAATAAACAAAGTAGCAGCTAAAATACGTGAAATTAGTAGGGTATGCTCATGGAAAAAGCAAACCGCGTGTTGGACTACTGTCAGAGTCAAAGAAGAGATTAAAAGGAACAAAATTATGGGAACAAATAAAACACAAGAAAAATACGAAACTTGCAACATACAAAGAATAAAAGTGAAGCAAGTGGTATTAGAAGCAAAGCAACAAAGTTGGGAGAAGTTTGGGCAGACTGTAGAGGACAACAGCAAAGGAAATATTAAGCTATTCTACAAAGTAGTTAAAAATGTTAGATGTAAAAAGTATTAGAAGATATGCAGGAAGCAAATTTTAAACACAGAAGACGAAATCATAGAACAATGGAGAGAACAATTTCAGAAATCTGAAATCCGAGCACAACTCAAGAAGACGGAGGTAGAACAGAGGAAGATGAAGAGATACATAAAGATGAAGACCAAATAACAGACGAAGAAGTAAGGAACAAACTAACAAACTTAAAGTTAAGGAAAGCTCCGGGATGCGACGAAATAGCCCCAGAAATGATGAAATATTTGAGTGCCAAAGCTATTGAGGATTTGCTGGACATTTATAAAGTACCAAAGGAATGGACCAATGCAGTAGACACAAAAGACTGTAGTAACTATAACTATAGAGGGATCTCATTGCTATGCGTAGCTTCAGAAATTTACGAGGCTATAATTGAGAAGAATAATAGAACCAAAGTTCATAGACGCCCAAAGTGGTTTTAGAAAAAAAAACTACAATACTCAAGATCATCTCTTCACGATCTAAAAAATAGCAGAAAATAACATTAATTAAGAACAAGAAAGTATACATTTGCTTCATTGACATGACAAAAGCTTTTGATGCTATAAGAAGATAAGCAATTGGGAAGAGCTTGTTCAATAATGGTGTAAGTATAGAACTGGTTGAAGCAATTGAACGCTTATATACGAACACAACAAATCAGATAAGAACAGGAAATATGTCAAGAGATCTTCAAAACCCAGGAAGACGTTAGGTAAGGGGGAGGTACTAAACCCACTGCTTTTTATTAACAAATTAAGGTGGCACAATTTACGACCAGTACAGCTTGAAACGTGCCTATTCGCTGACGACATAGTTTTGTACTCAGACTACTCAGATGATAAGGAAAGGTTAAATAACTTGAAAATTTGGAACGAGGAAGCTTCAAAGCGCGGCATAAAAATAGGTACAGAAAAAGTAACTGTTTACTTATTGGTGCAGAAGAAAGAATAAATATAAAATTGACGGATTTACAAATTACAAAAACTGACAACTACAAATATTTAGGTTCCATCACAAACAGCAAGGGTATCATAGATGACGAATTTAACAACAGATTGAAAACAGAGGGGAAACTATTCCAAACTCCTAATAAGTCATTTTTAAATAATAAAGAAACTTTCTTATTCTAACTTGTTAATCCTACCTACAAGGTCTTATGGTTATGCCCAAGTTACTCATCGACTGCTGCAAGACTGTTTATCATACAATAACAAATCTTAGGCGTGTCATTACTTTTGCACGTGATAGTACATACAGAAATGAAATATTTAAGAATATTCGGAGTTAGAAGAATTGATAAAATTTATTTATTTTATTTTTATTTATTGCAGTTCAACAGATCGCTGATCCAATAATAGGATGCAAATTACAAATGAATTGGACACCTGGTAAGGATAGAAGAAACCCGACAAGTTAAAAGAATATGGAGAGCCAAAGCACAAGGAAAAAGTAGAAGAGGAAGGCTGAGAACAACGTGGAACAAAAGTGTTATGAAGTATTTACAGAGAAAGGGAGAACCTGGTCTGAGGCAAAAGAGGTCGCCAAAAATCGGAGAGATTGGCACAAAATCATAAAATCTGTGGGTACAAGAGGACGGATTATGATGATGGGCGAACCTACATTCTGGCCACCTCTATTTGAATTTTGACTTGTTCAAATTAGCAAATGTCAAATTTGGAATATGTTAACACGTTAACTACGGCATTTATTAAGATTTGTATTAAAAGAATAGATGAAATCATTTATTCTCTTTAAAAAAACACGCAAGAAAGGTTTTACTATAATTTTAATTTTGTAAGATTTCGCACGTGCTTTCTAACTAGAAGATTTGTAAATTGTTACAGATTATACAAAAATTAAAGAAGTTTGGATTTTTTTTTAGCAGGTAAACAATGCATTAATTTTAATCAACTGAAGTTGCGTTTTACGTTTTCAAGATGAAACTCTGCACCTTGGTTGTTCAATAAAACAATATTAGAAGACAAGGATTGTGTGTGTTTTAGCATTATTTGTATGTACATTCATTATAGAAAATTTTATGTATTTCCCAATTGCAACAGCTACTAATTTTGATTTGATAATCGCAAAAGTTGCAGCAACAATATTTCCTTCCCAAAATGAAAAAGCCTACTTAATTTAATTGATGAACGAGTTTGTAAACTAGGCGAGTTTTTCTTCACAAAGTCTTCTTTTTAAGGACTTCACTTTAAAAACTATCAACTAATTTATTTATTGCAACAGCAAACAATCATTCTCATATTAAAACAAGCGATTTTTAACTCACCCTCAGCTTTCTCATGGAAACAAAGAACGAAACAACTCACCTGCAAAAAAAAAACAAACATCAGCAACTGAATTCTTTAACAATTATTTTTTAAGTTTTCATACTTATAAAATTTCAAGGCATTTCTAACAGAACAATTAAACCACGTCAAGCGTCAATTATATTCATAAAATAAAAGCAAAACAAGCAACATAGTCCAGTAAAAAAAGATATTTAGTTAGGAAAAAATCTTATCTGAGATTTTTCTTCGGGAATCGCTAGTGGGGATATTAGAGATGAAAAAATCAGAAAAATCAGTTCCAAGGGTATGGAGCAACCCCCCAAAAAAAACCACCCCTTAGGTAAAAAGAACGGTTTTTCGCTTATAACTCGTTCGGTTTCAAAGATATTAAAAAAGTACCTCAGATAAAAAAAATAGTTTATACAATTTTCCACAAAAAAGGTCTCTTGCGATTTTTTCTCACATGCCATATTTTTTGAGATATTGAAAATTTAAAAAGCTTAAAATTTGCCAAATTTCTTTGGCGCGAAATTTCGCTTTTTCAAAAATTCTCGCTCGCCGTCTTACAAAAAAATTGAATTACTCAGGAACCATTAAACATAGAACCAAAAATCAAAATGTGTTTTGAAGGGGAGACTCACTCGAACATGTTTTTGATATTTACATTGACTGAAAATAATTTCTACATTGATAACATAACAATACAGTATAATTTTTTGATGGTTTTTGCGATTTTGGCTAGTTGCTGTCCCAATGGCAGTAATTGATTTCAATATAAATTATAAATGGATTATCTTTTAGTTTAAGGGATCACTTCAAGTCTCCAAAAGAATAGAACAGTAAAATTTGCTTTTTGTAATTTTCCCAGCATTTTTAATTTGCAACATTTTGACCAATTTTTTATTATTTTATTAAAGCAAAGAAAATAAGTCGGAAATATTATGAATATATACAAAAAACAATTTCTTTGTATTCATATACACTACGACAATTATTCCCAGTCATTTATACGTCAATAAATTTCATCAAAAAAAAAAAAAACATAAAAAACTGCAGATGGGCCATTTTTTTCGATTTTTTTAAAAATTGTTGTAGTGTCCTCAGTTTATAAAATTTTTAAATCTACGCGGTCCAGAAATCAAGGCAAGTATATATAGAATACGATCATACTATTAAAAATTATATTATATGTATCTGGGTGGAGTTAAAAGCTATTGAAAGAGGACCGGTTTGAT
Source organism: Melanotus villosus (assembly GCA_963082815.1). Classification (NCBI taxonomy): domain Eukaryota; kingdom Metazoa; phylum Arthropoda; class Insecta; order Coleoptera; family Elateridae; genus Melanotus; species Melanotus villosus. The sequence goes on along the minus strand of OY720423.1, from coordinate 6,377,003 downwards.
GACCGAAGTCATGTCATTTCTGGGTTGCATAGGGTACGTCATGGCCGGAAGTGGAATTGAAGAAGTGCTTTCTGTTTGCTATGCTTCATGTTCAGTAAAGAAAATGCTTATGGGTCACGCATATGCTAGAGCTGTTCGCGGGCATACGTTGGTCTTATTGTCATTAGTTAAAATAATTTTATTTGAAATGGAAATTTCTGATGCAGAGAAAGAAGAAATAGAACAAGATTTAGACGATTTTTTGAAAGGTACCGTTACATACATTGAAATACACAGTCTCACTAATTTATCAAAATTCCAAGAGAAATTTTGCGAAAAAATTAAGGAGATTGAGGATAGAGGAAAAACGGCCAAACTGTGGATTGCCTATATGAAAATGGTCATCTTGGCAAAATCTTTCATGAAAAGTGAAAAAATGGGTGACCTGAGAATTCAATTACGTATAATATCGCAGATGTTACCATATTTTCATGCAACGGGACATCATAATTATGCGAAAGCTGCTCACCTATACATTCAAGAAATGAAATTATTTATGGAGCAAATGGAGAAGCGTAAGGATGCAATGATGTTTGCTAACGAATCAGATCCTGTATTAGAGGAATACGAGAAATTTGTCAATGACGGTTTTTGCACTGTCCGTCGTATCGATGCGTTTTGGTCTGGTAATTTCACTGATATGACAATCGAACAAGATTCCATGAGAGTCATGAAAACTGAAGGTGGACTTATTGGAAGAGGAATTACTGAGAGCACACAGATGAAATTTGTTCTAGGAATGCCATATGCGCCTGATGTATGTATGCGAAAAAATTGAACAATTTTGCCACGTTCGATTCACGTCAAGTGAACAGCATATTGATGCACGGGACAGTCGGATCAATCGAGATAACGACGATGTTCAAAAAATCTATGACTTTTTCATGGACCATAATCCGTTTCCATTTGAATCCGAATTAAAATCAATTTCCAATGGAACGATTGGCACAGAGGATGTTAACTCTTGTGATGTTTTTGAAATCGGAAAGAGCATTGTCATGAAATTAACTGGTCTGAAATTTCACGAAATCAAATGCAGAAAAAAAGACAACGTTGTGAATCTAGCTGCCAAAACATCCAGTATTACAATAGCAGATACAATTACCCCAATTGATCCATATATGCTTTTCCAGAGAATATCTGTTGTAAAAAAAGATCAAGAGTTAAAGTCATTCTTTCATTACGAATTATCACCATATCCACTATCGCTTTTTTCTGCTGGCTCGTTTAGAAAGACAATGAAATCGAAGCTTTATGAATTATTCAATCCAGTTGATTATCAACCTGATCCGAATAAAAATGTTTTCATATTAGGCATTTCTTGTATTTTACAAGTGTATAAAGCACAGAAGAAAATTAAATGTCTCAATGAGTTGAGACACGTAATTTTTATGAAGAACGTCGTAAAACAAAAAGCAGTAAATCTTGGGCCTCTTCCTCCCACCAATGATGCAGCGATACAACATTGCTCAAGAGTATACCTCCAAGTTCAAAAATGGTTGTCGAATGATTTAATTCCTGAACAGTGGGGTTGGAAAAAAGATAATATTTTAACACCAATTATGATGACACGACCAGCAGCACCAGATGAAATTTTAAAAATGATTTTCTGTAACTGCAAAAAGGATGCGGAAATGCTTGCTCTTGCAAAAAAGCTGGCTTATTTTGTAATGATGCTTGTGGATCTTGCAGAAGTAATTCATGTAATAATCAAATACCAGTTGAACCAGAAGAATCAGATTATGATGACATTATACATAACGAAGAAGAGAATAAAGTAGATTAATTTTGTAAAATTAGTATGTATATGTAAATAGTAATAATATGTTAATAATAATTGTAATGATAAGAAAGATTATAGTAATAATACCATATTCGTAAATAGTAAAACATTATTTTTATTTCATTGATTACCTTCAATTCCTTCAAGAAAAATTCAATTGACGTTGGTATGATGCCTCAATCATGCAATCTCTGCAAAACCGATTATTTTAAGCTTCTTAAATTTTCAATATCTCAAAAAATATGGCATGTGAGAAAAAATCGCAAGAGACCTTTTTTGTGGAAAATTGTATAAACTATTTTTTTTATCTGAGGTACTTTTTTAATATCTTTGAAACCGAACGAGTTATAGGCGAAAAACCGTTCTTTTTACCTAAGGGGTGGTTTTTTGGGAGGGTTGCTCCATACCCTTGGAACTGATTTTTCTGATTTTTTCATCCCTAATATCCCCAGTAACGATTCCCGAAGAAAAATCTTAGATAAGATTTTTTCCTAACTTTTGACAAATTTTTTACTTTACCGACTGGACTAACAAGTAAGAACCGACTACAAATCTGTATCAGTTTTATTTACAGGAAATGCTAAAATTAACCGTCCTTGTAGAACACATTTTTCTTCCTCGATATTTGCCAGGGACATTTCATTAATCCAGCAAGGACAAGACGTACCCCTTAATCTTAATATATCCACACAAATCACTTCAGGATTGACAACACATATATTTAAACTTGATGTGCTAGTAATTAACAAACATTCAAAAACTGAGGTTAAAGCCTGGCAAAAATATAAGATTTAGATTATTTTTTTCCATAAATAATTTATCAAGCTGAAATAAAATTTATACACATAATTATGAAGTTGCATTACTCGGCTAAAAACATATAAAACGCAACTCATCGTTCTATGACCAAGTTAAAAAATGATAAAACCGAAACAGTGTAAAATTTATCTAAAATATTCAAACCATGGGTGATAAAGATTTGTTTATAAAGTTCGTATGAGTTAATCTAAATTTTCAACACTTGTCAGTGGATTTGTCATAGCCTTTAAGCCCTTATTTGCTCATCTTAGTAATAAATTAAATCAAATGTGAAATTTTGTCTCAGCCAAAAATAATTTATTGGAAACAATAGTTAAACAAAATTTTATTTAAAACCCACCTTGTCGTTGTTTTTAACTTAAATTCCTTTCCTTCACGTAAAAGAATCAAATCTGTTAAAATCGTTCAAGTAAACCGCTTTTAATATATTTAAACCCGAGGCCTACGTTTAGCGTTGCACAGCAAGCAGATAATATATAAATATCAAAACCAACAGCAGCATTTGATATTTCTGTACCCGAACTTCTCAGCACCAGTTGAAATTTAACAACCGAACTAAAATACGTTTTTTATAAAAACAATTAAAGCTTTCGTAAGCTTTGTAACTGCATAGAAACCTCACCTTTCAAAAGCAGACCTTTCACTGCAATGCATTCTTAAATAATAAAATTAAAAAACAATGTGGAATTTTTGAATTAATTAATTTTGCTACACGGCGTAGGTAAACATTTATGTGATTGTAAAACTAATTTGCAATTGAAAGGCAGAAATAACACAAACATTTTAAACTATCTCATTCAAACTTCGTGACTATACTGAACTATTTTCAGGCTACATCAGAATATTTCGTAATGTACTAGAATTGTCTGTTACGTGTGCTTTCTTTAATTACTGTATAAATACCTAGAAAAATTGGAATTTTTCGTGGTGAAGCTTTGTTCTAATTTTTTTAAATGCTTTGTTCACATGCGTCACTGATCTATCGATTGAAAAAATTAAGGAAGTTACGAAAGGCAAAAAATTAGCTTAGCGAAAAGGTTGGTTGTGTAAAAAAAAAGTTAAGATAAGACAAAAACAATCTAGATTTCTCGAAGTCAGTTTTGTTTTGGAGGAATCTACGATTCTTCAAAATGTTTTTAAAATCCTTAAAAATTTGAAAAATCAGTACAAATCGAGACTGCAGAAAAGGCCAAGTCAACAGTGTTAATATGTTCTGTGAACCTCGTTTTTAAATGAAATCATGATACCTCAGTGGCGGTTCGTCTAATGACGCAGGTGAAACGCTGCTTCACCTATAGTTTTCGGTTACGTTTTTTTTTTTTTTTATTCAAAATCCGAAATCATTTTATTTTTTTTAATTTTCTTTAATTCAGTTGATGTAACCAGAAAAGAATGAAATAATTACTTCCATTCCTAATTATTATTGGTAGCTATATGTCGCACACAGCAAGCCCCTGCAGGTTATGCCGCTCCGCAGTAACATCCTACATACGTGTTCTGTAGTACATGCTGCAGACCACAAACGTTCAACTGAAGCAGGTTCGCTTAGACAGGGATACTGCGTCAATTTTTGTATGCTTGTGTTACAGTAGAAATCACTCGCTTGTTGTTTTATGTAAATTCTCGGATTTACTTTAGTCTAGTTGTATATTTGGACTTCCCAGTTACATCTAAGGATTGCATGATTGCATACAATGCTATTGCATACGTCACGCTTCTCTTACTATGAATTTAGTCACTAATGGGTTTAGAATCTTTAGGGAATTTGTAAAATTTTAGGTCTCTTTAGAGAATTCTGTTGGAAAATGTATTAGTTTGCTTCTTCTACTTTAGTCATCGGTATGTCCTAGACCCAAGAACCCCACCCTACCTCTTGAAAGGAACAGTCTGGTATACAGATGGATCCCGTACTGTGGAGGGTACAGGGGCTGGAATATATTGCGTAAGATCAAGACAGAACATTAGTGTATCTCTGGGAACTAAAGCCACCGCCCTTCAGGCTGAAATATTTGCTAGAAAGCAGTGTGTTCAGGAGAATGTAAAACCCGGGATACTCAACAACGCATAAGCATTCTGTCTGACAGTCAAGCAGCCTTAAAACCACTTGAATAATCTCGTATTAGTTCGAAACTAACTAGAGAATGTCTGAATTACCTGACCCTCTTAGCTGAGAAGAACACAGTTCAACCCAACGAAGCAGCAGACGCCCTCGCAAAAATTGGTGCAACCACCCCGTTTATAGGCCTATAACCTGTATTTGGAATACCCAAAAAAAGCATCCGAAGAACGATAGAAGATACTTCTTTCGAGTTGTAACACTGGACAGAAACTGGGGAAGGACTGATTGGTAAGCCTTCACGCAGACTGACATCTGACGTAACTACACTGAGTCGAACTCAGATTAGACGGCTGGTAGGACCTTGGTACAGACTGCCATCTGAGGAAACACCTACAAAAAATAGGAATATACAGGGGAGACACGCTTTGTAGATTATGTCAGGAAGACGAAGAAATAGCCTCACACATATTGTTTGACTGTCCAGCGCTATAGCTACCGCAAAAGACAGCAATTTTTCAGGGAAACGCCACGTGGAATCACGATTGAATCAAGACGTACAAAAGACCAAACAGTCGAAGTGCAAGAATGATGGGCACAAAACTCTGTTTGGCAATTTTAATAATTATTTAGTTTTACTGGCAAATGCCACTTTAATCTCGGCATTTAATTAAAACCACAATTTTTCCGTGTTTTTTTTAACAAGTTTGGGAAAATTTACCATTAAATAATGTTGCAATCTGAATCAATATTAATCTACAACGTTCAACAATAAAAAAACACCTCAAAATAAATAAATTTACGTCTCACAAAAACTAGGGCAATATTGTGGATGTTAAAAGGTTGATATAACTTAGCTACAGATAAAATATGATTACAAACCTTGCAGATTAAAATTTATCTCAAGGTGACAATGTGTTTTTTTCATATTGAACAAATAGTTGGCTCGTTTCTATTTACATTTCCCTTTACTTTTAGATATTTAATTCTTTTCGCAGTGAACTCGAAACATTTATTTTTATCCTGGTTAAATTTTCCGAAATAAATGTTAACGCTGAGTATTTGATTAGAAAATGCTTTTAAATTTCACCAATTAACCCGTGCAATAATTTAGGTTTGTGCAATTACGTTGATGGGCATTTAATGAAATTGTGAAATGTGAAGGATATTTCGACAAAAACAAATTCTGCAAATTATAAAAAAAAGACATAATCGTACCGTCATTAAATGCCATCATATATAAGTGGACGAATATGGAAGGCTTCGTTTTGAAATAACCATCACAATATAGGTAAACAAGTGCAAAGGTCCTTTCAATGTAATCATAATTACATATATTTTAATCGTAATTGAGAAAAAATGCAAACAGGTAACAAAATATGCTAATTTGTCACATTAATAAATGTTGTTTATTTAAGATGTAAATTCGCTCTGAAAATAATATCGATGCAAATTAAATATCAAAAAGGTTGTTAAATAAATCGGAACGGTCAAATGAAAGTTTTGACGACCTCATTATTATTTTAATCGGTGATCTTTGGAAAGTACTGGAATTTGTTTAATGTTCAATAAAATCTTCCTTTGGATATATTATTTTTGAGTTCATTTATTGCATGCCAAACAAAATTTTTCTTAATTTGTGAGATTATCTTAACACACATAGTTGGGAGTTTGATCTCTTATACGCAACTTGCATTTTTGTTTAACTTGGTTTCACTAAAGATTTTTATTAATAATTAAACGAATTAACAATTATAAGATTATTAATCAACTCAAATGGATGTTACGTAAAATTTCGTAAGCAACTTAGATGTGCAAACATTCAAATTATTTTTAATTGCCTAATTAACATTTCAGGAATTTTTTACGTGGATTTAACATTAATAAAAAACTGCCAATGAAATCTCTAAAAAAAAACAGAATGTGCTCAAACCAATCCCAAAGGTTTTAATTATTGTCAGGATAAAATTTCAAATGCTGCTCGATTAAATGAAGTTTATTGGTTCACCAAAATAAAGCCATATTCATTTTTATGATTAAGTTTATTATTTGTGGTGGTTTTATCGATAGGTTTTAACCGTCCAGGTCAAATTTAGTGGTCAAAATATTTATTGGTCTCAAATCCTAGAATTTTAAGAGGAAAATATCAAACCGGTTGGTAATAAAAACAGAAACATTTATCTACATTTTATTTATCAAACTAAAAATAAACCTGAAAATGATAACTTACATTCTAATTATTCTGAGAATTTGTTTAATACTCATTTTTGCCTGAACCATTTTCTTAATATTGTTATTTAAGATTCTATTGGAATTTTATCAATTAGTTTTGTGCATTGATTGTGACCATCAGATAAATTAAATCACAATTCAGGGCAAGCAAGGTGATCATGCATGCAGACTTTTGAGACAATTGAGAAGTAAGGAATTAAAAATTGTGTTACATTAATACTACAAAATTTTATAATTATTACAGTGTTAAGCGTGGATTACACGAGGATAGTTTACTCGCTACTAGCCAGCTAGTAAAAAAGCCCGCTAGTGGGCGAGCAGATAGTAAATTTTGGTTTTCAATTACACGCAACTAGTGTCGAGTTTGCCAGTTGGCCAGTTCTTGATCTCGTGAGCAAACATGGCTATTAAATGGAACGCTACAGAAATTACAATTTTTCTTAAAATACCAAAATACGTATATGAGCGCTATGTTGCGCTCTGGAATTGTAAACATAAAGACCATTTAAATAAAAATTTAAGACTTTTTCGTCCATTTTCTTTTCTTGCGTTTATTTTCTGCTTCTATTACGTTTCTTAATTCTTCTTGTAACATTGCACTAATTAAAACAACATATGCCCGTACCACCTCAGTAGAAATTTTCACAAGAAGTACCTTAAAAACGAGTAGAATATATTAGCTTCTTGCATCCGCTCAGCTTTTGCCTAATTTAACGTGGCGAGTTCACTAGCCAGCGAGTAAATTCGCGACAATTCGCCAGCTAGTAGCTAGTAAAGTTGACGGGTGTTCAACTTTTCACGCTGTGCTTTTAGCGAGTAAATTAGCCAGCTAGTTTGCTAGCCACTCTAGTTACACGTAGCTTTTTTACTATCCGCTAGTAAACTATCTAGCTAGTAGCGAGTAAACTATCCTCGTGTAATCCACGCTTTAGAATACTGTTTTAATAGAAGTAGTAATTGTACGTATAAATAAGTAAAATAAGTATTTAGGTGATATACAGCGTTCTCACAGAATGCAAATTTTCTATTTCCCTGATCACAAATAATATATTCAGCCTAAGCATCGAAAGAGCACAACTTTTGTTGTAATTGTTATTTACTGGAAAATAAATAAATTGAGTAACTTTCAAAACAAAGTGCATACAAATACGGACAAAGATAAAACAAACAAATAGGAAAACAAAAAATTACGTCACGTTAAAGGAACAAGTATTTTGACCATCTAATGAGACAGTAAACACCGACTCTAACTTCTTCTATAAGGAAAAGTGGATGGCAGAAAAGGTTTAAAGAAGAAATTCGTGGCTGCAAAACTTAAGCCAGTGGTTTGATCGAACACCTATCGATCCAAGGTTTGAAGACTGTGGTCTTGTTTAATATCCAACATCAAAAGCCCCGTAAAATCTCAAAAATTAATTAATACAAACTAAGTTGTCGTCCTCAGTGTAAAGCTGTCTTGATAAAGCTGGCTGAAATAGAACTTTTGAAGATATACTCTTCACTAAATCCATAGATGATTAGTTTCTGAAGATTTATATTCACCAAATTGCAAAAGTAGAGTTAGCTGAAATAAACATCTGAAGATACTATTTTCACCAAATTACAAAAGTAAAGTTGGCCAAAACAGAATTCCTGAAGATATTCTCTTCACTAAATCGCCAAAGGAAATTGCCAGAAGCAGATAATCTTCGCAGACTGACTCCAACTAACTTTGCCAAGAAGCTTAATACTGAAGATGGCAATTTAGTTGTCGAAATACGTGAAATACGTATTTGTTAGCATTCATTAATTTTTGTGGTTTTACAGGGTTTTGACGTTGATAACATCTATCACACTACTCAAACACCACATTAATCAAATGCAAATATCTGTGTTAATCGCCAACGTCTGCAATGGATTAGGCAACGGAAGAAGAGGAAGAACAGTTTAACATTGCCTAATAACTTTGGACAATGCGCAAATATAAAACCACACATTGTACTATTCGGGCAGTAACCATCCGCAATGTGACTTGATTGTGGCCACTGATAAAATCATTTTGATAAAATTAGAAGCGTCCACTGGTCGTCAATAACATACAGTCCCAACACCCAATGCAAAATAAAAAAGGCCAAATTGTAGAAGAATTCTATGAACAATTAGAAACCCTTATGAGACAGACCAAGAACAATGAAACTCTGGTGGGTGAATTTAATGCAATAGTTTGAAATTACATGAATATTAATGAGAAAATTGGAGACCTTCGAGATGGTGAGTCTACTACCGCCAAATTTGATGAATATCCTCCATCACATCATCAATGAAGAAGTACTGCGTAGACGGAGACATACGAAAATATCTTTCAGTGGTGTCAAACAACGAAAAACTGAATATGTCGGATACGTAATTCGACACAACAAATGCTATCCAGTCCATACTATTACAAGAGTAGCAGGACAGGACTCGCTAGACAAAGAAATTTCTGGCTGCATAACTTGCCTGAATGGAGAACTGTTCAGGAGCGCAACGAAAGTCAAAAAGCTAAATTAATAGCAAACAGCTAAAAGGGATAAGGCAGCAAAAGAAAAAGAAGCAACTTTTTCAAAGTTGTTAATTTGAACTTAAAGTATATTTTGCCTTTACGATTATTCAGCATTTAATACCTGAGCTTGTGGAGTCTCATTACGTGAGACACAAACGAATACAGGAGACTCCATCTTAAATATGGGCACTGACTACACGCTTCCTGAATATTCCTTTGATAAACCATTCACTCTGAGATATGATCGCAATGACTGAGTACGAGCAACCTCACCCTGCCTGACGAATGGGTTAGTCTGGTACACAGATCGATCCCACACAACTCAGGGCACAAAAGGCTGGAATACATGGGGTATAACCAGAGGAAAACATTATTTTTAGGTACTAATCTCACAACTTTTCAAGCTGAAGTATTTGCGATAGTGCAATGTTTACATGAGAATATAAGACGCAGATACACTCAACAAGGATTCTCACTGATAGTCAGGCAGCCCTAAAAGCGCTGTACTCAACTCGAATTAGCTTCAAACTAACGAGGGAATGCTTATCTCAACTGGAAATCGTATGTGAGACGAACTTAGTTGAACTCATTTGGGTCCCGGGATTTTACAGAGTGGAGGGAAACGAAAAAGCAAATGCCCTGACAAAAATTGGCGCATTTACCTCATTTACAGGACCAGAATCTATACTTGGTATACCAAAACGTAACATCTGAATAGGAATAGAACATGGTCGAAGAAACAATATGCTTCTCGCTAGGTTGCAACGCAGGGATAGAGACTAGGAAAGGGACTAATCTAGCAGATACATAAGTACTCGAATAACACAGCTGGTAGGTCTTGTAACAAGACATTGCCATCTGGGAAGACATCTTCATAAAATAGTTTCGTACATAATCTTTGGCTGTCCAGCACTACACCGCAGGAGACAACAGCTCTTCAGGGATATTCTTCGTGGAATAGCATTTACACACGAGAACTATGTAAAAAATTGAGGGTGGTCAGGGTGGAACACTTTCATGATAGGTTGAGGGTGCACAAAAGACCAGAGGGGTCATAACATACCGTATAGCTTTTTAGGTTATTTTTTATATTGCAATTCATACCCAAATATGACACACGAATTCTTCATTAGATTAGATGAAGTAAAGTGACATACTTTGGGGCTTAGGAAAACCCAAACTCTTAATTTATAATTTGTCTAAGTGGTCTCTTTATAAGAAAACCCACTAGAAAAGTCGTTGCTATGGGGTTTTCTGCTTGTTTGTTTATTAGGCGAGATTTGGAAATGTGAGTGTCAAGGATCTTAACGTGCGACGACTACTGTAGTCATTTAGCATAAACCGACTAGACAATTGTTTGATGTATTTGCTCTGTTCGTTTGTAAATTCGATATAAATATTTACTTGGTTTTCCAGAGTTTTAATTCTGAAAATTACTTTCGAAAGTGTTTGATAGAATATTGTACGAGAAGCGCGAATGATTTCAGTTGTATGCGTCATCTGCCGACAGAATCGGGAATGTTCCCGATTATTCGATATACGTCATCGTCTCTGGTGCATTCTGGAATGGAATAGAAGGCCGCAGTTGGTATATGAGGCCCGTTTCATTGGCGAGCGACCAGTCTACCAAAGTCTACCAGTAGCGACCAAGCCGAACACGTGTCTTAATACAAGTGCGTGCATGAATATAAATGAACTGTATAAATAAATTAGATAGTGTTGTGTTTTTAGTGTTTAAGTTGTCGTTTCGTGTTAGTTATTACATTGTTTAAATTTGTTAATAAACAATTCACACCACGGACCGAAGTGTTAAATAAACGTATTAAAAACGTTACAATACCAATTTGAGACTGTGTAAAACAGAATGTTGGAAAAACTTTCGTCTAATTCGCCATAGAATTGAAAAATTCTTTTCCCAAAACAAAACATTTTCTGTTAAGGGTGATTATATCAGCGTTACTATAAACATACTATTTATTTACTACTATCAGCGTTAAACGCTGCTTTGTTTGTTGTTCTACTATAAACGAAGGCTAATGGAAGCCCTTCGAGTTATCGATTTTATTAAATTCTCACACCTTATAGACAATGCAAGCCTTCACTTAATAAATTAGGTTAAATAAATCTATTGTTTACTAAAAGTACTGGATTGTCTGAAGATATCAGCTTCGACAAAGCAAGGTGGGCCATTCTCTAATTTTTTTGGGTAATAATTTGTGAAATTTAAACTTAAGAAAATGAGTGAAACTTCAGGCGCAGAAAATAATATAATTTCTAAAATTTGACTAACAAATGCCTATCACCAAACAGCCACAGAAAAATTTCCCTTTAAACTAAGCGTCACTGATTTAGCCTAAAATCATTGTTGACTTGTTTAATTTTTACGTAAATGCCGATTGCATACAAATTAACAAAAAAATATTAAATAACTAAACAACTTGGCAGTCACCAGTTTGTAGCCACGTATTGCTTAAGAGACCAATTTTTAGTAATTACCGAGTCCTTGAGGTTCATTTAATTGATTTCCGATTTAGGACATTCCATGACCACCGTAACAGTTTGCGTTCTGCCATTTACTAAGGTGGAAATTTACATCAGCTTAAAGGAGAGAACCGTCCACTTAAACTCACAAAAATTAAATACTTTTCTTCATTAATTTAAAGGAACATAAACTTGAAGAGCGGAAATAATAAACTGCAGAATATAATCTTCTAAGAGACTGGTCCGTACTGACTAAGGTTCAAAGAAAATTAATTGAAAAAATTTTTCCAGTAATTAAAAACATAATTTTAATAACCTCAAGCAAGGTAAAAATAATCGTAGTGAGGTTGTAACAAAGTTGAAACGAGTGATAAGTTTAACTACAATGTATACAAGCGAACCATTATCGTAAAAATTATTATGTATTTTTAAGTACAATAATGCGGAAGTAAGAAAATATCGCTGTATTTGCGCTTTTATCACAAAATAAATAAACCTTCGTCCTTTCCATTTTCAATAAATTTGGTGATAACTCGAAAATACATATCGAGTAAATGCGCAATATTGTTCTCCTCGCAACACGCATCGGGTATGCATTTTAAATGTATGCCTGTCTATAAATAGTTAGTTGTTAATTATACTGAACATACATATTTCGTAATTTTATACTTTGCGTTTAAGATGCAGTAATATTCCGTAATTCACTTATAATACCAATTATATTCATGTTTTCTTTCTTATATAATAAATAATATTACAGGCTAAAAATAAACGTGTATCAAGTAATAATAAAAGAGGAAATCAATTATTTAAATTTGTGACATAATTGGATTTGTGAACAAAAAAGGACTACGCCTCCGCATTAGTATACATAATATTAAATATGTAGGAAAAGTATCAAGAATATTACCTTGTATTTTTGGTTTTAATATTTAAAAGTGAATTTTCGATCAATCTTGTATGAAGTTCTGTAATATTACTATTTTAATGAAGTAATCTTTTTTTTAAACGAAACAGTTGGTTATCAATTGACGGACACTTTTAGTTAGGAATTTTATAAGAATTTAGGGGTAGTTTAAGATGCAATTGTTACTTTTAAATCCGTATACAGGGGGTTATTTAACGAAACAGCTGCCACTTGAGCGTTACTTCGTCACGATGCACTTGATGTTGACTTGATTTATTGTATGGTTTGTAAAAGCATCCATAGCTCGATGTTGCTTGCTGCTGTTTTCTAAAAGGCTCGTTGATCTTGCCATTGAAATGTTAAGGCTCTGACAGCTTGCTATTAACCTGGGGAACTGGTACACGGACGTAATTATCAAGCCCCCTTAGAATTGATAAAGATATCATTGGTTTTAGGTGGTGTCCTGAACTGACCAGCTTTTTCTAAATTTTTATTTTTACAACTGCATATTCCATATTTACAATCTACTCATTGGTAATTTAATGTAATAAGCAAATTGGTTGATTGTGTTAAACATGAAGGAATAAACCATCCAGTGACGGTGCTTTCGCCTCTGCATTTGATATCACCTCATTCGTCGTCGCCTGATCGTACGTTCAAATAGGTTCGATTATAGCTTTGTAGTTGCGGTCGTGGCGACCACCGAGATTGTCCAGGTTCGATTCTCAGGGCTACACATACATCGAAAACACCCGACCGCTTCCCTCGGGAGGCAATGACAAAGCACCGAAGCATTTCCACCTAGTAAGTGCTCCCTGGAGTAGAAGTGGTTCGGAGTCCAGGTTAAGCTGTAGGTGGTCCCCTATCTCTATGGGCCACTTGTAACGCACACCACAGACATATGGAGAGAAGATCGTTGGTCTAGATCTACGAGTAGATGAAGACCTAGGTATTCCACTTCTGTTTTTGTGGGAATGGGGTTGTCTGCTTACGTCCTGGCGTAAGCGAGCGACCGACAGAACAACCTACTGTTCACAGTTTTCGGTTGCACATCCCGACTATTATTTACAAGGTATTGAGCTTGAGTAGTAAGGAGATTTTTTGATCGGAGTTAAGAATTTGACAACTTAGGCCAAATCAAACCCTTGGGAGGTCGATCGCTCGTGCTTTTGTAAATATAAACGCCATGTCAACAAGTAAATATTATTAAAATTATATCAACAGCTGTTATAAACTCTATAATTATATCACTGAGGTATTTTCACCTTTTGTTGCTTTCTGGTATGGTTTTATTTTTTAGTATGTTTATGATTGTGCCATATATATGTAGCTTCTTCTTCTTCTTCTTCTTCTCCTTATGCCCTCAGCGAGCGTCGGAGTATATGTAGCTTGAAACTTGTTAACTTTATTTTTTTAGTCTAATATACTCGTATGTGACATCACATCCCAACCAAAGCAAAACTGCTCAAGGATTGTCAAGTGGGCCTGGAAGGGCTGGGCTCAAGCAATTGGGTTCGACTCATCTGGGTGTCCGGTTACAGTAACATTCCTGGCAACGAGGAGGCCAACCGCCTGGCTAGGGAGGGTTCCTCGGAACCGTTTTTAGGTCCTGAATCAGCCTTCGCTCTACCTAAAGTAAGCATTCAGCAAACAGTCAAAGACTGGACCCACTCTCAGTTCATCTCATACTGGGCTTCACGTCCTGAGTTGAGACAAGCAAAGTTATTCATACACAGACCCAGGTCCGAACAGCTTCTTAGGTTCAATAGGAAGCACATCAAGATAGTCACAGGCCATCTTCTCCTACGATGCCTCAGATTACTTCTTCTGAGACATCGACTACTTAGAGCCGGTCTTTTAGAGACCCACGATACACCTGATCCTGGACTTGAGACATTGGACATTGAGAGAACAAATTGTGGAATACAACAAATACATTTTTTACTGTTAAATTTTCTGCGAAATTTGTTTTTGTCAGAGCAAAACAAAGAATCAAGTTTTATTACAAATGTCACACTAAAATTAGCAAAAAAATTTGAATCTCAATTGTCATTTGAACCATAAAAGGTACGATAGAATTTAGAGTTAAATGCAGTAAAATCTGATCAGTGGTTTGAATGCAAACAAGGTAGCCTTCTTGCTTCATGTTTCCCAACTCCAACATTTTGGGAAACTTAAATTGTGATGTAATAGCAAAAAAATCTAGAGATAGACTGTGTCAATATTTTGGTGTTACTACAACGTGCGAGTATCTGTTTCATTTGAAACATCTCACCCTAAATCGAAAGAACTTCAATAAGCAAGAATTTCAAAAACGACTCGTAAAAGAAAGATTATCGATCGAATGCGAATCTATATCTAAATTTCGAATCTTTGAAATTGGGATTCGCAACTTGAGATTTAAAGTTTCAAGCAAATTTAACTTAAAATTTCTACTGCAGGCTTGAATTTCGAATCTCGTCTGTCATCTGAACTATAGAAACGAGACTTGCTTTCTTCAATACTGGGCCTGTGGCACGATATTCGAACTTTTATTCCTATTAAAATTCCTAGATTGGAATTAGTTTCCCATCAATATCTCACAATGTCACAATCCAACTTCAAATTTTAATTTGTATTTGCATTTTAATGTGAAAGATCGGAAATTTCTGTTAGTTTATATCCAAAATTCAAAACTAAAGTTCAGTATTTAAATATCCAAGAATCAGAATTCCAAGTGAGAAATACATATTTCGTAAGAAAACCGAATTTTGAATTCAGGATCCGTACATCGAATTAATATGCCAGTTAGGAGTCCTGCAAGTCTGACTTGGAGGATTTGAATCTGGTAAATATGGAATCCTTGATTCGAGCTTCTGAGCATTTTCGAAGTTCGTCTTATGTCTTATTCATAAACACTTGAAACATCAGTGGATTCTTCAGACAGCTAAATTCCTGACATTTTTGAAGTGGGTTGTTTTTAATTCAATCCAAATAAGAACTTTTAATGGTATCAAATCACTTTATTCTGTATAATTTTTGCTTATTTTTTTAAATATATAATTTACATAATATAAATAAACAAAGATTGTTGGCAAAAAAATGATCCATAATTTACATAACCAAGAACAAAAATAAATAAAACAATTACTGCAGGTAAAATAGTTATGTTAATAATGCTTGCGGTGTTTATTTAGTTGTGGTTAGCGGGAGGTGTTCACCATTCGCATGATATCCTCTACTTGACCTACCATAATAGCTATTTGAACGACCAAGTCATTACTCGGACGCAAGACGTAAATTCATTCATTCTGCGCAACCGAACGAACAACCACAATATATCATAAAAAGTCCGACGAAACGCTGCTGATATGAATCAATTCTGAGAATTTTTTTCGTGTCAAGGTACTGAAAACGTCTGCCCTGGAAATAATTTGTCTCAACAGCTCATTTGAATCCTTTTAATAAATGACCAAGGATTACTTTAGGCAAATTATGAACGCCAAAATGCAAATTTGAAAATTTAAGCATCCTCATAAACGATATTACGTGAACAAGGTCGAAGACGAGGAGTTAACAATAATGAAAACGTACCATAGCGTTACCACCTACCAAATTAATTACAGGATTTTCTAAAAATAGATGGCCATGAATACATCATGCAACCAACTAACTACTGGTTATATTACCACGGTTTTACAATAGCCGTTAATATTTACTATGGACAATTACAATTGTTGGTTGCAATAAAAATTTTCAAGGATACTCATGAAGTCCGATGATAACACGCATACCAAACGTACACATCACTATGATTGGGCAAGTAGTCAGCATTTTTTTCCAATTTTATGCTGGTTTCTTGATTTTTTAATGAACGTGTTAGTTTGCATTTAGATATGACGAAGACGTTGTGGAACGAGGTAGGTTTAAAAATTAAAAAATTGATGACAAACCAACTCAGCAAATTTTGATGGTTAATAAAAAAAAATCTGTTAGGATTTTTTGATTTCCTTGTTCGAAGCAGGATTTTTTAGAAAAATTTTCAGCTCAAACTTAGGACGATTCAAATTATCAAATTAACCTTTTGAACATCCATGGTCGAAGAGGCTAAAATTAGGGATTGACATGAAGCAAGTTTCATAAATGACAGGTTACAGGAAGCTCAAGAAAACTTAAAGAAATTTCCAAAAATTGTGAGAAACTTCCAACGAAATTTGGACGAATCTTAGCTAGAAAATTTCAGTGTTGAGTCTTCACCAAAACGAAAAGAAAATCAAACCCTTCATGGAAGCACATAAATTCTGCTTCATCAATCGATTCTAATAAAATAAGGCTAATCACTTCAGATGGGAAGAATTTTACATGCCACTAGTTCTAAGAACACGTGAAGCACGCCCAAACAAATCAATTAATTATTTTTTATCATAAGAAGAAATACTATCAGAGGCTATTAATATTTATAAAATAGAAAGAAAAGCACTAATTCAACAGGCCTCTGGCCTAACAGCAAGATGAAGAAGAAGAAAGCTGTGACCTATCAGTGGCTTTATTGAGGTTCTTTAACTTCCTCGAACTGTTTGATATCACCAAAAACTATCCCAAAATACTTTTGGAAGAAATCACAGAACTCATACTTCTGAGCTAATAACAGACCTAGGTTTCGGGCATAAAAGGAAGAAGAAGAAGAAGAAGGAAGAAATCACAAAGAAAATGGTTCCAAAAATGAAGTCCAGCCGATTCCAAAGGCACAAGGATTAACGAGGACTTTTTCTTACAAAAAACCATTTAAATTTTTCAAAATAATCCCGAACATCAAGAAAACCCTGCCAAATCTTGTACTTAACCCTATTTTCATTTCCATTTTGTAAGTGAATGAAAATAATGCTTGCATTTCTACAAGCCTCGTTAAAAACAAATAAATATAAATTTAGTCTTTTTTATGAATTTCATACTTAATGCTGTTCAATGAATACTTAATACAGAAACCCACTACAACAAAACAACTTTCAAAAATTACAAAGTCGCCGAGTCCAGGGCTCTTGGTTTTATTAAAAGGCAAGTTAAAAGTAATTTACTAACCCATATTTTAACATTCTACATTCCTTCGACTTTTAAACTTCTAAAGTGAAACCATTAACTCTTGGTAACTTTCCGACTACAAAATTGTTGTATTTTCTTGGTAATGTATTTCCGAATTAATAGGTTTCTGAGCTTTCAATTACAGTCAATACTCTCGACTTCTCAAACTTAACGTTCAGTTGTACGTACTTCGTGAATTATTTATTTAGCAATACGTGCTGTTGGTTAGTTTACTTTGTCACCACTAATTATTTAAGTGGAGGAATGCAAATTTTTGAAAAGGGTTTCTTTTGATATTGATTTAGATTTTGTAACTGAGAAATCTGAGTAAATGTAAACTTGATAATTATTCGAACAAATTACAATAGCGCCATGTTCGGATTACCGAGAATAAGAGAAGAATCTCTTGCATACTTGGTCATAAGCAAAATTGATTAGGATTTTTTTCAAAGAAAAGTGGTAAAGAAACAACGGTAAATTGGCTAATACAATAAAATGAAATTTTTATTAAACATTAAAAGACTTCAAAAAGTCCCAAAATTTGACGGCAGTAAGAACGTATATTTTGAGATGCAATTCATGTCGGACATGGTTAAAAACATTGTACTTGGTATTTCCAAAATGGTTTAAATACAACTGAAGGGTTCGGCGTTCAAGTTACTTTTTTGTTTGTTGCAAAACCGTGTGCTGAATGTTAAAAGTCACCAATGTGTTATGGGTTATGGGCACCATTAAGTATAAACAATTCAAAGTATAATTTGGAGGTTTCAAATATGTTTAAAAAAGAAAACAAACAAATCGTCCGGATAAGCGGATTTTATTCGGATTATTGAGTTTGCACTGTGAATCTAATTAATCGAAACGCCCGAAATGGAACTGGGCAGGTCATTTGGCAAGAATACGAGACGATCAGTGGACCAAACGGATTATGGAATTAAATCCAGAGAGACACAAGGAAGCCAAGCAAGACCACAGACTAGATGGACAAATGACCTGAAAATAGTAGCAGGAAATTGGATACGGGAGACCCAGAACAGATATAACTAGAAAAGATTAGCGGCGGCCTATGTCCGGCAGTGATGATGATGATGACTGTAAATCTTATGAAACGTCTTATGAAACGATTTTTAAAAATTTTGGGAGCCTGGAGCGGCTGTTGATTAAACGTATGCCTTTACTCACGCTTTTGGCTTACAAAATTCTGGTCATAGAGACGATCACTGTGGAATATTGTTTTTTCTTTCAAATTTCCTTCGAAATTTTGGTGCAGGATTTTCGATGAAATCTAGGGCTTCTTATATTTATATAGGGTTTCCAAACAGGCCTTTCCACTTGAACTACGTTAATCTGGACAGAACAATTTTTATCCTGTAGTTTAGTTTACTATCCGTCCGATAGTACTTAATAAATAAATACAAAAGCAGATTGTTTGACAGAAAGTTTAAAATGAATTCAGATCATTGCAGCAAATGTATTTAATTGTGGAACGTTGTTCTTTCATGAATACCAATCAGGTAAATAAATCTGTTGGTGTTTTCTGTGTGATGGCCTAAAATTTTTTGAATTGTAGTCTGGCTTTTTGTTCTTGAAGTTTTCATAAGTACAACTGAAGTGGGACAGGGGTCTTAGATTTCCAGGTGTTCTAAGTTTACTGATTAACAGCCATTTTGTTTTGGAGACATCTAAGCTCAGCCCATATTGTTTGGATATTGTTTACATTCTTTTCTTTGTAAGAGATTTTGAAGAACTTTTGTTAACTCTACTCAAGAAAATAAAAAGAAAGCCTTTCTAAAATATAAAGTAAACAAAAATCAACAAAATCGTGAAGAATACATAACAGAGAAAAACAGAACAAACAAGGATACGGCAAATAAAAGAAGAACATTGCGAAGGTTTTACTAAAAATATGGAAAGGGATTTACACGGCGCACAAAAGAAAGTGTGGAAAATGGCGAAGAACAGAAAAGCAGAAGTAAGCGAAACAATAAGGATTAAGAAAGTGCACATCGAACAATGGAACGACCACTTTAAAACACTATTATATAGAGATCAGAATGCTAACAACATGCAGGAAAACATCAACGTAAATGAAGAGCAAGGGGAGACACCGCACATAACTACGGAAGAAATAGAAAAGACGCAGAAAACAATAAAAGATAGAAAGACTCCAGCACTAGCGTGTGGTCTATGGTATCGATGGAAGCACCGCTTCCCTGGCCTTCATTCATAAGGCAAAACAATATAATTTATTAATTCTATTTTTGTTTCAGAAGTATGTTAAAATTAATAAATTATATTATTTTGCTTTATGAATGAAGGCAAGGGAAGCAGTGCTTCCATGGACCGGCGGCCAGTGGTACTTCAGGAATAGATGACATAAGAAATGAATGAAGACTTGAAGAAAAATTATTTAATATCATTCTGAGAACAGGAAGAACACCTTTAGAATGGAAGACCAATATAATAATACCCATTTACAAAAATGGAGCAAGGACGATAAGGCAGATAATTACTGAGGGATCACTCTCCTGAACACAACCCAGAAGCTACTGCAAAAGATAATACTAGAAAAGTTACAATCGCACTTATTGGATAAAGAGGATCAACATGGTTTCAGACCTAATCGGTCCCCCATAGACGCTATATTACGCCAGATTGCCGAAAAGGCGATTTAGTTAAACTCACTAGTATTCCTTTGTTTCGTAGATCTATCAAAGGCTTTCGATCGTGTAAAAGGTTATCTGAAGTTATATCAATATTAAGAGAAAACGAAGTCTCCAGCTCGCTTGTTAGGGTGCATACATGATATAAATTGGGATACGCTGGCATCAGACAAGGGGACTCACTCAGCTGGGCTTTGTTTAACCTGATCATGTGTAAATTAATCGAAAGACTTGCCAGGGTACCTTAGGGGAGATATCAAAATAAATGTGCTATGCCGATGATGCAATTTTTATCGTAAATAATGAGGGCGATCTGCATAGACTATTACACCGATTTACCACAACCCCAAAAATTATAACATGATGGTCTCAACCTCAACCTCAAAAACTATGACAATAGCCAAGGATCATATTCGCTGTAAATTAGAAACCGAGGGTAACATAATACAGCAGGTCATGGAGTTCGGACATCTGGGAGTGGATGTGACCAGCAACAGAAAGCGTCTGTCCTGGAAAGGCGCCAGAACATTGGGATATTTGGCATATAGTATGGAAAAACAAATAATTAAATCTAGAGTAAAACAAAAATGTATAAAGCTGTCCTTACGGAGCGGAAACCCGTGCCGACACACTACTACGCATCGCTGAGATGAATACTCTAATAAGACGCATTATATAAGTAGGCAAAACCAGACTAGACACGGGAAGAAACCAGGACGTCAGAGTTCAATGCAATGTGGCCGACATGAATGAAATTTGTTAGAGCAAGAACAGCGTGGGATGACCATGCTGAAAAAGCAGCAGAGAACAAAATTATAAAGGTGGCAAAGAAATCAATACCAAGGGGAAGAAGAGGACCAGGCAGACCTCTCAAAAGATGGGCAGATAGCTGGATTACACCATCAGCGGAATCTACCTAAGGTTCGAACCGTGAGTGATTTTCCCCTACCTACATCATTGAATTGTTCGTATTATTTGTGTATCAGCTCGACTTTTTTTTGTACACAACTGAGCCAATCCTCGTGATTTACACCTGCATTAATAAATGATTTTTGGTCCGCGAAAGGTATTGGGGTACATGTGAAAAACATTCACAAATCTTCCATTTGGCTCGGCCTTTAGAGGTTACAAGGTTCCCCAAGGTTTCTCCAAATTGTAAAATCGAAAACAATAAATAAAACTTAAGAATACTTTCGAGACAATTCAGAAAACTACAAACTACAAGAGTTTGAAGTGAAAGCAAAAGCTTCCGTATTTTTTAATTTTCCGTCATTTGGACGCATTTATAAATTAATAACACTTCAGCTGATCTGGAATGTGCTTATTACCAAGTGATATAATTTAAATATTTTCGAAAAAGTATAATTATTTAGTAATTGTTTACATTGTTTCTCTATGTTCCACATGTTATTCTGTTATGTTTTATCTTTGTTCGTATTTTTATGTACTTTGAGCGTTGAGCTTGAATTACCTTTAAGTAATTTTTGGTTATCAGTCAATTAGTTCAACTTCAATTAGTGTCTTAAAGGTGTTTAAAAGTATTTAATAATAAAAGACAATAAATAAACTTTTGGGACGTTCTTTAAAAGATAAAAGCGGATCTAAGCACTTAAATAATATGCCAAATATAATAATTGCAGTACACTGCCAAATTTAAGCCATCAAATAGCAAGGTCACTAAAGAGTGTTTACCTTCAATCAGAATTATGCATGGCTAAAAATAAAAATGCAGTTAGAAAACCTTATTGATATTCATCTAAGCTTCACATTAATAAAGACGAATCTTGCAAATTACCCAGCAATTTTTCATTTACGAACGGGGAAGAATTGCTAAAATTTGCTCAGGACGCAGATAGAAATAGAAATTAAAATTAGAGTTTAAAAAAACCGAAAATATTTTACAATCAATTAATTGATGTAACATTAAATTAATCAAGAATCAACAAAATAGTTCACAATAGTTATTTGTATGCTAAGGCCGCGAAATTCCATTTTAGCGTACCGAGAGAAAAATTATCGCCGAGGCCGCTTGCGGCCGAGGCAAGACAATCTCGAGGGCGCTAAAGAATTTCGCGGCCGAAGTATACACAACATTTTTTGTGCAGCCGTAAAAAATACATAATAAAACTGACATTTTCATATGTCAACTCTCATTTGTCAAATAAGTGAGGTTTAGTTTAACGGCCGTTACCCTTAGTAACGGCCGCGAAATTGTATTTCGCGGCCGTTACTAAGGGTAACGGCCGTTAAAATATTTCGCGGCCGTTACTAAGGGTAAGGCCGCGAAATCGGATTTCGCGTCCTGTATTGCGTACGCGAAATGACCACTTCGCGTCCGGCTGCACAAAAAAATTTTTGAATTCGATTGGCACTGGAAATGAATGAGGAGGATGAGTATAGCGTAAAAAGTTTAAAATAAACAAAAAGACTTATAAAGATTCAGAATCGAATAATCATAATCAGCAGTCCCCGAGAAAATCTTGAATTATAGAAAATGATTGATTCTTTGACGTTTGTTTGCATCTGTTTTCGTTGTTCGCAACCGCAAACGTAAGCATAAAGTAAAAAAATTTCAACTCCGCTTATTTATTGAACATCATCATCGACCGTTCAAAGTCGTGACGTTTGACTTTTTACTCATCTCTTTGCATTCGTTCTGATGTATCTAAATAAAAAAATCACCTTCAAAAATTATTCGCCTTATGAATTTTGTAACCTTGGCATTCTAAGTAAATATTTATATTATTCAAAATGACGGAATAGCTTTCACTAAATCGTTTTCTTCCGAAATTAATTCTAAATAACAGAAAGGAAGTTTCGTTTATTGTTATTAGTTAAAGGGGTGGACGTTTCTCAAGCAAAATTTGCAAATCTATTCTTCAAAAGCTAATTGGTGTTTTAAGTGTTTTATGATTATAAATTACAAATAAATAAACAAATAAAAAAACCTTAGAATTTTAATCAAAAATAGAATAAATCGCCGATTATGTCTTGCGTTTTAAATTAAAAAAGGAACTAACTATTTAAAATGAAAACAAATTAATAACTTTGCCCTCGTATCTAACCTTGTAAACGCGATAAACACCACAAAGTGGGAGGTTCAAAGTGCATAATGCAACATTGGCAATGTGACAAAACTGCATCATGTGAATACAGCTGCCGATTGTTTGTTGAAGGATGTTTGTACAGTGAGTAAATTCCATTTTTAAAACGTTTTAACATTCGTGGGCGCTTTTAAATACTGATTTTCCGGTTAACTAAATAGAATTCGCGTTACCAATGACGAACAGTTTTATATAAAAAAGAAATGTAAACCAACAAATTGATGTTATTTTTGAAATTCAAATTCCTTCATACGCCGAAAAAATTGCTCTTGGTGTTTTAAGATTCCGAATAAGTTTTCTAAATCACAAGAAAAAAATAATGACATAAAAGAAGATTTAAACTGACAATGAAATGGAATAAATCAAGCTTGGACATAAAAATTTCATTAGAAAGAATGATGGGAATCAGAAGCAGAGGGATAACAAACGAGGTGAATTCGGTCACCTAAATAATTCAAATGAATTTTTCTAGTTTCTGAATTCTCTTGTAAAATACTATTTAAAAATAAAACCGATATAAATTGACGAAAGCTAGAAAAATGGGAAGAAGAGATCAATAAACAGGGGTACAGAAAGAGAAAGGATCAATGAAAGGAGAAAAGAAAGGAAAGGAAGAAGAATTCTAAATAGAAAAGGAGAAACAAATGCAGAAGAGATGAATAAC
Source organism: Melanotus villosus (assembly GCA_963082815.1). NCBI lineage: Eukaryota > Metazoa > Arthropoda > Insecta > Coleoptera > Elateridae > Melanotus > Melanotus villosus. Next base: position 6,352,676 of record OY720423.1, on the reverse strand, counting down.
AGCAGAATGAAGAGGGAAACCCTAGGGGGCGAGGCACGGAAGGCAAAGGGGGTGGGAAAAAGGAGAGGAGAAAGAGAGCGGCGTAGCAGAAGGGCGAAGAAAGAAACCGGAAAGGATGAAGGCTTACAGTAGACGGTCATTGAATTAGAAACTCGCAAATATATTTTGTTACGGGCACAATGGGCCAAAAACGATATAAACACGTTTCGGAAACTCTTCTTCTACCCTATCTGGACAGTATTAACACCAACGATTTACATTATACCTTTATACAAGATAGGAGGCTCCGCGCTATACAGCAAGATCTATAAAAAATACCTTTTGTTGAAAATAACATCTCCGTTCTTCGCTGGTGTGGCAATTCACCAGATTTGAATGACATTCAACACTCTTGGGCCTTACTTAAGAGTAAAGTTTATAGTTTTAGAAACAGATTTTAACCGGCAGTAGCAACGTTAAGCAACGACCTGCTTGGTCTGAACGAGAATGGACTCTGTGGCTCGGTGTGCCCGGCCCCCTCGACACTGTAAAGATATGAGGATAAAAGAGAAAGAAAGAAAGAGAAGAAACAGATTTGAAGAGTAAATTGCTAAAGGTATGGCAGAACGAAAATTTATAAGTAAATAGCTCCTGCCAGAATCAAGCAAGTTATTAAGGGAAGGGGGGGGGGGTATTATAAGCACCAAATATGTTGTAAGATAAATATATCATTCTAATATCGACAATTACAAAAGTTTCTAATTCGGTGGCCAGCTGCTGTAAGGGAAAGAGAGGAAGGAGGAAAGGCAGAAGAGAGGAGCAATACAAAAGTGAAGAATGAAAACGGAAAAATCGAGGATTTAAAAGAAAGATTAAAAGGGAAGGAAAAGGGGTTGGAAAATGGAGAGGCGTAGAAAAGGCAGAAGGGACGTTTATTAGAAGAGTAAAAGGAAAATAGAAAACACGAGGACATACGAGAAAATGAAAGAAAAGGGGTAAGGAAAAAGGAAAGGCAACAGAGATCAGTAACAGGAGGGTGATGAAGGACAACGGAAAAAACGAGAGCTTAAGAGAAAGAGCGGAACGGAAGGAAAAAGGGGTGGGAAAAAGGAGAAGAGAAGAAAAGGCAAAAGAGAGGAGTGGCGGAAGAGTAAAGAAAGAAAACGGGGTAGGACAAAGGGCTTGAGAGAAAAAGTGTGAGGAAAGGAAAAGGGGAAAGGATGAGGGATTGTGTTCAACTGTTTATCAGAGAAATACAAGGAAAACGGGTAACCAAAAGTGCAGGCAAGGGAGAGGATTGAGAGGAAGAAAGGAAGCAAAGAGGAAGGGGTGGGAAAAAGAAAACGACAGGCCGGAGAGACACATGAGAAACGAGAGGTGAGAAGAAAGGATTGAAGGAAAAAAGAAGGGTAGCAGGAAGGAAAAGGACGAAAACGGAACGGCAAGGCAAGAAAGAAGAACAGAAAAGGGAAATAAATACAGATTTCGGTCGTTTCTCTTTATTTAAGTACCTATTCCTTTTAGAAATAAACGATAACGAGAAGAGCAGCAAATGAAAAGCCAAAGAAATCATGCAAAACCTATGAAAGAGGTTTATAACGTCTCAAATTTTCAATATTTAAAGCCATTTTTAACGAAAAAATGCCAAATTTCTAGAGGAAAACAAGGGGTAAAAGGAAAAGTTGCAAAGTTTATCAAGCAACACGGTTTATTTAATTCCGTGTTTTGAGAAATTCAAGGAAAACACATTCACGTAGAAATAATAACAAACAAACAAGGATAGCGACATAAACTATCCAATAATTATTCAATATTCAAGGCTATGAAATAAAAGCAACTCCCTGTAATTACGACCCAATTTAAATTACTAATTTGTCACCTATACGTTCAAGGTTTCAATAAATAATAATTGTTTCGAATTGCAGAATATTATTTATAGGGCTACGCATTTTAATTGTTTGCAAGGACAACTTCGCCATATTAAATTAACGTTGTTTATAATGAAAGCCATAAGGAAGCCATTTGGAAAGTTACGAGTTTTATTTATTTGGTCAATTATATAAATGTAACCAATACTTCAAAATTTGTAGCGCTTTTCATTTTTTATCTGGACCATAGTGGGCCATGGAAAATCAGCTGATTTCACTGGAAATATGTAAAACTTGCCATTGCGTCAGGTTAAGCTATTAATGTTTAAGCAGTATGTTACTAAGTTTTCGCAGCATTACATGAGATAGATGTGTCCAATGTTTACATCAAAAGTTGATTTGACACAAATTACAGCAATTATAATAAAATATTCTAACGTTAAAGTACTTTTATACCCGTGGAAATTAGGAACTCTTGGCCAACAACAAAACGAAGTATAGGAACAATTCTTTGGGGAAAGTCGTATTTATAAATATTCATTATTTAACTTACAATTGCTTTATTTCTAATTATTTATTTAATATAGAAACGAAAGCAAATTGTTTTATTTATAAAAAATAGGGAACATTCATTACCAATTACCACAGTCTAGAATCAAATTTCTAATTAATAGTTTAAGTTTAGTAACCTCTTCTGCAAACAGACTAATGACTTTTTCGGCCTGCAAATAATTACAGACCTCGGTGGATTTTTTTAAAGACAAAAATAGAGATGTCTTGTGTGACTGACCTATACGTCTGTAATCTTTTTTGGCTCTTGATGCAACAACCATTCACGCAACAGGCATTATTTTGGCATTTGTTGAGGATTTCAGAATGCTTTGGGTTCCGACATTTGAATTAAGTACCAAACTAAAAGCCTTTTTGCCGAATTTCCTTTAAATTTTGTAATTGCTAGTTTATTAGTTGACACTTCTTAATATATTTATCGATTTGCAGTGTTGTTAAATGATTCAATCAAAAACGAAAATTTGAAATAATTTGGCTAAAAATGTAATATGCCTTTTAAATAAGCTAATAAACCTTTAAAAATAGAAACAGGTAGTACAGAACTTGAGTTATAAAATGTATGTACAAACATAAACACGAAATTCCGGAGTTTACTAATGTACTTTAAAAAAATATTTTTAGATATTTACTGGCAAGTGTAAAGTACGCGGGTCAGGTGAATAACTATTACCAAAATACATTTTTTAAACTAATCTTGGACCTCTCAAAATGTTTTAAATTTGACAAAACAAACGTTTTGGGAGCTTAAAAATTCTAGTCTAATGAAACATCAAAAATACATACATAGTACTTGAAGACTTACGAGGCCTTAACCTTCCATGTTGCCGAGGAGTGTAAGTGCCGATACCTTTAGCTTTACTTTAAGACTGATCAGTATAATATAAATAGAATGAGAATCAAAGGTACAAGGAGCAAAATTTGAAAATTCGAACGGACAAAACAAAAATTTGTCACCCCTTATTTCACACTTACTACCAAAGCAATCATAATCCGACTTATTTTTGTAAACAGTACATGCAGACACATTTATCTTATATAAACAAAGTTTATAAATATACTTTATAACAGATAAACATTAAATTCACAGACTTTCATTTTTCTAGTGAACATTATTTGTAGAAAATAATCCGGATTTGTTAACAACACGGAAATAAACCAGGAAGATTCACCAGTTACGCGAGAAAACAATTCAATTATCAAGTTCCCATTTATGACCCAGAAAATGTATTATTAATATGAAACATAATTTAAAATTTACTTAGTATCGAATTTACATATTTGTCTTGCACGAGCATAAAGCGTTGGTGTATCAGTTGATGGCTAACGAGTTCTGAATAAGTCGTCAACCACCTAGAGTAAGTAATCAACACCGCAGGGGTTCGCGCGTGGATCTCTTTTGGTTTTCAACGTCTGGACGGACTTTATTGGGAAATCTTCGTGATTTTTCTTTTTTCCTATTTTGAAGGATAATCGGTGCTTGCTATTAATAATATCTCAATGTAGAATGAGTGTGTTGGTGGAGTTATTTATATATGTTCTCTTAAATTTGAATTGTTAGGGGATACAAATAAACCTCTTAGCTGATTATTTTCAAACTGGGAAAACATATTCACCGTCTTTTTTGCGTTTTTATTTGTTTTTCAGGTTACGAAGTGGCGATAACACGAATAGATTTTAATATGTTTGGGGGGAAGTTGTGGAAATTTTGGAGACTTCTAAAAGGAAATTTGAATTTATTATTTTGAGCAGAACAATCCACGGTTTTTTTTGGGGCCAATGAAAAGATCCGAAGGCCTTGTAAAGTTTGTAACAATTTTAGTTTAAAATATTACACCAGACTTCAGTTTGAAGTGGGAACCCTGAAGTATTAGGCCACTGCAAAGAAAAATCAGCAGCCAAGAGATTTCTTTACATGAAAGAACAATGTTTCGCAACTAACTAAACACATTTGCTGCAATGATCTAAATTCATCATAATCTGCTTTTTGATTTATTTCATCGGATGTATAGTAAACTGTAGAATAAAAGCGGATAAACAGATTTAGTTAGTTGGAATGGCAAGTTTAATAACAATAAGGTCTGTTTGGAAACCCTACACAAATACAGAAAAGTCTTAAGTTTCATGGAATGAAAAATTCTGCACCAAACTTTCGAATATTTTCATAAAAATAATTTGGAAGGAAAAACAGAAGACTGTAAAGCAATCACCGTACAACTAAAGTGACAAGAAATTCAAAGGGTTTTCTTTCGTAAGTCTAAAGAGTGAGTTGTATAATAAATCGGGGACATGGAATCTGAGAGAGAGAGAGAGAGAGAGAGAGAGAGAGAGAGGAAACTTCAGTTATTTGAAAACACTTAGAATATTGTTTGTACGAGGCAAAACTTTCAAAATGGTTAAAGATAAAGAACACTTAAAGCAAGGAAAATTTGTTACACGTTTTTTTTCTGCGTTTATTTCGTAACAGTAGACAAAACTAAAGCGAATCATTGATAAAATATTGGCAGAAAACGACAAAATTTTAAAAAAATCCAAAAAAGGTTTTATGGAACATTCAAGCAAATGAATATACATTAGAAATATAGCAAATAAAAAAGACGAAGGTAAAATAATGGAAAGATGGAGATAATGCTTTAAAAAAATTGCAGAAAGAAAACTAACAGAGTAGACAAAGAAAATATTAGTAAAAAACATGAGTCGGAATTCATAAATATAGAAACAATGAGAACAACAAGACAATTAGAATTACGTAAAGCACCAGAGTAAAGAGATAAGGGTTGTAATTCCCCACTCAAAATGAAAAATTTGAATGATGCAAATCAAAAGTAAGAAACTACATAAAAATTGCAGGAATAAATAAAAATAGAGACACATGGAGAAGGTAATAATTACAGATGGATAACGTTGTTCTAGCAAAGATATTGGCAGGAATAATAGAAAAAAAGTAGGAGAAAAGATCGATGAAGCAATAGAAGGGACACAATGAATATTCGCGATAAAACATTATTGATAAAGAAAAGGCTTTTGAGCGAATAAGAAGAGAAGACACCCGGCGAATAAGAAGAGAAGACACCCGGCGAATAAGAAGAGAAGACACCTGGCGAATAGAAGTAGCTAAAGAAAACACAAGACGGAATAAGATCGACGTACAAAAATGATAAACAATGTAAGAATGAACAATGAAGAAGCGACCTCTACCTACGAATAAAAAAAGAGAGGAAGTAGCATAACACCAACAGTATGCAATTTAGATGATGTATCAATATGGCGGATTTTAGAAGCTCATTGGAAATTTTAGAAAACAGAAAGTTCAGACGGAAACTTTTGAGCTGTTGATAAGGAATCTGAGAACACTGGGAACATTTTTATAAAGTTTAAACATACTTAAAAAGCTTCTAGAAAACGAAGATAATCCCCAAAGTTTTATACGAATTTGAAAGGTCATTTTTCGAAATATTTTATTAATACAAGAATAAGAAAACTTATCGACACTCACGAAGGCGTAACATGGTCCAGAAATTCAAGTAATGGCATTTAGAAAACCAACAAAAAAATTTTGAAATTTTAGAGAGTTCAGGAAGTGGGGAGGGAGCTCTTTGGGTTTCATGTAACAAAAATGGTAACACTGCAAATCACAACAAATTATATTTTGTAATTATTATGTATTAATTCCGTAAAAAGCATATCTTCCGACTTTAATTTTGTAATTTGGTGTAGAGAACATTTATGAAGGCCAACTCCAACCAGCTTTGTCGAGGACGACTTCCACTGAAAATGACCAAAATACGTATATTATTTTAATATTTTTTGTGGATTTCAGGGTTCTACTTGATTAAATATAGACAGATATTTGACGTTTCATAGTGCAACAGATACTAAGGAAAAATTAAATTTGGGATGTTTTTAATTTAATAAAAAATTATTTCGAATTAGAATTATCTTTCTGGGAAAAGTATAAAAATAAAACAAAAAGCCCAAAATACTTTCGTAATAGTATTAGTCGGCAGCAAACGACCATGGTTTCCTAGTACCTTGCTGCTCATTAGGTTAGTTTTTATTAGATGGTTATAGGTAATCATAAATTTAAGCTTAAAATTTAAAGAAATCGCTTTTAGCAATGGGAAACTGTAGGGGCCGTAAGGAATATCAGGAAAACATTTAAGTTCCACAACTGCATAATTTTGAAAAAGCAGTAAGTTCTAAGGATGTACCAAAATCTGAACAAATTTAGGAACATTTGGTATGTTTTTGGATAAGACTGGGCCATCGAAAACTCACAGTTTAAGTATTGTAAATTCGGTTGAATATTTTGTAAGTTGGGTTTTTTAAATATGACAGTAATTTCCTATACTTTAAGGTTGTGATTTCTATTAATTACGGGACATTTATCCATAACAACCATTCCTTTGGAGCTTCGGCAGGTGTGACAATTCTTAAAAATGTTGGACCTGGAAGTTTGCTAAACGAAAGTGTGACCTACCCTTATCCAAAAGCATTTGGAATGGTTTAAATACGAGGAGGGTATGTTGTACCTTTTTATTTAAATTTCAACATATTCCCGTTCTAACTCTACACACTTTTGCCATCTCTTTGGAAGCTTCATATCCCTTCTTTATAGAAGTTTTTGGCTGAGCGGCAAGCCAGTTTTGCACAAAAGTTTTAGCCACCTCATCATCTTCAAATCGAATACCACCCATTGTTTCATTGAGTGGTCCCAACAAATGAAAGTCACAAGAAGACAAATCCGGACTGTAAGGAGGATGTGCAAGTGTCTCCCAGTGTACTATATCTAAAGTGTCCCTAGTTTCCCGGTGTGCGGCTGAGCATTGTTGTGGAGGAGAACCACACTCCTAACTGAATGCTTCCGTCTTTTCGTCCGAAATGCAGGCTTAACTGCTTAACTTTTTCGGCAAGCAGTTGAGCATAATCTTCTAAAAAATCTGTAAACTAAACCCCCTTCTGCGTCCCAAAACACAGTGTACATTATCTTCCCAGCTGAAGGGATAACCTTTGCTCTTTTAGGCTTCGATGAAGTTTTGTGTCTCCATTCCATGCTTGATTTTTGAATTCTGGGACAAAATGGTGTATCCAGGTTTTGTCACAGGTCCTACTACTTAAAAGAAAAACGCTTGTTTGTTTTCTTTAAAATGGTAGTTTACTTACAATCGTTTACAGATTGGAGATAACAATAATAATAAAAAAATAAATAAAAACGACTGTTTTATTTTGTGTGCAATCACCTGCATTTTGTGTGCAATCACCTGCAATTGCATACATTTTATAACTGAACGTAAATAAATAATAAATAATACGACATATAAATAGTAAAGTAATAGTAAATAGTAATACTAATCCGAATATCGATTTTAATAATAATTGCACAATTGCATGAATGAATAGTATGTAATAAATATGAATGGAACTTGTTGCGTGTTGATGTGATAACTGATACGTAGAACACCTACAATACAAATTCAATAAAAATAAAGAGAGTAACACATAATACGTAATCGATTAGGTATCCAAATAACTCGCAAGGTTTTAGGCAATTAATAAATCATAAAGTTTTGGTTAATTAGTTCTAAGAATACGCTCGGCAATTTTGTTCGTCGTTTTAATTACATTAAATTTTTAGAACTATTACGGCAGGTCAAGATGGGAAGGTAGGTTAAGATTTATTGCATTATGGTTGTTCGAGTTATTAATACTTGTGCTTATTAGTTTTATATTTTATGTTTGGTGCCAGGTTATCGAGACGATTTTATGATTATAATAATTTTTTTTATTACGTTTCTCAAAATTCTTCACCTTGTATGAAATCGAAGAAACAACTTTATTATTTTGCAAATTAATTGTTTAAGGATTTTCCTATATACGGAAGTTTTATAACACATTAGAATATGTACTTTAAAACTTATTTACTTCTGGAATATTTCCAAAAATTTGCCCTGTCGTTTAATATCGAAATGGAGCTTCTTCCAAAGTATACAGTAAAAATTTTAGAAGAAACTTTATAGTGAATTTTTTCATTGCTAGCAACAACCCTACGATTCGGGAAAAGCTTGGGGTAATTTTTAAAAAATTTTTGGAGATTGGAAAGCTCAATCCAAGTACAAAAACGACCTTAAATTTAAATATGGACTTCCCTTCTAAACATGAATAATACTAATGAATTTTGAACTCCTTAAGAATCCCCAGAAAGTTTCCGGAAACCTCCTGCGTCTTTAGAAACTATGCGATAAACCTTGGCAAGCTCAGTTAATTTAGGAAGTTTGGGAAGTTTAAAGCAGCATGAACTCTGGAGCAACTTGTTTTCAGTAGTAGGAAATACTTAGGTATCAGATTTAGTGTCAATAGTGATACGGTATCTGCTTTTTTTTTCTAAAATTTCATGGAAAGTTGATGCAATTTTAGTTAGCTGGGTTCTAAACAAAGGACAAACGAACCCTTAAACTTATAGTAGTAACCTAACGGCTGTTAAGTAAATTAATAGCTTGGTTTTGTTAAGTTGCAGGTGGATAGACTTCCGAAAAGCCTGGGATACGATTGACGATGAATATATGCTTAGAGCATTACTCCAGCAAAAAGTCAACCCTAAATTTTAAGAAAAATTCACAACATCTATGCAAGCAGCAGCGTAAAAGTAAAACTCGAAAAACTAGGCAATCGTTTTGAGATACAACGAGGTGTTAAACAAGGTGACCCGTTATCCCCATACCTGTTTGCTAATGCACTGGAACAAATTTTCCGTCAGCTAAAATGAATTTAGGATTTCTCATCCACGACAAGAGGCTTGCGAATTTAAGATTTGCTGACGCTCAAACTAGAAAAGACTTGGAAACAATGCTGCAAGATATCCATAGTAAAAGTCTGAAATTGGGCCTAACAACAAACAGAAATTCTACAAACTTAAGGTTAGAAGACACTAAGGCCCGGTTTTTCAATCGATGGTTAACTCTAACTAAAGGTTAAAAGTCACGGTTACCATTATTGCAACAATTATTTCTATAGTTATAAACTTTTAGTTAGAGTTAACCATCGATTGAAAAACCGGGCCTTAATGAACTATGTAAATGAAGTAATACACCTAGGATAGATGATACCTTTCAATAACAAAATGGACAAATGTCAATAGAATTATTAAAGCAGGCCGGAGAATATATTGGTTATCAAAAAACAGTAGTGTAATTCTTGCCGTATCGTATGGTGCTCAAACATGGACTCTAAATAAAAACCGACAGCAAAAACTCAGAATAAATCAAACAAAAATGGAGAGATCTGTGCTCAATATCAAACAAATCAACAGCATCCCGTTAACAGAGATCAGGAGAAGAACAGGTACAGAGGACATCGTCACAAAATGTAGAAGTTTAAAATGGAACTGGGCTGGTCACATAGCAAGAACGGAAGATAAAAGATACAGGGAAGACCCTCAACTAGATGGGTTGACGAAATCCTAGGAAATGCTGGTTCAAATTGGAAACTAACGGTAGCAGATGGAAAAACCTAGAAGAGGATGGGGGAGGCCTTTGCCCGCAACTGGGATGGATAGGCTGATGATGATGGGAAGTTGCAGATCCAACATTTACAATTTTTTGAAATTTGTCAACCTTGGTGAAGCCTCGTAATTAACAGAAATTCTGACGTTTGAGTATAGGAAAATGACAACCACATTTAAAAAACCCAATTTACAAAACGTTTATCCCCATTTAAAACACTTAAGATATCAATCAGATGAAGTGTGCTATGGTTATCCTAACTCTGCCAACAGTGCCAACTGAAGATGCATGGAGTAAACCTACGACCCAAGTATAATTGGTGAAAGATTCAAAAGTGTATAAATTAATCTATTAAAACTGAGGCACGGATAGCTGCTGACGCAGGCATTACAGGTTCGATTCCTGCCAAGCCGGAATATATCTCGACGCTCCTCCGTACTTCGGAGGGCACGTTAAGCTGGCGGTTCCGGTTGTCATACTAGAGTAGGCTCAAAACGAGAATAACACTCACGTGACTATGCGCCGTAGACCAAAAAGCGTTCAAATTGTCCAAATTGTTACGGAAAGGGAGACTCTTTGTTGCTTGTCATTGGCGTTCGTGGTGTTTGTTGTGTTTGTATAGTTCGTTTCCCCACCCTAAGTTAAAAATCTTGTGTTACGCCACTAGAATTTTCCTGCCGCGCAGATCGTTGATGACGTACATGTCCTTCTCGTTTTGTGCTTACTTTAACACCTTTAACAATCGTCAACCCCGCACCGCAGTGGGTCGATCTTCTTCTTCTTATTCGATGGGTAAGATTAGTCTCCTGCCCAGCATACGAAGAGGGCTCACAATACTGATGCTTATGAGTTATTAACAGGCTTATATAGACTTCGACCATAAGAAGAAGAAGAATCCCAATCTCAAATTCGTATAATCTAAATTTCGAATCTTTAATCTGGGTTCGAATTTCCACTACTGAATTCAGACCGTAATTAGTCTAAGATGGGGATTGAAATTCCCCAGATTTGGTTTGTAAATTTTTATTTTGAGTATTAACTCGATTTTCGAATTTCAAACTTGGTCCCCGTTAAACTTTCATGCAATTAAAAAAATGACTTTGCTCCCTCGACGTAAATTTTCCAAATCAGTGAAATACTTTTTAAGTAAATTGGTTTTATGCTTCGATAAAATTTGGAAGAAACGATCTATGTATGTATATCAAAATTGCAACTTGCAATAAACTGTCGTATAAATACGAATTTCGAAACTCAAGCCGGAAACTCAAGAATTAAATCCAACAACTGGATTCGAATCTTAATGTTTGATTCATGAATCGAATATCGAATTGGCAATCTAAAATTCGAATCTGGAATATGCATTCCAAGGCCCGAATTCATCTCGAATTCGGGATTTGAATCTTAGGCATTTTCGAACCAAGAGTAAACTCACCAATCTAAAAGTGTCCAACTACAAAATAATTGTTTTCTATTTGTATTAAACAAATTTAGGCACATTGTAAGATATTTTCACAACCTCAAATCGAAAATGCAAATTTTGAAACCTGAATTGCATCTGTTTCGGTGATTCGACCCTTGAAATCACAATGGAAGATCCTGGATTTGGGATTCGAATCTATGGCAGTTTCGCACCTTGAGAGCCCTAATGAAAACCTTCACAGGCTTTTGTAATGAAACTGGTAACATTAATAAGTTTAATAAGCAGTTTATAAAGGTCTTTCGAATGTTTCGGTCTTAATAAACAATGCTAGTAATTCATTACTGTTTAAGGTCACCCTTCTGTATCGTTACTTAACGTCTAGAAAATCAAGTTTGAATAAAATCAAAACCTGTAACTATGCATACAAGGGCAAAGGTATAAAAGGTTATAACATCAGCTTATAAATAATGTTAATAAAACTTTATCGCCGTATATTAATCAGCGTGTTTCTTTTATGCAACTATCAGAACTTGAAACCTAACATGCAGATTCGAAACTTTCATGATGTTAAAATTTAGAGAGCACTTTTGATTTGGCATGATTGCCCTAGCAACAGACGGTTGGGGAAGCAAGTAAGCAACATTGATCGAAGTGAACGTTCGCTACTAAACTCGACAAAACATCAAATAAAGGAAAAATTCAAATAAGGCGCCTAGATGCACATTTGGGAGCGGTGGCACCATCTACTGGTGAACTAAATGAACCTCATTAAATTTGATTACTTTAAAATCGCTTGGATAGGTTTTAGTGCTTGGTATAAACGTCGACTATTGGTCGATGGTGTAAATATCACCGTAGTAAAACAAACTCCCCTTGCTCCCTACTCTCCGTTACACAATTCCTATGCAACGGACGTTGACCTCACAGAATGCATTTATTTCTGACCTATATAATACATAGTTTTAATTTATGTTGGGCTTGGCTAATGTAATTACTGATAATTCCTTAAATAAACACGAGAGGTAAAAACAACATTATGGCCTCGTTTCAATAGAAACTTTCACATAACAATAACGGTAAAAAATTCGATTTACATGCAAGGTTTGCCATGAAAAGGTTTGTGAAACTACAAAATCGAATCAAGATTGTGAAGGCATCCAAAACAAAAACAAAACTATTACAAATCTAAAGCTACTGACCTTTTTTAATTTGTCTTTAATTATTATTTTTTTTGATAAATTCAGTCTTCTTTCCAGTCTTCCGTTGAGTAATGTTTCAGAATAAGGGCACAACACATTTAATTTCGTTGTTATAAAGAATACACATTTATAAACAAAACAGTCACTCGGTTGCAACAGTCCACCATTTTCGACTATGTCCAGGCACAAAATACGATATTGAGTGGGGATGCTGGTTCATCATCCACTCGGTATGTATCAAAAAACTTTTACATCGTGGCAAACATTTTTGGGAGGCATCCCCGAATTTACAATCGAATTCACTTTCGTTTTCATGGAGAGGCTTGTTTTTTTAATAATTGTACACAACATATTTAAAATGCACTCTGTAGATATAAACGCTTACTTAACAAATACATAACAAAAGCAATCGGTAGATTTCTGCAATTGATATTAACGCCATCTTACAATAAAATTCATAATTATCTTAGTACAGAAATCTGTAACAGGCTATTCTCAACTTCGTATTTTGGTAGTTCGTAAACATCATAGAGGGCAAATGCTGATCAATAATTTACGAATTTTGAATTTTTGAGCTTAAATAATAATAAACAACAAACAAATTCTTACTTCTAGTCTTTTTGTTTTGGATTTTTTTCTTTAGCAATCACAGTGTTTACTTATTATTAACTTATAATTCGCCTAACAATATTTATTTGAGCAGTATTTTCCAAAATTGGATTTCAATAATATTGAAGCCTTAAAATAGAATATTGTAAAATTTGTTATGTTCCAATGCAATAGCTTGTACCTGAAGCTCCAAAATCTTTATTCTCTAACAATAAATCAGTAACAATTAATATTAGCTCAATAAACGAAGGGGCATTAATCCGAGCACTCAGTAATCCAAACAGAATTTATTTGAACCGATAATCCACACAAAACCGCGCTAATCTTTTTAATTTGTTTGTTTACTTTGTGATTTTAGTTCAGAATGTAACTTATTTTGCCAAATCTCCAGTATATTCTGCGAATTATCTATTAAACGGTGTACAGTAAGGCCAAAGGCAAGAAAAGCTGATATGAAGTCTAAAAATAGAAATTACAGTTAGGGTCTGTATTTTCATCAGAGACTGCAAATTTACCACCAGAATGGCAAAGGAACTGCAGTGAATGTCGCCACATCCTCGTATAAGAACTTCGTCTTCTTACCGGCTACACGTTTAGTGAATTAATAAGTGAAGTATATTCTAAGTTTTAAATGGCGGTTGGACGGGGTTTTGTTTCCTCGCCCTCGCTCTGACTCGTGAAATTTGCCATGCGTTATATCTTGTTGTAACTGGATCTGGGGCTGCATAGGGCGAGGAAACAAGGACCCGTTCAGCCGCCATTTAAGACTTACTTAGACTATAGTAAGGATGTAGGTATTCAAATATTGTTTTTCACGTGTCTTCCATGCAGCAAATTATTGATTCACAGCGAATTACGATCAAGAATGGAAGAAATAAAAGATCTAGTAAGCCGTCTCGTGATTTCTAACCAGAAATAGTGGCTCAACTACTCAAAATAACACAAAGGACTGGACCACCAGGAAGTGGAAGCATTTATGTTAGACAACCAAATAGACATTTTATTCATTTCCGAAATGTATTTCACTGAACACTCGTATTTTCAAATACGTGGCTGTGGCTATGATACATATAACCCATGAGGATCAGAATTTATCCAAGCAACCAGTGTAATTGTAGAGGACTGGGTAGAACCTTTAACTGTCTCTGCAGCTTATTGTCCATCCGGGCATCAACCCAATAAAGAAAGTCTTGAAGGATACTTACAACTTAGTAAATAGGTTTCTTGCTGAAGGCAACTTCAACGCTAAACTCTCCAGTATTGCATCTCCAAGAGAAAGAATCGTACTATACATTAGGCAACAGCACTATCTAAGTCACCTCTCTGCATACCTGGTCAATAAATACAACAAATATCCACGACGTACCCGACTTTTTTGTAACTTAGCGGCCTTAAGCTGCTTAAAAATTGCATCGTACCTCGGACCTCAATAATAAGTAAAACAAAACCTCCGACGTTAATTAAATCATAAAACAAACTGGAACTATTTCAGAAATGCCTTAGAACCTTAGAAGATCAATTAATTATTAATATCCCATCAAAGCCAGCAACACCGCAGCTATCAGAAAAAGTAAACAACCATAACCGCTCTATAGATATAAATCAAAAGATTGCCGAAAAGCGACGCCTCCGAAGAATATGGCAAAATACTTGTAGTAGATCATCAGAGGACAAACGTAGATTTAATACAGCAGTTATTAATTATTGATTATTGGTTAATGCCATTGCAACACCCCGGCCAGTCAGGCCTATTATATTTCTCAGCAATCGAATTTGATTCCCCCTTACTAGGTTTAGCAGCCTGTGAACCAGATCTTTTTCAGAAATCCCTTCCAATCTGTTTAATTCGTCCAGCAGGTTGTGACGACGGCGATTTAGTGCTTCGCGTTCAAAGATTACATGAGAGGCAGTTTCTTCCTCTTCA
This sequence comes from Melanotus villosus, assembly GCA_963082815.1. NCBI lineage: Eukaryota > Metazoa > Arthropoda > Insecta > Coleoptera > Elateridae > Melanotus > Melanotus villosus. The sequence goes on along the minus strand of OY720423.1, from coordinate 6,337,611 downwards.
TTGCAGAGTATAAACGCCCATTCTATGCATGTGTCTCCGTAGATTGCACTGACCGGTTAGTAATCCCGTCACAATTCTTAGGTTGATTCTGTTAAGTTTCAATATTTCAGTCGCTAAAAGTTGAGATGGTCTTACCCTCTTACCATTATCAGTTTACTGTGTCTTTGTCCTTGCACACGGTACCAATATTGCTGGTGTTGTTGCTTAATCCAGTCAGTTATTGCTTATTGCCCCACGTGCTGTTGTTTTTGTGTTTCCTAACACTGGTTCAGGACCAGTAAAAATAGCCTCAGATCTTTTCCTTGCTAGTTGGTCTCCTATTTCCTTGTCTTCTATTCCTTTATGCCCCGGCATCCACACCAGCAGTACCTACTCTGTTATGTTTTGCCAGGCTCTTAAGGTTTTGAAGGCATTCCCAGACTAGCTTTGATTAATGCTGGTGCTTTTAGGGCTTTCTGACTATTGGTAAGAATGTGGATAAGCTTGCCGTTGGGTCGCTGCTCAGATTATCACCTATGAAGGTTCCCAAAGCGAATATTTTAGTTTGGAATACCTACTGTGGTATATTGCCCCAGTGAGACATGTATGTTATGTTTCAGGGTTTTCCCATGTATTTCAGCTCCTTAACCATCATCCGTCTTAGACCCATCTGTGTGCCAGATTAGACTATTTGACGGATTTTGTTCTTTTCTACTACGCCATAACTCCCATTCAAATAGGATGTCAAATGGTTTGTCGTAAGAGAATCATTGTATCGTTTCCCATGGTTAGTAATGGGTTTGCAATGACTTTTGTGATGTTGGAGGGCCCATTGTAATTCTGGGTTATGCAACTTGCATTACATGTCAGCCTGTATGCTACCATCCTAATCTCATCCTTGATCAAAATATCTAGGGGAGGTAGGTTTATCATTGTTTCCATGGCTGCAGTTAGTGAGCTTTTGATTACTCCATCCTAGCCTCATCCTGGATAAAAATATCTAGAGGAGGTAGGTTTATCAGGCATATCTACATACTAAAACAGCAAGTGAATCCGAGCAACAAACATGGACCATGGGGGCGCACTCATCTGCAAGAAGTATTTCAACCAATACCTCTATAGGAGATGCACTACAGGCAATGAAGTGGAGAATTACTTAACAGCCCCTTTTCAGCTCTCGCCGCCTATCAAATCTAGAAAAACAGATTGTAGAAAATTCCCAGGATATGATCTAATTACTGGGCCCATACTAAAAGAACTGCCTCCCAAAGCCATTAGGTTGGTTACGCTGATTTTCAATAGTATCCTACGAATTGAAATTTTTCCGGTTCAGTGGAAAGTTGTCCTTATTCAAAACGGGGCAAGCTGATTAATGAGTCTGCGTAATACAGACCCATCAGCTTGCTATCACTGCTGTCCAAAATTTTTGAAAAGCTCCTACTGAAAAGGCTCGAAGACGAGCCGATATCCGATCATCAGTCAGGACTCGACATTCCATCATAGAACAGGTACACAGAGTGGTAGACAACATCAACATAGCTTTTGAAGCCATAAACTGCTGCTCATCCGTTTTCCTCGACGTTAGCCAGGCCTTCGACAAGGTTTGGTCTGAAGGTCTATTATTCCAGTCAAAGCATACATATATCTTGAATAAAGATAATTTCAAGTAAAGTTCAGAGAAGCCATTTCAGATTTCCACCCCATTAAATCCGGAGTCCCTTAAGGGCGCGTTTTAGGACCAGTCTTGTATGGTTTATACACAACCGACATACCTACGAACCCTGATACAACTATTGCAACATATGCTAATGATATGGCAATCCTCGCAATGCATCGTGACTCGTGACCCTATCGAAGTCGCACGAAATTTAAATGAGGGAGGCGATTTGTTCAAAAAACGGCGCTTCAAAATTAAAGGTCAGAAGTTAGTGCAAATCAGTTTCACCAAACGTATAGGCACCATCCCTGAAGTTAGCATGGATGGCCAAGCACTACCGCAAGCAGACTGTGTAAAATAATTTAACCTCAAACTGAAGAATTATTACTGGTTATTAGGGCCGCAACAATTAATAACTGTGGTTCAAGTCTGTTAAAAGTGATTCTTATTTTATTTTAGTTCTTTCTTCTTCTTCTTTTGGTTTCTTCTCCTAACGGAGGTTGGATATCATCATGGTGAATTTTATCTTATCCACTGCCGCCCTAAAGAATTGGTTGGAGCTCATATTGAACCATTCTCTTAGATTCCTGAGCCACGACAGTCCCCTTCTTCCTATATTCCTTTTTACCAGTATTTTCCCTTCCATTATTAATCTAAGCAGGGAATATCGTGTTCCTCTCATCACATGGCCTAGATATTCTAGTTTCTTTCTCTTGAGGGTTATTATTATTTCTTCCTCCTTATTCATCCTGCGAATCACTTCTACGTTCGTTATGTGATCCACCCAAGAAATCCTAAGCATCCTTCGATAACACCATCTTTTCTCTTTTCTTCGTGGTCCAAGCTTCGACTCCATATAATATAGTGCAAAGAAGACATAACATCGTAAAAATCTAGTTCTTAGTTCGTTGATGTCTCGGTTGCAAAATATTTTCTGCATTTTAATGAATGCGGGCTCTAGCTATTTCTATGCGGGTTTTAATTTTCTTTGTGTGGTTTCCATTTGCTGTTATCCATGTCCCCAGGTACTTATATTGGTATTAAAGTCGCCAGCAAGTTTGTGGTGCGAATACGCGATGTTAAAGTCAACACACACTGTCTATTGAAGACAATATGGATATTTCAAAATTTTCAAAACTTAGGGCTTTTTTAAAAAGAAAAAATGATGGGTATAAACCCGTGAAGAAATAACTAGATTTTTAGTAGAGGCTGACGACAGTAATTTCCTCTTGATGGAAGAAATAGTTATTGTCAATATACCAGATGCAAAAAATGGTATGTCCCGTAAATTTACGATTAACGCAGGTGAGGGAGAAGCTGCCTGTCACTTGAAAATTTTTACAAAATACTTGAAAATCAGATCTATGATTAGCAGTGTCCATCAACGTTTTTTTATGCGGTATCAAAATGGTAAATGCTTAGGACAACCTGCTGGAAAAACACATTTGCGTCAATTCCGAGCAAAATTGCAAATTTCCTGGGATTGCCAAATTCCGAGACTTACACTGGACATTCATTTAGGAGGACTTTGTTACTTTGTTAGCCGACACTGGAGTTGACGTCCTTGCACTCAAGAGACATGGGGGCTGGAAATCGGATACCATTGTAGAAAGTTACGTCGCAGACAGCCTTCTGAACAAAAATAAGGTGACCAATAGAATTTTGTACGATAATAGTTATTATACATCGGATATAATATCAAAAACAAACAGCACGGAAATCTCGTGTGTGAGGGGAAGTGAGGCCGTGTTGTCGACAGAAACCGTAATTCTAGGTGGGACGAAGATGGAAAGAAGGTTCAACAAATTACACCAACTTTTGTTGATTGCAATTTTGAAAATTGTACTATTAATATCAATAAAAAATAATGTTCTTATTTAATTTTTTACTTACTTTCCTAGGGAGGTAAGTTTTTACTTACTTCCCGTTGTCAGTAGTAACCAAAGCTTACTCAGTAAGTTGTACTTCCTTCCTTCAAATCAATGTCATAACAGACCACTTACTATGTCAGGAGTGGAAAAACGTATTTTTTCAAGGCTCCTCAGAGAAAATAATTCAATGGAAACATCAGATATAAATTAAATTTATTAAAGTATTATAACGAAACAAGTTAACACAAAATCAATATCTAAGAAAATTGGAAGCTATAGTAAATGCTCTATATGGCCTCCATCCTGTTCGATGCATTTATCCATTCTTATAATAATATTATTGAGTGAATGCAAAAGGTCCCTTCTTCTGACAGATGCAAATGCGTTAATTATGTTTGCCCTGAGGTCCTCAATGGTATTATTTTTTATAGAACCCCATAGGAAGAAGTCCATTATGGCAAGGCGGCCATCTTACAGGGCTCTGATTTCAAATCCATCTTTGAGGAAATTCAGCATCAAGGAATTGACAAACCTTGAATTATGAGGCGGAGCTCCGTCATGCTGTAGCCATAATTGATTGATTAATGGGACAGAAAGGGATCTGCTGTTTGTCAATTTTAAAAAGACCATACCACCTTGGCGGTTTGAATTCATGAGGGATTAGACGACGTTGAACGTCCTGTGGGAGGTCAGACGGTTTGTACTGAAGAAGATCATTCACTTTAGCCACATATTGAGTTTCATCTAAGACGACAGTGGCATTACCCTTGTTGAATTGGAATTAAGACTTTTTAGTGCAACTCTTTCTTCCATTGGGCTATTGCAAGATGGAGGTTTCACAGAACGAAGACACTTGATTGCTTCGAAGTTCACGGAAGTTCAATTATTTCACATAGCGTATTTAGAAGATATTGTCCAAACTTCAATTATTTACTGAAAAAAATGAAAAATTATTTTAACAAATTAAATTAAACAACACAATACGAAAACCGATAAAAACTGTAACAAAATAAAGAAACACCAGAAGAAATTATGATTTACTTAATAATTAGAGAGTTAAAAAACTCTAAGTTCTAAAGTTAAAAGTCTAAAAATTCTTAAGTGATTATTCATAGACGTCTACACATAACCACGAACACACCCACAATCAATACCAGAAAGTAAAAAGTAAAGAATGGAACTTTGTTTATAAACAAACGACGCCTTTTTACTTTTTTATATGTATTTTAACCAACGCTAGCTACCATTAAAGGTAAACTTAATTCAAATGCCCATTCACTTTGTTTAACAATCGAACCTAAACAGTTAGCAGTCTACATTATTCAGCTATTCTTTTGGTGAATCGAATTTGCATAACTAAAATTTTATATCAACAATTATTGTGCCTTCAAATTTTGTGATTAAAACTTCTGATTGCGTAAGAGATCAAGGGTTACTTTAACTTGAAAAACCGACATTACGATCGTGTAAATTGACACCAATAAAACAATTACATCTTGATCACCCAACCGATTCAGTTTATATTTTTTGAGTTTTAAAAGAGGCCACTTTAGGTAAATCTCTGTCTTTTTTGTTATCTTTGTTTAAGAATACAGAATCAATTCAATCTGGCACTGTAGTTGTTTTACAATTATTATAAATTCAATTCTCAAATTTGCAGGAATATCCGTTTAACAAGGGCATGTCCTTCATGGTTCATTTATTAACGCTTTTTTCCATTTTGTTGTTATAATTTTTAAAAACTTTGTTAAAACACTAATTGATTGTTTTTGTTTAGTTCTGTGTTGATTTCGAATAATAATTTGTTTGTTGCATAATCAGGAAAAAAACGAACTCCATATATAGGGTACCTACTTGTTGTTATGTAAGAATTAATATAAAGCACTTACTAATTACAATAATTATAAATACAAAAGGATTATCAAGGAACAAAATCGGCTTTAAATTATAACAAAAAAATAGGAAGAACAAGTTTCAAAAATAAAGATTTTCGTAAACCTTTTACTTTAAATTTAGTAATTCAATGTTAATTAAGAAAAATAATGAATGAAATTAATTGATTTTACGTAATTATTGGCAATAATTACGTCTTGTTTGTATTAATTCCAGTGGGAGTTGAAAGGTTCGAAATAGTAATAATAAGTTTTTATTGCAGATTGCAGGTTTAGAGATATGTTAAACTATCTAAAAGTCATCTATGGATGGTTATTCGAGAGAGAAAATTGTGGAAAATGGTAAGTCCTGAATCATTTTGTGTTGCCTTTCTGCTTTTAGTTTTATTGCTGGTTTCTCTGCGATCGAAAATTCAAAAATCATGGAAATGTTCTTACCATTGTTGGGATTAGAATCTGCGTAGGCTGGTTGCGAAGTAAATTTCCAACCTTCAATGCTACTAAGGCTATAGGTTAACTTATCTCGGTTACTAAATGACCAATGGGACAGCCCAAGCCAAAACAAGAGTTTAAGCGTCGCATAGAGAACAACTTTTAATAAAATGAGAAAGCTTTTATGAAGATAACAATAAGAACTAGAATACTAAGATGCTACATATTCTCGTTATTCTTATATGGCGTTGAGGCGTAGATCCTCACAATAGAAAAGAGACTCTAAATCTTTGAGATGTGGTGCTATGTATGTAGAAAATCTCACGCAACATATAACAAACGAAGAAGTTTTGAGACGCATGAAAAAAGGGAAAGAGATTATGAACACCATTAAGAAAAGAAAACTGGGATACTTCGGGCACATAATTAGAAATCAGAAATACGAACTTATGCAGCTGATTATATGTAGAAAGAAAAATAGAAGTCGAATACCGTGGCTGAAGAATTTAAGAAAGTGGACAGGAATGACATCTATTAACTTATTTAGATCAACAGCAGATATAATAAAATGGACCACAGTGATCTCCAACGTCATTAGAGGATGAGGCATCTCCAAGAAGAAGAACAAATTATGTACCTTTTCCCTTTGCAAGTCTTGTCTTGTTACCCCGGAGTTAGGAGAACCAAAAAAACCGATTGGGGTTATATTAACTTATTATTTTGTTTCGTTGTTAGAAAATGATCACAAGATATAGTTTACAAAAAATAATTGATGAGGAGTTTTACATCGTAATTTTGAAGAAGAGTGATTTTCATTTGCAAGTTTAATTTATCGACCATAGTTTCCTTCACAATTCTCTTCGGCTTGCATTTAATATACCTTCTTGTGATGCTGTTTTCGATTTACTATAAGGCATTTACTTCACTTTGAAACGTAACTCTAAATAATTCAGAAAAAAGGTATTCTTTTAGCAAAATCGTTTTTAGAGTTTCAGACAACGCTTAAACCAATTGCTTGATCATGTTAACCTTCTAAGGTTGGTTCTAAACCTTGTATCTAAGACGTATAAGCACATTGTTAATACATTTTTCACTCATGTGCTTCTATCAATTTCCATCTGACACGAAGGAGGCTTTCCATCAACATACATACCTATAAAGATTGTCCGATGAGACACCTCCACGTTATCTAAGATTCATGTAGATTGCCATAGCTTACTACCTTGGGATTTTTACAGATTCAAAAAATTTATCTTGTCTTCACTCAAATTACCTCGAGACTACCTCTACAACCATACGAAAATCCTTCATAAACAGAGAAGTTAAAATAAGAAAACCTTTTTTAATGTCCTAATTCATTCGAGCTTTAATATTCAATTCCTAAGTTCGCAGGAAAACTCGCCTGAAAAACATATGGAATTACTCAATTTTCCATGTAAATTTTTATTTTTTCACCTATGAACTACTTTCAAGTCGTAATAAAACCAAAGCACATAAAATTTACATACACCCATTCATAATCATAAAATCATTGCATTTAAGTAACTTCAACCGTGCTAGACGATATGTTGTAAGCTTTGCTCTTTGACCGTAGCGACTTTGACCGTAAATAATACATTTTTATATCTAACGAAACAATTATAAATATGCAGTAGATAAATGCAACGCGTACTTGTAACATTTTATAAGAGTTATTTATGTATGTGAAACATACACTTTTTGTTCTGAATAATAATTACTACTAAATGAAAGTAGAATACAATTACTTACTAAAATATTTCTGATGTCACTTAAGTCAGAACTGTATTTACACATAAACGTGGCCATTTATTAATTATACTGATTAATCGTAGTAAATTAAATCAAGTAATAAAGTAATTGAGCTTGGCGAAGTAAATTAAACAGTTAGCTTACGTTTTTGTTTGAATGTTATTAAATACACACCTGTGTTTATAACGTGCGTGACATTATAGAATAAAAATTCCCGGCTAGGATTAATTTTTAATTTCAGCAGACAGACTGGGCACAATACTTGTAATAAAAAAATACAAAGGGAATGTGTTATGTCAACTAAGTTATTAATATTTCTAATGGGCGTGGAAGAATTTTGTCGTTTTTATTGTTTAAATAATATATTTATAATATATAAATAAATTCGAATGCTTTTCCCTAAGTATACGATTTATCAAAGAATCAGTTAATCCTCGATGGAGTGGTTGACATAAAGAAACGCCGAGTACTACTGCAAGCACTGGCTGTAAAATATATTATGATGAATGGAAAGCCTTAATGGTATATGTTGTCAGGAAATCCCGCATGATCCGAGAACACATTTTAGTTTGCCCCCGAGGTATGCATATATGGTACTATTTTACTGATTAATGGCATTATACACCATGACAGGTTAATAGAAAAAAAGTAAAAATAATGATTGTGTGGAATTACGTTCGATATTACCCTTTGTTTTATAGGCTTGCGGATTATTTTGCGCAAATTACCTTAAAAAAAACCTCAGTTATTTACAACCTCATTTAAAAAGTGTATTGGAGATAATGAAATGCTGATTAACTCATTGCGGTTTTAAGAAAAACCGTTAGGAATAGTATAGTGAATTATTGCGTGTTTCCCAAGTACGAAAGTAGAATTGGAAAATACAACATCTGCACTGGTTATAAAATATGCCATCCTTTCTAGAAAAACGCAATTTAAGAAAACATAAGTAAATTCAAAGAAATGTATGTAAGATTGTTTTATCCTAAATCTTAGCTTGGTAAGTTTACTACGTAATCAGCTAATTTCATTATTATTGGTGCTTTCTGGTTTATAAATTACTTAGTCAATAAATAAATAAAGGAATACATAATTTGGTGTTAAATTTATATGGAATCACAGCAAAAGATAACAAGTATTACAATTTGATTAGTTAAAATGTTATTATTGTTAAGTACAAGTCAATCTAAACAAAGACGATTTGTCAAAAAGATTTTGGATAAATTCTTAGTTCAACAATGAATAATGCAACGTTACCAACATGATTTTTCCAATAAAAAAATAATGTAGAAAATATGTACATTCACTTATACTTCTCACACGATAAAACATGCGATAGTTATGTATTTACACCAAAAATGGAGTTAGAATTCACCAACAAAATAATATAAATTCGAATTTCCAAGGGGAAACGACAGACAAGAAGGGAGTTATAATTCGCCAACAAAGTAAGAGAAAAGGACAATAACAACTTCCACAATCGATGGCAAGAAGGGCGTTAGAATTCGCGAACAAAGTAACAGCAAAGGAAAAGTAGAACTTTCCCCTTCAACTAACTAACAGAAAAGTAAAATTAGAACTGCCAAAAAAGGAAGATAAGCATTTTATACGAGTACAATCGATGACAAGAAAGACCTTTGAATTCCCCAGCAAAGTAACAGAAAATGAAAATTTGAACTTTCAAAAAGGAACGACGATAATTTCTACAATCATCGGAAAGAACGGCGTTATAATTCGCCAACAAAGAAAGAGAAAAGGAAAGTTTGAACTTCCAACAAATCATGACAAGAATTTCAACAATCGATGGTAGAAGTGCGTTAGAATTCGATGACAAAGTATTAGAAAAGGAAAATCTTAGCTTCCAAGAATGGACAACGAGAATTACAATAATCGATGCCAAGAAAGTCATTACAATTCACCAACAAAGTAACAGAAAAGGAAAATTTGCACTTCAGAGAAAGGACGACAATAATTTCAATAATCGATGACCAGAAGGCCGTTGGAATACACCAACAAAGTAACAGAAAAGGAAAACTTGAACTGCCACGAAGAAATGACAAGAATTTCAACAATTGATGGCAAGGACTTCAGAATTCGTCAACAAAGTAGGTAACAGAAAACGAAAATTTGAACTTCTAAGGTTTCCCAATTTAAAAAAAAATAAGGATTTATGCAGGGCAGAAGCATAAGTTCTGCAGTACAGTCTTTCTATGAAGACATATCAGAATAGCAGGCAAGTGCCCCCGTTGAGATCTTTTGTATTTTTCTTAAAGTATTGGTTTATGGTATATATGCTGGTTGATATCTTATCTTAAAGATCGTTGTCAATACGTATCTATTGTACATAACGATGATTCCTATATAAGAAACATAATTTCAGGAATCATAAAAATAACTAATAAATAATGAAATAATAAATAAATCATAAAATCCGAGCTTCACAAGGATCAGTGCTATTTTCGTTATATAAAAATGATATAGAGCAGTCCTTCCCAATTGTGTCGAATAGACGAATAATAATAAAATCTCTATGCAAATACAATGTAATGATTTATCAACAAAATTATAAGTTAGTTACAATACAATTTGGATAAAACCCAGCATGCTGTTTTCCATACAAACCACAAATGCGATATTAATATGAATCTAAAAGTCGGGGATACTGAATTGAAGCCTAGTGTTAGCCATAAACATAATAATAATAAATCGAAGTTTATATGTAATACTAGAATTAATAACCACCGTACAAGGAGAAATAAAAATTTGTTACTGCATATAGAAGACTAAACATCTTAGGCCTTAATTTGTAAAACAGTTTGCATTCAAAAATAAAAAACTGCATTGACATCGGTAATTAACTTTAAACAATTTCTATACTGGGCGAATCACATAAGACGCGCCGCGCCCCTTAACAATTGGAATAGGCGACCCAACTGACAAAGTCAGAAATAACGTTGGTCTATGTTAATTCTCAATTAAATGTATATAATCAGAGGTGGCTTGTTTTAGAATAACAATACATAATTAAATATTATGTGAAGGTCATATTCAAAATTATTAAAAGGTTGTTATTTTATAATAGGGAAAAAATAAAAAATGGTTGTTGGAAACAATAAGAAAAGAAAGTAACGTATTAAAAATGAAAAGTAACAAGCCCTTAACAGAAGAAAAAGCAAAAGGGCGTTAGAAGTCATCTACAACCAAACAGAAATGAAAACTTTGAACTTCTAAAGAGGAATTACAAGAACAACAATTTAAGGGAAAACTAGATTGGAAATAGAAAACATAACGTAAACAGAACTCTGGATGACAGAGAAAGACAGAGATAACGTTAAAGGAATAATGCAAAATACGAAAGCTCCAAAGAAAATCTTGGTATTATGTAAACTTAACATCGAAAACTTATAGCTTTTGGTTAGCAAGTAAAAAGGAAAGAAATAAGAAGTATATATTGTAAAATAAAAAGGACATTTTTAAAAATAAAAAATAAAAGATATTTAATAAAGGAATGGAAATCGAAACGAAATAAAAGGAAAACAATATAAAAAAATAATAAGTTGAAACAGATAAATAAAACAATAGAATACACAAAGGAAGTGTAAATATCAGAGAACAAATAATTGAATTGAAATGCTTATACATGGTGAAGGATATACTTAGGTATAAGGAATAACAGAAACACATTTTATGCCTATCTGGTTCCTGTTCTGCCTACGTAGAAAAATAGAACCTGAAATAAAGACGTGACATATTCCAAATAAATACAAATAAAGTACAGGAAAAAACAGAACTACAAGGACAGAGAATAAATATTCAGAGAATAAAAGAAACAAATGACAACAACAAGAAAGTGACGTGTCAAAAAATTGAAATGCTGTTAACAGAAGAAAAAAGCAAAAGGATGTTTAGAAGTCACCAACATATAGACAGAAAAGGAAAATCCGAACTTACAAGGAGCAACGGAGGAACGACAAGATTTTAAGGGTTGATAGCAAGAATTGCACAAAATTTGTAGGGTAAAAATTAAAATGACTAAGAAAAAAAAAGAAAACAAAATGAAAAGAAATGCGAAGAAGAAAAATAGAACATCAGCATAGAAACAATTTTAACAATAGGCAACTGTCTAATAATTGCCAAATACGTTATGATTGGCCTTTTCTAATATTTAAATTTTTCTCAAAAGCTGAAGTATGCAACAGTATGAACAATGAATAAATAAATGATTTTAATAAAATCGAAAGCAGAAAAATTTAATATTTAGAACATAGAACTAAATGAAGCAAGATGTTAAGGGGTAGGAGAGATGGTACACCTGCGAAAATAAGGAATAACAATAACTAGAGGAATTTTTAATGATGTACTAGGACAAAATGTATAAAGGCGTAGTTTTAACAAACGCACAGTAGATATGAAGAGTAAATGAAAGATGATAGAATTCCCAGGACGATCAGGAAAACTATGGTGACGAAGGCCCAAAATGAGAGAAGATATTGCTCACAGAAATCTACGTGAAATCTTCAGCAGGTTAATATGGTAAAGGAACAGACAAAGAAGAAGCTTGATCATTAAAGCGAAAAGAAGTAAGAAGCACAATGAAGATAAAAAAAATAAAAATATAGGTTAACATAGGGAAAAATGAAGTAATATGCATCGAAACAGCGAACTAAACGAAGCATAAGGAAAGCAACACAAAAAAAGGAAACGCCAAAAAGAACGTGAAACAGCAAAGAAGAAATGTGAATGCATAAGATGTGCAAAAATATAGAGAATGAAGAATTGAACTGAAATGCCAGTTATTATTATTGTTTATATACATAATAGTAGGGTGGAGTGAAAATTTTTTCAATATTAAAAACGCCTGTAGTGCCAAACGACGTGTTTTGAGGTAACTAGTTAGTGATTAAAATTTGAAACATTTCCAACATGATCTTGATCGAAGTATTATCTAAAACAGCTTCGGATCAGTGTACTAATATTTCAGATTAGTGCGCATGTCCTAATAATGCAACATGTCGGCTCAAGTCGCTCGCATATTTCATTTTCTGTTTAGTTCTCTTTCGCGGTTGTCAGAACGTTTTTCATAATATAGAAATGCCGAAAACACGTAAAGAATCGTTTTGTGAAGTGTTCAGTTTATCCAAGGAATTCGAAGGCAATGTACTTCCTAAAAACTCAAATGTTATGAGATATTATTTGTGGTGCAGGTTATTGTTACAAGAGAACGAGAATGGAAAAGATCCGAGCGTGAGAGACATTTCCAGAGTTGTACTGGCCGATTTGAAAAATATATGGCAAAAAGCATCTATTCCAATAATTTCTGATCAAAGCCTGGAAATATAAAAACTTTTGTGATTGTCAGTGCAAAATTAAAGTGCCTGAACAGGAAAGAGATTTTCTAGTGGACCAAAGAACCAGTCAAATTCTTCAAAAGAGTTTTGCAAGAAAAGCTAAAGAAGTGTCTCGATTATTAACATCTAAGGATCCGGACATTACAACACAGACACTTGAAGAGACATTTACATCTGTAATCTCAGGTATTACAACTTCTGTAGAAGAGTCTGCTACTTCAGAAATTTCAGAACCGTCAACATCATTTCAAACTCTATTTTCTTCCGGTTCTGGAAAATGAATTAAATTACCCAATCTAGCCCAAGCATGCGATCGAACAGGGATATCGGATCGATCAGCCTCAAAACTAGTAAGCACTGTTCTCCAGTATTATAACAAAAGAGTTATAACGAAATAGTGGATAGAAGCAATGAAGCAAAATAAGGAGAGAACGGAAGAAAAGATGAACAGAACTCGGAGAACATTCAGGGAAAAAAATCATCAGCAGTTCAAGGACTTTATTTTGACGGTAGGAAGGACAAGACAATTCAGCAAGAAAAAAAGGCACGAAATATTACAAGAAAACTATCTTAATTTCAGAGCCTTATTCAAAATACCTCGGCCATATCACACCAATGTCTGGAAGTGCTACGAATATTGCATTAAGTATCATGACATTCTTAGAGGATTTTCGTACAAATTAGAATGTGGATGAATTGCAGGCAGTTGGATGCGGTGGTACTGTCATAAATACAGGGTTGAAAAATGGTGTTATCAGGCAACTAGAAAAGTCTATAGGTCGTCCACTACAATGGCATATATTTATGTTTATTGCACACTAATGAGTTACTTCTCCGCCACTTAATGCAACACCTAGTTGGAAAAACAAACGATCCTAGAGGATTCTCTGGTACAATTGGAAAGATGCTAGAAAATTGTCTGTCGTCGCATTTGAGCCAATTGAAGTGGAATTGTCGATTATTGATCCAAATGAATTGAGTACTGACCAGAACTATCGCTTCGATATATCTAATGGAATTCGAGAGGTAATATATCATCGTCTTTGTCTCTGCGGGATCCTGGGAAGATGTCACATTCTAGCTACAATAGAACCATCAGTGGAACTGAAAACTTTAGCTAAATATGTGATCAAGGTATACTCTTCTAGCTGGTTTGAGATTAAAGTCAAATCTACCTGTAAGAACGGATCTAAACATTTCTTTGGAATTAGAACTTAAGAATATAGCGGATCCAATATTACAAAGAAATGCGTATTTCGGCAATCCTGAAAATATTCTGTTGGCGATGTTATCTGATGAACGAAAACACGTTCGGAAATTAGGTTTACGGCGGATTCTCAAGTGTAGAGCCTCAAATCATAATCAGGGCACTATTCGGGTGTTTCAAGTCACCAAACTTAATTTCAACGCTGAAGAGTACATCGATGTGATCGATTGGCGGTCCTTTGCAGCTACTTTAGACGTTCCTGACAACATCAGCGTTTTGAAGTTACTTTGTCACACTCAGGCGGTTGAAAGGTGCATAAAGCTGGTAACGGAAGCTTCTTCTTCAGTACCTATGTGGCAACGAAGTAAGAGACGGACTTATTCGAGCTAAACTTGCATCTCAAAGTGAGTTACCAAATTTTGAAACCAAAAAACAGTTTATTAATGTACCTATTGAAGTAATCACTACTCTGTGCAAAAATGTACAACATTTTTCAAATAAAAGATTTATGATTGCTAGCAATTTTTCTAGACACCATACTTACCACTATTTACCATAAATTCAAATGTACAAAATGTTTTAAGTAACAGATTTGCGATTTCTAACAATTGTTTTTTTATTATACACTATGTACATACAACTATCTACCATGAATTCAAATGGAGAGGAACCTCAAGATATTATTTTATTGAACTCAAATTTTGCACATCTAAATGATAAAGCAAAAGGCACACTTTCCACCCCCAGGACAAATAAAAAACGACCACCCTACTACAAAGGCAGAGTGACCGAGGTAAAAAAAAAATAAAAACCTGGAGACAACCACAAAATTAAATTAGTTTAACCTAAAACAAAACAAAACAATCAATACATAAGATAATGCATATTTTAAGACACATATCAATCATTTAATGTTAAGGTGTGGCATACACAATCTTTCAAATCAATAATAGACATCAAAAGCCATTGTGCAGCTCGAGGTTAAAAATAACAAGGTATAAAAGGGGCATAATTAGCCTGAATGCGAAATAAAAACTTTTTATTGACAGTCTATTATAAGAGCTAAGATTCCGCATGCAGAAATTTATAGCCAAGCCAATTCTTTTAGTTTTTCGACCTTTCTAACGCGTATTATAGAAGATAACGACCTCTGTTTTTTAAACTTACTGTTATTTCTTGTAATTTTAGATTCGAAAATAATAATAATGATGATAAAAATAAATATCTCTGTACTGCGACCTACAAATATGTCCAAGAGCTTAAAATGTGTTAAAACATTAACTTACCCACGAAATTTCAATGTTTTAATATTAAAAAATTAAAGATGCAAATAAAAAGGCTAATTAAAAAATTGTATGCAGGATTAAAGAAAAAAAGGACCGTTTTTTGACCTTTATTCCGTCCCTGATTTTTCACACCTTTTCCGTTTTCGTTACTTCAGAAATTAAAAAAAAATGGTACTTGCTGCGAATGGTATTGAATACAAGGAATTAAAACCTTTAAATATAATGAATAATCAAACTTATGAAAAAAAAAATAATAGGTTAAATCCACCAGATATATCCAGATTAAATCAGTTCGTTGCACGTTTTAATCACTTTGTCAAGTACATTATGAACCTTTCAATAACCGAGTAACAGTAATGGATAAAACTCCTACTATTGGAATTGATCTGGTTGTATTTTGAATCGTTAACTCACACTGCAAATAAATTTAAATTAAAGGTTATCGAATACGCCTTCTTTGCATTGAAAATGAGAATTAAATTTAAAAAAAAAGTTAAATGGAGATCGGGGTTATGTGCATAAATTAATTTAATCTTTTATACCTTTACAAGTTATCCCACCATTAAGATCTTGATCGAACCGTGTTAGGTTAAAAATTCATAAAAAAACGTATACATTCACTTTTATTTTTATGTAAAACTGGATCTTTTTGTTCAGATTTAAACAATTTGTTATTTTTTTTTAAATGTATGTGAGTAATCAGCATCGGATTTTATTACGGTTTTTGTTGTAAGTTAACTTTCAGTTTTTGTAAGAGAGTTCTTTAAATCCAGTTTACGACCTGCTTTTAAATTTAATATTGAATATGGTTAGTTCCTTTACAGTAGAGCTATTAAGAACCAATTTTAAACATTTATATTCAGTTCAATTCAGTTTGCCTTTGTACATATTAACTTTCAATGCCTTGAAATATTGATATTTATGCCCTTTTTAAAATAATATTGTGTAAAAAGCAGCATGATACCTTTTAAATGTACAATAAAATATTTTAAGAAAATGTATAAAAAATAATTAGAAAAGGAATGTGGAATCCGAGGCGAATAAACAATTCTAACTTTTTTTTAACGTAATTCAATCCAATCTAAGAGCATTTAATTTTCACTTAAGTCCCTACATTAGAAATATGCATATTAAGTTTCAATTAAATTATGTAAATTATTCAGTAACGTTGAATGCACGCCACGTTAAGAAGAAGAACGTTTAATAATAAAATAATGTCAACAACAGATTTAAGGCGTGCACCGTGACCAAAGACTTCCTTGGAGGGCGCATAATATGGAGCAAAAGACAAAATCCAGAAAACATGATTATTGGCTTCTAGAGAGACTGTCACAACCATCACTTCGCAATAAACTGTTAGTGTAGGACGTAATCTTCAAAGACACTTCGTACCTTAACCGAGGCCTTATTCTTCGGTACCAACAAAAACATCTACAGTGGTCTTGAAGTGCTGTCAATCAGTGCAGTGAAACTTACCTCACAGCACACAATTGAAAATTAGACAACATTTTAAATATTATCTTATAGCGTTGTACTCACTGGAGAACTTTTCTCACATGTCACGTTACCATCAATCATAATGTGTATTTCGTTACTTATTAACCGTTTGCATAATAAACTTATAACAAAAAATTTAAAAAGAGCAACTGTGACGAACAGTAGAAGAAATAGGGGTATCACAAAAATTAGCTAAGCTACACAGAATAACATTATTTGGTACGGAGAATAGAGTACTGGAAGAAGGAAACTTATTAAGAAAGTAAAAAATGGATGAAGGCAGGGCAGGGCGATACACTATCAGCGGTGCTGTGCAACATAACACTCAGAGAAAGTAGAAATAAGTCTACAACACCTTAGACGCGGACAAGATATCTGAGAGAAGGATGAAGAAAAAATACCGGTGCTAAAAGAACTGAAGAACTGTTAAAAATTAATAAATGCCCAGGAGACCATGAGTTAGTATCAGAATTAATTAAATAAGGGGGCGAAACAATATAGTAGCTGGTGGGTGACGTTTCCACCAGAGACGAAATGCTAAAAATCTAGACAACGGCAAGAATTACTTACACTACTGTATAAAAAGGGCGATAAAGCAGATTGTAACAATTACAGAGCAATAGCATTAATCGATTCAACATACAAAATTCTAGCATCATTAATTAAAGACAGGTTAACAGAATATGCGGAAAGGAATACCAATGCGGTTTCCGGAGTACTAATAGAGTAGTTACTGACTATATTATTACCCTAAAACAAGTACAACTTAACTGCTATGAATATAGACAACAAGTTTGTAGACTTTAGACAGATGTATGGTTCAATAAGCAGGGTTCAGCTTTATCAGATAATAATGAAACAATTAGATATACCAAAAAAATTAGTAAACTTAGTACGAGACTTTACAAAGTAAGGTACAATTCTATGGTAAAAACATCAAAGCTCAAGGTCCAACGAATGGAAATAATCGCAGCAAAGATAGGATTACGAATCAACCATCAGAAAACGAAGTATATGGAAATGAGAGGAATGAAAGTGGCTTTAACACATAATCGTGAGTTAGTGTTTGAAAAAGTAAACAGTGTAGTATTCTTAGATGTCATAGTTACAAACAATTGTGAAAACAGCAAAAAAATAGCAGAAGAAAACAAATGTGTAGATTCTTTGAAAGGCGTTTTTACAACAAAAGAGGTATCTCTAAATGTTAAAGCAAGAATTTGCAAAAGACTGATAAGGACAACAGCTATGCATGACAGTGAAACGTGGACCCTGAACAAAGTAGATCAGACTAGGTCAAGATCAGGAGGTATGGAGTTGCGAAGAGTGCTACGGAAGATCTATGGAGGCAAGAAAGTAGAGGACTACTGGGAAAGAAGAACTAAGAATTGTCGAACGGTTGAAACAGGAAAGAACAACAAAAAAAGTATTAAGAGGTGGTGTAAAGGGAACCAGAACACCAAGAAGGCCAACAACAAAATGGTTGGATGCAGTTAACGAAGACTTGGCAAAAGTGTAAATAAGGAACAAGGCAGCAAACGATGGAAGGAAGCCATGAAAAAAGAAAAAGCTATGGGTCTAAATGACCTGTAAAAAGGCAGTATTTATTATGATGTGAATCGACACTGTTCTGTGAGCAGGTTTATGATAAACTGAGCGTCCAGGATGACCACTCGCTTTAAGGGTTACCAGGACGTCGAGGAAAGTGAGAGAATCGTTTGATTCTATTTCCATAGTGACCTTGACATCAGGGTGTTGATTGTTGAGATACTCTAGGAAAGAAGTAAGGTTATGTCATTCATGGGGTAAGATAATAAAAGTGTCATGTACATAACGAAACCAGACCTTGGGTTTTAAATCAGAGGATTCCAAGGCTATTGCCTCAAAGGACTCCATAAAGATGTTTGCAACTACCGGAGGAAGGGGAGAACCCATACTATCACTTGCTCCTAGCTTAGGTTGTTAAAAACGAAATTCGTGGAAGAAAGACTAAACTTGCAGGTTTGTTGTCTTGAACTAGTAACTGTTCGATGATAGCTACTGAGTTAGGGTTGGGGACCTTGGTCAACGGAGGGTCACCATCAAACATCAAAATAACTTGAAACTCCAAATGACCACCATTGTTTACTATTAAAAATGTCCATTTATCCTATCTGCTTGTCCAACACAACCGTGTAGTTGTATTGACACAGTGTTACTCTACATCGGTAAATCCTCGCCAATAACATTTATCGTTTATATTTCGAATACTTTGGTAAAATGGTATGAGTTAGCCACGAATGACTCGACACCTGCGGCTTTAGCCTAAACAACATGCGTATGATTCAGTCTTCGCTTCAACAATTCTAAATATTTAGATGCCAAACTTCTACAAATATTTTGCGATTGAATAGCACAGGAGACACAATCTCACCTGACTATACATAATAATTGTATAATTTACAAGATTGTTTTGCAATGCTTTTCAAAGAGCTGATGCCTGCGAGTCAAACCCGGCTCCTCCACCAATTTTTTATGTGCTCAAATTACATAAGTAACACACGATTTTAAATAAACGAAAAACTGTATTAATTTCCTGTATTTAAGACTTGCAAAAACTTGATAAAATTTAATAGTCATGTAAATTTTATGTTAATAAACTTTTTATTTATTAAACTAGACATGATTAGACAAACTTGGAACTACGTAAAAACAAAGAAGCAATTTTGTACACAAGCAATCAATAAGGTTAGTTATCGATAATTACAGGTTTATTATTATAAATAGTAAAGCGAATTTTTTCGTAAATATTTGTTCCGTTAACAAGACCTGTATTTAAAAGTTAATTTTAGCTCGGATTAAGTCATCACATTACAACCTCATACATGAATTATTAAATCCCTAATTAAGACAGATTTACATACGAAAATAGGCATAAAATTAAGACAATGAATTCGATCAACATTTCAAAAAAAATCTGATTTGTCACAAAGAAAACTGTTGTAAAGTGGCACACCTTAATCGATTAGTGGAGTAACAGGATACAATATCAGGATTTAGCAAAAGAAAAAAAGTTCAACTTAACAATTTGCAATTGCTTATATTAGGGTCAAGTTTATGTTATAGGATATAAAATCCGAAGGAACACCACATTAGTTTGTTGTGTCAATGTGAAGGTTTTTATCCTAAAGCGATATGTAATAGAACTCCAAGGTGTGTCCATAACGATTGGTGAGTTGCTGTTTAACCTAGATATTCTTCTTGATTTATTGCACTTTTGAAGATCATATACGGTATAAACTTTAATAAATCTGTCTGGTAATTCAAGGAAGTCTCTAATAAACGTATGATTACTTTTAATAGTTCTTCATTCGTTAAGAAAAAAATAAGATAAAATTGTAAAAGTAATGAAATTAGGGTTGAATTCCAATCTAAAGAAGTAAATTTGTAAATGAAGATTCAAATTCGGATTTAATTTTGATTTCTATACTTTTTATTGAAACTATATTTATTGCCTATTGCACGTAATCAATCAGTTTGAAGGATCAGAGTTTAAATCCCAAAGGACCAAATTAAAATTTCTATTTTGTGTGAAAATTTTATTGAGATTTAAAATTGAAAATATTAGCTTTATACCTGAAAATATCGTATATAAAATTTGAAGTATAGTACCAAATTTTACATTTGACAGTTTTTAGGTCAATTAAAGCTAAATATTCAAGTACAAATTTTGATTTGAGGTTGAAATTTTTAACTTAATAAAATTTACATCAAACTTTGGGCCGCCAACCTTTTCATCTCCTTTTTAACAACCAGATTTGTTGGTAATGTATGTTAATGCAATCGTTGTCAGCAGTTAAATTTATCAAGAGATGAAAATAGTTGCCCTAAATTATAAGCCTGTACAAATCCCTATAAAAGGCAAAGGCATCCCTTTTTCCTCTCACTCCTTGCACCTCTTCAAATCTAGTCACTTATTAGTGAGGGATTTTGTGTCTACTTTCCCATAGTGAACGGTCCTTGTGGGAGAGAGGTGCCCACTCTAGTACTGACCGAAGACAACGAAGCTTAACTCTCCTGATCGTACTAGACTGGGGGGGGGGGGGGGGGTACCTAGCTACCGCAACTTGGAACCTTTATCTTCATTATTTCTACTCAAATAGACATAAACTTGAAATGAGGATAGTCTATTAAAATAAAAAAATTTTCTTCTGAATTTCCAGTATGTAAAGCTCTAAGCTTAAATAACTCAGGAGCTAAGTAAAATAAATCAAAATAGCTTTTTTTTATTTAGATTTAACAGGCAGCAGTATACTGATGAGGCTTGATTCCGCGTATATACAATGATAATATTTAATAATATATATAAGAACATAATAACATTTTAATAAAATAACATAACTTAAAATTCCGTTAAGAAGGTATATAAGATCCTTGTCGCACCGTATCGAATGCGTTGGATCAAATTCAGTATTGGTCACAGTAGCGATTGTATAATATTTTGTGTTGGAGTAAGGTAGGAGCAGAGACTACTACTTGTGGAAGTCCATTCCAGTGATCAACAATGCGATTGGCCAGGATGTTTTTATAACTGACGTGTTTAAATCTCGATTTTTTGAGCTTCCTATCATGACCTCTGAGGTTACGAGAATGTGAATGTGAAAAGTTTGACAAGTTTGGAGAGTCATAATAGTCACTCGGGATCTTATAAGTTTCCACGATGTCTGCACGTTGTCTCCTAACGGATAGGGGTGCGATGTCCAGTTCCCGGAGTCTCTCTTCTTACGATAAATGCCGGAGGTTGGGTGGAAGTTTCATTGCTCTACGTTGTACACCTTCCAACAACGAGATGGTTCCAAACAGAAGAACCGTACTCTAGGATGGGGAGCATGTAGGTCGTATATAAAGATACCAACGACTCATTGTTAAAGGACTTAAATGCCTTTCGCAACAAGAACAACGCTCTGTTTGCCTTCCTGACAGTATAATTGATATATCCTTCCCATTTCAGGTCGCTAGTAACTATGACTCACAAATGTTTTACCCATGTGGTCGGTTGGACAACTTTACCGTTGATATGGTACCGGTAGTTCGGATTATCTTTCCCTATATGAAGGATAACACATTTGGATTCGTTGAGTGGGATCAACCAATCCCTCAACCAGTCTGCAACACTAATCAGGTCCAACTAAAGATCACCATAGCTGTTCAGTAGATTAGCGAATATTTTAGTATCGTCGGCGAACATAGAGAAGTTAGTTTTCGAGTATAGAGATTCAAGAGTATTGGTACGAGGACCGCCGACCCCTGAGGAACTCCATTAGTAACTCTATGTAGGGAAGAGGTGCAGTTTCCAACCTTAACTCGAAACGTTCGGTCTGTGAGAGAGGACTTCAGCCATGATAATAATTTTCCTCGTATTCCAAGATGATGAAGCTTGTATAACAGGCGCCGGTGGGGCACCTTATCAAAGTCCAAATATACCACGTCTGTCGGTCTTTTGTTATCCAAGTCTTTGATCCATTGCTGAGTGGTGGAAAGGAGATTAGTTGTCGTAGACTTACGAGGGACAAACCCTTGTTGTTATGGCAAGAGAAGGCCAGTCTCAAGTGCTAAATCCAGCAATCTATTGGTAATGAGACGCTCCATAACTTTGCAAATCACGCAGGTAAGGCTGATTGGCCTATAGTTCTTCGGGTCCAGTTTGTTCCCCTTTTTGTAAATAGGGGTAACAATCGCCGCTTTCCAATCTTGAGGTAACACACCTGTGTCTAAAGACAAAAAAATCGTATGGAGAGTTGGGGTTAATTCCGAAGCGCAGTTCTTCAAGGAGATGGTAGGAATAGCCTCTGGACCGTGAGAAGAATTGGGATTGAGCGATAAAAGTATCGTGGTTATATCATCGAAACCAAAGATATGTCGCTGGATCTAAGTTGATAGTGGGCAGTATGCCATCAGGTTCCACTACGTTGAACTTCTCAAATTCTATCGCAAATAGCTCTGCGATATGGATTGGTTCGGTAACTATTTCATGGTTGTCTGTGTGAAGGGTCTGCGGGCATTCGACAGTAGAATACACTTGGTGGCGAATGTAGGCATATAATTGTTTACCTCTGGGTTGGGTAATATTCTGTTCGTATCGTCTGCGGTCCAATCGCAGAGTATTGTTGATCTCATTACATAGAGTTTTAAATCTCTCATAGGAAAAGGGAGAATTTGTTCGACGATACAGCTTCCAGACGTTATGTTTGTGCTTTTAGGCGAAGTGTTGGCTGCGTGATTCATGGTTTAGATTTGTTCGGTGGCTTTCTGTGCACAGGGGAATGATGGCTTAGTGCTCCAATAGACACTCGCTTGAATGAACTCCAAGACTCTTAGGTCTGTGGAAGGGATTGAACTAAACAATCTTTTATGTCAGTGAAATTTGCGCGCCAATAGTGCAATCTGTTTTGTGAAGGAGGATGGTTTATTTTCCGTTTTTTCAGTTGGGTTGACTGCAGCTATCAATGTATGGTCGCTGTTGCCGATTGGGGCGCAGGAGGTGAGGTCAGTAAAGGCATGTACGTCGTTTGTAAGTATCAAGTCTAGAATAGATGGTCTCTGTTCATTCCTGTTGGCTTGTTGGCTTATCAATAAGTTGGATAAGCGATGAGCTGTTAAATGTGTTGAGAAATTCGCGTGCTACAGAGGTCGTTGGATGAGGCCAGGAGAGCGAAGGCAAGTTGAAATCTCCAAAGATAACTAAGGTGTTTGCGCGTTCGCCAGCTAATCTCAATTGTTTAAGAATGTAGTTATCCACTTCGGTTGTAGTGGCGGATGGCATACGATACACTGCACCTACCTCCAGAGTTTGACGACCCATATGTATTTGCACCCACAGCGTTTCCGATGCATCGTTCTGAAGCTCATTTATCAGGGTTACTAGCAATCTCGTTGATTATCCTCTTCACATAAATGATGACTCCCCCGCCTCTTCTGATCTGTCTGTCTTTGCGATAAATTTAGTAGGTATTGAGGGTGACCATGCTATCTGGGATATCAAGATTCAACCAGATTTCGGTTAGGATTATCACATGCGGTTCATGCACGCCAACCTCAACCTGGAGCTGATCAAATTTAGATAGAAAGCTAGCTACATTCGTGTATATAAATTTGGGGAAGGTTACTGCTGCCTCGAGGAGTTTCCCTGACGGCGTCCACGCTGGTTGCCAGAGACAATTTTGGGAACTTCTCTAATAAATTTGATAGTTGCATCCTTGTCAGTTGCTTGGGTTTTGGTGAGTTCACTCCTGAGCTGAGCAAGAGTTTCACGTTCCAATGGTGTTTGGTCATTCTTGGCGTTAACAGTCGATGATAAACTTTTGCCGCTTCGAAGAATTGCTTGTGGAAGGTCTGCAGAAGTGAAAACGATCTTCAACGGCCTATTTTTGGATGGATTTCGCTTGCCAAGCCGAATCAGTTGTGCATTTTTGAGTTGGGATTGTAGGAAAGAGGGGGAAAATTGAGTTAGGTTAATAGTCTGGACCAGTAAGTTCACCTTCTCCTGATCATCCTTTTTTTCTGACTTCCGCAACATCGTTGTCGCTCTCTGCAATCCCAAATAAAATGACGTTCTTTGAACGACGGGTTCGTCCAACAACTTCTTCAACTGTTGAAGTTATTAAGGTGGAAATACCGATTTCTTTCACATGGTGGATGACATCTTGTTTGATTTGTTCGTTAAGGTCATTTCGTTCAGTCTCGAGTTTTTTCAGCCTTTCAGCAACATCATCATTGCTTGTCTCAAGGGTTTCCAGCTGAGATGAGAGTAGTTGCATATTTTCTTGGCATGTTTTAAGACCCGCAGATAGGTTATCAATTTTCCTGGAAATTCCCGCTATTTCTTTCCCAATATCTTTTTTTATATTTGAGCGAAGCTTTGCTAGGGAGAGTTAGCAAACTCAGTTTTTTAGCTCCACCTGCTCCGGTGTAACAGTGAAACTTCGCCGAAGTATCACTCTTGTTTACACGTTCGCTACAGCTGATATGGAAGGTAGAGTTGCAGTAAGGGCAGAAGATAACTTTTTACAGTATCCACATGTAGGCTTCTGTTGAAGGTCCATAAAGTTTAGCGATTCGGGCGTTGGAGCTCGTCCGAGTTTGAGGTTAGAATCCAAGCTACATGTGAATTTGATCAATTCTGCAATTCGTGCGTAAATTGCGACTCAAAAGGCAAGTTGAATGTAACCCCTGCACTATCTGTAACATGAGCGTCAACACCAACAAGAAATAATAGCGGTCTGACGAGTATAACGGTTAATTATGATGGATTAACAAATCTATACGTCTTGACACTATACATGAAGGTCAATTTCTTTGACTTGAAGCTCAAAGTTGAAACTAAAAGTTGACTGTATTTGGCTCATCTTCAAAATCAACATTTCGGTTGAATTTTCCAGATTGAGTTAACCATTAGCAATATGGTTTTAGCCCTGAACATTGTAATCTGGTTAAAAAGTTACCTCCAATTGTGAATCGGAATTTAAATAAACATTCTGAAGTTTGGCTAGTAATGTGATTTCGAAAATTAGTTTAATGTAGCGAGGTTTTAGACGCAAACTCAAACCTATTTGAAGTTTAAATAAAAGAAGTATCAGGTATTCACTTAAAATCGTTAATTTTAAACCGGATTCATAATCCTCCAGACTTTTATTACAATTTAATTAATGATTTGTTTCTGAATGAAAATGTCGCAGCTTAGATTAATGATTATACATTTTTTCACAATTTAGATTTACCTTGTATTTATTTGATAATTAGTCTTAATTAACTTGTTAATTAGCTGATTAATAAAAAAAAATTCAATGATAAACTTTAGATTAAATAAACGCAAGCATACAGGGAAACTTCGTTGAACCGTGACCAATAAATTAAAGTGGATATGCCTATTTTTGGGCTCTTCAAGTATTTTTCATCCAGTTTTGGTTTATATGGATTGTAGGAATTCCTGATTCCCGATTTAATTTTTCGTTTCTCGTTCTCACACGTGCGATAATAAAGATGTTAATAACTGCATAGCTGTTGGTGACAGTTCTTGTTCCACTTCATGAGAACACTCTAAATCCAATGTCATTGCAATTGTGCTCTTGAAATGTGTTAACCACACGTTTAACCACAACCACAAATCGTTAGTAATATTCCATACCGGGGCGAAATTCTCGCAACGAATCATAAATTATCCACTTCAGTTAATATTTGCTTGCAGGATAATTCCGGAAGGATATGTTAAAAAAATTCCGAAAGTAGGTTTTTGCAAAAATCAACAGATTTCAATGTCTTCTTCGAACTGTTTTTTCACCTTGACTTAAATGCGATTGTGGCACTGATTCGCAATTGAGAAAATTAGATTGAACAACATTTCGAGCGTTAATTTTTTACATAATTCGCTTGGAAGAAATTATTTCCAATTAAATCGGACTTTGTTGTTTATTGCAACATGGGTTCGAGTTGACCGGATGGAAAGCTCCTTTAGAAACACAAGAAACGGCTGGTGAGCGAAGGCCGCGTTTTATAAAAACTAACGTATTTTACAAGTTTCAAGGTTTGTTCCTACTGCGTCTGTCACGTCAACGTGGGGCACACCATGTCAAAGGACAAGATCTAAGGATACTTAAAGACCATTCCATTAAATTTTCCCAACTAACGAACCTTTTAAAGTAGCAAATGCGCAACGAGAAACGTTTATTTATAAAAACAGAAGACGGTGGTTTAGCAACAATTATTACGAATTCCTAATGTTAATCAGGCACTTAAAGCGTGATATTATTTTAATTTGCGAAATAAGTAATTTTCCACACGGTATTTAATAGATCAGACCTCGAAGAGATGGTTTATTTAAAAGACTATTCGCATTTATGGCAACTGAATCATTCCTGAGGGGTCGAAGTGATTTTATAAAATGGACAAGAATAACCTTGAATGCACGAGCACTCTTTTGCAGATGATGTCTATCTTAATGTAATTTAAAACATGCACTGCCTTTCTAATTAATTTATTGTAGTTATTTATTTCTACTTTGTCCATATAGAACAAGAACACAAACAACCTGAAATCAGAGCTAAACCCGAGCGTGTGCACTTATTTTATTTGGCGTCGATCAAAAATCAATTAAATTAAAATAACTGTACTTATTTTGAGACCAAGTGATCTATCTAGAATGGTATTTCTGAAGGACGCTTATTTTTAATTAGTATTTTTATTTCAAATTTTTATTCGATCAAGTTTTTATACAGAAAAACAGATTGAAAAAGTTTGACCTTGATTTCTTTTCTAGCACTTGTTTTCAAAAAAAACTTAAATTAAAGTCTGTCGAAAAACTAGCTCGCACACTTTTTATGTGTACAACATTTCCGTTTATAATATGTCACATTAATTATCATCCATAATCGTGGCTGGTATGTTTTATTAACATTAATTTATGTTAATAAAGCAATCAGGATATTTTATGGCTTTGGTAGGATAATTTGTTTGGGTGATTTGCTGGCCAGCTTGAGATGAAAAATTCTTTTGATTTTCTGTAATTGTCAAGCAAAACCTGCACAGACATTTAATCAAGCTCTTCTTCATGTTTTTACAACTTAAATTTAACCAATCTTTAACGGCTGCATCCTCAGCCCCTTTTATGCTGAAATTCTAGATTTTGGATCAGTTTGTTACAATTTAACCCTAATAATAAAAGAAATTCAACCTGTAGTATTTGATTTAGCCCAAAAACGTAATATTTTAAGTCTGATCCTAGCCAATCTAGGGTTAACGATCGAATGCCACTCTGAAGTAGTAAAAATTTCTTGTTGGAAATTCCACTCCAAGACAAAGAACCTAAACGGATAACCAAAGTCATTCTCAGGATGTAATTTGTAAATTTTTGTCTTTTTGTCAGATTTGATGTTGTTCGACATTTATGAATCGAAAAAACCCATGTGGTTTCGTTGGGGCAACATATTTCCAAAGTTCTTGAATTCCCGTCTCACATCTTTTATTTTGATTTTTTACGTGTTGCTTTGTTATAGAGCTGCAAGCAAGTAAGCAAAACGGGGTTCCTTCACCGTTTTACGAAAACGAAAAATAATGTCCTAAATATTCTAAACCAGAGAGCCAAAGAACAAATTTTATTGTAGCAAAGAAAGCCTTTTGCAACCATTAAAAAAAATGACGGAAGTCCAAGCAACGAACCTTGTTATTTTGATCTGTAAAGAATGCACGAGTCGGTATTTTTAAAAATATTAACAGCGTCTAAACATGATTCAGAACTTGAAAAACCACTGTGGTTAAATTACTTTTAAAAAGTCTTCCACAAATTTGCTTTTTATGAATAGTTTACTTTAATTGCCATCATTAATTGGAGCAAGGGGATTTTTACCAACCATTTTTGAAATTAGTTTTTCAGTGGAACTTTTGGTTCATAAAAGGGTTAAAATCATAAATAACACGGATGTACCTTTTAATAATATTTACATTCAAA
Source organism: Melanotus villosus (assembly GCA_963082815.1). Classification (NCBI taxonomy): domain Eukaryota; kingdom Metazoa; phylum Arthropoda; class Insecta; order Coleoptera; family Elateridae; genus Melanotus; species Melanotus villosus. The sequence continues at coordinate 6,309,196 of OY720423.1, read as the reverse complement.
ACTTAAACAAAAGGAAGTCGTTTGTGGTAGAAAATTTAACCATAACTTTAAAAGAATCAATTAGAAATTCCACCTGCGTAATTAGCTCGTCTAAAAATCTTTCCAGAAAACTAAAAATCTCATAAAACGGTGTGGTTAAATGAAACATAATTTCCTAACACAAAGGTGTGAATTTGGCCTTTAAATCATTTAACAGCAGTAATAACCGATTCTGCATTTTAACACAACATAAATTATGAAACAATTTATGCAAATTGACTTTAAGAATGTCATAAAATTTCTTCTAGTTGAAGCAAAATATTAAAAAAGGTGAATAGTCATAATTAATTCACAATTAATTACGAAACGTGAAATTCATTACAATTATACTATAGGTACTATGCAAAACTTAGTTCCTTTGTTTCAGATTAAGAAATTCTGTTAACTTAGTTAAATACCACTGGTCGAATGCAAAAATTAATCGATCTAAATAAAAACAATAAAAATCACGAAGCAGAATGAACTGGATAATCGTATTAATTACAAGTACGGAAATAAATCGATGAAAACTTGAAGCATTCGCTGAGAACGTAAACATCATTGAGGTTAAAGTCGAGTTTTTTTTATACCTGTCCTAATTCACTAAGATTTGAGGTTTTAAAGAAATGGGTCAATGCCAGAAAGAATGTTTTAGTTACCTACATATTTTGTTAACTATTATTATTTATTTTGTTCTAATATTAAAAACTATTTATTGCCTATTAATTAAATGAAAATGGTGTGAAGTTTATTTCTGGATAGAATGAATGCATAACGGGTTTTCACGTGTTTATAAAGTTATGCTAAAAATATAACACATCTAAAGCTGCAAAAATTCTTTAATGCAAATTTAAAATGCTTTTATATGAATTACTTTTACTTAGAACCAATGACCTTTATTTCTGAAGGATTTTATGCATTAAGTGTTTTAGAAAATCAAAAAGGACGATTACTGTTTGTTTTTGTTTCTTAAACCTTCGATGTTTTATTTGTGTTAATTTTTATTTTTCTTGCCTCTTTACCTATTGGGTTAAGGCAAAATGGGCTTAGAATTCAATAACTCTATGTCTTGTAATTACAAATAAATGCATCTAATCTAAGATTAAACATTAATAAGAAATGTTATAGAAATTGAAGCAAGCTACGAAATTATTTTTAATTTTAAGTAAATTTTATTTTTCTTGCCTGTATTCTTATAGGGTTAAGGCAGAATGGGCTTAGAATGCAATAATTTTGTGACTTGCAATTTAAAAAAATTGTTCTTAATTAAAGGTTAGACATTAATAAGAAATTTTATAGCAATTGAAGCAAACTCTGAAATTATTTGTAATTTTAAGTGAATTTTGAAAACAATTGTGGGGACTCCTGTGTCGCACATCAACCCTGATTTAATGTAAATAGTATCTATGTATGAATTATATGTAACCCTTTATACCTTTTGGTGTCGAGGCTGGTGCGTTAACGTATGAGGCTCTACGCGTGTAAGATACTGCACCACAGCGCCCTTCCTAGAAAAACCCTTCTTAATACGTACTTTTCCTACGCTATTACCTGGCTGCCTAGTTTTCTTCAATTTCATTTTAAAAACTAGACACTTCGTCTTCCATTCTTGTTCAGAGCGCATCGTCGACACGCCCCAAGTGCATAATAAAGATTGATATAAAACTCAAGTCATTTTTACTACATACAACACCCATTCAATAATTTCGAAAACCGACAAAGTTAAAACTCCGCCTGCGGATTGAGTAGCTCATCGGTACCGTTGCCGGGAGGAGGGTTGATGCCGTTGATGGACCAGGTTAGCAGCCTATTCACTGTAAAACAACCCAGAGTTGACAGAACTCGGAACCCGAACTGAAGAACCAATGCGAGAGAAATGAAGAAAAATCCTTGGAGAAAAAATGGCCCGTTGGAACATAAACTCATGGCGTACGAAAAATCACGAACTACTAATAGAAATGAATGAACATAAAATAGACTTATGTGCAGTTGCTGAAACAAAGCAAAAGGGTAAAGGTAGCATGAAATTTCAAAACTATGCATTTATATACCTACTCTGGAAATAATAAAAATGAAAGAGCTCAATCGGGCGCGAGATTACTGATTAGCGAAAAACTAGAAAAAGATATCGTGGATAACGTCAATAAAAATCAGAAACCGAATCCTGCACATTATAACAAGCTATGCCCCCGATATAGATAAGCCAAAAATTAAATGAATGCTACGCGCGACTAGGTATGCTTTACCCGTTAATAAACCGCAATTCAACGCTAAAAAGTGGGCGATTTTAATCTACCAATCAATACTAAGACCAATAATTGGGTACGCGTGCCCTGTGTGGAGTGCTACAAGCAAAATAAATATTAATAAACTACAAGTGCTACAGAATAAGGTTCTGCGAATCGCAGTGAACGCACCCTGGTTTCTTCGTAACACCCAAATTTACAAAGACTTAAATATGCCCACAATCGCCGAATGTATACGTAAAACAACAAAAACATTTTTCACAAACATTAATAAGTGCGCGAGTGCAGCCAACTACTCCCTTGGTGCGAGACACTTACACACAAGATTAAAACGCCAACTTCCTCAAGACGTTTGGATTCCTCTAGTGAATCCGACAACGAATACCTTGCAAGCCATCGAGGAATCTCCCACTGAGATGCCCTCCTTCTAACTACCGAGCGACAACTATCCTCAGACAACAAAACCATGTATATCATCTAGCTTGCTGATCTGGTTTCAAGAAGATAAAAGGAAACAGAAAAAGAAAAGTTTTATAACAGTCTACAAAAACAAATTGACGCAGTGCACAAAACAGATAAAATCGTGAAAATGGGCGACCTTAACGCCAGGATAGGAAATGAAGTTATAGAAAATTTAAAACAGAAATTTAACGAAGAAACTATGAACGAGAACGGAGAAAACCTGACAGAATTTTGCATAACCAATCAATTATGTATAAATAACACCTACTTTGATCATAAACCTGGTCAAAAATCAATGTTTGATTACGTAATCAGCAATCGAAACATTCACCCAACGCAAATAATTGACGTAAGAAGTCGTCTTACTTCTGCAAATATAGGCTCAGACCACCACTTAGTGTTGTGTAAAATGCGTATAAGCCTCAAACGCAAAAAGAAAAGCCCGGCAACGATCACTGAAAAATTAAATATAGAATCAATAGAGAATCGCAGCACACAAATACTGTACAAAAGCAGAGTCGCACAAAAGGTATTCAATAACCCAATTTTGGAAGAGGACGATGCAAATTGCAAATACAAGCTGGCACAAAATCCATGAAAATATCTTTCAAGTAGCGCACGAAGCACTTGGGACACGAAAAGTAAACGAGAACAGTAGGAAAGCATATAAACCATGGTTCATCAATGAAGTCAAAACAATGGCACAAGAGAAAAGACAAGCATACCTGCATCTGCATTACAGAAATGCGAAAACAGAAGAAACTTAGGTTAATTATGTGCAGATAAGAAATAAAGTTAATGCCCGAATAAATGACTATTGGGTCCACTTCACAAAGTACATGGGTCACAAAAAGTTTGGAAAAAGATTAGAAGACAAAGAAAACCTATTAATGAATAAATCAAAACTTCTATCAGTAAAGAAGATCAGAAAAAATATTTTAATAACCTTTACACGAATATAGCAAGCCAAGAAGGAGAAGAGGAAGAACAAAATATTAACCAACAAGATGTGCTTAGAAACAGAAGGGAATCAAATGGACGATATCATAATATCCAAAGAGCAAATTAAAGGGGCAATGCAAAAATTAAAAAACGCTTCGGGCCCTGACAACATTCCGAACTATTAAAATACAGTAACGTTAACCTTCTAAGCGAAATAACAAAACTTTTTCAAAATAAACTGAGAACAGCAGATACACCTACAATATGGAGAGCCAGTATGACAATACCTATTTTCAAAAAGGGCGAGAAGAAAAATTCTGAAATTTACCGAGGAATCATCCTATTATGCATAACCATGAAATTATTAACGAATATTATCGCGAGAATCATAAATAACCTTAATCCAATTAATAATGAACAACAAGGTCTTCGAAAGAATAGGTCAACAACGGACGCTATCCGAAAAGTCCCTAGAATACTGCAAACCAGCATTTATGTGCTTCATTGATCTAACTAAAGCATGTGACAGAATAATATTCTTCTTAGAGTGGCATACCCTTTACAGGGCGTTGCCGATCCTCTCTACATATGCCTGTGGTGTACGTGTCAAGTAGCCTACAGACATGGGGGACCTACAGCTTAACGTAGGCTCCGAACCACGGAAGTGCTTGCGCTTCTACTCCAGAGAGGACTTTACTAGGCAGAATACACCTCGGTGGTTTGCCATTGCCTTCCGAGGGAAGCGGCCGGGTATTTTCGGTGTTATGTGACCCTGGGAATCGAACCCGGGCTATCTCAGTGGTCAGACGCACGCTGAACCAACTGAGCCACGACCGCCTAAGATTAGGTGTCATAATCAACGTGTTGCAAGAAGAACAAATACCTAGGAATATTATACAAATAATCAAAAACCTAAACATAGATAGCAAAACAGCAATCAGGGTTAACAAACAGTTGATAGAAAATATAAAAATGACGACAGGTATAAGACAGGAGGACAGCTTAAGTCCAATATTATTTAACACGATTATGGATAAAATAATTGATAGAGTTAGATCAAAAATAGGAATGGGTTATACGAGTATGTAGATTAGGAAATTGAGAAATCAAGATAGTGTGCTATGCCGACGACGCTGTCTTAATAAGAATACCTTGCAGCGCTTACTTCATGAATTTAATTAATAACATGAAGAGTAAACTAGTAATGAACGATAGGACAATTGAACAAGTAGGTAAGTAGCTTTAACTACCTAGGTGTGAATATCACAAGCTACAGAAACTTATGCGGCGAAGTGAGGGCCCAAATAAACAAAGCCGCTAACACAGCTGAATGCCTGAGAGATACAATATGGCATAACCGGCATAACAAATACCTGATAGATAGTAAAACCCGTATATACATTATATAAGTCATGTATCAGACCTGCCATCACATATGCGGCAAAAATACGAGCAGATACGACAAAAAGTAAGAAGATATTAAGAACAGTTAAAATGAGAGTGTTAAGGGGTATTGCGGGAAAAATATTAAGAGATAGAATCAGTAACGAAGCCATTATTAGAAGAACGTGTAAAACAAAGGACATAGTAAGATGGACAAGAGAGAGGAGAAGAATGTGGAATTAACAAGAATGGCTGACAGCAGGATAACGAAGATCCACGAGACAAAAGACCAGATGGAAGAAGAGAACCGGGAAGACAGCTGGGCTTCGATCTCCCAGGAATAAAATGCTAGAAATCACAGATCAATTGATCTATATCAAGAAGAAGAAGAAGAAGAAGAAGAAGAAGAAGAAGAAGACAAAGTTATAACCTTAAAATAAGCACAGATTTTCACCTACAATGTCCTTATTTATGATACATAAATAATTAAATATCGTATAAAGAAATTAACCTATTTAAGTTCGTAAAAAAAAAACAAGCCAGAGGGTTGTTGATCAAACTCTATATTTTTTTGTGAATTCTTTCTTGAACATGAAAAATAAAATACACATGGAAAATTAATCTAATAGGCGCTGTATTTACATATAAAAAAATAATGGGAAACTTGTTGTTTTTATAAAGTTACTCGAAAAACTTTTTATATCTCTAAAATCTCAATATTTAAATCCTTACATTAACGAAACACTCCCAAAAGGTCCACAAAAAATGATTCGCGCAAATTATTCTAAATTGGGATGTCATTCGGGTTAAAATATCTTTAAGCTCTATAAAAACTAAGTTGGCCTTCAAAAATCCGCACCGGACAGTTTAGTGCCCCTGAACTTCTTTTACATAACAAAAATATTGGAAACTACGGAATTTGAGAACAAATGTGAAGATACAAAGGTAGAATTTGATGTCATTAGCCTTGGTGTGTCCTTAGTTTTTTCAGAAATTTTTGTTTTATAACCAAAGTTCGCAAAATTAAACGAAAACAAATACTGTTTGTAGTTTATTCCACGTGCTTTAACAAAGTAGAATAATTTAGCGACAAATGTTAGTTGGCCTGTTAAGTACTTCCGTTGAACCTTGGTGTAATATTGGCGAAAATTGAATCAGTATTTGATTTTGCTTTCTGTACAAACCTTAGATTTTTAATTAAGCGTTCTAAATTTAGCTTAATTAATAAACAAATCGTTCTTATTCTAAACAACTAGACAAATCAAAAATCTAACACACGTTCTGTTATTTGTTTATTTTGCTATTTGGAATTTTTTGTATAAATTTCAGCGAGTCAAAAGGAATGAAAAACTTCGTTTCAATTGTATTATTCGCAGCCTTGGATATATGGATTTATCTAAAAGTTTAATCACCTAATAATTAATAATTTGATGTATTAATTGATTAAACCTGACCTTGCTGTAATATTATCAAGGTCACATTCGTGTCTATTGAAAGGCAAAAAAGGGATACTAATTACAATGTGTATATTTTACATCATTGCCATAACATTGTTGCAGCTACTTAACTTTCACAACTTAATTAATGAGACTCGCTTGTGAGATTTATATTTCTCATAGATGTTTTTTTAAATTGCTCTCGGAAAAACAATAAATATGAATAAAAAATTGTATGCCAACAACAAATAGTAAAGATTTACAGATTAAATTCTGTTTTTTTTTTATTCTTTAAATTTAGTAATTTTCAATGCCTTTGTTTCAGTAATTTTGTTACAGTGGTACTAAACAGCCTGGCATTTCTGAAGGGTATTTCTAGCTTTTAAAAGTATTTTAGCCTGTATTGTATTTACTATCTACTATCTAATTTTTGAACCATTTAAATGTGAAAAATGCAGGTATTCTAATAAATAATAATAAAAGTCTGAAGCCCTTTTAAACGTGTTATTGGTTTACACAACTGATAACTTTTTCTGAAGTTGCTAGGTAATTGTTTGCTTTAATCACTAAAATAACTAGCATTGTTAATTAAGCAGCTTTTGCATGATAGTAATTCAAGGCCTGCTTTTAATTAGCTGTAAATACAAAAAGGAACTCAGAAAAAACTGAAGTAGATTCAATAACTCTTGATTTAGATTTTTTTGAAAAATAAAAGCATGGTTCATAGAAGTGGAGAAACTATAAGGAAGTCCGAAATTGAGTAATTACAGACGGGGGGATAATGGAAGAACCTCTCAACGGAGGCGACTTATACGGAAGGCAGAAAGAGGCCTGCAAAACGTACAATAACGGATATTAATAACCGATTCAGTAAAAGATGAAGGAAAGAACTGAACAGCTATGTAGAAAGGGCAGGAAATAACCATTTAATATGGATCTGCGATCGAAAACCTAGGGGTAAAAAACCACCAAAACGATAAGTGGAGAGTTATGATGTATCATCATCGATGGACCCTCCACAAATGCGTGAAGAAAAATAGGCATAGAGCCTGTATAAAAGATGAAGAAGAAGAGACGAGGAGATAAAGGTAGCTACAATTAGTCCAGAAAAATGAACCAGACTAAAGATGTGATCAACAAAAGGATTAGGAAGAAGAAGCAGCAGAAAACGTCGGAACAAACCACTATCTATATGTAACATTGGATCTAGTGCCCTCATCAGTGAAAAACCGAACCGCAGAAAATACTAGGTATAAACGACATTAGTACCTTATTTCTACCTCATCCAGCTTATAGTCAAGACCTTTCACCTTCAGATTACTACTTATTCCGATCGATGGCACACTTCCTGCGTGGAAGAAATTTTACAAGAGTTGAAGAAGCTGAAGCTGCATGCCGACAATTCTTTACCACGAAATGGTACTGTCGCGGTATTGAGTTTCTTACAGAAAGATGGCGAAAGACATTGCTTCATAATGGTCTATACTTTAGTGAATAAGAGTTGATGTTTGTTGTTTTATTATTAAATAAAGTTTTCCACAAAAAAACGACATTTTTTATGAGCCACCCTAATAATAGTGAGAGGAAATTTCCCGGGCCGGTTAAATTTGCCAGTCCGAGGGAGTGGCGGATTAAACCACGTAGTTCACCTAGATTAGTCTTCCTTGTTTAATGGTCTGTGATTGAACCTATATAAATCCATAAATATTTAAAATCACATAACAATTTAAAACTACCAAATGATTTGTTTGAATCAGCTATTAAAAATTTTGGTAACTTTTCAACTGTAGAAAAATTCTTTGATTTGTTTCTTCAATTAACAATTGAATAAAACTCTGGGTGTTCACCACGATCATTGGGCGTCAAAAAAAATCTTAATCCTTCCCTTTCAACTTTAGATGCACAAAACGAATTACGTAAATCAATGAAGTTCGTAGCACACGTACACAACGATACAATATGCACACTTTAAAATTTTACCAACTACATAATGTCAAAAGTTAAAAATAGAAGACATGACCATTGAAGTCACTTCCTCTAAATAATTCCATTCTTTACATAGGAAAAATTCAAAACAAATAGATAGTTTGTTTACATAGGAAAAATTCAAAAATAAATGGAACGTTTGTTTACATAGGGAAAAATTCAAAACAAATAGAACATTTGTTTACATAGGAAAAATCCAAAACAAATAGAAAATTGGTAATTCCATTATTTACATAGAAAAATTCCATAACAAATAGAAAGTTTGTTTACATAGGAAACATTCAAAACAAATAGAAAGTTTGTTTACATAGGAAAATTCCAAACGCCTCAGGCTAAGAGTAAGTGGGAAATCCCCAAGGTCAAAGCAATTAAAAAGCAATTAGAAATCCAAGATGGCGGCTCCATCTGCCTCTATTCTACTGATCTTAAGAATGGGCAGAGCTGGACGTCGGAATTGCAAGAGATGTAAAAAGCAGAAAAGTAGGTCGAAGTCTTAAAAGAAGAAGAAGGCAAAGAAGAAGAAGAAAAGAAGGGAAAAGAAGAGGTAGGTAAGAGTTTATTCATTTATGCGACGATTATTATTAATATTCTGATACGACTTGCGCATGGAGTTTATAGCGTCAGAAACTTAAATAAATAATTAAGTAAATAAAAAGTTAAGTAAATAAAATTAATAGTAAATAAAACAAAACAATATACCTATTCCGAAAGCCAACTGGCATTAACTTCAATCAACAGAAAGGCAGGGGAAGTAATCGTAATTCAAACTTCTTGGGTTTGAATGCAAATAAATAAAAAAAAAGAAGTAAGGTAAATGGCGGTTCTTATAAATTCGGGTTAAATAAATAGAAAACTTTTCTAGATTGCATAAGGCGTGGAAAAATAAAGAAAAGATTTGAAACTAAATCAACAATCTTCTATTAAGGTTTGTTTATACGTTGTTTTGCGTTGTTGACAACCATTTTTTTTTGCCAATATTGTATGGGAATTTGGCATAATGCTTTTAGTAAACTGGAAGTTCCCCATTTGTGATATGGCAATAACTAACAATATTGTGTAATCTTCTATTTTAAACTTAGTACAGAGTTAGAGTTTTATGTTTTTCATTGACAACGTAAAAATGTCACAAAACTAATAACTTTAAATTAATAAATCTATAAATTACATTGAACAAGTATGAAAATCTAAGATCCAAAACACAAAATGATAGGATGGGAAACACAATAACAAAGATAAATATTTCAGGTTGAATTGAGCATTCGAAACATTAAACTCTTTCTTCAGTTGTTCGTATGAATGGCAGAAAACAGTTATACATTAAAACAGAAGCTGTTTATAAATTATTACGTTTGTTTTGGTTATCGTTCTTTAAGTCACCTGAAAATATTGAATTCCCTAAACTTCCCCAAAAAAATTCCAGTCCAGTCCTATATGGTACGTATAAACAGGAATTCCGCATTTAATCAAGAAATAAATTTAGAAATATTTTTTGTGGTTTTAGCCTTCATTTATTTTATTCTTTGTCTAATTATATTTCTTGTGCATTATATTTTTAGAAAATTATAAGTAATTACTGGTCATAAAACAAGGAAGTATATAAAATTGTTGTTTATATACAAAAATATAAAAAAGGGCAAAAAATAAGAATGGCCTTGAATTGTAATTATGTAAAGTTTTATGTAACAGAAAAATCCTCCGGGTTTTATTATTTCTTTGTAGACGAAATGTCTGCAAAATTAAATCTTAGCAAAACAAGATTATTTAAAGCATCAATTAACATCGGTATTTTGCATTTATAAATAAATTGCCCGAGGACACATTCATCTTAGTACTGTAATCACACACTTAATTGTTGCACCTGCTACGACTGAAAATGCAAGCGAATATAATTCTTAAAGAGCAACTCGGCATTCGCCAAGGCTATTTTCAACAGTAAAAACAACGCAACTGACGTAAAAGATCTTCTGTAAAGTGGTCAAGCTCTAACCCAAAAGTGCAAAAATCTGCGAAAACCTGCGGAACCGAAATGTTTATGTCACAATAATTGTCAGACATAAACCGATATTGACCTCAATATAATTGGTTAAGGTCGGAGTGGTTAGAATCTAATGATCCGAATCTGTTAGGTTCAGAAAAAGTTCGCGATCTTGTACCTTAATCAGTACTTGAATTATGGGCAATAAACATGTCCAGCAAGCGAAATGTGTCGATTTTATAACTAACTTTCATTTACCACGTTCTTTTAATTGTTATTTTAGAAGAACCAACATCTGACGTCTTTGGATTTTATAAAATCGTCACATGTACGTTGGAGATATCAATGAGCGATTGAGCGAGCTACTTTCTAAGTATCACAAACGCAAGTAAATATACCATATTTTCCATTCATTTTACCACTGAAAAATAGTCTTATTTAAACAGATGGGCTTTTAGATTAATAATTACACCTAAGAACCTTCACAAGCGCCCATAATTGTCGCTAAAGAGATTCATGTAAGCTTACTGAGAAGCGAAGATGTGATATTTATTTAATTGCTAATTAATTATAAGATTTCCTTTTACTGAATAATTATAATAATAAACTAATTGCTGGTCTTGAGCTTATTAACAACAGCGTTGAGTAATTGCGTTCAAAACAACAACAAAACGACATGTAATGTGCGTTGTTTACTTAACAGAAATTGGTATGTTTAAAACATTAATATATTGATTTTCATAATTACATTAAGTAAGTATACAATTAAATCCTTGAATAAGTTGAAAGAGGCTCGTATTGAGTACAATTTTACGATTGGAATTCTTCTTTTTACTCTTTTATTTAGGTTTAACGCTTGTTTTTGTTTACACGATTTTAAGGAAAGAGCAAATAATACTCGTTTGGTAAAAGTAATAAGAGATTTATAGCCACCGGACAGAAGACAACCTGGAAGGCCGCCGAAAAAATGAGCCGATAGTTCGAAGGCGATTAGAATTTCCTCTTCAAGCAGCACTAAAAATCCAAAGCTTTTAAAAACCCATATAATATGTGTTAGACAAGGCTAAAAACTACCCTCTTGTAATACTTTTAGGTTAATTATTTGATACTTGAGAACTTATCAAAGGCTAAAAGTTTCCATTTTCTTTAATATGTTGGAGGGAAAACCTTCAGAAGGATCCCCCGGCGAGAAGATCTTCTATTTCGCGGGGGACTCTGGGATTTCTGCCCACTAAAACGCCTCCCTGGATGCGAAGACGTCATCCCGGAACCACCAAAGCATGACTTCGGGATGACTTTTTTCCCCAGTTAATTAACCTCTCTGTTATGTTGTTTCTATTCCTTCTTTCATCCTCGTCGTTTACTCTTAGGATGCTGGTGATCATTGTTTTAATTGCCTCCCACTTTTCTTTGATTTCGATAATTATGTCTATGACATTTTCCATTTCTATCGTTCTGCCCACCTCCTTTGTTGCTTGAAGCCGTTAGCGCTCCCACCTTTCGCACGCAAGAAGGTGTGCTCAGGGCTATCCATGTCGGCACAGTACCAGCACTGGTCCTCCTCCGGTTTTTTAATTCTTTTCAAACTGTCACGCCCACTGAGAAATTGGGTACCTAATGTAGTCATCCACCCCGCCATCCTTTCTACTTATCCACTTCTGTGGGTCTGTTATTAGCTTTTTTGTCCATTCTGCTTTCCCGCTTTCCGCTCTCCATCTCTGTGCCCACCTGTCAGCTATGTCTTCCATTAGTTGAGTTTCATGTTCTTCGCTCCTTTTGTATACCTGCTTCCTACCCTCGACCTGCAAGTCTATTGGTGTAATTGGATATCATCTGTACAGCCTCACTTGAGATGGGCCTGTATCCACTACATATACAAATAGCAATCTTCCTCTGCTGTTGAAGCATCATTCTCTTGTACTTTGCCTCCCTTAGCTTCTCAGCCCATATTGATGCCGCGTACAGCTTTATCGAGTGCACCACGGAGCTCAACATCTTTCTCGTGCCGGATTTCGGTCCCCGTACTTTCGGTATGAGTCTACTTAATGCCTTAACTGTTCTTTCCGCTTTTCCTGTGACGTATGCCACGTGGTGTTTCATATTGTTATTTCTTAAGAATATTACCCCCAGGTGTTTCGCCGATTTCTTCGACCTTTCTTCCATTTCTATAGTTACCTCTGCAAAATTCCTCCCGCCGCGCCGTATAAAATAACAATTTCTGCCAATCTTTATTAATGCCAGCTGTGTCATCCGTGTAGCCGATAATCTCAAGTCCCTCTGGAACCTCTACCCTCAAAATATCATTATAGAAGACATCCCAAAGTAAGTATAGGGCCCAGTACTGACCATTGCAGGACTCTGCATGTTATTTTCATTTCCCTGTCTGCTTGGATTATTATACTACGGTTTTCGAAGTAGCTTTGAACAATCTTCGTTTTTTATAATACCATCCCATGTTGCTGTATTAAAGGCATTTTTGATGTCGAGCAGCACCATAATCCAATATTTCCTGTTTTTTGAGACCACCCTTCTTATCTCTGCACTATTTCCAAAACCTTCCCCATGGCGTCTACGGTCGGCCGACCCTTCCTAAAGCCATATTATCGCTCTGAGGGGTCTCCCTTTTTTATTTCACTACTCAGTCTTCTTGTTGTTTACTTACTTTTACCATTTCGTCCAATAGACAGATTGGTTTGTATTTCTTCTTGCCGTCGCCTTGTCTATTTTCTTTTTGTGTAAGAGCCAATCTCGCCTCCCCTCCGCTAGAATCTAGTTTATAATACAGAGTGCCACTTAATAATCGCTTTCACTATTTCTGGAGCCTATCGGGGGCAGGGGCCTTCTTATCTTTTAAATTTTCGGTGGCCGTTACCACTATTGTAAATGGTATTATCTCCGCTTGCCCTACACCCGTTTCAGCCCCTTTAATTTCTTTACAGGCGGGAAGCAGCTCCCTAACGATTTTATATAAGTCCTCTTCCTTTAATATCTTTCTTGGTAGTACCCTTGGTAGCCCTCCCCCCATACGTTTTCAATAATGTCTTTGCATATGTTTCTTTCATATATAAAAACTACCCTCTTGTAATACTTTTAAAACATGAAACTAGAATTCTAGCACAAAAAAGCCTTCAAAGAAGAAAATAAACCTTGGTTTGTCATCGTTGTTTTTAGCTTGTATGCATTGTTTGTTTGTTTCATGAAATCATAATTAATATAGGTAATCAATATTAATATAATCAATTATGGAAGTTTTATGCGTTGTGATTCTTATTTTATATGTTAAACAAATTAAATTCTTATCAATAATTTTTGAAGTTATATTTGGTAATGGAAATATTCGATTTTTCCTATTTTTCCATAAAAAGGTGCAACGTCACAATCAACGTTGAAGCTTTCAACGTTTAACTTGATAATACGTAGTAATGCAGTTCTGGACATATTTTAATCAAAGCGTCATCAAAGTTAGGTTCACTCAATTATGTAGCATTATCCGAACCTTCTCAACGTATTCCGAAGTTAATATCACTTCCGGATTATATTACAAGCGCAAATCCCGTAAATATTCATCACTTCGGAGTTTACTAGTTCAAAGAGTTAATGTGACTTAACATTGAAGTGTATTTACTTAATTTAAGTCTCATTTTTATAAAAAGGAATCTGAAATTATCAAACTGTTAAATTTCCGTAGATTTACTGATCTGGAGATTACTTCATAAATTTTTTTGAATTTGAAATAATTCGAAGGGTTTTCATTATTTTAATTATTAAGTTTGTATATTCAATTTTTAATACTAATTTCTTAAATAAACTGAGATTCGAAAACAAAAAATAAAAGACAAAACTGTAAGGATTCAAGGAAAAACCTAGAAAATAAGTTTCTACTGCAACTTTAGTGGCTTAGCCTCGAAGACATTGACATAAAGTTAATTTAAATGTAATAACGTATGTAACTAAAATTTTGGGAAAAATGTTCAGATCTAATAATACAAACTATAATTGTTTTACTTAAATTTAAGCTTCTACTTAACGACTCCAAATTAACAGAAGAAACAAATAAATTTATAGCTAAAAGAAAATCAAACTAATCAAGCGAGACATGGGAAGAATTAATACCAATTAACAAGAACATTAGAAGGCAAGTGCTGTCATTGAAGAGAACAAGGGTCCAAAAATATTCAGAAGAAAAACAATAGAAGGCAGATCAGAAATAATAAACCTTATCGATGAACAAGGAAACATATTATGTAAACGCGAAGATATCCTGGGATACATAGAATCCTTTTACGAATATCTTTATTCCTATAAGACTGAAGAACCACCTATAAGTCCGAGAGACAGAAGAGCCCCACTTACCAAACATTTTACCTAAGACATTCCGGAAATAAGTAAATACGAGATCAAACAAGCGCTCAAACAAATGAAAAACCACAAAGCTGCGGGCTCAAACAATGTCATCACTGAACTTCTTAATATGTGAGGAAGAAGACTTCCGCAGCACCTAGAAATATTATTTAATAGATGTCTAGACTTCGGAACAACGCCTACGGCATGGAGAAATGTCAACGTCGTGATAATATATAATAAAGGATACAAAAAGGAATTGAAGAACTACCATCCCATTTCATTATTATCACATATTTATAAACTCCTGACAAAAATAATAAACAACCGTATCAACATGAATGGGGAATATCTGAATAACTTACGTTTCGCAGACGATGTTATCTTGTTGACAGATAATGCAGACTTGCAGAAGATTCTAGTAGATCTTGATGCTTCAGCACATAAAGTCGGGCTAAGAATGAACACCTCAAAGACTAAGATTATGTCTAACATGCTTGATGCAGTACCACTCAACATCGAGAACAACATCATAGAGGTCGTTGATGAGTACTTATTTAGGCCAAAAGGTAACAACAGGCGACACCCAAGAAGCAGAAACCACGGAGTATAATATAGAAGTAGAAACCAAACGAAGAATTCGATTAGCTTGGAAAGCGTTCGGGAAATTACGAGATGTATTCAAAGGGTCATATCCACAACATCTAAAAACCAAGGTCTTCAAACAGTGCATTTTATCATACGCTGCAGAAACATGGACACTAACCGAAACTAGGATGTAAAATCTAAGAGTAGCGGAAAGGGTCATGGAAAGATCAATGCTTGGGGTGCGACTACAAGACAGAAAGCTCAATATGTGGATTCGGAATAAAACAAGAGTATAAAACGTCGCGCAATGTATAACATTCTTGAAGTGGCAGTGGGCAGGACACCTGATGCAAAGAGAAGATAACAGATGGATCCACAAGGTCACAGAATGGAGACCCAGAACGTGAAGAATGGCAGACCTAGAACTCTTTGGTGAGACGACATCAAAAATGTGGCTTATTCACAATGGACAACAAAAACCGTAGACCGTATTGAGTGGCGAAAAATAGGGGACGCCCATGTCCAAAGATGGAACAAAGAAGGCTGAAAATGATGATGAAGATGAATCTAACCTAACTAAGTGATTCGTAGTGTTTCGGCGCTTCATGAAAAATATGAATTCCCCTCGATGAGATTCGGACCCCATGTGAGCTGATCACGAAGCAAATTACGCCATTGAGTCCTCTTTTCTGACAGTTTGTTCTTTAATTCTAAAATTACCTCATTCTTTCATTTTTTATTTTTATAAATAAATGGCATTTGGTTTTTGCAAATTTTGAAATTGTTTATTCTACGAGTAGTTTTCATGTTTCAGGTTTAAATATAGAAAATGTTACTTTTTTAAACTTGTGACTTGTAAGTTTTTGATGGATAGAAAGGTTAATTAAAGCAAGAAGAGAAAGAAAGTGGTACAAAATAAATAAATAAATATCCCTAAAATTTCTTTGAAAAACCAACACCTTTTTATCAATTTGGAAGATTAAGGGATGATTGACTTATTAGTTGAGGAATAATTATTGTTTCAGTGTATAATTATATACATTTATATACAAAGACTGTAAGTCAAAAATGTAAACAAAATGAGAAAAAGTTGTAATAAATAATTGTTTCTTGGAAGGTTTTTGTGAATTTCTACAATAAGGTTCTGTTTTTATTTTTATACTCATAGTTTGCTTAGATAATATAAATCGTAGTAATTTTTTGTATTTTTTTTTTAATTAAAGGCTTTTTATTTTTCTAATATTTGATTTTGAATGAAAACTAATATGCCAGGGTGGCACAGTGGTAAAGCGTTACGTTAGTCCTTTGGTCAGGATTTTCCTGCAGTCTAGAGGTCGGTATCGAGTCCTGATAACCATTCGTCGTTGGGCACTTAATTAACAACGCTCTCCTTCGAATACAGAGGTAGAGTAACAAGGTCCTACACATACACACACTTACACTATACACATGGTGCAGTATGTAGGTAAAACAGCGCACCAACCACGTAACTCGCTGGGTTGTGCATTGCACCCGTAAAAACCATCAAAGCGGTTGCAGACAGGTACACAGATGAACATGAAGTCCCTGCGGATGTAATTCTGGACAGATTATTCAAAAGCTATTCAGTGAACGAAACTACAAATACAAATATTTTTGATATTAAGCATACGTAAACCAAACAATAAAACTTTCATAACAGTTCGTTTCTTTATTGCAGTTATTAATTAATTTAATTTGCATTTTAATTTGGGATTTTCCATTTAAAAATAAAGAACGATGGGGGCCAAGCCAGATTAAAAATAATTCATCGCAAACTTCAGTATTGTTAATGTCAGAAAGGTTATTATTAAAATTTTAGTATTGTTAATTTGTAAAATACGCTAATAAATATGAATAAACAAAGAGGATAAATTGAAGTTGTTCTAAACACCCAGCTAGAAAATTAAACCAAACCTCATTTATTGATATCATAAGAAAAACCTAATTTACCAAACAATAAATAATTAACAAAATAAAACGTTAACCTTGAACTATTTAGCACTTTTTGTCGATTAATAAAAGCCTTTATTTAGTTTGCAAACTCATCTAGTAATTTACCACAACGTGCAATTTAAAAGCCACTGAATAATTACTACGAAAAATTCTAAGAATTTTGCTGAAAGTAAGTACAAAGGTAGCAAGCAGTTTTATTCCAGTAAATTAGAACGGCATCACAAGTCGGTGGTCGGAAAGTTATGATAATCCTCAGGTTGAAGAAACCATTTTATAAACTTTAACAACCACACTTAGAAAGGGAATTCCATTCGCTTCGAGAACCGTTTAATAATTGGGTGGAATCTTATTCTTGGTATTAAATCTGTTTATGTTCTCGTAAAAATATTTATTTTATTCGGACGTAGGTTAATCATACGTTTGGAAAAAACAGCAAAAGAAGTTTCCTTCTGGCGAAATCTACAACGAACGTATAGAAATATTGATGGAAATTATTGAATAATAATCCTGAAAGTTTCCCATTGTTTTTGCGTGTTTCAGCTGGGTATGTTCTAAAAATTTTTTTAAGAAGGAACATCAATGTTTTAGTTTAAAATTAATCAACTAGGAAAATCAAAGTTTTCCCTTTGTTTATTCTTTGTAAGCAATGCCTCTCAAAAATCATATTTGCAGTTTTCAGGGACGAGATTATCTCCAAGAAACAGCCGGAGTGCCGACATTATATTTAAGGAATTATTAAGTCATAACAGTTGATGTTGATTTTATACGTAAATGCCTTTGTTCTTTTCCAAAACTCTTTTTAATCAAGAAAGTTTGTTGTTTAGCTAAAGCGCAAACCAAATGCAATCACTTCTAACCTTTCCTACATTTTAAGAATCCAACTTTGACGTCAGTTAAGAGGTTATTTCCCTTGAAAATAACCTTAGGAAACTCTAATTACGAAAATATATGTCAAATATTTCTTTCGATATCACGAAAAAAAGTTAAAATGTTAAAATTTTTTGATAATAATCGAAATGGGTGGCCTTAATGTCCAATTAAAGTTTGTTTGTAAATTATTACGTGTTAAAAAGTTGCCAAATTCTACAACAATTAGCTTAATAATAACTAAGCAGTTTGTCTGGTGCGCCTTGGTGATTCATAATGTTGATTTTTTATGGCTTAATTTTCTTGTATTTCTGGTTTTATGATATGTGTTACGTGCGTGCTGTTGCCGCTGAGGATTTCTGGATATTCTGAACAATGCACCGTATAATTTACGTAAACAATATTATTGGCCTTTATTTATTTTTTAGTTAGTTAGTACAGACGGGAATTTTCTCATGTTTAAGTTGTACCGGAAAAATAACTTGTTTTTACGTTTTAGTTCCCCATATTTTGTTTTCCCTTTTGTTATTCCTCTATGAACATCTATTGTTACGAGTTTCATAATAAATCTTTGGAAAATTAGTAAACCACATAAGCTTGAAAGTTAAATTTACCATTTTATTTCTAAAATTTAATAAAATTTTGATAACACATTTGCATTTATTTGCATATATTAATTAAATTCAAACCTCAATTAAAAGTTTAAATCCAATTCAAAATTCAAATGAAAATGATAATTTTTCAAAATTTAATCTAACATTTTTTTTGTCCCAAATTTGTTTTTATTTCAATATTTCACTCTTAATGTTGGAAGTATAAATTTCAAGCTTTTTCACAGAAAATCAAAACCTTTTAAGGAATTCATTTAATATTTAAATTTTATTCGTTTTAACCCAAAATTAGAATAAGGAAAGTAAAACTTTGTTTTCAATTGAAAATTTATAGTGGAAAATTAATATCCACAACTTTATAATTTTCACCTTGAATGTGATTTTCATTTAACTCTCATCCTACTCAGGCACATAAATAATAAAGGTGACTAAAAACTTGAATATGAATTCAAAATTTGAAATTGGCTTATAAATCGGAATCTTTTGGACTCAAAATTTGGATGTGGTTTTGGATTTTAAAATTTAAAGTTGGCTAATATGAATATATTTTAAATATAATGTATTTCTGAATGTAAATTGGGAATTTAACACTAAAAAATTGAATCCTCATAAATTTTCAATGTGAAATTTGCTTTTGGACCCAAAATTTTAATTGAAAATTTAAGAGTATACTGAACTTTCAAACGAAAATATTAAAACCTTATGTAAAATTTGAGATTAGAATTTAGTTTTCTAGCTTCGAAGTCAAAAATTTAATCTTTTTGACTCAATACGTTAACAACTCCGCCTTAATCTCTCATCTGATTTAAAATATCTGAAATTTAAAAAGAACAAATTTCTCAAAAATATTTTGAAAGTACAGAATATAAAAATGTTTTGTTTTTAGTCGAGTCAATGAAGGTTTTTACTTCTAAACCCACTAAAACAGAACCGATTTTGATGATTTTTTTTTTAAATTGTTTGTTATATTAAATTATTCAAAATCAGAAACATTTCAGCTGGCGCTATCAAGAATTTATATTGTTTAAACAATAAAAATAAAAAAAAACATTAAAAAATCTTTTTCTTCGATGGAATTTTAACTAGAAGTGACTAATTTTGAAAATTTAGTATAATAAATAATTTTTGAATAAAAAAGTTTCAAAATTTCCATTTAAAAATGTTAATATTCAATCAGTCGGATGCAAGAAGATAATATACAAATATACAGACATATGTATATTGTCAACTGAAAAAATCAATACTTTTATAAGAATATCTAAACACGCACAAGAAATCGACCTTTTGTATCACAGTTAGAGGAATTCAAAGTCAAACTCCTGATGTTTCACCCAGATTTTCGGAGTGTACGCGTGTGTTTTGAGGTTATTAATCTGTTAAAATAAGTTTATAACACTAAATATTGAAAATATTAGTGAAAATTGATGAAGAAAACTTAATTATTGATAAAAATTTAGAAAAAAGCGCAAAGAGACAAGTAAAAATACGATGGAAAAAGTAATTATATGTCATTTATTCTTGGTTTGTATTGAAAATAATTGGATTATATTTGCTTTTAAGTTTGTTTATGCATTTTGAAGAATCGAATTATTATTCATATTATTATGTTACATTTATATTAGATTATTACAGTTATTATGATACATTTATATGCTGTAAAATCATATTTTTTGTAATTTTGATCATTACAGCAAAATCGCTTGCGTTATATATAAGTTAAAAAAATTTTCCCGTTTAATAAATAATTACTCAATCTTAACTAAATTTTGTTTGCTTATTTGGGACGTATTGATTTAACGAATCTAAAAATTTTAGCCCTTTAAGTGTAATATTTTTAATTCTACAGTACTTTTTTCACTGAATTTTCCGCGCGTCATGCTCGTCGTTAAGATTATTTGCAAAAACAATTTGTGTTAAATTATTCTTTGGATGTAATGAAATCTTTTTAAATTATTAGAAATATATTTCCTGTCTTACAGCTATTTCCCTTTGAATTTGATCCGCATATTTAAAATCATACGTGTTAAAAACATTTTCCAACATTCTTTTATATGTTACAGGAACAGCAACAAGATACTGTAGACTCTACAGTTAATTGTTATTGCATTTGCAAAGAACAAGAGAGTGCAGATACACAAATTATACAAAGTTTTTTCAAAAATTTCAAATTTGGAATTCAATTCTTGCATCCGAATGATTGAATAATTGACATTTTTCAATGGAAATTTTGAAACTTTTTAATTCAAAAATTATTTTTTAAACTAAATTTTCAAAATTAGTCACTTATACTTTGTTAAAATTTCATCGAAAAAAAAATTGTCAAATTCTTTTTTTAAATTATTTAAACAACGTAAATAATTGATAGCGCCAGCTGAAATTTTTCTGATTTTGAATAATTTAGTATAACAAACATTTAAAAAAAAAAATCATCAAAATCGGTTCTGTTCTTGCGGGTTTAGAAGTTTTGACGATTTTTCCGCTTTATTGACTGGACTATTTATGGGGTTTTTACTTTCACATTTTTAAAGTCATAAATCTGATCTTTAGATCTATTTTTGAGAAATAATAAAATAAGAAGTTAAATACTCAAAGAAATACGAAATACCTGGAATTAATAAAAAAAAAACACATATTTCTCACAAATATTTTCAAAATAAGGAATAAAAATGTCTGATTTTATGGGGTTTTTAATTTTATATTTTTAAAGTCACAGATGCGATCTTTGAATTTCAAAATTCTTTATATTTTGAAAAACAATTAATCGGCAGTACGGCAGAGTGGGAGTGCTCCTAATACTGAAATAGACAAAGTTAAGCAAGAGACTGCTTGGCCAGAACTTGGATGAATGACTGCTCTGCGGCTCAGTGTGTCTGGCCCCCTTGACTCTGTAAAGGCATAAGAGGGTAAAAGTAAAAAGAATAATTAGAAAATAAGAAGTTATATCTCCAAAAAAAAATCATTTCTTGTTAAATTTCTTAAATAAAAATCGATGAAAAATCCTTTCTGATTTTAATAAATGTTAACAGTAATCCAATAAGATTTTTACTTAAAAACAAAGTATGACCCTTAATTTAAGCCTAAACTCAAATATTTTTTAAAATGTCCAACACTAAAAAGGAAATTATTTTTTTAATATTCAATTCTTTGAATACATATTCAATTTTCGAAGATAATTTTGATTTTAAAAATGTATTCAAAAAGATTTCTACTCTTGAACATAGAGAAGAACTAGATGTTTCCCGACGATTTGATTTTAATTTAACATCTTAATACAAACTTGAAGTGCGAATTTCTGACTTAGTTATGGCCTTGGAACTTAACAACAAAGGAAATTAGAAAGTTTAAATTTTGATTCAAAATATGAATTAATCATACTAGTATGCTATGTGAAATTTGTTTCTGGATCCAAAATTTTAACCGAGTTTTGTCAAATTATAAATGAAAATAATGCTCAAATGTGACTTAAATATTTCTCTTTTTTATCTACAAATTATATAATTTGAGATTTGAATTTAATTTCCTGGCTTATAAATGAGAAATTGAAGCTTTCGGACCGAGGGGCCAACCACCAGTGGCATTTGGTGTACAAATAGGTGGCACTACTGGCATTAACAGGCATTATTGGCATTAATCAGCATTAATTAGCATTAATCGGCATTATTTGGCATTACGGTGGCAGTAACAAGCATTAATCGGCAATAATTAGCATTATTCGACATTAAATGGCATTATTCAGCAGAAAATGTCCTTATCGCGACATCTTTCGTCGGTAATTGTCATTAAAAACTCAGCTGACCCGCGACCATTACGCCGCCACACGGCGTTTTGCTTACTTTTGCATGCAGTAGAAGTTCGGGAAATTTTGAGGGTTATTAAGCATCTAAGTAAGTATTTTATCTATTTTGCGTTTAGAATAACTCCATTCTAGCACCCAAATGACGTCATTTGAGCGTTAGAATAAGTCGTTGATGTGCTAGAATAAACTAGTAAAATTTACTGTATTGATGTTGGTAGCGTTGAACTGTCAATAAATTTTCTAACGTTTTT
This sequence comes from Melanotus villosus, assembly GCA_963082815.1. Classification (NCBI taxonomy): domain Eukaryota; kingdom Metazoa; phylum Arthropoda; class Insecta; order Coleoptera; family Elateridae; genus Melanotus; species Melanotus villosus. The sequence continues at coordinate 6,286,320 of OY720423.1, read as the reverse complement.
TGTGCAATTTGCCTAATTTTCGGCGGCGTTAGTGATAAACTTTCTTCTGCATTCATTTTCAAACATTAAACACGAAAATAAAAAAACTGACGTTTCAAATTAATTTTTTTCACAGCCGCCTAAAATTACACCACATAAACGTCACCCACCAACCACCGCAAAATTCCCTAGATTTAAAATTTTTATATTTTAATTTATAAAATGGTATAAAGCGGCAAAATAGTATAAAACACTCGTTGCAGAAGGTCATTCAAGCACTCATTTGTTCCTCAACTCGCCGCTATGCGGCTCGTTTCGGATTTTCAAATTCGTGCTTGAATAGATGCCTTCTGCAACTTTTGTCCTTAAGAATACCTAAATGAATTATTTAGTACAGATTTACCCTCGAGTTTACCCGCGAGTTTACCTAATTTATGGTAATAGGATCGAAATTTTTAAAAGGTGGATACCGATATACCTAATGTAATGTAATGTAATCGTTTACCTCTTATACCTTTCGGTGTTGAGGCTGGTGCGTTAGCGTATGTGGTCTTACGCGTGAAATGCACAATCCGGCCCGCATGCGAGTCACGTGATTGGTGCGCCGTTTTTTGCCTGCATACAGCACCATGTGTATAGTGTATGTGTGTGTACGTATAGAACCTTGTTACTCTACCTCGTAGGTCTGTATTCGGAGGAGAGCGTCGTTAATTAGGTGCCCAACGACGAATGGTCACCAGAGCTCGATACCGATCTCCGGGAAAACTTGCACCCAGCGAGATTCGAACCGGGGACTAGCGTAACGCTAGCCTGACGCTCTTACCACTGCGCCACCCTGGCCGTTATCATCTAATATATAAATAAAAACTTATTGTTTGCAAGATTTTATTATACAGATTGGCTCACATGAAGTCTTTTTATTTTACTTTTTTACGTTTTTTATAAGTTTGCAATGACGTTGCTGTACAAGGTGATACATTACGCAGTTGCCAGATTTTAAACTTTTCCGGGATGTTTAAGAAATGTAGTTATTTGGATTGTATAGTGTCCAATTTTCGTTGTATTTGCATGGTATCTTCTATTTCCAGTGGAGATAGGGGCGTGTAAGTCACTTTCCTGTTCTACTTTTTTTAAGAAAAGAAAGATAGCACAAACAGAATTTTTGTAGCTTTTTAGAATTTTAAGCCTCTGTGACACGATGCTAAATTTTATATAAAATTTACATGAAAATTTTTATGTAAATTTACCCATATTTTTAGCAGGATTTTATGCAGCTAAACCCAATTTTCTGTTTGCAACGCGTGTCATTTTTTTGTGAAATATAGCAGACGCGCCTGCGTATTATCAAACAGTTTAGGGACATTTCCAGTTATTTGTCATAACTGTCATATTGGCAACAATCAGCTGTGTTTACGTTTTGACAAAAATTAAGTGAAATTAAATTTTCACAAGCACAAACAACAAACAACACGTTATTTTGGTTATCTGCGGAAAATAACGCTTGGCAGTTCAAAATTCAAAGTGGGCGTGGCTAGACTACCAAGCACATTTACGCGCACTTTTACCTCCAAATTTAGAACACGTTTTAAATAATTTACATGAAAATTTAGCACAGAATTTAGCACGTCATTTTCTGTATGCAACGAGTAAAAAAATTTCGCATAAAATTTACATGTAAATTTTATGTAAAATTTAGCATCGTGTCACACAGGCTTCAGATATTATATTTTTGAAAAAGCTTAAGGAGAGCTAAATCGAACTATGAAAAAATTCTGTTTGTGCTATCTTTCTTTTCTCGAAAAAGTAGAACAGGAAAGTGAAACTTACAAGCCCCCGAGCAAGCCCCTATCTCCACTGGATATAGATACCATGCAAATACAACGAAAATTGGACACACTGTACAGCAGTAGCTTCATTGGTTAATTATTATTAGTTCTGAAAATACCTTCATACACTCTCAATTTATTTTAATGCATAAAAATCACACGAAACTGCATATTTCTGCAACGTGGATTTTTCACATCTCGCTCTTTTGAGAATGGTCTATTGTTTTAAAATAAAGATTTAGGAAACTTATCTCATCCGATATAAGTAGTTCATTTTGTAGCCATGGAGAAGTCCGAGTCAATGGAGGAAGTCAATAAACTGCTAACAAATTTTAGCTTTGAGTTACCAAGTTATGTAAAGCAATTATTATGTTTTACTGGTTTTGATAATGTTCTATCTATATCTTTAATGACTGATAATGATATAACTTACATGGAAAATTTCGCAAAAACCGAACTATGTCGTATTTTAGACGAACGAAAAATATTTTTCGGAATATATTGGAAAAACATAGAGTTATTTAAAATAATGGAAGGGCATAAAAAAAATTTAAAAATATTTATAGAAAATTGTCACTCACAATATAAAAAAAATAAAAATGAACTTAAAAGAAAACAAAATGAATCACAAATTATTGGCAAAGAAAATGAAACGAACAAAAAAATCTGTACTGCTGAAAGAGCTCGTAAAAAAGTCGATGAAGTGAGCAATGGATTACAAAATGACTCGGAAAATGATAATGATGTGAAGTTCATATCTTTGGATAAAGACTTGGGTAAAGACCCAGATAAAGATCACATTGGAAATGTATCAAAAATGTACATTATAAAAAGCTAATAAAATCCGAGAAAGACAGAATCCCTCCTAACATATTCAGTACTTTGAAAAAAGTACAAAATGTGGATGTCAAATTGCATGGCCATGATTATGCAGAAATAACATGTCCTTGCTGCGGAAAGATATCCAAAATCAACTCAAAGGCCATGAAAACGGGAAAAAAATGGATACTTTCAATTCAGTATTCTACCCTATATCCTATTATTTCGTCCCCTTTCCCTTACTGTCAGTCATTTACCTACCTATCTAGGAAATAGAAAATATCATAATAAAAAAAAATTAAGATTTTTTAATATTTTCATCATAAACCAACCTGGTATATACCCTGGAAGTTTGATATTGGAATTCAGATTACCTAAATAATGTTTAATCCTGATAAATGTCTCTAGCAGGCAAATTATTTGACAATTCTACCAGCATTATATCACCAATATAGGTAGCATTAGCTGGCAGTAAAAGGCATTATTCAGCAGTAAGTGGCATTTTTGGCAGTAAGTGGCATTTTTGGTAGTAAGTGGCATTTTTGGCAGTACATAGCATTTTTGGCAGTAAGTGGCATTTTAATGCCATTTTGGCATTTGGTGTACACATTTTCCTTAGGTGGTTGGCCCCTCGTTTCGGACCCAAAATTTGAATAATAGGTTTTGCTTTTTAAAGGTAAAGTTAACTGGGAATTTAAGAAAAAAGGAAAAATCTTAATCCTAGTGAATTTGCGTTTTCTCAAATTATAATAAAAATGTTCAAATCTGAATTTAACAGGAAATAAATCTAAAATTTTAATTTTAATTTAAAACATGGATGACCCTTTGTTCAGGAGGGTTTCGCCTCTGGCTTACTTCACACGTTGAGTTACCGTACTCTTTTAGTACCCCCTTTTTCCTCCTGATGAAGTTCCTTAAGAAAGTGGACGAAACGTTGATTTCTTTTCATTTATAGTTTTGGATTTTAAAATTTGAGGTTAGCCATTTCGAACATATTTTGAATATAATTTTCATTTATGTTGACTGAATGTTGACTAGGAATTTAACCAGGAAGGAAACTAAAAAATTGAATTTTGATCCAAAATACGAATCTCAATTCTACTAAATTTGCGATGTGAAATTTGCTTCCGAATCCAAAATTTTAAAAGAAAATTTAAATGTTTGTTCCAAAGGCAAATAAAAATGTTCAAATCCAACTAAAAAATCCTTTTTTACGGAAAATAACAAACTTTTTTGATGTAATATGGTAACTTACTAATTTAAAAACAATTATTGGGCTCAAAACTTGTTGAATAAAACTAATACTTTAGGTATAATTTTGATTAATTTTGTTCCTTGGCTTAATAGCAAAGGAAATGAAATTGAATGTTGATTAAAAAAATTAGTTCCAAACCTATTAAATTTCTGATGTGAATTAAAATTTGCTTTTTCAAAATATAAGTGTGTGTATCTATCACAAATGTGATTTAAAATTGGAGATTTGGGTTTAGTCTTCTGGCTTATAAGTCAAGAACTAAATATGGATATAGTTTGGATGTTTAAATTGAAAGTTGGCCATTTTCAATATAATTTTTCATTCCTGAATGTAGACAGGGAACTTAACAACAAAGGAAACGAAAAAATCTGGGCTTTGATTCAAAATTCGAATAATTTGGAATCTGAAATCTACTTCTGTCCTAACTTTTTTTTTAGTAAAAACATTTGGGATGTTAATATAGATTTTTAACTTATAAATTTGAATTATTAAATTCAAAACTTGGGTGATAATTTTAGATTTTAGTTTAGTTTTTTTTGCACTGAAAATAACAGAATTTATGATTTATTTGGTTTAGTTTTCTAACTTATAAATTTGAAATCACTTATTAAACTCAAAACTTGGGTGGTAGTTTTGTATTTAAAAATTAGATATAATTTTAATACAGACCGGAAATTTAACAACAAAGTAACCCAAGAAATATGAATCTAAATTCTATTAAATTTACTTTTGGATCCAATATTTAAAACGAAAATTTAACAATTTAATTATCTCATTTATTTCCCTTAACAGGAATCTGAAAAACTTTTAAAATTTGTTGATTTCAGCATCATTGAAGGCTAAGCTCTGAAAGTTGACTGAAATTTGAAAATCTTCTACGATATCAATGAGCTAATTTTATACACAAATTTTTAAAGGGACATCAGATTCAAACTCAGGACATTCAAGATTCAAGTTTCTAATCTGTTTTATATGTATTCGGAAATGGTTCTCGGTGGTCAGTTCAGTAATTTAAGCTAGAGTTTGGTTTTTAAAATTTATATTTGAATAATAACTACAAACTGAATTTAAACTTTGAATCTTTTCCCTTGTATTTCTTAAATACATAAAGCAGTCTTATTTAAAATACGTTTAAGTAAATTTGAACCCAAAAACGAAATTCTTAATTTTTGTATTTCAAAGTTGAATCGTTTCAATCGTACGTACCCCTATGCAAATTTGCCCGAATTCCATGCATTCTGAAATATTTAATAAGTAGAAAAATGGGCTAATAACCTGCCCGGTAAAACCACATTCAAAAAGTACTAAAACCTAAGATAAATTCAATGCAGGTTATGAATAATAGTATAATTAATAAAAACGTCATCGTTGATTAACGTGTAACATACGCAAATAGAACAAATTAAAAATAATCTCCCGCTAAAGTAGCACTGCATTTCTAGTAGGTATAATTACTACCGTCTTCAGTTTCTCTTAAACTGCGTCAGTATTTCCCAAAGAAAAACTAACCGCATATTCTTACAGAGGAAGTTTGTACTTAACGGGAAAGAACACGTGCGTAAATTAGTAGATACTACTGTGTTGCGAGATTCCAATATGTTTTCGGGGGGAACGAGGACAGGGGCAAATCAAGTGGGAAATCCTAATAACACCTGAGTTTTGCTCTTTTTAATTATTCAAAGAGTCGCCTAAACGAGTTTGAGTTTCACCTGACGTCACATAAAAATAAAACTGTTGTACACTCACTACAGCTTTATATGGAATTTGTTAATAATTTAGCAGTAATACCTTGTTTCGAAGATTTCCTCTGTTATTAACCAGGGGAATAACCTTAGTTTTAAACGTTTTTTACGTCCGATGCATCAACCTAATTAAAAATCGTTCGTGGTTTTCTACTTTGAACTATAAAAATTAATTTCTCAGTTACGGAATAGTAGAATGATTCATGCCGGTGTATCGCCTTGAAAATAAATAAACATAATTAACTGCATTTTTTAAAGGAATAATAAGGTTTTATTATTTTACGTAGATTTATTTATCTTATTATTCAAGATCGTTCAACCGCAACTACCTTCCTGGCAATTTGCAAAAACAGCGGGAGAATGAAAAAGTTCACTCCGTACTACGAAATGGGAAAGTCCTGTGGTCCTTCGTAATAACATTATTAGCATTTATTTGCAAACTACAGTTACTCTTTAGTATAGCTGAATCCCCGATTTTTTTTGTTTACGTAAACAACCTCGCGTTAATTGAATTTGTTAATAAAAATTGTTAATATTCAGCAAACCACCACAAAGGTCAATCATATTGCTAAAAATGTCTGGATATTGCGCATTAAACTTATAAATTAAAATTTAGCAACATAAAAGAAAGGTATATATTTCCAAAAAGACCAATTTCGTTTGATTAATTTGGATAAGATCAGGTGAAATTAGACCGGACTACCTAAATTGCAAAATATTAGGATGCACGTGAATCCTGAATTTCTTAATTTTATTATGCACAAAATTTAGGTGAATTAGTTTTTGTTAATTACAAATCGTTGCAAAAATTATACATGCATTTGAAAGCAACAATAAGCAGAACTATTGAAATTTATGCAAGTTTAGTGTGGGGTAATTGTTAGAGTTATTGAGAATAATGATTAATTAATGTTACTTTCGGAATGGCGACGGATTAAAATTGTACTGATTGTTAGAACTAAAGTCAGTAAAGAATCTAAAGAATATTAAAAAATACAAAGGTCAAAACTTGAACAAAGGGCACAAAATGGATATCAACCCCTTTGAGGAAAAAATTATAGAAATATCTTAAACATCATTAAATTAAGTAACAACAACTAAAAATGTTTTCCAAAGCAAATAGCGAATTTGACAAAATTTTAAAACATGCCGAAATAATGATACAAAAATTAAAAACCATACTGAAAAACTATAAAACCGGTAGACTTTTAATTGATATAAAATAGTAACCGCATAAAAATATCTCAATTTCAAAAATAAATACTTTTCTTGGAAAAATTAATCTGTACTAATTACTGACAAGGTCAAGGTAGTAAGCCCTATTTCTTACATTAGAAAAAGCATTTGCAAATATAAAAAAATTCTTAAAATTGTGGAATACAATTTAAAGTGGAAAGTAAAATAAAAAAAACGATTAATAAATAAAAAAAGGGGTTAACTCATTTGAAATAGGAATTTTCCATGCAGATATACTTAAAAAAAAACTATCTGAAGAAAACATCAATATCAAAATTTTTTAAATAAGTATTACTTAATGGGCACTTCTTAAAAAGATTAATCTGCACTAATTAGTGATAAAGATCAAGATGTATTACTTCTTGTATTTTAAAAAACCTTTTGCAGCTACAAAAACATTCTTAGAATTTATTGGATATATTTAAAAATAAAGTGAAAATGGAAAATAAAATAATGAAAATGATTAAGAAATCCAGAGGTAATAATTCAATTTGAAATTAAAAATTTTTAATGCGAATTTTAAATTTGAGAATCAGAACGTAGTCTGTAGTTTGTATTTTCAAAAAGAAGAGACATCTGAAGAAAAACCACTACAAATTTAAAAATAGCAACCAATTAAAAATATTTCGACTTGAAAAATGTTTAAATATTTGTCAACATAATGTGGATTTCATGTGGATTTGAAATTTGAAAATGAGATAAACATGGCGCCTAGTCTATATCTGAAGAAAAACGTTCACATATTTAAAAATAGCAACCAAATAAAGATCTCGACTTTAAAAATTTTGAAATAATTTTCTTAAACAAACTTCCTAGGAAAATTAATTTGCACTAATTATTGATATAGATTAAGATATGATACCCTCTGTCTTACATTTAAAAAACCCTTTTCAGATGCAAAAACATTCTTGAAAATTATTGAATATATTTCAAAATAGATTTAAAATGGAAAGTCAAATAAACGACTAAGAAATAGAAAAGTGAATAACCCAATGTGAAATTAAGACTTTGCTTGCGGATTTTAAATTAGTAAGTTAGAAAGACGTGGCCTGCAGTGCATATTTTCAAAAAGAAGAAGCAAACTTCAAAAATGTTGAAATAATTTTCAAAGCAAATTTATAGGAATTTCTCAGAAAAATTAATTTCCATTAATTATTGATAAAGATTAAGATATTAAACCCTGTTTCTTCATCATCATCATCATCATCAACTGATATGGAAGCAGATCCCCGTGGATGAATCCTGGATTACGTCAGGCGCACCCCATGCCAATAAGGTGTGAATGAATTTGTTATGATAGGTAGTTTTCCCTTACATATTTGCAATTTTCCTTCTCAAGACGAGGGATTCTGTCTTGTGTTCTTCTTTATTTCTTCTACCTTCTGTTAATTAACCCGTCATTGCTATAAATAGGCAATTTCCATCACCTTTTGTACCTACCTGAATTCCATGGCGGGCGGTATACTTGATTTCGCGTTCCATTCCGTTGCTTATGACTTCCCGCTGTCTTCCCGCGCCTAATATAGTTTACGTTGGTTTCTCTTGTACAAGTATTTATGCTTACTTACTAAATTAACTATAAACCCTACTTTCGATCTATGCATATGTACAAATTTGTACAAATCGCATACGCTTATTGCCTATTAGCGAATTTCTGTAATGCTAGGCGTCATTATTATTCGGTTTCAATTCCCTATTTTCATGCATTACCTTACAACTATATTTTAAACACTGCAACCACCCGCTTTTTTTGCATCGGTGAGTTCTTGCCCTCTTAAAAGTGCCAACTGACGCTGCAGATATAATTTATAACCCTTGGCCAGCCGTCCCGTTATTCCTTTCAACCGGAGGGACAGCGTCGGTTCCCCAGATTCCTGGAATGGTTTGCAGGCAATCTACCTGCATGCTATTGGTTGGGCGAAAATGGTGATATAAATACTATGTAGGTACACCTAATTTGGATGCATTAACAAGACAGATCGGTCTATGCTAGGCTAAACTACCTATCCATCTATTACTAAATTCTACAATGTTACTTAGCTTTACTCAGGTTGAGCTTCTGTCGCCTTGTTCCCATCTTTCTTGTTTACACGCACTCTCACGCACTATTTATACTAAACCCACTTTTTATTCGTTTTTAGTTTATTTATTCAGCAGTTTTATTATACTTGCTATTACTGGCACTTTGTTATTGTCCGGTAGCTCTCGCGTACTAGTTATGCGATTTATTTCTTTAAAGAAAACTTAAAAACATTGAAGCATTCCGGAGAGCTTCATAAAAGCGGGCGTCCTCTGACATAGTCGGCACGCTTCTCCTAAGACATTAAACTCTGTTTCTTTCATTAAAAAAATCATCTATGTTTGTAGGATAGTTACATACTGTCTGCCTGTAAGAGATGATATAACTGTGGGAAAAGCCGACATCATTCACGAGCTATTAATAGAGAGAAAAAAATCATACTGCCACCACTTCATATTAAACTGGGCTTAATGAAACAATTTATTAAAGCCTTGGACAAGTCGGGCGACTGTTTGATGTACATTTGCCGAAACTTTCCAGGATTTAGTATGGAAAAATTAAAAGCAGGGATTTTCGATGCCCCACAAATTCGAAAATTGGCCAAGGATCAGAATTTTACTTGTATGACTGTAATTGAATCCGACGCGTAGCTTAGTTATGTAGCTGCCATCAAAAACTTTTTAGGTAGGTAACCATAGGACGGACAACTATCAGGAATTAGTCCAGAATATGCTAAAAGGTTTCAAAAATTGGGAGCGAATATGTGTATCAAACTTCATTTTTTGCACAGCCATTTAGACAAATTTCCTTCCAATCTAGGACATTATAGTGAAAAGCTAGGTGAATGGTTACACCGGGATATCCGAGTGATGGAACAAAGATACCAAGGAAGGTGGGACCGTCACATAATGGCTGATTCCTGTTGGAGTTTGCAAAGGGACTGTCCACAGCAAAAACACAGAAGAAAAACTTACAAGAAACGGTTTTCGTAGCTTATTACACTGAATGTTGTAGGTGTATAGTATATTCTGCGTTTTTTAATAACATTAAATGTATATCAATAAATAATGGATAAAAATTATATGATTACGTTTTTTTTTATACTTTATTCCTTTTATGAATATTTAGGTCATAAGCATTTGTTTGAAAACTAGAGTCAATCTAGGAAAATTAACAGCATATTCGTAATCAGCAGCCCCTAGTTATTCAATATCGACTCATAAATCTTTTGCAACAGATTGACTGTTCCCCGGTGTTATCCATTATTAACAAAAACAAAAGAAGCATGTGGGATCTTCTGAATTGTATCGTATAAATCAAAGAAATCATTAACAAGAGTCAACAAGCAAATGGCATTTGGTTAAAAGCAGTCTCCTTGCTACTTTATTGAGATCAGAATTGGTTGTAGTAAATCAATAAATACATAGAAAATAACAGCCACAGAATAAGTATTATTTAAAATTAAGCTACCAATTTTTGAGGAATATGTAAGGCTTTCCAGACGATTTATATCAAATAATTAAATTAGCAATTAGCATTATCGTTAAAAATTGGGTTTGTTTTATTCTGTCAAAGCAATTTAATCTTAAAATACTTTCGACATAATGCCCTATTAATCATATTAGAAACCCATATTTGGCCCCAATAATAATAATAAAGCAGCCTATATTTATTTTTGAAACATGAATTTAGCCAATTCGAATTAGTAATCCCTGAGGTTGCAGTGGTTCAAATCCCTATGGAGATAACTTTTTTTAATACAGATTATTTGATTTCATAAAATTCTTAGATTAATATAATCATCACTTTATTTCACTTTAATCTGACAAATCCGAATTGGTATTTTTCGAAATTTTTTTAAAATTTGTTAATTCAAGCCATGTTTAGCAATGGTTTTCAAAAATCATCAACACATCATTGGATTTACTTCACTCGAGATGCATTCGAAGAAAACAGTGGAAGACCAAGAATAGGAATCGAAGAAACATGGAAGCTGTAATTAAAGAGAAACTACACACATCAATAGTACCTTTGATATACATCTTATAACAATCTAACCTTGCAATACTGCGGGTGCTTTTTTCTTCGTTCTTGGGGTAAGGTTAACCTCCTGTTCAGCCTACGTGCGAAAGAGATCCCATAAGACTAGTTAACCATCGACCTAGGATTTTCAGATTCCTATTTTCTTCGAAGCTAAGCCAAGTGCGCCAGTTTTCGAAAAATTGCAAAGGTTAAATCTGTAACTTAAGGAAACGTAAGCATGCCCAATGGTATGCAGTTCTCGTAGGTTGCAATTTTTTAGGCCTCTCAAATCTAATTATTAGTGCAGAAAACATCAGCTGATCGGTTGCTACAAAAAGAAATAAACAATTTGAGAATAAAATCAGATAAGCTCAAAGTTCCATTATTAGGAAGAACAGTTCTTTCCAATCTGACCTTGCATTCTTTAGCTTCTGTTTTGCATAGTTAATTTGATTTATTTTTATTTATCCACTGACAGTATCTAATTAGCCCAATTATTTAAATAATGATGTTACTACATGCCAGAAAATGCTCGCTAAGTTCAAAATAAAAACTAATCTAATGAATACCAACGTACAAAATTAAGATTTCATGTTCAAGGTTGCCAAACCGCTATGGTATGGGTTAGCAACAGACTGTATTAATATTAAGTTGTATTTATTCCACTTTCCACCCGTTATTTTTGCATTTATAAACAACATTACGTAAAAGTCGTAAAACTATAACGTTCGATGAAATAAATTTTTTTTTTTAATGCTAATAAATGAACTAGTTTTTTAAGCGATAATTAAAGAATTTATTATTGCAAATTTCGAGGAACTATTATTAAATTTTACGTAGTGGTTTTATAGGTTTTTATTTAAATTATAGTTTGTGAGTCACCTAGATATAATTTTTTTCTTAGTGGTTTATACTGAAGTTAATTGGATTAAATGGTTAAAGTTTGATGACTATAGAAACGGAATTTCTTGAAAGAAGTTGTCAAAATGCAGTTTAAAATACAGTTAGATCAAAATAACCAAATAAATAAATAAATACTTTTCAGGGTCAAAATCAGAATCAATTGAACTACTGAAGAGTTTTCAGCTAAGCCCACTTCAGTTCAAAAACCTTTAGATCAGATGTTATAAAAGGAAGAAATTAATTGTTTTTTGTATCAGTTCCAAAGTACCTACTTACTTTTGAACATATTTACAAAATACCTTCAAAGTCTTCTTCTATACTGCTACAACAAAAGATAGAAACGAAAAATTAAAAAAATATAAATAAAAGTACAAAAACATTATGAATGAAAAAATAGAACGCACTTTATAATATCAAATTATAATTTCTAAAAGCATGAAATCAATATTGGTTTGGGTCAGCTCGCATGTAGTTCGTGTCACCTGTCATAATCGAGTGTGCTCTATCATATCCATTGTTCCAAATTTTAAACCGTGGTTTTATTTAATTAGAGCGGCTACGTGATGTTCGTTAACATCTCAGTAGATAAATACAATTTCTTTTTAGTGTTCAAAAATTAACATTTTTCACTTCCCAAAATGAAATGCAAAAATATTAAATTAAAATTAAATCAAATGTCAGGCAGGCTACGTTTTTCTTAGGCAAAGTTAAAATTCTGGGGTGGGCATTTTTGTAAAAGTAAAAAGGTGCAAAATAATCACAAAAATTTCGAAGCCTTTTGTAACTCAATTCTTTAGCACCTAATATTTTCTTCACAAACATTTGTGGAAGACATAAAGCCATACATTTACTGGGAGAACTTAGGGGGTGAAGACCCCTCTCTAACTTTATTGGCGGTGTAAAATATATATCTGCAAGCTCAAAAATTCACACTTTCGAATAAATAATTTTATTTTCTAAGTAACATTCACAATAACAATAAAACCTTGGAAGTTCTAAGAAGATCATAAAAAAATTATAAAGACTCGAGATCAGATTTTTATAAATTTAAACGGTGGAAATCACTGACCGTTAGCATAAATTTCCACATTTTATTAATTCTGAGAAGGTGGATGCAAAAGTGCAAGCTAATAATATTGATGTTATCGGACAATAAAAATATGAAATTTTTGAACACAAACAGAAATATTCTAAAACGTTCACAATTCTTAAAAATTCTTAAAACTATTAGAAAAAGCGTAAGAAAGTTTTTAAAATTAGCTTTTTTAAAGCTAAAGTAGAGGATGTAGTTATTTCTAATATTACTTGTAAGTACGTTTTTAAATTAAATTTCTTTCACTTATTTAATATTTTAATTATGTATTTTCATTTTTAGATATAATTTGTTACCACTGACGAAGAACTTAACGTTCGAAACGTTTGAAAAATTAAAATTTTTTCAAAAGAAATAAACCCTTATTTATTTCAAAATACAGTGCAACCTCGATAGTCCGAACTAATAGAAATTAGGGTGGTTCGGATTTTGCATTTGTTCGGATTAACGAATTTTACTTAAAAAGGTGTTTCACATAATAAAAACATTAAGATTACATTTATTTAAGGACATAGGCGATACAATGTAACATACCTAGCATATACATACAGTGTGATCATAAAGTTTGGAACAAAATTCATAATTGCGTTATTTAATGTTTTTCATAGACTTTCTTACTACTTAAATGGTGACTTAAAAAAATTGGTCCCTTACATTACATAACATTTTTTTTTAGAAAATAACACACTTTAAAAAATAAAAATTTGTCTTTAATGGAAAAAAAATTATTATTACACCCAAAAAAACAAAGATAAGAACAAATTCGGCCTGTCAGCTGTAAGCAGACGGGCTTGCTGGCTGCTGGAAACGTGACGGTTAGCATAAACATTATTATTAGTCACTTCGGATTTTGTGTCTGCATAATCAGAAATGCAACAGTGGCGTTCTGACGGACGTAACTAGGATTTTCAAATTTAGTTCGGATTATCGAATTTTCGATTGTCGTAGTTGTTCGGATTACTGGAGTTAGTTGTGAATTCGGATTACTGGAGGTTCGGATTATCGTGTGTTCGGATTATGGAGGTTGCACTGTAATTGGACTACACTCTTTTCCACTTTTATATAACTAATTTTTAATTTTGAAGAGATTGTTTCAAAGGAACAATTTAACGAAGCTGTTTTGAATAAGGTAAAAATATAAAAATCGTAAAAATTGGATATCTTTGGGGGCTTCTACCAAAAAATAATTTAAATTTTTACTAGTGGTGAATTCAGTGTAGATACATAATATACATATGTATGTACATTGGGAGACATTGTCCCCAAGTTAAGACAATTCTGTAAATTAACCTTCACTAAAGCAATAATTTAGGTTTGTTTTTTATCATTTCAGCAGGTCTATAACCCCAAAAAAGGTATATTTTCTTTATGGCAAAACACCTCTTATAATTCAATTAAATCAATTGAAGATTTATTTATTTCTCAAAAAAATATTCCTGAAAACATGGCCGAAGAACATACGAAAATACGACTTTTCTAAAAAAATCTTTAAAATAAATATTCTCCAAATTGTCAAAAATCATTTTTTTTTGTAATTTAGAAACACTTAATTAACATCCATTCATTTCAGGAATATATTTAATTATGTCTAAATTTTATAGCCTGAACGAAAAAAGTAAAATATGCAAGCAAAACTATTATACCTGTAAACTGTTAACATGTTTAACATTTTCTACTACCATCAGGAAAGCTATTGTTAAAAGAATTCCCTAAGCAAAGTAAACAATTATAAAATTAAAAATTAAACCAAATCATTGATCTACCATGGTATTGGTGGGATTTAGAAAATCAAATTCCATGACTTTCCAAGATGATCTTCAAAAATATTATTCATGAAATTCAAATTATCAGTCCACTCACCGTTTTGGATATTACATTTAAGTAAATTAAAAACGACAATTGCGTAACAGAAATTATAAAAATCGGCAAATTATTTATGAAAACTTATGCTGAGGACATATTCTAGGTACATGCAGAAAATCCCATATTTTTATGGCGATTGTTGGCTATGAGAACTTATATTCAAATTTTATTCCTTTTCTAGTAGTGAATAGTAAGTACCAATAACAAGTAATTGGTGACATGAAAAAAATTAAAAAATATCAAAACAGCTGAAACCTAAGGAAAATCCAAGCAAAACAATTAAATAAATAGGGAGGTCAGGAGAGCAAAAGAAAGATCTCATATCCATATGGGAGCAAACACAGCAAAACATAAATGCAAGTTGCTAGGACAAACTTACAGAAGTTAAGAATTTATTTAGGGCGCTAAAAAATAAAATCAAAGAAAAAAGAAGTTTTGATAGATGAGAGGCAAATTTTCAGATAGATGGGAAGGGTATTTGCAAGAGATTCGAGGGCTGTTGTATTTGGGGTGCTAAAAGATAAAAACAAGGCAAAACAAAGTGTTGGTAGAAGAGAAACAAATTTGTAGATAGATGGAAAGAGTATTTGCAAGAGCTACACAGATGAAGAGATTCTAATAACGAATTAATCGAGAATGAAGAAAGTACTTAGTGCTAAATGAAAAGGCACAAAGAAGTTTTAATAGAAGAAAGGTAAATTCGCAGATAGATGAGAAGAGTATTTGCAAGAGTAACATAGGGGAAAAGGTCCCAATAACGAACTAATCAAGAATTAAGAACATAATAATTAGGACGCTAAAATATACGAGTTTTGACAGATGAGATGCAAATTTGCAGATAGATGGAAAGGGTATTTGCAAGAGCAACATAGAAGTACTTAGGGTAGTAAAAGATAAAAACAAAGCACAACGAAGTTTTGATAGACGGAACTCAAATTTTCAAATAGATGGAAGGACTACCTACAAGAGTTTCATAGTAGAAGACGCCCTAATAACGAGCTAATTGAGAGCGAAGAAAGTATTTAGGGCGCTAAAAGATAAAAACAAAGAAAGAAGTTTGAATAGAAAACATGCAGTTATGCAGATAGATGGATGGAGTATCTGCAAGAGCTACATAGTGGAAAAGATCTTAATAGCGAGAAGGAAGGAAATACGTAGGGTGCTAAAAGATAAAAACAATGAAAAAAGTTTTGGTAGAAGAGAGACAAATTTGCAGTTAGATGGGAAGAGTATTTGCAAGAGATACATAGAGGAGGAGATCCTAATAATGAATTAATCGAGAATGAAGAAAGTAGTTAGGGCGCTAAAAGATAAAAATAAAAAACAAGCTTTGATATAAGAGAGGCAAATTTGCATATAGGTGAAGAGATCATGATAACAAACTAATTGAGGAAGAAGAAATAACTACTTAATCAAGAAGAAACGCGACAACACATACTTAAAGGGAAATTTTACCAACTCTGGGGGTGGTTAAAATTAACACGGAGCTATTGAAATCACTGAAAATTTCATGTAATAAATAATTTTTAACTTATAACGGCTTCTTTTCTTCTTCTTCAGACTCTTTGCCTCCAAAATTGGATGTAGTCATCCCCTTTTCTTTTCTATATTCCTCGATCTCTTGCCACCCTAATCCATTGCTTTCCTGCTATCCCCGTTATATCGTCCGCCCATCTCTTCATTGGTCGTCCCATACTTCTTTTACTTGTTCTGGGTTTCAATTGTAAGATTATATTGGTCCATCTTTACTCTTGTCGTATTAAACGATAAACTATATTTCTGCGTTGCCACTCTTTCTGCTTCATTTGTCACACCTCCTGTTTTCTGTTGTACCAATTCATTCAGTTTTTTATCTGTTAATGTTACTCCTATCATTCGCTATTCCATTGCGCTTGTGTTGTTTCCATATTTTAAATGATGTTTGTAAAAGCCGTCGGTTATTAGTTTTTTTTTTGTTTAGTTTGGTCTTTACACACTAGTAACTATATGTAATATAAAACACAAAACCTACCACTATAGTAGTAATCCCAATACCGAAGAAGGTAGATTGTGAGAATCACCGGTCATAAGTTCAACAGAATTTTATCGTTTTAAAGATGATATTTGGATGGTTTCGAGTTTAACTTGTTAATCAGTAAATCAGTTAATGAGTAATATTCTAAAATTATTTACAAAAATTATAGCACAGAAAATAACAACGCAAGTAGGAATAAGTGAAGACCAGCAAGGCTTTCGATCCAACATGTCCACGGTGGACGCAATATTTATACTACGCCAATTAACGGAAAAATGAAAAACAACCGCAGAACACTACAACATGCAAATTTCCACCCAGAAAACACAATCAATGGTCATTTTTAAAGTCCCGACACGATGCAAGTTAGAAGTCAATGGAAAGTCGATCATGCGATTTAAGTATTTTGGCAACCCAGGCAACTAAAGCCACAGTGATATCTGGCTGTCTCCACGACATAATATGGCGGAACCAACACATGGCAGTAAAAAGCTAAGTTCGCATATACCTATAAAAGCTGTATTAGGCCATTGTTAACATACGCAACCGAAACAACAAAAACCAAACAAATCATGAGAGCTACAGAGATGAAAACCCTACGAGTCATTACCGGCTGCAACCTGCGTAGTAGGGTACGAAGTGAAAGGATACGCGTGATATGCGAAGTACCTACATGATGTGGTCAGATGGGCAGATCGAAAAGAAGATACTGGAGAAGAAAGATTCGCGAAAAAAATAACACAGAAGCCAGCCGCAAGACGCCTACCAGAAAGACCAGGTACGAGAGTTGGACATCATCGTTGCAAGATAGTAATCAATGGGCTACAGAGATGAAAACCCTACGAGTCATTACCGGCTGCAACCTGCGTAGTAGGGTACGAAGTGAAAGGATACGCGTGATATGCGAAGTACCTACATGATGTGGTCAGATGGGCAGATCGAAAAGAAGATACTGGAGAAGAAAGATTCGCGAAAAAAATAACACAGAAGCCAGCCGCAAGACGCCTCCCAGAAAGACCAGGTACGAGAGTTGGACATCATCGTTGCAAGATAGTAATCAATGGGGAAATAGAGGCAATGGAACAAACAGGGCTAAGCCCTAACGTAAGAAGAAGAAGAAGACGAAGACAAAGTTATACGTAAATCAAACAAATCTAATAACACAAGAGTAAGAACAACGTGAGATAATCATAGAAGAAGGAGTAATGGGCAAGGATGTGCCCTTTTGTTTTTATTATTTAGGTTATATAACAGGCAACAAATGAACTGTGAGATGCCAGCGCGCGAAGAGTAGAGAGCAAAGAAGAACTGGCAACTACATGAAGTGGAAGACATATTGAAGAGAAGATATGGGAAGAAAATAAATAAAGAAAACGAAAATCTTAACAGTCGGAGGAAGAAATACAAGAACAAAAGATGTGTCTTCTAGAATGTAAATATAGAAGGTAAGTATTTAGAAGGGTTATTGGGCTGTAGGTACTATAACGGAAGATCCAGAAATATACAGAAATAAGAAAGAGAATTTGAAATGGCAATAAACAATCCAATCCAATATCCTTAAAAAAATCAAAAAGATACTCTAAACAGTTATCTTTGGAGTGTGCTACTTTCAGGAACGGAGATGAGCACAACAGGGATAGTAAGTACGCAAATAACGCAAACTTCTGAACAATGCTGTTATAAAAGAGTCTTCAAAATAAATTGGATGGAAAAACTTAGTAAAGAAAGGGTTGTAGAAATGACAGGGGAAGAAAAACCTTGGAAAGAAATGCTGGAAAAAAGGACCAGACCCATTGGTCATACACTAAGAAGAGAAGGATTTTCCACGATAATGATCGAGGGTAAAAAAGACCCTGGTTAGAATGTATTAAACAAGTAATAACAGTTAGTGGGTGCACAACAAATGAAGAATTGAAAAGGAAATGTGCAGAGTGGATCATTTTCAATGGTTTTAACTGGGAAGTATCGGAGATAGACGTACACTGATGTCGGACTCCTTTTACCGTTTTTGGATACCTTTAAAAACAAAGGAACTATTTAAAGTTTCCAAAATGGCAAAATTTTGAATATTGGGCTAACTAAAAAACAATAAAGGATAGCGGAATTCTGTTTGCAAACTTCGAATTAGCATCAAAAACGAGCCCTGGAGTCCGATACCAGTTTCAGTCTATCTCCAATAATAATGGTACTTCTCATTTAAAACTATTGAAAATAGTCCATCTTGTACAAATGCAAAAGAATAGACAACTTCGACATACCAACCAAGCAACAGGTTGACGACTTTTCCAGGTTTTTCAGGATAATGAGCTCGGCACGTTTAATTATCTGATTTTTTTAATAAGTTTAATTTAGAAATTGTTAATTTACTTCATAGTATAAATAAACGATTCTATCACAGACCCAAAGGTTTTCCATAATATGCGCCGATCATCTGTTTAAACTATGAGAACGTAATTCGCGCAAGAACTAAATAAATATTAACAAGAATTAAGCACTTAATTACGGTCAAAATTTTCGTATAATTACATAACAAAAATCCCCATTCACTTAACCAAGTATGAGGTAAAATTAAAAAATATCGCGAAATTTATTCTTCTTGGAGATGTCACTCGTAGTGGAGAACAGAAACAACTTAGAGCAAGAGAGAAGTTGAGAGTCAAAGAAATTGGTGTAAACCTGGTTAGAAAGGCTTAATTAGCGAATAATTTACATCTAACAAAAAAGGAGAAAATCAGAAAACAGTAAAGAAGACAAAACCCAGCGAATTCAACATTAAACAAAGAATTGACCCGTTGTCCTTCCAAATAACCTTAAATGCACTAACATAACAGATTACAACAGATAAAACATGAATGGGAATTCCTAAACATAAAAAAGTGCGTATTTAAAAAGTAATCCGCATAATTTCCCGATACAAATAACCTTCGTTTAGCGTATTTTGAGCAGCATAAATCATAAATTCCTTAAGATAAGCACTACGCATTATTAAGCAATGTTTACGCCTTAAAATTTCGAAGAATATTCAATTGAACCGTGGTGATTTAAGCTAAAAAAATATATATAATCAGGGTGATTGCTGTAAATTATCTTGCGCGTTTTTCTTTTATTACAAAATTACATAAATGTAAGAGTACGTGGGGAAGGCCCAAAAATGACCACAACATCCAGGAAAGTCCAGGCACAAAAAGGACCACAAAAAATCCAATGCAGCGCTTTGAAATTCGAAAATAAATTCGCGTAGGGTCATGATTTATCTGCAGATTGCAGGTTTGAGCATATAACAAGTTGTTAATAAAAAGAAAAAGGCATCGTTAACTGATGGGTTAACTAATAAAACTTGATCCAACAACGAAAAATTCATTGACCTTTTTCGACCATGTTTTAATATCCAGTTATTATTTTATAAAATACCGAATAACGTAGATGAAAGTATGATTTAAATACTTTTACTTAATAAATTGACGTCAGATGTTAATGATAGAGTGATATATTTTAGGTTAGGTTTTTTATGTCATTAATAAAGCGGGGCCAACTTGATCGTATCTAAAATTAAGTACGTCGAAATAAGGCGCTGATTATTAATTATTAATAAGTTTAAGTTAGCCGTTAAATATTAAATTTATACGGTTCACGTCTGTTGTGTCACTAATTTGAAGGAATTACATTGAAGAAAGGTTCATTAAAAAGACATTTTTAGATACGTGCGTAAAAGGTTCTTTTTTCAATTTTTGATATATCCTTGAATCCTTGTTTGTTTTCATTTAAAAAGACGGTTCCGGTCGCTTGGATTATTAATGAATTGTTCTGATTAGTGATTAGGAGAAACTCTTATTTAAGATGAAAACTTAATCTCTTACGCAATTTTTGTAGCGGAACATAAACCGATAATCAGCTAATCAGTTAATGTTTATATAATTATAATAACAGAAGGAATTTTATCGTTTTAAAGGTGAAATTTGGATGGTTTCGAGGTTAATTCGTTAATCAGTTCCTTGTTATACAAATTAATGTTCGGTTGTAAGGGGAATTTCTCTTTCCGAAACCTAATTTTCAAGCCAACTTTCAAGGACATGCCTTATAACAACTTAGTGATTTTTTCTTAAACAAGAAAGCAAAAGTGCAGTTCCCAACTAAGAACCTGTTCAGAAGCTCCAAAATCAAGAAAATACTTTTTGAATTAAAAGCGACAAACTGCAACAACCTTGAGGAATAATTGACATACTGACTAATTAACTTTAAAATTACACTACAATTTCTGAAAATGCTAGCCATGATAAAACATAATCTTTTAAAGTTTAACATGGAAAATTTGAAAATTGACAAGGAAAAAGGTAAACTACGGATATTTAGCTTCAAGCACAATACCGTAAAGGTGTTTTTCAAAAATTCGTAGTTTGACGTGCTCGAAATTTTCAAATGTTAAGGATGGTAATAATAGAAATTCAAACTTAATTAAGCATTGAATCATTAAGATATGATATGGAAAAACACTACATCGGCGCCAGGACGTCTGCATTAGACAACAAGCGAAATAACGGGAGAACCACTACGAAAAACCAGAATTGCCTCAATTCGGTTTAATTAGATGATAAGGTTTCCCTGCAAAAAATTGTTGATTTTGTCGGAATTTGTTTGGAAGATTTTTGTTTTAAAAATATTTGGAAATTCAACTCAGAAATAACCTTAATAATTATTAATGACCCACAAAATCAGGTGCGAATTGCCTTTCAGGCTTTCAAAACAATAACTGAAATAAGCAACGTTTTGCTGGACAGAGTATTCTTCCATCGAAGATATTTATAGAAACTTAAATAATCCATATAATAACAAACGAGGATATTAACCTGGTGGTTTTTGTTCGTAACGAAATGAAGTAAGTGTTTCTTAATTGTAGGTATTTACTTTTAACCGGAACATATGGGTTTGTCATCAATTTTGATTTGTTGGCTTATCACTGCACTGGTTGATTTTTGTTCTAACCTCTAAACTGCAACATTTTAAATTTACTTAAAGTAACTATATACCTCCATTGAATTAAAGAAATAGATTTCGGTATTTTTTTGCAGTTGTTAAAAGAAGAAATAAGATTTATGCAAACCAGATGCCATTTAAAGTTCAATTTATAAATTAAAGAAAACTGAACCCAAAAACAAGGTTGTCAAAATACATACTTTTGTATTAGTGGAAAGTGAAAAAAATTGGTAAACTTAGGGAAAACAAAATTATTAACGAATGAGAACCAAGAAAATTTGCTGGTATGTGGGAAGAAACTGGAACGAGTGACAGAGGCAATCGATCTAGGGCAAGTTATAACATTTGGGAAAATAATGGAAACAGAAATACAAAGAACAGTTGAAAAAAATTTTAGGCAACAAAGGAGATTTTTAAAAGTGAAGCTGAAACAAGCTTAAATATTAAATGTTTAATATTTGTCTTCCCCATAGACTTACTGATGGCGCTGAAACACGCCAGAAATTAATAGCAACATGCTAGGTATAAAAACACTAGATAAAATAAGACTAGAAGAAATCCGAAGAAGAACAGAAGTAGAGGACTTGTTAACCAGATGTAAAAAACAAAAATGAAACTGGGCAGGTCATTTTATGCGGCTATCAGGCTACCATCTAGTTCAATCCTGCGCCACCATATATCAATTTAGAACCTCTGTTCGTTTAACGTCTACCCATCTAATGTAACATGACCGACCCATCCATTCCCACTTCACTATCGACATTTCCATTACATCCTGTATCCTCGTTTTTTCCATAATCCATTTATTTATCTGGGGGGACTTAGTAAGGACCCTATGGCACCTATAGCACTAGTTGTATAGTTCTGTTGTTAATTTTATGGATAACTTAATTTGAAATATGTCTTTGATCTTTTCAAAAGCAACCCAGGTAAGTCTTAATCTCGAGCGTTTTCTTTCCCGAGTGTTGTGGCACTAGCTCTATGTTTTCATTGTCCATAGTAACATCCGTGTTAATTTGATTTGACATATATTTAGTCTTACTTTGATTGAGTTCCAGTCCTATGGTCGAAGGTGATGATTTAATATTTATTATCACATGCCTTTAGAAACAGAAAACATCATTAAAAAACGGAAGTTAACCTATTTCGGACAAATCATGCGGTAGTTACAGTGTAATCCAATATATAATAGAAGGCAACATAGAAGGAAAACGTGGCAGAGGTAGACGTAGAACATCCTGGATGAGCACCTTCAAGAACTGGACTGGTCTGAATAGATAAAGACTCATAAATACATATAGCCAGAAATATGCTATAATGTTACTCAACCTCGGACCCTGAAAAGGCACTAGAGAGAGAGAGAGATCACAGGCCTTCCACTTCTTTGTTATTTGCAAAGGCAACGACATCTCTGAGGCCTGGTGCAGTTCGATCCTAATGTATAAAGGAGAATAAAAAGTGAAGGCAAAATGGAACTAACTGTGAACAATTTTAGATATTATTTGTTATATGGTTCAACTAGTTTCTGTATTTTTACGGAGAGGAAGCTTTTCAGCTACTTTCGAAGCAGGTGTGCACCGCCTTCTTAACTTTCCCATCAGAAGTGAATCTGCGACTGCACAACGCCTCCTTCAGAGGACTGAAGATGTGATAATCGCTTGGCGCCAAATCTGGACTGTAAGGCGGGTGTCTAAGAAGTTGCTGCACTCTCGCTGCTGTTGTAAGAGGACGTCTTTTTATTGCGAGCAGGTTTAGGTTCATTTCGCAACTCTACAGTTTGCCTATGCGATTGGAAATGCACCAGAATAGGCCCAGGCATGTCCAAGAAGAGCGATAAGATGGCATGACCTTCTTGTCAGAAGGCTGCCTTTTTGATTTTTTTCTGCGTTGGGATGAACGGATGTTTCCATGCTTTGTCTTTTGCTCTCCAGATCATAGTGAAGCACTCACGTTCCAAGATACTCGGATCTTCTTCATACAATCTAACGAACTGGGCCAAAACCACGATGAACTATCCAGTATGCTCCTTGGGAACCCACCGTGTGCAGACTTTCCTGAATCCTAGATCATCTTTCAGTATGGCATATGCGGATCAATAGGTGATATCCAATTGTGCAGCCATTCCAGACACAGTTATCCGTCTGTCTTCTCTAAGATCTTATGTGTGTAATATTGATGGCCGTACAGAACGACCTACATCAGTTACATATGTTCGACTCATGGTGCTCTATCTATACTGGGGCAACATCCAACGGTGAATTTCCACAGGTTTCACTGCAATCTGCAAAATGGTGATGGTGATGGATACTATCAATCCTAGCGTTATTTAAAGCCTGTATGACAACCCACATTTCAACGGTGTCAAAAGCCTTCTTGTAATCTAAAAATGTCATATATAAGGGAATATTGTACCCTGTAGCTCTGTTTGAAGGCGCACTATAGTATTAAATCCCTTCCTGAAACCTGCTTGTTATTTAGGCTTATAAAAGTGTTGTTTCTTAGTCTGTTTATTGGAGTATTATTATAGAGAACACTTTGTAGATCTCTGAGAGGAGACTTATTGGCCTGTAATTCCCCAAATCTTGTGCGTCGCCTTTTTGGTGGTGGAGGAGTATTGATATCAATTAATCACAGTTCAAAACTTACATGGAGTGTGTAGTACATTCTTCCTGTTCCTCTTATACTTATATTAGGCCAGTGGCCTATTTGTTTTCCTTTGATGTGAAAACCTTTTCCTGTGAAGTTAATTGCCAGTTTTGCCTTTTGGGCGGTCTGCTTCCTGGTGATCTTCGGTTTCAAGTTAATCAAACTAGTTGTTCCTCCCCCATTCTACTTATGTATTGATTTCACAATTTTGATTTAGTTAAATAATTAGTAGGTCATCTTCTGAAAAACTTTCAGGAATTGGCAGACTCTAACCTTATCAATCAAGAAGAACAAGAAGAAATATTTACAAAGGTTACCATAGAATAACCGGAACTTAAAGTGACCAGAAGAAGAAAACATCAGCCCTAAGTGATAAATAAATTGCTAAATAAAAATTATCAGAAAACTTTGTACAATTAGTTAGGTTAGCTTTAGTTAATTGGGTTACAGAAAATTCATAAAACAAGTAATTAAATAACTAAATACCATAACAACCTGCTAAATATTCAACAAACATAAAAACCAGCTCAAATTAAAATTGTAACACCATAAAACGTTTAATTCGAGTAAGAAATCAGGTGAAACATTTCAAGCAAAATCTTTGTCTAAAAATACAAAGTACTCACCGTGATTACTTCCAAAACCCCACAAAAAATTCATATTTTTGAATCCGCAAGTATCGCCGCTTGTTTTTATTATTATTATGTTTATGTTTGCATTTCTGCATCTGATCTACTTCTAATCGTAAAAATATACGCGGATGTACTGTTGTATAATAAAATTAAACCGAAACTATTGCTAATTACGCAAATGTTTATTAATGACATTTTTCTAATCGCCAAGATAAATAAATTCCCAAATATTTGTATTTATTAGTAAGAATCGGTTTTCCCTCGTTCAGGGTTATTTATCAGTTGTAAATAAAATTTGTAAAAAACGCGACATAACATTGATAAAAAGATTAAAAAAACTCAAAGTTTCCACAATAAATGTTACTTAACATTAAAATATGTTTGTACGTCAGTCCTTAATTTAACAAAATTTTAAAGGTTCGCGTGATTATCATTAAAATAATTAGGAATCAATTATTTTTAAAAATTCGAGTTTAAACATTTAATTTTACTAAATTAGCATAAATTATTTTAATTAGTAGAGTAAATTAGGTTGCAATTTTGATATTCAAGAATTTAAGGATATTCGTTGAAAAAATCGGGCCGAAGTTGATCTTGTTAATTAACTCTCACATAACTATAAACACTTGATATTGCACTTTTATTAAATATCGAGACGGCAACATATTATACGAAACAGTAAGGAAATCCGTAATGTTAAAAGAAATAAATAAATTGGGAAAAGGTTAAGAAACATAACATGAAGAAATGTGTTGCTGTTAATTAAATATTTACAGAAGTTATAAACTAATGTAGAGGAAGAATCGAAATGGCGTCGGAAGAGGACCAAATAATTCGAAACGCTCATGGTAATCAGAGTTAAAATACAATTTGGGGATGAAGAATACTGCAATTTCTTCATCATTTATATAGGATCTATACAAATATAATTATAAAGAATTTCTAAAACAAATTTGATACCGAAGAAAGTCCAAACTGACCAGAAAACGGGTTCGTAAAATTTAAGAATGTATAAAAATCAGTTCCAAAATTGAAATTAACAATGAGGTAGGTCATGTTTATCGGAAGTCGATCAAAAGAGATCATCAATTAAATGGTCGATTAATTGCTGTACAAATCGGTTGATTCTTTTTCCCTGGTTTGTTATTATAACGGATAAACCACATATGATAAGGGGGTCAACGACAATGACACGTAGAGATTAAAAAAAAACGTAAAAAAAAAGAAAAAATCCGAACTAATAAACGTTCTCTGAACTGGAGCTGTTTACTATCAAGTTGTTTGGAAGTTTAGAAGCGCGTGCCGGCCGTGGTTCTTGGAACGGTTCCGCGGATGACACATACAGGTGGCCAGGGCATCCTCAGAAGCCTTGGGGATCCCAGCATCCAGTGGCCGACCGTGACGCAGGCGTGACGAGCCGTTTTCGCAACAATGAAAGGGCTGGCGCATAGCGTGGGGACAACCGGAGAAGGGGTTTAACTACTTAAAGTGGAGCCCCAGGAGTCCAGACACCCATTGGTTTGCTTCTTCTCGCAAGCAGTCAACGTGTGTAATTTATTCTGAACGACAGACGGTTTTTTGATAAGTAAAAAAAATCGTGGTCGAAACTACAGTTTGAAGACGCATCGTGACCGCTACAGCAGTGAAAACCCCGTGGTTTCAGGCTTTATTTTTCCAATCTGCGAGAACAACCCCCGTTGAACTCACCAAATAACACCATGGCCGCCGTTGCCGCCGCTCAAAAGAATCGCGAAATGTTCGCCATCAAAAAATCATACAGCATCGAGGTAAGTCCTTTTTTTGTTTTTTACAATTTTGAAAATATTAGAAAAGTTTTGAAAAGTTTTTGCTCTCAATTTTAATTCCTTGTTTGAGTCCGAAATTTTGAAATTGTAAACCTGTACCAAATGCAGAAAATCTTCAAAATTTGCAGTAAATTTTTAAAATTTTATTAAGTAAAAGAAGGGGGATTCCCTTAAGTTAAATTAATATCACAAGTTGGTAAATGTTAAAGTGTTTGAATAAAAACGCGTTATTTTCAATCTAATTTGAAAGATCAATTTTAGAAATTCGGAAAAGTAAGGTTGCCGGAAATATTCTGGAAGTTTACGAAATTTTGCATAACAAGTCTGGTATCTTCATAAACAAATCAACTGACGCAACAAGTTGTAAAAATGAAAATTAGTGAATATGTATTCTTTTGTTAATATAACCTTTTATCAACTGACTAAAAGCTTTGTATTTCTGTAGTGAATTTGTATTAATCAATCCCAATTTTTGTATTGTAAAA
Organism: Melanotus villosus; assembly: GCA_963082815.1. Taxonomy (NCBI): domain Eukaryota; kingdom Metazoa; phylum Arthropoda; class Insecta; order Coleoptera; family Elateridae; genus Melanotus; species Melanotus villosus. The sequence goes on along the minus strand of OY720423.1, from coordinate 6,259,009 downwards.
TGTAAAAAAATTACTTCTCTTTGGCCCCTAAATTCGAATTGAACTCACAAAAGTATATTAATAAAATAATTAACTTCAGAGAACCTTTCAATAAGCTGTCCTTTAATAATCTGAGAAACAATCTAAATTATTAAGTTTTCACATAAATATGATCATTACAACGAGGTCAGGATCAGATGTTAAAATATAGCTTAATGAAAAATCGTTTAATATAAAAACCGGAATCTTACTGACGTATATTTCAATACCACGACCTATAAAAACCAATTAATTTTTGTTTAAAACCAAAAGCGTCATTCGTATGACACTCCTGTAATTTTTAAATTTTGCTTACAAGAACCATAAACTAATTCAACCCAGGTATTCACCTAAAATTTATTAGTTTTGAACGAATTTATTAGTAGATAATAATAATAAATTTTAATACAAAACAAAGTTCAAAATTTAAATAATTCCGATCGTTAATAGCTGGAAGATTTGTTTACAAGAACGATGTTTATCCAAAAACTTTTAACAATTTTAAAAACGAGCGCGTAATGATAGTATTCAAATTGTAATTAAAATATTGGAAAATACGGCGGTAACGTCATAAACCCGGTTTTTCTTCTTTAATACGAAATACCTTTGAACGTAAATTATGCGGTTTCTGTTTGGTTGTTGATGTTATTTATCTCTCTCCCGAATTATGCGATTCAAAATATTAATAAGCCGAGTGAAAACATTAAGTACAATATTAACTGTTAAATGTTAAAAGTAAATTAACCGTAAAAGTTGAAAGTAGCATCTTAAAATTAGTTTATATTGCAAGGATCGTCCTCGTTTAGTCCAGTAGCCGTGCACAGTAGCGAAATTGCATAATTGAATAATTGAGTAAAGTTGTAAATATAAGAACACGTTAGCCTTCATGGAAATCGATTCTTTTGCAAATTATTAATGCAGGGGTTTTAATTTATTAATAAAACGATTGTAAAAATGATCGACCGTTTACGGACTTTGAACCAAATCATAATAATAAAAAATAATTAATGCAAATTTCAGGTCAAAATTATTATTTAACACCTAAGTCACTCGACGAAAACGTGTCCATCTACGTGACAAATGACACATAGAATCCGGGAAAGCCTCGAGCTTTTATTTTAAAACGGTCTTAATACATATAAAAACTGTTTAATTATACTAATTATAATGATTTGAATTAATAAAAGGCAGTAATATCATGGCCGGTGAACGCACATTGCCGGTAGCGTATGTAAATGTATCACAACCTTGCTTAAGGCAAATTCCGCGACTTAACCGAGAGCGACAAGCCTCCCTCTTCAGGGCCAACAGGCCGAGCCCCCTGTACTTTATAATTAACTTCAAAATAATTCTAGTAAAACAATTACTGCACATATTCAACACATAAAGAGATTTTATTGCGTCGACTCGACTCAAAGGGGGAATGGATTAGACAAAACCTTTTGAAATTCGCGTATTAGAGAAAGAAAGTTAGAGCGCCAATTTCCTGAAGACGCTCCCGGTTCCGGTTGGAAAAGACAAAGGATTTAACTTGTGGTTTTCTGTTTTAGAACGGTTATCCTGCGAGACGTCGTTCATTGGTGGATGATGCTCGTTTTGAAACTTTGGTTGTAAAGCAAACCAAACAAAGCGTCTTGGACGAGGCTCGCCTTCGCGCAAATGGTAAATATTTTATTTCTGTAGTTTAATTGCATGTCGTTTGGTGTTCTGCATGTTTATGTTGTGTCGATGTTATTATAGATTCTAGCCTCGAACCAGAATTGCATGTTGACGACAAACCCACAGGCAAATCAGCTGAACAACAACAGACCGATGATTCTTCAGGTGAGGACTTGATTTGCACGTTATTAGCAAATAAAAAAAGCCACTTGAAAACCTTGGAAGTCACGCTTCATTTGAATCTTATTCCCTTTTAAAGTATATAATTTCGTTTTTAACTTTCAAAGTGCATAACTCGAATTTTATGGCGACGGGATATAATTACGCTAAGAGCAAAGTTACAAGTGGAGCGCGATTTACACAAAGGAACGAAACCCACTACGTCCGGCTTTTATAACGTCAAAAGTCAATTTTCACCCTCCATTTGTCGAGAAGAACTAGATTTGCGAGCTAATCCCTAGAAAATATGGCACTCGGGATTGTTATAAAATATAGCGACGATTTATAAAGTCTGAACAGGACTTGACGGTTTTTCTTTTTCTCTCTAGATTATGGACTTACTGAAGAGGAAGTAGTGCTGGGCAATGCAGCTAGCGAAAATCCAGATGTAGAACAACGTGCCGCACTCGTTCTTCGCCTCCGCGAAGGAATGAATTCACTCTCTCGTGTACTTAAAAGCATCGAAAAATCTTTAGGAACCGTATTGCACTTGGAAACCCGACCCAATAAAAATGACGTCAACCAATTGGACGTACTTATTAAAATTTCCATGAGCCGACAGAACTTACTGCAACTTCTCAGAAATTTACGCCAATCTTCTACTTTGGCTAGCGTTTCCCTTCTTGGTGAAGATAATCTTTCTGCTAAGAACCCATGGTTCCCTCGTCACGCCAGTGAATTGGATAACTGCAACCATCTTATGACCAAGTACGAACCTGAACTTGATATGAACCATCCTGGGTTTGCTGATAAGGAATACAGGGCTCGTCGTAAGGATATTGCCGAAATTGCTTTTGGTTATAAATAGTGAGTATTTTGAATTATTATTGATCCACACATTAACAAGTCATTTTTAATTAAAGATTTCGATTAGTGACAAAGGAAAGTTTTTCCTAAACTGTAATTATTTTTCATTTCGTGTATTTTTAACTTAAATTAAAACACAACTATATTAATTTAAAAAAATTCCTTTACAGCGGTGATGCTATTCCAAAAATCGATTATACCGAAACCGAAAACAAAACCTGGCAATCAGTATTTAACACAGTTTTGGAATTGATGCCAAAGCATGCTTGTGTAGAATATCGTCGAGTATTCAAAATGTTACAAGACGAAGGCATCTTCGTCCCAAATAGGATTCCACAATTGGAAGAAATGTCATCTTTCCTCCGTCGTCAGACCGGATTTTCACTGAGACCAGCAGCTGGTCTTTTAACAGCTCGTGATTTCCTTGCTTCTCTTGCATTCAGAATTTTCCAAAGTACTCAGTACGTGCGACACGTCAACTCTCCCTACCATACCCCTGAACCGTAAGTATCACCTTTAATTCAATACTCTGTGACTGAAAATGATCAAAGAACTTGCAAATAATTTAATCATAAAGCCATTATATCGCGCTGACGGTGCTCGGTTGCAGTAATTGCTCTCTCTCACTTTAATGGCCCTTACGCCGATACTGAATTTGCTCAAGTTGCAATAGAAAATTAACTTGTAGAATTTGCGCACTTGAGAGAAAATTACCGGTTCAAAAATTCCTTTAATAGGATTTAAATTGCAATAATGAAAATCCGGGGGCTACTTTTTAAGTCCTCGGGGAGATCGAATTGAAATAATACCTCTACAGTATCGAGGGTAAGAGGATTTGATTGGATTTTCTCTTTTGCAGTGATTGCATCCACGAACTCCTGGGTCACATGCCACTTCTTGCCGATCCCAGTTTCGCTCAATTTTCACAGGAAATCGGGCTCGCCTCCTTAGGAGCGTCGGATTCCGAAATCGAAAAGCTATCTACGGTAAGTGTTAGACCGGCGCCTGTTATTTTCTTACATACATAATATAATCTCGACCATTGTGTCATGGTCAAGTTACTATATGCGTGACCGGTGAAATGAAAAGTAACGAATGCACTCGTTAATTGCGCACATGGTCACTGCAAATTACAACACAACGCGAAACTAGGTCTGTATGTAACGTAAAAGCTTTTCTTTCTAGGTTTACTGGTTCACCGTAGAATTTGGCCTTTGCAAAGAAGACGGAAACGTAAAGGCTTACGGTGCTGGACTTCTTAGTTCGTACGGTGAATTGTTACACGCCCTTAGCGAAAAACCCGAATTGAGACCCTTCGAACCAGCTTCTACGGCCGTACAACCCTACCAAGATCAGGAATATCAACCTGTCTATTACGTAGCCGAAAGTTTTGAAGATGCTAAGGACAAATTCAGACGTTGGGTCTCCGCGATGTCCAGGCCCTTCGAACTGAGATTCAATCCTCACACTGGACGCGTAGAAGTATTAGATTCCGTAGATAAATTGGAATCCCTCGTGCATCAACTCAATACAGAAGTTTTGCACTTGTCGAACGCAATCAACAAGCTGAAGGCGCCCGCGCTTCATTGAAAAGTGAAAAAAATTGTTCTTCCTCTTAGCGTCGGAAGAGAACGGCTAAGTGACTGGTGCTGTTCCCTGAAAGACGCGCACCACCTCATCGGCATCATTGTATAAAGTCGTCATTTGTGTAATATAATATTATTTTATTTTATTTTATTCTAGTATAGATAGATAGTATTAGTAGTAAGTAGCCTTGTGATCTCTCCTTCTAAAGTATTGCACCCGTATTTCCTGCGATATAGGTAAACGTATTTTCCAGCAAATGTGCACACTTCTATGTATATGTATTATTTAATTAATTAATTAATTAATTTGCGGCACATTATTATTGTGATAATTATTAAGCCTCCTTCAAGAACCGTGCGAGATCATAGATCATATTCGTTGTATAGATGTAAAATCAAAATAAATGTGTACATAATATATGTTAGAAAATATAAAGTGCAATAGAAAATTCGTTTATTTTACTTATTACAGTTTGGAGTTAAGGACAGCACAGTATTAATTATTATTCTTTAACGTATTAACGAGGAGTCTTCGGCGACTTTCTTGTTTTATACGGTTCACCGTCTTTCAAATAAGAAGGTTTAATTGGTATAGCTTGCCGGGGCATTGGGAGTGGTATACTGGTATCACTCGGTATACCCCCACAAGCTAAAGCTGCAGCAGTTGCTGTCGATTGTCTCACTTGTGATCCGTGAGTTCCCGACAACGACGACCTGGACAGATTACCAGAATGTTGGCCACTTATACCAGAACACGGCGACCTTTCTTGTTTCGTGCGTATCTATAAAAAAGGGGCAATTATAGAACCACTACCGCATTACACATTCCCGTAAAAAGTTGCACCAAGGACAATTAAAAGAATGCTGCAAAAACGAAGAAACCTTGTAGTTTCCCTTTTTTTTTATTCCTATTTACACCTGTAAAGTAATTAAATCTAAATGACAATTTTATGTAATTACATACTATTAATTAGAATGCCCATTATAATTTTCTTGTGATTGTGAAATGTATTAATTTTTTGCAAATCGTTAGTTAATTCTGGAAAATTCCCAAATCACGAAATTTAAACCCATTGATTGAATACGAAGAACTCCCGCACATTCCGATTAAGTAACATTTTTCACTTGCTTTCTTAAAACCTAAGTGTACTTTTCCACTGATCCTAATTCCAAAGTTAAAATTTGTTCCTAGCCGTTATTCGTAATAAATACTTTCAACACCAATTTAAAGGTAAAAATACGGAAATCATGTCTAACATTTATAAGATATTAAAATGTCATAAGTTTTAAAATTAAATCTAACTAATTACTTTTTTATTGACCTATCTTAAATTGATTACTGATTATAGATAAATTGTAATATTAGCTGTCGGCGAGGACAACCCGATATAATTACGTCATCTATATTAGGAATAACTTTTAGAAAACAAATTAATTTATTACACGTGAATTTAATAAGATAATAAAGTTATTTTTTGAGTTTTTTACTTACTCAAAAAAACAATTACAGTAAGTAATTAGAAAAACTATTAAAATGGCTTTACTGTAGAAAATTTGCATTTGCTGGGTTTGTTAAAAAGATATTTGTATTATATTGTAGTATATTACCTGATTAAATTCGTAGTTTAATTATGCTATACAGAATTTTTAAAGTTGATTACGTAATGTAATGCTACAATCAAAATGTTAAAAATAATAATCAATTCGGTAAAAGAAACTTAACATTTTGTAGAGTATTTCATGGAGTGTGAAATGCAACAGCTGAAGGTACAAACAAGCCAGAACATCGAATACAGTGTCCAAGAAGTAGACAACCTACCATATCTGAGTGCAGTTATTAAAAAAAGACCAAACAGTAGTGAGGAAATAAAAACACGAATAGCAGCAGGTAATAGGTGTTTATTTACACTAAAAAGTATAATGGCAAACAAAGCATCAAAATATATTAAGACCAATAGTGACATATGCTTGTCCAGTGTGGACAATGACAAAACAAGACCAAAAAGCATTGAGTATATGGGAAAGAAAAGTCCTGAGGAAGGTATATCCAGGCAAACTAGTAAATGGAACGTGGGAAAGAAGGACGAACGAAGAAATAAAAGTATTATATGGAGAGGAGTCAATAGTGGGAATAGTCAAAGCACAGAGGGTCAGATGGATAGGGCACCTAGTTAGGATGGAAAGAACCAGAATACCGAAGCGTATATGGAAAGCTGAAGTGGGAGGAGGGAGAAGAAGAGGAAAACCGCAATTAGAGTGGAAGAAAGAAGTGGTGCAAGACTTAGAAACACTAAAAATTGAAAGATGGGAAGAAAAAACAAAGGATAGAAGTAAATGGGGGAAAGTGGTGCCAGAAGCCAAGGGCCTACAGGGCCTGTAGAGCTTGATACATACATACATTTCATAGATTATTTAAAAACTACTTTACAAGGAACAATTATTTTTTGTTATTAAAATTATCAAAGTTCAAAACAAATGGAATTAAAAAACACCTTACATCAGCATTAGGTTAAAATCAAACTCAGGTAAAAACTAATAAATGCAAAAAATGCATGCTAAATGAGATTAAGAAGGTGAAATATAGCTACAATCTAAGAACAAACGTTTATTAATTTCGAACAGGTAATAACCATAATACTAACAAATGGACAAATCCAAAAAGAAGAAACAATGCATAAACAATGGACAAGGTTAAAAAAGCTACTCTGGGAACAAGGAGCAATTTAAGAGGTAATTGGTTAAAAAAGGAGAGAAATTAGTGGTTCCAGGAGAGAAACCAGATCGGCCAACATGAGAAAGAGCAGATTATAAAGAAGCAAGAAGAGAAACAAAGGTGATTTTTTTTGGACGTTTGTTATTTCGGAAACGTGTTAATTTTACTTATTTAATTTTACAGAAACTGGCGAAGAAATTCCCATAGAAACGTGTAAAATAAAAGACAAACAGGATGTGTATAAAAAGAAAAACGTTGGAAGATTGAAATGGGCAGGCCATGTTTGCAATATGTAAAAAAAGGGTAAAAGAACAAACCTTTAAAGGAAAAAAGGAAGACAGCGATATTAGCTTTGGCAGATTGAGATGAACAGCCGTAATATCCATAGAAACGTATAAAATAAAAAACAAAGTTTGCGAAGCAATATAAATTTTGAACAACTGAATTTTTAAAAACTGGTTGTCTTGACTTACCCCTGTTTAAACACTGAAGCAGGTAATTCTATAATGTCCTCAGGGCCAAATCACTATGGAGCCAGCGTTCTCTCTTGCGTTTTAAATTAAATTTATTTGTATTGATACACACACCCGAGCAAGCGTTTTATTTGCGAAGTACTGAAAGGTAGGATGGATAATTTCTAACTAACGAGAACGATTTACTTCTTCATCTTCTGTGTCATGTCCTCTTAAGGACGTTGACGAGGGGGTCAAAGCCAAAATTTTAAACGACTAAGCATCGTGAACTTTGTTATATCCCCGTTATACTAGGGAAATGTATTCTCTGCAGTGATTTTCCGTTGCCTTCTGTAGAGTTTGTGAGCGTGTATTAAGTGTATAGTGTACGTGTCTTGTTAACGATATACTAGGAAGACAGAAAGAATATTTCGTCGAACGTCATAATAAAGAAGACCAAGCAGTTAGTTCAAACACTAGGAGATGAAAAAGTCGGAGAAGACCAAGATGAAATACTAGTAAAAGTGTCAACGTTAGAAGAAACCCTAACAGCAAAGAATATTAAAGCCCCGGGTTAAAGAAAGGAGAAAGAAGAAATAACCAAAAAGAAGGTATAAGTAATGTCAGTAACTAGACCCCGGGCAAGACAGAATTAGACAATTGCTAATTCCAAATTAGATACAGCTGTAAATATCTAAGTGTTAGTGTAACCACGATGAAACGACAGAAATTAAATCAAGAATACTACAGGTCAATAGAACAATTTATTTTTTAAAAAGACACTAACAGATAGAAACAAAAATACTGATCTAAAAAACATGGATGAGACCTATGGAAACATATTGTTATGAAGTATCGACCATGACACAAATAAATGAAGAAAGGTTGGATCCTAAGCCCTGTAAAAGACGGAGATGCACGGAGAAAGAGATGGAATCATGAATTGTATAATGTGTACGATGATGTCGATTTGATAACATGTTTTAAGTTTGGAAGGTTAAGATCTGTAAGCTGGTCTGCAAGAAGGAATGCAAAGCCATAATCATAAGGATAGAAGAAGAGAAGGAAGAGAAGAGAGCAAGCTAACGGTATGGAAGATTGGCAGGCCATGTTTACAAGATAGTATGGAATATCATAAGCAGAAGGACAAACAGACCCTAAAGAAAAAAGAGGAAAAAAGCAATATTAACTTTAGAAGATTTAGATAGACAGAAGGTGTTTGCAGGATGGACACAAATGCCATAGTCAGAAGGGTAGAAGAACAAACCCATAAACGAAAAAGAGGAAAGAGTCCGGTATTATCTTTGTAAGATTAAGATGGAACCGCCAGTACGGCAGAATGGGAGTGCACGTAAAACTGACATATTGAAAGTAGCGATCTGCTTGGTCTGAACGAGAATGGGTGGACCACTCTGCGGCTCGGTGTAACACTTCTTCTTCTTCTTCTTCTGGGAGACAAGACAACTCGTAGAAGACGAAGACTACTAGTAGAACAACCAATTTTGGATAAGGATAAGGAAGACAAAAATTTAAGAACAATAAGGCCTCAGGATGACACTCAATAGCAGCTGATATGTTAAACAAAGGAAGGGATGACCATATTAGATCTCCATAAATGAAAGGACTACAAAAGTAATGGCAGTAACAAGCAATTAAGTGATGTACTTAACAGTTTTAAATGTCTGGATGTAACAGTAACCAATAATAATGATCAAACGACCAAGGATACCACAGGAAAATAGAATAATAATATATTCTTTGAACAAAATACTAACAGATAGAAATGTGGACAGAAAAACAAAAATAATGATATAGAAAACATATGGTATTGAAGTATCGACTATGATACAAATAAATGAAGAAAAGTTGGATACTTTTGAAAGGAAAGTCATGAGGAAGATACTGGGCCCAGTAAAGACGGCGATGCATGGAGGAAGAGACGGAATCAAAAACCATCTGAAACACATTTTAACTTTGGAAGATTGGCGTGTGCAGGCCATGTTTGCAAGATAGAAAGAAATGCCTTAGTCAAAAGGGCAAAAAAGGACAAACCACTTTAAAATACTGAGATGGACAGGGCATGTCTGCACGAAGAAAAGAAATGACATAGCAAGATAGGTAGATGAGCAAACGCGTAACGAAAAAACAGGAATAGAGCAATACAACTTTGAAAGAGTGATATGGTTAGGTCATTTCTGCATAGCTAGAAAGGTAAAAGGACAAAGAAGAAGAGGCCTATATTAACTTTGAAAGATTGAGATGGATAGGCTACATTTGCAAGATGTAAAGAAATGTCATAACTAGAAGGGTAAGAGAAAAATCCTTTGCTAGGAAAAACTGGAAGAGAGCAATGTTAACTTTAGAATATTAATATGGGCAAGCCACATTTGCAGGATCTAACGCAATAGCATAGTCAGGAGGGTAGAAGAACAAACCTCTGAAGGAAAGATATGAAGAGAGCGATCTTAACTTTAAAAGAGTAAAATGGGTAGGCATGTCTACAGGTTGGAAAATAATTAATAGTCAGAAAGATAGAAGAACAAACCACCGAAGGAAAAAATAAAGAGACCTACACTAACCTTGAAAGATTAAAATGGGCTACAGAATAGAAAAAAATGTTAAAGTCAGAAGGGTAAAGAATAAATCCCTGACGGAGAAAGGGGAGGACGGCGATATTAACCTTGAAAGATGGAGATAAGCAGGTCATACCTGCAGGAAGGGATAAAGTGTCTCAGACCGAAGAAATTTCCAAATGAAGTAAAGGAAGAGAGCGATTTTAAATTTGAAAAATTGAGATAAACAGGCGAGGTGCAGGATGGCAGAAGAATAAAGCCCTGAAGGAAAAAGAACAAGCAAGAGATATTAATTTTGAAAGATTAAGATGAGCAGGCCATAGCTGCAAGAACGACACAGCTGTGTTAGTCAGAAGGATAAAAGAACAAATTCCTAAAAGAACAAGGAGGAGGAGGACTTTGAAAGTTTGAGATGGGCATGACATGTCTGCAAGATAGAATAAAATGTAAATCGTTGCAGAAAAAAAAGGAAGGGGGCGATTCTAACTTTGACAGGTTGAGATGGGCAGGTGAGATGCAGGATGGTAGGAAATGTCATAACCAGAAGGGTAGAAGAAAAACCACTGAAGGAAAAAGACGAAGGAAACAATATTAGCTTTGGAAGCTTTGAGATGGACGCTGGACAGGCCATGTCTACAGAATGGAAAGAAATGCCATAGCCAGAAGAGTAGAAGAATGTAAAGGAAAAACAGGAACAAGACGACCATGGAAATCATAGAGCAAATAGTGAAGGAAAGGGTAGAGAAGATTGCACGCACTGGAGAAAATGCGCGGAAAATAGAGACACGTGACAGAGGACTAGTTTCCTGGGAAACCTAAGTTCAATAAGAATTGTAGCCCTGTGGCATAAATGACGTTTTAAAATGGAGATAAATATTTAAATTTTTAGAGTAATTAATTGGGCTCACTGGGCTTTAGTATGATGTAATAAAAGTTGAACTTGCGATAAAATCGGATTCATTAGGAACAATTTCTAAATAATAAATGAAGAAACTTTCACTTATGATCAAATAATGATCATTAAGGAATCATTAGTAATGCTAATACAAAGGCCTTTCAGGGTTTTCTTACATATTCGTTAGTAAAGGAATTTCGAAAGGAGCAAATTAATTTCTATTTTTAGATCTGCGTTTCAGAAATTTGTCCCAAACTAAATACAGAAATTTTGATTTAGGTACATCACAATATTTTATATTATTTATTTGCGGTTCATTTGCTTAATTCACTGTTATGTTTATTAACAGAAAAGGATCAATAATAAATTATTAAACTGTCATTAAGGCAGACACTTTATACAAAAAAATAAGTTTATTAATTGAAGAAAGCAATTACTTTCTTCAAACAGATTTTTATATTAAAGTTGTACTAAAAATCAGTTTTAACGAAAATCAACAAATACCTGAGACTGAGATGATTGTGTACGTAAAAGTTCACTATCCATTGAGTGTTGCTCAAGAGGAATGCAATTTTCAACTGAATTCGGGCGTATAAACAAAAGGTTCTTGTAATCTTCATCGGATTGTTTCAAGATGGTGTTTAAGTTGGAAATTTTTTCACGAAGGACTCCTATAGTGCTTTCTGTCTTGCTTAATTTTTTAAACCATGCGTTAATTTTGGAATCACATTTTTGTAAATCATCATTTTTGATTGGGCAGTCGTCCATCGAAACACCTTTGTCAACGACTACTTTTTTACTACTAGCTTCAACACTCACGCCTTTATCTGCAAAAGCAACGGTTGATTGTATCTTCTTATTGCGTGATGGAACTCTGGGCACTTCAGTTTGGGTCTGAAACACCGAAAATCTGGAGGTTGAATGTGATAACTGATTTAAAGGTGGTAGTTCGGAATAAGGTGGTGTCTTTAAAACGTCTCTAATTACGCTATGATATTGCCTGATGTCTTGTAAAAGAGAAAAATTAAAATTGGCGATTTTTTCCTTTGAAAATTCTGATGTGTCGATATCGGAGCGTTCGAGTAAATTCCTTAGACCTGCATTTATCAAAGAATTTTCACTGAGTTTAATATTTTGCTTGCTGAGGGCGCATAGAGACGAAATCTGGGAAATATTTTTTACAGCATCGTACGACCTATTACACTTGGCCAGAGTTGATTTTTTTACATTACCCGACTTGCTTTTGGTGCTTGAGGTGCTTGTAATGGATCGTGCTTTAGCTGAACCTTTTCTTGTTTTTGTTTTAGGCTTATGTCTTGGAGATTGTTTCAAGGTCATATTTTCAGCACTTGAATCTGAATCTGAATCATTACAAATACGCTGCTGTGACTTTCTATGTGTCTTATTTGCACTACTGCAATTCCTTGTACGACAAGACGCTTCTTCTCTTAACATATCAGCAGTACAGTGTGCTGATCCAGTTCGCATTTCAGGAAGAATTGCTTTAGAGTTATTGGAATTAAAAGCTGAAGGGTCGAAGAATTCCCCCATTTTACCCGAAGTTGTATCCTGAACTAGAAAAACGGATTGCTGTTGACATTTACATTGAGGGACGCCTACAACGAAAGTGGGAACATTTAATTTTTCCCGAAAATTACGATCGATGCAACTTTTATGTGCACATTGGTTGGGTGGGTTGGTGCTTTTCTTCGTAAAATAATTAAAAGGTTTATAACACTTATCTGTGGAAGATGAAGCTTTAGTTTTATTGCTGAAAGGAACCTCTGATAGTTCCTTGATCTTTCTTGTGCAATTCGGATAGGTACATGTTTTAAGTTTTGGATCAAAATTTTGAAGATAAGGAAATCCTTTTGGTTCTGTAACATATTCCAAGGGCTCTTTCGGTTTTGTTAAAAAAACATTATACAATGGGGGGCTAGATGATTGTCCTATTCGCGCACCAGACGCTGTTTGAGGTTTATTTTGACATGTTGGTTTGCACGAAACCTTTTCGACGGGAGCTAACGAATCCCATTTACAAGTATGTATCTGAATAGTCCCTTGAGGTTCGCTTATTATTTTAGCAGTAATAGAACTGATAGATTTTCGTTCCATTGTTTTATTTGGAACAACGGTTGGTTTACAGACAGGTGAATCTTTACCACAACCGTCATAAAAAGGGGTACATGTTTTAGGGGCACTCTTAGGCCTTGAGCTTTCCGCACCAAGTAGTTTTATGGACCAGTTTGAACCAGCACCTTGAACTGAAGGAGTTGATTTTAGTACTCTAGCTCTATCTTTCTCTGATGCACTTTTAGATCTCGGACTGATTCTACTTTCGTATGGTTCACTTATCTTAGAAGAACCACTTTCAGGTTCCTTTTTTCTAGGTGTGAAAGGAGCTGTAGTTGGTCGTTCACTCTTCTTCAAAACGGTGGAAACACTGTCTGTACTTGTTCTCGAGGAAGAACCAGTTTTCTGAGATACTTGTTTAGGCAATACCTGCAATTTTTTGTTTTTCACTGCAACACCTTCCGATTGAGAATCAACGTCTTTATATTGTTTGAGTGAAGTATAAGTATCATTCACGTTTTGGTCCCTGCTAGAAAGTGATGAACTTCTGGGGTGTTTTTTCTTCATCCGTTTGCTTTCCTTTTCAGATTCTTTTAAATTTTCTTTAGAACGTTTCTTCGAATCTTTCCTCGATTTGAGGGTCACTAATACCGCGCCCTTAGCTTCCTCTTCAGGTTCTCCTTTTTTTAAAGCGATACTCCGTTCAGGAGAAGAGGAGTCTCTCCGTTCGCACATCCTCTCTTGTTTAATATGGAAAGAATCAATACGTATCTTTAAAATCACCTCTGATGGACAGCGATCAGCTGTCTTTAACGAATCGGAACTTCTCGGTGACATCGTTTCTTCTTTAAAATTTGCAGTTTCAGATTTAGCAGATTTAGCATTCAAAGGCATTTCTTTTTTAATATCGTTGTCCGTTCTTCCTTTTTGCTTGTCAAGGTGGTCTCCATGGACAGAAGATGCAGCTGTCTCTAACGACTCGGAACTTCTCGGTGACATCGTTTCTTCTTTATCAGTTGCAGTTTCAGATTTTTTTGAAGATTTAGCATTCAAAAGCATTTCTTTCTTATTATCTCTGCCCGTTCTCTCTTTTTGCTTGTCAAGGTGGTCTCCATGGACAGAAGATGCAGCTGTCTCTAACGAATCAGAACTTCTCGGTGACATCGTTTCTTCTTTATCAGCTGCAGTTTCAGATTTTTTTGAAGATTTAGCATTCAAACGCATTTCTTTTTTAATATCGCTGTCCGTTCTTCGTTTTTGCTTGTTAAGGTGCTCCCCATGGACAGAAGATGCATTAAGGAGTTGCTCACTTGAGGAAAGTTCAGATTTACTACGGCTTGATAGAGACATACGTTTAGCGCTTTTTGGAATTCTGCTTTGTCTAGGACCACCTGAAGCTTTGTCAACCATTGTAGGATCAATGCCTTGATCCTTGAAGGAGGGCAAAATAGATTCTCGAGAAGCCTCTGACACTTTATCGCTACTATCGTGAGAACTGTTTTGCTTGAGTTCCGTTGAACTGCTAGATCGACTTACAGTTGGCCGTTTATCCGGCGATACAGTTATAGATTTTGTTGGTAAACTATCCGAGTCTGATTGTTCCTCGATATTACTTAATGCGAATTGTTTGGCAGGGCAAGGTTTAAACAAAATATTTTTGGACAAAGGAGTTTTAGAAGAAGGCCATTTATGCTTTTCACTCTGAATGCTTCCAGAACTGCTCCGATTAGAAACCGTCGACTGCGAACCCTCCACATTGCCATTCGTAAGGCTAGCGAGCGAAGCAGTACGTGATCTATGTTGTTCTTCAATTTCACTGCTAGTATCTGAAAGAGAAACACGATTTGATTCATACGATAGGTTGTCACTACTAAGATGTTGCACTGCACGTCTCATTGATTCTTCAGAAGTCTCGGATTTTTGGTCTTCATATACTTTGCGAGCCTCTGGGCCTTCTCCTTCAATAATAGTTTCAAGTTGACCCACTCTGGGGAATTCATCGGTTTGCGTAGATGCATCATATTTTCTTGAAGAATACTTGCGCGCCGGCACATCGTTCTTGGTTTCCGAATTTAGTGATTCATCATCTTCAAAACTATCCGTTTGTTGATCTACAGATTTGTCATCCCAGTCTGACCGCACTCTGTAAGAACTACTACAAATCCTATAATCCCCTTCACTCTTCTTATTAGTTACATTAATATTTTTTTTATTATCGGGTAGATGATGAACATATTCCGTTATGTTTGTTAAGTGACCGCTAGCGTCTTTAGAAAATACTTCTAATAATTTATTTAAAGCAATCTCCAGTTTTGAACCATTTTTACATGATGATTTATGCATTGTTAGGATTGATGTCATAATGCTTGAAATAAGACTTTCCGCCAGACGGTTCCATTCTGGATCGTCCCCTGATGAATCTTCCAATATGTTTGTATGAGACATTTGTATAACGAATAATTTTGCATTATTGACATTTCGAAATTAATGATAATTATGACAGCTTTTTGGTGATTACTGTCACTTTCCTAGTTACGGTTTTATTATTTCCTCATGTCATAATCTGCATGAAATAAATAATTTACTGCATGTTATTATATAACAGATTGTAAATATGACGGAGAATTAAATGTGTAAAAAAATTATCGGCCGATATTCCAAAGTTTCCTTCAAAAATAGGTTATAAACGCTGTTTTGTTAAAATATTTCAAACTGTTGATTGAATTCTTTCAACATCGAATATACTAGACCCAATTATAACATCTTATTAATGCTCAAGAAGATATCTATATAAATAATATCAAAAAGTAAAAAGTTCTTTTGAATACCGAAGTATATATTACGTAGATGTTGATTCTTCTTGCGTAAAGGTATAACAATTAATTATATTTATTTTACTTTTTAGACAAAGTTGCTCGATTGTTACCAGTCCTTTGCTACTCTAATGTCTTGCTTACTCAGTTGTTGTTTTATCCCAAGTTTTCCTTAGTCTACCACTAGTCCTTTTACCTTTCTCTTTGGCTTCTAATGTGTTTTTTAGGGGCATGTCTTCGTTCATTCTGACCAAGTGTCCAAACCATTTAAGTTGCCGTTCCTCAATTTTCCTTGGTATGGGCACTATTTGTAGTACTTGACTTATTATGTCTCGTCTTGTTACCCTTTGACTCTTTCCAGGTATTTTTTTCCATAACCGGAACTCCCCCTGCCATACTTCTGTTTAACACTGAGCTTTCACTTCCGTATATTAATATTGTCCTGTATACAGTCGTATACAATATACCAATATCTATTCATGTATGTCATTTTTGTTTCTGTGGTTATTTTCTTCTGTCCTATGAATGTTTTATTATTCTTCTATTTTTGCATTTCGTTAAATAATTAGTCCCAAATATTTGAAACTTCCACTTGCTTTGATTTATTTCGTTCTATGTTTGTTTCTATTCTTTTTTTGTTTTCTTCTCTACCCTCATCACCTTTGACTTTTGTCGTTTTTCGTTTAGCTAACTTCTTCTCACATATTTTTAATTTCTCTCCTGATTGTTTCTTCCCTTCTACTCATAGCATAAGGTAATTCAACTAATACCCAAGTGTTATTTCAAGGGTTTATTGAATATAATTTGATTATAGGAGTCGAAATGGGGCCCGACCATTACCGTGTAAGAGCGGAAATCAAATACGAAAAGAAATTAAAAAAACGAAAAAATACAACGTTGAAGAATTACGGAAAATTGAGAGAATAGAAGCAAAACATAAAAGAAGAAGACAGTTGGACAGTTCAGAAAAAGTGGGCAAATTTAGATAGCATAATATAAACTCTAGCAGAAGTGGTAGGAATAAATAAAGGAAGAAAAGGAAGAATTGGTTCAGCGATGAATGCCGAGCAATACGAGAAAAAGAAAAAGGGTTGGAGAAAGGATGCTACAAAGCGGCAAAACAGGAAAAGAAGTTGGAATGAACTAACGAAGCGATTCGAAAGATTGATCACGTGTGGGGTCGGGAGTGATGTATGTAGATCCTAGAGGCCTGGATCGCTGACCAGCGCAGTCTGGAACCTCCAAATCTATCTATCTATCTATCTGGAGCGAATTCCATCATAATTAACGTGCCTCACTCGTATAATTCTAACAACTTTAAGAGACTTATCCAAGTCTTGAATTTACTCTTGGGTTGTTGAAACATAATAAAATCAATCAGGCTAGAAACATGTAAATACGCCTTAACATAGGCAACCTAATATACAATCCATTCAACCATACCAAGTCCAACAACTGTTGTCGGATTCTATCATCCAAATAAATCCGATAGGTCCTCAAGTAGGTTGCCTATGTTAAGGCATTTTCAAGGACTTCTTTTAACACTCTTGACGTCGCTGTTTTAGTTTCCGATGCGGAGTTTATCTTCAAAATTTGCTTCCCATTATTCTTAAAAATTGTTGTTCGAATTCAGAAAGACTGTGATTAAAACAGCCTAAGAACGCAGGCATTGTTCTTGTGTGAGCGTTAAAAAGGTTAACTCTAATCTATCTTTCAGCTTACTTTATTAGTTTATTACACAAACTATAAAATCCTTCACAATACTTTTCCAGATTAACAGCGGCATTTTTTATTTCCTTATTGATGAGTATAAATAAAAAATTAGGACAACAAACTTTAGTATTAATTGCAAATCCCCGACATTTCCGCGAACATAAATCCACAAATTCATTTTCCAAGATTTTGCAAATATTACGAGCACTTAATTTAACAACTTGGTTGATCTATTAAGACGAAATCATTATTATGACAATTTTATTAGGTACACTAATGTGTACGTAGTTTTCACTCGACGTTAGTGTAATTTATTATCCACATGTCATACACATTAGTATTGTAGAAAAATTGTTTAATTCTTATAGGGTTTACATAGTTTGAGTCGCCTCAACAGCTGTTGATATATAAATATTAGAAGACAGTAGAATTTTCTGATGGCCATTGGCTTTTTGGCAAAGTGTGCAAGTCTGGTTTCTAAAAAAAATATTTACTAGCGTTATTTAAGAATTTCTAGTACGCGTGTTTAGCTTTGGGTTTTGGGTGGCTTTTAGGTCGACGAAATAAAAGAAAACTGTCCTTCGCCATACAATCGTGGTTTTGATGGAAAATGCCCAAACGTTTTCGTTTTAAAAAAATAGTTTCAAACAACCACTTACAACAGAAAAAATATAAATAAATTTCCTTTGCAGTTTTCCTAATTTCTGGAATATTTTTTTAACCCATTTTAATCTTCGCTAGGAAGATTTTCCATACGAAATTGAAGAAAGACTATTGCTTTATTTCATGATTATGATACTTCTTAGTTAATGTTAGTGGGGATTTTCAGAAGTTTCCAAAAATGTAAAAAATTGCAAAATGGTTTCATCTGTCTAAAAAACCGAAGCAAAGCAAAATCAAAACAACAAAAATTTATTAAATTTCTATTTCTTATTAATAGTTTGAAAATCATCAAATCAGTTTTGAAAAATCTAATTTCCGAAAGGCTCCTGTTATTCTTTGTACAAATATTTTGGGCAGAATAGCTTCGAATTAAATCTACGCACAAAGAACACGAAGCAAATAAATTGTGGAATTTTAAACACAAATTAGTTGAAGAATTATTGTTATATGGGTCAGTAGATTCTGAAAAGGAGGGCTAAGTTGTGATATGTATTACTGTTGTGTTCGTGCGTGATGCGTTAAATTCTTACTGTACTCCTTTAGATATATTTAGAAAGAACTTGGGATACGTAAAGTGTTTCGGCGTCGACTGCAGTATTGCCACACGAGCTTTTTAGAACAGAAGCCGTACCACATCTCCCTTGATTGATTATTAAAAAAAAAACTCGAACCGTTTCTTTGCATGAGTGTTTGTTTTCATAAATAAGTAAAAGAGTGAATTAAAATTAATTCTAAAACGAGTTGTTATGACACGTGTCGCATAGGTGTAAAATTTGGACCATGAATAGCAAAGGTATTCGTAGGAAAAAATCGTCGCTTTCTGAAGTAAAGGTTGCTGTCATTGGGGCCCCCGGTGTAGGCAAAAGTGGTAAGAATTGTTCTTTGTAATTACTTTTTATAACATATGCGGTAGCCAAGGTCAGTAAGTAGAATGTTATACTAAAATGTGCATTTTGATATAATACTACGTATATGTGACATTCTATATATCATACTTAAAGGTAACGCTATTTCTCACATTTTCTAATTATTATCTAGGTATTTATCATTTGAAAATTTCAGTTATTCCTTTACATTTTTATTAACGGCAAGTTATTTCGTTGCAAAACACTTTAGCTTTGAGGTTTCCTCAAACGTTCGAAGAATGTTTATAAATACTAATTGCTTTCCCCTTTTTAAAATCAACAAACAATTACACCAATTTTTGATTTTTAATTGGAAAATCACAATTTCCATGCATTTCTATGAAGTTCATGATTTAATTTTCAAATTTAAACAACGCAAATTATAATAAAATCAACAAAATCTTTAAAAAAATTCAGCTTTTAAGAGCGACCCTTTTCAGAGAGTATTAAAAAACAATCGACAATCCAGGAGAGCAATAAAGGAAAATGAATTACAATAAAGCAGTTTTTCGGTTATAATCAGCTGAATTTTCTAAATAACAACTAAGTTGCCTTTAATGAAAAAATAATTAAAAAAAAACAGAAATACTAATTTTTTTTAGGTAAAATGAAAATGCCAAAATTTGTTCGAAGTTTAAGTTTGTTAAGAAAATGTTAAAATTTAACCATTTAGGTACTCCTATTCATAATAAAAAAATTAAAAATATAAGTTTCTAACAAAATTTCTTTGAAATATTTTAGTTTAAAGTTTTCTTTCTAAATAAATAATAATAAACTGAGGTTATTTATTGATCTATTATTCAAAAGCATCTTAAAATAATGTTCACAAATGAGTTTTCTAAATTTCCAAGGAATGAAAAGTTTAAGATTGTTTAGTCAAATGGCCCTGAAAGAAAGAAAAGTTTGAAATTGTTTATTCACTTGGCCTTTAGAGAAAAGTTTCATAAACTTGGATTTTAAAAACATTCTGTAAAGTATACGAATTATTTAAAACAGACGAAGATTCTTCTATTAAAATGTTGGATAAAAATGCAGAAAATCACAGTTAACGTTTGTGAAAAATTATAAGAATTTAACCATTTATTCTTGTGCACAATAAAACAATTACAAATGGCTCTTAAAGGGAAAAAAGTTTTAAATTGTGTAGTAGTTAAGATGGCCTTTAAAGAAAAGCTTCATAAACTTGCACTTGGAACATTCATCATCAAGATAATTAGTCAATTAGTGTTTCAAACAAATGAACATAATTCTTCTTCTAGAATATTTGAAAAAATGCAGAAAATCAGAATCACAGCTTATTAAAAAAATACAAAATGTTAAAAAGTGTTTCATAAGCTTTAACATATTGATAAAAATGCAGAAAATCCTAGTAATAGCTTGTTAAAAAATATCACAATTTAACCATTTATTTCTGCTCTCAATAAAACAATTAAAAAAATAACAGTTTGTAATTAGAGTGCTTTATCAAAAATATTTTGGCAAAAAAGTGTCCACCAATGAATTTTCTAAATTTTCAAGGAAAGAAAAGATTCTTTAGACGTATGGCCTTCCCCAGTAAACCAACCAGCTCTAAGATCTGATGACCCCACACATACATACACATCTAAAATATAATAATTATTTAAAACAGATAAGCATAATTTCTTCATCTAAGAGTTTGAGAAAAATGCAAAAAGTCAGAGTTAAAGCTTGTTAAAATATATAAAAATTTAAGCATTTATTTCTGCTCACAATAAAACAATTTAAATAATAACAGTTTCTAACTAACAAATGACCTATTTTCCTATTTAATGGTTTATTTATTATTGTTTCATTTTAAAGCCTGTTAAAAATATATAAATTTGACCATTTATTCTTATTCACAATCAAATAGTTTCTAATTAAAGTTCTCGATTTTTGAAACAACTTGGTTTAAAGTTTTCTTTTTAAATCAATAATTCAAAACTGAAGTTATTTATTAATCTATTTTAAAAATATTTTGGCAGAAAAATGCTCACAAATGAGACTTTTACATTTTCAAGGAACGAAATGTTTAAGATTACTTACTAAAATGGCCTTTAAACTGTATGACAAAAATGCAGGAAATCAGAGTTAAAGCTTCTTAAAATAATAAAAATTCGTGTTCACAATAAAACAATTTAAAAAAAATAAGAGTTTCTAACTAAAATTCTCAATTTTTTGAAATATTTTGTTTGGAGTTTTCCTTTTAAATCAATAAACGCAAAAGTGGGGTTATCTATTATTATATTAAAAAGTTTTTGGTAGAAAAATGTTCACAAATGTGTTTTCTAAATTTCCAAGACACAAAAAGTTTAAAATTGTCGATTCTCGATTGGCATTTAAAGAAAGAAACGAAATAAATAAATTGCATTTCGACGAATGAAAGAAAATTTAAAAATTGTTTAATCGGATGACCTACAAGGAAAAGTTTTAGAAACATTCATCTAAAGTATATAATTGGTTAAAACATAATGCTTCTTTTAAGCTGTTTGATAAAAATGCAGAAAATCAGACTCAAAACTTGTTAAAATATAAAGATTTTAACATCTATCCTGGTTGACAATAAAACAATCAAAAATATAACAATCACTAACCAAAACCCTCATTGATAGCACATGACCATGGTTTTAGTTTTTCTTGAAGGGAAATGAGGTTTTTAAAGGCCATATTTAATTTAGCTTGATTAAATTATAATAGCTATTACCCAAAAAGTAAGAAAGAAGAAAACCTAACAATTATTTTCGCAGGTCTACTGAACGTTACTAATTGACAGCACAGAACCATGCTTTCAGTTTTTTCTGAAGGGGAATCTGAAGACTAAATTTAATTACCTAGAACTGCACTTTTCGTGTTGGATCTCACTTGTGTAACGTTTCCACTTATTACTAAATTATAATAATATTTCGGGCAGGGGAATTCCCGTGAATTTTTTGTTTCAGGTTTTATTTGCCTATCTCTATTAAGTTTTTGTTTATTTTAAATCTCATTTAAACCCTTTTTTGTAGCGTTTAAATTTTTTATTCGATTTTAAGTATTTATTTAGCGTATGGCATTTGTAGCCAAAAGATCACGTTAGTGACTGTTTGTAGTAGGCAAAAAGTAAGCAAGAAAAAAACCTGACGATTATTTTCTCACGTTTACTGAACATTACTAATTAACAACACAGCACAGAACCATGGTTTTAGTTTTTTATGAAGGGGAGTCCCCGCCATTTTTATTTTTTTAAAGGCTGTAAGTCAGATCTCATTTATTTTTTTTGTCGTTTGACAGATTTTTTTAGATAGGAGTTCACCGATTTGTTTTTTATCTCTTGTATTTCTCTCCTCAGTTGTTGTGTGAGTTAGTTTAGTCTGCTGGGAAGAAAGTCCCAGCAATCAATTCACAACAACATTTCTAGAAATATTGGTTTAAAGCTTCCTTGTTGAAATAACATAGGTTGTTCATTAGTTTATTTAAAAAACATTTTAGTAAAGTAATGTCCACAGATGCCTTTTCTAAATTTCCCAGGAACAAAAACTTTACGACCTAAATCAAATGGTCATCAAAGTAAGAAAAGTTTAAAATTGTTTATTCGGATGATCTTTAAACAAACATTCATCTAAATTATAATAATTGTTTAACGTAGATGAACATAATTCTGCTTTTAAAATCTTTGATAAAAATACAGAAAATCAGAGTTCACAATAAACCAATTAAAAAATATAATAATTTCTAACTAAAATTCCCAATATTTTGAAATATTTTAGTTTTAAGTTTTATTTAACCAATAACACAAAACTGAGGTTATTTATTAATCTACTCGTATATTACAAATTCTTTGGCAGAAAAACGTCCACAAATGAGTTTTCTAAATTTCCAAGGAACGAAAGCGTTAAGATTGTTTAGACAAATGGCCTTTAAGGAAAGAAAATTTTACAATTGTTTAGTCAAAATATTCGTCTAAAGTATAATTACTATTTAAAACCAATGAACATAATTCTTCTTTTAAAATATTTGAAAAAATGCAGAACATCAGAGTTAAATCTTCTTAAAAATATAACCATTTATTCCTGCTCCCAATAAAACAATAATTAAAAATAATAACAGTTTGTAATTAAAATTCTCAATTTTTTAAAACAGTTTTGTTTTAAGTTTTCCTTTTAAATGATGAATACAAAACGGAGGTTATTTATTAATCTATTTAAAAGGTAGTTTAGTAGAATAATGTCCACAAATGAGTTTTCTTAATTTCCAACGAAGGAAAAGTTTAAGATTCTTTAATCAACTGTCCCTTAATTCATCTGAAGTATAATTGTGCTAAGGAATTTTTTAAATATTTGTTAAAAATGCTGAAAATCACAGGTTAAGTTCGATAAAAAATATACAAAAATTACCTCTTAAACAAAAACAACAACTTTCTCAACCATAGTTTTCACTTTGTTGCAGCATTTTGGTTGAAAGTTCTCTTGTTAAATTGCCAATATGAGGCTAATTTACTTATAAAAGTATTTTAGTACAACAATGTCAACAAACTAGTTTCTAAGTTTCCAAAGAAAGAAAAGTCAGATGGCCTTTGGAGTAAAGCTTCATACAATTCGATTTTAAAAGTCAGTTCGAGTATTCTTACGTTTTCTTTGCAAGTGATTAAAAAAAGCCAAATTCTGTGGATTTAAGAATTCTCTAGAAAATTTTGTTTCCAGACTCGCCAAATTTTTATACGTCTCTAAAAAGAGCAAAGCAAAAGACATGATTTTTATTCCTTCAGAAAATCAAAGATACTAAACTAGTTACTCAATCTAAATTTTTTTTTGTAACTATTTGAAACAAAGTGAAACACTTTCAAAATCGTATATTTCTGTAACTAAAGTAAATAAGTCAAATATTTGGGGACAACTTTATTACAGAGTATTATTAAAGTGCTAGAAATTTTTAATTTTTCAACTTCAAACCACAAGCATGAATTTGGGAAATTAAGTCTAAGCAGACGAATATTAAAGCAACATTTTCAATAAGTGATGCATATAACTTAAAGTTCTTAATACATATAACACAGTAAATTTTGAGTTTGTTAACTGTGTCATCTTTTATATCTTTCACCCCTTTTATCTTGCTTATTACAATCAACATAAATGTCAGATTATAAAATATAAAGTAATAAAATATATCAACAATGAAAATGACTGGTAGCACATGCTCGAAGAATCATAAAAAGTGAGTTTTACGATTGTAATAAAAATTCTCAACTAGTTACTATTTAGAATTTATACACTTCAGATATAATTGAAATGTCTAACGTTGAAGTATTTTGACCTACAAATTAAAATTTTCCATCTTTTAATGGTTACAACTTAATTATTTCGAATTGTTTTAAGATGTTAGCAATTTCCATTTATTTTGTTATATCTTCATTTAAAAAAAATAGTACATATTTCATAAAACCAGCTTGTACATAGGTCTTCGAAAGAAATTAAGCAAGAATATAATTTAGTTTCAGACATATAAAACAGCAACACTGCAAATACACATCCGTCGATAATTACGGTTATTTTTAATTTTACATTTGCTTCTTGTCTTGCTTAATTTCAGTTGCTTAAGACTTTTATCTAAACCTCCTTTTTGTTGGCGTTTGTCCTAATTTTCTACAGCTTGGAATAAATCTGTCAATAATTTTGATAGACTTCTGTTCTAATTTGATCAAATTTAATATGAATTAACTTCGCACTTATTGCAGATAAATTAAACCTTGGTTATTTAAAATAGTTAAATTTAGGATTTGAACTTTGAAGATCATTTTGGCAAGTGCAGGCTTAATAAAACAGTAAGAATTTATCAAATTTTTATTAACAAAAATGTTCAAAAATCGCCAAAAGTTAAAGTAAGAATTTTTACTAAGGCAAAGAGATTCTTACAAATTCGAATGCTTTCACTGCCTATTTTTCTGAAAGAACTATAATAACAAGATTTTCAAAATCCCCATTGAAAATAGGCAAACCATATTTGAAATTAAAAAAATGAGATCTAACAACAATTTGTGTATTTCTCAAGAAGTAAAGTAGATGTGGCAACATTGGGAATTCCTGTTTTTTCAAACACACACAAATGCTTGCGGTGATTTCCGCTTTAAAGCCTGCAAAAGCTCAAAATTATTGGCCAGAAAACTTCCGCATATAAAAATATTTCGCATAAAATTTTTCACATTTTTTGTGGTGTAAAAAGCTTTTTAATTAATTTTGTAACCTTCACAAAAAATACCCCAAATTATTTTTAACGCATTAATTAACTTCATTTAATTCTTCGTGCTTAAAACATCAGTTTCTATAAAAGTCTAAGAGACATTTAAAAACTGACAGAAAAATCGAAAGAAACTGGAAATAACAATTTAGACCTTGATTTTCTTCTAGAATTAGCAAAAGAAGGTTCGTCTCTAAGATTAATTAGAATGTTAATAAACAACGGTAACTTTCAAGCACATTTATTAAACATTTGTTCGAAATGGAAAATAAGACCTTGACTCTATGTTCATTTAAAGAAAATCTAATCAACTGCGTCTTTATTAAAATCATGTTATACAATTATGTAATGATTCCATTTACGCCATTCCAATTCATATATTAAATATTAAAAACCGCCAATAAAGTAAATATAAATCAGTCTAATATTAAAAACAAATAATTGGGAAATTGATGGCCAAACTATTGCAAAA
The DNA here is from genome assembly GCA_963082815.1 of Melanotus villosus. Taxonomy (NCBI): domain Eukaryota; kingdom Metazoa; phylum Arthropoda; class Insecta; order Coleoptera; family Elateridae; genus Melanotus; species Melanotus villosus. The sequence continues at coordinate 6,233,238 of OY720423.1, read as the reverse complement.
ATTTTAATTTCCGGAGATTTATGAATATTTATAGGACGCGTAAAATCCCACGGTCATAACTTCTAAAACTTATTTATATCGAGCATCAGGCAAGTTCGAGCTGATATAAAAAAAGTGCATTACCGCGGAAATAATCTGCGTTTTGGCAAACTTTAAACTTGCGAAAAATGTTGCCAGCAATTAAATCTAACAACAACCGCACATGTACTTCAAATTAAACAAAAGCACAAGGTGTTCTTAAGAGTTTGTTTGGCTTTAAAATCAAATAACAAGGCGAGCCCTACTGACATGCATTTTAGTTTCTTATCGGAGTTAAAAGTTAGTTAAATTAAAACTACGTTAAATCTGTCCTTAACCATTTAGATTTAGATATACGACCGGAAGAAGAACAGATGGAATGTGTAAAAGTGGTGTTTACTAATAAAATTTATTTTTAGTAAAATTACGTTGTGAAAAGCTGAATGTAGAATAAACCTGGTAGTTTAATTAGTTTTAAATATTTATGAATGAAGAAAGTCTTCCCAAACGTAAAAGTTTCAAAAATAACGAGTTGGTCTTCCTAAAACTTTAAACTTGGTTTTAGAAAATCCAAAGTAAAATTTACACGAAGAAGCAGAATCAGTCACAGATTCAATGTTTAAAATTTTAAAATGATTTTTCGAAAACTCTGAACATGGTTTTCGAGAATTCAAAGTAAAATTTAAAGGAAGAAGTAGAAAAATCAAATTGATTCTACGCCACAAAGGAAATGTTCAACGCCTAAAATATTAAACATACAGCTTTTTATAGTTGCTACTAAATATTAACAAATAAACATTATCCAGGCTTTAAATACTGTTTCAGAATAAAAGGTGGCTCAAATAACCACCAGAAATATTACAATTTTAAGAAGATTGAAAAAGATAGTTCCAGTTGACACTCTTAACCACTTAAAATATCTTATAAGATAAGAATATAAGGTAAAATTGAAATTAAAGTCTTCCCAAAAGCTTTGCCAACTCCCTTTTGGCAACAAGTGACACTTCTTAGATTAACACAAAACGTAACTTAGCACTAACAAAGCAGAAAAAGTCTGAAAGCTGTACAACAAATAAGGAACAAAGTAATAGTTAAGATAAGCTATTATTTATGCTGATAAATTCCAAGAACAACGCACACGCCAAGGTCAATAAAGGTGGATATCTAAAAATATTGATCTATTTTTAAAATTAATTACTGTACTAACTATAAAATGCCACGTAAGAATACCAGAAATGTGAAGTTTCACAGTTGCCTAAATTGTTTAATAACGTAATACCCTTCTAACGAGATCAAAGAAGATTTTTATTTTTATCTATCTAGTTTTGGAGCAGTTAAAATAGAAAATGTAAAAGCTTACCTAACTTTAACTTAGTCATGTAGAACGTGAAGACAATTTTTGGGAGTTTTTCGACCGCCACAAATTTTCACATTCGGTTAAGGGAAGTTTGGGTGGGTTTTTTGCGAAGGAGAAAATACCGGAAATGTGAACTGTCGGTTGTTTTGTGGTGAACTAAAGAAATCATCCGATTTTCTTTTGAAATGCATCTTTATAATTGCATCATTTTTCTAAAATACGCCTGCGCGTTTTTCGTTAAATTATGAGAAAGAAAAGCTATTTTCCTAGACAGTCAATTATTAATTAAGCAATTAAATAAAGCTCATAAAAAAATTCTGCTCTTTTTTACTTATCCGGCCCTCTTCTACCTTTCAGTCTACATAGACGGTTTGGAGTTGAGTTTGTCCTTTTTCCACTTCTTCCTGTCTTTTGCCACCTTGGTTGCACTGGTCCACTCACTATTTCTTTTCACTGACAACTTTGATGTCTGGCATTCCCATGATCTCCTTCGGCGCCCTCTTTCTCTTTTTTTGTAATTTAGCTCTCATATTTTCTTTACGATATTTGTTTCCGACATTTTGACCATATGTTCCCACCAACCTAACTGTCTCTTTTCTATTAAGACTTTTAGTGCTTCAACTTCCAATGTTTCCCAAATTGTCTCATTTTTTATTTTATCCATTTTGGAAACTCCCCCTTCGCCTGTTCGCAACGTACTTTTGTGGCTTTCAGCACCATAAATAAGGATTGGTACGACCACTGCATTGTAGACTTTTACCTTTGTTTTTCTGCCGATTTTTCTCTTACTTATTAATGGCTTTAGTAGGGCAAAGTAGATCTTGTTGGTACTGCTTATTTTACTATTTATCTCTTATCCAATTTTCCCTCTTTTTCTACCATTGAGCCTAAGTACTTTACGTTCCTTGCTTGCTGTATATTGACATTTTCTATTGTCAGCTTTATTTCCGCTCTTCTCTACCAATTGCCATAATTTCAATCTTCTTTGTGTTCATCTTCATATCATATTTATCCAGTTTATTTTTCCATGCCCTTCCTTCGTTCTTATGTTCTCGGCTTTTGTTACTTCGTCTATAACTATTATAAACAGAACTGGACTCAGCACTCAGCATGCTACCCTGCGTAACTCCCTTTTTTGTTACAAATTTACTTGTGTTATGGTATTGTATTCTTCCCACATTATTTGTTCCTCTATTATAAATACCCTGCGCTGCTTCAATCAAATCTAGTGGTATCTGTTTTTCTTTAAAATTTCCCACATGTCGTTTCGAGTCAAAGGCTTTCGGTATATCTATGGCACATGTGTTATATTCTGTTCCTTTTTAATTATTTTTTCGGTAATTTTCCAAACTGCAAATATCCATTACTGCGCGTTTCTTTCTTTCCTAAAACTAGCTTGTATGTCATCCATCATTTTTTCGCATGTCATTTTGTTGCCACGTTTATGTAAGGAGATTATAATCGCTGTTTCCCATCTATGCGGTATTGTTTTTCCTCCCCCATTTTCTTTAACATTTCCGGTTTTACTCTGCTCTAGCCGCCTTTCCAGTTTTTAACATCTTCAATGCTTCTTTCAACTATTCTTTTGTGATTTCCTCTTTACGAATTCCGATGCTCTTATCCATTTGTCCTTCACATTCGATTTGTACTCGTCTTGCTACACGTTCATCCGTACCCTCTTCTTCTTCTTCTTAGCTATTTGCCATCCTTTGGATGTAGCGCAAGCCTCATTCATATTTTGTCAGGTTGTTCTATCTTGGGCTCTTTGGTACCAGTTGAGCCTTGCATGTCTCTTAACATCATCTTTCTCCCCAAGGCCTCCATCTTGTTACTTTGTATGTCGAGCAACATGACCTCCCCACTGCTATTTTAGGGAACAGATTCGTTGGACTATGTCAGTAACTTGGGTTCTTTGTCTTATCCACTGGTTGGTTTTGCGGTCTCTAAGTGATATATCTAACATTCTTCTCTCCATGGCTCGTTGGTGTATTTGTAATTTATTGGGGGTTCTTTTATTTAATACCCATGTTTCACACCCATACGTTGTTACTGGGAGAATATATTCATTATAAATTCTAGTTTTCAACGTTATTTGCAGTTTTATCTTCATGACATAGCTCAATTTTCCATAGACTACCCAGCTTAGTTTTATTCTTCTCTTTATTTCTTGTTCTTGGCTTTCTTTAGTAGCTGCCGCAGGTATATATAGGAATCCACTATTTCTATGTGTTGTGATTGTGGTTTTATGGCTTGGTTTGTCATGATCTTGGTTTTTTTCGTGTTCATTTCGGGCCCGACTTTGCTTGCTTGTGTTTATAGCCCTGATAATGTTTCCTGTAAATCAATTTCGTCTTGTGCAAAGATTACAAGGTCGTCAGCAAACCTTAAGATGTTCAGTTTTTCACCTCCGATCATGGCACCTTCTTCTTCCCACTGGAGATTCTTAAATATATCCTCTAACACCATAATAAATAGTTTTGGTGATATTACGTCCCCTTGCCCGACCCCACTTTTTATTTTTATTTTGTTAGTTATTTTGTGGAGTTTTATTTTCATGGTTGCGTTGTTGCATTAACAATTGCATCATTATCTATTGCGTCAAACACTTTTTTAAAAGCGAAAAAGGCTACCCAAAATTGTATATTGTATTCTATACTTTTCTCTACAAGTTGTCGTACAATATGAAGATGTTCGGTTGTGCTGAATTTTTTTCTGAATCCAGCTTGTTCTTTGGACTGGTACAGTTCGAATTTTCTTTCTAATCTGTTCGTAATGAACCTCATACACAGTTTACATTCCTGAGGCTCTAGACTTATTGGTCGACAATTTTCCAGGTCAGTGGGGTCTCTCTTTTATAAATTGGTATTGTTATAGGGGTAGAGTAGACTACTGGTATTTTTCCTTGAGATAAGAGTTCTTATGATTCTAACTTTGTTGATTCATCGCTTTCTTTAAACATTTCAGGCAGTATGTCGTCCTCTCCTCCAGCTTCTCTCTGTCATTTTTCATCTGTTTAAATCCATATATGATTTCTTGTATTTCCGGCAACTCCTTTGAGTTGATGTTAATGATTCGTGCTTCCCTATTTTTGTTTTCTTAGTTATTTACTTTCCATAGTTAAGCATATAAACAGTAAACTCTAATAATAATAAAATAACAAACACTAAACTAGATGGGTTTTCATCTTATTCTAATCTTATTTTTTAAATAAAAGTAGAGGTTTATATACGTTGCTTTTAAAAGCCTTTAAAAGCGAGAAAAATCCTTAAGTTCGAAGTAATACATAAAGTTCAGACGTAAATCTGATTCATTCGAAATTATTTTTAATTTTCACCTACACCGCCGCCCAGCGGGCTACAAATTCAGCTGTCATTATACTTTTGCGTAAACACAACGTAATATCGCTATAGTAAACTAAAAATTTTCAGTCATACACCATAAAAAAAGAATTCAAGCTGGTACATTACGCTTCAGTTTATTTAACCTTACTCTGATCTCTAGAATAAACTTAACCGGTGATTACATAAATCTCACGGCTAATTTTGGATTTTTGACGTTAAATTCTGCAAATGACGTATAATAACAGGTGTTTTGTAGATTAATTTTTGGGCCTTCTTTTGTATATTAAGTTTAATGTAATTTGTTCTTGTTAAAATGATGTCTTAGAAGTATTAAGTTGATTAAAATAGTAGTATTTGTAATGTTGGCAGGATTAGGTTGTTTTTGTTGATTTTAGGAGCATAAATATGTTTAAAGTTTTGTTTATCTAATTCCTCCTATCCTCATTTAAGATGTCTGTTATATCTTCCTTTTTTATTCGATCAAATGCTTTCGTGAGATAGATATACTGGATTATCGAATGGCTTTCTCAATAATTTGGCGCAGCATGAAAATTGCGTTTACTGTGTCTCTATATTACAAACTGCAAAGTGGAAAGGTTAAAGCTTCTCGTTTCAAATTAATGGTATTTCACGAAATTTTCAAGATTCATGAAATCACTCTTTGGTAGTTTGAAATTGGTTCAAGCTGATGATTAAAGTTTAAAATTCTAAGGATTTTAGGACTGAAATCGTATGTTTTAAATTTATTCACTTTTTAAGTTCTTCTCAAGGTCTTCTTAATTCTTATTCAGAATCACAAAGTTGCTGACTTAAACCTAGAACTTCGAATAATTTTAACTTTTTAAACAAAGGTTTTACTATATTTTAATATAACTTTAATTACAAATTTTATTTTCTAATCTGATTATAGTTAGTACGTCTTCGGTAAAACTAAAAAGTTTAATTTTGTATTTGGAACTCAGGGTAAAAACCGGAGCACAATTTCAAAATTTTAATTAAGGTAATTCAAAGAGGCACAAAAGCCGAAATTCCATGTGTTTCAGGTTATTTATTTATTTATTTGTTACTTCGGTCAGAGTGCTTGTTTAAAATTTAAATCGGTTTTGAAAAACAAATTTGAATGTTAGAAGCGTAATTAATTAATTAAGTAACGTTTTCCTTATTCAGAGCTTTCAGATGTTTCAAAACAACACTTTGAATCGTTAAACTCAAAAAAGGAAACTTTCTCTCTTGTTAAAAATTTCTATAATGTTACAAAAATAACTGCTACTCCAATGTTTGTTCTCTTTGTTCACAATTTTCAGACTTTTAACACTGAATCTTTAAACTCAAAAAACTGAAACTTTCTCTCTTTTGTTAAAGAGTAAAAATAACCACTATTCAAATATTTATTTTAATAAAATAAATTTACGCAAGTCTCAGTTGTTATTTTTCAAAAAAAAAATCTAGAAATATTCAACCTTGACACGTTCGAAAATAATTTAAATTGTTTTAAGTGTGTATATATAACCACTAAAAACACATTTCGGAAATGGCAAGACGTTTGGTGAAATATTTAGTGGGATGAAATAAAAATATACCATGTTTGCCAAGATATTCCTGAAATAACTATCTCACTTTGTTTCAGCTCTATCCGTGAGGTTTTTAACTAGAAGATATATTGGAGAATACGATCATCAGTCAGGTAAGAATAATTTTCACTAATACTAAACAGGAAACAGCCAGCTTTAAGACAGAAATAAAAACGAAATAGTTAGGGCTATTTTTAAATGACACGAGAAGGCGTCTTTAGTGTTTTTGTTTAAAAATCACGCTTTATTACATGTAAAATCTTTTCTAACGATTTTAAAGTAAAATTAGTTTATTAAGAAGTATTTAAGGATTAATTTAGGCTTTACAATAAAAGGTTAAAGGTGGTTTTGCTAATAAATTCGACTTTTATGACAGGAAATGATATGCAACTTCCGTCCATAAAGACGGCAGGTTAAAAATAGTCCTGGTTTAATTAACTGTCGACATATCTAATTGGCAATGATACAAATTTTATGTTTTAGGACAAATTGGTTAATTCTCAAAGGTATAATGATGATTTATGATTTTTGGATGTACGAACCTGTTGACAGATACTGTAATGAAGTGAGGATTCTTTCATTGTTTCTTTAACTAATTTTTTAACTGTGCTGATTTAATTAAGCGAATTAAGCGAGAGGGTTTTCGAAAATGATTCAAGAACTTATTAAATATCGTGTTAAGGTCTTTTCGAATTACAGTTAATAATAAAAACAACTCGTTTGCTTGGCTGAAGATACAGATTTATTCTTCTAAAGATTGCAAAAGCTTTCACCTAAAACTAAAAAACAAAACTCAATATAAGGCCAGAAAATGTTCATAATCTTCTCATTAATTAAAATTTTGTCATAAAATTTAAGAATGTCTACAACAATATCAAATTAAGCACAGAAGTTTTAAACAACTGTGAAAACTTGAAAAATTGCTAAAATTTTCTGTCAAGACTAACTAAACAGCAAAGCCCGAGAGAAGGCTGACGGCCATTTCCTTTTCAGAAAATGCTCAGAATTTTCTCTTTAATTAACATTTTTATTATAAAGCTTGGGAATCTCCACAGCAATATCGAATTTTAAACATACATATTTGAAGCAATTATGTAAACTCGAAAATTTGCCAGAATTTTCTGTCAAGACTAACTAAACAGCAAAACTCAATAGAAAGTTGAAGTTCATTTCCTTTTCAGAAAATGTTTAGAATTTTCTTATTATTTAAAAAGTTTTATTCCACAGCTTACGAATCTCACATCGGCAATATAAAATTTTTAGCACACAAATTTAAAACAATTAAGAAAACTGGGAAATTTGGCAGACTGTTTGGTCAAGATTAAACTACAACAAAGCGTAGTGGGAGGCTGAAGGCCATTTCCTTCCGAGAATGTTCAAAATGAATGTTCACATTAGTTAAAGTATCTTATTATAAAGTTAGGAATCTCTACAGTAAACAACAAAACCCAAGAGAAGGCCGAAGGCCTGTTCTTTTCAGAAAGTTTTCAGAATTTTCCCAATATTTAAATTGTTTTATTAGCAATATTAAATTATGAACCCAAATTTAAAACGTTTATGGAAACCCAAAAACCTGCCAGAATTTTCAGTCTAGACTAACTAAGAAACCAAATGTAAGAGAAGGCTGAAGGCCATTTTGAGGGTTTCTACAGCAATATCAAATTTTTAACATACGAATTTGCAACAAATATGACTCAAGGGAAGGCTGCAAGCCCTTTTCCTTTTCAGAAAATGTTAGAAATTTTCTCATTCGTTAAAATATTTTGTTAGTTTAAGAATTTCAACAGCAACATCAAATTTTTAACACACAAACTTATTTTCCGAATTTTCAGTCAAGACGAACTAAACAACAAAACTCAAAAGAATTCTGAAGGCCATTTCTTTTTCAGAAGACGTTCAGAATTTTCTCATTAATTAAAATCTTTTGCGATATTATATAGTTTAATAATTTCTACAGAATATCAAATTTTTAAACATAAATTTAAAACAATTTTGAAAATTTCCAGAATCTTCAAGTAAGGCTAAACAAAAAAACTCAAGGTCATTTTTTTAAGGAAATGTTCAGAATATCCTTATGATTTAAAATCTTTTATAATCAACTTTAAGAATTTCTTCAAAATATCAAACTTTTAACACATCAAGTTAAAACAATTATGAAAGCTCGAAACTTTGCCAGAATTTTCAGTCAACTAACCAACAAAATCCAGTCAAAAGCTGAAGGCCATTGCGCTGGGAAAATATTCAGAACTTTCCCATTGATTATTTTTTTTATTCTACAGTTAAAGAATCTCTACAGCAATATAACATTTTTAAACATAAACTAAAAACAATTATGAAAATTTGTCAGAACATTCAATCAAGACTAACGAAACAACAAAATTCGATAGAAGGAAAGCCATTTCCCTTTCACTATTTGTTTTTTATTATATAGTTTAAGAATCTTTACAGCAATACTAACTAAATTGCAACAGAAAAATTTAAAACAATTATGAAAACTCGAAATGTTGCCAGAATTTTCAGTCAAAACTAAATAAACAACAAAACTTAATGAAAGCTTTCCCTTTCAGAAAATGTTCGGAATTTTCTCTTTTATTAATTTTTTTTATAAAATTTGGAAATTTCTACCGCAATATAAAATTTTTAATATACAGATTTAAAATAATTTTGAAAGCTTGAAAATCTCTCAGACTTTTCAGTCAAGATTAACTTCACAATCAAATTCAAGAAAAGGTCAAAAGCCATTTCCTTTTCATAAAACGTACGGAATGTTCACATTAATTCAAATTGTTTACTATAAAGTTTGGGAATTTCTACAGCAATACCAAATGTTTAATACAAATTTAAAACAATTATGAAAGCTTGAACATCTCTCAGAATTTTCAGTCAAGACTAACTAAACAACAAAACACAATAGAGTGCTGAAGGCCATTTTCCTTTTAGAATAAGTTCAGAATTTTCCCCTTAATTTTGTTTATTTTAAAATTTAAAAATTTCTGTAGGAATATCAAATTTTTAACCTACAAATTTAAAAAAAATTCTAAATTTTCACTCAAATCTAACTAAACAACAAAACTCAAAAAAAGTCACTTTCCTTTTCAGAAATCTTCGAAATTTTATCATTTTATATTATAAAGTTTAAGAATCTCTACATCAATATCAAATTTTTAATACACAAATTTAAAACAATTCTGAAAACACGAAACTTTATCGGAATTTTCAGTCAAGTCTAACTAAACATCAAAGCTCAAATGAGGGTTGAAGGCCATTTCCCTTTTAGAATTAGTTCAAAACTTTCCCATTAATTAATTTTATTTATTCTAAAGTTTAAGAATTTCCACAGTAATATCAAGTTTTTAACACATAAATTTAAAACAATTATGAAAACTCGAAAAATTGACAGAATTTTATGCCAAGACTAATTAACAGCAAAACTCAGGAGAAGCTAAAGGTCATTCCCTTTTCACAAAATGAGATGATCAGTTTTTCCCATTAATTAATTATTTTTATTATAAAGTTTGAGAATTGCTACAGTAATATCAAAATTTTAACACACAAAGTTGAAACAACTACGATAACTCGAAAATTTGTCAGAATTTTCAGCTGCACCTAACTAAACAGTAAAACTCGATAGAAGACCGAAGGACATTTTCTGGTCAGAATTTTCTCATTAATTAAAAATTTTTATTGTAAAGTTTGAGAATTTCTACAGTAAAGTCAAATTTTTAAGACATAAATTTAAAGCAATTGTGAATACTCGAAGCTTTACCAGGATAGGACTAAACAATAAAACTCAATCGAAGGCTGAAGACCATCTTTTTTGTTCGGAAAATGTTCTGATTTTTCTCATTAATTAAGACTTTTATTATAAAGTTTGGGAATGTCTACAATAATATTAAATTTTTAACATAGTACAAATTTAAAACAAAACTCGAAAATTTTTCATGATATTCAGTCAAGACTAACTAACAACATCGTCCAATATAATGCTGCAGGCTGTTTGCTTTTCAAAAAATGTTGAAAATTTTCCCATTAACTAACTTTTTATTATAAAAAGATATATAAATCTCTACAGCAATATCAAATTTTTAACACACAAACTTAAAACAATTTTGATAACTCAAAATTTCCTAGAATTTTCAGTCAAGACTGACTAAACAACAACACTTAAGAGAAGGGAAGACCATTTCCTTGTTATTATAAAGTTACAAAATTCCTATAGCAATATCAAATTTTTAACACATAAATTAAAATATGAAAATTCGAAAATTTATCAGAATTTTCAGTCGAAACTAACTAAACAACAACACCCAAAAGAAGGCTGAAGGCAATTTTCTTTTCAAAAAATGTTCAGATCTTACACATTTATTTAATTTTTTATATTATAAAGTTAGGAAATCTGTATAACAATATTAAATTCTGAATACACAAATAACAATTATGAAAATGCAAAAAATTTCAGAATTTTCAGTCTAATTAAACAACAAAACTCAAGCAAAGCCTGAAAGCCATTTCCTTTTCCGAAAATGTTAATTAAAATTTTTATTAAAAAGTTTAAAAATCTATAGAGTCAAATTTTGACACACAAATTCAACAAATTCAAAATAATTATGGAAACTCGAAAACTTCAATTCAAATATCTCAAATAGTTCTCAGAATTTTTGTAAAATAATTCGGAATCTAAAAAGTTTTAAGGATTTTTCAGTTTTCACAAAATTATTTCTGATAAAATTTCAAAACTATAAAATAAAACCTTTGACTATGGAAACTGCACACTTCTTTCATGCATGAGAGTCATACTGCGAAATGTTGATTATGGACAATAAAATTAAGAATTCCTCAGCAACATCTCCATAGAAAGCTTTCAAAAATTAGAGTGAGAGTAGAACTTTCCAAATTTTTAAATGAAAAGTTTGTTCGTCTTTGCCTTTGAAAAATGCTTGAATTAAAAGAGGATCCGAAAATTAATTTACTTAACATTCAGAAGGTTTCGATCTAAGGGCTAAGCTGAAAATTCCTGAAAAAAGCAAAATTTAATAAACAAACACGTATTTCAAGTTCAGATACGTTCTTCTTTAAATTATCAGACTTCTTGGCTGAAACACTACAGTGCATCCTTATTATAGCAAGAATTACAGGAAAGGACTTGTTTCTATTGCATATATCTAAACTGATTGCAATTTAAAGTTTCGTGAAATGTTAAGAGTTTTGTTTCAGCTTATTTTTTCTTTGTTGGTGAGATAAATCGATTTTAAAAATTTAATCGTTAAATTGTTTCTTTGCGACGGAAATTCAAATATGTCTTCTAATTTTTCGTTTAAATTTTACTTTGGAGTTTCAAGAAGATCAAGTCGTTTTTTAAACTTCTGTTTAACAAATTTAGCAATACTTTTAGTGTGGTTTGGAATGGATTTATTTTGTTCGATCCTCCCAGAATTGTAATTTCTGGTTATTATTTGGGTCGCCTCTTATTTAACTTTGGATAATTTCTATTTCTTAATATCCAACAGCAGCTACACGAAACCTTATTTTTGACTTAAAAGTTTTTCAAGCTGTATTTTTAATATTTCAGACGTTGAAGCTTTTCTTTGTAGCGGAATTTTTCTACTTTTTCCTTACTTTGAGTGTTCAAACACCAAGTTTAGAGTTTTCGAAAAATCAGTTTAAAATTCTAAACGCTGAATCTGTGACGGAAATTCTGCTTCTTCGAGTAAATTTTGCTTTTGATTTTCTAAAACCAATTTAAAGTTTTAGGAAGACCAACTCGTTATTTTTGAAATAAATTTAGGAAGACTTTTTTCATTCATAAACATTTAAAGCCAATTAAACTACCAGGTTTATTCTACATTCAGCTTTTCACAAGGTAATTTTTCTAAAAATAAATTTTATTAGTAAACACCACTTTTACACATTCCATCTGTTCTTCTTCCGGTCGTAGTTAAGGACAGATTTAATGCAATTTTAATTTAATTAACTTTTAACCCCGATAAGAAACTAAAATGTATGTCAGTAGGACTCACGTTGTTATTTTATTTTAAAGCCAAACAAACTCTTAAGTACACCTTGTGCTTTTGTTTAATTTGAAGTAAATGTGCGGTTGTGGCAATGTTTTTCGGATGTTTGATGTTTGCTAAACCGCAGATTATTTCCTCAGTAATGCAATTTATTTTTTTACATCAGTTCAAACTTGCCTGATGCTTGATATAAATAAATTTCAGAAGTTATGACCGTGGGATTTTACACGTGCTGTAAATATTCATAAATCTCTGGAAATTAAAATTTTTGCAATAGTTTGGCCATCAATTTCTCAATTATTTGTTTTTAATATTAGATTGATTTATATTTACTTTATTGGCGGTTTTTAATATTTAAAATATGAATTCGAATGGCGCAAATGAAATCATTACATAATTTTATAACACGGTTTTAATAAAGACGCAGTTGATTAGATTTTCTTTAAATAAACATAGAGTCAAGGCCTTAATTTTCATTTCGAACAAATGTGCTTGAAAGTTACTGTTGTTTGTTAACATTCTAATTAATCTTAGAGACGAACCTTCTTTTACCACTAGTAGAAAATCAAGGTCTAAATTCTTATTTCCAGTTTCTTTAGATTTTTTCTGTTAGTTATTAAATATTATAGAAATTGATGTTTTAAGCACGAAGAATTTAATGAAGTTAATTAATGCGTTAAAAATAATTTGGGGTACTTTTTGTGAAGGTTATAAAATTAATTAAAAAGCTTTTTATACCACAAAAAATGTGAAAAATGTTATGAGAAATATTTTTAGATGCGGAAGTTTTTTGGCCAATAATTTTGAGCTTTCGCAGGCTTTGAAGCGGAAATCACCGCAGGCAATTGTATGTGTTTCAAAAAACATGAATTCCCAATGTTGCCACATCTGGTTTACTTCTTGAAATACAGAAATTGTTAAATCTTTCTTACAGAAGTTTTTAATTTTTTTAATTTCTAATACCTACCTAATACGGTTTGCATGTTTTCCATGGACATTTTGTTATTAGTTATTATAGTTCTCTCAGAACAATAGGTGGTAGCATTTGCAAGCTTATTGAAAACATCGGATTTGTAAGAATCTCTTAGCCTCAGTAAAAAATTTTACTTTTACCTTTTGGACATTTTCTATCCTTCTGTAAGTCAAGGAAAACTATTAAAAATTTGATAAATTCATACTGTTTTATCAAGCCTGCATTTGCGAAAATGACCGTTAAAACTCAAATTCTAAATTTAATTCTTTTAAATAACCAAGCTTTAATTTGTTTGCAACAAGTTTGAAGTTAATTCATATTGAATTTGATCAAATTAGAACAGAAGTCTATTAAAATTATTGACAGATTTATTCCAAGCTGAAGAAAATTAGGACAAACGCCAACAAAAAGGAGGTTTAGATAAAAGTCTTAAGCAACTGAAATTAAGCAAGACAAGAAGCAAATGTAAAATTAGAAATAACCGTAATTATCGACGGATGTGAATTTACAGTGTTGCTGTTTTATATGTCTGAAACTAAATTATATTCTTGCTTAATTCCTTTCTAAGACCTACAAGCTGGATTTACCAAATAAATTTTAAAGCCAATTCGACTGAACTCAAGAAAATAATTTAAATTAATCTAAGCCACGCAGAACTAATTTTTTAAATGAAACTTCAATTATTTAACACCAGCTTCCCAAAGTCCACCGTAATGGGGTGCTCTGGGGAGAATACTGGGTACCATGTGCCGTTAGGTTGTCTTGTATGTTGTCAGATAAAACGATTTCGTTAATTTCTTTCTGATCCAACAAACGTTGTTCCATTGTCGCTACAGATATCAGCTGAACGTCCTCTTCTTGGGGAGAACAGTCTAAGTGTCGCCATAAAAGCTTCAGATGTTAACTCACTAACAACTTTCAAGTGGATAGCCTTGGTTGCAAAACATACACATTCGGCTATGTATTTCTTGTAGGATTTGTTCCCCTGTCATTTTGTGGCATTGGGCGAGCATAGTCCACACCGACGTGTGTGAATGAGGGTGACTGCGTAACTCTAGCTGTTGGTAAGTTATCCATAAGTTGTTGAGACGCCTCTGCTTTGTACCTTATATTTTTAAGGCACTTGTTGATGGTGCTTCTGACAGTTCTGTTTCCGTTAATTACCAGAACTTTCTTCTGATGTATGCCAGTGTTACCTGATTGCCACCATGTAGTGTAGTGAGATGAGCGTCTGGACAGATTAGCTTGGCTACGTGACTGTGGTAAGGTATAATAGCTGGATGTTTTTCTTGATATGGTAAAATTAAATTTTTTAATCTTCCACCAACTTTCAAAAGTCCATCTTGTAATGAAGTAAGAATGGGCAGCAGCTTATTCTTCTTTCAGACTTGGCGATTTGGTGTAGATTCTTCAGTTCGCTTCCAAACTCCAATTCTTGTTGCAATTTAATGCTTTGTTTAGAACTAGAAAATACTTTCTTCTTGTTTCGGTCTTGCAGTTGTATATGAACCTGTTGCAGAATTCTTGTTAATGAGGAGAATCTTTTAATTATGTTGTCTTCTTGCTTGACTGCAGAAACTTCTGATGTAACTGGTGAATCTTCATCTATTTTTTGGCGAGGAAATGGTTTGTTTGAGCCATGTAGGTCCCATCCACCAAGTTGTGTGTTATTGTAGTTTTCTTGGATCCAGTCCTTTAGAGATGATGTCTGCTGGATTATCTTCGGTTTTTACATAGTACCAATGTTGTGCTGGTAAATGTTGGTGTATTTCTGATACCCCGTTTGATACAAAGGTTTTCCATTTGCCTGGTTCTCTTTTTATCCATGCTAGTGTAATCATGCAATCTGTCCGTGCATAGATGGGAATATCTTTAACTTCCAATGTAGTTCTCTTCATTAACTTGGCCAGTGGTTCAGCTGCACACAATTCCAAACGAGGCAATGCTTTTTTTCATCTTGAATTGTGCCACTAGGAGGTTTATACTGATTTTCCTTATAGTGTTGGTTTTTCTGTAAATAACAGCTCCAAAGGCTTTCGCCGATGCATCACAGAAACCATTGAGTTCCAGTGATGATTGGTGGGGTATATAATATATCCATCCATATTGGTATGGTGATCTCCACTAGTGATGGTAATTCGTCCCGAAATGGTGTCCATCTTTTAAGCTTTTGTAGAAACTTTTATGGAAGTTAATGCATAATGCGTTAAGAAAATTCTGAAGTGCTTTTTGTACAAATTATAAAATTAATTAAAAAATTTAATTTTTTTATAACTTGAGCGACGCACAATATACCTAAGTAAATTCCAGAAAAAGGAAACATTGAAAAGGGTAACAGCAATTATTTTTTTAGGAAATTAGATGACTGCTGAAATGCGTAATTGGTTATTAAGCATTGCTGGGATTTTTGGGTCTTTTTCAATATCAAGAACGAGTGTCTTTTAAAGAAATGCACCGCAGTAACATAAATAACTGAATTTCTTAATAAATTTTAGGTATGAACAATTAACAGAACAATTAATAGTTAATAAATGAAAACCAACAAACAAAAGAAAACAAAAAACAAAGGCAAAACCAAATCTTTAAAAATAATTCCTTATTCGTTTTTTTACCTTCATAAAAATTGGAGCAAAATTTTAGCAAATTTATATAAAATTAACAACAGCACATACTTTAAAAATTATAACATCCGTTCCCACTTAAATTCTCATTAATTTTTTAAAATATGTTAGAATTTCAGCACAAACACAAACAACGCATATTTTACTAACGTCATAGCCACCATATAAATTTAATCTAATTTGTAGAAATTTTTATGTTACAATCTTAATATACAAATCTTGTTATAAAAAAGACATGTTTATGTTTGTTACGGCTAGCCTGTTTATAAATTCATCTGTTTATCTAAATAATTGTGGCCCCAATATGTACGAAATGGCAATGAATAAAATATTTTTCTTTGGCTATTTTTAAGTTTATAACCTTGTGTATCTAAGTTTTATTTCCGCGAAATTAAATTTAACTTTTAATTGTTCTTAAACGAATATGGGACAGAAGAATAATTTAAAAACAAAAATTGAAATAATTTAGAGCAAAAGGTTACTACCAACCAATAATTATTTTGTCCGATTGGGAACAAAATCAGCTTGCAAAAGTATTCAAAATAACATCAGAACAGTGAACACAAATAACAAACCACCACGGTTACCAACAATACCAATTAACAATCAAGAAACCCTGGAGACTTCAACGTCCGCACAGGAAACAAGCTCGGTTTTGATTCCAAAATGACCTTAATACATCGTGATATTATATTGGAAATGTTTAAATATAACAAAACTAGTTCGAAAAGTCAATGTTCACGTATCAATTCTTGTATTACTGAGTGTTAATAAATTTCACAGAAGTATCCAACGATATCAGGCAAGCACTTGAAAACATTTTAAAGCTGAAACACTACGGAGTAATTTAGAAACAAATTTACTGCAATATTTCGAGTTAAAATTGTTATTTATGATGTTCCAAACTTTATAAGAGATGTGTCCAGAAATAAACAGGTATTCATACATGGAAGGGTTTTATGAAAGCAGTGAACATTAAAATTTTCTTCGTAATAATAGTAAAATAAATGTATGTTCCGAACCGCTGAAGTTAGTAAAATAAATATGTTTAATGTTTAGTGCTTGAGATTTTACAACTAAGATGTACCTATATTTTTAAAATTAGGGGGTGTTAATTTGGCTGAACTGCGAACGATGGAAGAATTATGGTTGGAATCGATCCTTGTAAAATGTTATGGATAGTAGTACGAGCTCCAACTGATTATTGAAATATACTGGAAAATAAGAAAATATATATGTATAACGTATGAAACTGAGGCTTCTTTTTGCAAATCCTTTATTTAAATCAGGCTCTGCAAGAAATTTGAAGTTTGTTTATGTTTCAGCAGAAAGTACGAGAATAAATAGAATTTCTAAGGATAAATGTATTGTTATTATTAGCCTGTACATCCTTATGTAGGCCAAAGGGCTCCCACTTTCCCTTATTCTCTGTACTTTTCAAATGAAATTACTAAGGAAAAAAAGAAAACCCCTGGCAATCACTTGCGAAATTAATTGCTAGTCTTAAATTAATTTTTAAACTAAAATAAAAAAACTCCTTCAAAATAATCCTTTTTAGGTTAAAATCAGAACTACGCGCTTTCAGTTAGGTTTACAAATCAATTCTGGTGTCTAAAAATTACAACAAAAAATTAAGGCTTTTAAGATTCTTAATTAAAAATCTCAGTTCCAGATTAAATTTTTGGACTTCAAATTTACATTAGAATTAACATCGAATTTGCAGAATTAGCAATGACCTTCCCAGCTAGAATTTTAGATGAAGTTCAACTTTTGCAATAGTAATGCTAAGTAGAAATTTATTCTTTAAAGTTTATCTACAATTGTTGAGTCAAAATAATTTTTGGTATAAAAGTTAGGGGTTTGAGTACTGTGGTAATTATAACAGACGACCGATGGTCAGGTGGGGAGTATGAAATATAATTTAGTTAAAAGACAGAAGTTCTGCAAAGGCCCTGTTTAGCTTTCCTAGAATCCCACAGTACTTTACATAAAGGACTAAACTTGCTTTTCTAGAGAATAATCGTATTTTAATGCAAGTTTCATTTGGACTCCTATTAAGACGTTCTAGTTGCCCTTAATCCGTGTACTATTTCAGTTTCAAGTAAAATGTTTGAGCTTATATTGGATTTTTTCTCATATTTAACTTTTATATTTCAGTAGAAATCATGAGGATAAATAAAATGTATGAGGTGAATGAGGCCATCCTTTTCATTTCTTGATGAATTTAACTGCTGGCAACGACTGTTAACAAATATTAGGAAAATATTTGGAAGTTAAAGGAGATAAAACGATTATTCCAAAGTTTGAAGTAACTACTAACTACTACTTAAAAAAAAGGGAAATAATTTTCTAAATCTTAATCTTTTTAAACTAGAAAATACACACGTTTCATGCATATTGCAATTACCTTCTTGTAAATCCAAGAACGCAACTGCAGCTGCACTCTAAAGAAAACTAATAAAAATGAAATAAATCAACCAAAATTTGTTTTTATTCCAGAAACCAGATACAAACACGAGGTACTTGTTGATAATGAACCTGTACTCTTCGAAATATTGGATACATGTCCGAAGGTAAGCGACGCAACTTGCAAATATTAATTTTTCTTGGCATACATTTATGTTTTCATAACTTCATCAAAATATTATACTTACTGAATCACGAATTACTGAAAATAAGCATTCAACACCTTAAAACATCAATAATCTTATTAATACTGTTTTGAAAAGCTTTGAATCTAAAAATGAAACAAACTTTTATATTTTTTTTAATTCAGTTATGATAATCGCTTTCGGTTTGGGATTAACAAAATTATTAACTAATTTCTTCAAAAATCTGCAACAGTAACCTCATCCTTGTATATTTAACAAACGCTAAACACATTTCAAAAATATAAAAACGAGTGTAAAGTGTTAACAAAGCTCTAAAAGTAACGTGCATTAATTTTACTTGGTATTTTAGAAAATGCAGCGTGTTAACACAACCTTGATTATTAGCAAACAAATAGTTTTATAGTTATGCAAAACAAGATCTAAGGCAATCATGGGTTAATAAATCTTCAACGGTTATTTATTGCTTTAACGTGAAATCGATTTATTTTTGATTTTATGTCGCATCCAAGGCCTTTTCGTTAACTGCATGCTGCATTTTCTATTTTAAATCGTTGCTTATCCAACCTAAACTTTTTAATTTCAGAACGAAGACGATCTCCCATCACCGGATATCCTAAATTGGGCAGATGGTCTCCTTTTAGTTTATTCAATAATAGACAGGCAATCCTTCGCGTACGTCAAGAAAGCAGGTTTAACCCTAACCACGTGCGACATGCCCATGTATTTAGTAGCGAACAAATGTGATATGGTGCACTTAAGACAAGTCAGTTCAGATGAAGGTGCGATATTAGCCAGAAATTTCGAATGTGGATTTTCTGAAGTGGCTGCAGCCGAACAGGTAGCCCCAGTTGCGGCTGCTTTCCAGGACCTTTGTAAGGCGGTACTTACAGCAAGGAGGAAATCTAAACAATCGCTACTTGAAAGAATGTTGGGGACAAAATCGAGTACTGTTAGATTGTATGTGAGAGGGAAAAGTGATAGTGCTTTACCGAAAGACTGATGTTTGGTTAAGATATAATTGGGATTTATTTATTGATGATGCTTTTGTCCTTTAAACGATTTGTAATGAAGGAGCTCAGAAGGAGCCTTGGAAGATTATAAATGTTTTTTAGAGTTAAGGATATTGATGAAGCGATTAATTGTACGTGTTATTTGTAATTATGTAAAGATTTTTTGCATTCGTACTCTGTGGAGATTTAACAAGTGGAGGTAAGGTCAATTTTTTATTAAATTTATGTTTGATAAATAAGACCAATGGAGATATTGTAAGTGTCCAATACATCTAAAACTTTGTAAAATCTCTCAGAAGGTTTGAACTCCAAATAAATGTTTGAAAACTTAGAATGTACAAACTGTGTCTTTAGTATTACAGTGGAATTGAACACAATTCCACAACTTCCTAGTAATTACATAAAAATATAAAAACCAAAATAAATGAAGATAAATACATAAAAATAAGTAAATAAAAGAAATAACAAATAAATGATTTCAGCAGCTTTATCAAATG
The DNA here is from genome assembly GCA_963082815.1 of Melanotus villosus. Lineage (NCBI taxonomy): Eukaryota > Metazoa > Arthropoda > Insecta > Coleoptera > Elateridae > Melanotus > Melanotus villosus. The sequence continues at coordinate 6,213,227 of OY720423.1, read as the reverse complement.
CTTGGAGGATCAAAAAATTCCTTCACAATTTTTCCATATGAGCTGAATAGATTTTTAAAATATTCTTCCGGTAAGTATACTTTTCGAAACAAAATCACAAAATTAAAAAATGCAGGGAACGCCCAGAGATTCAAAAAAGGAACAACAATTTAAGACTTTTAGAACAGTTTGAAAATTGATTATTCTTTCCTTAAAAAAATTTGAATTTATTTTCACCTATTTTCAGTGCAGAATAAAAAATTTTTAAGCTTTTCTGCAGGGGGTTTGAATAATTCTTTGCCTGAAAGTTGTAGTTATCCACTATCGCGAATACCGTTTTATTAAAAGGAAAGGAAATATGAAAAGAAAATTATATAAACCTAAAGAAACGCAAGTTTAAAAATTCTAAATGACAATCGAATGATTATTTACTACAACACTGAAGTTTTTACAAAAACCGAATTTAAGTAATACATATTTGTTGAATCATTTAAAAATCTTTGTTTTTGGAAAATACGTGATTTTTAGGATTTAACATTCAACACATTCAACATTCACAGATCTAGGAAAACCATTCCATAACGAATTTTTCTTCAACAGTTTTTGGAATTTTCGCCAAGTTATTTATAGCAAGATTGAAAATACCACAAATTGATTGTTTCCAAAAATTTCAGAAAACCCTAAATTTCTGGGAAAATTGTGAATTTATAAAACTTTTGGATGAAAGAAAAGAAAAACGATTTTTAAAAGAGTCTTTTTATATATTTACAAATAATACAAAATATTGAATTCGAAGACTTTCACGCTCAGTGTCAGTATTAACAAAATGTTTTCCGATGGGGATCCTGAGAAGAGTTTCGCCTCTGGCTTGGTTGACAAGTTGAGTTACCGTTACCCTTCTGCCTCTTGCTAAAAGAGTTTCGCCTCTGGCGTGGTTGACACGTTCAGTTTCCGTGCTCTTTTAGTGCTCCCTTTTCCTCCTGAAGAGAGTTCTTCTGTCTCAACAATGACACGATCCCAACCCGGAAAACGTTTTGTTAATAATATAAAATATTCTTTAAATGTGTTCCTGTAAAATTTAGAAAAGTTCTGAAGCTTTAAAAGCTTTAAACCTTCTTCGAAATAAATGAATAAAATTCATAATATCACTGAAAAGTCCCTTAAATTTATTTTTCTTGAAAAAACAAAGGGTATCGGTACATGTAAATATTAAAACTGTGTTTTTATTAAAATGAAATTTCAGAACTTCGTGGTAAATACATGAAGTTTTTTGGGGGATTAAAAAATCTTTATATTGCTTAAAGTAGATCTAATTTGTTTGTAGAAATTAATAAAATACAGAAGGCCTTCAGAAGGAAAGAAAGAACAGTTTACGACTTTCAGAAGAATTTGAAAATCGTTAGAAATTTCCTTTGAGAATTTAGAGAGTTGTTTTAACCTTTTTATTTAATTACATATGTTTTCTGTACAGAATGCAAATTTTTAAGTATCTAAACTTTCACAGAAAAAAAATTTAAACAAAAATGCAGATTTTAAAGCTTTTAAATGACGGTAAAAGAATTCCTTAAAACATTGAAGGAATTAAAAAAATATGTATGTATTGAACCAGTCAAAAATTTAGCATATTTCAAGATATTCTGAAGCATAAAAAAAATCTGGAAAAACTCTGGAATAATATAACAAAATATTCTAAGTTCTAAGAGATTTCGTGAAATTGTATTCCAGCCAAGCATAGACAACTGTAAACTAATAAAAATTTGTTTTTAAAGAAAAAATTTCCGGGCAGCAAGCAGCTTCTTAATTCGCCACGAAGCTATAAGTTTCAAAAGAAAATCTGGAAATCCTCAGAAAATTCCGAGAAAAATTATGAAGTCTGGAAATTTTTGTATCAAAACCTAGAAAACATTCTTTTTTATGTCAAAATTAACATACCGGGAATTCTATAAATTAATTATAATTTATAATTTGTTGTTAAGCAAAAGAGATCAATATACCAAAGTCACAAGCTTGAAGGATCAAAGCTTAAACATCAATAACTTGAAAATGATATTTCCAAACTAAATTTAAAAGCTGACAAAAAAGACCTTTTGTTAGCATTAAAGACCTAAAACTAACGCCCTGTTTAACTAAAATCCTAAGCTAGTGTGAAACCCAAACAGAAGTGACTAAACATCAAAAGAATTATAATTTACGAACTGAAAACGAACGAGTATCCATTTCAGAAGCACAGCAAGCGCCGGATGCACGTTATTTTTAACGATTTTAATTACAGCTCGAACTTATTTGTATTTGTGCAGTTGGCATTCCACGAAAAACGGTTTTAATTAAATGCATATACACAAGAACTGCATCTGTTTTTGAAACAAACGCGAAATACCCAATTTAAACCACGGATTACCAAATAAACTTTCCACAGAAACACATAAAGTTACAAGAATGTTTTAATAAATTTCTGTGAAGAAATCGTGCTAAAATTATGAAGGAGGTTCAAGGCTTTGAACTTGTCTTTGTTTTATTTTAAATTTTCATAAAACAAAGCGGTATAATTGATTAATATTTTTTGGACAAGGAGTTGCCAGATGACCCACCCATTTTGGCAACGTGTCTGCCACGTTATATTTATTTCCTATGTGATAAACAAATTCGTAAATATTTGAAGAGAAACACAAACATCAGGAAGGCATTCTTTGTTTTAGGTTTAGAATTTCCAGTTTTTTAATTCCCTAATTCTAGTTTAGAATTATTTTTATAGAAAACCACGAAAAAACTTTTTAAACAAAATCCCATGAAAATACAAAAACATTATGATAATTTACTTTAAAATTAACAATGTTTGCCTTTTTTAAACAATAACAGGCTTAGTAAATCATAAATAAATTGATCGTGTTGATTGTCGCAACAGTTTGACCTATATACACCTTACCACAATCACTGCAAATTATTTTAAAGATTCCAACGTTGTTTTTCATTATGCATTCGGTCAATGCCTTTTAACTTACTTAACTTTAAGTAATATTGCACTGCTTCATTAAGTACTTTACTAGGCCTTGAGTATAAAATATAAGAGTTAAACTGTCTGGTTTTATGACCGTAATGATACTGGATGTTTATCTAAACCCAAAAAGCGTGACATGTTTGCGTTTTGTAAACGTTTTATTCACTCAAGTATTGAACTGATGCCAACTTCTCTTACTGCTCAATTTCATTTCGAGTGATTAATTTAATAAGATTCTAAATATAATTTTGGTGGCTATCTCGGTATGAATACTACCATTATTTACCTAGGTTTTGATGTAATCTTGATTAATTGTGATTTTTTTGTTTATTTTAATAGGAATTCTAAGCTTATCTATAGGAATTCTAATGTTTGTTTTATATTCAGTACATCACAAACTTGGAAATCACTTTAGCACAAATTAATTAATTAAAATAATGGAAGGCTAAAGCAGCGTAGATATAACCAACCACGACCTAAGAAAAATCAACCTAACTCAAATGTCCAGGTTATAAACAATCAATCAGCTGACTTTAAACACAGTTTAGCAAAGAAATAAAGGAAAATCATTTAACTTATTCTAATTTATCGAAAGTTGAGCAAGTTATTAAACCATTTGCAACAGAGGAGTTGTTATTCAACAAATGACATCAAAAGGTTAATATGTTAAGGGCTGTGCTGTACGCTTTAATCTTTTAATACACATATCAATTGTATACATTCCAACATTCAGACTTCAAAAATAAAATTAGAAAAGAACTACGATTCTTCAATAACTTCGTTCTTATTTTTATTTATATCTCGCTATTGATAAAATAAAAAGTTTGAAGCATCTCAGGAGAGGAATTTTTCAACTCAAATGCTTTATCCATGTATGAAAGGGCAATAAAAAAGAATATAAAAATCCAGGAACGACAGATGAATCTATATTTATTATGAGAATTCATAACTGCGCAGAAATGGAAAAATATACTTTAATAAACCCATAGACTTTGAATTTAGAAATAACGAAATTTACATCGCAATAATCTGAGAAACAAATAAAAAAATAATAATCGTACGAGTGGATATGGCCTTAAATAATCGCAGATTATTTATTAAACGTCTACGAGATTTATGCTGTGTTGGCATTTATTTAGCTTTTTTGTACTTTAAACAAAGCAACAGAGGAACAAAATTAGCAATATTGCTAACATTAATGAAATCATATTATTATTATGATTATGAGGCTCCTTCTTTGTTTTTAGACCTGCCTGCTTTATTACCTGCAAACTACGATTTTCGTGTCGATTCCTTCCTATATTTAGTAATGAATTATTGAAAATTGTGGAAAAATTCCGTGCAAAATAAACCCACATCCTAGCTAAAAAATATCTTAGTAATTAAATGTTTTATTGTTGTGATTACCTTTCAGGTTAAATTATCAAGATAATACAATTCTGGAAGATTTGAAAGTTTTGTATAGGTACAAATTAAAATGGTCTTCAAAAATTATTTAAAACTGAAGGAGAAAGCTTAAATATGTCTTAATGTTTTATATTGTTTCCTGCATATTTTGTCAAATTTATGGCTTTTTCCTAGGTTAAATTTTTATCTTCCGTATTTATCTACTTATATAATAAAAATACGCAGTTACAGGATGTAGGATAGATAAATATGTTATATAATACATATCAGAGTGATATAGTCAGACAATTAAAGAATTAACAGTGGAACGAATATTCATTATCTAAAAATTCTTGCACATAGTAGAAAGTCTTACAAAGATATTTTAAATCTTTTTTAAATAACTAATATCAGTGTTATGTAAGATTTTAGATATATGGGAAGTAAATTATATAAACGGAAACCTACTCGACCTTTAGTAAAGTAAAACTATTTACAAGATATGTTATATACAATAGGTAAATTTTATGTTAATGATTTAATAACAGGACGTGACTAAAGACATGGGAGAGGCCTTCCATCGAGTGCCTCGTTTTAGTTACTTACAGAAGACACATAGGAATAATAAAAGTTGAAATGACAAGAAATTCTTGTATGCATCTTTACAACTATGTGTCGTTGGTATATATGTATCTAATTACTTTTTGTGCTTAGAACTCATTAGTGAATACCCCAAAAATAAACACAATGCCGAAGAGCTTCTTTAATTTTTTTTTTATTAACTAAGTCAATAAAGTTTATTTGGTTATCAGTTATCACTGTTATCAGATAGTCACAATGTTGTTTCCAAGTCAGATACTCGTCAATGTAACCTTAAGTAATTAGCTGCTTTCTACGTACATTAAGCTGTTAAGGTTGGTAACATTGCTTCTCATTTTTTTTTTAATTTCATATCAATGGTAATCTGATTTGTTGCTTGAAAACTTGAAAATTCCACGTAAACAAAATTTTGATAATATGTCACGGCTTTTTGAATTTTGTGTAAATTACCTATAGTATAATACGGCCCTGTTTTTCGAAGTTTAAGCCGGCCCTGTAGCTTGCAGAGTCTGCGTGTATAATGCCAATTTAGCACATTCCTTTTTGGGCTGCATAATATTCCGGAGAAATACCAATAGGATGGCCAAATATTATGGCAATGTAATATTTGTTCGCTTGATTATTCATCAAGAACTCGGGGAAGCACCGAAGGAAGACCTGACACCTAATGATTTCTTTTTATTTCCACGTGTAAAGGATAAGTTATGTGGTTTACGTTTTACATCGGCCGAAGAGGCGGTTGACGCATTTAAAAATGAAGATGAAGATTGGTTTTCACGGATGCAAAACTGCATTGACTGTGGAGGAAATACTTTGAAAAATTATATTATCAATAAATTGCGTATTACTTTACTAGGCTTATGGGAAAGAGAACATTCTATGTATGTAATTATTTATGTTAATTGATATAGAAGGGTATCATTGGACAACATTCTACTGTGTCAATATACTGCAATACAATCAAAACATTTACTAAGTATTTGTACAGATAATTTGTAAATAGGCATGAGCGTCAATAAAAAAGATTCTTATGCATTCACCTTTTTATACATCCAAACTACTTTACCAGTTTTGAAATGCTACGAAAAAATTCCAGCGCAGAATGAAAGATTTACTAAGAAAGTAAGTTGATTTGGTATGATGAAGAAGGGAATTATAAACTTTGCTTTTGCAATTTTTTTAAGGGAAAATAGAGGTTAAAATAGTGCAAAGAAAAGTCAAGAAAGCAATCCTATAAAATTCAACCTTTTGAAATACTAGTTACTGATAATTAAACAAGCATTTGCATCGACTGCAAATCAATGGCTTTAAAATTACGTTAAAGCAAACTAAAAATTTAAAACAAAAGAAGAGAAAGATCTTAAGTTAAACAAAAGAAAATCCAATTTCCGTATTTCTTTGTAAACGGCACAGAAATTTGGAAAACTGAAGGTAATTTAAAGAAAGTAATTGCATATAAACATTATCAGATGCATTTACAAACTGATAAGAACGAAATAATCGAAGTAGAGATGTGAATGCGTCTGCGCCTGTTTCGGGGCGTCGCTTTTGTTACAAGATATTTGGTCCAGAGGTAGTGAAGCTGGGCGACCGCCATGAGTGTCGACAGCGTCGGGACGCTTATTTTGTTTACATTGGTAATCGGAACATCAGCAAATGGAGAGAAAATACCAATAGGTAAAATGCATGTTTTGTCCATTTCCGTCTCTGTTTTAATTCATATTTTATGTTAAAAAACTGATTATAAATCAGAAAAAATTCGGGATTCTACGAATAATAGAAAAAAACCACCAGAGCGAAAATTTGAGCTCAAAACTGCTCTACTTAGAAATTACAGGATTGAATTCTGGGCTACCATTTTTGTTATTGTTTGTATACGTCCAATTTTTTAAGGGTTAGGAAAACAAAATCAAAGAAAATCTCTAAGGTCAATGTGATACTGATAAGGTGAAAACATTGTCTGAAAATTTAATAGAGGTTCAATGGCAACACGTCTTAGGTTTATTATCGAATTGGGGATACTTTTTTAAACTGTTCAGGGCTCCTTTCACGGTGCTTCAAACATTTTTATTTATCAACAGAATTTGTTAATTTTGTGTCAGAATCATTATGTTATTAAAATTTATTAAATGAAATTAGAAATGGCTTTTTTAATTTTAAGAATTTCGTGGAAGATAAGCTCAGATAAACAAACATCAAAAATGTTTGTAAAAGTTAAATAAAATTAATTATTAATAAAGTTAATTCAACGAATTTATGAATGAGGAATGAAAATTGGGCCAATATTTATTTACCTTCGAATTTGATACATTTTTTGAAAATTTTTAAATGTCGTTCAATTGACGGTTGGTGATTTTTTTGCATGTAAAATGATTGTTATGTTTGGTAAAAATCAGCATGTTTGTAAACCTGTAGGATAGGCAACCAAAGATACACAGGTGTTAAATTGCCTTAATTTGCATTGGCTGTTTAGCAAATAAAAAATTGTAATTTCCTCTGTAATACTAAAAATTAATTTGTTGATAACTGACTCTTGAAGCTTCTATTTTGTATATTTAAGGAATTCCAGATTAGTTAATATTTAATAAGATTCGCATAATTTCCAATGATTTAATATGAATTCAGAAACATACGTAAAAGATGACAAATCGAAAATTAAACTTAAATATATCAACTTTTAAACTTTTACTTCAAAATCTACAAATTCTCGAATAAAATAAACAGTTATAAATCCTTCCTAAAATATAAGGATTGATACATGAAACCACATTAATAAACTTAAAGCGTGATAAAGTATTTTAATAAATTAGTTTTTAAGCTTTGATCTTGATTTTCCAATCAAAGCTTCAAAATTTAATTCTTTCTGTTCAAAATTGTACACTCTTTAAAGTAAATTGTTATTTGCAAAAAAATATTCTGTTCGTGAGTTGTTCCGCATTTACAAGCTTAACATTTAACAAAATTGAAATCCATAAACAAAACTCCGATATTCAACATGTAATCTCAAAAAACTTAATTTCAAAAATTTTCCTCTTAATCTAAAGGTCGCACGAGTTTCATTTCAAGATTATTGTCCACCGTGCTCTGTTATATTGAAACAATGAAGGTTTCAACGTAAATGCCTTTTGTTATGGCTTCTCTTAATTCAATCGATAGTAAGAAACTTTCACCCAAACATCAATTTTCGTCGTTTTGCCAGAAGCGACCAAAACGTTAGGACGAAAATGGAATTTTGTTGAAACTGTATAGGTTTTTTTAGACAAATCGATAGGTTACGATTACAAATTAGGGAAATCGATTCATATATCTATCCTGGAAGACATTTACTTTAAGAAAATAGAGGCTTGGGTTTGGGAAAATGGTTTGCTCACCTATATAAATCTGAAGTCTCAGGAATCTTTGTTTAACAACCAACCAATTCTCAACTTACAGTTCAACTGAAAAAAACAAATTTTATAAACTCAAACTAAAGAATAGATGCTTATGGTTATGGATTAATTTTCAATTCCCATCTAAATAAAAATTCACCACACTGAACACCCTAAAAATATTTTTCAAAATTTAAAACCAAATTTCTAATTTTGTTTGACCAGCAGATTGCAGACATCATCACCTTTTGGTTCAAGCCTTTCACAAAAATAATCGAAGCAAGCTAAAAAATTTCAAACTCACCATTTGCACTGCTACACACACAGAACCAGTACGCTTTATTAATTTGTCTTAGTATTTGTTACCCAAAATATTCAATTTAATTTATATTAATCAAGCTGTAAACCCAAATTAAGTTTTAAACACATTTTGTTAGCAGGTATATTTTTATCTTGCAAAAGCAGATATTTTAAAGTTTACCAGATTTATGTTAAGTTAAAGAATTGTCAATTTTAATATCTACAGATGTTTTGACGTAGTACTTATTAAATTAAAGTTTCAGCTTTCGCTACGAATTCTGGCCTTTTAAAACTAAAATAAAGGTATAACATAGAAATAAGCCGATTTTAAATGTATAAAATGACGTTTTAAGGAGCTACAAGCACACTAACTTGTACCTAGTAACTTATAGTTTATGCCCGACTTTCCAATCTCTTATTAAATTTAAGCTTTAGATATTTACTATGGAAATAATCATATTAACAAAGGTTACCAAGGATAATATCTGGAAGTTAAATTTACCAGGGGTTTAAAAGATTGGATCTTAAAAAATTATACGAATTGCTATACATTAGAATTCTATTCTTATATCGTTCAAATTCATATTTACATACGTTTTTATAAAATAGGTGAGGTTTTAGAGCAGCAGATAGCCGCTTGTAAAAAGCCTTGGTCTCTCACGTAGGCATCTCTGGTTCGATTCCCCAGATTCCAACGCCGCTATTGGGTTTGTAGACATTACTCCCATAATGCCTAAACAGGCTAAACGTTGTAGCTGCTCTCTGTGTTACGGGCTTCATGCCACCATACCAGAGATGCATGGGTGATTGTGGCTCCAATCATTTTTGTTTAAAGCGAGTGAACCACCCTCGGTTTCAATCCCCATGTTTTTCCAAACATTTGCTTACAGGTAAAGAAAACCCTCATATTTGTGTAGGTCAATTTGGTGTCAAGAGTGACTCTCAGGTATTTGGCCGTTTTATTCATTCGTATATTTTGTCCAAACATTATTGGTGTTTTGATGTTATTTAGGTTCTTCTTTCTTGTAAAGACCATTAGGCTACATATCGTTCTCTAAAACTTCCTACTGATTAGTATAGTGATATCATCAGCATAGCCTTGAGCATAAAGGCCTCTGTTTTATAGTTCCCTTAAAAGATCATCCACCACATAGCATCACAGTAGGAGGCAATAGGGACACCTCCCTGTGGACAGTCTCTGGGTGTGGATGTCCTCAGGGTTATTTCGTTTAGACCAGTAGTTATTGATCTGCTGTCTAGCATGGTTCTTATTCAGTGACAGTAGAATTTTGCCGTGGTAGTATAAATACCACCATAACCTTCCTCCTTAATGGAATGTATCCTATGGCCATGCTAGCCCTTAGCATTATACACAGGCTTGAGGACTTCACACCAAAACCTTGTTGTATCAACGCGGGAAAGATCCTATCCTCGCCAGGTGCTTTAAATGGTTGGAACAAATCTATCGCACATCTAAGCTTTATCAGGTTAATAATTTTCCCTGTTGGTTTCCAGTTGCCCCTGGGGGTTTTCCTATTTCGAGTCATTTGTTATAGGCTACGGGTTGTAGGTGTATCCTCTAGGCTGCCCGGAAAATGAGTTTGAAGTAAAACCTCAAGGGTCCTAAACTGTTAAATGCAGGATTACAAATTATAAGTCTAGGAACTATCTGGATTTTGTGTACCGCAATGAAAATTGACCATCCTGTTTTGGTGCAAAAATGATTTACTATCTTAACCTTAAATAGCCTGAATTAATTATTATAAATGTAAATTTAACTCTGGAACGAACTGTTTCTTAAATAATCGTATGAAAAGTGACAACTTCAAAACACAAAAAGCAACAAAAGACTCTACAAACGCTGCTAATGCAGTGACACAATTTTAACCTAATAATTTAACAGCAGCTCAGAGCCGCCAATACTATAAAACCATATTTTCCTAAAAAATTAAGTTAGTGATCACGTGGTTTGGAATATTTCTCGCTGTATTTTTGGGAACTGGCCCAAACTTTGCTCATAACTTACTCTGACAAGGAATACTAATTAATCAAATTAACATTATTTTCTGCAGCTTGGTGGCAAAGTGGATTAGCGGCTTTAGTTTGACCACATACGTAAACAATTTTATCAAATCGTCGTAGCATTCGGTGCCAAGATTAATTAAAACAGTCATTAGACTATCTATTTCTCCAATAATAAAATTTATTTGGTAAACAATACAGTAACGAAAAATCATAAAAAGCGCATTTCTTGAATATTGGTAGATTTAAAGTTTACAACTATTCATATAGCCCTAAGCACTTCATATTATTACTAAAGCTTAAATAAATCCTCCACTTTATGATACTTGACAGCTATTGAAAATAAGTTGTCCTCTCTGAAGAAAACTGCAGCAAGACAGCTCCATTTTAAAATGTTATATAAAATAAACGAGTCTTTCCAAGTAAGTGCATCTGCGTCTTACAAAACCTTATTATTAAGAACCTCAATTACGTGTAAGTTATGGAAAAAGTCAACGAATAACAATCATAAAATCCGACAGTATTTTCATTCAAATTTTCTTAATCAAAAAAGTTGAGAACAGAAGGGTCAAGCACTGCTAATAAAACAACACTTGAAAAGAGTACTTGACTTAAACACTCCATAAACCTTTGTGAATAAAGGGCTTAAAATTAAATTCGCACTTGAAGCACTCAAATTTCATCAAGAACGACATCGAACCCAAGATATTGGACGACGCTACGCCTCGGAAAATCCAATAAAGATGCTGTTCTTAGCCAATTAAATGTAAAACAAAAAAGGACGTAATTATAGACGCCCTAACCGAATGCCACCTTGAATTTTAAAATGGGCGATTTTTTTGTGGATATCAACACCAAAATTAAAAGCCTAGCATTTAATTAAACTGCCTGGTTATTTACTTAATTAAGTGGAAAATAAATTACAAACGTTTCGACTGTTGATTTTAATGCAAATTGAGTGCCTGGATATTTTTTAATAAAATCGTCATAATCCGGGTTTTTGGAAAATAGCACAAATTGTTTATAAATTTCCTTTTAAAACTGTTTACTGGGCAAAATTACAAGTTCCAGTAATTTTCTTAATTATATGTTTGTTTAATTTAATTTTACTCACAAGCACAAAGAATTAAATATTGTAATCCCAAATTAAATTTGGGATTAAATAAAGTGTTAGAAGCTCTAACTATGTCGGAAGTGATTAAGCTGGAAGGAACAGGTCAAGAGCTTTTTTCGCTAAAGCTCAAGTTGACAAGCTACAACCAGTATTTCAAATTATTTTCAGGTTTGTATTACTGCCGCTAGATGGCCTCTAACTTTAGGTTTGTTGATTTAATTCGTTTTCTAATTCAATTCTTTTAATTGTTTTTTAATTTACCAAAATTATCCTAGAAAATCTAAAGCATGAGTCAGAAAATCCAATCTGTAAATTTTAAACTGGACAACCACAAGGAATTATTTACAGATCGTGGATTTGCGAAAAAATTCTGAAACAAATTGACAAATTTAGAGTAGGTTCAAACACCAACAAACTTTTACATTTTTTTAATTTCAGGAATTTCTAATTGAAAAACTTGACAGTTTCCCAGATATGCCTTGTTTCATATGTTCCAGTAAAATATTTCAATATAAAGCGATAAAATAAAATCGTCCTACGTAACCTAAGAGTTGCTGAAAAAACTTCCTGAAAGAAATTCCTTCTGAAACTTCCTGAACTAAATAAAAAGCATCTGGCAAGCATGAATATAGGAATTTTAAAAACAACCCTTACAAAACTGTACAATAGGAAAATAGTAGAAATCTATAGAGCTAACGAAACTACAGAAATCTGCCTGTCAGTTATTACACGCCTGAAACTGAAATAAATAAACTTACTCCAAATGTGAAAGAAATTTGATTAAATATATATAATTTAGCAACAATTTTTAAAAGTCTTGGTTGTTACTGAAATATAAACTAAATCAATACGTTTTGAAGTCCTGAAAATATTTCAGTGCAACCTGAATAGAGTTGTCGGTAGTAATACTAAATTAAATTCCTTCTAACATCTCCACATAAATTTCAATAAAAGAGCTTACATTTCATGCAATCGCTGGCAGAAGTGCATGCATCCAATAAAAGAGGTTATATTTCATGAAAATGCTGGCAGATGCACATGCATCTACATTTTGCAGGAAGGAAATGTAGCAGGATGGATGAGTACTGATAATCCCGGTGGCTTTAACATCGCACCTTCGAGAATGCAGATATGCCCACTTAACTACTTATTCGCTTTTTGTGAGTTAATAGAGAGATAATCAGAATTTACGAGCTTTTCCTAAAACTAATATTCGCGCCATAAAATTAAAACGTTACGGATTTCGTTCTTTAAAAAGGAAAATGAAAACGTAGATTGTGCCACTTTAAAATGTAAAGTTTGCAGGTCAAATTATACATAATCTAAAAATATTATGAATAAAAAGATTTATGACTTTATAAACTAAATTACTTCGCGTGACAATTTTCCTACGCCAGCTTTCGTATTTTGCAGTTTAACATTTATGGCAAAAACAAACATTATAACAAACTAATCTAAGGGTGCATGCAAATCTCCAAAATGTAAACAATCGCTGATATGGTTAACTTAATGTTACTGCAGGGCCGTGTTTTATTTTTGTAATTTCCGCGAACGACTTTTAAAATTAAGGTAAAGGTTAATAGCTTTAACCTATATACGAATATAAAATTATATCGAGACATTTTTTCCAACACCAGGTTAAGAAAACATAAATTTCTACCACAAAAGTTTAACTTCTATAAATAAGCAACCCATTTATTAAATTTAAACGTTAAACAAAAGGAATCGAAAAAACCTGCGTGTCCATCAATCATTACTGATAGAGTTATATCGATTCGCACAAAAGTTATTCCAAAAATTGACAAGAAAACAAGTTGATTACGTAAAAGCATATTCTTAATTCAATTTTTGTTTGATAAATAATCCTATAAAAGGAGAAAAAAAATTGGCGGATGGATTTATACAGCCAGTACACCTTGAAGTCTACCCTTTCAAAAAACCATCACATATTTTGCACAAACTTATCCCCGAGGACAACGATGCTCTTCTGTACTCTTGAGAATGAGACGTGTCAAATTCGAACCAATATTTTCTCTTATGCTATCGACTCTTATTTTCTACGTTGTCAGAATGGAATATACTTTGATTAGATGTTGTTCTATTTCCTTGAAAGGGTAGGACATTTTATATTTAGGCGAAAATTGCGTTTGTTTCCTTTGTAAGTCCATAAATTCGGAGTGTTTCTGGTTTTTTATGCTTGATGGATAACTTTAGGATAGAAACAAAATATACTTTATGGAAAAAATTACAAAATGAAATATTAAGTAAATTATTAGTAGCGGAAAGTAGTTAAAGTTTATTATCAACAAGGAAGATGCTCTTGCAAATCACCAATTTATAAGAAAATAATAAGAATTACTTTTAATGTAAAAAAAATAAATAAGACAGGACCTATGGTGTATTCATGTGGGACACCACTACAGATGAATTTCATTTTAAAGTTTGAATTGTTTTCTAAGGTAGTATGAGTTAGTAACACGCAGCTTTTATCATTCTGCATGAATTTTACCAACCTTTCCAGTCTTTTTTGTAAATTTTTTTACTCCTTCTTCTTTCCTTTCTCCTGTACATGTCTTACCTGTTCTTAGCTTGGGCTTTTCTTGAAAACCTTTGTAAGCTCCAATTTTCTTCTTAAGGTGGTCATGCTTCTGGATGTCTTTATATGCGATTTGCACTTTCTGCAGATTCCTTTCCACGTCAGTGAATCAATCTCCTTTGGTTTTCTTGTCGAGAAAGTAGGTAAAGATAGGGTTAGTCAATCTCGTTGTGCTCATTTGTGTCATGCGATCACAGAAGGCAATCCTCCTTCTCCAAATTGTGTCCGATATCTTTTCCACGTGTGTGTATAGTTCGTGGTTGTGTCGTCTTCTGTATTTTTCAGAATCTTCTTCATTCATAATTTGAATTAGTGTTTTTGTTTGTTCTTTATACTGCATTCTGGGTAATACTAGTCTTTTGGTGTGGTTGCTATGTCTCCAGTTCATCAATTATTATCTATAATTTTATTGCTATTATCTTTTCTTTTTGTGTTTAATGTGTATTTGATTGTTGCGATTCTCGTATTTGGCTTACTAGTTTATCTTGTGCACTTGGTAGTTTTGTTGTTTGTGTTCTGTATTGTGCGTTTGTTCTATCGTGGTATTGGGTTGCTGTATATAGTTTTTATTTTTTTTTATGTTTCTTCTTCGGCTACGGTAAACATGTTGTTTTCTTCATCTTTTCATGCGCTGTTAGTTTATTATTCATTGTGATAACAATATCTCTTGTGGGTAGGGCATAATAAAGAGTCTTCTTTTTCTAGAAGTGGCGTACCCTTTACAGGGCGTTGCCGGTCTTCTCTTCATATGTCTGTGGTGTGTGTGTTAAGTAGCCTACCGAAATAGTGGCGCTTTTAGTTTATTATTCATTGTGATAACGCGTTTCTGGTATTTGTTCTACAATAGCTCCTTGTGAGTAGGGCATAATAAAGAGTCTTCTTCTTCTAGAAGTGGCGTACCCTTTACAGGGCGTCGTCGGTCTTCTCTTCATATGTCTGTGGTGTGCGTGTTAAGTAGCCTACATATGGGGACCTACAGCTTTACTTGGGCTCCGAACCACGGAAGTGCTTGCACTTCTACTCCTGAGAGTACCTAGGTGGTTAGCCATTGCCTTCCGAGGGAAGCGGTGTTTGTGTGGTCCTGGGAATCGAACACGGGCCAATCTTAATCTCAGATGCACGTCGAATTAATTGAGCCATGACCGCGACTTAACAAAAAAATAAAGGATTTATGCAAGTTAAATCGGTAGCCTGTTGTAGTGCAAGCATAACGGTGGTAACAACGGTTTGCCTTATCTATTACTATATTGTCATTAGAGTGTTCGAGCTGTGTATTCCCGCCGACGTTCAAGATTGTTACGTCGCTTGTCCGAGGCTACTGTACTTTTCTTCTCCATCATTTAATGAGTTTTTGCATTTTTAACCTACTGCCAGCTTGCAGGGTGGCTAAGACATACCTCAGCAGGGCCTTGTCGCACCATTACTTTTACTAAATAACTATCGGTTGATATCTCACGATGGACGATGGACGACATAGCTATTGATGATGATTATAATGATATCCCACACAAGACAGAACAACCAAACAAAAAGCGCATCGTTCTTTTATGCCTAAAATTCTTAGTGTTGAGAGCCCATTGATCCACAAACAAGCGCTTTGTTTGCGATTTTATGACTTTATTTTCATGTCGGAACTTCTTTATAAATAAGAAAAACTATAAATAACCTAAACAAGTTCAACAAACAACATTTTTTTATTAAGAAAAGGCCAAGAATAAAATTGTACAAGCTAGAAATTCAAACGAATCACAAGGAAGAGAAACCCATCCGAACTTTTTCAACTTTTTTAGGAAGTTACCGCCTAAGTGATTATAAAGGCGCGAACGCTATAAAAACACAAAAATGAGAATTCACAACGGTAATGAGAAATTATTACCATATGGTGAGAGCGACGTCTCGGCTCGTACTTGCAAATCATATAACATATTCTAACTTTCAGGGATTTTGCGTGATCAGTCATGAAACTTTTATGTGAAATTTAACCTTCACGTGCGGAAGGAATTTATATTTGGTATATCTTGAAAGTGCTAAATCTTTAGTTTGATGCATAAAATTATCTTAAATTGCTACCAAAATAAAAATTGAATTCAGTAGAACTTTTGAAAATGGCCAAGATTGAATCCTATTTTTTTAAATTGAATCCATTAGTTGATGAATTTATAATAATTTAAAGGGCTTTCTAACGATTTAACGTCGACAATTTAAATATTTGCCTACACTTATAGCAATTTAGGTCCCAAGCCATCTACTCAAACATAATCACTTAGCATTTCGGAAACTGTTCGTAAAACACAATTTCAAAGTGCCTTCATAAACCAACAACCAACTAAATTATCCATGTTGCTAATTACTTTATGTTCACAGGGGCAATGTTCGGCCAAGGAACCGATGACATTCAAACAGCTTTCAGATATGCCATACTCACGAATAACCAAAACGTGACTGGTCGCCGTTTTGAGTTACAGGGTTTCGTTGATATCATCAACACAGCTGATGCCATCAAATTATCTAAAGTAGGTAAGTACATCCGACTTTCAGCTGTTTCTCTTGATTAATGAGCTTTGTAGAAGTTCACCAAAACGTAAAGTGGACTGGAAATCCTTTCCAGATTATCTTAAGGAAATTTGGGGAAGCCTTAATTGTATTCCAAAGTCTATGTGTAAACAAAAGTAAGATAAGAAAATTATTATTATG
The DNA here is from genome assembly GCA_963082815.1 of Melanotus villosus. Taxonomy (NCBI): domain Eukaryota; kingdom Metazoa; phylum Arthropoda; class Insecta; order Coleoptera; family Elateridae; genus Melanotus; species Melanotus villosus. The sequence continues at coordinate 6,196,173 of OY720423.1, read as the reverse complement.
TCCCCCTTTTTATCACCCTGTTTACTATAAAACACAGATTTTCCAAGCACATATTTGATAAGAAAATAGTTGAAGGTAGCATCGAAAGGGGATTATTATGAACTCTGCCTGGCCTGCCCATTTGATGTAGATTCTTTTACAAAGGGATAACGTAGAAAACCGCTCTTGAATTGAATGGTTTGCACATCCCCACTGCTTGAAATTTAATTGTTAACGCAGTTAACCATCTTGAAAAAATAGTAAACCATGATTTAAAAACTTCAAAAATTCTTCTCTTCTGATAATCAAAAATTCGTAGGACAGAAATCCCAAAAGTCTGAAACTATAACAAATGGTTTTGACAAGAAATAAAGTATGAAATGGGAACCTGTAACAGAAAATTGGTCGAATGGAAAAGGATTCAAGGTCCTTTCAATTTATTTGTAAAGGTTTGGACCGTTCAGATATGACAATATCCTGAATGTTTCTAAATTTCAGCAGTAGTAATGGTATTACCTACCTTCTTGTAGAAGTTCCTTGCGTCTTTCAACTTATAGAAATGCCCTCCACTCTGAAACAATTCGAAATTTATACAGAGATAAAATAATTGTTTTGTAGTATATACCTATTACGAAACATAATCACGAAAATAATCATTTAATTGTTCTTAAATAAAATCCCCCATGAAATCTTGAAATCTTGTGATAAAGAAACAACCAACCAAAAGCTTTTTTAAAACTTTGGAGCTTTTATAATCTAATACAAAATCTGTCATTCGGTTATTTTAAGTAAATGATTGATCTAACTCGGAAATTAAAAACTCTGGGGCAGTAAATGAATCTGAAATAAAACTTTCTGAAATGAAAACAAAGGACAATCAACAACGAGGAAGCCATCTGGGGAATACGGGATGATAGTTCCCATCTACAACTTTTACTTTGTTTTGTATCAAGCTTTATAATTGTTTTCTTAAACTAAAGCGAAGGCCAACATTAATTTTTATTTAACCTATTATTAAAAGAGCTTAATCTGTATTTGTTCTGACTAAACTAACAATTAAACCTACTTACATAATTTATTATTTTGGCTTAGAAAATTAACAGTCACATTTGATGGAAACCGCTACGTTACAAGATTTTTCGAATTAATAAGAACTAAAATAAAGCCCGAAATACAATTAAAAGTGCAACGTTGTTAAAAACGTGCAAGAACAGGGCCCATTATTAAAGATAAAGTGTTTTCCATTCTCATTTCACACCCGAATTCACGGGAAGGTAATAAAATAAGGAAAATAAAAGTGAGTTTCTCCTAATGAAACTCCTCGTAATGCTTGTATAAAATAAAATATTTCGTCAAGACTTGTTGTAATCCTTTTGGACGTCTCTGAGGTGTATTCGGTTTTATTGTTTGCAATTTGTGCACCGCGCATCAAGATTTTATCGATAAGCGGAAAAGAATTCAGGCAGTAAAGCCAATGGAGCGTAAATACTTTGACCAGTCCTTATAGAGGGCGTTAATGGTTTTATGAAAACTCTAGACTTTGATGTTTAGCCTAAAGCCAATTTTGTTCTGCGTTTTTTACGTTTTTGTTTTCTTCAAACATCAAAATTATTTTATTTTAAAATATATAAATCCTTTCAAGTTAATTAATTAGCAATAAATTCGGAAAAGCAAGGATTTTTTGGAAAATAACACAGGCCTGAATTCCATTCAGCAAAAGTTAATTTAATGATTAAAGGGTTTGTTGAATCAAATCAGTAAATGAAAGTTTAGTCTGAATTCATATTTACTAAATTCCAGTTCGTTTGAAAGGATAATCGCATTGTTCAAAATCCGGAATATCAGGCATGGTAAGCTTATCGAGATCCCCCAGTCGGACAATAAACTCTTGAAGCTCTTCAGAAAGCTGAAATGTTTAAATCGTGATTTTTACGTTTTTTATTATTTTTTCTTTTTGCTTTAAATGAACCAAAATAGAAATTTAACAAGATTCCAAGGCAATTTTTTAATTTCCAACAAGCTTCAAAATTTTCAGTCCTTACAAAAAATTTGTTGACGATTTCTGAGCAATTTATAAAATGTTCTAACTGGAAGGCGTTATAAGTGTGAAAACAATCTTCGATAACTTGTTTGCTATTTTATTTTTCCTTCTGGAAAGAAATACTTTTTAGAACTGCAAAACACTCTCAACAAACATTTAAAAAATGTTTCCAAAAGAATTTTTTAATTTTTGAAAATACTTTATTGAAAGCCAGAATCTATTATTCAAATATTTTCCTTTTACTTTACTTAGTGTACGCCCCACAGGTACGGAAGAAATACAAAAACAGATCGATTTTTAAAATATCCTGAAAATCTACAAACATTATTGATTAAATTATTTAAATCTTCAGAGCGTTGATGTTAACATTACAAGCCGAAATTAACTAATTCACCCGAAATTTTCTAATTTTAAAGCCAAAATATTGAAAGATCAACTAACAAACCAAAATTTATAATATTTTTATTCGTCTCTCCTTACAAAATCCTTAAAGAATTTATTACAACTAAAAACAGTTAATCAAATATAAACCCTTTAAAAAGAGCTTTCTAATAATTTTTAAAAATATATTGAAAACTTACAATTATTATTCAGATATTTACTTTAACTTTACTGAAAGTACGAGTTGTCGGCACCGAAAAAAATGTAACATATCAGCGCCGTCAATTTCAAAAATTACCTGAAAACCCACAAACACCTTTTATTCTAAATTATTTAAATATTCTGAATTTAAAGTCAAGGCTTTGCCACTAATCTTATGAGCCAAAATTATATATGTAATTCATCCATAATTTTAAATTTTAAAGTGTAAAAGCTCCAAATTTAGTATTTTAATAGCCAAACCTTTTTCAAAACGTACATACTAAAGCTCTAAAAAGACTTTAAGAGAATATACTATAACTGAAACAATATTTAAAAAATATGAACCCTTTTAAAAGATTTATTTAATGTTAAAAAAATGTTTTATTTAGACAACCTGAATTAATAGTCAGAGCTTTGGATTAATCTTAAGACAAAATTAAATAGATAATCCGGATTTTTAAAACATTTTTAAACCTGAAGCTTCAGCCTGAAAGCCTTAATTTTGATTTAATTCCAAACTTCTAATATTCTAATCTTTTTGATGTTTTAGAATTTACACTAATTGTAACGATCAATTTTTCCTATAAAGTTGAGCATCTGTTAAACAAACATTTGCTTAAAACTAAAAGAAATTTGAACGCCCATTTGAGAATATCAAGTTTCCTTCTGTTTAATCGTAACTCAAAATTCAGTATTTTGAAAGCATAAAAAATAATTAAAAGTATTTATTAGAACTTGAAACAGCCTGCCAAAAACTTTTTAATATACTAACAAAATATTGAATGCCTGATACTATTATGCAAATACTTTCCTTCAAATTTACTCAAGGTATTAGCTCTAAGCACTGAAAAGTTATAACATCGGTGCTGTAAATTTCCAAAATTTTCTGAAAATCTGCTAGTGTTTTCGGTTATATTATTTAAATGTGACTGTCAACCTTAGAAGCTAAAATTAAATAATTCATTTGGAATTCTTATTTTAAAGCTAACAAAATTAAGCTTCTGACTTTTGATATAATCCCAAATTTCGATGGCTTAAAATGTATGCTATTTGTAAATATAAATTGTTCCTGGAAAGCTGAGTTCCTGTTACACTAAAAGTTTAAATTTTTTATTTTAAATTTTATTTAATCCTCAAAGAAACTTCAAAGCTAATATGGAAGCCTTTTTCTTTGAATGTGAAACGCTTCGTTTAACACTTAAACCTTCAGTCGTAACTCAAGATTTAGTATTTTAAAAGCCGAACCTTTCCCAAAAAATATTTAATAGAAGTTATTAGAACTGAAGAAAACTTACCAAAAACATAAAGAATGAGAACCTTTTTAAAAGAATTATTTAAGATAAAAAGCATATTTGTTTATAAATTACTTTAATAATTTGCATTAACAGTCAAGGCAACACCAATATTAAATAAGTCACCCAAATATTTTAAATTCTAAAAACTGAAGCTTCAGTCCGAAAACCAAAACTTCTGATTTTCCCAAATTTCTGTTAATTTAAAAAATTGTAAAGTTCGTTTAATACGTTTTTAATACTAAAAGAAATTTGACAACGGATTTCTAAATATCAAGTTTTTTTGTTTGAATGCGACATTTTAATATTTAACATGAAACATTTGAAGCTTTAAATCCCAACTCAAAATCAGGATATTAAAATCCGAACCTTCACCAAAACACACAATTTATTACAACTGAAGAAAGCAAAAACATTTAAAGAATGTTAAAATCTTCTTAAAGATTTTTTTTAATATTCAAACGAAACAGTATATTAGAAACTTAAGATTACTACTGGAACATTTTTCTTCTGCTTTACTGAAAATACAAACTCCAATGACTGCAAAAATATAAAACCTCAGTCCATTTCAAAACGTGTCGTAATTTAATTTGAAATTTTGACTTACAATATTTTGACCCTTTCGATACTTTTCCCGTGAGAGTTTCTGTTAAGCTAAAAGTAAGGAACATTTATTTAAATTTTTAAAGCTAAACAAATTTGAAATCGGATTTGAAAATATAAAGTCTTCTTCTTTGGATGTGAAACTTTTCGTTTTAACATTGAAGCTTTAATCGTAACTGAAAATTTTGAAAGCCGAATCTTCCATAAATACTTAACAAAACATTTACAATATGAGGACCTTTTTAAGACAACTTTTTATTTAATATTTTTAAAAAATTTGTTCAAATTTAGGCAATTAATAAGCTCAAAGCATTAAATAAATATAAAAAACATCAGTACTTTCAATTTGCACAATTTCCTGAAAATCTACATACATCTTTGTTAATAAATTATTTAATTAAAATTAAAGGTTCAGCTACAAAAACATAATTTTCATTTTAACCCTAAATTTTTATTTATAATATTTTGATTATTCGATGCTTTAATTGTAATTGCTAATTTCATTTTCGATATGAAAAAAATTTGATTTTTCTAATGTTTTTTTTTTTTTTGTTTTTGTTAAATAACACTGATAATTTCATTTGAATTTTTAAAACCAAAAGAGATTTAAAAGCGGTTTTAGAAAATATGAAGTTTATTTGTTGAATGTGAATTTTAACGTTTAACAAGAAACATTTGGAGTTGTAATCATAACTCAAAATTCAGTAGTATTTTCAAAAGAATCTTTATTAAAATTATCCGAATTAACTCCCAATGCTTTGGCTTGACTTTATCAACCAATATTAAATAATTCGCCCGCATTCTTTTAATTCTAAATCCTAAAAACTGCGGCTTGAGACTCAAAGCCAAAATTATGCTTTAATTTATAATATTCTTTCGATATTCTAAAATTTACCTTAATTGTAAATAGCAATTTTACCTGTAAAGTTTTTTTAAACTAAATTTTTTCAGCTAACATTTAAAGCTGTAATCGTAACTCAAAATTCAGTATTTTAACTGCCAGATCTTCCCCAAAAAATAATTCGAAGAATTAATTAGAACTAGAGAAAGCTTTGCAAAAAGATTTAAAAGAGCTTTTTAATGTTTTGATTATAAATTATTAAAATTATCTGAATTAACTGCCAAGGCTTGGGCTTGATATTATAAACCAAAATTTAATAATCCACGGATTTTTCTAAATTTTAAATTCTAAAAACTGAAGCCTGAGATTCAAAGCCAAATCTTAATAATTTACTGCATCTGAATGCCTTAAAATTTACAGTAAAGGTAAATTTAATTTTTTTGTGTGAAGTTGACTTTCTGTTAAACAAAAACTTTTGAAATGTTCAATTTTTAACCCTAAAAGGAATTTGAAGGCTTAAATCATTTAATAGAACTGAAAAAGGCATAATCATTTAAAAAATGAAAAGCTTTTTTTTAAATTTTTTTTAAATATAGAAAATTTATTGAAATATTATGCTTCAAATCCATTTTTCCAGTAGAGTTGAGTTCCTGTTAAACTAAAAATTTTGAATTTTTATTTAAATTATTAATTCTAAAAGAAACTTGAAAGCGGGTTTGGAAATAATAAGCTTTCTTCTTTGGATGTGAAGTTTTCGTTTAACATTTAAAGCTATTAAATTAAAAATATGGAATGTTCACTAAACTTTTTAAAACAAAAAGAAATTTGAAAGCGTATTTGGAAAAATCAGGTTTTCTTCTTTGAATGTAAGATTTTAATGTTTAACGCCAAACATTTAAAGTTTAAACCCTAACTAAGAACCGAATCTTCCAGAAAAAAATTTAATGTATAGAAAACATTGAAAGCCAGAAACTACATATTATTCGCATATTTTCTTTCTAATTTACTCAGTGTACGAGCTCCAACGCTCCAGCCACGGAAAAAATATATAGAAAACATCGGTGCTGTCAATTTCCTGAAAATCCACGAACATGTGAAATTAAATAACTCATATGGAATTTGTAATTCTAACGCCAAAAAAAATGAAGCTTCATTTTCAAAGTCTAAGTATTAACTCAGTCTCAAATTTTAATTTATAATATTTTGACTTTTCAAGGCTTTAAAATTTACAGTAAATTATTGTAAATTCCATTTTCGACTTGGATATACAAGAAATGATGCTAAATTAAACTAAAAATTTTGAATTTTTTTTTAAGTTTTGGAACTGATGTTAAATTAAATTGAATGTGTAATTTTAATACTTAACATCTAACATCAGACATTTAAAACTATGATCGTAGCTCAAAATTTGGTATCATAAAAGCCATGAATGTAAACTATGTAATAACTTACTTGCTTTAAAACACTTCATAATACAAAATTTCAAGTTGGAATTGGAAAATACCTAAAATTTGATCTTTGGACACGAATTGCGAACAGAATAGATCTTTTTGCGGTGTTTTTCTCGGAAATAACTTGTGGTTAGCAATTTTAACCATTAGGAAAATTCAGTCTTTTATAGTTTAGTTTATGAGAAAATCGACATCGAAAGCATTTATTGCAAATAAACAAATTGTTTTGATAACTTTCGAGTTCAGCCATGCAATAGAAGAATTCCTTAAATTTTGAAATATAAATAACTCCACAAATAAAAACTAAATCGCTAAAAGCTTTCCTTTACTATTTTTCAGTATGTAACCATCTAGAAAGAGGAGAATTCTCAATAGTAGGAGCTGTATCTCCCGACTCTTTCGACATAATACATTCCTATATTAATACATTCCAAATGCCATTTGTGAGCCCTTGGTTCCCCGAGAAAGTTCGAACCCCATCGTCAGGATCTCTGGATTATGCCATTGCCATGCGACCAGACTATCACCGAGCTATTATCGACACCGTGCGCTATTACGGATGGCGAAGTATAATTTACCTTTATGATTCTAACGACGGTAAGTAGTATTTCGTACTTATCTAAACTGAGTTCTAGAATAGCAATGCTTGCACCGCTAAGGTTCTATTTGACTCGAAAAGATTGCCCAGATGTATTTATTGCACACTGTTGCAATATATAACATGTCCTAGATAGCTGGATTACTTTACCCTAAGGATATCGTTTATTGGAAAAGCCAAGGAATTTAAAGGGGAATTTATTGATATAAAAATTTCAGAAAATAAGTACATAGCCGGGTTTTAATACTTTGTAAATACTTTTGTAAAATGGCGTTTCATTTGCTACCATAAATAATTCCCCACATCTTCAAAAACAAACCGATTAGTAAAAATCAACCCCAAACTCTTCTTCGATGCCCTGATTACTTAAAAAATGTGAGACTTAAACAAATGGTTCAAAAAAGCTAAAAGTCACCATCAGACACCGATGAACTTTTAACAAATGTGTATCACCGCTTACAAATGATCGAGGATGTTCAGTAACCAAACATGTTTAAATACAACACGACAACTTAGTTAAACACATACAACTGATTATAAGATATTGACATAAACATTAGGACGTGTATTAAATTATAAACGGTGTTAGCAGCTGTTCAATCACTTGTGTTAAAGCTAAAATGTCAGAATATATCGATTAGGTTGAATATTCAGTCTAGTTTAATGCTTTAATGGAAATGGAAGGGTAAATTAATCTAGAATCTAGGGGGTGTTCGTTAGGGCATTATTGAAACCTGATAATAACGAAAACTTGGCTGATTATAAATAATATTTTTGAACAAAGGTGTTTTGGATAATACAAATAAATTCAATAGAATTTCAAATACTCGTATTATTTTAAAAGCTAATATTTAATAATAACCGGAAGAGAAAAATTAAGCAACCACTGTCGAAAATTAACTCTAAAAATCGAAATACTCAAGATAAATTTTGGAAGAAAAGATCCTTGCAGGGTTTATTAAAGTGGACGAATCTTTCAGGATTTTCAGAAATTGTTTCCTTTTTTGCCATTAATTTCCTAAAAGCATTTTTTTAGATTATTCTTACTTATAATTCCATAAATCAGTTTTTCATTGCAGAATTGAAACATTTCTAAGTTTTTTCAGCTTCCTACATTTTCAGGAAACTGATTTTTCAATTTTTCTTATTTGTTATAATTTTTGTTGGGATTTCTTTAAAACTGTTTCATCGAGTTTTTCAACAGCTCTTTATAGTTTCCCAAATTTGCATTTGAAATTTCCAACAACTTCGAAAGAAACGAGAATTTCTATTCAAAAATGTATAAAAGAAAATAATTCGAATTCTGAAATTTTCCAGGATTTAATTAATTAATAAACTAAAAAGTGTTCTAGCTTTCCCGTTCCTTTTCATTAAAGATTTTCAAGCCATCCTTCCTTTCTGTTTTCTCTAATTTATTACACTTCACCCATGTATCAACAACTCTTCTTCTAACAAGGCTTTCTAAAAATCTCATGAAGAAAATAGTCCTGGATTTGTCAGGTTTCAGTACAGCCTCGAAGTTTCTTTTATATTATTTTCAAAAGATCTAATATATCCTACAGCTCGTTCGATTTTCTGGAATTTCTACGAAAATCTTCGAAGGGTTTTTGGTAAATCGAAGAATTTTCTAGCTTTCCTATTCTCTTTCCTCAAAGATTTTCGCAATACTTTTCTTCTGTTTTCTTTGCAATCTTTTTATTCAACTTTCCTCATACGTTATATAATCCCATTTTTCCTTCAATGAAATCTCTTGCACGAAAGAATTCGAATTCTTGAATTTTTCAGAAGAAGGCTCAAAGCGTTTTTTATATTTTCAAAAATTATAATATTTTCTCGTTGGATTTTCCAGAATTTTTAATTTAATTTGATAAATTAAAGAATTTTCTAGCATTTATGTTTTTTTCCTCGAAGATTTCCATTCGTTACGATTTGTGTATTTAACTTTCCTCCCCCAGGTTTTGTGATACAAATTTTCCTTCAAACACTCAAAATTCATGAATTTTTCAGAATTCAGTACAGACTTAGAGTTCCTTTTATGTTTTTAAAACTTCTAATATTTGCTAGAACTCGTTGGAGTTTCCAAAATTTCTAAGAAAACCCCAGAACTTTTCACTGAAAAACCTGTTCTTTTTCACAAATATTTTCAAAACATCTTTCTTTTCTGTTTTCTGTAATTAATTACAATCCTTATATTTGATTTATTTTATACGCTTCATAATCGGAATCTTCCTTCAATAAAAGTTTCCAAAAATTCTTACAGAAAAACAGTGCAATTTTTTGATTTTTTAGATTTCAAAACAGACTGAAAGTTTTCTTTATATTTTCAAAAACTAGAATTTTTCTAAAAACACCTTGGAATTTCTCAAACGTTTTTGATGAAATTTTCTAGCTTTCCTGTTCCTTTCCTTAAAGATTTTCAAAGCATTTTTCTTTATTATGTTTTTTAATTCATTGCAATCTATTTATTTAACTTTTTTCTTACGTTTTATTACTTAAAATTTCATTCGATAAAAGCTTTTCTTCAAGAAAATAACTACAATTTTTGTATTTTTTAGAATTCAGTATAGCCTCATAGTTTTTTTTACTATTTCTGAAAGTTTTGCTATTCCCTTGGACTCATTGAATTTCTTGAAATTTCGAAAGATTTTTCAACATTTTCTAGCATTTCTATTATTTTCCCTCAAGGATTTTCAAAGTGTCCTTTCTTTCCTTCTTCTTCTTCTTCTTCTTCCTCTTATGGTCGAAGCCTAGGCCCACGGCCTGTTAATAATTCATACGTATGAATACTGTGAGCCTACTACCCAGCATACCTAGCTTGACAGTAGGCTAATCTTACCCATAGAAAGAGGCGAAGAAGATCGCCCGAAGTGTTGCGAGGTTAACAGTTAGCAAAGGTATTAGTATGGTAACCGGGACCGCCAGCTTAACGTGCCCTCCGAAGCACGGATCTTCTAAAATTCCGGCGAATTGGAGCCGAAATGCCCATGTGATAGACCGACGCCTTTTACACGTGGCTATCTACTCCTCAACTCCTTCTTTCCTATGTTCTCTAATCCATTATAATCTACTTATTTAACTTCTTTCATACGTTTTATAGTCGACAATTTTCTTTAACAAGAGTTTTTAAATATCTGTTATAGAAAACAAATAGAATTCTTGAACTCCCTAAAAATGTTATTGATAAACCAAAGAAATTTCTAGCTTGCTTGTTCTTTTTTCTCAAATATTTTTGAAGAATTCTTCTTTTCTATGTTCTCCAATTCATCCCAATCTATTTGTTCAATTTCTCTTTTATAATCCAACTTTTCCTTCGACGAGACTTACACAAAACAATTCGGATTTTTGAATTGTTCGAAGGTTTTTTAAATATTTTCAAAAATTCGATTGGAGCTTAGAAGTTGGTTGATTTTCGGGATTTTCTAAGGAAACATTTGAATTTCTCAAAAGACTTTCATAATCCATAGAATTTTCTACCTTTTCCTTGTATCATTCTTTTCTGTTTTCTTTAATTAATTACAATCTTTTTTTGACTTTTTTCCTACATACAACAAGAATATTCAAAAATCTCGTACGGAAAACAGCCGAACTTCTTGAATTTTTTGGAATACAGACTCAAAATTTTTATTTTTTATGTTTTTAATACTTATACTACTACTAATATTTCAAATAATTCCTTGGGTTTTCCGAAATTCGTAACAAAATCTTTGAATTATTCAAATGATTTTGATAAAGACTAGCCTCTTGCCTTTCCTCAAAGATTTTCAAAATATTTGTTTTCTCTTTCCCCTAATTCGTTACAATTTATGTATTTATTTAAATTCTCTCATACGTTTTATAATACATGTTTTCCTTCAAAAAGAATTTCCAAAAATCTCCTATTGGAAGTAACTGGATTTCAGGATTTTTCAGAATTCAGTACATCCAGCTTCTTTAAATATTTCCTTGAACTCGTTAGATTTTCTGGAATTGCTAAGAAAACATCTGAATTTTTCAAAGATTGTTGATAAATTAAAAAATTTTCTAACTTTCCTGTTGTTTCTTCGTCACAGATTTTCAAAATGTCCGTCTTTTCTGTTTCCTTTAATTGGTTATACCCCATTTATTTCAGTTTTCGAACACGTTTTGTACTAGAAATTTTCTTTCAATGAACCGAAAATTTCTTAGAAATTCATTGAGGTTTACTGTTCATTTTCCTTAAACATTTTCAAAATATCCTTCTTTTTTGTTTTCCATAATTCGTTACAATCGATTTATCCATTTCTCTCGTATGATATACAATCAAATTTTTCCTTCAAGGAAACTTTTCAAAAATCAACAGAAAACTTTTCAGAATTCATATAAACTCAAAGTATTCTTTTAATATATTCAACAGTTCTAATATTTCTTAAAAACTTGGTTGGATTTTCCAAATAATTTTTGATAAATCGGAGGATTTTTTAACTTTCTTTTCCTCCAAAATATTTTTCTTTGCGCAATCTACTTATTTAGTTGACTCTTCTTAAACATTTTATAATAGAAACCTTCATTCAGCGAGACTTTTCAAAAATCTTTTGCAGAAAACAATTTGAAGTCTTGAACGTTTCAGAACCCAATAAAGGCTTAAAGTTTCTTTTAAATTATTAGTATCTTCAAAAGATCTAATATTTCCTGGAACTTGTTTTGCTGAATTTCTAAGAAAACCCTTGAATTTCTTAAAGGTTTTTGATGAAACAAATAATTATCTAACTTTCCCACTAATTTCCTTCTTTTCTGTTTTCTCTAATTTGTTACAATCCTTTTATTTAACTTTTCTCGTAGGTTATATAATCAAGTTTTTCTTCAATTAAACTTTTTAGAAATCTAGAGAAAACAACTGGAATTTTTGAATTTTTCACAAGTCATACAAATTCAAAGTTTTTAATATATTAAAAATTGGTTGGATTTTTCAGAATTTCTAAAGAAATCTTCGAATTTATTAAAGGTTTTTGATAAATCACAGGATTTTCTAGCTGTTTTTCTCCTCAAAGAAAATTCAAAATATCATTCTCTGTTCTCTCTAATTCATCCCAATCTACTTATTTAACTTCTCTCATACGTTCTGTAATCCAAATTCTCTTTCAACAAGATTTTTCAAACATTTTCTACAAGGAATTAGGATTCTTACATTTTTCAGAATTTAGTAGAGGCTAAACCAAATCAAAAATTTTTTTCAACAACACTTTTAAAGGAAAAATTCGAATTCTTGAATTTTTCAGAATGCTATACAGGATTATAGGCATTTTTTAATATTTCCAAAATTCTAATATTTCCTGGAATTCATTGAATCTCCATTTTTCATAAGAAAGATACCTTTTTGCAAAATAAAAATCTACATATGTTTGACACTAGATATAAGAACAACTACTATGTACCTTTCAGTAAATGTCAAGTAGCATATATGTCACCTAGATGCTTAAGCCTCCGTCTGTATAATTTACTTCCCGTATATCTTAAGTCATGTAAAACATTGATATCCTTTAAAAAAGAACTAAAATCATTATTAATTTCAAAGACCTTCTACTCCGTAGAAGAATTTCTAGAATAATAAATAATTCACTCTAATGTCAGTTGACTTTGTTACTGTGATATGTAGCATACAAGATATGTGTTTGTTCTAGATATATTTAATAGTTTTACTTGTTAATATTTCTTTTTTTCTCTCTTCTCTGTAGTCATGTCCTTTTTATGTTATATAAGTTGACCATTCCTATACAGTATGTTCTGTCAAAAAAGGGAAAATAAAGATTATTATTATTATTATTATTATTATTTCTAAGAAAATCTTTCAATTTCCCTACGATTTTTGTTAAACCTTAAAATTATCTTTCGTTTATATTCTTTTAGATTTTCTAAAAGTAGCTCGATATTAACTTTGAATTACAAACAAGCGCACCTGGAGCTTCTATAATTCTTCGAAATTTAAAAAAAAATTCAAAATATGCTTCTTTACTGATTTCTTTAATTAATTGCAATCTATTTATTTGACTTCTATCATACGTTTTATAATCTAATTTATCCTTCGATGTTACTTTTCCGAAAACAGCTGGAATTTTTCAGAATTTAATAAAGGTTTCTTTTGTCTCTCTCAAAAAAAAATTCTTCTTCTTCTTGGCCAATGGCCTGAAGAATGAGTTCTGTCAGAAAGAAATTCCAATTCTGGAAATTTTCAGAATTCAGTACAGGCTGGAAATTTTTTCTATTTTCAGAAGCTTTGATATTTCCTAGAACGTGGGTGATTTTCCAGAATTTCTAAGAAATTTTTGAATTTCTCAGTGGTTTTTAATAACTTAATAAGCAACAGCTTGCATCTTTGTTCTCTTTTTAAACGTTTCATACTGTTCGATATCAATTGAAAAATGTAAACAAATTATCTTTTAAAGTAAATATGTGATATAACAAAAATTCCTTCGTTTCTCCGGGAAATGTTCAAATGTCTGAAAGATCTTCCATATTTTTTGGGAGTTTAAAAAAATATCCTGAATGTAACTAACGTTCTCTAAAAGCTCTGTAAATGTATGTCACAAATTATCCTCAATATTTAAAAAATAATTGCAGAACTCTATAATTGCTTCAAAATTTACAGTTTTACTTGTATTTTGCTTTCATCTTTACTAAACAACCACCAAGTAAGAAGTGCACCCCTAACGTTAATAAAATTTCAAAATATATCAGTAAAAACCCCTAAACTCACATTTTTCATTTATATAGGATTACTAAGGCTCCAACAAATATACCAGGGTTTAGTGCCTGGAAACGAGGCCTTCAGGATTTCAACGGTGAGAAGAATAAGCAACGTGACCGAAGCTTTACAGTTCCTTCGAGGCCTAGAAGAACAGTCGCGATGGGAATCTAAACACGTAGTACTGGACTGTACAGCAGATACAGCCAAGGAAATCGTCGTCAGTCATGTTAGAGACATAACTCTCGGAAAAAGGACCTATCATTATCTATTGTCTGGTTTGGTAAGTTAGACATTACCTTATATTCACCCGTTGTTTTTTATTATGCAGCTAAAGTGGTAACGTTCGACACGTACGGAATTTCAAAAAAGGGTTGATCGTGACGAAATGTACTATTGGGAGAAACGTACAGGAAATTGGATAGCTCCAACTGTCGTTTTATTATTACGAATATAAAGAAAACTTATATTCGACGTAGAAATATGCAGGAAACGAACTTAATTTACTGAAAATTTCGTAGGAAGTTGTCAAAAGACTTTGAGAGTGTTCAATCGGCATATTGTTAAAAGTTGAAAATGCTCCTCATTTATGACTAAATTTATCCTTATCAAGCAAATTAAACTAACCAGAAATAAATAGAAATTAGCAGAAAGAATTTGCTAGAAAATCAGAAAATTCAAACATTCCTTCCAAAATAAAATTAAATATTATTTTCAATTTGTATCAAATTAATAAACTTGTTCGTTAATTCCATGTTTTTAGTAATTTAATTGTAAACAGAAATTTTCTTTTTTTAATAAAGTTGAATTATTTTAAATGTTTGCTACAAATAAAGCCAACACATTTTAGTGATTTTATTATCCATAAATAGACATTATGAGTTCTTTTTTTGAGTTTCAGCCATAATAAAAAGCACGAAATTGCCAAGTTTCAGTAATAAAAATTGACTGGAGTAATAAATTTTTCAAAAACATTCAAAAGGTTCAAATAGTTTTTTCAGTAAAAAGCAGTATATTAAAATATAAAAAAATGTGGAAAAAATAATAAATAATAAGTGAACTTTCTGGCAATCTACGTCAAAATATAAATCACCTTATCAGTTAATAACACTAAATGGATCAGTTTACTTACGTGTTGAATAAAAATTAGTCAACATATAACAAAGAATCACGCATAACATTTATTTTAAATTTAGCTTACATTAGCGAAATGAATATAAATATTAATCTAAGAAAATACAAGTTTGCAAGCATTAAGCTTGACCCTAACCTAAAAAGAAAATACAGGTTCCTTTCTGTCCACCTAATTATTTATTTATACTCTAATTTAATTAGTTTTTAATTTAATTTGGGATATAAGAAAGCACAGAAATAAATCACAGCTTTTACTTCATGTAACGAAACAGCGACTTACGAGGTGCATTACGAAAAACTTTAGGGTAATAAAAGGGTTCCTTTTTTATTTATTATTATTTTTATAAATTATTTGCGCTTTAAAGACGGCTTGTCAGAGAGAACTATGCTAAAACATTCTTTTTTTAAAAGATTGTTAACAAGGCTGCAGTAAAAATGTTTTTACCTTACTCCTTTCGATTATGCAACACTCTTAACACTTCATTGTTTAAAGACTTAATCCTCACAACACTCTTAACACTTTATTCCTTAAAGACTTAGTCCTCACATTAGTAATTAAGAATAATAATAATAATAGCAAACTGATTGAAATGTGCTGCATAACTAAATGGCGGATTTATACGAATAAGCAAAATGGGTACGATAATATTTCCATCTCATTCTCTGTTCATGTATCCATGCCTGCTGTAATATATCTTTTGGCCATCCTTTTTTAAAAAATCTATTCCGATAGACTTTCTTCGTCCGTTATTTCTTAGTTAGATTAGGCTTGGATGTCCTGGGCTGTTTCTTTTTCCCTACGATTGATTTATTCTTTTTCAAATTTTAATCCGTAGTATTTGTTCATGTTTTTAGAATTCCTCTTGTTATTTGAAGTTCTGTTTAGTTGCTGATACTTCTTCCTCTTGTTAGAGTGTCCTACTCTTTACAGGATGTTGCCGTCTACTTTCCATATGCCTGTGGTAGGCCTGTGAAGCTGCCTACGTGGGCTCCGAACCAGTTCTACTCCAGAAAGGACTTACTAGGCAGAATACCTCAGTGGTTTTTCCATTGCCTTCTGAGGGATGCGGTCGGGTGTTTTGAGTATTGAGGGACCCTGGGAATCGAACCCGGGCCATCTCAGTGGTCAGATGCATGCTGAACCAACTGAGCCGCGACCGCGATCTGATACTTCCTACTATTGTATAAATATGAAATGAGTTTCTTTACTGCATTCTAGATTTTCTTTAGATTTTCGGTATGATTTTATTCTATTTTCCTCACAAATTCTTCCCAAGTATATATTTCTCTAAGCTTCCTTTCATTTTGTTCTGTAGTCTATTCTGTTTTGCTATATTTTATATTTTACGTCACTAAGGCTATCTTGCCAATAAAATTAATGCTGTTTAACTTATTCCCATTCAGGCAATATTGATATACTCGTAAGCACAGCAAGACATAATTGGTTAGGCTAAGAAAATCCTCGAACGCTTTGAACAATATGATTAAAAAGTTATTAAGCCTAAATGACAGGGTGGTGTAGTGGTAAAGCGTCAGGCTAGCGTTACACTAGTCCTTGGTTCAAATCTCCTGGTGGGCAGGATTTTCCTGCAGTCTGGAGGTCGGTATCGAGTCCTGGTGACCATTCGTCGTTGGGCACCAAATATACAGCCCTAAGAGGTAGAGTAACAAGGTCCTACGCTTACACACACTTACACTATACACATGGTGCAGTATGTATGGCCGGGTTGTACATTGCATCCGTAAAAACCACATACACTAACGCACCAGCCTCCACACCGAAAGGGAAAGTGGTTACAGATACAGATATAGATTATTAAGTCTAATACCTTACAAACGGTCTCATCCTGCACAATAATGCTCGCCCCCATGTAGCCCGAACGGTTCAAGATCTGCTTGTTCGTATGCATTGGGAAATCATACAACATTCACCTTACAGTCCCGACTTGTACCCGTGAGATTTCCGTGTGTTTCCATTCAAAAATTATTGGCTACGATGTGAAATTCCCACCAAAATTTGTTATTAAAATTGTGCCAAATAACATTATTAAACAATACTAATTATTTTCAAATTTTCTTAAAATTCAAACCAGTCCGAAAACAAATCCCCAGAATTAAAATCAGGCGAATCAGTAAATCTAACCTCAAGTTATCATTTCTTTCTGTGCACGAAACATTTACGGCTTAAATTAAATTCAGTTTTTATTTTGTTCCAAGGAACACCATGAATAATTCATTAATATTTTAAGTGACTTACTCTTTTACAGGTAATAAATCATAATTCCTACTTTAAAATTGCATTTCAAATCTGGCATTTCTCAGAAAAAATAACTTGAATATTTGTAGAAGTGGAAAACTCCAACTTATTTCTGTTTTAATCGATGATTCTTAAGGTTGATACTAAATCAACATTTTAAACAAGGTAAATTTCTGTTCCGACTTTAATATTTCTTCGGAATCATATTCGATTTTACATCGGTAAGATAAACTTGACCTCATTTACTTATATTATCTAGAGTATAATTTATTAAAGAAAGTAGGATAAAATATTTTATAGAGCCAATTTTGTTTAGTTTTAGAGGTTATAAACGGTGTAGGGAAGTTATTACGATCGTAAAACGATCGAGCAGCAATCAAGAATAACCTTTATAATTATTGCACGTCACTTCAAAGGGTTATAAAATTTGATAAATTTATTTGCTTACGGAAATTTGTTACGTTAATGATTTTCGTAGTCAAAAGATGTTTTCGGAGTGAATTTATTAATGTCGTGAAGTGAGGGGTGTAAAAATTAATATGGCGATAAAATTTCCCTTTAATTGCCATAACAAGAGTTTTATGTATGTTTCTGTCAGTAATAACATTTTAACATAGGATTATATCGTTATGTTATCAGATTTATTTTTATGTCTACGATTGTACAAAACTAATCATGGTTATGAAGCATCGAAAGACAATATCGGAATTTCTTTAACACGATATGTGTAATAAAAGGTCAAAACCTAATACTCGTATATTATAGAACGCTAGTCACACAGCGTGAGGATATCGTTGTAAATGGGACCAAAGGGAGCACCTAAATTTTCTGAGATCGTGTAACATTTTCTACGTGATAACATTAAACTGAACTACACTATATTCAGCTGGTTTAGAAGAATTATTGTAGGGTTGCCGAATTTGAAAATGTTTACCGCCCCTTTAAAAGATTACTCAAATAACTTGTGATATTATTGGCTCTTTTTATATTCTGAACTCGGAAAACAAATCAATTACAAGGCTTGTTTTTGATCCAAAGGAGATTTTCTAAATTTTCAAACAAATAATTGTGTAAACTGTACAAATATAAGGTAGTTAAGTAGGTAGCTATGTAAGTTCCAGATTTTATTCTTAATCTAAAAATTTGTACAATCAAGGCTAAGCAGTAACGTTCAAAAATGAAGAATCTTTTAAGCAATTCCCAGAAAAAGAAAACAAAAGAACTTTTCGCCACTGTTACTTCGTTTATTACACTTATTTCTTCTTCACTTCCTTTAACTAGGTATCTGTATTTTAACTCATTGTTTCGTGTCACATCCCATACACCGAACCGTTACCAACTTGTAACCTGAACACCGATGTTTTGCTTCAACTTGTAACGTCTTCTCTCTAATTTAGTTTTTTTCTATGTGGATGAAACGTGGACGAGAATTAAATTACATTTCATACTTTAGTATTTTTCAATACTGTCTCGTACGTCTGCCGTAGTTGTCGTTTTTTTTTTGCGCCTCCAACTTACTACTGACCCACCCGATGCACGCCGGGCCCCCACCTGAACATCGGTCATCTGCTATAATTCCCACAATACATTCAACTAATTCATACATATTTTGGTGGCGAATGACGTTCCTGGTCAGGATAGAATTACAAAATATATGGAAGAATGGAAGACCCTGATAGGGACAATCTTGTTGACCTGTTAAGTAATATTGTAAAAGAAGGAATGAGACATAGAAATAATAATATCAACGTAGAAAAACCAAGTTTGATAATTGGGAAAGCGATTTGAAAAGGATTCAAAATAAGAATAAACTCAAAAGAATAGGAAATGCCAAAACACAAGAGAAAGGTTGAAAGGCAGAATGGGTGGTGGGAATGTGCGTCGGTTATCGTCGGAATAACCGAGAGCAAAGCAGTAAAGTGTGATTTGGTCGATCCTAAAAACATCAGGTACTACTGAGCATGCCACTCTTGGCGGTAAATCGTTTACTTACACAATAATAGCACCTGCCTATCTTAAATCTTGTAAAATAGTCCTTTAACAATACAATTTAAAACGCCAAACAAAACAATTCTCACCGCACCACAACTAACCACCGCAACAACAAAATAAACAATGACGGCGTTTTCAGGTAAGACACTAGCCACTTGATCGCTATTCAAATCCAACCTAAGTTGGTTTATGCGCCATCACCCATGAGATTTTGACGAATCTCTACGTTGGTATCTGTATGTAGAGTGAGGTAGGTTGCACACATACTAAAGAGCATTTAATGTAGTTCGTAAAGTCTTGGGCCGCCTAGGTAGTTGAACTGCTAACAGGACACTACCAACCCAGAAGGCACCTTCAATTAATAGGCGTCATAAATGATCCAAACTGTAGATTCGGCGGAGAGGAAGAAGAAGCCGCAAAACACAGATTTTGTGAATGTGCGATATTAGGAATCTTAAGAAAGGGTTGCTTTGGGGTGGATTTAATGGTACTCGAAGAAGTAGGTAGCAAATTCATCTATACTTCGCTAATAGAGCCAATCTGTAAGATGTAAATCCTAAAGGGCAGAAGAAGCAGATGAGCTCAAGTGCAGTGGACATTAAACACACCCCATATAAATAATAATAATAAAAGAGTCTTGAACTGAAATATTTGCACAATGTATATGTTGGAACGAGCAGAGCATCCCCATGACTCGCAACCATACATCCAGATTGGCCATATAATGACATTATACAAGAGTGGTTTTCCTTAAAATCTCGATCCTCCACCTAGTAGCCAGTGCATCTTTTAATTTTGCGATTCATCTCTTTTCTTGATAATAGTTGCTTCCAAGTAAGTCCTTTGTCCATGTGCAGTCAGAGGTATTTAACTGTGTCAGCTGGGGTGTTGTTGTTAATAGTGACCGGTGGACATTGTTGCCGACGTAAATGTCACATGGGTGCACTTTAATTCTTTCGCCTTCATTTTTCATTTATAGATCCACGTTTCTATACTGTTAAGGCATCCTTGTAGAGGATTTGAGGCATTTTGGGGGGTTATCATCACATGCAAGAACAGCTGTCATCAGTGAATCAGATCATATCAGCGGTGAAAAGTAGTCTAAAATCAGCCCTGGGGTACACCAGCTGTAATTGGGTAAAGTTACGAGTAAGGACTTCCGAATTTCGGTTGAACATAGCGGTTTGACAAGATAACTGGAATAAGAGATAGTATGGATGTGATAGAATATTTTTGATTTTGAAGAGGAGTCCTTGATGCCATACTTTGTCAAATGTTTGTCAGATGTTTAAAATCACTGTTGAACGGTATTTCTAAGGATTCTTAGATTGTGTTGGTTATCCGATGGCATTGTTGTATGGTGAAGTGTAATCTTCTGAAACCAAATTGTTTGTGTTCGTCAAATAGTGAATCTTTGTGCATTCGGTTTAATATTAACTTTTCCTACGGTTTAGATATAACTGGTAATGAACTTTCAGGATAATGTGAAGACACATTAAAACAAGTAGCAAAAGACCCTGAACAGACATGATAAATCTTCAAGAAAATAATTAAAACAACACCAAGGCAAGCATGTGGGACTGACGTTCATAGAGAAAATAGAAGTGGTGAACTTAGAAAATAAGGGAGGAAATGAAAAAAGTAATTGTGGAAAAATTTCCGCAGGACCAAATAAAACAGTATACGGATAAAATCCAAAAAATGAATGGAAAAGAATAAGGAGGTACCCAATTTTAAAAAATCTTAGAAAAGAAATTCAAAAAATGTTCGAAGAAATAAAATCAAGAAATAAACAAGGTAAGACCTTTTTTGAAAACGCGTAAATGATAAAATGGTGGAAGGAACACTGAAAATTTTCCGGGATCGAATGAAGGAGAACGTGTAAAAGAAACGAAAAATTACGAGAAAAAGGAAAATCAGCAAACTAATAAAAACAAACTCCAGAAACAAGGGGAATAAAATATAACAAACGAAGAGGCAAAAGAAGCTATATGCAAAATAAAACTGAGGAAATCAACAGGACACGATAAAATAATACCAGAAAAAAATAAAAGAAATGGGAAAAACAGGTAAAAAAGTAAAGTAAATTGGTAACCGGTTTCGGACGATTGCACATAAAAACAGAACAAAACTATAACCCCATGTAAGAACCTTCTATCAAACATCCTGGGAACTGCGCGGAGAGATAAATTGAGAAACGTGATTTTTCGACAAATTAGGTAACACGAATAATAGAGGAGAAACAGTTGGGGTGGCTAAGATACCCCACAAAATGGGAGATAAAGAAATAGCAAAAGAAGCATAGAACGTCTAAATACAGAGGAGAAAACATAACAAAGGGTGACCACGGAGGGATAGCGAATTGCTGTACAAAAACGAAAACTTCTGTGACGCCAAATAGGAAAACACATAACACCGGAAAAGAACAGCCTTTAACATAAAATGCCCCTACTGTAGAGTCCGACACAAAACTAAACTTGAAATTAAATAAATCAATAAACATATATATAGTTAAATGCTTTTTTTACGTAATAAATAATGAATAAGCCAAAGGAGAACTTAAAACCGGTTATCTTGTTGTATCCTGCTTGAAGTAATAGTTTGTAAAAATTCCAGGAAATTTGCTAAAAAGGAGAAATTAATAAAAGCCAATTTGTCTTATCGACAAAATGTTGTTAGACAAATTGGTTTTTATTAATAAATATTCAAATTAAATTTGAGGATGGATCAATTTCATGGTTAATTCTTCAAGTTTATGAATTTTTTTCAACAAAAAAAATCAACATAATTCCTATTCAAAAATATTCCCAATTAATCGAAAAATAGTCTTAAATAACTGTGAAGGGAAAATCGAAAATCAGGTCTAAGATATCGATTTTTTTTTAATTTCACAGATTTTCAAATTAACATTTAAAAAATATGTTTTGAATACGTGGGCCGTTTGAAAAGTAGGGTAAACGGCGTAGAAATGGCAATGATTAAAATCGATGCACAGCCGATAAGTTTGATCCTTCAAACGAGCCCTTGCCGAGTTTCAGCTCAGTGCATTGTGAGGTTATTGTTGGGTCACGTGAACTGCAAACATTTTCAAAAATGATGGACAGAAATCAGATTCGTGCCGTGATAAAATATTATTCTTTGAAGGGGAAAACGGAGACTGAAATAAAAAGTAAGCTAGATCGTGTCATTGACAAGTCATTTGTGGATTGCTGACCATAAACGTGGCCGAACGAGTACCGAAGATGAACCGCGCAGCGAATGCCCAACCGAACGAGTTTATAATATTTTTCATGAACATTTGCACACGCAAAAGCTTTGTTCGCAATGGGTGCCACGTTTGTTAACTTTAAACCAAAAAACCTGTTCGAAAGGACGTTCGTCTACTTGCTTGGAGCATTTCAAGCGTAACCTCAGTGACTTTTTGGGCCGGTTCATGGCCGTCGATGAAACGTGGGTCCACCACTACACACCGGAGTCGAAAGAACAATCAAAACAATGGTCAGCCAAGGAGGAACCTGCTCCATGGCATCGATTTTCTGGAATTTACAAGGTGTGATCTTTATTGACTATCTGGAAAAAGGAAGGACAATCACTGGAGAGTACTACGGAGAGGACAATGCACCTGTTTACACATGTACTCAGGTTCGAATTGGAACATCCGCCGTACTCACTTGATTTAGCCCCACCTGACCCCAAAAGATGGCTCGAAGGACAACGATTTTCCAACTACTATTTTGTAGACCAAGAGAAATCATTTTATAAAAACAGTTTTGGAACATTATTGGAAAAAATGTGTCGAGCTGAATGGAGATTATGTTGAGAAATAAATACAAATTTATTCGCATTTTTTTTTCATTTGCCTTAATTTTCAAACGACCCACGTAAGTTCTAAGTTCTAACTAAATAGATAATACTTAAAGGTAATAATGATAAGCCCTGTAACAACTGTATTGGAGTACTTTTACGTTTCTTAAATCTTTAACTATTTACATTAGATAATCAAAAATAATAACAATTCTGTAGAAATTTTAATCTGAATTTACTGGCAATTTCTGACCGAGTCTTCTTACACTTAATTTCGCTAATCAAGATCTATCTTTATAACCCCAGTTCAATTAAAACTGAAAACGAAATAAAGACAAATTGTAGTTAATTTCAGGTCTAATCACTAATCGCGTAATTTTAACTTTTTATAGGAAAGTTCAAGGATACCTCCTCTCGACTTTATTGGAGGCTTATAAAGAAATCGAGTTGTTGTGAGTTTTTTGCAATTAAAAGAATTGTTCTTGCTTTAATTACCTTCGATGTAAAAACAAAATGAACAATACATCAAGTTTTGCATGTAAGTTAATAATTTATACCGAAAAATAAAGCGTCGTGGTCAACATTTCTATTGGTAATGACAAAAGTCGTTGGTAAACAACTTTAGGTAATTACAGCTGAAAGCTCTATTCAAACGTCGACTTACTTAATAGCATTTCGAATTGGTATAACGAATAGTTTCAAGCTTCGTGACCCCTGGCGCATAATCAAACACAGGAATTTCGTGAGTTTTCCCTCAATTATAAGCCACTTTGGTTGTAATACTACGTCACCAGTTAATGTTTGAACAACACAGGTATTACCAACACGACCTACGATAAACTAAATTCGAGTAGAAGTTTGATTTATCTCTGATCGCTGGGTTATATAATTATATTTGAATTAGTTTTTATGTGACACACATGAAAACAATAAAAGGGATTTAATTGTTTAAGCGAAAAAAAAAGAAAAGAAAGAAATAAGGTAACCTACTTTAAATTCCGTACTGTAAACCTTAACACATGCAAATTTTTAACCTTTAAAATCTTTCCACGTTTTATACCGACATACTTAGTTATGCAAATTAGAAAAAAATTAAATGCATACTTAATAAGAAATATAGGGGTCGACCAACAACGAGTGCACTTAAAAAATATGGAAAAATCCCCTGACAACAATAAAACGCTTAACTAATTTCAAGGGGTTTTAGTATTTCTCTAAATTTCGTGACTGAAAATGCAAAATAAAATAAATCAACAAGTCGTATTCTAAAACGAAAATTTGAAACAAGGTTTTCCCCATTTTGTCTCTATAGTTCAGGGTCCAACGAGGTGGTCAATACTGCAAGTGGTGAAGCAATTAACCCCTTTTACCTAACAAGGACCACAAGGTTATATAAAGTCCCGTTAGTGGCGATACCTTAACGTAAAGTATGTTTTTCCCCTAACCTCAGCTTATTTCGTGCATGTTTTAAGGGTTGAATTATTTAAAACGTCAGCAAATGAAATAAATGAGAAATAGAATGCGCAAAAATAAAAGTCTTAGTTTGTTTGAAAAATTACTACAGTTCTCTGCAGTATTTTAAACACCTTTAATATTCTGATGGAAAATGTTGAAAATCTACAATTAAAGCTTTATAAATCAAAAGTGGTAAAAGGCTGAATAAATTAAGGGAAAGAAAAAACCTGTGATTTTCTAAAAATGTTTGAAATATTTCACGCACAATTTACAGTAAAATTTATTTAGTTTTATTCTTATTTTTTGTTTCTCTCTTTCCTATTTTTCTTCTTTTTTCGTCTTCTTCTCCTTCTTCCGATCCTTGTCGGTTCATTCTTTGGCTTTGATTTGCCAATACTTAAATATGTTGTTCCTTCTCACCTAACCTTCCACCATTTTCTATTATTCCGCCAATTTTTTATTATTTTTTTAGATTCTGAAGTTCTCTTTCTTATTTCATTTAATTGCAGGGATTTATAGTGATTTTAAATGAACATGTTTAGAACCTCTGCAATACATTCGACAATTATTTTCAAAACATACTGGTTTGCCACTGTCTAAAAAGGCATTTTCTTTTACTTACGTTTTTCTGGAATGCTTCGAATTTAAAAGATAAAAAAGATGATGTTTCTCTTATTTTTTTCTGAGTTGAGTTACTGATTTTTTATGAAACAAAGTGGAAAAGTATGGATTTATGAGATTACATATTTGCGAAATTCACGAAAATACTTAGTTTACAGTTTACTGCAAAATTTGTGCAATTTTGTTTACGATACGAAAAACAATTGTTTGAAAATGAGAAAAACGTGGGACTAAGTCGTCAACTCAATTTTCTTTTAAATTTTAATTCAAACAAAGTTTAGTATACTACTATACAATCCAATAAATCATTCCAAGTCGAATACTTACTTAAAAATTCATTTTCTAAAAGGTTTCGCTTCGCCCACAATCTCCGAATGATTCGGACAATGAGATTTACTCTACGATTTTTTTCTAGCACGTCTGAACCTGCTGAATTAAAATTCGAAAAACTTTCGTCAGGTTGCAGAATTTCACTACAATGTCGATAAGTTTCATAAATTCAATTCATTTTGGTCCATTTATTCGCAGCTTTTTTCCCTGATTTCACAAGAAGCATATTTGATTAATGATATAATACGTTTAGTTAAACAATTCGGAGGTAAAACATTCTCCCCTCGGAACAAACAGGCAACGAACAATGGAATATTGAATGTAAAAACTTCTTAAAACTGACAAACTCAAAAATCGAAAGCTGGAAATATGGAGGCTTAAAATAGAATAGGTTTTAAGGTGTTTGAACATCGATGGCCCAGTCAGGACGACTTATAGAGTTCCCAAATACAGGAGTTGCGATGCTTCTCAATAGAAAGTTATGGAACAGAATTAAAGGTTACAACTGAACACAGTGAAATTGTTGTATATTTAAAAGGCCTACTTTTAATAATAGATTAAGACATAGTAATCTGCATTATGGGTAGACATAAGTAATGTCAAAAGCACGTTTGTACTTAATTCAGAGATCAATAAATACTTTAATAATAATTATCTTGTGTAATATATAATAATAAAATAAATAAGAACCAAGATAAAACAGCAATAATTATTATGGTGAAACTAGATATAAAACCAGCAGACACAGTAATAATCCTAGTATATACGCCAACATCTATTTACGATGACGAAATCGAAAAGATATACGAATACTTAAATCTAAAGGAGACGAGGATGTGAGCCTGTTAGGGGATTGGAATGCAGTAGTTGGCGAAATCACTAAAGACAAAATGATAGGTGGATGCAGACTAGCCGAAGGAACGAAAAGAGAAAAAATTCTGCGCAAAACACTCTTGTTCAACACGTACAAAGAAGATACACTTGGATCAAGACAAGCAATGGAGAAATATATCGAATTGGCTATGTCCTAACAAAATAAAGGTAAAGAAATCACATCAAGGACTGCAAAAGTTGCTCAGGTGCAAACATTACACAGCGACCACAATTTGGTTATGGTGATGAAAACAAACTGACATTTAAAAAAGCAATGCATAAAAAAGTAGCTGGCTGAAACATTGAGAAGTTAAAAGATGACAAAAAATGTTGGAAGAAACAATTATAACAGACGAAATGGCAAGAAAAAATAATGCCTAAAAACGCAACAAAATAAAAAACCATGGATTACAAATGAAATGGTAGAAATGATAAAAGAATGCACATAACGAAGAACAGCAAAAATGACCAAGAGGCCAGAAAAACTAAAGAGCAGTCTGGCGCCTGGTTCCGTTATGTAGATCGTAAATGACACTTTTATTATCTGGTCCAATGAAAGATATAACCTTGGCTCTTTCCTAGAACATCTCACTAATCAACACCCTGATATCAAGTGTCACGTGCTAATTCCGCACTACGACAACTTATAGGGGACGTCGAAGTCCTGTGGCTCGCGGCTAACAAGCAGCCGAAGAAGGGGGCTTCGAAACGCTTCGAATCGCCCAAGATGGTCTCAAGGAACATACCGCAGATGGTTCCTCTGGGATCGAGGGGGTTGGGGTGGCTTTACCCTACTGCTAGATGTTACTTAAATTACGGACAAACTTGGCTGATGCCTGTCTACGAGTAGGCCGATATACGGTATTAAATTGAGGGTTGAAGCTGGTCCAAATGCAACCAGCAACTAAAAAGGGCAGCCTGAAATATCGTCACCTGGGAGAGGGCTTGTTGAGGGTAGCACAGTGGAAGCGGTGGTAAGCTTCGAAACCCAGGGAGAGTGTAGCGGCAGTCAGTAAAGGAAGGGCGATGGTGTCTTTTCCCGGAAGCAGATGCAAAGACAAACGGGATGCCCTTGAACTGGTAGGTTCTTTAATCCAAAAACGAAAACAGGTGAAACGGTACACCAACAAACATTAAACTTCAACGAAACTTTCACACGGAACTTATATTTTCCCGATACGATAAGGCACTCTCTATGATAATCCGACAAATATGTCGTACAATAGTTTCCCAAAGGAGAACGAGAGGCCGGTAAACGGGATTTTACTACCAAAGGCCCGGAACGAGGTCTTGCACGACTGACAGGTCAGAAAGCTAGCTAAACTCTGATTCGTTTTTCTATTTTTCCGTAAAGCGAAGGATGTTAGAAGAAGATGCCCGAACGGGCCCTCTGTGCGCGAGGGGGAAACCTTGAACGGCACCAATCTGCGTTGTTTCCGGCGATCCGATGATTCCCCGAACTTTTTAACAAAGAAATAAGTATACTGAAACCAATATCATCCTATTCGGCCATCATATTCGGGACTTCTCTGAATTAAAAAGAATGCGCCGATCTGGCATTATTCGCGCTAATTCTGCAAGCTTCAGGCGGACTTAAACTTTAAACAACAGGGACGTATTACATTTAATTTGCGCAAAATTTCAAAAGCCGTGACACAAGTTCACTATTGAAATAGAATCAAACGGTTCTCTTCCTTCCCTCGACGTCCTTGTAACCCGTAAACCGAGGAAGACATTCTTTTAACATTGACACTGACCGTGGAAGTCTTTGACTGCAAACTTTCGTTAAAACGTACGGCTGGAGTACCTCATTATATGGTTGTGAGAGCTGAACAGTTGGAGCATGTGAAAAACCAAAAACTAGAGACACTGGAGATGTGGTGCTAACGAAGAATAATGAAAGTGAAAGGCACTGATAGAGTCATGAACGAAGAAGGTCCGAAAAGAATACGATGGGACAGGAACCTATATGGACACAAGTAAAGAGAAGATGTGGCTTAATAGGACTAAGATGTGACTTAATAGGAACGAATGCTAGGGGATAACCAAGGATAAATCATAAGGGAAGCCGGATACAATAATTATACATAACTAAATCACTTGGTTGAAGATCGACAATAATTTATTGAAGTCAGCAAAAAACCAATCAACTACGATGGACGACGACTAAGTAATTGTACAAATATAACACACATTCAATTTGTACAAGATTTATTTGAACGTTTTTTCGTGAAGCGTTAATTTTATTTTAATTCCAAAGAGTTTCAATAATAAGGGTGGCTCTGATGCTCGTAAATTAATTAATTCAAAAATAACCCTCAAACCCAATTTTCAAACAATCAAACTAATTCTTAATAGTTTGTTCGGTCAAAAATACAAGGTTCTTTTCAAAACCAGACTACCAAATCCAGTACAAAAACTTTCAATAACTCAAAAAAAAATTAAAATATTGCATACACAACCTGTAATCATAGTATAATGGATTTATAAATCAAATTCCACATTTATACAAAGTCTAATGTTAATAATTCAGTGGTCTTAAAATACGACGATAACATTATTTATATGTGTCAAGGATACCCCCAATCACCTGTAACCCTTGTTTAACTCGAATACGTATAGGTATAAACACTTCGTTAAATATTAATAACCAAAATCAATTTCCTACAAAAACGAAACTAATGGGTACTTAAAAAGTGTCGCACTGGGCCAGTAGGAAATAAGTGATTGGATATGTTTAAAATTTAATAAAATCGAACACTAATGTGAAAAAAAAATCAAGGTTGTTCAGGAGCGTATTTGGTATTTTTAGAAGTAAGACTGAAAATGTTTAAATAATAATAAACTTTAAAAAGCAACTCACAACCTTTAACTAAATGAAAATTAAACCCTAAATTTAGAGAAAGATTGGGAAACATTAATATTAGAACTTCATTCGCTTCTCTAATTAAGTAATTATAAAGTGTATCTTACAATCTTATTTAATGAAAAAAATTGTCTAAAAATATAAAAACGTGTGTTTCTTAACTGTTACTTTCTACTTAAAGACTGAACGTTTTTCTGAGAAATATTCACTTGATTCAACTCTGTAATTTTTTTTTAAATATTCTGGTGGTGGTTTAAGGAAAATGTAAAATTTTAATGTCCTAAATTTCTTAATACCACCCTGTCAAATGTTCATAAAAAAAAATTCCAACTCCCTCTAACTTTAAACCTAATTTTTATTATCTAAGCCTTCTAAAAACAACCAACTGAAGTCCTTCGGACATAAAAAGAAACAAGCAAAACGATCACTATCATATCTAAACAAAATAAGATTAATAAATACAAATTAATAAATAACTAAATCATTTTAAAATTTCCATCAATTAATAGAAATAAACATTATAGTTTAAAGGTTAGATTATAAGCTATTGATCATAATTTACGGCGCCTTAAATTTTCATGGAAATTTTTGTTAGATTGATAATAACCGGAATTTTTACGTTTTATATGTTCATCAAATCGCAGAATTTATTAAAATACATAATTTTCACTTTTGCCCTAGAAATTTTATTATGCTATTACGCTTATTTAAATCCGATTGTTTTACGTAAAAAAGAATGAAGGGGTTTTCTGTTAAGGTAGGAAGAAAATTTAATTCTAAGACTACCACGAACAACAAAGTAACATTTTCTGATTGCATTCCGGGATTGCGTGATTTTCATACATAAAGAATGTGTGTAATATTAGTCATCTACCTTAATAGTATGCGAACATTAGAGCACAATATGGCAATTTCTTGTACCTTGACGTTACTCACTAAAAACATGCATAAAATTCTTTTATTATTTTTATCTAACCTCTTTTACTTTTTTTTTTTCAGATAATGGACGACCGTTGGGAATCCGAAGTAATAGAATATGGCGCAATTAACATCACCGGCTTTCGTATAGTGGACACAACAAGAAAACTAGTAAAAGATTTCCTCGAAGGGTGGAGACGCTTAGATCCTGTTTCCTCAATAGGGGCAGGAAAAGACAGTATTTCTTCACAGTGTGCTTTAATGTACGATTCTGTTTTTGTTGTTATAGAAGCCCTTAGTAAATTATTTAGGAAAAGACCCGATAGGAAATTGCAAATTTTTAATAACACACCTAAAGGGCTGGAGTGTAGTAATTCGAGTTCGTGGCCAGCTTGGGAACATGGTGAAAAAATTTCCAGGTTTTTGAGGAAGGTACGTATGAGATGACGTTAAGAAAATAAGTTCCAAATTGGATTAGAATTAAGAAAATTTGTGGTGTTTTTATCATAGTATTTAATCAACGAATTGAATAATTTGTTAGAAGGGCTAACCCCACAAAGAAATAAATGCAAAAACGAAATGGTTATTAATCAATCCTACATTCAGAGTTTGAAGATTTAGTTTTAAGGGTAAAATCAACGATCAACCTTAGATTTAAACGAATTAAACTCCAAACCAATATCCAAACAATTTAAAAATGTCTTCTTCCTCTTCACCGATCGCATTTATGCCCTAATTCGAGCGTTGGGTTCAGGAAATAATTAAAGCAGATAAAGAAAGTATTTCCTGTTTTGAATTTTAAATACAAGTATTTATAAAGGAAGCCCATTTTTAAAGATATAAGCTTGGTTTAAACAAGAAATTTTAGTGTTTTTTTTTTATTTAAACCACCTTGCTTATATTTGAAGTTGCCAATGGCTCTTAAGATTTAACTCTTCAACTTCTTCAACTAAATATTACAGTTTAATCAATTTACTTACTTACTTAATCCTTTCCTCTTTTACTGCATGGTGCAGTGTCGAGAGTTTAATCAATTACAAACTTAAAACCAAATATCCAAATTAGCATTAGAGTTCCAAATAGTCTCACAAGAGGGCCTTTATTCTGGCCGATTCCAACTCAAAAAGTCAATCTGCAACTTGAAAGTTTAAATTTGCAATCAGGGTTTGTAGGTTTATTTAACTGAATATAATTTTAGATACCTGTAAATTGGAATTCTGTGATTTCTACTTAGGATTTAAACCTTAGTTAGAAGCCTGAATTATATCCCAACAACAAATACAAAAATTTACAATTTTCAGGTTATTGAGAATCCGAATATTAAATCAAACGCTTTCTTCGAATGAAGTAAATATCTTTTTTTTAATATGATTAGAAGAATTTGTACTACAAGTAATTTGTAAAGAAAAAGTATGTAATCTTGAAAACTGTACTCAGTGATATAGCTACAAAAATTTGTGAATTAATCGAAATTGAACTTCCAGAAACAGAAAAATCCAAAAAAGCAAACGAATTGCTTGAAAGTCACATCATAGATTTCCGTGCTTTTCTGTTTTCATTTTAGAAAATCCTTACAATTAATCTTCAAATCATAATATTCAAGGTTTTAGCTTCCTTTGTGACAATCTTCTAAATTAGAAGAAAATTGTAGCTTTTCTGTTTTCATTTTAGAAGATCGTAGCTTTGCAATTAGTCATCAAAATCGTTTTAAAATTTGATACTTTTCCTTCGTGAAAGTTTTCTAAATTAGAAACAAATTGTAGTCTAAAATAGTCTAAATTAACGATTTCCTTTCAGATTTATAAAGTTTGTTTTTATTTACTTTCAAATTTAGTTTCGATCGGCGACTGAGAAAATCCACGAAAACCTGAAATTTCTCTACGATTTTGTATTAATACGTTTACAAATCCTTTAATGAAGTATTTATAAACGAAACACTTTACTCAGAAAAAGAAGGCAAACATTCAAGAAACCCCAAGCTTCGTATTTAAAACAAACTCGTATAAAAAGACACTCAAATATTTAATAATTTCTAGCTAGAATTAAATTAATCTTTCTTTCTGTCCATTTTGTTTTACCTTTAAAATTTAATTTCGATTGTCTTATCCACCAAAATGGTAGAATCCACGAATCTACGATTTTGTACGAATACGTTTACAAATCCGTTAATGAAGTATTTATAAACAAAACACTTTTCAAAAGTCTTTAGAAAAAAGGCATTTAAGGAACCCTAATAGTTGTGTATTTATTAACACCCAACTGTGATTTCAATTAAAATTACACAATAAATTTGTCTGAAATAATAACATTATCGTTTGAAGAAATTCATATTTCATTTATTTTATGAACCTTCAAGGTGATTACTTAAATTTCATTGTAAAAAAAATAATAATACTTTCAGGGGCGTTTATTAAATTTCCTGTCGAACGGTTATTCCTCCTAGACATAAAATGATCAATAAATTAATTTAATAAAAATTACTTTACCCTGGAGACTAACTCATACTTTTTCATTCATTGCACGGTCATAAATCCATTTACATTTTGATATCATTCATCAATTTACCTTTCGGACAGAATATATACATATCAAACTGGAAAGCGATTAAACTACCTGCAAAACACCAGAGTAGGTATTCCCAGTTATTTCCATTTATAAAACGATAGCTGTTTCATTAGACTGTCGTCGTGGGACATCCGCGGAAATTAAAGCAATATTTACCTAACTTTTCCAACTGTTCTAAATTTAGATGGATTAGAGTATGCTCGCTTTTATATTTTCGCTTAAAACCACACATTCGGAAGTGTTTAAGCGGAGATAATACGCTTTGTGCTAACATGTTTACGAGAGAAAATGAGGGAAAATTTAGCTAAATAAAGACTTTTGAATATTATTATTGTTGTTGTTTATTTTAATCATTATTTTACTATTAAAAAAACTGTTGTTTTTACAACAACTTTAGAAAAAGTCTTTTTGAAAAATAGATTTCTGCCAACCCAAAATTGCAAACCGAAACCTTGATTTGTTCTTTACTGAAAACCCCCAAATGCATTTTATTAAAAATCAACCCACATTGGGATGCAAACTAACTCAGTTAAGACTTAAATAAATAGATTAAATTTCCACGATTTGCAAATTTTCCAATGAAAATCACTGAAGCATAGTCTACTTCATAAGTTTAATCTAAATTTAGATCAGGTAAAACTTCCAATTTAAGACAAAGCACTTTAAAAATATTTTCTGACTGAAGCGAAATACCCAAGAAAAAGAATTAGTGAAAAAGGTAAATTTTCAAATTTTCCAAAAGTATATTCGGCCAAATTATTAAACCAACAATTCAGAACCCTACGCAAACAAGCTTAAACGTCAATTAAATGTACTTTCACTGTCAAATTATTAAACTGAAATAGTTTCAGTTTCGGAGCGTATTTCCAGCATTTCACAATAACCAATGCTTAACTGATGAATCCTTGATTTTGATGAGCGAATCATTTTCCCCTTTCACTGGTTTACGTCAAATCATGGTTTTAGTTTTAGTTTAAGGCCGTTAAAGCTTTGGGTTTATAAGAACCTAAAGTCCAAAAATGATCGAAATGGGCGTTGAAATTTATTACTTAAGTCGAAAAAGGCTGACTTTTTAGATTAAAAGAAGCCCAAAAACGATCAAATATTGTAAATTGACTAAGCAGGTTTTGAAATTTTTACTTAAGTCAAAAAATTAAGTCAAACAGGGCTGATGATCGAACATTAGAAATTGACTAGGTAGGTTTTGAAATTTATTACTGATATCTTATTAGAAATTTTAATAAATTATTATTTGAAACGCGTCACAATACCCAAAATGCGAAGATTGCTAGGCAACGACGTATTTTATAGAGAAAAGCGTATTTTATAGGCCTATAAAATACGTTGCCATTGACGACGTATTTTCTAGAGAAAAGCGTACTTTAAAGGCAACATAACAAGTGAGCATCATAGTATAAGATATTAGTGTTAGAAAATAGCTATTAAGACAACAAGTGTTTTATAGAAGGTTTAAAAATCAAGGTCGTAGTTCAAATCCGAGCGAACGAAGTGAGCCGAGGATTTGATAGACCGAGATTTTTAAACTATAAAACACGAGTTATTTTCAAGATTTTTTCTAACACTAATATCAGACATTTTCTTTCACTAATATATTATTAGAAATTTTAATAAATTATTATTTGAGACATGTTATAATACACAAAATGCGAAGATTGCTAGGCAACGACGTATTTAAAGGCCTATAAAATACGTTGTCATTGACGGCGTATTTTATAGAGAAAGCGTATTTTAAAGGAAACATAACAAGTGAGCTCTTATGCACCATAGAAACAGTATAAGATATTAGTGTTAGAAAAAATAAATAAAAGTCCACTAATGATCGACATTAGAAATCGACTAAATAGGTTTTGAAATTTATTACTTAAGTTATAAAGTTAAGTCAACAAGGGCTGATTTTGTAGATCCAAAAAATACATAAAAGCTCAAAAATGCTCGAACATTAGAAATCGACTATATAAGCTTAGAAATTTCGTGCTTAACTTACAAAGTTAAGTCAAAAAGGGCCGATTTTGTAGATCAAAAAATATATAAAAGCCTCAAAACGATCGAACATTAGAAGTAGACTAAATAAATTTAGAAATTTAGTACTTAAGTTACAAAATTAAGTCAAAAAGAGCTGATTTTGTAGATCCAAAAAATACATAAAAGCTCAAAAACGATCGAACATTAGAAGTCGACTGAGTAGACTTTGAAATTTATTACTCAAGTTACAAAGTCAAGTCAAAAATGGCTGATTTTGTGGCTCAAAAAAAAAATAAAAGTCCAAAAATGATCGCACATTAGAAATCGACTAAGTAAGCTTTGAAGTTTATTACTTAAGTTACAAAGTTAAGTCAAAAAGAACTGATTTCTTACATAAAAAAAGTCCAAAAAGCGATCGAACATTAGAAACCGACTAAATAA
The DNA here is from genome assembly GCA_963082815.1 of Melanotus villosus. Lineage (NCBI taxonomy): Eukaryota > Metazoa > Arthropoda > Insecta > Coleoptera > Elateridae > Melanotus > Melanotus villosus. The sequence continues at coordinate 6,160,850 of OY720423.1, read as the reverse complement.
GCTTAAAAATTTAGCACTTAAGTTACAAAGTTAAGTCAAAGATGGTCAATTTTGTAGATCCAAAAAATATATAAAAGCCCAAAAACGATCGAACACTAGAAGTCGACTGAGTAGACTTTGAAATTTATTACTTAAGTTACAAAGTCAAGTCAAAAATGGCTGACTTTGTAGTTCAAAAAAAATAAATGAAAGTCCAAAAATGATCGAACATTATAAATCGACTGAGTAGGCTTTGAAATTTTTACTCAAGTCAAAAACGTTAAGTCAAAAAGACCTGATTTTGTAGCTAAAAAAATACCAAAAACGGTCGAACATTAGAAATCGACTAAATAGGCTTTGACATTTATTCTTCCTTTCTTTCTTTATTAGCCCATACTCTATTAGGGCCTCCATCTCCATAAATTAAAAAATCAAAGTCAAAAAGGGCTGATTTTGTAGATCAAAAAAAGTCCAAAAACGATCGATTAAGTAAATTTATTACATAAATTAAAAAGTTAAAAAGGGCCAATTTTGTAGATCATTTTTTTGCTATTATTAAATAAAAATCCGTAATTTTTAGATAAGCCCAATGGAAAGTAAGACTTCAAAATGTAGAAACCATTTATAAGTTTCTACAGCCTTCTTAAAATATTTCTAGAGGGGCCTTGTTAAGCTATTTTAAATGTTTATTCATACCGGTTTGTTTAAATTTTAGGGCATCAAATGTCATTTTAAAGGATCAAATCCTCAAAATTTAAATATCGATTATTATCACCAAATTACACCGTTTTAAAGTCAGGTGTTACGTAGAAAAACCCAGTAAGCCACGTCCATTGTTGAACTGGCTTCAAGCATTGTTTGGAGTAACTATTATTTCCTGCTTACGAAAATGGGCGAAAGGTTTTAGCTGTGTTGCCACGAAAGTCTTGACGGATTGCTTGATTGGCTTTTTTCCTTTACTGAATTGATATAATTGGAAAACTATTGAATTAACCAAACTTGTTTTCGTAATTTAAAGAAATCATATGCCGATTTACCTTAGGAAATCCCAGCTAATCATTAAGAATTTATCCTTGCAATTTTTGCAGGATATCTAGGAAAACTATTCCCGAATTGCCACTTGAAAAAAGTTCACTATTCGTATTCATAGGAACATAACAAGTATTAAACCAAGGGGAAATCTTTGTTAAAAATTTATACATAACTTCAAGAAGCCGTATAATGTCAATTTCAGCGAACAGTTATTTGCTTCGTGATGTCTAAATTTTCCCGGAGAAGTATCTTACAACACATTCCTAATTATCTTGTCTGGACAAAGCCTCAATTGTTCCTGTAATTCAGAATGTAATTGCCATTGCTAATTCCCCACATATTTCGAGGCGACTATTATTATCTCTAGTTGGAACTTTAGATAAACTTATTGTACTCGTGGGTATTGATTTTACATTAGTTTCTCTTGTTCAAACAGTGGCGTAACTAATGCCATTTTTGAAAATTTCCTACAAATCAAGAAAATTTATTCAAATATGTCGGAAACATATTTTAACATTTGTTCAAATTCTACGATTATACCAATTAAAATGTTGATATAAATCACCTTACCTAATAATTAAATACAGGACATTATCATTCCGTTGTTAAAAGAAGCCCAGATACATTTAGAGAGGAAATAAAGCTCATTTTCAGAGAGTTCTGGTGCTAACTGTCGCCAATTTCCTAATTTATGGGTTCGTTCCTTACCGGAATTGTTCCCCGAATTGCTGCGAATGAGTTCAAAGTAAAAACAATTCATTTTTTCTTTGAATAACTTAATCTCCTTGTATTTACTCGTATATCAACAAATCTAATCAATTTTCCACTTTAATCTTCCAATATAATATTGGGTCGCCCAAATCCAAATTGTTTAAAACTGTTGCAAAAACAAATCGATTAAAGTTTCAACGAAAATTAAATAAATTTAAGTTTTACGCAACAACACCCTCATTATTTTCCATAATCAAGATTAGTTGTACGAATACACGGAAATATTTCTGTTATCTATAATTGCTTGTAACAGTAAAATCAGTCTTATCTATTCTGTAGGCACGTTATATTAATTGTACGCTAAATATGCCCATGGAAAAGGATAATCTTGCGAAGTTAATGTACAAGATCGTTTTTGAACGGAAAATGTGTAATACGAAAAGCGTTCAAGGCGCAAACTACAAATATGTTAGATATCTGAAATGATGATCTGTATAAAGTTCGTAAGATCGATATTCATATATCTTCTTCCTCTTTATTCTGTAAATTGTATGGATTTTAAATCATGCTAAACGATATCAGAATTTTTTGGAAAAAGGCTTGATTTTAAGGGTCGCTCTTCCCATCTTCCAAGTATTTTCGATGGGAACCTTTGTTATTACAATTGTTTCCATAAAACATATTTGCTAAATACCTTGTTGTAGGGTTTATTAAGAGATGGAAAGACCGATTCTTAGTTTAAAAAGAAAAAATCCAAATATTTTTAGACAACTTTTAAGTATATTTTGAAATTTCAAATTGTCAATTACTTGATTAAACAAGAAACCAATAAAAAATTACTTCATATTCAACTACGTAATCCATGATTTAATTAACAAGTTTTCGATTAGTAAACCAATCGAACTATGAACTAACAGGCTAACTGAAGAGTCCGCATACGATTCAATCATTAATTAACTAATTAAATAATGATTGCTTAATTAATCAATTATCAGTTCGCTAAATTTTTGTCCTCCAAATCAAACTTAATCCATAATTTTAGAAAATTTTAAACTGTTAAAAGATAACTGAATACTTTAATCAAGAAATTTACTTTCCATTTTGTACACCAAAAATTGGTATTATTGAAACTTGGAAACTCAAACACTAAAATTAATGACTAATTTAGTTCTTATTAATCGATCATATCGGAGTTAATCCACAATTTTACAAGATTTTAAGCTTCAAAAGATAACTAAAAATTTTAACCAAGAAGTAGACTTCCGATTTCATAGCACCGTTGGTTGTCGGCCATACTTTTTCCCCGAGTGTTATCAGCTACAATACTCTTACCATACACAAAATCTCAAAGTATCTAGAAACAGATAAATGAAATTCAACCAAAATTGTATAAATTTAATAAATACCCAAATGGCGTTTAATCAAAGAGGACAGCACAGTTCAATATATTTGAAAACATTTTCAAACATTCTATCACTGAAACTTGGAAACTCAGATGTTAAGAGCTAAAATTTTTCCCACCAAATCGAAATTAATCCATAATTTCAGCAGATTTTCAACTCCAAAAGATAACTAAATATGTGAATTTCATCTTGTTTAGGATTCGTACTCGACAATTTGAAATTATAAAAGTCAAAAAACCGTTTCTCAAAAGGAGGGCAACTGAACTAAGTATTAAAAACTACTGATAGTCTCAGAAAGCATAACATTTTGTAAGTAAATATTTGTCTTGTTTTTAAATTTCAAGCAAATAGACATGCAGAAAAATACATAGATAGGTAGGCAAATATACAAACAGAACAATAAATGGACAAACAAACAGATAGACATACAGACAACAGACAAACAGGTAGATAGGCGGGCAAACAAACGGACAAAGAAACAGACAATAGACATATAAATAGAAAGGCAAACAAACAAAAACACGTGCCGGCAAAAAGATACTCAGACAAACCTGTAAACACATAAACGATAGACAAACAAATAGATAAGCAGCAAAACTGACAGATAACCAACAGAAAGACAGACAATACATATAAACAGGCAGATAGATAACAGACAAACAAAAGATAGGTAAACAGACAGCCAAAAACACATAGGCAAACAGAGAGATAGATAGATAGCCAACAAAAAAAAATAATCAGAAAGACAGGCAGGCACGCAAACAGAGAAACAAATGAGCAGAAAACCAAACAGATAGACAAAAGGTAAACGAGTACGTACATAGGCAAACAAATATAAATTCAGATAAATGAAAAACAGACTGACAGAAAGTCAGACAGACAGACAGACAAACCGACGCACATGTAAACAGGCAAACAAATAAATAGGCAGGTAAACAGACAGACAAAAACACATAGGCAAACAGAAAGATAGATAGATAGCCAACAAAAAAAGAAGCAGAAAGTCAGACAAGCAAGCAAGCAGAGAAACAAATAACAGAGAATCAAATAAGCAGAAAGACAGACAGAGAGCAGATAAACGAATAGATACGCAGGCACACAGATAGAAAAACAACACATGCAAACAGAAAGAGAGATAGATAGCCCACAATAAAATAAACAGAAAGACAGACAAGTAGGTAAACAGACAGAAAAACCGACGACAGGTAAACAGACAAACAAACAGAAAGACAAATAAGTAGAAAGATAGACTGACAACTAACAAACAAATATGTGGGCAAACAGTTAGAGAGAAAAACGGACAGACATATGAATAGGCAGACCGATAACACACAAGCAAATAAATAAACAGGTAAACAGACAGAGAAAAGGCAAACAGAGAGATGGATATAGATAGCCAACAAAAAACAATAAACAGAAAGACAAACAAATGGGCAAACGCAGAGAGAGACACAAACAACAGAGAGACAAACAAACCGAAAGACAGACAGGCAAACCGACAGACAAGCAAACAGTACGACAGCTAAGCAGAAAGCAAGACAGATACCTGACAAACAAATAGGTAGGCAAACAGATATACAGAAAAGCAGACAGAAAGACAGACTGGCAAACCGATGCACAGATAAACAGACAGATAGGCAATAGACAAATAAACATAAGGACAAATAAGTAGAAAGCAAGATAGATAACTAACAAACAAATACGTAGGCAAATAGAGAGAAAAACAGAGAGATAGACAAACCGACATATAGGCAACTAGATAGATAAGCAACAAACAAACAAAGAGAAAGGCAGATAAGTAGAAAGATAAATAGACAACTAACAAATAATTAGGCAAACAGACAAACCGGCGGACAGGCAAACAGGCAGAGAAGCAACAGACAAACAATAGAAATGCAGACAGAGAGACAGAGAAACAGATAAACCGACGGATAGACAGACAGACAAACAGGCAGATAAACAACCGGTAAGACCACAGACCTTTGATAAACGTCCCAAAAACAGACCTTTAACGATTTAAAATAAGAAAGTTTCGAAAGACAAGTTGTTATAAATATTATTCGTATGGTGGTGAAAGTTGGGGTCATCTTTTTCCACTTTAACTACAAAAAAAATAGTAAAGATTTTAAAGATGATTTTTTTCCTAAAAGTGCAAAATGAAAAGTTATGTTAACCAAAATTTTATAATTTTAAAAAATATTCAAATAACATTTAATCAAAGAGTACAGCACATTCAATATTTTTGAAAACATTTTCAAAAATTCGTATCACTGAAACTTGGAAACTCAGATATGCCAAGAACTTAAATTAAAGACCAATTTAAAATTTTACACACCAAAAGATAACTAAATATTTGTTTTATTTTGTAATAATGTGGGAGTTATAGCAGACGACCGATGTTCAGGTGGGCTCCGGCGTGCATCGGGTGAGTCAGTAGTAAGTCGGGTGCGCGAAAAGTACGACAACGACGGCAGACGTGCGAGACAGTTTTGAAAAATACGAAAGCCTGAAATGTAATTTAATTAAATTAAAGAAGGTGTTTAGTTTTCCTAGAATCCCACTATACAGTTAGTTCCGGCCACGCTTTTTCCCGGAGTGTTATTAACACAAATACTCAAGATCGCAAAATAGTAAGAAATTTTCAAATGTTAACAAATATTCAAATTGCGGTTAATCAAATTTAATATGTACGAAAATATTTTCAAAAATTGTACCAACATTGAAATTAGAAAATTCTCAAATATATTATTAGTATTAGCCTATATAGGCCAAAAGCTTCCCTCTTTCCTCTCATTCCTTGCGATTTTTCAAATTTACTCACTTATTAGTGAGGCGGTTTTGGTCTATTCTTCCATAGTGAGCGGTCCTCGTGTGGGAGAAATCGGGACACCCATTCTAGCACTGACCGCAAACAACGAAAGTACCTAGTACAGCAACTCGGGACCTTTCTCAAATATATTAAAAAACAACAATTTTCTGAAAAGTAGAAAACGTAGAGTGTTGTCGAATACTAGAAACTTTATTTTTTTATCAAAAGTTTATAAAAAATTTTAGGAATCTTGTACTTTTTGCCCTTGAAAGTGTGGATTTTTAAGTTGTGTTTAACCCGAAAACGATTAATTTAAAAGAAGAGGGTTGGTGTACCTTTATCTGACACTTTTATTTAAACGGACGGCCGTTTCCTGTTAATTTGTATAATTTTGTTCGCGTTAGAAAAGCGCAATCAATTAAAGGAAATACAGTATCATCAACGTTCTTATCTCTAGTCCGTTCGTGTGTAAGTACAATAAACTAACACGCACAAGAAAAATCATTTGTCAAATCAGGTACTGGAAAGAAATTTCATTAATCTCCATTAGTACCAACAATTCGAAGTCGTTTTCTTTTATCGAGAATACTTACCAACATTTTTCAGGTTGAGCTGGAGGGATTAACTGGAGAAATACGTTTTAGCGAAGATGGAAAAAGACAAAATTACACCTTACATGTAGTCGAAATGACCGTTAATAGTGCGATGGTAAAAGTAGCAGAGTGGAGCGATCAAACTGGATTTACTCCGATAGCTGCCAAATATGTCAGACCCGCTTCACATATCGAGAGGAATCGGACCTACATCGTCTCAACCATTGTTGTTAGTACATTACCGAATTACCCCTATCGTATTTTCATACAGGACATGGACATGATAATTCCAATTTTCAGGAAGAACCGTACGTCATGCTCAGAAAACCTGAGTCAGGAGAAATCTTAACTGGAAACGATCGTTTCGAGGGTTATTGTAAAGATTTGGCCGATCTAATATCGAAGAAACTCGGGATAAATTGTAAGGATAATATTGTAGGGCATTTCCTCAAACTTAAAAACATTTCAATTGCAGATGAACTGCGGATTGTAAAAGATGGTAAATACGGAGCTGAAAACAGCGAAGTTAAAGGGGGATGGGACGGTATGGTGGGAGAACTTGTGCGCCAAGTGAGTATCAGAAATTCTAATTATAATTATAAATCAATAACGGCTATGCAATTCTCCTTACGTGAACTTAGTACCAACTTTTCCTGTTAAACAAATGTAGTCACGATCTCGAGAATTTCAAGTACTTTATTGCATGTAATTTACGTATCGACTACGTGCCATTTGCAGGTTGCACCATGGATTGACGTAGATTTTTAAATTAGATTTTATCGACGATTTCTGAATTTACAAAAAGTTCTTGTGCTGCAAGCACATTACAAAATGGGACAAAACAGTTCCAAAGTCTTAGAATTTTGATTTTCATTTAGATGGAAACATAAAGTAAAGCAACAACATTAAAACCCCTAAAATTTGCGATATCCCAAACATTCACATAATTTTAGACTAAATATTCCCAGTTCTACAAGGGACCCATAACGATAATAAAGCAATTATTCGTACGGAGGTAGTAACTCCCTAATTACTTAAAGTATGATGATAGCTTCCAATGCAGATGACGGTTTCCCTAGTGCTTCTATATTAATATAGTCGATATTTAAAGCTGTTCCTCATTTTCTAAACTTTGTGTATTAATTGAAACATTACGCAGACATCCTTAATTTTTTTACCAACCTTTTCTTTAAATTACATTTCAAATGTAAATACCTCCAAAATAAAAATAAAAAATTACAAAAAGGTTTAAGGTAGCACGCCAATACGCGAAATTGCATTTGGGGCAAATTGGACAGTTAACACAACAGAACTTAGGTTTTCCTGTCCGTATCACTGAGCTTACAATGTTGTTATTTTATAGCACACGTCGTATTTTCTCAAAGCAGTAAAAATTCAGTATTGAAGAGGCTTCATATATTTTTAGATCCGAAATTCCAGTACGATTTGATGAATTTTTACAGCGAAAGGTAAATCTGAATTATTCAGAATAGTGTGGAGCCCCTTCTCCTTTATATATTTGTTGTTTTTTTCCCAAAATATTTATGGTTATATTTGGTAAATTATTTATTAAAATTTTTGGTAATTTACAAAACGCCTAATGATATTTTGAAGTTAGTTGGTCTAGATCTGGATAGACGTAGCAACGACGGCAATAGAACTAACAAGCCTGGTATTTTTACCAACAGAATACGCATACCGTGTGTCCGGTAAACTAACGTATCAATTCAATAAAATCGTAACAGCATAAAGCTGAAACCCCTCAAATAATTTTTTTATATTTTGGAAATGATATGACGGCATCAAGCATGTTTTTTGAGATAGGATTCGTAAGAGAATTTCAAGAAAACAAATAGCAAAATTGTAAAATTTAATAAATAAAAATAACACCCTGATATAAAGAAAAATTTAGATATTCGCATTGCTAACGCTTCACCTCCAGCTAGTGTCCTAAAAGCAAAATAAATTCTTTTTGGACATTTTAAGAAGGTCGAGGGATAGAGAGAGGTTGCGGATGCGGCGAACCCTTTGGCAGATACGTTTAGTTTTTATGGTGTATTTACGTAAACCTTGCTTTTTCAATGGGCCTAAAGGACAAACAGTAAACTGGAAATAGATCAGGGGGTCTAGCTGGCTATGCTTTGGGTCCTCATCTGCCAGTTCATCAATAAAATCCGAATCTGAATTTGTGACAATATTTTTTTCAAATAGGATTCCGATTTCTTCTACAGCAACTTGAATTTTGAGTCTCAAATGCTAATCCAAATTTTCAGTTTTCAAATACCAAATCAAAATTCATGTCCAACCTCGATTTTCCAAAATCCAAATGTATAGACAGATCTTTTTTAAATGAGACTTAAATCCATGATATAATCGGATTCAGATTTTGATCTTCTGATTCGATAAATTTTAAATGTCAAAAGTTCATCTAATCTAAAATTTATTGCCTGAATTTCGAATTTTTTAAAGCTAGACTCCGTATTCACAATCTGCGGATTCAAAAACAAAATTTTGACTTTCTTCAAACATACAAACAGGATTCCAATTTCTTCCTCATTAAAGTCGAATCTTAAACCTGGCTTCAAATTATGAACTAACTAATAATGATGATTCCAATTTTGTTGCTTGGATTAGAATTAAAATTTCAGGGTTTAACAACGTCGAATTTCGATTGTAATTTGGGGCTTTATAAGGTTTGTATATTAAATTACGAATTAGAATATTTCCTAAAAATTCAAATAGATTGGTAATCGACTTTAAATCTAATTCGGGATTCGAATTCCTTTTACAACGAAATCGAACTTCAAATTCGGATTTAAATGTTAAAGGACTGAATTACAACTCCGGAGTTGATTATTCAAAAATCGAATCGAATTTATTTGCGATTCAGATTTTTGAAATAGGATTCTAAACCCCTAAAGGCCTAAACAACAAGATCGACGCTTAAGTTTCAAATTTTCAATCCTGGGTGATTTAAATTTGAACATCAAACGTGGATCTAAATTGTTTAAATTTGGATTCAAGCTTATACTTTTAAAAGTCTAGAATCATTATTATTAATTTAAAATGTTCAAAAAGAGTTTATTTTACGTTTAAAACAATGACAGGCAGTTTGAACATTGAGTTCTTCTTTCTCAACAATGACACGGTTCCAACCGGGAAAATACACTGACTGCGGAAGTCTTCGAATTCCTAACCTAATTTTTCTTTGTACCAAGTTCTTCAACCTAATATTTTTTTGTATCCAAATTTTTCTTATGAAACAACACTTTTTACAAGTTGTATCAACCTGTTTAATGAGGTAATAAAAAATCTGGGTTGCCATTTAAAAATATATATATATTCCATGACGTCATATCCCTTCCAAAAATAAACTGAAAATGATCGATAATTTAAAAAATGGGTTCTTTAGTATTTCAGCCTTTTTCTGAAAAAATTGTTACAATTTTATTGAAATTATGTGTTAAATGAGGGCTAAAAAGGCTATGGAAGGTGTTCAGAATCGAACCCATGATTTCTACTTTTGTAGATTAATTCTAAATTACCGAGTTAGAGATTGAATTTTTAGTTCTTTCAAAGCTCGGCTCGGTTGCGTTCGGAGAAAGTTCGAAGCATGCTCGGCTTGGCTCGGTCGCCGAGGCTAGAGCTTTTACCGATGAGCAGGAATGCGCACTTGAACTTAACTAACTATCGAGTATTTACCAACCTTCAAGCCTTCACCAAGCTTCGAGCCTGCAACGAGCTCCGAGCTTAAAAACAATTTATAAGAAGCTCGATTCAACAAATTTTAGGTTCGACTTTGCTCAAAGCCCAAGTTGAGCTCGAGTTTCAAGGTCTCATTCCCACCTCTACACCGAGCTACGTCAGCAACGTGTTATTTTATTACAAAAAAAATTAATGGTCTTCACTAAACGCCCAAAATTCCATATTAAACTAAAACAAACCAGCAAAGGAAACTGTGATCAGAATAAACTTGCTTCGTGTTTTATTTTTAAAACCATTATTATTTACGCAATTGCCTGAGTGGCTGAGTTGTAAAGGCAATCGACTACAGCGCGGGCGGCCTCTTGGTCAAACCCGAGTCGGATGCTCGATTGGTGGCCTACCCAGTCAATAAAAATAATTGGGAACCGCAACACAGTGATGAAGTAGGGAAGGTATGCGGTTGTCGAAGGCCTTAACCCTCCACGTTGCCGGCCATACCCCCTCGTAAAGTTAAGTGCCTTTTATTATTTATCCAACTCGCTATCTATGGCTAACTTAAAAAAATGCGACGGAAACGTGCCTAACTAATTAAATTATTTATTTGCGCACGACAAGTAAAAGGTTTCTGAAAAAAACTAAATTACGGTCCTGATAAAATACATTAAAATTGTGTGAATCTGTTTTCCTGAAATGATTTAGGGGTTGGTAATAATCACTCACGGCTGTGCCTCTATTGATTATTTTATGAGTTTGGACGTTCTACCCCGACACATTTTCCTTTAAAGTTTACCTGAATATACTGGAAAATTACGCCAGGTAAATTACAAAACAAAAATTCCGCGTTCGATGTTGAGTCAATAATTCAAAAACTTTATCGTTTAATACAAAGTTTAATTAAGAGATTTATTTATTTGGAGAATTAGGTAACCCTCGAAATTCACATTTGAGTAGTTTATTGCACATCCTCAGTAAAAAAAATTCTAAAAGAGCGTGAAGTTCATTCAAATTTAGACTTTATATGTAATACTAGGTGGTAGTAATTGATTACGTGTTGCGTGTTGTAAACGTACAGCAAGTATATCTACGCCAAGTGGCAAATGAAGTAATTTACAAGCAGTGGCGCATTTTATTAAAATTCTATAAATAAAAGCAGAAAGCTTGGCAATTTTTCTTCATAAAAATTTCAACCTAACAATACCGATTCAAATTACTGACGCACTCTAAACATTAACTTTCCGGAAAGAAAAAATATACAAAAATTACGGGTTTATTATGCTTTAACTATAGAAAATTCCACCCTGAACGAAATGCTAGTACGTAAGAGTGACGCATTAGCAAATTAAGGCGTCACCTACCGCTATTATTTCTTTTTCCAGCTTTCCCGACATTAGAGTTTTACGAAAATTAAAATATACTTAAAGTTATTCAAGTGAAATTAAAGAAGCCCAACTGCTTGAATAATTTCAGAAAGTTATTGATAACCATATGGCGTGTAAGTTACCACCGGCGAAAGCTGGATTTTTATTAACGGAAAACTCAAGGGTCGAATGTAGGCCAAGAAGACCACCATAAATTAAAAGACGTATCAGAAAGGTTCGCAATAGAGCTACCAAACATTTCTGTGGTTACGCCGATAGTAGCTAGTACTTTTTTAACACTGCTGACGTTGCTTATGTTTCTATCCTTAAAACTTACCCTTAGAACACAAACGTCACTACAACCCTTTTATAAAACCTCGAGGTTTTTAAAGGAAAACGATGCAACAAAGAGGAATAAAATTTCCATCGATTATCCCATAAGCAATAAGAATTACACGATCAGATATTCAATCCTTGATTAAAAGGAGCATAATTAATGTTCTAATAATGCAACTAGCAACTCATTGGTTATTCTGGAGTGTTCATTTACAATTATTGACAGTTTCAAAAATGTTCCCATAATTTTGCATAACACGATGATACTCGTATATTACGTAACGAATACGTAGAGTGACGAGTGAACTGAAAGCTTATGAGTTACGTAATAACACTTTACGTACGTGTTACGTACATATTCAGGGGGTGAGTTGATCAGTTAAAATTAGTTTGATGCTTTGAAAATTACCTTTCTGTCTTTTACAAAGTTCCAGAGATCTAAAACCCGAAAACGTCGTAATGTTCTACAGATTTAAAAATTAAATGTTCTCATTTATTTAAACAATTGACTAACTTTTTAACTGTAGCGCGGAGACTGTTAACGTATTTTAAACTAATTAATGTTCGGACTTATTTCATTTATTCACTTCATTTATCTCAATAATTTTTTTCACGCATTTATTGCATTGTGTTAGCGCCGGTGTATGTTGAACTTGTACTGATTCCTGACAAGCGGGGCTCTCTTTTATATGTCTTTTGACTTAGAACCCTCTATTTAGTCATAGAACTAGCACGAAGGATTCCAGTCGATGTAGCATTGAGAATATTTTCAAAATGTTGAAAAACTTTGAAAAACTTTTAGAAATTAAAGCAGAAGACAATTTAAATAATAAAATTACAGTTCGTGCGTTGCATTAAAATATATTAAAAACAAAGAATGTTCGACAAGTGAATAAAATTCAACTTTACTTATTCTAGTAAAATAGTCGCTTTACCCACCGTCGGTCGTAGATAAAACATATCCTGATTAATCTACAGTCTTAACGTAACTAAATTGATCGAAGACATGATTTTATATTCTTCAGTCAAAAAAAAACTAAAAACAAGGATCAACTTTAGATAAGTAATAATTTAAAAAAATCCCATCCAAACCCAAATTCAAACGTCTCTTGTATAATTCAGAAATTTATTAAATCATAAAGTCATTTTTCGCCAAAATTGGAATTCAATGTCCTGAAATGTATTAGGTTTGGAAAAGTGGGAAATATAACAAGCAATTTTGTATTTTTCTGTAGTACGAATGTGTAACTTTTTAAAACAGTTAACCGCAATTTATTGCACAATTTCATGAATACCGGTTGTCCATTTTTATTTTATGAGTGACCTTATTCCGGTGCTAACCCCTTTTTGGTGGATAAAATTCGCAGACGTCTTTTACGTACACGATGTACTCCTCCTGAACATGTATATTTAAAACTGTTCAAGCAAAATACATCGCACGAGAGTCATAACAGGAAAAATCCCGTAAATAAAACATTATTATTTTCTGGTAGACAAGGTATACGTAGATGTTCAATATGTTGGTTATCTATACGTGATGGGGTAGTTGAAGATTGTAATAAATATAAATAATTTAGTTTGTGTGGTCTTTTGAAAATATCATTCTTTCTTATTGCCCGCAGGAAGCAGACATAGCCATCGCTCCAATGACAATATCCTCTGAAAGGGAACGTGTTATCGACTTCAGCAAACCGTTCATGTCCCTCGGTATCTCTATTATGATCAAGAAGCCTGTAAAACAAAAACCGGGAGTGTTTAGTTTCCTGAATCCACTATCGAAGGAAATATGGGTGTGCGTAATTTTCAGTTACATAGGCGTGAGTATTGTTTTATTTACGGTTTCACGATTCTCTCCGTACGAATGGAGGCTTCTGCATCTTACCGGCGAACATCGAGATCCACCCGGGTCGGGAGGCAACCACAATTCGATGGCGAATGACTTCAGCATACTTAATTCGCTCTGGTTTGCTCTAGCAGCGTTTATGCAACAGGGGTGCGATATAGGCCCCAGATCGATCTCAGGGAGAATAGTCGGTGCCGTGTGGTGGTTTTTTACCCTCATTCTTATTTCATCGTACACTGCCAACTTGGCCGCTTTCCTCACGGTCGAAAGGATGGTTGCACCTATAAATTCTCCAGAAGACCTAGCTTCACAGACGGAAGTTGAATACGGAACCCTTTATCACGGCTCCACTTGGGACTTTTTCAGGGTAGGTATTAAAATAGTACGAGGTTATAAAAAAATCATTCGAATTCGATTTCGCGACGTTTTGTCACTCCATTCCTTGTCAGTTTATGTCTTTGTATTTCAGAGATCCCAAATAACTCTCTACTCGAAAATGTGGGAGTACATGAATTCGAGAAAGCATGTGTTTGTTAAAACTTACGACGAAGGCATCCGTCGCGTTCGTCAATCTAAAGGGAAATACGCTCTGCTCATAGAATCTCCTAAAAATGATTACATTAACGAGAGAGAGCCCTGTGATACAATGAAAGTCGGACGAAATTTAGATGCCAAGGGTTTCGGAGTTGCAACGCCCCTCGGCTCGCCACTTAGGTTAGCTTAGATTTAATTTTAAATACTTAACGCTGCTTAACTTTGCGGTCGGTGTTCTCCAGGGATGGAATTAATCTAGCCGTACTGAACTTGAAAGAGGGTGGAGAACTAACAAAACTAAAGAATAGATGGTGGTACGACAGAACAGAATGCAAACACGGAGACAAACAGGTTAGTCGAGTCCCTTTGATGTTTTCATTACGTCTCATAAATATATAAGGAGTACATTTTCCAAATGAAAACAACCCAGCGCTGTGTAAAATAATGCCTCCCTAACGACTATGTGCATCAGTTCGGAGTTAATTTATATTAGCTAGTAATTGACTCTTCGGCACTTCACACCTCGTTTAAATAGTTAATTATTAATTTTACACAGTTGCTAAATTTTCGCGCCCACGTATCGATTTGTTTATTTTCAGAATATAATTAGCCTACGACTGTTTGCAGGATGCCGCCAGGAACGACTTATCTCTCAGCAATGTAGCGGGAATTTTCTATATTTTAATAGGCGGCCTGTTAATTGCTTTGGTGGTGGCCCTTATGGAGTTTTGTTATAAGTCGCATTCTGAAGCTACGAGGGCGAAGATTCCTTTAAGCGACGCTATGAAAGCCAAAGCCAGACTAACAATTGGTGTCGGTAGAGACATCGATAACGGAAGGGTAGGTAATTAATTCTATTTACAAAACAAATATGAAGAATTTTCAAAGCGAGGTCGACTTTCGATATTAAAATCCTTGACACAAAATTTGGTATTTTATATCCGAAGGTGAGAATTAAAATAAAAAGGAAATATTCCGGAGGAATGGAACCAAAATAGAGAGCGACGTGATATTTTCATAGAAACTTTCTTAGTAGTAAAGCTATCCATATATTTATGTTTGTTTGAGGTTTAATACTGATCTATCAAGTTGTTTACGTTGTGTCGGAGTTTTCGATCTGTGCCACTGCTGACGTTTTTGAAAGAGCCGATAAAAAGGTGGGTCAACTATTGACTCGCATTTGCACATAGTGTATCGCCACTTGTAATACCTGTTGTAGCATGCGCCCTATATTTCCGAGTTTTAAATAGCGTACGGATCTCACAAAGAAACGTTAACCATTATGTACAGTCGATCGTTTATGAAAGCGACGTTAATGCATCCAGCCTAACGCGAAACATTTATATATAGAACGTTCGTTATAAATACAAATTTTAAGCGACAGCGGAGGGATATCGAATCAATTTATTTTGAGTGATACGCAACCGAGATATTGTCAAAAGCCCAAAATCGCATGTCGCCTAAAATTGATAAATTATCGCAATTGAGTGATATTTTCAATTATGTATTATAAGCTTTCCTACGCCTGAAAGAGCAGTTTATTTTCTACACCTTTATAAAATTTTTTGAATTTCTCGTATCTTCTTTTTTTTTAATTACAATCATTTGAACAGCTTTTTTGCTTTATTCGCACCAATCATAATAAAGCTTTGAACATTAACAATCGAGTATGTACCAAAATGTTACAACAGTAGAAAAGGTTATCATTACATGTAGGTTTGTTTAACCTTTCCGAGTTTCTCCATATTATATAAATGTTTAATAAACTTTTCTCTCATTCCAGTACTACACCCCGGCAAACCAGATCGCAGGCAGCGCCGAACAAGAACAAGCTCACAGCAACACCCATACCCAAGTCTAAGCTACAAATTACCATATCTTTAGTAATAAATGTACCGTTTTTATATTTGGTGTTGTAGTAGTAAATACGTTTTGTCATGTTACTACAAAACTATTAAATATTGACTGTTTGTTGCAAAGTCTTTTATTTCCGACGAGTGCGTTTTAACTGTAAGCGCATTAGTAATGTGATGACGTCAGATGCACCACGTGAGTGGCACCACCGGAATAGCATTGCAAGGAAAACTCGATTGTGCATGAAAGGCATGAAAGTTGCGTGGAGATGGTATCGAAAAACGGAGAAATATGTCCATGACCAGGTCATTGCAGTCGTTATGCTAGGCGCACTTAAACGCAATTTGCTCTTTTGTGGACTTGATTATTGCGTGTCCGTATCACCGGAAGGTCGCGTGTTTTTACGAGCAGTTTGATTCTGAGATTTAATGATTAACATTTTAAACCAAGAAAATCGCGCCTACTAAAAGGCAAGACAGTTTAGCTAGTAAGCAATTTATTATTTCATTCAAAGCTGCGAGCACTAGAAGCTCTTATCTTGAGGACTCTTGAATTTCAAGCGGCTGTACTCAATATCGGTGTTGTCTTCTTCCAGCGTACGTAAGTTAGTCAATCAGAAAGACTTATCGTAGATGTTAACCGTTTGTATCAGGAGTGTTGACTGGAGTTACGTCACTTGGTGAGAGCAATAACGAGAGTCGCGGCTCGTGGTATTGATTAGGTAGGTGCTGGTAGCTCCAGGTCCGCGGCTGCGTCCGGGCGCTGCAGTAATTCAAGACTCACGTTACACATTTCAACCCTTAGTACGAGGGAGTCGACTGCGAAAGATATGCCAGCGTTTCCTTAGCTAAGTATGCGATTATTTCGCACAGTTTTGCCACCATGCGCAAAGGGTGAGTAGCTAGCCGGGCCCAGCGACCACTCCTAGTATCGGAGTCTGATGAGACACACCAGTCTTACGAGTGAAGTGTGCGGATATGCCGAGAAGCAGGGGACACGTGTAGCCGCCCCAGGCCATGGGGCACAGCCGGGTGGTATGGCCAGCCGTGCTGCTGGCCCTCGCCCTTCCTTGGGCTACCGCCGCGTAAGTAATTTACACAATCTAACGTGTTTATTACCTTTTCGCGATCTCCATCACACCGACTGATATTTTCACTCCTCTCCGACTTTTTGGATTTAAAGTAGTACCTCCGCAATTGTGATCAATTACATAATTATACAAGTGCTTTATAGCGACGTGCAGATTTGGGATAACGGTCTGTTAAAAACGGTTCGACATCAACATCATCTAACACCCAGTAATCTAGTGTAGTGCCGATGTGAAATTAAATACATGGGTTAAATAATAGTCGTCAGTGTGTTAAAAATACATCTGGTAGACGTTCTTCACACACAACCGTGTTTATATGTTAGAGGAAAATCGGGCCCCATTATGAAATTGTGTTGATTCAATGAATTCGTATTGTAAAGGAACAGCTATTCAATTAAGTTCGCAACTGTTAATTTTGATGGTATTTCTTCAAACAAAGCACAGGGGACAGGCTGTGTAAGGTACAAAGAACAAGGCAAGACCTGTGACGTCACTGTTTCGCGGCGTCCTGGCGCCAAGGGGTGGGGTGAGATTCGCTCTGATTTCAAAACAAAGAATTGACATCGAGATTTGCTAATGTTGCTCATTCAAGCGAAGGATTACTTTCACCAAAACCGAGCAATCACAAACCTTTCAGCGTAATAAAACCTCGATTAACTGGAACACAAACGTACTTATGAATCCTAATGAAAACAAATACCCATTTAGCCATCTCGATTACTGACTAATTAAATATTACTTGATATCAGACTGTAGATACATATGTTAAGCGTAGGTTAATCATAACGTGTGTGTGCTGCTGTTTACGAAGAGTAACAGTCTATTTGCTCTTTGACATTTACCTATCTATTGGCGACGGTGTAACACGGTACCTTTCTTTTTCAGTTCACCAGGGGGTAGCATGTTAGGCGATGTCAACATATCTGCCATACTGGATTCGTTCAGTGTCAGTTATGACAAAAGAGTAAGACCTAATTATGGAGGTGAGTACAAATGTGATGTATCATGTATCATCAGGCGGTAGTTGCGCGGCCACCTGGGCTTGGGACGCGCACTGCCCGCCGCTCGGGCCGTGTCAACAGGGTGGGGCCAGATCGATGCTCGGGTGGGTTGCCTAGCGACGCGCAGCATCTCTCCAGACCGTCATTCCGTTCGCAGCCGCCGACCGGGTGCAAAAGGTGCGGATCAACGAGCGGCCCACGGGTCTCGAGTTGATCGGCATCTTCCCCGCATGACTAACACTGCCACTTGTGACGTGGTGACGTTTCAGGTCCGCCCGTGGAAGTGGGAGTCACCATGTACGTGTTGAGCATCAGCTCCCTTTCCGAAGTCAAAATGGTACTAACTTAAGCTTCCCATAGCCCTTACCGCACACATCCGATCCCTGACTCGCGCGCTAGGCGGCCTGGGGATACGGGTTGGTGTTACGATTTGCTTACAGGCTCACCCAAAGAGGTGGTTTCGCCTATGTAAGTCGAGCATCAGCGTGGTGTCCGAGGGCCTCGAAGATTTAACGAACTTATTGTTGTTACATGCCTCGTCCTCTGTCCTCGCTCGTACGGCCGTAAATCGAGCGGGGTAGCAGGCGGGCAGGCCTAGGGCATGAGTTTGATTTGGTTTTCATATCGCGACTCAGAGTATTTACGATTACAGGCCCGCCCGTGGAGGTGGGAGTCACCATGTACGTGCTCAGTATCAGCTCCGTCTCTGAAGTACTGATGGTATTTATCTCCGTATATACGTGTTGTACATAAATAATGATATGATGATGAACATGATAATAATCCGGACAACGACTGCCGGATACATACGTGAATGTTTTATGTCTGTCGCAGTCTTGAATACTTCGACTGTGTGCATGGCCTTTCAATCTGTTGCCAGCTTTGTCGCGGCGTCCGGGCGCGTACGGGTAGATGTTCTGGGGCCGTGTCCCGTTGGAGTACCGACAGTTCCTTCGAGAAGGTCGGCCTCTAAACCCCAATGGAAACCAAATCAAGGTTAAAGGTCACCGCATGACGTGACCCTGGCCTGCCCCCTTCGCCGGCTCTGTCGAGCGCGCGAGTTCACCCTGCCAAACCTGTCCTGACCTGCACAGAACACTCGGGTTGCAGATAAGTACTCCCTGAGTGTCATCGGCATGCTGCATGATCCTAGAGAGTCGCATCCCGACTGTAGCTGGTCGGTCTAGTTCACATGTCATTCTTAGAGATACCGTAAAACGCAAATACCATCGCAGTCGCACTGCGTCTCTGGCGCCGCGCCAAAAACATCCTGCTTCAAAGACTTCTGTGGAATGATTGGAAAAGCCACCGAACAATATATGTATATCTATATATATTGCATGCAAGAGAATGTGGTTAATTCATTGTCATTACGTTGACATCTGCATGCTCGTTTCGCATGATTTGATTGGGATCCAAAATAGCAAATCGATCAACCAAAAATAATACTACATTTTATACATTCGGAGGTTCAGTTACCCAGTTTTCAATGCGAACGAGACATGTACATCATCTATTATTAGTTGCTATTAGTTTATTTTTTCACAGCTGTTGCAGGTCGATTTGCTGATAAATGTATTGATGTTTTCTGCTTGCACTTAAAGAGCCCGCTCTGAAATAACCTTTAATTTCCACTCCACTAGGATTTCACCCTGGATTTCTACTTTCGGCAATTCTGGACGGATCCTCGGCTGGCCTTTAGGAAAAGGCCGGGCGTGGAAACTCTCTCTGTAGGTTCCGAATTCATTAAAAACATCTGGGTACCGGACACCTTCTTCGTAAATGAAAAACAGTCGTACTTCCACATTGCTACAACTTCCAATGAATTTATAAGGATACACCACTCAGGTTCAATTACGCGTAGCATTCGGTTAGTATGTGCTTATATGTGGGATAATGTAAGACCCGAGAAATTTTAACCTGACTCTGTTGCAGACTAACAATCACAGCTTCATGTCCCATGAACCTTCAATATTTTCCTATGGACCGGCAGCTTTGCCATATAGAAATAGAAAGTTGTAAGTACCTGTCCTACTAAAAGACTTTGTGTATAAAAATATAATTTACTAACCAATAGTTATTTTACAAAAAGGGCATCAAAAGATACCTGTGTTCGTGCTTTTGTGCGACAAACAATGCTAAAAATACTTTTGCACCGACTAAACGCAATTGCAATCAAAATATCTTGTAAATAAACGTATGCTTGAAGCACAGAGCACCTTGCACAGATAGCTCTTGGTCCGTGCTGACACGAGAGCCCGAAGATCCTATGGATCATTTCGGGACACGCAGCCGCAATCCTAATGTTTGCGTTTCCTTTTGTTTTGTTTCCTCTGAGTTTGTATTTGTTGTGGTTGGTTGCGGTCTCCTTCTCGAATACAGCACCCGTGGAAGGACCGATAGTGTTCGTGTCGTGAGCAACAACAGCAGTACGCCCTGCTCACCGCTACTGCACCGTGGCGGCACCCGGACAGCCGTCACCCACCGGACCGGACATACGGACAGACGTCGGCCGCATTGTGCTACCACTTGGCCCGACTCCCGGCCGGCAGTCACGCATGCACCCGCATGCCTCGTCACCTTTCTCTTCCTGAACATATAGTATATAATATACTACTACTATCCATCTATATTGGTTTCTATTACTGCTTTGCACGTGCTTGTGCTTTCACATTCTTCAGCTTCAGTTTTATGTTTTCCGGCTCCGCACCATGTTGATTTCATGTTCATATTAGAGTAGATATACCAATCATGTAGAGCTCAGTAGTGCGGCGAGCGGCCATTTCGTATATAGAGAGTGTAATTATCGATCACACTAGCCGCTTGAACCGCCGCCTATGCTGAATAATGTCGTCGCGTGGCCCAGCTTGCTACCAGACGGGCGATATGTCTGTGCACATTTTCGGTATAAAACGGCCAAAGCAATACTGGGCCTCGCGAACTGCATTCAAGCTGTCGAATGACGTGCTTTGTCTGTTCTGGCGGCCGGGTTAGTCGGGTACACAATGCGAGATATCCGATATAAGTGGAACTCGGGATCAAAAAGTGTCGGCATAAGCAACGAGGTGGAGCTGCCGCAATTCCGGGTGCTAGGCCATCGGCAGAGAGCGACTGTAATTAACCTAACCACAGGTAATTACAAACAACCTTGGCGTCCTGTCCTGCTCCTTCACCTCTTTTTTTATTTGATTTCGTTCACACCTTACGTCCCCCCCTTTGATTTTGTACCGGCTGCGGTGTGTTGCCCAACCGCAGCTCGAACTGGCTTGTAATTGCAGTCGGTTACACCATGCGGGATATTCGCTATAAATGGAACGAAGGGCCCAACTCGGTAGGGGTGTCCAGTGAAGTATCCCTGCCCCAGTTTAAGGTTCTTGGGCATAGACAAAGAGCAATGGAGATCAGTCTAACAACAGGTACCCATGGGAATGTGGTAATAGAGTAGTTTCTCGTCTACCTCATATCCTTTAATCCATACTGCATTTCCATTTATTTTTACTATATATTATGGACATTCGGTATTTAGCAATATTTACTCATGACACCAACATAGTTTCTCTTTATTATTATTATCATCATTGTTATTATTGATATTATTGTTATTATTAGAGATAAATTTTTGAATATATTATATATATTACACTAAACCATTTACAGCAACCACAAATCAAGCATGAATACCTATTTTTTTTTAACATTAGTAGTACAGAGCGTTTAAGGAGAAGGGAAAAGGGTTCTCTTCGCGATTAAAGTACTTCCTGCGTGATGTATCAGGAAAAATAATTCAAAGAAGCTTTTGATTTAAAAACTCGTAGTTAGCAACACTACCTTGGTCCGAAAAATCGATCAGGAACAGGTAGTGGGCGGACCTTTAATAAAAACTTGTAACTTTCAGAAAAACAAGAGCTATCAATCTTTTATGTTGCGAAAATTTAAATCACGATTCGAATTTTTATAGTTATAAATGATATGTTTCTCTGACACGGTGACAGACCAACAACCACCTTTCATTTATGTAGTGCTTATTTGTTATGTGGTTACATTATGGTGGTCGTTTTACTTTTACGTCGAAAACCGCAACCTAATCGATTTTTTTAATCAAGTTCCGTTTTGTCACGAAAATGTTCGTAGATATTTCCTGATCCTCAAACGCGTTGTATGGCAGTTAAACGAAACATGTTAACATTAGTATCCTAATCTCTTGTGCAGGAAACTACTCACGACTGGCATGCGAAATTCAGTTTGTTCGTTCTATGGGTTACTACCTCATCCAAATATACATCCCGTCCGGCCTGATTGTCATCATTTCCTGGGTGAGCTTTTGGCTTAACCGAAACGCAACTCCGGCTAGAGTAGCGTTGGGCGTAACCACCGTGCTCACGATGACCACGCTCATGTCATCCACGAACGCAGCGTTACCCAAAATTTCTTACGTAAAATCGATCGATGTGTATCTCGGAACATGTTTCGTAATGGTATTCGCCAGCCTATTAGGTACTGTTAAAACAGACGTTCGCGTTTGGCATTCCTTACTAAAATGTTGTTGTTGTGTTTTCAGAATACGCGACCGTTGGCTACATGGCGAAGCGAATACAAATGCGCAAGAATCGTTTTCTTGCAATACAAAAAATAGCCGAGCAAAAGAAGCTAAACGTGGATGGTGGACCGGAAGGCGATCACGCGCCCAAGCAAACAGTAAGTTTTCGTCTAATCTAACCGAGTTTTTCCTGATTTAAGGCGGACCGGATGCTTGTTAGTGAGGGACCTTTGTTCCAGGAGGTACGGTTCAAAGTACATGACCCTAAAGCACACAGCAAAGGCGGCACGTTGGAGAGCACGGTGAACGGAGGGCGCGGCGGCGGACGCGACCGTGGACGCGGCGACCCAGGCGACCGCGGCGACCGAGGCGACCGCGGCGACAGCGGCGGCTGCGACGAGGAGCAGGGCAGCGCTCCTATTCCACAGCACATTATTCATCCGGGCAAGGACATCAACAAACTCTACGGCATCACGCCTTCGGATATCGACAAGTACTCTAGGATCGTGTTTCCGGTGTGTTTCGTGTGCTTCAATCTCATGTACTGGATTATCTACTTGCACATCTCTGACGTGGTCGCGGATGACCTAGTGTTGTTGCAAGAGGCTAGTAAATAAATTTTTTGAAAAGAACTCATAAACATTCGTGCATTTTTAATAAAGTGAGACTCGAGTGGATCCATTCCAGTAGTAGCCAACGACCCTACTTTGTAGACAATTAGACGTTTCGCGTAGCCTCCACTGCGAAAATATTTTATATAGAAGACATTCTCCCGTTGCAATTAAAATAGTTACTAAAATATTTAGAGCGCAGGATTGCGTTTCTGTTATTTTTATTCGCAAAGTTTAACATGATATATTTTATACCGATGATTTATTCTAGCTTAGCTTAACTTGTATATATGTTCCCATTTTGTACTTCCGGCACCGGCCATGGCCGCACTTAGGTAGTACCAAAGCACCGTTTGCGATTCCCTGCACTCCCAAACAAAAAAAAAGAGATGCTCCTGCAGGGATTCACACTAAACACTATTTAATAAATAATAAAAAAATACAACAGCCGTTTTAAACGGCGAAACGAAATTCTAAATTGTAATATAATTATTATAGTTAGAATATGCAAATAGACATTACGAAATAGTAACACTGACTGTACATATTAAAATTAGAAACCGTATAAGCATAAGTGATAACTATGGTAGTAGCAAATAACAGATCGTAAAAGCGAGTTCGAACTATAACCTGATAACGTTGCACTGAGTTAACCGACGATGGGGCGCGCTCATGTAAATAATAACGTTAAAATAACATTCCATACGTCACCACTCCATATTATTTACCGACTTAAAAGCACATTGCACAAATCAAGAATTTGAACGTACGAAGCAAAATAATAATTTCCTTCTTATGAAAATGAAAATCGCAGCACAGCGAGCATGACCGGAGACTGACGGAGCACATTTAAAGAATAACAAGGTACGATGATCCAAATAAATGCACGTTACATCACTTAATTGAAAACACTGTAAATCGTATGTTTTGTATTGTTCACAATGTAGAAATTACGGCTTGCTAATTGTCAGTAACGGCGGGCTCGTAAATAGCGAAGGATGCATGGAATCCCCTTACAAAATAACAAGGATTTCGTGCATCATTCGCGAGCGACTATTGCTCACATCTGAATATTCTAAAATAATAAGAAAATTCTATGTATTATATTATCAGAAACATTCCAGTTATTTACATGATTACGTATAACGTAGAATTATTAATTATTATTATTGATTATTAATAATTATTATTATATTGTTTGACGTTTTTATTTGAATGAAATATAAAAATACAAATTGCATACTAGTTTATTATTTTATATGATTAAGGAGTCACGTCACTGGGACGTATACGCATAAAAAAAGATAATAAATCCGCAGTCCACAACACACAACCGTGTTCTACGAGTTCAATTTCATATTACACCGACATACTAAACTTTTTACACGTAACCTCCGCATAAAAATGTCGCAGAAATAACTGAGCATAACGTAAAAATTTCGGTTTTATTAAACATAAAAACTTCATACTCCTGTTATACCAAAATGGCCCACATGAAAATGTATCTATAATAAAACTAAAATTTTACATTATCCCGAGTTAATTCCGAGAGAGATCATTTTTTCCCCATTTCGTCCGAGGGTTGCTAAAAATCTATACTTTTTACCGGTAAAAACGTTGAAAGGACTGCGGACCTTTTTAAGATTTTTAAAAGTTTCTTAAGAATCAAACCGTGATGGGACTGTAAAAACTTGTAACTACTTAAAGTTAATAGGTGATTAGAGCGACCTTTTAACTCTTAAGTATCAGTTAGGTCAAGTTCAGCAAAGCATTGGATTATCATTTTCGTTGACACGGTGTTACCAGTGATAACCCGCAAATAACGGCAGATTCTAATGAAGTCGTTCACAAAAGCGCCAACGTTATCGCCAACAGTGCATTTGAATCAATATTTAGTTTCAGCATTTCAGGCAACGCCCGGTTAAACAGAGTCTTGTGTTTTAACCGATCCATCATAAAAGGTTTCAGCGAGCGAATAAATGATATTAAATTGTTTTTTTTTTCTTTTTGAACTATTTTAAGAAACTTCGATTTCTGTATTTGCAAAGCCTCTTGAGAGATTTTAATTTAGGCGGAGTGTAATTCCTAACATAAATATCAAAGTTTAATAAAATTTAAACGTAGATTTTCCATCGAAGCAACGAGAAAATTAAAGCAATGAAAAGTAAATACATAACGAAAAATTAATTATATGCAAATCGAACCGTATTCGCAAAGAAGTTTAACAAATTCAATTGATGTTTGGACAACCAAGCTAACTAAGATTTAATATTCTAACCCTGTTCATTAAACGAAGCCGCCCACTCTGATACTTGTCGATGCGTCAGGATAACCAACTGAGCCGTTATCTAAATTAATTAACGTCCAGGCTATTGAAAATTAGGCACAAGTTACTAAAAAAACTTTGATATAACTCCCTCTAAAATAAAATTTACGCTGAAACGTATTTTGTTCGATCAAATTAATTTTCAATATTTTTATTTTGTGAATAAATTAAAAACAAAGTAATCTGAAACCCTTTAAAAAGTATTCTAATAATTCAAAGAACGCTAAATAAAACAATAAATTGAATGATGAAAAAAATTTTAACATTTTTAAGATACTTCGGTGAAGTTGTAGATCTTTTTGTTAAAACTTGTAAATGTATCAAAAATTAAAAAAAATTCAAATCAAACATAGTAACATAGCAAGGTTTTGAAAACTTAACAAAGTACTTGTCGTTTAAGTATAAAATTTGGAAATCAGCCCGGAAGTGTATTTTAAACTTGAAAGCTTAGATGTCTCAAAGTTACTATTCTAAATTATTTAGAGAAGTACTCAAATAAGGTAAAACTTCGAAGGCTGAATGATAAAAATACTCAAAATAAAGCAGCTTATCAATTTAACAATTAACTTATAAACTCAGAAATTCAAAGACTTTAAAGTCACAATTTACAACCTAAGAAATAAAGAACCGCTCAGTAAAAGTAGAACTGCAAGCCTGAATGATAACAAAATATTACAAATGAAAACTCTTAAGTTACAATTTTCAAAGCTAAATTAAATAAAGAATTGCTCAGTAAAAGTGAAATTGCAAGGCTAAATAATAACAAAACGTTTAAGTTGAAATATCACCCCCGAAATTTAAGATTTGGACCCAATAATTAAATTACAAATTCCGAATTTCGAAAACTTATTTACGTAGTTACGACTCTGACAGCCAAGTTAAATAAACAAATTTCTCAGTAAAAGTGAAACTGCAAAATTAAATAATAATAAAATATTTAAGTTGAAATATAAGCTCTGAAAATTAGAATTTGAACCCAACAATTAAATTATAAATCCAGAATTTGACAATAAAGTTACAATGCTGAAAGCTCATATTAATAAAAAAAAAATTGCTCAGTAAAGGTGAAACTGCGAGGCTAAATAATAACAAAATATTTAAGTTGAAATATCACTCCCGAATTTTAGATTTGAATCCAATAATTAAATTCTAAATCTAGAATTTCAAAGACTTTAAAGTTGCAATTCTGAAAGCTAAATTAAATGAAATAATAAATAATTGCTCAGTAAAGGTGTAACTGCAAAGCTGAATAATAACAAAATATTTGGGTTGAAATATCAACCCCGGCATTTAGGATTTGATTCCAACAATTAAATTATAAATTACGAATTTCAAAAACTTGAAAGCTACGACTCTGGCAGCCAAGTTAAATTCAAAAAAAATACGCAGTAAAGGTGAAACTGCATGGCCGAATAATAACAAAATATTTAAGTTGAAATATGACCCTCGAAATTTATGATTTAAATCCGACAATTAAATTCAAAATCCAAAATTTCAAAGACTTTAAGGTTGCAATTCTCAAAGCTAAGCTAAATAAAGAAATAAAAAGTTGCTCAGTAGAGGTGAAACTGCAAGGCTGAATGATAACAAAATATTGAAGTATAAAAATCAACCCCTGAAATTTAGGATTTGAATTCAATAATTAAATTATAAATCCAGAATTTGAAAGCCCCATTAAAGTTACAAAGTTAAATAAAGAAATACATAATTGTTCGTTAAAGTGGCACTACAAGGTTGACTAATAACAAAATATTTAAGTTAAAAATATTACCCCAGATATTTAGAATTTGAATCCAACTATTAAATTATAAATTCACAATTTAAAAGACTTTAAAGTTACAATTTTTAAATCTAAGCTAAATAAAGAAGTAAAGAGTTGCTCAGTAAAGGTGAAACTGCAAGGTTGAATGATAACAAAATATTTAAGTTGAAACATCACAATCGAAATTTAGGAGTTGAATCAATAATAAATTTGTAAATCCAGAATTTCAAAAACATTAAAGGCTCAGTAAAGGTGAAACTGAATGGCTGAACGATATTAAAATAGTTAAGTTAAAATGTGGCCCCCCAAATTTAAGATTTGAATCCAACAATTAAATTATAAATCCAGAATTTGACATTAAAGTTGCAATGCTGAAAGCTCATTTTAATAAAAAAATTAAATAATTGCTCAGTAAAGGTGAAACTGCAAGGCTGAATTATAACAAAATATTTAAGTTGAAATATCACTCCCGAATTTAAGATTTGAATCCAATAATTAAACTGTAAATTCAGAATTTCAAAGACTTTAAAGTTGCAATTCTGAAAGCTAAGTTAAATAAAGTAGGTAATAAAGAATTGCTCAGTAAAGGTGAAACTGCAAGATTAAATAATAACAAACTATTTAAGTTAAAATATCAACTTCGAAAGTTAGAATTTGTATCCAACAATTAAGTTATAAACCTAGACTTTCAAAGACTTTAATGTTACAACTCTAAAAGCTAAGTTAAATAAAGAAATAAAGAATTGCTCAGTAACGGTGAAATTGCATGGCCGAATAATAACAAAATATGTAAGTTGAATTATGACCCTCGAAATTTAGGATATAAATTCGACAATTAAATTCAAAATCCAGAATTTCAAAGACTTTAAAGTTGCAATTCTGAAACCTAAGTTAAATAAAGAAATAAAGAGTTGCTCAGTAAAAGTAAAATTGCATGCCCGAATAATATCAAAATATCGAAGTACAAAAAGTGTTTGAATTGAATAATTAAATTATAACTCCAGGATTTCAAACACTTTAAAATTGCAATTCTGAAAGCTAAGCTAAATAAACCAATAAAGAATTACTCAGTAAAGGTAAAACTGTAAGGTTGAATGTTAACAAAATATCACCCCCGAAATTTAGGATTTGAATCCAACAATTACATTAAAAGGACTTTAAGGTGATAATTCTGAAAGCAACGTTAAATTTAAAAAAAAATAAAAATTGCTCAGCAAAGATGAAACTGCAAAATTCGATAATAACAAGTTGAAATATTATCTCCCAAATTTAGGATTTGAATACAACAATTTAATTATTATGAATCCAGAATTTTAAAGATTCTAAAGTTAGAATTCTGAAAGCTAACTTAAACAAAGAAATAAAGAACTACTCAGTAAAGATAAAACTGCAAGGCTAATAAATAACAAAATATTTAAGTTGAATATCACCTCCGTAATTTAGGATTGAAATTCAACTAATAAATTATAAATTCAGGATTTCAAAGACTTTAAAGTTACAATTTTGAAAGCCAAGTTAAATAAAGAAATAAAGAATTGTTCAGTAAGAGTTTAACTGCATGGCTGAATATTAACAAAATATTGAAGTATAAAAATCAACCCCGAAATTTAGAATTTGAATACAAAAATTAAATTATAAATTCAGAATTTGAAAGACTTTAAAGTTGCAATTCTGAAAGATAAGCTAAATAAAGAAATAGAAAGTTGCTCAGTAAAGGTGAAATTACATGGCTGAATAATAACAAAATATTGAAGTATAAAAATCAACCCCGAAATTTAGGATTTAAATCCAACAATTAAATTATAAATCTAGAATTTCAAAGACTTTAAATTTGCAGATTTAAAAGCTATGTTAAATAAAAAAATAAATAATTGCTCAGTAAAGGTAAAGCTGCATTTAAGTTAAAATATCACCCCCGAAATTTACAATTTGAATACAAAACTTAAATTATAAATTCAGAATTTCTAAGACTTGAAAGTTACAATTGTGAACGCTAAATTAAATAAAGAAACAAAAAACTTCTCAGTAAGGGTAAAACTACAAGACTGGATAATAACAAAATATTGAAGTTGATATATCACCCCCGAAATTTAGGATTTGAATCCAACAATTAGATTAGAAAGTCTTTAAAGTTACAATTCTGAAAGCTCAGTTAAATAAAGAATTGCTTAGTAAAGGTGAAAATAATAAAATATTTAAGCTGAAATATTATCCTCCAAATTTAGGATTTAAATCCAACAATTAAATTAGAAATTCAGAATTTCAAAGACTTTAAAGTTACAATTTTGAAAGCTAAGTTAAATAACGAAATAAATAATTGCTCAGTAAAGGTAAAACTACAAAGCCGAATGTGAATAAAATATCTAAACTGAAAAACAGATATCACTCCCTAAGTTTACTATTTCAATTTAACATTTTAAATTCAAAATTTCAACACTCTAAATTTGACATTTTGAAAGTTAAATAAAAAAGTAAATACTTGCTCAGTACAGGTTAAAATGCAAGGTTGGATAATAACAAAATATTTAAGTTGAAATTTTACT
This sequence comes from Melanotus villosus, assembly GCA_963082815.1. NCBI lineage: Eukaryota > Metazoa > Arthropoda > Insecta > Coleoptera > Elateridae > Melanotus > Melanotus villosus. Next base: position 6,130,823 of record OY720423.1, on the reverse strand, counting down.
TCCGAAATTTAAGATTTGAATCCAACAATTAAATTGTAAATACAGAATTTCAAACATTTTATAATTACAATTTTGAAAGCTAAGTTAACTAAAGAAATAAACAATTGCTCAGTACAGGTGAAACTGCAAGGTTGAATAATAACAAAATATTTATGTAATATCACCCCCGAAGTTTAGAATTTCAATCTAATAACAGTAATAACTAATTAAATTTTATTATATTATATTAATTAAAACTTTTAATTTTTTTTTTTTTTTGAGACAAAATTTAGCTTAAATTTCAGTTTTAATAGGAATAGTTTGAATTAATAGCAAAAACCGAGTAAAAGCTATTCTGAAATCAAAATTAATTTCACGCAGAAAATTCAACCTTAAAGGCGATGTTCTGAAATTAGAGTCCAAATTTGCGAGTCAAATCGAGGACATTGATTATAAAGCTAACATTTTGACCATTAAAGTTGAAATTGTGATCCAAACAAATTTAATTTATTTTATCTAACATACAGACATAGCACTGTTCAATTTATTATTATATTGTATTGCAACTTAGGTTCGAAAATTCGACTTGAATCGTTTAAAATCTCTTTAGAATTTCAGAGCCCAAATATAATTTTAAAACTCTGTTCTGTAAATATTTAAAAACGACTTTCCAAATCACCGGAATATTATTTAATAGCCAAATACCCATTTCAGCAACTAAGCCAAATACAACCAAATTTTCTGAGTAATTTGACGAAGGGAATTTTTTCAGATATTAATTTCAGCCACTTCTGGTAAAAAGTGTTGGTTCCACTGAGAACGATGACTTAGTTTCCGAAATACGTATTCGGTTATTAAACATTGTGGCAGTTCTTTGGTTTGCTCAACTGTTTTTATTGGATCACCTCGAAGACTTCATTGTAAATTTAATTTCTGAGAAAAATTCAAATTTTCGAAGTCGTATTATCAGTTAAACTTGGTTATTCCATACAAACTTACAGGGTGTTTATAAAAATTCTACTATCAATAATTATCCACATCGTATTATACGTAAATTCTAACGCTGATGTGAGTTCGTAAATTAAAATAATAAGTCTAGAAATCAAAAAAAGCAATCTTTGTGAAAGCTTTTGAAAATCTAATTTCTCTTTGAGTTATCGATTCCCTTATTTAAGAAATGCGCCAGATGGCGTTACAACTATACGAGTAGAGAATAGAATTACCAGAGATTAATTAGGTCAACTTGCGACCCTCTATGGAGTTTATGCCCATAACCTACAACATAAACTACAGATTTTTATCTTTTATTGCAACAAAGGGAAATAAGTAAAGAAAAAAAATGTTACTGGGCTTTCAATAAAATTCCACTGTGAAGAAATTATTTATATAATATTTATACTGATGTTTACTCAACATGTACACAAACAAAAAAAGCCATAAAATTACTTTACTGCTGATTTATCAATGTTTTTACGAATAAAATATGGAAGATACCTAACATCAAAGAATTGCGTATATTTTAAATAAAATATATTGTTTAATTTTAAATATTCGATCGCAATACCAAGACCAAAATAAAGACATAAAACGAAGTTCGATGATAATGCATGTCTTAGATTATCAGTGGCGTACATAAAATGGCCCGACAATATGGCAAAGTTCCTGAATTATCTCTTTTTTTCGATGTTAATCTTTTAGCTCTACAAATTTCTTTATAATTACTACGAAAAACGTACAAGCAAACAAATCAATAAACTGGGCCAACTCTTTTAAAACCTACCTAAACAAGGTTAAAATTATTAATTTGATAAAATCAACCCCAAACATTTTTTGAATATTAATATTCACCAAAACCCCCAATTTTATCAAGTAGGTTTGATGATAACAATAAAAAAGCAAGGTGAAATTATTCAAAAATTCTTTTATTCAAAATTGTGACAGTTATTCGTTATTTTGGGAATATTTTAGAATTTATCCGAATGAATTTTACACGCAACTTTGATCGTTATCAATGTTTACTTGGAAAGTTTTACAGCCGATACTGTTTGCTTTGAAAACACCACGTTTTTCAAACAACAAATAGGAAAAAATTATGAATTATTTAATAGAAGTTTGCTTAAAAAATTCCTCAGGAAATTATCAATTTCCTTCAAAACAAATTGTATTTTTATGTAATACACGACAACGACTACGACTACAAAATTTATTTAGGGTAAACTAGGCCCTGCAAACACAAATAAATGCCTAAAAGTAAACAATTCCCGTACCTTCTAATGGGGCTAATAAATGTACAAACTTAAATAACAAATCTCAGAAATCGACTATCCGGCTGTCAATATAACCTTGACCTAACTCAGCAAATTTGATTGATTGATTGATTCATCCAATTTTAAAAGAAAATTAAGTAAATTTATCTGCAAAACGTCGATATCTTCCTACTAAATATTGCTTTATTAAACCTTATAATTACGAATCAATGGCTGAGACGTATTTTGACGGTGTTTTCTCTGTAAATAATTAATGAACTTTTATCTAATGTATTTTCGTTAACCAGTGATTGCCATGTGTAAGGAACAAATGAAAATTGTGTTGTTTTAGTCTGATAGGAGATAACGTAGTTTGCCTTCTACTGGGTTTCTTATTTTGGAGTTAGTTTGTGAGTCCTTCTGAATGTCTCAGGATAGTTCAGTTGTACGTGGTCCAGTTTGGTTTATTTTAAGTAAGTGATTTTAGTTACTGTGATTAATAATAATGACTCAAACATTATAGTCTAAACCTGATAACCTTAACATCTTCCAATTAGTAATAATAAGGAGTTATTTTTAAATATCTACCTACATAGCTCATTTTCGGTTAATTAATTAATCTTGGCCATCAGTGATTGAAACTGATTGTAAATAATAAAACTGAAGCCCAAATATTGTTTGTTATAAGGTATAAATAATATTTAATAAACCACACGTCGTAAAAGTGTGTAAATCATGTTGACTTATTAGGTCAATTTTCGAAATAAAAAAATTGTTGCTCGTTTTGACCTCTTGATAAACCATTGCGTATAAATTAAATATAATTTTTTAGTTACAAAAATCGCATTTCTTTTTCTATGACGTATACTTATAACTATCAAAGAAAACTTCCAAGTTCGGAAGCTAAATGTAAAAATCGTTGTTTATGAAGTAATACATTTTATGACTGATTTACTTTGACCTCATTAGCGTGCAAACAAACCATGTTGTAGCAGCTTCGTTAACATACGACCGCATGAACGTTCCCGATAAAGCTGATAACTGAGGCATTCTTTCCAACTCACAAACTCTTTCAAAATGGTTATTCCAAGACTGGTTGTACACGCTGCACGGCTCGCTAATAAAACATCAGTTTTCAATCAAATTTCAACTTCGACAAGGTTACAAACAGTGAGGTTAATCAGTACAAGTCGTAGTTTGGCAGGTAAGACAGGTAACTTTATCATTTAACTTCAAATTATCATATCTCCAATTTGCAGAACGTTTCTATACCGATAAACACGAATGGGTGGAAGTAAACGGCAAAGTTGGAGTAATTGGAATCTCCCAATATGCCCAAGTAAGTAATTTTTTACAAAAACATTAAAATCCATGATTGCACGTGTACATTACAGGAAGCGTTAGGCGACGTTGTCTTCGCCCAACTACCAGATGTCGACACAGTACTACAGCAGAAAGGTAAAAAAATATAAAAGCGAACACTTCCAAGTATTTATTACATTTGACTTTGTAGATGAATGTGGGGCATTAGAAAGTGTAAAGGCAGCTAGCGAATTATACAGTCCTGTATCAGGACGTGTAATTGCAAAGAATACTGAAGTTGAAGGAGCGCCATCTCTTATTAACACGTCGTGTTATGAAAAAGGTAAGTCATATATTTGGCGCAAAATTTAAATGTGTAAGACTGATATATTCGGATGAATGATACTAATAATTACAATTATTTCAGGTTGGCTATTTAAAGTTGAACTGACCAACGAGAAGGAAATCCCAGCGCTAATGAACGAAGCACAATACAAAGAATACCTAAAATCTGATCCTCATCATTGATAGTTGTACAAAGTAATATTATTATTTAAGTGTGATAAATAAAGTCAGTTTTCTTATAAGTTATAGTTTTGTGTTGGTTTTCGTTAAGCTGAAAGTGGACTTTATGCACCTTTATTTGCTAAACTTTTTATTTATTAAATTTATTATGCGATATACAAAAATTTGGCATTAATTTGATCCAGTGGTCGTAAGAAAATCATTTATCATCATCAGTTGACCTGGAACGGATTTAATTTTCACATATTTGGTATATCTATCATCCAAAAGCAAATTTGTAAATATTGATGGTTAGAATGAACTTCTGAAGCACCAAATCTAAATGACAAACAAAAGTTAAGATTGTTATAAAATCTATGAGTATTAAACAAAACAAGCTACCGAAAAATGTGAACAATAATAGTACCTAAAGTTTAAATAAGATAATGATTACAGTTATTTAATAAGAGCAAACATTTAGTACAAATTAGTTTGTGTTAGTCAGCACTTTTGCACTCTTTAAATATTGTTCATCATTTTACAGCAAATTAAGGTTAGTTTACAAACTGCCAAAACAGATTTATTTATGCAAATTAATGTTTGTTGCTAAGTCAATGCACTGCAGTTACAGTAAAAAACATCCTTGATGTATTACATAAATACCTAACTGTTGCAGTGTATTATGTATTATCAAAGTAATAATGCAATACAAGATATTGGTTATTTATAAAGAAAGAAATTGATGGTATATATAAGTTTCATACATATGTAAATGTTTTTATAGAAAACCATTTTATTTCATAATTTTCGTAAAACAGAGTATTATGAAACTTGCTTATATGTGTAAAGATAAAAATTATCTCTCGTTGTTGCATTTCATCTGAGAGTTTAGTATTTCATTTTTTTTTTTTTTTTTTAATAGAGGTGAAAAATTTAGTTTTTACTACGCTCAGCTCGGTTAGACTCGGAAAAAATTCGATTATGCTCGGTTCCACTCGGACAAAACGTCAAATATTCTCAGTTTGGCTCGATTACCGAGCTTATACCTTTTACCAAAGAGAATAAAAATATAAAGAGCTTTAGCCTTATGGGTTATAATGCAATAGTAAAAATACCCCGGCCGCTACGAGATTACTGTTAATAGTGGTTGGGGTAACGAACTAAACATGCCTTCTTTATTTTAAAATAACTAAATTTGTGCGGATTTCTTCTTTACCTTAACAACGCAATGTTGCCACGTCGCTTAAAAATCTAAAAATGCTTAGATTTTTTAACGTAAAGAAATTTGAATACTTTTTATAAACTTTTGGCGTGTATAGCTTCTGAAACATAATGCAAGCGAATTATAGTCTTTATATTCTTTGCTGCTATTTATAAAACACAAAGAAAAGGACACAAAACCTACCAAAGGTAGTAGGGTACAGACATCTAGTGCGAATAAAGCTAGAGAGTTTACTGCAGTTGCGTGTGTACCATGGAAGCTAGGGAAGCACAGCTTCCCCTACGTAAACTAAATACCTACAGCGTATAATAAATTAAATTAATATACCTTAAAAATTTAATATTATATATTATCCTGTTGACCCGAATATGTATAATTATTTTCAATATTTTGCAATACTAATCGAAGCTCGAACTTGATTCAACTGCCGGCTGCCGTATAAATACGAAAGACGAAAAACACGACATAACCCGAAACGGCTTTATAAGCTACGAGCTCGCAGCTTACCGTCAGTATACTGTTTTATGCGCTGAGATCGATAGCAAGAGCGCGTGCAAGAATATTAAGTAATAAAATAAATACTGTTTTATTGTGAAATTAAAAAGTATATGAACGTGAAATTAGTTACATATTAATATATAAACAATACAAATATCGTATCAATGAAAAAATCTTTCGTTTTTACGCATAATTTCGTTTGAAAATCGAACTAAAAATAGTCTTATGTAAGCTGTAACCCGGCAGATTACATTCACTATCCCCGCCACAAGTGTGCCTACAGAACGTTCCTTTTTTTTACTAAAATTATTTTGATAAATGTTAAATTTTTAAAATAAATTGATGTGATTTATTAATTTTATTAAATCCTATCTCTTCCGTCCTGTTAAATCTTAATTCGACGATTCAACCAATAGCAGTATATGTTAACACTGTTTACAATAAAATTTTAGAGTAGGTAGAGAAAGTATGGGCGGCAACATGGAGGATTAAGACCTCCTAAGTCACTTTCGAATTTTAGAATAAACATTCAAAAGTTTAATTTTTGATTATTTAAGATACCACCTTTTAAGGTTTGCCTAACGTATAGGCAACTAGCATTACGTATCGAATAAGACAGTTGCATATACTAGAAATTTATTAAATTATTTAAAAACATCGACAAATTTCTTACCTTACTAAATAATCTAAATATACATACGTACCTACAGATGGACACAGTTATATCTGTAAATAAAAATAAATGCAAAAATCTGTTTCTTCCATTATTTAGCATTCAAATTGTTATAATTAAGCCAATGTAAATATTTTTTTAATAACTAAAAAAATAAAATAACTTAAGTGGTGGCAAAGTGGTGCCCAAGAAAAATTAAAATAAACGTAACAATAATAAGTAGACAATTTAAAAATGACAAATGATAAAATCCCACAGATAACAGAACAATGACTTCTGTTCAATTCTTCAATTTACATTTAAGGCTCTAGGTACTTTCCTTAACGGAAATATTGTCTAAAATCGCAACATTTTATATCACTTTTGTGGCTGTATTATTTAATTTGAAGAGCTGGTCGACACTTATAAAGGTTCTGTAGAAGGCAAGGTAGTGATGTGTTGATATGTTGATGTCAAAAGGTCAATTAATTTGCTGTAATTAATCGAAAACGTTCTATAATTTCTGCAGTTTCTTTCGTTTATGTGTGATCGAAACCAAAAAGGTTTGAACAAACTGACAATGATTAGCACGGTCTCCTGGGGTCTTCTAATAGATTTTTTCGTCGATGTTTATTGAACATTTATATCGCAAAAAGAAAATTGCATTTAGGCAACCAGTTAAACATAATGTTTCGATTTTTACTTTCCCAATTTCTGCAATCTAAGTTGCCTAACGTAAAAAGCATTATTTTAAAGCGTTAAGTGGCTTGTACTGCGAAACCTATTATCTGTACTTGTAATCCCTAAGAGATAACATAAGAAATTATCCTCCAGGCTCTCCTTTACTTAAAATACATTCCTAGTTTAAATTAATGCTTTTGACGTTAGGCAACTTAGATTGCAGAAATTGGGAAAGTAAAAATCGAAACATTATGTTTAACTGGTTGCCTAAATGCAATTTTCTTTTTGCGATATAAATGTTCAATAAACATCGATGAAAAAAATCTATTAGAAAACCTCAGTAAACCGTGCTAATCATTGTCAGTTTGTTCAAACTTTTTTTAGTTTCGATCACAAATAAACGAAAGAAACTGCAGAAATTATAGGACGTTTTCGATTAATTACAGCAAATTAATTGACCTTTTGACATCAACATATCAACACATCACTACCTTGCCTTCCACAGAACCTTTATAAGTGTCGACCAGCTCTTCAAATTAAATAATAAAGCCACAAAAGTGATATAAAATATTGCGATTTTTGTCAATATTTCCGATAAGGAAAGTAGAACCTTAAATGAAAATATTAATACATAATCTTAAAAACCAATCTGACAATCGCTTCACCATAAAACAAGCCTGTGAGTGAAGTTAACTTGTTATTTGTTATTCTAATTGTTTTCTTACGATTGTACGAACCACAGATAATCAAGTGGTATCAAATATATTTTTAAATCTTTATTAATAGCAAGTTAAGATACTAACACATTTATAATTACATTACATTTTCGTACAGCCTACTTAGAAAATAATTCGTTCGTTTAACGTTTTTCAAGGAAACTGAAAAAAGCATGCAAGAAATTTGGAAATCCCCTAATTAATTCTTAAGTATTATTGAGGCTGTTATTTAATAGATCAACAATATGACGTTCATGAAAATGACGTAAATTAAATACAAATTTAATAAACAACAGTTAAACATTTAATAAATTGGGGGTCAAATTCCGCTTACATTTTTAATCTAAAATATCCTGAGGAAAGAATTCCTGAAGAAATTTTATTTATTTTTTTTAATAATGTGCATTAAAATGCGTAAATATTTTTTAATTTTTAATGATCAAATTAAGGCAAACACAATTAAAATCTCTTCATCCGAACTTTTTAATAAAATTCCGAAATACAAGAAAGCAAAGGGTAAAATTACATCCAGAAAAGTTTTGTATTTCCTAAAAGTAATCCATAAATGCAGTCTGCTCAATGCGTTATCACCGAACGTATGAATGGAAAGGTAAAATACTTAAAATAGAACAATAACAAACGATCACTGATTCATTATGTTTAAAAATTGAATTACAAAATTGTGCAATAGTTAAGTATTTTGCAAAAACTATAAAGCAAAAAAATGTCAGCTGTTTTACATCATGCAAGTATCAAAGTACAGTGGAATTCCATGAAACGCTGATTTGTGATAGTAATGGTCTGCTGATCATTACCAAAATTTTGATTAATTTTTCCTTTTTGTTTCGGAACAAATCCCAAAGTTTTCCGAAGATAAATAAATAAAATTCTGGCGAAAAAGCATCGATATTTAGCTTTCGATTACCAAAAAATATAATAAAGACGAGAAAGTTTCTTAAGCCATTTTTAATACAAAACTATGATCTATAAATGAAAAACAAGCAGCAATGGCAGACCAATTAATTACAGAAGGAATCGCTTTTATCAAAAACGTGCTCGACTTCCTGGAATTCTCCTCGTTTTTATGAAGCGATCGAATAAAGGTCGCAAAATGTTGATAAGATTCTCAGAATTTTGCTTATGCAAAAATAAATAAACTTGTCTGGTACAAGTACAAGTCAGAAGTTCATAAACTAACAAAAAGAAAAAGTGCCAAGCTGTTACCAATTTTAGATCGGCATCAAAACAGATGATGTCGAAATTTGGAAAAAAGAAAAAATACAGAAAAGCTGATAGTTGCTCAAGAACTTACGATATCTGTTTAGAAAAAGTCTGAAATACAAAGACTAACTTAAATAAAAAGGCTAAAATAATTAAAATTTCTAAAAATATATATGTTTAGAAAATCGTTGAAAACTGTATGTAATTAAAATTTAGAAATATTCTAAGAAAAGAAAAAACGTTCACATTTTGGTTGTTTGCATGATACCATTAATTTAAATTATACTGAAGCTTTTTAAAAATGTTGAAAATTACACACCCCAAAAAGCAAACCGATGATATTTTATAGCTATTAAGACAACAAGTGTTTTATAGAAGGTTTAAAAATCAAGGTCGTAGTTCAAATCCGAGCGAACGAAGTGAGCCGAGGATTTGATAGACCGAGATTTTTAAAATATAAAACACGAGTTGTCTTCAAGATTTTTTCTAACACTAATATCTTTCACTAATATATTATTAGAAATTTTAATAAATTATTATTTGAGACGCGTCACAATACACAAAATGCGAAGATTGCTAGGCAACGACGTATTTTATAGAGAAAAGCGTATTTTAAAGGCCTATAAAATACGTCGTCAATGACAACGTATTTTATAGGCCTTTAAATGTTTAAATACGTTGTTGCCTAGCAATCTTCGCATTTTGTGTATTATGACGTGTCTCAAATAATAATTTATTAAAATTTCTAATAATATATATAAAAGCGTTCCAGTTTTAATTGTTTACATGCCTAATGCCCTGAATTTAAATTATACTGAAACTTCAATGTTAAACTTTCTTTTTTAATAATAAAAATTACACTCGTCATAAAAGAAAAATCGATGATAGTTTAACAACATTTTGAAATCATAAAAAAGTGAAAACTGTAGTTTTCATTTCGTTTTGAAATTAAAAAACTTGGAAATTATCCCAAAAAGCTAGAAATTAGAAGGTATTTTGAAAAGTTACTGATATTAACTGTTAATTTAAAATGAAATGTGACGAATAGAAATATTTAAATTGTTTTTTAATTTTCCAAAATTTAATAATTAAAACATACCTACTTACTACTGCAAAATTTCAAATTTACCCATTAAAATATATACACACATGCAACAAACATTTTATTCGACTTTCTTACACAAAATTTTGTTGTTGTTATATTATTTTACAAAATTACACCAATTAATCAACAATCACAATTTAGTTATCAAAATATGTACAAAAACAACCAAAGGAGCAAACATTTTAGGTAAATTAAGCACAATAAAAATAAAGTACTCGCATTGAATAACACCAAATTATCTTTAAACAAATTAATTAAACAAAATAAATAAATTATTCAAACAATCTAACAAAGATTTTGTTCTCACATGATTATCAAAATTGTTAAAGATTTATTTAAGATTGTTTAAAATAACAAATGATTTTTGTGATTATTATTATTTAAATGTTATGTTTTCCGAAGAATATAAACATTTAACATTAAATATTTAGTAGAAGACCTTTAAACGTCTTCTACGTCGTCCGTACGTAATATAGTTCGATGAAGATTGGTGTCTCCTCCTCTCCTCCATTATGTGGAAGGAATTTAATTATATTTAATGGAAGGAACGCGAAAACCTTTCGCCTTCCCTACATTATTAGAACCAAATTCGATATAAAACGATCATAAAGTGGAACTGGCTATTGCTATTGCTTTTTCTTGTCAGTTCCTAGATAAACTTGATCATTGAAACTTTTATTGCCAGGCTGGAAATATCAAAAACGAATCTGATACGTTTCTTTATATTTATTTCATCAACTGGTGGCGAAATATCCAAAAAAGAAGTATAAAATGTTAAACGCGCCACAACAAACCTTCTGAAATTATCAAAAAACAATTTTTTGATTTTTAATACCTATAAAAATAATAATGGATTGATAAATAGCTATTTATGCAACGAGTTGCAAAATGATGGACTTTTTATCACCAGGCGTGAAATTGTTCGTCGAGGCGAAGCCGAGATGAACAACACGCCATGTGATAAAAAGACATGTTTTGCAACGTGTTTCATACAAGATTTTATCCAATTCAGATAACAAAATGTAAATGCCACATCTTCTTAAAAAAGGAGTTGGGTCATCGTGATAAAATGGGAGTGATAAAATGGGAGTGATAAAATGGGAGCATATTTTGTAACTAGTGACAAAATGAACCACTTTTCGCAACTCAAATCATCTTTTTGTAACTAGTTACAAAATGGGAGCATATTTTGTAACTAGTTGCAAAATGAACCACTTTTCACAACTAAAATCAATGTCGAAATGTTGACATTTCGTAACTGAATTGGATAAATTAGATTTACTACAAAAGAGAACTGACTAACAATTATATACATTAACAAAATAACAATTAACATAAATTTAAACAAATAAAATCAGTGTAGCTGATGATAAATGTTTATTGTTCTAGTCGTTCTGGATTATTTATGATAAAAGCGATGACAATTTTTTATCAGTAGATTGTGATGCGATTCCTTACGATTAGTATGACTAAAACAATACAATATTTAATTCTAATACTTGATTAATGAGGGAAAAAAGGCAAAATAAGATGATTAAATTAAAGCATGATTAATTTAATTGTTGACTTTTGGTTGTAATATATCAACTCCGTGAATTTATCATTTAACTTTTGAAAATTTGGCAAACGCTGGAAAAATCATCTAGAAATAAATTCAATTCATTTGAATATTTTAAAAATAAATGGTTTTCGATATTTCTTTGGTGCTTTCTTTTATTATCAAATTAAGCAACTTCATATTTATTTATTTGTTGTTTTATTTATTTATAAATCCGACGCTCTAAAAAGGCACAACGATAAGGGAAGAATAAGAAGATTTATTTATTTACAAATTAATTTTAAAACGGACATGTGAATTACAAAGCCATTCAAAATACGTTGTGAGAATAATCCTTTTGTAAAATTGGCATTTTAATTTATGATAATTGATGGTTAATTGTTAAACTCTCAATTTTTTCAAGGAACCTTTTCTTTTTCAGTAATTTCGAGGTTAGTAAAGCAAACTAATTTTGTGTGGTTGGCGTCGTCGAACTGGTTTGTAAATTTTGACTGTATAATTGAACACACGTTAATTACAATTACAAACGCAAATTAGGAATGTTTGGGTATATTCGGTTACGTCAATGTAAATAATAAAGGTACTTAAGTTTTCCGTTTTTTCTGAACCGTTTCTGACGTTGCTTTGGAAAAAAATAATTAGAACGTAATATGTTTTTGATTTTCATACTAAAAACACATCGAAGAATTAACATAAACTTTAGATATTAATGTGATAAAAATAAATCACTGCTATTTGCAAGATCTTTTTTGGTTTTTAAAATTATTAAATTAAACAAAGTAGCAGTTTGTAAAATTTATAAAATTAAACAACATTTTTTTTTGTAGATTTATGGGAAGGCTTTGTTGCATTCAACATTCATTTTCATAAGTTAAACAATTCTGTCTTAAGAAATTTTTAAGAAAAGTACTGCGGCTGAAACATATCAACTGAATTAACAATTAGAAAAAAATATTTACATGCACTCTTTAATAAAGCTATGTCAGACGTACAGATTGTGAATAAGTCAGTCTAGATGAAACTACAGATTCTGAAGAGCGAGCGATCGCAAATGTTTTATTATTGCAAGTTCTCTGCACCCTGGCAAACCATCAAAATCATATTTGGGTGCTAGTAAAGTGTTAAACAAAATAAATAGTTTCCAACATATCGGATAATGTTTTTTTCTGCAATAGCAAAACACACAAAGTTTTGTTGCTAGTGACGGATGGTGCACCATATATGTTCAAAGCAGAGAAGTTACTGCAAAACTTTTATCCACAAATGCTACGTACAATATGTTCTCTACTAAAATGATTTTACTAAATTTTTACTAGATCTGATCTCTATTACTAAGTACGAAGTTATTAAAATTCAAATTTTAATATTTCAAATTCTTGATGTTCTGTGAATACAATAAAACACGAAAAATCCAATTTTTCAAATAGGAAATCATATTTCATAACCTTTTTGAGGATAATGGTTTTTTAGAGGTACAAAAAGATGTCCTATGCAATAGAAAAAATGAGCTACGTGCCGAAAACATTAAAATTTTGAAATTCAGTGGCTTCGTGTTTATTAATTTTAGACCTATTATGTTGGGTATTATATGAAATCTTATGACAGTAATAATCGTTGAATTCGAAAGTAATTCCGTGTTTTTATTTTTTTAATGTTTGTTCTTCTTCTTCTTCATCTTCTTCGGCCTTATCCGTTCAGGATGTTGGCTATCATCACAGCTATGCGTGTTTTATTGACAGCAGCTCGGAATAATTCGATGGATGTTAGCCAGCCAGGATATTCTTCTTCTGCCTGGACCTCTTCCCTCTACCTTGTCCTGCAGAACCAATTGAAGCAGAGGGTATTTTCTAGGATTTCTCATTACATGGCCCAGATACTGTAATTTACGTTCTTTTATGCATTGCACCAGTCCATTCTCCTAAGGACTTCTTCATTTGTAATGTGTTCGTTCCATGAAATTCTGAGAATTCTCCGGTACGTCCACATCTCAAATTCCTTGATTTTTTTTCCCTTTTCTTCAGATAATGTCCATGCCTCCGCTCCATACAACAATGTGGCGAAGACGTAACATTTCAGCATTCTCTTTTTAAGTGCCATACTCAGATCACGGTAACAGAGAAGTGCGAATACTGCTCTAGCTTTTTCTACTCTGCATTTAATCTCTCGGGAATGATCCCATTCTTCGTTGATTTTACAGCCGAGATAGTTGAAACTGTTCACTCTCTCAATAATTTTGTTGTTGCAGTAGAGCGTGTTTCTTTGTACTGGTTCTTTGCTTATTACCATATACTTAGTCTTTTTGATGTTAAGTTCTATTCCATACTCTTGGCTTATGTCATGCAATCTGTTTGTGATTTCTTGGAGCCCTTCCGTACTTTCCGCAATTAGCACAGTGTCATCTGCGTATGTGAAGTTATTGATGACCTCTCCATTTACTTTAATCTTCCAGTGCTTCTCTAAAATATAGTTCCTGACTACAGGTTAAACAATAATGGTGTGTTTGCTTCTTGTTTCCAGTATAGGTTACTAATGATTCTTATATCTTTTCCGTCTATATTTGTTTTCTGGAGTACACTTGGGATTTTATCGTGTAGGCAACGATCTAACGCCTTGGTATAATCAATAAAACACATATAGACGTCGCAGTTCATGTCCCTGTAAAATTCGTAAGAATTTTTGCATTTTTTTTAAATTAGACAAACAGGATTTTGTAATTTATAAAATTAGACAAAATTTATGGAATTATTATAAAAGAACGGCCAAATTTGCATGACCTTTTACTTTTTTTAAAATTATAAAATTAGACAAAGCGGGGCTTTGCGAAACTAGACAAGTAGGATTTTGTAAAATTTAAAAATCATTATCAAAGAACCGTAAAAACACTTTCTGCAAGACCTTCTGTATTTTGTAAGGGTTTCGTCAAATTAAAAAAAATTAGATAAAATAAAACTTTGAAAAATTTATAAAATTATTATCAAAGATGAGTAAAATTTGTAAGGCCTTTTGCATTTTTAAAAATTCAAAAATAGACAAAATAGGGTTTCGTAAAATTTATAAAACTAAACAAGTAGGGTTTTGTAAAATTTAAAAATGATTATCAAAGAACAGTAAAAACAGTTTTTGTAAAACCTTTTGCATTTTTTTGAATTATAAAATTAAACAAATAGAATTTTGTAAAATTTCTAGAATAAGACAAAATAAAGTTTTGTAAAATTTATAAAATTATTATCAAAGAAGAGTAAAATTCGCAAGGACTTTTGCATTTTTTAAATTAGACAAAGAAGGTTTTGTTAAATTTATAAAATTAGACTAAATAAGGCTTTGAAAAATTTATAAAATTATTATCAAAGAACTGTCAAATTTCCAAGGCCTTTCACGTATTCTAAAATTATAAAACTAGACAAAATAGGGCTTTATGATATTTATAAAAACAGACAAGTTGAAAAATTGATAAAATTACAGTATGGCTATTAATTTATAGTACTGAAAATTTCAAACTTTTTCACCTAAAATAATATGTAATAATATATAATAAATTAATACTTCAGTATTAGCTTTACGAATAACATGTTCTAAGTGCCCTCCATTACGTTGGACGCACAGTTCTTGCATATTTGCAGTGTTGTGACAGGTACTTCTTTTTTGGTACCTAGGTAAAGGTACAGGTACACAGAGAAAAAATTACCTAGTTACAGGTACAGGTATACTTTTACAAAAATACCTAGGTAAAAGTACAGTTACCATAAAAATGTACCTAAATATTGTAGGTACAGGTTAGGTACAACCGCACAAATAATTTTTTTGGCGATTGTCAAAATTTAAATATAAAAAAACTGCTACTTTTTAAATAAAATAAAAAAGGTTTTTCTTAAACATTCCTACAAAAAAAATCATACATTTTTTATTTCTTTCAGAACAATAGAGTTTCGAAGGCCTCATCAGAAAGCCTATTTCGTTTGGGAGTTGTTCTCATGTACTAAACAGTCTTTAAACAGGAGCTGATGAGGGTATAAAATTCTTAAAATGTTTTCATAATCACGAGTAAATAGAGATTTTAGATTTTTTGACTTATCTTCAAAATACTTTACTCTATTTGGATAATATTAATGGCATCATCGTTCTCGTTCTCTTTACCGTTAAATACGCTGCACAAAATACCAAAATGATGCCAATAAAATCCGAACTTATATGAACATAGGTATTGATATTCTCTTTATATGCACAGTTATTGTTTATTTGTTTTACGTTTTACGGAGAAAATAAAATTTACGTTGTACCTTAAGTTTTTATATATTTTAGGTACAAGGTAACTCTAAAAAATACCTAGGTATAGGTAGAGGTAATTCTAAAAATATGGACCTTTTAGTATACGAAGGTACAAGAGACGTACCTAGGTACTTGTACCTAGGTACATTTACCTAGGTACGTCTCAACACTGCATATTTGTGGCCATATTTGAAAATAGAGGCTGTTGCATCTGTCGTATCGCTCCTGTAATTTTCTCTTTTAACTGTTGTATTGTCGACGGAGGGTTATCTCGGAAAACCCATAGTTTCAGCATACCCCAAACATATGCATCCAATGATGTTAAGTGATGTGTGGCACGTTGCCCCATCTTGCTGAAAAAACTGGCTACCGAAGGCCTACCGTTTCAGTACTGTATATTAATAGCCATACTGTATTATGAAAGAACAATCAAATTTGTATGACTTTTGACATTTTTTAAAATCATAAAATTAGACAAAATAGGGTTTCGAAAAATTTAGAAAACTAGACAAGTAAGGTTTTGTAAAATTAAAAAATTATTATCAAAGAATAGTAAAACCCTTTTTGTAAAACTTTGCAGTTTTTTATTTTTTATAAAAATAAACAAAATAGAATTTTGTAAAATTTAAAAATTAGACGAAATAAAGCTTTGCAAAATTTATAAAATTATTATCAAAGAACTGTAACATTTGCAAGACCTCTTACCTTTTTAAAACTGAAAAAATTAGACTAAATAGGGTTTTGCAAAATGTATAAAACTAGACAGATAGGGTTTTGTAAAATTTAAAAATTATTGTCAAGAAACAGTAAAAAAACTTTTTTGTAAAACCTTTTGTATTTTTTTTTAATTATAAAAGTAGACAAAATAGAATTTTATAAAAATTATAAAATTAGACAAAATTGCCTTTTGTAAAATTTATAAAATCAGAGAAAATAAAGCTTTGAAAAATTTAGAAATGTGTTATCAAAAAACAGAAAAATCTACAAGATATTTTGCATTTTAAAAATTATAAAATTGGACAAAATAGGATTTTGTGAAGGCATCAGTATTTACACTCCGCGAAGGAGTATGGGTTAAGGGCTCCTAAGTCACTTTCATATAAGCTGTCCCGCACGCTAGGCGTACGGGGTGGTGTGGTAAGCAGTAAAATTTTAACACCTTTTGCATTATTTAAAATTATAAAATTAAACAAAGTAGGGTTTTGTAAAATTTATAAAAAAGTTTTTTTTAGAATGAAGTTTCTAGTTTTTGAAATCGATTCGGCCACGACTGGAATTCGAACCTGTGTTTTCATAGGGAGCCAGGGCAAACGTTAATCTATTAGGTAGGGAATTACAAGACCATTAAAATTATGGAAAATTGCGTAAAATTTTGATCGTCCTCTTATCAATTGATATATTTTTTAAAACTTGCTTCGAAATTTTTCTGCTTTCACTTTTTATTCTATTTTCGAAGTAATTTTGGAATTTATAATATTTTTTTGAATGTTTCTCATACAAAAACTTTCTTTTATTGTTAACTTCAAATCTTCAAAATTGTTTACTAAAAAAATGACAACAAACTTTTATTTATACCGTTAACGCAGTAATAAAATCTGCATAATTACGTAATATAATAAAAATTCAAAAAATGCAATTTCGCTGTCAATGGCAAACGCGAACAAAAAGGAAATAAACGCATTCCTAGCGGTATTGTTCTCCCTATTAAATTCATAATATTCAGCGTCTACGTCAAAATATGACTTTCAATATTCTGTAATACTTAAACAATAGATACGAATGAATAAGGTATAAACGTGTGTTTGTATTAAAATCGTAAACGGTAAGTATTTTGCATGGCAGTAAAGTCCACGAATATAAAGCATGATGATAAAACGAAGGAATCACCAAAGGAGATTATTTAAAAATTAAAATAATAAGTGGCATGATGTCCTGTCCGATGATACGATTTTATAAATTTAAAATATTTATCATTTTATCAGAGAATCCGGAAAGGATGGAAACTCGAAGCGTTTAAATAGCACAGGAGTGCGCGTGTTCCATTCTATCAGTCGTACAGAGTTTCGTTTCGGGTTTGGTGGTTTAGTTGTAAGCGCACATTCAAATAAAGAGCGCGCTTTTGTGCGGTCTGTTCGAATCAAAGAGAAAAAAAAAACAAAACGAAAATGCCTTCCGAAAAATCGGTTTACAATCCTAACCCGGCGTTATTTAAAAACGCTTATATAAATTCATTTAATCAATATCGAGAACTCTATCAACAATCTATTGACAACCCAGAAGAATTTTGGGGCGAAATTGCTAAACAATTTTATTGGGAAACACCTATCGACATCGACAGATTTTTCATTTATAACTTCGATATTAGAAGAGGACCAATTTTTACCAAGTGGTTCGATGGTGCTACAACGAACATTTCCTATAACCTATTAGACAGAAATATACGTAATGGAAATGGCGATAAAGTTGCTTTTTACTGGTGAGTACCTACATTTATGTCGTTTTCAAATTGCATAGAGTCTGTGCGAACGCGACCGATCGATGGGGCGACGATGTGTCTGACCGTTTTATTGATCCCCGTACTTTCGTTCAAGTAATAAGCAATAACCTTATCTAATCTCAAGAATTGTTTAAGAGTTTTAAGAATAAATACGCGCAACTATTTTCCCATGAAAAATTCCGCAAATGACATGGAAACATCAATCTTGATTAAACAAACAATTTTATATCACGCCAGCATTCGCATATCCCATTGGTTCAAATTGCACGTGGTGCAGAAAATCATTGCCCTAATAATTTATATAAAAATTGCACCTGCAATTTTAGTTGTTAAGTGTAAAATTGTTTTTACTTCACCAATGGTTTAAACCCTGCACTACAAGAATAAGCAATCGAAATACGTAGGTATTGCAGATTTGATACCATGGTAAAAATCCATTTCTTTTAATTTAAACACACCAACAATACTATACAAATATTATGACATCAACAAGAGTGAGTTTAAATACGTACTCGCCAAAGCTAACTTCCAAAACAAATGAATTGTTCGGGTTTTATATATGTTTTAAGAAGTAAAATACGTATCCCAAATTGTTAACAAACCACCTAGCTGGAATACACAATATTCGAAAATTTGGCGAATACTTCAATTTATATGCATAAATAAATAGTAAAAATCGTAATCAACAGGACTTTAGCAAAAGGCGTCCTCTGACCCATTTAAAGAAACCTGGCCTAGTTTGACAGCACGAACCTGGTTATAATATAAGCAATTTCTTACAGTCAGTATGGAATATTCGCAGGTAACAAAAGGTCTTCGATGCTAATGACTAGGAATACATATTTGAAACCTACACCCTTTTAGACTTTTAAATACGCGACTGTAATAACTCGTAATAATTTCAAAATGGTTTTGAATTGCTAAAGCTTCGTTGGTAATACATGCATAATAGATAATTGTTGTCTACAGTCCATTCTATGAATTAAAGGTTAAAAAATCGTCAATAATAGTTGACATACATACATACGTATTACAGGTCATAACAAAATCCCAATAACCAAAGGAACTGATAGTAAACAAGAATAACTACAAATAAACTTAAATGGTTTTCAAAATTATTTATGAAGTGCTGGTGCTGAATTCTTATTTTAATTCTTTTATAGCAGCTGTACAAAGTTCTTAAAAAATATCGAAAACTCATTATAAGTACATAAGCAGATCGAATTTATAGGACAGTTTTAATTAATCAATTTTGTTTATCAATATGTTACAAAACTGTTTAGGAAACTACCAAATGTGCTGGTTTTTTTTGCAAAAAGAAACGACTCGAAGTTGTCGATTCGTTACATTTGTAATAATTTCCAAATTTGTTAAGCCAAATTAGTTCGTCTAATTACAACAATTGCGGATTTCTCATTTATTTATTTATTGGGCGAGATCTTAGCTTGTTAAAAAGAAATTAAAATACAGTTTTACGTACATTTTGAGTTTAATATGTTTTGAAAAATAGCCCAAAAATCAAATTTTCACTTATAATCTCACAAGAGCATTCATTCTTTCCGGAAATTTTTAGGTGTGCATTTCAACAACAACGCGAGGGTCGATTACGTTGTTGAAATGCACTACTAAAAATTTACCGGACATGAATTAATGCTCGAGTGTAGATTCGGTAAGAAAATCGTAACGACATCGCCACTAAAAGCAATAATAATTCAGTACATATTTAAATTTTAGAAACGTAACCACAGCAACTTGTACGTCAGCTGTCACATTTGACATAAAAATTTCTACTTCTTAATTTCGCCTAGGTTGGTGTAGCTAGATACAAAAAATTTCCGAGAAATATGGGCGTGGCCGTGGTAACCATGCCCAATATTAACCTTTCTATTGGTCGTTAATTAGTGTCGTACGATTTTCATTTAAATATATTATTCAAAGTTTTTCTACTCAAATTAAGACAAGTAATCGTCATGACTTTTACTCAAATATATTTTTCTTCCCTTTAGAAGTGACCAAACAAAGTTATCTGCCTAGCTATAGAGGAAAACTCGCAGAACTTCAAAAAACTTTATTTTCTACATAACTACCATCTACACTAACACAAAAAAAATTAATTTATTTGCGCCTCAAACTTTCGACTTTCAACTCATCATCTAAGGAAAATTTTCAGCCCCTGAGATTCTTTAGAATCTTTAGATTGAACAAAAAGAAGTCGCAGGCTATAGGGTGGATATTGTATCTCAGTTAATCCACAGCTTTCGATAATGGCTTGAACTGTGCGAGCCTTGTGGACCCTGCAGTTGTCATGCAACAGCAAAGTTTTGGTTCTCCATGAATTCGGACGTTTTTCTATAATGGCCTGCTTCAGGTTTTGGATCGTCCTTCCATAAACCTCTCCACTAATTATGGACCTTTCTTCCATGTATTCAATAAGCAATATTCCCTCGCAGTCCCAAAAAACCGTCGCCATCAACTTTCCAGAAGACGACTAAGTTTTCGCCTTCTTTGGAGGTGAAGAGCCCTTATGCACCTAGTGTATAGACTCGTGCTTCGTGAGGGGATCCCAATAGAGCACCCAAGTGACAATTCGTGAAAAATAACTCTCATCGTTCTCTAAAGTTGCCACATGTTCTCGAGAAATTTCTTTCCTAGCCAGTTTCTGCTCTGGTGTAAGGGGTTAGGAGATCTATGGTGCCAGAAGCTTTCTTCATCCCTAAATCTTTGTGCACAATCTTGAAAACTGTAGTTTCGGAAACTCCAACTTCTTTAATCTTTAGCAAGCACTGGGATCTTCATTCGTCGATCTTCAACAAGCCTGATGCTTTCCTCGGTTCTTGCCTCAGTCGGTCTTCCTGATCTGGGGTCATCCTGAATAGTTGAGTCTTGGCCCCATTGAAACTGTTTACACCAACATTTTACTTGAAAGTAATATGTGCCGTCATTACCGTACACCTTGGACATTCTTTCGTGATCAATTTCCCTCTTTAGTGAGAAACTTTATCACTGCGCGACGCTCCAAATTACCTACTTTCACTCATTTTTCGAAAAAAAAGTCGTAAAAACTGCAAAACGCAACGAACTCGTACTTAGAACAGCGACAGTAATTTAACAACCAAGCAATTTTACTTGTTTGGCGTTATTTTCATGGCTAGGTGGATACCTGAAAAAAGCATCCTCGTATTAAGCTCATCAAAAAATGCGAATAAATAAATATTAACAATAAACGTAAATTTCAAAAATTCTAAGTGACAATAACAGCATATTTCACACAAGTTTAAATAAATTCATAAACTATACTAAATACCTACTAAAAACATTTAGCTTAAACTAATACGAACATCAAAAAGTTCTTGAACGCCCCCGTATCTTACAAACAAAAAGCAAAAAATAAATTAAATGGGTTATGTTTCTGGAGATTTTAAATAATAATTGTGTAAACCCAAAGAAATTGGGGGGGGGGGGGCATATGGAATCGCCTAGGCAATATTTATGCATAAAGTTTAATTCGAACTTCAAAAGTTCTTGAATGCACCCCGTATTTTATAAAACAATATTTGAAATGGGCTTATTTCTGGAAATTATAATATAATTATTATGTAAGAATCCAAGAAAATGTAATCATCCAGCCAATATCGGCGCATCAAGTTTAATTCAAACATCAAAGGTTCTTGAATGCTCCCCGTATTTTGCATACAAAAATCAAATGGTTAAAACGGGCTTTTTCTGGAATAATTATGTAAAACCAAAGAAAAGGGCAAATGGAATCTCCTAGCCAATATTTATGGGTAAATTTTAATGATTAAACAATACTGGGAATTTTTGAAAATTAATTTTGCAACCGGTTGCTAATTGATAAAATCCACAGCAATGATAAAAGGACGTTTCAAATTTCACATTAGAACGTTCTCTTTGTCCTATTACAAATGTTATATACAAGTTTAATTAGGTTATCGTTATATATAAATTATTTCATGTACACATCACTCTTATGTAAGAATAATGTCAGCGACATATTAATTATCTTGAGTAATTGCTTTGTTATACAATATTTAATTTATTTCTCGTGTAACTTAGTAGGTTCTTGATCGATACGAAATTTTTTTATTGTTTGCCAGGACGTGTCTTAAAAAGTTAATTTGTTGTAAATGTTTTATTTATTCGATTACGAACAAAAATTTTTCTCCTATCAACAATTAAATAATTAGTCCCAAATAATTACATTTACACCAAAATCTCATTTCTAAAATTTATCAACAAAAAACAAACGTTTCTTCAACACCATTATCTATATTAAATAATAGTAATCCAAAAGATAATAAGCGTATAAACAAATTAAGTAATACTCTGAAGTTAAATATTTTAATTTGTGTTGTAACAAAGAAAATGAAATAAATACCGAAAATTGCCATAATTTTGTTTTTGAAAAATTCGTTCAAGGTACTTCCATTATTTTTTGCATGCTTGTAAATACCCCACTTTGTTTAAACAATTATTTACGATAATTTGTTACGTAAACTAATCAAATTTTAAAATGGTATTCGCCTGAATTGCCGTCTAAAAGTCTTCTTTTTTTCTAAATTACTTCAGGTTAAACTCATCAATTTTATATTCCTGCTTGAACGTAGGCATAAATTAGACAAAAAAATATTTTTTCCATATAATAACGTCAAAACTAGAACAAAACAACGGATTTGCGTTACCTGAAATGTGATGCAATCATTTTATTGAGCTTGAAAACAACGTAATTTGAATAACGAACGTCCTGCTTCAAACAACATTTCTAACAGCTTTAAAATAGATCGAACAACCTTAAAACATTCTTTTTAATAAGTCAACGGTTTTGGGGCGTTTTGAAGAAACAGCCTTGAGGAAAAAATTTGTGCAAATACGTTTTGAATTTTAAAGTGTTTAAGCAACACTAATACAAATGATTGACACTAATTAAAATTACAATAGCGAATTAAAGTTTGCGAAATTTCCTTGCCTTCAATTCAATTGCTTTTAAAACTGGGGATTTTAAAAAGGTTAACGCAGCGCGGGGCACCTCTCTCCTACGAGAAGAGGAGACCAAAACCCCCTCACTAATAAGTGAGTAGATTTGGAAAGTGCAAAGAATAAGAGAAAAGAGGGAGGATTTTGCCCTATATATGGATTTGTACAGGCCTACAGGCTAATAATTAGTGGCCCAAGGCTTCCCACCGTTTTCCTCCATTTCTTTCTATCTGCAGTTATCATTCTCCAATTCCGATCTAGTCATCCATTTTATTCTTGGCGTCTTGGCCTACCTCTCTTTCGTTTACCCGCACCTCCAGCAATCACTGTTTTAGTAGCTCTTTTATCATTAAACCTGCATATATCATCTCAATCTTTGTATCTTCGCTTTTATCGTTATTAGTTGGTTATTTATACGGTTCCATCAATTCGATGTTACTTCTTCTCTTCCATTTTTCCGCCATAAATTTTACGTTCAAATACTTCTAGCATATTTTCAATATTTTTATTTAAAATCCAACTTTCACATCCGTATAAAACTGTTGGTTGGATAATCGCACTGTACATGATGTGTACATCCTTTTTACTTCATTAATTTCCCGTTAATAAATCCTCTGTTCTTTTTTAAGACTAAGACAGGCTAATAATAATAATATCTAAATGTTGCGAATACTTCACAAGATTCGTTTGTAAAATTTTCAGGAACTCATCAGAATTTCAAGAATTTTCCCTGACGTAAATGCTAGGGTTTTCTCTCCCAAATTTTCGAAATCGGGGTGGTTAAAATGTCAACATTTAAGAATAAAAATGTTATTGAATCACTGAATATCACCAATAAAAAGTATTCTTGTTATTTTTCACACCTTGCCCTAAAAACTTCAAGAATTTTCGAGGAAGTAAATGCTTCGGTTTTTCCTTCCACATTTTCAAAATAAGAGCGGTCAAAACTTTAACATTGACGACTAACAATTTTATTGAATCACTGATTAAGTGTTCGTCTAAAAACTTCGTTAAGAAGAAACTGTAAAAGTAGGTCCAAAGTTCAGCGGACATAAATGCAGAAACTTGTTCGTAAAAATACCCGTAAAATACTCAGATATGGGTTTTATAAGCTAACAATAAAACCAGGGGCGTTTCAATAAAATTTCACCTACACCCAAACGTATTTATAAATTTCTTACTACTGATTCGCCCACTTTTTATCGATTCCCTTCTTAAAACCCTGATCGTAGCAATTTTGCGGGGGTTCGATTCCAAAAATAAAACTTCAGTATCAAAATTTTTGACATTCCTTTATTTTGAACAAAAATCTGTGATTTTGAAGATACCTACCTGACAACAAATGCCTGTATAAAACTTAAAATTGGCAAGTTGTGGGAGTTGAAGGAATCAAATAAAGTTTCTTATTTTCCTTCTGATATGTTTAAAACTAACCCAAGGCAAATATAACGTTCTTCCTATAATTTTGTAAATAACTTCAGTAAACATATTACCAAAAAAATATAAAATAATGAAGATAAAAGCAAGGTAAACACACAACAAAATTATTTGATTACACTCTAACAAGGCACTCATATTTTATTAATGGTCACACGCTATTTTTAAAGAAAATCGAATCTTCTACGTAATTTCTTGCATGCATACGTAGGTATTAACTTAACAAGTTTGGCCTTTACCTAAACCGAGGCCTAAACCAAACATACAAAACGTACAAAATACGTAATATTGCCTTTGATTTGCTTGTCGAAGAAAAAACGACCCCACTTGTTAAAAAATGTCAACATTACGTAGGTGATAACGAGGGAAAGAGTGTCAAATCAATGTTTATTGTTCATTAAATTCTACTTTCTCCTTTAATGTAACCTCCAATTGCTAAACGTCCAAAAAAACCATAAAATTTGCAGAAAGTCGGTGGTTAAATACATATTTTAGTGTAAACAAATATTTATAATTTCTTAAGTTACATCAATTACATAATTAATTTTTAACTACCGTCATTACTTCGACAGGTTTTTACATTTTAATTGGTTTAAATATTTACGTCTGAAATAAATATTTCTAAGTATTTAAGATCTGTTTGTTTAGCTACTGTTTACGTATTTAAACCGACTTTTGCATCAATGTCAAAATCATCATCAGGAAAATTTGTAAAGGTCTTCCTTGTATTTTTGAATTTTTTGGGGCTAGTGTTTTGTGGATGTCGTTTTTATTAAAGCTTTTTGCTTGAATTTTTGAAATTTTAGAGATTAAAGGGTTTTATATATTAAGTTTCTCGTTTTGAATATTAAAAACAAATTAAATCAAACATGTTTTTGATTATTTCAAATAAATATTTTAAAAATTTGCTTTAAAAAGACACTCAAAAAAATATTCAAGCGTACAATGCAAGCATGAACTAATTTAGCTTCTTTACATAATCTAACAATAACATTTGTTAAGTAATCAACTGATACTGATAAAAAGATAAAAAGCTTTAACAGTCTTAATCAAGAAAAATGCAAGTATTTAATTAAAACTCTGTTGATATTGTTCTAAACACGACGTATTATGGTATCAGACTGATAAAAAAATACATTTCCCATTTGTGCAGTAAATATGGGATTTCTCTTCTTATCTAATTTGTGGGATTAACAATCTGACATGATTTGATTAGCTCTTATAATTATTGTTATGTGATAGTGCTTTTAAAATCAGATAAGTACTCGTGTTTGATTCCCTAATTTTTCTTTTGTTTTACATAAATCATTGCTTAGATTTTCAATAAATTTTTCAAGAGTGACTGAACTTCATTTCTAATATTTTTTCTCGAGCAACTATTTTATTTATTTAATGAAGTTAATTAACCGCAATCTAAAATGTTACATTACAAATAATGTTTGGGGCCTAAGTTTTGGTTAAATAACAAAACAACTACAAATTTCAAAAGGATGAAGGCTGGCTTTGATTAGAGCACCTTAATCCACCTGCAAACAAACTACATGACTTGCGTCATGGATAAAATATTTGCAAGTACTTATTCCGGTTCAGATAACTCTATATGGACATGAAATTGTTCAGAAATTACGCTTGTTTTACTCAATTTAACCTAGCTGAATTTTTCGTTTTATTTGTAATTAAAAAGAGTAGCCACAAGATTTGATTTAAATAGAAATTTTGAATCATTACGTAAACAACGGCTCAAAATTTTCGATGAAATACTCCAAAACAAACGGTTAGTCATACACAAACACTAATTTTAATCTGCAATATGTCACGTACAATCCTTCATAAATTTTCCTCCTATAAATTCAGAAATATTCTTACTTTCTAAGACAAACTCCTTTTTAAATACGTGGGTCGTTTGAAAAGTAAGGTAAATGACGCAGAGCTGGCAGCACCATGATCAAAATCGATGCATGGCCGATAAGTATGATCCTTCAAACGAGCTCTTGCCGAGTTTCAGCTCAGTGCATTGTGAGGTTATTGTTTGGTCACGCGAAGTAGACGAATGTACAAGCATTTTCAAAAATGATTGACGTTTATTTTTTGAAGGGGGCTAAATCGTGTCGTTGGCGAGTCTTCCCCTTCATTTCAGACGTTACATTTGTGGATTGCTGGCTTTAAACGTGGCCGAGTACCGAAGATGAACCGCGCAGCGGACGCAAAAGTGATATAACAACTTCGGATATGGTGACTAAGATTCACAAAATAGTTTTGAGTGACCGAATATAGAAGATCAGGGATACCTATAGCAGATATGGTGGGCGATGGGTGCCGCGTTTGCTAGACCAAAAACATGTTCGAATGGACATTTCGTCTGCGTGGTTGAAACGTTTCAAGCGGAACCCCAATGACCGTCGATGAAATATATGTTCACCCCGGAGTCGAAAGAAGAATCAAAACAATGGACAACCAACGAGGAACCTGCTCCAAAGAAGGCGAAAACAATAGCGTCTGCCGGCAAGGTCATGACATCGGTTTTCTGGGATTCACAGGGTGTGATCTTTATTGACCACCTGGAAAAAAGAAGGACATTCACTGAAGAATACTACGCAGGTTTGCTGAAAAATTTGAGCGAACAAATTAAGAATAGATGACGACAAAACAAACGAACAAACAATCAAAAGGGGGATACAACAGGGGTGTGTCCTGTCACCACTTCTGTTCAACATATGTATATTCCGAATACATATTTAAAAAAGCACTGCGAATTAAAATACGACAACCGAAAATTAACAAAGTTGTGGAGCATATGATAAATATGAAAGAGGTGTAAACATAAATTATAAGAAAAAAAAGATTGTAAAATTTCCTACGAGGAACTAACTAGGTACTAGTAAGTAAGATTACACCTTTGAGACTGTCAGGAAACGAGCACACAGCATTTAGGGTTCATGTTGCACACAACCAGAGAGCAGCCAAACTAAACACAGGCGACCGACTGCTATTAGCAGATACCAGATGCCCAATAATCTACAAAGCCAAAGTAACGTCATACATTAATAAATAATTAACACTAATACAGGCAAGATTACAACACAAAATAAACTGAGGGGAGAAAAGTGTGAGCAATCTTCATACCAAAACCGCGGAAAAAATCCTACAGATCTATAAGCCTAACATCATTGATATTAAAGACTTGAGAGGCTAATCACCAGGTACATAGGGACAAGTATTGGAAAAGTTTCCTTAACACAACCTAGCAATCTGGTAAATCAAGTGAACTTGCAATCCGTGAACTAACCAGCAAAGCAAAAAAGACTTTAGTCTTCAAAATTTTGAAATAGGGGTTTTTCCAGACATCGAGGGGCCTTTGACAATACATCGTTTGAATCAATTCATCGGGCAGTAACACAGAGGGGAATTCACCCTATGATAATTCATAAATTTGACTGTCATCCATGAGTGTTCTTATATTAACTGTTCCGATTGCTAGGTTCGCACGTTTCGGCAGCATCATCCATCTCGGCGATTCTTTTAGCACCATTGGTCTGCCTCCTTTTCTGTCCGCTGCCTTAGTCAGGGAAACGCAGACAGCTGGGAACTCGGGGCCTTCTCTGTCCTGTAAATATCATGCAAGATAAATTTGACAATAAAACACCACGCTTGTCAAAGGCGGGTTGGCGAGATAGATAGGAGGAGAAGGTAAAGTAGGGTATGAATGGGATTAAGGTTCGGGACATAGTTCCTTCCCGGAATTGGAAAAAAAAAGAACAGTATCCCTGAAGTAGGCCTGTCCTCTACTAGAGCCGCAAAGGAGTGTCTATCCGCTACCGCAAGAATGGTTAACAGAGGTATAGTTAATATGGCATGGGCACATGAATGAGTTAGAGCATAACCTAATATTACATAAAAAAGGTAGTTCAAGCAACTCCGACAAATGTATAATCGTGTAATATGTATATTGTCAAAAGTAGGTATACTTAAAATATTTAGAAAAATATTAGAAATGCGACAAAGGGAACAGGCACGCAGCAATCTGACCAGGACGGCAGACACAGGATCATATTTATAGCTTAAGAATCATATAAGAGAGTATGAAAAGAGGGAAAGTTAGTGCAAATAATAATAAAAGGAAGAATACAAGGCAAGAGAACTGTGGGACCAAAAAGACTATCTTGGCTTCGTAATATTCGTAACTGGATAGGACTTACAGCCTCACAACTGTTCCGAATTGCTGAAAATAGGGAAGAATTTAACATAGTGATAGCCATCCTCTGAAAACGGAGAAGACATATAAGAAGAAAATCGTACCTTGCCCCAAAAAAAGCTCTTTCATCATGACAATGCACCTGTTCACACGGTTTCCAATTGTTAGATCATCCGCCCTACTCATCCGATTGAGCCCCGTTTGACTTCCATTTGTTCTCGAACCTCAAATGATGGCTCGGAGTACAACGATTTTCCGACAACAATAAAGCTGTTCGTACTGTGAACGGCTATTTTGCAGACCAGGAGGAATCATTTTATAAAAACAGTATGGTTATGGAACATCATTGGGTAGAATGTGTAGAGCTCAATGGAGATTATATTGAAAAATTTATTCGCATTTGCTTTTTCATTTGTCTTACTTTTCAAACGACCACGTAAATTTCTGTGCAAATCTTGCTTTTATACAAAATAAACTTTTTTACAACAACCTTAATTTAAATGAAATATTAATCAACCAGAAATTTCTATTCACAGGGAAGGAAATCATCCAGATGACTACAGCCGCCTCACCTACAAAAAACTTCTGGAAGAAGTATGCAAATTCGCCAACGTGCTTAAAAGCAAAGGAATAAAAAAAGGAGATCGTGTAGCTGTTTATATGCCTATGATCCTTGAAGCAGTTGTAACGTTATTAGCATGTGCAAGAATAGGTGCAATACATTCATTAGTGGTCAGTACTATTTTATCAAATAAATTAATCTTTAATCTTGCTAGAAATTCAGACGATTTTCCCCAGTTTGCAGGATTTTCAGCCGAATCCTTTGCAGAAAGGATAATCGATTGTCAAGCTCGTGTTCTTGTAACAGCTGACGGTGTATGGCGAGGTGAAAAGCATTTGGCCCTTAAAAGCATTTGCGACCAAGCTATGGATAAGTGTGCGAAAGATGATGGGGGGCATAACGTTGAACACTGTATAGTTGTTTCGCACTTAGGACGAGTGACTTCTCCTACCGGTGTACAGCAAAACCAAAGTAATAAGGTAAATTAAAAAATTCCAGAATTTAATGAACATTTCATTCACAGACACTTTTCAGATACCAATGAGAGAAGGTCGGGATGAATGGTGGCAAGATTTAATGGACGAAGCATCAGCAAGTTGTTACCCTGAATGGATGCAAGCCGAAGATCCTTTGTTTATGTTATATACGAGTGGATCAACAGGAAAACCGAAAGGAGTGTTACATACAACAGGAGGATACATGCTATATGCTGCCACTACTTTTAAATATGTGTTTGATTATAAGCCTTCGGAAGTATACTGGTGTACTGCTGATATAGGATGGATTACTGGACATACCTATGTCGTTTATGGACCTTTAGCTAATGGTGCAACTTCAGTTCTGGTAAGAATCATTATGCTTTTACTGTAAAAATATTTTCCATAATAAAACCCACAGAAATTGTCATGAAACCGATAACGAGTTTATTGGGTTGCGAAGTTTATTGTACACGTTGTGTAAAAAGTATTTAAATTGAGTAGTTAAAAAGAGATAAATTTACAGGAAAGTATTTGAATTATTTAATATAACCAATGGCGGCTGCAAACATTTTATATTTTGTATTTCCTTACTTAAGCTTTGGTTTCCTAGGAAGCGGTGCCGTCATTTAGCGGCCGTAAAAGTACGGTGGGTGACGTCACGAAAAACGGTGTCGTGTTTTTTAAGCGAAGTGTTTTCCAAAAGAGCGGTAGCGCACACCCAACGTAATAGAGCGGTCCCGTCTCATCTGAAGCGGTGGGCCAGTACGGTACGAATCAGTTCAGCAACGTTTTTTGGCGGTGTGTCTTGTGTATATAGTCCAGTTAAAATAGACATAACAGTTCGGAATAATCCGCGACGGCCGTATTTTTTCACCGTTTTTCTGACGTCACCCACCGTATTTTTACGGCCGTTAAATGACGGCACCGCTTCCTAGGAAACCAAGGCTTTAGTCAGCTCACATTTAAAATAAATGAATTGATTATTAAAATTAACCAAAATTACACGATATTGAACCTTCTGGTGTTTTGTTGCGTTGCACACAATTCCCATGATTTCACTCGAATGGAGCTAATAAAACTAAATTCCATATTTGAAAGCGGGTGGATATTGAGAAAATTACAAAATCGTTTACTTCTTTAAGTTTACTGGACGAAATATTTAAAAATAATGACCAAATACCACTGTAGAAACGGAAAGATGCTTTTCTACTATTAAGTTGATTACAACTTATTTAGCAGTACCATGGCGTAAGTAGACTGACGGCAACAATATCTATCATCGCAAATTTCGTAGGTAGATAGGTTAGCAAACGCTCCCCAAAAACTGATGATCTTAATCAACAACCGAGGAAAATAACAAGAACCTGCCAGAAAACCTAGCAGAAGAAAGAGAAGGTGATGGATTTAATTATGATGAATGGTGAAAATGGTAACGAAACGGATGGGCAAAAAATAAATAAATATAAAAGAAGAAGTTTATCAATAGCGCCATGGAATATAAGGAGTTTAAAACAAATAGAGGCCTTACGCATCAAAAATGGAGGAAGTCAATTGCCGAAAACTCTAAATTCCATATACATAGTACTTATATAAGCCCTTCATAAAAATAATAGTCAACAGACTAGAAGTTAGATGCATATCAACCGATAGAGCAATATACTGATGGTGTTGGCGATTTTAGAAGCCCGTTACTGAGACATAATCAAAAAAATATATAAAAAAACAACCAGTAGATTAAAACTAAGACGTGAATCAGAAAATATCAACAAACAGAGAGGTGTTCTACAAGGTGACACTTTATGGCCGAAACTATTTCCGACTGGAATGGGTACAAATGTCAATGGCAGAGATTTTACACACCTATGATACGCTGACGGTACAGTTATAATTGCCAAGTCGGAACAAGAATTACAGGTGAGGATGAAACAACAGCAGAGAACTTGGTCTAAATATAAACAGAAGGAAGGCAAAAGTAGCGTCAAATTCTGAACAACCACTAAATATTGCAATACAAGAAGAATTCATACACATATTTGGGACATACCATAATGATAGAGAAAGAAAACCAAGAAGCAGAAATAAACAGAAGGATAACACTTGGATGGGTAGCCTTTAATAAATTGTCGTATGTTCTAAAGTCCAGAACCTTTCCATGCATTTAAAAAGTAAAATAGTCGACTCTTGTATTTTACCTGTCTGAATGTACGGTACAGAAACCATGACGTTAACAAACAAAATAGTAAAAAAATTAGAAACAACTCAAAGAGCAATAGGGAGAAGAATGGTGGAAATAACACTACGAAATAGGAAAATAAGTGAATGGTTAAGGGAAAGAACTACAATTACAGACATAACAAACAAAGTTGCACAACAGAAATGGAGCTGAGAGGGGCATATGGTATAGACAAACGAGAGATGGACGAATAGAGCGTTATACTGTCAGCCAAGAATAGGGAAAATAAACGTAGGAAGGCCGCCTAAATGATGGGAAAACGGCATAAAGATCATAGCTGAAAAAAAATGCAGAAGACCAGCAAAGGAACGACGAAAATCAAAAGAAAAAGAGGATAATTTTGTCCAATACTGGATAAAACAATCTGAAGAAAGAAGAAGGGGTCTTACACAATACAAAATAGATATATCAGCAATCTAAGAAATGATTAATTCAACAACAAAATGCAGCAACTATAGAGCCACCAGCCTGATGAGTCATGTCCTAAAGGTATTCTTAAGAAATTGAAATAAAAACTGGCGAGAGCCAGTTTGGTTTTCGAAATGGGCTTGGGGCCAGAGAAGCTCTATTTAGTATCCAAGTGTTGATTCAGAGATGTCAACCACGATGTACACTTGTGCTCAATAGACTTCGAAAAGGCGTTCAACAAGGTACGTCATGATAAAATGATGCAGATACTGTAAACAGCTGAGTTAGACGATAAAGATATACAGATTATAGCTAAATAGTACTGACATCAAACTGCAGCGATACGTCTCGAACACCAAATGTCAGACGATATTAGAATTAAGACAGGAGTTCGCCAGAGTTGCGTTTTACCCCCCCTTAATTTTTAACCTCTACTCTGAAGAAATATTTAATCAAACACTTAGAACAGAAGGAATAGTTGTCAATGGCATAAACATCAACAATATTAGGTATGCCGATGATATACTCATATTAACTAGAAGATTTACAGAACCTGATGACTAAAATAAACAACACATGGAAGAATTTGGTCTAAAACTTAACATCAACAAGACGAAATGCATGGACATTAGTAAGCAGGCCAACACTGCAAATAACGGTATTACCATCAAAGGCACAAAGTTTGAGAAGGTCAATAAACTCTCATATCTTGGTAGTAACACCAATGACCAATGGGACCCAACGAATGAAATAAAGATGCGAATAGAGGAAGCCAGAGCGACCCTTATTAGGATGAAAAAAATCTCATGCAGTCTCGATCTAACTTTAAAATTGAGAATAAGAATGGTTCGTTGTTATGTCTTCCCAGTACTACTCTATGGTATGGAGGCATGGGCACTTACCGAAGCGATGATAAAAAGACTGGTATATTTGAGATGTGGGTATATCGTCGATTATTACGAATTAGCTGGGTAGATAAAGTTAGTAACAATAACGTCCTTAATATAATGAATAAAGACCTAGAAATAGCTAAAACCATCAAACGTCGAAAGCTGGAATATTTCGGCCATGTTACGCGACATCCCGAGAAGTACGATTGAAAGATATTCGATCTTCTATAGCGGGGCAGCAAGAGACAATTTTGGAGTAGCTTTTGTAAAAACACAAAAATCCGATAATAGATTTTAAACCAATTAATGTAAGGCTAGGAGCAAAGTTTTACAATATAGCACTAGTTAATACTCATGCACCAACTGAAAAGACAGAGAATGAGGAAAAGGAAAAAATTTTGAACAATGCTAGAGAAAGAAATAGACAAAATAGGGAATTATATTACAACAATCGTTGTAGAGGATTTGAACGCGAAAGAATAGTGAGGCATACGTAACTTACGCGAAAAGAGCAACTGGAAGAAGAATGGTAATAGGTAGAACAACATTTGACCATAAAAAGGCACACAAAGAAACATGGATATTGCTACAGTATTTTTCACCTAGGATTTGGGTTGTGTCGTCAGTTGGATTGTGAATTTATCAACAGTATGTTGATAAATTCACAATCCAACTATACTCTATACTTCATCTCTTTCTAAACTAGGTTTTCATTACCTACTGCGCACGAATGCGTGTCTAAACAGACAGTTTTTGGACGGGGCAAGTTGACGTCAACCCAAATGCTAGATGAAAAATACTTGTAGATAAAAAACGAAGAACCAGACTGATCACAAAGATACATCAGATATATTGGGTATATGTTTGTGTGTGACCTTGTTACCCTACCTCTTAGGTCTGTATTAGGTGTAGAACGTCGTTAATTTGTTTCCCAACGACGAATGGCCACCAGGACTCGATACCTACCTCCGGACTGCAGGAAAATCCTGCCCATCGGGAGATTCGAACTGAGGACTAACGTAACGCTAGTCTGGCGCTCTTACCACCCTTACACACCTCCAGAGTATCAAGAGAAGACACCCTCAAGAACATATTCAAAAGGGTTGGAGGAGCAGGTAACCACTGCCCCCTATAAAAAAAAGCTAGGACCTTGCAACCCTACGCGAGAGGCTAAGGTCCCTTATAGGCTGATAACCCAAGGAATGACTGAGTGTGAGTGAGATAGATATCTACATAAAACAGTGACATGTTTTACTGTTACCGTATCCGTTATTATTTCTATTATCTGGTCAGCCCTCCCCATGGAAAATCGCCACTGAATATAACGCATTACTTAAACAAAGAATAACGGCACTGGTTATTCAACAAAATTGCCTGTAAACTTTTAACATTAATAACCTGAAATATTTACTTGCTTAAATTATTTTTTCCAAGAGAAAAGTAAGTTTTTTGTAGTGTTAAGCCGAAGAAGAAAAATTAATCGCCTCCATAATGTTGTTCATATCATTCAGAATGTCCCATTATATGGGTCAGATATCTTAATTAGCATACCTAAACTAGTACACGGCACACCAATTCAATCAATATCTCTAATGTTGCTTGTATCTCTCTTATCCACCTTCCTTTATTGGGTGCAATCTTTTCATTTATTTATCCAATTTGTACGATCACATGCTTCTCTCATCTACGTCTTCGATCTTCCCCACTACTTTACGGACATCATCATCCCATCGCATTCTTTGTCTTCCCACACTATACTTTACTTGCCATGGTCGCCACTCTGTAATCTGCTGTGTCCATCTTTGGTCTTCTATTCTTACTATAGGACCGACATACATGGCCGTTTGAGATTCACCAGTTTTTCAGTTATATCATCAACTTTGGCTTGTTCTTTTAACCACTTATTTATTGTTTTCCTGTATTTGCGTGTAATGCCTATCATAGCCTTTTCCAATGTTCTTTGGCTGACTTGTAATGCAGTGATAGATTATTTATGCAGACTCCATGTATATGCATAAGTCGTGTTTGGCAGGATTGTATAATAGTTAAATATAAATAATAACGGAAAACGAAAATCCGATCAATTTATTTTATGAAAACATATCGGCGGTAACTTCAAAAAAATTACTTTAAAACACAGGTTGTAATAAACTTTCTTGACCTTTTTTTACATTAAGACGGTTATTATCATACGTTAACCGGAATTCATGAATGATTTATGCTGTAGAATATTAGAATTTTAATTAGGCTCATTACCAAAACAACAAAATTATTGCAATCACAAAACAAAAGAACTGTAACCATTTTTGGGTTGTCTTTTGTAAGAAATGTAATTAGCATGACTTAAAGAGAAAGTACATATAGGATTTTTTAAACGCCGAAATGGCCGAGTAGTTCAGGCATTCGACTACAGTGCGAACCGTCTCGAGGTGAAATACGAGTCGTGGTGCTTACTACATCACCCCGTACATACGAAAAGCTACTTTAGGAGGACTTAACCCTCCATGTTGCCGGCCATACACCCGCGCGAAGAATAAGTGCCGATACCTTTACCTTACGTATTTCTTAACTTCAAAAAAGCCTTATTTTTATTTGAAAATGTAAGTGAATATTTCAGTAAAAAAGTCCTAAAAAAAATTGCTTCAATTGCTATGTAAATTTCAATCTAAATTTAATACATCTGCAAGACTTAATAAAAACACACTGTTTACATTACTTCTAGATAAAAAATACATAAATGATAAGAAATATTATAAACAAATAATAAGTAATATCATTCAGTGTCTAAATTTATACCAAAATTATTATTGTAAACAACCTTCAAAACACATTACAATTTCGTAAACAGTAAATTAAAATGATAACGTAAATACTGTTACGACTGAATACTGTATTATTTTATTTAAATGATCGTAAGCTGTAGTAAATACCAAACAAACGAGTTTATAGAAATTAGGTTATCCACATTTATTACTTAAAATTTAAATTAGCATCTTATTTTATTCAAATGAAAGGACAAAATGCATGGGAAAAACTACAACGGGTTCACACTTCCTTGATATAAAAATAAAGCAATGCAATTCATAAGTACCGCAAAAGTGCAAAGGTAATTCACTTTGAATATTGAACGTAACAAAAATGACAATACAATGTTTTATATTAATGCAGAATATAATTAAAACAACAATTGCATACAAGTGTAATCGTTCATATGTTAGGTATACATGCTAAAAGGAATTTAAAATTCAATTAACTGTTTCTATGTAACTCGCTTCTTCATCTCCAAAACGTGGAACAAAAATAGCAATAGAAAATGATCTGAGCTGAAGAGAGATGGAGATTCAAAGTAAAAGGAAAGAGCTGAAAATTGAACAAGAATAAGGGTTCATTACAGCAGACAGAGCGAGTTACTGATCCAAAAAACTAGCAAAAGGTAACTGTCAAAGGAGACAGAGGATCAAAATAAGGATAAGGTTGATGAAGAACTGGAACAACTACATGAAACAATCGCTAAATATGATGGTAAGATGATAATTGGAGAATTCAACTCCAAAACTGGACGAGAGGAAAGAAATTATCCAGTGATTGGCAAGCACAGCCAGCACCAGAAAACCAACAACAATGGTCAAAGATTAATAAATTTCGCAGCAGAGAGAAATCTAAGATTAATATTTACCCTCAAGATGAATAAAGAAGTCCACAAAGGAACATGGAAGCACCCAAATTGATCATCTAGTAATAGAAGCGAAATGTCGAAAATTAATAACAAACATTAAAAGCTGTCGAAATGCAGAAAATAACAAAGTGAGAAAGGAAAATACTGAGGAAAATATACGGAGGGGTCAAACTGCAAGCCACATGGAGAAGAAGGACAAATGAGGAAATATACCGCTCTACTCAGATCTACCCATAATTAATCAATGTTACGGAGCAAGGAAAACTACGCTGGTGAGGGCACGTGGCGAGAATGGATGACAACAGAATGTCTAAGAAAATCTTGATGGTAGAACCGAAAGCAAGAAATAGAAGGGGCAGACCGCCAACAACATAGTCCGAAGATGTAAAGGCGGTCTGAGTATTTCAGAAAACTGGGAAGAAGTAGTTGTCAATAGAAATGAATAGAAGAAGACTATAGCCATAGGTCTAAGGTCCTTTGGAGCTGTCAAATATATAACTGTATTAACAGAACGTCTTCCGGGTTGGAACCGTGTCATTGTTGAGACAGAAGAACTCAACGTTTTGTTTGAAAAATCTTCGATCATTGTCAATGCCCCTTATTTTTTCAACGGGAAAATCCGTGGGGCCATTGAAATCAAAACCCCCAACAACTTGAATCGTGACACTAGTTATTACCTATCGGACATATGGAAGTATGTCTTGATTACTGGCCCCCTCCACATCTGACCATTCGTAGTCTTAGTCCAATACGCTTGACCGATTATAGCCAATTATTTCCGTTTTTAGTCAGAAGGGTTCGCCTCTATCTTGGTTTATAAGTTGAGTTACTGTGCTCTTTTAGTGACCTCTTTTTCTCCTGAAGAAGCCCCTTAAAAAAGCGGGCGAAACGTTTTCTTCTGTCTCAACAATGGCACGGTTCAATCCGTTCTGTTAATACTGACACTGATCGTGGAAGTCTTCGAATTCATTAAATATGTTAAATATGTTTCTATGTAACTCGCTTTTTCATCACCAAAGTATTTTTAATTTTGGTTGTATAATAATGATGGGCAATATTGTAATATAATAACGGAAACGGAGCACATTTTCTTTGATTAAAATTAAAGCAAAATTTACGCTTCATATATAATAATAATTAACCTCTTAATATTCTTGTTTCAGTTCGAAGGTACACCGTTTTACCCAAACAACGACAGATTTTGGTCAGTGGTACAAAAATACAAAGTTAACCAATTTTATACAGCGCCAACGGCAATTCGGGCACTAATGAAATTCGACGATGATTTAGTTTTACGGTAAATAACGCTTTATCTTATGTAGTTGACAAAATGATACCCATGTATGTCAATTTTTAGGCATAATTTATCAAGCTTAAGAGTTCTCGGATCTGTGGGTGAACCCATTAATCCTGAGGCCTGGTTATGGTACTACAAAGTTGTTGGTAAGGAAAGATGTTCGATTGTCGATACATTTTGGCAAACTGAAACTGGTGGTCATGTTTTAACACCGCTTCCTGGAGCAACACCAATGAAACCAGGATCTGCGGTATGTATCCCACATCATAAGATACAAAGTAAATTATTTGAAAGAACAATTATTTTAGGCATTTCCGTTCTTTGGAGTACAACCTGTTCTTTTGGATGAAGCCGGTAAAGAAATCGAAGGAGAAGGTGAAGGTTATTTAGTTTTCCGAAGACCATGGCCAGGTATAATGAGAACTTTATACAACAACCATAACCGTTATGAAACAACCTATTTCACTAAGTTCCCAGGATACTACTGCACAGGCGATGGTAAATAATTTTTAATGCCAGTTGTCACCAAAATATTTATATGTAGCCTACGAACTGATACATTCATGTAAATTATAGGGGCCAGACGAGATTCAAATGGTTACTTATGGGTTACGGGTAGAGTTGACGACATGTTAAATGTGTCCGGCCATCTTATGTCTACAGCTGAAATAGAAGCAGTCCTATCAGATCATCATGCAGTTGCAGAAGCAGCAGTAGTTTCTAAACCTCATCCAGTTAAAGGAGAATGTTTATATTGTTTTGTATCTCCAAACGAACATTCCACTTTTGATGCAAAACTCTTAGCAGAATTGAAAAAATTAGTTCGTGAAAAAATCGGTCCTTTTGCACAACCTGATGTGATTCAACATGCCCCTGCCCTTCCAAAAACTAGATCTGGTAAAATAATGAGAAGAATTTTAAGAAAAGTTGCTGTAAATGATCGAAATGTAGGAGACGTGAGCACTCTTTTGGACAGTACAGTTGTGGATCAGTTATTCGCAAACAGGCCTGCTAATGCTTAATTTATTCGCAACATTGTTGTTCTCTCCATATTTATTATTTTTCCATATACCATGACAGAGATCATTTTGAAGTATTGGACGATGTGATATCTACAGAAACTATGTAATAAAACCCTCAGTAACACATATAATTGGCAATATCTTAATAAGTATTTGTCTGCCTCTCAGTAACTAAATAGTCAAAAAACCGATCTTAAATGATAAAAGATGTGGTTTAAAACGTTACCTACCACCTACCACCATTTGTTAGCTTTAGAACATTATTTATAATTTCTCAATTACTTATAGTATTGAGGGATGAATCGACATAATATAATACTCTAGAAAAATTATTTACTAAAGCGCACTAATGATTCATACCCTAAATTATTTTTAATATGTAGCTTGTAATGACTTATGGTACAAGGTATTCATGTAGGTGTAATATAATGAAATGGTCGCACAAGTTTTTTGTGCACAAACTACGTAACGTTGGTGACAAATCCGATGTATTATTGAGATCACTTTGCTCGCACTTGTTACCATCTGCCTTTGCAAACATATCATTCCAGTAAACGACATTAAATTTATTTTTCATTGTGCTGTTTGTAAAAATGTATATGAATGAAATAAAATATATAACTAGTGTAATATTTAAAAATTGTTTTTTGTATACACCTACGAGGTTTGGCAATTTAATTCCCGGACTGATATTGCAGCTTTAAAGGTACGTGATATTAAGCCAAAATTAAAGCTGCATGTTTTAGTTCGCACTTTCATCAAGAAGGCTTGGCTAATAGAAACATCGAATATCTTTCAGTTACTTCGCAGGCCGCTAGTTTACAAAATCGTGTTGCTACGGAAAAAAAGGGGAAATACCGAGGTAGCTCTCGGAAACACGCCGCCGACTACCGGTGGGAAGGTCGGGGTTCTTATAATAAGCTGTAAAAAAAATGAATGGGCGCCAATCAGTTGCAAGCGTGTTCTTCAGACGAATAGGAACAGCAACTGATAACTAATTCCCTGAAAATTCTTCAAAACACCCAATGAAAGGACTCTCAGATCGTTCAAGTATTTAATATGACAAAGATTAAATAGATATGATATAAACAAGTAAATATAATATAGTAAATATATGCCAGGTACACAAGATAAATATATATAACGAACAATTAAATAATATAAATAAGTATATCACAAGCATTGTATACAGTGGCGTAACCAAGGGGTGGGCCAGGGGGCCCAGGCCCCCCTCAAGGTCAAAGTTATTAATCAAAATTTTATTTTAAAAAAATCGCATTACAAAAGCCACCTAATCTGGTGCATTTGAAAACCAAACAGTGGACTGGGCCCCCTACAAACTATGTTTCTGGTTACGCTACTGATTGTATAATCAGTGGTTTAGATACCACCACAACAAATAAAGGTATAACACGTCAATACACTATAACGGGGAATGTTTAATGTAACCGATGTCTGTAGCTTAACTGAACAATTA
The DNA here is from genome assembly GCA_963082815.1 of Melanotus villosus. Lineage (NCBI taxonomy): Eukaryota > Metazoa > Arthropoda > Insecta > Coleoptera > Elateridae > Melanotus > Melanotus villosus. The sequence continues at coordinate 6,089,711 of OY720423.1, read as the reverse complement.
AATATGAAAAGTAAAAAATAAACGGTAATCGGTGGATCAAAAAAAATTAATGGCTGAGTTAAAAAACAAACCTTTGAATTCAATAAAATGTGCAAATAACGTTTACAAGTGAGTCATCGAAAGAGACCACTCGTGTCGCAAGATTGTAGATCTCAAATAACGTAAGGAATCGTATAGATTCAGGCCTGTATCTCACGCCACCCTAATATCGCGCACCATAAACTTAAGTGACAAATGAACTAATTAATTGCTGCGCAAATAGCAATTACACAAGGTCCTTGCGTCACCCTAAAAATTCGGTATCATGACAACTCAAGTGTCTTAAAATTCAAAAAGCAAAGCGGTAATTAAACTTTAAATGGCAAAGAAAACAAAGCGTAAATTAACTACTACAAAATGATGTTGATACAAATTGACAGTGAATAAAAAGTAAAACTGAAATGACAAAATGAAGGAGCCTTACCTAGGTAATATCATACAGTAATTGTTTATAAGCCTATACGGTGACCTAAACTTACGGAGTAAGTATTACGATAACTGTACGGTTAACTACAACAATTCGTACACCTTCTAAACGGAAGTAATTACAACAAATCTACCTTACAAGTTACTTGGCGTAGAACATCACTATGTAGGACAGAACTGAAGTCTTCTCGGTTCTATGCCAAGAAAAGCTATCAGTGCTATTTCTTTGTTGTTGACTGCATCCTCAACTCTCCTTACCTATTGGTGTGTAGAGCAGTGTCCCATGATTTTCCCGATTGATATGCATGCTGATTGGGTTGAAATAGTCCTACAGATAGGCTTTCCCTTATATGTCTTACCATCAGTTTCTCCATCAGCTTCAACATGAAAGATGATAGGTTGATGGGTGTTGGAACTCGATGTACGAATATGTCGTCTCGAGTTGGTAATTGTTGTAGCTTAAATTACTCGAAGGACCATAATAAAACACCCATAACATAGGTTATTCAAACTAATCTTTATTATACACCAACTTCTGGTATGGTAGCTGAGTAACGACTAAATACGGTTAGGTACATTGAAGTACTTACCTATAAGGTAAACTACTTAACTAAAGGGTGCCTGTGGTGAAAAACCTTTCTGAAGGTGTTCGTTGGTATGAACAATGGGTCTGTATACTTTTGCCTGAAAGTAGGTAATCTCTCCCAGGTTTTGGAGTAAAGACAATTCCAGAGCATTTCCAGACAGATGGCAGAGGGTATGTATCCTGTTGCCAGGCTTGCTCTTAAAAGTCTACAAAGTTTTGGAATGAGATTTGATTTCCCCTGGTGTAATAGCACAGGTATTATCCCATCAGGTCCAAGAACTTTGTATGATTTAAACGAATAGATCAAGAGATAGTTCATTCAACACTGTTGTGGGTAATGATTTTATTTGAGATTTACCAGTCTCTTTTTGAAGCCCTTATATTAGGGTATTGGAAACCTGACACTTTCTTAGTTGCAGGGGGAGTCTGGAAGGTGGGAGAATCTCCGAGGTTTCTTTGTTTCTGTATATTTCCCATCTGGTTTTAATTTTTAGTAATGTACCAACAGGTTCCACAGAGTCTTTGGCTATGATTCTCTGCTTTCTTGGCAAAAGTTCCTCCAAAAGTCTCTTTTGGCCTTTCGTATTTGTTTATTGTATTCAACACTCACCTGTTCTCTTCGCCTTGTTACTGACGGTTTACTCTTTGATTTTAAAACATTTTTTTTGTTTAATAATAAATAATAATTTTACAAGGTTAGAGTACCTACATGGGTACATATTTTTATTTTGAATTTCCCTGAATGATGTAAATTTAAGTACTTTATAAAATCAACAACGCAAAAGCCGGGCGCCTAGGGATTTACTAAAATAATAAAAAAAATTGTAATCCGGTCCTGTATGCTATTTGTATGGGTTCGCAGGCAACCTGTCAAGTTAGATTATTTTGAGTTATTTGCAAATAAAATATTAAAGGTGAGTTAATACAGACTTCAATATTACAAAAAGAATACGAATATTTACATTCGCCAGGAATATTCCCCCGAATATTTGTATTATAATTTGGCTAACGTTTAATTTTGAGGTTAGGATTCGAAGTTTATAAGCATATTCATTTGAAAATGACGAGACATGCTCGTAATTGCACCGCAGGAGCAGTATACACCTATCACGAAAAGAAAAAAGATGCTAAAGCCTCAGGTTATGGAACCAGTGCTCAAAGAATCGGCAAAGATTCCGTCAAGGATTTTGATTGTTGTTCGTTGTCGTTGCAGCCATGTAAAAACCCTGTTATAACGTGAGTATTTATGTTATGGGGCACAGTAGCTGTTTTGTTATGATATGTGGCGTTCACTGCGAGAATTTACTTTTTTATAAGGTACCTCATAATACTTTTTATAACTGTTACAGAAAAGATGGTTACTTATTTGACAAGGAAGTTATTCTTCAATATGTAATTACAAAGAAAAATGAATACAGTCGTAAACTAAAAGAATATGAAAAGCTTAAAAAACAAGAAGACGAAGAAATACAAGAAAAATCAATTGCCGAAGATAATAAGAGAGTGACCAATTTTTTAAAGGGAGAAAACAACATTGTTAGTAAACCTATCGATGGTTTTCAACCTGGTAAATATATTTAACTTCAATAATTCCCTTTTTGTCGACTAAATAATTTTAGATGAACCCAGCACATCTTCTGTTTCAAACATGGTGAATGGTATGGATAAACATTTACCTAGTTTTTGGGTTCCATCGAAGACGCCACACGCTAAAAAATCTAAACTCCAAAAACCTGTAAATATCTATACAATCGGCAACATTTTGTTTCATATGCGTAGTACTTGAAAAATTTCACTTATTGTATGCTTTACCTGCTCTACTTTTTTAGGATAATGTCATACCATGTCCAATTTCTGGCAAACCATTGAAAGTAAAAGATTTAATAGATGTGAAATTCACACCCGTAAATGACCCAGATGATAAAAAATGCTTAATTGCAAAAGAGAATCGTTACATGTGCGCAATTACTCATGATATTTTAAGTAATTCTGTACCGTGCGTTATTCTGAAGCCAAAGTAAGTAATCAGCTTCGTAATATATATATATTTTATTCTGAATAAAATTTTTAGTGGAGATGTGATTACCCTGGAATTCTTTGAAAAAGTAATTAAGAAAGATTGGATAAATCCCTTGACAGGAGTGAAACTTAAAGAAAAAGACGTAATCGTAATGCAAAGGGTATATTTGATTGTTCTTGTACGATGACCGGAATATAAATTTATTTTTTTACAGGGTGGTACCGGTTATGCACATACTAATACGAACTTGGAAGGAAAACATGAACGGCCAGCTCTTCAGGCTTAATTATTACAAATAGATTTTTATTACAATTAAATGTTTATGTATACGATTTAAAACAGATTTTGTTTATCGTACATTTCCAATTTGGAATTTAATTTATGCAAATATACTGTAAGTTTACATAATAAATATTTAATTTAAACATGTCACTTTTTTAATTTCACATTAAGTAGTATAATAGTTGCGAACGGATCAAAACTTACACTTTATAATCACCATACTCGCAAAGTCAAGTCTGAAAGTGGTATGGCCATTCAAGAACTTATTGTAACAAACCATACATTTGTGTTAAATGTGGTGGAGCTCATAGCACAAAGAAACACCAGCTAAATGTGCGCTATGTGGAGACAGTCACCCGGCCAATTACAGAAGATGCGAAGATTATAACAATTTAATTAAAGGGAATAACAACATGAAATAACACACAAACACCATTAACAGCTCCAATAAATGCCAATATCCAACAAAGTAATCTGGATATAACTCCAAAAGCTTGAAATGCGGTTGATGGCCGCTTTTTGTAAAAAATAGATTGGTTTGGAACCCTTGGGGGAGGTCAAGGTCCTCCACGGTCCGTAGCACCAAGGAGTAAGTAAGTAGGTAAGCCACCATACCGCAACAAGTAAAAAGCTGTGCCGACGCAACCAAATGTAAATTAAATCAAAATGACTCCTTCACCTTAGTCACAAAATTACCCGAAGAATTTAAAGGTTTCTTTAATCAATTATTACACTAGAATAGCATGGTACTTAACATGCTTACCATGATAATGAACAAACTCAACTAAAGAAATGGCTAAGTTTATAAGAATAGCTTAATGGAATGCAGAATCACACTCCTACTGAGTGAAACACATTCCACCAATATAAATTATTTTAATAGGTATATCAAACCAACAATAAGTGACAACCAGAGTGGTTTTAGGGCAGGCCGAAGTGTGCATGACGGGATATTTAGTGTAAGACAAATTCAAGAAAAAATAATCCGGTTTGGAGGAAAAATCTACGTATGCGCAATCGACCTTGAAAAGGCGTTCGACAGTGTCTCAAGGGAAGAAATATGGAAGATATTACAAAATCGTGGAATCAGTGTCAGTTTACTAGAAGCAATCACCAGCCTTTATGAAGAAACAAGGAATGTAGTCAGAGTGAGAGGCCTATGCACAAAAGAATTCTTAACAAACAGAGGAGTTAGACAAGGGGCAATACTGGAGCCCATTACTCTTTATCGTGGTAATGGACGAGATCGCCAAAATGGTAGAAAGCAAAACCAAAGGAGCCGTTATAGTAGGGTGACCATATTTTATATTTTGCAAACCGGGACACTTATCCAAAAAGCACAAATAGCTATTTATGCAACGAGTTGCAAAATGATGGACTTTTTATCACCAGGCGTGAAATTGTTCGTCGAGGCGAAGCCGAGATGAACAACACGCCATGTGATAAAAAGACATGTTTTGCAACGTGTTTCATACAAGATTTTATCCAATTCAGATAACAAAATGTAAATGCCACATCTTCTTAAAAAAGGAGTTGGGTCATCGTGATAAAATGGGAGTGATAAAATGGGAGCATATTTTGTAACTAGTTACAAAATGAACCACTTTTCACAACTAAAATCAATGTCGAAATGTTGACATTTCGTAACTGAATTGGATAAAATTAATTGTTGATTTTTGATTAATTCTTTATTTTACTATCAATGAAAAGGAACACAAATAACGAATATATTTTAAACAAAAAAAAAAATAAATAAAAAAAAAAAAAAAGATTCTGATATTCTTAATTGTTTTACTTTTTCTCAGCAGTTATTTATTTGTTGAAATTAATTCATAGAATTCAAGACAATCTATACCGGCTGTCAATGAAACCTGGGACACCCTATTTTTTAAATTATATTTAAAGATATCAAAATGGAATTTGGTATATGTAATATACTCTTTAAATGGCATTTTTTGACATAGAATACAAGTTTCTGTCACTTCCGGTTTCGCTGGAAATACCCTTAATTTTGTTTAAATGGAATACCCTGTATATTTATACATTTTTGAAATTTACATTAAATTCTACGTATGTTAGTATCAAGTTTGAAACAATGTGATGGCAAAGTAAATACTTGCAGAAGAGTTTATTTATTAATCTAGGATGCCATGACCTGCGTAAAATGGAAGTCAGGGTGCCCCGGCACTCAAAACAAATTGAGTTAAAACTTCAGTTGTAGCAGGTCTGTCACATTTCATTTGTTTCACTTGTTTCGATTGTCTAGATTTAAATGTCCAAAATACGGTTTTTCTGGATGGAGAATACAAAAATGTATAAATATACAAGGTGTTCCATTTAAAATAACAAAGTTGATGTTAATTCCGGCGAAACTGGAAGTGACAGAAACTTGTGTTCTATGCCAAAAAATGTCATGTTAAGAGTATGTTACATATACCAAATTTCATTTTGATATCTTAAAAACTAAAGAATTTATAGGGGTGCCCCAAGTTTCGTTGACACCCTGTATAGTAATTGTAAAACGTTTGTAGAATGGCGTTCAACAACTATATTTCCGTCTTGTTCCTTTCTTCTATGTATTGAACATTCGCCAGAGAAAAATATTCTTTATTGCCATTATACCTTACACCACAGAAACGCGAACAAATATTGACAAAGATTGAGACATTTTGAATATTGGTCAAAACTTTTGGAAATAAATATTACTTTTTCTAGCACTGCTGATTCGATTTAATTACGAAATCCTTATTGTAACTTAAAAACCGGGACATATAAGTGTCCCGAAGAATGTTTTCGGGACACCGGGATTGTTGAGTGAAAACCGGGACAATCCCGGAAAACCGGGACGTCTGGTCACCCTACGTTATAGCAGTGAGAAACCTAAAAAGCGTGACAGTTAAAAGCTTATTGTATGCTGACGACTTACTGCTGTTTGCAAACAACAAATCAGATTTACAAATAAGCACTGTGGCTTGGAAAAATGCAATGGAAGTATTCAACCTAAGAATTAACTACGGCAAAACTGAAACAATGCTAATAGCACGAGAATATGAAGATATGAATTTAGTTAGGTATAGATGGTGAAAAATTAAAACAATCATCAAAGATAAAATACTTGGGAGCTATCATAGATGGAGAAGGAAATCTCGAGGAAGAAGTAAATAACAGAATAAGTGCTGCCGCCAGATTGTTTAGTGCCTTAAATAGACCATTCTTAAGTAAAAAGGAAGTAACTAAAAATACAAAGATGAAAGTATACAACTCTGTGTGTGTCCCGATTTTAACTTATGGATGCGAGTCGTGGGCTATTACTAAAAAACTGAAAAATAAAATTAAAGTGTGTGAAATGAAATTTCTCCGAAAAATAGAAGGCGTCAAGAGGCAAGACAGAATACGTAACGATATTATACGAAGCAACTTGAATGCTGAACAAATACAAGACAAGATGGCTAGACAACAGCTAAGATGGTTTGGCCACCTCGTCAGAATGCATGAAAATAGAAAAGTAAAGGAAATATGGGAATCGAAATCTGACAAGAAGCTGCCAAGAGGAAGGCTGAAAAAGCTATGGAATGAAGGAATAGCACAAATACTTCAAGAAAAGGGGAGTAGCTGGCGAGAAGCAGTGAAAACTGCTAAAGACAGAAAAAAGTGGAAACTGTTCTGTAAATGAAAAGAAGAATATCTCGACACCGATTAGGTATAAGAGATCATCGATTAAGTAAGTAAGTAAGTAAGGTATATCAAGATAGAAATTATACCAAAAGAAATCACCTCGATGGTACTGCTGAATTCTTTGATACCTTGGAACCAACATTCATTTCGCAGGTAGTGACTATAACAGCAAACACACACTGTGGGGTTCCCGGCTAGTAACAACAAAAGGAAGAGAACGCGCACACATAATTCAAGAAAAGGACCTGTCATTCCTGTCAACTAGAAGAGTCACCAAAGACATCTACAGACATAACACCAAGCTACGATCTAACATCTGATCATTCTCGTGTATTAGCCACGGTAAGCACATCCGAGCCACGGTAAGCACATCCGTAATGCAGAGAAAATCGAAGCCTCGTCTCCATAACTCCAAAACTAAGGGACAGATACAGACTAATAATACAGCAACAAGCATAAACTTATCAATCAAGCTAAACGCTGCTAATATAAACATATACAGACCCTAATACCGCATCACACAAGAACATTTATAAGAGTAATTGAGACCTGGATGAAAAAGTGAAAGATAAAAATCAAAATCACCTTTTGTCATAGAAAATACCACTGTCTCTCCGTTGACTTCAATCAAGAGGTGATACCACAGGCAGAAGCAGTCAAATATCTTGGTCTCCATATAGATAGTAAGCTTAATTGGAGAGAATACATAGTAAACAAGAAGAGAAAGGTAAAGAGATAAACTGGTTCATTGGACGCAGATCAAAATTATCCATTGAAAACCGACTGCTCATCTATAAAACTATCAATAAGCCTATTTGGGCCTACAGAGTAGAACTTTGGGGCTGTGCAGCTAAGTCCCACATCCCACATTGCGATTATGCAGAGAGCCCAATCGAAAATTCTCCGTGCCATAACAAATGTCTCCTGGTACGAATCTAAGCATTCGCTACATACAGATTTCAACATTCCCTACATACGAGAAGTCATCCAGGATAGAATTTGCCTTGAAGCCCATCCCAACCCTCTACTGCAACCGTTATTAGGTACACCGGGTACACCCAATGCACAACCGAAGCCAATTGGCCAATAGATTTAAATGGTAACAGAAGTGGCGTCGATGGACTTTCAAGTCCTCAGTGCAAGTACTTATTAAACATTGCACCAGTTAGCACATTAGCTTAAAGATTGTATTCTGATTTCAATAAAAAAATGTATATTAATTCATGCCATCTACCGACAGTTGCGAGAAGTTGTGCGACAGTTTTCATAACCCCAAGTTTTTGAAAATGGATAAACCTCGTCCTTGTGGTTGTAAAGGCTGTAGAACATGTTTAATATGTGAAGAAAGCTATGGTATTGCTAACAAAGTTTTCGATTTACAAAAAGTAAATGCTACGTACGTATTTTGCCCCCACTGTAATCTGGCATGGCCTGGTTGGAACTACGATGATTGTCAGCAACACCCGAACCATTCTGGTGTATCAATAGATTATCCCGGTGTGTACGTCGAATTAAATTTTCTCTCAGAAGAGGAAGAACAAAAACTAATTAATGGTATCGATAATTTACCGTGGGACCCATCGCAAAGTGGTAGACGAAAACAGAACTACGGACCTAAATGCAATTTTAAAAAACGCAAGCTACGTCTTGCTGATTTCAATGGTTTTCCTAAATTTTCCGAATTTGTACAAAAGAAATTTAAAAAGGTAGCCATTTTAAAAGGTTTCCAAACTATCGAGCAATGTTCGTTGGAATACGATCCGAATCGTGGAGCTTCGATAGATCCACATATTGATGATTGCTGGATATGGGGTGAACGTATTATAACTGTTAATTTATTAACTGATTCTGTTCTAACTATGACTTACAATACCAAATTGTTAAAATATAATCTCAATTGTGTCGAAACATATCCTACCGTTTTAGATGAGAAAAGTAAAATTAACATCAGCAATGATTCATATAAGTTACAGAAAGATTCAGATAAAAAATGGCCGGTTATTCGAATACCAATGCCAAGAAGGTCACTTTTGGTTATGTATGGTTCCGCACGTTACGATTGGGAACATCAGGTGCTACGAGAAGACATTACCAAACGAAGGGTGTGCCTTGCATACAGAGAATTTACTCCACCTTACTTACCTGACGGAGAGAAATTTTACGAGGGACAGGAAATATTAAAAGTAGCTTCTACATTTTGGACAAATAATGCTATTACTGTATTTTCAAAATAAATTTATTATAGTACAACTGAGTTATCACAACTTATTTATAAGAATTATTCGTCATTTTCGTAATCCTTGGGGTTTTTACGACTACGTTTTTCATGTGCTGCTTCAATTTGAGTGTAAAAAAATGCAGCAATTAGTGGTGGTGTTGATACATAAATAAATGATTCGGCAAATCTTCTAAACATATTTCCTACTCCATGTTTAATTGCACCTGCATAAGCACGTTGCTCGAAAGGAGACAGAGCAAAAGTAACGATGGCCTGCATTTTATACAACTCACCAAAATGTTGCCCCATTATGTAATGTAATTTATCGCTCAAGTAATTGTCAATAAATTGGTTCTTTTAACAAATTCAACTGTTTTAAAAAATTGGAAGTTTTGTTTGTTTCTTTTTTCTTAGCTTGCCTTGCATGTTCTGATGTTCTAATCCCTAAAATTAGAGGAGCTTTTATACATTGAACAAAAACCTTTACCTAAGAACTCTTTAGATAGTTGTTTAGGACTTTTCATATAATAATAAAAAAACTTCAAATGTGTTAAATTACTTTATTGTCGATTTTTCTACAATTATTCCGTACAGAAATTATCAATCTATGCAGACTTGGCATTCGTTTTGATTTGCTCAATCTTGGAGATAACAAAGTAAGCCACTAATGCCGGTGGTGTAAGATGGATAATCGTTTCTTTAGTTCGAGTAAGGTAATGCGGCAACTCACGTCTAAAGGTTTTCACAGCGGAACTTTCAAGCGGTGACAGAATACGCGAAATAATGGTCTGTAATCTTGAGACTTCAGCAATAGTATGCACCATTTTTTCTGAATTAATTATCGATTTCGCTTGTTGAAAAACTAGTTTTCAAAAAATGTCAGTTTGATGAAAATATTGTTTTGTTTTGTAAATAACTTCAAATGTTTTTGGGAAATTTACTTGCTAGATGTAATCAAGCCCACTTCACACAGATGCATTTGGAGCTGTTTTTTAATACTTCTCACTTGAAATAGTTGATCTAAAAATAACTCCCAATAAAATTAAACAAGCTCTCCTACAAAACGTAGATCAATACAAGTGAAATTTGAGGTTAAAGCGATAAAACAAAATAAAAAGAACATTTAAAAAAAAAATATTTATTGGTCTCGAAAGTGAATGTTGATCGACAACAGTGCTGCTCCTAATACCCTAAAAATACAGTTGAAACTTATCTATTAGTCTTCATATACCCAGGCTTCGTTGGCAGGTTTCCAGTTGATAACTTCTTTTTCGGTGAACCACAAATTAATTTCTTTTTTAGCAGATTCAACCGCATCAGAACCGTGAATGATATTACGTCCTACTTGAATACATAAGTCACCACGAATGGTGCCTGGTTTACTGTCGGCTGGGTTTGTTTCGCCGAGAAGAACACGTCCGGTTTTAACAACGTTTAATCCTTCCCAAACCATAGGCACTACTGGACCACTGTTCATGTATTTAACAAGACCAGGGAAGAAAGGTCTACCAGCTAAATCTGCGTAATGTTGCTTTAAAAGTTCTTCAGAGGCCTTAACATAATTAAAACAAAGTTGAATTAGTTGACCTTGCCACGTTAAAGCGCTAAAAAAAATCTTACCCATGTGAATTTCATTGCTACGAGTTTAAAGCCTTTCTGTTCGAAACGTTTGATAATTTTTCCAACAATTCCACGTTGGACGCCATCAGGCTTCACCATAATGAAAGTTCTTTCGCGTGCTTCGGCCATGGCTCTTGAAAATAATGAAAAGATGGACAGAAGCGTGCAGATCATACAACCGGGACCTAACAAATGGGAAGATGGCAGTGAATATTTTGCCGGTATCGTGAGTCACGTTGCCGTTCGCGTGCTCGCGTACTACGCTTCGTGAGAGATAGACTTGTTAATTTATTAAATTGAAAAATCAATAAGACTTTTGAATTCCGCTTTTATTTTAATACTGGGAAATGAGATGAGTAGTTCTGCGCAGTATTGTCATATTCGTGAATTCCAGTACTTTGCAGGGCAGAACTCACATTTAACTTTGCCCTATATTCGTGTAATGCCTTGGATGCTTTTGCCTTTATTATTCAAGAAAAACTGCCGTTGAAAATATGTAGGTATCTGGAACCGCAACCACGGATTTTGAAATCGCAGAAATCTCTTGTTTTGTTTTGCGTACATCATTTTGAATCTTTGATAGTTATTAGACTCTATGTTCCTCTCCTATTAAGCTTTCTCTGGTAAATACATTTTTAAACTGCGTTTCCCATTCCTCACTCTCTATGTTTGCCGAAGTTACTGGTCTCCTGACTTTACTTCTTGTAACCAATGCACTCTTTCTGTTTGTTAGCCCTCTACGTTTTTCTTATTTCTTTGTACTTTTAATAGTCAGCTTGTTGTCCCGTTTTTAGCCACATTAACCTGGCCTCTTTACTGCTGCCTCACAATCCCTATAAAACCAATCAACCTTCTTCTTTATGTTTCTCCGTTGTACAGTTTTGTCAGCTGTGATTACAATCTCTCATGTTATCCCACTTCCTTTCAATGTTTTCTTCTTCTTTATTCATCATTAGCTGCCTCCTTATTTTTTCCATGTATTCTCCGTTCTTCTCTTTAATTTCCTCCACATTCCAACTTCTTTTCTTCGTTTTTTTGCTTTTTCCCTCCATCAATGCAGAACACATACGGGATGGAGTGTATGTCTGGATCGAATGTGTTTTTGTGGTTGGTTTGGTAAATTTCGAGATGTTAGAGAGGACATTCAGGACGACGAATCAGACTGCAGAGCAATTAAACAGCAATAAAGAAACTGTCCGTAGGGTCATCAACGAGGATTTAGAAAAAAGGAAGTTGTGTGCACGTTTCATTCAGTGGAACAATAGGAAAAGACCATGGCTGCGTGTCAGGATCTCCTTCAAATTCTGCAAAAACAATGAACCTAAGCAGTATAGACAAAGAGAGACAGAGAATATATTGTAACAAGACGCGTCACGGGTCGGTGGGAGCACGTGTGATTTCGGATGTAGAATGCGTCTTATGCCAACAGAAAGGAGAGTGTTCCAGACTGTTCGATTACGTCATCGTCTCGATTATTTCAGATTGGTGCGTTCTTGAAGGCCACAGTTGGTATATAGGCGTGTTATGAACGAGTTAGTCTACCAACAACAGTCTACCAGTGCGAATACGTGGCGCGTAGTGAACGCTCGTGAATATAAATAAACCAAAGAGATAAATTAGTGTAGTGTTTCGGGTTAGTGTGAGTTATACCTTTTTAGTGTTTAAATTGTTGTTTGGTGTTAATTAACACGTTGTTTAAATTTGTTAATAAATTAATAAACGTTTGAAAAACGTTACAATATGAAAGGAAAATCGCAGGAATAAAACAGAAGACGGGAAAAATCGAAGACTTATGCATTTTGAAATAAGGCAAATTTTAAAAGGAGAGACATAGTACAAATAAAAAATGCCCAAAAAATACGATGGTATGGGCACGTACAAAGAATGAAGGATAGTAAAGAACTGAAGTGGGACTCATACGGTAGAAGACCTAAAAGCAAATGGGAGGACAAAGTAGTAAAGGATATAAAAACATAGAAACACAAGGATGAGGAGAGCAAATTCAGGATAGGAGTAAATTGAGAAAAGTAGTAGAAAAGACGAAGACAAATAATAAATGTAGAAAATTGAAAGAAAGCAGCTAGGTTGGTGGGATCACCTGATAAGGATGAAGGAAACCTGTTTAGTGAAAAGTGTATGGGAAATGGGAACAATCGGCCGGAGATCCAGATGGCGCCCGAGGAACATGGAATGACGAAACAGCGAAGATGCTGCTGAAGAAAGGTTGCAATTGGGAATAAGCAAAGATATGTGCCAACAGGAGAAAAGAGTGAAAGAAAAACCATTGACACCGTGTGGTACCTTAGTTAAAACGTTAAAAGAGCTCAATTATTCCATCTAGAATGTACAACGTGGTACAGCCTTGAATGATAGTTATTAGCATTTTACATAACGATGTGGTTTAACAAACTTTCCTCTAATCCTCTCGTAATGTAAAATGCATCATAACGTTACTAGTATCGTAAATTACTATATTTACAGTACATGTAAAACCATAATAAAATAAAAATTTATATCAGATTTACACCTCTGAAAATCGACGGATATTTAGACACATCCACTTTGTTTTTCTTTTGTTTATTATACTTCAATAATTCAGGTTAATTTTCGTCATTTGCTTTATTAATTTAAAAAACTGCTTATGTAGAAAAAAATTTAAAGTGGAATAATGGATGAAGTATATTTTTCGATGTTATTCGTTCTTCCACGTGTCTGTTTTATAAATCCGTCCCTGTGTAAAAATGACGTCATTACATAATCGGTGGGGGTTCAAGGTTTAACAGCTATCCTGGATTTCGTGTCAACGTGTGTATTAACTATTTTAAGACTTTTTGAGAAATTGAAGTGTTTAGCTGCAAGAACTTAGTGGTGAGTATAGTAAAAAAGACATTGATTAGGTTAAAATTGCCAAAAATCAATTAGTAAAAGCAAGAAATGGTTGTCAATTCCCAAAATTTTCCATTAGATTTGGCCAATCAGCATTGGGCAAGGACATTAGCAGCTGTTGGGGAGATATTGCCATCTCTTTTTACGTACTTGGCTGGTTTTTATTACTTTAGCACTGAATCGATTCAGCACAAAGACAGCGCGTCATTGCAGTAATTTAAGCGTGATTTTTCTAAAAGATTTTACGGTGAATTCTTAATAATGCAGGCCCAGCAAGTTGGTGGAAATCAAACAAATTCTGGTGCTGCAGCAACAGCTACTGTAGCTAGTAATCAAGTTTTATTGAAGATGAACGATTTGCAACCCATTTCTTCAGTTGGTGAGTTAGAATTTTCCGTAGTACGCCATGTTTATATCAAAATATTCCGCTCTCCAACAATCTTATCTTTCTATTTTCCTGCAGGTCTACTTGAACTTGCCCATCGCGAATATCAAGCAGGCGATTATGAAAATGGGGAAAGACATTGTATGCAACTGTGGAGACAGGATCAAACAAATACAGGAGTTTTATTGCTATTATCTAGCATACATTTCCAGTGCCGACGATTAGATAAATCTGCACATTTTAGCACGTTAGCCATTAAACAAAATCCACTTTTAGCTGAAGCTTATAGGTAAACCGTTTGCTCTGTACCCAACAATAAAGCTCGATTACTAATAATCCTTTTATAGTAATCTTGGAAATGTTTATAAAGAACGTGGGCAACTCCAAGAAGCATTGGATAACTATCGGCACGCTGTACGACTAAAACCTGATTTTATCGATGGGTATATTAATCTTGCAGCTGCGTTGGTTGCCGCTGGAGATATGGAACAAGCCGTTCAGGCCTACATTACTGCTTTGCAATATAATCCAGTACGTATTTTGTCTTACGAAATTATGAACTTGGAGGGTAATTGATTTATATTTGTTTTAGGAACTGTATTGTGTTCGCAGTGACTTAGGTAACTTACTTAAAGCATTAGGGAGATTGGATGAAGCAAAGGTATGTTAAATTTGATTGTTATTCTCTTAAACCCGTTTGTCCTGTTCCTTACATATCATTTTAACACCATTGCATTCTTTTTTCGTCCTTCGTAATTTACAGAGTGTAAAAATTAACTGGCCGGATTCGGTTTATGACGATATAAATTCCATAACACACTCGTGCACGTTGCTACAAAAGAATGCAATGGTTGCGATGAAATGCAAGAGTTTTTTTGAAGTAAAAAAGGAGTTGTCATTTTATTGTTTAAACGGAATATTGGCTGATGTTTCTTAATGCGCTCGGCGTAAATTGGTGCGTTTAAATGTATGTGAGACGATTTTCTTAGGAATGTAATTTACATCACGCGTATACAGCTAAGATGTTGGAAAATCGTTTTGCTTATGTTTGTAAGTATTGCGTAATAGGAGGGATATGGCAGAGTCGAAATAATGCTCAGTGGCGTACAGATGTGAGTTTAGTTATGAAACTTTTCAAAGGGTGGTTACTAACGTGGATGAATAATCGGTGCTTACTGTGTATTTAGTTCGTTGCTGTTTTGTTTACATATCTTAATGTTTTTATTGAAATTATTCAGTGGTCGAAAGGGCAGCTAAAGAGCTGTAAAGAACACTTGCTAACCACCTTTTTAAAACAGCAAATGCGTAGCGATTTGTAGTAGTGCATACTGTTTTTCTTTTGTTTAGTAATGTCAGCCAATTGTGAAACTCTTGCACTTCAAGAGGAATGTCACATAACATATAACGATTTGTTTGGTGAAGGTGTTTCATGTTGTCGTTACTTTGATGGAAATAATTCAAAAGAAAATACTTGAAAAGTACCGGGGATTGGTTTTATAAACATTTGTACTTTCATAACAAAAATTGCCCCTGCTGAATCGGTTTCAAAATATTGGTTAATTAATTGTGTTTAATTGGTGGTCGTCAGTTACGTTTTGGGTTTGTTATTTGATGAATTTCAACATGTTGGATGTTTGATTAGACGGTTCTAATTCGGTCGACTTAACTAAATAAATAAATTAGCCAAGTTTGCGCAGATCAATTAATTACGTTTCATTTTCCGATTATCTTATCTTTCCAGAATATAAAATTGTTTATAATGAATGTGACGTTTCTCAAAAATTCGTAAGTGTTTGGAAATCAACTTGCATTTATAAGAAGTAAAAGTGATTTTCTGCTTATTGAAAATTAGTAACACGAAAAGTGCCGAATTGACGTCGGAAACACTTTTGAATGTATATGTAAGTTGCGGTAATTATAGCTTGTTTTATCTTTCGTAATTGTTTGTACCAATTGATTATGCCTTTATTTGAAGTTCCGAGAAAAAGAATAAAGCAGAGCTGTAATTATATTAGCACTTGCGCGATTCCAGGTATTTTCATTATCCTTGGCTCCCATACCTGTGTTTTTATTTGATAAGTTCTTAAAAGGGATTGTCACCAAACCGAGTTTAACAAAGTTCCTTAATAATTAACATATTGCCTTAATCATTGAACAGTTTTAAGACGATGTGCTCTGATTGGT
This sequence comes from Melanotus villosus, assembly GCA_963082815.1. Classification (NCBI taxonomy): domain Eukaryota; kingdom Metazoa; phylum Arthropoda; class Insecta; order Coleoptera; family Elateridae; genus Melanotus; species Melanotus villosus. The sequence goes on along the minus strand of OY720423.1, from coordinate 6,073,390 downwards.
GATCGTTCATTTGTGGCAGATGTATGAAATGCAACCTATAACTAATGTATTATTATTGGTGTATAATAATACAGGTATGTGGCCGCAGATGCGCACCTCCAAGTGGAACAATATTGGTATACTTTGGGCGTGATGTCAGGTAATGTAAATGCAAGCGCCGCTAGCAGCAATGTCTATTTGTTTTTAGGTAACGGAGTGGGGCCTCTCTTTTGCGTCATAGCGCTTGCGTATTTTTGAAACACATATGCGAAGTAGACGTAGGAAAACGAACAAAGATATTTAGTTAGCTGCTGCGCAGAGCGTTATTTATTTTCTAATATCATCTAGCAAGTTCTGATATTCGAAAAATACTAGAACATCTCTGCATTTTATGGATTTTAATGTGAAAATATCGAAGATGCAGATTTGTGTGCGTTTTTGCGCTATGCGATTTTTTAAGCTGCCAGAGAGGTCCCTTTATTATGTGGATTCTTTAGAGTCAAATCTGTCTGCGATTTTTATACTAATAATTAATTCTGTCTAGGCTTGCTACTTGAAGGCTATAGAAACTAGGCCTGATTTTGCAGTAGCCTGGAGTAACCTTGGTTGCGTTTTTAATGCACAAGGCGAAATATGGCTGGCTATTCATCACTTCGAAAAAGCCGTCGCTTTGGATCCTAATTTCCTCGATGCCTACATCAACTTAGGAAACGTTCTTAAAGAAGCTAGAATTTTCGATAGGTGAGTACCCGTTTTATTTAATAATAGAATTAAATTTAAATCGACATTTTTGAACCAAAAGTATTTCAAATTAAATGTGAAGTTAAGGCGTTTTGTTTGCATCCACACGAATGATAAGAATACTCTGTTTGTTAAAATACTAAAACAATAATTTCACACAGATTCAAACCCTGATAGTGGTTTGGAAAATTTTTATCAACCATTGAGGTGTGAATCCTATTAAGATGGCTGTTTAACCTTGGCAGTCAGTGCTTTAAATTTAATGTTAATGAGAAGTAAATAAATTGTATATTGTCATTACAATTTGGTACTTGGCAACCAACTCACACAGATTGGCCTGGAAATTTTTTATCAATTATTGAGGATGGCTATTTAACCTTGGCAGTCGGTGCTTTAAATTGAATTTAAAAAAATACTTTTCATGTTGTATGAGAAGTAAATAAATTTTGTATTGTCATACAACCAACAATTTAATTTGTTAAATGTATTATGAGTATCAAAATCAATATAAAGTAGGTGGAATAACAATAACAATTTTATTTACTCATTAAACATGGAAATTTTTGTGTGGTGTTGTTTACATGTATGACTAAATTTATCAAGATAAATAAACAATTATTATAATTATTATTAGAGGTTTATGATTGGTTTTTTAAACTGTGGTTTAACGGTTTTGTTTTTTTGTTCGTTTTTAGTAAATCTTATCAATTTTTTCCATTTTATACATGAAAAAGGTTGGTTTATAAATTTTTTTCTCTGTTTCGGCATTATAATGACATCATTCTAGAATGAGCTTCATTATTAAACGATTTTTGGTGATATTTTGTTTTCAGAAATTGGTGATACTGTATCAAATAATACACAAAATTATAACCCAGTCAGTTGCTAGGCAACGAAAACGTCAAATATCAAACTTCTGTCAACTGTCAAGCAAAAATCACTATCACCAACATAACTATTTACCCAAATTTCCCCAACTCCAATGGAAGCCGAAACAGAGAAAATAGTATAAAAAAACTCGTTACAGAAGGCAATTCGAGCACTCGTCGGTTTGGCCACTCGCCGCTACGCGGCTCGTATCCAAATTTCGAACTCGTGCACGAAAACGATGCCTTCTGTAACTTGTGTTTTAATATGCTATTAAATATTTTCCCAAAGAACTTTTCGCATAAAAAAATTAGTAATGTTTAATCAAGCAACCGTGAAACATGGTTAGCAACTCCAAATGCAGTTTTGCAGCAAATAAGTCGCAGAGTTTTTGTTGCAAACCACCAAAATAAAGCTTTCCGAATTTATCTAAAATGTTTAGTTGCATTAGTAAACTTGTCATCAGAGCTGAAATGCTTAGTTAATTTCAGAATGCAGGCCATTTGGCAACGATTTAAATTCTCAAAATATGCCTAGAACATGAATCACATACATATGTTTCTACTCCTCTGAATATCCGTTTACCGTGGAACAGTGTAACAACCTAAACTTATGCGCCCTTTTGGCACATGAGGGAAATAATTAACACAGCAGGCACAAAGGATGAAAGATTTTATTTATCACAAAGCACCAATATATTATAAATAACAAGCATGGTCGTCAAGCCAACTTATATAGTATATGATTAACGCTGAGTGGTGGGCAATTCAAAATTTAAACAGGTTTTCTTAATCTAGTTGATCTACGTATACTAATACACCATTTTCTGAATCTGAAGCATTTTAAGAACTCAGGCCAAAACGAACAGAATCCTTGATGATCTTTTTTAAATGAATATTTGTTATTTTTAGTCTTTACTAGATATGACCGAGGAGATTTCAGTTATTTAATAACTGCTGGTTACCACTGCAAATGCTTGATGTTTTGCAGGTAGATTTTTTTCATCTACCTTTCCACTTCAAAGCTATGCTTATATCTTGGATCAGTTTTCTGTTTGTTTTGGTTTTCTAAAATCTTATTCTGTATATTTTGGTCTGCTAATGTCATCAATAAATTTTATGACATCAGAACGTGTAGTAGGTCTATATGAAGTTTCAAACGATTTTTACAAAAATTTTCTGATGAAAGAGGTTGGTATTTTCGTTTTCTATCGCGATTTTAGCAATACTATATATTAAAATAAAGAGATAGGAGTAGATAATAGTTGTTAAATACAGAGGATTCCGATTACACTAAGGTAAATAATACATGACACGATCTGTCAAAACTTTGCCAGTCACATATAAACACGTCAAGAATAATACTAACTTTACAAAAAATAATGAGCTAGGTAAATTAGAAAATAAAACCTCGACTTCTTTATTATTCTCAAGAATTTATAGACCTTGTGATTAAACACGGCTGCATAATCTTCTAAAACTGCAAAAATAATCTATATTTAGTTTTAGTAATTACTAGAGACCGGATCTAGTAAAAATTTAGTAAAATCATTTCAGTAGAGCGGCACACTTAAGTAGTAACTTTTAAAACGGTTGTTTACTATTATCGCTCACTAGAAATTGCAGTAGTATTTTACAACGCATGTAAAAGGATGGCACAGTTCACATTTATTTACAATAGGCATGGCAAAGTTTTCGTTTATTATTGAAGAAACATAACCGTACAGATGCGGGCAACGGCAAAATTTAATAAAAATAAAGTTGAAAAGAACTTACTTAAATTATATAATTATTACTTATTAGTTATTATCTCATTGTTAGTATATTATATAGTAATTCTAGAAAAATTCTTAAGACATTGTAAATAATTTTGTTGGAATTACAGACCTTATTTAGAAACATTTAGTACATTTATGGAGTTACCTATTTGAATGACTCATCACCTAAAAATTTCACCTAAAATCCGGTCTCTAGTAATTACATTTTGTATTTTTTTAACGCGCATTATTGGTAACGCCCGACCGTTGACCATGTGATTGATGACGCCCATTAGTTGATTCGCCAGTTCAAGTATACTAGACTAGTTTATTAGACTATGTTGGTACTTTTGATCTCAATGTGCGACCTTTAATTTCATCTAATGTTTTAAGCCTGTTTCATCGGTTTATGATACTTGCTGTCAATACCTAATCGGAAAATTTAAAGGCGTTTTAATATAAACAGTCATTTAATAACTGGAATCTGTCTGTTCTGTTTATTTACTTAGAGGTTTAATCTTTACAATATGGTACTGCCAAATTCTAAATTTAAACATCGAATTAGTGGTGGCTGCCTATATTTAATATTGGCTGACGATTAAAGAGAACGTTTCGTAGAAAAATTTGTTAACGAGTTTATATCGATAACGATTTTAATAGTTGGGTTGAGAGTTGTTTCGGACGAGAAGTTGTAATCAAAATCATGTTTGGCAATGTTTGATAGTTGAAAGAAAAGGTTATTGTTATTAAAATTTTTAGTATATTTCGTATATTAATCTTTATCAGTTCTTTGGCAAACTCCGTCGATGTCAGTTCCAAAAACCTGTTAAAACTATTGAAATATCCAACATCTGTCTAAAACCTAATGTATTTTCTCAATGATGCCAAGGAAAACTAAATTTGTCTGACACATCCTTCAACATAGTCTTAGTAAAATAGTGAAACAATTCACGTTTTTCTAAGTTTAGGTTCGTCAAATGAGTTTTTTAGTCCTGCGATGACGCACATTCCAAAATACAAATTCAGAATCGTGTATTTTTATTAAGATAAGCTTGTTACGTATTTTTCGTGTTTTACAACCAGTTTGAGAATTCGAACGCCGTTTTTCATAACGGAATAGTTCTAACATTACGCGTTCCTGTATTCAACGTTAAATTTGAGGCTTGAAAATTGGATCTGTCGGTTATGCAAACCCATATTCTTGAATATGTTAGATAAACTGCCGTAAAGGCATGAGAAATACGTGGGGTCGAAATATTGTCATGTAAAAAAAGGTGACATTTGTTTAAGTTGAAGGCTTTATTTCGCCAAGTTGCGAACGAATTTGAAATTGTTGGTTAGGCTTCGAATGTTTAAACTTTGATGTTTTTTATTTTTTCGTAGGCATATCGCCGTCAGTTGTTTCGAATTCGAAATTAAATTGCTGGTGATATACCCTTCAAAAGTATAAAAATGTTAAAAAATTTGTCACAACAACGCTTTAGTAAGTAAATTCGTGAACTTTGGCTTGGTTTGAATATATGGAAAAAATACAGTGAGGGTTTAGAATTCGTTTTTGGGGTTAAGTTTAGTTTTGGTGATAAATTTGTCCCTTTTCATTTGTTAAGTAACTTTCAAAGTTTGTGATTGTTACAAAATTTGTATGCAAGTTTAAGCCAAAACTGAGTTAAGGCGGCTTAAATTAGAGCTTAAGTGCAGCGAGTCCTGCTTAAGTCGTAGTTTAAGCCTACTTAAGCTAAACTTTAGCTTAAATCTGTACTGAAAGGCCATTTAAGCCCATGGCTTCTTGCACGACTGCCCCCCATCTTTTTCTGTCGAATTCCACATCGCCAATTTTCTTCTGAATTCCAAGATCAGAGATCAGTATCAGTATTAACGTATCATTGTTGAAACAGAAGAACTCGTTTGTCTCAACCTGGAAGAATTTCTGTTAAGCCTTCTTTAACTGCATCTAGCCATTTCCTGCTTGGTTTTCCTCTCATTTTCGTTCCGTCTAAACTCCCTCAGTACTATCTTTGTTGTTCTTTCTTGTGTTAATTTCTCTATACGTCCTAGCCAGCATACTGCTCCGGCTTTAATTTGGTTTGTTATACTTGTGTCTCCAAGAATATCGATTAATTCTTTATTGGATCTCTTGTCCCAACTGTTTTCTACCTTTTTTCCTCCATAGCTTTTCTGCAAGACTTTTATTTCCCATACTTCTACCCGCATCTGATCAGCCTTGTTCATAGTCCTGCTTTCACTGCCACACGTAACCGTTGGTCTCTAAATTCTAGCTTTGGTAGGATGAGACACATTTTTTGAATTTATCACCTGTTTTAAACAACTTACGCACTTATCCCCTGCTGCTATTTTGGCACTTATTTCCTTGCTGTTATCACAACTGTCTGATACACTACACTGCTGAGTTTTTCAAACACTACCTCACTGTTATCTATTGAAATTTACTTCAGCTTTTCATTTTGCTGTCTCTCTTTCCCAGTAGTTTTCCCATTTCCATGTTTTTGGTTATTAAATCGAAATCCAATCTTCCTTGCCGCGGCCTCCAAGTTCTTTGTCAGTTCCGTTCCGTTTATTCCACTATCTCTTATGATTTGTTCTAAAGCTAGGGGCAAACAGAACTGTTGAAAGAGGATCAGATAGTTGACTATTGTACCGTCGTTTATTTTTTGTGCTTTCTAGGGTCATCTTCACGAAGTTCACAAGTTTTACTGGAATCCAGGTTCTTCATTATTTCGTAAAGTTGCTCTCTTTTATTGAATCGTATGCTTGTTTGAAATCTACAAACAGGGCTTGAACTGTTTGCTGATTTTCCTAGCAATCGAACTGTAGTTGTTTTAGTGTTCACCGATTACTCTTTCAGCTATTCAATTAATTTATCTTTAAATGAAGATGCTAGAATCTTATATTATAATAATTATTGCAGTATTGCCCAGTTCTCCGACATTTTTTCGTTGCTCCAAATATCACAAAGCAGTTAATTTTCGCCTGGACTTTTATTATTCAGCTGTTCTAATGTCGGTATTTTAACTACATTTGTCTTTCGCTCATTTTGTCCAAGTTGTGTATCAGCTGTAACGTCTGTATCAGGAGGTAGCGCTGTTCCGTATAGTGTTTCTTCAGAATGCAGTGGAGTTTCTATACTGTGGCTTAACAACTCATAAGCATGAGTATTGTGAGCCTACTTTGCACGTATTCTGGGCAGGAGGCTAACCTTACCCATCGATAGAGCTGAAGAGATTGCCCTATATGTTGCGAGGTTAACGGTTATCAAATGTATTAGTATGATAACCGGGATGACTGAGGCCTTTCCGCTCCTCATCGTGTTATGTAATTCTTCCATTTCTGTATTTGTTTGTAATGTTTCTTTTAGTATTGTTTCAATTACCGACAATCTCAATATTTTTTTTCTTTTTCTCAATTCTTCTGCGATTTCTCGTACCTTCCGTCTACGTTTTTCTATTCCGTCACTTTTGCTTAATTTTGTATTAACCGTGTGCTTGTTTACCTTGTCAGCCTTGTTTATACAATTTCCAGAAATTAGAACTGAAATCCTGGCCCTAAAAATCGATGTTTCAGTGCAGGTTTAAGTAGGAGTTTTAACTTGAGTTGGCTTAAAGTACTGTGTATCAAGGCATTAACTGCATTCCTGCTTAAACCTGCAATTAAAATGATCGAACCCGTATCCTTTTGGTTTCAAAGTAGACCACTAGTTTCTTTAGCCAATCTTTTTTGATTGATGATATTCATTTTCCCCCTAAATATAGGCAAGTTTGGGTTTGGTTGTATTTGTACTAAAGTTAAACGAAGCATTTAATGCAGTTCCATTAAAAACCCATTACCTGCCGCAATAAAAACAAGTAAAACTAATACATAGATTTAAATAGCTGATGTAATTCCATCATTTATGGCATGTAAATAATATGTATTTATGTAGAACGAAAATTTATTCCAGTTAAGGTGTGCCCGTCTGCGTCGATGTTTGGGTGTGCTGTGCGTATATGTAATGCTTTATTTTAGTTTGCGAATTAGCCCTTCTGTGTACATATAATTACCTCTGGGACTTGGCTTTTCTTACAGGGGAAATACCACAAGCACGATAGCTCTGTCAACAAATGCGCCGGAATGGCCTGCCATTTGTGAAATTTTACATTCGCCTTCGCCACTCTTTTTCTGCTCGTTTGCACGCTTAATCGAATTTATAGGGCTCGTTTTTCGCCCGTGCGTTTTTATAGAGCCTTATCGTTCCTCAAAATACAGAAGGGTGCAATCAGAGTGAAAGTGATGAAAAGCCTTTTAACATCTGGGAAAAAAACGTTTGGTTTTAATCGCTACTTTTTGCTCTTTGCTGTCACTGTCTTAGGATTTTTAGGGAGGAAATGCGGATGATTTGTACGAATTGATAATTGGGATTTAATTCGTGAAAAATTCACAGTTTCAGTGCTAAAACGAACAATTTGCAACAATTCTTCAAATAACCACTGCTTTACGCATATTAATCTCAAAAAATTTTGTTGGGTATTATTTAAATGATCGAGTCAGTTGTTCTTCTTACATCTTTATAAACCTTGAAATGTCATTGAAATAATCGTAAACAAAAATCAATCACATTTATTATTAAACTAACCCAGGTTAATACATGCGACAAGGAAAATTTCCTGCAACCTGACGTTTTTCACGTGGGAATAATCCGAGTTCCTTTGGGTGTTGCGCAGTATGTGACGCTTCTGTATTCCTCAAATGTTTTATAATTCACCTCCAGCTATTTTATAATCCACTGGAGACTTATTCCATATTTTATCCTTACAAAGCTTGGTATTAATTATTCAGTTTTCGTTTAAACCAAGTAAAAGCCAAAATATTTTCAGCCATGCGGGAAAATTACCGATGATTACCAGGAAAAGGAAAACCCCTATAAATCATCGACGAGGACATCCTTTAACTTCTCAAACATTAAAACAACGAAATTCACTTATTCACCGCTTGTACTGCAATAAATTTAGCTTAAATGTTTGAGGTAATGGCCGAATCAGTCATGTAGATGTTTTGTTTATAGGTTTCTAGTTCAAGTGTATTTTTTACATTAAAACCACCGAAATAGCTTGGATGTTTCCTTGAAAATCTTGTTTCACTGAGAATTCTACAGAAATAATTTCCGAAATCAATCGTCTAAATGCTAATTATCAAGTTCAAAAATAACTTTATTGATTTCTACAATTATGTGAACAACCAAAAATCAGCAATAAAATTTTGATGGGCTTTCCTTGATCATGTATTTAATGTTCGTTTATTACCTTTTAATATCGTACTTCACATAACCTTAAATATTTTATACCGGTTGTTAAAGTGCAGGCTTGATTTATTCGATTTTGTATTTTGAATTTTATAACCCACTTAATAAACTACCGTAAAATTTAATATTAAACCGCTTTAAAGGCGTAATTAAAAAATAAAGACTGGTTTAATTAGAAACAAGCTTGTTTTGTTCCTTAATGGGTTTCGGGATTAAATTGGTCCTCTTGGAATTATTTTAGGTTAATTGGAAATGTTGTAAAATCCCCAACTTTGATACGTTGCTTTGATTAAAAATAAACATTTAGTATTTTAAAACGTTGCTTCCTTCAGTTCTTACTTAACGTTTTTTTTTTATGTGTCCGGCGTCTTTACGCTTCTCTCTTTTGGCAAAGAAAACTTGCAAATTCCAATGTTTCTCTCAGAAATAGCACGTCTTTTTTCAGTCTCTTCAGATATTCCTATATTAATTTTAGTACGTCTACTGAACTCTGCCGATGATTCATGAAAAGTGGAATCTTGTTTCAAACCAGAACTTTCATTCAGATTTTTTCGAATTTAATTTCCACGAGTTGCGAGCGTTTCAGAAAACGATCTTTTAATAAATGGCTCGCTGCTACGCACGTGTTTCACTTGAAGGTTGATTTCGGTTTTTGGCGTTTTATCAAAATTATTATTAATTAAACAAATAGTTTTACCGGAAAATTTCCGCCTCGTTTTAATGTGGAAGGGGTAATACAGGCAAAAGATGTGTTGGGTTTAATTTGGCAAACTTGGGTTGCGCGTGTTCCAGAAAATGTTAATTATTCCTTAAAATTTCATCATTTAGTGCCTGTAACTGTGGCAGTTTACTCCCGAGTTTATGTAACTTAACACGAAATATTAAAATAATTTTAGAATCTTCCGTTTTTATTAGGGTTTTTCGTTGCTTGAGCCAACAAACCTCATTCGCATGCATTAATTTTTATGTTTAAAAAACGCAAAGCTTTTACTTGATTTTTGTGTTTGCTCAATCTAGATTTCAGTGGTTTTGGCTGCCCTGGCAGTTTCATATGAAAATTATTAAAGCGTGAAGTTAGTGTACGTTATGTCGCTGGAAATATTTGACGTCGGTTAATTTCTTCCTTCAGAACTTACGAATTAAGAAAACGTATGTTCGCAGTTGTGTGTTCAAACAACACTTTTAAACAAAAGTGACGGAATAAATAAACGTTAAAATTTTCCTGCCAGCAGCTAAATATACAAAGTGCAAGTGGTTATTTGTACGTTTTATAAATCGCCTTTAACCAATCAGAAGCGTGCAGAATTGCTTTTTATAGTCTTCAAAGGCAGTTTAGCAAATTGCCGAACGATTAGTCTTAGATTTGTTGATACTTACGTAAAATATTCCGGTTAAAAAGCACTTAAATGAGGACTTAACTTAGGCACTTCAGTTTTATTGAGGCAACCTACTCGTTTAAATATATCATAACGTACAAGTCGGCCAAACATTTTGGTATGCGAAAAAACGTGTTCCTCAAATATTTATTTAGTGGAATTTTTAAAAGTTTAGTGGTTAGATTAATAGTTTCGTAGATTTTTTAAAATCAATTTTCTGCTTAATTATGATTATCTAAAGTGTTGTTAATGTGTTCATATATGAACTTCGTTTTAAACTCATATTATTCGTTTCTTATTAAGGCTCTTCTGCAGAATGGTTTCAGTTGGCTACACTTACATGATGAGCAGCAATCACTGCGAAACCATGTTCGTGTGTTGTTAACTGAGACTGTTCAGCAGACTTCTAAATATTAGGACTTTTTTCGCGTAGCTCAGAGCTTTTTATCTCAGCAGACCTAACTTAACACAACAAATTTTGAAAATACTTTCGAAAACAAAAATTATAGAAGTGCAATTATAGTGTCATAATAAAATGGCAGTGTGCCAGGTTAGTTTATGTGTGAATGTCAAATGTTGGTGCAAATTGATAAAACGTGGGTGGCAATCGTTCTAAATTCAGTGGGCTAATTTCCTATTTTTATCAGGTTCCTCTCAACCCGTGGTTAAAATTAAATATATGTAATAAATATTGAATCAAAATTGTTGAAATTTGAATTCAGTTTACTTATTTTGGCACTACATATCTAAAATCGTAATAAAGGAAGGATGTGATTCGCCAGAATTTTAGTAACTTCCTATTTTAAATTTTCTCAGGTTTTGCAGGTTTTCATGAGAAGTGTTTTTTAAAAGACGGAAGCTTGAAAACATATCTCTAGTTCTAAGCATCTGTTTTGCTAGAGTTTCCTGTCTTTCTGGATATATGATACAGTATTTATAGCTGTTTCTGTCTTTTTGAAAAAAGATTTTTCCAGTTTTCACGTCGAGGTTTTCTCAGAGCGCACAAAATCTCGAAAGCATTGTTTTACCAGAATTTCCTCATTTTCTTATAAATTCCACATGGATGTCTTTCTTATGCCTTTAAAACAAATTCTCTGGTTTTTCAGGTTTTCATGTGGAATTTTTCTTTAACACACGAAATCTCAATAATTACTTTAGTTTTAAGCAAATGTTTTTCCAGAATTTCCTAACATTTTGTATATATTCTGTGGAAGTTTTTGTTGCGCCCCTTTTTTGGAATTTAAAAAATCTCCAGTTTTCCAGGTTTTTATGTGGAATTTTCGTTTAACCCATGAAATCTCAAAAGCCTGTCTTGACAGAATTTCCTAACTTTTTGTATGAATTGCATATTTTATAGATATTTTTGTCTTTTTTATGAAAATTAAAAAACATTTTCCAAATTTTCACTTGGAATTTTTGTTATACCACAACATTTCTGTAGTTTTAAGCATGTGTTGTGTCGGAGTTTCCTAACTGTTCATATAAATTCTATATTTTGTAGATGTTTTTCTTAGGTCTTTTTTGGAAATTAAAAAAAAAATCTCGAGTTTATATGTGGAATTTATCTTTAACCTTTAACCCACGAATTTTCAAAAGCATTTTTTTAATTACTATGTGTTTTGCCAGAATTTTCTACCTTTTTGTAAAAATTGCATATTTTATAAATATTTTTCTTACGCAATTTTGTGGAAATTAAAAAAAAAATTCTCGAGTTTTCCAGGTTTGTATGTGGATTTTTTCTTTAATACAAGGAATCTCAAAGACGTTTCTTTAGTTTTAAGGAAGTGTTTTGTCAGAATTTCCCAAGTTTTTGTATAAGTTCAATATTTTATGGATGTTTCAGTTGTATCCTTTTTAGGAATTAAAATCGAGATTTCCAGGTTTTCACTGAAGTTTTTCCTATAACACAATGAAACCTCAAAGGCATTTTTCCACTTTTACACAAGTGTTTTATCAGAATTTCCTTTTTTGTATAAATTCCATGTTCTGTGGGTGTTTTTGTTGTGCCCTTTTTTTAGAAATAAAAAAAAAAAATTCTGGAGTTTCCAGGTTTTTATGTGGAATTTTGCTTTAATCCGCGAAATCTCAAAAGTGTTTTGCCCGAATTTCCTAACTTTTTGTATAAATTCCATATTCTGTGAATGTTTTTGTTGTCCTTTTTTAGAAATAATAAAACGAAATCTCAAAAGTGTTTGCCAGAATTTCCTAACTTTTTCTATAAATTCCATATTTTTTAGATGTTTTTATGTCTTGGAAATTAAAACAAATTTTCGAGTTTTCCAGGTTTTTACATGGAATTTTTTTTAACACGAAAGCTCTAGTTTTAAGGAAGGGTTTTGTCTGAATTTCCCAACTTTTTGTATAAATTCAATATTCTGTGGATGTTGCCTTTCTAGGTTTTTTATGAGGAATTTTCCTTTAATACATGAAATCTCAAAAGCATTCGTTTTGTTAGAAGTTCCTGTATAAATACCATTTTCTATGGATGTATTTCTTTTGTCTGTTTTTGAAAATTAAGAAAATTTCTCGAGTTTTCCAGGTTCTCATGTGGATTTGTTCTTATAACAAACGAAATTTCAGCACGTGTTTTGTCAGACTTTTCCACGTTTTTGTGTAAATTCCATATTTTATAGATATTTTTCATGTCATTTTTGAAAATTTCAAGAGCATTTCTCCAGTTTTAAGAGAGTATTTTGCCAGCGTTTCCCAACTTTTTGTATGAATTCCAGTTTTCTGGATGTCCTGATAATTTGTTTGGGAATTAAAAAATTGTTTCGAGTTTTTCTTGTAACATGCGCAATCTCAAAAGCCTTTCAGTAGTATTAAAGCATGTGTCTTGTCAGAATTTCCCAATTTTTTGTACAAATTCCATATTTTGTAGACGCTTTTCTTTAGAAATTAAAAAAAATCTCGAGTTTTCTAGGTTTTCGTGTGGGTTTTTCTTAGAATGCCCGAAATCTCAAAGGCATTTATTTAGTTTTAAGCATGTGTTTTGCCCAGAATTTTCTAATTTTTTTTATAAATTACATTTTTTATGGATGTCTTTCTTGTGCATTTTATGGGAAATTAAAAAAAAATCCTTGGTTTACCAGGTTTTTTTTTCTCATAACGCACGAAGTCTCCGAAGCATTTCTCTAATTTCAAGCACGCGTTTTGCCAGAATTTTGTATAAATTCGATATTTTCTTAATGTTTTTCTTGCGCCTTTTTTTGGAGAATTTTTTTCGAGTTGTGCAAGTTCAGTGTGAATAATAATAATAGTTTATTAACAACCTTTAAAAACAATTTGTTATGTCAGAAACCTCAAAAACATTTCTCCAGTTTTAAGCATGTGTTTTACCAGAATTTCTGACCTTTTTATATATATTTCATATTTTATTGACGTTTTTGTATGTCTTTTTTTTTGGAAATTTAAAAAAAAAACTTGAGTTTTCTAGATTTTCATGCGGAGTTTTTGTTAATAACACTGAAAGCTCTGAAGCATATCTCTAGTTTTAAAGCATGTGTTTTGCCGACTGTTTTATATTAATGGTTGTCGTATGCTCCTCTTTGAAAATGTAAGAAAGTTTTCCAGATTTTCACGCAAAGTTTCCCACAAAACACACGAAACCTCCAAAGTAGGTGAAACTCGCTTACAACACACGTCAAAAACATGTTAACGTATTGACAGGTTCGTGCATAACGCATTTCTAATTTGGTGGAATATCGAACGGTTTTTTTTTACTCCAGTAAATCCTCGAAAACGCAATTTCTTAGCCCTAAATTACTTTTGAAAGTTTGCTAAATCCGAACTCGTAAAAATTCTAATTTTAAAAGCTTTAAAAAAATGAAAAGTTGAGACGACAGGCGACTGTGAAATATTTATTTTTTCTCATGTAGGGATAACCCGGAAATCTTTCTCAATTTTCGTCACGAAATTTAAACGACGTGTGAAGTTCCTGGTGCGTCAGGGCTTGTTTAGTGTTGTTTTATGTTTTTCCACCTTCATAAACTCATTTCTTGTAAAGCGTTCAACTTGAGGGTAGTTTAGAAGTTTTTTATGTGCAAATTTTCGTTACATATCGCGTCCCTGTTTATATTTAAAAATTCTGCACACTTCGCGTCAGGAATCTCGTCTATTAAGAATGAAAAGGGACGATCGAAATATAAATTTGCTGTTCGAACGGGAATTCCGAAGGGGATTCTTAAAGTAATTGGAATAAAATGGAAAAAAATTATTTAATATTCGTTAAGGTGCTATTAAATCACTGATGTGGTTATTTCGTGCGAATTAAGTCAGACCAAATCTGCTATAATTTACAACATGCGAAACTATCGTTGTTTTCAATCATAATAATAACTTCGTAGATGAGTGATTACGGTTCATATTTCGTGTGAAGGTCTGTCGGTAATATAGATTTGGTGGTGAATTTCGTGGAACTGATAAGGAGATTTAAAGTTAGTTGACTTAACTTTACATGGCCATCTATAATTATTGCTTATAACTTGAGTTTTATTAAAAATTCGTCAAACTAATCAGATAAAACGAAGTTTGTTTCCTCTCGATTGTCTCTCATTATGTTACGTTCCCTAAAAGTCACTCTAGTGCTACAAAATGCTATCAGTTTACTTTAAAGTACCTTTGGGAATTAAGTTCTCTAACGTTACTCAAAACAAAAAGACTTAAAGGTGAACTAGAGAAATACTGCGGGCTTTCATTGAATGCTTTTTGGGCGGTGTAAGCTTGTATGAGCTTCTTTGGTCTGTCGTGTTCTTGAATTAAAAATAGCTGAAATCTCCCAAGCTTGGAACTTTCGAAAGTTTCTAGACGAACCCCTTTTAGTTATTTTATGAATATTCTGTGTTGAATGGCTTTGTTATCAAATCTAGTTGAAGTCTTACGACTGGTTACATTTAGTTTAATGTCTTCACGTAATGAAAGTTCAGCAAGTGCAAGTCAATCAGCTTTTATTTCACTGATCAGAAATAAAGTTTTAATTGGAAACGTGTCAAAATTTGTCAGTTTTATGATGTCTGCAAAGCCATTACGAAATTTTATTAAATTCCGCCTTCTGCACTTCCTGATTGGTTAAATTTAATCGGTCCTACTTAATTACTGAAGTTAGTTACCTGCTGTGGGGTTGCAATATTAAGCTTTTTTTTCATTTTGTCTCGTGAACGTTCTTGAACATTTGAAGGAGCCTTGCAAATCTCCTTCCATACAATATGCTAACTGCTGGGCACTAATGCGAATTTACATAGCGATTTAGGCGTTAACGTTACGTATGAAAATACACAACGAGCTTATTGTGCGGACACGCGAAAGGTCATTATGGTAACTCTGTGATATTGGAAAACGCCCCTTGAACTCGCGATCGATCCTTTTGTCTTTATCATAAATGTTAGTCCTGTTGTTGAATAAAAACAGTGTTTGTTATGCATACTGTGTGTGTGTCTGTGATGGTTTCTCGCAGTTTCGTACGGTTACTGTGACGTTCCGACCCTTTTTGAATCAAATCAATATTTGCAGTAACCACCGTGCGTCAGACGAACCTTTTCTCGTTCCGCCTTTCTTTGATTGTTTATCCCTAGGTCCTAACGTCGTTGACCAGTTACAGAGGACCTACTTTTGTAGTGTCACCGTGTCCTATATAAAGAGCTAATTATTTATGCTAAATGACTATTGATCAAAGAAGGGCGGCTTTTATGATGGTATAATAAGTATCTGTTTTATTGGGATCGGTCACGCGACCCTTTTAGGTTTTAGGAGAATAATTTCGGTGATTGACTAAGGGGAATCGCAACAGTCGACTCTATTTTTGGGGCTTTTGGACTTATGAAAATTTTGTAAAACGTGACGAGGTTTACGCGCAGCCTCCGGTTGCGTGGCAACCACCGTCGAAGCCCTCTACGCTGACCCGGGCGCCTCCACCAGTAGTCATCATGATGCCGTTGTAGTGCCTGGAGTAGCTTAGTGTCTGTCCTGTCATTTCTTGTCTTTCGCGCTACCATGCGGCTTTATCAGATAGATACAAATATAATTGTAAAGGGTTATCGATTCGTCCCGCTAGCTAAGCCTGTGCTTTTCTAACTAAACTTAACTTTGGTCCTTCCTGAACTTGATCTATTTATAGTACTGCTTAGACTCACGTCCCACGAGATGTGACAACGTATACGAACTGACAATAACAGAAAACAGGGAATACCACCGAATTAGCCAATCAATTTTTTTATAAACACAACATATTTTGTATACTCCAGCGACTTATTTGACGTGCGTCATTTCTAAGAATATAGGGGCTCTCGTTTTAACTTTCCGCTGTTAATCTAAATCGCAATCAAAATAACCGAAGGAAACCGTGGAATGCGTGCTATGGTCGACGCGGTGCTGTTCATCAGGTAGTAGTTACTGTTACGGCGATGAGTGCACGATGGAGTTACAATGCGTGGTTGTGTACACCGTCATTCAGATTCCCGAACCGAAGCCGCCCCCGGACGCTGGACTTCAAGCATCATCGGATGGTTGTCTTTCCTGGATCAAAAATCAAATTAAAAGGTCTCATATTGGTATCCAAACGCCATGTCTGCTTTTACCTGTTGCTTTTGTTGTGGGCTGCATATACCAATACCATATGGTGGTTTCACTTTGATACAACTTCTAAATTGTAGCAAAGTGAAGATTCTACAATACCATTCAACCCTTTTCAACACCAATATAAATTGATCCAATATTCTGCGGTCCGCTAGCTAACTCTCGCTATTTCAGCAACTTTTCATACCGAAACGAAAAAACCAAGCCATGTTTTTAATAAATATCGGTGTTTTTTTAATGAACGCCGCAGCTGCTTTTGAGATGTTAATGAGTATGAACAATGGGATGTCCCAGGAATGTAAATTTTCCTGAGACACCGCCGCTAACATTGCTTACCCTGAATGTCAGTTGGAAAACGTAAACACAACTAAGGCTTAACAAGTTACGAAATTGTGTTCTTATTCTGAATTAATGTAATTTTGGTTATAACTTTTACTAAACTTAAACAAAACCAGGCTACAAGTTTTTTACAAATGCTTTTCATGCAGTTCTATTTTTTCCAAAATTACGAAAAAGTTTAGTATTTTTCTACGAACTTCTACTTCTCACCAAATTTAGAAAAAACAAGTCAAAATATCTTCAAGCTTTTGACGATTAGTGTTTTGCACGAGCTTTGCTTTTACCGGTCAAAATTGCATTAAAACTTTTTTCACGATCTCCAAACTGAAAAAGTCAAGTCAAAATTTCAAGCTTTTTACAATCAATAATTTTTTGATGAACTTCTATGTTCCTCCAAAATTAAGAAAAACAACGAAAATTCATTCATGCTTTTTTTACTATCAATAATATTTTTCTTAAACTTCTGCTTTTCCCCAAAATTAAGAAAATAAGTACAAATTGCGAGCTTTTTGTATAATTAGTGATATTTTTCAGAAATTTCTTTCTTTCTTTCCTTTTTCTAACTTAATAAAACAAGCCTTTTTATAATCAATATTTTTCACGAACTTACTTTTTCCAAAATTAAAAAAAAGCAAGTCAGAATTTTCAAGCTTTTTTGGCGGTATTTTTCACCAACTTCTACTTTTTCCAGAATTAAGAAAAACTTTTAATAATCGTTGATGCTTTCAGACCTTTCTATTCTCCTCTAAAATTGAGAAAAATAAGCTAAATTTCTTGAAACTCTCTATAATCAACGATGTTTTTCATGAACTTTTTTCAAAAATACTCAAATTTAAAGCTTTATTTACAATCAAGTCAATATTTCGTTCAATTTTTTTACGATCAGTGTTTTTCGTGAGCTTTCCCTTTTTCGTGAGCTTTGTAATCGATGTTTTTCACCAGCTTTACTTTTCTCAAAAATTAAGGAAAATAAGCCAAATTTAAAGCTTTTTTAGAATCAGTGATGTTTTCACGCTTTTCTATTTTTCTACAAAATTGAGAATAATAAGCCAAAATTCAAGCTGTTTTTACAATCAATGATCTTCTTCACGAAACAAGTCGAAAAGGTTTTTTTTTTAAATCGATTATTTCGCGAAGTAGGGCTTTTTCCTAAAATTGTGAAAATATATAAGTCAAAATTTCAAGCTTTTTTACAATCAGTGATGCTTTTTACGAACTTCTACTTTTCTCCAAATTTAAGAAAAACAATTCAAAATTTTATTCATGCCTTTTTTTTACAATCAATAATATTTTTCACGAACTTCGTTTTTTTCCGCCAAAATTAAAATAAAATAAGGCAAAATTGCGAGCTTTTTGTACATAGGAACTTCTTGCTACTTTTCTCCAAAATGAATTAAGACAAGTCAAAATTTCATTTAAGGTTTTTACAATCACTGTTCTTCCAGAACTTTGCTTTTTCCCAAAATTAAGAAAAATGAATCCAAATTTTCAAGCTTTTCTGATAATCGACGATGTTTATCACCAACTTCTACTTTTTCCAGAATTGAGAAAAAACTAGGAAAAATTTAATTTAATAATCTTTAAGATTTTTGGTTATTTCTGTTCTCCTCTAAAATTAAGAAAAACAAGCCAAATTTCTTCAAGCTTTTCTACCGACAATGATGTTTTTCGGGAATTTCTACTTTGTTAAGAAAAGCCAAAATGTGGAGTTTTTTTGCAATCAGTGATCGTGTTTGTTTACCTTTCAATGATGAACTTTACTTTTTTCTATAATTAAGGAAAACTAATCAAAATTTTCAAGCTTTTCTGATAATCGACGATGTGTTTCACGAACTTCTACTTTTTCCAGAATTAAGAAAAACCACGAAACGTTTAATTTAGTAATCCTTGATGCTCTCAGGCATTTCTATTTTCCTCTAAAATTAAAACAATTTGCAAGTTTTTTTACTTCTTTCTACTTTTCTTCAAACTTAAGCAAAGCAAAAAAAAATGCATTGAAGGATCTTGTTTTTTTTTAATATTTTTCGTGAACTTCTACTTTCTCCTAAAATAAAGAAAAACAAGCCGAAAATTTATTCGCGTTTTTTTTACAATCAATAATATTTTTCACGAATTTCTGCTTTTTTCAAAATTAAGAGAATCGAGTTAAAATTAAAACCTTTTTTACAAGCGGTGTTTTTCACGAACTTTGTCCTTTTCGAAAATTACGAAAAACTAGTCAAATTTTAAACTTGTTTTTAATAAATCGTTGTTTCAGGCATTTTTCTATTGTTCTCTAAAATTAAGAAAATCAAGTCCAATTTCTTCATACTTTTCTACAGTCAATGATGTTTTTCACGAACTTCTACTTTTCCCAAAATTAAGAAAAACAAGCCAAAATTTCAAGTTTCTTCACAATCAATAATGTTTTTCACGAACTTCTGCCTTTTTCTCAAAATTAAGAAAAAAAGTGCGAGCTTCTTGTTCAATCAATATTTTTAAGGAACTTCTTTCTGCTTTTTCTTAAACTTAAAACCAAGTTAAGATTTTAAGCTTTTATTGCAATCAATGTTGTTTTATCTAAAATTAAGAAAAACTAGTTAAAACTTGAAGTTTTCTAAGCATTCTTCTCTAAAATTAAGGAAAATATGTCAACATTTAAAGCTTTTTTTACAATTACTAAAGTTTCCCCAACATTAAGAAAAGGAAATTACATGAAAAAGTTAGATAAAACAACGATATCCCGGTTACGTACATGAAACCGCACCCTTTCATTTTCACCAAACAAACCATAACAACAATTACAACTTTATCCCTTTTTGCTTAATGGATATTCGATGTTAACTTTCTGATTAATAAATCAACTACATAGGTATTTCATTATTGCTGTAATGAAACAGTTAACAAAATCAATATTTTGGTATTTTGTTTATCAATCAAAGACACCGTATTTTCCACCTTTTTGGCCAAGATACGTAACGGGGTTGAATTCAAAGTAAACAAGATGTTGTTTACCGTCGAAGTGGACTTGTGAGTTTCAATTTCAAGGGAACGTCGGATTCAATTTGATTTGTTAGATGTGTTGACAAACTTTGTTATTAATTTTGAAATGTTTTTCGATTCTTATGAGCTTATGTGATTTAATCTACAAAAGAAATAATGATTGTTAATTTAATTTAAGGATTCACTCCTTGAGATAATTTAACAAACGGTTAAATGTAGAAACCTAGAACTTCTGTTGTCGCAAATTATCTTTCTGTGCCTGCTTTTGATAAAATTTGCGAACGTGTCGGGAAATTGGAAAATTCAGTGGGCGTGTTGCGTAATTTGGTGAAGTGAGAAATGAGCTAACCGACGTTAAAGCAAGAGCAAATCATAAATCGTAGCCCACTTCACAGTTTCTTGACTTTATCTAGAGCTTGACTGTTGTTGGAATAAAAATTCGGTTTAGAGGGTAGAAACGTTGAGTTTTATTGTAACGTTTTTAATTTTATTTTTTTATTTTATGTTGCAACAATCATTATTTTTTGTTTTCTTGTTTTTCCAGAGCGGTAGCAGCATATTTACGCGCTCTTAATTTATCACCAAATAATGCAGTTGTACATGGAAACCTTGCATGTGTTTACTACGAGCAAGGACTCATCGATTTGGCTATCGATACGTATAGGCGGGCTATTGAATTACAACCTAATTTCCCAGATGCATACTGTAATCTGGCAAATGCACTTAAAGAGAAAGGACAGGTAGCAGATGCTGAGGAATGTTATAACACGGCTCTTCGTTTATGCCCTTCGCATGCTGATTCTCTTAATAATTTGGCCAACATCAAACGGGAACAGGGATACATCGAAGAAGCAACCCGTCTATACTTGAAGGCATTGGAAGTTTTTCCTGAATTTGCTGCTGCACATAGTAATTTGGCGTCCGTATTACAACAACAGGGCAAGTTAAATGAGGCACTTATGCATTATAAGGAAGCTATTCGTATTCAACCAACATTTGCCGATGCTTATTCTAATATGGGTAACACCTTGAAAGAAATGCAGGATGTAGCGGGTGCTTTACAATGTTACACTAGAGCCATACAGATTAATCCAGCTTTCGCCGATGCGCACAGTAATTTAGCTAGCATTCATAAAGATTCAGGGAATATTCCCGAGGCGATTCAATCATATCGCACCGCTTTAAAGTTAAAACCGGATTTTCCTGATGCCTATTGCAATCTAGCTCATTGTTTGCAAATCGTTTGCGATTGGACCGATTATGAGTCCCGAATGAAGAAATTGGTAAGCATCGTGGCCGATCAGTTGGAGAAGAACAGGCTTCCTTCGGTACATCCTCATCATTCCATGCTATATCCGTTGTCACATGAATTCAGAAAAGCAATTGCCGCACGCCATGCGAATCTCTGCTTAGAGAAAATTCATGTACTTCACAAGCATCCCTACAAATTTTCTTTGGAGCTCAAAGGACGTTTGAAAATTGGTTATGTTAGCAGCGACTTTGGAAATCATCCTACATCACATTTGATGCAATCCGTACCGGGTCTACATGAACGTAATAAAGTAGAAGTATATTGTTACGCATTGAGTCCAGATGATGGGACCACATTCCGTAGCAAAATTGCTAGAGAATCCGAACACTTTATTGATTTATCACAGATTTCTTGTAACGGTAAAGCGGCCGATAGAATATTTGCTGATGGTATTCATGTCTTGATTAACATGAATGGCTATACCAAAGGAGCTCGTAATGAAATTTTCGCTTTAAGACCCGCACCGGTTCAAGTTATGTGGCTGGGATATCCTGGAACAAGCGGAGCCAGTTTTATGGACTATTTAATCACCGATTGTGTAACTTCTCCAATGGAATTGAGTAGCCAATACAGCGAAAAGTTGGCTTATATGCCTAATACTTATTTTGTTGGGGACCATAGACAGATGTTCCCACATTTAAAAGAGCGACTAATCGTTAGTGACCGTAATAATACCTCTACAAATCTGCCCGATAATGTAGCCGTTATTAATGCCACCGATTTATCTCCGTTAGTTGAAAATACAGAAGTCAAAGAAATAAAAGAAGTAGTCCAAGCGTCGAAACCCATTGAAATCAGTCTAAAAGTAGCTGAACTTCCTACTACCACACCAATAGAAAACATGATCGCATCTGGTCAAGTACAAACGTCTTTGAACGGGGTTGTAGTTCAGAACGGACTTGCAACTACCCAAACTAATAACAAAGCCGCAACCGGCGAAGAAGTACCACAAAACATCGTTATCACAACTAGACAACAATATAGCCTTCCTGAGGATGCGATCGTTTACTGTAATTTTAATCAGCTATACAAAATCGACCCCATTACTTTACACATGTGGGTGAATATCTTAAAGAATGTGCCAAATGCTGTTTTATGGTTACTTAGATTCCCGGCAGTAGGCGAATCAAATTTGCAAGCGGCTGTTCAGCAGTTAGGATTACCACCTGGTAAAATTATATTTAGTAACGTAGCTGCTAAAGAGGAACATGTACGTAGAGGTCAGCTTGCTGATGTTTGCTTGGACACACCGTTATGTAATGGACACACCACCAGTATGGATGTATTATGGACCGGTACTCCGGTCGTTACACTTCCCGGAGAAACTTTAGCTTCTCGAGTTGCTGCGTCCCAATTGACAGCTTTAGGGTGTCCCGATTTGATCGCCAGGTCAAGACAAGAATATCAAGATATCGCAATCAAATTAGGAACTGATCGTGAATTGTAAGTATTACCTACTTTGTTTTTATAAAGGTACTAATTAAGATATTCGAACAGTTTAAAAGCCTCAAGACACAAAGTTTGGGCAGCTCGCACCACATCTCCCCTCTTTGATTGTAAACAATACGCACAAGGTCTGGAAATGCTCTACATCCGTATGTGGGAACGTCACGCAGTGGGGCTAAAACCAGATCATGTAACTGCCCTTGCTGAAAAGTAATCCGTCAATCATTACTTAAAATGATTTGTGCTATTTTATATGATCAGCAGTATTTTTATGGTACGAATTGAATTTAGTAATAGCTTAGGCACTGATATTTTCATTTGGAGGTTGAACTGATGTGTAGTTCATATGTATATTTAATTATAATGGTAATTGTTAAGAGAAGTGTGGTCTCAATGTGATGATGACTTCAGAAATTCTAGGATAAGTTATTTATATAATCAAGACAAGTAAAATTTCTAAATGTTGTGTGAGTGTTTTATTTCTCATCGTCTCTTTATACATATTTTGAAATTACAGTGTCAGCGGAAAGTCGTGGTTGTAGAATAAGTATAACAAAAGGTAAGTAAAGCAAATTCTTTTAAATTAATTTTAAAGGCTTCATAACAGATATTTTCTTAAGAAGATCAGTGGTTGTGAGTGTTTGTTTATGCATGAACATGGTAGTCACTATTTGCGATCATGTTTGTTAGCATGTGAGTAGAAAAATTCTCCATTGGTTTTCAGCAAACTGGTCTATAATCTCACAATTTTTGAAATCGTTACACCTTCAGAAAAAGAACAATCGAATTTTTAATTTGTATATAAAAAGTCTTATTTCTAGACTTCTTAATATAACCACAGTATAGATACAATCTATACTGTGATATAACCAAAGAGATTGTGTTTAAAATATTCAAATAAGTACCTACAACCAAAAACCTAATAAAGGAACGTTTATATGGGTTGGTGGTAAGTTGGTGAATTGCTTCATGCACCATTGGTATTTCAGTGGTAAATTTTTAACATGTAAACAGTGGCGGCTCGTCTAATGACGCAGGTGAAGCGCTGCTTTACCTATATTTTTCAGTTAAATGTTTTTTTTTAATTCAAAATCCGAAATCATTTTAACTTTCTTCATTTACATTAATTCAGTTGATATAACCAGAAAAGAATGAAATAATTATTTATTAGTAGCTATATGTCGCACACAGCAAGCCCCTGCAGGTTATGCCGCTCTGCAGTACATACGTGTTCTCTGGTAGGTATAGGTCTTGCCAAATGTCATGCGCCGCGAAATCCGCAAATGAACAAGAGAGAAAGCTATAGAAAAGGTCAGGCGATACGAGAAAGTGAATCCTAAAAACATTAGTCCCTTAATAACACGTGTTTGACTTATAACACCAAAACTTATAGTACAGTTCTATTCAATAAAATCTAGTACAACTCTTGGGAATGAGTTTTGGTGTTTTTTGCTATTCTAAAGTGGGTTTCTTGGCTACTGTGTTATTATCTCTGAATTTGACTTTTAACTAACAAAAACATAGTTTCTATAGATACCAAAGCCCGATCACTTTGCTCAAAAACAACTGTACTAGATTTTATTGCATAGAACTGTACAACAGTATTTAATAACAAAGTACGCAATTTAGTCTTGAAGAAGACTGATTTTTCAAACAATTGGCAGAAACTCAAAAAACAACAAACTTCAAGCAAAACACGTGCAAACGACTACAAACAACAAAACATTGAGGTTAGGTTGAAATAACTGGTGGCAGATGATGTTTTCCGACGAATTTTGGTTTCTGCGCCGGAGCCCATGACATTTGGCAAGACATATACATACTGCAGGCCACATGCGTTTAACTGAAGCAGGTTCGCTTATACAGGAATCCTGCGTCAATTTTCGTATGCTTGCACACAGTCTAAATAATAATAATTATTGTATTTAGACTGTGGTTTGCATACGAGTCGTTGTCATGGCAACGGCAAGCTTGCATATTAATTTGTACGGAGAAGTGAAGCAGATTGAAGACCTGCGTCAGTCGCAACCTGCCTTCTGGTTTCGGTGTTACGTGCAGTGGCTCCCATTCGTATTCGTACAGCGCCGCTCGTTTGGTCAAATGCAAATTCAAATACAGACGTAGGTAAACGAAATTCAACAATTTTTTGTCATTGCTTTTTATAAATCATTTAACAATTATCAATAGTAGTACAAAGATTACTTCTACTCTAAACGGTAAAATATTGGAAAGACGGTGAAAATTGCTGACACATTCGTATTCGGACAGTTTAGTAAACGACAGCTTGCTGTACAACAAAACAATTTATTAATACGTTTATCCTAATATTCGGTTGATTGCCTTTGTTATATATGGCTTCCTGGAGTCGTTTTGGCATCAAATGCACCAATTTTTCCGTTTTTCCAAAATATATTTTTTTAGTTTTACACTAAGCGAACCCGGGTTCCATCAAAATTTCAAGTTGCAAAATAGCGAATGACCTGGAACTTAAAAAAAAAGAACCGGCGGGCTACCCCTGAGCTCGACCCCCAATAATAAATAATAATAATAATAAATCTAATTCGCCCATTTCTAAAGTCACGAGCCACCACTGCTTAACACCTTACAATATTAAGAAAAGCATAATTAAAATATAACTAAATAATATACTTCCAAATATTTTTTGTAAATTCAGCAATACTTATCCAAAATGCACAGAATACATTATTGTTCCATGTTAAAATTCAAAATTGCCAAAATACAATTTCCAGATATGATAGTATGAATTATTCCGCATTATTCATTCCGTATATATTCATTTCCGGACGTTCGAATAAATTTTGTTTTTTTTGATCTGAGTGGGCCGATTTTTCCAAGCAAGCTGTAAACTGTATATTGAAACTTGAAACCAAATAAAACGTAGGTTTTTGTGTATGAAAATTCAAAAAAACACGAACTGAATGCAATCTAAATATTGGATAATGCATGGACTTGTTCCAAAAAATCGTTACAGAACGTAGGCTCTTGAAAAACGTATCTGGAAGTTAAAAGCATTAGTAAAAGTATCTAACAGATATGCATCCCATCAAACGTAGTTGTACGGTGTAAAACAGACCTTAGCGGAATTTGTTTTAGATCGACATTCAACTGTTACCGGTAATGCATGTGGCTGTACAGGAGCTCTTTAGCCACGCTTACTTTTTGCATTTAAACAGACTTGTAGTTCGGTCATGGTATGAAAGCCGCTTTTAAATTTATAATTAGTAATTTGAGTGTTTATTTATTGTGTACGTTCGTGAACTTGTGTGCGTGAAACCAGCTGGTGCATTAATATTTGATACCTGGAAGACCTGAACCGGCAGTCAACATTAACACAGGTAAGAAAGTTTATTTATCCCCCCACCAAATTGTTTCTGTTATGTTTGTTTTAAATTAACAGGTGATCATTTCATTTCCACATTATTCGCGAGTGTTATTTTAAACGTATTCGGTTTGTATTTTATAAAAATTAACACCTGGAATTTGCAACTTGTTGCTCTTTTCAACCCACACGTTTACCTGACACTTTCCGTGAATGCATGCAGGCGATAAGAATGGGACTGCTGCATGCGTGGTACTACTTTTTCTAAAGTCTAAACTATAAAAAGTTGAATTAGAAATTGATTAAAAAGTATGTCGCTACTTAGCACTGGGTTAAGAATATCGATACTTGTCTATCCACATTTCTTAACTGCATTTTATCCTAGATTAGAAATTTCCTGTACTACTTTTCATTTTGTTTTTATCATTTTAAACCAAGAAGGCTCATTTACTTGTTTTTGTTTCGTTGTTTCTTAAATGTATTTTGTGCAAATACAACCCAGAACAAGTGCAAATACAACCAAGTACGAGTGCAAATTCAACCAAAAACAAACAGCTAGCATTAAGGAATAGACTGTCAAGGTTATTTAAGGTTTTTAGGCAAATGTTACCTTTAAGAGCACATAATTTTATAGCTCAAATAGCAAGAAAATTTGACAGAATCAGCTGCTGGTCTTTAACAAGTTACATGTGTTATGTGTTACACAAAGTTGCGATATAAAGTAGACCCCACATGGTCGACCCTTATAACACAAACTGCCCTCATCCCTCATCATAAAAGTTGAAGTTAATTTGTGATATAATTACGTTATTTATACATAATCAGGGGCTAATTTGAAGGTTGAAAAATCTGTTTCATTGTTCTCTGTCATGGTTAGCCATGTGGAATTTGTTTCGTAATTCATATGTTTTGTATATTTTAATACAATTTATAAAATTGCATAAAAGTATGTAAATGATTTTTGTAAATTACGCAAGGTTTTCGTTGGTCCTTTTTTGTGTTTGTTGGTTCATTGGTTTTCAACGGTTTTGTAACGAAGAGAGAAGGGAAATTACTGTAGGTGAACAATATAAAAAGTTAATTATTTTTATTATAGCACTAAAACGCATTTAATTATTTACAAACAAAAAGTTCTTAACCCTGGTTCCAGCAGAACTTTAAATTGACCACCAACAAGCAAAAGCCTTCAAGTTTTACATTATGTATTAATATAATAACTACTTGTGGTAAAGCTTTAACAAAAACCCCGACCATTTCGCAGCTTTTTCAAGTGGAGAGCCCTTAAGTTAAGTTTTATTGCCAACCCACTTGTCTAGTCCTCCTGTTTATTTATTTGAACTTCCGGAATTTTGGTTTTAGCCTCGTGGGCATTTGTTTCCCTGACTTTTAAATTGATCACTCGTGTAAAAATCGAGGTAAAAATAGCACAGGTTGGGGAGATATCCCAATCGTGTGGTTAGTCGTTTACGTTTTTACAAATTGTGCCAATTTTTTATCAGTTGCTTCAGTTTACGACTGGGGTTTAAATGTTAATTTGTGTTTATCTTGAAATGCTTTTGTTTCCTAAGAATCCCAAGGGTAAAAAGTTATTAAAAATAAATGCTGGTGTAAATGGTTGCTTTGATCCTTTGCTTGCAATTTTTTTCCAATTTAAATCTTGCCCAAATTACTTATTTAAATTGCACACCTTACATTTACTAAAAGTAAGATTATTGTGCAAAAAAAAGCAAACAGACGTTTATAAAATTAATCAAATAAGAGTCTTCAATATAAGCAAGGAGACGAAAGACTTGATGAAACTTCGATTAATGTCAAAATAAATACATTATGTATATTGCGTGCCTATAATAACATGTGTGGGATACTCGGATAGCCTAAAAAATTTGTAGTTACCAGACACCACGTGTGGAATATAAATGATTCAAAAGGATCCTACACAAATTTAGAGAATTTTTTTAATTCTGTTATAAAACTTGCGAATATCTTTTCTAGGAATCAAAACGTGGGGACATTCAATTTGGGTGTACACCGAGATTTGCAGATTTTTTTGGACGGTGTGGGATCCAAAGGGTTCCTTAGCCTTTGTTTTTGTGAGCCAAAAATCGTTTCGTATCAGTGTGGTTGTGGGTTAAGCCTTTGCTCTGTTTTTTTGTTCTTCCTTCTTCCTTTTAATTATTTTCGACTTGATTAGTTGCGGATCAAAATGGGCATACTAGTCTTTAAAATGCCCCTTATTTCTAAAAAGACCGAAATATCCTAGTTATTTTATTGTTGGCGTAGAAAAATTGATTTTAATTTCCAAGCATCTTGTAAATCAACGTAGCATGCAAGAGTTGCAAGTTGTTCGAAATCGGCGGTCCTGTTTTAGCCGTTATCAGCAGTTGCTTCCAGAATATTAAGTGGATAAACTATTTTAAGAATCTGTACGGTACTTGCTACTTGTTACCTTACTTGCATAGCTGTCTAGGTTTTAGATTCACTATGGGGATGGGGGGCACAAGTAATTTTTTATCGTTTAAGAAAAATTTGGAAGAAATGATGAAATCCGAAATTTTTAGTCCCGACGATTTACAAGAATAGAATTACTTGAAAGCTTGAAAGTTCTCTAAAATCTGAAACAGCTTGCTGAAATATTTTGCAAAAGCAGCCCGGAAAAATGTTCACAAACTTAATTTTTACAAATTTATTCGTAGCTTCTATTTACTGCTGCTGTAGGTTATATGCCCAACCGAAGTTGTTTATTGACTGGTGTCATGTGAGCCACAGAGCCACACATATCACAATAGACAAAAAATTAATAACAATATTTTCATTTATTTTTAACGATCCTTAATAGTAAACTAAAGGCCAAATTAACCAATTAATTTAACTCCGGCTAAATTTTTACCGGAAGCCCTAAACTGAAAGACGATGCTTTTTAAAGTACATACTTCAAATAATTCAAATTCTTAAAAAATTCCTAAAAAACTAAGGGGAAATTTAACAATCTTAATCAGTAATCAAAGGCCAAATTAATCAGCTAATTCAAACCCTGCTAAATTTTTACTCGAAGCCCTAAACTGAAAGTCAACTTTTTGTAAAGTATTTTAGACAATTTAAGTTGTTGAAAAGTTCCTAGTCTAAGCACAAGTAGGTACAGTATTTTTCACGTAGGATTTGGGCTGTGAAGTCAACGCGCTGTTTATAAATTCACAATCCAACTATACTTCATCTCTTTCTAAACTAGGTTTTCATTATCTACTGCACACGAACGCGTGTCTACCAATAGAGTTTTTGGGCGGAGCAAGTTGACGTCACAACCCAAATGCTAGATGAAAAATACTGTAGTGGTCGCTGTTTATCTCTGCACTTCTCCTATTACACTAGCATCCTTTACTACTTTCCATATATTTCTGCTTACTAGGAAGTAATCTATTAAAAGATTTCTCGTTTCTGCTCTTTTCTTCTCTTGTGTACTTGTGTTCGTCTTTGTGCTGGAATTTTGTGTTGGCTATTACGAGGTCATTTTCTATGCACAAATTTATTATTCTGGCTCCGTAGTCATTTTTTATACCTTCTCTGTATTTCCCTAGGCTTCCATTTGTCCCTTCTGTCCTACTTTCCACCCTGCCATTGAGATCACCCATAACTATTATCTGTTCTCCCTCACTATCTCTTCTTCTTCCTCGAAAAATAAGTTTTTTGATTCTACTGACGCATCCTCCTTTGGTCTGGATACTACCATTATTGCGCTTGTTTGATTTATACTTTTGTCTTTCATGTGTACCATTAAGATTCTTTCGTTTACGCTTCTCCATCTCTCTATTTCTAGTGCTCTTTTATGGTGTACCACTAGTTCCACTCCTGCTCTTGCTCTGTAATTGTTGGGTACTCCGGAGTAGTATAATAGGTATCCTTTTGGTATGCTTTCAACTCCTTCCAATTTTTTCTTCGTTTCCGTGACCCCTAAAATTTCCATTTTTGCTTTCTCCATTTCTTCTATTAACTCGTTTTGTTTTCCTTTCAGTCCCCTCACATTCCACGTCCCTATTTTGGTTTCCCTGCTACTTCTGGTTATTTCCTCTTTATCTCGTTTCCTGTTCTTTACATAAACTTGTTGATTGTTTGGTTTGTCATCCGTGTTCGTTTTTCATGTCAATTGCCTGTCCGTCGTCCGTGGCGTATTTTTTCTGTTGATGGTCTTTACTTTTTTAGGACAGAGGGGCCATCACTCTCATCGCGCTTCTCTAATTTTTCAGTTTTGTTATCCCAGAACCACGTATTCTTGTAGCTTACTAGGGCCTTTCTTTCTTGTTGTCGCTCTATTTGGGCGAGGTCTCTAATCTTTTTCTGCATTACTCTCTCTTCCTGTTTTAGATCGTTATCTATGTAATTATATGGTTTTTCTCTTTAAGTTTCTTTTATTTTCCATCACCTTTAGTTTGTCTTCTCATTTATCATAGATTTTTCATCCCTTTGTTTGATTACCCAACCAGAGCACGAAGCAAAAACAAATAACAAAGAAGAAAATCCAAAAAACAAAAATTAGAAGCTACAGGCTACAAGAGGAAGAAATAAGGTTTAAGTACCAAAACAAATTACACTTAATCTGATTTTTTGGCCGATCATATGAGTATTTCTTCAGGGGTTCTTTCTGTGCTTCAAGTTAGTGATCGACTATTTTTAAATTAATATAAATCTTTATATTCTAAATTAATAATTTATTGTTATTCATTACTAAAGCTATACAAATTTAAATTGTGATTTATTACAAAGTTCTTATCTAAAATTCCTATCCTCCCTAATCCTATCAAATCCAAATATATTACCTCACTGTTACACCACAACTGCTTAAAACCATTCCAATTAATTTAACGAATCACCATCCAATTCCAAATTTTCATATGACATCCAATTCCACCAATATCAATTTTCCAGCATGGATCGATTCAAAAACACTTACAATAATTAAATATTTCATTTATCTTCAACAAGACTCGAATTGCGAATTCTTCTTATTTAGAAGAATTCCCAGAACTATCAATTAGTCGTTTTCCTCAAGGAAAATAACTTTTAAATTTGAGGGAATAATACTTAATTCTCTATTTTCTTCCAACTTATCTTTATTTATTATTCACCTTCCTTTTATTCTTGTAACCCCGGTTCTCGTATAATTCTATACCAATAAGGAAACCCCTTTCTGTTATCAGACAAGTGCAAATACTGGCTTTTCCTCACTGCCCAACCCTACAGCTAGCTACATTGGCCTTTCTTAACAGTAGATTATGTACATTTTTAATAATGAAGATAAATCTGCATTAACATAAAATCATATTAACCATTAGTAAAAAACTGTATTCAGCTCAAATTAACATTAAAATCATACCACCAATATCATCTCCATGCTGTTTTTGCCCAGAAATCCTTAGTTAATTTTCCATCTAACAACACACATTTTACCTTTTTAACAATGGTCATAGATATAGTTTAACAAAAAGACGACTTTCGTTGTTTTGTTTGTTTATTTATTGGGGAAATCTAGACTTGCAAGTGCCGCGCGTTGACTGCTATGGCCATTTAACACTATCCAACTAGAATTTTACCGAACACAAGAGATTTCCAACCCTGGAGGAGATCTTTCTAATACTCTACTAGCAAACATAGTGTTGACACGGGACTTAGATTTTACCTCATATCCAAAAGAGGGCATACTTTCGGATATTTTTCTGCATTAAAAATCCTAATAAATTTATCTTTCAGTTACGAGAAACCCCTGCTATTACAATTGTTTCCATACAAAATATTTACCAAATAGTTTATTAGGAACTTTATAAAAAGGTAAAACGACCAGCCCTAAATCATTTTGTCTAGGTGCGAAAGCAGTCCGATGGCAAATACCAGATTTAAACAAATAATTTCCGAAATTTGAATTACAATAATCATAAAATTGATCTATCCTCAAAGTGGATTTGAATATTTAGTAATCAAAATCAATTTGTCTTACCTACAAATTTATTAAATTTATTATGATAAAATATGATTAACCATCTCAGTCATATATCCAACTCCCATTGAATATGTGACTTACTAACTACCTTGCACTGCAGAAGCGGTGTCTAGCGGCTAGCGTCACAGGCATGTTAACGTTATGCTGTGCTCCCGATTCCCACCTATCATAACAAATCCCTTCACACCTTGTTGGCATGTGGTGGGCCTGGCGTAATCCAGGATTGATCCACGAGGATCTGCTCCATGTCAATTGATGATGATGATGATGATGATTTGCATATAAGACAAATCAAATTGCTTTTTATTAATTAAAATATATCTTTTAGGGCTATTATCTGCATATAAAACTTTTAATCGATTTCCTGTTTGAAATCTATGGATGCTTATTTTACTTGGCTCTACATTCCAAAAGTACTTTTCTTGAACTAAGTGAGCGTCTTTTAAGTTTGGGCAAGTCCTCGGCCTATCGAGGCAGTTTTTTGTTCTCCAATGCAGTCCAGATTCATTTTTAAGGTCAGTTTTGAGGTATTTCCAAGTAGTTTGGAAGTCATACAAATGTCGGGAGAATACGGCAAATTTGAGCTTTTTTGAGGTAATCAGGTCTGTATTTATTAATAATGATTTTTGGAGAAGTCTGGGAAGCATTAAAGGCATTCCGATGTAGTGCTAGGGAAAAGTAGTTTTTTTATTCCTAAAATGTAATCCCAACGAACCCTCAGTTTGGACTGCCTTATTGTTAAGGTAAAAGATCTCAACGTTTCGCCCACATTCGTATAGAGCTTCATCAGGAGCTCGGAAAGGCCTAAAAGAGTACGGCAATGCTTTATTTCAACTACGCCAGATGCGAAACGCTTCTGGAGGAATTAACTTGGTTTACGCCTCTTTCATCTGTAGGAATTTTCTTATTTTAATGTACATCTGTACAGGAATACAATTTGAATTTGCCTATCCTAAGGTATCTCTCACAGTATTAGAGAGGAAAAAGGCTATCTTGGAGTGCTTCAAGGGCCCTGATGAAGGTTTAAGAAAGGGAAAGAAAACAAAGTATTTAGATCGATCTCTTTCGGTCAATCAAATTCCTGGTCGAAAGAAAAACATTCATTGTATGCCCTTTTTGGGTAGGTAAAGGTATCGGTACGTATACTCCGCGAGGGAATATGGCTGGCAACATGGAGGAGTAAGGCTTCCTAAAGGCGGTTTTGTACCCGCAATGCATATGGGTGGTGTGGTAAGCACCACGCCCTCAACAACCGCCTACCTTCCTTACTTCACCACTGTGTTTCGGTTCCTAATTATTTTCAGTAACTGCGTAGGCCATAGGCCGAGCATCCGACTTAGGTTTGACCCCGAATACCTTAACCACTCAGTCACTCCTGCTGTTGGGGTCCTTAGAATACAAGCACATAACTAAGGTGGGGAGGGGGCAAACATTTACTATTCCTTCATAACATTACGACTTTGCTTTTGTTTATACCTTCCTTGATTTTCATGTCTTTGTGATACTTTTTAAAGACTTCCTGATGTTCCAGATGTGGTTGCTTGAGCCACGAACTTCCGTGTATTACAAGTTTTATATCCTTAGTTTTTCTCGATGTCTCTGTCTTTGGCTTCACACATAATGCTCTCTTAGACTTCTTCTTGCTCCAAATGGATCGTTTAGGCTACCAACTTTCATATATTACCAGTTTCTACAGCCCTAGCTTTTTCAAGAATTTCATTTACATTTAAAATCAGTTGTTATAAACTGAATGTGTTAAAAATCATATGAAATTTTAAGTAAGTAGTTTTATCTTCTTCTGAGCCTTTTCGGTCTGGGCCCGCATAACTTGACGGTAATTTTCTCCGAAGTGGCGATAATTTCATTTAATCATACCGTTTCATAACGACTGACTATTCCGGAGTACAGTTTATTTATTTTTTCATGCCACGTTTAAGAATTGCGACGCCAAACATTCAGAGCATATAGTTCATTTACTTCATCTTTACTTATCAAAATTAGCAATTTATTTTGTTGTATTTTTACATAAAAGATATTTTAAATTAAGATTTAAAGTAATTCAAACTTTAATTCAAACTATCTGTGTGTAAAAGTCTATAAAGAGAAAAACACAAAAATAAAGAAGTGAGATTGCTTCTTCTGTAGATTAAAATTTTCAAATTCTATAGATACACCGCCCCTACAAAAATGTTACGTAGTTTTAGGCCTTACTGCCTCCACGAAGTTCGCGCCTATGTTTAAAGGCGAAAATTTGTATGCCACAGTGTTTCAAAGTTTAACTTGGCAAGTCCCAAATTTTATTATCCTTTTCAAATTTCATTTGGGCTTTTTATAGAAGCAAGTTCATACAGTCAATTGTGAACTTTTAGAATTGGCCGTTGAACAATCATTCCACCATTTTAATTTTTCAACGTTTGTGTATTTATTGTATATTTGTATACATTTCAAAATTCCAATTTGATCTAGCTGGTTTGGTTTATTACCTTGTATAGTTTTTGTAATGTAACAAGCAGAACACCATGGGAAGCTAATTATTCTGTAATTCCAATTTTTTTGTGCCCAAAGGGACCAAAGGAATAATGCAATCATTTTAGTGGGACAAAAAGAGGGTTGCTATTTAAGCAGTCCATTATGAAACTCTGATTAGGGTTGGGGCAAATAAATTATATCAAAATTTTTTGTAGAATACAAAAATACAAATCGAGACAAATTAACAATTTTTGATAATTTGTAAAAATTCTTATATTTAAAGAATTTTAAAAAGAGCAGAGTAAAAAGGTGGCCGTAAAATTCTAAACTTGGATTTAACAGTTACTTTCAAGGTTAATTTTTGGTATTTGTGGTTCAAAATAAATCAGACAATCGTATATGAAATACGATTAATTAATTGAAATGGTTACGTAATTACTCGGTATTAAATGCATTAACAATAGGCTTATCAGTCGCCCACTTTTTTGATAAATTTCCTTTGTGTGAAGTGAAGCACAATTTATTTATATTTGACGTATTTAAACAAGTAATCAGATAATATATCATTGTTTTTATAAGGTGTGTAAATACTTGCTACTTCATTTTTGATATGAAATATCTTTATAGTATAGAGATTAAAAATTTCTTGGATTTTGTAATTAGTTACGTTGAGGGTCTTTGTTCGGACCTTGTTTTGGAGAGCTTAAATAAATCCAGTCGTTAACATTAACCCTTCTGTTTGAAATTTTTAAAGAATAAACCTGATACCCTTTTATTGAATTGAAAGAGTTAAAAGGCAGGAGAATGATGTCAACACTCAACAGTGATAAAATTTATTGGTTAGGTGTTCCATTAAATGTCTTTTATTGCACATAAAAATGACATTTAAAAGTGCAGTGTAAAGTGGCGGACGTGGGCCTTTTAAACGATATTATCAAAAGAACATTCGTAATTCCAGTTTTTGCAAAGTAAGCAAAATTTATAAATAACTTTCTATAATTATCACTAAGTACAATTTGTTAAACGTGTTATCAATTAGGAAATTAAAGGGCTAATCTCATATGGTGACGTTAAATGTCATGTCATGTCATGTCAAATGTTGGAAAAGTTCTTCATTTTAGCCAAATTGGTTGTTTTCACATTGAATTTAGGTTAATTGGGAGATTTGCATTATTTTTCGATTCCTTCGCATTTAATTTTGTGAAGCAAATTTAATGTGTATTTTACGAGTCAATGGGCGCATTCAGGGACGCTCAGCTGCTTAACTAAGCGGTAATTTAGTCAGCTTATGCTAAATGTCAGCAAACGGTATTTCCCTGAATGAAACGTCTGATAGTAAGCCGTTTTGACAGTTTATTTGTTTTGTAAGGTTAGGTGTTACTTTCACTATTATGTAATAAATCAAAAATTAAAGAAATTATGGCTAATTATCTTCAAATTATGGACTATGTGTACCAGCTCACCCTAATTAATATGTTTTTATTCAAATTATTAAGTTTGTGTGTTTCCCGTTCCTTTTTTTGACACCGCTGACAAAGTCAGCTAACAAATTATACGCTGAGCGAATTTCTCAGCGGCTTACTGCGAGCTTTTTCACAGCGTGTCTGTTCAGGGACTTTGCTAACTAAGCGCATCAGCCGCTGAGCGTCCCTGAATGCGCCCAATCATTGTGAAAATAAAATAACTTACAACTATAATTCAATACAACTTAAATAAAAAAAGTAATGAAACTTTTATGAGAGCCTTGTCGTCACTTCCAACTGACGTTTTAAGTTATCCTTGCAGTATAAACATGTCGAGTAAATTTTAGTCCCTTTCAGCTTGTTTTTCTTACGTTTTCGTGGAAAAGAGAACTGTTCATACTGCCTTCTACTGGTTTTTATTGCAAAATCTTTAGCAATATCCTAAACGTTTGGTTGCGCTCGACAGAAAACGCCTACGATCCTACGATAAAAAGACATTCGAAAGCTTCCTTTTTGCACGAGCTTTTGCTTTTTCCTCACATAACTAGAATAAGTTTTTGTTTTTACTTTGTTCTAACAAGCTTGGAATTATCGAAAAGAAAAAGGAAAGGTGTGCAGAATCGATAATAAACACGAAGGTGATGTTGCACTTCGAAATGAAATACGTGAGAGAACTTACAATTTTTTTGGTGACGATAATAGTTGATTGTTGCATAAATGTTCGATAAAAAGTTTTATTAGTTTCCGATACTTTTTATAGAAATAGAGCAACCATTATGGAATCGTAAAAAAGACAGAAATTTCCAGTGAATGCACGTTTTATTTTCTTTTTAAACTTGAACAATTCGAAACGGTGGAATGACTTGTCTACGATTTGTTCTTCTTTGGACTAAATATTGGTTTTATTGTCTTACAAATTGGAAGTTCCAACATTAACCAAAATGTTATTTTGTTAAATAAACCTGCCGACTGATGTTTTAATAAAACATTTTTTAAATATTATATTTGGCAGAAGCTCGAAAAAGTTTGGTTAAGTGTTAATCAAGGGAAGTCCACATGAAAAAGTAAACCAATATAATCAGAAATTATTGTTAGGGTTCAGCTCCAAGGAAGAACGTTGATTGTAATTCCTGAAATAGAGCTCTTCTTATAGCACTATAAAAACTTTAAGGCTTCATTAATATCCAGTTCCAGTGGGCAGTAATATTCTACATGCCTGGAATTCCTGAAGTACGAGAATCCGAGCTATTGAAAATGTTAGTTTCTTAAGACTTTCATCTTCTGTCTTTTGTCATTGTTTTAAAGTAGTTCAAACTTTGTTTTAATTTAAGGATATTTTAGGTATAAATCTAAAAAAATAATAATAAAGCTTTGGAGATGTTTATTTGAAATTTTTTAAAGCAAAATACGTCACAATTTTCAGATTTTTCTTGATTTTTGTTGCTAAATGTAATTTAAATTTTGTTTTTAATTTTAAAACCAATTGAAAAGCTTTGGAAATGGTTATTTCGAATTTGCTTGAGTGAATTCTATTTGCAAATTTTCAGAATGTTAAACTAAAATCTGATTCATAATTTTGCAGATTTTCCTTGAAGAAAAAGTTCGATTCTAGTCTTTTGTTTCCAGATATTTAAATTTCAAAATTATCATAAAAAATTGGGCTTTGCTGAGCTTTCCCCTTTTTCAATAAAATTTAATTTGCATCAAAAGCCTATCAAGGGAATTTGTCAAATCTTAATTCGTACAATAAGCTTTGCTGTTGCAGAAAGCTGGAGTAACTAACATGTTTACGTGAACTTCCAGTCTGTTACTGCAGCATCTATCGGATTTTTGGCATTTGCATATCTTACCTTACTGGTATTTGCATTGCAAATATCACTTTGATAAAGTTTCTTGTAAATCGTGCTGCCATTATGTATAATCATTTAAACATAAGCTACAGAAGATCAAAATTCAATAAATTTACTAAATATTCCTCATATTTGTATATTTATAGGTTTTTGCGTTTTTAATTTAATGTTTTGAAAACATGTTGTTTTCTATAACTCCAGGGTTTATTTAAATGTCAGGTAAAATTATATGTTGCTTTGGGCCATTTGTAAAAATCCTGTTCTAAACAATTAAACAG
Source organism: Melanotus villosus (assembly GCA_963082815.1). Classification (NCBI taxonomy): domain Eukaryota; kingdom Metazoa; phylum Arthropoda; class Insecta; order Coleoptera; family Elateridae; genus Melanotus; species Melanotus villosus. The sequence continues at coordinate 6,035,343 of OY720423.1, read as the reverse complement.
TCATTTGAAGAATGGAAAATGTAAATTTAATTATTCGACCATACTATTCAGGTTTTAAATAATTATTTCACTTCTTTTGAAAAATCGATTCCTAACGTTTTTGAATATATGTATTTTATTTATATAAAAATATAGCACAGAAGTGAAGTCTGTTCAAAATAACAATCTTTGTGAGTCTTATTTTCACCTAACAGAAAGTTAAATAGTTATGTAAATATAAGAAAAAATGTTAAACAGGGAAGTTTATTCCCAGATAATCTGAGTTTACTGCCAGATATAAATGCAAATATAATGTATGTATTGCATAAATGTTCAAAAACTCAAGGTTAGTTTGTGGTGTATTGTGTGAGTAATAATAATTTACAAAGTAACTTTCCTGGTAAACGATATTCATTCCAGGGTGCAGTTATGCAGTTAACCAAACATTAGCGGTTTGCTGTTGTAGTTTGTTGGAATTTGAGGTGGAATTTCATATGCTGATTGGTTGCTAAAATAAGTGAAAATTTGTAATTTCCTTGAAAATTGAGGTGGGAATTTAATACTGTAATAATTTTGTTTACATTATTTACATCGATAAAGGTAATTTTTGTAAATTGTAAATGTGAACAGAAATGTTCATAAAAGTGCATTTTTAAAAATTCTTTTATTTATTCCTATATACAGGACGTCTCTAAAATAGTGGAAAATACTAGCAGAGAGTGATTCCTGGGTAAAAAGTAAATTATTAAATCCAGTAACGTTTTTGTGATATTTATATTGCAATATATTAAACATGGCAGCATTTTACACCTGCACAACTTAATAGAATTAATAATATGACAAGAGTGTCCAAGACCACTTTAGAAAAATAAAGGCTTTTCATTCCAGCCACAGATAATGTGATATACTGGAGTTTTTCAAAAAATAAAATGTAAAATGGCGGTAAAATAATAAAAAAAATGTTAAGGGCTGCAATTTAACAAATAGAATTCTTTTAATTCATGTATAGTAGAACCAAATATGTTAAGTTGTTTGTCATTGACTCCTCACAAATGAGAAAGTCAGAATATTCATCATGTTTTCGTAGAAATAAGTGTCATAAAACTGTTTGACTTAAAATAACTTGAAAGCGACTTAGGAGGCTTTAACCCTCCATGTTGCTGGCTGTACTCCCTCGCTGAGTGTAAGTGCCGTTACCTTTACCTTTTTTCTAACTTGAAAACTACCAAACATAAGGCAAATAGTTTTAAAATTTTCCACTTTGAATTTTTATAGTGCTTATTTTCCGCCGTTTTAGAGGCACCCTGTATCAGGGGCGGATGGTACGACCTGGAAGACGGGAAATTTTCCAAATGGTCGTCCTGTTTAGGGCCGAATAATTGAATGGTTTTACGGATTTTTAAAAAACTTTACCCCTGGTCTAAAAACATATATGATATACAAAATACCCTGGTAAAATTCTTTATGTTTAGAAATACAAAAGAGGTAATCACCATCAAGGCATCAAATATAATTTGTAGTTTTATTATTTTGGCTAAGCCCATGTTATGAGTTGCCATTGTTATTTCATTCTAATTCTCGTCTCCCATATTTCTTGTGCTGATTTCATCCGCTGTAAGTAGCCCCACCAATAACTGTTTTTCTTTTATGAACTTTAAATCAGGTACATCTAGTTCTTTTTGTACTCTTGTAATATTATTCCATATTAGTCTGGTTGTTCCTTTAACATCTCTTAGTTATTTCATTTCTAGTACTTACATTTTATTTATCATTCTTCTTGTAAGTGTCCGGGTTTTACCGCCATGTTAAAATTGGTCTATATATCCTCTTCTCTCTCTCGTCGTATTTCTTCGTGCAATTAGTGCGTATCTTGCGTATGTCTGGTTACGATATTTCTTCAATTATATCTATTTTCTGTTAGTCTTATGTTTCCTTCTAGATTGTTTCCAGTTATTTCCTTGATTTCGTCTTGACGATGTTCCTCAAGGCCTTTGGCCCTTTATTTTTTCCCCTGTACAGCTAGTTGTTTTGCCAAATTGTCCTTCGTTATACAGAAAATGTGTCCAAAGAACTGGAGTATTCTTTTTTGTATTGTATTCATCAATCTCGGAGATGCTCCTATTTCTTAGATAACTGAGCTGAGCCATTGGTGCGATGTTGTGTTCATTTTACTCCTGACAGTCTCCAGCTCCACATTTCAAAAGCATCGATCTTCTGCTTGTCCGTTTTTTCATGCATACAGTGCTATTGGAAATACTAATGTATTGATTAGCTTGATTTTTGTTGTTTGTGTTATGTTTCTGTCTTTCCAGAACTTTTGTAGTTTTATCATGGCTGTCTTTGCAGTTGCCAGCCTTGTTTTTATTTCATTTGAACAGTTCCCAGTGCGCCAAGATAAATATACTGGTTTGTCATTTCGACCTCATCAAAATAGTTTTTGTCTAGTTCTGTGCTTCCTCTAATGATTTTCACTATTTTACAATTATTTTTGTTAAATGTTAGTTTCTTGCTTTCTTGTTCTAACAATTCTTTAGTTCTTCTTATTAATATTATTATTTAAGCTATTGTAATTTCTTTACTTTAATATACATATATTATTAATTTAAGTTAAGTTTATGTACTAGTATTAAGTATCGTGTACTACTGTTCAATGTTTGCGCTGTAAATGGATTTTATCTGTTGGGCAATAAATCTCTATTATTATTATTATTATTTCTTCACGTGTTTTAGGCAAGCTGACTTATACATGTATCTATTGTTGATGAGGGCGTAATCAGTTTGATTTCAATATCTATCACTAGGTGATCTCCATGTACATATATAATCTTCGTATGTGGTGTTGATATAGGATACTTAACATAGTATTTTCACTGCAGAACTGCAGTCGTTTTTCATGCCTTTTATTCCTGGTGTCAAGTACATATTTTCCGCTGTGGTTCGTCAAAACAGCTTCATTAGCACATCCATCACGTTTGGCAGTTTTTATATGTAGCTAACAAAGTGTAGATTTAAACCAGGAAGTCTTGTTTACACTAAGGAAACTGCCTTCCTAGCGTGACTTATTTCGAGACAAAAAAATCGTGAATCTTTTGAAAATAAAATTTAAATAAAATTTTGGTATATTCCTTCCTAAATATTTTCTACATATTCACCATTGTTTTCTGGGCATTTAGCCAATTTCAGGAAGAAATTTCTCATTTCATTTAATTTTAATTTTTTCATCATACGGCCGAGTTAACGTTTGTTATTGGATATGACGAAAGGCTTAGTTTTACATTACATATCCATACAAATTAACTTGTAGGAATTAAAACGAGTTTGGAATAGGAGTTTATATACACCTACAATTTTTGCATGGCTTTTTGTGTAAATATTCGAAATTCTTTTAAAGTAGAAGTCCTTCAGAATCATACTACAATCTCTATAAAACGTCGAGAAAGGAAGTATTTTTAGATACTTTTCGTATTCAATTTTCATTTATTAATAAGTATTTGATGAAGTTTAGGCCATTTCTCCAAGCCCAAACTGGTTTTAAGACAGTTTCGTTCTTGTTCGTTTCTTGAAATATAAATAACAGTTAACAATATTTTAAAATAAACCAGATGCAACTGCCCTTTTACCTTTGAATTAATAAAAATTGTAATTTTGTTTGTTTTTACTTTTGCTTCAGGCGATTGATTAAGTCTCAGAGAAAACAGTTATGGGAAAATAAAAAAATATGTTAAAGATCTCGAATTATAACAGCGAAGCTGCAGCTTTTGATGCTTTTACTACCTTTGCCAAATACCAAAAGAAACCATAAGGTTTCGGGAATTTTAAAAATAAAAATTAGAATTTTGACACCCTTTATAGTACCTCAATATAATTTTTTTTAAATTATGTTATACGAACGTGTAACTATTGTTAAGTGCGGAATCCCAATTTTGGGACGCCCTGTATAATCAACTGCAAATTAAGTAACCAAAATTTTAGAAACTGGAAAACTCGGAGTAGGGATTCCTGTACATACACACATCACAAAAGTCTAGGGATATATTTTTTTTTATGCAAAACTGTCAAGTATTTTGATTTTTTTTAGGTGGTCTGCATATAATAAATTAACACAATACTTTTACAACATTCTAAATTAGAAATTTAATTTAAAACAAAAGAAGACAAGTTGAAAAAGCTTTAATGAAACTTATTAGCAAAAAGTTGATTTTATACAATCATAAGAAATTGAAGTGTCAGCACTTAAAGTATTCATTAATTAAATTTAGTAGAGACTATTTCCTCCTCTTTGGTTCAAAACGGCTCTGCATCTTCTAGGCATTGATAAAATTAAATTATCTATTGCATCTTGCGGTAACTGTTGCCAGTGTCTTACAAGGGTATCACGAAGCTGAATCCGAGTTTGAATTTCATCCAATTCACTTTCAATGCTTCTTCCCAACATGTCCCACATGTGCTCAATAACGTTTAAGTCTGGGGACTGCGCAGGCCATGGTAAAACAGAAATGTTTTCGTCTTCAAGCCACTCGGTAACAGTACCTGCAACGTGTGGGGTGGCATTATCATGCATTAGAATGAACTCAGGTCCAACAGCACCTGCGAATGGAAGCACTATAGGCCGCTGTAGCCTATTTAGATACCCATCGGCATTTAAAAACCTCTCAAGAAAACAGAGATCTGTTTTTCCGCCAATGCAGATACCACCCCACATCATTACGGTACCTCCTTTATAAGAATGGACATCTTGAACACATCTGAGCCTTTCCAAGTTACCAGGTCGTCTCCACACTCTAACTCTTCGGCTGTCAGGGTGTATTCCAAAACGAGATTCATCTGTGACCAAAACCCTAGACCATTGCTCTTCTGTCCACAAAATATGCTCTTCAGCCCATTCTACTCTACGTGCTCGATTACCATGTCGAATTGGTGGGGCTCTTATTGGACGTCGGGCGTGGAGATTAGCTTCATGCAATCGATTTCTGATTGTTTGAGAACATACAGTTACATTATGAGTAGTCTGAAGCTGTGAAAGCAATTGTTTAGCCGTAATTATTGGTCGTCGTCTAGCTTCCAATGTTAAGTAGCGATCTTGAACTGCGGTAGTAATGCGTCCACGACCTGGATGTTGTTCGCTAGGATCTCCGGATGTCCTATATCTACGCCACAGTCTGCTGATAACACTTTGAGAGGTGTTTAAAGCTGCTGCAACGTCAACTTGTCTTCGACCAGCTTCTAGCATACCTACAGCTCTGTTCATTTCAGCTAAACTTAAATGTTGTCGTTGTTGATTACCTTCCATAATAACAGCACCAATAAAACTTAAATCACCCCAATATAAACGTAAATTAACTGTAAATGATGATTAAATTATTCCCTAACAACACTGAAATTGCTTTACTTTTAGTTGAATTGACAATTAAGCATTTGCATTTGTTTGTTTATTATTGAAACAATTGCTATCGCTAGCCCAAAGACTAGCACTAGCATACTTGATCAATGGTAGAGATATTTAATAACAAAATTGATTTATATCGATAAAAAAATATATATCCCTAGACTTTTGTGATGTGTGTATTTTGTCATTTAATTAATTGATTATTTTTTAGTTTTTTCTATATACAGAGTATCTCTAAAACAAAGGGAAATATTAGCAGAGGGTAATTCTTTTGTTTAAAATAAATAATTAAATGAAGTATTGCTTTTGCGATGTTTGGATTTTAAGTTTATTAAATTTGGCTAATGGAATTAATAATATTGTAGGACGATTTAAATAAATAAAACTTGGAATTTATCTACGTACAAAATCAAATCAGTCAGTATCCCGTTCTATTTTTGGTAAAAATTATAGGTGTGCTGACCATTAACTTAATTATGAAGTAAACTCATTTACTGCCCGTTAATTGTTAAAATCTATCATTTATTGCCTTGTAAATCAAGTTTTCTTGGAACAACAAAGATAATCAATCTTGATGAAAATAAAAACAAGAATTTATATCATTCTTGAAACTTGTCAGCTCAATTCCTTCATAATTTTTTCCTCGTTTAAAGGAAGTTGTCCATTATTTCTCTTGTAAGCATACAATTCCCCTTGTTATGCTATATTAAAAAAACTAAATTGTTGGTCATTGCACCTTAAAAGTAATTTGTCGGTTGGAATTTAATATTTTTAAATTTTGCTTATTCATTTTAAAGCACGCAAGGTCAATTTGTAGATTAATGGCGTTAATGAAGGACGCCGTTACTGTGGTCATTTTGTAACCTAAATATTAAAATTAAATAATCAAAATTGCACAGCTATCATTCTATTTACTGTTGATGCTTCAATTTAACAAATTGGACACTTTCAGATTATAAAAAGAAAACGTGTGCTTAACCTATTCAGATTTGATTTATTAAATTTGCATCGTTCAAATTGAGCTTGTGTTAAAATTATTGTGTTAGGTTCGTTACTCTTTAAGTGTGTTCGTGTCATTATTAGAAAATTTCAAGGACACATTTAAAAATTTGTATTCTCATTTTTCCTAGTAAGAAATGACGAACAAATTATACTTGTTAATTTATAATAACATAATAAGATTCTGTAATTAAAATGTCAAATAGCTATAAACCATTCCGAATGTTTTTGGATAAAGGGAGGCATGTTTTCATTGCGTGAAGTTGCTGTTCCAATATTGATTTTTTTTTTAAATTATCACACCTGGCTAAGCTTAAAGAGAAATGCTTGGCTATCATGAATCTTTTTCTTCTTCTTATTCAGTTTTATTTAATTCATTGTTGTATATACTCGTAGGTCCCTTCTAAATGTGTCCATGCTCTTCGGTCTCTCACTGTCTTTATCCATTGTTTTCCCTCTATCTTCTTAACATCGTCTATCCATCTTCTCTGAGGTCATCCAATACTTCTTTTCGTTTCTCTCGGTCTCCAGCAAGTTATTCTTTGTATCCATCTATTTGTGTCCTGTCTTGCTATGTGTCCTGTCTATTGCCATTTGAGACTGGCTATTCGCCCCATAACATCAGTTATTTTGGTCTTGATACTTCTTTGTGTGTAAAAATTTCGTTCAGTTCCTTTAGCATGCCGTTTAGTTTTTCGATGTCAGTACTTATTAGAACTACAGCATCGGCGAATCTTAAATGATTTAGTGTGTTCCATCAAGTTTACACCTTTTTCTTCCCAAGGCAACTGTTTGAAGACGCTCTTTAATGCTAGTGTAAATCATTTGAGTGAAATGGTATCACCTTGTCAGACACCTTTGCCAAGTCGTATTCTATCTGTTCCAAAATCATTTTGGTCATAGATATTCTTAATGGTAGTACAATCTCTTGAATCAATTCTGGCATCTTCCATTGCTGTTAAGAAAGTAGGGGTGTCAGTGTTGTCAAATGATAAGTGTATAGGAATATTGTACTCTGTTATTTTCTCTATAAATATCTTGGCTGTTTGTAGATAGGCAATGGTTCCAAATCCCTTTCTAAATCTAGCTTAGTTCACTGGTTTGTATAGTATGTATCTAGCTTAGTTGTCAGTCGATTTCTTATAATTCTTGATAAAAGTTTGTATAGATGTGACAATAAACTTATACGTCTACAATCTTTTTTTGTATAATAGAATCACTTCTGCATTTCTTCAGGATTCGGGGAAAAACTCGAATATCATTATGGCCCTCATGCAAAGGGTGTTAAACACTACGCAAAGGTGGTGTAAAAGGGAAAATCTGAAGGTAAACTCTACAAAAACATCAATAATACTCTTACACCCTTAGACCGTGGCAACCTAGTCTGGTGGCCAAAGACAGAACAAAAAGTAGTTATCACGAAACTAATCAGGATTCAAAGATTGGCTTATTTGTGTATATGTGGAGTCATGAGAAGCACTCCAATTGCGTCCATGGAAGCTCATCTAGGACTGATCTCTTTGGATATTTATCTGAAAGGGGAAGCCTGGATAGGAGCACATACAATGCTGGCAATTGGCACATTTACAATGAACGGTGTGGACACAAACGTCAAAGGTGAACCCATCACTAGAATGGGTACTGATTACACTGAACCAGAGTTCTGTTTTGACAAATCATTCACCGTGAGATATGATCGCAAGGTACCCCACCCTATCTGAAGAAAGGGATAGTCTGGTGTACAGACAGATCTCGCACTGCACAGGGCGCAGGGACAGATATTCATGCCATAAGACCAAAAGAGAACATAAGGGTATCTCCTGGGATCAACGCCACAGTCTTCCAAACTCTTTGCCATAATGCGATGTGTACAAGAGAATGTAATACGTAGGTATACTCGACAACACATAAGCATTCTGTTTGACAGTTAAGCAGCCTTAAAAGCGCTTGAATTCTAAATTAATGAGAGAATGCCTGTCTCACCTGACCACTGCCATTTAAGAAGACATCTACAAAAAATAGGTGTATACAGAGAAAGCACACTCTGCAGACTATGTGAAGAAGAGGAGGAAACAGCCTCGCACATAATCTTTGACTGCCCTGTGTTTTATCGTAAGAAACAGCAACTCTTCGCGGAAATTTTCCGTGGAGCAGTTCTCACACACGAAAACCTTGTAACATCCTAAAACTCGTTGAGGGCACGGAGCTACCTTGACTGGGAAAGGTTAGAGAATGAACAAAAGAGCATAGAGTCGAAGCATGTACTGGACTAGTGACCTAGTGGAAACCCCTCCGACAATCGACAATCGGGTATTCTTCATTCTATTAGGCATTTGTTTGTCAGTACTCTCACAGCTTCTGTAAGTGTTTCTCCTCCTATTTTTAACATTTCTGAGGTTATCTGGTCTTCACTGGGGCTCTTTCCATTTTTCATTTGTTGGAGTAGATATTTAATTTCAGATGCAGTTATTTGTAGCAGTTCTTCCGAGCCGACATTTACAATATATTTCGAAGGACATATAGGAATTGATATGGTCGTTGTATAAACATAAAAACATAATCGGTGCTTACAGAATTTTTGGCACGTGTAATGTTGTCATATATTTTGATCGATTCATCATTTGTATTATTAATCGGTGCAATGTATTAATTGAATACCGTATCTATTATTTAACTTTGTTGCTATATAACGTCCGAGATTGTGTAGTATTAAGTTATTCGATATTCTCTTTGATGGTTTACAATGAAAGATACACCTCCATAGAAATGGTTGATTTCGGAGTTGTTTTGGTATAATGTATGTCCATATTTTAAGGTGGTAATTTTGGAGTCGTGTTTCACATAGTCCTATAATGTTCCATTATTGTATAGCTTTTAATTCTTGTTCTAACTTCTATATAGTCATCTGTCCTCATTGTTTTACTGTTATAAGTTTTAAATTTGTCGTTTTTTTGCCCTCCCCAGATTGCCCGCATTTGTAGCGAGGTGGGATTCCGAGCCTTGGCTTTGGGAAATTTTTGTTTTGAAACTCGACTCTAGTATTTCCAGAAGGTTTATAGCCATAATTTTTCACGTTGGCTAGGCGGATTGGAAGGTGGTTAGAAAGGAATGGATAACTTGGGGAAATTGGGTATATGATATGATTCCCCGGGTGGAAGGAGATGGGGAAATAATGAGCTCGCTAGGTCCTGAGGCAAGCTTATCCTCCGGGTAACGGCAGCTCAACTTGTCAACCTATCCAGAGACGAAACCTTTCTGAAGAAAAACAGAAAAGTCAGCGGTTTTATACCGGCTATAACCAGTCAAGCGTATCGGACTGTGACAATGATTGGTCATGGGTTGAGGGAGCGGAACCAGTAATGATAGCGGACTTCCATATATCGGATAGATGATAGCCATTGTCACGATTCAAGTTAACGGTTCCAACCCGGAAGACGTTCTGTTAACACTGACACTGACCGTGGAAGTCTTCGAATTCATTATAATTTTAAAATACTTCATAATTTTTTTACTAAATTAAATATGAAGCTAAAATGTCACAATTTGGTTCATATTTTTTAAAATGCAAGACAGAGCTTTTAAGTAAATAAATGACTAGATTTTGAGATAATTAATTTTTTGTTTAACGCTGAATTTAAACAATTTAAAAACTTTAGAAAATTAAGCAAAAACTGAATTGTGGGTAAAACTCTAATTTTCAAATAGTTTAAAAATCTCCGATTTAAACTTTAAACTTTAAAATCGTTAAATTACTCTACCGAAACTTAAAAATAATAAATACTTAGAAAAATAAACTTTAAAACAGCTAAATCCTTGTCCCTTCTTTAAACTTGTATGTTTTAAATCAAGGAATGATTGACATTTTGTATGGCTCACGTTTTATCTTTATGGTACCATTAGTTCCACTTCGATAGTTCTCTTAACTTTACATTACCTTTACATCAGGAGCTTTTAGGGCAACACGTGAAGGGATTAAAGCAGGTGAAATTTGTTTTTGTTAGGGTGCTGAAACTGTTCGTGATTTGCATTGGTAATAATAAATTAAAGGCAAGAATAAATTCAACAAAAGACATTTAGACAGAGCTTGGTGCAATGATTTATTAATAAATTAAAAGCAAAGGGAATTTTAGAAATCAAAAACCTTTGGAAATTAAAAGAGTCGAGTTAGAAAGTGTAACGCTGGGTAGTGCAAAAATTGTTATTTGTTGGTTTAGTTTGGCTAAAAATTTGCACACATTTTAGTTTTAGATTCTAATGTTAAATAATCCAAAAAACAATTAAACTTTGTGATAATTAATTCATAAAATTTGCATTAAAAAAATAAATTTGGTTAAGTTTTCAAGTTCAGGAAAACCCTTGTGGTTGCTTTATAAACCAAAGGTCTTTGATTTCAATGATTCTTTTAGATTAAAATAAAATAGTTAGAATAAACATACAAAACATGAAAGGATTATTAATTAATGTAATCCCTGTTTGTCTCGAAGGAATGTATCGTTCCTGCAAATAAATAATATTTAATTTGAGGTTGAGGTTGTTTGAAATATTCGCCTTGGTTACTGTGGTTCTTACACTTTACAGTTTATTTTTCACATCCTAATTATACATCGTTAATGAACTAACACAATCATGCAAATTATTGAATGAAATTAGCACCCAATCGATTCCATTTATCTCAGGCTCTCATATAATAAACTTACCAGGCATAAATCCTCGATGCTTTATAATATACGAGTATAATATAATTCTGATTGCATAACTCTGATATGCCTTTAAGATAGGGATTACAATATGTTGCTTTATGTAATACAATCATAGAATGAACATGCATTTAAGCAATCTGTTTCAGATAAATTTAATCGATCTGATAAAACAATCTTACTGGGAGAATTTATTCTGTAAGTTTTCTATCCACGTTTTATCCGTATGATAAATATGATAAAATACGAAGAAAATATGCATGCACAGTTCGTAGAGTTGCACTGTTTAAACAAGTTTAGTTTAATAAAATAATTAGCAGCGCTTACTGTGTTATAAAGTTATTGAAGTTATTTCACAATAGGAACTTCAGATAGTTTAGTTGCTTTGGTGTGTGTGTGGTTTTAATCAAGCGTTACTGCATATATTCAAGTTGCAGGTGCTGAGGTGCAGTGTTTATTACTATTTTGTAATACTAAATGTCGGATGCACTCCGTGATTCCGAGATTTATTTGTATTGAGCTTAAAGTTGGGAACATTCGAAATACAAAAGTTTGGATTTCGTTTTTGCCTTTTTTAATTTCACTTAGTTTGGGCGCATGTCGATCGTGCTTTTAGCTGTTTTTTGCTAGTTTCTTTTATCTAGGTTAGTTAGAATTATGACACGTTTTTTGAATTTTTGTTGCACTTCGATTCAAATCACAAGGCTGCATTTTACTGCAAATTAATAAAAGTCAATTCATTAATATTTTTATTGATTTTACTGGTCTATAATCGGTTATCTGTTTTTATACTTTTTGTTAGGTATAAAATGTTAAACTCGCCAAAACAAACGTTTAGAAAATATTTAATTTTTAATGAAGAGATCCTTTCGGAATCAAACTTGCAATTTGCAAATTTTACTGTATTTAAATTAAAATTAAATTCTGAAACTGAATAACTTTTATTAATTTGAGACCTACATAGTTTCGCTGAAAAGCGACACTAGAAACTAAATCTTAGTTTAAAAGTTATATTTTTAGATTATGCATTTTTTGATATACTCAATCATCAAGGGCTGCATTTGTAATTATTAATTTTGGAGATTTTCCCTTTTGTTGAATTGTATACTTATCTTTTTCACATAAAAGCATAAATCAAATGTGTGCGAGTTCTGTTGTAAATAGTTCGTTGGTTGTTACCTTTATAAATCTATATTTGTAAATTTTTTGAAATTTTGTGCTGGTTAATTTGTAATTTTTGTTCTTTCGTTATGCATTTGTTCAAGCCAAAGAATAAAGAGCTATATTTGTAATATTTTTAGCTGTTTTGGCAGCAGCCCTCTTTTGAAAGATGTATTTTCTATACCAGTTCTTGGTTTTCAAATCAGAATAAAACGAAAAGCCTGAAATGTATTTTCCTAGAGTTAAATTTTTGCATTGTTTACAACTTTTAATTATGGTTTTGCTTAGATGTTTTGGTTTTATCTGTTTAAAAGTATTTACCTATTTACTCTATTTTGAATATCATCAAATTAATTGAATAACATTTTGACAATTCTCAGTCCAAACGAAATAATTTTGTTTGGGCAACTTATTTTGGATCAGAACTGTACTTCTTGCATTACTAAAATCAATATTAAGACTTGCAAAATAAACAAAACGGAGGTGGTGATATTCTCTGAACGTTTGTTTTGAACATAATGTTACCTTGGAAGAAGAGTGACACAACTCAAAAATTTTAATATTTTAGCTTTTGGTGTTAAACAACTCCACAAGTTAAACATAGTTTATAGTTCATACTTTTTTTTACTCATACAATTGCTCGCCGCTCTCTGTTTATATATTTTCCGGAAAAGAAAGTTTTATCAAAGCATGGTTGCTGCTGAAACGTCGTTGTGTGTGGGGGGGGGGGGGGGGTACTGTAGAAAACAAACTTGGACCACAGAGCAGATATTAATATCTGCTCTGTGCTTGGACTTAGTTTCTCATGAATTCTCCGAGTCTTAAAATTTGGAAGAGATTTAGAGTTGGCACGTTTAAGTATATATTTTTCGTAAGGCTAAGTTACCTAAAACCAAGACTGAAATATTTTTTTAAAAGCACTTGGACTTTAACTTCTAATGAATTTCATGAACTCTTCAGGCCTTACAGTTTAGAAGATATTTTGAGTTTGTCAGGTTTATATCTTTTTCAGAAGGGGAAGTTAATCAAACCAAGGTCACACGCATTTTTGTCTTTAATTATTATAAAATGAAGTTGGGTTTTTAAATTTTCAATAATTTCATGAGTTCACCGAGCGTTCAAATTAAGAAAATATTTAGAGTTCGCCATGTTTATACAATTACATTATTTATTTAATTACATCAAATCTGAAACGTGTTTTTCCCTCTAATTATTGTAGAAAGAACTTGGAGTTTTTTATTCTAATTAATTTTATGAGTTCTTCAAGCCTTAAAATTGTGAAATTATTCAGAGTTTGTCAAGTTTATATATTTTTCACAAGAGGAGTTGCATCAAACCTATGCAGAAACGCATTGTTTTTAAATTATTGCAGAAAGAACTCGGATTTTTAAACTTAATTTTATGAGTTCTCCGAACTTTAAAATTTAGAAAATGTTTAGAGTTTGGCAAGTTTATATATTTTTCAGAAAGGAAAGTTATATCACAGCAAGGCTTAAACGTATTGTTTTTTTTAAATTATTGTAGAAAGCAAACTAAACTTGAAATTGTGGTTACTTTCATGAGCTCTCTGAGCCCCAAAATTTGAAAAATATGTATAATTTGTAGTTGATTATATTCTGCGAAAAAGAAAGTTATAACAATCCAAGGCAACAACGTATTTTTTTTTAAATTATTATAGAAAGCAAATTGGACTTTCATTTTAAATTGTAGTTAGTTTCATAAGTTCTCCCAGACTTACCTATAATTTGAAAGATATTTACAATTTGTAGTTTATATGTATACGTATTTTTCAAAAGGCTGAAACGTATTTTTGTTTTCTGAATTATTGGGGAAGGCAAACTGGCCTTGGCCTTTAAATTCTATTTAGTATCAGGAGTTCTCTGAGCCTTTAAATTTAAAATATATTTACAATTTTTATTTTATATATTTTTAGATAGAGAGTTATATAAAATCAAGGCTAAAAAGTAATTTCGTAAGTTTTCAGAGCTTTAAAATATGGAAGATATTTACAATTTGTAGTTTATATATTATTCAAAAAGGAAAGTTATATCAAACCAAGGCTGAAACGTATTTCTTTTTTTTTTTAATTGTTGTAGAAGGCAAATTGGACTTACATTTTACCAGTTTTATCAGTTCTTAGAGCCTTAGAATTTGAAAGATACATATTTATAATTTGTAGTTTATATATTTTTCAAAAAGGAAAGTTATATCAAACTAGACTTAAATTTTAAATTTTAGTTAGTTTCATGAGTTCTCCGAGCTTTAAATTTCAGAAAATATTTACAATTTGCTGTTTATATATTTTTCGGAAAGGAATGTTACACCAAACCAAGGCTGAAACATATTTTCTTTAACTGTTATAGAAAGAACTTGGATTTGTAAATTCCAATTAATTTCATGAGTTATCCAAGCTTTATCTAAAATTTGTAAAATATTTAGTTTGCATATTTTTCGAACGAGGGAGTTACATCAAACCAAGTTTGACACGTATTTTTTTAAAATTATTGTGGAGAGAACTTGGATTTTTAATTAATTAATTAATTAATTTTGAATTAATTTCATGAGTTTTAGAAGATTAGAAGGTTATATCAAACCCAGGCTGAGTCGTATTATCTTTTTGAAATTATTGTAGAAGCCAACAAAATTTGTAAAATATTTAGAGTTTGCCAAGTTTATACATTATTCGAAAATAGAAGTTATGTGAATCCAAAGCTGAAACGTATTTTTTTGTAATAATTGTAGAAAGAATTTGGATTTTAAATTCTAATTAATTCTTTAGTTCTAGGAACCTTAAAATTAAGGAGATATATAGAGTTTGTCACGTTTATACAGGAAGATACTTCAACCCAAGGAAAACACGTATTTTTAAAAATTATTGTAGAAACAACTTGTATTTTTCAATTATAACTAATTTCATGAGTTTTTCAAAGCCTTAAAATTTAGAAGATAGTTAGAGTTCGCAAAGTTTATATATTTTTCGAAGAGGGAAGTCAAACTAAGTCTGAAACGTATTGTTTTAAATTATTGCAGAAAGAAGTTGAATGTTTAAATTCTAATTGATTTCATGAGTTCTGCTAACCTTATTAAATTCAGACTTTGCCAAGTTGATATGTTGTTCGCAAGGGGTGAAACGTATTTTTAAATTATTATAGAAAGAACTTAATTTCACTGGCTCTTCGAGGCTTAAAATTTGGAAGATATTTAGAGTTCGTCTATATGTTCTTCGGAAGGGGAAGTTACATCAAACCACGGCTTAATTATCGCAAAAAGAACATTGACTTTTAAATTCTAATTAATTTCATGAGTTCTCCGAGCCTTAAAATTTGGAAGATATTTAGAGTTTGTAATGTTTATATATTTTTCGGAAAGTGAAGTTGTATTAAACCAAGGTTGAAACGTGTTTTTTTTTTGTTAAATTATTATAAAAAGGACTTGGATTTTAAACTCTAATTAATTTCACGAGTCTTCAAGCCTTAAAATTTAGAAGATAGTTATAGTTTGTTGCCTTTTATATATTTTTTAGAAGGGGAAGTAGCATCAAACCAAGGCTGAAAGGCTGAAACGTATTTTTTTTTAAATTATTGCAGAAAGAACTCAAATTTTTAAATTCTAATTAATCTCATGAGTCCTTCGATCTTTAAAATTTGAAAGATATTAAAAGTTTGTCACGTTTATAAGTATATTTTTCGATAGGGGAAGTTGTATTAAACCAAGACTGAAACGTATTTTTTTTTTTTTTAATTATCGTAGAAAGAACTAGGATTTGTATATTTCGAATTAGTTTCATGAGTTCTCCGAGCCTTAAAATTTGGGAGATATGTATTTAGATTTTACCAAGTTTATATATTTTTCGGAAGGGGAAGTCTTCAATCAACCACCAAACCAAGGCTGAAACGTATTTTTTGTAATTAATGTAACTGAACTTCGAGTTTTTTTTTCTAATTAATTTTATGAGTTCTTCAAGCCTTAAAATTCAGTTTATCAAGTTTATATATTTTCCACAAGAGGAGTTGCATCAAACTTAGGCAGAAACGTTGTTTTTAAATTACTATTGTAGAAAGAGCTCGGATTTTTAAATTTCAATTATTTCATGAGTTCTCCGAGCTGTAATATTTTTTAATTATTGTGGAAAGCACTAGGATTTTTACATTCTAATTAATTTGATGAGTTCACTAGGTCGTAAAATTTAGAAGATATTTAGAGTTTATCAGGTTTATATAAGTACATATATATTTTTCGGAAGGGAAAGTTCCTTCAAGCCTGAAACTGTTTTTCTCTAATTGTTGTAGATCTTCTCGGAGCCTTAAAACTTTGAAGATACGCAGAGTTTGTCACGTTTGTATAATGTTTGGAAGGGAAAGTTTTACCAAACCAAAACTGAAACGTATTTTTATCTTTACTTAGTGTAGAAAGAATTTAGATTTTTAAATCCTTAAAATTTGGATGATATTTAGAGTTTGTCATGTTAGACATTTTTCGGAAGCGGAAGTTATATCAAAGCAAGGCTGAAACGTATTTTTTTTTTAAATTATTGTAGAGAGCAAATTTATCTTGGATTTAAATTCTAGTTAGCTTCTTCAAACTTTAAAATCAAAGAGAAAATACAATTTGAAATTTATATATTTTCCAGAAAGAAAAGTTATATTAAACTAAGGCTGATACATTTATTTTTAAGTTATTACAGAAGGCAAACTTCTAATTCTAATTAATTTCATCAGTTCTGAGTTCTTCGAGCCTTACAATTTAGAATACACTTGGAATGTTCATGTTTATATATTTTTCGGAAGGAAAATTAGGTATATCAAACCAAGGCTGAAACGTATTTTTGTATAAATGGTTGTTGAAAGAAATTGAAAGTCTAATTAATTTCATGAGTTCTACGAGCCTTAACATGTTGAAGATACTTATTTAAAGTTAGTTTGTCATGTTTATATGTATATTTTTCGGGAGAGGAAGTTACATAAAACCAAAGGTAATTGTAGGTACATCTTTTTAAAGTTATTGTAAGATTTTAATTTTTGCACTTTTACGTTTTGTATTACCTACAGTAAATGCAAGCTTGGAGGAGCCAAATGCCTACTTTTATTTTGGTCCCTTGCAAAGCGTTCCATGTAAATTAAAATACTTTCAGTATCAAATACCTCACGTTAAACAAAATTCTAGGTTCGTTTTAAGAAATTTAAATGTTAAATAGTACAAAATAAAAGGAACTAAAGTTAATGACTGATGAATGGGTAGCTTGTTAACATAACCCTTAACTTATTTGTTTTTACTTGTTTCAGGCGGAGTACCGGAAAAAGAATCACCTGTCAAGATGTAACACGGTAGTTTGGAAGTTTTTAACTAACATTTAAATAAGTGACTGTGACATGTTCTATAAACTACTCGGTGTTTATGCGGGTTTTCTATTATTTGTATAATGTGACATACTGATTGATACCAATTTCAACAAACAATTGGGCAACTTAAAACTTTTCTTTTTCGTTCTGTCAACAAAGAATTTCCTGCCGTGTGAAGAATCGAAGTGAAATGTGCTAAGTTTTGTAAATAAATTAGAAAAATGGCGGAGGAAGGAATAAAGCAAAACAAAAACGGTACCGATGTGCCTAAAATCAACGAACCCTCAGAAAACGATCCTTGTATAGAATTTAAAAATAGTTCGGGTGGTAGCTTTTTCAAAAATACCGAAATACGTTTGTGTGAAAGAACGGGACTTTCCAGAAAGGGACTTTATTATGTTTGTGGTTTGATAGTGGTGTTAATTGTGTTGTTTATAACTGTTATTGTATTGGCTGCTGCATGGCCACGACGACCTCATTATCAACAATTTCCCATATGTGACAAGCCTGCATGTCTACGAGCTGCTGCACAGGTAAGATAATCCCTTGGTTTTATTTTTACAGTTATAATAACAGGAAGTACAAAGTAGGTAAGTTAAGACACCTACGAAGCATCATCTTATTAAAGGTTGCATAAATTTCCGAGCTTATTTATTTGCTCTGATTGATTGGATATACCTTTATGTGACCTTTATATTAAACTAATTTTATTAATTAAAAATTAAAGCACCGTAAATTAAATTTTCAGGATTGATTAAACTTTCAAAAAAGAATCTCTAAAAGGATTGGGCGCTGTCAACAGTTTAGCGTTCAGCACCACAATTTAAAGACCCGTATTCACCCATGCGTTAAACATAGACTTTATACAGACATTTTATATTCTTTGAAGTCGTAAGATATCAAAATTTCCACTTTAATAGTTGGTGGAAATCCATAGAACGTTATATTTCCTCATTGCGCGTATATTGCAGTCCCTGTTTTACTGCAACGTTTGAACCAAAATCATTTCCTTTTTTTTTTTACCTTTTCTCTACCTCGAGCCTGGAGCAGACCTTAGTTCTGAAACTAAACATTATTTACTGTTGTTTATTAATATAAAAGTTTCAGCTGAAGTTAACGTCAACGTAGTTTAAATGTATACTCTTGTAAAAAGGACGGAAACAAAATTTGCAATTTTAATGAGATCCACGCTTCTGGTTTGCACAATTTAAACAGTGGCGGACTGGCAAATTTAAGCGGCCCGGGAAATTTGGTAGTCACCGGCCTCCTTCCACTATTATTAGGGTGGCCCATAAAAAAATGTCGTTTTTTTGTGGAAAACTTTAGTTAATAATAAAACAACAAACATCAACTCTTATTCACTAAATTATAGACCCTTAAGAAGCAATGTCTTTGGCCATCTTTCTGCAAGTAACTCAATGATGCGACGATACCATGGTGGATCTTTCGAGGTAAAGAATTCTCGGCATACAGTTTCAACTCTTGTGAAATTTCTTCCATGCAGGAAGTGTGCCATCGATCGGAATAAGTGGTAATCTGAAGGTGCAAGGTCTAGACTATAAGCTGGATGAGGTAGAAGCTCTATATCCAACTCCCTAATTTTCTACCGAGTTTCAATAGCATTATGGGGTCTGGTGTTATCTTGCTGTAGAATTGTGCGCCCTTTATTTCCCAATCCAGGGTAACGTCGACGTAGAGCCAAGGCTAGCTGAATTAAATAAAATATAGTTCACCTCAAATGGCGCCATCGTCCTATCTAAATTGCGTCTTGGCTAAATGAAGTGGGTAGGCCTTAATATGTAATACTATTTAATTTAGCTGGTCTTGGTAGAGCATCATTCATCCTGTCCAACTGCTGACTATAAAGATTGGTGTCAAAGGTTCTTCCATCAGGAACCAACTGAAAGTGAATAACGCCTTGAAAATTCCACCATACACTTAACGTAACCTTTTTCTGAAACCTTTCTCGTTGTGGGACAGGCAACGCAGATTGTACGATGGTAATCCATTGATTCTCTTTGTTAGGATTATTAAAATATATCCATTTCTTATCGCAAGTAACGATCCGTTTAAAATAACGTTCGTCCTAAGGATTTGAAAGCAGCCGATTGCAGACCTCAATTCGTCTTTCTGTCGTTGCTGGTGTCAATTCATGTGAATCTTCTCTGCAGCGTATATTGGCCTTTCCAATTTGATGTAAATGACGCCGTATGGTTTCTTTGAAATAAGCAAGTTGTGCTGACAACTTACGAGTACTTGTAGATGGACTAAGTTCAACAGCGTCTCGCAGTTCGTTGTTACTCAACAAATTAAGCCCACCAGAACCTTGTTTCCCCTTGAGACGTGTATCTCGTTCATTAATTTTTTTGAATCAACGTTGTGCCAAGCGAATGTTCATTACTCCCTTTCCTTCCACTTCACATATTTTCTTAACTGCGGCGGTTGCAGAAACGTTTTGTTTCCAATAATGACGCAAAATTATCCAAATTTTGTACTTTTCATCTGCCATTATGATGTTTGTTGTAGCTTAGAAACAAAAGAATAACAAAAGTAAATCCGGGCAGAGATATTCGCTTGACTAGTTTCCAATGGTGTATAACAACAGAATGTTTTTCAAACGCGAGTAAAAGAGCTCTATAAAAAACGACATTTTTGTGGGCCATCCTAATAATTATAGGCTGTCAAAATATGACTAACAAACTGTGGAACAGAATATAGCGCGCTGGCTCTACTTCGTAACACTACCTCAACGACTAAACCTTACAAAGAAAACTAATAAATAAATGCACGACACACCTTCAATGTAGCAATTGTATTAATGTAGATACCAAACAAATAATATCAGGGGCATCGGCATGAAACATAATAAAGAGATAATAATTAGGGAAACAATAATAAATAAATACGGCGAACAGGTCTTTGAAGTCGCCGGGTGCGGGTAAGTAAACGATTTACGTGCAGTCAACACCATAGGAACAATTTCTGATAATATTGACCGGCCTCAGTACTACCGGCCCACCGGGAAAGTTCCCGGACTCCCGGCGGCCCAGTCCGCCCCTGAATTTAAATGCGTAATTATTTCATTAACAATGATGTTGGTTGGAACTTCTGCAGTCCTGACTCATACAGTTTTGCAAACTTAGATACTCAATATCAGTACATCGAGTAAACAATAAATATTACACCTCTATTTTCTAAAAATATTTACAGTGAATTTCCAATGGTTTATTAAACCACCGCAATTTCGCTTTAATGTATGTAACTGGAATATTTATTATTATTGTTTACACTTCATAATACCAAGCATGGAATTCGATATAGCAACAAATTTAAAAACATTCCCATCTGTTTCGTGACGCGCATGTTTTTCTTATTTTTTTCTTTGGCTTTATAAGCTTAGAAGAGAACTGAATTCGAATCTGCAATATTTAGATTTTAGTGATGGGCACATGTTTAATTAATTGCTCACTGCTTAAATTAAAATAGAACAGTAAATCTTTCAGTTTGTAGTTTGGATTTATTTCAAAGTGGATCTGGATTTTGTGTTGGGTATTTCAAGAAATTGACCTATTTTTATTTAAAAACGTATTTAACTGGTGAGATGGAATAATACTGGATTTATCATTAAGTCCAACAAAAAATTTATGGGGTTATTTGGCGTTCTTTTTGCTAGTTTGGCCTGATAAAGTATTAAATAAGTTGTTTTGCAAGCTTCTGTTTTTTAGAAAAAGACTTCATAATTTAAATTTTGTTGAAGTTATTCTTTTGGATTTCTTATTTAATAAATTTTGGTTATTAACTAATGTATTATGTTTTGTAACTTTTCAATCTACAAAATTTTTAAAAATTAGGAAAGCTTTTCGCCATTTTTTTAAACTACATATGTATTTCTGAATTTTGTCTTTCATTTAATGCCTAATATGTATTAAATTTCGAAATTAAAAAGAAACATATCTGTCCATTTTCGCAGCTACAGATTAATACTTATAAAAATAGATAAACCAGCTGTACGTTTAAAATACGCGTAACTGCAGTTATCAACTGTATGAGTCTGTAATGCAATGCAGATTATGATAATATTCAAATATGAATAAAAAATAATAGGTTGTCTACTTCAAGGCATTCGCAGGAACTTTCTTTGTTGTCTCTGACGAGTCTATTTTAGGTTTAGAATTCTGGGTTTATTTACAAAAATTGTAGCTTTTAACCACCTTGAATTTTTCTTTTTGGTAAACTTTTTATTACTAAATCAACTGATTATTAAAGTGCCTGCTTTTTACTATTTACTATTTTT
This sequence comes from Melanotus villosus, assembly GCA_963082815.1. Classification (NCBI taxonomy): domain Eukaryota; kingdom Metazoa; phylum Arthropoda; class Insecta; order Coleoptera; family Elateridae; genus Melanotus; species Melanotus villosus. The sequence goes on along the minus strand of OY720423.1, from coordinate 6,013,488 downwards.
ATGAAAAAATTCTTGGATTTTTCTTCGATTGAACTTTCAACATATCTACTTGTTTAAACTATGCTAATTTCTTGAGATTATTTTGTACTTTAATTGGTAAAAAATAGCAAAAACACCTTGTAACAGTTTTCATAGTTGTATATTTACAGGAATTCACAGTTAATTCGTCACACCTTGATCTTAAAGTTTTCTTTTATTAATTGAGTATTTCGATCTTTCTTAAAAGGTTTTGTATACAATTTTAACTGCTTCTACAAACGTATTAATTACTTCCGAATTTTGGTAATATTGTGGTTAAATCTTAACTGGCAAAAAAGTATATTTTTCTTGTATTGTCTAGGAATGCCTTCAGTGTACTCGTATCATACACGTTAATATTGGTTGCACTGTCCTAAAAAGACAAAACAATGCTATAGACTGCCCCATATTTCCTTAAACTGTTTCGAACTACCTTAAATGTTACAAACTGACTGCAAATGTGCCAAACTGCCTTAGACAGAATGCCTGAATTTGCTCTAAAGAATAATACTACGAAAGCAAGTTTTCTTAAACCCTTTAAACTGCCATGAATTGCCTTAAATTGACTTTGAATATGTCGGACTGACTCAAAATGCTCCGAACTGCCTAAAATTTCCTCTAAACATTGCCCGATTAAAGAACAACACTATTTTATTGCACTAAACTTAAACGGTTCTAAATTGTCTTAAAATATCACAAACCGACTCGGAAAGTGCTAAACTCAGAATACCCAGAACTATCTAAAATTTCCACTAAGAATTACTTCATTAAAGAACAATGTTATAGACTGTCCCAATAGCCTTAAAATGTCACAAACCGCATCGGAATGTACCCAACTGTCAAAATGCTACTTTAAATTACTCTTAAGACTATTAGAGAACATTGACTGCCCTCAAACTGAGTCGGAGTGTGCTTTAAAATGCGCAGTACACTAACATCTAACATTTCCCATAACAATTTTCCCTTTAATAAACTGCCGAAAGTTTCCTTACATTTTCTTAATTTTTTCTGGATTGTCTTGAAATGTTTCAAATTGCTTCGAATCGTATAAAACTCTCTCAAAATGTTCAGAACCGTTCAAAACTGCGCCTAAGGATTGCCCAATTAAAGAACAATGCTATAGACCGCCCTACATTTTTTTAATGTTTTTAGCTGCCCTGAATTGGCTTAAATGCCTTAGACGGATTGGGAATGTGCCAAACTGCCTTTAGAATGCACAGGAACCCCTTTAAAGAACAGTGCTATAGACTGCCCTTAATTTTCTTAGACGGTCCTCAATTGTCTTAAAATGTCACAAACCGACTCGGGATGTGCAAAACTACCTCAGAATGCTTAAAACTGTCTAAAATTTCCCTTAAAATTGTCTCATAAAGGAACATTGCTATAGACTGCCTCTAAATTTCCTTAAACAGTCCTAAATTGCCTTAAAATGTCACAAACTGCTTCGGCATGTGCTCAACTGCCTTAGAAAGCCCAAAACTGCCTAAAACTGTCCCTACGAATTGCCATATTAAACCATTGCTACTAAGAACCGCCCTGTTAAGAACACTGCTATAGACTGCCCCAAATTTCCATAAACTGTTGCGAACTGCCTTAAAATGCCACAAACTGCTCAGAACTGTCTCAATCTGCCCCTAAGAAATGTGTCTCTAAAGGAAAAAGCTAGAAAGTGCCTTACATTCTTGAGACTCTCCCAAATTGCCTTGAAATGTTTCAGGCTGATTCAGAATGTGCCCAATTGCCTCAAAATGCCCAGAACTGCCTAAACCTGCACCCAAAAATTGCTCATTAGAGAATAAAGCTACAAATTTCTTTAAGTTTTCTTAAAGTTTCTCGAATTGTTTTAAAATGTCTCAAGTTGATTCGGAACGTGCGAACCTGATTCAAAATTCCCAAAATTGCGTCTAAAGGATTGCTCTGTTAAAGAACAATGCTACATATTTCTTGATTTATTTGAAAGGGTCTCAGACTGACTAGGAATATTCCAAATTGCCTCAAAATGCCAGAATTGTCTAAAATTACCCATAAGAATTGCCTTCCTAAAGAAAAAAAGCTATAGACTGCCCTAAATTTTTGCAAACTGTCTCGAATTGTCTTAAAGTGCAACAGTCCGACACGCAATGTGCCAAACTACCTCAGAATGCTCAGAATTGCCTAATGCTATAGACTGCCCCGAACTTCCTTAATCTGTTCCGAACTGCCTTAAAATTTCTTAAAATGTGTTGGAACATGCTAAATTGCCTCAGAATGCCCAGAATTGCATAAAATTGTCCGTATATATTCTTAGGCTGTCCCGAATTGTCTTGAAATATTCCAGACCGACTCGGAATGTGCCAGAGTGCCTAGAATTGCCTAAAACCGCCTCTGGGGATTGGCCCATTAAAGAAAAAAATAGAGACCGCCATCATTCGCTTATTAGATTATTCTGAATTGCCTTGCTTCAGACTGACTCGAAATGTACCAAATTACCCAGAATTGCTTAAAACTGGCCTAAATTTTTGAAACTATTCTGGATTACCTTGAAAAGAAGAATCAGATTTTGAAAGTGCCACTTTACCTCAAAATGCCCAGAACTGCTTAAAACTGCCTCATTAAAGAACAATGCTATTGAGAGCCATAACTTTTTCTTGAATATCTGAATTGCATGGAAATGCCTTAAACTTTCCCTAAAAATGCTTTAAATTTAGCCAATTAAATAATACAAATCTCAATGGTTGGCCTTCTTTACTGAAGTGAAAATTTCACATCGTCTTTTAGGGGCGTTGATTTAAATAAATATTAAAGTAATTTCTCATTTTTACTTTATATTAGTAATGAATGAGTTGTAGTCAAATTTTATGCTTTATGTTTAAATTGTTTACATTTATTGTGCTAATTTTTTTACAAATATGGTTTGATTAGAATTATTTGAATTTTAAAATTTTAAAGCTTATATAATAGCTACAATTATATAGTTTTATGTAATTTCGACACGCGAAGGTGCTTCTGAGTAGAATGTCTTTACTAGTGCATTTGTTGAAGGCGCCCTTGATGATGTTTTAAAAGAAAGAACATTTTTCCTTCAAGGATTTCGAAGTCAAAATGTCTGGTATGGTTTAATACGTAATTCACATATGCCTTATCTTTTAGGTTTCATTTTGTTTTTTTTTAATTTTCAAAGGGTTGCCTACTGAGGGAGTCTTTGGCACCTTAAAAAGCCAATATTGCAGTCACAGAAACATTCTTAGAGACAAGACAGTAAGGCAGCCTTTTGAGCCTAAACGATTCGCAAAATTTCGTGGCGGTTCGAAGTATTCTAAAATGAAAATCGGCGATTTTTCAGCTCTTCAAGGCAGCCTGATTTATATTGAGCAATACTGGCCCGCCCCATAATAACAAATAATTCAGAAGTTCCGGTAACATAACCGCATTTTAATGAAATAAAAAAAAGTACAAGCTTTTGTTACTAAAATTAATTGTGACCAACGCCTACTGATTCCATTACAGCCCCACAGAGCAAATTTAATTAAATCGACCCAAAAATTCCTGGTATTTGGAGCTTATACAAATCCCTAGTTTGTTCGCAAAGTGATATTTTTTTTAATTTTTGTATTTTATTTTTTAACCTAAATTATCAAAAGTTTGTATTTACATTGTAACTGGAATTTCTTTTGTTTAAAAATGATTAAGTTTGAATTTTTATGTGATTTCAACATTTCCCTGACAAACGTATGCAAGAAGCAGCTACTTTTCTCTTTTAAATAAATTCATATGCAAATATAGGAAAATAAAAGAACAATTGTTCTTCAAAAAAACCTGAAATAAAAAACGTATTGCTCTAACTTTATATATAATAAACCACAAAATATTCATCCATTTTAACGTTTAACGAGGCAGCAATTTATGTGCCACAAACGAGCGTTTTTATTCCTTATTTTATCCTTGACTTCACATACGTTGCATGGTTGCGAATGGCCTTAAGTGCTTCGTTGTAATGTGAATGTTTACCTATTTAGTATTTATAATTCAAGTGTGAATTTAATTTTAAATTGCAAATTTCCTATTTTTATACTGTCTGGATTTTCGTTAAATACTTGATAATTAATTAGTGCTAAGCAAGTCTGAAAAAGATATTGTGTTAATGCGTTAAACAGGAAGGAGGATTGCTATTACTTAAAAAATTAACAATTTAGTGATTTATTTTGTAAAGTTACGTTAGGTCTTTTGGAAAATTTTGCAACGTAGGGACTGATTTCATCATCTTTTTCGAACAGTGTTTAATTTGTTTTTTTTTGACTGAACATTGAAACTTATGGAAAATTTTTGAAAATTGCGGATATAAATTCCGTATTTTAAAATTAAAATTGCTGGACTATGGAATGAATCTTGCTGAAGCCGAAAGTGTTATCAAAACCCCTTAATTTTGTGGCAATTTTTTTCAAAAAGGCTTATCTTAATTTATTTTTTCGCCCTTCATTGATTGTTTACATTTATTTTAAAAACTGTGGATGCTTTAAATTGTTGTAGTTTTAAAAAGCGTTCTTGAAAAATGGTCATAAATTTACCTGGTTATTTATGCAGCACACCTTACGTATCTGTTCTTCAGGTTAAACAGTTTGGTATGTTAAATCGAAAACTAGCCGTTGAGGATCCATCTGGTACCGGTTTTGTGTGTACTTGAATTTACTGTGCAATCCACTCACATCCTTTTGTTCTTTGGGAACAAAGCGTAAAAAGTCAATAAACTCCAATTCGTTGTTTAAAAATATCATCTGTAATGGTTTGTTTGAAAACTTGCACCTTTTCAACTCGGCCTCTTGTTTCACTCGTAAATATTTTAACGATTATATTCAGGGACCAAATGAGCTCAATCGACTTTCATGTATTTGCGTTTGATGCAATATTAATTATTTGTGCGTAAACGTAACTTTTAATGAGTTACTTTAAGCTTGGTTTTAATGGGTTGCAAGAAAGGAATCGACACAGAAAAGTGGACGATGAACTTTCGTTCAACAAGTGCTGTTGAGATTTCTTTTTGGAATTTAAAAATTATAAATGAAACTCAATTTTTCTTTTAGAATATTATTTTTTAATAAGAGAACTTTCTTAGTAGTGTGTGGGATCTGTGAATTTAAAAACCTTTGCCTTTACGCTTTCGACGAACTTTGCTTTGTTTTGCTGTTGCCCAAAACCTCACTTGTTAGATTTTCTAAAATGTTGATAGGTACTAAAATTAGTCTTCATTCATCCATAGTTTTCAAGAATCTATTAATGGACACTTCTGCCACCAAAGTGAAACTCAATGTTTTAAGGGTAACTTGGGCTTTAATTTTTTTGTGGGTGAAACTAAATTTTCCGCTAAAGAGATTTAAAAAACAAAGTACAAGTTCATGTTAAAGGAAATAATAAAATTTTGATTTCGAAATTGGCTTTGATTCGTCCACATATTTCAAGAATCTGCTTTGTTAAGGTGGAACCAAGCTAATTTTTTATGAAAATGATTTAAAAAGGCGTATTTACGTGTAATAGTTCCTAAAACCGGTATGGAGTTTCAAAAAAATGTATGTTAAGCCTTTTAGTAAGAACCGCAAGTAGCTTTTACCTTGTCAGGTTAAATTAAATTTGTACAATAACGAATACAACCTTGATAACTTTATTGAGGTGGAGCTAAAATGTAACATAAAAGCAAGCTATACGGTATTCAGATCAAATTAATTGAAATTGTAATTCTCGCATACATGGAACGGTATATTCATTCCAGGCTTTGCCAACATAAGGGTTTAAATTAATTAATAAATTCTTTCATGTTCTGTATGTTCATTTCAACTATTTTATTTCGCACATATTTATAATTCCAGCTTATGAAACGTAAAGCAGCACGAATTAATTCGGTTTAGATTCAAAACTTGTATAAAATGTAATAATCAGTTTAGGAATAATTTTGTTAAATTTTCTACGAGGGTCGTTTGAAAAGTAACCTAATAAATTTGATCAACTTGTATTTATTTTTTAACATAATCTTTATTGAGCGCGACACATTTTGCACAACGATATTCCAAAGCCATTAGACCGTTTTTGTAAAATGATTTTTCTGGTCTCCAAAATAGCCGTTCACAGCATGAACCACTTCATTGTCGGAAAAACGTTGTCCTCTGCCCCATTTTTTGAGGTTCGGGAACGAATGGAAGTCAGACCGGGCTAAATCGGATGAGTAGTGCGGATGATCCAACAATTCGAACCTGAGTCCATGGATTTTAGCCATTGAAACCGTTGACGTTTGAACAGGTGCATTGTCCTGCTGAAAGAGGATTTTTTTGTCAAAATGCGATTGCTTTTTCTTGATTTCTTCGCTCAAGTTTTGCAGCAAACCCGCGTAGTACTCTTCAGTGATTGTCCTTCCTTTTTCCAGGTAGTTAATAACGATCACACCTGTGAAACTCAGAATCCATATTCGATGTCACGTCACTTGGACGTCCGTTGTGTGGTTCATCTTCGGTACTCGTTCGGTCACCTTCTTAAATGAAGGGGAAGACTCGCCAAGGATTACGATCTAGCTTACTTTTTATTTGGGTCGCCGTTCTCCCCTTCAAAAAATAAAATTTTATCATGGCACAAATCTCCTCAGTCCATTATTTTTGAAAATGCTTGCATGTTCGTTTACTTCGCGTGACCAAATAATAACCTCGCAATGCACTGAGCTGAAACTCGGCAAGGGCGTATTTGAAGGGCCAAACTTACCGGCCATGCATCGATTTTGATCATGGTTTTGTCATCTCTGCGTCGGTTACCTAACTTTTCAAACGAGCCACGTAGGTTTGTTTCCTTTCTGTTTGTTTTATCTTTGCTAAAATTTAGGCGGTTTGTTTTGAAAGTTGCTCGATTAAGTTTTAAGTCAACAGCAACTACTCTTTCAACAGACGGGGATCTGAAAATATTGTGGTCAAGGATATCAGGCAAAAGTCAAGGGAATAGAAAATCAGTGGATTTTTCCAACTGCCAATTTTGTTTCCACAACTAGTTTAAGGTTTTAAACTAAATTCAACTCTAAAATCTAACTAACCTCCTATTAATGACCAATTCCATCCTTAATTAATACCAAAACACGTTAGTTGTATTTTTTTGTTTTCTACTTTTATAAAATAAAAGCTAAAATTTTAATTTTTGGATTATTTTCTGAGAATTATTTTGTTCTTGAAAATTTAAAGCAAATCGTAGAATTTTAAAATTCAGGTCCGATATACGAGAAAAACGTCTGAATTCATGGTGAACCAAAACTTTGCTGTTGCACGACAATTGCAGGGTCCACAAGGCTCGTACAGTTCAAGCCATTATCGGCAGCTGTCGATTCACCGAGTTACAACATCCACCTTATAGTTCTGTTTTACCGCCTTGCGACTTCTTTTTGTCCAAAATCTGAAGAAAGACCTCAGGGCCGAATATTTTCCTCAGACGAAGTGCGGGCAAACGTTTGTGCACGCAAAAATGCTCAAATGAATACGCAGCTTTAGACTTTCAAGGCGGTCTCGATGACGTCAAGGTTGACATACTTCCAGAGGCGAAAATCTTTATAAGGCAAAATTCTAGTTGGGCAGTGTTAATAGCCATAGTAGTTGATGCGCATTGAAATTCCTGGCATCCGCAAGCCTAGATTTCGCACATCAAATAAATAAATAATGTTTTGCTTCTGAAAGAGGTATGTTTGTCTATAGTTATTATTTTGTAATTTTCTATTTATTCTTGTCCAGTAATTTGGATTTCTTTACCAGTTTTTTATACAAAAGTTCGTTTTGATTATCAGTTTTACATCTTTTTTTGACAGCAAAAGTGAAGTCAATGGAATATTACCGAAAAATTTCACTCCACTCAATAAAAGAAAAACACCAAAAGTCTTTCAAACTGTTGAACTGTAAAACTAATTTTTTCCTCTGCAAACAATTTTAAAAATGAAAATACTTTTGAGTTTTGTTTATTTGAAATGTTCCAAAGAAATAAAAAGTTCTACGTAGTTAAAGGCAAAAAATTTGATGTGATAAATGCTAGTCAAGGTTAATAGGACTTAAAGGAATATTAAAATAAATGTGATTGTTCTTTTGGTGTGTCTAAACCTGACTGTATAACGTGGAATTTGTTGTAAAATGAATTCGTTTGAAAACGTTTTAAGTTAAGACTTTTAAAAACTGTTAGGTTATGTTCACGACATTCACAATATTTTTAGGGAACTGAAGGCTATGCTGGAGGGACATTTCTGTTAATGTATTTAAATAAGACTTTTCCTAGAAAAAATCTATCTTAGTACAGTATTTTTCACCTACTATTTGGGTTGTGACGTCAACGCGCCGTTTATAAATTCACAATCCAACTATACTTCATCTCCTTCTAAACTAGGTTTTCATTACCAACTGCGCACGAACGCATGTCTACCCATACAGTTTTTGGGCAGGGCAAGTTAATTCAATTTAAACTTTTAATGTGTGGTTTTAAAATTCTGCCTTAGACTTTCAAAGCTTTCTTCATGTTTTGCTTCTCGAAGAGATAATTTTCTTTAATATATTCTTAATATTTTTACTTTTCCAATGATTTTTCTTACCGGTTTTTTACAGCTTTTTTCTAAAGTTTTGTTTATTTGAAATATTCTAGGAAATAAAAAGTTTTATGTAAGTAGCTATAGCCATAAATTTTATGTAACAAACGCATACCAAAATGTGTGATTTGCTGAAGATTAGCTAGAAGCAATTGAAGAAATAATTCTTAAAAATGTGTATATAAACATGACTGTATGACTGCATGAGAGCATGATTTTTTGCGAAAAAAGTTGTTACACTTACACTAGAGGACATGTTTAAGGAACTTCGGTGGGAAGGCAAGAGAGAACATCTTAACCATCTGCGATTTGGTGATGATAACATACTTATAACGTCCAGCAAAGGATGCTAACAGAATTAAATAACAAATCGAAAGAAATTGGTCTAAAAATAAACATTACCAAAACAATGTTCATGACAAATGATAGTCGCTGTAAGAACGATGCATAATTGATCTATAACACCGAAATAACAAATACAACTTCATACATTTATGTTGTCCAAAGAATACAAATTTCTAAGGAAAATCGCAAAGCAAACATGATCAGAAGAATATCGTTGGCATGGTCAGCTTTCGGTAAACTTAAGGATATCCTTGTCCAACATACCGAACACCCTGAAGGCACGAACATTCGACCAATGCACACTACCCATGCTGACAAAGACTTGGGCTCTTAATAAGGAAATTATAAGGAAAATAAAAGTTGTTTAAAGATCAATAGAGAGAAGATTGTTGAGTGCATCACTGCGAGACAGACTAGCCAATGAAGAAATTCGCAGACGGTCCAAAGTAACAGATGTTTCAGTCAGAATATGTAAACTGAGATGTAGCTGGGCCGAGCATATCACAAGAAGAAGATTAATAGAGGGGTATAATAATAATAATTAATAATTTATTTATTTTCCTTTTAGACAATACAAGATCGTATAGGAATAGTCATATACATAAAAAGAGAACTAACGCTAAAGACAAAAAAAGAAAATACAATAACAATATCAATAACAAGTACGAATTATTACATTCAAAAAACAGTAGTCTCACTGAAGTATTCCCTCATGCTGTAAAATACTTTATCCAAAGGATGGGCTTTTAGCAGTTCTTTAAATTTATGTAATTGACAACAGTCTTTAATGTGGCTGGGTAGGGCATTGAAAACCTTGGGGCCCAGATAATTAGGTGAATTTTGTGCTAATTTTAATTTATAGGAAGGCAAGTGTATATTGTTTGCTTGCCTGGTGTCGATGTTGTGAATGTCTTTATTTAAAAGAAACCGGTTTTTATTTTTAAAAATATAGACGCAGATTTCAAAAATATATAGGCTAGCCAAAGGTAATATTTTAAACTTAGGAAAGAGATCTCTACAACTCCGTCTAGTGGATATTTGAGCAATACATCTGATAACTCTTTTCTGTGCAATAAATACATCATAAGCTGTGGTGCACCCACCCCAAAAAACAAATCCCGTATCGCAAATGCGAGTCTACTAGAGAAAAATACACATTTATCAGTTGCTTAACATTGAGGACACTACGTAGATTTAATAATAAGTAGCGGGCAGAATTTAGTTTAGAAATGACATTTTGGCAATGTGTGTACCAGCTTAAGCATTCATCCACAGTCACTCCCAAAAATTTTACACATTGGGTATCGTTTGGTAAAGCGTGCCCGTTTAACATAATGGTTACCTTGGAACAAATCTTCTGTTTGGTGTGAAATCTAAGGTACTGGGTTTTCGCTGCGTTGAGGAGCAGATTACTGGAAATACACCATTTGTTCATTTCTGAAAGGGCATTATTACTTAGGGTTTGTAGTGCATTATCGCATTTGTTAGAAACAATAAGCGATGTATCATCGGCAAATTTAATAAATCGCGCTGAATTGGTGACGGAGGCCAGATTGTTTATGTATAATACAAACAGGATCGGGCCAAGGACTGAACCTTGGGGGACACCCATATTAATGTCTATTGTTTCAGAATAAGCGTTACCAATTGAGCCTGCAATTTTGTGTTTGACGACTACACATTGTTTTCTATCTTTCAAGAAATCTGATATCCAGTCTAAAACAAGTCCACGTATCCCGTATGCATTAAGTATACTTAGTAATTTGTGATGATTAACACAATCAAATGCCCTGCTGAGGTCACAAAATATCGCAACAGGGCACTCGCCATTCTCTATTTGTTGGACAAGTAATTCGTGAAAGCTATGAATAGCTGAAATGGTAGACCTATCAGCTCTAAAACCATGTTGACATTCGGATACGATGTTATATTTATCAAGAAAAGGTAATAGCCTTGCTAGAAAACAGTATTCGAATATTTTCGAGAATCCTGAGAGAACAGTAATTGGCCGATAGTTCTCTACACAGTGAATATCCCCCTTTTTGTAGACCGGCACTACTTTGCCCATTTTTAGTCTTTTGGGGAACATGCCCGTAGAAAAAGACAAATTAATTAAATGTGACAGTGGTTTTACTAGAAACAGAGCCGCTCTTTTGATAATAAATGTCGGCAAATTATCAATACCAGATGAATATTTATATTTTAATTTATTGAGAATAATTAAGTATACTTCAGCTTCAGTAAATTCGTATAAGAACATCGAATTTGGATTTGTAAAATCATTGAAGACTGGACTGATGCCGCTATTTCTTAAGGCAGATGCATTTTTTATTATATTTAGAGGAGCTTCCTTGAAAAAGGTATTAAATGTGGAAGCAATTTCTTTTGGGTCGATCAAAACAGTGCCATTTTGTTTTAGAGTAACTTCTTTGAAAGTTTTTTGTTGATTAGAAAGTTCGGATACAACTGACCACATTGACCTAATTTTATTATCAGAGTTAGTGATTCTTCGCTGATAATATAATTTTTTGGTATTATTTACCAATCTTTTATGATTAATTTTAGCCGACTTATAAACCTCAGAAAAGTGTGTATAGGTCGATTTTAGAATAAACAGGTTCTTTAATTTAATACTGGAGCGGCGAACCTCTTCAGTAATCCACCTTTTATTACTTTTTTTACCGGTTTGATATTTATGCAGAGGAAAGCTCGAATTGAAATGAAAAAGAATAGTTTCATAGAAATAGTCAAAAGCGTCATTTAAATTAATGTTTGAATATATTATGGACCAATCTTCAAGCTGTAGTGCCGATTCAAATTTAAGAATACTTTCTTCATTAAAACTTCTCTTCCAAGAAAAGTTGAGTGGTCTAGCTACATTTTTAATAGGAGATATTTCTACCAGCACACTTCGATGATCAGCAACATTATTGTCTAGCACACAAGTAACGCCTGTGTTATCAAAATTAATGAAAACATGATCTATGATCGAACTACAAGAACGACTTACCCGCGTGGGCCACCACACCTTAGGTTTGAGACCAAAAGCAGACAATACATTACAAAGTGTAGAGAATTCTTTGGTGGGGTTGGAAGCATCGACATTCATATCACCACAGAGTACGATTTTAATATTCGGATGGTATAAGTGATTCGATACGTCAGTGAGACCACTTACAAACAATTTAAAATTACCAGAGGGTGATCTGTAACAGTTTAGAATATAAACAGATTCTTTATTATTAATTTTCCAATTTATGGCGCAAATTTCAAAATGTTTCTCAATACAATATTTACTAAGGTTTACCTGATTGCCATTTGAATCATTCCTAACCCAAATACCTACCCCACCTCCTTGATAAGAGGTACGACAATAGGAGGAGGCTAGAAAATAGTTATTAATATAAAAATCTTTTAGATGGGCTGATGTACCCCAAACTTCAGTGAAACATAGGATATGCAAGTTTTTATAGTTACAAATCTCGACAGAGATTTCGTCCATTTTATTAGTGTTAAGACTTTGAACATTTAACAAGAGCAGGTTAGGATGAAACAATGTTTCACAGTCAAATATTTTATTTGTACTCAATCTTGATTCAGATCCGTTTTGGTACGAAAATCTAAAAAACGACTGACGCACGTTCCATACGGCCAAATATCGGGATTCATAGCATTTTTAAAGTTATCCTGCAGTATTGTAACTTTAAAAGATGCATATATGTCCGGGTGCTTAGATGCTAACGACGCACAACACACTTCGGGGAAATGACCTTTCAGTAACTCACACAGTTGTTCCGAAGTAGTTTCCGGGTCCAACCTGTACACATGTAGATTAAGGTACTTGGGGATTCCTTTAACATTAGCAGCAGTTTTATTATTTCCAGTGACAACTGGCCGCCGACGCTTATTTTTGGTGATAACTTGAGTCCATTCCTTATTATCCTTACACAGAGAATCCTGTTGGACCCCATTAGCTAAACTTATATATTTATTAAGGGTTTCTGAATTTTCTGCAAGTGTAACAGCTGCTGCCACTTCTTTTCTGGATATCACAGAAGGATTTCCAGCTGACGCAGTATCCCGAGATGACACAGGATTTGAATATTTATTTGTTGATCCATTATTTGTTGGAACACTTTTTGGGTTGACCCTTTCACGTGTATTGAGATTGTCGCGGTCAATTTTATCAACACCAAATTCGCGAGTGTATAAATTGTTAAACTTGAACATTAAATTTACTTGCTCTTGCAATGATTTTATAGTAATTTGCTGATTCTTAATTAAATTTTCTTTTTGTAGAATAATTTCTTTAAGATAATGAATTTCAATTTCCTGCTTAGAAAGGTTACAGTTGTTATCACCTGGCGCCGATGTAACTTCAGAGATCTTAGAGACACCAACCAGATCCATACAACAATCAATTAGCTTCTCGTCAATTTTCTTAATGTTTTTTGATAATTCAACACAGCTACGGTGTGATATAGTACCGCACTTTACACATTTCAGTCCGGTATGGGCTATATTTTTGCACTTTTTACAGCTTTTAACTGGAGTACTTCCACACGCGTTTGCATTAGCCGGCGCCATTTTAGGTCCTTAGGTGACCTTGGTGCGAAAGAAGAAGCAGAGGTCGTCACCAAACCAGGTGAACAGATGACGTAAAACGCTTGAGAGAGGAACCAATTGGATAGAGGAAGCGCAGAACAGAAATAGATGGATTTATTTAGGGGAGGCGTATGTCCGACGATGGACTGCATAGGTGATGACGATAAAAAAAGAAAGAAATTCGATATTTATTTAAAATCACGATAGGCAATGATACGGAGACAATTTCGTTGGCGTAAACAAGGCTTTTCCTGGTATAAATTTGTCTTACCAGTAAATACTCCCTTCACTTAATTTTTAGGTTGTGATTAAGTACATGAAATGATTTTTTTTCCAGATACGACACACTAACGATTTCTAAAAATTGCAGAACTCCGAAATTGTCTTCCTTTTGTTCTCACTTTATTTTTCAATACAAAGAGAAAACGTCCAACATTTCATTTACGTTCATAAGGGCTCGAAAATTGAAAAATATATTCATACAACAAAACGTATTTGACATTTCGATATTCTGGAACTATCTCATCAGTTGTTGACAGATTATTGAATTTTTCGTTTTTTCTTCATCGATGTTGACACGGTCGTGACAAACGAGCTCTCTTCGTGTGTGACATTGAAGCTTTGACCGGATTGTAGACTTCAAGGGGGATTATAACAAGGGGATGATTTATTACTTTTGATTCAGTAAATAATCCTGTTTAAACTAATTGTTTATTTGTTGTTTCTAACAAGGTTGGACAAATCATTCTGGATATTTAATTATTTAGTTATGGGTTAGTAAAACTGAATTGCGAAATCTTCTGTTAAATTGGACCCTTTACTAGTCCCTTTGATTCGTTGACGAGCCTGAAACGTAATAAGTTTTTAATTATTATTATATTAATAAAAATGTTACTTACTTTTGTGATATAAGCCCTGGCATGACAGGAATCCATTTATTTTGAATGTCCTTATCAATTTTCTTAGGTTCGTGAACACATGTAGACCAAGGAACAGTTTTGACAACACAGGGCCTGAAAAACCGATACTCCTTATGCGAAGTTTTATTTCTTTTCCAATGTATTCGCACTTCTTCTGGAACTAATTTAAAACAAGTTAGTTTTGCTTTCAAAAACATACAAAAAATCCTCTTTTAATGTGCCATTTTATTACAAGTTGTTAATGAGTTACACACTCGTAAAGATTATGTTACGTGATTACCACCAAAGGCACAGCTGGTGATCTAAATCAAATCCTATTTAGAGTTTCGAAGGGGAATTTTGTACTGGAAATTGAAAATGCGTTACATCGTGCTTGGTATGCATACTGATATGGATTTTGATTGGATTTAGATTTGGTTCAATTTACTTACTCTGCATTTTATTTTGTAGATTTTTAGAGGCCTTATCTCTTAAGACTCTAACAATCTTATGTGATTATGAATCTTACTCTATTTGTTTTCTACATGTAAAAAGCAAATCAACGGGCGAATTAAAGAAGTAAGTTAGTTTTAAAACTGACTGCAAACTTTGCTGCTTGAGGGCCAGACAAGACAAGAAACTTTTGTATGATTTGTGACATATTTGAATAGAATTTATTATTTCGTTTTATAACTTTATGTGGGTCACATAGGATGTACGTAAGCTACATATTGAAAATATGTGCTTCTAACTTTTAAATTCTAAAAGTTTGAGAGTCCCTGATATACGTGTTTCGTTTTTGAATGTACATATTTTATACTTGATTTCATATCTCCCTTTTCTAATACAAAAATAAATACAGAACTAAAACCTTGGGTGAAACGGACATCTTCCATTAAAACAATTTTAACATCCCAAAGGACTTGCTTTAAAATAATTAACAATTTTTAGAATATTTTGTATGGAGAAAGTGTTCGATGTTTCCGTCTGAATATTATTAAATTCGCTCTGTGCTTTAATCTAATTAATTACATATGTATAATCACCCAAGGTGACAAGATAATGAAGTTCAGATTCAGATTTAGCTAATAAATTCAAAGGCTGACTATCACTTAATTAACTAGCGAGCAAAACTATTAAGCATGATGCTGTCACTGATTTAATTACGGTGATTAAACTACAACATGAATAATTAGCTAACAAGTAAACCTATCTGCTTTATAAATTCTGATTTAATGCGAAATTTATTTTAGAAGACTACGAGGTTGTAGTCTATTCTGTTTTAGATTTCGTTTTAAACGTTCACGCTATTCCCGACTTGTTTGAATTTCTACACATTTCCTGAAAATGGAAAGATCAAAATCTAAATATTTTCATAACTTCATAGTTTCATAATTTTTTAAAATATTTTTTAACTTATTCTTTTTTAATTTTGGTAACTTATCTGCCTGCCAAAAAGACAAAATCAGCGGAGGAAATTGTATTCAAAAATCTGGTGGAAATTTTGAGAGGAAAAATTTAGGGGAAAGTTTCGAGGAACATTTGGAAGACTTGTTGGTAGAAAAGCTAGTAAAAGTTTAGAAGAAATTTTGAACAAATGTTTGAGGAAATTGTGGAGAAAGCCCAAAGGAAATTTTGGAAGACCTGTTTGGGAACAAATTACATAAAAACTGTTGTTTTTAATTTTTCTGGAAAATTATTACTCATTAATTACGTTAATAATCGAAAAGACAAAAACAATGGAAGAAAAGCTTGGAAAAAAATCTGAATAATATTCTGGGAAAAACTTACAGGAAAATTTTACAGAAATTTGAAGGGAAAATTATGGGGAAACTTTTAAGGAAAATTTTAGGGAACTGAAGAAAATGCTGGAGAAATTTTTGTGAGAAAGGCTAACAAAACATTCGAGGAAAATTTTACAGAAAACTGTAGGGAAATTGTGGAGGAAACTTTTGAGAAAGAATGAACGAAAACCTTGTTGGTGAAAGATTTATCTAAATATTAGTTTTTAATTAAATTAATCAAAAATCAAGACAAAATAGTGCCGTTCTTCAAATTATTCTATTTTAATATTATCAACTTATGTAGATGTAGGCAAAAACAACGAAAGAAATTTTTGGAAAAAATCTGAAGAATATTCTGAGGAAAATTTTGCAGAAATGTGTAGGAAATATAGTGAAGAGGTTATGGTGGAAATTTTTGGGGAAAACTGAAGAAAATGCTGGAGAAACTTTTTTGAGAAAAACTAACAACAAATTTAAGGAAAGTTTTACAGAAAACTTTAGAGAAATTTGGGAGGAACCTTTTAGGGCTTTTGAGGGAAAACTTCGAGGAAAATTTTACAGAAATGCGAAGGAAAAATAAGGGAGAAATTCGAGAAAAGTTTTAGGGAAAATTTTACAGAAAACTTGAGGGAAATTTTGGAGAAACGTATAGGAAAGAATTAACGAAAACTAATAAATCTTTAAGTTTTGTGGAAGTTTATTTATCTAAATATTAGCTTTTATTTAAATTAATTAAAAATTTAATGCTGGAGAAATTAAAAACAAGATAAAATTGTTCGCAACTTAGCACCCTATCGAAAAGACTAAAACAGCAAAAGAAATTTTTGGAAAAAATCTGCAGAATATTTTGGGGAAAACTTTCAAGAAATTTTTGCAGAAATTTGAGGAGAAATTATGGGGAAAACCATTAAGGAAGATTTTGGGAAAATCTGAAGACAATTTTGGAAGACTTTTTGGGAGAAAAGCTAACAAAACTTTTCAGGAAAATTTTACAGAAAGCTTTAGAAAAATTTTGGAGCAAACTTTTGGAAAAGAATTAACGAACACATGTTGTTGCCTTTCTCTCGTCGAAGATTATTTATCTAATTAAAAATTTGAGCTGCATCAATTAAAATCAACACAAATAAACACTTGAATTGCTTCATAATGTTTTAAATATTCCTTTAAGTTATTCTATTTTAACGTTGACTGTTTGTCAAAAAGAAAGAAAATCTAGAAACAAATTTGTTGAAAATTTAGGGAAAACTCAGGGGTAGTTTGGATCAAAAAACTAGGAAAACTCCTGATATCGAGCAAATTTTTGGGCAAATTTTTAGAAAAATTGTTTTGAGAAGGAAACACAGATAAACTTGTTTTTTATTTTTATGGAAGACTATTTATTTAAATACTGGTGATAAATTTAAATCGAGACAAAATAAATATACATTTTGTTTCGTAAAGCTACATATCAAAAAGTCAAACACATCGGAGAAAATTTTAGGAAATAATAATTATAATAATAAATAAAAATAATAACAATTTTGGGGAAAACGTTGAGGAGAAATTAAGGGAGAAATTTAGGGGAAATTTGATTAATATTTTTGAAGAATTTTTGGAACAAAATCTTAAAACATTATGGAGGAAAATTTTGGGGAAATTTTTAAACAAATGTTCTTACACAGTTTCCGAAAACTTTTGGAAAATAATTGCACAAAAACTGTTGTTGTTGAAAAGAATATCAAAAATATCACAAGTCATTGTCAATCTCGGTAAAAACGATCTTCGTAGGATAATAAAGGGGGACTTAGTTTACAATTTGGTCAAAACACCATTAAGAAATAGAACATTCAAATAACCACTCCAGCTTTAGGAAGGGAAATCGTAAAGCTAAAAGTGACGAAATCTGAATAAATATTTAAAATCGAGTACGATTTGAATTTTTCATTACATCTTCAAGTGCAGCCAAGCACTTTTGCTCGTTTATTTGTTTTTCGTATAAATCTAATGGTGGATTTATACAGTCATTAACAATTAACAACTAACAATTAACAACTAAGAACTAACAACTAACAATTTAGCAGTCGTTTATACAGCAAGTATTTAACTTAGCTATTGCGCATGCGGCATGTCGCAGCTAAAATTGGTACCAACCGAAGGGGGAAACACCTTAAAAAAGTTTTGTGCGCGCCTAACTTAACACGTGGAAGAGTGAGGTTATATATTACGTGCGTTAAATTTCAATTTCAGAATGTGGTGGCTACCCTGTTAGGTTGTGTAAAATACATGCGCAGTTGGTTTTAAAACTATCACTAACAACTAACACTAAGAAGTTAAACTGTTAATTGTTAATTCTTAGTTGTTAGTGAAGTTGTATAAACCTCAGGATAAGTTTCTTAAGATTTAACTTCTTAGTTGTTAGTTCTTAATTGTTAGTTGTTAGTGTTTAATGACTGTATAAATCCACCATAAACTTCTATAAAAGCTTTCAGCGGAGTTCAGCCTAAAGACTAAGCATATGGATTAGTAAATCGTTATTTTTTACTGTTGCCTTGTCGAATTCTTAAAGTGTTTCCTACCTAAATTGTGTTTTAAAAGCTAACAAGCTGTGAATTTCAGATTTTCAAATAGAACCAATACATGCCTGGTAATCTCTCCGTAAGGGGATGCAACGTCGCAATGGTCCACAAATTGTACTTTTTTACAGCCTCTGTAAATTCCGCACAATGACAGATTTCCATGTTTTATTAAAACTTTAAATTTATGACGGACGTCAGACTGTCAGTGTCATACTTTATTTTCCCGTTTTAAAACATTTGCCTTCTGAAAAGAAAAATTGCCAATTCTGTGGTAACGACTTTAATAACAATTTATGAAAATGCCCATAATAAAGTCGTCGTTTCTCGCAGTTTAAACCATTTGAACGTGTAGTTGTCTCTCTAAAAACAAGAAGATACAAGAGTCTGTCCATCATTACGGTTATTAATGTCACACGCCAACGTTTGTGCTGTTCATTTATCTCTTGAAATTGTTCATTTTCCTTCCGGTTGATTGTTCTTATCAAGTTTGAAATACCTTTGTTCAAAGTTTACTCGCCGTAAAGTTGACCATCAAAGTGTAACGTGTGGGTGGATTATTTTTGATAAAGTTAAAATAATAGGAAGTTAGTCATTTCTTATCGCAACGATTTTTAATTTGTAACGTAATCAAATTAATAACTCGACAATGTAATGGCTTGCAACTAAGTAATGAATTTTGTACACCAAATAACTTGGGAATGTGAAGTAAATCAGAGGTTGTATTATTTATTTAGTAATTGTTTCAATTAGTAAGTTTAATTTTTTTTATTACACTATTTGAAAACAATAAACTCATAAGGCATTCGTTGTCTTCCAAAATTTCGCATTAAATGGGAAATAACTCCGAATTTAATACAGGATAATTTATATATAATTAAGTCAGTGACCATATTTCTTTCCGGTAGTTGATTGAATGACAATCAACATTTGAATTTATTTTATCTTGTCATATTGCAATTCCTGCATAATCAATTAATTAGATTAAAGCAAAAGGGGACTTAATAATTTTATTAATATTGAGAATTCTTTCGACTACACCTCCCATGACTCAAAGAAAAGCCATGGAAAATAAAGGTATAGAACCAGCAACCGTAAGATGAACTCACTCCATGCTGAAAAATCGAAGGATAGCAGAAAAACTGGGAAATGATTCGATGACTACAAAAGCCATAAAAGGGTGCTCCCAAGGTGTGGTACTATCGCACTTACTGTGATCTCTGGTCATTGATAAATAATCTACTCGTTAAAACTAATATCTTTGGAATACATACCCAGGGGTATGCAGATGACTTAGTAGTCATTATTATTATTTGTATGCTCTCAATAAAGTTATAGACTGGTGCAAAAGTGAGAACTTAAATGTTAATCCTAGCAAATCCATAATTGTACCATTCACAAAGAAGAGGAAGTTATTATTCACCCCTCCAACAGTATATGGTACACAAATACCGCCATTTCTCAATGCAGTTAAATGTCTGTGAGTTACCCTCGACCAGAAACTCGCTTGGGGCTTACATCTTGAAAGAACTACCTAAATGACATTAATGGCACTTTGGAGTCGCCGTAGGTTCTTTGGTAAAACGTGCGGACTAAAACAAAAAATCTTGTGGTCGGTAAGACCCCATTGTCATCTATGCATCTGTAGAGTGGTGGACAAAAACCAAAGAAAGTATAGAAGCAACACAAGTTGCTAGAAGTGCAGAGGTTGAGCTCTATGGGAGCACACCTACTCAGCAGCAGCTATAGAGGCAATGCTAAACCTTCTTCCCTTACACTTACCAGTAAGGAATATTACGATGCAAAGTGCCTTCAGATTGCAATTAAACAAACAATTTAAGTCAAAAGATCTAATTGGACATTTAGAAACTTTGAAGTAATTTAAGCACCAGTTGATATCCAAGGCTCAACTACAAGCGACTGTTTGAAGTGGTTATTTCGGACTGCCAAATGTGGAGCTTGGGTGAACCTAAATCCGAAAATGGATCGATCATCTGGCATATGGATGGATCCAAAACAGTGACCGTGGGCATAGGTATTTATGGCCCAGAAGCAAGGCTATCCTAGCTCCCACAGTTTTTCAAACAGAAATTCATGTTATAGCTGTCTGGGAAAAAATATGCCTATAGTAGAGCCAGAATCTATATTCTATCTTCTATCAGACAACCAAGCAGCTCTTAAAGCTCTGAGGTCATATAACTTTGAGTCTAAAGTCACTTGGGAATGTCTAGAAACAGTAAATCAGCTGGAAAAAATACGTTAACCTTGGTATGCCTGGCACCCAAGCCATAAAGGCATTGCCAGAAACGAGGCAGCTGATCCGCTAAAGGTTTCAATATCTAGAAAAGGTGAGTTTAACACCCGAAGAAGTGAACAAAATAGCTCCCAAGAAAGTTCTAAGGTTCATAAGTAGCCTAGGACTTTAGGGGTTTCCCCAAAAATTTTCTCTTAATTTCACCCAAAATGTTCTTAAAAGTTCTCCCGAAAATTATTCTCACGTTATTTCCTAAAATTTCCTTCGATGTGTTTGACTTCTTGATAAATAGCTATGTTACCACAATTAAAACAGAATAACCTAAAAACGATTTTCAAAATATGAAACAAAACATACATTGATTTTGTTCTTGATTTTAATTTATACAGTTTCAGTTTTATTATCAGTATTTAAAGGGTCTTTCATAAAAATAAAACATAATAACAGTTTATCAGTTTCCATCTCAAACATATTTTTTAAAAATGTAATCACAAATTTTTCGTTAATATTAAAACAGAATTTCCAAAATTACGAAGCAATTTCTCTATTTATTTGTGTAGATTTTAACTTATTCCGTTTCAAATTTTTAATTAATTTAATTAAAAACTAGTATGTCTTTAGATAAAGAATCTTCCGCATAACTTAAAGACAATAATCAGGTTTTCGCTTTCCCAAACGTTTCCTCCAAAATTTTCCCTAAAATCTTCCTCAAATGTTTTGCTACCTTTTTTTTTTAAAATTCCTCCAAAATTTTCTTCCGTTTTCACCAAAAGTTTCTCCCGTAATTTCTTTCTTAGTTTTCTTTAAAAAATTTGTTAAATGTTTTCCCCAAAATTTTCTTCAAAGTTTCGCCGAGAATATTCTTCAGACTTTTTCCAAAAATTTCTTTCGTTGTTTTTTTGATAGGTAATAGGTACTCGTAGGTTGCTAATATTAAAACAATAATTTGAAGAACGATTTAAAAAATTACGAACTATTTCGTCTTGATTTTAATTTATTAATCTTTAAATTTTTGATTAATTTAATTACTAGCAAGTATTTACATAAATAATCTTCAACAGTTGTTCTGTAATTCCTTCTCAAAAGTTTCCTCAAAATTCTTCCAAAAGTTTCCTCGAAAGTGTAAAATTCTTCTAAATTTTTTTCTCAAAATTTTCCTCACAAGTTTTGCTCAAAGTTTTCTTTAAATTTTTGCCTAAAATTTCCTTCGATATTTTTGTTTTCTTGGTAGGAAGCTAAGTTGCGAATAATAAAGGAGGATAATTTAAGACACGATTTGGAGGTTAAGAATTATTTTGTCTTCATCTTAATTTATCCAGCTACAAATTTTTAATTAATTTAATTAATAAGTAGCAGTAATCTTCCACAAACATTAAAATTATGTAATTTTTCCCGAAAAGTTCCTCAAAAACTTTCTTAAAGTTTTCTCTACAAAATTTCCTCTAATAAAATGTTCTCAAAATCTTCCAAAATATTTCTCAAAATTTTCTCCATTATTTTTTTGAAAATTTTCTTCAGATTTATGCTTAAAATTTCCTCCGATGATTTTGTCTTTTTTACAGGCAGATAAGTTACCAAAATGAAAACGGAATAACGTTTTAAAAAATTATGAAACTATGAAATTAAACAAATATTTAGATTTTGAAATTTTACCCCCAAGGTTTTCGATTTTATTTAAATTTTTCTACAAATAATCAGGGTTTGAGTTTCTAATTTTCAAGAAACCTGCTTTAGGCTTAACAAACCCAATTCAAACAAGTCAGGAATGGCTTGAACGTTTGCAAATGAAAATCTAAAGCAGAATAAACTACAATCTCGTATTAAACGAGAAATAATTCAGAATTAATATAGGAGATAGGTTTACTTGTAACCTAATTATTCATGTTGTAGTTTAATCACCCTAATTAAATCAGTGACAGTATCATGCTTAATAGTTTTGCTCGCTAGTTGATTGAATGACAGTCAGCCTTTGAATTTATTAGCTAAATCTGAACTTCATTATCTTGGGTAATTATACATATGCATGTAATTAATTACATTAAAGCACAGGGTGAATTTAATAATATTCAGAGGGAAAAGATCAGATTCTTTCTTATTTTTCAAAACAAAATTTTTTGAAAAACAATCCGCCGATTTTGTTAATTAATTTAAAGCAAACGTTTACTTATGAAAGCTCGTTTTTTGGGGCACTAAAAAAATTCACAGCTGTTTTAATTGAAAATATCATTTTCCTCAAGGCTTTAGTTCTGTATTTATTTTTGTATCAGAAAAGGGAGACATGACATAAAGTATAAAATATATTCAAAAACACGTACATCAGTAAGGCACACATTTTTATAATTCAAAAGTTTGAGACACATATTTTCAATATGTACCTTACGTAAATCTTATGTGACCTACATAAAGTTATAAAACTAAATAATAAATTTTATTCAAATGTGGCACAAATCATACAAAAGTTTCTTGTCTCGTTTGGCCTGCAAGCCTCTTTTTCAACAGGCAAGTTTGCATTCAGTTTTAGAAGAATAACTTTAAATAGTTCAGGTTGCTGCTTTAATTCTCCTGTTGATTTGGTCTTGGTAGTTAAAAAATTTAGAGTAACATAAATAATGAAATAAGGAAGTTAGTGTTTTAAAAAATAAGCCTTTTAAACTGTAGAAAATAAAATGCAGAAGAGCTGTCAAGCAAATTTATCAAATCTAAATCCAATCAAATTCAATCAGAACATATCGACAAAATCCGTATCGGTCTGCAAGGCAAGCATCACGTAACGTATTTCCAATTTCCAGTACAAAATTCCCCTTCATAATTCTAAATGGGATTTTATTTAGATCACCAGTTGTGACTACAGTAATCATGTCACATAATCTTTATGAGTGTAACTCTTTAACAATTTGTTAGTAATATTTTAGTAAAATATCACTTACATGGGCATTCGAACCACTGCATCTTGGTTAATACCTGAGTTATAACGTGATTATCATAGTTATATTCATGTTCTGCCTTTTCTATTATTTTGTTCATAAATTCTCTTTTTTATCTTGTTAGTTTTCTAACTTCTTTCAATTTATTGGTATTTGTTTGTGATTTTCTGTATTTTTGTTTAGGAGATTTTTCCAGGCTTGTTTCTTTCTTCGGTAATTTCAGTATCTGCACTTTAGATTAACTCCTTTTATATCTATCCATACTTTTTGTGGGTATTTAGTGTGTCGAATTTTCTGTAGCTTTTCTGTAGTACATTTTTCATAATTGTTCTTGATCTTGATTTATTTTTTCTGTACTTTTTCTAGGTCCCATTTTTTATTTTCAGAAGAGCTATTTTTACCATTGTAATTCCGGATTTTATTTCTCGTTTTTGCTATTACGAGATAGTGATCTGATTCACAGTTGGATTCTCGATACGAACGGATACAAGTTATATTTTTAGCTGTTCTTTTTGGTATCAAAATATGATCTAGTTGTGTTATTATGTTTCCTCCTGGACGCCTCCATGTTCCTAGATGAATTCGCTTTCTTTTAGATTGGATGCTACTAATGATTAGATTGTTATTTGTCATATTCTTTCCCCATTGTTATTTGCGTTCTCATGTAAGGTGTGCTGCCATGAGATTCCTTTTAAACGATTTTCTTTGCCAATTTGTGCGTTTAGGTCACCTACTACTTACTATAAGTGTATCTTAAATAAACTAGTAATTTTTTTTGTAGTAAGAAAATAATTTAAAAATTCATATCTACTGCAACTGTATAATTTATAACATCTTGGCTGATCCTGTCTGGGCTCAAGGTAAAACTTTACGAAATGACAACCATTGATCCCACGTCTTTATGAAACAATATTACAATGTGTCTTTTAATATCCTAACGTTGGC
The DNA here is from genome assembly GCA_963082815.1 of Melanotus villosus. NCBI lineage: Eukaryota > Metazoa > Arthropoda > Insecta > Coleoptera > Elateridae > Melanotus > Melanotus villosus. The sequence continues at coordinate 5,988,602 of OY720423.1, read as the reverse complement.
AGATATCGAATTTGTGATGCTATGTACCTACTATAAAAAATACTTTTCGAAAATGCTGCAGCTTTGGCCTAATGGAGCAGGAACTTGTTTAACTGAAACCATATTATTCTGTTAGATTTTCCACAGTAAGATATAAAAATTCAAGAATAGCAAATATTTTGATTTTGTACGATTTGCTTAATTCTTACAATATTTTATATTTGTATAAACTTTACGAACAAAATTGTTTCCAAAAAACCAAGCTATTTTTATTTCTATATTTCAACAAAAATTTCAAAAAATAGGGGGGATATATTAAAAAAAAAATTAAGAATAAAAAAGTATTGGGAGGAAAATGCAGAAAATTGTGTGTCATTTGGTGGAGGTGCCGAGGTTGTTACACAAATTTTATTAATTTCCATCAATAGCTCATACCGTCTTTACAAAAATCAATTTTCACCGACCTTTTGTTTTTGATCTAAATTTAATTTTTATCCCATTTGTCCCTTAATGCTCCAAGCAAATATTTGCTAAAGACAGAATGTAGAGAATTTAGTTAAATGAGGATTCCACTAAAACTGTTATGTTTAGGTTAAATTTATTAAGAAAGACAATGATATCAAACTTGTCAGTTCGTAGGACAGTACACAAATTCAGGCAAGCCAACGAAAATTGATAAACTTGGGGAAATACATTTGAAATTTTGTAATTTATTAATACAAACACATGAATTTGGAAAACAAACTAGTTAACTCAATTACGGTTGACAAAACTAATCAGCGTTGTATGTTAATCAAGGAACTCGATATAATTCAGCTGTTATTAAATTGTACTGTGTTGTGTAAACAATCGGAAACAGCTCCTGCTTTTCACGTACATACTTGAATTACTAATGGAAAGGGAATGCGGTTCAAATCAAGCTTTTAAATTCTAAGAATAAATTTGTGTACTTAAATGCGGATTGTAATTTCCACGGCTTTTTTCATTCAGGGCGCCCAGTAAAACTCCTCCAACAACCTAATCATTAAAAGTAAACAAACGAGTAATTCCAAAAATAATAAATATAAAAAAACTGTATGAACTCGCAATGAGTATGCTTAATTTAGAAGTTTTTCAGACATAATGAAATATTTAAATTTAAAAGTTCGGTTTACTAATTGCCAAAAAGCTTATTGGAGATTCCTGACGAAGTAACTTTTAAAAGAGAAACTCTCACAACAAATCCGGCAAGATTAAATTTGAATTTCTAAATAGTCGAACTTAATTAAATTCCTTGAATTTCCAACAAATCTTTGGAATATTTCAATGTTGATTTTAAGCGTTTTAACTTTTTATTTTTCTCTTTTATATCACACTTCATTTATCTGCGTATTTTTCGTATTGGTAAAAACCCGATTCTTCCAATGTCCCCTGAGAGTTTAGTAATCTGCTCGGAAATAGACTTTCTTGAATGATCTAAAAGATTTCAATAAATTACGCTTCCGAAAATGAGTTTTTAATGTTTAGGAAAGAAAACTTTTATACGCTTTCGATTCAGTAGAAATTTCAGTTTTTTGTTATTTTCAGTGGGAGTTTTCAAAATTTATTTTAGAAGAAGTAGCAGTTATTATTAATAAGCACAAAAAAAGAAAAACTTTTATAAGTTTTCGATTTAGTAAAACGTTTTTGTTTCGCATTATTTTCAGTGGGAGCTTTCAGGATTTATTTTAGAAGCAACAGCAGGTACCTATAATTAATGTTCTAAATTAAACAAGCACAAAAAATTGTAAGATTTCGTCATAATGAGCTTTAAAGGCAGACATTTTTATTTTCATTGTTATTTATAACAATTGTTTTAATGTGAAACAACTGACAATTTTTCAGCCTCGCTAATTGCAAAGGATTACACATGTTTCCGGCCTGTTTTTAGCTTTTGTATGATCGAATATATCGAAACAGCATTAATTTGCTCTTCTTATACAGGCTAGCCATTTTAAAACATCGATCAAGCCTGCAGGTTTTAAAATAAGCTAGCCACTTAAACACATCAGAAACAACTTTTTAAATTATAATATTCTAAAGCCACCCTATTTTTTAAAATTTGTTAAAATAGATCATTAACAAATTATAAAATCTAGAATAATTACCACCCTGTATAGGGGCATGGCCGGCAACATGGAGGTTTAAGGCCTCCTAAGTCGCTCTTCATACCTTGTTTCGCACGTTATACGTATGGGGTGATGCAGTAAGCACCACGCCTTCAGCAACCTATCTTTCCTACTCCACCACTGTTTCTCGGTTCCCAACAATTTTCAGTGAGTGGGTAGGCCACCCGACAAGCATCCGACTCGGGTTTGGCCCGGAGACCGTCCGCGGCGTTGTTGTCGAATGCCTTAACCACACTCCGGCGATACAACCTTGTATTGTTTAATTATTATTAATGGGCTTTTAGGTTTTAAAAGAAAAAAAGTTTTTCAAAAGTGGAATGTTTTAAAATTTAGGAACGTTTCTAGTAAATAACAGAAAAAATCGAATATGTTGTAAACCGGTTGTCATTTAGAAATACATAATATGTAATAAAGGGTTTAGCTTAAGTAAAAATAGACACGAAGGATTTGTCAATTAATTTTCCTTTCGCAGGTGCAAGAAAGCTGGAATTCCTCCGTCTCACCTTGCAACAATGTATGGGACTGGGCATGTGATGGGTGGTTAGAAAAACATCCCTTACCACTTGATCGTAGTAAATGGAATAAGAAGCAACAATTAAGCGTTGAAGGTAAATTTTATTTGTTGTTTTTCTGCTATTTGCTTTTCGAGTCATACAAAATTCATTCACAAATTGCTCAAATTTGTTTGTTGGAGTTTCAAACTCGTTTTTTACTGTTATTAAAAATTAATATTTGTCGTAACCGGAATAGCTCCACTTGCAGTAACAATCTTAAGAGACATAAGAGTACTTACAGGAAATGTATGTATGTATATTGAGATGATATTTGTGGTGTAAAAGATATTGGAGTTCGATGTATTTTATTATTGAAGTTATGCTTATGGTTGACTGTAATTATTCATTGTTAATTAAGTTTTATGCAGATTTAATATAATTTGATTCATAGCTGAAATGTAAAAATAAGAATCTAGATCTAGATTCTAGATAGACACGGTAGAATAGTTAAAATGTTAAAAAAATGTTATTATGTTGAAATTAATTTAAATAGCTAGAACCGTAGGGATGTGTGTTGAAATTTTTTTATTATTTTATAACCGTACCAAGATATTCTTATAGGAGGAAAATATAAGGAAACCGGGACAACGAGAGACAAAAGAAAGATAAATAAATAAATAAATAAGAAGTGCGAATTATTCTTCTTAAAAAGGAAGTTGTGCTTTCCTTTAAGATAAAATAAAGAAATAAGTGGTTTTTCTTGTGAGAAAAAGGGAAGTCGCAAGTTGATATTCGGGCTAAATGACAAATTGTCCTGCTCATTTGAATATTGGAGTTGATTGGAGGATTATGCTGCTTATCTGAATATTGGGGTTGCAGAGTACTAATTTTGGATTTTTGAGTTCATTTGATTTGGATAGGATTCACAGTTGCATGAGCGTATTAACACTATTATAAATAAATATTAACAATGAGACCAATAAATATTAAGAAAGCTAGGGAAGATAGGAAAAATAATGCTAATAAACCTGCATAAAAAGTTACTGTTGTGATTGAATTATTGTTATTATAGAACAAAATTATATACAATTAAAAAGACCAAGACATATTATATATCGAACCTTCAGGACGACCCTAATACTGAGCTATCCGGGCGTAGCTAGTTCGTAGCAATATTAATACAAGTTTTTTTGATCTTTTCATTAAGAATGAAATAAGTAAAACCTGTACAAAACCCCCAAATGTTAATCGGTTTAATAAATGATGAACTTTATGTAAAACCTTGTCTTATGCATTTTTATGTGTTTTTTTAAATTGGATTCATATTTCAAAATTTTTGGATTTATTATATTAAAACTGTGTAGAAAAATAAATTTTTTTTTCAAAAGAAATAAAACCTTATTTATTTCAAAATAATTGGAGTACAATAATCTCTTCCACTTTTATATAATATAAAATGTATATACCATTTTTAAGGAAATTTAATCCTCTACAACTTCTTGTCTGGGGATCTTTCTGTAAACCGAAGAGATGAGGTTCTAGAGAGAAATATTTAACGAAAAACGTGAGGCAAAATATTTTCTTTCGAAAATTAGCGATTTTTGATAGCGGATATCTCATAAACGGTTGGAGGTAGAAAAAAACTTAAAAAAGCAAAAATGAAGGAAATTTTATCAGCTTTGATTTTGTATTTTATAACTTTTTTGATAAGATGCACCGTATTCAAGATATAAGCAAAAAACCAAAAACAGAGACCTTCTCAGTCCCCCCCCCCTGCACCCCGCTCACCACCTATGTCCGGAGACTTTTGGTATGTTTACCTCCTAACGACTCCAAACAAAGCCCTAAAGTTAAAAATTGTGACACCCTCCATGCATTCTACAAACCCTTTATTGACTGGACTATAAGAGGTTAAAATAATTTGTTGATTGATTAATTAATTTTTTGCTATTTGTTTGTCATTTTATTATTTTTATTTAACAATTGAGTAAAATAAACACAGTATGTCATGTACAGAAGTTTCATGTTTCATTTAAAAAGAGTTAGTTGAATCCAATTTCCATAACAAACTGAACCTTTTGACGATAGCTTGCTTGCTTAAACCTAAGCGACCTTTGTTTGACAAACTTTCAAAGTTTTTTTTTTTTGCAATTTTTTAAGGTTTAAAGTGCCCCCTTGATTTTGAATGACCTTGCATACTCATTGAAGAGCCCTGGTACAAACTGTTCTTTAACGTAGTTAAATAAATAAACTTATTTTTATAATTATTAAGTCTCAATCTCCCCTTTCTTTCAATATTTCTGTCTCATTTATGTAATAATAGCGCATGCTACGTTCTTTGTGGTAAGCAATTACATTCCTTATTTAGTAATATTTAATTACTAGAAATTCACAAAGGGAAACTTATTACAAAAGAACGAACCCCGAATTTCCTTCATAATCCTTATAAGCATCACCTGAATCTTGTAATTACACGCCTTTGAAGTGAAATCTCTTATCTCCTTTAGTGAATCATCCGTTTCGGATATTCTCAACTTTCAACGGTTTGGGACAAATTGGAAACGATAAGGTTTCCTTATCGCATCTGTGGTTTTGTAATATTTCCGTGAATATTTCCTATTCGTATTAAAAACAGGAAACGTCCTTGTAAATAATCAACGAAAATAGCGCGTTGGATATCTCAACGCGTGCGAACATCTGCTCGTAACGATAAGAATGCTTGGTTAAAATAGAATTCAATTTTGTGAACTTTATACAAATGCATTTGAATGCTTTTATTTATCATTGCTAATTTTAGGTTGGATTAAATTTGGGTTTTAAATTGCGTGGGATTAATCATGATTTAAATAGAAACGTCTCGAGGAGGATGAATCAAGCTTTATATTGAGAATTATTTTGAATCAAGATACAAATGAACTACGAAATATTTCGTTTGGTGAAATTGAAAGTTTTTTTGTTAGATAATAAAAGTATCGAAGTTTAGGATAATTCAAAAAATATATTTTATTTTCCACTGTCGATTCAGTAAGTTGTGTTTAGAATGTGATATTTGATGATGTTTGAAGGAGGTAGATTGAATAATAATTTGTGTACTGGTTCTCTTCATAGTGAAAAGGTAAATGAAGCGATTCAGTTAGTGAGAATTCTTGCCAAATTGTTTATTTTAAATAAAAATTATTTCGTAGAAAGAACATAATTTTTGTGATCGCTTGATTTTTCAAATTAATTCCAACTGCCATTTGTTCTAAAAAAATAATGAAAACTTCTAGTCAAAATTACACAAAGCTCACTGGAAATTCATTTCATAAGCTTAATTTATTGAAATTCTGTAAATCGTTCGAGAAAGCCTATTTCTGAGCAGATTACTAAACTCTCAGGGGACTTTGGAAGTTAAACTGTATCCAATTTTTACCAATACAAAAAAGTACGCGAATAAATAGAGTGTGATATAAAGAAAAATAAAAAGTTAAAATACTTAAAATCATCATTAAGACATGCCAAGGTTTTGTAGAAAATTCAAGGAATTTAATTAAGTCCCAGTATTTAGAAATTCAAATGTAATCTTTGCAGGATCGTTTGTAAGAGTTTCTCTTTTAAAAGTCTTCCCGAGGCTTCCCGAGGACCTTCATTAATTTTTTTCCAGTTAGTTATGCGAACTTTTAAATCCAAGTATAGCATGATGTCTGCAAAAATTTCGTTTGTAATTTGCGGTTTTCTGAGTTTTACTTTATTTTTGGATTTACTCTTTTATTTCCTTTTAATGATTTGGTCATTTGAGCAGTTGCCTCAATGAATTTTCAAAGATTTTCGATAACCACCTTTCATGAAATAATCCCGCATTTAAGTACACAAATTTATTCTTAGAATTTGAACCATTCCCTTTTCATCAGTAATCCAAGTACATGAAATGCAAGAGGTGTTTCCTGTTGTTTACACAGCATACTACAATTTAATAACAGCTGAATTATATCGAGTTGCGTGATTAACATACAACGCTGATTAGTTTTGTCAACCGTAATTGAGTTAACTAGTTTGTTTTCTAAATTCATGTGTTTGTCTTAATAAATTACGAAATTTCAAATCTAAACTCTCCAAGTTTAGCAATTTTCGTTGGCTTGACTGAATTTGTGTACTGCCCTAGAAACTGACAAGCTTGATGTTATGTCTTCCTTACTAATTCTAACCTAAACATAACAGTTTTAGTGGAATCATCATTTAACTAAATGTTCTACACTCTGTTTGCAGCAAATAGTTGCTTTGGGCATTAAGGACAAATGGGATAAAAATTAAAATTAGATCAATTTATAAAATTTGCGTAACAACTTCGGCACCTCCACCAAATGTAAATCACATTCGTTCCTGAACTTTCCTCCGATGCTTTTTTATTATTATTTACTTCTTGTTAATATACCTCCTTTATTTTTTGAAAATTTTGTTAAAACGTCACTGAAATTTTATTTTCGAATACTCAAATACAAATGAAAATTACTGAAAACAATTTTGAAAATTTTATATTGAAATTAACCAAAAAACTGTTCTAATTATCAAGAGCAACGCCTAACAGAATAAGGTTTGAGTTAACGAAGTTCCTATCTGATTAGATCAAAGCTGCAACATTTTCGAAAACTTCTCCAATATTTTTTTATAATGGCATTATAGATTCGGTAACTACGAACGTGAGGATATCAAAGGACATAAATCACTTACTTTGTTTCCCTAGATGATTGTTTATGTGCCATGTAATATATTTTTATAAAGACATGTGATCAATGGTTGTTCTTTTGTTAACTTTTGCCTTGGGCCTAGACAGGCTAAGCCAGAACTGTGCTATAAATTTTACAATAAAATTGCAGTAAACGTGAATTATTTTCTCTTTTTTTTTATCAACGAGAATATTTACAATCTGTCTTACAATTTATTGACAATCAGTAAATTTTACGAAAATTAAATTAATAAATTAACAATAACATAAAAGTTATTATCAATATAAATTAACTTGTACGGTGGTACCCAGTGGCTGTCACGTGCTAATTCCACACTACGATAACTTATAGGGGATGTCGAAGTCCTGTGGCTCGCGGCTAACAAGCAGCCGAAGAAAGGGGGTTCGAAATGCTAAACCTTTCAAATAGGGGGGTCGTAATCGGGAAGAAAATGGACGCCACTGCGGAAATCACCCAAGATGGTCTCGAGGAACGTCCGCAGATTGTTCCTTCTGGGCTCGAAGGGGGTTGGGGTGGCTGCACCCTACTGCTGGATGTTACTTACCCTTTATTTACTGAAATAAAAATTGCTACTGGTAGATAGTCTCACAAGGCTATACACAATTATTACAATATAAACACGTGACAGTTCGCACTGTTTTTAAATTGTTAACACTAAAGCAAAAAGTAATACGCACTGATTGAAGAATTAAATACTTCGCCAGAACAGATTAAATAAAAAGAAGGATGCTTGATGTACTTAAATTACAGACAAAATTAACTGATGCCTGTCTACGAGCAATCGGTAGTACCTATACGATATTAATTAGGGCCGAAGCTGATACAATCACAACCGGCAAGTAAGGGGGGCAGCCTGAAATATCGTTACCTGGGAAAGGGCTTGTTGAAGCGATAGTAGCTTCGAATCCTAGGGAGAGAGTAGCAGCGGTCGACAAAGAAAAGGATGATGGTGTCCTTTCCCGGAAGCAGGGGCGAAAACAAACGGGATGCCTTTGAACTGGTAGGTTCTTTATTTCAAAAACGAAACCATGTAAAACGGCACACCAACGAACACTAAAGTTCAAACGAAACTTTCACATGGAAACTATATTTTTCCGAAACTGTAAAGCACTCTCTGTAATAATCCGGCAGATATGTCGTAAGATAGTTTCTCAAAACTGAACGAGAACGTGAGGCTGACAAACGGGATTTTCTACCAAAGGCCCGGAACGAGGTCTTGCACGACCGACGGGTCGGAAAGAAGCACATATGTTATTACATGGTCAGTACTGACAAATACTAAATAATGTAAGCGATAACTAACCTGCGTTTTATATTTTGTTTTACATAATTAGTTTTGGTTTTACTTTTTTGAAAACAATGCGTTGGGTAACTTAGATCGTAGAAAGCATGTTACGAATGATAACTGATGCCGAACGTGCTTTGTAATTTACAATTTAATTATGGGGTTGCAACTATATGTAAATGTTTTTGATTGTTCGTATATCTATCGAGTTAGTCAACACTGACGGTACTTTAACCTGAAGTAAACATAACTTCGTAACAACTTATTAGAATTACTGTAACTTAAATAACAGAATCAAATATACAACCAACAACATCAAATCTGTCGTTGATCATACCCTTAAGCTGAATTTTGTGTGTTTCATTGTAAGACACTTGGAAAGTAAAAAGTCTTGTTCATTGTTGCCTAACAAGATCGTATCTTAAAAGCAAATTACCAAAATTAGCTAATAAAAGTATTTTTTTTAACTTACTGAAAAGTCTCGCTCTTGAAATTACTAAGAGGCTGGTGTTGCTTCTATAAATTTATCGGTTTTTTAACTTTACAAAGAAAAAGTTTTCATAGCGAACCTGTCAATAAAGATTTTCGATTTTCTTACCTAAAGTCAACAACCTGATCCGCTGCTATTAACAACGAAATCACCGTAAACACCCCAACTCCCGAATTTCCTATTTCTATCCTGCGGTTAGGACCTTCCCCGGATCTAATCTTGTTTATTACCTTTTCTTGTGTATGATGGATTTTATAGGTCTTGAAAATTACTCTGGTTTAATTTACGACTTAATTTATTTATCATATGGAAAGATTTTGGCATAATCGAGAAAAAAATTTATACTGCGTCGTCGTTTGTTTATAAAATTCTTGTAATTTCTGTTATGAAACTTAGTGTTGTCGTTTGCATTATTGGCCTTATTCAACTTTTTGTTTTCTTACCTTTTATTTGCGTTTATTAATTTTATTAGGTTTAATCAAACTAAATTCGTGCGTTTTTTACATTAATAGTAGTAAATAAAATATTTCAGTTTTTGACCTTTTTTAGATCTTCTAAGTCAGATTGCAAGTTTGTAAGCTTTTTAAGGTTATTTTTTTCAACAATTATCTCTTGAGTGTGGTAATTTACATTAAATATAAGTTGATCAATCTTGAAGACAACAAAATATTCTTTAAAGATCCTCATTCCGTTGTTTGCAAAATTTTTACTTTATTTGACGAATTTTATTTTAAATTATTAAACGCTAAAATAATGTTTATTGGTGAAAGTTTTAATTTAAGCCTACTTAGGTTTAATTTAAACCTAAACTAAAATGCCGACCCTGAGAACTGGCTGTTATTTCAGTAAGGTAATGTTAAACTTGAAGTTTAGCTTAAGCAGACTTAAATTAACGTTTTGGACTAGGTATTTAACGCGGGTCGAACCTAAGGATTAGTTTTAGCAGGCTTAAGTGCAATTATGTTTGACGTAAGTCTTAACTTAAGCATACTTAAGTTAAGGTTCAACTTAAACCTAAACTGAAATAACAACGTTAAGAGCTGGTATTTCAATAGAGTACCCCTAAATTAGAGCTTTAGAGTTGGTATTTCGGAGTGAGTGGTCTTAATCTTATCTTAAGGCGACTTAAACTACGGCTTAAATTCGACCACGATTGCTTTAAATCTGAATTTAAGCCTACTTACGGCAAGGTTGAACTTGAAGCTGAACTGAAAAAACAACTTTTAAGAGTTGGTATTTAAGTAAGGTTAAGTTGAAGCGTAGTGTAACAGACTTATGTAATTTAGAACTTAGCTTATGCAGTTTAAATTACGGTTTAAGTGTAATTAGGTTTGTCTTAAGTCTTAATTTAAGCCTGCTTAATTTAAGGTTAAACTTAAACCTGAACTGATATACCGGCCTTAAGAGGTGAAATACTGATCTTAAAAGCTTAGCTTTAGGGTCAATATTTCAACGTGAGTTTAATCTAAAACCTAGCTTAAGCACGCTTAAATTAACTAGGCTTGACTTAAGTCTTAATATAAGCGTACTTAAGTTTAGGTTCAACTTAAACCTGAACTGATATACCGATCTTAAAAGCTAGCATTTCTGTAAGGTTTAAGTTGAAGGTTAGGGGTTGAAGGCTAATGGTATTTCAACCCGAGTTTAATCTAAGGCTTAGCTTAGACGGGCTTAAATTAGGGCTTAAGTGAAGTTAGACTTCACTGAAGTCTTAAGTTAAACTTGATCTGTAATGTGTTTCGGTAATGTTTAAGTTGAAGCTTAGCTTAAGCAGGCTTAAATTAGAACTTAAGGTCGAGTTTCAAGCCAAACATAGACTTAAACTGGTTTAGATTAAAGCCAAGTTTCGTTGACTTAAGCCTTAATTTAAGCCATCGTAAGCTATGTTTTAGATTACATCCATGCTGAAAACTGACCTTGAAGTTAATTCCTTATCTAATTGTTTGTTTAAATTGTGAAATACAGCATGTTGTTATAAAACATGAAGGTTTAAGTATTCTAATTGAAACAATCACCTCTCATTTATCTGACTTTGTTTCCCAAAAAATTATTATTTTAACATGCAGAAAGCATTCCTCCCATTATACTGAAACTTAAATTATTTTCAGAGGCAGCACGCGTACGTGATTTAATAACAACAATTCCTCTTCCCGTTCATACCGGAACAGTGGAATGGAAGATGAAACATCTTTACGAAGGATGTCTGGATATGGATAACGTGAACGCAGATCAAGCCAGGCCACTTACGACCATCATATCTGAATTAGGTAAGTGATCTTTTAATAGTTTCAAGTGCGGCTTTTTATTTTAAACTTAGGGATGCGTGTAATGCATACTTGAGCAATCGGGCGAAGGTATTTTCTGGCATAAGAATACGTGCAAGTAGTCCCGGGGGAAAATCCATATCATAATTTACTATGAATGTTACAATTTACGACCGTGGTTGAAGCACAACTCACTGTAACTTTATATGTGGAAGGGAAATACTACCCCTTATATTTTTTGCTTATCGTTATTCTTTAAGGATGTAGATATTTTTCATTTGTATTAACGATATAACGGAGGTTTTCTGTAACCAGATTTTTTTGTTGAACAAGCTAAAATTTGGTTGCTTTTTGGTAGATCGAAATTTCATGCTTTGTGTAATCCCTACGCATTTTCCCAAATGAGTAAGTCCTAACAAAAGTAATTTCTGAAATACATTTTTTAAGAGTAAATTAGTACCTAGAGCTTTTAGAACTTGTACTGGTATAGATTACGCAATTTCACTTGGCAGTGAAAGCAAACGAGTCATCTTCTAATCTGTTATGTACGTTAATTTAGTCAAGTCGAGTTTAACAGTCGTGTTTTCTTGCATTAAAAGAAAATAATTACAAGAATACAAACAATTGTTGTTTTCTTGTGGTTGTAAATTCTCTTGTCTTCCTTGTCAAATGATATTGCATGAACTATACATAACTTATTGCAACCAGCGTGGCTACTTCGCCATTTGTTTGCAGTCTTAAATTCCTGACAATAACCGAAACAAAGCTTAGTGAATTAACTTACTTAATTGATTCCTTTCCCCAAATTTAATTGATTTTCAAAGCATCAGTTTTATCCAATCTTATTCCATACAAAAATAAATGAGTTAAAAATGGAAGATCTTAAAATGTACTGACGTAAAACCCGGAGTTTATTTTTACTTTTTGTATTTCCGAAAAGAATTTCTAGTTCGTTTCACTACTTTTTACAACCCTTATTTGTAGAAATTTGCTTTCTCATCGTAAGAAGGAGCATTGAAGTTGGCCGAACGTTTCCATTTATTTGTAACAAATTTTGTTAGGTTTTGTTGGAAACTGTGTAGGATAAGTCCTTCGAGCTCTTTGTAAGGAGAGTCCCATTACTGTTACATTCATACAGTTTTATTTGTGGTTACTGGTCGGACTTTTATCTTAATTAAATTGTTTAGATTAATCGGAAAATAAGTTTAGCTTGCATTTTAAGCTTAAAGTTTAATTATTAGATCGGCTATTTATTTTTCTTTTACATAGAATTTTTATGACAATTCCACTCAAATCTGTCATCCAATGAAATCACAGTATTTTGGTAAATTGAACCAATCACAATTGAATTATACTGGAAACTAGTGGAAACTAGTCTTTTTTCGCAGGATTTTCGGTTGTTTCGTTTGCCTGTTTTCTGCAGTTATTTTTATCCCCTTTCTCCGAACACCGTTCTTTTATTCATCTTTCTTTAGTCTTCTTATTTTTTTGAAAATATGTGACCCCACACTCGCAAGATTGTTTCAGTTTCTTTGGATTTCTTTTAAAAGTTTGTCTGTTTGCTGTAGCTCTCTTTTTATCTTCTTCTTCCGAGCACCTGTCTAATGATCGTCTGTTGTTTTAATCAGCAACAAACACTTCGTACTTCTTTCTTCAAAATTTCTTCTTTAACCTTCTTATTTTTTTGAGATTATGCTATCTTCGTTTTTTTTTTTTTTTTTGTTAAGAATGTTGTAGATTTTTAAAAGGATTCTCAAGATTTTAATTACTTGACGATTTTCTAAATTTTTCACAAATATTTTGGAGATTTCTTTATAACTCTGTAGATGTCTGGGAAATCTTTTGGTCCTTTTATTAATTTTTTTTTGATTTAAAAAAAAATTCCGAAAATTTCTTTATGGTTTTATAAAATTATTTGAGGATTTCCTACACTTTTCAATAATATTTTTGGAGATTTTTTTACGATTTTCTGCATATTTTAGAGATTTTCTTGGCTTTTTATTAAATATTTTCCTGATTTTTAGAAAAATTCCCGATATTTCTTTATGAATTTGTAAATTCTTTGATGATTTCCTAAGTTCTTCGATAATATTTTGGATATTTGCAGTTTTTCTGCGATTTTTTTTAAATGTAGGTTTTTAAAAAAATTCGAAGATAAAATTATTTGATGATTTCCTATATTTTTCAATAATATTTTGGAGCTTTCATTACAATTTTGTAGATGTATTGGAGATTTTCTGGGGCTTTATTTAAACATTCTGTAGACTCCGAAGACTTTTTTACCATTTTATAAATTATTTGAGGATTTCCTAGATTTTCCAAAATTACGTTGAAGATTTCTTTCGTATTTTTTTCATATACTTATTTCTTTCGTTTATCTTTGTTCGAAAGATTTATGGTTGTTTCAGTTTCTTTGAATTTCTTTTAAGAGTTTGTTTGCCTTTTTGCTGTAGCTCTCTTTTTATTCTCCTTTTTCTAGCACCTTTCTTCTGTTCGTTTATTGTTTTAATCAGCAATGTTGATGCATTTAGCCTTCTTATTTTTTTAAATATTATGTTACCCCCTTATTTTTGCTGGAACTTCTTTCAATTAATTTTATTTTCGTTTATCTTCGTTCATAGGGCTTTCGGTTGTTTCAGTTTCTTTCGATTTACTTTAAAATTTCGTTTGCCTGGTTGCTGTTTCTGCGTCTTCTTCGCTCTTCTTTGTTTTCTTCTTTATATTCTTCGTCTCCTTTTTCTTCCTTTTGCTTCATCCTTCTTTGTTTTCTTCTTTATATTCTTTGCCTCCTTTTCTTCTAACTATTTCTTTGGGTATCCTGTCTTCCCTTTTCACTTTTATTTGTTTATGCTTTTCTTTTTCGCTATTTTTCTTCTTCTATTTGTCCTTTTTTATCTACTCTGTACAACAGTTTGAAAAAATTCAGCATGGTAGGAGATGAACAAATCACCAAAGCCAAACCAGTTCTTTTTAAATTAACACTTAAGGAAACCAGTCTGGCGAAGAGTTCCGGTCAACCATGTGTAACATTTTGGGGGATTCTGTTTCTGTGAGGTCAAACAAACTAACAAAGAAACATGTAAAATAATTCAGAAAATGCGCAGAAAGTAAACAATACCCTGTTTTATTTTACTTTAGCTTTAATTAAGTCAATTTGGCGATGATTTTTAACCCACCTTGTTCTGTATTTTAATGAAATTTATTGCTGGAGTGGATACGAAACAAACAAACGAATAATTGAGTATTTACACGGTTTTCAAGTAACGAAATCAACCTGGTGACGCGGAGCCTAACCTGTATAACGTTTTCATGAAATTCATGGCCGCAGTAAATAAACCAATAAACAAACAAGCTAGTACGTATTGGGGGTGCACAAATGACACATAAAATACATACAAAATCGAAGATATTCGGTTAGGGAAATCATCCTTATGAAGATTTCCGGCTCATCCTGTATAACATTTTGAAAAAATCTATTGCTGTCGTGGATAAGCAAACCTTGCTGGTTTGCTTACTAAAATAACTGTGTCAGACGCACATACGTATACAAATTTCTTTTTGAATCAAATAAATACTGGAATTTCAGGCTCGTAAATTTTTCATGATTTACTGAAATTAACGAGCAAAATACGTAATGTTTAGTATACAAAGAGTGCTTTTAAAGAGATGTGTTTTTCTTTTTCATTAAGATAATCACTTTTTCAGTTTCGGGAAATTAAAATTAATTTCCTTTAATTGTAAACTCGCAATCAACTAAAAGTTTTCACTTTGCAAAATTTCCCCAGGGAATTTCCAAAACTGACGAGAAAACCATCACTTGCAAACAATTCATAATCCAACGGGTTTGAAATTTAAATTTGAGGTCGACAGAAGGACTCATGTAAACAAAGGAATAAAAAATCAAAATTATTTTTAGTTCCTTAATTTGTTTATCTGTGAGAAGGGTAAATGTTATTATCCGTGGTGAAGCTTCAAACAGGGAATTGATGAATCTGTTTATAAATTTACGAAATCCTCAGAGGGTTGACTGAAATGTTAAATAATTCATGTTGACAAGGAAATTGATAATTTTGTAGCAATCCACATTAATATTTCATTGTGTATTCGCATTTCAAACGGTCTCGCTTTTTATGAAGTGACTTTAATTACAATCCTTGGGTAAAATTAAAGAATCACAAAGTCTGATTGCAGAAGTACGTCAGTCACACAAAGAACATCCTAAAATATCCAGAAAGTTTTAAGCATCTTAGTTCTCATATTACCCAACCGGAATCCTTCGTGTTTTATGTTTGTCATGTAATATTTTACGGGGCCGTTTTTACGTAAAAAACCAACGTGGAAAAATTATCAGGGTTTTTTGTTAGTCCACGGATCATTTTTAAACTCTAGCTTGACAAATAATTTATCTTCTACAAATATGACAGAAAGGGAAATTTTTTACTGTGATGAGGCGAATTTAAATTTGTACAGAGGAAATTTCGAAAGCAACAAAGAACGTTCTTTATTTCGAAACTGAAATACATAACATAGTTTTACTCAAGTATCATCATCTTAAAGAAGTTAAAATACAAAGGCCTACATTCAAACGTAATTTTATCTTGACACGGCATCATCTTTCCTGTCTGGTGGTTAATTTAATAATTAAAACATCGCAGAAGGTCGCTTTAAAACACGAACCATACATACTGAGTGAGTTTAGATAAATTAATGGCACATTGATTTCTTGTCATGTTCAACCAAGAGGAATTTTTTTAGGTCGATCCTACTTTGCAGGGGATTTATCCAGACTTCAGTTAGGATTTTTTGGAGCTTGATTTGGTTTTTCAAATACAACGTAAAAACTTATCGATTAATACATTTCGAGTTAATTTGCATATGCAATAAACTTTATGACTTATCTATAATTGGAATCTGTAACAAATAGGGCCTTAACGTAATTCTAGAATAACCCCCTAAACCTGTTAAACAACACCTTTAATGGATGTGTTAATTTGATATCTTGCAATTATTCTGTTATGTATATAAATTGCAATTCCTTAATGGAGCTATTAAATTCAACAAGGAAACTACCAACTTCGTAATACATTTAATGGCTTAACGTTCAATGATGTAAACCTTAAAGGCATTAAATAAATTATTATAATTATTATTTTATTAATTTAGTTCCTGAATCTAAAAGTTTGTAAGTATTTTAAACTCGGACCAAACTAACTTAAATACGTTTAGGTTTTACAACTGGAAACTTTTGGGCGTTCTAAGGAGTAAAAGAAAAGTTTGCTATGCTTTTTCAATTAATGATTTTGTGCGGCTAGGACTAAACAATAAGAGAATTTCACTTCATTTCAATCAGCCGACAAAATGCAAAAGAATATTCTATTCCGAAATATTAATGATATTTATTAAAAAACATGACAGTAAATTTTAGAATGATTCGTTTCCCAACAGGAATTTCCGTGTACTGCAATCAACTTTCTTATTTATTTACATAGGAACTCATCAAAATGTTCCCGGTGGTAGAAATCTAATCTGCGTTGAGAGATATTGCTTTTTCACGGCTTCAAAATTTAAATTCTTCGTTACGTGTTGAAATTGACTTTTAGATGAAATACTTTTAAATTATCTTTTTAGCTCTTGATTTAACAAACAACAAGCGCTAGCGTTTCATAAATATTGAAACTTTAGTAACAGAATTATTTTATATCAAAAATTTCGTTATTGAACGTTTTTTGGGCTCTTAAGTTTGTCTCATTATTTTTTATTTAATCAAATCGTTGCAATCTAACTATCAACGCCTCTGAGCTTTATTAAAAATTAATAAATAAATATGTTAATATTAATATTAATATTATTTTATAAGATAATACAAAATGTCAGAAGAAACAAAATTGCCCCTTTTCATTACCTTAATAATTAATATTCCATTGACTTCTAAAGCATGATTTGTTTAATTTTCCCAAAAATGTTTGAAACTCTGTTTACTCCCAAATTTTGAATACACAAGATTCAAACCATTTCTTCCAGTTTTTCCCATTATTTTCACCACTTTCTATCGATTGACGGTAATTAATGGCTTTAATTTTCCAAACATGGTTTGGAAATTAAATTCTTTTTAGCTTTTCAAGTAATGGACCTGATGCATACCCATTTACGTGGTCCAATGCGGGAGGATTCGCTTAGTGAAACTAGTATTTTATTCAATTTATTGATGATTGCTCCAGATGGAGTGAAATTCGTTTTTTGAAGAGTAAAAGCGACACGTTTGAGGCTATTAAAGATTTTGTGAACTTAATGGAGAACCAAACTGGTAGAAAAGTTAAATGTATTCAGCCCAATAACGGGAAAGAATTCGTGAATAAAATGATCGACGAATTTCTTAACGAACTTTTGGAAAACTTATAAGTTCTTACAATCCACAGTAGAACGGAATAATCGAAAGGCGCAAACGAACACTTGTGGGGATGGCGAGTTGTTTATTATTGCAGTCAGGGCTCTCACGCAAATTTTGGACAGAAATAGGTCCGCAACAAAAACGTTAGATGGTAAGACTTCCTTCAAAATTCTCACCGGAAAGATTCCTGATGTGGCACATTTGGGGGAATTTGATAGTGCAGTTCCAAATTGGCAAGTTCGAGTCGAGAGGCATGCCTGAAGTTCTTGTTGGATGCGCTGATTTATCGAAGGGCTGCAGGATTTGGTTGCCGAATGAACATAAAATTGTATTTTCAAGGGATGTGACATTTCTAAAGTCAGATAAACATGAAGGTATCAAGGAAAACGAATATATAACGCCGAAGAACAATGGTGTATGGTGATAAATTAGATTTTACTTATTTAGAGAACAGCGTTTCTGGTCGAGATGTGGAAATCACCAAATAAATACCTGAACAGGATGCAGCAGCTGAAGATCCTGGACCTTCTAGAGGTCGAGGTAGATAAAAAATTATTTGAACAGGCCAGCATGGGCGACCAAGAAAAGAGTATCAAGTTCGTGAAGAAGAAGCAATATTCTTGAAGAACGAGGAGATCCCCAGACGCCCGAAGGGCACGTATGGAAGAAGGCGATGGTTAAAGAACTTAAATCCATAATAAAGAATGACACCTGGAGCCTGGCCAAACGTCCGGAAGGATGTGGTATGATTTTACGAAATAAGTTGAATCCAGATGGAAGCTTTCAAAGACGAAAGGCTCGCTTAGTTGCTCAAGGCTTTAATCAGCAACTTGGCATACATTTTAATGAGACATTCGCGCCTATTCTACGACTTGGTCCTGTTCGCCTGTTGGTAAGTTTGGTTGGTCAGTAGAAAATGAAGATCCAGCAATTGGACATTACAACAGCCTTACCTCAATGGTTTTCTTGAAGAATATGGGTACATAGAGCCTCCACAGCGTCTGGCTGAATTGTTAGATATTATTATACAGAT
Organism: Melanotus villosus; assembly: GCA_963082815.1. Taxonomy (NCBI): domain Eukaryota; kingdom Metazoa; phylum Arthropoda; class Insecta; order Coleoptera; family Elateridae; genus Melanotus; species Melanotus villosus. The sequence goes on along the minus strand of OY720423.1, from coordinate 5,969,798 downwards.
AGACCGAGACAAAATTATGGTAGAAAAGGCTATATTATAGGATTTAGGCGTTGAAGACGCAGTTTCCTTCCTAGGAAGACGTTATAAGGTGTTTTACGTCAAGCCGAACGGTGTTGGTATTGAAGATTTGATCAAATTTTAAGAAAATGTCACGCCGTACCAACGTCCACTGATTCTTGTTTCTACCATATCGGTAAAAGGGAGAATATTTTGTTAATAGATGTTTATGTAGATTATTGTAAAGGATATTTCCCAGCATTTTGATATAAAAACTGGGAAAAGTTAGTTATTGCCTTGGCATTGAATTTGCTCCTGAAGGAAATGCAATTACAATGCGACAAAGACGAGGTCTTGAAAACATTTAAGATGGAAGAATAAATTTAAAAATATTCCAATGTTATGAAGTTTTATAAAAGTTTGTGCTTTTAAAGTCTTTCAGCATTTTAATTTCGTTTTTTGTAATTTACAAATCTTCACAGTAATTCTTTGTCGTTCAAAAATACATATAATTTTAAACAAAGGAAATCCATTAAAAAAAACTCCAATAATTTCCTTTTCGCTAATCAACTTCTATAAGGAAGGAATCTGTAAGTAATTATACATTAGCATGGTAAAGCTTTTAACACGGGATAATTAATTAAATCAAAGTTTCTAAAGCTCCAACCTCCGGTTGTTCTGAGGAAAATTCAGCAAGTTTATTTTACGTTCACTTTCAGAATTTAACGATGGTAATATTGACGTGCTGCCTCTCTTGTACGGTGCTACACGTCTCCTTGTTTACTATCCAAATTAATTTGTTGCATGATGAATTCGTGCCTTTGTAGAAGGTTCTTTTAAAGTCTTATGAAATATTAAATTTGCTTTTGTAGTCAAACTGGAGAATTTTTTTTTTGAATTTATTTTAAACGAGCTATTATTTATATACGTTATCCATAGCCTTCTGGCGGTTTTATTATAAACCAGATGTAATATTAAGCATCTCCGAAATTAAATTAATAAATTAGTTTTGGATACACAAGTGGAAATTATGAAATGGAATGAAACGTTTAGGCAATTTCTAACCTACTGATTATGTTAATGAAAGTGAAGAAGATTCGGTTATTTTCCGTCGTTTATTGATGTTAATCACGACTTTTAAAAATTAATTTTAAAATATTGTTGGTCCTAAAAGCCTATTTCACAATATTTTTGAATCGTTAAGATTAGTTAATGTTAATTGTTACATCTTGAAATGGATGTTGTGAAATGTTTTTTTATATAAATACTGATAGAAAATATTGGGAGTTGAGTTAACGATTTGTGTATAGATTTATAGAAATAAATCGTGAGCAATCAGACAATATTGGCTGCGTAAAACAAAATTGGTGCCTTGGTTCATAAGCATACAAATATAAATCATTCCAAATGATTTTGCATAAGGGAAGGCGATGCTTTAATTTTTGAAAATTATTCCACCTGGCTAAGCTGTTATGGATAATGCTGCTTAATTAACAGAAATCATAACCTTAAAATATAGGAAATTACAAAAAAAACTAGTTTGTAAAATATTCAGCCCCGTTTACAATATAGGGTTCGAAGACTTTTGAAACACTGGTTATTTGCAGAATTCGAAGAATAAAAACAAAATATTCTGAGAATATGAGAAGCTTTCTTTGGGTAACTTTAAGTCTTGGTGTGCAAAAGTAGGAAATTACTTTGAGACTTACCACTTATTACGGGGAGGGTAATGAACAATTTGTGACAGGTTTCAACTTTGTTTTTAATGTTGAGCTTAATCCCTAACTTTATTGTACTAAGCGTAGAACTTGAAGTATTTTTTAAATATTTATGCATTTGTATTTTACATATCCCAAAAATGTAAAATTAAAATGAAAGTTTAGTTTATGGGCTTTTTTAGGTTTTAATTAAATGGTATTATTAAACAGTCAAGTTTAATGCATATCTGAATTATTTTTTTTGTGTGAAGACATTGATATTTAAATTGACTAAAAATATGGTTCAAATGTATATTTTGAAGCTATTCCAAATCATTTATTTGAATTTAAAATTACATACAAAGGGAAATATGTTGAAAGCCGAAAACGAAAATCTTTTGTATTTTTGTTTTTAGTAATGCTTCTTAGACGGTTTTCCATGGGTGGAAAGTAGTTCTTATTCTTCATTCAATCCTGAAGTATGATTCGTTTAATTTTCCAAGAGATGCTTGAGAATTATAGCTTCCCATTTAGGAATGAACTTCGAAAACCTAACATTAAAAGTCTTTTTCTCTTTTTATTAATTCGTTTCGTGAAATTCTTTTAAAGGGCACTAATTTATGCTTCTTTTTTAATCATCAAAACATGGTTTTGAAAAACCTTCTTTAGAACTCCAGGAAGTCAAAAAAACAATTAATCCTTTGTTATTTAAGTCTTAGAAAGCAACTTTGTTAATTTCTAAGATTTTTCATTCAACCCTGAAGCATGATTCGTTTAATTTTCCAAGAAATGCTTGAGAATTATAGCTTTCCATTTAGGAATGAACTTCGAAAACTAAACATTGAAAGTCTTCTTCTCTTCTTATCAATGTCGTGGAATTCTTTTAAATGGCACTAATTCATGCTTTCTTTTTTAAACATCAAAACATGGTTTTCAAAAACCCTTTTTAGACTTCCAGGAAGTCAAAAAACCAATTAATCCTTTGTTGTTATTTAAGTCTTAAGAAGCAACTTTGTTAATTTCTAAGATTTTTCATTCAACCCTGAAGCATGATTTGTTTAATTTTTCAAAAAATGCTCAAGGATCCGAGCTTCCATTTCCAAATCCAAACTTTAAAAATAGTTTTTCTTTTCTTACACATTTTTCTCTCTTCTTTAAAGGGCGGTACTTCGTGCTTTAATTTTTAATCATCAAACGTTTTTAAAATTTTGGGAAGTAATTACTGAATGCAAAAACCCAATTAATTCATTTTGTTGTTATTTAAGAACATAAGCCTTAAGAAGCAAGCTTGTTAATTCATTTCTACGATTTTTCAAAAAATGCTTGAAAATCAGAGTTTTATTTTAGGAACAAATTTCGAATACTACAATTGATTCATTTTGTTGTTATTTAAGAAAATAAGCCTTAGGAAGCAACTTAATTCATTTCAAAAATTCTTTATTTAGCCTTGAAGCACGATTTGTTTGGTTTTATAGGAAATGCAAGGTAATTTTGAAGATCCAAATTAGAACCTTTGCTTTACTAAACTTTTTCAGAAATTTCTTCTTGATCTTTTATTTGAATTAGAATTTTATCTGAGAATTTCGAAAATTAAAATGTAAAAAAATGTTTTTTTTTTAATCCGTTGAAAATAGTTTACTTTATAAGAAAATGTTGAGGTTCAGAAGAAATTAATATTTTTCAAGGGCAACTCTATTCTTATATTTTAACTTTTGAGATCAAAGTTTCAAGTTTCATTTTACTCTACAATTTAAAAAAATAATTAAACCTTTCAGCCTCTTAATTATTTAGTAGTTGTTGCTAGTGTTTGTTAATAATTTTCTTAAAAAATTTTGAAGGTCCAAAGTTTGAATAAATAATTCTGAAATCTAGAAAATCGAGGCTTTTATGGTTTTCTTATTAAAGAATATTTTCCAAACGCGTATCTATTATGGAGCGTGATTGTTCAATTTTTTGGTAATATTTACAATTACTAAATACGAGGGCGTATTTTTATGTTATCTATCTAGACAAATAAGCGACGATGTCAAACCAATTATTAAAAAAATAGCTGTGACATTTAGAAGTTGTGTTTAATTTGTGCAGTTTATAGAGATTTGGAACAATCGCAGTTTCATAAGCAAAGTCCAGTAGGTAATGAATGACTGTGGGTTTATAGAGCTAAGGCATCCACCTTATAGCCCTGACCTAGCTCCGTCAGACTTCCCTCTAGTCAAAAACTTAAAAAAGCACCTCAGGGAAAAGCGTTTTGCATCTGATGAAGCACTCAAAGAAGCTGTTGAACGATATTTTACAGAGTTGCCGAAAGAAAGATGGAATAAGTGTATAACTGTTGAAGGGAGTTACGTAGAAAAATAAAGGGTTGTTAATGCGATACCTGTTTTTTTTGTGGCTAGGTAGATAACATAAAAATACGCCCTGGTATATAAATATTTTTGGAAAGTGAATCAATGCTGGGTCGTCAGTTACCCTACTTTAGCAATTTCCCAATAAATTGTGCAGCCGTTTCAAGAAAATCAATTTTTGCTTTGAAATTATTTTTATATCAACAAAACTTGATAGCTTTTTTTAGTGTTTCTTAAATCTCAGAATTACATTTCTCGTATTTCTAGAAATCACAATTTATAAATAATTAATCGCCACTTCTTATATTCTATTTTTGTTATAAAGAAATAGTTAAATAACACAACATAAATGACATTATTATTTGGACATAAATTAAATTACGATTGCGATAACCTATAATCTTCTGCAATAACTGACTTAACATTTAATTAAGCAAACTGCTTGCGAGAATAAAACATCAGTTAGGCTTCTCTTGATTAAACTTTAAATATGAGATAAAGTTCGTTCCACAACATTAACTGATTGCAAAGTTGCAAAGGTGTAATTAATTAGGAAATTAATAAAACATAAACATTCCCTCCTGACTTTATTTAAGCAATTAATTTGAATTATTAAATCCTTAATTATTTATTATACGAGTAGCTCGCTTATTAAACACATATCAAATAGCCTATTTCATTTTGATGTGGGTGCACGCACTAATTTAAAAATGCTAACAAAAATTAAATTCCTGATTTTTTACTATCAATGGTACCAAATTCATATTGAAATAAAAAATGCAGAACTTGTTAACGTTTCAAAGTTAAGATTTTAGAATACTTATTGCACTAAATATAAGAACCTGGAAGGCTGTTTATCTGAACCATTATCAAACAAGGAATAATTTACTCAAGGAATTTTATTTGCCAAAAAAGTCTACGAACTAAGTAGACCAACCATGAAAGCACCGCGTTAAAACTTTTTGCAGAGAGTTTTAGGAGCTAAAGTTCTGTGAAATCAGAAGAGGTTACGAAAGTGGAAGTTATTAGTGTTATTTATTTAAAGTAGCTACTTTTTCTTTTTATGGTGGTAAATTCAGAATTGTATTTTCAGAAGTTTTATAATGGAACAGTTGCCCTTTTTGGTTTTTATTATTTTAAGTGTTTTGATTAAAATTTAAAATTCATTTACAAAGTCAGTAATTCATACCTTGACTTTTGAATTTCAGCATGTGTCTTGCAGTTTCAGTAATTCTTCAGTAATGTTTGATTATAAATTCTGAAAATACTATCTTTTTACGAAAATCCCTGTGGATATTAAATTTATAAAGTTCGCCCTCTGGTGATATGCTAAAAATCGTTGCACTTCTGACATTCTAACCTACCTTTTGGGTAACTTACATTCTGAAAATTTTAATTCCTGAAGCTTTTTATTGTCTTATAGGTTTTTCGGAAAATTCGGCAGATTGTTTTTGAATTTTAAAATACTTTAATATTGAGGTTTGAGAAGCGGGTATCTAAAATTATTAACGACCGTCCTTTAATCTGAGATACGAAAAACCTGGTCAAATTATCAACAGCTGCAGTAGTAACAAGGGCATTTGGTCCAGGTAAAGGAATCAGACCACTTTATCAGTTCGACAGTGCGCAATAAATTTAATCACAGGATTTTGTATTTATTTCTGCAGTTTTCGGTCCAATTTCGCGGTGTATGCTCTTTAAATAAATTAGTGCAAAATTGAACGCGAATTCGGCTCGTTCGGGGATTAATAATGAATGTGTTTATTTGGAATTTCGATCCAAGTAAGACAACTATTCTGTTTGTTTTAGGTATGTAAGTAACCTTGATTTATTACAGATGTTTGCTTTATTTTTCTGCTTCCAATATCCACGTTTGTGAGCAATGCTTATAAAATAGTTTGACGCATCACTGCCTTCAGGTATTCAAAGCTTTTCGAGACTATTTCGGTTTATTCAGGAAAATATTTGCACTTATGAGAAACTGTAGGCACAACAGGCATTCCCTTCTTATTCGTTTTGATACAATCTGAAAAACATCTCAATTTTGAGTATTAAATTTTAAAGCTTTTGTTCTCACTTTTCAGTTGATAAGTTAAAATTTTAAGATTTTACAGGGCGGAATATTTTAGGACCGGATAGATTTATGAATAAAAAATTATTTCTTACTGTTTTTGTAGTCTTTGGCTGAGAACAAATTTTGAAAATTACACTTTTTGTTTTAATTCAATTCAGGGCTTTTAAAATTTGATTTTTGAGAATTTCCAAAATTATCTCCTATTGTTCTCACTGTGGGTTGGTGCTTATTTTTTTAAAGAAATTAGTGCAGGCTTGAATAATTCTCGTATTTTACATCTTTAAAATCTTATCAGTTTTTCGAAGTCAGTTAATACTTAGAACTAATTTTTTGTATTTGTTTTTAATTTGCCTTAATGAAAAAGTCCTTTCTGAATTATTCAAGAAAAAGCTTAAATTAATAAAATATCTTTACTTTACATTGTAATCAATGAAGTTATTGAGTGCCTATAATTTTCATAGTTGCAGATAAATGTAATTTCAACTCAGAAATTAAATTAAAATGTAATCAAGCAGAAAAATTAATTTTCATCGAGTTCTGTTCATAATCTTTATTTGATAACCAAACAATCCTTTTTATATTTACTCTTCGTTCAATTTAGCTTTAGGATATCAATGTTTTGTCAATTTTTAAGATAATTTGTAGCTTTTGAAGCTTTTCCTTAATTTTATTTAAACCTAGAATTATTGGCTCCGGGTACGCTATGAGCCTAAAAGGTCGCAAGGTCGCAATTTGTGATAATTCAGTTCCTATCAGGTTTGCAGGAAATTAATTTCTAGGAAACGACAGCACATTTGGTTGGAAATTTCGAGTTGCTTCAGTAATTTTAATTACGGTCTCCAAACGATTGCTTTTTGTATAGTTCCCGTATCAGGAAGTCCATATTTAATTTATTTGTGTTTATCCGCTACTTTGTTTGAAAACGAATCGCAAATGAAGGGCGTAAATAAATTTCAGTTGCGAAGCCAAATTGCTTAAAACTAAAACATAAAATTCATTGATTTTTTTGTAGTATCAGTTTTGAATTTTATTTCTGGATTTTAATGTTATTTCTAATACAAAAAAACTGAAAAAATTCATATAAATTTCTTGGTCCTTTTCTAGTAGCATTATTAAAAAAATTAAAATTATTAAAGTAAAAACTAACTCGAAAACAAGACTAACATTTGCTTATCAGTCCCTTTACCATAAATTCAAATTACAGCATTAACCTTGCAACTCATTCATACAAAATTATCTCCCGCTTCATATCTTTAGAATGTTAATCAAGGAAAGCACGTTTATAAAACCCATGCTAAAACCCCGGACATTACCCTATAGTTCCGCTTAGAAATCGTATTTTGATAAAGCGTAACGGTGCGGGGTGTTGGTAATTAACAATTTTCCCTACGATAGCAATATCATTTGATCCTTTTTTCAAAGTTGTTAGTACTAAACCGTTGTAAAAGATGCCACTTAGCAACCTTCGGATTCTATCGAAAAACGTTTTCATTATCGCCCCATTTATTCCCCCCGACCCCCATCTAGACTTAGTCATAATTAAATGCGTGTTTTATAGGTGAAAGATAAAACATAAAAGCAGCTTTTAATGCAGCGAAATTTTTTCGATTAACCTCTTTTTTGTGGTTAGAAGGCCGACATTAACGCGATAATAATTAATCTTAGGGGGTTGTAGACTATTTTTCGTGTTAAATGCGGTAGGAAAATTGATGCTTTGCGTGTAAAGCAGATGGTTTTTGTAAATGATTGGACTATTTTATAGGTAGTTTGTAGATGCTTTTGTTTGCTTTTAAATAATTGGAACATTATTTTGTTTGGTTTGGATATTAATCAACACTGAAAGTTACTAACATTTGCTTTTTTATTGTGTATTTTACCGGAATGTTTTCTGGTAATTAGTAGTAATAAGTTTTTATTTAGTATTATCATAATTTCCTAACAAACGTAATAAAATATTTCTGGCTAAGCTGTAATTGGCAACCATTTTTAAACGCCCAGGAAAATATTCAAAATATTTGAAATGGTCTGAGTTACAAGTATTTCAATTCATGACAAACTAAAATATTTAATGACATTGAAAGTTTAAAAGACTCAGCAACCGAGTCAGTCCTGAAGGAAATTGACCTACAAAAAAACTCTATTTTCCTCAGTTTTGTCAGGAACATTATACTGAATCAACATGCAATTAATTTCCTAAGAATTTTACCAGGAATTTCAGAAGAAATTGGAACAAAAAGCCTTTTTTATCCTTATCCTGAAAATTTCCTTAACAGGAAAACTAAATCAATGACATTTAAGAAACTTAAAACGTCTAGCTTAAAACCTGAAGTAGCTTTTGGAAACTATTTTTAAACTTGAAGTTTTGGAACATCTTTAAGGATGAAGGTAAAAAGGCGCCTGAAAAATCTTGATGTTTGCTGGAATGTTATGAAAAATTCTGAATGTTCTGAAAGTTATGCAACCAAACCTGAAAATAGATTACTCTTTTCCACTATAAACTTAATTTAAAGAAGCAAAACCTCTGAATTGTCATGAATCTCTAAAAGTAGCCAGTTAAAGCTTTTCAGGAGATAACTGAAGCTGAAGGTTTGTTTGCTAAAGCAAAACATGTTTTGATTTGATTTGGCAAAGTGCCTTAAAGTGAAAAATTGAATTTCTAAATGTTCTGAAGTTTCAAAACCCCTGAAACAGAAATTAAAAGAAATTCCGATCAGAATTTTGAAAAGCTGAAGGCATTTAATAAGTTTCGAGAATATTTTCTAAAAACAACGTTTTAAAATTGCAGAAATAACATCTACTGAAAATAATGCTTAAAAATTCTTGGAATAAAGCTTCCAAAATGTTTAAAAATTGTGAAAAGAAACTTTCAAAATTTTATCGAAGAATAATGCGTAAAAATTCTTAAAATAAAAACTCAGAATATTATATGAAAATAACATTTAGAACTTTTTCTGAAGATTGCCCTTAAAATACTGAAAATAGATTTCCGAAATGTTTTCTAAAAATGACAGTTAAAAATCCTGAAATTGTTTTTTTTTTGAAAATAACCTTCCAGAACTTTCACAAGAATTTATGCAAGTACGCAGAGTCCTGAAAATTTCAAAATATTATGTTCAACAACGCCTACAGATTCTGAAAAAGAACGATTCAAATTTTGAAAATATACTTCCATTTTTTTTCTGAAATTGACATTAAAAAATATTAGCAATAAATCTCCAAAACATATTCTGAAATTAGTTTTTAAAAATCCTGCAAAGTACCAAAAATAGCCTGAAAATAACCTTTAAGAATCCTGAAGGTAAACTTTCAGGATAAGAAGGATCGAAACAGTAAAACAATGACAGTAATTGTTCAAAATAATTTCTAAAAATAATATTTAAAAATCCCGAAAAAATAATCAAAATATTTCCTGAAAATACGGCTCAAGAATCCTGAAATAAATAAGCTTTCAAAATATTGTCTGCATTTTGCATTTTTTTGTCACTAAAGAATACTAAAAATAAATTTCCAAAATATTATCTGAAAATCGTGTTTAAAAATTCTGAAGAAAGATTTTTTAAAGGAGAAGCGAATCCTGAAAGTAAAGTTTCTGGTAATAACTTAAGAATCTTACAGTAAAACTTCAGCAATAAACTTTTACGTGATTTTTCGAAAATATGGCTTTACATTTTTTAAAAATACCAAAATGCTTTTTGAAAATAAAAATGGGAAAATTTGCAAATAAAGACGGATAAACAAGAAAATGGCCCTGAAAGATTAATACTGTACTTGAAAATTAAGTCTGAAACATTCAGAAATATCAACAACCTAAAACTAAACGATAAACTTTCGCCTCTTTTGACAGTAAGACAACTAAAATCGTTCTGAACCAGCTTCAGTATTACTCGTAGAATAATTTACAAGAAGCAAATATTTTTCCCAACTGCACAATTGTAGGTTGGTGATGATCAAAAAATTTATCTAACACAAATTACAAAGAAGTAAATGAAATCAAGAAGAAAAACCATAGCCCTTGAAATTCCTGAAGGACATTCGAATACGTCGTTTTAAGGGTGGTTAGAGGATCTTTGATATTTCATTTTATAAAGAATATTTATGACTGATGGATGTTAGATTCTAAAAGTGTAAATAATGAAGAAGAAGGATATCAAATGTCATAAAAATCGCCCATTGTTTATAATTTACCAGTGATTTTCAAAGAGGTTTTCCATTAACTAAGCGAATTTGTTATATGTTAAAATAAATAAATGAAATATCACTACCCACAACTAGGCTAAGTAATTTTTTTCAGGGAAAATGGGGGCCAATTTCATAGCTTTGGGAATTTGTTAGAATTTAGCAAGGAAAATCTTTTTTTTCAGGTTTTCCAAATTTAAAAGTAAATTTATTTAAATTCATAAATTTTTAAATAGTGAGAATCTTATAATACACTTGTTTCAATAAGCCGAGGTCCTCAAAGTATTTCCTTCGAGATTTTCTAAGATAATAAATCATAATAAAGTGTGAACATCTGGGATTTGCGGCACTTTATAAATCATTTTCTTGATTTATGTACATTTTACTGTTAATTCTGAGAAATGGCGTTGGGCTATCGTTATTTTAGCAAATTTAGAAATTTTACTCTGATCTTAAATTTGGCAATTTTCTTAGTAAAAAATGGGATCAAAGGTTTACGTATTGTAAAAAATTCATAAGCAAGAATATCGGTTTCCATTTCACTTTGGTCAAATCTGAATTGCACTTTTGCTTTTTTATTATGAAATAAATAAAATACCACCAAAGTTTTTACGTACTACATAAAAATCAATTATTTAAAATTTATGTATGTCTGGGTCGAAAGAGTTTTAATAATCTTGACACATATTTAAGTTACAAAAAGATGTACAAGGTTTATCATGCTAATTTCTTGTATTTACATTTTTGGTAGGCATAGTCTGCAGGTGGTAATTCAAAAGATAAGCTTTGTCACGCAATATTGCGCCTTGGGCGAACTTTTTTAACGAAAGTAATTAATTAAGGTGTGTTCATCGTCTTCACTTTCATTTTGAGGCCTCTTTGAGTGACCTACCGTATATAGGAAATAATCTTAATTATTTATGCAAACTTTCCTTGGAATTTTCCTAAATTTCCGTACGGTTTTCTATGGATCTCTATTTTTGATTTTTTGGCGTAGTTTCGTTTAGAATTTTTTTCTAACGAAAACAGCACAGACTAGCAATTAAGGCATCTTTGAGGTTAACAACCTGATTGAAAAATACAAATTACCCCCATAAAGGATTTTCATTAACGCTTAGAACTTGATCACCCAATTAACAACTCTCAAAGTTAGTTGGGTTGCATACACGTGTGTTTTTATAAGCAAACTTTGCAGATTTATTTTAAGGAAGCTTTCAGCTTGATTGTTGAATGTGTGTACACAAGCACTTACTGATGCATCGATATAATCCCATTAAAAATCTATTTATAGGAACCGCTCGGGTTTTCTGTTTTGTAAAGCTTTATAAGAGGATTACTCCTTGTTGAAATGATAAATCGGTCTAGTATTTAATGGGGCATATGGATTAACTTTTAGAAATTGTTTAAACTGCACAAAATTGGCTTTTGCATTTTTATTCGGCAAAGCAGAAATTTTTTACTAATTTCTCGTGAGAATTTCAAAGCATATTTTATGATTACTCTCAGCTCAATTAGTGTTTTGAATAATGAACAGGATGGCTGGATAAAAGCTTTTCCAGGTTGTGGCGATATTGTTTTATTTCTGGAAAATGTAGGTCGGTGTTTCAAGGAATGTACGGCTATTTAATTTTTGTTTCGAGTTTTCGGTGGTTTGGGATATTCAAGGAATTTCAGAGAGTATAAGTCGAGGAATTCTTATATAAAGGATTTATTGTTGTTTTGTCAGTTTTGTGTGTGTTTGGTTGGAAGAAATTGTAGTTTCGTGTACTTTGAGGAGTCTTGCCTCTTTGAAGAATATTTTCTTTCGCAACGAATTTTTGGCGTAATTATTGAATGTTTCCTGTTCTAAACTTTGAATATTGAATTGTTAAGATCGAATTTTGATTGTGAAATTCTCCACTTTAAGCTCTTCCTTGAAGAATATTCGATTATAAATAATTAAATCACACAATGCGATTATGTGCACGAAAGGAAACATTTTTAAGATTATAACTAAACATTAAAGTAATTCTGTTTTGATTTCAAAATTATCACGTACTTCTTCGGATATAAAGCAATTCAAAGGAAGGGTTAGAAAATCAAGAATCAATATTGGCGAACAATCTTTTTCATTTTAGCGAAACTTTAAAACCCCCATTGCGTTCAAAACGCCTCAATTTACACCAAATTAAACCCAGTAATTTGCATTTCAACACGCAAAATTAAAACCTGTTCTTTGCAATTAAACCCATCTTATTTACATATAAAATTATTTTAGTACCGTGGCACCGCTAAAATTACGCACAATGCTTTAATTTAATTACATTTTAAAAGAACAATCACGCAAGTGTAAGTAACTACATCGCTACAAATAATGATATAACCGAGCCTATTGTAATAAAATGTTGCCCAATAAAGTGAAAAAATATGCCAGATTCACACATTATTTCAAAGAAATAACGTTAGTCGTGCATTAATTTTTATGCATAAATTTTGAAATAATTTTTTTCTTATTGCGGTTTAAAGAACAATGAATCCATAGGATTATTACAAAGTTGCTTTGATGTTACGATTTTACGAGTGCAAAGGTTAAATTTTAAATGCAAAATCGGGTTTTTTTCAGCAAGGTTTGGCAAATGAAAGGTAACGAAATTTTCTTATTGTTTAGGCTGAATTAATTCCATGATTTTAGCAGTGACTTTTCCTTTTAAGAAGAAAGAAAAAACAATAGCTTAGTAAGCTTAAAGGGTAACAAACTCAGATTAGTAATGCTAATCAGTAACTTTTTCGGTTCTTTTTCAGCGTAAGTTGTTCGGACGCCTTTTGTTTCAGGCCTACTTAGTCAATTTCTTTATATTTGGGACCTGGAACTAAAGCAATAAATTTTAAATGGTTCCAAGGGGCCAAAGTTTCAGAAAAATTAAGCGCCTACTCAAAGGAATGAATGTTCTTTTTTACTACACTCGGCTCACTAAATGGATATTACTGACAAGGATTATCTTTGTTATTTTCTTTTGGAAGTTTCTGAAATTATAGACGAACGTTTCCCTTAATTTTAATTAAATTAAACCGAGAGTTTAGTAAGGCTACGGTGAAATTATTGATGAAGCTCTTTAGTGTTTTTAAGAAAATCTTGTACTTCTGCTTATTTGTAATTTTCTTTATCAAGAAAACAAAAGCAAAATTTTCAGGATATTACTGATTAAATTCGTAACTCGCTTTCTGTAGTGTGAGCTTACGAAGTTCTTTAATTTTTTTCCTCAAAGACTAGTTTTGTGAAAGAATAATTATTTGTAAGTAGTCCTTGACTTTTAATTTATTAGACAAATAAACTCTCTAAAGATCCCTGAAATATTGTCAGAGGAATTATCTAACTTTTAATTACAGAAATGGCTTCTCAGGAAAATTGTTTTTGAATTTGCATTTTCAGTTGAAAATTCCTACTAAGAGATTGATTTTTCAGGTGAGAAAATAACAGAAATACAGGCTTTTCGAGAAGCTATATGAAACAATATGCATTTTTGTAAAAGTGTCGTGAAAGAAAGACACTTCAGTAATTTTCTAATTTCCCGTTAGATAATTTAACCTTTGCAGACTCGAACTTTTAACAAATATAAAACAGGTGAGACAATAAAAGCAAGCCAAGTGGTAATAAAAGAAAAAAAGATTCAGCAACTACGACTTTTCGGTAGGGTTTTATATTTATTTAACTACGTAGAAGATGGGCGGTTTTTATCTTCAAATCTGCAACAATCTGAATTTTCATTAACAATGATTGGTAGAAGTAGAAAAGGTTTTCGCATAAATTTTGAAGTAAATTAAATATGGCTACTTCAACCCTTTAAAGAAAATGATGTAATTAATGTAATTCTACCTGCAAATTTTTTTTATGTAAGACATTTTCAAAATTTCAGAAAAAAATTTAGACCGATCCCCTTATACAATTGAATAACTCACGTATTGTTTTATCGATGGCTTTTGAGGGTGGTTTTTTGCTTTTGTGCAGCCTAGGCCTAGTTTTAAAATAAAAAGTTAGATAAATAATAAAAGGAGGAGCTGCTACAACCTTGGTTTCACAAACCAGTCGTTGCATATAAATTAATTACCTGCATTTGTGAATATTAATTTCTTAGGAGGTTGCCTTTTGAAGGCGAGAATTAATAATAATTTTTGAATTGTAAGATAAATGATGGAACAAGTAAACGCGTTAAAATATCTCCTAAAGAGAGGAGTTTTGCAAAGGAGAAATAAAGCTTTTTAGAAGATAAAAAAAAATAATAAGAACACCCCCAAATGGGGGAAAAACACATAAAGAAATTCGAATAACTGGTAAATGCAAAAAAGCAAGCAAATAAGAAAAAGAAAGGCAAAAGATGTAAATAAGATATAACAAAGCGTTGACAAAAAATGATGAACCAAACTACCACTAAGTTAAAGTATGAATTTCAAACGAACAAAGAAGTGATGAGAAAACCCTTAGGAAATACGCGAAAAGGGAACAAATGGAAATGTAAAACAAAGAAGAAGGAGATGTACAACAGAATTAAAGAATTTGAGGAACAACTAGAACAGCAGAGTCGCAAGAGAAGGATAAATTGCATTGTTATTAATGCAGGTTGTAATCCCAGTTGTAGTGAAGTTTTGTAAATTCGGAATAATTAAAATGTGAATTCTGTTAAGTAAGTTCGGTTAAGGTAAATGGTTGACGTAAGTTGCAACACTTGAACTTGAACTCACCAGCCTGATTATCTGAATGACATTTTTACACCTAGTCAGGGCGTTTCCGTTTCGCGATAATTCATAGCAAGTCCTGACAATATTTTCTTACAGTATTAACATACGTTTTGTTGGTCCAATATCAAATGGTATTGCATGTACTTCAAGTTGTTATTCATTATTATCACATTTAATTAATAACAGTAATAATAATAATAACCTTTATTTAGCTTAACTTAATAACAATGAATTAATAAATGTGGAAATATTATTATGACTTAACTGTAAGAAGTGTTCTGGAAGCAACTGGAACTTACAAGAAACGCCTGGCTGCGATGATTCACCTCACTAGATCGGTTAAGGAATTCTGTTAAACAGTTAAACATAATTACAGTAATAAGAAGTCGAGTCTACGAAGTTTTAAATGAGTTATTTCGCCGTAATAATAACAGTCTTTTATTAAAAATAATTAAGCTAAGGTGGTACAAAATAAACAAATGCGTCAAACAAATTACTGAAATAAATACATGATTTTGTAGATTGCTTAGTTGTTACTTGGTTTATTCATATTCGTTTTATTAAATTATTTAAATAGATTTTGTTAAACGTTGCTATCAGTTTAAACAATTTTCGGTACATTTAACCAGGGTCAGATTGGGACCAAGAGGGCATACCGGAAAAAATCCTTTCTGGCTACATGTCAAGAACAAATTTCAGTTAACCTGAAACTTTTTAGCGTATAGTTTGCAACTTTACACATTTTTAAGGAAATCTCCTGAAAACCTTTAGTTTTAAACTAAAAATCATAGCAATATTTTAGAATACAATGTCGCATGAAATTTCCTATTTTTCAACCAAGCAACCTAAGAACCTTTAGCCTGAAAAAAATCAGATAATCGCAAGTTCCCTTTTTTTCGCAACAAGAAAATGCGTGAGACCATTGAAAGACCCCTAACAACTTTAATCGTAACACTGGTTATCATCTATCAGACATATGAAAGTATGCTATCGCTACTGGCTCCGCCCCCTCCACTTCTGACCAATCGTCGTCTTCTTCCTATATGCCTGACCGGTTACAACCGGTATAAGGCCGCTGCCTTTTCTGTTTTTCTTCAAAAGGGTTGGTTGAAAAATTGAGTTACCGTACCCTTCTACCTCTTGCCAAAAGTGTTTCACCGTGTTGTTTTGGTGCTCCTTTTTACTCCTGATGAAACCCCTTAAAAAAGTGGGAGAACCTTGAGTTCTTCTGTTTCAACAACGACACGGTCCCAACCCGGAAGACGATAATCAGTTTATTCCCAAAGAATCACCTGATAGTTCTTAGTTTTTCAGGTAATCTAAGAATATAAGAGATTTTTAGATTTTCAAAAATCGCTATTAAATAAAAATATGAATAATTTTTCCAACTAAGAATTTAATCGGTTTTCTTCGGAAAATTCGGCCGAATTTATTTGTTTCTTACGGGCAGCCTAAGAACATTCAACCTGGAAATGCTCAACTTTTATTTGAGAAAACTCCCGAAGAGCTTTGAAAATGCCTTAAATGGCTTAAACTGTTTTTTTAAAATAAATGTATTGATATTGCTTTTTATTTAGAAAGTTAATCGTTAGATTTGAAAACATTCGCCTGAATTTTCGAAATAATTTGGGCTCAAAAACGACTGCCTATTTCTGATCAACCTAAAGGTATGCATCATGAAAAATGCTGAATTTCAAACTAAACCTCCGGAAAGATTTCGAAATCAGGAGGTTAATATCTTCAAACTTACTTTTAAATTGACAAGCGGAAAAAATAAAACTTTGGAAAAGCCAAGTTTCCTTCTTGAAAACGTCATTTCGGAAGTTTTTTCCGATTTTTTGTGACGATTTGAAAGTTGTAATCCTTGCCGGTCCTTTTTAAATTAATTAAAATTAGAAGTAAGTAAAGTAAAGTTTTCTTCCTGACAATTCCATCCGAAGAAGAATATGTATTTCGTCTTTCTGTAGGCCTAACATTTTTCCTGAATATTTTTATGTTAAATTTCAGTCGATGTTTGAAATTAAATTTTTAACAATTTACACGATTTTAATTTGTTTCAATGCTGAAATCTTGTATATCAGGAACAGCTTACAGGTCTCCAAATATAAGTTTGCCCATGGATGCGCAGATGGGGAAACAAGACAGCTAAATGTTAGAAAAAGATACCCAATTCTTCTCGGGCGCACAACGTGTTTTCAAGTACACTTCATAACCGCAGTAATGAATGGCGAGGCTCTTCTTATGCTTTAGAACGAATTAATGCACGGCTTTAAAACATTGACAAATTAACTAAGTTAGCTCAGTACTCACTTTCTTATAAATGCGAAACGTGTTAAACATTATAAACATAAATCCCAAAACTTTTATTCAAACGTTCCACCTCGAGTGTACAAAATGCTAAGTTTGCTATATGAGAGTCAAGCCTGAAATGACGAGTCCCCACCACTTTCTTAGAGATCTACGATCTACGGGGCGAACTTATATTTGGAGACCTGTAGTTAAGTAAAGGAATTTGAATTAAAATTCATAATTTGGCTTATTATTTAAAGCTTCTAGTTTTTAAAAGTTGCACCAAAGCTTTATTCATTGAAATTTTATCACTAGGAGATATGTACAATTTTAACTTGTTTTTAATTTCCTGAAAGCTTTCCAAAACCCACAATTTGCCTTCAAAATAATGTCGACCCTGCCATTATTTGAATTAAGGAAAATGTTCTTTGGAATTTTTGTTGCAAAACTAACTAGTCAAAACGTATCAATCAGAATTGTTACTAGCTAAAGCTTAATTAATCTCAACTTTGTTTTCAAATTCAATTAAACGTACAACACCAAAACCCCTCGAAGAATTTATCAAAAAAATTTTAATCTTCCCTTAGCGTTTAAATTTGACTTGTTGTTTATTATATCGTCTTTGTTTGAAATACCATTTAGTTAATTCCTAATAAAACAAAACTTTAAATGCGCCAACTTCGCAGCTTATTAATGTTCAGAGCACAATCCATCTTACAACTTTAGTAACACAAGGAAAATTTCACAAAAAAATAAAAGCGAAACGAATAAAACGTTAAAAGAAACCAGAAGAGTTGACAAAGAAGAGAAAGCAACCTCATCAACTCGAGAGTCCGAGGTGGCATACCTGCAAACTGTCGTGTTCTGTTAAAATGATCTTTAAAACGACGATGTGTGGTACACCTAATGTAAATTCCGGTCAGACAAGACGCGGAACGAATTTAAACTTTAAGTAAAATTACTTGCTTATGCTTTTGTTGTACTTGCATGAATTTAAATTGTGAATTATTTACTAGGAATAAAAGTAATGTGTTCACGTGGAGGTTATTTGATTTTATTTGTTGAGGAAAGGTGTGAACGAATTTTTAATTGTTGTGGTATAATAAACTGAATAATTAGTTTTGATTGTTTGTTTTCTTAAACGGGTAGCACATATTAATTGCCTTTAAGTGTTGGAAATTTGATGATCGAAGACGACATAGCAACACATTTACTATTTAGGGCCATTTGGTCCGATTTTACTTAAATTTAAAGCAGAAAATCTCAAAACATTACCAACTAAAGAACCTTCTGGTTTACACCATTTTAAAAACTTTGAAGATGAAATATTTAAGCAAGCAACACTTAGTTATTTATTACTTATCGACACAAAATAATTTACATTTATTATCTGACTTCCTTCGATGGTGATTATTTTACTGCGTTTTCTCTTCCTTTTTAGTAGTTATTTCTGCTCGATTTGGATGGACCTTGTTCCATCTTTTTGCTTTTTTATGTTTTTATACCTTCAGTTTGTTTGGTTAGCTTGTATATTGTTCTTTATTTCTTCCAATTTCTTCTCTATTTAATCACTCTCCTCTATATTAAATAACTTTTCTGTTTTTTTTCCTGGAGTTGTAGTTTTGTTTGTTTCCTTTTTTTTAAGGGATTTTATACATTCTTTTTGTTTGGTTAGCCGATTTCTTTTCTTCTTCTTTTAGATAACTCGTGCTTTTCTTTTTTTGCAGCTGTAACTTTGTTCGTCTTCCTTTTTTAGGTTGTTATACATAATTTTTATTTGGTTAGCCAGCATACTGTTCTCAATTTCTTTAATTTATTTCTCTATCTTTCTTTTCTTCTTCCTAGATGACTCATCTGCTTTCCTTTTTTCAGTTGTTGTAGCTTTGTTCTGCTCTTTTTAGACTTTTATACAATCTTTGTGTGTAGTTAGTCAGTATGCTGTTCTCCATTTCTTCAGTTTGCTTCTCTGTCTAATTTCTTTTCTTCTTCTGGAGTTATAGCTTTCTTGTTCTTTTTTTTTATGTTTTTATACATTCTTTTTGTTTGGTTAGCCTGCATGCTGTTCTCCGTTTCTTCAATTTGCTTTTCTACCCAATTTTACTTTCTTAGATGGTGGTTTTGCGTTTTTCCCTCTGTTTTATTTGTAGCATCATTTTTCCTATGGTTCTTCTTTCTTGTATGGAAATTCTTAATAATGATTTCTTCAGACTCCTTTTATCTTCTAGACTTCATGGTCATGGTCTTTGATTGTTCTGCATTCTGTTCTGTTTGATTTTGTTCCTTCGTTTTTGCTTTTTTATGTTCTCTTGTTAGCTAGTCTGTTCTCTATTTCTTCAAATTGCTTCTCTATTCAATCTCTTCTTTTTTCCAATGAACTTGTCTTTTGAATTGTAGCTTTGCTTGTCCCATTTTTTATGTTTGTACGCATTCTTTTTCTTTGGTTTATACGCTGTTTTCCAGTTCTTCAATTTATTTTCTTTTTCCTGTATGATTTGTCTACTTTTCTTTATTTTGTGGAGTTGTCTTCTTTATTTATTGTCCTTAGCTATGAAATTCTTGCTCCTTTTTCTTTCATCAAATTGATTTTTATTCCTACCGTTGTTGTGTTGTATAATTTCAAATCCAAAATTCGTCAAGTTTTTAATTGTCTTTCTATGTTATACTACCCTAAATTGACATTTGTTTCTCTGTTGTTTAATTCATGTCCCATTTCTTTCACGTACTTCTTCCCTCCTTCTTTATTTGGTTTTTCTACGTCCCGTCTATTTTCTTACCTCTTACTTATGCTCCTATTCAGTTTTTGTTTGAATTTTGTAAATTTATGCGGAATTATCCAAGTCTTCTCTGTGTTTACGTGGTTCTCGTTTTGCCCTCATATGTGTTATATGGAGGAATAGATACTTAAACCAGGAATGCAAAACACTATCGTTTTGCTAATCAATGTAACAATTTTGATTAATTTTTATTTGATATTTCTTTTATTTTGATTGTGTTTTTGACGTTATTAGATTGTATTTTTGGAAGTGTTGCATTCTTACTTTCCATAGTAGTCTGCTTGGTCTTCAAGCTTTTCTGATTCTTGTTGGTTGTTAGCCTAGGGTATTATTTGACCAACTTTTCTTCTGCCTTTCCGTCTAACAGTTCTTCTGTTTCTTTGTATGTGTTTGTCTACTTTGGTTTCACGTCTTTAAACGAAATCATAATTTTAAAGCATAGGTTAGTAACGTTGAACCTGATTTACACTACTTAAACTGTCATTTTTCAATGGCCAAAGCTTATCCA
This sequence comes from Melanotus villosus, assembly GCA_963082815.1. Lineage (NCBI taxonomy): Eukaryota > Metazoa > Arthropoda > Insecta > Coleoptera > Elateridae > Melanotus > Melanotus villosus. The sequence goes on along the minus strand of OY720423.1, from coordinate 5,949,225 downwards.
AACACATTTGGGACGAATTTTTTAAATTCAATTTAAAAGACGTTTTTTAGTGGACGTTTTTTTTTCTTATTATTTTAGTTGTGATTTAAATAATATTTTTAAATTTTACATCCGTAACATACGGCGTTGTCGGGACGATTTATATTTTCCAGTCATGTAAACTGGATTCGGCATTTCTTATTGTACATGCCACAACCAAAATTATTCCGTTTTATCCTTGGCAGTAGTTTGCATCTATGATATCCCTTATTTTCGTGCTTATTTACTGTGGTCAATCCAATAAAATACCTTTGAAGGCCTTCCCAGTATTAAAATACCAGAATAAGTTGCAACAATAAAAATAAATAGAATCGCCAGACGTGCTTTAATTAAGACATTTAATTCTGGAAATTTAGATAGTGCCACTGCTTCATGTAAAACAATGTTGATTTGCTATCTCACAACCACCAGGAAGAGGAAGTTGTTTGTCAGTTGGAAGCAAATTATTAGCACTCTTTCTTTTTGTACAGTTTTAGCAGACGGTGTGAAGCTATTTGCATATAAGAGGATGTACATTTCACTTTAATTGTTAAGTTGTAAAAGGGTTGCGTAAAGTGATTTTGTAATTTTTTTGTATGATCAAGTCATCAGAAAATGACTTTGTAATTGGCATTAAAATAAATTTCACGTATTCAGACCCACCAGAACTTGTTTCCGATTTTCGATATTCCAAACCATAAAGCATTATTGTTACATCCATTGTATTTACGCTTTTGTTTGTATTTAATTGAACTGACGGCGAACAAGATAACTGGAGGGTAAAACATGTTATCTACGTCGTAATTTTATAGTAGATCCGACATCTGACAATTTGTATTTTCTCTCTCTTGCGCACTGCTTCTTTTATTGATTGTAATTAAACTGTCAGAATTAATTTAAGTTGTTTATTTTTAGACTGCGAACAGTTTTTTAAGAATTGTTTGTTAAACATTTAATTTAAAAGATGGCAAATTTATCCTGGTCCAAATATGTAGTAAATATTTAAAGCTAAAAAAATCAGGGTCACTCGATGAAACTGAGGTTGGAAAAGATGAAATTTGGCCCAAAAAAGAACTGAGCATATGGAATTCCAATTAAATGGAAAGAGACAGAAAATGCTTTAAATAAAATAAAAAATAATTATCACTGATATTTTATTAACTGTTTTTTTGAAGTTTAATTGGTTGTAATAAGTCTGAAACATTAATGGTAATTTGTGTTACCAATAAATAAATAAATAAATAAGAACTTCAAACCATAGATTTGAAGACTGATTTTTATAGGTACTTGAAATTCTTTACAAAGGAACATTTGGTGGAGGAGCCTCCTAAAATCCTAACCTAAAATAGTATTAACATTATTATTTTTCTTGTAAAATTCTAAGCGCACAGCCTTTATTCTTTCTCTTTTAGTGGCCGAACAAAATAAATACGGGAATTCCCCTAAGCCCAACAAACAAACGAAGACAATTTTCTGGTATAATAAACCCTTGAACCTAAAACTTGACTCGATGTCTGTCCTTAAATCCCAACATTCAAAAACTCGAAGAAACCTCACTGAAAATTTAAAAAGGCCCAAATCAACATTAACATTAAACAGTCGCAATGTTCCTTTTATCAAAAAAACAAACATCCTGAACTTATCACAATTTTATCTGCGCGCTCCTCGAGGGTACTTTACCATAAAATCTAGTAAATTTACTGGTGCAAGACATTAACATGTATCGCGTGTTACATCCCACGGTGTACGTGAAAATTTAAAGTCCGCCTACAGGCTTGAAACTTTGTGTCATTTACGAACTCAAGATCTGTACGGCTTAATTCTCAACCCTTAAAAGCCCTTAAGGCATAGAAAGTTCAAGTGTGAGAGTTATGCTGGTTTGTTGTTTGAGACAGACGCTTATTTTTAATCTCGGTTAATTGTGCGTTTATAAATATCTGCCGTTGTTTATGAGTCATGGCCTACTTTGATTTTTTTGTGTTTTTCCTGGTTATTTTCATTCATATTTAGGAAGGATTTGTTTAATAGTGGGTACTTATGCTAATAGGCTTAGGGCTTGTTCCTTTCTTCTTACGTTTGTTGTTTTGCGAATTTTTTATTCAAATGGGGGAAAGGTTTCTGGGCGTTTTAACAGAATAATTAATTGCAGTTTTTACAAACGAAGGGCTTTTCTGCTCAAGTAATCGGGCTGAAGTAAACCAACTTGATAATTAGTTACCTAAAATATTGTAGAGAAATCGTGCAATTTTAAATTTACAATTTTACGATCTCAGTAACTTCTTGTAAATGTTGGCCCGATTTTCGACGAAAACAGTGCTCAGTTGTTCCAAAATATCTATTATCTAAATGTATCCATTTCCTTAGTGGTGTTAAACTTCAAAGTACCCCAACTGGTATCAATTTTCACCAGAGTTGTTAGGCTAAGCTACACAAACCGAAATTGATATTGGCGAGTTTCCAATATTTAGTCTGATCTAAGGGGTGGAATCGAAACACGAGCTTGGAATTAACCCTTTGATTGTTAGTGTCGTTACTATATTTGTTTGTTTAGTGGGCAAGATTTAGGTTGATATATTTGTACGTAGATAACTATTTGGTGTTTCTGGAAAAATAAATGCAAGTTCTTTAGATTTTTGTACGTAATTGGGTTCTCTTTTTAATCTTAGAATTTTGGAAAATTAATAATAATAATAAAATTTAATAAGATACCAAACAAGAGTACATAATTAATTTGTTTTTCTTTTCTTTCAGGTAAGTCACGATTACTATTATTCCAGTAGGATATCTCTGGTAAGTTGATTCCTTTGATGTGTTTATAAGGCATTATTAAACTTTATTGAGTAGATAACTTGTGGACCTATTTAGCTTAGTTTTCAGAATTTAATCTCCAAGAAGTATATTCAAAGAATTTCTAATTAAAACCACAAGCAAACAAATATTTCTCAGAAACGAATCTTCTTTGAAAGTTTAACCTTGCTTTACCAATCTGACCGAATCAAAGTACAAAATTAAAATTCTTTAACTACAAAGTTCCTCAGCAATCATCCGGATTATTGCGTATCTTGTGAGTTACTTTCTCCCTATTGAATTCTTAACCTCTGAGGTAGTCGGTATTGCCAGACAATTTCAATTTTAATGACCTGCTTTACTTCAAGTTCAGCTCGATGGATCGTACCGAAAGATAAAATCGATCTCTTTGAAACTTCCTTCCTTTCTGTTTAATAGGTATTTTTTTTATCTAGCAAAAACAAAGTCCTGCAAATGTAAAATTGGTTTAGATTTAGTTTTATGGTTTAATTAATTAAAACCACCTCTCACAATTCGTACTAAAAAATAAACAACAGGAAAACCATTATCCAAAACAAGTTTGTTGAACTGTTTGTAATAAAAATAAATTTCCTGTCTATTCTTACATAAGTTGAACTCATCTCAAGTGATTCGATTTTATGAATCAAGTGTTTATTTAACTGCTCACTACTTACGTTTATTTTTATAACGGATGTTTTGTTACTAATTTATCTTTTAGAATAGGCTTGATTTCGCAATACAGAAAACCCACAAAAATATTCCGAAAACTTCTTTGGTTCTTGCTTGAATTACATTACATAAAGCAATATAATATGGGACAAAGAGTTAAAAGGGGCAAGAAGTCGTATTTATCTTCATCAATTTGTGAAACAATTTATGAGCTCAAATTATATCAACAAAGTGAGAAATTTTTAAAAAGCTGATAGCGTAAGTTTTTGTGTCAGTTTAATATGAATGAATGGCGGAGGTACTAAATTATCGGAAATAAAAATGGGAAAATCGATTTAACACAATATTCTTTAAAGCCTTACTTTGCACCTAAGCAATTTCTGAATGATTGCAAATTTTAATCGTCACTTGTAACGATTTTACTAAATTTGGGTTCAGTTTAATTTATTTACACTGAATGTGTACATCCCTGGTGTTCTTCTTCTTTCTCGTTCCCAGTTATGAGTCCTCTGTTTCTCGTCATTCTCTTTACCTCTTCGATCGTATTTCCTCTCTTTCTATCCGTCTTCCCATTGGACTCGTGATCTGCCTCTTGCTCTTCTTTCTTCTATTCTTGTTTCAGAAATTAGTTTGAGGTACCTTTCATTGCCCATACTTGTAAGACGTCCGTACCATTTTAGTTTACTGTTTGTTTTCCATCTCCTGTATAATTGGTTATTGGTCTATCTCGTCCTTCATGCTTCTTTTCTTAATTTTACCGCTTCTAGTTTTGCCCAGCACTCTCTGAAGGTATCTCATTTCCGATAGCCCAGTCTCCGACCTTTATAGTAAGGAAAAATATTGTTTTGTGTAGATGCATCCTTGCTTTAGTGCTATTCTTTATTTGATAGTATAATTTGCATGCTTTGTTTATTCTGTTGTTGATTTCTTCATCTATTCGGCCCTTATTTCTTATAATCGTTCCTAGGTACCCATATGTTTCCACAATCGAAGTGGTGTTCCTTCTAGTAAGATGGGCAAACCCTTTTCTCTATCCTTTTTGTTGATATGCATTATTTTACTTTTTGGTATGTTGATCTTCATTCCCTTTCCCTTCAGAATTCTTTTCCATGCGTTTATATTAGGTTGTAATTGTCTTGTGTCATTGTTAAAATGTCAGATGTGTATATAAGGTCCTGGGTCATACTAGTTTTATTTGTATTAGTTCGTTTTTGGTTTTCCTTATTACAGGTTACGAAGAGCAAGGGGCTCAGACTATCACCTTGTTTTACCTCTTTTTGTCATTTTATTCTAACTACTCCCACTACCCTATTGTTTATACTTATGCATTTTATTATTCTCATTAGTTTTGGGCTTGTCTGTAATTTGTATTCCTTATGCATCCTCTAGGTACCTGATAAAATGCGGCCTTGAGGTCCAGGAATACTAGGAAAATTTCGCTGTTCTTATCTATTATCTTGTTTACAATCTGTCTAATTGTGTATATGTGGTCTTGCCTTTGTTTCCACGGGGGAAATGCTGTTTGTTCGTCTAATTTATCTTCTATTTCCCCTGTTTCCTCCGTTATATATTCGATTAGGGAGAAAGTCCCAAATGGACAAAAGAATTCATTTATATAGTTTTTTTATTAAAGCCAATAGCCTTGGCTATGGAAGTTCCTGCTGGTTTTATCAAACTCAAAGTAGTCTTGTGTCTTTTCATAAAGGTATAAAGCTGGTCTTTGCCTGCAGATTTATTTTCCATTATTTTCGCGTAACAGAGAAAATGGATGAGGTGCGTTATTACATCTGGCAAGTTGAAATGCCATCTTTCCGGGTAACACCAAGGTATTTCTTTTCCATAATTAGCAAATATTGGACTAATTTTGTTTTCAAATCCGAGACATTGTATCGCAGACAATTTCAGAAACACCTTCTGTATTACATAAAGAGTTGTTCTAGGAACGCTATCATGTTTTTCGACAGATAAATAACCCATGGTCTTGCTTCTTATTACTTCAGTAGGTCTTTGCGTATCACATAACTCCACTGTATTCTTTTGCCCAGTTTATTATTCTTCTTCTTCCTCTTACAGTCGAAGCCTAGGCCATTGGCGTGATAACTCATAAGTATGAGTACTGTGAGCCCTCTTCACACATATGCTGGGCAGGTGGCTAAACCTTACCCATCGGTAGAAGTGGAGAACATCGCCCGTAGTGTTGGGAGATTAATGATTGTCAAATGTATTAGTACGATAACCGGGACCGCCGACTTAACGTGCCCTCCGAAGCCAGGAGAAACGTACGACCTCTAAAATTCCGGCGGGAATATCGCCGGCCTCGAGAATCGAACCCGAGATGCCACTGTTTCCCTGCTGTTCACTCGATATCGTCCCTCCACCTTGCACGTGGTCTACCTCGAGATCTTCTACCAGTCCTCGGTCTCCATTCCGTGACTTTTCTACTCCACCTATTGTCTTCTCTTCTCATCAGGTGTCCAGCCCACTTCCACTTTAATTTGGCGATGCGAGTTCTGTTTCATGTACTTCTATGTCCACTTTCTGATCTATATTCATATTTTCGTTGTTAAATTTATTTTCATGGTGGTTTTGCCAGACTTTTAGGACTCCACTTGTTATCGTTTCGAGTTCTCCATTTTGGTTTAGGATGTTTCGAATTGGGTTTTCCCGATTTCCCTGTGATTTCTTTATCAAATTCCAAAATTGTTTTATATTCTCTATATAATTTTCCTCTATTTTCCTTCCAAATTTTTCCCATGCTGCCCGCTTAGCTAGCTTTACGGCTTCCTTGGCTTCATTCATCCGTATTTATTCTTTTACAATTTAATCCATGTTGCTTTTTTCTCTTTGATCCGCAAGCTTGGAGCCGTTTGTAGTTCTTGGGCTTCTTTAAATTTACTCCATCTTTCATTAAGGTTCCATGTTGTTTCCACTTGGTCCTCTTCGTTGCCGTGCGCTTTCGTTCATGTTTCTTGTTTGTGGGTTTTCTAGCTCTGCAAGTTTAATACGTGTATATCTTTTTCCTGCTTCTCTTTTTGGTTTTGTAATTAGAGTATCAACTAGTAGCAACCTATGGTTTGTGGATAATTTTGCTTCCCATAATACTTTTACATCCTGTACTATGTACCTCATTGCTCTGATTATTGTGATATCATTTATTACACTTTTGTGTCCCAATGTGATCTTGTGAATATCTTTATGTTTGTACCAAGTGTTTCCAATTAGTAATTGATTTGTAATGCAGAAGTGTATCTTACGTTCACCATTGTTATTTATTTCACATTCTATTCCGTATCGTCCCATTGTTCCAAATCCTATTTCTTCGTTCTTGGTTTGCATTCGTTCTAATGTTTGTTGGTAGTTTATCATAGAACTTTATCATCTACATTGGGGCATATATTTGGACTACCCCTATTTGTTCCCGTTGTTTGAGATTCAGTGATTATTCTAGGGTTTACAGCTTTCTAGTTTGTTATGCTTACTCCCTCCGTTGTTCAGCATCCTGCATGCGTTCCCACATATCTGAGTGTATACCCTTTGTCTAGTGCCTTCCTTCCGTTTCCCTTCTTAATTTCTGCTATTCCCATTATTTGAAGTTTTACATTTACATTTTTTAATAATAGCTTTTTTATTGACTTTCTGCTCATGCCTGAACGCATTTTTACAAATGCGACCGCTGCTTATTCTAGAATACGTAGAAACCCCCGGGTTGTTGTGGGTTTTACTTTCCAAAAACTTGATTTCTATTGAGATAGTTTATTTTTGAAAAATATCCCAAACTTCCAGTGCTTTTGCTTGGAGTTTTTTCATTCGTTTTTAGACGAATTATATCTTACCAGATCTACACAACAAAACCCAAGACCCACTCTAATCTCAAACGTGCAATTAATTCTACTCCCCAAAATCAACGAGGCTGTTACGAAAATAAATTCCAGAGACCACCTACGTTTTTCCCCAGGTTGCTTAAATATTTCTACTCAATTAATTCTGATATCAAATAGGCTTCCCTTTAACTATAACCTATTCTGATTTAAATGTAGCGTGAATTATCCACATTTCCTACTAAACAAACTACTGTTTTATTTGCTGTGTATGCTGTGTGTGTGTTCTTTATACGATTTCATGGTGTTGACCTGGAAATAACATCGACCCCAATAATATATTTCTATATTTACATTTCTCGAGATGTTCCCTTAAGATATGGTTATATTTATGACAACGATTTAGTAATAATCTGAATCGACATTTTTTTATGAAAATTTATTTCGGCCATCAATTTCGATTAACGTCTTTTTAAATTTGAATTAAATTTATGTAGAAAATCAAGAAAAAAGCCAAATAAATGGCAAAATACGCGAGAATGAATAAACGCAATCTAACACCTAAAGTAATTAAAAAGTGCTGCAAATTCACAACGGTCTTCTAATTTCGTAACTTTTAGACTAATACCGACTTACTTCTCTTAATTATAGTGCAGGGATTATAATTAAATTAAAAAACTTAATGAAATAAAGAATACGAAGCAGGTCAATGCTGAAAGTTTCCCTCAAGATTTCAAACGTTTGTGAATAAAAGCGTACTTAATAATTTTGCATGTTTATTTAGGAAACATCAGAGATGTGCAAATGTTTGCTATGTTTAATTGAGTCTTTTGAATGTAGGTTGATATGGGTTGCTACGTCTTTGAGATTGCTTAATTTTTAATGCCTTCTCTGATATTTATACACAAAGAATGGCATTTTCTATTTTTAAATTCTTTGTTTGTGGTTAGTTTTAAATGTCTAATATTGATCGGGTTAAGCGGGGGCTTATAATGAATTTGGGACATTTTTCTATTGAATTTTGGAAAGCAAATGGCTTTTGAGTTGTTGGAATATTCGGAATTAAATAACAAAGATTTTAAATCTAAAAATTGACAATCAAAAGCTGTAAAAAATCTAAGATTTCCATAAACATATAACGTTTGCTTTGGACAGAATTTTATTATTGCAACATTTTACTTTAAAACAAGCCCTTAAAAATTAAATGAGTAGAATTAATTACATCAGGAAATTTCTTCAGTCTCATGAGATTATTAGTTTAAAGAACCTTCACAAAATGACTTCGCACATTTTTATACAGTCTACTTTCTAACCAGCATTGTAATTCGATTAAATTCCGTTGTAAACAAGGCATTATATTTATGTTAACACTCCAAATTTTTTGTTAATAATATTACAAAACACAACTTACAATTTATGTAGTGCTTGTTTAATAACGTTATGTGCAACATCCCATGATTGTTCGATTTAATTTCCTTGTTTAGCAGTATCAACAAGGGACAGGAAATTGTTTTCTTAAAATTCATTCTTGCTGTCATTAGAAAAGGCAAGTTATGAGACTCTTCTTCGTCTTTTTCACTTGGTTTTAAATACTTGTTATTTGAATCAATACAGCTCCTTATTGGTTGCCATTTAGTTTTAGGGCGAAAGATGAATTAACAAAGGTACTTCTCTGTTGCTATTTATCAGTGGTGATGTTTCATACGTAATTCACATTACGGCTACGTAACTAATGATTGCATAAACAAAAACAGATAGAGCGAACCTTTCGCTTAGTGTTTTCGATAAAACTTGCTTTTTTCTCCAAAAAGATTAATGACAAGCCATGTGTTAGTTTTGGTATGATGTACTAATAAAGCTTAATGATGAACTAAACCCGAATACTTCCGAAGATAGGCGAAAAATAATTAAAATTCGCCTAATGGAGCTCCAGGTAAATGTATCGCTTCTAAGGCAACATAGTGGATTAAGGTCTCCTAAGTTTCTTCGTTATTTTGCACGCTATACGCACCACGCCTTCTACAACCGCCTGCCTTCCCTACTCAACCACTGTCTTTCGGTTCTAAGTGAATTTCAGTTACTGGTTAGGCCACCCGCCTAGCATCCGACTCTGGCTTTAAAGAATGATAAAACAAAATGGAAAAATTAATCAAAAACCATTCAAGAATCAAGCTTTATGATTGTAGACTGGTGAAAACGAGTCTTCGAAATTCTTAAGAATTTTTTTTAATGCTGAAATTTCAGTTTTAAGATTGAGTTTTTAAAGTCTGAAAATTTAGATTTAAAGTTCGAAATTAGTCTGAATCTGAATAAATATCTCAAGGGAAAAAGTCCTATTAGCAGTTTGTTTCAAAATGTTTTTTTTTGTGTTTGGATGTTATAATGATTGTTTTGGTTTTGTTTTGAATTTATTATTTAAACAAGAAAACTCAAAAAATTAAAGAAAAATATTAAGTTTAATTTGCTACTTCAAATTTTCGTATTCTGTTGATTTTTAGGATTTTAAAATAAACAGTTTTAAAATTAGAATTACAACCTTTTGAGCAATAATACAAATCGATAAGGAAATAAAGCACTTTTTGCAGAGCTGTTAGAAGTTTAAATATTTTATTATATAGCAAAACCAAACCAATAATTTAAACCTTTTGTGGTGTTTACAAAAATGCTCAATGAACGTCGTTCTTTGTCTCTCTTTCTCCCTCTTCAAAAGTGGAGAAATAATTTTATTAATAAACAAACTTCAATTATAATTTTAGTATTTTGGTTTTAGAATGAATTTTCGACTTTTAAGAATATTTTTAATGCTAAACTTTCAGTTTTAAGCTTGAATATTTCTTTTAAAGAAATGTGATTGATTTGATGTCTAAAACTTCAAATTGAAATTTAAAGTTCGAAAATAATTCAAACCTGAAGAAATATGTCAAGGAAAAGATATAATTAGCAGTTTTTATTTTGAATTTATTACCCCAAAAAATCAAAGAAAAATAGTGATTGCGAGTTTATTCAAGATAAAGAATGGTTTTATGCAACTTCAGATTTTAATATTCAGCAGTTATTTTTTACATTTTGCTAAACAGTAGGAATTAGCATTATATCCTTTTGAACAGTAATACAAATCGACAGAATTTTGACTTTAGATTGAATCTTCGAGTTCCTTAAGAATTTTTTTAATGCTAAAATTTTAGTTTTAAGCTTGAAATTTTCTTTTAAAGAGACGATTGCCAATCCCGACGTAAATTTTGAAGTCTGAAACTTCAAATTTAACTTTAAGTTAGTATTACAATCATTTGAACAGCAAAACAAATCGATAAGAAAAGAGTTTTTTTGCAGAACTTTTAGGAGTTTAAATATTTTCTGTTTTATGGCAAAACCAAAGTAACAATTTAAGCATTTTTAGTGTTTACAAATGAGTCAATGAACGTCGTTCTTTGCCTGTAAAAAAATAATTTTTACTTATGAGACATTTTTGTTTTAATTTGTGTGAATTATTATAAAACAAAAAGCTTTGACCTTTTGAGATTTATCATTTATCTCCAAGGAAATCTTGACTAGCATAATGTAATAGTATATTGCGTCATAAGGGAAGATATAGGCATATTTCATCCCGAAGATTTCTGCTGCACGAGCGAACGTAGTGAGCGAGGGCAGCAAAAGCCGAGGGATGAAATATGCCGTTAGATTCCCGTAGGGCACAAGTTATTTTTCCGCATCCATGAGAAGTTCGTATTAAATAAAAATAGTTATAATATAATACGTACCTACGTTTTTGACATATAACCTCAAGTTACATATGTCAAATTTTCGTATTAAAAATAACTTCTATAATGAATTTATGTAAAAAATAATCGCATTTGCTTGAATTTTAAAAAATAATTACACTTATCAATCACTTAAATGAAGATTTTTGTATAATCAAATAATAATTTTGATTCTAAATTCTATCGGTAGATGTCACGTCGATAGCATGCACGGTAAAAACCCGCAAATGTTCATATCGTCCCGCTTTTTCATATTTACCCGCCATCCGCCATTGTTAACCTCAAATGAGATAAATAATCTGTCAATTACATACCATGGATACGGAAAAATAATATAATTTGACGCAGAATAACACTTTCGTGATCCTTAAACTTCCACAAAGGAAATTTAAATTCGCGAAGTGTCTCACAAGCTTACAGAAAAAAAAACGATCTTTTCCCCATGTAACTTATTCCGTCTGCTTTAGTTTACAAACATCGATTCCGAAACGTAACCAAAAATAACCTAAAGTCAATAGAACATATATTTGCTCCTACAACCTAAATATAGAATTCTGTTCGTGAAAGAAATTCGCGAACCTTTTTTTTACGATATTACGAAATAAAACCGAAAGCATTCCTAATTCCCAAAACGACACACAAAAAACCTAAGAAATAAAACGCGTCATTAACAAGTTTAATAATTAATGACTCGAAAGGTTTTTATTATTAATTTAAAAATACAAATGAGACGTTTGTAACGTCCACATCCGTATAAGAACATCGTTTTTGCATAAAATCCTAATCTTTTTAGTACAGTAACCCTTAGAAATGTTAACCTTGGACTTATTCATTCAGAAAGTTCGCCAGACTGGTTTTATGCAATTTTTAATAAGAGAAAAACCGGCTGCGTTTCTGATTAAAAAGCAACCAATTAAGTGAAAATAACGCAATTAAATACGCACTTTCAAAGTGCGTTAAATCCGCCACTTTCAAACTAGTTGCATTATTTACTCAAACAATATTTTTAATTTAAAATCTGGATACAAATTACAAAATTGCTCCTTTGACGTTTCGTTATTTAGTAAAAATGTGTGTAAATTAAGAATTCACCAACGTAAAAAAAGGGGACGAAGAAATTTAAAGCCTAAGAATGTAAACGCACGTTACGCCAAGAACAGGGATTAATCTTGATTACAAAATCGTAAACACGTTCGTTCTTAAATTAAGTTCAAAGACACAACAAAGCTAACAACCGCTGATAAAATCCGAAGATCTTTTTTTTTTAAAGATTCCTAAGATTTTTATATTTGATAACCCCCATTTCTCAAAGGTCCTTTAACCCTGTTTTTTCTTCTAAACTTAAGGTTTGTGACATTAATTTTTTGCTTAATTAGGAAATGTTTTATAATCCTGTAGGTTGGAGTGCTACGTTAGATTGAATTTATTTTTTGCAAAAAGGATCTATTTCAGGTTGACGACATCCCCGAGTCGTTCAACTCTTGATAAACAGCAGTTTATTTTCCCTTCTTGCATAATTCATGTTGGAGCAACGTATTCCTTTGTTAGTCATCTGTTGTTATAATATTTACCTATTCTTCTACTTAATATTTGAATTTCTGTAGAACAGTTTCAGTTAAAAATCCTGAAGACTTCATTTTAATTTTATAAGTGCATATTCAGTTTAGGCTTGATAAACTCAAATTATGCTACATTCTTCATGTTTGCAGATTATGAAATTTTGAAACCTCAGAGAGAGAGAGACATCTTAAGAATCGTTTATGTATGTTAACCTTTAAACTACCTATTTATTTATTACTGAGCATACTTATCTGAGTTAACTTTCATCAAATGAATCATTTCTTATTACGTGTTACAAATAATGCAAATATGAATAAACAATTAAGTAGTAATTTTAATGTTACTAAGGGTTATCATGTTCTAGAAAAATTATTTACAAAGTAAATTGCTTCTGTAATAAATCTTTCTTCAAGCATATTTTCATCACTCCTTGGCGTTGTTTATATTATTCCCTTGAGAGTCTGCACGTGCTTCTTCCATACAATATTTACTCCTGCGTTCTAGAATACAAATACAGAGAAAATTAATTTCAAATATACCTTTGCTTCAGTAATGGCAGTTTCTATCAGTTGTTAATTATTGCAATTTTAAAGTAAGAATCACGTCAAAGTCATTTATTATGAAGATTGGTTCAAAACACGTTTTATCAAAGGTTATTAGAAAAATTTGTTTGATTTTCCTCTACTTTAAGTTATACTTTCGTTAATTATAAGTAAATTTTTTAACAATAAGTTCAAAGAAAGTAAGAACCTTTACTTTTGGTAGCTAAATATGTGGTCAAAGGGGATGTGTTATGTGAAGATCACCAGCATCTCTACACCAGCCTAACTCCTCTTTTAATTACATGAAAAATATTACTGAACACCGCAGGGAATTATTTATTTCTTCAATCGGATTTAATTTGCTGAAATTCATTTAAGATGGAATCTTAATAATTTGCCAAGTTTCTTTTTTAATAATTTTTCTTTGTTTAGTGAGACAACAAGGATATATGTTGTCAAATTAAAATGACCAACCTCATCCTTTTTTAGAGACAAAGTAATTGGTAATTTTTCCAAAACATCTTTACCCAGTGTATGACTGGGGTTCAGAGGTTTACCGGGCAAACTCCTTGGGGCTCATATATCAACACCAAATTTCAGTTAGCCTTTAGAATTTTAACGTACCGGACTATTCCCATTTTTTAAGAATTCTTCTGAAAAACTTTAGCTTTCAGAAAACCCTCTACTTTTAAAAGTTAAAATTTCAAGTAATTTTTGAACTATACAGACTATTCGTTTTCTTCCCAAAGAAGTCGCCAGATATTTCCGACGTCTTCAGGTAACCTAAGAATCTTTAATCTGAAAAAGGTGTCTATGTTGAAGAAACTAAAAAGCTTTCAACTTTCTGATAATTATTGAAACTTTTTTTTTATGAAAATATCAATACTAGGATTTACATCGTTTTATTCTTGAAAAATCGACTGTAATTTCCTATTTTTTTAGAAAGCCTAGGAACATTCAGCTTGAAAAAGCTCAGCTGGGGAAACTCCTGAAACTTCGTTAAATAACAATATTAGTAATGTGCCTTAACTCTCCTGAGAAAATAGCCTGAATTCCCCTATTTTTTCAGATAACCTCTTAACATTCGGTCTGTAAAACTCAACCTATGTCAGAGAAAAATTTTAAAAACTCTCTCTATTTTTAAAAAAATTTTTCGGAAACACTTTGGCTTTCAGAAAACCCTCTAGTTTTAAAAATTAAAATTCCAAGTAATGTTTGAACCATATATACTATTTATATCGTTTTCTTTGTAAAGAGTGGCCAGACGTTTCCTACGTTTTCAAGTAACCTAAGAACCTTCAGCTTGAAAAAGCTCAGTCTGTGTTGAAAAAACTGAAAATCTTTGAACTTTCCAATAATTGTGTAAACTTGTTTTTTTTTATAAAAATATCAATAATTTTCGTCAACTAATAATTAAGTCGTTTTAGTTGTGAAAGTCGACTACAATTCAGGAAACCTAAGAACATTCAGCTTGAAAAATCTCAGCTTATATTTGATGAGACACCTTAATTTCGAAAATTTTCTTTAAATACGGTTTTTAAATTAAAATAATAATTTGTCTTAACCAAGAACTTGATCGTTTAATTCCTGAAAAAATTGTCTGAATTCCTCGAAACATTCGGTCTAAAAGACTCAACCTATATTCTTAGAGTTTTGAAACTTCTAAAAATACTTTAAGCGCATTGCTGAATAAAAGTACCAATAAATAATTATTTCCGTATCCATGGTATGTAATTGACAGATTATTTATCTCATTTGAGGTTAACAATGGCGGATGGCGGGTAAATATGAAAAAGCGGGATGATATGAACATTTGCGGGTTTTTACCGTGCATGCTATCGACGTGACATCTACCGATAGAATTTCGAATCAAAATTATTATTTGATTATACAAAAATCTTCATTTGAGTGATTGATAAGTGTAATTATTTTTTAAAATTCAAGCAAATACGATTATTTTTTACATAAATTCATTATAGAAATTATTTTTAATACGCAAATTTGACATGTGTAATTTGAGGTTATATGTCAAAAACATAGGTACGTATTATATTATAACTATTTTTATTTAATACGAACTTCTCATGGATGCGGAAAAATAACTTGTGCCCTACGGGAATCTAACGGCATATTTCATCCCTTAGCTTTTGCTGCCCTCGCTCACTACGTTCGCTCGTGCAGCAAAAATCTTCGGGATGAAATATGCCTATATCTTCCCTTATGACGCAATATACTATTATTAACTATAATTAGCCTCTTCGCTCCTATAGAATCACGTACAAGCCTTCGGCCTGAAAATTTCATATTACGTTTGAGGAAACCCCCGAAAACTTTTGAAATTTCAGAAAATTGTTTAAACTCATTGTTAAATAAAAGTATCAATAATTTTTACTCCGGAAAAATCTGTTTTTTCAAGCAGCCAAACTGTAAACCTCGAAACCTGAGATTTTATTGAAAAGACTCCTTTTCCTAAAATTCTTAAATTATTTTTAAATAAAGATGTCGTTAATTTTTCGTAGGTAAGAAATCAATCATTATACCTCAGGGTATCGTCTGTAGTTTCCAATTTTGCATATTGTCTGTAGTTTCCAATTTTGCAGGCAATATTCAGGCATTTTTTTATTTTCGAGCAATCTAAAAACATCCAACATGAAAAACGCTGGATTTTAACTTCGTGAACGATTCTGAAATTAAATAATATAATATTTTCATTTCGGAAGTTTTGTCCCATATTTAGTTTTATACGACGATTTTAAAGCTGATGCTTCTACCGGTCCTTACAATTTCTACAATAAATAAAATTAAATATTCTGGAACAAAAATAAAGTTTCTTTCCTGAAAATCCCGAAAGAAGAAGGTCCTATTTTTCTGCAGGGCTAACGTTTTCACTGAATATTTGTATGTTAAGCTAATGTTTGAAATTCAATTTTTGTCAATTTCAGAATTCTGAGGCATCATTTCTTAAGTTTCAAAAAATGATTTAGTTTTTCTTCTGAAAATTCACAACTAAAAACAGCTAGCAATCTTTCAGTTAACAACCTACAGGCTTTAGAAGATTGATATTTTTTCATTTTTGTTTTTGAGGTAGGTAGCTGTGTTAGTTAAAGAAGTTTGCAATTCTAAGAAAACTGAAACCTATCACTGTCGCCTTCTCCCTGGAAAAGTTGCATCAATTCAGTCAGTTTCATACTGAAACTTCGTTTATGAGCAATAACTTAGTTAAGTAACATTTGGGTAAAAGGTCAGAGTTTGTTTTACTACTGGGACTTTGAAAAGCCCAGTAGTTAAATATAAAGTTGCCTTCAAAACGAAAGACAAAACATTGACGGTTATAAGTAATTGAAAATGCAAAAGTTTTCCTGAAGTTTCTTCAGCTAAAGCTTCAGACCCTGGGATGTCCACCTCTTCGTTATATTTTTGTTATAATATTTAGGAAAATTGCTTTTCAGTTCAAAAATTAATTTTTCCTTGACATTCAAAATTTCTCAATAAAAAAAGCAGACTGACTGTTTCTCTGTGTACCTGTATATTACAGCATTTTCTTCTTCGGAAGTTTTCTGTTTGAAATCGATTAATATGAAACAAGAATATGTTTACGTTGTATGTAAAATGTTGAGTCAAAACTTTGATTTTAAACAGTCTGATGTTTCCGTTGTTGAGGATTTCAATTTAATGTACTTAACACATCAGCAAACATGACATCCTTATTTAATCCCTGATTTAAACATTAACAGAAATTTAATGGTTTAGTCAAAGCAGGTTCTGAAAATTGTTTATATATATGTATACAGGATGTATCCCGAATACGTGGTAAGGGTACCTTATCATATAAATTTCTAATGCCTCTTCAAAAATATACAGCATAAATTTGGTTCTTAATTTTTGTCTCAAATTTGGACAAATATATAAAAAAAAATCTCTGGACGTTGTATACCTACTAACACGAAGGCACCTTAAGAATTTTTTCTTCATCCATCCGTATTTTTATAAGGGGGTGAAATATACAACCCAATTTGTATTAGAATTTTTGAGTGCACCTGAATTGATACTTTTAAAAATACGAACCGGAAAGCCTGATTTACTGTGAACACGAAAAATGGCTCTTGGCCTTGCATTTGTCCACATCAAATTTGAAATTAATAAGCTAATACTAGAGTCCCGATTTTTTCCTCTAAACTTTATTAAGCAGTATTTCGACAACGAAGGACTTGCCTTCAAAAAAGCCAGTGAATTTTCTCCACATACTTAAGAAACGCTCTCATAGGGAAGAAATAAATAAATAAATAAATCTTTATTGATCCTGTTAAAGCTGTGGTTTATAGGATAAGTCATTATAACAATTGAGATATCAAATTTAAATACAGAAAAATTCCAATATCAAACAATTTTAGTCGACAAAGTGTTATTTAAAATTTTCTTTATTATTAGTGGTTATCAGCAAGAAAGAAAGTTAAAGAGAGTTAACAAAACGAAATTTCGCTTACAAAAAAAATCCCAAAAGTTTCTTTTAAAGGTGGTAGCTTAAATTAAATATTGATGTCCTTAAGGCATGTCAACCAGTACCCAAAAACGGCACACCCACTCAATAAATAACAAAAGAGTATTATCAACGAGATTTCTCTTCATACAGGAATAATTTACGATACAGTAGTAAACAATGCCTCCTTTGACCTTTGTTTTATTCGTATATTTTTTGGGCGTGCATATTTAATACACGTTGAATTCTATTCCCTATTACTGACACAATAATTTTGAATTCCGATACGATATTTCTGTATCTGTATCTGTATCCATAACCTCTTTTACCTTTTGGAACTTGTTATTTAAAGTAGTTATGAAAATTCTAAATTAAGATTAGAACAAAAAAATAACATTTAAAAAATTACGTTTTTGTTTTTATAATACAAATATTGATATAATGATCTCATTAAAAAACTGTAAAAGTACATTTTTTCGTAAATGAGTCACTCTCCGAGTATTAAGTTAATTTAAAGTTTTAAAAATGGCATCTCTTATAAAACCTTTTAGCCTTATTAAAAGTCCAGATTTAAAACACAAATTTCCAACAATATGGAAATATAAAGTCATTAAAAATTTTTCCAAAATTCGAGAAATATGGAAAGTTTAAAACGCCATTAGAATTCATTATGCAACGGTTGAATCACCTTTAAATAATAAAGGTCAGACGAGTATAAGGAGCTAAAACTGTTAATAGTATCATAATTTATGTGGGTTTGGCTTGCCTGTTACACTTTAATTTTATTGTTGTTAGATATGTTTGTTATATAACGCGTTGCAATTCTCAGACTGATCTATTCAGACTTCGTAATTAGACACTCAGAGATAATAACATAGGTTTTTACTAACTTATGTATCGTAAATCTAATTTGTTGCTTTAGATTCGTAGATTAACTTACAAATAGTTTAAAAAAGTAGTCAGATTTTTATTAAAGATTAACTGAGTAAACGGTTAATCCTCACTGCTAAGTAGTTGAACCAAATTATTTTTAAATTCCAAAAGAAAGTTTGTATTTTATATAAGAAGATTATGAAAGTATGGGTTTTCTTTTGGAAACTTGCAACAATAATTTGGAAATACTACTTTTATCGAACGTCTGTAATTTGTAAAAATAAATCTCCAGAATTTTTGTAATTGTATCAATAAAAACCTAAATTCAGATTATTATTATTATTATTATTCCAAATTAATTTTCACCACTCCAAGGTATTCTATAAATCCTTTTATTGAGGTGGATTAATCCTTATCAACCAGTATTATATGTACTATAAATGTTTGCATGTTCTGGCTCTCTTCACTATCTTCTTCCATTCTTTTCTATTTATTCCTTTGCTTCTCCAATTTGTGATCTTTAAATTTTTTATGTCGTTATTAACTTCGTCCAACTATCTTATTTTGGGTTTACCTCTAGCTGTAGTTTCAGAAGGGTTCCAATAAGTTATTCTTTTTATACTGTTTTCTTTGTTCCCTTCTATGTTTCCTAGCTAAACTTTGATTCCCATTACTACATCTTCTTTGATTTCTTCTGTTAGTTCATGGTTCATCCTGCTTCTGGCATTTTGATTGGCTCAAGTATGGCTCTTAAGATTTTTCTTTCCATTATCTGTAGGTTCGCTTCTTCCTTCTTTGTTAGATTTATTGCTTCTGCGGCTGGCTTTATCAGAGTGTTGTAAATTCTGATCTTTGTTTCTACATATAGTAATACTTTCGTCTTTTAGGATATGTTTATAGGTATGACATAGTTTATTTCCTGTTTGCACTCGATGTTTTATGTCTTCATTTCTTTCGTTTTTGTTGTTAATCTGGACATCTGGATCCCAAGGTAATTTAATTTGTTTTCACTTTTTGAAAGGTATAATTCTCGACTCTTAAATCTCTTTTTCATGTTGTGATCGTTGGCAGGTCATATACTTTGTTTTTTCTTCGGCCATGATTAGTCATTTGTGTATTTTCTAGAGTCATTCTTACTAGCTCTATGAGTTTTCTTGGGGATTTTAGCATCGCCAAATCCTCCATGTGTTTATTTCTTTTTATTTTGTCGAAAGCTGTCTTTAAATCCACGCACCCATATACTCCCAGCTCTTTTCGATTTTTTGTTTTGATATATGTATTGCATCCGTAGTTCCTTTCCTTTTCCGGAATCCGTACTGGTAGTCGCCAATCTCCTGGCCAACATGTTTCTCAAGTCTGTTATGTATTATCGTGGACAATATTTTGTAGGATGTATTTGACAAGCTAATTCTTCTGTAATTAGTGCATTGTTCCAAGTCACCTTTTTTATGCGTCCTTGGTTCCATTCCTCTGGTAATTTATTACCTTGCCATATTTGCTTTATGACTTCGTAGATTTCATAATGCAAGTATTCCCCTCTGTATTTTAATAGTTCTCTTGGTAATTCTGTCGCTTCCCGGTGCTTACCCGTTCTTACTTTTAACTTCATATGTTGGTTCTTCTACATCATTTTCCTCCATAACCAAGTTTTGTTGTGTTATCGTCTCCACATCATTCAATAATTTATTATACCTAATAGTTTTTCCACATCTCTTTTATTTTGGTTTCTTCATAATGTGTTATTCCTTTGTCGTCTTTTATTCCTCTTGTTATTATTTTATTCTTATTCTTCATCATTTTTATTTGTTGATAAAATACTTTTGAGTTATTACACATACTGACATATTGATCGTACCACGCTTGATAGTTTGTTTTATTTTTATATCCTTATACTCGTATTTGTTGCTGCACTAATAATGCTTTCTCTTAGTTTTTCCCATTTACTTTTGCTTTCAATTTGCAACTTTTGGCTTAGGTTTGTTTATCTCTTCTTCATATCGCTTTTTGTTTCTTCATTTTGAAAATGTTCCGTTTCCCATTTTTCCATACTCTTCTTCTGTTTACTTATTCTTGATACTCCGCTTCGCAGTTGAGCTCTTACCAGTAAATTGTTAGTGTGTACAGCGATTCCTCTGTAGGATGCGACATCATTTAAAGATCTTGCTTTCTCTTGTGCTATTAAGAAGTGATTTGGTTCCCTAGCCTGCTTCCTCGAATTAGCCAGTCATTTTGTGTATTAATTTCTGTTTGTACCTTGTGCTGCTAATTATTAAGTTAGCTGGTGTTGCCAGGTTGCTTTTCATCATTTTGATTGGTCTTACTATGTAAAGTATATTTTCCAGCCACCTGATTAAAACACTCTTCCCTTTCTATTTGAGCGTTAAAATCGCCCAGTACAATAAATTGTTGTTTCGTGTTTCTTGATTTTATCAATGGTATCTTCAAGCACATCATAAAACTGTTGTTTCTCTTGTCAATTTTGTTGTTGGTGTCTGATAGCTAATTTCTTATGCGCATCTACAGTATGTCCCAGGATTGATGTTACAATAGGTGCGAAGGACTAAAAATTTTTGAATTTTATTTTAAGATTGCGGGATTAAGTCCTGATTGGTTTGAAGAGAATTTTAAGAATATTTTAAGTTTTTGAAAAACAAGTCGACTTTGACATTGAAGCGAAAACTATTTTCTTTTCAGGTAAAGTACCCTTTTTGTTCATGATATGGCAAAATTTTACTAAGGAAAGTTGTTCAGAATGAGAAATCATGGTCCTATACAAAATTTCAGGTTTTCAAGGTTTGAAGTTTTCGCTTCAATGTCAAGGTCGACTTGTTTTTCAAAAACTGAAGACATTCTTAAAATTCTCTTCAAACCAAGCAGGACTTATTCCCACAATCTTAAAATAAAATTCAAAAATTTTTAGTCCATCGCACCTATTGTAACATCAATCCTGGGGCACACTGTATATCCATTTGCAATTATTATTACTATGTGATCTTGATCTCTTATTCAAAATTTAAACATGGCAACGTCACATTTAATTCAACCGCGCCCTAACCTTACTGTCAAAATATTTTGTATTTTGAAGGTTTCCAACTAAATGTTCTATTTCTGACTGTTCTGAGGATTCCTTTTGTGTTATTTCCTCATTTTAAAACCTCAGCGTTATTTTTTAGTTTATTTTATCTCTCTGTCTATAATATTATTTAGGAGCTATTAAACCCACCAATCACTCTTACACTGTTGTCAAGAGCAAATTTAGATTATTACTTTTTCTAAACAAATTACAACTTAGTTACTGGGCTAAAAACTGCAGTATTTTCTTGTAGTTTATGACTAGTAAACCCCAAAAAACCCCAATGAATCTGTTTTAAACGAATGTAAAACACCAATTCGTGAATTTAAGTAAGACGAGGATTACTTTCTAATTTTACGATGCATATTTTACCACCCACAAGTGCAAACAAGCAAGCATTAAAGCAAGTATTTTGCCATTGACATTTCGAAGTGTCAACAAACTCTACTATAATAAATAATGTAACTTTTTTGCAAGGAGAATCAGTCAACACTCATCAGACGATAATCGTTTGAAAAACCTATTCACATATTAATCAAGGATCGGGTTAGATCTCACAGTTAAAAGGAACGATGCTTAACTGAATTTTGATGGTTTGAAAATGTAGGTAGTAATTTTTGATTAGTCATAACCTTGATTTTAATTTTTCCAATGTTAATCAAAAGTATGCTTGTTTTGTTATCCACCAGGACTTAACCTAAGTAAGACAACTTAAATTTGGCTTTGAATAACAATAATAACTAGAAAATATTTTGAAAAGTTCAGAAATGTGATACTTTTCGTTAATTCTCCTCATCCAAAAACGCCCAAAAAGTGTGCCTTCTTTTTCAGTCAAATTCCACAGATGTTATTTTTTGATATCTCCCCCATTAATTCTACTAAGTGTTCGGACTTCTTTTTCTATTATTTTTGTCTGTCGGTTACAACAAGAGTTCCTTTACAGGTACCTCCCATATTCTTGTAAGATTATTTAATAAATTTATCGACGTGTTTTAGAGAAGACAAGGTCAAGTTCTTACAGATCCTTGAAAATATTTCAGCCTGTAAATTCGATGTTGATGAACTCTTCTAAAAGTCGTTCCTAAAAGGAGGGTATAATTATCTTTAGATTTCTATACTGACAGTAGCCATTTGTGTGGAAATTAATAATCGAATAAAAAGAGCCGTGAACATAATATTTTATATAATTAATGATATTAGTTCGGGACTGGCTTAGGGGTGCTGACCGCTCTGATGCCCACGGGGTCTTTAGAAACCCGAATTTGCATTATAATTTTCGATAATAATGGCTCTCTTGGTTCGTATAGGTTTTGCTTTGTCTAAGTTGAACTTCGAATAAACCCCTTTGCAAGTTTTAGGTTTACCCAGGAGGACAATTGTTTTGGGTGAACGTTTGTTTAGGCCACTTGGACAGTTAAAATAATGTTACTGCAAATACGACAGTGAAATCCTAACTTATCTAACATACAGGAAAGTATGAAACTTGCCTTATTAACCTTTGAGTTGGTTGCTGCTCTAAATTCATTCATGTTTCTTTCCAATTTTATGACTCACTTTATGCTTCTATTCAAACACCATAATTTGACCTGTAACGATTATTTTATTATCTAACACTTATGCAAGTGACAGATGAATACTACTGGATTATGATTAACCTCCGCTTTTGGCTATGAATAATAAAATAAATGACCATTAGTTAGTTAATATACAGTTTTTTAATTTGTCTCAAACTTTCTCTTCTGTTGCGCTTGAATTGTTAAATTCGTCCACGTTATTCTGGTCTTCTTCGCTTCAGCTTTTTTATATGAAAATACGATAAATCACACGCCTGAAGAATCAGGAACTTCGTAGCCGAAGGGTTTATTTCTCAACGTACTTAACTTTCACTCAAGATGACCGAACGCGACCGCCTTTGGGTTAAAATTTTCATAATTACTGCTTGTCTTGTTTTAATGTTTTAATAACGTGAGGCTTCGTTTTTCATTTGTAAATTTATGACACCCCAGGACACACTTAATTAAGACAAACTATTGTTGTAAGTTTGTTCGAAATTTATGTTGAGGTTTTGGAAATATTAACAGATTTACGTGGCAAATCCGAAATTTTATAGAGAAATCTGAAATTAGTAAAATTCAATAAAATTGTTTTGTTTATTTATTAAGCTAAATTTAGGCTTGTGGTTACCAAGCATCCAAACAGAATTATTTTTCAAAACTTAACCTTAAATAATTTTTAATTTCCAGCCGAAATTTTATGAGGCTTATAAATAATAAAATTTTTAGCGTTAGAAACCCACTTTTTTAGTACACAGTTTAACATTTTAAGTGGTAACGTAAAAAGGACCCATCTATGAAATTCAAATTTATGGAAAATAGTAAGGGGTTTATGGAGCAAATGCTTATGTTCATAGAGCTACGCTCTTTTCTAGTTTGAATAAAACGAACGGCTTGCTTTTAGCTCTTATATCCTCTCTATTTCATACAAGGTGAAGGAAAGGGGGAGAGCACTTGTATTACTTAATTGTTTTGTTAATAACTGAATGGTATTGCATTATATCTGAGTTGTTGTTAATAAACAGATATTATGTATAAACTTACATTTTGCAATATTTATGATTTAATGCTGAATATATTTACTGTGTTGCTTCGAAAATAATCACAAGCTTTACCTAAAACACTTAAAAGATATTAAATCAAGTTGCATTGTCTTAAATGTAATAAATAATTAATCCTTAAAACTCTTTTTGATGCTGTAAAAACATTTAATTTGAAATTTTCTTCACTTAAGTAATAAAATCCGCCTTTGCATAAAAAAAAAATATGGGAGAGAGTTAAGACTATAAACAACGCCTTATAAGAACAAGATAATTAATGATGTAATTTCCCATTTCTAGGCTTTTCCTGCGTTTGTGCCAAATAAAAATATTAACGTATTTCCGGCTTTTTCACTGATTCGTAAAAATTATAATAAATTGATTTGGGAACTGTTTCATTTAAATACAGGATGGTTGTGAAAGTTGGGGCCATGTGTTATTAACATTAACCACATAAAAGAATAGTGAAGGTTTTTTAAATAAAATTTGTCCTAAAGGGCCAGATAAAAAAGTTGCGGCCCTGTAAAATTCATATTTTGAATGTGTTAAAAACCATCGGAGATTTATCTATTTTTAAAGGGTAAATTAGGGTCTACCAATTTAATACATAATTTAATAGTAATAAGGAAGCCTTACTTTCATCAGTGGCGTAGTTACGTTTTTAATTAAGAAAAAAATATTATGAAAGAAAAATTAATTTTACGTACAAAATGTGTTTTGACATTTTTAGCTAAAAGTTTTCCAGTCTGGTATTCCTATTTATACTGTGTCATAGAGCACAATTGCTTTGATGTAACTTTGTAACTGAGGCTAATGTTTTTCCTCATTTTATGGTACAAAAAATAAATAAGAAGCAAATCTTTAAAACAACAGGTTTAGTAAGAAATATTTTAATTACAGATTTAGTACTTATAACGCCACTGGCCAAATCAACAAACTTACTTAAGAAGACTAATAAAACCTACTAATAAACTACAACAAATGCTGAAAGTGAAACCCACAAAGCCTCCGTACGCCTTCTCCAGTTTTGTCGTATCCATTTGAATATTGCTACCTCATTTTTTACTGTAAAATGCATTAACATCATTTTTCCAGAGATCTTCTCAAGAGGTACGGCCTTTTGAATAAACCTTACTTTTTTTGTATCCCCAGACCGTGCTTTCCTTTCCAGAGATTGTTACAAGGTTTGTTTAAAAAGACTGTTATTTGTTATACCAAAGCAATTGTACATTGTAGAGATATACTAGAGTAAGAACAACACATTAGCTGATGTCTGTATGCGCAGTAAAAGTTCGCCAGTGGCGTAACATAAAGACGTTTTTTGGGTGAATAAACGAACGCAAAAAATGATATTTATTTTTGATTCTTCAAATTAGCAAATGTAAAATAAATAAAGCAAGTTATAATTGAAATTTCCGAAGCGTTTCAACGTTGATTTCCAAAAATAAAAATAAAACCAAAAATAGCATTGAAAGTTAGGTTATGAAATGAAAATCTAATAATTTCTGTAAAACCTACCTTAAACACGATCAACTCTAAGCAGATTTGTTCTGCAGAAACATTGAACGACTGATAATCAAAATACAAAAATACAAATCAAAGCACAATCCAAAAATCCATCGGTAACTAAGAATCGCACTGTACTAACGGCCGCCACTGAATGATGCGTTTTCCCCCAGAAACTTGGAAATGGAATAGTCCGATCGCAATTCGCATTATGCATCGATCACGTGATATGTTGTTCTTATTTCATTTTAAGTCTAACACAGTATAGCTGTGTACCATTAAATTATGACTTTGAAATAATACTCTGTAAAAATTAAAAATAAGTCTCAGATGGTTTTTAACATATCCAAAAAAATCTATTCTTTTTTTTAATTCAACTTTATAGGGCTGTAACTTTTTCCTAAAAGGGCAAAACTTTTAGGAAAAATTTCATTTAAAAAATCTTCACATCTTTTGCGAAGTCAATACTGGTAAAGTATGGCTCCAACTTTCACGACCACCCTGTATATAAAATTTTTGAAAACGGGATTTGCTTATTCTGTCTGTTCGTTTGTCTGCCTGTCTTTCTGTTTGTTTGTTTGTTTGTTGCTTGTCTATCTGTTTGCCTGTTTGCCGGTTTGTTTTGCTGCCTTTGTTTGTTTATTGGCTGGTTGTTTTCTTCTATATGTTTGCCTACCTACCTATTTTGTTGGTTGTCTATCTATCTATCTTTCTACTTTTCTGTTTGTCTGTCTGTCTTTCTGTCTGTCTGTCTGTCTCTCTGTTTGCTGTCTGTCTCTCTTTCTGTTTATTTATTTTTGTTGGCTATCTGTTTATCTGCCTATCTATTTAATTGTATGTTATCTGTGTACACTTTTACATGTTTGTCTTGCTGTCAGTCTCTTTTTTATTTGTCTGCTTTTCTGTTTGTTAGCTTATTGTCTGTCTGACTATTTGTCTGTTTACCTGTCTGTCGGTTTGTCTATGTCTACTTGTCCGTCTTTTTAGAGGTTTTGTTTATTTGTCTATTGTCTGTCTATTTGTTTTTCTGTCCCTCTGTTTGCCTGCCTGTCTGTTTGTTTGCCTATTAATTTTTCTGTTTGTATGTTTGTCTGCCTATCTGTGTATTTGTTTGTCTATTATGTCTATCTGTTTACCTACCTATCTATTTGTTTGTATGCTGTCTGTCTGTCTGTCTTTTTACCTATTTGTCTCTCTGTCGTTTGAATCTTTGTTTACCGGTCTATCTGTCTTTCTGTTTATTTTTTGTTGGCTATCTATCTATCTCTCTGTTTGCCTGTGTATTTTACCTGCCTAGCTATTTGTTCGTCTGATTTCTATCTGTCTTTCTGCTTATTTGTCTCTCTATTTGCCTGTCTGTCTGTGTTTCATTTAATTTTTTCGTTGGCTATCTTTGTTTGTATGTTGTCGGTTAACCTGTTTACATGTCTGTCGGTTTGTCTGTCTGTCTTTGTGCCAGTCTATTTCTTTTTGTTTGTCTGCCTTTTTGTTTGTTTGACTATTGTCTGCCTGTGTATTTGTTTGTCTGTTATCTATTTGGCTTTCTGCTTGTCAATTTGTTAGTCTATTGTCTGTCTGTCTATTTATATAGTCTGTCGGTTTGTCTGTGTATCTTTCTGCCTGTCCGTCTCTTTATTTGTTTGCCTTTCTGTTTATTCATCTATTGTTTGTCTGTTATCTTTTCTGCTTATTTGTCTCGCTATTGTCTGTTTTTCTGTTTATTTTTTTGTAGGATATCTATCTCTCTCTCTCTGCTTGCCTGCGTATTTATTTACCTATCTACATATTTGTTTATCTGTTTGTCTTTCTGCTTATGTGTTTGGTTGTCTGTTTGTCTATCTACCTGTCCGCATGTCCGTTTAGCTGTTTATTTAAATACATATATGAAATACACTGTGCGTCAATTGAAGTGGAACATTTTGCTTATTTATTTATTTATTTATTTGTTTAACATTTTTTCGATTGTATCAAGGGAACTATAGTCTCGCAACTAAAATAAAGTAAAGAAGTTTAAAAACAATTTACTTATAAAATTTGAAGTTTTCTGAAATGTTCAATAATTTTTAACATTTACCTTGACGAGATAAAATGCGATGTATAGCAAATATATTTAATAAATACTGCAATAATTTTTCTTTCTGTACTCTTCCTTAGATATGAAAAGCTGTTAAATACGTGGTTATACGATTACTTTAAGAATAATAATCTTATAATTACAATTCGGCTTTCGTGAAAATCGTCGTACAACTCGAGCAGTATTTGTGATGATCGGTAATATTGCAGAACAACTTGAAATGGAAACGAACTGCGTAAATATTAATATTTTGTTTAACAAACTTCATGTCTATGATGTTAGGGGTATGCCATTTTTTTACACAGTTTTTACCTAATTAATCGACTGTTAGTTTAATAAATTATCTTCTAATATCAGCGTTATCAAACATGGTGTTCCACAGGGCTCCATATTTGGACCATTGTTTTTTCTTATTTAGGTACTTACATCAATTATTTTATATTAGTCATAATTTCTACAAATCTATTTACTGATGATGCAGTATTAATTTGACCTAGAATAGATTATAATCATTTATTGATTCTTTATTTACTGCATTCTTTCGAATCCACTCTCAAATTTTGATTAAGTGAATGTAATATGTTTTTGTTTGTTATAACGCTTTTATTATTATATGAATTGAAATGTACTTGCTTATTATTAACTTTGTTTTCTTTGTTTGTTTCAGGTAAGTCCTCTTCTAAGTTTCTTTTGTAGTACGGCGTGCGGGTAAGGTAAACATTCTATTTTAGTCACTGTCTCAAGTTTACTGGCAGTCTTTAGAACTTTAAATTTAAGCAATTTTAAAATATTTCTTTTCTAAAATTACCAGATCGGTTATCCACACCTAAGCAGCCTAAGCCTTCTTCAATCCGTTATTATTTATTAGTCGCCGAAGGCATTCGTTGCATAAATTCACACCGAAGCTGTTAATAAATACAGTTACATTACCGTACATGTTTATGTTTTTCTATTATAATTATCAAGCCTAAAGTATGTTACCCTCCCACCTAAATTTACAACGTGTTATTCCAACTTTATGTCCTTATAAAACGCGTTCTACCGGGCCTACATTTAATTTATATCCCTTTAATTGATGTTCACCTAATTTGGTAATTTGTAGGGGAAATTGCGTTGGTGGATGGGGGTTTATATTTTAATTTAGAAATGTACTCTTCGTTCTTGAATAAAACAGATTGGGAGGCTGTTAACTTGTATTATAATCTTAGTTTAAGTTGGTTTTAAGTTCTGATTACGCAACCAACCACTGCCGAAAAATCGACGTGGAAATAAATTTTAATTTGTATAGCCTTTGTTTTTTCTTGGTTCCAATTTTTGAAAGTTTCTTAATTTCATTCTCCAACTTTAGTAGTTAACTTTTGGCCCGAGTTTCTGTGTTTTTTCAGCTATCAAATACGGCTTAAAATTTCATTTTAGATTTATATCAGACCAGCCGAAATTTATTAATAAAGTTAAACTCAAGCACTAAACCTGTAACCTGAACTCCAGGAGTGTTTGAGATTTATTAACATCCTTATCTAAAATTTTAGTACACATAAATCGTTACCCAGTTTTTGGAGAATAAAATTTGTAAACAAAGTTCTTACGTTTGTTAGGTATTTGAACTGTTAAAGCCTTTCGTGGCGCCTACACTATGTAAATCGAAATCGCCTTAAATTCTATGCATTAGATGTCTGACGAATCCTTAGTTAAATTTAATTTAAGGATTGTTATGCATACCACGCTACTTCCTTATTAGTTTTATGTGTAAGGTGTCATAGTACGTGTATTGAATTATTGATTGTTCATTGAACTAGCGTGTTCGATTATTGTGCGAAAATTTGGGTAGGTTTTAGCCATTCTTTAATTAAATGCAGGATTGTTTGCTACTTTACTGAAGGTCTAATTCTAATGCATTCGTCTAAAATATTTGTTTATTGTCTTAACTATATTAAGATTATTTTTCAAATATATTCGAGGCTTCTTTTAAAGAAGTAGTTTGGAGTCCAAACTATTACACAAAAATATGTTTACATCTTCATCTTTATTATTATTATACAAATAATTCAAGCACATAAAAGCAATTTAAAGATTACTTTATTTACAAACACTTGTCGTATTCCACATGAATTAATCTCCTAACAGCCAGAAAATCGAGATTAAATAATAAAACTTCTTGATTTAACCAACGGTAAACATTAAATACAGCCAAAGTAATAGTAATGCAAATAATCATCTTTAGCCTGCAGTTATTGGCAACCTACTTATGTACACCAATACGTAAAATTAGTAACATTTCGCAATTACAAGTTTTCTAAACAAGGCGTTATGTCGTGTATTTGTAAATTTCCTGAATTTGATTGTTTCTGGAAGTGTTCTAGCCACATTATAACTGGTTAAAATTGTTAATTTGGAGGTAATTTGTGGTAATTTGAGCTGCTTGGGGTTATTGTGTTATTTAGACCTTAAATTTCGGTTTATTACGATTTGTTTATACGGTTTATCTCTTAAGAAAAGCAAAGTAAAATTATTCTAGAAATTAAGTTGTAAGGAAAAGTTAGAACGAATAATTTGTTAAATTATTTTGAAAGCAAGGCATTTATCTATAGTAGTTGGTGGTTTTAATTTCCAAGATTTGGGTTTCTGTGTTGCTTACAGATTTTATCTTTGGTTGGAATTGTTGAAACTAGGCTATTAAATATTGTTCATATATTCTGAACTATTATTTTCAAACCGTTCAGACTAATTTAATATTCTGATGTGTCTTTCCTTGCTTGCTTTATTTCTAGTAAATTGCAGAGCAGCTTTTATTAGTTTCTGGTTCTTAACTGAATTTTTAACAGAAGTTTCTCACCATTAAATGCACTAAAATGTTTCCTACATTATAGATAAATCGCTACATTTTAATCAAGCCAAATTCTCGATTATCTTAAAATTATCTAAAAACTACCTTAAAAGAAATCAACTGTTTTTAAATGCTACTTCCTTGTGAAAGTCTAAGCCATTTCTTTGTTATTTTTATAGGCCTTGTTAATCAGGTTAGGTTATTTAACACAATAGGTCATCATTTAAAAGTTTTAAGTAACCTAACACTCTGTATCGTCCTTATGTAACCACTTCATAGTTATAGTATTGGTTAGCTCGTTTGTATTCATATAAACATATTAGAATAACCCACAACTTATGGTTACCTTTTGAATTTTACTTTACTGTTATACTCGTTACAGTAATAATGTTAAAACTTACGTATTTGACTTGTTAAAAAAATAAAGAGAAACGCCTTGAGAAGGACATCCGGAATTTAAATTTAAGAGCGTGAATTTCCAATGATATAAATTTTTGACCCGGAGAAAACAAGTTGTACAACTGTCCTCTGGTTTGTTTATTTTACAATACTTCGGGGAATAAAGAATTAGCGAAGCGTCCGGCTCGCTAATTTTTTTTTCTTGCAAAAGGCTTTTATGTAAATGTAAAATATTTCGTACCAAATGTGGTTTTAATCAATGGAAGAATAGGGATGATAATAAATCTTTTTGTTGTGTTCAGCATTGGGCTTAAGTAAGGTACCTATTAAACTCGTATAATAAAAAGACCTTTTCTTTTTCAGTACATTTATTTTTCATTCTGCATTCTGAATTCCAAAGCGTAAAGACGTAAAATTTATAATTCGGAAAGATGGTGCGTTTGCACGCGGACCTTGTGCCTCGTGTTGATAGTGGATCACACATTGTTAAAAATATCCGTGTCCATGCATAGTAAGAAATTAAATACCTGGCCATAATGGCCAATTATTACGGTAGTTACCTACGTATATTAATACGCAACCAAGTCAACCAAATGTTACGTTTTACAATCACAATACAAACATGCATTTCAGTCAAATGCCAAATACATTTATTACACAGTCAACTAATCTACAGCCACAACAACAAAAATAATGTACATCAGCCAGTCACAGCAAAATACAAATCAAAGCCTAAATTCAATCAAACCTTCGCGATTCGATAATGGATGGCAAGTAGTGGCAAACAATAAAAAAGTCCGAAGTCCAGAAGGGACAACTAAACAACAAAACCAATCTAAATTTACTGATTATTAGCTAGATAATTTAGTCACAATAAGTGATAGAAACGCTAAGATAGATAACGAACGAATCTGAAGATGAAGACATAACGGATACTGCAAGCAATGAAATAAAAAAGAGTGAACCAAAACCACCCCCAATCTTCATCTCAGGAGTTAAAAATATTAAACCACTAATAGACTTAATAGAGCAAATAGTGAAAGAAAAATATACTATGATGGCTCTAAACAATGAGCAGGTGAAAATACAAAGAAGGTGAAATATTGTAACGTAGTGGTTTTCCCCAATAATGCTAGAAGTTAGTAAAAATAATTCTTAAGTACCACCGTGGTGGTGTATTTAACCAACTACGTGGCGTGGGATCAGGTATAAACTATACATGTAATGTAATATGGGTTGCATATTAATAGCCAGTAAGGAGTCACGAATAAAAATGAGCATGTATCTAACAAACGGAAACATCTAGGTCTGAAAATCCGGCAGTTATACTGGATGATAGGAAGACGATTTTAACTAACACTAGAGAGTAAAATCCTAATATACAAAGGCATAATAGAACCAGTATGGACCTATGGGGTTCAGCGAGTAATAGCAATATTGGCAGTATCCAAAGCCTACAAAACCAAGTGATGCGTGCAATAGTGGGTGCACTGTGGTACGTGGCGAATGCAGTTATACAAAATGATTTGAGTGTACCTACTGTTAGAGAAGAAGTGCACTCAAACAAATTGGTTAATAAACTGATGAACAAAACTGAAGAATTAAGACAACTTAAAGGATATAAACCACTAGATTTAACCACAAGATTTAATTAATGCAGCTTTAGTTTTAAGTAATCTACATAAATAACCCTAGTTAAATTAAAAAATGAGAGCCTTCATAGGAATTTACAAGCTAAAATGATGTTAACCAAACCAAGAACTTATTGTCCACTGGATAGATTATTCAATATAAAGGGTTCTTAAAAAAAGTACTTTTGTCTTTGAAATACAAAACTTGCTAGTTTGAATCCATAATCCGGGACATGGCAGTTTAAAAATAACATATTCTGGACGTATAAAAATGATATAAAATTCCAATAAACAATAATAAACCTATAAAAATTCCCACTGAATATAAAAATTTCCTAAACGCAGGTGTCATGTAATGACATCCGGTGGTGTAACATTCCTCCGGCGTGTTGAAAAGGTCTATAAACATATTGATTAAGAAATAATCACTTTCTATATCTTCCTGTTTTTTTATGCTTTTTTTTCATAAAGAAAACGAGAACATTTTTTTTGTATTTTCCTTTAAATTTTTACAGCTTTTTTATTTTAATTGCAACTGAACTAATTTCCGTTGTTTTATCTGGTTTAATCCCAGGAGCACAATTTTAAACAACTGGCGGAAAGTTTAAAACATTAAATTTATGTATGCAAATGTTGGAGTTTTATAAACGGAATATAAACTTGAAATGGTGCGTCAAGGATTCGGTATTGTTTCGAGGTCGTTTGGAGCTCGGGCATGCAGAAGTGCAAGATGAAATTTCTGATATGTCTTTATTAGAGCATAAAAATGCACTTTCTCGATTTATTTAGAGGTTAAGTACGTTTACTCCGAATAAAATTCATGAGCTGAAACTTTAATTCTTCTTTTAGTTAAAACAATAAATTTAATATTAAGGTTTTTTGTTTATTGTTAACGTTTTATTTCCGATTTTATTGTTTAACCATCAAAAGAATAAATTCGGCCTGTGCTGCAGCCATATATGTTTTTAACAAAAATCGCTTTCTTGTTTTGATTCTTATTTATTAATTCTGTGGATTTACCTGCAAAAACGAAGCAATAGGTAAATTAAATACAGTTTGTTTCTGATTCAACTCTTTCTTTCTCCAGGTTGTAATGGAAAAAAGCATGGCACTTGCCTTGTAGCCTGCCCTGCGCGTTATAAATTACCAACAAATGATTGTCCTAAATTACTAGTCCTACTACGACCTAAAACGAGAAACATTCCAACCCAACAGCTCAACTAACTTTTGTTCTTATTACTAGAATTAAGTGAATATATTTAGAAGCAAATGCTTTGTTCTGAACTTGTTTTTATTGCACATTCAGTCTGTCATGAAATGCTTTTCCTAGTCACCAAATAAACCGCTGAAACTCCTTTGAGTTTGCTTGTAAAGCATTTTGGAAAGAATCGAAAATCCTTGTTATTTTATTTCTGAAGGGGCAATTTCAAACAAATGCTCTTCTTAGCACAATTTGTTAAATGTAAATTAATTCAGACCTTTCCTATTTCACCGTTCATAAACCTGATAGGTAATTAAGAATTAACTCTTTATTTTATCAATAATTTATCATCTTAACTCATTAATTAACGATTAAATTAAAATGAAATAAATTAGCACAGTCTACCTAATTAAATACGCTCATCAATATTAAAACGGCTTCAAATTCGCACAAGGCTTATTACTAACGTGTAGAAAACAATAAGAAGAAATACGCGACCGAATTTCATAATAATAAACATAATTTTAATAATTGAGATCGTAGAGACTCTCGTTTGTTCTAGATTCTCCGTCTGGTGTGGTTTTGAATATCTCTTGCCTCATTATTACACAAACTGCTTGCTTGGTTCCCACATTTTTCTCTGCTGGTAATTTAAAATGTTTGTAATTCATCTGGAAATGCAATCTTTTATTTAATTTTGTAGGCTTTGTTAAGAGGAATTTATTATTATTAATTTAAATTTTTTTTTTTTTTTCGTCTCAACTTTCGTTTTGCTTTGCTTTGTTTGTTTGTTAATGTTTAAACGAATGAATTGTTGGACTAAATTAACCATGTTGATCACTAAGATTATTAGGATGTAACCAATCACTGTAATTAAAACAAAACTTGCAAGGTTTTACCTTACTGAATCATCTATTCGGCGATATTTTTCAGTAATTTAATTCGTTATGCACCTTTCCTTTGCATTATAATCGAAAATAAAAAATTGAAGAATAAACGAATTATTTGCGTGAAACTAATTATTAACAGGCTTTGTACATTTTCAACGAGTTAATTTTTATTTAACAGTATTCAGGATTTGTGTATATTTCTGATTGTGTTTCTTTATAGGCCTGTAAATTCAAATTATAATTTCCAAAGTGATTTAAAATTCAAACCAGTGTACCTCTTCGTAATGAAAGCAGCATTATTTTCATTCATCCTTTTAGGTATTGGGCTTTTCATGCATAACGTAAACGCTCAAGGTAAAAATATTTTACTTAAAGTTATTATTTGGGAGTCATTTGTAAGCTATTGTGATTGCAAAGGTTTCTAATTGTCTATATGTTACAGAACCATGCGTGTCATCTAATAAAACGAAATTCGGAATGTGTGTTGATTTATGTCCTGGCAATTTAATTTTACCGTCTGAGGATTGTGGTGGTCGACCGTGTTGCGATGTTTACAAAGAAAATGAATGAAATTAATTTATATACATACAATATTGTATAATTAAAGATATAACTTTAAACTGTGTTGATTTACGTTTTTATAGTTTATTACAGACAAATAAACTGCAACTTTCATCTTGTACTTGAACAACAATTTTTAAGTAAAATCCTGAGATTCTACCTTATCTTATGGGAAGTAAAAGTAAAAGGGAAATAGTTTGCCCTTTTTGGGTCATTTGTCAGCTATAAGTTAGTTATGTTAGTCGGTTGTTTAAACTCACCCCTAACAGTCCCACCCTTGCAGTCACTAGTGACAGCGCATTCGCCATTGCCATAAAACAAACATAACAATTACTGCTCTGTAAAACTCACCACTTTAAGGTGTACTCACCGGGGGTCCCCGAACGCCTCGTTTCGGAGCGCCCCTCACTGGATACAAGTTTTGATCTACTACTACTTCTTTGGGCTTCCATCATCTTCTTCACGGGTTAGCCCTCGATCACATCTTGTGAAGCTCCTCCACTTCTTTCTACCCGCGGAGTCACACAGCATTAGGTGTAGTTAATGCCAAAGGGTCGGTAGGGCTTCACACTTTCAGCAGTATATTACTTATTACTTGCCTACTAAACTCTATCCGGAACACTCTTTTACCCCTATCGGAAAATCTGCCGAGGACCACTCAAGTACCCTGGTACTACCAGGAGCAGCTAACATGAGAGTTTACTACCAACCAGTACCTCTTTGTAAATGATCTTTCCTGTAAGCTAATCCTTTGATTAGACATGCATAACATGCAACACAAGCAACAATCACCTATCCCTGCTTATATAACTTAAATCGGCATGTGTTTGTTTATGCTTGCAACGCGGCCTTCCTTGACATCCCCCAAGCCTTTGATAAGGTTTGGCACAGACGCTTACTCTTTAAACTAAAAAGCCCACTATCCCACAACTACTTTATCCTCATAAAATCATATCTATCTGTAATATAATGGTCTGGTATAAAGCTCTACGTTGGCAGGTGCCTTAAATGTTATGCTGAAGTCCTGATTATTGGTGTCATGAAATTGCTATGAGCTATTTCGTGTCTTATTTTTATAATTTTATGAAAATCCGACTAACTTTGCTGAGATGGAGCAGGGCCGGATCAAAAGTAGTAGAGGACCGGATCCGGCCCGCGGGCCGGGGGTTGCCTATATCACCTATATGTGTTCTAGAGCTTCGATTTGTTTGCAGTGTTTTGTCAGCCATTCTTCTTTAGCGATTTTTATCTTCTTTTTAATGATTTTGTTTATGCGTTTATATTCTGTGTTATTTCTATTCTTATGTGATCTTCTTTCCTCCATTAGGTCTAAGATTTCTTGTGTCGTCCATTCGTTCTTACTTTTCTTATGTATCGTAATTAGATGTGCTGTTGTTGTGTTGTTAATTGCAGTTTTGATAGTCGTCCATTTCTCTTCTAAGTTTACAAGAGGAACACTTGTCATGTTTGAGAATTTTTCGTTAATAGTTGCCCTGATCTGTTCTCGTGTATTTTCATATTTCATTTTGTTCATATCTATTCTTGTGGTTCTAGTAGATCATTTAATTATTTTTAGGCATAGCCTTCCGGTACTTAGTAGCAAGTTGTGGTCCGAATGTATTTCGGCTCCTGGGTAAGTCTGGACTACTTTAATGATGTTTCGGTAGCGTTTGTTGACGAGGATATAATCCATTTGATCTGACCATATGTTTATAAGTATCAACAGGTGAGCGTCATGTATATGTATAATCTTCGTTTTGGCAAACGAAAGTTTTTTTATGACAAATTCAAATTCCTTGCAGAACTGGACCATTTCTTCTCTGTCATTTCGGCATCCACCACATCACCATCTTTTCCTTTCCCGACTTTTGATTATTTTTGATTGAAAACCTTTATTTGTGAAGTTGCGTTTAATTAATTTTGATATTTTTAATTCCAACGTTCATTGCAAAAAAATAAGTTTGTTTAAGCCTATTTTTCCAAAACAATGTTTTATTCTCTTTGTAAAAAAAGTGTGTTTTTTTCTTCAGAAAACATTTCCACATCTTTGATTGCAATTTTACAGGTTTTTGTTAAAGGCACGCCTTTAATTTCAAAGAATATATTCTATGGCTTTTTTATTTTAATATCATTGATTACGATTTTCTGCTGATAATTGTCGAAACAAAAACTGTAAAAATTCTCTAAGATACAATACAGAATAATAAATAAAAATTTAATAAAACATTTTGAATTACACAATATCTCGTTAAATTTTTTGTAGTCATTTATTATAGAGCAAACAACAAATAGAAATATTTTTTTAATAGTTGAATGGACAGGGTGAAATCTCTTTGTTTAAGTACTTTTGCCTTTTTAAAGGTTAAAAATTTAAACGCAGGCCTTTGATATACTTAATGTAAATTTGGAACTTGACCGGAGTCGTTTGCTTTTAAAATTTATATAGTTTTTGTTATTTTTCTTGAAGAACATTTACTTATCGTTGATTGAAATTTTACAGTTTCTTGTTTCATTTAATTTGAAATAATATATTCTACGGTTTTTAAATTTAATATCTTTGATTACAATTTTCCACTGATAACTATTGAAACAAAAACTGTAAAAATTCTAAAAAGTAATACAGAATAATAAATAAAAAATTAAATAAAATGTCTTGAATTAGACAATATGTTGTTAAAACTCAATTATTGTTAATTTTTTGTAGCTTTAATACTCTCAAATTACAATTTCAAGGTTTTCTGACCTGGCCACAAATATTAAATACTGAAAACTAGTAGTACTTATTTGAATTACTTATTTATTTATTTATTCGTATATTTATTCGACTACTTACTCATCTATGTAGACGTTTTTTGTTTCAGCGTTACGTTGCGCTTAGAAAATTAATTATAGGGGTCTTTCTGTTATCGCCGACAATTTCGTAATGCACTGTTCCCACATTGCTTTCTTTTCCTTTTCGCCCAAGACCTTGTTCATGTTGCACTATGTACGCGATCTATCTTTTTCAAGATATCTGCCGCTTGTGCAAGTTATATTCCTCGTGCTTTCTTTGAAGATCTCGGTTCTTCCTTTTCATCCAATGTTTTTTGACCATTCTTATTTTTCTTCTTATTTCATATTTGTTACGATAAAGGTTTTTCCAAGAGTGGAAGTTCCTTCGGTTTGAAACATTTTTAGTGTGGTACTGCTAATAATCATGGCAGTTGATGGGCGTTGAAATCTCTGGCACCCGTGCTAGTCGTAGTCTCTTCTTTCGTACAAGATCACACAATATCTGTTTACATTCCTTTACTAACGCCAAGTTTATCTTACATGATGCTAGAGAGTATGTGGGCTGTTTCCTGTCCTGTTTCTCATACTTGCTCTAGTTTCGCACATTCTAAAATTTCTAGGCGGTAATATTATTGCCCTGTGGGATTGATTCCTGCTGTTAGTATATAAATTCCCAACCCTACTGCATTCAATTCTGTCTGACCCATCAGTATAACAACAGAGAGTCTCTTCGGAGTGAGATCTTCTGACATCTTCTCTCCTCATCGGTATTATAACTTCAAAGTGTATTTTTCTGATTTATTTTTTCTTTCCACCCCCCTGTCCTCTATAATTTGCAGCACGCCATTGTTTCCTCTCTACCTTTCGATATAATGTTGACATCGATATCTACTTCTAATTTTTCTGGGTTTGCTTGGCGCAAATTTTCTTTTAACAATTTCCTGTATTGTATTATTCCATGCATTTCTTGCTTTTTTAATGATTTTCGTTTCTTTTCTTTTATTACCTTTGTCTTACTTAAAAGATCGAGCTCAGTACATCGTTTATAATGGTTTTACACCTCTCAACTTTTCTCCTAAGCCTGATGTACCTTAGGATTTCAACTTGGGTCCCCTTTTATTTCTATTATTTATCAACGATTTATCATTTCGATTTGCGCTGCAGTAACCGTTGCGAAGCTTCAGTGTATGCAGGCGATGCGTACTTCTGTTAAATCGCCTAAACCACAGTCAGATCAACTTATAAAACATAACTTTTTCCCCAAATAAAATGTTTGTAATACGCAACTGCAATAAATTTCGCAATATCAATACTTTCAAGACATTGTATCTTAGCTCTAGTCAGGAGTCGACTTAAATATTGTTTTTTAATTTAGTCACCTGATTAAAAATGAGATAGAAAGCGCCCAAGAAAGATTGTTAAGATATCTCTGGTTCAAAACTTACGCTGTATGGGCTACTTGTAAAGACTTACTATGTAATAATTTTGAAATACATACTAGCCCCTGATCATACCTTAGACGTATAATAATTGGGTTGATCATATTACTAAAATTAATCTTCGATATACCTGATTGCTCGTATATACCAACTTGGAAATTAAACTTTTACACCCCCAGGGTTGGTACCAGAAATAACTAAATCTGCTACATACAATTCTCAAAAACAAAGTTATTGAAAAACTCGGTTGTGGTAACCATGTACTCTCAATATAATGAAGTTTGCAAGAACTATGGTACAAATTTATTGAATGCTTTAGTTTAGAGATACTGATTTATAAGATTAAATGTCATTATTGTTGTCTGCCTGTTACTAATATAAAAGGCTTCGTTGTATATTGCTTTGCCCTTATTTATAATGTTCTTTCTTCCTTTTCCCTTCTTCTTTTTCCCCTATAGTAGAAAATTGCTGCTGGGCAATAAATTATTATTATTATAAACTTTTAAAAGCAAAATAGTTTTATTTTGAATTATTCTTTGTGTATTTTTATCGCAGGTTAGAGCAATCGTCACACTACCGAAGTGGAAAATCGAATTTTACGTTGTAATCCATTAATTACGCACATGTGTTCGATGAGATTTGATATTTTCAATCGCTAATATTACGACCTTTTTTATTTCGAGAAAATATAAAAAGTTTCGTCATCCTTTTTTAATTGAATGCAGTTCTACTTTAATACGATTTTATTGTATTTTTTATAGCGGAGATCAGTATAAAAGCTTCTAGCAGCGTAAGGGTACTTCATTGTGTAGTTATTAACGTTGAAGTTGTGTTTGTGCCTTGAAGATGAAGTCTTTCGTGTTCTTTTCTGTGTTATTAATCGCGTTGGTTCTATTGGGAAATTCTACTGCACTGCAGAGTAATAAAATATCATCTAATTTAATTTCCTTTATTTTTCATTTATTTGTTATTATTATTTTTGTTGACTTAATTACGATTACTAGTAATGCTTAGTCTCACTGGATTTACTAAATCCAGTCACGACTAAATTTCAAAATTATATCCTTTTGAATATAAGGATGTCTATACACTAGATTAAGCAACCTATTTACCTATTTAATATGTTTATTAGGCTGCACCAGCATTGATGGACGATGGCATGGGTTTTGTGGCGGTCAGTGTATTAATGGTCCTGCAGTACCGTCGCTCCATTGTACTGACCCATTCAATAGGAAGTGCTGCGTCGTTAACTGATAACAAAAACCAAATATTATCTGGCTTGATATAATGAATAAATAGCAAATTCCTCATACTGTTTTTTTTGCAAGTCAAATTGAAACGTACTTTTCAATCATCGAAGAACAAGAAATCTGTTTGAATTTAAAAAAAAATTAAAATTTCGTGCAATTTGCGATCCATGTCCTAGTCCCAAACATGCTCTGTATATCTACTCCTATCAAACCAATGAATTCTTAAAGTTTGTGTTTTATAAAATGAATAACCAATCATTAAGAAATGATATTTTAAGAATTACATTATTGTGTAGTGAGTGGAACACTTCTTTTTTGTGCTGAAAATAGTATATTTGCGATTTTATTTTGAAACGCTCGAGCTTTCGCCAGATAGAAAAAGGTAGAAGTAGGAAAATAAATTTAAAAAAAAATCGCTCGGAGAGTCGGCATCAAATTGGGTAATGATACAAGTAAGTAATACTTACAAGTAGGTATTACCATTTGCAAGTGTATAATATTTCGGTAAATTGCAAATTCACGTCTTAGGTTTTTAAATCGAATAAGTTGGCTAAGATCAAGAAAAAAAATTGAAAAGTTTCCAATAGTTGTCATAGATTTGAATAAAATAGAATAATGTTAAATATTCACTTTTTACTTTTTTTAGTACCCAAAAAATATTTAAGTTCTAAAATTTGTAGATTATAGTTTAATTGAAACAAAAGAATAGAATCTTGTTTTTGGCATGATAATTAAACATCTGCTTAGCAGGCGACAGAGATTCGAATCTCAGTCGTGGGAGAAGAAACTAGGAAATAATATTCAAAACTTATAACTCCAAAATAAAGTTCATATTTCCTTTCGTGATTAAGGATGATTAAGGTAAAATTTTCACACCTAGAAGACAAAAACAAGCTGTTTGTAAACACAAAAAAACTAAAGAGTACTAACACATTTGATGAACAACAATGAAAGCCCATATTAGAGAACGATCAAAACAAGGAAATCAAGCGGGAGCAGAAATCGAAATCGTCTGCTAAAAGCTAACTATAAATGATATACCGTGGTGTTGAAACAAATAGCAAACTAACTGGTTTTGAGCAAAAAGCTTCAAGAACCAAAAAACGATTACATTATCAGGACAGATGATACGAAACATGACATATAAAGCAATAAAAAAGGAAACGAATTTAGCTGTTTTTGATACATGGAATGTGAGGGATTTAACCGGAAAGAAAAATGCACTAATTGGCAAATTCGAGGAGATAAATATTCGCATATTAATTTTGTCAGAACCAAAATGGAAAGGAAAGGGTGTAACAAATATAGGAAATAGTCATATACTTATTTACTGTGGCGTCAAGAACGATGTACGAGTCGAAGCTGTTGTTGGAGTACTAATACACAAGAACTGGGAAAACAGAACAAACAAATGGACATTTATATCAGAAGATGTTAACACTACACATTACAGGGGAAATGAGATAAACGAGGAAATAAACTGATTTTACGAATAATTTCAAATAGAATTACAATGACGCAAAAAATGCAACGAACCTATTGGAAGGTTTGAAAATCCTCTATCAAAAACCGGATCTAGACTCCTCGAACTCCTCTCTATGAGAAATAACCTAGGCATCTTTTGGGTGGGTGGGCGTCCTCTTCTTCTTCATGCAGTGGTGATACATTCCATTACTTGTTTTGGAAGCCTGTCGTTCATTATTCTTTGCACGTTTCCATACTAGGTATATCAGTTTTCGTTGTTGTACTCGTATATCCATATTCTGCCTGATAGTATCGTTTCTAACCCTGTCTTTTCGAGATGTTCTAGAGGCGTCCTTTTGGTTGCAAGTACTTTTCTCTTATTCAGTTCGCTCATGCGCCATGTTTCTGCTCCATCTAGAGAGATACTTTTAATCACCACGGAATAGATATTTAATTTTCTTTTCTTACCAATATCTCTGCTCCAAAGTATACCGTTTAGGCAGCCAATAATTTTTCTGACTTTTGTTATTCTATTTTGGATTACGATGTTGTCTTGCTCTGTTTTACTCCTACATATATGTATTTCTGGTTTGCTTTCATTATTTGATTATCTTTGAAATTTAGACCAGGAGTGTTCCTTATTGCATTACATCCATCGACTATCCGATTCCTTAAGTCATCTTCAATTTCCACTAGGGTGTTATAAACTAATAATTTCAAATAGCCCCATAGGAAAAAATCTATGAGATTTAAGTACGGAAATCGAGTAGGCCATAGATGAGGTCCTCCTCAACCATTCCAGCGATCTTGATATGTTGAATTTAGAAACTCACGAGCAAGCACATTAAAATGCTCCGATGCTCCATCATGGATGAACCACATTACGTTCCTCATTGCCAATGGTACATCCTCTAGCAACTCAGGTATAGCCTTCTTCTATTATTTCTGTGATTCGCAAGATTTGATGCATCGGTGAGTGTGAATTCCTGAAATTGAGGAATTATATTATGGGTCTCTAAGTGATTGCCATAAGTCGTGTGTGTATAGCTCGCTCAAAAAGTTTAGATACGGTAGAGAGGAGGCTGACTGGGCGATAGCTTGCGGGATTATCGTGTTGTTTGCCAGATTTTGGGAACATTAATATAATAAATAATAATCAGCTCAACTTCAAAATCAATCACATCTTCGAAAGTCATCATTCCACGATGTTAGTTGGAGATCTCAATTGCAAACACAAGAATTGGGGATGCAGAGCAACCAACCCTAATGGGGTGAAACTAAATGACTTTACCTCCCGACTGGGTGTTATGATAGCTGCTCCTGCTGAATATACCTTTTACCCGTACAGACATAATCAACAACCGGACATCTTGGACATCATATTGCTTAAAAATGTCAACCTACCAATAACTGAAACTGTACTGAATTGGATTCCTCTCATCTCCCAGTTATATTTACCCCAAGCTCTGAAGACTAATTGAAGGGCCAGTAGAATGGAGAACTATCATTAACAAACAATTAACCTGTCCAACAAACTTAAATACTCGAGAAGAAACAATAAACGAGATTGAGATTGAAGTATCAACATTAGTCAAGCCACTAAAAAAACCCAAATTTTTCGACCACATAAAGATCAAACTCCACCATTATACATACAGCAACTGATAAAAGGAAAACACACGACTCGAAGATTGTGGCAAAGTACCCGAAACCCAGTGCTCAAGGAACATTTGAACATACTCATCAGGCTAGTAAGATACAAATTAGATCAATTTCGAATCTCCTCTTACAAAAAACATATAGACTCAGCTGACAATACCATGTGGAGAGTCAGAAAAAAAACACTTATACACGAAGCCCAAATATATTTTGAGGACCAAGAAAAATGCGATCTATTTGCTGTACATGTGGAAAAACCTACACCACTACACAAAACCCCGGCACAAACAAAGTCCTATTAACAGTCACAATACTTATTGAACCGGTTTCTCCAACAGAAATTAAACAACACATCCAGATAAA
The DNA here is from genome assembly GCA_963082815.1 of Melanotus villosus. Taxonomy (NCBI): domain Eukaryota; kingdom Metazoa; phylum Arthropoda; class Insecta; order Coleoptera; family Elateridae; genus Melanotus; species Melanotus villosus. Next base: position 5,905,003 of record OY720423.1, on the reverse strand, counting down.
TCTAAAAAATCCCCAGGACCAGACCTAATTCCCAATTTACTCCTCAAAAACCTCCCAGACAAATCCATAGCTCACTTGACAGCAATATCCTTCTGTAATTTGCAGGATCTTACTTGTTACCTTTTTTATAAATAGATGTTATATGGGATGGATTCTTTCCATTCATTCGGTACCTGCTGAGCTGAGGAGTAACTAGAATCAACAAAATCCCCCACACGACAATTTGGGAACGACTACAAGTAGGTAGTCTAATCACTAGAGCTTGGATTATATGCACTAAAAAATGGTAAAATATCCACGCAAATATGCACTAAAAATAGCTAAAATATACACTAAAATATGCAGTTATGCATTAAAATATGCAAAATAAAAATACATTTGGAGTTTTTCTTATGATTCTAAAACTGCATATTGGTATTTAAGGGTTAAATTTCCACGTAATTTGGTAGCTAAATTAAATTATTACAGTCAGGAAATATCATTAAAGCTTACCCTTTTGTCGCAAACTGTACAGAAAACACGAGAAGAATCAATAATCTTCAAATCAGTATGATTTTCACACCACTTTTGTTATAAAACACATCTATCAGTCGATTGTTTCGGCATTTTGAATTAGCTACGCACTGACTTTACAAAGCAACGAATACTTCAAAACTAGCTCAGAAAATCTAAAATTTCTCCAGAACTATTAGGACTGAGGAACAACAAATTCTATGAAACCCATTAACACAAGGGGTAATCCTTCTTGAACCAAGTAATCCCAAACACCTGACCTCACTGACAAAGATCAATTCCATAATTTGAAGTAAAACTGGCAAACAATAAATCCCAAGAAGCTCACTGAAAAGAGATTTTAACTATCTAAAAATAAAAATTAAAATAATTCAAGGGAAATACCCTTAAATATGCAGAATAACATTTTGCATATGCATTTATTAAATATTTGGTAAAATATGCATTTATGCATTATAGGAATCACCAAAACCACATAATGCTATAAAACAATTAAATTCATGCAGAAACAAAATTGCAAGAAGATATGCCTAAAAATGATGATATGCATTTTGTATATATTCCAAGCTCTACTAATCACCCATATCGAAAGAAGTCAACACATTCGCAAGCAGAGGGAACAGCTGGTGAAAGCAGTGTCGCAATGTAGGTGTTCAGGGAAGAGTAGACGTGGACGACCGAAGCAAACTTGGAACGATACCATCTGCAGACTACTGGCAAAAATTGACAACCATGGCTAGGGATTGTACCATATTTTATAGCCACCAACTGAAACAAAATGCTCGTCCTAGTGTGTATTCCTCTACCGACTCTACCCTATGAGGGTAGATGGAAACTTTGATGTAATACATAATTATATATTTCCTCTCGTTGGATGTTTATTCGGAATTGACTGCTGGCTTAATGGTTTAAAAAATCGGAAAGAAGAAGATTAATAAGTAGTACATAAAACAAAGTTGACGTAACTGAATACTGTTTATGTTTTTATTTAGTCGTTGGTTTATGTTTTATAAACTACAGAATTGTATAGTTCTTTCACATACTTACCAATACAAATTAAATCGTATCGGCATAAAAATATTTCAGAAATAAAATTGTGAAATCGTACTTGCGCAATTAAAACATCAATGTTCTTTGTTTTTTATCTGCTTACCTTGAATGGCTGCTTTAAATTGAACAAAACAAGTAAATTCCTGCCGAAATAAGCAATACAAAATCCCAGTTTCGAAGACACTTAAAAATATAATAATAAAAGCTAGCTATTAAACATAGAAAATGATTTTGGGGTGTTTTAGAAACGCTTTTAATATACCCATTTAAAAGCTAAATTAATTAGCTCCAGTTTGTTAAAATTTCGTTAATATTTCATTTGAATATGATTGATGTTTAACATGTTAAGTATTTGCGGATAGGAAAATAAAAGGTTTCTGCAAGAATTAGTGACTGTCACTATAACCTTGTTGTGCAAATACGATCCATTAACTTCTAACAAAGTTAACCTTTAGTATTGACTACCGAATGCAGGGCAAAGAAAACAGCGGTGAAACAGTTCATTCGTGTTCGATGTTTTGGATAAGATAAATGTGCTGTTTTGCAATAGTGATGGTCTGCGTTAGTTACACTACGGTTCAGTTTCCACTCGACATTTTATATTAACCTAAAGACGATTTTTTGTTTTTTTTTCATTTATAGATTTAGAATTGTTTTATAACAAATTTCGAAGTTTTAGAAATTTTCAGCTTTGATTAATATTTGTAATTGTAATATTTTGTTATCTACAAAAGTATTTTCATATTTTCACGACCTTTCAGTCCTTAGGCTACATGCACATTTCAGTACGTACAAGAAACCGTATCTTCCAAAAGGTTGCTTTCAATGATAAGTCAATCCTGGAAACTCAGATGTGTGAGTATTGTTAAGGGTAAAAGCCATTACGAACAGGGCAAACCCACAAAAGAAATTCGTTGCAACCCCACTGCGTTCTATTTTCCACACTTTTACTCCGCACCTTTTTCCCTGATTTTTTTATGGAAATTTCATGGAAATAGGGACGCTGCTTTCAGTCCCTCTTGCCACTTTAGTTTCAGCCACTCGATTTTGTATACGTATTTTTTGTATGTGCGTATGCAACTGATGTAAAGTATAATTTGATTTATGTCCGTACCGAAATAGCAATTATTCTTGGGTTATTACTCTGTAATAAATTTAGGTTATGTATTTGGAATTCAAGCGAGTTGTTGGATTTTATTTGCATATTTGTGCTTTAAATGCCCTTTCATTATTTCGGGCGAGTTGTGATTTGAATGGAGCTAAAGGAGCGGATTTATATTCATTGCTTTTGAATTCAGTTATGGGTTTATATTTGAATCCTCGTTACTTTCTGGCTTTTGAATAAATTAACTGACATTATTTGCTTGTTGGCGGGGTTTTGGAAATCTTCAAGCTAAAAACTAGTAAATTTACACAACTCAAAAGGTGGAAAGATGTTTCGCCATGTTTCATAATTTCGCAGGTTTTTGTAACAGCATTGGGTTGTTGTTGTAAACCTGTCAAACCTAAAGTTAGAAAAATATTTTTGGAAAGCATATAAATCTGGCTTAGAATTTAATATATTTTTTTGTAAATTGGCAATCAAAATAAACTAGAATTTCAGGAAATTAAAGAAAATACTTCGCCATTTTCCTTAATTTCGCAGATTCTTGGAACGAACTAACCACTGTTGTTTTCCTTTTGAACCTGAAAAAGATAATTAGAGAAGTATCCCCGGAAAGCTGAAGAATGAATAACATTTTACCCCAGAATTTAAAATTTGTTTTTGTAAATTAGTAAACAAGCTAAATTAGAATTTTAGAAAATACTTCACAATTTTTGTACTTTCACAGGTTTTTGAAATGAATTAACCAATGTTGTTGTCTTGTAAACCTGCAAAAGTCTAAATTTAGAGAATATTTCTGGAAATCTATGAAAACCCGAAAATTCTGTTGGTAAATCAACAAACAAAATAAATTCAAAGTTTCGAAGATTTTTAGTAGTTTTCCATAATTTCACAAGTTTCGCTTCTTCTTCGACTTGTTTTTAGGTCTAAGATCTGCTCTTGTGGGATCATCTATTATCCTGGGATGTTGATTGCCAACTATCCCGCCAGCATTTTCGATACAAATTAACTAATCTTGTTCCCTGTTAAACCTGAAAAATTCTAAGTTTAGAGAAATAGTTCTAAAAATCTGCAGAAAGTATACAATTTTGTCTAAGAGTTTAATATATTGTTTGATAAATTAGTAAAGCAAAGAAATTTTCTTTTATTTTCGTCGATTTTTGGAACATATTAACCAATATTGTTGTCTTGTAAACGTAAAAATGTGCAAATTAAGAGAGTTATTTCTCAGAAGAAAGTATACAATTTTGTCCAAGAATTTAATATATTAGTTTTGTAAATCTTGTAAATTAAACAAAATAAGTTAGAATTTCAGAAAACTCTGTCATCTATCTTCTTTAATTTCCCATTCTTTTAGAATAAATTAATCAATGTTGTTTACCTTGTAAAATCTGAAAAATATTTCTGAAATCTGAAGAAAGCATAAAATCTTGTCCAAGAGTTATATATTTACTTGTAATTTAGTGAACAAAACAAGTCAGAATTTTAAAAGTTAAATTCACTACTTTCTTTAATTTCGCAGGTCTTTGGAATGAATTAACCAATGTTGTCATGTTAACCTGAAAAGGTCTAAATTTGCGAAATATTTTTCGAATTCTGAAGAGAGCATAGAATTTTTCCCCAAAGTTTAATATATTTAACCATAAATTAGTTAAGAAAATAAGTTAGAACTTCAGAAAATACTTTTCCTTATTTTTACAGATTTTTTGAACAAATTAACCAATATTCTTGCCTTTTAAACCCAAAAAAGCCTAAATCTAGAGAAATATTTCTGGAAATCCAAAGAAAAATCTTTTTTTGGTAAATAAATAAGTTAGAATTTCAAAAAATACTTCGCCATTTTCCTTGCCAACCAATGTTGTTGCCTTGTAAACCTGCAAAAGTCTAAATATAGAGAATATTTATGGAAATACATGTAAAGCTTAAAATTCTGTTAGTAAATTAACAAACAAAATAAGTTCGAATTTTAGCAGGTTTTTCGTAGTTTTCCATAATTTCACAAGTTTTCTTCTTCGTCTTCGATTTCTTTCTAGGTCTAAGACCTGTTAGTTCCTATGGTATCCTCAATTATCCTGGAATGTCGATTGCCAACCATCCCGCCAGCGTCTTCGATACAAATTAACGAGTTTTGTTTCCTTTTAAACCCGAAAAATTCTAGGTTTAGAGAAATAGTTCTGAAAATCTGAAGAGCATAAAATTTTGTTCAAAAATTTAATATATTTTTGGAAAATAAAAGCAAAGAAATAAGAATTTCAGGAAATAATTTGCCATTCTCTTTAGATTGGCAGATTTTTGGAACAAATTCGCCAATGTGGTTTGTTGCCTTATAATTAAACCTCAAAAAGTAGAATTAAAAGAATACTTATCGAAATCTATGGAAAGCTTAAAATGCTGTCCTCGTCTTAAATATAATTTGTCAAATATTAGTAGAATATGAGACAATATTTTGCCTTTTTCTTTAATTTGCCAACTTTTTGGAACAATTTAATCAACCTTGTTGCCTTTTAAACCTGATAAAGCCTAAATTTAGAGAATATTCATGGAAATCTATGGAAAACCTAAAATTTTGTCCCGATTTTTAATATAATTTCGTTGTAAATTAGTATACAAATAAGCTATTAAAATTTCAGACAATATTTTGCCATTTTCCATAGTTTCGCTAATTTTTGAAACAAAGTAACTAACCTTGTTGCTTTTAAACCTGAAAAATTCTAAGTTTCTTAAAATGAGAATAAAGCATACAATGTTGTCCCAGAGTTTGATTTTTTTGGGTAAATTAGTAAACAAGTTAGAAGTTCAAAAGATACTTCGCCAATTTCTTTAATTTCGCAGGTTTTTGTGACGAATTAGCCAATGCTATTGGCATGTAAACCTGAGAAGGTCTAATTTTAGGAAATATTCAGTATATTTAACTGTAAAGTAGTAAACAAAATAGGTTAGAATTTCAGAAAATACTTTGCTATTTTTCTTAATTTCACAGATTTTTCGAACGAATTAACTAATGTTCTTGCCATAAGGTCAAAGGCCTAACTTTAGGAAATATTTCTGGAACCTGAAGGAAACATGACATTTTGGCCCAGAGTGTTTTTTTTTTTAAATTAGTAAACAAAATAAATTAAAATTAATTACATTTATGACATTTTCATTGTCCGAAAATTTAGAAATCAAGCTTCCGTTGAAATTTGTGTAAAATAACTAGTAAGTAGTAAGTAGCTTTTTAGAGATCAGTATGTAGGGCCAGAAGCCATATTAAAGTAATATTATGAATAATTTCTTTGTTTGCTTCATGTACCTAGTGAAGAAGTCCAATTAGTTCGTCGTAAAAAAAAATTGCGACTTGTATTAACTTTTAGGCAGCCTGGGTAGCTCAGTCAGATAAGGGCCTGCTAGCTAGCCGGCTGACATGATTCAGTTCGATTCCAGCGGTGACCATAGTATTATGGAGACGATTTGGGTCGAATTCGTTAGCTAAGGGTTAAGGTTAAGGTGTATGAATGTGTTCCATTACTTCCACTGCACACCAGCTAGTGTGAATGAGCCTCGAGCATTGCGGTAGAAGAGGAAATGGATTATGTATGTATGCATGTATTAACTTTAATTTTGAGATAGGAGAAAAAATGGGTGTGGCTTCAACGCTGAAGACTTAGATGAAGCTCAGCCACTTTTACATCGAGGAGAAGTTTTAAACTAAAATCCAATGTATGAAGAAGACGAACCTCCCAAGCCAGTAACATTCTTGAGTCAAAAACAAATTGTAAATGTAATGAATGTTTAATTTTTAAAAACGAACTTTTACACAAAGTTTATTTATTTTTTGTACTGCTTAACGATAATTCTGAAACTGTGTCACTGGGAATGTTTTCAGTTAACAGACTTTTAGGTTGTCCCATACCAGTTTCTAATTTTCGGGCCTGTAATGTACTCTTGTAATCTGAATCTACAGTAATTGGTTTTGTAGTTTGTACTTTTCATCAAGCTCCACCATCATTCTTTTTATACCTTAAATGGTGTTATTATTAAATAATAAATAGTTTACTTTATCAATCAGTTCTGTGTTTATGGTGTACCTCATACAGATTTTGTTGAATTTAACAGTTTCTATTTCTGCAGCTTCTTTTGTTCCATTTAACGGTATTAATTTATCTTCTATAGGATTTTTGATAATATCTCAAATTTGCACAACTCCCATCCAGAAACTACATACCAGACAAACATAGGTTACAATCGGCCTTAGAAGTGTTTTGTAGAGTGCATTCGTACGTAGCGATGTATTACGATTAATCAGGGGATAGAGTAATTTCAGTTTGCTATACCCAAGACTGAGCTTATTGTTCACGTGGTAGCTCCAAGTTAGTCTGGTAACTAGGTATACTTCAAGATATTTAATGGATTCTCGAGAGGATTCCAGGGGATAGCTTTTCCATTTATATGAATGCTTTTAAGAGTAAAAACTTTGATTCCACACTTAGCAAGACTTAACGAAATACATCGCTTATTATACCACATATTTAGTGAAGTAATTTGGAGACGATCGATGGTTGTATGCAGGGTGAATATTATGGTGATATCATCAGCAAATTGCTTTGTTGTGGGTTAGGCATGATGTATCTTGATGTTGAATAATGTAGGACCAAGGACACTTTCTTGGGACATACCCGCATGTACGTGTATTATAAATGAAACGCCACTGTTTATTCGAACCGCAAAAGATCGGTTCTCCAGAAATAAGATGATACCAGTCAAGTACTCAGGAAGTGGTAAGCGAAATAGTTGGTGTTTTGTAGAATTTAGCTTCGTACCCTCTCTCAATTATTTCCACAATTGCTTGTAATTATTGTATTGTTGAGTGACCTACGGAAACAAAACTGCAATGGTGGCAGTACGTGATGTTCATTCAACCTTTGGTTGAAACGCATAGGGATGACCCTTTCAAGTAGCTTGGATAAGGTTGAGAGTAGGCTTGTAGGTCTTTATATGGGTTGCAGGCTGATTTGTTTTCTCCTGGCTTGGAGAACATGATTATGTGGACATGTTTCCCTTTGCTAAGGAAGTAGCCCATTCTGAAGTATGCATTACCGAGCATGACTAGGAATATTATTGCTTTTTTGCTTAAATTTCTGAGGGTGACGATGGGGATTAAATCCAGATCGGGAGCTTTCTTGAGTGGTAGTGATTGGATGTATCCTTTGAGCTCTTACGGTGTTGCAGCTTGTTCGAAATCATCAGCTATTGGTTGATGCGTTTCCACGTATCTGTTTCATCTGAAACGATCGGCATAAAGGTGTATTCGAGATGGCTGGTAAATATAAGCTGCATTTTTCTTGATCGGTATAAGTACCAATTGACGTTGCTAGGGTCGTCGTGGCTTTCCATAGATTTGAGCTACTTGGCCCAATGTTATCGGCGTTTTTACTGTATATGGGTATTCAGTATTTATCGATTTCCCGTCCAATTTGATGGCTTAAGTTATTTACTTGCCTTTTTAGAATAGGATCTCTGTTTCTCTCACATTGTCCTTTGATTCTGCTTCTTTGCATACTTAATTGAATTATGTATAAAGGATTGTTCTTTCTTTTGTAGGGTTAGGTTAGGTTAGATTGGGTCATTTTCACTTTAACTATTATTTCGTGGGTCATGGAAACATCTAAAATTAGAAAAGTGCTTGTGCAAATATCATTAAAAAATGGATTTTGCACGTAAAAATAATTTATTTGCCCAAAAATTTAGTCACATAAGACATTACGTTTTTTGCTAGTCACTCAACATGATCATACTTTTTTAATTTTCTGCTAACCGAATCTAACCTACTCATTTTGGCGGTAAATTTAAATATTAAAAGTAAAAATTTTACAAAAGTAAACATTTTATCCTTCTTTTTATTTTAAGTAAAACTCTGGGAGTATAAAATCAAACAACCGATCAAGGACCAGCCAAGATTCTTCAGCAATATATTCTAATAAGTTTACTTCCACGTGACTCCGTAAAATATAAACAACAAACATTATTAATAACATAAAAAAATCTAAACCACTAACACACAACGCAAACAAAAGTATAAGAGAAGACATTAATCCTAGAACACCCCTGACATTAAATAGACAAGGACTCATAAACCCATAGAAAAGTTACACTGTACCTAACGTCAGGATGATAAATGAACTTTGCAAATTGCTAAAGCATGACACTATATAAATTAATGATTTCATTCATACAAACCACAAAATGAGTTATTTATTTTGTTATAATCGGGACACTTAATCAAAATGTAATCCGTGTTAATAAATCAATTTGGCGTATTTTAAATTTAAACGCAGAGGATTTACTTGTTCAGCTGAATTTAAAGGTAGAGTAAAAGTCGAGCCTTTTCATTAATTTGCTTCCTTGGATTTTAATTATTCATGAGGCAGGTAAGGAGAAAATTAAGTTCAAAGAGATTATTGAACTTTTTTGGTTTTGAACTGGAAAACATTAAAAGCATTTTCGTGCGTCAGAGGGGATTATAAAATTGAAGGGTCTTAATTTAAATATGAATATTTTTTTGATGTTTTGTTGTAGTTAAAATTATCTTTTTGTTTCAGGTGAGTCCCTCTTGCTTGTAATTTAACCATGATTGGTAAGTGCAATTAGAATCTTAAACCTAGTTCCACGATTACAGCGCATATTTCGAAACATTAAACCATCGTACATATTTTACTAGAAGAAACAGTAAACATTAATTAAAACAACATGTAAGCGTTGTTAATACGTCGGTGTTAAAATGTCTCAACTAGTATTACTATCGTGCATAAAATCTACCTTATAAATTACACTTTTTAGGTTGGTTACCGTCAGTTACGTGCTCGTAAATTATAGCTTACTGTAAAGGTTTTCAATTTCTAGGTGTGAATCGTTAGGTGAATTAAAATTTTGTGCTTTAGTACCGGAGTAATTCTTGGTTCGGTTTTGAAATGCAAACCGAATTAAAATTACCTAAAGTTGTAAATTCCTAAAACTAAAATAAATTTGAGGTTAGTTCCAAGGATAATTACTAAGTTCATCGGCGAATGCTAAATCTAAATTAAAATTCCTTGTTTTTCGCCCAAATAATTCAGGCTTTAGAATTTCTAGGTTACCTCTGATGTAATTCACACAGTAATCCACAAAATAATCCATAAATCTTGTTTTATGAGGCTCCTCAAGCCTTGTTACTAAAACATACCTGAAAATTCGATTAGGTATCTGATATTAAACATTTCCAAGTGTTTAATCGGCGGTTGCTCTTTATAACCGACTATACAAAGGCAAATATTTTAAAAACAATTTCTTGCAAAATCACTCTAGTAAGATCCAAACAAGCTCTAAAGAATCTTAAGTAAATAAAAGAATCTTAAAAATTCTGCTACGCTGCTTGACCTTTTCCAGATTTTCTCAAGCGTTCCATATAAGGTACTCAAGATGTTTGATTTTACTTATATGAAGATGTTTTCTTCACTTTTTTATAGGCATAATTAATGGCGCAAATGAAGCGTTGAATTCGTTCAAGCGCATTTTAAAATGCCACCACGTAATTATGACTCATAATCCTCTCTAATTTACAAGGCAAAATTTGTTGCCGTTGATAAATCTACTCGTATTATTTTAGTTACTGTAATTACGGCAATTATTATTATTTATTTGTCGTAGTTTAACATTGAGGTCAATTATTTAATTTTATTTAATTTACTAAACTGTAAATTAATTTTTGGTACTATCAGGATTTTAAATCGGCCTTCAGTATTTAACAGATTTATGATTTGAGTTACGATTTCCCCCATTTTAGATTGTAACATTTGCTTAGTGTTCCACAAATATGTTCAGTGGCTTAAGAATATATTAATTATCGTACTGGATTACTGAGAGCATAAATAGATTTCGAAACAGGTTAGAAATTGCAGAGGAAAAAAGGATTTTACATAAAATCCTGAAATCTAAATAGGCTTCCGAATAACGCCTGACATGCTGTGATAATTCGGTATGGGATGTTCAGGTGGTTGTGTGGGAATGAGGATTATTTTCCTATTAAGTCCCTAATCCGCTTTTGCTTGTTTATTCCCGATTATACTGCAGGGGATTTAAGGTTCACGTATTTACGTAATTTAATATAAAGGACATGGGGCGAGTTTATTAAGAGAGCTAAAAGCTACATTTACTTTTTGTGTCAGTGTCAGAAATATTTATATATCTAAAGAAATTAAAGAAACATGGAATAATCACGTTGCATGATAGAAATGCATTTGGGGAAGATTGTTTAGTGAGGAAACGTAAAAGGCTTGATTGTTTAGCTTTCTTCAAATTTGGATCCTCCTGAATTGTTTGAGAAATGTAAAATCAAACGGCATCACTAACTAATAAATAATTAAGAGGCCGAAAAACTAATCCTAAAATAAAATGAACCTTCAAACTTTGATCAGAGTAATTAAAATATTATAATAAATACTAATTACATTTAGAAAAATAGTGATTAATAATTTCCACAGGTTTTTGGAACAAATTAACCGATATTGTTACCTTGTAAATCTGAAAAAGCCCAAATTTAAAAGAACTACTTCTGGAAATCCTAAGAAAACATATTTATTGAAAATTTTGCAAATTAAACAAACTAAGTTAGAATTTCAGCAAACACTATTTTCCTTAATTTCACAGGTTTTCGGCACAAATTAACTAACATTTGTTTCCATGTAAACCTGAAAAAGTTTAAATTTAAAGAACTATTTCTGGCAATCTGAAGAAAATATACAATTTTGCTTCAAAGTTTTTTGTTGTTGTTATAAATTAGTAAACAAAATAAATTGGAATTTCAGAAAAACTTCACCATTTTGTTTAATTTCACAGGATTTTGAAACAAATTAACCAACCTTATTGCCTTATTGCCTTATAATCCTGAAAAAGTATAAATTTTGAGAATTTCTGGAAAACTGAAGAAATCATAGAATTTTGTTCAAGAATTTGATGTATGTCTTTGTAACTTAGTATTGAAAATAAGTTAGAATTTCAGAAAATGCTTCATAAATTTCCTTAATTTCACAGGTTTTTGGAAAGAATTAACCAATGTTGTTGCCTTCTAAACTTGAAAAGTCTAAATTTATACAATATTTATTGAAATCTAAAGAAAGCATACAGTTTTGCCTCAGAAATTTTTGTTGTTGTGTTTGTTGTATTTAGTAAACAAAATACGTTAGAATTTTAAGAAACTGCTTCGCGATTTTCCTTACCAACCAATGAACCAATGGTGTTGTTTTGTAAACCTGAAAAGGTCTAAATTTATAGAATATTTAGGGAAATCTATGGAAAGCATAAAATTCTCTCCCCGTAATTTGTATGTAAGTTAGTAAACAAGATAAATTAGAATTTCAGAAAATAGTTCACCTTGCAGAACCTTTCGCAATGAATTAACAACCATATTGCCTTTTAAACCTGAAAAATTCTAAGTTTAGAAAAATATTTCTGGAAATCTAAAGAAAGTATACAATTATGTCCAAGAATTTAATGCATTTTTTGTAAATTAGTAAACTAATTAAGTTAGAATTTCAGAAAATGCTTCACCATTTCCTTAATCTCGTAACTGTTTGAAACAAATTAACCAACCTTGTTACCTATTAAACCTGAAGTTTAAAAAAATACTTATGGAAATCCGAAGAAACCATAAAATTCAGTCTCAGATTTTAATACGTATAATATAGTTTTTTTTTTTTTTTTTTGTAAATTAGTAAACAAACTTCAGAAAACCCTTCCCTATTTTCCTTAATTTCCCAGGTTTTTGGAACGAATTAACCAACGTTGCTGCTTTATAAACCTGAAAAAGTCTGAATTCAGAGAAATATTTCTGGAACTCTGAAGAAAGCATAAAATATTGTGCCACGGTTTAATATACTTTTTTGCAAATTAGTAAGCAAAATAGGTTAGAATTTCAGAAAATACTTTGCCATTTTTCTTAATTTCACATGTTTTTGAAACGAATTAACCAACAAAGGGTATCAATAACTAATAAATAAATACGAGGCTGAAGTATTTTTTTTTATTGTAAAATAAAATGAAACTTCAAACCTTAATCAGAAAAATTAAAATGTTAGAAAGCCAATTATTGCCTTTAAAAAAATAATGATTAATTTTTAAAATTAATTTCCAACTTCTGGACTTCAAAATTGAATTGAATAAAATTGAACCATTTTTAACACATTTTTTTAAAAGAACAATCAATAAAGGAAAGCTAAAGTCTAAATTAACTGTATTTTTGTAAATCTAATTTTCTAAATTCTCGCATAAAATTCTAAGCCGAAAGAATTTAAATAAAGATAACCTGAAAGGTCTAAATTTGGTAATCTACAGAACGCATACAATTTTGCTTCAGAGTTTTTTTGTTGTTGTAAATTAGTAAATAAAATAAGTTAGAATTTCAGAAAAACTTCGCAATTTTCTTTAATTTCGCAGGTTTTTGGCATAACTTAACCAATATTATTGTTGCCTTCTAAACCTGAAAAAGTCTAAATTTAAAGAACTATTTCGGGAAATTTAAAGAAAGCATAAAGTTTTGCCTCAGTGGTTATTTTTTGTTGTTGTAAATTAGTAAACAGAATAAATTTCACAGGCTTTGGGAACAAATTAACCAATATTGTTGCCTTGTGAACCTGAAAAAGTCTAAATTTAGAGAACTAAATATTTCTGGAAATCTAAAGAAAGCATACAAATTTATCCAAGAATTTAATATAATAAATTATAAACACATTAAGTTAGAATTTCAAAAAAATGGTTCGCAATTTTTCTTAGTTTTGCAGGCTTCTGAAGCTCATTAGCGAAAGCTGTTGCGTTTTGTCCCAGAGTTTACTCGTAATACATATTTTTTTAGAAATTAGTAAACACATTAAGTTCACAGATTTTTTGGAACGAATTAACCAATGTTCTTGCCATGTAAACCTGAAAAAGCTTAAATTTAGAGAATTCTAAAAATCTAAAGAAAGCATGAAATTTTGTCCCAAAATTTGATTTTTCTATTTTCTTTAATTTGACAGGTTTTTGGAACAAATCAACCAACCTCGTTCCGTTATAATCCTGAAGTAGTTCAAATTTAGAGAACTATTTCTGGAAATCTGAAGAAAGCAGCTCCAGAGTTTATTTTTTATTTTTTTGTAGTTAAAATTTCACAAAATATTTCATCACCTTCCTTACCTTCACAGGTTTTTGGAACTAATTAACCAACGTTGTTGCTTCATAAACTTGAAAAAATCTAAATCTAGAGAAATATTTCTGAAAATGTGAAGAAAGCATAAAATATTGTGTCACAGTTTAATATATTTTCTTGTAAATTAGTAAACAACATAAGTTAGAATTTCAGAAAATGCTCCGCCATTTTCTTTGATTTCACAGGTTTTTGGAACAAATTAACCAATTGTGTTGACTTGTAAACCTAAAGAAGTCTAAATTTAAAGACCCTCTGGAAATCTGAAGAAAGCATACAATTTTGCCCAAAAATTTAATATATTTTTTTTGTAAACTTTGTACCTAAATTAAACAAAATAACTTTTAGAAAGTATTTCGCCAATTTCTTTTTATTTCACAAGTGTTTGGAACAAATTAGCTAAGTTTGCTGCCTTGTAATTCTGAAAATGTCTGAATTTAAAGAACTATTTCTGGAAATCTGAAGGAAGAATACAATTTTGTCTCAGAATTTATTTTTTATATTGTTGTAAATTAGTAAACAAAATAAGTTAGAATTTCATAAAATACTTTGCCATTTCCTTAATTGCACAGGTTATTAATAACTGATAAATAATTAAGAAGCTAAAAAATTTAATTTTTTTAAGCTTTAAATAAAATGAAACATTGATCAGAAAATTTAAAATATTAGAATATTAGTTAATGCCTTAAAATATTGATTAATTTTTAAATTTCAAAGTTCTGATATTCAAAATTGTCTTATAAATGGAGTATTAAATAAAGGAAAAGTCAATAAAAGAAAACCCTAGTTTATTTACTTAATTTCTTGTAATTTAATTTTTTTAATTCTCACATAAAATCTGCTAACAAAAAATGTCTGAATAGGTTTAGTAACGATAAGATTCAAACTTTGGATCTTCAAAGGATTTACAAAAAAAATACTCGTCGAAATTCAAAGTGTAAACTTTATTAACAATTTGCTATAAAATATTATAGAAAACTATAAACAATATTTTAAACAGAAAGGTAAAAGCCCGTATCCTTTTTGAAAATTATTTTTCGAAAAGCATTATTAACAATGTTAAGAAGAATTAGAAGAAGGAATTTTTATTTGGAAAAAAGACTACAGACTTAGTGGGAAAAATAAAAATGACACAATATGCTTGAACCTTTTATTAAGAACCATTTCTTACCACTGAAACAAATAAAAAATTCTTTATCTTTAATAATGCATTTTGAAACTTTTACTTAACTAAATTCCCAACAAAATCCATCCACGAAAGTAGAATTTTCTAAACGTCAAAACAATGTTCTAAACATCTAAACCAATAGGAAGCATTAATTATTTCCCTTTGACAGAAAGATTGCTAGAACTGAAAAGAAATGGTTTTAAGCTTTAGTTTTATAAATCCATTGCCAACAGAAAAGTTCGAAATTTAAAGCATTTCTCATAAAACTAAACAAAATATGGTTCAGGGTTGAATGAAAAATCTAAGATGATTTAACAAAGTTGGTTTATAAGGTTTACGTTCTGAAATAACAAAATGAATTAATTGGATTTCTGAATTTCGAAATTACTTCCTGAAAATCTAAAAAAGTTTTTTAAAACCACGTTTTGATGATTAAAAAATGAAGCACAAATTTAAAGAACAAAGAAAAATCGATAAGCTCTAATTCTCAAGATTGAAAAATTAAGCGATTCATGCTTCATGGCTGAATGAAAAAATCTTTGAGGTGAATTAATAAACCAAACAAAATAAATTAATTGGATTTTTGAATTTCGAAATTACTTCCTGAGATTCTAAAAAACGTTAACCAAACCACGTTTTAATGGTTAAAAAAGGAAGCCTGAATTACTACCCTTTAAAGAAGAGAGAAAAATTGACAAAAAGAAAAAGGTTAATTTCTGAAATTTATTCTTAAAAGAGAAGCTCTAATTTTCGAGCCTTTCTTGAAAAATTAAACAAATAATGCTTCAGGACTGAATGAAAAATCTTTACAATGATGTAACAAAACTTCCTTTTGAGTTCTAAATTCTTGATTAACAAACAAACAAACAAACAGAATAAAAGCTTTAAAATGTTTTTAATCTTCAAAACTATTCCTAACAAATTATGAACTTCCGACTTTCTTACGAAATCAAGAATGAAAGTATTTTCCACCCATGAAAAACCTTTTGAAAAATATTGAAAACATAAACACACAAAATTTTTTGGAATTATTAATTTTTGGATTGAAAATAAGCGAAATTTGAGTTTTCTGTGATGGAAGAAAAAAATCACCTTTTAACACATGAAAAGGATTTAGATTTACCAAGATTTTGTCGTGTTGTTTTTTAAATTAATTTTTCAAAGTTTAATGTCTGAAAAAGGGAATAAAATAGATTAAGATTATTAAAACAGTATTTTCAATCCCCGAAATTGGTTCAAATAATCCTCACAATTTCCTTCTCATTTTACAGATTCCAAAACCCTGAAAAACCACCTCAAACAGAAATACTAAAAAATGTAATTCTCTTAGATATATAAACAGTAGAGATAAAACCAACACCGATATTTTCTCCATTATTTCGCCACCCACATCTCTCTTACGTTATCAACGTTAATTTCGTTCCTAAAATAGCTTTTCCACGACACAAGAGTCATTGAAACTCTTGTTTTTCCCTCGATTATCCTTAATTTAGCTCGTTAGTGCCACTTATTTTTTACTTTATCGTTCGTAAAAAAGATGAGATTAAAAGAAAACAGTTGCCTTCGGCACCGTATAAAAATAGACCAGATTAAAACGCATTATCGAAGTTCTGTTCTTACACATTGATACAATAATCTTAAATGGGAATGTTTTTGTAAAATTGTAATGAGAACCGTCTAGACATCTGGGAAACTTTCGGAAATTTCGATCAATATGTTTGCACACCGGCACATTTGATGTAACCAAGCGATTGTTGGACAAAGTTGAGCTGAATTCTTTTATGAAATTGCTTTAGGAACCCTACTAAAGAAGAACGACAACTCCGCGTACAGCATGATTTGCTAACCAATCGGAATTTACGGTTGTAAAATGTACAGGACGGACAAAGTTAAGGGAATAGATTTCTGTATTAAGTTCAACTTATTTACTATCATGATTTCTACTTGTTGGATTAAACAATATTCTTAAAAAATATGGTTTAATAGGGGTGAGGAGTACCTCAAAGCAGACCTCTTAATTTATTAAATCTTTTCCATTTCGCAAATATTATAGCTCTTGTTCTATTATTTTCTTTTTGTAGAGGCTGATCAAAATAATCTTAAAACTTGTTTTTCCTGGAATAATAATCAATATTTTTCTAATATTCATTATTTCTCCTTCGGTAATTTGATACAGAGGCCCTGCAGGGAATTTCCTATAATTAATTGGTTTTGTGGTGAATGCTGTTTAGTCAGAGAATGATGTTTGCGCTTCATATACGCATGGGTAGCTCTTATTGAGCGATTGATCTGCAATATCCTGTAATTGCAAGGTGAACATTGTATTTTCTACCATAATTTACCTGTTTTCATTTTGTTGCAGAGGGGTGAAAAATGACCTACATATATATTTCCTTCCCTGCGTATTTTTAAGTTTATTAAAGAATGGCCCTTTCTGGCTCAAATTACAGCTTCAAGAAGCCTTAAATATCACATATTTTTCTTAAACATACCGAGATGTCCCTTCTTCAAATTCTTCCAGCCAAGCCCTATTTATTTATTTATTTATTTATTACATTTAATACCGAAACTCCTGTAAAAATTAATGGCACCCGAAATTAGTTATAAAAATACAAAGCAAACGGTTTCACACAACGCGCACTCTGTAGTGAAAGTTGTCCTCCCTCATTTTTTAAAAAACACTGTCTTTCAACGTTGATGTAACTTGTTTATATTTGAAAACAGAAATATTACAAACGTCATTTTTTGTTTCGAGCGTTTATCTGAGTCGTTTTAACAGTACCAGAAATAAAAATTGCGAGCATTTCCAATCGACACAAGGCGTCTTCTCGACTTTGCGGAAGCCATAATAATTCGTTAATAATAATCGTAAATAATAATTAAGTTCTTAACATTAAACAGTTTTATATTTTACATAATTATAATTCCAATCTAATCGTAAAATAAACATATAAACAAATTACAAAGTCATAAACTTACTTTAAAAAAATTCAGTGAAAGTTGCACCCAAGACCCAAGACTGCGGAATAAATTATTAAATGCACTTTTAACAAAAATTCTTCGGTGTAATACGAGTACGCACAAAACAATTTAAAGAAATGAAATGCTTTAGAGGAATAAAGTGGCCCGGAGGTATCCTTGTTTTAAGGATTAGGCGTTTAAACAAATGATAGCAGATAAATCTTAGAGAAGAAACCATGTTCTTGGGATTTACTTTATAAGGTACATATTTCCGGTTATAAATTTGCTTGAGAGGAACTTTTACTAGAACATTTTTCAAAGTATTCCCCTCCACAGTCAAGGCATTTTTGCATCCGTGAAAAAAAAACAATCGTTCGAGCAGCTGTGTGTGGCCGAGCATTATCCAACGGGAACAAAGCTTATGTACCTTTAAATGTTTGTGTAAAATGGTATTAATTGCTTTCACACCAATCTTTAGAGTTGCTTGCATACTCCTTACAGTAACATGCCGGTCCTCTTCAATTATGTTCCGAGCAAGACCAATATTCTTTTCGGTAACGGCTGTTTTTAGCTTAGGAGCTCGAAAACTGTCTTTTTGAGGAAAGTCGGCCACGTTGAAATTCATTGTACCACCGCTTTATGGTACCTAAAGAACACGACTTGTCACCAAATACTCCATTGGTTTCCTCAAAACATTGTTTACGGCTTAAGTCACGTTTGAAATTGTAAAAAATCACAGCTCGATAATGTTCTTTGTTTAATTCCATGATTTCTTGCGAAAAGGATTACTTTATGCTTATGTATTCAAGTATATTTGTCAACCGTCACTGTCATTAAACTTGTAATCAACTAGCTTCCACTGTCAAACAAAATTTGTTGCAAATTTTAATGGTCCTAATACATAGGCTCAGGCTCAGCGGAAAGAGAACGGCCCTCGTATATATGCTCCGATAATCAAGCAGTACCCAAAGCTTGGGCTGAGACAAGCGAAGCTGTTACCAATATTGTCAAAACTATTAAAGAGACTAATACTAAAAAGACTAGCAATTATAATAAAAAAAGTGAATTAATCCCACAGCCTAAATTTATGTTTCGACGGAAGTATTCAACACTCGAACAAATCAACAGATTGTATTGATTGTGTTGCAGTAGTTCTGAATGAAAGTCAGGCGTTCGACCGTGTCTGGCACCCTGGCTTATTATTTATCGTTACCTCCTTATCAAATCGTATCAGATTGTATACGAAGAAAGCCAGTCTAATCTATACCCAGCCAACGTTCGACGTTCCCCAGGGAAGTGTGCTGGGGCCCACCTTATACCAGATATTCACAACAGACTTACCATGCAACTGGACACCGTATTATTAGCCTCTGACATAGACAGATTATTTTTGGAAACTCTTCAATTAACAGCATTAAATAGCTTCAACATTGAACTTGTATTATTTCCAGAGGTTTCAAATTTTGAAATTTTTGTAAAAGAAAACTTATATCTAAAAATTTAATTTGTTGTAACAAATTCTGGAATTCGTGTTTAAAAAATAATAAATAATAAACGTTAGCAAAGTTTAAAACCCAAGAAATTAATGCTTCGAATAATATTAAATGCATAGCCAAGAGTAAAACACTAAAGCCTTTTATTGAGCTGTTAATCAAGCTTCGAATAATGCCTTTATTGTAACCACGTATGTGAAATTTCTCTCTTGTGTTAATCAGTTTGTTTTTCTCGTTTGTGTTTGTGTTTTAAAAAAACAATTTCCTTGTTCCTAGTTGGAAATCATTATCGCGTTTCGTTACAAATTACAAGCCTGTTTTAGAAACGTCCATCTTTTCCTGAATTTCGTAAATTTTTTTATCTTAAAATGGGGTTCTAAGGGTTTTGTATTATTAAACTACCGTTACCTTAGACACGGTTATGATTTTTTAAATGCCATAAGAAATAATAATTATTATGAATTTATCCAAATTCCTTGAAAAGAAAACGCTTGAAATTTGCTGAATGAAATGCATTACTCAAAAAAGGATATAAGAGACAATCGTGCGTACGCAAATGCACGAATTGATTTTCTCCAACGGAAATCCCTAGTGCTAGAGTTTTGACAGTCCTTTTGATCGTGAAAGCTTAGGATAAAGCTGAAAGACAAAGCTTCTTGGTGATGTGTGTTTCTTTCTCATCGGCTTAACAAATGTGAAGACTGCACACACATAAACTCCGATTTCGTGTTGAAACTTTCCCAAATTTCCTCACTTATTTTAAATAATAATTCTATCACCTATTATTTAAATTCCAAAATAGTCCTTATTTGAGCCAACTAATAATAAAACAATTAATATTGGAAAATGCTCGCAGCCTAAGGCCTAGAAATTTATGCATAATTTAAGAAGTGATTTGCATAACTGATATTGGTTTGTACTGAATTATGTTTTTACTAATTAATTCTGTTTTTTTTGACTCAGTTTAGATTTAAATAGAACTTAAACCAGATTTACTGATCTGAAACTTGAATGGCTCATTCATATTTAATAAACTGCTTATTACATCACTTTTATGACTTAAATAAGAAACGAGTTGAGCATTTTTATTTGTATAATTTTCAGTTGTTTAACGCCGTTTCCTTTTCAATCAGGCATAATAAGGTTATGAAAATTACAAAAACTGACCAGGATATATCATTGAAACTAGTAATGAGGAAGTAATATTGGTGATTGATACTTTGGAAAGGTACAACACACAGGTGTCGTTTGAGGAATAAAGAGTGTGTAGCAGAAAAAATATTCGTTTAATTTCGATAATAGAATGAAAGTTTTTCGATCGTTTTGTGATAAAACCTGTAATTTTCAGGAATGTGATATCAGTTTTAAAGGTTCAAATATTTATTAACTCTGAACAGGCAAAATGTTAATTAAAAATATGCTTAGGAAATGTTCTTACGAATGGATAATTTTTAGATAACTATTCGACGCCCCCCCCCTCACCCCACTGAAAAACAGATTCAAAGTATCAATTTCAATTAATGTTTTTTAGCTTGTAAAATAACAATTCAGATATTTTAAGAATCTAAATGGCATTAACAAATGAAGGAAACCGAACGCAAATTAAGATACACAACGTAAAAGACTAAATATATCGGTTTAATCTCTTCTATCATTGTAAAAGGCTTATTACGTGACTGTTATTAATGGCACAGCTTTTCCAACCTGTTGATGTATCTTTAGGAAATGTTAGAACCGTGACATTCACACTTGACAACCACCCACACGTTGGTTCCTTAATTCTCTAACAATTAAATTCTTAGGGCATCCCACGCTATATTTAGTTTTTAATGTTTGTATTTTCCTCCTTTCTTCTCATTAGTTTCGTAGAATTAACTTAGATTAGATTAGGTTATTCAAACTAATTTGATTGGAAAACTTTTTTCAATTACCAACTGAAGGGTTTAGGTTTTGAAAATTATTCCAAAATATTTGTAATTAAATTTAAGTGGATTGCAAAAGCTACTTTGTACGCAAGTACATTTCTTTTGAAATATTAGCCGCTCTCATTGAGCTCTTCGACTCTTTTCCTGTGGTGAGTCATTCCACGTTCTGCTCGTTCATTGGTTTCTACAACTTATTGTTTGTCCTTGCTCTATCTGTTATTACTCTCCATTTTCTCCTGTCCTGAATATATTTCCCCCAATTTGTTATTCCAGTCACCTTGATATATTTTTTAACTTGATATTCCCATCTACTCTTTGGTCTTCATTTTGGTCTGTCTGGTCTCCACTCTGTGATTCTTTTTACTTCGCTACTTTCCTTCATTCTTTTTATGTGCCCAAATCAACATAGTCTCTGTGATTTTATCACCCACACTATGTCTTCTCATTTCCAGATTTCCTAAATTTTAATTGTTCTTCAGTTTCGCTGGTGAGGTTCATAGTTTCTGCTGTGTATGTTACTACTGGCCTTATCGCTGTTTTGTAATTCTTATCTTACTTGTTCTGCATATTTTTGTACAAAATATTTGTATTGTAACACGCTCTATATCCTGCCTGTATTCTCTGTGTTATTTCCATTTTCCTGTCGTTGGTATTGATGTTGATTATTAAGTCCAAGTACTATTTACCACTGCAAACCTAAAATCTCCTACTTCTATTTCTTCTCTTTCTTTAACTTTGTTATTTCTGTTTAATGCCATATATTTATCATGTTTTCGATTGATTTATCTCTGAGGCTCGTTTTCCTGCTTCGATAGTTATTTTCTTTAGGGCTTTTTATGTCTTTCGCGACTATGGCCAGGCCGTCAGCATAGGCCACCACTTACTTTGTACATTGATATTTTTGTTAGTCTTTCCTTTTCCATCATTTTAATTCTTTCGTCTTGCTCTATAACTGTTTGTTTTAATTTTAGGTTTTCCTGCTTTAGTTCTTCTATAATTTCCGTGCTTTTGTTTAAGTTTTCTTCTACGATTGATAGTTTGGCTGCTGTTTACGTAAACGTCTGTGTTATTTCTTCCATATCCTCGCTTTTGTTTTCCATTATTATGTATTTCTTTTAAATTTCTCCTTTTGATTTTATAAGTCCTGTCTATTGTGCAGCACTAACGCTGTCACTTGTTCGGATGGGCTCCTCATAAACTTCACACTTCTTCGCACTCTTCCTTATTTACTATTTATTTTAATAACTTTACGTATAATAATCCCATGTAAACCTACAGAAATCGTCGTCATGTTCTTAGTGAATAGAGTATATCTTGCGAACTCACCCAAAATAAGGAAGCAATTTTTAATTTAATTTCGTAATTAAAATTAAACCACCACTTAGTTATTAATTTATTAAAGACGCCAGGCAACGTCGTAGATTTACTGCTATTAATAATACTGTACGTAAAAATTATAAAGGTTAATTAACATCAAACACAACGTTAATGAGCAAACACCGGCATAAATCAACAAAACTCCTGCGATTTAGAACTCCACTGGTTCATAACAAGCTTGACCTTTAATTAACTGAAAATTTTAAGCTTTTTTAATTTTTCATGCTACAAACTTCTTCCTATTTTTTTTCCCTAAAAAAGAATTTAAACTATAAAATAAGAGCCTCTTTCGCATGAAAGGAAATATTAATTAAATTTTAAATAAAAATTACTCGCTTTATTTCCGTTTCACATTTAGCCTGAAAACAAAATAAGTGCCCGTACCCTCGTTAAAACCTAAGTGAATTCCCTTGTAAAGAAACAAGCACGCAAGGAAAACTGTCCAAACGTATTCAGTCCTTTAAATACGTACAGCTTCCTTATATACGAGCGGTAACAAATTGAACAAAGACCATTTCGGAAGGATAAATCCAACCGGCTCACTTATCACACTAGAATTCCTCGTAATTTCTGCGTAAGCTGGGTGTTAAAATGTTTTCCACCCTTCCTTCACAATGGGTTCGAAACACCTAGAAAACCCAAATCGAATAATAGACCACTGGTTTAATGCGTGGTGTAAGCAAAAATCCTGAATACAGGATTTCCATTACGAAACTTGTCACTTTTGAACTACTACCAACCCCTTTCACGTTTAATTCGGCCAGGTTAATTTTCCGCTTGGGGATTAATTCTGTAAACTTCGATTGGGATTCAGGATTTTTTCTACGGAAACTTTCATTCAAAATTTATTATAAATTTAATTAAAAATCCTGAAACGAATGAATTAAAATAGAAAATGTTAATCGGATTTGTTTTTTAAAAACCAGAAAAATAGAATGGATTTTGTCAACCAAATCAACCTAACAAGTGAACAAATCATAGTCTAAAAAAGTAATTAAACAGATAGAGTCGTAAACAAAACTCTGAATCGACCAAACGAATTTAACAAGCACAAATGTGAAACTCAAAAATAAACGAAAAAAATAATAACAAACGAAATAAAAAGCAAAATTACCCAAGGACTGTGCAACACAATAAAGTTTTCCTTTGTTATTTTCCCCTCAAAATGAAGGAAAACCCAAACAATAAAAAAAGCTTTTATTAAAATAGCATTGTTTGGTCTCATCTGTGACAATACGAATGACATAATCTCTCGCATAAACGCACTGGCCACTCTAAAAGCCTTTCTAATTCCCTTCGGCTATGAAAATCTCCTCAGGGCTTACTTATAAAGGTAAAAAATCCTTAGATATTGTTCGGGTTTTGAATTACGTGTGCGTCTGCTCACTCACGAACCAACGAATAAGAAAAGTTGTTGGGTTAGGATTATGGATCTACGTGTTTGCTGTCGTGATTTACGTTTCTAAATCGCTACTTGAAAAAAGTATTAAAACGATTCGATGTTGCACTTTTGTTTTTACGCAATCGATCACATAAGTGTTTCCTTTTACTTTTTTTGCTTGAATATCTTACTGTTAATTTTTTATAGGTGGAATATTTAATTCACCCTGTGATAAAAGGTTTTATGCAAAAAGACAAAAGTGTGAGCCGATTTTATAAAAATTTATGGTTCGTAAGCTTTTGCCGGATTTAAAAAGATAGCTTTTTATAGCGGTTTTCAAGTAACGGGCTGGATTTTTTTTGCTGAAATCTTTTTTCGTGATTCTAGCAAATCTCCTCTGGCTCCTGCCATTTATTATTTTTTTTTTTTTACTTTCATGCCTTCAATTTTAAGTTGAATTTTTTCTTTGTATGTTCCATATTTTGCTGTGTGTTTTCTCTTTTTTTTGCTCTGCTCTTTGTTTCTTTCTTTCTTTCTGTTTTGCCTCTTTAGGGGTTTGAATTCTTTCTTTCTCTTTGTTTCTTATTTTTCTCTCATCTTTCTCCCTTTGTTCCTTCGTACTCTCTCTTTCTAATTTTTGTTATTTTCTTTGTCCCTCTTCGTCAGTTTCTCTCCCCGTTCTTTCTAAAGAAGGACTTTTATTATTAACAATGGCATTAATATTATTGATGTTAATAAATCTAATGCTATCTATCCAAAATGAACTACTCAACTTGTTAGTATAATAATGGCGAACCTTTAACCTTGAAGAAGCAACAATTTTTTTGTGAATCCCACAGCAATATAACAATTGCGTTACAGTATTTTACTTCCAAGGAAAATTTCGACCCAGTTTTAATTTAGAACTTGAATCTGTTTCAGAAAATTACAACATGATTAAAATTAATTAATTACCCCCAAATAGCCCAGTGGCCAGGTCGTGAAAAGGGGGGGTTACCTAACAAAAGGTCAGGTAGTTTTGGATTTTGGATATGTTGTATGTACCTAGGTCCTTATTAAAAATAATCGTAATAATTTTTTGTAAATAGTTAATTTCAAACTTTTGAAGTCAATTAAATTATTGTTTAATATTATGAAAGTTTAATTAGTTATAAATAATTATATGTTAGGTACTGTTTTGAAGGTAATTTTGTGTAGTTTGTAAATACGTAATTAGTTTTCGAATAAGGTAAAATTTAGATTTATGGTTTTCAAAAACGATCTTTTAATTGATTTAATTTTCCAAAATCAAGGTATTTAATTGGCCCATCAATTTGAAAAACACGAAAAGGCAGTGTCCAAATAGATTTGTTTAGAGGCGGAGGTGTTTTTTAGAGTGCTCCGTCATTTTAATTTCAAATAAAAACAAAGAAGTGTATAAGATGATAAGTGAGGTTATAAAAACAATTGATTATTAAAAAAGTTTAATTGGAAGTGAAGTAATGGTTGGATACCTGAATTTATAAATAATCTTTTAAAAGCATAAAGTTAAATAATTATAAATAAATAATCTTTAATTAAATAATTGATGAAAATTAATTAAAAGGTCGAAGTGAAAATTAAGCGAATAAAATACCTGTAACAACGAAGTTTGATTTACGTTGAAGATATTAGATTGTAATTTTATCTTCTCGACGACATCCAGAAATTATAATTATTAATAAAATTAAACCGATATTAAGATTGAAACCATTGTATTTATTTACGTCAATGACATCCAAGGTTATAAACCTAAAAAGAATACATACAAATAATTAATAAAAGTGCCAAGTTTACAAAGACAACAACCAAGCAATTAATTATAACAGTGCTAAGTTATAAACATTTTCTACTCGTATTCTACGATTAGTTGTTTGCCATGGAAATATTGTAGTTAATTCTCCATACATGTCATACATTTCATAGCTTTTTTGATCGATTTTGCTTCCGCCTTTTATCTTTACTTCTCCATCAAACCTGTATTGTTCCTCCTTCAACTTTATTTATTGCCAATGTTTCACTTTAATTCTTCCTGTTTTTCCTTATTTTCACTGATATTCCTTTTTTCTTCGTTTCTACTTATGAATTGGTGTTCCTGTTTCATTCGATGGGTTGTCATTATTTTCGTAGACAAATTGTTTACTTAAATTTGTGCTTTCATTGGCCATTCTAACATTCTTATTCTCCTCTTCGTAACCCACTTTCACCTGATTTTTCGTATTTTGTTCTAAGCTTCTTGGCTTCTCGAATACCGAGTTTTTGCTTAAAGTTGTTGTATCAATTTTTATAACAATGTTTAATCCTTCGTACCGCCCATCTTCTTTTCATGAGGATTTACTCACCTCTACTTTCAGTTTTTTATTTCGTGCTACCAGGAGTTTAATGATTAATCATTATTAATGTGTTTCTTTCCTTCGCTTTTTCTTTCTCTTCCGTATTCTGCTGTAGTGCTTCTATTCTGTGTTTCTGCTTGCTGTGCTTCTCCTTTTCCTTTATTTCTTCGCTGTTCTTCTTTGTTTCATTTCTTATTACTTCCCCAATTTTTTACAGCAGTTTAATGTATTCTCTTATTTTTACAAGCATTTTTTCCATCATCTCTCTTAGGTAATTATTTATGTTAAGCTTGAAGAGATCTTCTTTATTTCCTTGCAGTTTTTTGTTTTCTTTTTCGTATCTCAAGTCTTGTTTTCTTATTTCTTGGCTATTCTTTTTTGTTTCGCTTCTAATGGCTTTCCCAGTTTTTAAATACTTTGATTTATTCTGGTATTTTCATAACCTTTTTTTCCATCACCCGTTTTAGAAGCTTGAAGAAAACCTCTTTATTTCCTTGTAATTTGTTCTCTTTTTGTGGTGATATCTTTTCTCTACTTTTTACTTATTCTATCATTGTCAGCTTGTAGTACATTTTAAGTTAATTTACCCCATTAAATAGTTTTAAAAGTGGATTTTTCCTGACACCTAAGAATAAGAATATAATTCAGATAGTTCAATACCTTTTAAAATGTGTGAAAGAATGTGCGTTATTGTTTTGTATATTGTCGAAGCAACTAAAAAGTCTCGAAAACTGCTTCGGTAACTATAGAAAACTAAAGAATATCCAGAGAAGTTTCTTACATCGTTATTAATTAATCGACAGATCTTATTATAATTTACTTGATTTTTTTTTTATCGAAAGGTTTGTTTAGTTATGTTTTTTCTCATCAGCACGACCGTGTTTCTTACATCGTTATTAATTAATCGACAGATCTTATTATAATTTACTTGATTTTTTTTTATCGAAAGGTTTGTTTAGTTATGTTTTTTCTCATCAGCACGACCGTCAACAATTTAGAAATATTAACTGTTGTTTTCATTTACATTTTACGATCATTTGTCCGCCTCCTTCTTCTCTTCTAATTTATTTTAGAATTAAATGAAGTGATTACTGAGTATCACCGTACCACCGAGCATTCTCGGATGATTTTCGTGCTAATAAAATGCTGCCAATTTTCACAGCAGGCGAAGCTAAATAACTGTCCTTATAAAACGGTTTAGCAAATTAATAACTTTAATGCCAAATAAATTACAACATTTTAATGCGTATCCCTAATCCCAAATAAAACAGAAATTCAAGAAAATAGAAAACAGCTTGAAGTGGATTTTAAAAAGTGTAGGATTTACAAAACACGTTTGCACCTCCTCGATTAGTATCCCAAGTGACTTTAAATCCACACATTTCCACCTAAGATTAATGTAACTCTTGAAAGAACTTGGAATTACATTAGGCTTGCAGCAGCTCGTGCAAAATTCGTTGTAAAGCCATACATTTCAAGCTTTTCGGAGACTTAAATATCGTATCAATATGGCCACGTTCATCTTAGTTACTTCTTATGTTAATGCAGTATTTATCTCTGTTCTTTTCAAAGTAGGTTTTGATAGTAGGTACGCATGGAGAAAACTGGCGGAAGCTATGATTTTAAATCAGGAAACAGTGGTTAACGTGAACTTATCTAAACTTGTTTTTCAAGTTCACAATTTAAAAGCACACTTGAAAATATCTGATTTGCGTTGCCTATATTTTTTCAGTCGCTTTGTTTCAGTATAAAAAGAGACAAAAATGCTGTAATTCCCAACTTCAAAACTAAAACGGAATAATTTCATTAAATATTTCTGCGTTGTTCCCTGGAAAATTCCAATTTTTTTCAGTTGAATATGTACCTACTTCAGCTATGTGTAGGTAGCTTCTAATCTAGGTAGTCGTTATGGAAACCTGTGGTTTCCCCAGTTGGTTCTAGTAGAATTGATTTTCTGTAAATAGAAATTCTACAGCTTGTTGCCATTTGGACGTCTGTTTTAAATTTTATTTTCGTTGAAAGTGGCTATAAAAGGATCATTGCTAAACCAACTTAAAAGCGCCTTTAAAGCTTCGTTGGAAACTCAAACAGATTCACAGAGTAAGAAATTAAATTTGGGAAGAAACAAGGATTTTATCTTAGAAGGGAGCTCAGTGTCGCAGTGGATTGGAAGCCTGCATCGCAGGCATTTCTGACAGGTTCAGATCTCATCTGCGGCTAAAAAATTAGATTAAGTAAGCCATTTGGCCAGGTAACCTGTGCCACAATGTTCAATAATCACGGAACAGGAAGAATATTTCAACTAAAATAAATTGTTTAAAAAAGAAAATCAGAATGTATGGACAATAAATAACTCAGTACGAATGTTCTAAATACACCCACAAAAATAAGTCAGTAGTTCCACAACTCATGCAACTTTCAACCTGAGCAAATGTTAACCAACAACAATCCGATTTGCCATCGGTCGAATAGAAATCTGGACATTTGCGATACTTAATAAATAATAAATACATGATTATTTTAAACTTTATAGCCTCAATTTATCGTTTTTTATTGCCATACACTGCAAACATTGATGTCGATGATTCAGATTAAAAAAATTTATTTATTATCCGGTTCTAAGCTCAACAAACTTGCTTAGTGGAACAAGGTGGAATCGTAGAACGTATTAAGTTTAATTTACAATCAGTGAAATATAATAATGTGCTGTTAGTTCCAGAAAGTGAAATTGTTGAAGGCTTATTTGCGGATATATCGCCCACACATCAAAGTAGATCTGTGAAGATAATTTTTTAGGGGAAATGTAGAAC
Organism: Melanotus villosus; assembly: GCA_963082815.1. Lineage (NCBI taxonomy): Eukaryota > Metazoa > Arthropoda > Insecta > Coleoptera > Elateridae > Melanotus > Melanotus villosus. The sequence goes on along the minus strand of OY720423.1, from coordinate 5,875,678 downwards.
GGTTTAGCTCTTCTTTTTTTAGAGCAAGTAAGCATTTTGGAGTAGTGGAAGGAGACTGGAGGAAGTATTTTCTCCAAATGATCAGAGTTACATAAAATTAAAAACAGGAAGGACGTCCTTTAACATTTGTTTCATTCAGTTTTCGAAAATTTGAAAATTTTAACTAAAATTCCTACGTTAAAGATGGCAAATTTAAAGTTTATTGGCCAACTATTCTAAATTACTGGAGCTATAAATTGTACAGTTAAATTTCGAAAAAGAATATTGTAAATTTGAAGGTCAAAAATTTGAATTTATCACCAAAAATTAGCTCACAGTTAATCTAAAAAACTACTTAATTTTATTTTACCTTTTAAATTAACTTTTATTACGTCTTTATTTAACGTTTAATGATTAGAAAACCCACATTTTCGAAAAAAAACTATGCGTCACCTCCAGCCAACTTAAAAGAGAAATTTCTCGATATAAACCATAGTTTTTTATAATTACAACACTCTCACTGGTAAAACTTCACCATGTTCCATGTAATCTTATCAAGCACTGGTCGAACGTGAAACTGTGGTACAAAATGTAGGTAAATGTCAATTAAGAAACGTTCGTTCAGTGACTTAACTGTGTGTCCAACTTTACACTTGACGATAAATAGCAATACGTTATTTCTTAAGTATTTTTAAGCAGCAAAGTGCTTTTCGATCAATACTTATTACACAAATAAGGAAGCACAGCAAACTATTCATTTATATAATAGAATATGAATACTCGTAAGGTGCTTCGTGTATAAGGTTATTTGACGTAACTAAGGTTGAATTGATAGGAGAATTTCGGGTTTTTTCATTCTTGCCATTTTTTAAATAATTAACGACTTTTTTATGTGTCTGTTTAAATGATATTTTTCATTATTTGGATTTCCTAATATCTCATTTTTAAAATGTCATTTTTTCGTAATGTGCCATTTGTTAATGTTTGATGCCTTTATTATTGAGCATTGGCGACATTTTAGTTACGTGAGTCATTCAGTGTTAATTCCGCTTTTATTCTGCTATGCTTGGGGAAAGCTGTTTGATTCTGAATTAACAGAGAGGATGGAATTTTTTGATAAATATACTTTGAAAGCATTTCCATTTGTTCGAATAAATTATTTCTTTTGTGAGCTTTTGTCGAGTCAAGGTTTTGTTTTCTGTTGTGCGAGACTGGGTTAGTAGGTAAAAGTAAAATAAATGGATCTCTTTGGTTGTCAAGTTCACTTTTCAAGTCCTTTATCTCTTGTATATTTCATATAAAAATTTGCTAGTTCGACTTAAAGCTACTCTTAGTTGTTATTGCTTTCCTAACATGCATGTGAAACGAAAATTAAAACCGAAGTTGCGGAATTGAACTTATCAAAATTAACCCTCTGAAGCTGTAGAACTGAAATACTTAGCAATTTTTACTTGGCAAATAAACTAAAATTCTCAGTTGTGTGTGAATGTTCTTCGTTAATTTCGAAATTCAGAGGAGGCCCTGTCAAAAACAAATACGTATTTCGGCAACTAAGTCACCATTATCTTCACAAAGTTGGTTAGAGTCAGTTTCTAGAGATATTCTTTTATCAAATTACAAAAAGAAAAGCTTACCAAATCGTCAGAGAAAGTGAAGAATTTCTTAAATATTATTAAAACGAAAATCCTTGCTTTGTCCGATTTGTTTCAGAAAATTCTAATAATTCTTCTACATAGATCGGCAAAGCAATCTGAAACTGAAAATCTCAGATTTTCATGGAACGAGAATGATTAATTAATATGTTTGGATATCTCATAATAAAACTTTTTTCCTGGAGAAATTTTGTATTAAAGAAGCTCATCTAAGTTTGCATGTTAGAAGTTTTCTGCATCTTGGATTTTGGATTCATAATAGTTATTATACGAGTATTTATAGGACCTCGAAATTAGTTTTAAAGAAACAACCTTGTGATGTCAATAACTTCCTTGAATTCACAAAAATTGACAATAAATTATTTTTATTTTACTTATTAGAAATACGTACATATACCAGTCCAATGCAAACAATTTTTAATATTTATTGGGTTTTGAAAATGTAAAAATCTGAAAATCAAAAATTCGTTTAAATTTCGTTTAAATTCCGAAATCTTTAAATCAACATTTTGAATTTTACTGAGTAAAATAAAAAGTAACTTAGAAATAGATTTCGTTCATCCAAACATTTATTCTGTCATTTAAATATTTATTTAGGAATTCTGAATTCTAGCCTTTTGAAAGCCCTCAATCCAAATTTTAAATCTTACGATTTTAAGACTTAAGATCCAAAATCTCATAACGTGTTGGGCCTTTTGAATGATTATAAAAGAACTTTATTGTATTTTCTAAAAACAACGAAGAAACTTGGTATATTGTCAAACATTTTCAAAAAGCCTAATAAGAGCTTAATAATTCATAATATTTATAGAATCAACTCTACAGCCCTTGAAACCCTAAGATATTTTTCACTGCTTCCACTTTCTTTTATCTTTCAATTTTCCTGTTTTGCTTAAATTTTCCTTAACCTGTTTTCTTCGTTTAGTTTTCGATTTTCTTTTCCTGCTGTTGAGTGTTAGGTTTCCTCGGTAACTTATGTACAAAACATCTGATCGTCTGCGCTTTTATTGCGTTTCTTATTGTCGGTTCTTCATGCAAAGCATATATTTCTTGGTTGGTTCTTCTGATCCTTCTACTTCCACCTTTCCTCCTTATTTCTTCTTCATCAAAATTTTAGTTTTCCTCCTTCATCATTTGTTTTCCTTCATCTTGTTTTTTTCTTATTTCGGGTATTAGGCATATTCCTTCTTTTCATTATTTTCTGTTACATTTTTACTTGTAGTTAGTTTCGTACCCCTGTTTCATTCAATAATTCGTCATTATTTAGGTAGAATCTTCATAGAATGTTTCTGGTCTCCAAGTCTCTTGGTTTTTTGCATTTCAAACTTAGGTTATTTTCATAAGAATTTATTTTTGCTTTCTACTATTAAGGTTTTAAATAGTTATCATTTTGTTTCAGTTTCTTTCTTTCTTTCTTTCTTTCTTTTACGTCTTAAGATTTAGTGTTTTCTATTGCTTCTTCTGCTTCTCTCATTCTTTTTATTTCTTTGTTGTTTTTCTTTATTTCGTTTCTTATTACTCCCTTTTACTACTTCTTGACTTATTCTTTAACTTTCCAAAGTAATTTCTTTTGTAATTGTATTGTTATGTTAGTCCCGGACAGAGCCTTTATTTCCTTGTCGTTTATTCTCTCGTACTCTGTATCTAACTTGTTTGATTAATAACGACATTGGGCCGTATTCTGATCTTATGTTTAAAGTTGTCTCTAACTAAAGTCGTGTATGGCATAAACATAAAACGATATAGCTCTATATAATTTTATATGTGTCTAACAGAGATACGCGATATTGCCATGGTAATTAAACATGACCTTAAATTTAAATATGAGATCAGAATACCGACCAATATATTTGCCCTATTTTACACAATTAAAATGTTTAAAGTTGTCGTAAGACACAAATAAACAGTATTATTTTACTTTCTTTAATTAAAAAATCAAATGATCGTATTTCGTTGCGTATTTAAGCCGAAATCTAAGAATTGTTGGATATTATAATAAACTTTACGTCTACCCAACGTCCGTTTTGTCACCCAGAATCCCAGTCGTAGCTGGAGTTTTAAAAATCTAGAGCGACTGGGGTATTAGATGGGATAGATGGCTAATGACCTAATTGTCGATGCCGTAATTTAAAAATTAATAAAAGAAGCTTTACTGTAATTTTTTAAATAGCACGTAGAGTTATTTTAAGTTCGTGATATAATATACTGAATGAGTTTGTATTTCGTGCATCGTAATTATCAAATGTAGCATTTTTTGTTAGAATTGTTATTTTCTTTTGCAAAGAATATGCCCTGCCGGAACGTCATGGTTTTACAATTACGAATCAGGGGCCTGCAACAGTCTGTAGTTCGTGCATTAGCTAATTAGACTGAGTACTCGTTTTGCTATTAAAACTACCCTTACAAATTCTAACAAGTCATATTTTACCATATTGTAACAGTTGCTATAACAAAATGTAATTGCCGTTTCTGGAAGGCTGAATTTAATTTGTTTACTAATCTAATCCACTTCGGTTGATGCTAATGCATTTACGAATCTAAAACTATTCTTAGAAATTTCCAAGAAGATGGTTTGCCTAAATTTTTTGTTGTAAATACGACCGGTTTTTAATTTGTTATATTGGAGCCAATCTTCTGCAGTATCTAAGCTGTGTGTGTTTTTTTAATTTTTACATTTTTGTATGTAGAGCCAGTATTCAGTGTTAGAATATTACAAGCAAACAATATTATTTTATCTAACATTATGCAGATAAATAATAGGTAGGTTGTTAATGTATATTGAAAATAATATAGGACCTACAGTTGATCCTTGCGGAACGTCTATTTTTGGTAGGAGTTTCTGAGTTACGCGTTTGAATGTTAGTTGCTACTACTGATTTCTGTTTTCTACATACTCTAAGTAAATTATGCTTTCTCCTTATGTTTGTATGTTATTATTCTATTATTTTGTTCAACTGGTTGGAGCTTTTGAGATTTCTGCTTATTTGTCGTGTCTCTGTATTACGCCCCCTTCTGTATTTTGATTACTTTTTTCTTCAGTTACGTTGTTTTTTCTACCTTTTACTTATCCTGTTTAATAATTGCTGTCATTTTGTGGAGACATATTTTGAGTTTATTTGCCTTGCTGTCTAAAAAAATTACATACTAAGAGGTGGTTCAGAAAAAAAGTAGCAGCAAGAAACTTCATCATCTAGGCAGGCATTGCAAAAAAAAATTGGTATATGTATTACAACTGTCAAATTACATCCTTGAGTATCTCCAGCGCAAGTTTTGTGGTAAAATCTTGATAAAAAAGCGTCATGCCAACGAATGAAGTTATTCGTATTAAGCTAATTGTGAACACCCACCTTGAAAATCCTCTCTGGAGTCAAGTTAAGTTGGCAAAATTTTTTGTTGCTGATTTTAGCCAAATCCCTGGACAAGAATTTTTTGTTGCAACATGTAAGGGCAATGTGGCTCTAAAATATAAATATTGGATGGCAAGTAAATTTCCCCAAAATTTTATGATTTGCCAAGCGATATGCACATGTGGCTTAAAAATTGAAGGATTTGTTACAACTGGCTCTATAAATGGAGAAATTTACGTACAGGAATATCCGGAAAAACGTTTATTGCCACTAATACAACAACATAAAAATTCTGTTTTCTTTTGGCCGGATTTGGCCACATGTCATTACGGCAAAAAGGCAACAGGCTTTTATGCAAAGAATAATGTAATCGTCGTACCAAAGGAAGCAAACCCGCCCAATTGTCCCGAACTCCGACCAATTGAGCGTTTCTGGGCTAACATGAAAAGGCAACTCAAAAACACAAAATCTAAGGCGGCAGACATGAATGATTTTCGAAAAAAGTGGAGAAAACAAGCTCAACAAATCAGTAATGCTCATGTTCAAACTTTGATGAAGGGGGTTAAAGCAAAAGTTCGATATTTTTGGCACGGGTGATTTTATTTTGTTTATTTATTGCAATTTAATAAATAATATGGTATATTTTTCTTACGTAAAATATAAGTTCGAAAAGACCGTCTCTTTTTTTTTAATGTGGAATTAACAGGTGCTACTTTTTTTCTGAACCACCTCTTAAAAGTTGAAGTGTTTCGTACGTGTGGAAAACTGAAAAATAACAAGAGAAGTTTCCACAGCTTTACTAATTGGTCCACGGATTTTTTTATGCTATCGTTGAACTTTTATGGAAATGTTTAGATATATTGTCATTATTGGTATACACATACTTAAACATTTGTTAGTAATCTTTTTCTTCTTCCAGTTTTTACGATTGCCGTCACTTCCTCTTTACGCCTTTTTGCCATTCTCTCCTACCATCCCATGCCTCTTCTTGTAAATCTTTCTTTCATAGCCTCTTGTATTTCTTTTTTCACAATTTTCTTGGCCTCTTTTTTTATGGCATTAGATATTTTATAATTTTTGTAGCTTTAGTAGTTCCGTGTTGTACTAGTTCCACATTTAGTCCTCTTAGACCAGTAACTGTATTGTTTTCATTTCTTATACCTATAGTATTGTGACATTTTTTTGATTGTGATTAGTTCTCTTCCTTTTTAATGGCTGTATTATACACACATCACAAAAGTCTAGGGATATATTTTTTTTTATGCAAAACAGTCAAGTATTTTGATTTTTTTTAGGTGGTCTGCATATAATAAATTAACACAATACTTTTACAACATTCTAAATTAGAAATTTAATTTAAAACAAAAGAAGACAAGTTGAAAAAGCTTTAACGAAACTTATTAGCAAAAAGTTGATTTTATACAATCATAAGAAATTGAAGTGTCAGCACTTAAAGTATTAATTAATTAAATTTAGTAGATAGTATTTCCTCCTCTTTGGTTCAAAACGGCTCTGCATCTTCTAGGCATTGATAAAGTTAAATTATCTATTGCATCTTGCGGTAACTGTTGCCAGTGTCTTACAAGGGTATCACGAAGCTGAATCCGAGTATGAATTTCATCCAATTCACTTTCAATGCTTCTTCCCAACATGTCCCACACGTGCTCAATAACGTTTAAGTCTGGGGACTGCGCAGGCCATGGTAAAACAGAAATGTTTTCGTCTTCAAGCCACTCGGTAACAGTACCTGCAACGTATGGGGTGGCATTATCATGCATTAGAATGAACTCAGGTCCAACAGCACCTGCGAATGGAAGCACTATAGGCCGCAGTACCCTATTTAGATACCCATCGGCATTTAAAAACCTCTCAAGAAAACAGAGATCTGTTTTTCCGCCAATGCAGATACCACCCCACATCATTACGGTACCTCCTTTATAAGAATGGACATCTTGAACACATCTGAGCCTTTCCAAGTTACCAGGTCGCCTCCACACTCTAACTCTTCGGCTGTCAGGGTGTATTCCAAAACGAGATTCATCTGTGAACAAAACCCTAGACCATTGCTCTTCTGTCCACAGAATATGCTCTTCAGCCCATTCTACTCTACGTGCTCGATTACCATGTCGAATTGGTGGGGCTCTTATTGGACGTCGGGCGTGGAGATTGGCTTCATGCAATCGATTTCTGATTGTTTGAGAACATACAGTTACATTATGAGTAGTCTGAAGCTGTGAAAGCAATTGTTTAGCCGTAATTATTGGTCGTCGTCTAGCTTCAAATGTTAAGTAGCGATCTTGAACTGCGGTAGTAATGCGTACACGACCTGGATGTTGTTCGCTAGGATCTCCGGATGTCCTATATCTACGCCACAGTCTGCTGATAACACTTTGAGAGGTGTTTAAAGCTGCTGCAACATCAACTTGTCTTCGACCAGCTTCTAGCATACCTACAGCTCTGTTCATTTCAGCTAAACTTAAATGTTGTCGTTGTTGATTACCTTCCATAATAACAGCACCAATAAAACTTAAATCACCCCAATATAAACGTAAATTAACTATAAATGATGATTAAATTATTCCCTAACAACACTGAAATTGCTTTACTTTTAGTTGAATTGACAATTAAGCATTTGCATTTGTTTGTTTATTATTGAAACAATTGCTATCGCTAGCCCAAAGACTAGCACTAGCATACTTGATCAATGGTAGAGATATTTAATAACAAAATTGATTTATATCGATAAAAAAATATATATCCCTAGACTTTTGTGATGTGTGTATATCTACCCTCTTTAAACATCTTACTAAAGCATTTTGTATATTCGATCATTTTTATTTTAGTACCCTTGTTCTTTCTTTCTCGTGTTTTTTCCACTCCTCTGTTAAGCTGCTTCCTGCAGTGTTGGATTTCTATACACTTCATCTTTCGCATTTTTATATTCTTGTTGTTTTCTTCCGTTCTATTGGATAGTCATCCATTATATACTTCTCTTTTTCTCTTAATAAGTTCATCTAATTCTTGACTTAATTCTAGTCCTTCGCCGCTTGATGGTAGGCTTCTTTAATGTGGTGGTATTTTTCCGATCGATTGTCCTGATAGTATTCATTTATTATCCAATAGTGAGTATAGATAACGGACACTGTCCTCTTGTAACCTGTACAATTCGTAACTTGGAATTACAACGTGCATGCATGTTGACACACATACTACAGACATATGGAGAGAAGACCGGCAACGTCCTGTAAAGGACACGCCAATTCGAGAAGAAGAAGTGCATGTTTGTTGTACTATTTCTGTCTGTATATTCATCCAATAAAATTGCAACTGTGCTCTAACTAAACAGTGGTCGGATCCAGAGTTTGGTCCTCGAATGACTGTGGCATCTTCTATCTTTGTTGTTTAGTCACAACAGTCTATTATTTATTGATCTGCATCATTATTTTCCATTTGTCCATGTATATCTATTGATATATGTGAAAACATGTAGTTTTAATCATTAGTTAGTAGTGATTACACAGTTCTGTTATTCTTTCACGATTGTCAGTTTATTCTTCTCCGTATTGACCCACTACTTTGTCGTGCTGCTTCTTTGCAACCCTTCCGTTGATATCTCCAATTACCGGTAGTTCTTCCTTCGTTTGTATGGTGCTCAAACTTAAAACTTCATGTTTTGCTCGCTTGGCTCTCTCTACTCCACTCCATAGATTTATTCATTTCCCATAAATCTCATTCACTTTGCATTTCTTATTCGCTTCTGTTATTACTATTAGTCTAATTTTAGTCCTTCTATTTTCTTTATAATTTCAATCTTCTTATTTACTATTGCTTTAACATATTCTGAAGTGCATTTTTCTTTTCCGTTTCTTATGCCGTTCACCGGTACATTCGTCCGATTGCCTCCGAGGCTTGGCTTTTGGAATTTTAAATGGCTTTATATAGTTTTTACGAGTTTCCGACCCCTCAACCTTTGGTCCTGGACTGCTTATTGTGAATATTCGCAGCAGTCCTGTCTCCAGGACTTTCCAATCCGCCACCCTGGGAACGCGCTCTCTAGGAGCGAGGTCTCCCAAGAGTAATAAATCTTTATTTAGTACACACTAATTTATACCTTTCAATTATTTTACTTCAAATTATAATAATTAGCAACAATTGCTTATCAAAGCAATAAATAATGCTTCTTAAAATTATACGTATGTATTTGACTGTTGTAATATTTTGCCGAATCAGTGCAAATAGATATTGGGTGTTATTATTAGTAGGTAATTTATTATTTATTTTTAACTAAAGAGTTTTGAAATCTGTTTTCAAGAACGAACATTAAGAAGTTCTGTGTATTCCTAAATTTCTAACGTAAACTACATTTCAGTTTTAATTTTAGTGAGGTCATTAATCCATTGTTTCTACACTCATTTTAGTAATCTTCAATACTTATTATATTTGCATATTACAACTAATTTCAACGGACTGCCTTCAGACTCAACCTTACTTCCTTTAATGTTAGTAAATCTATAATTATACCATTTACACGTTTAGAAACAATTTCTCGGCGTTTATTTATTCAGTTTCTTTAAGCAATCGACTAAGAGTATGTTAATCTATTACCATTAACTACATTTTTATTTTTTGTAGATTACGAGATGATCCCCGTTGCTCTAGAAAAGTGAATGTAAAACACGAACATGATGATAGTCCGTACTTGACATTTTTATTACAGAAATCCAAATACCACAAACTAACCTAATACCGGTTCTACAAATCAAATCGTTATAGATTTTACCATTTTTGAATTAATCTGTAGGTGTTAGTGGTAAACATTATACATCTTTGTTAGATATCCCTTTTTATTACGGTATGTACCTACTTTGTAAAATATTTTTTGCTGATTTATATATGTCTTAACATTCTGTGGGAGGGAAATCAAGATCATAGCCTATGCCTATAAAATCAAGCTTCCTTATTCATATTTCAAAAGGGCAAAACAATTAATCTATAGGAAGTGGAGGGAAAGCAAGTTCGGAACCACATTGTTCTAGATTTTTGGTGCAACAGGAAACTGGAAATGTTTTATTTACATGTTTTGGCAATGTACCAAGCGTTTCTTGGCCTTGTGCCTCTCTTTGGATTCCATCAATAAGTACAAACGCAAGGTCAGCCTTATTCGGTTTTTGCGGTTGCACCTCCGAGTTTGTTGGATTTATATGTATAATTTGGCTAATTTTTAAAATTTTACCCACGCAGTGGCAAGCTTCGGCAATTTTTAAATTAATGTTTAGCTGAATATTGTAGATAGTTTTGTTGTAAAATAATTAAGTTATTATTACAAATGGAATCAAAATATAAAATAGGAAAGAAAGGCGGATTATTTTTTCATTATTTTGAAATTCTGAATTCACTGAAAAAAAGTTTCAAGAAGAATTGATGTGTTTGTTTTTTTAAATGAAATAATTAACTATTCTTTAATAACCTACATCTTCACTTTTTTGTTTCTGATTAACTTTCAACTTTTAGAGATGTCAGTAGGTGAACTTCTGATCTGATCGTAAAAGTCAGACATTTTGTAAAATTCTAAGCAGATCCACCTGATTTCATCTTCTAATTTTACGCTTCAGGTTCTTTAATATTCATATTGACAAACAGGCTTAAATTTCATTGAGGTATTTTTAGAAAATTAATGAAGAGGTGACGCCATGTATTTGCAAACGAAGTGAATAAAATTATTTTTATCCTCATATTGTACCAGATTTCCCGTGGTTTTGAATTCTTTGATTAATCAGTAAGTTTTTATTAAAATATTTATATACAAATTTTGGTTTGTGCTGGTTGTGTTTTGTAGAGAGAAATTTAATGAATTTAATATAAAATGAAATTCTAAAAATCCGGCACTTCTTTGATTTAAAAAACTGTAACGCAATCTGCATTTTTTTTTAACAATTGTTACCTTGAGGGTGGATAAATAACTAAATTTATTTGCCTTCAAAATATGTCGATTTAAAAAATATTTCGTAGTAATTCACTTGTTACTCGTTCGCCTTTAAATAATTGAGAAGAAAGTCTAGGCAATTATTTAGATTGAAGGCATTTAACAATTTACAAATTGTATCGTAAATGCTGTTACGGAAGACGCTTGAAAAGATTTTCCAGGACCCTCTGGTAATCTCGTAGTAATTCTAGCGTGAATTAATTGATAACTACGGACGAGGTTCAACGTTCTAGCTAAGTCCCGGGGTGGCTATCGTCAATGGAAAGGATTCAAACAGATTACTTCGAGTGTTTTTCTTATCTCTTTGTAAATTTCATCAAATTTTTACTGTACTGAGATTTAAGGAAAATTCGCTACGATAAAAGTAATTTTATTAAATTTTTTCGGTGCCTCAAGATCATTTTCTTTTTAATTTATTTTCACATGTTTTAACCCGGCTAGTCTGCCATCAATTATATATTTCAGTCGATACTTTTCTTAATTTAACTGAAATGGTTTATTTTTAATTCGACGCCTATTATAAAACCATTGTCAGAACCTATTACAAACAAATAAATCAATCCAGTTTTAATAACTCGATTATTGCAAAAAATAAGCCTATTATATCTGCTTCCTTTCAGTTTGTAATTAATGATAATTTCAACAAATAGTTTGAACGTAATACTTCCTTTATAATCGTACAGTTTGGACCTAATTTGCAAATTATGTAATTTTAATATTTGCCTGGGAATTCTGTTTGGGTTTATGATTTGAATCGATATTAGTTTCTGATTAGGCTATTTCAAAACATTACGTAATCAATATTTTTGCCAAATTTTCATAATAGTTCCTTGTAGGTGACAGCAATTACGGTGATGTTTATTGTTTGATGCATAAGCGATTTCGCAAGTTTCGATTAGATAGGATTATGTTTCCATAATTATTGTAATAAAATGCGTGATGTACAGGATAATTAAAGTTTTTAAAAAGTTGCTATTTGTAGTTCTTGCCAATTCGTACAAAGGTTTTGGGGGAAAATTCAAACTGATTGCGAGAATATTGTACTGTAGCATAACACCCCGTTATTTAAGCCTCAGATTAAAGTCCAATTTCATAATATTTTAGAAGTTGGAAGCACATAACTCTGCATAATTAAAATTCTTCTTTCCTTTCTGTATTTAATATAAAGTCAAACAACCACCCACCAATCTTAATTAACTCACCCTTTATAAATAAAATACTAAAACTCATGATTAAAACTTGAACTTTTCTGCATTAATTTTAAGAGTGCACTCCTAAACTCCTTTTTACTAAATTCGTTCTGGTAAAAAGATGTATTAACGAAACCTTTTAGTTGTTTTACTTTATGAACCTCGAGTTTACTAACATCAAAGAGATCGTTCTAGTTACCAGCTAACCAGCAACCCTTTGAGTTTATAAACCTTCAATTTAGTGAAGTTTAATCCGGTACACGTTGATTAAAACTTTCATAACAGTTTTCGGGTTTAATGGGAACTCTATTAAAATTATATAAACTTAATTATTGTAAATCCTATAAACACTTAACTTAAACCCTCTATGCATTACGTTTTAGAAAAAAATAGGAGTAATCTGGGACAATTATCGAAGCTTTCTTTTGTACATTAACTTGATATTACATATTTTTCCCATAATTTTTTTTAAATAAATCTCATAAATACTCTTAAATTAACAATTAGCCAACAATTATCTGTATTTATTAATGTAAAATTAATTGTAGCCTCTTTCCTAATGCACGATTTAATGTATTTGATTAAAACAAAACCGTTTCGCATCCTGAATTCCATAATTAAACACTATGGAAGTTTACAATCTCAAATTATGTAACTTTTCCTTCCCTTGCCTTCCCTTTTATTATTAATTCCAGCTCATAGAAGCTTGCTTACTTCATAATGAAATCTGTATGTCTTTCACTTAACGAACACATTCGAATATTCCTTTATTAAAAACAAGATTTATGGAAATTTCGATCTCGTATTTTACTACGGCTTTAAATTTTATTCGTGTCGATATCTGTCGAGTTTCGTCTGGTAGACTAAAAATAGGAACACGTTTTGTGGAAACTTCGGGCATCGAAGTATGTAACTATACATTTAGTCTCCCCAAAAGTGTGAAAAAGTTCGTAAATTAAATTAAGTAGAAGATAATTCTGGTTTATTATTTGAAGTTTAGATAAGAGGAAGTTTTATAACATCCTCCCCCGAAGCGTGTGTTATAGTTTTGTAGAAAGTTTGTAGAAGAGACAAAAGGAAAACTTGGGTTTTCTTTTAGTTCAATAAATCGTTAAAAATCTAATTTGAAAGTTTCGAGCTTAAATTACAACTTAAGACTTAGGCATAGATAAATTAATTTATCTATGACTTAGGGTTTGTTTTAGTTTTAGTATTGGTAACAAGCAAATGGCTTGAAGTTATAATTAAAATAGCAGAATAAAATAACGAGCCATTCAGCCAGGTTTGATTCTTCGTTAATTTGTTTAACTATTTTCTTGAATCAAGTATACTCCCCTGCCCCTCCCAAGGATATCTAACAACTCCTTCAAAAATCGTACAACTCCATTAATTTTTATGGTGAGTTAAATAAAGGCATAGTTATGTAAACGATACATACATTTAAAGCTATCTGATTACCATATCCCATTTAACATAAACGATTCACCCACGATCTTGGTGAAAAAAGTAAGGAAATGCAATCATATTGTTTGTGTGAGCGTAAAATCCACCTAAAGGTGCAGTGGCATTCACTTCCTTGCAATTTGTTCACAAAGCGCAATTGTTTAGGCAGTACCGTGCAATTCACGTCAGCTAATCGATACTTTTTTTTTATAAAAGTTGATGAAACTCGTAGTTGACTCTTCTTATATTTTGTTGAAAAAATAACATAAAAGCTGTCACAAACACAGTTGGATAATATTAATTAGCCCCGGATGACATGGTAATGTGCACAATTAGAAGAAAGGATAATGAAATGATTGATTGTGTGTTTTATTAATGTGATAGGCCTAATTAGCTCCACTGAAGTGCATTGTTTGAATTTTGTCTAAAAATAACGGGTGTTCAATTAAAAAGCTTATTACGTTAACTTTGAAATTTTGTCAGAAGAAGACGGAATTTCTTCTTCTTAACCTTCTTTCTTCCACCGTTGGATATAACACCCCCCCTCCCCCCCATATTTTGCCAAATTGTCCTATTCTGGGCTGTTTGGTGCCATGTATTTCCAGTGTTTCTTTGACGTCGTCCTGCCACCTCTTATGTGGTTGCACGATGCTTCTTTTCGTCGTGTCTCAGATATTCCCAGTTTGATATGGCTTAATTCTTCTCCCAGTTCGGGTTTTTCTCATTATCTGTATGTTGTATGTCGCTCTCTCTTCAGTCCTAATTCCCTTGTGGAAATGTGGTGGCTACTGCAACATCTCTAATCATAGCTCTCCAGATTTCTCAAACTTGAGCTATGGTAACTAATTCAAGCATTGATCTGCCAGTTGCATCTGTTATTTCGTTAACCCATCTGGTAGGTCAGCGACCCTCTTTTGCTCTCACCCTTGCCCTAAACTATCAAGTCTTTTCATGTTACCATTATCTCGTCTCATAATATGGTCGAAGTAATGAATTATACAGAGGTTTTTTTCTGTGGATAGACATCTTTCAATATGTGGTCTCTTTAAAATAGATTCGTTTGTCCGGAATGCGGTTCATGGAATCCTCAGCATTCTCCTCCAACAGTATATCTCTGGCGTCTATCATCTTTCTTCCCATTTGTCTTAGTGCCCTCTCGTCTTAAAATCCCGTGTGATAAATTGTATGTCGCTACTAGAAGTTTTTCTTTACGACATGTCTCTCTTGCCCCCCTCAGAATCCGAGCTGAGGCAGACTGCCAGCTTGCCAATTTAATTTACAATCAGCAAAATTTTAAAACATTTTTCTTTATTATTGTGTTGTTCACATAAGAAATAGGTATTCGTCCAAAATATTTAAAGTTTAATAATTTGAAAATTAGTAACAACAACAATTCAGATCTTGAAACCTGAATTTTGCTTTAACAAAACCCAAGAATTCCTTTTTGTTACTTTTGCTTCTTCCTAGGTCTTTTCGATTGCCTCGAAATCTTTCACTTGGGTAATTTTTATTTAGTTATAAGTGTCCAAACCTGACATTTTAATTTGTTTTACAAAACGTACCCAAAACAAATATATTAATAAACCAAAGGTTAACAATCAACAAATCAAATTTTAATAAAAACCAACAACATATATCACTATGAATATAAGAAACCTTTGAGAAATTATCCACTGGTTGACTTTTTAATACTATCAAGGTTTAAATATCTCGTATTGAACTTCAAATTGTATAGAATAAATAAACCTTGAAACGAATGCACTCTCATTTAAATGCAAACTAGGTGATAAAAGTGGAGTTTTAAAAAATTATGTAGAACCTGCAGTTTCACAGCTGTTCAATGTAAATTATGTCAACTGTTCTGTTTACTTCTGTTATTTATATTTATATTCTGAAATTAAAGCCTTTTTTTTCAAATTTCCGCAATTTTTAAATCAATATTAAAATTATTCTTTACAACAAATATTCTTCCAGGTTAATTAATTAAAAATTAGACATTTATGCAATGAAAGGAACTAGCATTTTTATAACAAACACATCGATTATTTATAATCCGGAATAAACGGCGACGGAAATGAAATATAAAAACGTGAATGTTTTATTTAAATAATTTAAGTAGGAAATAAAATAAATTTTACACTTTTTCATGTAACTTATTTGTAATTTTACAATATTACCAAATATTGTGTCCACAACAAAATTATTATATACGAAATTTATGATCATTTAAGTTCCGGGCTAGCACCTTTCTATTAAACTTGCGTGATCTTCCAAACGCATTATGAAGTAATCTTTAATTTAGAAGCTTAAGTAGACACGAAAATGATTATTAACCAACATTAGTAACAAGTTTGTTCTTAGGCAATTTTTTTAGTATTGTTATTTTACTATCTTTATTTATTATGCATATCAGGTTTCATTTAAATATATTTTTTGCATATTTTAATCAGTTTAGTAATAATTTTTGGGTTATTTAGGACAGTTTAGTGAAACCGAATTTAATAAAATATTTAATATTAAAATGGTTACGACTATGGCTTTAAAAGTTTTTATAAGCAGCTGTTGATAATAAGGAAAGTTGGTATTTAAATTTTGCTGTCCTTAATAAATTTGGAATACACATACACAACAAATGGATTTTTGCTGTTTGCATTTATATTGGTTGTCAAAAATACACACTACATGGATTTATTTTGCTACTAATTCAGGCTTTAGCTTCCCTTTTTAATTTTGAAAAATTTTATTTACATATTTTTCATTAAAATTTGACGCAATACTACATATAACAGTTTTGCAAGTGGTTTGACTAAATTAAATTGAAGTGAAGATACGTTAAATATCAGTTTTATTTAAACATTAAAAACTAGTTTTTAACTAAATTCTCATTACACAAGAATTTACTTTATTGCTAAATAAACACATAACCTAGAACTTTACTACGTAACATTTCATAATATTAACTTATAAGGGGACACGGAAATAATAGAATGAGCCGTGTGAATTTCAAACTATTTGTTTAAATCAGAACATCCCCACTTCGAAGCCGAACAAATTTTAATATTATCTAACTTTCAATCGACAATAATTCGAGCTATCACTTCCCTTACCTGGTTAAATTTTATGTATATTAAACCTAAAATTTGTATCCTGTCAATAGATATGAAGTTTTGAAACATTTTACGTAACATCTTACACCCTGAAGCGTGTAATTCTCTACTTATTATTTCATAAGCGTTTCTGAAACCTTAATTAAAACGGGTACAAAAAAATTATTACCGTTTGTTTAAGTGCTACTAATTTTATTCACGGAATCTTATAGTAATTTTAACCTACTTTTATGTATCTTGAGAATCATAAAGAACCCTTCACTTGTCTCATCTTATCCTACGCTTTTACTTTCGTTGATTGTAATTATTGAAAACCTTTAATAGTTTTTAAGATTCAAACGCGACCTGCTTTTTATATTACCAATATGTCTCGCGTTGAATGTTAAAGTGCTAAAACCAGAATGAGTTTCTACTGTTACGTTTACTTTCTTTTGCTGATGTGATCTAGTAAGCTTTGAGTAGAATTAGTAATGAAAATGCAAGTTTCGTCTCTAATTGAATTTGTTGTCGTTAACAGGAATACTTTCTCTGGTGATACAACACGTATTTTCCTTTGATTTCCTCCCTAATTGCAGTTTGGTGTAACGTGCTTCTTAATTGTCAACTTCGAACTGAGATACGAAAGGCTCGTTTTAACAAATTTATATAAAACGGTAAACTTTCAACATGGTTGGGACAGAATCTCATTTTCATATAGTAGAAATGCCCACAATTAGCATAAAAATACAATAACAATGTGAGTATTCAGAATTGCGTGGTCTTTCTTGACACTTTCATGTACGGTTGCTCATGTCGTGAACTGAACCGGCTGATACAGATTCAATGCTTGCGGTTGTGTTAGTGAGAGGATGTGACCCGATTTTTCACCACCAAATGTTAAACTCTGGGTATACGCTTTTGCCACCGTCTTAAGAATAATATCCTTCAAAGTGGGGATGAAGATGAGCTATAAAATGGTGTTCTGATTTTAGTGAAGTATCAATCACATTTTAGTTCTTTCGTGAGTTACTGTGTTACTCGAGCAAAAAAATATGAGAGCAATCGTGGTAAGTACAGTGTTCAGTGTGAGCATTACGCGAATTTTTCATGGATTACGGTGTTATGTGTTGTGTTACAGCTCGTCGCTACCTTGGTAGCTTTCGTACAAGGTCGTCCAGAGGCCGGTTATAACTACAGAGCACCCTCCGGTAGCTATGGTGTCCCTGGAGGCGGTGGTCTACTCGGGGGAGGACTTTCGGGTGGAGGAATTGGAGGCGGATTAGGTCTTAGCAATGGCGGTGGCTTTGGCGTAAGCGGAGGAGGAGGAGGATTCGGAATTAGCGGGGGAGGCGGCAGCTTCGGAGGTGGATTTACCTCCAGCGGTGGAGGATTCAGCGGAGGCAGTTTGGGACTTAGCGGCGGCGGCGGTGGATTCGGCGGAGATGGATTCGGAGCAGGTGGCGGCGGTGGATTTGGAGGAGGCGGCGGTGGTGGATTTATAGGAGGCGGTGGCGGTGGATCCGTCGTTCAGAAACACATTTACGTTCACGTTCCACCACCAGAACCGGAAGAATTCCACGCACCCCGACATATTCCCGTAGCTCCAGCTCAAAAACACTACAAGATTATCTTCATTAAGGCACCCACAGCACCCACTCCTACCGTTCCTATCATTCCCTTACAGCCACAGAACGAAGAGAAGACCCTTGTATATGTTTTGGTCAAAAAACCAGAAGAAGCACCAGAAATTCACATTCCTCAACCTGCACCAACTCAACCATCCAAACCAGAAGTATACTTCATCCGTTACAGGACACAGAAGGATCATATTGGTGGCGGTGGAATTGGTGGCGGTGGAATTGGAGGTGGCGGAATCGGAGGCATTGGAATCGGTGGTGGAATTGGAGGCGGTGGAATCGGCGGTGGTGGAATCGGCGGCGGTGGAATTGGAAGCGGCGTCGATATCGCACTTTCTGGAGCTGGAATCAGCAGTGGCGGAATTGGCGGTGGTGGCCTTATTAGTGGCGGTGGTATTGGAGGTGGCCACATCGGCGGAGGAGGAATCGGAGGCGGCCACATCGGCGGCGGTGGAATTGGAGGGGGAATTTCTGGCAAATACGGACCTCCAGGAAAAAGTGGTCCATACTAAATAATTTAGTTATTAAATATTTACGGGTTAACGGGTCATCCCCCCGTATCGTGCTAGACCTGTGGGATTGTGATAGTCCGTCATACATCATTGCTCTTTTGTACATATTTTTCATGTTTGCGTGAGCCACTTAGTTATTATGTTAATTTTATTTTTTATGTGTGTATATTATTTGCAAGAAAACGGTGACAAATAAATGTATTTTTTATTAATTTTATTTCTTTACTTAAATTTACACAAACACATTAACGATTCTGCACACGATTCATATTTTTTTAAATTGAGAAATTCATTAGAAACATCGAAGGATTCATTGGGCCAATCGTCTTTCCTAACTGCCCTAATTTTCTTGATTATCACATCATACATTCCTTTCGTAGTAAATTTGTATCAAAATTTAAGTTAATATAAAATCAGCTCTAAGTGGCTTCGGTTTCATTCCATACAGATATTCAACGCCATCTAGACTTTCACCCAAAAAAGGAATCATCTTAATTTAAGTAGGCGTTTATTGATGAGACCACGATAAGAAAGCACGCACAAGAATTTAACATGGACATCTCCTAACGCTCTAAAGAAATTTTAATCACTTTCCAATGTATTTTATAATAACTAACGCATGTTATGTAAGCTGCATTCGGGCGTGAAGGCGAAAGAAAGTTCCATAAATAAGATAAAAACTAACCATTAACAAAGTTATCGCTTCGATCTCGAAGGTCAGGGTAGATTAATCTAATTAGAGTCCTTCTGATGCTAACAAGAACCCAACGCCTCGTACTCAATTAAGACGTCGAATTTCTAATATCTTAAAACCACATGTGTCTCCAAACAACAATGCCGACAAGAGGTTATGACCCGAATTTCACTTATCTAAATGTTGAGATATGACTACACGTCGAGGAAGATGTCTCTTTGGATGGCGGGGGTTTGATTACTTAGTGTATGAGTATGGTATAAAAGTAGTCCCTTCAGGGATTTAATACCAGATTATCTTATTACAGTGCCGAAGATGAAAGTGTTTGTGGTGGTGAGTACTTTCTTTCATTGTCATTTGCATTTATATTTTAGAATTATTGTACGTATCTTTATTGATATTAATTTGGCATTTGCAGTTCGGTGCAACCCTCGTTGCGTTGGCTCACGGCCGGCCACAATATAATTACAACCCACCCCAAGTGTCCGTTCCTAGTGGAAGTTATGGTTCACCGGGTGGAGGTTTTATTAGTGGAGGCGGAGGTGGTGGTGGTTTTGGAAGCGGAGGAGGCGGTTTCGTAGGCGGAGGTGGCGGCGGTGGAGGAGGCGGTTTCGGAAGCGGAGGTGGCGGTGGAGGATTCATTAGTGGTGGAGGTGGTCGAGGTTTTGTTAGCGGCGGCGGTGGAATCGGTGGTGGAAGTATTGGCATCGGCGGCGGTAGCGGTGGCGGAGGAGGTGGTGGCGGCGGCGGCGGTGGATTTGTAGGCGGCGGAGGAACTCTAGTTCAAAAACATATATACGTCCACGTAGCACCTCCCGAACCTGAAGAATTCAGACCTCAACAGCAAATTGGTGGCGGTCAAGCTACAAAACATTACAAGATTATTTTCATTAAAGCACCCTCACCACCTTCGTACACGGCACCATCAATCGCTTTACAAGCTCAAAATCAAGAAAAGACCCTCATTTACGTGCTGGTTAAAAGGCCTGATGATATTGCTGATATTAGCGTACCTACAGCTGCGCCAACGCAACCATCTAAACCTGAAGTTTACTTCATTAGATATAAAACAAAATCGACTGCCATTGCTGATGGCGCTATTGGTGGCGGAGGTATTAGCGGTGGCGGAGGTATAATCGGCGGTGGAGGTGTAATCGGCGGTGGAGGTGTAATCGGCGGTGGAGGAATTACAGGAGGAATTTCAGGAGGGGGTGGCGGTGGTGGAATTATAAGCGGTGGTGGAGGGGGAGGCATCGGCGGTGGTTCAATTTCAGGAGGCATTAGCGGCGGATCTGGTGGAATTTCGGGTAATTACGGACCACCTGGACAAAGTGGCCCTTATTAACGACTGATAACTCATTGTGTAGTTTTATTTGTGATTAACAGTATTCAAGTTATGTATAAGTATTAGCCATATATTATTGCAATATTTATAAAAACAATTACGGTGACAACAAATGTATTTTTTATATTATTCCTAACTATACTTAGGGTTAGTTTGTAAGACATATTCCTCTAATATTGATATTTTCAAATACATATAAATTTAGAAATTTACAACCTGGATTTGTAATATTTGTTCCAAAACTTTAGTGTTACTCAAGTTCGGTAAGAAATAAATGAATACAGCAAACTTCCTGTAACTGATAACTTTGAATACTACCTAGTATAAATTAATTCAGTAAGTTCAGTTTAATTTTGTTAGTTGAATAGTTTTAGTTGTTAATTAAGTGATTAATGCTTATGTTATGCTGTTAATTTTTTATTTCTGTCATTTAAAATAAAATATTCAATACTCTTTGAAGACTAAGTTCAGATTAGCAATTATTTTTCATTTTCATCTCAAAAAGCCAAAAAAATAACACTCTAATGACCTGTATATACGTAAGTTTAATTCCGCAAGAAAAATTAGATTTATCTAAGGAAAGGCCTAGTCCTATGTTTCAGGTAAAATCTTGTAATTTCCTACAGTGCCTCTCACACACACATATAAGTATGTATTTCTACAATTTCCGAAACTTTACGCCAGTTTCCTGAACATTTTCATTTCCTGTCTGTAGTTGCCTCTTATAAGGCAGCCGGTCAAATACTAAACTTCAGGTAATTTATCCAATGTAAAAAATTGATTTATCGTCACTAGCAATACGTACAGTTTGTTTAATCTGTTTGTTTTCCGTTTTTAAGCAGAAGACACCATTTTTAGAAGAATTTTCTAATTTTTTTTCCAAACTACCCCTCAGTTTTCATTAAATTTTTTTCTGAAAATTTCTCCATATTTCTCCTACAATTTTCCTTAAAGTTCCCCAAAATATCCATAAATTCGCTCCTAAATTTTCTATCGTTGGTTGTATCTTTTTGATAAATAGTTAAAACCGGCAGTACGGCAGAATGAGAGTGCGCGTAATACTGAAATATTGAGAGTTAAGCAAGGGTCTGCCTGTCCAGAACTTGGATGGGTGACCGCTCTGCGGCTTGGTATGTCCGGTCCCCTCGGCACTGTAAAGGTTTAAGAGGCAAAAGAGAAAGAAGAAAGATAAACAGTTAAGTTACCAAACAGAATAACAGGAAAAACAATCTCCAAAATTATGAAGCAATCTATCCATTTATTTGTGTAGATTTTAATTTTTACAGATTTTAATTTTTAATTAATTTAATTAAAAACTAGTATTTAGATAAATCTCTCCCACAAGGACCGATAACTACGGGAAAGTATACCAAAAAAAAACTCATTAAAAAGTGAAAAGATTTGAAAAAATTACAAAAGAAGCAGAGAAAGGGGGAGGCCTTTGTCCTCTACAGGGATGTGTGGGCTAATAATAATTTAGATAAATAATCTTCTCCAAAACTTAGAGACTATAACAGGTTTTTGTTAATTCTGTCCCAAGAGTTTCCTCAAAAATTTCCATAAAGTGTTTTGTTAGATTTTCTCCCAAAACTTCCTTCAGAATTTTCTTTACTTTTCCTCAGAATTTTCTACAAAATTTTCCTTGAAACATTTTCAGACAGAATAATTTGAAAAACGAATTAGTCTTGATTTTACCTTACTCAGCTTTAAATTCTTGATTAATTTAATTAATAGCAATAGTATTTGCCTAAGTAATCTTCAACAGTTTTTCTGTCATTCCTTCTCAAAGGTTTCCCCAAAGTTCTTCGTAGATTCTTCCAAAATTTTCCTCAGAAGTCTTGCTAAATTTCTTCTAAAATTTTTCTCAAAGTTTTCCCTAAACTTTTCCGCACAATTATTTTTCCCAAAAAAATTCTTCCGAAATTTTCTTCCAAGTTTTGCCCTTTAAATTTTTGCTTAAAATATTTTTTCGCATTTTATACAGTAATATGCCATATTATAGCTATTTTTCTAACACTAATATCTTATACTGTTTCTAGGGTGCATAAGAGCTCACTTGTTATGTTTCCTTTAAAATACGGTTTCTCTATAAAATACGTCGTCAATGACAACGTATTTTATAGGCTTTAAATACGTCGTTGCCTAGCAATCTTCGCATTTTGTGTATTATGACGCGTCTCAAATAATAATTTATTAAAATTTCTAATAATATATTAGTAAAAGAAAATGTCTGATATTAGTGTTAGAAAAAATCTTGAAGACAACTCGTGTTTTATAGTTTAAAAATCCCGGTCTATCAAATCCTCGGCTCACTTCGTTCGCTCGGATTTGAACTACGACCTTGATTTTTAAACCTTCTATAAAACACTTGTTGTCTTAATAGCTATAAAACAACAAGTGTTTTATAGAAGGTTTAAAAATCAAGGTCGTAGTTCAAATCCGAGCGAACGAAGTGAGCCGAGGATTTGATAGACCGGGATTTTTAAACTATAAAACACGAGTTCCACACTATTTGATGGTTGTTGCAAACTAGTTACATAGCTCTTCCTTGTCAACCTCGGCGTGTATGATTTTCTTTTCTTTCTGACTTTTTCTTGCTTCTGATAGTCTACATAGGGTTTGTAGTAACAGATCTTCAAAGGTATTATTCTGAGTAGCACTCTGCTATGTGTACTTCTTCAGGTCCTTTGTCTGAACATGTGCCTAGATGTTGCCCACTAATTTTGAAAATTGTTCCTTGTTGAGCCTAGAACCATAATTTTCTCTCTGCAAATCCACCAAAGCTTCATCCCATTATGTTTTGAAATTCTTAAATACATTACTGTCTAATGATTGTAATAAATGTGTTGCATATGGAGGCAGTTTAAGTAATGTGATATTTTCGTTTACAGCAAGTTCAATATGTGAAAGTGATAAATACGATGTCATCCCATCAAATACAATGAGAAGTGGTGTTGTTTGAACCACCCGTAAAAAGCTTCAGATATCATCCAACCGTTTTTTGTGGCAAAATATCTTGTGTTAGGATATGCTTTTGGAGACATCCAAGCATTCCAAATATGACGTCCCTTAAAAATAATAAATAGGGGCAATCTGCAGATACACAAAATAAAATTGATGTGTTTGTTCGACCTGTACCAGCTGTCTGTCGAAAGACAGAACTGCCCTTTTGGGCTACTACTTTTGTTCTAGACGGATCATTGAGGTTTTCTAGGTAATCCTGAATTCCTTGAAGAAGTTTTTTTAATTGTTTGATAGCTCTGTTCAGGGCTCGCTTATCTTGATTCGATCTGTGAGGAACTACGTCCACATCAAACGTGGAAATCCTTGAAAGATTCCAAAACGGTTTCAACCATCCGAACTACCCACACGGTTTCAACAGTAGGTAATTAGTTTATTTAATGTCGAATACCATAGAATTATCATAAATTACATACGTATAGTATTAAGTTAATGTAAGGAGAGGGTTCGCTGGAACTCTACTTCACACATCAAATTGCATCAGCAGTGGTACTGCATATACGCTTTAATACTTATGAAGTACTTATTGTCCCATTCTATAGGGCGGATTCTATAATAATTGGAGCTAAAAAAAATACGGATCATGGCACATTTCTCGTAAGTGTCATAAAATGAGCAAATAATTTCAGGGGTGCAGTTATCTACTCTAATTTTGAAGGTTTCTTGCACGACAAATTCCACCTGTTTGCAAAACCAACAAACCAGTCAGCCCCTAGTCGACCATCTTTAAACGGACTTTTTAATTGATTTTTCTGAACATATAGTTAATTATCTCTTTACGTGCCATACCAAATCCCCAAGTTTCTTTTCAGCAGAATATTCCAGTACGTTTTGCGGCCAATAACTGCATCAATGCTCGTCTGTTTCCTATTTTTCCATCTTTTCAGTTTAATAGTTTTGCTCGCTAGTTGTTTGAATGATAGTCAGCCATTAAATTTACTTATTAGCTAAATCTAAACTTAATTATCTTGGATAATTATGCATATGTAATTAATTATATTAAAGCACAAGGCGAATTTAATAATATTCAGATCGAACACATTCTGATTTTTCAAACCAAATCAATGAAGATTTGGATACTAAAAAAATCGTTTTTGTTAGGTTTTAATATTTCCACACTGTTACAAAGCAATTTATCTGCAAAATATAATATTAATTCCACCGTAATCGATTTCGGAAATTTTTATTCTCCATTACTTCATTATATCAAACAAGCTCGTAAATAAATTTAAAACGGCTTCCCACATGCCTGAATATTAATTTCCTTTTTTGCCCCTTTCTTAATTAATTTCAACTCCCATAAATAAAATAATTCCGAAAGTGAAATTTTAAAATGTCGAGAATTATAAAGGCACTGACATCACAACCTTTTTTTCTAATTTCCACTAATTTATATTCACCATAACTTTGATATTTTTTCGGTGATATTAAATAATCTTAATTTACTCGATTTTAAAGTGGATGGATGAACATCTTGTAATAAATTTTGCTTGTCTAATTTTAATTTCCAAAAACGAAACCGGTTGAGTTTTTGATACGTTTAATGTCGCTGACTTAAGCCCAACGGTTACGAAGATCCTGCTGTATTTTATTCAACCCGGAAATATTCGTAAAATAATAGTAAATTAGGAAAATTTTTAGTAAATTAGTTCGGCAAGATTTTTATACTTTTAAAGCTTTAGCGGGAATTTTCAAAACTTTTCTTAAGTTTAGTGAAGTTTATTACATTTTTAAACATATTTCTTATTACTGTTATAATCCTGAAAGCATTCCAAGGTTAAATGAGTAAAAGAATTGCTTTTAAAAGTAAATTTTGTTACTTCTGCCATACTCATTTTGTTATTATTTATTTATTAATTAACAGCAGGGAGACTGTCATACCTACCAAATTAACGTAGTGATTATCCTATTTTCGTATAAAATATTTGGTTAATCTAAGTCTCCAGTCAGTCGAATTAATCATTAAAACTCTGTAAATAATTATTGTAAGAATCAATCCGTTGATCTCTGACAGATTGGTTTACTTTAAAAAATTACGAGTATTTACTGAGTTTGCTTTAATCCTCCTTTGCTAAAAGCTTTATTTATAATTAAGAACCCTTAAGTTTTCAAGAGCTTGAAATATTTATAGCTTTATAGGTAACCCTTCCTTCTAACGTATTTTAACGAATTATGAAAATTGTGTATACAGAAAAAAGGATGGAGTGAATCCTGATAATTTAATTTCTAGAAGAAGCTTAAATTACAAATTAAACTTAGAAGTACCATTTAAAAATCTAATTAATATTGAAATGCTTAATTTAGGGTGGGAAATATTAAGAACTTTTAAAAGCAAAGGAATTTTATCCATGGAAAGGGTTAACAAAATGTTTAACAATCCTTGGAACTTAATTTGGATTGGACTGCAACGATTAGAAACTAAACTGGAAACCATGATCACACATTTTCATTGCAACTGCAGCCTATTTGTAATTAAAATTCGCCATCTTTTCGACCAATAAATTCACCAAGAAAAAGGAAACAAACTGACAACGCTACAATTAGTAATTAATTTGCATGCATTGTAAAATGGAAAGCCTTTTATACAACAATTATGTAAAGTGTCTTAAATTCAGTCCACTTTGATTAAAACCTTTTTTAATTATATAAAACTTTAGATTAAGGCTTCGGTTAACTTTTAATAACAGTTCAAGTCTCAATCTTCAATATAAATTCATCGATTATAACATGAATATTAATAGCCTACTCATAAGTTTTTTCATTCGATGTGAAGCTAATAAACTTATAAAATGAACAAAAAAGCAACCACTTTTTTTAGCGAGGACGTCACTTGGTTCTACTACCTTTTAATTTTTTGTACTTTCCGAAGATAGTCTAATTATTTTAATATTAATTATGTAAGGTTAAGGCACAGGTGTTCGTTGATCATAATTATCTGTAAATCACAGCGTTGAATTGCCAGACTTTGACGACACCAAGCTCCTGTTTTCTTCTTTATTAAAAATTTTTCTGCTACGTATTCGTTCATAAAAACTTGCATGAATCGGTAATTTATTATGATAGACGTAGATATTTATATGGATATAATTATAATATTAAAAAGACATGTAGTAATTGTTTGTTTTTAGTATAATACGGTATTTATTAAAGATTATTTTTAAATTGGTTTCTTCTTTGAACTTGAACAGGAAGGCAAGTTTTAGTCGGGTACTGGGTTGAATGATTCTAAACTATGAGAGTTTCGGGAACCGGCCCACTGTTTTTTTCTTCTTTTGATTTGTTATCGACAAGGTTAAGAATTTTGGTACCAGTTTTTTTGTTATTCAAAATGCTAACCTGCAGCCATCTCGGCATTTGTCCTTGCAAAGAGGATGTTTCATCCCAGTGGGGATGAGTTGGCTATATATAAGAAAATACAATTTTTGTATTAGTATAGTTCAGTTCTTCACAAGGTTTTGAACAAGTAAACATGAAGTGTTTGGTGGTAAGTTAACGCAGTACTTAAATATTGAATTTCAGGGTAATATCGGTGGTTGTATTTTTTGCAGCTCGTTGTTGCCTTAGTGGCTGTAGCTTTTGCCCGGCCAGATGTATCCCATCTTAGTGGACATAACCACCACCACCCTTCAGACAGCGGGTACGAATACAGACCCCCAGTAAACACCGGATATGAATACAAACCCCCAGCAACCAGCTATGGAGTTCCCATTCAACCAGTAGCATCACTTAGCAGACCAACTGGAAGTTACCTTCCTCCCAACCAAGGCCTACCCAGACCAGATTCTCAAGTCGACTTCAACGGTCATTACCAATCTGGAAGTCACTACAACGATGCTGGTTACAACCCCACTTTGATTCAAGATCAGAAACACGTATACTACTTTGCTGCCGCCGAAGAAAGAGAAGAAAGACCCCGTCTTCGTATCAACATCGTTCCTTCCCATCAAAAGAATACCAACGTTATCTTCGTCAAGGCTCCCAATTACGAAGCACCCATTCCCGAAGTCCATGCTCCACCATCTCACATCGAAGACAAGACCAAGGTCGTTGTTTTGGTTAAGAAACCAGAAGAACAAGGACCAATTAATATTCCCGCACCTCCACCAATCAAACATGGCAAACCCGATGTCTTGGTTGTTAAATACAAGAACCCACATGAAGCTGAAGGTGTTGTTGCTAGTGAAACCGGTGGAAGCAATGTTCATCAATTGAGAGACAAGCACACTTTCGTACAAACCTTGGAAGGTGAAAATCATCACGGTAACGTTGACAACAAATACCTTACACCCCGCAGTGGACACGATTACAGTTCTCATTCAAGCGATGCCGTCGTTTCCTTCATCGGAGAACGCAGTGGACGCAACGAAAAAGATTCCAAGGATTCCTTCGGTGGTGTGTCATCCTCCGGTGGTTCTCTTGAAGAATCCTTTGCAATTAAAGGTGACAGTGGTAAAGATGTTGATGTTTCGTTCGGTTCCTCCAGCGGTTCCCTTGGTGGTGGTTCCTCCAGTGGTTCCCTTGGTGGTGGATCCTCCGGCGGTTCCTTTGGAAGCGGTTCCTCCGAATCATCCTTCGAAGTTCACGGTGAAGGCAAAAAAGACGAAGGCTCCTTCGGTGGTTCTGACTCTTTCAAAGAAGGCGAATCTCACTCGAGCAGCAGTTCCGTTGGTGGTCATTCCGGCGGTTCCTTGAGCTCCTTCGAAGCTAACAATGATGATGAATTTGATTCCTCATCTTTGAGCTCCCACATTGCTGATGAAGGTCGCGGAAGCAATTCTGGACGTTCCTTGAAAATCACCGTGGAAACGGCCGAAGATGGAAATATTTCTGGCAGTTCCGTTAAAAGCTCCCTCCAAGACGACGCATCTTTCAGCAAATTCGGTACACCAGGAGAAAGCGGTCCTTACTATTATTAAACTAGTAAATTAATTAACGTGCCAAATAAGTGTAATTGCTAATTTCTTGATCTATTTTTGTGACTCGAATTCTTTGTAAATTGTATTTTCCTTATGTAATTCTTTAATAAAATTCAAATAATGAAATACTGATTTTAATTTTTATGTATCATCGTGTTGTTACGAAATTATCACAAAACCATTCATGTCAACGTGTGATAATTTAAAACAGAATTAATTGAGGTTAAACCCTTAAGTTAGTAACGCGAGAAAGTTTCCTACAAACTTTTATTATGTGCAAGTAAGTTTAATGGCAGGGAATTATTCCTATCCATGTGGCATTTATGTTTCGAATAGTGATGACTGTAATGTTTAATTCAGGTTCAAATGTCATTGTTCGCATTAAAAGAGTTAAGGAAGTCTTTAAATCAATTTACGTTTAAACCAGGAATTTAACAAACTACAACATTCTTAAATTGTCGATTTCATATTCATTTCTCAGATGCCTTGAAGTTCCGTTAAATTAATTCATTTTTTGGATTTAATTATGTAATTTTAAAAATAATAACGTCTTATGTTAATAACATTTTCCGAAGAATTGGAGATATACAGCAGTTCAGTGAATTTAACAAATTTTAAAAGGCAGAAACATGGGCCCTTCACCCCACTATCCATTATTTATTCGTAACTTTTGGTTTTTGTCGTAATGGCTGAAATTATGATATATGAGCAAACCATAATTCTATTCATTACATCTTTTGTCTTATTGTATAAGGACCTCCACAGCCATTTTCAAGGTATTTGCTACAAAAACAAAAATTATGGGTAAAGTTTTATCCATATGGGTTGTTATGGTTAGTGGGGTAACCATAATTTCATCAAAAATAGTTAGTCACGGAAAATTATCTATTATTGTTTAAACGAAGTTGCCCAAATGTTAATGGTAAAAAGATTCTTAATAAACGACTCAAAAATGCAGTTCTTGCAACGATCATGTACCTTTTTATTACATTTCAAGCACCGCCTGCGATTTCTTGTATTTTCTACTGCTGAGCAGTAAATTAATTTAGTTTTTATTTTTTCATTTGCTGTAACCTTAATTTATTTTATTTTTTCTATCAAAAACACTTTCGTTGCAGCATGCATACCTAGCAATTTAATCAGCGAACTAAAATCCGAATTATACACTTGGGTATTCGGAATTTAAAACATAGGTTTAAAGCTGTTTTAAACTACTTCTTTGTTTTTTATGTTGAAGGTATATTTAAGCTAAAACTTTTCCAGTGTTGTAGTTTCTTAACATTCTTTTTATCTTGTTTCAGGTAAGCCAGTCACATCACATGGTTTCTTGCATGCCTTTGAATGGGTAAGCATTAATACTTTTAATTCAAAACTAATAAACAGGTGACCAAAAGAAGTAATTCCTTTGTTGATTCATATGCCGAACATTTTTTAATCAAATCTGCTTTAAAAGTGCTACTCAGCAGTTTGAAGAACCCAATAAGGATTAATAAAATACTGCATTTAACCTGCTTTCAGAAAGAAGTAGAAATTCAACATTTTTTAATTCTTCTGCTTCTACTTCAATCTAATCTGATTGGTTGGCAATTTTGTTTTAATTAATGTTTCGTAAAATATCACATATTCCAAATTTACTGAAAACAATGTATGCTTATTCTTAGCTTTAATTGGGTGAACCCGAATTAAAAAAATTAATCTCTGATTTGTAAAATTTAATACCAAAACAGAGAACGTCAGCTTGCTCTAATTAAAAATATGCCTTATAAATATGTATTATGTGTACCTAATACAAACGATTTTATATTTTAGTAAAGTAGCGAGGTTTATCAAAAATTTATCCATTTTTTTAAGCTAAAAGTTTACGATTCAGAACTTTTATTACTAGTCTCTCACCCTGTATTTAAATTCGTCATTATATAAACTTAATTGACAACTGTGAGACTGGCACACCAAAGTAATGTGATGATTATCGTATTTCCTTAGAAAATATCAGTAAAATGCTTGATTAATCTAAATCGACTAACAAATATAAATTGAACCCATTGATATTAAAAAAAAAAAACGAGTATTTACTAGATTTTCTATTTTTCTTTAAACCAATATTTTGAAGCAGTAGGAGCCAATAACCACTTTAAGCAACTGAAAAAAACTTTCTTTTTTCCCAAACGTAGTAACATTTGTGATCAAACATATTAAGCACGTAAATAAAACCATTACCTGAGTTTTAACCTAATATGCCTATCAACTTGTATTTTCAAAACGTACACCTAATTTCAAATTTGATATTTCATTGCCTTGAATATCAAAAAAAATCGAAAGCTAATACTGTCGGTTTGCTTTAAAACTTCCCTAAATTAAATTAAAAAGCACTGTATTTAACCTGCCCTTATAAAGAAGAAGGAATGTATTTTTTTAAATTATTTTTTTTAAATATCTGCAGACTTGTATTGCAATTCGTAAAACAATCCATGCTTATTTTTCGTTTTAAATAAGGGAAATCAAATTGAATTAAAGAATTCGCTCTCTGAGTTGCAAAATTTTATAATAAAAGTTTAGCTCTAATTTTCAAAAATTTCCTTGTTTATGTAGAAGATGTAGATTTTATAGTTGGGTTTAACAATTTTTAAGCTTTTATTATTATTCTCTCTCCTAACAGCATTTAAGTGTTAAGCTAGTGGCATTGTTTTCAGTCTACCAAATAAAGCCAAAGTAATTAACGACTGTGAGACTGTAATACCAAATCATTGTATTAAGTTGTAAAGAAAGTTATTGCGGTTTTTGACTCTGATTTCAAATGCTAATTTTGCTTAGGTGGCTATGAAATTTATTTCATTTTAAAGAGCAACTCTCGCGCTACAATATCAACAATGACAATTTAATTCAAACTTAACTTTTGATAACTTTTCTTGTTCCAGTACAAACTAGGTCGGAAAAAAATATCAGAAAAAGGCTTGGTTAATTTAACTGCAATAAAAAGCATAAATTGATGCTTAAAACTCGCTGAAAAATTATTTCGAAAACTTATTTAGCTTGGATTGATTTTCTATTATGCTTTAAAATCAAGTTTTTTAAGCAATAGGAGCGATAACCACCTTAAGCAATTAATTGAAAGACATGTTTTCCATTTTTACAAACGTAATAACAATTATAATCAAACATTAAACCAGTAAACAAAACCTAGTTTAAAATCACCATAACTGAGTTTTAACCTAATTTATGTAGTTTAAAGAATTGAGGGAGGCTCTTAAGAAAATACCCTATTTAACCTGCCTTCGTAAAGAAGTAGAAATCGATTTTTTTATTTACTTTTTTAAAATATTTGCGACATTATCTGGCTTTAGTTAAGAGAAATCAAATTAAACTGAAGAACTCTGTTTCTGATTTGCAAAATTTAATATCAAACGTGCAGTAATTTTCAGAAGTTTCCTTACATATGTACAGTTGTGGACAGAAAAAAATAGGACAACTCGAAAAATCAAGTAAACTTTATTCTATAAAATTTAGTTACTTGATTTTGGCTTTATAATTATGATATTTGTCACATTGACTTGCAATCAAATTACAACACAGAGGCCATTTTAAACTAGAAAAAAAACACTGTCCTATTTTTTTCTGTCCACAACTGTACATGGTACAAATGATTTTAAATTTTAGTGAAATAGTGAGGTTTATCAAAGGTTTATCAATTTTTTAAAGCTTTTCTTCTTCTTTTTCTTTTAATTCGGCCAGCTATGGCCCACGTTATTTCAACTGTTTTTTTACTATTCTTCCTGGCCCAGTATTTCCGCATTCGTTTTCGGTGCTTGTTCATCTTTACTGCTGTCCATGTCTTGTCTGTTCTTAGCTTTGGCTTTTCTTGAAAACCTTTCTTCTTAAGGGGGTTACACTTCTGGATGTCTTCACGTGATCACCACTTCCTGCAGATGCCTTTCCACATAAGTCTGCCTTGGTTTTCTTGTCGAAGAAGTAGGTAAAGATCCGGTTAGTCAATCTCGCTGTACTCATTCGTACCATGTGACCACAGAAGGCAATCCTCCTCCGAATTGTGTCCGATATCTTTTCCACATGTGCATATAGTTCGTGGTTTTGTCGTCTTCGGTTTTCTTTGGCTGAACACGGGATCTTTCTTTTTTCCACTTCCAATTTCTCGATCAGACCTTTCCTATTCATCGTGGGGCGTTTCACTCGATATAGGGCTTCGATCAGATGAATGTGCAGTAATGTCTGAGGTTGGCGTTGAATTGATATTTATCCTTTACTGTAGATACTTTTAACTAGTTAGCTGGTATGCTATTTCCATTTTGTTAATCCGTGAAGGTTTCTCTCTTGGAGACGTTGGGTTCTATCCACTCGCCTAGATATTTAATTTTTGATTTTTCTCTGTCGCACCTCTAACTCTCTAGGCACCAGGTTGATGTTCGTGTCTTGCAGCTCTATCTAGGGAATCAGAAAAGATTGGGAAATCATCTACAAAGGCTAGATAGTAAACTGTCCAATTTTTTCTGTTATAGTCCAGTCTGACGCCATTTTCAATACCTTTCTTACTCTTTTTGCACCACTCACGAATGACTTTCTCGAGGACACTGTCGAAGAAAAGAGGCGAGAGCCCACCTGCCTGTTTTAACTCCCGTTCTGATTTTGAAGGCTTCTGACATATCTCCCCTAAATTTTAGTTTAGAGGTGGTGTTGTGGTCTAAACCCGGTTCTTTCAGGATTTGAATTAGAGTGATTCGATCAATTGGTAGGTCTTCTTGGAGTCAACGAAGGTCACCGTGAATTAATTGTTTCTTCAGATATGAGAGGGTGGATTTCCTGAACCTTTTTGCAGCTTGTTTTCTCGCGTCCTGGTGTCTGTTCTGTTATCTTGGTTTTTCTGCCAAGCGATCTGTCTTTGCTTTATCGCTGCATCGCATCCATGCATGTTTTCTCTTTTTTTTAGCGGGGCTGTCTCCTAAGCCGCTGATCCATGGCCTCTTGTAGTTATTCCAAATTCTCTGGATCCTAGGACTCTAGCCTCTGTGTGAATTCTGGGTTGGACTTTGGCTTTTCTGTATCGAATCCATTAATCCTTGTCGGCTGGACCTTCCTGGCGTTTCCCGGAATGAGCTTGGAACTTTGATCTTGGAGAGGTAGTGATTCGAATCTAGGTTGGCGTTTTTCAGAACGTTCACGTTTCGGATCTCTTGTTGTGCTTTCCATGAGATAGCGGCGTAATCAATTTCCCAAGGTGGGAGTTCGGGGTCGTCCTTCCTAGGAAGGTGTTTGAAAGCTTTTGATTTCAGAACCAGGTTGAATGCCCTACAGAGCTCCACTGCGGTTACTTCTCCGATATGCTGGGTAGTTTCCGACAATATTCTGTAATTTTCTTTCTTTATCGAGCATGAAAGCTTCAGTATTATTCCTCTAAAAGCAATCAAATATTAAACGAGTGGCATTTTCTTAAATTTACCAAATAAAGCGAAAGTTTAAAAAAATAAATTTTCAGATACCTTATTTACTATTTAAATTCGTCATTATATTAACTTCATTCATAACTGTAAAACTCTCATACCAAATTAATGTAATGATTATAGTATTTTTGTAGAAAATACCAACAGAATGTTAAGTTAATCTAAGTAGAATAAAAGATATGAATTGATTCTTAAACCTCTCTGGAGAATTATTTTAAGAATTCATTGATCTTTAAAAAAAATACGAGTATCGAGTATGTACTATTTTTTTAAGGCAATTTTTGAAGCAATAGGGGAAGTAACCACTTTAAGCAACTGAAACATGTTTTCCTTTTTGTCAAACGCAATAACAGTTGTAATTAAACATCAAGCAAATAAACAAAGCCGTGTTTAAAATTACCATAACTGAGTTGTAATTGTAACCTAATTCATGCTGTATAAGGAATTGAGGGAGGCCTTTAAGAAAATGCCGCATTTAACCGGCCTTCGTAAAGGACTAGAAACCGACTTTTTAATTGCTTTTTAAAATTATCTGCAGACTTGTATTTTCAAATTTAATAATTTGCTGCATTGAAATCCAGAACACAATCCTTGCTTATTTTTGGCTTAAGTTAAGAGAAATCTAATTAAATTAAAGAAATCAGTTTCTGATTTGGAAAATTCGATACCAAAACAGAATAATGTCAGTTTTCTCTGAAATTTCCCCAAAATTCAACATCGAAATTGGTGGAAACCCTCCTAATTCGAACAGTTTTTATTGGACGTTGTAAAAACTGACATTTAATGTAACTACCGTTGGTTAATTTGACATTTATGTGTCTTCAACCATTAGGCAGTTAAGACAGTTTACTACCTGTAATGACATATAACGTAACGAGAATTCGAGAATTACAACACGAGCACCAATTTGAAAACTTTACATAATGATTCTTAAATATTCTAATTTCCTGGTCCCTTTGTAATTCACACGCAGCCCTTTTGTGAAATTTTAATAAAAATTTGCAATAGCAAAACCGACCTTTAACAATAATTACTTTCTGTTTCGTCAACAAGAATGATTAAAGCGAACGGTAAAATTGGTGACGTATCTAATTATGTAAGACCGTAAATAAAACAATAATTATATATTTTAATTCAAATACATCGATTAAAAGCGATGATGGAACCGTTGTTTATTTTGAACGTTTAAATGTTACGAATGTTTGCGTTCCTTTGAAGAGTCACTTTGAAATTACCAAGGTATCACCTATGAACTTGAATATTTGTAGGTCAGTTGATTCCTAGCTTTGACTAATATTGCAATCGGCCTACTATTTTCCACTTATTGTTTCACAAGGTTTCCTAACCTTTTTTTCTATCGGTAAAATATTTAACAAGGCACAGAAACCGTCCTTGCGAAAAGGATGCTGCCGTAATTCAGTGGGGATAAATAGTATATAACTGCGCTTGACTTTAATACAAAAGTAATTTTGTATCCGTGTGACGTGTGGTAATAATCACAATGATGTTTTTGGTGGTAAGTTGATTATAATCGCGGTGTTTAAGAAGTTTTCAGTGTTTTGTGTTTGCAGCTTGTGTGTTCCTTTGTGGGTTTAAGTTTGGCCCGTCCTGATGTTTCGCATCTTAACGGATATAATTACAATCGCCCATCTATTGGAAACTCAATTAATATAGGAGCAGGCTCTGGTATTATCCCATCCGGAAGTTATATTCCTTCGCAAAATTTTGGAAATTTCGGATTAGGCTCCTCGAACGTTCCTTCAGGTAGTTACCTTCCAGGACAGCAACGCCTGGATGTAAGAAATGGGGTTTCTGGTGGATTTTCCGGCAGTAATGGATTCACTAATGGTGGCAATGGGTTTGTAAGTGGTTCGGCAGGATTTAACCATGAAGTAGAATCAGTCAGCGACCAAAAGCACGTCTTTTTCTTTGCTGCGCCTGATGACGAAGAACAACCTCGCCTTCGTATCAATGTTGGTTCTAACTCACAGAAGAATACCAAAATCATTTTCATCAAAGCACCAAATCAAGCTGCTCCAATTCCCGAAGTCATTGCACCACCTTCACAAGCAGAAGACAAGACCTTGGTCTACGTTTTGGTCAAAAAACCAGAACATTTGGCACCAATCACAATCCCTGCAGGTCTTGGTGTTAAACAAGCCAAACCTGAAGTGTTCTTTATCAAGTACAAATCGAAGGAAGAAGCAGAACAAGCCATAGCCGGTGGACTTGGTGAACAGCCCGTTGGTTCCAATGTCCAATCCTTGTCTGACGAACAGTCTTTCCTGAGAACTTTGAAGGATGACAGTCATCAAGCCGGTGGTTTCGGTGGAGAATTTGAAGGTTCGTCTATATTGGGGGCGACTTCATTAGGTTCGACAAATGGTGGAGGTAATTCTATTTCTGCTAACACCGGAGCTTCTTTGGGATCTACCACTGGGGGAGCTTCGATAAGCTCTTCATTCGGTAGTGGAGGCGCTTCAATAAGCTCTTCGATTAACGGTGGAAGCTCGAGTAGTAAATATGGTCCTCCAAGCCTTAGTGGCCCTTACTGATAATTAAGCTTTTATTATTAAAGGATTTAAGTTTGTTTTTTCAAACTAATTTTTTACCTTGTTTAATAAATCAATATGTGCCACTAATAGTACAAAGCTTCAACGGTAAGTAGAACCATGTTAAACAGTATTTTTTTATTGTGTAGTGTTTTTAATAATTTTTTTTTTATACTAATTTTGTACATAGTGTATATTTTTTTAAATAAAACATTATTTGCTTTTATACGCCGTTCTTGTAACCTCAATAACTTTTAACTTTATAAAATTGTTTTAGCGCTTCGGGGATACATTATAAAAACAATAAAAATCTGAAACGTTTTCAGAAGTACAACAAATTTAACTTTCAAGTCTTGAAACCTTGACCATCGTGTTAGTCCTTGTCTGTTTACGCGATTGAATAATATTTTCTCCTTTGAAGTGTTCCTTAACTTTGATTTTCCGCTGAAATATAATGCATTGAATATTTACTCAAACTTCTCTAGAAATTTCGTTTAATTTCGATTTATTCACAAATTCATAGGTCAAATGCGCACAGAAAATCCTGTTTTCTGTCGTGCAAGGTGAATAAATATTAAAAATATAATAAAATCTGACCATGATGTAACTTTGCTAGTAAACAAATTAAAATATATCGCTGTCAAAGTTCGATGTAAATCATTTTTCATGTGTGAATAAACAAACCAACAGGTGAAGCGGTTAAATCTTCTTTAAAAGTAAATTGTATGAAGATCCTCATATCTTACTTCAATATCCAAAATTTATGTTTTATTTTGAATTTGTCCTTTTGCACTTTAAAAATTCGTGAATCGACCACGGAATTATTTCTGTTCAGTTTTATTTTTCGTAAGTTTTTAAAATGTGAGGATTTTGATACTTAAATTGAGTTATGACACACTGTCACAAAATATTAACCATTCTTCTAATTAATGTGCTTCCGTCTTCGTCTTTTTCGAAGAAGTCCGTGGTCTGCTAGGTATTTACGAAAATAACTTTTGTTACTCAGTTTGCCGAAACTTGATTTGACGCTTTAACATTTTGTGGAGGAGACTTGTAATTTGCAAAGTTTTTCAAAATTTAAAAACTTGGTTAATCTAATATCATGCGATTTCTGGTACTGTAATAATCAATATTAGAATTATGTAGTAAGTTACGAGACATGTACGTAGAAAGTAAGTGATTGACAGCTTTATGTACTAAAATCAGCATATTAAAATAAATGCGTTGCTTAACACTTAACCATTGTAAAACATCTAACTTCGAAGTTATTCTACTGTATATAAAACACTGTAAAATAACCCTCGCAATTCTTTTTGCTTTTGCAATGTTTAGAATTCTGTTTCCTGACATAAAAATAAAATGCTGCCCCAGTAATCGAAATAAGGAACTAAAATTTCTTTATAAATTAATATTTTTGCCTAACTGTTGAGTTTTTCAGATGTTCTACCGAATGAACTAATTTCACAACTTAATTTATTAATAACATAATCTACGTGGTTCGTAAAATTTAAATATTTGTTTAAGACTACTCCTAAATGCTTAGTTCGAAATACTTGTTCAGCTTGTTCTAAAAATTCTTAGATTTTTCGATGACAATACAATGTGTTGCTGTGATAATATACGAATCCCCCCGCACAGAAATATGCATTTTTCTTGGGGAGTTCTTCTGTTACACGAAACTCGAAAATTGTGTAGAATAGCATCAATCGATGCAGTATTTTTTTCTCTACAAAAAACTTAATTACACTTTTGGTCTAAAATATTTAGGGAAGCAAATCATTACATATTAAAAAATTTCCATTGATATCCCTACGGTGCGTGAGGCAATGAACCACCCGGTATAGTCATCTACATATTTGTATATTCCGCTTGTATGTATTTTTGTATTATTTTATCCTATTAATTACTTTTCATGGCCACTGTAAACGAAATTTACTGCGATTATTATTAATTCGAGATCGTTTGTTTTAATTTTTATTGAATGAGCACTCTCCTGAGATAATTGATGGGTTCGATATAGAAACGATGCTGCTTCAATCCCACGTGGTGCTGGTTACGTTTTAAAGGTTGATTCGATGATATTCGTTGAAATGATAATGATTCGGTAATGTGCACGATTATACGGTAAATAACAATAACACTTGATTTACCGCATACCTATCAATACTTTGTACCCGATGCGGTGAAAATTGGACAACGATGTTTAGTGAACCACTGCACTGACGATAATGATAAAAAGCCTTAACTACTTGAACTACCTTAACTAGTAACACAATATTGTTAAAAATAAAATAATAATATTCGCAATTTTACTTTTGGATATATTTAATTTTAGTTTATTTACTTGTAACTAGTAAGCTACTGTTTCTAAATCCAAATTAATTTTATTAAAAGCATTAATAAAGTTTTCATCCATTACAGATGTTAGTGTATCATCGACAAATAAATTTATAGAACTATATTTATGAGTTAGTTGAAGGTCATTAATATAAATATAAAGTATAAGTAAATAATAATCTAAAACCGATCTCTGGGGATCACCGAAGCCATTTTATATGCTTGCTGGTTCCCCTTCATAAAACTGTTTTACTTAACTTTAAATTAATTAACTTGTAGTTGGCGAGATATAACAGGACGTTACTGTTTTTATTGAAAATCTTAGTTGGCTA
Organism: Melanotus villosus; assembly: GCA_963082815.1. Taxonomy (NCBI): domain Eukaryota; kingdom Metazoa; phylum Arthropoda; class Insecta; order Coleoptera; family Elateridae; genus Melanotus; species Melanotus villosus. The sequence goes on along the minus strand of OY720423.1, from coordinate 5,836,202 downwards.
TTGCATCATTAAAAAGGACTTAATTAATTAATATTCAATATACGTACTAAATAAATTTTGAATAAATTACAACAAATTTATGATTTTAATCCCACTAAAAAATGCAGTTCTTCTTTGTTTAGCGTTAAGACCGACCGTAATTTATTATTTATTATAATTAATATGTTTTACGATTAAACAATCCTTTTTAAATTTTTTCACTAATTTGCAAAATCCAGTTGAAATGTTTTCAGTTTCTTTTCTCACTCCAAAATAGTTCCATATTAAAATATTAACATTTTAGTCATTATTGGTAATGTGCTTAATTGTTCACTATTTTCGAGTTAAAAGGTAGGTGTTTATGCAACTAGTTATACAAAAGGTGTTTTTTCACGAATCGGACAAATTGTCCAAACCAAAAAGTAAAAGTAAAAAAATACTCATTCTTTCGTATGGTTTAATGAATCGTCTTTCTCCTTAAAAGTCCAGTTTCGTCATTGATTTCGTATGTTTATACACAAGTTGGTGTAAATAAAAACAAGATGTTTTAGATAGTAAAAAGGGAGGTTTAATATTTATTTATTACTATACATAAAATTATTTCTAACAACCTGTAACATTTACAACACTTAGAAATCACTTATTTCGTAAGTGCTCCTCTGGTTATGCTTCAGCATCCTGAAAATTCCTTCGGCACAATTTGGTTTAAATCCGTACCTTCTGACTTCATTTTAAATATTCTCTTTCCAAATTACTTAGAAAAAAATACATTTGTGGCGCCAAGAATCATCAAGTAGTTTTCTAAATTCTATTTTTCCCTTTTACTTCGCTTTGCTTTCAACCTCATTCCTGTCACCCTCAATTTATCAATTTTAGACTATAATTTATAAATAAGTACGTAAGTTAAAGTTCACTCGTAATCGACTTGAATCTGCATAAAATCGTTTTTATTTTTATAGTTAGTTCTGCCAATTGACGTAATTCCCTTCTTTACGACGTTTCTCTTTTCAACGTTTATTAAATAATAAACTGACTGATATACGTACATACAAACTATTATATATTTATAGTAAAAAATAATAAATCAATAATAACAAAAATGAGGCCATGCTCTTATTTTGTTAAGCTCCAGGTTCAAGATTTGCATTTTTTTGTCGCACCTGACTATGCTCCAAAGAAAATGAGTGGTTGTTATGTTAATTAACAGAAATCGTAACCTTAAAATGTAGTAAACGACAATCACATTTAAAAAACCAATCCACCTATTGTACCTAATAAGTAACAATTAACCTTCCACTGGGAAGGTCTCCAACATGTGCGTAATTAAGTAACCACTAAATTTACTCATTGCTCAACAGAGGAGATTGTAAATTTAAATAAAATTTAAAAAACTTTAAGAACTCCAATTTACAAAATATTCAGCCCCATTTACAATACTTACACAGTAATTTTTCCATGGCCAAGTCTTAACCAAATAGATTTAAAATGTAGATTATAAGAGGTCAGTGCAGTATGGTGGAGTATTTAAATAAATAAGTACATTTAAATTAACACGTTTACGGAGTTGTATTGCCCATCTGAAGGCAATTGTAATAAATAAATCAAACTGAAGGCAAGTATTAAGAAAATCTTTATATTTGAAGTTAATGCGGTAACCATCTTTAATTCATTGAATGACGTAATAAACAAATAAAATAAATTGCTCAAACAATCGATGTTGGAGATTGTAAATTATAAACAATTAGGTTGTTAACAAATGCATACAATACAGAAATCACCTGTGCATGTTACCTATGATTGATTACCAGTGCTTTAAAAAAATTTACAGATTAAAATTTTAACTAAAATTAAACGTTGCCCTTTTCAATATTTTTTAAACTCTTTGAGGGGGCGTTTGAAACGTTGGCTTTGCCCTGAAATTTGTGGAAACTTATTTAAATTTAATTAGACGATTTTTTTACTGTTACAACGTGCAAATTAAAAACTTTTTGCGTAAGTCTTCTCTCAAGCTTTTTACGGCTTTAAATGGTGAATCACAGAAAACAAAAAGCAAGCAAAACTACAAATTGAAATATTATTTCTTCGGAGAAGTGAATCGTTAACAATTTAATTTCTAGAATTTTATTTGAAAATAATTTGACCAAGATTTTGTAAATTTATGTTTTCACGTAAACTAACACTTTCCTTAGAATTTTCCTAAGAATGTAAATATTTCCAAAATATTAATACTTTATAAAAACTGAGAACGTCGGAGAATTCACCAACTTCTCAGATACTCTGTAAAATCCACAAAAATTTGAGAAGTTAGGTTTAAAGATTTAAAATTCCAAAAAATTCATTTGTTTTATAGATCGCCAAACACTTTCGTTGAAAAATAAATACTTACGTTGAGAATTTGTTTACAAAATATTTCCTTTAATTTCAGCATTTACCCTACAACTGTTTTCAAATTTTCAAAATCATTTTGCTAGGACCAAGTTTACAATTTGAAAAATAATCCCTTTTTGTTTTTTAGCCTTAGAAAAAACTACAAAATTAATAAAGAAACACCTTACAACGTTTGATTTAACAATATTTAAGAATGTTTTTCGAAATATCAATTTTTTACCTTTCGAATACAATACACAATAAAACACTTTCTGTTTCATCAAAAGAAAATGTATATTCATCTGAAATCTAGTACATGAATTACAGTTATTTATACACTCATCTCCCACCGACTTTCCCCACTTTTAAAAGGATGAACACATCGAGAATCTTTTTTAAAGGTCACTGGTTCATTGTTGATTATAATTCGACAATCGCCTTTTTACTTCATTTTATTATTATTATTATTACTATTACTAGCATTACGTCTGTCTGGGATTCTATGAATAACTTTAAGTTATTTAACTTTATTGTTCAACCTGCACGTTTTCTTTTCCCATAATTAAACAATTTAACAAAAATTAAATCACCTGTCGAAACAAATTGGTTGTTTTTCTTCATGTTTTTTTATATAAGATAATTCAGGCCTAAACATGCTTATGCAGAATGAAGCTTTGTAATTAAAAGAAAATGAGAAACAGCGTAATAATGGTAATTAATTTAAAGATTGCATTTTTCAACTTTCATTAATAATTTTCCCTGAATTGATAATCTTCACACTGATTGCGCTATCCTAACCACATATGGTAAACATTAAGTTTACAAAAAAAAAACTTGAAAATTGTTACGTGTATGGGAATGTCATCCGTCTTACTGAAGGACGTCTGTGATTGTAAAATATTACAATTAAACTGCGGATTTTTATGCAGCTTAATTTTTTTTTGCTTTAACTTTAAGTTACTAAATCAATGATCATAGTTTTACAAAAATTTAAATTACCTTTAAATTCAGAATTATCAAACTTATCATTGTGAGTGTAAGAATTCTATTTAGAATTAAGAAAAACTCTTGAAAAGTTTCAGTTTTGTTATTTAACTCATTTAGGGCCAATACTTCAGTACAGATTTAAACTAAAACGTGATTTAAGCTGGCTTGAACCAGGACTTAAGTTTAACATTCCTGATTTTTTTTATTAGGGCTTATCGGCGTCGATTACTATGATCATTGGCCTTTCTAAACCTAATCTACTTAATCTACACAGGTTCGGCAACCGCGCTCCAGACCGAGGTCTGGCCATGCTTGGGTTCGAACTCGGGACTTTTCGAATGTGAACTAGGCATTCACCCGCTGTACTACCGAGAGGCCCAATTCCTGAATTTAAACCCCAATTTAAATAGCCTTAAGGTAATTAATTTTTTCCCGTGTCCCCCTGCCCTTTACGGAACCAGTCTGCTCTGATGGAATTTACCATGATAAGTGAGCTTTTATTAGTCTTTCATTTATGAAGGCAATAAGACGATAGTTTCCACATTTTTTCTGTGAAGCCTTTCTTGTGAATTGGTATGAATGTGGATTTTATACATTCATCAGGCCTTTCCTCGGTGGTAGTCCTGAGTGCCTTCCATATATTCTATGCCTATTTCTATTGATTTTCTGAGCGAGAAGACGTTGGAATTTATTTTCATTTTAAACCATCACTTTTTGAGTGGTTGATTCCTTCGGAAGGGTTTTAGCTTTGTTGATACATGCGCTGCCAGAAGTTTATGTTTACTGTTACATTCTACCCCAGGGTAAGTTTTGGTGTTTCTGATTGAGGTCCTCCACCTTGATTTTATTATGATGTAGTCTATGGGGATTCACAAGTGTACAGGCATCTTGGGTGGTATTTATATACTGTTGGTTATAGTTAAATTGTTTCCTGTAGTTTTTTTCCTCTGTTGTTGTCGCCTAGTAAGTATATGATAACTAATTCTCTATTAGGTATTTTTAGTAGTTCGGCCAGCATTCCATGGAATTCATAGTTGCATTCTTCAGTGGATTCACTACTTGAGACATATACTTGCATGTTGTTTATCAGCGCGGGTTTTGCATTCAGACTAATACGAGGTATGTTCAATTGAAACCAATCCTTAGTAAGAGTCTAGAGTAAATATTAATGCAAACCTGTACAATGAAAGTCTGATCAAGCTTCATCAAGCAATAAGACGAAAACGTCCAGGAAAGCTTTCACGTGGTATCATTCTGCTTCACGACAATGCTCGGCCTCATGTCGCCAATGTGGTAAAAGAAGATATTCAAAAGAAGAAATGGAGGATTTTAGAGCATCCACCCTACAGCCCAGATTTATCGCCTTGTGATTTCCATATTTTTGGGCCACTGAAAAGGCGTTAAAAGGTAAACGTTTTCAGTCGGACGCAGAAGTACAAAACGCTGTAAAAGAATTCTTCGGTATACATCGGTTGGTGAAACAATGGGATAGGTGCCTTAATTGTGGTGGTAATTAGTTGTAATTATATTTCTGAAGAACTTTTTTATGGACTAAAGATGGGTTTCAATTGAACACACCTCGTATTATTATGAACACCAAATGCACCACCGTATAAAAGTACATGGTCAGCTGAGTAATAACAGTCATACGACAAGGGGACTCTCTGAATCCCTTCTTGTGCAATTTAATTATGAATGAAATAATAGGGAGCTACCAAATAATTTGGGATTCAGAATGGGTAATACTATCGGCTTTGCTGACGATGCGGTCCTGCTTGCTGAACACGGACTGTAGAAGCTGTTGTACAGTTCAATATCATAGCTAAGCAATATGGTATGAAAATAAAAATGGACAAAACCAAATGTCTGTTTATGGCAAATCACCATACTCGGTGTAAACTTAAAATAGAGGGAAAAGCAATAGAGCAAACAATGGCGTTTAACTATCTAGAATCAGAAATCACTAGTGACAAAAACTTATACCTTGAGGGGAAGGCCCAAGCTAACAAAGCATCTAGGATATCAGGATGCCTTAATAACAACATATGACGACAGAAACTAAAGCAAAAATTTACAAAACGGCCGTGCGACCTGTATTAACTGACACGAAAAAGACAAAGCATCTACTAGTACAAACAGAAGATAGACTCTCAAACCCTTGCCAGATAAATAAGGGAGTACGACAGGGATGTATTTTGTCCCCAATTCTCTTCAATATTTTAACTCTTGAGAACTGGGACACTTTCCTACAATGCTTAATGTTGGATCAAAAAAACCACAACTTCCCAAGCTTAACGTTGGTAGAACCATGAGGAAGATCATAGAAGAAATTGAAATAAAGCATGGGAAAGAAATCAAAGAATTGGAAAAACTAGCGGTGAATAGGAACAACTGGAGGAAATGGATAAAAACCTGCTACTGGCCGCTTTGAGGCAAAAGCGATTCGTTGAAGAAGAAGAAGAGAACTGGGACAAAAGGTTTACCATCGGTGGATACAAAATAAACAATCTAAGAAACAATAACCAGAAGAACTTCTTTGAACACATTAGTCGACAAAACAACGAAGACCTGAAAACACCACCAACAGTACGGTTCATTGAGCTGCAAGAAACTCAAAGAAACATAGAAAGATGGCGAGAAATGGTACACAGAATAGGAAACCAAACTGATTAGCGAAGTCAAGAGATCACTACTCTTCTATGAAGCAGAAACGATGAAGAAGAAGAAAATTACGCCTTTGATGTATCATCGTTTCTAAACTCTCATGCGACTTTTTGTATATTTTAAATCAAAAACCAGCTTAAAGCTTTGAAAACTATTTTTTTGCAAAATAAAATGTAGATTTTCGCATATAAATCCGCCGCCTTTTATAATCAAAATATGCGAATTCATTTCGTAATTTCAGTTTACCAGCCACCGTTTTCCATGTAATTACATGTTAATATATGTTTAAAACATTACTTATTAGGACGTAATCGGAAATTTGAAAATTCAAATTTAGGCTTCGTTTTCTCATTTTTAAGTAGATTTAAGATTTTTAAGTAGGAACTGAAATATAGATTATAAACCTAATATTGAAAAAGAGAAACAAAATAAATAAACCACAAAAGAGCATAATAAAGGTCGAAATTGAATATTAAAAATTACCATTAAAAAGTGTTCAATGTTTTGTGTCAAAATTAAGATTTAAAATGATAATAAAAGCTAATGAATGCCTACTAAAATTGATAATGAACTATGTTGCAATATTTTTTTATTTATATTTAAATATATGCATTAGGTCAAAGTTATAAATTCGCAAATGTTGGTATTAAACTTTGTCACAGTTATTAATTTATCTAATTGGTATATAATTTGGAATAAAGTAAATATTAATTAATCTTTCGTTTCTTTTTTGTTGTGAAAATCTACATAACAATAGGATTCAGTATTAGCATTAATTAATCACTTTGTTTTAACATTTTTAACATTTGGCACATTTTATGACCGAAGGAGTTTTTTGTTACGGCCCTGATTAGGTTTTGGGTACCATTTTGGGCTCTAAACATGTTTGAAAAGGTTTTCCAAGTATAACATTCGCATCATAATTAAATCGTTGTAATATTTTCTAATAACATTGTTAATTAGTAGAACAACGCAGCAGGTTACATACATTACTTGTTTCGTCATTTCGTAATGTCAGCGGATCGAAAAGCAATTAATATATTTCAAATTATCGATTGGTGATTATCTTTAATCTATGGGATAATTATTCGTCAAGTTGGGATGATGTCAAAATAGGCGGCTGTCATAATTATACAATTATAGGCCTCATACATAAATTAGTTTTGAAAAAGCCTTGTAATAATTTTTTCATATCGTATAAATGCTCCTATTTGTTTGTTAAGATGCTGTAAAATACTTCAACAAGTATAAACAAAACTCTTCACCCCATTATCTTAAGAAGGCTCAAAAATTAACAGAAGGCTCAAAAATTAACATACGATTATCAACAACTTTGAACTTGAACAGTCGGAATGGAAACCATCAAACAGTGGGGACGCTATTTTTCATACATTCTTCAGAAGGTTAATTTTGAGAGTCCCAATTTTCTAATTGGTAATTAAGACTAATTTATAAACGCCGTTTATCCTTGCTGAAATAATCGTAGATTTCAAGAGGGGTTGAGTTGTATTTAAACCAAAAAATTTTGGTTTGAAAACAGATTCAGTTTCGGTCAGCTAAAGTGACAATCATGAGGATCTTAATTGTAAGTAAATCACTTATTTTACAATTTTTACATAAAGCCTAACAAATAAAATTTCTAGGCCCTTGTTTCCTTAATGGGTGTAGCTTTTGCCCGCCCTGATGTATCGCATTTAAACGGTGGTTACAATTACAACGCCCCTTCAAATGGATTTGGTTCATCAAGTCAACCATCCGGTAGTTACCTTCCTTCAAGCAGTTCCAATAATTTCGGTGCCCTTAGTCAACCTTCTGGAAGTTACCTTCCTTCCCATTTCGGTAATGCAGGTGGTGTTAACCCAAATTTGGTACAGGAGCAAAAACACGTTTACTTCTACGCTGCACCTGATGATGAAGATCAACCACGTCTCCGTATTCAAGTCGCACCAACCGCTCAAAAGAACACCAAGATCATTTTCGTCAAGGCACCAACTTACGGCAATCCTACGCCGGAAGTAATCGCCCCACCATCACAAGCCGAAGATAAAACATTAGTATACGTTTTGGTCAAGAAACCGGAACAACTTGGTGCAATCAATATACCATCAGGAGTAGGCGTCAAACAAGCCAAACCTGAAGTTTACTTCATCAAATACAAGAACCCACAAGACGCAGAAAGGGCTGTTTCGAGCAGTCTTGGTGGACAACCTTCTGGATCGAGCTTGCAACCTTTGAATGATCAGAGGGAATTCGTAAACGCCCTTGTTGATCCTCATCGTGAAGGAGGTGGAATTGGTGATTATAGTGGTTCGGGACCAAGCTTTGGAGGTTCTTTGGGATCGAATGGAGGTCCTTTGGGTTCACTTGGTAGCAACTCGCTAGGATCACTTGGGTCACTTGGTAGTGGATCCTTAGGACATCTTGGAAGTGGTTCCCTTGGTAGTGGACCTCTTGGTAGCGGTTCTTCTGGTACCAGATATGGAACACCTGGAGAAAGTGGTCCTTACTAAACACCAGAAATTAAAAACACGATATAAAACTAAATATTTAAGTCTTGCCTTATTTATGTATCCTTAAAGCTGTGTTCTTAATGAGATGTATACGATTTAACGATTTACAATTAAACAAAATTACTATGAATTGTTGTTTCGGTTTGAAATCAAACTTGCATAAAAATTATGTGAATGGTGTTGAAGGGAGCAGATAAATCAAAATATTGAATAAAACATACTTTAGGTGTACAAGAATGATAAAAATGAGCCACTTTAAAGGTTTATGTAATATACCCTTGGTCTTATTAATTAATTTACGTAAGTTTCACCGATCTTAATTCACCAGCAAGTAACAACATTTCAAATAATTAGGGCAAGTCTTAACACGTTGTGATTAAAAACAGTAACGCTTTATAGGTTGTATGTACCAAGTGCTCCGTTTCTGTAATCTTTCTTTAATATAATTATTGTGAGGTGCCCGTACAACATTAATTTAAATGTAAGTGAAATGTGAAAATTCGTTTTTCGAGTGTTTTAGACCTGTAATCAACAAAGTGCGTGTTGAAACTGGAAAAGGATTATCTAATAATAACAATATAAAAAAAGTGCCAGGTAAGGAAAATGTATTTGTTTTTAAATTCTAAGTAATTCTTATCAGGTGTTGGGTTTCTAGTTTCTAGGGTTCTCTATGCTGGTCTGGCATTTGTTTCGAAAGCCTTAAACTTTCGAAGTCCCCCCGGTATATTTAATTCGTAAACTTATACTTAGAGTTGAGTTTGCAATTTGACGCAGTCTATTCACTAATTTATTATCCAACTATTAGCTTCAAAATTTATTTTAAAAAATAGTAATTTATTCATATTAAACCAGGGCCCAGCATGCACTTGGATTGAAACTTTCAAGTGCATTCGAATTGCACTTGCATAAGTTAAACGAAGAATTAATTGCGATTATGTAACAATCAAAATTGCCGGAATGCATTTTCATCGGTATATCAGTGGGGTATCAATGAATGATTTAACCAAGCTGAATAAAACAAGTTTTTAGTCATCCACAAAGTAAAAAAGAAAACGAGATATACAATACAGCCTACTAAACCCGCCCAGGATAATTAATTCACCACTTCTGTTTAAGGCCGATTTAGGATCTTAAAATTATTTTCTAAGAGTTTATCTAGTTGTATACGATTTAGATTATCTATCCCGGAAAATAGATAGATAGAAATGGTAATTTCTGTGCCCTTTAGTTACATAAGGTGCAACTGCATCTGTTTTGGGCGCATTTTTTATGCATTTTTTAACAATGTATTTGTAGGTCATGTCTTACGTAAGCATTTTTTTAAAATTACGTATTTAAGTTGTCCCCATTTATATCGAAAAGTGAAAATGTGAACTGTAAGAACATGTTCAAAAAGGTTCATTCCTTTTTCAAAACTGGTAATAAATTTTTGACAACGCCTTAACATACTTGCCTAATTGTTCGAAAAATGTATTCAGAAGGGGTAAAGCGTATTTAAGTGCTGTGTAAAACAATATCCACCACATATCAAGCCTCAGCCATGGAATCTTTTGTAAGTTCTCCTTTATATAATTTTTGATAAATTTATATTTTTAAATTTTTTTCCAGCTGATACTCGGTATGGTGGCTGTCGCTTTTGCACATCCTGGGGTGTTAGTCAGCCCTAGCATAAGCTATGATTATTCTTATCCCAAAGCTTTAATTGGAATCGATCCACCTCCACCGATTTATCCTAACCCCAAACCCATAATTGCAATTGATCCACTTCCACCTGTTTATCCTAGCCCCAAACCCATAATTGCAATTGATCCACTTCCACCTGTTTATCCTAGCCCCAAACCCATAATTGCAATCGATCCACCTCCACCTATTTACCCAGACCCTAAACCTATCATTGCAATTGATCCACTTCCACCTGTTTATCCTAACCCCAAACCCACAATTGCAATCGATCCAGTTCCACCTACTTATCCTTACCCCAAACCCATAACTATAATTGATCCACTCCCACCAGTTGGTCCTCCTCCACCGCCTCCTATTTACCTTCCAGGTCAACCTTTCATCCCAGGAAGAATTGATAACCACGGTTACATTTCGGACCAAAAGCATGTCTACTTTTACTCCGCTCCAGATGATGAAGCACCATCCCGTCTACGCATTTACATCGCACCTTCTGGGCAACGGAACACAAAAATTATCTTCGTCAAAGCACCAAGTTATGGTCAACCTATTCCAGAAGTCATTGCGCCACCATCACAATCTGAAGATAAGACTTTGGTGTACGTGTTGGTTAAAAAACCGCAAGATTCTGAAGCGATTACCATACCTGCGCTTAATAATGTTAAACAGGCCAAGCCTGAAGTTTTCTTCATCAAATATAATAATAAATACGATGGACATTCTGCAGTCGAACAAAGCCTGCGTGGGTATCCTGCTGGTCGTCGCCTGGAGTCGTTGGGTAATGAGCATACGTTTATAAGAACCTTGGATAATTCGTTACCAAAACATGACCTGCCTGGGGTTACTGGGATAGCAACTGGTCCAGCGCTTATTAATGGAATTGCCGATAGATACGCCGATAAATCAAACACTGGGTATCATTATTAGATGCAGTTCATTATAACTACTGTTAATGTAAAGTTCCAAATGGAATTATGAAAGTATTAACAACTGCCCAAGCCATTTATAAAGTGCAAATGAGATATTTATTTTAATTTTATAGAATAACTTAGAGTTTAACTGAAATCATCGCATTTTCATTAAAATTTGTATTTATTTCTTTGTCTTTTAATTTTATGAAACCAATGGGACTATTATGGTAGAACAACGTGATCTAGTTTGATATAATCTGAATTTAAACTTACCGTGAAATCATCTAGCATCACAGCAGATTTTAGTTATATTTGATTAAAAATAAGACTTTATTTTTTATGCCTTAGAATTAGTAATTACAGATCAAGTTTTGTTGATGTAACTAAAGCCTTCGATAGAATAAAACTACCGGATCTGAAGGAAACACTAAAAGAATGTTCCTCTCAAAATCAGCAAAATTATACAAGAACTCGAACTGCTTCACTAGAATAAGAACAAGAGGTTATCATAGTTACTAACACCGTTGATAATCGTTAACCTCGCAACACTGCAGGTCGATCTTCTTCACCTCTTTCGATGGGTAAGGTTAGCCTCCTGCCCTGCATAGTGTAAACAGGGCTTACGGAACTCATAATTATGATTTAACAACAGGCTATGGGCCTAGGCCTCAGCCATAAGAAGAATAAGAAGGTAAACTAACAGAAAATATACCGGTGAACACCGGAATTAGACAAGGATAGTCGAAGTTCAGTTTTGTTCAATGTAGTGATGAATGGGATCATAGAAGATGTAAGACCAATGGAAGGATACAATTTAGGTAACCATAATTTTAACATAGTATGTTACGCAAATGATTCTTCTTCTTCTCCGACTGGGTTTAGCTTCCCATAAAATACATCTCTCAAGTGGTTGATAACCCTTCAACTGGCTTTGTGACAAGCCAGTTTCTTCATTACTGAATAATTCTCAGCTTCTGCGTTATTTATGCTTTCTGTGTGAATTCAAGGAGAGAGTCTGGTTGTCTTTTCTTGTACTGATCCTTCTAACATATTTACAAGGTATTGGTTATGCCTTGTAACATGGGCAGTTTATTCATGTTTTCTTTATTCTAGGGTTCTTAACGATATTTCTTTACTAACTTTCGGAAATGCTTACTAATTTGTGATTCTGTCCCCCTATAGGCGCCGCCAACACCATGACTCATGCGATCTCATTTCGCGTTTGTCCATATATTAAACATTATCTTGGCTGCTCTAATCATTCGCTGTGTATCTTGTGTGTTTGTTCCATCATTCGTTAGTGTACTTCCTAGATATCTGTATGACTGACCTACCTTGTTTTATTACATCTTCTCCAGAGTTAATCCCTATTTAGTTATAACGCCGGCAGTTACAAAACAATTAAATCTAGTAACACGGGGAGTTCACTTCCATCTACTCAAAGCCTTTAAACCACTGTATCTTATTAAAGACTTGGGGCTCACAAAATTTTTCAAACAATACCTACAAGACCACTGTTGCTTAAACTTTTTAAAAATTTTACAGCAGCTTCAAACAGCCAGGAATTGAAAGAGATCAGTTTATTCTATACTAAACTAAGGAGCTACTCAGGGATCGGCTGTAAATCCGCTACTATTTTTAACATGCGTAAATAACCAGCAACGTCTTGTAAATCACCATTATGCCAAGAAAGGTCAATGCCATATTTTTAAGATATGGAATTTAATTCGGCACTTAAATAACGTTATTCCCACCATGTTAGTGCCGTTAGTGTTTGTTTCGGTATAATTTCCGAATCAGAATTATTCTAAGCTTTTGCTTCTCGCTGAGTTTAAAACTCTGAGCGCAACTTTACATTTATAAAACCAGTTCAGTTGTTTTACAAAAGCTAATATTTATAACTAAGTAACTACCATACGATGCTTAACTTAAGAAAAACGTGAGAAAAATTTGAAAAAGATTACACAGGATGAGAGAAAGAGGGAGGCCTTTGTCCGGTGTTAGGAATGTGTGGGTTAATAATAATAACTACCAAACACAATCAGAAGTAATATTAATCTGCAGTCGACCCTAATGGTATAGGAGAGTGGAAAGTTGGTTTGTCAACCAACGATCCCGAGTTCAATTCCGCTTAAGATCAGTGAGACTTTTAATATGAAAAAATTAGAAACTGCCCTCTTCCTAATACGAGATAAAATCATACGTCTGGTGTCAGTACCACGTTTGGCATGATAAAGAAGGGATGGCATTTTCAATCGAAGCTTTAGCGTCGTTTCCAAGCAGACGTTTATTTACGTTTCTGGAAACTTTTGGGTAAAATTCTAGATTTTTGTAGTTTCCCATATGAAGCAACGGAGGAGGTGTTACAACAAGCTGTAGCTGTAGCCATAGAATTTCCCGTAAAAAACTTTGTTAATCCAGGAAAGTCCCAGCCCAGCCCCAATCCCCAGATTTTTCGATTTTCACATTAAAACTTTTACAAGAACTTTAGTGACCTAGTTTAGCCTAAAACTGGAACTGATAACCTTGTGGAAATCCTGTGTGCGTTGCCCCAATTAAATAAATGGCAAACAAACTAATTTATTTATTTATTGAGCGAAATCTAGGCTTGAGTACTTACTATGGTCATTGGCACTACCCGACTGGAATTTTGCCTAACTCAAAGGACTTCCACCCTTGTGCTAAACATCATATTCGATTTTACCTCATATCCAAAAGAGGGCATTCTTTCAGATATTTTTCCGAATTAAAAATCTCACCAGCCTTAACCGGGAATCGAACCTGGTTTATAATGGAAATACACTAAACTCAAAGCTAGCGAAGTTTTAAAAAATCTAGGAATTATTTAATCCTAGGGATTACTGTTCTAAACCTTGCCAATATTTACTAAAACATCATCGTCGTCGTTTTCCTTGCCATTTTAGATATTTCCTCTGTTCCGGAAGTACCAAAGCTAAAAACAAAACCTTTTGGTTTTGGCAAATTTACATGAAAATAAATACACAATTCAATGATGATATGAAAAAAATATATTCAAATGCAAGTCTAAAAGCAATTAAACTTCATAATGGTAACTATTCGCTACATCTGCGTATCTTCCAACAAATCCTTTACCATTAACTCGGGTACCTTCACCATTATTTGCTGCCAGCCCCCAAAGTCACCACCAATTTCTCTACCAAAATGCGGCGTCCCTAAAGTTCTGATGAAGCTCTGTTCAATGATTAGAAGCTACGGCCAGCAGAATAATCAGTAAGACCTCGTTCGAGGTGGGCCTGAGTATCGTATTGTCTCTTGTAGTTATTGAAGTAAACCTCAGGTTTTGCCTGGTTAGTTGTTGCAGACGCATAACTTGGTGCCTTGACGAAGATGAGCTTGGTATTCTTCTGTCTGGAAGGTGCTACGTAAATACGGAGGCAGGTGTATTCCTCTTCCATCAGGAGCAGCGTAGAAATAAACATGCTTTTGATCTTGGACATAGTTTCCAAAGTTTTCTTGGAGATGACTTCCACCAGACGGTTGACTTATAACGAGGATGAAATGTTTTGTTCAACACTGGGGAGATAACTGCCAGAAGGTGCTACACTTGTTGAATCTATATTTGCGATAGGTGAGATGCTTGGAGCGCTTCCACCAGGACGTAAGAAACTGCAGCCACGGATATCAGCTAGAAATAGAATTTACCACGACTTAAGGCGGATGTAAAGCAATCTTCTTTTTAGAGCGTAAAGTAATCACAATATGAGTGAGGTTAATTAAGAAACTGAAAACAAATCTTTGATTAAGATTAAGCTAATGTCGCGTGAAGTTCGAGAATTTCAAATGCCTAACTACTTTAATGACTTTTCCAAATAAAGAAAAGGGCAGGTAAATCGAAATACTAGACTGAATTAATTTAAGTCTGAAAGTAGCGGCAAATTTTAATGGTTTTAGAAAAGCAGTTATTTATAATTAAGTAACCAAACATAATCAGAAGTAATATTAATCTGTAGTCGATCTTGAGTTCAAATAGTATATTGCATACCGAGGTGGAAAGTAGTTCATTACTGTCGAGAGATAATTATAGTTAACCGAGACGCGAAGCGTCGAGGTTTACTATACCTCGAGACAGTAATGAAACTTTTCACCAAAGTTTGTATACTATTTTATTTTCAACCATACGTATAAATTAATATGAATCATTTATAATAATAATTAATATTTTGAACAAACAAGCTGTCATTTAATGACAGTGGGCGTGGCAGGGCGGAAAGTGATCAGCTGATCACTTTCCACCCGGGTAGAAAGTACAATTTTCCAACTTACAAAACAGTTAGTAATAACGTCATTACATACCTATATGGTTGAAAATAAAAGTTTTTACATAAGGGTTGGCAATGAGACACAAAAGTAATGTCCACTGCAAGATTTAGAACGTTTGTTATGGTTTTTACAATTTTATTGAAATTTGCACAACAGTATTATGCCAGCTATTATGCCAGCAACACAGTGATGACAGTTAATAAATTCTAAATCTTGCAAGTGACATTATTTTTGTGTCACATGGCCAACCCTTATGTAATAACTTTTTGAACACACGGTATGTTATGCCATATAGGAGAGTGCAAAGTTGGTTTGTAAACCAATGATCTCGGGTTCGATTCCGCTTATCGCCAGCTGAGATTTTTAATATGGAAAACTGCTCTCTTCCAGTTACTAGATAAAATCGTAGGTCAATACCATATTTAACATGATAAGGATCCCTTTCTAGGGATGGTAGAAAGTCGCCGGGCTTCGGAAAATTATAGCAAGTCTCAAGTTTCTAATCTCACTCAATAAACAAAGAAAGAAAGACAATTATAATTCACAGAACATTTCTTGGAAGGGGCTTTTAATAATTATGGATAAAATTATACCTCAATAATGTTAACACTTTAATTTACTTAAAAAAGTTGCGTACTAAGTGAAAAGTTCGTTTTATATTCGCATTTGCATATGCAGTTTCTTTAATTAACTTATTTTATGTCCCTGTTTTAATGTAAATTATATGACCTGTGACATAAAATAACGGAGGATCATTGCAAGATTGCAAGTAAACAAAAACTTTTCAATTACCAACAATAATTTCTTCATAAACGCAGTAGCTAAAGATACGACACAGTCTTTTAAGAAAACGCAGAAGTTAACTTAAACAATTGTAACCGTTAAGACCCTATTAAATCTTTGTTAAATTAACTGTGCTAATATTTAAGTGATGTTTATATGCGTTTAATTTACAAACAGATTATGCAAGTACGGCAAAGTAAACTTTAAAGACTTCACTTAGGATTAATTTACAACTTTGGTGTAAACCTACTTGTTAAAGTATGATTTGAGGCAAGACTATGTCAACATTTTTCGTTAGTCGGGGGTTTATAAGTTTACAGCAATTTCAGAATTTTCGAATAACAATCGATGTTAATCTTGATTGTGTTGAATATACAGAATGTACTGAAACTAAAAATAAATAATTTGGGACAAAGCATTGGTTGTTAAAATATGTTTGTCTATTATTAAAGCATGCCAAATTCAATTTGTTATTACAAGTAGAGTCAAAATTCATTGTTCCATTTTTAGAGATGCTGTGTTTAAGTTATAATTGTATTTTTTAAATCTCTCCTGTATAGTTCGGTAGACTATATCTATTCGTCCACTTGTTTTTTATACCCGAATAAAGTCATTTTCAATTATGCAAGCCTTAATAAGAATCCAAATTATTATCTCAAATGTGTTTTCTTATTTAACAGAAACGAGTTTATTTGGCAACACCTTTTACAATGCGTAAATGTAAATTTAAAATGACGTTTTCTGCATTCAACTCTTGTTTATGCAATTTCTTTCAAAGGTTCCTCGTAGGATAAATTCTACTGACGTGAAGAGCGAAATAATAAAGACTAAAATGTCAGATTTGATAAATGCATTTCATAGACTACTTTATTAGAACTTTGTTTTTTCTTATTAGTTTCACTTTTCCTTTTAAGTACATACTAATCAATGAAGCTCAGTTCTGACATATCCTGACCTTTTACTTGCTCCAATTGATGTGTAATTTTTGATCTTAATTGTTTCACTTTGCATAAGTGGAGACCATTCTTGCAATGCAAGTAAAAGTCCTAAAATTAATAGTATCAATTAAGAGAATAAATTCAGGCTATAAAGCTACCGTGTTAAATTAGATAGTCTTGGGATTTACAACACCGTAGAACGCCTGTATGGGTATTTAACCACATTATTATCGTAACTAAATATCAAATATGTAAAGATCACGTTGAAAATACCATTTCTTATTAATTTTAACACAAATCGTTGCGAAAGATGAAACTTCGTCATTATTTAATTAGAATTATCTGCCTCTTTAATTTTCTGATATATGAAGCAAGATGCAAGTTTTATTTAAGCCCATTAGTTTTATATTTTATCTCAAAAACTAGTTTTAACGAAAAATTAACGATTAAAGTATTTTAAAAACGCCCACTATTATTATCGGGTTTCTTTAAATACCAACGTCTCAATTTATCCGAAAAAAACTAAAAATAATAATATGGTATAGATTTTATCGAAAGTGTATCTTAAGTCTGATGCACGAAGTGACTTTTGTTGAGTTGCTTAATAAATTATTCCAATTTCATCATAGTCTTTGAACTTGTATCCAAAAGGTTAGAGTTATGAACTATAAATACGTACGTTTGGGAAGAGTCGTTTTATAATTTTGGATTTTCTAACTACATTAGAATGTTGTTATAATATAAGTTGCTCAATCAGGCCTTGCCTACTTCTTCAGCGGGGATGATATGTATTTAAATGTGAACAGAAACTGAAGAACATGTTAGTTATTTTGTGTGTAGTACAATGAAGTTTCTTGTTGTAAGTATTCTACAAGTGTAAACAGAAGGGATGGTGGATTTAAACGCATTTGTCTATTCAAATTGCCCATTCAAAAGGTCAGGTTTGACAATTAATTTTTTAACTTTTGAATTTCCCGCCATAATTAGTTGCAGTCAACACGTTTATGCAGCAGCTACGTTTTAATGTGAATTAATCTAGCTTAATAATTCGATCTATGAGACTTTTTTTAATTGAAAAATTCAATAAAACGCGTTGAAATTTTAATTCTACGCGACATAACCTCACTTAATCAAACATTTGTTAAGCCTGACTTTCACTTTTTTAACCTCACTCATATTGCGATTAATTTATAATCCAAAAAGTAGATTGCTTTACATCCACCCTAATTCGCAGTAAATTCTTTAACCACCCTAAATTTCCCTTTTTTAGCTGATATCCACCGTAGTAGCTGCAGTTTCTGCACGTCCTGGTGGAGACGGGTACGCATACAACACCCCAAGTGGCAGTTATCTTCCCAGTGTTGGACAAAACATTTTGTCCCCCGTTATTAGTCAACCATCTGGTAGTTATATTCCCGCCGGTATCGGTAGTGGAAGTAATCTCCAAGGAGGCGTCGTAGGAAACTTTGGAAATTACGTCTCAGATCAAAAACATGTTTATTTCTACGCTGCTCCCGATGAAGAGCAATACACCCGTCTCCGTATTTACGTAGCACCTTCCGGACAAAGGAATACCAAACTCATCTTCGTCAAGGCACCAAGTTATGGTCAACCCATTCCTGAAGTTATTGCCCCACCGTCACAATCTGAGGATAAGACTCTTGTTTACGTATTGGTTAAGAAACCAGAACATTCTGGACCAATCACCATACCTGCGTCTGCAACTGTTAAACAGGCCAAACCTGAGGTTTACTTCATTAAATACAGGGGCCAACATGATGCTCAAGCTAACGTCGAACGAAGTCTTACTGGTTATCCTGCTGGTCGTAGCTTGGAATCATTGGACAGCGCACAGAGCTTCATTAGAACTTTAGGTACGTCAAATTTCGGAGGAGGAATTGGTGGAATTGGAGGAATTGGTGGAATTGGAGGAATTGGTGGCGACTATAATAGTGGCTCGCAGTTATTAGGGGGTGTTATTGCAAATAATGGAGGAGGTGGCGGAGGAGTTAATGGTAATGGTTTTGTAGGAGGAAGGTACGCAGATGGGGCTGATGGTTACCATTATTAAGTTTTAGTTGCTTTAAGATTTGCATTTGTATATTTTTTTTGTTATAAAATCATTGAATTGTGTATTTATTTTCATGTAAATTTGTAAATAAATTGATCCAAAACTAAGAGGTTTCGTTTCTAACTTTGGTAACAATTCGCAACAGGCGGAAACATCTAAACCTGGAAGGAAAATGACGAAGACGACTGTACATATGGGGAAGGTTTAGAATAATAATTCCTAGATTTTTTTTGGCGGCGTTACATTTAGTTAAATCCAGATCTGTGAGGTTTTCGTTGCGAAAAAATATCTGAAAGTATGCCCTCTTTCGGATACGAGGTAAAACCGTAGGTCTCGTACCAATACGATGTTCTTTCTTCTTCTTCCTCTTATGGCCAAAGCCTAGGTCAATGGCCTGCTACTAACTCATAAGTATGAGTTCTGTAAGCCTTCTTTGCACGTATCACTGACAGAGGGCTAAAGTTACCCGTACAAAGAGGTTAA
The DNA here is from genome assembly GCA_963082815.1 of Melanotus villosus. Lineage (NCBI taxonomy): Eukaryota > Metazoa > Arthropoda > Insecta > Coleoptera > Elateridae > Melanotus > Melanotus villosus. The sequence continues at coordinate 5,816,527 of OY720423.1, read as the reverse complement.
GAAGATCGGTCCGTAGTGTTGCGAAGTTAACGGTTATCAAAGGTGTTAGTATGATAACTGGGACCGCCGGCTTAACATACATTCCGGCTGAGATATCGCGGCTCTCGGTTTGACCCGATAAAAATCCCTTCCAAGGGTACCAGTATAAATAAATAAATTTACTTCTTTATCATTTACTTAATCGGGGCAACGCCAGAGATCTCAGGTTCACTGTCGGTAAGATGTTTAAAGCGGAAAAATATCTGAAAGTATGCCCTCTTTCGGATACGAGGTAAAACCGAATATGATAAAAAAATTAGCATGCTGTGGGAAAAATCATCAAATCAAGTTAAAGTCAAAAAATTAGTCTTTAACTGTTGCTGTTTTTATTTTACTTTCTGTTTTGTATTGTTGATATTTTATGTTTTAGAATAATCGTTGAATTAAAATTATTTTGATATTCCACTAATTTTGATTTATATTTTATTTACAAATATGAAACATAACCTTTACGCACCACGTGACGCGACGTTTCGTGTACAGTTGGTTGCCTACATATTGCGTTTATTTTGAAAGTATACATAGGGGATATGTATACTAAAAAGAAAAATTCCCTGTATATATTATTTACCTTATTGAATTGGTCTTTATATTTATATTTATTCTGTGTATCTGGTATATGTTACTTATATGTATATTCGCTTACTATACCAATATTATTAATTTCTATATTAAATACTTGAACGATCTGAGAGTCCTTTTATTGTGTTTGTGTTTTTCAGGGAATTTGTTATCAGTTGCGGTTCCCATTGTTCTGAAGAACACGCTTGTAACTGATTGGCGCCCATTCATTTCGTTTACAGCTTATTATAAGAATCCCGACCTTCCCACTGGCAGTCGGCGGCGTGTCCCCGAGAGCTACCTCGGTTATTCCCCTTTTTCCGTAGCAGTACTTACACAAGGTGTATCATAATCCTACCCAAACGTTCCCAGAAATGACGGAGGCTGGCAAACGGTACAACTTTTGTAAATAAACGCCTGGTTGGAACCAACGCTAGGGCTTCGTTTGAAAACCTTAAAATAGGCAACCAAAATACCCAAAAATCTCTAATTTATTTGACGACTTCTTGTGTACTTACACAAGGTGTATCACAATCCTACCCAAAAGTTCCCAGAAAATAGGGCAACTTTTGTAAATAAACGACTGGTTGAAACCGACGCGACGGGCTTCGTGTGAAAACGCTTTAAAATAGGCAACCAAGTAAACTATTCCTCAGACCAAAACAAACGCCAGCTTAAAGTAACACTAATTAATTGCAGCTAGGTTGTCAAAATCCAACATTCAAATAATTAACCATTCACCGGAGGATCGCTTAATCATGAATAACTGGTTGCCTACTTTTAGGCGTTTTCAAAGCCTTCTTATAACGCCCAAGGCGTCGTTATCATAGGTCCTAAATTCAGGGTTTATTTGCAAAAGACACTCTCTTTGACACTTTTAAGCGCTTATAGGAGTCAAGGTCGAATTCTGGTGCATCCTATTTATTTTGCATTCCAAGTCTCTACACCAAACTAAATAAACTTCGATAAAACTATAGATCTATGATAAATCTAAGATTTAATTGAAAATCCGTGAAACTAATTACGCGAATATTTTTAAATGATGACATATTTATTACAAGACAAGAATATTAACACTAAACATTATAAATAATGTCCATTTACTTGTCGGTTACATCCTTGCACCTACATATGCATCAAATTAATTATTATGTAACTGCGTATATACTCTCATTAGCCTTTCTTTGTAACTGGAAAGAATAGTATACCGATTAACGTAAAGGTATGTGTGACATGGACTTTATTTAGAAGATTTAATTCGCATCTTATTGCTTCGTAAAGTGTGTTAAGTATGAAATACTGTTGCAACACGTTATAATCTCGTATTATTTTCACATAAAGGCATATCCTCATCATTTTCATCTGTTTTTATTCTTCAATTATTGTTTTTAAAAGAAATTCAAGAAAACTGTTGCCAAATTTAAATTTTTGATGTGCTCGTTTAATGTCTTAATTTTCGAAACAGACTTGCAGAATGTTAATCGATTTATTCTAACACATTTTGAACTTTTAAAGAAGGTCACTTGATTAGTAGCATATTGCTTAAAATAATTCGCCGATTCTTTCAATACGAATTCATTTAAAAAAAGTATGTACGCTTTATTACTTCAGATTAATAAAGAATGGGATTGTCATGATGACTACATGAAAAGTGATGGTGAATTGTGTGGTAATATTTTTAGGTCAAAGCTGTAAATTCTCAGTGTTACTTCTAAAGTTTGACTTACTCTTTTCACAAATTAGTTGCAAACCCAGCATAAAATGGATATTAATTATGTAATTATATATGGCATTTATACAATACTGGTAAAAGTTCGAAATCTATAAGGTTTTTAATTTATTTCTTTGGATCTAAGTTAGTCCCCTCAAGTTTGGCCGTTGCTTTTTTTGAAAATATTCAGCTTTTCCTATATCTTGGCTTATTTTAATTGTGAATACTCATGAAACAGTGGTCGATTTTTGATTTATTTGGTATTTCTTTCTCAGGGGAAAAGTTATTCGGCTTAAACAGCAAGTGTGCTGTGTGCATTTTTTATATAAATTTATCATAATATTGGCGGTTGAACTGGAAAACGGTTCGCATTAAAAATATACACCCACAAATCTTTATTAAACTATTAATATTTCCACCAAAAATAATTACCTAATATTTTCAGAAAACTTAAGCTAAACGAATGTTCGTATTCTAACGTAGCGTTGAAGTCTCCGCCTTATTTTTACTAATTCCCTGATGTGTCTTGTATAATGCTCAAAGTATTTATCAACTGCTTGGGAATGTATAAGTCTAAAGACTGTTTTCAACATCTCTTACAGCCAAATAAAAAGTTTATACTTAGTGTAATAACCACAATTAAAACAACTCCGCGATTTTGGCTTATTTTAATTTTAAATACTAATGCAACTCGATTTTTAATTGAATTTTCACTTTATTTAGTATTTATTTATCAGTTGTCTGCATCTTTTTATTTAAACGAAGCATAAGATTGGCAGGTGAAACGTCGAACTCCTTAAATTAGTAAAATACAGCCAAATTAACTAAGCAGTTTGTCTGAGTACGTAACCTACCACTATTTTTGAATCAAAATTTCTTATTAAATTATCCGTTTTCCTGTAATAATTAATATTTCCACCAAAATTTGCGAAACATTTTCAAGAAAACTTAAACTAAACGAAGGTTCGTGTTCTATCGTGGCGTTGAAGTCTCCAGCTTTTTACTAATTTCCTGATGTGTCTTGTATAACATTCGAAGTATTTATCAACTGTCTTTGGAATTTATAAAATCTAAAGACTGTCTTCGACATCTTTAACAACCAAATAAAAAGTTTACAGTGTAATAACCAGAATTAAGAACACCGTCGGGATTTTCATTCGCCTTTGAATGCGACGATGCAGTTCTTAAGCAATCGTAATTAAGTTCTGGTATGTAACACTAATATGAGCTTACTTAATCGTTTTTTGGTTACTTAGTTTCTTAAATGTCTCCTTAAGACTGATGGCTTACTCCTTATTGCAAAATTTAAAGCAAAACTTTTCCTTAAATTGCTTAAATGTTTGTCTGCAATCGGAAATTGATTAAAATCGGAAGGAACTCGTTTTATTTAAATATTTCCCCAAGGTCTTCCAGATATCCATTTTGAGATAAATTATGAGTACAACTTTTTATACGATGCACTTCCTTGCGCCAAAAATATACTCGAAAGTTCCTTAAACTGCTTTACTGCTTTTCTTTAAAATACATTGAATAACCTTTAGTATTTTAAATCTGTGCTATTTTTACGTTTTTTCGACTTTGATTATAGAATAAACGTGACATTACGCCCACTTTTTATTAATAAATCAACCCACCAAGAAAACATAAATAAAAGTAATACCTAAGAAATAAATTTTTGCATAATCAAAAATTGTTTTTTAAAATACTAAAGTCTGTTAAACTAATATGATAATTTTATAGGCTCGTATAAGCCTTTCAATTACTAAAATATTAACTGCAATAATATTCGGTCCCATGTATTAAGAAATATCTGAACTTTACGCAAATTTAGATGTACCAAGGTAAAGTTGGCGTTGATTTATGAATTCTGAAAAAGCATTTTTTTCTTTTTATTCATTAATTAATATTATTATTTTAAAATATGTCAAGTTAATGTTGAAATCGTATCGAATGACTCATTTGTTACCAATTTTGAAAATTGTATGTCAAATAAGGACATTAACAGTTCATAAAATTTTTAATTATTAATTCATAATACATAAAAATGAAAATACTAATTTACATAATATTATCAGTCGCTCGGTTGTGCAAGAAACTTTAACTTTTTTTCGGTACACTTGATCTAGAATTCTAGACTAAACTGAAGTGCCTCTAGCTTTATTATTTAAATCAATCGAAATTTTCACTTCTGTAATTTTAAAGATATTAGAATGCGGATACCTTTCATTATTAAACAAACACCTCTTGTCATTGATAATAGTTTATTTGGTATTTATTTTCATGTTAATATCATGTAATGTTATATCTCCTTGTAATCTCCTCCTTGATTCCCTTGACTGTTAGGGTCGGGATATTCAACAAATAAATCCGGAAATAATTTTTCAATTTATATAGAAATCATGTAGGCTTTCTCAGGGCTTTATTTAAAGGACCCGAATGTTTTTTTTTTTGTAAAATGTAAAAATGTCAAGAAAACGTTAAACTTAATTTAATCGTTTTCATTCTTCCTTTTCTTTATCTCTTTCTCCTCTCTTACTCACACACTCATCGACCTTCTTTACCCCTCTCTACCTCACTTGCCGTTTTATTTAATACTTTTGAAAAGGAAAAGAAGAAACCCAAAATGTAAAGACAGTAAAAATTGGATATAACGAGATCACAATAGACGGAATAATATGGAAATGGAATCATCGAAAAGAAAAGCTAGAAAAATAGATACTCCAAAAAACTAAGAAAAGAAATACTGAGAAATGCAGAATATGATTCGGAAAAACAGAAAAGACAAAAATCGGAATTTTGAATATAACACCTTGAAAAAGAACATGAGTTAATAAAGAATCATGGAATAAGTGAAACTACTTAAAAGGAAGGACAATAGAGAATGGAGGATATCTGAGGACTACAACATATATTATTCAGGAGTACAAACGGAACGAGCAAATGAAGGAGTAGGGATTATAGTAACCAAAAACGTAGACGAAGGAATTATAAAATTTAAACCTTTGTCTTCAACAATGATGAATGTGTTCTTGTAAAACTAGAAAAAGAGATAAATATAATACAAATATGCGCACCGGTAGAAGGTACAAACGAAGAGAAAATGATAGAATTTTACATGAACTACGAGAAATAATAGACCTAATTGGAGATAAAAATAGAAAATAATAATGGGTGATTGGAACTCAAGAATATGATGTGACATTAATAGAGAACTAGGATGCCTGGAAATATATGGAGAAAATGATGACAGAATTCTGTCAAAAAAACGATCTACTAATTGGAAACTTTTGGGATGTAGCATGTAGCGAAGGGAAGAGATGCAAAGAGCATAGTTGATTATATTTTATATACACAGGAAATGAAATACGAACTGGCAAAAATGCAGAGGTAGGAACAGCTTACAGATTGGTAAAGGCAAATATGGAAATGTTTGTAACAAAACAAGAGGAAAAACTGAAGTATACAAAGATAACAATACAGAAATTGAAATATCCAGAGATAAAATTAAGATAGCAAGAAGAAACAGACCTGGTATTTGAAAGATTGGAACGGCCAGAACAAGACTGAAACTCAGCAAAAATGTGGATAAGGTTTAAGGAAATACTCCTAATATTTAGCAAAGCAGTAGAGATATGCGGAGAAAGAACAAGTAAAACAGAAGAAGAAGAAACTAGTGGAATAAAGAAATATAAGAAGGTTGCATGGAGGAAGTATAATAATCAAACTTAATTCAAAGCAAAATAGATTATAATAAAAAGATTTTGGATCTGAACTGAATCAAAATTGCAAGATGGATAGTTTTTGGAATAAGATAACCTAAAGGGAAAAAGGAGGAAAGGTCTAAAATGCATAATAAATAAAGAGAATCATCTTTTAGTAAACACAAAAGCGTTGAGAGAACACTACGTTGAAAATTTTAAAAATCAGGGAGAAGAAACACAAACAGAAGACGATGAGATGAGAGTGGAAAGAGGCGAACAACAAACAGAGAGAATAACGAAGAAAGAATTCTAGGAAGGAATTCAGAAGATTAGAACGGGAGAGGCTAGTGGAACAAATGATATATATCCAGAACTGATAAAATGGCTGTCAGAAGAAGGAAAAAACTGGTTAACCCTTTCAGGGGCAAAAGCAAAAGTTTTTCAAAATATTGCTATTTGTTTAAAGGTTTCACTATTACACCCCTTTGCAACAGAGTTTAGGGTTAGAATTTTTTTCTGAAAGAAAATGTCTTTATATCTTGATGCCGGTAAACCTTCTTCGGATGAGGCTTACGCAATCATAGATGATATTCCATCTGACGGTGCTTCTGTGATAGATGAGGACAACAATTGGGAAGATGATGTAGATGTTGTGAACCACAACTTGTTCGAGCAAGTGCAAGAGCCTTTTCAGGTTGTGGATATGAACTCTGGACCCGACAATGAAGATATTGGTGGAACTGGTGGTAACAATCGTGATATTGGTGACAGTGGTGGTGATGCTGATAATGCTGATGACTATTCAAGTGATTCATCTGACGACATTCCGTTGAGTTATGTTGCGTGGAATAAAAAAGACGTTGTCCCAACTTTGAAGCAGTTTGACCAAGCTGTCGGACCTAAAAATGTACAGGGTAAGACGACACCTTGTGAATTTTTCGAATGCTTCTTTGATGACCAGATGTGGAATGATATCGTGTTTCAAACAAACCTCTACTCTACACAATTGGGCAAACGTTTTGAACCTACAAGTGTCATTGAAATCAGACATTTCATCGCAATAAATATGATGGGAATAAAGCCCTTTCCGCTTTGGGTTTTTGCCTAAACAACTTTCATTCGAACGACAATTCTGTCATGCCCAAGAATGGAAAGCCAGGCTACGATAAGCTGTATAAGATCCGTCCTTTCATTATTACTTTGAAAAATAAATTTCAACATTTTTATGGCCCCTCAAAAGAGCAATCAGTAGACGAGAGCATGGTCAAATTTAACTATGTTGGTCATAAGATGACTGAAAACTTACATGGTAAAGGATATCATATTTATTTCGACAATTTTTTTACAACTGAGAAGCTAATGAACCAAATGTATAAGTAAGAATTATACTGGCATGGAACTGTTAGAGCCATCAGAAAAAATTTGCCAAAGAATCCGAAATATGATAAGCAACTCACTAGAGGGGAATGGGATTGATTTACAAGGAAGAAAAGATTGACTTGTGTGAAATGAAAAGATAAGAGGGTGTTACATTATTATCTACTATTCATAGGCCAATCGAGAGCTTACCTGTTGGGAAAAAGGAGAAAGATGGGAGTATCACACAAGTAAGTTGTCCAAAGGCTGTGAATCATTACAGACGTTATATGGGAGGTGTTGATAGAGCTGATATGTTGAAATCATATTACTCCATCGATCGCAAAAGCAGAAAGTGGTGGCTTTAATAAGAAACGTTTACTTTTTATTTTACTTGTGATTTTTCAAAGTGGTTTCAAAATGAAACTATATAATAAATAATAAAAGGATATGTTTGTTTTTTTAATATTTGTATCTTTCACTTCTATGACCTTCTCTTACTACAAAACCATCAAAAAATATTTGAAAAATTACAAAAAAATTATTCGTGTAGCAAAGGGTTTTAATGAAGATATATAAGGAAGCATGGGGAATAACAAGATACCAAAATAATGGGAAGAAAACTTAATTATTTCAATCTACGAGTATAAAGAGGGAGAAGAAACATGCTGCGAAAACTATAGAGTTATATGCTTATCTTGAGTAGTATTTAAATTATACACTAAGATAATAGAGAACAATTTTAAGAATGAACCAGAGTAGATTAGTAAGGAAACTTAGCTAAAAGAAAAGAAGAATAGCAAGACAAAGAAAAATAATACGAATAGAACAAATTGAAGAAATAGGAGACCTGAAGAAATGGGGAGATGAAACATCACTCCGACGCTCGTTTAAAGGGCATAAGGAGATACGAGAAGAAGAAAAATCTTTTTTTTGTAAGATTAGTACCGTGTTGAAGGGGTTGTAAGTTAAGTTAAATAGAGCAAACATTTTCTGTTTATTTTGTAGGTAATGAAAATCAGTTGTTTAGAATTATTGATGACAGTCACCCTTGGTTTTTGCATTTAAGCAACTGGTGGGCTTTATATTAGTTCGTGTAGTTTATGCAATCTCTTGTGGCATCAAGTCAAGTTCAAAAAGGGGCAAGTTGTTACTGTAAACGGATCTTCGCTCCTTTTCTAATCATGCCAGCTGATCCTGCAAAAAGTATACGAAATTTCGGTTGTACTTTTCAGAAAACTGACCAATACTGGATTTTATCAAAGTAGGCCGATCATTCTGAAAATTTGCATAACTCCATAAATTTTTATTCTGAACAACTTTTCTTAGTAAAATATGGGCGTACTGTAAATGGAAACAGTACTTTACCTGAAACGAAATTGACAAATAATGAATTTTATCAATGTAGGCCGATCCTTCTGAAAATTTGTACACCGCCATAACTTTTCATTCTGAACAACTTTTCTTAGTAACACTTTGGCGTACTGTGAACCGAAAAGGTACTTTACCTGAAACGAAAAGAGTTATTGCTCAACTGTAAAGGCCTACTTGATTTTAAAAATCGAAAGTAAACTAAAAATAAGTTTCAGATCAAGCAGGGCGGAATCCCAAAATATGATATTCTAATTCGAAAATTTTTGGTCAATCATACCTATAGTAAACTCAATCCGGGGACATACTGTATAATGTTTATATGTGATAATTTATTTTTGAAAAATTTTACCTTTTTATGGGTAAAATATTTAAGAATGGTAGATTTAATTGCGAAAATACTTCGGTTGGTTATTTCCTGAAGAGCCCTGGTATTATTAACGATCCCAAGCGAAAGATGTTACACAAGCAGATAGCATGCAGCACGTATTGGATTAATTTAAATATAAGAGCAAAATCTGCAAGTTAATGTAACGTTATTAAATGATGGAATCAAATTTTAATTTTGCTTTATGACATGTCCAAGTGTTTGACGTTAAAAAAGAAAGAAACAAATTAATTATTTACCATCTTTGTAAAATAAATTGGTGTATAATTTAATATTTCTACATTAGTAGCTTTGTTCCACTTATGATGTAAAAGGTTAGTGGCGCTGATGAAAACAAAACACGTTTCCATCTTAGTGAAAAACAAGTGACTTTTATTGATGTTACTTCATAAATAATTAGCGTGTCATCATCATTGTCTTTGAACTTGAATTAAAAGGTGAAATACTGTCAACTGTGGGTGAAACGATTTGAGGATTATTTTCTAAGATTTAAAGAACCGGCCCGTAATTCTGCATCTGTTGTTTACAAGGTTAGGAGTTTGAGTCCTAATTTTTTTAAGTTACTCTTTCAAATGTTAACCTATAGAAGATGCACAATTGTCCTTGCTAAAGGATTGTTCGTACCAGTGGGGATGAGTTGTATATAAGAAGCATATTAGATTCTACATTGTTACATTTGAATTCAGTTTGTGTTCTGAGCTAATAAACATGAAGTTCTTAGTGGTAAGCAGAAATACGAATAAAACTAATTGTGTATCGTTTTTACATTTTTCCTTTTTCTTTGTAAAAAAAATAGGTTGCGCTGTCTTTGGCGGCGGCGGTTAATGCTCGTCCCGATGTTTCTTCGTTACCTTCTGGAAGTTATCTTCCTACCGGTGGCTCTAGCATTCTTGGTACAACTTCCTTTGATGGTGGCAACGGTGGTATCGGAATAGGAGGAATCGGTGGAATTGGAGGAATCGGCGGTAACGGTGGATTCGGTGGAATCGGCGGTAACGGTGGATTCGGTGGAATCGGAGGAATCGGTGGTGGTGGGCTCGTTTCTGATCAGAAACACGTCTATTTCTACGCCGCCCCCGATGATGAACCATCTCCACGTCTCCGCATCCAAATCGCTCCATCTTCCCAAAGGAACACCAAAATCATTTTCGTCAAAGCCCCAACTTATGGTCAAGCAATTCCCGAAGTCATCGCACCACCTTCCCAATCCGAAGACAAGACTTTGGTCTACGTTTTGGTCAAGAGACCCGAACATCCCGGACCAATTACGATCCCTGCATCTGCAACAGTCAAACAAGCCAAACCCGAGGTTTACTTTATCAAATACAGGGGCCAACACGATGCCGAACAACAAATTTCTTCAGGACTCAGCGGACAACACGTCGGTTCCAACGTTCCCGATCTTGGAAACGAATCGAACTTCGTCAGAACTTTGTCTTCTGGAATTCATGGAGGTGGTGGACTCCTTGGTGGTGGAGACATCGGTGGTTCAAGTCTTTTGGGTACCGCTATTGGTGGTAACGGCGGCGGTTTTATCAGTGGTAACGGCGGCGGTCTTATCAGTGGATCTGGAAGATACGGTCCACCCGGAGTTAGTGGACCTTACAAACGATAAGTTATTTATACATTTCATTTATTTAACGATCACTGCCAACCTTTTTTTTATACCCCAGCTTCTTGCCATAATATATTTCTTTGATATTATAGTGTAAATATTTTTGTATATTATTGTTATTTGTAAATCTCTTGAGCTTGGTTTAGGTCCACTAAGTATGCTAATAATATTTATTTTATTTTTTTTGTAAATCTGTTGTATATTTTCTACGAAAATAAATTGTGATAAAATAATCCTAGTTTTTTGATGTTCTTAATACCACATATAATTACGGTCGTGTTGCAAGCACGAAATTAGTTACAAGTCTCGACCTTTCCTACGAGTTGTAGCTGACATATTAAAGGTGCTTGGTTTAAAATCGAGTACGTATTCATTCATCAACACTGCACGAACAATCGTAATAAAGCTTGTGAAAGTTTTTAAACTTGATTAAGAAAGTTTTCAGACCAAGAAAGTTCAAATATGTAAAGTATTGTATTCGCATCGATGTTCGTAAATATTTTCGATTATTTTAAATTCTATGTAAATATTTACTTTGCAAGTGTGATTTGATAAAAATACCGAGAGAGAGGTTTTACTTTCAGATTGCGTTCTTGCCTCAGCCTGTCTTTTATTTGTGTTTTTTCTTTAAAAACAATTGAATTCCAACTTGTGCTTACGAAACTTTTTGAGGTAAAAAAGTTCTAATCGAAATATCGAATTTCAAGCAAACGAATTGTTTCAGAAAAGCAATTTTTTAAATCAGAAGTTTTTCGTACATGTTTTGCATAAACAAAAGTAAACTACAGAAAAGTAATGCATAGAATGTCCCTTTTGAACGATCTATTTTTTAAATTATTAACAGTAACATTAAAAGAACTTCGCATTTAAAAATATTCTTACTTTAAAGTTGCCATGCGTCTTCATTCAAAATAAATTTTGAAAAAGTGTTAACTTTGTATTTAATTAATTAAGATTTTTTAAATATTTTATTCTAATATATCACCACTTTAAAGGGATTCTTATTCTTTTGAAAATTTGTGATTTTTTTTGTGTCTGAAATTTGTAAGAACTCTTAACTCAAAATCATTTCGAAGGGAAAGCTTTTTTTATTTTGCTTATTTCAAAATCTTTTCTAAAAAGAAATTTAGTTTTCTCTAGCAAAATATCAACTCAAAAATTATTTCTAGAAGAAAATTGTTTTTTATAATTATAACTTTTATAATTTGGAAACCCCTTCCAAAACAAACTTTTTTTAAATTGTTCTAATTTAAAAATATTTTCCAAAGAGGAAGCTAATTTTTTCTAATATCGAAATCCCTTCCAAAATTGACTTCTTTTAATTTTCTAATTTAAATCTAAATTTTAAAAAATGACAGAAGTCAGTCTCTCAGGAAAATTTTTAGCTCAAATTTCTATCTGAAACAAAATGTTTTTTTAACTTTTTTAATTTGGAAATTTCTTATTGTTCTGATTTCAAAAATTTAGTTTTCTTTCACCAAAATTTTTCTAATTTCGAAATCACCTCCATAAAAATTTTATTTTCTTTGAAGATATTTTTTAAAACAAAATTATTTGTAAAAGAAAATTAATTTTTTTCAAAACCTTTTATATCAAAATCTCTTTCAATTTTTTTTTTTAATTTTACCGATTTCAATAATTTTCCAAAAAGTATAGTTTTCTTTACCAAACATTTTTTTTTCTGATTTTTAATTTGGTTTTCTGTAAAAACAAATTTTAATCAAAAATTGTTTATTTAAAAAAAATTAATTCTTTTCAAAAACTTAATTGGAAATCTCTTCCAAAAAGGATTTTTTTAATCTCTCTGAATTCAAAACATTTTTCAAAAAGGAATTCAGTTTTCTCTCAAGAAAAGTTTTAACTCAAAATTATTTCTAAAAGAAAATTGTTTTTTTTTTACTTTTATAATTTGTAAATCTCTTCCAAAAGGATTTTTTTAATTGTTCTGATTTCACAATATGTTCCAAATAGGAATTTTGCTCAAATTTAGAAATCATCTAAAAAAAAGAAATCTCGTTTTTTTAAAGAATTTTTTTAAACAAAACTATTCGTAAAAGAAAATTGATTTTTTTCTTCTTCTTAGAGTAAGTACCGTCTCTAGTTGAGGTTGTCGATTACAAAAGTTTCCCTCTCTTCTGCCGTCCTAAATAGTTCTTGTGTATTCATTTCCATCCATTGCCCTATACTTTTAGCCAGGAAGTTTTGATTCTTCCCCTTCCCCTTTTAGTACCTATTTTACCTTGAATTATAAGTTGAGGTAATCTACATTTTGAATTTCTTATAAGATGACCTAAGTGAGCTGTTTTTCTCTTTTTTATTGTCGAGTTGTCGATTACAATTCATAGGTTGTAGTAGGTACTTCTTGGTTTGAGATTCTATGCACCCACGAGACTCTGCACATTCGTCTCAGTAGCCACATCTCAAAGGTCTCTATTTTATCTAGGTACCTTATATCACATTTGTTCACTGTCCATGCGTCAATTCCGTATAGAAATATTGACCATATAGTTATACCCTTTTATCATCCTCAATCTGAATTGTAAATTCAGATTTTTGTCAGTCAGAAGTGTTTTCATTTTCATGAATCCCTGCCTCGCCATTTCTATCCGACTCCTTTGCGAGCCAACCGGATATGAAAGCGACTTAGGAGGCCTTAACCCTCCATATTGCCGGCCATGCTCCGTCGCGGAGTGTAAGTGCCGTTAACTTTACCTTTGCCGTATTTCTATGCTTGAGTTTAATTGTGAGTTTTTCTACACTTTCTAGTATAACATCAAATTGATTCTTCTTGGATTCCGACTGACTTGCATTACTTTTGTTTTATTCGTATTAAGTGTTAAACCCGTTCGTGTGCTTGCTTCGTGAACTTTATTAATTAATTAACTGCTGTAGCGCTCTGGGATTGTCTGGTATTAATGCGCTGTCGTCGGCCAATCTGATGTTTATTAGTTTACTTATCATTCAATTCCTAAATTGCATTCGTTCAAGGCATTTTGAAAAATTACTTCAGAATAAACATTAAACATCATTGGCGACAATAAATATGCATCCCTGCGGTACACTAATATTATTGCTTTGGCTTGCTGGTTCCAGTGAAGGTTTTTAATTAATGTTATTTGTCTCTTTCATCCAATCCAACTGTTTTTTATTCGATGAGCTTGATGTGCCTTACTTTGTCGAATGCACAGGTACACATGTTTTTGTTGATCTCTGCATTTCTTCATCAACACTTGTACGGAGAATAGAGCTTCACGTGTTCCCATCCCATTCCTGAAGCCAAATTGGGTGTCGCTTACTACTTGTTCGCACTTTTTAATGTATACAGTTCTGTAGTACTCGTATATTCAACAGTATTTTAAGACAATGGCTCATAAGGTTTATCAATCTATATTCGTTGCGTGATTTAGCATTCGTCTTTTTGGGCAATGCGATCATGTTTGAAATCAACCAGTCATGTGGGATATTGCCTGTTGTATTGCCTCTTATAATATCGAAATCTCTTCCAAATTTCGAAATATTTCCCAAAAAGGAATTTTGTTTTCTCTCTCATGAAAACGTTTAACTAAAATTATTTCTAAAAGAAGGATTTTCCAGGAATTAGTCTTCTGTGAATTTGTCCTTTTCGTAATGTTATGTTTTGTTTTTGAAATTTCTAAGGATTTTTTAATTCAAAATTATTTTCAAAAGAAAATTCATTTTCTTGGCAAACTTTTATAATATGGAAATCTCCTTCAAAACTTTATTTTTAATTTTTATGATTTCAAAATATTCTAAATATGAAGTCAGTTTTCTCTAAAAAAAATTATCTCAAGTTTAATAATCATAAAAGGAAACAATTTCCTTTAGAAATATTTCACTTTTATAATTTGAAAAAAGATTGTTTTTAATTGTTCTAATTTCAAAATATGTTCTAAATAAGAATTTAGCTCTAATCTCGAAATCAGCGCCAAAAAGAAATTTTGCTTTCTTTAAAAAATTGTTTTACATCCAAATTATTCGTAAAAATTTTTCAAAAACCATACACATCGAAATTTCTTTCAAAAATTCTTGTTTTTAGTTTTGCTGATTTCAAAATATTTTCCAAAAAGGAAACTAGATTTTTACGTAAAAATTTATTTTTCGGATTTTGAAATCTTCAGAGGGAAATTTAGTTTTCTCCTAAAAACAATTCCAAAGCTTTTAATAATGTAGAAATATTTACTAAAATATTTTAAATTCTTCTGGTTTCAAAATTTTTTCCAGAATGGAATTTAGTTTTCTTTCACAGAATTTTTTTATTCTTGTGTAAATCTGTCCTTTTCGTTATTTTATTTTTGGTTTTTCGAATTTCTAACAACTGGTTTAACTCAAAATTGCTTGTAAAATGACGCTATTTTTTTCCTAAACTTTTATAATTTCGGAAAACTGATTAACCTTACATTTAATTTATTTTTTCATATTTTATTCCAGTCTATCGCCACTTTAAACAAATCTTTATTGTTCTGTAACTTTGTCCTTTTCGTTATTTTATTTGTTTTTGAAATTTACAAGAAATATGTCAACTCAAACTTTTATAATATCGAAAAACGAATGAAATGAATTCTTATTCTTCTGTAAATCGTTTATTTTTTTTTTGTTTTTGAAATTTGTAAGAATGTCTTTAGTTCAAAATCATTTCTAAAACATAGTACCTATGTAGTTGATTTTTTTAAAAAACTTATTTTTAATTGTTCTAATTTCACACTAAGTTCCAAAGAAGAATTTAGTTGTCTTTGGCCACAAAATTATTTTTTTTCAAACATTTTTCTAATTTCTAAACCACTTCTAAAAAGAAATTTGCGATTTTTTTTCAATAACTTTTTTGATATGAAAACGTTTATTTTTAACTTTTATGATTTCAAAATATTTTCCAAAAAGGAATTTAGTTTTCTCTCAAAAAAAGTTTTTATCTCCAAATTGTTTTTAATAGTATATTGCGTCATAAGGGAAGATATAGGCATATTTCATCCCGAAGATTTTTGCTGCACGAGCGAACGTAGTGAGCGAGGGCAGCAAAAGCTAAGGGATGAAATATGCCGTTAGATTCCCGTAGGGCACAAGTTATTTTTCCGCATCCATGAGAAGTTCGTATTAAATAAAAATAGTTATAATATAATACGTACCTATGTTTTTGACATATAACCTCAAATTACACATGTCAAATTTGCGTATTAAAAATAATTTCTATAATGAATTTATGTAAAAAATAATCGTATTTGCTTGAATTTTAAAAAATAATTACACTTATCAATCACTCAAATGAAGATTTTTGTATAATCAAATAATAATTTTGATTCTAAATTCTATCGGTAGATGTCACGTCGATAGCATGCACGGTAAAAACCCGCAAATGTTCATATCATCCCGCTTTTTCATATTTACCCGCCATCCGCCATTGTTAACCTCAAATGAGATAAATAATCTGTCAATTACATACCATGGATACGGAAAAAGAATTTTTTTACTTTTATACTTTGGAAATCTCTCCCAAACAGAGCTTTTTATTTTTTTTTTGATTTCCAAATATTTTCCAAATAGGAATTTTGCATTCCTTCACAAAAAATTACTTTTTCTCAATTTTGTTAAATAGCGGGGACGTTATTGTACTTCATTAAAGTTTTTGAAGCTTCCTGAAACCTTAGTTTCAAGCGAATTTTCATGTTAATTTTTTGTTTCAGGTGAGCCCAGAGTCTACGATACATTACTCAAATAGTGCCTTTGCAAAGTAAGTAAAATTTGAAATCTTTTCATCACGCAACGGTGCGATTTTAATTAATCAATTAATCGATGGTTCATACTTAAAGGACAATAAATTAAAAGATTAAAAATCCTTTACGAAAATTTTCCAATTTATCATTCAGGAAATGTTAATTTAATTTTTTACAATTTTTTTAATTTCCCGACAGCCCTGATATTCCTTCGTTATTAGTTTTAAAATTACCCACAATCTTTTATGTATTGTTTGTAACTCCATTTTAAAAACCGTTTTCTGACAAATTCAAGAATACGCAATTTTCTAAAAGCACAAACCAAAAGGTTACTCGACGTACACAAAAAAAGCAGGTGTTTAATCGATAACTCTTAATATTTTTACAATAAAAATAAGACTTCTGACATTAGATAAATGTCAAGTTCAAGTAAACAATGTTACTCAATGCCTTTAAAATCGGAGTCACCGATCTAAATGTTTATTTAGTAAGCGTTTCACTTTAAAAACTAACATTAATATAACGACCTTTTCTTTAATTGTTTATTCAAAGTCGCCATTTACTTAAAATTTTGACAAATCAGTTTTGATTTTAGCGTAATAAATACTAAAATGTTTTTTGGGAAACATTTTAAAAGACTCTTTATTAAATTAAATCAAATTGAAAATTAATTTAAGGACACTCTAAGGAAGAAGACCTTAAGCTAAGTCTTGAAATCTATAACTAAAGAATTCACTAACCTTCTAGTCAATCAAATCTACAAGTGGATAATTCCAATTGATTAATATTCAACCCTGACAAGCTTTGGTTTCTTTAAACTTACACAATCGAGTATTCTTTTTAAACTAAAATGTAGAAATGAAACATTTGCCTTACTTTGGTAGCTTCGCTCATAAAAATACCAGAATATCAGTTAAGAAGTAGCAAGACTTGTCTGAGATCAATTACAGTTGCTAAATTTCCTTAAATGCTTACGAATTGAGGTATTTAGAGTTATCCTGGATTGATTTTCCATATCTGTAGAAAAACTGTGATTTATTCATTGTTTGTTAATACTGGAATTTGAATATTGGTTCAGAATCTGCTGGAGAATTGGTACAAATTTCTTACTGAAATAGTTCTTAAATTAAGTATAAATATTTTACATTTCATTAAATCTTTTTAATGGCGTCCAAATATTTTTTCAGTGGAATTGAAAAATCGTCAACCATGGAAAATGGTTTGGAAACCTGGTTCTTAAAAATAGCGCTTTAAATTAATTTCTCATACTTTGATTCTGCCTTTTAAATATCAATAGCTCGTTGTGGTTTTTCTAATGTCAAAACTTTCATTTCGAGGTTTCTGCTCTCCTAGATTATAATTTCCACGTCTCCGAAAGTTTAAACAATAATTTAGTTTAATCGTAACTATTAAATCTTTCGCTTTTAAATGGCAATTGCGTTTGATCATGCACGTAACAATTTTGGCTTATAAATAAATTATCACAGGTTAGATTTATTTATTTTTTTAACTGCAATTTCAACTTTCAGATATTTGACTTACTATTATTTGAAGTTTTGATTAATTTCTTAAAGATTTTGGTTAAAATTAATATGAAACTAATGCATTAATCATGTGTGTTATGGACTTCAACATGTATTAAATAGTTTATGTTTATGGTATTAATTGTATTAGAGTCAAAATTCTGCTATGCAGCTAATATTTTTGGCTCAAAATTTTTGACAAAATTGCCTGACATATCAAAACCTTTAGTGAATTTGCTTACTTTTAAAAAGACCTATCAGGACATTAACTTTTGAAAGTCTACTTTTCTTTGTAAAACTTCAAAATTTCTCATCCGAAATTTATGAATTAAGGCTTTTACTTGAAGCGATTTAAAATCAGCATTTAAGTAGGGAAATACATAGGCTTTAAGAATTGAACCTCCTTACAGCGGCCATTTTAACTAAGCTCCTCCTTCAGTTCACTTCCCAATATCAAATAGAACAACTTTTTTCAATAAACCATGTGTCGCAAGTAAACGGTAAACTCAGAAAAAATTTTAAAATTGAATACAAAAATTGTTTTGGGGTCACTGGAGCAGGTTCTGTTTACATTCTTCTTCTTCTTCTTCTTCTTCTTCTTTGACAAATCCCCTTATGCCATTATAGCGTCGGATAACATTTGTTTATCCAACTCCTTCACTCCTTTCGACCACGCTGCAATTCAAAATTTAAATTTATCAATCGTCTTTCTTGTCCGTACTGATAAAAGCCCAGGTGTGTGTGCCCAGTTCAATGTTCGCTTGGAAATTACACTGTTCGAACGCTTTAATGGAAAGTCATCCTAACCTTATAACCGAATTAATTAATTATTTTAATTTACAGGAAAGCTCTTCAAAATGCTGCAACAGCTCTGAAAGACAATTTTGTTTGTGTGCTTGTGTAGAAGTTTTGTGTTTTTTGCATGGAGGAATTTGAACATTTTTTGTAAGTCCTGATTCCCTTTATTAACAACAATTTTTTCTAATATCACTTTTTAAACATGCCTCTAATTGTTTACTACCAGTCTCAAGCCTGAAAAAATGCGAGGGGAAGGTCAAACCTGTAAATTACATAATTGTGTAATGTTTCATTTATTTTTCCCGGGTCAAATTTCTATCGCAGGCTTTTTAAATGCATATTAGCCAGGGGTTCGCAAAACTGTGTAACCAAATTTAAAATAAATAAAAATCGCGATAAGCTTTAAATTTTTGCTGTAATGTAGTACTTCTATTAAGGTCAGCATATACCCATTCAATTTAATGACAATATTGAATCAACCGTATATTAATCAATGACCTGAACAGAAGCTGATTCCGTAAATCGTTCTGTTTTATTTGGTAATGAAAGATATGATTCGGTTACACTTCTCCGTCACTTTGGAAAACACATTTAGCAACGCAATTGGACGATAATTGTCAACTAGATTAGGCCCACCTTTTTTATGGACAGGTATAATCGCGGTTAGTTTTAGCGCAATGTAATAAACACCTTTATTTATAGACAAATATATAAGCTGAACCAGAGGGGTGGCAATTTCGTCACAAACGTGCTGCTTCATAATTTTACCGGGATGCCATCAACACCTGTCGATGATTTCTTAGGGATTTTGGTTAGAATTAATATGGAAATCGTGTGATATGGGCTTGTAACCTGTACTTTATGTTTATGGTATTAAGTGATTGTAGTTTCCAAGTTCTTCTATTCAGCTAATATTTTGGTCTCAATCGTCTCTAAAAGGGAATTTAGTATTCTTTCTTTTTTAATTCAACATTATTTCTAAAAGAAAAAATTATCAAAAACTTGTATATTATCGGAATATCTTCCAAAAAGAATTTTTTTTTCTGTTTTGGAAGTCTTCGGAAAGAAATTTAATTTTCGGTTAAGGCATTTTCTACTAAAAATTATTTATAAAAGGAAACTTACAATTTGGAAAGCTCTTCCAAAAAAGAGTTTTTCAAAATTGTTCTGATTTAGAAATAAGAAATTTAGATTTCTTTCATAAAAAAAATATTTGTTCTCACAAGTTGCTCTACATTCAGAAAACTTGGCTTAAAATGTTTTGAAACAAAAATTTATTTTTTTTAACTTTTATAAAAATGAAATCTATTCCAAAAGAATTCACCTGATTTCAAAATATTTTCCAAAAAGAAATTAGGTTTTCTTTCACAAAAGATTTATATTTTCTGCTTTCGAAAATTTGGCTCAAAGTTATTTGTAGAAAATTATTTTTTTCAAAAACTTGAAACTTCTCCAACACGCTTTTTTGAATTTTTAGAATTTCGAAATGTTTTCCAAAAAGGAATTTAGTTTTCGTACAGAAAAAACCTATTTTTTCTCAACAATTTCGAAATCTTCCCCGAAAAGAAATTTGGCTTATTTTCGAGCAATTCTTTTCTTGGTTTTCCTGGTTTCAAATTATTTTCGAAAAATAAATTTAGTTTTATCTCACAAAAATTATTTCTGTTTTTTAAGCAATTTCCGGTTGTAATTATTATACTTAATTTAATAAATTTCTTCTTAGAAAAAGTCAGCCCAACAGTAGCGAATTTAATTAACATAAAAAAACAAGAAATTTATGTGCAATTAACAAGAAAATGATATTTACGTGATTCTCTTTGGTTATATAATACAGATAATAAACACTAACGAGTTACTATGCAATAAAGAAAATAAAATTACCCACAACTTCCTGCAAGTGAAATCAAAAAGAAATCATCTCTATCCCCGAGGTATAATTTTATCAGTGGCGCGTGAAGATGCATCAAAGAAATCTAGGTCAAAGTCATTATTAATGACAAGGTTGTAATCCGGGCCAGGCGCGGTTCACTCGAATTTAAAGTTGGTTGGTTGGCTTAAAAAACCACAATAAAAACAAAACGTTTATTGCAAATTAAACGAGCGAAAGTTTAGTTATTATTGGGGTGGAATGACCTTGCTCACTTTGTGCTGGGTTTTTCGAAATTTGGTCCCGAATATATCGTAAAAAAAATCAAAAGTTTACTTACGCTTTTCTATTTACGCGTTTACTTAACGGTTTGCATTTAATTATTATGGGTGATGTCACCGACTTTTACCAAAAGTAAAATTAAATTTATGTGTTGTATACTTAAAAGATTTGACCCAGAAACACCCGGATGGGCAATCGGATACTCTCGATGAAAAGTCAATATATCAAGATTTAATATTTAAGGTGCTTTTATTTCTTTTAAAAGTCGCCAAGTTATTTGCATAATATAAATAAAACATAAGGTCGTTCATTTGTTACAAATCGAGTCGAAGTTAACGTAAATTAATCAAATTTATTACCACATTTCGCATATTTGTAAAAAGTCCCTGATTTACTTTTGGTGGCCCATAATTTTCGAAAAATTTTGAATTATTTAAGGTAGACAAGAATGTGACAAATCTTATGTAGGTGGTAGGAACCTACAAACCATTTGGAAAATCCGGGGAAGACACTTCGGTGTTTTTTGTAGGCAAGTTTTGGGAGGATTGAAACTGAAAGTTGGCAATTTTGTAACCGGTAAATTTCAGATTATCATCATTATCGTACATTAAACTTCTAAGGTGATCTTTAACACTAAAAATAAACACTTCACTTAGCACACAAAGTTTAACACGAAGTAGAAGACTGAGATTGCTAAGAAAATTGGAATTTTTTGTGAGTTTAACTATGTCAATTGGTCAACAAACTCAGGATTTTGTAACAGTCACGTAATTTTAAATCAACGTGTAAAGATGATTTAGAACTATTGAAGAAATGTGTAAAACAGGAATTAAACTTTGATGAAAGGAATGATTACTATAATTAAATATTGATGTGTTGTAACTGGAATACCAATTAAGCTAATAAAATTCTTGAAATCTGGCAGTAAACTAGAAGAGCTTCTGGTTATCCGTCAAAACACTTTTTATGTTTGTGTGGGGTTTCAAACTTCGATTTTCGACATTTTTTTTGCTGTTGTGAAACTTGTTGAGACGTTAAAGGTTAATGAATTCATCTCAGCTGTAAATTGTTTTCTGGGGCTGTAATTGTCCATTTTAATTAAATTCGTTCAAACTGAAGACAATTGCAAATGTTAAGGGTCACTTACAAAAATTAATTAACAAATTCTCGTTGAATTTTTTAAAACTATTTTGATTTAATTTTCTATCTTTGAAAACAAAATAACTGGCACGAATTTAATTAATCTTACCTATATAGAAATTCGTCATTAAAATTTAAAAGTACCTATAATACAAAAGAAACTTGGCTCTTTAAAGAGCTAGATTTAAATACCTTTAAAAGGCTGACGGTGTGTTTTTGCCAATTCCCAATACGCATCTTATAGAAATGTGAATCTGTATTCATAAATAAATAATTCGAGGTAGCCTTGTATTGTAGCGAACTCACGTAAATGTCGTGCAGTGACCTGTGACCCGTAGGCGGTACTTAACATTCAGCTTTTTTCTCTAATAATTAAGTAAAATTAGTACACACACTTTTAGCACATTTGACCGATTAATGCGTATAAAGTTTTGAATGAAAACACATCAATTATATTATTTAACGCTGAAATCTTCTCAATATGGTGGTAACCTTTCGCCTCTTTTTTTTAAGTATCGACAATACCTGATAGTAATTGTAATTTATTCTTAATTTGCAAGTTTGTTCATAGCAATAAACTGGCTTGTTTTTAGAAACTAACGACAAATAATGCTGATTAATAAACTCTAAGTTTTAAGACCAAAAATGCAAACTTTACAGGTTCCTGAAAATTTAGCTACGAAATTCATTTTGAAATTGGAAGTTGATACACTGATTATTCCACTTAAAAACGCAACACTGCAATTTTTAAAATAAAAATATTCATTAAACTATTGTACCAATGGAGTGATCACGTGCTGTTAACGCTTACCCACATTAACCAATTTTTTGTGGTAAAAATAATCCTCCAATTTGTTACACAAATAAGACTTTTGCATTCTATTTGCATACAAGCAGTATGGCTAAGCGTCAACAGCATGTGATTACTCCTTTGGTTCGATAATCCACTTGTTATTGCGAAATTTAGAATTGGAAGTCCTACGTGAAGGCTTAAAATTTCATTTAGTAAGCCTGCTCAACGAATACAGAGTTATACATGGTAGAGTTACAAGTACAAGTTAACAAAGCGTTGAGGGCACCTCGTCACCTCTATGGGACACTTCTGGGATTTTTAAATTTAAATATTTTCATTATCGCTGTCAGACAGGTATATATTCTGCGATAGCTGCAGCTTTAGTTTCGTGTGCATGTCCTTCTCCCTTGTCCTACGCAAAACCTAACCCTAACCATATGCTACTCACTCACCAACACGCATGGTCAGCGGGGTTAGTTAAGGCCAATAACCTCCAATAGATTTTGGAGTAGCTGCCGCCGTAGTCCCATGCGGAGTCCTTCTCCCTTGTCTTACCCAGAACCTAATCATAAGCGTATCCTACTCACTCACCAACACGCATCTTCGGCAGATTGAAGACTGACCACCAAAGCAACGGTGAAAATCAGAGGCTGCTAAGAATCCCCGTATAAGAAAAGGCTGCCGTAGATCACTACGTACAATGCAAACGCTCTACGAACAGATGAAGGAATTGTGGAATTCGAAGAAAAAATAAAAGACGAGAGATTGGATGTAATAGGAATCAATGAAATAAGAAGACCTCTCCTACCACTCGAAAACAATTCTAACACAGCTGAAGTCGGATTCATCATACACAAGAAGCTGGAGAATAGTATAGTAGAAATATGTGCAACATCCCCTTAAGTAACATACTGAAAATCTCTCACAGAAGCACAATGAAAGTCAAGTCAAATCAAGTTTATAACTGCCACCTGAAACTATGACCAAGGCGAGATAGAATGTTTCTATGAGGATGTTTCAGAAGCAATTGACAGAAACAAAACCCACCACTACCTCATTATCGGAGACCTAAATGCAAATATGGAGACGAAAGGTGCATTGGTAATTTTGGAATAGTCAGTAAAAACCCCAGAGGACAGCTAGTAATCAACTATACCGAAAGTCGAAACTTTTCCATCATGAATACTTTCTTTAAGAAAAAAGAAAACCGAAAATGGACGTGGATAAGTCCAAATGGACTCTGCAAGAATGAGATCGGCTTCATAATCTCCTCCCACCGACCCACAATAACTGATGTTGCTGTAATAAACCAATTCTAAACAGGCAGTGATCACCGACTGGTAAGAGCAAATCTTAGACTTAAGATACAAACGGAAAGGAGAAAAATTATAAAGAAAGACAACATGCAAATAGATGAAATAAATAAGAAAATAACAAATGCAAAAGTAAAATCCTGTACTGATAGCTATACCAAAAACATACAAAAGAGTAAAGAAAGAAAAAATTAGTGAAGAAAGCAGAACGAGGAACAATAGAACATGCTGAACTCAATAAACTGATTCGAAAAAGGTAAAGACAGACATAAATACAAGGGGCGTTCAAAAATGATTGGCACTCCCTCTCGAAACTCCGGTTTCGTGTGTGAAGACTATAGTGCCAGATGATGCCACCAGATGGCGTTGTTGCAAGCAGACAATCATGGGCAGCGACGTACGGTGTGGTTTCTTTGAAAAGAAGGACTGACTGCTTCGGACATCCATATGAGGTTAGTAGCCGTGTGTGGACATTGAGTCGCAGAACTGTGTTTCGCTGGATATTGGAGTTCAAAGGCGGTAAGAACTATGCTAAGAAAAGCAAAAGCAACGGGCGTCCAACAAATGCGCCTAAGCCACACATTATCCAGCGTGTGTCCGGCTTGATAATGACAAACAGGCGAATTACATTCGATGCACTGGCGGATGTAACAGTTCTGTCTCGCGATAGTTTGCATACCATAATCCATGAGGACTTAAAGATTACAAAAGTCTGCGCACATTGGGTTCCCCATACTCTCGCCGCTCAGCAAAAGCAGAAGCGTGTGGAGGTATGCCAACAGTTGCTTCAGCTGTACAGCGTGGATCCGGAAACGTTCTTTGAGCGTCTGGTCACAGCAGACGAAACATGATTCTAGCACCAGATACCGGGAAATAAATGCTTTAAAATGGCAGCACATTAGAAGCCCTCGTCCCAAGAAGCAACGGCCGGAATCGTTTATTCCAAAACAAATGGCGATTATCTTTTGGAATCAGGAAGGGATTCTGCTGATGAATTGGATACGCCCTGGTGAAAGTATTACCAATGCGGGATACTGTGAGTCGCTGAAGCAACTCCGTCGACGTATTCAGCACCACCGCCACGGGAAATGGAAACACTACACGTTGCTTCAACATGACAGTGTGCAGCCACAATACTGCCTCATGTCCCATATTCGCTGGATCTTGTACCGAGCGACTACACTCTGTTTGACGCAATGAAAGGCGCCGTGCGCAGTAAGAAGTTCTTCTCCAACGACGAGCTGCAATCGGCTGTTCACAAGTAGTGCTGCGCTACATTCAAAGAATGGTTTGCAACAGCTTTATGGAAACTGCCGGAACGTTGACAAAAGTGCATAGACACTGAAGGTGAATACCCTAATGAAATTTTTACTCGCTTCTTCCTAATATAAGAATAAACGTAGAGGTATCGGCACTTACACTCCGCGAGGGAGTATGGCCGGCAACATGGAAAGTTAAGACTTCCTAACTCGCTTTGGTACTCGGTTATCTCGCAGGCTATGCAAACGACGCCTTCGACAAACCAATTTTCAGTGACTGGGTAGGCCACCCGCCGAGCATCCGACTCGGATTTGACCCCGAGACCGTTCGCGTTATAGTCGAATGCCTTAAACACTCGGCCACTCCTGCGATTAATATAAGAGTAGTAAGAGAAAACAATAAATTGTAGTGCCAATCATTTTTGAAAGTCCTAAATAAAAACAACGAGGATTTGATACAAAGAACAATATAGGAGAACAAAAGTCTGAAAGTACTCTACATCTACATAACATCTACCTACATAACAACAAAGGAGTAGTAAAACAACTTTAAAAAGAGGCTGGAACAATAACACAAGAGCTGCAAGAAATAATAAAAATAACAAAGAGATACTGTTTATAACAAAACATGAAGAACTTTTCATTGGTTACAACATAACGAATGCAACAAAATAATAGTTATTTATTATACGAGACTATAAAATTGTATTTTATCTTCGAGGGCATATTTTAGCGTCGAGACGCCAGTCGAGACGCTAATTACGCCCGAGAAGATAATTAAATTTTATCGTCGTGTATAATACTCTATTTTTTTCTATAGCATTTATTTTAAAGGAAAAAAATTATAAAATAAATTTTATTTGACATTTATTTGACATTGACGTTTAAGAAATTACAAATCGGGTCACGTTTTAAAATGTCATTAGTAGGGGCCATTTAGGATTTAAAAACAAAAAAGTACT
Organism: Melanotus villosus; assembly: GCA_963082815.1. NCBI lineage: Eukaryota > Metazoa > Arthropoda > Insecta > Coleoptera > Elateridae > Melanotus > Melanotus villosus. The sequence continues at coordinate 5,790,122 of OY720423.1, read as the reverse complement.
TTGTCTACCCTTGCTGTTAAAGTAGTACTTTATCTACCCTTGCTGTTAAAGTGCTACTTTATCTACTAAAATTAATAGATAAAATAGCACTTTAACAGCTGCTATAGAAAAAATAAATTTAATTTTTCAAATCAAAGTTTCAGTTTTTGTCCAAACAAAGGATTTGCCTAAATGCCAAATTCTAAAAAAAATTGAAAACTCAAATTCAGCACTTTTAAATTTTAAACATTTTTTTATGTGGCCTTTATTACAAAATTCGAAAATCGAATAGCTTTGTTAAAATTTTTAATTTTCAGTAAATTAAACTTTAAAAAATTATAAATATTGTTCAAACTTCAGGGTTGGTAACTAAAAATGTTAAACTTAAAATTTTGAATTTATTTGAAAGGGTTTCTGGATATCTTTTCTATTAAAAACCGATAGAATTTTCATGTTAATTTCTACAATTATTAAATTGAAGTCACATCGAAACCATCCATCCATTTTTAGATTTTAAAACATAAGATTGTTGTCCAAATATGCTTAAAAACTAAATTCCGAAAAAAAATGAATTTCGAAGCTCTAAGGTTCAGAATTTTCGAAATTAAAAATTACTCTCGGACCTTTTAACCTAAAAAATTCTGACTGATGGAAAATTCGAAAATCCGACAGTTTTCCTAGAAGTTTAAATATTAAAAAATCTTGAAATGTTGTTGAAACCACAGATTTGGCAACTGAAAATGTTATGTCTCGAAACAAACTTTAAAATTTTTATTTTATTCATTAAAATTATGAAAGCAAACCTGAGATTTAAATTTAAACAGTTTATTCAAAGTATCCAACATTTTAAGCTAAAGTCGCAGAAACTGTTAACTTTCTTAATATTTTTTATTGTGAAACTCTTAACTTGAGGAAATTTTCCAAAAAAATTCGAACCTCTCCAAGATAAAATTAGCACCTTAGCAAGATTTTACAACAGGAAGAAGACGCACAACAACAAAGCAATAGAAATCGTCGTCTTTACAGAATAAAAGGAACAGTAAAATGCACCAATTAGCGTTAATAATTGCAGACAATGAATGAAAGACGTGCCACATAACTCATTCACCTACTTCCTCTCTCTCAACGAACCTAATGCAACTAAATTGCTTTTATGCAAATTATCAGTATTATTGCATAGGTTATTTCTAAAAAGAAACCATAATTAATATTTGCAGTTCATTTTGCAATCCTTAATTATTTAATAGTTAAAAATTGGAAAGTTAATCAAGATGGGCTACTCACATGCTTTCAAATGCAATTAAGTACAAATAAGTACATTTTCTGTTCAATTAAACCTTTAATTCCTCAAATTAAGACATTCATTTAGCCAATCTTAGAATTAACAACGGCTACAGGTATTTAGCAATAACCGTTAGAATGTTTCGTCTGTGTATCATCAGCTTTAAAGCATAAAAGGCTTAATTGCGTAATAATTCTTAAGAATGTCACTTTTAATTATAATCTTAGTAAAACAACCGAATAAACTAATAATAATAGATTGTAATTAACAGTTAATTAGGCTAAAATTAAAGGTTAGGTTCGCCTTTTCCACAGATTTTTAGGTCTAGGTCGAAGGTTACCTTCTTAATCATGGGTTTTCCTAATTTACAATAACAGAAAATCCTCTCTAGTGATTACCTTGAATTGAAATCCTTTACTTTTGCCAAATTGTTGTCATTAAATTATTTGTTAAAAAATAACGCAGAAACGAAGAGTGAAGGGAGCCTGGGAATTTTTAATTATTTAAATAATTATTTTAAAAAAATTTTATATTAAAAAAAAATAAGATGCTCTGAACTCTACACTTGATAAACAACATATAAACGAAAAGTGATGTAGCAGTACCAAAACATTGTTTCACAACTAACTATCTTAATTCACTTTCTAGGATGTGCAATAAACATCTAAAAGAACAAATGATTTTAAAGTTTATATTTTATGGTTTAATGTTAAAAAAAGTAGGTTACCAAAACGAAAATCAGTCGTGGCATTAAAGAAACTGCAATTTTGCTTTTATAATGGCTGAAATTATTTAAGTTATAGCAGTTAAGGCTGCTTTAATAATACTACATTGTTATCTCTCGTCAGATATTAATCATTGTTTGACTTGAACATCAATAATTAAGATGAAATTTTATTGGGCGAAAATTGTGAAATTTTAAAATTGGGGCTTGTTAGGATAATTGTGGGTATATTTTCTAGCCAATTTATAAAATTATTGAAGCTTTGTTTGTTTTTTTTTTTTTTAGTGATCGACGATTTTATTTCCAAGTTAAGAATAAATTGTTCTAATTAGTTTTTTATTTTCTGAAGCTTAACATTATTAATTTGCGAATTTTTGGTTATTTTTTAAATCCACTTTATTCGTCTAGTTTTTCCTTTTGGATATTTTATTTGGTCCCCCACCGTCATTGTTTATCTACTGGACTTTGTTTGCCTTATTGTCATGCAGTAACAAGTTTTTTCTTTTTCCTCCAGAGCGTTTTTAATTTTGAATTGTGTTTACATAAGCCTCTGCATTTATAGTATATTGCACTGAGCCTCACGTTGGGCTGCAAATTATTTATTGAACTGAACCTGACTAAATTCGTTGGATACGACAATTTTAAAAAAAATAATTATATAATTTGCTTTGCTCTTTAATTTAATTGCTTTCAGAGATTTCACCTCAAGGCCGTTAGGTAGGTTCGTTGTTTTTTTTAATTAACCAAAATAAAAACTTTGCTCAAATTTTATAATGCAGATTCTATTTATTTATTTTGTTTTCCCTATCAACCCTCCTTAAAATTATCTTAATATTATTTTATACACTGACTATTTATTCTTAACTTCCCTTTCTTTTTCAAAAAAATTCTTTATCCCCAAAAACCAAAAATCCAATCTGGCTCTGCTTAACTCGTCGCTCCTGCTTGAAATTTCCCCCGCTCGAACTGCTTTTACTCGAACTGCTTTTGCTCGAACTGCTTTTTCTTGAACTGCTTTTGCACGAACTGCTTTTGATCGAACTGCTTTTTCTTGAAGTTCAGTCTTCACTTGATTTTTCTTCAAATTCACTTTCTTTTATTTAATACAGGTTCTTAATCTTGTTAATTGTATTTATAGTTGATTATTTATTCAATATTTACTCTTTTTGGGACGAGCAACTTAATTTTGTTGTTGCCCCTTCGAATTCAAAATATCAACTGAATTCCAAATTTGTTTTTTCTGTATCCTGGATTTTTAATTGTTAACATATTTTATTACATTAGTGTTTATTTATTTGGCAAGAACTTAATTTTCGGTTACTACTTTGATCATAAAAAACATCGTTTTTAGTAATTTATAAAAACAATTATTTCGCTGTTAATCTTCAATATAATCTCCATAAATATTTCAGAACAAAAATTTCAAATGGTTCTGTTATATTTGAATTATCGAACCAATCGCAAAGAAGTACAATTTAACTAAAATACTTCTTGTTTATTGAAACATGCAAAATGCAGAAATGTTTCTTAAAGTAATGCTGAATTGTACTAAAAAATAAAAGGTTAAAAGGCGTCCAATTTCGAAAAGGTCTTGTTGAAACTGAAACCAATTAAAAAATCATCAGTTTCGCAAAGGCTTAAGTTAAATAAAAAATATAAAATAAAATATTAAATTCTTTTAATTTAACTTGATGTCTCATACTCTAGACTCTAGAAAATAAAAGAAAGTTTCATTGATCAAATAAGGGAAGCTTCAATTTTTGTAAAAATTCTTTTGCACTTCAAAATTTCTTATAAAATATTTAGAAAAAAGTTAATTTCAAACCCAAGTTCACGATGAAAACTCGATTGTAACGAATCACAAGCGACGTAAAAGAGAGTTCGTTTTATCCAAAGTTCGTAATAAATCGTATATAAAGAAAAATCTATTTGTCCTCATAGATTTCCATTTGCACAAAACAATTAAAACGCTTTGGAACACATTGCAGGACATTTTTGAAGACTTAAATATTAGATGGGAAAGTCCAACAAAATTAGACTTTCTAAGAATTCTAACGAAAATAACTGCACAAGAAACTTCTTTGAGAAAGGCGTTAAAAATATCTGTGAATAGCACCGACATTTTAAAGTTCCTTGAATAGCGTTATATCCGGAAGCTCGTTTTATTTCATGCTTTGTTATAAGCAAGTGCTCTACACGTAACTCTTTTAGAAACTTTTCAGAAAAATCCGTATTTTAACTTAAAAATAAATAATTTATTGTTCTGGAAAAAATATTACTGAAAAATGTTCAGAGATGGTATTAATTTTGTTAAACGTTATATCCGGAAGTTTGTTGTAATCGTTACAACCAAGGATTATTAATTTACTTGTTTTATTTCATTATTTATCTATTAGTTCATGCTTTGCTATAAGCACATTCCTTACAAATAACTTTTTAAGAAACCTTTTAGAAACTTTTTAACTGAAAAGTTGCATAAATAATTTATTGTTCGGAGAAAAATACTATTACTGAAAAACGTTCATGGATGGTATTAATTTTGTGGAAGTTCTTTATAGCCGTTATAACCAAGCAAAGGTGAATTTTGTTTCATTCTTTGCTAAAGTAAGTGCCCTACAAATAACATTTGAAGAAAGCTGTCACGAACATCTGTATTTTAACTGAAAAGTTACATAAATATAGTCGCCTGAGGAGCAACCTTGGAAAAGTTTGAATTTTTCAGTCGATTTCTCAAATAAAGGGATTAAGATTGTTTTCGGAAAACTACGCTCGGAACTTATGTTTACGTTTCTGAGTTAAAAAAATGTGTGACTAGATTTTAATATCTACCAAATTTCATCAAAATCAACCGATTATTTCGTAAAATGTGAAACACCACAGATAGACAAATATCTTACGAAAAAAATAGGTTCTCTGCGCCTCCTCTAAAAAAGTATTATTTTCTAATATTTTTTATAAACGATTCACTCACTTACGTAGCAAGTATCTTCTTCTTTGTTCATTTCCCCTTTGTACCCGATTAGGGTGTTGGGTGTAGCAAGTATGAAAAATAAAAATAATAAAACAAAAACTGCACAAGAAACAAATAAGGATAGATTGAGCTGTAGAAAGGTAAATTGTTTTATCTGAAAACGGAACAAAATGAAAATCTGAAAGTTATTAAATTGGCTCTACAATTCAGTTACTTAATTTAAACAATTTATTCTTGAGTTGAAGATTTAATCAAGAAACTCTTAAGAACACAACAATTTAATCAGTAATTTAAAAAAAATTATTATTAATCAGAACTCGGTTTATGGTTAAACCGTGCAAACTGAAAAAATGAAAAACAAAAATTTTTTTATTTAGGTAAATAATTTTCTGCAAAGCTTTGAATATAGAAATTGTCTTGTTTTGAAACCTTTTTTCTCCTTCTTTTAGGTATTATTTTATTTATGTAAATATAATGCATCGAGATTGGATTACATTACATTTACATAACAACATAACAAATAACAAAAGGTCTTCGCTCTCAGTTTCTCATTGAAGACTTCGTGTGAGAGTGGAAATTGCATTAGGTGTAGATTCGTGATTCATCAAGATGTTATCTTGAGTTAACTTTTACATTCACAGCTTTTCCACACTTACAAAATGACATTAAGAAATTTTGAAGGTGCATTGCGATTCTTTCCACCCAATATACATTCACACATTTATCTAACATAATTACGATTATTACGAGTTTACCAAACAAGTTAATAAATAAGTAAAATGCTTACATAAATGTCTTTTTACGTTTAGAAAAAAAAAAACAAAAAGTTTATGTAACACCTTGGGCATAACGCATTAAAATAGTGGAAGTTATTCCATACTTGGAATATTTTATATACGTTTTTGTGCCGATTAATAAATATTCATACGGTCACACATACACACACATTTAACATAAATTCCATAGTTCATCTTCATGTATAGAAAGACACTAAACTAAAGTTGTAAACCTTGGCATCAAAGCTGTTGCGATAATTTTTATAATTGGCGATCCTTTACTCGTTAATTCTTATATTACATATTAACGCACAATAAACTATAACCTAGAAAGTAATTATGGTTGCATCAATCACATTTTTTTTTATTTAAAAAAATGCGAAGGAAACCTCATTAAACTTTTTTATGTTGATGGCAGAGTTTGCAGATTTCAATAATTAATCTTGGAAAATATTAAAAAACATTTTTTACAACCAAATGGTTAAATCTTGCCTGAGAATTCTTTTCAATGTAAAAAATGTGAAGATGCCTTTTTAGGCAAAAGTGAAACTGCAACTTGTCTTCAGAAAAGAACCACACCTTCGTATAAAAGGGCAGACTTCATTTAGTTGTAATAAATTTATTGTTGACTGATGATGAGGATTTAGGAGCTTAATTTCCGCTTTCACGTATTTACCTCTTGCAAAACCGTTTGTTTCCAATTTTATTGATTAAAGCAAAGAACTTTCCTTCCAATCTTAATAAAATCCATTAGAATTTATTACAAATTTAAACTTTAAAGTTTAAACAAACTTACAAAAGGTTATTCAACCTAAATTCAAAAAAAAATGTGTAGGTTTATATATATTAATCTAAACTAATGTTTCACTTCAAGCTCTAAATTTAATTTATTATGTACCTAGTACAACAACAATAATCTTAAAAGAATTGTGTAAATTCTAAAATGTCAAATGCTTTTAAAAATTACAGAAAAACAAAGTCATTTCGATTAAATCCGTACATTAATTCTTTATTGTTGAACCATCCACATTCCAAGCTTTTGATAAATTTAATTATTACGTAAACCATGAACGTTTGTTATCCGAATCGGTTTCAGAAATACTTCGAAACGACCTTTAACAAGTGGAAAGTTTCAAAAAAAGGTTTGGTGATTATGCTTACGTTAGAATTTCATTTAAGTTGAAATATGTGTTTACAGAAAAGCTCGTAAATATTCCTGTTCGGTGGATTTGCGTAGATTGCGACCTAAATTTAACGGGATGAAAATTTAAATGAGTCGAAATGTTTTAGTAATAATTGACTAGATTTTATAGAAAATTTCGCTCATTGAAAAATGTAGTTCTTTAAAACACCTGTTACAAAAAAATTAATTTTTGCTACACAACTGCCATCTATGCGTCCGTGTCGAAACTACTTCAGCTTGAACAATTTCCAAAAATAGGAATTTTCCGTACTTTCCTTTAGTCTTTTAATGACAATAAGATTTGAATTTAAACAAACGTTCAGAGAATAGGATTATTAAATGCCTTGTTGGAATTTCAGTAGAGTAAGATTAAAGCTCATTAATTTTCGCGTCCCTTTTTGTGTGTCCCATAATTTCAGTCGCTGTTGGTGTAATTTTCATATGAATGGGGTCGTTTCGTTGATTATGCTTCATGGAGCTGTGTTGTTTTAATGGAGACATGAAAATCTAGACTTTTAGATTAAAAAATTTACATCTGTCGTGATATTTTTATAACCCAGTTCTTTGAAATTGCTTCGACGTCTTACTTAATTTAATTTATTTTTAATTTTTTGAGGAATGGAAGGTTTTCTACATCTCGCATATTTTCATTGCCCATTGCCTTTAACGAGCTGATATATCCAAATCGCTTAAAAAATTGAAATGTATAACAGGTGAAGCTCTTAGACTGTTTTGTAAGTCTCTACGTTAAAGTAATTTATGCCCCCGCACATTTTACCAACAGTTTTATGATTGTTTATGATAGAAAAATTAAATTTTTATTGTCCGTGTCCTTTCTTAACTATGTATTAAATTGCAAATGTCATGCGGCCATATAATCTTACTTAATATTTTTATTAAGTGCCGAACTGCCCATCAAAGCTGGGCTGTAATTAAGTTCAGAAACATATAACATCTTTATATTCTTTGCTTAATGTCCAGTATTTTGCCCCAAGGTGTAAGGCAATACATTTCCTATTCATGCTCAGAATCTCATATTCCATCTTTGGATATACCCCTCTCCAAGTTGTTTGCATTCATTTCTGTCTGCTGTTCGATACTGTACTCCTGCTACTCTGTATGTCGCTTCTCCATCCCGATACGGGTGTTCCTCCTTTCCGCTTGCCTAGACTTGGTCTCCACTTGGTCACTTTCCTCGTCCATCGGTTGTCTTTGATTCTCATGAGGTGACCTACCCATTTCCATTTTTGTCTGAAAATGATGTCCATTACTTTTGGCCTTTGTCTTATCCATTATTTGGTCTTTCGGTCTTGTAATCTAAGGCCCAACGTGGATCTCTCCATTTTCTCTTCGTGCCACTCTCGTTTTTTCCTAACCCTTCTGTGAACGTCCAACTTTCAGGAGCGTACGTCATAGTTGGTAGAATGCATTGATTGTATATTCTAGTTTCTAGGTGTTGTGGGAGATTAGATTTGAATACGTAGGTATCTGAGATTTCCATTCTAGTTGTATTTCTTCCTATGAGCTCTTTTTTGAGAAGGATATTCTTTACTTCGAAACCCAGCTTTTGTTCAATAGATTGGAATGTTTCAAAGCGTGTCGATATTCTGTTTGTCAATATTTTAGTTAATAGTTGCAATGTATTTAGTTTGAATTGGGCACCATCTACAGGTGGTTCTCTGTCTTCGCTTACATTAGTGATTACAGCCAGGAGTTTTGAATCGATTTGCCTTTTTAATTTCTTTACGAACTTCAGATGGTCAAATAGCCATTTATAGTTGGTAGGGTGCTCAAAAGCAATTTTCAATTTCTTCATCTTCGATGTTATTATCCGGATTTGGGGTAGCCCATCCTAGTTGTATCCATCTATCTATTTCTTCGTGTTGAGAAGTATAAAGTTCCTATAAATAAGGGTCCGAAAGTACTTCCTTTTCGAGATACAAAGGTGTCCAAGAAATAATTTTTCTTTTTAAATATCGCGAAAACGATTTAAGATATTAAATTGAGCTTTTGGTATGCACTATACGGGCATGAAGAGACTCTTTTTCGATCCAACTAATTTTGACAATTTCATCAGTGGCGTGCGTGACAGGCCTCTTGAGTTTTTTTTTTCGATTATTACTCGAAAACGGTTTGTCCTACCAGAAAAACTCAAGAGGCCTTTTCTTTTTAGAAATCGCCACCGCTGGAATTGTCCAAACTAGTTGGATCAAAAAAGAGTCTCTTCATGCCAGTATAGTGCATACTGAAGCTCAATTTAATATCTTAAATCGTTTTCGAGATATTTAAAAAAAGGCCTATTTTTTGTTCACACTGTATCTCGAAAAGGAAGTACTTTCGGACCCTTATTTATAGGAATTTTTTTTCTTATTTTGACCTCTAGAATACTTCCTTAAAATATTTCCCTTTCCTCCTAAAACACCCTGGATGTATTTATCTACAACTTCGATTTTTTGTCTTGTATCCTCCTGGAACTATGGAGGTAAACTTGTAGAGCGCGACAGCACGAGTAACTTTCTTTAAGAAACCGAACCTCTATCTAGAGTCGTTACGGAGCTAGGGACTTTGAAATATCCGTCGGGGCACGTCGGTCTCGGCAAATGATACCCTACCTCCGTAACGACTCTAGATACAGGTTCGGTTTCTTAGCAAAAGTTACTCGCGCTATCGCACTCTACAAGTTTACCTCCATAGTTCCAGGACGTATCTAGAGCGGTTTCGGAGTTGAAATCGTACGTATCAACTGCCTTTGATTCACTCTAGTGCCAAAACGGCTCATTTGCGAACGTGGGCTTATCAACAAAAATTGCTTGTTTTGGTGTCCTTTATAACCATCCAAAGTTTGTCGCATATATTTAGAAGCACCCTGTATTTTACCAGTTCACCACTCTCAACATAATTAATTCGTTATCTCCGTTAATAAAAAACTTTTACTACAATTTTTTTTTTAATTAGGTACCCATCACTACACATCTCGAATTATCATTAGTCGCAATTATGCGTATAAGTCTGTTGTTTTTCATTCGTTTGGGCGCTTGTATTTACTTATTTCCGGAATGTCTACAGTAAAATGTTTGGTAAGTGGGGCTCTTCTGTCTCTCGGATTTATAGGCAATTCTTCAGTCTTAGAGGAATAAATTCTATGTATCGCAGGATATCTTCGCGTTTACTTAATATGTTTCCTTGTTCGTCGATAAGATTTATTATTTCTGAGCTGCCTTCTGTTGTTTTTCTTCTGGGTATTTTACATTCGTACATTTCTTTCATCTTAACTTATTTTTTCCACTCCTTATTTTTCGCCAAAGTTGAAGCTTTGTCATTCATGGCGTATACACCTATAATGGCTGTTGGTTAACCATAATAGTTATTTATGTACCAAGGGCGTAAAGAAGCTTTTATGGCCTGAGACGTGATTTTGAGCCTGAGGCTTTAGCCGAGGGCTAAATACACGTCGAAGGCCATAAAAGCAAGTTACGCAAGTGGTACATACATAATTTTATGCACGATCGAAGATTTTAAAACTGAAATAAAAGGAATAAATTAATTTTTTCACTACTAGCATTAGAAGATATCATTATTGACCTTGTTTTCGAGCCAAGAAGATGAATTTCTCTCCTAGTGGTCAATAATTTTTCATTATTGGCCACTGGTTAATAATGGAAACAATTGCTATGCACTCAGGCGCCTATTATAATTATATTTTACACAAACCTCAATTGAAATTAGCTCCTCCCCTTGTTCTCAAGCAAGGCTAATTGATTTTTGTGGATATTTAGAAATAAACATATCCATCTGTCATTTTATTTTTATGTTGATATAAAAATGATTAATTAAAAGGAATAAAGGTGCTAGTAGTGAAAAAAATAGTATATAAACCACGATAGAGAAAACTTTTCTCAGCCTCACAACTTATTTCCCTCCATGCTTCCCATGTCGGGAATTAATACTCCTCGGCTAAGAAAAATATCTTCTCTACCTTGGTATATAATATACTATTTCTACCCACATCGAGTAGTTAGTTGCTCAATTATTTTTTATTTCTACTAACTATTGTCAAATGGTTGAAGCAGTTGCCAATAGGAATATTCACATAAATAATTGTGTTAACTGTGTTGTTAATACAAATTGCCCTAAATAGAGTTTTAATAAAGAGCATACTTCCGATTTTAATTTAAAAAAAATCTTTATAAGACTGTTAATCTGTTTATCAATTTTTGATGTTTCATTATAGCCCGGCGGACTATAAAGACGCCCACGGGCTATAAAGAGACGTTTATGTCAAAAACATTCAGACATAATTGTCACATTATAATGCGATCGTGCATAAATATTCATATATGTATGTTCTTACAATCTTTTAGTTATGGTGGCATATTTCTTCCAATTTTTCCTTATTGGTAAGGATACTCTACTTTTTGCTTGCTGGTGCTTCGGTACTCAGCTCAAAATATGGCAATAAGTAGTTGTCATATTCTTCCTTATCTACTATTTTCTTTTTAGCCTCACTTGAGATTATTATGTCGGCCTTCAATTTCTCAATTTCCGCAAGCATCTCTTTCTTGTTAGTGCGTATTGCGTATAGCTTGTATATTCCATGTCCCTATATGGATGGTTCTTCTCCTTGGAAATATTCTTTGTTTCTTCTTTTCATTATTACTGAGTTGTCTGATATCATAATCTAGTATTTGCTTGTAAATGCTTTCCCTCCCCCAGAATCCGTAGGACTGACTGTTTTGGCAGTACATAATTCACAAACATGTTGGAAACAATGTGGTTGAACTCCATTCTTGATCGCTTTTCCTGTAAAGCCGCCTATTTCCTGATTTTTCCTTGTATCTCTCTCACATCCATAGTGATATTATCATTGATGTATATTTTTCCTTCTTTATAGTTTCCTAGTATTTTTATTTTTAATAACTTTCGTTTTTTCATTTGCGCTGTCGAGTTCGATGAGATACATTTTCATGCCTAATTTCACGGCTGATTTTATAAAAGGTTTTTCATTTTCAGCGCTCGATCTTTGAAATTAAATAAAACAAGTTGTGTAAGTGATATCGCCATACTTTTATTTTTATTTTGAAGCATATGCGATGACATTATGTTTCAAAAATTATATCATCAGCCAAATGGCCGCCGCTGCTCCGCTGGGTGGCTCGAATCTTGAAGATCCAATTTTCGATGACATTCTCGCATAAAAGTGGCTCAATTTCACCAATGATGCGACTGATGTTGGCCTTTAGGGCGGCAATCGTCTGTGGTTTGTCGGCATAGACCAGAGATTTCATGTAGCCCCACAAAAAAAATCGAATGGCGTTAAATCACAAGATCTGGGTCCTCGCTATAAAACGAAGCCTTCGAACTTCTCATCCAATAAATTCAGTGTATCGCGTGCCGTATGGCACGTAGCGCCGTTTTGTTGAAACAATATGTTTGTGAGATCCATACCATCCAATCTGGGCCAAAGAAAATTGGTTATTATCGCCCGATATCGATCGCCGTTGACAGTGACTGCGACTCCTTCCGCATTTTTGAAAAAATATGGACCGATGATTCCGCCGGGCCAAAATCCACACCAAGCAGTGACTTTTTCGGAATGGAGTGGAACCTTCCGTGGGTTTTTGTCGCTCCAAATACGGCAATTTTGTTTGTTCACGAAGCCACTCAACCAGAAATGATGATTTTTCGTCCTAAAGCAGGATCAGCTTCCAACTGCTCTAGAGCCCAGTCAGCGAATACACGATGGTCGTTGGGCTTCAGTTCTTGAGTTAATTGCACTTTATACGGGTGAAGACCCAAGTCTCGAAGCATAAAATTTGCCAAGTTGATGTCGGAGAAATGCCAAGTTCTTGCGTACGGTGCGGAATGGACTGTCTTGGGGTACACTGTCCCGGACGCCAGCAATATTTTCAATCGATCTTGCGTTTCGTTGATGTACAGGCATTGTGTGCTCTACCAATGACCCGGTTGTTTCCAACTTATTCATTAAACGGCGAATTGTGGACTCTGCAGGACGGCCGTGAAGACCATAAATTCGACGCAGCGCACGGAATGTTTGGCGAATAAAACACCGACTTTGATGATAAATTTTAACAATTTCCACGCGTTGTTGAATCGTGTAGCGTTCCATGGTTAAATGTCAAGACTAAAACTGAACACGCCTCTTAAATATTACAGCTTATCGTCTTAATTTTCTCAGTATTCATTTCTCCCAATTATTTTCAGTAACTGAGTAGACCGGCCGAGCATCTGACTCGGCTTTGACCCCGAAACCGCCGCGCTGTAGTCGAATATTGACCTTAAATGTTTAAATTCTAAGTTTACACAGATTACTCAATGAACAGCACTAAACAACTTAATTTTCCAAGTAACTCTCAGAATCAAATTAACGCTTCTTTCATTACAGGAGGATGGTACGTCTTAAGAGACTGGAATATGGAAGATTTCGACCCAAATTTCATTCTAAAACAACTTCATGTAAAATATGGTGTATCGCCTTATTTCAAAGTATCCGTCCAACCAAACCCTCGTTTACCAGGAACGAACAGTATTACGATTTCACCATCGGGACTTGGACTACCTGATCGGAGTTATTATTACACCAGTCAGAATAATCCTGTAACGTTTTTTGAGGTAATACACTCAGAAGTTGATAAATAATTACAAAATTTTCAGGTACAAATCGCCTACAAACAGTTAATAAGGGACGTTGTGACATTCCTAACAGTTGCAAAAACTGAAGCTGAAAAATTTGGTGAAGATATGTTTTATTATGAAAAACGGATAGCCGAAATTACCCCACATTCTTTTGAGATATTAAATCCTGTTAATACGTATAACCCTGTTAAATTATCCGAATTGGAAGTTACTGTCACTAATGTAAGTTGCCTTCAATAATTTGCAACAAAAGTAGGTATAATTTTTTCGTTTTAGCTTCCTCTTCAAGATATTTTAACAGCGATGTTCCCGGAATCAAACATAACTGGAGAAACAGAAATAATAGTAACATCGCTTGATTATTTATCACAAGTTTCACAAATTGTTTCGACAACGGACAGGGCAACTCTTAACAGTTATGTGATATGGAATTTAGCCATCAAGTATTTGCCTTATCTATCTTCCCGATTTACTTCAACGCTTGATCTTTACAACACTGAATTATTAGGTATTTTATTAAAACTTTACCAGTTTGAACGAGACTTTGAAGCTCGGATTCGGCTCAGCTTGGTTCGAGGTCGGTTAAGCTCGGCTCGGCTCGAACTTTGGGCTTGAAGTTCCGTAAATGCTCGAAGCTCGGTAACCGAGTCTAGCCGAAAATATTTGACATTTTTGCCGAGCCGGGCCGAGCTTACAAAAACTAAACCCTATACTTATAGGAATTCAGCGACCTTTACAACGATGGGAAAAATGTTCCCGTTTAGTACAAAACTTCATGGGGCTCGCTGTTGAATCAGCCTTCGAGGCGAAAACTCCTACAAGTAATAAGACGAAAACCGCAGTTGAAAGAATATTTTCCGAAGTTCGTGAAGTTGTCAAAGAGCGACTCAACAAGTATCAGCCGTATTCACAACTGTATAAATACCTAACAACTAAAGTAAATTATTAAAATTAATCGATAAATACATATTAATGTAATTTTTCTTAGATTTCCAAGTTAAAACTACAAATTGGAATTCCGAACATAACAAAAAAGGAATATTATGTTAAACAATATTACAGCAAATTAATTATCTTGAAAGCAAATTTATTCGAAAGTTTCAAGAACGGTTTGATATTTAAAAGAAAAATCGAAGAACGACTTTTGACATCGCCTCATCCTCAGGATAAATTAATAACATACATGATAACACATCCACATGAAGTCACTTATTCACCTGCATTAAATACGATAGTCGTTCCAAAAGCCGCTTTAAGTGATTCTATATTTGAAGATTCATATCCGAAGTATGAGTACCTTGCAGAAGCACAAACTTATTTTTAATACAATTTACTTTCAGCTCGATCTTATATGGCCGATTAGGGATAAGCATAGCAAATGCGGTAATTTCAAGTATTTTACCATACGAAAGTGCTTGGAATGCGGACTTGAAATTATTATCGCCATTCCATTTAACCGTTAATGAATCTCATTCTGTTATTCATAACGCTAAAATATGCTTAGCTAATTTCATTGTAAACCATAAATTAATTTCTGAAAACATCGCCGAATTAACGACGTTGTCGACGCTTAAGCACTTGTCGTCCATAAGCGTAGCACATCAGGTAATTTTGTAATTTTTATTTGAAAATTGTATCCTTTAACATGGGTTTTTAGGCACTACTAAAACATGTAGAAAAGCGTCCGCACATTCATCAACCATCGTTGGAAAAACTTGAAGATTCTGCTTTGTTTTTCCTTACATACGCTCAGGTAAGAAAATTCTTAGCTGTTTAACACTTTTAAATAAACTCAGATTGCTGTAAACTAAGCATAAAGGATTAAAACTGTGTAAACTTTCAGAGTCAATGCTCAATTTCAACGCAACAGCAGGAAATATTTGATAATTTAGTCAACTACGAATTAACACAGAAAGCTCTGTAAGTATCTTGGCCGTGCGGTGCCTACGTAATGCTAAGCTCCGTTACAATATATTTTTATAATTTTAGGGTGAAAACTGCATGGTCGCATTTACCAGAATTTGCAGGCTCTCTAAACTGTCCACAGAGCGATGAACAATGTAGTGATATATTTTAATTTTTTACATACAACTCTAGCATCGCCTCCAGAAACGAAACAAAATTAGATGATTAGTAACAAAAATTAATTTTTCTATTGATTAACGTCGTTTATGTGATTCTTGATATATGTAATTTATAAAGACATGTGTATAGAGTTAGAATTTTAGTTTAAAAGATTTTAATTTAAAACTTTCCAATTTTAATTTAATTTCCTTTTTATTTCTGTATTATTTTTTTAGAATGGGTTATAAATTTTATTATTCTTGTACTTACCAGATTTTTATATAAAAATTAATTATATATACAAACCTGTCATCGTATTTTTACTTTTCATACTTGCAACGCATGTATAGGAAAGTATTGGAATCGTGCGCCAATTCAAAATCGTAAAAATTCGAAAAAAACACGTTTTAGAGTTACTTTCCATACTTGCAACGCATGTATAGGAAAGTATTGGAATCGTGCAAAAATTCAAAATCATAAAAATTCGAAAAAAACACGTTTTAGGGGTCCAGGCATCCTAAATATGTGTTTTTTTTTTAATGTCTGTGGGTGGGTGCGTGCGTTATCGTCATATCTCGAAAACTACTGGGCCGATTTTCATCAAATTTGGTATGCGGCCCTATAATTACAGTACATCTATAAAATAAGCTTTTCAAAAAAATCCTGAACCGGAAACGGAAGTTAGCCATGTTTTTTTGGGCGCAGATTTTTCCTTGAAAAAAATTTCAAAATTTTACTTAGGAAATCAATACAAAATTTGAAAAGAAATCGAATAATTTTTCCCCGAAGTTTCTATGTCATAAATTGTGCCCTGGGCGATTTTTTGAAAAGCGCAACTTTAAGGCCGATTTTCTCAAAAACGCATCAACATATTTTTTATAAATCTAACGCCAAATTGTACCTCTAGCTCGGCTGATTAGAACATGCTGAAAAAAAATTCAAAATTTCAATAATAAAAAGTCCGGACAGTTTGGGAAATTTTCAAATTTTCAAAAAAACTTTTCTCGGAAACGACACACACGATTTTTTTTAAATGTTCTGGATCAATAGAGAATTTTAAAAGAAATCGAATAATTTTTTCCCGAAGTTTCTATGTCATAAATTGTGCCCTGGGCGATTTTTTGAAAAGCGCAACTTTAAGGCCGATTTTCCCAAAAACACATCAACATATTGGCATAGATCTAACGCCAAATTGTACCTCTAGCTCGGCTGATTAGAACTAGCTGGAAAAAAATTCAAAATTTCAAAAATAAAAAGTCCGGACAGTTTTGGAAATTTTCAAATTTTCTCTTGGCCAAGATCTCTATACCATCAACCCTCGCTAGCAGTTTAACCCGCCCTCGGTCGGAGGGCGCCACAGTGTACCGCTCACGCATGACAACACATTTGCAAAGGTTGGTTCGTCGGTTGCTGGAACCCGGTTCAATTTTATGAACCGTGACGTCATTGGTTCGTCAATAAAACGAAGCGGTTCGAAAATTTGAAACCCGGTTCGTCGCCAAAATCTGCCTTATGCTTCTTCCTTGAGAACATAGGCGCGCAGTGATCATAAGTAGTATTAAGTGCTGGAAATCATTAAGCTGTACAATATCATTAGTAGTGTTATTAATAAAGGACATTTCTGCTGCCCAAGAGTTAGTTTTATTACGAGACGATTAAGGTTCTTGTAACATACTTATATTATATTATTTAGTGCCGTTATAAAGGTTCTGTCGGCCTGGAACTTTTATTTATTTTTGATATTTACTTGACTTTAGGCATAAATACCTAAAATAAAGTAAGCCCTCTAGCACAGACTGTTTTATTTTTTTTTTGTCTTTAAAATACAAACATAATTTAATGCTACGTTTTAATAGTTTTGATGTGGAACTCTGAAATCGTTCATGGGTGACAGAGACCTTGCTTATCCTCACGCTTATGATATATTTGTTATGCATTTTTCAATTGTGTAAGTATGGAAAGTCCAGCGAAGATTCTTCGCCAATTTTTTTTGTTGCCAGTCGACGTTAATCATTGCAATTTATCAACTTTCTGATCTTTGCAATATTCTGAAAAATGCAAATATTTTATTCGGAAGAAACTCTGTGTTCACTTACTTTTGGTACTAACTGTATATGTAACTAATAAAACAAGCTATTTTTCTTATTTATATATAATTTTTGTAACTAAATGTAACAAAATTAAAATAAGTAAGGGATACTGTAGAACACTACTGTTCAGTTAAATGTAAGGCTATAGTAAATGTTTCTTATAAAGTAACTACAAAATAAGGGTAAACCCCTCACTCTCAAGAGTTTTACTTGTGCAGTCCGTTTATTGACAACGGCCACAATTTACGATGCTGCAAACTGCTTTAATTGAACTTACTACTGTTGTAGAAAACCTGCTTCGGGTTACAGGACACATATTCCAAAAAATTGCCAATTAAAATAAAAAAAGTTATTAAATTTGTTTATTCAGTTATAACATAAAACAATTTTTGAACGATCTAATAATCATGAACAACATCAATAAAAGAATCTAACATTGCTTCCTCATCTTCGATCATACTTCTACTTCGTTTCAATGGGGGTTCTTTAACAACGGAAGTATCCGTTAATACTTGCCGATCCCCATGATTTTGTGGCAATTCTTGCACACGAATTAAATCATCCTCCTCTTTAGCTGTAACGGTCACCTCAACGAAGCTATCCGCTTCAGTTTTCACAATAACGTCTTCATTTGCTACAGTTTCTTCTTCTTCCACTGTGTTCACATCAGTTTTTTCATTTGCTATTTCCTTTCTTTCAGCTTCATCTGTGTTATTATCCTCATCCCCATTTGCCTGTTTAATTATTTGAACATTGATTATCTTAACCTTTTTAGAAGCTATAGATGATGTTGGACTGATCTGCGAAACAGTACTGAAAAAAGTGTCATCTGATGTCTTTCCAGTTTGGGTTTCAGAGCATGGATCATCAGTTATCTCTACTTCGGTCAAAATAGTTTCGGATAGTCTTTTTTCCACTTCATATCCTGGCTTTTTACGCTTAAAATTCGTTAAATTAACACCACCGATGTCTTCGTTAATACATAACGTGGGACATGTGCCTTGACATAACTTTTCCAACATGTTAAGTCCTTGGGAACATATTAAGAAAATATCATTAGCAGCATTCGTAGACCTGTTTTGTCCTTTGACAAAGAGATTTATGCCTATTTGTAAGATTGGTGTCATACAATAATCGGGTTGTTCGAACATCGAAACGAGCAACTTGTACAAACCAGCCTGACACTTTACGTTGGTATACGGATGTATAACTTTTCCGCCTTGAATATTCATAATAAGCTTCGTCACCGTTTCGAGTAATAACTGAAAAACAAACAATTAGAAGCAAACTTCAAACAACTAGTTATAGTTTTCCGTTACCTGATACACATCTCGATCTAATTCAAGAACGACGTTCTGAAGTAATGTATTTAAAGTGTTCAAAGCTTCTTGACAAACTACTTCTTTAACTGCAAGCAATTTCAGCGGATCCCCTCTACAAAATCGCATTATTTTATTTAAACATAATTTACATAAATCACAACTTACTCTACGGTTCCGACCGACTTTGAAATTATGACATCCTGAATTGCTTTTTTCTTAGCTTTAGCTGATTGTTTCTGGGACAAATTATCGCTGAGCTACAACATATTTTAAGATTATCAGAAGAGATAAAGTGTTTAATGAATACAATAAGGCGAGGGATGAATGGCGGCTTTGAGAGCAGTAAGGACGAAGTAAAGCTATTAAGAGAGGAAATAACAACACTAAAACACGAAATTGAAACAATCAAGAAGGAAATGAAGATGAAAGAATATGTTTGGGAGATAGAAAAGCACCAATTAATAGGGATGAATTGGAGAGAAGCAAAGGAACTGACTAAAACAGAAAGGAATGGCGAAACTTCATCCAAAGTAACAAAGAGCAATAAAAGGGACATCCTCGACACCCTACAGTATGATGATATTATCAACTCGTACAAAAGTTACTTACACATAACGTAACGCTATTCTTCAACGGACAGATTTTCGTCACAATATGGCATACCAATTTATTATGCATGTTGTGGTTTAATTTATTTTTAGCCGTTACAATCCAGTAGCTTAAAGTTTTATATACGGCCTTCTGATATTCACTACAAAAATTACATACGTGTAATTGAAACGTACTCAAACTAAATTGCAAGTCTACTTACTAATCGTTTTTAAAGTAATCCTTTTGCATTCGTTGTAAACAATCCGTTAAAATTTTAGTGATTCTAAATGAAAACGGCATCAATTCTTGTTTAAAGCTAAAAGCAACGGCATGAAATTTGTATTCTTAGCACACTAAATATCCTTTACTTACCAAGCGATTAACGATCGTAATAAATACAAGACGTCGATTTGATGCGCATACAACAACAAAGCAAACTGCGCCGTCTCAATAGATTCGTTGCACTGCTGGTATACATCGACCGAAAGCGCTCGTTTGATTACATCTAAAATCTGAGGCACTGATACGCTCTTTTCAACAGGAAACCGTTCACTACAACGTAACATGTTTTACAACAAGCTTTAAATTACGAGCAGTCGATAACTTACAGCAGCATACTGTTTGTAAACACTACGAAATTTTTTAATACATTTGCAATCGTATGGGAAGCGTTACTTCCAGTTAGACCTAAGCCATTGTTAGAATTATTAGCCGACAACTGAGGAATTTCAAACGGAGCAATGCTGTTTACTTCAAAGGTACTGAATTCCGTTACGTTTTCGTAAAACACATCATATAACTTGTGTAACGTAACACATAATTTGTTAAACTGATTTTTCCAGTTAGTTACATGGGTAATTCCGTTTGGCCCCGAGCCTCCTACCTGAAGTACAACACCGATTAGCATTCAAAGTTTCTTGACTTTAACCTACGCTTACCTGTTGCAAAGCATGAAAGCAACTACCTGCTATTTTTACGGTTGACAATGGTAATCTACTTGTAAAAAATTTGCACAAATACGACTCCACCCTGTTTTTAAATGGGCCGCACGAACTTGGATACTTTTGTAAGCACACTTTAAGGCATTCCAACGCACTCTCAGTGTTAATCGTATGGATTTTCACAGATATACACATATCTATGACTTTCGACAATGAAGCGATCATCGACTTATCAAACTCTTGTATTCCATGGCATATTTCCATTATTTTTTCTAAAATTGTAGGTAAACTACAGGAAGCACAAATAAAGCCTTTATAACTTACTCATAATCTTAAAGTTTAACGCATCTATCGGTTTCTTCGGACTGTGATTTATACAAACATTCGTCCATGTCGTTGCGTTCTCCAACACGAGTTCAGGGGAACAATAACTCAAAATACTATTCAAAAGTGTTAAGCCCTTACTTCTATTGGACGAAATCGTAAGTAAACTATTAATATGGGAAATAATTATTGGCAGAGTATCATCAGATATCGTTGAAAAGGAAAGTTCCAGCACATTTTCAATCTGAGGAGATTTCTCAAGTTTGAGTAATTGCTCCAGTTGTTGTATGGCTCGTGATTTATTTTTCTGTGATAACTTATCCATTATTGCATTTCACTACCTTAGTTACTATTGTTTATAAGACGAAATGACGTTTAACAATAAAAGCATGTGGGAAACTTGTAGAGGTTATGTTCGAAAACCATGCATTATAAAGTATAGCACATCGTACTTGACATAACATACGAATGAAGATACTAACATCTTATTGGTTGATTATTTTGGCGGTCCAATTTGAATTCATAATAGGACCAGGTTTATTCTTTGGTTTTTTTTACTAATAAAAGCTCATAATTTATGTGAACTCAACTGAAATTAACCAAGTTGTAAATCAAAATAAAAAGAACAAGTGGGCTAACCTGAATTTATGATAACAATTTGTGAGCTAACATTTGAACTATTTAGTTTGATTACATTTTGCAGTGCATCAAAATTGTATCCTTTTTCAATTTAATACCAAAATTATATTCCGCATAAAGAATGTAAAAGTGCTGATAAACTTAACATATTTGTTCATTATCAGTTTGATACAAGCAGCCTGTTATTATTAGATTGTTACCCTTTCTTAATTTTACAACTATGTTGAAATTCGATGAGCTATGTGCAGTGTAATTTGAAACAATTTTGCTTTAAATGCTACAGATTAAGATTATTGTTAGTTATTGTTTATAATTAATTTAAATAATAGTGTTATTGGTTGGTTTAATCTATTTTAAAATTGCGAATGAATCTTTCTTTGGTGTAAAAATATGGTAAGTCGTAATAAAATAAATAAATACTTTATTTAGCAACTTGCTATTAGAAAACAGACATTAAGATTCTACAATTATTTACATTATAACATTATTCTTTGTTGAATAAGGTACTGAGACACTTGCCCAGCAAAAGCATGTACAGAAGTGGACTGTTTCAATTCACATGGAAGAGCATTAAAAAGACGAATACCCTCATATAATAGAGATCCCATCAAAAATGATTTACCTGTAAAATCTGTATTTAAACTGTCTTTTGATCTTAGAAATCGGGAGTGAATTTGATATCGGGTAATTAAAAGTTCACAGAGATATTTTGGAACTTTTCCCTGGACCATCTTATATACAAGAATCATATTCGCCCTTCTAATGCCTAATAATAAATTGTCATTGTTATTATATCTTTAGTATTTGCTTAGAAAATTATTTATACTTGTATTCAAGTTATTTTTATCAAGCTCTGAACTAAACACTTCGCATTTTATTGTTTAAAAACAAAATACACTTTTGAAGCATAACCTTGTGTTACATAATCAAAAATATAAAGAGCCAATTCAATATTTTTTTAAACTTATTTCTTGACTTTTCTTTATTTTTTTATTCTTTATGTATTATTTGAGACGCCTATAAAAGTCCAAATTTTCATAATCATAAATAAGGTAACCAGATTTTAATTTTGATAAGGCAGGACATAATGTACGGGGGGGGGGGTTTCACATGGGAAAGTAATTAATTAACGTTAATTTGCTATAAGTTCATTATTTGACGTATGTTTGTTATAATAGCATCGGTGCAGACCTGTAACTACTTGAAACAAATCGTGAGCAGAATGAAGATGATGGTGCTGAAACATTGGGAACAACAGAACTAGGAGAATACATTTTCATCATGGATGAGGTTGGACCAATAAAGGACTGCTATAGTGCCAGCATTTTCAAGCTGGGTATAAGGTAGGTGCACATTTAAATTACTGTTTACAGTTAAGAATTGTGTGAATTAATGAGAAGTTGGCATCTGAAAACAGAAAACTCCAAATTTCGGTTTTTTCAAGATCTCTCGAAAACGATCAAAGTTGGCTGTGATTTCTCAACGGATATGAAATGAGCATTAAAATTCGTAAAACTTTCCCTATTTAACCAACTTTGTAGCTTTTATAGTTTCCGAGATCCTAATGGTGGTGATTGAATTTGGGACAGACTGTATAGCGACGACGACCGTAGAAATATATTTTGACAAACGTAGAAATCTATCCTAGGTTTAAAATAAATTGGGAAATTTCAAAAGATTTTAAATCCAAATTCGAATTTTATGATTGTAATTTATATTCTAAACTAGTAGTACATTTTGGATTATAACATCCTCAATTAATTTTTAAAACTTTAATTTAAAATTCAATGCCCAATTTTATTCTAACGTAGTAAACCTGCAACCTTTTGATAATACTTGTTCGTTATCGGCACTGCATAAAATGAACCCGGACCTCCCAGAAAACAGGCCTTTTCATGCTTTCTGATAATTTGATAAGAGTGCAGAGCACAAATTACAGTTGGCGAAGCTGAATTTTTATTTAAGAATATTAATCGACAGTTTTAATTTAAATTATAGTGACATTTGAGTGCATAGAAATGGTAAGGGTTATTGTTATTAAATTATGTTATCATTTAATAGCATTTTATTTAGGACTCCCTGTTTTCCTTTAAAAATTATAAGCATTTTGTTGTAAGTCATTTTATTCTCTCCACTTGAGACCTTGTAGCGTATATTATTTTGTCGAATTATTTGTTATTTTCTGATTTTACTCGTATATGTATTAGTATCATTAGCGTTATATAATTAGTCCCAAGGAAGTACCCCAGCTTAATATTTTTATTTGAGTATATTCGTTAGTTTAATATTCACAATTCACCCAAGACTGTTTATTGAATTTTAATAGTTTTTACAAATAAAGATGGTAGGATTTATTAGATTATAATAGGTAATAAATTCTTTATTTATGAGACATAAAAACTTTGTAGAATAATAAACCAAAAACTGTCTCGAAATATTTTAAAAAACTATTGTTTCTAGTTTAAGCATTTTCGGTGATTTTTTTTCCATAATTAGTTACTAGTTTTGTATCAGCAGGTCTCTTGTACCTACTTATCCAAAATACCAGTCGCAGACAAAAATTGAAATATTTCATAAAGAGGTTTCATAAGATACATATGGTTGGCTGTTTTTAGTATCATTCATTGTTTAACATGTCATCCTAATAAATTATGTAACGTAGGAAATGTAGCAAGTAGCAATGATGGAGACGGATTTACCTGCAACAATAAATTATTCTGAACTTAGTAGCAAGTTAAGTGAATATTTTTATTACTGGGATGATTCGTAAGTTCCTAATAATCTAAATTCTTCTAATTTTGGAAATTTAAACTCCGTTTTTAATTAATGCGAAAGAATTTAAAAAAATCTTAACTATTTGGTCTATAACATTTGGATTTCATGCATTGAAAAGAATGAACTAAAGTTCATCAATAATACAGTTCATGATTGTATATACCGTAACTGTTACAGCATTGATATAAACCTGCAAATACGAACAAATTTATAATGAGCTGAGGACCAAGCCTTGTGTCAAACAGCAAGAGGATATTTGAGGAACGAGGATGATGTGACATTGGAGCAGATGAAAAAAGGAGAATATCGATCACCGTGGATGGCCCTGGACCAACAAAAGACTGCTGATTGAGAACATTTCAACATAGGTATAAGGTAAGAACGCATTTTTATTCGTTAGTTTTATTAGAAGTGATGCAAATGAAGGTGAAGTAACTGTCCTAACCAAGACCTTGTAAGTTCGCTACTTCTTCTTCTTACTCCTGTAGTTCCTTAAGAAGCAAATGGCACCAGAGCGGGCGTTTCAAAAACAAAGTGAATGGCAGAGTTGCTAGTCCTGCTCACCCATCGGTTGACTTCGTTTCTATCGCTCTCTTCTGAACTAATCTTCCATTTTTCTATGTCCTGTGCCATACATTTGGCTTCGCTCCGTGATAGATTTTGTAATTGTAGGTCTTTCGGCAGGTATCTTTCGGTCTACCTATTCTTCACTTTTCTTGTGCATTAAATTCTAACGCTTATTTTGCTATCTTGTTATATGGTTCTCTAAGGGTATGTTCTATCCTGCCCATTTCTCTTCTAATTGTGGTTTCGATCTTTTCCTCATTTGAAATTTCCCACAGATGTCGATTTGATATTGATTCGGACATATCTAAGGCATTTATTAACGAAGGTTTGAAGTTTTTTAATGTTTTGTTTGTTTATAACTCATGTTTTTGTCCCATAAAGTAGGAAACTTCTAATGGTTGTATTGAATAGAGGGAGTTTTGTTTTGAACAGAATGTTTTTTGATCTCTACCTTTTGTTTAGCATATCAAATGTTGTTTGTGCTAAGGCTATTCTTCTGGTTATATTTTTTGTGCGCCGCCATTGGTATCTATCGAATTACCTAAATAGTCAACTTTCTTTATGTCTAAGTCCCCGAGTGTTATCGTTGGTTCTTCTTTATTTGCATTTGAGAGAATTCTTGTCTTGTTCCTATTTATTGTTAAGCCAACCTTTTCTGTTTCTAGGTTTTAACTTGTTTAACTTTCCTTACATTAGCTGGGCAAGCAGATATCATTTGCAAATTCTCCAAGTCTCCAGTTTGCTGAAAATGCCCCAATTTATTTCGGATTTGTTGTCCTCCGTATTTCTCGCGACCATTTTGTTTATTTAATGTAGGTAACGCCAGTTCAGCACTTATGCTATTTCATGGTAGAATTCGATGATACTTTGACATCTAAATCGCTAATGGGTCTCTTAGACCTTGTCTTTAGCACTGCTCACTATCACTATTTAAAAGGTCAGGTAGAAGTATTCAACTGTGGGAACGCGAGTTTCTCCACGACCTGTCGATAATAATAAAGAAAGGTATTGGGACAGAATGCAACTTTGAAGGACTCCCGATTTTATATAGATTTCCTGTGATAGTTTCATTGAATGTTCGAATCTTGCGGAGAAGTTGTCACACAATAGTTTGAGTGTTCTTATGTATTTGTCAGGTAGACCATATTACTTCAGTATTTTTTACATTTCTTGAAACTGAGTCGAATGCCTTGTTACAGTTAACACATTTGTCTTGTACCTTTTCTATTATTTGTTCTATTATCCTTGGTTACAGACTACAGATCTATGCACGAACGCCTTTCCATAAATCCCTTAGCTTGATGGCTATGGCAGATTTCATTCTCTTCAAAATTAATGTGGTCTAAAGTTTTCGCATCAAGTTAGGTCGCCCTTCTTTGGTATCTTTATTAGTATTCCCTGTTTACGATCATCTGGGATCCATTCTGCGGATAAAGCCTTATTTACTAGTATGTACAATATTTCTATTGTGCTCTTTCCTTGTCTATTTTTAGCAATTCGATTGTGATTTTGTCTATGCCTTGTGTTTTTAAATTTTTTATTTGTTTAGGTGTTTCTTCTATTTCGCCCTTTGTGTTCTTTTCTCACTTATGTCAAGTTGTTGCTTTACCATATTGTTATTTATTTCTTCCTTGATTTCTTTTACTTTGTAGATCTCTGTAAAATATTTTGTCAGTATTTCCATTACTTCTCCGTCTGCTTTATATACTTCGTAATTTTCCCCTTTAAGTCTTGATCTGGATTTGTTTGTTTAGTTATCTTATATAGGATTTTCATATCTTCGTTGTGAGCAGCTTTTTCTGCTTCCTCCATTAAATTTTCCATGTTTGTTCGTTTGTCTTTAAGGCGCCTCTTATTTTTGTTCCAATAATTTTACTGTAATTCTTTCATCATTTTTGTCCATCGTGTTTAATAATTTTAGTTTTTATTTTTGCCTTCCTTCGATTGTGTTTATTGTAACAGGAGCTTTATGGTTTTATATCCAATGGTTTCTTGGGCTGTCTTGTTAATTGAGGTTTCATACACTTGACATACATTCTCTACGGGAAGATTTCTAAGGTGATCAAATACTCCTATATGTATATGGAATATATATTCTTTTGTCGACTTCGATATTGTTTAGTTTTGCGAGGTTAAATTTAGATCTTGCTGGTATGTTTTTGTTATTCTATTTTGTTATCTCATCTCGCATTATTATATTTGCTTTTACGAGGTGGTGATTGAAGGCTATGTCAGCACCTCACATCGCTCTTACATCCCGTAACGAATTTTTCCATTTTTCTTCGATCATTATGGGGTCAATTTGGTTCTTATGGTGTTCATCAGGTGATGAACACGTGTGAAGGAAACACGGGTCCTTAAAAACTTT
This sequence comes from Melanotus villosus, assembly GCA_963082815.1. Classification (NCBI taxonomy): domain Eukaryota; kingdom Metazoa; phylum Arthropoda; class Insecta; order Coleoptera; family Elateridae; genus Melanotus; species Melanotus villosus. The sequence continues at coordinate 5,762,872 of OY720423.1, read as the reverse complement.
CTTATGTTTGAAAAATATACCACCAATTAACTATTAACTAGGCTATTTGTCTTAGAAAAATCAACAGACTTTGCTCCGTTTTCGTTCACAACTCCTAATCCATGTTTCTCCATCACATTTTCCTTTCCTGCATGATCACTTCCAACCTAGTAAATTGCCCACAAATATATTTATTTTCAACCAGTTTGAGAAACTGTAACGTAGTATTTGATTAAAATGAAATATATGCTGAGCACTAAAATAATAACTATTTGTTCTACATGGAGTAAACTACAAGAAAATAAAAATTATCATAATTTACGCCACAGTTTTATCTGTAGTTTATCTGTTTTTCCTTTTTCCACAGAATTCAGGCCGAAGTTTACTTAACAAATGGAATATCTTTTAGATTAGCTTTCTCTTAATTTTGTAAATTGATAGGGTGTGTGTACGTGTTTGTGTGTGTAATTACAATAGGTACCTAAATAGGATGCAAAAACTGCAGATGGTTAATGTACTAAGTGTGATCGATCATACCTAGAAAAATTGTTCTTTTACAGGTATTCATAATTATAAAATGCGTAATTATTTCACATAAGTTGTGATTCTAGGCAGGTTTTGAAATGGCAAATTTTCAATATTATACGATATTTTAGTAAAACGCTGTGTTAAATTCACATACGTCTGTGACAATTTATTTCTCATCATGTAATTTCATAACAACAAATAATATCAATACGCGTAATTCTCGATATTTTTCAAAGTCGTAATTTTATAAAATAGAATTCTATTCTCCTCATTCTTGCCTCTTTAAATTGTTAAAATAAAATTATAATTTTTTGAAATATTAAGTATAAGTAAGTTTTTCTAAACACCCAATTACCTACTTATTAATTATATTTCCATATTTTCAAATGCAATTCTTTCACGATTTTCTTTTTAAATTACTTAACCTAACCTATTTGGCGTTAACTAATTTTTCAACGTGCTTTTACAAAATTCAAACTGGCAAATACTCGTTTAGTTGCAATTTTCTATATATTTCTCATGAATATCAGTTGGTGTTGAGACGATTTTAAGTTATTTTAATCTGCATAATCCTTTCTCGTTCTCGTTATACTCTTCGTATGGCTTCATTTCGTTTTAAAATTTAGGTTCTAATGTCAATTCAGGTTTCTCCCCCATATTAAGTAATCTCATCATTTCCCTCGCGATCCTTTATCATCTATCCTCTCGCTCGAGAACTGGAAACTGTGGTCTGGTTGTGCATCTATGTTTGGGGTAAAGTTGGCTCATCTTGGTTGTCCGTTAGGTGGGGTTACCGCGGTTAGCACCCGGCGAAGTATGCCACACCGCACTTGATATATTTATTATATCTAGTTGGGTATTTTTATATCCGACCGCGGGTGTTTAGGCTGCTTACGCGTTCCAACAATGGTCCTTCTGGGATTGGTGAGTTGGACGGGGCCAAGCGTTTGGTACCAAAGACACTCTTGGCTTGAGGAAGTCGCCACTGTTGGACCGGATTTGATTGGGATAAGCCGCTGCCTCACCCATCTATGTACGATTGGAGTTCGTTTTAGTTTGTTGTGCACTCCCATCCCTTCTATGTTTCTTCTTTTTTGCTCGAGAACTAGAAACTGTGGTCTGGTTGTGCATTTATGTTTGGGGTAAAGTTGGCCCAACGGGTTGTCCGTTAAGGTGGGGTTACCGTTTGGTACCATAGGCACTCTTGACATGAGGAAGTCGCCACCGGATTATGATCGGGTAAGCCGCTCCCTCACCCATCTATGTACAATCGGAGTTCGTTTTAGTTTATTAACAGTATATAACGGGAGCAAAGGCCTTAATTGGTCAGTATCTCGTTAGTTTCTGCTAATTAGGCAAGAGATTCACTTGAGTTGGGGAGAATCGCGTTTGCTTTTGCCCAATCGCTTTCTTAATCTGGTTAAGCCAGATTAGAGGCCATTCGAGGAAAGTGTTGCGTGTTTATTAGGGAAACTTAGAATAAATTTTATTTTAGGTGTCACATTTTTTGTTTCAAGTAGTTGTGCAAGTGAAAAAAAAATAGTAGCTCAGCTTTCGTTTTTTTAAAGGCAAGCTGAAATATTAAATTAACTTCGAAATTGTTGAATTTTTGAATTCGTTTTGATATAAAGTGTTTAGGAAAACTGCATAAATTATAGGGTAGCAAGTGTCTGGGGATCAATTTTTGTTGAAACACCCATTTTTCAAAATTACATTTTATAAGGAGAAAGTGATGTATAACATTGAAACGAGACAAAATTATGGTTCTTATGCTTCGTCCTTTTTAGGAGGCTTCGATTAAACGTATTCAACAAATATTTTAATTCATATAGCAGAATTACCGAATTAATTAATCTCCGTAAATCTTTAAAGGGAACATACTTAAAAGCAAGGTATTTATTGCTAATATTAGTTTAGGCTTATTTTTCAAATTATTTTAGAGAATCGGATATTTTTTCCAAGAAGATTTTCTACAATTTGCTTTTGGGAAACTTTCTGCAGCACATAATTAGTACTACTCTTTGTAATGTTTTAAGAGTGGTCTCTTAATAATGGTTTTGAAATAATATATTTATAGAAAAGTCTAAATTTTATTGAAAATCAAAGTTACGATTATGTTCAAATTTCTATCGTCGGAAAGCGGGTGTCTTCAGTCTTCAGAGACGTCGCTGGATGTTGTAAGTCAAAGGTGAGTGGTGAATACATGACGTGATCGATCACACTCTATACAAATTTAGGAACTGCATTTAAATAACTGCGTAGTTAAGATGAATTTTTAGTCTAAGGTCTTACATTATTGCAATAGTTTTAAGTGCGAATAAAAGGAAAATAAACATTTCTACTTTGAAAAGATTTTTTTGTTAGGGCGGTACTAACGTTACTTTTTATTTTCATAGAAATTTCTCCAATTGTTTAAATGTATGTAATTACTTGTTTATGTTTAAATGTTTTATAAATAGAAATATAATATAAAAATTAGTGAAGATCCTGGTTAACCCAGGGGAGGCGGGGGGCACAATTAAAAAAAGGAGCGGTAGTACCTACTTATTTGTAATCATCTGCAGTCGCATCGTAACAAATCGAGACATTAAATGTACTCATTTTCTTCTTAAATATGCAACTTATAATTTCATATCCTAAATCTTTAGTGACTCAGAAATTTGTTTACGTTTGCTGTTTAGTATTTGCAGTTTTCTTAAGAAATTGTAATATAAAGGTATATTTTGCAACAAATATACTACGAGGGTGTTCTAAGTTATCTACCTAGCTACGAAGGAAAACTTGCAGCATATAGGTCAGTGGTTCGAATCCCTGCGGAGGTGAAAATTTTTATATACCTACATGTCCTACATATAGAATTTGCATAATTCGTTAAATTTAAAAATAAAATAGACTGTTATTTTGTTATTAAAAGATCTCGGAACTAAGTAATTTTTTAAAATTATTCCCTTACATAAAAATAATCAAAATTTAAATTTAATTGAATCGATTTAAGACAGTTTCAATATGACGTAATTTCTTATTATTTGATTATTTATATTTATAATTGGAATAAAGGCAATGGAAAACAATTAGTTGCATTTCGCTATTTTTATGCGATGTAGGAAGAAATCCGTTTCAAGTAATGTTTTTAAATTTACTGTGTACTTTTAAAATTACAATAATTAATTATAAAAATTTCTTTCAACTTTTTATCGGCAGTTTATTTTTTTTCGTTTTGAATTTTTGATGTATCGTTTTTTTTCTTTTTTTTCTTTAGTTTCTTAAGTGTTCGGCTTAACACCCTTTTTAATATTATCTTCATAAACATTATATATTAGCTGTGCACGTTATTTTAAAATCCTGAAAATAATCTCAGATATGAACTACTTATTTAGCTTTAAGTAAAAATAATAACGTAGTTAATTCGTGGCAAATACTATACAGGAGAAGCAAACAAGGCTAAAGAGCGAATGATCTTTCCTAATTTTGTAAATTTAGGTTACTGTATGAATGTTGTGATTACTAAAAGGTGTAGCTAGCTGTTAGGGCACACGAATTATACCAGGACAACTTCTACGAAAATCTGCAAGGAGAACGTACAAGTAAAGGACGTCAAGATGACTACAGTTACAACAAAGGTAACTGAATTCGCTTTCCTTAACACGATCAAAGTCTGCTTTTACTTAGTTCCTTCGGTATTTTTGCAGTTTTTGAATGCTTCGTTGCTTTGAATATTTTTATAAATTAGAATTGGTAGCCAATTAAATAAATCTTCGAAAATAGCTAGTCACCAGTTAAGAAGTGTTTTTGAATAAACATTTTTGTACAAAATAAATATATCAAATTCTTTACAAGTTAACTAACGTAAATTAAGTATATGAATTAAAATCGAACCTGCAAATTTTGCCAACTTTTTGGTAATTGTTTTGGAGAATTCGAAACTGTTTAAAAGTAGACCGATTAAACGCTTTCATTAATAAAATTTTTATGTAAAATAATTTTCCCGAATTTACTATGATCGTTTGCTCAAGGAATCGCATTCAGTTCATCTCTGAGATAGGTAGTAAATAATTTGACTTTGGTAAAATTTACATCGAACATTATGTACAGATCGTCACATTTAATCGATCGCCCATTTTTCAAAATTATTCTAAAAATTAAAATAATGTCTAAATTTTAGACTATCAACTTTAATATTTTTAAGTTAAATTGCTGCAAAACTTTATAATATCATCATCATCATCACTTTGTTTTATTTTTTGTTTCTCAGTTCTACGTAAGATTTGGAATTTCAAATTAATTTATTATTAAAACATAACCGATTCAATCCAATTGGTTAATCTTCAGTTGGTTCCTCTTCCTCAGCTGCCCGTGAAGAAAAGAAGCCATATATATTGTTTATTTACTTTCATGTGTGTATTTTGAATAAAACTGTTTTTGGTCTTTTTCTTTCCTAGGTGTTAGAAGTCTAATGCATCATAATGTTCGCTATTTTGATGAATTTGGTTCTAAAATTATTATTTTAAAAATTACTTTTCAGTATTGAAAATAGATTTGGAATGTAAAGTTGTTTTGAAATATTTAGAGTAAATTTTAAAATTAATTCGATATCTAAAACCTTGATTGTTAGAAATTATAGTTGCCAAAGCTTAATTTTGATTAAAGTTGCGGTTTTGTTTTACAATTATATTTGAATGTTGGTGTATTTACAAGGTTAGGATTTTGTATTTGAAGTATTTCCTATAAATAAGTTAGAATTAAATTTCTGAATGGGTTTTATCCGACACTCAATTATTGTATAAAATTTGTTCAAAACATTCTGTATAACTTTTGTCCGAAACTAAAATCCTGTATAAATTTTGACCGATATTAAAATGTGTGATTTTTGTCCGTTAGATCAAATGAACCTTAACTGACGTTTAATAATGGTACGTACTTTGCAGTCACAGTCGTCCATAGTTAGTCTGCATTTTTGCTTAAAAATTCAGGCTGTGTAGGCGGGTCACAGAAGTGAGAGGAGTTGGCGAAAATGCATATACAAGGTGAGCAAATTAAACTGTGTGTAGAAATTACAAAGCCCAACTTTGTAGCCGGGTCACATAAGTGAGAAGAGGTTACGGATTATACAGGGTGTTGCAAAATTTTTACTGAAACTATAAACCAGCATAGCCGATCTTTTAACACAAACGAGAATCATTCACACGCTTGGTTTTTGCAAATTTTAGAACAATTTAGAAATAATAAATAAATTTGAAATTTCATTAGTTTGTGACGTCAGTCGCAGGTGCTCTATAGATACAGGCAAGACAAATGAGGAAAAAAAGATCAGACAAATTATAAAGCTAAAGGTTGTGGGTTCGATTCCCAATACCTACCAACCTACCATACTAACTTAGCATTTTTTGGACACAAGGAGCACGCAGATTTGGAAGTTGGAATTTAGTGTACAAATTACACAACTGGTGACAATAACAATAATTGTCTTGAAGCGCATTTGAAGTAAGTTTTCTAACTTTTTTTTTAAGTAGTATTCAACTGGAAACATGGGTACTTGTGGGATCCTAAATTAATCAATGTGGAGCGTAGCTCAGAGGTTTTAGTATTGGGCTGTGAAACCAAAGGTTGTGGGTTCGATTCTCACCACCTGCTATATTAAAAAAAGTTGTTTTTGCACCTCAAGGTCCACTCAGCCTTTGGAAGTGAGTATATGGGGTTACATAAGCGGTGTTAAATAATTAAATAACTTTTTAAAAAACAGGATTTAACACGATAAAGGTAGGAACTTGCATCTTTGTCTTTCACAATCCATATAGGACGATGCGAGCTGTGAAGGAAAATAGAATTCAAGTTGGTAACTACCAAAACCCTAAGATATGCTAGTAGTTTATACTTCGATTGTTAGGCATTGCGATCCAATTTTGTAGGGGTCATCCTCCACCCACCCCCTGACCAACCCACCCTAATATATTAAGCTCCTCTTTATAACTATCTTGCGATGAGTTTACCTATGACTGATAATTCTCCTGACATCTTTTAAGTCAAATATTAGGCTGATATATGCAGATTACTGTTTTAAATATTAGAAATCTTTTTCAATTACAGTTTCGGTTTTTAGAATTTTAGTACAAGAATTACAAGATGGCGCTGCGATTTATATTATACGTCCATACTTACTTTACCTATGACTGATAAATATCCTGACATCTTCTGGAAAATTTGTTAACTACAGTTCTATACTTCGTCGGCTGAGTTGATTAAAAACTGAGTTTATATAGGGTGTCCGTAAAAACGAGGTCAATCCATTAACCACATATTCCTTGAGAAAAAATAATATGACTTTTATACTGCCATTTTCCATTTAAGATCCACACGTGGGATGTACAGATCGTCAAAGTTTGAAATTTAAAACTGATTATTTTTAATAAGTCAAGTATTTAATAAGCTATCAATATCAAATTTGGTACAGAGCTTCAACATAAATAGTCACATCTTTTGAGAAAAGAAAAACGGAAACAAATTCACCTCAATTGGCGCCACCGTTGTTTCTAAATTGCGCCTTGGCTAAATGAAGTGGTAAGGCCTTAATATGTAATATTTAATTCAGCGGGCCTTGCTTACCCTCGTATGAAAGGTGAAATGAATATTTTCCAGAAAATTGTGATTTTCCCTGATTTTTCCAAAAAAAAACAAAATTCCCTAACTTTTCCAGGTATTTCAGACGCGTATGAACACTGTACCAAGTGCAATATTCAACATTACGACGCATTAAACTTCTAGCATCTAAGAAAGAAAAAGACCAAAAACAATTTTATTAAAAATACACACATGAAAGTAAATAAACAATATATACATGGCGTCTTCTTTTCTTCACGAACAGCTGAGGAAGGTGGACCAACTGAAGATTAACCAATTAGATTTAATTGGTTACAACGTTTTAATAATAAATAAATTTGAAATTCCATGAAATCTTTGTAATACCAAGTCCCGCTGAATTAAATATTACACATTAAGGCCTTACCACTTCATTTAGCCAAGATGCAATTTAGAAACAGCGGTGGCGCCAATTGAGGTAAACCATACATTTCTCCATCGTCGCCTGCGTTGATTGAAAACGGGGTTTATAAACTCCGTTTTTAATCAACGCAGGCGACGTTCTCCATTAAAAAATGCATAGTTCACCGCAAATGGCGCCACCGTTGTTTCTAATTTCGTCTTGGCTAAATGAAGTGGTAAGGCCTTGTATGCAATATTAATTCAGCGGGACTTGGAAATACTACATAGGTGTTATTATTACTATTTGATTTCTATTTCATATTTATGTACTACCTTATACATATATTTTAAATATTCTAAACCCCCACTTTCCCTACACGGAATGTTTGTTTATATCCTCTCGTTCATGCCAGCCATGTAAATAGAGTTTATGGCCGTTGGGCCCGCTCTTTCTTTTCTACTGTTACGTGTCGCGAATTGGCGAAATTGAACCTTAGTGGAACACTGTGTACCCCCTTGATTGTATATACTGTTGTGATCGTGTACCTACCTCTAATTTGGATGCACTACCAAGGTATAAAATTGTTATTGTTCGGTCTATATTAAGCTAAACTACCTATCTACATATTGCGCAAATGCTACTATGTTAACAATATTTCAGTAAAGGCACTTAGCTTTGCACAGGCATATGCTCCACCTGCTTCCACCTGTGATCTCGTCGTGGGATCCTGTCCTCGCTGCATTGCTCACCCCCTTCCCATTTACCCCACTTGCACTAACACTTTTAGTTTATCTATTTTTATTTATTTATTCACCCGTTTTGTTATTATTATTACTACTTGTTATTATTATTACTACTAGAGTTATTGCCACAGTAGTTTTTGCAAATAAAACTTCGTTTTCTAAAGGAAGCTCTTAAAAGCATTGAGAACTCTCGCAAAGTATGTATGTTCTCTCCGAAAGCCTCAACTTCTTTCTGAGAAATGAAAATCGTAAAAATAAAAATTATTTCAACGTTCGTTATTATTTTTAATAGTTTCACTGGTGCAGGTATAGGTGTGGATTAAAAACAGAACACAGTAAAAATGTGTTATTTATTTATTGCAAGCAAGGCATAAAGCTCAGATAGTAAATTGAAATTGAAATTGAACATAAAAAAAGTCTTATTAAAAGTACAATAAGAGAAACACTGACGAAAATTACTTAACACAAAAGATCACAATATAACAACTCATAAAATAATTTTCCAGAGCACCATTCTATTCGATTTTAAGATAATCGATATGTACAAACGTCTACTCCAGCAACAAACATCCAATTGATAATAAAAAAAAAAAAATTTGGACTCGTAGACCTAGCTAAAAATCATTAAATACTTGGTAGGAAGATGTTCACACTTATAAATACTCTAACTAATTAAGAAATGCACAAAATAACAGCCTGTCTGCTTTTTGGTTACGTCATCTTATCCGTTTCGTGAAACGGTAAGAGGCGACCAACTTGACTCGAAAAGCAGCCAACAAATCTACTAGTATAAGCCGTTACAAGTAGATATTGCGAGGTATAACCTACATTTTACGAGTTTTATAAATGTTTGTTAAAGAAATAATCTTAAACGCGAACTATTCTCAAATAACCTGCTTATAAAACTATTGGTACTTATATAAATTTATTTAACATACATTTATAAAATCACACGAATTTTAAGTACCAAAAAAAATCTAGAATAACTTATATGTACTAAAATATAAAAACTTCAGAGCTATGATACAGGATACCCTGGGTAAGGCACTGATTCATATAAATCCCCCAGTTTGTCCAGGGAAGATCTGAGAAAGCGAAGGAAATGTCAACACTCGACTAGGCTCGCTCGATAAAACTCGAACGATGTAGCAGATTTACACAACTAAATTCATAAAGTTACACATCAGTCTGTTGTGGTAAGTGTTTCTTTAAGAGCTATTAGTTGCTCCTCGCCTAATTTTATTTTATCAGCTATTTCTCGCGAATCCATTATAAGCTTAGCTTTCATATTTATGAAATGATCGTAATCCACGTATTCTTCTGAATTCAAGTATTTACAGAGAATATTAGAAACGCTAATGCTGCGACGATCGATGCTTTCCTTTAACTTCTTTGCTTCTTCCAGTTGCTCCTTAAGTTTATCCCTTTTACTTTCCATTATTCGCTAGAATAAACAAAAACGATTAGTTTTTCTTAAATTTAAATACTTAAGAGTTTTATGTTGTGCCCCTTATTTCAAACACATGTAAGCTGACCAACCACGAACAAGCACCGACCAGTTCCGATCGATCTGCTTAAAGTAACCGATGATAAGTGAGGTTATGTGTAAGTTATTTTGTTAAATATATTAAGATTTAATTTTGTTCTCTTGTGTAACATATATAGTACTAGGACCTCTTGCTTTGATTCATTACAATCATTCATTTTGTTGAACAATTTCTTAATAAAAAGCAAAACAAACAATAACCGACGTTGCCTACGCTTTTAATAAATTGACGTTATGTCTAATGATGTTTTGATCAATAAAGATGGTTGATCATGCACGGTCGTAGACGATTTGTCCTGTCTGAGTTTTCCCTTACTGGTTCTAAATACGCAACACAAACGTGCCATACCTAAACCTTACGGACTCCGTAGGGTAGTTGTTTATTCAGGGTAAGTAAGGGCTTTGAATAAGTACATACAAGCAAAGACAATATTTACCCTTTCAGGATGATCTTCAGTCATACCCATAAGGGCATTTTCAGCACGAGCAAGTCTTCCCGATAGTCCAAGTAAAAGGCTGGTAATTTTTCCAACTTCTTCGACGTGTAAACGAAATTTCGCCGCTTCATGTGGTCTCGCTAATCGATTCATATGAACATCGACGTTTTCACCTAATTCATCATTAATTCGGCACTCTTCACTTACAACGAACTGTTCACTACGAAGAACTTCTAATTTACGGTCCAAACGATTTACTAATTCCACCTTTAATTAAAATCTTCCAATTAAATCAGTTCTATTAGACGGGTACAATTACGAACTTACCTTCTTTTGATTTAGATCTTTGGTATCTTTAACAACAGTAAATTGATTCATATCCTGGCTATACCTAGTTAAAAATTTTGCTTTGGGTTCCGATGTAGTGAAGTATGTCGATGTGGGCGATAAAGGACTTGACGGTTCTAAACTTGGCACGATTGAGACTTGATTATCACTGTAAAACAAACATTAACTTGTTCAAATTTGCCATTCAAACTTAACTAATGTAATAAAGTTGGTTATATTAACAGACATCCTAATTGTTAAAGTAATCACTGAAAACCTTGAAATTGTTCAAATTTATTTTGAAATCAATGTGTTAATTGTAATAAAGCACATGATCTAATCTTATGTTTTGTTGACGTCATCAGTTAATAAACCTTTATGGCAAGCTTTTAATTTTTTTTACTACAAACGCTACTCTACTCTTTAATCATTTATTCCATCAGAATATCGATTTTAACTTACAAAAAATTCGGATTTAATTTTGAAAAACCAGAAGAATCCTCAAATGAGGATGGAAAAGAAAAGGTCAAGAAGAAACAGAAGTATTTCATAGAAGCAGAAAGCCGGCGCGCACTCCCCTATGAAGAATAAAGGAGATAGGTAGTAGCACAGAAGAACAAGATTGGAGAATTAACTAACGAAGAATTGAAAGAAAAAGAAGTCAAATAAATCACCAAGAAAGAATAGTTCACCAGGAAAAGAAAGTGGAAATAAGGAAGAAAGGGAAGAGAAGGAATTAGTAGCAATGATAAAAGACCTAAAACAATTACGCAAAAATCAAAAGGAACAAAAAGAACAAACTGAGGGAGGAGGTAAGAGATCTAAAGCATGAACAATAATTACACCATAGCCACATCACAACGGTTCAGAATGAAAATAAGAAAATCAAAAGCAAAGTTGAAGGAATGGAAAGAAATGAAATAGGTGTGAATCTGTGAATGTGATTCTGAGTACTGCATTTAATATAACACGGCAAAATGGAAAGACTGTCCGAAGAAAATTAACAACCGAGAAGAACCCATCAGTAAAACAGACCAACAGTCTAAAATCACGAAGAAGAATGTAATATTGATAGAAAGAACAATACTAAGCTACAAAGCCGTAAATGTATGGAAGAAGGAACTGGGAAAGGTAAATTGAACTATAAACCTCAGCAAAAGCACAGTCATGAAAGTCAGCAAGGATCAAACACCTATGAAGGAGATCACAGACTAGAGGAGGTCCGAAAATACATATTGTCACGGCTTTTGAATTTTTACGTGAATTTAGTATAATACGGCCCTATTTTTCGAAGTTAAAGCCGACCCTGAAGCTTGAAGTATCCGCGCGAGTAACGTCAGGTCAGCACATTCCATTTTGGCTGCGGAATATTTCGAGGAAATCCTAAATCCGTAATTTTGTTCGCTTGATTTCGTCATTGATAATTCGGGGAAGCCCCGACTGATCGCGAGGTACGCCAAAGCAGCGTCTTGTAAGGTTTTTAACGTCCTTCGTTTTGCGGGAAAATAACAAAGCACCTCAGAGTATAACGAGCTGTTAACATCAATAGTCTTGCAATTACCGTTTTCCGGACTTTTGGTAGAAATTCCCGTTTTACAATTGGCCTGTCATACCGGTAGTTTTCGTGGAAAACTATGTTACGATATAATTGTCGAATTCTCCCAGAGCGTGTCTTTTATTTCGTACCAGGAAAATTTAAGTTCTGTGTTTGGAAGTTCCGTTTAAGTTGACGTTTGTGAAGTTTTCCGTTCCCACAGTTCTTCGTTCTTTTTTATTAAATCATCTACCAGTGAGGGCATCCTGTTGCCTTCACCCCCTGCTTCCGGAAGAAGGATTCTATTCCTTTCTTTTACGCTGACCGCTGGGTTACCATCGCTTCCAAGGGCTACCACCAATAAAGCCCTCCTAGGTAAAAAAAAATATCGTCTTAGGCTGCCTTTACAGCCGGCTGTGGGTGTACCGATTTAACCTAATTCAGCACCGTATTTCTGGTGATTTGCTCGTGGAAAGGCATCAGTTAAATTTATTGTCAGTAATTTCAAGCACTTCAGACATTCTTTCTTTCGTTTAATTTTGTTCAACTTGTATTTAAGTAGCCGATTTCTGGTCAATCTGTTTGTCCGGCGGTAATGTGTTGAAGGCTTTGCGAATCGCCTTTAGGTGGCTTTTATATTCACACTGCAAAGGTTGAGGACCATTGGCAAGCAGTTGGCTAGTTTGTTTTATTAATTTTGTGTGTGAGTAAAGATCTTTGTGTTCAAATTGTGGTTCAAGTTTGTCAATACCGATTCACCTTTAAAGATTTCATTTGTAGCAAGTTTTAAGTCAAGTTAAGTTAATATTTTGTGTTATGTTGCATGTGTGTAATTATTTGTAACTGAATTTGTAGCTTAAGTTTTGTTATCGCCACCATTCTTTTGATTGCGATTAAGGGAGTCTAGCAGTTATTATATTTGCCATAATTCGAGTAAATATGAGATCCCTTAATCACCCCTTTCACGTAATTTAAGATAAAATTGATAAAGGATGTTTTGAATAATTCTTTGCATTCATTAAATTTCATTGGTAATTCATTACTGTCTTTTATTTCTGTTTGGTGTGTTTACTTTAGAATATTTGTGTATAGCTTGTGAGCCTATCGACCAGTGGTTTTATTTCAGTAAAGTAACGGTAAAGTACCTTCAGCAGTAGGGTGCAGCAACCCCCAACCCCTTCGAGCCCAAAGGAACTATCTGCGGTACGTTCTTCGTAACCATCTTTGGGTGACTTTTCCGTAGTGGCGCCCAATTTCTATCCCGATTACGACCACCCCTATTTGAAGGGTTTAGCGTTTCGAACCCCCCATAAATGTCGTAGTGCGGAATTAGCACGTGACAATATTCATATCTAGGTACAGTAATAACACACGATGGAAAAGTAAAAGTGGAAAATACGATAGATAAAGCCAACCAACCAACAATCATGGGTAAAAAAGAAATAATCAAAAATACGACAAGAGGTCTTGTCGGTACTTATGCAGCAGGAAACTGGACATTAAATGATAAACTAAGATCAAAAGTAACCGCGACTGAAATGAAGTTCCTACTCGAAACAGCGGAATATACCAAGAGAGACGGTAAACTCAAGTTGAGGACGTAGAGTTGGTGGTGCTGAAAAAGATTAAAGTAGCGGAAAAACGACAACATGGTAGGCCAAGAAGAACCGGGGAGCAGCAACTGAAAGAGATGGTCAAAGAAAATGAATTTCGAAATTTGGTGGAGAACATAAGTGACAAGTGAGTTAAGTGATTAGTGGAGGAAGACTCGATGCCGTAAAGACTTATAGGAGAGCCAAAGAAGTATTTTGAACTAAGATATTATAAACTGTTCTTACCTAGTTTTGCTTGTTATTGTACTACTTGTAGTTGTAGCTGTACTAGTATTGATAGATGGTGGTGGGCTACTATTTGGGGTAGTGGTACGGCTTCGGAAAGGTGAATTAGCTGGCCTTGGTCTTGATGTTACATCTGGACGGAATAATCCACTAACATAATCTGTAGGTTTCTTATGTTCAGGGCCTGGAACTAAACAAATATCTTTTTTATTAACATGTCCTCATTGTTGTTTTATAATTTATTAATGTATAAATATTGGTTATCTCTCCCATGAGGATGATAGACCAAAAACCCCGCACTAAAAAATGAAGGGGGCCTAATAAAGAAAAGATTGGTTACTTACGTAATATATCTTTAAGTCTATCAGAAGGCGACAATTGTTTAACAAGATCTTGAGAAAGTTTTTCACATTCTATTTCTTCCTGAAGTTTTCTTCTAGTGGGTAAAGGTGTAGCTGGCAGTTCTTCCTTTTCAGTCTGGGATGCAGCATCAGTTGTACATACGTTAACTCTTAGTATTACTTCAGTTCGTTGTATCATTTGGAGACCTTCGATAACCTTCGGTTGTTCATCTTTATCTTTCGGAGATTGAGGAGGGGAAGAAAATGACGTGAAGTACATTTTAGGGGATAAAGGAGGCGAATTTGTCGGTGAAATTTGCAAAGGCGTATTAGTTGCAGTTGAGATCATGGGCGAAACACGTTGGGGAGGTGAAGGAAGAGGTGGTGATGTTTTAATAGGTGAACTAGGACTTGTCGACACTGGAATCGACCTTTCTAAAATTGAAGTTCTTCCTGGTGGGTAAGTTGCAGGTGATGTACGAATGGGTGATGGAACCGAGGAACCTTGAGGCGAGCTGGTAATGGAACTTGTAGCCGAAACAAAAGTTGGGGATGTTTGTGGTGAATTCGATGATAGGGAACTTAAAGGTGAACCGGAAGATCTGGAACTGGAGGACGTCGAAGTAGCAGGTGATGTTCTAATAGGGTTATCAATTAGGGGCGAGTTGCAGGGGGGTTTTAACGGGGATGATAGAAGGGTACTTCTTAGAGGTGTGAATGGTGAGTTACGCGAAGGGCTCTTTGAAGGTGATGATGGGGGACTTTCGTATTTTGGAGGTGAGCGTGGTTTCTTATGTAGGATGTTTTGGTTATTGTCTTCTAATTGGGTAGGTCTCGTGGCGTATTGTGCTCGGTGCGTCATTATTTTTTCTTTGACAGGAAGAACATCTGGTAGGACAACTTGGGGTTTCTTGTATTCGTCTTTAGATTCGCAACGCAATGATAAAAGGGTACCATTTTTATTGGATTTTTCAGTCATGGATACTCTCCGCATTAAGTTTGTGTTATTGTTATGGATAACCGTTTCTTTGCATGTTCTATTCGTAGGCCATTTTGTTTCTCGCGAATTAACTTTCGGGGATTCCGTGATGGCTTCGGTTGGTATGGCGTGTCCGTTTGGTGACATCGTGCGTTTGTAAACTCCCGTATCTGAATCAGGGACGATTCGTTCCCGATCCCGACGTGAAGCCAAATAGGAAGCCTTGGAGTGACTCCTGTAAAGAAATAAAATACGAATAAATATCAAGCTGTGATTATCTGGCGACAATAATTAATCAATTCCGCTATTACTGCACTTTGCACAAGACATATCTCGATTGGTTTAGAATGTAATCAACGTCCTTCGCGAGGCTGTTAAAGGAATTTTATGTGTATTAAGTAGCTGATCACTGTTATAAAATTGTTTATTACATGTTTTCGTCCAAGGCAGCTGTGGCTTAATAAAATAAATTATTACAGCTACTTGAGTAAATTGATGATTGTAAATCATTAAAGCGCCTGGTCTAAATATTTTCTTCGGAAAAATCGCGATAATATCAACACTTATAACTCCGTATTAAATTGAAAATATTACTCTGCAATATAAAAACAGGATCGAGTTATGGATCATTAAACATGCTCGTGCTAATGAAGGTTTCACTAACTGTACAAACAAATTAGTCGTTAAAAATACGCACATACATCTCGACAAGTTTATGTAACGCATAGATTTCTAATTCTATAATTCAAATATGCAACATCTGTTACTGGCATTCCTCGATTAAAAGATAGGAAGAAAGTAGCCAAGCCAGTTAAACGGATATTTCAAGATCACCTCTGGTAATCACTGATACCATAATTATTTTTTATAACTTAGCTTCCAAGACTAATCGAAACCTACTGTGATAAAGCGTAAAATTTACATTTTTCCGATAATAAGTAACCCTGAACTATAATACCAACATGTGAAATTAATTAAACGCATTCAACTGTTTAAACTACGCAGAAAAAAAGGTTTTAATTATCTCCATGGAATTTCAAATCAGATTTAATGCGGTAAATTATGTATTTTATACAGTTAACACAGCAGAAATGAAGGATGAACTAACATTTTACGGCTGTCAGGCCTTTCTGTACGCAAGAACTACTCTAATATCTTGTGACCTCGCAGAGCTTTCGATTGTATCAATATCAGCCAACTGCTGAAAGTACAAGATGTGTGAACAGTCGATTCAGAATATTAGCTCAGATCTGTTAAATATTGATATAGGGGTTCCCCACGGCTCGGTATTGGGGCCTGTACTGCTTCCGAGCTTATAATCATTAAAAAAAAAAAATGCTTATTACTTCATGTTGAAAACGAAACTGCAGGATCAAGATAAGTTACTTATTCTCGTAAACTTTCTTATTTAAACAATTCCATAATTTAAATGTAATTCCTTCGATAAATAAAACAATAGTTCATTTAGAATTTGCCTGCTTAATCGCTAGATCTTAATGTTTATATTTTCTAATGCTAATTTGCAGCTTCCCTTATTAATTTATAATAATCTTTGTATCAGAGTTGCTTCAACGTATAAAATAATTACTTGGTGTATTAGCTGATTTTACGAAACGTAGTTATAAATAGATAAAATATTATGCACATGAAAAAGAAATTGTAAACTATTTAGCCCAAAGGTAAAATCCAAAGAATGTAATTATCTTCGTGTGAAAATTTCGCGCGGCGAATCGAAAAAGAGGGAAGGGTATACCTTAAAGCTAATAAAATGATAACCATCCGACAAGTTTAATGCAGCTATACATGCTTGTAGATGGCCTTGACTGTTGATATACTCACACAAGACTATTGTTAAATAAACAATGGCACATTGAAGCTTGCATACCACCTTCGTCGCCTTTAAGCAATCCTTTTGTTTATCATTTATGGAATACTTGATGGTTTCCAATGAGTCTTGCAATTTCTAATCCAATATTTTGCAAAACTATCCCGAAGTTTATTTTAAGAACGCTTTTAATAGGCAAACCATTGCTGAGAATATGCGAATGCGTACATAGATTTAAAATTAGCCGATTTCAAAATAGAAACTGCAGAAAGACATTACACATTTCCATACTAATTTACCTTTACAATTGTGCAAAAGTATGAGGCAACATCACAGGTCACAAGACGATTATTTTCAGATTTATAAACATCTAAAAAGCGTTTTGGTTAAGTGGTTTTACATATTCAAATTTACAAAGGGCTTTTACGTTGTTAAACTCGTGATTAAATTCAACAACCTCTAATTGGCATGTCCCTAATTACCAAAACGATAGAAAGTTTACTTCTGAACGGAATGGCGTTGAAAAAGGCGCCGGATGCGAAATAAAACAGAAATTTCCCAAGCTTTTTCTTTTTTTTTAATTCTAATTTATCTCACTCAACTTAGTCCCTTTTCTAGAAACGGTCGTTTAGATTTCATTTCATATTAAAATTGTGAGGATTAATATCTCGGAATGTGTTAATATGCATCCAGTTGCCTTCCAGTTTACACGGAGGATTGTCATTAACTTGTAAATGCACGCAAATTTAATCTATATTTACATAGAACTAAGTACGTTAACACTATGGGAGAAGAAAGTGAGTAAACCTTCGAGCATTCGCAATTACCGTAAACGGGAAAATTCCCCAAGAACTAGAAAGCACTAACGAATTACTCCCAACAAATTGTTTCTCTAAATAAATTCACAGAGTCGTAAGAAATTTAAACAATTTTTAATCATTTAATCACCTACGCCAATGATCATGATGGAGAAAGCGAAGTCGATACAGAAAGTGATGGTATTATGGCGCCACTTCAATGAAATGTACTCTCACGAAAATATAATAGCTATTCAAAAATGCTAATATACGATTAGACAACAAATAAAATCCTTTACTTTTACGTAACAAAATTTGCCCACATTTCCTTAAAAATCGAGGTAAAAAAATCCAGGTCGATCTCTTATTGATATCTTCCAATAATGTTCCGGTAATTTACTTTCGATTTAAGTTCAAAACATAACGTGGGACTAATTTTAAGAATATGTTTAACCTTTTAAAACAAACATTTTAAATGCGAATTCGCCCCTGATCCTTTGTTTGACTTCTTTTTAAAAAAATTCGGCCTTTCTCTAAAGTAGGCGTTTTGAAGACCTTTAAACGGACTTTGGTTTACTTTATTTACAGAAGACTGAAGAAGTAATTTAACAGTTTAAATGAACCGGTAAGTTTCCGTTTCTTTGTTCTTAAATTATGTCGATGATTCGGTCCCAGTTCGTGAATTTTAAGTGTACTACCGGGTTGTATTTCTGCTACTTCTGAAACGGTTTATTTCGTTAAGAGATTTAGATGAGAATATAAATCAACGTCCGAGAATAAAGGTCGACTAGTCCGAATTGATTTACGTGTTTAAACACAAAAATATCTCTAATTAAAACGAATTATTAGGTCATGAATTATATAAAATCGAAAGTGATTTAATCGAATTTTAATCCTTATCACTACAAACAAGGAAAAGTGTATAAGTAAATAAAATACAATATTTTTCAATAGTAAAGGAACAACTTGTACGGCCACGTGTGGTAATTTTACTTATCAAAATGTTTTTACATAAAAGTTTAACCTGATTTCTAATGCACATCCTGTTTTCGATAATGCGCTAATGATTTATTTAGATGCTCAAATTTTTTTCTTAAAAAAACTTTCACATATGTAATTCTATTGAAAGCTTCAGAATCATGCTAACCTAAAGCAAAATAATCTGCATTTATTTAAAACTTTCTGCATCTGATTGTTTTTTTTTAATCGATTTTTATTCAAGTTCAAATTGGGAGAATGTGCGAATGCTTGACGTTCAATGCAAACTCTGACATGGAGTTTCCAAACAAATATGAAACAGAGACTTTAAATTGTTTCAGAAATGAGTTAAGTTTCGCAAAAGGACAATTATTACTTTAGTTCAAGATGCACATTTATTAACATCTTGTCCTTTAAAAGAATTGAGAAAAAACCAAAATGGGCTTTAAATTAAAGAGAAGGTTCAAGATTACTGCGAAACCTTGTGAAAAGTTTGATTTTAATACGATGAAATTAAGTTTGCCTTAACTCCTTTCACAACAAAACAATAATCTAATGCCTGTTTTAAAAAAATTATAGTGAATTTTTGGTTCCAAAACACAAATAAAATTGTGAAAAAATACAAAGGGTTTTAAATCACTTTTAAAAGATGAACTTTTTCGAAATTCTTTCATTACAAGTATGAAGCTTTCCTTTACTTCATACAAAAGAGGCTTTAAATTGTTTCAAAATTGAAACTCTTGATTATTTTCTATTAATTTTCGTGACGTACAAATTAATAAAAGCTTAGTAACAACTTATGAAAAACCCAAGAAAGAAATTAAATTTTCATTTAAGTCTTCCACAATAATACAAATTCAAAATACCTTTGACATTGCTTGAAGAAAAAAAACAGCGAGTTTCCAAATAAACATGAAAAAGAGGCTTTAAAATATTGTTGGTTTTTTAAGCTTCTTGAGGAACAAATTAATAAAAGGAAAATTATTACTTTAGCTTGAAAAGGTTCAAATTTACTAACACCTTTTGGAAAACACTGGAAAGGGTTTTAATTTGATTTTGATACGATGAAATTCAATTGTTTCAAATAAAACAACAATCAAAATATCAGTTGAGGTAGTTTTAACCTTTGTTAATGCCTACTTTATAAAATTGTCTGGGAGTTTCTGGTCCCAAAACCTGAATAAAATTGTGAAGAGATCAAATTCATTTTGAAAGCATGAACTTATTCAGAATTCTTTAATCCTTACAAGTATGAAGTTTACCTTTAATTCACAATAAAAAATATGCTTTGACATAGCTTCAATCTGTTTATGTCGGCTTCAAAAGATTATTGAGTTTCCAAAAAAATACGAAAAAGAGGTTTTATATTGTTTCAAAACCGAAACTGTAGATGGATCTTTTTTAATTCATGAGGTACCAATTAATAAATAAACAATTATTACTGTCACTCGAGAAGGTTTCAATTTAATTAAGAAATGTATCAGAAAGGGTTTTAATTTGATTTCAGTACGATGAAGTCAAGTTTTCCTTAACTTCTTTTGCAATAAAATAATTTGCTAATGCCTATTTTAAAAAAGTCACTGCGAGTTTCTTGTTCCAAAAGGTAAATACAGTTTTGAAAATATCAAGAAGGCTTTCAAATTAATTAAAAAAGCTGTGAAGGATAATCATGAAAGAGCTTTAAAAAGAGGGCTTTCAATTAATTCTAAAACGATGAGCTAATTCGAAATTGTTTAATCATTACAAGAATGACGTTTTTCTTTACCTACTTCACAATAAAACGACAAACAAATAACTTTGATATAATTGCAACTTTTTTATGCCTGCTTAAAAAATTTTACTCGAAGTTTCCATACAAATATGAAAAAGAGGCTTTAAATTGTTTTAAAACTGAAACTATTGGTTGTTTTTTTTAAAGTTTCGTGAGGTACAAATTAATACTTGTTACTTTGCCTCAAGAAGGCCCAAATTTACCAAAAGAAAAAAACAGAAAGGGCTTTGAATTGATTCTAAAACTACGATTTTCGAAAATCATTTATCAGTTTTATCATTACAAGAATGAAGTTTTCCAACAAAAATAGCTTCGACATAATTTTAACTTTTTTAAAACTTTTAAAAACCGATTGTGAGTTTCTGCTTGTAAAAAGTAAATATCCAAATTTGACCCACAAAAAAATCCAAGAAATACTCAAATGGATTAATACTTAAATTATGTGGCTTTGACCCGCCCTCGCCTACGTCCTGAAAAGGGTATGGCACTAAAAATGAAAAATGGAAAAATGTAATGCATAAAATAAATTCAATAAAAACCATGAAATTCGAACTTCTTTTACTATTCTAAAAATAAAGATTTCTTTTATTTCGCAACAAAACAACAATAAAAATATCTTGGACGTCATCATAATTAAGTGACATGGAGCAGATGCCTGTGGATCAATCCTGGATTACGCCAGGCCCACCCCAAGTGTGAAGGGATGTTGTATGTTAGGTGGGGATTGGGAGCACTGTATAACGCCAACTGCTCGACACCGTTTCAACTTTCAACTTCTTTGGACATAGTTTCAAATTAAGGAAGAAGTTTTCCTTTACGTCTTCCACAATAATATGAATTCAAAATATCTTTGCATTGTTTTAGCTTTTCGTATTGGCTACTCTAAAAAAATTACTGCAAGTTTCTGGTTCCAAAATGCAAACAAAATTGTGAAATAACCAAAAAGGGTTTTTAATTACATAATTTTAAAAGGATGAATTTATTCAAAATTCTTTAATCACTACAAGCATGAAGTTTTCTTTACTTCACAATCAAACAAAAATAATATATCTTTGACATACTTACCAAACCAAAACAAAAAACAACAAACACAAAGGACTTTAAACTGAGTTAAAAACTATGAAATTTGTAATTATTTTACATTGCAAGTTTTCCTTTACTCCACAATAAAACAATAAATAAAATATTCCTTGACATGTAGTGTTAACCCTTTTATTTATGTCTTTAAATGTTTCAAAACTGAAATATTGTTCATTGTTTTTTTTTTAAGTTTTGTGAGTTACAACAATGGACAACTACTACTCTAATTCGAGTAGCTTCAAATTTATTAAATCCTGCCCTCTAAAAAAAAAAAAAATGAGAAAAAACAGGGATTTGAATTAATTTTAACACCATGCAATTGCCGATTCTTTTATCATAGCAAAATTTTATTGGAAGTTTCCAACTTAATACGAAAAAGAGGTTAAATTGTTTCAAAACTGAAACTGTTGACTGTCTTTCAAGTTTCTTAGTTACAAATTAATAAAATGACAATTATTATTACTTTAACTCGGCCCTTGGCCTTTAAAGAAATTGAGAAAATCCGAACAGGGCTTTGAATTAATTAAAAACCCATGAAAAACCAGTCTTTAATCATTATAGGAATATAGTTTTTCTATACTTCACAACAAAACAATAAAGAATTTGATATACTTTTAACATTTTTAAGTCTGTTTAAAAGAAAGTTGAGTTTCCAAACAAATATAAAAAAGAAGCTTTATATTGTTTCAGAACTAAGTCTGTGATTTTATAAGTTTCGTAAGATACGCAGCAAGAAAAGGATAATCATTACTTATAAGTCAATAAGGTGCAAATTTAGTAACACCATCTTTTAAAGAAATTGTAAAAGTACAAAAGAAAGCTTTAACAATAACAAAATTTTCCAAATCCCAGATTTCCTTTTCTTAACAATAAAACGACAATGAAAATATTCTTTGAGATACATAGTTGTTTCAGAACTGAAGTATTGTTGATTGTTTTTCGGGAGTTACAGAATAATAAAATTATTACTTCAGCTTGAGAAGGTTCAAATTTACTAATCTTATGACACACATCAGAAAGGGCGGCTTTAATGTGATTTTAATACTACCAAATCGAGGAAAAGCCAAAAAGGACTTTGCATTAATTGTAAAACCATTTGAATATCAATGCAAGAACGCAATTTCTCTTTCTTAAAAAAACAATAACAAAAATATCCTTTGGCATAGTTTTATCGTTAATTGTTTTCTTGTTAATTTCGTGAGCTAAAGCGTAATAAGATGACAATTACTACTTTAAATTGATTTAAAATTGAAATCCTTTTATCATTACAAAAATGTAATTTTCCTGTACTTCAGAGTAAAACAATGAATAGTATATTGCGTCATAAGGGAAGATATAAGCATATTTCATCCCGAAGATTTCTGCTGCACGAGCGAACGTAGTGAGCGAGGGCAGCAAAAGCCGAGGGATGAAATATGCCGTTAGATTCCCGTGGGGCACAAGCTATTTTTCCGCATCCATGAGAAGTTCGTATTAAATAAAAATAGTTGTAATATAATACGTACCTACGTTTTTGACATATAACCTCAAATTACACATGTCAAATTTTCGTATTAAAAATAACTTCTATAGTGAATTTATGTAAAAAATAATCGTATTTGCTTGAATTTTAAAAAATAATTACACTTATCAATCACTTAAATGAAGATTTTTGTATAATCAAATAATAATTTTGATTCTAAATTCTATCGGTAGATGTCACGTCGATAGCATGCACGGTAAAAACCCGCAAATGTTCATATCGTCCCGCTTTTTCATATTTACCCGCGATCCGCTATTGTTAACCTCAAATGAGATAAATAATCTGTCAATTACATACCATGGATACGGAAAAATATGTTTGGCATTGTTTTAACTTTTTTATGCCTACGTAAAAAAATCATTGCGAGTTTCCAAACAAATACGAAAGAGGCTTTAAATTATTTCCGAATTAAAATATTGTTGGATGTTCGTTTTAAGTTTCGTCAGTTATAGAGTAACAAAATTACAATTATGATTGTCACTCAACACCTGGCCCTTTAAATAAATTGAAAAAAACCAAAAAGGGCATTGATTAATTTTAAAGCCTCTTATCATTGAAAGAACGAAGTTTCTCTTTACTACAACAATAAAAGTATCTTCGACATGGTTTTAACTTTTTTATTCTGAGCTTTCAAAAAGGCTTTGGATTGTTTCAGAACTGAAAATGCGTTTTTATAAGCTTCGTGAGTTGCAGAGTAATAAAAGGATACTGTAACTCAAGAAGGTTAAAAATTAGCACCGTCCTTATTAAATTATGAAAAAAACAAAATGGGCTTTAAATTAAAACGATCAACTCATTCGAAATTCTTTGATCAGTACAAAAACAAAGTTTCTCTTTTTGCACAATAAAACAACAATGAAAATATCCCTTGACATAGTCTTTAAAATGTTTCAGAACTGAAAAGTTTCGTGAGTTACTGGGGAGAATTATTACTTTAACTCGAGAAGGTTCAAATCGCTTTTAAAGCCACGAAATTCTTTGATCATTACAAGAAGAACGTTTTCCTTTTCTTCATCCACTGTAAAGGCATCCTTTGACATAGTTCTATCACATTTAAAACTTTAAAAAACCGATTGTGAGTTTCTTTTTGCAAAACGTAAATTTTATTCGCAAAAAGTCCAACGCATTAATAATTATAAAGGAAGAATAAAAAACGGAAAAGTATAACGCATAAAATAAATTTAATTAAAAGGAATAGAAAATGAGTTTATATACATTTAAATTAAAAAAAGTTAATTATTAGAAAAACATTTAAACGACTTAAAGGTCGATCAAGGTTGTTTTCTTTTTTAATTACATGCCACTACACGATCACATAGTTTAAAATGGCAAAAAAATATATATACAGTTGCATAGTGAAACTAACTATAATTATGTTCAATGTCCTAATTAAAATAATTCGGAGAAATTTGAAGAGACGACTGTGTTTGTAGGTATATTCATTTATGGCTTATATAATGATAAAATGCTCCAACATTCAAGCTAACAATTAAATATAAAAATTATAGTTATATGGGGGGTCCTCAAAACCTAGAAACGCACAGAAAAATTGTTAATTATTACCAGTAAATATAATTAATTCAGCAATTATTACAGGACAGGACAGATGTAATTCAAGGCTGACCACTTTATACTGCACCTAATGAGAACACGAAAAATTACTTGTTACTTTAAAACGTGTATCCAGAAGCACGTGGATATCTTATAAACAATTTTTGCAAAATGTTATTGACATTACAATTCGACCTTAAAATTTCAACGTAATTTATAACAGCAAAACAAACAACTGACGTAATTAATAGAGAAAGAAAATGAAAATTGTTCCTGAACTTTCTCTGGTTGAACGCAATCCTGGTAACAATTTGTTAACGTCGGTTTGGAATGTGGAAGATGTAATAATATTAAATGATAGGAAATAATGAAATTAAAAGTATTGCACAGGAACGAACGGTTTACTATATGAATAAAATAAGACTTACGAAATTTAGATTTCGAACGACAATCGCCGCATTCCTTTCGCGAAAACATTTATCCATTAACAGATAGATTATCTCTGATTTAGGTATATTCGTGACCATTTTCTAATGAGACTTACCGTTACGAACTAATATTAATAAAACTAACTTCGTGTTTTTAGTTTTTAAAAGCAAGGCAGACGGATACAAATACAAAGCAAAGAAGTGATTTTGTTAATTGCATGCTAATCAACCTATATTTTTTGGAAAAATTTCGTGCTACACTTGACCTACTTTACTTCTTCTTCTTCCTCTTATGGCCGAAGCCTACTTTACTTAAAATTGTATAAAAAGTATAGTTCACGTGCATCCCAATGGTAAGATTCAATTTAAACTTCAACACTCAACAATAAATAAGGTTACAAGCAATGTGGTAATAATACTGAAAAAACCTCGTTGGAAATAAATTAATTCAAATGAACAGTTATTAATAATACATTCTGTTTACGTCGAGTACAATTTAATTCTTTTATGTAACATTATTTATTAACACATAAGCCCACAACAAGCTAAACAATGACACAAAAAATAAACACACATTTCAAATCGTTCATTTTAAAAGAAAAAAAAAAGAATTAACGGAATGCCTGCTTAAACAAATTAGTTTTCATTATTGGAACATCTGGGAGCTACAATGGTAATTATAATAATAACAGTGGTAGTTAGAACTGTACTGCTGATAAACTCGCAAAATAGGCTTTTCATGATACACCTGCATGGGTTATGTTTACACTTATGATTCTTTCATGACTTGCAACAGCAAGTAACACAGTTAATATTCATTAAATTCTCGTCATGAGCTCCATAAATACCAACAACTATAAATGGTTTAAGAATAACTTCATCTGGGGAATTACGCTTATTATATTTGCGAATACTTATTGTAAGCTTCCTTATTTATATTTATTCTTGCTTGATGATACCTCGTTTTCTGCTGGGAAATTATGAGTATTCGCATGAAAAATGTGGGGTTTTAAAACCCTTGTCGATTGTTAATTCCAGATAAAGTTTAACTAACATAATTGAAAATACGGTTCAGTTCGGATCTACAACTTAAGAGGTTTAAAAGAGGCTTCAGAAAAACAGAGGTGAAGTTTTCGGTTCAGAGCGTAGTTCGATTGTCCTAAGCAACTCGTCCGAAAACTGAATAGATTTTTTGTGTTGTCTAATAAGTCGAATTTTAAACATTTAACACTTGTTCTTTGCAAAGGCATTTGTAACGTGCCTTTCTCTTTAATAATTTCTGACATAAATACTTGTAAAAATATAAAATGTCTACCAATAAAATAAAAGCATAATTAGATATCTTTTTACAACTTATACCATTTACTTTTAATTATCTGGGACCGCAATGAATTTGCCTTCGGTTGTTCATCAAGAAGGTGCATTTAAAAGCCATTTTAATTACTAATCACGATAATGAATCAGACGATTGTTATTTTTAATAAAATGCATTTCATCTGATAATGGAGCGTAATTAATAATTAAACAAATACAAATTAAAATATTAATTAACGGTTGGTTTGGCAGATAAATTCAGAGATTTATAATTGTCATTTGAGAAAACGAAAGGCGACCATTAAATAAATTTGCAGGGACGGAATAAAATTAGATTTTAGGAATCAAAGCTTTGAGTCTGATAACCTTTTGTAGCAGTAAGTTTGAAACATTTTGCTCAAACTCGGTTTGGCTCGGTCGTTGAGTGAAACCGATCCGAACCGAGCTTTTTTCCAAACTTGTAAAGCTCGGAGCTCGTTGCAGATTCGAGGCTCGGTGAAATTCGGTAAATGCTCGATATAAATTCAAGGTTCAAGCAAAGCCAAACGTCTTTCTATTCATGATCAACTTGATATTACTTTACTTAATATTTAATGCTCAATTGACCCTAGGATATAATGGTAAAAACCGAGAACATTAAGTCAATCAAAACAGAGTAAAACTAGCAGCCGAAAGTACCCTTGCCGAGATTAACCAGACAAAAACGTTTGTGAAAAACGGCACACTCGAGTTGAAGGCCTTTGGTATTTTTCAGTTTCAACATCTACTTATTAGATAATTACGTAATTTTATAAATTTCTAAATTGGTCGAGTGCACACTTCTGTCTGTATTCTTCGGTAAAGACTCAAAGGTTCTAAGCTTGATATAAGCAGAAAAAGCTCGCCTCGAAACTCGATGCCCGATCCAAGAATATTCGACGTTTTCCCGAGCCAAACCGAACCGAACATGTTTCGTATTTTCTACGAGTCAAACCGAGCCAAGCGTAGAAAGAATAAAACTTCCCACATCTAACACCTTAATTTACAAACTGCCTTTTTTGTTCAAATATTTTCTTTTTCCATAAGTTTTTGCGGCGAGTTTGGCATTTTATACTTAGTTTTTGGGCATTTCACCACCAGTTGGTAAAATAAAAATTAAAAAAAGAAGTCATGTTACATTCCTAAATCAAAAGTCACGTATTAATCTGGTATGAAATAACAATAAGTAATGCCCATAAAACCCGAATACTTACGAATGTAGCCGAAAGAAAGCTGTTATTTTTTTGTTCCCAGTTTTTGTATTCTAATATTGGTTTTCTTCATTAAATTCGCTGGTTTTGTTAGTTAATGAATAAATAAAAGGCCACGTATTAGTCTGATACGAAATAAAAATAAGTAATACAACTAATAACCCATAAAAACCGAATACTTACGAATGTCGCCGAAAGAATGCTGTTATTTTTTTTATTCTCAGTTTTCATATTCTAATATTCGTATTTGTGATTAAACTCACGGTTTTTGTTGGTTAATAAATAAATAAAAGGCCAGATGTTAGTCTGATACGAAATAACAATAAGTAATGCAACAAATAACCTACAAAAACCGAATACCTACGAATGTAACCGAAATAAGGTTGTTATAGTTTCTTGTTCCCAGTTTTCGTGTTCTAATATTTGTATATGTGATTAAACTACCTGTTTTTGTTGGTTAATGAATAAATAAAAGGCCACGTATTAGTCTGATATGAAATAACAATGAGTATTGAGTAATACAACAAATAACTCGCAAAAACCGAACACTTACGAATGTAGCCGAAAGAAGGTAATTTTCATTAATCTCGCCGTTTTTGTTGTTTAATGAATAAATAAAAGGCCACGTATTAATCTGATATGAAATAGCAACAAGTAATACAACAAATAATTAATAAAACCGAATGTAGCCGAAAGAAGCTACTTTCAAGGCTGTTATTGTTTTTAATATTCGTATTTTTCATTAAACTACTGTTGTTTTTTTTAAATGGATAAATAAAAGGCTACGAATTAGTTTGATATGAAATAACATACAGCTGGAATCGTCTGGAAGCTTCTATCGTATTCGAGGATAAGCAGCAGCCGCATATGTGAAAATACGTCCCGGAAAGGGCGGGTAGTCAACGAATCAACAAGTTTGGTGCACAGAATATTAAATGGGCTCAACAGCTGGTTTAAACTAAATGCTACTGATATAAATAAATAAACATTAGGGTTTAATTCTGTTAACATAAATTGCTAAAAAGGTGTTAATACTGTTAATAGAAAAAAACATTGCCACTTTACGCGAAGCTTTAATTAAATGTCCAACTTAGATTTAAATTTCGTTGCATATTACATGGTATATGAGAAGCGGAAATATTAATTACTTTACCTGATTTGTACACAGACATATGCACTACTACGGCCCGACTTAAAACATGTAGAAAGTTATAAATGTATGGTTTTGTATTTCGCAGTTTTATTAATGTGTGAATTACACGGATGAATTGGTGCAAAAGTACGCACAAATGCATATTTTGAATTCTTAAAAATTCGTGTACATTTGGATAATCCACTAAATTAGGGTTTTTCCGGGAATTTTAAAAATTTGCAAAGAATGAATTATGTAAGCAATTCCAGTTACGATTTTTTTTAAGTGTTAAGCATCATTCAATAAAGCAGATTGAAATTAAATATTGACATTATTCAACTTCTATTTCTGGTTGGTACAACTTATAAATATAACATAATGCATAATCTTATTATTTTCATAAATATCATAATAAATTGCTTCAATTTGGAATTTTGTGTTATGTTAACCGGTTATTCTATTAGTTTTATATCTAATCCAATAAGTATTGCTTTAAAACTACACATAATTTAGGAGAGCACTAGACGCGCCTTTTCAATTGTAGCCCTAATATAAATCAAATATCCGGAATGGGTTCTTGTATTTTTATACATAGTATAAATCCATGAATGCAGAAACCTAAATACATTATTCGAAAATGCAATATAATTAATGTTTTATTAATTTTATGTGCGTTTCTAATATGCCCCGCATTTTCTATCCTTGTCTCGCATTCAGACTCGGGCACGGATTCGCACGACGTAAGACGTAAGCATATTTTCAACGAGTTTATATACCTTTGCAATTTACAAAATGCATAAAACTTTACGTATTAGTTACGGAAACGTTATAAAATTAAATAAATGTTAATTTAAAGAAAATTACATAATACGTTTAGAAGTAAAGAATTTCCGAACAATTCGAAATTCCAAATAAGTGTAATGACCCAAAACATGTATGTACAACGAGAGTACCAAAATTCCAAACATCTAAAAGGCACGCCTTTCTAAATACGTATGCATTTAACGATAACATCAACGAGGGACCTGAAGCAGACGCAAGGTGTTTTCTAATTCTGGACGAGGTAGCATTACATTGTGCTAATGACTAAAATACACCCATACTGAATTTTAATATAATATACCGATGGGAAAGCGTTATGTTCAAGCCACAATTTATCACCATCGACAACATATAGTTTATAATAGTACTAGTAGTCAGGGGCGGATGGGCCCACCGGGATACCGGGAAATTTCCCGGTGGGCCGTGGGCCGTGGGCCGCCTTGGGCCCTAAATTTAGCAATTACATATAGCTATGTACTGTGTAATTTAATTTAATTTTTGTTAAGAATGCTAAGAGATTCTTAGATCTTAGAACACATTTACGAAGAAAAAATAATATTAAAAAAAACGGTAAGTATACAACGGCGGCCCCGACGGAATATTATGTTGCAGAACACCTGTTTTATTTTAGCGCGAATCGCCGGTCGCCTCCACGCAATTAATCCTACATAAAAAAAATATGGCGCTGGTCGGGTGTACGAATTGCATTGCACGTGCACCTAGCAAACCAGCGACGCGGCATCGGCGAGATAAAGAGCTGTCAAGACATCTGAGCCGTCTGAGCGGATTTCAATGAGTCATAAATTATTACTATAAAAACAATTTTTGTTTGAATTTGAATAGCCAATATCCAATATCCTCAATATTTATTGTTTAGTTTTCTTTTCAGTGAAATTCTAAAGTGCCAGGAGAATGCGTGACCTTGACAATTTTCAAAAATTTTGCCTGCGGCGCTCTCGGGAGGCCCCCCCCCCCTCCCGGGCCGTCTACTCAATTTTTCCCGGTCGGATTTATCTTGCCCATCCGCCCCTGCTAGTAGTAAATGCCCCTTCAGTACAATTTCAGTTGACTATATTTGGAGAAATACGTGTTTATTATCCAAGATAGGAAACGGCGCGCATTATTAATGCATCATTTTCGTGTTTTATTTTAACAAAGAATGTGGTTAATAACGTTACTACCAGTTCAATAAATACTAGATATAGCAAATATGGTTAGTGAGAGTAAAAATGTTGCACCTCTGCATATGTGGATATTTTTAATTACAGTTACACGCTTTAATAATGTCGGGATTAATAATCAGGACTGGTTTTATGTAACGAAAACTACAAATTAACTTTAAGATTAAATTTATATAAAGCGTCGATGAAGAGTCGGCTAGTGGCAGGAAATTCGAAAACGTATGCATAATCCAAACAGTATGGGTGTGGGTAATTTGCAAAATTTTAAAAATAAGTTTCACTTTAACCTAATAAGGAATTTTACAGGTTTCTTTGTTTGCTGGAAATCGTGTTAAAAAAACTTGCATAATCGGTTTTTTGGGAAAATTCCATATTTGAGCAAATGATTTTACGCAATATTATCTATTTCCGCATTGCAAAATCCTTGGATCGTGAGGAAAATCTTGCTTACTGCAGGTAACATGTTTAGTTCAACTTACAGATTTTTTAAATAATTCATAATAAAAGGATTCTCCTTACTACGGGAGGACGTTGAATTATTGGTTGTTGTTAATTGAAAGCGTAAACAAAAAATGACAACAACAAAGGGCCTTCGATTTCAGAAAATCCAAAACTCTATTTGCAGGACAAAGTCAAATGAAAGCTTACGAAAACACCAATTCCTTCACTGTTTTTACTTTAAATTACTTATAACGTTATAACATGTTATTGCTTGAGAAGCGATTGAAAACTGTTTAAAATGACAGAAAACCTTGGGGTTTTCTTATTGTTTGAAAGAGATATTTTCTGTTGGGCTTGGTCTTTCCATATTTTGATAAATTTAGCTTCCTCACTGGTTTATCCTTGGTAACACTTGTTGTAACAGTGGGAAACGTCTCACATTAAATTACTCAGAAGATCGATTATTTATTTATTCTCGAAGTGTTTTAATTTTTTTTATCATCAAACAATCTTTGGTAAGTGAATCAAATACCTCTTTAAAATATTGTTAGAATTTCTGGTTACAAAATGTTAAGCATATTTTAATTTAAAACAATTAGGTTTGTGTTATCTTTATAATTATAACAGAAGATTCTTGAAGCCTTAATGTTATTATTTATGATATAGTTTTAAACTTTATAGTTACAAAATTGTATGCATATTTCAATTAAAAACAAACAATCAGGTTTGTGTTATCTTTATGATTATAACATTCCATTGTTTTACCCAAATTAGCGAGAAATAGATTTTCGATGAGTTGTGCTACTGTTAATTGCTATATTGAACTCGAAGATCGACCATTTATTCTTGAAGCAACAATTTTTGCTTTGTGAATCAAATATTCTTCTTTAGAATATATTTTTTAAATTTTATGGTTAACAAAATTGTATGCATATTTTAATTTAAAACAAACAGTCAGGCTTGTTATCTTTATGACTATAACATTCCATTGTCTTATCAAAATTAGCCAGAATAGTTTTATTTGTTTTCGATGAGTTGTGCTGTTAATTGCCTTTTTCAGCGAAACATTTTCTCTTGGGCTCGGTCTTTCCATACTTTGATAAATTTAGCTTTTTAACTTGTTTATGCTTGGTAACATTTGTTATAGCCTTATAGCCATAGAAAATGTCTCACATTAAATTACTTACAGGATAAGACATTATTCTTGAAGTTTTCTCATTTAACAATCTTTGAATCAAATAAGTTTGTTTAAAATATCTGTATAATTTTAATTTTATGTATATTTCAATTTAAAACGTTCAGGTTTCGTATTACCTTTATGATTATAGCAGTCCATTATTTTGCCAAAATTAGCCGGAAATAACAAACAATCTTTACTCTGCGAATCAAATATGCTTTTTTAAAATATTCTAGTAATTTTTACAAAACAACCAATTAAGTTTGTGTTATGTTTATGACTATAACATTCCATTATTTCGCCAAAACTAGACAGAAATAGTTTTTTCCTTTTTATTCTTTATTCTTGAAGTTATTATTTTTTTTTTAATGTTATGCATACTTCAATTTAAAACAAACAATCAAGTTCGGATTATCTTTATGATTATAACATTTCATTATTTGGCCAAAATCACTCAAAAATAGTTTTACTTCGTTTCGGCGAGTTATGTTGTTAAAGACTTTAATTATTTATTGTTTTTGTATGTTGGCCATTTGACTACAAAGGGAATGCATTTCAAATAAAAGTCGAATATTTAATTCATCTAGTCTTAAAGAGATTTTAATTAAAATACATAAGTTATTTAAGATGCAAATTAAATTAATTTGGTAAAAATTCGAATCCCAACAGCTTTGAATTTTAGGATAGGATTCACATTAAAAACAACTCTAATTTCTACTTCAATGGAAGAATTATATTGCTTGTTTTGTGCATAAACCTAGTTAATTATTGTTCAAAATTGTCTCATCTGATTTATTGTTTATAGAATTTAAATATGAGAGATTAAATCTGAGCAATGAAATAATATTTGTATTGGAGATGCTCATTTTGATAATAAAGTTAATTTAGATTTACATGACTGTAGCTAACTGGTTACAAATAAATAAACTGAAACTAAATGTATGCAAAAGATGGTTATTATTATTAAGAATTCGTATGCCTATTATTACAATGCCAGAAATCGCTACAATTTTTGATTACTCAAATTTTGAAAATCTATTTCTCTTAGTAACCTTTGAAAATTTGCAACTGTCTTCCAAAAAATGCCAAACAATTAAATAAACATAGTCTTATGAAACGTAATATTAATTTTGTAAGAAATCGTTATTAATTATAATAAACTCAAGCAATTTTTAAAAATGAAAATTAATAAAAGTTTATTATTATTTACCTGGATACTTATTAAGTCATTTAACATTTCTAAATTTTACACAAACAAAATTAATTTATGATCCACGGTGGTAAATGTCTACAAGAAAGTTGAAAGGATAAGAACTATTTTGGATAATTATCAATCGCCTTTCTATTCTGCATCAAAAGTAGCTAAAGTGCTGTAACTTTTTATAGCTATTAATATAACAAGAATATTATGCGATTTATAATAGACGAGGACGTTGCTAGGTGACGAGGCGCTAGCCGAGTCAACCGCGCAACGTCCGAGTCGGTTTAAATCGCATAATATTCGAGTTATATTTCAAGCTTTATCGTATCATTGGCAACAGTACACAAATAGTATGTAACTAACGAATTATGAAGTTGGAGTTGCTATGCTATTATGTTATGTATAATTACCAATAAAAGTGTAATATAAAGTTGACTTAATAATCAATGATACGATAAAAACTTTAAAGTTAGGAATTGGGTGCTGAAAAGCGAACTCCAATTTTAAAAACACGAAGTATGATGTGTCAATTTATTTTCAGATTAAATTGAGAATTTTTATAAATAAAGGTTACATTTTTTCATGTTTAACCTTCCCAATGGATTTTTTTATATTTAAAACACCCAATTTTAACACTTATAAAAATTGGTGCATACTAAATAGAGATCTACGTGTAGTATTACTCAGTGAAAATCTTACACGTACGTGGAATTAGCTCTAAAAAGTGAGCTCAATCAGTGGTATACACAAACAATTCTTCACAAGCTTAAAATAAGCAGACTTCTTACACAACACCTCATTCTTTTTATGAAATTAAAAACGCACTTTGGCATCACAAAAATAGTTTTCTTCCACCAAGATAATGCTAATACGTGATAGGCAGTTCTACACAAACAAAATCAATATATTTGTGCTGAGAAGAAGAAATAAATAGGTTGAAGATAAAGAGATTAAACAATTGCTGAAAATTAATTTGATTTTAAACATATTTTTTAGTACAAAATCTGAACTTCTTTCTGGTACAATTTTTACCAAAAGGCTCTCACATATTTAAAACTAAACTGCATTTTGTAAAAAAATCACAAAATAAGGTAGCTGGTTCAGAAGGAGAAATAAGTAGGTTGAGATAAGAGATTAAATAATTAATTAAAATTAATATTTGATTTTTTTTTAAATTAAAAACACCCAATTTTAACACTTTTTATAAATATAAATTGGTGAATGCTAAATAAAGATTTATTATTACCCTGAAAATCGAACTCATTGGTGGGAGTTTGCTTTAAAAAAGCGAGATCAATCAGTCGTATGCTATCACCTCACTCTTTTTGTGAAATTAAAAACGCGTTTTGTCTACTTCTTCCATCAAGGTAATACTAATACGAGATACGCAGTTACAAAGAAAACGAATATGTTTTTTTATAATATTTTTGATGTAAAAGATTTCGTAAGATCAAAGGGCTTCCACGAAGGAGAAATAAATAGATTGAGGATAAGGAAATAAATAATTAATGAAAATTAATATTTGATTTTTCAGTACAAACTTTGAAACCAATTCACTTTTTACCAAAAGGCTTTCACCTTTTTACGAACTGGCTGAGTAGGACAAATAAATAGTTTAAATGTAAGAAACTTAATAATTAATGAAAAACGATCTTTTTCAGTACAAAATCTGAAGTTGCCCGTCCACTTCCTTCTGGCACAACATTGTTATCAAAAGGCTTTCACATGTTTAAAAATGAACTGCTTGAAATCAAGGTAACTGACAGAAGGAGAAATAAGTAAGTTGAAACTAAGAGATTAAATAATTAACCAAAATTAATATTTGAGTCCGAAAAACACGAATGTTTTAGACGCCTTTTTTTAGAAAATCTAAAGTTGTCCAATCAAAGGGCTTTCACGTGTTTAAAAATTAGCTGCTTTTAGGAGGAAGGATAGAGGAGAAATTTGATTCTAAAAAAACGTTATCTTTTTCAGTATAAACTCAGAAGTTGCCAATCCCCCTTTTTTCTGGCCCAATATTTTTATCAAAAGGTTTTCACATGTTTAGAAACGTACTACTTTTAGTAAAACAATCAAAATCAAGGTAATTGGCTGAGAAGGAGAAATAAATACTTAGGTTGAAGATGCGAGATTAAATAATTAATGAAAAAGCAGTTTCTTCAGTACAAACTCTGAAGTTACTCATCCACTCTGGCCCAACATTTTTATCAAAGGGCTTTCACATGTTTAAAAATGAACTGCTTTTAGTTTAAAACAATTACAAAATAAGGTAACTGGCTGAGAAGGAGAAATAACAAGGTTGAAGATAAGAGATTAAATAATTTGATTATGAAAAACGTTATGTTTTTCCAGCACAATATCTGAGGATGCCCATCTGCCTTTTTCTGGCCCAACATTTTTATCAAAAGCCTTTCATATGTTTAGAAACGTACTGCTTTTAGTAACAATCAAAATCAAGGTAATTGGCTGAGAAGGAGAAATAAATAGGTGCAAGATAAAGGACTAAATAATTAATAAAAATTAATTTTTGATTCTGAGAAACGTTATTATTTTCAGTACAAAATATGATTTTTTTCTGGCCCAACGTTTTTATAAAAAGGCTTTCATATGTTTACTTTAAAAAAAAATTACAAAATAATGCAACTGGCTTAGAAGGGGCAATAAATAATTTGAATGATTCTAAAACCTAACTCAACCCAATTCTGGCCCTACATTTTTCGAAACTGTGTTAAATGAGTACTCCAACGACTTTGTATACTTATGTAGTAACATAAATGATTAAACTTTTCAATTTAAAATTTTCAGCAAATATTGAATGTTTTATAATTGGCATTGCTGATTACACATTCAAACAATGAATCATTTAATTACAATTCTTTAACAAATCGGGTAAATTGCCTGTAATAATCCTAATCTCTTCGTATATAATCCAAAGTTAAAGAATTAGGTTCAACTGAAAAACAGTGCATCAAATTCTGGTAAAAAAATTCATTTCGTAGCCTATTAAATGTGAGTTGTTTTATGAAGATCGTCCTTCATGGGAAGATTATTTCACTTTAATTAAAAATATCAATTAAATTTTATTAAGCTAGATTTCAAAACAAAGCTACCTACTTCGTTTTTTTTAATTACAATCAATTAACCTCCCAGATTTAATTAATTATGGTAAATACACGACTGCTTGTCTACATATTAACATTTACTTATTTTAAAACATTAAAAAAACAAATTAGTGGGTTCTTAAAAAAGAGCAAAAACCGACTTTTACTTTGTCGGAATCGGAATACGATGTATCCTTTAATTTCAAATTGTTGTGATTTATTATCGATTAGGTAATGAATACAGGGCGTTTCATGGATTTCCCACCCCATAAATCAACGCCTGCACTTACTGTACAATTAACCAAGGACAAATTTAAAACACACAGAGATGTCCGAACATTCTTTAAGTAGTTGCGCAAATAAATTTGTAACGTGGCCGTGACATTTCAAATCTTCTTATGAAAATACATAACAAAAGGTACAATCCGTCAAAAAACCTAAGTAGGTATGCACTTACATATTCGTGTCCCAGTTCTAGTTTACAATATATTTGGTAATCACATAACAACTCGCAATTATCTTAAGTTTGCGGCTTGCATATAAAACGGATACTAATTCCCTATTTAGTCTGCAAGAACAAAAGTTCCGATGGAGTAACAGTAGAACTGGACAAGCTTTCACCAAACTGAAGGATTTATGAATATGTAAAAATGGCAAATGAGGAACGTCCACCTAAATTTGGTTTAATGTGTAAGGATAACTACTAATAAAGAATGCGTTTTGGGTTAACCTTTTGGATAAGTTTCTCACGCACCGTAAAATATCCTAAAGCAAAAACTGAAGCGTCACAACAGTAAAATTCGTAATTTTCAAAAAAAGGTTATTTTAACCTGCATTTTTGACGTAATGTTTGCGGTTCTGCGGTGCCAAAAACCTCACATATAACAAGTTTTCGGTTATGAGTCACTACGTACATAAATGTCCCAAATTATATAAATAAACTTTTTTTGATAATGACTAATAAAGGTTAACGAGTTATAATTAAATTTGGCTTTTAGTTGGTTATAAAAATATCAACGGAAGTAAACCTGAAGCTTTAATTATTAATAAAATTTAATATTAAATAAACCTATAATTTCCATATAAAGGGTGTCCCAACAAGAGCGCCGGATTTAATTTTAAAGAAAAACACATTTATTTTTTTATTTAAGCAAACATTTTTATTTCAACATAAAGAAAAATAGTTCCGATTAAACGTGAAATACAACATCAGGCAAATGGCCACCACGAAACCTCTGACACAGGGTCATTCTTTTGTTGAAATTTTGAATAACGTTTTCGCATAAATGTGGCTGTATTTCACCAATAACGCGCCGTATTTCCTCTTTAAGATGTTCAACTGTTTCAGGCTTATTTGCATACACCTTTTCCTTCACATAGCCCCAAAGAAAAAAGTCCATCGGCGTTAGATCGCACGATCTTGGTGGCCAATGTTTATCGCCAAATCGAGAAATGACTCGGCCTGGAAACTTGGTCTGCAGTAACACCATTGTTTCACGTGCAGTGTGGCAGGTCGCACCGTCTTGTTGGAAAAACATGTCCTCCACATCAATTACATCCAATTCGGCTTCTGGAAATGTTTAATTCCTGACTACGATGCCGAATGGAAGTTCCTGGATTCTCGGCCACAGATACCCTTACTGTGGCTATATTTTCGAGTGACCGACAAGGACGACGACGAACAATGGTCTTCTGATCCATCAGCGTAAATTTGGTCTCAAATTTTTTAATTAAACGCCTCACTGTCGCTTCATTTGGCGCATTATTGCGACCGAAAACTTGACGTAATTGGCGAACTGTTTTCGCAAAACTTTCACCATTTTTGAAATGTGTTTTTACAATAATTAAACGTTGTTCGTTTGAATACTTCTCCATATTCTTAAATCGCGTGGTGTGTACGTGACAACCGTCAAAACAAAATCACCGTACAACTCGTATTAACAAAATGGCGGCAAATTTAAATCCGGCGCTCTTGTTGGGACACCTTTTACAAGAGTTATTAAGATATATAAAAAATAAAAGGATCTTCATAATTACAGCCTATTAAGATATAAAACCAAGATTGTTCGTATTAAACTTTATTAGTGCTCATCAACTCCGAGTATGGATTTTCAACTGTGTCATAAATTAACTTACAAAAACAGAAACTGCATCTGCTGCATTTGAAAAAAAAAATTAATAAATATGGCATTAAAAATATTAAATTTGTATATTCAAATATAAATTTTAATAATCGAAAATTCACAACGAACTTTCTACTGGCATAAAAGGAAGGCATGGAAAGCGATGGCAATTTGGCGGGTGCAGAACAAAGAAACATTTTGTTAATTATTTTAGTGTTAGATGCGACCATTTTCATGAATATTCAATGGCCGAATTAAAAACAGAAATTAGTTTACGAGTATCCCAAAAATCTATGCGACTATATCTAATAAGAAATAAATAAATGAGAATTACAGCCTCACCTTTCCATGGGAAATTTCATAACGTGTTGCTAATATTTATTAATAACTCAAAATTGAACTGCAAAGAAATAATTTATACTGGCGTATTTCATAAATTAAAACTAACTTTATTAGCTTTGTGGATTTATTTGCTTTGCTCTTAAACAAAACCAGTTAGATCGAAATTTATTCGTGATTTTATACAGATTTTTATTAGATACAAAGTAGCGGTCAGTAGAAAGAAATCGTGACCACTGTTCATGATAAGATCTTAATAAAATGTTTAGGTTTCAAAAAACAGTTATTTATTTACTTAAATTGTTAAATGTAAAGTTTTATGTTCGTTTTGGAACGTAGAAAAGTTAGGCAATTAAACTGTTTTGTTGAACTGACTGAACTTGGTTAATTGACGGCAATCAGATTTAATATTCCTTTTAGAATTTTCAGTTTTGACTTTGAGAAAATTTAACTAAAAATTCGTTTCCCCAAAGAGACAGCCAAGCAAAAAAAATCAACCAAAACCAAAGGTTTGTTCAAAGAAATTCGAAACCCAAACTTTAAGTTATATGTAAATTGCAGAACTGAAAAAGGTTACATTCTGAAAAGGAATGGAAATTTAAATTCATCAATACATAATAAAATCCAAATTTGGATTTAAATTTAAGTAGCTAAAAAATATGAACAATTATTTCAGGGTCTACTTGGCTTCTTTCTTATATAATACCATATTCATATAAATAATCTAAAAATCCGTTTTATAAATTTCAGTGTAATAAACCAGAATCAAATATTCCAAAAATTAACAAACATGTATGGAAAGACGTGGCATTTCAACGTCGTCGAAGTATTAAATTCCGTTACTGTTGTAGATTTCGATAGCATTGTTATGTGCTATAAAATACAACAAGAATGTAAGGCAAGAGTATTGTGAACTGAATAAATAACGATAAACTATAAAACAAATTGTACAACAACGTTTGCAAGGCTTAAATCGTGAGCTTATAAACAATAGGCTCGGGGCTTGTCAATCTCAGTACCTACAACTATGTTCCTCTTTAAAACTAGATATTAATATACGAGCACACATCACGCCGGCGGAAGTAAAAATATACAAACAAAATGTTTTGCAAGTAATGACCTTTAATAGTTGGTCAAAGAGTGTTGACCGCTGGAGAAGTTTAAAGACAACTCAATAATTAGATAGCATTGGGACAAAAATTAAACTGCCGTCCTTTACTTGCATGGTATGCCAACAATTTAGTCATTTCTCTTTACGCACGACTATATTTTTTATTGCTTTATCTAATCACCGAATGCACGATTTGCACATGTGTAGTGTTTAAATTCCCTTTTCTACGCCTTTAAAATACTTCAATTACCCATAAAAGATAATCACACCTAGAAAAATAAAAGACCTACAGAAGAAAAACGACCATGACCCTTATTTTTGCTTTTTGCAAGAGTTGATGGATTTTTAATTTTAGGCTAGTTTTTTACAAAAGTTGAAACAATGAAAAACGAAAACCATAGCCCTCCGGCTCGAAGGGCCAATTGTTGCTTTAATTGGTTGTATACAGAATGTAAGAGGCAGCAGAAACAGTTGTATTTGATATTCACGTATTTGCAGAAAAATATTATATTGGGACCCGTCATCTGGAGGTACATACCTTGTCCAACCGTGCACTTCTATCTTTTCACTAACAAAAGAGTCAAAATAAAAATATACATAATCGGGAAGCGAACACCCAAACACCTTGGAAGCTTCTAGCGTATTCTAAAAATCTAAAAAAAATGCATTCCAGCAAGAGGGTCGACGAGTTCAATCACGAATTTACATATGTAAATCTTTTCGGTACAACAACAGTAACAAAAGAGTCCAGAAGGGTTCGGGCGTTCAGCTTACTAGAATCTGCGTGGTACTGAGATTAGTTTAGCTCTAAAGTATCGTATGATCAAAAAGTTCTTGGATCGCGGTTGCTGTGAATCTTGCATTTTATGCAGCCTAAACATTTTGTATTCTTTTTGGAGCCTTTTTAATTACAATTTACTTTTAAAGGATGCAAAGTAAACGTCAACGAATTTCACAGCAACCGCGACCCAAGAACTTTCTGATCATTGATCATATTATACATGCCTAGAATATGGAGACTAATTAGGGTGGTTTTAATACCAAAGACTGGTAAGGCAAACTATTCTCAGGCAAAGTCATTTCAATCCATTAACAGTCCTCTACACCAAAACCAGTTTGCCTATAGAGAAGGTTTATCAACAGAAACAGCGCTCCATCATTTTGTCAAAAGTGTGGAGAAGACGCTGGAAAATAAAGGGATTCCTCTTGGAGCTTTTCTAAACATAGAAGGAGCATTTGACAACACATCCTTCAGATCAATTACACAATTGCGCTAGAAGAGACCTGCTGCAGGCGGATAGGCCGCATGCTGAGAAGAAGGGAGGTCTATTCGTCACTGCTGGATTAAACTGTAGCAGTTCAGGTGACAAGAAGGTGTCCCCAGGGGGAGTTCTCTCTCCCCTGTTATGGAACCTTGCCATAGATGAATTTCCGAAGAGCTCAGCAGCAAAGGGTTGTCTCCCTTAGGATACGCGGACGATCCTGTCAGCAGTAAAAGGGAGATTTGTTATGCAACAGGCCCTGAATGTCGTATCTAGGTAGATTGGAAGGGAAGGCCTTAGGGTTAGTCCCGAAAAGCCCTACGCGAAGAACCTAGAGGATTTGAGACCTTTACTTCTTTGCGGTAAAGAAACTGTTTTGATGGGAGAAATAAAGTACCTGGGGGTCATATTGGACTCCAAACTAACCAGGAAGCAACATATTGGTAAAATTATCAGAAAATCGGAAATTACGTTAGGCAAACGTACGATAAATCTTGTGGTCTCAAACCAGGAATGGTGAATTGGCTATACATCAGAGTAGTCAGATCAACTATTATGTATGCGGCATTGGTGTGGCGGCCTAAGATCAAGCAACAATCTACCAAACTAAGGCTAAGTAAGATACAACGGCTTGCCTGTCTTGGCATAACAGGGGCACAACAACGCCCATCGCTGCTATGGAGACCCTCCTCTTCATATTGAGAATCCATAGACTGTAAAACGCATTGTACAACTTTCGTTTAGGTACAGAACACACTAATATAGTTGATAACATGGAGGGCTCTCTACTTGAAATGAGGGTGGACTATGAAAGATACTGGACTAACAGACCAGAACAAAACCACAGCAAGGCATTCATAAACAGACCTTGCAAGAAGCGAACTGATGAACTTCCTATGGGTAGGGCACAAATCAGGATCGTCACAGGACATGCAACTGTTAAGCAACACCCGAAGAAAATCGGTATATACAATGGAGACCTTTCTTATAGACTTTGCAATAAGGAAACAGAAATAGCAACACAAATTTTGTGTGCCTGTGATGCGTTGGCAAGAAAAAGCACAAAGCACAAAGATCACCGAATGGGCGTAATTTACTAATCAGGATATGCACAATAAGCCGTTTGGGCTGCAGTGTTCACAAACAAAAGAGTCAAAATAGAAATATATGTACATCATCAGGAAGCAAACACCCAGAACACCCAGGAAGCTTCTAGAATAAGCTGCGGCCACATGTATAACAGTGCATCTTGGCAAGAGAGTCAACAATCAAACCACTAACTTCTACTTTTTCACTAACAAAAGAGTCAAAATCTACAAAGACGGTTAAATTTGCTTTTGAAAAACAAAATTTCTTATGTGGAAATTGCAGCAACTTCGATTTCGGAAATGTTCAAAAATTGATTCAAACATCTACAAAGCAGCAACAAGAAGCTAAAA
This sequence comes from Melanotus villosus, assembly GCA_963082815.1. Taxonomy (NCBI): domain Eukaryota; kingdom Metazoa; phylum Arthropoda; class Insecta; order Coleoptera; family Elateridae; genus Melanotus; species Melanotus villosus. Next base: position 5,719,820 of record OY720423.1, on the reverse strand, counting down.
ATACTTCAGTAAAAATTCAAATGAATGAAACAAGCAAAAAAGCCAAACTTCCGGAATTAACACGTATTAATTAGAGGCGGCCGTGACCTTTCTTATATTTATTTTTATTCGATTAATTTTCATTGTATTTTTAATAAGTAAATTGCTACTCATTTTCCTTTTTCGTAGTTTTATGAAGTCATCCGTCTGATCGACTATTAATGCATGTAAACTTTCAATGAATTACGTCAACATGGACATATCTGTTGTGATTGAAGTAAACCGACTCGAAGGACCAAAACAAAAAATTCTTTCATGTGGAAATTAGCCGAACTTGCAATATTTAAAGAATCTACTTATTATGGTTTAATGATCTGTAGGTACATGATATAAATCTTATCTTTGATTTGTGTTTTTTTTATTCATTTTTTGGTGGTGTTAGGATGGCTTGTGCAGTCATTGCTTCTCTAGGAATAATTTTAATCAGATGGGAAATTTGTATCGTTCTTATTTTCCGTAATTACAAATCGCCCATCATTTTTTCATGACACCATAAAAACTAATCTGAATAAAACATTACAAATTGCTACTTGTAAACCCAGTTATAATCTACCATGAACAACCTTGTGCACCATGCAAGTCACTTTAATTACAAACTTGCCAATAAGTCGTTCTCAAGGCTTAAGCCGAGTTAAATTATATCTACGATTAAAATCTAAAATACCCATTATAAAAATAAATGCGAATAATAAAACAAGATGCTCAGTGAAACATTTCAATTTAGGACGATAATGTCAAGCAAATTAACTTAAAAATTATTTGATATTTATGACTTCCTTGCTAAAAGCCCATGTCCAACCGACAATTAAAGATTTTCAAACAGATATTATGCGTTTTAAAATAGGTACCTAGGTGGTATATTCGAGGTCAATATTAATTAAGCAGAAAAAAAATAACATGTCAGTTCTAACGCCTTATGTGGTGTATTGTAACAAAATGAAATTTAAGCAACCGCTTGGTCTTTATTGTTATTTACTCCCACAGTCTGATATTTAAAAAACGTTTAAGTTTAAACGAAACAATCCATGTTCTAAAGATGGAGAGAGCTTAATTTCCATTAGATTTCAACATCACAAAAAGCGGATATGTCTAAGTTTTAATGTTAAGTTATTTTTAATATCATATGGTATTATTTCCAAAAATCTGCTGATTTACAGGGTTGGATTCAGGTTATCCCAAGCGAATTTAAAAATTAGAAGGGACTTACGTTGAAGAAAACATCTCGATCAAGCTTGCTGTAATTTGAATTTCTAAAATCTGCGCTTAAATAAATTTCGCTTCACGTCCAGGTAATAAAAAACGGTTCGATCTAATTGATTACCAAATAAAAAAAATTAACAGGTTTCACTTTGCACTTCTAAGAACTGTGAGTGTTTGTTTGTACGTCAAAATGGGAGCAAAGAAAACTGAAACCTAACGAATAATGATAAACAATACTTGCCACAGTTTACACTTAAAACAACAGATATGCAAATGCATGACTTTGATTTGTGTGACACTTGCAATTTAAAGACCTTGTAATACTAATTAACCAAATGTATACCGCTTCATTTTGTCAGAACCACAGCTTTGCACCGAAAAACTAAAACTGATTCACACATGTTCAAAATAGATCCTGTAATCAAATATAAAACGACTGTGACTATTTTTACTTTCTAGTACGTCTGACATCTGTTATGACTGAAGTTTATTTATTCTGTTCAACATTTATCAAAATCCATCAATTTTCTTCGGATTTTTGTTGTTTTACGTAACAAACCTTGCTAATTAACAGTGTTGGCAACACAATCTTTTATTTTTGTTTCAACTCAAGGGCAGAATTTCTTTATGTTTACAGGAAAAATTACCATTGAAATGTAAACAAAACATTACGCCACATTTTCATGGCCAAAAATCACTTCATTCATTCATTCACATTGGGGGGTTCGAAGTTAAGTTCGTTGTGCAATACGGAAAAATTGTGCAAATGTAAAACGACACGTGCTTTACAATCATACAAAAGCAGTTAGAAGTGAGTAACACATAAAAATAATAACAACACCAAGGTTGCAAAGTTGACACAAAGATAACGTACTTGAAGGTTGTCCATTGTAAAAGTAAAGTGGGATTTGTACTTTAAAAAATAAATGACACTTACGTATTGGGTGGTTGGTATTTATTGATAAATAAATGTTAAAGGTTAAGACACGTAATTCTGCTTCCGTTTGCAATTGCTAGGGCTAACCTGAACAATCTTAAAATTTACTTCGTAAATACATTTTCTAAACCCCAAGTTAAACAAATCAGGCGAAACAAAGAGCAATTAAGGTCCGTAAACGTTAAACGAAGTATCCTTAATTTTCACTTGCATACTAATGTCAATCAATGAATTTGACGTTTGTGGGTGTGCTTAATTAAAATTCAGCAAAGGAATTGGACATTCCAGATATAATAACACATTTACCTTTATATCTATTCCTTACGTGATTGATTTCCTTAACCGAACTAGCATCCTTACAAGGTTAAGGATAATGCAATTTAAATTTAAATTACGAAAGAGGGGGAGATTTACCGGAAAAAATAGAATTCCCCATCAGTTCATTGCTTCCTTAGATATGCATAAACAATAAATAATTAACGAAATGTTTGGTTTGGTTCTATTTTTAGTACTAGGATGGAACAAAATTACATTCAATTCAGAATATGTATAAGCAAACAGAAAGTGCTTCTAATTGATTATTGTTTCTTTAGATATACTGTTTGAGACGTATGTACTACGTAGCCAAGAGTTAAAGACAACAAAATGTGCCTTTAAATTGTTTGAAACAAAAGTATAAAAATAAGTAACAACGATGTAAGGAGTTAAAATTGTTGCAGGAAAGGCGGAAAGTTTAGGAAAAATGTCTAAAATGCCCGTAAAAGCCTGTTGTGGCAGTTTTTCACACCGGATGCAATGTTTAACTAAAAATGTCTTTTGTTATATTTTTTAAATATCTTATTTAAGTGCAGATTTCTTGCAGATGTTTCGATTTAAGAGAAATAAGAGAAAGAAATTTATTAACTACGAATCTAGAGTTATGGTATTGTATTAACACAATGTTGCCTTATATTTTTAAGGCAACTAAAAGAGCATGGTAACTCAACGTGTTAATCACGCCAAAGGCCAAATTTCTTGATATTGCAAACTTGGAAAACACTATTAATTTTAATTAAAAAATCAAATTCCGTTTCTGGGCAAATTGCCTCAAAAAATCAGCTCTAAGATTTTAAGGGCGGTTTATTTTACCGATCAATTTTCGTACACCAAATTTCGTTAAAATCGAGTCAATGGTTTAGTTGGACACGTGAAAAATTTAGATTTTCTGAAAAGCTATAGCCAGATTTTTTATAAATTTATTTATATGTGTATTAAACACCTTTACGTAATTTAGAGTTTTCTAATGCTTACAAGTTTCCAAAATCAGAATTACTTTAAACTAAAAATTCCATGAGACAAAAGAACAGTTGTATCCTATTGTTATTCATAAAATAAACATTTACATTATAACTCTGTTATAAGTGTTAGAAGAAATTAGAAATTTCAGTTGTTACCATTTAAGATTTCTATATCACTGCATGAGTAAGATAATTACTACAAAAGTAAATATGCAATCAGCTAACAAGTTTAATATAATAGCAAAGGTTTTTAAGACCGTGGGCCTTTCCGGACACCCTAGAATCTTTGTACTTACTTGGGAACCGCCCTGTATAAACAAGGATATTAGAAAATATATAAGAAATTCTTGAGGTTGTAAAATAAATTAGTTTATATTGAAAACTTGCGTTTTGTGAGTTGAAATTAATGAAATAAAAAATCTTTATCAATTTCAAGATGTTTACCGTAATAAATTATAGGCACTTTCAGCTCTAAAAATAACTAAAAATATAAATAAATCCCCGTAAAATCAACTAAGCATTAGCGTATAGTTTTCAATAAAAATAAATCGTATATTAAATGCCTATTTTTTTATATAAATGATACTTTCAAGTCATATAGTTTTCTGTTTTTTTCTTCTTCCTTTTTAACCATTTGTGCATTTGGGTATTTCTTAAGATTTTTTGGAAATAAAATTACTTCTTTATGTTTGTAAAGAAACCCGGAGTGAATTTTAAAAAATAGGCATTGGCATATCTTAAAACTATGTCAGAGGATACTTTGATTATTGTTTTATTGTGAAAGAAGTAAAGGAAAACTTAATTCTTGTAATGATAAAAGAACTTCGAATTTTTTAAAATCAATTTAAAGCTCTTTTTTTGAGTAGTAACTGTCCTTTATTACTCTGTAACTTTTAAAAGTTAAAATTTCAATTCTGGGACAATTTCAAGCCTTTTATCGTATTTGTTTGGAAGCTTGCAATAATTCTTTAAGCAGCTTATAAAACAATTAAAAATATGTTTACTGTGGTTTTAAAATCAATTTAAAGCTTTTGCTGTATTTTTTTGGGCAAACTATTAATTATTGTCCTTTTAGTACTCTGTGACTTCCAGAACTTAAAAAACGGCCAACAAAATGTCAATTCTGAAATAATTTAAAGCCTTTCTGTGTGTTTATTTGGAAACTGGCAATGAACTTCTCATAAAAAGGTTCAAACATGTCGAACGATATTTATTGTTTCAATGTGAACTAAAGAAAATCTTCATTCTTGTAATGATTAAAGAATTTCGAATAAGTTCATCGCTTTAAAATTAATTTAAAGCCCCTTTTTTGAAAGCTCTTTTGTGGTTTTCCTTCATGATTTCTTTAGAGGCCAAGGTGTTGGTAAATTCGAGCCATTTTTATTAATATATTTATTATATTTAACTTACGAAACTAATGAAACACAATCTTTAAACAATGTCTGAATGTAAAGCCTCTTTTTCGAAGTTCTTTGGACACTCACAGTAATTTTTGAAGCAGACATAAAAGAGTTAAAAAACTATGTCAAAGATATTCTTATTGTTGTTTTATAGTGATGTAGAGGAAAACTTCATTGTTCTAATGATAAAAGAATTTCGAATTTCATGGTTTTGAAGTCAATTTAAAGCTGTTTTTTTTTGGTAAATTTGGGCCTTTTGGAGCTAAAGCAATAATCATCCTTCTATTAATGTATGCCTCAAGAAACTTAAATAAAACAAGCAACAGTTTCAATTTTGAAACAATTTGAAGCCTATTTTTTTCTGCTTGTTTGGAATTTCGCAATAATTTTTTAAGCAGACATAAAAAAAAGTTAAAACTATGCCAAAGAATATATTTATTGTTATTTTATTGCGAAGTACCTACTAAAGGAAAATTTCATGCTGTAATAATTAAAGAATGTCGAATAAGTTCATCATTTTTAAATTTAATGAAAAATTGTTCTTTTCACAATTTTACTTACGTTTTGGACTAGAAACGTGCAGTAAATTACTCGGGGTAGGCACTGGTAAAGGTTAAAACTGTTTAAAGGTTATTGTGATTATTTTTATCGTGAAAGAAGTAATAAAGCATATAATGATAAAAGAATCTCGAATTTCATCGTTTTAAAAATCGACCCAAAGTTCTTTTTGTTTTTTTCCTAATTTTTTTAAAGGGCAAGGCAGAGTGTTAGTAAATTTGAGCTTTCTCGAACTAAAGTAATAATTGCCCTTTTATTGATTTGTGTCCAACGAAACTTAAAAGAAAAGCAAACAACAGTTTCAATTTTGAAACAATTTCATGCCTCTTCTTCGTATTGCGTATTTGTTGGGAAACTGGCAATAATTGTTTAAGCAGACATAAAAACAGTTAAAACTATGTCAAACAATTTTTCTGTTGTTTTAATTTAAAGTAAAGGAAAACTTCAAGCTGTAATATATAATTAAAGATTTCGAATAAGTTCATCCTTTTTAAATTAAATTAAAACCCTTTTTGGTTTTTCCACAATTTTATTTTACGTTTGAGAACTGAAGAACTAGAAATTCGCAGTAAATTATTTAAAGTAGGCGAAGGTGATTTTGATTATTTTAATTGTGAAAGAAGTAAAGCATATTAATGATAAAAGAATTTCAAATTTCATCGGTTTAAAAATCTATTCAAACCACATTTTTTGGGTTTTTCGCGATTTTTTCAAGGGCAAGGTGTTATTAAATTCAAGCCTTCCCGAGTTGTTGTTACTTTGTAACTTACGACATTGAAAATCAATTTTTAAACCTCTTTTTGATGTTTGGTTGGAAACACCACTTTAGAATTTGCATTGGACTTCGATATTTGCAGATTCTCCCAATTTAGACCCCAATAAAAATTGATTAAAAATACAATCAGATGCAGAAAGTTTTAAATAAATGCAGATTATCGTGTTTTAAGTTAGCACGATTTTAAGGCCTTCAATGGAATTATGTGAAAGTTTTTTTAGAAAAAAGCACTTAAACAAATAATTAACGAAGTGTCGAAAACAGGATGTGCATTGGAAATCAGGTTAAACTTTTATGTAAAAACAATTTGATAATCTAAGTCACAACGGTTTAGTTTTGAAGAAAAATCATACTGGGGTTTCTTCATTTTTAATTTTAATAATCAAAGCTCAGCGATAAAGCAACTTTCTTGTGAATTTTGCTAAGTTCTTGAGCAGGCATTAAAGCACGTACATTTTTCGAGTTTCTAACTACGTTTTTATAAAAAAAATCTCAAAACTACGCTTGAGAACAACTTAAGAAGTAACCTAAATATTTAAACTTCATTCCAGCAAATAAAGGACGATAATTCGAAACGATTAAACTATGTATTACAAGTACAAAATGGCTTGCAGGAGTCAAGGTTTCAAAATTACAGTTTCTAAATGTTACAGAAATTGCAACGTTAAGCAACCAAACCCCAACAGTAGCTCATTTAAGTACAAAATTCTCACCACAAAGCCAATCATTGAAGTTCCATTCAATTTCCCAAATTTTAGGCGAGCCAGGTTCGTCCCTGACTTTCAACATTATCTTGATACGGATAACTTCACACGGAATAAAGCTACGAATTTTACCATGCAAGGTTAAAAATTAAAATCGGCGGCGAATGCAAATTAAGGCGTTAAATTTTACGGTTTCATTATAAATATTAACATTTACAAATGATGCTTTAGGCTATGAAATTCTACACTTTGATTCGTGTAATTAACAGGTTTGATTTATTTTATTTGTTTATATTATGTGAATTCGTTTGCTAAGGTCGTTGTGCATACTCCGATTTTTCTACTTTTCTTTTATTTTCATAAATTGTTTCCAAGCTGTAACCTTATCCATGTTTCTCATGCCTTTTCACCAAGTTTTATTCTTCCAAACAACAAATTAAAGAATTTATAAATGCAAAAGAGACCACCCTCTACAAATTTCCAAATTCTTCAAAGCAGAAACCATCAGTAGGTTTGTTTTTAATTCCAAAAGGAATATTTGGAAAAACTCCAAACGCATGTCAAGCGAAAACTCAAACAAATTACAAAAGCCAGATTCCTTTAATCTAAGACATTAAAGTTCTCTGAAAGCTATTTATATCGGGCTGAAGTCCACGAATTAAAATCCATTCGTAGAATTTCAATTCACATAATCGATTATAAATTTAATTGTTTGCTGTCTAGACTGCGTGGCAAATTAATGAATTACACTTCAACCAAATGCAATATAAATGCAACGGAAGTCGGCGGAAGTAACATGCACCCTTGGGATTAAGGGGTGCACACGTGCACACCATATGTTCCTCATGAATTTATGGAATTAAACTTTGCTTGTTTATATTAATACCCAGCCATCAAGTCGAGTACATAGTACAATTCCCAACAATATTTATTTCAACAAAAACCAACCAAAACCCAGCAACCTAAGTAATGCAAGACTGTTATTAAAGAGTGTATTCACCCACACATTTTTGGAAGTGAAAATGCAAGTGAAATGCAGAAAAATTTGCATTAATAAAGATTTTATTGATAAATTGTATAAACTAAGGATGTAGGTAGCTTATTACCAACTTTCTTTTAAATGCGACATTTCTAAATTGGTGAACGTTGATTTTGGCAAAGAAACTTTTAACGGGCATTTATCTTAAGTAACAATTCGCCTACGTGATTATTCTTCGTGAAAGTTATTACATGAAATATTACGTTTTAAGGGACTTCTGTTTTACAGATGTAAAAAGAGTTTATATTTCAAAACCCAGTGTTCTACTTTTATTTCCATTTGTAATTAATAAAAATGAGAGAATTGAACCTCGCCAGCCATATGTGGATCAATTAGCTTTTCAAAGAGGAATTTAGGTAATTTTTGAAATGTCTACCACCAATTATCATAAAAAATAAAAAAATTAATTGAATGACCAATTTTAGCTTGCTATTTTAAAACTGGTTCTTTACTTTTTTAAGCTACAGATTGTAATAAAAAGGGGGCCATATATGTATGTATAAAAAATAAAAATAAATAAACGTTTGATTAGTAAATTAATTTTTGGAAATGCATTTCCTGCAAATTTCTGCAATTTAAGACAGTTGGGAGACTCCCTAAGAATCCCTTAATTTCGTATTGGTGAAGAAAAACAGGCATTAAGTCTAAATAAAAGCAAGAATTTTAAATTTAATTTCAGAATCAAGACTACAAACATTATTTTTTATCATATAAGTTCTACAATAAATCAAAACGCAAACCTTTAATTAAAAAATTATTACTCAAAAATATGCAGAATTAATCGAAATAACGAATTTCTCTAAAAAAGCTTTGAGAATTCTTCTGAAGTATCAAAATTTAGGAATCCACCAGAAAATGCAAATTAAATATTAATAAATTCATTTAATTATTCTGAATTATTTTATTTCTGGGGCACATTTTAAAAATACCACATTAACATAACCTAAATTCTGCATTACAAAACACGAATTCGGTTTTTAAACTTAAGGAATTTATCTCAAAACGTTTCTAATTCAATTTCGTATGCAGAATTTCAAAAGTAACACCCTTTCCCCTACAAAAACCACCAAAGATATGCAGATTTGACTTTTACCTTCTGATAATTAGTTTCTTGCTTTTAAATATGCAATTCTTTCGCGTTGATAGGCTAAATTGACGTGTGGAATGGGCACACATTCTCAAAAATTTAAGCGACATTTAAAGGCTTCAGCACAAATAAAACAAAATTTTTGTATGTTGAAACAGCAGAAAAATTTGGTCATTTTTTGGTTGGTTATTAACAAATATTATTTTAAAAAAGGATGAAATTCCTAGGATGAAATGTCAGTTTAGATTTCATAATTTTAACCTTTTTACGTGGAATTTTGCTTATTATTTCTGAAAATGTTAGGCCTTTCGAACACTTGAACAAATTAAATAAATCCAAAATACAGAATAATAATAAAAGTCAATCAGAAAATAGGCACACAAAAATAAAAATTGGAAGAATTTTCGTAGTTAAAACTGAATGAATATTGTTGCGACAGTTTTGAATAAGTTGCACTTACGTTACCGGTTTTTTTACGTTAATCCAATTTATGAATGGAGTGCATTATGTAACAAGTTACCGTGGCAACCCTGATCTAAAAGCAGCTAGTTATGCAAACTAAAATTAATAACGCCAATCAATCGGGGGTAATTAGAAAAGTGGAACCTTCCCAGATTATTAAAAAAGAAGTCAACAAACAGTCGCATGATCAACAGTAATTGACTCCCATGCAGGATTAAAAGTCAATAACTTTAATACCGCCATTTCCTAATGACTAATAAGCTAAATCCATAAAATAATAAGGTAAGACCATCACACCTTCTGGGATGATTCACAGATTCACACTGATTAAAAGAGTGTTATTGCTCTTGCAAAATCACTAAAAGCCACGCAAATAAAGAATTTGGTGCTGACCAAGACCAATTCAGTTTAAGGAGACATCGGATTAACTGGCACATCAACTTATATTCTATTAAGGTAATCACATTTATTTACTTAATTTATTATGCAACATACATAAAAACTAGTTCAATGCTTTTGCATTACCAGCTGCTGACACATGTCAGTTCCATTTAAAATAATCGCTAAAAGCGAAGGATTAATAATTAATTAGATAATGGAACCGGATTATTGTTAATTAACTTCATAAATATTCAATAAAAAAATTTATATTGCGCAACAGTTCTACAAAAAACTTGGATTTTATAGGGCAGACTTTACATATGGCGCAGTGCTAAACATGCATATAGACATAATCAGCAACATTCCAAACAAGCCATTAAAGTCAAATAAGAAGAAAAATTCAGAATTGGAATTTGTAGGTGGGCTACGCACAAAAATTAAAACTACATTCAAACTAATTAATTAACGTTTGTAATTTACTTCTTCTAGCTTTATTTAGGTTATATTTAGTTTACATCAACGTCAAAAGAGATCCTATTTTAGTTCAAATGTAAACTCGTTAACGGACGAAATGCGTTGGATGCACTTGAAGAAGATTAATAACGTTCGTTTTGTATAAAACGTGTTAAACTATTGAGAAATTTTCCTCTGTTACACCTACAGTAATTTATTTCAACAACTCAAGTGTCAGTTTACATGAATGTTGAAAGGAAATGATTTTTATGATTTTTGTATAAAGGCGCCAGATGTTAAATATCATACAACACATTTTGGGGTTGATTGATGTACGTGCTTTAGTCGTAATATGATTCCGAATTGTGTAACTTTAAATTACAAACTGCTAAACCGGATGCAAGAAATAACTCTTTTGATTTTTGATAAAGTCAGATTGTATCCTTGACTTGTAGTATGTCATATAGATCAGAAGTGGTATTGTATGAAAATTAATATGATACTGTATTTGTAAAATTGGGCATTTATTTAAAGATAAACTGACATTAGAAAACTGCCAAATGGGTGACCACTTAAAATCTTGCTCAAATTACAGAATTTTCACTATAATTTGAGTCATGGTCTCACTGAGCATTCAATATTTACTAAGCCACTGAGCTCCTCTTGGGCTTTAAGATTTAATTAAACTTTAACATTTTACAGAGTTGTAAGCCTTTATCAGATCATACAGATTTTAAATGGCTACAAGCCCATTCCAAACTTTTATACATTCTTGATCTCTGAGTCGTACTCAGCCAGGGAACTTCTGTTTAGTCCCCCAAACTGAGTTTAAAAAGTTTCTTTGGTCTTTGAGGTTCCACAGAGTTTTAAATTTTTCACTAAATTTTTATTAAATTCCGAAGCTTTACTGAGCCTTATCTCAAGGCATCAACTTTTTCATCAAAATTGTGCCTTGCCAGAGTTTAGTTAGAGTATTAACTGAGCATCACAAAACATTTACAAGAATTTGAGCATTGACGAAATGTCAAGCCGTTGCCGAGCATTTAACAGGGCTTTTCCAAGTCATCGATTATTTTTATCAGACTTTGAACCTTATTAGAAATTTGAATGTTTTCTGAGAAGGAAAAAAAGGAAATTCAACGTTATTTCATTTCACCCCGTAGAGATGAGGTGGCGGGCCGCTTTAGGAGGGCAAAACTCCTCTTCAGCCACGGAGAACGGAAGCTATTATATACGTCTTTCATTGGGTGTTCACCAAACTACGAAACTTTACTGAGTTCTTCGAATCATGTTTTTCTATCAAACTTCGAGTTTCGTGAGAATTTCAAGCTTTTACTGAGCTTTAAACATTTTCTTACTTTTAGAGTCCTCCATATTTTTAAGGCTTTCGTTGAGTTTTTATCAAACACCGAAATTTATTGAACCCCTTCCTAGTCGTCGATTTTCTTTGCCAAACTTTGTGTCTCAGCAGAATTCGGAATTTCGAGTACTTATTGGGTTCTACACCTCTTTGAAGTTATTTCAATTTACGAAACCTTGAGCATTTACAAAGGTTCAAGCCTCTACTGAGCTTCGAATTTTTAATAAATTATACAAACATTTTTCACACTTTTTGGGGGCCCTCATAGAGCTGTAAGTTTTTCATTGAGTGTTTACCAGACTCTGAAACTTATCTCAAGTAATCGATTCAAACTTTGAGCCTTGGCCGATTTAACTTTATACCTTTTAAAAGTTAATGAAAATTTAAAAACTTGCATTGCATTGCATTGACGAAATGTCGAGCTTTTACAAAGCTTTTTGCGTAACTTCTGAAGCTCGCTTTAATTCTTGGGCTTTCGACACTGTAAAGGTATAAGAGAGTAAAAGAGAAAGAATGAAAGAAAGAAAGAATATTTATCTCAAATTTGGACAAAGACAAGTAGTTCAACTAACAGGAAAGCTCCTTAAGAATGTGTTCTACATCCACCCATATTCCTATGAGGGGATGAAATTTACAGCCTAATTGTTAATTCGAATTTTTGAATGCACCAGAACTTCTTCATTTACAAGTACAAATATGAGTCAAAAAACCTGATTTATTTGGAAATACTTTTGTCTCTTGTATTTTTCGTAATAGTAATAGTTTTAGAGTAAACAAAAAAAAAATCTAATATGCGTACTGTTTTAATGAAGGACTTCAAAATACCTGAACGAAAATACAGTACAAAGGCGAACACTGTGAACACAAAAACTAACCCTTGGCTTTTCATTTCTGAACATCAATTTGTACTTCACTAAATTTACTAAATGTACAATTTTTTCTCTAAACGTCTTCACGCAGTATTTCGAAAACAAAGCACTAACTGTCTGGAGATTTACGTAATTTCAAACAATTCGAATTATTATAAATTGGATAACAAAGGCCAGTGTGTTTCACAGAACCATAACATTTGCAAATATTCATTTGGCCTTTAATCATCTTACGTTTCATTAAAGTGCAGCATAGTGACTTAGTGGTAAATTATTATTCTTATTAATTAATAAAAAACAATTTGTCCTTTGTGGATAAGACAAATTGGTTTTTAGTAACGTTTCATTAATACAGCTTCAAATTCACTTTAAGGATGAATCAATTTCATTGTTATTATTATTATTTTGATATGTAAGCTTCTGCAAAACGCAGAGAGCAATGGAGAAATCCACGTTGGGCATTAGTTTAAAGGACAGGAGGACCAACACCTGGATTCGATAAAAAACGCTACTACAGCAATGGACACCTTATCTGGGTAAAAGAAGTCGTGGAAGACTTCAAATTAGATGGGATGATGACCTTAATGATGTGGCTGGCTTCGGATGGATCAGAACTGCTCAAAATCGTAAATGTTGGCATGAACTGGAGAGGCATATGTCCAAGGATGCACGACGGAGGGCTAACGAAGAAGAAGCCTTACATCTCGGCACAATTGATTAAATTCTTTGTGCTTAGTTTATATCGTTTTGCAGTAAACTCTTTCATGGTTTCAGAAGTAAAAATTAAGATTTTCGAGTCGTTTTTCTTAATAGGTATGTAATTTATGAAACTACGAAAACAATCAATTTATATCATTTTACAGTAAGCCTGTATTCAAACTATTTATATTCCAATAAATATTTATTAGTCAAAAAAGGAAAACATTTTATTATCTATAAATACGATTTTTTTTTATGTAAAATTCATGGATAAAACTCATATCTAAACAAATTGAACATTTGCCTGAAATGACAACCGAAGTCCTATAAGCAATTTCTACAAAGTTGGGTTTCTACATTAACTAAACATTTATGTTACTTTAAACAACAACGTGTTTCATGGTTTTTCTTTGATGTTGCAAAATTTCGTGACTGTTGTTTATATACAAAACAAAACATGTTGGGATAATGTATTTCAGGTTGACCGAACAAATTATTTTTCTCGGAGTAGCAAAGACTGATGACAAAATTCACGAATAACACATTTGCGGTCTACCAATTAAAACTGCTAGGGAAAGCTGCGAGTGAGGTAAGAAATATTTTTCTCTACATTTTAGGTTGCATATTTCACAGTAAAATTTGCTTCAATTTTGAGCAATTGGAAGATTTTCCGAAAAACAACGATTTTGCAATGGTTAAAAATAAAATCTGTTTACAAGGAAGAGTCGACCGTAAAAAACTATTTAAACGCTGCGCCGCCCGAATTGAATAATAGAAAGACATGTTAAATAACACCTACGGGGGAAAATTGCAAAATAAAAAAATATACAATAGTAATCAACCAGCGACCATTATAAAATAATGCGGGCAGAGAAATGCCCGATTATCCTTTAATGGAGTTCGACACACCTTTTGCACAATGCGTGAAGTAATTAAAGTTTAATAATGTCCAATGTGTCAAAAGAATCGAGATTTATGATATTTATATAATCTTTTTATAGCATCAAGCTTACACGTCCGCAATTTCCTTATTGTGTGCAACCACGATTTATCTCTTAGCCACATAAACTATAATGGTTCTTTGAGAGGAAAAAAATGTGCGATACTCTTTTAATCGGTTCTGAATCGGTAGTTATTACCGATATATGTATTTGGTGAAAGTTTTTATCTTATGCAATTTGTCGATCTTACTGATTGTCGCTGTTAATTCCCGCAATTCCCACGAGCAATTTATGCGTTGCGCTACGCCGTCACACGACTTTGATGTTTACGATGCAGAACCGCAGAATGATGCTTCAAATGAAGATCTATGGTTAAAAAATGACATCATACAGGTTCGTTGGTACACGTATATGACACGGAAAAGGTGAATGACTCACGGCGTGAATTTTACATTATCAGTAATAAAGTGGAGCAGTTGCAGTTGATAATTTCACATTTGCATACCAAAGAATGTACGTTTTAATTCACTTCAACATCGGGGAAGAAGATATAATTTGTAACAAGGAGCCCAATTTTATTGCTATTTTTAAACGTAAACATAAAACACAGCTCATGATTACTCTTCGATAATTTAATTTATAAATACCTGCATAATTTTAAGCAGTCGTTCCAGCATTTCACTCATAAATAACTCAATAGTTAATTATAAAATTCTTGTGTAATTTGATTAATTATAAATTCCTGAATTTGATAATTGAATTATTTTACATTTGAACATAATAATGAATTTTGTTATTTACTTATTACGTAACGCTTTTATAATCCACGTGCGCCTTTCCTTTTTATATAGTACCATACAAAAATGGTACCAACTTCCAAAGGGAAGCCAAAATCTGAATTACAAGCATCCGGAGCTGAAGAAAGGGTTCCCTTCAACCATCAAAGCGACTTATGTATATACTTTACAGTAAAAATAAAGAAGCATATAAGGTATAAAGAAGTTAAAGAAAATTAAACAATAAATCAGCAAAATCCAGAAACGGAAGTAAATAGTTAATCAAAAGTAGGTGAAACATTTGTGAAAAAAAGGCTTTTACGGTCACGTATTAGAATTCTAAGCATTTTTGTTGAAAGGAAACATTAAAACTATATTTTTTCATTACGTTGCAATCATGAAAGTTTTAAGTTTAATATGAGAGTAATTCGGTGCAAGAAGCAACGTACTTCCGGGAACTTAAAACATATTTACGTTTGTAAATTCGAAAGGTATGAATATTTAGAATCTAGAAAGTCGATGGTGTATGATTATCGAATTTATCTAAATTAATTTGGAATCCTTTTAATGCAAAGTTTTGTAAGGTGATATCGAAATCACAACAAATTCGATTAAAACTTCTTTTACTAATTTAACACGAATTCATGTGAAGTACAACTACAGTTTGAATAATTTGGGAATTTCTTACACAATTTTCAAAGTGAAATTACACAAAGCAATTAACGCAAGTGACAATACAGGTTATAATTAACAAAAGAATACGAAATCGTTGAATTTCTAAACAACCAAGGTTAATTTATAACCGGCCTCATTAATAAAATTGTCGCCTTTTTCATTTCACTACGTTTTTTAAAACTGGGACAGAGAGAACTATCTGCATTATTGACCTTGATTACATGAAGTATTACTTGCACGTGTTATATGTTTTGATAAAATTATTAACAATAAACTCGTCTAATACTGACCCTGTTTCAAGAAAGTTATGAATTATAATCATGCTAAGATAGCAACTAAGAAGAAAAAGCCACACTTTAACAGCTTCGAAGAGGCGATCTTTAAATAAGAATATCAAAGGTTTCATTTCCACATCGATAAACTAAATTTACACAACAATTTCGCTTTCTAACCTAAAATTGTAACTTTAAACCCACAACTACAATTAATTATTATTTTGTGAGATCAAATTAAAAATTTAAGATAAAATTTACACTTTAATAAACCATATCCTGAGCAAGTTTCAAGCGTATCATGATAATCTTGTCACAAATAAAACGAGCAAGTTTTTACGGTCGGATTGTTATTTCTAATTCTCTCCATTTGAATCATTAAAGCCGAACTAATTCGTGTAGGCAGTTAAAGAATATTATAATACAGACAAAGGACATTAAACTTCGCTCCAATTTATTTTAACATTTAAACAGTTGAAATCGGACAAATCAAAATAAATAAAACGGTTCTTGAGCACTACGAAAAAGGAAATACTTTCTTGAATGTTTTATTTTAAATTATTGTAATCACCTTTTATGCTTCAAATATGGAAACATGCATACTAATATAAATTTGCTTTCTAAAAACTTGTTGTTATTCTTCATTTCGGTTTAATTTACCAGAAAATCCAATTAAAACCGGGCTGCATCTTGTGTAAATAAATCAAACGTGAAAGCCCTCTTAATATTGTTTGTATATTAGTTATAAAAATTTCTACGGCCATAAATGTTTATTATTTATTATTAAGCAGAAATTAAACAAAAATAAATGCTGATGCTTAAAAGACGTTGGCCAAAGTTTATTCGTAAACGGATTTATACAAACTTTCATTTGTGACCACGAAAATAGCAATTAAATAAAAATAAAGAATCAGAAGAAACGCTGAAATTTTATGTATTTCATTCAGTCCTGCAAAATTCAGAAAGCATTCTAAATTTGTTTGTAACTAATATTACTTGTAGCCTCAGGGGTAAGTACCCTCCTAGTACTGACACGGGTTTTATAAACCTGAGGTATCCAAGCAAATGGTCCTATGAATAAAGTGTTGGGCACACCCCATATCCGCAAAAAAACTTAGTTACAAAGATGAGGACGAAAGCAAAGAGATAAGGATATGATCTTAGGAGCGTGGAATATTAGAACTCTACCATCTAGAGCTAGACATTACAGCCTTGCAGGAGATGAGATGGTCAGAGCCAGGAAGACTGCAAAAACAAAAATGGGATATTTACTATAGTGGAACAAGCAATAACATCCAGGAACTGGGTGTCGGATTTACATTTACAGTTGGTAATAGAATGAAACCGACCGACCAGATAACAAAAGTAATGTACAGATTGTAGTTGAGTGGCCGAAGCAGAAGTGGAAGACCACGGAGAACTTTGTGGGAAATGGTGGAGGAGGATTTACGTAATTATGGGATTGCAAATTGGCAAGTACTGGCCCATAATAGAAAAGAATTTTAGCCACATGCCTTTAGGTCTAAAGAGCTGTTATATACATAATAATTAGTTTTGAACCTATCAATGAGATGATATGCAGCATAAGGATAAAACTGAAGAAAAAGAAGATCAAATCAAAGAAACCTTCTACGCAGAACTAGAAAGGGAATTGCCAAGATACCAGAGATTGATCTTAAAATAATGATGAATGTGAAAATAGTCAAAGAACATGTTTACCTACCCATAGTTAGAAAACATGGTCTACATGAGATATCTAACGATAACGGAGAAAGAGTAATAAAATCTGTGACATCCAGGAATATGGTAGTAAGAAGTAGACTGCCCTGCTAAGCCCAAAATTGATACTTGCATATTCGTTAAGTGAAACTGTGGCATAAAATGCATATATTACTAGAATTTTACGGCTGAGTTTGGCCAAAACATTCTTAGCTATCACTACAAATTGTGTGTGATCAGCAAAAACCTCGCAAAATATTGGAACACTTTTTACTGTTCAACTTTCGAACAATATCAGTTACTGCTTTTGGGCTTAGTACGGCAGTACAACACTTCCCCATAAACAAATACATAAGGGCATGTGGACATCCCATCCAAATTTGATCATTTCCTGTTAAGAACAAAAATAAGGGAAAAACTAACAAAGTAACAACAATCCTAGGAAGCAGGCCGAACAAATATAATACACACAAACTTAACGAAGAAGAAAACCAATTAAGATATGAACAAAACCTAGCAAAAAATCGAGATAAACAGAATGGACAAGATATGAACGAGAATTAAAAGCAAGATAAATGATATGGCGGAGGAAATACTAGGAACAACTCATAGAAAGGCGAAATGAAGCAAAGAAAGCACTGTTTCAACGACCCACAAGAGCAACAATTGAAAGACCCCAACTACTAGGTATTTTTGCAACGCTAGTTCTTTGTAATATTATTTACAAGTCCGGCTCTGTGAGGTGCTTGATTAGAGCTCACATGTGGCGCCGGTAACACATAAACTGTATAAATGTACATATATTGAAACGCTAACAACTGTGTATTGATTACACAACAATTATGAAAGAACAGAAAATTGTATGAACGTGGACCGGTACAAACTTGACTTCCATTACTGTGTTGCTGTTGCGGTGGTTGATTCAAGACGGACTTGCCAAGCGAATATACCGGATGGCTTTGTAACATTCAATGACGTACCCAACCTTTCCGAACTGCTTTAACGGAGGATTTGCAAGGAAAGGAAAACACAAATCTAAGAGAATTAGAAGAAGCCAATCAAACCAGAGAAAGTAGAAGACTACATCAAACACTGCAGGACACAAATAACGAGTTCCACCCCAGATCGTCCTTAAGTGAAGATAGAGAAGCTAAATGGATAACAAAGGAGGAAAAACTACCGACAAGATCGAAGGAATACTTAACGCAAGAGATAACCATCTGGAGCATACAACCTATGTGACAAGCGCCAACCCTGCAGGAAGCCGAAAAAAGCATCACTGATATGAGAAATAATAAATCGGCAGGGATAGATAATATCTCAGCAGAATTGATGAAATATGGAGGAGAAAAAATTACCGGACATATGGATACCGAACTTGAAGCCTGCCGAAAGAAGAATATTTAGCCCAATACAAGAACAGGATGGATGGAGAATAAGACCACAAATTAAAAACTAACGAAGCACCTGACGTGGTAACATACATAAACATCTTTAGATTAACGTGCGTTGTACCTATGATCAGAATGCCAAAGGAAAGAATTTCAAACAAGATGTATAAGAACCAGACGAAAGACCTCGCCGCAGCAAAACTCCTGTAAATCCGAAATTGGGAAAGTATAGCCAGAGAAGCCCAGGTTCAATCGGACTGCAGCATCACGAAGTAAGGAACTTGTAACTAACTCTCTTCTATGCAAATACGACGCTGAAGTTCCACAGAGTATTTTGGAAGAAATGAACGTAAGAGTCTCAAAGCAACATTTTGGTTATGTAGTCCAAAAAAGTACTCGTGGTTACTACAATTCCTACCACAAATACAAAGAAAATCTACGTAAAGTGGCAGTCACGCATCTAACAAATCAAAATCTTGTAGACATTCCAATTTCATAATAAACGCAATATGAAGGAAATAACACACAATTACGTCTTTCATCAGTACTTTTGTTTAACACGTAATTTAATTCTAATTACCACTTATCTGTCAACCATTATCAATTTTCTTGCACAACTGTAACGAATTCTTAACTAAAGCTGATTCGCATCAGTTTAATTGCTACATCTGAATTTGATAAATATGATTTGTTTCGGTTTATTACATAAGGATTCTGTTAAACTTTTCAATCGGTCGAAATTTGTTTTGGAGAAATTAAATGCGTGCTTAATTCTTTAAGGTCATTTTAAATTGACATACCGGTCAAAGACCTTCAACTGAACATTACATCGGACGAATTTAATTAGTTAATTTAATTAACAAGTCTTATATAATAAGGCGGGTAGTGTATTCGTTTCATATTGCGTGAAAAGAAAATCATAACCGTAACAAAGATCACTTACAAATATATGATTTGATGTAACAAGCCATGTAATTTTTTAATTGCGCTCATTTTGAAACTTCTTAAAAAGTGAGTTTAATTAGTTCCTGTTGGCTATCAAATCGTAGCAATTTTTAAAACACACCCGGTAGTTTCTACGTACAAAAAATTTGTTTTTATACGCATCAAGGTTAAGCTGCTACCGTAAAAAATTATACGAGTACATACACGCAAGGACGTGAATAATCTGATTTTTTTGGGGGTTTCGAAATCAGGATTTTTTTGAAAAAATTTGGCGGAAATATCAATTAATTTACAACCAAAAAAGTGCAAAGTTGCACAGTCTTTTGAAGTAGGTATAACGCCTGGAATTTCTATTATTCTTGAAACACTCAGGTTGACAAAAACATTCTCGTATTTGCATCCTCACAGGTCGTTGAATTAACATAAAACCAAGCTTGCACACATGCATAACGCCACAAATATTTAGGATTGTTATTTAAAAAATATGCATTTCGTTATCAAACCATTGCACTCAAATTAAAACAAAAGCTGCGTGCTTTAACCGTGTGACCAAAGGACAATGCTAAAAATTCAAAACTAATTAACGAAAAACGTTTGCGAATGTTTATAAAATTCGCTCTCTAATAATTATCTTTGTTATTTTCACTTGGGAGAGAATGAACTTTAAATTATAATAAACATTTTAAGACGTCCCCATCGTTGATTTAATTTTATTACGCGTAATTTAAACTTGTGGGATTAGAAATTCGATTCTATATTGCTTAAAATAATGTTTGTTATTGTATGTGAGTATCAAAGAAATGCATAAAATTCTGGTGGTAATGCAAACAGGTCAGAGAAGTAACTGTTTAAGACAACCAAAAAATTGCTTCTAAACACATCTAATACGAAGCTTTTTTAACTCCAGCAATTAAAATGACATAAAGCAATTCAACGACCTTGAAATGAAACCGTTAGAACCTACAAACTAGCTAACTATTAAAAAAAATCGCATCGTTAGAAAATCCCGGAATTGCAAGGAAATAATTAGGAGAATAATCTCCCAATTAATTCACAATTTTATAGATCTTTGTAGAAATACTAGAAACGGTTCGGGCAATTATACAATGTCGTATGTGGTAGGTAAGCTGTCTTTAGTTAGGTTTTAATTAAAGCTTAAAGAGCTCCAATTAAAGCAGCTCCAATCATTTATTTTTGAGCTAGAAATCAAAATCTCGCGGATAAAAGGCTTCATAACAAGACTGTAAGACACTAGAAAAATATGATGAAGATGAAACTGGTAATTAAAATCGTTCCTTGAATTGTCCTTCATTAGTTTATTACGCTGAAATAACAATAATTAAAAGGAACGAAAAGTCGTGTTTAATTAGAATATCACTTCAGCCATATTGATTGTTGCTACTTCTGAGGCACTTTTTCCAAACTAAATTGTCTAGCTTTACGACTGCCAAAGAACTGTTAAATTTATTACCAAGCGGTAAACACAAATAATAATTATTTAATTAAAGAAAATAAACAACGAAGAGAAAGGAAGCACGAATTAGCAATTTACATAAAATTTTATTTGATTTTCCGTATGTCTTAATTTCTTATGTTCGAACTTAAAAAAGTTCAGCTTTAATTAATTAATTAATTAATTAATAACAAACCCGTGGACACGCCGAATTCTTCGCTAATACACAATTTTAATTCTGCATAATTTCACCGAAGTTTCCCTCCATATAGACCAAACGGTAATAAATTATATTAATTTCGAAATACAAATGAATATTAACGATTTGAACACGGTAAAAGTATAAGAATTCGTTACTTTCTTTTCGGACGTGTATCAATATCGAAGTGACTTTTGATAAAATCGCACCTCCCTCAAACAAAGTGATGCAGCGTTGCATTAATGTAGTTGGGTGCAGTTTAAAGAGGTAATTTATATAAAATTTAGGCCACTTTCATGGACAAGTCTTCGCAGCAGTTACAAGAAAAAAAATCACGCCAGGTTAATTAGTATCATCCGCAGTATGTTAAGAATGGTAAGAATAATTCCCATCCCAGAATTATGTTAGAAGCCTAGGCGGATTAATTATAAAATCGCCACAAACAATGAGGGCTTTTCATCTTGTCACGATATAAAGAGTACAGTTAAAGTTGTAGGAGTGCCGCCCTCATAGTTCTGATTGCAATCGATAGTATTTATTAAAATTATTTACAAGGTAAAAAAACAGTACCTTCTAATTCTAAATTTATTTCCACTTCCAAAAACCATTTTGTAAAAAATCACTTGGGTTTATTGTACGAAGCAATATTATTATAAAAGGGCAACAACAAACGTACACTTGGATAACTTAATTCTAAAGTTCGTCTACACGATATAAGCATGATAGGAACGACGTTAACGCTTCTGCACGTTCCGCACGCCAACTGTCAACTAACGCCGTTAAAGAGCTTACCTGACGGCTTATCCGCCTCCCACTAAACAAAGACGTCGCTATTAAAATTAAACGGGGATAAAGAAGGATAACAAATATTACCGCGAGGAATAGTGAAAGGGAGTGACGAATGAGAGTGTAAGATAGCTTTATTTAAAAACAACGAGAAGTTGATCCGTATACATTTATACTCAGAGGCGTCGTTAGGTATGAAACAATAGACAACACAAAAGGATAATCAAAGGACTCGCTGATGCACGATTTCATATCCATGCAAGAACATTTGCATTTATCACATATAAATCATTTTTAATCGGGTTTTCTCGGTGATATTAATCGATGAACTTATTGTAATTTAAATAAATTAAAACTGGCTTTAATTAAATCCCTTGTTGCTGTCCGCTTTTATATAAACAAATTCGTGAACTTTTCCAATAAACCTAAATAAGTATATCGTATATCAACTTCATTTTCACACCTAACTTACACAGCCATGTTTTAAATATTAAATACATAACAAAATGTAAGCACTGAATTTCAAATTTTTACAAAAATAAGGCAAGAAACAGTTACTTTCCAGAAATATTTAGTCCCAGAAATCAATTGCCATGCCAATGGGACACCTCAAATCTTAATCTTGATTGCGGAACCTCCAGGTAACAATGGGAATTCGAATCTTTGAATCGGATTTTACTCCTCAAATTTCATAATTCGAATCTTTTTATTTTTTGTGATTAGCTTTTGAACTTCGATTGAAATTTCAGATTTCGTATTTCAAATATTCAGCTTAAAAACAGTTATGAAGACCGAAACAATTCTCTTTGGAACCTTCAGGAAAGTCTGAAAAGTCGACTTTCAAATCAAAATTCGATAAAGAATTTGTACTCAACATATTAAACTCATTTTATATCCGAAGATGTTAATCTTAGCTTTACAATATCGAATCTGTTTTAATTAATTAATCTGAAATCCAAACTTTTGGATTGGATATCCAGATCACTGAATTACAGTGATTTGAATATCCAATCTTAAATTGAAACTACAAATGAGAACTGTATAAATTCATATCCAAAAATAATTAGAATTAAATCCCTGGGCTCAAATCTGTAATTTCAAACAGTTCGCATCTCCGATCACAAATTTTAATCTTGGGAACTTTAGATGTGAGATTTGGCATTTCAAATATTTTAATATTAAATACAAAAAAATTTTCTCTTTACATTAACATAACATGGACTGAAAATGCCAGTCGAACCTACGGATTCGAATCTCAAGCTTACTTGTGGATACTCAGCCTAGAAACGAGTTACGAAAACCGAAAGAGAAGGAAGGAAAATTCGAATCTCAAATCAAAATTCGATCCAGATTTTGAACTCAACATGTTAAGTATATTTCAAAAAAATATTTTAAACTCAAACTTGAATTCTGAATTTTTCGAAGTCAAAAACCTAGCTGTACTTTAATTAATTAATTAATTAATTAATTAATTAATTAATAAGTATGAAGTAGAGATTGAAAACAATGATATCTAAGTTTTTTTAATTACTTTAAATTAAAAAGACAATTTAAATCCTTTAGGTTCGAATTTTCAGTTGCAAACTGGAGATTCGAATCTCTGAAAAGCAGATTGTATTTCTTAAGCTTCAAAGTTCAAAATTCTAATTCTTAGGTTTGAAATTTACGTCTGATTTTGAATCTTCGATTTTACATTTAAATTAAGTTGAAGATTCGAATTTTCTTTTAGGGAAAATTCAGATCTAAAGTGTAAGGATTCGAATCTGAATATCTAACATTAAATTGAAACCACAACACAGAACTCAAATTCAAGAAATATTAAATCCTTGCATCCTTTCAGCTGGAAATTGGAAATTTTTATTACAAAATTTATTTCCTATCGAATCCTTTTTCGAACTTGTAATTTCGTATTTTCGATTTTACGTCTAAATTAATCTATGGATATGATACAGTTATGATAGTTAATATTGGGGATTGAAAATTCAAATCCAGGTTATAGGAAAAATTTAAATCTGAAGTGTAAGGATTCGAATCTGAATATTCAACTTTAAATTTGAAATTACACATTCGAATCCGAGAGGTATTAAATCCTTGAGCTTCAAAATGGAATTTCGATTCTCTAAAAAAGATTTAATCCCTTACGCGTTCCAAATTCGAATCCAAGTTAGACGTTCGAATTTCATTTTAGCAGAAGTTCTGAATATCCAACTTTAAATCGAAGCTGCAAATTAGGCTGTACAAATTCAAATCCAAGACACTAGATTCAAATCCGAGAAGTATAAAAACTTTCAGATTCGAATCTCTAAAGCAGATTTTATGCGCTAAGCCGCGTTCCAAATTCGAATTTTTGGTTTGAAATTCGTTTTTTAACTCCAAATGAAATTTGCTTCTGAGTTTTAGGTCTAAATCAATCTATGAATATCATACAGTTACGATAATATTGTGGATTGAAAGTTCGAATTCAATTTCAAGCTAAAAATTTGAATATCTAAAGCAAGTTTTATTCCTTAAGCTGCGTTAAAAATTCGAATCTTTAAGTTAGGAATTTGCTTTGAAACTCTTAATGCAATTCACTTCTGACTTTTCTTTATTTCTATTTCATGTCTAAACTGATCTTTGAGTATGACACAGTCACGATAGTTAATACTGCGAACTGAAAATTCGAATCCAAGTTATAGATTCCAATATTTTATTTTAGGAAAAATTCAGATCTAAGGTGTAAGGATTAACCCATGATACTATAGGGATTAACCCACCTGACTTTAGATAGAAATTACAAATTAGAGCTGCAAAAATTCAAACCTTTGAGGTTCGAATCCTCAGATTGACTGCAAATTTTATTCTTTAAGCTGCGTTCAAAATTCGAGTCCTTCGATTGAAATTCATTCCCGATTTAGTATTTTCGATTTCATGTCTGAGCTGCTTTGAGTATGACGCAATCATAATACTGCGGATTGAAAATTCGAACCCAAGTTAGTTATTCGAATTTTATTTTACGAGAAATTCTAAGGAGGATTCTGAATATCCAACTTTAAATTGAAATTACAAATAAAGGGTTGTGCAAATTCGGATCTAAAATAAATTAAATCCTGGAGGTTCGAATCTATAGTTTTAAACTGAAAATTCGAATCTGTGATTGTAGATTTTTTCTTTAAATCTTCAAAATTCGACTGCTTAAGTTTGATGACATTCGCTTTCCAACTCCAATTGAAATTTACTTCTAATTTTACGTCAAAATCAATCTATGAAACACAGTTATGATAATTAATATCGTGGATTGAATAGTCGAATCTGGATATCCAACTTCAAATTAAAATTACAAATTAAGGCTGCTCAAATTCAAGTTTGAGAGAAAATAAATCCATGAGGTTTGAATCTCTAATTTCAACTGGAAGTATTCCTTAAACTAAAAATTCGAATCACGAAAGGAGATTTTATTCCATAAGCCGCCGTTCCAGATTCGAATCCTTAGGTTTAAAATTCGCTTTTGAGCTCAAGATTTACTTCTGATTTTGTATTTTTAATTTTATGTCTAAATTAATCTAGACTCGGTTATGACAGGTAAATATTGCGGCTTGAAAATTCGAATCCAAGTTAGATATTTAACTTTTCTTTTAGCAGAAATTCGAATCTAAATAACCACCTTTAATTTAAAATTGCAATTTAAGATGGTAAAGATCATTCAAGAAAAATTAAATTCTTAGGTCGAATCTTTAATTTCAAACTAGAAATTCGATTCCCTGATTTCATAAGTTTGAGATTCGCTTTCACGTCTGAAGAGTTGATCTGTTATGACGTTATGAGGTTATGAGTGTTAATGTCACGGATTCAAGAGTCGTATCCCAGATAGAGATTCGAATTTTATTTTAGCTAAAATTCAGATCTGAGATGAAAGAATCCGAACCTCAGATTCGATCGACAAATGTATTGCCTTATCACGTATCACTGACTAAGAGCAAAGTCATTTAGAATTAAGAGTTTGGGAATTTACATTGGAGTTTTCAAAACTTGTAAGATTTGAATTGTGAATTCGTAACCAAAGATTCGAAGTCTTCAGAATCTCGAATTAGCAACCAAAGGTTCGAAGTCTTTGAAACTCGAATTCGAAGTCTACAGATTCAAAACCTTTTAAATTCGAGATTCCTGAATTTTCCAATTTAGATTCGATTTCAACAACTTAACTGTAAATCAGTGAATTTATTTACAGTAATTTTTGATAATAAACAAACAATTCAACTGGTTCAATCTGCTATTTATTTCTTCATAATTTTCTGTGAACTTTAATTCAAAAAGTAGATATTTTTCAGTATAAAAATACGCAAGTTATCATTTGCAGAGATAAGGTAAACACTCGAGCACAACGGTTTTCAAGTTTTCAATCTTCTAATTTACATACTTTCACATAAACTCGTCACAAAACAACATCTACAAATCTCTTCTTATCCTAAATGTTAACCATTGTTTAAGTTATTACAAAAATATTCATCCTGTTTTTGCATTTGGGTTTTCTTGAATTTCTAACCTGAATATGCTGATTTAGATGTGTGAATTGATATTATTTCGTACGTTTCTCTAGAAATCTTAGGTAGAAAGAATGTTAAAGTCGTAAGAAGTGTTTTAATTCACGTCAACCTACCTACGCCAATGACTTTATAACTCTTGGGAATTATGATACGTAAACTTCTAATAATCTAAATATTAACGCAAGAAAAATTTAATAACAACGTACGTGTTGTAATAGCGCAATTGCTAGAGTTGTAGATTATAGGATAATTGTATGCGCGTCGAGCCTGTTTTGTAGTTTTTAATAAGAATTTACCCGAAGCGATTAAGTGCCATTAAGTACGCCAACTTTTTATTATTATCATCGTAATTGTAGTGCTTTCTAGGAGTATCATTTTTATCGGTTTGTTTTCTTTTGAAGAACACCTTAAAACTTGCTCCAATATAAATTACACCTAAATCAGTGATAATAAATCGATGAGCGATCTCTTCTTAATTTTGTTTAATGATTGCATCAACGTATAATTTTGCTGAATGAGAGAGTTTCATAATAGTGGAACGTAATCAATCAATCACACTTTAACGAGCTACTAAAAATTAGTTTTTAAAAATGCTTGGTGCAATTTTAACTAACGAGTAACGGTAGCTAAGATCAATTTTACGATAAACTACGCTACCAATTATAACATTTAAACATTTTTTTTAGTCGAATTTTAATTGCAATATTAACCTATACAATTTCCAAATAGAGCCTTTTACTCTTCCCAATCATTATCCCCGTTTCCATTTACATTAATCAATAAAATAGGAGGTGATATTCGAAAGTTACAAAATTGAAACAGATTAACATGCAAATAGTCGAATGTGTCTGCGACAAAGAAAATAATAACAGACCTATAAATGGATTATATCACATTAAGACATTGATGGGATTACGAAATCGTTACAAACCAATTCACGTTTCGTATATAACGGGTCGACGGATTCCAAATTCGTGGTTTATCAATTTAACAATGCGAAAAGTTACGTCTGACCGTTCACCGTTACCCAATTAAATTTAATCGTGATATAAGGTTTTGATAAATCTTCTTTGCTCAGTCAATGGTCGAATATTAACCGACCGATCTAAAATATTACCATTTGTTAACGTCACTATCAAATATCATACGAAATATTGGTTATTAGGTACGTATATCAACCGCTCGAATTTTATTGTCCGTGACGATGGGAATATGTCCTTTCTTCATAAAATTCACCGGCATAAACCTTAGCAGGTTTTACATTTATAAACTGCTTTGTGAACTACCTGAATAATTAGATTCCTGTTTTAACTTGCACTTATGTAGAACAGTAAAAAGTTTAGACAATTTCTGCAAACGTGAATGTTCCGGAATGCTCTAATATTTCTATATTTTAGGGAAAAAAAGGAGAATTAAGAACATTAACTGCTGAAATCTGAAGAATTTGTTTGGTTAATTAGTTAATTTTCTAATTGAAACGAATAATTCTTACAGAAATCAAAATTCTTAACAGGCATTATCCAAAATGTTTTCTTATCAAAGACTGGCTTTCTGCTTTCAACATTACTGTTAAACAACTTTAGTGTGTTATTTAAAAAGTAATTAACATACGCTGAATGTTGTTCGAAACAATTACATTAATTAATCTAACCTAAAAAATAATTTAAATGATTTTTATTATTCTTGGAAATTTATTATGGCATTTAAAAACTCCACACATCTGCACAATCTCATACATAAAGTGTATGAAGCAAGCTGTCCTGTTAAAAACCGAAAAGTAACACGTAAAGTATCTTGGTGGAACAGGGAACTTGATACTAGTGCTGTCAACCGATTCCGAGTCCTAGAATCGGAATCGATTCTTTGGCCTAAAGAACCGGTTCTAGGGTTGTAACAGAATCGGTTTTCCGATTCTAGAATCGAAAAACCGATTCCCGATTCCAGAATCGAGGAACCGATCCCGATTCTGGAACTGTAAAATCGATTTTCGGTTCTGGAATCGAATATCCGATTCTCGATTTTAAAATCGATATCTTCTTCTTCTTTAAATTTCCCATTCCCGATTCTAAAAACGAAACTCCGATTTCCGATTCTAAATCTGAAAAATCGATTCCCAATTTTAAAACAGCAGAACTAATTAATCCGTATTCTATATTATGTTATATAAAAACAAAAAACGGAATTGAGCTTGATTCTTACAATATTAGATGTTTTCAGTTTTGAATTTCAGAAATCAAATTTGAGTTATAACATTCAGGCATTGTGATTTTAAGAGAAACTTTGCTTTTGAAAATTGCAATTCATATTATAATGTTAAGCGCAAATGCAAATAAGTAGTTTTCTTTTTAAAGCTTCAAAATTTTTTTGATTTACGTAGTGTCATATTTACTATTATTAATTTTCTTTTCAGCTCAAATATTTTCAAAGTAATTTTTTACATGTTCTCCAAACTAACTACCATTAAAAAATATACCGTATATTTATACAAACAAATAGAGGCAATATTAAGATTTAGGGATAAAATAAGTAAAGATTTGGAAAGTCCTGAATATCAAACACAAATATTATCTATCCATTCGTCCTTTAAGAATGATTTTAATCTTTGAGTACCAAAAGAAATAATCCTAGAATGCTTGAACGTATTATAATGATTGTTCTTAGTACTTATAGTATTATAAATTATAACAGTTAACCTACTGTTAAACCTCTGCACGCCAGATCCCTTGTACAATACAGCAATGTGAATTATAGCTATAAAATGACAAAATGAGCTGCATAAGATTACGGATTTTTAAAGGGACCGTTACCACGTTAAATGGTTTCAACAAGAATTGCATTCCTTTAAATTTTCTAAACAAGTTCATTTTTCTGCGAAATACTCAGCTACTAAGTGCGTTTACCTGTATGGAATAAGATAATCTCTTCAAAACACTATTGAAAAACCTTTTAAATGTTGTTTCAGTTTTTAAAGTAATTCATTTTACTTTTTTTTATCAGAGAATACTGAGAATAGACTTGTCTGTCTGAAAAGCAAGTCTCCGATTCTGGACTACCAAAGTGATTTTTGATTATAACAATTATTGGATTTAGATTCTCGTCTTAAAGAATCAAAACTACGAATGCCGATTCTCGATTCTAAGAATCGAATTGCGATTCTCGATTCTCAGAATTGAATTTCGATTCTCGATTCTCAGAATCGAATTGCGATTCTCGATTCTCAGAATCGAAAACAGATTCTCGATTCTCAGAATCGAAATCTGATTCTTTTGGAATCGATTCTCTACAGAATCGAGAATCGGTTCTACTATATTTCCGATTCTTGACAGCACTGCTTGATACACTACGCTCTGAAACAAGAAAGCTATTTAACAAGGCCAAAAAACAAAAGGTATGGGATCAATATAGGGAAAATATAACTTAGGAATTACGGGGTTAAAAAGAAGGCGTAGTTTTTGCGAAGGGGTAGAAGACACCCCAACAGCGGCAAGCCTACCAATGATATTGGTTACTTACAGAGGGCTGATGGAACTTTTACTAAGAGTACGAAAGAAACGATGAACGGACTCATTTTCCGGACTGTCAAATGCATACGTCGGATGAACATAACCCGGAGGTAGAGGAAGTAGCAACTACACTCAAGGGTCAAAAAAGTCTGGCTACCAAAATCTTTACGCCAAATAGAGTTAAATGGGCAATTCTTGCTTTTAAGCCATAAATCATCTGACGGGGACGGGATTCTTCCAGCCCTACTACAGAAATATATAGAAGACTTGTGTCTCATTATTTGTAAATCATATAAGGCCAGCTTCTGCCTTAGTTATGTACTGAAAAGGTGGAGAGAGGTTAATGTGGTTTTTATACCCAAGGGAGAAGGGCGTTCTGATACCCAACCCAAGTCGTACAGACCTATAAGCCTCTCTTCATTTTTCCTAAAATGAATGGAAAAGATACTTGATCAGTATCTAAGAAATGAAGTTCTACCAAACCGACCACTTCACTCCAACCAACATGCCTATCAAAAGGCATCGTAAAGTCGTAAATGGACTGGAGCAGACGTACATGGCAAAGAATGCTTATGATAGCACCACCTTCGAATCCATAAAAAGAGCTGCCATGAGACAAGGATTTGGCCCTTCGTTTATTAAGTGGATTCAAGCCATATTAAAAAGTCGAAATATTACAGCAAAGTTGTGTGGTAGTCGATGATTTAGACTAGAAGTTAACGTGGAACTCACATATTACGAAACTGCAGAAGAAAGCAGTGGTAGCAACCCAAGAATACCATAGGCTGCTGGGAAGAACTTGGGGTCTAAAACTACAACTGATCTGACCCATGGTCACCTATGCTTCGCTTCTACGGTGACCAAAAACTTAACAAGTTACTACCCAGCTAAAGCTAGAGAAGATACAGAGCTAAAATACAATTTCGACCAACCCTATAGAGTGAACATATTAAACCGGGAAATATGGTCCTCAGGCGGGCACTCATTTAAGAGAGGATTTATCCAATGGTACACGAATGATTCAAAGATAGGAGGATGGACTGGAACTCTTGGCTCCTTTCAAGCTGATGTTTATGCTATAAACCTACGCACAAAAATAAACCTTAGAAAAGACTAACTATAATGGTGCAACAATTGATATTCTTACAGACAGTCAAGCAGCACTAGAGGCTTTTAACACTTATACGTGTGAATCTAAACTTGCCAGGGAGTGCCTAGGTAACCTCAAGCAACTGGCGAATAAAAACTATGTTACCTTATGGTAGGTTCCAGGGCATGATGGTATACCAGATAACGGAGTGGCTGATGAACTCGCAAAACGAGAAACAAAGACGCCCTTTACTGGACCTGAACCCTGCTGTGGAATACAAGAATGCCACATTAAAGATGATGTCAGGCTATGGGAGGAACAAGAGAAATCCTCTTACTGGGAAAATATACCAAGATAACGACAAGCAGAACAGTTCATAACCGTCTCGCAAACGAAAGCAAAAATTGCTTTGTCCCTCAGCAAGAAGGATTTACAGACCATCACTGGCCTTTTTACAGGCCATACTTCAGTAAAATGCCATTTTTAAAGATTAGTAAGGCTGAGGATCAAATCTGCCGACTTTGTAATGAGGCGGTGGAAACGGCGGAACATATGTCGTCGCAGACAAAATATTTTCGGGAAGGCAAGTATGACACCTACTAAAATAAGGGAGTTAAAACCCAGAGGTATCTTATACTTATGTACATAGTTTATAAATAGACTGCAACTTCTGTAAACGATGCTAGGGCTCTTAAGTTATAAAAGAACCATCAGGGGTCGAAGTGACGGAAGATAATCAATAGGCTAAAGCCCTCAACACTATAATAATAATAACTCTACCACTTCAAACTGCACCGTTTAAACTGTATAATACAGCAATACAGATACCGATTTTGTTATAAAGTAGGCGTGGAAACTGGAAATTTTAATTGCAAGCGGAACAAAGAAAACTGAAAGATCCAAATTTGCATCAACCCACACTGTGGCCTTCTTTAATAATTCTTATTTCGTAATTTTTCGCGTAAAAACTTCGCAACTTGTTAAAATGTAAATAAAATTTCAACCTGTTCTTACTCGCGATATTGCTCGAAAATAATAATTTTCTTTTATATTGACAGTTTAGACAGTCTGTTATTTAATTTGCTTCGCCAATACAAGATTTACAAGTACAAAATTCCTTGGTATTTGTTAATTTTAGGTCAAACAGATTATAAACCAGATGTATTTATTAACATACTAATAAATAAGTGAAAAACATCAAAAAATTACGACATCTCGTAGTTTACGTTATGTGATATGTTTTCGGATTAGTTAAAGACAACATCTAAACCTAAAGGATGGAATAAAATTTAAATAATTCGTTTTATTACACAACTATGTAAATGGAAGTGCAATATTCGGAGATTCAACCGGAATTACCTTTTTTAGACTCTTATCTGATTAACTTCGTAATGAATTACCAAAAAATGCACAAAAAATCCCGAGCTACTGTGAAAGAGTAGAAATTCTTTTTGTTGCAACCAAAAACAAATATGGTAAACGTTGATGAGATTATGATTATATACCGCTTGTCCCAAAAAATGTGAAATGTAAGGAAATACGTCGGTTTTAAACAAAACTGTGACCCCTTGGTTCAAACGGGACTACTTATACGCAGTTATTTCGGTTTATTGTTTTATATTCACCTAATTTTTCAACTTTGTAAAACACACGAAAGAATGAAACAATGGAAATCCTTGAAGTTTTTGTTGAACAAACAAAAACACAGCAATTTAACCGAATTTTTTACATTTTCAACAAATAAAATTCTGTTTAAACAGAATTTAAAAAAAAACTCCAAGAAGTATCATGAGGATCGATATTTCTTTTTAAAATTTTCACTTTGCGTTCGCTCAAATACTCTAGAAAAACGGCAGGAATAAAATGGATGACGAAAACTGTACTTTAAAAAACGTAACAAATAAAGCACAACGAGTTTGTGCGAGTTAATACGGGTAAAATTACTTTTAAAACATTTTAAACACATATTCACATATTAAACAAAATTTATGGTGTATTTGTGGCAGTACAAATGGTCAAAACGAGCTAGGTAAGGTGCGAATGCGTTGGAGACTTCAACGGTAGGTTAAGACAGTAACCCGAGATTTTCAGGTACTTCGACCAAGTGTTTGCAAGGCAGGTGTGTTACACCTATTTTCAAGGCTTTTAAAGAAACAATTAATAATAAGGAAACTGCAACTTATTAATTTTTTACATAATGTTTCGCTAAGCAAGGTTTTTCATTAATTTGGTTAGAATTTACAGACATCTCTGAATTTTTATGTAGGCCCTAAAGTTTGGAACTTTTGCAAATGCAAGGGCTTTTTTGTTGTTACTTAATGTAGAAGCGATGAAGTTTGGAGCTTTGAAATGATTATTTCAGTTCCCAATTTGAGTAAAAATTAAGAGCACATTGGAAATTTCGAAATGTCCCTTATGGATGACTCTTTTATTTCTTCCAACTAAATAATTAGCATTTAGTATCACAAGAATTCGAAAAATACGACGAAATGAATCAGAAACGTCCAACACAAAGGATGATAATTTTACAAAATTATTTCATACCACACAAAAATTAACAGCTGCATAACGGTGCATGGTGTTATTAACATGGCACGTGTTCCATTGTTAGGGTGGACCCTTCTTTTGTTGTCGTTTTCCTACCCACTGAAACTTTCAGACTGGCGAAATAATTTTCAATGAATCTTTTAAACGTTCTTAATTTGCATCCGGGGAAACTTTCTCATGATGATAAAAAAAAAATTAAAACAGAATAAATTTGTGTCAGTCACCTTTCAGCCGTCTGCCGTGATTCGACCTTCACGGGTGCAGTCTTAGGCATTAGAATCAGGAAATTTTTTAGTATCATTAATGCACTGACGGGTGCGTTTAAGGACGGCCTTTTTATCATTAGACGTTCTTTGTTTTGTGTATTAACTATTATTATTTGGTTCTGTAACTCAGTAATGCCAGTTTGCTTTTTCTGCATTCTTTTTCTGGTTATTACGGTAATTTTAGCGTCAAGAATGGAACGAGCGTTACAGTTTTTCATTGCAAAATTTGACATGGGTCTGTCTAATCTAATGAATCTCTCACGGAAATGTACTTAAATAGCAAATAAGTAAGGTAATCTACCGATCAAATGAAACAGCTGCACCATTGAATTTAGTACAGCATCTGCCGCTATATAAGACCCCTTATATGTGAAAGCTGCTGTTCTACGGTGACCCCATTGCAAGCTCGTGGCAATCCATTGTCAACAGACAATGCCAGATGAAAACACTCGAATATTTCTGAAGGTCGCACGTACAGTAGTAAATATAATTTGTTCCCAATGAGTGTTTTTATAACACTTTCAAAGTTTCAATTACCATTCGGTGACTTTTAGTACATCTCAAAGAGCAAACTGAAAGGAACCAATCTAGATTTAATTAGAATATCCGGTCGAAGGCCACGCTTTGATTATTGTTATTAATCAATTCATTTTTGGCAGGCGAATAATTTATATCAATTTATATTGATATCCGTACATAATAAAAATTATATAACGCTTTATTTCAAGTACGAGTGCTACGTAATTTTACACAGAAGTTACAAACATCCTTGTGATATTGTGGCTTCAGCCATTCGTATTTCTAATATTCCTTAAGATGTTCTGGTTTTTCTTACCAACAGGTGTAGAAAGCGAGTTTACATAATGAGGATAAAAATTGAATTTTTATGGAAATATAAAACCGTTAATTTAACATAATTTCAATGCGTATTCATGCAAGTTATGTAATTTTCCTAAAAAATATGCATTAAAATAAGGAACATTGTATAATCATACGTAATACGTAGGAAAAACAAACGAATTCGTGTTACCTTTATAAAATAATTCAGCAGTTTAAGTTGATACCGAGGATTTAACCCACATTTTTGGTGGTTTAACTGGATCTAGTCGAAAGAAAAAGTAATAAAAAGTGAGCTAAGGAATCTTGTACTTTGGCAAATTGCCGTTAAAAATTTCAGATATGCAGAACGAAAGCTTATCATATGATATGGGCAAAAAATTTGGGTATAATTTCGAAACCTCTGTCCTCGAATTTGGCAATCTCTTTCATTAAGAAACCTTCTTGATTCTTCGGTAGTTTTATTGAGAGTTTTTGATTTTTAAGGAATTTGGCTCAAACTTCCTAAACATCCAAGTGTATGTTTACATAAAAGTAAAAGATCGATTTAAGTAATAATATTACAAATAATTGGATTTTTAATGTTCAGTAATTAAGATGGGCAGATGGGTGTAGACAACCAGGCATCATCTGCGAAATGGGCGACTGGAAGACCAACAAACCTATCGTTGCGGAAAAAAGCAACGTAGAACATCCGAGGGTTGCTGGAAACTGGGAACTTATATATTCTAGAAAAAAAACTGCTCAAACAAAACATTGGCATATGTGGAATAACGCATTGGAAAGACAAAGGACATTTCACAGCTACAGAATATCAAGTCTATATCAGGCGTAGGGAAAACAGGACAAAATGGGGCGCCAAACTAGTGTTGAAAAAATTGTCCCAAAGTGAATGCTTAATACTAAAGTTCAACAAGCCTACTGCAGAAGTCATATCAACAAATTTAACAAATCATTGCAGATATATCAACAAAAGAGTCATTATAGGCCCTAGGGGACTGGAATGCAAAGATAGGGAAACTATCAATTGAAGAAGACCATAAAGGAATCGTGGGTACATGTGGGCTTGGTGAACAGAATATTAGAGGGGAACGGCTCCTGCAGTTTGCAATAGAGAATGAAACAACCGTCACAAACACAATGTCTAAAAATTACCCTCGAAGACTGTTTACCTTACATCACCAGATGAGAAATATAAGAATCAAGAGATGAAGAACGTCAATTACTGACGTCAAAATAAGGCCCAGTTCAGACCACAAATTACTTAGAGCAACAAAGATTATTTAAAATTAAACTGCAGGTCGCCGCGGAAAGAGCCCAAAGACTAAGAATAATATCCGAAGACCCAGAAAAACACAAAGTAAAAGTACCGGAAACTACGGACAATTCAGAGAAGACATGGCAAAAAACAAAAAAATTGATACTTAATGCCTTAGATTCAATCAAGAAAAAACATAGAAAAAGCAGAAACACTGGATGACAAATGAACCCCATAGAATTGGCAGAAGAAAGAAAAAGAACCACAAACAACGCTGGAACTGATGAATACCATACATTTATAAAGAAATTAAACAGTTAAGCCAAAGAGACAAAAACAAGCATATAAATCAAATCTGTTATGACATCCAAGAACGTACCCACCACAATGAGTCTAGAGAACTATTCTTCTTCTTAAAGTTCAGCCTCTCTCCGGAGGTTGGCTATCATTACGGCAATTCTTATTTTTGACGATGCTGCCCGGAAAAGCTATAGAGAAATGCGGCTAAACCATCCTGCCTTGCATAATTACTTGTAACATTTTATACTTTTTCCCCTCTGTTAATATGGCCAAAGAGAACTAACTATAGGACAATTTCCCTAAGTTCCCATCCTAGCAAACTTCTCTTCACAATTATAAATGAGACTGAAGCCATTCAACTGGAAACATTTTGTGCTTTCATGATTACTCCCAAGCATTCGACAGAGTTTAACTGGGAAAAAATGTGGAATGTGCTGAAGGAAATGGGGTTTCAAGTCATCTGACATTGATGTGGTTGCAATGGCCAATCAGAAAGGTTTAAAACGTCCGCAGGAGTGCGCCAAGGGTGTATATTGCCACCTCTGCTATTCAATGCATATCTCTCTCGTGTTATCAACCTTTATGAGTGATTTAATTCGACAAGGTAGTTTTCCATCTAGACCTGTCAGTGGCCAATCTTTTAAGTGCTGAGCAGCTGGAACATTGTACGTCTCCCATTATTTGGAAAATACTATATTGTGTTTTTGGTCGTCCAGGTGCATTCTTCTTCAATTATTGTTTTAAGGAGTCTTTCGTGTTGCAGAATATGGTCAATTAGTGAATCTTTTCTTTTGCTTATGTTATTCAGAATGGTACGCTGCTCTTGAACTCTCTCTAACACCACTGTGTTTGTAAGCCTATTGACCCAGCTGATTCCTAACATTCGTCTATTGCACCACATCTCAAACGCTTCTACCTTTTCTCTTCAATTTTGGCCATCGCCCATGATTCACACCTGTACAGGCGAAAGTTTTCACAAATTGTTTCTTTTGTCGAGTGAAAGTTCATTTGTCGCTAATAATTTTTTCTTCTCGGCTTCGATTATTTTAGCTCCGAGATAACAATATTCTTTTCAATGCATATAGTGAACATATAATGCGAAGAGTTTTGAATGATTGGCAGGAAGGAGTGACCGTGGGAGGACATAGAATCAGTAACCTGAGGTATGCGGACGACACCCTGAGACCCTGATACTTGCTACATCCAAAGAAGAATTGTAGAATGTAATGAATAAACGTATGTCCGTCAGTGAACAATATGGCCCAAAATTAAACACAAGTAAAACGAAGGCGATGATAATTGACAGAGTCAAGAACAACGGCCAGTAATAACATATGCGTCTGAAACTAGGGTGGAAACGGCTAAAACAAAACAGCTAGTAAGAGCAACAGAAATGTCTACTCTAAGGTCGATCACTGGTCACACACTAAGAGATGGAATACCTAGCCAAGAAATAAGACGACAGTGTGGAATACAAGATATCACCAAGTTCATTAAAGATAGAGGGAAACAATGGAATCAACATGTACACCGAATGCAGGACAATAGATTACCGAAAATAGCAAGAGATCAAAAGCCGCAAGGAGATGGGCCCAAAACTGGTAGTCTATATCAGTGGAAACACCTCCGTAAATGTCGAAGTAAGACAGGCTGTGCCTAAAGAAAGAGAAAGAAGAAGAAGAACAACTAGCCTGATATAAAACATGTAGCTGGATATGAAGTGGTTGGTCATTTCAATTACTTAAGCTTGACTATAACAAATGAGGGAGGATGTGGAAATGAGATACGTCGCCGCCTGGTTATGGCTAGATCGGCCACAACTAAGTATCACAAAACACAAAAGCCACTAAATTAAAACTCGTAAATCTTTACGCCGTAGAAACATGGACAATAAAAAAAGCAAACTCTAAACGAATAAATGCCTTCGAGATGTGGGTGTACCGGAGGATGCTCTGAATACCCTGGACAGCCCACCGAACAAATGAATCCATCCTTTAAGAATTAACAATCAATGTAAGACTACTGACTATAAATCGTAACATACTAAGGTATCTTGGACATGTTTCACTAGAGGCCGGCATAGGAAGACTGATTGTGGAGAGCAACGTAGAAGGTCGAAATCCAGAGGCTGGTCGATCCTCATCAAGGTGGCCTGACCAGTTGAAATTTTGTATAGGCTACTCATTCGGTGAAGCATCACACCTGGCCCAAAACAGAGAAGCTTGGGCAACAATAACGGACAAATTACCGTAATGCCATTACGTCCTTCCGTAGGAAACGAAAAATGTTTCTTTTATTTCCAAAGCAATTTGGCAAATTTTTGCTTTTTGGAGGTTTTTAACCCACCAAATATTTAACAAACAAAAATGTTAATTAAACCATAGACTTTACTAAAATTGGAATATCCGCTCTCTAAAAACATTCAAACCATTAAAACGAAGTTTCACACCTGTACGTTTGGCAGGATACAGATTTAAGCTTAATTCCTTATTTTAACTCTCAAAACTGGAGTGGGCATTTTCATACAACAAAAATTCACCAATCGATTTTCTGCTATTTAATTAGCCATATTGGAACTGAATTTTATAAGATTAAATTTTGTTTTTGCATGTGAGTCGTATATCATGCTTCAAATGCCCTTTTTTTTGAGATTACTTGCTATTGATTCGCATCTTTTAGCTTGATTACCATTTGTTAAAAGCAAATCAAAATTCAAAAGGAAAGTACATCCTGTTTTTTTAACCAAAGGAACTAATTTTTCTCTAAAAGTAATTTCAGCAAGGAAGTTCCTCTATTACAAACAAATTATATAAATATGGCACATCGACTTAAAGGAACGGAAATTTCAAACAGAGAACCGCATCGAAATCTGTGCCAGTGGATTAAACAAAAGTGGACAATTTCGAAACATGCAATTAAATTTCTTTCGGAATCATTTCGTGCTGTAACTCCATAAAAAAAATGCGATAAAAAGAAATCCGTAAAGTACGGTACAAGGCCGAATACACGAACTACAATTTAGAGACTATAAATACCTTAATTCTCATGTACTGTTACTGTTAGATACCTCAATTATGCTTATTTAGCAACGGTTGTGAACTTGGTAGAAGTATTTTGTTGAAATTATAAAATTCCTTTGGTGTTTCAAAAACCGTTTCGATGGCCATATTGCTTTTTATTGTTAAAAAATTTGTTTCTGACTGGAAAGTTCTCGGGGTAAGCAACAAGAGTTATTAAGTTACTTCAGGTCTTCAAATCTTCGAAGAAATCTGATTTTATCCTGCATCATTTCTACCTAATGCAAAATGGTTAACCCTGTATAATTATAACAATTTAAGGCGAAAACTAACAACTACCTAACTCGAAAAATAGTTTAATTTGTCACGCGATATTCGCGTTTGTTTTACCAAAATTATTTGTGCGCATCTAACGAAACCTTCCAGTTTTTTCAATTTTGAACAATACGTACTAAAAGCAAGCTAGTACTGTTAGAAAATTAAACCAGGCAATGCATTAAAGTTATGGGCGGTGAACCAAAATACAACACGGTTAGAGTTCCAGGTACCTTCCGGTCGAGCACCACCTGCACTTCCGGCGATACGGATTAGAATACGGCATTCATATAATTATAATTATCATAATATCTCGGTGGGTTATCGTACTCTTCATTTTACAAAGCCCAGACAATGTCAAGGTTATTTATTCCGCCTTGAAGCGACTTGATATGCTTCAAGTAACCCGGCTTTCGTGGTATTTTTTTTTCATGGTTGTCTTCAGGTTTATGGTTGTGTTCAGTTAGAAAGTTTAAAAAAGGAAAAAATGCCAAGTCTTTTTCTGATTCAGTAGTAATTAACAGACACTTCCCGTCGTAAAACGAAACTGCATTCAAGATTCTACCGTGAAGTGTTGAATATCAAAACTTGAGAAACAATACCAAAGTACGTTAAGCACTATTTAACACTTTAAACTATTTAACGCCTGCTTTGATCCGTTATCAAATACTGAAGAAGTCCTTTACAGTTC
Organism: Melanotus villosus; assembly: GCA_963082815.1. Lineage (NCBI taxonomy): Eukaryota > Metazoa > Arthropoda > Insecta > Coleoptera > Elateridae > Melanotus > Melanotus villosus. Next base: position 5,679,076 of record OY720423.1, on the reverse strand, counting down.
TTAATTTGCTTAGCAACGGAAAATTTTAATGGCACTCGTGATCGCAACCAATAAATAACAACAATTGTTAAACTAGCAACACGGAGGCGGTTGATTTTATATATCAGTCGATGTCCTTTATATTCAATATTGCAGCAATAGAATTTAATATATCATACGTTATCTGATCGAACTATAATTAACATTGCTTACCCTAAGGATGTTCAAATGCAAAAATATTCCTGATTCTTTATTGAATTACCACGTGTTTGATTGGCGAATTAGAAAAATCAAAAAGGCAATTCGCCGGAAGGTATGTTAAGTAAAAGATTTTTTGCTAGATTTGCTATTATTTATTGTATCAAATACAATAATTACATAACATAATTCTTCTGACCACGGGAGAGTTTTTTAAAACGTTTGTAATGTATTCATTTTGGTTTCATAATCACGCTAACGTAAGAATTGATAAACCTCCTCGTACAACAATGTTCGCCTACTTTTAAAGCAGCAAATTGATATAAAATTGCAATAACTTTGTACTTTAGAGTTTAATATAATTTTAAACTGGTGTTTGGGATTCCTGTCTATTAATGAAAATTTCCAGAGACTTAAGGAGTTAAGAATGTAACCATAATTAGTGAGAAAATCGAACAATTCGAAATCAAAACACACGAATGCTTGACACTTGACACGTTTGGTTATTCGATCAGGGGTTATTTTGAGGATAATTTAGAACTGCACAAATTAGCCTGACTGAACTCAGATAGTTTGGTAAGAAGGGGGAGGGGATGGGGGTAAATTTTTGATTTCTGAAAATTTAAAATCATGCAAGTAATAATTCAATAAAATCGAATAATATGTTTAATGAAAATTATGATATACTTACAGTATACAGGGTGATTCTTGACTTATACGCATAATTGCGAGGAATGATAGTTCGTGATGTGTAGGGATGGGTAATTAAAAAAAATTGTATTGTGCTTGATGGTGATAAAACTAGGCGAACAGCAAGTAGCCAAAGCCATTAATTTATTTTGATTTATTTAAAATTTTTAATTATAAAATTATTTTTATTTTGTACTGCACAAAATTAGAATTCGCACTGCACATTTGAAATTTAGAGCTGCACAAACAAGCTAGAACTGCACACCAAAATAACCCCTGTATTCGATGTTGTTGCTGTTATTTTTCGCTTTCAGATTTAGTTATTCATTCTGTAAGAATTTTCAGAATATCATTAAATAAGTATGCAGTATTCAAAGCTTACAGTAATGTACATAAAAAAATGAAGAGAAATTGATTCAAACAAGGAAACGGCCAAGATTTTTATTAGTTCTTTTTACAAAGAAAAATCACGAGATTGAAACGGCTTAAGTGGATAGGAACAATAGTGAGAAGACGACCAAATGAAATAATAAGAAGAATAAGTTGGATTCCGATGCAGCAAAGAAGCAGGGGAAGGCTGTACTTAAAAGGAATGGACGTAACAGTTTGGAAAAGTAAATGCAAAAATAGGAAGATTTGGGTCAAAATAACAGAGACAGTCAGAACACACAACAAACTGTAAAAATACAAGGAAGAGGAGTGATGCATGTCAACAAATGGATTTGAATCTATGTCACCATTGAGACAGAGCCATAATCTCAAGACATTGAAAGGCAGATGATGATGATAATCACATAAAATATCAATCAGTGGGGGTGTTACTTATTGTCCTGAAAAGGTATATCTTTTGAAATTAATTCTGCATAATGTAAAAAACCAGAACTACATCGAAATTCGTAACATAACTGATAGTCTGATTATTTTGCAATTTAAAACCGTAAATTAACCCTCTGAAATCTATGAAAAAAATCTGCAACCCTTTTCTTAAGATGGTAAATTTTGATTTAGGTTGTTCATATTTGAAACAATAATTTTGCTAAATTTACTACGAATAACTTATGTGATAGAAAAATGCTTTTGTTACGCCTGATTTTTAATGTAAATTTCGAGGCCCATCCTTAGTTCATTGCATAATAAAGTGTAAAAGTGTTTATTATTATTTATTTAAATTATACTTGCATTTTTTTACCTCTTGATCAATCAGCAAACATTCAACATCTTTTGGTATTTATCTCTTTTCCACATCATAACATTTATTTATGTACTAAAACATGTTATTTCGAAAAGGAACGAACTGTATGAAATATCCAAATTTTCGCGAGTTTTTAACACAATAAAAAAGGCATTTCCAAAAAGAAACCAATCCTTATAAATTTAATCCCTCAAACTTTCGTATTTTAATTTTCGTTATAAAATTCTGTTTTTCTCAAACTTTCTTCAAATGTCGCGAACACTGACTGAATACACTGTTTCACCAGATTATATTAACATCAAAATTTTATACTCAAATTGTGTAATTAAATGTTTCAGGATCGAATTTGTTTCAGAACTTCTCGATCTTCTAATATAAAATTACTGAAATTAATGTGTTTTAAGGGAAATTCGAGCTTTGTTAAAAACAAAATTAGAATATCCTAAATTATTTTCTACACGTAAGTTAAATAATTAAATTCATTTAAAAAAATGAATATTTAAGGCTTGTTTCAAGCTCCTCCATTTTCTTGTGAGAAATTCTGTTAAAATAACTGAAATTTATGTCTTTTATGGGAAATTTCGCACTTTGCCAAAAACAAAAAATTAACTTCGAAATTAAATTAGAGTATCCCAAATTATTTTCCACTCGTAATTGAGTAATTAAATTAATTTAAAAAAATTGGATATTTCAGGACTTTTCAATTTTCTTAAGGAAAATTCTGTAAAATTACTGAATTAATGCGTTTTAGGAGAAATTTCATGCGTTTTTAAAAGCAAGATTAACCTCAAAAACTGAATTTACTTTAGAATGTTCTAAATTATTTTCTACTCGTAAACTAAGTATGTAATTAAATTAATTTAAAAAAATTTAATATTCCAGGCTCGAACTTGTTTCAGGACTTCTCGATTTTCTTATGGAAAATTAATGTCTTTTAGGGGAAATTTCGTGCTTCGTTTTAGCATGTTTCAAAATTTGACGGGCATTGGGGTGCTGGTCCAAGTTCCTAACCTCCCAACCTGGAGGACCAGGTGCTTTTACGTCGGGGTGTCCATCGCCTAGACTTGCCACGGCTAGAGAGATCAGTCTTCCGCATTTATTTTTGTAAGAAATAAATTCGATTCGCTCTTTATTTTATTTAAGATTAGCCTTTTATAAACTAAACTAATTTATATTAAGGCAGATAGTACAAGCTTGTTAATCAAAAAGTACCAAACTAAAAATAAATACAGTTTTTTCCGCCTTCGAGAAGTTAGAATAATTCTAATTAATTGATTCGGGTCACCACCTTGAAGCCCAATGTATTACACACTTGTTTACCTAATTTGCTTAACATTTTGCGTGATTTATTACAATTAAATAGCCTTCTATGTTTAATTGACCTAATCTTATTGATTTATCAAAAGTCATGATAGTTTAGGTATTTTATTTGACTGAACTATTATAAAGTCAAATGTTCAATTGTAGAATGGATTGTAAGTAATCCAATGGGCACGAATTTGTAGTTGTTCTGATTGATGGCTCGTGAATAAAGACTTGTAAACATCAGAAGCTCGAGGATCTTTAGCTACGGTGTAATTCTTGGCATTCTTGCCTTTGGTCTTTAAAGTGTCTGTTGCTTTTCTCTTCAATGTGTGTGCCATTTCGGTTTTTGAACTTGTCCATTTCAGACTGCCCTCCACATCTTCAGCACTATTTTCGGTTGGTTTTGATTCGGCTTTTTCTGCGTCATTTTTCTTCTTTCTGTGGCTTTGTTTGCGAATTTCCATATTGTGCTTCATTAAAGTGATATCTTCCTGGTTGCCATTAAGAATGACCACGTCTTCTTCTACAAACTTAGTTTGGCATTTGTGACAGATTTCTGTATTAATTTCCTTTAAAGCACGCTCGGAAAAAACACATCCACAAGACCATAACCCAACAAAACGATACTTCCCTGTCATTTCCATTCCAGTAACCGGACAAATATAAGGAGCAATCTGCGAATCGACACCTGTGGTTTTATTAACCTTTACTTCGTATTCTGGATTGGCTGTTAAATTTAAGTTCTTAACATCCTTAATTCTTTTAATATGGCGTACACATTCAGGGAGGTTCTCCCGGTTTAGTAACCCTTCAATTAAGGCAACTTTATTGTAGAGATAACCAAGTCCACACATTACAACCGGAGATTGTAAAATTTGCTGGGATAAGTGACAGTAATACCATTGGTTTACTAACTTGAAATCTTTATTGTTAGGGGTTTCCGGTTTCTTTTTGACTTTTACTAGTTCATCTCGGCGTGGAATTGTACCACCATCACAACCCATGTTCTTCTTTCGAAAATTAAAACCAGGCAAACGGAATTACCAATTTTTCCAAGTTTACTAAACTTTTACGAATGTTGTCAGAATTCAACGGCCAACTATTTGGAAATTGAGCAAGTTTCAAGGTCGATTTTCATCTCCTGGAAACTTTTAGTTCCAGATGTCTTTCTTGGTAGCCTTTGTTATTACATTTGTTTTCACAGTAATAGGAGATTAAATACTCGTATTTATATAATTTATATTAATGTTTCGCCGAAAATTTCTTGCGTTGTTAAAATGCCATGTGAAAAAAACAACAGATTCGCTTTTTGCTGTGTTTTTAGTTTTCTTTATGAAAAATCAGTTCTTTTTATAACTACTGAGAGTACTTTAGTGTTCTAAGGTAAGACTACAATACTAAGTTATTTAGTTTAATGAAGGTTAGAGGTTATGTTTCAATTACAATTTTATTTAAATTTTGGCCAAAAAACAAATAATTTTGAATTTATTATTGATTTATTTTTAATAATTAATAAAAAGTAATACATAATAATTTCTAAATTTAATAATTAAGTATGGACAGATGGACACTGATTTTGAATTACGATACGATATATTATGATTCTGTTTTTGTGCGATTTCAAGTAGCGGTGAAAGTTCGTCCTCACCAGAATGCGTTCATACGACAGAGCTAAGAAACGTAATAAACGTTTGAAAATTCAATAGCAGCGCAGACTGCGGGAAAACGTATTGCAAATTTGTTCGTCTGCTGATTTTGTACCAGAAGACTCTCACGTTAAGTACTTTGAAAATTGTAATACAGAAGATTTGCCAAAATTAGAAGTTGAAGTTGAAAGCAATCCCGCTATTTTAGAAGTACCTCTTGGTCGAAGAATCGTTAATATCAATTTTTTTATAGAGCAATGCAAGCAACTCGGCACTCATGATGTTAAATGTACGATGAGCAAAATATGTTTTCAAAAAGAAACAAGAAAGGGTCTTAACAGTAGATTCTTGTGAGAAAACAAAAACTATATACAACGATTTTAGTGGACAGAATATCGATGACATGAATACGTCTTTTGCTTGGGGTGCGCTTTCTACCGAAATTGAATTTTCTCAAGAACGGGAATTCCTAAGCATACTGAACGTACCCGGTATGAGCCGAAATTTGTTTGCAAAATTAGAAGACGTACCTAGTGGGTTTACAATGGGAAGAAACGCTTCAAAATCAAATGACAGATGCTGGGAAAGAAGAAGCAAAACTCGCTATAGAAAATGGGCATATGGAAGATGGACTTCCAGTTATAGCCGACGAGGGTTGGGCAAAACGCTCCTATAGACATGGTAGCAGTTATTAATGTTATTATTGGCAAAGAAACAGGACGTTTATTATACCTTGGTGTAAGAGACAAATACTGCTCAATATGTGAATATGTTAAAGCAAACGTATTGCAAAGTAGAGATCCATGAAATGTTACGTAACGCTGTATTTTCGTATTTAGCTTTAATTACAATTTTGTTGTTAATCTATATTTTTCTTATTCCTTGTATAATATACACAAATAAATTAAATCACAGCAAATAATCAAATATAGAAAAGTATCATTGGTCCTTACAATATTTACCAAAATATGTAACTAGTTTCGTCTTGTTTTTCAGTTATTTTTATATAAATTTATGTTTATATAAAGTAACGTAAGAAAGGTTCGAGTGTTTTTTTGTGGTAATAATGATCTTTGAAACTTATTAGTATGTTGACTCAAACATTATAAAATCGACTGAAAGGCTGTTGTCAGTCACTTGAACTTTTAACGAAATTGGAGCATTATTAAGACTCTAAAACGGACATTTGTGATGATGGGTTTGTTCTTATACAAATTTATATTTTTAATTAAGATTATAAAACTTCATAATTTGTTACGAACGAAAATTACACTGCGCCCTAGATTAAGTTGCAAGGAAAACGAATATCTAAACAAAACCACAAAAATATTGACAGAAAAGCAGCTACTTAGTATGGTTTGATCTAAAATCGTAATTATGTGTAACTGTTAATTTTTATAAACATAGATATAGATAACATGATGCTGTGAATTAGTATCTACTCACTCTATAAGTTAAAAATTAATTTAATATATTTTGGAGCGAATTATATTAGGGAAAATTCTTTGAGTACAACCTCCTTAACAAACAAATACCCAGGTTTTTAACTTTTGTAAATAAACATGGGTTTACAGCTTAGAAACTTCAAGGAACTAGCATAGTATTAGTCCTCAACAGTTATTACCTGTTTTACTTTGCAAGGTTTTCTCAATGGGGATGCTTCAGATCTTTAAGTATACCACATAAATTTATGTTTACGTCTACTTTGTTGACGTTAAGGAATTTTTAAAAACGTAAGTTTGGTTGCCTAATTTTATTAGAACGAATTTTACATCGAGTACAAACGACTTAATTGTTCTACGAACTTGGGTAATCTTTCAGTGATTTTTGTACTGTGAAATACCAATCCTGTATGATTGGTTGCCTATACTACCACCTCAAACATTTATGAGCGCATTGTATACAAATAAATGCCAGTAACTTTAAATTATCATTTGGAAAAGTCATCAAACTTTCAATTAAAAAACTAATGAGATAAAAAATTAATAAATTTGCATAAATTCGGAATTTTTCAATAGGTTAAATTTGGAATTTATTACAATGCTTTTAAACCGGTAGAAATGCGATAATAAAAACGATTTATCTCATATGTTATCGTAACAACTGAAAAATGGTCGATAATTATTAGAAATATAAAATTGGTAGATCTAAATTTAATATTTTACATTCATATTTACTCAAAAAAGTAACGAGTTTGTTTATTCATCCATCATTGAAGTTTTCTAACAAAATAGGGATTCTTTAATTTGTAGATGTCGGAAATATTATTGCTAATTATCAAGGGGATATCCACTAATCTTAAAATAGAATTAGTAACACAAAATTAATGTTTGAATATTTTAATTTTGTGTTTTTTTTAAATTAATACTGAAACTCGCCAAGCAAATGCCAACAGATTTTATCAACTTCCTAAACGTTCTGAATTTTGCAAAATTAATTCAAATTTAAAAATATAACTCCAAAGGAATGAATGTGACTTTTAATTTCGAAAGATATCTTTGGTGTTCTCAAACTTTCCCTGCCGTGCCTTTTTCATAACAAGAACAAAATTTACACTGAAACCGCCCCGGCAAAACCCAGAATGCTAAGCAATTACTTAAACTACCTACAGATTGCACATTGCATGTGAAAAACAGCAATTGCTGAACGTTTTATTTAAATCAGGTAGTTGAATTTATGATTTTTATAAAAACTTGAACTATCAAAAAAATGTTATGTAGGAAGTTTGATGTTAGAACCACAAGGATATGTTATGCAGATATATGCAACACTTAGGTTCCCATCATTAATCTCATTTTTTGTTATTTTCCAATGCTTTGGGAAATGCTTAGCTTCATTTTTGTTGCACAAGAATTTCTTTAATTCTCTCATAATTCAATATTAGCTAATCAGAAAGTACCTGCAGGCTTTCTGTAACTACTTACAAAGTAATATTAGATAAAAGGTACTTACATGGTATAAGTTAAGGGCCTTCCACTTCCACCAAGCTCACGTAACTTCTCATTCTTTGGTGGTGATATCCTAGCTAAATCGATTGGTCGTTTTTCAGGTAACCTAGCTCTCATGCTTTGATTTATCCGCATCTGCCTGGGTTGTAAAGGTGGTGGAATGTCCCTGCTGGGGCTTTCGGCAATCGATGCCCGTTGGGTGCTTCGCACGTCCAAAGGTAATTGCGGCGGGATTTTCTTCATTTCTTCTTTATTGTCAAGTTGGGGCCTCAGAGGTTCAGCTCTGTATTGATGGGCGATTCCGTTGGACACTTTTTGACTAATCGCCACGTTACCATTTAACTGCATTTTTTGGATGGCGGGGTATCGTGTGCTTGCACGTTCCGCATACGCTCTTTGATTCGGAAAACTAAGCATTTGTTCTGGTTGAAGCATTTTGTTATTATTTGACGGGGATGAATGAAAATGTTTAGGGTCTCTCGGTAAACTGTTAGGATCTACAAGTCCGGTAGTTTGCTTCATGTACGAATCCATATTAACTTCCCTAATACTGGCTTTGTGTATTTCACCCTCTTTTAATTTATTACTAGTTTCTACTTGTGGCTCGGCATATTGCCTGTTATTTATACTATCCCTCAACCTTCCGGCTGTAAACTGTTCTGGCCAATCTGTAGTGCGCAGTTCAGGGGGAGGCGGGGGAAGGGGTTCATCATTATTAAAAACTTCATCTTCAAGAACAGCCGGTGGAGAAGGCGGTGGTAAATCAGGACTCGGCAACCTTTGCGTTTGAAATAAATCAGGAAAAGCTGTTCGTAAATGTGGATTTTTCGGTGGTCTTTCTGGAGGTTTTTCAGGGATCCAATCATCGATGGATATGGATGGTCCTACAATCACCGGACCTATTAAATCAGTGGATAGACTTCCACACGAGTTGCTGTGTTGGTGCCTTGGAGTTAGCTTGGTTTCTGTAGTTCTTGACTCGCGGGATGAGAAACTACTTCTTCTGGAATTCGTTCCAGACGCATAGTCAGAAGCAGAAGAGGCTCTCCTGGATGGGGACTGAATTTTAATTCGTGGTGGTGGTTGTGGAACTGGTGTAAGAGTTGGTTGAGATCGTGCCAATTGTGGTTCTGAACGCCAAGTGCTGTTTCTAGCTGAATTAGGATGGTGGCGTTCGTAAAACGATAAGAGAGCTTTCTTCTGGATTGCTTTGAGGGTTGGATCGGGTATTCTGTGCCTTTTCTCTGGGTCTAAATACGAATACTTTTGTTGTTTTTCTAGCTCGTTGATCCTGTCTGCTACCGACAGTGATTGTTGTGATGAAAGTGAAGATAACCTAGAATAAAAGGATTTTTAACGTCCACAATTATGGCGACGACTTAGGCATTTAAGTAACTTACCTTTCATTTTGCTCTTGTTGTAATTCAGATGGTTCAACGGTGTATGTGTTAACAGGGAATAATTTCAGTTTATTAGCATTGTTGTTGCGTTTTTCTTGGTCTTTCCACCCACTTTGGTTATCACTTCCAATGTACAGAACACTTTCAGAGTGATGTTTTTGGGGAGTTTGAACTCGGGCACTGTGTACAATTAGTTGTCTAGACATGGAGGAGTTTGATGAGCTTGCAGGGTGTGCGCAAGAACTACTAGCAACCGAAACATCACTCATAGATCCATGCCACTTAAGAGTTTCACTAGACGAAGCACTGCCAGAACTGGTCGTTACAACACTGTCCCTTCCTTCACGTCTATTTGCATGATTTTCCTGTTCAGATAGATCATCCCAAGTAGCCGTGGACTGAGACCTACTGGCGGCCGCTTCACTATCACGACGTAATCTATCCAGAAATGGCGTAGATGTGGAATCAGTACTCGAAACATAACTGTGGTATCCTTCTGACTGGGCATAAGACGGTTGCTTCTGATGCTGATGATTCAAAGCTTCCTCGTAACTCCTAGTGTACTCCTCCAATTCAGCTTGTGTTAAATGTGAAAGAGATCCTTTAATATCGTCATTATATTGACGAAACTTCTCAACAGACGGATCTTCATAAGAACGTACATATTCTTCGAGATCAGCCTGAGTCAGCTGGGGCTTATTTATATCCCTTTCAGGGGGAGATGGCACCATGTATTCCATATCTCCTAATGCTTTACCTTCACGATCGACGCGAGGTAAGTAGAGATGATCGTTTAGACTATCAAGGCGTGCTTCGTACGCTTCTGGATTTATTTTCTCACACTTTTCCATCACAGTTTTTAGTTTCTGCAACAAAGATCTTCATTAATATTATAGACTTACGAGAATATGGTTAGTTCTTGGTTTGACAATTGATAAAGAGTAAAAAGAGTAATGAATTCGAAGACCACGCAGGCCAAAATGACGTACTGTGGTGGTTTCCGCCCGGCCGGCGCGGCGCGACGAGAGCGAGATTACAACACGTGCGCGGTTGCTTATTTAGTTATACTTACACGTATTCGATCGCAGTCTCATTTTTGCGTATCGACATACAAGTGAGCGTTAATGTTCTAAAATTCATCAATATACAAAATTCAATAGTTATTCATTCACGAACTAAACTTCTCTATGTTTTTTTGGACACACCAAAAACTACTGCAGAAACAACCCAATATGCGTCAAGCATCATGAAAGAGCAGAATATAAACAAGATATTATCCGCAATCTACTATCCCCCGAGACATAATAACACATACGACGACTATGATAAACTCTTTAAATCACTCAGAAACCGCTTCATAGCAGGCGGTGACTACAATGCCAAAAACAATTTCTGGGGATCTAGAATTACAACCACAAAAGTACGACAACTACTGCGTACGATGACAAACACCAATCTAAATTATCTATCAACAAGGGAGCCCACTTATTGGCCATCCGACCGGAACAAAATACCGGACCTAATAGATTTTTGCGTAACCAAAGGAGTTGATACCAAAAAATTTACAGTTGAATCATGTCTTGAACTATCATCAGACCACACACCGATTTTAGTCACCATGCACGCCCACATAATCGGAAAATCTAAGAAGCCCGGACTGGAATTATTTTAGAGAACTACTTGATGAGCAACTAATCCTAGATTTACCTCTAAAAACAGAACTTGACATAGAGGAAGCCGTGGAGCACTTAACGAAAGTTATCCAAAACGCAGCATGGCGAGCAACGCCAGATGTAAATGAACCTAATGCAAAACAAGAACACCCAATAACTGTTATGCAGAAACTCGCAGAAAAAAGAAAAGCTCGTAAAAAGTGGCAACTAACAAGAGACCCTTTGGACAAACAAAGATACAACAAAATAGCTAAAGACCTAAAGAAGTTGTTACAAAAACTGAAAAATCAAGCCATCCAAAAGTACCTCACAGAACTCACACCAACGGCTGCCACAGACAACTCACTATGGAAAGCTACACAGAAAATAAAACAACCTCAACATACGGTTAAACGATGGCACCTGGGCACGAACAGACAAACAAAAAGCCACAGCTTTCGCGGAACATCTCGCATCAGTGTTTCAACCCTTTCCTCCTTCCATAACAGTAATTGAAGAAGAAGACATCATTAAAGAACTACAGATTCCTCATCAGATGGCCCTACCAATCAAAAAAATTAAAGTTTCTGAGGAAATTCAGAAATCAATCCAAAAAAGGCTCCCGGATATGATTTGATCACCGGAAAAATACCGAAAGAACTTTCTCAAAAAGGTATCACAGCAATAACACAAATTTACAATTCCATCATCAGAATTAACTACTTCCCTTGCCAGTGGAAAGTGGGACAAATAAATCATTGCGAAACCTGACAATTAGCCTCCTTCCACTCCTGTCCAAGGTCCTTGAAAAACCATTGCTTAAACATCTAATGCCCATCATCGATGAAAAGAGGCTAATACCTACCGCCCCATCAATTTGTCTTCCGTAAGGGACATGGAACGATTGAACAAGCGCACAGATTGGCCAAAAAAATCAGCAACGACTTAGAAGGCAAACATTATTGCTTCGCACTTTTTATCGATATAAGCCAAGCTTTCGGTAAGTTATAGCACTTGGGCTTACCTTACAAACTCAAAAGTGACATTCCTCACCCACATTATACCCTACTACGGTTTCAAATCAAATACCCTACTACGGTTTCAAATCAAATATCGGGAGGAATATGCTCAACTTTATTCCATTCAATCTGGGGTACCGCAGGACAGTATTCTTGGCCCCATATTATATCTGTTATATGTCGCAGACCTACCCGAATCCAGGCAAACCATAGCAGCGACCTATGCCGATGATACGGCAATCCTAGCTTCACACCCAACCATAATGGCTTCCAGAAACCTACAAAAGAGTCTGGACCAACTGGAAACATGGCCAAAACAATGACGCATAAAAGTAAACGAGAACAAATCAATCCACGTCACATACACACTGAAGAAAGACACCTGCCCCCCCAGTCACGCTAAATGGAAACATAATACCACAAGGGATAGCCAAATACTTAGGCATCCATATCGACAGACAACTATACTCATATATTCTCACAAAGAAAACAGCTCGGACTTAAATTCCAGCAAATGTACTGGATCCTGGGCAGAAAATCTGAATTATCAACAGAAAACAAACTCATACTTTACAAGACCATACTAAAATAGTAATTCAAACTTAGAAATCCTGCAGCGTTTTCAAAAGAAAGCACTCCGAGCTGCAGTAGATGCACCATGGTACATCCCAAACAAACGCCTACACTCCGACCTGAACATACCGACCATTAAGGAAGAAATCACGGTTTTGATGAAAAAATGCACATTGAAAAATGAAGAAACGTAAACACTTTTAAGAATCTCCACCTTCACAACTCAATTGAATGTGTTTCCTTATAAGAGTCTACAGGACAGCTGAAGGATAATACGTAAAAGTTAGGAAACTCACAGTTATTCACAATTTCTGTCATAAACAACAAGGAATAGTGAAGTTCCTGTTCAGTCTAGATATATAAGTTTCCTAAACAGTTAGACACGCTCCTTTGTAGGAGGTTACTTGATTCATTGCAGTCTATGATTTATTCTATATTTCTAGTACCCGCAGCCAAGAATAACACCTAACCCTACCTGTTGCATAGAAGAATGTTGTCTCTTCATGTATGGTCGCGTGTAGGTCACGACCTTTTCCTTAGGATAATTAGTGTGGTCTGTCCAAGACTTTGAACGATGCGAACCGCCGCTGGGAGGGCCTCTAAGTACCTGGGGTGTTTCCGCAGCTGCAGGGACGGGCCACGAAGGAAACTTCTCATGTCCGGGTCCGTATTTAATCGATTTAAGGCTGGATGAGTCGCGAACTGGTGGTGCAGGTGGTGGCGATTCAGCATCTCGTGTAGGCGCCGTTGTAACGGGAGCGAAATTTAAGCCGGACTGACTATGTAAATAGGAGTAAATCGAAGATGTGTGGTTCTTGCTTTCACGGGTTGTCTGAAGATTAGGTGTTGAACGTGAAGGCATCATTGTGTGGGACGACGATGTATTGGCCTTTGCCAGAAAATGTGACTTGGGGTAGGCCTCGGCGCCATTAGTGTAAACTCTGCAATAAACATGAAAAACAAATTAGTTACATTGTTACAAAACTGATGGCTTTGAATTTGTAAAGGAAGGGAACAAAGCTATAACAATTCAATGTAACATTGAAACGCCTACAAGCGTTTATATTGCGAATAATTTCTAAAAATGATTTGTCGCACTATTAATTATGTAGTTAGTGATTCTAACAAAGAATAATTTTTAATAAATGCCAGTTTTAGCAAACCAAGGACGTAAAAAAGGTTTGGGCACCTACAGCTAAATTCTTTAGTTTATTTCTCTTTAATGAAAACTGACCTTTTGTTACATAAAAAGCGAAATGGAAGGTGTTGTTACTCTTAAGAAATGGTTACTAATTATCGTTTCTGGGATGTAAATGTAATTAACAGAAATGACTTCCCTATTAATAAAGGTAAATTACTTACAAGATGGCATTTCTATCGTTTCGGGGCTTATTTAAGAATACTCGTGTCGTTATTTATCACATTGTTTTTGTAAAGGTTAACGTTTTAGCTCAGGCATAAATGTCATACAAGTTATTTGTAACTCAAGGAAAAACTGTATCATTTCTGTAAAAGGCAAAATAAGCAAGTTTTTACCAGTTGCAAAATCCAAACTTCAGCAGAAGACGCACACACCGTAATCAAAACACGTTGAGTTTAAAACATTTCCCACCAACAAACCATAATAAACGTAACAAGAACAGACAGATGCTACAAACAATACGTCACTACCAAAAACGATTGATGACAACACAATTGTATTAAGACAGATTTATAAAGGTAAATAACCGAGAGATAGCAGCCAACTATCCGACTATCGCGAATGTAAGACAGCGGAACCAAATGGTGACCACATGGGCAACACTGAGTGAAGACCTGGTCGGACACCCGCACAACCGGTCCGGGTCGTCCAGCAGAAGAACCAGAAAAGATAAATGAATGAGCACAAGCATTTATGTTATACAATAACGCATAAACAGTCATTAAGTCCATTTTACTCAGTCAATTAGATAAATCCGGCAGAGGTCAGCACATCGCGAGATATTCATAACGAATAGGTTCGCATTGTCTTTAAATTATGTAGGTCTAGGAAAGTCTCAGGAAGATCCTAACAAGAAAATCCCATTATGAGAGCGGTTAATGTAACACGAGAGATTTACGGTAGGCAGTGAGTTTTAAGTTACCGCACTGATATAGATAAGAGCGTTATGCTTTCAAAATTTAGTATTTACGATAAAAACCTTTGGCGGATGACACATTCCAGAACACTTTGATAATTTACCACCATCGGTTCGATGAGCCATTCTATATTTTATCACGGCCCGGCCGGCTTAAAAAACAAACAAAAGTGATTTATGCTTATGAAAATCGAGCAATCGCACCACGACTGAAAAAATTAATAAAGTATTCAGTGTTAAATAATATTCTACTGAAAATTCTTTGTAAATGCCATAATTTGACAGATTGTAAAACATAAGTGATTAGCATAGAAATTAATCAATTCGAAAATCAAAATTTATTAACATGGCTTGTTTGGTTTACTTTTACCCTTCAAAATTGGATAAAAACAACGATTTATAAATTCACACAAGAAGAAATGGAACTTTTAAGTACAACTGAAAGGTCGTTTTAAGAATAGCCTGAAATTTATTAGATTCTTCGAGCTTCAGTTTTGTGCTTAAGCAACAAATATAACAGACTGCTTAAGTATTTGGTAATTAATTAAATTTTTTGTGTTTTACTTGCAACTATCTAACTAAAACTTAGCTAATACCTAAAACGACTGAATATGAAACCAAGTTTTTCCAAACGTTTCGTTTTGCTGTAATTCGACAAAATAGTTTTCATTTTGTGATAAAGTTTTTCAGGAAATACTTTAGGTTTCTTGCTGAAATTTTCTGGCTAACTTACTGAAAATTTCCAGAAAATATCTTTGAACATAATTTTATGTTCAGAAAATAAAAAAAACACCAACATAATTTTTTTAAATAAAGATATTTAAATAATTAATTACCAACGTTCGTTACGAATTGTAAATTTTAATTTTTCAAGTGCAACCGAAAGGTCATTTTAAGAATAGCCTGAAATTTATTATATTCGTGGAACTTCACATTCATATTTAAACAACAAATATAGCAGACTGGCTTGTCTAATAATTGTTTAAAAGTTTTATATTTACTTAGAAATTTGGGGTTTTAAAGAATCCTAACAACTATTTATCTAAAACGAGTAAATACGAAACTAATGTTTTTCAAAGAGTTTAGTCTTTCTGTAATTCAACAAAATAGTTTTCACTATGCAAAGTTTTTCAGGAAATATTTTAGGTTTCTCGCTGAAATTTTCTAGGAAACAGAAAGTTTTCAGAAAGACTAATTTTATATTCAGAAAATGCCAAAACAATGTTAAAGTTTCTTTAGTAAAAATAATTAAATATGAAAATAATTAAATATGTAACTAATTTCCATTTAAAACTGGATCAAAAAAAGTTCGCTTCGATTTACAAATTCACGCAAATGCAAAGCAAAGAGAAACAATGTTTTCAATACATCTTAAAGGTAATTTTAAGAATAGCCTGAATATATTTTCCAAGCATCACATTGATATTTAAACAACAAACATAATAGACTGGCTTATGTAATATAATAATTGTAATTTTTGTGTTTGTTTGGAAATTTAGAGTTTTACGGAACCTTTGCAACTATCTAACTGAAACGACTGAATAAGAAATCAATGTTTTTCCAAAAGTTTAGTTTTTCTGTAATTTAACAAAATTATTTTCATTTTATAAATACTTTAGATTTCTTGTTAAAATTTTCTAGGAAATATGTACCTGTCTTGTTCACGTCCGCTGCGATTTATATAAATTCACACAAATACAGAACAAAAAAACAATTTTTTAAATACATCTGAAATGTCATATTAAGATTAGCCTGAAATTATATTCTTCGAGTTTCACATCTGCAACAAAATGGTTTTCGTTTTGTAAGTTTTTCGGGAAATATTTTGGCTGAAAATTGCGAGGGTATATGTTGAGACTTTTAACTGAAAGTTTTTCAGAAAATAATTTGGAAAACAATTTTAAACTCATAAAATAAAAACAAAACTAATTTCGAAGGTTTTTTAATAGATTATTAATTAATAAATGAAAATAGAATTGAGAGCTAAGTTTTTGGAAACACATTTGAGTTCATATTCCTCCAATTTCGTTGACTTCAAGACATCATAGTTTTCAGAAAAAGAAAATAATTTTAATTGAGAACAAAAATGCAAAAGTTATTTAAAAGTTTTTAAATAAAGATATGTAATTAATTAATAAATGAAAATAGAATTATAGACAAAATAAGCTTTTGAGAATACGTTTGATATTTAGGAAAATTAAACTTCTTTAATTTATTCAGATGTTTAAAATCTATAATATTCCAGAATTACATAGACGCGGTTCCATTAGATTAATGTGCTATAAAGAAAAACAAAAACATACAGATAATGATATCTTCAGATTTTGAATTCTAATCGCTTGTCCTATTCCAAACCTGTCCATGAAATGATATAAACTGAAAACTGTTTAGGTGCTCTGTAAAGCAGAAGCATTTAATATAATCGGCGTGGGCGGCTGATTAAAATTTTCTATGTCTAAACAATTTATGAACGGTGCATGGCAATGAGAATAATTAAAATATGAACAAAGAAAACGCCCTTACTTAATTAAAACCCAAATTTCACCACAACTAAAAAGGAAATAAATACGAGTATAGGTATTCAACTGATAAATAATATTCTATCATCTAAATAACGTCTTTCAGGTACGGGCCGAAGAAGGAAGAGGAGACAGAAGAACTTAATGTTTCGTCCACTTTTTAAGGGTGTCTCCCGATGAAGTCCCCTTAAAAAAGTGGGCGAAATATTGAGTTCCTCTGTCTCACAATGACCCAGAATACGTTCCTTTAACACTGACTGACCGTGGAAGTCTTCAAATTCATTCTATTATCTACTTTGTCAAAATAATTAAATGTGTTTGGTTAACATTGGTTACAATTATTAAATTCACATAAATTGCAGAGCAAGAAGAAACGATTTTTAAGTAAACCTGAAAGGTAAGTTTAAGAATAGCCTGAAACGTGTTTCGATCTCTACCTACATGCTTCCTAAAACAACAAATATAATTAATTGGCTGTCCATCTAATAACTTGCTTATTTAACATTTTCACGTTTGCGTAGAAATTTAGGGCATAAAGATATCCTGTTTAATTCAAAACGAATCAATGTGAAGCCAAACTTTTCTGTAATTCAACACAATAGCTTTTCATTTTGTAAGGTTTTTCTGGAAATAGTTTAAACTTCTGGCTGAAATTTTGGGGTCTGACTGAAAATGAAAATTTGGAAAATTGTTTTATATTCATGATATAAAAAAATTTAAAAAATCAGTTGAAAGTTCTTTTTTAATAAAGCAAAATAATATATGGAAATGGAATCACAGAAAACCAAGCTTTTGGGGACAGATTTGGTGGTCATAGTTATTCGATTTTGTTCTTAAAAATCATTCCAGGCTAAGTTAAACTGTAAGATAGAAGCACTGAATATAATCGGCATAGGCAGTTTAGAGGAAAATCAAAATTTTCCACATTTAAACAATTTATTAAAGTTGCATGGAAATTAAAATATTAATACACAAAGAAAGCGCCCTTAATTAAAACCCAAATTTCACAACTAAAATACTAAAGAAAATATTCAACTGATAAATAATTTGGTAAATTGTAAAGCATAAATAATGAAATAATTAAAACAGAAAAAAAAAACTGCCAAGGACTGCGAATTGGATTCAAATTTATTATATTTGGAAATGAGAAATGATTAACATGGTTAGTTTAATTTACTTTAACCATTCAAAACTGAATAAACACAACGTTCGTTACGATTTATAAATTCACATACACACAGATTGCAAAGTAGCAAGAAAAAGTTTTTTCAAGTACGACTGAATAGCTTGAAATCACATACTTCGAGCTTCACATTCATATTTTCCAAAAAATATAATACACATCTAATAATAATTATTTAAAATTTTTGTGTTTACATAGAAAGTTAGACTTTCAAGAAATCCTTTATTAAAACGATTTAATAGGAAACCAAATGTTTCCCAAAAGTTTAGTTCCGTAATTCACCAAACAATGGTTTTTATTTTATAAAGTTTTTCTGGAAATATTTTAAGTTCTGGGTCAAAATTTCTCTGAAATATTTTGACATTTTAACTGAAAGGCTTTTGGAAAATAGTTTGAAAAATAATTTAATTTCTTTTTATAAAGAGGAATAATAAATGAAAATAATAGTATAGAAAACTAAGCTTTTGGTTGCATATTCCTAGATTCCGTTGATAAAAATGCTTCAAGACATAAAAAAATTCAACTTCTTCGACTTTTAAGACGTTTAATATATTAATATTCAATAATAATTTAATAATTAATTAAAATGTTTGTGTTTTACTTGGAACTATCTAACTGAAACTAAATTAAACTAACCTATAAAATGACTGAATAAGAAAACCAATGTTTTCCCAAAGATATAGTTTTCTGCAATTCAACAATTACTTAAAATTTTTGTGTGTACATAGGAAACTGTTTTACTGAAACGATTTAATACGAAACAAAATTTTTTCCCAAAAGTTTAGTTATTCTGTAATTCCACAAAATGGTTTTCATTTTCTACAAGTTTTTCAGAAAGTATTTTAGGTTTCTTGCTGAAATTCTCTAGGAAATAGTTGATTGAAAGTTTTTAGAAAATAATTTTATACTTAAAAAATCCAAAAATTCCTTCGCATTCAGATTTAAACAAAAAATATAACAGACTGGCCTGTTTAATAATTGTTTAAATTTTTTGTATTTTCTTAGAAATTAATAGTTTTAAGAAATCCTTGCAACTATTTATCTAAAACGGCTGAATAATAAACCAATGTTTTTCCAAAAGTTTCGTTTTTTTCATAATTCAACAAAATAGATTTTATTTTGTTTTTGTTTTTCAGGAAATATTTTAGGTTTCTTGCTGAAATTTTCTAGGAAATAGATGACTGAGAGTTCTCAGAAACTAGCTTAGAGCTTTTGTATTCAGAAAAAAATGCAAAAATAATCTAACTGTTTTTAATAAAGATAATCAAGTAATAAATAAATAAAGATAGTATTACAGAAAAATACCCTTTTGGGAACACGTTTGGCTTCAGATTCCTTGGATTTGGTTGATAAAAATCCCCCAAGACAAGAAAACTGAACTTCTTTCATTTGTTTTTAGATGTTTAAAATGTGAAATATTCCAAAACTGCATCAAATCGGTTTTCAGTTCCAGTCAACTTGATGTCGTTTAAAGAAAAACAAAGATTTTCAATTCCTATTCACAAGCCCTATATATTTCTATTGTTATTGTACGACCATTCTTATCCTACTCAAGAATAACATAAACTGATTTTTTTTTAAGTTGGAGTATTTGTTAAACAGATACTCCAACAGCACTGAATATGATAGAATTGAGAGTAGTTTAAAAGGCCCAGAACTAGGTGGTAAACTCTGTGTTTAAATATTTATTAATTTTGCATGGAAATTTCAAAGACGTTTTCACAGTCTAAAAACCCGAATTTCACAGAATAGATTCTTCTCCCCTAACTAAACAACTTTATTTTGCTTTTTTACATAATACAAATTCAGTTAAGCCCAATAAGGGAAGGTAATTGGTTAAAATGTTAGATGTAAAGTTTCAGCTAAATTTTACATCCACACACATCTTTGATGCAAAATACACCGTAGTATTTCAGGTAAAATACGATAACTGTTATTCTCACGACTTCCTTCCTCGTTGTAAAATAAGAACTACATATATGTATATTGATGTTTAAAACCCCGAAACGCTTACAGCAATTTATAACACCTACAGGTAGATAAGTTAATGGTGAAACGCAATTATGATGTTTGTATATGTCTTTAATTTATGCGTACATAAAGTTATGTTGGCAAATTTTATTTCTGAAGGTTACGTATGCACTTGACATGTAGGAAATACCAATGAAGAAGTGCATTTTAAGTGTAGGTGTGCTGGTGTACCTTTTGATTTTAATTTTGTAATTATTTGAAAATTTTCCTTTTAAATCCAAGTTCAAAGAAATCTTGCGGTTTTTAATGTTAATTTCCGGTTTAAAGTAAGAAGTTTCTGAATTCAAATAAGTATTTAGTAATCCCTAAACAGAAGTATAATTCTCAAATTATTACGAAACGTGTACTTTCACACGAGCTATTTACCAAAGCGAAACACAGTATTTTTAACTTAATCTCCGACCTCCGCCAACGTATGTATTTTAAAATATACGACAACAAAATGCTTCCGGGGGCAAAATGTCGAATTCCTCTGTAAAAAAATTCTAACCATGCATTTCGATTTATATCCGAATTGCTACATACTTTGTCCGTAGTAAACTGAAATTGATTAACCAACACTCGTGTTAATTCAAGTTTATTAAGGTTTGATTAACTGTTTGAAGCAGCTCTCGTTAAGCCGCTGTTAACTGGGATATAAATTCTACTGTTGTGCAAGGATAATATTTTTTAAATAAGTCATTACAACTATTGCGCTATTTTACGTTCATTACTTTACTATAAATTTGCTATTGAAGCACCAATCACAACTGTTGCTCGTAAATTTAAGTAAATGTATTTATTACAATATGCCGTAAGTCCCGTTTAGTGTAATTAACAATTAGTTTAAGAGACACGATTTAATAGCTGTAAAAATTCTTAGGCCATAAATTTAGTAAGTAACCTTCATTTTGATTTTTATTTTCTGCTTCAACTTGTAACAGAAATCATGATTATCGCTAAATTTCATTACTTTTTTTGGTGTTTCAATCAAACCAAAACCGCACAAAGCTTTGGGCTTCAATTATTAAATTAAATAAATAAATAAGCGAATATAATTTCGGACAGAAGCAGAGATTTGATGTAATTCAATTATTTATTAAAATTGCCATTCCTCAATTATTGTTAAAGCTTTGCCTCGGCCATCCCATTAAAAATATGACAAGTAAAATAAAGGAAAACTCATACCTGAATTGTAAGTAATTTTGAAACTAATTCATCGCTTAATATATCGTCAAAACTTTGTTTCAGCCGACATCGACATATTAAAAAAAGTAAAATAAAGAAATTTATTACAAATCAAGGACAATTTATACCTGAATTGTAAATTAAATCGTTTCAATTCTTACAAAAGATCAAGGAACTGCAGGGAAGACTTTTGTAATATTTTAAATAATTTAATAAAGGTTGCAATATCTGAATCACTGCGTTTTTTTTTAAATTAAAAATTAAACATTTCCCAACTTCGTAAGAGATAATTTAGCAAACGAATTTGTTCAGAAATTCTATTATAATCTCTAAACTTAAGAAACCGATTTTTTTTTTTATAATTAAAAATTCAATTTATTAAAATTAAGCCAGGTTGTGTTTAAGATGATTACATAAACGAACATATTTGGCTTTTAATTTATTTCAAAAATAATTACACATCGCAATTTAATTAAAATTTACAGTAGATATGCTTGACCTGAATAGTTCCCGCATTCAAGAAAATGGGAAAACGTCAATTTTTGTAATTTAGTACGAGAGTTCAGTTATGTAGATTGTTCTTGTGTCTAATTGTGCATAAATATTTTAAGCAGCTTTGCTCTTTTATGTTAACCTTAAACCTTTCACATGCAATTTACCTTGACGATATTGAGAACACGTCCTATGTCATAACAGCACTATCAAGTTCTTCTAATTAAAATATTCACCTCGTTTAGAAAAGTATTCGGAACAATGTTATTGACATTGATTGATCTTCCGGACACTTCGGATGCTAATTATTGGGTTGAGTAGTGATTACACATTTCAGCTAACAACCTATAATTAGATGTTCACGGATTACCGTTTATCCTCGGAATATTCCTAACAATTTTTGATAATTAATTGTTCTTCACTTCCTAATGGATCCAAATGAGGTTGGCATTGTGTCCCTTTCGCGAAGTCGTGATTTTAAAGTTTACTCTAAAAGCGATCATTATTTTAATTTGAGAGAAAGCTCTCCTTTGATTTTGTTCGAAGTTACACAATTTTGTTTAATCTTCGTATTGTCCTGACCAATCTATTACCTAACTTATTTACTAAAATGGTGGCTAGTGGGATGACAAAACAGTTGTCTTTTTCAGATTATTATAGGTGTAATTTACTTAATGGCTTCCGAGATCTGCACGTTGTGTCAAACAGAATATTTTAAATAACTCAACTGTAGAAAACACATGTATATGCATGTGAATCCATATGTATGTAAGTGCACGACCACGTTATTACAACTTTTACTAGTAGTAGAGAAAAGGTGACTGGAATTTTATTTTTAGATTCGTTTGCATAATTATCTGGTTATAAATAATTGTAGTTAAATTAGCCTTGCACTTAATTATCTGTTACACTGCCATTTGAAAATAATGATTTTGTTTTAGTAGAAAAAAATAAATTTTATACAATAATTGATTGAGATTTCAATTCTGGTTGAATTTCTTCATTCAGTCATATTATTGTTTCAATCACATCAGTTTTTAATTGTTTAGAAAGTTACAATATTTGAACAGCAAATGAAAACTTGAAAAGTCATGCCTATCAATATAATCCGGAAATTCGAGTAACAATAAAAATTCCAATTTCGTCAACTCTGCCATAGGAGGTAATAAAAACAATTGATCTAATTTATTTTCACCACTGCAGATTTGTAATACTGCACCGTTTCGTTTAATATACTCGAAGTAGAGTGACAAGCAAGTCTAATTTTTAATTTAAAAGAGATTATGTTAAGCACGTTCTCTCAAACCAAGTCAGATTTATGTTACAGATTACATAAGCAGTGACAAAATATTCGCTGTCAGGTTACTTGCATTGACCGTTTTAAAAATTACATTTGGAGATCTTTAACAGATCATGACCGAATAAACTTCTGATTAACAGAAGAGATTTCAGAAATTTTCATATAATCGGAGATGTTGAAACCAAAATAAAATAAAAATCGTCAATTCCGTCTCGTTATTATACGAATAGATTGATGCAATAGTGAAGGTAGATTAGAAATCTTCGATATCATTAATCTTTTCGTCAATTCAAATACACTTAGATAGAATAACCATTGAAGAAATTAATAATATCGATCGATCGAGCTTTCATTGTTGCAAAAAAAAGAAGATTGATTTGAAATTTTTTTGCCATTAGATGTAAGTAATAACTGAGTATATTAATCGTAATCAATTTGTAAATCTCTATATTCAAGTCAAGTTGCAGTACAAGTAAGGAATAATGAGGCTAATCAAAGCCATTACTATCACTTCGTTATATACATCTTATCTTCAAATTGATCTTGTAAAATTTTAAAAAGTGATTGATTTTTTTGGTACAGATTTAGTAATACAAATTTACAATCAAGTTTATTTGGGCCTTTTTTTAAGTGCCTAGACGGATCTAGAAGGCTGTGTACGATTTTAAAACTATAATTACAATCATTGGCTTTGATTAAAAGTAAAAATAAGAGTTGGTTAATTGATTTCGTTAAGGGTTAAAATCGCAGAGGTTAAACCGTTGTCATTTTAATGTGATAAATTTTGAAAAACGCTGTAAAACATGTAAGAAGGATCGTTAACTTCGAGTTTCTTGCAGTGAAAGTATTATTTTCCATGTTTCTGTCATTTATAGAACTTCAATCGTCTTTGCAAAGTTTTTTTAAAAATCGTGGTTTAGTAGATCATAAGACTTTATTGGGTGGCTTGTAAAAGTATTTCATGCTCTTTTTATTACAGTTAAATTCAAAAATACCCCTTTCAATGTTTACCTAAGGTTTTAACAGCCTAAAAGTGATATGTTTTGTTAGCAACTACCAAAACGGATTTATGCAATGTTTTGAAACGACTTTAAAGTTTTTACTGTGGTTTTGAAATCAGTAAGCTCATAATTATATATTAATAGCAAACGTTACAGTACATTAAATTAAAGGGAATTTATAAAAATACAATTCGTTACGCTGTTTGAAGTTTATTGCATAATTATTTTAAACGCCGCGCCGAATCAACAGACTTGAATCAAAATAAAACGTTGGAATTCCTGTGGTTGACATTTTATAATAATTATAAGTTGAAGTTTAAGTCGGTCTTTTAAAATATTCTTGACTTACATCAAAAACAAGAGATTACAAAGGAAGGAGTTGTATATACTAAAAATTAACATTACACAATGCTAAAAAGCAAGTCAAAAAATATGAATTAATTTTAGAGACGGACGAATCGACATTTGTAAATATTCTTACGGAAAAGGAAACAATTTGTCGTATTCTCTGGAAATTCCTATGGTTATTATAATCAGACTGATCGAATACAAAGACCATAAGGAAATCTTTGAAAAAAAAGGAAAATTGTTGAGGATATGGCTGCCACTGCCACTGTAATCAAGAACTAGCTGGGAAATAAATTATTCATAACTCATGTAAAAAGGTAAAATAATGTAGTGTGATTCTGGGAAAGGGTAAACAGAGCCTTTGCACCTTTTTATTTTAATTAAATTACATTTCATACTTTAGTATTTTTCCAATTGTCTCGCACATCTACCCGACTTGCTACCCTCAATCGATAATTTAAGATGTAATATGCAAAATAAAGTTTTTGATGAAATAAATTCAAAAATTCCTATTTCTCATTTTTATGTAACAGTGCTTGCCATATATTTACAAAATTTGCTTTGCAAAGAATTGAGTAACAAACACAATAGTGCGCACCCGACTTACTACCTTCACTCACCCGATGCACGTCGAACCCCCACCTGAACATCGGTTGTCTACTACAATCCCCACAGTATTAATATTTGAAATTAAAATGATTTTCAAGATACTCAATACTCGAACAGTAGTAGTAGTTATGGTCGTTCTTTACTTAGACTTAAACCAAAAATTTTCCTAAACAATAATTATTTATAATATAATAATTAACTAGGTAATTAATAAAAACCAAATTGTCTTAGCCACAAAATATTCAGATTCAGTTTGAGAATGCGTTAATTTGATTGTCATAAATGATTCGGGTTAACAAAATCTTGAGGTCGTCACAGGATTGCTCTCAAGATTATTTTGCTTTGCTTTCTTGTACAATATTTGTTACTTATTGAACTGCAGAATTACACAGATTTAGACTTACAATTTTTTTGTTTATATTTAATGGCTTTGGGGATATTTGGCAACCGATAATTTAAGGTGTAATATGCAAAATAAAGCTTTGCTGAAATAAATTAAAAATTCCCGTTTCTCATTTTTATGTAGCAATTTTTTCCTTATATTTACAAGAATTGAGCAACGAATACAACAGTAGATAACAAATCTACACAATCTTCAAAATTAAATTTCAATTTTTATGTAATAAATTTCAGCTTTCACTAGTTTTTGAGGTTAAACATTGTGTACGCAACAGCAAAAATTCGTGCTATAAAATTTGGGATAACAATGCCTGATTAAAAGGTTCAAAAGGTTAAAATGTTGAGTTTACCTTAAAGAAGCATATTCCTCAAATTTCATAAACGAATTAACATAATAATTACAATGTATTTAAGAAACTACATCGAAATCTTTTTTACTGTTTAATATTTCCTACTTCTAATCACAGTTTAAAAACTGGAATAAATTTTTAAAATATCAAATGTTGAAAAAAGGCAATAAATTAGTGGAACTTTAGTTTATATGAAAACTGTATAACTTCAAATAATTGTTAATCAAGTTGGCGGTATATATTTTCCATTAGAAGTCGATTGATTCATCCTGATATTTTTTAATTAATGTTTACTTTTGATAAAGTGATTGTAGAAACAAAACTTGAAACACCAGGGAAAAAATTATGAGGATGCCTTTTTACGTTATCTACCTAGCAGTGAAGGAAAACTAGCAAAGTTTCAAAAAATTCATTTTTCTACATAACTACCATCTACACTACTTAATACACTTAGTCCAGCGTTTCTCGAGTTTCATTCCATCAAAAAAATTCTTTTGTTTGCCCCTCAACCGCGGCTTTCAATTCATCATTTGAGGAAAATTTTCGGCCCTTGAGGTTTTTCTTCAGATTTTTGAACAAAAAGAAGTCGAAGGGCGCTAAATCAGCCCTACAAGGTGGATGTTGTAACTCGGTAATGGCTTGAACTGTGCGAGCCCTGTGGACCCTGCAGTTACCCTGCAACAGCCAAGTTTTAGTTCTTCATGAATTCGAATGCTTTTCTCTAATGGCCTGCTTCAGATTTTGGATCGTCCTTCCATAAACCTCTCGATTAATTGTAGGCTCTTTTTCCATATATTCAATAAGCAAAATTCCCTCGCAGTCCCAAAAAATAGTCGGGAATTGAGTTTTTGCTTTGGGTGGAGAGGTGGAGAGCCCTTATGCACCCATTGCATCGATTCCAGCTTCATGGCCTGTTGAAAAATAACTCTCATCGTTTTCTAAAACAGTCAAATGTTCTTGAGAAATTTCTTTCATCGTCAATTTCGTGCAGAATCTTGAAAACTATAGTTACGGATACTCCAGCTTCTTTAGCAAGCACTGAGGTTTGACAGCAGTAAATCTTTAACAAGCCTGATGCTTTCCTCAGTTCTTGCCTCAGCCGGTCTTCCTGATCTGGGGTCATCCCGAGTTCAGTCTCGACCCCATCGAAACTGTTTACACCAAAGTTTGACTTGAAAATAAGATGGGCTGTCATTGCAGTACACCTGGGACATTCTTTCATGAATAATTTTGGTCCATTTCTCTCTTTAGTGAGAAACTTTATCACTGCGTGATGCTCCGAATTACTTTCCCTCATTTTTCGGAAGAACAAAAATCGTAGCAGCTGCAAAACGCTACGAACTCGTACAAAATTTCGTCAACGTAAAAAAACACCCTCGTAAGTGAATACCTAATATTCGATTAATTTTTTGCTGACAATTATCAAAAGTAAAAGTAAATGAGTAAATAAACAGGTCAGCATAGGAATGTTCTTATTTTTTTTTATTTTCATGCAGTTTAAAATCCCGAAATATGTAAATCAAGGTGGTTTTATATATTTTAAGATTTCCTGTTTCTCATCAAAGGTTGAAATTGGTATAAATCGTAAAGACGAAAAGCAATAAATAAACGGAATTTTATTTTATACGAAAACTGTAAATAACCTCGACTAATTCGATATTAATTTTCAATCATGATGCCGTTGTATATCTATAAATTTCAATTTAGTCTGTTTTAATACCAGTTCAACGAACGTATATAATAAATAAATAAACTCCAACATTTCTGAAGGTAAGCAGCATACGAAGTAATAAATTTTCTTGTTTCTTTAGCCGGTGGCAAGTATGCACTTAATATCTGTTTAAGAAACGCTGTCAGGTCCTTTCATACAGCCCTAAAAATTTTAAAATCCGGAGCATAATCTTTGCAGTAGGATCGAATACGTGACCGGTCCACATATGTACGGATTATCGTGAACTCGAGAATAATAAATTTTGTTTAAATTTTATCTTCGTCTCATGGGAAAGCTTTTCATGGAACTTTGTCCCTGTAAAATGTCGTAATAAATCAGGTAAAAATGTAAAAGAATTTAAAAGAAATTTGGATTTTTTTAAATGGCAAAAATTCAAAAATGAATGCGTTACACAATCCTGAACTTTCTTACCACGGACTTCACCTACGTCTTGAACGTTCTCGGGACAAATCTTATTTACATATCGTTTCCAACATCAAAGATTAATATTTACTTTAAAACTCCATATGAAGGCCGAGAAGTAAAAAAAATCCGATCATAAGTTTAATGCACCCACCTTTCGAAAACAATTTACTCTTAGGAGGTCAATCAATAACCCACCTGGATAATTTAGTGCAGTTCCTAATGTAAAAGTCAATGACATAATGAAAAAATAATAATAATCCTGACTATATTCGTTTACAAAGAATATTTTAAGAACAAGAAAGTGCTACTTGTAACAAGATTATATCAAAGTTAATGTTCGTATCTAACGATTGTACTTCTTTACAATAAGACCAACACAAATATCCACGGTTATTAATATTAATACATACCTACTTCTAAGTTTCCTGTGTAGGTTTTACCTACTGGCAGCAACTTGCATACGCATTTAGTTGCATACTGTTGTTAAATATCTTTTGATTTACAGCTACCGTACATGCAATATTTTAATTATTTTACAGGTCACATTTTAATGTTACATTACATCGGATAGGATTAACGGCCTACTGCAATTGCATGCTAAGCGGCTATTATTATTTTGAAATGCAATTTGAAATTTACGTTCCTACTTTTGCCATTCGACCTAAGGTTAAACTGAAACGTATGATTACATTGTGGATTAAGCTATGTCCGTAAACGTACTCGCTTCGAATTATTCAAAACTGAAAATGAAAGTAGATAAGTTATGATTTTCTAACATTCTGATAATACTTTGGGAAAGATTCTTTAGGAACGGGCGGTTATTAAGAAGTTAAGCTTGATTGAACTTAAATGTTTCAGATTTCAATTTAACATTAACTTATTGTTGTTTTTAACCAATCAGCATCCGGCATTTTCAGTGGATGATAGATGAAATTACGTGGAATATTTTTAAATCTCAATTTAAATTAAATTAAACAACCAAAAGCCCCAAGGCTAATCTCCTAAACATGTTATTGTCATTCATTTATATCAAAAAATTGAATAGTCTCACATTTGGTAAACTGGTGTTAAAACGAGTTGTACATGTACATGTACGTCATGAGCAATCTGCGCGGCGGGAAAATTCCAGTGGGGGGCGAACGAAACACTACGAACGCCAATGCAAACAACAAAGAGTCTCCCCTTCCGTAATTTTTGTGTGGTTTCTAAAGAAAGATCAAGTGTTTATACACGGTGTATCTGAATTCTTACGTAGCCGTTTCAATAATAAAACCTCGCGCATAATAAGTAAAAAGTTTTTCGAATTGGGAAAATAGAAATAATAATTCAAAGCCAAACATTTTCTCACACAATAAATATTAGGTGTAATTTATTACCATGAAATTGATCCATCCTCAAAGTGAATTTGAATGTTCATCATCATCATCAACTGACATATGGAGCAAATCCCAGTGGTTGAATCCTGCATTGCGCCAGGCCCACCCCATGCCAATAAGGTGTGAAGGGATTTGTTATATTGTTATGATAGGTAGGGGTTGGGAGCACTGTGTAACGTTAATGTGTCTGTGACGCCAGTGCGAGGTAGTTAGTAGATCACAGATTAAATGGGAGTTGGATATATGACCGAGATGGTTAAACATATTAGCATATTACTAACAGTATTTCTAGTATTACCGCTAATTTCCTAGGTCCATGATATGCCTGCTCTGTTACTTGTTACTTTATGCTAGCTTAGTCTTATCATTATTATTATCATTATTAAAATTCTTATTTTCAAGTGCACATCACAGGTATACGTAGTCCTTATTTTTATTGTTATTATGAGTTAATTGAATTTCTAACCCTGAAAGTTAGAAACATCTACCTATCCCTGATGTTGTTGGGATTAGGCTCGGTGATAAAGCAGGAAATTTAGATTAACTATCATGGCGAAGGATTTCAGCATACACCAAGGACAGGCCTTGTCCTTCAGGTAGTATTCGATCAGGCCCATCGCTTTCCTTAATATGTGGCAGTACCAAGAATGGCGGTTTTTTGTAGTTTGTGAGGTACATGGTTCCCTGGAATCTATTGAGTAGATGTATTACTAACGTTTTCTCCGCTTCTTTTGCAATAATGTTCTGGTCGAGTGGAATAGAGACATCGATTAAGTATATAAGTTCTTTGTTTTTCCTTCATAACTATGTCCGTGTTATGGTGTTATCGGCTTCTATAGTTATATCTGTTATAATCTGGGTATCGTATAGGAAGGTAACTTGATCGTCAGAACTTTCTGTGGAGTGTGTTCGTACCATTTATTTGTGGTAAACTGATAGTTATAATTGCTTTGCAAATGCTGTAATGAATTTGAAAGCAAACTTGGATGTGTCTTTGTATATATTTATTTTTCGCTAAAACAGAACATCCAGACAATATATGTCAAACTGTCACTTCTTGGGTTTTACAGAATCTACATGTGCTATCATTCCTACTGTGCCATACATATCGTTCTTGGTAGTTAGTTCTTAGGGCTTGATGATGCTGGGCTGCAATAATCAAACTGGCATTTATTCCTTTCCGCAAAATAGCCGGAAGCATTTTACAACTTAGTGGTGGATTATGAGGGTTAAATACAACTATCGTAAATCATCCCTACTAGGCCGGACTCGAAACGTTTTACAGCTGCCTCAAAATTGAAGAATTCGTATATGTAAATGTTATTTAAAATATTTTGAAGGTCAGTTTTAAGCCGTCTGTGGAAGGGTGTTTATGGCGGGACTTGCCACTTCTAACTTGTAGCAATTGCGTACGCGCCGGAACTGACTGTGCTAATGGTCTAGTGACGCGTGTTAGAACGAAAATGAACCCTAACGGTAACGCCGGTTGCAATTTGATTGCATTTACTATAATCCGCGTTATAATTACTATGTACGTCAAATTTTGATGCACCAATAAGATAGACTATTATTACTATTCGGTCTATGCTAGGCTAAACAACCTCTCTATTGCTAAAATATCACAATGCTACAGCTACTTAGCTTTGCTCAGGTGAATGTCCCAATTCCACCTGTATGTAATCTTGTCGTTGAATTTCCATTCGACACTGTAGTTCAGTCCTGCTTTCGTCGCCTTGTTCATACCTTCATCATATTTACACTAGTTGCATTAAACCCACTGAAGTAAACTGCTGAAGAACACCCCTTAAAAGTGAATTTGAATGTTTATTAATAAAAATCAAATTGTCTTGCACACAAAATTTTGATACCTTCTTAGTTACAGTGGAGTTATTCGTCGTTTCAATTTGAATAAAATTAGGAATTAAACTTAAACAAGTCCAAAAAACAAATACCTACGTTGATCTTATTTCTTCTAAAATATAGTATCTTTAGTAATTTATCGTAATTGATAGGATGAACCAAACAATTTGTATTCTTATCATAAAACCCATGAAGAGGGAAAGGGGGGACTAAAGCTCTTATGGAAGGACCGCCAGTGTTTCTGAATCTTCTTTGTAAATCTTACAAATGTAAATAACGTTTGTTTGTAATGTGAAACTTGTTTGCTTCTTGTAAAATTTATGAAAAGTTTTCACTGGTATGTATGTATCAATGTAAAATTTAAAAACTTCTAAAGTAGTCGATTTTATTGAGATTACTAAATTCATCAGAAAGCAGCATGAAATAAATCCTGTAAATATATGTATAGTGAGGTACTGAATGTTATCTGTATAATTTAGCTTGTGTCGAATCTATTGTACGGTTTTGAATGATTTCAGTTAATGGTAGTAACGAGTAAGAATCGTGAGTTGTATAATAAATGTGGTAGCTCCATAGAAAAATATCAAGATTAACAAAAAGCATTATATTATGAATATAATTTTTTGTGTGTGCGGATGATGAGATATTTGTGTCCATATTTTAATCTTACTCGTTTATCGGTATAATACTCTAAAGCTATATACATATTTCCTGTTAAATTTTTTGTAGGAGTCAAAATCATGTTCTCGAATGCTTAAAATGGCAAACATAAGCAATATATTATCATTTGTGACAAGGTGGCAACGGTATCTTACAAAAAAAGGTGGACCTGTTGGAATTCTTCGTTGGAGTTTGCTACCTAATGGAATAGGCTTACCTATTATTTAATTTCGCGAGCTTTAAACGCTCGAATACTAACGGTTTTTCACGCGGACATATTTCATTTTATTCATGCTCCTTTTTAAAAGTCTTAGCCTGTACTGTTGGTGACGGTAACCCCGAGGTGGAGGACTCGGTTACTGAAAAAAAGTTATTTTTTTTATTGTACATGGGGGCAAAGAACGATTAATTAAGCAAAATTTACGGCGACTTTTGTATTAATGCAAATAACATCATGGGGGTATTTCCTGCTGCGTCTTTTATAGTCTTTAACTGTGCGAGTACCAACAGTAAGAATGCACGTACGAAAAGAAAAAGTGGCATTTTTTTTTTCTAAATTCCCTTGCAGTATTAAATGTTGATGCCTCCGTTGATGCGCGCTGTCTTGTCTAGGAATATTTAGCAGACAAGAAAAAGTAGCGAAGGAATGTGGTTTGATTTGACCGCGACCGAAGCTAGGTCCGCACCGGAGGCTCTAAAATGTCGACTTATTGCATTTTATTAACAACGACCATCGTCTATTTCTAACACTATGGATTCTGCTAAAAGCTTTACACGCTATTTTGCTCTTGTTATGATTAGCTCTTATTATGTTACAAACAACCGAGCACTTGTAATTGTATGTAACTAAGTCTTGCGTAAATTTATTCAATTATTGCTCTTAGATTGCGTTTAACATTAACAGGAGCTTGTTCAATTATACCACAAGTCAAGTTACGAAATAACATTTACTTTAATAAAAATATTTAAATAACAAGATAAAATAACAATTGTTAGAACTTCACCTTGGGAAACCAACATATTTATTATTACACACACGTATTATGGGGTTTGTTGTAAAAAAATAATGATTAATAATGTTTACAATCAAGTGTGAAAAGTTCCTTTATGAGGGTCATTAAAGCTTAATGCTACTTGCATAATCACATTACATTTTCCACATTCAGTTCCTTATGTCAGGTAAATTATGAATTTAAGTTTACTTACTCTCTTACTCAAGTTAATCGTCAAAATGAACAAAATTCGAATTCATATGGTAGATAATACATTAGGAAACAAAAAACGATACTCTTTTGCCAACTTTGATCATTCGTAAGTTTGACCAAAATTGTGTGCAGCACCCACCCCTAATCTTTTAAGATATCAAAGTTACAAAATTATAAAAAATGATTTGGAAAGGATTGCTAAATTTGGATTAGTAAATAACCTGTATAAGCTCCAAAAAGCAAATTCTTCTTTTTTATCCTGTTATCCGTCAGGTTTCGGATTTAACAGCAAATTAAAATTAGAATTTAAATAAATCATATTTAAATTTTTGTTCACTAATTCTGAATTCTCAGAAACGTAGAAACAAATAAAAACATTCAATTAAATAAGGACTTTAATTAATGGACTTCTCACAATCGCCTCCGTATTTAAACACCCATATTCCCATATGCAGTGTGATTCACACTTCTCTACCCAAAATCGGCATTGAAACTATTACTAAATAACAGTCGATTCGAATAGTTACTTTCAAAATATTTTGCAAACTGCTGGGTAACTTTTTAAGTGGGTTTTTGTAGAGTAAAATACCACCTTCCAGAGCTCGCTCGAGCTATAATTCCTTCAGCTCGTGGATTTATTAAAATTAGTTTTCATGTACTGCTTTAAAGAGCATTAAGATTTGTTTTCAAATAAGAGAACCATCGTGAAACTGTAAACATATTTTTAAAAAGCGCTGCGATTATACTCGGAAGTTATGCAACATACTGACATTAATTTAATTCTTAGCGTTATCTATATAAAGTTGGTTCAGTTTTTATTGTATAAATTTACACTCTTACAGAATTTTTAGTTTAAATTAACAGTGCATTTATAAATCCCGTTTTTAAAAACGTGATTCAGGCGAATTCCAATCTCTAACGTAATGTCTAAATTCCATTCCTACTCGTTTCAGTGCTTTAAGGTAGGTGTAACTTTTAAAGAAATTATTGCTGTAATGTACAATTATTTAAAAGCCATTTTTCGATAGTAATACACGTTTATAAAATAACTCTAAATTTGTTTCAAAATTAAATTACAATTCAGGTATGAATGAGTTTTCCTTGATTTGTAATTAATTTGTTTATTTTACTTCTAATTTTTCTAATGACATGCTGAAACAAAACTTCAGCAATATATTAAGCATTGAATTAGTTTCAAAATGAAATACAATTCAGGTATGAGTTTTCCTTGATTCGTAATAATTTTTTTATTTTCTGATTCATAATGGAATGGCAGAGGCACGGCTTTAACAATATATTGAGTAATGAATTAGTTTCAAAATTAAACACCATTTAGGTATGAATGTTGCTTGATTTGTAGTAAATTTCTTTATTTTACTTCTGATTTTTGATGGAATGCCAGAAGCAAAGCTTTAACAATATATTAAGCAATGACTTAGTTTCAAATTTAACTACAACTCAGGTATGAGTTTTCCTTGATTTGTAATAAATTTGTTTATTTTACTTCTAATTTTTCGAATGACATGCTGAAACAAAACTTCAGCAATATATTAAGCATTGAATTAGTTTCAAAATTAACTATAATTCAGGTATGAGTTTTACTTGATTCGTAACAGATTTCTTTATTTTACTTCTCATTTTTTTTTAATGGGATGACTTTAACGAAGCTTTAACAGTATATTAAACAGCGAATTAGTTTCAAAATTAAATACAATTCAGGTATGAGTTTCCTTAATTTGTAATAAATTTGTTTATTTTACTTCTAATTTTTCGAATGACATGCTCAAACAAAACTTCAGCAATATATTAAGCATTGAATTAGTTTCAAAATTAACTATAATTCAGGTATGAGTTTTACTTGATTCGTAACAGATTTCTTTATTTTACTTCTCATTTTTTTTTTAATGGGATGACTTTAACGAAGCTTTAACAGTATATTAAACAGCGAATTAGTTTCAAAATTAAATACAATTCAGGTATGAGTTTCCTTAATTTGTAATAAATTTGTTTATTTTACTTCTAATTTTTCGAATGACATGCTCAAACAAAACTTCAGCAATATATTAAGCATTGAATTAGTTTCAAAATTAACTATAATTCAGGTATGAGTTTTACTTGATTCGTAACAGATTTCTTTATTTTACTTCTCATTTTTTTAATAGAGTGGTTGAAACAAAGCCTAACAATGCATTAGGCAATGAATAAGTTTCAAAATTAAATTAATTAAAACCGTAGAAACCGTTGTAAAGACGAAATTTAAATTACATAAGTTGTCCTACAACTCATTAAAATACGAGTACATATCTTGTTGACCAGACTGATACTGTAAAGAGTGTAAAATAACCAGGCTTTCTTTCAAGGCTATTGTAAGAGGAGGCCCAAAATATAACATTTTTGCAAAGTTTAATTTAAAGTTGAAAGGGAACATCAAGAAGGCGTCTACCGTATTCTAGAATACACAGCGGCCGCATGTACATATAAAAATATACTCGCGCGATGCATGCGGTTTAAAATTAATGTAGGATCTTAGCGCTACAGACCTTTAAGACGTTTCTCCACTGTTCTCCTAATTTGTCATGCCTAATCCAGTTAGGTTTTGGTCTTCCTCTTTCCTTGCTTTCTCACGGTTCGTGTTTTACTGCTTTGTTATTTTCCATGTGTTACGTGTCCTCCATCTTAATCTTTGCATCTTTATATGGGTGACTTCTTTCCTCTTCGTACATTTTTCTTAATATTTTTCTTCCCATACTTTCACCTTTCTAGCCACGTTCTTTGCACTTATCACTTTTTCATAGCTTCGGTACTTCTGTTCCTTGCTGTTAGTTATTCTTTTCTCCATCTCTTTGCTTAATCTGTTGTCTGTTGTGATCTTCACTCCAAGAAATTTGACCTGACTCACTTTTTCGAAGACCCTATCTCTATTCTGTCCGTATTTCATTTGTAGATTACTTTGGACCCATTTGTTTTTTCCTTGGCATTGTCATATATTTACTCTTAGCCTCATTTATTTGTAGCTCATATCTTTATCAACCTTTTGATTATCTCCTTTAGAGATTTTTTTGTCTTCGCCATGAGGGTCACACTGTCAGCGATTGCTATACATTGGCGAGTTCTTGATAATGTTTATTTCACTTTCTGGGAGATCTAGGTTAAGTAGTTCTTCGTATAAGAGTCGGTTCAAGTACTGATCCTAATCTAACCTAACCTAATCTAGAGAAATAGCTCTGTTATTGTCGCAATGTTGTTTGTTGCCTTTTTTATGTATCGGGCGTACTATTGCCCTACACCATTCCTTAGGTATTGTTTTCTTTTTTCCATATTTCTTCTATCAATGCGTGCATTTCGCTTTGCACTTCACTTCACTTCCTCCAAATTTTAGTAACTCTGCCTTGATGTCGTCACTTCCTGGGCTTTTGTGATTTTTCGTCTTTTTTCTAATTTTCTCTACTACCTGTAGGGTTGGGAGATCTATACCCTCTGTTTTGTTTCTTATTTCCTTGTATTCTTCTGTTGTATTCTCTGTCGTATTTAGTATATCCATGAAATATGCTTTCCATCTTTCTACTTTTTCCTTTTGCCCTCCTATTAGTTTTCCGTCCTTATCTGTGCTGTCTGTATATAACTCCTTTTCACTTCCCTTATCTTTTGGTAGAAGTTTCTAGTTTCTTTAGTATTATGAAGCTGTTCTATTTCTTGTATGTATCTTTCTTCCTACTGCCTTTTTCGATTTCTACAGATCCTCTTTGCTTTTTGTTTTGTTTCTACGTATGTCTTTCTAGTCTCTTTTGATTCCTATTCTATCATTTTCATCCTTATTGCTGCTCTTTGTTCTAGTGCCCTTTCACACTCTTCGTCAAACCACTTCCTTTTTTTTGTTCATCTGTTTATTTCTAGAGTCTTCGTTGCAGCCCTTTATATTGTCGTCTTGATTTTCTCCTTTGCTTATTGTTCTTTCCATTTCTTCCTTGTTCTTACATTTTCTAGGTCATCACTGTTGGGGGTGGTTTTTTTTCTTCCTTTTATTCGTTTTTGGCATTTCTAACTTTAGTTCTGCTCTTACCATGTAATGATCAGAATCTGTGTCCGCTTCCCTGTATGATCTTAGATTTGTGATAGAGTTTGTATGTATAGCTTTCATTAGGGTGTGGTCGATTGAATTAAAAATGGAATTAATTAGACTGAGCTAATGTTTAGTTCTGTTCAACTGACTTAGTAAAAATCGTTACAATATTAAGTGCGATAATAATTACTTCTTTTTCTTTCAACTTCTTTGAAACAAGCTTTAGCAAACAAATATGTCGAATTAAGATTGCTTACTATTCACTATCCCTTTTCATCTAATTATTTTCGCCTCTCGCCTCAATAAAATGACCAGTTTCCAATAAATGACGCAATGACAAATTCACAATCGTAAAACGTAACACCAGTACGATAAAAAACCAAACAAAAACGTTACAAATGGACCAATCCTACTTTAAGATAACATTAATCAATAGTAAATTCGAAAAAGATATATTGCAGCGTTTAAAATGCAATACTAACTCAACAGTTGACTGTAGAAAAATTATTTGGTTATTCAAATATTTATTTTTTGCACGAATGATTTATTATTTACTATGCTACATTTGAATATTAAAGATACTACCAAGATACATTGCTGTTTATGGAATAAACAACTATTCCAAATAAGGAAATGCAATGCAACCGTTTGATTTTTTTTTATGATTTGCAGGATCATCACGCCCACATTGAACGTCAGGATCTACGAATAAATAAAAAGGGAGTATGCGAATTCTCCAACAAAATTAATTTTAGTTTAGGCTGCATCGTCACCTTGTGAATTTTTAAGCAAATATTTTTAACGAAAAATTTGTATATAAAACTATTCCCTTCAAAGTAAAGTGGTTCAAATCCCAGCGGGGGTGATATTTTCCCATGCACAGGAACGTTTGTTAAATTAAAAATCTAAAATACTAGAAAAATGTTTAACGCAAATTCAGAGATAAATCTTAAAGTCCAGTTTTCAATATTCTTTGGGATAAGTAATTGCATTCCTAATGGCGCGGTTTTATAGCAAAACGTTTTTACACCCAATTTGATGAACATAAATACCAAACAATTTGTTACACCTTGCTCATATAAATACATGTAAATCATAAAATATTACGAAACTTTTAACAGTTCTTACCGACTACTTAATATATATTACTATGATTTACCAGCAGTATTTACAGTAATAACCACTGTTGTTAATAAATTTCGTGTTAATTCAGCCTATAAATTATGTCACTCAATTTGGATATAGAAAGCTAAGGAGCTATAAGCAATTAACGTTCTGAGACTGTAAGAACAAATATTTTTGCACGTTTCCTGTCTGAATTATTACTTTAGCAAATGTCACTGGGATTTGTTGGGATCTTATATGGTTAATCAAGGAACATAAATCCTTACTAAGATTTTAGTTTGTAAAATAATGATAAATGTTGTTACGTAATGTTTGTATTTATGAGGTGCCGATTTGAAGCTTCGCAAAATGAGTTTTGGGTATGCTAAATGTAATTTTTTAAAGGTAGTTCTGCTAAAATTTATTGGCAACTTATTAAAAATGATTGAAATTTAATACCTTTGCTAAAACCACACGGAAATACTCAAGTTACCTCAACCTTATTATAGCAACAAACAAGCTTTTATCTATCTAAATATTTAAATCAAAAATGTAGATATCTACCTTCTCAGAAATGTAAGAAACAATTACGAAACCTCAGTTTAGAAGATTGCGAGGTTCGGTCAATTCAAATTTTCAAGCACTTGCATTTACAAAGCATAAAAGGCCAGCAAACCTGAACTTACCAGGCTGTTTTAAATGGTTTTCAATGTTTAATAGTATAAAATCACTCGAAAATAAAAAGGAAGGCGAACACAGAAAGCATTCCCAAAAACGGGAAGTCCTGCATCGTTCTACAAAATATGTTAAAAGGGTTTTAAAAAGCCAATTTACTTCAGCCTTCATTTCTTGCATTTTTAATTAGTTTCAAAACGAATTAGCCTAACTTAACATGTTAATTACGGCGGATATATTTGGGTCAGCTACCTTGAATTACGCTCAAAAATCGTGAAGTTCCCTTCTTTGCGCACAAAATCGAACAACCAGCAAGGCAAGAACGATTTACAATAATTGGGAAGTTACTTTTTAAATTTTGTAGGATAATTTCGTAATTCGTTTAAAACAGAAATATCCTTGGATTTTGGGCTTTGTTTCCTGAATTCGGTTTGAAATTCTTTAAATTTTTATGTTTGAAAAAATGTAAGGTCATCGACTCTCTTATAAATATAAATCGCCTGAAATGCTCTGGTAAAAAGGAGTTACGTGCACTTCCCACACAAATTAAAATCAATGGTTAATTAATTGACTAATTAATGATCTTTCTAATTTCTTCTAAATTGTTTAAATTTCACGGACTATTTGAGTTTGATTTTTGCAATATTAAAAGTGAAAACAAGTGATAAGCAAATTTTTGCGACAAATTATAAGCGAAAGTTCTTACATCACTTATCAATACACATGGAAAGTGAATTTTTTAGTTATAATTACAATAGAACGTGAAACACCGATGCCAATATTTAAATTCAACGAAGTGAAATCGAAATGTTGCATTCTGATAGCCATATTATTAAAAGGACTTTATTGTTACGTCAAATAGTTAATCGTCATTAGCATTAACACATGACGCTACTTGACCTGCACACTGACTTAGCAAAAGAAATCAACATACTTACAAGATACTTAAGCCTCCGTTAACGTTATTTATAAGAGATGCACGATAGAATTAATAAAGAGAAAACAATCCTGAATCCTTTTATCACGTCGGTTCATTTTCCTAATAAAAACTCAAACCTTAAACTGTATAAGGTTAATAAGGTGTTGAGTTTTTATTTTACAAAGTATCTAGGTGAATACCGTTTAATTAATTTATTTTCCAAAATGTTCGTGTATCACTAGCCAAGTTTAGAAAAGGAGATTTAAAACACTTTGTCGGTATACTCTCCGAAGCCTTATCTTCATGTAAAGTAAATAAATACCACTAAGATGGTTCACTGAATGGGAATGAAGTTTCCTTTAAAAATTAACATCAAAATTTGCAGCGGTTTAAAATCCTGAAATTGAAATGGACAAAAAGTTGCTTTAATGCGACACATTTCTTCCACATTTTTGGATGAAATTAATCAAATCTTTGGGTGTTTAAGGTCTATTTTGGAAGCGAATATACATACATTTTGAATACACAACTCCTTCTTCTAATTTCAGTATGATTTACTTCTGAGATTCTGAAGCCATTAAGAGCTTGATTAAATGTTTATTTCTAAAATCTCGGTGATGACCCTCCCTATATAAATACTACCGAGTCCCCCTCCGAGGCTATCTTCATTTATTTCCCTTTAACATATATTGCAATAAAATAAAATGCATCTCAATTATTCCATTTTGCATAAAAACTGTGGCAAGGTTAAATTGTCATTCAAGGCACTGACACCTGAATAATCTTTACAAAATTAAACCCTGCAAACCCTTTTAATTCAAGAAAATAAAAGGTTTGGAAGAGGACTCATTATTTATGACTTTTTAGTTTATTATCAGCTGCATTTGAGGGATTGTCATTTGAGTTGAAATTAAAAAACTAAAATTTTCGCAACTAACATTTCTTAATATTATTGAATCTTTATTATTTTATTATTTACAATAAGTATGAGTAGAATGAATTGGGAGGAAACGACGGTTCTAAGTTTTTCTGGTAACGTAAGAACATTCGTTTTAAAATTTCAGATTGTTTGGTTGGTACCCTTGAAGAGTTTAAACCTAAGAATATCGTACAAACTCGTTTTAAAAAAAAAATATCAAAAATTTGTCTTTGCCAACAAATTAATAGTTTTACTTCTGAAGAAATCGCTTGAATTTTATTATATTTTCAGGTAACCTCAGAACATTCGGTCTGGAAACTTCTTGTTCGACGAAACTCA
Source organism: Melanotus villosus (assembly GCA_963082815.1). Taxonomy (NCBI): domain Eukaryota; kingdom Metazoa; phylum Arthropoda; class Insecta; order Coleoptera; family Elateridae; genus Melanotus; species Melanotus villosus. The sequence goes on along the minus strand of OY720423.1, from coordinate 5,637,704 downwards.
TAGAGTTTCGAAATTTAGAGGCATTATTAAAAAGATTTAATAAAAAATTAGTTAAAAGAAGAATTAAGATTTTTGATTTGTTTATGAAAGTGCGCAGTTCAACTCAACTTTTACACTAGTTTTGAAATTCTGCAATTAAGCTGTCGCTATTAATTTAAACAATTGCAATACAAATCATGATTTAGAATAATTACATTTAGATTTAGACAAAATAGAATATATTTAGAACATTTTCACTGGAATGATGTTTAACGATTGACAATAATCTTTACTCTGATGGGTTTTATTTCCAAACCTACATGCATTGAGCTTTGTTAACTAGCTAAATTACTAAAAATTTATAAAAAATCTTAAAAATGAATTCGAAACCTCGCCAATCGTCATTAACTTACCAAACCAACTCTCAGTACGTATAAGAAATGAAGAGGAATCTAATAAGGAATCGTCTCAAGCTTACCTGAAAATAAAGGCAAATTTTAGTGTTTATTTACTAGTATTTATTTATTACAAATAAAAAATTCGTAATACATAAACAATTCTGTTACTTTTAATATGTTAGCAAACAAAATTAATTCTTGTTTATATATTTTTTCCTTGTACGATCTATCTGCCAGTTAACTTTATTTTTTTTTATTACTTTAAATAAATTACAATATCAAGATGAATGAATTCTAAACCCTGAACATGAAGAGACATACACCACCAGCAAGGTTGTTATTTACATCAGTTTTAATATAAACACAAATTCAAACACTGTTATAAGTATAAATACGACAAACACGAAATTTTTTATTTATTATTTCCATCAAAGCTTCATTTTAGTTGCATAATATTAATCCTAAATTCTGTGTAATTCTGCAGTTTAATAAATTTAGGCATTGTTATTATTGCAAAAAAAATTACAAAGATCAAATATACAATATTGGACAACAGAGCAAAGCAAATCTTGTAAATATACGAAAAATGCTGTATAAATATGAGAAATGCAGATTTTTTTTAAATTTATTTCGTCAACGCTTTATTTTGCATGTTACGACTTGAATTATCAGTTGCAAAAATTTCCAACAAGTAAAACTAAAAAATATTCTGCATTGTGGTAAAAAAGGTGAAAATTGCACTATTGGACAATAAAAACGTTTTTACATAAATATGAGAAACACCGAAATTTTTATTTATTTTTATCATTATCTGTTACATCCAGTGACGGCCGCAGGGTTTGATCATGAAGGGGGCTCGCACTAAGAATCTTTGTAGATGAAAAGCGCGAGTAACTCATCTTTTTTTATAAATAACTTCGAAGAAAGACAGCAAACATATATTATGCAATTGCAATACAAAATCTTAGTAATATAATAAAGTAGCACATATTCAATAAAATACTCTAATAATTTTTTTTGACTTTCAATATTTATTTATAATCTGATATTACAATAAACAATAAGTAAATCCGAAGGCCACAAAATTGGCAGTAGGAAATCTTTCCAGCGAAAGATTCCTTTTTAATACTACATATTTATAAACAATTATTGACACGTAACCTTATCATTTCAACTTAAATGACAGTTCAGTTAACAGAATAATAATAAAAATGATTCTTTAATTTAATAAGTTTTAGGTATTGTCGTAACAAATTTCCAAAGTTGAAAAATACAAAATTGCACAACAAAGCACAGTAAATCTTGAAATCCGTTCCTATAAGAAACTTGGTTATACAGAGGGTGGGGACTTAAAAAATGAACACTTTTGCGATATCACAGTAGCCAGTGGACTGGCAGTTGATGGCTAACGCGGATAATTAATCGTTCTTTGCATCTGTCAATTTTCTAAGTTGTCAGTCAAAAAATGCTAAAGTTGTTATCACAGGAAACAGAGACTGCTGTGAAAATTCTTTTCAAGCAAGGTTATTCCAGAAGAGCCATCCAAGCTCAATTAAAATCCGATGGAATTGATACCAGCTTGGGTGCAATACAAAATGTGATACACTGTGAAAGGTGTACGGCATCAATTCCACGCCCAAAACATTCCATTAATCCTCCGCCTTCGAAAAGGCAACCTATAAAGGTAACTGGTGAGGTCAAACAGAAGATCTCCAAAATGTTCATTAAGGAAAACCTGGCCAAAGTAGTCGTAGTCGACCCAAAGATCATCTGGAAGGTCATCCACAGAGATCTGGGAAAAAAGCACCGCAAGACAAATGCAAGAAAGCTGTACGAGAAGGGTCTTGCGGGTCAAAGATCAGAGTACGTGGTGTCACTAGGTGAATGGACTATTGCAATGGGAAAGCAAGTTTTGTTACGTCAAAGATGGCAAAAGCGTGTCCGAAACTTGGATTTATGAAACAAAGGAGAGATTCAGTTTCCAACTCATGATGGTCGGAATCATTTCGGGAAGAGGGCCCTTAGAAGTTATCCGAGTGCCATCAAAAGTGAAAAATAATACAAAGCACTATGTCGAACAAGTGTTGAAGCCTTTGGTGGAACACAGAATTCCAAAAATCTTGGGAAGGGGGAAGAGGTGTTAATTCATCATGAAGCAGCTAAGGCTCGTACTGCAAGATTGGCCCAGGAATAAGCTCCAGAGGCCAAAGAAAGTAATTCCTGTCAAGACTTTTGATGCCTGTCCTATGGATTTTTATGGCTTCGGCTGGCTGAAACAGCGTATGTTCCAGCATCGCGCTACGTACCTACATACTAGGATGGCCTTTGAAAGAGTGGAACAGTCTTTCTCCTGATATAACCTTGAAATTTTTCAGAGGTGGAAGGGCTGATGCAGGGAAATAGCTAAGAATCAGTGTCGTCAAATGGTTCGTATTTGCCACCAAAAACAATTCGGTTGAAAATTTTTTTCATTAATTAACTGTTCATTTATAAGTCCCCACTTTTTGCATAAAGGCGAGAAACACCGATTGTTTATTTATTTCATCAACGCTTCATCTTATGCATTAGATTTCAAATATCAAGCAGTCAAATTTTCCCAAAGCCGGTAATTATAAAAAAAAACATTTATAAACCTAAATCTGCAGTTTAATGAATTGAATATAGCGACAGAAGCTTACCAAAGGTGTAAAATGTAATATTATTGGACACGCCATTCATATACAGTAAAATTTATTCTTTTCTCTAACTGTGCGTATTATGTTGGCTTAGATAAATTTTCTATATTCGTGAATTTTAAAGTAACAAAGGCCTTGTATTTTATTGACAATATTAATGAAAAGATTAAAGCTTAAAATCAATTTATATATATCAACCTACTTTTCATATTATTAACGACAGTGTGATAATAATCGACGAACACGAACAATCGTTGTTATTAAATGCCAAGTTAATTATTTTTTTGTCGCCTAATAAAATAATGAGAATTATTCTTGCATATTGACAAGTATTCAATTCTGCGCTCACCGTTTTCATTTTAACAATTAAAATTATTCCAACGTTTAATTTTATATCTATCAGATTATTGTTATATTGTTTATGGGCCATATTTAAAGTCGTTATAAAATCAGGTAGCGTGGTTCTCAGCAGTAAAGCTATTAACTACGGAACAATTAATTTAACCTATAACAATTACGATAAACATTTAATTTTCTTGCGCCAATAATAATACGCCAACGTATACGATTTTTTGCGAATTCTTTGCGTAAAACAAAGACCTTCCAATGCATTCGTAACTACTGGGTAATGAAACAGAATGAAAAAATTCACTCTCGGTATGCCCTTATGAAAACATAACGAGTATTTGTTTACGGTACCCTACCTAACCATAAATCAAAAAAACTAATCTATTAATGTTGTTATTAGTCAATTTATGTTAATTAACTGAAGGCGGTTTGTTACATACACACTGTTGGAAAAATTACTTTTTATGTGTTTGATAACAACTTGGCTACATACATAACTTATTACGAACAGTAACACGTTTATTAAACGTCATTGTGTACAGCAACGTATAAACACAATTAACATTTTGAAATTTTAAAGTAGACTTGGATACTTCATAAGTTCACCGGCAATATTTGTAAGAATACACAAATATTTTGCCCTTTTTGCTTATAATGCTAAAAATTTTATCTTAGTTGGGGATGCTACATCAACAAGCTTACAAAATAACTTGGGTGTTCCCCAAGGATCGGTGGTAGGTCCATTCTTATTTGTACTTTATATTAATGACGTCGAGCTGAACCTTAATATTTAATATCAATATTAGTTAATAAACTGGATTTTGATTTACTGGCTAACTGTTACAAGTAAACAAATTACAATTAAACGCATTAAAACAGGGATTAAGAAATAAGAAAATGTTTAGAAATAAAAGACCAAAGTAGCTTTTTAAATATTTTAAGTTTTGGCTTAGAACTGGACAATTTAGGAAGTATTTATTTATTAATAATTGCTGGTTTAAACTTATTATTTGTTCTTGCAGCTTGAAGCCTCAACTTATATTTGGATACCTTAAACTCAAAATCCTAAAGCATCTTTGGGCTTCCTATCATTTTAGAAGATTATATTTGAAACACAATGCCCTCAAACAACCAGGATTTTTGAAATTATTTATTATTAAGACTAGAAACAGACTAGCAACTCTATAATAAAACCTTGTACAACAGTCATGTTTCTCGAAAAAAGCTGAACATAGTTTAAGTCCCATATAAATTGCAAGAAGACGTTTAGAATTGCATAATTATGAAAATAATGTTGCAGAAACTACAATATTTTGTTGCCATAGCGATTTTAAGCAATAACTTTATAATTCCTGTCGTTTTTGGTTTTGCAATTTCTTTAACACGAATATTATACCAAATGCCATTGTTACAAAACAACAAAACTAAAGCGAAAACTGGTTCCTTCAAGCGAGGTGACGTAAACAAATCTAAATAGCTTTAAAACAGAGTAGACTTTTTTTTATTAAAGTTTTATCCTTCTAAAGATTTCACAAACCCCACCCACCTGATAAAAATCGAATAATTTTGCTAGGTTTGTAAAATCTAATTTATGTTAGGTCAGTGTCGCCTTTAAGCTAGGAAAGATAGTTTTCTCCCACATTAGAATTTATTACATCGTCAATAAGTACACATAACGAAAGCTACAATAAAAACTTGTTCACACCTGTCGTGTTGGTTGGTTTTCGCATATGAACGTTATTTAATAAAAATCATTACCAGTCGTCTTAGGTCTTAGCTTAATTGATTTCTATTAGCGGAAACGGTAAAAACCAATGTGATTGGAATATCTAATAATTTCGCACGGTTTTTGCTTTAATAAAATGCAGCGTTTCGGATATTTATTAACGTATTAACGTCGAAAAGAAATGCGATTACTCATCGAAGCCGGCTTTCAGGGTAATCCAAAGATAACTTGGTGTAATTTTATAGCATTCATTTGACATTCCAAACGTCTTTTCAATTAGAAAATCATGTAAAAATGCTTCAACACAAAAATTATCGTATAAAATAAGGGGTTTTCAAATGGATACTGCAAAATTAACGTTATGTAACTAATATAAAAACCGAAATTTATTCGATCTATTTACATGCACCGTTTAACTTCCATACCGGACACTTTATGTAATCTGACACCGCTGTGCTCCGGGTGATCACCGCTGCCGGTCCGGGAGCAGCGGCGCGACACAGTGACCGTGACCACTGGCCAATGGCTCCAAAGGCTTATACGATTGTTTACATCAAGCAATTAATAGCAAAATTCCTTTGTTAATAGAATAACGATCGTATATATAAATAACAACTTTATTAGCTTATTGCAGTAGGAGGACAATTCAATGGGAAAATAAATAAGGAAGATTGGGTATAAAATTAGTCATGTTTAAATAATGCCTAAATTAAACTAATTGACGAAACAATTGAAAAACGATGACGAGAATGACCGTTACTTCTAAAAATTCTTCAATTTGAATCATTAAGTATTTTCTGGAAGAGATTGTTATGTTTTATTGTAGATTTCGAGCCAATCACATCGCAGGCAAGGTGGCGTAGCGTAGGTTCGCGTTCGAATTTTGGACATACCAAAATTTTAAACTCGATTGCAACCTCTAAATATTTTCCGGAAGGGTTCCGACCACGCTTGTTACGTTTTCTTGTAGAATATCTCAAAAATGCACATGAATTTTTGAGTCTCTAAGTGGTCTAATACATCTGATAATCACATTGCAAGCAAGGTGGCAGAGGTTCGAATCTTGCGATTACCAGAATTTTAAAGTCGAAGTAACTGGATCATGCTGAATTAAGATGGGTCGCCAATCACCTTTAGCAATCGATCTGTGAGGTTTACAAATGAAACTCTTTTGGTTCTTTGCAATAAAAAGGTGTTGTGTAGCGAAGTTCATATCAGCGAAGAGTGTCGAGATTATCACGAAAGAACGAAAGCCAATTTATATCACACTAAAGGGAAACATATCATCCCACTTAGCTATTTCTTTAATTTGTGCCTTTTATTAATCAATAACAGCGATTGAAGTATTCATCTTGCAAGAAGATTGTACACTGTAGCAGAACAGGTTATTGGGAAGCGAACGCCCATGATACCCTGGAAGCTTATAACGTATTCTAGTGTAAGGAGAAACTTATTACGAATACCAAATTCACAGCACATCCTCAAAGCGTCCAATGTATTCTAGGGTAGGGGGAAATGTGTTTCGAATAGCGAACGCCCAGATCATCCTTAAAGCTTCGGCCGTATTCTAGAGTAGGGGAAAGCGTGTTACGACTAGCGAACGCCCAGAACATCTTCAAGGCTTTGGCCGTATTCTAATGTAGGGGAAAGCGTGTATTACGAATAGCAAATTTCCAGAATATCCTTAAATGGCTCCAACGTTTGCTAGGTTAGAGCGAAGGGTGATACGAATAGCAAACGCCCAGAATATCCTGAGATATTCTACCGTATTCTTGTGCCGTGGGAAGCGTACTACGAATAGCAAGCTCCCAGAACATCCTCAAAGCTTCCTACGTATTCTAGAGTAGTGGGAAGCGTGTTACGAATAACAAACGCCCAAAACACCCTGGAGGTTTCTACAGTATTCTAGTAAGCATTGTAAGTAAACTAAACTGAGTTATTGTTGGGTTCTGCTAATCTTAGTGTTCATAAATTAGAAAATAAGTGTTACTGTAATTAATTAGTCGAATAAGAAGCATTTGCGTAGAATCCAAGCCTGATTTAGTGAAATTTTTACAAGAGCATTGGCTAGTGTTAAAGTGCTCTGTGCAGAAAATGATTAGAGACGAAAAGTTATGTTTTAAGCTTCTGGGTACCGCCAAGTTCAAGGTGTAAATTTGCCATAATATTTATTTTATTTTTTACTAATTTTGCCCAGTTCTACTTTGTAAAAAATATTGTATGAAAAAAAGCAAGTTTTCAAAATAAATTGAGGACCTTAAAATTATTGAAAGATCCATTTTAGTATTTGTTCTTGTTTTATAAATGTTTTTTCATTTCGTTTATTTCAAACGCCAACGGAGCGAATCCTTAAAAATGTACTTTCTAAAGCCTAGGCATTAATCGATTTTCAAAACAACAATGTTTGCAAAAAATAGTAAATCTTTTACTTTACCTTTTATTATTGTTTTTAGATTTGCTTGCCATCTTTAGTATTTTCTGCAGCAAATAACAGCCACATCCCTTTGTTATTTGATTAAAGTAACCTCTTTGTAAAATGTCAATAATTTTTAAATACAGATTGACTTATTTAACAAATAATACTTAATTAATTTCTCTATTTTTTACTTCTAATTTGCTATACTTCAGGATTTTAATAATATTTACAAATAATTAACATAGCTTCAGTGTTTTTTGCCTTTCCAAAATAAAAATTTAGAAGACCAGAATGCGTTTCTATAAGACTTTAGAATGGCTCAACACTTTTAAGCATTGATATTTTAATCTATTTTCTACACAGAAAAATATTTTCCAAAATTCGTTAAACTGCTTTACAGGTATTTCCCGAATCCCCAAAAAATTCGAAAATAAAAATATAGACAAGAGAAAAACCAGCACTGTGAACTGAGTCTGTTTTGCTTAATTAAAATACGATTCAGCCTTTTTGTACTGTATGCAAACAGAGCCCGCGTATACATATTTCTTTAACCATACATCGATTTCAAAAGGTGACCGATTTCTAATGGAAATGTAAATGTTAAGTTTTCTTGCAGTTGGCGTTACTCGGACACTACACTTATGGGCAATTATGCGATTATATGATTATTGTCTTTACGCTGGAATGGATTACACTTTCTTCCTGTTGAGTGTTGCCTATTAATTATTATAACTTTAGCTTACAGCTACGAATTTCAATGGGAATTCAAAGGAGGATACTTTCTCGCTTTACATTTTAAATATTAAACAGTTTTATTCAATTCAAGTATTTTGTCAATCCCTAAAAGGAAGAATATTCGCATCTTAATTTTTTGTCTTGTGTTGAAGTTGGGATTCTTTTTCAAAAAGTAAAAATTAGTTAGAGATAATAAACCATCACGAAAGAGATCCGCAGGAAGACCTAGGAAGAGAATCGTTGGAATAATCAGGCTATAAGCATAGAAGAAAGAAGCAGAAGAAGAATATAAACAATGAAATTTTGGAATTCTGTCAAAAAATGAAGTTTCAAGCTTTCAGTTCAGTTGATTATACATTTTTTGTTGTGGTGAGTTTGGCTACTGTACCGTATAAAGTATAAAATTGAGTTGATTATGATTTTAAATGCTAACTTAATTGTTATTTAAAATTTTAATAAAAAATGTAGGAGCATTTCTAAATTTAATTTTAATTTTAAACCAAATTGTGGAGGACCACACTTGATTCCAATTCGGTGTAAAAAATCGATTCTGAGGCATTAATATAAAAGCTTATGTTTAACTGTAACAAACTTTGGTGGTATTAGAAATTAAAAATAGCACATATAAAAGTACGCATAATCAAGGTGAAAAGATTTGTATGCAACTAGGGTGGTATTAATAGGCCACCCATAGTGTTTGTTGCTTACATTTCCACCTTGGTGGCCCTTGTAAACTGCGAAAATGAGGCCTAGGTGTTTAGTTTCATACCAGTTTTGAAACACTAAGATGCCCGTAGAAATTTAAATGTTATTCCACATTCTTATGCAATAAAAGATCGATTTTCAGTACGGGTATGGATTCCATTTTATTCGACGGGACGAGATTAAATCCCTAAGTCATTTACACTGGCGACGACTGCCTCTTATAATTAATACATGTCATGACATAATTACTCATAATAAGATGTAATGTTCATAGGCACGGCATATCGATATAATTCCAACCGGTACATAAATTAACCTATTATTAAAAAAATATTAACCGGTTCTGATCGAGACTTACAATGCTTTTAAAAATTTCATTAGTGGGTGTTCAAGTAAAAGTACAATAGATTGTATTTAGAAAAGTATGTCATATCTTGCAGATATATTTTTAATAAATAGGGCTACAAATTGTTAGATCACGGAAACTGGTACAAATTAGAATCGTAGATTGTTCATGAAAGAATTTTAATCTGAATATATTAAAAGTCCTTCGAACCAACGGCAAATTCCACTAACATGAATATTACATATTACACAATGTTTAAATACCCTTCAGGTTAGTTCCTGGAAAAACTAAGAATAAATGAAGCTTGAAGGAACTTTTTTTTTAATTTTTAGCTTCCTGAATCTAAAGCCCAATGCCAGTAAGTTTTAATAATAAAAGTTGCAACCTCACGATGAAGATGCGACCCCATCAAAAATTCTACAACAATAACTCGAATCACTGTCCATCACGTTTCAAAACGGTATCAATACACACATCTAAGTTGAGATGAAAGCAGTTCGATATACTTTTAAAGCCTTTTGATAATATAAGATTTACGATACGACCAAAGTGATTGAGGAATACAAATTGCTTTAATTTCTCTGTCAAAAAGGTCAATGTAAAATCTGGCCACGACTCGAAATCAGTGCTAAATCGATGGTCGGTTGTGAAATTTTGAGATCACTTATTTGTAAAGAGAACGGCGGATTACCGATCTGTCATGATCACGACCACCGCGCGTTCACAACTATTGTTTTCATGCGATTTAGTTGGTTCTCATTGCAACACTTATTCAAATTATATTTGCCAATATTTTCCGCCGGGTATGATTGCGAGTATTAATTTGTCCGGCTGTATTCTTTAATCCTTGTATGTTTACCTTATTATTAGCAATATGCATACGTCAATCACTCCAAACATTCTTAATTCAGCACACCTTTAAAATACTCATAAATGGCTAGGACTAATTAACATTTTATGAACTAATAAACCATATAAGTTCAGGTTAATGTGCACTTTCCGTTTTCACAGAGAGAAAGAAACTGTACAAATTTTTAGTGATTGTTCAAAATTTCTACCTTTGAAAGGAAACATTTTTTTAGTTTCCTCCTATTTGGAAACACCAGACGGCAGTTAAGATTAGCATTGCATATTTTATGTAAATGTAGGACTTGCTAGCCTTTAAGAAAAATTTTACCAAATCCGACAAACATAAATCAAATTGATAACCGATTATAATAGCCTGCCTCGATCTAACTTTAACCTTATCTAAATTCAACCTACAACATTTTCAAAAGGACAATCTTAATACCTAAACGGTCCAGCATAAATTATAATATTATAAATGCTACACCGAGGTGTTTTGTAATTAAGCTGTACTTAAACGAACGTGTTATTTTCAGTGTCGGATTGTCATTTGTCAATTTAAAAATGGGTTTTAAGTTTCTAATTTCGGAATCCTTCAGAAAGTTTAGCTTGAAAGGCAGAATTTTTCAGGTAGAGTGGTCGAAAACCCCCAAAAAATTTAAAATAGACAGACGGTTTTCAGGTTCAAATATTACCTGAAAAATTGGAAAATTCAAGCGAATATTTTCAGATGTAACAATTACAAGAAAAATTATCGATATATTTATTTAAAAAACAGTTTAAACGATTTTAGAAAATTCCAAAGCTTCTCAACGCAAAATTTAAGCTTTTTCAGGTTGAAGATTCTTAGGCTGCTCGAAAACACGGAGAAATTCAGCGCATTTTTCAGGAGTAAAACAATTAACTTCTTAGTTAGCAAAACCATCGATATATTTATTTAAACAATTGTAGAAAATTTAATGACTTCTCAGGAGGTTTCTCAACAAAATCGAATTTTTTCAAGGTTGAAGAATCTTCGATGGCTTGAAAAAACGGAGAAATTCGGCCGATTTTTCAGGAATAATAGTAAAATTTTCAATATATTTAAGTTAATGTGCAAAATAAATAAATAAGAATGTATTTAAAAAGCAGTTTAAATGATATTAGAAAATTTCAAGGGTTTTCAGGAGGTTTCTAAACAAAATCTAATCTTTTTCAGGTTGTAACTTCTTAGGTTGCTTGAAGAAATAGAGAAATTCGACCAGGAGTAAATCAACTAACATCTTAGATAGCAAAACTATCAATAGATTTATTTAAAAACGGTTTAAACGAATTCAGAAAATTCCAAAGCTCCTCGGGAGGTTTCCCAACAAAATCCACGCTTTTGAAGGTTCAAAATTTTTAGGTTGATTGAAAACAATGGAGAAATTCGGCCGCTTTTTGAGGAGTAAAACAACTAACATCTTAGATAACAAAACTATCAATAGATTTATTTAAAAAACAGTTTAAACGATTTCAGAAAGTTCCAAAGCTCCTCAAGACGTTTCTCAGTAAAATCTAAGCTTTTTTAGGTTGAAAATTTTTAGGTTGCTTGAAAAAATGGAGAAACTGTACCAGTTTTTCAGGAGTAAAATGATGAACTTCTTAGTTAGAAAAACTATCGAGATTAAAAAAACAGTTTCAACGATTTTAAAAAATTTCAAGGCTACTCAGGAGGTTTCTCAACAAAATTTAAGCTTTTTCAGGTTGAAGATTCTTAGATTGCTTGAAAAAGCGAATAATTTCAGCCGATTTCTCAAGAATAAAACAATTACCTTCTTAGATAGTAAAAGCTCTTTAGGAAGTTTCTCAACCAAATATTTTTCAGGTTGAAAACTCTTAGGCTGCTTGGAAAAAAAAACAAAAGAAATTCAGCCAGTTTTTCAGACGAAAAACTTCTTTTAGAATCGATAGTTTAATTTAAAAACGAGTTTTACACGATTTTCTGAAATTTGAAAACTCTTCAGATATTTCCCTAAACTTAATTTGAAACATTTAAGCCAAATGTTCTTAGGTTACCGGAAAAACTAAGAATTTTCAGGTGTTTCTTTAGGGGTAAACCGAATTACCTTCTTATTTAATAAAAATTGTTGGTGTATTTATTTAGCAACGTGTTTGAACGTTTTTTGGAAGTATTAAAACACTTTGTGAGTGTCCTCGGACATAGATCGAGATTTTCAGACCGAATGTTCCAAGATCAACTGAAAAAATAGGGAAATTACAGTCGATCTTTCAGGAGTAAGCCGAGTTGATCTTTAGTTGATTGATATTGCTGTTTTCAATTAAAAAATGAGTTTAGTTCAAAACTTTTCTTCAAACGTAGACTGAGCCCTTTCAAGCTGAAGATTCTTATGTTATCTGAAACAATAGGAAGTTTCAGGAATCTTCCTAGGCAAGAAAATGACATAATCTTTGTAATTTAAAAATTACTTCAAATTTTAGTTTAAAACTAAAGGATTGTTCTGAAATCCAAAGTTTCTTTAAAAATAGGCAAAGCTCTCTACGTCAAAATTTAACAGGTTGATTGAAATTTTGTATTTATTTGTGGGACCCAAGGACCCTCCTGGCCGCAGTCCGACTATTAATTAAAAGTCTTCCAATTTAAAAACGCAGTAATACTTATTTTGGTCCGAAAATATTAATTATTTACGATATATTTTCGGATTCAAAAAGGCACTTTTGCATTTACGTCTTACAAGATTTGTAAATTAAGACGATATGAAAGACATTTGATTCTGTTCCAGTATCTCTTTTATTTCACATTTTTCCTTGTTTTGAGTCTTGGATATTACAATTTTTACCGAGCAAAGACGATGCCCTACAAATCTGCACACGCAAACTGTAATAAAAGTATGAAATAAAAGCCCTAAAAATGTGTTCCATGTGAAAAATGAAAAACAAATTCATGTTAGGAATTTTTTCTAATGCTTTTTCATTAAATTAAGGCAGTTGCAAACCTAGATAATTAGAGCGAATTGTTCCAACTTACTCGCTTATTTGTTAAAATGATTCGTTTTATTTTATTTCTTCATTTAATTAAACGAATGACATAGGACGAAGTGGTTGTATACATTGATAAGAGGTAGCTGTCGGTTTCCCTAATGTGTTTAAAAAAATTAAATGCGCCCAAACTTAATTTTTAAAGCACAATTCAAGCAGCTTAAAAGTTGTTCTGATATATTGTTTAATGGACATCTTACCAATTAACGAAGCCCTTGATTTAAAAATCGGCAAATTAGACATTTACAGAACTAGCTTAGAAAGGTTTTGTAATAATAAAAAAATGATGCTCAAAGACCTTAATCTGTTCTCAAGATATAGATCCAGTAATGGACGAATTTTTCATTAAAAATATTATAGATTGGATTGGATTAATTCAGTCATAAATAATTACATAGTTAATTTATAATCAATAAAATAGACACTTGCGAGTTCCACAATAAATTTATTATAAACAAATGTATCTCCTGCTTTTCGGTGAGTTCGCAATTTGTGAAACTTTTATTTACTTAAGTTCACTAAAGTTCCAGACAAGCATTAATTGTATTACATATTATATGCAACTAATTACCCTCAAAATAGATCGTTTTCCTTAATTTAATAATTGTATTACAACTACATACTTTGGAAGACTAACCAGCCATTTTAAATCTAACCAAATTACTTTTGGTAAGATTTCAGCTAAGCACGTCCTCTTAGTAATATTTTTTTGATTACACGATTTTCTTGTGTGGTCGCAAATAAATTAAGTCCCAATTAAATGGTTTAATTTAAAATGACTTTCATAAACTTCACTTTTAACTACTTCTACCTACAGTTTTATCTACAATTTTCAATGATTTTGTTTTAATTTGCAATTTTTAACAAATTTAGTTTTTTGCACTGGTTACAACAGCCAACAGTTTTCTGGAAAATAAACCGGGCTAAAAGCATTCAAATAAGGAAATTAAGAATCATCAAAATAATAGAAGTTTAATGATCTTGAATGAATATTCTTATAACTCAAATATACCCTTAAATCGTATAAAATAAGTAGTAAAACTGTAAAGTGTTCTTAAAACTGCATTTTCAGTTTGAGTAAAATGCCCGAAAATTTTAGTAGTAAAATGTAGTTTTTTTAAAGTAATTTATTTAAAAGTACTTAAACACTGTCTGGAAGTCCTTATTTGGACATAATTTTCCTACAAATCTTGTATTATTCTACAATAAAATTACAGTAAAGCTTTAAAGACAGCTTAATCTGCAATTGAAAGTCAACTCCTTCCGAGGATCAAATAAACATTTAAAACTGGCATATACAATCTGTCTTGTTTAATTTTTTTGCAGAAAATTGATCAGAATTATTTTTGCACTTAATTCACAGGTTCTGAGGTTTCTAATTCTATAGTTTAGTTTTGAACTTGAATTCATGTTCTGTTAAAAATTTATATAATGCAAATATTATGTATGCAGTCTGCTGTTATAAACAGCAGTGCAATACGAGTATTTCATTTATTTCTTGCAAGTGTAGATTTGACATAAATATGCTAAAGGTAAAAGTATCGACCCTAACGCCCCGTGAGGGAGCATGGCCGGCAACATGGAGAGTTAAGGCCTCCTAAGTTACTTTCATACCCGGTTGTGATGTGGCCTTCAACACTCTACTCCACTACTATGCTCCGGTTCCCAATTATTTTCAGTGACTGGGTAAATCACCAGCCGAGCATTAATTAAGCCCTACAAAAGTCCTGAAGATTTTTAGCCGCTAATGCAATATGCTTTGTAAATTCTTAAGGTCAGCAATACTTGTGTCACATACAACTATGTACAAAAAAATATTGCAGATATTGATATCGAATTAAATCACCACGGCGTTTGTTCGCCATGTATCGAATTAGTTGTTATTTGTTATATCGAATGAATTCGTAAGTCTGATGATTCAATGATTGATGATGTATTGATTCGTTAAATACTCGACATGTGAACAATAAACTCATTCTTAATCTGATAATTTCCATATGAAATGGATTTTACAGAATTATTTCATAAATGAAAAACCTACAAACATCGAGTAAATCGATATATCGCCAATAATTAAATTGATACTTTCATAATTGTGTATTGATATTCGATATACCTACATATTAAAAAAAAAATTACGAACCCTAATTACAACTGAAAATTCAGCATCTGAAGCAGTAATTGCTGAAATTTGTTAAATTTAAACATTCGGTTTTGTGAATTTTTTGATTGAAAAGGTTGTAGGCTGACCACAGCCAATACAGTTAATTAATAAAAACCAATTATTTTTCTTTTTGGGAATAAGGCAAATTGGTTTTTATTAATAAATATTCAAAGCCACCTTGAGGATGGGTCAATTTCATGGTTAACCATTAAACTTTTGTTTTTTTATTGAGATTAAAACTGACTTCCAATATTCTAATACAATTCTAATTGGACATGTTTTGACAGACCATAAAAATGCACTGAAAGTGAAAGATATGCACAAGCAACCTTGCCAATAAAAAAAGCCCATAATTGAACGCATACATAAACCATTTCAAGTCGGCTTCTTTGTTCACTTCAAACTACTGTTCCAGTTGTAGTAGCAAACAAATTGTTGTAACACGAAATCGAAACTGAAAACGTAATATCAGATGACATAGGTAGAAAACTATTATGTTAACTTAGCACGTATATACAGATTTGTATTTATTAAGCTTCGTGATTTCCACTGTATTGTCTTAATGTGATGCAATATTTAAAAGCATAAATTTATAAAGCGGCCGCAACAATAAGATACAGTTTTAAATTACATCTGACAACTGACGTAATTTCGCTGGAAGACTTAAGGATAATTGTTGATAAGTAATTTGCTGGTAAGTGAGGCGTAACTTTTTGGTTAGCAGCTATAATAATAGATTTACTTATTTGTAAAAATCCAGTTTATTCAAATAAAGTTCAACTTAATCTCACGCCGAGTTACGTAATTTAAAACGAAAGGACGTTAATATTGATTTACAATTCACAATTAATAATAACAGCGAGTTGGATAGTTATTGAGTTGTGGATGAAGTTATTGACGTGGGTATTTCTTACAATCAATTGAAACGAGTTCCTTCTTAACTTACACCTTGTTAGAATATTTTCCGTCTATGTTGTTAATAGAAATCAGAGTCCCATGAATTCGAATAAAACAAGTATAATCCGTTAATAGCCAATTTCATCAATATCTTTTCAAAGATCTGTACTCAAGCAAGAAAATTACAGCTTCTGTTTTATATGTGCGCTTTTCTACCTTGAAAAAACGAAGCACAAATCTATCCATCCGCCTATTTATATACTTAATTAAAGTAAACATTTGCAATTTTCTGCAATCTAGATTATCTGGATTTATTACGGATAAAAATAGTGTTTAAAAAGTAAGTTTACGTCAAGGTCGTTTTAAAAAAGTGAAGTTATTTCAAATTCGAGACATTGAAATGCAAGTAAATCACTCATTATTTCATTTAATGTTCTTTACAGATGTGTCATCTTTAACGACGTATAAGGCTACACATGCAGACAAGTTGTAATAATAGCAACAAGTCGGTACTCCATAATTAGTGTAAGTAATTGCTCGGATGTATACAATCAAGGCATACCAATGCTAATTCTTACACATTATACGTCAGACGCGTCTACTTATATGACGCCCCTTAGGTGTATGCTTAAACATAGTGATGATGGCAAATAGGCTTTTTAGAAAACAAAAATACCGAAGGCTTGAAAGGTGATAACCTGTTGAACAATTGAACTTTTGAAAAAATTACCAAAGGCTATAAAATGTTGGTATGCTGATGCTTTGTGGCTTGATTAAGGAGTATTACGTACATTTACGTATGTAATAACAGGATATAATCTGAATTTTTGCATTTTCAATAAACAAATTGAAGGTTTTGCTGGTAAAACTAAAAACGTTCTAATAAGCTATAAATGGAACGCGTTATTTAGCCTAACTTGAAATCAACCTGGATAAGGTGTTCCTTCTGTGATTTTAATAATTTAAACACTGCCACTTGGATTCTGAATTGATATTTCCTTGGTGTTGATGCTGAATATGATTCGATTCTCTAATTGTCAAGTATAATTTCTATTAGTAAACGTTTCGAACAGTTGAAGGTCTTCATTTCAAAACGTGAACAAAGGTTCTAGCTATTAATGTTTTTTTTCTTTTTTTTTTACTGCCGGTTAGCTATGCTACTAATGTTAAATTTGACAAAAAATACAGCGATCTTCAACTCGTATTTAGAAAGATTAACAACTAGAAAACAGGAAAAAGATGATTACCGTAAGAGCTAGAAAACCTGCACTTAAAATTTTACTTAAATGTGATTGCAGAGTATTAAAGATTTGTAGAAAAACTATGTCCAAATAAGCACTTTCAGGTAGTGTTTAAATGCTTTTAAGTAAATTTCTTTAAAAAGTAGGTATAACAAAATGGCAATTCAAACATTTAAACTTAAAAACTGTATCTCTTTGGAAGAGATTTCAATAATATAGAAGTTTTTGAAAAAAAAACAATTTTATTTTACAACTAATTTTTTAAAGGAAACTAAATTTATTTTTGGAAAATGTTTTGAAACAAAAACAAATTACAAAATTTTTTTGGTAGAATCCAAGTTAAAAACATTTTTAAAAAAGTCAAAAATTTTTTACAAATGCTTTTGAGTTAAACAATTTTATAACGGAAAATTAAATGTCTTTCTCTATAAACGATTAAAATATTTTTTTTGCGAACATAGCTTAAACCCTTATTGGAAAATATTATTTTAAACTATCTCGCACGTCTGTCATCGCTGTCGTACTTCTCACGCACCCGACTTACTACTGACAGTACTGACTCACCTGATGCACGCCCGAACCCCACTTGAACATCGGTCGTCTGCCATAAAACTAACCTAACCTAAGCTAAGCTAAGATAACCTAAGCTAATCCTATGGTTATACCATCATTATGGTGATTTAATCTATTCGTTCAATATATCAATAGCCTTAAGAATTTCTAGAAGTAGGTATATTTTATAATTTAACGTATGCGCATTGAAATTAAAAATCCCCTACAAAAAATAACAAGATCGTTAGAAAATCTGATAGAATTTGCACCGAAACAACTAAATTTAAGAAGAATTTTGTACTTTTAAAGGATGGTAAAAAATCCTAAAGCAAGCCCTCGTCTTTCAGTACATCATACAAACAATAGAAGACACAGGATGCAAAAACTATGAACAAATGAAGAGAAAAGCTTCCAACAGGGAAGAATGGATTGCTGCGTCAAACCAGTCCTTGGACTGAAGACTATGGAGGAGGAGAAAGAATGTTGATGCTTGAAGTAAAGGCTAAAATCTTCAGGGTTTTTGGTCTTAATTTGGTTTTTTGAATAGAGCAAATGAACTTTGAAAAATTTTATAATTCTAACAGGCAAAAAAAATGCTAAAAATATAACAGGTAAAGCCAAATGGTTTAATAAAAATCATTATAAAGATTTCTGAAAACTTTAATTAATTTTGTAAATCTGATTACTTTTAAACAAAAATAATTTTAAATTCCTGGAGGCGAAAGCACTTGTTTTAGGGACTAAAAGATTTCTGTGCTTCTCAACACATTGGTTTTTCATATTCTAAAAATATAAAATTAAGAATTTCGGGTTAAAATAACTAGAATTAAAGATTTTGTTTTGCTACAAAGCTAAAACTTAGGTGAAATATAAACAATCAGCGCTAACTATTTTTTTCTCGATTTCTTAAGCATCAGGTTGATTTTCCTGAAAGACGCATGAAAAAACTGAAACACTTGTATTAAATAATAATTAAACTTTTCAGGGTTCCTTGTTTTTAGGAAAACATTTTTGTAGTTTCCTGTAAGCCACAGGAAAAGAACTAAAGCAGTTTATATTAAATATTAATTACCTCTTCAGGGTTTCTGAGTAATTTGGTTTTGGGAAAATATAATTGAATTTAAGGATTTTGTATTCCTGAAAAGCCAAAGAAACATTCGTACTAAGAGTCAAAAAGATTTTTTTGAACCTTTGAACTAGCAAAATTAGGTCGCTGAATTTGGGGATTTGGCTTTCATGAAACGTGAAGCAAAAACAATTGCACATGATCCTTCACGGGTTGTTAAAAATTTTGGAAGCTTTGCTTTCAGTTTTAGAAAATTCATAACAGAACATCTTCCTTTTCCTTTTACCCTCTTATACCTTTAAGTGTCGAGGAGGCCGAACACACCGAGCCGCAGAGTGGTCACCCATTCAAGTTCTGACCAAACAGGTCTTAACTTTCTATATTACAGTACTACGTGCGCTTCCACTCTGTCGTACTGCCGGCCTTACAACCGAATATGTAAATTTAATAAATTTCAGCAATTTGCTGAATTTGTTTTTGATATACATACATAGCTACATATCTATTAATATCCTACAGAATTCGAAAAATATCGATTTAATTGTTAGGGATAGATCCAATTAATCGATGTTTTTCGTTTATGAAATAGTCCTATAAAACTTATTACATACAACAAATTAACCGATTGAAATATCTATATAAATTTATTGTTCAAATTGGGAGTGTTTAACGAATCAATACATCAATTATTGCATCATCAGACGTACGAATTTATTCGATAAAACAATGAATTCGCTTCATCGATTCGTTATGGTGCTTTAATTGATTAATTCGATAACCATATCAATAATAACCATACTTTTAGGATACTTGCGATATTTTGTTGTAGTTGTGACAATTGTTGCTGACCTTAGAATTTACCGAAGCATATTACTTTTATAATTAAACATATGTAAATTGATTCAAAATCGATTTAAATACTCCATCAAACAAAAAAAAAAACTAACAAGAACGTTATAAAAGCTGATCGATTTTGGACAGAAACAACTAAATTTGGGCATTTTGTATTCTTAAAGAATGGATGAAGAATGTTGGTGCTTGCATTAGGGGCTAAAAACTCCGCAGGATTTTTGTAAAGCTTAATTGTTTTTTTTTTCTTTGAATAAAAATAGAACTTTGAAAAATGTTGTAATCCTGGCCCTGGGAATGCTGAAAATGTGAAGATGTTGCGTTCCTGAAAGGCGAAGGGAAATTACAAATCATTTCTGATTTCTGAGAAACTTATTTAATTTTGAAAAAAAATAGCTTCTTTCTAAAGAAATTTAATTCTTGGAGGCGAAACAAAGAACTGCAAGCACTTGTTTTAGGGGCTAAAAAAATTCCCTCTGTTTCTGAAGGACACCGTCAGTTTCTGATTATAGAAATGGAAAATTACAGGTTACAAGTTTTCTTCGGAATTTTCTAAGTACTTAATTTCGAATAAAAGGAACTAAAATGGGGATTTTGTTTTACAGGAAAGCTAAAACACTGGTGTAATATTTACAATTAGGACTGAATGTTTTTTGCTAGATTTCTTAAGTGAATGAAAAAATAATTCTAATTTCCTGAAAGACGCAGAAAGAAACAGAACACTTAAATATTAACCAAACTTTTGAAGACTTCTGAGCTTTTTGGCTTTAGGAAAATGTAACCGAATTTTAAGATTTTGTATTCTTGAAAAGCCAAGGAAAAATTATGGTTCAGATGCTGAATTTTTTCAGTTGTTAGTAGGGTCGGGATTTTACTTTTGGTATGTCGAATATCGATTATCAATACAGAATTCTAAAAATATCGATTTAATTATAGAAAATTATTCTTAAAAAATTAGGAACAATACAAGCACTCATAAACTATATGTTCAAACTTACAGCTTTGTATAGAGCTGTCCATGGCTCAGAATGTTCCGCAAATGTGGCTTACCTGAAACAGAAAGAAAGTTTAAGTATTTAAGTACCTCTTTATATAAGAAGAAACTCAACATTTTTACATAATTAGTACCACTAATTCTTGAGTTTTATCTGCTTTAAATAAAGATGCCAAATTAAATGAAATAAAAAGACGTATACGTTTGGGATGGGTAGCATTTGGGAAGCTCCGAAATATCTTTAAATCTAACATCCCCCAACACATGAAAACGAAGGTGTTTAATCAGTGCGTCCTGCGTAACATGTCATGCATT
Organism: Melanotus villosus; assembly: GCA_963082815.1. Classification (NCBI taxonomy): domain Eukaryota; kingdom Metazoa; phylum Arthropoda; class Insecta; order Coleoptera; family Elateridae; genus Melanotus; species Melanotus villosus. The sequence goes on along the minus strand of OY720423.1, from coordinate 5,616,434 downwards.
GGAAGACATGTAGTCTGCATGAAGAATATATTACTGCATTACAAGTGAGCCAAAGAGCAATGGAAAGGGATGTGATAGGCATCACACGCAAAGATATAATAAATTGAAAAAGTGGCAAAGCTGATGGGAAATGGGCCGATCATATCGTAAGATGAACAAAGAAGATTACAGAATGGCGAGCATAGCAAGAAAAGCCTACTGTGGGAGAACAAAGAATGTGATGGGATGATGATACCGTAAAACAGTGGGGAAGACGTGGATGAGAGAGGTATATCACCGTACAAATTAGATAAATAAAGGAAAAACTTACATCCAATATTAGATTAAGGAAGCTGGATAAGAGAAGAGAGAAGAGAAGAGAGGGAGTGAGAGATGATTTGAATTCTTTTTAACTTTTTCCTCCTTTTTTTTGTAAATTACCAAGCTTGGTACTCGTTCTTAATACATTTTGAAACATGGGCAAAATTAAGAAATTTTAATTTAGATTTCTTGAGTATTGGGTGGTATATGAATTTAATCGATGTTTTAAGACTTTTTCATTTATGAAATTCTATAAAATCCACTTCGTAAGGAATGAGTGTATTTTTCACATGTAAAGTATTTAATGAATCAATACATTAACCACTTAGTCATTCGACTACGAATGTATTCGATTCGATCAAACAATTCGATACATCGATGTATTCGTTACGATGATTTAATCGATTCCTTATTTGTTTTTAATATGGCGCAAGCCTGTGGCCTTCAGAATTTATCAAAGTATATTTTATAACTCAACGTATGCGAATTGAACTTCAAACTCGATTTACATACTCGATCATAAAATAACAAGAACGTTATAAACGAATGATGAACTCATCATTTCAAATGTATCTTTCGCACGGACACGCTTCGATACACGTCAGATTTCTTATTAAAAATTCAGTAAAACCTTTTTTTAGATGACCAAACGTGGCAAACTTGATTGGACCATAAACAAGCAAATCCTGTTTGATTACGAAAAAAATTCTACTATAAAAGCGGAAGTTATTAGTTGATTAAAGCAGTCAAGCACAAGAATGGCGTTCGGTACAGCTATAAAGTTGTTGCTTGGAGCTGTTATGTATTCAGATTGTTTTCAACATTTTACGGGATTGTGGGTGGTTATGTTCTAAAGAAAATCGTTATAGTTTATTGTCTTACATTGTTTATACTTTCGATATTATGCGATGTTAGAATTTTAGCTCGGTATTTAATTAAAAAAAGCGGTTTTTTGCGGGCATAAATTTAAATTTTTTTGGGTTTTAATTAAACATCTTAAAATTTATAACTGAACACAGATATAGAAGCAGCGAGCCCAAACCGTATAAAAAATTAAATTCCAATTTGTTACCGTTAGGTGTGTATCAATATTTTCTTTATTTATTCGATTTATATGACAGGATTTTACTGAAATCCCATTAAAGCTATTTAATATTCATTAAACGATACTACCGTACATTTTCAAATAAATTATTATAGAGAGCATTCTTATACGGTTTTTATTTTACAGGCCAAAATACATTCATCTACAGGGTGTTCACCAACCGTAATCCACTTTAAAATATTTACATTAAACAGCGATTAAAACTAAAGTTCAATATGAACATTAATAAAACTACGAAATATGCTTATCCGACGTTATACTTGTAACGGTTCATTCGCTTTTCGTTAAGCATTAAACAAGCAAAACGTAAGAACTAACCTCAAATTTGTTACGCTTAGAAATTATGTTTACAACATTTTGTAATTTCTTGCTTTTCTTTCAGATGTTTTTAAGTGAAGTGAATTACTAGAAGTTTTCATTCACAATAGCTTTGAATCTTCAACAAGTTTTATTTGTATTAACTTTTACTGCCTGAAGTTTCTGTTACATCCATCCATACTTAACTAAAATTAGTAGAAATTTCTCTAAGAATTTCCAACATATATTTTACATAAACAAATAATTACCGGTTGTTACTATGCAATATGCAGATACCAATTTGAAAATTGGAGCACAATCACCATCGATAATTCCTGACCTTTGCGATTTTGTAACAATAAATAACGAAGGAATTAAAAATGAGAGCCGGTGTACGACAGATTTTTTTCAGTGTTTCATGTAACCATTATTTATAAGGTTTAACCTTCATATGAATTGTACACGTATAGCTTTATTACAATATCAATCACAATTAGTAAATGTTGTTCTCGACTTGTATTAACAGGAAATATAAAAGTGCATTCAGGCTTCTTGCAGTTCTTTTTTCAATAGTAATAAAAACAGTGTGTAGAAACTACCTTGCACAGAATTCATTATAATGTTCGTTATACATTTAAATGGACCACATTCCTTTCATTAAATTAGCTATTGAATATTCGAAGGCGGTGGTTTAGAATATCATAAATCTTATACGTTGTGTGGATGTTAAAAAGTATGATAATCAACTTCATGTTGAGAGATAACTCTTAATTGTCAGTGTTTTGTAACTTTCCGACTATAAAACCCGTAAACTTTGCATGATAACTCTCAATATTGTCATTGTTTTATATCTGGTACACGGAATGACCTTGGTGTTGGGAAACAACGCGGTATTTGCAAGTGGTAGCTGAATACAAAATAGCAAAACTTCATTTCTATAGCCGCATTACGCATTTAAGTTCCAAGACAATATGAACCGAACAACAATACAAAATAATTCTTTCCACTTGGCTATCTAGATCTTGGATATGTCAATACCAATCACGACAAGTGACCTAATTTTTCCACATCTGTTAAAGTCAAGTGGGTGGATTAGTAAATCGAATGCAAATGCGCCCTCGGCGTCAACATTACCTTAATAAATTTATTCAGTACTAACTATAACAGAATAATATTGTTATGACACAATGGCCGAGAAAGTGACAGCCTTGTTGCATGCACAAGTAAATTGCAAGCGAACAAAATTTGGAAATATATTTTATTATGGGAAGTAGGAAATCGTGCTCTAAATTGCTTAAGATTTGAACATCCATCAATAAAACATAACCAATAACAATTTCCCAACGTCAAGCAAGAAACATTTTCACAAGTTCAGTGTTAGGGATTTGTGCAATATATTAGATAATTTACAACCAATTAGGACAACCGAAGATAATAAAAGAAATAAAACGTAATAATTTTTGTTTATTTACGCAAGAATTCGAGCAGTACCAATCGATCTTTGTACATCTGTCAGGTTTCCTAGTTAGATAACACATTAATAGAAATAAAAATTCCAAAATTAATTTTCTACCCACTTTGATTTCAGTTTTGAAGGTCATAATATATGTATAAGGTAAAAATTACAAACATCGGGGCAAAAGCTACGCCTAAATACAAATTTCGGCAGTTAAATGTACACAAGATTATTGCCAAGTGGAAGAAACTAAAGAATTCTTGGCGCTAAAAAATCAGGAGCTTTAAACTAAATTTTGGGGTTGCTGTATTTCTCGGGAGTTGAAGAAGAAACTTCCTGATAAAATCTATGAAAATTCTTCAGGGCTTATTTAGGTTTTGGACAAAAATAACTAAAATGGTAGGTTTTGATTGAGGAGCAATGAGAGGTCAAAAATTCTGGGGAAAAGTAATGAATTTGGGAACTAGGTACGAGTACGTCTTACTGAAAGACGCACCAACTACAGTAATACCTACTTGTAATAAAGGTTAAAAAATTTATGTGATTGGCTTTTGAACAAAATCCGTTAAAGCTCTCTGAACAGCAAATAAAAAAGTCATAGCAAGGGCCGTTAGGGCCCCGAAACTTAGGGTTTTTAAGTAACTGCGCAGAAATAATAACTCTGGAAATTCTGCATTTATGAAAGGTAAGAAAAACATGGTTGAAGTATTAAATATTTTTCAGGATTTCTGACAAACTTGATTGCGTTCTTCAAAACAACTTTGGCTTCTTGGTACAAATAATTGAATTTGGATATAACACACAGCTATAAAACGGAAGAAAATAACTGAAGTGCTTGCTGAAAAGTGCTTCAACGTTTTTTAAAATCTTTACTTAAAATGACTGAACATTTTGTATTCTTGAAAGGCGGAAACATAACGCTGTAAAACGAAAGAAAATAACTGAAATGCTTGCATAATAGCTGAAAAGTCCTTCAAAGTTTTGAAAATCTTTACCGAAAATAACTGAAATTTTGTATTCCTGAAAGGTGGAAAAAGAAGCTGTAAAACGGAAGAAAATAACTGAAATGCTTCCATTAATGGCCGAAAAGTCCTTCAAAGTTTTTGAAAATCTTTACCGAAAATAACTGAAAATTCTATATTCTTGAAAGGCGAATAAGAAGAAGAAACGCAGAAGAAGAACGCTGAAATACTTGCATTAAAGGTTAAAACACTTTGTTGCTGTATCTGAAGAAGTTAATCGGTTTCGGGTAGAAACAACTGAATTTAAGAATTTTACATTCGTAAAGATGGAAGGTTGAAATGCTTGCATTAAAGGCTTAAAAAATCTTTGGAAGCTTAGTTGGGTTTTTGAATGAAAATAATTGAACCTTGGAGAATCTTGTAATCACCAAAGAAAGAGAAAAACGCTGAAAAGTTTTAATAAAAATCATTGAAGATTTTTAAAGATCGTATTTTGAAAATAGAAACAGCTGCAAGTTTCGAAAGGACTCGATTAGTTTTGAACAAAAATAATGGAAATTTAAATTCTTGAAGCTAAAAGAAAATTGCAAGCAGTTATTTTAAGGGCCAAAAAGTTCTTGCGTTTCTGAAGAACACCATCGGTTTTTGAAATTCTAAAATTGGAAAATTAAGGGTTAAAGTTTTCTTCAGGATTTCAGAAGTAATTAATTTATTTAGAAATAAAATAACTAAAATTGGGGATTTTGGGTCCCTGAAAAGCTAAATAAACAAAGGTGAAATACTTACAATCAGGGCTAAACAAATTTTTCTGGATTTCTTAAGAACCTGGTTGATTTCAGGAAAATTAACTGAATTTTTGCAATTTCCTGAAAGACGCAGGTAAACCTTGTATGTATTACATATTAACTAAACTCTTCAGGGTTTTTAGCCTTGCTTATGGGAAAACAATAGAATTTAAGGATTTTCCATTCCTGAAAAGCCAAGGAAAAACGTTCGTATTAACAGTTAAAAAGATATTCCGAATTTTCAAACCTTTGAGCTAGCTCTTGGGCAAAATTAGGTTCTTGAATTTGGTGATTTGGCATTCATGCAACGTGTAGAAGAAACAACTGCATCAAGATTTTTCACGTCAGAGGTTCGGAAGCTTTATTTTTAGAAAACTCACAAAATATAAATTTAATAAATTTCAGCAATTATTGTTTCATTTGCAGAATTCTTCAAGATTTTGGGTAAAGTAACTAAAATAAAGGATTTTGTTTTGTGCACAAATGAAATCTTAACAATTAAGACTGAAATTTTTTCCAAAATTTCTTAAAAACCTGGTTGATTTCAGGAGAAAAACTGAGTTTAGTTTTTATTTTCCTGAAAGGCTCCGGAAAAGAACTAAAGCAGTTTATATCAAATAAATATTAACTAAACTCTTCTAGATTGCTTAGCAACTTATTTTTGGGAAAAAGTAATTAAATTTATGGATATGATATTCCTGAAAAGCCAAGGCAAACCATTTGAATTAAGAGTAAATCCGTTTTTCTAGTTTTCGAAAAGGCTTGAGCAGGCTTTTAGGAAAAATTACCTGGTATTTCTGAAGCTTGGGGGAAAATAATTGCTTCAAGATTCTTCTATTCAAAGACTTGGAAAGCTTTGCTTTCAGTTTAAGGGGTTGAATTTTAATACATTGTATCAAGTCAGAAGAAAGATTAAGGCAGAATGCGCACAAGTTTTGATTTTCTAACAATTCATAGAAAGTAAAGCAAAATATTTCAGCAACTTGGAGTTAAATTGAAAACACCAATGATTATTGTATTTTAAAATTAACCTCTAAAATTCGAAATGCAAATTGTTAAACATTAAAAAAGCTTCAACAAATGAATAATAAAAATAAAGGTAAAATAAAACTAAGCAAACAGGCTAATAAAATTAATTTCTAGCTTTAGAAAGAGAAATAAAAGAAACCAAAGTAAGAAACTGGAATTTCAACAACTGGCATTTTGATAATCTTTAAAATGCAGTAACAATAAACAAAAGTTGATTTTCTAAAAACATTAATAGGTCAACCTACACAACTGACTAATACGAAATTTTTTAATGTTAAAACAAATTACAAGATGTAAGTTAAACATTGTTCAACATTATTTTAATATATAATAAATAAATAAATAATAAGAATCAGAAAAACAGTTAAGAAAAAATAAACAAAAGCATGCTTGAGCAATAATATTATGTAGTTCCGTGTGGGAAGCCTAAACTGATATTTCAAGATATCAGTCGTTTGAGCCAACTTCTAATGCAGTGAAATAACAATATTTTTATGTGTAATTTGCTTAGTTCCTTCAGGTTTAAAAAAGAGAACGAAAATTCGGTTTTCTTGTAAAAATTCAATAATCAACTTCAAATACATTAAGTTCCTTTTTAAATATTGCAAGTTTTCTGTAAACTACTTAAACAGCAATAAATAATTAATTAAAAACACAGAGTTAAACTTGGCTGAAATTCAATTTTTAGTGTATAATTATTTCTTAAATTGTTTTGTCTCCTTACTTGCTGCTAGGCACTAGGAAGCCTTAAACCCTTTATGTTGTTGACGATACTCCCTCGCGGAGTGTAAGTGCCGATATCTTTACTTTACTTCCTTGCTTAAGCACACCTAAATATTTATAATAAAGCAAACTCCACCTTCCATTGAAAGGTCCGTGTTAAATTCTCATAGTTATTTATAACTTTTAAATCTGAAGACGATTACGTAAAGTAAGAAAAAACTACATCAAAATTAATACCATCCAATAACTCGTTGGAGGAAACCATAATTATAACCATCAAAATTCGAATAATTTTACCTAAGCTGCACTCTTTGAATAACTTGACATCATCTTTATAAAAAGTCATTTAAAAAACTTTACAACTAATTTATATACATTTACGAAAAAGCTTTTGATTCCTTTAATTCATTTCGCGAGCATATCAAGTTATGCCAACTTTTATGGGTATTTTGAACTTGATACAAACATTTTATAGTCAATAAAAATGCGAATTTGACACATTCGTTACCTCTAAACTCTTCCTTATGTAAATGCGTTACAGCTACCGTTTCATTAATAGTTATTTATTATACATGCGGATTAAATTAATGTTTAATGAGCGGTACGTTTATACGCGCGAGCGGCGGTAGCCGCAAGCGCGTTAATACCGCGAGTTAATACATTAATTTAATCCGCAAGTGTAATACAACTGTTTATTCAATTTTGACATTTACTTGACATTTTTAAAGCGATTTGACATTTTTAAAGCGCTAGCGGAATAAAAATTTTAAATCGCTAGCGGAATAAAAATTTTAAACGATTATTTATAAAACATCAACTTTTATGGGCAGGCCAGAAACAAATAAACGTCAGTTTATACGGCAAAATTGAATAAAATAACAAAACAATAAAAAATAAACAATATGATAACTGTAACCGTAGCTGTAACGTAAATAAGTCAGTATTGCACGGAATCTTTTTTTTTATGGAATAAATTCCGAATTCACCAATCACCACGCGTACATACATATATGGATTTGCTAATAGCTAAAAGCGATATTTAGCATGCTTTATACCAACAAATGCACAACGTGTAAATCTATTCGCAAATAGAAGATAATTGGTCATATTTAAATAGCGCCTTAGATAATTTACGTGTGTTATTTATGACCGTAGCTGTTCTTTTGAAGTATGGGAATTTTTTTCTTTCACGCTATGTGAATGTCTCTCTTAGAGCAAATATGGTAACAAAGAAGATGGCATAATATACAGTTCGACCTAAACAAAATAGCAGTATAAGGATGATGAACTAACAATTATAAGATGTGCTTCAAACAGTCTGTAGTTGAAGAGCCATTGTTGTAACTGTTTCCTAATAGCTTAGCTAATAATTCGAATGCGCCAATTATTCAAATAAAACAATATTGTAAACAGTGTTAAGTAATACTTTGGTGGTTGGGATATGCGGCATTTGAATGCAAACAAAATGATGATGGTTCACGGATGCTATAAAATAATTATTCAGAGCAACATGTAAGAGACATAATGAAGCGAGACATTTGAAAGGCACGTACAGGTCACATAGCCATAATAGATTCAATAAATTTATTCCACAGAGCTGAACATAATTCATGCACCTGCTGCCATATTAAGTTAACTTGTATTCCTATTGAATACTTACGGCCTAAAATAACAAATCTTAACCTAGACGTTACACTAGGTATATCCTGTAACCTTTCTCAAGGTAACGTTCTCATTGTTCTCTCTTAATTATTACCCTTAAGTCAGACCAATACTCTCGTATAAGGGTTTTTAGAAAGATTAAGAAACGTTATCGGTATTCATTTATTAAATATTAAAGGAAGTCATTACTAGAATGATTTTCATTAAATTTTATTAAATTGATATGCAACGAATACCATTTTTATTCTATTCCCATTAATTAGTTTATTTATGTTTCTCGTTTAGAGTCAGTTCGGTTTTTTGCATAATAATTGTTTAATTACAGCAATACAGGGTATATTAGAATTCAATCGACGAATTCTTTTAGCAGCGAAGGTAAGCTTTCTCGGCAAATTCCATGTCGAACACATACAACAAGAACAAGCTAGTGTAATTCCTGAATCAGTTCTTGCAAAAGCGGTGAAAACTACTGAAAATTTGTTGCCCAAAAAGTTTAAAGAAGCATATGATAAATTTCAATGCTGGATAGTACATAATTGTGTGGTAATTATAAATGAGACTGTGCTACTTGGATCAATGTTTTTGTCATTTTTCAGTTTGTTATTTGCAGTCAGAATCATTTTCTTCAAATTCGCTATGGACTAAATATTCGATGTTGAAGAAGACGTTGTTAGTTAACAAGAATATTTAAAGCAAAAGTTTAAAGAAGTCGAAAGTTTTGGCCAAAGAGGAGGTGCTAAAGTTCGTTCATGAAGTTCCGAATAAAACATTTCAGATGGTTAAGGTTGCCTTGCTCTTTGGTGTGTTTGATGGATGCCAACGGCAGGAGTTAGTGAATATGTTAGTTGATCATATAGAGATATAGACGATAGAGGTTCAGTGGTTGTTGTAAATGTTCCTGAAACGAAGACTGATAAGAAAGGAGTTTTTACGATTATTGATGAGAATGAAATGGGCGGAACTACGACCCCAACATGTTAACATCAGAAGATTCTTTTTGAATTACAGGAATAGTCGTTGTACTGTACATGTACAGCCTGTTGGAAAGAACACCTTTGGCAAGACTCCTTGTACTATCGCAACATACTTAGGTTTGAAGAGATAGCAAGAATAAGATCGCGATGAATATTGGATCATCAAGCTTTACATCTGGGAATATCGCTTTCACGGAATCACAGTGTTTAAACAATGTTAGTTTTTGTCAATTATGTTTTGTCAATATTACCATAGTAAGTCATAATGCCTTAGGGCTTAGGGTATTATTTAGTTCATAATATACCTTGTATCTAAGTTATTAATAAAGAATAATGACTTAGTAAGACCTAAAATAATTAAGGCTTATTATTACACTTCTTTCTTTACGTCCCATAAATTTGATAAATATTTTTGCAACATCCATAATTTAATAATGCTTACCTTTTAAATTTAAACCGTTTATTTAAAAAATAAATATTTTTGCAAAATTTAGTTTGATGATGTTACACCAACTATAACTTGTACTCTGCACATTTAAACGTTGAACATTAAAAGGATAATATCACAAATTATCAGAAAACACCAAAAAAGCTTGTTTTCTGAAAGGTTCTGGCACGTTTTAGACAGAGGCGACAACGAATAAATGTTAACGAAAAGGGTGTGTTGCAAAGTGGAATCAAAAAGTTGTACCTTTCCCACTGGTTTAAAATCTGGTATTGAATTTTAAATTAATATCAGTTTAATACCTTCAAAATTACGTTTTCTTTAATATTTGAAAATTGCTTTCGCCAAATTCAAATTTAGATTTAAAAATAGTTGAAAATTCCCAGGTTTTTGTAAGTTTGACAAATCATTTTTATTAATTGCAACATATTCGTTAACATCATATCGAAAGGATTCGCCCTAATTAATTTTTTAACTGAAATGTCGGAAAAGAAATTTTAATTCTAAGATCTCAATTGTTTTGTTACTCATTTGCTTAATAATTGTTTCTAAAAATACTTGCTTTTAATTGGAATTCTGCCTGTTAATTCTAATTAATACTTGTTTTTGAAAAAATATTAGATCTTGACTGAAATTTTGTTAAAGGACGGTTCTTAGTCTTAATCACTATTAATAATAATTAGTAATTGTTTAAAAAACAATTCTATCGAAGACAATGTTGAATTAAAATAATTAAAATTCTTTTGTACTAAATCGTTCTTAATATTAATTAATATTTGTTTTTAAAAAGGATTATTTTTAGTTCTAAATTTTTAAAATTTAATACTAATTAATATTTGTTTTGTCTGTTTTTAATTGAAATGTAAACAAATAACAATATATTTTTGGTTTTAATTTCTTTTACTCAATGGATATTAATGCCGATTAATATTGTTATCGTTTTTAATTCAAATTTTGATTGAAAGAACGATTTTTAGTTCTAAAACTTATTTTCATACTCAATCGTTATTAATAGTCATTAGTGATTAATAACTAAATAATAGGCATTGGTTTCAAAAGTACGTGTAACAAATTTGATTAGTCGCGCAACCCGTCTAAAAGTTATTAAAAAAATATATTTTCAAAATCGGACTTTGAAGGGCTGTATCTCCCTTAGCTAACGTTTTTGAAAAAAATATGAACAGGTGCATTTCAACTTATTTTTTGATGGACTATCCACTGGTAAAGTCCTGACGAAAAAAACTGGACCACCCTGTATATAAAAAAGGAAATAGACTGTTCCAATTACAGAGGTATATCAGTGACCAGCACCCTGAGCCGTTTATGTGGAAGGATTATCCGAGATCAACTTGAAAGTGAGTATAGAGATAGAGAGGAAGGAGAACAATCTGGCTTTCAAGCTGGAAGAACGTGCACTGGTAACGTCTTCGTCCTAAAACAAATGATAGAAAAAAGATCAAACACTAATCAAAAAAGATACAGTTCCCGTGAAGAAGCTGTGGAAAGTCTTGCAGGAAACCAATATTAGCCACACCATAATAAGAGATCTTAAAAACCTGTATGAAAGTTCAACATCAAGAATAAAGATTGGTAATGGTCTGTCAAAGAAATTTCCCGTAAATAAAGGCCTACGCCAGGGTTGTTGTGTATCACCTACTTTGTTCAAGATATATGTAGCTCGAGCTTTATACCAATGGAAAAGGAAATGTTATGGAATGGGTATTGACGTCGGAGAAACACTTACGTTACATAGCAAATGATAAGGACGACATAGAATATATGGCTCGAAAGCTGCAGGAAGAATACAAAAATTGGGGATTAGAACTTAATACTTATTACGAAAACAAAATACCTCCCCATAGCAGCAGAACCATATAACATTCAATTAGACACAGACGAAATAGCAGCATGTCTGAATACACATATGGAATTCGACACAACAGGAAAAGACGATACAGAGATTTAAAAAAAGGATAACACAGCCCAGAACCATAGGCTGTCTGAATGGAATATTATGGAGTCGTGATATTGGAAAACAACGTAAACATAATATAAATATATGAAGCTTTTATTAAAAGCAGCCTAATTTATGGAACAGAGACATGGAGAGTTACAGAAGAAAGCTTGAGGCAAACGAAATGGATGTTTTTAGAAGATCACTAGGTATATCCAGGAGAGATAGAGTCCGAAATGATGTTATCAGACAACGGATAGGAGTAGATAGTTCACTGACAACAGACATCGAGAAGAAACAGTTAATATGGTACGGACATGTCCAAAGGACGGAAGAAACCGGACTGCCCAAAATGGCCATGCAGTGGATATCACCAAATCTAAGAAAAGGGGGATGACCCAAAAAGACGTGAAAAGAGGGACTAGCCAAGACCTGAGAGAAAACCAGTGGAACAACAGAAGTGAATGGAAGTTCGGCATCGGACAACGTCGGAAGATGTTTTGAAGCCGTTTTTTAAATACATGTTTGAAAAAATAATTAGATTTTGATTGAAATTTTCTAAAAGAAGGATTCCTAATTCTATTTTTTACTCTATCACTGTTAATAATAATTAGTAATTAGAATTAGACATTTACTCAGTTTTAATTTTAGCAAAATGATATTGAGTTTCAAACTTTGCTAATTGATATTTGTTTTTAATTTGGCCAAGAGTGATTTTTAATTATAGTTTTTGTCAATTGCTATTAAGATTAATTAATATTTAAAGAAATACTTGGTTTTAATTGAAATATTGACAAACTGATAGTTCTAAATATTTTTCTCTAAATACCTATTAATACTAATTAATATTTGTTTAGGAAAAAACCTACATTTTAATTGAAATTTTAGCAAAGTTCTATACTTTTGTTTTTAAAATTTTTCTTACACAAATGGCTATTACTTCTAATTAATTATTAATGTAATAATTGTTTTTGAAAAATTACAGTTTTTAATTGGAATTTTGTTGAATAATGATTTTTAGTTTTACTTTTTTTTTTACTAAATTGCGCTGTTAATTCTAATTAATATTCGTTTATAATTGAAATTTGGCAAAGAATGACGTTTTCGCTAAATCGCTATTAATATTAATTCATATTTATTTCTACGAAAAACAATTTAGCAAAGTTCTAAAGTTTTTTCTTACACAATCACTATTAATTCTAATTAATAATTGTTTTTAAAACATTACAGTTTTTCATTGAAATTTTGTGAAAGATCACGTTTTAGTTCATTGTTTTATAAAATCGCTTTTAATACTACTTAATAGTTTTTGTTTTTTCTAAAGCGCTATTAATATTAATAAGTATTATTTGTAATTATTCGGTTTAATTTAGACTTTGGTTAAAGCACGATTTTTTAGTTATGACTTGTTTTACTAAATTGTTATCAAAACTAATTAATTGTTCCTAAAAACACCAAATGATTGATTTTTAACTTCAGTTTTTTTTTACCAAATCGTTATTACTACATAATATTTATTTAAAAATAATTTTGTGACAAAAAGGACTAATTTTTATTTGCTTGTGATATACAGCTGTAGAGGTCTTGAATGATAGCCAGATATGGGGCTACGAAAGAATGTTGGGAATAAGTTTTATGGACAGCTCAATAAACTTAAAACTACTGGTAAAAATAAGTGAAGACTACTGAAGAATTGGTTGGGCATCTTTTATACTACGAAGGGCTCCTGAAAGTGGAAAAACGATGGAAAAAAACTGCCATGTTTATCAACTGAAACCACGAACAAGGAATTTAGGGACACGAAATTTTCATGATGCAGATTACGAATACTTTAAAACTCTCTTATTGCTGAGTTCAGCAATTATTCTTATCCGTAAATTACTAACGAAGAAATGAAGTTCGTCTAAGAAGACTCATTTGACCTATCTAAAGCTACTAAGTAAAGCTAATGAAATAAACTGTGAAAGTTAAAACTTAAAATAATTCCCAATTTAAAGAAATTTTGTCTTTGGTGAACCAACACAAAATAGCTCACTTGGAATCAGCTTGAAAAGTGCTGAAAATCTAATATTTTGCATTGCAAGAATTTCATATAATTTTTGGAGTCTGCAAAAGAACTAAGATTTTTTTAGGTTGTTTTAAGGCAAATTCTTCACACATTTAATAATTATCACCTGCTGCATTTCCGTTCTATTCGTTCCTTCTTTATACATGCAATTTCAAAAGTAGCATCACAGGAAAAAACACAGTTTTGTAATCCAAACCGATGTACAAACGTTCAGTAATTACGAATACCAGTTTAATGAATTTTTTAATGTAGGAAAAAAATTAATTCTATTCAATCCAATTCAAATGCAAATATTTTGTTTTTATATTTTTAAAATTCTTCTTCTGAAAATGAGACGCCCCTCTTGTAAAGAGTATGCTAAGATGCATTACAGGAACGACGGTTTGAACCCGAACCAGAAAACACCAATACATCACGAACACCACTCGGCCACTGAGGTCGCCTGAAATGCCCTTTGCAAGGCAAAATAAAATCGCACAAATTTAGTAATAAACAGCCATGTGTGTAGCCCTTATTTTCATGCCTACGAGTTGCTGATAACACAAAAAACGCATAACCAGGATAACTTAATAGTCACCTAAATTAAACAAAACCAGTAGATAATTATAGACAAACAGATACGGATCTTGAATAGGAAAACCTAATCGAACATAATCAAGATCGTAAACCTAGATTCTTGGATGATTTAAAATGAATGGGTAACTTTCTAACCTTTCCTATTACGCACTGATAACCTTGAATTACCTTACAATCATGTATATTACCAATTTTGATGTAGAAACACGACTATTTTATGTCTTCATGCATTTTTCTATAAATTACCTAATACTTAAAAAAAAGCACGAACTCCATTTTTAGATCTCATCAATACTTACGGTACTTAAGAAATAAATTACGTGCAAGCATTATTGTACTACTTTAATGGTTACATAAAAACAAACATCGGTTTATTTACGGTGCTTACCGTTTATAAATGATTTTCTGCTTGATTTCTAGTTGCTTAATAAAACTACTCGAGTTAGATACACTATGGAAAAAAATTCACAGCACAAATTGCATGCGGAATTTTATTACAGTTCACCTTGCCATTTTAATGAAATTTCAATCATCATATTTCATTCATAGATCCCTTGCTGTTCAAGATTCATGAAAAATAAGTAGCGAGGCTATGCGATTCCAACAAGCAGTTCTTATTTAAATACAATTAATGACGTAATCTTCTACAATTAGCAATTAAAATTACGCTTTTCTTGGAAACAGTGATACTATAATACATATTTTTGCGGCCCTGACTTGTTGTAAGTTTTACTCCTTGTTAGCAAGCAGTATGAAGGAAGTAACGCACTTAAGATTTAATCAAACACGAAGGCATTTCCCATCTTCTAAATGTATTTAATCAAACTGTAAATACATTCATTAACAATTATAAAGTTCCTGTGCTTGCATAAATTACTCGTATTTAAACGGTTTTGTGTAATTAAGTTTCAAAATTGTAAGGAATCCGTATAAATCTAATAACGTTCAATATCCGTGATATTCTTAAATTTCCGCAGATTTCAGGAGTTAGAATATAAAATGACAGGAAATCCTAACCTCAAACAAATAAACATCTAAAGATACAGAACTCTAATTACATCAAATTTTTATTACAGAAAGGATGAGATTTGTATCTTTATTGCTTGCAGTTTGTCACGCGAAAATCCGTTTGAACTTTAGTTATCTCTCTAAAATCATTAAAATAAATGCAATTAACTCCACCTACTTTTAATGAAGGTGCGTAAGGAAACTATTAAAAATACTTTCATTTACTTGGCTGCAAAACTAAACAAAAATGGGCACGATTTATTACATCATACTAGAATGATGCTGCGCTAATTACTACTTTCTTTTCGTATTAATGTTGTAACAGTAATTTAGAAAGATTAACAATTCGACCAAAATTACTTATTTTTCAACAAATAAAATATTCGTAACTTCTCCGATTACAAGGCTTTGGGGGAACCGAATTGTGTTTTACGGTTACTTTACAGTTACTTCAAAAAACCCCAACGCGAAATACAGCTATTGTCTAGCTCTAGCTCTAGAAGAATATAGTTATCTTTTATATGAAACATTAAAATGTCAAAAAGTTAGAATATATTAAACTGTAACATAAAAGTCTTAACTTTATGTGCAGAATATTTCGCGTAGGTTAATAAATCTTTGGTTCCTTTTGGTAAACAACGTAAGCGTACATGGTGAGTTTAAGCCTGAAATTTATTAACAAACTTGCTCGCATTTTGTTTGCAGAAATCATGGTCCACTGAAAAAATGAATTAGCTACGACCGATTAATCGAAACGATTTGTAGTATCAGTCATAAATATCTTATTACTATCTGTATTTTTAATTAATTAATTAAGCAACTAATTAATTAGCTAATTGAACATTCACTGTTTCGAATCATTCATAATACGTAATTTGTACGATCATATTTCACGGTTCGGTTATTACAGCAGGTTTTAGTTAGGAACTTAATTTTCAGAAATTAATTAAATACTTATTTTTGTACGTACAAGTATGCCTACTATCTGTGACGAATTTGTTTTAAAATTACAAACTGTGAAGCTCTTCACCTTGAAACCATCATTTCGTTATGAAAAAATCCCACCAGAATTTACATACAGGAAACAAGTAAGTTTATTTACGGAAAACAACGGCGATAACTTCCCAAAATAAACATCTCTCACCATATTAAGCCGAATAATGATCGGCGATTTCCAAATTTGTATTCGAAAATAGGTACAAATATTACATAATGACAGACATAGCAACAAATAACAATAATGCAACTAACCACGTACGCATATATATTTATACACTAATGGTAAAACGGTACTTAAATGACTTTTTCTCGACTACTCACTCAACTTCCACTTACTAAACTCATATTAGCACTCGAAGCAATCGTTGGCCTCAATGATTTGTTACTTTGGAATTGGAATTGCCAATATGCAGTTAACCACAAGACTGGAATGGGAAAATATTATGAATGATATCGGAATTAATCGTCTCCTCTGATACAAATCACTGAAACATCCGAATTGTGGAATTTTTATGTATTAATGGGTGTAACCTTCGGACACGTTAAACTAGAAATTTATTTTTGTAGTCTCTGAAGAAAAGCAAATGAAACAAACTGCTTAATTAAAATTGTGTTAATTGTGCTCTTAGTTGGAATAAAAGGGCCTCAATAAAAATAAACATTCGGTATGTTAGAAAATTAACCGCATTTAAGTGGAATTTTTATGTGTAATGGGTGTAATCTTCAGACACGTAAAAATAAACTTTTAAGAAGTATTTTGACCTGTTTATAGAAATTTATGCTTGTGCTTTCTGAAGAAAAACAACATTAAAAAGTGAAGCAACTTAATTAAAATTATGTTAATTGTCTATGTCGAAATTGTGCTTTTAGTTGGAATAAGGACCTACATAAAAATAAATTAAGAGCTACAAATCTGAAGAAGTATACAAGTATAAATCTAAAATAAACAGACTTTAATTATAAACAAGCCTAATCAAAGGATAAAGGTAAATGTACTGGCACTAGGGAGGAAGGAAGCATGGCCGGTAACATTGCGGGTTAAAGCCTCCTAAGTCGCTTTTCATACTTTGGTTATCTCACGCGCACCACGTCTTCAACAACCGCCTAACTTACTCCAACACTGTGTTTTGCTTCCCAATTATTTTCAATGACTGGTTAGGTCACCCGCCGAGCATCGGGTTTGTCCTCGAGACCGTCAGTGCTGTAGTCGAATACCTTAACCAGACGGTCACTCCGGCGATCAAAGGATAAAAACTTAAAATATTCTGGTGGTTGCTTAATACGTAGGGCAGGTTTCACAAATATGATTTAACAACCTTGGCACATTAATCATTCATCAAAATGAACAAAATCCGAATCAAATTTCAAACTTATATGGCAAAATAAGTCATTAATAAACAGACAATGAGGCTCTGCAAACTTGGATTCTTCGTTAAATTAACAAAAGTTTTGTGCAATTTTTTAAAATATGTTCTGCAAATACTTTTTAAAAGTAAATACAAATTGGCCATATCATTTTCAGGAATATTAACAATTTAAAATTTAAAACGAAATAACAATAGATTTTCATTTTCTGTCAGGCTTTATCGGCTCAAACGCTGTGTCAGGTCAACTAACGATGGTTTGGTTGGTAAGTTGTAGGGTTTATACAAAAACCAACTTTTAAATGAACCTCTTATCAAAATCCAGAATTTGAAAACAACCCATTAAATCAGTTGGAATGTTTACAAAAAATATTTAGTTAATTAAAACAGTAAAAAAAAATTATACTATGTAAGTTTTCATATTACAAATTTAATTTATGCAACTACAAAAATATATCAAAACAACTAAAATCCGTACATTTTTTCAGTTTATTTAATATTTATGAAACTACAAAAATCATTCTAGCATGTCAACGTTTTTAATTAATTAAATACTTAATTTTTACACATTAATTCTGGTCCCTAAAATTGGTGTTCAATTTAAAAACCGGTTTTCGAATTTAAAAATTTATCCAAAAAAATGGTTTCTAAAAACCGATAAACTGTAGTTAAGTGGCGTCTGCCATGAGACATTTGATCATAATCGATGGAGACAATTTGCTGGTTATCACTTCCTTATGGGAGGAAAAACTTCCCAACTGAAGCATAAGCAATAATTGATATTAATTTAGTAACAATTAATTAATGACGGCTTAAATAACATTGCAAAACTTCCGAACTATTAACCTAGCCCACATTAAAAAAATATGTGTTTAGTCTAAACCTCTCATTATTGTTTTCCTTCAAGTCCAATTCCTGCCTAAGATCTAAACTACTAAGCTAGTTCCATTTCCGAAACCTTTGATTTCACTCACAACAGATTTGACTAAACCACTTCACATAACAGAAAATTATTTTAGTGTTTCTAGACGATCTAGCGATCTTGATTATGCACCATCAGATGTAAACTGATACAGAACAGGTAAGCCAAATTATATATTAATATTTTATGCTATAATTCTTTTTAAAAAAATTGTATGTGGCTTAGCAATGTGTTTTAAATTTTTGTCGGTAACGCCGGCTAAAAGGACCGCAAAAAAACTAAATGTGTGAATAGCTTCGACTCACCTTGAAAATGTTTCCTGGTTAGAGTCAAATTTTATTCTTCAAAGATGTAGTCCTGAAAATTATCTTGAACTAATGTTTTATTTCAACTAAAGTTTTTTCTTCTAATATTTTGTTTCCAATCTTCAACTAACATTAACTTTTCTAAATTCAATCTTGAAAACCCAACGTATTTATTTATATTATTTTTCTTCCAATGTTCTGTTTCCTCTAAGGATAATGTTTGACTAATGTTTATTTACTATTCTAATGTTGTTGTTTTTTGTTTCCTCTAAGGATAATGTTTAACTAATTCCGTTCTTAGTGCGTATTGTTGTCGCACGACAAATATTATCAGAACCTAAATGTAATTTTAGGATTCTACCTAAATGTAATTTTAGGATTCTACCTAAATGTAATTTTAGGATTCTACCTAATGGCCAATTTAGAGGGGGAGAAGTTTCATTTTTTATTAGAACTAAAGTGCTGGCACTATTTGATTGTAAGGTGGCTTTATCCACTTCTCTGTTGAAGAGTATGCAAATACTCATTATGCCATCGTATTCGAGAAGCGAATTTTTAGTTTTTTTTTTAACTCAGCTCAGATCGGCTCGGAGAAAATTCGAAATATGCTCGGCTCGTTTAGCGAGCTTCGAGACCTGTGCTTTATTTTAACTGATAATAAAACATAAAAACTGAGAAGTGAAGAAGTAACAATTATTACATTAACACTGCAAATGTTTATAATTAGTGTTAGATATGTAGTTGTCTTATTTTTATAAAAAAAAACTAAAAATAAGAATTTAATTTGAATAACTACTTTGTTAGTTTGGGAAAGTTTAACTATTTTTAAATCAATTTTCGAACTTTATAAAAAGGTATTTTGTTGTTGTTTTAGCAAATTTTAACCATTTTTAGATCAGTTTTGAGCATTGGCCTGTCTAAACTTTAGAATAATGTTTATTTGTTGTTGCTTTGGCAATGTTAACCATTTATAGACCAATTTCGAACATTGGGTGCGTCCAAACTTTAGAAAAATGTTGTTTGTTGTTGGGTTGGTGAATGTTAACCATTTTTAATCAATTTCGATCAGCCTATCCAAACTTTAGACAAGTGTTTTAACGACCCTGCTAAAAATATGAAGTACTTTTACACATGTTGTAGGAGAAGCGAATTTCTTTATAAATGAAAATCAAAAAAAAAATTGTAATAATAAGAGGGGAAGAATATGATACTGCTAAAGGAAGCATTAACTGTGAAAACTGTGGCAAGGAAAAGCCCAGGCAGTATTTCATGCTCAAAAGAAATTGAAAACAAGATAAATGACCTCACCAAGCATGTGGATTAGAATTTTGACTTTACAAAAGACATCACCCGCACCAGTATTAAGACCCGAGAGTTGCTCATCGGACCTACAGTTTTGGGGGTCAAATAAAGCTTCTGGAGGTGCTTAGGGTTGCTTTAAGTTTATCCAGATCACGGAGGATCACGGAGTAAAAATATATGAGGGTGCACTGCCGACCGAATCCGTGCCCAAGTTTGTCGCCTGTATGCAAGAAAAGGACAGATAATACAGGGTCCCGGAAGTATAGGGAATATATTAGAAACGCACATGAAATTAATAAAACAAAGATTATACTGCATTTTCGAATAATGTATTTAGGTTTCTTTTGTAGAGTAGTGTTTATAGATTTATACTACGGATAAAAATCCTTGAAAAGAAATTGTGTTCGATCTTTCCAACAAATATGTCAGCATTAGAACCAATTTTTAATTGCGATTTTGCCTTCCACAAGCGTTGCTATGAGTTTAAGCTAAATTACAGACTTTTGGAATTTTTTTGATGTATCTGAATCACGGACCAAAGAGACTTTGTGCAATGTTAACCGGTTATTCTATTAATTTTATTACTAATCCAACAAGTCTTGCTTTAAAATTACATATAATTTTCTAGAGCACTAAAACTTATTTAAACAAATATTCTGCTTTTGAGAGGTTGTTATCAATTAAATAAAATTTAGTTATCATAGAAATTAAAAAAAAATTAATTGACGTTTAATAATTATAAAATAAGTTCCCATAGAAACCAAAAATACATGTATTTATTTATCAGATTCAAGATTATACTGATTTAGTTTCGGAATACTGTAACACTGAATAGATAAAAAAAATAAATAAATCAATCTTATCCACTCAACAAAGAATAATTATTTAAAGGTCAGAACGTCATTCGCACCTAATAAAAGTTTAAACATGCGTTTCAAAACTATTTACATTTGATTTATTATTATGGTTCGATTCTTTGATTTCAATTAATTAATAATGTTATATGTAATAGGAAGGGATTTAATGCAATATATTGACTTGTTACAGTTCGTTTGATGATGGTCTTTTTTATAATATTGTCTTGGGCCAAAACATGTAACACATTGAAGTTTATTGAGGATAAGATGGCATCTTCTTATTTAATAAGGATGTTTTCGCAAAATATTATTTTGGAATTCATAAACGATGTCACCCTGAAGAATTACAAAAAAGTAATATTGCAAGGGCGATCCGTAAAAATTAGGAGTTTATTTAAAACAGAAAGAATAGTCTTAAAAGGAAACACTTAATTAAACAAATAATTTTCAACATGTCCGCGTTCGTTCGACGACTACCAGTGACCCAAGAGAACACGTTCATGGTACCCTCATCCCAAGAAGGGCTGTTACAATATTTAATTTAAAAAAAACACTTCCTAGAACTACCGTACTGTACAGCCTTACAATCTTTAAATGAGATGTAACTTCCCAAACAATCCAGAATTGTTTTGATTTGCATCACCAAACTTCCTCCAGTTTTTATAAACGTACCACCTTGGAAAAATTAAAAAAAAGTTGTTAGGTTGCCGTAATACATATTTGTACTTATTAAACAAACAGCTTTCTTTGTTAAAACAACCTTTAGCATTTGGATAACCAAAAGTGATAGCATCTAAACATCTGTCACACCTCCAGTTCTTGTTGTTGTCACCTTTCTAAATAACGTAAAAAAGACACCCTCGTACTGATTGCTTTGTTATATAAAACTCTCAATGAGTATTTAACATCTATTCAACAGATGCAGTACCGAGCCTTAGATTACTATTATTAGCAAATGTGGATCAAACGAAAGTGAAACTTTCCAATTTATATACGGTCCGATTTTGGCAAGTCGTCCACTTAATTTCCGTTATTGTAAATATGAGCCGGACAAAAGAAAATGGACCTAAAACACGCACAACAAAGCGGTGCATGAGTCATGTACTACATTGTCACAATATTTTACTTTCAAACTGCAGGATCTCAGAATACCAACAGCATCGCGTCATTTTAACTTATCTTAACAAACAATCTCGGTTTCATTCAAATTCACTGTGAGTACAACGTGATTTACACTGAAACGAGTACATTACAGTGACATTTATAGTAGTTTACCTTAAAATTTGTTTGTTTACGTGGGAAAGTTGTAATGTAACACGTAGACTAACGTTAATTCGCTTGCTGAGTTTACCAGAAATGGTCACTTTTTTAAATTATGTCACTTTTATTACAAACTTGTTACAACAATGTTAACTCGCGTTAAAATTTGAAGGATTTTGGATTACAAAAGCCGAAAGCAATGAGGTAGATAACACTTGCCTCGCACGAAACGCACAATCGCGAAACAAATTTGAAAAGTAACAAATAACGCAAGCTTCAGATCTTGTATAATTGTATGTGTTTGTATCTGATTTACAGGCGTTGATAAACAATAACACTAGTATAATACTAAAAAGATAAACTTTGAAAACTCGCCCACCCATTGTCATTCACATTGAAACGGGGATATTTTATATTACACAGTGCAAGAAATCCAAATGTTAATCGAGCATCTGTGTGCACATCCATGTCGAGAAGCTCCTACGCTCGTCAGAATATGTTATTGTATGTGGTGGCTTTAAAAACATATTTAAATTAACTTTCTTGTGAAAATGTTTAGATTTATATTTAATAACTAGCTGTACTTCAGACCCCGCACTTTTGTGATTTGTGCCTTCGTTTTCTATTAGTCTTACTATTAATACAACTACGTCAAAATAGCAATATAAATATTGCTGTCGACACACAAAGGGATTAATAAGGGCAAATCAACAAATAGGAAGGCTAAATCATTGGAACAGAACAGCACCTAAATTGCTTAAGTATTCTTCAGTCTGAATATCTTCAGAAAACATTCGATAACAACACAGTTTTAGAAGTGTTTTACGTTTTCTGTTAGTTTTATTAATACAGCAGTATCAAGAAGGTTGTCAAGATACAAAACGATTAATAAGGGCAAGATCGACAGTTACGAAGGCTCAAGACTACCCCTACGAAATCATAAACACTTGGTGGTCTTATTCAAGCCAATCCGGTCAAGGGTGCGCTACGGATTCCTGCCATATCAGGCCAGCAACCCCCCGTAATCGAGGCGAGTGCAGGGCAGTCTCTTCCTCTCAATTACAACCTCTACAGGTCGGGCTGTTAGTTAGCCTTAATCTTTACATGTGTTTCTTCAGTTTGTAGTGTCCTGAAAGTGTCCCTACAAGTCGTAATCTCTTTCTGCATACAGAATTTAGACAATGTCGATGAAGGAGCTGATACAGCCATCTTCGCTTGATGACATTTATCTAAGTTAGCCAACCCATTTGTCATAGTGTCGACTGTGGGTTTTTATTTTATTATTGTATGGAGCAGAGCAAGGGATGGTGCTACTGTTGGTTCAAGGCTCCAAAAGGGTTGCGTTGAATCACGTCTGGCCAATTGAGCAGCCTGCTCATTTCCATACAATCCTACGTGTCCCTTAACTCATGTAAGTTGGCAGATAGCTCCTGTGTGTTGTGGTACGTTATTTTAAAACCATTAACAGCCATCAGTGCTGTTCTGCTGCCACTAGCTATTCTGATGATCTCAGAGTAGTAAGTAAGGCTAGTGCTATACTTATGTAGAGATTCAGGTCATGTGAGAACCAGTCCCCTATTATAATCCGAAGCATCATCGGCGTTCGTATGTGTATATGCACCGAAGCGTTTTTTGAATGAATAAGTATATGGGAGAGAGGAAGTCAACCACCGCTTCCTGGAGAGTCGTCCTTTTGACAGCCTCCTTAGGAATAAGATTATGTCGTCCACCAGTACCCTTATCATTCCACAACTCTCTCGCCTGCAGTCTTAGGACTGCTCGCAACGCCATCCCTCCACATAGATATGCAGTGGAGGGAGGTCCAGAGCTGCAGTGGGAATGGTTCTCATTGCACTAGTGGCATTTAAACATGCTAATCTCTGTACGTGTGTGAGTTCACTTGTTTTGGTTTGCCTTTTGTAAGTCTGAATATCTTCAAAAACATTCAATAACAACACGGTTTTAAAAATATCTTTCGTTTTCTTTGACCTAAAAATTGCTGACAACATACAAACGTATTAATAAGGGCAAGCTCGTCATTTAGGAGGGCTAAATTTTAACAAAAGAAGCATAAATTGCTTCAATATTGTCTGAATAACTTTACAAAAAATTCAGTAACAACACAGTTTCAGAGGTGTTTTGCAATATCTCACCAACATAGGTAGCCTGTAAACCATTTCAGATGTTTTTTGAATAAGTGTTGGCCATGCTTTCGTCTTGATAAGTTACAAATCCAACCTTTTTTGAAAATTGGCACACCTGATTAAGCTTCCAGGAAATGTATAGTTGTTTGGAGAATTAACAAAAATCAGCCTTAAACTCCGAAGAAAAATCTGTTCAGCCCCATTTACAACACTTAAAACTGTGATTTGTCTGTAATCAAGTCTTATCAAAAATCATTTAGAATAGATAATTGGCAGTCACTCCATTTTTAATCCAAGTGCTGATCCTCCTTTGTCAAATAATTAACCTTAAAAACAAGGTCGAAATATACATCAAACCTACGTCTATGTTAAGGTATACAGGGTGTCCGAAAAGTATGGAATATTCTATATATCTCGGTAAATATTTATTTTATTAAAAAATGTCTGAAACAAAAGTTGTCTAATATTTAGTTCTTCATTACAGGAAGATATTTAGTTCGTGGTTTCTTAAAAAACAAAGGAGCAGCGAATATCACTACATTTTTTTTAAATGACAAGGTACCCCTATATTGTACTCATTTGATAGAGAGTTTTTTTCTCTTTTCAATGATATAAAACTTTAATACTTTTCCTGAACTAATTTTTGAGAAAAAAGCGAAAAAGTGATGGTAGAGTGATGTTATGATGGCACAAATTTCAAGATACGGGCTCTGTTAAAGATTTACCAAAAACTGGCAGAGCTACAGCTTTAAATAATGAAGAAAGTGAAAATGTGATGTTGGCCATCGTGGAAAATCCACATGTTTCCGTTAGACAAATTGCGCGAGATTGTAATACAAGCAAATCCACTGTACACAGTACACAGCGTCCTAAAAAAGGAGAAGTGGCAGCCATACAAAGTTTGTGTAGTTCAGGAGTTATTTGCAGACGACTTGGATCGCAGTTTGGAATTTTGTGAAGAAATAACCCACCAACTTGAAGGCAATGCAAATTTTCACAAAAATATTCTGTTTACTGACGAGGCAACGTTTTGCTTAAACGGCACAGTTAATAAGCAAAACACACGATACTGGTCTTCAACAAATCCTAACTGGTATCTAGAAGGACACACCCAGTACCAGCAGAAAGTTAATGTGTGGGCAGGAATGATGGGAAACCAGATTTTCGGACCTTATTTTTTTGAGGGCAATTTAACGGTCGAGGTTTGTCTAAATTTTCTAAGATTTGAGGTAGTTCCTGCATTAGCTGTTTTATACCCAAATGAAGACGATCCGGATGTACCCCACGACGGAATATGGTTCCAGCAAGACGGGGCCCCTCCACATTTTGGGATTAATGTCCGCCAGTACCTTAATGACACCTTTCCAAATCGTTGGATAGGCAGAAGAGGTCCAGTAGAATGGGCAGCTCGGTCACCAGATTTAAGTCCGCTGGATTTCTTCCTTTGGGGCTACCTTAAAAATAAGGTTTACGTAAATAGGCCGGGAGACATTGAGGGCTTAAAAAATCGCATTCGTGCAGAGATGAGGGCCATCAAACCTGAATCTGTTTCAAATGCGATTGATGAATTTCAACGTAGAATTTATCACTGCCAGGCTGTGAACGGTGCTCAATTTGAACATTTATTGTAGTTTCCTTTTTTTTTGTTGTGTCCAGATTAATATTAACTTAAAATAAACTTGTTAGAGTTATTTCAGATTAGTTCAGTTATTATGTTAACATTGTAGATTGCGTAATAAACTTAACATCACTCTACCATCACTTTTTCGCTTTTTTCTCAAAAACTAGTTCAGTAAAAGTATTAAAGTTTTATATCATTGAAAAGAGAAAAACAATCTCTATCAAATGAGTACAATATAGGGGTACCTTGTCATTTAAAAAAATTGTAGTGATATTCGCTGCTCGTTTGTTTTTTAAGAAACCACTAACTAAATATCTTCCTGTAATGAAGAACTAAATACTAGACAACTTTTATTTCAGACATTTTTTGATAAAATAAACATTTACCGAGATATATAGAATATTCCATACTTTTCGGACACTCTGTATATCGTTATAAAACTGTTGATTCCTTATATAAAAATAAGAAAGTAATAATTAAGAATTCAACCTCTGCTTTGTTACCGTATAACAAAAAAAATGCCAAGCATAACAAAAACCATGCGTTTTTGTTTAGGAGTTTATTTACAGTATTACATAACATCTATTCATAATTATAGTAGTAAGTATAATCGGTTCTAATAAACTTCAAAATTAACAGCCTATTATTTAAATACCTACACAAAGTTTTTCCATACAAGAGGTTTCAGAACAACTACACGTCAATCATAATTTACCGCACAACTCTTACAAAACACCACTTTAAGGACTAACGGTCACGCATATTTACAGGTTAAGGTTAGGTTATAGGCTTTACATATACATTTACGGCTAATATAGGAAGTTGGATGTATGTTTAATCGAAATTGCAAATTGCATTATGAAATTTTAATAAATTCAGGAATGTCAAGAATACTGAAACTTGAGTTACTGGTCCAAAAATGTGCCAAACTTTAAACTTTCTTACAAGTTTCGGACGCCTTTTTTACGAAGCTGTAGATTATTCAGATTTTATCATTCCTAAACCTTTATATCAGTTTTCTTTTGTTTTGTTCCAATTTTCCATCTACCTGTTGGTTTTAAGTATTATACAATTTAAAGCAGACACAAATAATCTTAGCAGTATAGTATTCATTTAAAGTGTTTTTGGATAAGGTTTGGTCGTGGAAAAATCACAGTTTAAGTACTGTAAATGGGGCTAAATCCATCACACTCACAATTTCTTTGTAGTTAAACCAGGGGTAACAATTAAAAAGAAAACGTAAATGTTCATTTAACAAAACGAAAGCATGGCCTTCCCTTAACCAAAACCACTTGGAATGGTTTGTATTTATATATCTCTTGCATATAAAAAAAAAACAACGCATTAACAATTTGTAAACAAAGCTAGGGTTTAAGGTCCTAAAACTGTAATTTTTAAAGCTCGACTCCACGTGGTTCAGAGAAAATTCGGAACATGCTCGGCTCGGCTCGGCTCGGTTACCGAGCACCGAACCGAGCTTCGAACCTTTACTGAGGAGCAGAAAGAAATGTAAGACTCAACAAATTTCTTGAATTTGATTGAATATCGAGCAATTACCGAACCACATCGAGTTTAGCGAGTTTACAAGAAATTTAGAAAACAGCTCGGCTTGGTTCGACAAATCTTAGGCTCGATCTGGCTCAAAGCTCAAGTCGAGGTCGAGCTTCGAACCCTCCTTCTCCTTTAAATCTCGGTGCCAAAATCCAAATAGAAGATTATAAGAAAACTGGACATAATTAAATATTCCAACTTCTATTAAAAAAAAAACACACAAAAAAGAGCGAAAAAGCTGCTACAATTTTCAGCACCGGTGTGGGACTTAGAATAAATTTGTTGACCCGGGTCCGTCACACAGTTATGGTATTCACCGCCCACTTATTTTAGTTGTTATTCTTCAAACTGTTACATTTTTATTTTTAAAGAGAGGACATTTAACTTGACATTAAACTTGAAACTAGATAAATTCTTACGGGCGCCTAATTTTCCGTTAACTATGAGTAACAACAATAGTTCGTATGTGTATCTGTCGTTCTTTAATCTCTGATATATGTTAAGCGTGTGATACTTTTTTTGGAAATATCGTGTAAAATGCAGTGTTTATCGGTATTATAATTTATACGTGGGATCTTCAGGTGTTTTTGTCTTAATTTATTTATTTATTATCTGATTAATCAGTAAGCGGTGACCTCCTTTCTTTGAATAATTTCGGTATTTTTTCCTTTTCTTGTTTTTACATTTATTAATTTAAGAGATGCAGTTGGCGGTGTAAACAAAAATAGAAATGAAAGTATAAGAACGTCTAAACTTCTTTTGTGAATATAGGAAATAACGGAAACCTTGTTTGTGGGCATTTCACCGACAGTTGTTAAAAATTAAAGGATAAACCAGTAAATCTAGTTAGGAAGAGGAAAGTGTTATAATAGAATGTTTATTGGGATAACCTTAAAGACCTGAGACAATAATCCGAATACAAACTAATCTGGACACTCAGTAATCTGAACAGAATTTAGTTAGTTATGTACGGTTTAGCCTCGTGCGATTTCGGCTCATGACGTCATTTGTGCTGTTTCAGCCCAGCAATGGTAGGTAAAGATAATTCGGGGTACTTTCCGCTCAAGTTATTGTCATCCTCTCATATTGACATCTTCTAAAGATCCGAATTTTATGTTTATAATTTTCATAAAACAAATGCGATTCTCCTTTAATTGTCTGTTGAATATTCAAATAATGGAACATGTCATTTATTTAGTAACTACTTGGTTGTTTTAATGATAGTTTTAGCAATTACTTATACATATACACAAAGCGAACGTTTAAATATTGTATCTTCAATAACAAATAAATTTATTCAAAGTATTGCCCTATTTGTTGCTCTAATTATTATCACTATAAAAGTTACATCAGAAACTAATTTGTTTTTCCTAGTATGACATTCGAAAGTCGAATTCTTTTGAAAAAAATTTTATGACGAACGAGAATTATCTTGTATGTATGTATTATGTAGGTTACACATACCTTTCGGTGTCGAGGCTGGTGCGTTAACGTATGAGGCTCTACGCGTGCAATGCACATCACGGCCCGTCTCTGCGGGTTACGAAGTGCTAACTTGGTATTAGCGCCGTTTATGCCTACATCATATACCATGAGTAGAGTTGTAATGTGTATGTATGTGTAAGACCTTGTTACTCTACCCTACCCCTTAGGCCTGTATTCGGAGGAGAGCGTCGTTAATTAGCTCAACGACGACTGGTCACCAGGCGGATTCGAACCAAGCACTAGCGCAACGCTAGCCTGGCGCTCTACCACTGCGCCACCCTGGCCACTTTAGAATTATATTTAAATAGAAATAGTTAGTATGAGTAAATGTTAATCACTTGGGCAGAAAGATTTATCTCTACCTACCATCGGTGGCTGAAGCAGCACGAATGTCGTCATGAGCCGAAGTTGCACGGGACAACACGACACCATTTACCTGAGTTCCCGATCTCTATAATCCAAACAAAATTGCACTAATCTCAACGATTTGTTTGCTGTTTTGTTACATACTTCAGAATGCTACTTATTTTCTTATTTTTTGAAATTTTATACTTAAAGCTGCCCTTAACAAATTGGTCACGAATCAGTCTTGAATATTAACATTTTGCACATGGGTTTGGAAGAAACACGAAAGTTGCTTTAACATCGAACTTTTCATATGTTTGTTTGTTTATTTCTTGGGTGAAATCGAAGCTTGCGGTTGCCAAGGACTTCCAAGCGCGTCGACTACTTGCTATGGTCATTGGCACTACCCGACTAGAATTTTGTCGAACCTAAGGGATTTCCACCCCAAACATTGTATAGGCATGGGACCTACGGTTTTACGTAGTATCCGAAGGATAACCACATTAAATTTCTTGTCATATTTTCATTGATTTCGTATGGAATTCTGGTGTTTATCTTTTATCGGAAATGTCAATGAAAATTTTGTAACTTGCGGTAGAATAAACCGGAATGGATTTCGATAAAATTCCCAGGGAATTGTGATATACTAAAAGAATAATGAAATGGAAATTTGTGGAATTCCTCATCATATTTTTATTTATTTCTCATTAAATTCCAGTATCTACTTCTCGGAAATTTCTATGGAAATTCGGAAACTTTTAAGAGTTTAAAAAGTTCATGAAAGTGTAAAAGAATCTTTCAGGAAACTGAAAGGAATTTCCTCCAGATAGAAGTCTAGTCAAGTATCATCAAACTAAATTCTGTGAAATTCGTTGACATACTGTGATTTATTTCTTGTGGAATTCCAGTATTTATCACTCGGAAATTTTGGAACTTTTGAGAGCCTAAAAAACCATGAAAGTTTCAAAGAACCTTTCATGGAAACTGAAAGAAATTTCTTTCAAATAGAAGTCTACTCAAGTATAACCAAGTGAAATTCCTAGTCATATTTTGATTAATTTCTTGTGGAATCCCAGTGTTTACCCCTCGGAATTTTCAGTGGTAATTCGAAAATATTTGAGAGGACTTAAAAAATTCACCAAAGTTTAAAAGAACCTTTCCTGGAAACTGAAAGAAATTTCTTTGAGATAACCAAATTAAATTCTGTCAAATTTCTTGTTGTGGAATTCATTGCGAATTTCTGTGGAATTCTAGGTATTTACCATATGAAAATTCGTGAATTTCAACAGTGAACGGTACAATTAAATAGAATTCCGTGGATTCCCGCGGTAGGAGTTGATGTAGGTATATTAAAAGAATAACCAAATGGAATTCTGTGGAAGTTTTCGTCACATTTTGAATTATTTCGCGCGAGATTCCAGTGTTTCAATGGAAATTCGAGACTGCTGAAGAAAATTTAAAAAAACGCCACAGTTTAACGAAACTTTTCATGGAAACTGAAACAAACTCCTTACAGACAGAAGTCTAGCGTATAATTTTTTAATTCGACGATTACTCAGTGTAAGAATAAAACGAAGATTAACTCGTAATGTACAATGTACATACAAAGCTTTCATTCAGCTTTGTTGCAATGATTTTTGTGGGATTTAAGAAATATCCTCCAAGGGTAAAATTCTGGGTTCAAAATTTTGCTGGTGATTTATCGCTGGAAGAAGAAGGAATGTCAAAATAAACTGCAGAACATGAGGAATAAATTAAACGACAAAGAACTGAAAATTTACAAAAAGACAAAAATGAATGATCTGCAAGAACCACAATTATGAAAGACTTAGAAAGGTAATACAATACGAGGGAAAACCACAAAAAACTAATGGAATAAAACTGAATCAAATTTCGCGGATTTCATGGAATTTCTAATGAACTACATGAAATACCTACCCGACGAATTACATGAAATTCTGTGGTTCTCCGGTCAGGCCAAGCCTTAAACACCCAGGAAATTACTGAAAAACTGAAAGAAACTTTTTTTAACAGAAGTCTATTTCGATTTCAAAACCACGGTTAAGAAATCTATAAAAGTAAGTTTATTATTTTCGAGTAATTTTATAGTTATAGTCTTGTTAGACTAGGAAAACTAGAATTATTCATTTTTAAGTAAAGAAATGCCTACTGAAACTCATTCCCCAGGTCTTATCCGTATGTAGAAAGTATGTAATCCGTACAGCAATTTTTTTGTGGCGCTTTAGCCCACATTGGTAAAACGTAGGGAAACAAACAATTGTTTACTAAAACTATTATTTTGTTCAAAGATCGCCCTCTTACTGGTTCCTGATAATTGTTCTCACACAAAAATGCCACAATGTGGGTTAATGAAGGTTCCTTGTTTTCTAAGTTATAAAACTGCCTTTAACAATAAATAGCAAAAAGATCCATAGAAAAATAAAATATTTTAATTAAACTATGCAATACAATTCATCTTTTATTCATTGTTACTACCACAATCGATTTATTATTTGTCTATGTCATTTGCAATCAACGGTGAATAGATGCAGCAATAATACAGTGTAATAGATAAAAGTGCAAGTGAATAATATTTCCGATTGGCTATGATGTCACCGTTTCACAATGGAACAACGGGGGCGGCATAAATGTATGAAAAAGCAACAAAATAATAAATGGTAATGTGCCACAGCAATGAAGCAAAGGTCAAACTGTCAATTAGTTCGCCCGCGGTTAACAACATAGAAGCAAATTAATATGTAACTACAAATATACGAACAGACTGTCGTTGTATATAAAATCTGGCTCAGATGCAGATATGTACTTAAATATCACACAATATTTTGACATTAGGCAACTAACTAATGCGTTATGCAAAAGTCGATTATTTTGTAAATATTAAAACACATTGTTCAATCTCTAAACGATCTTGAGCAATAATTTTTATAATTATAACATAATTAAATAACACCAAAGATGTTCCAGTTTCAACCCACAGAAAAGCTTCAAGGTTTGTACAAAATTTCCCTTTTACTTAATTACTTAACGAAACCTTCTGAAACTTTCAAAACGAAACATCCAAACATAAATCACTATTACACAACGTTCAAAAATTCAATTCAAGTTGGAGGGTGAAAGAGAGCTTGTAATTTTTCAGTGTCAAAGGTGACTCTTTCAGACAGATTTGTTAGATTTTTAACAGGCTCTAAATTAAGGCACGAAGGTTATGGAAGATATAATATCTATAATCACATATAATGAAGCTACTCTCAATTTCCTTATTATTATTTTTTAAATAATTACGTCTTAGTCCCAGTTTAGATTATGATGGAACGATTCTTTAATGCGTACTTGCGTAATATCGACGTTGGGCCAATTCTTTTCTCTAATGGAGCGAACACGCTGGGTTGCAAATATTTGAAAATACGGATCAAGGAAATCGCTTCTGGTTATCTTTGTCGAATCTACATCTAGATATAATCAAAGGCGAAGTAACGCCTCCAAAAACATAAAGTAATGAAGACTGCCACTTTTTACCGCTACGTTTCATTAATTAATGATTATGTAAGGTTGGAAAGTATTACCGTTACAAATTTTATATTCATAAAACATCCTCGGCGTCTGACACTCTTAATTCAGAAATTCGACTGCGGATTGACTCTTAAATTAGAAATATCGCGAAAACAATGGGTTAATAATGTGAAATGATTTTTTACCACAGCTTTTTTGGCGTGTAATTTTTATTGTACGGGTACGCCTTATAAATAATTGTATTAACAATTGGAAATTATTTTATATGAAATAGATTTTTAACATTTGTAAATCATTAATTCCCAGGGTTTTATTCTCCGATTTTCCATGCTTTCGAAGTGATAATTAGTGCTATTTTGGGAATGTTTTGTTGGTTTCATCGATAGAAAATAACTTTTGTATGAAGTGCTTAGTTTTAGGACTAATTGTTAACATATTTCAAAATTCTTTGCGAAGAAATTTGAGTGAGCTCTATGTAAAACTTAAATTTCCCTTCGGAAATTCATTTTATTATTAAAAAACTATTCCTATTCGCCTTAATTTAAATAGGACTTTTAGTTGTTACTTATTAAACTAGATTAATACGACTATTATGAAGAAACTGGCTGAATGCAATTTGAGAAAACACACAAATTTGTCTTGAAAGTATCGCCGTATATTTTTTATAAAAACTAAAATAATTGTAGAATATTCGAAGTATTGGTTTTCCCGATTTTTATTGCATGAAATCAATTGCAAAATCTGGAATTTTCTACATTTTTCATTTTGTCCTTTCTGTGAAAGTCCATGAACGAAAGTATGTATATCATTCAACTATTTTACTTTCTGATTTTTATTCATTGCCTTGAGTTTCCCTTAATTTCCTCATTTGTAATTTCGAAAAACGATTTCAAATTTAATCATTTTACGAAAGATTAATTTACTGTAAATTGGAAAATATTTGTTAATCTAACCTCTTTCAGTATGTTTCTAATTATTTAGACTGAAACTATGTTTTCGCAAACAATAACCTAGGGAATAAATAAATCCGCAAATACTCGGTGATTATATTGCGAAATGTTCTAAAAGATTTCTCAGGAAAACTTTTGCCAAAATTTATTGAGATTTTTTTGAAAAGAAATAGTAAGAAATTTGTCAGTTTTATAGTGGAAACATTTACTAAATTTTTTGTGTTTATTTATTGCATGAACTAAAAGTCTAATTGCTTTGCAAACGCTTGCTTTCTTTAGGTAGGCCGAGGCCGGTTCAGGGCCTTGAAGAGGTTTCAAAGGGTGCTCTTTGGCCAGGAGATCGGCCTCCTCGTTGCCTAGAATGTTACTGTGTCCAGGCTCCCAGATTAGTCGAACCTACTTGACCGAGCCGAGCTTTTCCAGGGCCCATCACTGATTTTTACAGAGCTCAAGGCTTTTAGTAGGCCCTGGGCGTGGTTTTCAGGGACATAGAAAAAACCTCAGTTTATAAAACGGTAGGAAACTTGTCTAGTGTGAGAGAATCTCATTCTAGGTTGGCCTGCGGTCCCTGAGCAATAATGAGTATTCCTATGTATTCTCCTACGAATTTGAGCGAATATGTATATGATAAACAAAATCAAAATAAAGGTAATGGTCTGCGGAAATATAAATAGAAGGATAGAAAACACAATTATAGAAGAAGACAAGTAGACAATTTCTCTTACCTAGGCAGTACAATAACCCCCGTTGGACGGAGTATGCATGACATAAAATGTAGAATCCACCAGGCCAAGAAAGCCTTTTACGACAAGAAGAACCTACTGACACCAAACATCATCTCAATAGCAAGCAGAAAATAATTTCTAAAAACATATATCTGGAGCGTGGCACTACATGGATGCGAGGTTTGGACCATGGGAAAAGCAGAAGAGAGAAAGATTAGAAACGTTCGAAATATGGTGCCACAGAAGAATGATGAAGATTAGCTGGATCGATAAAATAACAAATGACTAAGTTCTACGAAGGGCTAAAGAAAGAATACGACTGTGAAAACGTATAAAGAAGAGACGAGATCAGCTAATAGGACACTTACTTAGAAGGGACGGATTAATGAAGATCATAATAGAAGGGGAAATAGAAGGGAGAAATGCTAGAGGAAGACCGCGTCTCCAGTACATTAGACAAAGCATAGAAGATCGTACTGTAACACTTATGAAATGAAGGGTTTAAAAGAAATGAACCGCCAGAATGGATAGCTGTGGCAAAGCAGCCTACGAGCTGATGATTTAAGGAAGATGGTTGGTGATCTAGCCATCACGATTCTTTCCCAACTATCCCCTTTGGTTTTTCTTTTTAAAAAATATTAGTATGAACCCTTAGTATGAAGTATTTAGTAGGGTTTTCAGTAATGTATGCAACTATTTTTTCGTCTTCGTGATAGGTGGTAGGTTTGTAGATTTGTATTACTTATAAACAATTACCGATTGTAAAAATTTGACCTGTACATAAATGGGCCACTTTGACGTCGGCATCTTTTACCGGGTGGTGAGGCTTGCGTGCTTTAAGGGACCTAAGTGCTATACCAGAGGTACGACTTCCTTTGCTGAATAAGTCTTAGGCGAAAAGCCAGATATTCTGATCCTTCAAGTTGAGGGGCTGGAGATAGGCCAGCATCTCATACTCCGCAAAATACTTTTATTATCCAAAAATACCAGAGATGAGCCTCGGAATACGAACAGGTTTAATAAAAGACGACTTAAACTACGAAGAAAAGAAGAAAGAGGAAAAACTACCAAAATTCTAGTGAATTATATGAATATAGTAAAAATTCCATACAAGAAGCAGCCTACCAATCGTTAGGAAAAGTAAACAACTCTAAGAAGACGAAGTGGTGGCATGAAGAAATTGAAATAGCCGTACAAGAATAGAAAGACATGTATTGCAGGCAGCTAAACAACAAAAGCGAAGAAGCTAGAAAGATATATGTATGTGGAACTAAGGCGCAGAGTGAGAAGGATGGTAGCAACAGAAAAGATACGAACACATATAGGAGGTAGCAATTGAGGATGACGCATGGGAATTCATAGGAAATGTGGAAACACAAAAAAGGAAAATACAGAAAAATAGCATTCAAAGTTGTTAATGAAAACCAGACTGTACGTCGCAGAGTCTAGTACCAATAAGAAGAGATTGAGAACCAATACATATAAGCATGGAAAAGCTAATCAAAGCCACAAGAATGAAGAATAGAACAGCTAGCGGGCTAGGAGGAATCGCTGTAGAATAGATAAAAGAGTGAGAAACAACGGAAAGTGATTTTACAAGCATTTAACATGGATGTCAAGGAGAAACGGACACACCTAAAGAATGGAAGATTGGTTACAAAGTGGATTCAGAGCTGGACGTCTTTGCCTCTATTTGGAATAAATATTCGAGAAGAGAACAAATGTCGGACGGGATTCACACCTGCTTTTTGTTAAATTGACGAAGGCCTATGACAACGTACCCTTAAGTATGATGTGGGAAGCTTCGCTCAAAACAAATTTGGCGGCCTCAACCCTTTATGTTGCCGGCCATACTCTCTCGCGGGGTGCCGATACCTTTACCTTTTGCTACCAAGAACAAAAACAGGATTCTCAAAAATCTTGCTAGTTTTGAAGTTTGGCTTATAAAATAGTTATTTGTACAACTAGTAATGAAAGCAATACTTTTTTTCATGAGTTTGAAGTTTGATGCACGACGGCGAAGCCGGAGTGCATCAATCAAACGAAATTATTTTTTTGCATTTTGACAAAAAAGTGGACATTTTTTATCAAAAAATCAGAAAGAAAGCAACACTTTTTTTAACTATTTTATCGTATCATTGATTATTAAGTCAACTTTATATTACACTTTTATTAGTAATTATACATAACATAATAGCATAGCAACTCCAACTTCATAATTCGTTAGTTACATACTATTTGTGTACTGTTGCCAATGATACGATAAAGCTTGAAATATAACTCGAATATTATGCGATTTAAACCGACTCGGACGTTGCGCGGTTGACTCGGCTAGCGCCTCGTCACCTAGCAACGTCCTCGTCTATTATAAATCGCATAATATTCTTGTTATATTAATAGCTATAATTTTACATTTTGCATTAAGTAAGTATGCTTTAAATCAAATATTGTAAATTGTCAGTTTGACAACTGTCAATTCTCAAATCCTTTTTATCCTGTTTTGAGGGATTTAAAATGTAAAAATGCAAAAAAATATTGTGTACAACTCGTATGAAAGCATCTTTTTTTCACTCGTTTGATTGATGCACTCCGGCTTCGCCGTCGTGCATCAAACTTCAAACTCATGAAAAAAAGTATTGCTTTCATTACTAGTTGTACAAATAACTATTACAAAGGCCATATTAGTAATGAAACAAAACAAGTGATCGTTCCTTGGGCAAAATTCATTTGATTTAATTAAATGCGGGGTAAGTGCCAGATATGACATGTGGCGCAAGGCAAAATTGGAATTGTTCGAAAGCGGTTTTCATTTTACTTTTTCTTCTCTTCCCTTCCCTTAATCCAGCTGTTTTACTATTCATTCGATTTTAAAAATCAAAAGAAATAATCGTGATTATATAATTCATAATATAATTAACCAATCAACATTAAGCGTTTTGCTTGGTTACTACCACGGAGTATAATTGTACTTCGTGGTTACTACGTATTGATAAGTGAATATACCCTTGAGGACGTGGTATAATCACTTTGGTGTTTCGGCTGGTCCTAAACAATGTAAAACTCGAACCTACTATGAGTATTTTTCAATTTTTTCCGTAGCAACCATATTTACATTGTTTATCAACAAACGTCACTTGCACATAAAATTCAGTTTTGTTATTAATTCATTGTACAGGGTGTCCCATAACTTATGGGCCATAGAGCAACTGGAGATAATAGACATAAAAATAGGTATTTTGAGCCAAATTTGCCCAAGTAAAATGTTACAGGTTACAGAGATACAGGGTGTTGAAAGTGAAAGTTAATTTTCGAAAAATGACGATAATTTTAAAACGGTTGAAGATATCCAATTCAAAATTGGTATAACTAGGTTTTCGAGAATGGGAAATTCGAATTTGGTATTAGTTTGAAGATACTTCCTAGAGGGCGCTTGCTACGTATTTCGTGTTGAATTAATTCAGCCATATTTTTTTACCCGTACAGTTAGTAGTATTTAAGCTCTCGTGATATAAATAGTGATAATTTCAATTTTAGAGTAGTTCAAATTACAGGCTAAATTTCTACGAACAAATAAATAATCTAACTTCAATTGTTTGAACTGGAAATACGTTTTTAAGTGACAATAAAAATTGTTAAGTCATTTCCCATGGTTTTATAATCATGCTTTCGAAATAATAGTTAACAAGTGTTGTTTACAGAATATTTATTAATCTAAATAATTTAAATAATTGTGTTGTAGAAAATACGAAATGCTCAGTTTCTGTACCAAATTTTAGAATTTTAAGCTTGAAGAATTCACAAGGATTTGTACTTGAAACTAATCCCCTGCAAAAACTAATTTCCCGTCGCAAATTCACTTTATTATTATTATAAACTCTTTACATTAAATTAAAGTTTTCAGCTGTTAGTTTCAGTTGTTACGTATTCAGCTAGGTTGGCAAAATCGTTTTTTAAACAGTTGTTCTTTCATTAGCCTTAAATTATTAAGGAGAAAACATACAACTTAAAAATTATCATGGTATATTTCTTATAAAAACTAAACAATAATAATTGCAAAGCATTCGAAAAGCTTTGCTTTTTCCCATGCTAATTAATTTATTACCTACTACAAATCAATTACAAAATCTGAAATTTCTGAAGTTTTTTGTTTGTTCTCTTCTTAAAAACTACAATTTATTTTCAGGTTTTTACTTCATTGCCTTGAAATTTTCTTTAATAACTTCATAATTTGTAATTTTTCACTTGTAATGTAGGCAAATACCATGAGATCGAAAAAAAAATGATTCTGAGCAGGCCTTGACTAGTACAACACGATTGGCTACACTGGTTCTAGAATGCCTATGAATTATAATGTGACACTGACATTTCAAATGTAAGTCAGGTTTGCAATCTTGTTTCCAGAATTATTTAAGTTTATCGTTGTAATACTAGTGAAGGATCACATTTTGAACACCTACTCTAACATGTATTCATCTTAGTTTTCAGTTTGTTCCCTAAATAAATACTGTTTTGTGTTTTAATTTATTTGACATTTATTAACCTCTAACCTACTGCCACATTTTGAAATCAGTCTTGCCAATCGTGTTGTACTAGTCAAGGCCTGCTCAGAATCATCTTTTTTTCGATCTCATGGTATATATCAATAGATAAGTCTACTACGTTTTAAGGACTGAAACTATGATTTCACAAATAATATCTCAAGGAATGGGATACATAAATCCTCAGATATTTGTAGATCATTGAGTTCTGTAAAGTGCGATTTATCAGGATTTTTCAGTAGATTTTAATTGAAAATGTTTTTACTGCCATTGCCTTGAAGTTTTCCTTAATTTCATAATTTGTAATTCCGAATATCCAATTGCTATACTGATTTTTCATTTTACGAAATTTTAATTTGTTTGTACGTTAGGTAAATGTATTTTAAGATGTCAGTCTAATCTTTTCTAACACGTTTTAACGAATTTTCTGTAATAATTATTTAGACTGAAATTATGATTTCACGAAGTTCACTCAAGGATTAAATAAATCCTCAAAATCTGTTGATTATGTTCGAAGACTTTCTGAAGATTTCTCAGCAAGGTTTTGATTAATTACGTTAAAATTCTGAGTGAAATGTTTTGGGAATTTTTAGAAATAAATTTAAAATTTATACAGTCAGTAACATTTACTTGTTTGACGTATTTATTTATTTGTTGTAAATAACAATTTTGTTTCGATTTTTTTTTTAGAAATATTCAAGCCAAAAACAAATTTAAAATTTAATTTAATGTAAATAGCAACAGCTAATAATAATAACAAAGTCGATTCTCAAACGGAAATGAAATTTGCAAAGTATTTGTTTGAAGTACAAATATTTCTGTGAAACTCGAGTTTAATTTTTCAAGTTTACAATTCTAAAATTTGTCGAAATGTAGTCCTGAAACTAAGCTTTCGTATAGTATAAATCGAATAAAATATATTTTCTACAGGCTGCATTATTTAAATTGTTTAAATTAACAAATATTTTCTAAGTAACATTTGTTAATTGTCATTTCGGAAGCCTGAAAAGTCACACAATGATTTACAATTTTTAGTCGCCTAAAAACGTGTTTTTTATAGAATAATTTCTAATTGTTATAACTAAAATGTTTAACAGATATCCTAGCCAATGGCCTGCTTTTACTCCACAGCCCCATGTTTGATGTCAAGAAATGACTCCCAAATTAAGAAAAATAATAAATGGAATAATCTGTACTTGACTCTACTTGCTTGCCTGAAAGCATCATTCGAGTTCTAGGTTGTCGCTGAAACTTATTATTTACTTGCCAAAATTTCAAAATTCGAATACTTATTAACAACCAAAGCTTTCAGTTCATGATGTACCTTAAGTCTTCAGTCAGTTCTATCCCCATGGCAAAGTGATTCACATCGGTATTCGAACTTTTACTGATCTGTAGAAAGTACAAAACAAGCAAGAATTCGTAAAGTACTGAAATTCCATCTCACTTATAAACGCCTGAAATTAAATACTATCGTACTATAGAAACGCTATTATTACTAGCTAGATTTCTCATCTTTAATAGTTGCGTGCAGATTTCAAATCTGGTTCATAAACGACAGGTGTACCCATTTAAGTAAGGATACTTAAGGAGACGAACAGCCGGTGAGTTTCCTGTTAAACAAAGAGCAGACGAGCAGCAGCCGTTTGTTAATGAGTAAAAAAATCGAAATGGCCCTACGTCCGTCGGCTACCAGGCCTTAACGGGGCAATGATGTTAAACAAACCGACCTTGAAAGATATAATCTCGGTTATGTCAGCTTTTAGCTTGAGAAATTTGTGGTTATGGATATTACGCTTGGCGTAACTTGTTTAAGTCTGATCTAATTTACTTTATAAAACTTCCATGGCTAATTTAGTGATTTACTAAAAGCTGTAGGTACGTCTTGTAATAAGCTTAGGGTGATCTAGCATCCAGATAAAATAAATAGTTAAAGTGAGAGTGCATTTAAATAAATAGTTAAATGCTAATGTAAAAATTCCTTTTTAATAACGCAGCACTTACTGGTATTTGTTCAACAATCTGATACCAATCTGATGATCCAGTTGCAGTAAAAATACTGTAGGTGGTTCAACCAGAATATGAGGTTAGAAGGTTGTGTAAGAATCAGTAGGTAGGTGCTACTTTACTGAAGTTTTCTACCAACCTGGTTTCCATTCGGATATTTATAGCAGTAAAGTAAAAAAAAGCTAGGCTTTTTAAGTTTATCTGCCTCAGGTTTCACTGCCTCATTTATTCTTCGATTTCTATCGATCCTTGCCTGAAATATCCGCCAAGCCCTTTCGAATTGCATACTTTCGTAGTTATAATCAAGTAAAAAACCATATTAAGTTATGAACATTTCACAAGCTTGTCTTTCCTAATTTTACGACGTGTCAGAACTGACATTCCTTCGTACTCGTAAAATATTAAATCTAATTAGTCCATATGTGTACGTCCAAATTTTGATATAGCTTAGATTTTCGTCTTAATTATATTTGTTAAATATTATGGTTATTTTATTGCTGTTTGTGTCGCGAAATTAATTAGTCTAATTAGATTAGGTGGTTTTTTAAGACTTAATTTGTTGGTTTTTTAGATCTCAGTTTGCACTTTGCCGTTTCCCAATCTGCTTTCAATTAAGTAATAAATTCAAAATCGTTAATAGTGCCCTCTGTTATCCAACTGAAACAACTGTTAATTTTTTAATTAAAAATTGTTTAGATCGTTCTTGATTCATAAAAACGGCGTGGCCTTTTTATTAATTTTCACTCGGATATTGTCGGCATTTTTTCTAAAAGAAGTCTTTTAATTTTTTCTTTATCAGACTGTCATCAAGTGTATCTTAAATAAGCACAAAATGGCCTTCGCCGCCTCCAGATTTGCGTAAGCATTTGCAGCAGTACGTTTTCCGATGTTTATCTTAACGATTTTACAACAGAACTGCGAAATTATTTAATTTAAACCATTTTATGGAGCAATTACGTTTCGCTTGCGACTAAGTAAACATGGTACTTGAAGAAATTAAGACAAAAAAAATTGACCTGTTTATCCTAAATTGGACGTTTAGTTATGAATCAAGCAGATTTCACTTTGGGTTTGTTAAACAATGCTTATTGTATGATTTATGCGCTCCAAATTAGAGAATAATAGGTTGATTTTAGTTTTTAATTAAAGGCTGATGATAACCAGTAAAAAACAAGGTTTATTGGTCCATTGTGTTTTACGTAACCTTCTGATGAACAAAACAAGATATATTAGCATAATCGCGTAGTGATTTTAACAAGGGGACAATGTACTTTTGCTTTAATGGGTGTAAAATAGATTTATTGCAAATTGAATTGCTTCGTAAACAGACATTACGTTTAAAAATGAAATACAACAAACGTGTGTCATTTGAAATAACGTCGTTAACTTTCTTTTTATGTTACGCGATTAGTAATGCGTATCTATCGTGTAATTATTTATACGTTGTTGTGCAGTATATATGCTGAGGAACGTCATTATTAAGAAATTCCGAAAAACTTCCGTTTATTCACGCATTTATGATAGAAGTTTTGCTTTCTAAAAAAGGTTCTCCTTTAAATGGAGACTTGAATGAACGATAATTATACGTTGTTTGTAATTATTAAATTCAAAACTTAGCTCAGAAAGATTATGTTAAATAATTGATCATTTCTCGATGTATATTATTATTTAACACCCACTACAATAATGTACCCGGTTATTTGTCAAGGTTTCCCGTAATTAAGTGCCACTTTTACAAACTTAACGAGCCAGTTTTTAAAGTTGCCTTGCGTCGTATTATTTCCGTACCCATTTCATTTTTTTTCTTAAGGTATAATGCTTGTTGATTGAGATTGTTTTAATGAATAGTATATTATACATAGAGGGAGAGAAATGCATGATTTTTCATGAGGTGCAATTTATAGCCCAAGGGCGGAGCCCGAGGGCTAAAAAGCACCGAGGGAAAAATAGCATTCTCTCCCGAGGTGTATATACTATTTTTTGCACAAGCAGAACCACAAAAACCTGAAAATTCATTAAAAATTTTAAGAATAAAACTTTGGCAAATATAAACTCCCCAGAGAGAAAATGTGACATATTTTCTCCTTAGGGAGAAAATGCTCCACTTCTGTCACAATTTTGACAGCAGAGAAACTGATTAACTCCCTAGGGAGAAAATGTGACATATTTTCTCCTTAGGGAGAAAATGCTCCACTTCTGTCACGATTTTGACAGCAGAGAAACTGATTTCTACTCCCGCTTGTGCAAAAATGATGTTTGTTTAA
Source organism: Melanotus villosus (assembly GCA_963082815.1). Taxonomy (NCBI): domain Eukaryota; kingdom Metazoa; phylum Arthropoda; class Insecta; order Coleoptera; family Elateridae; genus Melanotus; species Melanotus villosus. Next base: position 5,572,920 of record OY720423.1, on the reverse strand, counting down.
TACGACTTTAATTATTACCTGTCGTGGCTTTATTTTTTTTCTCCAAGTAGTTAACTATTATACGGTAGCAAGAAAACCTATTTACTTTTATAAGCAATATAAAAAATACGATTTTATTAGTTTATTATCCTGGTTAATTAATTGAAATTTATTTCGGCCTTCAAACTATGTTAGTTGTTAGTTAACATACAATTAAATATATAAATCAGGACGAAATAACCCTGTGAAGGGGAAGTATAGGAAATCTAAACAATCCAGGAAGTAATAATTATAATAATATTAGGCCAATAAAAACAAACAATTTACTATTGCAGAGACGAGAATAATTAATTTAGTTGTAGGTAGATTTTAGGTGTTGTTTTCATGATCACGCGAAGGGTCCGTTTTCTTAGGAAAATGTCAAGCACATTAAATAAATTTGGGGCTTCCTTAAGAGGGAGGAGTATGTCAAAACCAAGAGGAAATAGAATAATTCATTTATTTGTAGAAATTCGCCCTGTGATTTGAACTACCCTAAAGGTTTTGTTTTTAAAATCGAAGCAGGGATTTTAACAAACCTTAAAAGTTTTTGGTAGGATTTGCGAAACCCCTTTTCTTGGCAATTTACTTAGGCCCTTAATTCATCAATATTAAAAAAATAATAATCAGAAGTAAATGCAACCATAAAAGTTACTGAATAAATTTTCGATTTATTTTTGGCTTGAATATTCTTATACAAAACTCTCTAAGAATTTATTTATACGAGAAAGCTTCAGAAAGTTTTCCAATATTCCAACAGACTTATTTATTCCTTGAGTGAACTTCGAGAAATCATAACTTCATTAAAACGTATTAGACTGACATATTGCGATATATTTGCTAACTTATAAGTAAATAAGATTTCGTAAAATGAAGAATCGGTATAGAAATAGGATTTTCGGAATTACATATTAGGAAATTAAGGAAAACTTCCAGTTGAATGATGTACCTTCGCCCATGGACACTTTTTAAGAAAAGAAAATGAAAATTCTGGATTTTGTAACTGATTTGTAGCAATGTGGATAATTATGTTTATCAGAAAAACCAAAACTTTTCGAATTATTATTATGGTTTAATTGAAAGTGCAACAATTGCTTACGTTGATAGAGAAAACCCAAATGCGCTGGTTGGGCCACTGGTATGGTAAGGATGAAGAACGACAGAATCGTAAAGAAAATATGGGAGATAGGTATGGCCAGCAAAAGTACTTGGAATAAGGAAATGGAGAAGAAGCTTGCAAGATGATGAATAACCTGGCCAAGTGCAAAGGAGATGGCCAAGAACAGAAAGTAGTGGAGGCAATTTTACGAAGGTCAACCTTAAGAGAGCCATGTTTATGTTAATGATGATGTTATAGAAAAAATGTACAACGATAATTTCAGAATTCTATTATTTTTGTGTTTTCCCAAATCTTTCAGGGAAGTTTAAGGGAAGAATTGCTAAAAAAATGCAGTTATACCAACTTAGCAAATACATAACAACTGAAACATTAAAGTCAAAAGTAAATATCTATAAAGCATATTCAGTCAGTAACTTTAACTTTCTTCATTTATTAATTTAAGCAAGGGTCTTCTACCAAAATAGTATGATGGTTTATACGTAGTAAAATGCCTCATTCGATTTTAAAAATTATAAGAAGTAATAGTAATATTTATGGTTTCTCAAATAATAAGTCAAGGAATAAATAAATTCTCAAATGTCTTTTGATTATATTGCAGGATGATCTAAAAAAGATTTCTCAAGAAGGCTTTGATTTATTACGTTAAAATTCTGTCCGAAATGTTTTGCTAACATTTTTGTTCGAACTAAATTCTTAAGAGTTTGTATAAAAATACTTAAAGGCAAAAATAGATGTAAAATTTCTTCAGTCAGGAACTTTGATGTATTTATTTATTCCAAGTGCTACGCCTAAATTTTTTCGCAGTAAAGTGTATCCTTCGATTTTAAAAATTAAAAGAAGTTAATAGTAATAATTTTAAAGTAGTAAATTTTCTAATTATCTAGAAGTTTTATGAGTTCAAAATAAATAAACTCTCAAATATCTGTTAACCATTGAATTCCTTAAAGTGATTTTTTCGGGAGAGTTTTAACCTTTTAACTGAATATTCCAATGTTAAGCCAGGAAAAGATTAACTTGAATTTGTGTAGTTTTTGTAGTGTAGGAAATCTTTGATTTAGAAAACGTTTTTCTTTCCCAATTTTTGATTTCTGTTCGGCCGTTTTTGTTTTAAAGGCATCCGACGCCCTAAAGTACAAAAGTAAGAAGTTTAAAGTCCTAAAAAATTGTGAATTTTGAACTTAAGGACATTTTAAAGCAAACTTAATTTTTCTATATTTAATTTCAATTTCTGGAAATTGAACAATGCATCCTTTGGATGAAAACTTTACCTTAAAATACCTAGATTCAAAATCAACTTTTTCAGTTTTTTCTTTAAAACTGCGGTTTTAGAATCAGTGTTCTAAATTATGTAATTTCCATCAGAATTTTAGAGATTTTGTATAGCATTTCCTTTGGAGTGCCGTAATATAAAGTTTACCCTTAAAAAAACAAAAGAATTTAAATGAAAAATGCAACATAAAACAGATTCAAGGATTTTCCGGCTTTTCCTTTAAAATTTTAGTTTTAGAAGCACAGTTCCAAATTATGTAATTTTCATCAGAGTTTTGGAGATTTTTTATAGGATTGCTTTTACCACATCACTCCGTACGCATAGCATGCGAGACAACCGAGGTATGAAAGGGACTTAGGAAGCCCTAACCCTCCATGTTGTCAGCCATACTCCCTTCTGAAGTGTAAATGCCGTTATCTTTATCTTTACCATTGGATAGTTGTACTATAAAGTTTAAACCTTAAAAATCAAAAGAATTTGGATGAAAAAATGTACCATAAAACAGATTTAAGATCGATTTTTCAGGTTTTAGAAAGATTCTGATTTTTATTAGGATTTTCGAGAGATTTTTTAAAGGATTTCCTTTGGGTTGTCGTAATATAAAGGTTAAATCTTAACAATTAAAAGAATTTGGATGAAAACATTACGAGATAGATTCAAGATCGATTTTACAGATTTTTCTTTAAAATTCTAATTTATAAGAAAAGTTCTAAATTTTGTAATTTTCATCAGAATTTTGGAGACTTTTCACAGGATTGCTGTAATATAAAGTTAAACCTTAAAAAATCGATTTTTCAGCTTTTACTTTGAAATTTCAATTTTTAAGTTTTCTAATTTTTATTAAAATTTTAGAGTTTTTTAAAGGATTGCGTTTGGGTTGTTGTAATATAAATTTAAACCTTCAAAATCAAAATAATTTGAATGAAAAGTGCAACATAAAACGGATTCAAGGTCGACCTGTTTTTACTTTTTCTTTAATATTTCAGTTTTAGAAACAAAATATCAAATTTTATAATTTTTATTAGAATTTTGGAATATTTTTAAGGATTTCCTTTGGGGTGTCGTAACATAAATTTAAACCTTAAAAATGAAAAGAAAATGAATGAAAAAGGCAAAATAAAACAAATTCAAGATCAACTTTCTTCAGCATTTTCTTTAGAATTTCTGTTTTAGAAACAGCGTTTTAAATCTTCTAATTTTTATTAGAATTTTAGAGATTTTTAAAGGATTTCCTCTGGGTTGTAATACCAGCTTTTAAACCTTAAAAATGAAAAGAATTTGAATGAAAAATGCAACATAAAACATATGCAAGATTGATTTTTCAGCTTCTTTTTTAAACCTTTGTAATTTTCATCAGAATTCTGAAGATTTTTTATAGGATTGCCTTCGGGTTGTCGTAATATAAACTTAAAATTTAAAAATCGAAAGAATTTTGATTGAAAAAAATACCATAAAGCAGATTCAAGATCTACGAGTATTATTCAACTTTTTCTTTTAAATTTTAGTTTTAAAAACATTTTCATCAGAATTTTGGAGATTTTTCATAGGGCGTCCTTTGGATTATCCTAATATAAAGCTAAACCTTACAAAATGAAAAGAATGTGGATGAAAATTATACCATAAAACAAATTCAAGATCGACTTCCCAGCACTTTCTTTGAAATTTTCATCAGAATCTTAGAGAGGTTTATTAAGAATTTTCGTAAACTTTAATTTTATAAAATCAAAAGAATTTGGGTGAAAAATGTACCATAAAACAGAATGACGATCGACTTTACATACTTTTTCTTTGAAATTTCAGTTCGAGGGGCAAATATTTAAATTTTCAGTTTTGATACGAATTTTAGAAATTTTTTATAACGATCTTTTGGGTTGTCGTAGTATAAACTTATAACTTTAAAAATCAAAAGAATCTGAATGAAGAATGTAACATAAAATAGATTCAAGGTCGACTTTCCGGGGTTTTCTTTCGATTTTCAGCTTTGGAAATAAAGTTTTAAACTTCGTAATTTTAGAGATTTTTTAAGGATTTCCTATGGCTTATCGTACACTTTAATTTTATAAAATCAAAAAAGCACCATAAAACAGAATAAACATAAACATCGACTCTTTAGATTCTTTGAAATTTCAGTTCGAGAGGTAAGGTTTTAAATTTTAAATTTTAAATTTTTTACTAAAATTTTAGAGGTTGTGGTTTTTAAGGACGAGATATTCTGACGATTTCCCAGGAAAGGTTTGAATAATTACGTTCAAATTTTGTCTGAACACAAATGTTTTACCGACATTTTTGGGGTTGATTTTCTTGAAATAAATTCCCACGAACTTCCTATATCCAAGCCAAAATACATTTAAAATTTATTCAATAACTTTTATTGTTGCTACATTTACTTTCTTGATGTACCTATTTGTTTATTGCACTTACTTATCAGCAGCTTTAGGTAAGAAAACGACGGCCTCATATTTATATCTACTTGTATGAAGAATTTTAAAACTGTAAGAAAACAAGCAAATTCCCAAAAAGGGGAGTTTCAAAAATCCTACTAAAAAGTTATCAAGATTTTTACTTGGTAATGTCTCAGCCGATTTTAAAAGTTACAAGAAACAAGCGATAATTCAAACTTTCAGAGTAGTTCAAATTACAGGCTGAGATTCTTAAATAAACAGTTTTGATATACTTCTATCTAAAGAAGCTTTATGTTTCTGGCATTTTCCTAATAAAACGGAATCTTCGTGTAATACTGAACCACATCATTAAAACACACCTAAAATCTATTAATTATTTTCGTATCTGTAATAATAAACTGCTGTTCTTATTTGCCTAGCATTATCATAGGTAATTATTGATGCATAAATTATTTGTTGTCCTTCCCTTCACAGGGTTAGTTCGTCCTGATTTATATATTTAATTGTATGTTAACTAACTAGATTAGAAGGCTAAAATAAATTTTAAAAATTAATTAATCAACCAGGGTCATAAACTAGTAAAACAATGTTTTTTATATTGCCTATAAGAATAAGTAAAAGAAGTGTGGGACAACCCATGAAGAGATTTAAGGGGAGAACTACATATATCCAATTTTGGGGGCAAAGAGTGTGAAGAATAAATTGCCTATAAAAGTAGATGTGATTTCTTATCGCCCAATGAAAAAGGACAAAACCACGATTTGAAAAGTTTAAAGATAAGTTACGATTTAATAATAAATAAATCATCAATTATTTCGACCTTTATTATTCCCAGCAGGACTAAAAACAATAATCAAGCACGTTTAAAAATGACGGTCTCGTAAATGTGTGCATACAAAATTTGCAAATACACGCACGAACCTCTGGACCAAAGTATGTGAATTATTCCCATTGAATTATTAACGACCAATTATTAAATATAAAACGTGCAGGAACGCGGCGGAAGTATGCAAGTGTGCGTTTTAACAAAGATGTTCATATTAAAAGCGGATGTTGTTAAAACATGCGTTTACCTTAACGTTTTCTAGATTCGTACCTTTACTTAACGCTGCTAGAGTTTTTATTGGTTGAATGGTAACATGCTAAAAATCTAATTATTATTTAATCAAAAATGTCTAGACTCCGGGGTCCTGCATGTTGTCCTATTTAAATTATACGTGATCACGAATATCGTTATTGTAAGATGGAGGACCGGTTTCGGCCATTGACCGTCAAAAATTAACATTGGCGACCTTTAAACGGTTTTTTATTTCGGGAAAATGGTGATCGAGAAATCTTTATGGAACTGTCACAAAAACGGTGTCCAGTTTCAGAGTTTAGATTTTAAATCACTTAGATGTATTAGTTAAATAAAACTGGATGTCATCTGTACTTGCATTAAGTTCAATAAAATATTGGCTGTAAAACTGTGAAAGCCAAGCTTCTTAAATCTTACAACAGAATTAACTTATGTGGTATCAAATTTATTATAAAAAGTTAAATTGCATCTGATTGAAAGATATTCTGGCTAATATTTCAAAATTAATCGTTTAAGACGTATACAATTTGATAGTTTTTAATAAATTTCTTTTAAAATTAATATATTTTTACTACCTGATGTTAGGTCTTTTTTTTGATTTACTGAAGCTGAAAAGGTATAACTTGCGTTAATTCATATTAATGGCATTCCTACAAATTATTTTTCTTTTGACTACAACTTACAAAAGATTAATTATAATCTTAATTTTCAAATCAAAGCATAACTTACCAATCTCACGGATTAATTAAACTGTTAATTTGTAAATACTGCAACTGCTTACCTGGAAAAGAAAAACAATAATTAATTAATTGTTCTACATACAAAGTAAAAAAAATGCAACAAAGGAATGATTATATTTATTTTTACGTTATTAAATTAATTATTTCAGCAAATTATAACTTGGAAGTATAAGTACAGTTTTTATCTGTTGAAAATGAAAGCACATCGAAATAAGTGAGATCACGCGTCCACTATCATCGTCATTTAGCACAACCCGACTAGAATTTTACCAAACGCTAAGTAAGACAAACTGTCACCGTTAGTGCCAAAATTGAGAAAAATCTGTGGAATAAAAATATAAAGTACCAATATCAAAGACATACAAAAGACTAACGAAAGAAAACATTAGTGAAGATACCAAAAATCTAATAAAAAGATGAACTGGTTAAGGAAGAAAAACGAGGAACATGCAGAACTCAATAAACTGATTAGCTAAAAGATAAAGATAGAACTAAATAAAAGCAGCGAGGATTCGATACAAAGAACAATAGAGGAGAACAAAGGTCTGACCACAAGAAATCTGAATAACAACAAAGGAGTAATAAATCGACTTGAAAAAGAGGATGGAACAATAACACAAGATCGGCAAGAAATAATGGAAATAACAAAGAGATACTACCAAAATCTATATACTTCTCAAAAGGGAAATCCAAACTCAACAAAAACAGAACAATACAACACGTAGGCTCAGAGGAGATCCCTGAAATAACAATAGGGAAAATAAAGGAAGCCATAAAAGATCTCCTGATTTAGGCTTGAAATCACAGCATCAACAAATTCAGATAAAAATTGAAATTTTGTATCCAAACTGAGATCGAATTCCGAATTTTTATTCTGTGATTGGAATCCAAACTTCATATTCGAATTCTTTATATTAGATGTAGGATCTGCATGAATCATAATCGTAACATTTGAGTCTCCCGATTTAGAGGTTTGACATACAGACTAAGATCCAAAAATACAGACTAAGATCCAAAAATACAGACTAAGATCCAAGATTTTGAGGTTTTATTCTAGAGTTGAAATTTAAACTTCATATTCGAATTCTGGATTTCTGCGATAACTTAATTTCGAACAAAGAAAATTTTAATTCCAGCATTTTAGTCTTCTAATCTAGACTTAAGATTTGTCATCCATATTCAAACGGAAGTTTCAGTCTTAAATTCAAGATCGACTCCCAAATTTTTATTTAAGAATCAATATTCAAATTCCGCATTTCGAACTAAATTTACATCTAAAAAATTGATAATCGTATCATTCCAGTCTCCTAATTTAGGGACAAAAACAGTATCTCCAGATTCAGACTAAAATTGAACTTTTGTGTCCAAATTAAACATAGAATTTTGAGTTTTTTTATTCTAGAGTTGAAATCCATATTTCATATTCGAATTCTGGATTTCTACTGTAACTTTGACTTCGGACAAAAAATAAAAATATGTAGTAAAACATTTGAGTCTTCCAATCTAGGTTTGAAGGTTAAAGGTTGTCATTCTTCGAACCGAAGTTTTAGTCCCAAATTAAAAATGGAATTCTGAACTTCATATTTGAATTCCGCATTTCCAACTAATCATAATCGGAACATTCGAATCTCGGGATGTAGGTTTGAGATAAGTATCTCCAAATTGCTATTAGAATTGAAACTTTGTGTACAAATTAAAGATCGAATTTTGAGTTTGTTTATTGTAGCGTTGAAATTCAAACTTCATATTCAAATTCTGAATTTCGAACATAATTTCAAACAAAAAAATCCTGACATTTAAATCTGCTAATCTAGACTTAAGGTTGTCATCCTAAAATCCAACTTGGAATCGAAGTTTTGGGCCCAAAACAATAAGGCACCCGGAGAAGATGGGATAATCCCTGAACTACTCAAGTTGGGAGATGAAACTTTACTGAGGAAACTAAAAATAATATCTCGAAAGCCAAACAATTCCAAAAGATTTGAGAAATGCTGCAATTATCCTACTATATACAGGGTGTATCAGAAATAAGTACATTAAATTTTTTCCGTGGTGAAGCTAGTCAAGAACTACAACATTTCTTATTAATTTTTTTTATCTCAGATTTATTTTGCATTTTACCCCCCCCCCCCCTTAAAATAACGAGTTGTTTATGTATTTTCAAAATAATTAAATACTGCTAAGCTTAATTATTAAGTAAGTTGATTTACTATGGTAAGCAAAAAAGTTTTGTGTCGGACATGATTTCCATTGGCGGGTAATGAAATTTGTGATAAACTGATAAATCTTTGAATGTTATAAGAATGAAAGACGCACACATTGAAGTGCAATGTACTGTGAAACCTGACATCTCGCACGAGCGTAGATAAGAGACTGAGAATATTGAGAGAAGGGGATCAATTTTCTGTATATATACTGCGACCGAAATACGCTAAAGGCATGGTTTATATCAGGACATCAAAGAAGCAGTATGTACGATAGAATTGACACCCTTCAAGACGATGTTCGAGTAATATACATGTAAGATTGTTTTATGTTAACTTAACTTTAATTTAGGACTTGTAAAATATTTGTGTGAATTATTTAAATTCTTTTCATGGACTTAGTCGTTTTAAATGTAATCGGAACTTAGGATAATTTATATCACTTCACTTTGAATTGGAACTTAGAACATTTTGTGTCATTTTGTAAAACTAAAGCACAGATATGAAATACATTATGTTAGTTGAACTTTGATTTTGAATAAAAACCTTTCGTAAAAAGCTAAGTAATGTACCAAGTGGTCGAAGACTCTACCAAAATAATTACATTAACTTATTTATATTAATTTCTAACAATAAACCAACCAGCGGCTTCGCCACAATACAGTGGTGGAGTAGGGAAAGTAGGCGGTTGTTCACGGCGTGGTGCTTAGCATACCACCCCGTACGATAACCTGCGAGACAATTGAGGTATAAAAAGCGACTTAGAAATACACCAAGTCTGTGTATTAATTTAAATTGAATTGTGTAGTTTAAGCTCTAAATCTGCATTTAAACTAATCTTAGTAATGGAAATTCAAAATGCAGTACAAAGATCACAAGCGTAAACTTATAAAGTTGGTTATTTTTGTTTTAACACAAAGTGTTTTATATAAATGTTGCAATTCTGAAGTTATTAACACAAAAACTAATAAACAGAAAGGATTGAACTTAACCAAAAATTCATAATTGAAATTAATTACACAGTAATTCAAAGGCCTTTCTTTACATGTATATCTTGTTTGCATAAAGATTATTTATTCGCAAACAAAATTAATGTGGCTTTTATGTGGTACAATATGCATTTTGTACAAAGGAAATTGATTTATTAGAAAATTATGCTTCTCACCTTGATGTATTATTATTTTCGGATGTTGAAACGGTGCTAATTTGTTAGTTCGAAGCCTTTTTACAGCTTGTTTGTAAAAGGTGACACGCAAATGTGTATGTTTTTAGTCACCATTATTTATACTTGTATAAGTTGTAGAAGTGTTAGAAAACTTAACTATCGAACAGACTTTAATATTAATTAATACGTCAAAATTATTAATTTGACCTCCGTTTTGGTGACTGTTATTTTCAATTAATTTGACTAATTATTTTGTCCGCTTTCATGAGCTTAATTATAAATATTTATATATATATTTGTTCTGGGAAGTAGTAGGGGTTAATACAACAGGTTTTTGGGTTTTGTTCTTTTAAATTGCTAAACATAATGAAATTTCCAGCTAGGATGATTTTGCTGAAAAGCTAATTATGACCGCGAAGGAAGGAACTCATAAATATAACAGGTTTCTCAGAATAATTTCTATGCAGAAGATAATAAAAGGTAACATAAAAATATCGTGGAATTCTTTTTATTAACAGGCAAGAGATTGATCGAACGCCATTTTAATTTTAAATTTGCTCCAGTTATAAGTAAAAAATGTTATCCACACCAGTTTGTTGGTGTTTATATCCCCTTATATATGGGGCTATTACGTAAAGTAAAAGCATGTTGTTGGCATCTCGACTTCTGCAGTTTCTTAGAAGAAGTAAAGACGTCGTGAGGACATCTTGAATTCATCGACTACGGACATCTTGGCGCCGTCCACTTGGACGGTCAGCAAATGTCAAGGTTGTCCGCTTCTTAAATTCTTCCGGAAAATTATGTTCTGTGCATCTTCTGGTTCAAAACGTCAGTGAATTTATTGGGGTTACAACCGTAGCCTGGGAATATTTCGAACACACGTTTTTGGTTTCCGCTACGCAGAAACGATTTTATAGCGAACTCCCTTCGGATATTTGTTTATTTAAATAACAATTTAACTGTATTTTGCACTTCAGTAGTAGTTAAGTGCGTCTTACACATTACTGAAGAAAGCTATCTCGAAGATCGTGTCCTCATTCACAGAACACCCAATACTCCATTAAAACCCTTTATGGTTGTACGTTCTAAATTAGTCTACAATTGCCGGTGAAGTTCGTGATGAGTTAGATTTCAAGTAACGGTTCCGCAGATATCTGATTTCTTAGATTCTGTAATTTTTGACAAGCGATCGTTTATAAAAGACATGAAAAATTGTTCGGGCGAATTTAGAAATAGCCCATGTTTATTTTCTTTTTTTTTTGTAGGAGGAGTAGGAGTCTCGATTGGTCACTCTATAAACCAACTCAATCAGATGAGATAACCTTGTGGTTACCGGTTAACGACTCTTGCTAAATTTGAAATTCAAATATCACACATGATTCACTCTCGCACTTCGGTTGTTGATGAATTAAGGATGGTGTTTAAAATTCAGAATTTACAATGAAGTCTGCTTGTGCTGTCGAGTTGGTAGTTTTCAGCAACATTTTAAAATGTGGTTGGAACTAATTTCTTCTACCGTTGTTTACATAAATCATACGTGATATTAACACTCGAATTTATTAGCACATACTATTAGAATGTCTAGGCCGAGTTTCGTCCATTCCCCGAATAAATCGCCATTTAATATCGTTCGGAATGTATTTAAGCGTCCTCCGGCGCTCCTTCGCATATCATCATTTTATTATCATTTTCAGTCCAGTAAATTTAGGTTAATATTCGCGAACATTCGAGGTTTTTTTTTGATATAAATATCGCCTGGTTTGATAAGGTCACGATTAGTAGCAATCGTGGGTCGCAGATGAGCTAAGCCTTTAAGCCAGAGAGCAGGATATTCCGTTAATTAAGCGTTTGGAACGTTCTACACTTATCTTGAGACAAAAAGGAAATGCAAGCCTGCTGCATATGTAAATGACAAGTCAGGGACCGACTAATTTTAATGGACAAGAACGGGGGGGTTATTTGCATTCCGTTTTATTACATGAAGGTGACCAACATTTCATTTGTTTAAAAAAGGATGAAGGGTATGAAATGTCCAGCTGTGAGTTAATTAATCTTCAATTTACATGTCCTTTGTATTTATATATTTTGATACTTTAGAAGACAACCGTGAGATCCCAACTTGGTTGAACATTTTAAATAATTCCTTGAGGTATCAGTTCCTTGTGGGATTTTCGAAAGCATAACATTTGAATTTTATTAAGATTTTAATATTTGCATTAAAATATTCCTATCTTAAAGTTCAGTAAATTAATGCAAAAGTAATTTAATCCATATCCATATTCTTTAATCAGTGTTTCTCGTTCACTTGTGAACATACGCCTCTTCCAAATTCCTCCAAATTATTCGGCCTTGTGCTGTTGTTAACCATTTTCTTCTGCTATCTCTCTAATATTGTCACACCAACGATTTAACGTCTTATCCCTCCACGGTTTTTCAGGTCCATTTAGGTTCATCCATTTGAACGATATGTCCTGTCCATCTCCATTTCGATTTCATAATAGTTTTTATCCATCTCATGCCTTTCCATGTTCCTTAGGGTTACCTGAAGCTTATATACACAGTGGGATGTTAGTGAACATGTCTCTGTTGCCTAGGTTAGTACAGGGCTTAGTCATTCTTCAAGCACTTGAGCTTTCATCTTTACAGTATTCCATTCTTATCCTTCTTCTTAGGTTTGCAGTTTGAAAACCTTTATCCGCCCTGATTGCTTCTCTCAGATAGATATATTCTTCTAGTTGTTCCAGTGTTTGACTTAAGCCCACCTTCCTCTGTTTTTGTTTTAAAAGATTATTTCCTAAATATTTCGAAATCTTTTACAAAGCATTATTTACATCAAAAACCGTTCTAATTAAATCTTTCGTTCAAAACGTTTTCTAACCTTATTTCCTAAAGAAAAATTTGGACTTAGTGTAATAAACATGAATACCATGTAGCTGTTTCTTCCATTCGATTTCCAATGACATTTATTCTTATTAGCGGAAGAAACCAATAAATCTCTTCTCTTATTGTATTATCAGTTGACATTATTTTAAGATTATAGGGTATTGTTGATAAACATTCTACAATAAGAAATATTTTTCTGTTCTGTTATTAGCTTTCTTGTTATTGTTTGATACTTTCTCCAAGTTTCGTAGTATTAAAAACTACAAAAATGATTTGGTTTCTCTTCTAACTATTATCGAGTTTTTCTACGTCCCCTTTGAGAAAGGATAATACGGCTAAGAAAACAACATTTCAGTGGCGTAACAATATAAAGCCGTTAAACTAATCATGTAGTATATGAAGCTATACGTTTGCAATAAAACGAAACATAAAATTTTCAATAACTTTCAGACCACCGTATTCTCTTGTCTATAAAGAGATTGAAGACGCCCCGTGTGCGTTTATAACGCGTCGAACATAACAGGTTACACAAAAGAGGCGTATATTAAATAAGTGATGAGGATGCACAAGCCCATGAAACAGTTCTTTACTTGCAGTACCGTTAACTTCGCACATTTCGAACCTTACCTGTCTGTCACTTGACTATCGTGTTCGTGTATAAGGAAGAGGCTTGTGTGAATGCACGCATATGAATTATTTAATCGACAATTTAAAAACATTGAAAAACATGCAATCCCGATACGAATCGATTTAATTAACACTTCGTGTTTCCTTTAACTGATTAACTTTGCTCGTGGTAACCCCGACCTCCAAATTTTTAGGAATAAAATTCACCAACTTCAAGAGAGACGGTTTAGAGATTAATCAGAATCCAAAATTGGAATTTGTAAAAGTATATTTAACTCAAAGTCATTTAAAAGAACAAAAAGAAGATGGTGATGTTGGAGGAAGGCAGGCTACTTCCAAAGTATCTTAATATTTTATTTGTATTTTAATACTAAATGACACCGGAAGAAATGAAGTAAAACTTACAGAAAAACCAAAACAAACTAAATCAAAAGCGATTGTTAATCTTAGCCAGCGAATATATTTTCATGGTTGAATTGGTTTATGGTTCGTGATTTACATAACTGATAACATTAAGTGCATTCTCAAGATGAACTTTGACATAGCTAGAATTACATGTCAAAATATATTATTGCGGTTAATACAGATTTGACATAGAAACTCTGAGTGACTGTAAAATTTCACAGCTGTATTACTTTTACTCTATTTTCCTGTACACACAGATGTTTGATTTATACATCACTTTTAGCTACACCCTTTTGCATATTTTTGTCGTGAATGCTTTTCTACGAATGACTAATTTCACTAGAAATGCCGTTTGAAAAATGGGATGGTGAAAAGGTCAGTGGTTTTAGTTTTAAAATAAAACAAAAAAATTTGTTGGCTTCGTTTGAGATTTATTGGTTTCTTCCGCTTGATAATGAAAATCGAATGGAAAAAACTTGATATTCATGTTTGTCACACATAAAGGAAATATTGGCCAGTCCAAAATGATTTTTTTTTTTAGGAAATAGTTTGGTTTACAAAAAGTCTTTTGAAAGCAAGATTGTCGTTTTGGAAAAATTTTGAAATCAGAATGGTTTTGGGAAAGAAATACTTCAGGAAATCTTGTTTAAATTAGAAAATTTCTAGAATGCAAGGTTTTCATTTTGTAAAAAATATTGAAATAGGAAAACGGTTGCATTTCCTTTAGGAAATGATCACTCAGAAAGGATTTCAAAGAAAACGTTCTTCCGGAAATAGATACTTTCAAAGTGAGAAAATAGTCATCGTTTTGGGAAACAAATCAAAATTTAAAAGATGATTTGACAGCAAGATTTCTATAAAGATTTCGAAATTAGAGAGGATTTTGCAAATAAAAAAAAAGTACGAAATAATCCTTTACTTTGAGTTACTTTCAAACGAAAATTTGTGGAAAGAAAAGTAGATATTATTGGGAATGTATTTAATATGAAAGTATTTTTACAGTTAGCAATCCTTTTTGGAATAGAAAAGGTTTTCGCGGATATAATTGTTAAATTGGCAATTTGCTCAAATAAAGTCAAATTTCCTCTTGGAAAAAAATTTGAAAGTAAGAAAGCTTGAAAAAATCTCTTCAAAAGTTCTTTTAAATTCTTTTGCAAAAAAACTAAATATCGTACTGGATAAGATTTCAAAATTAGAAAGGCTTTCGTAAAAAAGAACTTTATGAAATGTTTAAGTTAAGAATTCGTCGAAATGAAACCAAATTTCCTTTTTCGAACGAATTTCAAAATTGGAAAAGTTAGAAAGCACAATTTCCCTTAGATGGCATTTTTTAGAGTTAAAATTGTAAGACAACTAAGTAAATAGCTTATTGGAAAAAATTTCGAAATGAAAAAGGATTTTGTAAAGGAATTTTTTAGAAAGCAATTTTATTTATTTATTTTATTTCTAGTTAAAAAGTTTTTTTTTAAATAAGTATATTTAAATTTCTATTAGGAAAATATTTTAGAATTCAAAAAATTAATTTTGAAATACACATCTTCTTTTAAAAATAAGTACCTTAATAAGTTTGTTCAAATAAAACCCATTTTCCTTTTAGAAAGGATTTTGAAACTAGAAAAGCTTGACAAAATCCCTTCAAAAATATTTTTAAAAATTTTTGCAAGACAACTAAATGAGTAAAATATTATTGGAAAAGATTTCGAAATTAGAAATGTTATGAATTTGTTCGAATTAAACAAATTTCCTTTGAAAAGAATTTTTAACGTTAACAATTTTTTTGTAAGACACCTAAACAATTTTTTGGAAAAGATTTCGATGTGAAAAAGGATTTTACAAAAAATAAAGGAATTTTTAATTTTTTTGAAAGAAATAATTTTAGAATTAGGTTTCTATTTTGTAACAAATCTAAATTTTTCTCTGAAAACAATTCCAAATTCAAAAAAAAATGTTGGAATAGGAAATAAAATTTCTTTCGGAAATACCTTTACCGAAACACTTTTAAAAGAAATTTAGAAATCAGAAAAAAGCGAATTATTACAACATTTTATGAAAGAAAGGAAATGACTTCAATATTAGAACGGTTTTTGCACGAAAATTACTTTAGAAGATAATTTTTAGACTTAAAATTTGTGGAAAAACAAAAAAAATTTCTTTTGAGAAAGATTTCTAAACTAGGAAAGCTTGAAAGAAATTCCGTTCAAAGGTATCATTATGGTTAGAAAATTGTTCGAAGCACAACTAAATAGCATTTTACAAAAGATTTCGAAAATAAAAAGATTTTTGCAAAACAATCTTTTCCTTTAGAAAGTAGAAATTTCTTGAACGAAAAGCAATTTTCTTCAGGGCGTAATTTTCGAGTTAGACTTTTTTTAAAATAAATCTAATTTTCTTTTTGCAAAAGATTCTAAAATTCGAAAGGTTTTGGAATATGTATACGAGTAAAAAAAATTCTTTCGGAAATTACCTTGTATCCAAATAACAATTCAAAAGTCTTAATTTAATTTTTTTGATTGAAAATATTCCTTTTGGTATAGATTTCAAAATTCACGGGATTTTAAAAAAAATTGAAGATGGAACCGTTTTTGAAACATTTCATAATAAATTTGTTTCTGGGAAATAATGTTAACACGTTGACTGCCGTGAGCATCACCGGTGATTCTCACTAATAGTTCACTTTGGTGCCGTGAGCATCACCAGTGTTGCACAGTAGGTACTCTCTTCAATGGCTTGCAATGAACGCGGCCTCTTACTAATGGTTGCAAAAGTATATATGGCCTGTAGGGAATAAAATAGTGTTCAATTTGCTGCATAATTGAACGCGCTAGCGATATCTGTTAGGGAGTATTCCAAGTTTGAATATAGAAGTTCATTATTTATTTATTTCTATCTCGGCACACGGGGAATGCCACTTTTCTCTTATGGCGGCAGTCAACGTGATTTATACAAACGTTCTGATATTAGCCTGGTATACATTGAAAATGGTTTTAGAAATGCAATTAAAAGCTATTATTTTTGAGGACGAACAACGAAGGAAATGTAACTAATTCTTTACCTTGAGTTCAGTTGGCAATCGTTAAAATTTATTAAGGAACTTTGAACTTTGACTGGCATAAAAAACTTTAAACAACTGACGACAAATGGAAAAACCTGGAAAACATAACTAATAGAAAAAGGCGAAGGAAAACCTATAAAATGACTATTCTTCCGCCAAACAGTTTCTTTTAATTTTGATACCACTTCAGGAGGCTCCAGAAGTTTCGGAAAACATTTTAGAAAGTTTAGCTAGTCTGTAACGGCTTGAAAAGCCAAACAAGCCTTCAACCCCAATGTTTTACCCTTTTTGCAAGTCCATATTTCCAATATTTCCGCTTCTCTGAATACTACAATATTATTCGCTTTTATTCAGCTTGATCTTACTGCAAATATGTATAACCAAATTTCTGTGCAAACTAAACAGTAAAACACACCTCATTGTTAGTTAGCTACGTTAAAAATATTTTAAAGTCTACTTTGTAGTTCCGGTATTCTACGAAATCTTGTATTAATAATGTCTCAAGTCTGTTTGTTAGATTACTTGGAATTGTGAAATTCGGGCTTAATCTTTAGCAGAAAAACCTATGCAATGAATTAGAAGCTACATATATAATTATGTCTTCCCATAAACAATTTAGAAGTAATTTTGCCTAAACATTTTTGATATCGTACAAAAGAAATGAGCTTAGTTTTCGAAGTGAAAAATAAAGCAAAAATATTAATTGGCTAAAAAACAAACTAACATTCCATTCCATGAAATAAAAGTGAAACCTTCTCACTGCTTCAAAAAAAGCTGTTAGAATTGTCAGCCAACTTTTTTTATTTCAATGCAAAGTATTACGTATTCAAAAGGATTTTGTTTTTGAATAAATTCACTTTACAAAAGCTCAGTTAATTTCCTTCCCTTAATTAAGCGTCCTGAGTGCGATTTTCATCCATATTTACTTCGTTAAAACTGTTCATTACTTTTAAAAGAGCACACGTTTTAATTAACTGGTTTATTTTTATTTTAAAAAAACCGAAACTTGTTTGCAGTAGCAGAAATTCTAAATGTGATTTTTATTCTAATTTATTTAATCTGGAGCATTTATCTTATGTAACTACAACCTAAACCAATAAATACATTTGCATTTCCGTTTCTAAACTGCAAATTATTTTATATGTGCGTGATTGTATCTGTTTTAATGTGTTAATCTTTTCGTTACTCTATTTGCACGGCTGCTACTAGTAAATTCCTTGCAATATTCGTGTGGATTTTTTGCTCATTTGCGACTTACTGAAAACCTATTGTTTGTGTTTTCGTGAAGCTTTAACTGATTAACATAAATCCAGGGGGCCATGGAAACAACTTTCTTGATAATTACGTAAAAATGTAAAAAGGGAACCTTAATTGCGGAACACCAATTCTTAGCACGTTTTTATAACCTTCTTGAGAACTTAGGAGTTTATTGTATAATTCATACCGATTGTTGATACAAACTATGTCCAACACGTTTTATAAACAAAACTGCCGGTTTCCACGTATTTATACGACAGAATTTACGTAACAACCAGAAGAATTCTTTATTTGGAAAAATGAAAACCACAGAAGGCCATCTTGATACTAAAAATTTTTACTTCCAGGCGATTGTTAAAGACAAAAGACCGAAACCTTGACATTATTGAAGTATTTAGTTGGCGTTGGTGATTTTCTCAAAATATCCGTCGTCCATCAAATGCAGACTTTTTTGTACTATGTTTTGCATGGGTGTGAGAAAAGAATGAACGGTTTGTTTTGAATTTTAAAAGTTGGGGATGTTAGATTTAACATGCAGTGTGAAATTAGATACACTTTCCATGATCAACGGAATGAAGTCAAGGCTGGTGTAAAACCACAATTTGTAACTTAACTCTGTCGGTACTGAGGTGTTTAATTATAATAAATCATTCGTGTTGTTCGATTTGAAGGGCTGCCCTTTATTTCTTCGCAGTAAGATTGCGTTACTTCGTTTGAAGTATTGATGAGAAGAATTTTTAATGTTGCTGGGTGCAATGTTCAGTATTGCAAATCCTCAAGCATGTATTTTTGTGTCGTTAAATTCCAATTTCTTAAATTATAATACATTCTGGAATCTTTCTATTTCAAGCTGTACAATAAAATCAGATTTCAAATTTCGAAATAAATTAAAATATTAGAAATGTGGCGCAACTGCATACTTAAAAATGAATCTGATTAAATATGGATTTCGTTTTAAAATAATTTTATTTATGTGATACGACACGATACATAAAAACGAGTATTTCATATTCAACAATAAGCCAAAATAAGCCCTGAATGCAGCAAGTATGTGACTTATGACAATTAAAATGCCAATAAAATAGTATTGTTAGAATTCTCAGCATTAAGAATTTTTGAGCATAAAAAACCAGTGAATGAAATATGCTAACATTAGCATAAAACGTGTTATTTATTTTGACATATTAAAACATGAATGAAATTTGGAAAGCCTCGTCCTTTAAGTAAAAGGAGTGTTCTTTTAAATTTAACTAAAATATGAACATACAAATGCGTTCTTTAAATTTAGGATTTCTTTTGTATTTCAAGTGGAATTTATTACATTAATAAATTTGTACATCTGAAATTGCAATAAAGAATTTTCCTGTTCTAAACTACAATCCATGCATGCAGTGGTAAAGTTTCAAATAGCTTTAAATTTCGCTTGTTTAATCTCAATCGGAAATACTGCAAAAAGCCTTGGATTAATACTAAATTTAATTAGAAGATCCAATATTAATAATACCGAAACTTTCCTTCGCATACAATTCGACAATGAATATCTATTTGAGATATCAAAAATTTAATGTCCGAACCTGAAACTCTCTTAAAAGTGGAAACGAAATATTTCGCATGTAAGAAAATTAGAATTTAATACCGTAGAAAACTTAAATTTGGTTTAAACAGCTTTAAGAATTTACAAGCCCTTCAACTCTTAACAAGTTCCCACCATGCTTAAAATTATATCCAATAAATCTATCGTCAACTTAGTAGATTTAACTAGAATTGAATTATATTTTCAGAGTAAAATGCAGCAGCAATGCGCAGACTATTAATTGTTTAGAGTAAAGCCAACAGTCGTGTTCGGATTTAAATTTAAATTTCCAAAGCTAAATCTAATTTAAACTTCCGCGATTGAAATTCCAAATTCGAACCTTTTATTACGGTTAAGAATGATTCAATCTTCGAATACAGTTTTCAATCCAAATCCGAATTATTTATCTTGGAACTTCAAGTATAATGTCAGCTTATTCTAATCCTTAATCCAAAAATTTAAAATGCGAACCTTTTATTAAGTTTAAAAGCGATTCAAGCTTCGAATAGATTTCAACAGTTTTCAATCTGAATCCGAATTTTAAGTTTAAATATAGAAGTCAAGTTTTGAATGTTTAATATGGGACCTTTGAATCCTGGTTCAGGAAATCGCATTAATTTAAGAATATCAGCTCCATCTGAATCCGAATATGAAGTTCACACTTCTACATAATATATGATATTAAAAATTCGAACCTTTTAAAAAGAAAGATTAAGAATGATTAAAACTTCGAATACACAGTTTTTTTTCAATCTGAATCCCAATTTTATCTTGCAATATCGAGATTAAGCTCCAGTTTTGAAAATTTAGCATGGAATCGAATTTCGAACTTTGTTCCACGTACTCCAATTAGAATGTCAGTTTTGCGACTGAGATTCAAAATTCGAACATTTTATTAAGAAAAAAAGAATGCTTCGGATCTCAGTTTTCAAACTGAATCCGATTTTTGGTTTTGAATATCGAGGTCAAACTTGAAACCTAAAAATTTAATACAGGACGAAACTCAAACTGTTATAGATCAGAAATCCGAATTAAATTCAGAATGCTAGAACTTGAATCTAAAGTTAAAACTGCTGAAATTCAACATTCGAACCTTTAATTAAGGTTAAAAACGATTCAACCTTCTAATTGAGATTTCAGTTTACAAATGAATCAGAACTTTATCTTCGAACATCGAAATTACAGTTGAGTTCTGAATATTTAATACGGAATGAAATTTCGAATTTAGGATCAGAAACCTCAATTGTATTGAGAAACCTAGTTCTATCCGAATCTGAATCTCAAATTAAATTTTTATTACGGTTAATAATGATTCAAACCTCGAATTGAGATAGTTCTCAATCGAAATCCAAATTTTATCTCCGAATAACTTAGCTAAACTCAGGTTCTCAATCTTCAATACGGGAACTCCGAATTTCGAACCTAAATTCCAAACCTCAATCCAACATTTGCGACGAGTAAGATTCAAAATTCGAATTTAATTGGAACTAAGAATGATTCAACCTTGAAGTCAGATTACAATTTTCAAACTGAATCCGACTTTTAGCTTCGAACATCGAGGTCGAACTTGAGTTATGAATATTTAGCACGGAATGGAATTTCACATTTTGGACTAAAAACCTGAATTAAATTCAGAATTCTAGTCCTAAAATTGAAAAACTTTTGTGACTGAAATTCAACGATTGAAACGTCTACTAGTTTTCAAATTGAATTCGAATTTTGTCGGTTAATATCTAAGCTAAACGCAGGTTCGCAAACTATAATATGAAAGAGAATTTCGAATTTTGAATTAGTAACCCGAATTCGAATGTGAATCTAAAACTCAAACTCTTGAAATCCCAAATTCGAACATTTTACCAACAGAATGATGTAAACTTCTAATTTAAATTACAACTACCAACCACGATACAAAGTTGATTTTCGATCTGAATTACAAATCTTTAAAATTGGGGTGCGAAACATGGATTAAACACAACGCATGGATTAAATATTGCTAGTTCAGTCGCATTCGAATCTGAATATAAAAAGTAAGTATATTCAGAATCTTTAATACGTTCCGTCTTGAATATCAAATCAAGAACATGATTTTAGTGCAAAATCTGTAGCGTGTAAAAGCATTTTCAGACCATACAAAATTGACTACTCACAGAGTTAAAATTTTTTAGATTTCCTAAGATTTAGAAACCACATTTGGGGCCTGGACGACGATTTTGAAATTGAGAACGAAAGGCACACTCCAGAAATACATAAGTTACGTTTGTCATTAAAAAGTTGTAGTTTATTGGGGTTAGTTTTCGATTTGGATTTTCCATTTTGAGTTGCTTTTACCACTTCTTCGTTACATTTTCTACACCTTTTTCAATATTTTTCGGTCAGATTTTCAATACATTGCAGCGGAATACGTCAGCGAGAAGCGAACGCCCAGAAGTTCCTACCGTATTCTAGAGTATGTTATGAAGGCCAAACGCCCAGAACATCCTGTACGCTTCTACCGTATTCTAATCTGGTAGTAAGCGTGCTACAAACAGTGGCACCCAGAACACTCTGGAGGCTTCTACCGTATTCTAGTGATTATTTAGTTTAGCAAAAGGAATACACGTAGAATCCAAACGCGATTTAACTGCAATATGAAGCCAGCAGAATGTATTATAGTTGCTGATATAACCGCAGATGTAGAAATGTAAAATATTAATAAAGGTTGGTTTCTAGTTTCTATCATCTCAACAAGAGATATTAACACAATAACCTCATAGCTTTTCAGAAAACTCATTAAGAACCTCTCGCGTTCTTTTAAGTGTCCATTTGTCCTAAATTCCAGCAATGTGTTTCATTTTCAGAAACTGACTAAGTGCAATGCTGCAATGTAAACCATAAAATGCCCCGATATAAATAGAAAGATGGCTCATTGAACTGTCAACTACAGTAACAGCATGTAATGTATAGTTTGGGTCGGTGCATCATTTCCTTTGTTTGATTCACAGCCGGTTTGAAGTGAGTAAATCAACCTAAGCGCGCTTCCTGGACGTGTCGGTGTGAACCATTTTAACAATTTCTTGAGCTAGTTTATCGCACAGTTCATCCAATGTTTATCTGTTTATAAATCTATGCGAATGTTCTTATTATCAACTAAAGACATTTTGAATGGTCGATGTTTCTTGTTTCGTTATTTTTAAGTAAAAGGGTGGCGTTTGTATTTGGATTAAGTGGATTGACCTTCGCTTTTGGATCAGTTTGATAAATGATCGAGGATTTTTAATAATCACTGTGCTGTGCTGTCTTTGAACAATATAATAAACGAGTGTTGTTTGTTATTTATTAGGATTTTTAATTACAGTAGCTTAAAATTGCTGCAATTAATTTCTTAAATTAATTTGGATTTTCTTGTGTTGTCCTTGATGTAATAATTATCCTTACTGATTACTGATAGTTCGTCAGCTGTGAATTATTATGAGAACTGAAAGTATTTAATTTAGCAAACGAATTTTAGGTTTCATAAATCAACTATAATCAAGTCTGAAGTTCTTCCTCCATTAAAACATGATAACATTTTCAGCACCTTTCATAAAACAACCTTAATCTGGAACAGTATCTATAACAGGAAGTTTAAAAGAGAAAGAAATAATTTACCGAGCTTATTTTATTGTAATTGACGGTTATATTGATTTATTTCTGTAAAAGTGAAAGAAAGGTTAAGGTTACGACTACACCAGCGTAATGAGTGGTGATATTAATAATTCTTAAGGTTTTATTTTTCGCTTGGTGAAACCTATAAATTAAACCCTTGTTATTCCAAAAACGGCTTCATTAGAAAAGGTGGTTATTATCTATCACCTTTTGTAACCAACTTCAAAGACATAAATCGTTCTGATGAAATGCCCCAGAGATGTTCTTTACGAAATGATTAAGATTCTTGTATTTTTAAATTAAACTTGCCCATTTCTAGGTGTAACCTCAATTTTGAAAAGAAAATCCTTTTTATGGTAATAATTAAATTAAGCGAAAGTTAACTTACATAAGCAAATTTTCTAATCGTCTTAGTTAATTCATGGTTTGTACGAGTTTAAAGCAGACTATTATATTTTATAACCGTTTACTGGCACCGTTATTTAAGAAATTAATTTCATTTTTGGTGGTATGTGACACACCTATTTAAAATTAGAAAAAATTCTATAGAAACCTGAAGATCCCATGAAAAATAACTTAAAATTTTTCATTTCTGAATTACGGTTTATTGTCAAATAAATAAACGGTATAAGTAACTACGGTATTTCTTAATCTAACAGTTAAAAATGTCACCCGTCAAAGAGGAGCTGAATTTTAATAACTTCCTGCACTTCTACTGAAGTTATCTTGAAGTAGTTGTAACTCTTTCCAATTTATCTTAATGAAATTCCTACGAATTTAGAACAGATTTATACGTATCATAAATTAAATATGTGCATGTTTAATGCAGGAGGCCCAGAATTCTTTTAGAATTCGAATTTTCCAGCATTTTGTTTGCATGTAGAGCAGCACAATATTGCAAAATGGACCTCGAAAATGAACCCAAAAAAAAATGTACAAGGAAACGAAATTCGACCTTAACTACGGATTAAGCGTTGGTTTTAAAAGTTGATAGATGATTACATCGAATGATTTAGTTCGGATTAAATTATTCCACCAATTAAATTTATATTGCAAGTCAGATAGGTAGTCCTCCGGCCATATACAAGCATTAAAAGATAAAGAACACGAACGTATTTAGTTAGTTAGTTATACAAGAGAGCAGTAGCAAAAGACATAAAGGCAATAATTACAACATTTTATATTAATCCAACAACGTATATTTGATTTACTAAGACATTCGTAACCCACATTACGACTGTCAAGCTAATAACAGGCATGGAGAACATAATTAGATTAGGAATAATAAAAATTAAACGGTATTCTGGGCCTGGTTAGTATCGCCTCGAGGTGTTTACTCTTCCTCTTTAAATTTATAAGGAGCTTAAGATAAACTTTTAAAATGACTCCCAAGAAAATTACGGCGCGCTCTAATAACGTTCTACTCGTACAATGTAATGTCATAGCTCAAGACATTTAAATTAACTTCGTTTAAGATTAAGCGCCAACACACAATGTTACATAATGTGCAATAACATTCGTAACGCTACTTTTTTTATTTGTAGACCACAACACGAGATTTTAATAATAATTGTCAGCACATTACAATAAACGTCGTTCTATTATCCTAAGCTTTTTATAATTACAAACAGCTGTTGTGATGTAAAAATTGCATTTAATCATAATTGTTTTAATAGTCGATTTTAGATAGTTCTGCTGAATTATTCGAATTAATTCAGAACGCAAAATGGCACAATTACTCAACACGTCCAGTTGATGAAAAGGTGTTCCAAATAAAATTCAACATTCCAATACCGTTAAAATTGTGCATAAACGATTGCAATTCATGCATTTCTTACGTAATGCATGCTTAGAGTTTAATGCTGTAAACATTCGAAAATGTTCAGGATTGAATATTTAAACATACAAATTTGTATCTTCAAATTCGACAGCCGATTTCGGGTTTTAGACTCGAAATTAGGCGATTCAAATGTTCGAAATTACGTATTCTTAGAATCTCGATATGAACATTCGAACTCTCTACTGTCAGCTTGTCATTCGAACCTACTTCGTATACAAAATGTGACTCTTACTACTTTAAAATCAGGGCTTACAGTCAATACACTAAAGAAATTGGTTTGAGCTTCAAGATATTTTTAAATTTCAAACTTTGGGAGTTTAACTCAAAATGATAGGTTACGAGATAGGCAAATAACGCCGAGTCCAATCAGATATTAATTCAGTTTTTGAAATTAGAAACATAAAATTAAATTGGATGTACAAAATTGTAATCTAATGTGGATATTCGAAGTAGAAATTTGGATTGAGGTTCAAAGGTGGGCCCCAACTTGACAGTTTTTATATTAAAAGTCAGGAGAAATAAATTAAAATTTAACATTTAATTGTCAAACTTCTAAATACCAATTTGGATTCGATTTTTCAAAATTTTAATCTAAAGTCGGCGTTTCAAACAGGAATTTGGCTGAGGTCGAAGACGAAGCCCAGCTTTGATATTAAAGTCAGATATTAATCCTAAAGTTTGAGAAACTTCTAAACATAAAATTAGATTCGATTTTTCAAAATTTGAATCTGAAGTCGATGATGAGGTTCAAAGGACCTCTAATTTAAACTCAGGTGTTAATTTATAAAGTTACGTTCAGTTCTCATATTTTTAAACACAAAATTGGATACGATTTTTCAAAATCATAATTTGAAGTCGATGTTCGGGTAAGAATTTTGATTGTGGTTCAAAGGTGGAGCTAAGTAAAATATTAATTCGTAAAGTATGTAGGTTGCAAATTTCTACACTAAAATTTGATACGATTTTCCGAAATTTTAATCTGAAGTTGATGATCAAAACAAGAACTTAGCCGAGGTTCAAAAATGGCCCCAAATTGGATTTTTGAGATTAAAGTCAAATATGTTAATTTAATTCAAAAATTAATTCAGTTATTGAAATTCGAAACGCAAAATTGGATTCAATCAAAGTCAACGTTCGGGCAGGAATTTGGACTGAGTCGCAAAGGTGGGGTCAAAATTAGATTTTTGATACTAAAGTCAAATGTTAAGTTACAATCAGATCTCAAACTACTAAACGTAAAATAGGATATACTTTTTTAAATTTCAATTTCAAATCAATGTTGGAAGCAGGAATTTGAATCGAGATTCAAATTGGAGTTTTGATACTTAAGTAAAATATTAATTCGTAAAATTACATTCAGATCCTGAACTACTAAACATAGCATTGGATCCGATTTTTCAAAGTTACAATCTGAAATCAATATTCGGGCAATAAGTAAAAAGTTACATTCAGTTCTCAAACTTTGAAATTAAAGTTGATCTTTCAAAATTTTAATCTAAAGTCGATGTTTCCAACAGGAATTTGGCTGGGTTTTAAAGATGGGACTCAAATTGATGTTAAAGCCAAATGTTAGAAAGTCAAAACTCAATCTTCTAAACAAAATTGGATTAGATCTTTCGAAATTTCAATCTGAAATGATATTCCAAACAGGAAGTTGGCTGAGATTCAAAACTGTGATCCAAATTGGAGTTTTGGTATTAAAGTAAAATATTAATTCAAAAAATGTCATTCAATTCTCAAACTTCTAAATATAAAACTGAGTTCGATTTTTCAAAATTGAGATCTAAATTGAAGTTTTGACATTAAGATCAGACATTAATCATAAAGTTACATTTAGTTATCAAACTTCGACGCATCAAATTGCTTTTGATTTTTCAAAATTTCAATCTGAAGTCGATGATCGGACAGGAATTTGGACTAAATAAATTCAAAGGTGGGATCCAAGTTGGAATGTTGATATTAAACTCAGACATTAATCATAAAGTTACATTACATTCTCAAACCTCCAATCATAAACTAGGATTCAATTTTTGGAAATTTTAATCTAAAGTCAGGAATTTGGATTGCGGTTCAAAGGTGGGGCACAAATTGCAGCTTTGATATTGAAAGTCAAATATTAATTCATAAAGATACATTCAGATCCCTAATTACTAAACATAAAATTAGATTGGATTTTTCGAAATTTCAATTTGAAATCAATGTTCGGACAGGAATTAAAGGTGGGATCCAAATTGAGTATTTGATAATAAAGTCCGATATTAATCACAAACTTACATTCAGTTCTCAAAATTTTTCGAAATTCTAATCTGAAGTATGAGTTTGAGTCAGAAATTTGGCAGAGATTGAATAGTGAGGTCCAAATTGGAGCTTTGTTATTAAAGTAAAATATAAATTCACAGAGTTACATTCAGTTCTCAAACTTCTAAACACAGAATTGCATATGAATTTGCAAACTTTTAATTTGAAGTGGATCCTCGAAGCAGGAATGCAGGAAGTAGGAGTGAGGACTCAAATATATAGTCACATTCAGTTCTCAAACTTCTAAATATAAAACTGGATCCGATTTTCCGAAATTTCAGTTTGAAGTCGACGTTTGGGCAGAGGTTGAAAGGTGGGATCCAAATTTAAATTGAGACATTAATCTTTCAATTCCCAAACTTCCAAACATAAAACTGGATTCAATTTTTGGAAATTTCAATCTGGTGAGACTCAAAAGCTGGATCTGAATTAAAGGTTAAAATCTTGCCTTAGTAAAAGCTTTGTTCTGAATATTAGATTTGGATTTGGATTGTATGTTTGACGACCCATAGAGTTTAAAATTTAAACCACCTCCCATTCAATATGTTATCTACTAACTACCTTGCACTGTAGAAGCGGTGTCTAGCGGCTGGCGTTACAGGCATGTTAACGTTATACAGTGCTCCTAATTCCCACCCATCATAACAAATTTGCATGGGGTGGGCCTGGCGTAATCCAGGATTGATCCACGGGAATCACCTCCATGACAATTGATGATGATGATGAGTAGATAATTATAGTTCTTTCCCTTTCTTGTGCCCAGATCATGTAGCATTACAACGCCCTTAAGGATGCTTAACGGATTATGGGATTACATACTAATAAAATTAGAAAGTTTAAGCCCTCTTGATGATTGATAACCAGAATCCCGCATTTTTTCATTCGGGAATTGAAGAATGAATGACACTAAATGAACTTGAAAATAATTATTTTTTAATTTTTTTTTTCAGAAAACTGAACAGCTTCAAACGAATACTGATAATACATTTTTTAAAAACAACTCTCTTTAAGAGTAGGAAACTTTAGTTTCCAGTGTAACCTGATAGATGAAACTTATCACAAACTAGTTCCATTCAAACCTTACCAGAAATTACATTTTCAACAATTTTACAATTTTCCTTTGACGTTCTAATTCATGGTGTAAACAACAATTCAGCATTCAGAATTCTATGCAATTCATACAGGTTTGATTGTTATGACTTGTGACCTTGTTGGCTGTATGCCCTTTTTAAAAATCATTTTCAATACTTTTTACAGTTTCTGAAAGTTTAACGAAATTTCCTATAGTAAAATAATTTAAACGTGTTAGTTTGATTGTAAAAAAAATAATTTATTAATGCAAAATTCGAACTAACACAAACAGTAAACTGCAGGAAACATTTATAAAGCTTTAACTTTACATTCCTTTATCACAAACGCGGCGGTCACTGACTGAGCAAAAATGTGTAATGAATCCATTAACATACATAAAAAGCTTTTATACCTGCATCATTTAACAGAGTAAAGAAATCTTCCAAAATTATAGAAATTCAAACGGTTTTAAATCCACAACTTCAGTTTGGCTAGTTAATATAAGTCTATTAATCGCACTTAAAGCGATCGTAATACAACGGTACATTTCACATTAAGATAACTCCGATATTTCCTTACATAACCGAAATTGTACACGGTATTTTAGAATGGTATTTCGTAGATGTGTATTTTACAGTTGTATTTATAAAAATACCACAAGCGCTTCGATGTGATCTTAAAATCCCAAGTCTTAGAAAATTAACAAGTCTTAAAATTTACATAAGGAATTACACCTGACAAAAGAAAACCTGGGGAACAATGTAAACATAACAACCAGTTCCAGGTAAATTTTTAAAACAATAAAACCAAAAATATAACAAAGGTGCTGAGTAGAGAGTCAATACTTATACGTCACAACAGTACTTGAAAAAAAATTTTAAAAATAAATTCCACCATGTATAGGCAATTGCAAAATACTGGACTCGGTTTTAGTTTAATAGAGCGTAACCTCTGTACTAACATTATAATCAATAGTTTAATTTAATTGTTTAGCCATGTTTACTGTGGTCAGAATTAGTTTGAATTGTGTTGTTATTACTTTCTTTTTTAATTTGTTACGCGACATTTTAAATATCCGCGTTATTAATGTTATATAAAAGTAGGCTTAGTTATAGAAATCCTTATTTCTTCAACTTGAAATGAACTCAATGGGTTATTTTTTATAAAACTGATTATAAAAGAAAAGCGTTTGTTCACTTAGACACTTAAAACTATTTCAGTTTACAGAGTACGTAAACATCAGAATAATTTCATTTTTATGAACGATTCTGATCTATGCAACCTAAAAATTCAGTTGAAGGATTTCGAACCCATTTAACAAGAGATTTACAATGCAGTAATTTTACGAAATTCAGGCCCGAAATAGCTTTTCTCTAAAATAGTTAAAACTTTAAAAATTAATTGAAGTCGAATTTGGTTAACTATGAACCGAATGGCAACCACAAAACACTACAGCTAAGGAAGCCCTAAATTGAAGTGGAAAGACCAAGTGGAAAGTGGATTGGAAACCCACCAGAAAGGAAGATGTGGACTAATTCACCAGAATAAATGGATTCATGGGTTTCTCTAGAAACAGCTGCAACTTCTACGGATGTGTATAGCTTGAATAATAATGAACTGAATTAAATGTTAGGAAACCCAGCCCTGAAACAGTTTTTCTCGAAATAATTAAAAATTCCAAGTTATTTTTGGACGAAACTTAAAAATTAATTGAAGTCAAGTTTAGTCCACCATGAAGTGAATTAAATGTTTTCTCGAAAATAATTAAAAATTCCAAATTATTTTAGGCTAAATTAAACTCAAATTTAACCCACCATAAAGTGAATTAAATGTTACGAAACTCATCCCCGAATTAGCTTTCCTCGAAAATAATTATACATTCCAAGTTATTTTAGAGCAAATTTAAAAATTAATTAAACACGAATTGAATTAAACGTTAGGAAACTCAGCTCGAAATAGCTTTTCTCTAAAATAGCCAAATTATTTTTGGGCGGACTTTAAAAATTAATTAAAATCCCAAATTATTTGAGGGCAAATTTTCAAAATTAATTATTGATGCGAATTTAGCCTACCAAGTGAATCAAATCTAATTTTAAACATTTAAAATAGTTCAAAATTACTAGTTGAAAAAGAACAACACAAACTAAGTAGGCCTATAAATAAATTAATTATATGCTAAATATTACCTACACATTACAGTAATAAACAGAAGTATTTATGCATAAAAGTATGATATTTTTAGAACTAAATAAATGTGAAAAATATCAACGAAATTAACCACGTAAATTGTGATCGAGCCCACTCGATCACAATTACGTGAAAGGAAAGACGTGAAAGAAGACAATAATTAATTAGCTAACTGTTGTATGAATAAGTAGTTATGCATCACCGAAAGAAACATCCTCTTTCTACTCGTCAGTAATAAAATCACACTCCTTTAACTTTTAAAATTAAAATTAGCCCGAGTAAAAATCAAACAATTACACCCACTTGGAATTCCGTCTAATTTGTTTGGAAAATAATTATTTGGCATGGCAGTTTAAAAGAAAGTTCGAGATTATTGTGTGGTTGATGCTAATGTGATGATGTCATAACCGTAAGCATCTCGATTTCTGTATCTTGTCTCGAGTTCCATCGTGGACCACTCGAATGCAGTTATTCGTAAAAATAGACAAGTTTTCGTTCGTTGGCCCCGGAATTTTTGCATTTAAAACACATAGGTAGTTGCGTATTTATATCCCAGATGGCCGGTTAATGGATTCTGCAAAATAATTTTCGCAACGTGCATACTCTTTTTATACTTGTTTATATTTTGGTAGCGCATATGCGCCCGGTGTACGTAATGAATAAGAAAATTTACGAGCTTACATTACGTATACCAAGTTGTATTATTATTTCACAATTTGTACACCCGCGAAAATCAAGTTTCCCTCCTATTGAAGAGAAGTCTATCCATAATATTTATGCATCAGT
This sequence comes from Melanotus villosus, assembly GCA_963082815.1. Taxonomy (NCBI): domain Eukaryota; kingdom Metazoa; phylum Arthropoda; class Insecta; order Coleoptera; family Elateridae; genus Melanotus; species Melanotus villosus. The sequence continues at coordinate 5,541,320 of OY720423.1, read as the reverse complement.
CACACCTACACAAATCTCCAGGTTATCATTCGATTATTTGATCAAGTCGTTAAAATATATTTGATGTTTTTCTTAATTACATAATACAAAAAATATCTATTGTTAAAGGTTGTTTCTGTAATGATTGCCCAACCACTTAAAAGTCTTTTACACAACAGGAAATGTTATTAAGATACATGACATTGAATGTCCACTCATAGACTACGTATTAAATCATAACTACGGACTCGATATTGCCAATATTATTAATATGTCAATCATAGTAAATTGGAATATGATTCTGACCACTGATAAACCCGAACAAAGCAAACGAGAGCGGAGACTACAATGACAGACTAAAAGACAAACCCGGAAGATATACTCTTTTTGTTAATTTCGAACACCTACGTTTCATCACCAATGTTTTCTAAGTTTCCTAATTGCGAATGGTTAATAAATAAAGCTTTATGCCGACAGCTGACTTGTGTCTTAATTCCAAAGAAATTAATTAATATGGCACAATGGCAACTTGGTTATGCAAAAATATTAACAAAAAGGTTGAAGGTATCATTTGAATAAAATAAAGAATGCGTGGTTTCCGTATTTTTGCTCTGCAATCATAAAGCAGGAAGATATTAATCATAAATTGTGGTTAGATGCCACAGGATGTTATGAATGCACGAAGAGGAAAGTAATTAATTATTTCCTTTTTCAACTTCAAATGTACAGAATTCCTATTAATTATGGAAATTTCAGGTGAAATTTGACTGCAAAATGTTGTTGGGGCAGGTTTGATCCATTAACGAAACCTTCGAACCCAGCACAGTTGGTCCACTAGTCTGTTAAATAAATCGGTTTGGAATCTACACAAAGAATGAACTCCTGCAGCACACCAAAGAGGGGTTACTTAAATTTATTTGATTTTATTAATTTAATTTCAGGAGTGCCCAACCAAATCCATGACCGAAAGCGCCCATACAGTCTATAAAATACAGTTTAACCTTAGAAACAAAAAAGCTTAAACCGTAAACCAGACAATACATACTGAGAAATCAGCATGACTTTCCAAATATCTCTGAAGTATTGTAACTTAATAAGGAAGGTTTTTCTTGTGAATCATGTTAGGTCATCTTATTGTAAATAAACCACTTCTGAAAATAGACTGAAAGTTCAAGGTTTACCTGCCTGTTTATTTACTACCTTTTATTCGTTTTCTTGCTATTTACTATCTTATATTAATTTAATCTTTAGATATATCTTCAAGTTTAAAATTAAAAAAGCTTGATAATTTGAAGCGAATACAATGCAAACTCGATAACTCGAACCATTTGGGGTTAACTGGATGTTCGACGTGTTCAGATTAACAAAGTATTCGGATTGCCACAAGCTAGTTTAAAATAAAGGAAGAACCTCTTGGGAGATTCCATTTTCGAGATTTTACAACCAATGGGTTAACTTTTAAATACGTATTTGAAACATTTTATGAACTAGTAAATTTCCTCATGAAATAATCTATCTAGCTTTACTTCTGGTAATAAATTCAATTAAACAGTTAAATCTACATGCTGTTTTTCACAAACAAGTTGTTTAATAATTATATTTACAAGCAATAATCACTAAAGAAGTTCTTCTTAAAAATATACTTGCTTATCAATGGTGCATTTCTACAAAGAATTGAGAGCCTCCAAGGTGCACAAACAAACTTATCAGATATTAGTTAAACCCCCGATGTTATAAATTTATATGAAATAAGATGATTTGGACATAACTAGATTTCATTCTAATCCTTTTCTTGTGATAAATAAAGAACGAACTTTAGCAACTTGAATTTATTTCTGCTATCCCTAAAAGGAGCAGATGGGAGTCTCAACGAATGAGATTTATTTAGATTTAGACTAGAAATCTACAATCTAACAATTAAATAAGTACTTATCTAGAATAACTAAAATGATTTATTAACTAGAGATTAGAAAACAAAAAGAAAAGAAATTCTTTGCATTTAACTAGCTGGTTAAATTTTTAGTTATTTTATAAAAAATTGAGGAAGAAATTGATAAGATACCGACATTTTAATGTATTTCCCCAAAGAAGGGAGTCCTTACAAATTTAATTTCTAAGAAACTACAGACAACAAACTGTATAAAATTACAAAACGTTAAAGATTTACATTAAAAAGCTTTAACCAAACACTAGTAATTCGAATTGAATACAATGCAAACTCGATAACTCGAACTAATTGGATTACTGAGAGTACGTTTAAAATAAGAAATTTGTTCAATTTATTTTGAGATTTTACAACCAATGGGTTTGCTTTTAAATACATATTTGAACAGATGAAAATCTCATGAACTCAAAATTAAAACAAATAAATAAAATAACCAGCATAATTCTAAATTAATAATTTTCCTGATGAATTTATCTATCAAGCTTTACTTCTGGCAATAAAGTCAATAAAAAATTAATTCTAGGTCTTGTTTTTACAAGAAATGTAGTTTTAATAATAACATTTACAAACAATAAGAAGCTCTTGCTTAAAACTTACTGCAACAGATTTTTCTTTAAAATATCATTGTTTATCAATGTTGTGTTTCAGAACTAAGGTTCGAAAGCCCTCATTGGATATTCATTAAACCCCTGAGGTTTTAAGAAAACTGTCATAAATTTGTGTATATTATTTATACAAAATTCATGTATAAGATGGTTGAAACATAACCAGACTTTTTTGTGATAAATACAGAATAATTTTTATCATAATTTTAGACAACTTGGGTTTATTTAATTGCTATTGCTAAAAGAAGTTCCACGAACGAGACCTACTTAAACTAGTAATGCATAATCTAATAATTACATTAAATCATATTAAAGGATCGAGTTTAACTAAAATAATTTATTAACTAAATATATAAAAAACAAAAAGCTCAGGAAACAACAAAATAAATTAAAAATTCTTATATCAATTCTTACTCCCTTATATTAATTAGGTGGTTGAATCTTTAAGTTACTTTATACATGTAAAGTCAATTTGAACTACAAAAATGGGTACAAATTACTAAAAATTTAAGAAGGCTAAAAAGCGCGAGTTAATTGTACTCTACAATGCGAACTAATCTGAGCTTACTGGAGGCTTACTATGTTCGGATTAATAAACCTGTTCGGATCATCGAGAAGAGGCTTAAAATAAGAGAAATAACCTCTTGCGAGATTCTAATAATTTGTGCAAATATTTCGAGATTTTATAACCAATGGGCTACTTTTAAAACCGTTTGAGCTTTAACAGAAGAAGCTCAAAATCAAAAGCATAATTTAAATTAATAAATTTGTTGGTGAAATAATCCATCTAGCTTTAAGTACTTCTGGTAATAAATTCAGTTAAAAAGTTAATTATACCAAAACGGAGTTTAATAATAATATTTACAAACAATAATCACTAAAGAAGTTCGTCTTTAAATTTTGCTGTTGAGTTGTGTTTCTACAAACATTTGAGTGTCCGCAAGCTGCACAAAGGAATCAATTTGATATTCGTTAAACCTTCGATGTTTAACAAAACTGTTGTAAATTTAAATAGAATACATGTATGAGAGAGATGATTCGAACATAATCAAACAGACTTCGTTCTAATTCATTAAAATCGTTAAAAAATAAAGAATAATCTTATTTTAATCTTAACAACTTGGGTTTATTTAATTGCAATTCATAAAACAGGGAGATGGGTGTTCCAACGAACGAGTCTATTCAAACTAGAAATGTACAATCTAATCATTAAATAAAGATCGAGTTTAACTGAAATAATTTAGGAATTAAAAATATCAAAAACAAGAAGTTTAAAATTTCGTTGTATTTACCATTTACCCTTATGTTAACTAGCTGGATAAATTTTTAGTTATTTTAGCAGGCTTCGTTACACCTTCACGGGGGTTTGAACCACTGACCTTCAGCATTACGCACCAATGGTTAAACAATTTTCATAATTCGTTAAAATAAAAAAAAAGGATTTCCCTAAAGGGGGTAAATCCTAAAAAAATTAATTTCTAAAAAAATTTTTTCTATGTGTTAAGGTTTGAAAATCGCTTTTCCTATTGTTTTGGTTGGTAACGGCGAATGCTGCCGAAAGGGCACGAAACCTTGAGGTGCTGCCTATTTAAGCAAGACTCGCTTGCATTTCCACCCTCTTAGCTCGTGGTTTTTATTCAATATCTTGTTCATTTTTGATATAAATTTAGCGCTTTTAATTACCATTAAATCTTTGAAAGGCACAACAGTGATTACAATTTATTACAATTTCATACATCCATTCCGTTGAAGATAACTATTAAAACAGTATAATTTTGTTTTATGAAATATTTTGAACACCTGACTTTCAATCAAGAACAAAGGTGCCCACTAATCTTGCAGTTTTATTTATACATATAAACAGGTAATGAATGTAATCGTCCTTGCAGTACAACCATAAGGGTAAGATATATTCATTATATACCCATTATTCCGTTGTTTGCATTAACAAACTAAGGTGTGTATAACGCAGTCGTCGTTATTAGTTGCAGTGACAGCCTCATTTAAATGTTAAAATCCCCATATTTCAATCTGGAATTAAATACGACCTCATAAAACACCTTTACACGTACGCACAAACGATTAAAAGAATGAATTATAATAGCTAGTTAATAAAATTATTAATAGAGACTAATTGCATTGCGATAGAATTTTTTGACGGTGTAGGTGCCGTTGTTATGGTTTAATTTATTATTATTACTGTTGTTAATATCAGAAGACCCGGCAGTACGCCAGAGTGGGAGTACACGTAATACTGAAATATAGAGAGTTAAGCAAAAGCCAGACTTGGATGTGTGACCGCTCTGGGCTCGGTGTGTCCGGCATAAGAGGGTAAAAAAAATGATCTTGGCAAGCGAAATACGTATTTAATAAGATAAATTTTCAAAAAGAGAAAAATCGTAACTGCCCAAAGTAGCTTAGGTAGTAGAATTAGCAAGATGGATGGATTTGTATTTAAAGGGGCAATTTGTTAGTATTTGCCCGTCTAATCCGATTTGAGATTAAAATATCCCACAAGTAGCAAAGGTTGTCGTAAAACAAATACTCTGTCCTTGTTGGTATTAATGTGTAAATCAAGTTCACTTTTAGCCGGCTTTAGTACACGTAGGTACAAACAACAACCACTAGGAATTCGTTTCGTTTTCTATAATATAATATACACACACACACACACACACACATATTTACATCCTACGTAATGCATGTACCACTAATCCGAATTCCTGTGCCTACGTAAATGATAAAAAAACCAACTTTATGCGGCTGTAGTTTAAATTAAACACACAGTATTATTATACCACGAACCGAAAGCCGTCGTGTTTTTAATCTTCTTATGGTTCTTAAGCGAAATTTTCTTTTAACCGAGTCAACATGTCAAGCCATCTGTTGTGAGGTTATTGTAGAAACTATTTACGGACAATTCTGCATGTTACAGGGAAATTGTAACATCTGTTGATTAGCCTCAGTATATAAATGGGCGTATATGACCGTAAGGAATACTTAAATCGTGTAGTTGTAAACGAACTACATTTGTTTATAAATGAATGTTGTAGTTTCTAGGATATTATGAACATACATCATTCGTTTCTGTTACAAACTCCGAGATTATGTTGTAAAATGAAATAAATGAAGTATTTCTGTATTTGGATATTCATCATGAATTGTAGTAGGCGTTTTAACTTCATCTGACTTGTGTGTTTCTAATCCTTCGTTCTTAATACGTAGAATATATAGAGGGAGATGCTTTTACTTTACCTTTTTCTAATACAACATGGACACAACTTCCACAGACATATTTTGATTTAAATTTAGTTTTTATATCCTTTTTAAACCCATCTTCCAACAACTGAAAGTATTTGTTGTTCAGGTTTAGCTAACAAATTTTTTCCTTGACTACAAAACCTATAAAAATTTCATACACAACCGCGATTTTTATAGCTATTTTACAATAAAACAATTCGGAAAAAATGAGGCGACGATTCAGCAATCGAACTGTTAAGATTTTCTTGCATACTACACAAACTGGAAATCCGGGGAGCCACGTAATTTTAGACGTACGTGTTACACCAACCTAAATAGGCGTTCGATGTTTTGACCCATCTAAATTCTCTGAACCGGCTTAACGTACCCTCCGAAGCACGTCAGGGACAAAGCCTTTTACACGTGGTTATCCGCTCCACTATTATTATTAGTATTAAAAATTAAAAGTAAAATAACCCAGCATGTTTTTTCCCGGACAAGGACAGGATTAGTTGGGACCGCACATTGTGGTTTCGGGGTCTTTCGCTCTCATCAAATACACGTAGCCAATTCATATTATTCGGCACCAACACGAAAACCAAACTGGAATTTATAGTTTTGTGTGACACATTAAATTAGCAAACTTTGCGTGGTTTTAAACCCTTTTAATTCGTATGAAAACCAATATAGATTCGTCTCTGAAATGTTTCCTTCAGTGTGATAATAGTTTATCGGTTTAATTCTTATTTTAAAAACTGGTGGCGAAATACCCAAAAAAGAAGAAGAAAAATGGTCACAGCAAGCCTTCAGAAAGTATTCAAACTGGATTCTTAAAAAACATTGCAGAAATAAGAGGTTGAGGAATGAAAATCATCACTGTGTTATTTTAATTTTAATTTCTGTGTATGTTTGATTATTTTTAAAACCAACGGTGTTAATTTCAAAATTTAAAAAAAACCTAAAATTCTAAAATTATAAGCTTAAGTAAATGAAATGCATAAAACATTAATTAACGTTGATTACATCCTGGTTAACAGTGTAAAAGAGCTGGGTCGTTTTTCTCCCCAGTTCTCGTCAACGTATCGACTCTTCGGCTACAATGTAATCTAAAGTTCGATCGCGAGCTGAAGCATTCAGCACACATGTACGTAAGTTATCTTCTCGTTCCTACACATGCATCAAGTGCAAGTCATTGTGAACCTCGCTAAGGCCAGTTCTTCTGGCTTCGATTTCTTACTGCTTTTTTAAGTTGCTTGGGGCGAAGAGTTACCTTGGATATTTGATAACGACCAATGATACATTGTACTTGTTCGTTCTATCCTTTTAGTTTGCTAATGGAACAGTTCAGCGTCTCCTCAGCGATGCTCTCTCGAGTTCAATGATATATGTATTTATATGAAATTTTAACGTGGTAAATACGGGTTTGCATATGCTTAATCGGTAGAGGTCAAGGAAGTTTCTAATTATATTTAAAAAAGCTCAGTCATCTTTATATATTTTTAGAAACTTTGTTTTTAAATGTTAATCGCAAATTTCAAAATTCCAACCATAATTTTTCAATTACAAAAGCAGTATTTTCGTTTTGGTTTATTAACAGTAGCTGCTTCACTTGCCTTACAATTTAAGCCTCAATCTATCTTTAACAAACTCCGAAATAAGTTTTAATTCCTTCAAATGGTAGCTACGTATGTTTTTAAAATTTTTACATTAGGACTGTTTCAATCGATCATTCGTGCAATTTATCTATAATTTATGTAGAATTAATACAGGAAAATACATTGCAGCTTTAATCAACTTTTTAGGGAATTAATAAACTACATATTCAACAAATTCTTTAAGGTTTTTACAAAATTTAAATTACTAAACTCAAACGGCTTAAAAGAAAACAAAACGTTTATGCACATGTGTATTTCAAAACGTTAACATTCTTGGGACACATTTGCATTGAAATATCCAGTAATCGAATTTGATATGGAAGGAAAAACGCATTCAAAGGAAATTACTTTACCTGTGATATTGTCTAATGAAAACGTTGCATATATTTGATCCTGAAACATAGACTGTATTTACAGAAAGTTTGAAGATTTGGAAGGATTAATCCTTAAGGTTTTGTTTGGTATTTGCTCAAATTTCAAATTATTAAAATTATTGTTAAAAAATTGGAAATAGAAAAAAGGCTAGCTTTCTTGACACAATCATTTGCAAAAATTTCGGGGCATCTTAAGATTTCTAGTAGCAACAAAATTAATTCAGTTAAAGCTTTTGTTATAATTTTATAATTTAAACGTTAGGTGTTTTATTTGTGCAGCACTAACTTTTATTATGTTGAACTACGCTGATGTCTTTCAAGATTTCTACAACCTCCTTTATATAGATATGAACACGAATTTGGAACTCCTTGCAAATTCTACATTCAATAAATCTGAACTTTCAATTAGTCCTTAAATTTACAGCAGTAAACAAAAATAATTACAAGAAACGAGCTTCTTCTTCGAACCTGGTCTGTAGTTTTAAAAATTTTGAAATATTTGGTAAGTTAAACCAAAACTGATTTTGTATTTTTATTCAAAAAGTCCTTTAAGAGCTTCAACGTCAAATCATAATTACAACAAAGATTGTTATTCTAGTTTTTCTTTGATCTTATTTAATGATCAAATTGTACATTTCTACTTATGTTTTATATGCTTGAAAGTCAAGGTTATGCTGAATTCCTACATTTGATAAATGTGAGTTATATTTATTGTTTATTTAAATATTATTTTGTCAATTAATGTGGTTCAAAATAAATTGCATGTTAAAGTAGGCGAAAATATAGGTCAAAACATCGCGTATTTTCGATGACTTAACAGTCTTAACACATACATCTAAATTGCATATCTCTTTAAATTTCCAGTTTTTTCGGTTAGCCACGGAAAAAAAATGGTATTTACAGCGAAAAAATTTCTTATACTTAGACACAATATTTTAGTAGGAGTTTAAGCTGAAACTTAGTTTAAGATTAAGACATCTTAAATTAGGGCTTAAGTACAGTAGTGCTTGGCTGAAGTCTTGGTTTAAAGCAGCTTAACGCAATGTTTAGCTATAAAACTTGTACTGAAATACTAGCTCTTAGCTTCTGAGGAGCAGTTTTCATTGATCAACTTAGCCAAAGTGTAGTCGAATAGAACTTTTGTAAGAATTTATACAAAATTTAAAACAAAAGAATAACCAATTTTGTTGGAATATAAAATATTTCAGGGTAAGAATTGATAATTTTTTGTACATATAATAAGGAGGAAGACGGCAATGCCCTGTAAAAGGAGCGCTACCTTCAGAAGAAGAAGAAGGGAGAACCGGAGAAAAGGAAACCTTATTTTGCTTTTGATATAGGTTTTTCGAAACTTTTATATTTGGAAAATTCAAGCTTATTGCCCTTGTAAATTCAAAACTTTTTAATTCAATTATGGAACTAAAAACTAGCGCTGCAACGTCCTTTTAAAAAAACAAATGCTCCGACCTTTACTCACAACTACTCGTTTCCTTGTTTAATTTTTAATGTTCCTAAACAAATAAGCTACAAACAGTTATTTTCTTTCACATGTTAAACGGAGAACTATAATATATTTAAAGGTATTTCGTATTAATGTGTTTACAACCAGTTGATCTATGATATCATTTTAGTAAACTAATTTGACTAATAACAACATAAGATTAGCATTAGATTCGTCTTACTTAGCATGCTAAAGCAAATAATTTTTTAATTTTTCACATTTGTTTTGTTTTTATCCAATCCATCCGTCGCCAATCTAATACGCCGTATCAATTTTCAAAAATGCGGTGGCACACCTTATAATTCTGATTTATTGCGGATATTTAGCTGTTCATCGACTTGGTGGTTTTTATTTGTACCGGAATTATAGTAATATTTATAACTTCCCACGTAAATGGTACGCATCAGTGCTTAGGTAATTTTAATAAAAATGCATCCTACCCATGTTGATCAACTTATAAACTAAACTAAACTAAAAAAACTGGTTCCTATTGCCGTTTTTCGGTATTAATTTACAGCTAGAATGGTCCAATTTTATAGTTAGAAAAGTCAAAGATTTCTCATGCATTTAACTTTTAAACATGCGTAAAATTAAATCGTTTTCCCCTTTCTTACTTACATAATTGATGTTAAAATTTGGCCACAAGGTATGTGAGCTGTATTTGGAAGCTAATTAAAATTTGCAACAATTAGTTGCGGTCAAAAACGGAAAGCTGTCACTAAATGTCTTGGAAACTTGCAAATCTTGCTACATTTAACGATGTAAGTTTTGATGTAAAAGGTCGACGTCTTTGTTTAATATTCTTTTGTTCTATCAATTCTAACAAATGACAGTACGGAATACTTGAAAATGGACAATGTAATTGAAAGGCGTGCCGTTTGTTTAGAATTCAAAACAGTAGTCTAAAACAACCACTGTCTGTTTCTAATGTGAATTTTAAATTTCAAACGCAAAAAATAATTCCTGGTTGGGGCTTGTTTTTTCGTATGAATAAATGAATAGCGTGGATTCCAAAGGTTTCAAATTTAGGATGGCATAAATACGAATGTACGCTGCAAACCGTATCAAGAAATGCAGCGCTAAGGCGTGTGGGATAACCCACTATCCTGCTGCCAGAACGCGTTGGTAGAACAAGCTTATAACAGAATCTATAACACTGATACCAAAAGGTCCTTGAAACCCTGTTTGGTGAAAGTTTTTATTTCGATAAAAAATTGCACATATTTGAATTACCAAGAAATTCATTTTAGTATCTTTGTTACACGCTTCTGATTCGCTTCTTCTACAGTTTTTAAGTAATTTAAATACCGGCCATGATATTCAAAATAATTATTTTAACATCAGCAATAAACGAAGAGATTTACTTGGTATTTATGAGTCACGTCTAAACTCCAGTGAATGTTAAAACGTATGTGAAAAAAATTGTAAACATTTACTCATACGTTAGTGTTAATTTTAGATGTGGAATTTAACCTTTGTTTGAAAGCAAATAATAATTTTTCACAACCCTTCCTGGCACAACTTCTCTTAACTTAGTTAGAATTGAGAATGCTAATCGCAAGTTTAAAATGTATACAATTCTCAGAAAAAACATTTGGAATAGGCGAAGGCAATTCTATTATGTTAAAATATTTCGGTTAAATAAAGAAACCGTTAAGGGGAATGAAATGTTATTATAGTCAGTATAGAAATTCTTACGTTTTAACATGAAATTAAAAACTGGAACGTTGCAGAACCATAAATAGTTAATAAGTACGTGAAAATAATTGGGTAATAAAGTATTATTTTAGAGAAAATAATTCTATGTTATTATTTTAAAAGTCAGTTTGCCAAAATGGGAAAATTCCAGAAATACTTTGGTGATCTTTAAACTTTTCAGTTAAAGTTCTGACAATGTCTCTTGCTGTCATTCTGTGTCGCTACTAACAGATTCACTGGTTGAAATGATTTTTTAAGTGGTTTTCAAATGGCTCTCTTCGAATGGTCAATTTGTGGGCCTTTTTAATAAGATTTCTGAATTTTCTGTAAAGCCATTTGTAGTAACCAAAAATCCTTTTGAACTGCCCTTGAAATACAGTTGAAATTTGTCTCAATGATTTTCGAATTCGATCCAAATTTCGAGCAAAAACTAATTTCCAATCAGTTAGCTTTTTAAAAAGTGATTCTAATCAACCACAAAGCCAGGGCCCATCAGTCTCCTTTTAAAATTAGAAAAATTGTTTTCTGTCCTTCGCTATTCTTTTGATTTCTGGCAAAGTCGTCTCCTTTTTTCCTGCTATATCTTCTAATGGTTTTCTCATGTTATTCTCGGCCTACTTATTTTCCTTCGTAATTCTACTTTCATCTTTCATTATTTTTGGAATTCTATTTAATGACAATATTAAAGGCTAAAATGTCCCCCCAAAAGGATGGGATTCTAGGAAAGCTAAACAGAGCTTCATTTTAATTATATTACATTTCATTTTTGGGTATTTTTCAAACTGTCTCGTACGTCTGCCGTCGTTGTCGTACCTCCCGCGCACCCGACTTACTACTCTGAGTCACCCGATACACGCCGGACCCCACCTGAACATCGGTCGTGTGCTGTAATTCCCACAGTATATTTACTTCACCAAATATCGTTCCGATGAGCAATCTGTAAAAATTATTGCTGAGACTACCAAATTAGCTAACAAATTAAACGCGTATCCAAAGCCTTCCGACATTCCAACTGTTGGGCCCAGAAGAAGATTATAAATTTTAGATACTTATTTAGTTTAAAAATTAATTTCTTTTACAATATCACTGACGGCAGTAATCAAACTCGAATATCCCTTCATGATGGATTTTAATGTTTTGAAACTGAAAAATATACTTTAAGAGTTCTTTTAAGATTCGACAAATTAAATTTCAATATAAATGATTGCTAAAAAATTCACCTTCCAAAATTTTGGACACGTCAGTAGTTTTAAGCGTCTAAAAATTGCAAACATTGGTCAAAACTGAGAAAACAACAAATAATGGGGTTATTCAACCCAAACTCTTGGTTACATTGCTTGGTCCGAGTTGTCCAACAAAATTGAATGCCAAAAAATTGGTAAATACAGGAATCTGTAGAATGTTAAACAGCAATGCAAAAAGATAGTTCGGAATAATTAGGATGTAAGTTATTTGTTACTGGCTTTTTATTTTATGAAGATAATCGCATTTTTAGTACATAGTAGCAAATGTAGCCCTGTCTTATGTATTGTTTTTGACGTTGCCAATGTTTTTGATGTAAACCTTAAAGGCATTAAATAAATTATTATTATAAAGCCCCAAAAATAATTAATATCAAAAAATACGTGTTTCGGCCACCACTTTCTCGACAATGTTAGTTGGAGTTGGGAGATATTCTCTTCACCAAAATATAGTTGGCTGAAACAAAATACTCTTCTCGGTATTTTGGCGAAGGCAATATCTTCAGTGTCTGACTCCAAGTATTTATTAATTACTTTTGTGGTTTCATAGGGTTTTTTACGTTTGCTATAGAACCACATGCTCCATTCCTTGGATTAATCTTTACACAGGGTTGATATTGTGAGTTTGATAGATAAAATTAAAAAAAGTATCGGATTGCCGAGTGGTTCAGGCATTCGGCGCAGACGGTCTTGGGGTCAAACCAGAGTCGGATGCCCGGCGGGTGGCCTACCCAGTCACTGAAAATAATATTGGGAACCCAAGCTCGGTGGTGGAATGGGGAAGGTACGAAGGTAGACGGTTGTCGAAGGTCGGGTATGAAAGCGACTTAAGAGGTCTAACCTTCCATTTTACCGCGGAGTGCAAGTGCCGATACCCTACTAAAGTATCAGAATTGTGTATATTTACGTTTTTATTACCAACCGGTTTGTGAGTGATATTTTGTCCCCAAATTCAATCATTTGAACCAACATTTATTTTGACCATGATGAGTTAAATGTTAAATCCAATTAAAACCTGTGGGTAAAACCAGCTTTAAGAATCTTAAAAACTGAATTCGCACTTTTTTATGAGCTGATAAGCCTCAAGAAATAAATAATTTCAAGAGTGATGTATGATTTAATTAATACGGATGTGTAGAATTCTATAAAATGATTTGTTAAAATCAAAGTTAGAAAAGTCCAAATGCTGTAATTATTTTGTAAATGCTCAAATATATTTTTTATTGTCAGTTTTGTTTGATTTGGTTATTCTTTGGTATCTAATAATTAATAAATAACATTCAATTTTGTTGTTTTTGCGTTGTGTAATATTTTTACGATTTTTAAAAATTATTTGCAATTTTTTTCACATTATAATCAATGAAATATTTTTTTTTTTTTTTTTTTTTATTTAACACCATGATATTTACAATCTGTCCGTTGGACAATAAGTAATTGGTTGGACAGTTAATTACAGATATGTACATACAAAAATGACATGCAGGAGATGCTTCCAGTGAAGATTCTCCTTTAATATATATATCCTAATAAGGATACTGTGGAAACATAGATTACACACCGAGTCTAACTAACACTAAGTAAACCTAATTAAACCTGGCCATTAGGTCATTGGGCTTGAATCTCTTTAACCGTTGCACTGCACCAGTGGGTTCAAATAATGTTCGCGCAAGCACATTGGGGTGCACTTCAGTTCTAGCACAGTAGTTAACACTAAACCGCTGGATTTCTTCTTTAATGGTAGGTATGTGTAAGTCTTCTGCTATTCTGGTGTTCGGAACATACCAGGGAGCGTCGACTACTAGTCGTAGTACTTTATTCTGGAAGCGCTGCAAGATCTCCAGATTAGAATTACTTGCTGTGCCCCACAGCTGAATCCCATAACTCCATATGGGTTTAAGAATGACCTTGTACAACAGTAGTTTGTTTTCAAGTGTGAGTTGGGATTTCCTCCCAAACAACCAGTACATCTGTCGTAGCTTGAGTCCGAGTTGCTTCCGTTTGGTGAAGATGTGCTTTCTCCAAGTTAAACGTCGGTCTATATGGAGTCCAAGATATTTGGTGTCGTCTGCTTGTGTAAGTTGTTGACCATTTAGCGTGACCGGTGGGCAAGTGTTTCGATTTAATGTATAGGTGACATGTAGTGATTTTAGTTCATTGGCTTTAATTCTCCATTTAATAAGCCAAGTTTGGAGTACGTTTAAGTGTTCCTGAAGATACTGTGATGCAACTATTGGATCTTGATGTACGGCGAGTATGGCAGTATCATCTGCATATGTGGCAACTGTAGTGGTGTTGATGGTTGGAAGATCAGCAGTATACAGGAGGTAGAGCAGAGGTCCTAAGACACTGCCTTGTGGTACTCCGGACTTTATTGGTAGCAGGTCTGTAGATTCATCTTGATATTTTACGAAAAAGTGTCTTCTCATTAGGTAGGATTGAAGGATGATGACGTAACCATGCGGTAGATTTTTTTTAATTTTATATTGTAGACCTTCATGCCAGACTTTATCAAAAGCCTGGCTGATGTCCAAGAATGCTGCTGAGCAGTACATTTTCGCTTCAAAGGCGTTATGAATAATATTTATTATTCGGTGAACTTGCTCGATAGTTCCGTGTTGGCTTCGAAAGCCGAACTGATGATCGGGAATAAGTTCGTTGATATCTAAAATCGGTTTTAGTCGTTGCAAGAAGATTTTCTCAAACACTTTAGAAAGAATAGGCAGCAAGCTTATGGGGCGGTAAGATATTGTATCATTTGGATTTTTTCCAGGTTTTAATAGTAGTATAACTTGTGCTATTTTCCAGGGGCTAGGAAAATAGCCAATTCTTAAAATTGCGTTAAAGAGTTGTTGTATGGCCTTATATCCTTTGGGAGGGAGTTCCTGTAGTACTTTCCCATTAATCAGGTCATACCCTGGAGCTTTCTTGGGGTTGATGTGCCGGCTAATGGTGTTTGTAACTTCAGCGAGGGTGATGTTTTGTATTGGTGGTTCCATTTGATATGGTGCATTGAGGAATTCCTGGATTTGGTGGTCTGGTGCGTTGAGATCATGTGGTTCAAAAACTTTTGTCAAATGATTTGCAAACGTTTCAGCCTTTTCTTTGTTGCTTCTAGCCCAGTTACCATGCTGATCTTTTATTGGTGGATACGATGTTTGAGGCCTTTTCAATTTTTTAGTTGTTTTCCAAAGCGAATAGTCCGTGGCAGCTGTGGCAGTTAAGTTGCTTAAGTATTCTTGAATGTCATTATTTTTTATTTGTTTTAATAATTGTTTAAGGTCTTTGGCTGCATTGTTGAAATTTTTCTTATCGGTTTCGCTTCTAGTGATCTGCCATCTTTTTCTTAGTTTACGTCTTTCTTGTATTTTTTCTTTAATTATTAACGGACATTTTTCGTTAACAGTTGTACTATTATGATCTGGTGTCGCTGACCAGGCCGCTCTTTGTATTGCTTCGGTGAGGTCGATTACTGCAGTATCTAGTTCTGCAGGTGTTTTTAATGGAATATTCAGATTAATTTGCTCCTCTATAGTCCTTCTGTATGATTCCCAATTCGTGTATCTACTGTAAAGCGTTGGTTGTTTCTGCTTTTCTAATATGTGAGAGTGGAGTGTAATTATAATTGGTGAGTGGTCATACGAGAGATCGAAACAAGACTCTACTTTTATTTGCCTGATGTTAATGCCTTTTACTATTCCGAAATCCAGCAAATCTGGAAGTTTCCTCTTGTCGGTTGGCCAATAGGTGGGTTCACCAGAGGATATAGCAGCTAGATTATTCGCTTTAAGTGCTGCAAGTAATTCTCTACCTTTTGTTAAAGTTATGCGCGAGCCCCAATGCTGATGTTTTGCATTCCAGTCCCCAGCAGTTAGAAATTTATTGCCTAAAGTTTTAAAATAGTGATCATAATCATCTTTCTTGTTGTTATATTTTGGCGGACAGTAAATGGCCGATATATTTAGTATTCCCAGATGATCTTCTATAGCTATCGATGTTGCTTGTAGATGTTCTTTGCAGTAACCTTCGAGTTCGTGATGTTTTATACCGTCTCGTATAATGATTGCGGTACCACCGTGTGCGGTGCCATCAGGATGTCTAGTGTTATATATGCGAAATCTTGGGATCCGGATATAGCTGTGTTGAGTGAAGTGCGTCTCTGATACTAACATTATGTCTAGATTGTGGCTTTTAATAAACAAGTTAACCTCCTGTGCATGTTGGCACAAGCCGTTGGCGTTCCATACACCTATTTTAAGTAACTGAGCCATTACGTCATTTTCGTTACTAACGTGGTGAGGAGGTTCATCATTGTACCCATTTGGGTAATGAGTTCTCTCATCATATTCTTCAGTTCAGATATATCACTGTTCGGTGGGCTTGCTAACATTGGATGTATCTGATTGGTGGCATTAGTTTGGGGTGAGTTTAGTTGCGCACTTTGGGCATATGTCATATTAGGCTGAACATATTGGCCTCTGAGAAGTCCTGAAGGTCCTGCTTTATTTTTCAATTGTGGGTATAGCTTTTGTTGCAGCTGTTTGTGTACAATACAGCCCTTGTAATTTGCAGGGTGATTTTCTTTACAGTTAACACATTGAACATCTTTATTTTTAACTGTTCTGGGACAATCTGATGTCAAATGATGGCCTATGCATTTTACGCATCGCGGGTTTTTGTGGCAAAAGTTCTTTGTATGTCCGTACTGTTGACATCTAATACATTGCGGTATACTTCGTTTTGCATGAGGGGGTTCGAAAGTAACACTGCTATTCATTATCAGTTTCACTTTATAGATGTCTTTGTTATTATCCTTTTGTTTAAGGTCTACAAAAAACATAGGTAGACGTATATTAGTACGTTGCTGTTTGATATTCCATACATTTGTTACATCATGTCCTAATTTTTGTAGGTTTTGCTTTATTTCTTCAGTATCTGTAGAGTAGTGTACATTTTTTAATACTACTCTAAAATGTTTGTCTTGTTTGGCTTTATATGTGTGGAATTGAGTTTTTTTGTCCTTTAACATTTTTGTTATATTAGTATATGCCTGACTATCTTTAGGTTCGATTTTCACTTGTTCGTTGCTTAGTGACTTGTAATGATATTTTTCAGCAGCTATTTTATCTAATTCTTCTATTAATGGTTTTATATTTTCCACACCAGCAACAAAAACTGGTGGTGGTTTTGGTTCCCTTTTCTGAGTTTCGTTGTTTGTATTTGTTTCCATTGTATTCTCTTCTGTTAAGGTACTGAATCTGTTATTACTTAACCAATATTCGTTTGGATCTTTACGACTTGAGTTGCTTTCATCGTCATCTGGAGCTCTTAATCGTTTTCCGTTTCTCACTAATTGCCAGTTATTTTGTGTGTCGTGTAGTGGTGGAAAATCTTGTTGTGAGTAGTGAGTTGTTTGGTTTGTTTGCATACTGGGTTGACTGTAATTCATTGAAGGTTGTTGCTGTGATTGCTGTAACATTATCGGTTGCGAGTAGCACGGATTCGCTGTTGGAAGGTATTGGAAGGGTACATTTTGATTGTACACCATTGGATTTGATTGCATGTATGGCGTGTTGTTAAAATAAGGGGTATTGGCCATTTTGGCCGCACCCTGTACGAATGTATTTATAACAGAATAAGTTTTCGGTGCACTTTATGTTACAATTTAAATATAAATTTTAAATATAAATTGAATACTGACCGATATCATAAATTGACCTTAGGTCAAACTTTTATCACTTACACTTGATATATCGCGTGTACGGAGCGCATTCACACAACCTTACTACACGAAATTCAAATAGTTACTAATGAAATATAAAGATGAATTTTGTGATGTTATACGTGTTGCATACCAAACTTATACTCTGCATTTAGTTTGCCACAAGAATGTCCAAACATAAAATTTGTCAGTTTAATAAACGGGGCGACGGGAATATTTTCCTGTGCAGATACTCCGGAAAGGTTTAAATCATAAGCCTCTGTAAACTGAATTTGTGTAACTAACCAAACATCCATTTTAAAAATTTATATTAAATAAAAGTTAGCAACTCTTTAACAAACAAAATCACACTTAAATTAATCTAGTAAGCTGCGATTCTACAATTTTAAAATAAGAAATAAGTTTATACTTGATCAACACGACAAAATATTTAGCAAGTTACCAATCAGGTTCGAACCAGTAAAAATAATTATAGATCGGCCACCATAAAGTTTTCCTAAGCAAAAAACTAAGGTCAGGAAATCCCCAGTATAGGTTAAAGAATTCGGCTTTAATTTCTTTTTCAAACTAAGAAAAAGGGTCAAATATTTCATTTTAACAAAAGCCAATCTTAACAGAAACTAATTTGATGCATGGCGATCACATAAATAAATTTTTTTCAACTTTTTTGCGATTTGACGACCGTGGCCTTCGATGGTGAATACAATGGGACACGGCGAAGCCGACTCGGTAGGCCTCTTTCTTTATACATGGATGATGCTGGCTTGTTCTTATTTTATTGTGAACGCCCTGGCATGTGGTTCTCGTCGTGGCCTTGCCATGCCAGCCCCGGCATTCATAATATGCTTGTGGCTTCAAGGAAGATAGAATTATATTGCAAATTTATCTTTATGGGACTTTATTAATACCATACTTCTATAGATTTATTTTAAATTGTACGCACGATTTAAGCCGCAGTGTTATTAGGCATTGTTCTATGCGAAACATTTTTATTTGCGATTTTATTATTATAAACAATTTTCTAAACGAATAATTAAACATTTTATAGTATTATAGTTAATAACAATAAATCTACTTAGGTTTATGGAAAATCTAAATGTAAAATATGGCTGTGCAAAATGGGCAGGTTTAATAACAGCAATTGCCCACGTCAGAACAATCTTTGTGGACAAGATATCCACCTGTAATCTTTGTTTATTAGTTAACTACAACTAGCTTCACTAAAATTGCTGTGTAGGTTAGTCATGTTTTTGAAAAATCTTGCTATAGGTATAACAATATAACCTGGTTATGCAATTTGGAAAAAAGTATTGTTTCCCTACAAGTCAAATAAAAATATAAATACAGCAAACATATAAGTAGATATGTACAATTACAATAATTATCGAGCTTGATTGCTAAAGGTGGCCAAATTATATTAAGTACTGCTATTAATGTGAAAGGGGAAGGATATGATCATACATTGTAGAAATTTTATGTTATAGAAATTTATTGTGCTTACATTTTCTTCGGGTCTTCCCTCCTGCTCCTTGATTATTAACTTTAAATATTAGGCACCAGAATTTTGGAGATTTTGAAGAACAATATAAACAATTTCATTTACAGTCTTAAATAAGAAGAAGGAGAGGATGACTGACAGTGGAAACAAGATGTAGAAGACGCAATGAAGAAGCGAAATTTACAACCCGATGCTTGGCAAGCAAAAATGTAGGATACAAGAAATGGCATGTAAAATCTGTAAACAACTCGCAAATATGTTGTATATAAAAGTATTAAATACAGATTCCACCTAATGTTAGAGCTACTCCAGGTTCCGCAAAGCTTTGTTCTGGTAATCCATTTTTCTTTAGAAAGGAAAGACCATTAATCTTAAATATTTCAAGATAAATACTAAACTATCTTCGATATATTTTATAGCAAAGTCTTTCTTTTTTAATCTGAATATTATGACAATGTTTCCGTTGTTTTGCCCTTTAATTAAACACGGAATTTTAACAACGCCTAGAGTTACGGAAACAATACCTACTCCATGCTATCATAAATCATCAATCCGCAAGAGATGACAGTATTGAAGATCAGATACCACCATTAATAATAATAATAGGTTAAGGTGAAAGTGCTTCGATTAGTTTTCCGTGGTTAACCAACTCACTAGATTTTAAGAATATAATTTCAATGCCGTCCTTCTAAAAACACCCTATTGTATACGGTTTTATTGATTGTCAATTGTCCAAACGCCTGTTATTTATTCGTAACCTTATATTTTATTTATATACCTTTCACAAGCATATATTATCGTTAATGGCATCGTAAAAGTAAATCACATTCTAAAATCGTAAAGTGTAACACAGACACGCCATACTTGTAACAAGTAACAACAAATTTCACATTCTTCTGTTAAAAACTGTTTAAAAAAACGCCAGAATGGCACATTAAAACATACATAAATAGGTGTTGCTAAATTAAAATTTTTATGAGAAATACTAAAAGCCAAAAGGATAAGTTTTATGCTGTATAAAAAGGAAATTGAAAATTTTACGAGGTGTTATAGAATGTATAAGGCATTTTTTGGTGGTTTTATGTGGGAACGAACCAATCTTATTACATCAAAAATTACTAAAACAAATTTTGATTAAATTGATGTGGTATTTGTTGACAAGATTCCTGAAATATTCTGAAAAATACGAAACCCAATTACATATTTGAATGAGTGAAGTTGGAAATTAACATTAAAATCTTTTTGAATATTACTTAATAATTTATTAAGATTTCCTTGGATTCAAACAGAAAATAGTTCTTTGAATGTACGAAAGAATAGTTCAGGGAAATTCTTCTTTCGTAAAGCTTTCCAACAAGGATTCAGTTTACAACCGATTAATATTTATCTGAGCCTGTATCGGTAAAATTTGTGCTTTTAAAGAACATATATACATTTTGCTAATACTAGGGTTTTGAATAATTTCCAAAGTGATCGATCTTCTTGTCGATTACCTTAATAGATTGGCATTCTTATATCGAAGCGAAGCTAAAAGCTTTGTTAGATTGTGATGTATTAGTTTGCGTTTGCTATTTTCTTTTTATTTATATATACAAGTAGGCAGGATAATTTGTTCGGACATAATTTATCTTCGGTTGTACATTCATCGTGGTACTTTACGGAGCATTAGCGTTGAATGCAAATGCAATACTGTTACGACAAAACACGCCAATATAAGACTCATTTCGCATCTAACAAAAAAGACCAAACAAATTTTCAACAACAATGCGAGAACACGGACGTAAATTATGCAGTCGAATCCTTGGTTACTCTTGCAGAACGGCGAAGTCCAAGAACGCTTTTCAAGCGAGTTCTTATTATTTGAAGTAACCAAGCAAGCGTACCAACCACACCGCATTTTTGAGCAGCCGTTCAAATGCAAAATATAAGGCCGTAACCTTGAACTCTCGTCCTGTAAGTTTTTTTTTCTCTCTCGAAAGCTTTGGTCAAGGCACTTTTGTTTTTGTTCTACGAAATGTTCTACATCGACACAATAATTTTTATTTTAGCACGATACTTAAAAAATTCACAATCACGGTCAAGGCCTTATTTACACGGTATGCATTAAAGGTCGGAATAATGCCAAGATCGTATCTGGTTGCCATTTATAATTTTCTACAATTACACGAGCATCTGCATTAACTTTTCTCTTTCGGAGTGCTGTATAAAATAACAGCGCCTTAAATGTCAGCAGATAACGAATAAACAAGACAGTTGTATTTTTATTACACGTGTACGTATTGCTTAAAAAGTGAAATTACTTAAGACGTCGTCTGGTAATTGCACAAGCTGTACAACAACAAAAGCCTTACACACATTTAGATTCATTGTGCAGATTCATCTCGCCTCGACGTAACGAGTACACATCGTATATTTCTGCTTTTCAATACACACACACACAACTCTAGGTCATTTAGGCTACCCTGAATATAAATCTAGATTCGATGTCGAGACACACGGCCTAAAATGGTAATCAGAATTATGGACAAGAATACCTCACCACGTAGGCGTATGAAATCGATGTTTTGATACCGACACCTGACCCCAATGGGGATCAATCTATCGATCTTCCTAGACAGGAACCAAATAAAGGAACTGAGGACACATTTTTATTTAAACACCTTGCGACCATCAGAATTAAAAAATATTAGTTTTTAAAAGTTCCATTGATCTGAAAACCTCAAAAAGAAACCAGTTTATGAAAATAACATACTTGTGGCTTTATCTTGGACTTCATCTTTAACAATTGTATAAACTGCAGGCAGCTTGGATATTGGTGCATACATTTAAAAATTTTTAAAGGAGTTAAGTATTATTATTACTTTATTGTTGAAGAAGGTTCTGTTTAAACTACCAACAACCTCACACAATTTTAAAAAAACAATCCTACAGAAAAACGAAATGCTCCTCATTTACCAAACATTCGAGGCACAGTCAACTAAGAACAAAAGATTGCTTCCACGAAAACTAAAGCAAAGCAGGAGGACAGTACATTCGAAGCTGAGCACCCACATCATCAAACAACGATTACACACACACAACTAACTGCTGTAGAAATTTATAAATTTTACATCCTTGGCAACATACCAGTTTCTAGTAATTCTATTTGTTTAACTCACAAAATTATAACGGTCAGTACTCTCATCTCATGCTTAAATTTAACGTGATGTTTAATTATCATTGCAATATTGTGTCTCTTTTCTACATATTGAAATAGTATAAAGCTTAACCCCCTTTGATGTCTGTTTTGAACACGATTGAAAAACAATTTCAGAATATAGACCAAGTCTCTTTCGCCCAAAAAATTTAGGGTACCTACACCAAATGGGGTGTCTAAGCATTTACCAGTTTCTAGTAATTCTATTTACTTTAAATGTATAATGATGAGTACTCTCACCTCACTCTTCTCACCTTCAAATTTAAGGCGAGTTTAATTATAATTACCATGGCAATATTGTGACTCCTTTCTACACATTAAAAATAGTATAAAGCTATTCTGTTTTATGTCTGCTTTAAACATGGCTTTAAACATGATTTTAGACCATGGAGCAGGGCTTTTTCTTCAAGAATTTCTCGCCCAAAAAAATTTGGGATACACTAAATCGCATTTCTTAAACGATTACAAATCCGCCCAGAATCTACAGCTATTTGGACAAAAACTATCATGACATAAGCTAGCATTTAATAATTTCTAAAGTGATTTTCTAAAGAAAGCAAAATAAGCAAGCAAACGAAATTGAGAGCGCACAGAACAATGATAAGATCGACAGTGATTTATGCAGTGGAGATAATCCGGCTAACAAAAAAAAGGCGAAGAAGGATACTGAGAACAATTCTGAGGTGAAAGAAAATTAATGAAAATGAATACAGAAGCAGGATGAATTATGAGATAGATGAAGAAATAGAAGGAGATGATATAGTAAGAGAAATAAAAGCACAAACAATAAGGTGGTGGAGACATATGATGAGGACAGACGATGAGAAAATGATCAAGAACGTATCAGAATGGAAACCAAGATGCACAAGACCAAGGGGAAAACCGAAAAATTGGTGGAAGGACGAAGTGTTAGAAGATCTAAGACTCTGGAGAAAATCAAAAATAGAAAAGAATGGAAAAAATTGAATCAAGAGTAAAATCACACAAGGACCTAAAGAAAGAAATAATATACAGAAAAGGAGTGATTTATCCCGAAAAAATCTAATTACCCCAACGGTGCCCTAAGGAATTATGGCAAACACTTATAATTATTTTTAACGAAATAATGTAAATTCCATATTTAGAAAAATATCACTTATAATTAATTAAAGTAATTTTCTATTTTTGTAAATTTTTCCTGGTTGAGTGGAAAAACGGCAGCTTTACTGGTTTGTTGGACTCCACTATTGTTGCCTATTGTCTTTAATTTTTGTTGTTTGATTTATTGTAAATTATAGTCCATTATTATTATTATTATTTCTGAACTATAATTTCACAAATTCAGCCTAATTGATTCCTTATTTAAAACCTTGTTACTTCATTTACAATTCATTTCCTGAATCCTTCGCAATGTACAATTGAATTGAGACTGTACCGACGAAACATAAGAAATCAGAAAAGATTGAACACAATAACTTGTTAATTTTTTAAGCTGCTAGACATTCCTTTTTAGCTTCATTTTGTGTATTTCTCGTATTATTTAATGATTGTAAACAAGCAGGAAATTGGCACAGATACGTATACAAAATGAAGCAACAATTTAGGCAAATCTAGGAAGATACAAAACAAGACAAATTTCAAACTGGTCAACAAAGGTATGGAAAACGTTTTTTCAAAAAGGTTTAGATCTTTTATCTGCCAGGATAACTGCCTTCGTCGATTAAGATAGTAAAATTCTAAAATACAAATGTGCTTTCCATAATTGATAGGGTTTTATTAATCGTCCAGGTGATACCCATAATTTCTAACTACAAAACTTTAAACTTCTGTCATGATACAACGCATATAATTAATGCTGAAGAATTTAAAAAACACTTACTTATTAAAAACAAATATTGCAGGAAATTAAGGAAAAAAGTATAGCATTCTTTGACAGCAAAAACAATAATTAGTTGTAACGTACAAGCAAATTAAAAAAATTGGAAAAATACACCAGAAAAATCTGTTAAACTAGTACATCCTGTATGTTAATCAATTTAGAATTACTTGTAAAATATTTCATAGCAGAATTAATTGCCTCGGTGCTTATCATCGATTTATTTAAATCTATATAAGTAGAGCTCCAAAAATAACAAGGCCACATATCAATTAAACCTGACGATCAATTACCTTTTTTTTAGTTAATCGATTATCTCGTAAAATGACTGGAACAAATTTTAATTAATTTATTACTAATAAAAAAAGAGTCACCACACCCTATTTATTGATCAAAATTTGTAAAACTTAAATTCGTCGACAGCACAAACGTTTATTAAAGGAATTAAAAATGGAATTTTAGAAAAAATTTAAATTAAGTAGCTAGAGATTTTCTCTCAGTTGTAATCCAAAGTCTGGTGTTGGGTAAAGTTTTATATGTAATTTAATTTAAAATTTTAAAGAATGGTTTGAACATTAATTAATTCAAAGGCCAACTCTGATGTACTTTAGAACTATAACGGTGTTGTTATCTACTTCTAGCAAACGTAGGAGTATTAATAATGCATTCAAACTGCAAATGACTTTCAATAAAATATGTTACATTAATCCTTTATGCAACAAAATAATTTTTCAGTTTACTTGATTTATAGGAATACAAAATGTGAGTAGTTAACTAACAATCGTCGAAAGCATTTTCAATTTTATGTTCTTATTTCAAGGCTAATTATGCCTGAAGAAATCATTATTAAGGAAACATATACATACGGAAGTACTTGCAAGGTTAACTGTAACATAATCTTTACAAAAATTTTATTATGTAAATAAAAATCTTAAAACCTTTTTATGGAAATTAATAAGTACGAAGGTAATTTCATTTTAATGTGCTTTAATTCGTTTTATTCTTAACAACCTTTTTTTAAATCTCTTAAATAAATTTTATTTAGTTTAATAGTTACACACTTACCATCTATCAGATCTAAGTATCTAAGGATTATTGTGTAAACGTCCTTACCTGAAACAAAAATAATAATTAGGTTAGCCAAAATATTAAATCGTAATTTTACTACTTTGGGGTTCATAAAGTCCCATCATAACAGCAGGTGAATTTAATTGAGTTAATGAACACCCTATATATTCAAAGTTTAGCTTGTTTTATTTTTGAAATTCAACCCATCAACCATATCGTCGCTCCCTAGGGGGTTTATTCAGGCGAAAGAAACGAAAACGCGTTGAAAGAATTACACAGCAGTCAACGGAGTGGAATTTAAAAAATAAAAGAACCATTTCGAAACCTAATATTGTGGTGGCTACTGGAATTATTTCGTAAATTAGTTACCGCCCATTATACCACTAAAGTCGATGAACTTTATGATTAAAAAATCCACATCAGCAAGCTGAACTTAAAAGGAACAAAAATTAAACTTCGTGCCTTTCAAAGTCCCAAATAAAAAAAAAACAGACGAGACTAATGATCGCTACCACAAATAAACATAAATAACAAAAACACCAGGCGAAAAATTTTATCGAAATTTAATAACTTTAATAATTACAAGGCATCTCTCAAGCTGTTTCTTTCCTTGTTAATGGCGCCATCAAATTCGTGGGAAGAATCAACAACCAACCCCGAACATATACAGAACGACTGTTCAAATAAGACTTCTATAAAATTAAATGCGTTTCGAGTTTCTACTACACACACCTTAAAACCTCCCACTTCAATAACAAAGAGTTGATCCTTTGGCATTCGTGTTTAATTTACAAACAGTAGTTTTACAACCACGTTCAATACTTAATTTAATCCTCCCTGTTTATTTTAAGGGTGCCTGGTTATTTATTCGAAAGAATGACATACATATCCTGACATTTAACGGCTTCCCACGTCACAGAATGTGAATATTTTGGTAAGCTAAGGGCGATGATTAAATTCTTAGAACTTCAGAAAGGCACATTTAACAAGTTTTCAAAGTAATTATTAGGTTATAATGGACCTGCCATTCTACCAAAAATACACACCACATTTTTAGGCCGTGTCTTCTGACGCAGAAAACCCTAAAAATTATTTAGAAAACCCAAAAGCTTTGGTCTCATGACAACAGGTAAATCAGTTCTTAACTTCTGTTTGGGAACCACGCAAAAAAAGCCACCAAGAAAGAATTTAATGTTTCAATTTCCCAAGGCTTTTACTGGTTCTCCTTTTTTGATTTCGTAGAATCAATTCGATATAAGCACTATCAAAACTATTCACAAACAAAAGCATACCCGGGACAGTCACCAACACGTATTTCTGACTGATAAAATTAAAGCCTAAATTGTTTGGAAACAAGTTGAGTTATCTTTATCTATCGCCTTAATTGCAGCTGCCATTTATTAGCTTACGTCAAAAGGTGGACTCATCGGTATCCAAATTCATCAAGAGTTGGTCATTAACCATACAAATGGAGGACGACTTCCGGATATCAGAAATTCTTGATTTGTTTGGGGGTTATTTGCATTTTTGACCTGAATGACCCTGTCCAGTTCGAAATTTACCTGTCTGGTTTATCTCGCGGTCAAGAAAGCAATCAAAATTTGATACTTTAGGTCTGCTAATAATTTTCAGAGCTTGACAAAATAATTTGGTCGGGCGGAAAGGTTTGAGTTAGTTAGTTATCATTGTGTGCATCTTAAAATGTTTTTTTGTGGTGAAACAAATTATTTCTTGAATCTTTGGGCAACAACAAGAAGAATAGATCTATATTGTAATTTAATCATAATTATTAATGATCAAAGGTGGTTTTCAATTTAATCCTCGTACGGTTTACTGAACTCGTATTTAAGCTCTTTTAACAAATACAAAGCAAACAAAACAATTAAAAAATGGGATTTATTCTCTAATACTAATTAAATTTTAATAACCCGTATAAATACGTTCCAGTAACATTTATTGCAACGACGAGGAGTTTGAAATGCAATTATAAAAAAATTGGGATTAGGATTATTGAAAATTAATTATACATCAGCAAAAACTTGTTTTAACCTTTATTTACAACGTCGCGTATTCGTAAATAGCAAAGAAGCGGAGCTTGAAACTATTTTGTATTTTATTCCTAAACTTAAGAATTAAATTAATTAAATTCCAAGCCAACCAACCTAAATTAATCTGTATATAATCTAACCCAACTCGACCTAAACCGAATTAATTTTGAAAATAATTATTTATACGTTTAACTCGTAAATAGCAAACAAGCACAGCTCAAAGCATGTATTTCAAAATTATTTCGTATTTTATTCTTGGATTTAAGACTCAAATTAATTAAATTCGAAATATAATCTAATCCAACTCGACTTAAACCACGTTAAGTTTGGAAATACCTCTTGGGAACAATCACAATCGATTTTTGTACGTAGTATACACGCAATTATTACAAAGTCAAATAGAACAAGTAAAAAGCAGAACTAGGAACACAGCATAAGTGTTGGGAATATTAAATAGTATTGAAACGACAGTTAAAATAGAAAAAGTCTACACAAAAATACCTATATACAAATTAAAAGAGGGAGGAAGAAGAAAGAAATGCCAAATAGAAACGGATAGAATTTATCACACAAGAACACATAAAACATGACTGGACACTTGAAGAAAAACGGTAAACCTTTAAAGAAATAATCTATAACAAAGCGGTGCAGATAATATGCGGAACTACGAAATATAATAATAACGTAAAGAGAACCTCGTGGTGGAACCAAGAAGACAAGTAATTAAAAGCAAGAAACGATCATATATGGAACACAAAATCAGAACAAGATAGATTGGAATATCTTAAAAGATTAAACCGAGCGAAAGATGTAGTTAAAGAAGCCAAAAAGAAAAGCTGGGAAGAATTTGGAACAAACTTTTAAACATGATGCATGAATCAAATAATAGGAGCACATGAAAGGAAAAATAAGATCACTGAGAAGAGTAAGAAATAAAACTGTTGAACTTAAAGTAAGAACAAATGAAATACCGGAAGTATAGTATGATTACTATACAAACAAATTTGAAGAAAAGAAAGATGATGAAATTGAAACAGCTGACGAGAACAAATAGGAAAGATTTAACAGATGAAATTACCACCCAAGAAGTAGAAGAAGCATTAAAGCAAATACAAACTGGAAAAGCATGTGGAATAGATAACCAGAAATACTCAAATACCTAGGAAAGGAAGGCAAAGATACCAAGAGAATTGGAAGAGAATATTATATTGCCAAGACATGAAAAAGGATACTATACAGAGCGAGAATATTATAGGGCTATATGCCTATCCACAGGCTTTAAGACATTTACAAGAATTGTAGAAAAACGATTAAGAAAAGTGGTGGGCAGCGAACTAGAAGATTGGTTAGCAGCATACAGAGCAAGTAAACAAACAAATGACAATATACACATACTAATAAACACAATAGATAGCGCAAAATAACTATATTTAACATTTATAGATTTGAGAGCAGCATTTGACACAGCGCACAGAGAAATCATATGGAAATGTTTGGAACTACTCGAAACACCAAGAAAACTGTAATGAATTCCCCTTTTCCTCCTGAAGAAGACCCTTTAAAAAGTGGACGAAACGTTGAGTTCATCTGTCTCAACAATGACACGGTTCCAACCCGGAAGACGTTCTGTTAACACCAAGAAAACCAGCAATGATAATTAAGAACATCCATAAGAACGTAAATTGAAGAGTACAAATGAATGGAGAAACATCGTAGAAGTTTGAGATGAACAAAGGAATAAAGTAGGGGGGCAGCCTGAGCCCTCTCCTGTATGTGATATTGATGGACAGAATAATAAAAAAAAAACACCAGAGAAAGAACCAGCAAACAACAAACAATAATAGGCTGTAATAAACTGAAGCCAGTAAAAGTTGATAACTTATTACATGCAGATGATATATGTAGTATTTGTAGCAGACACACACACAAACTGAAAGAACTTGTTAAAATATGGACAGAGGAAATAGAAAATATGATACGCTTAGACATTAAAGCACAAGAACTGGAAAGAGTATCAGCTTATCAATATCTAGGAAACATAATTACACAAGATGGGAAAATCGATCAAGACATAGCCAACCGAACAACAATATAATATATTACGCAATAAATAAAACTATACTAAGAAAAAGAAAAATAAATAGAAACACAAAACTAAAAGTTCATAACGCAATAGCTTTACGTACAATAACATATGCAAGCGAATCATGGAGATTACAAGACAATCACGAAAAAAAAATTACGGCAGCAAAAATGAAATTTATGAGGAAGTTGGCAGGAAAAAACAAAATGGAATAGGAAGAGAAGCGAAGAAATACGACAAATAATAGATCAGGAACCAATCACCACGAAAATTGAGAGGAAACAGTTAAGTTGGTATGGCCAAATTGTAAGAATGAACTAAGCTACTGTAGTTAAAAAGGTAGTGGAAGCACGGAATACACATAGAAGAAGAAAAGGAAGACCAAGAAAGAATTTGATCGAAAGAATAGCGAAACTGGGAAGAAAACGAGAAAGTACACTGTTGGAATAGCCAAAAACACATCCGACGCTCTTTAGGGCAATAGGATCCCGAGAAGTTCTGTAGTTAACGAAGAAATCTATTAAAATCGGGTGGCGCATAAGGGTTATAGAGATCGGCTATGCATTTTTCAATGGGGACCAACTTTTTTGTCTTAAACATTGACCTATCTAAACCAAACTTCATGTCAAAGGTCCGCATAGGCTCCCATTGGTGACTACTTTATTGAAAAAAGTCAACGGAGAGAGGTAGTTCCCTCTTACCATTTCAGATAATCTACATTACAGAATTTTTCATCTAGAATTTGGGTTGTGACATCAACTTGCCCCGCCCAAAAACTGTATGGGTAGACACGCGTTCGTGCACAGTAGGTTATGAAAACCTAGTTTAGAAAGAGATGAAGTATAGTTGGATTGTGAATTTAAAAACAGCGCGTTGACGTCACAACCCAAATCCTAGGTGAAAAATACTGTACCTGAAGAGACAGAGAAATACCCCTGCCTCTTTAGTTTTATCTGTTTCTTAAAAACAGATTACTAAAACGCTTATGTTAATCGTATATGACCCAACCATAGCTAGTATAATACACTACTAAAAAACTGGATATCTTACGTTTTATTTCCTGTGAATGTTTAGAAAATAAATGAAATTTTAAAGGTCGGGAATAATGGCTTTTTCAGATGAATTTAGTCAATAATAAACATTTCTTCTTCATTCAGATTCAGAAATTTTAGAACAACTCAAATATTTCTTTATACAGCAATCAAATCAAAATTTGTACTTAAAGAAAATAAAAGACATTTTCCAAATTAATAATAATAATGTTATTAAGTTCTTGTTTACTGAACATCTCAAATTTAAATTAGTTATAAAGTGGTAATTTTATTTATTCTCTAAAGATGTGTGAAATTATATTTACTATTTATTTAACAAACTTTGCCTATACTAAAAGATAAACTTTGTGAATAATATCATAGAATTAAATTAGTAATGTTAATATGATATCAGTGACATATTAATAAACGTTTTTGGTTATAAATTAAATATGTTACTTAAATAACGCTATTATAATACTACATGTTACTTCCTACATTGACTAATATTTATTACGTTCGAAGGTCACGCCCGTATCGACCTGAAGGTGCGATTCTTGCTAGGTTTTTGAGTATGCATTAAAAAGATTTCGCATTTTCGCCTTGTCTTTTCATGTTCCTCAATTTGTGAGTAAATATGTTTCCACTCTTTCATACCTTGAGTAAATCCATTTTGTCTGAGGATGAAGAAAATGTTAAAACAAATCGAATAGGTTTCATCAGGATTCCTCTTTCACTTTTAAAATTACTAGCACTTTGGAACTGTAGGGGGGATGACATTGAAAAACAAGATTTAGTTAGACCTTTTCAGGCAGTTCCTTCTTCAACAAATTCACCACCCCTTTTTGCGATATTTCTCTCACATCTTCAAAAGTGATAATAATAAGTACAACTAATCTAGAAATGAAGAAGATCTAAAATATTCACTTAGTGAAACTAATATAACACGAAAATAAATAAGTCAAAAACCAAAGTAATGGTATGCGATAAAACAGGACAAAACAAGTGACAGCCTTCTTAGAAGGACGTTAAAAGTTTTCGATATTTAGGAAGCATAATAAAGAAAGACGGAAGAAGCACCACGGAGGTAACAGATAGAATTAGTCGTGGAAAAGCAGCTTTTAACAAGAGGTAGAACTTACTGGTGTCAACTAGGATTTCACTAAAGAATAGAAAAAGATTCTTTGTTTGGAGCATAGCCCTGTACGGGTGTAAGTGTGTAAGTAGAAAAGAGAAGATTAGAAGCTTTTGGATTGTGGATGAATGATGAAAATTAGATGGGTGGACAGAAGAAGGGAGAACCCTCTGGAAGAACATAATTAAAAGAAGAGACGCATGCATAGGACACATACTAAAACATGAATATATACTTAAAATAATTATGGAAGGTATGATAGAAGGGAAAAATGCTCCAGGACTGCAATACCTAAACCAGATAATTCAAGACATGAACTGCCAAACATATACAAACCTAAAGAGGCTAGCCCAAGATAAGCAAAGTTGGAAAACAGTGATGACTAAGAGAGACAATGTAGAAATTTCCATTAATAAATATTTAACCCTTTGGTTCGAATGCAATGGTTAACCAAAACGATAAGTCTAATTATATTCCATGGTATTTAGTTTTTGTTATTTCTACATAGAAAAATCTTATCAGGTTGCTTTAGAAATCATGATTATGTTTTCAAAATAGGCATAAAGTACGCATAAGTAGTTCTAAAAAACGTTTTGCAATTCAATTATTTGGTCCTCAACAAGACCGGGAAATTTCCCGTCTTCCCAGCCGTCCATTCGCCCTTGATCTAACCCTACTTAATTTTGGAAATCTGGAACTTTTTCCAGAATACACCTTTTCATATCAGAGCAGGTTAGTTCACATGGGTTTTACACAATCAGAAATTGTATTGTTTGGGGTAATTAAACCTTTATTTAGGTTTAGTAACTATTTCAGAAAATTCACAAAAAATAATTAAGTTTGGTTTAATATTTGTTTCCAAATATTATAAACAATAACAAATCGTTTTGTAGTAAGTAATAAAAATGTTAATTATGCCAAGATAAACACTTCAATGAAAGATTTAATTTGTAACTTAATCTCTTTCCCAATTAAATAAACAAAGGATTACAACGACTTATATCCAATTTCTGTTAATTCCCAAAAAAAAATAAATAACTGAATTTGAAAGTAAGTCTGTGTGTGCGGAGGTGTAAGCACATTAAAGTGGTTTTTGCTGTCCACTTATTGAATTTTAATGTTTGTTAAAAACGGTAGTTTTTATTTCCAAATTTTAAGAAAATGAAATTTTGCAAACTTTCTCTATTGTAAATTAAAAATTAAGTACGTAATTTTCCTTTTTTAGTTTATGTGGTTGTGATGATACCAGTCGAAAGTGTTTTTGTACCGTGGATATTATAAACAATTGTTTCGCTGATTTTCCAGTCATAAATTTTTGATTAGAAAGTATATTTAGATGGTTGCGCACACATATCTGAAATGTCCTGACCCTAACCGTAAACAAACAAAAAATGCATTTTAATTTGACACTCCATTGAATATCTTCGCTTCTGAGTTCTGTAGCAATGACACAGAAATATCAAAATTTAACAATTCGTATTATTAACAGGAAATGCTTTATTATGTGTCCAAGTTTCTTTTGACGGTGGCACAAGAATGGATATGAATTAATAGTAAAAAAAAGCATAGCCTACATAATGAACACGCAGTAAGAAGTGAGATTTGTTGTTGGATCGCGTTCTACTTAAAAAAATTCTGCTCACAGAATCACAAAGTGCCATTAGTGTACCTTACATACCTACCTACTTTAAATCGCAGGAAATGTTTAGGAAGTTTCACACACAATTCTACAATGCAATTTTACATGTGCAATAAAGTAACCAACTAATTACGTAATTGAGGTTACAACATATTTTTATACAACAGAAACGAATTAAGATTCTTATAGACAAACATCTGTGACGCTTTTTCGTGAGAAATTTATGGTGGACTATTGATTAAAACGCGATCAAATTAATGAAGCAGAATAACAAATTGGAAGTCAATTAAAACGCAGGTTTTAAATAAACCATTGTCTTAAACAGACAGAAACAAAATAATTAAGCAAAACCCATTTTTCCGCTAATCAACAGTGCCAATAACAATAATACTGACAAAGAAATTGCAGCCTTGAAGATCACGTTAAATATTTTTTTTATTACAAAGACAGGCGAGGTCAAAGTATTAAATATATAAATGACTAATAAATGGTGAAACCACGCATCTTTACCATGTTAAAGTTACGACCTGAGGAAACTAAATATACCATATAAAAAGACTTGTAAACCTTAAGAAAAATTTTCAAGGAAAGATCGTAAAAAAATATGTCACCATTAAACACATCACACCTTTTCGTTGTTACTGTAATAAAAATAAATCAGGAGAAAACACAATTAAAATTCTAAATTGTCTTTCGTTTCCTTTTTTGTAACGCATAAAAATTCTTTTAATTGGCAATCCTTATAAAAATAATTACAATATTTATTAACATTCAAGAAATTTTAATTCATTTCAGATGAAAACTTAAATTGGCCTTGCGAACTGGCCTAAAAATTTGTTATCAGCCTTTAATAAGAAGCATAAAATGTATAAGATTTCCTTATTACGTACTAATATTGAACATATAAGGTGGATAAGTACACATTTAGTTTTCTACAATTTGCGATAGTCGATAAAATAAATTATGTGAATATAAATAAGTAAAGTATACTTCAAGGCCTTTAAGCTGTTTGGTTTCTAGAATTTATAATTCGAATTTTTTAAAGAATGTTAAGCTGATGTGGTGCCTAAGTTAAATGTAAGTGTTTAGTAGTCGGTTTTTAAATCTAGTTTCAAGCATAAGCTTACCTTAAGATGGCTTAAGTTATGGATTAATTCAACACGCTCTACACTTAAGCCCTGAGGTAGCTTAGGTTTTCTCGCAGTTTAAGTCATACATAAGCCTAAGCTTTAGAAGAAGTTTTACTACACTTTGAACTTGACTTAAGCTGACTTAAGGGAGAAATGTTAAATAAACTTTAGGCGAAAGCTTAGCTTTACTCTCTAATCTAAATACACACACTTCATGCAGTTCAAGTCCTATTCAAACTCATTTTGAACTTAAGCTTGAGGTTAAATCAACTTAAGCCAAACTCAATACAGTTTAAGATGACTCAAACTACGACCTAAACTTACGCGTTTTACACTTCAATCTTGACTTAAGCTGAGTTAAGGTAGAGATTTTACAATTTTAAATTGAAGCTTAATTTTACTCCTTAATTACACTAATTTAAGCGTCAAAGTTAGAAGCTTTACGGTAAATCTTCCAAGTGATTCCGAACTTGGGCTCCAGCTTAATTCAGCTCACGCCAAATACACATTGCAGTAAGCTTATGTATTTCAATACAGGTTAAGAAGAAACTTAATTTTAGTGAACATAAGCTACGACTTAAACTGACGCATTATTCATTTCAACCTTGACTTAAGCTTTACAACATCTTTAAGCCAAAGTTTAACTTTACTCCGTAATTACCTAATTACTGTGATTTAAGCTGACTTAAGTTAAAAACCTTTAGGGAAACACTTAGCCTTACACACAGGTTTCAGGTAATTCAAGTCCATTTCAAAGTCATTCCAAACTTAAGTTCTGGTTTAAATCAGCTTAAATTAAATTCGCTTAATTTAAGTGAACTTGGGTATTTCAATGTAGCTTAAGAAGAAGATCAGTTTAACTGGACTAAATCTACGACTTAGACCGACTTGTTTTACATCTCAACCATAACTCACTTAAGCTGATGCTATTACAGATCTGATTTCAAAATCAATTTTGCTAGTTTAACGCGAGTTAAGTACAAACGTTAGATTTAATCTTTAAATACATAGACTTCAAGCAACTTAAGTTATACGTTGCGTCATTCTGAAGTTAAGCTCTAATTCAATTTAGCTTAAGCCAAGTATGTTTTAAAATAGGGTTAACTGCATTTAAATACAGCTTTTAGAAAAGCTCGGTGTAAGCTAATTTAAAGTGGAAATGTTACAAAGGTTTAATTTTACTCCCTAATTACAATGGTCTAAGCAGACGTAAATTAGAAACATTAGATAAGCTTAGCTTTGCGCTCTAAATATATATGCTTTAAGCAGTTGAAGCCCTATTCAAAGGTTATTTGCGCGGGTTTAGGCCAAAGCTTAACTTAAGGTGACTTAAATTACAACTTACGTGAGATCTGTTTAAGTTAAGGTTCGCCTTGAGGCTGAGCTGAGGTATTTCAATACAGCTTAATGAGTAGCTTAACTTAATACGATATAAACTGCGACTTAATGTAAAAAAGGTACAACAGCTTTATATCAAAGTTTAACTTAAAGCAGCTCAAGCATCACTTGGTGTTTCTAGACTTAAGCTGTCGTTTACGCCGACTAAATTTAATCATCTGCTGAAAGCTCAAGCATTAATACGGCTTAAGAAGAAGCTTAGCTAAAGGTGACTCAAATTACGGCTTAGGTTGACAGCCTGGGCTTTTATTACAATCGGAATTTCAGATTAATCGTCAACTTGAGGTACACACAAGCATTTCAAAAAATCTTACTATCTAAATTATTTTATTACAAGTAAATTGAGTTATTCCTGGAATGATAAGTTACAGTTTCCGCTACGGTTTGTAAGCATGAGTCACGTATAAAATGTCGTTGGAAGCAACATTTATTCGAGTGCAAAAAACTGCTTCGATTTATTTAAAAAAGTGAATAGAATAATAAAGCCAAAACATTACAGAAAACAAAATACAAATTAGTGCAGCTTTTGTAATACATAATTAAAAATACTTCTACAAAAAGCACGAAAGTTTCTTCTTTTCTCCTAAGGCAAAGAAAGATAAACACTCATCCTTACAAATGGGTTTATTAACATTCCATTAAACTCAAGGTCGTACATGTTTGTTTACAAGTTCACGGCGAATCAAAATTTTCAGAAAAACTATCCTGAATATTTCAAAGAAACCCAGGAAGTTTATTAATTATAATTAAAGTCACGTATTTCCGTCCCAGTTTATTAACCTTTATAATTAATTTAATTAATTTATATGTATTTACGTGCAAATATGCCAGTTACGAATCGTTTGCACTTACATTTTAGTTCCTTGTATGTGCGATTTTCTTAATTGTTAAGTGTCTTCAGATATTTCTGCTTCTCTCCTTCGTTGCTAAGTAAATGTTTTGAATTAATTTTGTAATTGTATAACAAAGAAAGGTTCTTAAGAATTACAATTCAAGGACCTTTTCATTCCTGAAATTCTCTTTTAGATGTTTAGTTTTAAAGCAGGTTTCGTTGGTTGGTTTGGTTTACGTAGGTAAGTTAAAACAAGAAATTAACTGGTTGATACAGGACATTAAAATTATCCATGATTTAAAGACTGGAGTGGTAACAAACGAAGATAATTGCCTATTTAATTCAACTGATAACAAATCATACCGACTTTTAACTCTGAGAAAAATACTTCCAGTTTAATTATAAACCGTAAGTTGCATTTTATGTTACTTAACTATAGAATAAAATTTTAATTACTGAAATCGTTTTGCAAATCACATAAATTATATTTACGTTGGTTGATATTATATACACAAACCTCTTCATGCGTGCCAGAATTAATTCTGGAATCATTTAATTTTCATAATATCGCAATAAGTGGTCAAATATGTGGAAACGGCATTGTGTTGTATTTTTTTCAATTATAAGTGGATAAATTCCATGAATATAAGAAACTTCTCCCTATACGTTTAGGTTTATTAATAAATAACCGTTTTAAGAGTCAATAAAATACACTAGGTAGGTAAATTGCTGTAACTTATAGCAAATGGTCTTCAACATTCCCGGCAAATCATAAAACTTTGCAATATCTAGTCGTTGAACCTTGGAGCCGACTAAAAACGTGTCACAAACCGGCCCTGACAACTGACCAGTGACTTTAAAAGAAAACCGAAGAGGTAAGTTTATCACTTTTACGTGGTTTTTCAAGAAGCCCCCATTCATGGTGCTATTTCATTAAAACAACCAAAAGTACGAAATTCCGACCCTAAACCCACGTCCTTTACTTTAATGTGCATGAACTGTGAACCACCTCAGTTGTGTGATGTAATATACGAACGAACTAGTCAAACTTATTAACCCGCATTAAAAAATTACCAGTTTTACTAGTACTACATTATAATTTGAATGCCAAGTTTAAACTTATGGTTAATTTTAAGGAAATTGTGGCACGTTTTATGTC
This sequence comes from Melanotus villosus, assembly GCA_963082815.1. Lineage (NCBI taxonomy): Eukaryota > Metazoa > Arthropoda > Insecta > Coleoptera > Elateridae > Melanotus > Melanotus villosus. The sequence continues at coordinate 5,503,291 of OY720423.1, read as the reverse complement.
CGCTTTTTTCCAACTTCATTACTTTAAATAAAAACCTGTTTCACCTTTTTGATTACATCAACAAACACAAGAGTCTTCAAAACAAAATAATAAAAATTTTTCTGTATTAAATAACTCGAGCATGAACTTTGTCATAGTTGTAAAACAGGTAATTTCACCAGTTTTTAAAATTAAATAAATATAAACCGACAGACTCGTTTTGAAACCACTAACTTTAAATTGTGTTCAGGTTTTCCACTTTTATTTTATATGCTAATAATTTTAATGTAAAATATAAGAACTACAGCAGAGGCAATGCAGCTGTTTTTTTAGATATTTAATCATTATTAATTTAATTCTTTAAAGATTTTTCGGCCGAATGTTCTTAAGTTACCAGAAAAATTAGGATTATTTAGGAATAATCCCATTATCATCTCAGTTAATAAAAATTATCGAAACATTTGTTTGGAGAACAACCAAATTTAGAAAATTTCAAAGCTCCCCAGAAGTTTTCTCAACAAATTCAGGTTGAATTTTCTTAGATCGCTTGAAAAGAAAAGCAAAGAAATTGGACCGCTTTTTCAGTAGTAAAACCATAAATTTTTTAGTTAGAACAATTATTGATATCTTTATCTAATATGAGTTTTCTGAAACTTCAAAACTTGAATGGTTTCCTTAAATATAATTTGAAACTTTCAGGCCGAATTTTCTTAGGTTACTAGAAAGCCTAAGAACTTTCAGGCGATTCATAAGGAGTAAACCAATTATTATTGGTATTCTGATTAAGCAACGCATATAAACCATCTTTGGAAGCTCTTTTCGAGTTTCCTCGAATAAAGGTTTGAGGTTTTCAGACGGAATACTATGAGGTGTCTTGAAGAATTAGGTAAATTATTAACTTCTTGGTTAAGACAAATTATTTATATTTTAATTTAAAACAAAAATCAGGTTTAAAGAAGTTTTGGAAATTTCAGGAGTTTCTTCCTGAAAAAAATGGGGAATTTCTGACGAGTAAAACGATTTAATTCGTAGTTTACGAAAATTACCAATATTTTCTCTATAAAAGGTTTTTCAAGCATTGGTGGTTCAGCTGTTTTGGGCTGAATGTTCTGATAAAATAGGGAATTACAGTCGAGTTTTCAGGGGTATTAGTTGACAAATTTTTTTAATATTTTCATTGAAAAAACAGTTTAAACGGGAGTTTCATCAAACACAGACTGAGCTATTTTAGACCGAGCTTCTACAGAATATTTGTGGTTTAAAAATTACTTCGAATATTAATAAAAACCAAACGAAACTCGGAACTTTTTTATTTTTAATAAATATTTAATTTAATACTCTTCAATATACACACAACTAACAAGAGCACTGTTAGTTGAAATAGTCATTGCTTCTTGAATTAGCGACAAAAATGGTGAAGTTTTAACAACAATCCGACTCCTGTGGATAAGTAAAAAATTGAAGAATTTGACTTTATGAAATTAAAAATAGTTTATTTGTTTCAATTCAAAAACTAATAAATACTTAACTGAAATAAGCTACATAATTAATAAATATAAGATAAATTCGAGTATATATTTCCATATACGTAGCGGCATATTATTTTGAAATAATTTAATAAAACAAAGCCGTACTCAAATTACTTGAACGAGAAAAGATCTCAACAGAACTAAAACATGGTAAGTTTAAGGATTACGTCTTTTTCGTACATAAACTGAAATTTTATTATTTTTATTTAGCATTTTTGATAAATTTAAAGCTTAAATCTCATACATTCTTTCCAGTCAGGGCGTTTACGTCGTAAATTAATTAATAAATAAAATTAATTTAATTTTGCAAAATTCAATTTTTAAGGAAACAATTTGTAGTTCAAGGTACATAATTGGTTTTCGAGGAAAATCAAGATCCCACCTTGATCCTCTCCATTTTCTTGCTTCATTCCTACCTACATCCCTTCCAACTCGCCAACCCGCTTGGCAAACGTGACGTTTTAATGCCAAAAAAAAAAAAAACCTAATGAAAACAATGGAAATGACGAGTCAAAAAACACAAGTACCCCAGGTGGGTAGGATAATGAGTCCACAATCCCACATCGCCCAACCGATCCGCTTCGAGGATTCTGAGGGAGGCAAAGACCCGTTAGTGAAGAATATCAAGATCGGTAAAACGAAAACAAAGTTAAATATAGCCACATGCAACATCAACTTAATGAAAGAAGACGTAAAACTAGAGCTGGAAACAGAGTAATGCAACACATCGAAATCAGGAAACGTGTTGTACTACATAAAACTAGAAGAGCTGAAAAAAGAATTGATAAAAATTAAATAGAACATACTTGGTATATTCGAGATTAAAATAAGAGCGATGCATCACACCGAAATCAGGAAACGTGTTGTATTATAAAGGATAAAACGAAGATGAAGATAATGAAGGAGGGGTTGGCTTTTGTAATACATAAAAGACACTGCGCCAATATATGTATAAGAATATATAAAGGAATATCGGAGTGGCATATATCAAGATTCAGTTATCTAAATATTGTAACATCGAAGTAATCCAAGTGTATGCACCAACCTTAACCCACAGCGATGACGAACTAGAGATTGTGACAGTAATGGAAGAACACCCATGTAAATACACATTAACTACGGGAGATTTTAATGCTAAAGTTTGCAAAAAGAAAGATATGTACCACGACAAATAAAATTGGTGATTCTGGTTTAGGGGAAAGAAATAACAGCAGAAAAACACTTCGCTTCTTAAAACAACGCAACCTCTATGCCATGAATAGCTTCTTCAAGAAAAGGCCCATCAGAAAGCTGGATGGATTTGACGCTTTCTCGGGGACCAGCCTCCGTAGCTCAATGGTGAGAGCATTGGTGCGTTTAACCTTATGTCAATGGTTCGATTCCCCGCGGTGGTATCATTTTTCTACAATTTGAAACTTTCTGTAGCTAAGAAGATAGTCACTAAATGCCTTTAATAAATTAATACGGACACGCGACAGTGACCATATAATTATAAAGGCAATAATGGAAACTAATACTAAATTAGAAAGACTCTTGCAAAGAAGAATACAACACAAATAGATAGAAAACAACTAAGACTCAAGAAAGACGAATACCAACGAGAACTTAAAAAAATTACTAGGTGAATGAGACACTGAAAAAGGCAATGATTTCATCTGGCCTAAAAGTAACAACAATAAAAAAAAATAAGGAAGAAAAATAGTGAGGAAACTGGAAAGCTATTTGAAGAAAAAAGACAGCTACTAAGAAATAGTACAAGAACCATGACTGAATATGAGGAGACAAACAGATCAAGAAAAGATTAAAAGATGGTGATAGAAGAAAACAAAATCATGAAAAGCATTAGAAAAAGTCTAGGCGAAACACAGATAAATGAAAGTAAAGAAGGCAACAGCAGACAAAGAGTTGTATTCTCAAAAGCAAGAAACACACCAAGAAATTAAAGAACAGCTAAAGGTAAAAGAGAATATCTCGGAAATATATGAAGAAGCACCTGTAAGAGATATACCAATTCGAAGAGGAGTAAGGGAAGAAGACTGCATAAACCCTATACTGTTATAACAACAATGGAGGATATATTTAAAAAACTAGAGTGTATAAATGAAAAAAGACTTACTCATTTGAGATAAACTAATAATATGCTGACGTCAGAAAGTTTTGAAGAATCGCAAATTTGGAAGACAGTATAAGATACTTAAAAATAACAAAATACCGCTATACGTCATGTGTAGGAGTGTAGGTACAACCAATGGTACCCAAATCTATACTCTGACAACGAACATTGACAGAAACCAAAATCCAGGATCCATTTGTTCTTCAAGGAACGAACTAATAGCAGGAAAAAATGCAAGCATTTTCTAAGGATTTCTAGTAAATTTTTTAATATTGTACCAGTGACTTTTTCAGTCTATTTTAATAATTATTCAGAAATTTTGATATACTTATTTTAAGATACCAACACAACGTTTGACGTAAATAGCAACGAAAAATTCAACTGCAAATTATGCAAATAGTCGTAGCAATTAAATATATAAAAAAACACCGACAAAAAATAATTAACTTATTTTTTATCAGCAGACAAGCAACATTAACATATCAATAAGATACTATAATAAACATTTGCATATATTTTGGGTAAAAGTAAAATTACTACATCTCTAACTGTATAAACAAATCCTGTTCCTGTTTACCTCTGCAAATTAGTTATTCTAGTTTTGTAAAAAAAACCTTCTGCTAACATTACTTTCGTTTGTTCACAGGTTTATTAACGTCATTAAATTAGGATTTTATTTGAAAATTAGTTTATTCCTGCAATAAGAAATTTTACATCTGGTAGTTAAGGAACACTTTACGATTGGTTTTGGTTATTTTTCACGTTTAAATATTCAAATCAAACTTCCTTACTTAGCTGCTTTCATAATTACATACAAAAGTATATTTATGTGTCTACATAACGCAAGTAGGCATAACATAATTCCCTTGAGAAATTAATTGTTTACAGTACGATTTTCAATTATTACAATTTTAAATTTAAAATTAAAATTAACCAATTAATCGACCTGATTATTAATCGAAAATAATCGGTTATTTTAATATTTTCATATCGAATTAAAATAATTTAGCGATATAATAAGAGGTTTTTTTAAATATCAGTTAATAATTGCATCCTTTGTTTTGTAAGTGAATTTGTGTAAACAACAATTTTAATTTACCATTAACCTGATTTACGAATAATGAGTAACGGTGGTCTTTTGTTATTTTAGCCTTCGTAATACTAAATGGAAATTTAAAATTCTGTACCAATTCTTTGTCTTTGGGTATTTACACCTTGTACTTAATTTTATTATGAATATGGCTTATTTCGTTTTTCTCTTAGGCTGCGGCGGAAGTTAAAGGTTGTTTGTAAAAGGTAAGGAAATTAAAGTGTTCTGAATACCTATTTTCTCCTAAATTTTTTGACAGAATATCAGCAGGCGCCTCTCTTGATTGAAGGTACTTAGTGGGATTTAAAAGACCACTGAAGTTACTAGGAGAGCACTCAAGTTAATACGGATAAATTGGCATTACTGAATACCTTCGAAGGGTATTTTGTTGCAAATAATTTCAAGCTTAGACTTGTTCTAACTTGACAATAGGCTAAGCTGTTTTGAAGGGCCTCAAACAATTATTACATTTGCTTGAACAAAGCTTTACCGCTGTTTTCTAGAGATGTTAATATAAAGATCGGTTTGTAGATGCTTTCTTCACGTTAAGTTGCATTTTTTTTAACGTAGAAACAGCTTTAACATAACTTTTGTTTTTTCGAAACTGTCATATTATTTTTACAGAAAAAACTCCACAAAACATTCTGTTTCCTATTCTTCTTTGAAATTATGATTAACTGAAATTTCAAAAATCACTTTTCAGGTTGTGTTGTTTTTGAACGTCTGCCTGGAGCAGTACAATTTTTAAAAAGGGAGGCTTTAATTAATAATACCATTTCCTTTAGGTGTTTTCTTGTTACGCCAGAAATATTCATTTTATTTCAGTACAAACAAACCTGAAAAGTGAGAAGTTTTTTTAATTTAAAATCTTAAACCTCGAGCTTTTCAAAGCAACCAAAATTATTGAAAACTTTTACTGGTTTCAAACCCTGAGTTACGTACTACAGGAAATTCTAACACCGAAGGTTTGAAGACTGGTGGTCTTTCACTTTCAGGGTTTCATTCTGAAAATATTATCTACAAAAATTTTCCTTACAACAAGTTGGGTTTCTGACGTGACCAAAGCCATTCCAAAGTTTAAAGTTTCAGTTATTTTTTGTTTTTGGTTCCTGAAAGGATTTTGATTGTAAAAAATTTCGATCTTCTTTGAAACAAGAGCTCTTTGAAAGGACTAAAACCATTCCAAAGTTTACAGTTTCAGAATTCTTTTTGCTTCTTTCTATTCCCTGACAAGATTTAGATTGTAAAAAATATATTCTTCAATCTTAATTTTGTAAATTACAAAAATCCAGTTCTTGGAAGCAACGAAACTTTCTGAAAACTTGTCCCAGTGATTATTGTTTTAGGTCCTGAAATTTCGTTTAGCCGCATAAATATTCTGAAGATTACTAAATCATCAGAGGATCCTATTTTGTAATTCAAAAAATACTAAAAGTCTACCGACTTCTTAAAAGGGCCTTCAGGTTCAGGATTCCGAATCCTGATATTGTTTGCAAAACTAATCTTCCTTAAAACAAGATGGCTTTATGAAAGGACCCCAAACTATTTCAAAGTCTTAAAACTTTAAAAGAAATTCAGGTACCTAAGGGATTTTAATTGTAAAGAATATATTTTGTAGTCTGGAAATTGTAAATTAAAAAAACTCGAACTCTCTGAAGCAATCAAATTCCTGCAATTTCATTTAGTTGTATAAATAATGTTTTCAGGAAATTGTAGTTTGAAAGCTGCCAGGAGGGTCTTTAAACTTCAGATTTCTACACCCCGAAAACTGAATTTCTTTAAAACAAGTTGGGTTTCTGAGGGGAGCAAAACCATTCCAAAATGCGAAGTTGCGGAATTTTTTTGTTTGATGGTCTTGAAAAGAGTTCAATTGTAAACACCATGTCACTCCGAATTTTGTGAATTAAAAAAAATGAGATCTGCGAAACACAGAATTGTTGAAAACTTCAATTGTTACAATAATGTTGTTTTAGATCTTTGGTTTTACCCAAAACCACTTCAAAGTGCGGAGTTTCCACATTTTTTTGTTTAATGCCCCTGAAAATATTTTGATTGTTTTGACTATTATTCAAGAAATAAATTAGTAACAGAAAAAAACCAAGCCTAAAAACTTTAATACTTTGATGGCATTAAGTTGCATTTTGTTAACTAAAAACGTAAAAACTAAGTTCGACACTCCTATCAATTATTATTTTTTTAAATTTGTTAAATCAGCTTCAAAATAAATCTTATTTTGTCGAAACGGTTGTTTTATTCTTAGAGTAGAAAGGGGGTTGATGTGCCCACGAAGTCTAAAATAATTTAATGTTTACCACGTTAAATTGCATTTTTTAACTAAAAACTAGGTTCTAACTAAAAGTTTCAGACAATCCTAGTAATAATTTTTTTAAATTTGTTAAACAGCTTCAAAATAATTATTGTTTTGTCGAAATTATTATATTATTCTTAGAGAAAAAAGGGGATTAGTCGACCACGAATTCTATAACAAATTAATTATTATTCAAGAAATATATTAGTAACCGAAAAAATCCAAGCAGAGCAAAGATTTTTAGAGGCCAGGGCTCCGACTTCCTGTCAATTATTCCAGCTCGAGTTTTGTTCAATTTCAGCAGAAAACTCTTAAGATTTAAGCTTAAGCTATTCAAACTATTTTTTTAAAACTTTCAACCCTTTTCAAAATGCACAAAACAGCAATGATTTCATCTACACAAAATACATATTATGTTAGTAAAAATCCAAGTTAAATTTCCAACTTAATTAAGTCGACGTAAATATTAAAAAAATTAAGATGGCGTGATAAGCGATGACAATAGAATATGAATCAGCAATTACATCCAACAGGTTTGGTGAATCACAGCTCTTCAAATTATTATGCGTTACACCAGGTTAAGTTAACAAACACATCAGTAATCTACGACCTAAAAATGCTGAAATAAGATACTATCTTTTATTTTTTTTTGTCTTTCTGTTAATGCCAACTCCTAAACAGGCAATATATACGTATGTATACCAACCACAAACACTTCAAATTTCATAAGAAAATCGTACGATTGATTAATGAAGTAACACCATGGTCAATTAAAATAAAAATATTTTTTTAAGTTTCAAGGATTTCTTTAGAATTAAGATGGGATTAACCTTGGCTTTGGTATGATAATCAAAAACAAGGATATAAAAAATATTCAAAATTTGTTAGTAAATAACCTTTCAAAGCAGTACGTGTTCCACGACTTTTGAGAAAGCAAAAGTAAGTTGGAAATACGTTTATTGGAAAATTTGAAGCTGCTGCGAAACCTAGAAAAGAAGGTCATATCAGAGCCAAAAAGGTTGCAGAATTGGATGAAAATTTCTAAATCTGGAAGAATCATAATTTTTATTAACCTTTGAGTGTTGAGATTCTGTCAAAAAATCACTGATTACAGTATTTTGTTTTGGGGGGCTTTCAGGCGTTCAAATTCTAATTTCTGTTTAAAGCTCGGGTAATTAATTGTTAAATTGTTATTACTTTCTCTAAAGCTACAAACCTGAAACTGTTTACTTTAAACACAAAATTAATGAAGATTAATTTCCTCAAATTAAAAATTCAAGAAAACCAATTTATATTCTTCACGGGGCAATATTAAATTTTAGAAATTTACGGTCAGAATCGCACACGCATTAATTGGTTATACGAGAAAACTAAATTTATTACAAAGCATTATAAGGATTTGCATAATTTAACACAGGTGTGTTACTTGTAATGGAAATAAAAGTACACATCCGGGACGAACCGTTGTTCTAAATAAACCGAAGACTTTTCACGTTCAAATAAAATATTACAAAATTTACTTATATTGTACGTTCGTGACTATAGTAAGGACCTCAATTTTTATTTCTATATCGCATTCCGTTCGCACAAAGCTGTTAAGTTACAACTTGAACTTGACCTGTAGTGGGATAAACCATCATGATTAGGTGTCGTTATTTCAGTCGTTAGCCTACATTTTGTTAATTTCATTGTTTAAACGAGAAATACGAACACGATTACAATGCTATATAACTGGAAATATCGTGCAACAAAGGGAATTAAATAAACAAACCAACTGGCTCTTTTTACATAATTGCGAGCTTCATCAAAGACAGCTGTCTTACAAAAAACGTCCTAGAATGATGGAATTCATCCTGCAAACACTGAAATATTTTTAGTATTTTACACCCCAAGAACACTCGAACTTTTAGTCCTTTTATATCCTTCCCTGAAAGAATGTCTTTGTCAAAATATGACGGTGCAGCTTTTGTCATAAAGTGGGTGCAACCAACACATCCGGTTTTGACGTGCAAAGGCAATTTACAACTTGAATTACTAAAAGCGAACCGGCGGACTTCTTAAGAATCCTTCGGAATGTTTGCGTTTAATGGATCTGCAAAATATTAGGATGTTCTGCAACCAGAACCGGAAATAACTTACGATCGTCCTTTAAAAGTCTGGGAATGAAGTTACTGCTTCAGCCTTTTATACAACGTTCACCTAACCTTTTCTACAAAAAAAAAATGGGAACTTAGTTGAACTGAATAAAAATACGAGGTTATTAAATTGAATGTTTATTATTTTCCTTGTTAACCTTGTGTTAATAAACCTACTGTAATTTTATTTTCACGCCTTGATACGAAAACTATTAACTCACCTTATCTCGCTTACTTATTGCAATATCAAACCTATATTTACATTAAACTGATAAGTTTGGTTCTCAATCCCAATCCCAGATCAAACCTTTCCATTTTTATTTAAACCAAGATCAAGTCGGTATTTACTATACTTTTTCTAATATTAGAATTCTCAAAGATTACGCCACAAACTGGAAAATCAAGTTAGGCTATCATTCTATAAACTTTGCAATAAAAATATGCGTTTAATCTGTACCTAGCTTAGACCACTACCGTTTTAAAACCTACACTTAAGTGATTTTTAAGATTAATTTTTGTATAAGTAATTGATTTACATTGAACTTTTATATAGGAAAACCCGTTCGATATCTTTAAAAAATATTAATAATCTATGACATCATTTTGGTTTATTACTTTAACTTTTTGATTTTTAATCTGAGGAGCAAGCTTTGTGTTTTTTGTTGATGTATTTAATTTTAATGCAGATTCAGTAACCTAATCGAAACAGTTGGCTTATTTTAATAAATTAATAAACACCTGCCTTTTATTATCTGAATGTTAGGTATTTATTTGCTTAATATTTTCAGTTCCTGAAATACTGAGCAACATTTTCTAAATTCACTCGACTTGCCCAGAGTCCAAGTTTGAACGAAATTTAGGTTATTTAATATTTTCTTTAATTTGGAAAATCCCTGAAGGCGTTTCAATCTGCCTGTTGTTAAATTAGCAACAGACAACAGATTCTTTTAAGGTATGTTTAGATTTATTTTTTTAAAGATTTCTTCATTAAAATTTTAACGAAAAATAGAAGATATTGGCCCAGTTTTAGACTCATAACTCACCTCCTACTGTTTCATATAGAAGAAACTCTTTTGATTAGCATTTCACTTTACATGTAAAATAATTATCGCTAAACTTTTATATAGAATTGGTATTGATCTGTGATTTGAATTCAATGAGTTTTTGAATTAAAGGCTCTCCTGAAACTAAGACTAAAATTGAAATTAATTCATACTTCGAAATTCGGGCGATATTTTCTACCAAAATCGCAAATAAAGCAGGCCAAATCTAAGATTTGAATTATCTTATGTTCAAGGCCACTATCGTTTGAATTTTTGGCCAAAGGCCATCCTGGAGCTAAGAATAAAATGTTTTCCAGCTGTAGTTTGAAGTAAGTCATGTTTAAGGCTATCGTCCTTTGAAATTCAGGCGATATTTCCTATAAAAACCAAAAATAAACATTGTCAAAATATGTTGAAGGTCAACACTTTTTAAATTTTTGACATAGGATTTTCTAGGCTTTAGTAAAATTAAGTGGTGTTTAAGGCCACCATCTTTCGAAATTCAGAATCACAAATAAAGCATGCCAAAGCTAAGATTTGAATTATCTTATGTTTAAGGCCAATATCGCTTAAATTTCAGGCGAAAGACCACCCCAAAACCAAGATTAAAATTTGTCCAAGCTTTAGCTTCATGTTTAAGGTTATCAATCTTCGAATTTCGAGCAAAATTTCCTACCCAAATCTCAAATAAAGGTTATCAAAGATGAGATTTTAATTAAATCATGTTTAAGGATGCCACTGGCGGAGGATCATTTTTATACTAAGAACAAAATTTGTCCGAGCTTTAACTTGACTTAAGTTAAGCCTAAGACCAGTATCCTTCAAATTTCGAGATATATTCACTTTCAAAACCAAAAATATAAAGTTTGTACAAGGTATAATTGGAAACGAATTTCTGGTTAAAGGCCCTCCTGAAACCGGGAATACGAATTGTTCAAGCTTTAACTTGGATTAAACCACGTTTAATGACATTATCCTTCGAATTTCGAGTGATATTTGTTACAAAATTTTAAAATAAAGGTTGATGATGATGTGATTTTGATTAACCTATGATTAAAACCATCTGGCCAAAGGCCCTTTGGAAAACAGGAATACAATTTGCCTAAGCTCTAACTTGAATTAAGTCATGCTTAAGGCCATTATCCGTCGAATTTCGGACGATATTTCCTACCAAAATGTAAGATAAAGGTTGCCAAAGAGATTTTAATTAAATCATGTTCAAGGCCACTACCTTTTGAAGTTCTTGGAACAAAATTATTAATAATCTATGACGTAACTTTTCTTATTTTTTTTTTAATTTTTAATATGAAAATGGAGAAGGCTTTGTGTTTCCTTTTATGTATTTGATTATCTGTTTTCTGGCAAAATATGAGAATTGATAACCTGAAAAAAAAAAACTGTTGGATTATTTTAATAAATTAATAAACACCAGCTTTTTTATTACCTGAATGTTCTGCATTTATTTGCTTAGCATTTTTACTTCCTGAAATACCAAGTAATATTTTCTAAATTATTCACTCCAAGTTTGAACTACATTTTTAATCTGTCTGCTTTTAAATTAGCTACATATTCTTTTAAGATATGTTATGATTTATTTTTTAAAGATGTTTCTTGATTAAAATTTAAAACAGGAAAGTACTTAAAAAACTATCTAGAAGACACTGGTTCAGTTTTAGACTCATAATTCACCTCCTACTATTTCCTATTAAAAAAAGAGTTAACATTCGAAGTGCCAGAACGTTGAAAGAAAATTCATTTAAACATTTCACTTTAAATTAAAACAGGAAAAACAATTATCGTTTTAAAATTGGTTGTCAAAATCAATTTCAACAAATCGCCAAATCATTTAATCACACGTATGAGAACATAAACTAATTTTTTTTTTTTATGTAAGCGCCATTTACGCTTTTCAGAGCAATCGATCGATCTTATTGGGCAACCTGGTATACACCTGGTAACCTTATGCAGTAACGAGCGTAACACGGATCTATTTAAATATGATCGAGTTGTTCTACAAAACATTATTTATTATACACTCTCCGCAATCAAGATGATTATATCGAACAGAAGGCCTTGACTCCTGGTCACTGTACTGAATTGGTCTTATTTGAAAGACAATTGGGTACAACCGGTTCAACAGCTACCGTGTCGTTCGGTAAAGAAATGCGGGCATACCTACAGTTTTAATTACCTCGATGACTATTTTTCTTGGGATAAGCTCAATTCGAAGGAATTTTTATAATTAACAATATCAGGCACATAAATGGAGGTCTACACTTACTTTGTTGAAGAACAAAAAGGCTCGATTTTATTAATATTTTTATTATTTTTCCTAACTACATTTTTTGCAATCACTTTCTGGTTTCTATTCTGCACAAATCTCATTAATTAGAGCTTAAATACCAACCACAATTTTGATATTTAAACGTATAAAAGTCCTTAAAAGGATTATAATTTGAAGGTGAAAGAGAATCTTTAAAACGTAGTTAAATGAAGCTTAGGAAGGAGCTGTACATCTTTAAATGCAGACTGATCACATACCCTTAAATCCTTGCAATTTTCTCGTAAGAATTACTCGAAGTGAAACAAAATCTTAACAACGTAACTTAAGTTTCAAAAGCTAAATCTTTAGTCCTGAAATTCTCAGTTACATTTGGAGTTGGAAAATATTAAGCGTAGTTTGGGCATGAATTCTGCAACTTTCAAACCTCTAATCTTGAAATTACTAACATTTTCTGGCCTTCAAAAAGCGGTAAATACGTTGATCCAAGTAAAAGAACTTGAGAATTAATTAAATTAAGTTTAACGAGAACCTTTTGTTGCAGTTTGAGTACGAATATTTTAATTTTCAAGTCTCTAACCTTGAAATCCTTGCAGTTTTCTTATACAAAAGTCCCTAAAAATATTACGAACAAATCACAAATGAAAGAGACTCCTTAAAGGGTATCTAATAAATCAAGTTTGAAATTTTTTATGGTAGTTTGAGCACGGGTTATGTAATTTTCAATTCTCTAATCTTGAAATCCTTAAGTTTTCTCGTGTAAAAGCTCTGAAAAAGATTACGAATGAATAACATATTGATCGAAGTGGAAGAAAACCTTTAAAATGTTTGGAGAGGTTAAGTATGGATCCTGCAATTTTTACATTTCTAGTCCTGAAATTCCTTCAGTTTCCCCGCTTTCAAATCCTGAAAAGATTCAGAAACAAACCTATCAACCGAAGTAAAAGAAATTCCTTAAAAGATTGCTAAATTAAGTTTAGAAATCTTTGATCACAGCTTAAGTACAGACCCTGTAATATTGAAGTCCTTGCTATTCTCTTATATAAAAATTCGTCAAAAATATTACAAACAAGTAACATATTGAGTGAAGTAAAAAAGTCTTTAAAATACAGTTAAATTAAGCTTAGAAATCCTTAAAAAGCTCACTCATCTAAGTGAAGGGAAAACCTTAAAAGGTAACTAAACTGAGTTTAAAATCATGTTGAATCTCAGTTCGAGGGTGGTAGGTCCTATCATTTTCAATTCTCTAATCTTGAAATCCTTAAAATTTCCTTAAAAACTTAGAAATAAAATTTGATCCAAGTGAAACACACTTCTTAGGACGTAATTAAATTGAAGTTTAGCAAGAAACTATAATTGCAGTTTGAACACAAACAAATTTTCAAGTCTCCAATCTTGAAATCATTTGGTTCATCATTACGTCTGTAGAGAACAAAAACGCACTTTGATTTTGAGCACGCCAGTAGTCGAGATTGGTTTTAACTGCCCAAAAATGGCAAAGATTAATGAAACATCAAAGTTATTCAAGTTCTTTAAAAATAAAGGTAAATATCTAATATTAATTATAAAATTTGCTGAGCTAATGCAAACAATAATTGTTAACTCCAGTTAATATGTTTCATCACAAATGAAATGCAGGTTTCTGCATGCATAATTACATTACCTGCCCTGCTTTCATTTCATCAAAAAAATTAGTAAATTCCTGCAACATGTTAAATAGCACTGTAAAAAGATTGTTCAAATGAAAATGTGTATTAAGTTATAAGAATAATTAGTCTGTTTTTTTTGAAGATAATTTCATTTTCAGTACATAACATGATAAATAAAATTTAAATAAATGTATATGTTTTAATTAGCAACCGGTGTGATATTTTTCTCTTAAAATTCTATGATTTTATGAATTAAGTTGCTTGGGGAAAAGGGGGAAATCTGCAAGTAAAAACGACTTCTTTATAATTTCCAAAACTGTAACCTAAAATTCCAAATTTGACTAGCAAATTTCAAAATTAAACGTCAGTAACCTGGGTCTTTATTAAGACTGTCAATCGAATCCGAATCTGAATCTGATCAAATAACGAACCTGAATCTCGGATCTAAATTCAAATTTGGTTTGGAAGTATTAACTTTGGTACAAATTGGATTTTCGAATTTCAAATATAGAATTGAGATTAGAATTTACATGAGAATCCAATTTCCAGTAATTTGGTAATTTTAATTTCGAGTACAGACTGGATTTTCGAATTTCAAGTATACCATTCTGGTTAAAATTTACAATTAGAGTTCAAAATGGATTTTCAAACTTCAAGTATGAAATTCTGATTAGGATTTACAATTCATGTCTCAAATGGAAACTAGCATATTCAGCATATATGATTCATTTGGATTAGCTCATATTTTTACTAAATTTCGGACATATAAATCGGAGCACAACCTTTCACAATTATGAAGGCAACATGAACGAAGTTTTGACGGTTTAATTATATTTCTGTAGGCCGTGATGATGTCTTAACGAAAGAGAAAACTGCCTGTTAAAATTCTATTTTTATTATATTTTTTTAAATTCTTGGTTAACACACAAATTTTAAAGCAGTTTTATGTAGTGTAAATTAGACCTCCCCCTCTGTTTTATATATGCTTTTATGAGAAGAAATTCGAGCCAACGAAGGTGTTTTAAGCTGGTAGTTGTTACTAATAGTTTTAAATACTTTAGAATGTACGAAAAAATATTCTGGGAAATTTCTTTGCACTAAAAATTTATAGAAAACATAAGAACTGATGACTTGGAACTGATTGGTGTAATCTTAGTTTCAAATACCTTTTAATTATACAATAAATAATTCATAAAATAGTCGCTAATAATGTAATAACACACTTGTTTTTTCAGTAACCTACTAGGAACAGTCGGCCTCAAAATTCCAGACTATGTTTAAGGAAACCCCTGGAGAGTTTTGAAATTTTAGAAAATCGTTTCAACTCGGTTTTAAATAAAAATATCAACAATTCGTCGAACTAAGAAGTTAATTGCTTTACATCTGAAAAATCTCCTGATTTTCCCTATTTCTTGAGGTAAGGTTGGAGCATTCGGTCGCCTGAAAAACTCAATCTTTATTTGAGAAAATTCATGAGTTTTGAAGCTTGCAGAAATCGCGTTGCTCAATAAAAATAGCTCCTTGTTTTACTCCTGAAAATCGATCAAGCTACCTAAGCATATTCTGCCTGAAAAAGCTTAGACTTTGCTGTACTACTAAAGAACGTCGAAATTTTCTAAAATTGTTTAAACTGTTTAAATGAACATATCAATATTTTTTCTTAGTTAGGAAGCTTAATCCTTACATCCTTCAGTCTATTTTATAAATTATTTTTGTTCCTTTTCCCCCAAATCTAAAAATATGCTAGACTTCCTGAACAATTTCGAAATTTAACAAACGAAAAAAGAGAACTTCCTTCGTGAAAACATTGTGGAAGCTTTCTCCGGTTTGGAATTAGTTTCAATTTTTTATGGCCATATTAAAGCTACAGCTTCTGCCGATTCTTAAAATTACAACTTTTACAGTAAATACTACAAAAAATCCTTGAGCAAAGCGAAGTTACCGGCTTGAAATTCCATCTGAAGAAGGACATTCCGTTTTTCTTTAGGACCAACATTTTTCCTGAATATTTTTTGTTAATTTCCAGCCGACCTTGAAATTACTTTTTGACAATACATTTGAATTTTCGTCTAAGTAAATATAAAATAGAATGTACGAGAAAAGCGATTTGGGAATATTCTTTGCATAACGAAAGTTTATAAAAATTTGTATTATAAAATTTTATGGAAAACAGAGCGACTGAAGGCTTGGAACTGATTGGTCTAATCTTAATTTCAAATTCCCTTTTAATTACGCAATAAATAACCAATAAAACAGCTAACAACAGCCGAAAATTGATCCTTTTTTCAATTTCATTTGAATTCTGTTTCTAAAGTAAATATAAAGGACAATCTGCTGTAAAAGGAAATTTCCACAAGCTTTCAGCAGTAGAAATAAATCCAAAAGAAACCGCCAGAATTGTTGTTAATATAGGAAAATGTTTGAAAATTTGAGTTTACAACTCTTCTAAATTGTTCAAAATTGCATTTAACCATTAGATTTAGCATCGTTTTTTGATAATTTCAAATTTTGAGAATTCAAATTTTCCACAAACTGTAAAACCTTCGAATTAAGAAAATGCAATCTGTCACCAATCAATCGACACAATCGAATAATAAATAAACCAATCTTTACGAACCTACACCGAAGGATGTCATCATTATCATCAAAGGAAAAACAATTTAAAATTAAATGTAAAATAAATAGGTGTTACTTTAAAGACCATATGTAGGAGTTAAATTACCTTTTCTTTAGTTATTCTCATTAAAACCAAAGCTAATTCTTATCTGACTAGAAAAGTAGGCGTTTTGTTAATCCAAGGTCGGGCAATTGCAATTATCATTAAGCAACAATTAATAAGCTACCAACAAAAAAAAAAGATGCCATTAACTTCTAAAGGTCGTTCGCATATTATGTGAAACTGCAACTTCCGTTCGAATAAAACCATTTAATTTACTAACCATTTAAACCTAATACCAACAAAATCGTTAGAAATTGGCCTTTCTATCAAATTAACTAAACAAAAAGAGCAAGCAAATTATATGAAAACTTCTTCCAAATATATGGGTTTCTAAGGCTACACTTGCACCTTGACTAATCGTTGGCAGTCTTCGTTAGAAACCGACAAAAAGGTTGGACGGTGTGTACAATTACATAAATGGTCAGGTAAGTAGACGGGAGCATTTGTAAATATTCTAACGACCAAGAGATAACTTAGAAATGGTATGGCCATAAATCTTTCAGAATTCTTTTCAAATGTGTGTGCAAGTTGCAAATACTTTTGAATAAAAAGCCAAAATTTTAACGATGTAAGCTCGATGTCCGAATGGTCAATAACATACCCGCGAGTTCAAGAGCTTTAAGTTTATTTATTGCCTAAGATAAATCAAACGTAAAAACCTGTTGCAAAAATATTTTTCAGGGGATTAATAAAGACAAAAGCCGCAAATACCCTCACTTTCTCATTAAAAATCTTGATGGTTTGAGATAAATCATAAAAACTTGAATTACGTAAAAATCCGCAGGTATACAGACAGGAAATGTGATACTATTGAGACATACTCCATTAATCCTTCATTAATTATAACGATTATCTGTAGATGGACACAAATTACTATCGATAGAGAGAAGACTTCCACTAATGGTTATTATGGTTTTAACACAACAGGAGAAATGCATGACGTAATAAATTGAGCTCAAGACATTTTCGGTTTAAAAGAGGAGCAGCTTAATGATGCCGAAAAGAATTCCGAGGCACTCTTTATTTGTACACAACAAGCATATTTATTCATAATTGATTGATTGTACTAAAGGCGGTGAATCCTATCAAAGAATATCTAAATCAAACATTGTTGTTTTTCTAGTACGTTCATTTTAAAATAATCACGGTAGCCTCCTTTTTTGTACTTCCACTGCTTGTTTATTTGGCACAGATTAGCTCAAATATTCACTTCATATTCGCAAAAAAAGGGGCCTTGGATCTTCGTTGAATTAAACAAAATTCGATACGCATCAATGTGACATACTTGTACGGCTATAAATAAGTTTTCTATAAAAACGACATGATTTTTAATCAAGCACGTACAAGAAACTACCTCAGCCTCGATAAGTAGAAAAATATGTAAATTATGTTGTTAGACCCACAACCACAACTTGATTTAAAAAATTATTTTCTTTGTTTTCGATTTTTTACAAGCTTTCATAACCTTGAAAACATAAACAAATACGATTTAAATTCGTTGCAATTAAGATTTCATCAGTTTTCTTCAATTTTTATTCAGAATAAAATTAAAACTAAGTTTTAGTTAATTTATAACCAATCCGACGAGACAGGAAACTAAGTTCTAAATCACCAAAGGTCTGAATTTCCAGGTTCTTTATCAAGAGAACCCCCAGTTTGATGAAAACAACAAACTAAACAGGTAAAAAATACTTGCTTCGTAACTGAAATAATTACCTAACACCTGAAAAACAGATCATTCGGTGTTCACTTTTTAAACTTTGGTTCCAGAAACTCAGCGGAAAATGTCATTAAAAACTGTTGCAACAGGAAGGAATGGTTCGTAGAAACTAAAAAGTTGCAGGAAGTACACACAAAAAATTAACAAAAGCCAGGTGTGCTCAACTTGAGAAGAAAATTAAAGCAGGAGTGCAACGTAACTGTTTTACCATGCTATAAACTCTGTAATTATGTGAATGTTTGCGGAACTTCTTGCAAAAATTATAAACCTTTCTGTTTTCCCCCAAATCCCCTTTTCTTAGTAAATTTTTCCAATCGAACCTAACATCGTGAAAATTTATGATAATCCTCAAAGAATTAAACAAAATTAAATTTAATATAAAGTGACTAATGCACATCTGAAAAAATATTACAGCATTATTATTATACTTGCAAATTGATTAATCACGGCAATTTTCAAGGTTTATTTTAAAATACCAGCATTCCAAGCTAATCAAATCCTAATAGCGTTCGATAATTTGTTGGGAAGAATTTTAACAGCTTTTTTAACAGCCATATGCAGTGCTATTATCTTTTTCTAAGCCACCGAAGAGGACACAAAGATCAATCAACCTAACAAACCAACATCTGGGAGTTGCAATATTTGGAGGATTATCTCTAAATTTTGCCTGTTTTTTGTCTTTTAACACGTCCACTTGTTCCTTAAGTGCTTATATTTAAAAGATTAAAAATTCCTAATTAGCGAGTTCCTTTTTTATCTAAATTTTCTGTGTAGGTTGTTGAGAAAAAGGCACTCTTTTAGTACACAATTTTTACCAAAACCAAGGTTATTCAATATGAAGTACGCAATAATGCACTTTGTTTTGGATGAAATGAAGATTAAAACGTGGACCTTGAAAATTATGCTTACCTAAAACAATAATAAAAAAAAATGTTTAAACCTTTTTATCAGGTCATAAAATTATTTTGTAACTTTATTTAAGTTTCGGTTGTTAATTCTGATTTCCTTGTTATTTATTTTGATCATTTTACAACCTTACTACGAATTGAAAAAAATCATCAGAAGGTGTTAGTTTATTTATACTCGTGAAATAATAATGAAAGTTGCAAGTTGCTTCAGTGAAGTCAATTTCTAAACTAACTAACCAAACTTTTCCAGATTTTTACATTCTCATCATGATTGGATCAAAGTACTAGTACAACCACAAAGAGAAAGATTAAGATGTGCGATAATTCCCTTCCGATTAAATAGAAAGAAAAATCGTTGGTACGGTTAGTGCAATTTCAATAGACGAAAGGAAACAGCCAACATTCTGTTGCTACTCCACCGGAAATAGGAAATTATAGAACTGTTCTTTTTTTCCTGGTAAGTTAACTTGTGAAACAAAAACGTTCTGTTTAATTAGACTCGCCTAAGTTGTAAACATTCCTCTTTCCTTAGCCTAACATTTTTTGTTTCTATGAAGCTTTCAAAATTGGGCTGTTTTTAGCATTAAATCAAGGTGCTGTGTGAATTTACTTTGATGCACAATTTAATAATAAGTTTATGTAAGTCTAGAGAGAAGCAATAATGCAAGAGCTTTGAAGGTAAAGCTATACATAAATATAAATTGGACTTTAAATTATCTTCAAATTCGAAACATGGCACAAGAAAAGCAATACAAATAATACAACTTTTGGGACTACATATTTTAAAGTTTGAAATTCGACTTTTTTCTATACATTTCGAACGCAGAAAACGAACAAAAATTCACAATCCTTAAAAATATTTCTGGCTGAATTGAAAAGGCATTTTGTTAAATTAGTGATCTAGCAGTGGAATCCCATTTTCTCTTAATTGTTAATATATTCTGCTTCACAAACTTCGAAACGAACTTGACTGTTCCGGCAAGACAGGAAATCTCGCATATTTTATTTTCTACATCCAAATAATTAGGGAATTCAAAGTGAAAAAGAAGAACTTCAAACTACTTTACATCGTATTTAAATTGCATATTTTCAAGTTCAAAGATTGTTGGGAAACCGTGTGAACTTCCATAAGATAAAGTAATTTTCAGGTCTTTTGAGACTATAATTTAATAACTAAGTTTCAAAAAACGTCATTAATCAGCAACGGCGATTCAAGAACATTCAACAGCTTCTGGATGCTTTCCACAAAATTGTCAAGTCAATAAGATTATATATCACTGCACACAAAGCTACGATTTATTCTGAGAGACAAACTGAGTTAAACAAACATTTTTGGAATTATTTTCAGGTTCAAAGACTGTAAAGCTATAAATAATTTTAAATTGGACTTTTAATGATTTTCAAATTAAAAACATGGCTGCGGCAATGATATACAAATTCAATTTGTTTTGCAAAATACCCAGACTTGTACCTCCTACGTTTGTGTTTATTTTAATCAGCAATAAAATATTTTCTGCGTAAAACAATATTTTTAGAACAAATTATGATTGAATATTTAGGTGTAAATCAAAAGGGCAAACGTAACAATGCCACACGCAGGATTAAAATGTGAAGGACGCTCGTCTTTACTATTTTTGCAGCTTTAAAAACGATTAAAATGTTGATTAATTTTAAGGAAAAACAATACAGTTAGAGTTAGAAAGTAAGCACAAATTATGCCTGAATTATTTGAACTAAAAGCCATGAAGACGTTGATTTAATACGAATTAAACTTTGCAGTAATTAAAACCTAAGATACCCCTCTACTGCTACAATCGTAGGCTCAAATGTTATTTCATTACTTCTTTCTTCAAGTTAAATACACAAAAGTTGTAAAATGCGATTTAAAGCAAAATTATCACGCATTTTAAGATAAATCTGAATCATACACATGCATTCGTTTTATTTGGGTAAACAAATGTAAGGGAAGTTGCCAAACTCACCACTAAAGCCATTAACTTATATTTCCAAAATTATACAACGAGAATTTTACGCCTTTTCAGCCCAATAATGTCATGTAATAATATAAAGTTTGTGCATTTTTAGAAAAGGTTAAGAACAAAAAAATAGACAAGGATTCGTCCGCATTTTCTCAAGTTTTGACGTATGCAACTGGATTCTCACATTTTACAAAATTCTTTCGGCTTAAAGCCCAAGGCTTTACAACTTTACACAAATCAAAACACAATTAACTGTTCTTCAGCAAAACCACAAACGTTTAGCTTAACTTAAAAACCGATAATCCAATTTTCCAAAATTTCCAGAATTATTGTGTGTAGATAGATAATCATAATACAAATTGAAGTAGTTTTCTAAGCAAGAATAGGATTTTTATAACCGAAAGGTACCAAACCGTAACTCTTGAACGTTGTGATTAACAAACAGGCAGGCCGAAGCATTTAGTTAGCTAATTTTAATGGTGAAGACGAAGCGGTCAATATTTTGAAAAAACCGTTACAAGACTTGGAGGTTTCGTTATCCCTAAAAGGCAATCAACTTGTGAACCGTCCACGTATCAGGCCCATTCATCTAGAAGTCACCAATTAAGAAGTGCTAGGATGAGATAACCAGAAATGTGCGATAAAAATGATGGATGATGATCGGACACGATTATAAACATAAATAAAGTAGAAGAAGGTAACCTGTGACGAGCACCTAATATGCAAATATAAATTACACCGAGTCCGTTATTAAAAGCGTTGTTTGTTATGCAAACGCCGTTAATCAGTATGCGTATGAAGACGAGTCCCTTAATCGTGTACTTTTCGCTGGGAGGAAAAGTAAATATGTTTTATATTTATTTAATTACAAGAACGGCACGGCACGTTTGTTACATTTTGTTGTTTACGTAAAAATCTCGTTTCAGTTCCGGTTGTTTTATAAAAAGTGCTTAGATTGTGTTTTCGTTTGTGTAATAATAAACACATAAACACGCACTTTTCCCCGAAATAAGGAAATAATAAGTCGTTCTCACAAGGGTTACCACAAAGCTCGTATGACGTGCAGCGTTTTTGCAATCGGTTCGAAAGCAAACGTTTGCTGTTGTTGCACAGCGAACATGCAACACACAGTTTACCAACGCAACGTCGATACAAAGTTGCGGATCCGGATCATTTAGATGTTGAAGCGACTTTTATAAATCAGAGTCAATAAAATCCCAACGCAAGCCAAGTTAAAAAAGTAATTGACTGATAACAGTTATAAAAGAACGGCCAGATGAACTGCCTCACCTGCAGACCGGTTTCGTGCTGGCAGCAGTCGGCAAAAATCTCTGGTGCTTCGTTTAAAATATTCTCATCCACTTAACACAGAACTGTTCCACTAAAAACACACCGTAGAACGAACTCACAAATATCCAGTTAAAAAAAGGAGCGACCTTTGTTGCAATCCAAGAAGTGCACAACGTTCGCGCCGCACAAAGACTTGCGCTAGAATGCAACTGCCTTCGAAGCAGGCACTTGACTAGGACTTTACTAGCGAAGCTGACCGTCCGCAGGTCTCTCCTTGGCCACTTAAGTCTTCCATTTCAGTCTTAACTGTATCTTAAGCTTACTTAACTTTACTCTCTCACTCGTCCCCACCAAAACGGCCAACGTGCTTTGTCACCTTCGTCTTACCTGAGTATGTTGACTGAGCAAGTCTGCTGCATGCCATTCCACGTCTACCTGGACCTGTTGCTTGCACACCCATACCAACTATGCGACGTCTTCTCATGAATTTCGTTTACTTGTTTAAGCCTTCAGGTATTCAAAAACATTCAACGGCCTTTGGATGCTTTCCACAAAATCCTACGAATCAATAACTTTATCACTTCACACAAAGACGCAAAATACGAATAAAAACGCAATCCTTAAAATTATTTCTGACTGGATTGCAAAGGCATTTCTTTTAATTTAGCGATTTACTGCCTTTTTCTGCAGTTACACTGCCTTCGTACTTCATAAAATTAAATACGAGCTTGGCTGTTCGAAGACGGGAAATCAAACTATTTTATTTTTTAATTGTTGTTAAATTAAATAAATATTTTGGAGCTAGCTGCAAGCTCGAAGTCTGTTGAGAAAATTGGAATTTCACACGTAAATCTTCGCACTTTTTCCTATAATTTTTGCTGAAACTGTGTAAACTTCCACGAGATAAAAATAAATTTCAGGTCTTATGAAGGTATAACTAAGTTTCACATATTTTAACAATTTACTGTATTTAGGAACACCGATTAAAACTCAAAAACATCCAAGTCTTTGGATTTTTTCCACAAAACTCTCACTTCACACAAAGCTATGATCTACTCTGAGAGACACCACACAAAAGAGATACAGAAAAATGAATAAAAACACACTCGGAGCATCCCTAAAATTATTTCTGGATGAATTGCAAAAGGTATTCTTAATTAAATTTTAGTTATTTATTGCAGTTGAATCTCCTTTTTCTGCATACTTATTCTGCTTCATGAAATGAAACACGAGCTTGGTTGTTCTAGAACGACAGGAAATCTGTGTGTATTTAATATTCTACTTTTAAATAGCGAACGAATTAAAAAAGTGAAAAAGAACGTTAGCAGAGCTTACACCATTTTAAATTAAATAAATATTCTTTAGGGCTTTCAGGTTCGACGGCTGTTAGGAAAATTCGAATCTTTTTTCAACACCTTTCGCAAACTGTGTAGATCTCCACGAGATAAAATAAGTTTCAGGTCTAATAAAAGTTTGCTATGTTTAAAAAAAATGCAGTTGATCACTAAGTTCATTAGCAGTGATGAAAAGAAAATTTTTTATGGATGCTGAGACACAACAAAACGAATAAAAGCACATTCACAATCCGTAAAATTATTTCTGGCAGAATTGCAACGGTACTTTTTTAATATTTAGCGATTTACCAAGGGAACCCCTTTTCCTCTAATCGTTCACATATTCTACTTCATAAATTTAGAAACGAGTTTGATGTGTTTACATTTCTGGCTGAGGCATTTTTTTTTTTTTAATTTGGCAGTTTAGCTTTCCTTGAGCTTCCATCTTACTTCATAAAATTAAATACCTACGAGCATGGCAGTTCTAGAAAGACAGGAAATTGCAAAGGCACTCTTTTAAAACTTAGGGATTTATTGCAGTGGAACCCCCTTTTATAGTAGCTACACTGCATATTATTCTGCTTCATAAAATTAAACATAAGCTTGGCAGTTCCAGGAAGACAGGAAATATGTGTGTATTTTATATTTTACTATAAATAATTAGCGAATTAAAAGTGAAAAAAGTACGTCAGAAGAGCTTTAAACTATTTTGAATTGTTGTTTAATTAAATAAATAATTTTGGGACTATTTTCACAGTTGGAAAAATTCCACGCAAATTTATGCACTTTTCTCTACACTTTTCGCTGAAACTGTGCGAATTTCTGCGAGGTAAAATTAATTTCAGGCCTAATGAAGGTAGTTATAACTAAGTAACACACAGGTGCTCGTGTGGAACACCGAAAAACGAACAAAAATATACACAAATTTTAAAATTTAGCGATTTATTGCAGTGGAACTCCTTTTTTTTGTAGCTGCGCTGCATATTCTGCTTCATAAAATTAAACACGAACTTGGAAATCTTTATCTTCTTAAATAAGAAAATTTAAAGTAAAAAAGAAGATCTTTAAACTATTTTAAATCGTTTACAAATTACATAAACACGTTGTAAACTATTTTCAAATTCAAAGATTGTTGGAAAAATTCGGATTTTTCACGTAAATTTTTCTGGAGTTTTCGCTGAAATTGTATGAACTTCCACAGCATAAAGTAAGTTTCAGGTCTAATGAGAGTATAATAAATTTAATAACCAAGTTTCATATATAGAGCTGGGATTATATGCAAAATGCATATTCTCTAATATGAATAAGCCATCAAAAATATTTTGTTTATACACGAATCGCATAATTTAGATTCGATTGACACCAACTTCATTTTGCATATTTTTTTTATAGGTAGTGAAAATGCAAAATTACATTTATTTTGCTACTTTCGTGAAGTTTTTCGCCGTTTTTTTAACTTTTTGTTTGGCGCAAAATAAAACTTTAAAAAGAATCCCCCAGGTAGGTAAGCGTAGAAATTTAGGAAATTCCTTCCCATTGTTACCTTGACTAACTTACTCAGCAAAATTTCAAGCGGATTAAGGGATTTTCCGAAATGCAGGTTTAGGTATTTTTTTGTTGCATTAAATATCTACTGTTTTTTCTAGGGTGTTCGCTCCTTAATCCCTGATTAGTTGTCAACAATATTTTACTTGTTCTTGGAAGGGATCTGTGTATATATGCTTATATTTTAAGTAATGCTGTATTTGTAAGACAGTGCTGTAGTGAACATTGCAAGATACGTGGCGAGCATTAAACAACAAAATTGGTCCAGTGCAGCGTGATCATTTGATTGTTATTTAAATAATGCCAAAAAATAATAGTTTGGTTTCGGTTTGGTTAATGGACTTGATGGTGAAAAGGTGTTTTTTAGGACATGTAGCAAAATACTAAGTACATAGTATTTTTTATTAATACGACTTTCAGTATTACCCTTTTCGATTTTAAAAATAATTGCCTACAAGTTTTATTATTTTAAATTGCTGGATCTTAATTGGATATTACTTGTAATTGTCACAGATATCATGTGGAAAAAAATTTCAAATTGGAACTTCCTTACATTAAGGTAGATCGAAGAATGGTGGTACACAACTATCCCTAAAGGAATCACTGGTTGCAAGTTCTACAAATAATGGAAGGAAGACTTTTAATTCAGAACTGTGTCAGGCACTTGTTAATTCAAACATAACATTATCAAAGTTAGGAAACGAAAGTTTTAAGACTTTTCTGGAAAAATACTGCAAAATGTCAATTCCAAACGAAAGTACATTAAGAAAAAAATATAGGTATTTTGTTTATTATTGTGAGTAAAATTTATTGCATATGCTGCATATTTTTGTGCAATTTTATAGAATCGAGTGCGTATTTTAAAAATTTTAGATGCATATATATGCGCATATTTTAACTAATCCCAGCTCTATATCATATACTTAAAAAAATTGTAATTAATCATAAACGGCGATTATGAATCAAAAACAGCTTTTGGATACTTTCCACGAAATTCTCATATCAATCAGATTATCACTTCACACAAACATTCTCGTTCGGAGCACAGAAAACGAATGAAAATGCACTTAAAATCCTTCAAATTGTTTGACTGAATTGCAAATGCATTCTTTTCAAATTTTGGCAATTTATTGCAGAGGAAACCCCCTTTTCTGCAGCTACATTTCATATTCTACTTCGTAAAATTAAACACGAGCTTGGTTGTTACAGAAAAGCAAGAAATATAGGTATGTGTATTTTATTCTGCTTCTAAATAATGGACTACTTAAAAGTGGGAAAAAAATTAAAAGAACCTAAAACTATTTTAAATCCCTTTAAAGTTAAATAATCGTGCTTGGAACTATTTTCAAGTTGTCTGTTGGGAAAAATTCGAAATTTTCTCCCAAATTTTTGCACCTTTTTTATACTTTTCGCTGAAACTGTGTTAACAACTACATTTTAAAAAAATGCAATTAATCACTAAAGACTGTATTCATAAACACAGAAAAATTAATAAAAATGCCCTCACAAGGTACTATTTAGCGATATTGCAGGGGAACCCCCTTCTTTCTGTAGTTACACTGCTAATCGTTTACATATTCTAGTGTATAAAATTAAACATAAAGTTGACTGTTCCAGCAAGACAGGAAATCTGTGTATTTTTTAGATGCTTCTAAATAATTAGCGAATTAAAAGTGAAAGAAAAAAGAACGCTAGAAGGGCTTTAAAACCTATTGTAAATCGTTTCTCATTTAAATAAACATTTTTTGGGGTTATTTCCAAGTTCTAAGATTGTTGGGAAAATTCGAACTTTCCACGTAAATTTCTATTTTCTGTTTTCTATACATCTCGCTACAACTTTATGAACTTCCACAAGATAAAATAGGTTTCAGGTCTACTAAAGGTAAAACCAATTTAAAAAATAATTTTCACACATTTTAAAAGTTTTCAATTAGTCACTAACCATTGTATTCAAACAGCCATTAAAATTGGTTTAGATTTTAGTTAAAATGAAACCTATTTAGTTTTAGATTAGAGATAGTATTTTGTAAGACTTATTTAATGTAATTATTATTTTGTTTGCTTGTTAGTTTAAGAATATTGTTTTGCCCATATTTATAATGTCTTTTCTTTCTTTTTGTCCTGTAATTGGCATCTGCTGTTGGACAATAAATTATTATTATTATTAATTAATGTTACTATGATTAAATGTCAAAATCATTCAACAGGCTTTGGATGCTTTACGCAAAATTCTCGAATCAATAAGTTTATCACTTCACACAAAGCTACGATTTATTCTCAGAGATACCACACAAAGGAGATATAGAAAAATGAATAAAAACATTCACAATCCCCAAAATTATTTCTGACCGAATTGCAAAGGTGCTTTAGCGATTTATTGCAGTGGGAGCCCCTTTTTCTGTAGCTACATTGTATATTCTACTTCATAAGATTGAAGTGAGCTTGGCCATTTCAGAAGGACAAGAAATGTATGTGCATTTTATATTCTGTTTCTAAATAATTAGCGAAATAAAAGTGAAAAAGAACATTAGAAAAGCTTCAACCTATTTTGAATTGTTGTTAAATTAAATAAATATTTTTGGGATTATTTGCAAGTAGGAAGGCTGTTGAGAATTAAAATTTTCTTGCTAAATGTCTGCAATTTTTCCTATTTTCGCTAAAACTGTGTGAATTACCAGGGTGTCTAATAAAGGCATAATTAATTTAATAACTAAGTTTCACACATTTTAAAAATTTGTAGGTAATTAATCACTAACTGATGTATCCATAAACAGGAATTACAATTCAAAAACGTTTAACAGCCCTTAGATGCTTTCCACAAAATCCTCGAATCAATAAGTTTATCACTTCATATAAAATACGATTTATTCTCAGAGATATCATGCAAAGAGGGGCTCCTTTGGAGCACAGAAAATGAATAAAAAAAAGACACTTAAAATCCTTAAAAATATTTTTGACGGAACTGCAAAAGGACTTTTAAAATTTTGTAATTTAGCTGTGGAACCCCCTTTTTTCTGCAGCTACACTGCTAATCGTTTACATAATTCTACGTCATAAACTTAATACATACAAACCACTTTAGATGCTTTCCACAAAATCCTCGAACCAATAACCTTATCGTTTCACATAATAGTACGATTTATTCTCAGAGGTACAACAGAAAAAGAAATAAAAACACAGTCAAATCCTTAAAATTATTTCTGGCTAAATTGCAAGGTTGTTGTGGAACGCCATTTTCAGCAGCTACACTGCATATTTATCGCCGGAGTGGCCGAGTGGTTAAGGCATTGGACTACAGCGCGGATGGTCTCGGGTTCAAACCCGAGTCGGATGCTCGGCGGGTGACCTACCCAGTCACTGCAAAATAGTAGTAATTGGGTACCGAAACACAGTCGTGTAGTAGGTTAGCGTGGTGCTTACCACATCACTGTGTGTGCATAGCGTGCGAAACAACTGGGAATAGAAAACGAACTTAGAAAGCTTAACCCTCTATGTTGCCAGCCATATCTTTATTTTTACCTTTACACTGCATATTCTGCTCCATAAAATTAAACACGGGCTTGGCTGTTCCAGAAAGTCAGGAAATCTACGTGTGCTGTGTATTCACTTCAAAATTATTAACGAATTAAAAGTGAAAGTGCCTTAAACTATTTTAATTCGTTTTTAAATTCAATAAAAATTTTTGGGACTATTTTCAAGTTCGAAGGCTGTTGGGAAAATTCGAATTTACCCATTAAATTTCTGTACTTTTCTTATAATTTTCGCTGAAGCTGGGTGAACCTCTATGAGATAAAACAATTTTCAGGTCTAACGAAGGTATAATTAATTTAATAACTAACTTTCACAAATTTAAAAAAATTGCAATTAATCACTAGCAATTGTATTCATAAACAGCGATTTAAATTAATAAGATTTTAGTTGAAACTAAACCCATTTAATTAATATGTTATCATGACAATTGGCAGCATTTAAGTACCTTGATTTTGCAATACTTATTCTAATGTTTTTAGATAATTTGCTGAGATGATACAGTTCATTATATTATAAATTACTAATCTTCTAGTTGAGTATACTCAAAACCTTTCTTTAAAAAAACTCTGGCACTATGTTACAACAGGCTATAACGTTCACAATCTTTTTATTTGTTAACAGAAAGGCTTGCGGAATTACACTTTGTTCCAAAGAAAACTGTCTATAATTAAAGAATAAATCAATCAAATTACGTTATTGTTACCCAATTAAATCGTCCTCCTTACCCTTCAATAACTGATGTTAAACAAAGCTCGGAATGAGAATTTTGAAACAAACTTACTCAAAAATAAATTAATAACCAACGATAATTTATAATACAGGCTAAAGTCTTATGTACAGAACATTCAGAATTGGTTTCCTGGATAAGTTTGTAAGGCGTTACGAGGAAAGCTAGTTAAATCAGTAAAATATATTTGTTTCCTCCCTGCAATTTAAAAATTCCGAAAAATATCATTCAGATCTTTAATCTGGGGTGTTCCAGTTTTCAGTAGGTTTAAAAATTGTTTAAAATGCCTCCCTCAAATTAGTTCTGACTTTTGACACCCCACAATTTTACCTGAACTTTCGTAATCTTATTGGGAAGGTTAGTTTTAATCTTAGGACAAGATTTTAGAACCTTTGATAAGCAAACAGGCTTAAAATAAATATCCCTAGGGAAAATTTAAATATAGGTAACCTAAAGTTATATCGGTGGTTTCCCAGAAGATTGTCGAAGTGTTAATACGTAAATTGAAATCTTATATGTTAAACAAAGACTATACTTTTATGTAATTATAATTGGTTGGTTTAAATTGTTACGTTAAAATTGGGATTCCTAAGTTTTTTTGTGTTGGTTCGTATCTTTTTTAATTGGGGTCTTTTACCTTCCAAGTGTGACAATTTTTAATTGGTACCTCAGTTCATTCAATGATTCTCTACAGAGCCTGTCAAATGTTTAAACTTTTCTGAATTCTTCAGTTTCAATATATAACTCAAATTTAGTAATTTCTACCAGTCGTTCTTAAATTACAGCCGTTTAGTTTTAATGTCATAGAATACCTGACCGTTGGGTAAAAATCATAAAACCGAAAGTTTATTTGCTTTTGCAATGGTTAAAGAAGCAGGCAACTTCTTGAATGAGAGATTTTTACGGTAAGATAACAGCAAACAGTTACGCATGGCGAAGAAGCTTAAAAGACTGTTATAGTGTAATATTATTTCAACTGGAACATGTAAATTAAAAAGAAAAAAAAAATGAAAGAAAGAACATTAAACTCGCTTTTCTTCAAGTTTGAACATCCCGAATCAAACGGTGGTTAGTTAACAGGAACTAGGACAGTTAACAAAACAAAGGTAATCACAGTAGTTGCGAAAAACACGACCTTAATTCTGTACTAAATTACAGTTTGTGATTGCGTGCATTACGCTCTAGAACGCCTACTTTGAAAATGTCATTTGCATTTAGTGGAATATAAATCGTTCAATTAGAACTTGATTTAACTGTACGGCCTTACTGCTTATATTGACGCGTTTTTATAGTTTTTCATGAGTCAAATATTACGTATTACACACGTATAACATTAACTTGCTGTTAATTAAATACCTACGGCTTCATACTCAGGCTGGGTTAAATTCTAAATTCATTAATGGAATAGCCGTATTATTTTTTTAAATTGATTATTTAAATATAATTGCTTCGCTTAGGATTACACCAAAAAGAGCAACGCTATTGCTAACCAAATTTCTTAAACAATTCGCATACACCGTCTCATATCGATTACCTTTTTGTAATATTCTATGGCAATCAGTAGAAACGTCTTTATTTATTAAAACAAACCCATAGCAAGGAATTATTAGAGGAAATTCCTCCAGCATATTATATTCTAGGAGACTTTTATACTCACAGCCTCCCCAACTAGGTACAAACTTTTCTTCGCCTATGGACATGGCTTTTTCTCACCTTCAAACTTGCTATGAAATTCTCATCAAGAGCGTAACAAATAATTTTCAACTATTAATAGAACAAAATTTTCAAGGTAAACATTCGGACAAACAAACACCGATCAAACGTGGAAAATTTCAAAGGGAAACTGGGAGCAGTATTTAGTCTATTAAAATTCCTTTTCATGTACACCGATAATATAAATGAAACAATTAAAAAGTTTACAAACATTATAATAAACGCAGCCAAAGAAACAATTACCTTTTACAAATAATCATAAATCTCCTTATAGAGAACCATGGTAGAATGAGGAATGTCAAGTAGTAATAAACTTTAGAAATAAAGTTTACAACAAGGTGAGGAATCTAGGTTCTATAGAATCTAAAATAGATTACAATAGCAAGATCAATAATGTTCCAAAGTAAAGAAAAATTGTGGATTAATTGCGTTGCTGCTATCGACTCAAATACGGCAGATATGGAGATATGTGACAAAAGATCAAAAGTACGGGATGAAATAACACATATCGGGCGGTATTAAAAAAAAGTAGGACCTAAGCTGCGATCCAAAGGAAGGGATGGATGCACTTCATAAAAATTTTTTTACAAAGAAGAATATTCTGCTTTAGTGTAATGAGCGCATTATCAGAAGAAATGGCACTCACCAAGGATCAGTAATTGGCCCAAAACTATTCTAGATTAAAAGAACCTCTTCCGGGTTGGGACCGTGTTATTGTTGAGAAAGAAGAACTGCTTTCTTAAGGGCCTGATTGATACATTGACTTACGGTGCTCTTTTAGCGGGCAAACCGTTGAGTACTTTCTGATTAATGACATACGGTCCCAACTCAGAAGGCGTCCTTTTAACACTGACATTAACTGCGAAAGTCTTTGAATTCACTATTGTAGATTCCTCTAAATCTAAATGTGATCACTGAAAACTTGTTTGCAGATGATCCAGGCATTTACTATTCCAAATAACGTCACAAACTATTCAAATAAAACATTAAGGAAAAACGATATGCTCTATTCTTTTCTCAAAATGGGAATCAAATCATTCAATTAAATCTCAACAAGAACACCTTTACAACTGAAGTAAAAGATTTGGGAATAATATTTGACAACAAAGTCAATTGGGCAAACGTATCAACCAAATGCCTAGGCACTCAATTTTCTTAAAGTCATCGCACATAAGAAATGGAAATCAGTAGAAGAAGTACTTTTTACCATTTTCAAAGCATTAATTGTGTCAAAAAAAGCCAATCAATAAAAAGCTATTATAAAGGATTGAAATTGTATATAACATATTTCACAACCCGAGCCTTCATACAAAAGCAGGCCTTCTCCTTCCTACCTGCTAAATACATTAGTACAAAATATCACAGGTGTCCTTGCAAATCTGATACATACCAATTATAGAAGAAGAGCCTACTTAGGAGTCTTTAGTGGAACAAAAGAGATGCATAGAATTATTATTTAGGCTTCGACTCACCTTGAAAATTATTTCTTCTGGTGTGGGCCGAACTCATCGATTCTTGTAGTATCTCAATTATATATTTTTATTTAGACTTGATCTCCTAAACTTTTTCTTTCACTAAATTCTAAAATTACTAATGTTTTTGTTTTTCCAAAATTAATAGAATAATTAATTAATCTTTGTAATTTTTCCATATAAATATGGTTTGTCGAAGCAATACTATAACCAAAATTCAAATTTAAAGAATGTATCACGTTAACTGCATGGCTTTTTATTTTCTAAAAATAATTTAAGCTTAAAATAAATCAGTAAAACAGTTAAACTGAGACAATAATAATTAATGGCGATTTGCTGAGCCATTTACATTCTACATTCTGGTATATATCGCCATCAGTTTGATAGTTATTTATGCATCAAGCGAGATAAATACCATTTAACAAAAATTAAGGATTCATTAAAATATATTAAAATCATTTACCAATCCATGGCAAAATTTGCAGCTTGAGTGTAACGAGAGCTGACGATGGAGTCCGAAAGTATTTAAACATAAAATTTAAACAATTTTGTACGTAATTATTTAAAATAAATTGAAAAACTTCCTTTACTATCCATGGGAGGTAAATTCATACTTCCTTACTACCACAAAAACCAAGAAACACAAGTAAAAGCTTAGTTCCTCAGATGTGGCATGGTAAGTGTAACTTATCAAATCGCTAACAGAGAAAACGATTTTATATCATGATGGAAAAGTTGGATGAAGCTTCTAAACTAGTAGATCTACAAATGAACTCAAAGAAGACCATATTCCCGAAGCAGTATCATTGGCTATTAATACCATTTACCATTATATTAGATGCTGTTGTAGATGGTTATCTGGCACGGAACTAAACAAAGAAGGCTAATTAAATAGCCGAAATGTTTAGGCATTGATAGCGTTAGTAAACCATAACAAAAATGGATCAATGTCATCAAGCTTGTAAAGAAAATGGTTTTACGTAACACAATCTATAAAAAAGAAAAGTTTTCTTTACACAAAAGAGATTTAAGGGTGAATGCTATAAGGCCAGAAAAAAGAAATTTCTATTTTTCTAATAAATCTATCTTCCATTAATTTATTTTCAATGGGAAACCTTTGTTGCTACAATTCTTTCCATAGGAAATATTTGATAAATGGCTTACTACGGGATTCATTAAGGAATTCAAAATAATAAAAAACAAAAAACCTTACTATCTGCTAAAGTAAAGTTTATGTAGTTTCACTTGACAAACTTTCGCTCTATGAAACTGCACGAAGTATACATGCCCAAGTTTTGTATCGACCAAATCGGGTGGAATTTAACTATAAACTAAGCTATAGAATTTTTAGGTCCTAGTAGGTACGTGATACTTTATTATTTCCATATGTCCCACCCTCTGTTTTTATTTATTTTTTCTTTGGTTAGAACATTAATTATTTGTTCATCCGTAACAATGTTAAAGCACATTATAATATATTCTTGTCTTGTTTTTATCATCTTTTCTTTTATTCTTCTAAGCATTACATGACACCTCATTAATAAAATATCTTTATCTTCATATAAATTTAAAGGTCCCTTTTTAATATGGAAATGAGATGCTCATGTAAATTTAAAGACGTTAACACCCTTCCATCTTACAGGCTACGAGAGATACGTCATTCTTAGTCGGTGTGAATTATTACTATACCGACAACGTAAGCATGCGTGCTGTTTCGTTCATATTTTGCATAGATTACTGTATGATTATGATTCTTTTTTAAGTTTTCTAGCAAGAGCCTAAATGTACTAAGAGTTAAAATATTAAGTCATTCTACCTATTGGACCTATTGGACCTATTGGTAGATTAACAGGATGCTAAAATAGGAATTCGGAATTAATATTCAGGGTGTTTCCTAAGTGCATTGGGCAAATGAAGGAGGCGATTTCTGGACGAAAATTAAGGGTACTTTTTCAGATAAATATGTATCTGTCTTTTGAAGTAGGACATATCTTAATAGAAACTATTTTTCGTAAAATAAGCCAAGAAACAAACATGCTATTGTATTTTCTCCATGTACTTAGGAAACACCCTGTATGCTGCGGAATTACTATTAAAACTAAACGTTTGTAGTATTTTTAAGTCAAGCAAAAATGAGTAGTAAAACAAGTAATCGTAAATTGGTGTAATAATAAATAAAAAAGTATGGGTTAAGTTAAAGCAGCAAAAACTACAAACAAAACAAACGGAGCTTTGAAAAATAAACAGTCAAATCCAGTATGTGAGTTTCACTGTATTGAAAGTGTAAGGAAACATTAAATAACAATAAGTAACGGTCTAAAAAATCCTGGGTTATCACGTATGTGCTTCTCACATTCTGCAACGAGCATAAGTAACAAGTATGCACATCCTTATTGTTAACATCCGCACGCATTTGTAAAGACAAATTCTTCTTCTCTTAAAAGATCCTAACCAAAATAGGCAATATTGTAAGGAAGGCGAACACGTCTCATAACGAGATGTTTCGCATGAAAGAACCGAAAAGCACGTTTACGTGAATCTGATCTAGTTTTCAACTTATTCCATGGTTCGTTATCGTTCGAATGCAAAGCAGGTAACGCTATAAAATAACAAGAAGAAACTGAACAGTATCCGTTATTAAACCGAACCATTCTTGTTTATGAAATCCAATTACTGGCTTCATCAAAGTTCTTGCGCGTGCCTTCTGTTCTATAATAGGAAACATACACAAACGGTATAGTGGACGCCTGCAAGCATTTGGTGTTGCTTGTCTGCAAGTAACAGAAATCCCCCAGGATTTGGAGCCATTGGAGCAAGGAATTCCACAGATGCAGAACCATTCGATGGCCTTGAAGAAGCCAATGACTTCCGTAAGCTGCTACTAATGTACAACGGGCCCGAACGACACTTGCCTTCGTCCAACTAAATATTATTATCACCTTGAACGCCTTACAAGGTTATTCTGATTTAAATTCGACCGCTAATTTAATATCAATATTTTTTTTAAATTCAAGCTTAATAATCCTTAATTCAAATTTTACTTTGAAACACTTATATTGTGGATCCCAAGTTCAACGAAAGTTTTTAAAACGATGCAAAGAAAACGTGACAACAAATTATTTTATAGGTATGCTTTTTGGTGGCATGTCCTCTACGGATGTTAGAGAGGGGGGTTAAAACCACATTTTTAAACGACTTGGCGCCGTGCACTTTGTTACGCCCTCCTTACACAAGATGTGTAAGATCACAAAATCATTCATTGATTTTCATAAATCTTTCATTAATAGCAGAAAACCGTAAACACACGTGGTTATCCTCAATGTCAAACTGACATAATTTAAGGTTATTTATAATTATTATTATCAAAGAGTAACTAGACCGAACGAAGCTGAAATTAAAGACTTTGATTTCAACAATTTTTTTTATAAGTAATATCCTCCATATTGATATGACAAAGCTAAGGTTTAACCCCTGCTTGAATATTTACTTGAACACCAAATAAACTAACATTTTTCTGACCTAAAGATTATTAACAATTTAAATTGTTGCTAGTCTGTGAAAGAAACTTAAACATTTTAAACAAAAGTTTAGATTCTCTTCTAGAGTTTGATCAATGAAACTTTCTACGAAATTAATTTTTAAATTTAATTTACAATTTTATCTGTATACATATGTATTAATAATCAAAATCAAATCAATTTGGCTTTCTTCTGGGCCCAATTGTTCGAACATCTTCAAAAACGGGTTTGGTGGGAAATCTTAATTTTAATTTATTCAAGGTATCGGCACTTAGTAACCGCGAGGGAATATGGAGGGTTAAGGCCTTCTACGTCGCTTTAGCAGGTAATGTGGTAAGCACCACGCCTCCTACAACTTTCCCTACTCCACTACTGTGTTTTGGTGTGTTACGCGAACTGTACCTATTCAAAGTGTTTCATAATATTTATTAATTTAGTAATAGTTTTTTAAACGATGAGTTCATTAACATTTTCACTTACAATCTTAATACAGCTCGGTGTGTTTTTCACTGATTAATACAGATTGTCCGTCAAAGTGTAATTGCATTAAAAAATAAATTGAACTTTGCAGCTGTAACAAGCGTGTGTGCAAAACTGCAGAAAACTGTTCTTCTTCTTGGAATGGCATGCCCTTTACAGGGCGCTGCTAATCCTCTCTCCATATGCTTGTGGTGTGCATGTCAAGTAGCCTACAGACATAGGGGACCTACAGCTTTACGTGGGCTTCGAAACACGGAAGTGCTTGAAGGCTTACTAGGCAGAATACACCTCGGTGATTTGCCATTGCCTTCCGAGGGAAGCGGAGGTGTTTTCGGTGTATATGTGGCATCGAATGAAAGGTAATACTTTTATTATTAGAAATAATGAACCAAAGAGAGTTGCTGCACCAAACTTGAAAAATCCCCTTTTTCGTTTCGTAAATTTATCCCCACTCTGTTGCATTGGCAGTAAAAAAAATTGATACATGGATTTTGTAGGTAATTAAATTCTCTACAAGATTGATTATAAGGGCTTTTACGGTACAATTAAGTGTTACGGAGTTATTGCGATGTCAACTGGAAACAAACTCAAAATTTTGCAAAGTACACAATTTTAGCCTTTTTTCTGAAGCTTCGTGATATTAATCGTACAAAAAAACTTCAAAAAACAAATTTGCAGGAAATTTTGTCCTCTACAAGTGGGTAAATAGCTTTTTTTGCGCTAAAATTCACCATAAAGAAGTTATAGGCAAGAAACTGAAAGAAGTGCCG
Organism: Melanotus villosus; assembly: GCA_963082815.1. Classification (NCBI taxonomy): domain Eukaryota; kingdom Metazoa; phylum Arthropoda; class Insecta; order Coleoptera; family Elateridae; genus Melanotus; species Melanotus villosus. Next base: position 5,465,458 of record OY720423.1, on the reverse strand, counting down.
ATTTTCGTTGGTTTCCACACGATGGCGGAGGGAGCGGTGGAGGGGAATTGTGGAAATTTGGATTTTTGACTAACCAACCATCCTATACAACATATCAAAAATTCAGAACTACCCGACCTTTTGTAGGGTAAAATCCTTCGTTTACTGGACTATTATTAGATTGCTCTTTGCTATGATATAAAATTCTAACAACTCATATCTATGTATTAATGCAATTGAATACTTCTTCTTCTCAATCTTTTCAGCCCATATTAGTCCACTCCTGGACGTAGGCCTCTCCCATAAAAAATATTGATGTGGATTTTAATTGGGAGGTATTGGCATTTAAAACGCCACGCTTGCCAGGCGGGTTGGCGAGTGAGTGTAAGGTTTGGGAAGGATAAAATAGGTTATAGGTATGATTTAGATTAGGACCCGACTTTTCCCTGGTATCAGGAGGTGGAGAAGAATCGAGGTTCGCGTGAGCAGGGTCGCTTCCCTGAAGTAGATCTATCCTCCACTAGGGTCGTAGAGGGGTATCAACCCGCTACCATACAAACGCGTAAATAATACAAATATATGCCAGTACGTTGCTCAAGTTAACAGAGCTAACAACTAAAATTCAGGATAAATTTAATTTTTAATTTCAAGTCACTGTTGGTATTTTCACGTTTAAATACGTAGAAGAAATTTGAGCCTAGTGTTTTGTAAAAAAATCACATCGCAACTATTGATAAAAGCTTCCTCTTAAACAACAGGCATCCAGGAATTGAGTATAATAATTTACTTGGTTGTTAAACAATACGACATTTGATATCAAATTTCTGTAGAAATGTGTATAATTATTGTAATGCTACTTTTGTAGAAATACTAGTTAGTTAACATAATTAACTTAATTTTTTCACTTAAATACAAGACAAGCGGCCGCTCCTCTTACTAAGCCACCCGCGTGCATTGCACGCCTTGCACCCCGTTTAGATGGGTAATGTTCTAGTTAATTCTAGGTTATTTTTGTCTAAAATAGTCCCCCAACAGCACCAGAGAGAATCATTGGCAAACAAAAATATAAACCTGAATTTACAAAGAGCTAGAGAATATAAAACCAGAAATGCAAGGACTAAATTTAGAAATCCTGGGAATGAGCAACATTAAATGGAAAGACAAGGGTGACTTTTGGAATGGAAACTATAAAAGTATCTACTCAGGTGTTAACAACAGCATAACCGGAGTCGGAATAATACTGCAAAAGAAATGGAAACTAAGAGTAAAAAGCTACCTAATCTACAGCGACAGATTGATTCTAGTCAAATTAGAAGCTGAACCGAAAGACATAGCGTCAATACAAGAAATATACAAGCCAACATCGAGGTACAGCGAGGAAGAAATAGAGCAAGTTTATGAACAACTTGAAGAACTACAGTATGCAGACAGTAAAGAAAAGCTGACTGTTTTATGAGAATTAGGAGAATGCGGCAGTAGGTGCAAAAAGTGAAGTAAAGTAGAAAATTCGGATTAGGCCCACGAAACCCTAGACCCTAGAGGGCAAAGGTTGGTACACTTCTGTATGAAGAAGGAGCTAATTATTGTTAATACACTGTTCTATCAACCACTAAGACGCAGGTATACGTGGATAAAGCCAGGGGTATTGCAAGATACCATACGAGTATACGCGTAGATTACATAATACTGGTGCTGACATAAACAGTGACCACAACGTAGTAGGAATGACCGGCAATATAAAGGAAAAAAGTGAATACAGGCCCACAACAAACCCCAAAGGTTGGGCGACCAATATCAAAATGAAGTGGACAGTAAACTTAAAGAGAAAAGAAGAATCCATGGCTTCAGCTCCGGATGAAAAGAACTTAAAAAGGGCACCAGAATATATGGAGAGCATTTTTAATGTAGAATAGAAACTTGAATTCAATAAAACAAAAACTGTAATAATGGCATGCTTCAAAGAGCCTGGAGACAATACTATTTGAATAATCGTATAAATACTTGGAGGAAACAAGGATCCCAAGAACCATAAAAAAATACAAGCCGAGGGGTCGAAGAAGGTCGGCAGACCAAGAAAACGTTGGTGAAACGACCTAAACCGTAAACGGATACGATGACGATGACTTGGGAAGCAAAATTACACAAGAGGAAGAAGTACAGAAGATGTTAAAAGTAGAATCAGAGAAGCATTAAATGATGTTTACTAATAAAAAGAAACTTTTAAGATCAAATAATATTAGCCTGAGAACAAGAAAAAGACTAGTTAAAACATGCATCCGGAGTGTGGCTCTCTATGGATCCGAAACATAGACTCTGGGAAAAAAGAAGTGAGCTCATTGGACGCGCTGGAAATGTGGGTATGGAGAAGGATACTGAAAACTAAGTGGACAGATAGGGTAACGAATAGGGCGGTGTTATTGCGAATAGAGGAGGAAAGAGATATAATACAATTACTACAAAGAAGCAGACATAGATGGGTAGAACATCTGTATAGAAGTAAGCAATAGGTAGTAAACATTATCGAATGCTTAATAACTGGTAGGAAGGCTAGAGGAAGACCCCGTCTCGAGTTAGCAAGTAATAAAAAACACTGGTACAGAGAATTATGCAACTCTTAACAAAATTTCTTGCGACAAATTAAAATGGAAAACTGAGAGATATAGAGAGAGATTTTTGTCTTGTTGTACTCAGTCACGGAAAATAATTGGGCGCCAAATTCAGTGCTAGAGTAGGTAAGGTAGGGAGTTATTGGAAGGCGTGATGATTACCAGACCACCCTGTATGTATAGCGTGCGAAACACCGAGGTATGAAAAGCGACTTAGGAGGCCTTAGCCCACCGAATTGCCGACCTTGCTCACTCACGGGAGCCAATATCTGACTGAACAGTTACATTTATTGTAGCATGGAATAACATCAGGCATAGTTTCGAAATAATGATTTTTGACAAACTCTTGTACATCTAAATATTTATCATTAAAGCTTTTTTACTATTTATGTAAACAGAAAGATTCTAAAAATTCTAATAAAACTCGAGAACATATGTATCAAAAAGGGAGAGAAAGAAGGCAACAGGCAACAGCAATAATTTGACTTGTTTTTAGTGATCTTTTTGTGCCACTCTCTCTCTTTCTGTTTTGCTGTTACCTTCTTTCTATGTTTCTCATTCTATACTCTGTCTCTTACCCACGCATTTTTGTTATTTACATTTCAATATAAATAGTAGATGTTTATTTCCTCTTTGTACTTGAAGTAGATTACATATACCGACTTTCAGTCAGTTTCAGACAGTTAATCAATTCCCAAATCAAAAAGGCTGCCTTTTTTAATTGCTCAAGCCCTATATACGAAACGAAATTTGAAACAAACTACGAATATTTATCCAAAAAAACACAAATCTAATCCTGTCCACAAGCGACTTAGGTTTAGACGATTAACTTGGCATTTTCAGTATTTGGGATGTGGAAACTGTAAACATCAACTTCCTTTTCAATTTCCTGTCGTTGTTTACTTCCCACGAAGTTTTTGTATTTTTGTAAACACCGTAATTTTGGTAGTATTTTCTGAAAGTTCTTTGGACTAACGAGCTTCCCTTATTGTTTATCTCTAATATCTCTAAATACTATTTTAATTTAATTATATTTCAGAACATGACAGGTCTTATTCATTTAATTTATAGGCCATTAAAAATCTTGTTTGGTTTTGTTGTAGGATGTTTCTAAGTTTTAAAGGTTTAACTTTTTTTCGGGTTGAATAAAACTAGTTACACTTGTGGCAGTTATTACTGCAAATTATATAATTTTAATTGGGGTTGTTGTGTTTCGCATGCTGCTGTAAATAAATTAAAGCGGTGTGACTAATAAATTACTTTCATTTAAAAAAAATTAAAATCATAGTGCAAAAAAATAATTTTATTACACATAATTATCTCTTTATGCCTTTGGTTATTTATAGCATCGTTTGTTTTAATTTTTTTTTTGTTAAATATGGTACTAAACTCAAGATTACATTCAATGATTTCGTAAGACTGTAAATTTTATACATAAATAAAAATTATTACTCGGGCTTTTTTTAATTTAATTGTAACTTTGCGTACCATGCACTGAGGGGCACTACATTAAATTTTTATTATTCGGAATAATGGTATGTCAATTGTGTATCACGGTAGCTAATAATTACAACGGTTAAAAATTGTATTACCAGGCTGGCCAATTTAATATACAATTTTACGAGTGATGAACTAACAACAAAAGAAATTAATTAAGTGGTTATACATATTGTACGAGATGTTACACGAAAGTTCTCCTAATAAAACCCAACCTAATAATTATGCAAGCTGCTTTTAATTCCTCTACTAATCTACTAACAAGCTGAAAAAAATCAAAAATTTTCTCGAATGTTAACCGGTCGCCTACAAGAAGAAATTTAATAGCAGGTCCTACCGATCAAGAAGCTCCGAGGGTGGTCTCAATTCTGCTATTATTTATTTGATAAGAAATCCGATAATGCTAATGCTGAACTGGAATGGCAATTGTAAAATATTAAGGAAACCGAACTAAAACTAGATTTATGTTCTAAACTTTACAGTTCTATTAGCCACTCCTTTTTCAAATTTTTATCAAATTTCGATTAAGTTATTTTCTTAGAAGTATAGTTTTACGGGAAGTTGGTTATCATATATCGATATGGTCAATAACCTTTTAGTAAAATATATCTCGGTAGTTATCGAATTCACAATAAAATTCCTTTGCTGGGCATTGTATGTAAGAACGTCTATAAAAAAGTTACTGGGACTAAACATTCTGTATGTAATACCCAAGCAACGATTTCAGTCATACGTCAGTAATAAGTTCATACATTGAATGTCGTTAGACGGTATTAGGTTTTGATTCGTCATAAGGTAACACACAAGTCCCTCATAAATTACGAAATATTCTCAAGGGCTAATAAAATTGCACAATAAACTATTAAATTAATATCTTTAAGTCGGTTTTTGCGTTCTTATATTATAACACGTAAGTATTTAAACTGTTTTATGGAATTCATTGTGAAGAAAACATAATTCCATCAAAGTCTAATTTGAAGAAACTAAAAACTAATAATATTCAGAAGGAATTGATAAACTTGTCCAAAAAGTAAAACAAACCGTAAAAATGTGATAAACTTATTAGTTCTTTCGAAAACAGCTGGTAGCAACTTCTTCTTCTTCTTCTTATTCAACGACCTCTTTGTATCCACTGCTGGATGTAGGTCTCCGTATGAGTTTTCCATTTTTGTCTGTTTTGGGCTAGAGGGTGCCAGTTTTGTTTGTGATCTCTTGGTCTCCATTGGATGATACTTATTCTTAGTCCATCTTTCACTCTCTTGCCGGGCCACATGTCCCACCCAACCACACTTAAGCTTTGCGATGCTATCGATTACATCGCCCACCTCCGTTCTTTTTCTTATATCTTCGTTACGAATGTGTTCTCTCCGAGGGACTCCCAACATAGCTCTTTCAATAGCCCGTTGTGTCGTTGTTAGTCTGTTGGCTGATTGTATTGTACCTAAGTGTCACTGTCTCCATGTCATAAGTCCTAACAGGAAGAATACAACTATTGAACACTTCTCTTTAGGTTAATGTGTGCTTCTGTATTTCTTAGAATCATGTTGAGTTTACTCGCCGCAGGCCTGGTTATTATGCATATTCTTGTAATAATCTCTGCAGTTTGGATTTGCTTGCCAAGGGTAATTGTATGTCCGTATTCATTTACTTCCACCAACTTCCACTCAGTATCTTCCTCTGTCATCACCTTGGTTTCATTCAAATCTTCAAGCCGACTTTCTCTGACTCCGTTTTCAGTTCTCTCAACATTTTCAGTAGTTCTTCTATATTGTTGCTTACAATTTTCGCTCTGCGTTCTTCCCAATTCTAACGCAAAGGTGAATAATTTTGGGGAGATCGTATCCTCCGGCCTGACTCCTCTCTCAACGTTTATCTTCTGTGTTGTTAAGGGCATTTAATTGATTGCCTTTAAAAACCAACAGCTCTAATTTTATTAAAATAGAAAGAGCTGCACTTGCAGTTGAACTAATAATTTGTTGCTTCAATCCAAACTTAAAAATTAATTAACAGGTTGCAGTAAAGTACGAATTTTATCGTAAACTTAAGTGGTTTCCCAGTTTTACACATTTTGCATTGTAATAATTATTAACAAGTCGATAAAAGGTGTTGGTTTCTAACATATGTATTTAATAATTTGCTGTTGCTCAGATCTAAAGGTCGTTACAGAAGCTAAACTTTCAAAAGCTCTGCCTGAAATGGACGAATGGGTGTGCTACTGCCAATTTAATTCCTCCAATTTCAATTTTTGTTTGTGCAGAAAGGTACGTTTAAACAGTAAGCGAGGGGTCACCAGCTTATGAAGAGGAGGAACTCCGTAATGAAAAAGGAGAAATAAAAGAAAAAATCTAACGAAAAGGAAGGGCAGAACAGAAACAGAAGAAAAATAAAAAATGTTAAAAAGGATGTAGGGGAGGAACTAAATAGTAAAAAGAACATGAATATGGGATGCTGGAATATTAACGAAAATGATGAGATAGGAATAAGCACTTGGAACATAAATGCATTGATAGGAAAGCACATTGAAATAACTGAAGAAATGGATAACAATAATATTCAGATATTAGGATTAAGCGAAACGAAGAAAAAAAGGGAGAGGAAATCAACAATTAACAAATAAACATATACATACTACTCAGGAGTAAAGATGGAAAAAGGCAAAGGAAGGGAAGGGAACAATAATTACAGAAGAATTAAGCAAACAAGTCATAAAGAAACCTTCTGTTTACGCATACCTCAGATTAGTACTAGAATGCCTATGTTGTTAGAACCTTACTTTCATAGAATTACTTATGGTGCAAATTGTCCTCTAAGTAGGGCAATTACTATTGTTAATAAATCATGCAGTAGTATTAATATGTTTGATGTATCACTTACTGTTTTTAAAAAAGAGGCAAAACAATTCCTCAGCATGTAATTTCACGTAATATTTTGTTCATTAGTTATACATTTTATTATTATAGTTCGTTAGTTATTTATTTATAGCTTTATTTATTTATAGCTTTATATGTAGTTTTTTTTTGTCGTTTTTGCCCTTATTGAAATATTATTTTTTCCGCTTGCTTAACTGTATTTTGTAAATGGTATAATACCGTAAATAAAAATTATTATTATTATTATATAAAATTTAATTCTGTCAACTCAAGAACAATAATGATACATTTACAACTAGAAGAAAAACTCAATATCATGCAAGTTTATGGCCAATAGAGGGAACAATAGAAGAAGAAATATTGGATTTTTAGATAAATCTACAAACGGTATTAGATGAATGAAATAAGAGAGGAAAAGGAAACAACAATAATAATGGGAGATTGGAACACCAGAGTAGGCTGAGAGAACGGATATTACGACAAATGGAAGTAAAAATGAACATATACGAGAAATAAGACTACCAACAATAACATATGCTCATATGCAAGTGAAAATTGGACGATACAGAAAAAACAGCAAGCCAAAATAAATGGAATGGAGATGAAACATCTGAAAAGGATGACAGGACAAAAGAGAAACCAATAACGAAAAAAAATCTTATAAGAATTACTCATGATAGAATAGAATCAATTAAAATGGAAGCAGGAAAATCAAAAGAGAAACGAAGAAACAGACCAAGAAGAAAATGGTTAGATCAAACAGAAGAAGTGGGGAGAAGAAAGGGAAAATCGGTAGGCGAGATTAATCGTCTAGAAAGAGATAGAAATGCCTGGGGGAAATGGGTACAGGAAGACATTGAAACCCAATCCGACACCTGAAAAGGCGTAAGGAATAGAAGAAGAAGAACATGTACTAGTTGACCTTACGTAGTTTGTTTTATAATTTTTATTTTGCTGGATGACCTTTCATACACCCATATTTGTTGTTATTATTATTATTATTATTTCAAAAAGACCATGCTTCTTTTTTTAAGTTTATTCGGATTGTGAAATTAACTGAAAAAATATTGTTGACGAAGATTCACTGTCAGATCTTTCCAGAAGGGTTTTTGGTTCCAAAGAGCCGACATATTTTTTCATTGAGTTGGGCTTCCGGACAATGAAACCCTTGGGCTCGAGGGCCTTTATGCATCGCACACAACTGACCCTCCTAGCTACGCCTCTGTGTAGAAGTGTTTTAATTATAGCTAAGTTTGATTTTGAATGGTTAGAATCTGCGATATCCGCTTATATCTTTTTGATAGATTATTCTGATGTAAGTTATTTACAAGAATTTACCTATTTACTCAAGCTAAAATTTCAGATTCTATTATTCTAAATAAACTAGAAAATGTATTCGCATAAACATAGTTGCTATGAAGTGTTGAAAGGAAAAGGTTTAAATTTAAACTTAACAAATACAAATAACAAAAGAAATAAATGCACTATTTATGCAACTGAATAAGAGCACCGAAATGTTATTTGAATTCAACGGAACGTTTGTATTAAACTACTTTTACGAATTCTTTTGTTACAATAATATGCCGAACAAAAGATAAGAATAAGGCGAGCATTCTTTGGAGCTTGGCAAAACTGTTTATGCAAAATTTTGTATAACGGCACTCCAGGATGAAGTATCCATTTGTCACACCACCAGAACGATCAAGAAAACCTTAACATGGTAATTTTACAATGCAAAAATGTAAGCGAATGCCACTGACCTTTGTTAACTCCGTTTTATAAATAGAATATTTTTGTGGTAGATTTATTTCAAAAAGAACTATTTGAAATTATTATTATTATACACCTTCGCTCGGACGGACGGTCAGGAAGAAGAGGCAATTACTTTCACACAATGGATTCACTCGGTGTGCCTTTCCCATTTACAACGTGATTATAATTCAAATGTAACAACTTCAAGTTCGTAAAAAAGACCAGACTGGAAATTTAACCAGAAGTACCGCACATTCGACAAATTGCGCGGTCTTTTACAAATTAAAAGGAGTAATAATTTCGATGTTACGTAAACATGTTTTGCACTTCGCCGTATGAGATTATAGGGTATTAGATAGTTTAATGGGGTTTTTATAATGATATTTGCATTTCATCGCCGTTTTGAAAAACAAGATTATCGCAAGACCACCAATGGTGACTTTGTGGATAAACGTATCGGCCTAAGTGACAAGAAGGGGATGTCCCTAGGTGTGTAGGGTCGATTTGTATCACTACCGAGTAATAAACAATGATATAGCGAGGTAAAATTTTCAAACGAACGTGGGCACTTAAAAGAAGGACGATGATCTTGGCAGATAGCAATTCTGTAATCGGTCACTGCATTCAAGTTCGACCATCACGGTGAGGGCGGACCAACCTACTATTTAGTTTATGACTCCAAAGTGACAACTGCATTATTGATATTTTATGTTAGCGCCAACAGAAAGAAATTTATTTAGTGTGCATAAAGTAATGTTTGTTGTGGCAGGCGTGAAGGCGCGCCCCCTGGTGGTTACCATTGACTTGACATCTCCCATCTCTCCAGGTGCCGTCGGGGACGAAAGTAAATAACGCGAAGGTGCGTCCGTTTACGTTAAAATCCACTATAAGTACGTCAAAGTAATTTACAGCAAATTCAAAGACTTGTGCTTATTACTTATGCAACGCTAGGGAAATTAACATGCGTTTATTTATAGCACAACTTGTATCCGTGTCTTGTAAGGAAATTAAGACCATTTTCATATTCAAAACACTGTAAAGTTAAGTTAACTCATTAGCATCTCATCATTAACTATTTATTAAATTGCACATTTAATTAATTAATTTTCTATCTATAAACGTAGTAACCACTCTATCAATACATCAGCATTATTGCTTGCAATTCTGAAATTTTTTTAATGGAAAATGCAAAGCACTTTATACTAAACCAGTTCAATGATTAACGATAAAAAAATGTAACAAATGCTTGCAATTAATAGAAATTTACAAAAAATGTAAAAATTAAAGATTGGTTGGTTAAATAAAAATAAAAATTGGTTTTTAACTTTAATAGTGAGTCTTGCCACCTCTAGCCCTAATACTGTCCTAAACTGTCAACTTGTTCCTTGTTCTTGAGGTAAGTTTGCTCATTCCTCTTGAGCGGCTTGAACGAGCTGTTGTACATATCCTGCAGCTCTAATCCTACTTTTAATGAAGTTCCACACATGCCCAATCGGATTAATATCAGGTGAGCAGGCAGGCCATCCCAGAACAGTGACAGCTTCTGTTTCCAGAAATTCTGTAGCAACTCTGCTGGTATGTGGAGGGGTATTATCGTGCATGAAAATGAAATTGTTTCCCATTTCACCTCTCCACAGCCTAACTAAATCAACATGTATGGAAACCAAAGGAGTTTATTCTCCCATTGTAATACCTCCCCAGAGCATTACAGTTCCTCCTGTATATTGTGGGGCAGATCCGGCAGTTTTCAGTCTGGCCTGTTTATCTCGACCTCTTAAAACCGAAATTCGACCGTCATCTGATATCAGACCAATCCTGGTTTCACCTGAAAAAAGAACATTTTGCCAATCTTCAATTGTCCAGTTCTGGTGTTCCAGACACCAATTTTGTTCTGCATTAATTATTATGATGTCCAAGAATGCTGCTGTTCTGTAGCGTTTAGCTTCATACCCTCTTTCGATTATTTCCACAATTCTTTGCAATTGTTGCACTGTTGAGTGGCCTGCTCGGAATCCGAACTGAATGGATGTTAGTGTGTGTTGTTCGTTCAGCGTTTGGTTACACCGTACAAGGACTACTTTCTGAAGTAGCTTGGATAGAGTTAGGAGTAGACTTATAGGTCTGTAGGTGCTGCAGTCTGATTTGTTTTTACCTGGCTTTGAGAACCATTTGTTAGGGAAGTAGCTTATTCTTAAGCATAAATTAAAGAGTATGAGCAGAAAGACTTGCTTTTTTGCTTAAGTTTCTAAAGCCGACTTTAGGAATAAAATAATAATAAGCTGTACATTTCCGAAGAATTTAAAGCTGTTCTTTCGAACTCTCAAATCCAATTATCGTGGTGGATTAATCCACAAGGAATAAAATAAAAATAAAAAATAAGTAGTAAGAAAGTAAGAACGAACTTAAAAATAATATTGATTTAATAGTTTGTTTTGTAATTTTATTGTTCTTTGAAGGTATTGTGTAATTTACGAAGTATATGTGTGTTAGTTGCTTTATGGCGAATAAAAACTTAATATTGTTTAATAACATTCAACGTATAAACTGTTGGCTCGGCATTACTGATGTAAGACTGAAATCGTTTCTTATTTATAAAACGCACAGTAACTTTTGTATTAATGTTCTTAAATATAACTTCAATAAATAATAAGGTTATGCCATAAAAACTATTTTTATACTTTTTGTAAATTATTTTAAGTCTTAAGATTACAAAATGAATAAACAAAGAAACTGCAACTCGTATAAAAATGAGTGAAATCACTAACACACAGGTTTTGAGGATTGGCAATGTATGGTTTACATTTCTTTTGAAATTCACACAAGTTGATTTTGGAATACTGATATTGGTTTTTGAGTTTAAGGACAGCCAAGTTTGCAATTTGTACTTTTTAGCTAAGCTAAAAACCTTATAAAAGCAAATACTTTTTCTGTTAATTAGGTACGATTTACCTATTTTTGTAACATTTGTGTGCAGTTGTTCCAACACCTGCAAGAGCGGGTACAAATGGAAATAAAGATTATGATGATGATGATGATGTTATAACAAGGCGATCACATTTTGTTTATAACCAGGCCCGCGCCCCCATATGTGCGAAGGCGTGCACCGCACACAGGCGGCCACACCAAAGGCGGCAAAACGGCACAACCGATAAAGCGACAGACGACATAAACAAAAAGCACGAATAAACAAAAGCATGAATTGGCACGTGGCTAGAATTAGAGCGGCCGCGGTAAAAAACAAAAACAAACGGGTATTGTGCTAAACTGCTAACTTTAATTATTTTATTTTCTATCGACTTCTTTGCTCTTTTTCGGAAACCGACAAAGGAAAAAAAATGTTATAAATATGACTACTCTGGAGAAATGCCCCTATTACACATTTCTATTAATAACCACATTTTTTTTTCTTCAATAGTTGTAAAGCTAGTAAACATAAAATTTATTTTAAATTTTACGGAACACTGGAACCGTTTTAATTGAATGCAAATAATTTTTACAATTGTCATCTGTTATGTGTTTGGTTTTTCTCAATAAAAAAAGTTTAGGTGGTTCATAAACATCTAACAGTTCACTTACATTTACATTTTACATAAAGGGTGATTCAAAAGTATTGTCATTAATTTTAAGGGTAGGTAGAGTATATCAAATAGAACAACTTTTCTCAATAAAGCATGTGTCGCAAGTAAGCGGTAAACTCGGAAAAAAATTAAAAATATCAATACAAAAATTATTTTGTGGTCACTGGAATTTAAATTTATCAAACGCCCTTGTTGTTGATACTGATACAGACCAGCTGTATACGTAAGTAGGTTAATATCGGTTCATTCTTAGCTTTCAGAGTGCATTCATCGAACGTTTTAATGGAGGGTTAACCTTTTAACAACTGAATGAATTGATGTTATTGTACTTAATTTTGTTTTGTTTGTGTTGTGTGTATTTGTGTTTGTATAGGAGTTAATGGAGGAACATTTGAAAATTTTTTGTAAGTCATGTTTCTCTTTATTTTAATATTTACAACAATTTTTTTTTATATCACTTTTTAAACATACCAATAATTATTGTTTAATGCCAGTCTCAAACCTTGAAAAAATGCGAAAGGAAAGTGAAACCTGTAAATTACATAATTGTCTGATGTTTCATTTATTTTTGGAAAGTCAAATTTCTATTGCAGGTTTTTAAATGCATATTAGCCAGCGGTTCTCAAAAGTGTATAACAAAATTTAAAATAAACAAAAATCGCAATAAGTTTTAAATTTTTGCTGTAATGTTCTTCTATTAAGGTCAGCATATACCCATTTAATTTAATGACAATACTTTTAAATCACCCTGTATATAAGGAAACATATTTTACCGTCTTTAACTATAAAACAGTTAAACAAGGTAAATAGGTAAACCTTTTAATTTATAATTAGCTATCTGTAAGGGCGCAAAATTTAGTTTTGCACACGGGCGGCGAACTGGCTTGGCGCGGCCCTGTTTATAACAATAAGCCATACTCAAGTTTATTCTAAATAATCATTTTCTTAGGACCATTTCCATTTCCATTTCCATTTCCAAATAAGTTAGTTTTCTTAGTAACCTTCGTTAGACACAGTTGCATGGAAAATATTTGGAGGTGAAAAAATTGGCCATTAATTTATTTCTCTTTCCATCTATTCCAAGAAACAGAAAATAATACAATAAGCTTGAATACACCATAATTGAAAAGTTTTAGGTGTATTGAATACAACTACCACTAAAATCCTAGAAGACTGGTGAGAAGCTGAAGCATTAAAAATGTTGCAAAGGGACTCTTGAGTTTTTATGAATATTTCTCTAAATATTTTTTAAACTAACAACGAAACGGTTATTTATCTAAGAAGCAAAATATTATTTAATTGATATTATTGATATATTATATATTATACAAACAAAGTAAGCATTCCTAACGTAAGTAAGTTATGAGTAGTTTTTTAGCAGTTAAATAAATTTATGGTTACCGAGCACCTTAAATAAAAATTTTAAATTAACGGTTATTCAAAAACAATTACGTTTTTGACTGCCGTATTGTTTTATGATTTACAACAACTTTTAAACTCTACCTGGTTTTGAAGTCATTACTTTTAAGCATCTTTCAAGTGGTTCCAATTTTGTAATCGTATAACAACAAAAGTTGACTTCGTGCACTTCCTTAATCTGCATTTCGTGTATACACGATCAAACGTCAAAAATATTGTTTTTAAATATGATTTATATACCTATGTAACTCGCTTTAAATAACAAAGAAAAATCTAAGATAAAGTACAGTAGTAACAACAGTAAAAAACATCTATTTATTTTGGTTAGTTCTTGAAGAAAAAAGTAGAACGCGAGAAACATAAATTGTGCACAAAAGCCACGGGTAATATTTTAAATAAATGAACTTCACTTCAGGGAATCACTTAAATCACAGATAACTGAAATGTAGAACAAAATAGAAAGACACTGTTATTACTTTTAGACATTTGTGAAATTCATGTTTATGAAATAAATGCAGAGATATCTGTAACTGAAGGAACCCTTTGTTGCAAAAATTAAACTCGTTGAAAGTAATGCTAATTTCCCTCAAGCTTTAAAATGAAGTACCTATATCAATTATGAGAAATTCTGATGCGAATATCTTAATGTTTATTATAATTATTAAAATTTCTATCTTTCAAAAGTTGTAGAACCAAATCAATTAATCGATTTTCAAATATTTCGTGTTTAATAATTATTTTTTTAAATCCACGGATCGTTTGTTTACGTACTATCTTTAAAAGACGTAATTTCATTATTTTTTTTTGCATTGTTTTCACCTACGTCAAGGCTATTTAAACAATAGACACTTACGGGGATATAATATAATTCAGTGATTTATAATTCACACGTTAAACACTTAAAATTCTTGACGCATGGTGAGAATAAAATGTGGGTATTAGAATGCTAGAAGTTTAAATCATTTCTGTTTCGAGTTATGTTAATGAATTAGACATATTAAGTTAAGGTTTGCGAATCAAAACAGATTCCAATAAATATTATGAATACACTACAAAATTTGATATTTAATCTTTTCTATTTAATTTTCAAATAGGGAATATGTACGATTTACCGTCTGCAAGTGCAAGTATCCTCGGATATTTATTTATACATTTAAAGCTTTAAAATAGCCGAATCGAATAAATCGTGTGATTTAACTCACACGTGCGAGTCTTCTTCCCGGCTTTTGGAGGGATGGAACCACTACATAATGGTACCTGCAATTCTACAAACACCAATGTTGACATTTGATCAAACCCAAATGTACAACACCGGGTAATTTTCCTTCACAGTTACAACAAATATTTTATTCCCAACCCTATCAGCAAACCCAAACATCATGTTCAAACCCCATCTACTTGAAACCAACTATAACTGGACTAAAGCTACCCACAAAAGGGGTAGAATTCAATGACATTGAGATCCAAAACAGAATGAATACTGGCATAACTTACCCTCTACATCTAATCGTTATTCAGCCCTCAAAACAACAATAAAATTGACGAACAACAGCAAAACCCCCTCCAATTGTTGTAACAGGTGTTAAAAATATTTCACCCCTTATACAACTTTTGGACCAAATAGTAAAAACAGCAATACGAATTTAAAGCCCTTGCTGGTAATCAGGTAAAAGTTCAGCCTACAGCGAAATATTATAGAACAATCATAAAAGCCTTGAGTGATGAACACACTGGATTTTCTATGTACTTATAAATTAAAAAAGGAAAAAAGTTACAAAGAGGTACTAAAAGACGTACATTACTACGTCAGCAGTAGAGAAATCAAAGCAGAAATCAAGCAACTAGGGAATCAGGTCACAGTTATCTGGAATATCAAGCAACATAGAACTAAGTTACCTCTTCCAATGTTCTTTGTTGAACTAAACCCTGCCCCCAACAACAAAGATATTTACAATGCAGAATATCTATAGCAATGCAAGATAAAATTCGAAACTCCTAAATATAATATTAATAATAATATGTACTTTATTTAGTAATATTACTAATTTTACACCAAATTAACAGTGGGCCTTATGTCCCTTCCATGCAAAATAAAAAGGAGACGTGCCAAGCGACCTGCCTACCAGATTCCATCTATAATTTAGTTTTAGTTTTAGTTTTTAAGGTCTAGTTTATAAGTTGCTCGAAAATTAGAAAAGATTTAAGAGTCTAATTGTCACAGGCGTATGCTTTTGAGTATATTCCTACATGCCAATGTAATTAGTTCAAATTATTTGCTAAGTTGCAGAGTGGTTAAGGCATTCGACTACAGCGCGGACGATCTCGGGGTCAAACCCGAGTTGGATGCTCGGCGGGTGGTCGACCCAGTCGCCGAAAACAATAATACCCAGCTCTAAAGTTGTTAACGTTTTGTTTAGAACTTATTTTAAAATTTTAATATTGTTCTTGAGATAACCTAAGGGATTTAATACTATTTTAGACTAACGAATCTGTAACTTACCGCCCCTAAGCACAGTATGGACGAGAAGAAGTGAAACGATTCTAAGCTTACCTGAAAAAAAAAACGGAATTTAGTGCATTATTGTTATGTCATCTGCAAAAAAAAAACAGAAATTATTTAATAACTTTGAATTAATTTTTAAACTAATCAGAATGTAAATATTGATCGCCAGAGTGGTGGAGTGATTAAGGCACTCGACTATAGCGTGGACGGTATCGGGGTTAAATTGGAGTTGTATGTTCGGCGGGTGGCCTAGCAATTACTGAAAATAATTAGGAACCGAAACACAGTGTTAAAGGCGTGGTATGAAAGCAACTTCGAAGGCCTTAACCCTCCACGTTACCGGCCATACTCCCTTATGGAATGTAAGTTCCGATAGCTTTATGTGTACAGCTATTGCAAAATAAATTGGGGTGTTATAAAAAACATAGGTATGTCTAATGATTTTTAGAGAATTGTGCCATTTATTTTGCAATTGCGATTACAAACATGTTCTAAACTTGATCGTAATCAGGTTGTTAAAGTCGGAGTGATTGGAATACGAATTCTGTGAGGTAGCTTTAAGTTGAATTGTCAATCAAACGTCTTCCGGGTTGGAACCGTGTCATTGTTGAGACAGAACAAAACGTTTCGCCCACTTTTTTAAGGGGTTTCATCAGGAGCAATAGGAGACACTAAAAGAGCATGGTAACTGAACCTGCCAACCAAGCCAGACGCGTGGTGGAGGAAGAGAGCCAGTAACGACATCGGACTTCCATATGTCCGATAGATGATAATCAGTGTCACGATTCAAATTGCTAGGGATCTTGATGATGTCAATGCCCTCACGGATTTTCCTGTTGAAAAAATAAGAGGCGTTGGCGATGATCGAAGATTTTCCAAACGAGATCTTATGGCCCGTGTCGTGACGATGTTCATCAACAGCTGAGTGTGAGAAAAGACCTGATTTCAAGCAAGGTTTGTGTTCACAGATACGTGTGTGTACTGATCGACCAGTTTCTCCAATGTACACTAAACCACAAGAACAAGGGATAATATAGACGCCTCTTGATGACAAGAGTTGAGGCTTATCTTTTACATATTTGGAGGGGGTTTGAAGATGATTTTGAGAAAGAATTAACAAAAAATTTAATTCTACCTGGCTTGAAATATAGCTTAGCAAAATTAATTAAATTAATTAAATCCTCAAAGAGAAACTCTACCAAAGGTGGAAAGACAGTTTAAAACTATCTACAAAATTTCTTCATTGTATTGATTTCAATTGTATTTTTTAGGCACATTTTCCTAGCGTAAAAATATAGAAGTAACTAATGTAAACGCTCTCCTTCTGCTGAAACAAACTAGCGCAAAGAAACTGCTTAATTAAGAGTGATAAAAAGATTACTTGCTTGGTTGCAAATTATACGCATAACTGTAACTTTACACAGATAAAGTCCTCAAGCAACTAATACTAAACGTTATTAATATTGTCAATTGTAAATTTTAAATTCTGCAACCTAAAACCTGATCTTGCGTGTGGTACCTTTTTCGAAAAAAAAAGAACAGTTACTAAATATTTACGACACTTGAGGTTTATACGTTTATAACACTGAAATAAGAACTTTTAAATTTTATACCTGCTTCCTGCAATAATCAAATCCTTGTTGGAGTTAAACAACCAGTACCCCCTGACATGGCGATGAATTATAATTAATTAGACAAATCTCTTTTAACTTACAAATTAGGGGAACATAAAAATAGGAAAAGTAGATCATCAAAGTTTTTATTATATTAAAAAATTGTTTTCAAAAAATTCAAAATCGATTCTTTCTGCTTTAAAAATTAATTTGTATATTGTATTTTCAACAAAGGATGTTACAATTTGGCAACTTTTTCAACAGCAGGAAGATGCAAAGAATTTGGTCCGATCTACTTTTATAAAAGCCATTGTTTTCCTGTGGATCAATTACTACGACTGTTGAAAACGCGTTGAAGACAACTTGAGATGTAAACCATTTGTTCCGACACAATTAACGCTTGGTTGAAAAATTAAAATGTGAAATATAAAATATTCAACAATACACATACTCGCCTTGTTCTGTAATTAAAATTATGAAAAAAAAAAGATAAACGAAATTACCATTGTTTTCAGTTAAATAATTATATTTTTAATGAAGTTATGAGAAATTCTTTGAATTAACCTCGAGTTTTGTATTATAAAAGCTTTTATAATTCTTTCACACTTTAAAATGAGGACCCCGATTATCAGAAATAAAACAAAAACCGAATGCTGTAAAAATTAACGAACGTTTTGTGGTAATAAATTTCAATCTAATCTTAATATCAGTCCCAACTTTTTAATTCCCAGGATACGAAAAGCACTTAAAAATTAATTTTGCAGGCTATCATCTATTTAAAAATAAGAAAAAGGTACCGTAACGGCTTATTCTAGAAAGAACACAATCACCCTTAAGATATTTAGATTGGAATTTGCATGCACGGAATGTTAACACCTTAGAAGCTGAAGAATCAGAATGCAACGATGAATCAGGTCACACATATGGTCAGTTTTAGATATTTCATCTTATTGGATTACATATGCGCATAAATTGAAAAATTTGAGGATAACACAAGGAAATTACTTTCTAATGCATTTGAATTGTTTTGAGGATCACTTACAGACGTAATTTAAAAAAAGCAATACTTTTTTGCATACATTTGCATTTAGATATGGTAACATAGGAAATATTTTATGCAAATAAGACAATAATGTGCACTAAACAAAGCAGTTCTAAAATACAGTAAAGTTATTGAGAATTTGTTAGATAAACTCTTACATGTAGCTGAAGTTTACTATATATTTGTGTATTTTATTTTCTATTCATATAAGCTCAAGGTAAGGAAGAACGATACTCAGAATAAATAAAGACTTTTTTCCAACACATAACTAAAACCTTAAAGAAAGTTTTTAATTTTTAATTAATTATTTATGTAGTATGAGTAGCTTCCTTGCACAATCCCACCATTCTGCTTGTATATTTTTTGGGAATCCCTTCTCCAATCTGCAGTAATTCCTAAAGCTGCCTCTTGGCTCTGAGATAAACCCTACGGATTGATTATTATCCATTCAGTTTGCTTCACAATCATTAAATTTATAATTCGTTATTTTTTGAAAAAAACAGTAAAAAGTACAGGAACTGCAATGAAATACTTTTGTTTCAAGTCAAGTAAAAGTAGAAGGATTTTAATTTGAGGCCAGAATTATGTAAACTTTACGATAAATTTCTGTGCTGAGATGAGGCGAAATTCGATGCTGTATGAATCGAAAAACCAATGTTCGAAGCACCGTGAAACATATCTGTTTTAATCTGGAATTGTTTCGAAAAATCTTTTCTTAGTGTGAATTCACAAGCGCATTTATACTTTGTACTTTAAGCACCATCGTTAAAAAAGAGAAAATAATAAACCAGTATAAGATTATTCCATAATAATTATTATATAATAATAAAAATATTGCTTACACTCCCACTTTCTGATAAGCTTTAGCCCATTTAGTGTTTAATGCTGATGTAAAGTTCTTAACGATAATGGTAAAATACTGTTAATTAGATAAACAGTGAATTGTAAGAACTTCACAACCTTTTTAGTAAAATCTGTACGTATTGCCTTCTGCTGATTATTTCCAGATCAAATGAAATCAACTAACCCTATTAAAACTTGTAACGTAAACTGACTGGTTATTAAGTTTCTATTCGGCAGTTCTTTTCCATAACTAATTAATTAATTGAGTGGGTAAGTTAATAAATTAATTAATTAGATACGTTTATATAATTTTATATTTATTTAACAACACTTAAGAAAATTGTTTCGCGAATTAAAACTTGTAACTGTTAATTTCATTGCTTGTGTCAGGTGCACTTAAGCATCTTTATGTTAATATGGCGATACAGTTTCCTCTGAAACCTATATTTACTACCTTTGTTTACTGTTTTAATTATTACATATAGATATAGAATATATAACCGATTTTATAAAAACTAAATAATTCATACTTTAAGGTTTAAAATAATACAGCGCCTTTAGGATATAATTTGAATTATGAGCGAGAATTATAATTATTAAAGATGCCGTGAGGAAGCAGTTTTATAACACAAAAGTTTAGTTGTCAAAGCACGTCCACATTACCATACGAGCAATCGCATTAAAAGGAGTGTCTCTTGTTACCAGTAAATCAGTAAACTCATTCTTATTTTAGTTTATCTTTAGGTTTGTCTGCACTTTTAATGTTACAATAATATTATTCTATAGAAAATTACGTTAATCGCTTTTAAAAATAAATACTTTACTCACTTGTTCTGTATTTAGTTACGTAATTTTGAGATAACAATAACGGTACACTAAATTCTTTTGAATTTTAAATTACATGGTTTTAATTGAAATTTTGAGTTACGAAAGAGTGAAGTCAGTACAAGATATTTATGTGCATATATTTCAATGAAGTTCGTTTTGTTATGCAAGTGACGAGTACATGGGATGGTCACGCACTTCGTGAAACCCATTATCTTTGAAAATACTTTTGAAATGCATTCATTATGACTTTTTTTTAAATCTAATTGAGCTAATTTTTGATTTCTGTTACTTGCTAGGATCAGCCTTCAAAAAATGTTTGTTTGATGATATCAAGTTCTTCATTAAAGTTATTTACGTTCATTAGGACATTTACAATCTCGTTATTAAGGTATATATTGCTGTGAATTTGTTTTGAAAAGGGCTCTTACTAAAATATGGTATAACCTTATCCGGTTATCTGTATGTGTTGTCTTCTTATAGAGCGAAAATTCAAATCTATTGTTTATAACTTTTATGTTGAAATCTAAAATGTTTAAAAACCATTGTCAATCTGTTGAAGTAATTAGGAAACTTCTAACTTCTAACTAATAAAAAAACCAAATGACATCGTCCACATATCTTTACCAAAAAATTATATTATTGTTAAATATAATATGTTCTAACCTTGACATAACAAATTCGTTTAAGTGAGGAGATGCCAACACTTGATGCTGTTGAAATTTTTTTTCATAAAATTTGAAAAACTTTTGTTTTAAACATGTGTGTGTAGGATCTAAATACATTTGATTAAATAGGAAAAGGCCCAACCACATTCATGATGACGAGAAAAATCGGATGGCGAAACCTGGTACACCTGTAATTCACTGCAAGCACATATGTGGAATCACTACATACACCTAACGCACAGCTAAGTCGTAGTTTAAGTAATATCTAGGTTGTTTAGATTAGAGTATATGTATTAATTTTAACACAAAATAGATACATCAACGCAATCGGTGTATAGGTAGCGCCACCTTTAGGGTACATTTTCACTTAACTAGCATCACTAGCCCTTCATTAGATAGTTCTTGGCCACCGAAGAAACCAGAGGACAACGATTTCAAGGCTAGGAAGCCAAGAACTTCCTTTTTTTGTAAAGGGTATAATGGTATTGACCGGCCGACTCAGTCCCATAGGAAGCAAATTTATTTACAGAGTTAGTTGACACAAAGGAGAGAAATTTATTGTATTTTTAGAAGTACGTAGCATAAATATACTTAACCATCTCAGTCACATATCCAACTCCCATTCAATATGTGACTTACTAACCACCTTGCACTGTAGAAGCGGTGTCTAGCGGCTCGCGTCACTGGCATTTTAACGTTATACAGTGTGCCCAATCCCTTCACACCTTATTGGCATGTGGTGGGCCTAGCATAATCCTGGATTGATCCACGGACATCTGCTACATGTTAATTGATAATGAACAATTCTCATTAAACGTTTCATGAAATTTCTTTGAAAGCTGGTCCTAGCAAGATTAGTAATAGAATTCAAAAAGGAGCGGATCAATTTTAAAAATCTGCAAAAATTGGCAGTGACAACTGTAAGGACGATTGAAAACAGATTGACACAACCCCAATGCGTTGCCATATATTTTTAAAAATAATGATAACGCTTTATATAGCTGTTACATTTTGCGAAAGCAGCCTAAAACTAAGTTTTCGAAGGTGATTTTGAACGATCCAATCATTGAATATTTTTTTCAGAAAAAATCGGAATTAGACCTTTTAAATTGACATAAAATTTCTTTGGAAGCTGACCCTAGCAAGGTTAGTAAAAGGATTCAAAAAAGAGGGAAAAAATTAAAAAAAAGACTCTGCAAAAATTGGCGAAGATGGCTTTAAGAAGGCTTAAATATTGACATAACTCGAACGCGTTGCCAAATATTTCCAAAATATGGTGCAATGCTTTATTGTTGTTATATTTTGTCAAAGTAATTTACAACAAAAAAAGGACTGCTTAATAGCATTATTATATCTCACAATGGGACAGCCTAATTTTATTTTCAAGCAATCTAACAACAATATCTGTATGAATGAAAAATGTTCGGTTTTACGGACGTTTGGAAACCAAAAAAGCAGAAAAGATTCAACAAATAATGTACGACTGACATAGTTGAATAATATAATTTCCTGTTAATAATCGAAATAATCTATAAACACATTGTTTAAAACGTACGTAGGAATCAATGCTAAGCTAATTTTATTAAACAAAGATGTACGTGCTTTATCATTTCCACGTATTTTAAATGGAATTTTTAAACTTTGTCATTTTGTCTGATGCAACATTTTATGGTAACACTTCCTGATTAACAATGAAAAAGTAAAATTCATTCACATTGACGTGGTTCAAGCTTACAACACGAAAAAGTCATAAATTCCAAGCAATTTAACTTAAATTTCTTGACGGTTTAGTGAATTGTTAATAGTTAATGTGGTATACAAAATATAATTAGTATTACTTATTTAAGACACAATTGCAGAATTAATGAAGCATTCCAATGACAATATTAGATTTAATGCATCGAAATATTGAGTTGAGGTTGATTTTTAATTATTAAATCTCAGCGAATGTTTTATGAATTTCATTTACTGAAATTATTTTCACTTTTATGTTCGGTAATTTAGCATTGATTTACGTTATTAAAAGTTAATACGTAAATTACACGACAGGGGTATTACGCAAAACATTTTCTAAATCAACGGAAAAGCATTGTAAATCAATTATTCTTACAATTTTTCGTAACAATAATAAACGAATCGTAAAGCTTATTTACCAACGTTTCTCTAACAATTGCAACAAGTGCAATAATTGAAGCTAATTAGAACCGCAGCATGTTCGGATTAACAAATCGTTCGGATTACTGAGATGAAGCATAAAATAAGAGGAGACTCTCTTACGACGAACAACTATAAATTTGATGAAGCAATAAAAGTTTCTATTAAATATTGAAAGCCGCTTAAGAACATGTAATTGTAAAATCTAAAATAACACAACACTTTTATAATTATAACATATTATCACACAGACGATGATGTTGAAGAAGTCTGTGAGGACTTAGCTAACACACTAACAAAAGTGAAGACCCACTACACAATTGTAATGGGAGACTTCAACGCCCGTCTTGAACAAAAGAGATTTGGTCATGAGATATGTATAGGCCAATGCGGATTTGGAATAAGAAACACAAAAGAAACCATGCTTCTTAATTTCCTACAGCAAAATAACCTGTGGGCCATGAATACATTCTTCTACAAGAAAACACAGCTCAAATGGACTTGGAGGCACCCAAATGATATTAACAAGAACGAATACGATTATATTATAACGGATAAAATAGGGATAGTCCAAGATGTATCTGTATTGAACAGCTTCACCACTGGTAGCGACCATGGTCTTGTCCGGACGACATTGTCTTTTAACATCAAAAAGGAAAGACGCAAACTAATTACAATCAAGCATCTATCGATCAACATAAAGAATTAGAAATAACGCAGAATCCTATACAATGCACATACAGTCTGCTTTGTATACTGATCGCTTCGAGAGAATGTCTGTAGACGCAATGAACGATGATCGGGTTAAGACTATGAAAAATACCCTTGAAGTCATTTCTCTTTCAAACACTCAACAAAACCCACAAAAGTTATTTAAAGAGACACTGCAGCTTATGTCTCAAGAACGCACAATGAGGAGTGAAGGTAAAACTAACTATCCAGATTACTACATATTACAGAAGAAAATACGCAAGGCAATTCGCATGGACAAAAGAAAATATGAGGATATTGAGGAAAACAGCAATCTGAGAGTGCTAAAATCAAAACTTAGTACCGGAAAGAAGTAATCAACCAAAAGGAAATACTGGAGATTCCACATCGGTATTATAAAAATCGCTACGAAAACCAAACTCAACCTTCACGTACATCCACCAGAAAAGAATGCCTCCAAGTTCGAGCACCAATCAGTAACGTGGGATCGGATGATATACCCGAAGTCATCGTAAATTAAATCAAATAAGTGCTTCGTTAGATGAAGAACACGCGTGCCACTGGTAAAGGTGAAATTGTAGCGAAATTATTTACCAAATGCATTATGCCAACACGAGTTCGCACCAAATGGCACAACGTCGTCATCACACTGCTTCATAACAAAGGAGATATCAGGAACCTGAATAACTATAGACCTATTAGACTTCTATCACATCTTTACAAGATGTTCACGCGCCTGATAGTCAACAGGCTCGAACAAATGCTAGATGTTTAAACAACCCAGAGACCAAGCTGGCTTTCGATCAGGATTCAGCACGAACGACTAATTGCAGACACTAAAAGTTCTTTTTGAATACAGGAAACCGGTAATAACTTACGTCAACTACGAGAAGGCATTTACCTCTATAGAAATATAGGCGGTGGAAAAGGCCTTAGCAGACTGTAGGATTGACGAAGGATACATTCGATTACTTAAGAGTCTTGCTTCCCGACCAAATTCAAGCATTTTCAGCGTTGTCGCTCGTGTCTGTTTTTGAAAAACTTACACCAAATACTTTAAAATAAAAGCTATTACTGTTTAGTAAACCCTTTAATGCATGCTTCTATATGGCTCAAATTTACAATTAAATTGTTAATTTAAAATAATTAATCATTGAAAAAGCCGGTTTTAGGGGATTTTTAAGAATTAATTGCTGCTAAATCTTTCAGTTTTATGGAAAACTATTTATATAGAGGCATAGCCTTGGATTTTGTTTTTCCCACTGTATTTATTATAAAGACATTGGATTAAACATTCTTCCAAAAACAGACACGAGCGTAGAGTCTGCACACTCAAAATCGTACTTTAAAATTGCACTGTACAAGAGCGCCACGTAGTGGACAGAACCAACGACAAAAGTATCATTCCATAGGTTAAAAAATAAAGATTGTCGGTTTTAATATTCTGTTTTATACTAAACAAGGTAATAATATAATTAACTACCATAAGCAAATAAGCGGCGCGCTTAATTTGATCATTTGAATATATTTTGGAAAATTCTGTGTATTCAAAAAATAAATTGATATTAGCAAATACTTTTTCAATATTTATTATTTGTTGAATGTGTCATATAAATGTAATATTATTTATTCCAATAAAAATATACCAAGAAATTTGTGATACTTATGTATAGCAATCTTTATACTTCTCTTAAAATACTACCTTCAGTTAATCATTAATCTGCAACTATTCGCTTCTGTAATTATTATTTTACAGTCAAAACATTTTAAAATCAGGAAAATGCAATAATCTCTCCTTATATTACGTGCGTTTTTAGTTTTCAATTTAGAGGACCAAGAAAATTTAAAAGAAATGCATCCGCTTTTTTACAAAAATTCGTAATATTGTGAAATTTGAACTATACAGATTCGAATCAAAAAATATTTGTCACTGAAATAATCCTGTGCGATTTTTATTGAATTGTAATTAACTTTAAAGAATATCATTTCCTAAATACTCAAATCCCTAGAAATATGAAAAAAGGGATATAACGAACATTATTAACAGTGAAATATTGAGCACCATCTTAATTTTGTTGTTATTCGTTATAAAAGAAATTTTAAAAGATAGGCGTGTTCGTACAAAGTTCGTAGAAAGTCATCTACAGACGTAATGCATCAAAAGGCTGAAAATTTAAGGAAGGATATTTTAAATAGTCCTTCACATGTGTTTCAGCAGCATAAAGGGTGTCTTCAGTTAGAATACTTTTGCTCAGAAAAATTTAACTGTAACTCAATTATAAAGGATTTTAAGTTAACAGGTAAAATATAGATAATTTCTAAAATTTCCTTCCTGAACAAATGTTACTGCCATAATTCAAAAACCCATAATTCAGCACATAATTTTATGTGTAGGTTTCATTTTGATTGATCTCTGAACACATTTTGATTACGACATTTCGACTTGCTTTTGGTCATACAAGTGCTCTTTTAATATTTCATACCAACGTTCTGTATCTGACATACATGATGTACATTGCTTCACTCGTAATATGAATTGCAACGGGAAATTTTTAATATATAAAATAGCATCAATACCGCATGTATTTGTTTCTCTACAACAAACTTAGTTGTACTTTTGGTTTAAAATAATTAGGAATACAAATATTTACATTATTAAAAATTTACCGTTGGAGTTTCTTTTGTGCATGAAGCAATTCACCGCCCTATACAGGGTTACTGGTAATTCGATACATTCCTTTGGAGATGTGATGGGGCAGGAGCTAAGAAACAAATTTAACCCTGAGATAAATTATACAAAACTGAATAGTTTTTGACATATTTTAAATTTTGTGTTTTTCTCATAAAAGTAGATCTTAATGTCTTTAAAGTTGATTTTAAAAAAATCTGCTTGACATTTTTTGAACTTTTTTACTGCATTACTTGTCCCACTCTATGGTCATCCGTTTGGAATGGAAAATATCCGGAAACATTTCGATCATGTGAAAATTTTAAATAAAAACTTATAAAAAATAATTTTTAAAAATCAGCTATGAAAATTACCAATTCGTTTTTCTCAAAAATTATCAACATAACATGCGTACAAATTATTTTAAAAACTTCCTTATTTCAACAGCTATCTATCAAGGTACAAATATTCAACGTGCCCTTGATAGTTCTAATAAAAAAATAGCAAACGTGATGCAAGTAGTATGGTTCTTATTTTTGGATAAACAGTAAAAACCGTATTGTAAAGGTAATCGTTTAATTCTTAATTAATTTCAAAGTTGTACTACAGTTCTTCTTCTTCTAAGTTATTCTCCGTATCGGCTGGTGTTTCATAGACCATCTCTTGCATATGGAGAAATCTAGAGGTGTTAAATCTGAATTTCGCGCTGGCCAAGGTATTGGGCCTGCCCTTCCAATCCAACGGTTAGGAAAACGTTGACCGAGTAACTGTAGTATTGTCAGCCGATAATGTGCTGGACAACCGTCGTGCTGTCGTGCTGAAATATCATTCGCTGTCTCACGGTGAGAGGAACATCTTCATCCGTCCATAAAATGTTCAGTAAGAAATTTGCATTGTCTGCATCTGAATTTAACATAAAGCGGCAGAATTCCACTCTCCTTCCAGGATCACCTTCATGAAAGCCTTGCACAGGAGTATAGTGGTAAGGATGTCATCGAATACTGCGTATCGTAGACCAAACTTTCCATTGTGACGTTGCGGTTAGTCTTGCGACTTTATTAGTTGAAGTTCTTGGGTCTTCATCAGAATGTCGCAATATTTCTTCCTCATCATCTGGTTGAGAAACGCGAGGAGCACCGGCGTTACCTTGTCTACGTTTCACGGAGCCAATTTCAGCGACATTTCGATATGTCGTACCGAATACACGAACATTTGGTATACGACGGTTAGGGAAGCGACGTTCATATTCTCGGCGAGCTTCGGCAGCTTTGCCGTCACAATATCCGTAGACAAACAAGATGTCAGCGTATTCTGCATTGGTGTAGGTGGCCATGGCACTTAAAATACAATAACAACAACAACGACCTAAACCAAAATCTTCAGCAACAAACTCAACAAGAGCAACAAACTTAAGGGACACGGAGATAATAATGTCAGTTAATAATACACATGCGTAAGCATCAAAGTCGAGGACTGACTGACTGACATGAACGATTTGTTATTTTTTTTAACGCACACTTTTACTTTTTACCTGTTTATCCAAAAATAAGAACCATACTACTTGCATCACTTTTACTATTTTTTTATTAGAACTATCAAGGGCACGTTGAACATTTGTACTTTGATAGATAGCTGTTGAAATAAGGAAGTTTTTAAAATAATTTGTACGCATGTTATGTTGATAATTTTTGAGAAAAACGAATTGGTAATTTTCATAGTTGATTTTTAAAAATTATTTTTTATAAGTTTTTATTTAAAATTTTCACATGATCGAAATGTTTCCGGATATTTTCCATTCCAAACGGATGACCATAGAGTGGGACAAGTAATGCAGTAAAAAAAGTTCAAAAAAATGGCAAGCAAATTTTTTTAAAATTAACTTTAAAGACATTACGATCTACTTTTTTGAGAAAAACACAAAAATTGAAATATCTCAAAAACTATTGAGTTTTGCATAATGTATATTAGGGTTAAATTTGTTTCTTAGCTCCTGCCCCATCACATCTCCAAAGGAATGTATCGAATTACCAGTAACCCTGTATAGATATTAATGCATTCCTGATTGTTTCTATTTAGATATCTAGAGTAATATGATGAATCACGTCCAATACATAGCAAAACATGCGAATAGCCTAATTTATGATGTCGACAGTAATGCTGTTGAACAATTTAATGCTAAAATGGCGCTTCCTTTTTCTAATTCTATTTAATTTAAATTCTGGAGGAATATTAAATTTTTCACATAATTTTTCAGCTTCGACTTTGGATTCTGCAAAACCAGTATTTCTAAAGTGTTTCAAAAAGTAGGTCCCAAATAATGATCACTAATTTCCTTATTTTTTATTCTTTTAAGGTTTTAAGATGTTCTCTTATTCCAACATCAAATTTTGCGATCATTTTAATTAAACCTAAAAATTTTCTACTGCTTTCTGTAAATATTATATTTCCACGAAATGCATAATTATGTTTGGCCAAATATTGTATATACTGCATGATAATTTTCAAAACTTCGCGCCAATGTATTTCCGCGTTTATTTGTCTTTATTGAATACAGTCAAGTGTTTACTCTTTAATTAATCCCTTTGTTAATGTCAATATTTTAATTTGTGATTTCCCATTTCCGATGTCCTTCAGTCGGTTGACCGACCTTAAGGGCGCTACTGAAGACAAGTATAATTTGGAAACTGCAAATGTAAGAATCTTTTAGCTTTCTTTTAATATTAGTATTTCTATGGGCAATCGTACCCGAACGTTACCGAAAAGTACTGAATAACTACGAATGGCACCCGTTTAGCCCAGCCTCCAGGGTACTTCGTCTCTCACTGCTCGACCCCTGAGAAACTTTGTGACGGGGAAGCAAGACT
Organism: Melanotus villosus; assembly: GCA_963082815.1. Taxonomy (NCBI): domain Eukaryota; kingdom Metazoa; phylum Arthropoda; class Insecta; order Coleoptera; family Elateridae; genus Melanotus; species Melanotus villosus. The sequence goes on along the minus strand of OY720423.1, from coordinate 5,435,866 downwards.
CTTAAACATCGTTTGTGGAAAAACCGATAAATTTAAACTCGTTGGAGGTGTATAAGGCAAGGCGATACAATCGCCCCAAAACTTTTCACCGCGGCATCATAGAAGCGAAACTGGCAAGAACGAGGTGTTAACATCGATGGAGAGAGAAGGTTCGCTGATGATTTAGTACTGCTTCTGATGACGTAGAGGAGATTACTAGAATGATCGAAGAGCTTAAGGAGGAATCTCAAGCAGTTGGCTTAAAGATGAATACATCCATCACGACCATGACTAATATTCCTGACAGACAGATTTACCAAGTACCAGTGGAGATCAATATATAAAAATATAACGGGTGTCCATAAACTGTCAACATCCCAGTAGGTTGTGATTTCAGAAATATATTTCGTAATTTGATTCAGAACACAAAACCAAATGTCAAGATTTGTAAAATGTCATTATCTATGATTTAATCTAAGGCTTGTAATTTGTTTTTCAAAGCAACCGAGATGACGACTGTTTATGAACACACGTTATATACCTAGGCCATAAGATAGTACTTGGTAGCGAGAACGAAACAGCAGAAGTCGAAGGCCAAATATTGCAAGCCTGGGCAGCTCTCAGCGCTAACAACAATATAATGCGCTAGAAGATCCTAACACATCTGAAGGTAAAAGTCTTCGAACAGTGTGTCCTGTCGGTGTTTACATTATGGAACGAGACTATGCCACTTACACTAAAATCAGCTGAGAAATTCCGGATTCCCCAGAGGGCAATGGACCAATGGAGAGCTATGTTGGGTATAACCATATGCGATAGGAAGCGAAATGAATGGGTCAGAAGCTCAGAAGTAAGACGAAAGTGATAGCGATCCGGAAATGGACCTGGGCAAGGATCGATGGGAATCGGTGGACCAGCGTGGACGACATTAGATGACACGGAGGTCGAGGGTGGATGCAGAAAGTTCAAGACCTTCAAATGTAGAAGAGCTTTGCGGAGGTCTATATCCAAGAATGGAGTGCTTAAACTCTTAAAGTCCACTATGATGACAATGATGATTACTTTACTTTAACAAAACGATGTTTTGAATGCAATTCAATTCTCTTTGCACAAAATCGAACTTGTTTCAAAACATCGTAGCTACAGTTCTTTGGCATTCGAAAGATAACTGGAGGGTTTGGTGTTAATGTTTGTTGCAAAAAAGCATGTTAATATCTCCCGAAAATATATTTTGGGCACCATTAAGGGTAAAACAATTCAACAATAAGTTAGAAAATAAATCGTTCGGGTTAGATCGATTTTGTTCGGATCGGAAACTTAAATAAATTCTGTTCGGATAACTGAGAATGTGTTCCGATTATTGAGTTTACGTTTACTATCTCAAAGCATTTCATAATGTTTAAATACTAAGTAAAATTTAACAGGCTTTACATAGTTTTATATAAATATTAATTTGGCAAATGTTTCACAGTGTTTAAGTCTCAAAAGCGTATTAATTCCTTATTAAAATATTAAAGCAAGCCAAATCTGAAATACCAGCAGCTCCAAATTTTTAAATAATCGAATATTTTCCACTGCGTCTTGCGTTTTCGTTTAGATTTCTAGATATCTTCTTAGTAACATTTTATTACTTTGTACTTTCGGCAGGCGATTGGAATTCTACAGGTATAAATATTTGAGTTATTCGCGTACAAGAATTTTGATTAACTGTTCTGAATATTAAGCGAACAGCCGGTGTATCTAGTGTGACTTAAGTAATTAATTAGAAGTTACAGATTAAATCGTTTTTACGTTGCTTTGGCGTTTTTTACTTGGTACCTCTTTAAAATTGAAATGTTAAAATTTGCTTTAGGATACATTAAAAAAAACTAATCGACAGGTGACAGATTTTATTCTAATTAGGAAAGTAAAATAAACATCATTAATGTTTATGCTTTATCGGACGACGAAGAATGGATTTCCAATTATTTTATATATTTTTTCAGGATTTAAATCAACAAATCAAAAGTCCCAAGAATTTCTTAGCGGAGCTTGGGGTCTTGGATGGACACACATTTTGTAAATCCTGAAAGACGTTTCAAGGAGGCAAACATTTTCTAATATTCTGCAAGCGAATTGGTATCCTGCAAACCTCACCTCTATTTTTAATTATTTCCAATAAAAATGTAAAGGATAAGCCATAATTTATTGTATTGGCACTTGCTAAATATCACTCACTATTCTAGTTTGTTTTAGAATTCCCTCAGGCTATGTGTTGAGTAGGAAGGAAAAAAACATTCACGCCTAAATCGGGGTGATTTATGAAGTTAACAGGAAAAGAACAAAAATTTCGGTTAAAATGATTTGTAGTCCGGCAGTCTTGATTGACGTTAATTGGTAAAAATAGGAAATTTATGGCCAAAGGTAGAAGTGTTTACGAGACGAATACGGAATTGGAATTTGGCATTGTTGGTCATTATAATCTGCCATTACCACCCTCAGCAAAATATTAGACATTGTATCAAGCTTTTGTTTTATGGCCTATTGTGAACTAATTATCCAGTTTAAAAATAGCACAGTGCTGCCAACCGATTATTACCCTATCGTAAAATATTTATTTAGAAGCACGACTGATACGATGATTATTTTTTAAAATTAACAGATATATTAAAGTTTACACGCAGAATTAATCTCGTTAAGTTAATGATTCGGAATATTCACCTAAAAATAATTCTAGTTAGTTAAAAGCAGAAAGTCAGGTGTCAACTTTAAATTTATGATAAAGCAAAATGCATATTGTTAAACACGACTTTATCGCCAATTTTTACTGACGAATCTAATTTTGTAAATGTGTTTTTCCATAAATCTAAAGCACACCTATACATCTTAATCTTAGAATGTTTATAAATGGTTAACTGCTAATTTTAAATTCGTTTATCAATTTAGGCTTAAGTAATTTCCATTCTACTTCATTAAATCTTTATTGGTTTTATGATATGATATTATTAACACACCAAATGCGTTTGGATAAGAGGAGGCCATGTTAGGTTTTTTGAAAATTACAAAAGACGATACTAAGAATAATCAACAATAAAATGAAGAGAGAGGTGCAAGAGATAAGAAACCTGAATGAAAAATTTGCTAAGGAAGGAGAGAGAATAATAGGCAGCGGAATTAAATAGAGATCCTAAAGAATAGATTAGAACACCAAGAAAGAAGCAATAAAAAATTGCCAGAAGAAGTTGGGGATTAAAACCGTGGTAGAAGATGCCTTCAGGGTAGGGAGACCAGATACAAAACTACCTAAGTGTAGTGAAGTTCAGGAGCTTTGTCTTCTTCTATAGCACGACAATCCTGAAGAATTATGGCTTCATACTTTAAGGAATGTGTGACTGATTCATTTAAATTATTAAATAAGGTGGATCACTCCTTAGTGTCTCTACACTATAACTTTAACGTTAACACGTTAATTAATATTAAACTTTATTAAAGAATATCTATTTTATAATTTTGTTTTATAACTGTGCCCTATAACTGCGGGTGTGCTTTAGCAAATAATCATATGGGACTTTAATGCCCAGATTGGGAAAGAACTCCATTATAGACCGATCATAGAAAACCATAGCAAGCATGGGGTGTCCAAAAACAACAAAGAAACTACGAGTAATGGGTACCTTCTTCCGGCTGAAAGATGTTTAGCAGGGGGGATGAGTAGCACCAAACGGGAAATACCGATACCAAGTGGATTGCGCTCTCATTTAAGAAGCGCATGCCAAGACAATAACTGAGAACTAAGATTAGAAGCCAAAGAGGGGTAGACATGGGCACGAAACGTCCAAAAAAGATGAAGCACAAAGAAAGAAACAAACTCACAGAATCTACCCAGCGTCAAAATGCATATCAGGCCAAGGCAGATGAAAAATGCAGGGCAATGAAGGAGACGACAGATGGTCCCAAATAAAGAAAGAATAGACCCAAATAAAGAATACAATATTAAGCGCAACAGATGAAGAAAGTTTGGCGCAATGGAAGGCATAGGAAAGGAAAGCAGCATGGTTTGATGAAAAGCATAAGGAAGAACTAGAAAAAATGTGGAAGGCCAGCATGAAGATGCTAACTACCGGCATGGAAAAAGACGTACAACACTTCAAAGAACAAAAAAAAGGGCGAAGGCAACCTACAGAAGAATAAAGAAAAATTTCAAAGAGCATGAACTGGCCGAGCTGCAAAAGAAACATGAAAACAAGGAAATCAGGAACTTCCAATAAGAAATAAAAAAGACACAACAGGTATACAATAGTAAGATGAAACTCAAAATAAATAAAAAAGGGGAGTTAGTAGGAATACTTTGAAGTGGTGTTAAACAATCGATGGGTAAGGTTAGCCTCCTGCCCAGCATACGTGCGAAGAATGCTCACAGTACTCATATTTATGAGTTACTAACAGGCCATCGGCCTAGGCTCCGGCCATAAGGGGAAGAAGAAACTACTGCTGGACATGAAAGACTTGAAAATCCCAGAAAAACTCATACAGTTAGAGCAGATGACATTAGAGGGGACACCAAATAAGATACGAGTAAATAGAGACACCTTTTAAAAAGTTTTTGATACCCAAGAAGCAATCAGACGTGGGGATGTACTGTCAAAAATCTTCTCCAATTTGATGCTCAAAAAATATAATACGCGACTGTGGAATTATAACCAAAGGGGCAATAATAAACAAGAGACATCAAAACTTAGCGTACGCAGACGATCTGACACTGTTGATGAGATCAGACACAGAACTAAAACGAATAATGAGAAAAGTAGAATCACATGCCAGAGAAGGGGGACTAAGAATAAATGTTGACAAAACTTGGTCTTAGGCAGACACACACGAAAGTTTATCCATTGAGCTGGAAGTTGGGCAAGAAAAAAAGTACTTAAGTGCAGTTGTAAAGAAACAAAGTGAAGAAGAGAATGAAATCGAAGCGAGACTTATTAAACGTCAAAAGGTGCGCGGGTGCGTTGAGCAGTTACTTATGCCAGCGAAACTTTGAAATGAGTGCCAGGACATCAAAAGGTGGAAGGGAATGAGAAAGCAGATCAGCTTGCAAAAATAGGAGCAGAAGAACCCTTAACCGGACCTGACCAACATGGGGGTCGGCATTATGTGACCGCAAAGGAGTTGGCAAAAGAACGATTACGAGAACACTGCAGATATTGGAGGGATGCAAAAGGGACTAAGGCAATCGCGGATGTTCCTGACACGCCAAAGTCAGAGCAAGCGAGCTACTACTTCCAAGCAGGGAAAAAATGAAAAAGATAGCTGGGTTGATAACAGGACACTACCAGCGCAGAAGGTCCACGTATGCTCCTGCCTAGGATCGGGTTAGACCTCAGTGAAAGACTAGTAGAGTGCATAATTGGGAACAATCCGGATCTGGTAGGCGCACGCGGCGGCGAAGATCAGTTTAAAAGCGAATTCAAGGAGCGGTTCAGGTTTGGAGGAAGGCGGGAGCAGGATAACCACTTCGGGGCAGTGTTCGAGGTGCATCCCGGCTTGAGAAGGGCACTATTACAAACCCCGATCAATTTGGAGTGGCAACGGATCTGGGCCGAGGACTACTTCAGTATGGTGCAATGCTATCAGTGCTACGCGTTTGGTCACCGTTCAAAGGAATGCAAAGAGACGCAAATATGTGGGGGATGTGCCGGCCAACACCGTTACGCAGAGTGTAGGGCGGATCATCATAGGTGCATAGTATGCGAACGAAGTAACGCGGAAAAGAGAGGGTCACCGGTCGACACCGCTCACGATGCTAAGTCAAGTAGGTGCCCAACAATGCTGCGACTTGCAAGGCTTGCTAAAGACAAGATTGATTTTTATGGGGACTAAAACCAACGCCCCCGTAAATAACAGTGAAGTGTTCAAGTTCGGACAGATTAACCTCGGGAAAGGAAAAGCAGCAACGGCAAACTTAATACAATTGATTAAAGACAAGCGCATAGACATTGTTTTAGTGCAGGAACCAAACACGCGGACATACCAAGTGATTGGATTCCCGGCGCCAATAAGTGTAGCGGCTAAAAAAGTTGAGAGGCCAAGAAGTGCGGTGTTAATCTGTAAGCGGTCTTACACGGGGATAATAAGGAGTGACATTTCAAACGAGTTCGTTACGGTAGCCGAAGTGAGCACTAAAAACGGCGCGATATTTGTGGCCTCCGTATACCTTCCGCCCGACGACGAGGCATACACGGATAAGGACTTCGTCGATATGCTGGCGATCATAATTAAATCAGTGCCAAAGCGTGCTAAACTCATATTAGGCGGGGACTTCAACGCCAAATCCCCGCTGTGGGGACCAAATAATCAGGCTGAGGAAGACCACAGAGGAGCGCTTCTCCAGGAACTCTTCGAAGATACGGGGCTCACGGTTGTCAACACCGACTGCGGCCCTACTTTCATAGGGCACCAAGGCACAAGCTACGTGGACGTGACGGTCGCGAATCAAAAGGCTTACGCGGACATCACCGCCTGGACGACAACGGACGAAGAAACGGTATCGGACCATAGGCTGATCACCTGGGAGCTAACGCTGGGGAAGGCACCTGGTGGGAGCATCACAACCAACGGGCTCTTCTGTAACAAGAAAGCAGATTGGCAGGTATTCGACGAAGAAATGGTCAAAGAATACCCGGAGTCCAGGGCACAAATTTCAAACTGCCGCGACAAGAACGGTGTAGAACGCGCGGCTGAAACGCTAAATAGGGCGTTAGTCGCGACCTGCACTAGGTCAATGCCACCTAGAAAAGAATTTAAGAATAGCGTGCCATGGTGGAGTGCGCGCCTAACCACACTACGGGCCGAGAGCAGGAGAATGAGGAGAAGATTCCAGAACGCCAAGACGGCGGAAAGGGACCTGAGGAAGGCAGAATACGCAGCAGTTAGGGGAACCTACAAAGCAGAAATTGTTGCGGCGCGTATCGGCGGATGGAAGGAGTTCTGCTCGCGAAACTCCGAAAAAGACCCCTGGGGAACGGCATACCGAGTATTGAGGGGTAAGAAAAGACGCAATGCTATACAATCGTGTGTGAAACGGAGTGAAGGGACATATACTGCCGACGCGCGCGAAACGGCAGCATACCTACTGGAAGTGTTCTTTCCGGCGGATCGCGAACGCGAAGACACAGTGGTGCAATCAGCAGTGCGACGAACGTGGAAAGACGCTAACGGAGGTGCAAATGATCGCGAAGTGACAATATGTGAAATTCGGCGGGCCTTGGGTAGATTCAACCCGCACAAAGCGCCAGGCTATGATGGCCTCACTGCGGACGCCGTTAATCGGGCGTTCGAAGCAGACCCGCAAATATTCGAGGACATTTTTAATCGGTGCCTTGAATACGAAGTGTTCCCACGGTGCTGGAAGATCCACACGGTGTGCTTCATTCCCAAACCGCGGTGTTCCGAGCCTACCGATCCGAAAAGTGCGCGGCCCATAAGCCTACTTCCGATGGTTGGTAAAGTTCTAGACCGCATCATCACAACCCGGATAGAACATTTTGTAAATACACATGGTGGGTTCAATCAAAGACAATTTGGATTCGCCACCGGGAAATCTACTACGGATGCGATAAGTGCGGTAGTGCGCGAGATTAATGTAGCGAGGGCAAGAGGCGAATATGTAGCGGCGGTGTCACTGGATATAACCGGGGCATTCGATAACGCGTGGTGGCCGCAGATAATCTGGGAGCTGGAACGCCGCGATTTCCCAGGAAATTGGCTCCGGCTAATTAAGAACTATTTCCACGATAGAGAAGCGCGAGTGCAACTGCCCGGCGACCTAGTGACACGAACAATAGAACGGGGATGCCCACAAGGCTCATGCTCCGGGCCAGTGTACTGGAAACTAATACACGAAACAATCTTTCGCGAGAGGCTACCGGAGGGCTGCGAACTATTTGCTTACGCGGACGATACACTACTTGTGGTCAAAGCTCAACAGTATAAGGGCCTCAAACGGAAAACCAACGAAGCACTGGAAGCCCTGCGACGGTGGGCCGAAGGCATCAAACTCAAGTTCAATGCGGCCAAAACACAAGCAGTTTTTTACGGGAAGAGAGCGGCGCAGCAAAAACCTACGTTTATGCTCGGAGGAGCAAGAATTTATTGCAGCGACAGCATGCAATACCTCGGGGTTTGGATTGACCACCGCATGAATTGGCAAACACACGTTCGGGAAACATGCAATAAAACCAAAGAGGTAGCGCATAAGATCCGCGCGGCAGCGCGCTTAACATGGGGATTCCGTGGGAAAGCACTAGCCGCGGTTTACGAAGGGGCGGTCCAGCCCGCAATATTATACGCGGCTCCCATATGGGCTGACAGCTGCAAGGTCAAACAGACCAGGCAGTTGCTGAGTACACAGAGGGTGCTAGCGGTTAAGGCAGCGGCTGCATATTCAACGGTGTCCACGGAAGCGGCGTTAATATTAAGTAATCTACCACCGATCGATCTCACGTTGCGAGAAGTGGCGGACAGATGGAAAGTAATCCAGAACGGCGACGAAAACAAACTAAGGGAGCTAGGCCTGGCCGGAAGGGAAGTAGAACGGAGGATAGACGTCTACACCCTCGAACACCCCGCGGCTTTGACAGGTATCACATACACTACAGGTGAACAAGAAGCAAAAAGAATCCGATGCTATACGGACGGCTCAAGGCTCGAAGACGGGAAGGCGGGCGCAGCGTACGTAATGTACAACGATCAAAACGAAGAAATAATATCTAGGCAAATTAAATTAGCCGACGGGAGTACGATATTTCAGTGCGAGCTGACCGCGATGAGGGAGGCACTCGAGTACATCTCGGAAAACAGAAGGATCCTCACAGATATATCAATAATCTCAGACAGCAAATCAGCGATGACTGCGCTCGAAAACCTGCGGGAGCCAACATCGCTGGTTGGACAAATATGGGCGATTGTGCGCGAACTAGCACAGGACACCAATATCAGATGGCACTGGGTCAAATCGCATGACGGCAATGAAGGCAACGAAAGGGCCGACGAATTAGCTAAAGAAGCCGCAGACAGTGACATGGAACCTAGTTTCAACTTAGTCAGCAGGGCAAACATTAAACGGGCACTTCGCGACCGCAAAATGCAAGAATGGGATCAACGATGGGCAAGAGCAACAACTGGACGGCTAACACACCGCTTTATCCCGACGGTCGAACACCGGAAGCGGCTATGGACAGCTCCAGACCGCAACATGGTTCAGCTCATGACAGGACATGGGGGATTCGCGGCTTACCTCACGCGGATCGGCAAACGCGAGGATCCAAGAAGCGCGTGTGGAGCAGATGATGAAACAGCGGAACACATACTTATGGAATGCGAGATGGAGGAGCAACACCGGGGACTCGCGGCCAACAAACTGATCGCGAGCGGACTCCGATGGCCTAGAACATTGAACGAGGTCACGGACCTCGCAGGTGAAGACATATGGTGGACCGCGCTCCACGACTTCGCGTCCAAAGTCCACAGGCTCGAAATTAACCGCGAAGGTTAAGGAACAAGACGGTTAGTGGCGCAGGTAATAACTAAGTGAACGGAAACCGAAGTGATGCGCGAGTGATGAGTGTGTGTAAGTTTATGCGAACTTATAATCAGACAGTAATATTATTACTCTTAAGCAGCATAGATAAGTTTTTAGTAGTTTCTTAGGCACAGTACAAGTTTTATAAGTTTTAGGTTTAGGTAATGGACAGGCATTGCAGCAAAGACAACACGTAGCAACAGAAAATACCAAGGCTCTGTTCCAAGAGACTTTAGTTTAGGAATAAGTTAAGTAAGTGCGATAGTCTCACAACTTAGCAGATTTCACTAACGCAACAATGCAAATTGTATCTCATTCGGAGCATTTTAGCGCACAATAAAAGTAGTGAGACTATCGCAAACAATAAGCATGAGGCAAAATAGACAGGCATAGTTCGTACCATAGCAATACTGATATAGTGCCCAAAGGGCGGAATATCGGATGTAATGTTTGTGTAAACAATTCTAAATAAATGAGTAGAAGGCACCTTTCATTAATAGGCATCACAAATGATCCAAACTACAGACTCTGCGGGGACGAAGAACAAACTGCAGAGCGCATGTTGGGAGTTTTAAGACAGCATTGCTTTGGGGTGGGTCTTGAGAGAGTAGGAAAAGTCGAGTGGTCAAACATACCAAGGCAACAACTTTATCAAAGTATAGCGGTCGAGCAAAAGGTGGATGGAGGTAGTTTACAAAGACCTTAGGGAGAAGGGCATAACAAACTGCAAACAAAAGGCGACAGACAGTAGAAAATGGAAACAAATCATTAAGCTATGGGCTTAAAAGGCCTGCAAACGCTTTTATGAATATTATGTTACGCTGTTTGAAACTTATCACACCTGACTAAGCTTCAAAGAAAATGTGTGGTTTGTCATGGATAATTAACAGAAATCATAATCTTAAAGTATGGGAAATAAAATCCAATTTACAAAATATTCAGTCTCATTTACAACACATTTTCCCATCGCCAAGCCTTAGCCAAAAACATTTGGGATGGATATAACAAAGCAATCTTATTTAAAATTGATAAAATTATATTTTCATAACTAAAGGTTTCTTTGTAAACGTTCAGATTGGTAAGAATGTTACTCTGGATAACAACTACTCTTTTTGGTTTTAATCTCGAGGAAATAATTAGTCTTAAAGTCCTTTAAGAATTCTCTAACATCGGAATTTCAGGATCGTTTTACCTTTGGTTTTAATTGCCCAGCTTTCCTGACTATCAAATCGGCTAACTACAGTGTGCTTTTAAATAATTGAGGACAATTTGAATTTGGCGCCGCAGTTTTTACGGTGTTTCATATTTCTAATTTGGCTACACGAGTTCAATTTGATAACTTTCACTGTCAAATAACGGGAGCACCTCGCTAACTTTGTTGAAGCTTTCTGCATTTTGTTGTTTGATTTTCGTAGTAAATGTGTTGATCGTGTTTTTATTCGTTTTTAATTTTATTGTTTGCTTTAATTTTGTATTAAATCAGTGAACTATTGTTTATGATTCTTTGCTACTCAGGTAAGTTAAACAAAAATTAAGAGTTCAAACCTTACTTTTTCCGTTTTGCAGTACCATTTCGATATGCCCTTTACGACTAAACGAAATGCGATTTCGTTGTGCTCAACATAATTTTATTTTGTCTTTCAATACAATATGAAAGTAAATAATGACCGACATTAGTTTTTTTTTTTTTAATTGTTAATATAATATTAACCATCCCTACTATCGAGACGCCACTGATAGAGGACGTCAAATGGATATATTGCCAACATAACAGTAAATTAGTATGGCACCAAATTCAAATTGTACTGAATCTTTTAAAATCACACTGTGCTTTTAAGATTATTATCATCTCTATTATTTCAAAACGATTACTCTAGTTTTATTAACCCTCTGGGTAATTGTCGTTACCACAATAACTGAATGCCATTTCTGATAAAACAGAAACGTTTAATTGCATTAGTTATCGAAGTGTACAGTTTACATAACCGAATCTTATGGATTAGGCTAATCATTAACTAACAGATTATAATATAAAATTACTAAATTAACAATAAACTTAAATAATCATATGTACGTAGGCAATTTTATTCCAAATTAAATTCAATTATCAAGGTAAACAAAACATATAATTAAGTGGTTGATTGAAGACGTTTTATTAATCTTATAAACGACAATAACAAACGCTTAAAAGTACCTTTTTAATTGTTATTACCGTAATTTACCCATATTATTACGATTAAACCGCAAGGTATACCACTCAGGCAAAAACAGTAAAGTTAATGGTGATACAGTTAAAAATTCCTTACTTCTTATTCATAAGTTTCTGTCACGCACCATATGGGATTTCTATAGTATTAGCTTAAAAACTGTAAAAATTAGATTGTAACAATGATTCTAAGTGACTGTGGAAAATTGCTAAACATTTGCTTGGTATTGATTCGCAAGATACAAAACCTACTTGTGATATAAACATTATCTCATGGATTTACTAATCCATATTTTAATCCTGATTTTGGGCAAAGCCTTGCAGATAAAATTAATATTAATATAAATATGCAAAAGATGTTCGATGAAGATAAATTTGCTAACAATTCAATTGTTATTCTTAATATAAAATAATTCTTCCTTTTCAATTAGAATAAAAGTTTATCAACGTAACAAGATGGATTCGTTCAAAATTTACTTTACGCTTAATAAGATTAAATTTTGACAAACATTGAACTTTTTGTTTCTTTTCTCTAAAAATTTTTTTGAACTAATAAAGTGTTGTTCAATTCATTTCAATAATTAGTTGTCATGCAAAAACTACAAACGATACGGAACTGAAATAGAAACTTGTTTTTGCAGGTGTTAGTTAATTAACAAACATTTAAAACAAGACACAAATTAATGTCGATGAAAAAATTAGTGTAGGTCTGTAAAAACTAAATTTATGCAACTCATAAATCTACCACATTATATTTGAAATGTCTTTAAACACTTATTTAAGTATTCCAGTCGCATTCTCAATAAAAGGATAACATTGTGCGAAAATGGATTTATTTATGGTAGTGTTTAATACGTGCTATGCATGTCGTATAGCTTGGAAATTTGGACAGTGATGACATTAAGAGATTAGTAAGTAACAGCAATAACTAGTGAGATCACTTGTGGTTTTTATAGAAAGTCACAACTAACGAACAAACTGTGTTAATAAAAGACGACTGAGACTTTGTCTTAGAAGAGACAGAAAATACATTTTATGGTAGCAGCAAAATTTTAGTCAAATCCCCAAACAGTATTTCTATTATTATTTTGTGCTTCAATGTACTTAAATCAGTTCATACAAACTATAACCAATAAAATGAAGATAATAACAAGGATGATTTTGCAATTTTGTATCGGTTTATTGTTACTTTTGGAAGCAGGTGTGTAGGTACTTACCACATTAACCGCAGCTATAAAACCACCGATGTGTAGGATTATATTACTAGGAATCTATGTAGAATAGTCCGTATGAATGTGAATACGCATTTAATTTTACGGTATTTAAATATATTGTGTCGATAAATTCTACAAAAACGTGATCTGCGATTTTTTAAAGTAATAAAAAGGTGTTATTTTAACCGGGAATTTTAATATCTTAAAATGACACATCACACTTTTAAAACTTAATAAAAAGCGGTAACAAAACAAATTTCTAAAAGAAAATAATTCAAGATTCGTACGCAGGGGCGGAGGGGGGAAATCCCGTGGACGGACTATGAAAACTTTGCTTCCATCCATAAGAAAGTTTCATACTAAAATTATGGTGTGTACAACTGTAAAGACTTTTTCACTTAATATAGGTTCCCCTTTTCAGGGCCACTTCGCATCACCAAGGCCGCACTTAGAGGTGCAACATTTTTGCTATCCTTATGTATATACTGGAGAAAATATCGCGAACAACTCTATTCTGTGTATCATAAAGATATTCACAACTAGGGCGACCAAGTCCAGGAATATGATTGGACTGAGGTGCCAGACATGCTAAAGGGTGAAGTAAAAGCGGACCTAAACAAAGTAAAACATGTTGTAAAATCAGTGCACGACAAAAATTGAGATGGACACGACATGTCATAAGACCGACAGATAGACCAAGAGGGTACTGGAAGCTGTAGGTAAACCACCACTCCGACGGGCGGACAATATTAAGAGAGTGGCTGGAAAACTACGAAGACGACAAACAAATGACGGAGAAGCATGGTGTACTAAAGGGCAGACCTCTGTGCAACATTGGATAGACGAAGGTTGAAGAAGAAGAAGAAGAACCGCACTAAGATTTGCAGGACTAAAGTATGGTATTGGACTAATATGACAATAATTAATATACGGTGTGCCCATTTTAAATCTTGACCCCTTACTGGTTCTGGATATGCAACCCATATTACATTATAGGTATAGACTATCTCATTAGGCTCCTAGGAAACACCAAAATCATTATTGACGACAGACAATTTTGCAAGATACCTGCTATTTTTGACCTTTCTTGTTGTTTTTGTAAAGGATTTGTACAATATTGAGCTCTTAACAACCAATTTTGTTTCCGTTTTTTTTACTAATGCTTAAGATATCTGAAAATTCTAAAGTTTCAACAGATTTTACCGAAAATTGTAGACTTTAATCACAATGAAAACTTTAGATATTGTTACTGTTTGTTTATTTTATTTTGTTACACTGCGTAATACAACAAATAAAAAACTGAAGGCGGAAGGCGGACTTGAGGAATAAACATTAGAAGAAGCATTGAAAAGTAGCAGGGCTCATAATAGATGTGGAAAAATAGTACCAAATAATTGCATTTTACAAGTTAAAGGAAGCAGAAGTAAGGAAAAAGTATCAGAAACCAACAGACTCAGGATTTTCAAAACAAGAGAATAGTAGAATAGAATGGTCAGTAGAAGAAGGATGGAAGAAATTTAGAGAAAAACTTCATAATACTTAATGCAAGAAAGAACTACGGTAAAATGAAAAAAGAATACGTACCTCATTGGTGGAATGCAGAAGCATAAGCAGTAACCAAAAGCAAGAAAGAGATATAGAAAAATAAATAAAATAAAAGGAAGAGCCGGGCAGAAGGATAAAAATCATAAGAGCAATTAGTAAAACAATTATTTAGACCAAAGATACAGCACTGACAATAAATATTTCTGAGGTAAAAAGAAGGCAAATAAGAAGGACGAACAAGAGATACAATGAATCAGTTGAGGATAAAAACCAATGAGATGCTAGAGGGTGGAGGGACTATTTCGAAGATAAATTCAATACGAACCGGGACGATGAATGTCAACAATCAAATAGTACATTATTCAGAAAAAAAAGCAGCCACCTCTAACAGCAATTACAAGAAAATTTCAAACAACATACCCTTAGAAATAAAAAAATAAACTAATACCCTTGCACAGAAACTACACGCCAAAAACAGAACAAGATATATCTTTACTCTATCAAAACTAGACAATTAACTCTATCTGGAAATCCATCAAAAACAAAAAGAAACCTATAACAACGCTCCCCCCAATACGAAAACTCTTAACACCACCATGAGCATGGGCAAAAAGTGACAACGAGAAGGCTGAACTGTTTGCAGAGCACCTATCTGAAGTGTTGTTTGGAAAAAAATTATGAAGTACTAGAAATAGAACAAACTTTAAACAGACCAAGTACAAAAACGCCTGAAGCTATTTTCCCCAAAAGAGTTTAAAGAGGCCATTAAATCTGTAAACCCTAAAAAGGCACCAGGCATAGATCTCATTGCTGTGAAAATGTTAAAAAAATTGTCAAAAAAAGGTTTAGTAAAATTACTGTACATATTCAATTCAATAACCAGACAGGATTATTAGCCTAATCATTGGATATTACGTCGTACCGTCCCGTAAGTTTTTTACCAACAATTGCAAAGTTACTTGAAAAACTGATTCTTACCAGAACAAACAAAGATCTAAATCCTTAAAATTGGATTCCAAATCATCAGTTTGGGTTTCGGCAAGCACATTCAACAATACAAGATTGCCGCCGCATAGTAAATATTATTAACCACTCATTGGAAAATCGACAGTATTGTACCGTTACTTTCCTCGGCGTAAGCCAGGCTTTCGATAAAATGTGGAATCTAGGCCTACTTTAAAAACTATAAAAAGTTCTGGCAGCAAGCTACTGCAACACCAGCTCGAAGTGAAAATTAATGGTGAAACCTTCAGCCGTCTAACAGTACTTTCTGGGATACCACAAGGGAGCATTCTAGACCCGCTGTTGTATGTCCTCTATGCCTATGACTTACCCACAACCATAGGAACAATTGCGGATGTTACTGCTATCCTCAAGCTCATGGATATCCTGCTAGACCTTCTTCCGACCTCCAAGAGCACCTAAATCTGATTCGTGGCTGAAGATATGAAAGGTCAAGGTAAATGAAACAAAATCGTACCATATTACGTTCATCCCCCGATTAGGAAACCGCCCGCCGCTTTTCAATCAAGTCAATATACTACAAGATAAACATGTTAAATATTTGGGACTAAATTTTAACAATAAATTTAATTGCAAACATCACGTGACAGAACTCAACTGGCTTATTGGAAGAAAATCTCATCTTTCAATCGAAATTAAATTGTTGATTTTCAAAGCAGTTATAAAGCCGATTTGAATTTACGGCATGGGGTTGCGCCAGCAAGTCCAATACAGTCATCGTCCAAAGGAAACAGTCCAAAATACTTCGAGTCATAGCAGATGCACCCTGGTATGTCTCGAACCATACCCTACATACGGTCCTTACAATTCCTGATGTAAGTAAAGTTATTAAAGAAAACTTCACCAAACACCATAACAAATTAGAAGATCGCCCCAATCCACTATTACAACCATTGCTACAACCAGCTGAAAACAGAAGACTCAATACTTGCTGGTCGTTAGTTCTAAGAGAAACCTGAGAAAATATCGCTGGATGTTCACTTATTCATGCCATTATTGTACAATATTTAGTTAAATAATTGAATTGAATTGAAGATTGTAGGCAAAACCAAAATTCTACTAAAAAATAAGTATCAAAGACGTAGACTTAAAAAGTAAAAAAAAAAAAATTAAAAAAAAACGTTATCTCTGTTTTCTAACAATGATCTATTGTTTTTGTGCTTATAATCTCGTAATAATGCGACTGTGTAAAAGGTAGAAATAATTGAATTTAATATATCTACATTTAAATTTAAATCGAAACTTGACATATATTTTGACGTTGATTAGGCACCCACTTTATTTTATAATTGAATCTTATATAGTGCCAAAAAAGGCAACCCAAGGCCGTTTATAAATCGTGAGACAATTAAGAGAGTAACAACAAAAAAAATATTATATATTAAGTTGTCAAATGTTTATCAAATTTAATTTATCAGGTTGTAATAAATTGGATTGAATATTATAAGTCAACAGTGGTTAACACGCACGTACATATTTAGAAGTTCATTTATAATATAGTCAGTCATGTTAGGGTGAGCTATGCTGCTATTTGCAACTGCTTCAGACCCAAACTCTTCTGTCTTTAGATTTGAAACTGATGAAATGTGTTGTTTCTACTTTTTGGGCCAATAAACAAATCTTTACATTTCCAGCCAATTTTGAAGAAGCCTACAAACATTTAAGACTCGTTAAAACTGTCCAAAAATAATTTGAAAAAACCAAAATGCACCTTAATATTTAATACTTCTAATAAATTAGCAATAAGGTTTTTCGCAATAAATAAATTTAATATAAAATGGAATCATCGTTCAGAATAGATGGTTCTTTTCAATATACCGCCTTCTGTTTGCAGGCTGGTAACCTTCACGGCTAATCGATTTGAAACAGCTAGGCACTCTGAAAAGTTGATTTGAAGTGCGGTTATTTTCATTCCTTTAAACTGTACAGCCGTGAAATACTTAGTTCTCCTGCACTTGCGATTTACACTTCCATAATTACTCATAAAATTTTATTTCTCCTTTTGTGCTGTGCTGCTTGTGTTTCTGATGTTTCAAGCTTGATTTAACAAGCATTCTTTAGAAATAGTTTTTAAGATAATTTTTTTTTCTTTTGGTACCTAAATTTTTATTTTTGTTTTTTACCGAGCAAAGCGGACATCTTTTTAGGAAACTCAAGCACTTACTGTTTATTAATGAACTGTATATAATTGTAGTTTCTGAAAACCAAAATTTTTGACTTAAAATAATTATACTCCTTAGCTCAAGATAAATTTGCAGACCCGAATTTAATTTTATTTATTTAAAATTGCTTTCCTTATCCTACCAGTTGCTGAAAGTTAACACTAAATCTACGTTTCCATTGCTTTGGATAACAGTGTTTTTCAATAAATTTGTTTTCCTAGTTTCCTACCTCTCTTTGGTAAATTGTATATGGAATTTGCAGTATAACTGAAATCACATGACAAAATTCCTTTATTTATTTTCTATCAAATAATGAAATACATAATAAAAAATGTCCCTGATTAATTATCTGAACAACTTTCCATAGACTTGGGAAGTGTCCTGTCCATACAATATTTATGTGATCTGAACTGTTTCCCCGGTAATTAGATCGTACCCTGGGCCTGTTTTGGTGTTGATCTTCTTGTCTAATACTTCATTGATTTCTTCCATTGTTAGTGGTTTGAGTGGCAAACTCACTTGGAATGGATATTCTAAGAAATTTAGAATTTATTTTTCTTCATCCGGGCACTGTGAGGAAAAGGGCTTAAAGACATTGGTAAGGTCTTTGTTAGGTCGTGCCCAACTACCATCTTCATTTTTGATAGATGGTACGTGTAAGATTGGTCTCTTTATTTTACGCGAGTATACAGTTCGTACTCTAGCTATAAGGTTTTCTAAGTAGTTTTGTATACTTATTGCTGTTATGTTGTAACAAAAGTTTCGTTAGTTGTTTCGAAGCTCTATTCAATGCTCTCTTATCAACGTCTGATCTGGTGATTTCCCAACGAGCTCAGAGTCGTCGTTTTTCTGCTTTAAATCAAATTTAAAGCTTGTCCTAAACACAAAAACTGCAACCAAAAGTAACTTGGGTTTTCTTGCAAGAAGAACAGGTTCGCCACGTTTGTTATCATAGGTGGAAATCACCCCATGTAGAGACTCATCAAAGACTATAGAAGACAAGGAGGCAAAGGCTGAAGCTAAAACACTAAGCTTAAAGTCTGCCCTAAACACAAAGCTGCAACGAAAAGTAACTTGGGTTTTCTTGTAAGAAGGAGAGATTCGTTACGTTTGATATCATGGGTGGAAGTCAGCCTTCTTCGCAACAAATTATCCCATGTGAAGACTGATCAAAGACTACAGAAGACGAGGAAACAAAGGCTGAACCTGGCGCTCTTAACTGTTTTTGTCACATTCCTTGTTTAAACTTGAAAATTAAAAGTAGCCAAGCTTGTTACTACCTAAAAGGATGTTGTTTTCACAGGACCAAAAGGACCCTTGTGCCTCCCCAAATATAATTTTTCAACTGCTATTTTGTCCTTTAGAACGACAGGACAGTTTTTGTTCTTAGAGTTCTTTTGTACCACTGGTGTAGCCTCCCATATTATTTGCTGTACAAACTTCATAAATGCCATTGCAGATCGGTTTTCAACAGTACTAGGGAGTTTATTAAGTATTCAAGTCTGCCTCGGAAAAATTCCCAATCTGTGCTTTTATTGTAGAGTGTGGATTGTTTTTGTGTTTTAATTACATCTGAGAATACAGTAATTATAATAGCTGAATGGTCTGCAGCTAACTCGAAGCAAGGTTTAATTTCACATTGTCGCGAATTTAAACCCTTTATGATACCAAGAAGAATCGAGGCTCGCATGGGCAAGGTCGCTTCCCTGAAGTAGATCTATCCTCCACTGGGGTCTTAGAGAAGTATCTACCCGCTACCACTTCCTGATACCAGGAAAGAGTCGGGTCCTAACCTAAATCCTACCTATAACCTATTTCACCCTTCCCAAACCTTACATGCCAATATCTTCCAATTAAAAACCATGTTGATATCGATTGCTTTTTATGGAAGAGGCCTATGTCCAAGAGTGGACTAATATGGGTTGAGAAGAAGAAGAAGAAGATGATAACAAGTCTACTGCGAGTTTGGATTATTCAGCTTTTGTTGTACTACTCAAAAATTGCAGTAATAATGCTGGTATGAACGAACCTAGCAATCTCTGAATTAATTTACCATAAATCGCAAGCATTTATGGGGTCAACGTCAGCAGCGATAGCTGTAGAGAAGTAAACTCTTTTACGATGAAATTAAAAGCGTTTGCAGTAGGTGTTGTTGCATTTTTAAGGTGTTTCCCTACTCTTAAAACACAGTTAGTTACGACATAACTATGTTATCAAAAGTTGGAAATATAAATGCATTTGTTTGGAATGTTAATCTGATTATGGTCGTGAAATTGGTTCGGTAACAGTTCTAATAGCATCTCCATATAAAATCGTCTATAAAACTTCATTGTTATAAAATGTGACGCAAGATTTCGTAATCTCTCTTTCGTTTGCGTTTGTCGATCTGAACCCTGATAAAAATGCAAGATACGAAAATTGATTTTTTAAACCATTGTTACTTGACCCTGACCAATTAGTATTCCATGGGAAATTTATTTATAAAGCGTTTTATTTACTACGAATGCTATTCGGAATATTTTAATTGGACAAATTATTTTTAGTTAGTTAGGTGACCCATATTTATGTTCTATAATTTTATTACACGGACCATTTACTTTGGCTTTAAAAATGCACAGAAGTTAAATCGTGAGACATTGTTTATAATGAATTATTTTATTTGACCGTTAAAATTATTTGTTTTTCCTACTGAACGACCTTCTGGAGAATTTATTTTAATTAAATTAAATTATTAAGGACCATAACGTCAGCTCGTAAAGCTTATAATATATTAATTTACTTGATTAAACCTACAAGTTTGGACTGTACGAAACTTAAAAAAAGCGACAGAAGGTTAATGTTCGTGATTTAAGAACGTTCACTTTAAACCCCCAAAAATTCACCAAATTTGTCTGGGGAAATTAGGCTTTAATGAGGTTCTAGTTTTTGAAATAATTCTTAAGATTTATCATTGGCAAAATATCCAATTTATTTCTGTTTAGTACGTAGTTTTCAACTAGTCTCGGTAAGGTTTGTATCTATATAATTTACGTCCATAAAACCATTTCATGTAAGATGAAATACGGTATAGTTGATATTTTCATGTTGATTATGGAATGTGAGATAAAAACTGGAAATTTATTTATAGAGCCAAGGATCTAATTAAAAATAGATCTCAGTTACAATAAATCAACTTTCTTGAATAGATTAATTAATTATGTAGTCTGGGTTTATTTATTTAATTATTCATAAGTAGAATACTGACAGTTGGGCGGCCATTTTGTTTTTAATTAGGTCAATCAATTTAATCGATTGCGCAATCAAGGTCGAATTAATGGGATTAGCGGTTCAATTCGCGGAATTTTAGATCGATTTAATTGGATTAACGGTTTAATTAGATCATTTCGCGGAATTTTAGGCCGATTTAATGGGATTAGCGGTTTAATTAGATCAATTCGCGGTTTAATTAGGTCGATTAAAAGTTCGATTAAAATCTCGATTAAAATCGGCGGTTTAATTAGGTCAATTAAAAGTTCGATTAAAAACGGCGGCCATCTTGGATTTAATCAAATTAATCAATCAAATTTAATTAGATCGAATAAAAGTTGGATTAAAATTTCGATTAAAAGCGGCGGCCATCTTGGAATTAAATCAAGACTAGACCAATCAGGTTAGCGGTTATCAATCTATCTCACTCTCACACTGTACAAATGGGGCGTGACCAGGAACCGGCGGGGGTTGCGTCTGAGAGCAATAAGTGTCATATTGAATTAATCTTTAATCAAAGTTATCAATTTAACCTGGTGTACGGCGGATTCGGTATCAATCCGCTGATTAAATAAATATGCATAATGTATCACGAAAAAGCACGGTAGATCAATCAGCGGTTTATCCCAAAAACTAAAAAAAGAAACGCAGGTCTTGACTTGTCTGTTTACACCTGTCAATCAAAGCTTAAAATTTCGTAAATGACGTCAGGGAATATTGCGAACAATAGGTACCTTTCATCGTCCTACGAAATGTTTTTAATTCGGGCTGAAAAGTTTAAAAGGATATATCATTTGTAAACACAAAAGAAATACAGCTATAAAATTATTCATTTTATTTGCAAAATCGCGCTCACTCCAAAATGGCAGAGGATTGACAATTTATGAAGTTAAATATTAATCAGAATATAATTAAAATGTTGATTAATATGATAACAATGCTTTTTTAAGTAATAAACGTGTTTTCATAATAAAATAAAAATAAGTCATAAGTGTGGCAGAGT
Organism: Melanotus villosus; assembly: GCA_963082815.1. NCBI lineage: Eukaryota > Metazoa > Arthropoda > Insecta > Coleoptera > Elateridae > Melanotus > Melanotus villosus. Next base: position 5,413,932 of record OY720423.1, on the reverse strand, counting down.
TCCATATCCAGTAGGAAGTGTAATGTGGTCCACCTGGAGCCGCATCATATCTCGTGCAAAGAAATTTTCGTTACTTTGAAGTTTGAGCGCCGACATCCCGACTCGACCCTGAGGCATGGCGACGGTTTTAACATATTGAATGTTAGTGCATTCTGTAAAGTAAAGGTAATTTTTTAACATATACATATAATTAAGAAGAAACATATTTTTAAGAACTTTACGATATTTCCTATAAATTAAATACAGTAAGTCATCAGCATTTTGGTAACGTGTTTATTATCAATAGTTTTTTTCCCACGCTAAAATGATAAAACAGAATTTCGAATAAAAGAACGCTTAGGGAAATTCGATTTTTAAAATAAAAATTTAAAACATGATTTTAGATAATTTTTTTGAATAAAAGTATACGGTATTCCGTGAGGGCTTAATATCAATTGTTTCTTAATTTTTCTTTGTGGAGATTAATATCAAGAATTTGCCGTTATTAAAAATATTAGAAGTATGAGAAGGGGAATTAAATAGACTAAATCGAGATTAGCGATAAAATCTACGGCACTTCTCGTATATTCGATATTATTTTCGGTTTATTCCTGGTAAACCTTCAATTTATACCTAATATTTGTTATTATAAAAAATATAAATTAATTTCTGAATATAAAATTGAAGATATGGACCAAATCTAAGTTATTATTATTTCTTTCACTTATTTAATATTTAATTATGTATTTTCATTTTTAGATATATTTTATTCCCACTGACGAAGAACTTTAACGTTCGAAACGTTTGAAAAATATAAAATTTTTTCAAAAGAAATAAAACCTTTTTTATTTCTGAATAATTGGACTACAATGATCTCTTCCACTTTTGTATAAATTAATTTCATTATAAACTTACTCTTTTTTAATGTAGATTCCCCTAAAGTAATTGGAAGATGTAGCCCTCGCTCTACGAGATATGTTCATATAAAGTGCGAACTTCCGGTTTATCGTTGGTAACGTCTTCTAATAACATCTTAAGACAAACTGTGTAATCAGCCTTAAGAATATCTACTAGCGTTAAGAAACCCATATTTGAACAAATTTAGTACGCCAGAAATTGATAGATTCGTAAAGTCCACCTTGAATGTTTTAACACTAAAACCACTAAAAAGTATGCCAAGCGAAGGCAACACAGGGACGTTTTCTGACTAGCTAGTTCGACATCCCAACTATATACGCACGGGTGTTTTGTTAAGAATGAGTCAAACCCATTGTCATTACTATTATCTTTCCCATTGAAAAAAAAAAAAATGCAATAAACATCTGCAAACCTCAGCTAAAACCTTTCACACGGTACAAGTTTGACCTTCAGAATTCAAATTTAAGTACAACTTATTTTACAAATTTAAAACAAAAAGCCATTATTATCTTTTAGCATTAAAAATAAAACTGTTTTTCTAAAAATCTTGCGACCAAGAGAAAGCATACATTTAAAAATTTAAATCTGTTATTGTCGACGTAAAAATATTTTATAAAACAAAAACTGTGAGTACGTTATTTTAATAAATTTTGAATAAAAGAACGTTTTGTAAATTTTAAATTAATCGTGCTGTTAAACCCGACTATCATTTTCTGCTGGTAATGTTTGTCTCAAAAAATATCATTTGTAAACACAAAATAATTAATTAATGATTTTCTTCCACGTAAATTAATTTGCCTTTTAAGGAATTCAGATATTCAAGAAAAATAACTGCCTAACATATTTAGCTTTTAAAAATTCCACGTTATTGTAAAGAGTCCGTTTAAAAATTCAACGTTGTGAAGACAGAAAAACATATTCGACGCAATACTAATTTGGAAGTGTTATTCTTTTAATAACTATGAAAAATATTATCTGTAAACGCAAAAGAAATACATCTATAAAATTATTCATTTATCGACAAAATAATAAATAAATTAGTACTTTTACTGACATGGAGGTATCGCTAATTATTATAACATCGGACTGTAAAAAATTAATAACCAGAAAAACCTTGTAGAGATAATCCCAAAATAGCTAACACTGAAATTTAGGACTTCTTTCACGCTAATAAAGTAAAGGACGTCTTTTACTCTAATAAAGTTAAAAACTCTAATAGCTTTCTCTTCTGCTAAAAACTCTAATAGCTGCTTTCTCATCTGCATCGTCTAAAACGGAACGTTCATGGTTTTGTTTCAAAGACAATTGTCAAATAATCTTGAGAAAATATGATGCTATAACATTTTGAATTCTACACTACTTTGCAGACGGTAAAATCTGTTCTCGTTTGTGAAAATGGAGCACGGATTTTATCTAACTCTCTTAAGCAACAGTTCAATGAAATATTTACCCAAAAACACTTCATCCTGTTCTACCTCTTAGAATACACTGTAAATTGTTTTCAAGCAAATAATCAGGTAAGTTGTGTTTTTATAAACGTACACTAAAAGTTATTGTAGGCTAAATTTTACCGATGACTAATTATCATTTAAAATTTTTAAATATGAAATACTTTGAAGCTGCCAGTCAACACGATCATATTACCTGCTATGTCTTTAATAATTCTTGAAGTTTAAATTTACTCTTTTGCAGGACTAGGGTCTGTTTTATTATTCCCTGATAAAGTTAAATTCCATATATCTACAATTGAACCAGCAAAAGGTACGAAGATACAAATGTTCCTAAAACCACATTCCGTTAATTAAACAAGCAAGAACGACCGGCCAGGCGAACTTGCTAACAAGTTTTTCAAAATTTAGTAGTAAATATTTTATGGAATGACTTTTAAAGAAAGTATTTAGCTTGTGTTCACTTATAACCTGTAAAATAAGTGATTTCATTCTTCAGAAATTTTTAAAATTATAAATTAATTCACCTAAAATGTATTCGTTTTTTATAATCTGATATATAAATATCTACAATCACAGCGGAAATAAAAAATCGTTAAACACGTGCAACCATCTTATTTTAGTATTCATAATAGCATTGGATTTATTTTCAGTCGAAAAGACTTCACACACTTTAGAAAAAAATAATCGCATGATTCACAGAAACCTTGAAGAACTAATCGCAAAAAATAATAAATGTTTAGCTTTAAGCTAAATATATACCAAAACAAAATGCCTGTACTAATAACATTGAACAATAGGTACAACATGACTCATTGTTCTTGAGTCCCTTACTACAAAATAGTTTAAATCTAGATCGGATGGTGGTACAATCGTACACTTGATGATGCCCTCTACAGAATTAAGATCAATCTGTTCACATTTATCCCGACCCACATGAATTTTAGGATGCCCTATGGGGTATTTCCCATACTTATTAAAATTTAAAAGAAAAAACTAAATTCTATCTGATTCATAATTATTTTAAAATAAATTTTGGCTTTAATGTAATTCTTTGCTTCAAATCAACTTCGAGCGTTGGATAAAAAATTAAAAAGAAATAAACTAAATTGCATCTGCTTCATAATTATTTTAAATAAATTTTGAGCTTTAATGTAATTCCTTGCTTCAAATCAACTTCGAATGTTTGAAGACTTTTAAAATGAAGATCAATAAAAAATATTGAATAAAACATATTTTTGAAAACCTTAAACAAGATTAAGTTTGAAATAAACAAAAGAATATTTTTAAAATATTGAAAACGTAATAAAATTAAATTAAAAAAATATTAAAAGAAAAAAACAAAATGAATTAAATTATAAAATAACTTTTTTAATAATTAATGTAAACCATTATCTTTAACTTTGTCACCTCTGCTAACATTTTTGAATTCCTGTATTACAAAGTGCAATTAAAATGTAAGATATTACGAAGACCTTTTCGTATTTTAGAAAAAAAAGACAGTTTACGCTTATTTAAGAAAATCAAATATTTAAGAAAAAATAATCTTGAAAAGCTTGAATGAAGTTAAATTTGAAATAAAGAAAAACATTTCAAGAAATTGAAAAACTTTTAAAATGAAAATCAATAACAAATATTTAATAAAACATGTTTCTGAAAACCGTAAACAAAATTAAATGTGAAATAAATAAGAGTATTTTAAAAATATTGAAAAGTTTGAATGAAAATAAATTTGAGATAAAGAACAAACATTTTAAGAATTTGAAAACTCTTAAAATGAAAATCAGTAAAACATATTTCTGTAAAATTTTTAGTATACATTTTATAATATCTACCTATCTATTATAGATATGTTGTTCAGGTCCTTGAACGGAGGTGAGCAGCTCATGCCTCGATGCATCCAGCGACTGTTGGGAAACCCCTGGTAGGTCTACCCCAAACGCGAAAGACTGAAAATATTTTAAAAAAATTTTAATTCGATATACAGACAAACTGAATTGAAACTTCAATTTCTTAAACTGGAGATATACGTAAAAGCTGAGTATGAAAAAGTTACTTACACCCAAGTACTCGCTGTACTCCCAGCAGTTCTGTAATATGCCGGTGAAGTTTTGCGAAAAACTGCGAATCAGATGCATCTAAAACAGCACCCTCGTGCATTAGTTTGGTTTCACACTGCTCTTCACCAATTATAGTAATTCGCGTGCGGTCGACACTGCTCACACTTGTGAATGCGTACTGTAGCACGTCGAAGAAGACAACGGTCGATATGGTGAACCCGACAAGCACTTTGGAGACTTTAAAAAACATTAGTCATTACCCTGGTCACTCAAAACAGTTAATCATCGTAAATACTTCCGGACGTTTTGCATACTGTAAATTCTTAACAGCTGCAGTCATCAAAAAGGACGCCAAAGTCTTGTTAGTCCTGAAATTTGTAAGGACTTAAATTTGAAAAATAAAAGAATATTTAAATTATAAAATAACTTTTTTAGATGATATTTAATATAAAATAATTCTGAAACGCTTAAATGGAAACCATTCACGTGCTGTAGTCTCGACATATATCTTCTTCTCGTCTATAATTAATGAAAATCATTATCTTTAACTTTGGCAGCTCTGCTAACATTTCTGAATTCCTGTGTTACAAAGTTTTCTAAATTTGTTAATGCTGGCAAATTTTAAATTAATATTCTATTTTAGTATAAACTCTCGAATGTTTTACAAAAATTTAAAAAGAAAAAACTAAATTGTATTTTACTTCATAATTATATTAAGTACTAATTTTGAAATAAAAAAGTAATAAACTTGTTTAACATTCTGGTATGAGCAAAGATGTAGCGAGTTCAGATTACAATTTATTATTTACAGGTAAGTTGAGCAATATGGTTTTTAGGGATTATTGAAATTTCTATCTTATTTATTTAATATGCTACAAAAGGTGAATTATTTTGCTGAAAAAGAAATCAATACCAAAGCTAGATGATTATCAATTTGAACTTGTCAGATTCTAATATTGAAAAATTGTTTGGAATACCAGACGATGCAATTTATTATAAAACCAAATCAGGAATTAATATTCAAAATAAGTAAATTGATAGACACAAGTGATTTGTGTGTGCCTATATTCAAATTTTGTAAAAGGACCAATATTTAGATTTGTAGTAAATTCGTTGCCTAGGGTACTTACATAAAATCAGCTAGTGTTATCCTTTTTATAGATACATAATATTGAACTGTTTGATAAATTAACTCTTACCTTTGAAGGAGCAGTACGTAGGTGAAAATGTAAATAACGTTAGCGTTTTGATTGATTTCAATAAATTTGATGATCTGAGTCACGTATTGGGATATATGGTTTCAGGGCAGCCGAATTCATTGACACAAGCGGTTTCGGCAAAAAATCGCCTTAATCACAAGTTATTGTGCTGGTACATTGTCTCACGCACCATAGGGATTTCAATGTAAAATGGATTTGAAAGACTTTGAATTCAAAGAAAGGGTAAAGAATCTACAAGAATTTAAAATTGAAATTAAAGAGTAAATCAAATGATCGTATTATAGTTTATTATGATAAAGCTGGACGATTATCAATAATAAATTGAGAAATTAAACAACACTTTCAAAACTTACCTCAAAGCGTACTCGGGCAAATACCAAACTACAGCGGCCCCCGTCAAGACTTTAACTAAACTCAGTCTAGGATTCTTCTTTTATTTTCAAGTTATTTGTTAATCAGCTGTTCAGATTTTAATACCCGATTCCAATCAAATCAATTTAATTAGTCCAGTCAATTTAATTAGTCCAGTCATTTTAATCTAGGGTAGGCTAGCTTAACATGTTACGTAAATAAACTATTAAAATAGGTAAATTCAAATCTTGACCATTTGTTACAGGTATGAAGACATTTCAGGTTAGGCTAGGTTAGGTTAGCTTATTTCAAGTTAGACTAGGTTAGCTCATTTCAATCTAAGTTAGGTTAGGTTAGGTTAGCTTATTTCAAGTTAGGTTAGGTTAGTGCATTTCAATCAAAGTTAGGTTAGGTTAGGTTAGCTTATTTCAAGCTAGGTTAGGTTAGATCATTTTAATCTAGGGTAGGTTAGTTTTTAACTATTTAAACTAACCTACCCTAGATTAAAATGATCTAACCTAACCTAGCTTGAAATAAGCTAACCTAACCTAACCTAACTTTGATTGAAATGCACTAACCTAACCTAACTTGAAATAAGCTAACCTAACCTAACCTAACTTAGATTGAAATGAGCTAACCTAGTCTAACTTGAAATAAGCTAACCTAACCTAGCCTAACCTGAAATGTCTTCATACCTGTAACAAATGGTCAAGATTTGAATTTACCTATTTCAATAGTTTATTTACGTAACATGTTAAGCTAGCCTACCCTAGATTAAAATGACTGGACTAATTAAATTGACTGGACTAATTAAATTGATTTGATTGGAATCGGGTATTAAAATCTGAACAGCTGATTAACAAATAACTTGAAAATAAAAGAAGAATCCTAGACTGAGTTTAGTTAAAGTCTTGACGGGGGCCGCTGTAGTTTGGTATTTGCCCGAGTACGCTTTGAGGTAAGTTTTGAAAGTGTTGTTTAATTTCTCAATTTATTATTGATAATCGTCCAGCTTTATCATAATAAACTATAATACGATCATTTGATTTACTCTTTAATTTCAATTTTAAATTCTTGTAGATTCTTTACCCTTTCTTTGAATTCAAAGTCTTTCAAATCCATTTTACATTGAAATCCCTATGGTGCGTGAGACAATGTACCAGCACAATAACTTGTGATTAAGGCGATTTTTTGCCGAAACCGCTTGTGTCAATGAATTCGGCTGCCCTGAAACCATATATCCCAATACGTGACTCAGATCATCAAATTTATTGAAATCAATCAAAACGCTAACGTTATTTACATTTTCACCTACGTACTGCTCCTTCAAAGGTAAGAGTTAATTTATCAAACAGTTCAATATTATGTATCTATAAAAAGGATAACACTAGCTGATTTTATGTAAGTACCCTAGGCAACGAATTTACTACAAATCTAAATATTGGTCCTTTTACAAAATTTGAATATAGGCACACACAAATCACTTGTGTCTATCAATTTACTTATTTTGAATATTAATTCCTGATTTGGTTTTATAATAAATTGCATCGTCTGGTATTCCAAACAATTTTTCAATATTAGAATCTGACAAGTTCAAATTGATAATCATCTAGCTTTGGTATTGATTTCTTTTTCAGCAAAATAATTCACCTTTTGTAGCATATTAAATAAATAAGATAGAAATTTCAATAATCCCTAAAAACCATATTGCTCAACTTACCTGTAAATAATAAATTGTAATCTGAACTCGCTACATCTTTGCTCATACCAGAATGTTAAACAAGTTTATTACTTTTTTATTTCAAAATTAGTACTTAATATAATTATGAAGTAAAATACAATTTAGTTTTTTCTTTTTAAATTTTTGTAAAACATTCGAGAGTTTATACTAAAATAGAATATTAATTTAAAATTTGCCAGCATTAACAAATTTAGAAAACTTTGTAACACAGGAATTCAGAAATGTTAGCAGAGCTGCCAAAGTTAAAGATAATGATTTTCATTAATTATAGACGAGAAGAAGATATATGTCGAGACTACAGCACGTGAATGGTTTCCATTTAAGCGTTTCAGAATTATTTTATATTAAATATCATCTAAAAAAGTTATTTTATAATTTAAATATTCTTTTATTTTTCAAATTTAAGTCCTTACAAATTTCAGGACTAACAAGACTTTGGCGTCCTTTTTGATGACTGCAGCTGTTAAGAATTTACAGTATGCAAAACGTCCGGAAGTATTTACGATGATTAACTGTTTTGAGTGACCAGGGTAATGACTAATGTTTTTTAAAGTCTCCAAAGTGCTTGTCGGGTTCACCATATCGACCGTTGTCTTCTTCGACGTGCTACAGTACGCATTCACAAGTGTGAGCAGTGTCGACCGCACGCGAATTACTATAATTGGTGAAGAGCAGTGTGAAACCAAACTAATGCACGAGGGTGCTGTTTTAGATGCATCTGATTCGCAGTTTTTCGCAAAACTTCACCGGCATATTACAGAACTGCTGGGAGTACAGCGAGTACTTGGGTGTAAGTAACTTTTTCATACTCAGCTTTTACGTATATCTCCAGTTTAAGAAATTGAAGTTTCAATTCAGTTTGTCTGTATATCGAATTAAAATTTTTTTAAAATATTTTCAGTCTTTCGCGTTTGGGGTAGACCTACCAGGGGTTTCCCAACAGTCGCTGGATGCATCGAGGCATGAGCTGCTCACCTCCGTTCAAGGACCTGAACAACATATCTATAATAGATAGGTAGATATTATAAAATGTATACTAAAAATTTTACAGAAATATGTTTTACTGATTTTCATTTTAAGAGTTTTCAAATTCTTAAAATGTTTGTTCTTTATCTCAAATTTATTTTCATTCAAACTTTTCAATATTTTTAAAATACTCTTATTTATTTCACATTTAATTTTGTTTACGGTTTTCAGAAACATGTTTTATTAAATATTTGTTATTGATTTTCATTTTAAAAGTTTTTCAATTTCTTGAAATGTTTTTCTTTATTTCAAATTTAACTTCATTCAAGCTTTTCAAGATTATTTTTTCTTAAATATTTGATTTTCTTAAATAAGCGTAAACTGTCTTTTTTTTCTAAAATACGAAAAGGTCTTCGTAATATCTTACATTTTAATTGCACTTTGTAATACAGGAATTCAAAAATGTTAGCAGAGGTGACAAAGTTAAAGATAATGGTTTACATTAATTATTAAAAAAGTTATTTTATAATTTAATTCATTTTGTTTTTTTCTTTTAATATTTTTTTAATTTAATTTTATTACGTTTTCAATATTTTAAAAATATTCTTTTGTTTATTTCAAACTTAATCTTGTTTAAGGTTTTCAAAAATATGTTTTATTCAATATTTTTTATTGATCTTCATTTTAAAAGTCTTCAAACATTCGAAGTTGATTTGAAGCAAGGAATTACATTAAAGCTCAAAATTTATTTAAAATAATTATGAAGCAGATGCAATTTAGTTTATTTCTTTTTAATTTTTTATCCAACGCTCGAAGTTGATTTGAAGCAAAGAATTACATTAAAGCCAAAATTTATTTTAAAATAATTATGAATCAGATAGAATTTAGTTTTTTCTTTTAAATTTTAATAAGTATGGGAAATACCCCATAGGGCATCCTAAAATTCATGTGGGTCGGGATAAATGTGAACAGATTGATCTTAATTCTGTAGAGGGCATCATCAAGTGTACGATTGTACCACCATCCGATCTAGATTTAAACTATTTTGTAGTAAGGGACTCAAGAACAATGAGTCATGTTGTACCTATTGTTCAATGTTATTAGTACAGGCATTTTGTTTTGGTATATATTTAGCTTAAAGCTAAACATTTATTATTTTTTGCGATTAGTTCTTCAAGGTTTCTGTGAATCATGCGATTATTTTTTTTTAAAGTGTGTGAAGTCTTTTCGACTGAAAATAAATCCAATGCTATTATGAATACTAAAATAAGATGGTTGCACGTGTTTAACGATTTTTTATTTCCGCTGTGATTGTAGATATTTATATATCAGATTATAAAAAACGAATACATTTTAGGTGAATTAATTTATAATTTTAAAAATTTCTGAAGAATGAAATCACTTATTTTACAGGTTATAAGTGAACACAAGCTAAATACTTTCTTTAAAAGTCATTCCATAAAATATTTACTACTAAATTTTGAAAAACTTGTTAGCAAGTTCGCCTGGCCGGTCGTTCTTGCTTGTTTAATTAACGGAATGTGGTTTTAGGAACATTTGTATCTTCGTACCTTTTGCTGGTTCAATTGTAGATATATGGAATTTAACTTTATCAGGGAATAATAAAACAGACCCTAGTCCTGCAAAAGAGTAAATTTAAACTTCAAGAATTATTAAAGACATAGCAGGTAATATGATCGTGTTGACTGGCAGCTTCAAAGTATTTCATATTTAAAAATTTTAAATGATAATTAGTCATCGGTAAAATTTAGCCTACAATAACTTTTAGTGTACGTTTATAAAAACACAACTTACCTGATTATTTGCTTGAAAACAATTTACAGTGTATTCTAAGAGGTAGAACAGGATGAAGTGTTTTTGGGTAAATATTTCATTGAACTGTTGCTTAAGAGAGTTAGATAAAATCCGTGCTCCATTTTCACAAACGAGAACAGATTTTACCGTCTGCAAAGTAGTGTAGAATTCAAAATGTTATAGCATCATATTTTCTCAAGATTATTTGACAATTGTCTTTGAAACAAAACCATGAACGTTCCGTTTTAGACGATGCAGATGAGAAAGCAGCTATTAGAGTTTTTAGCAGAAGAGAAAGCTATTAGAGTTTTTAACTTTATTAGAGTAAAAGACGTCCTTTACTTTATTAGCGTGAAAGAAGTCCTAAATTTCAGTGTTAGCTATTTTGGGATTATCTCTACAAGGTTTTTCTGGTTATTAATTTTTTACAGTCCGATGTTATAATAATTAGCGATACCTCCATGTCAGTAAAAGTACTAATTTATTTATTATTTTGTCGATAAATGAATAATTTTATAGATGTATTTCTTTTGCGTTTACAGATAATATTTTTCATAGTTATTAAAAGAATAACACTTCCAAATTAGTATTGCGTCGAATATGTTTTTCTGTCTTCACAACGTTGAATTTTTAAACGGACTCTTTACAATAACGTGGAATTTTTAAAAGCTAAATATGTTAGGCAGTTATTTTTCTTGAATATCTGAATTCCTTAAAAGGCAAATTAATTTACGTGGAAGAAAATCATTAATTAATTATTTTGTGTTTACAAATGATATTTTTTGAGACAAACATTACCAGCAGAAAATGATAGTCGGGTTTAACAGCACGATTAATTTAAAATTTACAAAACGTTCTTTTATTCAAAATTTATTAAAATAACGTACTCACAGTTTTTGTTTTATAAAATATTTTTACGTCGACAATAACAGATTTAAATTTTTAAATGTATGCTTTCTCTTGGTCGCAAGATTTTTAGAAAAACAGTTTTATTTTTAATGCTAAAAGATAATAATGGCTTTTTGTTTTAAATTTGTAAAATAAGTTGTACTTAAATTTGAATTCTGAAGGTCAAACTTGTACCGTGTGAAAGGTTTTAGCTGAGGTTTGCAGATGTTTATTGCATTTTTTTTTTTTTCAATGGGAAAGATAATAGTAATGACAATGGGTTTGACTCATTCTTAACAAAACACCCGTGCGTATATAGTTGGGATGTCGAACTAGCTAGTCAGAAAACGTCCCTGTGTTGCCTTCGCTTGGCATACTTTTTAGTGGTTTTAGTGTTAAAACATTCAAGGTGGACTTTACGAATCTATCAATTTCTGGCGTACTAAATTTGTTCAAATATGGGTTTCTTAACGCTAGTAGATATTCTTAAGGCTGATTACACAGTTTGTCTTAAGATGTTATTAGAAGACGTTACCAACGATAAACCGGAAGTTCGCACTTTATATGAACATATCTCGTAGAGCGAGGGCTACATCTTCCAATTACTTTAGGGGAATCTACATTAAAAAAGAGTAAGTTTATAATGAAATTAATTTATACAAAAGTGGAAGAGATCATTGTAGTCCAATTATTCAGAAATAAAAAAGGTTTTATTTCTTTTGAAAAAATTTTATATTTTTCAAACGTTTCGAACGTTAAAGTTCTTCGTCAGTGGGAATAAAATATATCTAAAAATGAAAATACATAATTAAATATTAAATAAGTGAAAGAAATAATAATAACTTAGATTTGGTCCATATCTTCAATTTTATATTCAGAAATTAATTTATATTTTTTATAATAACAAATATTAGGTATAAATTGAAGGTTTACCAGGAATAAACCGAAAATAATATCGAATATACGAGAAGTGCCGTAGATTTTATCGCTAATCTCGATTTAGTCTATTTAATTCCCCTTCTCATACTTCTAATATTTTTAATAACGGCAAATTCTTGATATTAATCTCCACAAAGAAAAATTAAGAAACAATTGATATTAAGCCCTCACGGAATACCGTATACTTTTATTCAAAAAAATTATCTAAAATCATGTTTTAAATTTTTATTTTAAAAATCGAATTTCCCTAAGCGTTCTTTTATTCGAAATTCTGTTTTATCATTTTAGCGTGGGAAAAAAACTATTGATAATAAACACGTTACCAAAATGCTGATGACTTACTGTATTTAATTTATAGGAAATATCGTAAAGTTCTTAAAAATATGTTTCTTCTTAATTATATGTATATGTTAAAAAATTACCTTTACTTTACAGAATGCACTAACATTCAATATGTTAAAACCGTCGCCATGCCTCAGGGTCGAGTCGGGATGTCGGCGCTCAAACTTCAAAGTAACGAAAATTTCTTTGCACGAGATATGATGCGGCTCCAGGTGGACCACATTACACTTCCTACTGGATATGGAACTCTGCCACACTTATGACTTATTTTTATTTTATTATGAAAACACGTTTATTACTTAAAAAAGCATTGTTATCATATTAATCAACATTTTAATTATATTCTGATTAATATTTAACTTCATAAATTGTCAATCCTCTGCCATTTTGGAGTGAGCGCGATTTTGCAAATAAAATGAATAATTTTATAGCTGTATTTCTTTTGTGTTTACAAATGATATATCCTTTTAAACTTTTCAGCCCGAATTAAAAACATTTCGTAGGACGATGAAAGGTACCTATTGTTCGCAATATTCCCTGACGTCATTTACGAAATTTTAAGCTTTGATTGACAGGTGTAAACAGACAAGTCAAGACCTGCGTTTCTTTTTTTAGTTTTTGGGATAAACCGCTGATTGATCTACCGTGCTTTTTCGTGATACATTATGCATATTTATTTAATCAGCGGATTGATACCGAATCCGCCGTACACCAGGTTAAATTGATAACTTTGATTAAAGATTAATTCAATATGACACTTATTGCTCTCAGACGCAACCCCCGCCGGTTCCTGGTCACGCCCCATTTGTACAGTGTGAGAGTGAGATAGATTGATAACCGCTAACCTGATTGGTCTAGTCTTGATTTAATTCCAAGATGGCCGCCGCTTTTAATCGAAATTTTAATCCAACTTTTATTCGATCTAATTAAATTTGATTGATTAATTTGATTAAATCCAAGATGGCCGCCGTTTTTAATCGAACTTTTAATTGACCTAATTAAACCGCCGATTTTAATCGAGATTTTAATCGAACTTTTAATCGACCTAATTAAACCGCGAATTGATCTAATTAAACCGCTAATCCCATTAAATCGGCCTAAAATTCCGCGAAATGATCTAATTAAACCGTTAATCCAATTAAATCGATCTAAAATTCCGCGAATTGAACCGCTAATCCCATTAATTCGACCTTGATTGCGCAATCGATTAAATTGATTGACCTAATTAAAAACAAAATGGCCGCCCAACTGTCAGTATTCTACTTTCATATCATATTTGCATAACATACGAACTGTACATGTGATATTTTGCTAAAAAAGTTTACTCGAAAATTTAAGACAAAGTTAAAATTTAATTTAATTTATTTTTTTAACAAATAAGTTACGTTCTTCAAAGATCTTATTAGGATCTCCTTTTGTATAGGATTAAAGTTAATTTTTGAATTAATAATATTTTATTAAATCCCATAGAATTCTTATAATAATTTAAGCAAACTAAAACTGAAAAACATACTGTATTGCATTAAAGCAATTTGTGAATCAATATTTCAGCAAATCCCACAGAATTGTCAAATAATTTCAGTAAACTGAAAAATAGAATGTCTGGGATTAAAGGCATTAATTAACAGTATTTCACCAAATTATAGAATTGTCGAAATAGTTTCAGCAAACTAAAATCAACTGAATCAATTACCAAATTAAAAAATTGCAAAATTAAAATTTAGCCAGTTTAGAAGCAAGCATACGAAAAAAAGGTAATATAAAATCCATAGAGTGAACAACTTCACGTTGTAAGAATTCCCAAGTTTGTATTTTTATTATATCTTTACTGTGACTGTCAAATTTGTAACATAAATGCGAAATTCCTCAAGTTACTGATAGCGTGGGTTGGGATTGTTCCAAACACGAAGAGCCATAAAGATGACAAACAAAACGCTTTACATTTTGTATTATTACATAATTTGCATTTGAACTCTTCGACTTGCATAATGGACGTAAAATATATGTTCCCCAACATACCTATTGAGTTCTGTGGTACCAAAAAATACTTTATAATAAAGCCAAACTATTCATAAATGAAAACAATATTTATGTCTTTCACAATTTTTATTTTTGGAATGTTTTATGTGTTTCTTATATTAGTTCCATCAAAACTAATTTAGGAAAACTTTCACTTAAAGTGCATACACATATAATTTGATGACGTGCTTATAAAATTCCCTTTTGAATTACTCATTGTGTATTGTATACGTTTATATATTTTGTGGGTTGATCTTTGGAATCTTTCATGATATCCTGGTGTAAACTATCTCCGCATTACGACACGTGCCAATGGGATAACTATGCCTATTGTGTTCTATAGGCGCGTGTCTCTTATATTTTTTCTCATTTGAAAGGTAAAAACTTATTTTTATTGTATAACAATTTCATTTTAGGCGATAGGAATCATTGGGAGCACACCATGTTCGGATTAACCAATTATCCGGATTATCGAGAAGGCGCTTTGGCATCTTTGCTTAATTAAAAATTTTGTGAGGATTTTTTTTAAACAGAAACAATGGAATGAAATTTCTGATAAATATTGAAACTCGTCCATGGACATGTAATTATAATTACAACAAATTACTTATGTAACTTTGAAAAATTCCAATTTGTCATAAAACGGTTTTTGGGATGCAGTTTTCTCTGGGACAAAGCTTCTTGGTATTTAATAAATGACTTAAACACAACTGAAAGGTTCGGTGTTAAAGCTTCTTTAACATCCACCAGTGATGCTCCTTTCAAAAATTTGTTATGGGCACCATTAAGTGTAAACAATTCAAAGAATAATTTGGTGGTTTCAAAATAAGAAAATAAGTAGAAGCAACGAAAACGTTCGGCTTAACTCGATTTTTTTCGGATTATTGAGTTTACACTGTAAGTATATTATTAACTACAATCTTGAAGCATTGACAACAGATTGCAAAACATACGCAATAAAAATTTAAAACTTTTTATATTATAGCATAAATTAAATGCATGGTATTTAACAATTTGTAAAATAATCAGCAATCGATAAAAGCCCCTACCTTGTTATAAATGTATCAGTGAATTCACGACAATCATTTGCAATAATTGGGACGAACATTAAAATTTCTAAACGTTTATTAAAACCAATAAAACTAGCACTAACGTGATTTCAGCAACGCGGCCGGTTAAATACTGAGGTAAATTAATTTTTCGTTAAGGCAAGGAGCAAGGATGACATGATATCAATAGCAGGCTGCACATCTGCACACCTGTTTATTTTTTTTTTATGATAACGCCACACGTTCGGATGATAACATTTTATCAAAGAATATAAAATGCTTTTTTGAGTTTCAGTAATGCAAATCCAAAAGTATGATAATTTTAATTTTAAGTGTATTGCAAATAAAATTTCTTTCTCTGTTGGAATTAGAGTCTTTCAATTGCTTATCTTTTTTAATTACCATATGTTATACAGAGTGAAAAAAAAACCGTGTCATTTTTTATTGTTGGTTATAGCCACTTCTATTAACAGTATCAAAGTATTAAACGAAATTGTATTTATATTTTTATGCAATTTTAACAAATTTGATGAATTTGAAAAGCTTATATTTACAGTTAGGTCAATCAGGCTTGAGCAAACTGTAGGACCGGCAAGGTTTTAATAAATAAATAGTTTATAATTTTCAGCAGCCACATTTATTTCCATAGTTTCAAATTGAAACGAATATTTTGCACAATCCCACCATTCTGTTTGTGTAATTCATGTTTCTATAGAAATCGTTTCTTAAATTTATAATATTCCCTAAAACTGTTGCTTCGATGTGCAATATTCTTACCAAATCTGCCACCAAGTTTATTTCACAACATCTGAAAAAGAGTCTGACGAATGTAATGGAATTCTGTATACTAGGCGAGAAAATAGCGGAAGAAGAGATTATCCGAATGAACCTAAAAATACAATTTTGAAGCTCAGTGGAAATTATGTTTTAGTCTGGATCTGTTTGAAAAAATCCATTTTATAAATACTGTTTTGATCGAATGTGACTGGAGTTACTCTGCCTTAAAATAATTCCACGTTTCAACAAGTTATTGATTAGGTATAAATATAAATTTGTCGAAATTTAGAAAGCGAAAGTCAACATATTTAATTTACAATTTTAAACCCAATCTGCTATGGGGTGATTTGAATAGAAAAATATGGGAGAGTAATACAGTCTGCATGTTGTATTTCATAACGCCTTACTGACTTTGATTAGGCAGAACACATTACATCTGACAGGTAAACTAATGAATTCGAAGACTTCCACGGTCAGTGTCAGTATTAACAAAACGTCTTCCGGATTGGGACCGTGTCATTTTGAGACAAAATACTCAACGTTTCGCCCAGTTTTATAAGGGGCTTCTTCAGGAGGGAAGGGAGCACTAAAAGAGCACGGTAACTCAACGTGTTAACCACGCCAGAGGCGAAACTCTTTTAGCAAGAGGCAGAAGGGTAACGGTAACTCAACTTGTCAACCAAGCCAGAGGCGAAACACTACTCAGTAGTGTATCCAATAATAATCATTATATGAAAACTACTGTAGACTTAGCGATTTCTGGAAAGCATTGTTTTGTAACATAGTTTGCATAGTTACAAATCGTGATTTGATTTACATAGATAAGAGTAATTTTATAGCAATAAAGAATAATATTCCGGCATAAACCCCTGGAAATTAAATGGCAGCACTTAATAGATTGTGTTTGAAAATTAGACCATTCCTTCGACATCGTTATTTTAATAATTAGAGACGTTTTCAGTTTTGATAACCTAAAGGGCTGACAAAGGAAGAAATAATGCATAATAAACCAAATTATCTTATCTTGAGCCTTGGTGTCGCTTCAAGCTTTTTATATTATTTTCTATTAATTAATAAAAGCTCTGTTAAATCAAGTGGTGCATAATTGTCCTAATCCTAGTATTAATAATAACTAATATCAGCAAAAATTGTGGCAAAAGATAAGAGACGTTAAAATGAGGAGAATATCAGATGTTATGGACTGAGAGAATCGCGGATTAGAATTAAATATCAGGAATAACGCAATCGAAACTTACGAGATACAAATATAGCAGGATTAAGTAGGATATATGGGAAGGATTTAAAGAAGCAAGTTTGTAATCTGCAAGGAAAAACGCGTGGAAGGTCGAGGAGAACACATTGATGGAACGAGTATATAAAAATTGCAACAAAAATGGATGAAATATTTAAATACGAAAACCCAACCAGATTTTGATGAATATAAAAAAGAGAGTAATGAAATTAAAAGGTAGATTTTGGAGAAAAAATGAAGACAACTATAATGAAAGTCAAAAACTGTTCTTTGTAGTTATAAGAAATGCGAGACAAAACAAAACCAACTTCGCTACAAAACATTAAAGGCAAAGACGGAGAAGAAAAGAAGAAAAGATCATGGAGAGATGGAAGCAATACTTTAGAAAGCTCCTAGAAGGAACAGAAATAGTAGCAGCGGAAAGAAATGAAGAAAAAAAGGCACCAAAGATAGTAAGGGAAGAAAGACAATTAGAAACGGATGACTTAACTATAAAAAAAGCTATCAGAAAAATGAAGGCTGGCAAAGCACCAGGGTATGACCAAATAACGGCGGACAAGATAAAAGGCGGAAATAAAAAAATAATAGAAATACTAGGAATAATTATGAATAAAGGATAATCCCAGAAGACTGGCAAATCCTACACATAGAACCGGAGACACAAGAAATCGAAATAATTATAAGTAGAAGCATTACGTTGTTCAGTACAGTAGAAAAGGTGTATGTGAGAACATTAGAAAAAAGATTCTGAAAAATATTGGAGGAAACCTTAAGCCCTAAACCGAGGAATGGTATTTAAGGGGGCATTTACACAGAACCAAAAAACGAAAGTTTTTAACCAATGTATCTTATCACTCATTATCAGTACTTATTTGAAACCTGGGTTCTCACGTAAATTAACAAGAAGTTGAAAGTAACACAAAGCAAGGTGGAACGAGAAATGATAGGAATTCGACTCATAGATAGAAAACCAAACCAGCGGATGAGAAGTAAAACTAAAGCTGGAGATGTGGCAGAACTGATCTTCTTCTGGGCGTATTCTCTCAACATGTCTGTGGTGTGCGTGTCAAGTAGCCTACAGACATAGGGGACCTACAGCTTTACGTGGGCTTCGAAACACGGAAGTGCTTGTACTTCAACTCCAGAGAAGACTTACTAGACAGAGATACCTCAGTGGTTTGCCATTGCCTTCCGAACGGATAGTAAAACAAGAATGGAAGTGGGCAGGCCATCTTATACGAAGAGAAGACGGTAGATAGAATGAGGAAACAATTGTATGGGGACCAAGAGTAAGAAGGCGAGATAGGGGACGTTCAAGAGCGCGATGGAGGGATGACATCACTAAAATGGCCAGAACACATTGGATGATTAGGACACAGGACCGAACGGAGTGAAGAAATCTGGAGGAGTCGTCCATCCAGTATTGGAGTAATTAAGCACTAAAAATGATAACGATGATGAGGAATAGTGCATGCAAATTTTACCCTAACACAAATAAGCGAAGAAGCCAGCAGAACATCCGGAGAGGTACTATGTTTCATAGACTTGGAGAAGGCGTTTGATAGAGTAAACGGAAGGGAGATCCTTCAAAGAAGAGGAATAGATTACAAGATAATAAATGGAGTCAGAAGGCGTACAGAAAAAGGTGTGAAACAGGATTGAATATTGAACTTGCTCCTATTTTCAGTAGTACATATTAGATAATAGCATCAAACAAGTAAAAATTCAAGACAAAACAGTATAAAGTGGGATATTGGAATATGGAAGAAATACAAATATCAGGAATTGCATATGCAGATTAAAAGTGCTAATTAAAAGTGACGGGAAAACAATGAACATAAATCTGAGAATACATAATAAGCATCTAGAAAAAGGGATACGAAGATCAATGACGAAAAGGCGAAGAATTATAGCAGACGACCGATGTTCAGGTGGGGGTCCGGCGTGCATCAGGTGAGTGAGGGTAGTAAATTGGGTGCGCGAGAAGTACGGCAATGACGGCAGACGTTCGAGACAGTTTTGAAAAATACTAAAGTATGAAATGTAATTTAATTAAGATAAAGAAATTGTGCAAAGGTTCTGTTTAACTTTCCTAGAACACAAAAAACACCAAATTCAAGTAGACAGTTTTGAATAGCAAGACACAATGGTAATAGACGATGGAGATTAGATGAGGAAATAAAGGCTAGAACAGGACTTGTGGGAAGACTCAAGTGGATTAAAAATACATTCCTAGCAAGGAGAATAATATCGGTAGGAACTAAAGTACAGATTTTTAAGAAAGTGGTAACACCAACGCTGACGTTCGGTTGAGAACTATGGGCAGCAACACAATAGAAAGTGCCGAAATGAGATTTCTTAAAAAGATAGAAGGAAAATTTAGAATTGACAGCATAAGAAACATTACTTTCAGAAGAAACCAAGAAAGCAATACCAAACCACTGTAGAGAAAGGTCAGCTTAGTCAGCTAAGATGGCTGGGTTCATTTGATGAGAATGGGACGAGACACAACGGCAAGAAGAATATGTGAGCGAGAATTAAAAAGGGAAAACAAGGCCAAGAAAAGCACGGGTAGATGAAGTTAGAGAAGCTGTTGAAAAGAGAGGCATCAAATGGAAAGAAGCATGGAAAAAGAAGCCATTCCAGTGACTCGACTGTCCTCGCCTTACATACGTAAGGATAGAAAGACCTTAGGATTAGATAGATAGAGATAATATGTGCAGGGTGTCTCTAAATTATAGCGACAAACTTATACGGGGTGCTTTTCAGACAAAAACGAAAGCATTTTGACGGAGACACTGCCAAAAGTATAAAGTTATGAAGAAAACATTTGGGGCATCTTAGTAATTTATAAAAAGGGTATAAAAAACTAAAAATAACGTTCTACTGAAAGGGTGTTTCTGGAGTATGGGGGTAAAATTAATGCCTTGGGATATTTTTGTGTATAAGAATACCCTAAATTCAATTAAACCGTTTGGGTAAAATTCAATAACAAAACATTTTTGCCTCTTGTCATTTTTTGTTAAATCCAATTGTATTCCAGTAAATCAGCAAGAACTAAATGTTAGTGAAAAACGTTATCAGTAAAAAAATTAATCAAGTTGCCACGTTCTAATTTACTGTTAATAGATAAAAGAACGTCAGTTTTATTTGAAACAAAACATAAATATATCAACAATGATTGCTCAAACTGGCCTCCTTGTTCTTAAAATTTTATAGATATAGATAAATTAGAATTAAATTAGAAAATGCCTTGGAGAAGTTGGTCGGTATTATATAATTTAGAGACACTCTGTATAATATTTATCAAACCACCATCTCCCTGTTTAAGTTATTATCGAGATAATCATTTGTTTCTACCGTGTTTTCCACTAAGTTTATAAATCGACTTCATTTTCTGCAAAAACTGTTTCTTGCAGATTCGAATCATTTCGGCTATTAAAAAAACTATGTGCACGAGTAAGAAATGTAAAACAGGTTTTTGTTATTATAAATAAAAAGAGTCCACCTAGAATATCAAGTAAGATATCTCATTTTCTAAGGTTCCGCAATAAACTGTAATACAAGTGTTTAATTTTAAACGAGGAAGACGAAGGTAACGTCGCTGTTTATGTTGCTATCACCGTATTAAGGTACAAGAAGTGTCTGTACCCTTTCGATTAAGCTGGAAACATCTTAATAAGGATCTTTTAAGACGTCGAAGAGACATCCTGTTATAATAAGACACGTGTTCTAACTGCAGACAATCTGTGGACGCCGCTACCGGACTTGACCTTTAAGAAACGACAGAAATCTATCTATACGGTATGTGACTGTAGCTAATCTAATAGGTTCAACGTTTATCAAGGAATTTGCTGTTGCTTTTACTATTGCCTCCAGTTTTTCTCCGGCCTTCGAGCTTGATAGCAAGACATGTTCTGGATAATCGATAAATGCTGGTTAGGCAGGATAAAATAGATGACATTTATTGCAACGTTTTACTAGACTTTTTATTTTCTTTTATGTCTAGCAGTTTTGAAATTTAGATTCTAAATGGGAATCGAAACAATAAAAGGAGTAATAGCGATCGGTTATTTGTGCGGGTAAATAAAAAGAATAATTTGAGGAGGTTCACCTTCAAATAACACAGTAATAAAATTAATTTGTCATAATAGTGACTCACGGGCATATGCATCAAATAATCCATTAACCAACCACATTTCTGTCAGCTTCACTACAGTTCCGTGGTATTTGTATGAAATGAGTCATTAAAGGTTTTATGTTGGCAAATATTCCATTTTGTATGTTTGCATCGGTTCTGTTACATTCCTGCTACACAGGTAGAAGAACCTTTTAATGTTAACAACATGAATTATAGGTGTTAGAAAAATTGTACTACGTTGTGTCGTAAATTTTACATAAAATAACATACTTCATAAATAAAAAGTGTCAAAATTAAATGTAGATATTTCACTTTCACATTCCTTTATTCTTCTCAAACATTTTAATTTGTGTAGATTTCAGATAAGATAACATTTGTGATAATTGCCATAATTGGCCATAATTTTTTCGTAACAAGAAATAGACGAGTTTGTTTTTATTTACTGCTAGAACCAAAGTAGATACGACATACTAGCTTTATCTCAAGTCATGAAATAATTTTCAGATTAAGTAAGCCTTGGAAATTCCAAGTCTTATCTAATTATTTAACTGTTTCATTTTATGAATTGCAGCTGATAAAGCTACTTTTATTAATTTGTTATAAAATCATATTATTATATTAAACACCATTCTTGATAAACGAATTAATAATAATTTGTTGGTGGCTTTATAAGTAGGTCTTTAATGGCCTTGAGTAAATTAACCAACAATTCGAAATAATCTCTACTTGTTTTTGATCTATTTATAACTTCTCTACCTTAAATAAACCTAACTTATTTAGAAGAAAAAATTAAATCATCGGAGATAACCTTATAGTTTACATAGCCAACTGGATTTGTCTTTACTGATCTTGATCTACAATATTAGTAAACGGGCATTGATTTTGGTTTGTAGTCGATTTGAATTAATTAGATTCCAAACAGCTTTTACGTAATTGTTTGAAAATTCGATTTCTTTTTGGTTCTATCAATTTATAACTTATATTAAATCACGAGAAAATGAATTTAATATTATTTAATTATGTAATCGATATATCGATTATACAGGGTGATTCAAATTCGACCCTCACCATGGGGATCTCCCTTATGAGCAGAGTTAGAGGGAATGTTTAAATTCGGCAAAGTTGCTATTTTTTGTTCTCTTTAAGAATCCGCTGGCAAAATTGACTTGTGACAATTGACAATCGAAATATTTTGAAAAATCGAAAAAAGTGGGATTTAGTTTTTTGCTTGTGGCGCTCTTATTTGAATTTATAATTAAAAACTAAAAACACATTTTCATAGCCATTTTTTCTCCTCTATCTGATGGTCTGGTTATAATGTTATTAGCACGTTTCGTCTCTTGCAGGCCATCATCAACTTTCTTATTTCTTATGGGGGCCATTTTGTTTTCTTAGAAATTCAGATGCTCACTTTTTCGCTGATTACAACGATATATGATATGTAGGGAAAATATTCTAAATTTAGTGCTTAATTCTCAAAAAAAGCGTATGTAACTTAAAATCATGTCTGCCATGCATTGTTTAAAAACAATGGAGCATCTAGTTAGGTCGCTTTTGTTTACTTGTGTAATTGTTACTGCCAGTGATATCAAAATATCATAATATTATAATAATGAAGCTCGTCATGAACCTAATCTAACGAAAATACCGGATTAATGAGAACAAAATTGGAAAATTTAATACATATTAAAAATAAAACAATTTATTACAATAAATGTTCAAATAATCTGCCGTTTTCATTAATGCATAAAAAGCGACCTAACTAGATGCTCCATTGTTTTTAAACAATGCACGGCAGACATGATTTTAAGTTACATATGCTTTTTTTGAGAATTAAGCACTAAATTTAGAATATTTTCCCTACATATCATATATCGTTATAATCAGAGAAAAAGTGAGCATCTGAATTTGTAAAAAAACAAAATGGCCCCCATAAGAAATAAGAAAGTTGATAATGGCCTGCAAGAGACGAAACGTGCTAATAAAATTATAGCCAGACCATCAGATAGAGGAGAAAAAATGGCTACGAAAATGTGTTTTTAGTTTTTAATTATAAATTCAAATAAGAGCGCCACAAGCAAAAAACTAAATCCCACTTTTTTCGATTTTTCAAAATATTTCGATTGTCAATTGTCACAAGTCAATTTTGCCAGCGGATTCTTAAAGAGAACAAAAAATAGCAACTTTGCCGAATTTAAACATTCCCTCTAACTCTGCTCATAAGGGAGATCCCCATGGTGAGGGTCGAATTTGAATCACCCTGTATACGTCTTATAATTCGATACGTAAAATACTCCATATGTAAATAATAAATTCTTATAGATACGTTAATTTGAAAGGTTTCTTACGAAATATGGATTTTATGGAATTATTTCATAAATGCAAAAATCTCAAAACAAACGTAATTAACTAATAATTAAATTCATTCATCGATATGGCGATATTTCCATTCATCGATATGTTTAGAATTCCATAAGATATTGTGGGATTCTAGGAAAGTTAAACAGCTCCTTTGCACAACTTCTGTATTCTAATTAAATTTCATACTTTAGTATTTTTGCTGTCTCGTACGTCTATATATTGTTGTACTTTTCGTAGTGCTCCCCCACTTACTACCTTCACTCACCCGATGCACGCAGGACCCCTGCCTGAACATCGATCGTCCGTTAAAATTCCCACAATATTCAATACTCCTATAATAAAGTAATATTCGCATAAACTAAATATATCCATCCATCCTCGTACACCACCCCTCAAAAGTTTGGAGCCACAACAAAAAAATTGCATACTGACTTCTACTATTATCATAATTATCATTCTTTGTATTTCATATGCTTTTTCTTTAACGTTGTCCTTTTCTAAACTTTTGAGTTTAATATATTTGCACTTGTTGTAATTTGAATTACCTTTATAATGTTATTCGCATACTGATATATTGCACTCAGGTTGTTATACATCTCAAGAAACCTATGACCAGTTTGGTTTGTTTTAACAAGCAATAAAATTTAATTGTTAAAATTGACTAATATTTAAACGTTACTGGTTTTCGTGAAAAAAAAGAGAAAGGCGAAAGAATTATCGATAGAAAAATATAGTGCAAGGAGATTTGCAGCGTGAAATAGCAAAACTGTTCAACATTCCTAAATTGATTGTCGGCCGAACAGTCAAACTAGTCATTCAAATTATAACAATATCGCCGACTTACAGCACCTAAAACTGCTGCAACTATTAATGAACACGATACTGGGCCAGTTAGTGTTACTACTGTTAAGCGATGTCTTAACCAAAAAAATTGCTGTTAAGAAAGCAGTTCTAAGACCTCACAACAAAAGGAACAGACTAGTGTGGGCCAAAGAACATGCTAATTGGAGTGTGCAATAACGGAATAAGGTACTTTGGTCTGATAAATGGAAGTTGGAGGCTGTAGAAGACAAATATTTGTTCGCCGATTGCAAGGAGAGGATAATACTATTCGCAAAACACGAATGGTTTAGGGTTGTTTTGATAATAGAAAAGTAGAAATCTCCATGGTACCCTCAACCAGCTAAGTTGAACCCAAATGGGTTGTTATGGGAAGAACAGAAAGGTTCAAAGCGGCATTCGACTTCTAAAACTGAGACATGGGCTATCGTACAACTCATCAGAAAATCTTGATAAATTAATTGAAAGAGGCAATGAGGAAAAACCTTTTTTTAAGAATCCAAAATTTAATCTTCATATGATTTTGTAAACCTCTTTTTTCGTGAAATTTTAATTAAACTAGTCAATGAAAACTGTTGTGTCATTGGAAAATATTTGTATCTAGTCATTTACAGGCATCAACTGCGAAATATTTCTGTCTGGCCCTAAATTTTTAAGCGGTATTGTAAGAGGTCTATACATAATCAGTTTCCAAACTTTTAGCTAGGTAACTCAACATCACAACATTAATGTCTGTCGGGTAAAAATTCGTTGCCATTTTTATTACCTGCCAGTCCTGAAAGGAACTTTATACTTGAGCATACGTACAGTAGGCATTGTCCTGTTGCTAGGGTAATGTTTACATTTGTTCAAAGTTGTAATCAGGTTATCAAAATGACGCTTAAAGAGAATATCTACGTGAACTTGTGAAGAGACAGGATAATGGATTGCCACCATCTAGGAAACTCGTTCAGGAAGTTACTAAAAGAAAACAGTTCCAGATAGAACTGGAGTTCAAATTGTGTCAGCAAAGCCAAAATGCGGTTGGATTTTCAAAAGCTTCTCCGAGAGCAGCTTTATTCTCGACAACGAATCGCACTTTATTGGACTACGTTTTGGAATTTAATAGTTAGCGATAAAATGATGTGTTTTACTCCAGTGATGATGATTCAACAGCGTCGTCTAAGGTGAAATTAAAAGAAAAGAAGAAATTTGAGCAAAAAGTACTGGTTTCGATAGCAAGCGGTACAAAAGGTTTGTGCATTATCTTTGCTCACTCTTTATGGGATAGCAATGCTAGCAGAAATATATATACTGTATATATGTATAAACGTTCTCTCACCAAAATTATTTACCATGGTTCTCGAGGAACTAAATTGGCAAGGAAAAGCTATAAACATCCAAGGCAAACACCTACAAAACTTAAGATTTGCCGAAAATATTGTGACATTTGCAAAGAACAGGGAAGAGCTCACCGAGATGCTTGAACAACTACATTAAGAATCGGAAAAAATAGGACTTGAAATGAACAACACAAAGACAATTTTTTTGACAAATATACCAACAGATTACAATTCATGGACAAACAATTGAAAAAGTGCAGCCTTACATATATATCAAACAATATCCTTCGATAAACGAAACCAGGATCTCGAAATTGAAAGAAGGTTAAGGTTAGGCTGGGCGGCATACGGAAAATTAAAACATATTTTAAATATGAAAATCCCAATGCAACTGAAAACTAAAATATACAACGACTGCATACACCCTGTAGTGACGTATGGTTCTGAAACATGGGCCCTGACCAAAAAGACGATACATAAACTAAGAGTACACCAGAGAGCCATAGAACGTAAATTACTGGACATGGATATGGACGAATGGATAAGACAGATATGTATAATAGCAAGAATCAGTTCTTTAAAATGGCAATGGTCAGGACATGTAGCGAGACATACGGAGAACTGGAGTGTACACATTACCAGATGGAGACCTTGGGGAGAGAGGCGAAGCGTAGGGCGACCTTAACAAAGATGGTACGACGACCTTCCTTTCCTACTTCTTTCCTACGGATCCTCTAATCATGTTTTTCTGGTTCTTCTTTCCATACTCATCTTTTGCAGATGTCCTAACCATCTTAGCCGGTTTTGCTTCAAGATCTTTGTAATACCAGGTATAATCCGACCATTTCACGTTGGTTCTTCTTGTCCATGTTACCCTATCTTTGAAACCTCCATATATAGTTCTGATCCTTCTTTCCCAAATCTCTAAGTTTTCCAGATCTCTTTGTCTCAGTACCCATGCTTCTGCAGCATAGGTAATCACTGGCCTTATTAATTATGCTTTAATGTACCTGGTGATCAACGGAATTCATAATTAGAGGAGGCTGTGATTGGTGCTATTTTATGCTGTGTGGCTGGACACTGTCTCAATTCTGAAACTTACAATTTTTAATTTCAAGCTGCAAGCTTGTGTTGCCAACTTTATGGTAAATATCACAGCTCTAATTATAAATTCCGTTGATTACTTGGAACTCCTTTTTAACTTCTCTGGATATGTTTTTAACCCTTAGTATATTGTGATGTGCATGCCTGCAGCATTTCTATTTCTGGGTAAATTGTTCCTTCGCTGGTAATTCCAAACCCTAAGTGTACCACACTTAATACTGCTTTTCATTCACTTTAATTTTCAGTTGCCCGTCTTCTTGTCCAATCTGCTTCCTGATCTTCCAATCTTTGTATTGTGCTTTCGAGCCCTTATTTTGTTCTTGTAATTATAGCCACATCATACGCATATGCGAGACACTGGTGGGAGTTCTTCATTATTGTTCCCTCTCTTTTAATCTGGCTTCTTCTTATTATACTTTTTAGTACTAAGTTAAACAGGACTGTAGATAAGGGGTCTCTATGTTTTGGCCCCGTGTTGGTGGGAACAGGAAGCTCGTTGACACAGTGGTAAGAGCACTGGTCTCCTAGCTAGGAGTCTTGGGTTCGGATTCCACGCAATGGTAAGTTTTTACTTGAGTGAGTGAAGCCATTTAATAGTTTGGTTACAATTAACGATTCTGTCTGCGGAGTGGTCGACTTCAGATAGTAACAAGACACATACACTATACACTTAATAGATGGTCACAAAGTTTTTAGAAGGGAACGGAAAATCACTACAGGCTTTGATCCCCCTCGCCCTGAAAAGGATATGGCACTGAGAAGAAGAAGAGAAGGCGGTGAAAGGCTTAGATAAATCGGATCTTTTTTTGACCTGGTTTACCGTTTCATTAAGTGTCATTTCTACTAGTTGTATTAAATCACCTGGATAGGATAGAAATTGTTGCATGCATTCACAACTCACTTCTACTTGACACATTCCATACATAAATTCTAATTGTACCCCAGGCTCATATACATTTTGGCCCAATCAAGTGACTTCATAGTACGCAAGAAGAGTGCAAGCATTTCTGAAGAAGAAAATATGTTATTCGTAACTGAAGGAGACAAACCAGCTAATACTCCAAAAATCGAGTTGTTGAAGATTTTGCTTAGTATATCTGAAGAGAATGGGTGGAAAACCAGAAGCTACCAACAGTACAAAACAAAAACGATCAGGCTATGAGTAGTTAAAGTTATATCTAAATATCTTCTGTTTTGTTACATTACAAATGAATAATATTAATAAAATAATATCGAATTGTTCCTTTTGAATTAGAATAAACACATAGACGTTTTAACAGTTTTATGATATGAAAGATTTGGATAGTAATCATTAATTCGATAATTTTAGATATCATCTGAGAAACTGATAAAAATATTATTGATACAATTTACCTACCTAGTGTTAGAAAAAAGCGTCATTCATAACCAAAGGTCTTAGTAAATCTAATAAGTCAGTTGCTACCGTCAAGCAGGTTTTTGTAAGTCACCTGCAAGTGCACAATTCTCTTAAATACATAATTCAATAATTTGTATTTGAAAATATCTATAAATTCGTAAAAGCAATTTCGACCTGCCCTAAACAATTAAAGAATTAATTAAAGATAATAAAGATGTAAGGAAGGATAATGCGGGAAGTTTCTCACAATCAAAGTAGATTTTAAATATAAATAAACACAATAAATGTTACAAATTACAATTGCTTGTAAAACATTTCCCATAACCAATAAACGATTGTATCAGTACTAAAAGTAAAACAATATAATAAGATAGAGGCAATTATTCTATGTACACAAAGGTTAAAAATATGACAATAAATAATTTAGGTCAGTTCTTCGAAACACCTACGAGGCTCTTGTTAAACACAAGATAATATTAATTATGTTCCTCGTTAACATTTTTAAGATAAATTCGAAATTACTAAAATTTACTACAGAAAGGAAAATGCATTAAAAACAATTTCACGCATTTTTTCCAGTCTATAACAGAATTTTGCAAAGAGTAATAACTTCCAGCATTTTGGTTGTTAATTATTTTTAAATGTCTCCGGAATGACTATATAATCAGTAAGAACGTAAAATTTTATATGGTCTACCGAATTTTCGTCATTAAAACTACGTAACTTAACCGAGCTATAAATTTTATCCATTGGTGTAATTATAAAGTTTATTTACGCAACATTAATTTTAAATAGGAATATTACTGAGGTCAAAACTTAACCTACGTCATTAAATATTAAAACCTACCTAATATTAAGATGTCACATTTAAAGGCATTGTATTTATTTATGTGCGTTGAGCTATTGCAATTGTTATTGAATGCTAACGTAAATAAACTGATTGTTAAAGCGAATTTGCAATTTTAGTAAGTACAAAAATATTGCTCAAAAACTGCAACAGATTTTGATAGTTGCATGAGTTAACACTCGATTAAATTTGAGAAGCATACTAAATAAGTAGAATGTGCTTATCAAAAACATGCTTATTGCTTAGCATTCTAGCAATTACCAAGTACCACATTTTTATGGCTATTTTACAACACTAGTACAGTAAATTATGTAGAAAATTACAATGTTAAAGCATCTAATAATTATTATAACTTGAGCCATGTTGCACTCAAGGTAAACTTTAGGTAAAAAATTGAAATTTTAATTACAAATGTCGTAAACATATTTTATTGTCCTTCTTTGTGCATTCACTATGTGACGGGCTGAGACCCAAGGCTGAGTCAAAATTATTTTCTTTTATCACCCACACTTTCTCTAAATGCTTGATATGATATATTATCCACCTTGCATGCATTTTAAATGCATATTAAATTTTAAACTGTGGCACCATGTCTAAAATTTCTTTGTATAAACTATTCCGAATGCTTTTGGTTGAAGAGAGGCCATGCTTTACATCTTTTTGTTATGGATAATGGACAATCACATTATAAAACCCAATTTGCAAAATAGTCAGTCCCACTTACAATACTTAAAGTGCCATTTTCCATGCCCAAGCCTTACCTAAAAGCATTTTACTTTAGTTCTGTGACTGTTCATTTACAATGTTTGTCGCTAAATTGTAAAAGTAAATAAATGCAATGTACTACAAGTAAAAAAATCACAAATAATAAAAGTTTGCCTTGAACTTGAATAAAAGCGTAATTCCCAGGTGCTGTGACATTTTTTTACAACTTTTATTCTTATAAAACCGCCAAAAATTAAGCGGTTTTTTTAGAAAACTTTAGGTAGTTGGTTCTTAAACTTCTATTTTAGTTTAAGCTTCAGTATAATTGGTATTTGAGGAATTATTCAACATAGTTTTAAATTTACCTTGAACCAGAATTTTGGAAGAAAGTCCAAGTTATTTTAACAATTACACGGTTGGAATTAAGTTAAAACATTTAACCTCATTTATTAGGTTGTAGTCTTCAACAGTATTTTCATGAGAAATATTTAAAAATTGTTGCCCAAAATCTCATTGTTCAGTATTATTATTGTTGCATGCCAGCTTGTTCGGATACTAATTTGATACTGATTTTTGCTAAAAAAGAACAGTAATTAATAGTTTATAAACATTTCAGTTTTTGATTTTAGGCGAACGAATTTCTGTTAATAAATAATTTCAATAATTCAAGCTCGTACTTAGGGATGGAACAAAATGATAAAAACAAATTTATTGCTACAATGTACAACCTAAAAGTATTAATCAATATATCCAAAGCAAAATCTGGAAAAAAACGAGGAAGGCACTACCTTTTTAGTAACTAGAATGATTATAAGAAGCAAATGACGAACACTAAAGGAGAAGACGAAGAAACACTGGAGGAAAAGAAAGGAAAAGAAGAAAAGGAGTAACAAAAGAACAAGCCGGAAAGGAAGAGGAAGTAAGGATAAAAGTGGAAAACCAGGAAGTTAAACAGAAGGAGAATAATAAGAAAAAGAAGTGTTCAAGTGGTTAAGTTAGCAAATCTTCGGTGATTCTTTTTAAAATCGGATTCTGCCTCAGTGGTACACTTTGATAAATTAAAGTTTGGTGCTATATGAAAAGAAAGTCAAAACGATAAAGAATAAGATGTTCAATGATATTTGAAATGAAGAATAAATAATCGATAAGATACTGACTTGAAAGAAAAACAAAAAGGGTTTTCTAGGCATGTGTTTCTACCTTGAAACGTTACAAGTAAATTAAGGTTTAGTATTGGATGAGCAAGAAGATCAAAAATAGAAGAGAAGGAAGAAGACATTATGCGGGCTAAAAAAAAGCCTAACTCCTGATTAAAAATGGTTATCTTGTAAATTCACCATTTTCGATGGTTTTTCAAATGGGAAGTACCTTTATTATCGGAGGTAGACAAAGACTATCGGACTTGAGGGTTCTTTTTTCATGCTGATTCAAGTTGCTGAAACAAAACTCTACTAGCTTTTGTTATTTTGTAGTTATAGAAAATAATGTCGAAAACTTGAAATAACTCTCTACATTTTGAAGATATCTCAACACTATACAAACCTTCTAGAGGCACCTTTTCAAGCAGAATACGAGAGTCAATTCGGATAACTTCTAATTTTCATATTTTAAGAGTTATGACGTAAAGTGAATTTTTTTAAATAGAGGTTTTGTGTGCTTTCCCAATATACAGTTTGTAGGGGTTAAACATAGCAACAATGCTACTCGATAAAAATAGTTTATTTAAGGGTGTTGTAAAATAGTGGAATATGTTTAGAAAAAGCAAAATTCACTTTTAAAACTAAAAATAAAATAAATTATCCTAAAAATTAAATTCCATATACTTTTCAAACTGAGCAGCATTCTTGTTAATTAATACACAATTCCTACCCACTTATTGAATGTATTGTTTTTGGAAGCATAATTGGCGTTAATTGTTTAAAGCCAAACAAAATGTTTTCGGGTAGTTACTCTATAGCTCTATTATTTTTCTTTGTAGGTAAATAGTGTATTTAACAAAATCCCACACAAAAAATCCAGAAGCGTCAACTCAAGAGACCTAGGTGACCAACGTATCAGTTCCTATCGATTGAACAGGTGTGAAAAATTCTCAGATTTCCGAAATATCTGGGAATCATGCGCGGGAGCTATGTCTTGTTGAAAACAATTTTTTGGCGTTGCATTAAAGGAAGATTATTCACAAATTTTTACTATATTTAATCCCTTTTTCTTTCTGCGTCTTATCCTTTCCTAAGGACGTTGGTAAGGGGGCCAAAGCCACATTTTTAAACGACTTGGGGGCGTGAACTTTGTTATATACCCATATAGCACGGGACATCCTATGGACGTCCGTTTGACGTCCAGCGTACATCCGAATATCCATGGACTTAAAATGGACGTCCTATGGACGTCCATTTATGGATGACCACGGGACGTCCTTCAATGTACTTCTGTAGAACTTCGTATTACGTCCATTTACTGGACGTTTAAACGTTCGCGTGTATATCGAACGTCATGCGCACTACGAAACGAAGTTTTGGTGATGTGGCGGCTTATGTTGCGCGGACAGTGGCTTGGTCAGCTTGGTCTACTGCTACTCGTTTACGTTTAAGATTTAAGCTTGTTTAAAGTTAAGACACAAAAGTGCGCAGTGCAGCAATTAATTGTCTGTGTACCGATTATTATATGCGAAAGTGATTGTGAGTTACATCAGTTTAAATTATAGGTAAATGTTATACTTATTTTATATTTATAAAACTTGAAGTAAACTTAAGTTTTTACGAAAATTAACCGAGTTGGTACTTAGGTACGTTTACCGGGCGGATAACACGTGTATGTGACGTCGTGAAGTACACAATCGAGGTTAATCAGTAGTTTTATACGTTCTCATTTTCTCAATACAATAAATCGGAAATATGTGTTAGTTTGAATAGGAGTTTTAAATTGTTACCAAGTTTTTACTGTAAAAATGCGACTGTGAAGTCCGTAAAGTAAATTAAAACCTTTTATAACCCTACTTTTTAAAATTAGTTTTTGGTGTAAAGAGTCAGCTGTGAACTATCAGAAAACTATTTTTGTTATAAATAATGAAATTTAGTACAAAACGATATGTATATAGGTACAAGGTTAATTTTCGTAAACACCGATTATTTGCCTAATAGTTTGTAAACATGTCACTATTTTTAACAGGAAGTTTTACCATCGTCGTGGTTAACTTTGACTGAGAGGCGATAGAAGATTGGATGTGGTAAGTTCTTTTTAAATAGTGGTAGATGTTTTATGTTTAGACGCTGGCTTAGCACATTTAAAAACATATGCAGCTCGAAGGACATGGAAGATTCCATAAGAAACTGGCTACGACGAGCTAAACAAAGAGCCGATTTGGAAATGAAAAAGAATGTTAATAAACTGTTGTGTATATATTGTAAATATATTAGTGTATAAGATATTTAGCTAATAATAATATGTATTCATAATTATGAAATTGTATTTTGCATAATTAATAAATATATGTAGCATAATTACATTAATAGTTATTTATAAATAAGGTGTTTACGAATCCAGGTTCATACCTTCCGAGCATGTTAAGTCCTAAACATTCCATGTGGTTTATATTTTCCCACTTCACTGTATTTCAATTAAATGATAAACATTCAAAAATTGCGGTTCTTTATTATTTTTTACCTTAGTTTCTTCATATTTAGAATTCTTACAAACATCCAATAAAGTTATCTTATGGACGTCCAACAAGGATGTCTTATGGACGTCCTACAAGGATGTTTTATGGACGTCCGACAAGGATGTCCTGAGGATGTCCATAGTTGTGACAAACGGACTACGTATGGACGTCCATAGGATGTCCCGCGGACCATAAACGGTCATCCTATGGACGTCCTAAACGTCCGTGTCGGATGTCCATAGGACGTTTTATGGATATCCCTGTGCTATGTGGGTACCCATTATACTAGGAAAATGTGTTCTCTGCAGCGGTTTCGTGTTGCCTTCTGCAGAGTTTGTATTGTATCAAATACCGACCTCAAACAGTGGGGAATTCCTTATAAAAATCCTTACCACTGTGTGAGATTCGAACCCCAATACTCCTAGTCTAGGAGCCCAGCGATCTCACCACTGCGCTAATAAGCTTCTTTACAAAGTATATATTTTCAGAAACCCGAAGAAATATGCGATTTAATGGTTTCATGGTTTCATGGTTAACTACGACTTATATTTAAAACATATTGTTACCTTCGGCGTTTCGGGTGGCAAAAGGGAACAGCGTGCAGACGATGTTTCCAGACAGAAAGATACGAAACGTAGCACAAGTTATATATTTAATTATGTACACAATATACAGGGAATTTTTCTTTTTAGTATACATATCCCCTATGTATACTTTTATAATAAACGCAAATAGGCAACCCACTATAGACTATAAACGTCACGTCACGTGGTGCGTAAAGGTTATGTTTCATGTTTGTAAATAAAAAATAAATCAAAATTAGTGGAATATCAACATAATTTTAATTCAACGATTATTCTAAAACATAAAATATCAACAATACAAAACAGAAAGAAAAATAAAAACAGCAACAGTTAAAGACTAATTTTTTGACATTAACTTAATTTGATGATTTTTGCCACAGCATGCTAATTTTTTAACGTTTATAGTGTATAGTGGGTTGCCTATTTGCGTTTATTATAAAAGTATACATAGGGTATATGTACCTATACTAAAAAGAAAATTTCCCTGTATACAGGTTTGCTACAGTTTACACAAATAACAATGGGTAAGGATGTACAGAAGGCTGCACACGGATACGTGGCAGAGGATACGCTGACGGGCGTCAAACGTGGGAGTTGGAACGGCGACGAGGATGACGGACGTCAACCGGCGTACCTTGTACGAATTGCTATTCAGGCCTCAATCTGCTTACTCCTGAATACCAAGACGAGTCTGGATGCCTAGGTCTCAATCTGCCTACTCCTAAGCACCAGGGTTGAGTTCGACGAAGGAATTGATTTCTCCGGTCAAAAGGCTCTGCTTATGAACCCTTTTTAAGTGACGGGAAGCGGATTTGTTGTCGGGTAGGACGTCCTGCGTGAGGTGATTGGGTAACAATATCAACTTTACTTTTTGGGTAGCTTCAAAAACAAAGAAATTATGTGAAGTTTTCAAAATGGCTAAATTCTGAATGTTGCCCTATAACTTAAAAATAACAAAAGATAATAAGGGTACTTCCCATTTAAAATCATCGAAAATAACCAACTTTGTACAGCTTACATGAAGACGGTTTGGTTTATTCAAATTGTTTCAGTTTCATTGAGTCAAATATGGTTTATCTTACACAACTTCCTTCGAAAAGGAAATTTGGGCTTGAAAAAATTTTAAGCTGTAAGGATTTATCTCTTTTTCAAGCTAAAGTTTATTTTTTTAATGAAAACCGAATTTCCGCAGGTTTTACAATTTTTTTTCTTATAAATCCCTTTCTTCTTAACATAATAAATGATAGAATGCGGATTAAGCAAAGAACTTGTTTTACTAAGTAGCAGAGGAAAAGAGAACTGCTGTTAACACTCTGCAAGAAACGAACGGAAGCAGACAAAAGAAAGATAAAACAATTTATAAGAAATATGAATTACTTCCACTTTAATTTTTACAAACTAATTTTTACAAACTAATTTATATAAATTCAGCGAATCTGTCTGTTGTACCTATAACGTATAACACTTATTTTCGGATTAAATAAATACATATTTTAAATTTTTCAAAAAATAATATTGTTATTACTAGACGGAAAGGAAAAGTTGAGGACATTTCAAAAGTATTTTGCACTTCAAAACATAGATCAAATCCAAATAACGTAATCTTTAAGTTTCATTGCTCCAATAACTACTACATTTGATATATGAAATTCAAACCTTCCACAGTGATAAAATTACAACACTAATATAAACCTCTAAAGCCCATCGTAAAACTTTTAAATACCGCTTCTTGTATTTCTTATACAAGCGTTATGTCATACGCACAAAACTTATGTACCGTGTAGTCACGCAATGCGTCTAAATGTACATATTTATGGTCCATACTCAGGTGAACTATCGTAAAAATGCATACAACTACGTACGTAGTCATGCGGTGTTTTAGAAACTGACAAGTAAATAAAGTGCATTAGAATTTTAATCTTGCTTTTAAACTTCATTTTGAAATCTTTACCTTTAAGAATATTCCGTCACAAACACTAAATTACTAATAATTTGTTACTCTTTGGGTTATTTTTAGAAACGTTTTATATACTTGTTTATTATTATTATCTTAGATTTTTCTAGAGCACATGTAACCTGAAATAAGTACGACATATTCGTATATTTTATTATAGTGCAAACTCAATAATCCGAATTCACGCTCAGTAATCCGAATTTTCATGTAAACATTTTCACATAATTTTTCACTTAATAACCAAGGACGCATGAGGTTCTTCTCTTATTTTAAGCGCCTTCTCGGTAATCCGAACAACTTGTTAATCCGAACATGGCGCTAATTAGGTTGAATTATCGAATAATTCTCAAGAGGAAGTTTCATTCACCAAATTAATGCAGGATAATTTAAAATATAGACTTTTTTGTGAAAGTACTAATTTTTCTACGGAATAAATACTATTAGGTAAGGTCGAATGATGCCATTTTGGGTGTAGCGTGTCAATATGCCTACACATTAAAGAAAAAATAAATTAATAAATATCCTTGACTTATAGACAAAACGTTTATCTAGCAATCTTAAAACTTCAGGCAACATCCTTGGAACCCAGAAAAACCTTTTTCAATTTAATAATTTGTTAAAAAACCTACAGACTTTGTCCTCCTACGCCTTTTAAAGAATTTAAGCTCTGCTCTTATTAAATACTATTTCCTTTGTTTTTTTGTTAATTTTGTAATTTCCAACCATTAAAATGTCTTAAATCAAAAGTGATGAAGTTCTTCAACAGTTCCATGACAGCTGACCGGTAATTACAATCACATTTAATTAAGCGCATTAATCTCTCATTTATCATTTGGAGATTTTTATAAACATCTGACAGCAAAAAGAAAGCATCAAAACTTTTAAAATAACGATATTACAAAGAAATTCAGTGAATGCACAACAATTTAAATCTTTCCGGAGTGACATTCGTAATTAAGTCGACGCTTTTATTATTATAGTAATTATGCCGTTCGTGATGTAATAATAATAAATAAGCATGCTGAGTACATCATTCAAAAGCTTGGGGTCGAGTTCGTTTGGGAGAAAGTGCGTTTTACTACGAATAAATTGGCTACCGATCATATTAAAACAAGTTAATGGCGCCAACTCCCGACAGTTCCGGCTGAGTTATATTTTATTATAAACGGAAAAATAAAAAAAAAAGATAAACCTTGGAGAAATTAAATTTTGTATAAGATCCTAATGGGGCGATGATTACGGACTTTTCAAACCTGCATTATGGCATCTACAAAAGCCGTAACTCACGGGAGATTAGATTTGACGTGAATTATTTCACTTGCGTTAAGGTGTGTTTCATTACTTCACGTCTATCCGGCAACAAATTCTACGCAGATATCTTTTTTTTGCGTGGTTAATGCAATTAAATTACAGCCGAAGCAAAATTTAATCTCTACTCAATGTCAAGTTAAATAAAATCTGCAAAAACGAAGGAAAAAAGCGTGTGGAATGCTTTGGTAATGCAGAGTTACGAATACAGTAACGACTGTTTAAAGTCAGTAGTGGATAATAACTAGAATTTTTCATCATACATGATGTAAGCGTTTTAATTAAAATTGTGAAACTCGTAAATATAAACGTTTAATGCAGAAAATATTGCGTTCTGCTCAACTGGTTAACTAGAAATGCGAATGCAGGTTTCTAATGCTACTCTTTTAATATTGCCAATTTAATTTCGATAAATTAATTAATTATATTAAATTAATTATTGTTTAATTTAATTGGATCACCTAACAAACGCACAATAAAAGGTAGCTGTTAGCAAAGAAGGCACACATAACACATCAACGTATACAGCCAAAAATGGGGGTCCTCAAGGAAGCATACTAGGCCCACTTTTCTTTATTATATGTATAGGTAGTAACTACTGCTATCATTACTTAAGAAATATTTTACATTTCATTCATATGCGAACTATACAAATTGTTTGTTTAAGTTTGAAGGGGAAACGCTAAATGGGTTGGACTGAATTATATGCAATGTACACATAAGGTTTTGACTAATAAGTAATTAGTAACAAAATAAAGAGAAAAATAAAATTTACATATTAAATATTTTGTTACATTTCATTAGTAGGTTATACATTTTAATAGAGTATTCTTACAATAATATTTGAATGTTATTTAATTACAAACATGAACAGTTCGACAAAAACTAATAATATTTTTTTCAAGAAATGGTGGTCTCCTGTCGCTTACAATTAATTAATGTATAAACAGAGAAACTTCTCTCTATATCTATATAAGTAGATGGCGCATTTGAAAGGCTGATGTAATCCAAAACCTTTGAAACATTTTGTAAAATTTGAAA
The DNA here is from genome assembly GCA_963082815.1 of Melanotus villosus. Classification (NCBI taxonomy): domain Eukaryota; kingdom Metazoa; phylum Arthropoda; class Insecta; order Coleoptera; family Elateridae; genus Melanotus; species Melanotus villosus. The sequence goes on along the minus strand of OY720423.1, from coordinate 5,374,925 downwards.
GCCCTCGTTTTTACATAAAATCTCGTTTAAATTCTTTTAAATGCATTTTTCAATTTTAATTGTTTTTAAATATGTTTCTTAAATTCTATTAATTTAACCGAGTCGTGTAACCAACTTTCTTGTTTCTTTCAGTTCTAAAACGAGTTTGGGATTACACTAAAATGATTTTTAATATAAGTTATTAAGTTGGCTTATATAAGAATTAGCTAGTAATCGATTCGATTCTGTAATAATTGCAACAGACGTGCCATGCGATAATCCTGACAGTACCTTTTTATACCCTCAAAATACTTCGAATAAAATCTTTGCTACCAACCAAATATCCTATCTAGTTTACCCAAATTTTAGTGACAGCGGTATATACAAATATAACTGAACTCTTAAATACTCTTTGAAAAGTATCCTTTTTACATTGTTGTTAAAATCGCTGACTAAAGGAAACTATTCTACACCCCAAACATAGATTATGAATTAAATTTAGGTAATACATTTTTAGCTGCTTCTACCATGCAGCCGGAAAACACTATAATTAATTTATCAGCTTCCAGCAAAAATAGATTACTTGACTACTTAAATGGGCCTTAATCAATGTAAGATATTCCAATTCATTCATTTTCAAAAACTCAGTTACATTTATTAAAAGATTTCAATGATTTTTAACAGAAATAACATTTGTTGCTCAGTTTGGGTTCGTCTCCAGCTTACAATTTTTACTCCTGTGATGACTAAATGAATATTTTTTTCTAATAGGTTAAGGTCTTCTTTGAAATACAACATCATTTTATAAACAAATAATACGCAGCCTTGAAATTGTTAATGTTTTGTTTAGAACTTATTTTAAAATTTTATTATTGTTCTAAGAACATTGATATAATCTAAAGAATTCAATACTGTGCACTTATATTTAACAAGTTAATGAATTACCAACTTACCACCTTAAACACAGTGTGGAAGAAAAAAAGTGGAAAGAGTCCAAGCTTACCTGAAAATAAAAACAGAACTTAGTGCATTATCGTTATATCATCTACAACATACACAAGTTAGTTAATAACTTTAAATTAATTGTGAAACGAATCAGTATGTAAATATTCTAAATAAAAACAAATACAATATCGCAAGTAAGTTTGATAACATTCTCATGTAATTATCAAGTTCTACGTGTTTTTACGCCAGCTGTAATTTTATAACAATAACAGAAGGATAATTACTCAAAACGTGTCTTATATTTTAAACTCTAACTAGAACTGTGGCTGTTTAAAAGGTAATGTATTTACCACTATTAGGCAGGGTGATTTAAAAGGTGCGGATGTAAATCCTTGAAAATTCGAAATGCTTGTTTACTCCAAAATTAATCAGCCCCTTGAATTATATATACACCTTTTATATCACCCTGTATATAATTTTTCTATTGACTTATTTAAAATGGCACTCGGTTGTATTTGAAGAATTATTTTACCATGTATTTATCGGCCGCTATGACTTTAAGTAAGAGCTTACATGTCTAGGGAGGTAAATGAAGCGATGAATTTTTTCTGCTGCTGTAATATTTCGTACTCGATGTAGTAAATCTTACTATTTCTCTTGCTATGTAAATAATTATTTGAAAAAAAAATTAGGAAAAGTTAGGCTTCAGAAATTAAGTAAGATAAAAGAATATAGATATTCTTTGGTAAGATTCTTTATTTTTATTGGCAAAGAAGATTTTTCATTCAATTTCCATTAATACAGACACTTTCCTTTCAAGCGAATTTCATTTCGCATTAATTAAAGTTGCCAGTCTGATTTGAGAGCATCTCTAAAACGCTCTGATAATCTATGCATGATCTTTACAAAGCGTAAAAACACTAACTTACAAAGTAATAAACTAATAAGTAAGTGAGTGTTAATGCAAGCAATAATTAGATAATTACCACTCAGGTTGTTTATTATTACGTAATTGCTGCATGGTTAGGTTGAAGCGATCTCTCAACTCTAGCGGGTTCCTTAAACTTGAGTGGAGTGATCCTGTGGTCACGTTATTACCGGTGCAAATTCCTTGATGTGTTCAAATGCTGAAACCTTGAGAAGTCAACTAACTTTAATTTCCTTGTTAACAATGACTAGGCCAAAGTGCAGTTAAATTCGGTATGTTGTTTTGTAAATACAAGTTTTTTGCACATTCTTCTGCTACTACGCTTTAAACGTTCGATGTTCCTTGAACATGACTCACGTTTTTCTCTAATTAATTTTTAGAAACGAAATTAGGACCGTCTGTAATTGAACGGTTGAACATCCTAATTTATTTATTGCTAATTAATAAGATTAGAGGCACAGTTCGTGAATTGTAATGGTGATTGTTAGTTGCTTTTTGCTTTTTTTAGAGTTTGTCATGACCGTTCTTGTTGAAATACGATCAAAATGTTTCGTTTTAATACAGTTCCAGTGAAACCAGTGAAACTGGAAAAAATGTTCATTTGTGCGTAAATAGCAAACCTGTATAACAAAACTCTCTAAGAGAAAAAATACTTGGGCAAAAACCGTGAAGAGTAACATAAGATCACAGATAAAAACGTTCTCCGGTCTCGTTTAACAACCTCAATTCTCGTAAAATTTTCCAGTCGACTCCATAAACTTTATAAGAAATCTCACTATCTTAATATTGAGTTTAAAAATACTACACCAAATTTAAGAAAATGATACTAAAATGGAGAATGGCGAAAAAAATGCTTAGTCAAATTTTAAAGAAATTAAAAAAAAACGAATTGTTTTGTCGCTTGTTATATACTTTTTAATAAATCTAACCGAATCTTTAAAATCGACATGTATTGATTTGATCTTTAAAATAACCATAAGCGTCTAACTTATTTGGTTAAGGTAAGCTTAAGTTTTATTTCCGGTGGTATAAAGGTAAATGTATCGGTACTTACACTCCACGAGGGAGTATGGTCGGCAATATGGGGGGTTAAGACCTCCTAGTAAGTCGCTTTCATACCTGGTTCGGCAACCCCCTACCTTCCCTGCTCCACCACTGTGCTTCGGTTCCCAGTTATTTCCAGTGACTGGGCTATCTGCCGAGCATCCGACTCGGGTTTGACCCCCAGACCGTCCGTGCTGTAGCCGAATGCCTTAACCATTCGGCCACTCTGGTGATCAGGTGGTACAACAAATTTGTCAAAGACTAAATTAATAATTGGATTACATTTTTAGCCTTTAGCTTTAAAATTTGTTCAGATTACTGAGAAGGGGCTTAACAGATTTCTGGATGTATCTACCGAAATATTGGTTAACTAACAATCTGTAATATAGGTTGCTGGAACTTTTGGTTTATTAATGTACAGATCGACAAAAGTTTTGTTTTCGAAATGCAGGATGTTGCTAATATGTATATGGAAGAAACTCATTTTTTTTTCCAAATATTAGAATTAAAAAAAAATTAAGCTCTGTGTTTGAACTATTCAATCGTTTTGTTTACTATTCTATTCCAGAAAAGAAAATACTTTTCATTTGCTTTTCAAAACGAATGCTTATATCAGAAGACAGTGGAAACACGAGCGGAAATTCTTTTCATATTGTAACAAAGGCGAATGTAAAAATATTAAGCGAAGTTTGAAATGCATTCAATTTATTCAATTCACTCGCACGCGCGGTTGATATGACGTCAGTTATTAAGGTTAATGGACTAACAAGGCACGTGCATGCTCATCTTACAAAATGTTATAAGAATGCGAGATAAAGCACGTACATGTGCAATGTACTGTGAAACTCGACGCCTCATACGTGCTTCTATCTTCTATGTAATTCTGCACTTCCCACGCGCATAACATAAGATATAAGATGGCGAGCGTAATATTGTTTGTAATAGGGATATCGTATGTGAAGGTGAGGTAGTGAAGGGGACCAAAAACACTTCCTTGGAGTACACTTGACTAATGGGGTGGCAGGAGGATGTTTCGACATTATACAGGACCGGCTAAAAGTTCGCAACAAAACTTTTCTGGAGGATCGGTTCTGTATGTCTGATAACCTAAAACCACTGATGTGGCGGCAAAATTAAAAAAACCACCGTGAAGTCTCAAAAGTGGGGTTAGATGAAAAGATATCGAAGAAAATTATTTGAAAAAGTTTCTTAGAATTGAATTTTACGCCCATATGCAAAGTTTCAAGCATTTATTTTATAAAGTTGAAAATCGCAATTTTTCTTCAATATTTTTTTATTAAAATAAACAAATACCCAATTTTTTTCTTTTGAGTTGCTTGATTCAAGTAAATCCTATGTATCTGGATAAGAACGGACGAACTTTCTCGTTTTTTTTGACAATTGTCATACTTCAGGCATCAGGCTTGTGTAAACGTCGCCTTTATATTTAGTACGGTTTTGAAAAATTTCATTTTTAAATCCATAATAATTATATTAATACCCAAAGATTTTGAATTTTATGAATAGGGCTCGGATTTTAGGAACTAAAAATTTGGGAATTAGGAAATAAGAATTGGTAAAATAAGAAATGAAACCTCAGAAATAGGAAATTCAGGAATTTGTTTTATATAAAACTGTAGCAAAATTTGTTTTAACCATCAGGTTGTATTTAGTTACTTTGGTATTTGCGTATGTAATTATTAGGTATTCTTCTGAATTCCTAAGGGCAACGTTAGTTCGTTTATTCGTTTAAATTTCCTTCAACCATGAAAAAGATGTGATTGAAGTATATGAAGTAAGTTGGGTAGAATCGCCTTCAATTAATTTTTTAATAGTTATATAATTTTTTTTTAATATTTGCTAATTTTTGGAGACTGATTGAGCAACTAAACGAGATTATTCAAATCTTAAAGTAAGACGTTAAAGCTTAATAATTGTAGAAATTTTTATTCTTTAACTTAGGAACATATAATATAAGTACTACCAAACTGACTCTTTTTTCAGGAAACGAAATTTTTATACCTTATTTTCAACGCCCTTTGAAAATAAAGAAAAGGGAAATTTCCTAGAATCGGGTCTTTATGTAGGAACTCAAGATTGATTTTTAATTTGATACCTAAAACACGAAAAGTTAATTCTGAAATCAGTTCTTTAATTTACTAATTTCTTGTCGAATTTGAATGGGTTTCTTTGAATAACATGTTAACTTTCTTTTTTATACCTAAGCTTCAAAAGTTAATATAAATCCTACAAAAGGATCGGAAATAATGATCGTTCCTACGAGATCACGACTAGGATGAATCCCCTTAAATTATTATTTTTATGTATTGATTAAGAACAAAGTGTGCATTTTATAAAGCTTTCTAGGTCAATGCCGGTTCAATACCAAGTTCAGGTCAGATCCACCCACATTCTCGTGCTTTTAAAGTGGTTCTTTGTTAAATAAAAATAAGTACAATCATCGCGTTAAATTTTTACTCCAGTAATTAGCTCTTGTTATAGGAATCGGCTTTTTTTTCTGATACGTTCACGTAGCACCAATTAAACCCTTTGTATTGTGTGACTGACGTAAACTATTTACGAACTATTGACAACGAGTACTTTTAAGATCCCATTTATAAAGAATTTATAGATGTATGGTCTATCACCCACTCGAAGGATAATATACCGACCGTGTGGGTCAGTCCAGTACTCGCGAAACTGCATTCTTAAAATTCTCGACCTCGATGGTCAATTGTATTTGGAGCATTGCTCGATAACATCTATGGACTCGTGCACACCTGGGCTCATCTGACATGGCAAAATGTCTTGCAGAGTATATCAGAGTCGATAAGTACCACATGCTGATACGAGTACTGCATCATAATGGGAAGTTGTTCGGTTTACTAAAGCCTTTATCTAACTACCTATCGGAGAAAATTGAATGCACGGATATGCCTAACCCTGTAACGTCGCAACATCATTTAAAACGATTTTGAGAAACATGATTGATTCCATGGGAATATTCGCAATTAATTTTTTAATGCGGGATGAACTGACATGCAGAATGCATCGCAACATTAAAGAGATTTTGGTAAATTATAACTAATGATGGGTACCGTTTTATTATTTATTTTCGTGGGTTTTGTCCACAAGCTTCTTTTAGATTTTAGAATTTAATGGGAGGTTTAGATTTAACACCCAAAATATACTAGTATATTATTATATGAGCGATTATGACAGCCATTATTCACGAAGATGACGTTTGAGCCCACGAGCCGTCAGGCGAGTGGCATAAATCATCTGAGCGAATAATGGCCATAATCGCGAATGTAATACGATACTTTTTCTACACCTATTAAACAAATATATTAGACTCAAATTAGTCAAATTTGATAACTTTGTAAACAAGCAATATGACAACACACTTGGGCGTGTCACGCGAGTCGATTGTCAGCCGCAGAAGGAGTTGATCGCGGGCGATTTAAAATATGATTGGATTAGCGAAATATTTATGTATTTGTGATTGGCCGAAATCATAATTCACTGCAGTGAATTATGAATCCATAATTCACTGCAGTGAATTATAGGTACTATTTTTCACAAAAAAAATGCTAATAATTGCAATATAATTAAATAGGTGTAGAAAAAATATTAAACACACTGTGAACTCAATGATCCGAACATACGTTAATTTGAATACTCAGTAATTCGAACAGAATTTACTAGAGTTTCCGATCTGTACTAATCCGAACATTTTGTTTTATTTCTTTATGTATTTTTTATTTTTCGAAAATGGTTTAATACTGAACCGTTCAGTTGTATTTAAGCCATTTTTGAAACACCAACAACTTCGACGTTTTGACACGTGTCGGATTTGGTACAGGAAAGAATTAATTGCACCCAAACAAAGTTCTTATCGGGGTCAAATTTGGGATTTACGATAATATGTCGTATAATTATATGTCATCTCCTAGAGAGACAACCGATGTACAAATAGAGACCTTAACCCTTCAGGTTGCCTCGTGGGATTTAAGTTCTTATTGTCAATAATTATCCCGAAAACTGTTGCATTCGTCAAATTTTCCTTGTCTGTTTGTAACATTCTCCTATTCTTTTGCTATCAGGATTACCTCCGTTTTCCGATATTTATTTTCATACCGAATTGATTAATTCAATGTCAAGTCGTAAGCATACCTATATATTAATTCTTTCACTATAACTAGCTTCAAATTTGTTATTCCCAACGTGGTTCCATTTACCTTTACATTAACATTTCTTGTCCATCACTGCAATACTTACAGTACTTACAGACCACAGCCCACTTGGTTGGAATAGATTTTTGATTCCGGAATACAAACTCTGTTTCCCGTTCATGGCGCCGTTCCTGGTAGGGGTATAAATAGTGGGGCCGTTTATGGCGCTTATTATAGATACAATTTTGCTTAACAAGAATAATAATCAAAATTTTTATGATGATTATTAACCTTTCAGACCTTGGAAATTAACGGTAATACTAGAAATACTGTTAGTATAAGATGAAAAAAAACACCTCCAACTCCCATTGAATATGTGATCTACTAACTACCTTGCACTGTAGAAACGGTGTCCTGCGGCTGGCGACAAAGGTATGTTAACGTTATATAGTGCTCCCAAATCCCTTCACACCCTATTGACATGGGGTAGGCCTGGCGTACTCCAGGATTGATCCACGGGGATCTGCTCCATGTCAATGTCCATGATGATGATTATTAACCTTTTCACAAAGCTTTACGACCACCGTTTTCTTGGCCGGCCTACATCTCTCTTGCCTCTTGGATAGTAGTATAGAATCTTTTTAGTTATCGTTCCATTTTCCATTCTATTCATTTTCTTTGTAATCAGCTATCCTGTCATTTATAGCGTATATGTTTAGTTCGTTGCGTATATCTTCGTTCCTTATTAGATCTCTTCTTATGCAGCCCTTTACCCTTCTTAAAAACCTCATTTCCGCTGCCTGTATTCTGCTGTCGTCTTTTTTAGTATTTATCCAACTTTCGCTTCCATACATGAGTAACGGTGTAGCCATGGTTTTGTAAAATTTAATCTGTATGTCTTTTCGGCTTTTATTTTTTAATCAACGATTTATTGTTCCACAGATAGCCTGAAATTTATGTATCTAAATAACTATAGAAGAAATATAAAGAACAAACCTTATGAAAAGTAAAGATATCCAATCAAATAACACCGACATAAAAACTTATGTCATTGTCGTTGTCGTAACTTATGTCGCAGCCTAAATATTTGAAATGTGATACTTGCTCTACTGATTTATTGAAAAGGACTATCTTAGATCGAACGGGATATTTGCCCCGAAAGGCCATAACTTTCGTCTTTTGCAGGGATATTTTAAGATTATATTCTATACACATCTGGTTTAACCGATGTATTGCCAATTGGAGTTTATCTTCGTTTTCTTGTATTATTATCTTATCATCAGCAAATAGTAATGTGTATAGGTAAGTATATCGGTCTAGTTGGACTCCTGGGTGTGCATCATCTGATTTCCAATTTCTAACGATGTTATCTAAGTATATATTGAGCGTTTGTTCCATAGATATTTTTAATATTTTCTCTAAGATTCTTTGACAGAGAAACTCTTCTGAAACTGGATGTACTGTTGTCAGCTTTTTTCTAAATTAAGCAGATGATTTCTTTGTTTTTCGTGCTATGTTAATTCTATGATGTATGAATAATACGCCATCCTCTTCCATGCATTTCAGACTTTATACCTTCTTGAATTGCAGTTTTGACCACTTTCAACTTCTGGAGGGCCTCCTTAACCACGGTTCGTTACCATACTTATGTTCTTCTTTGTTATTTAGCTTTTCCGGAATTTTCAAGAGGCCGAAGTAGTACTGTTTGCAAACGGAGATAGACCTGTGCCCGAAACCTTACGTTCTGTGAGTTAATATGTAGTTTATTAATTTAATTTCTATTTCAGCAAGTGGTGGTGAAATTAAGAAGTATAAAATGTCAAACTCGCCACAACAAACTTTTAGAATATAGTATTTGAATCACTGCTTCTGTTGTTAGCAGCTTTCCAGTTTTATCTATCTTTCTACGGTTTTTGTAATCCTTCCTCTAGAGAACATTTTGGAATTTTTGTGTTGTTTTTTTCCATTTTCTTACCAAAAGCATTCCATGCGATGCCCTAACCTTTGCATATTTTACCAAAAATTTTACTTTTTCACAATTGCCCAACTTAATGCAGACAGAAGTAAAATATATATTATTTAGTTTATATTTAAGATGGAAATATAAAATCGTTTTCAGGGTCTTTAGTTAATACTTCAATTTGTTCATTCGAAATAGTTTACCTTGTGCGAGACTTTTAAGAAGTAAATTGTAAAAAATTAAATTTTTATTGTAACGAAGTATTCCTTGAAGGATTACAAGGGTGTCCGAAGCACCTGCTTTTATTAACATATATGTTTTCATATTTGCCAAGTAGGTTCGAGGTTTATTAAGAGGTGAACATGCCCTTAATGTCCAGTTCATAATTTTACATAAATCGTACTGTAAGAACCACTAAAATGGAATTTGTAATTTGTTTTATTATTCATGTTTATGTTTCAATAAATTGGACTTTACGTGGTAGCCTATGTTTAGGCTAATCAATTATGTCATAAATAAATCAAATTATTTCTTAGGCTACTTTTTGATAATATAAAGTTTTAAGAAAAAAAGGGAACCGGCAGTATGGCAGAGTGGGAGGGCACATAATACTGAAATATACAAAGTTAAGCAGCAAGAGCCTGCTTTGCCAGAACTTGAATGGGTGTCCACTCTGCGACTCGGTGTGTCCGCCCCCCTCGACACTGTAAAGGTATAAGAAGGAAAAAGAAAGAATACATTACTTATAATTAAATTAAAAAGTGACAAGCTGGAGGATATAGTTTAAATCATCTCGAGGTATTCTTTCCAACTGAAGTTTACATTCAAACCAATTTTTCTGAATATATAAAAAAGAATACAGTAAATTGCATCGTTATTTTAAATGAATAAGTATCTTCAAATTATCACACAAAGCAGAATTAAGACTACTTGGCTGAGTTTACAATTAACAATGCAGCACTTATTCCAAGTTAATAAACAATTATGGTTTAAGTCACGAAACTACTGTTTATAAATCATACAGAAACACATTTGTTTTAACCGCATAACGTCCTTCTTATTTAAATAAGTCATAACTAAAACTAGTTTTTCATAAGTAATTAGTAATTACCGCACACCAAATATTACTTAATGAAATTACAAGTAATATTTACATAACCAGCAAACTTCCGGTAATACCTGAGAAAGTCAAGTCATCTATGGAAGATTTCCCATATTATTATAGCTGATTGATGAGATCCCTTTTATGTAATTATGCGATGGTGAACTTTAAAGAATTTAACTGTTAATTAGGAAGAAATCTTCTACTCGAGAAATTAGGCACGGTGTTTACTAATCCGACTGATAAATTTATAGCAGGAAACAGAGCATGAATGTTTATTTTTAACTTTAAATTTACATATTTTAGAGATGCTTTAAAACTCGCTTTCCTATTAACATATTATACAGGACGTTCCTTTACTTGAAATGGAATTAAATGAACATTCGTTGTTATACCTTTGAACTTTAAACCTGTTTCAGTTGAAACTTCTTGTATTGTATTTTTCTGTTAAAAGCTCAAAGAGGGCCCTGAATTTATTAAAAGTCACTGCAGTCATTTCTAACATCTTTCAATTTCTAATAAATAAAGCAAGCCCAATGTTTTAAAAATGTCATATTGGAAGAGACGCACTGATCTAAATTAACAATGTATTTGCTTACTTATTCTCGGATTTTTAAGTGCAGATTTAACCTTTAACTCGCAAAATTCGCCTAATTCGAATCTTCAAAATTAAGAAATTTAAATGTGACGTTCTTCGTTTGCCCTTCTTTCAAAACGAACTCTTCATCATTGAAATATTTAGCTAAAAATAAGAATGGAAAACCGAAATATTCAGTTTTTGATCGATAAACTTTTGAATTCCACACTGAATATAAAAGGATTCTGGGGAGGGCAAAAAATTGACAAAAACCCAAATCCGACGAAGAAAATCATTTCTAATAGCATCATATCCGTATGAAATCTAACGAGAATGGAACAGGAATTAAAATCAATCCACTGGCATATACTTCGTCTGCGTGAAACTAGAATAAAGGGTGAAAAATCATCCACACTTAAATCAGGTTATGTTTTGTATCAAAATAAGAAGGAATCAGATTCACATATCGGAGGAGTGGCAGTTCTAATTAGTAAACGCATCAAACATGTTACTACAGATGCAAGCCATAGCATATCGTGTTATACTTATATGCGAGACGTATATAACACGAGACTCAATGCAAACTATTCTCTGCAAATAATACAGACATGTACATGCACCCACTATAGTAGTACAGCTGACGAGACTTTATGAAGACATATCGAAAGCAATCCAAGAAGAAAAGACACACTATGTTACACTAACGGGCGACTTTAATGCCATAATAGGAGAAAACATGGGCGAGTTCCAGAACAACATTGGTGAATTTGCTGTTGCATTTCCTACAGAAAGAAAATGTATACTGCTTAAACACTTTCTTCAAAGAAACCCCCTCAGCGAAAATGGACATTGTAGGAGTCCAGATGGGTCTACAAAGGTAGGTACTTGCTAACTACAAAAATATTTGCACAGACGTATCAGTTTTCAACAAATTCGACACTGCAAATGACCACAGGGTAATAAGGGCAAAAATAAAAATTGACATCAAAAACTAAAGAAAACACTTATCCAGAAAATAATTCTATTCTCCGCAATACGACTTGAACAAGAATACCAAAAACACATTGAAACAACAAGTCATCATAAATCTGAGACCAGAAGATATGCAGATTTCGATAAAGAAGAACCATAGTCGGCATTACGTCAACTGAAAAATTGAAAGTCACCAGGAGAAGACCTATAATTCAAATTAGGAGAGGAGTTCGCCAGGGCAAAATTATTCACTCTCGTATTAGAAGGCACATTGAAAAATCTCCCATGGGAAAGGTCTGAATATCGATGTAACCTATATAAGTAATCTCCGATTTACGGATAATGTCTTGATAAGTAATGATCCAGAAGATTAAAACACATGCTAATTGAGCTACGCGAAGAAGCAGAAGGTGTCCGTCTAAAAATAAACAGCCAAAAATCGTGAGCACTGCGAAAGTGAATATCACCATTGCCAACACGACTGTAGAGGTAGTCCAAGAGTATATACATATATCTAGGATACAAAATTAAACTCGGAAAGGAAAACTAAACGGCCGAGGTATCACACCGAATAACCTTGAGTTGTTGAATCTAAGAAACCTATCAGCGGTATACAATACCGTGCGGAGAGAAGGCATGATATATAAGTTTCTTCGTGTAATTTCCTGCATACCAACAGCCCGACTAATAGACAGCATGCTAAACGATCAAGTGCTTCAAGTAGTCATGGGATCCGGCATCAGCTCCCCAAGGAAACTGAAGAACGGGTTACCACAGGGATCAGTCCTTGCTCCACTCCTCTTTAGCCTATACATTGCAGACATACGAGCAACAAAATCAAGAAAGTGTGTTTACGCCGATGACTGGATACATACAAGAAAGTGTAGATCAATCGAACAGTCAGAAGAAATCTTAATGACAAATCTAGAAGTAGTAGGAAAGTATTTTCGAAAATGGAGACTTCAACCAAACGCTACTAAAACAGTAAACTCGCCAGAAGAGAACTTAACATACAGTTTAAAACACCATACATACTTACCCGCAATAAAACACCAAAATACCCGGGTGTAAATCTTGATAGAACACTATCTTTCAAAGAGCACCTAACGAAAACTGCCGAAAAACAAATCATAACATTATTGACAAGCTTTGTGGTACAACCTGCTGAGAATCGGCCTGCATTCTGCGTTCTTCTGCTTTGGGTCTTGTCTACTCAACTGCTGAATACTACGTTCCAGCCTGGCTAAACAGCCCACATGCACAAAAAGTAGATGCCCAGCTAAATAACACCAACTCCCACGCAATGGCTATCAGTTCTAAGCCACATCCCACCCCCTCAACTGCGATGAATAAATGCTCTTACAAGCGAGTATAAAAAGGTCGTGGACTATAGAAACCTACTAATCCATCAAGATATCGAGGATGCCTCCGTTCTAGACGACCACCAACATAAACGGCAAGGATAACTGTGGAAGATCTTAACAACGCATGGACTCAAGAGTGGACTGCACAGCAATACAACAATATGCCGTGTATTACCCAAAAGCCACCGGGTTTCGACCTACCACGTAAAACATGGTCCGCGCTTAACAGAATTAGAACCCACCATGGCAGGTGTGAATATTCTCTACACCAGTGGTTCCCAAAGTGTGTCCCGTGGAACCCTGGGGTTCCACGAAATAGTTTTGGGGTTCCGCGAGTAAAAATTTCAGAAAATATTGAAGTCTAAACATCTACATTCTTCTCATTAATCTTTGATTTCATATTATTTTGTATTTTGTTTTGTACAGTTTATTGCATCTCTTGTGCATCATCATACGTATATGGTTGAATAAATTATTTGTAGGTAATTTTTTTTAGTCCATTTAAGATTACGATTTTTGTAGATACGGCGAGGGTTCGACGGTATTTGAAATATTGTACAACGGTTCCGCGGAAAAATAAGTTTGGGAACCACTGCCCTACACAAATGGGGCGAACAACCATCCCCACTTTGTGATTGCGGAGAAACCCCAAGCCACCAGACATATCATAGAAGAATGTCCCACAAGATCACATAATGGTAGACCCGAAGACACATAAATACACTAGATGTTCGTTTGTAACTTTTTAAAGTGTGTTTTATGTTTAATATTTTTATCAATATTCTTAATATTTTTTTTTAATCTTTAATTTATAGCCATACGATAAATAAATATCCTTGAGTTGGGTAGCCTTTTTGAAACTAAACCACATAATGAGGAATCCTGATCTCACTATTTGCTTACAAAGAAAATGTAATGAAACTTGTGTTCTCCCTGTTGCAACATATGGCGTGGAGACGATGTCACTGATCAAGAAAAGTATGATTAAATTTAGAACTTCCCAAAGAGCTACGGAGAGAATAATGATGGGCGACAGCATCCGGGATAGAATTAAACACGATTAGATTAGACGTAAAACGAAGGTTACTGATGCATGAGAAAGAATACTGAAACTGAAATAGCAATGGGTCGGACACGTAGCTGGACAAGATCCAAACCGCTGCGACACTGAAATCATTTCATGGAGACCAAGACCAACCGAAAGGCCGCAAAGAAGGTGGATTGATGTCGGCCAACAAACGGCGGGAAGGGAGTGCTTCCAAGTGGATCGTGATAGAGAGAAATGGAAGAGACCGGGAGAGACCTAAGTTCAACAGTGGAGAAATCAAGGCTGCCAAGAAGAAACATCATACCTTTTAAAAACGAACTCTTTATTACTGAAACATTCAGCCAAAAACTAGAAACAAAACATTAAATTATCCTTAAATATTTCAAAACACCTAAACATAATAGGAAGAAGGTTCTTCACCTAAAAGTTTTAAATGTTTGGTTTCTGAAATTTAACAGTTTCAGTACTGATTTTCAATCAATTTTCAGCACTTTAAATCCAACATTTCACCGTTCAATCTCAAAAACTCTATGAAGGTTATTTAAATCAGCAAACTTAAAATTTCAAGGTTTGTTTGTTAATTTTTACCTTTTCATTAGTTTCTTTAGTAAATAAATCTTTATGCTGATCTTCAATATTTAAAAACGTAAAATTGGATATTTAATTTTCTTTAGAAATTTTCAAAATCAAACCTAAAATTTCAGTTAATCGGAGTTGATTTCAGCTTTCTTACTTCTGTTGAAATTTTCCTGAAAACCGAGACACTTGGGATAACTGAAACATTTGCTTTTTACAGCTTAAATACTAGATTGCTCTTAGAAGCTTTAAACACGTTCAATGTATTGACAAAACCTCTAAATTTTTGAGTTTGAAATTTCAGAGATTCAGGTTTTTAATCCTAAATCCTATTTCAATTCCAGAAACTGCTTAAATTCTTATTTTAAATAATAATAATTTTTAATAACAGTGTAGAATTTATGGAGTTCAAATTTGCTACAGAATTAAAACCATTACGTTGAAAATTTTTGAAGAATAAAAATTTGACGTTGTAGGGGATGAATGCAATAACTTAATCGAAAAGGGCTCCAAGCCCAGCAAAAAACTAATCAAAAATATTCAAGTCTTGCTATTTGTAGCGTTTTCAAGTAAGTAGGGGAACACCCTGTAAGTAATAAGCTATAATGATCACCATAACAATAATTGTACCATTTAGAAACTGGTACAGTGAGACTTTATAATAATAAAACACCGAGCATAAAATAGTTTAATGCCAGGCTCACTTGGGCCTTGCTGTGGCTTTTAATGAACACAAGGCGCGTTCTTTAAGTGGAAAAAAATTAAATGTCATAATTATAACCATTCATTAAATAAAATGACAGATTGACGTCGACAAATGCCTAATCAAGACTGTTATTGTTGCACAGTCAGAAACATATAATTGAAATATACGTACCCTAGATTAGTTCATAATCTGTGCGAGGTCAGTCACGTTAGAAAATTCTGTTTTTATTATCTGTCTGTAATTGGTTTACTATGTATGTGCAGTAATTTTAATTAAAATGTAAGAGAAAAACGCACAACAACTACTAGCATCTCTTAATCGGTCAATTATTCCTTCCAGCGCTGCAGAAATTAACAAAACAATACAATATAAAAAACCATCTTAACAAAACAAAGGGTTTGGTAATAATTAAAAAAAAAATGTTTCCGCACTATTCGGATTTGATATATCACAACGTTGACAGGCATTCTTGTAAATGTCAGGTTAAAAAACATATCGATTTATTGTTTGCTTTTAATCGATTTATCTATCTGTTAATTAGTTCGATGTAGTAAAAGTAATAATAAATTTAAAAAGTTCAAGTGCATGTTAATTATCAAAAGAATTTGTCAAAATGCATTTAGCGAATGACAATTTCTGATAAGGTCAACAACACCCTCGTTGTAACAATTTTATGATTAATGTTTATTACTTGACATTTCCTGTTACTTACGTGTTGGGGAGGAAACTAAGCCTTGAAAGTCGATGATTTATTAAAAATTTAATTTAATATATGTACTGTCAGCAGCATTTTTAATTAAACTAGGTTAATATGTAGAAAAATTTAGGCTGAATTATTATTAGAGTGTATTGATTTGGGATAATAACTTAGTTTATTTATATATAGTTAAATAGCCAAAATAATAAGTATTAGAAAATTTATATCAGTTTCAAAGCATATACACAGACCTCTCCTGCTTTTACATTACGCCATCCGCCAATTCGCATTTTTATAAACATCGATACAAAGGTTTTTCTATAAATAAAACCATAAGCGCAGCATTAAACAGAAGATAAACAGTTAAGTATGACTTAATTATATAAAAGTAATTAGTCTGTAGTTATCTACAATTATAAATTATTTATAACAAGTTTTTACTTGCTCACGAAATATAAATAAGTAAATAATAGAAATTATAAGCAAGCACAGACTGTTACCTTGCACGATTATGTTTTTATATTTAAGAATAATTACAACTTGCACCGTAATGCTAGATTTATTTATTCATTTATTCTGTATTTTACAAAAGCAATTTGCTGGCCAAGAATAACATAAATAACCGTGGATTGTATAAATATTCCAGTCTTGAAAGATGTAACATGTAACCAGGAAGATTATTTTCTGACTTTAGAATTATTAGCAGTGTTTGTAGTGGGTAGAATAGGTTTTCTAAGTGCTAAATTTATAATCAAGAATTTTGGCATCAAATGGGACACTTCGAAATATTTTAGTTGCAAACAAAAATCATAGGGAGTTCAACAAATTAAAGGGCCAAACATGAGATCGGATTGAAAACTTCAATTGCTGATTTATTATTTAAGAATCAATATAATAATATTATTAATAACAATAATGGAACGAAAAACGTTGTTTAATCTGTGACTTAATAAGTAGTGCTAAAAAACCTATCATTGTGCAGAATCCATGCTTTTACTTTTACTTTCAAGTATTACCTTTTATTGAAATGTATACAAACCCTAACTGCTCAGTTTGTTTCTAAGAAGAGTCTTTACGATTATTTTAAACCTACATTCGATCATTCAACCTTGACAGAAAGATAAACCGTAATAGATTTCCACGTAAGAAAGGTTTACCTGCAGAATCAAAAGAGGAAGACGCAAAAAATAAGTATTGTCAAAGAAAATAAAGAAGTAGAAGTGAAAAACAAGCAAAAAAACAAGCAACAAAAATATTGAGAAATATTGGCAAAAGTACCAACATTTGACATAAAAATAATACTTGGAGACTTGAAACTTTAAAGGTAAGTATTATGGTTCCGAAGGAAATGGACCAAAAGCAATTGAATTTGTCACGAGGAACGATTTAAGAATACCCAATGACTATCCATTTCGACCATAAGGATATTTGAGATGTGGATTTCTCCAGATGGTAGAATAAAAAATCAAAGGGATAACATATTAATAGAGAGAAAAGGCAATCAGGCTGTCAGAAGCTGCAGAGAGGCAGATGCAGGCCTTCTGGTTATAGCAAAAACAAATAAATCAAGAAAAGAAAAATAACAGGAGATATGATGTATGTATCAGCGTTAACCGAAAATGAAGCAAAGAAGACCTTTACAAGAGAACTGGATCAGCCACTGGAGAAAAGCATATAAAAAAAATATAAAGAATCATATTGGAAGAATAACAACCATGGTTCAGGAAAAAGGAACGCAGACAAGGGGAAGAGTGGTTACAATTACAAACAATTATATTAGAAGGATCGTAGACAGCAAAAAGATAAAGAGGAGAATGGGCGAAAACTTCAGGATGAACACAGAAACCAGAAACCAAGAAGCACATACGAATGATTAGTTCAATTACAGAACAAAGAGACCAACTGGGAAAAAGGCTTCAAATTACAAATACTGCAAGAAAATTACATTAACATAGAAATTAGGAATTTTTAACCAACAAAATCGATAGTGTAATGCACAGATAGAAGGAAACACAGTAGGGATAAGGAAGGCGCAGTAAAAACCTTTGTACAGTATTTTTGGGAAATACTAAACTGTAGTGGCTGAATAGATCATATCGCAGAAGTACTAAATGAAGGGGGAAAAATAAACAACGTCATTTAAAAAATTAATATAATTAAAGAATAATAACAATGTAATTTTACTACATAAAAAGGCGACCATAACAAACTCGAAAACATAAACCCATCAGCCTTTTATCTGTATTTTACGAGCTTCTCACAAAATTATAACCGATCGATTATCAAATAAATTGGATAGGTATCAATCAGAAGATTAGGCGGGATTTAGAATATCTTACTTCGCCATTAAATTACTGATCGAAAACGCCAACGAATATTACATAAACTTCATAGAAAATATAAACAAAAAAGCGCTAGCGACCATCAGATTGCATGAAGACACAGAATCGGTACCACTATGAATGGGAGCAACCCAAGGTTACTGTCTATCACCGAAATTATTCAATATAGCCTTAGAAGACTTGTTTAAAAACTTAAAATGGCAACATATTTGTATTAACGTGAATGGTAGAAGATTTATTCACCTGAGATATGCGGAAGATGTCGAGCTGATAACTGATAACCAAATTGAAACAATATGAAAGAATAAGCTGAAATAATTGGTTTTAAACTGGATATACACAGGAATAAAACTATGGTGCTCGATGAAGAACAGGAAATATGTGCAGGTGGCGAAAAAATATATTTGGTTTAAGCCATTGGAACGGGATGGTCACCAAGTGAAAAAAAAAATAAAAAGTTGGCATGGACAGCAGTTGGAAAGCTCAGTTTCATATTAAGAAAATCAAAGAACATCGCGCAATATCTAAAAACGAAAGTGTTTAATCATGTTATGACGTATGGAGATGAAAACTCGACTTTTACCAAAACACATTTACAAGGATTAACAATCACGCAGCTACGGAAAGAGCAATGCTTGGATGGATAGAAGGACAAACACATGGATTAGGTAACAAACAAAAGTCATAGACGTATAGGAAAAAGCTGTAAGCCTTAAATGGAGCTGGGCCGAACACATGGCGAGAGCAAATGAAAGTAGATGATTAAAGAGAAGTAGAGGCAGACCGCTTAACAGATGGGTCAACGACATTAAGAAAACTGCTGGTCTATCATGGATGAGAGAGGCACAAACCTACAAAATTGAGATTTATGGAGGAAGCCTACGTTCTATCATGGAATGAAAATGGGCAAAAGAAAGAAAATGGCGAAAATGCAATATAGGCCGAAATACTTAAAAGAAAGCTATAGCTATAGCATAGCTGAGAATTAATGAAGAAATAGTAAAGGTCTGGAGTTTATGTGAGGATTATAAAAAATATAACTTTTAGATGTAATATATAGAATATTGGGGCTATTGGAGCTTGGGACTTTAAGAAACACACTAAGGCAATGACCAGGATATAAAATAGAAGAATACCAGGAGAAGCTTAGAGTTAGGAGACCCACGGTAGATGAGTGTTTATCGTAAAGCTGATGAGCAACAGCTACGAACAAAGGCTGGGTCTACGTACATTATGCCTGGAAAAGCAGTTGATAATCAAAAAGAAGTTTTATGAAGCCATGGCTACGAACTATGTATGTCCTGGAAATGGTTATGAGAAAAGGCGATGCCCAGGAAAATTTGATAATACATAAAGCAAGAAGCCTATCCATATGATATGCTGATGATTTAGTTTTAATAATAAGATATAAGATCAAATATGGCATTAAGATATACCCTATAAACTAGAGATCTCGGGTTCCTTTCCCGGTCCAGGTAAAACCGTTGGTCCTGTACCAATACGTTGTTTGGCACTATAAAAGACCCTCCTCAGTTTCGGCAAATTCTGTTGAATGACCATAGTAATCGACGCACATTGAAAACTTTGACACCCGCAAGCCTGAATTTCGTCGTAAATAAACAAAGATCAAAGAAAAACTACTAACCACTTTTAATAAGAAGTTTGAAGAAACAACAAAACAGTACCGCTTAACTAAGAATAAAAATAAAATAAAGCATTATGGAACCCGAAGGAAAAGAAATAAAAATAGGCATGGAACTAAAATTTAAAGTAAATAATGACAGAGGATACATGTTTGAAAGGGTCGAACAGTGTAAGTAGTACTTCTTCTTTTACTTCAATCCAATTTCATTGGTTGGCACTGCTGGCGTGTGGTCCATAGAAGCGATAAAATTTAGTCGGGGTCCTCTTAGTGCCCTTTTTCCTTCTACAGTGCCTTGTCATATATTTACTACAAACTCTTCTTCTTCTTCTACCTCTTTTGGCCGAAGGCTAGACCAATGGCCTGTTAATAACTCATAGACATGAGTACTGTGAGCCCTATTCGTACGTATGCTACAGGAGGCTAACTCCACCCATCAACAGAGATGAAGAAGATCACCCGAGCTGTTACGAGGTTAACAGTTATCAAAGGTATGATACTACAAACTCATTGTATCTAAATACATGTTATATTCATTGATGGCGTCTGTTTACAAGAGTTTTTATCAGAGAACGTGCTTCTTTTATCTTTTCATACACTTCTAGGTTAGTAATTCTATCAGTCTATCGTATCTTTAGTGTACATTTCCAGCACCAGATCTCAAAAGCCTTTAGATATTTTCGTTCTTTTACCCCCCTGTTAGGCGTCAGAAATGCAAAGAGAAATCAAGAGCCTAAAGGAATTGAGAGAAAGATAACAAAAGTGAATCCTGTAGAAGATTATTAGATGGTTAAGATGACACTGAGGGCAGCGAAAATAAGGGTTTGGAACCATACACCGACGTCAGAACTGGATTCTTAAATATGGAAGAAAAGGAGAAGACCGCAAATTGGCAAAGAAATGTTTTGAGAAAAATCTATGGTGAGATATAGGTCGAAGAAGAACTATGAAGGCGGGGAGAAATGAAGAAATAATGGAGAGCTATGGCTAGCCAAATGTACTACAAGTTGTCAACAGGGCCCCGAAGATTAAAATGGTTGGAACATGTGTTTAGAAAGGCGAAAAGGAGATATTGATGAATTGATGATAGGGGAAGGGAAAAGGAAAAATGGTAAAACGTGAAGAATAAATATGGCAAAAAGAGACAAGGACGGAAAGATTGTCAAAGAAATTGAAGCCAAAGACCCTAAATGGGTCACAGTATTGCTTTATATTTATGCTGTTTTACCGTATCGAGTTACATGATTTTTACAGAATTCTGTTCAACCTTTAGTCAGTTCATTTAGGAAACACCTCGTATAATTTTTAGTTTACACTACTGTTTTTCACAAAATAATAGGGTTTCCTTATCAATCAAGAATTATAGGCTATTTAGATCAGCAACGAAGAGTTAGATCCAGAGTTTTTGTTAAATTTGTAAATAATCTAACCAAATTTAGGAAACTATGGAAGTCATTTGGCCTGTGTTTGAAACAGATTAAAATCGGTGCCTTAGCTTAGCTTACTTTGTATTTTACCTTAAGTAATAAAAAATGGGTTGAAATATGCAATTAGGCATCGCCCTTTTAAGATTATTTGGCAATTAATTAATTAAAATTGCCCAATTTTTGGTGAAAACAGAAAAGTAGCAATAAAGCTGAAGTCTAACTCTGGTGGTCGATTACAAGTTCAACGTCACGAAAGTTCAGCATGAGTAGTAAGATATATTTATGAATAATTCCGCCTAGGTACTCCTAGATAAGGAGTTGGGCTAGCAGTAAATTCCAATGAGATAAAAAATTGATATCACTTCTTAAGCGACAAACATCCAATTGGAATGTGGCTATGTAATATTACAAAACAAAACCCACCGGAGAAACTGGCGCCGTCCGCCACTTTACTCTTCTCTTAAACGAGTTCGTTACTCGGATTATTTCACATCTTGCATATTGTTTACTTTTAAATTGCGGCGTTAACTTGTTCTTGTGCAATTTTTAAAAAACGGTCTCGCCGGTGTGTTTTGTTTTGCCGATTGTGGGTGTCACGAAGGTGGAAACCCTCTACAATAGACTATTTCAAGGAATTATACCATTGATGGTTTATCGACTTTGCCATTAATCATTTTGTTGCATATACATGCATGTACGGAATAACTAGAAATATGTACGTGTACGGTGAGAGCTATGTCTGATTTTACGATTAACGTTCACAGTATTGCTACTTCCAGATGGACATATTGTTAAAATTGTATTTCAAACGGACTTATTACTAATTGTATTAGCTTACTGACCGGAACTGCTTGCGCGGATACTTTCAATTAGTGTTTAGCTTTCCTTCATTCCGCTTATAAATATATTTATAGTTACATTTATTCTACCTATATTAATACTCTGCACTTTATTCTAGCCACTTTCTTAATACGTTATTAAGGTAACAACCAATTGATGCAGCAATGTTGGATTTATAACTAATAAATAATAACCCAAATTTTGGGGGTTTCACAGAAATGAATGTAAAATGTACAGTTAAAATAAATTAACAAGAATAAACAAGCACCCCAATTTTTGAATAATAAAGAGGATCAGTTAATTTACCAATTAAAAACTTAATGAATAACTTCATTCCTTAATTAACCCACCATTCCATTAAATAATCAGCATTTAATTACCTAACAGACTGAACAATTAACTATCCATTAAATAGATAATTAAAAATTGAATAGCTTTATTAAAGAAAAACGTTCATCTCAAAAATTGGTCCTTTACTTCTTAGTTGATGGGCCTATTTTTCCATCGGTAATCTTAACTTCCTGATATTAGCCTCTGTTAATACAATTGTTTCGATTATAAATACGTGAAAGAAGATGAAAAAACCGACCCTTAATAGGTCGGTTTTTTCATCTATAACCAAAACCCAAAATTATGATGAAGAATATCAAAATTAATTTTCATTGGCGGTAAGTAACCAAAGCACAGAAAGAATGAAATAACATGCAACCTTTTTCGTAAGATATTGTAATTCATGTCTGTAAAAAACCGAACCGAAATTCATTCATTAATTTTTCGAACTGTCTAACTGTAACTGATGTAAAACGTATTTCCGTTGCACATTTGTAGGTTTAAATGCAAATTAAATAAACTGCAGGGCTATTAATAATCACTGACCTTTACATTTTTACAATTTCATTTGTCAAAATATAATAATTTATTAACTTAACGTAAAAATTGTTTGGTATCATTACTACAATCTAAATCTACAATCTAATTTTTTTATTGATAATACCGTGTCTTTAATGCTTAAAATGGGAATAAGGTTTTTATGGGATGGACAGTATTTATCGCATTTATAACACCTTGTGTTGTCCAAAACAACAAATATTCCAGCTTGATTTTATTACAGGTAAGTTTCATCAATCTAATACTTCAAATTCAAGAATTCATAAACCCACCTTTGTCCATGAATAAAAACAGTGCAATGCAGTTATATTTAGTTGCGAGCACGCCTTTCAACACAGTAGGATAAATAACATTTCTTTAAAAAAAATCCTGGATTGTCTGGAGAAATATGTAATTGGTTATGAAAGAACATTAAGTTTGAAGTCGACAATAAAAATTATTACGGAAGTAAATTCCCTGAAATGGCAAACGTATGACCTTAACATTAACTCATTTTTATTGTTTTGTAGTTTTTTTCTTAACATGCGCTATTTTAGTGGTAATTTAAAACTTTGACAGTAGATTGACTTAAAGATCATACTGGATTTGTTTAAATATCATATCGAGTTCATTTAAAATATCATGCTGATCACTGTTAATTAAAACGGACGGTATGCTGTCGGTCTAGGCAATATTACATCAATTAAAATTCTTACTTAGATTTTCTGACATGGCCAAGAAATTGTGGTGAACTCCGGCGTTTCTCAAGAAGATAAACAACAGGATGCGATTTAATTCGAAACCTGAACGTGTTTACGCTTAAAATTATTTATAGTAATGTTCCAAAAAGGTTGCAGAAATCTTGTTAATTTTTTTTACTTAGTAAGATTTAGTACTGAATTAGAAGAATATAGTTTTACTTGTAGCTCTTAAATAACATTGAATAACATCTCGAATATCACCTACAGAATCGTTCAGATACCTTAATTTTTACTGTTAGATTGAGACGTCTCTTAATAAGACAGTGTGGGTGGATTTGATGAATCGAAACGGGTTAATTTTATACGAGCTTTGCGGTTTTCGAAATATTTGTCGTCATTGAACTGTCTTTTAAACTTTGTGCTTACGATTACTTTAAGTTTTATGCAGTTTTGGCAGCTTCATTTTAAACTGACGCGTAAAAGAACTATACAGGGTGTCTCCTAAGTGCGCGGAGAAAATGCGGATACTTTTTCATATAAACTTATATCCTAAAATGCCCCCTTGAAGAGTTTATGCCTCTTCAAAGATTTCAAAATTTGGTCATGAAAATCAGTGGGCGTTTTCTACTAACAGAAAGACGTAATGGGTGTAAAGTTTCAATGAATAAATTCAAAAAACTGAACCATTTTTCATATTCAAAAGGGATTTAGATGCAGGACTCTGGTGAATTGTGTATATAAAATATAACCCTTGGTGTTCCATTTCTGCACACCAAAACAGACCTAAGAGGTAGAGTAACAAGGTCCTACACTTACACGTACACATACCTACACCATACACACGGTGCAGTATGTAGGATCAAACGGCGCACCAGTCACGTAACCTGCCGAGTCGGGCCGGATTGTGCATTGCACCCACTAAAAACTCATACATTAGCGCACCGGCCTCGACACCGATACCGATACTTTTTACAATTTCTGCCCTAAAGCCGTAAAGTTACCTGGAGCAAATTTGGACGATTTTTAATTAGGTGCAGATCATCAGCTCAACTTTATGATAGAGCTTTATTATGGCTTTTAAGCGTTAACAGCAGGAGAAGTCGAAGGTCCGAAGAATGGTTCAGAAATGCCTTACTCTGAGATGATTATCCAGACCAAGACGTTTTACATTTGTTTATCAACTGCCTGAATGTGAAAATATTATTTACGCAGGATTTTCCATTTAAGAAGTCATTATGATATATGTTTCTGTTTCCTTAATCACTTTCGTGTTTATTATTTCTAAGAGTAGTCTTCCGATAGTCACTATTGCACTAATCCGTCTTCCATTTTTTGCAGTTTTGTACTTAAATATGTTTATAAAAATCCGGAATATACGTGTCATAACTAGTTTTATTAATACAAGTGGTAACGTGCAGGTAAAGATAGAATTATCCAAACAGAACAAAACTTTTAGGCAATGCTGTGACCTCCTACTATGCACCGTTGTTATAAACATACTAATGAAGTTAATAAGTCTTTTTCTATTTGACGTACCTAAAGTTGCATAACTACTTAAAAAATCAAAAAGTCATAAGAAATAATTAAAGCGGGTGCGTTTAGCAAAACGTCAAAAACGAGTTGAGGTTAGAGGTCAAGAATTGCGTAAGATTCATATTTGTAACTTTGCATATTTACATAGTTATTTGTGTTATTACTGTAAAAGATATGGCAAAAACAAAATTACGATTTTCTGTGTATTTAAATTGTAATCTCCTTGTCAAGTTGCCGTAAAGTTCGGATTTAAAGCGGTTGTGACTGTGCTGTTTGTGTTGCCTAGTCTAGTGTAGCGTAAATGGGTAATTTAAACCGATTTTTCTAGAACTTTATTTCCAGTTTTTCTGGAATAATATGCATTTTGAAAAAAATTTTCTTGTTGCGTTTGAAAGAGAGTGGTTGTATGTATCTACTGACAGAGAGATTTTTTCGGTATTAATATTTTTGTAAAAACTATTTGAAAATTTTGAAGTAAAATATAACTTTAGATTTTTTAATACTGTAAAGTTGGATTTTAGAAATTAAAAAAAAATCGTTCTGTCAATAGACAGAAAAGACATGGATAATTACAAAAAAATGCTCTGCCGTTCCTGCTTAAAAAATTAGCTCAAAAAAATGGAACAAAATGTACTTAAAATGAGGTATATTTCATGGTGTAAATGCCAGCCTTAAAGGTTGAACACGCCAAAACTTGGGAATGAATAAGAACTTATCAGTCTTAAGATAGGAGACATATCTCCTTCTTATTCCTACAAAATACGAGATTTGCTAGACAAATAATAAGATTGGTTTTCTTTTAACCATGAATTTTAAGCTTATCCCCTTCAAAGTAGTTCCCTTGGGAAGCTACACACCAATTGAAACGTTTCTTCCATTGTTCGTAGCAGTCCTGGAAGGCTTCTGCTGGAATGCCGTTCAGCTCGTCGGTTACGCTCTTCTGGATATGTGGATATTATCCAAAGTACCCAAATGGCGTCCTTTCAAATGGTTTTTTAGCCGAAAAAATAAAAGGAAATCACAGAGAATGGGATCCGGCGAATAGGGTAGCTGGCAAACCACAGTAATGCCTTTTTTCTGCCTAAAATTCATGAGATTCTTTGAAACCATCTTGGCGCCCACTTTTCTCATGCCCAAATCTTAGGACGGTATATCGCTTCAAATTTAACTCATTACTGATTATTTTCAACGCTAATAGACGGTCTGACATCACAAAAGTTCTTACTCCTTCCACATTGTCATCAAGTTTTGAGGTCGAAGGTCTTCCCGTACACTTCTTCTTTGCCCTATAAAAAGGCTTTGTGCAATCTGAACGCTTGTGCCCTGGATAGGGAATGTTCTCCATAAGCCCTTTGTAACTCATAAGACACAGTAGAGGATTCGCCAAGCTTTACACAAAATTCGATAGCACAACGGTGCTCGAACTTTTGCTGGTCCATTGTTTTCAGTCTCATTGTTGTTTTGCCAAACCTCGTATATCTAGTAACCACACGATTAAAATCTAACAACGATTGATTTTTTTTCTGTTTATTAGTTGTCATTGGTGGCGGCGGATAGATACTGTTTTATGACCCCAGTAGAGGATAGATCTACTTCAGGGAAGCGACCCTCCACACGCAAGCGTCGATTCTTCTCCACCTCCTGATGCCTAACTTAAATCCTACCTATAACCAATTTTATCATTTCCAAACCTTACATCCATTCGTCAACCCGCCTGGCAAGCGTGTTGTTTAAATGCCAATACCTCCCAATTAGAAACAATGTCCATATCAAATGTTTTTTATGGGAGAGGCATATGTCCAGAGTAGTGGACTAATATGGGCTGAGAAGAAGAGGAACCTTAGTTTGCTAAAAATCGTCTAATGAGTTATAGAGCACTAGCAAAACAATTGAACTACCTATACCCAATGAACCGTCTGTTCTGCCTTTAAAAAATTTCAGGAACGTTTAACGTACAAAAAGTCAACCTTAGAGCTGGTTTGAAAAATTACAGGGCCCAAATTGCACCCGATCGCGATGCTAAACAAAATTTAACTGCAAAACGCGATTACGAAAATTATACTATCTTTTTTTAAATAAGATATGAATGCGTGGTGATGGATCACGAAACGTATATCAAAGCAGACTTCAATAAAATACCAGGGCAAGAGTTTTACATTAGTAAAAGTTGTAAAGATGCACCAGAAGATTGTGAACTAAAAAAAATTAAAAATTTCCAAAAAAGTCTGACAAGCCATTTGTAGGTGGAAAAGGAAGTCACTCATCACCACGGGGATAATAAACCATGCAATTAACAAAAAGGATGCTTGCAAAAGCGACTTCTGCCTTTTTTTACGAAAGCATGCCCCACAAGTATTGTTTTGGCCAAATTTAGCAAGCAATCTAAATCAGCGCGAGCATGGTTTGAATAGAGTGGAGTGGCTGTAGTTCCCAAAGACCATAATCCTCCTAATAATCCTGAGCTTAGGCCAATCGAAGAGTATTGTTCTATTATGAAGGGGATTTTGAAAAAGACAGGTGGAGAAGTGACTGAGCTACAGAAGGACGTACAAACCCTAACGAACAGCATACGATGTAAAGTTCGTTTTATGGCCTATACTGTCAGATCGAATTAAATCAGCATTGTTTACACGTATTAAATATCATAAATAAATAAAGTGTATATAATTTTTTATTATTAGAATCATAGCTTCTTTTTAAAAGATAATTTAAAGTGTTTAAAGTGTTTTGGCGTGTTCAACCTTTAATTAAAGTTTGTCGTTATTTTTGTCTGTTTTATTTTCTATTAATCCTCACTTTAAACGTGATTATATAAGTACTAAATATCAAGTGTTCCAATTTAAAGCGATCCTTAGCGACCCTTGGAATTGACTTGGTTCAGGAAATGTTGACAAGAAACGAAACTAATAATAATTACATAAATATAAATAACTTAACCTTTAGTCTATCTTTTAATTCCATGGTCTTCTGAGGATGATTTTAAATTGGATCATTTTATACATTAAACTGCAAATACAAGCTGTTTCTGTTCCGTTTTTAATTGGTAAGGTGTTGGTGCTAACGCCGCGCCGGTTGCGTCGCACGTTATACGTACAGGGTGGTGTGGTAATCACCACGCTTTCGACTACCACCTACCTTCCCTCCTCCAGCACTGTATTTTGGTTCCCAATTATTTTCAGTGACTGGGTAGGCCACCCGCCGGGCAGGTTTGAGCGCAGGCCGTTTCTTACACATTATTATTATTATTCCTATTCTATTCAAGGGTAATATAACAAGTGGTGAGCTTATTGTCGATAATATTTTCAAAATGTCACGAATGTTAATCCCAACGACGAAAATGCAACGACTGCGAAGCAGGAGTTGCATTTTCCAAAGATTGGGATTAACATGAGTGGCATTTTCTAAATATTATCGATTTTTAAGCGAATCACGAGTTATATTTAGGAAGAGAATACAATGATTACATTTTCCACTAATCGGTGCTACAGTTTTTTCTCAACTGTCAAATAATTTTTTGTACGTCATATATGCGTGGTTACTACGTTACTAGCGTTGCTATTGGAAATAACAAAATATTATCAGTAATAATATAATAAGTGCATAAAAAATTATCGATAATTTTAGGGAAATGTGCATGAAAGCAAGTTGGGCTGAAAAAAGCACGAATGCACGAAGTGCATGAGTGCTTTTTTCTGCCTCAACTTGCTTGAATGAACATTTATCTAAAATTATAAATAATTTTTTTATGCACGTATTATATTTGGTAAGAAAATTTCATAAATCAAAATATTAAACTGGAACCATTTTGACATTACTTATTCGTTGTTTGAACAGCATAGGTGATTTGATACTTGGCGTGATTACCAAAATTAAGGTAGGTAGATATATTATTATTATATTAACTTTAATGTCAAAAAATTATCAGCAGTTGCACATGTGCAATTATCGATAATTATTTGACAAGAAAAATTATCGAGTAATTAAATTTTGTTGAATGTTGATTGGTTAAAATAATTTCATATCTAGAATGTGATTGGTTGTTTAGGTGACAGTGACAGATGTATGAAATTTTCGCGGCAATAAATTATTTTCACTTATTGGTACAACATTTTCAAGCGTTGTGATTGGCTGATTTTCTTAAGAATTGTATTCTCACTTTAATAACCTATTTAAGCTAGTTTCCGTTAATTAAACCAAAATAAGTTTTTGTAGAGAATTTTATAAAATTAAGGAAAGACCGCTGAAGCGATTTTAAAAGATTTCAAGATTTTTTACTGTTTGTAGGAATCAAGCCCAGATCTGATTTTAAATGCAAGGAATTTACTTGATTCGGATTTTATAAACGTATCATTTCAAGAAAAAGAAAAGTGTCGTCAAAACAAAAGAAAATTTAATTAATGCGTATTTAATTTTTATTTTAATTTAATGCTTGACAGATTCTAAGAAAACAGAAATCTGCGTAAATTGATCTTCGAGCATTTTACATCAGTTGTGGAAACGTAACACATAACACATGTTTTTATTACGACGTAGGCATGAAGGTATTACAATTTCGCATACAAAACGTCACAAATTTCTTTTACACAATTGCTAATAATAAGAACAATAGCTAATTTTCTTGCTGTGTTAACTATTGGAATTAAGAATGCTTACGCATGTTTAGATTGTAAACAGGGAACGAATTAGGAATTGTTTATATGTTTATACTTTCCTTTTTTTTGCGCAGAGAAGTCGTGTTTATTTTGTCCACTGTTCAGTCTGTGGTTAAAAATTCTGACATGGCAATTTGATGGCATGCTTGGTAATAATTGCAGTGTCAAAACGACTACCTGTTTTCTACGTCAAGTGGGGCATCTGCAGAAAGAAAAAAAAATTGTTTGTGCACGTTTTAAAATAGGTAGCAATGGCATAACTCGTGCCAGTCTCATTTGCATGGGCGTCCATTGACTTCCACATACCAATGGTAGAGAGAGTAGTGATATATACACATTTTTCATGTACTTTCAGTTTCTCGCGTGGAACATGCATCACTCTATACGCCCCCACTTGGATATTTGTTAGAAGAGGTTTTCAGTGTCTTCTCGGTCTGATGAAGTCATTATTTCACCCGTTTCCATTTAGAATTCACTCAGTTAAATTATTCCAACTCTGAGCCATAATTTAATTCTTTGTACTATAAAATCATTAGTTACTTCACTTTTATCGTTAGCTATTTTAGTTTAACAACGTGGTTAAGGGAACGTTTTAAGATTTATACTAACAAGATAATAATTCCCGCATTAGAAAAGCCGAAGAGCAAAAAGTGTTCAACTATCTAAAGGCCAATGGCGTGTGTCTTAGTAGCATGCAAAGAAAAAAATACTTCTTTGTAATAAAATACAGCTTGCTCTTAGCCTTCTCAAGCAACCGAGTTACATAATAGCTATTCTCAATCTTTGTCAATTATCGGCTTATTTCTGTTTAAATATCTGTATGCAAATTTCTGTTTTATCGACGAGATGAATGCTTATAAGTACAGGTGCCTGCATTGTTCTATATGTAAATAAATTATATACGGGTTATACGCATTAATATTGTTACCCCTTCGTACACCGTGCAGACAAACCACTTCCACATAACTACTAAACTAACGAACTCCCATTTTCCCCTGCGTTTCATAAAATATTATGCACGAACAGCTACTGCTAAACTACAAGAAAAAACAAAAGGAATTACGTTAGTTAATTTCATACACGCTGTGGCGTTCTAAACCTTTCCGATCTAAAGAAATCAATTGATTATTTTAAACTGTAATTTACAAAAGGAAAACCGTTCAACGCAGGAACCTAAATTGCCGGAAGTTACCGAGAGTTAAATGTCAATTCTTGTTTTTCCATTTAAGGAATCTTAACCAAAATTAAAAGATTTTGAATACTATGCGTTCTATGAATTATTTTAAACGATTAATTTACCATAGCAAATAACTACTTTAATACTTTGCTGCATCTTTGTGTGGTTTCGAATAAGCTCATTCAGATGTCGTTGCGTGATATTTACCGAAGTTCGGGAACAGTCATACCTTTAAAAAACATACTTTATTTTGAATTATTCTGCAACTAAATTCCAATATTTGTTCCAATCAATTCACTTAAAGAGCAGCAGACGTCTTTAACTGATTTTCTTTGCTAGTAATTTTTACATGATAAAATACAACTTTGAACCTCTGGAATTTTTAAGCTTTCAAGATTAAAAATTGTTAGAAAGCAGGAATATTTAAAAAACAAATTAATAATAAATTAGATTCAAACCAAATTAGTAAATGTTTAAATATTAGTTTTACATACAAAATGTATTAAAAGGTGCTTTAAAATAGGTAATAAAATATTAAATTGTGAAAGGCTTCTATCTTTATTTAAAGCAGAAGCTTTGATTCTTAATTTAAATTTTGCATTTAGTTTGGAGGAGTCTTTTATATCGCCTTCATTTCAGTGTTTAAATACTTTGCTTATTTTAATAAGAAAAGGTGTAAACAACTAAATTTTTGTAAATTTGAAAATATTTATCTTCTTCTTCATCTTTCTCTTGCACCCCAAGTCCCCAAGGTGTTGGGTCTTCTATCTACTTCCGGAACCCTTTCCTGCCCCTCGCTAATCGTTTAACTTCTGCCATGCCCTTTCTTCTTTTCTTCACTTCATTCTTGAATGTGTCCATCCACATGAGCCTTGGCCTGCCTCGTTGACTTTTACCTTTCAACTGTCTCTTCTGTATTGTATCCACAAGTGGTTCTAGGTCTAATTGCTCTCTTGGGATTGTGTTTCTAACTTTGTCCCTTTTTGTTCTTCCTAACACTCGCCGTAGATATTTCATTTCTGCTGCCGTCACTTTGCTCTTATGTTTATCTTGGGGTGGCCAGCTTTCTTCTCCATACGTCCGTGTGGGCAGGTAGAATTTCTATAAATGTGGTGGTCTCTTTACTGAGCTCTACGCTTTCTTCCTTTAACGTTCCTTCTTGGGTTATTTCTCCTAAGAATTCATAGCTTTCCACTCTTTCTAACTGTTTCCTTTTACATTTAATAATTATGTTTTCATTTTCTTCTTCTACTGTTGCCAATGCTAATGCTGTTTGCAGGTCTATGAACGCGAGGTACAGAGTTTTCCTCTACGCCATACTCCATTTTCCTTTCCTATTGTTGTCCATATTGAAAAGATGTGATCCTGTATTTTTGTATGTTTTCTTGTAAGCAGCCTGTTTCTCTTGTACTTCGCCCTCTATGTGGTGTCTGACAGTGGCGGCTCGCCAGGTGAAGTAGGTGAAGTACCTCTTCACCTAATATTTCACTCGAATTAGTTTTTTTTTTGTATATAAAAATGATTATTCTTTCCATTTATCTAAATTCCTAAATACATAGTTTAAATTATAAATGAATTTTATCCCCGTTCAATACGCAAAACATTTCTTATGGATATAGGTATGTATTTCGCAGCATAGTATCAAATTGCAGAGCTAAACGTAAATATGCTTGGAAGACTGTACTATTCACTGGGTTGCTATGGTAACACTGACGTCACTCGCATGAAGCGCTACGTAAGTTTTCCGCAAGTGAAGGAACTTTTTAGGCACCTCAGTCACCTGTCGCTGCGCCTACCGTATGGTTGTATGTTTGCAGTGTATATCGCGCAGTCCCTAACAACTTTCCATTATATATATAATTAAGCACGAACCATCGATAAGGCTCACATGACAATGATATTGTTATTGTTATTCATTCAGTAGCAAATTGTGCTGATTAGACGAGTTTGTTGGTAATTTAGGTATTATTTTTATTATTGTGTTGTTAGACACCTTAAAAAAGATGAGTGATTCGTGTTGAAATGCGGGGACGATGAAAAGTCAAACTGGTAAAAATAATCGAAGAAGTTACGATTCTAATTTTAAAATTATGGCAGTTCGTACGGCAGAGGAAACAAACAATTGTGCGGCCGCTAAAAAATATCGCACAACAGAAAAAAATGTTAGGCGTTTACGTCTGCAAAAACAAAAACTTTTAAATGCTTACTCAACACGAAAAGCCGATTATCATTTAAAATTTAAAATTGATAAAATATTTTCTGTTTGTAAACATACCAAAAACTAGGGGTCGCCTTGTAATCAGGCAAATGCGGCAAATGATTTTCAGAGTAAATGTTTCTTATGGCTAATTTTGTAACTCTTCACCTATTTTTTAAACCACGAGCCGCCACTGGTGTCTGATCTTCTTTTCTAGTATCCTGGAGTATACCTTTTGCACACAGGAGGACAGACATATGGCACGGTAGTTTTCATAGTCGCGTTTACCTTTTTTATTAATCGGTACTAGATGTTCTACTCCGAATGTGCTATCTTTCGTACACTTGTTGGAATATCTTCCTGATCCATTTTTACAGTTTTTATCAGAAACTATTTATCAATCAATCAAAAGTCAAAATTAAAAACTCAAAACGGCAATGACAAAGTTTCTTAGGAAAGGTTGTTGTCTTGTAAGTTATTATTTATTATTATAAGAAATTTTATAAAGTTCCGCCTTTTACTTGTTTTATTACATTTCTTCTTCTTCCTCTTATGGCCGAAGCCTAGGCCGATGGCCTATTATATACTCGTAAGGACGAGTTCTTATTACATTTTCAAATGAAAATCTTTTATATCTTCATATCAAATCAAACCTTTAGGCTGGAAAATTGAAACCAAAATTTAATAACAGAAAATTAGTGATTATTAAGGTGAAAAATTTATTTTTTGAAATAATTGATCAGCAGGACTACTATTAAAAGTTATGATATTAGCAAATTCAAAATTGATTGGAAAAATTTCTTAAAGTAACTTTCATATTATTATGAAATATTAGAATTGGTGATTTTTAGCAGGCAAAACATGACATTGTAGTTTAAAAATATAGATTTAGTGATTATTAAAAAGGAAACATTAAAAAGTAAACCTGGGAGAAACCCCGTTTTACAATTTTTTTTCACACAAATAATCCGAGTTTTTACAGAATTTTACATCACAGTTATAAAAAAGTCAGGTTGCCGAAATGTAAGGCTGTAAGAGCGGTTTGTAAAAAAGAAAACGTTTAATATTAAAAAAAAAAACAACTAACAACATAAAACAAGAAGCTTAATTTGGTACACGTCCGAACTCGTTCACTGTTGAAGATCCCAACACACCACGTTCCTGGTGGTAGCACCAAAGGGCTGTTTGGGACGTGACGCCCTCTTAGAAGGCCGCGGTTTCAGGCACTCAGCATTATTTAAGTAGTAAATGTAATTTACGTTTAATACTTAAAAAAATGTTTTATAGGCCATTCAGAAGAAAAAGATTAAAAATTTATACAAAATTTTATGGTGAAAATTTGAAGCCACAATTAATAAGCATAAGCCTTCAGGAACCAAGTTTCATCAGCTGTTTTCAGTTACCCAAAAATTGCATTTTATGTATTTATACTTTAGGAACATTTTGAAACTGAAGTCATGTTAATATTACTTAATATATTTCATGCACACGTAAAATTTGTCATTTGTCTGAATAATACTCTAGAAAGCACGTGAAATGTTGCATACTCTTTAATCAAACTAAATCTATGAATAGGCTTGAAATGTACGTCTTCAGATTTGAGCCGAACTAATCTATTCTTCTAATGTTTAACTTCTAAATTGTTATCTTTTAAAGTGGGCTTTAATTGTCTTTCTCCGCTATCTATTTTTACATGAAAAATATAGCACTTTGTTACTTTGTAGCTTCTAACTACGTATTAGAAAAACGAATTAACAATGAAAATAGATTCAAGCCTAATTAGTAAATATTTAAATATTAGTTTTATATTCAAAATATTTATTAAACTATCAAATATTAAAATAGGTCATAAAATGTAGACAATCTTTACTGTTTAGAAATATGTTATGAAATTTCAAAAAGAAGCTTATTTAAAGCACGAGCTTTGATTATGAATTTAGTTCTGCTCGAGTCTTCTTTTTATATTAATTTCAGTGCTTAAACACTTTGTTTTCGTTTTAATAACAAAAGGTATAAATAACTAAATTTAAGTAATTTTTTTATGACGTTTCAGCAAACATTTTGGCCGTACTTTTGTTAATTTGCTATTTAATTAGTTATACGTAATTACAATTATGGTTAATAAAGGAACTTATTATTCTTCTCCTCCTTCTTCTTTTCTAGTTTGATAACGCTAGGTGGTTTAAGGTTGCCCCGCTACTTGTAATTATTATTACTATTTATAAATCTAAACATATTTATAAATAAGTCGTTAAATTCAAAACTCAAGATTGCAATAGAGAAGCGTTTCTAACAAGTTATTATTATAAGGAATATTCAGTTTCAGTAAACGCCTGTTAACCGTTTTTTTATTTTTTAAAATAAAATCTTCATATCAAATCGAAGGTTGGGAAATTAAAACCAAGATTGTATAATTAAAGGAAACTACTACAAATTACTGATTTTGAACGCGAAAAATTTTATTTTTGCAGTAGCTAACGAGCAAGACTATCCTAAGGAGTTCGGATCAACAAATTCAAAATCTTTTATTAGGATTGATGATTTTTAGCTTGCAAAAAAATATGACATTGTAGTTTGAAAATACAGATTTTGTGATTATCAAGAAGAGAAAATGCAGAATTAAGTCCGGGAAGTGCTCCATTTTATACGTTTTTTCACATAAACATCCGTTTTTACAGAACTTTAAAACTTTTGCTTGTTAATGGTGGCCTCAAATTTTACGTTTGCTACTTCTTAAAGAATTCAGATATCCTGAAAATATGTTCTTACATTTTAGCAACCTTTTTTATAACTAAAATGTAAGAACATATTTTCAGGATATCTGAATTTTTTAAGAAGTAGCAAACGTAAAATTTGAGGCCACCATTAACAAGCAAAAGTTTTAAGGAACCAAGTTTGATATATTTTATTGGTTTCTAAATTCCCGAAAAATTGTATTTATACGTAGTTTAACAACATTTCTAAACTGAAGTTATGACAATATTAAATGGTCTTTCAGTGCACACCACTTGTCTGAATAATATTCTATAATTATAATTATAATTATAAAGTTTTGAAAAGGTGATGCATTTAAATGTATTTCTTTGTTATACATGTTTACATGAAAAATATAGAACTTTGAAACTTCTAATAATTTGAAAACAAAAATTAATAATAAAAATAGATTTAAACAAAAACCACTGTTTAAATATTAGCTTTATATACAAAATTTAACAAACAGTGTTCGAAAATAAGTCATCTTCACCTCTATTTTAAGCAGAAGCTTTGAAACTTACTTTAAGATATTGAATTTAGTCTTGCTCGAGTCTTTTATCGTCTTGATTCTGGTTTTTCAATTTAGTAACGAAAGGATTAAATAAGTAAATTCAAGTAATTATAATATAATAAGTTATTATTTTACAAAATTCAGTAAGGGTCTTTAAACTACCTATTTTGTTATATCTTCATATTAAATCAAAATTTTACGCTGGCAAATTGAAACCAAAATTTTATAAGTACATAAATGAAGTTGTGATAAAAAAATATTTTAGAAATTACTTAGAGGAAGGTTATAAGAACTTAGGGGGTTAACAGATTCAAAACCTTTTAGAACATTTTTGGAAATTATCTTTCATGTTTTCGAAGTCGAAGTTGAGAAATAGGAGTTTTGTGTTTACTAAAAAGGGAAAATTAAAAAGTAAGTTCGGAAAATGTATTTACAAAATATGACATTTTAGTTATAAAAAGCCAGGTTACTTTTAAAAAAATCTGCATTTTTAAATAGCAAAGGTAAGTTACATTAATTTGTTTTACAGACTTCTTAGGGTGACAAATATGGAGCCACAGTTAACAAGCAAAATCTTTGAGGAATCAAGTTTAAGGTGTTTTAATAGTTTTTTGTAATTCCCAAAATGGTATTTTATGTATTTTTAGTTTAGCAGCAACACTTGAAGTTGAAGTCATTATAATATAAAATAGACTTCAATCGTTTACTGCACACCTAAGATTTGTTGTGAATTGTCTTGTACGAGACTTCCATTTCGCCTTTATTTCGGTGTTTAAACACTTTGGTGGTTATAACTAAATTCAAGTAATCTTTTCTATGATGTTTTAAATTTGAAAATACTTATTGGCAAATCCATTGAATTCAATATCAAAAGAAAGAATTAAAAAATTATACAAATTTTTAGAATAACAATTGGAAGCCACCATTAACAAACAGAAACTTTCAGGGACCAAGTTTGGGATATTTTATTAGTTTTTTTTTATTTCCCAAAAATAGCATTTTATAAATTTTTTGTTTTGTGACATTTTGAAACTGAAGTCATATGTTAATATTAAATAGACTTGAGTCTTTCAATGTACACCTACGAGTTTTATTTGCCTGAATCATCTCTAGAATTCTGTGAAAACACGAGCAAAATAGGCCTCGGCACACCTTGAAAATTGTATCCTCAGCTTTTGGGCCGAACTAATCTATTCTTATAAAGTTCCAATTTTAAACTGTTATCTTCTAAAGCTTTGTTTTCAAATAATCTTCGAAAAAGGGATGACGATTTACATAAAAACTATACAGAGCTTTGGACCCCAAGACCTTTGACTATTGTATAACAAATTTATAATAAAAATAACTGACGAGCAAGACTGTTATAGGATTAAAAAATTGAAAATCTTTTGGAAATCAACTTTCATATCTATAAAACGTTTGAGATTTTTAGCTTGCAAAATATAACATCCAAGTTTAAAAAATATACATTTTGTGATTATCAAATGGAGGAAATTAAAAATTAAGTCCGGGAAGTGTTTATTTAGTAGGTTTGTTCACACATACAATCCGGTTTTTTACAGAATTTGACATTTCAGTTATAAAAAAGTCAGATTGCTGAAATGCTTTTTAAGATAGTCAGCATTTTGTTTTTTTTTTCCTAGTAACCGTAGCATTATGTTAGCTTGTTTTACTAGCCATCGAGAGAATAAAAACCCATGCAATGTGGGGAAAATTTGAAGCCACAATTAACAAGCAAAAACCAAGTTTCATTAGTTTTTTTTAATTACCTAAAAATTGCAATTTTTAGTATTTTTAGTTTAGCAATATTTTTAAACTGAATTCCTGGCAATATTAAATAAACTTGAGCCTTTCAATGTACACCTAAGATTTGTTGTTTGTTTGAAGAATATTTTAGAATTTCACAAAGCAGTGAAAGTCAATCAAACTAAATATACAAATAGGCTTCGCTTCATCTTTGAAATTATATCTATTCTGCCAATGTTTAAATTCTAAATTGTTATTTATTTGTCTTGAGTTTATTATTTAAATTCCTCTGATATTCGTGCTAAAATTTATTTATATTACTTCAATGTTTTTGTTTATTTTCCAATATAAAAACTGAATTTACCATGTTACACTGCCTAGATTTTTATATGTTAAAAACCATTCATATTTAAAATAAATTAATAAAACTATTAAAAGGGACAGTTACACTAACTAGTCAAACTAAATATACAATTAGGCTTCGCTTCATCTTTGAAATTATATCTATTCTTCCAATGTTTAAATTCTAAATTGTTATTTATTTGTCTTGAGTTTATTATTTATATTCTTCTGATATTTCTCGCTAAAATTTATTTATATTGCTTCAATGTTTTTGTTTATTTTCCAATATAAAAACTGAATTTACCATGTTACACTGCCTAGATTTTTATGTTAAAAACCATTCATATTTAAAATAAATTAATAAAACTATTAAAAGGAACAGTTACAATTAACTGGCGACGAAAGAAATTAGTAAAGGCAAATTAGAGGTAGTAAAACTTTCGATTGTATTTATTTTATCACAGCTATCAGTACAGTTTCTTAAAGTATAAAATTTTGAAATATTATTTCGTTTTTTTTGTATTACATACTTACAAAGCTCTATCTTGTACTTGACGTTAATGAACTCTGATATCCTTTAACTTATTTAAAACACCGATATAAAGTTTCTTCTGTAACGTACAAAACTAGATTGGCGATTCATAACTTTGGTATGCTTTTAATATGATTAGTTTGACAAAACTGAGGAAAAAAGTGCTGTGTTCTTTGCTTAATATCATATGCAAATGGTACGGAAGTAAGCTTTTTAATAGTCAAAAATCAAAAAGTTTATTGAATTCTATACAAAATTATCGATAAATTGGCGTATTAAGTTTTAGCTTTAAATTAATTTTTTCAAAATATGTAGCTATTTCAAAAATTAAGAGACATTTCATAACATACTTTTAAATCTGTACAACTTTGTTAATTTAGTCATCATGTAATTCGTTAAATAAAAAGCTGGTCGATAACTTCCAAGAAAATGGTCACCCTATATAACAAAATTTGAATCTTACAGAGGCTACGTAAATTTCTCAGCAATTTAATAGGCCAAGGACTTGATAACCACAAGGAGGTTCACAAGATTTGATTATGGAGGTCGTCAATTATTTGCAATCCTAAACTGACTTTTTCAGGGCTTCCTTAGATTGCAAGGAATTGGGTTCAAAAATTTGTACATCAATAATTAATAATATACTATAATATTTAGTTGAGGTACATAAACCGGCCAAAAATGCAGAATTTCTGCTTCGGTCAAACCAATTTATCTAAAATGTTTTCAACGAGAAAAACAACTGTTAAATTAAAATAACAATATTGTAAGAGTCAGTAACTTCACACCAAGAAAAATTAAAATGTTGTTCTTACTAAAGGTTTATCGGATTTATTTTATCTGGTTTGGGGGTGGAGAACTGATTTAGGGGTGTTTAAAAAAATCCGTGTTTAAAATGTTTTTGCCTAAAGCTGTTTTGATGTCTGTTAAGCCCTTGTAAGAGATAAAGGTACAACGTAAAACGGATAAGTGTCTATCGAAGACGTGTAGAAGTAACGAACAAAAAACCTATGTTTATCCTGAGTCGTGTAGGTTCTTGCCACTTTAGAGCCCAGGCATGCGAGAAGTAAAAAAAAAACTGTGTAAGATCCATCAAACAACGCTTAAAAAACTAGTAAAAAGCCGGTTGCCAATAGATTTATTTCACGACGATCACGGAATTCCTCGGCGTTACGCAATCGGTTAAATACCTAAAGATCTGAAAGGAGTATTGTTTCTTCTTGAGAATGACAATGCACTTGTCATCATCCGAGAAGCGAAAGCACGGTCGCGGTCATGGGCACCGTCGTGAAGTTAACGTTAGTTTCTGGTGACAGAGTGGATTAGGCATTTGTGTACATAAGTTACCGATTGCCAATAAGTAGAAAATAATGCAACAACATACATGACAGTTAGCAGACTGTGCGGGTGATGGAGATGGGCGGAAGTGGAAGAGCGAAGGGGTCGACCGCTCGCGGCTCTTTATAGATCCCACATTCCATCAGACTCTCATATATTCAATTACGTATCAAAGAATCGAATGCATGATGGTATACCCAAGCACTTATCGAATAATAGCAATGGTTTATTGTCAATACCAATACTTTATTATCCGTTATGCTTTGTGAATGTCTTGTTTATGCCTTTTTACGTAGTTGTTGACTAACCACGGAAATATTGGAACTTAAACAACGTTCCTACTTTTTCTTATTATTTATTGTTAGCTTGCAACAATATGCGATTACGAAGCCGAAACGACCAATTTTCTATTCGCTTTAACTACCTCCTTTTATAATTTGCCGAATAATTCCGACGAAAATTAGATCAAAGTTGTGTTAGTTCAAGGTAACCTTTTTTACAAATTTTTTCTACTATTTCCAATTTCAAACCCAACCCAATCTATTAACGCAATTATCTAATTTATCACGAATTCTTTTCGATATTATTTCGTGTACCACTAAATTAGTAATTTACACCTAGTTTTATAAGACAGGATTTAATTTGTATTTCCATCATTTTTGGAAATGACCAGATCGAAGAACCAGCAAGGTCGTTGTGGCCAACAATGCTCTCAACTGCACGGGTTCAAAAACATGAAAAATTCAGTATCTTGGTCACATTATGAGAAATAAAGCAGGTTCTTCCTACTGCAATCTATACTGCAAGAAAGAATACCTGGCAAAAGAAGTGCAGGAAGGAGAAGGATTTCTTGGCTTAAAAACCTTCGAACCTGGTTTTCAATGTCCACTACACAGTAATTTAGGGTTGCAGTTAATATACTGATGATAGCTAATACGATTGCCAACATCCGGAACGGATAGAAATCAAGAGAAGAAGAAGTTAAAATCTGCTGAGTAAATACGTCATAAGTTGTTAACTTTTTTCTTCAGTCCTAACCGAATAATACTGAGATCGCTATTGATTATTATTATTGCAATTCGAAAAACTTCGTCACTGTGCAATAGGCTATTGTTACAGTAATTAATTTTTTAGTAAATACTTCAACATTATTTAAATGCCGGAGTTCTTACGAAAATTTTCATTATTACCGAACAAAAGCATGAATGTGAAAATGCTGTTTATTAATGTAGATATCAAAATAAATTTGGTTTATTTGTTAAATACCCATTTAACTCGTTAATTAAGTCATCCACATTATTATCGATGTTTTTTTCAAAGCCCCCATTGTCTTCGAAATAACTTTATGGTGTTCAATCACCTTTAATAATCCGGAGAATGCATAAATATAACAATCTGACAGTTGTGACTAAATTTAAACCAGTATATTTGAACTTGTTTTGGACCTTGGCATTTTAGTCATCCGGAAATGGCACATAATGCATCCATTTATAAATTATACGCCCACAAATAGCAAGCGATAGTTTGGCCGCCTATCACAAAATTATTGCAATTGATAGGTAATTTATAGCAATGCTTGGAATTTTTTGGTTAAAGGTCGTGTTTGTTTCTTGAACTAATTAATGTTTATGTTTTTAAATTGTGACGGACCTAAATATAGATTCACCTTTAAAGTTTCTCAGCCTGGAAATATAGTTATTTCATTTATTTTTCAATTCGAGGCAATTATTGTAATTAATGGTAATTTTAAGTTGGATCGCATTATTAAATTTCGATTATTGACAAACTCTCAGTGCATAAACAAACAGTTTGTTAATCTTTAGGAAGGAGGATTTTGCAAGCTTGGCTTATCAAATAAATAAATGGCAAAATTTAAAAACGTACGAGTTGGATTGATTTGTGTTCAATTGCTACTTTACATTTAAGAAGACATGCAAACAAATCCGTGCCTTTCGTTTTTTAAAACATTTTAAAACGAAAAATATTTAAAACACTCAATAATTCGGAGATATGTTAATCTGAAGACTCAGTAATCCCAACAGAATTTATTTCTTGATAATCCGACTGAAATCGTGCTAATCGGAAAGCTTTGTTTGCTTTCTTTGTACATTCTAAAACGTTACTTTACTGTTTTTGGAAACATTCAAAGTATTCTTTAAATTGTTTATATTTCATGGCACCAGTAACA
Source organism: Melanotus villosus (assembly GCA_963082815.1). Lineage (NCBI taxonomy): Eukaryota > Metazoa > Arthropoda > Insecta > Coleoptera > Elateridae > Melanotus > Melanotus villosus. Next base: position 5,332,063 of record OY720423.1, on the reverse strand, counting down.
AATTTTTAAGGTGTATCTATGCTAGATGTTAATATTCTGCACACAGTTTTGCGACAAACACGAAAGAAGCTTTAGTACTGATCCTTTCAGTTGTATTTAAGCCATTTTTGAAATACCAAAAAGCTACAATAATTTGAAACATGCCCGACATGGCGCAACGACATGGCGCAAAGAAAACTAAACTGCGTCACAAAAACAAAACATTCTTATTGGCCTCAAAATTGTAATTTTGATTATTATTGGTTCGTGGGCGCCTAGAAATTTCATTTAATATTAAAAAATCCTCAAATAGACTTTGACTTGAGCTGCCGAGGAGGATGCACGTGTTTGCGAGTGTTCTCTAGCAGTTCAGTTCAGTGGGTCTAGTGCAAATAGTGTAAATATGAAGAAAGTATGAACAAGGTGACGAAGGCGGGACTCAATTACAGTGTCGATTGGAAAATCCGAGCACCTGTACCGGACACATACATGTGATTCGTGGGGGAATTGGAGCATTCACCTGAGCAAAGCTAAGTAGCTGTAGCATTGTGGCATTTTAGCTATGAAGAGGTAGTTTAGCCTAGCATAGACCGAATAATTCCTAATAATAAATAGTATATCTTATTGGTGCATCCAAATTAGGCGTACATAGTAATTATAGTATACTGTGCCGCTAGCAGGTACTCGGCCGGTACCCTTCCAAGAATTTGCGGAGCCTACCACTCGGTAGAAAAGACACAACGGAATGGTAGCCCAAGAGCTATAAATTTCATTTACAGGAACAATAACTGATCGATGCAGGAAAGGCGGGTGTTTACAATATTTAAAAATATAATTATGAGGTAATACACAACTAGGAAATAGAAACTAAATAATAATGAACCCTAGCATTACAAAATTTTTGTAATAGGCAATAAACGCATGTGATTTGTACAAATACATAGATGAAAAGTAGCGTTCATAGTTAGGATGCCCTAGACTTTAGAAGGAAAATCGCAAATAATGTGAGGAAAAACCAAGAAGAAACGCAACTGCGATCATCTGGGTACAAGCTCAAGAAGAACACGGAGCAGGGAAGTGAGAAAAATCCTCCATAGAAATACAATCGCATCAAGAATCCGGGATACGTACAAACACACCAAGAAACAGAAGAGAACTGACACCGCATATAGAAGAGAATACCACAACAAACTTGGGAAGAATGGGCAAGAACCGAAACTATGATGAAGAGGGAAATAAACCGCATATATGACTCAAGAGACGGCGAGGAAATAGAAGTAGAGGAAGAAGGCATAAAAATCAAGAATAATGCAGAACAGCGAAGGAACAAATATCATAATAACAATAAAAATAAAGAAACAAGGAATACGTATACCTGCGAAGTACAATGAAAATAAGCACATTAATAATGATAATAATAATGATCAGACTAAGCTAGCATAAAGTAACATGTAACAGGGCAGGCATGTCCGTGCTAAGGCGTTTCATATCATAGACATAGGACATTAGCGGTAATACTATTAGTATAAGATGACAAAACATGTTTAACCATCTCGGTCATGTGACTTACTAACTACCTTGCACTGTAGAAGCGGTGTCTAGCGGCTGGCATCACAGGCATGTTAACGTTATACAGTGCTCCCAATCTCCACCTACCATAACAAATCCCTTCACACCTTATTGGCATGGAGTGGAGGCGGTGGGGCTGGCATAATCCAGGATTGATCCACGGGGATCCGCTACATGCCAATTGATGATGATGATGATCACCAAAGACGCAAGCGGTTCTTTTCGTATTTTAAGCGCCTTCTCGCTAATCCGAGCAATTTGTTAATCCGAACACCCAAATAAGTTCGAATAATCGAATTTTACTTTGTATAACGTTTAAATCTAAATCTCTTTAATTCATAATGGTTTCATATCAAGGTGTTAGACTCAAGCAAGGAAACTAAGATTAATGTTGCAGTTTCACCTGGAACATGTTTTATTATATATTTCTTTATATTATTTTGTATTATTTCCGTAGTTTGAAAAGTAGGGTCCTTCAGAGTTTTAAACATGTGATTTTTCTTCGATTTAGCATTATTTTAACGGTGTTCAGTTTTAAAGTCTGAAATAAATCGTTTATCTGATGGTTTACTGACAATTTATTTTAAAGAAACATGACGTTTCTAAATAGCCTTCGAATACTAAACCATAAAATTGCATATGTAAAATTCAAATGCATATAAAATAAGCTGACTTGCAAATTCTGCAAATTACTTCTTAGAAAGAAAACACCAAAAGAGGGAAGAGTCTGCGTTTTCATAAAATCTATTTATTATTATTATTTTTATTAAGTTGACATGCACTTAATTTGTTTTTGAGTTTATAAACATTAAAACATTAAAACTGCTGTGGCGAGTTTGGCATTTTATACTTCTTTTCTGGGTATTTCGCCACCAGTTGCTAAAATTGAAATAAATTAATAAACTAGTAGGTAGTAACTCAAACTAAACGTAAAGTTTCAGAGATAATTTCAATTTTGGAAACTGGTGGTTATATTCATTTACGAAGTATAAAATAGTTTTTTAATTATCAAGATCAAAGAAAGTTTAGTCTAAATTTTTTCTTTTTTCACAATAACTCATCAATAGATATTTAAGTAAAGTATATTTGTGGTATTCTATTAAGCACAAAATCCTGCTAAAGAGTCAAATTTAAACAAACCACCAGGGACGGATTAGCCATTAGGAATAATAGCCTAAGATACAAATTTGTGTTGAGATTATCTATAACCAATTAAAGCATCGATTATTAACAAAACACTGCAAAAAGATGTTTTGAAATTGTTGTTGGTATGTCGGGATTTATTTAATTTAAGTTGGCGGACCAACTGATTAAGAAAGTAAATAAAACCACAAAATGCTAAAACATAAGATTTGCAAGTCCGTTCAGAAAATTTAGAATTAAATTACATAAGTAACTAAAGCAAGCAACAGCGAATTCAATAATTGTCAAATTCTAACATTAACAAGTTCACAATAGCCTTAACCAAAATTTCCAATAAATTATGTTGAATATTCAGAGATTCATTTAATTAAATAAATCAGTACATTTCTGAATTAACCGAAATAATTAAAACATTCTAAAAAAGTTACTGCAACCTTTTAAATGTTAAATGTCCTGGTCAAAACTAAAATTCTAGGCTTTCAGAATTGAAGCAAAGTTTAGAAGGATTTGCTCAAGATTTATTATACATCAACCAAAGGTTATTTTACTGTTTAAGGTCATTTTAGTAAAGATGTTGCCCTAATTAATTATAATTTAGCCTACCCTGAAAATTACCTAGAATTACTTCGTCTGAAAGATCCTTCTTTGTGTCAAGGGAGTCTACAACTTGCACTCATCCAAGTAATTGTCTTCCAATTACCCATCAAGTAAGTAACATATAATCAAATGAAGTAATTAAGCTGAATTTAAGAACGTTCAAACTATGTACTTTTATTAATGATGCTGATGATTAAGAAATTAAAACGTGTATTTCAGAGCATAACAGAATCTAAAATTACAAACTTCAAGGAATCTCAACTCTAGGTTAAGGCGGAAACCTTCTTATTTTGTGCAAAATCCTCAAGGTTTTTGGATTAGTCAGACGAACCAGTTTTGTTTATTCGTATCATATAAAGAAATTAGAAACAGGAAAAATACAAATTGGGTTAAGATTTTGAAACATATTGAGGTTTAAAAACGTTTCATTTGCGCACGTAAATCTGAAGAGTACTTCAAACTATTTTGAAACGTGTTAACATACTTTCAGGTACTTTGTAAGTAACTTACACAAACACTCTTATTCCATCTTTTAAACCTGTAGACCTTTATATGGAACTTGCATAACAGATGCAGACAGATGCACTTAACTAGCTCTAATTCACTTCAAAACTAATTATAAAGATTTACAACAGTGAAAAAAGCTTGTAATAAGCTAATAAGAATAAGTTAGGTCCTTTACAAGTAGAAAGTTTAATTTCTGTTTTTTTTATAACATAATTTTGTAAAGTAGGTTCAGAATTGAATACTTGGGTTAGAGAGAAGTGCTTCCGACTTATTATGTACTTAATTGTATGCTGCATAAATAAATAAACAACAAATGTGAATAACAATGAGTGTACACGTGGGCGGTGGATTTATCACAACCTCGAAATCTTGATCTTTAACAGGTATTTACCAGGTAAGTTATTGAAATTGGGAACTTTTTTCTGAATTAGTTATTAGTTTACTTTTTATATCAATACTCAAATCGATATTTTTTGGCATGATTTATGAAAAACAATTAATTTCAGGTAAACTATCAAAACATTGATTTACAGCAATTGTGTTATTTAATTTACTTTGTTTAGAAATTTGGAAACATCAGAACTAAAGTATTAACATTTCGAAAAAATATAAGTATAAAAACTACAGCTTTATGCATATTCAAACTTCACAAACTACCAATTTTTATCATCAAATCCTTGAGTTAAAAATATCGGTTATAGTATATGGTCTAAATTTAGTAAAACAAAAAAATTATTACCTCAACGAAACGAATTGACGTTAATTCCGCTAAAATAGGTCATTCCGGTTGACATTTTTAAATTATTAATCGAATGATCGTCATTACACTGTTTGAGATAATTAAGTCGTTAAAGAAACAAAAAACAACATTAATTTTAACTGATTGAATTTGCGAAGATGTTCCTTTCTGCACTAAATTCGTTTATTTACCACAGTTATTCCATAAAGTGTTGAAAATTTTTCTTCATATTCTATTGTATTACAGAGATGGATCACCTACGAACCGATTTAGAATTTTCCATGCAATTTTGAAAACTGAATGCTACCAAAATATTCCCATTGTTTAGTTGGTTTATTTTTTGTTTACTGTGATTCTGAATTACACATTTTCAAGGCGATTTAGTGCGCTTTTACACAAAGGTAAGGCTATAAAATTATTCTTGCCATGATTGAAGTATCTACGGATGCTATTTAACCAGCACAGTTTACTGAGTTTATGAGCATGCCATAAAATAACAAAACATCAGTGGCGAAAGTGTTATTAATGAGTATTTTATAAGACTCGATTGATACCTTTTAGAGTAAGTTTCGAAACAGTTGTAAGACGTTCTTTCCTTATAAAAGTAAAAGGTATATGAGCTTTATATTTCACCCAGCGCTGCGTTTAATGCCGGGTTTACATTTGCTAGTTGATTCGGCCGAGTACCGATCTGCTAGTACTGGTACCAGTGCTTTTTCAGTTGACACGTTGCTAGTACGCTAGCATGCGTTTTCATTCATGTTTTAGAAAATTAATAGGTAGGAACCATGGATAAAGCAGTGATGAGTGTTTTTGTGCAATCAATCAGCAATGTATTAGCATCTGAACTAAGTAATATTCTAGAAAACAAAAACAAAGAAAGCGAAGAAGAATATGGGTGAAAAATTGGATATCGCGACGACATAATTATTAGCAAATCTGAACACTCGTGTTCTGAGTTAACCGAAACGAATTCACTAGTTTTACTTTCATTGCATCGGCACATTTTAAATAAATTAATATCTATAATTTATATACCCAAGAGATCAATGGCATGCCACAGAGCAGAGAACAGAATGAACTCGGGGGAGTACTAGCATGTAGTACGTTGACACATGCTTTTTCTGAGTGCCAGTGGCTCACTCGTGCTAAAAAGTAGACCCAGGGCCGAGTTAGCTTGCTAGTAACAAGTAGCTGTGCTAGTACTGGCAAATAGCTGTTTAGACATGCTTTTTCTATGCGAGTAATGGCACGAGTACTCTACTCGGCCGAACAACTAGCAAATGTAAACCCGGCATAAGTGTTTAGCCGCTCGAATTAACATTTGCTGTTGGGCTATCGTTAGTTTTCATTAATTATTATTACAAATCAAAAAGTACTGAAAGTAACCTATGAAAAAACGTATTAGTTATGTGGGAACTACTGCGTTCCACATCAACCCTGATTTAATCTATTGCAAATAGTATTGTACATAATTCATTATAATCTCTTTCTTTATTCTATTTTTATCCGTCTTAACTACATAAGTACTTTACTAAATCCCTTAGAATTCTTGAATTTGTTTACCCTTCTTATGCATGACTAATTCTTTCGGAAATTTCAGCGTTGGCAGTGCAAGGTAACGTCTTTGTCTAGATTAGACAATGCACTAACGACGCCCTTCCTAGAAAAACCATTCTTAATCCATAATTTGTCATCTTTTACTGGATCCCTAGCTTTCTTCGATAATTTGATTTTAAAAACTAGTACACTTCGTCTTCCACTCTTGTTCAGAGCGCATCATCGACACGCTCCATGTGCAAAATAAAGATTAATATAAACTCAAGTCATTATTATCTACTACGTAGAACACCTACAAATTGGTGACCCCGACGTGATCTTTCGCAAACCGTAAGTGTTTTCTTTACATAAAATTTTAGTGATTTTGAGTTGATTTTTGTGACATCGCTTTGACAGTGATTCATAAAGTGCTAAAAACACGTGGTTTTCGTCTTCTATAACATTAACTTACATCTAGCGTCTATCCTTGCGGTGTGTGTCGCAGTTTTATTTCTTTTCGTAAATTAAGCATTTGACTTCCCATTGTGCCGCACGATAATACCGAGTTATAAGAAATGACTGTAACGTACAAGATGTCAAATGGACCAAACAACGAAAGACAGAATGGAACGAGCACGTAAACAGAATGTCAGAAGGACGACTACCAAAAATAGCTAGAGATAAAAATCCCAGTTGGAAGACCCCCTAGTGGATGGAGACAAAGTTGGATATCATCAACCATGGAATAAACAGGAGAAATCCTAAAACAAGAAGAAGAAGAAGAAGAAGATAATACCGATGTAGACTATATACCCTCGGCGAACCGCGTTGCCGTTAAAATACCACCGCTCATGCCTGTGGATCCGGAGTTGTGGTTCCTTTTGTTGAACAGCAGTTTCGAGGCTGCTGAAATTACGCAAGACAGCACAAAATTCGGCCACCCTGGGAACCTTGGAACAACGATACGCCATGGAGGTTCGCGACGTCCTTCTAAGGCTTAGAAGCGAGAGATCATACGAGCTCCTCAAGTCCGAGCTCAGTAAACGGATAGGAGCTTCTCAAGAGCAGAACACTAGAAGTCTTTTAGAAAGGCGACCAGAAGTCTAGTCAATTTCTTCGGCATCTTCGTAACCTGGCAGGAGTTTGGTTCCCAGAAGAAGTTCTGCAGACACTCTCGATAGGTTGCTTACCCAAGCATATACAAGCAATGCTAGCGGCACACAAAGATCTTACGTTCGATAAAAGAGCAGAGATATATGGTCCACTCGGCAACAATGTGGAGGCAGCGTTATCCACAGGTGCACCATCTCTCCAATCGCTCCTCAGTACGAGAATGGACAACCTTGAACACTCTCTGTCAAGGGTGCTTTAGAAATCGGAATCTCCGGAGGTAAATCAAATTACCCAACTTCAACCCCGCCCGCGTTCGCGCCCGCGTTCGCGCCCGTGTTCTCGAAACCGCGGATCCTTGAAAAGCGATATCTCCTGGTACCATTGGAAGCACAGCGACTAAGCTAAAAAGTGTGCCGAACCATGTGAATTCGCCCTTGACGCCGCGGGAAACGACTGGGGTGGTCGTTGATGGTGGCCAACGCCGTTTGTTCGTAACCAATACATATTCTAAGGTGAAGCTCCTCGTTGACGCAATGCACCAAGGACGCTCTCCCTAGAAAAATACTTCTTAACCCATACTTTGTCTACGCTATCATCTTTTTCTGGTTACCCAGCTTTCTTCATTTTAAAAACTACTACACTTCGTCTTCCACTCTTCTTCAGAGCGCATCATTGACACGCTCCAAGTGCATAATAAAGATTGATATCAACTCAAGTTACTATTACTTACTATGTAGAACACCCACAGTTACTTTAAAAAATTGGGGGTTATTTATCGGGGGTAATGTAACAAGACCTTGAATTTTTAACGGTAAATTTTGAATAAGGTAGAAAAATTTGTAAACATTTATGAGTATGCTTGATTTGCGTCATTTAAAACAAGATAAAACAGGAAGAGAAGCTTTTCACAGAAAGATAAGCTTTGTCGCTGTCATGAGTTGTTGATTGGTTCGTTGCTTTAGAATTTTAAGTTGTGATTGACTGAAAATTCAAATTTGAAGTATATGGGTAATAATCAGTATTATTATTTATTAGGTATGCTAGGGTGGCGCAGTGGTAGAGCGTCAGGCTAGCGTTTTGTTAGTCTTTGGTTCGAATCTCTCTGGTTGGGAACCTAATTAACAACGCTCTCCGCCGAATACAGACTTAACACGCAGAGTAACAAGGTCCAATACTTCGTAACCCGCAGAGACGGGGGATTGAGCATTGCATGCGTAGAGCCTGCTACGTTAACGCACCAGCCTCGGCGCCGAGAGGTATAAGAGGTTACAGATAATACATACGTTATGTATCAAAGAATAACCGGGTGAAACGAAATTTAAAACTATGCTTAACGTATTACAAAACTATCCAGGAAATTACATTTTTCCAACTATGATTTTAACAAATTCTTTTGTAGTATCCTCAATATTTATATTATCGGTTACATCTTTCTCCATAGAAATAATTACAGAATTACTGAGGCTTTCTTAAAGCATGGTAGATCTGAAAACGGTAAGGTTAATAAGATTCTTATATGTAGGTATGGTTGTATTTCGAAAAGTTAACAGTTAAAATGTACTTTTATGATTTATAGTTCATTAAAAGTATCAAGGTCGTCTATATTTGCTTCAGCAATAGGCTTATTGTGATTATTTATTGTTATATATCGATCCCACTTCTATGTTCCTTAGGTGTCGTGGGTTAAATTTACATATTACAAATTATAAATTGCCGAATACAAAATATGGTATACATCACATAATAAATATTACAATGGTAACGCAAACTACTAATTATCAGATTATCACCCATCCAACTCCCTTGTTCGTCAGTGCTTTTGAAATTTGTCGATTCCAAATATTCCTTGGTCTTCTTCTTGTTGTTTTATGATCAGTTCCCATTTCTCAACCTGGTACTTCTGTCGTCCTCCATTCTCCATAAGTGTCCAATCTAGCCCATCTGCCGCTTATCAATGTATTTTTGTAACGATTCCACCTGCAGGGCATTCTACATCATTACGTACAAGGTCCATCTGTGTTACACCGGCCACCCTTCTCAGCACCCAGCTTTCGCATCCATATTAATATTGGTACAAATACTGTTTTATATATTTTAATTTTAGTTTCGACGGACTTACTCACAAAGTTTTTGTTCAAAGTGTTATACAATTTCTTTGCTGCACCACTTCTATTATTGACATCTTTTTCCAACCCTCTGTTACTATCAAATATGGCTCCCAAGTACTTAATTTTGTCCGTTTGTTTTATGTGTGTCGTTTCCCAACTCAAATTCAGCTCCTCTAGCAATAATCATTGCCTCCGGTTTCCTATGTTAATTTTCATACCAAACTTATTTAACGCATCCTCTCACATCCTCACATTATAATAAATCGTCTGCATAAAGAAGTTTACCTATTTTAACTGGTGTAACTCTTCGGACCCCAATCCTAGCCTTCTTTATGGTGGCATTCATTACAGTTAACAATAACAGGGGGCTGAGGACATTTTCTTCCCTTTAGTTGTTTCAAATTCAGTTGTGCATATACCTCACCACACTTCTGGTATTTCTATATACACTCTGGGCGGCTTGGATTAACATACTTCTAACTCCTCTTTACTTTAAAACTTCCCAAAGTTTACTTTGGCAAACTATCAAATGCCTTCTCCAAGTCTATCGCACAGACATATAGCTTTTGCTTACAGTTTAATACTTTTCATTCTCCTCCCTACGAAAGCGTAACTTTCTATCTTGGTAACGCAAAAGCGAAAATAAATAGAACAGTATTGTTACCATAGTAACGTTGACAACAAGCCACCTTATTAATCACTGAATCATTTTATTTTATTATAATTTCATCTTTTACGGTGGTTAAATGTCGAGGGGAGAATGAAAAGTTTAATACATTACACGCTGCGAAAGCCCTTCAGGTGCTCGGAGTTTTTAACTAGCCTCGGCTACGCTTACGCTTCGCCTCGGCCATTCAAAAACACCTAATACCGAAAAGTAAACTTTCGCAGCTTGTAATGTAAATAACTATTTTCGGACAGTTGACACATTCCAAAAATCCAGTCTTGCGTGCCTTTCCCTCGCCGAAAACCTGCCTGACTATCCCTCAGTTGATGTTCTATTATTTCTCTAAGCCGTTTCCCTAGGATGCATTCATAAATTTTACACGTACATGGTAATAGTGATATTCCTCTATAATTATCACAATTGATCCTTTTCTATATATTGGCAGTTTAATTGCTACCTACCAATCTCTGGGAACCTTTTTACCTTTACATGCCATATCCACAATTCTGTGTATGTAATATCTTAACTCCTTCATACCCATTTCAGGTTTGATGTCGTCTATCCCAGCAGCTTTTCCCACCTTCAGACTGTTTAATGTTTTTTTCTATTTCCGTTATCTGAATGCCCTCCCCGTGCCATTCTGCAGCTAAATTGGTTTCGGCTTTCCTCCAGATTGTGTCTTGATTATTATCAGTCCCCAGTAAATCCAAGTAAATTCAAACCATCTGTATTGTACTCGTATTTCATTTTCCTTTTTTAGTAGCCTGCCTCGTTTGTCTTTAATCCACAAAGGAGGTTTCCTTTCCTTTCCTTAATTCTCTTAACGTCCGGTATAAAAGCCTCAAGTTCTGTTTTGCCTGCCTTTCCATTTATCTTCCGAATCGTTCGCGTAACTGCTGTTTAGCTAATTTAACTGAAGGTTTGACAGCTTCTGTGCTGCTTATATCGTTGATAGTCCTCTACATTTTTTGATCCCAAATACTTTCTCCACGCCTCCTTCTTTAATTTAACATCTGCTTTTACATCTTCATTCCACCATGATCATGGGCGCCGTTTAGGGGAAGTTGAGTTCAACCACTAATTTTTTTATAAACGATTTCAGATTTATTTTATAACGGCCCTAAAGTCTTCTATATTTTGTATATGTCATTAAAGGCTGTATATGAATATTTAATTTAATATTTATTAGTATGCAAAATGCAAGTGCGCAAAATAAACATTTCGGGTTCTGACATAATGCACAAGCATAATTCGGCGCCTGTCCATGTACATGTATCTACTCGCGAGCATGTGCGTTTGCTTGCTACGTCATAAGAAAAAGAATTGTTACAGAAGTGAATGATAGTGTTGGATTTTCGCTTTTAGCGGAAGAAAGAGCTGATATTGCTGGGGTAGAACAACTTTCACTTGGGGTAAGGTATGTCGATAAAAACAACATGGCCAAAGAAGATTTTCTGGGGTTTACCGACTTATAATCGATGAATGCCCAAGCAATATCTGAAACTATCTTAACATTCGCCAGGGATTGATGTCTTAACCTAAACAAGATAATAGGTTTAGGATTTGATGAATGCTCCACTATGGCTGGAAGAGAAAACAGTGTTCAGAAGTTAATTAGAGATGAACATCCTCGAGCAACGTTTTTCCATTGTTCTTCTCACCGTTTGAATCTCGTTGTTAATGATCTCAATTCCGTCCAAGATAGAAAGCCCTAAAAGGCGAAACTTAGTTTCGAATATTACTGTGCTATGTGAGACTAGGTGAACGGCAAAATATAAATCTGCTTAAGACTGTTTGCTGATAATTTTTACTCTATTAAGTCTGCGTTGCAAGAAATAACTACTAATAAGAAAAACTTTAACAATCAAAGTCGAGCCAAAGCGAATCAGTTGCATTGTTCTACTTCAACGCCTCAATTTCGAATCTGTCTCAAAATAATAGCAAGATATTCGTCGCAACTAGAACCAGTGACAAACAAGTTGCAATGAGTAGCAATAGATTTTTTGGGTGTACAAAAATATATTGAAGATTTAATTTCATCATTTAAGGAAGAAAGGGAAAATTCAGAAGGATTTTTTGCAAGAATTTTTAAAAGCAGCGTAGATTTAGCTGCGGAATTTGATATTGAAATTAAAGTTCCAAGGATGACAAACTCACAGAGGAAACGTTGTGGCAAAGACGGCAGAAGAATATTTTAGAATAACCATTTTCAACCCTTACTTAGACTCTCTGATATCTTCTTTGGAATTACGTTTTTCCCAACATACTAGTGTTGCGTTTTCCATAGCTCGTTTACACCCGGTTAACATCAAGAAGCATGCTGTCGATCCAGATTTCGTGAAGAAAATCGCAGAGAAGTATGGCATCGAAAATTTGGAAGCAGAATATTTAACGTGGGTGCACATTTGGAAGGAAAAAGAAGTAGCAGAAAGTATGGATTTTGCAAAACTAATTTCAGAAGAATGTGACTTTTTTCCCGCTATGAAAATTGATTTCCAAACTTTTTTGACAGTGCCACCAACAACATGTTCAATAGAGCGTTCTTTCTCTACTCTAAGGAGAGTGAAGAATTGGCTTAGGTCTACAATGGCAGAATATCGGCTGCCCGGATTATGCCTATTAAGTGTTCATAGAAAGAAGGTGGAAGAAAATAAAAAACAATTAATAGAAGAGGTTATAGAAGTTTTTGGCACAAAACGAAGAAATCTTGGTTTTTTGTTTTCTTAATCTAAAAATTCAATTTAATAAGAAGTTATAAACATGAAAAGTTTGTTTTGTTATTACCTACAAGTAAGAAATATACGATTATGTACCTATTTTGAAATTCTTTCAAATATTTCTTGTTTGCCCCCCCTTGGATTTTGGGTGAACGGCGCCCATGACCATGATGTCTGCTTCTTATTCCTGTTATACAACGTGATCATAAAAGTTTGGAACAAAATTCATAATCAGTTTTTTTAAATGACAACCCCGATGTTTTTCTGCTGTTTTTCATAGACCTTCTTACTACTTAAATGGTGACGTAAACAAATTGGTCCCTTACATAACAATTTTTTTGAGAAAATAACACACTTTAAAAAGTAAAAATTAATCTTTAATGGAAAAAAATTATTATTACACTCAAAAAACAAACAGGTTTCTTTCAAATCTAACTGTTCTTGCATATTCTGTATTCTCTGATCCACTTGTTTTGCATACTCTTCACTCTTTATTTTTATTATAGTAAATTGCTGAGTTCTTAAAGAATATATAAAACTTACGAATTCACAGTAATATATACCTTATTGATGTTTCTTAGTGCTGTAGAAGTATTAATAAGTTGGCTTATCAGAAGATTTTTTAGTTTTTTTTTGTTGAAATATGAGACATGAAGCTGCTCCACTTGCTTGGCCGCCCGCGTGCACAGCATGCCTTGTCCGGCCGCTCAACATGGCCCTGATTTCTCCAATAAATTAAAAAAAGATTATCTAATTATTGTAAGCAATTTTTTTTTAGTATCTACTTATTAAATAAATTAGACTAGAAATGCCAAATTCTGAATTTTGTTAGAAAGTAACGAAAAATCGACTGCTATTAAAACAATTTTTGCTTTGACATTAATTTTTAAGTATAGTTAAATCGGGCAAACCTTACCTTAGTATTTACGTTAATTTGATGAACTTTATGGTCATGAGAAACATACACTTATTTTTATAAATTATCTGTACGGCACTTTTTATTGTATTTACTGGTATTTTCTAATTAAACAGCCCGACAGTATTCGGCAATCGTTTCTAAAACGTTAATTAGTCGAAGCATCAGTTGTATTACTCCCTAGCGTATAAGCTAGCGCATTAAAGAATGTGGTTTCGGTGTAATTTTTCTGAATAGTTGGATATATAAAAGAAAATACAGATTGAGTTAAATTTTATGATTAGTAGCTATTACTATATACAGGAGTATTCAATTATGCCGTTTATATGTAAGAGGAAAAATTATTTTTTGTTTTTACGTTACAAGTAACTACAATACATTTTGGTTTTCTTTGTCGTTTTCCTCCATTTTTCCCCCCCTTTTAGCATATTTTAAACTTTGCTTGTATGCTTTATATTAATTTTCTGTTCTATTCTGAAGATATTCTTTCCATTTATTTTTGTTTATTTATATTCTCTGTTTAATCTCTTAGTTTCACCCTGCTATGTGCTGCATTTGATTATTTGCTTTAATTCTGCCATATTCTTTTTCCGCTGTTTCGATAATTATTCTTTTGAGAGTCTTCTCCATTGCATTTCTTTTCCAAGCACTTATTTGCTTTTCAATAACTTCTTGAAATTGCTTTGCTATTTTCCTCTATTTAAGTTTGTATGTTTTACTGCCTTCAAATTCAGTTTTCTTCTCGGTATTTCTTGCTTCGTCTTCTTTGATCTTTTTCTTTTTTATTTTGATCAGAGATTATTGTAAATCTCCAATCTTCGTGTAAATCTTACATCATTTATGTTATTTTTATTGTTCCTTTCTAGTAAAATATAATCTAATTATTGTTTCGTTTTAATAATGGCTTTTATTAATTTAGTTTGAATTGTTTTATAAAATAAAATCTAGGCAATGCATTTTTATTTTGTAGATCGCTATGCCCCGACAACCTTTGGTTTCTCGGAAATCATATTTTATTGATTGGAAACAAAAAAAAGCATTAGAAATACAAAAATAAATTAGTTTTGTTTTCAAAAACACTAGAAATATATAAGTAATTATTGGGATTAGAATTTTAGAAGATAAAAGACAATTTAGAACACCATTTAGAAGAAAATACATTAGAAGAAAAATACAATTAGAGGAATAGGCTTTGGTTCTAACCAGGAAACATTTTCAAGGTGAGTTGAAGCTATTCAAACATTTTAGTACGGTCCTTCGAGTAATCATTTAGCTTTGATTAAACAATTATAGATCTTTTGATTTTCGATCCTACACTTGTGTATTTATGATTGAACGAATTACCTTAAACTAAACTTCATAAAGCAAATAATTGACCTCGACACCGAAAGGTATAAGAGGTTAACGATAACAGCAACAATGTAAATAATCCATCAATCTTGTTCGTTTGTTGTTGTTATTGTTGTTAACTTCTTCGTCGTGTCTGCATAATATCATTGTGCTTTAGTCTCCTCTTTCGACTCTTTCAGTCATGTTTCCAAATACAAAACTAATTCCTTTGCATTTTTCGATTATCTAGCTATTCCCAGGACTTACCTTTGTTTTCAGTTTTTTCTTGATCTTTAGGTCCGTACTTATGTATTATATTATTGTCACAATTTTTCAATCCAATTTCATCACAACTGTAAAAATTCTTTCTGAATGGCGTTCTCACTTCGTTATATTCTTTTATTAACCAATATTATTTAATAATAATAACAATATAAAAGAAATAAGAAGTAAACCAGAAGGAACGAGAGGGAGGGGTAGGCCAAGATTAAGATGGTTGGATGAAGTAGAAAAGGACTTAGAAGCCGTGGGAGTTTCAAGATGGAAAGAGAAGGCGACAAATAGGAAAGAATCCGGCGGATTGAAAGATTGTAGGTGAAGAAGAAGAGTAAAACAGCTGGACAGACACGTCAAAACAAGAATGTGGAAAATCGTCTCTTTCTGGATATAACTCCAGAAGGTTGGAATGCGGGTGACTAGGGTGACGACCGCTTTCTGTAAAAAGTAGATTGTTTTGAAACCCTTAGGGCAAGTCAAGGTGTTCCACGGTCTGTAGCACCAAGAAGTAAATAATAACAATAATATATCCCATTCATTCGACAGCTTACCCCAGTAGTTGCCTTCTTTCTATCGATAACTCCGCTATACATCAATATGTGTCCTTCTAGTAATATTTCTTGGCTTTTTTCTTTGTTTGTGATATTGTCATTCGTCTTTTCCCTTTAACCTTCTTAAGTTGCATGTCGCAAGTTGCCATATTTGTGTTAATTTTCGGAATTGTCGCCTGTTCATATCAGTGTTGTCTGCGCAATTTACATTTTCTGTAATTTTTCCTCGTTTTTTGGACTACTACATCCTCCTTTCCTGTTTTGCTCTTGCTTTTCTTCATTCCATGTCCATTTCTGCCATTTATTATTACTCAGTGATACCCAATTTTCACCTTTTTTTTCTTCTCCTCTTGACTGACCGTTTCCTTTATTTTTTTTGGTATTTTCCTTTGTTGTTTTTTTCTTCATGGTTCGGTTAAATCGTCAGGTGTCCTCTTCTTAGTTTGGTTTGTTCTTCATAATTTCCATTTTCTTTTCAAAACTTTCTATTTCTACAGTAATAACATGGTAATTATAGTGTAACGAGATGCGTTAGCACACGAGTGGGATCATATGCGTCATCCACCGAGAGGCTTCCACAACGGCCGACGGTTACTCAACTCGCGCGACTGGGGGAACTTTCTGGAATGGATTTCTGGAAGGACGAAGCTGGGATATATAAGGCGCGACTAAACGAACACAGTCAGTCTACTACCAAATACGTGTGAATATAAATATGCGTGAATATAAATAACTTCATAACTTGTATAATAAATTAGTTAGTTTACCGATATTAATATTAGTGTTGTGTTTTAGTGTTAAGTGTTATTTCGTGTTTCTTCGTTGTTTAATAATTTTAATACCTACTTGTTAATAAATAATTCACCACGAACCGAAGTTTTAAATAAACGTTTTAAAACAGTTGCAATAGCAAAGAAAATACACTGCCCAAAAACATTAGCAGACCACCGTTTTAATGGTGGTCTGCTTGTATGGATTTAATATTTATTAAAAGAAAAGTATGACATAGATTAGAATTTTAAAACATGATTGCATAGAAAGGATTAATTTCTGCTACCAGGATTCTGATATGACAAACATCCACCATAGAAATACCAAATTCTGAGTTCATTGCAAGATGCCAATGTTTTTGAGCATAGTAGAATTTAGTGACGAAATTGCCAAAATAATTGAAGATTTCTTAGGCAAAATCCTATAAGTAAATATGAGAGCAACAAAAAACGGTAGAGGTAGAAAACTTCAAAAAAGTGGAAATTATGAAAAACTAGAAGAAGCAGGGAAATATAAAAGAAACTAAAGGAAGTAGCTACAAACTAATTTCTAACATTTGTTGTCTTTTGACTGATTTCTCTATCTGCAATAGTTTAGCAAAAAAAAAGTTTGATTTGCTGCACACCATGCACTGAAGTCACAATAAAACAAGGACTGAGTTTGTTGGCGTTCAAATAAAACAATCTTAAGGTAAATTTAAAGCAACACAAATTATCAAAAATCTTCACCTTAAATAACCACTTACTATTAAAAAGGTGGGCAAGGATAAGTAACGCCCATTTACATTATACGTTGTTATAAAAGCAGTTCGTTGATGTTTATATCGACTATTTAACACTTCACAGTTGACTGAACTGCAGAGAGATAACGCTCAAATTAAATCTTTACGAAAAGCTAATACTCTTCAAGGATGCTACAAAATCCTTTATCTAAGTATGTTATAAACCAAGTTCCTTTTTGTTAATTAGCTTGCTAAAAATGGGTTTAAAAATCAACGTAAAAATGTTCAAATTTCAAAACGTTGAAATAAAACGAAAACTGTGAAATTTGTTGGTAGCATTCGTGATTAATTACGCTTAATGTTTTGTTTAAAGGTGAAGGTTATTAGGTATTTAGTATACACATAACGGAATTTTGTGTAATTTTTCTAAAAATTAAGGTTTTTCAGAATTCATTAGCTGTAATTACTTCCATTTTAGGAGGGAAAATTTTTAACATTTGCAAAAATATTACTCTTGCTAGTTTGTAAATTTATAGTGCGGTTTTTGAACATTAATAAATAGTAATTACGCCAGTAATTAATAATAATGCTGTTAATTACGAAAGACTCTGCTAACATCATTAAAGAAATAATAAAATTTTAACCAAATAAGCCAAATCTTTCGAAAGGCAGATCGACGATTTATGCTAAATCATTGCATACATTTTAATCTATTACAATATGTAAATGAGTTTTTTTCAGTTTTAAAATGGACCCATTCCGCTTTTGTTTATAACTGGTCTAAAAATTATTGTTGTTTTATTTTTAAAAATAACATTTGTTTGAATATGATTAACATACATAATTAATTGTCTTTTGAACTTGTGCAACATAGAACACATGGGCATGAGGATTGCAAGAATGGGCAAAAAATTGTTATCCATTTACGGTGTGACCTGGCGCGACTGGTCACAAGAGCGTGGGTGCTGTTACAGACCGAGCCATGGCATTCCAGAAGACCACAAAACCAACCACGACCGAAACTGACTTTGTTACATCTGTCTTAATTACCTAAACTAATATGTCACCGATTGCATAACGTAACACACGAAATAATATACTTTTCATGTTAATTTTAGCTTTTATTGTTTGTCGGGGTCAAAAGGTGTTTTAGATTGAGAAATATTTTTTTAACGCGAGACGAATCTTTACAATTGCATAATTAGGGCACGTCTCATGTACAAATCTGGTATTTATAGTTAAACTGTTATATTTCGGTTCGAAGCGAAAATAACAGTACTCGCAATCTCTTTAATGATAGTCCTCAAATTAATTGTAATTATAACTTCCAAGAAAGTACTGGGTCAGTTGTTGAAAATGTGGGAAGAATACAATGGTATATGAATACATAAATTGGCAGACGGGACCAACAACATAATTAGTATGTAGGTCATTTTTATTAACTCCATTCATAAATCACATTTCTGTAAGTAGTTAAATAGATCGACAGAAGGCGCAAAGTTATTGCCAGTTATTTATTAAGCACCTATTGGAGCGGAAAATTTCTATTGAATATAAGACATTCTTATTCGTAGTTTCTCACCATTGTTCTGAAACTGTCAAATATATTATTTATACATATTAGAAATACTAATCATTGCTGTAAGCTATATTAATTTCGCATGTTTGCTTTCAGGCTACTTTAAATTGTTTCTTCGCGAGTGATGTCATAGACGTACAAGTTTTTACAATGAAAGTATTTTCCTCCTAGCGCAATTTAATAAAAATGATTACAATGGATATACAACACTTCAGAGCAATTACTAACACATTTATTCTTAGAAAAAACATATTATTTCTAAAGCTATAGACATCAATCCAAACTGATTTTTAAAGACTTCTGAAATATATCTCTTCTTAGTTAAAAAATATATGATTTTTTATGTTTTCTTAAACTTTATTTTAAGTCAAAATGGGCAATTTCAACCCAAAAGCAAATAACTGTTAGAAGGAAGTAACCTTGAAAGTATGTTTCCTTCATGAAACCTGAAAACGAGTATCCTTAAATTTTATGAGGTGAAAATACGTTACTAAAAATAACAATTAATCAACTTTAAATCGTACTGACAAACAGATAATCCTTAATACAGATACACAAACAAGAATAAAATTTTTCCATCTGTAAAAGTTTCAAATGGAAACTACAGCGGATATTTCTAGTTACCAAGGTACGAAAAAATAACTGATTGGAAAACAGTATTACAGAAACGAAGCACATAAAATTACAAACTATCAAGATAGGGCATTTTCATATCCGTAGAGAGAATTCGGACAGCTTTCGCTAATAAAAGGTAACAGTAAGAAACAGGTCAGTATCAGGAATATTTATGATAATGTAGAGAAGAACTGTGAGAATTAAGAGAAGAAAATACAAAAACATATATGAAATATGTTTCCTGAAAACAAAGGTGAAGTAGAAGTTGTATCAAAAGGTAATAATAAATGGCACGACATAGAATAAAGAACAGTGAGAACTACAAAAGGAAGGAGGATGTAGAGAAACATTGCAAGAAGTAAGAGAAACGAAATACAAAATGAAGGAAGAAATGTGCTTCCTGAAAACAAAGGTGAATGGCTTGAAACAATAGACGATAAAATAGACAAAACTGCAATGAACCATAATTTAAAAATTGCCGTCCGGCGTGGCGCGCCGAGGCGTGGTTAAGTGCGAGTTGGCCTTTATGGTCTTGTATATTTTTGCTAGTCTGTTTTCCGTCATTCTGTCTATGTGCTCGTTTAATTGCGTTTTTCTTTGTCTAGCCCATTTAACGACATCCTGTATCTGGCATCTTCTTCTTATCATTTCATTGGTATTTCTGTCTCGTAGCGCAACTCCTTGTGTTTTTCGCAATATTCTCATTTCTGTTGTTCTCATTTTTTGCTTTGTATATGCCGTTTCTGCTTTTGTTTCATTAGCATAAGTTAGAATCGGTTGTACTACTGTTTTGTACACTTTTACTTTGCTTTCTTATCATATATTTAATCCTCCATATTTGTCATTCACAGACATCCCACTACCAGCGTTGTCTTTGTTATTCGGCTATGTAGTTTTGTCTTCAGGTTTCTATCGCTAGTTATTTGTACGCCTAGGTATAGATTTTCCATTTATCTCTAACTTACATCTTCTTGGTTCTTTGCTTATAACCATCGATTTCGTTTTACTTGTTGATATGGTCATGTTATACTTTGTGGAGTCTGCTGGGTGGACTCAGTAGCTCAGTGGTCCCAAGTCCGGAAAAAGGAGGAGGGATAAATGGCATCTGGCTCTACCGAGATTTATAAATACTTTACCGTTTTTCAGGATGGACCCTGGATGAGGCTTTTTAAATCTTAGCCATTCTCTGATTTGCTCCCTGACAACAGCATTTGTTATTTCACAGAGTGGCTCTGGTACTAGGGACAATTTATTGCTTCCAGATTTTACCAAATTGTCGGATTGTTCATTGTCATTTACTCCACAATGACAAACTGTATTCGAATGAAAAAACAGAACTTTAAAGAAACTGTAATAAGTGTATAATATTAAGAAAATTACTAACAAAAATATTCTGTGATAAAAAAAACAGAATAATCTGTATTGTTGTATTATAAAATATTTTAGGGTACGAATTGAAAAGTGGTAGCATGTTAGGGTATCAATCGAAAGGGAGAAAAGGGGAAAACTTATATTTTTCGAATTAAAAAAAAAAACTTGTTTTCCTGCTATTTTTGTTAAGTATATCGAGCTTTCAGGATAACAGAAAAGACAAAATTCAAATACATACGTAGTTCGTTTAGTTATTTTCTATCAACTAATGCCCCATTTGATCCAAAATTTAGTACCTACGTATTTAATATACTTTTTTATTCTTTGAAACCTTGTTGTAAAACTAAATAAATAACTGTAAAGGTTATTAATAATAATAACTCTGGAATTTGCAAAAGGGTTTTCCCAGATAGTACAGAAAATCGACATCCTTTTTTCCAAACAAGTAGCTAGTTAAAATAAATTCATAATTCGATAAGCCAATTAACGTGGGCTCACCAACAGCAGCTTGAACACCACACCGTAAACGTTTTATGTTAAACATATTTGCAGACAATGTAGACAATTTTTGTATTATACAGAACTTTATCAATATGTTATACTACAATAATCCCACTTTTGAATTGAATCTTCTGATTACTGCTTTAATCTACCTAAATTTAAATTAACTTTGTAGCACTAATTCTATTATACAAAAACGCATGAACCAAAATTCATATCTCTTAATGGTAAACACAGATGGTACGGTTTTTTATTACATAAGTATTCCAAATAATATAACAAAGTAACGATTTTGTTTAAGTGCTTAATCTGTATTGTACAGTTTGTGATGCAGATTTTTTGCTATTTCTTTGAAGTTTAAGGATATGCATGGCAGTCAGTAGCTTAAGATTAATGCAATAATGATGGACAATAATAGCAATCTTAAGAATACGAAGAAGCCAGTTTGTATAAAATGCTATTTGAAATTAAGCATGCTTAAAATAAGAATAGGCAGCTTAAAGGTTTAGAATAAAATAAATAATCTTTGAAATTTAAATAATAAATAACGTTTAGAAGTACAAACATATGTCACTTTTTTGCTTTTTGCTATAATGTTTTGGCTAAGTAAAAGAGCGGAGCTTAGTTAAAGCTTATTTTTTTTTATCTATAACACAAGTAATAAATTACAGAACGTGGTATTTATTAGCCAATCTTAGATGTATTTAAAACAAATGGATTTGTTGGTCTCGCTTGTTCAATTCTTCTATACAAATAAACTTAAATTGTTTTTTTTTTTTTTACTTTTCGCAAACAACTTGAAGGACTAAATAACCCCAAAAATTTTCAATGTTTTACTTTTGACCTAAGATGACGTAGCCAATATACCAAAAACAATTGAAATCAAGCTTACCCATGGAATTAACGTATTTATTAGTTAACTGAAATTACCATAAATGTTATTGAGTTTATTAAAAATATTGAAACTACAGAATATGTATAATAAAAGAGTAATTCCAGACACGCCTGCTATTTCGAAGCTATGATTCAACTGAATGTTTTTTGAGTCAGAATAAACATTTCCACTGCAAGTAATTGACGTCTTCGACAAAATTTGATTACTGAATATACGAGCTTTTAATAAAAGGCTTACTGTTACTTACTAGTTTTATTTGTTGCTTCAACCAGATGTGTCGTTCTAATTTAGTAATCAAGTATTCTAGTTCTAGTACATACGCCTCTACCCATACATCAATTATTGTATAAAATAACTAAACAATAAAATCAATTTCTCAACACACCTGTTTATTTTTCAATAATATTAATATCTGTAACAATAAGATCCACGTTACAACACTCAAAACAATCGCGGTGATGTATCAAGGCTAGCTATGAAAACTAAAATTAGCTTTTGTGGTATTAATAGAACGTTATTGTTATTAGAATCAATCCAGTGTCATAAAAATTATGGGCAAATTGGTTTCGTATATATAAAAAATGGCTAAGCTGGATTTTCTAAAAATACCCTTGATCGGTCGTAAACTATTTGGCATAATCGTATTTAAATAATTTTCATTAAAAATTTACAGTTTTGATTTAACATGTTAGTAGAAGAAGCAACGAAAGGTTCATCAAAACAACCACGGATTGGAATCCACAATGATACCGAAGCCCAGGAAGACCGCAGAAGGGATGGGCAGATGGCTGGAAATCATCAGCATCAGCGTGGTGATTTTGGTATTCACCATTGCTGTTGATGCCTTTTCCCTCCCAGTTTAGCTGTTTAAATAATTTTTCCAACGAATTAATGAAGATTTTGGACGATATTGTGTCGCCTTGTCTTACACCGTGTTTAACTGGTAAGGGGGGGGGGGGTCCGCTTTGACGTGTGGTATTTCACTATGATGAAAGAGTACTGATATAGGTATATTGTGGAGCAATGTCATCTATCAGATATCAGTTCTGCAATTCAACAAACCTTCTATTGCCCAGTGTTCGACGGTGTTAAAAGGCTTTTTCGTACTCAATAAAAGCCATACAGGGTGGTATATAGTGTTTCGTTGTCTTTTCTAATAAAGGTTTTACTATTAACAGGTGATCGTTGACGCTGAAGCCTTTGCGGAATCCCTCTTGTTCTCGAGTTTAGGATGCTTCTAGGTTATTACTTATCCTCGTTGCTGTTATACTAGCTAATAATTGATATACGATATGTACAATGTGATTTTTTAAAAACTCAATTGCAGCAGGCCGTATTCTGACTTAATACAGACAGTTCTAAGGTTATTAAGACAGAAAACGGCCTGCTGCAATTGAGTTTTTAAAAAATCACATTGTATGTAGTTGAGATAATAGCATTATGGGGTGATAGTTTCCGAGATCTAGTTTATCTCCCTTCTTAAAGAATAAAATCGTCGTTGCATTTTTCTATGCTTCGGGAATCTTTCCCTCTGCGAGGTATTTGTTTATTAATGTTTTTAAAATTCCGATTACATCAGCCCCTCCGTCCATTATCATTTATTTTGTAATGTTATCCGTACCCAGTGCTTTCAATCTCTCTTTTGGCTATTCTGAGTTTATGTTTAATACTTTTTTTGTAGTTTTCTTCTTGTAGTACGTGGGATATTTGTCTTGGATTCATAAAATTCTTCTTGATATTCGTATTTCCTTGCATTTGTCCTTAACTACGAGAGACTTGATTTTCTCCTACCTGCTAATATCGGAAGAGAATCATGCCCTAACCTTCCTAATCCTAACTCACCAACCTGCAATGGCAAGCGTGACGCGTTACGGCCATCAACTCCCAAATGGGAAAACAAAATCACTAATGTTGGAAGTTGAAAATCGAAAGAAATATAATTGACCAGACAAAGCATTTCAACTGCCTCGGCATAGCGATAACAAGCAATAAGACGAGGAAATAAAAGAACAGATACAAAATGGAGCTAGAGTAGCTGGTAACCTTAAACACATCAGAAAGCAAAATCAAAACGTACAAGATGATTGTAAGACTGTCATCTTGATTGCAAGGCTAACATGGACATAAAGAGCGGAGACACTTACAGACGCGCAGACGCCAATAAAACGAAACAGATGCTTAGAATAATAGCAATGAATGTACTAAATTCTGAGTCGGAAAGAAAAGGCAGATAGAGCTAGGAATCATATTTCATATAATAAGAGAAGAATGTGGGACTATGGATATAGTGAAGTTTTTTAAAGAAATAGGAAGAAGATGGAATGAACAATGAACATGTCGAAAGAGCGAATAACATTCGTTTGATAAAAATAGCAAGAGACCCAAAGCCCCCAAATAGAAGATGAGCCTACAGCTGGAAGACATCGGGAGAATCTCCTTAAATAGTGTGAAGAAAAACCGGCCTAAAGCTTAAATAAAGAAATAAGAAGATGATAAAATTTGTCGTTGTTTATTTTCACATAAAAAAAGATTGTATTTTAATCCGAACAATTCGTTAATCCGAATAAGGCCAGCCTCAGTCCGAATTATTGGGCCTACTTTGCAATGTCTTCTGAATAATTAATACCCATGGAAGTTGCAAATAATCACACAGAATAGCTTTATAAAATTTAAACTAACCTAAAATAATAAAGAGGACGTTTAAACAAAACTAATTCGAACATTTACGTCTAGGTTCTTTTGCCAAAATAAAATAGAAAAAAAGACGACAGCTTAAAATAACATCGTGAGAACAAAAATAGAACGAACTCACGAACTGACACTTACTGATTCTATTTTTAAGCATTCATATCTTCGATGGTTCTATAATTAGATTCAACATTTTACTATTCAGTTTTACGATAAAGTTTCCAAAACTGGTCCTGAACTTAAATCAGGATGACTCGAATAGATGTGTACGCTATAGTTATAACCTGTTCTAAAAATCGCCTTCTCTAAAGGTGTTTAACATAAGTGCATGCACCACGATTAGGTCCCTGACCTTAAATCAATTTCTAAATAAATACCGTATTTTTAATTTAACTTTTCATAGGACGTTTACTGTAAATATTTGGAATTAGTGGGTTTTCGGTATTATACAAAAATGTCTAACGTTTTTGGTGTTACCGTTAAAATTTGCGAGCTAAACGTTTATCTGCAGCCGATCTTGCACTCTTAAAATTCAAGGCTTATACGAACTTGCTTTTGTAAACACGTACTTCCACTTTCAAAGAATCCTCCTGGCTTTCACGTAATTGATATCCCGAAGAGTATTACGCTAATCAGTGCATATTTTCGCGTATTATACTGAAAAGTAAAGAAAATGGCATTCCTCGGATGTCGTGTATCAGAAAAGCAAATCCTGCTGCCACGCTAACCAAGTGTAGGGCTTTGTTTAGCGTTTGCATTGAATGCTATAAGTAGCGCAAGTTTTTGCAGACAATTACACATTAAAGAGAAGAGTTTTAGCTAAGAGTAAGTGGTATGTCTAGCGTTGTACTGCTGGAGGCAGTCTACGTGGTTGCACATCAGCCCCTGCTTGCTGTTCTGTTCTGAAGAACTACGGCGACGTTGTGGCGCCGAAGGTCGCCCAGTGGCCCCTATCTAACTACATGGCTTGCTATCACACACTGTGACATGCATTTGCATTGCGATTACAAACACGTTGGTGCTAAAAATACTTGGTAATGCAATTACACATTTTAATTTCGATAATGATAGCCAAACTTGTCAGACTTTTATCTTTATTAATTAATACAAAACAAGAGCCTACACCTCTGCTTGAAAAGAAGCCGAGAGATGGTTACATTCTTGCATATTTCTAGTTAACATATTTATTTATAAACTGTTAAGGCCCAATTCGCAAGATTTAATGTAAATTAACAAATATAAAAAATTAAACGACGACTAATACTGCAGAAAAATACAGTCGATAATTTGAATTAGAATAGCGCCATATTCGGATTAACAAATTGTTCGGATTAACGAGAAGATGCTTAAAATAAGAGGAGAACGTCTTGCGCCCTTGGTTATCAAGTTAAAAAATGTAAAACGTTTTTATACGAAAAGTAGCAAATGAACCAGTATAAATTAGATACAACAATAAAAATGGAGTTTCTATTAAGTATTAAAAGGCGCTCACGGGCATGTAATTATAAGTAGTTACAACTTTAAAAATACCAAATTTGACGTACATTTGGGGTATATTTTAGTTTACTCGTCACATGTCGGACATGTTTCAAAAAACCATAGCTATACTGCTTGGTATCTCAAATATACAACTGAAGGGTTTGGTGCCGAAGTTTCTTTTATGTTTGTCCCAAAACCAAAAATTAAATAACAGCAAACAAATCGTTCGGATTAGTACGATCCGGAAACTCAAATTATGTTCGGATTATTGAGTGTCTAATCTAAAATGACGTATGTTTGGATTATTGAGTTTGCACCGTCATACAGGAGATGGTAGTTTTCAAGAGAACGTATCTTTACGTTTTTCAGTTATAGTCAATTAAATTTGGATTGCTTTTAATCCTTCATTAGTGCCAGAAGAAGCAATCGCTTTTAGCGCAAAGTTTTAAGGCCGACTTTTGAGTATAAAATAACAATCGGTATAGAAAAAATACATTTTTCGATTACGGGTACTTCAAAAATTCTCACTGAATGTGTCAAACAAGGCACAAAGCAAAATTTGAATTGTCAAATTTTTCAATTGGCCTTCATAGTTATTAACTTAGTTTTTGCTTTGACATTTATTTCAGGCTACGGTCTTGTACATAAGAATTAGCAGATTCTAATGTAAAAACTTACAACTTACAACATAACTGCAAAAAGATTTTCCAAGTTTATCAATGTTTAAAGTATTTGTACTTTTTAACGAATTATTAACGATTAATTAGCAATGCATAGTTACAAAAAATTTAAAAATGATAGCGACCGACGTTGAAAATGTTTTCAACGCAGCCTCCTGGAAAGGAAGAACAGATTAGAAGATTAATCTGTAATTATTTTTTAATGAAGATAGTAGCAAGGTATTTTGAAGATGGGTGGTTGGAGGTTGTCGATGAAGTCAATCTCAGGGCCCTCTTCTGTGGAAAATTTATTATGGCGGTACAATCAAAATTCGGACGCCAGAAGTAACAGTAATTATAGGTTATGCAGATGACATAGAACTAGGAATTCGTAGAAGGAATGAAGACGTATTGAGAGACAGAGCAAATGAAGCCCTAGAAATGGTAAAAGAATGGTTGGATAAAAAGAATTTGAAGATAGCTCCACATAAATCGGAAGTTGTGCTACTCATCCTAGGAGAACCGCTAAAGATATCGAGGTACTAGTAGCAAATATAGCAATTAGAACCAGGGAAGAAAAGCGGTACCTAGGTGTGATATTTAAAGAAATACAACAATGACTAGTCACATCGAGAACAAAGTAAAGAGGGCGGAAAGGACGGTAGCACAACTACAAAGGATAATTCCGAGACAGGGTGGTTCAAGTTGTTGAGCATGATTGTCACAGTACATATGAGACTTTTGATAGCTGTAGAACAGAAGCCCCAGAGGCTATAGGTGATGACGAGGATAATGCTCAAAGACCTGTTGGTAGAGGAGCGACAACAAATACACAAAAAATACAAACGAACAAACAAGAAAGAAATAATGGAAAGTCTAGTAACAGTTCGATAGCAAGGATGGAACGACCAGGAGAGTAATAAAGCAGCGAGAACGAGGAGGATAATACCCGAACATAAGGAGTGAGTAACAAGAAAGCATGGAGAAGTGGACTATCATATATTCCAGCCGGCATGGCTGTTTTACAACGTATTTACACCGATCGGCAAAAAGGAAAATGCTGTGAGCTGATATTACGTCGTGAAAGATATCCCAGAACATAACTTCTTTCAATGCGAGAGATGGAAAGATGTAAGAGAGGGTATAGAGAGCCAAATGGATGAAGCTCTCATACTAAATAATCTAGTGGAAAGAATGGTAACGATTAAGCAAAATTGGAACCTAATAACAGAAGGAATTATATAAATAATAAGAAATAAAGACAGCCCCCACTCTGATATAATGCTGAAGCGGTTTCAGGGTGGACGTAAAAAAAAGGACGGTTCAGAGAGGTCACTTGAGGGATACTAGGACAAGAATATATAGGCGTCTGGTACCCACAGCATTCCCCAAAAGAAAAAAAAGTTAGGTTAGATTAGGCTACGTTGAATTAAATTGAAGATCTTCAAAGAGAAAGAGAGCTCGGCGAGAGCTGCGTGATAGTGTAGAGGAAGATATCTGGAGTGACGGATACAAGATAGCAATGAAAAAATATGACCAAAGCCGCTAGACATACCCGAGGAAACAAGAGAAAACGTAATAAACACATTATTCTCTAGACAGGGAGACGTGCAGTGGCCACCAGTTCCGGTAGAAGAGATCAGGAAAGCATCGAGAAAACTAAAAAATAAGAAGGCACCGGGTCCCGACGGAGTTCCTGCTGAAGTAGTAAAGATCATGGCCGAAGAACTACCGGAATACGTGATTAACATAATCAAAGAGCTGTTTAGAAGACGAGAGTTTCCGATTGAATGGAAGAAATCGAGGATAGTATTGTTTAAGAAACCAAACAAGAACGATGAAGAAGTGAGTATAGACCTCTGTGCCTAATAGACACGTTTGGAAAACTATTGGAGCAAGTAATTGCGGGAAGCATAATAGATGAAATAGAACAGAGAGAGGATTTATCAAACAGACAGTTTGGATTCAGAAAAGGGAAATCAACGGTGGATGCAATAGAAGAAGTGATGAGAACAGCAGACAACGAAATGAATAAGATCTTGGAAACAAAGGGATTGTGCGCACTAATAATGCTAGACGTCAAAAATGCATTCAATACTGCATTTTGGAGTTTAATAATGAACGAGATGCGACGAATACATACATCGAAATACTTAAGAGAAATTAAGTTACCTATACAACAGGGAGAGATGACGAAAATGACAAAACATACGAAGTGGCGCGGGAGGGGGGTACTGCGGGATCCATTCTGGGAGCATTACTGTGCAACCTCCCGTACGATGGCGTATTTAGGCAGGGTCTAACCCAAGAGTCTAAACCTAAACTAATAGCGTATGCAGACGATCTACCAGCCACAATAGTCAGAAGAGCAGAAGTGGAGCTAGTGGAGACTGCAAATGAAGTGCTGAGGAAGGCAGAGAGATTGATTATCAGAATTAGAAATAGCAGTTCATAGAGGTAGTACTGCTGATTAAAACAATTGAAGAAGGAGGTGAGACAGGGTGCGAATCACCGCCGGGGATGCCAGGGATTTCCCTGGCTGTGCTTATATTTCCCCCCCCTGTAAAATAAAAATCGGACCCCTGCCGGGGATGAATATTTCTCCGTCTGTGTAAATGCATAACATTAAAATATGTATAAAAAAATTCTGGAATAGTATCCCCCCCTGTAAAAGTTGTATGATTCGCACCCTGGGTGAGATTCACCATGGTGATGGCAGGTAGAGCCTAAAAAGCATGCCAAATACCTGGAAGTTACGCTGGGCAAGAATTTGAATTACAACGAACATCGACGTCAAATGCTAAGAATGTCGCAAGGCTCATGCCCAATTTCGGAGGTGGGGGAGGGGGGGGGGGCAAAAAAAGATATTGAATGCGGTGGTGCATACATGCAAATACGATACGGGGAAAGACTTAAAAATTAAGCGTAACCAGGACCTATTAAACAACAGCACGTAAAGAATACCAGCGATTTGGATCTGTAGAGGATACAAAACAATTTCAACCGAAGGAAGCATGATCCTTGCCAGAGTCCTCTGGAATTAATGTGCTGAAAAAGAGAATGGTCTGGGTAAATTCCAGGAGAAGATCAGCAAGAAACGACTACGGGAAAAGACAATAAATATATAGCAAAACAGATGGTTAAATAGTGGAGGAAGCCAATGGACACACCAACCGAAACCAGACATTAAGAGATGGATACACAGAACTGTAGAGAGAGATAGATTACTACATCACACAATTCTTGAGCGGACATGGCTGTTTCATGAAGTGTCTGGAAAGATTCAGATTAAGGCAGGAAGGAACATGTATGTATTGCAATGGGGAAGACGACGCAGAACATATTAATATAATAAACAAACAGCAAATTGAACAGTCAAATTACCAAGGAGAGCATAGTGGAACTTACACAGCGAATGGAGAGAAATGGGATAATATCAGCGGAATGATAAGAACGATCATAAAGACAAAGGAGGCTGACAAGGGAAGAGAGCAAAGGGAAACGAGAAATTAAGACGAATACAAATCCAAACTATTAACTTTCCCTTTGAAGTAATGCCAAAAGTAACTTCGAAGAGCTCATCACTAGGTTCTTCTTCTTCTTCTTCTTCTTCTTCAGAAACCGTAATTCTTCCACTGCTGGAAGTAGGTCTCTTCAAGTTGTCTCTATCCTTTGCAATATGGAGCCAGTGTCTTCCTGCAGTGGCCTTGATGTCATCGGTCCATCGTTTCATCGGTCTGCCGACACTGTTGTCTGTTGTCTCAGGGTCTCCATTTCAGTAATTTGATTGTCCATCTGTTATCATCCACCCTAGCCACATGCCCGGCCCATTGCCATTTCAACCTTGTCAGTCTCTCCGTTATATTTGTTATGTTAGTTTTTCTAATGATTTCTTCATCTCTGATGTGCTCTCGTAGACTGACACCCAGGATTTGTCTTTCCATGGCCCTTTATGTACGTTGAAGACGTTGTAGACTATTTTTTGTGAGAGTCATGGGAG
The DNA here is from genome assembly GCA_963082815.1 of Melanotus villosus. NCBI lineage: Eukaryota > Metazoa > Arthropoda > Insecta > Coleoptera > Elateridae > Melanotus > Melanotus villosus. The sequence continues at coordinate 5,301,034 of OY720423.1, read as the reverse complement.
TATGCAGCTTATACTTTTCGTTTTAGGTTTATGGGGATATCTCTGTTTTTCAATAAGAATACCAGTTTTTTAAAAGCAGCCCAGCTGTGGCCAATTCGTCTAGGTATTTCTACTGAATGATTTTCTTTGTCTATTCTGATTTTGTGCCCTAGGTATATTACTCATCTACTTTTTCAATATCATCACAAGGTTAAGGGGGGTTTTTAGCAGGTAAAAATCCTGCACCCCCATCACTACGGGCTCGGGCTGGTGGGGGTCTTTTTTGCAGATTTTCCCCTCCACCAAAAAAAAAGGATTAAATTAGGTTAGGGTGGATTACGTTAGGCTTTGAAATGATTGATCTAAACACTATAAGTAGCTGAGGTGTAAATAAAATTATTTGATTAACAATAAAATATAAAAATTTTTAAGTGACTGTTAAAAAATAAAATGAAAGCGATGGCCAATCAAAAAATAAGAAACCAGAAGAAAGGGAAAGTTAAAATTGTAGTAGTTTATAACTACGAATCGTAGAAGCAAAAGTTAATTTTTAAAGCAAATGCTAAATACTTTATGTGTGTTTATAGTTCAATGTAAGTAGGAGAGTTCCCAACCGATATTGAAAACAAGCAATTATCCGCGATGCATTCAAGAATGCTACACATTGCGTGAAATTTTTATACGTAACGTCCTTGAAATATCAGATCTGCATACATTTTCACGTGCAGGAACTCGAGTAAGAAGCGCATACATAATATGCAAGCGATTTATTTGCAAGAACGCAGATCCGGCGCCCGCGCGCGTTCCCTATCTGTTGTACCATCTAAATGAGATGCAATTAACACTTTCAACTCAGAATTTTTCCCCATGAGTTACAAGCATTCCGCGAAGAAAAAATATATCTCATTAGGATACTCGTAAAAAATACGAGTAACGTTTACTATCTACTGTTGCCGCAGAATTCAAGGACGGTTGAAATAGAACGAGTAATACACAGGAGAAAAAGTTGTTAAATTTATGGCTTTTAAAAGCTTTACAGCTGTAGATGAAGTATTTAAATGTTTTGTCCAGACAGAAGATAGAACAAAATTATAACTCCAAAGCTTGGGATAATTTATTAATGATTTATAAGTAATCCAGCAAGAAGTTTCTCATTCTTTTCTGGAAGGTGATACAAATTTATCGCCCTTGATCTAATTGTATCACCATACCAAATAGGTTAAATTTGCAATAAGCGCATTTAATGCCATCGTGACGCCCATATGTAATATTAAATCTTGATTACCGGTCAGTGATCCACGGTTAATTTCGATTTCTGCACCCACACGCATGTTTGTTCACTTTAACGGATTATTTCACGTCATTGACTTTCACATTACTAGAAAAATAATATTAAACGTGATTTATTATTTCGTAGTTATGACTTTTTTTATTTGAATAAAAATTAAGGATGGCTGCTTCACCGAATAAAGCGACGCGGCGCCTCCACCAAATTCCAAGCATTCGTGGGCGATTTAATTCAGTTAGTTTTGCTTTAGTTTATATTCTCATTGTTCTAGCATAAGACGTTTAAGCTACACTAAAGAACTGAGTGAAAGAGTAATTTGCTTAAATATTGATTCCCACTTATATCAATAAAGATTATTATTTCCTTTGGAAACAAGTTTAAAAATCAGACCCCAATTTCGATTAGGTTAAGTTTATATTAAATAATTTTTGCTCCGTTATTAAGAACAACAAAATTCATTGGTATTTATTAACTTCAGCTGTTGTCGAAAAGAAGCAAAAGACCATTCAACATGAATGAAGCATCAGTTATTCGTTAAGTGTACAGAATGTTAAAAGGCAGGCGAAAAAGCAGACGAACAAGAGGTTCATTCATTTTATCTGAACCACTTTTAAAACAAACCCCCCTGATCGTCCTTTGAAAGGTTGATTAGTTTTTGAGCCGGTGCGACAAGTTTAAGATACGCGGCCTTTTTGTCATCCCAAATAAATCGAAAGCAAAAAAGGAGCGGCTTTGAAACGCATCATGCACATTTAATTTCCTTCATGCTACCTCGTTATTTTTGTAGCCTTAAAGTTCTTTTATCTTCGTTCACACAAGCCCGCTTAAGTGGTATTTGCACTTTTGCATTATCTCGACGGTAAAGTGAAAGTTCCTTGACCCTCGGACATTTGACAGAAATATGACCTTTGTTTTCCACAAAAGAAAAAGTCCCCGTCTTGTTACATGGTAACAAACGAGTCGGCTGCAGCTGATCTAAGTACGTCTTTTGCAAGTAAAGGAACGTAGAAACGCTTACTGTTAACCTAAAATGTATGTAAGCGAATAATCTGGAGATAAATCGAATCTTCTTCAGTAATTACCTTTGCAACTCTGGCGCCTACAGCGCTACAACTGCGGGTGTTTTTCTGCAGTTTTTCTTTTCACAAGGCTTTTGTTTGCTTCATTAACGTGTTAAAGTGAGAACAGCCGTCGAACGTGCAGAAGTCTTCATTTCAGATCGGAATTGTTTATGTTTAGATACTTTTAAATGCACTGCATTTCCTACATACGCCTTCTTGGAAGTTGCGCCGAGTGTGCATTTTCTCGATGCTGTTTCGCGTAGATTAACAGCTTACTAAGGTCATTTTCATATTTTAATTGGGTAAAATTGTTTCTTCCTAATATGGTATTATATACCTAACATTTGTGTAACTATATATCACAGGGTGATGTAAGATAAAGCAACGCTTTTCGACGAACGCTTCTATGTTATGTATATGCAAATTTTCAGTTTCAATACTAAAACCGACAATAAAAAGTCCAAATAGCAAGAAAAATTAGTTTTCTGTAAAACATCAAATGAACATACAGTACAGAAACAGCATCAGAACAGAACAGAACATGTCTGTTAATAAAATACAAAACAGCAAAATAAGAGATGGATTAAACATTTTGAAAGAAAATCTCAGTAGGTAGGACAGGTAGGCTTTTAAATGTTCCTTCTCAGAGTTCTCACTTAGACTTTATAAAATATCAATACGTAGTAAAGAATAAAATGTAATTTAACACTGTTAACTTGTGAAGCTATCAATAAAATTAAAAATAAAAGATCTCCACGTCTTGAGAGAATTGAGACCGAAGAACATGGGAGGAAAATACATCATACCATTTCATGTGATTCGCAAAAAGGCTTGGAGTAAAGGAAAAGTCCCGTATAACCAGGAAATGTGAGCCAAAAGGGGAATAAACTGCTGAAACTATCGTGGCATAATTTTGTTCAACCTAGAGTGGGACTGGAACCAGGTGAGCCTACCAGGTCCTTCCTTAAAAAAATTTGCAGTATACAGCTCTGCCTATTTTCAATGAAATTTCCTGAAAAGCTCTGGATTTTGAGAAAATCCTTTAGTTTTAAATTAAAATTCCAGTAAACTATAATATCGTTTTCTTCCTCAATTTTTCTATTTTTGCAAAAACCTTCAGCCTCAAAATCACAGCTTATGTTTGGGGAAATTTTCTTCGATTTTTAATGAAAATATCAATAATTTCGACAACTCAAAATCGACTGTAATTTCCTTTTTTCGCTTCAGGAATCCCAAGAACAATAGGTTTGAAAAAGCTCAGCCTATGTTTGACGAAATTTCAAAAGCTTCTTTAAACTAGGGTTTTAAATTAAAATATTTAAAATTTGTCTTAACCAAGAAAGTAATCGTTTTACTTTTGAAAAATCGTCAGAATTTCCCTATGTTTTCAGGCAATCTAGGAAGATTCGGTCTGAAAAACTCAGCTTACGTTCCAAGGACTTTTATTTCATTTAAACACTGTGGTAAATAAAAATACACCTGAAAGGTTCTGGTCTTTCTGACCTAAAAGCATTAAACCTGAAAATTTTAGATTATGTTTGAGGACATCCCCAAGGGAAATGGTTTATTAATTAAATTAACTAATAAGTGAATTGTTTAACTTCTGAACATAGGCCTGAAAAACTCAACCTTTGTTCGAAAAAGCTTGCAAAGACCTTTATTTGATATTTCCAGAAAATCATTTAACGCTTTGGTAGATAAAAATACACGTTTTTCTGGTAATAACATTCGGCCTGAAAATTTCGCATTATGCTTAAGGAAACCCCTAAAAAAAATCTTTTTTAAATAAAAATATCAATAATTTTACCAACCAATAAGTAAATTGTTTTACTCTTGAATATTCGATCTGAAAAACTCAACCTATGTTCGAAGAAAGTTGCAAAGACCTTTATTTGATGCTTCCAGAAATCATTTAAACGCCTTGGTACACAAAAATACACTTTAAAGTTCATGTTTTTTCGCCTAAAAACTTCAGATTATGCTTAAGGAAATCCCGAAAGAAAATCTTTATTAAATAAAAATATCAATAATTATTCTTCTAACTAATAAGAAAATTGTTTTCCTCCTGAAACCTGAAAAATAGCCCCACTTTCTGTTTTCTCTTTTTTTAATTCAGCCTGAAAAAGATTTTGCTGAGAAAAATTGTAATTTAAATAAACATGTTGACAATGTTTCGTAGCTAAGAATTAAATCGATAAACCTGAAAGAATTCGCTCGAATTTTCCAAATTTTTAAGTAACCTCGGAACATTCAGTCCATAAAATGTTCGAAAAACCTTCGAAAGAGTTTTGAAACTACGAAGAATCGTTTAGAAACGTTGTTAAATAGAAACACGAATAATTTCTATTAACTAAGAAGTCAATTTTCTTCCAAAGAACCACCAGAAAGTTCTCAGTTTTTCTGGTAATCTAAGAATATTCGGCCTGAAAATTTCAATATGTTTAAGGAAAATTGCTTAAAAACTGATTTTAAATAACAATATCAATAATTTTTGTCATTAATAAGAAGTTAATTAGGTGCTCGTGAAAAATCGATTCTCTGTTTTTTAATGCAGTCTAAGACTCTAAGAGTATTCAACCTGTAAAGTTAGAATTTTGTTGAGAAAACTCCTGAACTGAAGAGTTTTGAAATTTCCTAAAATTGTTTAAATTTTTTTAAAAGTTTTGATCGTATTGTCCTGACTTTTCCACTTTTTCAGGTTACATTTTAGCTTGAAAATCCTCTACCCATTTTTAAATTAGCATTTTCTTGGTTTCAACTTGCAACCTGAAAATTGCTAGATTTTAAGCTAAACTTCCAGAAAGATTCCCAAATTTAAAAGTTGATATCTTCATACACACTTTCAGATTGAGATGAACAAACAAACCTTGAAAAACTTAAGTTGTCTTTCTGAAAAATTAATTTAGGAAGTTTTTCCAATTTTTAATTAATTAAAATTTTTTGTAAAGATGCTAAAGATGTATTTTCTGCCGGTCCTTAAAGTTACAGCTTTCAAAGTAAATAAAAGAAAAAAAAACACTGCAAGAAAAGCAAGGCTTCCGTTCTGAAATTTTTATTTGAAGAAGGGCATCCCGATCTATAGGCCTAACATTTTCCCTGAATATTTTTATGTTAATTTCCAACGATTTCAGAATTTTGAAACTTCATTTGGCAAATTTAAAAAATAATTTAGTACTTCTTCTGGAAATTTTCACCTGAAAACAACAAGCAATCTTTCAGTTAACAACCTATGGGCTACAGGCTCCAGGAGGTTGATATTGTTTCATTTTTATTGTTGAAGTAGCTATGTTAGACAGAGAAATGTTAAAATTTCGAGAAAACTGAAGGCTGAAAGTTTAATGTTCGCTCTGAAAAAATTGCATAAATTCAACTTGTACCAATATACTGAAATCTTGTTTATAAGATTATAAGTAACAACAAGTTAAGTAAAAAAATGAGTTAACTCAGAGTTTGGCTTCCTGGTGGCAAATTCTACTTTTTCAAAAATTGCACAAAACCTTTATTTGCTGAAATTTTAACATTAGAAGGTATGTATAATTTTAGCTTGTTGCTAACTTGCTGAAAGCTTCGAAAAGCCCTGCATTTAAATATCATCCTTCAGAAGGAAAGGCATTAACGGTTAGAAAGCGTTAACTTCACATACCACACTTTTCAGTCCCCCAGGTTTCTTCGGCAGGGTTTAGTTAATCACACCTTAAGATTTTGCGCTCTTGTATTGGTAGAATAAAGTAAAAGAATAAAACCACAACTTTTCATCGAATGTCGATGAAAATACAAGTGAAAGGTGCATTGCATTACCTTGGAAATATTTTCCAAACAGGCACGTATATAAAAGAGATTATTTTAACAACAATCCTGAAGTGCTAATAAATTAAACTGAAATATGCAAATAAACACGTTTATAATCTAACGAAGACAAAACAGCAGCAATGATTACAATACCTTCATCACTTACTGACTGATACCTTTACCTAGTTATGTATTTTTTACCATGTAGACTAAGCATGTTACTAGTATTTATGGCATATTATTTATTCGAACAATAGTAAAAGTTAGCTTATGAAACCTACAGAATTGGAAAAAGTATTTTATATGTTAAAAGTGCAATTGACGGTTGCATTATGGGTTGGGAAGTTTACTGGAGGAATGACATTTATTTGTAAAAAGGAAGAAATGAGGAGAAAAACTTTATAACCTTGTGCTATGTAATATTTACTGTGAGCTTGGTTTGTATTGCAATTTTTTTAAAACAGTTAGGAAGTCTCAACATATATATTTTTTTTATTTAGAGAAAATGCCAAAGAAAAAGGTAAATTCTATGATGAACTGCAAAAACAGACTGCAAGGTGTCGATCGCTCAACGCGCAATTAAAATTGTCCAATTGCAAAGAAAGGCAAATTGAATTTAAAACATTTGAGCGCTAATAGACGTTAAGAGTGCCAAAATTACTCCTGTAGTGCTCACACCTTTTAGAAAACGTTCAGCTAAATTTACAACAACGAATCGAAACGAACAAGCATTTTAATTGATTTTATGATTTTCATCATAATTAGTGAATATTTCTCTTGCATGTAAGTTCGATACTCATTTGTAAGAAATAAAGGTTTTTTTTTTAACGTAGTTCCTAGTGTTACTTTTTCGTTAGGTCTAAAATTTTCAAAACTTTTTGTAAAAAAAGGTTTACCAACAATACCAACTGTGTTTTATACTTCAAGGAGGGTGTATTGTTAGCAAAGGAGCTCATAGATTTTTAACAAAGAAAAGTTCGTCCTTAGAGGATTAAACTTAGAAAATTACTTTTAAAACACAGTGAAACTTTCATTAACTGAGACATTGTTATCTTTGCATTTAAATATATCTACATATTATGAAAATATTGATTCATGTTTTATATAGCGGGCACAATTTTTGCGATCCCATTGGTATGCGTTATAAAGGCATTCACTGTACACGCATTGCTTTAAACACTTCCATATAATTATTAATTAACTTTTTATCTCGTGTTTTTAGTTAGTTCTTACTGTTTTGCATATAAATCTATATAAAAGTCGATTCTATTTTAAACTGTCGAGTCATTAACAATAAATAATATTGCACGATTTGTTTATTGTAAGCTAAAGAATAAATAGCATTATGAGAGTAGGTTTTATATTTATATCTATAGGTAGCTCAGTGCGCTATTATGTTATTGTAATGACCAGTAAAGATAATTTTCACTTTTAATCTTACGTAGGCCAACAACCTGCAAATATTCTATTGTAGTCGTGACATTCTAATTGTTTTGCAATTTTTGTTATTTAATTGTATAGGTACAGCGCTATAATTGTTTAATAAATATTTAAGCCTCAGTAAAGCTATTGTTAAATTATCAAACTCCGGATTGATAGTTTAGAATTAAAACAATGCCTGTTCATAAAAATACTAAGTTGTTTAATGTTAGAGTTTATTGATTTTACTTCCTCATGTTCGATTAAACGTTCTATTTCAAGGTTTAGCTTTTATAAACAATAAACGAAAGCCTTAAAACGAAAACGAAGATAACTCAATACCAAACAAATTATTAATATCACGATTATAAGCGAAAGCTCTCCGGTTAATGGTGTGTACTTCACCGGAGGAGTTTTAAAGATCTAAACAAGTTATTAGATAAATAATTGCATCCACGTACTTCGTACTTAACTAACTCTCATCAGATAAATGTCCGGCAAAAAGGTAATATTTATGCCAATAAATAAGTGTAGTGAAAGCATGTGTAAAATTATATGCTAATCTTAAATAAGGCCGATTCAATTTTATCGAAACTCTTTATGTAATATCGCAGTACATTCAAGAATAAAAAAAACATAACAACCCAACACCACCTACTAATTAATAGGAGTAATATCTACTAGCAAAAGCATAAAGTGGATTTTTATTTAATTTCCACATCATGAAATGTTAAAAAGTGCCCATTGCGATGCAAAATACAAATAAAACGAAAAGCAAACTCCTTTTAAGAATAAATCCACGACTTTACCGATTATACCGTTCGACTGTCACTCAAGTCTTCCAAGTCCTAAAACACGCAGCCCTTTCCCGATTTGTACAGCTCTTAGGATAAAGTCTATAAGATGTACAACGTAGAAGTCTTCGTTGAGTTTTATTCTGTATACAAAGAAATGTTTGAAATGCATTACGGAAAGCTTTGTAAATAAGATGAATTTGCATTTAAGGCACGGGTAAACTAGTCACAATTTACTTAAGGGGAATAAATTAAGTTTATAGACATTCATATTGAGAAAGGTTAAGTTTTTGTAACCATGAACGCAAAATATTTTTCAGTTTTGTCTATCAACAAAATTTTGTAATCCTAACAAACACAATAATTATTTAAATTATTGCAATACAAGATTTTATTGCAGTTTTATTACAATTTTATTTAAAACCTAATCTAACTAATAAAATTGTTTAGATAAACACATGTTTATAGGTTTGAAATGTGTGTTATGAATTTAAAAATGTATGCAGTGCAATTTAAAACAAAGATCTTATTCTGAGCGAGTATCTATATTAACGGTTTTCAAGGCCTTTTTTATTTTAATAACAATAATAACCCAGCCAACTGGGTTTATTTTTCATTCGACATTACTAAACACATTATTAATTATTATTAATGATAAGTATAGACTGTTGTTATCGACTTTGAAACAGAAAATCGTAGTAGGTACCTTGAAGATGTTTTTAAATAAGTGCATATGGATTTGCAATACCATATACCGTGTGTCCTTAAAGTGACGCATAAATTCAATAAAATGGTATCAAATTTTTTCGGAAAAAAACTTGAAACACTTCAGACAAGGGTGTTCTCCAAAATGATCGCTTTTCTTTGGAGTTTAGTTGTGGAAGGATATGCCGCTATTGAGCATTTTTTGGTAATGGAAATCCATATTTTTTAGTGCTTGATTAAATAGGCCTTGTCACTGTTAATACAACTTGTAAAAATCGGTGTAGGTTTTATAAGAAAAGTTTAGAAGAAAACTCAATAAATAAATGAAAATAAAAATTTGATGCTAAAAAATTAAACTAAATGTTCAAATTGCTTGCCATTCACCGCCAAACAGAGTCTTAAAAGGAAATAAATTATTCCTTTGAAGATTTAAATAAATTCGGGGGCAATGAAGCGAACTTCTTACCTAATAATTCGTTTCGATGGTTTATTTACGTAAATTTCGTCGAATCGAGGCAGCATTTAAATAAAGTATTTCCAAATCCACTATTGAAAAACGAAGACCCAAGGAATGGCCAGCTAGGTTCCCGGATCTATTTACGGTTGAATTTTTTTAGGGTTATTTAAAAGGCAAGGTTTATGTAGAGCCACGGTAAAAAATTAAAAGAATGAATTTAGCTGGAAGTTCGCCTTTAACAAAACCTCAAAAAATATATATTTTGCGTATTTTGGCCGTGAAAGGCGAGAAATTTGAACAATTAAATTAATTTTTCTTTGCAAGGTTTAATACTTTTTTCAAGATGTTTTTAATGAAACCTCCCCCAATTTTTGCTGGTTGCAATAAAAGCGACAAGATCTGTTTAATAAGGTAATAAAAATATGGCTTACCCTTTAAAAAATATTGCATGAAATCTTATTCAAAAATACGTGCAAAAAATATCGACCACTTTAGAAAATTCGTTTTTTAATTTTTATCTTTTTTTTTAATAAAATTATTGCATTTTTATTTTTTATTGAATTTTGGATTAATTTACGGACACACGGTATATTTTCTTTAGTCAGCATGTTTATATGGCAGTAGAGGTGTATTATTATTATTTTAACCTTTCAACTTTAATCTTTTTTTTCAATAATTTTCTAAAAAACCTACCCCAATTTTGCACATAGTATTAAAAACTATTTGTTGGCCTTTAAAAAAATATTCCCCGACATCATATCCTTCTAAAAATACATGCAAAAAAGTCGATCACTTTAGAAAATATTGTTTGCCCCTCGACACTGTAAAGATATGAGGGAAAAAGAAAGAAGAAGAATATATTGTTTGAGAAGTTTGTTTTTGTCTCTTTTTTTAAAATAAAATTGTTGCAATTTTATTGAATTTATGCGTTAATTTACGGACACATCATGGTATATTCTTTTCAGCTATGGTGGTTACTTATATCGCAGTGGAAGTGTATAATAAAATAATCAATTAATTTCTACTAGGTATATTCAATTCATGAGGAAGCTCAGATTTATAGTCAAAATTTATAATGTAAATGCAACCGGGCGATTTTTTTTTATTATTCTAAACAATACGTTTAAGTCCTGAGGAGCAAAATGTGTATGCCTAAAACAGTCAAAGAAAATAATAGGGGTTTGGTGATTATGTTGGGTTAAATTACGAGGAAATTATGGGTGATTAGAAAATCCAAGGAAGTTCGTTATTTATGAAGCTAACAAAAAGGCGTGGGTAATTTATTTACAAAATAGATTAGGGCATGAAGAGTTACAAAGTAAACGGAAGAAAATTTTGCTACTCAGCATACCCAAAATCAGCAATAAAATTATGTTTTTGACCTAGAGTAAGTGTCGACGGTAACTCCAACTGAAACAAATGCAATAACAATAATTTCAAAAGTGTGAAAAAGGGTTTCCTAAATAACCATAAAAAACTGCTTTAAATATGCTGGATTTGAAAAATCTAATTCCAGTGGCGACTCTGATTTTGAAGATGGCACGGTTGCTAAAAGGGAGGAGAAGCAGAAAATTGAATTCCTTCATGTCGAGGGGCTATTTTTTAGAGACTAAGAGTGAAACATTAGATCAACAAAACATATATGGAATTTCAGCGAACACTCTTTCTTCTAATGCGAAAGTTTTGTTTGTTTTTAATGGGTGATTTTGATCTTTGATGTTTATTTTTTTTATATAAATTCTTGCTAGGGTAATCGGTGTCTTAGATTGGTTCGCATACTCTCAATTAATTAATTTATGGCATTGACGTGGAATAAGTTAAAACATTGCTCTATTCAGTTCGGATGGCCGGTTGATTTAAAAAGTATATGTCACCTTTTATAAGTATATATTATAAATATACTGGAATGAAGCGATGTTCTAACATGCACGTGGATGGCCACCGTGAACCTGAAATATGACTCGAGTCAGCTGCGCGGTGCCGGTGACTTCTTCAGAAAGAGCTCACTATGGTTAGCGCCATCATTGAAAAGTTATCTTCTCAAGAAGCCAGGTCGTTCGAGACGATGTTTCCTATGATTTTTATGTAAGATTATTTTTCTGTATTTAATTCAGTCTAATTTAATTCATACTTTACTAATAGTATGGATCAGACACTGTTTCATTTTATTAACTTAGACTTAGATGATTGTACGTACTTGGAACCTCTAAAATTGTCTAAGTGTTTACCTTTAACTTTAACTCTAAATAATATCTTGTGAAATTTGATCAAAGTTTGGGCAATATATGTTATGTTAGTTGAACCAGAATTTTAATATAAATAAAACCTATCGCAGCAAACCCCTACGTAGCGTAGCTGGTTAAATACACCACGTTGGCATTTAAAAATTATCAGAAATTCTACTAAATTTTACTATTTTTACTAACTTTTAACATTAGTTTTAGTGGAAACCACTACGATACATTATGACAGATATATTAATTATTAGTTTTATAATAAGAATAGGGTGGTAGCAACTTTTCTGGCGAGCTCTGCATTGTCTTGTCTTGCCTTGCCTTGTCTTACATTTTATGCAAGAGCAAGAGAAATGCAAGAATCTCGTAAAACGCAACTATTACCTTGCTTTACTATACATTAGTATATGTTATATTATACATAAAATTATTATTCCTGTGTAATGAACTGATCGATATTGTAGTAGTTATAATTATGAAGGGATTACAACGTAAGTCTATTTTGTTTATACAGTTATACATTTCTCATACAAATAAAATAAAGCGCTGACAAGGCTTGACAATCTCCCCCCATTTTTTTCTGTACAGTGCTTTTCCTCTTCAATTACTCAAATGGCTTGATTTATAAAACTCATAATAAAGAATTAACCTTGAGTTTTTTGTCCAAAAAATATTTACAAAATCAGAGGTTTCTTTTAGAAATATCTAATGCACTATATCTGTTACAACTCAACAAAACATAATTTCTTATATGAAATAAAACGTTTGGTTGTGCACAATTTCTTTTTTTTTAAACAAAAAAATATATTGTGGAAAATTGTTTCATATAATTAACTTTTTTTAAATTGAAATGTTAATTTAGACACTTACTATACAAAAAGTGCGACGAAAGTCGCCATTTTGAGCACCCATGTGTGACTCATTTGTAGTCAATTCGAGGTTATAATTTCAATGTCAAGAGAGTAAATATCATAGGCGCCACATACATATTTTATATAGATTAGAACTTTGCAAAATATATAATATATTTAAAAAACTGTTTTAACCGTCAGTATTATAATATTTTATTTCTTGCAGCTTCTAATTTTTGTTCATTCACACTTTTACTATATTTTTGTCAGTTTACGTCTTTGAATATTTTATATTCAAAGGTTTACGTATCCCGTATCCATCCTAAAAGGTACGCCACTGACATATCGGAAATATTCAGTCGCCATATGCATCACCTATCTTGGTCTCACGTATGTTTTGTGTAGCCTCCTTCCTGTAGTTTTATATTCAAAGGCTTGGATCAATCACCGGAGTGGCCTAGTGCCTAGTGGTTAAGCCATTCGACTACTACGCGGACTGTTTCGGAGACTAATCCTATTTTTACCACATCCTCCCGTACGCATAGCGTACGAGACAACTGAGGTATGAAAAGCGAGGCCTCCATGTTGCAAGCCATGCTCTGTTTGATCAAACCGTTGTATTTTTTTTAGAATAGTTACCAAGATATGTAGTTTATTTAATCCATAAACATCATAAAAATTAGTAAAGAAATGTAAATTATACGATTGTTTTATATTTTTGAAATAATGCAATTGTAAATATTTTATTTTGTTTTCGATGTTTTTCATGCATTTCCCTACTTATTTTCTACTAAAAACCTCCTTCATAATTCTAATATTATAAGTAAATTTGGTAGATTGTATAATTACTTTTTATGTCGAGTAATTCAATTTAAAGTCATCTTCAGTAGGTTTGTGAAATTAAAAGTCATGTCTTAGCCAATGTCAACTAATAATAATTAAAGTCTATTTTACATCAATTGTGTAAAATTAAATGTTAAGCAAAGACATAAATTTCCATAAATTGCAGCAAGAGACGCAAAATTCAATGCTCTGCACTAAATAAAAGAGTTAAGTAAGAAGTTTTTATTACTGAATTCCTTTGTAATGTGCAATGTTCCATTTGTTTACGACTTATGGCTAATATTACAGTTTAATATTATGTATGTTACAATTTTGGCGTTAATTGAAAATATAAAAAATTTATAGTATAATAATAGTAATAATGGTTAAACAAACTAAATTCGTAGAGACATGTAATTTTTGTACTAGAAAATACGGATTAATAAAAAAAATAACTTAAATTATTTAACTTTTATTTTTAGTCTATTTACTGTTTCGGACAGGTAACAGTCGATCTATTCTCGAATCAATTTATAAGTTTGCTGTCCATTTTAAAAAATGCCACAAAATGTAAACTTCGCGTCCTTCCTACGGTATCCATTTAGTGAGAGACATAAAGTAGATTATCGACCTGTCGGAATTTCCATCCAGAAGTCTCCATGGTGAGATGAGATGAAATTCGAGGCTGGATGAATTTGTTAAAGTTTTAAGTTATTATTAAAGGTCATAAATAACAACAAAGTCAATTCAGTACACTAATGACTTTGCCTACGTGGCTGATAATTGATGATATCCATTCGTTTTTGAAATTCACAGTAAAATTTACAAATAATTACACGCTAATGCAAACTTATCCGCTATCCAATTCACTACCGCATGTTCCCATACGCTTTCAGATTAGGCATTAACTGTTCATTTAATAAGATCTTCTTAGTATACATATGTAAGCCTTAGAATTGAAATTGCAAGTGGTATTTGTGCATATAGGTTGCATTAAGGTGTGCATTTCAAAATAACTGTTTCGCACTTCCGTAAGATTTATACGGTTAGTCAATCATAGGTGAGAACTTCATATTAGATTATGGTTAAGTGGATTTGAGTTATGAGTAAGCTACTCGAAGGTGGGTATTGCATATTACTCATTTTCATGCAGGTAGGTGTTTAATAATTAGCGAATGAAATTATGCAAGCTTCAGATCTGATTTTTACAGAAACGCTTGAAAATTATGTAAAAGTATACTGTGCAATGGAATTTCAAATTGTCCGTATGGAAACGGCAATATATAATCGATAATAAGTATTTACTTTATCTAATCTCGTATGTGAACCTCGCTAACCATATAATTACATGAAGGAAAACGAGATGGTCGTTTACCTTAATCAAACCATAAATAGCTTATCGAACGATGGAGATAGTACCAGCACCGCCATATTTTAATTTTTCCAATTAAAAAGTTTTTTGATATATGCGGAATGTAGTTAAAGTTAACTGCTAAAAAACTTCACCTCTGCTTCCTATAACGGTGGATAGATTAATTTTGAGCATTTAAACTATTAAATAGACTTTATGTAAATAGGAGCTATCAATAAAATAGTTACATGTCGTATAATTAATGTAAGTAACTATAATCTGGTGTATATTAATCTAAATATCGCTCTGTTAAATGATGATTAGGTAGCTAATATTATTTAATTTATATTTATGCAATGATAACGCTTGTCGCTTTGAAATCACTTCAATATATGTATAACCGAGAGTTTATTCTCACACATTTTTCAAAATTGTACTTCTGAGTAGTTTTTTAAATAATACTTGGTTTCCAGTTTATCAATGTTAATATACTAAGAAGAAAAACAACAGATTTAATCTATTTTTTTGTACACTCTTTCCAAAATAGGTACTTCT
The DNA here is from genome assembly GCA_963082815.1 of Melanotus villosus. Lineage (NCBI taxonomy): Eukaryota > Metazoa > Arthropoda > Insecta > Coleoptera > Elateridae > Melanotus > Melanotus villosus. The sequence continues at coordinate 5,285,729 of OY720423.1, read as the reverse complement.
TTATGTAAACATAAGTTAGAGCGAGTAGTTTCTGTGGTGAGTTCGAAGCTGACTGAATCCAATAACCAGCACAGTGGGGATTCTATTTTAAGCTCGGAAATTTTCGGAAAATCCCAGGTTGGAAATATTGTTTTGCTCGAATTTGAATGACATTACTCTTCCACATAAAGTTTCGTATAATTGGTAAATAATTCACGTTCTAGAAAACTATTCATTCGAACACAATGAATTCATAAGAATGGTAATTACATTGTGAAAGCAAAGGCAAAATAATTTGTTTACGATTTTCTTTGATATAATTTGAAAAAACACATCCAGGAGATTAGTCTTCAAATACGAAATTTTCTTAAAAGGTACTCCTCCGGCATAAATTCAAGTGGTACTCGAAACTAAAATGTTTCGCGAGTAATTTTCGAGGAAAAACCAAAAAATAAAAAACTAAAAAAAAAATAGCGGGATCAATGGTGCCGTAAAAAAGTTGCAGCTGAGAATCCCCAAGAAGAAAAAGGGGCTTAAAACTTCCCTAATTCTAACCTATATAAATGATGAAAATTACTGCGTAAGAACGTTATTCAAAGAAAAGTTCAAGATTTAAGGGTTTTCTGCAGTGAAAAAACTTTAGTTTTATGTATAAGCAAATAATACCTAATAATAATCAATTTATACTACATTGGTATAAATAGCTCTCCAAACAGTTCTAATAACTAGTGTGCTTTCTTACCCTAGAAACTCTTTAATCCACCTAAACCGTTTTTTAAACTTAGACTTTTTGTTGTTGTATAATACATATGTACATATCCTGTAGCTTCTGGTTGGAGCATATGGCTGCCACAAAGGTTCGCCAGCGGATTCTATTTCGAGCTAAGGCTTTGATCTCATTTCAGCTTGCTTCTTTTAATATCGTTCGTCTCCATGTGATCTTCGGTCTTCGTTGTTTCCTTGATCCTTGGGGGTTCCAATCAAGCGCCGTTTTTGAGATTTCATCGTGGTTTCTTCTCAAAGTGTAACCAATCCACTTCCATTTTCTAGCCATTACGGTTTTAGATATCTCAGTTTGGTTGGTAATGTGCCATAGGTCTGCGTTTGTAATTGTATTAGGCCAGAACACATGGTAGATTTTACGAAACTCTTGGAGTTTGCTACTGATTGCAGCTGTGGTTTTCAAAGTCTCTCAACTATACAGGAAAATCGATTTCACGTTGGCGTTAAAAAGGTGTATCTTGGTTTTTTTGGTGATGTAATTTAAAGACCATATGTTACGTAACATGCCAAAGGCCTGTTGTGGTTTCCTGATGCGATTTTAGATGTCTTCTTCAGTACCACCGTTGTTGCTAACCATGGATCCTAGGTAGCAGAAGTTATCTACCTCTTCTATTTTCGCTTCGTTAATTCGAAATTTTGTGAAGTTACGAATTTCAATGCGCATCGATTTAGTTTTTCCTACATTTATTGTCAGTCCCACGAGGCCAGTTTGAGTAACTAATCGCTGGGGCTTCGTTTCCATGTCTCTATATTTCTGAGAGAGGAGGCAGATGACATCTGCGTAATCGAGATTCTCCAGTCGATTCTGCAATCCCCATGTTAATCCTCCATTTCCATCACTAGCGCTGCTCATGGCCAAGTCCGAGATTAAATTCAAGAAAAGGGGTGATAGTACACATCCCTGTTTTACACCATTCTTTATTAGGGTTTTATTGCTCATTTTTTCTTTGTGCAAAACTCTGCAATTGGCGTTAGTGTATAAATCTTTGATGATGATTATGATTTTCTGAGGGATTCCTTGTAGGACAAGTATCTTCCATATGGCATCGAGGGGATATCCATTCGAGAGATTGCCCAATAATTATTCTTAATGCGTTTATGAGGTCTACGTACGACCGGCATGGCCTGAAACATGCTTGTGTTTTGGTTCGACAAAGTTGGAAATACGATTGAGGATCATCGAAGCAAGTATTTTATTAACTTAGTTCCCCTTCAGTTCGCACAATAATTCAGGTTGCCGTTCTTAGGTATTTTAATGACAAGTCTCCCTTTTCAGTCATCAGGGACTATTTCAGTTTCACAGATATGGTGTTCTTTATTTTATTTTCGTTAGGTGGTCTAGTATTTATTCTAAGTAGGAGGGTTTGTTTATGTTGATGGTGCTTTCCTCTTGCTGATTATCAAGGATATCAATATAATATTCTTCCCATCTTTTTATTTGCTCAGTGTCACCATGCAGTTAGTAGCTTGTCGGACTTGTCTCGAACGTGTGCAGTCGCCATTTGTAGTTTATTGGCTAAGCGTTTGGAAGCTGGAAGAGTTCTTTTATGTTGTTATGCTTTAACACTGCTTTTAATAAGTTTATTTATTCGGGTTTCTGAGTTACAACTGTTAAGTTTTTTTTTGCTTTGCCCTGTTTTCTTTCCTGTATAATGTCCATGTCCGAGATCCATGCTTTTTTCCTGTGTTCCCTAAAACTGAGTCTTTTCGGCTTCTCCTAGTATTGCTTCCGCCACTTTCTTCCATCGTTCATTTACATCTTCATTTGTACTGGCCTCCATATTTTGAATATTATTAATTATTAAGGTTTCTTCTGATCTCTTCTCGTATGAGCGAGTTTTCGAGCTTGTCTAAGTTGAAATTCTTGCGCTTGAAAGAAGGATTCTGATTTATAATAGCACCGGGTTTTGTTGTAGTAAAAACCAACGATTCACCTTTAAGTGCTTTTAATAGAAACTGGTTGTATTACAAGCGACATTTTAGCATTGAAAACATCTTGGTGCCGTTGATTGCGTATTTGTATTATTTATTTATTATTATTTGTTAAAGCGTCTTCAGTAATCAATAAGAAAAATATATAAATAGTCATTTGCTAGTCTCAGCTATAATTTTAGAGAAAATTTAAATATTGCAGTTCAAGGCACTATTCATAATTTTGGCCTGTGCGTTGTACTTTCTTGAGACGAATTACTCTAACGAATTATGGCATACAGTCATGTGTGAAGCAACTAGGGTATGATGCAGCCATCATAACTTCAATTGGAACTATGCATTGTAGATTTCTTGGAAGATAAACACTTTTTGATAATCCAGATAGATGCTCAAAAATTTAGTTGATGCAATATAGTTTTTAGTTTCTAAAAATCGATTGCGGTATAATTTTTAAACCATTTTATAATTTTGCGTTAATTTCATTGAATAAAGTATTCATTTCGTTTAACTTTAATCATAAAGAAGGTAAACAAATTAATTTTGAAAAACAACGCTAAACATTTATATTCAAATGTATGTCGACACTAGCAATACCTTTTACTTACGAAAATTTTAATTTACTCTTAAATAATACATTTCCTTAATTTCTAAACACCCTATAAATCCTATTAACACTAGCTATGACTAGGGGCTTTTCAAAATAAGCAGAACTTTTTAGAAAGAATGGCCTTTTCTCTAAAAATGATCAATAAAAACGGTGACAGGTCCATCCGTGGACACGCTGTATATCTGAGAGTGTCTTATGATTTGGGATAACTCGTAATCCTTTTGAGATATCACAAAAAAAAAAACAAAAAACGGCAATTTCCTAAAATTTCATGTATTTGCATATTTAATTTAGAGTAAAAATAAAAAGGGCTATCTTACAGACATTGGATAAACCCTTGATTATAGGATTATGACCCAAATTTAGGTATTTTTAAATGCTAAGCAGCAGCTTATTTTCACATCACTGAAACGCTTATTTTCTCCCCTTTTTAATGGCGGGATTATCTTCAATTTTCTTAAAACAATTGAATTTTTCAGCCGAAAGTCATACACTATTTTTTCAAAATTGCTTAAGGGCATCAAGGCATAGCCTTGTAAACCAGACATCTTGGGTTCGATTTCTGGTTCCGGCCAGGGAGATTTTAATGCGGACAAATATCTAAAAATATGCTGCCCTTAGAATACCACGTAAAACCGTAGGCCCTGTACCAATACGATGTTTGGCACGATAAAGATTCCTTCCTTTGGTTCGGCGAATTCTAGTCGGGTAGTGCCAATGGCCATAGTAGTCGACGCGCTTGGAAATCCCTGGCACCCACAAGCCTAGATTTCGCTCAATATAAAACAAACAAACAAACAAAACTGTTTAAAAAAGCTTTACGTTCCCGATTCGATAACCAAAATTCCACATTTTAGTAGAGCATTAATTACTTTATCGGAAGTTACCATCGACAACGTCCGCTGAAGTATTTTATGGCCGTTGTTATTCACAATTTTGCAAAAAACTAGTGTATGCGTCACGGCCGAAAAATGCATTTAGCGACCTCGGAAGTTATTTTTTTTTTGAAACAATTAATTAGTGCACAAATGATGGATCATCAATAAAAATGGGCGAAAAAACAATTACAATGCATTCGCGCGGACCTTAAAACCAAATTTATTTTAGTTTTATTATCTTGTTTCATACTACTTTTTAAATAATACTTACTGGACCTAAACTTTTGTCTACAGCATGTTTAAGAACTTACCAAACTAAAATCATTTAAAATAAATCATGACAAGTCCTTAGCTTTAACCCACATCAGTTTATATAAAATTCAAAGGGAATTGGTTAAATTAAGTAGTTAGAAGCACACAAACCCATTCACAAATTTGAAGGTTAAATTGGTGTATTATTAGCTTTACACGAAAAACCTTAATTAAATAGCAACACGAATAAGGAACTACCCGGAAATGTCTATTTAATAATAATGGTGTATAATAAGGCAGGCATCCTCCGTATTATAAAATTTTATAGCACTGTAAGACGGCAGGTAACTCATTATAGCTAAATCTGTGCTCTACATCGATGTTATTGTACTCACGATTTTACCGGTAGTGTTCCAAAAAGGTGAACATGTGCTTTTCTTCATTAAAATTACCTATATATAACGGTACGACAAAATAACTGAAGGTATCTTATATCGATATCTATGATATTTTATTACATAAAAGAGAAACATATCGGCTGCATCTTCCTTAAAACAAAAACAACCGTTCACTTTTAGGAATTTCTAGAGTTCATTGTTATCAATAAATAAATGCAAATCAATATTCAACAAAGTAATATTGGTGGGGGGACGGGGTGCTGCTGCTGCTACCCATGTCACTCTAATATATACCAAAAATAAATTTTTCAAAGGTTCAAAATCAGTTCTTACCTTCGTCTATACGCTGGTGATACGACTTGGTTATCATTAAACGAATGTCTCCTGTAATCCTTGTGTTTCTTCTTACGTAATCCTTTACCTTCACTGTGATATGAAGGATTATTCCTTGAAATGCCCACATCAGAGGCTGGTACTTTAGCCAAGCTAGGAGCAACGTTTGCTCGATAGCCTGCCCTAAATTCCCTTAACCATTTTGTCAGCACACTTCCACCACTTGACGATGGAACTTCCTCATTTTTTGATCTGTAAAGAAATAGGCAATTCAGAAATGGCAAAGGACTAAGTAGTAAATTAAGGAATGAAGTTTAAAAAATGGTTTTTCAAGGTTTGAAGACTAAAATAATTACTTGTACTGGCATTTCCAACAAATGAGTGGTTGTACTGAAGAAAAATAATCAAAGTCATCTTTAAATTAATATAACATCGATAAAAACATATCTGGTGGGTTGGTAAAAACACAACGTTTTGTAAGAAGGTTTAATGATAATTATTAAGAATTAATTTAGAAGCAAATTATATGTGTTTGAATTTTTGTGGTTACTAAACGCAACCAAATTAACAAATTACGGTTTAGAAAAGGTTACTTTTCGTTAATATATTTTTAAACAATAATCGTCAGTAGTATATCAGTGGGAATAGCTTTAATATACGTAATTCGAAAACAATTTATTTAAGTGTTGCTCAAGGTTTACGTAAACCAACAAAACTGAATATTAGAGGAACGAATTCGGCAAGAAGTTCGCTCCGTCGCGTCGCCCTGAATTTATTTAAATGTTCGAAAATAATTTATTTTACGTTTAAGATACAGCATCGTGGTGAATGGCGAGCAATTTGGACATTTAAATTAATTTGTTACATGTACATGACCCGGTCATTTATGCTGATATGAAAATATCGTAGAATGCTAAGGGTGTTGTAAATGGACTATGTTGAATAAAGAGAAAAAAGTTTTGGTCACTATAAAAAATTCAGTATCTTGGTAATGCAGGTTCCTGCAGTAAAAAATACCTGGAAAAAGAGGTGTAAAAAGGGGAAGAATCTATTGGCCTAAGAACCTTCGAACCTGGGTTTCCATGACTATTTAGGGCCCCAGTCAATAAAGTGATGATACCTAATATGGTTGCCAGCATTCAGAACGAGAGAAATCTAGAGAAGAGAAGAAGAAAAATTTTCAACTTTCATTCTTGTTGCTCATCTCTAATTTTTACAGGTTATACTAAGAGTGGTAGGGTCTATTTAATCAGGCAATAAATATGATTTGCCATTTAAAAACATCCCTTACAAAACTAAACACAAAAAAATCAACCACTTCAGCCAATGGGTTTTTTAATAAACCTTCTGAATACACAAAATAACATTCAGGGTAGAAGAAAAAACGTAGAAAGTGTGATACATTACATAACATATAAAAAATGCGATAGATGTAAAAGTAATCAGAGCGACGTAACTGAACACAGATCAGAGACTTCTACGACGGCACAAATATCAATACACCTAAGAAGCAAAAATACAAAATATATGAAAAACTAAATTTAGACAAACTTAGGCAACAGGAAACGCAAGCAGCATACAAGATAGACTATCAAAAGTCGAAGAAGAAGATGAGAATGTTTGTAGCGAAAAAGGAAAACATATGTAAAGCAACAGAAGAAGTGTGTGGCAAGAAGAGAGTAGACACACGAAGAAAAGGAGCAAGCTGGTAGAATTCAGCAATAAAGCAAAAGACCAAAGAAAGGAAAGGAGCCTATAAGGAGTACACAAGGAATACAAATGAGGAAAGAAGAAATGTATATTGTACTGATCCTTACTTTGGCATCGACAATTGTTAAAAAATATTTTCTTTGCCCTTTTATTAATTAGAATTCCTGAGATCTCACCTCTAACGGGTCGTTACGAAGGTTCGTTGTTGTTGTTTAGAATTAATTTGACACAAAATAAATTTTCACTCTTATTTTTAATGCAGATTTTATTTAATTTTTCAACCCTATTCACCCTGCTTAACTCTAACTTAAAATTATGGTTTCACACTCACTATCTATAAAGGTTTAAAAATTTGTTTCGATTCCTCTTCTTTTCCAGTAAATACTACTCGTATTACAGCACTAAATCCAATTTGCCCCTACTTCGAATTTAGTTTCAAATAGCCTCTGCTTCGAATTCAGTTTTCTTTGAAATCCAAATCACTTTCCAGAATTAAATTATCGTTTTACTTATTTATCGAATCACTAATTGATTCTAATTATCGTTAACATTGTTTTAAATTAAATATTTGGCTGAGATTTAATAATTTGGGAGGAGCAAACCTATTTGGTTCTTGCCCTTTCGAATGCAAATTATAATCTCTTATTTATCAATTTGTTTTTTTCAGTATCCAAGGTTTTTTGCATAAAATGTTTTACTATCTTTACAAAGTTTCTGTGATAACCAATTTTAAATTTCTATGACTACTAATAATTTAGCTAATTATACTCTATCAATGATTATAACACTAACTTAGTTACATTAACAACTTAAATTTAATCTAGCTACTTAAAATTTATGTTACAATTTTTTTATTACAAAATCTGTATTAACAATCTTTATGAAAATTAACTTTCTTTAACAAATTACATGTAACAGAATCTCTAATCAACATACAAAGGTAAATATCATATCAATATATACAAAAAAAAGCAATGAAGTTAAAGAAAGAGTAAGAAAGCCTAAACAAAGATCGTGGGAAGAATTTGGATATAGAAACAAAATTCCAAGAAAATAGGAGATATTTCTATGGGATAATTAAAAGACTAAGAAAAGATTAAGAGGACCATACGGAGAAAAGGCTAGGAGTATACTAAAAAAGGATAATATCCTAGCAACTGAAATAACAGAAATTCTGCAGACCTGGAGGACCTATTTTAAGAATAAATTCAACCAGCGAAAAGAGGAACCTATTACCTATTATGAAGGAAATAACCAAAGCCATTAAAAATATGAAGACTGGGAACGCAAGCGGTAAAGATGGAATCAGTCCTGAAATGGTAAAATTCAGGGGAGAAAATATGGATACAAAAACACCACCAGGTACATAAAAAAAGGAAGCACAACAGTATGTGATAATTACAGAACTATCTGTCTATCCTCATTGATACTCAAAATACATTCTAGAGTACTAGAAAAAAGACTAAGGAAATAGAAGAAAAACTAGAAGAAGAACAAGCAGCCTCTAGACCAAATCGGCAAACACAGGATCATATATTTATAGTAACAAACATGATAAAAAGAAACAAGAGAATGCAAAGGAAAACAACTCTGGATACCCTTAGACGAACTAGAGGCCATACCAAAATTCAAAACAGCCATTAAAAACTTGTAGAGAGAAGTATAGAATTGGCGGAGAATACTCAGAGCCATTCGAAATGAAAATGGGAGTAAAACAGGCCGATAGCCTGAGCCCCCTACTATTCACTGTTTTGATGAATAGTATTATTAAAAGATATAAACAAGATACTAGAAAGACCATAGTTGGATACTGGAGCCTATCACTGATATGTACTTACAAGCATTGGCATATGCCAATAACATCCTAATAATGGCAAACTGACAGCAAAATTTACAAGAGGCGGTAAATACATGGACATAACAAATAGAAGCGAAAGGGATGGAGATTAATACATCGAGGAGCAAAGTCATGACTCATGAGAATAGCGTTAGAATGCGTTGTAAGGTTACGGAACTGGAGGTAGTAGATAAATCTTGGTATAATCATCTCAACTAAGGGAACAAATGGCGCAGAAATTAATAACCGAATTAAGAAAGCAACAAATGCATAGTTCCAAATGAGTAACACCATAATACAAAACAAAGAAATTCAAAATAAAACGAAACTCCAAATATGGATCAGAGAGCTGGGCAATGGTGGAGGCACAAAAGCCGAATACAGGTAGCAGATTTGAAATTATTGAAAAAAATGGCCAACAAAACGAGAAGGGATAGAGTAAGAAACACCATAATTAGAGAGCAAGGGGGACAAACACCCCGAAACGGAAGAATAGAAAACAGCCCGATGGGCTGGTATGGGCATGTTCTCAGGATGGAGGCAGATAGAATATTCAAACAAGTGCTGGAGGCTAGACCGGAGGGAACTAGAGGGCGAGGCAGGTCCAGAATGAAGTCTGGATGGAATACACAGAATGGCAAGACAAAGGGGGTAGAGTGAAGGATAAATGAATAGGGTGGTTAGAGGCTCGACGTTCTAAAGGCATAACCTTTCAGGGTGTTGAAGTTTTTTTTTTTTTTTTAAACAAATTTGTTACCAGTTTATTGAATTCATGCGTTTTTGAAAGTAGTCGGATTAAACAAATAAATTATTAGTTAATTTGCATTTTTAGTAAGTTTAAATATCACATACATCGTGGAAAAACAGAATATTTTACTGGAAATTTATTATGTTCCATAAAATATCTATTTACTGATATACTAAGTTCAGAAATTGCGAATACAAATTTAGAGAAAATTCGCATTGCCATAGTTTAAAGTTTAGTTTATGTAGTCGAAATTAGTTTCATTCTAACTGAAAGTAATAAGTGTCATAGGTTCAATCTGTAAAGCGAAGTGTGAATCCATTTTCCATCAATATGTTTTTTTTCATTTCGAGTAATCTAAAACACTAACGTCATATGCATAACACATCGATGCGAACAATAAATCAGACTAATTTATACATTGCTAGAAAATTATTTCGATCTCATATTACGCTCGAGTGATTTATGTAGAAAGGTTTATGAAGTCTGAATTGTTAGATGTTCGCTGTGCAAGTTTATTTCTCCTTCCTAGACTGTAACCCTGAACCCAATTTTTTCTGGAAGGATAAGGTCAAACTACGTTATTAGTTTCATAAGTTAACCCGCGTGGAAATATAAAGCAAACCGCATATTGCTAAGAATTTCGCTTGTAATATGCAATACATCTTGTTAAGCATCGATATTGTGTTCGGAAACCTGTAACTCATCAAGTTCATTACCTAAGTTCAAGGCGTTTCAGGAAAGGTAATTTGTTTGCTTTTAAAAGCTAAATAAGATAACTTTAAGTGTAACTATTTATTTTTGCTTTTGCTTTTGTATAAAACCGTTTAGCGGTGCACTCGAGTTGTCGCATCGTTTAACATAAATCATTTTCTGCGCTCATGCATTCATTAATTACAATCACTTCCAACTTTGGAATGTTTGCTCTTTACTTAAATAAAGCGATTTTTAGTATTACATAAGTCGAGTTATGACGTGATAAAAACAAAAGCCTTCAGAAATCGCAATTACTCAAAACGAGCAAAAAAGTAAACAAGAGAGAATTGTAGAAATTGAGTCGGTTTCCAATGCGAAGGCAATCGATTAAATTGGAGAAATTAGCGAAATGAATTGTCGATTCAAACGGAGATTAGTAGATTATTATACCCTTGGGAGAAATTTGCATATCTACAATGATATGGAGCCGATTTGTGTATCGTGTCCAATTCGCTCTCTCTATTTTACATAATCATAGTTACTACTCGAAGTACGTTCACTTTGTAGTTTTATTTTTACATTTGTACAGATCTGAAATCTGTCCTTGTATTAGATTTTTACATCGGTAACATTCAACTACTCTGTTCTGACATGGATATTGATGTAAATGTCGTGAGCCAGATGAGCACAAAGTAATATTGCAACAACGTTTAGATGTCGGGAGTTTTTGTTACATCTATTTACGTAATTTTCTTCGGATTACATTCTTCTGTTTTAAAAACAAGAATTCGCTTGTAGCACAAAGAATACACTCACGGATTCATTATATAAAGCATTATATAGTTCTAGCTCTACATTGATTTATGTCTTTTGTTGTACTTGTACTAACAAACTGAATAAATAGCTTCCACTGGTTAAAATTTATTGCACTTATATAATTGCATTATGGTCGACATATCTAGGTACATAAAACACCAACGACTTTATGGTTTTTATTGCAAATAAAACTTCTAAATATAAATGTAATCCAAAACGTGAAATTCGGGTTCATGCGAGTAACATTTAATTAATATACAACACTTGGCGGCACAAATTGCTGCATCTTATTTGCACTATTTTTTTCTATCCATTGATACCATTATCATTTTTATATGTTTAAATAGGGAGCAACTAACGTAGTTTCGAATGCAATTTTGCTATGTTCCGTTTGGAACTGCTCACCCGGTGTATAATAATAATAAAAACAATTAGGAGCATTAATAAAAATAATAATAAAGATTGGCATAACATAGGCGCTTATTAATGCAACAATCATAATTAAATTACATACAAAAACTCAAAATTCTAAAAAACTATTTCCTGGAAAACTACCTGCTTGTGTGCGAGGTTAAATTAGTGGATTAACTTTATATTTATTTTAAGTCAGCCACCATTCTTATATAATGATTAAAATTTGCAGTTGTAAGTAATTAATAGCTATGAAGCACTCGGTGTTTGGTTTAAATCTTGGGACGTGGAAAAACCTTTAAACATTAGTTTTATCGAAAAGTTCATAAATGCAGTCTCCGAAATGGGTGATTGATTTTCAGATAGTAAAGATAAGGAATATTTCCTTTGGACATAAATAATACTTCTACCTTTTATGTTGAAAACTTTAAGCAATTAAACTAGAAGAAGACTGAATTAAGGAAGAATTTTCTACACTCATTGAATTTATAGAATTGTAGTTGCTATTAAATTGAATAAATTATTTAAAATGTATTATTTACAAATTAAATGTCTTTATAAATTGAGGGATAGGATTCTCCAGGAACCAATTTTTGGTTACTCTATAATAATGGTTCAATTGGTCAGGCAGTCGGGCAGCACAGTGAATCGCGGGTTCATTTAAATTAATGGCTTTATAAATGTAAGTATACTTCATGAGTTATATCAGGGGTTACCTAAATTTCGATTATTACTTAAAATTTTCGAGCATTGAGCTTTAGGATCTCGGCCAAATTGTTGATAATAATGATAATATATATGAAACGTTGCATTTTCCTAGATTACCGTTTCTTTTAATGTGATTATTTAGGAAAGGATCACACTGATGTACCAGTGGCGTACCTACGGGGGGGCTAGGGGGGGCAGTCTGCCCCCCCCCCGCCTTCTTCCTTTTGGCAGCTTTGGCGCCGGGCATTTTTTTGATATTTTATTTTTTAATTCCGCCAAAGTAAAAAATATAATTATTCTTATATCATAATTCTATAGACGTGATAAAATCAAAATGGCACAGTGAGCAAGATCTTCATTTGTTTTATGGTCCCTCAAGCTAACCCCCAGCATGGCCCTTTCCATCGCTCGTTGTGCTGTTTGTAATATATGGATGACATGTTTTATTAGTGACCAAGTTTCCGATCCGTATGTTATATTTGGGACGACGAACTGGTTATAAACTTTTGCTTTTGGAAGCTGAAACAGTTCAGATGTGAGAATATATATATCTTAGTTTTCCAAAGCCACCCAGCCAAATTGTATTACTCTCTCTTAACTATTTATTTCAAATCCTATGTTCTGTCCCAAATGTGTGTATTTTTTAACCGTTTCTAAGATTGTATTATCAGATATGATTTGTAGACCATGTGTCTGGTTACTTGCCATAACCTTTTTTCTATTTTGTTTATACTGTGACCTATTGCTGGTGCATTAGTTCCGTTACCATGTCCTGTAGTTGCATTTCACTCTCCGCAACAAGTGCCAAGTTTTCGGCGAATTGTAAGTTGGTTAACCTTTTTCCGTTGATATTAACACCTTTTGTCTGTCCAGCTTAGCATCTTAAATGCAACCTCTAACGCATTAGTAAACAATTTTGGGGATAGGACTGTGTTCCCTTGTCGTGTACTGGTGTACCTCTATGTATTTTTACTGTTTCGGTGTTTTAATAGTTATAGTGGAATTCTCTTGAAGATCTCTAATGATTTGGATGGAACGGTAATCTATTTTGCATCTCTGAAGGCAATCATAACCAAGTTCAATGATGTCAAGAGCCTCCTGGAAGTCGATAAAGGCAAGGTATATATTTTTGTATAAGTTGGTTTAGAGAGTCTATATGGTCTATGGTACTGTAATGTTTTCGGATTAGTATGTACAATGTACATATAAATTATTACAAAACAAAAATGCGTTTCTTTCGGACAAAATCAGAGGAAACAAGGAAATCAGACAGCATCAGTAATCCCGAAACTTGAATCTGAATTAATACGAAAAAGGTCGAATTCCATTGCATAATTTGTTTAAATAACAATTACATTTGAAGCCCTTATTAGAAGTATATTATGGATCATCGACATAAAATAATAGTTAATAAGGATAGATCTACCAAGCACACCAAGAGCCTGTAGTAAATTCAGGTATAAGCTTAAGTAGGTTTAAAATAGGGTTTAAGCCTTTAAGCATGTTTAAACCAAGTACGTAGGCTAAGCTTTAGTACTTAATGCACTGAAATACCAAGCATAAACAATTATTTCCTAACAACTGGGACAAATGCCTTCAAAGCTAGAAAAGACTCATCAAAAAATGGATTTGGATCTAATCCATATATTTTAAATTACAAAAACAATATCTCATCCAGGTAACATTCATCTGCAATTTTGGGCACATTTTTTTCTCTAATTCACTTAAAAAAAGAAATTCATTTTTAGAAAGATCTCATAGCCACAGTAGCTAAAGCTAAATTAAAATTTAGTAGAACACAGCTAGAACCGACAATGTTGCATACAAAAAGCAATAATCTTCAACATTCAAATCAAAAACTTTTTGTAGTTTCTTGTGCTTTTTTATAGACTTCAACATTATGTTCGTAATACTTTATTTTGTTCTCCTTTTGATAGAATTATTTTCGAATGATTTTGGACATGTTATTTAAACACCAAAAGAAACGAATCCTTGATAAAGAACCTCATTTCGTGATTTATTCTAAAGGTTCTTTTTATAACCTCTTCTTTCTGGATGCAGATTGTTAAGTATAGCCGTTAAAAAAATTAAGAACATACATTTTTAGTGCAGGTTAGTAGCTCAGGATGAACTCTTTAAATTAATTTCGTGAAGAACTAAATGCCTGTCTGATCTAAACTATCTTACGGTTGTTAGTGTGGATAAAAAAATTTAATAAGGTACCATTTTTAACTTCGGCTATGGAAGGTTAAGAAAAAGAATACATGGTGTTCCAGTTTTCGGCATGGGTCTTAGAGTAAATTAAAATTTCAATTTCAGTTTCCGTTTCCGCTTAGTTAATTTTTTTATAAAATAATCAAGCAAAAATGATTGGGCGATTATGCAAATTAAGTATTGCCTTTTATAAATGAATTTGCTATTAACATATTTCGGATGATAAAAAAACGGTTTTATGATAATCGACTTAAAATTTCAATTTCGGTTTTTATTTATTTATTAAATATAACGGTTTCGGACTAAATTACAGTTAAATAAAGTTTGTTTTTTTATATGGTTATTGTATGAAATGACAAAGTTACTTGAATTGCATATGAAATGTCGCTAAAAAGCGTGAATTAAAATAAGTTTCTTTTTTGAATGCAGTTGGTTGATTGTCGTTTCTGAGTACTTCAAGCTTCATTTGTCAACCATTTCGCTTGTTACCAGTTTGCAAGCTCGTTTACGTTGTTAAAATGTCCAATCTCAGATCGTTGAATAGCAGGAATTTTTCCTGATTTATATTTGTACTTAATTTATTTTGCATGTCATGCAGTTCGCTTGACTTGGCGGTCTACAAAAAGTAATCTCACGTCCTCTGCAATTTTCAGTCTGAATTTGTACAAGATCAATTAAAATTCTTAGTGTATAGTTGTGGGTATACGTTTTGTTTTTGAGTGATTTATGCTGACAGAAAATTATTCAAATATTTCCTAATTTGCGGGAAATATTTCGGACGCTTGTTTCAAAATGATGGCAATCGTAAAATGTGATTTTCAATTAACGCAGGTGGTCTCCCATACTTAATACTATTGCCATTTAATCTTTTCATAAAATTGAAAATTTCGTGGCGTTTATTGCTGGATTTTGCAAATAAATTATCAACGAATACACGTGCAGATATGTCTGGATATTCGGAATTTTTTAACGTCGTGTCTAGCCAAGTAGAATTAGTTAACTGTTATTTTTTTTAATTGAAAATTTGAATCAATGAACGTCAGTTTCATTCTCGGTCGGCAGGAACTCTCGGTCAAATATAATTACGTAGACTAATTCGGATATTAATTTTGGTTGTTAAATTCCGCATTCATTATTGTACATTTCTAATTGAATTAATTAAAAATTTTAGTATGAAATAGTTTAATTCCTTTAGTTAAAGTTCTGGAGAATGATAATCGGGTTGTTATTACACTGCGTGAAAATATTCAAATTTTATGACTTCATTCGGGTCATTTCAAATCAAACGATTTATGTTCGTAAGATTTGATTATCCTTGATTTTAACCTTCAAATTTAAAATTAAAATTAAAAATCGAAGAATTAAAGGTTCGATTTTTAGGTTCTTAATTCCGCTTAGGACTCAAATCTAAGTCGATTTAGATTTACAACTCAAATTCTCAATGTGAAGCCACACATTGATCTTGAATCCAAATTAAGATTTGATTCTTTAAGTTCAGGCTTAAGCCTTGGGCAAAAAAAACTAAAATTATTTTAATTTGGGGCACGAAGTAGAGTTTGAAGTAGAGTTGTTAGATTTCTAACAGGCAGGCTTCAACTCCACAAATTTGAAAAGAGTATGAAGCTTAAAAACTCGAATCTCAAAATGAGAAAATCGAGTTAGTATAATATATAAATTTAAAATTTAAGACTCAAATTTGGAAAAGTCAGGTTCGAAAGGGAAGTTTAAAAATTGTCGGTTGAGTTCGGATTGCCCGTTAAAAAGATTCGTATTTTTAGTTTTAGCCCATTTTGCTATAAATTTCAGAACTGCCGAGATGTATTTTTCCTCTGAAAGACAAACTATCTAGGGGAAGGATGCTCCAAAATCACAGTTCCTGGTGCTCCAGGTTGGGGATACTATACTGATATAAATTTAAGATTTGAGATTCGAATTTTGAACTTCAAACTTCGAAGAAGTTCAGGTTTTTATATAGGAGGTTTCAAACTTGTCAGCTGAATTCAGACTTTCTGCTGAAAAGCTTAAAAAGATTATGTTTCTAGTCTCAGTTCTTTTTTATATAAACTTAAGATTGGAGATTCAAATTTGGGACTTCAAACTTCGCAGGTTCGAAGAGAAAGTTTAAAACTGGTCAGTCGTCAGATTTTCGGCTGAAAGGGTTAAATAGGCTCAAAAATTGCATAGGAGCTTGGAATCCATGTTCTTAATTTTAGTTCTTTTTGATATAAATTTAAGATTTGAGACTCGAATTTTGGACTTCAAACTTCGAAGAAATTCAGGTCTGAAGAGCAAGTTTAAAAGTTGTTAGTTGAAATTGGATTTCCTTCTGAAAAACTTAAAAAGATTCGAAAATCACTTAAAGCTTCGTCTTTTACGTTTTTAACCGAATTTTTTTTGACATAAATAAATGTAAGGCTTCCTTGCGATTCAAATGTTGGTCTCTTAACTTCGAAAAAATTCAGATTTGAAAAAGAAGTTTAAAATATGTGGGTTAAATACAGATTCTAGAAAGCTTGGAACGAGCTTGGACTTCATGTCTCTAGCCTCAGTTCTTTCGATATGAATGTAAGACCTTCGATCTTGTTCTCTAAACTTCGTAGAAATTCAGGTTCGAAAAGGAAGTATAAAACTTGTCAGTTAAATTCAGATTTCCTGCTGAAAAGCATATAAAATGTAAACATCGCTTAGAGCTTCGACTCCATGTCCAAGGTTTCAAGCATTTTTGATATAAGTGTAAGATTTGAGATTCGAATTTTGGACTTGAAATTTTAAATCCGGTTCTGAAAGAAAGTCTAAAACTTGTCTGTTAAATTCAGACATCCTACTAAAAAGTTTTTAAAAGGTTCAAAAATCATTTTCGAGTTTTGTTAGTTTTAGCTCTTTTTTGACTTAGCGTTCCTTGAGCTTCGACTTCATGTTTTTAGTCTCAGTTCTTTTTGTTACAAATTTAAGATTAGAGATTGGAATTTTGGAATTCAAACTTCGCAGAAATTGAAGTTAGAACTACTGAAAAGCTTTAGGGCTTCGACTTAATGTTTCAAGCCTCAATCCTTTTTAATATAAATGTAAAACTTGTGATTCGAATTTTGTAGAAATTCAGGCCCAAAAAGGAAGTTTGGACATGTCAGCTGAATTCGGATTTTCTGCTGAAAAGCTTAAAAAGTTTCGAAAAGCACTTTATAGCTTAGAGACCGCATGTTCCTGGTTTCAGCCCTTTTTTATGTAAACTTAAGGTTTGAAATTCGAATTTTGGACTTCAAACTTCAAAGAGATTCAGGTTCGAAAACGAAGTTTAAAATTTGTCAGTTGAATTCAGATTTCCTGCTGGAATAACTTAAAAAGATTCAAAAATCACTTTCGAGCTTCACCTCCAAGCTTTTAGTTTCAGTCCTTTTTGCTATAAGTTTAAGATTTGGTAATTGAATTTTGGACTTCAAACTACGAAGAAATTCCTGTTCGAAAAGTCAGTTGGATTCAAACTTCCGGTTGAAAAGTTTGAATTCGACTCGATGTTCCTGATTTCAGTTCTTTTTGACACAAATTTAAAATTTGAGATTTGACTTATGGACTTTAAACATTGAAGAAATTTGTCAGTTGAATTCGGATTTCCTGCTGCAAAGCTTAAAAGGATTCGAAAATCACTTATAGTTTCGACTTCATATTTCTCGCCTCAGGCATTCAGGTTCGAAAACAGTTTAAAACTTGTCAGTTGAACTCAGCTTTCTTGCTGAAAACCTTAAAAAGTTTCGAAAATGACTTAGACTTTCTATCTTCCATGTTCCCAGTTTCAGTCCTTTTTAATATAAAATTAAGATTTAATATTCGGAATTTGCACGTCAAGAAACTTTGAAACTTGTTAATTGAGTTCAGATTTCCTGCCGAAAAACTTAAAAAGGCTCAACAATCAAGTACAGCTTCGTCTTCTATGTTTACAGTTTCAGTCAAATTGATACAAATTTAAGATTTGCGATTCGAACTTCAAATTTCGAAGACATTCAGGTTCAAAACTTGTCGGTTGAGTTTTTCAGGTTCAAAACTTGTCGGTTGAGTTTAGATTACCTGCTGAAAATCACGTAAAACATCGACTCCAAGTTCCTAGCTTTAATTCTTTTTGATATAAATTTAAGATTTGCGATTCGAATTTTGGACTTAAACCTTAGAAGAAATTTAGGCTCAAAAAGAAAGTTTAAAACTTGTTAGTTGAATTTAGATTCTCTACTGGGAGCTTGAAACCATTCGAAAAGTTACTTAAAACAACGAATTCGTGTTCCCAGTTTTAGTCCTTTTTGATATAAATTTAAAAGATTTGAAAAATTCAGGTTCGAAAAGAAAGGTTTTATATCCAGATATGAGCAAATGCGAAAACTATTGTGTAAGTAAAACTGTGTCTTTTTGCTGAAATCCGCCCAAAATAGATTTTAACCAGAAAAAGGGCATATTTTCGTCTACAAATTTTTATACCTTTCTGTTGTAAAACTATCCAAAACATCAGATTTTAATATTTACGAAATTCTAAGTATTTCCTGAATAATTCTTCGAAGTTCTATTTTACTATACAAAATTAGATTTACTTTGACTTCAAACACCAAAATTTGATTTAAATATTTGTTGTTGGAGGCTGATTTATAGTGTTTCAGCTTTTAATTTTTAAGATTGTAGTTTTTGCAAGCCAATATAAGAATTTTCTTGAAATTCGTTCAATTAGGAACATTAGAAATTTGCCTTTGGATACAAATTTGAATTTTACAGGCTGTAATTCCAGCATTACTGAAATTAATAAAATATAAAAAAATAAAGATCTAACTTTAGATACATAGTGACCAAAGTTAAATACTTTTTGCAAAATTTTCATACAAATATTTACTGTTATTTTATAACAAAAAATATTTCAATTTCATTAAATTACGGTTTTCTGCCAAAATGTATTTTCACACTATAGAAAGTAGTCTGAATTCGAACGTTCTAAAACCAATTTTGTCATTCTCTAGCGTTTACTTACGACTTACTTAACAATATTATTATTCAGCAGTTTTCTTCGTTTGGAAATATAGGATCAAGGTGATCGTTTTGAATGTCATCCCGGTTGACAAACGCAGAGAAAGCTTTACGTCAAAAATACAAAACGTAAGATTTTATTTTTAACAACTTTCGATCTGTCAAAAATAAAAAGTACCAGAATACGAATAATAAACTTTTATGGTTCAGTTCATCCGATAAGATTCAGAGAAATAAGGCAATCGCCCGGCCCCGTCTTTCGTGGTGTGTAATTCTAAAGAAGAAAACCCAACAGGAAGGTCAACAATCAGTTTTCGAAATCACTTCCGTTTTTTCAGCTGTATTAGTTTAGTTGATGTTGCTATTGTTGTTGAATAATAGGCCTATTTAAATTATAATACGCAATGCGTCCATTGGAAAAAGATTTCGGAATTGCTACGCAATAAATTTATGTTATACTTTCAATTTCTCTTCTACGTTCCCAGAACGTTCTTGTAGGTTTCTTTACAACACTATTTTAAATCGAATTTTAAGAGTTAATAACAACCAATTTTATTGTTTCTGGAGCATTAATGGTAACAAATTTAATGCATTGTGTTTTAGAGTGGATGTAATTGTATTAGTTGCAGGATTATTAAAAACCTTACAAACAATAACAGTGTCGTAAACAAATTGTTTATTGGAGTAATAAAAAATTCAAGGTAGATCATTTTGGTGCCAGATTTTGTACATGTAAAACAATAATTTATAACCAAAGCATTATGGCAGAATAATTGTTAACTATTACACTTCATTAAGAATCTCTTTTTAGATAAACGTTTAAATTGCGTATGATTTATGTGACTATTCATTTCTAAAAATAACCTGATTGCGGGGACTGAAATCTCGTTATACATTCAGTGTCGGACTGGGGTGCTGGATAACTGGGAAAATGCCCAATGGGCCCCACTAAAAATCCAAAATGTGGCTCTCCTGTAGCTGAATTCCACCCTTAAAATTGTCATCTTCATCCTAATATAAAATTTGGTTCGTTTTTTCTTTTCTGTTTTTGTAAAGCGGCGTAGCATGGCAGGTAACATGGAGGGTTAAGGCATCCTAAATCGGAGTGGCTTCAATAACCATCCCAACTTCCCTATTCCACCACTGTATTTTGGTTCCCAATAATTTTCAATGACTGAGTATACCCGCTGAGCATCCGACTCGGAGTTGACTCTGAGACCGTCCGCGCTGTAGTCGAATGCCTTTAGTTGAATGCCTTAACCATTTTTTTGGAATTTCAAGCTTATTTGAACATCTATCTATCTAACATTGTCTCCTTCAAAGTCAAAAATTAAGAAATATCAAACTTCTGAAGCCCTTTGTTCTTAACTGAAAGAGTTCTATCTGTTTTCAGGTGAATATTTTCACAAGAAATTGTCAAAAATTTAAGTTCAGATATCTCCTGGAAATTAAGATAAAAATATTCGTAGAAAATGTTAGCCTTAGAGAAATAAGGGCTGTTCTTGTTAGATAGAAATTTCAAGAAGAATACTTTGTTTTCCTTCAAGAATTGTTTTATTGTTTTATTGACTGCGAAAGTAGACGAAATAATATGAACCAGCACGAGCTGCATATTTACTTACTAAAACTCTGAGAAAACCCCCGAAAAGGGGTTCTCAGGAAATAAAGTGAACTCTTCATTTGTCAATTTAATTGTAGTTAAAACGTTCTAGCCTCGGAATCTTTCATGATGCTTATATTAGAAGCCAGTATTTAGAGGTTGCATGCCTTTAGATTGGCCGCAAACAAATTAGTTCAATGGGTAGTGCTTCTTCAGGCTAAAATATTACCTACAAAATTGGAAAATTCAGAAGTAATGATTAACTTCACTGCTAAGAAAAATTAACGATATATTTATTTAAAAGTAGTTTAAACAATTTTGGGATTTTGTCAACTAAGTCTAAACTTCTTCAGGTTGCTTCAAAGAAACTCGGTCGAATTTTCAGGAGTAAAAAATCAACTTCTTATGGTTATTTTATTTAAAATAGTTTAAAGGATTTTCTGAAATTACAAAACCCTTCAGGGGTTTCCTTAAACATATTATGTAATTTGAAATCAGGCTGAAATCCTCAGGTTATCAGAAAAACTATGAACTTTTAGGTGGTTCAGGAGTAAATGAATTACCTTCTTAGTTTTACACAAAGACAGTATTTTTCAGATTTATATTTTTAATAAAGGTTTTTGGAAATTTTGCAAACACCGTTTTCTGTCAGTTTCCGTTAACAGAAAAATTTTTATTCTTCTTAATATAAAATTTCGTCCGTGTTTTTTATATTCACATTATTTAGTAAACTGATCTTGCAAAAATCTGTATCTATTTTAAGTAAGCAGATAACAAATACATGGATTGACATCCCCGTTAAATGTTTTTTCTTAATTTCAAAGATTGTGTGACCCTTTCACGGTCAATAAGTTTCAGCTGAAGAAACTTCAGAAACTTAAAATTTAATTAAAAGGTTTATAACTGCCAATAATGTTTTGGCTTTTTTGAACGCAATTTGATACTTCAATCTCGGGTTTTTAAAGACTTTCACAAGTTATCAACAAACTGAAATTGTGTACATCTTCTAATGTTAAAATTTCAGTAAATGCCGTAAATGCTTTGATGCAATTTTTGATAAAACTAGTTCTTAGTAGTAAACCAAACTTTGACTTTGAACACAATTTTTTACTGAACTAAGTTGTTTCAGCAACAAAGAAACAAGTTGGATTGATAGAACTTTTTCAGAGAGAACGGGGCAGTGAACTCGCCAGTTTCAGTTTTCTTGGAATTTCAAGCATTTTTGATCTGAACATCTATCTATCTCACATTAACTAACTCAACACAAAAAAAATATATAAACTTTCTGAAAGCCGTCGGTTTTTAATTGAAATATTATTAGCGTTTTCAGGTGAAAATTTTCAAAAGAAGTATTCTTTTTAAGTTGTAGAATTCTGAAGTTGTTAAACTTTTAATTTCAAATGTCGTCTGGAAATTAACATAAAAATATTCAGGGGACAAACAGAAATAGAAATTTCAGGAAGAATTTATTCCAGGCTTTTGTTTTATTTATTATGAAAGCAGAAATCGGAATAAACTCCCAAAATGAAGGTTTCTTAATTTAACAGTCAGTTTGAAGATATTAACTTTTTAATTTCCAAATCTTTCATTAAAAAATTCACAAATAGTCGTTTCAGGCTAAAATATTACCTGAAAAATTGTGAAGCTCAGGCGTGTTCTTTCAGAAGTAACAACTTCCTAGCTAAGAACAATTATCGATACATTTATTTAAAAAACAGGTTGAACAATTTTAGAAAAGTCTAAAGCTCTTCAGGAATTTTGTTAACTAAACCTTAGCTTTTTCAGGTTGCTTCAAAGAAACAGAGAAATTCGGTCGAATTTTCAAGAGTAAAATATTAACTTCTTATAGATATTTTATTTAAAAACTAGTTTAAAGGATTTTCAGAAATTACAAAACTCTTCGAGGGGTTCCGTAAATATAATTTGAAATTTTCAGGTCGAAATTCTTAGGTTACGAGAAAAATTATGGACTTTCAAGTGATTCAGAAGTGAATGAATTACCTTCTTACACAAAAATGATATTTTTCAGAATTTTATTTAATAAAGGTTTTCAGAATTTTTGCAAGAAAAATCGTTTTCAGTGACTTTTTGTTAAGTAAACTGAGTTTCCGTTATAATAGAAAACGTGTGTTAAAATCCAAACCTTTCAATTTTTAGACGAATACACACGACTACTCCAGTTTAATTTCTATTGAATGAGACAATAACTCGCCACCGCGATTTCGTTTGTGTTTTTCACATTCACATTATTTAGTAAAGTGATCTTGCAAAAATATGTATCTACATATATAACAAATATATAACAAAGAGACGGACATCCGTTAAACGTTTCTTTTTAAACTTCGAAGATTGTGTGACTGTTTCAGGGTCGGAAGTTACAGCTGAAGAAACCATAGAAACTCAAGTTGCCTTCCTGAAAAGTATGGCATCTGCTAAAGAATTAACTAAAATGTTTGTAATCATCAATAATGTTTTGCCTTTTTAAAGACAATTTGATATTTAAATGGGATTTTGGAAGCTTTCAACATTTAGCAACAAGTTGCAACAAGAAGCTTGGTGAAATTTTTAAAAGATTAACCAGTCAAACTCTAACTTTTAACTCAATTTTTTACTTAATTAAGTGTTTCTCATAAACGAGGCTTCACCATATGGAAACAGGTTGAATTGGTGCAACTTTTTCAGAGAGAACTTTCACACTTTAATTTTGTTGAAAGTTCAAGCTTTTTTCTATCTAATATAGCTACCAAAGTTAAAAAATTTCAACTTTCTGAAGCCTGAAGGTTGTTAAGCGAAAGACTGCCGTTTCCAGGTGAACTGAAGCTTCAGAATTTCGAAATTAAAAAAATTAAATTTCAACCATTGGCTGAAAATGAACATAAAAATATTCAAAATATTCAGATGAAACGTTAGCCCCATAGAAAAGCAGGATGTCTTTTTGCAGACAGACATTTCAGAAAGAAAACTTTGCTTTTCTTTCAAAATTGTTTGTATTATTTTCTATAAAAGTTGCAATTTTAAGGATCGGCAGGAACTGCTGCTTTACAATCTTCACAAATAGTTTGAACTGACCAAAAATCGGAGAGAGTTTCCGAAATAAAGTTTTCAGCAAGGAAACTTGGCTTTTTCATTTATCAATTTAAAAGCGACGAGTTTGAAGATTATTAACCTTTTCATTTCAGAATATTAAAATTTACCATATGCAGCCTATCTTTAGAACACGAAAAAGATATTTAAAAATAGGCCGAGGTACTTCAGATAAAAATACTGTCGGATTTCCTGGCTCAGAAAAATGATCGATATATTTACTTAAAAATTGTATAAATAATTTTAGAAAATTTCAAATCCCTTCAGGTGGTTTCCTTAAACATGATCTAAAATTGTCAGACCGAAGGTTTTTAGATTACCAGAAAAACTAGGAACTTTCAGTTGATCCTTTACAAGTTAATAAAAATTATAGGTTATTTTATTTAGCAATGAGAGTTTCCTCAACATAAGTTGAGTTTTTCAGATCGAACGTTTCGAGGATAGCTGAAAAAATAGGGAAATTCCAGGAATAAAACGATTAACTTTTTAGTTAAAACAAATTATTATTTTAACTTTGAAATCGAGTATTGGAAATTTTAGGAGTTTCCTCAAATACAGGCTGAGCTGTTCCAAGCTTCCTGAAAAAATATGTATGTAATTACAATCGATTTTTCAGGGGTAAAATGATTTATTTCTTAGTTGATATTTTCATTAAAAAACGAGTCTAAACAATTATTCAAAAATTCAAAGTTTTTTAGTTTTCTCATACATAGGCTGGGCCTTTTCAGTCTGAAGATTTTTAAATTACCTGAAAAAGTAGGAAATTTCTTTAGCTATAAGATATAATGTTTGTGATCTAAAAAACAGTTCCAATTTTAATTTAAAACTAAGGGATTTTCCTGAAATCCAAGGTTCTACAGGATTTCTTCAAAAATAGGCAGAGTTCTGAACGACGAAATTTTTGAGATTGGCTGAAAGTTGATACGTGGATCTCAAGGAGTTTGCTCTATGGGCCCTTCTGGTCCCAATCTGACATTGTATACATATACATTATGTTTGGCCCACAAATATGTCTTAAAATTAATTATTTTTAGAAACAGCAATGAATCAAAATTTGACCTTCACAGCTCACAGGTCTAGAAATTGATTTTAGTTAACTCAAACATTAATTTGGTAAAAATTGAAAAATTTATTATTATTTATTTACGATAAGGAATGTTTAGGTGTTTCTTGTTTTCGTTGGAAGGATATGTTTTCAAATAATTACATATTAGGATATTTTATAGTTCTGTTCTTCATTTCAGCAAACCTTTGAAAATACGTAAAACACCACAAAATAATTAATATTTGTATTTGATTGCCTCAAAGCCAACATAAATGAAAAGCAAGCTGCAAGGTTTGAATAATAAGAACGAAAATAATTAATTTCAGGTATCCTACAGTGGAAAGTTAATTACTTTAGGAATTTTAGTTAGGTTTGAAAAATGAAATTAACATTTATTTGTTGTTAGTTATCAACTGCATGCTGTGAGACCGCTTGTGTACATACATCAACCGGGAAAAAGTAACAACTAGATTGCAGTCAACAGACCAGCACGAGAACACGTTAAAAACTCGGAACATCGGCTATTGTTTGAAGAAAAAGGAAAAAATATATCTGGTTCAACAAGAGCAAGGTTTTGTCGCTGTTTCTTTACAACCTTTACTTCATAGTTCATAGGCGGCGAAACCTGATTGCAAGAATATCTAACTATTCTCGTATAGACAATAAAAAGGGTAGCAACTTGCAAAAAATTGCATGTCACACACAGTATGTGGATTCATTTTTAAAGATTTATTCTAAACGAATAACTTTTAAGTTAGCTAAACTTAAATTTGACTCTTTTTGCAATTATTACAATGAACAAACTCGTTAATCCCAACTAAGCTCAGATTACCGAGACGACGCTTAAAATACAAGAAGGACCTCTTGCGTCCTTGGTTATTTAGTGAAATTTTTTTTGTTGGATGTGTGTTCGGATTATTGAGTATACATACATCATACATCATACATTGTATTAGCTCTTTTTTGAAAAAGAGGTAAAATCATAGGTCCCGTGCCAAGGCACGACAAAGATAACCTTCAAGGGCGCAATTACTGAAATTCCTTGGTTGGGCAAAATGCTAATTAAAAGTTAAAATAACCGACGCCTGTAGAGATACTTGGCACCCGCAAGCCTAGATCTCACCGAATAAATAAGAAAATTAACAAATAATCAAACAATCATTCAAGTAATTTCTACTTCCAGCATTCTAAAGCCATTTTTATCGATTAATTTAATAAAATTTTCGTATTTAAGTAAGAAACGTAAATAACCGTAAGCGAGATTAAAGTTTTCTGACCCTGTGTAATCCCATCGATATGAAATATAATAAAATATGCAATTTAAAATTGCAGATCTGGTTGGCCTGTACAATGCACAAACCGGAGGCGTCGATACTGCAATGTGATTTATAAGAGTCTTACGTAGCAAAAGGCTGGGACAAGGCAGTGACCTTCTCAAGGACACGGAGATCGCGAACCAGTGTGCAGATGCTGGACCAGACCGGTGTTCGAGGCCACTAATAAAGATGTACTGCCGGACAAGGGCAACTGAATTCGAAGGACGACTACACGGCGATCCGCCAGATTTTTAACACTATGGCATTGTAACAGACGTAGCCGGAATGGCAAATACCTTTTCGAATGTTTCGTTGATTCTTTATTTGTTTAGGATTCGGAATCGAACCGACAACACCGTGGCACTTTGCATAGAGAAAATGCAATCGAGGTATAATAACAGTTAAAAACAGTTGGCGCCTCCTTTACCTTCAACGAGTTCAAGTGAACAGACAGTATTTACTCTAAAAAGTGTGTTAATAGGAAATCCAGATTAAAAAGTAAGTGACGTTTTCTGAAGGAATGTAATTTATGTTATCCTCTCCACCAAAAGGCGTCTCTTTCGTCTTTTTATGAAACGGCAATCGACGGGACCGAATGCGGTCCGCGCATCAGAGAAATTGCACGATGGCATTCTTAATTAATGCTCCAGAAACATCAAGGCTACATCAGTCAGTTCCTGGAGTGTATTATTTCATTTGCATACAATGAACCAAATTAATACGATGCACTTCTCGACCATGCCCAGAAGTTTAACTTTCGAACCGTAAAATTGCGATCGGAAAATTTATGAGACTGATTATGATGAATCAATTATGTGTCTCACTTAAATATTAATAGCAGTCAAATTAACTGTACGTATACGTTATAGAAACAGATCAACAGTTCCACTTCATCACAGATTTTCTAAATCTTGTCTCTTTAACGGTCTTATAGTACTTCTTGTAAGCTTATTGTCTTATACATACACTAAGTAAAGTCTGCACATCTAAATACTGAAAATATACGTTTAGAGTGTTTAGACTGTTTAGACAGTCCACTAAGACTTTGGTTTGTGCTAAAACTTGGAAATTCTGGAAAGTTTTACGTTTTACAACAAACACCTGCTGACACAAAACATTTCTTTATCACGTAGGTTATTTCTAAATTACAGTAAATTATATGGAATTTCAACAATGTTCTTGTCAAAATAACATAAGAGTTCAAACTCAACAGAAACGCAAAGGTAATAATTTCAACAAACCCAACACAATATGATGTTTCTATTTTGGGAAATTGTATCTTAGCGAAAGGACAAAAATGTAAGCCATGCAAAAATCCTAGTTATTGAGGATTCTTGGTTTCTATAAGCACATGATTTGGTGTTAAAAATGGTTTTCTTACTTTCAGATGAATTGTTTTTGCTTGTGGTTAGGATGAAGTTCGGTCTTCAGCCTGAACAAGCTCGGCCTATGTTTGCAACTCCTGGAAAGCGTTGAACTTTTTCAACAATTGTTTTTTTATGAAAAATAATTTTGATCTATGAATTACTATGAATGAAATCGTTTTACCCTTGAAAAATCGCTGTAAGTCTCTATTTTTTAAGAACCCTATGAACATTCAATTTGGAATGGCTCAGACTATAGATGCTTGAAGAAACTCGTGAAAAGCTTTCAGCTTTCCAAATCTTTTGTTTAAACTCGTTTTTTAAATTAAAATATCGATAAATAAAGTTTTCAGTTAACTAAAATCAATTTATAGGGCCTTGGGTTGTGGAGGTAAAACTTTTATTCATTGCTCTTTATAGCATTTTTTAATTTGAAGACATATTTTGTGGCAGACACAACGTATACAAGACCAGACTGGCGCCAGGAGGGCCACCGAGCAAACTCTTTTATGTGAATCAACATCAACCTTCAGTCAATCAGGAAATTTCTAATGTACAAAACTCTGATTATTTTTAAAGAAATCTCTCGAAAAGCTCCAGGAAAATCCTTTAGTAAAAACTAAAATTCAAAGTTTTTACACTTCTTATACAAAAATTTATATCGTTTTCTCGTCGCCTTTTGTTTTTATTTTTTTTAGAACACCTATGAATCATCAGGCTATATTGGAACGAACTCCTTCCTGAAAAGCTTTAAACTTACCAATAATTGTTTAAACTCATTTTTTAATTAAATATCAATTTTAGTCAACTAAGAATTAAATCGTTTTGTTTCTGAACAATCGACTGCAATTTTCTATTTTTTCAGGAAGCCTATAAACATCTAACTTGAAAAAGCTCAATCTATGTTTGAAGAAGCTCTCGAAAAGCTTTGAAATTTTCAATGATTTGTTGTTTAATCTCGTTTTATTTATTTCTGAAAAACTGACTGTAATTTCCTATTTTTTCAGGAAGCCTATGAACATCTAACTTGAAAAAGCTTAATCTATGTTTGAGGAAGCTCTCGAAAAGCTTTGAAATTTTCAATGATTTATTGTTTAATCTCGTTTTGTTTATTCCTGAAAAATTGACTGTAATTTCTTATTTTTTCAGGAAGCCTGTGAATATTCAGCTTGAATCATATCTGAGCCTATGTATGAAGAATCTCCTGAAATTTCTAAGCGTTCTTTAAATAATGTTTTTAAATTAAAATAATAATACTTTATCTTAACTAAGAAAACAATTAAATGTTTCGTCGGGTTTTATGTATAATTAAAGCTTAGTTGTAATGAAGGACTTAACCAGAAAATTCCCTATTTTATAATTGCTTGAAAATGTCATCTTCCAATGAAAACAAGAAACACCTAAATATTCCTTATCATTTATCATAAAATAATAAATATTGTAAGGTAAAATTTTTACCATATAAATAAAGTTTTAAGTTACTTAAAATCAAATTTTAGGGCCGTGGGCTGTGGAGGTCAAATTTTGATGTATTGTTGTTTCTAGAAATAATTAATTGGAAGACATATTTTTGTGACAAACAATGTATAGGTCACACTGGGGCCAGGAGGGCCACTGAGCAAACTCCTTGGGACCCACATATCAACCAACACCAACTTTGAGTCAACCTGAAAATTTCTAACTGCGTCTATTTTTAAAGAAACCTCCTGAAAACCTCCAGGAAAATCATTCAGTGGAAAGTAAAATTTCAAATTTTTAAAATGCTTAAACTACCAAAATTATATCGTTTTTCGTCGCCTGGAACTTCCTATTTTTTCAGGAAACCTATAAATTCTCAGCCTGAAAAAGCTCAGTCCATGTTTGAAAACACTCCTGAAATGCTTTGATCTTTCCAATAACTGTTTAAACTGTTTTAATGAAATATCAATAATTTTTTTTAAATTAAATTTTAAGGATTCACTCCTTTGGGGAAATATATTTTTAATGGTAGAGCAGTGGCACGTATAGCCGAAGGTCAGTGGTTCGAATCCCTGCGGAGGTGATATTTTTCTAAATATGGAATTTACATTATTTCGTTAAAAATCACTAATTTTGATCAACTAAGAATCAAAACGTTTTACTCCTGAAAAATCGACTGCATTTTCATAATTTTTCAGTATGCCTATGAACACTCAGCCTATATCGAGGAAACTCCTGAAGAGCTTTGAATTTTCCAATGATTTATTGTTTAATTCGTTTTTTAATGAAAATAACAGTAATTTTCGTCGACTAAAAATTAAATCGTTTTATTTCTGAAAAGTGGCTGTAATTCCCTATTTTCTTCAAGAAGGTTTGAAGAGGCTCGCATATACTTGAAAAAACTCTCGAAATTTCCAAAATTAAATTATTAATAATTTATATTAGCCAAGAAATTGATTGTTTTATTCCTGAAATAAATCGCTTGAACTTTGCTAGTTCTTTAGGTAACTCTGGAAGGAACGATCTGAAAAATTCAACCAATGATCGAAGAAACCTGCAAAGAGTTTTGGAAACTTCCGGAAAATTGTTTAAACGCGTTACTAAATAATAATATTAATAATTTTTATTAATTAAAAACGTTTACTCTTAATGAATCAGCTGCAAGTTTTTCTGGCAACCTAAAAACATTTCGTCTGAAACTCAAATTTTGTTTAAGGAAGAGTTTCGAAATTTCAGAAAATCGTTTAAGATCAAGCTTAATATCTTTTACTCCTGAAAAATCGATCTAATTTCTCTGTTTTTTCAGCTAACCTAAGGATGTTTAACCTAAAATAGCTCAAACTTGGTTGAGAAAACTGCGGAAGAGCTTTGAAATTTCCTAGAATTGTTTAAACTATTTCTTTAAATAAATATATCGATAATTTTCGTAAGCTAGGAAGTTAGTCGTTAGGTTTGAAAGCACTCGGCTGAATTTTTAAATTTTCCGGGTAATATTCTCAATTAGTTTTTTTTTTATTTTCGACCACTGTAAAGGTATGCGACCTGATAAATGTTGGATTTTAAGCTAAACTTCAAGAAAGATATATTTTCAAAGTCTTTTAAATTGACAATAATGAATAAGAAAGATTTTAAACTTGCAGCTCCGGCCGGTCTTTAAAATTCCAACTTTCACAGTAAATAAAACAAAGAATCCTGTAAGAAAAGCAAAATTTCCTTCTTGAAAATTACACCTGAATAAGTTTTTCTATAGGGCTAATATGTTTCCTGAATATTTTTATGTTAATTTGCAGCAGATGTTTGAAATTAAATTTTTGATAATTTCAGAATTGTGAAGATTAAAAAATGATTTAATATTTCTTCTGAAAGGTTTCAACAGAAAACCATGAAGCAATCCTTCAGTAGATTGATATTTGTTAATTTTTGTTTATGAGGTAGTTGTACGTACGACAGAGAACAGCTTGATGAAAGTTTACTGTCTTCTTTCTGAAAAGGTTATTTCAACTCAACTTGCTTCAATATGCTGAAATCTTGTCTATGAGCAATAGCTTAAAGTTAAAAGTCAGATTTTGGCTTATTACTGACAACTTCTAGTTTTTCAAAATTTGCACCAAAGCTTTATTCGCTGAAATATTTGTATAATTTCAGCTAATTTGCTGAAAGTTCCTAAAAATATTGAATTGCTTTTGAAACGAAAGGCAAACCATTACTCACGGTTATGAACCATTTTTTACCAGATGCAATACTTTTCAGGAAGGCAACTCAAGTTCCTGAGGTTCCATTAGACCCAGAAAAGATCAGACAAGCTTCAAAGCATTTAACGAATATCCATTTCTTTATTATATTTTTGCAACTTCTAATAGTGCAATGAAAAAAAAAATAACTTGCAATGCTTTGTAATAGCTAAACTACTGAAATAATATTTTAAAAAATATGCAGACGAATAAGGCATTTCAAAGATAATAAAGGCGTACCACGAGTAGAGTCAAAAAACCGATGAATAGAAATTATTACATTCAATTTGACAATCAAATCAAAGAAATGAATGGGTTAAGTAACGGAATATACGAATAACGATATCGCAAAAAATATCAGAGAACCAAATGTAACGTATAATACAGAAAGGAAATAAAGCAGAGCGTGAATGCTAAATTTAAATGTGGGTCTTTACAAAAATATACTTTAAGGTCATCACTACCATCTTAGAACTCCTCTTCATGAGTGCACACTATTAGAACCCTACTGTGATATTTTAAACTCATTATTTAATTTCTATTAAAATACTGTTATTTAAAAACTGCCTTTTATATAATAATTAATTTTGCGAGTTCCATACTGCTAACTCCGTTTCAGGCAATGGGGATTTTAATTTATTACTCCTTTATAGTACTAATGAGGTGATATTTCATAAATTACTGTTGTAAATTCCGATCAGTGCTAAAACACATGTAATTTACACGAATTTTTCTAAAATTTGATAGGTGGTATTTTATTAACCTCTCGTGCGGTAAACCTTTTAAAACCTTTCCGATTAGAAAAAAATGTGCAAGTTTTTTTTGCTTGAAGGTGAGAGGTCGCTTAAAGCTTGTGTGTTGTAAATAAAGCATAAAACGACGTATGTACCACTGTCCTGTATTTACTTGACCTTATAACCAGTGGCTATTTAGTATGTTCTTGTTATTATGTGACGCCTTTCACAAATGGTTTTTAAAATGTTTGTCGCAGATAAGGATCTCACTTCTATTCTAAGTAAACAACACAGACGGACGTTGGATTTATGGTAAATATTTATGTAGATACAAACGGAAGTCCGTTCATATACGATGCAAATTATAATTTTTATTGGCACACCTCCAAATACAAGTAGCGCGGCATTCAAATTATCACAAATTATTTGCGAATTTATGTTTATTTTAGTAGAACTTTTAATAAGAAATATTGACTTAAAAGCTTTGGTGGATTGCTTGGGGAAAAGCCTGATTTTAAAATGAACCTACCCATTTGTATTGAATTCCAACGCCTTATGCTAACGACAGTTTGATAAATTTAATAGCTGCCACGTACAAACACACGGTGTGGTACAAACACACGGTGTGGTGCAAATACCGTAAAAGATATGAATTGAAAATCGAATGGGAATGGTGAAGTAACCTTGGAAATTATAAAAATTTGGTGATATATCGTTTTCATTTTGAATTACAGAAATTAATTTTGCATACACTCACGCTCAACACTTTAGTATTAGTAAGAAATGACTTAGAAAAAGTATAAAGCAAAATAATGAAACAAAAGAAAATTACAGTTTAGATTTGCTTGAATTTAAAAATAAATAATTAATAAATAAACGTCTTCAAAAAGAATTTTAATTAACAATCTTTTTGTTTCAAATCTTGGACTCATTTTAACCTTTCCTCAGAATAATTTTCCTAGGCAACCATAATACACTGCCTTATTTTTGAAAATTAAGACACTTGAGTTGTAGTGATACCGAATATTTAGGGTGACGCAAGGACCTTGTGTAATTGCTAATTGCGCAGCTATTAATTAGTCCATTTTAATTCGAGTTTATGATGCGCGATTTTAGGGTAGCCTGAGATACAAGCCCGAATCTATACAATTCCTTACGTCGTAATATACACTTGTTTGTTTGTGGTGGTATATAAGGCACTGATTATATACTTATTATACATTTATTGATATTATTTAATTGTTCGTTATATCTATATTTATTCTGCGTACCTGGTGTATGTTTATATATTATTATTTGTTATTATATTATCATCTACTTAATCTGTTTATATTAAATACGTGAACGATCTGAGAGTCCTTTTATTGGGTTTATGTGTTTTGAAGAATTTTCAGGGAATTGGTTATCAGTTGCCGTTCCTAGCCTTCTGAAGGACACGCTTGCAACTGATTGGCGCCCTATCATTTCTTTTACAGCTTACCACAAGAGCCCCGACCTTCCCACTGGCAGTCGGCGGCGTGTTCCGGAGAGCTACCTCGGTATCTCCCCTTTTTTTGTAACAGTTGTTAAAAGTATTTTCGGAAAAATCTAGAAATTATTTGAAGCTCATAAAAATTGCGGAAAGTAGCTTTAAGTGCGCAAAAACCTCTCTCTCATTTTCTTTGGCGCTATATTTTACATCAATATTTTCAGTTTAAAATGTGAAAATTTAAAAATTTCTCCAAGTTTGATGAGTTGAAACACATTACTAATGAAAAGTTGCTGTAAAATTCCATTTTTTATAAAATTATAATGTAAAAGCATAATCTTTGGTTTTAAACAATTAATATTAAAATATTATTTAAATTCAACATATCTTGAGAATTTTCTGGAAAATACTGGATTTATCGAAGTTATTTGAAATTTTGTTAGTTATTTTCAATAATGAAACTTTAAACTTATATAAACTGTTGGAGGTAGCTGTAATAAGCGGAAAATTGTGCTTTGCCTTCGGTGATGTTAAATTTTACATTATTCAGCTTAAAAGTGTAATGACGGGAGACACTATTGATGTTAAGTTGTAGCATGCTACCGTATTTTTTAATTAAAATAATATTAAATTAATTCAAAGCCTAACATTTGGGTTGGGTTTTAATATTTAATTTAAACCTATCAAATTATAATAATTTTTCGGAAAACACTAAGAGTATTGAATTACGACCACACCGAAAAGATTATTTCACGCTGTAAAAATATAACCAATCCTAAATCATTAAGAAAGAATATAAATTTTCATTTCGATATGTGAAAAGTAGGCAAACTATTTTCATTTGACCGCTTATAAAGTTCGCGTTTTGCAGAAAAATCAATAAGGTTAATATTAAAATTATTGCTCGTATTTTATAGTTTTTAATGAAATACGTAGCTGTTCGTGAACTTAAATAGGCACGTGTTTTATTAAGGAAATTACATTAGAATGATATAACGATTTCGTAAACCTTTTGCAGTGGCATTCCATACCCCAATATTTTGAAGCCTACTTTTTATGAGCTAATTATAAACTATTAAAGTTGTCAAAGGCGGAATAATAAACTGTCGGTATGAATATTAATGTTCCCATCAATTACTACATGTATTAGTTTACGATTAACCTAACGTTGTTCATTTGCTACTTTCTTTTCGGCACTATCCGTGTTGTGATTGTCTTTATATGAAAATAATTATTAGCTCTTTGGCTTTATTTTATTTTTACTAGATTGGTGTGAAATTTATTTTGCGACTAAGTTGAGTGAACGTTAGACGTTGCCCCGAATTATTTATTTTCAGTACTTCAAAGTCATTGTCCAGGTGGTATTAAGTCCGAAGTATGATGATAGCACAGGATCGCCTCACGTGTACCGGATTAATTGAAGGCTGCCAGATCAGTAATTAAGCTATGTTCCAATCCAGCGAATAGCATGAAATGATACCGGAAGAATTGCATTCTGAGTTATAGCATGTAATTGCATTAGGTGGGCGCGATACATTTAGTTCTAGTTACGGATATGTAACATCTCTTACAAGGTTGAGATAAATGTACTAAACTACGTATTTATGTGCATGGCTAACTTCGACCATCGAGATGAACCGGTAATTTAACTAAAAACTGCATTCGCTGTGTTTAGAATATATGAAGTTGCTTTTAGATCTTAAGGCTTGTGTTCAACAAACTTGTTTCAATGTTATGTGTAATATAACTACCTATTTGGATAATATATTCACACAAAAACTAAGTAGACCTCTGTTATTACCAAGGAGTCTCTACTGTCTCCAAGATTATGTCCGTATTAAAACTATAAAGATATAAAATGCAAGCTAATAAATTTTAGTTTAAGTACACCTCAAGGTTGCGATAGATACAAATAAGTGCATGGCAGACGTTTAGTTTGAGAAATTTAACATTTGTTGGATCTTTGAGGTTATGAAAGCCATTTTTAATTCAGTGACGCTTATAATATCAGACAGCACAAGTAGCCTTGATTGCAAATACTTTTTCAATAACGATAGGTCGACTAATTTGGTAGAAAATTACTTCATCGATCTGTTTAAATCTAAGCCTTGTGATGTCTACCAATTCTGAATGTGTGTATAACTAAAAGGGTTATTATTCTGTATTCTGTATTTGCATGTAACCATATTCCTCGTACTAATATACTACGCTTTTATAGCAAATAATACTGTGTTTCCTCTTACGGAATGAGGCACCATCTAATACTAATAATTCAATTACTTCAGGCCCTGCTCCTTTCCCTAAAAGTGACTTGGAAGACTTATTCTCAATAGATGTTACTTTCAATCAATTTTCTTTGGTATGCAGCAACTTGGTAGTTGCGATGATATGCAATAAATGTACCTTAGCTTCTTGAAACGTGTAATAATGAAATTCAGCCAAAATATCTTGATCAAGCTGTGTCCTTTGCTTTGGTTATAGTGACAAATGTACCTCGGATTTCCGAGAAACTAGAGGAGATTGAGGAGCATTATAGAGGAGAAGAATGCCAAAAGTACTGACTGACTCACTTTCTGAAGTATTAGAAAATTAGTTTTCTGATGGGTACCTACTTCCCTGATGATGACGACCCATCTCCTGATAGTTCGCATCAGGCAGAACTAGAAAATTACAAAGTGTCCCAAAGAAATGACAATAATAACAATGACATTGTAGTATCAGCTGTAAGGAAAAAGGAAACCTAGAGGAAAATCAAAACCTAAAGACGAAGACGAAAGCAAGATATAAAAAAGACGACCTCCCAAATAGGATAAAATTGTAAGAAAATTTTCAAAACATCAAGGAAAGGAATATGTGAAGCCTCCAGTAAAAGTTGTTCCTGTTAAAAAAACACGAAGCCCTTGGTATGAAAAGATAACCCCTGAACAGAGACAACAAATTACTAAAAACTTCTAAGTTGCATATTGAGTAACAAAATCAATTTCTTGAGAGCTCAGTTGAAGAAGGGCAAAAGCGAGTTCAGAGAACAAGAATAGTGAAAGTAAAACTGCACAAGAAAATACTACCTCACTGTGTCCACAGAAAGGATCAGTTTGTCAAATTAAGTTTCAGCGGACGTTAGATGTAACCCTCCACTCAAGAAGGTAAGGGTTATAACTCAGGAAAAAAATGAACTTATTTAATTAACTGGGACTTGCCCAGAGGATGAAAGAGGAAAGCACAAGAATAATCAGAAAATCGGCGATGATGAGGAAAGTATAGCTAAGGAACATTATAATATGTTTCTGAAGTATGAGAGTCACTATTCCAGAAGTCATACCGTTCTTCAGAATTATCGGTTTCGAAAATGTACAGTCTATACGTAGAAAGAAAAATCTTTGTGAATGACTTTAATTTAGTGTTCCATAAGCCACGAAATGTACGTTCGACGAATGTGACAAGTTAAGTCAATTGCTTTATAAACGTCTGCGAGAACTCAACCGGCATATGTAATTAGCTGAATCCGCATATCAAGGAAAAACTAAAGACAAGTCTGATAGATACGCACAGTTTAGCAATGCGTTTTGACCTACAGAAGTATCTCCCTTATTTACTCTGCAGAGTTTCCTTCTACATATAAACGAAAACTTTGAACTCTGAACCTCACTATACATGAGACTAGTATGTCTGGCGATTGTGCATTATGTTA
Source organism: Melanotus villosus (assembly GCA_963082815.1). Taxonomy (NCBI): domain Eukaryota; kingdom Metazoa; phylum Arthropoda; class Insecta; order Coleoptera; family Elateridae; genus Melanotus; species Melanotus villosus. The sequence continues at coordinate 5,248,447 of OY720423.1, read as the reverse complement.
TCTATGGACTGTGATTATTGCCAATCGCCTTGCTTGTACATGTATATACAGAGTTTGCCTTTAGACATAAACTAAATAGTACTGTACGGTGATTGCTGTTTGGGCCAAAACAAACAAGAGTTTTCTAACAGTGGTAGAGTTCTAAAGATTATCTCCACAAATTTCTCATTTCTGGACAGACACACCTTGATACCGATAGTATTCACGCAGCTTGAGAAAGCCAAAACGAACACAGATTTAGAAATACATATTTCAAGGGATTGGATTGACTTTATTCGAATAGTAGGTACGAGAATTAGCAAACAAATTGAGGAAAACAAACAGCATATACAGGGTCGCTATTATGTATGGGACCAAAGCTCCCAGGGTCAAACGGTTTGAGATATGCGTTTCATATTTGGTATATGTTAATTTGAGGTTATTTTTCATATTCTGAAGTAAAAAAAATTTTTTTTCATACAGTTTTTAAGCGCGCCCGCCATATTGAATTTTTTTTAAATAGCAATAGAAAGCTCATTTTTTTTCTTTTCAGAAATATTAAACATGTATACACAAACAAAAACAAGTAGTAAGGGTTTAATAGGTGACAAAATAAACATCACACATTGTTAATTCTTCCTATAGTTGTGTTGTCTGGCAAATAATCTTTAGAATTCTGCAATATGGATCGTTTATCAGAAGGAGAACCCTATACATGTTTAATATTTCTGAAAAGAGAAAAAAATAAGCTTTCTATTGATGTATCACACAGCCTAGGTTGCTGTTTAAAAAAATTCAATATGGCGGCCGCGCTTAAAAACTATATGAAAAAAAATTTTTTTTTACTCCAGAATATGAAAAAAACCTTCAAATTAACATATACCAAATATGAAACGCATATCTCAAACCCTTTGATCAGGGGAGCTTTGGTCCCATACATAATAGCGACCCTGAATTACTCCATAAATAAGACGTTACTATATAAAAAGGAAATAAACATAAAAACAAAACAACAGATATATAACAAAATAGTAATACCAACACTACTTTATTCTGCAGAAGTCTGACCCACTCTCCCAACACATAAAAAGAAACTTACCGCTATTGAGATGAAATTCCCCAGGAAAATGTCAAATGTAACAAAGTTGGATAGATAGAGAAATCAGGAAATCTATGACAATTTAAACCAAGAACCTATAACACACAAATTGGAGAAAAAACAATTAAACTGGTTCGCACATGTTAAAAGAATGAAGGATGAAAGATCGAGAAAACAATTTCAACGAACAAATATTGGAGGAAGGCGGGAAACTGGCAGACCTAGAAAAACAACGAAGAACGTCATAGAAGAGATAGACAAGACGCACGATAAAACAATACAAGAACTAGAAAAAATAGCGAAAAGCAGGCAGAAATGGAGGAGGTGGATCAAAGTTAGATGCCCGACGCCATAAGGGAAAGTAGAACAAGAATAAGAAGAAGAAGAAACGCACATGTTGAACATGATTGCTAATAAAGACGTTAAAAATACTTTAGATGGTTGATAAACAAGAACTCATATACAAATAGGTATTTTACTCTAACTTTTTGTATTATACATACAGATTGTCCGAAATCCAATCTAAATATACAAAAATTAATGAGTGCAATAAGGCGAGAGATCTTTAGTTTAAAAATTTATCTAGCCATGATTTCATTCTATCTTTGTTGGGCTACCCATATTGTTTATGTCCTCCTTGTTGCACTCTGTTGCAATTCTTAACATAAAGCAATTGGAATTGGTTAGTACTTTCATTTGAACTTTCTGATTGCGTAATTTTAAAGCAAATTTTAACAAAAAGAGGAGAGGCAGAATGGTGGACAAACACTTAGACGTTCATCTATTTGTTATTTTTTCCGAAAATTTGGAAGAAATTCATAGTTTTTTTTTGTCGTACTCTTCAATTGAACACCCGTTATTTTGTGTTTCAAATACTATTTCTAAGTAACGAAAGCAAAAACTCTAAAATAACTGCGGTTTACATGATTACCATCAATGTTTGTGTCTCTTTTATTACCAACTGATTTTTTAAAGGTTTAATTGATTTACAAACAGTAAATTGTCAAGAATTTACGGCATTATTTTCAAAATGTAAGCAGATTTATCCAATTTAAATTAATTTCTCTATTTTAAGTATTTATTGTCGTGAACAAAATTGTTTAGTATGTATTAGTATAAGGAATTACTTATAACTATTAATAATAAAATTTAATTTATTTATCATATCCAGTTACGAGGGCCAAAAGGCAGACATTATCCTCGACAGAGGACAACATAGACACCCAAAGAAAAAGAAAAAGGATTTACACACTTCGCAAACCTCACAAACGTCTAAATTTATAAGAGTATTGAAACATATAACGCTAAATAAAATAAACTATGGCTATGGTGACTCTCCATTAAATCAGCGATTAATTAATAAAACAAATTCTTAATCAAATATAATTCACTAAATTTATTTGTATAATATATTTTTCGATTGCTAGAATTATTATAATTATCGGATTTTGTTGAAATAATGCTTAAGAAATTTTTGATTAATCCAGAAATAATTATAGAGTTGCTACAGATTGTTATAATTAAAAAAATTAAATTTTATTCTTCCGATTATCGTTCCTATAACGAACATATTAAACAGAATTACGTAATAATTAGATAAACTGTTAAAATGCAAATGATTGTGAATCTCATAATTTCCCTCATCCGGTTTGTATTTTTAATGATATACGAAATTGTTATTTAGGAATTAATTTTTTTAATTCTCTCCCGCAGTTTCATAAAATCTTCGCAAATAATTTAAGAAAATTACAGTGCCGTTTCTTAAGTAAGTATAACTGAAAAAAATGTTTATTCAATTACTGGTCACGCAACATCAAAGAACGAAAAAATGTTTTAACAACGAAGCACAATTAATTTGCAATAAATTGAGTAACACGGTTAATAATAATAATAACTAATAGTTATTCAAATTCCAACTGCTGATAATTAAATTAATTAAAAAAATTCAGATTTAGAAAATTTATACGCTTTATAGAAGGAAGTCTCCATCCGTTGGTAGAGAAGACGCACCGTGAATAAAACCAGAAAGTATTAATCTACATTTGCCATCAAATCGCTGAGATTTTTTGTTTTCCATAAAAAAAACTCTTGCTTGCCAAACCGGCTTTACAAATGCAAATTAATGAAACGTACTGAAAAGATTCTACAAATTTCGTTTTAAATATACTAAATTCTCAGTTCGTATTTCTTTCTTTAAAAAATTATCTTCGCAGGAATCCAATGAAAAAAGCACAGCGAGAAACAATACTTTTCAATGTAATATTAATTGATAAAAATAAAACGGAGAGTAATAAATCAAACATCACATCTATCAACATGATATCTAGAAGTCAAACAACCATAAAGTTCTCTTATTCATAAATGCCTTTCCTCCAAGTCTAAAGACAGCGAACAATACATTATGGCGTCTTCTGGTAAACTTTGTTACCAAAGGTCATTTTCCTCGTGCAAACATCGCATTTGTTATTCACGAAGACACGTTGTGCTTGGCCACTTTACCGAGTAGAAATTAAACTACAAAAGTACAAACTGATCCATTTTGAAATGATACCAACTTTCACTGTCGTGTAAAACTACTTAAATAGCGCCGGTTTAAAATGAAGATTGATGCGAATCTATGTTAAGCACTCTTATTACCGACATAATATCTGACATGATATTTCATAAACTTTTCTTACTTTCAGATCTGTTAACGTCAGAAAAAAATACAATTGATTGAAGATTACACTAATAACCAGTTGCGACATTCATTGTTACAACTAAAATGGATCGTAATCTTTTACAAAAGAAATTTTAGAAATAATAATAACTTTATTAAAACAAAATTTCGAAACCGAATAACGCGAATAAAGTATAAACCGTAGAGAATATACAACTTTTGTGTAGTTAATTAATTTTATTTAGTGTTAGTATCACGACCGCGTGCTATTTTTGTTAAAAGAAAGTTAATTTGTGTTTTTGCACGCGGATGTTGAGCTTTTGCTATTGAATAATAGTAAATGTAGTAAGGCACAAGGAAAATTTAAAACGTTTAATTAAATCCAACAATAGTTGCACAAAAAATCTATTAAAGATACAAAGCTTTAGATAATTAAATCGTGGAAATTTATTGGTGTAATTTTCGTGCAATTATGTTATTAGCTACTATCTGGTGACCTTAAATCATTTTTTGTAAATTACAAATCGAGTTATCTATAGATTAGATCTAATTATTGTTCGTAGTAAATGCAATAAATACATAGATAGAATTGTAGCATTCAGGTTTAATCAATGTACTTATATATAAAAAATTATCGTTTCAGCAAAACAAGAAAACAAAAACTTAAAAGACTATCACATAACAGCTAGAAAGGGCCTTTTGTTTAAAATAAAAAACTCCCTAGCTTTGCTCAAGTTGTAAAATATCGTAGTTCGCCATGGTTTCTATAATAAAAGTATGCTATATTTTTGATTTCTATGCAAAATAAATGACAATAAAAGAATTATTTAAGAGAACTCCTGTATAAATAGATAATTTCTTTTTGTACTTCTTTTCTGGATACGTCTAAATGCCCAAAATAACGTAAGTAAAATATGTCAGACTCGCCACAACAAATCTTTACAAAATTCCTTTTTATTATTATATAAAGGATGTTTTTATTGAAAAATCAATTATTGTAGTTCGCAGGGAATTATTTAACATCTCTTTGTAGTCCAAGAGCAAATAACAGGACTGTTTTCTACGAAAATATTTGCGCGTTTTAGCCCTCCCCATATTTTAAAATGCCTTGATGAATCTTAAAATAAATTTCTTAATTCGTAAAATCTTGTTTCATCGAATGATTTTGCACAAACATATAAAACATATGAAAATAATGAGATATCTAACCTAATACATTCCCAAAAATGTGAGTCAAAGTTGCGTTGTTACATGACATTTGTTGAATTGTTCAACAAGGAAAAATACCGCAGATTTTGTTGAAATAATTATTAATAACTATATTTGACTATTTAAATAGCAGAATTGTAAACGATTGTAACTCCTATAGAACGCCATTATCGATATTTGGAAATACTCCTTTATGAAATTTACACAATGGGTTGGAATATTCTTAAAATAGCGAAGTATGTGCTGATGGCAAGGGACATAATAATATTACTGGGAAAATTTATAAGAGGACGGGATAAGGTATTATTTATTGACAGGATTTATCATCAGAATGCATTAACAAATTTTAATTAGTTATGTGGTACCAGCCAATCAGAGAAGGATACAACTCAATGACTTCTGCCTGATAATTTCGAATATCATTGCCTAGTAAGATAGATAAATAATATAAGTACTGCTAGCGATGCCACCGTTTTACATCTAGAGGCGGAGAGGATGACAATAGTAGCATGCTACAGATTAAAGAGGCGAGTGGAAACAACAACACATGAGAAAAGACTTATGGACATACTAAAACGGCTGCAAACTAACAAACCGGCCATAAATATGGCCATTGACAGAATTAAGAAGGAGTATATAGTTTTAAACTAAACTTTGAAGTTATAACACTGATGAGAAGAGAAAACTCTGAAGAGACTCTATGTTGCTATACTGATGGTTCAAAGACAGAACTGAATGTAACAGGGGCAGGAATCTATATACCAACAACAGGGATTAGTGTATCGATCCCAATTTTGCAAGACTAGATCCAATACGAGAAGCAGGATAGACAACAGTCTACGTGCTCTCAGATAGTTAACAAACATTGTGTGATCACGGCAAGAAAAGGCCGATGAATTGGCCAAAGTAGATGCAAACTCCACATTCACAGGGCCGCAACGAGCAGTAGGGGTCTCCGACCAAGTCATCAAGATCGCACTAAAGAAAAAAGTGATGGCGGACATAAGGAGAGAATGGAAATATACAGGAGATAGCTGCAGACAAGCAAAAGGGCCGGATTTGAACTACTCATTATTTCTTAGAGAACCTTCTAGGCAATATATTAGAATATTAAAAGGAATATTGATATTATACATATAATACATTATTGAGAAGACACCTGTATAAAACAGGAGTCGAGGCTGACCCATACTGTAGGGAGTGTGAATCAGAAGAATAAACCGCTAAGCATTTTCTAGCAAAGAGCGAGAAGTATGAACAGCAGCGGAGAGTAATATTTAGCAAGAAGAAGATTAGACCGGAACAGGTGAAAGAACTGGATCTAACCAAGATTTTAAAGCCGGAGAGATTCGAACAAGAGTAAACCAGGAGGGGGGAAACCGATATGAACCCGTGTGGCTTTGATCGCAGGAAGGCCATATCACATATCAGTATCCCCGGAATCTATCCGTGTAAGCTACACATTAAAATTCCGTGTTAAGCTTTAGATTTACGGAAATCTCAAAAATAGATCTGAATAATAAAATAATAAAAAATCCATTAAATACTGGCAAATTGGATGTAGGACGAAACGAACGCCCACGTCTATGCAAAATAGTCACAGAAACAACAAATAAAACCTAAGTTTATAGAAAAATTAAATATTGAACCCTTCAACACTGGCAGTATGCGGATTTTGTACTCAATTCGTTTGGCACAAAACATTAGAGACAACAGAGTTGAAGACGATCACAATGTAGAAGAAAGTTGGAATAAATTAAAAAGGAATATTCCGAAAGTAGTATTTGTAGCTTGTCGAAACAGAAAAGTAAACATTAGAAATACGAAAAGTAATAAAACACTGTGGTTTTCTACAGAAGTTAATGAGATATGTAGGGAAAAAAATAAGGCATACCTAAAATACAAAAGTACTGGAAGAAAAGAAAAGAAATGCAAACAATATATGAATTAGGAAGTTAAAGAATGAATACCGAGAGAGCATCACAAAATCAATGGAAATGGACATATACGAGTTTCGTCACCGTTGCATCATAGGAATTTACTTGGTACAACTTTTACTGTTAAGCAAGGAGGAATGGACAAACTACTTCCACAAGTCGTATTAATCAAATCTTCAAAATCAGGAAGAAACAAATTAAACCAGCCCAAGATAGCATTCAGTTAAAGATTGAAGATGTAGTAATATACGAACTGTAATAAATAGAAAGTGACAAAACTAATGTTACCACAATTAGAGCCGCATATATACCCATAAATGAAGAGCAGCAAGGTTTTCGACATAATCAAACGATGCAATGTTTATATTACACCAGTTAATTGAAAATCAATCGAGCACCATAAACCAGTATATAAATGTTTTGTAGTGTCTGAAATAAGTTAGCTTGAGTCTGGTAGGATCCATTGATGATTCTCTGGATTCATTTTTCTCTTTAGTCTTCTGTTTTCGAGTGATCGGTTGAACAGTTCACTTATTGGCTGGTTGTTGTGATTCATGCTGCGATTTTTATGTTTCTTAGAGTAAACACTGATGACGTCATTTATACGTGGTATTTTGAGATCTTTATGTATGGTTGGCGCATTTATTATCATTCTGAGAGTCTTTGATTCAAAAGTCTGGAGGATTTTCGTATTAGATGATTTGCTCCAGCCCCACAGTTCGATACCGTATGTCCAGATGGGTTTCAGTATCGACTTGTATATAATGAATTTGTTTTCCAGTGAGTTGGAAACTTTTGTTTTGTTTGTTAACCCTGACATACTTCTCACTTTTGGATCTATTAGTTGACGTCTTTTAACTTTAATGTGCGGTTTTCAGGTTAATTTTGCGTCGAGTTAAAGCAAAACTATGGTTAATGCCGATTCTAACGTTGCAGCAGAGATAATAACAAGCACGAACAGACCAAGCAATTGACAAGAACAGCAGAAATGCAAACACTCACGGCGATAGCAAGGAAAACGCGGTTAAACAGGTTTCCAAATTCAGAAATTAGAAACCAGTGTAAAGTACATAGAACGCGCATGTTACCAAAGCAAGTCCCAATTGACCCATAAAGATTTCGAGATACTTAATCCCTGGAAGACCGCCTAAAAGAAGGCGGGAAAGTTCGATCTGAAAGAACATTTCTTGGAAAATACAGGCCTAATAATAAAAGAAGAAGAAGAAGAAAAAGAAATACTAATAAGGTAAGAAAAAAGCACAGGAAGCTTAAAATGTTGCCCTAAATTTATATTTCATTATAATTTTTAATATGAAATCGTAGTTAAGCAATGATTATTTAAACTGTTATTTGAATTAAAGTATTATATACTTATTTTTCTTTTCAAACGTCGATTTTTAAGAATTTCCCAGTCGTTTCTAAAGAACAATAAAATATCTACTATTTGGAGCACATATGGGTAACCCCCGGCCCGCGGGCCAGATCCGGCCTTCGATTTCTTGTGATCCGGCCCTGATCCATCAAGTTCAGTATTTATTCAGTCTATAACTTTTTTAATTAATTTAAAATTAAAATATCATACAATAATTCAATTCAAAATATCATAGCATTTAACTTACCAGTTTCTAATTTTCATAAAATTATAAAATTTTATGACACCAATAATCAGGGCTTTAGCATAGGATTTAGGGCACCTACCAACGTATAGCTTTATACCAGAGCATTATACCTATATTATAAATAAATGAAATAAGAAGTATCAACTTGTTTTAATTCATTTAATATTCATTTATTTTATTTAATTTGGTCCGGCTCTTGACTCGGAGACAGAATGATAATTTCATAATTTGGCCCCAGAACTAGGAAAGGTTGCCCATTGCCCATGCCTGATTTAGAGTGTGTTTAAAGTTACAAATATATCAGCCTTTTATCTTTCCACGCCTTCTCCTTCTACAGCATCTTTCTATATCTTGTTTATTACAGCTTCTCTGCATCGATTCACCTCTTCCTAAAGGGACTCTCATTGATGCTCTTAATATTTTTATTTCGACATTATGAAATTTTTCTTTATGTATTTTTATCTGCCATAATTTACAACTACGTTAGCTAAGCCAACTTAGTTATACACCTCCAATTGTTATTGTAGTTTGATACCTGATTGAGTCTTTAAGTCATTTGTTTTTCTTCAAACGTCAGAAAAACACGACTTTGTGTCCTTGGATACACACAGTTAAACATTCACTTTTACTCCTAGGAGTAAAAGTGACATAAACATTCACTTTTACTCCTAGGAGTAAAAGTGACACTTAATGAGCCAATGGCAACTCGTAATTTTTATTTTTTATAACAAAGCAACGACAGCTGGTATGACGTTCATTTTTGACTTTTTTAAATTTTCTTGCTGAATTGCTTTTAATTTATGCGTTTGAAGAAAAAATAACATGTGTTATTCGGAGTAAAAGTGATTTTGTGTGCCTCGCATGAATGTCCGACTCGCTAGCGCTCGTCGTTCAAACGTCATGCTCGGCACACAAAATGACACTTTTACTCCTAATAACACAATATACTATTTCTGATTAGTTGTTAGCAATAGGCTTCTTAAGCCGCGGTGCAAGAGATACTCAGCGCTAACCCCAGGAAAAAAAATTTCGAATATGTTTATAAGTAAATGCATTTTTCATTATTTTCTGGCCTACACCTTTTGTTTGTGGGAATATATTAATAATAAAATTCATTTTGGTATTCTGTCGATAAGTAATAAATAAAATTATTAGCTATATCGTATTGTAATATATTTTTTTTGTAATATAAAAAAAGTCGAGATTTCCTCAAAAGGACTTAATTTGGTTTATGTAATAATTTGGTTGGTTGGGTTTATTAGTGGGATAAGAGTGGCAAAAGACTAATTTTTACCTAATTTGAAATAAATTACATAATTTATTATTTTTTATATCAGTATCAAGAGTTAGTGTCAAATATGTTTTTGGCACAAGGGCGATTAACTCATTTTTCAGGTTAATTTTGAATGCATACATTTTTATAGTCTATGCCCCATATTCTCACCTCATGTTTAAAGTTGCCTCTAATTAAATTCATGTTTAAAGTAACACGTAGATTTATATTATTTTTTAATGTAGGAAAGAGACACACAATATTGCCATGGCAATTAAACATGACGTTAAATTTAAACAGGCGTCAGAAAAAGTTTAGTTAAGCTGTTACCAGTTTTATCGGAAGCAATGGAATATTCGATTTTTAAAATATAGCTTGATTTTAAAATCATAATACTGCTGTATCGGTGTATCCAGGGCACCCTGTATAAATAATTTGTCCCAGTTCCGAAACATCTGCTTCAAAAGATGCCAATGTCTAAAGATTGCCAATTAAATTAACAAAATTTATATCCATTTAAATGTTAAATACATTAGCAAAATTAAGAATGCGAATTTCCGTTTATTACGTTTGACCATAAAATATTATTAATTCGATGTATGTTAAATCCCGTAAGTTCCTCTTTGACCGCCACCGATAAAAGACGTGTTAGTGCACACCTCTACTAAAATAAATAATTCATCTTCTTTATATTCAACATCGATGATCGATAATTAGGTAAAAAATCGAAGCTACGGCATCTCCAACACTTATCAGGATCATTAACACGAACACGACACAAAGTATAAAGTTAAGTTAATGCAAATTAGGCATGTCAAGAGATCTAACTACAATCAAACGAAGATAAAACGGCATTTCGCTATCGGCTACCGAAGTTAACAATACCGAGGAAGAACTCGCGATTGTACCCTGAATTTTAAGCAGCGGAATCGAAAAGAATGGAGCTTTAAGATGAAAATGTGGCATTAACAGATAAAAAAAGTGCGTTGCATTCATATGCAAATTAATATCTTATATATTTCCTGCGTACGTCGAAACACGTTTGGAAATCTATAATCGATCTAATGGTAACCAAACGGTATGTCGCGCGTCCGTCTTTCCGACTTTGTTTTTAACCAAATAAGATCTCCATTAATAATGAAATGAAAGTATGTGAAAATATTATTTAGCATGCAGCACGTATATAACGTTTATTTTTCAACTTGTCATACCTGGGAAACTCACGTACCATCTTTTACCAAATACGAATGCAACGTGATGCCAGATTTCCATATTTAAAGTAATCTGAAGTATTATGACTAATACATAAGGGCACATTTACTTGCAGATATATATTTTTATGCGGCTTCAAAGACGTTTTTATCTTCATCTTTTATTTCCCGGAAACAGTAAAACGCAGTTCTGAATAATAATTTTTAATCTGATTTCCTTTTATTACCATTAGGGTTAATTGTGTTGAACTTATTTAAAGTTTTAGCTTAGACTAGTTCAAATCAATGTATTCATTTTTATTAACCGTACATTATCATAAACGAAGGAACATTGTCTTTTCTCAGTTATTTAATTTTTTTAAAACCGCTTCATCTACAGTGTATGCCTAAATTGTACCGCCAAACTTTTCAGGGCATCTTTCAAATAAAATTAAAGCATTTTGATCTGATTTACCTGTAACCATAAATGAGCCTCTGCGGTACACGCAATCAAAGTTTGCTCAAAAATGTAAAGCACCAGGTGGCCAGTTTAATGTAATGGTCTAAAATTGAATCTACTCGAATTTCGTCCATTGGTTTCAACCTCCCGAGGATTCGAATTTCTTCCTCATTCTCTAGGAGGTCTACTGCTAGAGTATTTGTGTGATTTTCCAGCCTATCTCGATATTTGGTACTGAGTTTCTTAATTTCCTCCGTTATGGTAGGTATGTGTCTCTATGAATAATTTCATTCGGTATATAACATGGTGCATTTACAATGGCACATAGAACCTTTGACTGAAATCGTTTATTCAGACCGATTTCCAATGATCATAAAACGGAAAATAGCAGAGAAACGTAGGTGCACCAAGTGACAAACAGAGACTTAATGTGGTTGCTGGGGGCTTAAAAGGACTCTTAGGCAATATCAGGAATAATGCAATACAAGAGCACTTAAAAAAATTATTTCCATTCGAAACTACGGAACATTCGCTATGGAAAGCAACTAAAAAGGTAAAAGCAACCACAACAATATACTCCTCCACTTAGACAACCAAACGGGATATGGGCAAAGAGTGTCCGACCAACGGCCTTTGCATTTGTCAACCACTTAACGGATGTTTTTACTCAATATGCTTCAGATATTCCACAGGAAAAAGAACAATATATCCATGAATATTTAGAAACGCCATTTCAGATGGACTTACCTATTAAGAAGTTTAAAGTGAAAGAAGTAAGGATGATTTAATAACGGGAGATATTCTGAAACAACTATCAGATATGTGTCAAACTAATCACGCCATATTAAGAAATTGATTTTTTTACGACCACTGGAAAGTTGCACAAATCATTCCTACACAAAAACCCCACAAACCTCCAGAGGAGGTAGCATCCAAAGTATTTGAAAACATTTTCCTAAGGACACTCAAACCTGTTATAAAAGGACTAATCCCGAATAGAACAGATACATAGAATAGTTAAAAAAAATCCAAGGTGACCAAGAAACCAAAAGATACTGCTCTGCAGCTTTTATAGACATCTCTCAAGAATTTGACAAAGTCTGGAACAAGGGCCTTCCATTTAAAATGAAATCTAATCTGACCCATCCATTCTGCCGCATCCTACATTAATATGTGACAGACACTTTCTTATCAAATATAAAGACGAATACAGGCCACTCTTACCCATTAATTTTGGGGTTCCCCAGGCAAATGTGCTGGGCCCAACGTTGTATTTACTGTACACTGTACAACTACAAACCTAACAGAAACAGCGACCTTTGCCGATGATACGGCTATAATGGCGAATGAGGCGAAATCAACGCACGTGACCTTCACCCTAAGCAATGAAACATGTCCTCCAGTGTTCTTAAACCGCCAACAAATACCGCAGGCAGAAGATGTTAAGTATTTGGGGACCCATCTTGATCGTCGCCTCACGTGGAGGAAACATATCTGGGCCAAAAGGAAACACTAACTTTAGGAAAATATACTAGCTTATCGGTCACCGCTCTCAGTTATCAATGGAGAGCAAGGTCCTACCGTATCCCTAGATTTAGAAAAAGCTTTTGACAAGCTACCTAGGAAAAAAGTATGGGAAATCCTGAATAGGAGGGCAATAAGTCTAAAATTTAACATGTAATAAAGAGTTTATAGTTATAAGGACACTAGAAATTGCTAAATGTCTTCATTTCTTTTTAATATAGCCAGCTAAACATCAAAAAACATCAAAATCACCTTTATATCCCTTCTAAAATGTTACAGATGCTCCATTCAGTAAAAGATAAGCTTCAACCCTTGTCAAGAAAGTCGTGTACTGCATCCCTTGTTCTTGAGGTTTAGTATACATTGGCGAAACGGGTGGCTCAGCCAACAAACGTTGTTTGAAATCAGGTTTCCGCTCACAATCAGCTGTTGCTGAACATAATCACAACACTGACCATAAGATCTTGTTTGAAAAATCATCGATCATTGCTATTTCTCCTCATCTTTTCAACAGGAAAATCATTGAGGCTATGGAAATCAACAAGACCCTTAACAACTTGAATCGTGATGCCGGTTACCATCTGTAGGACATATGGAAGTTTATGATCGCTAATAACTCCGCTCCCTCTACTGCTGACCAACCGTCATGTTCATCTGATACACTGGAGTGGTTACAACCTGCTTTTCTTCAGAAGGGTCTCGCCTGTGACGTAGTTTACAAGTTACAAGCCTCTGGTGTGGTTCAGACGTTGAGTTACCATGCTATTTTAGTGCCCCCTTTTTTCTCCTGATGAAGCCCTTAAGTAAGTTGGCGAAACGTAAGTTCTTCTTTCTCAAAAATGACACGGTCCTAACCCTGAAGACGTTCCTGACCGTAGAAATCTTCGAATTCATGATTTTAGAGTTTTGTCAAATTAATCATTGATGAAAGTGAACAAAATCGAATCAAACATAAAATTTATATGACAAGTAAATAACTTCGATCGTTCGTTGAGTTAACAACCCGCCCTAAGTATACATCGAGGCAAATAGCGCAATGTTGTAACGGTGTTGCAAATATGCAAGGTAGAATTTCAGAAGTGCAGGCTCGATTAAGCATTTGGTGAGCTGTTTTGCAGACTCCTTAAATCTAATATTAGCTGACTTAATGAAGACGGTTCCCGATACATTTCATTTTGGGTACTTATGTAGAAGCGCATTGCTACATTGAAGGAAACGTTATAAGACATGCTGCTTTAGAAAAAATTGAGCAAGAAACCAATGCCAAACTTGGCTGTTTGGAGAAATTATCCACCACAAGATGGCAAGCAAAGACCAAGGTCATTGCAACCAATTTTATATTTTAGTTGAAACTCTGGAGCAATTAGAAGCTCCTTCGAACAACGCTAAAGTGATTTGCAAAGCTCGTGATTTAAATAGTAGGTAGACTATATTTTTTAATTAAACACTTAGAAACCTGTTCTAAATGTTATTAAATTGGGGAGTAAACAGTTGCAGAACAGTAGTAAGTAAATGTAGCAATCAATGCAGTAAACATGTTAAAATCAACAATAAAGGATTCTGGAAGTGATGTTTTCTTGCATAACGTATAACTATAAAAGTGTAGATACAATACAGTGTTTTTCTTTTGCTTTTCCTCTTTTGTCAATTGCGTTTCCCTGTTTAGCAAATGACTTTCCAGATTATAAAACGTCAAAGCTATGTTGCAAATGACATTCCCTATTTGTCAAATCTCTTTCCGTTTTTAGATAATGCTTTTCCCAGTTTTTTTTTATTACATACCTACTTTTTAAAAAAAGTGGGAAAAGCATTATCTAAAAACGGAAAGAGATTTGACAAATAGGGAATGTCATTTGCAACATAACTTTGACGTTTCATAATCTGGAAAGTCATTTGCTAAACAGGGAAACGCAATTGACAAAAGAGGAAAAGCAAAAGAAAAACACTGTAACTTAAATATTAATGAACCAATTCACATACCAAGACATCAATGAATTAGTGTTAGAATAGACGACAAATCAAACAAGATTCATACAGATGGCCCCATAAAAGACTCTAAAAGAAGAAAAGTACTAGACAATATCCTGAGTGGAGTTCATCAACAGTTTGTGAATTGTTACTCGTATATTAAAAAAAGAAACTAAAATAATTATACGTGACGAAGAAATAACAACATTTTCTTATTTTGAAGAACTGAAAGCAGAACCTATTTTGTATAAAAGTGAAGGCCGTTATCCAGGTTTCTTCTTTCCATAGCTGTTCTGATATTTCCATGCTATCCTTGGTCGATCTTTTCTTCTTCTCCTTCTTGGAATCCACCCAAAGCAAACTTTTAGGCAGTCTTCTTTCCTCCAACCGTTTCATGTGGCCATACCATAATAACTGCTTTTTTCAACCGTTTCTACATTCACCTTTTCTCTAAGGGAGTCTGTCCTCACGTGATCAACCAATGTAACACAACGGCATCTTCTTAGATAGTTGTTTTCTATAGCATTTATTTGTCTCTTTAGGAGTTGGTTTGTAGTCCAGATCTCTGATCCATAAGTTACAGGGCTTAACGAGTTAAACATGAAATTAAAATTACTTTGGAAATATTTTAACCGTTCCTGTTTGTATGACAGGGATACAGGGAGCTTTTTTCAAAATTAATTTAATAAAATCTAAGATAAGATCGACAATCCACCAAGGTAGATAGGCGGCTCTGCTTTACATGCATGTGTAATAAGAATTTTGTGCCGGTGTATCTGCCGAAGTTTTCCAAGAATTTACAGAAAAGGAACCACGAAGGCATAGATGGACAAATTGTCGGGAAATACGGTCTAGGTAGGAGGAATCCTAGAGGAGATCGACTAGATGAGTTTTGTGCAGTCAATAGCCTGGTTGTAGCTAACACAATGTTTTGCCACCACACCCGAAGGTACCGCAAGGTACCAACTAGACTATATCCTAACCAAACGAAACCAGATAAAAGACTATAGGGCTTACCCTGGCGCAGACATCGACAGCGACCATAACGTGGTCTTGATGAATTGTAGAGTAAATTTTAAGAAGATAGAAAAACGGGACAAAAACAAGTGGGAAATAGATAAATTAAAGAACGATGAAAATAGCAAGAACTTTCAGAGATAGCGTAGAAGAAGAAATTCAGAACAGGAGAATACCAGAAGGCATCGAAGAAAGATGGGCTACACTAAAGCAATCTGTAGGAATAGCTACAAAGGAAATACTAGGCCAAAAAAGGTTTCAGAACCGAAACCCCTGGATCTCAAAAGAAGTAGAACTTATTCAATAAAGGAGAAAATATAAGAACTACTGACATCAAACAACATCTCAGTACGAAGCAGAAAACAATTTAGAAGAACATATATCTGGAACGTGGTACTAATATGGATGCGACGCTTGGACCATTGGAAAACCAGAAAAGAGAAGATTAGAAGCGTTCGAAATATGATGCCACAGAAGAATGATGAAGATTAGCTGGGTCGACAGAATAACAAATGACGAAGTTCTACGAAGGGCCAAAGAATGAAGATTAATAGGGCACCAATGAAGATCATAATAGAAGGGGAAATAGAAGGGAGAAATGCTAGAGGAAGGCCGCGTCTCCATTACATTAAATAAATAATGGAAGATGCGGATTGTAGCATTTATGAAGGGCTTAAAAGAAAAGCCATGAACCATAGTTGTGACAAACCAGTCTACGGGCTGATGACTTAAGGCGGAGGACCACGAGCACTGCTACTGCGATTAATTAGTTAAATTATGTATTGTGACAATGAAGACAATAATTTCTATTGAGTATGTTTATTAATAGTTAGTGCATAGTGCACACCTGTTCCAGAGTATAAAAAGCCGCCAGTGAAGAAGATGTGGCCATGAAGTTTCTCCAACATGGTGGAGAGAAAACTGAATTGCTTCCCATAGTAAAAGTTCGTGATGGTGCCAAATTTGGGATCTTTCAAAGTATAGTAATATGTGGTAATTATATTTAAACGTCCGCGAGCACCTTCAGTTAATTGTTTCGCGAAATTTATTCATTTGCCACTGTTGAAGACCCTTTAGTATATTTTAGTTTTGTAGAATTGGTATTTTAGTTGGTAGTAGTTGGGGTAGCCTGTACCCTTTATAAGCCGGAGAAAATGGCTACTCAGCCTCTTTCCAGTACCAGTGCCTTTAGTGTGAACATCATTGTATTTTTTCTAGCTCTTACTGGAGAGCAGCACGTTTTAGTAAATAAAGTTCTTAAAATAAAAAAGTTTATTCAACATAAAATTGGTCCTTCGAGCCGGATGAGAACAAGTGAAAAACAATTTACTTAAGTTAAAGTGAAAAAGAAGAAGTTAGAAATCGCGTGGCCTGACCTTTCGCAACAGCACGTGTTTCTTAATTTTCCACGGCCTGGCCTAAGCAACAGCGTGTATTCTTCAAATTCATCTACCAGAAGAGGTAGAAATCGCGTGGCCTGACCTTTCGCAACAGCACGTGTTTCTTAGCATCCTGAATTTCACGGCCTGGCCTAAGCAACAGCGTGTATTCTTCAAATTCATCCACCACACGAGGTAAAAACCACGTGTTCGGAACGCAGCATCAGCAACAGGGATATTTATTGGAATTTCGCATCTCAACTCGGTCAACGGTGTCGCCAAGTCCCCTCAAGGAAGGAAAGAAAGAAACGACCTAGGTTTTCCAGGAAAGGCAGTTTGTCCACAATTCTCCTCTAGGCGCTCCTCAAGTCAGGTAAGTGAGCTCTTGCGTTTACTTTCCTTTGTTTCCTATTTCCTAATATTGCTGTTTTCAATTTGCGCATAGTTCACATAATTTTGTAAAATGACTAAGTTAGATGTGTTGTTGAAAAAACGAGATGCGATAAAAAGTAAACTAGCACGGTTTCAAAAGTGGATCGAAGACGTTTCTGATGTAACTGACGATAAGGTGTTATCCCAAGTACCTACGCGTTTAAGCGCAATAAGCCCTTTATTAGAGGAATTTGAACACCTACAGCTTGAAATCGAAATATTACACATTGACGATAGCCAAGCAGACGAAAACGAAAGTGAAAGAAGTGCGTTCGAAGCGGTGTATTTTAAATATGTATCAATTGCTAACAGCCTAACAAAAAGTAACGCGAGTACGCCCTCGGTATCAACTTCACGAAGCGGTAATTCGGGCATCAGTTCTGATAGTATTATTAATCACGTAAAATTGCCTACTATTAATCTACCCACCTTTTCTGGCGAATACCAAAATTGGCTTGATTTCCGCGATACATATTCGTCTTTAATTGACTCTAACGAAGCAATTAGTAGCACACAGAAGTTCCATTATTTAAAGGCTTCTCTAAAGGGCGAAGCTAGCTACATCATTCAATCGTTGCAACTGTGTGATGCTAATTATACGGTAGCTTGGAATGCATTAATAGAAAGGTATGATAATAAAAGATTAATTATACACAATCACGTTAAGTCTTTGTTTGAGTTGCCTTCATTACATAAGGAATCCCATGTGTTAATGCGACAACTAGTTGACGGAATTTCCAAAAATTTAAGATCTTTAACAGCTTTAGGGCAGCCGGTGGATCAGTGGGATACATTGTTAATTTATATAATCTCGAGTAAATTAGATCCCACCACTAAACGCGAATGGGAATCTCAGAAGCTTAGTGGAGAATTTCCAACTATGAATGAATTATTGAAATTTTTAAAATCGCGATGTGAGTTACTAGAAAAATTAAATTTTTCAGCATTAACTAATGCAGGGTGTAATGTCAACACTAATTTTCAAAAAGTTAAAAGTTCATCAAAGGCCTTTGTAGCATTGTCGAACCCTGCGTCAGAAAAACCGATGTCATGCGCTTATTGTAAACTTTCACACTCTATTTCAGAATGCTCTGAATTTAAAAGCTTATCTGTAGAGGCTAGGATTACCGAGGTTAAGAATAGGAAACTTTGCATTAACTGCTTAAAGGGGTCCCATTATTATAGAATGTGCAGGGCTTCTAGATGTAAAATTTGCAATAGGAAACACAACACCTTATTGCATCTAAAGGCACCAACAAATTACTCAGCTTCAGAGACAGTTCAGTCAGACACATCAAGTAACGCTGCATGTGAATCTCAGACTGTTTCTTCAATCGTTAATCATGCACTTATAAATTATCCTAAAGAAATTTTATTATCAACTGCGGTGGTTAGTGTACAGAATAAAATAGGGAATTTTCATGACTGTCGAGTACTGCTAGACAGTGGCAGTCAATCTAATTTTATAACTCAAGAATTAGTAAATAAATTAGATTTAAAGAAAGCTAAAATTAATTGTAATATAATTGGAATTAATAATATATCAACCAATATAACACACACGACTGAAGTAAGGATTAATTCTAATTTTAACAATTACCATTGCGTAATCAACTGCATCGTAGTTCCGCAAATAACGGGTGACTTGCCAAGTAGTAATTTTAGTCTATCTGAATTGAAAATACCTCAGAATATAAAATTGGCTGACAATACTCCCCACATATCCAGAAAAGTTGACTTATTAATAGGTGCGGAAATCTTTTATACTTTATTATGTGTGGGGCAAATAGTTTTAAACAATAGGGGTCTTATAATGCAAAAAACAAAGTTAGGCTGGGTGCTAGGTGGCCCTTTAGATCCTTTACTTTACGCAGGTAGCAAAACAGTGTGTAATTTGACAATCAATAATTGTGGCAATTGTGATAGGGAACTGCACGATCAGTTAACCAAATTTTGGAATCTTGAAGAATATACTGAAGCTAGGGCGTTCTCGCGAGAAGAAAAATTATGCGAGGAGCATTTCGTGAACACATTTTCTCGTCAAACGGATGGTAGATTTGTTGTTTCGATCCCATTTAAATGTTCGTTAGACAAATTAGGGAACTCTGAAAGTTCAGCCGTAAGCAGATTTTATTCTCTTGAGCGAAAGCTATTAAAAAATCCTGAATTAAGAGAACAATATATAAGGTTTATGCGGGAATATGAGGCCATGGGCCACATGAGTAAAATAAGCGAGCGCGGTTCCACCCCTTTTAATTATTATTTACCACACCATGGAGTGATCAAGGCCGACAGTTTGACTACAAGGTTACGCGTTGTCTTCGATGGCTCTGCTCAAACGACCACCGGAGTATCTGTGAACGATTTGCAATTTGTAGGACCAGTATTACAGGACGATTTGTTCGCGATACTGATAAGATTCAGGGAACATAAGTACGTAATCGCCGCAGATGTTGCCAAAATGTATAGGCAAGTTTTAATACAACCTGCTCAGCGGAATCTGCAGCGTATCGTTTGGCGAGAAAGTCCTTCCGACACTTTAGTCCATTATACATTAAACACCGTAACTTACGGTACAGCAGCGGCTTCCTTTTTGTCTGTACGATGTCTACAGCAACTGGCGCATGAAAGTCGTGAAAGTTTTCCGCGGTCTTCTGAAATAATCCTGCGCGATTTCTACGTGGACGACTTGCTCACGGGTGCAAGCACCATTGAAGAAGCCGTCGAAATACGCGACGAAGTTTCGGCAATTTTGAAAGCGGGTTGTTTCGATTTGCGAAAATGGGTGTCCAATGAACCACTTATTTTAAACGGATTACATGATTCATCGGAAGCCAATGTATTAAATTTTGGGCCTAACGAGAACTCTAAAACGCTAGGACTAATCTGGCTCCCGCATTCAGACAGCATCGGTTATAATATAAACGAGTCAAAATTAGATGCTATTATATCAAAAAGGCAAATTCTTTCGATCATAGCTAAAATATTCGATCCATTAGGCTTAGTGGCACCTTGCATAATCATACCGAAAATTATATTGCAACGACTTTGGCAGTACAAGTTGTCATGGGATGAATCTATACCTATCGACTTGCATACGCAGTGGCTACGTTTTCACGGTAAATTAGATGCATTGGGTTCACTAAAAATTCCGCGGCGTGTTATAATAAACGAGCCAGTAGCTACGGAGTTACACGGATTTTCCGATTCTTCAGAAGTGGCCTTTGGGGCCTGTATATACATCAGAAGTGTAGACAACTCCGGAGTCGTTTCCGTGTCCTTGTTATGCGCGAAATCGAGAGTAGCCCCAACAAAGAGGGCATCAATTCCTAGGCTAGAACTTTGCGCAGCCCTACTTCTCGCCAAACTAGTAGCTAAAGTTAACCGGGCCATGTGTGCAAAATTGGAAAACATAAATTATTGGTGCGATTCTACGGTAACCCTGGCATGGATTAGGGCATCCCCTAACAATCTCAAACCATTCGTCGGTAACCGCGTTTCAGAAATCCAGGAGCTAACGTCCCAAGGGGTCTGGCGTTATGTTGCTTCAGGCGACAATCCTGCAGATATGTTATCGCGCGGAATGGAACCACAGTGTTTAGGTAATTCAGAACTGTGGTGGAATGGTCCCAGCTGGTTATCTACGCCTAGGAACAATTGGCCAGGTACTAAAGTTCACGATTCTGAATCTTCTGCGCAATATTTAAACGAATTGAAGCGTCAAACTGCGTCCAACACCCTAATCTCGGTAACAAACCATTTTAATTTATTTCAAAAATTTTCATCACTCGGTAAACTTCAAAGGTGCGTGGCGTATTGTTTAAGATTCAAGCATAATGCTTCGAGTCCCCGTCAGTTCAGAATGTCAGATAGCTTGTCAATAAAGGAACTAGATTATTCTTTGCAAACTTTAATAAGGATCGCTCAGCATGAGAATTTTAGTAGCGAAATTAGTGATTTAGTGAAAGGCAAAATTGTTAATACAAAGAGTAGGCTGCTACCTTTAAATCCTTTCCTTGACAAGGAAGGAATTCTCAGAGTAGGTGGTAGACTTTTACATTCAAGTTTTGAACAAAATAAAATACATCCCTATTTGCTACCTGCCAATCACCACCTATCGTTTTTGATAATAAGGCACGAACATATTAAAATGCTACATGCTGGCCCTCAGGCCTTGCTTGCTTCAGTGAGGGAAAAATATTGGCCTATTTCGGGTAGGAATATGGTAAAAAGGGTTGTCCGCGACTGCATAAGTTGTACTAGAGCAAATCCCAAAAGTATTGTGCCATTGATGGGACCTCTACCAAAGGATCGCGTAACGGCTACCTTTCCTTTTTCTGTAAGCGGGGTAGATTACTGCGGGCCTGTTTCAATAAAGGATAAAAAGGGGAGAGGCAGCAAAATCGCAAAATCCTATATATGCGTCTTTATTTGTTTTGTTACCAGAGCAATACATATAGAACTGGTGTCCGATCTAACTACCGAATCCTTCGTGGCCACGTTAAGGCGTTTCGTTGCAAGAAGGGGCAAACCGTCTAAAATATATTCAGATAATGCAACCAATTTTGTAGGGGCTGATAAAGAATTTAAAAACTTGATAAAATCTTTCAAAACACAACCAAACAAAACCGTTTTTGATAACGCATTGCTTTCCGAAGGCGTTACTTGGCTATTCATACCCCCGCGCTCCCCCCACTTTGGCGGTCTTTGGGAGGCTGGCGTGAAATCTGTCAAATTCCACTTAAGAAGGGTAGTAGGTAATGCCTTATTGACATTCGAGGAATTAAATACAGTGTTAACGCAAATTGAAGCAGCAGTTAATTCCCGTCCTTTGTCTCCTCTCTCTAGTGATCCAAATGATCTCAACCCTTTAACGCCAGCTCACTTCTTGATTGGGAGAACCTTCACGGCTTTGCCAGAGGCCAATCTGACGGACATTAAGTGCTCCAGATTGTCTCGGTTTCAACACTGTCAGCAAATTTTTCAGCACTTCTGGAGCCGCTGGTCAAGAGAGTACCTTAGCGAGCTCCAAACGCGGGCAAAATGGCAAAGAAATCAGCCGTCGCTCGAAAATGGCGCCATGGTCCTCCTTAAAGAAGAAAACACATCTCCTTTGAGATGGCATTTGGGACGTGTTTCGGAAGTGTACCCAGGTACGGATGGCATTGTGCGGGTCGCGAGTGTAAAAACGGCCAGCGGAACATACAAGCGATCTGTGGCAAAATTGTGCCCGCTGCCAGTGAAGTGAATCACAGTATAGTGAAGGTGTTGTTACTGCATCTCATGTACTTAGACAATGAACTAAAATTTAAAGGAACTATGTGTTTATATTTGTGTTTTATATTTATTTTATTTAGTTTAGATTGTTTAATGATTTTTTTGTTTAATGATTTTTTTATTAACGTATTCAGTGCGGAGCCCTTCAATGCCGGGGGCTATGTTGAAGACCCTTTAGTATATTTTAGTTTTGTAGAATTGGTATTTTAGTTGGTAGTAGTTGGGGTAGCCTGTACCCTTTATAAGCCGGAGAAAATGGCTACTCAGCCTCTTTCCAGTACCAGTGCCTTTAGTGTGAACATCATTGTATTTTTTCTAGCTCTTACTGGAGAGCAGCACGTTTTAGTAAATAAAGTTCTTAAAATAAAAAAGTTTATTCAACAGCCACTTTTAATATAAAAAAACGATTCTCACATAATTTCTTACTTAATAACCAAGGACTCACCAGGTTCTCTCATTTTAAGCATCTTCTCGGTAATCCGAACATGGCGCTGTACCAATTGGTTCGAATTATCGAGTTTAGTGTAGGGACGGCTATTAAAATGTGTTAGTTATCTACGAAATGCCAGTAAAGTGTCTTAAACACAACTCTTCGCCTAACGATCCACATGCAAATTTAAAAAAAAAATCAATAGGATTTTGCTTAGCTTTTGTAATAATAATAGTTAGATGTATTATGTAAAGTATGCGTAGGTGGATAACAAATTTAAAACAACATCTTGAAACAATAATATTTTAGTTTGATATATAATATTATTTACTAATTTTTTACAATGTTTCTATTGCTAAACATTTCGGTAGGAGTTTTAGAGACAAGAATTTTTAAACAGTTTTTATTCCTCGCTCATTTTGTTTTATTCATATCGTACACTTGCGAAACTGTATTAAAATTTACTAAATTGATGGAAATGTAAACAAATTATTATTGACGTAAATTCTAAGGCAAACTAAGACTTGTGAGAGAGTCAAACACGTACAAAACTAGGTGTTTGGATTTAATTTGTATATGCAAATCTGCCGGTTTCCAGATTTGCAACAAATTATATTAACAGCGACATAAAACAAGCGTTTAAGTGGCGCAGGTCAGAATGTTATGCGAACGTAATGTGATATATACTTTTTCCCTCGCTTTTTTTCAAGAGTTCGTGAGCAAAGAACAACCTTAATAAAACTTGGATCCTTTAATAGACCAGCTGACAAATTGATAACCTAAATAAGTCAACTGAAAATATATTACGAGCTGTTGGAGGAGAACATCGTGATCCTCAATTTCCAAATTGTAAACCGGTGAAGGTCACGTACGTATTTAGAAATAATGAAAGAGTATTGGTCAAGATCAAAACTCTGATTTTAGGGGAAATGTTGATAAACAACTACTTTAGTACAGTTAAGATGTTCTTATGCGTGATATGTGCATAAGTATGTATGTGTTGAATGTTGAATATAAAAAACATTTACATTTTCCAATGGTGAGAACAGCCTTGTAACATTGTAGATTGGTTTAAATATGCAGGGGCGGATTAGTAAACTTTAAACAACTAAATATTTTAACATTTAGCCTGATTGTTTAATCGGTTCTTTAGTATTTATTTTTATAAATTATTTGTTATGTATTTGCTTATTTTTAGTATGCTCCTGCGTTACAGTTATAACTATGTTGAAATTTTAATGTGTTTATGTGTTACTGTGCTAACATGATAAGAATTTCTGGAAACTTAACGGTCTTTCGATGTGCAAATATGTAATTAAGATAAAGATACGTATTGTACTTGAATTCTTAATTAAGAGCCTTTATGATTAATTTGTCTTATGAGGGGCATTCGCATTACCGCAGTAAAAGTTGGAGAAATTATGATTAACAAAGGGAACAAAGGATTAATTTATGTAAAATGCGCAAAAGAAATTTAACCCTGACATCATAGGACCCATCAAATATTCATCTTAATATCTCAGGATAGTATGTCCTAACTATGATTGTAGTGAAAAGAAAGAAAAATGTTTTACATCACCCTAACTTCGACTAATTCAGAATTTTGGATTTTCACTTAAAAAATTAGCTTACTCTAATACTTACCTTAGGTTATGTTTTATCTGACAGTCTAAGATTTTATTAATTGATAAATATTCCGCATATACAATGTATAAATTAGAAATCTGTTCTTTATTTGCATTATAAAAATTTTTTTTGGAAACTGTTTTAGCAGCGTGCATTTTTTAATTTTAGGTGGAGTAGTAGATGGAAGTGTGCTAAACACTCCTTGTAAGTCTCAATTAACGGTCCAAATTAATTTTCAAAATATCAGCTAAAACTTGATAGCGCGCGAAGGCGATACGCAACCCTTCTGGCGGTGAAAATTTTCTTTGAGAGGGTTCTAGTGGCGTGTTTGGCATATCTCTTTTATACCATAAGTTTATATAAAACCATCTTATGTTATGTTTAGTTTAAGATCATTTTGGATTGGCGTTCCATTTACATTGCAAAGACATAAGTAAGCACGCCGTTTTAGTTGTTGGTTTTAAAAGATAACTGTTTGGCTCACTTTGGGTTGGTTAAATCGTACTTAGTAGATTTGCAAAACGAATACCTCTAACCTATCAACAAATCTGATGGCAAAAGTTGATTTGCATATGTTTGGGACATGTGAGCTACTTATGAAAACGCATAACATAACAAAAATATGAAAATTGCCTACAATTTAATTATTTACTTTGTTTCTGAAAAAAAGTAAGTTGGTTTGTTGGTTTGTTTCTTGTTTCTACGGATTTAGGAATATTTAATCATTTTATGCACGTTTAAATGCAAACAAAACTTCCCAAAGTTTTTTATATTCCGAACGACAGTTTCTTTATAACTTTTAATATTATGTGAATCAATAGTCACATCCTCTTCTTTATCATCGTAAGTTTCTACATTTTCTTTTGTTTTGCACATTGTATGGATATCAATATTTTCGTCTTCGATAACAGTCATGTCATGACAGTGGATAAAGTCAACAACTCCCACATAATGTCAGATATCACTATGCATTTTTATTATTTGCTTTTCAATCTACAGATAATGTATTGTTACCGAATGCTCATGGTTTTGACGATTTTCAAGCATTATCATGAAGAGGTTCTTTGTTTTCCATTTATATTAATCTATTGTTCTTCATTAGATAATTTTCCTTCTGAACATTTTTCATGTAATGGGAAGAGCACGATAAGATAGTTCAGTTTCATGGGTATTGTAAATATTTTCTGAGTTGTAGTTGTTAATTATTGAAGGGACATCATTTGGATTAACGGGTGTCGATTCGCCGGAAATAGACTTTAAAAAAATATTGTAATGTATTTTAAATTTTTCGAGCCACCCTTCTGAAGCTTTAGAACCATGCTCCCCTAATGGTAGGTGGTAGGGCGACTTGTTTGAATTTACTTCTGAAAAGAAGTTCAGAAACTGGAATATTTCCATTTCAAGCTTTCAAAAGCCAGTCATAACAAACTTACTGAATTTACAAAACTTTTCTTTTCTCTTACATTAGCACTCTTGTGCCATTTGTTAAAACAACCATTCTTTATTATTCGTAATTTTTGCTGCTTTAGTTCTACCAGTATTAAATTTTTGTAACAAATTACGTACACTCGGCTTATAGTTGTGATGACCACTTGTGTGTTTATAATTTTAATTTTCTATTTTTCAGTATTTCTTTGGGCAGAAGTGGCAAGTTAATTTCATTTGGAAACTAAAAGCAGCAATATCTATCACTTAAAGCAGTAAAATCACCGTTCCTTTACAAATTAGTTTCGCCGCCTATATGTAAACAAGCGGACACACACGCGTTCTACTAAAGTATCAAACTACAAAGGAATTTAAAATATACCAAAATATTAGAATTTTAACTCAACTATCAAATTTATTAGTTTTGGGGCAAGTATCACTCATGGGAACGTTTTGATACCAACCCCGGTTCGCGGATTTCTCAGTATAAATACGAGATCAAATTTTACCAACACATCCGATCTTGATTATTCAGTCTGGAATTCCGACTCTTACTATAATTAGTGCATCTAATTACTGTAAAGTATACAGTTAGTTTTGTTGCACTGAAATCTGTTAAGTAGGTCAAATGGAACACGTCGTTTGAGTCTACGTTTGCTGGTCGTTTCATTAGGTTGTCAGTCAATCTGTTAGGTTAATCTTTCTTCATATATTTGGACGTAGATAGTTAGCTCTTCTTTCACAGTTTTCGTTTGGAGGTTTAGAATCCTATGTTTGCATCCCGTAGCTCCAGACGGGTTTTAAAATTGCTTGGTACACTAGCACTTTGTTTGGGATTGACACTTGTGATTTACTCTCTATTAACTAATAAAGTTTGCTGAGTTTAAGTCCCAACTGTTTTCTCTTTGTGAAGATATGTTTCTTCCAGGTTAATCTGCGGTGGTTGTATTTGACATTTTCTTTTTGTTAAAGCGACTGATTGTTTAGTAACACTGGAGGGCAATTGCATCTACGGTTGCTAAAGGTAATGTGAACAGATTCGTTTTCATTTGCTCTTTTGAGACAGTTTCTTGAACAGGTTTGTATCAAATCAAGGTTTGTTTGGCTGTTGAGACGCAATATTTGGATTTTGGTTAGACGTCAGAATGCCATTCTGGGTTGTAGGTAGGTCGGCAGTATATAATAAGTACAACACAGGTTTGAGTACATAGCTCTGTGGGATTCCTGAGTTAATCGGGTGAAGTGCTGTACGAGTATATTCGTTTTGCTATTTAACTTAAAAGTGGCGGTTTTCCAGATAGAACTTCAGAATTATTCTATCTTTGTATAGAAGCCCGGAACGTCATCTTCGGTCTTCCAATGCTTGTTGTATTTGCATAGTGACTCGGTAAATTTTTTCAGTGGTTGAACGCTTCGGCCTAAAGCCAAACTGGTGATTTGGTATTAACTGATGTCTAGTTAAGATTGGTTGTAGTCTTCCTAGTAATACCCTTTCAAAAACTTTCAACATTGTCGGTAATAGACTAATGGGTCTGCAAGACATAACATCGTCGAGAGGATTGTCAGGCTAGAGAACTGAAATCATTTCTGCTACCTTCCATAAAAGGGGAAAGTATTTTAAGCCCTTTTTTGGAAAATTCTTTAAGAATCCTCCTGGTGATGAGATCGTTTCCAGGGGATTCCTTAGGATTTAAATTAAATTGGTTTGAATTATGTTTCCATCAGTTATTATGAAATTTTCTGGTAAGGAGTTTGTAAGAATAGTTATCCTTATTATTAAGGTATTAACAGCGAAGGGAATGAGTTGGAATGAAGCATTAATAACAGTAAAGGAGAGAAGATAATGGTCGTAACACAGTGAAAAGTTAAGTGTTACCGAAAAGGTCATTCTACAGTGATTGACCGGCAGAAGAGGAGCTGACTAAGTAAGTAAGTAGGTAATTTTTTTAAGAATTAATTATCTTCTTTTTTAGTTTTTTATTCGTACTTAAAGCTATTAGCAACGATTCGCGAAGCTTAGTTAAAAATAATTTGGATATCCTCTGTGTTTGTTTTAGAGATAAAATCCATTTCCTTTGTGGATGAATTATCAAGAAACCCCATACCGAAAATTTTCACCAGCACAAGGGTTTGAACCACTGACTTTACACGCCATATTTATATATTTGTATCCTTCCTCGTTAGAAATATTTCACCTTTCTGCCTACCATAAAATATATTTCTTTGTAATTTGTCTTACGGCTAAGAAATCAATTAGTTGGACAGATTTATAAACAGAAAATACAAAGTTTCACAGTAATAAAGTATTTAGGTGCCCTTCATGTTCGTCTCATAAATTAATATTTAAAATTCAATTACTTGTTTTTACGTTAAATCAATTTGTCAGAGTAGAATCCTAAAGGTATGTAATTACCGATTTTTTGCTCCATAACTAATATGCAACATTAAATTATAGCTTTAGGTTATAAGTAGGTCACCTTGTATAATAGCTTAAATTGTATTTGTACAGTGTGTTAGAATTCCATTAGTTTTAGAAATAACCAATTTAGTTCTTGTAAATACGGTATACGGAAACATCATGCTACTTATAGAGTTAACTGTTTAAGTAAAGTGCATCTTACCAGTAACATAATCCACAATGAAATACTTAGATATGCGCAAGTTTTGCGTAGACATATCCCAGATAAACCAGCTATACAGAAGTCGGATACATAACCTATTTGGTATTGAAGTAACATGGAGGACTCGGTATTAATGCCATTTAGTTGGCATTTCTTATCTGATAGCATTAACTTTACAAATACTGTTGTAAATACGGTAGAGCACACGCATACAACCGACTACGTTTATAGGTCGCATGTGTGCGTTATTTATAAGGTGTTCGCGTTTGGCATAACTAGTTATTGAACATGGCACTGGGAATTTTAAATATTATTTATGTTATTTTGAAACCTTGTAGTAAATTGTTCGAAGGAGTTACGAAATCCTCGGTTAGCAAATTTAAAAGGATTAAATAAATTTAGCATTTTGTTTCTAGAATGTCAGCCATCTTTGTTCGGCTTATTATTTATTGCGTTCATATATCTACAGGGCAATGAAAATTGATTAAACCAACTGTGGCGAATCTTTAGTACAATTCCAATTTAGTGTTGGCATTTCTGCATTTTAAATACGCAAAAATTTATGAAACAGCGGGAGTAGCAAATCAATTTCTCGGATTCTTTTGTAGTTTAAATGTCAAAAAAGAACTTATGCGATGTTTGATTTTTTTGCTCCGGAAGAATGGAAGTTGTACGTATTTTTTTTTTGTTATAAAAATTGAAGACGTTCCCTTTGCCCAATATGTTTTGAACTTATATTTATAACCACGGAAATAAATATTCTAGGTAAATGTAGACCAGTACTATAGCAAACAACGAACTCAATAAATATTGAAAGATTAAACGGTTTTTTAGAAGTTTTTCCTAACTTGATTTTACTCTGATTTTTTTGAATTACTTCTTCTTTTACTAACAAATCGTGTCCATTTTTATATATAAGAAATTTTGTTTTTACTTAAGCTGTTTGGTCCATAATATGATTCTGTAAATATTTTCTTTTTTTCTTTTTGACCAGACTGATACTGTTATCAAATATTGTAAACCAGGCTCTCCATCTAGGCCATTGTAAGCGGACGCCCAAAATATACATAACATTTTTGCAAAGTTTAATTTAAAGTTGGTGGGGAATATGGCTTGGTTCATTACGTTTCTCCATTGTTCTTCCAATTTGTCACACTTAATGGGTTT
Source organism: Melanotus villosus (assembly GCA_963082815.1). Classification (NCBI taxonomy): domain Eukaryota; kingdom Metazoa; phylum Arthropoda; class Insecta; order Coleoptera; family Elateridae; genus Melanotus; species Melanotus villosus. The sequence continues at coordinate 5,218,156 of OY720423.1, read as the reverse complement.
AAGTCTTGTTCGACGCACTATTTCCACTTAGCTTTTGGTCTTCCTCTTTCCTTCCTTAATCTCGGTTCGGTATTTAGTGCTTTTCTACTTGCTTTAGTTTTTGATCCATTTTTCTTCTTTTCTTACTATTTTTCTTTCCCATACCATCAGCTTTTCCTGTGGTTTTTTTATTTAATACCAATGTTTCACACGAATATGTTACCGATGATCTGATTATTGTCCTATATTCCTATATATTTTCACTTTCACCTTTTTCATTGCTTCGATACCTCTGTTCCCTGCTGTTGTTCTGTGCTCTATCTCCTTGCTTAATTTGTTGTCTTCTGTGATCTCCACTCCAAGAAATTTGATCTGATTCACCCTTTCGAAGACCATATTAAACTCTATTCTGTCCGTATTTCATTTGTAGATTATCTTGTCCTATTTGTTTTTTCCTCGACATTGTCATATATTTACTCTTAGACTCACTTACATTGGTATGAGTTCTTGATAATGGTGTTCTCTGTGTTTATTTTATTTCTCTAATTATTTGTTCTAATGTTCCGCCAGAAATGTCGCTGAGAGTGGATCTCCTTGCATTAGTACATTGCTTGTCTTGAAGGTACTTGAGATGCTATCTTCTACTCTTACCAGAGTTTCAGTTTCTTTAAGGCCCATTAATTTATAAATTCTTCCGGGTTGGGACCGGCGTGGGCGCGAGTTCTGCTGTCTCAACAATGACACGGTCCCAACCCGGATGACGTTCTTTTAACACTGACACTGACCGTGAAAGTCAGGTTGTCCGGTCTTAAACGATGAGCTCTTCTTGATGCTATTCTCCTCTTTGTTATATTCTATGAAGAGTGCATAATATATCTTCGTTCCTCTTTCTTGGCATTTTTCTTGTATTATTCTGAATTTAAAAATGTGATCTCTTACGGATCTGCTTTCGCTGAAGCAACATTGATAATCGGATAGTCCCCTAGTATTCGCTCTATGTACGATTTTATTTTCCTTGAAATTGCAGGGACAATAATCTTGTACGTTCCATTTAGTAACCTAACTTAACCTACATTATTAGACTCAATAAAGTCTCAAAATCTGTAATTATTTGAACGTCCGAAATAAATCGAAATAATTTATAATTATGGGAAGAAAATAAGATTTTAAAAAATGGGACTTTAAATGAAGAAAATAGGAAAATAAAGAAGGATATCACAGCCTTAAATATACCTACTGTGTACTGGAAAAACTAAAAATAATGCCGATGGTGGCCAGGACAAATATCGCCGTACAACATGGAAGACAAACTAAATATGAAAAATAAAAGCAAGCTGAGGAAAGTAGAAGGACAGAAATATACATATATTGATTTTGATCAAACCACTAAAGAAACAGGGGTGCAAAGGTGAATTACAAAGAGAGCAGAGGAAGAAGAGAAGAAAGATCAAAAATAAGTACTTATCAGCAATTAACAATAGATGTTGTAGAATGTAATGGCGCAAAGAAAAAAATAAATTGGAATGTCCTAGAAATAAATCAGCCATAAGTAGTTTTACTGATAGGGCTTGGGTTTACCTGGACATGTCTGCTTTTAAATTTTGAAATTAGAAAGCAAAGCTGGTCATAAAAAATACTTAAACCTATTTTTAATCAGAATACATGTTTAGGGTGTTGTTTTTCGAACCATACATTCAATTAAGCTTGATTTAAATGAAAAACAAAAAAAACAATTAATTATTAAACTTAATACGAAGACTTTTTGTGTGACGAAAATCTGAAGAATCTTCAAAATCCCACGAAAGTGTTGATAATGTCAGTTATTCTTAGTTAAATTAGGGTGGCTTTGTAGACTGATTTAACTTAAAAGATGTTAATTATGTGTAGCTTTGTAAGTTAGATTTCAGCATTCTCCGATGTATAAAAATACTGTCGCTTCACGTGATAAATGTACGTCGTTTCTGTACATATTTTATCTTATCTGTTAGTCATCAATTCAGCCTAGTCTTTTGATTTAGAGTCGATGTTAAACGCAATTTGCGTAACGCGTGTCCCAGTTTGACTCAAACTCGCCATAAATAACGTTAGTAACGTTATGCGGTATCTGTGCAAATTAATTTATGTAATCTAACCGATTTCGAACAGATTTCCAATTAACTAAAACACGGACTATGTTAAAATATGCACAGCTTTGGTAGTAAACATAATTAAGAAACAACGCCAACCTATATCCCAAGTAATGTTGGTATAATCACCCTTATCTGCGGAGTACTAAACGAATAAACTAACAAACTCTTAACAGCAATGGCGTGAGAATCGACTCTTTGTGAAAGGACGCGCTCGCAAAATTATTCAGAGTTCCGCGTTCTTATTGCCTATCTGATGCCTACATTCATATACTTGTGTTAAACTGTCGGTGAAGTATGCGAAAGTTGTTGTTAAATATATGGTATCATGAGCTTTTCGTGAATCAGAGTAAGTGAAAATAAACAAGATCATTTGAAAAAAATAGCCTGGTAAACTCGTACGTAGAGAAACGGCTAAGATCAGTTAACTACAATCTGTAACGGTCTTTCTGTATTCGTAATAATTTGACTAGGCTAACGACAAGATACACAAGAAAATTCGCAGAAATTTAATACAACATAAAATATCGAAAATCAGTATCTACTAAATTATAATTATATATTTTCCTTTTAATTTTTATGAATTACAAAGAGATAAATTCTCTTTACTACATCAGAATTCAGGTATATTATTATTTATTATCTAAGATCTAAGAGATGCCACAATATTCATTTATGGAGACAAACAAGAGACTCAAGAATTAGATACCGACTGTATTTCATAGAAAGAACGTAGTAATGGAAAAAGATGTTTAGATTCCCAAAAAACAAAAAGAGAAAAGATCGAATAGAACATCAAGAGCATAGAAAAAAAGAAAACGTATGCAGGAAAACGAAAACAGACGAAAACGAACGATGGACAAAATAATGAGAATTATTAAAAACTTAAGGAAATACGAAACTTTTATAGAGAAGTAAAGAAGGAGAAAGCAAGATAATAGACATTAAAGACAAGGATGGGAGTTTGACAGGCGAAGAAGTGGAAAGTGTAAGTAAGGAATATTACTTTTGTTTGTTAACGTGATGTTCAGTATAAACATAAAATTAAATATACAACAGAATTAAAGAACAGAAGAAAGTATTCGAAGCAATTAGAAATGAATGAGGTACTGATAGCGGAAATGACTATGAAGACGATCCCCTTCAAACAGTTTGAAAAGGATAAAAACTAGCGGGATGAAGGAAAGGAAGAAAGAAACGAATTAAGGGTCAAACGATTATAAATAAAAAATCGAATAGCACATCATGAGCAGAGAAAGAAAGTAAAAAACGTATGCAAGAAAAAGAAAAGAGAAGATAACCAAAATGGGATTGTTTTGAAAGTGAATAAGTTGACACGTAATTTTTATAAAGGAGTAAAGAAGGAAAAGAAGCAAATTCAAAGCTAGGTAAAATACATTAGATAGAAATGTAAGTTTGGTAAATGAATTAATGACAATAAGGGAGGGTTGCAAGGAGTATCTTTGTGAAAGCTTAAATGAAGGAGAGGCAAATGAAAACGTTGAAGAACAAGAAATATGTGGTGGTTTTAAAGGAGAAGACTGGAAAAGACACGCCGATATTAGAGCAGACTTAAATAGAAGAAGTGATCGGAATATATTACACGAATGACCCCTGAAAGAATGCCAAAATATTACAACAACTATGAACCCCATGGTAGAAGATCCATTGGAAGACCTAGGAAAAGGTGGCGAGACTAAACTCAAAGGCATTAGGTGAGTCGTAACAGGCATATGCGTTATGGGATAAGTAAGATAATTCAGTGGAAACTTAAGGATGGGAAATATCTTTAATGATCATTTAGATTAGCTACTTTATTTAAACCAAAACAACAAACAATTCTTTAATTACGATATAAGCAACATTTGAACTTTAAGTTAAGGTAATTGTTGCTAACAGGATCGTTCTATTATTTAAAGTTTAAACAGCTAACTTCTTCATAGAACGTCTTCCGGGTTGTAACCGTGTCATTGTTGAGACAGAAGAACTCCACGTTTCGACCGCTTTTTTAAAAGGCTTTTAGTGCCCTCATTTCCTCCTGAAGAAGCCCCTTAAAAGAGCGGGCGAAACGTTGAGTTTTTCTCAACAATGACACGGTTCCAACCCGGAAGACGTTCTGTTAATAATGAACTGACCGCCGAAGTCGTCTTCTGTCAGCTGCTTTCTTTCTCCAAAAGTATTTCCTTTTAATATTTTCAACACTGTCCTTATTTGAACCATGCATTCGCCTTCTGTGCTAGTGGAAAACTAACATTTTTTCTTATTCGTTATTTTCTGATATAGAATATTAAAATTTTATATTAAAACCTCCATAATTAGTAATAAATTACTTAAGTACTAAGAATCGAGAGTTTTGTTCTTTTTGCAGAAGAACAATGTCTAACACTTCCTGTATTTAGCCTATTGCTTTGCCCGTGCTGTTAGTATTTTGCAAATTTCTTAGTTCCAAGTTTTCGTGAATTTTCTCTGACTTTATTTTCTTTCCATGCTATCTATCAGACTTCACCAGATTTCGGCATTCCTAGTACGAGATATCCAAATCAACTAATTTGTCTTTCTTCTATCTTTACAAGGATTATTGGTTCGACTCCCCGCCAATTTCACTATTTTTTATATTGTCTGGACACTTCCTTAAGCTCCTTAGGCTGTCCATTACTGCCACTGTTATTTTTGAAACTTTCTAGTTATTTAGCACCCACAATTCACAGCCGTAGATCAACGCGGGCACCAATTTTGTTTGGTAAATCGGAATTTTGGTAGTTGTTCTCACTTTGCTGATTTAAACTTAAATAGAAAAGCGGAAGACTGTAGAATGAAGTGAACATAACGTGTTAAGATAAAGATGTGAGTTTGATAGATGGAGAAATGGAAATAAAAAGGAAACTGAAGGATTATTGTTTTTGTTTGTTAACCTGATGTTCAGTTCAGTATAAATATAAAAATTAAATAGACAGCAGAATGAAAGACCAGAAGCATTCTAAGCAATTAGAAATGAACAAAGGATGGGAAGAATTAATACTCGAAAGAACTAAGAAAGTTGAAAAAGAAAAAACTGGATTAAGAATTTATAAAAGACGAACAGAAGCCAGCAATGAACTGAAGGTCAGAGGATTACAAACAAAAGCAAAAAAGATTAAATAGCATATTATGAACACGGAAAGAAAGTAAAAAACGTATACAGAGAAACGAAAACTGATGAAAACCAACGATGGATAAACGTTAACGGAAATCAGAACCCTGCTAAACGGACAGGCAACGCACTCGGGCGGCCACGTAAGGAGGGCGGGCGGCTGTCCCATATTTAAACGAAAAAATACCTTAATCATGTCAACTAAAACATAGTTCTATAGAAATAAGTAGCATATAACCACATTGCATAAATATCTAAAGAAATATGAAACCAATTAAGGCGAGCATGTAAGTTTGTATTGTTTAATAACCACATAATTTAACTCAATAAGACTATTGCTGAAAGCCTACTCTTTAATGTGCAGCTTTTGTGAATAGCTCTTTACAAAACGTTGGAAATTTGTTTAAATATATGAATATGAAAATACTAACAACAGCTTAAAATTTAAAATTAAATTTATCCTGGGTTCTTCGGCAGTTTTAATCGCTGTTTTTCTATTACTCTACTGGCATATGTATATTTGTAAATTGGTAAGCAGAACAAGCTACCTGTATATTTTACATGAAAACAGATTTTATCATAGTAACTGGTTTAGAATAACCCGATATATTTTTTTATATTATATCTGAGAAAAAATACTAAATAATTGTTTCTATTGAGCTTGCGAAGACCCATGAATAACAGTAAAAAAATCTATTAAATATACAATGTGCGCTAAAAATTCGAACATGTTTTGCTGCCTTGAAATATCAGAAGACGTTTCTAGCTACAAAAACAGTTCCCTTTACAATAAAAATATAAAATAAAGACATATTTTATGCCAAATTAAGGTTTAAACAATATAATCCAATTTTTTATTTAATGTTTAGATTATCTGCATAATTTAGTAAATTATTTTACAGAATATCATTTTGACTGGACAGTAGAAAAAGGTATTGGTAAAACTGGCAACTGGCTAAAGAATTTAATAATCATCCAAATTTTCCCGATGTACAAACATGTAAATTCAGAAGAAAACTAAAATTATTTGATTTTGAGTATAAACACATTCATACAATTATTTTATTTGAGATTGTAAATTTAATCTTAAAATAAATTTCTTCCAAAGTATCATGGATCAAACTTTAGAAAAAAAATCTACAATTTAGTAACATGAATATGGAGAATTTAAAAGTATCTGGTGAAATTTCAAAAAGAAATAGGTAATACAATTTTGTAATCCTTTGATAGTTGGCTAAGTATAGGTTTTATTTTCAGTTGGGTCTAGTTATTCTTTGGTATATTGTCTAATAAATAATAATAATAAACAACCTTAGATTAAGTTATTTTGACATTGAGTAGATTCTTTCCTCCGTCTTTTACCGTTTATTTGTAAAAGACTAATGAAAACTAAAGAAGAATTTGGTGGTCTTACACACATGTTGCATATAAAGCTTAGACACTGCATTTCGTTTGTCAAACTGCCTAAACAAACATTTTTATAGTTTAATAATGAGGACTACTAGACGTTTTGGCGCGGCTCTGAAGAAATACAAATTTTTTTATAGAAAAGTAAAGGAGAAGACGAAATTGAATAGCAAGGAGTAGGTGATGAGAACCTGCAAAGGAAGAAATGGAGATAATAATAAAAAAATAACAAAATTGCCAAGAGTTCAATTTAAACGGTATTGTAACAGAAAATATAAAATAAGGATGAACAACGCTAAGAGAAAAAAATATACGAATTATTATTAAAAGTTTGGAGGGAAAAGGGGGCTTAAAACATGGGAAGAAGTGTCGATTACTTCAATACATGAAAAAGGCCAAGTAAGACTGCCTTAGTTTTCTAAATAAGACAGTTTAGTAACTTAAATTTTGAATGCTGAATTGTCAACGATCTTATGAAAATTGCAAGACTAGAATGCAGCAATAAACGTAGGCAGCATGAAGCTACTCATTTGGTTCGCATATTTGTTTTCGAAACCTATAAATAGAATTACACGCATAGAATTTAAGCTATTGTTACGCAATTTCACTAAGAATTCACGCGTAAAATTCAATCACATTAAAAAATTATGCCGTACTATAAAGTTTCGGTGATTCTTTTGTGGGAGCAAATTCCCACGAGAAGCGCATCATATCCTGATAAAGAAATTTACAACCATTAAATCAATAATGTTACAACAAATTTCGTACAACAATTTTACATTAAACCCGTTTGGTTTTTTTCTTTATGTTCTAAAAAACAAATAACTGTAAAAGGTCAAAAACGTGGTTAAAATCGGTAACGCTGCGTATCGCATAATCTAAAACTGTACTTTTATAAATAACAAATTTATATTTAATAAAACCATTTGCTTTTTCTACTATCGCTACTATTCAATTTAACCTGAATATCGAAAGGTGGAACGTGAACTGTTTATTAACTTAATTTCAAAATAACTTAAACAGGTGTGGAATATACTGTGAGTTGTAAACGATTCCACTATTCATTTACTCCAAATACTGCTTCTACTTAGTACATCAGATGTTGGTCTAAGATGTAACCGAAAAATGTGCGAGTTTCTTACAATATTAGATATCTAATAACCATACCGAATTACTGCAGTAAAAATATAATAAGAATACAACAGCAGTGGTTAGTTAAAACGTTAATGGAATTTCATAATTTAGTTCCAGCAATTTCTTCGTAAATGGCGGAGGAATTTTAATAAATTCTAGTTAATTTACACCAAAATTACCTATAAACACCATTATTGCCAATAATTTACCGATACAATAAGAATACTGGAGAAAATAACATCAGATTTTGATTAATCTCTGTTATAGAAGACCAGCAACCTTTTCAGTTTATTGTAAATCATCTTTCAGGGGCAACAAATCAATAGTAATATCATCAAGGTCTGAAATGAATTAATTATTTCGAAATATATTAGCCGAAGATACACATTTCATAATCAATTCTTAATAATAAACGATCATCGAAAGTGAAAGATAATTTAATAAACAAGGTTAAATACCCGAAGATATATAACGGTAATATTTAATAAATTTCGCACGAAATCAGCACTAATTAAAATGTTTTATTTTAATATGTAATTTAGTAAAATAACGATAACATTAAAGTAGGACTTTCTAATTTTCATTGACAGGATGTATGCTCCGCATGATGTTATAGAAAGGATTACTTAAATGGGTTAAAGTTGATGTTTAGAACTGACTACCGGCTATACTTTGTTTATTGGTGTTATTAAAAACAGTGGTTGGTATATTTCGAATTTAGTTCAGTATCGACTAATGATGTCAATAATTAAACTTTCCAAGTCTGAAATAGTTAATACTGAAATTCTGATGACATGGGTTTGTGATGAACTGTAAAGCCAGTTATTGTAATTTTAATGAAATGGTGGATACTTTTCAGAAGTTCTTAACTAAAGATAAAGTGTTTTAAAAGTGATAGAAGACCAATCTTGCTCAATGACCCCCTTGGAGTGTTACTTGAGTTAAGATTACGAATTCAGTTGTTATCCTACAATTAACAATAAGCATATTATCGGATACCATAGAATGTATTTTATAAATTTAAAAAGGGTCAAATTTTGCTTGCATTTTCATTGAAAAACATTTATTGACGTTACTGAAAAATTATATCTTTCTTCTTTTGTCAATTCGTCAATTCGTCAATTCTTATAAGATTTCTTGAATCACTTAAAAAGCTCTGACATGAGTAAGTTGCAAATGAGAATTCTTTATTTCTTCATTCCATAATTCCCTATTTATCAAAAACTTAAGAGATTAGATTTTCACCAAAAAATTAAGAAATTTATTTCTAACTATTGGGTTTGCTTTTTCTGCGATATTACTGCTGAAATATTTATAATATCCCCAAAAAATTGAACAATTACTATAATTTTTCACAAAAAAGGGGACAGCACCAACCTAGGAGAACTATCGACCCATGACCTTGCTGAACCATCTTTATACACTACACAAAGAATAGAAAAACAAATTAAACTTTTACAAGGGCTGGTTTCCGTCCAGATTTTGGGACGAATGACCACCTACAAAGTCTGAAGGTTCTTATAAAAATATAGTGGAGTATAACAGACCTCTAGCATTAATATTTTTGTGGACTTCGTAAAAGCTTTCGATACGGCTGAATTGGGCTTAATTTTAGAAGCCCTAAATCAAATCACCCTAGGCTGGTCTGCTTTGGGAAATCTAAGAGAAACATTTAAAAGTGATCTGTCTATTAGTTTAAAACGAAAAACTTTTGACTAATGTGTTTTACCGGTCTTGACGTATGGAGGAGAAACCCTAACACTGACCAAAGCATCCAAAACAAAATTACAAAGTGCACAGAGGAAAATGGAGAGATCAATGCTGGAAGAGTGACCATAAGAGATAGAGTTCGAAATGAAGATCTGTGACATATAGCAGGAGTCCAAGACATAATGGAAACAATTGCTAGACTGAAGTGAAGATGCGCGGGACATGTGGCCAAAACGACAAATGGAGAATGGACAAAAAGAGTTGTTGGAATGGAGACCTACAGCAGAAAGGCGAAGCGCAGAACAGGAAAAGATAGAAAACACTTGAGGAGGCATATGCCCAACAGTGGACAATGCTGTGGATGATGATGGTGAATTACGAACAAATAGATCTATAAATCTTTCATTAACATTTCATTTTAGAATTCTTACGAGCTTAGCCAATTATAAAAGGATTGTATTTAACACATCCAATGCACTTTATGGTGCAGAGGTGCAGACGCAAATAAACAAAAATAGTAAATAATAATAACAGCTGTAATTACAAAATTGAATTTTTCTAAATTTCATTTCAACATATTCTTTTATTCTAGAGTTTGATCAATGATAATTGTGTGGCTTACCGAAGTCCAGACTTCTATGGAAAATGGATTTCTTGGAAGTTATACGTACCTGAAAAAAAGAGGTACATATTTTTAATTAATAATTAACAACAATTAATTAAGTTTGTTTGCATTACAATATTATTAAATATTCTGCTTATAAATTCTAACGCATTTTACAAAACGCGATCTTAAGACATCATTCGAAAGCTTTTCGGCTTTTCGAGCACACACGATTACCCTCAATTAATTTTTATTAAATCAGATGAAAATCGCCACTTGTTCTTTATATCACATTAGCTTGATCTCGTGAAAATAAGCATGTATTTTACTTAAGCAGGTAATAAAAATATAACAAAGAGATCAGATTGTTGGTTGCTTTCAGAGCCTGAAGTTTCAGCTGAGGAAACCTCAGGAACTCAAGTTGCCACTCTGAAAAATACTGCATTTGCTAAATAAAAACAAACTAAAGGGTTGATAACACTATCAATACTGTTTACTTTTCGTTTTGAAGGCAATCTGATATTTAAATGCCGGGCTTTTGGAAGCTTTCGGCAAGTTAGCAACAAGCCGAAATTGCACATATCCCAACGCTAAATGTCCACAACTGAAGCTTTGGTGCAATTTTTGAAAAACTATTAGTCGCCAGTAATGAGCCAAATTGACTTTTAATTCGATTTTTTTACTTAACCAAGCTGTTGCTCATAACCAAGGTTTTTTCAGCATTTTGAAACAGGTTACAACTATTTTACAGAGAGGAGTAGTGAATTTGCACACTTTAATGTTTTTGGAATTTTAAGCTTTCCTGCATCGCACCTAGCAACCTAAAAAACAAAAATTAAAAATATCAACAATTTAAAAAAGCCTATAGGTTGTTAACTGAGGGATTACCATTTTCAGGTGAAAAGTAGTAGAAGAAAAACAAAATCATTTTTAAACCTGCAAAAAGAAGTTTCAGACATCTGAAATTGTTAAAAATTTTAATCACTAACATAAAAATATTCAGGAAAAAATTAGCCCTACAGAAAAACGGAATGTCTTTCTTCAGGTGGAAATTTCGAGAAGGAAACTTTGAATTTATTCCGGGATTTTTTTATTATTTTTTGTGAAAGTTATAAATTTGAGGACCGGCAGGAACTGCAGTTTTAAAATCTTCACCAACAATTTTAACTAATTCTAATAAAATAATAACTAATAAAAAGCGGTAAAAACTCCCGATATTAAGTTTTCAGGAAGGAAACTCGATTGCTTCAAGGTTTTCTTTTTCATGTGTCAATTTAAAAGGGAGATTCAATATTTATGTTAACCTTCTAATTTCGGAATCTTGCATACCTTTAGACTGGTCGAAAATAATTTAAAAATAGGCAGAGGCTTTTCGGGCCAAAATATTACCCGAAATATTAAAAAATTCAGTCGAATATTTTCAGATATAACGATTAACTTCCTAGTCAAGAAAAATTATCGTTATGTTTATTTAAAAAACAGTTTAAACAATTTTAGAAAATTTCAAACCTCTTTAAACACAATCTGAATTTTTCAGACCGAATGTTCTTAGGTTACCAGAAAAGGTAGCAAATTTTAGGTGATGCTTTAGGGTTAAACCGATTACCTTCTTAGTTAATAAAAAAATTATGGGTATTTTTATTTAGCAACGCTTTTTTTAAAAACGATTTTTGAAGATATCAGAACCAGTTTCTTCGAACATAAATTGAGCTTTTCAGACCCAATGTTCCAAGGTTACATGAAAAATTAGGGAAACTTAGAAGATTTTTCAGGAGCACAACGATTAATTTCTCAGTTAAGACAGTTTATTAATATTTTAACTTAAAGACCGAATTTAGAAGTTTTTAAAGTTTTAAGAGTTTCCATAAACATAGGCTGAACTTTTTTAGGCTAAATGTTCTTAGACGTCCCGGAAAATATGGAATTATGTTCAATTTTTCAGGAGTAAAATGATTTAATTCTCAGTTTACGAAAATTATTGACATTTTCATTAAAAAATGAGCTATCAATTGTTGAATTTGTTCAAAGCTTTTTAGGTATTTTCTCAAACAGAGACTGAATTTTTTCAGGCTGATATTGCTTAAAAACGAGTTTAAACAATTGTTGGTGAGTTCAAAGTTTGCAGGTACTTCTTCAAACATAGGCTGGGATTTTTCATTTTGAAAATTCTTAGCCAACCTGAAAAATATGAAATTTCAAGCGACTTCTTTAAGAAGAAATCGATATAATCTTTGTAGTTTAAAAATTACCTACAATCGAATTTTAATTTAGAACAAAAGGATTTTCAAGCTTCTCAGGCGTTTCCTCAAACAGAATCTTTTCGGGCTCAAGATTCTTTGGCTTCCTGAAAAAATAGGGTATTACTACAATCTATTTCTCCGGAGTAAAACGATTTAATTCGCAATTTACTCAAATTATTGATATTTTCAATAAAAATGAATTTAAACAATTATTCGAAGCCTTTAAAGAATTTTTTCTAATAGAGGCTGAACTTTTTCAGGCTCAAGGTATTTAGGTGTCCTGAATTATAGTCGACTTTTCAAGAATAAAATTATTTAATTCTTGGTTTATGGTAATAAAAATTACATCGTCTTTTAATTTAGAACTAAAGGATTTTCCTGAAATCCGTAGGTTTTATTAGAACAAGTTTTTCAGGGGTTTTCCATAACATAAATGTTCCATATGGTGCGGACTTCTTAGCGCACATTATATATTTAATGCATTTTTTGCCGTTATTCATGTAGATTTGCAAGCTTAATAGAAACAATAGTCAAATAAGGTTAACTTTAAATCAGCAACTTTGATGCCAGTACACACTGCCTACAGAGTTGTTTTCTTTAACAGAAGTAAGAATATAAACGGAACATCTTCTGCCTAAATTCTTTTAGTGTAAATATGAAGCAGGCGGACGCATTGTAGGCAAAAACAATTTTTAACAAGAAGTAAAAAGAGGAAAATAGTAAAATTCAACAAAAAAGAAGGCAAAGGTTTTAAACTAACTAGATAAGATAGCTAGAGATTTGATTCATACAGAGGCAAACTCTGATCTGCCATTGGACAGCCAGCAAAAAATGAAAATTTAAATACTGAAGAAAAAATGAAAGGGCAACATTGGCAATGAACGAATGGATAAACAGAATAATATGAAAAGTACAGCGGGAAGGGCACCAAACGAAGCGAAAATAGTAAAAGAGAAGAGTGCAATTTTCCAAAAATACGAATTATTTTTTGTTGTTCAAAATGAAGCTTTTAGAACTTGGAAATAAATTTGAAGCATACCCTGTATATGTTTTAAATTCTTGAAAACCAAAGGAAATTCTCAGTCCCAAAACCTGACTTTCCTGGCTTATTCAGTAATTTTTGTAACATAGTTACGTAATTACTGGCATTAAATAATAATCATGCTTAATTTTTTTAACAAAGTTTATTTACTTACTGTTTGAAATATTAGTATAGGTAATTATTAGTTGTTTCTGGAATTTCCTGGGCAATTAATAAGCGTTTTTGGAACTAAAGATATCTGTTCCTCAATAAATCAAAAATTTTATAATTTTCTTCAATTTCCTATGTTTACCTAGAGTATAATGTTAAAAGTAGCGTGCGTGTACAATAAATTGTGATGCAATTAAGCTTAAGATAGTCGCCAATTAATAACGATTAAAAATAGCCTGTCAGATATTGAAGCTCGTGCACTACGAACATTTTTAAAGATTCTCAAGTATTTAATACGAACAAAAGAATCTAGTTTGTTACAATGCCCACTTTGATTTTTTAATAATTACTTAATTGCGCATTACAAAACAGTACAGATAAAATACTACCCATTATTTTCAAACAATTGTATGGCAATTATTTGAAGCCGAACAAGATGATCAATGCGAATACCAAGGCCCTTACTAACCGCAACTAAAATTAAGTTAACGGATTTATTCAATAAGGAATGAGGAAAGGCGTGCTTTAAAGAAGTTACAGGGAAATAAAGTCTTTAAACTCATCAAAAATACGTAATAACCTGTCCTACAAGAAAATCCACAAGAACAAGTTCACTTTCGTCCTTTCTACAAATGTGGCTACCGGGCAAACTATGTTTTTACAAACGGCAATCATCTAAAATGATATAATAAACTGTCACGGTGCTCTCGTGCTCGTTTTCGGGACCATGAACTTGAACAATTTTTAGTAGGTAGTAATAAAAGTTGTTTAGGAAGTGTTATTTAATTTTTAAAAAGTGCGACCTGCTTGGAATTCCTGCATAAAAACTATTTACAAATATTTTATAGCCACATAAGCTTTATAATTTTTTTTTAGATTAGTGTGAAAAACATTTATTATACCAATAGTGGCGTTCGAAATATAAAAGTAATGATATAATAAGGAACCCGAGTGTGAGGCGTATTATAAATATTATGAACAGATATAAAAAGGGCGTAAAAACGGGCCATAAAGTTTATTTTAAATTCTACCTACAATCGAAAAAGCGTTTGCATCCTAAAGAATTAGTTTATTTGTTGGAATGTGCAACAAACTTCAGGCAAAAACATTAATTTGTAAAGCAAATATTGGCTCAACGTTTCGATTATTATTTCATTTTATTTCTGTCAGGAAACAGAATTCCAACGATTGAAAAAATAGAAAAACAGAGTTAATGAGGATTATTTTAGTATTTTAAATATAGTAGAATGCCTTTGATGTTAGATGTTCTATAATGATTAGGTGTTAACATAAAGGAAATAATTACAAATAAAGATCCAACGTTGCAGACATAAGTGTAACTAACCAGAGTCTACTTAGGCGAGGGGGCTACTTTACTCTATTTCGTCGTAAACTTTTACATAAACAATACAACTTCCAATAACCGATTAACAATTACATCCCAAAAAAGTTAAAATTCCATTAGATAATAACAGTTCAGCCTTTCGACAAATTTAATGTCTACTGCATCAAGGCTACGCAATTTATAACACAAAATATCCTGACGACACAGCTCACACTAGATCCAAAGTATCAGACACACAAAATCCAAGCTACAAAGAAAATGGGTTCAAGACAAATATGGTTCTGTCCTAATTTTACTAACCTACTGTTCTCCAAAACATAGGATTGACGAAAATAAATTTTCCCATTTTTTTTGGCAATCGATTTCTCAAAGGCGGTGACTACACTATTAACACAAGAGATGGGGCTGTCGACTAAACTTGACTAGAGACCCTGTATATATTAGGATAAGAGTTGGGAAAATGAGACTATTTTGACAGCAATTTTTGATCCAAACACGTGATCAACACAAACGTCATTTTAATTGTCATCACAGTGTCACTTAACCAGTCAAATATAAAAACCGCAAATATTTTAACACAAGATTTATTTGAACAGATTAACATTATTTTCCTTTATTTCAGCTCTATTATTGCAATTTCTTGCGCTGCAGCCAGTCATTTTGTCGTATTTGGCCCTTTATTAATAAACATCAAAAGTGTCAATTTTAACAGATTTCAAGTAAATGCATTTTAATTAAGTAGTCCATGCAAAAATTGATCCAAACCAATCAAACTGTATCACGGCATTTTCCCAACTCTTATCTTTATATATACAGGATCTCTAAACTTGACCAGGAAGGAGTAGGGAATTGGTGAAATGTTTGGATAAAAGCAACCTAAATGTTCTATCCACTTTTAAGCCAACACATTGGCCCTACAATGTTAATGAGATTCCCGATACAATTGATTTTTGTGTGATAAAAGGCATTCCGTCAAACCTTATGTCAGTTTATTTGCCTCTGACCACTATTCCAACATCGTGCACAAACATAATTCATAAGCAGAAACAAATCTTTGATATCGCAAGCTTTGGTGCCGCATAAAAAATCGTTCTCTAAATAAAAATATAAGAGCTTATTATAGAGCAAAGTTTCTAAAACACTTGCTGAAAACAATAAAAATAATTATTAATATATCTAGAAATTACATTATTTGCTTAATATTTTAAAATATTCAGCTTTCCAAGGAACATTCAAGGCTTTATTAATAAAATTACAAGCTATTATTCTTCCCTCTTTATTTCCAAACAGTCTACCAATTCTAATTCTTACAAAAAAGTCTAAGGTCATATTAAATTATCTTGTTCTGTTGACGTATATATAGTGAAACTCTTATTTATAAGCCATTAAAAAACGCATAATTAATTGCTTGCTTGTTTTCAGGTTTGTTTTACCAAAAAATAAACAACCAAACGAACGGTTTTGCATTTCTAAACTAATTCCCAATGTAGGATGTTTACTTGATTAAGCTGTTCCATATTTAAATTTTACAGGTTTAAAGGACAATGATCGTGCATTATTTGTATGCAAAAGAATTTAGTTTTTAGATTTTTTTTGTTATAATTATTTCTTAGTTGGGATTTGCGCCACCAGTTGCTAAAATATAATTTATATTAATGAACTAATAACTAATCTCAACTAAGAAATCTACAAATGTCAAACTCCCGACAACTTTAGAAAAATAAAATTTAAATCTCTGCTTCGATATTATTGTAGCAGAGAAATCTTCTTTAATTAGCTTATTTACGAACTGTATTAGAAGATTTTAGTAGTTCAGTAGGAGTTTTAAGGATATAATTCCAAATATGTTTTAGGTTAATTAGCTGCATTAAATTTATATGTTTACTTTTGAGTTATACAAACCCGGCCGATAAATTTGAAGCTGCCATAAATATTTATAATTAACACCAAAAATGCAAATGTGTTTTTAAAATACAAAAATTAAAATTGAAGCCAATAATAAACTACAACAGGAATGGCCTGATAATGATAAAACATTTAATTTGTAGGTAGATATTAACGAAAGAATTTTATTATCGAACATGCCATCAAAAAATGAAGATAATATTGAAGCCAGAAAGCGGTGGGCGTAAGGACAAAGTATTTTTTACATAACATTTTAACTAAAAGAGCATATGCAAAACAGGATGCATTAACACATTCCGGACCATAAAATATCAAAATAATACCAACCAATACAGCAACGTTAACACTAAAGTTAAATGCCCCACCTAAATGGTAATGAACTGTCATTGCTTTGAATTTGAAAAGATAAAGGTCTTTTAATTTAAAAGTGCCAACTTTTTGCGGTTGTTTACGCTTATACCGCTAATGAGTTCTTTCAGATGATAACTTTAAACAGTCCTGCTTCCGCCTTTAGAAACTGCAAAAAGCTGTAGATTATCTACATGTAAATTACAAATGGTAGTTGTTAAATGACTAAAATATATGGCAATAAATTATTTGACTCGGATGTCTTGCTGTTTCTACGACAACACAATTAACAAATGGTCTCGTTACTTAAACGACAGTGTTTAGTGCTTTCTTTTAGTTTAGATGTTACAACATGTGGTATTTTAATTTGTGTAGCTTCCACTGTTTTCTGTTGCTTAACTACAGTTAATGTTATTTAGGTTTTCTACATAGATACTGTGTGTTTTTCAAAAGATAGCTGATCCCCAATAATAATAATTAAAAAAGTTGTTTCACACCAATTGTTTTTATATCTCCTCTCCTACCTTTTAAGAAGTGCTTTTAATTGCCTTAATTAAATAACAGCCAGATATGGTGTTTAATTACCAAGAAAAAAATCACTGACGTATCAGAATTTGAAGAAGTTTAATAAATACCACGTTTATCAGAAAAATAATGAGACTGATGCTTGTCATAATCATGATTAAACGCTAAAAAAATTGTTGCTTTCAAGGTTAATCATACAAAAACTGAAGTATATAAACACACATCAAAATTTATATCTCAAAGCAACTTTGGCTTGGCAGAAAAGGAATGAGACTAGCAACACTGTGCGCGAACCGACAACGCTGTCGCCTCCCCTTCACACGGTAATTACAATAATCCCTGCCAAAGACTCAGTACAGTACAAGTTTGAACTTGTTAAAGTTGCTACGCGATTGTTGAGAGGATCTGAAGTGAAGTTGTGTTTGTAAGGTGCGTTACGAAAATGGACCGGCAAGTTTGACCAACGTTGTAAGGTACTATCAAATTATGTGCAAAGCTTGGCGAATCCGTTAACTTATGAAAAGTTGCTAGAGGGCCGTGAAGAAGTGCGGAAGACCTTCAACCTCAAATACGGACGACAATGTGGAATTTGTGCTGTTAGCACAAACTGCCAATCAAACTTTTTATAGGAAAATCCTTGAAAGGCTCAGGAAGAGGGTCAAACGTGTGCTACCAGGCATTGCCTGTCTCCATCAACGAATTTTTGGCAGAAGAAAGCATTTCTGTGGTTTTCCAGTTCCCTATTCGCCGGACTTCTTTTTATTCCTCTGGCTGAAAAATCATTTGAAAGGGCGCCATTTTGGTACTTTGGATAATATCTAGAACAGCGTAACCGATGAGTTGAAATACATTCCAGCATAAGTCTTCCAAGACTGCTACGAACACCTCCATCGGTGTGCAGCTGCCCAAGGAAACTACTTTGAAGCGGATAACCTTGATTTGTAAAAAGAATAAAAATGTCATGGTTCAAAGAAAATCAGTCTCATTATTTTTTTGACAAACCTCGTATGGTCGTCAGAACATACCAAATTCTAGGAAGAACTATTAAAACTACAACTAAGAATTTTCTATTTTCTAATCGCAAGTTATGTATAATTTATTAATTCAGTTCCAGTCCTGGTGCTCAAAAATAATTACAAAGTTTCCTTTTCATTACCACTCCTAACGATTACTTTCATCCTGGGAGTTTGATCTATAGATCTCAGTAATGGCTACTTTTCAACCGTAAATCTGCTACTAAACGCAAGGTATTTAATGATGTACTTCTTGAAGATCTACTTGTATCCATTGGACCATAAGATAACAAGAAATAAACGCATAATGAGTGCATCTAATTGATGAGTTGAATATGCTGGTGGATGTTTTTAAATTTGTTCCTAACAAGTACGTGTAATCATTATCGTTGTTACAATTATGCTTTTAAGCTTTCCCTACTTATTTTATAGTTTTATGAAAAGTTTGTGGTTAACAAGTAAATTAAACATTTTATGTGAAGCCTTATTCAAGAGGTTGATGAAAGAGTTTCTATATTTCCTAAAAATATTTAAGAAATAATAACTGCTGAACTTTAAAACGAAGTAGGCGTAGTTTTGATACCCCACTTGTATAGTATTTATTAACAAAGTAATTTTTTTATAATATACTTCAGCTCAATTTCTCTGACTATGTTTTTAAACTGAGAGTATTTTGTGATAATTTTATTTACTCATATACTATGAATTTAACACAACTGAGTTTTAGACGCATTTGGATTTTAACATCTGCGCTGTGTGAACTATAATACAAACTGAAAATATTAAGTTACGCCTTTATTAAAGCAACGACGATTTACCTAAGAATCCCATTAAATAAATAAATAAATAAATAAATAACAAATAAACAGCACTAGATGTCAGATACGACATTGTTGACAATAGAAGAAAGAGCCAAGAGCCAACTTTCCAAGCAGATACAACGACACTGTAAAACGGGCAAAAACAATTAGATACAAATGATCTGTGAGGAAGCACAAGCAAATGCCAAAAACAATAATACAAATTACATGAACAGACTCATTAGGAAATTTAACAAACCGTTTTCTCCACGCACATGAACACTTGTTTAATAATTCTAAAAACACAAATACTTTAGAACTGGGATACTATGAGCTTTCAATTTTGAAAGATGAAGCTAGAAATAAAATCTGGTAAGTCTCCTGGAGTAGATAGCATACTTTCAGAAATCTGAAAGCCGTGGGAGAACTGGGTGTAATTATTAGCCATCGAAATGGCTTATACCGCTACACAAGAAGGGTGCTAAAGAAAAATGCATTAACTATAGACTATCACGTGGTTTTGCAATTCCGTGTTATTTTGGGAAGTTTACGTTATTTTGAATTTTTGGCAAGATTCTTTAGTACGGTCCTGTCCTTTTTAATTTTAACTTACTTGCTTATCCGCTCCCTCTTATACCAATTAGTGTCGAGGGTTTTTCTTTATTATTGACTACACATTTTCCTCCACTATTTTTTCTATCCTTTGCCATTAATTTACTTCCTTTCTGCCTCAGGATTTCTCTTATCACATCGTTCCACAACTTCTTAGGTCTGCCCTTCTGTTTCTTCTTGTCGTAGCTCATCTCCCATATATCCTTTATTATACTTTATTGCTTTCTTACTTTGTGCCCGAACCAGCGTAACTGTCTTCTTACTATTTTTATTTGAATAGCTTCCACTTCCAGGGATTTTCTTATCTCGGTGTTGGGGATTCTGTCCATTTTTGTTGTTCCTAGAATTCTTCTTAAGAAGCGCATCTCACATGCAAAGGCTTAGCTTAATTAATATAAAATTCTACCGAACAAATCCTGAATTTAATAGAGAAAACCCTAACCCTCCGTGTTACCGGTTATACCTTCGGGGTGTAAATCCCAATACCTTTACTTCTGTTGATTAAAATTGCCACTCAAAAAGAAAAAAGTTCAAAGAAAAAAGAAAGAACGATATTCAAGAAGAAAACTTGAGTTAAATAATTTCGTAAATTCAAGGGAATAATCAGAATTAAATCTAAAATTTCAATTCAAGTAAAAGGCTAAATTTGAAGAAACAAACTGAAAGGAGTTTTAAATAAGCAATAAAAAAACAAAGAAGAATTTGGAATCACATTGAAGAATAATTAAAAAGGACGGCATTCAATGAAAATTCGTAACTCCAATGAAACCCTCTAGGAGGAACGTATTTGAAAATCCAAACTGAAGAAAATTTATGAAAAATGTAAATTCAGAGGAAATCGCCGTTTTGTTTGAAAAAGTCTGTGTTCAAATTTTGAAAGCCTGAAGTAATTAAACAAGACCGAATTTTAATTTATATTTAAGGAAACTATCCGTGTAGACCTAATCTGACTTATTCTGAATGCCAGCAAAATAGGTTTTACTAACATAAACAACTTTAACTTTTTCCACTAAGCAATAAATTACGTAGAAAATTACGTTTAGGGAAACGTTAATACAGTTTCCGTTGTGGGTGTAATTATTTATATTAAATTGCACTTAAGATAAAGTAAATCATAAATTCTGTAGCAAACAACCGAAGGCAAAATACAGAAAGTGTAAATATATATATCGAACTATCAAGGGATAGTATAAATTATTGAAAAATATGGGTTGTTTTCTTATATAATGGTAACAATAATAATCCCACGGTTTTAAATTAAATGAAAATATGGCAACCATTAGAAACTGATACCAGTCTCATTAATTTAGCATCATATTTATTGCACGCAACTGCAAATCGTAAACCATTTGATTCGTAGATAAGCTGCAGATATAATTATACATTTGATTAATTTCTCTTCCTAAAGGTATAGTAATTCACGATTGGCAGAAGACTTTTTAAATCATAACATCTCCTGGTGCGAACGCTTTCTGCGAGGTTAAGTTAATGCCATTAGATCAACATTTATCAACGAAATGTGTTGATAGAATTTATTAAGCTAGGAAATGATTCACGTTTCTTTTTATTATTGGAAAATAGCTTTTTCCATGATCTTTAAAAGAACTTAAACACTGACTAATTCTTCTTTTTATACGATTTATAGAATTTATAGTGTGGTTTTGACCTGCATTCTGTTAATACCTATAAAAACCTTTCGAATATTTAAAAATCCATAGCCCACTTTTATGGGTGCGACGCCTTGCTAATGCGGTTTTATGTTGTTCGAGATTTATTTTTATTTACGCTGATGATTCTACTCCCACCTTCTCGTTCTTGTTTTTTATACTCGCTACATATTCACGAAGGTTTGTTGCAAATTTTTCAAGGATTATTGACCTATTGTTATTTATAATGTTTACACTTTAACAGGCAGGGCTTTTAACGAAATTAACTACACGGAGCGAGACATTGCTTTATTCGTCAATTTGCGTTAAATTTAGTTAAAAAAACAAAAATGTGGTAATGCATTTATAATATTGCATTGTATGTTGAGGAATTATATGATTCCTGTTTGTTGTTTACTGTTTGTACAAAAACAATCTGGCGTTTCGGTTTCGCAAATGTTCAGTTCAAATTGATTGAAATTCCTAAACGGCAATTTTCATATATTGTAGATTAATTTCATTAAATTTAAGAAACATAATGCAATAACTTATCAACGTCAACCTCTCGTACAGCTGATTTGGAATAATCAATAAAACGAACGTAAGACATTGTTATACTTTTCGTATCATCTTGCAAATATTTATTACATATTATTCTCGGTGCATATTGATGTAATACTTAATCTGGCGTTTTTATGACGTAAAAATACCGTGTAATCTAATTATACGATTTATCTAATCAAATTTAACCAATTAAATAATTAAGTTTCGGGGGTTATCATTTTTTTGCAAGTTGTGCAGCTACGTAAACTAAGAAATTATTGCTTTTTTAAGCCTTGTCTTCGAATCAGGACGCTTTGTTGGTTTGTTTTTTAATGCATATATTTGCTAATACCTATGTACATATTTTTATATTTCTAACAATATTTTCGAACGAGGTGAAATGTTAAAATTAATTTATTCCTACATCAAAGTTACGAAGCAAAAAATATATATTTACACATACCTATATATTTTACGTAAAAACAGAGGCAACGGAGGAGGTGAAGCTGACGAATTTTATGTAGAAAAGATTTTGAAGTGCAAATTATTAGAAATTATAGGATCACACCAATGAGCAGCTCTGGATTCAAATCAAATTGGGTAAGAAATTTTATGCAATTGGAGTTGCATATATACCAGACTGGGTTAATGTTAAAGATTTTACTGATGTATTTCATTGAAGTTATACCGAATCAAAACCAACATGCCTATCAGTCAGGTAAATCCTGTGGAATAGTCATACATGAGCTAACTCAAAGAGTACAAAACTCTCTGCACAGACAAGAAATGGCGCTAGAAGTTCTCTTATTAGATATAGAAGCTGCATTCGATAATCCCTCTTATGCTTATGGGACAATCGAAAGAAGTGTAACAAGGCGTGGGGCGAACCAGACGGTTATGAGATGGATATGTTCCACTCTAAAAGAGAGGAAAATCATTTACGACTCTGGGGTTGATGACCATGGAGGTGTCTGCTATCAAGATTTGCCCGCCGGGGGTTTTGTCCCCTTCACTGTGGAACATGGTAGTTGATGAACTCCTATAGGAACTTCTTCAGAAAGAATTTTATACGCAAGGGTATGCTTGATGAGCAAGGAATATGGAGATGTTGTGCTAAACTTGATGCAGCAAGCCATAAGAACCGTGAAAAGATGGTGTATAAAAGTGAGTTTAATGGTCAATCCAAATAAACCCTCGGTCTTAACCTTCACACGAAAAATGGGGTATAAAGGGCCTGTATGAACAAATGTGGGGACAAAAATTGCAGATGAGTAATGAAGTTAAATATTTAGGAGTCATTTTTGACACCAAATTTACCCTCAACTCGCACACAGATAAAACCATTATATTACAAATGCTACAAGGGCTTTATAGGCATGTAGAAGAACCAAGGCAAAACTTTGGGAACCCCTGCTCTAATGAATGCCAACAACTTGGATTTTTTTTCAAAGAACTTTGAAGCAGACTACTGGCTTAACGGTACGGATTTGGATATAAGTAAGTTGGATTAAATCAATTTATGCCCAGAAATCTGTGGTTTCAAAAATAATTAAACAAAAATAACTAAATAATATCAAATATAAAAAGAAAAATAATAATAAATTCATCAATCTGAAGTGTGTGACTTGTGCAGTTTTTGATTTCTTTTAATAATAGGGCGGCCGTTAAGACAATAAAATATATTCAATCTATAATTATAATAACAAGATACAATGTGATTTTTTAAAAGCTCAATTGCAGCAGGCCAAATTCTGTCTTAATAACCTTAGAACTGTCTGTATATCACATTGTATGTTACATATAAAATTTAGTATTTTTTTAACTGAACAGTTTTTAATTATAATATGATAACATTTATTTATTTTTTGTAAAAATGTAAATTGCAAATTATCTCTATGAATTCAAGATCGCGGATGATATGACATCGCGGGCCGCATTTCTAGGGTTTGCGGGCCGCATTTGGCCCGCGGGCCGCACTTTGGGAACCCCTGCATTAGAGTGTATTTTCGTATTTTTATAACCTAAGCTAACTTTGATGTGCAACGTTATTAATATTTAACATTTCCTATCACTTCAGAAGTTACGAGTTACTTGAAATCGTTTGTCTTGACGGGTAGGACAACCATTTCTGTGTATTACAAAATTAAAAGGTTTTATCATCATCTACCTGACTTAGCCCTTAGACTCGCTTCTCACAAAATTTTGTAAGAACATAATAAGAAATCTAGATGAGATCGGTCTCTTCTCATTCATAAACCTCTCGAACGGTAAAGAAAGAATGAAATTTGATCCATTTTAAGGACATTGAAAAAGAATCTCATTATCCACTATAAAATTGAAAAAATATCCAACAATAACCGAGCATTAGTTCCGAAAAATCTTTAAATAAGCGTGTAATATTACAAGGTTATTAAGTAACCTTGTCACTATATTTCTGCACATCGATGTGATATTCCGATTAATTCTGTTTAATGTTTCGGTTAATTCAAATTTAGTGGGAATGCATTGTTAAGAACAGATATTATCTACCGTGTAGGTATAGGTAGGAGTTTTCTTTCATCACTTTGTTTACGTACATATTGATTTGAAGGTCGATGCTTTATCTTTAAACTTTTATTACGGTCGTATTACAATAATTGTTAGAACTAAATTATGTTAGTTATGTTATGAGGCTTATAATGAGAAGGAAAGGATAATATGTAGAAATTCGCAGCATGTTTTCTACATAGTTATTCTCTAACTTTATATCCCTGTTTAAAAGCAATACTTTATAATTTATGTGAAGGGAGGTTACAAGAAATTGTGACTTCGGCATCTTAAGAAGAAAAGCCGACAGTATGGCGTCTAGACGTGTCACAAAACGGTTTAGAGCTCTTGTTGCTCTTTACCATAATTAGTAACATATCAGTACCTAAACACAACACTATTAAAACTTTGAGAATTTTTAGTATTAATTCCCCCATTATGTCGGTGAATATCGGATTTCTGAATAACTATCCGTTACACCTATGTAGTTTCGATTCAACTAAACCAGAATAGAATAAAAATTGTCTTTACGATTCCACCTTTAAAGGCCATAAAGTTTTATTTAAAATATCCAAACAGTAAAAACGTTTTGCTCGAAAGAAACTGCAAGATTGCAACGACGGCATTATGGAATAATTTTTTAAAACTTGAACAACCTAAATAGTGACATTTAAAGTTTCGTATATTGTTGTCGCATGCACGCTTTATTACCTATTGTTATTCTTGTTTGATAGATTAGTGTTTATACATTTTTGATACAACGATTTAATTAAAAGGGGAGCATATGTCATAACGTTCTAAATGTGGTGATATATTAGCTTTTATAACCTTGACATGCACATCGCAAGGTTGTTCTGCAGAATAATTGAATGATTGTTTGCGAATTCTTTCGGCTGTCATAAATTAAGTACTAGTTTTCGCTTTCTACTGAAAAATGCGAAACCGGTAACATTCTAGATATTATTATTTTCAACTGATTTTTTCTTCTTCTGCTTCTTGAATATAAACTGTTCGAAGCCGAGGATTGCCTCATTACAAAAAAATATGTTGAAATAAAGAAACCACACTGGAAGGACTTGTCAGAGGACACTACCACCTGAGAAAACACCTACAAAAAATAGGAATATACAAGGGAGACTTACACTGTAGATTAGATTAGAAAAAGGAAGAAACAGTCGCATACATAATCCTTGACCGTCCCGAACTGTACCGCAAAAAACAGCGACTTTTCGGGGGAACGCCACATGGAATAGCTCTCACGAGTCGAAGTGCAAGAATTGTGGGCACAAAACCCCAAAAAAATCCTGCTAAGAATTCAGTCAAAATCAATCAATCAATTGGGGTGGTTTCAGATCCAATAGGTCATGTTTAGATTATGCATTCCCCTACAACTAACAGAAAAAATATAGCCAAGTACACATTGGGGACGAAACCTTTAGACACTGTCAAAACTATAAATACATAGTCTCAATTATCGCGGCAAACTACGAAACAAGATAGATGGAAAACAGAAGAGATATGGCACGAAATGGGAATTCCTTCCCCCATTACCTGAAATCTTGAAAATAGAACCCTTCATTGGCACGGCCACCTAGAAAGAATGTAAGAACACAGATGTCCAAAAAGTGTATTTCAATGGCCGCCAAGAGGAAGAAGAAGAAGTAGCCCGCCATATAAGTGGAAAACACATATAAGAAACATAATGGAGGAAAAAGGTCTTCGACAAGGCGACTTAGGGGACCATCAAAGATTAAAGCTGAAGACGACGAACCCATCAAGGTAAAAACGCTAAGAAGAAGAAGAAATTTATCTCATAAAAATTTGGAACAAAAGCAATGACTCTTACATCCAAGGTCTTAGCTGGGTTATTAGTCGCTTAGATGAAAAACAATATCGCAGTCCTTATTCCAAGATTCTCCCTCTTCTTCTGCTCTGCCTTTTTCCTTCCGCCGGCGCCGTTGGATATATGCCTCCCCTAGATTTTGCCAAATTGTCGTATTCTGGGCTATTTGGTGCCATGTATTTCCAGCTATTTTTTTGACGTCGTCCAACCATATATTCGTCTTCGCCTATCCTAATATTATTAATATGATTTAAGTACTAGTGTGATATGCAGTGCTTACTTTTATATCTATATTTATATTTGTATCCGTAAGCTCTTTTACCTTACGGTGTCGAGACTGGTGCGTTTTAAACATAAAATGAAACTAAGATCTTTAAAAGTCAAGAATTCCAAAGAAATTATATTAAAATTCCTTTTTATCCGTTTATCCGGCTACGAAAGGCCCTGGCAAAATTTGTAAAAACCTTAGGTTTAAAATTATTCAAGGTTCCAACAATATTGAGTCATTTAGGAATCCCAAAAGATAACCTGAAGACTATGGCGACATCAGCAATTTACGGAATTAAATGCTCCCACTGTAATTCAAAGTATATTGGGCAAACAACACGGAATTTGGCCTTAGGAGATTCAAAGGACATATGGCACATTTCCGATTCAACAGAGTAGAAAAATCGAGTATAGCCCAACATATGTATTTGTGAAACAGGGCATAGTATTGAAGATTTTAGTTTAAAAATTATAAAGGCATCTTCACCAAAGCAGTTAAGTTCCTTTGAAAGTATTTTCATTTTTAAGAATAAAACCATATCATTTTGAATAAAGACCTCAGACCACGCCAAATTCCGAATTGCTTTGTTGGATGTAACGCATGACCGTACTTCGACACGTCCACCCGGATAGTATATAAATACGTATATTTGTAACCATTACTTTGAATTGAATTGAAAAAAAGGGTTAGGTTACTTTCCCTGGCGATTTCGTGAAGAGCTTTTCCGCGGGAGTTCCGTGTCAACCAACTTTACTTTTGTAATTTGGTGAAGAACCAACTTTGTCAAGAAAATGTTACACTGCGGATGGCGATTCAGTCGCCGAAATACGTATTTGTTTATATTAATTATTATTTTTGTGGTTCGCTGTTACAGACAGACGCTATAGGAAAATTAGGAATTTCATTATTACTGATGTAATACCAAACAATTAATGATCTTGTCGAAGTGGGAAATATTTCTTAAAAATTTACATATAAATTAGTTTGAGTGAATTCTAGGAGGCTTGTACCGTAAGTGTTTCCTGCTGGTCTGAAAAAGAAATTGTTGATACTTTATTGGGATCGGGACACATTGTTGTGGAGAAGATTATAAATGACCTTGGCTATTCTAAGGTGTGTGCTAGGTGGGTTCCTCGCCAGTTAACCGAAGCACTAAAGGAAAAAAGATAGAGATTTGTGCTGATCTCGTAAACATCTTCGAAGAACGTGGACCATCTTTTTTTGATAATGTTGTGACTGGGGATGAAACTTGGGTGTTTACATATGATCCAGAAACTAAAAATCAATCAAAATAATGGCGTCACACGTCATCACCACGGCCAAAAAAATTTAAAGTGCAAACTTCTTCGAAGAAAATTATGGCAATTGTATTCCGGGGCCGGCAGGGTGTTATTTTTGTCGATTTTCTCGAACCAGGGACCACAATAAATAGCCAGCGATATATAGTGACCTCAAAAAAGCTTAAAGAAGCCCTTGGAAAAAAAAGGTCTCAGAAAAATTTACGTAGCATTGCCTTACACCATGATAATGCAAAACCGCATACTGCATTTGCTACTCAAGAGGTGATCCAGAAGCTGGGATGGTCAGTTATGCCACATCCAGCTTTTAGTTCTGATTTAGCCCCATCGGACTTTCATTTGTTTGGGCAAATGAAAAAAAGTATGATAGGAATTAAATTCGAATCATTTGAGGAGGTAAAACTAGCTGTAAAACAATAGGTGAAAAACACGAATCTTTTTTTAAAGTGGATTTGAGCGATGGGTTTCAAGGTGGCGCACATGTTTAAAAAGAGGGGGTGATTACGTTTTGTAGTTCAAAGTTTGAATAAATATTATACGAGATTTCTTTTAGATATTTTTTAATTAAGGGTATTACAGGCCAACAGGCATTACTTACGGTACAAGTGTCTAAAAGGTTAACAATCATGATAACAATTTTGCGGCCACCCGCGTGCTGGGACACTTTTTGCAACCCCCAGCCAGGGTTAGACAACAAATAACGATGTATGTGTTGACCTAATGTGCGTTCAAATATCGAAGAAAAATTGAAGAAATTTGGCACTCAGAAAAGGCACTTTTTGTTCTTAGTTACAATTAAAAAAACATCAATACTTCAAAAATTAACTACTGATTAACTGATTATGTTCAGCGGACAAAGACAAGTATTCATTTACCTAGTCCTAATTATAACTATCAAGTACAAGGAGCATTTTTAATAAGGTTCGCCTACATCTACAGAGATAATTTAGCCTTGAAGTTTTAAATATAATAAAGATACGCGTGTATATCCATTAAAAATTTAAAACTGTGTAGGATCAAATATTAATTACATCACCAAGAATGCGTACCGTACGATATTAACTTAAAAATTAAAAATTAGCAATATAATAGCGCGGAGGCCCAAGTTATAATGCGAAGGCATTAAACCCATGTTTCAGTTTCGTACAATAATGTATCATGGGGGACGTTTTTATTGCGTGGTTTATAAAAAAAGTACCATACTGTATTATTATGTCTAACTGTGGGATAAACATTCTTATCTGTACTTTATTTAAAAATAATTTAGAGAGGTTGAACTTTAACGTTGCTTTATCTGATAATTCTATAAAACGCCTAAAAATGATATTTTACAGATATTAATGATTGTGTTATTTTACATACAATGCAAAATGCATGTACGAGGTTTGACAAAAAAATAATGAGACTGATTTTCTTTTAACTGTGAATTTTATTCTTTTTCTAAATCAAAGTTATCTCCTTCAAAGTTCCCTTAGGCAGCTACATGCCGATTGAGGCGCTTTTTCCCTTGTTCGTAGCAGTCCTCGTCGGTTATGCTCTTCTGGTTTTTCAGGCGGGGAATAAAGAGAAGTCACATGGACTGAGATCCGGCGAAACAGGGAGCTGGGGTACCACAGAAATTCTTTTTTCTGCCAAAAATTCATTGGTGGAGACTGTCATGTGATATGGGGTGTTGTCGTGGTGCAGCATCCAAATGTGTGTAATGTCTGGTCGCACACCTGCCACCCTCTTCCTGAGCCTTTCAAGGACTCTTAACGTCAAACGACGGTCTGACATCACAAAAGTCCCCATTCTTTCCATATTGTCGCCCGTTTCTGAGGTTGAAGGTCTTCCACTTCATCTCGACCCTCTAAAATAAGGGCCTTCTTCCATCTGAAAACTTGGATAGGGAATATTCTTCATAAGCCCTTTGTAACTGTTCATAAATCACAGTAGCGGATTCGTCAAGCTTTACACAAAATTTGTTAACACAACGTTGCGCAAACCTCACAAATGCAAATATTACACTTCAGACGCCCTCAACAATCGCGTATCAACTGTAACAAGTTCAAATTTGTACTGAGTCTATAGCAGGGGCTAATTTGAGACATGAACTTTGATGTGCGTTTATATATTTCGGTTTCTGTATGATTAACCTTGAAAGCAAAAGTTACAGAAAACTGGAATTTTTCTTTAAGTTTGGTGTTTACCCATAATGGTATAATTATGACGAAAAACCAAGGTCATCTGTTGCCAGAGATTAAAGAGGTAAAAAAAATAATGTAACAATAATTTCGGTTCGCTCCCAAAAGTTGAAAGGGCACTGAGCTTTATTTTAGATTAAAATCATTCTTTATCCATAAACTTTCATTATGCTAGGTTGTTTTTTAAACTACCCTGGTATACACCTTTTTAACTACCTTTTTCGTAAATACATGTTCAAAAATTAAAGCTTTAATTAAAAATAAAAAGAAAACATTGAAACAATCCACTGTTTATAATTATATCAAACTTATAAAATGGAATTTTTGCAGGAAATCTTAACTGGTGACAAAAACCCCAAGGAATGGCTTTACGATAATTTATACATTTAAAGATCTGGCTGGAAACGACACGTTCTAGTTCATCAGTTGTATAGCAAAGTTCCACTCTACTAGATCGACTAAGTTTTTACGACATGTGATGTACTCAAGTCAGAAACTATAAATTTAAAGTAAAATGAAGAAGTGCAGCGTTAATTATATATATGTCGTAAGTAGAAGGATTTCTAGTTTTTCACCTAACTAAAACGCTATTAACAAGTATAAGTGTCTTGCTCATAAGGAAACGTATTCTAGTTGGAAATGCGTCCTACTGGACCCATCCGCAACGCAGACATCGTCATTCCATCCATTTCAACCTCCAGTGATCACGAACTTGCTGTAAACTCGTTCAGTTTGTCACATCAGGAATATTGCTCTCTCCGAAGAGTTTTATATGGCTGCTTTTTGAATAGGATAAACGGCATTTTTAATCAAATTGCACTTTGCACATAAAAATGATTTATTAAATTGAAAAATAAATTGAGCCTGTCTGGATGTTAGGTATACCAAAATGAATACGCAAAATTTTTGCACGATGCGATGTATGCAAATGTTCGCCGTATTTGGTGTATAAATTACTTAAAATGCTTCTTGTAGAAATTAAGATTATGAATGAGAATGTTACTGGAGTTATCCTTTGACAAGCACAGTGTATTATGTTTCACATAAGCTTATTACAGATCCTTTTTCTCTGGAGAGTTATCCTGCATTTTACATAGAAAAATGCTATTTCTCGAACGGTTTCCACGTCCAGAATTTTTTTGTACCGATAACATGATCTAAACTTTTTTCAAAGAGATATAAATTTATACATAAAACAATATCAGCAACTTTATTGTTATTTAACGCTGTCTTTTTAGATCGTTTCTAGGTAGTACACTGCCAACTCAATAATCCGAACACAACTAAGTAATAAGTACAAAATTTATATGAGTTCCCGACCTAAGGGCCTATACTGCTGTAAAGGTTCATGGCCTACTTAAAATTAATATTAAACGCCGAATTTCTTCCTAACATTAAACTGTCTTTTACGTGTCCACATAGGCGTAAAACCATGTTATAGTTTAATAATAATTGTAGTGACAAACGAAAGATTAGAGTTTATTGGTGTTTATTTAATTAAAGAAAGTAAATATGTTTATTAATTAATGTTATTTTAAGCATCTAATTTATTTTATTATTTGTCGATATACAGCCATGTAAAAATATTAATATTGTAAAATAATTATAGGTTCCCGAGTTGTGGTAGTTAGATACCCCCAGTCCAGAACATTCTCTTCCACGAGGATCGGTCACTATGGGAGAGTAGACCAAAACCCTCTCACTAAAAAGATTTTTTAAGCCCAAACATAAAAATTATAAAACGCCCGAGTATACCCCCACAAAGCATAAATGATTGTTTAGCTAACCTGTGAAGGTTTTACTGTAGATAGATTTCATAATTCACTCGCAAATTAAGAGTATCAACTTATATTATCTGTAACGAACATTTCAAACGGAACTTAATTACAAGATAACAAAATTAGGTAACGAAAATTGCAGAATCTGAACTTTAAATAACATAAAATATTAAAGAAATTGATTGTAGTAAAATGGCAAATAATCTTAAATGTATGGCATTCATTGTACTGGCGAACAATGAGAACGAAATTAAAATCAACGCATTACACGATAAAACCAGAGAATTACATAGTCTTAGCTAATTTTATAAAACAATTACTAATAAGATTTAACGTTATCTACGCCAACTGAATTGTAAACTTTCTTGTTGATTTTTTAAAATTTACTTAAGGTAGAATTCTTTAAACTGTGAAATGTTTTGTATAGTAGGTGTAGATATTTGCTTGTATTGAGTAACAATTTTACATTCAATTTCAATAAAAGTAAATGCAAATAACGCACAATTCAATCAGTAAAGAAATTTTAGATAAGTTTATTCGTTTAGTAAATGTTAAACAGTCCGTATGTAAATGTCATCCTCATCTTATTAAACAATATAGATATGGTTTGATAGGTGCTATAAAACAGAATTAATTTGGAGAAGCAGTACTTACCACGCTTTTAATTACATTTACTACTTCCTAGTTTTTTGAAGGACTGAAATCCGTTCAGAAAATTTTGTAAATTTTCAACTCAAACTGTAATTTATTAAAGGAGTTTCTAAGTTGGTATTATATTTGTTGTTAAAATCCAGGCTATACTGAAGTTTACCAGTTGCAAAAGTAAAACAAAACAATTAGTCCTAATTACACCTTTCTCCCTATTTTTCCATTAAATAATAATAGAAAGGAGTATAATTAAATCTGTAGTTTAGAAAAATACTTATCTTCGGAATTTATTTCATATGTAAACATTTAAAGTATTTAAGATACCCGGAAATGTCTTGCAGCTCTTTGGATATTTGAAATAACATTTTCAAGTATTCTTAATAATAAAATACTTCATTAATGGATCTGTTAGTTTACTGTTATACCGTTGTTAAACACAATTATTGCAAGTTTATTTTAATTACTTTGAGGTTTGGATTTACAATTTTATGGGTCTTTAAAAACTTTGATTTATCAGAATTTTGTAAATTTATGACTGCTCAGCACGGTTTGTGATTTTAGTAACCACCAACACAGTTTAAAATGTAAATAAAATTTATAAGATTTCCACCCATGAATTAATCCATGCAAACAACTCCCATAAAAAAACAATACGGTGCACAAATAAAAGCTCTTAACAACAATCAATTAATTTCATAAGCCTTAAAAAGGTTAATTTCGCAAATATTACAGTACCTAGGTACTTTAATATCGGACGATGTGCTTTATAATCGGTGGCTCTTTAGAAATTTTCCACGTAAGTATATATAAAAAAAGCAGTTTAAATCGCCGTGTAATCTCTCTATAATAGGCGTGAAGGTTAGTGGAAGATCGACTTAAATTACTCATATTAGTAAGTATATTGCATCAATTTATCAAGAATTCCTACGCTGATGTATTCATCTCTAACTGTCTGGGATCCGGGAATGTAAATTAGAGAAAGCTTTATTAATATGTCTGTTTATATGAAAAAATTCTAAATTACTACGTTCAACTACTGCACAGTGCTTTACAATTGATTGTGATTTAAAGGCATTTTATTTTGTTAAAACACAGCAAATGTAATCATCAAATCATCAAATTTTAAATTAAACAAACGCAAGTATAAAATCTGTGTAAATAACTAAGGAAAATCTAAAATTAAAATATTATATTTTATATACAAGCAATGTGTGCATGTTTAACGTACGGTGCAAGGAATTTATTTGAGAAAATAAAGATGCACATGCATGAACTTGGTATACGCAAAAATAAAAAATATTATTTATTTAAATTTATTCATAACTGTATTCACCTTTTAGTTTATAAACTCAGAGCTCCTAGTGAGATTATAAACAATGCTATATCTCTCAGTGTATTCGCATACCAGTGCTCAATGCACATGCACAGGATTTGTTCCTTATTTATTTTCACATAAGTTAATTCAGTACAAATCCTTAACTATCATATTTTAAATAACTGTGAATATTTCTGTGGTTAAATTAAAATGTTATTCTGCGAACATCTAGTTTGCTATGGGAATAATTATTACATCCCTCTTAATGCACATAGAATTAATATTACTTAGATTAAAGATGAAATATAAAAAGGTACAATTTTTTTAATTGCTTTCGTCCATCAATGAGTTTTGGTTTCAAATGTTTATTCGTTTGTTGTCAATTGTTACATTTATTTATAAGAACTTTTAGTTCTAGTTGTGGGCTTAGCGTCTCGCCTTGGTGCACAGGAGAAGTCTTTTATCAATATTGTTTGGGTTAAAGGCCAAAGAAAGCCTAAATTTTTCAATTACTTTACTTCACCAATAGGTTTTTGCTTCAAAGATTTATTAGTTGTACTTATTCGTAAGTAATTTTAATTCTATTTTGATTACTAACAATCAATCAGCCACCTTTTCACCATTCTCTTTAGCTTTTCATTGTTCTCTTTAGCATGTCATGCTTAAGGATTTTTTACTGAACTTGATACTTACAATACATCATATTTGAGATATCAAGCTTGCTATTAAAAAAATTATTAAAAATATCAATTCAGTACTTGGGTTCACTCTATCAAGATAAGTAAAACTTTTGAGATGCAAATTTGTGAGCAGATTCAATCAAATAATTAGTGATTCCAAAACTCAAACATTGAATTTTCCTTTTGCGTTAGAATATTTCAACATATAGCTAACCTTCTTTATTATTTATATTTTTAGGCTCCTAATTAGTTTTTATAAAACACTTTGTAAATTTATTTCATTGAATGCTCAAAAGTTTAGGTCTGATAAGAAAGTTGTTAGAGGAAGAATAAATTTCATTTTTATTTGATTGTGGGGAATAAAAATTTGAAGATTGCAAAAGGAGATTACACTTACAGAAGTTAAAATTGAACATAGTGTAATAGAAACTAAATAGTAAGGAACAGGTACAGGAGCACTGGAAGAATGTATAGATCGGTTCAGTGATGTATCAAAAAAAAAGAGTAAAAGTGGGAGTTTCCGTATTAATAAAAGAAAATTGCAAAGAAAAATAACAGATTGGGAAGCCATTGATTCATTTATAACTTCAAGAAATCTAAAAATCTACGGTAGAAATTGAGTGTGGATCTGTATGCAAAAAGGTAACTTCTTTGAAGTAGGTGTAACCATTACAACTAGTGGGTCCTTCCCGGGATTTCCCGGGAGCGAAATCACGGGAAATTAGCTGCTTTTTATAATCCCGACTCCCGGGATTCGCGTTTTAAATCCCGGGACGAGACTATAAAGTCGACATCGACACAATCAGAACGCGTTTTTTTTCAATTTCCGGCACAATCGTCACAAAAAAACGCGTTGGTCTATCTCACATATGGGCAACCACCAGCCCTCTACTTCTTTTGATTCGGCCCTGATCTATTTCAGCGAAGTTAGTAGACACAAAATAGCTCATAGCAATTTTATGACGCCAATAATCAGGGCTTTAGCATAGAATTTAAGGCACCTGCCATCGCAGAGCTTTATACCAGAGCATTATATTATAAATAAATGAAATAAGAAGTAGTAACTTTTGTTTTAATTCATTTAATATTAATTTATTTTATGTAATAATTTGGTCCGGCCCTTGACTCGGAGACAGAATGATAATTTGGCCCCAGAACTAGGAAAGGTTGCCCATGCCTGGGCCTCTATCTGATCATTCTGTTGATGTTCTGTGTTTTCAAAAATTAGCAGGACGTATAAATTAAATATTTATTTCCTGTTATTTTTGATTAATGTTTTCTTAAAAAAAAGGAGGTTTATTGTTTTTTTTTTAATTTTTTAAATAATGAAATAATAAATATGTTTTTGTTTTCTACTAAGTTTTATTTTTCTTTCAATAAAAATAATTAAATTGCTGTATAATATCAAAGGTATAATATTAAAATAAAATTTCCCGGTTCCCGGGAAATCCCGGGATTTCACAAACTTTCAATCCCGATTCCCGGGATTGAAAAAATCGTCGGGAACAGCACCCACTAATCTATACACGCAGTTCGCAAACCAACAGGTAACTAAATGTGTAAATGTAGGAGCGTAGCTAGAGAATCTGATTTTAGAAGGAATGGACGAAATCAAAATATACGATGAATATAAATACGTAAGATTGACAAAGTGATAAAGGTGGTAATAATGACAAGGAGATCAAGTCTCGAATCGTACAAGCAAGGGAAGTTATAGGAAGGATGAAGTACAACATACAAAACAGCATCGTAAGAAGCTAGCAGTTGAGTATATGAGTCCAGAATGTGGACAATAATAGGAAAAAAGCTAAAAATTGAAGCTACGAAGATGTGCTTAGAAGACCACAAGATATAACATGCAGAGACAAAATTACCCGCATAGAAGGAATAATTTAAAAAAATACGAGTATAAAGAGACGATAATTAATATTGCAACAAAGGCGAATGTAAGAATACCAAAACTATAAAATCTGAATGCACGTGCGGTTGATATGACTTCAGTTATTAAGATGAATGGACTAACGAGGCACATGTTTGCTTATCTTACAGAATGCAAGATAAAGCATGTACACTCGACACCTCATACGTGCTTCTATGTAATTCTGCACTTCCCACGCGCATAAGATAAGATACTGAATATTGGAAGAAAGGAGTCAATTTTCTGTATAAATACTAAGCAAAAATACATACATGGTTTATATCCGGCCATCAAAGAAGCAAGTATCTACGAGAAAATTGACACCCTTCAAGACGATGTTCCAGTAATTACATGTAACATTGTTTTATTTTAACTTAACTTTGGACTTGTAAAATATTTGTGCGAATTGTTTAAATTCGTTTTATGGACTTAATCGTTTTAAATGTAATTGAAACTTAGAATAATTTGTATTAGTTTTTTTTTTGATTGATACTTTACTTCGAATTAGGCCTTAGAGTAACTTGTACCATTTTGTAAAACTAAAGCACAGATATGAAATACATGATGTTAGTTGAATTTGACTTTGAATAAAAACCTCTCGTAAAAAAGCCAAGCAATATTCAAGTGGTGACGTTGGTCAAAGACTACCTAAATTATTAAAGTAACTTATTTATATTAATTTCTTACAATAAACCAACCAGCGCAGCGGCTTCGCCAGAATATAAAAGAATCAAGTAAGAGACGACTTGAAATAAATGAAAACAAAATACATATTAGAGAAGAATCAATCAAACACAGACCCCAAAAGAAGTGCAAAGAATAAAATATCTAGGCATACAAATAAATGGATAAATGGTAGAAGTTAAAGGAGAATACAAGGGAAGTATAGCATATTATAGTACTAAAAAGTTATTGATAGATGAGAAAATAAGTAAGTAGATTAAAATGACGATTTACAAACCGCTGATAAAAACTATAGTAGTATATATTTATATTTCTTTTGTTGTCCAGGCGCTTAGTACTCGACCAAAATCATTCTTACTGCAGTAGAAATCTAAAAAATTTTTTGCAGTAAGCAGTAAAAGGTAGGTTTGGATTTTTTTTACGTAATAAAATATTTGTTACACTTTGTATAATGATGTCTTAATTTACTTTTAGCAGGTTCGCAACTTATAACACCACACCTAATCTGATAACGATACAATCTTAAATTTAAACTGTGGGAATATTAGCAGCTTGTATTCGTTATATAACATTAAGTTATTTACATAATTATTGTCATTTCAGGTACTACTGTTTCTAGCTATTAACACCACAGCTTATTGCTAATTTATTACTGCCAAATGCCTCATGATTAAAACTACTTATTGAAATGTTTGAACAAAATGCATCACCGATCGTGAGTGGCTTATCTTAACAGCAGAAATCTGACGTGAACATTGAATCAATAAATATATTTAAATATCGGAACTAATGTTTAGATTTAGATAAAATTCATTTAAAAGCATTTCATAAAATGCATTTTGCTTTTAGATAATGCTGGTATAAAATAAATATTTAAAGCGGCAACCTTGAGATTTTATAACTATTTTAAATTCTTCTACGTAAGTCAAGACTTATCTGCTTATATTTTTATTATCCATTAATATTTTATTGTGTGTATCGGCTGCATGTTACATTTTATAGAGCCTTAAGTGGTGAGACGACTTAAAATGAACATACTCTTACAGGCAGTTAGTTTTAATGATGGGCATCATTACAAGCAATTTGTAATTTTTTTAAACATTTACAAATAGAATTTACCCAATAATTTCTTTCGTTTTTGACAAACTTGCATAACGTTTAAATAAACCAGAATTCGTCTCTTTAAACGGAATAAGTCATTTTCACTTAATTTATAGCGGTGTATTCCTACTCCTTTCACTATTTCCGCATTATCGAGATTATTGGAGAAGTCGTTGATCATTTTATTTGTGTCGTATTATTTCATAACGAGACAATGCGAATTATACGCAAAACTTGCATTAAATCAATAACGTATTGTCAATTATAAATAGTTCGTTCATTCGGCCCTGCCTACTTCGCCAACGCTAACTTAGTTTCCACTATGAAATGCTATATGACGGCCTAAATTTACAAAGAATCTTTTTAAGAGAATAATAAATATTTTTTAGACAGGTGAGAACGTTATCAAAAAAAGAAATCGATAACCTTTTTATTAATTTATGAAGACCATCCTGGTGCGACCTTTAACTTTATATAATTTTCACCGGCTCCATGTGGAGTTCATATGCGATTTAAGATGCACTTGTTTGAATAAATATTACAAAAGGTTCTGGGTTCTTGATTTCTCAAGAGTAGGATTTGAAATATATTTCAAATTCACTTAAATTTTTTAGATTTTGACAATTTCATGAACTTCTTTGTGATAATTTCTTATGTTTTCGAGACGAATCGTTACACTCAGGTAATATTAAACGGCCTTCTTCCCTTTATTTTCAAAATAAAAACAGATTGAGTTAATTTAATTCGAATAAAATAAATATATTGATGTGTAATTGAAGTCCCACGTTGGGCCCCAAAAACTATTGTGTTACTTGAAGTCCCACATTGGAACGTCACTTCGTATGGATAAACAAATACCTTTAGTGTACTCTGAATCTACTTGGAATTTGTTTAAAAATTATGTTATCGTGTTGAATCTCAGGGTAAGGATTAATATGAAGTGTGTGGAAACACGAAATATAATTAATAAATTAAAAATTAAAATCATATATATCTCCTGTGAAATTAAACCACACAATTAAAGTTCAAAAATAAATACTCTATTACATTAAAATAAAATGAAAATAAAAGTAATTAGATAAATATGTGGATTTTATGAGTTTAAACTTTTGAAAATTACACATGAATTGATAACAAATACTCAAAAACTTGAAAATCAGTTTTTCATTATTGTTTTAACAATTGTTTTTAAAATGATTTCAAACTTCATTAAACCTTAATAATTAAATCTAAACTTAGCTTGAATGTTGGCGGTGAACCCCCTCTTTTCCTGTATTTCTTCGGTGCGCAAAGGAATTTCTTATTGCAGCTGTGGCGATTGGCAGATGGTTGTTGTTAAAATGGAGTTCATCTTCTTGAATATTTCCATATAAATTCACAATTTCACTGGTAAGTAGAATGTCTATTTTTCAATACTTTTATTACAATTAACTTTGACTGTATTATAAAACTTAACTATTCTTTAACTCTTCAATATAAATACTTGTGTGTATTCTTTCAGGTTAAACTTTAATGTCATCGATGAAAATAATAACACGTTTGTTTCAATAATAAAATCTGCTTACTTTTATTAAAATTATTATTTGGAGTTGCCAAAAGATATTAGGATTACAATTAATATCTTCAACATTAACAAACTTATTTACAAATTATTTGTTTAATCACTTTACTTTTTAATTATTATTACTATTAGGTATAAATTCCCTTCGGGAATCATAACCGCCTTTAACAGGCTCTATCAATCCATTTGTTAGGGTGGGTTACTCCCGATTTCACTTAAGTCTATGATTACAAGTTTATATGTCGTTTGACACTCTTCACTATAG
This sequence comes from Melanotus villosus, assembly GCA_963082815.1. Lineage (NCBI taxonomy): Eukaryota > Metazoa > Arthropoda > Insecta > Coleoptera > Elateridae > Melanotus > Melanotus villosus. The sequence continues at coordinate 5,177,829 of OY720423.1, read as the reverse complement.
CTTTCTACTTTTTCATGTCCTTAACTGTCTCACCCAAGCCCTTCACTCCCATCACTCTTAGGTCACTTATCACTTTTTAATTATTCATTCATTATTAAATTATTAACCCATATTAACCTTCAACTTTAATAAGCTCTAACTTTCGTTGTTTGCACGTTTCATAACAATCATAACAAAAGCAAAGGGCTTATTTTGTCGTAAAATTTTCCAAACTTGGGGTTTCTGTCGGAAGACACCCAAAAAAGAGACGATTAAAAAATGTTTCTAACGTAACTATTTGTTGTTTTACATGCTTTTTCTTTCCTCTAATTATATTTAATATAAGTCACTTTCTTTAACAATAATAATTTAGTAATATATCTTTATTTACCATCGATTAATTTAAGTTTTCAAAAAGTTAAATGGCTTTAGATTACCACAAAAAATAATGATTGTTTTACAAAAGCAATAACAATAATTCTTGAAAGTATGTATGTGACAGTTTTGTGAATAAAAGATAAGTTTTCAGAGCTTTATAACAAATGAGTCTCGAGAACTACATTTTGAGAAGTGATTGCTGGCATTGTAATAATTTTTAGGAGTATTCTGTACGTCCACATAGGCGTTAACACGGTTTTGTAGATTAGTTGCTTGTTTTCCGTTGACAATTATTCCAGCTTTCATCCAAGGATTTACTACAACTGTTTAAACTTTGCTCTTAACTATTCTGTCTCTTAGAAGAAATTCTAGTTGGCACATCCTGTAAATTGCATCTGACTTTGGCAATAAACCTCCGGTTCGCACCTCAGCCCTTCCTCCCTTACACCTACGTGCGGAAACAGAGGGTAGATTAGGGACATACACAGATTGAAAATATATATGGACATAATCGTCAACCTACGTACAACGGTTTTCGCTCCAAAATCCTTAATCGAATTAATGTTTGCAATTGCAAATGAGGTCAGATAAAATAATAACCTCTGTCTGGTTCTATAAACCGTTCAAAATATTCTTTCCAGAGCGGGATAGAGAAATTTGGTATACCGACGGGTCCAAAACAGGAAACGGAACTGGTCTAGAAATATATGAAACCTAGGACAATATGCGATAGCATTCCAGACTGAAATTACAGCAATACAGACCTATGATCAGATAATGACACAGTGAGCCTATAACAGCAAAATAATCTGCATCATTTCAGATAGCCAGGCAGCACTTAAAGCACTTATGACAAACCAGTTCAATTTTAGGCTGGCGCTAGATTGCCATAAGAAACTTGGTCAGCTACGGGAACACAACAGACTCGAGGCTTGTGTGAGTACCAAGCCACCAAGGTATAAACGGCAACGAAAATATTGACAAATTAGCAAGAAACGCCAGTTCCAAACAAATGGTAGGGCTAGAACCTATGTACATGCAATATAGCCTATTCTGTCATTAAAACACAGATCACTATGGGCAATATACCCTAAAGTAAAACATTTCAAAGTCTTTACGGGGGAGCCGACAAAACTAACGGTACAAAAACTTATTATGGAAGGGAAAATATAAGGTGCATAACAAAGATTTTTACGAAACTCTAATTCACTACCTATGTCACTGTGAGAACTCTTAACAACAAGACTTCGGAGAAAAAGAGAGAATCCTAAATGCTTAAAAGTATTCTTCTTCTTGTGGCCTCTAACCCATGGTGGGTTTTCAGCTGCTAATATCTTCCATAGCCAGGCTTGGATAGACAGAGTCTCTGCGCTATAAAACGTTCAGTATTGCCATGTCCATGCCATATTTTTTCTGCTGTCTTGAAGATATGATATATGTGAAATTAAAGACCCCTATCTCTCGGATACCCTAATAGCATCAGAGTCAAGAGTTTGTCAAGTGAGGCCAGGCAGGAAAGATTAAAGAGAAAGAACCTGGCCTCCAGACAAGCTGAAACAAGGATAGTCCCAGCTATGGTAACTTGGGGCCGCTATTTCCCATACTTACAAGTTGTGAGCCCCCGAGTCTACCGCTGTAAGGGTCCCGAGGTCCACCCGAGGTCTGCCAACTTGAAGGAGGGGGTCGGTAGCAGCGTCATGTTTTACGCTTCACTACTCTTTTAGATCCCGCTTAAAAATATTAATATAGACAATATCTTGGAATTATTTGAAGAAACAAGAGTGCCACTTTCAGGCATCTATAACGGGTAGCTCGAAAGGCTATAAGGCCGCGTTGCAAAGGTATTAAAACCAACCCGGAAGGAAAAAAATCATCTTATCTATTCTAGCTGACGATTCTGAAGTAACCAGTGTTTTGGGGATTGCAATATTTTCTATGGCGCCATCTGGTGATCTTTCACTAATTTTTCTCTTAACCTGACATTCTATTAAATTTCTCCTACAACTTATGCTATTTTAGGCTCTTCAATTTTTTTATATTCACCTTTGTTTGCCTTATATGTCCTCAAATTCTCTCCTTCGATTGATTTTCTAAATTCTATTTCGTTACTTAGGGTTTTTGCATCGAACATTTCGCCATTTGCAATCAGCTTGTTGAATTTGACGCTGCCTTAAGTCCTTTATTTGCTCTCGCTAGTTTAAGATGTTGTAAAAATATTAGTTTATCTTTCATTGCGCTCTCCGTGAGATCTTCTCCAAACTATTAATTTGTGTCTTTGTGGTTTCTTATGTTTCTTAAAGTTTCTTGCTTTTAACTGTGAATTATAACAAAAATTGAAGATTATTTAGTTGAGTTTAGTGAGGCTTCAAAATCGTCCAATAAAATAAAAATCAAAATCATCATCATCATCATCATCAATTGACATAGAGCAGATCCTCGTGGATCAATCCTGGATTACGCCAGGCCCACCCCATGCCAACAGGGAACACTGTATGACGTTAACATGCCTGTGAAACACATTTTTTATCTCCTTTGGGGTTAGTACTGTGTTTAAAATAATCATCTGTATCTATGTATATCTTTAACCTCTTTCCTTAATAAATAAATAGTATATAAATAAAAATAATGAATTTTTGTAAAAGCCCAAACACCTGACTTGGTTAGTTTAACTAACCTAGAATGTTTCACAGTTTACTGAAATGAGTTTGAATAAAACAGGGTAAATTTTTAATTAATTAAGTAATATCTTTACAACTGTTGCAATAATACCTTTCTATAAATTGATTTTTAAGCGGTGGCTTTAATTTACTCTACAAAACCAGGTTTTCAAAGCCGTGACTATTTTAGAATATACAAGTTTTTAGAAAAAAAGCGTAATCACTTCTTGACCAATTCTTATCATTGTTGCGTGATTATTATTGTAATTGCCTCGCGTGCAATATCGGTAATACAATAGCGTAATATATTATTAATTTTTTCTCCTAAATTAGTATTTCAAATAAGAAAAACTTTAAAGGCTTAGAATTGCCTCCCTTTAATTGCAAAGGACGCGATAAGCACGTACGTAACCTATCGAAACGAAATGCGTTCTAATTATACAAACTTATGAAGAAATTCAATTAATTGTACGTATTTTTTATCAGATTAAGTGACACCAATGACACGATTAGAATGTTAATGCTAAGAACTCTAAACACACATATGCATATTTATGGCCTATTCTAAGTTTAATTGAAAATGTTAATTACAGTTAGACCGTAGCCTTGCTGTTCTATCTAAAGTACGATTGTGAATGACATTTGCATTCAAACGGTTTGCTTATTTTTATTTGCGTGGGGTTGCTTGTACATCCTATATAGTAAACATTAAATAGACGATCTGGAATTGAAAGTAGTTTCACAGATTAAATATTTAGAGGTATATTTTAAAAATCACGTAGATAAGAAGTAAAATTAGTTAAGTCGCTGGAATATCTAAAATGTTCGTTTTTAAAACAATTATAGCTCTAAATTGTTACAGTAGTAGCATTTTATTTCTACGTCAGGGAACAGTATCCCAAAGACTCTAAAAGCAGCAAAATAGATTTATGTTTATTTTACAGTGTTCTAAAATACTCTAATACCTTTGATGTAATGTTAGACATTCTGCAATCGTTAAGTGTTAAGCAACGCATTTATTTTAATACTCTGATTTTAGTATGTAAATCACTTGTTTCCAACATAACTCTCGTAATTTCATACGCAATTCTGTTATTCTGTACTCATCAATCGATATATGACATAAAGTTAAGTCTGTAAGAAGAACGACATATGGTTACAAACATATGGAATGCAAAGCAACGAGCATCACAAATAGTATTACCAATGCACTTCATTGACTTAAAACTAAATAATAACAACGAAGAAATAGATCTACTACTAAATACCAAAGTACAATTCGAAGCACTACACGCTAAACGTGAAATTTCCCAAAGTATGCGATGCCAAAAATTCGGGCATACGAAGAATTATTGTAAAATTAATTCAAACCGCGATAATATTTTGTAAAACTTACTCAAAGTCGAACAATATATATTATGTTAGTTGGATCAGAATTTTAATATAAAACCTCTCATAGCAAACCAACACCCCCACGTGGCGTAGCTGGTTAAATACACCACCACGTTTAATTTTGCTAACTTTTAACATTACGCTTGGTGATAACCACTACGTTGATTATCATATATATGACTTTGAAGACAAGAATGAACAAGGTAGAAAAAAACTGACAATAAAAAACCACTTATTTAAACGAAGAATTGGTAGTCGGTGTACCTGGATCTCGCCGAAAGTGAAAAATGTGGACGAAATTGACTCCATACTTATAAACAATAGATTAACAAAAATTCGATTTACTGACGACTTAGCTATTTTTGCTAGCAACCCTAAACAGCTAGAAATAATATTGAACCAACTAAAGGCGAGGCAGAAAAGAAAATCCAGAACTGGGTGCAATTTTCGGACACAATACAATTTGGCAAAAGATATACAAACAAGACCTGCATTGTTCCTACTTCAATATATGCTGTACATTGTACATATTTGGACAACTACAAAATCACAGTTGAAAAAAATATAAATAACACAGAACAGGAATAAAAATAAAAGAGAAAGCAAGAACAACAAAAATTAGAAACCTTTTGGGCGTAACAAAAATATCAAAGGGCAAGAAAACAGAAGATGGGCTGAACTAGCAACTTTGTTGCAGCCAAATCTTGAAACCAGTAAAAGAAAAAAGCCCGAAAGCCAGATGGGAGGATCAAACGGTTGAACCAGTCAGATTAAATTGCAAAAGCGCAGCCATGAACAAGGAAAATTGGAAAACTCAGGGGGAGGCCCTTGCCTGAACGTGGAATTCATACTTTGCAGAGTATGGGCTTATTATTGTTTCTGAAAATGTTTAGATCTTTGACTTTCCCATTATATAAGTCGACGATCTCTTAAGCAAGAATTAGGAATAAATACTGAAAGCTCATTGAAAATCTGTTTCAATGTAAACACCAAATAAAATACGAGATTCAAAATACTACATTTGGTTAAGTGTGCCCCAGTAATTTTTATTAGGAAAATAAACCTTTTTGATAAGGTTACGTTTCGAAGAGGAATAATTTTGATAAGATTTATACAAAAAAACAAACGCTAAAAATCCTTTTTATGACTTTATTCTTCATAAATACCGTTATCCTGTTGAAATTTTAATGGATTACTGAAATAGCATTGTTGTAACTTAACCTTAAAAATAACATTTATATGTATTCTTTATCGTTATTGATATCATAACGACATTAAGTTGAGCGATATCTTATTTTAGTAGATATAATTGTCCTTGTCATTTATATTATAGGACTTTTAAGAATGTAACCAAGACCATTTCGAGTTCATACGTAGAAATGGCTATAAAGCGTGTTATAGTCGATTTTTATTGCATAACCGATAAAACATAACTCTCTAATGGAATTTTAAATATTCATCCGCAAGGATAAAGATATACAAATAATAATATTAAGGTAGGTATGCTTTGGTTATCAAATTGAACGTAAGGTAGTAACCGTAATAATTAGCCTACGTCTTCGCCCCCTAGTCATAAAATATAAAATATTACTTGCGTCCGTTTTGCTATTGAATCCTCTACAGTTATTGCAATCGTGAGAGTTAAACAGACGTTTAGGTCCATTGATTAATTAATTTGATTAAAAAGGGTTTATAACTTTTCTTATTGAAGTGAACGGGTTTGTACTGGTATACCGTCTTGCTGCTAATTTGTTATAAAAATATAAATTTCTTGTGAGGAATGTTGCATTAAAAAGTTTATATTTAATTTTTTAAGGGCCTTAAAGGGTTTAACCGTAATAAATTGTGAGTTTATAAAGATTAAAGAACATTTAAATTCGCAAATTCCTAGCAATTATGTTAGAGCAACCAAGAATAATCCTACATTCTCTTGTAGAAAAGTCATTTTTGCAACATCACATGAGATTAAACCACCTCCTCGAGGTTTTGTTTTTAATCACTTTGTTGTATAAATTATAACAAAATGCAAATCTGACAAACGTCGATCAACATTACTTTGTCCTTAACTAAGTGTAAAAGTAGGGGATATTGGTCTAAGCGAAATTTTATGCTAATACGAAGATATAAATTGAGAAACAATAATTTCGACCACTTAGCATGCCTTTTCATGTTTTGTAAGTGATAATGACAAATGTATTTATATTAGTAGATAATGCATTCGTACTTGATCTTCAAATGACTTTAAAAGAAACGATTTTATGTAAAACTTCAACGTCTTAAGCAAATAAACTAATTTTAAGTAAAAGTAAATGACTAAAACCATCAGTCGCGTTTTTAACTGATTTTTGAAACTTTAATATTACGAGCAGTTTGGTAAAAAGTTCCATGGTCTTCTTGAACGATAAGGAGCAATAAATAATTGATTTGTATTTTTGTGACCAAGCTTTTTACTCAGAGCAAAGGAAATAGGACGTTTTGACCTTCAAAATTTTAAAAACTTTTGAATTTAAATCACCTTGCCATATCATAAAGTAGTTATTAAATTAAACATTTTCAATAGCTTGTTAATAATGTTTTTTGTTTGACGTCGAAAATTATTATTAATTAATTCGAAATACAATATTAGTCGATAAGGCCCACCTGAAAATATCGTAGTATTGCTGAATTTAATCAAAAAGTGTTGATTTAAACTCCAGTACCTAAGAGAAGAAGGGACTGCGAAACGTATATTAAGACAGTCATGGAAGAAAAAGGACTGAAAGGAAGAAAAGGGGAGGAGAAAACGGTAAACCCAGAGTGGTGAAAACCGAAGAAGAGAAAGAAAACTACAAACGAGTTAGTAGCCAAAATTCTAAGTAATAATTAACCAAGCAAATTAAACTCAATCACAAAAATATTTAACAGCTAAATACGTATTTCAACAACTAAATTGGTATTCTCAATTCCAAGTTGTTGTTGTAGTAGTATTTTTTGCCGTTTTTATTGGCCCTGTGGGGTTATTAGATTCTCCATCAGGCGCCTTCCCAGAGGCGGATCGGGGAATGCTCGTCAGATATGGTGGGTACTGCGGAAGTAAAATGCTCGAAGCGGTCCAAAACAAATAACAAACTTACTAGTGCTATTTTATAATGAAGAATCTAAAGACGTAGTAATTTGGATATCCTAGAGTTAGGAGATATCGATGGGATTCTATAGATCAACGGCAGCAACCAAAGCCATAGTAAGACTGGTTATAACTCACTCATCTAGGCGCCCAGCGAGCGGGGTGTTTTATCGCCAATATTAACCGGGATATTAGCCCAAAATCCCTCACTGAATTATTAGTCTGTCCCATGAATTCTGGGGAGGCAAACAACTGACGAAAACGTAGCATAGCAGATCTTGATATATGCACATACAACAAAAAGTCAATGCTGAAAGACGAAAAATTTCATGGTTTACAAGAAGAATTCAAAAGAATATTCTAGGTGTAGGCGAACTAAGAAGGGCATATGGCGATACGTTATACCACAAAGGGCATGACAATACGACAAGAGGAATATCCGAAATAATGACATCTTCTTCTTCTTTTCAGCCCATATTAGTCCACTCCTGGACGTGGGCCTCTACCATAAAAACATTCAATATTGACATGATTTTTAATAGGGAGGTAGTGTCATTGTGGTCCTCTGCGACCCCAGTGGAGGAAGTAAAGTATTTAATCAGGGTGTCTTTCCAGTACTGACAAATGGCGGCTAGACCTGGATACTAACAAAGGCAAACGTAGATAAAATTTGTTCAGTCATTTAGGAACATTTTTTAGTTAAGGTTAGCTACGTATGTTGTCAGTACTTCCCAACTGCGGAAGCAACCATCACCAACAAGACTGTCTTGTACCAGCAATTGTTGAAGAAGTTGTAAGTAGTCACACTCGTAACGTGCATCGCAATCGTGGCGATAAATTTTAATTCCACTTTGTGTAATTTTTACTTCTAATTATTAGTATTGTGTTAATAATAATTAAACATCTACTTAGAACTCGAATTTGGAATTTATTATATCATCAAAAAACCAACCAGCATCGTTGTTGAAACCCAACAGAATTGTTAAAGCACAATGAAACGTCAAATGCACAGACCGTTAGAAAATAAAGTAGTTGAGAAAGAAAACCAAAGTAATTTATGTAGGAACACAGCCTCGCTTAAATCAAGATTAAAACCTTTAGCAGATGGAATAAGAAAATACATTTCTGGAGACCATGGGTACATGAGCGAAGTAGAGTACGGCCACAACTAAGATGGGAAGATGACATCAAGAGATCAGCAGAACTAGGATGCAGGAATGCACACAGGACCAAGGAAACTGGAGAGGAATGGGGACAGTCTTTGTCCAGTAGTGGACGAATGAAGGCTAACCAGAAGAAGAAGAAGAAGAAGAAGAAGAAGAAGAAGAAAAAGAAATTGGCGAAGAGGAGATTAAATCCAGCTTTATCAGGAATGATCCCTTCTACCTGTCAAAATAGTTATGGATTGTCCAATATTCTTCTGGTCTTCAGAATGTTTTGTATTTAATCCGTTTTTCAAAGAACATACCAGTTTCCTTTTGTTGCAATACAATTAAAATCTTCTACTTACTATTTTTAAACGAAACTATACAAATAGCTAAAGTACTTTTAATAATAATTACCTGTCTTATCATTTCTAACGAAGCCAATTACTTCAGATCAGCTTGGTAGATAACAAAATTCACTTACCTGAAAGAGAAGAACATACATTGTTAAAAATATTACAACAATTAGCAGCATTTTACAATTCTCATTCGAATAACATTGAATGATACTCTTATTAATAGTTAATTAAATTCATAATTAAGCTTCACTTAAACTGCAAATAGTCATTCATTAGTAGTTAATAATTGTTAGTTACGTTAATAGATATTTAATGTCCACTTTAAAAGATGGTTTACGGTATGCATTTAATGATTTATAAACATTCTTAAATTTAGAGTTATTGATACAAATGCGTGGTTAAATCTTAATATACGTAGGTTTTGATTAAGCACTCGCATTAGAATTCCTGATCTTTTCATTGAAAAGACAAGATAACTTGCTATGAGCATTAATCTCATAACTGAAAATAAGAGAAATCAGAAAACATAAAGGATGTTCCTTAGAAATCTGTTATGCCCGTCTTTCAAACTATAAATTAGTAAATAAGCCATCTTTACCACCCTCAATGGGAAAGCGTGAGCTTTTTAGTGACTGTCAGAAATGAAATGTAATAGAATGACTTGCTCAGACGATTAATAATTTTATTGTAAATTAAAATATTTCAACGAGATCTTTGGTGTAACAGATGGTCAAAAGAAAGTCTGTACATTATCGTGCCTTACGTGCATTTCCATATTTTCACAATAATTACCTATTATAGAGCAAATCTGTCCTAATTGGGACCCCTTAACCCTTTCAAGTAAAAACGTAAAACGTCAAATTCGTGATCTAAAATACAACGCTCTGACCATAAACTGTATGCAAAAGTACGTGCGCAGTGCCTAAGCATGACCCGTATACATCATTTTGTCACTCGACGATCACGATATCTCTTTATCTAGGATTTCCATGTCTATCTATCAAGCTGGGTTTGCCATTTGCATTGCATCCCTTGCTTCGAAATATTCTGTTAATGATGACAGCACCTACGAACTCTATTCACGTTCAATCTCGTTTCAGGATCACGGTTAATTTTCGTTAATTAAATCGACTACATGGTGCGTTTTAGAAAGTTTTATGAATTGTTGTTATTCATTCCTCGTTTCTTTATGCATTTGAGTAGTGTTTGTGGCGTTTTATTACGTCGCCTAAATATGGTAACCATTTTTATTATGAACTTGCTTTACGTAATTCTCAAAATATGATTCGTCTCGTAAGCTTTTACTTTTCGTTAAATCATATACGTAATTCCAGGTTATTTTAATACCTGAAAACATTTCACAAAACATTTAGTTTGGGACATTGATGGCGTAGTGAGTTCAGAGCATGTTTCGCGACAAGCAAACACAGGTTCGAATTTCGATAGTGGCATGGAGTTTTCCTTAATTTCCGATTGGTTAGGAAGGCTATATGAGTAACACAAAAAATTTAGTTTGTTACATAAACATTTGACTAGAAATACATAACATTTTAAATATGAAGGTATTGTTTGTATTATTGTTTCTGAACACTTTTGGCATTTAATACGTCTCGTAAGTTGATACGACAGATTCTATAGATGGAACCCTGTTTTGAAAAATATATGCAAATTTGTAATTTGTTTCAATTCTAACCATATAAAATTAGAAATTTTTGGTCTTAATAATTATTTAATTTAATATAAACCTAAAAATACTTTTTAGAAATTAAATTTCTTAGGATTCACTCCTTTAAGATATTTTTAACGATTTATGAAAATTCTATAGTTAGAAAAATATCACCTCGGAAGGTCAGTGCTTCAAATCCCAGCAGAGGTGTGTTTGTGCTTTTCTAAATTGTAATTTTGGCTAAAAATAATATTTACAAGTTAATTTTAGCTGCATCTTATGCGCACTTTCTCTGTCCATGTATCTGTTATGGACAAAGTGATTAATTGATCATTATTTATAATGACCGGTCAATGTGATAAATCCGGTCAGTATTAATAATGACCAATTAATCACTTTGTCCATAACAGATGTTATGAAATCCGGTCAGTATTAATAATGACTGGTCAATGTGCATAATGCCCGGTCATTATGAATAATGGCCGGTCATTATTAATACTGACCGGATTTATCACATTGTAAATAATGTACTTTTATTTTTTTTTAACTTTCTTCCTCTACCTCTAACCTCCAATAAATGCCTCTGCCAAAACAGTAGAAGTGCTTATTTGAGGTTTATTTTGAGTTTTTACACACATTTATTTTGGACTTTTCTACCCTTAGAAAAATGCTTTACCAAAGATAGTATTTACTGATTTTTAGAATATTGCAATTTACCCAGTAAAATTTTTATGTTTCTAGTGTTTCCATCAGCAATGGTTAATGCTTATATGCATTCTAAAATCCTCAATTTTTTTCTCTATAAAGGTAGCTACTTTCGAGTGGGCCTCTGAATACAGAAAAATAAAAGAAAACTGTAAAATAAAACTCTAAATCGGTTGCACATAAAAAATCTACAACATAAAATCACAGCGACTGTTTTGTAAAAAAGAAGTAGAAATTAATGATTTGGTATCTTTCGATACGTGTAGTTTGGCGCCCTGCTGTTGTGACAGACTCACCTGTATCAGTCACGGAAGCTGTTTCATCCATCGTAATTATTTAAATTCACAAATGAACTCGTTATACACACAGTTCGTTAAAAAAAATTTTCACCTCCGGCATAATATTTACATATTTAATGCATATTGCCTGGCCAGGAGCAAAACAACTAGTAACTATTCAATTTGGTTGTCTTGAAATTTAAAAAAAGGCCCAATAAAAAATAAATGATATATTAAAATGAAGTCCATTTTTTAAAAGTATGACCTGTTGGAAAGTCAAGGGCACGGTTTATGCTGCACACACAACGTATTAATGTTAAATAACCGCAGGATAAGTGATGCTATTAGTAAATATGTGTGTTGCAGCGCGTTCTCGTAGAATAAAACATTGATAGTCATTATATTTTATTATTTTTGCACCATTTTACTCCGATACAGACAATACGTCAATAAAGGATAGCAACATTATTGGCCGTCTTCATGAGGTAAATCATTATTGTATAACTGTATTATTATGTAAGAAATTTACGAGTTAAAATAACCAGCACATTATGAAATTGTTTAAAACCGTATATCTTGTATTTAAGGTTTTTTCGCTTTAAACCTAATAATTACATATAATACCAGCTGAAATTGTAAGGCAAATATGATATAAATTTCATAAATACTTGACATCAAACACAAATTTCAGTTATTACCAATTTAATTTTTTAGGGAACTTACAAATTTACTTTGTTGTGTAGAAATACGTGGCTTTCTTATCTGTTCGGTAATAATCGTAGCATATTAACAGTATCTTAATATTTTTTTATTTGGAATTTTAAAACTAACAACATTTTAATTAAATTAAGGAATTCGCTCTCGTTTAAGGTGACAGGAATTGATGACACTTTTCAATTCTATATAATCAGAATATTCATCAATCGACTGAAATTAAATGCTCAAGGAAGCCAAAAAAAATGTGTCTGAAGTTTTGCCGAAGACAAACTGACTCATGACTCATTAATATTTAACAGACAATTAATTTAAACTGAAGGCAAATTGTTCTACATTTCAAGCAGTTTTTTTGTATGGATGCAATACCAATAAAAAGTCAGTTGTCGAAAATTACACAATAAGATAATCAAAAAATTAAGTACGCTGATAATGATGAAATATCGAAGTAATTACTTTTTTATACTAAAAAAATTAGACCGATTTTTATTATTCTTTGGCAGCTCATAGGTTTTTGAGATAAAAAAATAATAAGAAAAAAACCTTGCCTTTTAAATTAGGTTAAAAATGTAATCAAACCAATATTACAGACTTCTTGATAATTTTTTGAAGTTTTACCAACCAATTAAGAAATTTTAAAAAACTTCTGATGAATATTACTAAAGCTTGTAAATTCTTTGATTTAAGTTAAACCGAAAAATACTGTTGCTAAACAATATAGGCAACAAATATCCATCTTTCCAAAACTTAATGTCTTGTGTCTTCCAAATTGTAACACTTTTTGATTATATAGGAATTTATTATGTGTGACTTTAAGATTTCAAAAGAGCCTCTAATTATGCTAGGAATACTGAAATTGGATAAAATAAATCCATGGTTGAAAGAACGGAAACTAAACTTGGTAATATCCAAGCAGAAATAAATACGATGAAGCTGGAGAATGCGAATCTTAAAAACGAAAACCCCAAAGAAACAACTTAATTGAAAGAGAAAAGTAGTGGTGTTAGAATTGAAAGAAACAGTAAACAAATCGGACTTAGAGCTACAAGAGAAGATTAGAGTTTTACTATGGGATATAGGAATTCAAACAGACATCGAAAAAGAGGCGAGAAGGAAGACGAAAGGAATAGGAAAGGAAGATCAACAACAACAAAAAATACGGCCAGTATTGATGGAGTTCGTAACGCGGAATAAGAAAATGAAAATTATGAAATATTTAATAAAAATAGAGACGCTAAATACGTTGGCTGAAATCAAATCAGTTATAGAACACTATAAAAAAGAAGCAAATAAACTATTTAGAAAAAAGAGAGAGGAATGGATTATTCAGAAAATAAAAGAAATTGAAGACAGCAAAAAGAACAACACAGAACAAATATGTAATTATATTAAACAGCAAAATAAAAAATATTAAATTACACAAATAGGTCCAACAGATGAAGAAGAAGAAGAAGAAGGTTTACACTATATAAAAATTATTGGAAATTTCTAATATTCGAAAATTGAAATCTTGATCGAAATCAGCATTCTGTATTCTCAATTAGGTATTCGATTTTGAATTTTATTATTCCAAAAGATTTGGCGTTGTATGTAGTAATATTTGACAAGTAATATTAGTATTTTTTTTTATTAAAAAGTAAAGGACACATAGTTATAAAAGGATATAAAAAAATCATAATCGAAGATAACTGTAGATCTGACGATAGTAAAATCAACGAACTGAAACGTCCAGACAATGAAACTCAAACGAAGACAACTACGGCCATGAATGTGGTTAATAATTTTGGATGTGTAAAAATAAAAATACCCATTTGTGAAATGCACGAGCGTCCCACTCGGGTTTGACCCTGAGACCGTCCGCACTGTAGTCGAATGCCTTAACCACCCAGGGACGTATAAGTTTTTTTCAGTTTCTTTATCAGTTTAAAATTTAATAAATAGACCATTTTATTTGTATACAACTGATTTGGCTATTTAACAGTTTTAGTTTGAAGTTTACAGAAAAGAAGGGCGATTAATCTGAGATATTTACCTCTTTGCAGACGATTAAGCCAAATGTACTTTACAGAAACACATTATGTACAATAAAAACAAATAACACAACTTATAAAGCATAAAGGTATCTAAGTAGTGCGAATGACATATCGCTCAAGTATAACCATTAGTTTGAAAGCTTGTCTAAAGTCACTTGATGGCACTGATAAGCTTTGCCATTGGGATCATTATTATTGTTATGTTCACTTAGTGATGACTTATGTAGCCACTGCATTGCATAAATGGCGTAATGTGTTCTTGATATATTTCAGTGAATGTTCGTAGTTAAGATAGGACGTGCTTTTAAATAATTTTAACGCGTAACTGTTTTTACAGCTTCATGAAAGGTCTAGAACGGTTAACATCGTTTAAGGTCGTTTGCACGTCGTTATTCATACATGATTTTAAAATTATAGTTACGAACAGATATTGCTGTGTTATTGTGAAAATTTGTTATGTAACGTGCAGGTCACTTCTGGTTTTAAATGGAACGCACTCTTATTGTTTAGTTTATTGGGATAAAAAATATTATTCTAATATCTATGGAAAAGCGAGTTAATATTAAAATAAACACAAAATTAATACTTAATTTAATAATAAAGAATAATTAACTCGAAATTCTTTGTGCAGAACATAATTACACAAACAGAGCTTACAAAAACTATTTTGTTATAAATTTTAAATGTAAGGAAAGTCTAATTTATTGTTAACTCTTACAACTCAACAAATATTTTTTAAAATGAATCAAGACACTTGGTTTTCCACAATTTACTTTTTGTAGAATATTTTTTTAATATCAATATCCATTTCTCCAATGTGTTTTAAATTAAATCCTAAATATTAATTGCGGTTTGATCTGATTGATCTGATTCATTATGGTAACATTTTGTAGTTCAAAATTTTAATCTATGAAATGAGTTGATAATGACAAAGTATGCATCTACACTTGTCGATGTCCAACAATCAGTAATCACTGGGTCATATAATTTTAGTGAAAGATAATTATGATAATAATTGTTGCTATTTGGTGTTATAAATCCGGGGCTTCTTCGTCCATATTGGTAACATTTCAGTTCTTATAAAATAAGTAAGTGATTGTGTGCACCCTTTAAAAGAAAGTTAAAAGGGAAGAAAACGAACAAAGAGAACTTCTCACAATAAAATAAATGTTAGAAAGTAAAAGAGAAATGAAAAATATAAAACCTAGTCTAGGAGGAGGAGTTAGTGCGGAACTAATACAACACGGAACTATTAAAGGTACAAAATTTCCAAAATATATCTTTGAAGAGTATATAAA
This sequence comes from Melanotus villosus, assembly GCA_963082815.1. NCBI lineage: Eukaryota > Metazoa > Arthropoda > Insecta > Coleoptera > Elateridae > Melanotus > Melanotus villosus. The sequence goes on along the minus strand of OY720423.1, from coordinate 5,162,122 downwards.
CCAACATACATCACACAAGAATGGAAAGAGTCATATATGACCCCTACAAATAGGGGATAAGAAAAACTGCAAAAATTACAGACCGATTAGTGTAATAGTAACTATTGGAAGACTATTCTCAAAAATAATAAACAAGAACGCGATTAAGGTAACAGAAGCATATAAAAGTGAAGATCGAAATACCTTTCGGAAAGGAAGATCCTGCGTAGATCATATGTTTTCATATTGAGGCAGTTGATAAAATGAAGACTCAAGATAGACAAGGAAATATATTTATTGTTCATTGACCCAGAAGAGGCATATGACTCTATACCAAGAAGCAAGTTGTGGAAAATACTCATGAACTCATGGAAATAGGGCTAAATAAGAAGCTATTAAGAACTATATAAACAAGGTGCGAAGGGAGCACTCTACAAATAAAGATAGGGAATAATTTCCATAGCAAGTTCGACATAGAAGAAGAATTAAGACAGGGTGTTCAATATCTCCTACACTTTTCAATCTCTATCAATCAATCTTAAATCAGAGACAGTTACTCACCATCTATAAGTTTCGCTGATGACCAAGTGCTTACAGCGTAAGATGAAGACACCCTCTCATACATGATAAGAAACTTAAATGAGTATTATTCAGAATGGGGGACTGATCATATGTTTAGAAAAAACAGAATACTTATGTTATCGTAAGAAGAAGTGACACTCCGGCACTATACATGGAACAAAATGAAATAATGGGAGTACAAGAGAATTTAAATATCTTAGAACAACGATTGACAATAACGGCTTGATAGAAAAAGAAATATTAAAACGGATAAACCAAAGCCGATCAGGAATCAGAATGTTGAATCGTATATGGTGGGATGAACATATCATAAGAACAACCGGTTAAGATGCAAATCAATTATACAGAATATTTTGACGTTTTGAAGTCGAAATTATTGGTAACAGAAATGGATGCACTCCGCACAAGCATGAGAAAATGCAGATTAGAAAGGCTTCGGAATGGATTCATAAGAATGGAAATTAACGTAAAGACACTATAATATACTGAACATATCAGAAACTGAATGCCTGAGGAAAGGGCAACTGTTCAATTGGGTGGCATTAGAACGTAATAAAAAAGGGAGACCAAAGGAATCACGAAAGAAAGAAATTTACAAGAAGAGGTATGAAATGATAGGAGAGTGGTAAAGAGGCGTAAAGAGGAAGCGACGGCAGTCGTAAAACTCGAAGAACAAGAAGACACCAGGAAAGAAAATGAGCACTTTATTTTGCTTTTAAACTGTATGTACTGCTGAATTATACAACAGTCAAAATATTATTTGAATAATTATAGTTGTTATGCACGGCAACACTAAGGATGCCAGATCTAAATTTAAATTTGTTAAATAAATTAGAAAAAAATTTAGTGATAATAATTTTGTGAAATAAAGTAGCCATGTAATGGGATCAGAGCATTAGAACATCGTTGGACAATATGCATTGCACTATCAGGAGATTATGTTGAAAAATAAATATCATTTTAAAAACATATAACTACAATACTTTTTCTTAGATATACAGTTTTTGTTATCTAATAGGAAAGCTGTAAATAAATAAGACTGGTTTTTGTAAAATATTGGAAAACTGTTCAGGGCTGGCATTAGTCATATTAATCATACAAACGTTTTAGTGTAAGCAATTCCAGTTTACACCTAAGCCTTAGGAATTTCAACCTAAGTTTAGAAAAAGACAAAATGTGTTTGGCTAGAAAGGGAGCAACCAAAGAAAGCTCTTTCTCCAAATCCCTACGGATCAACAGATTTGCACAAATTTTGTAATTTTTAATGCTGGAGAAGATTCTGAATTACGAGAGCTAACGATATCCACATTCACATTCCATTAGATGTTTATAGAACTATTGTTTTTAATTAAAGATGCGTATGCGTATTTTATTTTCTGAACCTAAATAATTAGCCACCCTTCATTAGGATCGCACTATTAATATTAACCGTACCTATCAATCGCATGAAACTAATTAATTGTTATGCTTTTGATAGTTGTGTATCAGTTTAATTACCTAATTGAATTTTACGCTTTTGACGCAGTTAACAATGACGTTTTTAAGACTTCAAACGATGATACTCGCAGCCAAATCTTATTTTTACATTTAAGCATTATTTTTGTGTTATCAGATAACTATACAGTGTAAACTCAATAATCTCAGCATACCTTAATCTAAAGACTTAACAGTTTAAACAGAATTTGTTTGAGTTCTCAATCTTTATAATCCGAACAAAATCTCATTTTTTTAAATCTCCTAATAATTATGTTGTGAATTGCTTTTAATTTTTAATTAGATAAAAAATTGAAGTCGATCAAAATTTAAAATTGAGTGAGCGTAAAGTAAAATACATCGAAAAACTTTCCTTCAGCTAAGGCAAAATCAAGCGCTGTTGCAGAACAAAAATCGTGTAATATTTATATTCATTTATAATTAATATAGCAACTTGGATAAATGACGGGATGATAATACGTTATTAAATATTGAAATGATGATAATAATAAGTTAAATTACTTTAATTGGCTATAATCGATTATATTTAACCATGATCAAAGCTTAAAATCAGTTAGTAGCACAGTTCTGAAAAGTCAAGGAAAACGAGCTTTATCCTTTATCAGCTATAATTCTATACAAAGTTTATAGTTGTACCTATACGTACGTCTGAATGACTCTACCTTCCCTGGAAATAGTATCTTGAATTCCTACGGTTGTTACAGACTTGCAATGTTTATAAACGATCGGCCTTGGCCATTGTTGCTATTCAGATGTCACCAGAACAGACGCGAAAGAACGCGGGACAAAATAAAGAGGCCATAAAGTCAATATGATAAAAATACTATTTATTATCCAGACTCGTGTGCCACAATAAAACAAAATATTCCATATGCTCTACAGCTCTACTATCCTGCTTGTTGTACAGACTTGAACGCTAGACTCGTCCATTGCATGCGGGTAACTTCTTGTAAAACTACCTATAGAAAATTATTTCTCGTAACATTCAGCAAGAAGGGAAAAATTGTTAACTTATTTTCCTTTATTCCTGCATTTATAGAAATAATATAAATTAATTTATAGGTTTATTTCTCAAAATTCAGTGAATTTCGTGAAATTTAGCAAAGCATGGAATTTGCATAACGCATTCGTAGAAATAATGATATAAAACAAATAAAAGTAATTATCCCTGCGTAAACCGATATTTATGCTTTAACACTAACCACACACATTTGTATAATCCACAAATTATCAATCTTGCAAACACTTGGAAAGGGGGCGAAAAAATCCTTGGAAGCCTTCGAGCACTAAGAAATTGTAGATTTTACATACCTACATCAATCAATCATCCATTGCATGTTTCAGCGATCATCCGACGGCACCCTTAATTTGTGTAGGAAAAAATATTGTTTACAGTTTTGTGTAAACTTTGAATTACATGTAATTTTATTTAGCATTAACATATTGAATATTTGAATCTAGCATTTAAATCGTGACCTAAAGGTCTTACAATAATATGTAACACCTTGACGAGAGTTCACATCAGAAAATTCGCTGAAGTAACACCAAACGAGAATTGTTAGTAAAAAATACACTTTTTAAAACTTCTCATATTACAGTAAGTTAGTTGTCTAGAAAAACAAATATCTTTTTCATGTATGATAAACTGTAATTTGTAGGTAAATTATTCAACCGGAAATGGTCTTCTAAGAAAACTGGTGATAATTTTTCACGACCTTCATAATAATATTATATTTCATTTAAGTTACTTCAAATTACTGTCATTTTCGAGGTCAAATATAAAAATATTAAAGAATGTTTTGGGTTTTTCTTGGAAGTTTAATTAACAGGTATTTACATATAACTGTTTTTTACCACACTGCTGGTGGAGTAATAAATATTTTTTTATCATTTCAGTTTCAAGAAGTTTATTGTTTTGCTTTACTTTAAAATATTGCGCCAATCATCAAAGATTTTTATAATATTTTTAAATTAATTAATTAGCAAATAATCATGAATTAATCAGTTAGCAAATAACAGTCAGGGGGGCATCACATATCCTTTTTGTTGTATATGTTTATAAAATGTAATATCATCAAATTTGCTTGTTAGTCTAGCAGGCTAGTTGTAAATATGCAGTAAATAAAAAAATTTTCAGGCTAAATTTCAAGCTCATAGTACAGGGTGGCCCATTTTCGATGTTTTTAAATGGGAAGTACCCTTAATATCGGGGATAGGCAAAAACTGATGTCGGAGTCCAGGGCCCTTTTTTGATGCAAGTTCAAGTCCCGAAAACAAAATTCCGCTATCTTTTGTTATTTTTTAGTTATAGCCCAAAATTCATAATTTGGCCATATCGAAAACTTCAAATAACTGTCTTGGTTTTGAAGATATCCAAAAACGGTAAAAACTTTCTACAGGCACTTTTTCAAGTAGAATACGATAGTCAATCCAGATATCTTCTAATTTTCATGTTTTAAGAGTTATGACATAAAGTTGGCATTTTTTAAATATAATTCGTAGTTGGCCATGATACCATTAAATTGCATATTTTTTCTGCTTTCCGAAAATATATAGTTTATAGGGTTTAAATGTAGTAACAATGCCTTTTTTGAACAAAATCGGATTATTTGATGTTGTTAGCAATTAGTGGGCCATGGTTCATGATAGCAATAAACAAAGGCTAATAGAGCGGGTGCATGTGATGTCACCAGGCACACAATAACGCGCCCGATTGAAAATGAACGACAGTTTTGTAAGTTAACAAAACTAAATAATTACTTTAATATTTTGTAGAAAATCTCGCGTTATCTTTAACGGCTTTTATTTATCTTGACATGTGGAGATTTTACAAGTTTCTACGTATAACCTGGCAACATTTTTAGTTTCTTGTTTTCCAGAGCTTTTCTCTAACTGCTTTCTCTGGGAAATATCACGTTCCCGAATACTCTTTTTAATTCATGATAAAATTTTCAATTACGTTCGTATCAACTGACGGTGGGGAAAATTTTAAGTAACTGAAAATTTCAAAATTATGTGGGTTAAACCATCTCTCATCTGGTTAAACACATCTTTATTCGGTTTGATATTGTAATATGTAATATTTCCTTTTTGGTAAAATTAGTATACCGATGCATACAAATCTACCCTTTGTTTACCCTACAAGAGTGCAGCTGATGACCTAGTGACGTCACATGCAACCACTCTACTACTTTTTGTTTTGCTATCATGAACCATGGCTTACTAATTGCTAACAACATCATAATATAATCTGATTTTGTTCAAAAAAGGTATTGTTACTGAATTTAACCCCTATAAACTATATATTTTCGGAAAGCAGAGAAAATATGCAATTTAATGATATCATGGCCAACTACGACTTATATTTAAAAAATACTAACTTTATGTCATAATTCTTAAAACATGAAAATTAGAAGATATCTGAATTGACTATCGTATTCTACTTGAAAAAGTGCCTGTAGAATGTTTTTACCGTTTTTGGATATCTTCAAAACCAAGAGAGTTATTTGAAGTTTTCGATATGGCCAAATTTTGAATTTTGGGCTATAACTAAAAAATAACAAAAGATAGCGAAATTTTGTTTTCGGGAACTGAACCTGCATCAAAAAAGAGCCCTGGACTCCGACATCAGTTTTTGTCTATCTCCGATATTAAGGGTACTTCCCATTTAAAAACATCGAAAATGGGCCACCCTGTACAGCTGATGCTAATTAAGAACAACGAAACAGAAACAGAGACAGAGACAGAGATGATATCGTATCAACAATAGAAGAATTCCATAAAACACTCTACAACTCCCATAGTCAAACTCAGGGCCGCCGAGAGCGATGGTGGGCCCCGGGGCAAAACACTGGCAAGCCCCCCCCCCCACATATTGTAATCTATTTTTTTTACCTACAAACTCTTCATGTTTTACTAAAATGAGTGTACTTACTAATTAAGTACCTACTAAAAATGTTTGTAAAGAACCGTAATTTCTTTGTGAATTGCTACAGTTTTGATCTTGACCAATTATTAGTGTAGCAGCTGAGAAAAATTCATCATTCTTAATACTAGAACATACCTACTGACCTACAACCTACAACCTTTAACATCTTTTTAAGGTTTGTGAAAGTGTGAAACACAAAAAATTTTGCATCGTCATAATTTTATTTTATTAAACTTATTAAGTAAGAACCAGGACTACATAAAAAAAACTGAAATTTTAATTCTTCGTTCTATTATTATACGACTAGCGGTGAGTACTCTCTAAAAAGCTGCCGGCCCCCCCCTGGGCTCGGGCCCCGGGGATTTTGCCCCCCATGCCCCCCCCCTCTCGTCGGGCCTGGTCAAACTCGACAAACATAAAACCAAAATTCAAAAGTAACAAATGTTGGGTCAAAGAAGACACCACAAATAAGTGAAGAAGAAATTACATACCATGAAAAACAACAAGGTGCCGGGAGAGGACACAATAATAATGCAAATTCTAAAAAATCAGAGAAGATTTTACTTACTACTACGTATGCTTTAGTAGTCCTCCTCCTCAATAAAGAAGATCTAGCTAGACTAGAAAATTACCGACAATCAGTTTACTGTTCCACTTATATGTAATATAAACTGTTTGCAAAAATATAAATATCAATAAGTCGAACAGGCAGCTTTCTGTAACGATTTTAGTACTTGTGATGAGCTATTAATAGGGAAGATATTGTTAGAGAAAGTAACAGAGTACAACCTTGATCTGAACATGGCCTTCGTTTAATGAAAAGGCGTTCGACTGTATGGAGCATTAAGCTATAATAGAGGTACGCCCGCATAGATTATCGCTACAATATATTATTAAAGAATATAATAAGCAAACGACGTCAGCGGTAGAAATGCATGAAAAGACACGACCTCTTCCGATCAAAAGGGGCATAAGACAAGGAGATACGATAGAGGGTATTCCATTCTGAATGGCGAAACCCTTGGTTGCGCAGTAGACCAAGTGGGCCGTCTTAAGATACTTAGAGCAACATAATCTTCTTAAAAAGACGCTGTACCGAAGCACATTGGTGAACGTGACCACATTGTCTGACCGTTCCTTCGCCACCTAGAATGGAACAACCTCTACCCCTTGGAAGATATCTTTAAGAAACTATGTTGGAGAAACGAAGGGATCAACATTAATGGTCTAAGCCATTTAAGGTTCGCTGATGACATTGTTATATTTTTGATGACTTAGAAGAAGACTGAAAAATAATAACAGAATTGAAATCAACATCTAGAATGGTGGGCGTGAGAGTTAACCTAGACAAAGCAAATAAGGTAATGTGTCCTAAAGGAACAGAAATAACAATAAGACGAACTAACATAGAAAATGTTAAATACTCCGAACAAATTATAACAATGGAGCAAGAAAATAAAGGGACGGAAATACAGCGAAGAAAAAGGTTGGCCTGGGCAGCGTTCACGAGATTAAAGCAAATATTGAAAAACAAAAAGGTCCTCCGCCATTTGACATCAAGGGTATTTGATATGCATGTCCTTCCTGTTATGAGGTTATGACCCATAACGCACAAACATGGACAGCCACACAACGGGCCATGGAGCGATCAATGTTGGGGATTACAATAAGAGACAAAGAGAGAAATGAATGAATCCGTAATAAAACAAAACTAACACATTTGATAAAAGAAGTGATAGGTAGGTACAATTCAAATGGGACTACGACGGCTATGTTGCAAGAGCAAGGGATCACAGATGCAAGCGCAAAATATTACAGTGGGACCGTGGCTGGGCGGAAGAAATAGAGGAAGACCAGTAGCGAGATGGGTTGACGAGATTTAGTGAGTCGCTGGTCTGCCGTGGTTAAAAATAGCACAGGATAGAGATAGGTGGAAGGAACTGAAGGAAGCCTATGCCCAATACTGGACGCAATAGGGCTAGAGGCTTGTCGGGCACGCATTTTGAGTGATCATAAAAGGCTTCTTGTTGTTTATTAGAGCATGAGGCTCTGGACCCATTTAGGCAGCCACCAAAGGCCCCTGACCTGACTGCAAATTTGCAGTACAGTGACTCCCAGTTGTGCATCCGGGATGGTCAGGTAAGCCCGCCTCCCTATCTTTGTTCCGTTGGCTTGATAGATCCTATGGGTCATCTAGGATGAATGCAACATCGACATGGGTGGATTTGTCATTGGTTGACTATGTTGTGTCACATTTGGCTTGCGGCACGTCTCTGCCTGTTCACAGGTTTATAAGCTGAAGGTACATCCATCATCATCACTTCCTAACATCTCAGAGTTTTATACGGGTTCGTGTTAGCCGAACTTCACTGTACTTTACGTTATCTACTTTAACCGGGAAATAAATTGTTTAAATAGTATAGTTAGAACTACGAATAATTCAAATACCTTAAGATTTTATGCCAGAAGTCTTCAAAAAAATATTATCAGAGGAGTGGAGTTCTTCAACTACTGTTTAATATGTTATACGTATTGCCTATCTAATTAAGTCTAATCTAAATCAATAATAATGCTGAAGGTTAGCTTCATATTTAATATTAAGGAAACAATTCATTCCGCCCCTACAGTCAAATTTGGTTTTGCATTTTAATAATACAACCTGTTTTAAACGTTCCTTGGTTTTCTTATTTTTCCCAAATAAAAAGCCCGAAGGTGGTTAGTCGCAGGTCGCAGGTGTTCACCAGTAAACGGACAAACCGATATTGCATAGCAACCTTCACCATGAAATCCGAAACTAATACGCTTCCCAGTGTGCATTCTCATAAGGTATCAAGCTTCCGTTTTATTCTTGATTCGTTATACATCGCTCGTTCCGGTAACAACACTGTTTAAAAATTAGATTAATTCTATGATAACGATTCTTAGAAATTCCTTTCCCGTGCAACGGTTAAATAAAACTTACTTTAAAAATAACAGTGCCAAACTTTATTTTTAGTTGAGATGAGTGGTTCTTTAAGTTAACAATTTTTAACTGCCATAAAAACTAATTAAACTTAGATTTGTTTTAATATTAATTGTTCATATAGTTATTAAAACTGGAAGCAAAAGTTCTAAATATTGAAGATAATAAAATAATATTTTTTTATATAGTATTTTTCGCCATGTTCAAGTGGTGGGATTCAAATTAATAATAAATAAAAAACCCAAACTAGAAAGAACTACAATATAAGTATAAGTACAAGTCCGAATTTCTTTCTTGGGCTTGAGCTGAGCGATTTTTTAAATTTAGCAAAGCCTGCCCTGAAAATGAATATCTTAACTCATACTAAGGGCTGGTATTTCGATTGGTTTAAGGTCAAACTTAGTTAGAGTGGGCTTAAAGTAAGACTTCGGCCAAGCCTCACTGTACTTAAGCCTCAGTTTAAGCTAGTTTAAACTAACTTCTAGCTTTAATCTGTTGTGAAATACACCCTGTAAATACTGCAAATGTGACGAATTAAGATAGTCATTTTATTTTTCATGATACGCTTTGGTCTATATTTTTATTATTAATATATTGCAAATTTTTTTGACAATTTCTTGTATGGTGATTAATTTCAAATTACGAATGTCTAGATAACGACAGGAATTTTTAATATTTTTTGTGTTAGGTACTTAGTAAAGAACAGTTTTGTAGAATTAAACACCGACGATTACGGGTATAAAAAGCAAACACGTTTCTGCGGTTATTCTCAAAAAAGAAGAAAAACGAAGGTTATGCAGCTATAAAAAGTATTAAATATTTGTGTTCAAATTACGCTTTTAGCACTTTAAAATAGTAAATCATGCGAAGAGTTTCATACTTTGTAGTTTACTCACATACTTCGAATTAATGTGGTAATAAGTATCAAGATCTGAAGATGTTTACAGCGAAAAGAAAACCGCAGTCAAGGCAAGGTAATAACGAATGCAAGCTTAATATCTTCTTTCTTGCAAGAAGAACAAGAAGTAGTTGTTTTGTTTAGGCACCGAACAATAAACATGACAATAAGGCAAGGTCATCCATATTTTCTGTGTATTTTTCTCGGAGTTGGCCGTCTATAAAAATATCGATATAACTGACATATACCCATTCAATTCAGGACTTTGATGGAAACCCATTGAGTCGTAATTGATAATTAGAATTCTTTAGTAAATATATAGACCGAGCGAGCACACCGTTAACGAACCACTGTGTTTAACAACATAAGAATCATACTATTAAATATAATTGTTAGCAAAAACCGGACTTAATGGTTTATACCGTGAAGCATTTTTAGATCTTGATGATGTTAATTCTTAAAACTGTACGCATTTTACAATAACCACTTTTAATTTATCGCTACTTAATTACTCGACAATTTCAGTCATTTACTCATTTAAACCAGAATATTTCCTTTACAATCTCGCATTGCGAAAGAAATGCCATTGTTTCACACGTCGGGAAAAAATAAACAAAGCTGGCTAAATTTTCTTCGCAGAAACTAATTTAGAATATTATTGTTGTAAAATGACTTTGCACATAAAATTAAAATAAATGAGTTACACGCTGGGCTGCTAAGCACGCACATGTTTTGATGGTTTTACTTCAAGCTGCGTAAAACAGGAACGAAATCTATGTGCCTATTAAAGATAAAAAGCTTTTTAAAACTCTCATGATTGTATTTTATAATTGTACTTTATTTCAAATAGGTTGCAATTTAGTGTGTTTACCAGACCCTGAATTAATTAAACATCAGAATTTGTTTACTTACTTCTTAGGCGAGATCAAGGCTTGCGGCTGCCATGAATCTTAAAGAATGCTACATTCATTAATCCAAAGGATTTCTAACCCTATGCTGAGATTTACAAGTGCCAATCTAAAACCAATCTAGAATTAAACACTTTTTCTCACTTAGCTCTTAGCTCACTTTAGAAAAGGTTACATTAAGAGGATACCCAGTTCGGTGAAAATATTCGTTCCTGTTGCATTTTGTGATCTGAACCCATTTATGTATCATATTTCCCGATTTAATCTGGCTATATTTCCCTTCATTCCTTGATATCTCACATTTAAATATATTTTCTGAAAGTTTGTTGTGGTGGAAAGGTATAAAATTTAAATAATGTGGAACGATTTCTGGAATCCTATCTGACGGTGAAGAATCGTAAAGCACGCCTTTTAGAGTACAGCTAACTTTAAATTTTTAATCCGAAGGTGAAATTTAGAAACTAATTCCAGTCAACTATCGGGCTGAGGATGACAATTTTGTTGAAGAGATACGATACACACTGATGTGGCTTCTACAACGGCGATCAAGAACAACATTGATATATTAATTATTGCAGAACCGAGCGAGAAAGAAAGCTGAACAAGAAATTAAACCCATTAATACTCCAAGACAAGAAGATAGATCAAATAGCAGAGAAGATAACAAATACCACAGTTACAAAAAAGATATGTAGTAAGATAAAAATCACAGAGAAGCAAAATTGATACCAGAAACAAATTAAATTAATGGAAGAAAGGAAAAAACCAAAAGAGATACTCCAGAATATAATACCATAAACAGCACAGTAAAGAAGAAAGTAAGAGCGGACTTGAGGAGCTATAAAACGAAACAAATTCTACAAACAATAGAAAATAATAAGAACATGACAGCACTAAAATCATGAAGATAAAGGATAGACAGTGAAACCTAGTGACAAAGAACAAACAAGAAGGAGATCATTAAAAAAATACAAAAAAATCACGGAAAACTTTACACAACGACCACATCAATTCCTATAGGTCTTTCCAAATATATTTTAAATGTCCGCTCAGAGAAACTACCAGAAATAACTCCATCTGAAATTAAATATGCACTCCAACAAATGAAAAATGGAAGGAGCTCCGGTGAAGACCAGATATCCCCAGAAGTGTTGAAAATAGGCGGAGAAACACTTACAGGAGCTATGAGAGTACTAATAAATAAATGTATTAGACAGAAGGAAGAATACTCGGATCTTGGAAAAGAAAAGATAACCAAAGTGCAGAAATTCGAAGGATTCGCCTGGCATGGGTAGCCTTTGAAAAATTAAGTTGCAAAGACAACGCAATACCAATAAACTTGAAAAGAAAATAAGTCTATGACAGCTGTATACTCCCAGCAATCACATATGGTTTAGAAACTATCTCTATAACAAGAAAAACAGCAGTAGAACTACAAGTCGTCCAAAGTCCTTTCTTAGGTAACCTTGAAATATTCGGTCTGAGAAGCTCCCTCAATCTATGCTCCAGGATACTTGTAAAGAGTTTTGAAATTTTCATGAAGGCGCTCGTTTGACTCCTAAAGAATGAAAATTTCAACCTATGTTTAGGGAAAACTCCTGAAGGGTTTTGGAATTTCAGAGAATCGTTTAAACTCGTGTGCAAATAAAAATACCAATAATTTTTCCAATTAATAAAAAGTTAATTTTTTAGCTCGGTCGATTATTCAACTGAAATCCTTTCTTCTTCGGAAAGCTCCTGAAGAGCTTTGAAATTTTCTAAAATTATTTAGACCCTATTTAAAAGAAATATATCGATAATTATTTTAGTTAGGAAATTAACTTTCACATCTGAATGTATTTGCCTGAATTTTGGAAATTTTTCAGGTAATATTTTAGCTTGAAAACTTCTGCCTATTTTTAATGCATTTTTTGTTCCGTGTTGAGTCAATCTAAAGGTCTGCAACCTGAAAAATGCTGAATTTTGAGGTAAACGTCCTGGAAGATTCCGAAATTAGCTTTAAATATCTTCAAACTTGCTTTTACACTGAGAAATAAAGAAAGAGAACTTTGAAAAATCGGGTTTACTTCCTAAAAACTTCGTTTCTGGGGTTTTCACCGACTTTGGGTTAGTTTAAATTTTTGCCAGTCCTTAAAATTACAGTTTTCAGAATAAATAAACAGAATTCTGAAATTTCCATCTATGAAGAGAAACATCTCATTTTTTCAGTAGGACTGACAGTATCCCTGAATATTTTTCTGTGAACTTCCAGTTGATGTTTGATGTTAAATTTGTGACAATTTCAGAACTCTCAAACTTCATTTCGCAAGTTAAAAGAATGAGTTAGCTTTCCTTTTGAAAATGTTCACCTGAAACCAGCGAGTATTCTTTCAGTTTCAGTTAATGACTTACGAGCTTCAGAAGGTTAGTCTTTTTTAATTGTTTGTTTTTGGGTTATCTGTACGGTAAATACCTACCTAACAATCTTTAACGTGCTGTAATTCAATTTTAAATTACATTTTCAGTCAAAGAAATAATTGGAAACGACTGAATCCAACTGAAATAGCTTTACTTTGTATTCTTTTTTCGAGGAATATTTAAATTAAATTTTATTCCTAAATTGCGTTTAAAGTAAAATAAGTTTCATAATCATTTACTGTTTACATTATGTTATTACGATATTTTATTAAAATCTAAAATGTGCTGTAATCTTCATAGTCTTTCAATAAAAGTAATTTCCTAACCTGTTTACTTTTACAAAACACTTGTGTTGTCTAACGATTATTGACAAGACCGTTTATTTTATTCAAATGGTAAAATACAATGAGATAGTTAATTATACCTAATAAACGTTATGGTGGAGCCGATACTGATAAAGAGAACGTTACGGTAATTACTTTAAGTGTTCCTTCTAACATTTCTAGCAGGAGCGTTTCTGAAACAAAGTAAAAGGACAATTTACGACTATAATTGATCAGATTTGTTAAGTGCATTAAGTGTTAATTATATTTCAGCGAATTTGTTACAAACCTGGTTGTTATTGCTGCACTTTGCTTCCAACAATTTACCTTATTATCCACTTGCATTCAATGAAAACGAAAATATCTACGGTAATAGTAGAAAATTACATGATTTTTACCTCGTTTTGTAATGCTCTGATAAATGATCTATAGATTGTTGCCGAGATATACTTTATCTCATAACATGCTTGTGTATAAACGTGATTTTCACCATCACCGACTGTTGAATAAAGGAAGAAGTATATGTGTACGTTAAGTTAATTTGCGATTTCATGCAACGTAAATTAATTTAATTGTTTGTTCTGGAAATCGTCTGGCTGATAAAATAGCGCAGCGCTTATTATGAAATGAATAATAATCGAGCTTGAAGCTTTTTAAAATCTTTGCTTTTATGCAAATTATTATTATACGAAGAAATATGGCGTACGTTTAATGTGTAACACCAGCATACGTATTCATTAAAATTGCTTAAAACGAAGCTAATTTAGTAATGCTCGATAGATATTCAAGCGATTGTAGACTTGGTGGTCTTTCTTCATGTATTTCCCACAAATACCATTCTTATACTGAGAAATGACAGATGTTAAAATATATTGTTCCATTCTTTGCAGTGGTCTTTTCAAATACTGTATTGGACAGCAGGAATTTATTAAAACACTATAAACTCCACTGACTTTGTTAGTTATTTTTTATAGGTGCTGTATTTCAAACTTTACAGAATTGGGTTATACCGGGTGTGACCTGACATGTGAGACATAGGAGAAATACATGCGATTTTGATAATAGCTTAATTTTATCTCTCCAGCTGAACCATTTAGTTTTTGTACGTTCTTATTTGGATGAGTACGCTAATAAGCAATTGATTCTTAACCAATTGTGAAAATTTAGCTCCTCCTCAACGTAATATAAAGTAAATATTTTAAATAAAAAGTCACACATGCACCTTATGACATCTTGCTTAAAGCCTGCTGCGAATCATTTGTCCGTACTAAATTCGGAAATTTTCATAGTGATGCTGTAGCTCTTCAGAACAAGTCTAGTTGATCAAATTTTTGTAGAATTAATATCACTCTAATAATCAGGAAAAATACCATTTCTCGTTCATTTCAGATAAATTTCGTACTATAATCGGCTTTTCGATGAATAGCTGCAATGTAAGCAACAGTTAGCCAAGAAGATAATATTCACATATGTTTAATTTCCCATGCATTTCACCTATGTCTCACATGTCAGGCCACACCCGGTATGTATTTAAGGCTCGATTATGCATAAAAAATCATTTTTTGAAATAAAAACAGAAGAGAAAAAATCCCCTTCTGTAATTGATTGTTGGAATGTAACGATATAACGAGTATCTTAAGAAGTGCCAACTAATAATTTATTCATAAAATGAATATTTTGATAGCATTCGACCAGAGTTGTGTGTTTGTTCAAAGAATTTTTATGTAGGTAATTACAAAGCTCATTTACCCTTACTATAGAATTTTTTACAAACTTTAGAACATACAAAAAACGTAATAATTACACACGGTACTGCTTCATCATGTCATTAATGTTTTTAGATATCAAAATCATTTAGAAGTTAGTTACCCATGAAAAAGCAGATAAAAGTCGGTAAATTAGGAAAACCTGGGAATCCTAGGGAACGATAGAGGTCAAACGGAAAAATCGAATATGCGTTTATGAATCACTTTAGCTGTTGCGTAATCAAACTCAAAAAACTTGGTGCAAGTGCTTTTAGAAATAATAAAAATAATTAAAGGCAAGAGAGCAAGTGTTGTCTAGTTTTCTGGAATCAACCTAAATTTTTACCTTGAGGGTTACCCATTTTACTTCTTTACACGGCACTAAGGTGTCTAGTGGGATATGGCCTGCTTTTAAACTTTCACAATAAAGTCACATGGGAATCTAAGGGTTATTAGCCCCCTGCTTGTTTATGAAATTTACGACTTGGCTCTGTCACCAATTTTTAGCCACTTTTTATGGCCTTCCACTATGTTTGGGTAGCTCGCACTTAGCACTTTCAAATTCATAACAAAACCATTTTCGCATCTCAACTTTGGCCTTGTGGCGAGTTTGAGATTTTATGCTTCTTTATTGGATATTTTTCCCTTATGTCGTATTGTATCCGATTTCCATTTACTTATCATTGTTCGGTTTCCTTCATCCTCTTTATACTTTTTTTTATATAGATATCACTTTAATTTCAGGGATTTCATATACGTATTTTACGCTGTCGTCACTACTTATAACTATTATTTACTTGCTATTTATCAATAAAGGTTGTTACATTCCTATGTTTGAATGGCTACTTATGTAGAAGAAACCCAATTTAATTGTCTTGTTTGCCCTTGAGAAGTTGGGCACAACCTTGGTTGGATCGTTGTCTCCGCTCCAATAACTGGGCACTTCTCCGGTTACTATGGAAGAATGGATCAAAAACCCCTCACTAAAAAGTGAGGCAAACCTTTTGCCCTATATATGTAGGGATATGTATGCGCTAATAAAGAAAAAGAAAACATAAGCTGAAGCTTAGGTTCTTAAAACTCTAGGGGCCCTATAATATTTCCTGGTTCATCTATGCCCTTCCACCTTGACCTTTATTTATAGTTCCCAGTATTCCTTTCAGTATTTTCCTCTCACATATTTTAGTTGCTTCGGCCTTTAAATATACATAGGTATTACGAGGTCTGTAAATTAAGTAATGAAACTGAAAGCATAGCGTTCCACCGGGCTACACTTTGGGCTTGTCCTTGGGAGGAGGGACAGGTCAACGTTCCATACGCCTTCGTTGTGAGTTTCAACTCTGTAGCGTCACGTGGTGATTCGTAGCGAATTGTTTCATGAAGTATTCCTTCTTCCACATTTCTCGAAATATTTTATGGATTGCTTTCTTTAGTTCTGAATTCTGAACTACCATATTTTATCATTTCTCCTGGTAGATCATCTGACCCTGCTGCTCTGTCAATCTTAAACTGGTTAATTATGTTATTTATTTCACCATTGCGATTCTCCTTCGTTATTGCCCCTGTTATTTAATGGTACCAATGGCTTTTTCCTTTTCTTAATTACTCTACCTGGTGGTTTTTTCATTCTTCTAATACTTTCTTCTCATTTTCCTTCTATTTCCTTGATTTTGTAATATGTTTTATGTTTCCCTTTTTCTTTCTCGTTCCAATTTCGTATACAATTTTTTTATTCTGTTTTGTTATTCACCATTTTCTTCTTTCGCCCTTCCCTTATTTTCTATTTTTTGTGCCTCTTTTCTCCATATTCTTTTGCTCCTCGGAAATTCTATTGCTTACTATTTATCACAATAATTCCCTGTATTTACTGTCAAACCATTATTTGGATTTACATATGTATCTGGTTTTTTCTTTAACAATCATCCACCCGTTGTATACGTGTTCTATTTCTAATGGTCTGTTTTCCATATTATTACTAATAATTGCTTCTCTAAATTGAATGGCCTTCAATCCTTGTTTGTTCTTAACCGAGTTGTAACCTCCACTCTTAATTTCGCTATTACTAAGTAATGATTGGGGTCACAGCTGGCACCCCTACAAGATCTCACTTTTGTAATGTATCTTTGTTTATTTATACAGTGTGTCCGCGTGGTAATGTATAAAATCGATAAAATTGTTAAAAAAGAGTTTCCGAAAAATCCGCCGGACATGTCGAGCGATTTGTATTAAATTCTATATTTTGACAGGATTTCCTGATTTTTCCCGCCATTTTTCTAATAGCTATGACGTCATCGATATTTTTTTTAAATGGCAACCCCTATTTTTTATTACGTCATTCGAAAGAGCGCATTTTTTTACAAATAGTAAGTTAAAATTTATAGTAGGTTGTATTATAAACTTCTTCAGCAAAAATTATTTTATAGTAAAAAAAATTATTTCTTAGAAAGTAACACGTGTAACATTAAAATAAAATTAAACTAAATCAGGTGCTCAAATTGTGCTCCGTTTACAGCTTGACAGTGTGCAAGGCGTGTGATAAATTCTTGCTGCGCGTTGTCGATGCCGTCCGGGGTTATAAGACGGATTTCTTGTCGAATTCGTTCTTTCAAGTCCTCTAAGTTTACGGGCTTAGTTTTGTAAACCTTACTTTTCAAGTAACCCCACAGAAAATAGTCGAGAGGAGCTAAATCTAGCAATCCACCTGTCAGGGAAAATTTGATCCAAATATTCTCGTACATGCGCGGCGTAATGGGGTGGTGCCCCGTCCTGCATATCAGGGTCTGCTTGGTTTAGAAATAAGACTGCCAGGGCTGGAGTCAGTTCATTCTGGAGAAATTCCAGATATCTCTCCCCATTCGGCGTTTGTTCAAAGAAGTAAGGACCCAAAATTCTATCGCCAACTATCCCACACCACACATTAATTTTCTGAGGATATTGGGTATGCACCTCCATCATCCAATGCGGATTTTCTTGGGCCCAGTACCGACAGTTTTGTCTATTAACTGCACCATTCAGACAAAAAGTTGATTCATCAGAAAAAATAATTTTCTTTACAAAATCTGGGTTGGTATTACAAATTTCCATTAACTGTTCACAAAATTGAATTCGACGATCAAAATCGTCTTCAACCATCTCATGCATCAGATGAACTTTATAAGCATGATATTTGTGTCTACGAAATATTTTGTGGATTGTAGATTTCCCCACTTCAAACCTGATAGCCACTTCTCTAAGTGTCGAATGTGGATTCTCTTGTGCAGCCAGTAATACGTTGAGCTGTAGATCTTCACTTGTTGACCGACCAGGTTTGGGTAGAGCCCTAACATGTCCATGTTCATTAAATTTCGCTTCAATTCTGCTTACCATCGTTTGAGAAATAGGGGTACGATCAGGATGAATTTCATTAAATAAACGGGCTACCTCCTGTTGTGTCCAAACTCTGTCACCAAAACCAATCATGGTGAGTATTTCGATTCGTTCCCTCTCGGATAATCGCGCCATTCTTCTTACTTATTTCAGAACGGAAGTTGACAGCGAACTGCTTGACTAAGTGTTCTTTGTGGATTACAACAGCTATAGTGTATTGAACAAAAATTTGAACACCTGATCACACGCCTTGCACACTGTCAAGCTGTAAACGGAGCCCAATTTGAGCACCTGATTTAGTTTAATTTTATTTTAATGTTACACGTGTTACTTTCTAATAAATAAATTTTTTTTTCCTATAAAATAACTTTTGCTGAAGAAGTTTATAATGCAACCTACTATAAATTTTAACTTACCATTTGTAAAAAAATACGCTCTTTCGAATGACGTAATAAAAAATAGGGGTTGCCATTTAAAAAAAATATCGATGACGTCATAGCTATTAGATAAATGGCGGGAAAAATCAGGAAATCCTGGCAAAATATAGAATTTAATACAAATCGCTCGACATGTCCGGCGGATTTTTCATAAACTCATTTTTAACAATTTTATCGATTTTATACATTACCATGTGGACACACTGTATATTGTTTTACCTCAATTTATTAGCAATCAGAATAACAATCACAATTCTACGAGCTGATCTTATATAGCTAAATATTTAAAGGTATGAGAAGAAGACACCCAATGTGTGGACATAGCTTAACCACAGATTTCTGGACGTAAAATAAGATGACTTAACCCAACTTACCTATATTCAAATTCTTTTCTTTAAGCCAGAATTTTACTTCAAATTTCTTTGAAAAACAGATTTTTTTTATAACAACAAAACGCTTGGGTCAATTTGGACGATATATTTGGCATGACACTCCAGACGGGTATAAGACATCTTTTGAGATGATAAGGGTTATTATCAATGGACCACTAGTATATGATACAGGGACAGCCCATATCAGACAGTAACCCTTTAATGGTTTATTAATAGATTTACAACGAATGTTCAAAGTGACCACCATTTTCCTGGATGCAAAGGTCGATTCTACGCAAGAAATTGAATTGTACTCTCCGCAACATTTCTGCATTATTTCCAGCTGACCATGAAACGTTTTGTGTCCTAGTCCAAACGTTTTGCTTAGTGTTTATAGGGCTGCAATACACTTTTCTCTTTAATGCTCCCCAAGTTCGAGGTAGATTTTGAATTAAATATACAGGGTGATTCAAAAGGTATGGTCCAAACTTAAGGGTGTGATTGGTGATGTTAAAATAAGCAAAAAATGCCAATAAACCCATGTCTTATTTCCAACAGTTATCTAGTTACAGGGATTTTACTGCTTTTCAAGAACGCTTCAGTGTTAACTTTTGGGCCGGTATTATAGGCGATCATGTTATTGGACCATATGTATTACCACATCGGTTTAATGCTGCCATGTATTTAGACTTCTTAGGTAATGCCTTGCCGGAATTATTAGAAGATCTGCATTTTGATATGCGAAGATCCATGTGGTATCAGCATGACTAGGCACCGTTACACAATTCACATCAGGTAAGGGTTCGACTAAATAATCGCTTTCTACAGCGCTGGTTTGGAAGAGGCGGTTCAATAATATGGCCGGCTCGTTCGCCTGACATTATTCCACCAGATTTTTCCTTGTGGGGTGCATTAAAAGAAAAAGTTTATGCAACGTAAATTCAGAACGGGGACCATTTAGTTAATAGAATAAATGAAGCTGTTGAAAATATTCGAAGACATCCTTAACAGAGGAATGTTCGAGGTTCTCTGCGTCGGCGTTGCCAACTTTGTATACAAGTACAAAGTGGACATTTTGAACGTTTGCTGTGATACTTTTTAATTTTTCTTATAATTGTATACATTCTTTATTAATAATAAATTATCGTAAATGTTGTTATAATTAGAAAACAATTGTGAAGCGGACATGAGTTTATTGGAATTTTTTACTTATTTTAACATCACCAATCACACCCTGAAGTTTGGACCATACCTTTTGAATCACCCTGTATGTGATTGTGTGTCCATTGCGATAAGGTCGGCATGAACAGCCACGTTATTGTTGTTGTTGTTAACAAACAGTAAGGCTTATTGTTGTTGGCAAGCGGTGAGGCTTGTTGGGTACATGATGTTATTTAAGCATGAGGTTCGTTGCTGTTTATTACAGCATGAGGCTCTCGGACCCATTTAGCTGCCGATAGTGCCTGGGACTTGGATAACTATGCATAGTTATCTAAAAGCCCTTGACCACAGAATATCTCCAATCAGAACGGACACTCTCAGTCGGCGCTTTTGATCTCAATAGGTGACCTTGAACGTTCTGGTAGTATGCAGAATGGCGGGGAATTTAAAATATAGAATTGCGAGAAATTTCAAAATCAGGAAGGTAATTTATAAAAGAAGGCTATGCTGTTGGTACAACATTTTTTTTAAATATTCTACAAACTATAAGATTTGTAATAGTTTTCGTATAGTATATCCTACTTTCTCGGCTATTTACAACAGTGGGAAAATATTGCAATGATCCCAAATAAATAATGTAATTATGATTAGATGTATGGTATATAGTTTCGGTAGTATACAATGTATTTAAATAGGTTCAGACTAAACCGAAGTAACCCTAACAGTTGTACGTGAATAAACATAACCTAGATACCATAAACTATTCATCCGAACAGCTGGATGCACACCACCAGAACTCGCGCATGCTAGAAAATTCTCAACATTTAAACGGCCCAAAGGCCGTTCTGATTTAAGATATTCTGTGCCTTGACTGTGTGTAAAATACTCAAATAGTGACGGCCGAATGTGTTCTCCAGGATGACCAGGCAGGCCCGTCTTCTGTAACCCTGTTCCATATTATTGGCTACCTAGAGCTTGCAGTCACCTAGTGTGGATGGAACAGTGACATGGGACATGGGTGGATTCACTATGTTCTGCCATAGTCAACACCATCTCTTCCCAATGTTCCAGAGGGGGTTTCTACTAGATGTGACGTGGGATTTCATGGGGGGTTTCCACTGGGGGATTCCCTCCCTGCTGTAAGTAATACTCTCCGAACTTTTATATATTATTACTAAATGTTAATGTATGACTGTTTTGTTTTCATATGCAGCTGCTATTTGTATTGTCTATTTGTCTGGGCGATGTGGTGTTTAGGTGACGCAGTAATCTTGGTAAATCCATCGAATGTGCTTTTATGAACATAAATATCAGGCTATTTTCAATAATTCAGTAATTAATAAAATCGAAGCCGTAACCCGTAACCAACTAACCCCATACCCCACCATCCTACATTTGCGTTTCTCTTAATATGTGGTTCTATTACCAGTGCCCTAAGCTTGTGTCTTTTCATAGCTTTATTTATACTTTCCAGGTCATTTTTCTTCATAAATTTATTTAATGGTGCTAGTTTCCTATGAATCTCACTTTATCAACGGCTGCTTAGATTTTTATAATTCGACTTAAATACTACTGCCTTATTTTATATCCTAATTTATTCTTCACACTCGCTGATAAATTTTATATTACTTTGATTAATTTGATTTTAATTACTTTAGGATAAAGTTCACCAGCAAACTCACCCATTTAACCTTAGTTTTACTCATTAACAAAAATTTAATTTAATTTTTACAGCTTCGTTTTCACCAGAAGTTAAATGTTAGGTTATGTAAATGATAATTGCCAAAGTAGCTTATTAGAATTACTTATTTTTCAATAAAATTATCAGTACCTAACTGAAAAGCCTAATTTACAAAACGTTGGTTCATGGATCATGAAGCGACATGAACCATAACCTTACAATTACTTACAAAATTTCTGATGCTGATTCTTAAAGATAAGACACCTTGTTCTATCAGAAAAGGTTTTTTTTTTTCAAGCAAGGAAGCTGTCTCCTTTGTATAGTCTGCTATGGTCTAAAGGTCTAAACAGATCGTGAATTACATAATACGAAGATAATGTGCTTTATTATTATAATATTTATGCCAGTAAACTTCCGTTCACCTTTTTTTCGTTTCGTTCCTGACGTCACTCATAATTAGTGCCAGGCTTAATCACATCTAGGTACGTCCAAACACAGAATCTGTTTATACAATGCTTATCATCTACAAAGCTACTAATGGTAAATTAGCAAACAATCATTTCTGCATTAACCTGCAAGCGGTTTCAAATGTAATTATATATGAAGTTTCAACTAAGATGTATCAGCTTATTTTTTTCATTCTATTGGGAATTTACAGTGTAATATCGGTACGAAGTGCGATTTTACGTATAATTTTATATATTTCTACGTGTTTATTTATTTTTCAGTACGACCAGAACGAGTATGGTATCTACTACGAACGCCTGGAAGTGGCTTATTACAACAACAAAATTGTACGAAATTTGAAATCGCACAATTTTAAATATAATCGTACCAGTGTTGGTTCTAATTTGTCAGGGACGAATTTGGTGGATTTCGGAAATAGTCTTCAGGTAAAAACAGCTAAATTAATATATATTTTTTTTCTATTGGTCGTTACAAAACAGATAGAAATCCAAGCGTACAAATGGGCCAGTAACGAGTATCGTCTTTTCCCAATTACTTTTTCAGTAAATTTTTGTTCTGCTGCTTCTAAAAACGATTTCGGTCTTGGAAACCTCTATAAATGTGGGAACTTTAGCAAATGTCCCATGGTAAAGGTAAGCAATTAGCTCATCAAATTTGCGAGCGAAGAACAGAAGAAGAACCTTTAATCAGTTTACTATTTTAGGGAAAATACATAATTTGTAATTTTTCAACGGATGAGACAAAGTTTCCGCCATTTATTCCCGCAGGTAGCTACCGAATTGATATGAAATTCTTCCTGTTCTCTGCTGAAGTACAGCATTTGCAGGGTTTCGGGACGGTTAAATGGCCGATTCCACTTCCCCGATAATGCCCATTAATTATTTTGTTATTTTATTGACGAACTGTCAAAACTGTGCTGCAATGTTGTTTAAGTAGCATGAAAGTTTTTTAATAAAGCTGAAGGCTTAGCAATTATTTTGTATTAATTTTTTAAGTGGGCAAATTGTAGTAAACATTTGAAAATTATGAAGCTGGAGCAAGCTTGATTATCCTCCTAATTAACCAGAAACCCCCAAATTTAATATTCTAAAACCTCCTTTTGGACAGAAGTTGAACTGAAACTCTAATTATTACTAATGTGTCATAAATTTGCATATTAAATCATCCATAATGAATAAATAAATTAAACAAGAAGCTACAAAGTAGAAAAAGTAGATCATCATCTACATTCGAAACCTGAAAACGGTATTAATAGATCAGGGATTATAAACTCGAATGTAAGGTTAAATTCTTTCGGATGAAGACAGGTTAAGTACGTAAGAATGAGGAACTATTAAATATACAATCCGATAAAGAAACAGTCGAGTTGAAAGTTGGACATGACGATCCAATTTACCCTAATTACTATATTTTAAATGCCAAGACAACAAAAATTGTAAGTGGAACATTGAGGTAACAATTACATTATTACAACAACTAAATTCTGGTTCACAAGCAGGATTAAAACCATAAATAACGATACAAATTCATTCATGTTAGCCGCAGGTTATCGACATTAACGTATAAAAATTCCGAATAATTTTTGCCTAAAAATTCGCGTTTTAACACGCACTTTTATGGGTGTCCAATATATTTTTTTCGTATAGAAAGTGGCGGACATTTACGACTTTTTAAACGCCCGATGTAAATTTGTCAATTAATTAAAAATTAGTATATGGAAACCTTATCAGATTTGAATTTAAAATTCGTATAAAACAGGCGTTAAATCTGTTGAGCAGTTATTAAACTGACTTACTTAGATTTACAGATAGGGCCCAGTTAAATTCTGCAGGTATTTTTTAAAAGATTGCTTATCGAAGGTTGTAGAATATTGCTTCCTTGACCTACTTATAGTTATGGGAGGCGTTCCTACTTTTCAGATCTGGTAATTTTTATAATAAATCTAATTTTACGTCTGTAAATAGGAATATTATACCATTTTTTTTTTATAAATTATATAACCCATAATCAGACAGACAGTCAAGGCGAACAACGGATTTCCTTTTATCTAACTTTAACCGCAGTGTGTACAAAATATTAAAACATTTTTCAAAGTCGAAAATATTATAAGTGCATTTTATTAAACAGAAAAATCGCAAAAGTATCCACTTCTCGATTGTTTAATAACACGTTTTAAACACCAAAGTATTATGTTTCTTTATAGCAGTAAACCACCCTCATACGATTATAAATTTAATCTACAATT
The DNA here is from genome assembly GCA_963082815.1 of Melanotus villosus. Taxonomy (NCBI): domain Eukaryota; kingdom Metazoa; phylum Arthropoda; class Insecta; order Coleoptera; family Elateridae; genus Melanotus; species Melanotus villosus. Next base: position 5,137,177 of record OY720423.1, on the reverse strand, counting down.
AACAGCAGCGATGACGAAAATAATAATGAACAAGCCCTACTCGTACTTACATAGTAGATCAAGGTACCTACGTACATAATTGTAATTAACCAGGCTAAATAAACTACGGGCTATAAAATTCAAGGAATTTAGGTAACACCAGGGTTTATATTAAATAACTTTGACCTAAATAATTGTGTCGAACGACGCGACGTGAAGAATTTAACTTCGACTTTGAGTTGCGTAAAAGGCATAAGCGTTGAACTTATTTGGTAGAGATTCGTTACACAAAATTCTATGACAAATTGAACTACACGTTTGTTCTTAATTCCGGAACACATAAGCAAACGTATTCTCTGGCCTATAAATATCATATGGAATAAATTGCAATGGACATAAATTGTAAAAGGCATGAAAATGTGGAAATTAATTGGTATAATATTTAAAAGTAATATTGCATTGTAGGAAAGCTTACTTTATTTATATTTACGAAGGCACATTCGGTTAACTTAATGCGTAGCCTTGACCTGGTCTCGTAACACCCAAAGCTTAATACACACATTAGTGTTCATATCACCTAGGCAATTATATCATACAGATAACAGCGATACATGAAAGCAAAACAGGCACACCTTACTACATCTAGCAACCCTTCTGGGATGTTGGGAAGTGAGGATGATGATGATAATGGGTGCACCTTCAGCTACCTATGCACCTGAAACTGGAAGAAACGCGCGCGCGCCAACCATGGCTGAACATAGTCGACAATGGGAATCCACCCATGCCACTGCTCCATCCAACCTAAGTGAACCCAGCCCTAGGAAGCCGGTGGAACAGGGAAAATGGCAAGACGGACCTACCTGACCACCGCGGGGGGCGCAGCCCGGGAGTCACTGAACTGCATTGGTTTATGCAGGCAACTCTAGGGCCCTTGGTGACCACGCCGAGTCATCCTAGTTCCCAAGCACTTATCCGGTTAAATGGGTCTCAGAGCCTCATGCTCCAATCAACAACAATGAGCCTCATATGCTCTGATCAACATCAACGAGCCTCATATGCTCACACAAAATGCCCCAGCAAGCCTCATGCAACATCAATAACAACAAATCTTACTAGTTGAGAACAACAACAACAAATACATCAACAATAACAAACAACAACATAGCTGTTCATACCGATCTTATCTCATTGGACATGCAATTTCACTTCTATCCAATTCAAGGTCAATTAGCTTCATCGTTATGTAAATAATCATCCAAAGTGCGTCTTACGTCAACGCACCCACTAATATCTATTCATTTCACGCGTCATACACAAACACACTTGGCCTTTCTAACATTTTAAATAACAAATCTGTATACTAAGGGAACCCGAGGCCGACTACCTGGCACAAGTCGAAGCCTTTAAATTCTAACTAATCCTATTTTAAAAGCTGTGGTTCGGGTTTTATGAATAAACAGTCTTTGTTTCAAGAAATCTAATGCTTGCTTCATCGCCGCCAAAAGTACGTACAAAAGCATAAAATATTTCACTTTTAGTTCAGTATATACCACAGATTTTTTAAATTTATTATTAAGTTAGGCAAATTTTATAAGAATACTACTGCTATGTTTAAGTAAGTAACATCTTTAAAATTTCTTGGAACTCCTTTTATCCGCTTTGGGTTTTTACCCTGTGCACAAATGGGACAAGTCAAAGCCAGTGCGAGTTGAAACTTTAAAGGGTAAATTTCGTAAATTCTTTAACTTAAAGTATAATAATAGTCTTTTCAGAGAGCCTGTAGCCCCAAATGGCAGATCAAGGAATGCAGGCTCTCCAGATATGGAGAGTACGGCGGACCTACAGGCTGAAATCCAGGTGGTAGTCAGCTGACACACTAAACAGGGGTTACGTTTGGATGTGCGGAAAAAAATGAAATTTCCAAACCAGATTTTAATAAGTTAGACCACCACTAACTCGCCAACCAGCAGGGCTAGCATTGCGTTTCAACAGCCAATATCACCCATATAAGTATGACGCCGAAGGACAGAAAGAAATTACCCCAGGTGGGTAGGATATATAACCCACGATCGCACACTGCAATAGCAGTCTGTCTCAAGGATCCTAGGGAAGGTAAGATATCGCCCAGCAAGAAAGCGAACGATAGTGGATTAAGTCTAAAAGTCGGAACATACAACGTAAGATCAATAGCTACGGAAGGAATTGGAACAGAAATCAGGGATGTAATCGAAATCTTAGAAATCAGACGAAGAAGAGAAAATATATATGCAAGATACGGCAAGGACATACCCTCTTTTATATAAGAAAGCAAGGTGAAAGTAATGGGATAGTGGGACTAATAATTCACCAAGATATAATGCCAATTATTACAGAGGTGAAGTCCATAACAGATAGAATCATGAAAATAAATAACACCACCTCCATAAAGTTAATACAGTGGTATGCTCTTACTAGTAGCTATGAACAAAGGAAGAGGTACACATTTATAGTAGGAGACTTCAATGCGTAGGTAGGCAAGAAGACGGATGACTCAGAAGAGTTTGTAGGGAAATTCGGGCTAGGGAAAAGAAATGAAAAAGGACAAAAAACGGTAGAATTCCTGGAAGAAAAACACGAATACATTTTTCACAATCAAACGGAAACGAAAATGGGCATGAGTCCAAGTGATCAAACTAAGAATGAAATAATAGATTATATATTAACAAACCATAAGAATGTAGTGAAAGCTGTATATGGTTTCCATACAGGAAGTGATCATAGACTGGTTAGAGGTTAGAGCTAAGATCTATGTATATAAAGCAGAAACTCGAAAGGAAAAGAATAACGGAAACCAAAATAAAACAGAAATTGGATATGACAAAATTGGAAGTAAACGCAGAAAAGCACCGGAAAATCATAAAACACAAGTAGACTAGAGTAGAACTAAAAGAAGTTGATCAAAAAGTTCAGCCTATAATTGAGGAAACTCCTGAAAAGCTTTGAACTTTCCAATAATTGTTTAAACTCACCTTTTAATGAACATACCAATAACTTTCGCCAATCAAGAATTAAATTGTTTTGTCCTTGAAACATCGACTCAGATTCACTATTTTTTTCAGGAACCCTAAGAACATTCAGCCTGAGAAGCTCAGCCTATGTTTGTAAAATTTTTCGGAAGTTTCCAAGACTTTTTTATACTCGGCTTCAAATTAAAATATTAATAGTTTGTCTTAATTAAGGAGTTAATCGTTCTACTCCTGAAAAGTCGTTTTTTCTTTTAAGGCAAACTCGATTCATTCAGTCTGGAAAACTCAATTTTTGTTTGAGAAAAATCGTAAAGGGCTTTGACACATTTAAAAGCGTACGCTGCTAGATAAGAATGCCAATTGTTTTTATTAACTACTTAAGTAGATTGTTAACTACGTTTAAATTCTCCCGCGTTAACCAAACCGAACATAGAGGGTGTGTGCAAACCGCCCATCCCTTACAGTTGCAATAAATCTACACAGTCCACTAACAACTCGCAAGAAGGGTACTAGTTTGTACCGTTAGTGTAAATTAAAATAAATCTCATAAGAAAAACTCTCAAGAATATCATTATTCTCAACATAGATAATCGGTTAACTCCTAAAGAATCAGCTAAAGGTGTTTCTGGTAATCTAAGTACATTTGGACTGAAAATTTCAGACTGTTTATGGAAAAGATTATCTACATAAAAGAATCAAAGAATCAACAACAACTAGGAAGTTAATCTTCTTGCCATTGACAAATCGGCCGAATTTCCCTGTATTTTTCAGCAAATCTAACCTGAAAAGCTTTGAAATTTCAAATTTTAATTTAAAAGACATTAATAATTTCTCTCAGAAGTTAATCGTTATATTCTTGAAAAATCAGCCTAATTTCTATTTTTGAAGGTAAACTAAGAACATTTATCCTGAAAAACTTCGGATTATGTTGAGAAAATTCCTGAGGAACTTTGAAGTTGGTTTAACCGTTTTTTAAATAAATATATCAATAATTTTTCTTAGCTAGGAAATTAATCGTAACATCTGAAAGCATATGCCCGAATTTTTAAATTTTTCAGGTAATATATTGGCCTGAAAAGCCCATGCCTCTTTGTAATTAGTTTTTTGTTTTGTTTTCGACCAATCCAAAGGTATGCAACTTGAAAAATGCTGGATTTTAAGCTAAACTTCCTGAAAGATTCCCTGATTAGAAAGTTAATACTTACAAACTCGTTTTTCGATTAACAAATGGAAAAAGGAAACTCCTTGGGACACACATCACGTATCAACACAAAATTTCCGCAAACCTGAAAATTTTTAACGTACAAAACTCTGTCTGTTCTTCAGAAAACCTCCTGAAAATCCTTTGATTTCAGAAAATATCTTTAATAATAAATTAAAATTCGAGGTAATTTCTAAACTACAAAAATTGTAGGTATTGTTTTCAGAAGTCGCTCGAAATTTTCTATTTTTAAGGTAATTAAAAAAATGCTAATCTGAAAAAAGCTTAGAGATTTTCTTTGTTTAAACTCGTTTTTAAAAGAATAAATCAATAATTTTCACCAATTAAGAAGTAAATAGTTCTCTCCTCAAAAATCAACTGTAATCACAATTTGTTTTAGGAAGCCTAAGAACATTCAGCCTGAAAAGCTCAATCTAATTTGTGGTCGCTCCTGAGATTTCCAAAACTTCCTTAAATTCGGGTTTTGAATTAAAATATTAATAATTTGTCTTAAACTAAAGTTTACTTTACTCGTCCGAATTTCCTTAATTTTTCAGGTTGCCCGGTTCCGAAAAATTCAGTACCTATACGTTCCAGGAAACTATTTTGAAATCGTTTAAACGTGTTGCTAAAGAAAAATGTTAATTGTTATTAGTTAAGAAAGTAACTGGCTTAGTTTTTTAGGGTAACCTAAAAATATTCGGGCTGAAAATTTCAGATTATGTTTAAGGAAACCCCTGAAGAACTCGTTTTTACATAAAAACATCAATACTTTCTCTAATTAGGAAGGTAATTGCTTTAGTCTTGAAAAATCAACAGAAGCTCTCTGCACTCTTCAGGCAACCTTTGAATGTTTAACCTGAAGCAGCTCAGATTTTATTGAGAACACTCCTGAAATTTCCGTGGCTCAAATGTAACTGATTTAAAAACAATCGCCTAAACTTTCCAATTTTTCAGACAATAGTTTGGTCTGAAAAGCCTCTTCCACTAGTTTCAGAAAATGCAGGATTTTAAGCTAAACTTCCTGAAAGAATTCCGAAATTAGAAGGGTAAATATCTCACTTCTAAATTGAAGTTTTTAGTTAGTTTAAATTCTTTGTGGGGGTGGAATTAAGGGGGCAGCTCCGGCCCGTTCTTAAAATTGCAATTTGTTTCACAGAAAATAAAATAAAAAATTCTAGAAGCAAAGTAAAGTTTCCTTCCTGAAAATTCCACCTGAAGAAGAATATCTCATTTTTGCAGGGCTAATATTTTTATGTTACTTTTCAGCCAATATTTGAAATAAAATTGTTTGTATTGTTGACAATTTCGGAATGCTGACAAAAACATTGGTTTGTTCTTAAAATTTTCACTTGAAAATGCATATATATCCCGAAAAATGTTGAACTTTGCTTAACTTCCTGAAAGATTTCAAAATTATAAGGTTTTGATACCTTCAAATTCGCTATTAAATTTACAAAAAAAAAGGAAAACTTTGAACTTCGAGAAGTCAAGTTTCAAAGCTACAGCTCCTGCCGATCATTTAAATTATATTTTTCACAGTAAATAAAACAAAAAGTTCTGGAAGAAAAGCGAAGTTTCCTCCCTCAAATTTTTTTCTGAAGATGGACATCCCGCCTTTCTGTAGCTGAATAACTGTAGTCTAATTTTCTGCCGATATAAAAAATACAAATATAGAAATTTCAGGAATCTGAAGATTCAATTCGTAAATTAAAAAAATCATTTACTTTTCTTCTGACAATTTTCACAGCGAGCAATTTTTCAGTCTACAACCTACGGGTATCAGAAGGTTGACATATTGTATTTTTGTTTTTGAAGGCTATATCTTAGATATACGTTCAGATAATAAAAGTTGGAAATTCCAAGAAAACTGGAGCCTTAAAATTCATTGCCTCCCCCCCTTCTCTCTCTCTCTCTCTCTCTCTCTCTCTCTCTCGCTCTGAAAAAGTTACATCAAACATGTTGATGCCTTCTTTACGAGCAACAGCTTAGTTAAGTAAGAAAATTGAGTTAAAAGCTAGAGTTTGTCTTAGGTACTACTGGAAACTTCTAGTTTTTCAAAAATTGCATTATTCGCTGAATATTTAACATTAGAAGTTAGGTACAATTTCAGCTTATTACTAACTTACTGAAAGCAGCAGAAATGTAAAATATCAGATTACCTTCAAAACGAAAGGCAAAAACGTTGAGTTACCTACTGGGGTTTCTTCGGCTGAAATTTCAGACATAATCTGCAAAGTTAAAAAAAACATTGAACGGATTTCTATCTCTTAGTTATACTTTTATTGTCCGCGGCAAAGCCCAATTCTAACCGAAATAAATTTGATTCACATGTTTGCATTGTAGAAGTACAGTGGTATGGAGGGTGTCAGAGGAGCAGATGGGCGATTTCTGGATGTCACGAGTCGCGGTCACGTCGGCGACCCGGCCTCCTTGGCCACTGCACGAATTACTCCATTGTCAGGATATTTGTATTGTTATTTACCCAACCAGCGTCTCTGAAACTTTATGTACTTTACTTGCGAGTGAAATTGTCGTGATTAAGGTTTTAAATAAATGAGATAAAATTTTCTCTCGTTATTTTTTAAGGTTGTACTTCATTAGTTAGTCTGGATGTAATAATAATGATTATGAATAACAATGATGTTACCTGGAGGTCAGGCAACAATTTGTTATTGGTTTAATTGGTTGGAGGTTATGATTTTCCAAGAAGTTTGTCGAAAAGATTTGGTTGTACGTAATAATATAATGTAAAGGTCAGTTAAAACTAATAATTTTTTTATCTGCAAATAAAAGCTTTTATACTTTAAGGTTTTGTTTAAATCATATTGTGCATAGCTTCTTATTAAAATTTCTTCAATTCGTATATGATTAATTTATTAATTTATGCGTGATTATTTGAAGCATAAACTTTCTACATTTTGGAAGTCCCATAATATACCTTTTAAACAAACAGGAACTGTTCTAAAAGATTACTCATTTCACATTCTTAAATTTCCATACCTTGATGCATGTCCATATACATCACAGCTACCGAAATGCAAATTTTACGGTGTCATAATTTATAATTAATTTTGAAATTTAAATGAAGTTGAGATGTAGCTAGAACGTTCACCATATCAACCTTGTTTATTAACATTTGTAGGATTACGTTTCTAATTAACAATATTTGACTGTTTTCGTTTCCTTTACTATCGGTTTAATTAGTTAGATTTAACAAGGCTACTCAAACATGGGATGTTCGATACCAATAAAATATATTAGGGAGTTATCGCAACGACTACGTTAAATTTCCGTTAACGCTAAATAGTCGAGTCAATGAGGGTTTTTACTTCTAAACCCACTAAAACAGAACCGATTTTGATGATTTTTTTTTAAATTGTTTGTTATATTAAATTATTCAAAATCAGAAACATTTCAGCTGGCGCTATCAAGTATTTATATTGTTTAAACAATTTAAAAAAAAAATTTTAATATAAACACAGAATCGTAACAAATTAAATTGTTAATAATATTTCACTTTAGGCCAGAAAAATGTTAGTTTATTTGGTCTTGAAAGAAAACATTCAGGCAAGGACTAACCTTGTACAAATCTAAATAAATTAACAAACAATTCGTAATAAGGTGTAAGGGGTTACACGGCCAGAAAACGATAAATAACCAAAGTAGGTATATAACACTTTACACAAGTGGTTAATAATTATTACTTATGTTGGCTATATTAACCTAAATTTAAATTACATAATACATAATTCTATAGTTTGTTTAGTAATTAATTTAAAGCTAACAACGGTTATTTTTACATAAGTTAGTAGATTTCAAAATTCTGGCTGCTTCTTACAGAATAATATTTATAACACGAGTTATGAATAATTTCAGCCTGAAATTTACAGGAATTTAGATTATAATGAGACAAGAAGGTGCGGCAAAGGACAGCACTTAAACCTAAAAGGAGAAAATTTTTATGAAAGAAGAATGAAGCAACATCTAATGTTTTTAAATATTTCTTAAAGGAGCAATAAAGTCTCTTTAAAAAGGCGGTTGTATTGGTATTAAAAATTGACCAGTACTAAATCAAGGATGGACATGACCCGAAAACCATAACCCTTTGAGAACCGCTGAAGAAACGTAGGACTACAGAAAGCCGCAACCAATACTGTTTGACTTTACATGATTTATTTTTGTCATATTGGGAACGAACTAGAGACCGGTTACGTAAATGGAAGAAGGTAAGTAAACCGTACATTATAAACTTAAAATCAAGAGAAAGCATTCTGTCAAACATAAAGTAAACATATTATCAACATTTTAGTGCAAAAATGGCCAAAAATGATGAAATTCGACGTGAGCCAATTTTAAAGTTAAATTTACGATGCAATACTAACATTTTACCCAGCTATGTATACAAAAACGTAACTGGTTATTGCAAAATCTCTTTTAAACAGTGCATGTCCTATCAAAAAGATAAACACTTCGTATCGGAATTATGCATACATAAAAGTGTCACATTACAATGCAGATTATTTTGGAAAGTAGAACAGTTTGATATTATTTCGGTTATATCAGAAGTTGAGCTCTGTTATGATAATTATTTAACAGTTGTAGAATATTATGGACTAATAAATTTTCGTCTGAATTTGTCTGTTGGAACCTTTATGTTGCGACCGTGACTGGCATATGACAGGTTGTGTGTTATCTGGCACTTAAAATGCACGCGAAATTTAGTCTATTAAACCTTCCAAATCATTAAAATGTTTTGTTAATCTTTTAAGCTCCAATTTTGGTAGTCGATAACAGTAACATAGTTAATGAATTTTTAATAATAAAGAATTTATTAGTTCGAAAGGCCGCTTTATAATTTATGTTTAGAGAAAGAAATAAGAGGAAACGAAAAAGAAAGGCTTTTATCTAAGTCAGGAGATTTGTGTAAACTACTTTTTTTGTTAATCATGTGTAAAAGTTCAAACTTAGAAACATAACGATGCTTTGGTAATTGATTTAATGAGGTACATTGTTAGTTAATAAATTGGCCCATCACACTTTTGGAAGCTGTGGATGAACTAAAATTAATGCGATGGAAATAAAATAATAAACTAATTGAAAGTTATTAATTGTTTTGCATATCTATCAACGTTTCGGCAATTTGATTTGCTTCCTCAGGGTTGCACAACGAAAGAAGGAGTCGACTTCATTTTTTTTTTTAATCAAACAATTGTAGAGTAAATGCTTCTGTTAGAAATCGTTGAACAAAGAAAAATACTATAAATTCTCAACCTGAAATATAAACCTCTAACTGCAAAAAAAATAATGTTATGAAAGAAATTTTAGTTTGGTGTTTTGAATAACAATTTTCAGCTTTGTATTAAAATCGATGTTCACAAGGAAACCAACGAATTCATTTTTAAAGTAAGAACTCTGAAAATTTCAAAAAATTATGAAGCATAAAGCTGAAATCTGAAATGTTAAGGTGGAAATTCTTAACCTGAAGATTATCGGATGGCGATGAAAGATAAAATTACAAATTAGGTCGAATTTCCAAAAATTCAAAATAAAGTTTTGGTCGGAAAATTTAGTTTTCACAATCCTGGCAGCATACTTGCAAATCGATGTTAGATTGAAGATGGAAATACGAGCCGAAATATCTTATTTTAAGCAAAAAATTTTAGATTCAAACCTTTTTTTAGTTTTTTCTTATTTATCCTGAATATCTGAAGTCGGATTTTTAGGATTTTTGTTTTAAATAAAGTAAAGGTGGATGTTCAAATACTATTTTTCATTTCAGGAGTTTAAAACTTTTTTTTTAATTTGTCCTGAATATCTGAAGTCGTATATTTACGTTTTTCGTTTTGAATGAGATAAAGTTGCACGCTGAAATTCTATTTTTCATTTCAGATATTTTAAAATCTATTGTGGGGGTTTTACAGTAGATTATTTAAGCTCGAAAAAGTCGAATTCTTACAAATGCATTTGGAGTAATACCGTGGAAATTCTGTATTTTAAATTAAGAGTTCTGAAGTCATATATAAACAAACTGAAGATTCGGAATTCCTTGTGTTAAATACAAAATTTTTATCTGGTATGTGTATTTACAGAATAACTTTTCGACCTATTTTCATTAACCCTAAATTGCTGCAAAAAAGGAGCGAGGACTTAACGAAAATGTCAAGATGTGTGTGAATCAGCGGTCAAGGGTACTCGTATTAATTATAATACCAACCATTTTAAGACATTTCCAGTTAAAAAGATTAGTGAGAATTGTTTTAGTTTAAACAAACTTACAACCTTGCTACAAAAGACGAATTAATAAATTTGTTATTAAGAACTTTTGAAGAAGTAACAAGCATGGGAGGTACAACACATTTCTGACACTTACAAAGTAAATAATAAATTTTGAATTATCTAACCTTGAATTATATAAAAGCACTGCAAAAGTGTTTCCCACCGTATTATATAATCCAGAAATCTCAAACGAACACATTCGGTTACATTTAAATAAAATGAAAAAAACATGGAATTAGAGGTTAAAAATTTCATTCGTTTTAGTTTATGGCTGATTTATCTTAACGATTCTGTGAATACGTTACAAATTTTTTATGGTCAGATTACTGTCCGATAAACTTGTAATCTTCAGATTTTAAACGTGTTTTTGCAATGCCAGTAGTCCTGTATCAGTGTTAACAATCGTAATACATGTATTTTTATAGTAAGCCGCAAGGTTTATGGCTTATAATTTAAAATTTGCACCGAATTCAAGAGCTGAAAAGATTTAAACTTTACATGGCATTCCATCTTGACCATTTTGAAAATGTTATCACTTATTAACTTATTAAAAAATAAGTAAAAGAGGTCGTAGCGTTTATAAAATACGAAGATTTCAAGCTGTTATGGTAAGTTTGAACTGTTTGGAGTTTTAATTTGTGGTGAGCTACACGCCTGCTTATTAGGCAACCCAGCTATCGCACTGGAAGAATCTCTGTTCTTGTTACTTCAAACATGCAGTACCTTTTGATTTTAACGTAATAAATACTCTAATGTGGTCTTAAAGAAATTTTTGTTTAGGAAATATCAACAATTTGCTGGAAATTATTTTAGTAGCTGCAAATATGTCAGAGGATGTTTGAGAGTTCCATTATTATTGACTAACGAATATTATACGTTTTTCAACATCGGCAGCACATGGGTTATAAAACGGAAATACGATTATTTTTAGTTTTGCTACATATGTATGTGGCAGAACTGCCCGAAATAGTATATCGTCATAAATACGTAAAGTGAAACGAGTTTTAGGAAAAACAGTTAAAGGTCTACAATTGCAATTATAAAACTTAGTCAACATTTATCCACGCGGTGTATATTACTTTTTATTTTAACAAAACTGTAGCAGGTTCTAAAACGATAATTTTAAAAACTAATTTCGATTAAATCTTACGTGAAAATATTCATAATTGAGTGTCGCCACTCAAACCCCCAAAACCCAGAAATAAGAAGACTGCTGAATTTGACCAAAGTTGTGCTTTTTGATTAGTGGCAGTAATTTTAAGACAATGAATTTTAACTTAAGTGATGCGAAGTGGCCAGATAAATTTTGTTAAAAGATGGCCCTTTATCTTTGTCAACAAGCAAATGCCTATGCCCGCAAATGGGGTTGCTTGAAATGAACTTATTGAAAGCAGAAACCACTTTCAAAAAATACGTACAGAATTCAAATATCGTAAAAATAGGGTGAATAGAAACAGTCAGAATAGTTAGGAGCAAAACTTTAACATTATTATTAGTTTTTAAATATAAACTGTGGTGTCACTTAAATTTTAAAAACATATCAAACCATCCAATTTAAAGTCATCCTCAGTGACCCTTGCAATTACAAATCACGTCTTAACTAAAGTATATTCAGGGAAAGGCTGCACTCGATGTAAACAAACAAGTTTGACAGCGGGTGATTCGCACGGCAAATCCTTTGCGTAAAATTGTTGGCTGCGTCAGCGTACGCACATGTAACATGTACACAGGTAAGTACTGTAAATAGGTATTTATGTAAAAATGCGTCACCGGCTTATCGGATTAGGGAACTTTCACCTGTATACAATCAATCACAGCTGTTTTTTTTATTGTGAAAATACGAAATTTTGCATGTTTGGCGCGATAAAGCTCTCTACCACGGGTGGAATTCCCTTGGGTTCAGCAAAACTCGAGTCGATAGTGCTAAATGACCAAGGTAAGTCGATACTTGTTAAGATTCCTGGGTCCCGCAAGTCGAGATTTCTTCTAATAAATAAACAAACAATACAAAAACATATGAAATTATTGATGAGTTTTGATAGCTTGAAATCTCGGAAGAAGACGTTTTTGTGTAATTCAGTTTTATTTTGATATTGTATTTACTATTTAATTTTGAAATAAAAATTAGCTTTCGTTTTTGCATGGCTGTTAATGTATTAATGAAAAACAATATGGCAAAAAAGTTAGTGATAATTCGTCTCAGGTGGAGACAGACTGGGAAAGAGAATATTAGAGGCAAGAACAGAAGGTATGAAAAAGAGGAAGATCTAGAAAAGCCTTGAAGAATTGGCCAATAAAACGTAAAAATTAGTGTTAACAAAACTGGTTAGTCGATAATTAATTAATCGCGAATAATCAATTTATTGCGATTAATCAACAAACCATCGTAATCGAGTATAATGGTAATAATCAAATAATCTTCCGCATATTTCAAAATCGATTAATTGACTTCACAAATTTAAAAATTGCGATTATCGACTATTCGATTAGTCACAATTAATCCATTTAATTGTCAGCACTAAACACCTGACAAAAATTGAAGATTAGGAAGTTGATAAGGAATCGTGGAAAACGTAGATGAAAACGGAATCCTTCGAAGGGCCCAAAAGGCATAAGGAATTAGAATACAAAAGTGTATTCCTAGATATAATTTTAGTTCAAAATAACTGCATCGCAAGTTCAGTAACCTTTTAAATAATAAAACCAATAATATCATTGTGCAGATCTGAATTAATGTAATTGATTTTCGAACAGATAAAAGAATTAAATTAATTAACTACGAATCATATTTCAATCAAGTTTGAAATATTGCCTTTATTTTTACACTATTTGAATGAACACGTATTTCTTCGCAATCAGTAATCTAATAATTCAGATAAAAGTAATACAGTTGGAATTACAGTAAAGTTCCAATAATTACAAGAAAAATAACGATCGGCTTCATTTCAACTGGCTTATAATTGATTTATGTAACTTTGGTGATACGAAGGTATACTACTGCCTGATACCCGCGTGTCGAATAACTAATAAATAAATTTATACAACTAGTTTAAGCGCAGTTTCTGATTACATGACCTATTCAATGATAGAAGCAATACTTGATTTAATTTGAAGCCATTCCTTTATGTTTTTGTTTTATTCTTGGACGGTTAATAAATGCATTCCTCCGTACATTATTTGTTCACAATTTTGTTAAGTCGCCAACATATATTTTTAAATACTGACGTGTTTATTAACTAACAAAATGCAGAATAAAGAAAACAAGTAGATTCCCTTAGGATCAGTACAAGAAAACTTCCATAAATTATAAACGTTAAAGAGTTTAGATTATTAAGTTAAATTTATTGTTATAATAAATCACGCACAGCAAGTAATTTACAGGGAATAAAAGCCTTGAAAAATAAAACAATTTTACCTGTTGCAAGTCATAGCAGAAGCTTCTTCGTGCAATCACAAACTAAAACTCGATTGTGTTGTTGAATATATTCATTTGTAATAATTTGTTGCTATTTTATTCAATTCGTATGCTAATTTGGTTCTTTTGATTTGTAGATTTTTAAAGTTAGCAGTTTACGAGACTATGCATTCGGAATTTTAATGCACAAAATTTTGCATATTTTACATACTCAAAACCATTTGAAACGGTTTAACTTATTGTAACCAAATAATATCGGTGGCAAAATATGGAATTCAATAAAAATTAAAAGAAATCTTCTATTTTAAGAGTTCACTGAACATCTTTGAGTAATTTAAAAATAAAAACAACAAAGCCAGAAGGTTTTAGTTAACCACTTTGTGAGTTTATTAACCGCCAGTGTTACTCATTATTTTCTCACGAAAACTTTGTTTAATTTGCCTCTTTGTTTGTACTTGTGCTTTACAAATTTGAGATTATGAATGGCAAGTAAATAGCTCTGTGGTGTGATTTTAAATTTCGGGGCTGTTTAGAGTATTAAACAAATACCAAAAATATTTCTTAGCTTTTTGTGGGTATTTTTGGAAATTAAAAATTAAATAAGTAGAAAAGTAAGACGATTTGTTCGCCGTTTTCAAACAAATCTGGTGGCGAAATACCTACAAAAAAGTATCAAATGGCGAACTCATCACAACAAACGTTCAAGAAATATTTCTTAACTTTGCCTTTTAGGCGAATGGCTACAGTAAAAATGGACAGAAAAGTACAAGTTTTGCAGGAACAAATTGCCCGTGGTGCCCCTAAAAACTGGGCAGAGAAAACACCGATATTTTACGTTTCAGACGATAATTTAATGATAGATATTCAGCTAGGAATATTTTGGAAATTTTTGAGATTTTCAAAATACTCATGTAAAAAAATAGAAATAAATAAACAATTTCTGAATCTGATCGTAATTTTCGACGGTTTCGACTCCTGCTGGTTTCAGAATGAAAATTCGAAAATAGGAAATCTGTAATCAACTGACAAGTTTTGAATTTCCTTTTCAAACTTGAATTTCGTCGAAGCATGATGTCCAAAATTTAAATGTGTATCAAAAAGAGCTGAAATTAGGAACATGGAGTCGAAGCTTTATGTGATTTTCGAATCTTTTAAAGTTTTTTAGCAGAAAATCTTAATTTAACTGGCAATCTTTAAAGTTTCTTTGTGAACCTGAATTTCTTCGAAGTTTGAAGTCCAAAATTTCAACCCAAATATTAAGTTTGTATCAAAAATGACTGAAGGTAGAAGCATGAAGTCGAAGCTTTAAGTGGTTTTCAAATCTTTTAAGCTTTTCAGCTGAGAATCTGAATTTAACTGTCAAGTTTTAAAGTTCCTTTCTGCAGCTGAATTTCTTCGAAGTTTGAAGTTCAAAATTCCAATTCTTGAAGTTATTCAAAGATTGAATTGACTGTAAATTATTTTCCACTGGTAAATTGACTAATCAAATTCATCTCAAAAATTGATATTTCAGGACCCTCTTCTTCGCAAAATTGTGTATAATTACTACAATTATTTTACGGGAAATTTCGTGATATCAAAGAGTATAAATTGATATTATTAGGTATTCTTTGGTGATATATTATATTAAACCCTGGCAGAAGGTTAACTTTAATTTCTTGCCTGTATGTAAAGTTGCCTAACATCAGATGAAGAATTTGAAACTTTCCTAGGACCTATTTCTTTTTAATAAAGCAATAAATTTACTTGCGTAAAACAACAAAATAAAGTGTCAAAAATCTATTCAACCAGCAAAGGATTCATCCAAGAAATTGAGAAATGCAATTCAAATAAAAAAATCTTAATAAATAAAATTCTACAATTTATTAAAACAATTAGTTTTCAGTTCAAAATTCATCGGTCAAATAAGCGATTTGGTAATGCTTCTGAAATATTGAGTTATCATGTTATCAAGCTTGCTTGTTTTATGTTTCGTGGTTTATTTCACGTATCTTGCGCTTGAATTTCCATATAATCTTGTACCAACAAGTTCTTTAAAATCTAATTCTAATAAATTTAAATTAATTAATCAATTTTTTAGGAAGACAGGTAAGCTTATTTTTCCCTCCTTATTTTTTTGCCAGCAACGGAGAAAAATACTCGTACAATTCCCAGAAGTTGCTTAAGAAACAACAACAAATTTTTTTCGTAAAAGTGAATACAAAACGCAATAAAATGCATCCTTAATCATAACACAATACATATTATTATTTCGTATAATAACGAAGATTTATTTCTTAGATAAGTGGAGGAAACATAAAGCTGTGTTGTATCTTACACCTGTTGTAGGCGATGCAATCTCCTAGTACGAAACCAGCGGTAATGATATTTCAAAAAATCCACAAATCGAATTAGTGGAGACGTATAAAACAAGAATCTAAGATAAATTAAATAAAGAAACCTGATCTTTTTCTTTGTAACATTTTACTCTACAAAATACTTTTATCTCATTTTCGCATTTATCGGTTTAATTAACGTCACATATCTTTGTTAATCTCTTGAAAAGAATTATTTCATGTTTCGACCAAAAACGACTTCAGTGAAGAACATTTGGCCAAGAGCTGAATGACAACTGAATTAATGTAACCACACTGCTGAATGATCAGTATTTAAATGTTGATTTTTCAGTTTTGTTTTGTTAATTATTACACACCAAGCATCTTTCACTTGCTTACAAAATAAACAACTTACACATGTTTAATTCACAACACAGCAATAACGCCAATAACCTTAAAACCTTTTGTATGATATGAATATGTTACGGTGTAATTTGCTTAAAATTTATAAACAAATGACTTGCCAACAATGATGTGAATGTTTAATTTCGTTTTCAATAAGTTTTCAGTGAAATTGAAATTAAAGTTTTCACTTTAAATTAAATAAACAAACTTAATCACTTGTTGCTTTAATGTGTTTCGCGTTTAAATTGGTATAATACTCTTAGATAATAAATCAAGTAGATTAGTGATCCTATTCTTGCATATGTTTATTTATTTTAATTAAGATAACTCTTAAAACTTTAATCAGATTTGAAGCGAGAAATAAGTAAGTAGTTGTCTTCAACTAGATTTGCCAAAAGCAGTTACTCGGTGGAGTTAATGACACTCAAAGAATGCAAGTTAGTATTAATCAGGCATGTAGGAAATGTTATAATTCCTTTTAGTACAAATCGCAAAGAAAAAACAGCACAACCGAAGGAATGATTACTATATAAATCCCGTATTCAATATTTCTAACAAATGTTTCAAAGGAAAATAACCGTGGGAAGTATGGGAAATATTGTACTACAACAGAATTATTGCTTGTTAGTATAAAACCGATAAACTTGATATATTTCAAGTCGTAAACATGTTAATTACGCAATATCTAATAATCGGAATGAGTACTACTAAGGTGCGTTAGAAACAGAGGTATTTAAGTGAACATTACTGAAGTGCATCATCTGTGGGAAGGAATCATGTCGGATGGACGAACCTGTTGTTTTGTGCATCCGGCGTGAACAATTCGAGCATTTCCGATGTTACAAGACACTTGAATGCATATCTTTTCATAAGAATTTTATCGCTATGTAGCAGTAGTAAAATTAGCTTTTCTATGTAAATATTATGTAAATATCTGAAATAATTTCAAATGAACATCTTCATTAGATTACTTACAAATCTTAGGTAATTTTGAAATTTCAGGGGATTTTCCGAAATACATCTAATGACAAATACAGCTAATAAGATGCTAGAAAAAAATATACAGCGTGGGTCAAATGTTATGATTATAGTGTTTTACATTTTATTCACTTCTCATTACCTTTCTTGCGTCGTTTAAGAACGTCTAACGAGAGTAAGTTACAAATGCGAATCCTTATTTTCTTAATTTAAGAAAAAATTAAGAAATTATTTTTGCCTGAAAGAGGCAATAAATTCATTACTCTCTATATTTTTTTTGTATCTTTCCAATTGCACCCTCTTTCCGATCTTTCGTAAAAGCTTCTTCCATTCATATTATCTTCATTAGATAGATTATGCAGTACGTTCAACATCCTTTTTCGGTTCTTCAATGTATTTTTGCTTGTCGTCTCTAATATTTCTTCATACTAGCATTTTTTTATGATGTAGCTGTTCTAGAGTTTTTTCGTCTTGACTTCGTGCTTGTAACCCTAATTGTTTCATGTGCTTTCTATCCTGGATTCATCTCAAAGTTCTTACACGAATCCATTTAGCTGATTTACTTACACTTGCGCTAGCTATTATCGCCTCACAAAAGTGTTCTTACAACTTGTTCTACCAATCCACTGTAATCTATGTATATGTATATGCCTTAATTTTCTTCTTCTTCTTCCTAAATTAGAATTTAGTCGTGTTATTGAATCTTTCGCTATAGACATCGCTTTCGTCTTTTCTGTTGCTGTTTTCGTATTATATTGTTTGCTTGTTCTGTTCAGTTGAAAAAGAATTCGTTGGAGGTTATCTTCCCTGTCTGCTGTCAATGTTACGTCGTCCGCAAAACATGCTATTTCGCTAATGTTGTGTCCCATTTTATACCCCAAGGTAATTTACAATCTCATCCATGACAATGTTGAATAGTGTTGGGCTCAAACTACCCCTTGCCTTACGCCTACTGCTACAAGAATGTCTTCTGTTAGTCCGTTGTGCTTTTTTATTATCATAGTGTTGTTTGAGTTTACCTCTTCTACTATATGAATTTTTGTCGTGGTTGTGGGGCCAGTTGGTTCAGCGTGCGTCTGACCACTGAGACTGGACGGGGTCACATATACGCCGAAAACACCCAACCGCTTCCCTCGGAAGGCAATGGCAAACCACCGAGGTATTCTGACTAGTAAGTCTACTCTGGAGTAGAAGTGCAAGCACTTCCGTGGTTGGGAGCCCACGTTAAGCTGTAGGTCCCCTAAGTCTGTGGACCACTTGACACACGCACACCACAGGTATATGAAGAGAAGACGGCAACACCCTGAAAAGGGCAAGCCACTCGAAGAAGATTATATAAATTATTGATTCCTCTGCTTTCCGCTTTCTCAAAGTTTCAGTTACATCACCTAGTTTAAAATGGTCAAATGCTTATGTAAAGTCTACAAAACATATAAATAATGGTTTGCTAAATTCAATCGACTATCCTATTAGCTACCTGACTATACTCCGTCTATAGTGGATCGATTATTCCGGAGACCTTGTTCTTCGCATGTAACTACTGTATTTAACAATTTTCGTTGCGAAAGTATTTTTGTTAGAAATCTGTCAATGCCACATAGCAGGCTGATTTCTCTGTAGCTCGTTTTTTGTGTATGGGGATTATGCTTTAAGCCACTTGGTGAGTGCTGTACCTTCTTAGAGTATCTTTTGGTAAAAGGTAGTAATTTTTATAACTAAACCTTTACCTCCGTACTTTAATATCTCGTTCGTAATTTTATCTACTGCCGAAGATTTTCTACTTTTTAGTTTCTTAATTGCCTGATCAATTTCTTCTTCGTCGAAATTAACGATTTGTGTTTCTTCATTTCTTCCTTGCTCGTCATTTGTTTCTTTATGTGATGAAGATGCATGTTGACCGGTAGAGATCTTTGAAGTGATTTACTTATTTCTCGCTTTCTATTGGGTTTAACTGGACATATTCCTTGATGGTTGATGATTTTTTTTAACATGTTGCATATTTTTGTTGTTTTATAGTTTTCATATTAATCTTGTGTTCTCTGCTGTCTACATTTTATATACGCTTAATCTCTTCCGTAAATCATTGTTCATGCTCTTATGGCTTCATCTGGCTTGTCCAGAATTTTTTCCATGCTTTCTCAACGTCGTCATTATCATTTATTTTGTTGCTTCTAATTTTCCCTGCAAGTTTTTGTTGTTACTACTGTTGTACACTAGTATTACATGATGATTCAATGTTATATTTCGTGATTAACTGTTTCTGTTGTTTCATTTTTCTTTTTGTAGGGTGGGATCGATACTAATCTGTGGTCGTCTTTTCTTAAATCTGAGGAATTTGGTGTTCTTGCGTCCAGTACTCCCCTAGCGAAAACTTTTATGTTGGTAATTAATAATTACATAGTCTATGACTGATTCTTGCCCAGTGCTGGTTCCCCATGTTCGTTTGTATTGCCATCTAAGTGGAAAATGGGCACAGAGTTGCATAAGTAATTCGCTACTATCGTTATATTTTTGCATTACTCCGGGGAGTCCTCCAGTATGATTTTATCCTGGGTTGGTATGGTAGTTATCAGTTCTTGTATGTAGTTGAAGAGCGACTATCTAACTTCCTTGGGCTTGATGATGTGTGTTTTGTCTGTGTCAAGATTTGATATAGTAGTTCTCAAAGTTATCATAAGTGAGCAGACCTATTCCTTCTTGGGCTCTTTTATGTTTTGATTTTACGCTGTAAAGTGTAGATGAACAGGTAATTGTGGTATTTCATATTTCCCCTCCCCTTCTTTTTAGTTTCTACCAAGGTGCAGATATTTATTTGATGTCTATTCATTTCTGAAATAATCTCCTGGTTCTAGCTATTCCATGAGGTAATATTCAAACACCCTAATCTGATTGCATTCTTTTTCCGAAATCGTTTCCTTGTTCTCACAGGTAATTCATCTGGTTTCCGAGGTATTTAAGTCTTTTTGAGCTATGTTGGTTTTTACTGTAGGTAATCTGCTAACCCGTTCTATAAACCCTCCTCCTTTATCTGGGCTTGGGACTGGCAGTAATAGCTACTAAGCTACTCGATCTACCCAGCAGCAGTCACAGGTGGAGCATATTCCGTAATAAAATTTGAATATGAAATACACAATTTTCTTTTACAGCTATTTCGTACAGTATTCTTGCAACGTCTGATGAATACGTAAATAAGTCAACTTTAAAAATATCTACTGAGCTTAGTTTTTGACTTAAATAATTAAACAAAGCACTGATTATGATAATGATTTCCTAGTATTAGCTGACAGATATTAGTAGCAGAAGTTATGTATTATTAACGAAAGTGTTGGAACAAAACGGTTTAAGAAATGTGTTTACAAAGTTCGTCGACAATTTTTAACGAAAAATTTCTTTAGAAGTACTATCTATCTGACGGTTGAAACAGTTGGAAACCCTTCTAAGAGTGGGTCTTCTTTAAAGCGAAGTACTTAGTAAAACTAGAAAATAATCGATAAACCTTTCTGAAAATAAGGTTGAATTGTATCACAATTGCGTATTTTTGAAGTGCAATTAATACGAAAATATGAATCCCAACGCTTTTAAGAATATTTTACGTGGGTTTTTTAGATCTTGGTCACTCTAACTCAGAGCGTTCTTTTGGGCTCAAAGTAAATAGCACAAATAAAATTTTGCAGGTTGGAAACTTTTCTGTTTGACTCGAAACAGAAATTCTCCTTCTGAAACTAATATTTAATAAAAATTGTTGGTCGAAAAGCTCATCTTCTTTAAGATCGATTAATTAAAACGCCTTATAAATTACCGCATTTAAATGCGAACTTCCATGTAAGTCATGTTACAACGACCCTTTCTTGAGAAAACGAATGTATTTTACTATTACCGAAAGAAAAACAGTTATTTATGGCGGACACAAATTTATTTACCTCTGAGTTACATTATAACCAATATAGCATTCTCAGGATTCGCAGATGATACTAATGATTTCCATAACAGTTTAATTAGGTTTTAATGTAAAATAGGATCGTAACCATGCAAGGATATGCAAATATGTAGTATTTGCGAAAAATTATCACACCTTCGGAACATTTAATTCATAGGATGTGACAACTACAAGACTAATCAACATTTAAAGCATAAATATTAATTAGCAAGGTGGTATTTGTATGCTGTCGGAATTAAATATTTAATAATTTAAGAACGATTTCAGAACTACGTATATTTTGTGTAAAAGATAACGGACTAGTAATAAATTTTAAGATCGGATTTCTTCAACGGTAGTTTGGTCAATACAAGTTTTATGCTGGATGCATCTTAGATTGGCGAATTTTAATTGATTATTAATTTTGTTCGTTTGTATCAGTTGGCGAGTCATTAATTTAATAAATTTGCACTTGTCACTGTCAGTAATTTATAATTAATTCTGTTAAGATTTAATATTTTAAAGTTGAAGTAAAAATAGTTGTTTTCGATTAGTGATTTCGATTAATGCAAATATAAATTAAAAGTAACTCCAATATTATAAACGGAAATAACAAGGGTCTAGACGGATATTCAATGTTTAAAATTGTTTAGTAAGCCACACCGAAATTCGATACTTAAAACATAACGGAAAAATTAGGTTTTGATTAATTATACAGAGCCTAAGCATGTAGGACGCCTGTGCAACAAAAAAGTAAACAGTTAAATTATAATTAATGAAGATAGCTAACTTAACCTAAGCTATTTTTAAAAACGTCACTGAAGAGCTCACTTTCAACTATAGAAAAAGTGCCGCAACGAATTTAACAAAAAACAAAAACTGGTTTTAAAAATCCCATGAATTAGGAAAAACGAGCGAAACTTCAAAGCACATTTCTCCGATAGTGTTAAGTGTTAACGGTTCAGCATGCAATTAACGAGTTTTGTGCACTTAATAACAATTTAAACTGCATTTCGTGTATTATTATTAGATTGGTTTCGTCACAAAAAATTAATTTACTGGAAAAACCAAAATGTAATAGCCGGTTAATTTACTTAAAGTACAGCTTTACGAAGAAAATTAGTAATTATTGAGTTGGTTGGCATATACTTTCGATCTTAAAAAGAAAACTAAACCTTGCTTTAAGATTTATTTAAATAATCACTGGAGCAAGTTTAGATTAATATCAGAAGAGGCTCTGAATCATTAAATTCATTAACTTCCAATTAGCCTTAAACTAATTACAGGTGATGATTGACACTGGTCCTAAAATACACATCGTAAAATTATAAAAACGTAAACCTTTTAACATCAACAATTTTATTCATGGTATAAATTAATTAAACATTTTTAAGTCTTATACACAAGTTGATATTCCATCACTGGGGTTTCAGAATCATTTTTTTAACTTGCAGTATTACAGTGTTTTTCTTTTGCTTTTCCTCTTTTGTCAATTGCGTTTCCCTATTTAGCAAATGACTTTCCAGATTATGAAACGTCAAAGTTATGTTGCAAATGACATTCCCTATTTGTCAAATCTCTTTCCGTTTTTAGATAATGCTTTTCCCAATTTTTTTAAAAAGTAGGTATGTAATAAAAAAAAAACTGGGAAAAGCATTATCTAAAAACGGAAAGAGATTTGACAAATAGGGAATGTCATTTGCAACATAGCTTTGACGTTTCATAATCTGGAAAGTCATTTGCTAAACAGGGAAAAGCAATTGACAAAAGAGGAAAAGCAAAAGAAAAACACTGTAAGCTTCAGAGTTCTGAAATTGTCAAAAATTTAGTTTCAAAGATGGGCTAGAAATTAACAAAAAATATTCAAGCAGAATGTTAGCCGTACAGAGAAACGGGATGCTCTTATTCAGATGGAAATTCAGGGTCGAAAATTTGTTTTTCTGTATTATTTACTGTGAATATAATTTTAAGGATCGGCAGAAGTTGCAGTTTGAAAATCATCATGAAAAAATCGGAGAAATCTTTCAAAGTGAAGTTTTCAGGAAGAAGATTAATTTCGGAATCTTCCAGAAACTCGTGATGACAATCCAGCATTGTTCAGGTTGCATATCCTTAGATTCGTGGAAAAGGAACAAAATAGGCTGGAGTTTTTCAGGCCAAAATATTAGCTGAAAACGTGGAAAATTCAAGCGATGCTTCGCTAGTTAAAAACATCATTGATATATTTATTTAAAAAACTGATTAAACAATTTCAGAAAGTTTCAAAGTTCTTCAAGCAGTTTTAAACATATTTCAAGCAGTTTTCAACATATTTCAAGCTTTTTCAGATTGAATATTCTTAGACTGTTTAGGAAAAACAGAGAAATTTGGTTGATTTTCAGGAGCAAAATTTCTGAGAAAAATTGTTTTAAGGATTTTGTTAATTGTAATCTGAAACTTCCAGATCGAATGTTCTTAAGTTACCTAAAAAACTGGGAATTCTCTGGTGATTCTTTACTAAACCTTTACGGTTACCTCGAACAAAGGAAGGTTGAGTTTTTCAGACCGAGTGTTTTGAGATTATCTGATGAAATAGGGAAATTCAGACAATTTTCAGGAGTAAAGCAATCTTCTTAGTTAGAATAACAACTGCTGAAAACGAGTTTAAACGATTTTCAGAAATTACAAAACTTTTCAAGCGTTTCCTTACACATAATCTGAAATTTTCAGATCGAATGTTCTTAAGTGACTTGAAAAACTGGGACTTTTCTGGCGATTCTTTAGGAATAAATTGTTAATAAAAATTATTGATATTTTTTAATTTTGTTTCGAAACTCTTTGCGAGTTATCTCGAATAAGGATTGAGTTTTTCAGGCCGAATGTTCTGAGGTTACCTGCAGAGATAGAGAAATTCAGGTGATTTTTCAGAATTAAAGCAATTACTGATATTTTTTAGTTGAAAAAGGGTTTAAACGATTTTCTGTAATTTCAAAGCTTTTCAGGGCTGTCCTTAACATAATCTGAAAATGTCAGGACAAACGTTCTTAGGTTAGTTGAAAAACTGGGAACTTTCAGGTGATTATTTAGGGGTAAGCCGATGACTTACTTAATTTAAAAAAAATTATTGGTATTTTTATTTAGCAATGCATTTAAATAATTTTTGCACGTTTTGTCGAATAAAGCTTAAGGTTTTTAGACCGAGTATTCCGAGCTTACCTGAGCAAACAGGGAAATTCAGCCAATTATTCATGAGTAAAGTAAACTTTTTACTTAGAAAGATTATTGATAGCTTTATTTAGAAAATAGTTTAAACAATTTTAGAAAATCCAAATCTGAGCTTCTCCAGGTTGAACATTCTTAGGTTTCTTGAAAAGAACACGATTTACATCTTAGTTAGAAAAGTTAGTGATATTTTTATTTAAAGCCGAGTTTGAACGATTTTGTGATACATGAAGGCTTTCAGGGATTTCCTTAAACATAATCTACAAGTTTTAGGCCGTATGTTCACACGATATCAGAAAAAAGTAATCTTTTAGGTGGTTCTTTAGGAGTAACAAAAACTACTTTAAAATTAGGCAGAAACTTTTCAGGTCAAAATATTACCTGAAAAATTGGAAAATTCAAGCGAATGCTTTCTGATGTAAGGATTATCTTCGTAATTAGAAAAATTATTGATATTATATTTATTTAAGCAACAGTTTGAACAACTTTAGAAAATTTTAACGCTTTTCAGGAGTTTTCACAACAAAATCTGAACTTTTTCAGGCAGACTATTCTTAGGGAGCTTGAAAAAAAAATAGAGCAATTTGGCCGAGTTCCAGGAGTAAAATAATTGACTTTTTAATGAGAAAAATTATTGATGTTTTTATTGAACAACGCGATTTTTTCAAGTTTCAAAACTATGAGTTTTCTTAAATAAAGATTGAGTTTTTCAGACCGAATTTTCCGAGGTTACAGAATTTCAGATGATTTTTCAGAAGCAAAGCAATTAACGTCTTATAAAAATTATTGGTATTTTTTTACTAAAAAAATCAAGTTTAAACGACTTTTTGAAATTTCAGAGCTTTTCAGGGATGTCCCGTACATAATCTGAAATTTTCAGGCCGAATATTCTTAGGTTACCATAAAAACTAGCAAGTCTCAGGTGATTCCTTAGAAGTAAACCGATTACCTTTTTAGTTAATAAAATTATTGGTATTTTCATTTAGCAACTCGTTTAAATAATTTTGCAAGTTTCAAAACTCTTTACCAGTTTTCTCCAATGACGATTGAGCTTTACAGATTGATTGTTTCGTGATTGTTTGAAGAAATAAGAAAATGCAATCGATTTTTTAGGGGTAAAGCAATTGACTTCCTAGTTTTATTGATATTTATAATTAAAAATAAGTTTAAACGATATTATGAAATTTCAGAACTCTTCAGGGGTTTCGCTAAACATAGTCTGAAATTTCCAGGCGGAATGTTCTGAGGTTACCTGAAAAACTGGGAATTTTCTGGTGATTTTTTAGTAAACTTATTACAATCTTAGTTAAATGAAAATTATCATTTTTTTATTTGACATCGGATTTAAAAGATTTTTGGAAGCTTTAAAACTTATTACGAGTTTTCTCGAACATATATTAAGCTTTTCAGATCGAGTGTTCCAGATTACTTGAGTAAATAGGGTAATTAAGATGATTTTTTAGAAGTAAAGCAATCAATTATTGATATTTTTATTTAAAACCGAGTTTAGACGATTTTGTGATATTTAAAAGCTTTTCAGGGATCTGCTTAAACTTAATCAGAAATTTTTAGGCCGAATGTTTTTAGATTTCCAGAAAAAATGCCTTTAAATAATTTTTGTAAATTTCAAAATCCTTTAATACTAGTTTTCTCGAATAAATACTGAGTTTTTCAGACCGAATGTTCCGAGATTACCTCAAGAAATAGAGAAATTCAGATGATTTTTCAGAACTAAAGTAATTAACGTCTCAGAAAAATTATTGATATTTTAAGTTTAAAAACGAGTTTAAAATGATTTTGATAAAATTTCAAGATTCTTCAGTGATTTCCTAAAAGTATATGAAAAATTTAGGCCAAACGTTCTTAGTAAACTGACTACTTTCTTAGTTAATAAAAATTATTGGACTAAGTTAAACTGATGCAACCTTTTCAGAGGAAGTGCAGTGAATTTTCAGGCTTCAGTTTTGTTGGAATTCCAAGCTCTGTATAACATATAGCTACCCCAAAAACAAAAATTAAAAGAAAATATCAATTTGTTGAAGCCCGTAGGTTGTTAACGGAAAGATTGTTGGCTGTTTTGCGGTGAAAATTTTCAGGATTTGCGAAATGAAGCTTCAGATTTCTCATTTTTAAAAATTTAGTTTCAAACATAGGTTGGAAATTAATATAAAAATATTCAGGGAAATGTTAGCCCTATCACAATTTTAGAAAATTTCAAAGCTCCTTAGGATTGTTCTCAACAAAATCAAAGTATTTTCAGGTTGAATATTCTTAGATTTCCTGGGAAAAAAAACCGGAGAAATTAGGAAAATTTTTCAAGAGTAAAACGATTAACACCTTAGCTTAAAAAAATTATTGATATTTTTTATTTAAAAACGATTTTCTGAAATTCCAAAATTCTTCAGGCGTTTCCTAAACATAATCTGAAAATTTCAGACCAAACGTTCTTAGGTTAATTCTTTAGTAAACCGATTACCTTCTTAGTTAATAAGAATCATTGGTAGTTTTATTTGCCAATGAGTTTAAATAGTTTAAAAGTTTCAAAAATTCTCGAACATACATTGAAGTTTTTAGCTCGAATGTTCCGAGGTTACCTGAAAACTATGAAGTTCAGATAATTTTTTCAGGAGCACAATGATATTAATCATTGTACTCCTGATAAAACAGATTTAATACTTAATTTCAAGAAATGTTGGAAATTTCTAGAGCCTCCTCAAACATAGTCTCAATTGTTTCAGGCTGAATATTCCTTAAAAAAACAGGGAATTACGGTTACTTTTGCAGGAGCAAATGATTTTATTTTTAATTGTTTAAGATAATTGCTATTTACATTATTTAACGAGTTTAAACAATTATTAGAAAGTACAAAGTCGGAGCTTTTTCAGGTTAAAGATTCTTAGGTTACCTGAAGAAATAAATATTTTCGGAAGCGATTTCTTTAGGAAGAAAACTATGTAATCTTTGTAGCTTAACGACATTTTGCTAATTTCAGGAATTTTCTCAAACACAGGCCGAGCCTTTTCAGACTAAATATCCTTTAACCTTCTTGAAAATTTCGGATATAAAACGATTTAATTCTTGGTTGACGAAAATTAATAGTATTTTCATTAGAAAGCTTTTCAGGGCATTTCTCAAACAGTTTGAGGTTTTTTCGGCTGAAGGTTCCTAGGTTACCTAAAAAATATGAAATTTCAGACTGCGTATTTATGACAAAAGCCATAAATATAATTTTTGTAGTTTATAAATTCGAATTTTAATTTAAAACTAATTTATATTTTAACAAGTTTTTCATGGGACTTCTTTGAAAATACAGTTCTGAACGTTAAAATGTTTCGGTTAACTGGGCCCTCCCCCTTCCCCCCCAGTCCTCCCCTGTACTCGTACGACATTGTAACATAAAATCATTTAAATTAATATTTATTGTTGTTAGATCAACGTAACCTCTAATAATTTTTGTTATTTGTTATCTTGAAATCATTAAAGAAATTCCAGTGACATATCTATATGAATTAGTTCATGAATTTGTTATTTAATGTAACGTATAATTTAAAATTCACACTTTATAAAATAAGATCACGGCTAACAAGGGATTCAGTAATTCGTGCGTGCCTGGGAGTAGTATGTTTACTTCTTTATTTATATTTTCATACATTCTCAAAACATATGAGAATAATTAACAATTTAAATCACGGCCATTTTCAATTTTAGAACCACCGTATAAATGCTAATGTCTCGTTGCAATAAGTTATGGTTAATAAGTACCGCATTTAAAACGGAATTAACCGCTGTTGTCAAAGTTAAATATTATCACTTCGAATGCCTGCTTTTCATGCAGTTTTATAATAAGTATTCTCAATATGTTAACAGGGAATTTAATATTTAAAACAAGTCTTGCAGATGATAAATGTAGTAATTCTTCTGGAACGGTAATTGCCGTTACGGGCAATTTGCCTATTACGTACAGAACTACAAAAACTAAAATACAGCTTTGTTTTTCTTCTCTCACACGTATAATTAAAGAAAAATCTTTCTTATAAATGTAAAGTTATGCAAACGACCATGTCGACGCGCTTGTGTCATATTCTCGTTATTTACGTCTAGGATTGTTGGTCGCCTACTTTAGAATGTGACTGGAAATGGAGCTGAATAATAATCACATACCTTATTTTATTTTTAATGCTACTTATGTTCCTTTTTTGTTATATTAGTGAAAAACAGGAAAACCTCCGCATTGTCCTCTTTTGTAGTCAAATAATTCAAGTTTATAACATTAAGGCTACGAGAGGAGGTTGTACAATTTAAATGAACAGGATGACTCAAAGTTTCGTCAAGACTAAATAATTTTTTAAACTTGTGAAATGAAATTCCAGAATTTTGAAATTGTTTAAATTTTAATTTCAAGCAACGGCTGGAAATTAACATAAAAGTATTCAGAGAACATTTTTGAAAATTTTTTCAAGTTGATTGTTCTCAGTTAAAAACATTATTAATATTTTTATTTTCTAAAACTTCAAAAATCTTCTGGAGCTTCCTTGAATATAATCTGAAATTTTCTTAGGATATCTAAAAATCTAAGAACCTTCAGGCGTTTGTTACGAGCAAAATAAAAATCATTGTTTTTAGTTGGCAACATGTTTAAGCGATTCTTGGAAGTTTCAAAACTCTTTATGAGTTTCTTCGAGCAAAGGTTGAATTTTTCAGACCGAAAGTTCCTAGGTTACCTGAAAAATTATGGAAATTCCGGCGACTTTTCCGGGGCAAAACAATTATTTCTTGGTTGAAACAAATTATTAATATTTCCGAGTTTAAACTAATTTCTTCAAACTTTCTCAAGATAAATGTTGAATTGTGAACTACAGTCAATCTTTCAGGAGTGAAACGATTCTTAGTTGACGAAAATTGGTCATATTTTCATTAAAAATTAGACAATTACTGCAAATTTCAAAGCTTTTCAGAAGTTTTATCAAACATAAGCTGAGCTCTTTTAGGTTTAAAATTCTTAGGTTGCCTGAAAAATAGGAAATTCAGGTGATTTTATGGAGTAAAATGATTAATTCTTAGTTAACACAAACTAATATTAGTAATTGCTATTTTAACTGAAAAATTTTTCCCAAACAAAGGCTGATTTCTTTTTTGGCTTAAGATTCTTAGGTTGCCCGAACAATAGGAAATTTAGGTGATTTTATGGAGTAAAACAATCAATTCTTGATTAAGTTAAATTATTAGTATTTTAAACCTTTTTAGGCTTAAGATACCTAAGAATCTTAAAACCTGAGAAAACACGATTCATTTCTTGTCTAAGACAAACTGTTTCACACATAATTTTCTTAGGTTTTCTGACGAAATAGAAATTTTTCAGGAGTAAAACGCGTTAATTCTTGGTTGACAAAAACTTCATTAACAATTATTGGAAAGTTAAAAGCTTTTCAGGAGTTTTCTCTGACAAAGGTTGGGTTTTTCACGGTGAGGTTCTTAGGTTACCTAGAAAAATAAGAAATTCCGGGGATTTTTCAAGAGTACGATTAATTTCTTAGTTAAATCAAAAAGAATTCAGGAGTTTCCTCAAACATAGGCTGGTGAGCTGTTCCAACGCGAATATTCTTAGGCTTCCTGAAAAACAGGCAATTAAAGTCGATTTTTCAGGAGTCACATGTTTTAATTCTTAGTTTAATATTATTACTAAGAAACTTTAACTTTAAACAATTGCTATAAAGTTCAAAGCTTTTAGGGGTTTTCTCAAATATAGGCCGAGTTTTTTCAGGATAAAATTATTAGTTATCCGGAAAAGTAGGAAATGCAGGTGATTTTACTGGAGTACAACGGTTAATTTCTTGTTTAAGACGAATTGTTGATATCTTAAATTAAAAATGGAAAAAAACGTTTTTCAAATTTCAGAGGTTTCCTCAAACATAGGCCGAATATGCTTTAGGCTTCCTGTAAAAATAGGGAATTACAGTCAATTTACAGGAGTAAAATTATTCAATTCTTAAATTTTTTTTAAACGAGTTAAACAATTATTGGAAAGTTCAAAGCCTCCCAGGAGTTTTATCCAACATAGGCCGAGCTTTATCATGTTTTAACTCTCAGTTTACAGAACTATTGTAAAGTTCAAAGCTTTTCAGGAGTTTTCTCAAGTATGACTGAGCTTTTTAGTGTGAAATTCTTAGGTTGCCCGAGAAAGTAGGAAATGCATGTTTTTCATGACTTTTAAGTTTGTTGCAGACGAATTGTTGATATTTTAAATTAGAAATGGAAAAGAAATACATATTTGAAAAATTCAAAGGTTTCGCCAAACATAGGTTGAACTCTTACAGGCTGAATATTCTTAGGCTTCCTGAAAAAATAGGAAATTAGAGTCGAATTCTCATAGTAAAACGATTTAATTGTTAGTTGATGGAAATTATTGATATTTTTATTTAAAAAGAAGTTTAGACAATTACTGGAAAGTTCAAAGCTTTTCAGGAGTTTTCGCAAACATAGGGTGAGCGTTTTTAGCATGAAATTCTTAAGTTACCTGAACGAATAGGTGATTTTTCAGGAGTAAAACAATTAATTTATTGGATAAGACAGATTACTTAGATTTTAATTTAAAAATCGGAAATTCCGTAGCTTCTCAGACATAGAGCGTGCTTTTTCAGGATGAATGTTCTTAGGTTTCCGGCATTACAGCCAATTTTGCAGAAGTAAAGCGATTTTATTTTTAATAGACGAAAATTATTGATAATTTTGTTTAAAACCCAATTTAAACGATTACTGCAAGGGTAAAAGTTTTCAAGAGTTTTTTCAAATACAGGCTGAGCTTTTTTATAATAAAATTCTTAGGTTACTTAGGAAAACAATAGGAAATTTAAGTGATTTTTCAGGAGTGCAAGTGTTAATTTCTTGGTTAAAACAAATTAGTAATATTTTAAATTAAAAATCGCAATTTCAATAGTCTCCTCAAACACACGCTGAACACTTTTGGCTTCCTCAAAAAATAGGGAATGAACATTAAATCTGCAGGAATAAAATTATTTAATTGTTAGTTGATCAAAATTATTGTTGTCATTTAAAAGCGAGTTTAAATAATTACTGAAAAGTTCAAAGCTTTCCAGAAGCGTTCTCAAACATAGGCTGAGCTTTTTCAGGGCGAAATTCTTAGCTTACCCAAAAAGTTTTCTGGAATAAAACGATTGATTTCTTGGCTGAGACAAATGATTAATATTTTAATTTAAAAATCGAAAAGGCTTTGGAAATTTCAGCAGTTTCCCCAAACATAGGCTAAGCTGTTGCAGGCTGAATGTTTGTAGAGAGTTAAAGTCGATTTTTCAAATGGATTCAATTCTTAGTTGACGAACATTCAACTTGATATTTTCATTATAAAGATAGTCTAATTGGAAATTAATTTTATTGGAAAGTACTAAACTTTTCAGGAGTCTCATCAAACATAAGCTGAGCCTTTTCAGGCTTACGATTCGTAGGTTGCCCGAAAAATAGGAAATTCAGATGATTTTTCAGGAGTAAACGATTCACCTATTGGTTGATGCAAATCATTAATATTTCAATTTAATGATCAAAAAGAAGTTTTGGAAAGTTCAGAAGTTTCCTTAAGCCTAGGCTAATGAGCTATTTTAGGCTGAATGTTCTTAGGCTTCCTGAAAAGACAGGAAACTAAGTTCAGGTAAAAAGCTTCTTAGTTGACTAAAATCATTGATATTTGCATTAAAAAAATTACGTAAACAGTTATTGGAAAGTGTAAAGCTTTGTAGGAGCTTAATCAAACATAAGCTAAGCTTTTTAAGCTTAAAATCTTTAGGCTTCCTAAACATGAAATTCAATTAATTTTTGAGTGGGATAAACTATTAGTATCTTAATTTAAAAATCGAAATGTAGTTTTGGAAAATTCTGAAGTATTCTGACGCATAGGCTGTGCTCTTCCAGATTAAAGATTCTGAAAAATTAATAATTAAAGTCGATTTTTCAAGGGTATAACGATTTAATTTTTAGTTGACTAAAATGATTGATATTTTCATTAAGAAACGAGTTTAAACGCTCACTGTAAAGTTCAAAGCTTTTCAGGAGACGTCTCAAAGAGATCCTAAGTTTTTTCAGGGGGAAAATTTTTAAGTAAATATAATATAGTCTGTATTTTAAAACCTAGTTCTAATTTTAACTTACGTAAATCTAAAGGATTTTCCTGAAATCCGCAGTTTTTCAAGAGATTACTTTAAAGATAGACAGAGTTCGGTATGTTAAAGTTTTCCAGGTTGGCGGAAATTGGTGTTGATATGTGGGCCCCAAGTAATTTGCTCAGTAGGCCCTCTTGGCCCCAGTTCAACACTGAAGTGGTTACATTTCAGTAAACTAAAAGATATTAAAATTTATGCTAAAGCCAGGTAAATTGACTCATAACTGCTTTTAGGTTTGTTTTCTTCTGGATCTTAGCGAGCTGATAAAACCGCGAGCCCCCTAAAAGTGGTTATTTCAAAGCGAAATCTCTAAATTTAGTTTAAATATTTGAAGGTACTAACAATCAAAACCAAAAATAAGCACTAAAAGTTCAGTTCATAATCTAAAATGTCATTGGTTATGAAGAAACAAATAACTGGGATTAGATTAAACTCAAAGATTATAATTTCGCACTTGTAAAATGAGATCATAACATAGTTCAGTTAGAAAATATGCCTTTAATGTTGGTAAACACGTGTAATTTATTCTTTACATTAAAACTAAAAATTCCTCGGCATGCTACTTTGAAAAATTAAAACCAGGTTACGTAGGTCCGCCTGTCACAAGCTTACTTGACAAATGGCATGTTGTTGTTGATGGCCTTTTCAATTTACTTCAATTTTATCAACTTTAGATCTCCGTGTTATTATTTACCTGCCAGTTAGTTGCATTAATGTAGTCGGATTTGTGATACTCGCCTGGTTTCGTGTTATTGTCCTTCATTATAAAACGAATGCGGGACCCTCACTTCAGGCAATCCATTTTTCGCAATTCCGTTGCACTTTCAGTTGGTCATAATTTAAATTACACATTCAAGGTTATTACTAGCGGAAAATTATCTAAGGTGCAGTTCAAGTGCAACAGCAGTTTCCGAACTGGTGTCACTAAAAGTAAGCCGGCACGATAAAATCGAATCGCTTCGAATTAAATTGAATGAACAGGCGTTTCTTTTCGACGCGCCGTATTTTTTCATTTGATTAATGATTGTTCGTACTAAAAGCATTATTGTAATATATGTTGCTTTAAAAACTGAAGATAATAAATTGCATGGATGGTTCTGAAAGCGCAAAGGTTTTAATACCGTATCGGTCATCCATTCGAATATTTGTTACATTTTTCGGTATCTTTTTCTAATAATCAAGGAAAACAGCAAGATATGTTTCTATTTTTCGTTAATAACAACTGTCATGACACTTTTTCTATAAAATTGTTTTTCTTAACTGTAGAATTTAGTCCAGTCAACGAACGCTCAATAGGGGGGTGTAGAATGCATGGAGGGTGTCACAATTTTTGACTTCAGGGCTTTGTTTGGAGTCGTTAGGAGGTAAACATACTAAAAGTCCCCGGACATAGGAGGTGAGCGGGGTGCAGGGGGGGACCGAGAAGATCCCTTTTTTAGGTTTTTTGCTTATATCTTAAATAATGTGCGTCTTAGCGAAAAAGTTATGATATACAAAATCAAAGGTGTCGAAATTTCCCACATTTTTGGTTGGTAAAGTTTTTTTATATCTCCAACCGTTTATGCGATATCCGCTATCAAAAATCGCTAATTTTCGGAAAAAAAATATAAAAAGTATATACCATTTTGAAGCAAATTTAATCATGTACAACTTCTTTTACGGGAATTTTTCTGTAAACCGAAGAGATGAGGTGCTAGAGAGAAAAGTTTAACGAAAAACGGGAGGCAAAATATTTTCTTGCGAATATTAACGATTTTTGATAGCGGATTTCTCATAAACGGTTGGAGATAGAAAAAAACTTAAAAAAGCAAATGTAGGAAATTTTATCAGCTTTGATTTTGTATATGATGACTTTTTTGCTAAGATGCACCATCTTCTAGATATAAGCAAAAAAACAAAAAAAGAGACCTTCTCAGTCTCCGCCTGCACCCCGCTCACCACCTATGTCCGGGGACTTTTAGTATGTTTACCTCCTAACGACTCCAAACAAAGCCCTGAAGTCAAAAATTGTGACACCCTTCATGCATTCTACAATCCCTTTATTGACTGGACTAATTATAAAATAACAGGAAAATTATGTCCAAAATTGACTAGGATAACTTGCTACTCACATAAACGCTACAATTAATGAATACAAAATGCTAGGCGATTAAAAAGGAAACATCACAGAGTAAAGGCTTGGATAAAGCTTTTGTTAAATGTTAAGCGAATAAACAAAATCTCATTTTGGAATTTACATTGTATATCAAAATATACCTACCATAAAATTTGTTTAATTGGAAATATTTATGTGTTACCTTTAATGTCCTTTTTTCGAACTTGGTCTGAGTGATTACATTGATAACTACAATAATTAGTAACTGGCTTTTACCCCAACTTCTCAAATAACTGAGTATGCAATTAAAAGCGTCCGCCTAATCTTAACCACTTAAGTCTTAATCTCAACTTTGATCCAAAACATCATTGTTAATGTTTGTAGTTCGAATGTGAAATTATTTGAAGACCTAAAATTTAGGATTGAAGGATTGAAGCTGCCTACAAAGTATGTTAACCAATCCTGGATTTAAATTCATGAATTTTACGTTTCTGATCTGCATCAAAAATTAAAAAGGCTCAGCTTGAATTGATGTAAATGTGGTTGTAAATTCCACTTTGAAATTTGGGTTTCACAAAATTGAAATTGAATTATTAGGCTTTCTTCCGAATTCAGGACTGTTGAGGTTTGAAACCTAAATATAAGGACTTCAAAATGTAATCAAAAATTCAGGCATAATATTATCAGTTATCACTTAACATTTATCTAAAGCAGATGTGCAGTGCTTAATGCTTGCACTTCCAATTTTAAAACTAGGATTAAATTTCAGGGTGAAAACTTTTTAGTTGGGGTTTCAAATTTAGCATTTAAAGACCTAAATTCGGAACTAAAGCCGTCTATAAGCAGCGTAATTACATTCTGAAACTAAGCCTGTAATTTGGATTGAGAATTAAAGATATTCTTGAATTTAAACTTGAAATTGTGCACGAATTAATTGGTTATATTAATGTTGTATTCTGAGCTTTGGTTTCATACTTTCTTGGCCTGAAAATGTAGTTTCAGTTAGGCTCAAAGTCCCTGAATTAAAAATTAATTTTGGATTTGAAAATTAATTTATTTGGGATATTTAGAATTAAGGTTGCTCAAAAATATTTTATATCAAAATTTGATTCTGAAAAAATCTGTTAAATTCAATCTCTAACTTTGATTTAAAATTAAGTTTAATTTTCTAGACGAAATGAGATTGGGTGGGAAGCCTGCAGTCTTAAATTCGAGGTTTAATTTCAGAAATTCAAAGTTTAAATATTGTAAAGTTCATATTCAAGACGATCTGGATTGAACTAAAATTTGCCAATAAAGTTCGAATTTAGGTTATTTTAGGCCGATTAATCTCAAATAATTCATTGTAATGCAACTCACAATAAGTGCTGCAATGTAAATAATCCGGAAGAACAACCCGAAATATTTTGCATTTTAAATTCCAGAGTAAACTTCTTAGTTAGGGTTTCAAATTTAAATTTTGGGACCTAAATTCAGAACTAAAGCTGACCATAAGCGTTGTAATTACAAATCTAGATACAAAAAGTCTCAGAAACTAAGCCTGTAATTTGCATTGAAAATTAAAAATAGACAACTTGAATTAAAACTTATTTATATTAATTATGTCTTCTGAGCTTGAGTTAAATAAGACTTATTTTCAAAAATTCATGCTCCAAAAATTTAGATTTAGTTTAGAGCGAAGTTTCAACAATAAAAGCTAATTTTGGATTTCAAGATTAATTTATTTAGAATATTCAGAATTAAGGCTGCATAAAAATATTTTAGCCATAAACTGGATTTAAAATTAAGTTAAAAACTTGAATTTCGTAATTTTGAAATAAGATTCAAAATAGTATGCAGATTCTGTGTTCTATTTACCGACTAAAAGATTTCAGTCTTAAGCTTGAGATTTAGTTTCTGGAATTCAAAGATTAAAGTTGGATTAAGCGTATTTTGGTTCAAGTATTGCAAATTTTCAAGTTCTTCTCCAACACAATTTGGATTAAATTAAAAATTTGCTAGTAAAGCTTGAATTTATGTTAATTTAGTTTCAATCTCAAATAATTCATTTATTTAAACTACAAATTGTGCATGGATTATTTATATTAATTATGTATTCTGAGCTTTAGTTTAAGACTTATTTTTCGAAAAGGTTTGAAAACCTGGATTAATTTGTTTACGATATTTAGAATTAAAGTTGCTTAAAAATATTTTAAAAATAATCTGGATTTAAAAAATCCGTAAAATTCAAATCCCTTCTTTGGATTTGAATTTAAAACTAAAAACTTGAATTTATAGTCAAAGTTAGACCCAAAATAATATGCGGTTTGTATGTTTTAGTTAAGGATTAAAAGAGTCTTAAGTCTTAAGCTTGAGATTTAGTTTCAGAAATTCAAAGGTTGAAATTCAAATTCGAATTGGGTTAAGCGTATTTTAATTGAATTATTTCTAAACTTTCAAGTTCATATCTGACACGATTTGGATTAAATTAAAAATTTGCCAATAAAGCTTGAATTTAGGTTAACTTCAATCTCAACTAATTCATTGTGTTAAATTTTTGAAGTCTGATTTTAAAATTCCCAAAAGTCTGAATCTGATTTTAAATTAAAATAATCGAGCCCAAAAGTTGATCTTAATATTCTAAATCTGCATTTAAGCCGTTTCTGAAAATCAAAGCTCCATTTTGGATTGGGAATTAAACATTTCTGATTTGGAAAAGTGAAACTAAACTTTTAGGTAATAAAATTGAAATTTTGGATAAGCCGGACTTCAATGTAAATAATCCGGAAGGACAGCCCTTTTTCAAGCTTTCTTGAGTCAGCCAGTTGCTTATTTGTCTACAAATGAATGGTAAAGGAACTACAATTTAAGTAAAATTGCTATTTTTTTTTCTAATATTCTCGAGAAACAGGAAGAAAACTTCAGTAAAATTCCCAAGTTAACTGTAATAAAACCTTCCATATACTAAAACAAATTAACATGGGCAATAGAAGAGAGATTTATGTTCGCAACTGATAATAAATCTATAATACATTTTAAAATATCGATAAGAATGATTGGCTTAACATGTATAACGGTAAACGTTAATATAATTAATAAAAAGATATTTTAAAAAACGCACTAAATCTTTTTACAGCGCTTGAGTTTGAAAAATGAAAGATCATTTATTATACGTACAGATAATTTCAACAGAAGAACAGCTACATTTTATATTTACGAAAGGTTAATTATTGTAAAGAAGTTTCGCACAGTACGCGATTTAGATACTTCAGAAAGATTTATTTTTATCCCGCTGTGCCTTTATTATCTCATATAAGTACGCTTTTTTATTTCATGAAGTGTCTTTTTGTTTGTTGTTTGAAATACATCAAAAACCAGTCTAAAATTTGATGACAGCGAGTAGTTCTTGGAGCCGAAGTTTTTCTTTAATTTTTATGTATTATACAAAATTCTAATTTAAGTTGTTGGTGTTCCAAACCAAAACTGTGAATTTAATGTTATTTACTTAAATATATTGAATAATAATCCGAATAGCTTTCGTAATAATGACATGCCTGGCGAGACATCAATTAAATAACAATAAATTCTGAACTTATGCAAAATAGAATTCAAGCCAAACAAGGTCTTATAAATGTAAAACGCATTATAATAGATTCAAAGTGTGGGTTTCTAGGTTTTCAGGTTTCAAAATCCTACATTTCGTATAATTTCTTTTGTAACCAATAAATCTGTATACATTGAATGTCTTGTTCTAAAAGAAGTCGTTGAAATATCAAACGATTCGTAAACAAGCATAAGCTACCAAAATCTTATTTATGGTTTGTTTAACGTATTAATTATACGAGATATTAGAATACTAATTATGTGAACAATCTCACCTAAATAATGTAAACAAGGAATTAGTTTCCTTGTTGTGACCTTAGGATGATGGTTGTGAAACAGGTATGAATGAAAATTTAAATTTTTCTTTCGATTAACTGTTGGATACACAGTGTGTTTATAGTTAAGGAATGCATCAATTAAAATAGTAGAGAGTTTATAAAAACGAAAATTTACTGTTAATTTGTAGATAAACATGCAACTGGCTGGCTCAAAAAAGTTTGCGATTTTAACACCTGTGGGTTTTATATTTCGACTTGTTCTTCTGAATTACCTATTTACATAGAAGTCCGGCTTATCAATTTTATTGCTTAAAAGATTAGTTGAGAGATTTAAATTTGCAAGTTCAGATTTGATTCTTCCAAATGAGAAATGTTTAATTCCCAATCCAAAATGGAACTTCAATTTTCGGAAACAGTTTAAATTTATGTTAGATTATTTTAATTTAAAATCAGATTCAGACTTTTGGGATTTTGGGAAGTTAAAACAATGAATTATTTGAGATTGAAACTAAATTAACATAAATTCAAGCTTTACTAGCAAATTTTTAATTTAATCCAAATCGTGTTGGAGTAGAACTTGAAAATTTGGAATACTTGAACCGAAATACGCTTAATCCAACTTTAACCTTTGAATTGCAGAAACTATATAAGTCTTAAGCTTAAGACTGAAATCTTTCAGTCGGTAAATAGAACACAGAATCTGCATACTATTTTGAATCTTATTTCGAAATTATGAAATTCAAGTTTTCAACTTAATTTCAAATCCAGTTTATGGTTAAAATATTTTTAAGCAGCCTTAATTCTGAATATTCTAAATAAATTAATAAACTTGAAAGTTTAGAAATAATTCAATTAAAATTCGCTTAACCCAATTCGAATTCAGAAACTAAATCTCAAGCTTAAGACTGAAATCTTCCAATCGGTAAATAGAACACACAATCTGCATACTATGTATTTTGAATCTCATTTCGATTAGAAAATTCAAGTTTTTAACTTAATTTTAAATTCAGATTATGGTTAAAATATTTTTAAGCAACCTTAATCCTGAATATTCTAAATAAATTAATCCTGAAATCCAAAATTAGTTTTCAATGTTAGGACTTCGCTCTACTACTAAATCTAAATTTTCAGACCTTAAATTTTTGAAAATAAGTCTTAAACTCAAGCTCAGAATATATAATTAATATAAATAAGTTTTAATTCAAGTTGTATATCTTTAACTTTCAATCCAAATTGCAGGCTTAGTTTCAGAGATTTGAGACCTTGATTTGTAATTACACTGCTTATGGACAGCTTAAGTTCCGAATTTAGGTTTCGAAATCTAAATTTGAAACCCTAACTAGGAAGTTTGTTGACCCTGAAATCTAAAAGTCAAAACATTTCGGGTTATTCTTCCGGATTATTTACAATGTCAATTTTATTACTTAAAAGTTTAGTCTAAAGATTTAAATCTGCAACTTCAGATTTGGCTTTTCCAAAGAGAAAATGTTTAATTCTTAATTCAAATTGACCTTCGGAGACGGTTTAAATTCAGAATTGCAACTTAAATTCTAAAATAGACGAATAAATGAGATTCACATAAAATTCTTGGGATTTTAAAACCAATCCAAACAACGTAAATGAATAATTTGAAATTAATCGGCCGAAATTAACCCTCAATTCAAGGTTTATTTGGAAGTTTTGAATTTAATTCAAATCGTATTGGATATGAACTTGAAAGTTTACAATTCTTAAACCAAATTATGCTTAATCCAATTGAAGTCTGTATTTTAACCTTTGAATTTGTTAAACTCAACATCAACTGAGATCTTCTAATCGGTAATTCAAACACACCATCCACTCACTGTTCTGAATCTCATTTTATCTACCAATTTTTAACTTAATTAACCCAAATTAGGAATTTTAATTCTACAGGTTTTGTTAAAATCCAGGCTTTGATCGAAATATTTTAAGCAACCTTAATCGTAAATATCAATCTTTAAATCAAAATTTGGAACGTTAATTGTATTTAGGCTTTGAGTCTAAATTAAATCTAAATTTGAGTTTCAAACCTTGAATTTTCGAAAGTAAAACTTAAACTAGATCTTGGAATTCATAATTAATATATACAATCTAATCCTAATTTTGAATTTAATTTTTAATCCAAATTACAGATATTTTCTTGCAATTACATTACTTTTGGATTACTATGCTGCAATCGTCTTCAACAACTGATGGCGATTGCAGAATAGTAATCGGAAGCTTTTATAATTAAAAACCTTAATCATTGATTAAGTGTTTTATTATAAGTAAGATGGAGGAAGTCCAAGAAAGAAGAGAGAATAAATTTTACTCTGCGATATTTCCTTTTAAATCACCCTGTATTTTGTATTCATTAATTATAGTTCGTTTATGTACCTAATCAGCAAGTAATCCGGTGCAATTTTAACGTTTATTTTAAAATATATAAATGTGAAAGGTATAGCAGAAAATATACCATTCGGGGGTATTTTCCATTAGCCTGTTGATTTATTAAGTACTTAAATCCAAATTTTGGGGCATAAAGACTGAAATTGAAACCTCCAAGGTGTACAGATTTCAATATCAGATCCACATTAGTGTCATTGTTCTAATTTTTTAATGATGGCCGTTTAAGTATTTGATACAGAATATTTTGTTTATACTTGAGGAATGCACAAATTAAAATAAAATAAATTTATGAAAATGATAAAAATTACATTTAATTTAAAGACTGATTGATTTGAACGCTAAAGACATTTTTTTACCTTTTAAATTTATGGGTTAGCCAACGTACATTTGCATTTATTAACCTGAAATTCAATATTTCAATCTAAGTAAGTAAATTAAAAAATAATTGTTTATAGGTCTTCCTAATATAAGTACGACATGTTGGTATATGCAAGTATTTTAAATTATTCTAAAAGGAAACCTAAAACCTCTTCGTTTAAATAAAATTGTGACAATATGAATGTATGCCATTTTTTTGTATAGAATTGTCTTCCTGGTCATCGATCTATTAACATCAAATCTACTAAACTATACATAGATTACCCCCACACAAGGTTTCTAAGATCGTTTGTTTAAATAGCAAGTTGATAAATGTGTAGGTTAGTTTCAAAACAACTAAATATTTTTGTATTGGTAAAATGTTTATCTATCCTGCATTGTTGAAATTATAGTTGCAACTTTCGGAATATGTACCAAAGATACACCTAAAAATCCCAATCATTTTAGTGCAATACATTAATAGATCTTGAAAATTCCATGAATTAATTTCGCTTGGGTTCGTTTCCAGTGTTTCCTGCTAGTGAGCGAAAGTCAAAATACAAAAACAACCATTTACTTCATCGCTGATATTACTTTGGGCTTCAATTTTGTAAAAGTAGCTGGCGAATTAATTTAAGATTTAATGGTGTTTATTAAGTTGTTCACACGGGTACTTCGACAAATAAATAATTAGCTCACGTTCAAGTCATAATAATAAATCACTTTTGAAGCAACTAGCTTAAAGCCTTTCGTTATTGTTTTATGACTTAAATCCAAGCTCTATTTAAGTGCTTCAATTTTTTACTGAACTCCAAGGATTATGAAATTTCATAAATAACAAGTTTGTTGGGTTTGGTTGTATCGTTTGGACTGTTTTAGTGAAAATCGTTTTTGTAGTTTATCGTTTTTCTGTTCTGTTAGGAAGTGCCCCTAAATTCAATTCTACACTGAATTACTTCAATAAATAGAGATATGATTGTCTCTTAAAGTACAGTATGACTAATGAAATTTGACAGTTTTGTTAAGTAAGCTTTACTTTCTTTAGGAACTCAGCTGTATTAACAACGGTTCTACTAGGTACAATGCTCAAAAAAATTAGCGGAACACTATTAAAACTTATGTGGCTTTAATATTTATTCACAAAAAGATATGACTTAGAAACGATTAGAATTTTAAGAAAAGATTATTTTCTGCTTCCAACAGGACTCTCTACTGATTTAACAAATATGCGTCATAAAAATACAAAAAAATCTAGAGTTCATTGCATACAAAGGTGCTTTTAATACTGGTCCGCTAATTATTTTGAGCAGTGGGTGTTATAATTTTATGTTAAAATATTGCTAAGTTTACGTATCTAAAAATATTTTTAAGCTGGAGAACGCTGCCTTGATTGCAAATGCATATTAATAATAATGCAAAACTGTAAGAACCTGAAACAATTTGAAAATGTAAATACCAAAAAGTTTAAGGATATTTGAGGATCTGGTAATATCAAAGTTACATTTATCTGAAAACATAGAATGCGTTCTTTTATTTGACTAAATCTCGACTTTTTTAAACTCGGGATCCCAATTATGACGCCCATTGACCAGAGTTTTATATTCAGGCAAATCTTAGAAAAATACCCAGAGTTCAATATTGACATCGCCCAACCGGCCCAACCATATGTTGATTATAAGCACCATAGCGAAATTTGGAGGACACTATGACAGTTTGGAATACTTAATAAATATGTACGATTAACAAAAGCAACAGCAGCCGGAATGAAGTGTAAAAAATAGTGACATTTCCATAAGTCTTAAAAGAAATGCATTTGAGTAGGTAATCCGGACTATGATTTATGGTGCCTAAACTAAGAAATCCATGTTAAACTTAAAGCCAAAGAATACAATTTGAATCAGAAAAATTGAAAGAAAAGGCGTTGTGGAGATAGGTCGGATGCTCACAACACGATGGACCTTCTTGACAAGGACAAAGTGGCCAAAGAAAAAGAGGGAAACCAGAAACAGTCGAAATAGAAGGACAGTAATGGCTGTTGGGGATGAGAAAAAGAACCAATTGGGGCCTTTACCCGAAACGAGGATCCGAAAGGCTGATAATGATTTTAAAGCATATTAATGCATATAGAAGTGTATTATATTGTGAATATTACGAAGTTTCAGTAGCAGCAACAAAAAAAGTTTAAAATTACCCAACGTCTGCTAACAGAAAACATGCAAGCAACAAATCGAGGAAAACAGCAATAAACAACTGGAAAGAATTACTTACTGCTTTACCAAAACCTAGGCCAAAGCGTACAGAATTCAATGAAGTTAAGAGATAAGATACTAAAACCTTTTTTCAATATACGAAACAGAATATACTTGAAGAATACACATTAAAAAAAAATTCTTCCCTTCAAAGGACTTAATCACAGTTTGAAAACGTGTTTTATTTTGCGGATTATAATAATGAATTATTACAACATTTAATACTAAATACTTGGCTTTTT
Source organism: Melanotus villosus (assembly GCA_963082815.1). NCBI lineage: Eukaryota > Metazoa > Arthropoda > Insecta > Coleoptera > Elateridae > Melanotus > Melanotus villosus. The sequence continues at coordinate 5,093,103 of OY720423.1, read as the reverse complement.
TAAATTCTCAACATTAAGTGCTTAGTTTACAGCGGTACCCATGAACTGATGTATGTGGGATCCAGAACAAGATATTTAAAACTTCACTTCCGCCTATTCAAAACAATTTAAAAACATTCAGAATTCTGAGGTTACTATGTGTCATATTAAAACATCGTCTTCGCTTTTGTTAATGGCTGTTACCGACAAGTGGCAATGCATTGTTTTCCCCTAAATGAACATTGACAGAAAAAAATAGTACCATTCAAATTTCATTTAGATCTAAATGTGATACGTAACAGGAACTTTTCAAATTTGACAGCTAACAAATACTTAACAGTGTTTATATTCGCATTGAACATATTATTATCTCTTTACAAACTCATTTTGTTGTTAAGTTAATTAACTCTCGTCATCTTTTAAAGGTTTATTTTGGCATGCAAGTGAGCTGGCTATTAAATAATTTCGACATTTTAAAATTAGGTTAACGTGCAATTTACAAAGCCAATGAATAATTAATTATTAATATCTATTGGTTCTCGATTTGTGCGTCCTTAACACTTCGGAACATCGCATCTGCTTTGACTGAATGTTATTTTATTCTTTATTAACAAAATTAAACCTCAAAAAGCCTTATTAAATTACCAAAACTTTTCTTAAATATGGTTATTGCAAAGTTAAAACCTTGAAGTAGCTTTCCATGGTTGTAACAAGTTAATGATATTCGAAATTCTAGGAAGATAAAAAATCTTAAGCTCTTTAAATTTACCATGTCGGGTACATATTTGGAAGGAAGGGACAATTAAAGCAACAACTACTTGATACCTCTTATAAGGAAATGTTGTCGTTTTTATTGTTTTGACCAAACTCAATTTAAAAGTATAAATAACAATATGAAGCAGCAGGCTCATTACCATAATGCATTCAATACACAGCTAAGAGCTAAAACGTCAAGTGGGCTCAATTCAGATCGATCGTACATGTAAGCTGTAAAATTACAATTATTATGTATGAATGTATGCATTAAGATACGGTTAAATTAAGTCGGACCTTTGCTGAAAATTCTCGTGGCGGTCCTTTTACGAGTCTTTTGTCTTCAATATACCGTGTGAATAAATACCGTTATCTTTTAACAATGCTCTAGGGAATCTGCAACGATTGTTAATGAAATATCTTATTTCACTTTTTTTCAGACAGCACGAAATTGTAAAGTTTTATTAATTATTTTGCTTTTAAAAGCAAATCTATAATACCGTTACCTCTATCACAGATTTTATGGTTCTTTTATGATTATTATAACCATCGGCGATGTATAAAATTAATTTTTAAAGTTATGACAGCAACTTACATTTATTGTTGCTAAACAAATAAATTATTACGTTTTATAACGCATTTTTATAAAATATATGTGATAATCGTAAATACTTTATTTGTTTAGTAATCTGCAGGAAATTCTGATTATTATTAAAGTTTATTATTCAAGTATGTTAATCGAAAATGTCAGTCATCGATAGAAATCTTTTGTGATGCAATTCATGAAATTTTTCGTTAATTCTTATCCTAGGTTTATCCAAGGTTGTTACTTTATTAACTGGTGTAGGGAATCACTGAAGACAATCTATGTGTTGCTGTATAATTAATAAGTCAGTCTTAGTTTACAAGAGAAATGTGGGAAAACACAAGAAGAAAATGAATGGAAGAACAAATCTATGAATTAATATAGCAGCCAAAGCAAGACGACTTTGTTGGTTGTTTCAGTTATTTCAAGTTTGATTTTTTAAAATATTATTCGATCGTCTCTTAGTCACATATCACATATTTTTAATTTCAACAGCATTTTTATTTAAGAGTGTAAATTGTTAAATCTAAGAAAGTAGCTTTAAAATCATTAATTGTGACGATAATTCAATATGGAGCAGCAAGCAACCACAAATGGTCAAGATCGGACAAGGAAAAGGCAGAAGTATTTGCAAACCTTCTAACAAACGTTTTTCAAACAAACTCTAATGAAATAGAGCAGGAAATAGAAGAAGAATTACAATCACCACTACCAATACCTCTACCAATATGCAAGATTGTCATTAAGGCTGAAAAAGCTGAAAAACAAAAAGCTCCAGGCCAAGATCTAATAACTCAAACAGTTGTCTGAACAAGGAATAAAGTTCCTACAAATCCTCTTTAACGGGATTCTGAAACTTGCTTGGATAGTCCTTATCCTCAAATACGGAAAACCGTCTAACCATAACAATCTCAAATCTAACAAATTAATTAATCCCCATCGTCCTATCAGCTTACTCGCTATAGTGCCCAAGTTGCTTGAAAAACTATTACTAAGGCTTACTAACCTATCTAACCATCAATTGGTCTTTAGGCAGCAATATTCAACGATTCCATAATGCCAATAATGCCAGCATAATCCAAACTGCACTATAGAATGAAACGTTCTGAACAGCTGTTTTCTTAGATGTAGGCAAACATTTGACAGGGTGTGGCGTATGGGCTACAATATAAATTTAAGAAAACATTTCCCCACGAATTTTACCTCATACTATACTCTTACTTTAAAAACAGAATTTTCCAAGCAAAAATTGGCAAGGAAATATCCCAAATCAAAGAAATAGGAGCAGGAGTACCCCATGAAGGTGTCCCTGGGCCTATGCTACATGTATGATCTACTTACAATAGAACATACCATAGAAAATCCGGTAGCAGAATCGGCTGCACTACAAATTCATTTAAACCAAATTAAATGGTGACTACTTAAAGGCATTGTCAACTTATGAAAAGTCGATTTTTTTTTTATTTTGTAATTTGATTGAGTAAACTGAGTATTGCACCTTTGCAAATTTTTTTGGCCGAATTTTAATTCGTTACCGTGTTATGGGAGCTAAAAGTTTAAGCTATGACGTCAACTACGTCGGTCGCCGGTAAGAGCTCTAACGTGAGATGCCTCTTTAAAGAAGCAAATGCAATTAAACAAGCAAACATTGTCTAAACAGGCAAACACAGACATTTAATACAATTAAAACCTAGCATAGCTACAAGTACAACGCTAAATTTAGGTTATGTTGTCGACACTCGTGACGTCACGTACGTAGGATCTGAATTTTATTTTGGTTTTATTGTGGTTATTATCAAAGATATTGAAATTCTACCCATGCCGGTACTTTTACGAGTATTTTAACTAACGTATTTTGATATTTACTAAATATGTTGCATAAGTTGACAATGCCTTTAAAGTCAAGGAACACGGTATATGCGAGAATGAATCAACACACATTGCATTTACGACAAAGCACCAAGTATGTGCATTTCTCACCCTTAATAATAAATCCATCCCTCATTCAACTGAAGTTAAATACTTGGGATTACATATTGACAGAAGATTGACATGGAAAACTCACAGGGAAAGGGAAAAACTTTCATTCAGCCAACCTGGACCTATGACTGCCAGCAAGTGGATTCACCATTGAAATCGTGCAACCCTTTCAGTTAAATACCATTCGCAATATGGCAGCTGCATCATGGTGTAACAAATTTAAGACTCCATTCAGACTTCAACATCCTCCCATACGTGAGTGAACTAATCAACTAATCAAGCAGTATGCTATTAAGCACCAAATATCCCTGGAACTCGGCCCAAACCATGATAGACAGAAAATCCTCCACTCAGATGCCTTAAGAGGAAATTGTTAAAAGATCTCATAGATTAACAACTGGCTGACTCCATTGGGAATCTTTCCCATCAAGCCTAGTTAATACAAATCATTGGCTCATAGAATATATTAATATTCTGATTGTTAATTAAATATATTGAGATGATACTTAATTGGATGTATATAATTAAGGTTAAGTTGTTTGTTTAATTTATAAAAGAAAATGTTATTTGCCAAATATAAGTAATGCAGATTTTAAATTATTAAAAATTGTAATATAATTTTAAGATAGCTAGATTAGATTTAAGTTATGTGAAAATGTAAATAAGTTATTGTTATAATGTTTGTTAGTAATAATTAGCTAAATTGGTAGTTATAGAAATGTAAAATAAGTTACTATTAGAAACCTTGTAAATAGTTGTTATAGTGAAAAACAATTTAGATAAAAATATCTTGGATACAGAAAAAAACAATTTAATAAATAATTGATATTTTTGCGTTAAAAGGGGCAACAACCAGATAGGTTTGCTCGTCCCAAAACAATAAATATCAAACGAATATTAAAATTTAAATAAAGTTAACGATTATTAGAATCAGCATTAAATCAAAAGAAAGTGAAATAAAAGCAGAAGCAAGTGAAAACTGAATTTCAAGCAGAGCCAATTTAAGAAAATTCAATTAAAAATTGAATTTCAAGCAGAGGTAATTGAAAATTGAAATTGAAGCGGAGGAAATTGAACGTTAAATTTGAAACAGAGGCAAATTGGATTTTGGTGGTGAAATAGAAATTATTTTGGAAAAGAAGAAATTTCAAACAAAACCCAGGAACCGGTGTAAATAGTGAGTGTAAATACCGTAATTATAAGATAGGTTTAAGGCAGGGTTGATAGGGATAAACGATAAATAAAATCTGCATTACAATTATATGAGTAAATTATTTTAATAATTAACGATCTGAGATAAATATCAATAATTTGTCGAACCCAACGTGGAGCGTAACAGTAGAGATACTTATTAATAATTTGGTGCAGCAACGTGAGACGAACAATAAATGTTGATAGCAAAGAGGGGTGATTTATAAGATTTATAAAGTAAAAGGGGCGAAGTATACAAAAATAATATTAAAAGGTTTGTGGGGCAAGGTAAAACGAGAAAAATAATTTATAATTGTCATTTGGAGAAAAGTCAAAACTAATGTCAATGTCATTTGTCAAATTTTTCGATTTTTTGATAATATTTATTTTCAATTAAATACGATTAAAAGGAAAAATACATTAATAAAAATTGAATACTGAATACCTGAAAAATCCAGAACTGAAAAATAATTATAATAATAAAAAAATAACATTAATTTTTTTAAAAATTTTGTACTTAATTTGATAAAAATAAAAGATGGCAGATAGGAGGATGTTACGAAGTAGTTCAAGAAGGGAAGATGAAGAACCTGAAGAGGAACAAGATGAATTAGGGGAGGAGCGAGATGTAATTGAACTGGAGATAGGTGATCATGGAACAGAAGTTCAAACACCTCAAATACATGTTCCAAGAAATGATAATACGAATGAAATGTTACAAATTATAATGCAGCAATTAAACAAACAAAATGAAGATTCCAAGAAGCAGTTTACAGAAATCAAAGAAGATTCCAAGAAACGAGAACAAGATGCCAAAGAAGCTAAAGAAGATGCTAAGAAACGGGATGATAAACTAGATAAACAATTTGAAGAACTGAAAGAAAATTCAAAGAAACAAGATGAGAAATTAAATGAAATTAAAGAAGATATTAAGAAGAGAGAACAAGAATCAAAGAAGCGACATGAAGAGTTAAAAGAAGAAATCCAACAAAATAATAGACAATTCGAAGAACTGAAGGAAGAACTGAAGAAGAATAAACAAGAAATTAGGGAAGAAATCAGAAAAGAAGTGGTAGGAATTGAGAAGAAGATGACCGAAGAAATTACAGAAGAATGTGCAGAGGCACAGAAGGAAATTCAAGATCAGGAAGATATTTATAATGTTAACAATCCTGATTATGAAGAATTAAATAATCAAACAGAAAAGGTAATCGACGAAACGACCGAATTGAATAAAACTATAAAACAGGTAAGAAATGAAGACACAGAGGGCGAAAGTATTAAATTGCAAAACGTGGAAAACGTGCAGGATCACAGAGAAGAACTGAAAGAGACGAATGCAGGGATCGAAAACGATTGGGGGTTGTCAAGGGGCGAAAAGGAAAAATTGAACGGCCAAAATAGGGAATTTGAAAAGGATTATGTGAAACCAGAAGAAGATGAAATGGCAACGAAAGAATATAACCAATTAAAACAAGCAAAAGAAAATTTAGATGATACCAACGAAGGACTAAAAATTAGCAACAAACAATTTATCAAAACTGCTAAAGAAAATATGAATTCTAAACCGTTTAAAATGCCAAAATCAATACGCGATGATAATAAAATTGAGTTCAAATTAATAGGGATTATTTTAAAATTGAAACTGAAGTTAGTACAAATTAAACATTGTAATTATTGGATTTTGATAAATAAGAATTTTAAATACAGAAAGAAAATTAGTTTCTAAAAATGTTTATTAGTGTTAAATTTGTTAATTTGTTAAATGTGTTACATTGTTATTTGTTAAAAATTAATTACAAGCGTAAAAAGAAAAATTTTAATTGAAATCCATTTAAAATAAATAAAATAATTTTTGATAATTCCTACGAAGTAAAAGAAATAAATTCTGATAAAATCAGAGGGATTTTTCATGTATCAATGATATATCCGTATATTGAACAATAAAGTGAAAATGAATATTATTATAAAATAAAATGCAAATTAGTAAAAATTTTGAAATGAACAGGGTTGAAAATAAATATAATAAAAAAAATCGAGGGGCTTTTGAGATGATACTTAATTGGATGTATATAATTAAGGTTAAGTTGTTTGTTTAATTTATAAAAGAAAATGTTATTTGCCAAATATAAGTAATGCAGATTTTAAATTATTAAAAATTGTAATATAATTTTAAGATAGCTAGATTAGATTTAAGTTATGTGAAAATGTAAATAAGTTATTGTTATAATGTTTGTTAGTAATAATTAGCTAAATTGGTAGTTATAGAAATGTAAAATAAGTTACTATTAGAAACCTTGTAAATAGTTGTTATAGTGAAAAACAATTTAGATAAAAATATCTTGGATACAGAAAAAAACAATTTAATAAATAAGTGATATTTTTGCATTAAAAGGAGCAACAACCAAATAGGTTTGCTCAATTGCACGTTCCAAAATAATAAATATCAACCGATTATTTAACTTTAAATAGAGTTAATAATCATAAGAATCATTTATTGAATCGAAAGGAAGCGAAATAGAAGCAGAAGCAATTGAAAATTTGAATTTCAAGCAGAAGCAATTGAAAGTCGAAATTGGAGCAGAGGAAATTGAGCATTAAATTTGAAACAGAGGCAATTTGGATTTTGGGGGTGAAATAGAAATTTCAAACAAAACCCAGGAACCGGTGTAAATAGTGAGTGTAAATACCGTAATTATAAGATAGGTTTAAGGCAGGGTTGATAGGAAAAAAAACTATAATAAAAATCTGCATTATAATTATTTGAGTAATTTTATTTTATTTGGGTAAAAATATACTTAGAAAGATAACAAACAAGGAACCTAATTAACGACCTGAGATAAGAGCAATGCAAACAATTAAGTAAAATTAAAGAGCAAAGCAAGGGATAATTGTAAATATTGAATGTGGGCTTAATAATAAATAAATTAAATTTAAATAAAATCTTTTAAAAGAGCAAGACCATATCAATATGTACAAAAAAAAAAAACAGAATAGGGTATTTTATAATAAACGTAGTACACTGCCGCTCAAAAGTTTAGGACCGGTAACAAAAAATTACATTTGATTGTTATTCGAAAATAAATAATTTATAATTTTCTGCAATAGTTTAAAGTCTAAAAACGCGGTCTCTTACCTGTAGTAATTATTAAATTTGTCGATGTGAGACACTTTACAGATTCTTACATCCACTGTATCTTACATCAGACCAATTGAAATCTGAAGATTATAATATTTAGTTTACTAAATTTAAAATTACTAAATGTAAAATCAGTTGATGTTCTTTGAAAAACTGGGCTCATTAAACCACTATTATTACCTTAAATTGTATTTTTTGGCATAAATGAATTTGAGAATATTAGGAACTGTTGTTCAAATCGTAGCACCGATAAGAGAGTTATAGGAAATTGAAGACAATGAATGTAAAGAATATAAAAATATTTCAAAAGAAACAGTTTTCAACCATATTTACTTCCAAATCAGAGTAGCTTGTCTGCACAATCCCACCATTGTGTTTGTATATTTCTATAATGTTGCTCTCGAAATCTCTTCCCAAATCTGTAATAATTCCTAAAATTTCTATGATATGAGATACATTTTATAGACCTTTGTCTCTAATTTATCTCACAACAACCCCATAATCTATTGTAATGGTTGTACTATTAAATTTAAAATCCGTCGGTGTTCCAGGAAAAATGGCAAAAAGTACAAGTTTTTAGAAGAACGGAAAAAAATACTTTTGCTTCAAGTAGAAGAAGAAAAATTTTAAATCGAGGCGGTAATTCGAGAAGGATGCTGAATCTAAAAATCAAATTTTGAAGCACGGCCAAAATTTTGTTTTCGTCTAAGATTGTTCCGAAAAACTTCAACTGGAAATATAATATTTTCTTGTCAAGGATGGATCGAATTACTTAAAATCTAATACAAAAAAAGGAAAATTATCAATTTATTTATGAAGAATATTTATAGGAAACAAACCAACGTTAACAAATTTATTTTGTCAGATTCAAATCACAATTTTTGGAACAAAACGACAACCTTTCTTAGTTAACAAAGTATTAAATTTTCCTCTTAACAAAACAAGATATGACACCGAAGTTCAGATCATAACAAGTATAGCTGTTTATAATGGTTTCTTTCTTAAAACTATCGACAACCTTATAAGAGGACAGAGGATAAAAATGGGTATTTGAGGTTTCTCAACCCTCCAAAGACTTAAATGTCAAGAATCCCAACAAAATTATATTAACATTCCTTTTCATACGGCCCAGAAGGGTCTTGGAAAATTTTATACAAATTTTGGATTAAAAATTGTTTACAGCTCCAGCAATATTAGGAGTTATTTAGGAAACCCAAAACGTAAGACTATGGAGAAATCAGGAATTTACGAAAGTAAGTGTTCCAACTGTTATTTAAAATATATTGGGCAATTTTGGCATGGAATTCAAAGGGCATGTGGCTCTGTTCAGATTCAATAGAGTAGATGGTAGTGGTCTTTTATTTCAAAGCTAAAATGCTTAAAACGAATCTCTTGGGGAAGGATAAGCAACTTAAATAACTTCGATCTAGCCCGCCTTTAAAGAAGTAACGTCCATTTGTAACCATAAAACTGAACACCACATACAAATTATTCGATATTTGAAAGCTTAAAAATGTTTATCATATAAATTTAATTCCTTGTACTAGAACTCTTATATTGTCGGTATTTCTCTGCAGGTTTAAGTTAAAGCTTAACTTAAGACCGCTTAGAATACAGCTTAAGCGCAGCAAAACTTAGATTAGACGGTTACTTTTTAAGCTACACTTACGCAATATCCATTCCTAGTTCTCCTTCAAACTACGAAATTACACAATTTGCGTTAAAATTATGTAGTTGGGGCCACCTACATAGACACAGGGAACGTATAAATAATTTTAAAAAAAATACTGAATTCATATTTATCGTACTTTCAATCAAAGACGCTTCGTGCCATGTCAACGCCTTATGGTTCGTGTCAAATCAAACAATACATGCAGACCTAAACATGCCCTTCGTTAAAGAAGGCATTGATCAAATGGCAGCCAAACATCAAAATAAATTGGAAGCACATCCAATGAAATTGTCCAACCCCTATTGGAAGCTAGGCAATCGAAACGATTAAAGAGAAAATGGCCCTGTGACATAACAACTCCACCTCATTAGCTCCTATGAAATGAAGAAACGTTCAGCATAAATTAATATTGTAGACTAATCCAGATGTGATGATTTATTTGTCACAAAAAAATATAATTTTGTTGTCTGTGTTGCAATTGTTTCAAATGTTTATAACTATCAACTAGTGAACATTTAAGCGTAGCGAAATAGTTTAATTTAAAAAAATGCAAGCGGCTAACGAACATTTTCGAAGAAAAGTGATTGGTAGGCTTTATTAAAAACACATTGGAAACGGAGAAGCTACACTGTGAAGCATTTTGAAATTATGAACGAAGAACTACTTATATTATTAAAAGGATTGAAGGAGCGAGGAGTTTGAAAATAGAGTGGAAGAATAGCTCGTAAAATGACGAAAGCTAAAACAATGAAGCTGTGGTTAAAATTGGCCAATCTTATAGAAAACTCAGGAAAAGAAGTATCGCATAAGTATATCAGAAAAATATATATCACAATAAAGAAGAAGAAATTAGCAGAAGAACGGTGAAAGAACTTATACCACAATAATAATGACAAATCCACGATTGATCCACGAGAATCTGCTCCATGTCAATTGATGATGCTGATGATGATGAATAAATAAGAAGAAATTAACTCCTAAGTATTTGCAAAACAGTTGGAAAGTCAAAAATAATTGTTATGAAAACTGAGAGATGGTCCTTTGAAACCTTCAAGCCAACTGTCGGTAATCATCAACGACGAACCATATTTCACAATGGATGGAGCTGATTGCGTAAGACAAAACATTTATTACTAAAAAGAAGGAGTAGATATAATTCATGAAGTGAAATTCAGTTTCAGAGAAAATTGAAGATAGCAATAAGCGAACGGGAAAGTCCTTTGCTCTTATTGCACCACCAGGGCTTTGTATCGATCAAAATATGAGTATATACTCAAAAGGAGATATTCGAAAACGACTAGTCCCCTTCATCAAAAAATACCATAATGATGGACAGTATTAATTCTGGCCAGACACACGGCACATTATGCCCAAACCGAAACCGATGTTTGTAAACAATTTCAAGTTCGATAATATGTTAAACGGAACGAAAATGTCGCAAATGTACGACAATAGCGACCCATTAAAGGATACCACAAGGTACATGAAAGCCCTTGAAAAGCAAAAATCATTGATGGGTGGTTGCAAATATTTAACGAAATCTCTTCATCAGATATATTGAAATTGATCCACCCCGCAGTGGATTAATAAACCATATTAAGGAATATAATAATAATCAATGCCAAATGCACATTATTGTTGATAATGAATGTAAATACAATAACGTATGTTCGGCCTTAAAGAAACCTAAGCAATCGCCAGACTAAAGTTGTATAAAAAGAAGTCAATAAAATTATGTACATAAAATTACTTACTGCGAAAAAGAATTGCAACAAAGTTTTTAAATTATAGAAGAAAAACTAAATTTTTGAAATTACCATTGGCGATTTCAATCTAGCTTTATAGAATAGCGGTAATTAACAATTTCTAGAGAGACTAAAAACAATTACAAATTTTCAGAATTAGACGAGCCAATTGAAAATAAAAGGCAAATATTTAAATCTGAAATGTGTATGAGGGAAAATAAGCTAGAAATTTAAATTTTGGCAAACCAAGGTCTTTATCAGAATTATAAATAACCAAAATTGCACAGAATGTTTGTTAACCCAAGTGACTCAAATACTTAAAAATTAAAGCTTGCAAATACCAAAATTGTCTGATAAAATACAACTTTTATCTAGAATTTCTTAGTTGGTCATACGGTCAGTAACACGTGGCAATCAGCGTAATGCAGATTTTACATTCATCAATAAAGCCACGGGTTATGCAGAGTTCCTGCATCAGGCGATAAGAAAATGAAGATAAGTTTAGTGCCTGCACTGTATGGAATTAAATGATAAATCAAACACACATGTTTTTTTCTTGCAAAAAGGGTTCGAAAACTTCACTTTTCTAATCAAGTTTGGTTAAATATCAGGATATACCGCATCTCGCGAATATAAGTTAGTATAAACTATAAATTAAAATGTTCTAAAGTGAAATTTTAATTTTGGTTCTGAAGTATAAATTTTAAAATAATGTCTTCCTGTTACAGTTTTTATAAAATACAACTGCAAAATATGTTGAATCAAAATTCAAATTGTGCCTTATATATAGGGTGTTTCCTAGGTGCGCGGAAAAAGAGGCGATGCCTGGGTGCAAATTGAGGTTATTTTTTCATATAAATATGTGCCCTAAAATGCCTCCCTGGAGAGTTACAACTCGTCAAGGATTTACAAAAGACAGATATAAAAATGAAAATTTGAGGACGTTTTCTAGTAAACAGTAAGGTTTCTTAAGGAAATATTCTTTATTCACCCGCATTCTTACAAAGGGATGAAATTTACACCCCCATTTTCAATTTATCAGAACTTTTTAATGCACAATAATTTATACATTTAAAAACACCTGATTTATTTAGAATATTTTCTTTCTCGTATTTTTTCCGTGAGATTAGTAATCAAATAAAAAAATAAAATAAATTGTAATGCGTGTAGAGCTTCAATGAAGGAATCCAAAGAACCCATCAAACTGAATAAAAATACAGTGTCGTATAAAGGCGATTTGCAGGTACGCCATTGGTGAAATGAAGCCCCAAAGAATAGCAATTGGCCTTGCATTTGCACACAGCAAATTTTGAAATTTACTAAATTTACTCTAACTTCATCACGCTGAATTTCGAAAACGAAGGACTTGCTGTACAATGAGAACTTTTGGTCCTGAGATAAGCCAAGGAACAAGCCAGTGAATTTTCTCCACGTACTTAGGAGACACCCCGTATATATCTTAATCATTCATTAATTTAACATAAGTCTTATGTAACACAGATTTTCAGGGTTAGTTTTAACTCTTCGGTTATTTGCAAGCACTTGTTCTTAATTATAAACTAAATCACAGTGCCTCAAATGCCTGAAATGGGATGAGGTTTTTGTTCAAAATTAACAGAAACAAATATTTGAATTTTGCCTTAAAGTATTTAAAAATCATTAAAGAAACTTGGTTGACTTTACAATAATCTATAAATCAACATCGTCTTTAAAAGGAGCAGGTGGGTGTTTGTGGTGGTTTAGTTCAAAACGTTTTTCCATAGTAGATACTTATTGAAATGCAAAAAAGGCAAATCTGAAAGAACTGACCCCGAATGAAGTACCACAATTCGATTATGATTTGCAAAAATAATAATATCGATCGTCGATTTCGCTTTTCATGGTTAAATGGGTGAATAGAAATGGCAAAGAGTGTAAAAGTTTCGGTCGATTAAATTCAGGTTCAAGTTCAAGATCATGTGCTTACCGTTGCTGCCTTTTGATTTCGCTCTTGCAACTGGCTCTGCTCTTAGACCTAATGAACTGCATCGCACTGGTAGAGAGGTACAATACCTATTGTCTGTCTCTATCACAACACACGGTATATAAAAATAAAGTACACACACGACAAGTCTGGTGCATTTCACACTTGTTTAACTCGCGGAACTAGGCGGGTGCGACCCGCCGGTCTTGAACCTGACGGTGATGTAAGATGGCTCATGCACCTGAACCGAACACTCGTGGTGGTTGTGGGCTACGAGTTCGCCGGGACTACGAACTATACACATACACCAGGTTATGTGGGCTGTTGCTTCGGCGATCTGATCACGCTCTGCTCTGATCGGTGAAGCTTGCCGGTGGTTTGTAGTCCCTGCACGGTTTTTAATGGTCACAGGAGTGGACTTTATCAGATTTTGATTCTGAAAACCCACACTGCTACGCTACAAAGACCTAAACTGGTTCGAACGCATTAACCACCGACTTTTTATGAACATCTTTTTTTAAACTAGGTGTCTATTGTATTTTGGAATAAATTATTCCATACCGTAGTAGTAAACTTGCTAATTACAACAAGATTTATTTGAGTATTGTAAAGGTTACTAACCTACTACCCACGTGGAATCACATAAAAAAGAATTAAAACCTGGAAAAATAGAGAAAGCCTTTAAAAATGAATTTTACATTTTATACGACAATCAGTTATCATTTTTAGTAGCTAACCTAAGCAGGTTATGTATTATTGAAATCAAAATGAAAAGGATTGATTAACTACAGTTTCATAAGTAATAAATTTAAAAAAAAACTGATGATGGTGTAAGACAAAACTTGTTTTAATCCTGACTAAAATAAAACCGTAACTTCTTTTCAGAAAAAAGCTGAAACTTTTTTAAAGTGATTTTTTAAAGTTAATTTTTGGGATGCATCTGGCGTTATGAAACGCATTCCCGGGCGTAAAATGCGGCTGTTGATGCTTCAAGATAAGGTGTAAAGTGCGTCTTTTTCACCCTAAGCCGCACTTTACATCCTGAATATTTTATTAAAAATGTTTGTTTATTTGTTGGGCACCAACAGTTTCCAAAGGATTTCCATCGCTGAAATTGGCACGTAACCTATGGTTGTACGTCACATCCAAAGCACGACATACTTTCAGATATTTTTTCATATTGAAAATCTCACCGACCTAGACAGGGAATCGAACCCTAGAACTCTGATTTAAAAGGTAAGTACGCTAACCTTGGCTCCACCCAGGTTTGTCTCATTGCCTTAGTTACGGTACATTTTGAAATAATTTTAATATCAGCTGGTGAAAGTCAGTTATTGTGACAAATTTCAAATTTAAGATAATTAAAACTAAATATTAACTCAATAAATAGATCTTACCTCTTTTAACTAAGCATGTAAAAGACTTTCGAGAAAAAAGAAGTTGAAAAATTTAATAAATGACTTAATGAAAATAAAAATTTGGTACAAAAAACTGAAACTGAAAAATTAACGCTTTCCTCTGAGATGTTTTTTAAAGTTTTTGAATAGAACGAAGTCTGACGGAGCTAGGTCAGGCTATAAGGCGGAAGTCTGCTGGACATTGACTTTATGACACTGCCATGTTCCACCTTAATTTCACTCATTTTATCAAGAAGTAAAGCGTCCCAAATCTCTACAAACTGCTCAAATTAAACACAACTATTTATAATAATTGGTTTGACATCGTCGCTTTTTTGTTTCATGGCTAGGTAGATAACATAAAAATACGCCCTCGTATTTTCCAAACTTTCTTAAATGCTGATTTAACAATTAGAATTATAGGAGATTTAATAATTGCTTCTAAAAATACATAATTTTCTTTGAAGATAAATCGACTAAGCTTGTAGATAGACAAATTCTAGTACTTATTTTTTCTTTGAGTGAATTTTAACAACTTTCAGTTAACAGATAAAAGCAATATTGAAATATATTAACTCATAGCTTTTTTATTAGGCTCCGAAATGGTAAACTGAAACGATTATTGTTAAAACCTTGTAAAGTAAATTGCTATAATCCCAGCTTTACTAAATACAACTTCTTAAGCAGCTTGGCTGTCTTTGTTAAATATGAAAATTTTCTCAATAATTATACCATTCCCTTTTTAACAAGTCAGCGTTGTCAGCTTTATTATGGACGTAATTATACGCCCTATTTTACCAATCTACAGACACTAACAGAAAGCAATATGGTAAAGTTATTTTCCTTAGGCCCTGTACTTTTTTCGAAAATTGAGATAGACTGTAGGTCAGCGATTCTCAACCTATGGTACGCGTACCATTGATGGTATAGTTGGTTCAGAGGTTCGTGTAGAATTGCTGGAAGAATTTTACAGATTAGTGGTGGATTATGAGGTTTACCTATCGTAAATCATCTCTACTAGGCCGGATTAGAAAAATTTTATAGCTGTCTTAAAACTAGAAGAATTCTTTTATAAAATATCAAAATATTTTGGGCAACAGTTTAAAGCCGCCCCTGGTAAGGGCGTTTATGGCAGGACTTGCCACCTCTAACTCGTCATAATACTTTTATTGCCCGTTGTAATAACCTAAGAAGAACGGGCTATACGCGATGGACTTGGATAGGTGATACGCGAAAGCTTAACTATTTCTGAAAAATTATACTTAAATAATTTATTCTTTCTCTTTTATCCTTATGTCCTTCTGCGCGTCGGATCTCAATTCATCTACCCACCCACTATGTCTTATCTAATTGTCGTACTCTCTCACTCTTACCATGTGGGAGGGGGGTGCCGCGTTAATGGAGCAGTTGAGCAACCCATCCAAGTACTGACCCGGGACACTGAAGCTTAACTCTCGTGGTCACACTTGATTGGGGGTACCTAGCTAGCTACTGCAACTCGAGATCTAAATAATTTATTCAAATAATATAAAACTCGTATCGGAAAAACAACGATTTTAAAGAAATTGCAGATAAAACTATTAAATTTGTTATATTTAAAAAAGTGTCGAATAAAATTGAGCCTATATTATACTTAAAACTAGGTAACATAATGTTTAAAAATTGTGTTTTGCAAACCAAGCTCAAGAGGTTCATATCAATTTTAATTAAAAAGTTTTTAAAATACTTTGACTGTTTTTTATCTAGTTTTTTAAGTAATAATTTTGAAAATGTTAGCAATAATAATAGATATTTTGTTTCTAAATTAATTAAATATTTAACTTTTATTATGGTAGTTATGTTTTGGTTGCCAAGAAACTGAAATAGATATTTTAAGTTTGCCTACATATTTTTCTATTTTGAAACCGAATTATTTTATAAAGGGTGGTTTGATATTCTTTGGATGGTACGTAGAACTCAAATCGTTGAAAACCGCTGATTAAAAAAACTTTTGGTCGAATAAAGAAGGAAGACGTAAATAGTAGACATCATATATGTGGCTTAAATTCAGGACAACACAACAGAAATAGTAACAGCCAAAGGTAATACTCAACCTTTTTAGATAAATACAGGTGTAAGACAAGGAGGCTTGTTCAACTCTTTTCTATTTAATGCAATTATGGATAAAACGTAGCACTGGTAGCAGGTGAAGAGAATGGGCTGCAAATACTACTATATCGACTAAACACGACAGGAACGCGGTTCAACATGGAAATATCGACAACCAAACCAAAAACGATGGTAATAATCACCCAAGAACCCAAGAAGGTGTAAGTTGGAAATACAAGGAACAGATTATGCAATTTAATCATTTGGGCGCAACGAGTAGTAGAGACTTTCGCAGCACGGAAGCCAACCACAAAAGCAGCACAAGAAAGGGCTGTTGAAACAATATAATATGGAGCAACAAGTATATGAGGTTAGAAAGTAAAACAAGAATATGTGTATATAAAACAATTGTTCGACCAATATTAACGTATGCAAGCGAAACTGAAGCAGAAACACCAATAACTAAGCGCAAAGTAAGAACAACGGAAATGAGAGTCTTGAGAAATATAATGAGAATAACACTGAGAGATAGTCAAATGAACATT
Organism: Melanotus villosus; assembly: GCA_963082815.1. Lineage (NCBI taxonomy): Eukaryota > Metazoa > Arthropoda > Insecta > Coleoptera > Elateridae > Melanotus > Melanotus villosus. The sequence goes on along the minus strand of OY720423.1, from coordinate 5,076,065 downwards.
GAAATAAGAAGAAAATGCGAATTGTCAGATGTAGTGAAATTGATGAAAAGAAGAAAAAAGGCCACAAGGCCAGACTCGCAAAAATTTGTAAGAACAGTAAACCCAAAGGGTGGTAGCAGAGTTGGTTTTCGTTATCAAACGAGTAAACAGGCCAGACAAACAGGACATGGTCCTAGTCGAGGGAAAGAAGAAGAAGAACAAAAAAAAACTATCAAAGCTTTAACTAAGGATTAAGACTTTGTCTCGTATTTTATATTTCACTGCGTTGTTTCTTTAAAAAATAATTTGGTCAAATTTACTTATGCCAATGCCTCTCGCTTCTAGACTGTGGTCGACAATGATGGACAGGACTGCCATATAGAATATAGATATTGGAGTAGTGCCAAAACGCAGTCCTGTCCGACATCTCTACGTGCCTCGAAGGGTTCGGTGTACTCTCCCTTGTAAAGAATTCTCGCTATGTTTTGTTCGTGGAGGCGTTTACGTACTCCTATAAATTTTCTGGGGACTGTGAGACGTGTCATGATAACGCATCCCTGTTAACTGAGTCGAAGGCTTTCGTAATGTCTATAAAAACGACATAGAAGTTGCTCTGCTGTTCCACAACCTTCTCTTAAAGTTGCCTGAGAAAATCGTGTCCGTGGCTGAAGTCCACAGGTCTGAAGCCACTTTGAGAATTAGGGAGCAAGCAATTTGTCAATTGGTCTGTTAGCCATCGCCCGGGCTAGTATAGTCTTAAGTTATTACAACGGACAATAAAAGTATTATGACAAGTTAGAGGTGGCAAGCCCTGCCATAAACACCTTACCAGGGAGGACTTTAAACTATTACCCCAAAATATTTATAAATGAATTATCCTATTTTGAGGAAGCTGCAAAATATTTTGAGTCCGGCCTAGTAGGGATGATTTACAATAGTTGTATTTAAACCTCATAATCCTCCACTAAATTGTAAAATGCTTCCAGCTATTTTGCGGACCTGAATGAACAGACTATACCTTTCCAGGAACGGAGGGTAGAGAGATTCCTCGGTAGTTTCGGCAATCATCGAACATTAGACTATGTATTACAAGAACTCATTTAAAAGTTCAACTGAAAAATAATTAAAAGTTGTCCATTTAATTACCTGAGTATTTCCGAAATCCACTTCTATTTTACTGTTTTGTACTTTCGGATCTCAGCTTCAAATTCTCTGGATACTCACTTTCGTAAACATTTTGCACGTATCGGTATCGGTATTAATTATAACAAAAATTCATACAAAAAAAGCACTGCGGTAGCAAAGGTGCAAATATTTCAAATAAAATTAAATATCGAAACTTAAAATCGCCGAAATTTTCCGCTCTGTTTTAGACAAAAAATTGAAACGAAAAAACATGCTTACAATGCTAAAAGTGTCGCCCCTTTCCGTGCAAAAACAATTGATATAATCCAGTTACTTTGAATAATAATGGTAACTTAGTTTTACTGTTACCTAAAATACCAAAAGTCATTCATGAATTAAATAAATAGTTCATTCGGATGTCATAACGTTTCAGATAACGAAACTATTTGATCCCATATAATGTTAACGATAATGCAAATTTGCAAATATATTTAATCAGATTATTTAACTAATAACTGTATTTAATCTGCGTGTAAAAATATATACCTACAGATGAATAGAATGAACTGTATACGAAATAGATCAAGGAGACACTTTCTCATTTATCAGTTTTCAGCCTTAAGGTAATCCTTTAGATAAATGCACAAGTCAAAAATTTCCCTGTACTAATTCATTTGATATTTATCTTCAGACTACTAAACAGGCTGCAGCGGTCACTTTAGACGCTGTTTATTTTTTTATCGAGCATTACACGGTAATAAGTAAGTTAAACAGGCATTTATTAAGATAAATTTTTTTCTTCAAATTTTATGATTTGTGGTAATTTGAGCTAAAATGAGTTGAACTACTGTCTGTCTTAACGCTAGGAAGCCTAAATGTGAACAAACCGCACTTAACATCTCAGCACTTAGTTTCAGGTTTCACTCGATTTTATCGGACAGAATCCAGATGTAAAACAAAAACAAAAAGAGTTGGACAAACATTTATGTGGGTGGTCGCATTTAGAAGGTTTTACTAGAAATTTTGCTTGAACGTACAGGGTGTTTCAAAAAGATTTTTATCTTCATCAAGAACACATTTGTTGTGATTTCGATTATAATTTATAAAACAGTCATTTTTCAGCTTTCATAATTAGGAATTAAATTACAAAAAACAGAACACATGTGTATTGGAAGAGAGGTTCTAAGCATCACAATATAAGACAAAGCACTACATTTAAATATTTGTTCTACAGTGTACATGTCAACAAGGCTCCAGTACACGAATAATAATGGGAAAAAGAGCAACAAAAGCACTGCATGGATTAATGTGGAATAGAAATATCAGTAGTGGTACCAGAAATAAAGTATTTGATGGAGTGACGGAGAATATCATATTATATGTAGCAGAAATGTGGCCCTTCACAATAAGCGTAAGAAACAAAATTAGATCAGTAGAGCTTGATTGTATGAGAAGGTGTTTGCAACTTACAAGGAGAGATAAGATCAGAACAGTAGAACCTTAAGAAACAGAGCACTCTGAAGCTTGTCTAAGCTGTCTTCTGATTTTGATACCAAATACTTTTGCCACGTCTTTTTTTTTTATTTTTTATTTTTAATCTCATTTTTATTATCACCACTAAAGTGTTCGTAGTTTTCTCTAAGATTCCTTCTATTGTGCTGCACCAAGCATCACTTTACACATTAACTCAAATTCATCTGTTTCCATCTTATTTTTTGTTTTAGTTTTAAACCTTTTATAATTTCCATTTTGGAACTTTTTCCCAAAATCTTTGACTATTCATACGATCTAGGGCTTCTAGATTCTAGAGTTAGAAATTTGTAATTTTGGATAAAAGTAAAGGCAAACATACTTTAATTCAAAGTTATAATGTTCCTTCTACTCCGTTTTTAATTTTAATTTCTCCAAAATTCTCTCACCACTTCCCTCCTGGATCTTCAAATCAATCATTTCACTTTTTTTCCTCACAAAATTGTAAAGGTTATAATTTTTTTTTTCTGTTTTATAGCTTGTCACGTTCTTTTTTTTGCTTAATCTCCTTTTGATCTCACTCTTCCACTATGGTGTTTATAGTTTTCTATTACATTTCTTAAATATCCTGGTAGCTTTCTTTGCTGCACCAAGCACCACTTCTTAATAAATTCCACAATAACTCAATTTCCTGTCAGCCTTCTTTGCTCCTTGCTATATCAAGCACTATTTCTTTAAATATCCATTCCATATAAAACTCAAGTTCATAATCTTTCTCTAACAATGTATGACTTCTAATAATTATTTGTTCGGCTTATCCATTTTAGTGGTGGAAGCTTAACACAAATTCATCTACTTCCATCTCATCATTTTTCAGTTCTGTATCTTTCCTAATTTTCTTATGAGACTTTTTCTTATAATTTTTGGCTAACAGTGTATGGGTTTTTATACTCTTATGCTCGCATTGTTAATTCTAGAGGTGAAAGCGTGCAACTTTGGTTTAAAGTATGAGTCAAACATATCTTAATCCAAAGTTACGCCGTTCCTTCTCCCTTTTCTGATTTTTCTACACATTTTTCCTACCATTTCCTCTTAAATCTTAATACCAATTCTTTCATCTTCTTCTTCTGAAGCTTGTATAACCTGCAATCTTCTTCTGATTTTGATACCAATTACTTTTGCTATGTCTTTTTTTTAACGAGGCCACCTTCTTAATTTCACACTTCCACTATGGTAGTTTTCTATTGGTTTTCTTAAATACTCTGAAGACCTTCTGTGTTATACCAAGCCCCACTTCTTTAAATCCATTTCACATTAACTAAAGTTAATTTGCTTCCGTCTCATCTTTCTTCGGTTCTACTTAAACCCTTCTAATTTCCCATTTAAAACGTTTTCTCATAATCTCTGTCTTACAATGTACGACTTCTAATGTTCATTTGCTCGACTTATCAATTGTAGAGTTAGAAGCCTGTGTAGGCCAAACCTACCTTAATACATCGTTTCGACGTTCTAACATCGAAATATTTGTTTTTATTAATAGATACCTACATCAAGAATTCTCTGATGCAAAACATATAATATGCGGATTTAGAAACTAAAATTTTAAGGGCTGCTTTGGTGGAATACTTTTAATGTATTTTAACACAAATGGGTGCTTAAAGCCGAAGGTCAGTGGTTCAAATCCTTGCGTAGGTGATATTTTCCCGTATATGGAATGTTTGTAATGTAGTTAAAATAAACAAATTGCCAAAATCCACCTGCAAATTAATTATATCAGCGTAATTAACGTAACCAATAATCAAAAGAATATTCGATAAAACGTAGAAAATTTTACTGCAGTATTTTCAGTGGACAAAAATCTACCGTGCCTTAAAGAAATAGCTTCCGTTTAATACAGCGAAACCTGTTGTACTTGTTATTTTTAATTTCTCTTTATAACCTACCAGTAAACTTCTAGATTGAAATTTGAAACTTCAAACCCCAAGTATGCTTACCACCTACGTTACGTGCCATTACGGCCATTCAATAAAATTAAATTTTTTACAGTTTGCACGCCTACATTTACTCGGATAATGTTTACAGTTTACTTTTATTTGTTAGAGGTTTTAAAACGGATGTTGCTGAAAGCGGCACTTTCAGTATTTGATAGAAGGGATAATGTTTACTTATTTTTCTATTAATATTCCAATAACAATCTGTAAGTTTTAGAAAAAATAAGGGTTTTAAAAAGTCAAACAAATCCTGTTTGAAATAGTTTTATGCGTGTTTCTGTGAATATCCCAACAACAATCGTTAGTTTTTCAGAAAAAATAAGGTTTTTGAAGAGTCGAAGGAATCAATTTGGAATAGTAATTCGGTGATTTCTTAGCCTCGATTATTACAAAACGAAGAAATAAAATAAGAAAGGCAAAGGGAGAAAATTATAACACTTATGAATTATTATTATTAGTTCCATAAAGTCGTTATTTTGTGCATTTCATAAATTTACGCAAAGTGTGGGGATTTGGTGTGTATCTAATGTTATAAATAAATATAATAATGAAAAATTGAAAAATATGTAATATTTCCAGCACGTTCCATTTCTTTTGCTACGTAATTAATCTGATACTGCAAAGAAACTTTACGTAAATACATCTGCTTGTGAGTTCTCACAAAGAAACACGAAAAATTCCAATTTCCCCTTTCATTTCTCGCGCCTTTATTTGTTATAATATCAGGAAGCTATTACCAGCTTCTTAAGGCACAAGACAACTTTTTACCTCCGAAGAAGTAAAGTAATTGAATTATAAGCATAACAAATCAAAGATATGTACTAAATTACGAAACGCTTGTGCAGTGGCGTAGGAGATGATCACTTACTTTCAATCTGAAAAAAAAAATAAAATTATGGGCATTGTATTACTGTAAATAAGTTTAACAAACACGCAAGTTAAAAGAATACACTGGTGGGCCGAGACCATAAAAAACGCAATTAAAGGAAAGAAACAAAGTTGGAAAAAATTAAACACCAAAGCTCAGTCAAATTATAAAAAATACAAAAAGGATAGGAAAGAAGCGAAAACTTAGTTAATGGAGAAAACAATGGTCTTTGGGGAGTAATTGAGGCAAGCAGATAAAAAAAACCAAACCTTTTTTTCAGAACTATTAGAAATGTAAGAAAGAATAAAACCATCACAATACACACTATTAAAAATGAAGAAGAAGAGATACTTACAGATGAAGAAGTAATCATGGAGAGTCGGAGGTAGTGTTTTAAGAAACTACTAGAAGGAACGGAGGGAAAATATAGAAGAAATACAAGAGGCATTAAAAAAAATGAAAGTACGCAAAACGCCAGGATATGATCAGATCATGGCAGGTATGTTAAAAGCAGGAAAGGAACAAACAATAGGAATGCTGAAAAGTAACACGAATAGGGTATTAAACATAGGAGAAGCACCGGAGGACTGATAAGTAGGAATTATAATCCCAATACACAAAAAAGGAGATCCAAAAAGCTGCAAAAACTATAGAGGAACCACTAAATCAAGGCACTGTAGAAAAATCATATGCCAGAATCTTAGACAAAAGGCGAAGAGAAAAAATTGGAAGAAACAATAAAATATTCACAATGTGGCTTCAGAGCAAATAGAGCAGTAAAAGATACAAATTTTATAGTAGGTACGGAAAATAAAGACAATCAAAGAAAACGGAAAGACACATCTCTACTTTATTGACCTGGAGAAAACCTTCGACAAAGTAAGTAGGAATGACGTATGGAGTATGCTGGAAGAACGAGGAATAAAAGAGAAACTGATACAAGGAATAAAAGCCATATATAAACAAACCAAGAACTTTGTAAGAATTAGATATAAGAAATCTCAGGTGTTCAAAACCACAAAAGGAATAAGATAAGGATCCCGAGTCCCTTGCTGGACGAGGGAATCAAAAAATCAAAAGGTAAGTAAAGCAATACAAGATAGGACACTGGAAAATGGAAGAGGTAAAAATATTTAGGCACAGTAGTTTCACATAATGGAAAAATGGACGAATCAAGAGGACGGGAGCAGTAGCAAGACTATTTAATGCAATGACGAACTCCTTTTTGCCAAAAAATAAAATACCAAAGGAGACAAAACAGATATCTTTAAAAAAGTAGCCGCACCAATTCTAATGTTTGGATCGGAATTACGGAGTTTGACGCAAAATAAAAGAAAATAAAATGAGATATCTTAGAAGAATAGAGGGAAAACGAGAAAGAATAAAATAAGAAACACCTAGTTCAGAGAAAAGGAAAAACCAAAACCAATGCAGAGCACAACAGCACAAGGACAAATAAGATGGTTCGGGCACGTGCTGAGGATGGAAGAAGAGAGATTAGTCACAAAAGGTATACATAATAAAAACAAGCAGAAAGAAGAAGAAAGGACGGCCGAGGAGGACTTGGACATTACGAAGTAAGAGCTGTAATTGAAAAGCGGGACATAAAAAAATGGAATGAGGTTAAATAAAGGACGCAAGACAGAAAGAGATGGAAGGAAATAGGGAAAAGGAAACCGAGTCGAAAATTAAGCTGAAGAATTCGTAGCTAAAAAGTTTATCTTTGTATCTGCATTGCTACTGGGTTTATTAAGATATTAATTACTTATTGGTGTAGTTAATGTCTGACTGCACATTCGTGAAAGTAACTTTCATTTCTTGCCTGTTTTTTTTGAGAAACCTGTATAACAATACATAATAAAGAAAAGAATTAAATTTTATTTAATCTATTATGAAATTGTTCGGTCAATGTCTCGTTTTCCCTCTTTTTCCGACATTCGTTTTAGTGCAAATATTTTTACAATTCTATAATTTACACATAAAAAGTATAATATTGCAAACAAGGTTCCCGCAAAATTATAGCTCATTGTTGTGCACCTAGTTAGGTACAGTATATTTACAAACAATGGAATAATACAACATCTTATATGAAATATACTTATGCTTGAACAATTTAAACAAGTGAATCTAATTGGTCCTAGTATACCAGCTGTTTTTCTACTTGCAGTTGAAATCACTTGCATTATGTTAATATAGGTACATTTAGACGTACAAATCTGTACTAGGTTAGTGGGTTCTAAACTACAGAGATGTAGCAGTTTTGTGTCTACAAACGTATTTCACATTAATGCCATTCAAAGGATGTACAGATTTTTAATTCAAAATTAAAGATAAAAAAGGGCAGGTAAAAAATTAAAACCGTAAAAGCAATATATGACAATATGCAGTGTGTCCAGGGGTGGATCTAACTATACCTGTAAACGTTTTTAGTTCTCGTTTTTAGAGAAAAAGTCATCCTTCATAAAACTCTTGACACCATTTCACATTTCCTTAATTTCTAACCACTCTGTAAGCGTTGTCGATAATTTAACTATGACTAAGATTTTTCAAACTAAAGCAAAAACTTTTACAAAAAATTACTTTTTCCAAAAATGGAATGTCCGTCCGTGGACACACCGTATATGCGAATTTTCCAACATAAAATTTGTATCTTCAGTTGTTGTAACCATAAAACTCCCCCTAAAAAGTAATGGCCCTCAAAACTTACTGAATTTGTTTAACAAGTCCATTTCTGAATTGCTAAACAAGATACTTCAAATGAAATTAGTTTAGCTTTTCAAGATTATTAATTGGAATGTTAACTGATAACATACAATGTGATTTTTTACAAACTCAATTGCAGCAGGCCGTATTCTGACTTAATACAGACAGTTCTAAGGTTATTAAGACAGAATACGGCCTGCTGCAATTGAGTTTTTAAAAAATCACATTGTATGTGTTCAAAACCACTACGCCACAATATAATTATTTGTCTCATAGTTTATTAGGAAGTCTGTGCCGTTTTGACTGTTGTCATCATTATCTGAATACATCATAAAGTTAATTTGAATCGTTCTAAAGTGGCCGCGTCCTTTGTAATGGATCTCAGCCAAGGCCAATATAGAGAACCTTAATCTTCCCATTTCACCTTCTTTTACCTATTCGTAATAAGCTTCGTATGTTCCACGTCCCTATTTTTCTAACACTTTGTAATTGGGTGGCCTGTGTCATTACCGCTCCCCCGAAGATAATTTATACCTATATTAAGCGAAACCATTATGATTCTCACGAGAGTTGTAATTTTATATGAAATCAAAGTGGGTCCTCAGTTCCTTCCTTAATGGGAGTAAGCAGAGACAAGGGAGCAAGGTAAGTTATGAATAGTATTTAGGTTAGGACATGGACAGTGGAGAGAGTCAAGGCCCGCGTAGGCAGGGGTGCTTCCCTGATGTAGACATATCCTCCCTACATCGAGATCACGGAGGAGTACCTAGTCTACTCCAAATATAGGGGCCGCAAAAACATTTTCACACACCAAAGACGGCCCTAAGAAATTCAAGAAAATGTTGTAACAACACTGGTTAGCAACCAAAAATAAAGTGTAATTATGAAAATTTGTCGTAATAATTATATTATTTTCTCGAACTTACTTTGATGTGTTAGAAACGACAAAAAAGGCCTTTTCGTTTATTTATTCATTTTCTCACTAATTCGAATAATTCAGTCGGATAATCGAAGTTGTGTGTATTATTTTGCAAAAACCTTTGAGAGTTTGTATACAATAAAACATGAAACGAATATCGCTAATTGGATGTTTTGCATGTTGTTAAGCTAAATAGCACGTAGTTAATACGAAACCACATGTGTAAGTCTTTATAAAGGAAAACGAAAACATATTATACAGTAATCAACATCTTTTTAAGTTGATCGTTCAACCCCACATATATAGGTACTAATTAAGGAGAATACAAATGAGGATAAATATAGGAGGATTATAAATAACGCTCCACACTATTAAACTTTAATAGATAGTAATTTTGAAGATGATTTATTTAAGTTGTACCGCGTTTATTTTCGAAAAATTTTAAAATGCGAAACCTTGAACCGTGGGTTGTAGTTAAATACTCGAAAAAATAACTAAAGCCTCGTAAAATATGCATTTATGTACGTTTTTATGGTTAGATAACATTTGTGGCGGTTAAAAAACTTCTTATGTTACATACAGTCGTTACTTTCGTTGTGAATATTAATTTTACGAGAGTGGCTCATCAAATAATTAAACAATACAAAACAACGTTAATGTAAAGCTACAAACGATACCGACGTATGGGAGTCATACATCAAAATTGGCCGGAGACTTCAATGCGTGTTTACAAAAAGAACCTTTTAGGCTAAGCCAACCACGGACCTGAATTTTTAGCTTGCACTTACACCCACGTAATAATCACATAAAATAACAAAATTATAATTTGTTACACAATATTCCTAGGAAATTTTTGAGTGATAATCAAGCGTATAGTAAAAGGCAATAAAATATCTGACGGTCTTAATTGACGTATTCGACTAGCCTTTTTTGCAGTTTTATAATCAAGCTTACCTTTTTATAAGGTGTATCAATGGATCAACACCAATGAACGGTTTTTATAACCCGAGGCTAGTGATTTAACAACGTACTGAACTCGAGCAAGACAAAATCAGTTTGCCTAACTCAATAATTGGCGGAAAGTTTTACATTTTGTTTGATTTTAAATACTAAAGCCCACGGATCAATTATATTCCGTACAAAATTAATAACAATTAAGATTTAACTATAATTATTATTGTTCATAAAAATCAGAAAAGTAAACGCGGAAGTATCCTCCAAGATTCATTTGCAATTCAGTAAACAGTTAGGTATATGAAATAAATTTGGATTCGTTTTTTCATAAAACAACTTTCGCTGGGTACAAACCGGTGAAATATATCATATTCAAAGCACGGTTAAACACCTGTAAATTCTGATAAATTTGGTTGTTGGTGTATGTGATAATAAATTATCCAAATGTAGCTTCTTTATAAAACTCTTCGACGCATTTTATTTCGTTTGTGCTTTTATTTTGTAAACTTGAAACCGGCTGTTGTTACATTCATTTATTTGATATGATATTTACATATGCTTTTTCTAAAGAAACAACTGTCCAAGACCACAAAATCCGACCTTTGAAAGGTTTAAAATTATTATTAAAAGATTGAAATGGAACCATCGTGGTTTAATTATTATAAATATATATTAAGTTTGCCCTTAAGAAGTAAGAAAGTTGATAATAAAAATATGTGATCGATTCCTCTTTCTACACTTTTATCGTAATAATCGCGATAAAAGCTCCACGCCTAAGATACATTCAACAACTGACTCTGGAAACAGATTGCTATAATAACCGTGGTTGAAAATTACGAATCTCACTAACCACTCCTACACTTTGTACTTCTGTTACATATCCGGAAACAAAACTATTACTATACGCTTCCATATACCTAATCAGATGACAATCTTGAAACCAATAACGGCATTTCACAACAATATATGCGGCTATTTGTTTTCTACTGTAACTTTTGAAACTGAAGTTTTTTATAAATGTTGTTAACTTTAACACTTTATAAAATGAACACTGCAGTTGTTGTTGGCAACGTTATAAATTGCTGGAAATCTACTGGATTATCTTTTTAATTACATGGTGGCGCCTTTAGGACGTTTATTGCAGTAAATTATGAAAAGCAATTTCTAAGATTATGCGCTACAACATTAAAATTGAAACCATTAACATGTGGGTTTGTTTTTGTTTAAAAATAATATTTTGGTTAAGCTAAGTTCTTTTCTAAGATTATGAAGCTATAACATTAAAATTAAGAAAATTAAAATATTGGTTTTTGTTTAGAAATAACATTTTTATTAAGTCAAATTATTCTTTAAACAAAAACAAACACAGCTTTTAATTTCTTAAAAAATAATTTGATTCAATTAAAATATGTGGGTTTGTTTCAGCTCAAAAGTAAAATTTTAATTAAGTCAATTGCACAGCCGCTACTTCATTGCCACTATAACGGAATTCAGTTGTTTATATTGATTGTTAAGTACCAGTGACGCGTCTGCCGAAAGTATTTGCGGTTTACTTCTTTCTAACCGTTGTGATTAAGTTGCAGAATGTCATTTATGGTAGAAAATCCGTTCAACGATAATCTACGTGTTGTTATTCAATTTTTGGTCACTGTAGGGCGTCAGCCAATGGAAATTTATACGAGGACAAAGCTGTATATGGTGACTGTAGTGATTCTCATGTATTTCGGTAAAGTACTTTTGCCATCTGTTTACTTGTTCTCCTTTTGTATATAATTTATCGCCTGTTTTCGACAATTGGGCAGTAATGCACGGAATTTTTGTTTGCTAGTTGCTTTGTTATTCTGTATATAATACCTCTCTATTGTTTCTCAATTCTGCTGCAGCTTGTCAGCTTGTGCTTTTTGAGCTAGTTCTTTTACACAGTTACCCTTGTCGCGCCTAGCACTCCTTTTAACATCGATATGTACATCTGTGTGAGCATTTCTCAGTTCAGTTTTGTACTCTTCTGATATTGCGTTGTTAATTAGTCCCTTGATGTGTTGTCTGTATTCTATCCTGTTGCTGGTGTCTTGAGTTATACATTCTTTCCTTTTCCTACCCTTCTTTCCTAAGTTTTCTAGACTTGCTTACAGTGGGAACCAACTGGTATCTGCAACATTTCCTTAGTGCAAATGTTTAGGCTATACTTACCGCCTATGCTTGGTCGTCAGAGCCCCATTCGTTATCTAGCAAGGGGTACCGCAGGCAGGTGATGTTGACATTTAGGTGGCTGTATGAAGCTATAATATTAACACCAAAAAAATTAAAATGTAGGTTTGTTTTAGTTTAAAAATATTATATTGGTTAGCTAAATATTTTTTTAATATTATGAAATTATATAAAAACTAAAACAATTAAATAATAATTAAAATGTGGGTCAGTGTTTGTTTAAAAATAATATTTTGGTCAAGCAAAAGTATTTTCTAAGGTTATCAAGCAATAATATTAAAATTAAAAAAATTAAAATTATTTAAAAGTAATAATCCGATTAAGCCAAATTATTTTCTAAGATTATGAAGCTAAAGTATTAGCATTAAAAAAACAAAATCTGGGCTGGGTTTTATATAAAAATACTATTTTAGTTAAGCCAAATTATTTTTGAAGGTTTAAAAATTATTTTTATTATTTATTTATTTTTTAATGAAATTTAGAAAAGTGAAGGATATTTTTTGGATAATCTGGAATGCTAGGTACGATTCTTTCAAACATTATGTTTGTAATTCTATTACAAAAGTGCTTTTACAAGTTAATAGAGCAGGTAACAAAGTCAAGTTTCTATGGTACAATTGAATAAAAAAAAATCGAATAAATCGTCATAGTTAAACGTAATGGTACAATTTGTACAACTCGTGAATGCCCTACAGGCTGTAATAATAACAAAATCGTGTCACTTAAATCAGAAAATACATATTGTTTCCAAAGCAACAATGAAGGTTTTTAATAACCAAGTAACGGTTAATAATAAGAGCCGAAAGAAACCGTGATATAACGTTAACAATTTAAAAAGAGGCAAAAGACGTTCTCAGAGTAATTCGAGAAAAATTGCGCTGCTTAAGAAGACGAGTTCGCCGCAGATAAAAAACTCGGTTTGGGTGGCAACCATGATAAAATGTTATATGAATGAAATGCGAACATTAAAAAAGTAAGCAGGTGAATGAAGGGAGCTGAAACCACAAGGGTCATATATGATTAAAGAACCCGTCATTAAGTTATACAACCATAATGAAGTTGTTAGTTAATGTCATCTTTCTGCACGTAAACTTTTTGTCACAATGAATATCCCTAAAATATCGTGCCGCAATAAAAAATACAGTTACGAAACTGGAAGATCGACCTGGACGCCCATACGGGCAGGGTGAGTTCGTTTACCTCCGATTTTATTTATTTTTTTAGGCATTTGTGATTGCGATGCATGGAATTAATTAAATTTATAGTAGTATCAGTTTCTTCACTTTAACGTGTGCGTGACCATTAACAAAATTTGCATTTTTCGCTGTATATTTCCAGCCTGTTTATTATTATTAACGCAAGTTTTATACCATCCGTATTTTATTCTTAAAAACCTTACCAAATTTTTTACTTAAGCTGCAAGTATTTCGAAATTTTATAGTTAGAGAAATGGCGATTAAATTCTTAAATGGGAAATTTGGGAATTTGGTGTTAAGTTTGCTGCACCCTTGTGTAAACAAATCTCACCTAAGGGACAATGCAAACAGAATCAATTTTCAAACTGCGTGAAAATTCAAATGAAATGTTTAAAATTCCTGTACTATTCAAGTTCGCCTACGTTAACTACATCCGAACGAAAAACGATCTTTCAATTTGTTACCTACTTTAAAATCGCAGCCTAAAAATCTAAAATAAAGACAACCTATTGATTTAAAGTAACATTAAAATTGGATTTTTTTGGAAATGTACCGGTCGATGTCATCCACCATACATAATATAAAAAATAATTAGATTGTTAATTTACTGGACAAGGTGTTATCTTACCCATTGGCATTTTTATCATTTGAACATTTCTGTTTTCTCGTTTTAATTACTTAATTGCCTTCCAGGTCATTTTAGCCTTTGTCCCTCCAATAAACTGGTCTATTTCCTGGCATTTGTTTTCCCAAACTTCACTTGGCTCTGTTCTTCTTTACTTCTTTGCTTATCCTCGCATACTGTTTACTGTCTTCTGAATTGTTTGTTGAGAGCCATTTTTTGTATGCATTTCTCTTTCTCTTCCACTAGTTTCATCGTTTCTGTCGTCCACCAGTAATTTCTTGACTGTCTTGAGCTTGTTCCTTCGCCTCTTAGAGCTTCAGAAGCTGCTGCAAGTATGGCAGTTATCAGTATTTGATACGTGTTTTGTACGCTTCTTTCTGTGTTTTGTCTGAGTTTGTTTGCCAGCCGAAGCTTGTAAAAAACTATTGCTGATTCCTCTTTGAGTGATTCTAAATTGTAACGTTTTGTCTTGTATTCCTATACCTTACATGTACTTCTGCGTTTAAGGAAATTCCCCTATATACTCTTACGCCTTCCGTTTTCAGAATCACGTAATCTATTATCGATTTCAAGTATTTAGTTGTTTGTACCCAAGTATATTTATGATTGTCCCAATGCTCAAAGTATCCATTCATTATGCGAAGTGATTATTCAACTAACTATTTTCTCGGAATCGTCCTACCACCTGGTTGTTCTGTTTTCTTCCTATCCTGGCATTCAAATCTCCCACAATTATTATTTCTTTTCGGTCTTTAATGCCTCTCGTTATCTTTTCCATGAATTCGTCTTTTATTCGGGAGATTGAGCCGTTACTAGGGGCATATACAGCCACAATTGTTAATATGTTCAACAAGCTTTGTATTTCCATCTTTATTATTCTCCCAATTATTTATTCCTAGTTTTTAATGTAATTTTTCCATTTTTTATAGACTGCGATTGAAACTCCAACGTTTGCCACCCCACTGTAAAAATATAAATAACTTCCTTGTATTTAATTTCCAGTTCCTTAAGTACCACTATCAACATCATCTTTTCCACTACAACCTACAACCCTTTGTGGCTCTTGGACTACTCAACAGTTCTCTATCATGTTTTCTTATTCTTTGCTTTTCTATCTAGTTTTGTATCTACCGTGTTTTCAACTCATGTGTTACTTCATCTATGCATTTATTTCTTGGGCGACCCACTGTTCGTTTTCCTTCAGGGTTGTTATTAAATATTTTCTTGAATGGTAGTTCTACGTTCAGTCTGAATGTATGATCTACCCAATATAATCTTGCTGTTTTAATAATGTTAACTACATATATTTGGTTCTCTGTAGGTGTTATGTAGTTCATAATTATGTCGGCATCGCAATTTTCCATTTTCTTGTATGGGTCCCAATATGCTTTTCTTTTCTTATTCCTCTCGAATGTTTGTAAGTTGTTTTCATCTTTGGTACATATTGTCCATGGCTCAGCTGTAATATTTTCTTCTCATTTATGATATTACCTTCTTTATCCTTGCACATTCTAGTTCCAGGTTTGAATTCTTTTCTTGTGTTATTTACTGTTTGATATAGTTTTCTACCTGCCTTCTGGTTATTGTATTCTCCTACTCTTTCAAATTCTTTTTCATAATAGGTTTTCTTTTTCTGAAGTAACGTTTTTCCTCTTTTCGTAAACTGTTGTATTCTTCTTCTGTGTCTTGATTATGTTTCTGTAACATTCTTAGATATGCAGCATTTTTCTTTTTATGGTTTCTTCACATTCATCATCGAACCGCTGGTTTCTTGTTTTTTTTTTCCATAGCCCAGTATGCTTTTTGCTATTTCTGCTATTGCCTTTGAACAGCGTTGCCATCTTTCTTTAACTGTTTCGCTGGTCGTTTGAGGTTATTTTCCAAGTTTTCTACAATTGTAGTGATAGGTTTTGGGTTTTCAAGTTTTTGGACGTTTGTTGTGTTGGTCCCGTTCTTCTTTTATGAGTGAGATTTTTTCTCACATCTTAATCATCATCATAATGTGATCTGAATTGATGTTACACCCTCTGAGTGTTCTAGCATCTTGCACATTTGAACTGTGTCTTGCTTCTATAATGCAGTGGTCTATTGCATATAAAGTTGTTCCATCACGTGATTTCCAGGTGAATTTATGAATCAATTCGTGTTGAAATCGTGTATCTGCAATTCACATATTGAGTGAAGCTGCTAGTTGTATTAGTCTTTTCACGTTGTCGTTACTTTTAGCTTTTAGGATGTGGGCTGTATTTCCCTATTGTTATAGGATAAATTATTTCTTGGCGTACTTTAGCATTTAGGTCTCCTAAGATTACCTTTAATATCATTTGGGGGGCATCTTCTATAAACCGCGTCCAGTTACTCATAATGTTTTTATCTTTTTTGTACCACTTTTTGTCGTCGTATTTTTCCATCCCAATTCCGGGCATCTGTTTGGAAATTTTTGCTTCTAAGGGTTTTTCCGAGAGATGAGTTGAAGGCCCATCCTCAACCCAAGATTTAGTTCCAGGTTTACTCCTGTAGACAGATTGATTCCACACTGCCTACCCGACCTGCTGTCCGCGGTTGGTATTTTATCTTTCACCTGTCCGCTGGTCTAACAGGAAACAGACAGGTAAGGGCTTTCCCCGATCTACCACCTGGAAACGCGCCCTGTAGGGGTTTCAGGTTCCCCCGAATAGTATTTGTAATAACTGGTTTTAATTTAGTGTGATTAAACTTTAGGCCCGGGTAGCTCAAGGGTGCAGTAATTACGAATGATGCAGCATGTGTGATAGCAAAGAAATTAATGCCAAAGGAAAAATATTAAATCACCGTAGATTCGCACACGACATTTTACTCGTTGCAGATAATGTCGAAGAATTACAAAAAAATGATAATAGAATGGTAGCAACAATCACTGAAAGTAGGGTTGCAAATTGTTTGCTTTTGTGTATCGTATTTTAAAAGTTTAAAGATACGGTTGTTTGGTAAAGTCCAACGTCCTTGAAAATCATGTAAAAGAGTAGTATAGATAGATTTATTTAATACCTTCCCTTAATTATGGTGGTATCACAGAATTGCTAATTATCTTTTACGATCAGCCTTTTATGTAACCATAAAGTGTCACATAAAAGACTAACTTATATTCATTACCTTAAATATTTTCCAATACAATGTGTTTCCTTGGCAAATAAGAACTTTTTATTTTAGTTAGGTATTTTACTATAATGGTGCATTCCGAAAAGAATTCCCCGTGCAAATTACCCGATAGCATACCGATCAGTTTATGCCTAAGGTTTATGCTAGGACGGCCGTGTATTTAGAAATTTATAGCAGTTCTCGCTTTCGATATAAACAAGCAGCCACCCTCGAGCGCTGGTCGTATTTAAACCTCGGCCTTGCAGATATTAACAGTTTCGACAGGTAATAAGTACTTTATAATATCTAACGTTATTTATTCGAGATCAAATTACATATAGGCTAGCGCTTATTTTATAAATATAGAGCGTGATGCTACTACACTATTTATAGCATTTATCGATATTTTACTATCTTCTCCTTTATTATGTACTTTTTTTAGTAGAAAAGTTAAACCACACAGCTTAATAGGCTAACTGCAATTTTCTTGTCAGTTGATTTAAAAAAATTGTTATTAGATATTTTTACGTACTAGAGGATTTGATGCAAAGATGTAAGACTATGCGTAGCAAACATTATAATTTAAACTAATTGGCGTATGCATAATAAATCTTAGAAAATGGACTCGAAGAAATCCCCAGACCATGATGTACGTTGTTATTTGCAAGTGTTCATATCCAAGTCGAAATCTGAGTATTTGTTAATTCAGAATGTTTGTCAGAATGAATTAAATTAAATTACAACCCAAACTGTCATAAATCTTTTCGTGATAAATCACAATTTGACGAAGAACTGCAATTTAAAAGAAATACCACGTATTATAAATTACTCAACAGCTGTATTTAAATCAATCCTCGGAACCTGTCGTGAGTGATAATATTCTGTAGTGATTAATCATTCAAATGCCTTAATAATTTCAGATTTTTTTTGATATCTTTGGTTTAAGAATCAAACGCGAAGCCTTTGGTTTAACCCTCCAGAAACTGCACCAATGATTAAACACTTAAACCTTTCATTTAAGAAACGTATATAATTAATGAGGCTGGCTTTATCTCTTATGTTATGCTAAACAATACTGTAAACTCCGTAAATTTTACACCAATCTCAAGTACCGAAAGTGTTGGAAGTTGCAGTAATCGACCCCTAACAATGTTATATCGACCACTTTAGCGACCACTGATCTATACAAACGAAACCTTTAATAATTTGCCATACTGTTTTGGATTTATTACAGGAATTTAATGTCAACGAGTTAATTTGTGTAATGTTGCGACGATGTTGCATTTTCGCTCGAAATATCTAAAAAACAGATCATTACTAAGGACAAACAAATTTGGTATTATTTTGGATTATCGTAAACTGAGGGAATTCGCTTTAAGTTAGGCCGTTACATTTAAAAGTGTTGCATAAACATATTCCAAGTTAGTTGGCTATATTATCAGTAGTAATATAACAAGAGAGTGAGAATAAATTGAAAATAATTCGACAGATTTTTCGAAAACTTGTTGCCAGGCAATAGTCACCAAAGGCCCGTAGGGCTTGAGTGGCTATTGCCAAATGGCAACAAGTTTGAGAAAGAAATTGGAGGATTATTTTCTAATTTATCGAACTATCGAATTATATTTAATTAGATTATTTTTTGATCTACATTGATAACTACGTTTTGGATCAATTTGTTGCTTCCATAATTAATTGAAGCCAAATGATTAACAATTTATTTTTCAGCAGTGTCAGGAGCTAGCCTGAAAACATGCAGAAATAAGCCAAATTTTCTGTCTTCGTTATTTCGTTCAAAAGGTGTCAAGGTATCAGAGGTAATTTTAGTATCATTAAACTCAGTTTGCTAAATGTTCAAAGATTGAGTCGCCGACGCAAAAGGAATTTTTAGTTACATTTGGTTAAACATGTCAACCGCACTTTCATATTTCCATTCATTTTTCTTACTCAATAATTGCTTTAAATATGCAATCTACACTGGTCTTTCAGATTCTTTAAAGTCCGTAGAACCCGAGAGATCGATTTTGTTACCCGAATATGTTACATGTAGCCCAAAAGCCCAAACTTAAAAATCATTTAAAGCTCACGAGTGCCTTTTGAAACAAAATATTGGAAAAAGTATTCCTAAAAAGAAAATGAGAGTATTTTTAAGCAGTATCCTTCAGATGCTTCCAACTGAAATACACGGAAGATTCTAGCAGGATTATGGCCAATATGCAATTCTAATAGAACAAAACAAAGAAGAACCTCTCATTTTGATATAATTTGTGCATCGGTACGGTACAGAATTCCCGATGTTTTATCGGATAGTAATTATAATTCATGTAATTGCTGTAAAGCGTGGGGTGTATCTCCTTGAACTGTTTTATCGAAGTTCATCAGCATCTTCGGAGATGAGTCGAATACATCCGTAGATAACCGAATCTGGGTAAAACAGGCGTGCTTATTATTTATTTCTTGGGCATTTTCTTTTATTTTATTATTTACAACTCCCACAACTTGTGTTGGTTCTTTAACTCGCCTTTTTGTTAGTGGTATTTAAATCGTTTTGTTTTCATAATAAGACTTAATAACGCTTTGTAACTACGAGTTTGCATTATTTTTTATAACGATTATAGTTTTATAGTTATTTGTTTCCTTTTACAGAAAAGCAACTCGATGCATTTTAAAGAAAATCATGAGGCATTTGTGAACTAAGAATTATTATTATTGTCATCAAAGTTTATTAAGGGTGTAAATTATATTGCATGCAAATTATAACAAATGTTTCCAGTATTTCATCTTACAAAATTAACAGATATTGTGTTGTTCAAAGACTTTACCAATTTATGCCAGCAATTTTATCTACTGTATTGTAATTTATATTATTTACGCGAGTCATATAATTATTTTGCTAACGAACTCAACTAATTTCAAGTTGAATTTTAAATAGAATTCAAACGTTATAAAATGCCTGCATGACATTTATAAAATTAAGAAATTATAGTTCAAAGCCGATAGTTGGCGGATGATGGTAATTAGACAATTGTTTTGCTTAAATCACAATACTGTGATTAATATATCATCTCCTTATCTAAATAATAAAATTAGATTCTGAACCGATAAGCAAATGGTCCAGGGAACTAATATCTACCGCATTTTTTAAGGGGCGTTGTATCTGACCCGGAAGTCCGCAAAGCTTCCTCCCAGAACCAGTCAAGTGGCCTCCTTGTCACCCTCCTCGACTCTAAGCCGGAAGCCGCCCTGTATTGCCTTGACATTCCATCAGGGAGGTGTCAATTCACAGGTTCAGTTGTATATTTTATTATACACATAACACATTTTTAATATACGTATACAATGATTATGATACACAAATACAGGAGTAAGAAAAGGATACATACTGAAATGTTGTTTTTTCAGATTCCATATAAGATATATTTCCTTCTTTTCTATCATAGTGTCGATTAAAGTGTTCTTGTCTAATTGTTTCCCTATTTTACCGTTGGCCTCTTCTCTCCATCTGATCCATCTTTCACATGCAAACAAAGTATGCTCGGCATCATCCCTTGTGCTATTGCAGTATGCGCAGTTTTCGTTTTCACTTTTCCCGATCTTTTTTAGAAATGAGCTGAAAGACCCATGTCCACTTATCATTTGCGTTGTATAATAAGTTTATAAGTTAGTTCCCCGGAATCTCTGTTATACCATTTTTTGATATTCGTTATTAAGCACTTAGCCCATTTTGATATACCTGTGTCTCTCTTCCATATCTGTTCCTATTTTTCTATGGTGTCTTCTCTCATTCTCTTCTTTTGACTTTTATCGGATTTGTATGTTTTGCTTTTTTCTTTTACGTTTATAGATAGGTGACTTAATTTACGACCTCCATTCAAAATGATCATCTCCGTTTTCTCCAAAAGCAGTTGGGACCGGGAAATCCGGCATTTCGTGGATCATGAAGCTGCATAAGAAGACAAGGTCCGTGGATGCGTCCCGTAAAGGACGTTGTGAACGACAAATAAGAAAAATCACGTCTAGAGATAATAGTCTAATTCAAAGAATTAGTATCATACACCCGAAGAAGACCACAAGGGAGATTGCGGCTCATTCTGGAGTGTTGCCACCGGGCTTAGCGCCCTTCTAAAAAGCAGCTTTTGATACCTGCTATCCTGAACAAAGAATCATCAAGATTGGGCTGTAGAGAATTGCAAAAAAGTGATATTTTCCGACGAAACCACTTTGAGATGCATGGCTACAGGTCAAATTTCGTCCGCCGCTCGCCTGGAGAACCCCTTCGATCCGGCCACACCCAGGAATTCCCCAAACATGCACGCAAGGTCTTGTTTTGGGGATGTTTCACCAGCTTCCAGGCCACAGACGCTTCACCCCATTTAAGGAATGATGAACAACAAAAAGCACATAGGCGTTATTGAGGCGAGAATGGTCCCAACACTGTGGAAGTTTCCTAAGTTTCCTAACTGGCTCCATGCCACACTTCTAAGCTTGCTAAGAGGTTCTTTACCCAGCAACATTTGAAGGTATTGGAGTGGCCAAGAAATTCACCCGATCTAAACTCCAAACATGATAGATAGTATCATAAAAGTATGGTACCACAACCCTGAAGTGAATTAAGATGTGTGGAAAGCTAGTGGCATGAATGGTTGAGAGGGTGAAAGAAGTAATTAAAGCTAAGAAAGGTCACATTTACTATTAACTACACTATTATACAAATAAATATTTTAGTTGTATCTTTGTTACTAAATTTTTCTATTGTACCAACTAATTTGCACAGTACTGTACCTATGTATAAACCCAGAATTTCCAAGTGCAGCGCAGATATGGGCAGTGACAAGACAGGATTTTAAGAAATTGGAAGTTACACAAAACAAAATGGTGAGACGCATTCTAAAAATTAGATTAAGAGATGGAGTTCAGCAAATAGAAATTAGAAGAAAATTAACTGTAAAAAGGCATACCCGAGCTATGCAAAGAATTAAAATGGTAATGTCGGCCATTTAATTAGAAGATAGTCGGGCTAGACTTATTACAGTAGGTATCGAATTTAAACATTTCTGGAAGAAAAGGAGGAAGGCCAAGGCAAAGATGGTCAGATGAGGAGGAAGGTGGAGCTGAATAGACGAGAATCAAAAGAGACAGAGAAAAATGGAAAAACTTTGGGTAGACCTTTGTCCATAGACGGGATTCACAGAATTACCTACAAAAATGCTTGTATAGTAAATGGTTTAAAAATTTAAAGTTGATTCTGATTCAGCTTCACATCAACTTTTAAACCAAAATGCTGGATATTTAATAATAAAATTAATAACACATTAGTTAATAATTAAAATACATTTATTTAACCGATAAACATTAACGAAAATAAACAAAATAAAAATCAGATTCTTTCAGAGACTGTAATAAACCAGCCAAATGGTGTATTAAACCACTTGGTAATTTAAACCCCATACTTAACTACTGTAAATTTACAATATATTTGTATATACATTATTTACTCAAAGTTCAGATTGAGTTAATCCTATATTTTCTATTTCTAATTTCTATTGACTTAAAACTTAAGCAAAGTCTTTAATTATGCAACTTTGCATAAAACTTGATCCTTTATTTGACTACTATAAATTGTAAATCTATCTACATACATAGCTGTATTTGTCGTTATTCTAAGGCCTTTAGTAGCATTGTTATTACATCAGATCACATGTTTAATTCGTGCCTTCAACGTATTACATTTGCTGTTTTACTTATGCCAGGTTTTTGATAGATACTGAATAGTTCACCAAGTAGATTATAACAAAATTTACCTACATATCAATACAAAAACATCAGTGAACGTTGCAGTCAATATAAAATTATTTATATAATAAAAAAAAAGAAATATCTACTTATCAGGCTAAACTACAGTAACTTCCACATAACTTTGTATCACATCAGCACAATATTTTTATATTCTAAGAATATCACTTCGTATACCTACTTACTTATATTTTATGATAAAATTAGAAGTGTTTTCAGGAATATAACATTCACCTTTCTACGCGTATTTGAACTCGAAACACAAATTTTAAGCGAAAGGTATTAAATGGCAATCATTTTAAATTTACGTTAAGTACAAATTTCAACTTACAAACTTTATACATACGAAATATTTTACCGAAAACACGACATTTTTATAGATTTATTTTTCTCAATATTTCTTCGAGCATCGTATACCGCTTATAAATATCCTTTCTTTGTGTTGGCAATATCACTTCTGCATTTTAAAGTGTACAGTAAGATAATTACCCTGCAATCAACATTATGTTAGTCAATCCCCACATAAATATTTTAATATCAGGAGAATAATAAGTTATATTCTTAATTATATCTAAAAATCTTCTACAGTTCAGACGTAAACTTCGCCTCTTTTTCCTGATCCTGAGTTATTTTGTGAATTTACAGAAGTCTTTCTGCTTCTGTTTTCATCAGTAGATACTACCGAAGTTATAGAGGCAGGAGAGGATACACTTGGCAATAAAGTAATCAGGTCGTTTGATACTGCCGTGATTGCCGGTCTAGAACCGCCACTTCCTTCTGTATCACTTTCTGATTTTTTAGAACCAACAGACGCCGTTGTATTGGAAGCGTTGGTCCTTTCTGAAGATTTGCTTTCCTTTGAACCATGTGATACATCAGAAGCAGCAGATGCTTCACTACTACGACTACTTATATGCGTATCAGCTTCTTCTTCTGGCGACATTGATATTTCCGTCAACATAACTTGAGGAGGTGGTGTTTGTGAAGATTGTTGCTGAAAAGCACGCATAAACGGCGGACTTCTGTTTGGTTGAAAACTAACACTTCTCGTTAGCATCGGGCTGTTTGTTCCAGAAGTCAGCCCGAGGGAAGTTAATTGGGAAACTGTTACGGGCAAGCTTACTGGGGTGGTCAAAACTGGACCTAAACCTGGTGAAAGAACAGCTTGAGCAAGTGCAGCAGTACCAGGTTGTCCTGCGTGCAGGGTGTTATTGACGGAATTAGTTCCGTCTAATTCTTGTATAGGTGATAACACCACCTGAAGAACAGGCATCTCGCTATTAGGATACGCAGCGTAAGATGATAGGTGATGTGGTACCAAGGCAACCCCTTGGGTCATTTGATTATTTTGCATGTTAGCACCAACAGAACTAAAGCGATTTTCACGGTCTACCACTTCTTTTGTAACATCTGGTGTTGGAATTCGAGGTCTGTTCTTTACAGGAACAGCTCCAGCAGTCCCATTTAATTTACCAACGCCTGCTGCAACAATTAAACAAAAATTAGGTATTTAGAGTCATAAGATGTGGAAAGAAGAGCCGGACGCTAATGATTGCTTTTACATTTAAGACTCTTGTTCTTAGAGGGTGTTTTTTTTTTAGTTATCTACCTAGCTATGAAGAAAAACTCGCAGAGCTTTAAAAAAATTGTTTTGTTACATCTACACACATCTACACTAATACAATTAGTCCAGCGTTTCTCGAGTTGTTTCATTCCATCAAAAAAAAATTCTTTTGTTTGCGCCTCAAAAAATTACGCAACAGCGGCTTTCAACTCATCATCTGAAGAAAATTTTCGGCCCCTGAGGTCTTTATTCAGATTTTTGAACAAAAAGAAGTCGCAGGGCGCTAAATCAAGGCTATAGGGTGGATGTTGTAACTTGATAATGGCTTGATCTGTGCGTGGACCCTGCAGTTGTTCTCCATTAATGCGAACGTTTTTCTCTAATGGCTTGCTTCAGGTTTTGGGCAATCCTTCCGTAAACCTCTTCATTAATTGTGGACCTTTTTTCCATATATTCAATAAATCAAAATTCTCTCGCAGTCCCAAAAAACGGTCGCCATCATGCCATCAACTTTTCAGAAGACGACTGAGTTTTCACCCCATTTGGAGGTGAAGTGCCCTTATTCACCCATTGCATCGACTCTTGCTTCGTGGGAGGATCCCAATAGAACGCCCAAGTCGCGTCGGCTATGACAATTCGTGAAAAATAACTCTCATCATTCTTTAAAGCGGCCAAATGTTCTTGAGAAATTTCTTTCCTCGCCAGTTTCTGCTTTGGTGTAAATAGTTTGGGGATCCATCATGAAGAAACTTTTCATTCCCCAATCTTCGTGCACAATCTTGAAAACTGTAGTTTCAGATACTCTGAAAACTGTAGTTTCAGATACTCCAGCTTCTTTAGCAAGCACTGGGATCTTCATTGGTCGATCTGACAGCAACAAATCTTCAACAAGCCTGATGCTTTCCTCAGTTCTTGCCTCAGCCGGTCTTCCTGATCTGGAGTGATCCTGAATTGAATCTCGGCCCCATCAAAGCTGTTTACGTCAACATTTTACTTGAAAATAAGATGGGCCGTCATTGCCGTACACTTGGGACAATTCTTTCAACCATTTCCCTATTTAGTGAGAAGCTTTAGCACTGCGTGATGTTCCAAATTACTTTCACTCATTTTACGGAAGAAAAAAAATTGTAAAAACTACAAAATGCAACAAACTAGTACAAAATTTGGTCAAAGTACTTAGATCAGCGACAGCAAATTTGAGTCATTTTCGTGGCTGGGTAGATAACTTACAAAAACACCCCCGTATTTTATACCTAAAGAATAACAGCAAGAGTTCCATAAGGTTAGGCGTTAAGATTAAAAAATCTTCACAGTCAATCGTTACAAGAAGTATTTCACACTTTATACATTGAAGATTTCAATGAAAGTTTTATTGCTTTCAATGGTCTCTTTAAAGGTGAATGGATCTAATGTTACAATAAAGAAGAGACCTTAATAGGGTAATAATAATGTTTTAAGTGCCAATTATCTCTACTAATGAAGGTATTAAATAATAATAATAAGTTGGCATTATGAGAAGAATCATCTTGGTAATTAAAAAAAAGTCAATGAAAGTCAACGTTGAAGGGCAGATTGATTTTATGTTTGTGGGAAAAAGAAAATAAATTTTTAAGACTACTAAGAAAAAAATAGCATTAAAGAATTGGAACTGGCTTATAGAAGGTTCTCATTTTGATATTTATGTTAGGTATCTGAAATATAAAAAAGTCTTTTCTGCATATCCGATACACTTTCTTCAGTCCTTGAAGAGTATCGCCGATCATGGAGATCGATTTCTAAATAAGTAATAAGCAAATAACTATTCAGTCAAAACACTTAATGGTCCCAAATAAAAACTAGAAGGCCAACTAGTACTTTACAAAATTAACAATCACTTTCCGGTTGTATAACCAATCCATTACCTTCTTACACTTCTAAGTTAATCTTCCAAAACGCTTTTGAAGCATTCTTGGAAATTATTAATTAAATAAAATAACATTTACCTTGTTTGGCTAACTTTTGAGTTCTGCTGGATCTCCTACCAACTAATCTATCATAGATGGACATTTTTGGTGGAGGAATTTGTCCAGGAAGTTGTCCCGATTCAGGACTAGCATAAACGGAATTTCCACGATGTCGGGAAAATAGTCCTCCTGATGAGTACGCTGTAGATGAAGAGCGTACAGAACCTCGTGTTCTTGAAATTTGGCGACTGAACCAATTGGAGCTCTTGCGTCTTTCTACGATGGGTGTATCCACACTTTCCTGTAGGTATCAAAAGTTAATAAAAACGCAAGTAAATATTGCGGTGAATGCTTACGTAGTCGGCGTACATGTCATCAACTATAGATTTTCGCAAAGGCGTCACTAAATTGGCGTACATGGCGTCGGCAGTTTTGACTTTGTAATTTTCAGCCGATCCTTTTGGTTCTTCTCGGCGATAATGTTCGGAAGCTACCGTGTAAGGTAACTCTTTAGGGACAACATCGTCCCAATATTGATCTTTTAGTAATTCGGGATGTTCCTCGTGCATTTCGTCAACGATCATATAAGCAGCCTGTTGGCAAAATAAAATGTTATTATTTACTGAAATTCGTTAATATTGCTGAAAAAAGTGGTGAAAGGGAAGTAAAGAGAGATTGGTGGAAAAATCCTTTAACCACCTTCAAAGAGTTGATATAGATTTAAAAAAATACAGTAATAAGAAGAAATACTACCACCCTTTTTAAACCTTTTTGTTTATGTATTGGGTGAAATCTAGGCTTGCGGGTGCCAGGGAATTCAACGCTAGTCGGCTACTTTGGTAGTAACAATCGCACAGCTTCAAGTGTATTTTTCCGCATTAAAAATCTCAACAAGCTGGACTGCGAATCGAACCCGAGATATCTGGTTTATAAGGCAAGTATGCTAATCTTAACGCCCCCCAGGTTGGCTTAAACATTTTTAGATATGAAATTATTACATTATTATTCCGTTAAGTGATGATATTATACATAAAAAGTAGATAGCAAACAATATTCGAAGTTATAAGTTAGAAAAGGGACAGCAGTTGGTACAAATAAAATTCTTTGTGAATTCTTTGTTGCTGCTTGGCTTCAAATAATTCATAGCCCTGTGCTGTTAGTTTTTTTTTAAGTAGAAGGACTGAATTTATAACATGTTTTAGTTAATTAAAGGCCTTGTGAAAAATATTTATCCATAACATAACAGAATTGTATTCAAAGATATTTTATTTAATGATGATATAATAATAATAAAATAAATCGGGTGGCAGTTAATGTACTAATGAAGCTTGCTGATTTAATACAATAGTCCGGTTAGACAAGGAAACCATTGTGTACAAAAACATAAAAATCCAATTTCCTGTAACAGAACAGTTGATGTACACTTGGTCGTTGACTTCAGTGCTTTGTGGATAATCATGATTTCGTATTGTATATACTGTTAGCTTTGTGAATCTCCTGATACACCGGAAAGATACAGACTAAAATAAAAGTCTGAAGAATTTTATAACAACGATTGTTGCTAAAAGAAATTAGGGCTTTTTGAGAACTCGAATCAGACATAAAGCCCCTCAGTTTAGTGGACGTTTGTATTATATAAACCGGAATTAATCTGTAAATAATATTTAATTTATAATTTTTGTTGAAAGATTGTTAAACTTGCTACCTCAAACTCGCAAATGTAATGTAATATAATTGAGTTTAAACATGTATGTAAGCTGCTGCTCGAAAGTTTAGGACCGGCAAGATGGTTATAAGAAGTGAAGGAAAATTAATTCTCATTTTTATTTAAATATAGAAAATAGAAATGTATTTCAAAATAAATAGTTTTATAATTTTCAACCATATTTACTGTCAAATCGACAACTTGCTTCAAGCTATACAGTCACATGTGTTTCCAAAGGCAATGAAAACCAAATGTGGCTTGGAAGCTTTCTACTTATTTAAATTGGCTGAAAAATAATTTAAAAAAATGTTTTTTAAACATCCACATCCAAGAGGTGGTGTAGTCTTTAGTTTAGGTTTAATGATTTTTGTTTTTTTTCCAAGTTGCAGAGGTATTTTTGGAGAAAAAAACGAGTAAAAATAAAAAGAGCTATCATAGTTTGCTAATAATGCTATTCATCGTGCGGTAAATACTGTTCAGAAAATAAAAAGTTATCAGCAAGCTGGAAAGAGGAAAGTAAAAAATACACAACAACAGTATGGCCGACCATATAGGCGCCAAGCTTGTAAGTTCCTTATGGGGGCACAGCTAAGTAACATTCTTTTTTGATTGGAATTTCGTTAGTCAAGCAAAACAGTTATCTACCCTTTGGAGGCATCTTAATATGCAAAACAGTCAACATTAATAAATTATCTAAAAGCCTCTGCTTTAGTTAACCTTAGCTGGTAGAGGAGTCAGCTGGAATTCGGCGATGGATATGGCTAAGGATAGGAAGAAATGGCAAAACTTTCACCACGGGGTGCCTTAAAAGAAGCTCCAAACGTCGACACCCTAAGGGTAAAAGGTGAGAATTAAGTAAGTAAGTAAGTAAGTAAGTAAGTATAATCTTGGAACATCACCATACTACCCCATCAAGTCAGGTGTACCCCAAGGGAGTGTTTTGGGTCCCTTCCTCTGCCTTATATTCACAACCGATATCCCCACCGCAAATAATCCCACAATCGCGATATTTGCTGATGACACCGCAATCATGTAGATAGAAACCCAACAATAGCTACTAAAAATTTACAAATTCATTTCATCATCATCAAGTTTAGCTAAACAAATCAGCCCAAGTCACCTTCATAAACAAACAAATGGATTATTCAGTTCTAACAATAAATGGCAAATCAAGTAAAATATGAATACTTCAGAATGACACTGGATAAAGACTAAGATGGAGATCATATATAATAACGAAGAATATACAAATTAACATGAAACTGAAGCAAATTAATTGGACGGAAACCCAAACTTACTATGGCAAACCAATCTGGACATATGGGCCCAGCTTTGAGGATGTGTAAAACCACCAAATACGAAAATAATACAACGAGTCTAATCGAAAATCCTAAGAATGGCATTCGACGTTCCATAGTACGTCGACAGCAAAATCCGACGTGATGACTTAGGGTAGACCTCTAACCGAAGATGATCCGTAGAATTATCAACAACTAAATATCTAAGAATATTGGAAGAATACCCAAATGAACAAGCCAGGCAACTAAGAAATTATCCTGGAATTAGGAGACGACTGGGAAGATAATGATCAATCGACTTAAAGTAAAGAAGCTAGATAAACCGATTGTTGAAGCACGGTGAAAATATAAAACTCCGAGCCTGATATTCTGTAAATAGGCAGCACACAATGCAATTCACAGGTAACTTTAGCGTTTTTAAATTTTGTTTTCTTATTCTTCTTCTCTTGTGGTCGAAGCCTAGGCCAGTGGCCTGTTATTAAATCATAAGTATGAGTTCTTTGCTGAACAGAGAGCTAACCTTACCCATTAATTTATTCTTAACTTTAGGAATTCCATGTTTCAAATAGGCAAAAACATAGGCTTGTATCTGCACCGTGCGTTGCCTATTTAAATAATTTCAGGCTCGGAATTATAAAATTTAATGAAGGGAAAGAAAACGGGACGGCAACAACAACGGCACCAAGACGAATACCGCACAGTAAAAATAGAAAAGAATGAAGAGTATGTGCTTAAAAGAGTGAACAGTTTGAACTATCTGGGAACGCTAATATAGAACAATGGAATCCGCAGTGAGAAAATAGCCGAAAGACTCTACGAAGGCAACAAAAGTTGGGGCCCCTATGATGGTGCTAAAAGTCCAAGCAGTGCCACGCAAAATAAAGTTAAGATTAGAAAACAGCAAGACCTACAGTGTTAGCATATGTGAAAGGTGGAAAATAAATAAGGGTAGAAGAGAATGGAAATCGACAAGGATATAGCAAGTAAAATAAAAGAACTAAGGCTTCCCTATGGGAAGGCCGAGGAGATCATGGAGAGACGAAGTGGACGAGGCCATGCAGAAAAGAGGATTAAAAGATGTTGACTGGCAGAATAAATAAGAGTGGAATATGACAGTAATATGGGAAAGGAAGAAGAAGAAAACCCGATAAAAGAGGAAAGGCGAATTAAAAGTAGTGTGGGTGAGACTAGCCATACAAACTGTGGCCAAAGCTCAAAGACTCTGATGGCTCAAACCTGAGAAGTCTAACACGCACACAAACAGAAGAGCTAAAGAGGATAGAAAAATAGAAAATATGTTTTTGAAAGTATGGGCATTGCACGAAGAACTACTTAGGACATTCATAAAAGGACTTAAGGTAGGAAGAAGTTTAGAAAGAACAAAAAGAAGTGGATGAACAGCTCGTAAAATGACAGAAGCTAAAACAAACAAATTTATGGACCAAGCTGTGGGTAAAATTGGCCAATCCTATAGAAGACCGAGGAAAAGATACAAAGTATCGCATGAGTATATCAGAAAAATATTTTAAAAGCGCAATATGCCAGGAAGGAAGAGGAAAGTATTTTCAAAAGCAAATACGAATCGGTAATCATGGACACTTATTACTATAAAGGAGGAGTAGAAATTGATTCTGAAGAGAAATTCAAAAGACGTGCTAAAGTTTTAGAGAGAATTTCTTGTGTGGTTATGTGGTTATCAATAAGTGAATGGGACAAATTCTCTGTTTTTATTGCACCAACAGGGCTTTGTATCGATCAAAATATAGCATATTTTTTGGCCAGACATAACACAATCGATGTGTTACGAACAATTTCAAATTCGACCTATTAAACAGAACGGAAATGTTGCAATTCTACCACAATTGCAACCAACTGAGAGGTTTTGCTATCAATTACAGCCAATGCTTGAGGGGCAAAAAACTTCGACGAATTGGAAGGCAGAATTAGACGAAAGCCTCGCCAATTTAAATCTGACCACTTTAAAAATTTAATGGTCCGGGTTCTAACCTGCAAGCTACTGATTACGGGCCTGATTTTGTTATTTCACATTAAATTCAACATCAGTTTATTAATTTTTGGTTATTGTTTCATAAGTTTAATAAATTTTGCCTAACTGAAAATTGTACGGACTTTTATCAGAAACAAGTAAGTAACATTTGAGGAAGCAACACTCATACTCATCCATAAAAACTCACAAAAATACCATTTAGAGACGATGACAACAAAAACTAAATGACAATCGCGGAAATCAGTACCAAATCATTCTGTAGTGTACACTATGCCGTGCAAAACAATACAACTTTGTAATGTCCTACATTATCTTTTTAACCTTGGCATCAATAGGGCAATGTTCATACAGATAAATCATACTAATTACTTATTTAATGACACCGAATAGCGAATTTGAAGCTCATTTGTCGTAAAGCAAAGTGATGAGTGTTTGTAAGTGTTTTCTTTTGGTAGTGAGTAGGTAGTTAACAACTACGTTTCGAGCATTCGTTATTAAGTTCGTAGAAATATTGGAACGTATCTTCATATAGAATATCAAATAAGGCGTGTGTAAACAAACATGTTTTAACGGTAAATTGATAACACTGACACAAGAACGTCAACCTTAAAAGAACCTTAAAATCGAGTCAAGGTTTGTAAGTTAAACATTACAAATACTAACGTTTTATTAACTGTTAATGTGTGAAAACTGCTTTAAAACCAACAGCAATAACAAAACAACAATTACTTTACATATTTATATTTGCTTAATTTAATCGGCCAAGAAACGTTTTTCTTTTGAATATAAAAAAATGGGAAAATCAATTCCAAAGTTTTAGTAGAATTTCCAAAATTAGCTATTTGTTATTTTGATAAATGCAAATTTTATATAAATATTAGATATTTTTGGCAATCCATGAGATTTTTACCAGAATATGTAAATTGAAAAAGGTCAAATTGTCGGCTATGTAAATTGATTTAATTTTAGTATAAAGTCGTTAGCCTTACGCTAAATTTGGCACTACAACGATTCCGATTGGTTTCATTGTGACAGTGACATGACCACAAGGTACTTCGTGACTTGAATTTATAAGAAGACCATTATTTATTATGTCAAATCTGACGAAAATTTACAGTAGCACAAAAACGATACTTTTTAATGTTTTAAAATAGAATAACTTGAGAAACTGATTTTTATCTTTCATCAGATATTTTTTTATATTATCAACTGATTTTTACATAAGTCATCTTTCTAAGTCCTAAAACTTAGAGCTTGCTTTTTGAGAACGTTTGTTGCAAAATATTTTTACTACGTTTAAAAACGGAGATAGAAATATTTTTGTTGACTCTTCAGACTGAAAAATTTTTGCCATTACTGAATATTATTAGATGCAAATTGCGTATAAAAGCATTGCACTACCAAACTTGCAACTAAATTAGGCATAAAAACCCTTACGAGCTGTAAGGGGCCCACCAACATCATAAAAGAACTCAAATGCCAACGAACAGGGCTCTAATGACGCAGCATCGGGGGGTACAACCCGATACCAGTGGCCCCGAAGTAACAGGACATCCATCGTTGGGCCAATCACTCACGTAGAATATAAATTATTTACAAGAATAAAAATAGCCTCGGAATGGACGGGAATAGAAGAAGATGACTTGGCGACCGGGAAAAGATACAAATTGCAACGTAGAACATCAGATCCCTGACAAGAAAGAAAGCAGAGATGATAGGGGAATTGAAAAATTATAATATTGGTATAATAGGTCCGAGCGAAGTGAAAAGGAATGGAAGTGGAGAGAAAATATCAGAAAGTAATTACGTTTTAAGGTATGTACGTAGGAGTACATGCAAAGAAGAGAGCAAAAGAGGGTGTAGAAATTATAGTGACACCAGAAACAAACCAGATAGTTACACATTGGAAAGGTATAAGTTCAAGGATAATGCATATAATATTAGAAACAGATAGGATAATAAGAATATGCAATGGATGGACTTTATTTATAAACTAGGAAGAAATAGAAGGAAAACGGAGCAGGAATTGAGAAAACTGGCCACCAATAGACTTAGATTTTAAGAAATGGCTACAAACCCCAACGCCATAAGGCAAAATGGGCTAAGAATAAAGAAGAAGAAGAACCTTTATGAGGATAATACTTTTTTTGTAAAGAGGTCTGTTTTGGATACTTTCGATTCGAATTTATGTAAAAATAATTATATAAATGTGCGCAGAATATAAAAAGTTGTAATAATATAGTAACAAATAAAACATGTAATAACATTTAGTATGTCAAGAGTATTTGACGTATTACAGAAGGAAGAGTTTTCCTTTAAGAATCGGTATTAAATGAAACCAGTTTTACCTTTATAAATAAATAATAAATGACAAACGCGTTAGTTTTTCAAGTCCATGTACGTGTGTATGTTATTTGATAGATAATTTTCAATGGGATCACTTACTCACCTTGATATGTCTGTCGATTAACCAGTTCAGTTCAATGTCGTCATCGTCCTCACCAAACGGATTTATCAATACTTCTGCTACTTTCAGCCAACCAACGTAAAAGCAAAACTGAAACATGATTGTTAATTGTTAAATTGAATTATTGATTAGTAAATTTTAAATGTGTAAGAATACCATACCTGAAGTGCAGTGAAAAATGGAAAATACACATCGGGTACTTCGAATTTTCCCATTGATTCTGGAGCATTTGGTACGAATTGTCTTCCCATAAGCGCAGCAACGAAATATATGTACAAAGCCAATGTAACCACCTGAAAATAAAAAGACAATTAGAGCGGTTGTTAATTTAGACAGATAACTTCATAAACAGCAGATTAATTATACTTTGTAAAGTTTGTAAAACACAAATAAAATGCGTTTCCAACGTCAAACGACACTCTAAGTTCGACGAATAAGTGGAAATAGGTGGAAGAAATACAAAAACCAAAGAATTGTGCAATTCAATTAGAAGAATCGATAAACGTATCAAACGATGCAATAATACCGATTCACGTCAGATACAATATTGATTTTACATGTAAAGATATACAGGATGAATTACTAAGCTGATTGAAATTAGATCATTCAGCAACGTTAGAAGAAACTTTTAAAAATTATCAGTCCGTATTTCTAAACAAAAACTTTTCTTGGAATAGTTGATTTATAACTTTGCTAAAGTTGCCTAGCTAGCCGATACTTTTCGTTAATGAACGATTCAAATTTATCAATGCAGAGAATCAGGTCAATCTTTCTATTATTTTTTTTTATAAAATAGCTACTTTTGTTTAAAAAAAAACTCGACTCTGGTTAGACAAAGTTAAAAAGGATATTTTTCCATCATTCTTGGAAATGGTTGATGGTAACGCGATAACGCAGAAAAAAGTTTTGGATACATATCAAGTTCAACAAAATTATTTATTAACATTAAAAGAAGTTCATTCAATATTTTCCACCTACAGGAGTTTAGTTTAGGCAGTGTAATGAGTTATAAAACCTTTCCACAATGTCAACCTAATAATTTAACTTCATTCAAAAAGGAAGTTTTTTTGGAAAGAAAGTTTAAAAATAACCAAATTAATTTATCCAAATTTTAGTTACGAATTGAAGAAGAATATTCCATTTGTAACAAGTTATTTTGCCGAAAGTACATTTACGGATAATATTGTTAACGAAAAGTAAGTGCAAAAACTGACTCGATATAAGTTCAAAATAAGAATAGAATTAACTAATTCTATTGAAATAAAAATTAATAAATGAACTGAAGACACAACAAAAAGTCATTAAATATATCTTGTACTATTATTTTGTTCCTAATCTGTATAAGAGCTTTTAATTTTACTGCAGCTTGTTTTATTTACATTTAGTCATACATTTTTCCGTAGTTAAATTATATAACAAAAAACGAAACTCAAATATTTGTTATGAGAAACATCAATCGCTTTAATTTATGCAGTTTTTTCAAGTACAGAAAATTACCAAGTCTAAAACTAAAATTTATACGTTGTAAGAAATCTGAATGTAAAACATGAGTGGGCTTAAAGAACATTTAATCGAAGGCAAGAGAACACAGGAAGAGATAAACTCACGAGTCTGCGCTAAAGGGTGGATTGAGATCAACTTCAGTAATTTTTTGTACCTTTTTTTTCTTCTACAATTACCTTATGACATGCCCTGTTTGTAGGTTTTTAGCTATATCTTTGATAAAGCAAGTTACCAAAACCCGGAAAGGAAAGTTAAGGAAAAGGAAGGAACAAAAAATGAGGTAAAAATTAATAAAAATATCGAAGGAAATCTTAAAGAAAATTTAACTGAAGATATAAGAGGAGAAGAGGAGGAGATACATCTGAGAGCTTTTATCCTGATGGATGGATTAAGACGAATGTTCCAAATGTATCACCAATACTTCGCCGACAGATGAGCTAAAAAGGATAATAACAAGGTATAGAAAAAGCAATTATGGTAGAAAGGTTGATGAAATCCAAAGAAGTGGGCCAATGTGCTTTTAGCAAATTTACTGACGGATTAGGAAATACCACGATTTCCGAATTTGTAAACGCACAAAATGGTTCAGTTACAACATGGAAATACAGTTTGAAAACTGGAAAAAGAATTAGAAAAAATTTGGGGTGCGTGGGAAACGAATTTGCTATGGAAAATCTTGGAGAAATCGAATGGAAAGTGGGAAAATGGGCAGACTTGAAGAAATACACGGTCGATGGAAGGTGTACCAGGCACTTGTCCAAAAGATCTATTTATTTATTTTTACTTTTAAACGCTTTGTTCACAGCAATAAAAAATATAATAAACATTCGGGCAATTTTGTATGAGAACAACACTTACTCTACAGGGTTATTCCGGAACATTTTTTTCAAAGACTTTTAGAAAATGTTTCAGACAAAAGTTTTTTTGAATTTAAACAAGTTATCATCAATACATATGGTTTAATTACAAGGTGTTCGTTTTATTATCTAAATTCAATTTATCTTTTTCAAGTGACGCGCCCTGTATTTGTCTATATTTTTTGATTCTACAATATAAGAAACTTCCATATGAATCATGTTTTGAGAACACTCTTTATCTACGAGTTATAAACAATTATTCAAAATTAGTCTAAACTCTTAAACTAAAAATTCAGAATATTTTCCCACATACAGACTGTTTATTTTAGACAATTAGTTAACAAAAATAAAATGACAAACAAATAGCGAAAACCAATTAATTAATTAACAAAATTATTTATCTTTGTTTATAGTTCAATCAACTTAGAGAAATTGACTTTATTTTGCATTTAAAATTTATTAATAATTTATTGATCATCAAAATAATAAATCTCATAATTGACGTTTATTTAGTGCTATATTTCATATTACTCTGCAACGGTTCTGTCAATACCTGGGGGCCCCAAACAAACTTTAAATAATTCCTTGTACCCCGAAAACAAAAAGTTTTCTCAAATAATTATTCCTCCAAAATGTTCTTAAAATTAATCGTAGAATCCAAAAATAAAAAACTATACAGGGTTTTTCGTTTGAAAAAGGCAAGAGGAAGAAACACGAAAACAAAAAGGAATTCAAAAAGAACACCTGAATGAGTTTTTTCAAATATTTTGAATTTTTATAATGGCAAAAGACCTCCTCTTTGCATATGCAAAGCAGAATGTCTTTTGATTTGATATCTAAGTTTGACTGGATTAATTCGAATTCCGAATTCTACAACAGAAAATGGTGATTTGTCCAGTTTGTAAAAAAATTTGTTATCAAATATTTGCATAATTTCTACAAGAAAACAAGCAAAGTGGATTAAGAATTCGAATTAAGGCATCAAGAAGCAAAGTAAAGATTATGTTGGAACGGTTAACGTACTAATTAAGGGATAACCGGAAAGTAAACAAACACATTAGATTCTCAAAATAACAGCAGCACCAGTTTAAACTGGCATTTACAAAATGTAAAACTACTTATTTAAATTGGTTAATTATTATCAAACTTTTACATATGACGATAGCTTTTCCAAGTCTGCTTTCATAGTTGACAGAGAAGCCTAAATAGGTCTGTACAAAATTATATTAATAATTTGAACATTGCACTCCAAAATAAAAGAGTGAACAGAAACTGTTACAAAATTTTTAATTGTCATTACAAACCATTCCGAATGTTTTCCGTAAAGGTGAGGCCATACTTTGGTTTTGCTGAGTTTCAGGAACATTTTTTGAAACTTGTTAGACCTGAGAATGCATATTGCATGGATGATGCTCCGTAATTAACAGAAATTACAAGCTTAAAGTTCAAAACTCACTTTACAAAAATTTAGTTTCATTTACGGCCAAGCATTATCCAAAAACATTTGGAATAGTTTCTACATTACCATTATTTTTCTTTGTTAGCCCATCCTAACCCTATACAGAGTAAAGGTCTCCTTCACTCTTTAGTGAAGGGTTTTTGGTCTACTCGCCCATTACTAAACGTTATTGTCTGAAATGTCTATTTGGTTTTGTCTTGAAAATGAAATAATACCAATTTCTTGGAGCAACTCCACTGTACTACTAATACACAAAGAAGGCAACAAAGGAGACATCGAAAACTATAGGCCCATAAGCTTCCCGTTGCAAGATATTTTCAAGAATAATAACCAATCGCCACACTAAAAAAATGGATTTTTATCAACGAAGAGAAGCAAGCATATCAGCAGAAATAAAAAGTAAACGAATAAGATGGTTGAGGAATATCGAGAGTATGCAATCTACAAGAGGAATTAAAAATATTTTAAGAATTAAACCAGAAGGAACGAGAGGGAGGGGTAGGCCAAGATTAAGATGATTGGAGGAAGCAGAAGAGGACTTAGTAGCAAGATGGAAAGAGAAGTCGAAAAATAGGAGAGAATGGAGGATATAACTCTAGAAGGTTGGAATGCGGGTGACGACTGCTTTCTGTAAACAAAAAGATTGTTTTGAAACCCTTAGCGGAGCTCAAGGTCCTTCACGGTCTGTGGCACCAAGGCGTTAGTAAGTAAATAAGGAAAATAAGACTTCAAAAAAATCCTCTGGAATCGATACAGTGGAAATTTGTGTAATACTCCAAGCTTAGAAAATGCAAAAATAAATATACCAGTCTCATAGAATAAATTTATAAAAGAGCATCTGCATGAGAACACAAATAAGATCCAAGTAAAGAGAGGGGCAAGGAGGTAACATGTCGCCAAAGTTATTCGCCCATGTCTAGAAGACCCGTTTAAAAACATCGATCGGGGAAATAGATCAACAGGAAAACGACTACATCACTTAAGATTTGCTGACGAAGTTATAATATTTTCAAATACGAAAACTGAACTAATAATAAGTATGCTGAACGGCATAAGCGCAGCATCAACAACAATCGGCTTAAAACTGAATTTTTCAAAAACTAAATTCATGACCAAAGCTGGTGATGAGGAACCAAAGAGTCAGCAAAGACTATCTTCCTATATTTACCCAGGACGAACCATTACAAGAAGAAAATCAAATCAAGACATTGAAGTAGAGAGAAGAATACAACTGTGATGGCCAGCCTATGATAGAGTAAAAGGCAACGGCGAAGGAAATCTGCCGCCTTTTTAAAGAAGATTCCTCCAACTTTTTGGATCGGCTTGTTACTATGGACGAATCGTGGATCCATCACTACGACCGAGAGACTAACGAGCAATTTAAAAGGTAAAAGATTTTCGACAAATGACGAAGCCATATGTGCCGTTGAGGAGTGGTTTACAGACCAAAACAAAGGATTGTTTTAAAGGGCTTAGAAGTACTTTATGAACGTTCTGCTAAATGTGTAAGTTTTAAAGGAGATTATGTTGAATAAATAAAATTTTGCCTTGAAATATTGTGGCGTTTTATATGGTAGGCTAAGTACTCCCTCGTATATTGCCAATCTCAACCTACAGAGCGGCGATTTGGGTTTTCACAAAAGAAACAATTCATAGGTTTCAGGTGCATCAAAGAGCAATCAATATATGGAAGACTACTAGGAACAAAACGACCGTAAGAAAATTGAAGGGTTAAGGCAACAGGCTAAAGTACATGATATAATTAAAAGAATAACATCACTGAAATGGGAATGGACAGGACGCGTGGCCAGAGCAGAAGATAAGTGGAGTCGTAAGATCCTTATATAGAGACCATGGGGAGAAAGAAAAAAGTACGACCGAAGATGAGATGGAGGAACGATATTAAGAAAGTATCAGGATTCAACCGTATCAGGTCCCGCAGAAGAGACAGAACTGGCAACTTCAAAGAAAAAATTAGAAACGGCTAAAAAGGGAAAAAAGAAAAAAAGCTCTCTTCCAAACATGTTAAACTCTCTATTTTTGCAAACCACCACTCCAGCTTTTCTTGCAAAATTTCATTAAAATTACTACATCAATGCGATTAATGCTTATTCAGAAACATTTGAAATTAATTTTATATAGCCATTACTAAAAATTATTGTTTTAAGCATCCATTCTTTGGGCAACAACCTTAAACGTGAAGGTTTAAGATATTACCCTGAAATTACATTTTCTGGCAAAAGGACTGGTTTGCAGTGGGTATAACTGGGCGCTTTATGACTAAGCCGCTTACCGGTGTAGAAACCCCTTGGTAGTCCAGGGTAATCTGGAAGCCAGGGGTAGTATAGACAAGGGGAGCGAGAGTTTTGGCTTAACTGCCCGGATTAAGTGGATGAAGATCACTCTAAAAGCTTCCACAGTCCTAGTGGTATAGTGCGCGCCAAAGGGGTGACTCAGTCCTTTGCGACTAACCTCGGGGCACCTGCCTTCGGCGTCAGTAGAGGGCTCCTGGCATAGTGACATTGCTCCCCTCATACCCGTAGAAACTTTATGGACACAAATAAAGAAACTTTAGATGTTTTTAGGGTACCCGAGAGACCCAAGCGAGAAGACGTCACACATTCTATGGAGATGGAACAAACACAGCAAGTGGATTCGTTGGCAGGACCTATGTCTGAACCATCTGACATAGGACAGAAATTTGCAAAGAAGATGGAAATCAAGGTGAAGGAGCTTTCCGGAGCTCAAAGAACGAAGATCCGGAAAGAACCAAAGATCAAGGCGGAGACTTGGACGAAGGAGAAAGGTTTAAAATATTACCACTAAATGAAACACCCCAACAGCTTTCCTTGCAAAATTTCGCTAAAATCACTGCAACACCAATCCGATTAATATTCCATCCAAAAACATTTGATATCACATTTATTGGAACTTGTTAATTTCTCCAACTTCGGGAAACAACCTTAAATGCAAAGGTTTAAATATCACCCCCAAATGCAACCCCCACACTAGCCTTTCTTGCAAAATTTAGATAAAATTCCTACACCGTCAATGTAATTAATTTAGGTGTATCTTCAAATACTCCCATATATTTAGGTTTTCCTTTGTAGTTTTTTTGTCAATTTTTTAAGGCAACCCAAAATTAAATTATGGTTCCCTAAAAAAACAACAAAGTTGTTAAAACGCATGAGAAGTCATTTTAATAATTTATTAGAATCCGGTTTGTGGAAGTCACTTTTTGTTTTCGCTGTAATTAGTTATTGAATTCACGGTAATTAAAAAATTGATTGATCGACGTACTACGACTAATATTGGGGCATAGGTAAATTTTTAAGAATATATAGAAGTCAACTTCAAGGCGAACTTCTATTGTCTGGTGCGTTCGAAACCGGTCTGCTTGCAGTACCAAGCATTGAAGTTTCTGATTGTGGACTTTATCGGCGTATCGATTTTTAAAATAAACATCACTTTTTTTTGAGTTTCCATGCAGATTTTATGACCTTGTTTGTTATTTACCAATGAGTTATGTGAGCAATGTAAATTTTTCCATGTATTTTGACCGGAAGAATTATGCAAATCAGAGTGACAAAAAGTTAATTCTTATTTATGTGGAGCAGTTTTGTTCAGTTTTTTTAGGCACATTTAATTGAAGCATTAATGCTTATTGTAAATTTATGCTGATATTTAAGAGTTGTCTCCAAATTAACTTAATACAAAAATTCACCTTGGGCTAAAAATGTCGAAAGTTCAGAAATAAAATGGTTCATGAACAAAAGCGTTGTAGGTATGCCTCTGTGCTGAATATGACTTCAAATACTAAACTTTTAACAAAGGGGTCTGTATGTGTTAAGACCGAAACGTGACGAAATCATTGCCGCCCTTTAACCAAAATCATTTTGAGTGGTTTGTAACACAAGTTTAAGTTTTACGTTACTTATAATTTATGAATTCATTGGAGGTATTAAGTACGTATCACTGATTTAAACATAACCTATTTGCAAAGTCTTACCCTGGCTCCTGGCTATTGAAAACTTAATGTAAAATTTAAAAATAATTATGTCAACATGATGAAGCCATCAAGTGACATTTCTAAAACTAATTCGAAGGTCAGATTAACACCTTTTGCGCGGTTCTTTCTAAATTAACAATTATAATTTTAGGAATATGCATTTAAAAAACTCTACTGTGGTAAAATTAACGTTTGTGCATTCCCAGTTCCCGGTAACATTCTTAGAATCACAAAAAACTTTTCCTAGCATTGGAGTAAATCCGAGCTTATCACGGATTATGTAAAAATATGAGTTGCAGTTACAACCGAGTGATCTCTTAAAAACCAGCAAATAAAGACGTAATGCTCATTTCAGCGAATTTCGAAGGTTGTATTAATAAGAAATCCTTTTTTGTGCTTTTTAGTTTCACTTAATCAGGTTATTCCTGGCTTAAAGACGTATTAAGGAATATTTTGTTGCGCTTAATAGATTACACGAGTAGATATAATCAACCGTTCAAGGCTGGATTATAAAAAAAAGAGCTACTTCACATAATGACCGACTGGCGTGATTCTGATTATCCCCGCTGATAAAATTTTTGCACGAATTCCTGTGCAATATTTAAAACAAAATTAATATTACGTAAAAAATTGTAGAAAAACAGACCGTGTTTATACGGATAAATTGATGTAGTAAATGTCGTGTCTTCCTCCGTCGTAATCACTAATTACATCCTATGCTTGAGGTGTTTGCACGCTGTATTTAATTTCAAAATTACTTTTGCAGATAATTTTAAAATTAACAAATTAGATGGTTCGTAAATTGGCACAAACTTTGGGAGCAAAAAGAGGGCAAAAGTGAATCAGATATTGTGGCGTTAGAGTAGCCGCGGGTTTCAGTTATAAGAAGAAGCAGACGAAGAAGAGATTGAAACATAACTATACTTAAGCTGTTGCCCAGGCCGAGAAATAATGGAAAAGGTACCAAACACATCTGCTCGACAATTTTATAAGTAAATTAACATTTATTTTAGAACAACTCAAGCCAAGAATTGGAAAAAAATGCATGAAAATCAACAAAAAATTCGGTTAGAAACCTTGAACAGAGACTTGTAAAATGTTTAAACAAAGATGGAGGGCATTTCCAACATTTGTTGTAATTTTCAAAATAAAGGAATTTTCTGATTACAAGATTAAGGTTATGTTGTGAAGCAGAAGTGGAAAGGTAAGCAAGCAATTCTAAAAGGCAAGCCTTAAGTTGTTTGAAGAGTTTACTGTTTACGTCAATTTCAAACTATAAAAACTAGAAAAAAAGAACATAAAACTAAAATACGTTTCCATAATTAAATTAATTTGTTTTTCTTTTTCAGAATGTATTAGGTTGATAAATACGAATTGTTTTTATAACAATTAAATGAACTAAACACCACATGCAATACATTCGTATAAGGTGTATCTGCAAGTAAACTTTATCGAACCAAAAAGTTCGTTAATATATTTTTATTTTCTGAAAATTTGAATTGCCCAGTTTGACATTTTATACATATTTTTGGATATTTCGCCAATAGTTGCTAAAATAAAAACTAAATTAGTAAACCATTTTTATTTAAGCAGTTGGTGGCAAAATGCCCAAAAAAGTAAAAAGGAACATTTTCAATTTTGAAAAGTCTAATTGTTAAAGGTTAAGTTCACAAGTTTATATTTCAATTATCGCCGTCATAATTCCTAAATTGAAGAATAAAAATTGCACGAGTTTCTGGGTACCAGCAGTAAGTAACTATGCTAATGAATTATTCTGTTGAACCAATTATTTCCAGCAGTTAAATGTTTAAATAAACAAGGTTTATTCTGGAACCGGTAATACTATTCGTAATTACTATTCAAACATAGCGGATGTTTTATTTCCAATTTGTAAACAATTTATGACGCTTTTGTGTTTGTAGAAAGAACAAGAATCGTACCTTCAGCTCGATACAATGTGGGCCATATTTAATAGATGATAGTGAATCCTCAGTTCGAAGTAAAGATTAGCAAATTTACTAGCTATAAAATTACGTCAAAACTGAATACATGTTTTTAACGAAATAATGTAAATTCCATATTTAGAAAAATATCACCCCCGCAAGGATTCGAACCACTGACCTTCGGCTATACGCGCCACTGCTCTACCATTGAGCTACAGAGGCAGATCTCTGAAGATGTGATATTCGTCTAAATATAGTAATTGGAAACTGTGAAATCTAGTGTGCATTAGAAATCGTATCGTATAGCCGAAGGTCAGTGGTTCGAATCCCTACGGAGGTGATATTTTTCTAAATATGGAATTTACATTATTTCGTTAAAAATATACTTCCCCAAAGGAGTGAATCCTTAAAATTTAATTTAAAATGAATACATGTTATCCTACAGACTTTTAGAAACTAATGTGTTAATGATGAAAAGAAACACAATTTGTTTAAAATCTGTTAAGTTTATAATCCTTGCGCTCCTAGAAAAGACATACAAGTTTTTATACGCCCTTCCTGTCCACTGTGCTAAATGGGTTATAGCTTAGGGGAACCATTGACCCACGGGTATTTAAGAACAAAGTATTGAAATGTTTTTTTTTCAACGCAAAGATCTTCATTTAATTTGATGTCGCCAAAATTAAACAAAAATATCATTAGCGTTTTGTATATAGCTAACTAATTAAATCATTAATGCTATTTTCAATCTATTTTTAATGTTAACGATTGCTTAATAGCTTTTCTAAATAAGTAATTTATATAGGTATATTATATTTACTGTTCATCACATTTATGGATGATATTATAGCCGAGACTAGATCAAGAATGAGTAAGTTACAAATAGGATTTAAAAACATGGAAAGATAAGCATAACAGAATGCGCGTTCGCAGACGATATTGTAATTTTTGCAGCAAGTGAGATGGTATTACAAAGAAACCTAGAGATTTGGAAGGAAACTCTTGAGAAATACAACATGAAAATAAATTACA
The DNA here is from genome assembly GCA_963082815.1 of Melanotus villosus. Classification (NCBI taxonomy): domain Eukaryota; kingdom Metazoa; phylum Arthropoda; class Insecta; order Coleoptera; family Elateridae; genus Melanotus; species Melanotus villosus. Next base: position 5,031,332 of record OY720423.1, on the reverse strand, counting down.
GAAAAACTAAGGTCATGGTTATAGCAAGAAAAAAGATAAAAATAAATATAGAAATCCAAAATAATAAAATAGAGCAGGTAGAAGAATTTGTATATTAGGGAGTTACAATAAATAATGATGGAAGACACGAAAGTGAAATAAATAAAAGAATAGAAAATACAACAAAATAGTACTACGCAATAGCGAACACCTTTATAAATAAGAAAGAAATCTCAAGAAAAACAAAAATTATAGTTTACAAAACTATTTATCAACCGACCTCAATTTTTGGCAATGAATCCTGGATCTCAACCAAAAAACAGAAAAATAAATTGCAAACCATGGAAATAAAGTACTTAAGGAGAGTGAGGGGGTCACGAGAAGGGACAAGATAAGGAGCCAAATAATACGTCGTGCTTTAGAAGTTGAAACGCTTACAAGCAAAGTAGAACAGAAACAACTAAAGTGGTTTGCGGCATCTCGAAAGAATGGGCAACGATAGACAAGTTAAAAGAATATGGGACGCAAGAATTACAGCTAGAAGAACCAGAGGAAGACCACAAAAAACATGGAACCAAACAATGGAAGAAATACTACAACATAGAGATATAACTTGGCAGGATATGAAGATTATGGCGCAGAACAAGAAGCAGCGGGCAAAATTCGTTCATGCTAGAGAAGAAGACGTTTGGTTTAGTTTTAGATAATAATTTCAGTTAATCATGATATCACGACGTATCGAATAAGTTAATAATTATAATAATTGTAATTTTGTAAATGTATTAAAACGCCTTTACCCCCTTTTAATGCTTTTTATTCAATGATACCGTGCTAATGAGGAGTTTGTCGTTTGGACTAACAAGGCGTCTTCTTGTTACGCTAGGAAAACACTTGAGGACGACAACATCACAAGAAAGAAACCCAACTAATTTATAGCAGTGTCCCTCCCCATTGAGAATTTGTTAGAAAAGAATAAGAAGCAAAAAATCCAAGCAACTTGAAGGGATCCCTACAAATTTATGTGCAGTTTCGGCTACAAAAGGCCCTTAGCTGCAAACCACTAAGTGTTTCCTATTTAAAGTAACTATAGTGCTGTAACATATTGTTATAACGTATAAATAAAATAAATAATTTAACTATTGTGGGCTGAATTTTGTGCAAATTTTTAGTCATATCTGTTCTAATCAGCGATATCAAAATTGTTTAAAAAGTGCGAAAACATATCCTACCGCAGACGTGGATTCTGACTACATCTTTTGGTGAAAAAAATAAATATAAAATGTAAACTAGTAGAAAAGACAAATAGAACCAGCAAAATGAATTTGGAAAACTGGAAAAATGAAGACATTTCAATGAATTCGATGGTCTTCTTGCCCGACGTGTTCTGCAAGTCCGTTTCACCTTTTCTTGCACAGTTCTTGTGTTTTGAGATTCTCACTCTGAGAGGTCGATTAGTTTCTCCAACATACAGTCTATCGCATTCAATAGAATCCAATGGGATAAAGCAGAAATTGTGGTCAAAGAACCAAATGGTACGAAACGCAAACTAAAGGAAGCTACGCACATAGCATCGGCAGAAAAACTCATAAGCCAATCTAGATTAGAAATGAAACCCATTTGAATACCACTCTTGTGCAAAGAAATGGTGCGAAATTCACCTGCACACCAGAACGCTAGCGCATCATGTGCAATGGTCTACTGAAAATTGGCAGATTGAAAAAATCAACAATGAAATAATCGCCAGTCGCAATGTCAGACGTCTTCAGTAGTTCTATATCTTTCTAGTGTTAATTAAATCCAATAACATACGTTGAGCACCGAATCCATACATATTCCAAAGGCATCGCGGATCCTTTCTAAAAAAATACATTGGTGTTTCCCTATGTTGCGTCTTACCTGAGACACCCGGTATAACTTAATTGGGAATAAATATATTCGGATCACTCCGGTGGCTCAATACTCAATAGAGTTTGTTTCTTAATCGAGAAGTTCGAAGTTCATATTTCAAGTGCGTGGAAAAATTACGAGCGCCAAATTAGTCCTTCTCAGAAGCTCAGGACTACGCCTGAAGACGAAAGTAGATTAAATAGGCCAACTAACCCATTCAAGAAGAATCTGTTGTATACTGCCTTTCTCCACTGGATTCATTTGGAACTAATACCAACTACAAATACCAAGTATAGTTTACCTGGTTTAATTTTTTATTAAGAATCAAGATAGAAGTACTCTTATACACTGTTCTTTCCTACTGAATTTTAATGCCAAACAATGGGGACTTATACATAAATACCTTAAATACGAAATATTAATTGTTTTGCTCAATATTTAAGACCGAAAAGTTTGCCTTATTCGAAAAATATGAAGAGAGAAGACCTTTATACTATCTCCTTTTTTAGTGTATTAAATAATATGTTTTCTAGGCGGACGCACAATGTAAAGTTAAAGTTTCGTTCCCTTATTTCTATATTTACGATTAAAAGAAATGTTTAAAAGAGGGTGATATACAGACACAAGATTTACAGATAGACAGGCAGGCAAGCAGACAGGTAAACGTATTTTTGGCAATTTTTTCAAAAGTTTTCAACAGACGACCCGAAACTATAATGGCCCCTAATTACTTACTATATGTATTGGACTGATTGCGAATAAATAATAATAACAGGAGTCTTTTATATCTTAGGAATTCTAAAGGTGAGCCTCAGCAAATTAATGCCATATATAATTAGAGAATTAGACCAATGGATTGACCAAAAAAATATTTGATCATAGATATTAAATAGTGATATTGGACCAAGGATTAAATAAAATATTCAGGTAATATATTATTATCTCCTTCAGGGCACTGAATAACGATGAAACGTATAAATTATGATTAAGTTAACTATCATTATTACATGAAGAACCAATTTATTGCAATCCATTGCGATATTCAGTGTGGAAATTGTATAAATGTATATTGATCATTGAAGGATATACAGAGTGTCGCTAAAATGACAGAAAAGTCTAGCGTGATTTTTTACCATAAAATAAATTCTTTAACGCAGTAATTGGTGTACTCACCACGTGTTTAAATTTAACGTCATGTTTAATTACCATGGCAATAGTGGGCGTCTCTTTTCCACACAGTAAAAACAGTATCTTTGAACACGAATTTATTTAGAGACAACTTTAAACACGATGCGAAAATACGGGCGAATATTGGCTGTTTATTTAGTCTTTACGGTATTTATATTTTGGTTTACTAAACTTGGCTACCTTGTCCATCTGCTGAATTTAATAGAATAAAAAATATTAGGAGGGCACAATAGACAAATAAAACGTTGAATCTAAAAGTCGTTGCTTGTAATTCCGTAGCTACAATTTGGTGTTGCGGGATGTTAAAGAAAATTAAGGGCAGCAATTTAACAAAACCAATTCAAGAAGAAGGGCGTCTGAAACATATCCAAATGTATTAAGATATATCTCCTTGACTCCTCAGCAATGCGAAATTGATAATATTTACCCTGTTTTCGCAGAAAGAAGAAAGTGAATAAATTCTTTGACTTAACATAACTTGAAAACTACCAAACATAAGGCAAAATGCTATTAACGTTTTCTACTTAAAACTCTAAGGAGAACAACGTGCTTTACTTATTGTTCACCCTTAAAATTTGTATAAATCCCCTTTATACTTTTTAATTTCACAGTACTTCGGCCTTTAAAGAAATGAAAAAGGCGTGACAGTACAAAATTATATTAAATTAAAATGATTCGCCCGAAGTGATGGAGAAAATCGTTTTTAAGAATAAACGTTTTGTAATTCTGTGATATTTAAAAACATCCTGTAAAGTATTTAAATTCTTGAATATACGTCTATTTTTAACTTCGTTTTAAGTACGATGTCGTAGTCAGTTCAGTAATCAAACAATTAGAAAATTCCCAGGTTGGATTGTTTTAATAATAAGTGGATGAATAAAGTGTTTCCGATTATACCTTCGGGAGTAACAATTATACGCATGCATAAAACAGGAAAAACTAGAATGATTACACAAAATTATCGCTTAGTTTTCTTACTTATGCAACGTCATAAATTAAAGAACAACTTTTAATTGGTTGATTGTATGGAAACAATTATGGTGTACGTTGTTCGTTTTAAAATATTCTTCTTCTGATTCTATTTGTTTCAAGCAGTTGCTTCAGTTAAATGCCTTTTGAAAAGCTTTAGGCCTATACAGGGTGACTCTAAATTATACCAACAAATTTATATGACGCGTTTTTCAGACAAAATTTTGACCTGATTTAGTTATATCCAGCAAGCCGTCGACAAGATCTGGCACAGCGACCTATTATATAAACTTTAAGAAAGATATTCCATCAAATTGATCTCCTTTTAAAATCTTGTCTAACCGAAAGATACTTTCAAGCCCATTCCACTAACTCTGAAGTTCCGCAAGGCACTGCCTTCAGATCTTTACTATACCTCCTCTATACTGCAAACCTCCCAACTACAAACACGACCTTGCAGATCATATTGCAACAATGTTATCGGAAACCGACCCTTACAGGGCATCTGAAAAACTCCACCTACACCTACACCTTCTACAAACTTGGGTAGATCATTGGAGAAGCAAAGTAAACAGCGATAAATCCACTCAAATCACATTTACTACAAAACGCGTTATCTGTCCACAAGTTACCATCTATAAATAATCAACCAATAAAAACCGAGGTGAAATACGTTTAGATCAAGGACTGATCTGGGAGGCCCACATAAAAGCCAAACGACAACAACTCAACTTGAAAACAAAAAATTCGTAATGGCTAATCGGGCGAAAATCGCAATTGACTATAGAAAACAAACCTGTATGGACCTACAGGATTGAACTATGGGGATGGAGTAAACCCTCAAACATTAAAATCTTGCAGTCATTTTAATCGAAGACAATGCTGAATGGTTCATCAACAATGAAAAAAGTCGAGACCGCACTCTTAGAAGCCACACAAATCAGCTCATCGCCGACCTCAACACTAAAAAACAATGGCTTGAAGATATCGTTTAGTGAATCCTGGAGACCCATCGGTGGATGGTGCTCGACTCAAGACATTAACAACTCTACCAAACTATTTACGTATTACTCTGCAGAAAGAGCAGATTATAAATTTGCAATATAAATAAAAGGACAATTATTTATGAAATTCCTTTACATTACAACAGTTTAGAAACATTTGATTGATTATGTATACATTCGCACAAATCACGAAACAACGACAATTCGCAGACAGAATAATTTAAACCATTATTTAATAAATAAAAAAATCGCCATACTTTCTGTCTAGCAATACATAACTTCATGACATACAACCACACTCGTACATATTGCAATCTGCAGGTATTGTTTGTTAGTACTTTACATGTGTCATTGTCCAGGACGTGATAGCATGAACGAGGCGTGCGTGAATAAGTTCCGCAATTATACAGCCGATAACTTTTGCATATGATGTCGCAACATGATTCATTCGCGTGGCAATTGCGAATGATGTTCTAAAAAACGTTAGAAATAGATTTTGAGTTTTACACCTTTAACTTTACACAAAACGCAAGTTACACTTTCGTAAATAATTTCATAATTCGCTTAAATTACTGGTCTTCAAACATATCTTAGGCCCTGAATAAAAAATATATAAGTTGACTCTGACCTATTTGATTCTGTTTTCTGTTTTGATTGTAACAAACCGTGTCATGGTTGTAAAAGGATTATAATACGCAATAACGTGGGGTTCTCATTACTTTTTATTATTCATTACAAATGGGAATGATTATTTTCTAATTTTTTCTTAAAATATTGAGATCATACATAACTGACTCCAACTAGAAATTATTTTAAAGCCTAATTTAAGGGGTCGCAAACGGTTTTGCAATATTCTGAATAGGAAAATCTTGGCCATAGTCAAAATTCGAATTGCCTGCTTAGAAATCGACTTTCCTATGAACCTTGCTATTATTATACGATGTGATTTTTTTACTTAACATTAAAAACTGATAGCTCGATACAGATTTATGCACAAAAGTGAAAATACCAAACAACAAATTAAATAAAAATTAAATTGGACCTGAGCTCGCTGAATTTTATTTGTTGTTCTTACATTTGTTACTTTATGAGTGGTAAATTGATAAAACTTTACTTAAACTACCTCCGTTTATGAATTATCACAAAAAAAATTCAGATTTCATTTGCTGTATTATTTGATATGTCAAAAAAAGTCCGAAAGTAATTTTTTAAGCCCTAATAAGTAATACATATGTGTATGGCCATTTTTAGAAAAGTTTTGTCTAGTATAGACCTATTTATTATTATATTGGCGACATGTTAGATTGTTCTGTAGTTAATTTCTGTTTCTGACTTCAAAAACATATAATAAGATTATGCAGGTTAAATTATGTGCAGCATCACTGTCAAACACCAAAAGGAACCAATTATCTTCTCAGCAGTATATAAAGGCAATAGCGAGAGTAAGGAAATAGCTAGGTGAAAAGAGAAATAAAGAATCTTGGATCAAGAGATACGAGCAAGTGGAACAATTAAAATAAGGAATCTATTACAACAAAATAGGCCAGTATTTATCAAAAACCACATTGAATGCAAACAAAGCATCATACTTATTAGATCATCAGGAAGAAGCAGCCATTAAAAGTATAAAACCAAGTAGATCCCTGGAACCCGGTGGAATATATCCGAAACTAGTAAAACAAGGATTGGTAAAACTCACGAACATGCTTACAGACTATTATGAGAGATGTCTAAATGAAGAGGAAGCACCAAGAAAATGGTGCACACCATACATCTCACCAATACATAAGGAGAGGTCCGAAAGTAACCCTGGCTACTATAGAGGAATAGCTGCGATAAGTTCACTTCTTCTTCTACTTGTGACATATCCTTCTTTTAAAGACATTGACGAGGGGGTCAAAGTCACATTTTTGGACGACTTGGCATCGTGACCTTTGTTATCTCTGCAGTGATTTTCCGTTGCCTTCTGCAGATAAGTTCACTACGAAGGGTATATGCAGAAATGACTAAGAACCTAACAGAAAAGAAATCCAGGATAAACACCCAGAAGAGCAAGCAAGGTTTAGAGCTGGCAGATCAACTATGAATAACATTTTTATACTGAAATTAGCTGCAGAGACGAGGCTAACAAGAAATAAGGAGTTACACTTGGAATTTATAAATCTACGGAAACCATGTGATATCACAGTTGTTGTTGGCCCTGTACTTATCAATCCTATAATGAGACTATACGAAGGTAATACCACCAAAATAAAAATGGTAATATTCTGACAGAACAATTTGCAGTCACCAAAGGCCTGAGGGAGGGTTGTTGTCTCTCCCCTACACTTTTTAAAATATAAAGGGACGAATCACTTAGACTCTATAGAAGATGAAAAAATAAATGTAAGAACATAAGACTTGGGGTGGGGGGGGGGGGGGAGTAACAAGTTGTTCGTTGGTGCGAAAATTAAAAGAAAGCTATGAAAAGACCGGCTTAACAATAAATGTAAAAAGTCAGAATATTTATGTTTAAGAGTGGGAAACAGGGAAATAAAAGATGTAATTCGGGGAGCAGATAAATGCAGAGAGGTTATATTTAATAAAGAAGGGAGTAGAGATGAAATGGACAACAGAATGAATAAAGGTAGAAATGTCACTCGAGAGCTCAGTTCTATATGGAGGTGCAAAAGTATAATGAAAAAGACAAAACAGAGGATACATAGTAGTTTGATGCAAAATATAATAACCTACGGGTCAGAAGCATTGGATATAACTAAAGCACAGAACAAGCGTTTAAAGGCTGTAGAAATGGATTGTATGCGAAGAAGTACTGGAAAGTTAAAACTGGACAGAGCGGGGAATAATGATATTAAGGATAATTATGATGGAAGTGAACAAGCATATTGTAGACGAAATCTAAACAAATAGAATGCAAAAAAGCAGATACTCGAAAAGGGCAATGACGTGGAACCGTCTGAAAGAAAAGAGAAAGACGAAGTTGGCGAAAAGGAATAGAGGAAGTCAGGGGCCTGAAAGAAGCACAAAATAACCAAAATAGAAGAGAATGGAAAATAAGTGACGGTTCTGCTGGCTGATAATAATAATAAACGCTACGTCATAAAATGCAGATATAACAAGACAAACATTTGTGATTAATTAACTGTATAATATACCCAAATTGAAATGTTTACAAACTTGTAAAATGTTCTTTTCATCAACCTAATTTACACCATTGCTCGTTTTTAAAGCTCCGCAACAAATAATAATTTAAAATAATTAGCGGTATTTATTCCATGCAGCTGCATGTATAAAAATGATTCCGTTTCTAACAAGGACGTAATTAACATTATTTCCTCTGTGCCATTCGGGAGTAGAATGAATAAACAATTTTCATGAATATGATTTGTTCCACCTTGGTGGTAAACAGACAATGATTCGATTTTTATATTAAAATAAATCACTTTAAAAACAAATATGTTATTTAATTTTATATTCTTATACTTCTCCTCAGATCGTTTTTTGTTTAATAGTTACATTGAGACGCCAAAGTAAATTTTTAGAAAACTAAAGTTTCATAATTAACAGCGAATATTTACATTATTATTATAATTGTTGCTGCTGATTATTACTAAAAGGTGTAGAAATATGGGATATTTATGGTATCATAACCACGGTAAATAATACTTTTATATTTCAACACCTTCATAAATGTAATATTAGATGGTTGTAACATTAGATATACATAAATTCACTTTAAATTCATTAATGAGCCTAACTACGTAATATTAACTTGATTTATTAAAGCTGTTTTAGATCATTAGATTAAACTAATTAATGATCTATTTATAGTCTTTTATATTTGTAATTTACATTACTGTGATATTTTAAGATACTTTCTCATTTGGTATTAAATTGGGATAATAATAATCAGCAGATGTAAAGGCTTGGTTATATTTATTTAGTCTTTTTAATTAAACTCTTATTGATTGCTAATAATAGAAAAAGCTTAAGGCAAGCTGTAATTTCAAATTAAGTTTTCACTATGCTTATAACCTAATTGCAAACCCTTTCTAATCATTTCTGGGTTTATGTGCTATTAATAAAATAATTCAGTTTTCAAGCACGAAATTGTAACGAACGGGCATGTTTTGCAGTCACGAGTTACTCAAGTACTCAGGCATTTCAGAAAGCTTTATATGATTTGAACTGCTGAAGTTTGCTAAGTAGATTGCTTTAAAATTTAACCGTGAAAAATAGTCTCGCCAGTTAAAATTTTAGGGTATTTATAGCCTATAAACCTGTGGGTAAACAAGTTCTAGTAACGTCACTGGGTTTATGTACAAAAATTTGTAGGAACCCAAACATCTACTAAGAAAAGGCCCATTTTAATTTTGTCTGGCAATAAGGAATTTCATCGATTTTACAGGGTGGCCGAAAATATAAGTACAGCATGATTTGTTTTGTATGAAATAGATTATTATATGCTTAAAGAATTTAGTGTTTAAGATGATCATTATTATCCTCAGCAATTCCAAACTGAAAATTACCATATTTTCGCAGAAACAAAACAGAATGATATTAACCAACATTCTCTACTAAACATTTTAAGGAGAGTAACGCACTGTGCTTATCTTTTGCCACCCACTTTAGAGACACTATTTTGCTGGGGAAGAAACGATAGAAAAAACATCATAAATAACACACGGAAAACAATTATAACATAGCATTAGTGCTCATTTTGCTTTGTTTTCAAATCAATCATTTTACATTATATTTCTGAAATAATTCAAAAATACAAGAAGTTTACATAAAAGTAATCATCTTATTACTGTATAACCTTGCCGAAACAAACCGGTAGCCCTGAAAAATGAAGAAATTAGCATACAACTAAATTTTTTGAAATTCAAATCAACAAGGAACAATATGAAAAATACACATTATGTCACTAACGTGGGCGTTCCAGACTTGTCAAAATTAGTTAGTAACTTAACGACTTAATGATTAGCATTTAGATGAAAACCAAATCCTATCTGCTATCTGTTAATGTTTTAATAAGTAAATAATCGTCGATCACATGCATACTTTTATAACAAATATCAACAGCAATTAAAGGTAAATAAGCACAAGAAATATATAACAAGACAAAGGTGAGCTCGAAAAGATCTAACTAACGTTAAACACGAATGCTTTAAAAGCACCATCGATAATTATTTAAATTGTTTTTGTCTCAAAATAAACAGGAAATCAATGGAGTTACTGAAATTCTGTTTGGATCTCTGCTTTCGAAATTTGATTGGTGCAAAAAAAACGTGTTTCCGCAAATGACTGTTTAATCTTAATATAATATAGACAATAGACAAGACTGTGAGACAATGATGTGTATCATCAGATCATCACCGTCCCTATTTAATATATATGTACTCAGAGGAGATCTTTAACGAAGCTCTAGAGAGTAAGTTTGCAGGCCTAAAGGTTAATGGCGAAATATTCTATAACATTCGTTATGCAGACGACACAATAGTAATAACGTAATAACAGATAACATGAATAATCTGCAGAGATTGCTTCTTAAAGTAAATCAATAAAACAACAAAAAAAAAACTGGAATCTTTCGAATACTGGATTTACAGGCATCTACTACGCTTTTCATAGATAGACAAGATAACCAATAACCGTACGAATAAATATCTCCAACTAATGTTTAAAATAAAGAAACGAAAGTCGGAATCCCTATTACAATTAATTATGAGGGTAAGATACAACGAAAAAGAAACATGAGAAGACAGCGTAGCTATGATAATTAGCAACCTTCATAAGGAGAAGCTGCTATAAGAAGAAGAAGAAGCATTCCATAAATATAACAACAAATGTAATATGGTGAAAACAGGAATTAAACATGTGATCTGTTATAAAAGCAATGCCATCAAAGGCCTTAGAGCTATGTAGATAGATTTACAGTTTTTAATAGTTCGGTGAAAAATCAATCAATCAAACAATCGCTAAGAAAAGCCGATCTTTATTTGGTATATTTTCGTTAATGTTTATCGGTTAAAATAGGTATTTATAATTATTAACTAACTTTATTAATAGATTATTATATTCTCATTAATTATATTTTCTTAAACATACTTGCATTCTACTTTAGTAAAATAAAGAACCAAAACACACGCACGAGGTGTTCTTGCTTAGTTATTCTTTATCGGTAAAGAGCAAAATCACAAAATACTGCAAGCATGGTTTCCCCGTTTTTCCATGATTTATTCAATAATGACATTTCTTCATCATTTTGTTCCTCTTCATTCACTTCTTGTTCTTATAAATCCTTCTGCTACATCTTCAATATTCAATATAGGTATCGCATTCAGTAATATTTGATGCTAAAATATCAATGGGATCGATATCATCATCGTTTATATTGTCACAAGATTAAGTAATATCACGAAAAGCGACATTTAAGCATGATTGGCCACGACAATAGCCACAAACTATGGAGCATGGTAATCCTGTTTTCCTGCATCCACAATTTGAACCGATTATTACTCGAAAACGGTTTGGCCTACCAGAAAAACTCAAGAGGCCCTTTCGTTTTAGAATTGGTTGGCGATTAAGAAGCAAATACCTATTTTGAAAAAAAGCAGTGGCGTACTATTTTTTTCAGCAGAACTTTTTTTTCTGTCACGCACGCCACTGCTATAATTGTCGAAACTAGTTGGATCAGAAAAGAGTCTATTCATGTCAGTATAGTGCATACCAAAGCTCAATTTAATATCTTAAATGGTTTTCGAGATATTTAAAAAAAAGCTTATTTTTTGGACACCCTCTGTATCTCGAAAAGGAAGTACTTCCGCACCCTCATTTCTAGGAACTTTTTTTATTACTTTGGCCTCTAGAATACTTCCTTAAAATATGTCATGTTCCTCCCGAAACACCCTGTATTATATACAGTAGAGTATACACCTTACTCCAAAAGTTTAGATTTCGTTTTCTCGAAAACTATTGGTCGTGTGTAAAATTTATATATAACCTTTTTTGTAGATAATTTTCTGATAAACAATTTTTCTAATAACTGGAATTAGCGTACAGCCAATAGAAAGCGAGATATTCGCAAAAAACTGATTTCTTTGATCTTTGACCTTAACCACAATTTTGAAAAGGACTTTCTGCACGTTATTTGTAACGTCAAAAAGAAGGTGCGTGCAAAAAATCACTTCACCAGTATTTATTTAGAGGTTAAATCCTAAGAAAATGTACAAAATTTGTGTTACACATTAATGCAAATTAAAAATAATAAATTATAACTATAACAAAATAAAATCAAAATACATTTATTTGTGTCAAAGGAATTTGAGAGAAGAATTATTATTATCCTCCAGTAACAATGAATTTATTTGCCTCTTTCATTTTTTGTCAAAATACTCGTATTTAAAAAAAATCCATCTCAGCAAATCTCACATCGAAACCAATGATTTAGAAACAACAAAATAAAATGCACCAGCACTTTGTTAACCTAATTTATTCAATAATTGTTATTTAAATGCAAAGACAAGCAAAAGAAGAACCAAATTTAAATGTTTGCATACATTTCCAGTCCGCATAAATTACATAGCTTTTATTGAATTGAACTAAGGAAATTAATAACAAAGTGGAAAAGAAAGAAGACCTACCGCTATGTGGGAAAACATGAAAAACATGATGATTAATACTGCTGAAACTATACCTTTTCAACTTCAAATTGAGACTAATCATTTTCAAATTAAGAATAAACATATACAAATTGGGATTAAACAATTTGGCATGGATTAAACACATTAAAATTGAGAACAATCAATTTCAAATTGGGAAGCAATTCAGTTTGCTGTAGCAAATACAAAAATTAATGGCAACAACATGATGTATATTAAGTTACTTTAGGAAACATTTATGCACTATCAGCATAGTTATTTCATTCTCTCATTATAAGGTTTATTCGTTTCCCCGGGTTTCATGATTTTATTACCTATGTATTTATGGCTTTCATATACGTTTTTTTAGATGACGAGAATGAAACTCACCTTGGTGTAATTTCTGACAGTTGCACTAACCTAATACTAAATGGTTTCATTTATAAAAATTATTGTTGATATACTTTTTTGGCGTTATTATTGATAAATTTTAATTTGCAGTTGTTACTTCCCCTTTTGAAGACATTTAAATTCAATTTTGATGTGTTTATTTTCAATCTGAGCATCTGTTCTGATTTCAATGTGTTTAATCAATTTGAAATTGATTTTTCTCAATTTAAATATGTTTATTCTCAATTTGAATGTGTTTAATAGATTTCAGATTGTTTCGTGTCAATTTGAATGTGTTTCTTCTTAATTTGAAGCTGAAAAGGTGTAGCATAGGATATAAGTAAAGTAAGCGATAAAGAATAGCCATGAATGACAGATGGAATTCTTTTATTAATGGACAAGCGACTACAACACAAAAATCAAACAGATCATAATTATAAAAGAATTCAGGAAACAATAAGAAGAGTGGCAAAAAATAAATTGCTGAAACGTGAGGAGATTGGAAAACTATAAACCTTATATAACCTTCATAAAAAATAAAAAGAACAGAAAGAAAATAAAGCCGGTAAAACTACATTAAAAATCTCTTTTCGGGCGAAAAACCAACTAAAGGTAATATAGTAGCCTGGCAGGATCCCCAATAACAAAACGGGAAATCGAAAGAGCCATACACTCGTTAAGAAACAACAAGGCGGCCGGACCAGATGAAATCACAGCAGAACACACCAAACTCTTCAATGTAAAGAGAATTGCAGTTCGACACAAGCTTTTTATAAAATCTACGAAACTGGCCAGTAGGTACTCAATGAATATCATCAACCTTTATAGCCTTGCCGAAAAAGAATAATGCTAGAAAATGCAAAGAGCACAAACTTATCACTTATCAGTCTCATGAGTCACGCCCTAAAATTATTTCTCAAAATCATTCACCGAAGAATGTGAGCGAGTCATCAGTGATTCACAATTTGGATTTAGACAAGGTTTAGACACGAAAGAAGCCTTAGTCGCAACACAGGTTTTAGTATAAAACTGCTACGATCGGAGGTAAAAAGTATGCCTATGCTTCATAGATTACCAGAAGGATTTTGACAGAGTTCGGCACCATAAACTGGCATCCTGAGGCAAACAGATGTAGATCAAACAGATATTCGTTGCATAGAGAATTATTATTGGAATCAAGATTGACGAAGACCTCATTAATACCGTTAAAATATGCAGAGGAGTCCGACACAACGATGTGTCCTCTCACCGATTCTATTTAATCTGTACCTACTCCGAGAGCATTTTCCAAGAAGCACTTGAAGTTATTGAAAATGGAATGAAAGTTAACCGGATATGAATAAATATCATTCGATATGCTGACGACTCAGTACTGGTTGCTGATAATACAGAAGATCTGCAACATCTTCTTTACCACAGTCGGAGAGCACAACGAAAGGACATTAATACCAAAAACACGAAATTTCTGGTTGTTACCCGAGAAATGCCAGACTAACAGTCGCAAATTCCCCCATAGAACGAGTAAACAAGTTTAAATACCTCGCAATCTGTGAACCTGCTAGAACTGGGCATCAGATGTAGAGATTAAATGCCGAATAACAGTACATTTACGAAATTCAAGAATGTCCTCACGAATACAGACTTTGACATCAATTTCAAAATGCGATTCATCAAATGCTACGTTTGGTCAATCCCATTATAGGGTAAATAACATGAACAAAATGGAAGCCCTGAAATGTGGATATATCGCAGAGTCCTCAAAATACCATGGACTGTAAGAATGATGAATGAAGAAGTTCTCAGAAGAATGGGCAGAGATCGAGAGTTGATAGTTGCAATCAAGCGAAGCAAAACTGCTTATCTGGGAAATATCAACAGTTGCAGTTCATCATTGATGGGAAGATTGAGGGTACAATGGGAATAGGAAAACGAAGGTTATCATGGATGAAAAGTATAAAGCAATGGACCGAAAGAAGACTGACAAAAAATGGAAAATCCATTAATGGATATGTTAAGCTATGAGGCCAATACAAAAAGGATATTTAAAATGGACTGTGTATTTCACTATTACACTTACATTATTGCTGTTGCCTGTAAGAATGCCTGGCGATGAATAAGGACTTACCTAATGTCCCTTCCCAATGTCTTTTAAGCATTGTTTGCATTCAAGGTTGGGATTTATTGATGAGTTTTGCCTGAAGAAGATATGCATGCAAAGAAGAGAAGAATTTTTATTTTATATGTTACAATTAAATTCACCGATCAAATAAATTTTTAAACATAATTGCGGATTACGACGACCATTTTTAATGCAACTCTGAAACAGTGGGTCAAGCTATATATCAAAGCTGCTTCAACAGAGTAATCCTAAAACTGCGATAATAATCACACCAAATGGAACTTCCACTGCAAATACGCCATAAAATCCAAAACAAGGTAATATAAAAACCACATGCGGAAATAAAGGATGAGACAAAAACTATAATTAAGTGAATATTTTCATGCTCGAAAATTAATGCAAGCTCATCGTGCCAAATCGAAATATTTTCAATAAGGTGTGTACCACGAACATGCGACATTTATATAAGGCCACCGTCGGAAAAATTTAGACAGATTAAAAAATTTCAAACGACGCCACAGATCTAAAGTTTCATTTATGCAAAGTTACGTAACACCGAATAGTAATGTAACACGTATATAATCAGAAGTGACAGTCATAGTATTACTATTGGCATTATTATAGCTACACAGAAATCGTTTAGAAACGCAGTGTTATAACACAAAGAACTTCTTGATCGATGCACTTTAAAGAGAGAATGGTAAAGTTCTTTGGCTGATGAGAATCTGAAGAATTTATGTCACGTCTAAGATTTTTGTGCGATGGAAATGTTGTTTCATTTATTGTTTCCAGGGAATTTACTATAATTATGAAACTTTCAACTGAGACCAGTGGCGTACAGTTTCTATTTACGAACCAAAATAAACTGTTTGGCCAAATTACTTATTCAAATTAAGCAGCTTAATTTTAATAAAAAAAATGTATAAGAAGCACAATTAACATATTGCTAGAATCTTCTCGAAACAAATAAGAATCATAAGTATTCCCATAAAAGTTTTATATCTACGCCTCTGAAGCTGATTTCCTATGTTGCAACGTAATTTAACGAACCCCATCTTTATTACTGAATTCAATTCAGCGATTAATTTAAATGTTAATTTATCCTATATTGTCGGTTTTAATATTTTATAATTAGCGGAATATTTTCGAAGAAAGTCAGTTTTGCGCAAATCTTTGTTATATGTTTATACCTGCTATAAATTTCCAAATCGATTTCGCTTTATATAACTGTTAAATTTAGAACAAAATTATGTTAGAATAATTAAGATTAATTAAGAATTTTGGTTTGAGTTTCTCGGTTGTTGCTAAAGCTGAGTATTGTAAAATTTTGTGGTTTAATTATGCTTTACAGGGTGCATAGGTTCACCCTTCTTTTTATTATTATTTTTAAAGTTCAAAAATGCAGTTTAGAAAACTGAATGTAAAGAAAGGTGCTGTTTATCGAGCTGCAAAGCACTTTCGGTTTCACTTTACCGATATTTAAATGGAATACCCTGTATATCTGTACATTTTTGAAATCAAACCTTAATTTTTTGAATTCAAATACCTGACCTTTTCGGTTCAAAAAATTTATCAAATTCTCTTCACTTTTTAACAAAAGATATGACCCTCAAACTGTTTCTTCGCAACCCACTTAATTAAATTTAAAAATAAGTAGCTGGGAGGTTTTAATTGAACAAGCAATAAAATCTACATAAAAAAAACTAGAAAAGGCTTAACGCTTGCTATGTAGAAAATTATTATTAAATTAATTGTAAATCTAAATCAACAGAAAGAAACAAATAATTCAAAAAATCCTTACCTGGGTGTAGACCAATGGCACACAAACGGTATCATAACCGATTAAAGCACCTAATCTTCTTCTTATATCAGATAATTCGGTCAAAAGCGTTTGAACAATATGATCGCTCGTAATTAAAGATTCCTTCCTCGCCCTATTTATTATATTAGTAGCCCAGACTAGAGGCATCCAGTATTTGGACATTGGAGTTTTTCCATCCATTAATTCAAAAATTTTCTTCTCACTTTCTAACATGAGACCTGGAATTCAAAAAGAAAAGATCGTAAGTTCTCAGAAGTTCAATTTATATTGATTTTAAAGGTTAAAATGCGGTTCTGTGCAATAAGGTTGCTCGAATAATGCATTTTCGTATTGGGTTGGGTTTATACGCAAATCTGTGTAAATATATTATTGGTTAATATCAAATATATGCTTGTTATGTCAAAATTCATCCTTGAGTGTTAACAAGCTGTTGGTACTTCAAATCGAAGGATTCTGAAGCATTTGCAAGAATTTTTCCGTTAAAAATAACAACCCAAAGTAAGAACAAAAAAGGGAAACGGGTTATCCTGACAAAAAATTAAAGTCCGAGTTTTTTGCAGGAACTCCCAACGTACCCAACGCCATTCACACTTTACGAAATCAAAATTTAGTTGTGATAAGTAGATGAAACGCCGGCCTGAATATTAAAATAAACTAAAGAGAATGTCGAATCTGTGCTAATACCTTTTAATTATTTAATTTATCCCAAAAATCTCTCTACGTCTAGTTTTAAAAAAATGCATGCTGAAAATTAGAATTCCGCTATAAATAAATCAAAAAATTTGTATTTATTTTGGCTCTCCTGCAAATGTTGTGTACGAAATAATAAAAGTTAAAATTAGGGAGAACGGGAGCAATGGCATTTGTATTTGTATTATATTCACATTATTTTTAATTTAGGTTCTTTTTTTGAAATACAGGAAAAAAGATTTAAAAAGAACCGGGTCTCTCTTGCAACATTTTTAATTTCCAAATTTAATTTAGGTTTCATAAAACTTTAATTCTTTATTCTTTAGTCTTTAGTCGTCATTTTTTCATTGATTATTATACACAAGGTGTACTCAAACTCACGTCCCTCAGCTATATAAAACTTTTATTAAAAACAATTATTTCGATTAGTAGCTTATGAACAAATGTTAAAATATTAAATATTGGCATTAATTCTGTTGTCAGGTGATATTTGATTTTTCAGATACCTAGTTGTTATTCATATCAAGCATAACAGATCACTTGGCTTAAGGACCAATCCATTCAAAAAAAAAAAAAAAAAAAAAAACTAAGCTGCTTAACGATTTCAGAAGCAAACGACTATTCATAATGGAAAGTAACTAAACGAATCGAACGACCACCACAAACTATTCCACCAATCAAAGGGAAGAATGATAATTAGGCCAGAAACAACAAAGAAAAAGGAATCGAGTTTGCCAATCACCTCGCAAATGTACTCAAACCATTCTCTTCGGGGTCATCGGATCAAAAAGAAATAAAACAATATCTGGAAGCACCATATCAAATGGATTTTCCAGTAAAGGAAGTTTCTAGGGGCAAACTCGTAATAAAAATCGAGACAAATCATAAACAGGTGCCAGGCTTCGACTTGGTTACAAAGAAAAACATTACAAAAACTAACAGGTAAAGGAAGAAAGGCTGTACCTACTGCAGTTATTTAACGCAGCAATAAGATGAAGCTACTACACACTGTCCTAGAAAATTGCAGAAATAGTCATGATTCCCAAACCTGGAAAAAAAGCAGAGGAACTAACCTCATACTAACCTATAAGCCTTTGCCCCTTTGCCAACACTTTCGAAAGTCTAAATTCTACTGAAACGGATCAAACCGATGTAAGAAGAAAGAAAGTTGATTCCTGATAACCAATTTTAGGAATAACCATGAAACGGTAGAACAGGTTCATTGCGTGGTTAGAAAAATCAGCCAGGCATTTGATAAGGTGTGGCATGAAGGTCTCCTGTATAAACTATAAAAAATTTGTTTCGCCGTACTTAACTAGAAGACACTTTCTTGTAAAACACCAAGATGCATACACATAATTAAAACCCGTATCTACAGGAGTATCACAAGGAAGTGTACTGGGGCCCATGTTGTACCCGTTATTCACAGCCAACCTTCCAACAACTAGTCTAACGACTGCCGTGGCATTTGCGGATGATACAATGCCACGAAGAATTGCAAATCAACCTCAACAAGATTCAGATATACTTAAAGAAATGGAGGGTGCAGTCCAATGAGGATAAATCTATACACATAACATTCACTATGAAGAGAGACAACTGTCCACGAGTTCACCTAATTCAGGAGCTACTAAAACATTCAGATAACGCTAAATATCTCTGACTATCAGGTTGATGCATAAGTTCGTAGCGTTTTTTGTTTCCAAGGTAAGAGTGCTTTGGAAACAAATTTGTTTGAGAAATATCAATGTCATTTTAATGCCACAGTATTGTTTTATTGAATACTTCTTGAATTTTTCAATTTGTAGAAAGTTAGGGGTAATTGTTGGCTAAAGAAAATGGAGTGTCAAGTACAAAAAAATGAACATTTCCGACATATCCTTTTATTTGAGTTTAACTGAGGAGTTAAGGCATCGGAGGCCGCTAGAACCATTTGTACCGTTTACGGAGAGAACGCAATCGTGGAAAGTACTGCACGAAAATGGTTTTCTCGTTTCAAAAAGGGGCATTTCGATATGAATGATTTCCCACGTTCAGGGAGACTATCCGACTTTGATGAAGACCGATTAAATGCTTCAATTCGTGATGATCCACGTCAATCAACTCGGGAATTGGACAATATGATGAATTGTGACCAATCAACTATCGTACGACATTTGCATTCCATGGGCAAAGTTTAAAAGTTGGTTTTGCAGGATGATAATGCCCGATGCATACTGCTAATATTACAAATACAGCTATTCAAGACCTCGGTTGGGAGGTTATTCCACATCCGCCCTATTCTCCTGATCTTGCTCCATCAGATTTTCATCTTTTCTGCTCTCTATCCAACAATCTCCGCGGAATCTCATTTAATAACGACGTTGCTCTTCAAAACTCTTCACCTCCAAACCACCGGATTTCTTCAGGCGTGGAATCGAAAAACTGCCAGAACGTTGGGAGGCAATCATAAACAATGCGGGAGAATATATTATTGATTAGTTTATGTATTTTTTATATTAACAAAATTAAATTTTAAATTTAAAAAAAACGCTACGAACTTATGCATCAACCTGATACATCTGGATAGTAGACTGACATGGTGAAAGCACATAATTACCAAACGAAAACAACTGGGAATCAAACTAAGACAACTCGATAGGCAATCGCAATTAACGCTGACGAATAAACTATTGATTTATTAAGTGATAATAAAACACATCTGGAGTTGTGATATTTAGCTCTGGAGAACTACGGGAAACAGTAATATAGAAATTATTCAAACATTCCCAAACAAAGTGTTGCG
The DNA here is from genome assembly GCA_963082815.1 of Melanotus villosus. Classification (NCBI taxonomy): domain Eukaryota; kingdom Metazoa; phylum Arthropoda; class Insecta; order Coleoptera; family Elateridae; genus Melanotus; species Melanotus villosus. The sequence goes on along the minus strand of OY720423.1, from coordinate 5,010,856 downwards.
AGTGTTAGTCAACGCGCCATGATATGTTCCTAATATTGTTAGGCGAAGAGACTTATATATGCCAACGGTTAAAGAAGAAATAACCAAGTTTAGCATAAAATACAGTGACCGATTGGAAGTGAACAATTTAATGGATCAGGCAGATGAACTAAGACCTTTACAGAGACTTACCAGAGAGATTCAATTAACGTATTAGTATCTTAGTTATAGTCTATAAACAAAGACTATGTAGTAGTAATATAAGTTAAGAATTCCAGGAGGGCAATCTATATAAATAAAATAAAAAGAAAGGGGCTTCTAGGTTTTTTAAATTTTAATTATTAGCCTTTCTTTTGGTAAAATGATTTTAATCGCTTCTTAATTACACTTTTTGTTAAAATATAAAAAAGGCATCTCAGAAAAATAAAAAATTGAAGTCCTTGATTGAAACAAGATCAAATGATGCGTCAGCACTTTGCTTAACTAATTTACCCAATAACAATTTTTTTAACATAAAAACCTGCCAAAGAGAGTTTTTATAAAGAAAAATCAAATTTAAGTTTTTGCATAAATTTCCGGTCCGCCTAAATTATATTTACATAATTTTTATTTTCTATGTCACAGTTCACGCTTCAAAACCCAAATAAAAGCATAAGGCATAACAAACCTAATTTTTATAAAATTTTAACCAAATCACCGTCGCTATTTCGTGAGTGTTATAAATATTATAAACAATGAAAATCCCCATTGCTTGCCCTGATCGAATTAGCTTCCGGTGCTTCCATTATTATACTTTTAGTAACTTCCTGTTGGACTACACGTTCACACGGATTCATTCAACCATTTCGTTACGACTATTTATACGTGGAGATTTCAATGCTGCACCAGATTAGAAACCTAATTTTCCGCCCTGAAGCTACAACTTCAGCTTATTTGTGTTTAGTTAATTATTGTCTGTATTGGCATCTAGAGTAGAAAGTCAATTACTGATGCATTTGTAATGCATGCAAGTGCAGTACAAGCACCGTATGCAAGAATGATTTATTTATAATCACGCAAAGAAGTAGATCTGGAAAGCAGAAATAACTAGACAACTAGATTATTAATCATTAAAGGCGCCAGCCATTCTAACATGACCTGGCGCCTGTATCATCGTATCGAGTTTCCTGTACGGTAAAAGTTGTACAAACTTTTAGTTCGAATGAATGTATAGTTATTATTGCATATTTGACAGTGCCAACGTATAATGGGACAGGTGAAGGTTGTGTCACTGTTTTATAATACTTTTTTCGAAGGCGATTCAAACTTTCGTACGAAATATGTTTACATTAGCATATTCTTGGAATTTCTTGTGTTATTTTCGTTTAATACCATGGAAGGTTGATCATCTTCTGTATGTATTTATAATTATTTTCTTTTGAAAGTTTTTATAGCGTCCTCGTGGATGCTTGCTTTATTATCATTCTTTCATCTGTCTATCACAGCTAATACGTACGTTTTACACTCATCGAATATTATTTGTAGAATTTAGAGTCAATTAGATTGTTCAATGTCAAATTTTAATGTGTTATATGTCAAGTAAAGGAAAGCCAAGTCCTTTAAAACACCTGGAGCGTGGAACTTTTCCTTTTTTTTCGTCTAACACATTAACGCTAACCAAAATTGTAAAACGTTGTTTAGACATATTACCCTAAGCAGATTGTTCATTTCCTAATTGAAGGGAAACACGAAAAAATAGCCCAGTTTCGTTCGTCCTTATGACTGTAACGTTGGATCGATGATGGTCTTTCAGCAAGTATTCGCGTCTTTAGGGTTATACTGGCAGATTCTATCACAATTGAGTAAAATTTTAGATATAGGAAATATGTGTAATTAAGCCGAATTCGGGATATGAAGGAATTTGCTATTTCTTTATATAAGAATTAATTTATTCCAAGCCCGAAGAATCTCCATCCTACTCCGGCAAATTGCGTTTAAAGTTAAAGGGATAGTTCCGAAAGTCAAACTAAACACAACACATAACTTAAGCCTACTAGAGACTAAAACCACAGTCATGGCCGCACTAGTGGGGTATTTTAAGTCTTAACTTTAGACGTTATTTTCGCGAATTGGATGGGAATTAGACAAAACATCAATATAGCACTTTTTGTGTAAAATTTAATAAAGAATATTTTTGTTTCTATAAACATTTCCCGTTGAAACAACGGCTAAAGAGAAAAATGAGAAAAACAAGCACAATGTACGAGCTGGGGGGTGATTTTTGGTAAATAAGGGATGTTGCGGACACATATCGGTTGGGGACTTTTCGGGTTTTTGTTTCTACCCCTGCTGAGAGTTTATCTACGTAATATGAAAACTTTATAAATTATTTCTCATATTCTATGTTTTAATGTTTAATTTGCTTGTACTGAAAGTATGATTTATACTGATAAGTGATAAGGTATTGGCGTCATACCCAATCGTAAATTAGGTAAAAATAAAACATGTTAATAATAAATCATTAACCAGAGCAGACGTCAAGTAATTTATACACACAGCACACGTAATTGCAAAAGTGCATTTCCAGTTCGAGACTTTCAATTAATTGCTACCACACGCATGTTTAAAGAAGCGATTCTTATGGAATATGGACGTTCGTCTGAGTATTTCGTAAAAATGGAATAAAGCCTCTTCGTATAGAATAATAAATTATTGTAACACATTTCATAGTTTGTTGCACTCTAACTTCCCACGTGTTGTAGAGCACGTCGATTTTATACGTGGATGGTTTTGTAAATGTTGAAGAAAATGAATGGATTCCTAAGTTAATTTCTAACTTGCAGTCTCGACATTATTAATGCATTAGCTTTGTGATTAATAAACAACGAAACGTTTCTGTGATATATAACTTTTAGTTTATCAACCTTAATAACTGAAAAGTAAATATAGGGCATTCACAAAACTAAGCACAAAGCATATTTTTTAGGTACAAGGTATTCGTTGCTTTCTTCAAATGAAACACCCTGTATATTTTTAGATTTTTTTGATTCTACGATTATTTCTAGCAAACCTGTTTTTTGAGAAACTCCTTTAGGTTTGAGTTACAAGTAACTATTTAAAATCAGTCTAAACCACAAACTTTAAACTAAAAATATTTCCCCATATACAGAGCGTTTATTTTAACCAATAATTGTGTTGTGGATTTTAGCTTATTCTACCACTTTACCCCATGTCTTTATGTTTCTACATTTGCTTTTTCAATCTACAGTCATCTGTTGCTGCTTCTATCCACTTTCTGGGGTCTTCCTTTCTGCTCGATTTTTGAGGTGGCCATCCTGTTATTCTCGTTACTTTCTGTTATGATTCGTTCGTTGGGTATGACAAAACCCCAATTACTCAATTAACAAATTTTTTATAATCTCTTATTATAGTGGAATTCACTGTAATCTCAGTGAAATTGACTTTTTTTTCCATCTAAAATTTATTTATAATGACTCATATATAATCAAAGTAAAAAATTACACAACTGAGGTTTGTTTGAAGCTTTACTTGATATTGATTTGCAATGGTTGTGGTCCTAAAACTAACTTTGAATAATTCCTCTAAAATACTCGTAAAATAAAAAAATATTCCTAAAAAAAGGTTCTTAAAAGTAATCGTAGAATCCAATACTAGAAATACATACAGGGTGTTTCATTTGAATATATTATATTATATAATATATTAAGAAGATGTTTTAATAATGGCATGCTTAAATCCAAAGCTTTTGTTTGAAAAATTGTTTGCAATCCTTTACCATTTACAAATATTTTAATAGCCCTGTTTGTTAAGTTGAATTCAATTGTATAGCTTTATATCTTACATGATTATTATTACAGAGACCTAAAACTTAAGGCTGCGAAAAAATAATGCCGGCAAAATTGTTGAAAAATTTACGGATTTAAGAGTATGTTTTAGCTTAACATAAAAGATAAAACCAGTTTCATTAATCACACTTGCTTCTTAAACCAAAGGTTTGGTTTGATTCTTAAACCAGAAATATTGAAGAAACCTGAGAGCGCCAAAGTCTTCTGAATTGGATCATTTTCTAATTGTGTTGTGATATACTTAATTATAACCATGGCAGTCGACGCGCGTTGTAATATTTGCCAGGTGCAAGTCTAGTCTGACTCAGTAAATAAACAAATAAACAATAAAATTCTTAACTCCTAAAAATTCAATATTTACAGCTGTATTAATAAATTATAAAATTCTCTAAGTATTTAAAGAGGCTTCTGTAATTTAGAAATCGTTCTGTTGTACTAATTTGATGCTATACAGGCAGCAACAGCAACAGATGAAAATTATTAAGGATTTACATAATTAGCTACATCATTACATAATATTCATCACCACGATGAGTTCCAGGAATTGATTTAAATGCAGATGTTGAGACATTCATAATCTTCAGGATGTTATATAAAAATTCGCTATTTTCCTGAAGATTTCAGTTATTTGTAAGGTTTGAGAATTTATCGCAAATGAAAAGAGAATTGGTAAAAAATGATTTTTTTAATTAAGCTTATCGGCGTCGATTACTACAATCATTGGCCTTCTAAACTTAATCATAATTAACCTACACGGGTTCGAATGCCAACCACGCTCCAGATCGAGATCTGGACTTGGTTAGGTCCGAACCCGGGACTTCTCGATCGGGAAACAGACATTCTGTGGGCATGTAAAATAATACATCTTAGGAATCAAAAAAGCAATTCGATGATTACAACGTTTCTTTGAAATTGTAAAGGTAAGCAACCTCCTTTTCTAAAAGGTTATTGAGCGAAATTACCACGTTTCTTAGAAATTTGAGGTTTAACAGGTTATTTCACAAATCTAGCTACTCTTCGCATAATTAGTTAGCAAACTTTGATGCCTTTACACTTACTAGGCCATAAAATAGTTTACAGTAAAAACGGTACTTGCCTATTAAAGAGAAATTTAATTGTTCCTTTTAACAACAAATATCTTACTCATCTTACTGGTTATATAAATATTAAATAAAATACATTATGTACACGGTAAATTGTGACCATAAAATTACAAAACATCACAAAGTAATTTACTTGAATCATCTTAACCGCTTGTAATTAGTAGTTTCAGTGGCGAAGGATAAATTTCACCGCCTTCAAATATGGTAACTTACCTGAATCAACTACGTGCTGCCAAGTTGGAAACCTTTTCTTTACTCGTAACGACACCCTCTGCAACGTGATTACATAAGCTAAAACTGCGTATCTAACTATGTTTCTTCTCATCAGTCTTTGTCTTTCATCCTGGAAGAAAAATACGATTAAGTCATACTTGGACAAAGGGATAAAATACCGTAATTATGCTGGATTTATATATATACAGGATGTGGCAAAATTGAAACGACAAACTTTTTATGAGTGGTAGATGATAAATATCAAAGGAAACGCATGAAAGTGCGTGCCATTATTTGAAAGATGGCCCAATAGAAGGGCGGTGACTCAGAATTTATTTAAAGAAACAGCTTTAAAGGTTTGTCAACTGAATTGTAATACACCCTGTATGTAGATATGTATAAAACAAATTAGTTTTCACAAATGCAAGTCTATCAATCTATTTCAATTTTCTTTTTGTCCCTAAAATTGTATGCCAAATTAATTATCATTGCCCAAATAAGTTAAAGGTTTTGTTAAGTCACTGCTTTCTCACAAACATATTTTATCATTGCAACTTAGTTAATTACATGTATTAAACTATACGTCGGTGCGGGCCAAGCAGGCTGGAAACACTTAAAAGATGTGATAAATTTCCTTTACAAACTTTATTTTTTTTAATCATTTCTGCAATAACACCTGCCATTTTAGTCGGGAAAATTATTATTATCCATACAACAAATTAACTATAAGAAACGAGCCATTTGACTACCTTAACAATGAAAAGATAAACTTACTTCTTAGTGAGAGAAATTGAAAGTTAAGGAAGTAATTTAAACCACCATTCTGTCTTTTCTAGTTACTTTCAGTGAAATTTTTAATTTCTAAGGATAATAGTTTATAAAATAGGTAGAACTATGTCATAATATACGTTTAACACTTTCTTTGGCATTAAAGGCCGATCGTTTGTTTGTAAAATGTCTTGAAATAACATGAAAGAAAATCGACATTTTATTACTTCCTAGCTTACTGACTCATTAAAGGTTTTGTTAAAAATTTGTTTTGAATCAACCAAAGTTTAAGAACTTGGTACAAAATGAACGAAACAAAAATCATAATTTGACCAGTCTTAATGCATTTTCATTAACTAAATATTTAATTAAACTTTTTCTTTTGAAGCCAATAACTTAAGTGCCGATTAACACCAAATCACCCCATACAAATCGAATTAAAACTAAATACATAATTTAACAATAACAAGCCATTGTAGTTCATTACCCAATGAATCCATTGTTTGAAAACGGTTTTCGTGATTAGTAAATTAAAAAACAATGCTCGAATAAAATACATTACTCAAGAACGTCGCCATCAGACCTGAATGATTATTAGTTGCTAATGTTACACGCAGCCTTTAAAAAAATTATTTTATTCATTGGCATTGCAAATAAGTTCATTTTATGTATGCTTAACGCTGACTAATTTTGTTAAAGCATTCTTCTAAAGTTACTTTAAAAAATTAGCGACGTGTTTGAGCTGTGTGAACTTAAAACGAGCAAAATTAAGGCAGGGAATTAAATAAGGTGGAAACTTAGAAAATATTCTAAAAGTTAATATAAATTTGTGAACATCTTTCGTCCTAATTTAATATTTTACCTACTCGTTTTGTGACTGGAAAATCCTTAATAAAAATTGAAATCTCAGCTTAATTTTTCATTACGAGTATTATTGTTTTTGATTATTAAAAAATATTGGCAAAATCGACATGTAGAGAAAGCGGCAACCTTTCACATTCACTTAGCGTTAAATGTTGCAACCGCATAAATATTACATCCGAATGGTTATTATTCTTGTAGTTGCATTATAGATATAAATAGACCGAGAATTGAATTTATGAATTATGAATGTGGAAATTTTTAAAATGCACTGTAATATATAGGGCTTCAATAACATTCACGTTTAGTGAAATATTATATAACTAGATTTATTAAGTTTCTATGAACTGAAAATAGTGTTGCTAACACAACAAACTGCAAATAGGGTTAGATACAGCAGATATAAAATTAATTTGACACATCTATTGGAATCAAATTGCATCTATCAATAGCAGGTATGGAAACAAATGAAGTTGAAATAAAGAGAGGTCTTAGACGGGGCTACGTACTATATCTGGTTCTGTTTAATGTATGTATATTCTCAAGTCATTTCCCAGAAAATTCCAGAACAGGCCGAAGACATCAGGATAGGTGGAGAAAAAATTAACAATATACGATACGTGGAAGACACGGCAAGCCTAGCAGGAAGCCTAGAGTATTTGCAAGCTTTTGTCGGCAAAACAAAACATGAAAGTGAGGCAATCGGGTTGACACTAAACAGAAAAAGACCCAATATAAGGTACATACCTAGTAAATAAGAACGCGGTCGTAGCTCAGTTGGTTCAGCGTGCGTCTGACCACTGAGACTGGCCCGGGTTGGATTCCCAGGGTCACCCAACCGCTGCCCTCGGAAGGCAAGGGCAAGCCACAGAGGTATTCTGCCTAGTAAGTCTTCTCTGGAGTAGAAGTGCAAGCACTTCCGTGGTTCGCAGCCCATGTTAAGCTGTAGACCACTTGACACACGCACACCATGGGCATGTGGAGAGAAGACGGCAACGCCCTATAAAGGACAAGCCACTCGAAGAGAAGTAAGAACGTGATAAATAATAATCAGTTACTTCTAGATGGACAGCATGTTGAAACAGTACATAATTTTAAATGTCTTCTAGGAAGTTGGTTCAACTCATACTTAGATCCTGATAAAGAGATTAAAGTAGAAATAGGACTGGCAAGAAACGCCTTTACGAAATACGACTCTATGCTCTGCAGTATATCCACTAGATTTAAATTTGTGAAGTGTTGCGTCTGGTCTCAATTAATGTACGGCGTTGAAATATGGACACTTAAAGCAGCAAGCAGGCTCTAGAGATGTGGATATATCGAAGAATGTTTAAGGATATCATGAACGAACGAAGAAGTGATAGCCAAAATATGACAACCACGAGAATTGTTACGAAACATTAAACAAAGGAAAACCGCCTATCGTCGTCACATCTTACGAAACAAGAAATACAACTTGCTGCAAGTTATCATGCAGGGCAGAATAGAGGGGATGAAAGGTGCAGAAAGGAAAAGAAATAGTGGGTAAGGAACATTCGCGACCGGACATGTTGCAAGGGAAAGAAACGAATTTGGAATGGTGGCAGCCGAACTCTAATTTAGAGAAGGCACTCAAAGAAGAAGAAGAAGAAGAAGAAGAAGAATCAGCCTAAAATTGGTGCTTTTGCAAGTATTTCAAATAAGGTTTGTACAATATCAAAACCGGCTACGAAAGCGATCGTTTAAGTAATTTAAAATACAATAATTGAACCACGTCACAAAATAATTTCGAATAATAAAAGAAGTCCAGCAGTAAATACTTCTGCCATTTCGACCTATAAAGATTACCTTGAATAAATATTTCTCCAAGACACAAATTGGTTATTATATTATATGCACAAAGATATAAAAAAAATTACAAATAACCGTAATACTCCACCACAAAACACGGCGTGCATGCATACATATGTTTATTTATGGTATGTGCAACGTATTTAATTAGCAATAAAATTTGTAACAATAAAATATGTTATAAATCACAAGAATATTTTGCATTACTATTTATAAATTATAAGTAACAATAAAAAGGTTACAGTAAAACTCATTTTATCATAACCAACATATTCTAATGGTAGTTTAATGGTAATTATTTGTTACGTAACCAGGGTTTATTTTATACATACGAATAATTTAACTGAGGGAAATTTAATACCTACTCACCCCGCCTGGAATGCCTGCGTTTAGGAACAGGGCTAATGTATCAGGCCAGGGAAGCAATTTGTACTGCTCCCACCACCTTTTTACCACTAAAGAGACGTAAAATCCCAGTACAAATGACATAGGAATTGTCTCACTTTGTTGTCCAAAGTATAATCGAATTTTTTCGAATATCCTGAAACAAATAACACATTAGAATTTATAACTTAGTAAAATTATTAAAATTAAAGGTAATTAAATGTAGTTTTTTAAGATTAACGTCCAGCATGGAGGGTTAAGGCCTCATAAGTCGCTTCTCATACGTGAGTTCTGTGTTTGAAATATTGTTTATTCAGTGAATTAATGCCGCATTGTGTAGTTTAATGATTTGTAGAGTAATTAAAAACCACTAAAATGCCATACAAAAATATTGTGAATTGCGAGGTGACTCACATTACCTGTAGTTATTTTGTCACATAAACCGAATTATACGACGCCAATGGGAAAGCATCACAAAGCATTTGGCTATTGTTTAGATGCCGAATGCTGCCGATCGCACGAACTTTATCTGCGCCACCCGAAGCAATCTTTCACCGTGCGTACAGTATTTTCAGTGACTGGGTAGACCACGCGCCGAGCATCCGACTCGGGTTTGACCCCGAGACCGTCCGCGCTGTTGTCGAATGCCTTAATACTTAATACAATAACTCGAAATTTTAAAAAAATTAAGCTCAAAGGAACAACATTTTCAAAACAATCTGCGGCGTCATTGGCAAGAGAAAATGACGAAAAGTATTTGATTGTAGAGAACGCAAAAGTAAGATAAATAATTGATAATGTTTTGCCATATTTAGTTTAAAATCTGAATAACTTCCTTGCACAGTCCCAGCATTCGGATTGTATATTTCTTTATAAATCCCTTTTCAAACCTAATATCCATTCATCCAGTTTATCTTACAACAGCCTGATTTAAATCTAAAGACCGTAATGGTTAATCTGCTGACTGAGTAAACAACAAATCTGTACTACTCAATAGACCTACAAATCATTATAATATGCTATGGCTGCATACTAAAACTAAAGCTTTAAGCTTTTTAAAGATTTGTAACTATAAAACCAACACCACAATTTTTTAATAGCACATTAATACAACAATAAACAACTCATTTCGTTTTCTTTTATATTATCACAAACGCTTCGTAATTTTCGTTATTTGAGCGCAATTAAAATTTATTATCATCATAATTTTTCCATTTAGATAAAACGCAATATTCTGTGTAAATTTTCAACCACTTTGCATAATATTGTCAATTGCGTCACTTTTATTGCATGCAATATAAATTACAATTAAATATATTTAATAGAATAACTTGATTAATTTTTTTATAGATAAATAAAATAGAATAACAAGTGATTAACTATTTCTATCAAATACATAAATTTATCCTCATCCTTTTATGTAACGTTAGACGTAGATGTAAATTTCAAAACAGAATCCACACTTTTAAAAAGTTATGAAAGTATTGTTATAGTAATATTTCTAGATAATATAATACTCAAAATGTCTTTGGGTAACACTTGGCCATGGAAAAATGGGACTGAATATTTAGTAAATTGCATTTTTTAAATGTGATTGTCATTTCCTGTACATTAAGGTAAACGAAAGCATGTCCTCCCCTTAAATAGGACGAATGATTTATGAAGACATTCTAAAAGGACCAAATTTTTATGATTTCTGTCCACTAAAGAAGCTCAAATATTAACAACAAATTGTTGAGATAGGAATTTTAGTACTATCTAATCAAGTTTATTAAGTGAAAGATCTTACGTATAAACTAGAAACTGGAATATCGGTGTTGATATTATAGCGGAATTCCGAAACATGTTAATTAATTACCGACCTTGATTGTAA